>OX384531.1:13295111-23038931 GCA_947538915.1 Tenthredo distinguenda | reverse complement strand
TGCTTCTAGAATATTTTTTGCTGAATGCGCGTAGCCAAGAATCTAAACAATATTTATACACTGAAATACCATTCCATTATACTTTCAAGAAAGAAAAAGTCGATGGTCTAAATATTTCCCGTTGGGAAAAACGTAAATCGCACTTCAACTGTATTGGACGTATGTATTCTGTTAGTCCTACTCAATTAGAATTATTTCATTTACGGTTGTTGTTATTAACGGTTAGAGGAGCTACAAGCTTCGATGATCTTAGAACCGTGAATGGCAGACTTTACCAAAACTTTTCAGAAGCTTGCTTAGCGTTAGGTCTTGTAGAAGACGATGAAGAATGGAGCCGAGCTATGCATGAAGCAGAAGTGTGGATGATGCCTCAAATGCTACGCAGTTTATTTGTACGCATATTAATACACTGCCAACCTGTTCATCCTGCACAGCTTTGGGAGGAATTTGCGATTGCACTGTCTGAAGACTTTGTACAGTATATGAATGCGTTTCAAGCAAAAAAAAAGCATATGCCCAAATAAATGCAATGCTCAATGCGGAAAACAGAAGTCGTTCCGATTTTCCGGCAATGGCGTCATTAATGGAGGTTGATGAAGTGGGAGAGGATATATCTGAGTTAGAAGCAGCAGAAATAGGAGCTGAAAGGTATAATCAATTGAATGATCAACAAAAAGAAGTTGTAGATGTAGTGCTTCGCACTGCAGATAATGACACCATTGGCGGATGCAACTGTTTATACATCGATGGGCCGGGAGGATCTGGTAAGACCTTTCTGTATACAACACTTTGTTATTTATTGAAGAGTAGACACAAACAGGTTAGTACTATGGCTTTTACGGGAATCGCTGCAACACTGCTCCCAAATGAAAGAACTGTCCACAAAACTTTCGGTCTACCCGTTCCTTTATTCCATGATTCGTCATCAAACATTAAAATACAATCAAAAGAAAGTGAGTATCTGCAACAGATTGAGGTTTTCATTTGGGACGAAGCACCGATGGCCCCACGATATGCATTGGAAGTGATTGATCGAACATTACGTGATATTACCAATACCAATTTACCATTTGGCGGAAAAATTGTTGTACTTGGCGGTGACTTTAGACAGCTTCTTCCTGTGCTGCCTCGTAGTACACGTTGTGAAATTGTAAGTCTCTCTATTAAATTCAGTCCATTATGGATTCATTTCAAAAAATTCTCATCAACAAAAAATATGCGCGCATTGCCACAAGAATCAGAGTGTAGTCAATTCTTAATCGATGTTGGTGATGGAATCATAAACGATATTGATGACAATATTGAAATACCATTACGCTGTGTGGCCGCAGCTGATGCGGATATAGTTAACGAAACTTTTGGCGATCTAATTAGTACGAAGCAATATAAACAGGCTGCCAAATGTGCAATATTATCTGCTAGAAATGTCGATGTAAATGAATTAAATAATAGAGTTGTAGACCTACTAGACATTACAAGTGAACGGATATACACGAGTGTCGACAATGCGGAAAATTGCGATGATAATGGTGATATTACCGAGGCTCTTCTACCAGAATATCTAAACAGTCTAGCACCACCATCGCTTCCACCGTACGAACTGCGACTAAGATTGAATAGTGTTGTGATGCTTATACGAAACCTTAGCATACTCGAGGGTCTTTGCAATGGTACTAGACTGCTAATCTTGGAACTTGGAAATCATCTTCTCAAATGTGAAATATTAAGTGGTGATAAAGCTGGGGAGATAGTGTTTTTAAATCGGATTACCCTCTACTGTGAAAACTTATACCCATTCACGTTCAAACGAAGACAATTCCCGATAAAATAAGCTTTTGCAATAACAATTAATAAGTCACAGGGACAGACGTTTGAAAGAATTGGCGTTGATTTGCGCAAAGATGTTTTTAATCACGGACAATTGTACGTTGCATTTTCACGAGTTCGTTCATTTGAATCATTAAAAGTCTATTTTGGAAACCAAAGGAACAATCATATTGTAAAAAATCATGTTTACAAAGAACTTTATCAATAATCATTACGTTTTAGATGATAGACTAATTTTATACAATTGAATCTATCAAAATTTTTTACATCAATTCGAATTGAATTCCCCGTTTGTATTAGCATTTAAATCAGTTGCAAATACTTCTACACCTTTTACATGCAAAGAAAAGTATTGAATTTCAAAAATTCATCGAATCATGTTCAACTGTTGTAATTGGGCCGCCTGGGTTGGCATTGGATTTGAATTTACATTTTTTTACATCACTTTTACGTTGCAAGCAAGAGGATACGCACGAATCAAGAGAAATATAAGCGGAAATGGATAAAAGTGAGTAAAATTGATTTGATTGAAATTAATTCGAGTGCCCATCGCTGTTGATTTTAATTTAAAATATTGACAAAAATTCATACACGTAAATTGAATTGAAAAAAAATGTCATAATGGATTGAATCCAATGAACAGATATTTGCTAATTCAGATTAAAACGTATCCGTTAAATTTAATCAGTACAAAAGTTTTGATACAATGGTAACGTAATTATTCATGGCATTTCGAATTGCTTGGATGCAGACGGATTTCATTCAATACTATTTCCCAATGGCGCGCATCACGAAAGCCATTCACAAAAATACCCGGTATAGTTGCTATATAAACATTTTGAAAAAAGAAAATAATCATAATCACGATCATTTGATAAAATCACGAATGCATGGCCCACAGAACTAGACTATGTTCCCTTTTTCTTTTTTTTTCTTTTTTTTTCGCGGATAAGCATTGCTGTGAACTGCTATCTGTTCCGTTTTAAGCACGCTGAAAATATGAACATAGCCCTAGGAATCGATTGGCTGTAAAAAATTGAAATTATTGAAATCAAACAAAATTATGTGCTGGAAAAAAACTTCGAGGCTGTCAACGCTGTAAAGTCATTTGTGCACAAAAATTGAATAGTTCTCTGTGGAACCCAGTGATAAGGAGTATCACTGAACTTTGAATAAGTATTTACAGTTTATTCATCAATTTATGATTTTGTATCATTAACTTGAAGGGAGGTTGTCGGATATGTCGACGGAATTGAGAGTAGCAGGATTGTGGGTCAGCACAATCACAAGATTTTCAAATTTTTTATTAATAATGGTATGTCCGATCGAATACAAATAATCGCATGGAACAAAGAAATCTTACGAGTAGAGGATAGAGTCAGAACCAACGAGGTGAGAATTACACCATTTTAACATCAAATCAATAAGTATGAAATCAAAATATCCGAATCCGTTCAGTTATTATAGGATAAAAGTAGTTGTAGCATAAAGATTAAAGTGTAAAAATTATGATCAAAAAAAGTATATCCGATTCCTCAATGGGGGTCACCGTAATATGTTTCATTGGTTTGAATACGAATATTAGAATCGGGACATGCCCGTCGAAGCAAGATCTCATTGAGACACCGATAGACCGTAATTGGTGCACATACTAAATGAATTGGTACAAAAATACAAAACATATAATTATAATAAATTCATTACAGATAATTCATATTGACGGTGCATATTGCAAGCCATGCACCAACATAAATTTCAATAAAGGAACGGTGTCTTTTGAACTGATAATTCAATCAAACACCGTAATCAACGTTTTAGGCAAATATAATATTAATAACTCCATTCCAAATTACGAACCAGAATTGGTGGAACTCGCGGGAATCGGAGATACTACCAAATGCATAAGTAAGATGAAGATAAAACAAATGTAACAAACAGTGAACAAATCAAGATTTTTGAGAATTGTAAGTTCAATAAATAATGTGCAACATTACAGAAATACAAGGATACATAAAATCAAATTTCGGGATAATCGAAAGGCAGAAGAGTAGTGGAGTGGAGATGTGTTGCGGTTCAATAACGGACGGTGTTTATAAATTAGAAGTTAGAACGATGGCTGACTTATACGATTTAGAGTTAATCAAAGGCGAAAAAATAGAAGTCACCGAATTTCTGCAAAGAAATGGTTTGTAACGAAACAGAACCAACTATTCATACTATGCCGTCCATAAAATGTAATAAGAATTCATATTTAATTACAGCTGTACCAGTTCACTTATTAGGAAAATCGGAAAAAGATTTCAAAAGAATAAATTCGAAAAAAAGGAAAATTGCACAACTTCTAAGAGGAAATAAAAGTGTGGAACTGAAGAAAAAAAATGAAATTGATTTACCCGGACCATCAACTAAAAAAACAAAATTATAATTACCATTGATTAAAAATAGAGAAAGCTGCTTCGACGGGCACGGTGACGGATATACTTTTTCAATGTGATTTTAAATTTCAATTTTCATTTCAATATAAACAGACAATTAATTAATTGATTTATTATTATTATTATTATTATTATTATTATTGTTATTAGAGGACTTCCGGCTCGGTATGACACGTGTGACAGGTAGTGAGTAGCGAGCAAGAAGAAACCAACAGAACATCCGCAAAAGAGAAAGGTAAACCGCCAAAGGAGAGCAAAGCAAGCAGAAGGTGGTAAAGAGTGAGTGGAAGTGGAGGTGGAGGTGTGGTGAGCAGTGGAGAATAAACAGAGTAAAGCAAATAAACAAGGTGTAGAGCTCAATAAGTCACGTGACCTAAATAGTGCCGGTAGGTAGGAGAGAGGGAAGTGAGTCCACACGACAAGAGTGAGCCCAGATACGGCGACAGCGGGAAGGAGCGTACGCAACAGACGCGACAAAATACGTCACGAGAAGAGCGCTACAGACGACGGCACACAGAAGAGAGACAAGGCTACAGAAAGCCAGAAAGCAGGGAAGAGGGCGGACAGAAAAGAAAGAAAGTGCGTATGGGGAAAAGCAAAGAAGAGGAAAGGGAGAGAGAGCAGGAAGACAAGGAAAAAGAAGAAGAGAACGAAGATAAAGAGGTGTAGGGGACGCCGACAGGAGTAAAGGTAACGAAGAAAAAAGGGAGACCGATAAAAGCGGAAGCGTGGGAAAGAGAAAGATCAGCATCTGACGGTTCACTATTAGCGTGCTGGAAAAGAAAAAGAGAGGAAACAGCAGAAGGTGAGGAGAAAGAAGAGACCAAAGAAGAAGGAGAAGACAGAGCGTTCAAAAAAAGTAGCAAGACAACGAGAACGCCGGAAAAAAAGGAAAACATGGGAGATACGCAAAAAGAAGATGAAAAAGAGACAAAAAGAAGAGGAGACAAAGAGGAAGGATGGATGAAGAGCGCCTTGGAGGAACTAATGAAGGGAATGAGAAATATGAACGAAGAAATGAGAAAGATGAGAGAAGAAGCAGAAGAAGGAAGAAGGACCGAAAAAGAAGAAAGGGACAAATTAAGAAAAGAGATAGAGGACGTGAGGAAGAAAGGAAAAGAGGAGAGATATAGGATTACGGAATTACTAGGAAAAATAGAGAGAGAAAGGACGGAGGGGGAAAGAGAAAACGAAAAAAGAAAAGCGGCAGAGAGGGAAAGAGATGAAAAAGAAAAAGAAATTGCGAGAAAAGCAAGAGAGGAAAGAGAAGAAGGTAGAAGAAGGCTGAACGAAGTAGAAAAAGAACTAGAGAGAAGAGATAAAGCCGAAAGAAGAGAAAATATAATAATAAGAGGCATAGAGACAGTAGAAGGGACGGAAAAAGAAGAAGTCGCGAAAAAGCTAATACAGGATATAGCGATGAAACCGGTGGTGTTTGAAGAGATTGCCGAAATAGGAAGATCGAAAAGCACGCTACTAGTGAAGCTAAAAGAATGGGAAGACAAAATAAAGATAATGAGTATGAAAGGGAAGCTGAAAGGCTCCAAGATAGTGGTAGAAGAAGACCTAACAAGAAAAGAAAGGGATATACAAAATAAAATATGGAACAGAGCAAGAGAAGAGAGAGAAAGAGGAAACATGACAAGAGTAGGATATAAAAGACTACAAATAGGCAGCAGCACCTGGGAATGGAATGACGAGGAAGGCGGCCTGAGAGAAAAAAGAGAAGCAACAAGAAACGAAGCAAACAGAATAAACAGAGGTGAAGAAGGAAACACAGGACGAGGGCGAGGAAGAAGCAGAAGAGGAAGAGAATAGGAAGAAGAGGAGGAAAAGCAGGAAGAGAGAAAGGAAGAGGAGCCAAAGACGAAAGAACAAGCAGGGCGACGGGAGAAAGAAGCAAGAGAGAAAAAAGCAGATAGAGATAGCGAAAGCTGGAAAGTGATGTTTTGGAATGTAGCAGGACTAGCCAGAAAAGACGAGGACTTCTGGAAAGACATAAGGGAATGCGACGTAATAGTCCTAAGCGAAACGTGGTTAGAGGAGAAGGGCTGGGAGAAGATCAGAAGCAAACTACCCAAAGGATACGTATGGAAAACGCAACACGCAAAGAAAGAATACAAAAAGGGCAGAGCAGCGGGAGGAATGGCAATGGGAATAAGAACAGAAATAGTAGAAGAAGGAGCGGAGAAAGAAAGAGACAGACAGGAGGAGGGATGGATCGAAGGAAGAATCAAGGTAAAAGAAGACAAATGGACCGTGATAGGAATATACGCAAAAGGCGACATAAAAGAAAAAATGAAGAAAGTAAAAGAAATAGAAGAAACAGAAGGAAGACGAAGAAGAATAGTAGTAGGAGGAGACATGAATGCGTGAATAGGTGAAAAAGGAGGGGAATATAGAGGGCAATACAAAGAAGAGGAAAAAGAAAGGAGATCAAAAGACAAAGAGATAAACGCAGAAGGCAAAAGACTCGTAGAAGCAATAGAGGAGATAGGCTGGGCAATATGGAATCAACGCCGGACTTACGATTTTGCCGCCCTAGGCACGTTTGGGATTCCGCCCCTTAGTGGATGTAAAGGTGCTAACAAGTCCGTTTAATCCTTATTCTTTAGTTATTACTAAGTACTTACGTGCCAGAAACAGAACAACCTATTGGGCAAAATATAAATTCGTATAAGTGTTGATGGGTTCGGAAAATAAAGCATTACGCTCATCATTTGCGAATATTATATTTCATCAAATGAAAGACATTAGTATAGAATGAATAGTTTGCGCTGAATAAAATTGAACATCATATAATATATGGATATTTGAATTATTCATTGTCATTCATATTCTTATATTTTTATCTCAGCGCTTTTTTCCTAGCCTTACGAATTGCGAAATCATCAATTAAATCATCGTAGCTAACCAATTTAAGTAATTCTGACTCAATTGCAAGGAGCGTTAGAGCATTGAGACGTTCATCGCTTAATGTTGAGCGAAGACAGTTCTTGACACGCTTCAAACACGAAAAAGACCGTTCCGTGCTACAATTCGTAGCTGGTGTGCACACAAACATGCGTACGGCAATGTCTACGTTAGGATAGATGTCGTGAAGTTCTTCATCACGTAAGAATCTACAAAGCCAAAGCATAGGTTTGCCGGTTTTGTTATTTGTCGTTAAGTGCGTTCGAAGGTGTAGGGTAACTGACCCAATTACTGCGGATCGCGAATCGAGACGGCTTTTAAACGTTAGATAAGATGCTTGAGGACGACAAAATGTCCCGCACGTATCTGAAAACACTTAATTGGTACTTTTGAAATACAAACCAAGTGTTAAAACTCTTGAAAAATGCAGATTTAACCAAAAAAAACACACAAATCAGTAGAGATGCACATGCTGGAATTACTGCGGTTCTGCATGAATTACTGCGCACTAAATACTGCGAAAATCCTAGTTACTGCGCGTGTAATACTGCGGTTTTATTCCAAGTAGAGCTATAATTGATTTTGACATGAAAATCACAGAAATTCTAGGAGGTAGGTAGGTATACCTATTGCTTGAACGATTCAAGATATATCTATCAATTTATGAAACATTTAATACAAATGAAATACAAGAGAATAAGAAAATCTTTGAATGTTTTTCTACACTAATCCAGTTCATTTTTTCTATTCGTGAGAGCTTCAATCCTTTCTTTAATTTCTTTTCGTTCTTTTTGTTTTAATAAAAAAATTGATGTTGCTTTCTTTTTTTCTTCCAAATCCTCAATTTTTTTCTGCTGTTTTAATAATTTTTCCTTTTCTTTTTCAACTTTTTGCGACTCTCTCTGAAATTTTTCTTCCTCTTTCCTTACTCGATCTGATTCTTTTTTAATTCTCAACTGTTCTTGTTTTTCCAGTCTCAATTTTTTCTCAATTTTACCTGTTCAGCCTTTGCAAGTATTTCATTTTCTTTCATTTTTTTGATTAGTTGCCATTGAGCTCCAGATACAACAGATGGCATTTTAGTTTGGAATTTTCGCTTATTTTTTTGGTTCAGTTCATTATCATTCGGCCATGTCAAAAATTTTTTCACAGATCCACTTGATGTTTGTCCCGTTGTATTCAAAATATTATGTAAAATATCAAATTTTGGTGATCGCTCATTAGACTGAAATTTTTTATTTTCCCTATCATCTTTGAATGTCTTCTTGGATTCTGATTCGATACTATCACATAAGACTTCATCCGTTGAAGCCATAATATCAAAATTCGAGTTTGTTGAGTTAATAGATTCTCCTGTCGCTGCACTGTCACAGACTGCAGTATTGAGTAGATTCGGTACGCTGGCACGTTCACAGGTGTTTCCGATAGGTAAAATAACAGGCGCTCCAAAAACATTCGATTGATGAATTTCTTTGTCTAACGTTGAACTGATGTGTTCTTCAGCTACAGTGTGTTCGATGGATGTTATAAGTGGATCTGTCTTTTGAGTCTTTTGAGTTTCATCTGTATCAGCATACTGGTTTGGTGCAAATGCTACAATAGCGTAATTTTTTGACTCCTGACTTAAAATATTTTCATTAAGATCTACATCTAGTTCCACCATCGCACATTCTTCATTGAACACACTCATCTCTTGTACCTAGAAAGAATATATCTGTTGTGTCTGAAAGAATGAGCTCAAGGCATGCATGGGTTGTGACGGTAATAAAATCTTCATGGAAATATTTTTATTTCAATTACATTTCTCTGATACGATTTATTAGGTAGAAAGGAGTGTAAGGATTGTTCTTCATTTTTTATCCAATCGGATTAGAATTAATTATAAGAAAGTAGAAATAGAAAAATTTGCATGATTATATAAGAAAATAAAAAAGAAAAAACTAAATATTTACTGGAATATATCCGAAGCGATTCGCAGATTCTAGATCTTTTGGTGAATCATCTTTGCCAACTTCTGATAAACCATTCAGGATTTCAATGTCAACATTACCACAGTTGTTCATTATATCACCATCTGGATGCGATAGCTTATACCACATCTCGAAAAGACTCTCGTCTCTTGTTGATCCTTTCCATATAGGACCTTCATTCAACGAAAATGCTTGTAGTTTCTCTTTGGTCATTAAACTCTCAATTACTTGTAAAGGATTGCCGTTATCTTGTATGATTTCAGAATCATTTGCTGATGGCGTTAGACTTTGATTGCGTTTAAAAACCTTGGTGAAATCAATAGCACTAACATCAAAGGGGCACAAGCCACACTTCTTGAAACCATTTCTCAAAAGTTTCGCTGTATCGATAGCATCAAGTGTCTTCTTCAAGACTGGAGCGAATTGGTATTTTTTAAGACCTATGCTTGCAGAACTTTCACAAACCGTTCGACTAATCTGCTGCCATTGAGCTTTGAAGGATCGAAAAAATGATACATCAAGGGGCTGTATAATGTGTGTAGAATTTGGATGCAATGCTATGAGTATTATTTCATGCTCCGAACAAAATTTACTAAGATGTAGCGTTAGGTGTGACGAATGGCCATCAATATATAAAACCACTGGTCGTTTCACTTGTTTCATGGTCAACCAAGGTTCGAATACATTCACGATGAATTCGTAAAAAGTTTTCGATATCATCCATCCATTTTCACTAAACCCAAAAGCAAACTCAGCCGGTGCCATTTCTGCAGCATTTTTTGGTAATGATTTTCCAGCAAATAGGATGAAAGTTGGAGCAAGCTCGCCTGCAGCGTTGCCTGTCACTAATACAGATATATTTTCTTTTTCATTATTTCCCACGATATTGTAAACGTTTTTAGAACCTTTCGGTGCGAGTACTGCAGGAGGCTTCGGATTTAAAGGGATTCCTGTGAGTACGAAATTTAATTCAGAAGTTGAGAAGAGTGCAATGTTATACCTATTTGGTAATTTTAGTTTATTTATTGTTATTTTTACCTGTTTCATCACAGTTGAAAATTCTATTTTCTTCGATGAATAGTAGATTGTTAGTAGTGAGAAATGCGGAGATTTCATTAAACCATTTCCTCAAACTTTCTTCCGTCACTTTTGCCCTACTCAGACAGACGTTTTCTGATATTCTTTCTGAAATTTCTGGATGACGTTTAAGAAATGACTCGTACCAACTCCTCCCTGGTTTATTATCAATGAATGGAGTGTTTTTTTTAAGATTTAGACAAATTCCTTTAACGCTTTCAAGTAATTGAGGTTTTGTAACAGGAAAGCCCAACTTGGAGCATTGAAATATCCAATCAACAAGCTCGTTTTCTTCATCTGTGGTTAATACCGCTGCAGGCCCGGGTTTTTTATCAGCATATTTATTATACTTTTTCGCTCGTAGGGTTGATTCTGGGACATTGTGCTCCCGAGAGATTGTAGCTATGGATTTTCCTTTTCTAACCTCCTGCATGGCGAGCCTCAAATTTTCTTTTGAATAGCATAATCTTTTATTCTTCTTTTTGTTTTCTGTCGTTGCGACGTTTCTTTTATTTCGTTTCTTAGGAGTCTTCCCCATTTAGGTATCCTGGACTTTCGAACTCTCAACGCTTCAATATCTTATATCTTAATGCAGGTAGGTACACGACCTAGGTAGAAGCAGTAAACGCACGACAGTTGACAGAGCTAAGATTTGAGGTTATGTTGTAGCGTCGGAAAATTGCCGCAGTAATTCATACAGGTAGCACAATAATGTACCTAATACTGCGCCAATGAAAAATAATCAGAAAATAAATATTAACGTTATTTTGCATAGATTGTTCAAAAAAATATACAATCACTTTATACGAAAATAATATTGCGAAAAATATTTTACACGAGGAACAAAAATATAATCAATTTAAAAGTACGTATTTATGGCTCGTCAACAAACGGAGGCAGCAGAACTCAGAATTTCGTTACCATACAAGATTCTAATTACAATAAAATAACCAAAAATATAGTTGTTGTTATTTATTCTTTAATAATTAATAATATAGGTTACGAAATAATTTTGGAAATAATCTTCAAAGGGTCATATACTCGGAAAAATAATAATTCAATACTTTCATCTGAAACCGCAGTAATTGGCACATCCGCAGTAATACCCACACTTACCCTAGACATTCATCGATAAGCGCGTCTTTCTCCAGGTCTTTCGGATAAGATGTGGATAGGTTGGTTGCTAGTTGTTCTATCTCGTGACAGGCCAAATTTGTCAAATTTTCGAGAAAGGCAAATTTATTATGAAATTCTTCATAAGCCTGACTACGACGGCGTAACTCGCTGCTTAATTTATCTATAATATAGATGAATGTGTTGACTCGAAATAATTCACGTGGGTTCATTTCTGTATCCCCTTGACGAGAAACATCGTGAGGAAGTTTCCTTTTTTTTTGACGGCCCGATTTGTATTCATCGAAGCCAGTCAGTAACGCTCGAAGTTATTCCTGGTTTGGTCCACAATTTTTAGGAGATCGCGATAAAGATCCACAACAGTTCCTATATCAATATCTACGCTTTGCAAGCGTTTGCTAGTCAAGTTGAATTGTCTCAGTAGGAAGCTCCAAAATATTACCAAGATAGCCGATTCAAGGCTTTGTAAATTTTGTCGAATGCCCCCAGCTTCACTTCTCGTCACTGGTTTTTGTGAATTATCAAGTTCAATCGCTTCCAATGCTTGGATGATTTCATTCCAAGATTTGCTGAGACTTTGTAAGGCTTCATCTCGGGCTGACCATCTTGTAATTGACAAGCTTTTTACAACGGAAGCACCTGACTTTAAATGAGATTTTAGGATCTCCCATCGATGTGTAGAAGCGGAGAAAAAATTATATATTTGCTGAACTACTCCGAAAAAGGAAACAGCTACTTGGCAACATTCGGCTGCACATGTCCCAACAAGATTAAGTGAATGGGCTGAACAAGGTATATACATGGCTAACGGATTTAATTGTTTAATTCTAGCCTGAAGGCCGGAATAACAGCCAGACATATTGCTTGCATTATCATACGATTGTCCTCGACAATTCAAAATATCCAAATTATATATATACCGCATTCACAAGAAGCTCCGACTTATGCCCCGGATTCGCAATAAAAGTAAAAAACCGTTCAACGAGCTGGCCATTTTCCATAACGTATCGAAAAATGAGACTCAATTGATCGACATGGGATATGTCTGGTGTCGAATCGACGCTTATTGAAAAGTATTTCGATGACTTAATTTGATTTATAATCATCCCGGATAATTTTGCAGCCATTAGTTCTATGAACTCATTACAAATTGTCGTCGACAGGTAAGATGTTGTCCCGGATCCTTTATTGCTATATCGTACAATATGATCCGCTAGAAATGGATCGAATTCAGCAATAACTTCGAGAAACATCAAGTAATTACCATTTGACGAAGACCCGAAATGTTCAACACTACCCCTAAATGCAAGCCCGCGAGAAGATAAAGCCCTGATAACAGCCACTACACGTTTCAGAATATTTCGCCAATAAGCTACTTCTTCATGAAGTTGTACTGTCAGGCTTTCGTCAATTCGCCCGTGAGAGTTAGATCGGTCGCGGAATGCGATAACGCATGATTTGTGTCTATCAGAATCTTCATGATCTTTTAATCGGGCTGTAGCGTTCTTCCAGTCATTGAAACCATCGGTTGCAAATTGCGTTGTGCCTCCGAATAAACGACAAGGTGCACAGAATAGAGCGGTCTTTTTTTCGGAGTATATAAGCCAGACTCGATTCTTTCGTTCACCGTTGTGAAGTGTGTAAGTGAAATAATTCACTTTCATGAACCGGGTTACATCTCCATATTGACGCAAAGATTTGGTGAAATCGGCATCTTTATTTTGAACGATACCATGGGATATCAAGTGATCTCGAGTCAAATCATTGATTATCCAGTCAGCAGGATCTTTTGGAAAGCCGACAGGTTGTTGGATCTCAGGGATAGGTTGTTGGATCTCAGGGATAGGTTGTTGGATCTCAGGTTCAGGCTCGGGTTCAGGTAACTCAGATTTAGCGCTGTTCTCAATAGCCAGATTATCAAGAACTTCGAAGTATTCGGGAACATCTCTCGATTGCTCTGTAAATATTGTCAAAATGGCAATGAGATTGGAAAGTCTTTAGAGCCGTCCCAATTGCAAATCACGAATACGATATTAGTAAGTAATAATAATAAGTAAGCAGGTTCAATTCATCCAATTGGACGTCGAATAGTTGGTTTAGAATATGTATATATGAATGAAAATAATAGTCTCTTGAGACGATAATTTATACATGTATATGTGTATCTATTAAACATGCATAACCAATGAATTTTATATAAATAATTTTTCAACAGTTATGCGTACTGTTACGTTATTTCCACTAAAAACGATTTTTAACATTTTTAAGACTTATTCGCTACGATTGCAATAACAACATTCCGAGGAAGTGCCTGTGTCTGGATGTAAAGGAACACTGGGACGAGAGACATCAACTGCAACACTGGTTTTTTTTCGAGCCTAAAATACATCAGTGGGTGCACCAGCTATGTAGCAGTATCTTTCAAACCAAAACGAACATGAATTAACGGTCAAGCTTATTGCACAGAAAGGACTTGAAAAGAAAATCCAAAAGGTTGGTTTCCTTAACGCAGCATTTAGATTTTAAATTGTACCTCTATAAAGTTCCAATACTTGAGTTTTGTTAATATATTGCTGTAAATCCAAATATTTATAAAATATGTTTATATTGTCATTTAAATATTCGCTATTTTAGATGTCAGCGACGCATTACGGTCGGCAAACTTCTACATTATTACATTTATTCTGGAATAATTTTCTAGTAGTGAGAGAGATGTATAATTTATATATGTATATGTGTATCTATTATACATACTAGAGTGTTTCAAAGAAAACAATTTTTTTTTTCAGAGTATCCCCAAACAAAGATCCTGGCGGAATATAAGCCCTTAATTTTAATATTTAGAGGTAGCGATTTTAAATTAATTGATTTTTTGATTTTAAAGTAATTGCTTTGTTTGAAACACTAATACATACATAACCAATAACGGTCATATTTCACGAAAGTATTGGTTAGCGATCGCGCTTCGTTCGGCTAGTCCATGAATCAAAGCATCTTCACCTTTCCTGAATTCTTTGCCTATCGTTTACATTTTGTGGAAACCTAATATAATTTTCAGAAAAACTTATCAGGGCGTCTGTGACCCTATGGAGGCATCTGCTCACCATCGTTTGGCTAATTTGATGGTTAACATCCTGACCTACACCTTTCTGGTAACCACCTTCAGCATAGAAGCGTATGATCGCTAGTACTTGTAATACTGGAGGTATTCCAGATACGCGAGTGTTCCTCAATTGTGGTTCCAACATATCCACTAATTCAATTGCCAGCACTTGTGGCATCCTGCAGACGTTGAACAAGAGATGTACTACCAATTTTTTTTTGCATAATGGTAAATGAATCACGTTCGTTAAAAACATTCATTGTATATCAATATTAAAATTATACGCACCGATATAATTGTTTGAATCGGGACTCTGGTAGGTCGAATGGGTTGCTCGTGTCTCGAATTGCTCTTCGACGTATCTTGAATTGACGCCACCTTTGTATATCAGCGTCCTCCCACTGAGCATTTTGTATCAGCAAATTAAACATCTCTGTATATAGTGTTTATTTTGAACAAATATATATTGTCGATTTCAAACAACCTCAAAAAATATTTTATCACGCAATTTTGTATCTTCAACTGTTTCAAAAATTCACTTGTTACAAACTTGGGTTGCACAGAATAAAAATTACTAAGGGCAATATGGCTGCTGAGGAATGGAGAAACGAAAAGAAGGTGATAGGAAGGATTAAGGTTGAAGAAAGTGAGCAAGATAAAGACAGAACAGGAAGAGCTGTAGATGGGAGAGAGGCGATAATAATGTAATTATCAATTTTAATATTAAAGTTAATTAGGGTATGATGAATCAAACAACGAACAAAAATATGGTTTCGATAATCTATTTATGTAAGTGAAATATGGATAGTGAAATTATTTTATAAACATACATATTCATTACTTGATGCCTAAATTTCATATTTTATAATAATTAATGAACAATGTTTTTTTTTTTTTTTTTTTTAATTGAAAACACATAGGCTCAAGCGGGTCAAAGTAATCCTCGTGGTTACTCTCAATATTGCTAATCATCATCCTGAAAAAAATGAAAATGCGAGTTCAATTTCATGATAAACCCAAAGATCTATTGTTTAGCTCTTTGAGACACAAGCAGTACAGAATCGAATGCCTCTTTGTTAGAAAAAATTCGGTATTTAGTATACTTGACAACTTGATAACTTACATCTGATTCAATATCAACTTTTTTATACAGAGAAAAGCAATTCGCAAGGGTATTGAAGCCCTTTTCTATTACTGCAGTGAGGTTTTCTAAGCCGGTATTGAGATTCATCAGCTCCTGTTTCATATCCTGCAATGCAGTGGTATGTTCGGCGGTTGCGTCCAGAACCACCGAAGTACTCGGGCGAAAGTCATTGCCTGTAATCATGCCTGTAATATAATGTATAATACATACTGTGACGGATTGTTGAAAACTACAATCAACCATAAAAAATGAATAGGTTAATCACAGATAAAACGGGAGGCTACACTTCATAACAGATTATCAACTACAGATATTACCCACAGCTACGATTTATGGAAACACTTACGTTTCAGTAAATTCGACGATAGCCTCTTTACGCTTGCACTCGTTACCTGCGCTGTTGGACCCGCATGTGGGCTATGTTCTAAACCGTTAGGACCTGTAGTGAGAATAATTTTATTTCATGGAAGAAACACCAACACCACTATACAGCATACCAATTTGATGTGCGACTTTGTAACTGGACCTTCTGAATTTTGATAAATTGTCGACGAACCCTTTCAATAGGCCACAAAACAAATATCTATCTTATCATTGAAACCCATGATTATTAACCACTAGTTTACTCACGTTTTTCAATAGCAGAATCATTGACTTTGTGCAAAACTTTTGGCGATGGTTTGGGATTCAAGCAAGGTTTTTGCTGCGAGAAAGACGACGAAAGTAGTGGTGATCCTGGTCGCTTCAATGTGGTTGAAGATGGTCTTGGCGATGGTGGAATACCATCTTCGTCGACATCAGGGATGCCCATGAATTGAGTGCCAATTATGGCGAGTATAAACTCGTCCTCGTCACTGAGAGGAAGCGGCGGCGAATCATTGCCGGTTGCACAAATTTTTCTAGAATACTCTGCATACCGCGCTCGCACTTTCCGCTTCAAATCAGCCCAAGCCTATATATATAACAGTCGAAGATGAATTAAACGCTAAATTAATTCTTAATTTTCAATATACATACAAGTTCATACTTTTTACTTCATATTCATGAATTATAATTTGATAGAATATTCAAATAAGATAGGATTGAGATAATGTAGATACAATGAGATAGTAAAAGACGTATCATTTAGTATTAGTATTATTATTATGATCATTATTATTATTATTATTATTATTATTATTATTATTATTATTATTATTATTATCATTAGTATTATTAAAAGTTATCAGTTTAGTCTCAGCTGAGACATCAGCACTAAATTTTTTGGATGAAATCATTGTTTATAATGATTGAATGATTAAATTATTAATAATAATTCAAGTAATGAATAGTGATTAAGCAATCGAATAATAAGATAAAGTTATATGAATTATTATGAAATGTTTTAATAATCATGTACTTAATTCATTCAATTATACTTTGTGTAATTAGCAAGACCACAAGACCTACCTTCTGCCATCCTTTGACGTCCTTGTATGATCCAATCTCATTCAAGAGATCCGCTAGATCATTCCACAGCTGTCTAGCAGTCTGTACGCCGTGAGGCCCATTAAATTTATTGTTTGCGAAATTTTTATGCTGTTGCATAAATTCTAGCAGCCCCTCTATTTGTTGAGGATTAGATCGGCTGCGTAATTTCTTTCTACCAAGAGGCGCATTCAAATATCATTTTTGTATACACGTAAATTAAAAAAAGTATATCAATAATATAATATTTTATAATATTTTAACAATCCCGGATCTACAGTTAGTACTTAGAATCAAGATTCCGGAAAGGTAATATAAAAATTATATTATAAAGGTAATATAAATATTATATTATATATAATATTTTATAATATATTTTCACTTACTCGTCGTTCATCTTCGTTTTTTCGCAGTTAGTTGGTTAAGTTGTTTGAAAAATCAGAATAGCGATTGGCATAACTATTGGTCATCAAACATGGGTAGTTAAGGGTATTTGTAGCATTGTTGTTTTGTTTAATGATTGCCTATTATTTCAACTATTTTTATGTAGCAATAAAATCTATATTTTGAATGACTTTATCTAATCTTCTATTTAAGGTAATCGAATTTTATTATATAGGTTAATCAACAATAAATAATAATGAATGATTAATTTTATTGATCATTAATAAAAAAATCAGGTGCATTACAAATGTATGATAGAATTTAATCATAAATTTTGTATAATATATAATATAATTGTTAGATCAACTTATGTTAAAAATTTACAGATTATTGTTTTTGAGTCGATAATATTGATTACCCTGCTCAAAATGTCAGATAGGTTTTTACGCAAATTTTTCATCAGTCCTTTTTTATAGAGCGTTCAATTTCATCCAAGAAAAGGTCTTCTTTATCACTGTGCAGTCGTTTATTCTGAAAAAAAAAAAATTGTTTTCTTTGAAACACTCTAGTATGTATAATAGATACACATATACATATATAAATTATACATCTCTCTCACTACTAGAAAATTATTCCAGAATAAATGTAATAATGTAGAAGTTTGCCGACCGTAATGCGTCGCTGACATCTAAAATAGCGAATATTTAAATGACAATATAAACATATTTTATAAATATTTGGATTTACAGCAATATATTAACAAAACTCAAGTATTGGAACTTTATAGAGGTACAATTTAAAATCTAAATGCTGCGTTAAGGAAACCAACCTTTTGGATTTTCTTTTCAAGTCCTTTCTGTGCAATAAGCTTGACCGTTAATTCATGTTCGTTTTGGTTTGAAAGATACTGCTACATAGCTGGTGCACCCACTGATGTATTTTAGGCTCGAAAAAAAACCAGTGTTGCAGTTGATGTCTCTCGTCCCAGTGTTCCTTTACATCCAGACACAGGCACTTCCTCGGAATGTTGTTATTGCAATCGTAGCGAATAAGTCTTAAAAATGTTAAAAATCGTTTTTAGTGGAAATAACGTAACAGTACGCATAACTGTTGAAAAATTATTTATATAAAATTCATTGGTTATGCATGTTTAATAGATACACATATACATGTATAAATTATCGTCTCAAGAGACTATTATTTTCATTCATATATACATATTCTAAACCAACTATTCGACGTCCAATTGGATGAATTGAACCTGCTTAGGTGAAAAAATCAGTGACATAACCTCAATATCAACACGTAAACTTACCCGTACTGCAAGTCGTTCCTCTAACCTGATTATTTCGCCGGCCGTCATCTTGATTCTTAATTATTTCCTCAGCTCGTTCATGTTTAAGTTAGGCCTAACCCAGCAAGGAACGTGGACACTTCTAAACACCATAATTCCACTGATTTATTAAAATTTAAATGACAGAATAACCTATAATCGTCTCGCTCAACAACACACGCACACAACGAAACTGACATGAGTCCAGTGTTGCCAGGTCAGGGTGGGACATAGAACCACGGAGGATAGGCAATACAGAAACGACTTCGACTCTTCGGTTACACACTCCGCTGTATCACTCGTACGACGTGAAGTACTTATCACACATATCACTCTATGATAGTCATAGCAGTGATAAGAGTTATGGAATCGAGCCCCTGTGTCAATTTTAAAAGAGATCATTTGTTTATTTATGCATAATTTGCCGTGCCAGCATTCTTCTTCATCGTCTCTCCCTATCGCTCCTATGAATAAATATTCATCTGACTCGGATTTTTGCTCATGAATTTCATTTACTTTGTGTGAATTTGATTTTGAATTTCTCCTATAATGACACATTTTCGCAAGGTGGTTTTTCTTATGGCAGTGTGAGCATACCTTATTAAACGCGAAACATTTGTTTATTTCAAGAGATTCGCCGCATTACGAGCACGCGTTGATGTACTTAGCTTTGGCCCTCGAAGAGTTCTTCTTACTGTTGTTGTTGTTGGCTCTTCTTCCTACGGCGTCAACTGTGTGCTCTTGCTTTGTTTCCATGTTGTGCGACCTCTCCTTGGATTTTTCTAGAATGTAGCACAATTCGATTGCCTCGTTGAGTTCCAAGTCATCCCTCTCTAACAATCTTTCTCGTATTGCGGTGTCCGTGATGCCGCATGTAATCACGGTTTTGACGAGATCATCACAAAGCGCATCCAGTTTGCACTTTTTAGCCTTCATCTTGACTCCTGTGACAAATTGCGATACGAGACGATACGAGAAAGATTGATGTCTCTCATAAGCCAAATTTTCTTTTGGTAGGAAATGGCTTTCAAACTTATGTATGAGAGCACTTAGTTTATCGTTTTCAGCATCTGCAAAGGTGAAAGTTGAGAATATCTTGAACTCTGCCTCTCCAATATAATGAAGTGATAATGCACACTGCGTTCCTTCGGGTTTCTTTTTGGCTTCAGACGCCAGCAGGTAGTTGTTGAATCTGGCGATCCAATCATGCCAATTTTCTGCGATATTCCCTTCCATCGTCATTGGAGCAATGCCTCTGAATTCAGTAGGCGACATTTTGTTTATTTAATTTTTGCACTGACTTGAAATTTATTTCAATTATTTCTCACACGCAAGTATAGCTTTAGTTCAATACCGACTGCGCTATGTAAGGATCAGGAGAATGAATAAACCAAGTGATTAGGTCAGAGTTTCCACAGAGACTGGTCACGTTTATTGTCATGAGTGACTGAAACTACGGAGAGCAGGACCTCGAGACTCAAACTACGATGCGGAGGACCTGGACTACGAGAACTACGGATCCGAGGACCTGGACTACGAGAACTGCCGAGCGAAGGACCTAGACGACTGAAACTACGGAGCGGAGGACCTGCATGACTAAAACTACGGAGTGCAGGACCTGGACGACTCAAACTACCGAGCGGAGGACCTGGACGACAAACTACGGAGTGTAGGACCTGGATGACTCAAACTACCGAACGAACAAACTACGGACCGAAGGACCTGGACGACTGAAACTACGAGGCGGACGACCTGGACGACTCAAACTACGGAGCGGAGGACCTGGACGACTGAAACTATGATTCAGAGGATCAGAACGACGAGAGCGGAGGTGAATGCTGTACGAAGATATCTCTAGGAGGCGACACCGTCATACGCATCTAGAAATCGAACCGAAACGTCGTACAATGAAAATCGAAGCGCCGCGAGCATTGTCCGACTTAGGCTCTTGAACCGGCGCTGTCTCGGTCACTCATAAGCCCTGTCATTGGTCAATTAAGATCTTTCGTAGCTCCGAGACCGTTAGTCCCTTGAAGTTTTGGTAAAGGAAATTTAGTCTTACATTAGATTTTTAGAAGGAATACACCTACGTAAGGTGGTGCGCCCAACCTGAATCATCCTGTATAAATAATCATTATTACATGAATAACTCAGTTATGCGTGGTCGGTTATTGCTCAAAAACAATAGGGGGCGAGATTTCGATGACAAGAACACCCCTTCCAAATTGCAAGTTCATAAGTGCAACGGTTCGACAGATATCGTGGTCCCAAGAGAAACGTTCTGCAACGAAGAGGAGGGAGAAAAAGAAGAAGAAGTTTGTGTTTTTCGATCAACTCTGACTGTCAATATCTCCGAAACCACTCAATCGATTTTGTCGAACTTCTGCGAGCAAGGTCAGGTGGGGGGTAATTCGAAAATAATCAGCGGTTGAAAGATGTGACAGATTTTTTACAAGAACAAGAGCCTGCCCAGCTAAATGATTCGTGGCTACCGCGCCGAGTGAGAGTGGGGGAACTCGGCTGCAATTCGCTACCGTGAATCTTGATGCTAGTCTGCTGATGTAAGCAAGCAGCATACGTACTCGTGAGAAAATCGAAACTTGTACTTCTTACTAATTTGAAAATAAATTGAAAAAAAAAATTGGAGGTAGTAGTACTTGGCGGGCTGATGTTCAAATTGCTATGAGAAAACATTGACGTAGCTCAATTTATATTTCCTTGTATTTTTTTCTAGGCAGGCTCGCCAAGTACCTCTACCTCCAATTTTTGTTTTAAATTCATTTTCAAATTGTTGGGAAGTTAAATTTCCGATTTTGTTACGAGTGCGTATGTTGCTTGCTTACATCAGCACACTAGCAGGTTATAGATGGGACATATATGCGTACATCAAATATTGACGCTTAATTTGCTGCTCGGAGAAAAACAAAAATGACGCTGTACGTACTTGGCGGTAGTGTCAGATTTCAATACTTTTTTGAAGGACGTCGTTTTCTTTCAGGTGATGACCACATTATATACTTAGCGCAAGGTTTTTGGACGTGAGGTGCTTTTGAGGGGATTTCACTACTTTTTGTACCGTGCCGTTTTGAAATTTGATTTTCCTTTCAATGTATCGTATCTAAATATGTACTCGACGGTAGTGTCTGATTTCAATACTTTTTCGAAGGAGGTAGAGTTTTTTGAGATGAGGACCACAACAATGTACTTGGCGCAAGGTTTTTGCGCGTGAGGTGCTTTTTTGGAGGATTAACCTATCGTGACTATTGGTCATATCACCACACACACAGTACTTAAATTAACGTGACGTGTTCTGAATATACCTACAAATGCTAGTGCAAGGCATAACTCAATCCACTTCGAATCAAAGAAAGCAATTAATCCCGTGCGCAGTCCAACAGACGGGACACGGTAATGGGCCATGGAATCTATATAGTAAAGTCCGTAAATCGGATTTCCAGATTTCCGGATTTCCGGATTTCCGGATGTCACAAAATCGGGGATGTGTCTATCCATGCCTGTCTGTATGAAGTTTCTGTGTTATATCGTCAGTCGTATATTGTGATCGTCAATTCGAGCTTTTGAGATTATGGAAAAAGTATAGCAGGGACAGTAATAATAACATCTCTTTGAGTGATATTCTTTATATTACATTTTTTTATTGATTTTTTATTTTTTATAAAACATTCCATTTAAAAAAACTCGAAAATTGTTCATCACCGCCTGTTTCCGGGACTGTTCTCGCCGCTGCTCCTACCTCCTCCGCCACTCCCGAGCGCCGTCGCCGCCCCTCATCCCCCTGTATGCTGATTTTTATGTTGGCAATTGCCTCAAAAAGTTAATACGTGTTCCTTTGTTTCTTACTTATGACGATTAATTTGAACCATAATTCCCCTCTGATTTGATCAATACAGCCAGAACTATTGAGAATTGAATAATTAACCTTTCGATTATAGACAGGTGCGAATTCGCATCAAGGGTATGTTATTAGCCTGTATCTCTTAGAAAACGAAAAGTAACGTACGTTTCCCTGACCACGAAAAAAAAAGTCGAATAGTTTCCCCAGCAGATGGCCCCGGACCAGCATTCAATTATATTTTGGCCATCGAAGGAGACGGACGTAAATTTATTTTCGGTGCGAATTTCGACCGGTGTACAACTCCCGGCTGATAAACGAGTTTTTGGCAATTAAGAAATCAAATGCTTGAATAAATATTGCATTGTAACAACATTCTGCATTAATTTGTTCATTTTTTTATTCATTCTAGACAAGAATTATTCGTGGAGTCGTTAAAACACTATATACAATTTTATTTTCGGGCTGCTTCGATAAAACTCTAATTTTCAACCGCTCGATAAATCGCTTTTTTTCCTAAATTGTAAAAACAAACTTATATACACCCTCAAATTATTAATATTTCCGTTGATTACAGTCTTTACAATTTTCATCATTCTAATAATCAAGAATTCGCACCAGTGTGTAAATCTAAGGTTTTCAAATAGGTGTTCAATCAAAGGGTTATGGATGAAATTTTTTTTCGATTGTCGCCGCTTATCATCGCTGAGTAAGTATAAAGCAAAATTGATCAACAATCGAAATTTTAAGTAACTGTCGTCACTGAGTTCACATGCAATCTCATATCTAGGGTCTACTTAATTTCATCCAAATTTGAACTGAACATAGTTCAACATGTTATTATGAACGTTTGGTGAAATTTTCAGCTTACCTTTTTTCTTTTGCTTGCATAAATTTAATGAATTAATAAATTTTTTATATAAACATATTATATATATACGAAAAAATGTGTACGTTTAATTGACAGCAAAAAAAAGTCGAATGGTTTCCCCACTAGGTGACCCAAGATTAGCTTTCAATTATATTTTGGCTATCAAAGGAGACGGACGTGAATTCATTTTCGGTTCGAGTTTGAGTTTCTGTCAAAATACTATACAATTTTTTTTTTTTTCGGCGATGCATCCAGGGACAGTAATAAAAACACCTATTCTCACGACATTTTTATTTATTTATTTTTTCATCAACGATTTTAAAAAATATGAAAAATTATCAGCGATGGCCTCTTTTCGGCTCCGCTCTTCCCGCTGCTCCTGCTGCCGGCGCCGCCACTCCCTGGCGCTCCTGCCGGCCCTCGTCCCTCTGTACGCTGTTAAAAGATTAAATACTCGAATAGATATTTTGCATAAATAAAATCTTATTTTATAAGAAAAAAGGAAGAAAAAATTACCAGCACCCCTTAATAGTTAGATAGAGCATTGAAACTTGGAGGACCTTCTTTTTTCAAGGTTAACTTAAGATTTTTCAACTTGGAGCATAAACAGTTTTTTGAACCGCCAGTCTAATATATGTATACATATGGGGCATTCCATGACATCTCGATCAAGATTCGAAGTCGATGTCTCTGATCGGCTTTATAATTTTTTGTATGAAAGTACATGACGAAAAACGCAATTGCAATTTTTTTCAGAATTTTTCGTCTCAGCGTGTCTGCTTGCATTTTTGACATAAGAATGAACATAAAAGGTCATTATAATATGGGCCGAAAAATGTGTATTTAGATAGTTACAGGGCATCAAATATATTATGATAATATTGACAGAGTGAATTCCTAATGGGTAGTACAGGGTTGGACGAGATTTGATTCCCTGTAACTATCTAAATACATATTTTTTTGTGTTTTTCTCATTAAATTGATAAAAAAACTTTTTTGCGGTTAAAGTTACCGATATAATCATACAGAACTTTTTTGCAGGGAATTTAATTTTCCATATGGACATGCCGACCGAAATTCAAAAAACAAAATTTTTCATTGATTTTTGGACGTAAAACATAAAAAAAAATTTTATATGCATTTTAGATGAGAAAATTTGTCCGTCGGGCGCAAGCTCAATTTTTGAGATATAGAACTGACTTTTTTAGGAGAATTCTTTTTAGGTGTCAAAGTAACTTTTGCGATTATGAGACCTAAATAAATTACAAATTGTTTTTTTTTTTAAACCCTATTATATGTATATATAATTATATACATTATATGTATATATAATTATATACATTATATGTATATATAATTATATACATATACATGCAGGCGTCTGCAGATATGACTTACGTTCAACTCTTCTGCCTCTGTCTCCCCTCACGCTGCTTCCCGCTCTACCCCGATCATCCCGCTCCTCTTTCCTATCTTTTGTTCCTTTCGCCCCTTCCCTCTCTCCTTTCCCTTTACCTCTCTCTTCTTCTGTCGCCCCTTTCCCCCTCTCTTCTTCTGTCTCCCCTTCCCTCTCCAGCTCTCTCGCGATCGCCGAAGTCGTAGTAGCCATTGGTTCTGAAATATTTATACGTACGTTGAATATATTGGCAATTTCGCTAATCATCCTCATATTGATAATAGTTGCAGTTACAGATTCGCGAGAAAACTTTCTGAGCTTTGAATTATCGGTAATTAAATTTTGTTCGCTCGATGGTTTGTCATACAGTATATATCTCACTCACCGCGCGTTGAGATTTGCAATCCGTGCAAGTAATCTGAAAGTATTATTATATTACTTATAAATAAGGTATTTTATGTCAACTAAGTACAGCGTCTTTCATGAAATTCAACATACCTCAAAATCAATTTATTACTCGACTAACATGCATTTGAGGATATTGAAGAAAGAAAGTACTATTATAATTGAGTTGTAAAAGAAATCAATGGGCAACTACAATGAAAGTGTTTCAAATCCTAGGTGTATGAAATACTTCTTGCAAATCATTTAAAAATAGTTCCGACTTACCGTTGATTTCGGAAATCTCTTCCATCTCGCTGCTCATCAAGCCGACGAAATTCACACTGATTTGTTCACACGATTTGTTCAAGATTAATACACGCAAGTAAAGTAGGGATAATTCCCGCGGCCACGCACAGACAAATCCTAAGTCAGCCTAATCTGTGACGTATTTATATATTCATGTTATGACGTATTTCTCCGTAAATAGATAAGTACCTATAAGGTAAGGAAAGACAAAAGGAAACAGAGATTAGTTCTAAATGTTGAACGTGTATCACGGTGATAACGCCATATCGCTCACAACGCTGAAGACATGGGGCGAAGAAACACTAAAAGTAAGTCGACTCCCACTAAAATATAAAATATACATTTGTTTGATTTATATAACAATAGTATTTCTTATGTTTCGTTCACGTTATTTGAATTTATTCTACAAATATTTTCTATACAAATGGATGGTCTAGAAAGAACCCTCCTATTTAGTATCAGCTGCTTCTCGAAAACTGCTTCCTTTGCTTGACTATAAATCAACATCCAACTTTTCGCCGATTATTACCATTACAAAAATAATGAGAAGTCGCTCGGATCACATTTATGACCAAAATCGGTATGTGTACTACGTATATGTATACATATATGCGTAAAGCACATGTTCTAACGATAATTTTCATGTATCGGTTTTTTTTCCAACTTTACCGACCGGAGCCAAGCTATAATTATTTGAATATTATTTACTTGAAAAAATAAAAAATTTACAGCTCGGAAAATTTAGAAAAAAAAAATTGGGAATCACTCACACACGTTGTCTTCAGTTTGCTGATGGTAGAAAAAAAAATTATCGAAAATCTTGAATAGGGCGAGGTTCCGAACCTGACTGGTTTGAAAGAGAATACCTCATATACACCATACATACGTGTATATAATATCTGTGGATGTGAACAACGATGAGACAAATTCGGTGTAAATATTGTGCTAATTAATTCAATTTCCGTTCCAGATTTCGAGAACCAAAAAAAAAAAAAAATGGTAGGCGTCCGGGCCACCAACGCCGAAAGTGAGTACTTTTTGAACTGCTTAATAATGAAGAGTACAGAAATTCTCCGGGAGAAAATTGCCGCTAATTACTATGATTCGTATTACTATGATTCATAATCAAATTGAACATGATGATTGGATAAAGAATATACGAGAAAAATCAAATATTCTGTTATGTAAATATCATAAAATGACGGGACTTGCCGGAAAAAAAATATCGCATTAAACTGCCATGATTTGAAAGAAAACGGAAATTTATAATTCAAAAAAGGATACAAGACGAAAACAAGAAACTCCGTTATAATCTGTTGAGTAACCTTGAGGAAAAAACTTAAATTCTTCGCAAAAGAATAATGATTCAATTACTATTGATTTGAAAGCAAATTAAGATTGATCGTCAGAAAATAAGAAATGGAAATCTCTGTTATTTTTCAGAACCGATCAAAGATGCGGCCTTGGCCGCAATTGTTGCGGCGTTTATGAAAGGTATGATACAACTCCAAATCTTTGAGTGTGAAAAAAACATGAAAATATGTAGGTATGGATTTTGATATATTGTTCTCGTTTTCAGGAGATGAATGGGATGCCGTGATGGCGGAGTGCCAATGGCGTGAAGATAAATATATAAAATAATATATAAATATAAATAATATAATAAATATAATAAATATAAATAATAAAACGTTCGTGAATAGTTAAATTTTCAGTATCTGATGTTTGATTTATACCCAAAAAATTTTCCTTTAGTTCTATCTTTTTACTATCATAATTGTTCTTAAATTGTTCTTACATTTATATATTATGTTATTTATACAGCTCATCATAAAAGTTGTCAAATTACCGTAGAATGCATTATTGTTTTGTAACAGTGGATTTTGCGTTTAACATCAACGACGTACGATTCTATAAAAAGGACATTCTCAATTTCATACATTCAAATTCGTTTCGACGCGCACCAAAAATCTGCGAGCAGTTTCGAAGACCATTTTCCTTGATATCTCTCTTTCATCGCCATCGTGTCTTGATTAATTCATAATAGTCTCAATTAATTCATAGTAAACAGTTTGTGTGCTGTTAATATTGTGTAAAATGTATACAGATGTGAGATGTGATGTGATGTATATCTATAGTAATCGTTATTTTATTAGCGAGGTCAGTTATAATAACACTTTTACACATTGTTGCAAAAAACAAAATATGAGTTCAAACAAAACTATGTTACATAGTCTATATAGATCTAGGTCGAACTGTTTAAATTAGTGCGTTTGTAATTAACGTTATCAGGCGATAACCGCACATTGAATATCATTCGTATTCATTTTTCTTCATTAACTCTTGAACTACTATCACTTTCCAGAGAAGTGCAGGGTGAAAAATCAAAAAATTATTAAAAAAATGATCGGATATCAATATTTTTGTTCAAAAGTGCTTCAACACAATGAAAAAATTATTAGTTTGGTTGATTTCGGTCTACCCTCGATTATTTCGTTCATATAAAAAACATTGTTTGAAAATAGTTCAGAAAATTATATATATTCCATGACATCTCGATCAAGATTCTAATTCGATATCTCTGATCGGCTTTATAATTTTTGGATGAAAGTACATGACGAAAAACACAATGGCAATTTTTTTCAGAATTTTCCGACTCAGCATATGCGACGTATAATTCAAAAACTTGAGAAAAAAATTCCCATTTTGCAAATCTGAAAAAAATCGGAAAAATCTTATGCAATATAACAACATTTTTGACGCCTGTTAAAATATGGAGATTTCATCACACCAAAAGATAAATAAGAGAAACTCAAAAAAAATATATATATGAGCAAGTCTACCAATTGTAGACGTCGGATCCGGTCTCACCCTCTCGGATCTTTTTGTAACTTTACCAGCTGAAAGTTCACATCGAAAAACGAGTCCCAAAATTTGTTCAGATTTTTACCTCTCTTATTTTTGCTGTCATTATATGGGGTATTTTGTGATTTTTTCAATTTGTTTGTTTTCCATTCAGTTTTACCAGCTACCAATTCTTTAATTTCTGGTCCACGTGAGATTTCTCTTTTGACAACCAGACGTCTACCTTTTGATTCCTCGAGTAACGCTCCTGGGGTTCGTAGTTTGGCTCATTCTTCAGAAGATCCGGAGATTTTACTGGAAACTTCGTTTGAAGATGAGGACGATCGCGAAGAAGGATCAAGAGTAGACTCTTCCATCGAAACCCTCTCACTTTTTAAAAATCTCATAGATAGATCTATGATGAATTTAGACGAACCTAATACAGAAGGTTTCGTGTCTCTGTTAGGAGAATTTAAAGACTCCTTCGCTAAACCCGGAGGAGATATTGGACGATGCACTTTGGGGAAGCACAAGATCAACACCGGAGACAACGCTCCTTTTAAACAAGCTGCTCGCAAACTTCCCTTGAACGGGAGGGAAGAGGTTAACAAACTGATAGAAGACATGTTAAACAGTGGAGTAATAGAAGCCTCTTCCAGCCCGTGGGCATCCCCTATTGTTTTGGTGAACAAGAAGGATGGTTCCAAACGATTCTGTATTGATTACAGAAAATTGAACGACATAACCAAAAAAGATTCTTACCCCCTTCCAAAGATCGAAGAGACTTTAGATCTGCTAACTGGAGCCCGATGGTTCAGTACCATAGATCTTCAAAGTGGATACTGGCAGACCGAAATGGATCCAATGGACAAGGAAAAAACTGCTTTTGTCTCAGGTCTTGGAGGGTTATGGCAATTTAAGGTCATGCCGTTTGGATTGTGCAATGCTCCCGCAACTTTCGAAAGAGCCATGGAGACGATTCTTCAAGGACTATCAGGGAAAATTTGTCTCGTCTACTTAGACGACATCATCGTTTTCGGGAAAACCTTCAAAGAAGAGGTGGACAATCTTCGAGAAGTTTTCCTTCGTCTTCGAAAAGCAGGACTCAAAATGAGTCCGAAGAAATGTCACCTATTTCAAAAAGAAGTGAACTTCTTGGGACATATAGTCTCCGCTTCCGGAGTTAAGACTGACCCGACAAAAATCGAGAAGGTTTCCAATTGGCCTCGCCCTGAAAATAAGGAACAAATACAAAGCTTCATCGGGCTATGCACATACTACAGGAGATTCGTAAAAGGATTCGCAACGGTCGCTAGACCACTTCATCATCTAACTGGACTCAAGACGCCTTTCGATTGGGACCAAGATTGTGAAGAGGCCTTTTCTCCATTAAAACTTTGCTTGACTTCGTCTCCTATCTTGGCTTACCCAAATGCCGAAAGTAGTTGTTTAAGGAGAGTTCTGGACCAATCTAGGTCACGACGTCATCAATGCTGGTTTAGAATCCCCCTGTGTTCTGATTGGTCGAAAATCTCCCCACCGGCTGCAAGGGCCGCCCCTAATAAGGGTAAATCGATGATTTCACAATTTTAACGGGATCTATCGCAATGACCGCCCCTAATTAGCGATAACCCGCCCCGTTAATTGATTATTTCGCAATTTTGAGGACGTCCAGAAGCTCCCTGTGTTCCGATTGGTCGAAACCTCCCGCCCCCCTAACGGTAAGATCGATGATTTCGCAATTCTAACGGGATCTATCGCAATGACGGCCCCTAATTAGCGGCGACCTGCCCCACCCCTTTTCGATTATTTCACAATTTTGCGGATAACGGGATCTACGGGGCCGCCCCTGAACGGGGGATCTATCCGCAAGGACCGCCCCTGAGGCTGATTTCGCCTCGATCACGCGCGCGCGTCTTCCGACTAACGGTGTCTGATTTTTCTGAATAATTTGTGCGACCTGATTTCTGAATTTCTGCTAGCTGATTTCTGAAATGACATTTCTGAATTATGCGTGCTGATTTCTGAAATGACATTTCTGAATTATGCGAGCTGATTTCTGAAATGACCCGAGCCCGATCGGTGCTATAGCTTCGTCGTCGTCGTCGTCGTCGTCGTGAGCGCGCGCTCTCTTACCGACCCTCGATCGCGCGCGCCTGTCCGATGAGAGAACTCTCATCGATACCGACGACGACGACGACGACGACGACGGGGTTACATTTTTTCTTTCTTTCACAGTTCGAACGTTCGATTGCTTTGCGTATTGGTGGCCCTGAAAAGGGCCGATTTTGTGTTTTTTAGGATTTGGTGTCCCCCCTCTGGAAAGAAAAAAATCGATGATAATTAATAATTAATAGAATTACCAAATAAATACTTTTTTAAAATTAATAATTTTTCTTCTTGAAAGTAACTTTGAACTCTGTACATACCACTCCACCTCCTCCACCTCCTCCGCCGCCTCCACCGCCGCCTCCGCATCCCAATCCTCCGCCACCTCTTCCGCCTCCGCCACCTCTTCCTCCCGCCCTACGAGGACCCACTCCTCATCTCCATCGTCATATTTGATTCTGACCCACCTTTTAATAGAATGAACAAATAAATGCTTTTTTAAAATTAATAATTTTTTCTTGAAAGTAACTTTGAACCCACCTCAGATCGTCTGAGGTCTCATACCCGTCGTCTCTTCCATCATCTTCCCAGGGATCTTCAACGATTTGAGGATTCATTTTTAACTGTATTTAGCGCTAAAATCCGAAAATCAATAAATTAAAACTCACATTTTAAAATTCACAATTTTTCGATTCGAAAATTCACTGTATTCTATTTGAACTTACCTCTGCAAGGTCTAAGATGGGAATGAGACCGGTACACATTTTTGTGGTAGTGTACACACCTCCAAAGTCATACACAACCATATATGTATATATAATTACTTTTGGAGTACCTATCACATATATACACTCGAGTGCAACGTCACGGATAGCTTATAGTTAGATAGTCTAGGAAGAAAAATAATCCTATGCCAAGCCGTGTGTATATATAACACTCGAATAGTCTAATTGATACGAGAGCGCGTCATCTTGAACGAACCACACGAATATTAACGATACAGTACCTACATATTACTAACGGTATTTTTGAAAACTGCATGAACTGAATCCATGTAGAGAAACGAATATAGAGCGGCAAAAACTTTCGAATAGTAAGCTTTCCAGGAATAGCAGAGCATGTACACGCACACATTTTTGATTGCACCTCCTATAAAAACGGTGTATTCGTGACGTTTTTCAGTCATTCGAATTTTAGTCGTGCAATAAGGTGCACACTCTCGAGAAAAAACTTTGTCTATTTTGAATTTTATATTCAAAATGCATTCTGGAAAAATAAACAAAGTTTGTCGCATGGATGACTACTTACCTACGAAGAAAATATCAGAGTTGGAGGTCGGGAAAGACTATGAAGTTTCATCGTTCAAATCTGTCGCCACCAAATTCGGATCTAAAACCATGGTTGAGATCGATAATAGTTTTCTGATGTTCCTACCAGCCAGAATATCAAAGGCATTCGACGATGATAAGGAACAGTTACAACTACATGAAACTGCTGCTTCGGAAGATCGTCTACGGTACGGTACGAGGTACGTTTACGGTACCTCGGTGGACAATACAACAAGTGCGAATTTCTTTATTTGTAAAACTATTACATCTTCTTGCTGTACCGATTTTTACTGAGATTTAGGTGTTCAATAATAATAATAAGTTAATATTAAATTTTGAAAATTTGTTCGTGAAATGGATGCTGAAACGTGTTTCAAGTTGATCGACATTGTGGAAAATGCTTATAAACTGTTGGACGGTGCGTCACCTCATCAAATCGAGCGATGGAAAAATTTGTGCAATCGCAATATCAGACTCTTGAATAAAATCTTGAGAACAGTTACTCTTTCTGTTGGAGAGAGACACAGAATTGTAACAACAGTCTCCATACTCCAATCGTTCGATGAGAAATTCAAAGACAAACAACGAAGTGGCTAAGGTATCGGAACATCGAGAAGAAGGATAAGAGACAGAGTTCAGTGGAAGGACTTGGAATCTGTATTTAAAGGTCGAATACGCACTGGTGTTATTATAAATCTACGTCACAAAGATCTGAGATCTTTTTTACAGGATTCGAAAACGTTAACTGTCGTACGATTGAAGAATTCTCTACAGCAAGGAGGTAATCTGAAAGTGAACGGTATACTGGCTTGCAAGTTTTCCATCCCGAAAAACTCTGAAACCGTCGAAGAGATGAAATATTTCAACACAAAAAATGAAGTTATCCTTCGAGCAACGGATATTAAGAGATGGTTCGATGAGAATTTGATCGATCGTCTCCTGGTGAAAGTTGAGGATTTTCAAGAGCAAGACTCCGGTTGGACATTAATCGAAATTGTTAACCTAATGATTAATATCAATCGGTACGAGCCGCTACGGGGAGGTTTATCTACCTACGCGGATCTACCTCTGGATATATAGAAGAAGAAAGCTGTGGTGAACGTCAAGAACAGCGATGAATTCTGCTTTCTGTGGGCCGTCGTTGCAGCTCTCTATCCTGCAGATAATCATGTTGATCGAACAACTTCTTATCCTCATCATAACACGATATTCAAATTTGAGGGTATCAAGTTTCCTATAGCTTTGAAAGATATTTCAAAATTTGAACGAATCAATTGTCTAACAATCAACGTTTACGGTGTGGAAACCGAACCGAAGAAGCCTAGTGAAATAGTACCCCTTTATTTGAGTAAAAATAAGTCAGATAAACCTACTATCCACCTTATTGCTATAGATAGTTGTACAGAAATCAATGGTCAATTCGTTTTCCACTTTGCTTGGATCAAAAATCTATCCAGATTGTTAAGTTCACAACTATCGAAACATAAGGGCGCGAAATTTCTGTGTGATAGATGTTTGTGTCATTTCCAAATTCAAGCCTCCTACGAAAGACATAAGCAAGACTGTGAAAATATAAACAAGTGTAAGATGATATTACCGAAAGAACAAGATAAGATTTTAAGTTTTAGAAATTATAGATATAAGGAGTTTGTACCGTTCGTCGTATACGCTGATATGGACTGTATCCTTGAGCCGACGGAGAATGAAACCTTATACGAAAAGCATATTCCACATAGTACAGCGTTCTATCTACACTGTACCTTCGACGATTCTCTATCAAAATTTGAAATAAAATGTGATCCCGATTGCATCCAATGGTTCGTTAAAAAATTACAAAAATTGGCGGAATTAACAAATTTTTACCTAGAAAGAAACGGACCGATGAAACTCACTAGCGAGGAAAAACAAGATTTTCATAATACTAAAATATGTCATATTTGCGAGAAACCGTTCACTTCTACGGATGAGAAACATCGCGATCATTGTCATTTCACAGGCAAGTACCGCGGTGTGGCGCATCCGAGCTGTAATTTGAATTATAAAACTTCGCATATTATTCCAGTAGTTTTTCACAATCTGTCCGGCTATGATTCACACTTTTTAATCAAAGGTTTGGCTACACTGTTCGACGGTCAATTGAGTCTTCTTCCGGTCAACAAAGAACGGTACATTTCCTTTACAAAAACGATTCAAGGTACAAATGTAATCCTACGATTTATCGATTCGTGTCGGTTTATGGCAAGTAGTTTAGACAAACTGGCATCCTATCTGAATAATAATGATAAAACAATTATACGAAAGTTGTGTAATAGCGCAGAGGAATTCGAGTTGCTTACGAGAAAGGGGGTATTTCCCTACGAATATATAGATAGTTGGGCAAAGCTTGACGAGAAAAAATTACCACCGATTGAAAAATTCTATTCAAAATTGAACGATACCAACGTCTCGGAAGTGAATTATCGACATGCAATAAAAGTCTGGGACACGTTTAATATTGATACGCTTGGCGAATACTCTGATTTATATTTGAAAACGGATGTTCTACTCCTAGCGGACATTTTTGAAAATTTTCGTCGTAACTGTCATTCAACGTATAGCCTGGATCCTCTGCACTATTACACCGCTCCTGGACTCGCCTTTGACGCGATGCTCAAGTCCACGCGCGTCGAGTTAGAACTCCTCACCGATGTGGAGATGCTCTTGTTTATCCAAAAAGGGATTCGGGGTGGTGTAGCTCAGTGCTCAAACCGGTACGCTGAGAGTAACAATAGATATATGGGCGAGGACTTTGATTCCAGCAAAGAGGAATCCCACCTCATGTACTTCGATGTAAACAATCTGTACGGTGGAGCGATGAGTCAGTGCCTACCTCGTGGATCTTTCCAGTGGTAATCCGAGTCGATTGATGTTTGTAATATTCCCGATGATTCACATGTAGGATACATTCTTGAAGTGGATTTGGAGTATCCTTTGGAACTTCACGAAACACACAAGGATCTGCCTCTTTGCCCCGAACACTATACACCCTCGCACAGTAAAAATTCTAAATTAATGACTACTCTTTATCCGAAAAAGAAATACGTTGTCCACTACCAGAATTTAAAACAATACTTAAGCTTGGGGCTGAAATTATCGAAAATTCATAGAATCTTAAAATTTGAACAATCTCCGTGGTTGAAACCGTACATAGATCTGAACACTGAATTGAGAAAAAAGTCGAATAACGAGTTTGAGAAGAATTTCTTTAAATTGATGAATAACGCGGTATTCGGCAAGACTATGGAGAACGTAAGAAAGCAAAAAGATGTTAAATTAGTGACAAAGTGGGAGGGGAGGTACGGAGCCAAAGCACTCATCGCAAAACCGAATTTTCACAGCTGTACCGTATTTGATAATCTATATAGTAAAGTCCGTAAATCGGATTTCCGGATGTCACAAAATCGGGGATGTGTCTATCCATGCCTGTCTGTATGAAGTTTCTGTGTTATATCGTCAGTCGTATATTGTGATCGTCAATTCGAGCTTTTGAGATTATGGAAAAAGTATAGCAGGGACAGTAATAATAACATCTCTTTGAGTGATATTCTTTATATTACATTTTTTTATTGATTTTTTATTTTTTATAAAACATTCCATTTAAAAAAACTCGAAAATTGTTCATCACCGCCTGTTTCCGGGACTGTTCTCGCCGCTGCTCCTACCTCCTCCGCCACTCCCGAGCGCCGTCGCCGCCCCTCATCCCCCTGTATGCTGATTTTTATGTTGGCAATTGCCTCAAAAAGTTAATACGTGTTCCTTTGTTTCTTACTTATGACGATTAATTTGAACCATAATTCCCCTCTGATTTGATCAATACAGCCAGAACTATTGAGAATTGAATAATTAACCTTTCGATTATAGACAGGTGCGAATTCGCATCAAGGGTATGTTATTAGCCTGTATCTCTTAGAAAACGAAAAGTAACGTACGTTTCCCTGACCACGAAAAAAAAAGTCGAATAGTTTCCCCAGCAGATGGCCCCGGACCAGCATTCAATTATATTTTGGCCATCGAAGGAGACGGACGTAAATTTATTTTCGGTGCGAATTTCGACCGGTGTACAACTCCCGGCTGATAAACGAGTTTTTGGCAATTAAGAAATCAAATGCTTGAATAAATATTGCATTGTAACAACATTCTGCATTAATTTGTTCATTTTTTTATTCATTCTAGACAAGAATTATTCGTGGAGTCGTTAAAACACTATATACAATTTTATTTTCGGGCTGCTTCGATAAAACTCTAATTTTCAACCGCTCGATAAATCGCTTTTTTTCCTAAATTGTAAAAACAAACTTATATACACCCTCAAATTATTAATATTTCCGTTGATTACAGTCTTTACAATTTTCATCATTCTAATAATCAAGAATTCGCACCAGTGTGTAAATCTAAGGTTTTCAAATAGGTGTTCAATCAAAGGGTTATGGATGAAATTTTTTTTCGATTGTCGCCGCTTATCATCGCTGAGTAAGTATAAAGCAAAATTGATCAACAATCGAAATTTTAAGTAACTGTCGTCACTGAGTTCACATGCAATCTCATATCTAGGGTCTACTTAATTTCATCCAAATTTGAACTGAACATAGTTCAACATGTTATTATGAACGTTTGGTGAAATTTTCAGCTTACCTTTTTTCTTTTGCTTGCATAAATTTAATGAATTAATAAATTTTTTATATAAACATATTATATATATACGAAAAAATGTGTACGTTTAATTGACAGCAAAAAAAAGTCGAATGGTTTCCCCACTAGGTGACCCAAGATTAGCTTTCAATTATATTTTGGCTATCAAAGGAGACGGACGTGAATTCATTTTCGGTTCGAGTTTGAGTTTCTGTCAAAATACTATACAATTTTTTTTTTTTTCGGCGATGCATCCAGGGACAGTAATAAAAACACCTATTCTCACGACATTTTTATTTATTTATTTTTTCATCAACGATTTTAAAAAATATGAAAAATTATCAGCGATGGCCTCTTTTCGGCTCCGCTCTTCCCGCTGCTCCTGCTGCCGGCGCCGCCACTCCCTGGCGCTCCTGCCGGCCCTCGTCCCTCTGTACGCTGTTAAAAGATTAAATACTCGAATAGATATTTTGCATAAATAAAATCTTATTTTATAAGAAAAAAGGAAGAAAAAATTACCAGCACCCCTTAATAGTTAGATAGAGCATTGAAACTTGGAGGACCTTCTTTTTTCAAGGTTAACTTAAGATTTTTCAACTTGGAGCATAAACAGTTTTTTGAACCGCCAGTCTAATATATGTATACATATGGGGCATTCCATGACATCTCGATCAAGATTCGAAGTCGATGTCTCTGATCGGCTTTATAATTTTTTGTATGAAAGTACATGACGAAAAACGCAATTGCAATTTTTTTCAGAATTTTTCGTCTCAGCGTGTCTGCTTGCATTTTTGACATAAGAATGAACATAAAAGGTCATTATAATATGGGCCGAAAAATGTGTATTTAGATAGTTACAGGGCATCAAATATATTATGATAATATTGACAGAGTGAATTCCTAATGGGTAGTACAGGGTTGGACGAGATTTGATTCCCTGTAACTATCTAAATACATATTTTTTTGTGTTTTTCTCATTAAATTGATAAAAAAACTTTTTTGCGGTTAAAGTTACCGATATAATCATACAGAACTTTTTTGCAGGGAATTTAATTTTCCATATGGACATGCCGACCGAAATTCAAAAAACAAAATTTTTCATTGATTTTTGGACGTAAAACATAAAAAAAAATTTTATATGCATTTTAGATGAGAAAATTTGTCCGTCGGGCGCAAGCTCAATTTTTGAGATATAGAACTGACTTTTTTAGGAGAATTCTTTTTAGGTGTCAAAGTAACTTTTGCGATTATGAGACCTAAATAAATTACAAATTGTTTTTTTTTTTAAACCCTATTATATGTATATATAATTATATACATTATATGTATATATAATTATATACATTATATGTATATATAATTATATACATATACATGCAGGCGTCTGCAGATATGACTTACGTTCAACTCTTCTGCCTCTGTCTCCCCTCACGCTGCTTCCCGCTCTACCCCGATCATCCCGCTCCTCTTTCCTATCTTTTGTTCCTTTCGCCCCTTCCCTCTCTCCTTTCCCTTTACCTCTCTCTTCTTCTGTCGCCCCTTTCCCCCTCTCTTCTTCTGTCTCCCCTTCCCTCTCCAGCTCTCTCGCGATCGCCGAAGTCGTAGTAGCCATTGGTTCTGAAATATTTATACGTACGTTGAATATATTGGCAATTTCGCTAATCATCCTCATATTGATAATAGTTGCAGTTACAGATTCGCGAGAAAACTTTCTGAGCTTTGAATTATCGGTAATTAAATTTTGTTCGCTCGATGGTTTGTCATACAGTATATATCTCACTCACCGCGCGTTGAGATTTGCAATCCGTGCAAGTAATCTGAAAGTATTATTATATTACTTATAAATAAGGTATTTTATGTCAACTAAGTACAGCGTCTTTCATGAAATTCAACATACCTCAAAATCAATTTATTACTCGACTAACATGCATTTGAGGATATTGAAGAAAGAAAGTACTATTATAATTGAGTTGTAAAAGAAATCAATGGGCAACTACAATGAAAGTGTTTCAAATCCTAGGTGTATGAAATACTTCTTGCAAATCATTTAAAAATAGTTCCGACTTACCGTTGATTTCGGAAATCTCTTCCATCTCGCTGCTCATCAAGCCGACGAAATTCACACTGATTTGTTCACACGATTTGTTCAAGATTAATACACGCAAGTAAAGTAGGGATAATTCCCGCGGCCACGCACAGACAAATCCTAAGTCAGCCTAATCTGTGACGTATTTATATATTCATGTTATGACGTATTTCTCCGTAAATAGATAAGTACCTATAAGGTAAGGAAAGACAAAAGGAAACAGAGATTAGTTCTAAATGTTGAACGTGTATCACGGTGATAACGCCATATCGCTCACAACGCTGAAGACATGGGGCGAAGAAACACTAAAAGTAAGTCGACTCCCACTAAAATATAAAATATACATTTGTTTGATTTATATAACAATAGTATTTCTTATGTTTCGTTCACGTTATTTGAATTTATTCTACAAATATTTTCTATACAAATGGATGGTCTAGAAAGAACCCTCCTATTTAGTATCAGCTGCTTCTCGAAAACTGCTTCCTTTGCTTGACTATAAATCAACATCCAACTTTTCGCCGATTATTACCATTACAAAAATAATGAGAAGTCGCTCGGATCACATTTATGACCAAAATCGGTATGTGTACTACGTATATGTATACATATATGCGTAAAGCACATGTTCTAACGATAATTTTCATGTATCGGTTTTTTTTCCAACTTTACCGACCGGAGCCAAGCTATAATTATTTGAATATTATTTACTTGAAAAAATAAAAAATTTACAGCTCGGAAAATTTAGAAAAAAAAAATTGGGAATCACTCACACACGTTGTCTTCAGTTTGCTGATGGTAGAAAAAAAAATTATCGAAAATCTTGAATAGGGCGAGGTTCCGAACCTGACTGGTTTGAAAGAGAATACCTCATATACACCATACATACGTGTATATAATATCTGTGGATGTGAACAACGATGAGACAAATTCGGTGTAAATATTGTGCTAATTAATTCAATTTCCGTTCCAGATTTCGAGAACCAAAAAAAAAAAAAAATGGTAGGCGTCCGGGCCACCAACGCCGAAAGTGAGTACTTTTTGAACTGCTTAATAATGAAGAGTACAGAAATTCTCCGGGAGAAAATTGCCGCTAATTACTATGATTCGTATTACTATGATTCATAATCAAATTGAACATGATGATTGGATAAAGAATATACGAGAAAAATCAAATATTCTGTTATGTAAATATCATAAAATGACGGGACTTGCCGGAAAAAAAATATCGCATTAAACTGCCATGATTTGAAAGAAAACGGAAATTTATAATTCAAAAAAGGATACAAGACGAAAACAAGAAACTCCGTTATAATCTGTTGAGTAACCTTGAGGAAAAAACTTAAATTCTTCGCAAAAGAATAATGATTCAATTACTATTGATTTGAAAGCAAATTAAGATTGATCGTCAGAAAATAAGAAATGGAAATCTCTGTTATTTTTCAGAACCGATCAAAGATGCGGCCTTGGCCGCAATTGTTGCGGCGTTTATGAAAGGTATGATACAACTCCAAATCTTTGAGTGTGAAAAAAACATGAAAATATGTAGGTATGGATTTTGATATATTGTTCTCGTTTTCAGGAGATGAATGGGATGCCGTGATGGCGGAGTGCCAATGGCGTGAAGATAAATATATAAAATAATATATAAATATAAATAATATAATAAATATAATAAATATAAATAATAAAACGTTCGTGAATAGTTAAATTTTCAGTATCTGATGTTTGATTTATACCCAAAAAATTTTCCTTTAGTTCTATCTTTTTACTATCATAATTGTTCTTAAATTGTTCTTACATTTATATATTATGTTATTTATACAGCTCATCATAAAAGTTGTCAAATTACCGTAGAATGCATTATTGTTTTGTAACAGTGGATTTTGCGTTTAACATCAACGACGTACGATTCTATAAAAAGGACATTCTCAATTTCATACATTCAAATTCGTTTCGACGCGCACCAAAAATCTGCGAGCAGTTTCGAAGACCATTTTCCTTGATATCTCTCTTTCATCGCCATCGTGTCTTGATTAATTCATAATAGTCTCAATTAATTCATAGTAAACAGTTTGTGTGCTGTTAATATTGTGTAAAATGTATACAGATGTGAGATGTGATGTGATGTATATCTATAGTAATCGTTATTTTATTAGCGAGGTCAGTTATAATAACACTTTTACACATTGTTGCAAAAAACAAAATATGAGTTCAAACAAAACTATGTTACATAGTCTATATAGATCTAGGTCGAACTGTTTAAATTAGTGCGTTTGTAATTAACGTTATCAGGCGATAACCGCACATTGAATATCATTCGTATTCATTTTTCTTCATTAACTCTTGAACTACTATCACTTTCCAGAGAAGTGCAGGGTGAAAAATCAAAAAATTATTAAAAAAATGATCGGATATCAATATTTTTGTTCAAAAGTGCTTCAACACAATGAAAAAATTATTAGTTTGGTTGATTTCGGTCTACCCTCGATTATTTCGTTCATATAAAAAACATTGTTTGAAAATAGTTCAGAAAATTATATATATTCCATGACATCTCGATCAAGATTCTAATTCGATATCTCTGATCGGCTTTATAATTTTTGGATGAAAGTACATGACGAAAAACACAATGGCAATTTTTTTCAGAATTTTCCGACTCAGCATATGCGACGTATAATTCAAAAACTTGAGAAAAAAATTCCCATTTTGCAAATCTGAAAAAAATCGGAAAAATCTTATGCAATATAACAACATTTTTGACGCCTGTTAAAATATGGAGATTTCATCACACCAAAAGATAAATAAGAGAAACTCAAAAAAAATATATATATGAGCAAGTCTACCAATTGTAGACGTCGGATCCGGTCTCACCCTCTCGGATCTTTTTGTAACTTTACCAGCTGAAAGTTCACATCGAAAAACGAGTCCCAAAATTTGTTCAGATTTTTACCTCTCTTATTTTTGCTGTCATTATATGGGGTATTTTGTGATTTTTTCAATTTGTTTGTTTTCCATTCAGTTTTACCAGCATAAAAACATATATGCAACATACGTTTTCTGTGTGGAAAAATCTCAGTTTTCCAACAAAAATATTGTTTTTTCGATTATCACTGTGCAAAGCCCGTAAAATTAGGATTGAAAACTAAAAAGCCGTTTTTCTGCCCTTGCCCAAATCTGGAACAAAAATTCAATATTTTTTTCGAAAAGCTGAGAAAATTTCACATAGAATATGTGATTTTCAGGATGGGTTCTTCGTAAATACTCCAGAAATTAATGAAAAACAAAAATTCAGCAATAATTCCACCTAGAGAATTTTCAAATACTCAACTTGTTACTATAATTATAGTCTTATGAATATGAGTCAATTTCAAATGTACGCTTGGCGTGTTTGATTATGACCGGTATGAAGTTGGCACTACAGTCTTCTGTCTTCTTCTATCCTTCGTGGTTACATAGAGAAAGAAAGAGACAGAAGACTGTGGGGTCAACTTCATACTGGTCAAAATCAAACACGCTTGGTGTACGCTTGGCGTTTCTGATTCTGACCGGTATGAAGTTGGCCCCACAGTCTTCTGTCTGTTTCCTCCTCTAGACAAGCATGGAGGAAAGAAGGGGATAGATAAATGGAGCCAACTTCATATCGGTCAGAATCAGAAACGCCAAGCGTATATGTTTTGCGTGTATGCATATATGTTTTTATGCTGGTAAAACTGAATGGAAAACAAACAAATTGAAAAAATCACAAAATACCCCATATAATGACAGCAAAAATAAGAGAGGTAAAAATCTGAACAAATTTTGGGACTCGTTTTTCGATGTGAACTTTCAGCTGGTAAAGTTACAAAAAGATCCGAGAGGGTGAGACCGGATCCGACGTCTACAATTGGTAGACTTGCTCATATATATTATTGGATTGCATTTCGGACGTAAGAATAAACATAAAAGGTCATTATAATACGGGCCGAAAAATGTCTATATAGAGAGTTACAGGGAATCAAATATATTACGATAATATTAACACTTAACAGAGTGAATTCCTAATGGTAGACAGGGGTAGACATATATGCGTGCGAGTGTACGGTTAAGAGTGTATCGGTTACTAATTTACACGCGCCGTTCACCAAGCTATTCGTAGTGAGTCAATGGGTCACAGTGAGAGAGTGAGAACGAGATACATATGGATCTGTTTCAGACTCGATAGATTTGCGGGAAAGACAGAGATCGGTATACAAACAAACATCTGTAAGTATGTTTCAGGTATACTGTACTTCATATGAACGTCGCATCAGTGCGAGGATAAATTAGTTCGAGCGTCGGTGATATATAATAGATGAAATCATTCTTTCCCGTGAGAAATACAATTCGTTCGAAAAACAAGAAATATCGAGCGTGCGTTGTGAATAAACGTGGGACGAAGAGCATTAGACAAGAAACATCGCCATAAATATTGCCATGTCGAATTGCCGGAGGTACATCGGACTGTGTCTCGATGATTTGGCAGTCTTGGAGAAGACTGGATATGCAGGTATGTTGCAGGATACACATATTGATAAATTCATTGGTATGTTAGACCAACACACTCCTTATCGCATGCAAAGTAGTTTATTGTTGCAAATTCCGGAATCGATTCGAAGGGTTCCGCAGAATCAAGCATGCCTGCAAATATTGTTCCATCGCCCGAGACTAGCGGGACATTGGATTTGTGTTTGGTATGATACCAAAGTATTACACGTCTATGACAGCGCGAATAAAGGAGTATTGCACGACGATCATGAGACATTCTTAACGAAGCTGCTGCCTAATTACGGTGATATACGCGTCGTGTTTGAGAAAGTTCAACAACAAACTAATTACTGGGATTGTGGCGTTTTTTCGATAGCTTTCGCGGTTTCGATTGTTCTTCGACAGAATCCTTGTAACGTTGTATATGATATATCAAGAATGAGGCCTCATTTAATAGACATGTTCAATTCGAATCATTTTATACATTTTCCGTTAGTGCAAAAAAATTCGCGTATCAATCAATCAAACTGGGGTCATAAAGCAACTGCAGATTTTTCGCATCAGAATGCTGCAGATAGACAAAAAAAATTCCGTGATCAAGAATCGATGGAACAAAGAACCAATAGACTTAAGGTTGCTGCAGCGTACAAGAAGGCGAAAAAAATATGCATTGAAACAGCGGATGAAGCAGAGGTGGTTGCGATGCGTGAACAAGAGGCAGATAGAAAAAAAAACAAGTCTAGCCAAGGAATCCATGGAACAACGAATTAATAGACTTAAGGTTGCTGCAGCATACAAAAAGGCGAAAAAAATATCCGTTGAAAAAGCGGTTGAAACAGAGGTGGCTGCGATGCGTAAAAAAGATGCGGATAGAAAAAAAGAAAGTCTAGCCAAGGAATCGAAGAAGAAACGAAGTAATAGACTCGAGGCTGCTGAAAAATACAAAAAAGAAAACAAAAAATCGATCCAAATGAAAAATTCGAATAAGAGAAGATCTGTTGCGACAGAAGTTTCAGTTTCATCTAGGACGAAGAAAATCAAAACTAATTTGGATGTGGTGTATACAGGAAGCGCGTTAATAGCTAATTCAGATTTCCAAGAGAATGACGTGAAACTTAATTACTTAGGAGAAATGAATAATGTATGTCAATTTTGTGGTGCTATACATTTTGTTTCCGAATTACCATCCGATAAGAAATATAGCATTTGTTGTCACAAAGGTAAAGTGCATATTTTGGAAGATAGTACCTACCCTGAAGCAATTAAGCAATTGATTGACGGTACCGATAAATATAGTAAAAATTTTATGCGAAACGTAAGAAGTTATAATAATTCTTTGGCGTTTGCGAGTTTTGGTGCAAAATTGGAGTCGCTAAAGGCGGGTGGGGGTCCGTTTGTATTCCGTATATGCGGACAAACGTATCATAACACATATGCGCTTCATCCAGATGTCAATGAAGCACGTAAGTACGGACAATTGTATATCATCGACAACGAAATTGCTACTAGAGTACGTATGCAGCATCCCGGTAATAACGATTGTTTACCAGAACTACTGAGCGAATTGGATGATATTCTACGTAGGATGAATCCATACGCAGAGGCTTTCAAAATGATGTACGAGATGGAAGAAGAAGAACGAAAATTATCGAATACCTCAGGTCATCCTGTTCGCGAAGTGAGAATGTGGTTGAAGCGTGGCGATAATGTGGACAAAAATCGTTTCGATATACCGACATGCAACGAAGTGGCAGTTGTGTTTGTCGCGGAAGACGGAGATCCTCCAGTGCAAAGAGACGTATGCGTATATTCAAAAAGCGAAGGTGCTATAAGCATACCGAGTCTGAGTAAGCACGTCGACCCTATGACTTATCCTCTCATGTTTCCCTCTGGTGAAACCGGATGGATGCCACGAATGAAGCAAATCGAAGGGAACCGCGAAGTAACCGCGTTGCAATATTACAGTTATAAGTTAAGCAACAGGGGTAAATTCAATCCATGTGTGGATATGGGAAGATTGTCTCAACAATACATTGTTGATATGTGGACGAAAGTTGAAGGCAATCGTTTATATTTTATAAAAAAACAACAAGGGAAATTACGGTCGGAAATGTATAAAGGAGTAATCGATTATCTACATAACAAAGCTGGACAGGATGATGCAAGGATCGGGAAAATGGTGATATTGCCATCTTCGTTCGGCGGAAGTCCGCGAGCTTTGCAGCAAAGCTTTATAGATGCAATGACGATATTGCAGACGTATGGAAAACCTGATTTATTTATAACCATGACCTGTAATCCCAAATGGAAGGAGATTATAGATAATTTGAAGCCTGGACAGACTGCGACTGATCGACCGGACTTAGTATCGCGGGTATTTCATCAAAAAGTGAAGGAGTTGAAACTAGAACTGATCGACAAGTCGATATTTGGAAAGTGTGCCGCTTACGTTTACGTGGTCGAGTTTCAAAAGCGAGGGTTACCGCATGTTCATATGTTGTTCTGGCTTGAAGAAGATATCAGTATCCGAGATTCTGACGACGTCGACAAAATCGTTTCTGCAGAGATACCGGATAAAACGAGGTATCCGGTGTTATTTGAGATAGTCAAACAATGCATGATTCACGGTCCTTGTGGTCGAGAAAATATGAATTCACCGTGTATGGATAGCGCAACAAATCTTTGTACGAAACGATTTCCAAAGGATTTCGTATTGCAAACAAATTATCAATCATCGGGTTATCCATTATATCGTAGACGAGACGACGGGAACATATTTGTTTTTAGTACGAAAAAAGGTGGCGCACGGAGAATTGCCGACAATAGATACGTGGTGCCATACAATCCGTATTTATTATTGAAATTCAACTGTCACATCAATGTAGAAGTATGTTCTACGGTACAATGCATAAAGTATTTATTCAAGTACTGCTATAAAGGACATGATTGCGCAATCGTTGAAATGAAGGATGCGCAGGAAGATAAATATATCAAATACGACGAGGTTGACGAGTATATATCTACGCGATATGTTTGCCCACCTGAAGCAATGCATCGTTTACACGAATATCCAATGAACGAACAGTCGCACGCTGTATATCGATTAGCGATTCATATAGAGAACGAACAATTGGTGTATTTTGAAGAGGGATGCGAGAAAGTGGCTATAGATAGAAATAAGGAATCAACATTGCTCGCGTGGTTTAATTTGAACAAGACTGACATTGGAGCGCGTAAGTATTTGTACTGCGAGATTCCAAATCATTACGTGTTTAATAAAAAAAATACGGAGTGGACGAAGCGAAAAAAATTTGTAAAACCGGTTTTGAGTAGAATGTATTTTGTAAGCCCGAAGGAAACGGAGCGTTATTATTTGAGAATGTTGCTATTACACGTTCGGGGTGCAGAATCTTTTCAAGATATGAGAACTCACGAGGGTGTAATATATCCATCCTTTCTTGAAGCGGCTGTAGCGTGGAAGTTAGTCGCTGATGACGAAGAATGGGAAAAATGTCTTACCGAAGGATCCAGTCTCAAATTCCCGAAAGAAATGTGTCGGTTGTTCGCATACATTTGTGTATTTGGTACTCCGATAAATGCCCGTCAATTGTTTGAAAAATACAAACACGAGTTCGTTGATCAAAGTGAATGTAGCGAACAAAGTGAACAAAAGGCTTTGCAAATAATCAATGAAGTATTTACGTTTCATGGATTTACGTTGGGAAATTTTAATCTGCCGGATATTAAATATGTTTTTACGGTTCCGCGTGATACGGACGATCATGACGATGATCGCGGAAATTTGATCGCGTTGAAACAGATGGCAACAACATCAGTAAACAGTTTGACGCAACATCAACGAATTGTATTTGATGCAATTATGACTTCGGTCCGTGGTGAATCTTCTGAAAAATGTTTTTATCTGGATGGTCCAGGTGGCAGTGGGAAAAGTTATTTACATAACACTATCATAACTACATTGAATAGTTTGAACATGATTGTGTTGCCTGTGGCATGGACCGGAATTGCAGCAAATCTCTTGAAAGGAGGTAGAACTGCACATTCCACGTTCAAAATACCACTTGCCTTGAATGAAGGATCGACGTGTAATATTAAACCAAATTCAAAATATGGATTACATGTTCGAAATGCGAAAGTCATAATTTGGGATGAAATAACGATGGCATCTAAATATGCACTAGACGCTGTTGATAGTATGTTAAGAGATATATGTCACTGTGACCAACCATTCGGTGGCAAAATAGTTGTAGTTTCCGGTGATTTCCGGCAAACTTTGCCTATTGTACGACATGGGAGTCGAACGCAGATATTAGAAGCGTGCGTCAAAAGAAGCAGCTTATGGAGTAGATTCGTATATATCTCATTGAAGGGTAACATTCGTGTTTGTGACGGACAAACGGATTTTAAGCAGTGGCTTCTAAAAGTTGGCGATGGAGTATTTGCTGATTCATTCGAACGTGATAATGAAGTAGTATCAATTCCCACTGATATTCTTTCGAATGGGAATATTGTGCAAGAAATATTTGGAGAAAGCGTTGATCCAGCGGATCCGTCGAATTATGGGAAAGTTATATTAGCTCCGACAAATGTCGACGTTATCGCGCTTAACAATGAAATATTGTCAAAAATTGAAGGTGTCGGTGTAGATTATCTGAGTATAGATTCAGCCGGAGATCAGGATAATACGGATATTAAACACGTACTTCCGATCGAATTCATGAATTCATTGACGCCGAATGGTCTCCCGCCACATAAATTAACTCTGAAAGTAGGAAGCATTGTTATTCTGTTACGTAATTTGAATTTAACACAAGGATTATGCAATGGAACAAGATTGGTGGTCAAAAAGTTATGTCAGTATCTGATTTGTGCGGAAATTATCAGTGGAAATTGGGCCGGAGAATCAGTATTGATACCACGTATAGATTTATCGCCATCCGAAGAGGAGATACCGTTTAAGATGATTAGAAGACAGTTTCCCGTTAGATTAGGTTATGCGATGACAATTAACAAGTCACAAGGTCAATCTTTCGATAGCGTTGGTGTATATTTACCAAATCCGGTGTTCAGTCACGGGCAACTGTATGTTGCCTTATCCAGAGTCAAGTCAAAAAACAATTTGAAAGTGTTATTAACAAAGAAATCCGTCACTGTCAACGGTAAAAATTCAAAGCACAAATTGTGTACGAGAAATATTGTGTATAAAGAAATTCTAGGTGCATCGTGAGTCGATCGATTCATAGTATACAGAGTCTGTATTATTTTGTGCATGCGATAGAAAAATATACTCGGTTGAAAATGCATTGTTCGTAATTCACATTGGTGTCTTACATTAAATCGAATACCGTACATCTATAGTACTGATTTACATTGATCAGAATCATTATATTGGAAATGTAGTATCCGATGCGTCACGAGTTTATTCGAAAATTCTGTTGCTGACAAGCATGTTAGCCTAACGGAAACGATTACCTGGTGATGCCTTCCGTGAGTCCATACGCGATGAAAACATTTGCTGCAAATGCCTTATCTGGGTATATGCGCTAGAAAAAATTAGCTGCTAATGCCTTGCCTGTATAAGCGCTAGAAACAATTAGCTGCACATACCTTATCTGGGTATATGCGCTAGAAAAAATTAGCTGCTAATGCCTTGCCTGTATAAGCGCTAGAAACAATTAGCTGCAAATACCTTATCTGGGTATATGCGCTAGAAAAAATTAGCTGCTAATGCTATGCTAATAGCTGCATTTGTTCCAAACAATAGTGACAATTGAAAACGCTTAGAAAACTAACAATAATTAAACACTGATGATAAAAATGAAGAATTCTGATAAGCAAACGAGCTCAGCGAGCGAGAGACAATAAAAACGCCTCCGAGCGAGCGTAGCGAGCGAGAAACAACGAAAACGTCTTCGAGCGAGCGTAGCGAGCGAGAGACAACTTACACGCTTCTTCGCGAGCGTAGCGAGCGAAGAACAATTACCAGCTAGTGATATAGTAATTATCGAGCTCAGTCGGGTTAAAATACACTTTAATAAACCGATTTACGCTGGATTTTCCATCCTCGATCTATCCAAGATCTTCATTTACGATTTTCACTACAACTACGTGAAACGTACCTTTGCCGACCGATCAAAGCTATTGTACACGGACACAGATAGTCTTCTGTATCACTTCACTGTCCCCGACATATACGAATACATCAAATGTGATTCACACAAATTCGATACATCCGATTCTCCGCTCGATAATATCAATGGAATCCCATTGATGAACAAAAAAGTGGTAGGTTTAATGAAGGATGAATGTAACGGGAAGATTATGAAAGAATTTGTAGGATTACGAGCGAAATTGTACACTTTTAAAATTTTTGGGGAAGATAAAGAGCAAAAGCGAGCAAAAGGTATCAAGGCAGCGACGTTGAGAACAATAATGTTCGATGATTACAAAAAGTGTCTCAGTCAACATGAAAATTTAGTTAAATCTCAGTACTTTATTAGGAGCAAGAAACATGAGGTTCATACCGTATTACAAAAGAAAATAGCACTCAGTTGGTGCGATGATAAGAGGGTTATTCTTCCCAACACTACCGATACCGTACCATGGGGTTATCGTAAATGAATAAACTTTATATATGTATAATATATTTATGTATCTTTATTGAATAAAAAATTACATATCCGCCTTATTTATCCAACTGTTGTGTGAATTATCAAAACCTAACCATTTTACAAACAGTTTACTGCCACGCTTCCGCAACACTTTCTCCACCAGGTAAACATCAGGGCTTTTGACTTTGGAGAGTTCCTCTCCGTAGAAGCCACCTTCGATCGGTTGATCCTGATAATCTACGAGTTTGTATGTGACACGATCAGTATTCTCTATCCTACTTATAGTAAATATTTCAGTTGTCCAGTTGGGTGTGTAGCCTTTGTCAAACGTATGTTTATTCCTACTGACTCGAACTTTATCACCCAGCTTGAACTTCTTTTTCCGCGTTCGATTAACTTGAAATTTCCCGTACACGTTGCGCAGGAGATTCTTTTCGTTTCGAGCTGTAACCTCATTCGGTTTGATTCCAATTGTACGGTGCTTGGTGTTGTTGTAAGTCAGCATCAACTCCGACACAATATCTATCCACTTGTAATTTCCTCGGAGAGAAAAACGCTTCCACATGTTACTTTTTAGCGTACGATTAAAACGTTCACAGATCGATGCTTTGAGGTTGCTAAAGGTTGAATATAGCTTGATACCGTGTCGTTCTAGGAGAGCCTTGAAGTCGGCGTTATAAAATTCTTTACCGCGATCAACGTGCACCTGACCCTGCACGTGCAACGTGACCCTGCTTTGAAACAGAGTTCATAGCATGTGTCACATCCTTTCCACTCTTGGTCTTAATCGGCACTGCCCAGGCAAATTTCGAAAAAATATCTATGATCGTTAGAAGGTATTTGTAGTCATTGTTGTATTTCGCATAAGCATTCATATCCACGAGATCAGCCTGCCAGGTCTCATCCACTCCTCGCATGATAACGCGACGACGCGGATAATTTCTTCGTGCAGGCTTATGAAGTTCCTCCACCAACGCTAGCTTCTTGTCTCCCATCCTCCAGTCTGGTCAGTCGTTCGTCCAATCGCACTATTATTCCGGAATTGTGGAATGCCAAGTCTTGACCGGTCTTGTTGTCCGCTTCGAGGCGTTTCAGAGTTTCGTTCACACTCGATTCCAGGCTTCTTATCATAAAATTGTTTTCACTCTCCGATGTTGTCAGCTTCTCCTCCAGTTGTGGAATGAATTGAGAATGGCGAGTGGTAAGGTTTTCGAGAGATTCGATCCTCTTACCCACATTTTTCACCTCGTTTCGCAAAGATGTCGTGATTTGGTGTAAGAGTTGAGTTTCTTGCCGTACAGCGCTTCGCACCGCCCTTATGGACGCTGCATCATTTTGTTCCACAGGATCCGCGAGGTTGCTCAATCTCTTGTTATCCATATCGTACTGTCCGTCGAGGGTTTTTTTGAAACCGTAACCGGGAGGACCGCGGTTTCCCGACAGACCACTACTCTTCACCCTCGTCAATTGTCGACCAAACACGTCAACGCTCATTTTGAAAATGAGCTCGGACAAATAATGAGAAAGTCTAATATATGATTCCAGCCTCACGCAACTCCTCAATGATGGAAATAATTTCATTGGAGTGGCTCGTGTTGCCGGCCGCCTGGGATGCGTAGAGCAATCGAAGTCGTTCGACTAGCTCATTGGGATCGTCCCAATACACGTAATCCGTTCGACTCTTCTTGCCTGCGACGATTTTGAAACGCGGTAAGGCCTCACCCTTCTTCTGTCCCCCAGAGGTGGGAATTTGAGAAATGATATTTTTGAATTTATCGCTATTCTCGGAACGAATAGCCGTGTCACTGCGATAATACTTTCGATGTGCGTTCGTGTTGACCACGATTTTTCTATAATTCTCCAAATCAGTCTGGTTCACCGTGGTGCCACTGGGCGACTTTTTGAACAGTAATTCGAGCAAACCTGGTGTTGATTGATAACTCGTGCTCCCAATGCGAATGACATCGTTGTCAAAAGTCAATTCAGAGTTCCCAATCTTTAAAACGTTACCCTTCAATCTACGAACACCGTACGAAGTATCCAAGGCTTTCGCTTCGTTTGTTTCGAACATTCGAAGATACGTTTGAGACAAATCGTTGCCAACCGCGGTGGAAGCTTCACGCCTCAAGGGGGTGACAGGTTCATTCTCATCGGAGGATTCTTCGTCAGCCGTGACAAAAGAGTTCTCATCCGACTCCCGCACGTTCTCCTGCGGAAATTCCCGTTTCATGGGTGGCTCTTGAATTTCACTCTTGATGGTCTCCTGTTTCAGCGACTGATTCACCAGCTGCTGAAGAGGTGTTGTTACAGGTTTGAAAACTTCCATCATAGCCTTTTCGTTGGTATCCTGACCCATCTTCAACATTTTATGCTTGCGTCGAATAGCATCGCTCGCTTTTGTAATTTGATGCAAGACATCTCTCTGTTGACGCAAATCAGCACTCTGCATGTTGATGTCTCTGAGTTTGCTATATAACTACTTTTTTCACAACGTTTGCCCCGTATTTATGGCTACGAAGCAGTGAAAACCCTTTTGCGGTACCTCCCCCCGTTGAGATCGCTATCTTTATCGATCATAACGAAACCATATTTATTATCACTCCAACAGGCTGAGCACAGGTCCCTGAACTGTGCAAAGGACATGTCCGTGTTCACATGATCATCGTATATATGTTTCAAATTCATTTCATCTTGTCGGAAGAGTATTAGCATATTAGCATTGTCACGTACGAGGTGTTTGGGAATACGAGCGTAAGTCTGACAAAGATAGAAACAGTCGACCGCGTTGTGTCTCCCCATACAAAAGAAGGCTCTGATGTTATCCTGTTTTTCGCAGGCCACGTCATCGAAAATCATGATGGAATTCGGTCGTGTCTCTTCCGGCTTGATCACTTGCTCGTGTTCGCTGAACGGAAAATATCCAACACCTTTGATCGAATCGAGGAGCCTTTTGAGAAACTGGTACTTGGGCTGATTGGGCGATTTTGAGTAAGCGTAGATATTCGCAAATTTTAGACCATTCGGATGTGTGATCAGGGATAAGAGGGTGTTGGTTTTGCCGCAATTGGACGGTCCGCAAATCACTGCGCGTACGCTATTCGGTAGTAGCGGACCGTGACGTTTCTCCCGCTCCTTCACACTCGTTTGCGTCAGTTTGTCGAAATTGATTACCGGTAACTTGGTACATTGCTCCTTGAACTTCATGATGGTATAACGCGAGGGTGCAATCAAAGACCGCTGACGTATCCCGACTACCTCCAAAAACTATAAATGCTCGCTATTTATAAGATTTGAGTCAGTGTGTCGGTAGCCATGATCGTGCACAAACGTGACGGAGAACGAAAGCGACCAAGGGGGAAAGGTCTCGTCAACAGAATCATCAACAAACTTCCCATTAAATTGCATATACCGGGCTATCAGTACTGCGGTCCCGGAACAAAACTGAAGTCGCGACTCGCACGCGGTGATCCGGGCATCAATCCTCTCGACGCTGCGTGCAAGGAACACGACATCGCTTACTCGAAAGACCGGGATAATCTTGCTGCTCGACACGAGGCGGACAAAGTACTCGCGGAGAAGGCCTGGCACCGCGTACTCGCCAAAAACGCGAGCGTTACGGAGAAGGCAGCCGCCTGGGGTGTAGCCAACGCAATGAAAGTGAAAAGAAAGTTCGGCATGGGTATGCGGAAGAAAAAAAACTCTACGGGGAAAAAAACCTGCGACAAGAAAAAAATCTCTTTGAAACAGATAGCGAAGGCGGCACGAGCTGCCACGCGGTCGAACAGTGCCGACCCTATCAAGTCGACTCTCAGAGGGGCACGCGAGACTGTCAAAAATGCGGGTGGTAGGAATAAAGTGCAAACTCCACGCATTCTCCCTATACCAGCCAAAGTTGGAGGTTTCCTGCCCTTTCTCATACCTCTATTTGCCGGGCTGAGTGCTACCGGAGCTCTAGCAGGTGGGGCAGCTGGTATCGCAAAAGCTGTGAACGAGGCAAGCGCAGCAAAACGCGAATTACACGAGCGGCAACGTCACAACGAGACAATGGAGGCGATCGCTTTGGGAAAGGGGTTGTACCTGAAACCCTACAAAAAAGGTTTAGGTCTTCAGTTGAATCCAAAAAACACGTAAGGCTACCACACCGAGCACTCACCGATTTCGATCTGCTGAAGTACGCTAAGATCATGAAAATTCAGGGGTTTCGCGGAGTGTACATGAGAAACGAAATGCCGAAAGGTGGACCGAGGAAGTACGAAGCTGCCATAGTGAATCTTGATAATAAAGAAGGTCCTGGTACACACTGGGTTGCGTACAGAAAGAAGAACAACAAAGTAATTTACTTTGACAGCTTTGGTGATTTACAACCACCCAAAGATCTCATGACATACCTCGGTGGTGGTAGCATTGTAATGTATAATCATAAAAAATATCAAGACTATGATACGGTGGTGTGCGGACATCTGTGTCTCAAATTCCTCAGCGGACTACTATAAAAAACGCTGTCCGCACGCAAAACGTCAGTTGAGCGCGGATCAGCATGGGTGATTCTTTCACGTTAACACTATCGGGTACGTCACCTGTACTAGAAGCCTACTATTTCCCACCCATCGAGCTATCACCGTTCAAAAATTACACGTTAGGACTTGTCGAGTTGCTAACCTTCAACTCGATTCCCAATATCGATGAGGGTAACAACAAGCTTCACATCGATGGGACTGAAGTTATAACCATACCCACCGGAAGCTACGAAATTGAGGACATAGAGAGTTATGTGCAGCAGGTATTAACCGATCGTAACATCTCCATCACCCTACGAGCAAACAACAATACACTGTGTAGCGAAATCAAGTGCAATCGTAAGATAAATTTTAAACCCTCCGACTCTATCGGACGACTATTGGGTTTCACTCCACGCACCCTTGATGCAGATGTCACACATACGTCTGACTTGCCTGTGGCTATTCTCAAGGTTAACTCTGTTGTAAGCCCAATGTAAGCCTTTCGCAATACAACGGATTGTGCAAGCGCAACTCAGCAGGTTAATGAACCGTACGTTGCGCTATGCTAGAGAATTCGCGGATGCAGCTCCTAAAGTTCATAAAGGACGGAAAGACAAGGCGCTCCGGGTCAGACCATCAAGACCAGTAGTCAGTCACAGTAAATCAGATATCAGTTAGAATAATCAGAAACCTTTGTAAAGATATTAATTGTTATTCAATAAACTATTCACTTGATTGTACGATTGAGTTCCAACTCTTAACTCAACACGAACCTCCTAAATAAATAAATTGTAGTTGTCTGAAGGATCTCAGGATCCCGATTACAACAACTCCCTACGAGTCGAGTGCAACGTCACTACGGGTGCGTACCTCAACGGACAACAAGTGCACACCATTCACGAGTTTTTCCCCGTCGTTCCACCTGGATATAAGATCATCGAAGTACCATCGAACGTCATTTATCTACCGATCACCGTTCAAGCAATAGATCATCTTCAGCTCAGACTAGTCGATCAAGACGGACGATTGGTTAATTTCCAAGGTGAAGTGATAACGATAAGACTGCACGTGAAATCGTGATGGGTATCGTTTTCGAAACCAAAGTCGGACGGAGTTATAAAATAGAACGGACATGTCACAGGACGAGCAGTCGTCGCACAGCTTCCGGGCAGCTCAGACGTCAAAACATCAAGTTCCTGAAGAGTCTGGGACTCAGAGTTCGTGGAAGAGGATTTTCCGGAAAGTAAGAGTACAATTCTGCTGTATCGCAATCGTCTGCTTCGTACCATGGAGGAGATCTTAACGATACAAAGACCAATTGTCTTTGACGAGTCCGTCGCACACTACGAGACCCACGCGCATCAACCCTTCGCATCAACGAGCTTCGAAAACAACGATGAAATTCGGATCGCCGTTCAACATCAAGATTTATGTCTGTTACCGAGTAGGAGCTCACTGCACGTACACGGTAGATTGACCAAGGCTGATGGACAAACTCAGGTCACTGCCACGAAGTTAGTCAACAATGCCATCTGTCATCTCTTTGAGGATATACGCTACGAGCTGAATGCTGTTGAGATCGATCGAAATAAGCACGTAGGCATTACAACCCTAATGAAGAATTACATATCGCAAAGTCCTAGCCAAAGGTCTCTGCGAGAGAACGCCGGTTGGATCGATAACGATAATGAAATAGTCGACGAGAACGGTTACTTCGATATATCCATACCGCTGAGTTGGTTACTGGGTTTCGCCGAGGACTATCGTCGAATCATCGTCAATGCCAAGCACGAGTTAATTCTTACAAGGACAAACACCGATACGAATGCAATTATACAGACAGCCGCCGATGGTACTGTGGAAGAATTCAAAATTTCACTTCTTAAACTCGAGTGGATGATTCCGTACATCAAGGTCTCCGATCAACGAAAAATTCAGTTGCTGAACTATATTGCCAAAGACACACCCATCCCCATCAGTTACCGCACATGGGAATTATACGAGTATTCACTACTACCCGCTACCTCGAAACATGTCTGGGTCGTGAAAACCTCCACTCAGCTGGAAAAAACTCGATACGTTGTAGTAGGTTTTCAGACGGGTCGAAAAAATAATGCAGCTAGGAACGCGAGTCATTTCGATCACTGCAGCATCCGAGATGTGAAGCTTTTTCTCAACTCGCAGAGTTATCCTTACGGAAACCTAAATCTCGATGTTGCTCGTAACCAGTACGCTCTGCTCTATGATATGTATGCAAACTTCCAGACATCGTACTACGTTAAAGATTCCGAACCTCTGTTGAGCAGGAATGAATTTCTGAAATATGCACCGCTCATCGTCATCGATTGTTCGAAGCAAAACGATTCCCTGAAATCCGGACCCGTGGACATTCGCCTTGAATTCGAGTCAACGTATGCTTTTCCACCGCAAACTTCAGTCTATTGTATGATTTTACACGATCGTATCATTGAGTACAACCCGATCAGCGGTGGTGTAAAGAAATTAACATAAGAAAAACTATATCATCCTACGTTACATTATGATTCTACAATCTATAATTTGCAACAACTGTACTTGTCCTATTTTATGATAACTGTATCTTACTGCGATTAAATAATAAAAAAAGATAAGTAAAGAAAAAATGATATTTATTTCATTTTACCATTTCACAGTTCCAGCTATGTGTACGACAGTCGTTCAGAGGGGATATATGGTATAAAAGCGAGGTTGAACATATTTTGAAATTAGTTAACGCTCAATTTTTCTGAAATCCACATCGTACCACTCTAGAAAAATAAAATTGTTACAATGGAGATGATATTGGATGTACAAGGTTTTCAACATCCCGTCAACGAGTTTGTACTGAAAGAGCTCGGTGTAATTACCATTCAAGCGGATAAGACGGGCAAGCAGGGTCTGGCACGCATTCTCTTCAAACCGCCGTGTGCTTGGAAAATCTTATCTGTAAAATGTAGAGCTGTCAATACTTGGTTGATGCGGAATCATCACGGAATACCATGGAATGCTGGCAATATATCTTACGACAAGGTTCGAGAAGTGGTAAAAAAAGTTGTCGAGCACGAAAGTTATATTTACGTCAAGGGAAAGGAGAAGAAAGAGTGGATTAAAAAAATCATTAACGACGAGTCCAAGCCTGTGATCAATTTAGAAGAATTGCGATGTCCAAGTTTTCGATGGATGCGAGAATACGAGGTGACTCATTGGCACGAGGACAGTCACGGTAACATACCCAGATATCAGTGCGCCTTCGAAAACGTTCAGCGATTGAAAGCTTGGTATTTGGAGAAATGCAAACCATCACTTTACAAATCATTGATCATGTCCATTGAAGTAGGGGGTTTGAAACGAATGAAGGCGGAAGACATCGCCTATTTGACCAAAGATTTCATTCTTATTTACGGTTCGAGCATCATGGATGAGATGTGGGACAAACTATCGGAGGCTATGAAGAAGGATGCAGATATCGCAGGCTGTCGGCGATGTCAAATACATCATGAAACGCAGAGCGGAGAATTCGCTGAATCTACTCCTATGATTAGAGACTGCTCACAATGCCAAACGATTCAATAAATTTACGCTTTCTGTCATTTATGTGTTCTCTAATTTGAAGAATAAAAAGAATTCACTGTAGATTTACAGTCTATAACCCTTACACACACACACACACGATTATTTTTAATTCCTTTCTCCGTAGCTTATCTAACTCGTTAGCCTTTGTAGTGCGCCAGCTTAGAGGTGAATTTATGCAGATTGTAATACCGTTAGTAATAAATAATATGTATGCGTGCGTAGGTACTATATCGGTAGGCTTGTTATTATTCACATTAAATCTTTAGAAAAATTCAACGTCTTCAACTGTTTAGCTACGAATTCACTGTGGTTCGCCGAATCGCTCAAGCCAACGTGGTTATCATATTGTTTAGAATATTCGGTACGTTGTGTAGCTTGACATATGATCGTATGATTTCTAGATAATCTAACTATAAGCTACCAGTGAGGTTCTAACTTCAATATGTACGCGACAAAGACTCCGAGGGTAAGTATATATTTTATTTTTATTGTTGTATACGGCTTTGGACGTCTGCACACTGAAGAATCGCATACCGATCTCATTCGCAAATTAGATCTCGAGAGTGTAGTGCTGAGTTTCGTTCGATTAAAAAAATATCAAAATATATCACCAATTTTAAAATGTGTGGGTATTGCAAAATCTTTACGTGTGTGTGTGTGAGTGGTTCTGTGCATTACTGGAATCTTTCAATTTGTTGATTTCTAATTTTTTATTTTTTAGCGCTTCCGAATCTTTTTCAAACGGCTACAGTTAAACAACTGATTCCCATGGTTCAAGTATAGGCTTTACCTCATAAAATGGAATGGGCTGAGCGTGAAAAGGATTTCTGGGAGATGTTCCGATTACAAGCTCGGTGTTACAACACACTGTACTTGAAAGACTCCACGAAAGTGGGTATATTTTGTGAACAATCATATATTATATTAAAGTTCGAAATCGGATGTCCGGATGTCAGAAAATCGGGGATGTATCTATTCATGCCTGTATGAAGTTTCTGTGTCATCGTCAGTCGTATATTGTGATCGTCAATTTGAGCCGAAGAGAATTTTGGGTTAATGTGAGAATTTTTAAGATCATGAAAAAAGTATAGCAGGGGCAGTAATAATAACATATCTTTGAGTGATATTTTTTATATTATATTTTTTTTATTGATTTTTTATTTTTTTTATTTCACATCAAACATTCCATCTGAAAAAACTCGAAAATTGTTCATCACCGCCTCTTTGCGGACTGTTCTCGCCGCTGCTCCTGCCTCCTCCGCCACTCCCGAGCGCTGTTACCGCCCCTCGTCCCCCTGTATGCTGATTTTTATATTGGCAATTGTCCTAAGAAGCTAATACGTATTCTTTTGTTTCTTACTCACGACGATTAATTCGAACCCTAATTCCCCTTCGATTGGATCAACACAGCCAGAATTATTGAGAATTGAATAATTAACCTTTCGATTGACGATTACAGACAGGTGCGAATTCGCATCAAGGGTATCTTATTCACCTGTATCTCTTAGAAAGCGAAAAGTATCATACATTTCCCTCACCACGGAAAAAAAAAGTCCAATAGTTTCCCCAGCAGATGGCCCCGGACCAGCATTCAATTATATTTTGGCCATCGAAGGAGACGGACGTAAATTTATTTACGGTGCGAATTTCGACCGGTGTACAACCCCCGGCTGGTAAACGAGTTTTTGGCAATTAAGAAATCAAATACTTGAATAAAAATTGCATTGTAACAACATTCTGCGTTAATTTGTTCATTTTTTTATTCATTCGAAACAAGAATTATTCTTGGAGTCGTTAAAACACATTTTATTTTCGGGTTACTTCGATAAATCGATTGTTTTCCTAAATTGCGAGAACAAACTTATATATACCCTCGAAATATTAATATTCCCGTTGATTACAGTCTTTACCATTTTCATCATTTTAATAATCAAGAATTTGCTCCAGTGTGTAAATCTAAGGTTTTCAAATAGGTGTTCGATCAAAGGGTTATGGATGAAATTTTTTTTCGATTGTCGCCGCTTATCATCACTGAGTAAGTATAAAGCAAAATTGATCAATAATCGAAATTTTAAATCACTGTCGTCACTGAGTTCACATGCAATCTCATATCCAGGGTCTACTTAATTTCATCCAAACTTTAACTGAATATAGTTCAACATGTTATGAACGTTTGGTAAGATTTTCAGCTTACCTTTTTTCTTTTGATTGCATAAATTTAATAAATTAATAAATTTTTTATGTAAATATATTATGTATACGAAAAAATGTATACATAATAATTGACAGCAAAAAAAGGCGAATGGTTTCCCCACTAGGTAACCCAAGATTAGCATCCAATTATATTTTGGCCATCAAAGGAGACGGACGTAAATTTATTTTCGGTGCGAATTTCGACCGAATTCTTCCTAAAATTGACTATCTTCAGTTTTCCTCCTCTATCTTAAAAACCTTGCACTTAATCACAATTTGCCAAAAACGAACTTGAAGCTTATGAAATTGCGCACATTTTAAAAACAAAAATCGTTGCGATTGGATGATTAGTGACGAAATGGCGGCAATTTGAAAAAAACATGGATTTTTTATTCTAGGAAGAACCCTATTTTTATGAAAATTTCAAAATGGCCCAACAGAGGTAAAACATCGTTTTTCGCCAAAACGCAGAAACACGTGTCTCATGAAATCGCATGAAAATTGATAGACCAAAGTTACAAATGAATCGGAAGTGGTGGCCAAAAATCATCGGTGAATCCATATGGACTGGGCCATATGTAAGTTAAATATATGGCCAATTTCGCTAATCATCCTCATATTAATAATAGTTGCAGTTACAGATTCGCGAGCAAACTTTGTGAGCTTTGAATTATAGGTAATTGAATTTTGTTCATCCGATGGTTTGTCATATACTATACTTCTGACTCACCGCGCGTTTCGATTTGAAATCCATGCAAGTAATCTGAAAGTATATTATATTATTTATAAATGAGGCATTTTATGTCAACTTAGTACAGCGTCTTTCATGAAATTCAACATACCTCAAAATTTATTTATTACTCGACTCATGTGCATTTGAGGATATTCCAGAAAGAAAGGTCAATAAAGGTATTGGCTGCCTACTCCTATTGAGGTGTAAAAGAAATCAATCGGCAACTGAATTGAAAGTGTTTCAGATCCTAGGTGTATGAAATATTTTTTGTGAATCATTTGAAAATAGCTCCGACTTACCGCTGATTTCGGAAATCCCTGGAATCTCGCCGCCCGACATGATGCCGAAATTCACACTGATACGACACGAAGTTTACACAATTTCTTCAAGATTAAGACACGCAAGTAAAGTAGGGATAATTCCCGCGCCCATGCACAGACAAATCCCAAGTCAGCCTAATGTGTGACGTGTTTATATGCTCATATTATGACGTATTTCTCCGTCAACGGATAAGTGAGGTAAGAAAAGACGAAAGAAAACAGAGATTAGTTCTAAATTTTGAACGTGTCTCGCGGTGATTACGCCATATCGCTCACTACGCTGAAGACATGGGGCGAAGAAACACCAAAAGTGAGTCGACTCCCACTTAAATATAAAATATACATTTGATTGATTTATCTCGCAATATTGTATTCCATGTTTCGTTCACATTATTTGAATTTATTCTACAATATTTCCTATACAAATGGATGATCTCGGAAGAACCCTCCTATTCAGTATCAGCTGCTTCTCTAAAACTGCTTCCTCGTCTTGACTAAAAATCAACATCCAACTTTTCTCCGATTGTTACCATTACAAAAATAATGAGAAGTCGCTCGGATCACATTTATGACCAAAATCGGTATGTGTAGTACGTATATGCATGTATGTATAGAGCACATGTTCTGACGATAATTTTCATGTATCGATTTTTTTCAACTTGACCGACCAGAGCCAAGCTATAATTATTTGAATACTATTTACTTGACAAAATTCAAAATTTTCAACTCCGAAATTTTAGATAAAAAGAAATTGGGAATCACTCATACACGTTGTTTTCAGTTTGCTGATGGTAGAAAAAAAATTATTAAAAATCTTGAAGAGGGTGGGATCGAGCCTGACTCATTTGAAAGAGAATACCTCATATACACCATACATACGTGTATATAATATCTGTGGACGTGAACAACGATTAGACCAATTCAGTGTCAATATTGTGCTAATTAGTTTAATTTGCGTTTCAGATTCTGAGAACAAAAAAAAAAAAAAATATTGTAGGCGTCCAGGCCACCAACGCTAAAAGTGAGTACTTTTTGAAGTGCTTAATAATAAAGAGTACAGAAATTCTCCGGAAGAGGAAGAGAATAGGAAGAAGAGGAGGAAAAGCAGAAAGAGAGAAAGGAAGAGGAGCCAAAGACGAAAGAACAAGCATGGCGACGGGAGAAAGAAGCAAGAGAGAAAAAAGCAGATAGAGATAGCGAAAGCTGGAAAGTGATGTTTTGGAATGTAGCAGGACTAGCCAGAAAAGACGAGGACTTCTGGAAAGACATAAGGCAATGCGACGTAATAGTCCTAAGCGAAACGTGGTTAGAGGAGAAGGGCTGGGAGAAGATCAGAAGCAAACTACCCAAAGGATACGTATGGAAAACGCAACACGCAAAGAAAGAATACAAAAAGGGCAGAGCAGCGGGAGGAATGGCAATGGGAATAAGAACAGAAATAGTAGAAGAAGGAGCGGAGGAAGAAAGAGACAGACAGGAGGAGGAATGGATCGAAGGAAGAATCAAGGTAAAAGAAGACAAATGGACCGTGATAGGAATATACGCAAAAGGCGACATAAAAGAAAAATGAAGAAAGTAAAAGAAATAGAAGAAACAGAAGGAAGACGAAGAAGAATAGTAGTAGGAGGAGACATGAATGCGCGAATAGGTGAAAAAGGAGGGGAATATAGAGGGCAATACAAAGAAGAGGAAAAAGAAAGGAGATCAAAAGACAAAGAGATAAACGCAGAAGGCAAAAGACTCGTAGAAGCAATAGAGGAGATAGGCTGGGCAATATGGAATGGAAACACACCTGGGGACGAGGAAGGAGAATTCACCTTCACAGGAGGGAGAGGAGACACAGTGATAGACTACGTGATGGGAGGAAACGAAACAAAAGACAAAGTGAGAAGAATGGAGGTTGGAGACAGGGTGGACTCAGACCATCACCCAATCATAGTAGAAATAGGAGCGGAGAGATGGGAAAAGAAAAACGAAAAAAGAGGCAAAAAAATAATGAGAGGAAAATGGTCAAGAGAAGGAAGAGAAAGAATAAGAAGAAAGGTAAGGTGGAGAGAGGAAGAGACGAGAGGAGTGAATGAAGAAATGGACAGAAGAACAGCGGAGATAAGGAAGATTATAGAGGAAGAAGCCGAGAAGGAAGAGACAGCAGTGAAGCATAAAAGAGGGTGGTGGGACGAAGAAGCAAAAAGGAAAGAAAAGAAATTGAGGAGAACGCTGAGAGAATGGAGAGCAGGAAGAGAAAAGAGAGAAAGGTACAAAGAAGAGAGAAATGAATACAACAAACTGTGTGAAAGAAAGAAGAGTGAAGAGAATGAGAGATTCATAAGAGAAGCGGAAGAAGCCCACACGGAAAGCAAAGTGTGGGAAGTGTTGAGCAAAGAGAGGAAAAGAAGGAAAAAAGTAGAGGACACCATAGAAGAAGCAGAATGGAAGGAGCACTTCATGAGGATACTGGGAGGAACTGACAGCAAGGCAATAGTAGGAAACGCAGAAGCAGGGAGAGAAAAAGATGAGGAAAGTGATATAAAAAGAGAAGAAATAAACAACGCAATAAAAAAGCTAAAAGAAGGAAAAGCCCCGGGAGGAGACGGAATCGCGAACGAAATATGGAAAATCGGCGGAGAAGACGCAGGAGAATAGATATGGGAAATTTGTAATAGAATATGGAGAGGAGAAGGATGGCCCGAAGCATGGAAAGAAGGGCTGATCATACCAATAGTCAAAAAAGGGGAAGGGAGAAAGGCAGAAGACTACAGAGGAGTCACACTGATGCCGACACTATATAAAATATACGCCACAGTACTAGCAGGAAGGATAGAAGAAGAAATGGAAGAGAAAGAAATGATACCGCAAAACCAAACCGGGTTCAGAAAAGGAATGGGAACGATCGACAACATATACGTAATAAACCACCTGATAAACAGAAGGATAAGAAGAGAAAAAGGAGGAATGGTAATAATGTTCATAGACCTGAAGGCAGCCTTCGACTCAGTAAACAGAGGAAAACTATGAGAAGCGATGAGAAAGAAAGGAGTGAGAGAAGAACTAATAAAAAGAGTAAAAGAGATCTATAAGGAGACAAAGAACAGAGTGAAAATAGAGGACAAGGCAGGGGAAACCTTCTGGACGGTGATGGGAGTCAGACAAGGATGCCCGCTAAGCGCATATCTGTTCAACCTACTGACTGCAGACATGGAAGAAGAACTAAGCAGAGCAGGAGAAGCCGGAGGAGTAAAGCTGGGAGGAAGACGAGTGTACACACTCGCGTACGCGGATGACGTCGCAGTAATGGCTGAAGACGAGGAGGGAATGAAGGTGATGATAAGAAGACTGGAGAGGTATCTAGATGAGAAAAAGCTTACGCTAAACGCAGACAAGACGAAAATAATGAGATGCAGAAGAGAGGGAGAAAAAAGAATGTGGAATGGAGGTGGAAGGGGGAAAAGCTAGAGGAAGTGAAAGAATTCAAATATCTGGGATACGTGATAACAAAGAATGGGAAGCAAGATGCGCATGTGCGGGACAGAGTGAGGAAAGCAGGAGTGGTCATGAGACAAGTATGGGGAATCGGAAAAAGAAGATTCGGAAGAGACTGGGAAAGAAGAATGTGGATGTTCGACAGGCTGGTATGGACAGTAGCGGAGTATGCAGCAGAGATATGGGGATAGAGAGAATGGAAGAATATGGAAGCACTACAAGAAAGATATATCCGATGGCTATTTGGAGTAGACTGGAGAACACCTGGGTACATGGTTAGGGAAGAAATAATGAGGTCAAAACTGAGAACAAAAGCGGGGAAAAGAGCCTGGAAGTTCGAAAAGAGACTGGAGGAAGCAAGAGGAAGCGAACTGGCAAGGAAGTGCCTAGAAGAAGTAAAAAGAAGAGAAGAAAGAAAGGACAGAGAACTAGAGGGATGGGAGTAGGATAGAAAAGAATGGAGGACGAAGTGGGAGGAAGAGACAGGCGAAAGAAACGCAGAAGGGGAAAGACGAGAGATGGATATAAAAGAAAGAAAAAAAAATAGACGAAGAAAAACAGAAAGAAGAGAGATGGAGGAAAATATGCGAATCGAAGTACAACAAATGGTACAAAGAGATAAGAAAGGAGGGAATACCAGCATACCTGAAAAAGGGCTGGGGAGAAAGCAGATGGGGAAGAATAGCAAGATTCAGAATGGGAGGTGAAGTTAAAGAAGCAAGATACTGGGTCGTGGAGGAAAAGAAAAAATGTAGAATCTGCGAAGGGGAAACAGAGTCATGGGAACACGTTTGGGAAAGATGCACAACAAGAGTAAATAGAGGAAACAGAGAAGACGAAAAGAAAAGCTGGCAGGAGAAAGTGCACGAAATACTTGGAGAAGAAGGAGAGGGGGAGAGTTGGATGAGAGAAATAGAACAAATAAGAGAGGAAAAGGAGAGAAGGGGGAAAGAACAAAACGCGGAAGAAATGAACAGCGCAAAGACTAGGGCAGATTAAATATAGTCTAACTATGGCAAATAGAATAAGAGTAAACAGGAGAGAATGGTAATAGAGGAATAGGATAAGAAACGAAAATAGGTAGAAATAAGAAAGTTGTACAACAAAATGTAACCTCGAGAGGAAACAATAAAAGCACATACATACAGAAATTCTCCGGAAGAAAATTGCCGCTAATTAATATGATTCGTATTACTATGATTCATAATCAAATTGAACATGATAATTTGATGAAGAATATACGAGAAAAATAAAATATTCTGTTATGTAAATATCACAAAATGGCAGGACTTGCCGGAGAAAAAAAAACGCATTATACTGCCATAAATTGAAAGAAAGAGGAAATTTATAATTCAAAAAAGGATACAAGACGAAAACAAGGAACCTCGTTATAATCTGTTGAGTAACCTTCGGGAAAAAACTCTAATTCTTCGCAAAAGAATAATGACTGAATTACTATAGATTTGAAAACAGATTAAAATTGATCGTTAGAAAATAAGAAATAGAAATCTCTGTTATTTTTCAGAACCGATCAAAGATGCGGCCTTGGCGGCAATTGTGGCCGCGTTTATGAAAGGTATGATACAACTCCAAATAGTTGAGTGTGTCAAAAAAAAAAAAAACATAAAAATATGTAGATATGGATTTTGATATATTGTTGTTGTTTCCAGGCGATGAGTGGGACGCCGTCATGGCGGAGATGGCAATAAATATAAAATAATAATAATAAATATAGAAAATAAAAGTTTCATGAATAGTTAAATTTTCAGTATCTGATGTTTGATTTATACCCAAAAAAATTTCCTTTAGTTCTATCTTTTCATTATCATAATTGTTCTTAAATTGTTCTTACATTCATATATCATGTTATTTGTACAGCTCATCATAAAAGCTGTCAAATCACCATAGAATGTATATTGTTTTGTCACAGTGGATGTTGCGTTTAACATCAACGACGTACGATTTTATAAAAATGACATTCTCAATTTTATACATTCAAGTTCGTTTCGACGCGCGACAAAAATCTGCAAGCACTTTCGAAGACCAATTTCCTTGATATCTCTTTTTCATCGCCATCATGTCTTGATTAATTCGTAGTAGTCTCAATTAAGGGGTGAGAATTTTTTCCATTATTAGGTATGAAGAAGTACCATCGGCTAAGAGTGTGATGAAATTTGTACCTGCCGTGCTATCCGATTTCGGACTTGACTACTATGGTATATGATATGATATCATTATCAAGAACGCGCCTATTTTAATGTATGAGTTTTTGCGATTCTTTCGTGCACTGAATGAGTGTGGAAAGAATTGAACAGAATATTTCATGTAACTTGTGACAACATATTACCCAAACAATTGGTACACCACTACCAACCGAGCGAGCGTAGCGAGTGAGGGACAACGCAAAATCAAACGAGTGAGCGAGCGAAGCGAGCGAACGAGCACAATTATCAGCTAGTGTGTGATTAAAAATCCCGGACCGTGGGATGTTGAGCTGGAGCACCAACTGTTACCCAGCCATGCAACACCACAAATTTGGTTTTGTGATAAATGCGGCATCCGTTACTGAGGATAAAGTGGGAAAAATGTATGAAGTGCATCCAAGCAGCAAAATTATATCTCAACGCTGATCAAAAGCACAATTATAATAACGGTCGGTACAAATTCGAATCCATCATACAGGCTGTTGAAGCATCGATGACTGCTGAGTCATCAAACTGTCCACAAGGTAAAGGCTTTCAAAATACATAATTCAAACACGCTAATTTCAGTACTTCGAACGATTAAAGCGTTTTTATATTCTTTCAGTCGAGCCACCTGCTCAACCGTTCGAGGGAGATGCGTTTGCTCAACTGCCCGAGATGGTTGAGCTCGTTCAATCGTCTGGGGCAGATACACCTGCGGTCGAGGTAGATACATCTACCCTTGATGCTAGCTCACCAAAGATGCGGTACCCGAAACGCGTGAAGAAAGAATAAAATTTGAAGCGGGTGGCGGAGGAGGTGGAGGAGGTGGAGTGGTATGTACAGAGTTCAAAGTTACTTTCAAGAAGAAAAATTATTAATTTTAAAAAAGTATTTATTTGGTAATTCTATTAATTATTAATTATCATCGATTTTTTTCTTTCCAGAGGGGGGACACCAAATCCTAAAAAACACAAAATCGGCCCTTTTCAGGGCCACCAATACGCAAAGCAATCGAACGTTCGAACTGTGAAAGAAAGAAAAAATGTAACCCCGTCGTCGTCGTCGTCGTCGTCGTCGGTATCGATGAGAGTTCTCTCATCGGACAGGCGCGCGCGATCGAGGGTCGGTAAGAGAGCGCGCGCTCACGACGACGACGACGACGACGACGACGACGACGACGAAGCTTAGCATCGATCGGGCTCGCGTCATTTCAGAAATCAGCTCGCATAATTCAGAAATGTCATTTCAGAAATCAGCACGCATAATTCAGAAATGTCATTTCAGAAATCAGCTAGCAGAAATTCAGAAATCAGGTCGCACAAATTATTCAGAAAAATCAGACACCGTTAGTCGGAAGACGCGCGCGCGTGATCGAGGCGAAATCAGCCTCAGGGGCGGTCCTTGCGGATAGATCCCCCGTTCAGGGGCGGCCCCGTAGATCCCGTTATCCGCAAAATTGTGAAATAATCGAAAAGGGGTGGGGCAGGTCGCCGCTAATTAGGGGCCGTCATTGCGATAGATCCCGTTAGAATTGCGAAATCATCGATCTTACCGTTAGGGGGGCGGGAGGTTTCGACCAATCGGAACACAGGGAGCTTCTGGACGTCCTCAAAATTGCGAAATAATCAATTAGCGGGGCGGGTTATCGCTAATTAGGGGCGGTCATTGCGATAGATCCCGTTAAAATTGTGAAATCATCGATTTACCCTTATTAGGGGCGGCCCTTGCAGCCGGTGGGGAGATTTTCGACCAATCAGAACACAGGGGGATTCTGAACCAGCATTGATGACGTCGTGACCTAGATTGGTCCAGAACTCTCCTTAAACAACTACTGCCGAACTTTCATTTATATTAGATACAGATGCTTCACTTACAGGAATAGGTGGGGTTTTATCTCAAATTCAAAAAGGGCAAGAAAGAGTAATTAGTTATTTTAGTCGAGTTCTTAGTAAAACGGAAAGAAATTATTGCGTTACCCGTAGGGAACTTCTAGCTGTTGTGAAAACGGTGTCTCATTTTCATCACTATTTGTATGGGAAAAAGTTTCTTGTTCGATCCGATCACGCTTCGTTAAGGTGGTTGTTTTCTTTCAAGGCTCCTGAAGGTCAGGTAGCTAGATGGTTAGAGACTTTAGGTCAATATGATTTCGATATTCAACATCGCCCAGGAACCTTACACGGAAACGCAGACGCCCTCTCCAGGAGACCCTGCGAAGACTTAATAAATTGTAAACAATGCACGCGTCTTGAAAATCAACGAATACCTTCTGTTAAGGTACGTTTGATTTCTCTTGGAGGAGATGCTCAAGAATGGCAGACCCTTCAGAAAGAAGATATCTCTCTCAAATCAGGACATGGAAAGACTCGGGATCACGACCAGATTGGCAAGAAGTATCTTCGGCTAGCCAACAACTAAAAATTCATTGGGCACAATGGGATTCCATCTATATACTTCAAGATATACTTTACCGAAAATGGGAATCCCCAGATGTAAGACAACTTCGATGGCAACTTCTGGTCCCTTCGAAGAAGATTCCGGACGTCCTCCTGGAACATCACAATGCCCCTTCCGGAGGACATTTCGCAGCCAATAAAACTCTTGGTAGGATTAGGGAGAAATACTTTTGGGCGCGTTGCCGTTCAGACGTAGAAAATTGGTGTCGCACTTGCGACGTTTGAATAGCTAAGAAAGGACCAAGAGAGAAAGGGACTAGTAATTTTCAGATTTATAATGTCGGCGCTCCATTTGAAAGAGTAGCTATGGACATTCTCGGTCCTTTACCTCTTTCCCATTCTGGAAACCGTTACGCTTTAGTTATTTCGGATTACTTCACCAAGTGGCCTGAAGTAATACCAATTCCAGATCAGGAAGCTGAAACGGTAGCTCAGGTTTTTGTCAAAGAATTTATTTGTCGATACGGTTCTCCATTAGAACTCCATACAGACCAAGGTCGAAATTTTGAATCTCTTCTTGTAGCCGAAGTTTTAAAGGTTTTAGGGATAAAGAAAACTAGAACGACTCCCTTACATCCCCAATCGGATGGGATGGTAGAACGATTAAACAGAACTCTCCTTCGGTATCTTTCTTCCTACGTGGACAAAGATCATAGGAATTGGGATGACTGGATCCCTCTATTTCTTCTATCCTATAGATCAGCTGTTCATGAAACTACTGGCCAAACTCCTGCTTCCATGCTCATGAGAAGGGACCTTAGACTTCCTTCGGATTTAGAAAAGGGACCTTCTCCTTCGGAAGAACCATTAGACTCAAGTTTCGGTTCATCTCTTCAGGAAAAACTAGAAGAAATTCATAAATTTGCTATAGATAAGATTCAAGTAGTTTCAGATCGGACGAAAGCTAGGTACGACATTAGAATTCGTAACCTTCGATTTAAAACTGGGGATTTAGTTTGGTTCTTTCAACCCAGAAGAGAGAAGGGACGCTGTCCCAAGTTACAGTCCAATTGGGAAGGACCTTATGAAATTAAAGATCGAATTAACGATGTAGTTTACAGAATACAACGATCGAAACGTACTAGACCTAAGGTAGTTCACCTAGACCGTCTAGCTCCTTACGAACAAAGACAACCTTTCCAAAACGATTGACTTGGGAGATGTTGAACTTACTCTTCTATTCTGAATCCTTCAGATTCTTGTATTTTCTGTTTTCAGGTGGTCTGGATTACAATCATTTGGGATCAAGCAAAGTCCTAACAGACCCCTGACGTTCATAGTAGAAGGTAATATAGGGTGCGGAAAGAGCACTTTCATTAAAAAATTCTTAGAAGATGAGAATATTTTGACTCTTTTGGAACCAGTAGAAGAATTTAGAAATGTATTAGAAGTGAATTTGTTAGAAAAGATGTACAGGGATCCTAAAAAATATGCTTACCATTTTCAACATCACGCTTCGATGGTGATGAGAAAGAAGCATTTCATTCAAACTTCGAAACCTGTTAAAATCATGGAAAGGTCGATTTTTAGTGCCAATTGTTTTATAGAGGCTCGTCGTAGATCCAGAGAGTTCGAAGATTCCGAAGCTCACCTTTTATCTGAAAACATCAGGATATTAGTCGAGAGTTCTTCCAATTTCAAAGTAGACCTCGTAATTTATTTGCGGTCAAGTCCAGAAACCTCCTATTCGCGAGTATCATCTCGTTCGCGACTTGAAGAAGACTCGATTCCCTTGAATTATTTCAAAATCTTACATGAAGTTCATGAGGACTGGTTGATAAATGGGTTGTTTTCTTTCAAACCAGCTCGAGTTTTGATTCTTGACGCCGAAGAATCAGCTAGCGATGTTTACAAGAGATTTTGTAAAGTTATGAATACCTGGTGGAAAAAGTAGAGAGTCGTTTCGATAAAACTATAATCGATTTTTCTTCTCGCATCAATTAGTAAGGTTATGGAAACCCAGAGGATAAAATAGAGGGAGCCATTCTCAACGGACGAATCGATCTTCGATTTTCGATTCGATCTTCAACTTTCGGTTCGATCTGGAATGCTACGCCTTTCGATGGCCGACTCAAGAATAATAACGACAAAGAGACTAGACCATTTTTTTATTTATTTATGAAAAAAAGAAAAGAGAAAGAGTGAAGAAAAACAATTTTTGGAGAACCCCGGGAATGGGTTGGTGGTTTTGGGACAGGCCTTTTCTGTTGATAAGGTCAAAAAACGTTCGAACCCTTTTGCATCGCACGCAATTCTCTAGATTCTTGGCTCGAAAAGAAGGGGGAAGCCCACAACTCCTGCACCTTCCTCCGGTATTTCCCCTCCCGTGCTGATCAACCGTCAGGTGCAGTTCTTTCCTCCAAAGGTCGGTTTCTGGACCTTTCTTTTGCTGGAAACTATTTTTTTTTAAATAGAAAAAGAATTACAAGATTGAGACTGATCAAGACTTAAGAACCCAGACTGGTAAGGGTGAAGTAAGTCTGAATGACACTGTGGCGACCACACACATACACCATAGCATACACACAGGCATACATACGTACACTACGGACTAGACGAAAACCTTGCAGTTAATAAATTTCCCTAGCCCTTGAAAACTTCTAACTCCAAATTCACGAACTAACTTTCCCACGTCTCGCCTAGGCCTGGAAAATATCCACTTGAGATCCACATCCCATGGACAGCATCCCATATACATGACCGACACAGATCGACAGTTCGACTCCAACAACCGACGCGACGACACCGCTTTCATATACACTCCATTATATTAAATAAAGCTAATATTAAGAAACATCTGTTTTCATTTTATTTAATAACTATCCTCGCACGATCCCTGGCCTAAAGCGCCAAAACACTAACCTAGCGACGAAACAGTCCAAACATTGAAAATCTTCTTTTCCTTTGAGTATCGTCGTTCGTCCGCACATTAATTCATTTCTGGAGAGACTCTGTTTGATCAAAACTCCTAAATTTACTATCTCTTCTTCATTAGGATTTCTCTTCAAAAAAATGATCTCTTTTGTCGGCATGATGGGATGCTTCTAATAAACTTTCATTCATTTGTTTAACAATTTGTTTCAACACATTTGATTGTTTATTAATAATCTCCTTTTATAATAGATGGAGTAGTTTCAAGTAGATAGCCTTTTATTTGTTAAATAATAGATTTGTTCTCTTCTGAAACGATGTCGTGTGAATGTTGTTTCTTGAAAAATAAGAGATCCGAATAGGATTACGAATTTAATTGATAGATTAAGCAACTAATTTAATACAAGATTTTCAGAGCTGGATTTATATGGTATTCTGAAGTTGGAGAATCAAAGTGGAAAGCATCCCATCCTGAACCCATTTATCCTGTTTGCCTGCTTCCCTTCAGATAAGATCGTTCCATTTTTATTAACCTGATTATTATGATTATATCTCACATTTTAACCTTTATAAGGACTTTTCTTCTTTCACGTTTTATACATGTCCAATGTGTTTTACGAGGAAAACTCATATTTGTCCTCCTATATAGGTCGTTTACTATAAACTTCTGGAGAGGTTTGGACTGGACGATTTTGGGACCTAGGCTTTAGTTTTGGAAAGATCCAGAGCCTGACTCATTCGCCTTTTTACGCCCTCCTGTTGCCTCCTTTTGCAGATTGAAGGATCTAACTCCCATGCCGCTCACACCCTGATCCTGTTCGTTTTGGATTCTTCTTTTGAGATGGAAAAACTTTGAAGAACATTTTTATACTAAATTTTTCACTTTGATTGGTTAAGGCTCGACTATCTTCTCAAGTTCTTTTGTGTGGTTTTTCCTTGAGAGTGAAGGCAAATGCCGGATAGTTTTTGGGAAAGAATTCTTCAAATTTTCAATCCACCACGCTAACTTTCCCTATTAGAGCAAGCACACACAATTTGACTACTAGACTTTTCGTTTTTCTTTCAATTTTTGCATTTCGAGAGTCGGGTCGACTCTTTTACTAGGGGGGGGGGGGGGGGGGGGGGTAGTGTTACAAAGGTCGAAAAACACCCCTCATATTTAATTTGCAAGGTCTAGTAGTCATCTGAGATAAATGATGTTAACATGTGATAAAAGATAGCGGTTACTAATCACAACCGCATTATTGTAAAAACAGTCTTGTTTTAGCTTTGGGCTTAAACAGACGTGTATTTTCTTAAATACAACCCAATATTTATTTCCCATTATTTCGTTTCCTGTTCAACTTATTTCTCTCGGGAATCCACATTTAATTATCTTAATAATCGCGAAACCTAATTTCGCAACAATATGTATACACGTATATACATGAGGTATTCTCTTTCGAATGAGTCAGGCTCGATCCCACCCTCTTCAAGATTTTTGATAATTTTTTTTCTACCATCAGCAAACTGAAGTAGATATAATGTGGCGGTTCTGGATTTCTTTCCTCGCGCCGCCACCAGAGGCGCCGCGGTCTATCACCGACCGTCGGTAACTCACCGATCGCCGATTGTTCATGTTACCATCCGATTTTCTGCCACTACCGATCACCGGGGTGGATATGTTATGATTCGATTTTCTGCCATGCAACAGCGCCACTACCAATCTGCATTCAGACGATCGCGTATCTTGCCGGCTGACGAGCCGGTATGTTATTATCCGATTTTCTGCTATGCAGCAGCAGCAGCGTCACTACCGATCTGCATTTCGGCGTTATGTTATTTTGATTTTTTCCCGTTACGCAACGATGTCACTGCCGATCTCCCCCAAATATGACCCCCGCTCTTTCAAGAAATTAAAATCTAAGATGGCGGTGTGATTTTTTAAACTGCAAAAAATCCAAGATGGCTGCTCTGAAATATTAAACTCTTAGCTTATATTTTAACATTAGCTGAAATATTTGAAGAGTGACTGGGTATTATATGTGAGAAATGATGCGGATCTTTTAGAAATATCAATTGATTTTATTTAATATAACTTAAATCTAGCCTATTCTAAAATACAATATATCTATTCTAAAAACAATACTATTAATAATAATAATAATAAGAAAATAATTATAATAAGAAAAATAATAATTATAATAAGAAAATAATAATTATAATAATAAAAGTAATGATTATACTAATATTGAGATCTGAAACAGAGAAAAACAAAGTTAGGTATGCTATTACGATTCCTCAATGATAAGTCATACGCACCATTCCTCGTCGTACACCGACATCACACCCCGCGGCGCGGTCCACGCCGGGTGAAACCAATCATCGATGGGGTGATCGTCACCCCATCGCCCCTCTAACATTCACCTGATCCCATATACATCAAATCTATCTTCCGGGTATTACCGGCCTCCTCCCGGGCAAACGCCTTCAAATGTTCGCAATGCTCGACTCGAGCCATCCTCACGGGTCGCATAACTTTTTTTACATAAAAATGTTGAAAAATTTCTTCGTGAATAGCCGGCTATAACAAACAGGTTAGACACATTAATTGTTTATATTCCAATAAAAAGTGTTGAACGCAAACAAGAAATAGAAATCTTTTCACCGCATCAATTAAATAGTCCAAGAAGAAATGTTAAACAGAAACATGAAATGTTAAATGGAAACAAGAAATGGAAATCTTTTCATTGCATCAATTAAATAGTCAAAGAAGAAATGTTAAACACAAATATGAGATGTTAAATGGGAACAAGAAATGGAAATCTTTTCATTGCATCAATCAAATATTCAAAGAAAAAATGTTAAATAGAAACTTGAAATGTTGGATGGAAACAAGAAATGGGAAATCTATAATAAATTTGAAAAAACAAGTACTTACTCTTACAGCACCATGACGATGAATCATTGTGATTAAGAATGATGCTGAGTTATTCATCTCAAAACTTTTCTTCACACTCGCACAGATTTTCAATCACGACGTTGTCGAACAGTCACAGAATGTGTCAACTCGGTTCAAACTAGCACTTTTGTATAATGCTAGAAACCGTAAAATACACCCACTCAATTGAGGCTGCCCAATGGCAAACTCTGAAAATTTTTTTTTCATGAAATTGGTGAAACCTAGGCACATACCATCCCAAGCGGAGGGGGTCAAACCTGGGTACATACCATCCCGAGCGGTGGGGGTCAAACCTAGGTACATACCATCCCGAGCGGAGGGGGTCAAACCTAGGTACATACCATCCCGAGCGGAGGGGGTCAAACCTAGGTACATACCATCCCCAGCGGAGGGGGTCAAACCTAGGTACAAACCAATTTTCCAAGAAGGGGTTAAGACCTAGGTAAGGAACCAACCCCATCAACTATGATTCCAAACGCTTAATTTTTTGCTGTCTGTGCAATTTAGACTGTTCCTAGATAAAATCAGTCAGTCCCTAATGGATGGGGCAATAAAATGTCGCTCGAAACGTTGGAATTTTTTTCACCCACTTTAGCGATTCGAAACGCTTGAATTTTGCGGAATGCCGCCTGCACATCTGTGTGGTCCATATCGCCGACAATTCAGATGTAATCTAAAATATTAGTCTCGATAATCCCAAGACGTGTGCAGCCTCTCGATTGTGGAGGGGATGAGTGTATATAAAACCACAAGGCCATTGAAAGGTGAAAACATTCGTGCTGTGCTGACCCTCGATAGTTGAGTTAGCTTGAAACTAAGATTCACCAATAATGGACAACGTTAGGTATATGGATCTCGTTGAGATGATGGATGAGGCATACAAACTGTTGCGAACACAACCCCCCGAGCATGTGAATGAAAATATTATTCGCTGGTGTGATATCGGGCTTGAAAATATTAGATTATTGAACAACATTTTGATGCATTCAAAACTAGGCGTGAGTGAAAAACAGCAGCTCCAGCATATAATTTCATTGATGCAATCATGTTTGACAAAATTTGAACGACAACGTGCGGGTGTTGTCGGCGGTAATATTGGTGATGATATTCACAATCGTGTTCGGTGGGATGATATGGAGAGTGCCTTCAACTGCCGTATACGCACCGGAGCCGTGACAAATCTCCGCCACAAAGATTTGGCAAGATTTTTAGCTGACGCTGGTGTAGTAACAATTGAAAAATTAAAAAATGTGCTTCGCGATGAGGGGAGTATTAAGGTGAATGTGGGGGTTTCGTGTAAATTTGAGAACGTCAAAAACGATGAGGTCAGCCTGGAAGTAAAGACCTTCAATACACGTAACGCTGCGATTCTCCCATCGACAGATCTGGAAACTTGGTTCGCCGATAACGTGACGAATCCCCTGCTAATCAAGGTGGAGGATTTCGAGCAGCGTGACTCTGGTTGGAGTATGATTGAGATCATTAACGTTGTGATCAGCATCAACCGATACGAGCCTCTTTGTGGTGGACTCTCTACGTTCGTTGCGCTGCCCCACGATATTCAACTGAAGAAAGCGGTGATCAACGTGCAGAATAATGACAACCGATGCTTCTTATGGTCCGTCACAGCCGCCCTACATCCTGTTAGCAGCAACGCTGGCAATACACGGAGCTATCAGCGACACATTTCTAAACTCAACTGTTCAGGTATAAAGTTTCCAACCACACTGCGATGTGTGGAAAAATTTGAAAAGTTAAACAACTTGAGCATCAATGTATATGGAATCGAATCGGAAACTTTCCAGAGTAAGAAAAAGTCCAAAAACAGTGTAATCACCCCGCTTTATTTGAGTAAAAATGTAACAGGGGGCAGTACGATCCACCTGCTTATGATTGAAAGTATGAGCGAGCTAGATGATTTGGGTAATTTTAAGCCGAGATTTCACTTTGCTTGGATTAAGAATCTTTCGCGTTTGGTAGGATCGCAATTGTCACGCCATGAAGGTAAACAATTTTTATGCGATAGATCCCTGTGCCACTTTAGCGTGCAGAGCGCCTATGAAAATCACAAACAAGACTGTCAGCACTTGAATAAAGTTCGAATGGTGTTCCCCGAGGGGAAAATCTTGGAATTTTCCAATTTTCAAAATCAGGGTACCATATCGTTTGTCGTATATGCAGATCTTGAATGCATGATGAAGCCCGGATTAAAAGAATCTCAAGAGCATATCCCACACAGTGTAGCGTATTATATGCATTGCTCATATGATGATACATTATCAGAATACAAGAACTACCGCGGGCCTGATTGCATCAAATGGTTGATTGAGGAGCTTCGCGAATTATCGGTGAAAATAGAGTCGCGCATAAAAAATGTAATTCCAATGGAGGCGTTGAATCAGGCGCAACGCGATCGTCATATGCGCGCAAAAAATTGTTATATCTGTGCGAAACCGTTTTTACCTAAGGAGAAAAAATGTCGTGATCATTGTCATTTTACGGGTAAATATCGCGGGGCTGCACACAACCGCTGCAATTTGAATTTTCAAGAGTCGCACACGATTCCGGTGGTTTTTCACAATTTATCCGGCTATGATTCTCACTTTATCATAAAATCTTTAGCCACAACTTTTCCGGGTGACATCACACTACTGCCCATCAATAAGGAAAAATACATATCATTCACCAAGAAGGTTGACGGCACTCTAATTAGCTTGAGATTCATAGATTCACTCCGATTCATGGCTAGCAGCATTGAGAAATTAGCATCATACGTGGACGATTCGGATAAAAAAATAACACGAAAATTCTCTGCCGATGCGGGGAAATTTGATTTAATGATTCGCAAAGGTGTCTTCCCCTACGAGTACATCGATTCTTGGGAAAAACTTGATGAGTCTGAATTACCAGCTAAAAAAGACTTTTACTCGAGACTGAGCGATTCCAATATTTCCGATGATGATTATCAGCACGCAAAAAATGTGTGGGTCGAGTTTAATTTGAAAACCTTGGGCGAGTATTCGAATTTGTACCTGAAAACCGATGTACTATTATTAGCCGATATATTTCAGAATTTCCGCGACAGTTGCTTTAAAACATACAATTTAGATCCGCTGCACTATTATACAGCACCGGGACTTGCTTTTGATGCGATGTTGAAGCATACGAAAGTTAACCTACAACTTCTGGATGACCCAGAAATGACATTATTCATTGAGAAAAGCATAAGGGGCGGTGTGGCGCAGTGCTCAAATCGCTATGGTAAAGCAAATAATCGATTTATGGGTGATAATTTTGATCCAGGCAAAGAGGAATCATATCTCATGTATTTCGATGTGAACAATCTGTATGGTGCGGCTATGAGCGAGCATTTGCCTAGCGGATCGTTCGCGTGGGAAAATGGTGCCATTGACGTAATATCTCTTCCGGATGATGCACCAATCGGTTATATTCTAGAGGTGGATTTGGATTATCCCATAGAGCTCCATAAACAGCACGCAGACTTACCACTCTGCCCCCAACATTTCATACCGCCTGGTAGTAAAATTAGAAAGTTAGCAACAACGCTCCTACCAAAAGAAAAATATGTGCTGCACTACCGTAATTTGAAGCAATGCATAAAATTTGGTCTGAAGCTGGTGAAGGTGCATAGAGTTCTCAGGTTCGCACAATCCCCATGGTTAAATAGTAGTTTACGACACAAGTGCGCAAAGTACGTGATTTTCACACGAGTGTGAACCTAATCACGTACGCGCACGCGTATCGTACAATACTTTTTGCAACTCAGTGCGCAAAGTTCGACTTTTGATGCCTATTTTGCGTGCGCAAAGTACCCGTTTCGCGCACTAGTGCGCAAAGTGATCACTTTACGCACTGAGTTGCAAAAAGTAGTGTACGATACGCGTGCGCGTACGTGATTAGGTTCACACTCGTGTTCTTGTCTCCCTCGCTTCGCTCGGGCGACAAGCTAACACTCGTGTGAAAATCACGTACTTCGCGCACTTGTGTCGTAAACTACTATTTTGCAACTCAGTGCGTAAAGTGATCACTTTGCGCACTATTGCGCGAAACCGGTACTTTGCGCACGCAAAAGAGGCATCAAAAGTCGAACTTTGCGCACTGAGTTGCAAAAACCATATATTGATCTCAATCCAAATATGCGAAAGCAGTCGAAAAATGAGTTTGAAAAAAATTTCTACAAGCTTATGAATAACGCGGTATTTGGCAAGACTATGGAGAATGTGCGTAACCATAAGTCCGTTAAACTAATCACAAAATGGAGTGGTAGGGGTGGTGCACGCGCTCTCATTGCAAGGCCAACATTTCATAGCTGTACCATATTCGATCAAGATATGGTTATTATTCAGCTGAATCGTACCAAGGTATATTTCAATAAACCCATATACATTGGTGCAGCAATTCTTGATCTTTCGAAAATATTTCTGTACAACTTCCACTATGAATATGTTAAAAATAATTTTTCAAATGGTGAAGCGAAATTAATGTATACCGATACCGATAGTCTGATATATCAATTTACCGTACCAAACATTTACGAAATCATCAAGCGTGATGTTGCGACAATGTTCGATACATCAGACTACCCACCGGATAATGTCTATGGTATTCCCTTAATGAATAAGAAACGCCTTGGCCTGATGAAGGATGAGAATAATGGGAAAATTATGACTGAATTTATCGGACTGCGAGCGAAATTATATACATTCAAGACTCGAGGGGATGTCGATAAGAAACGTGCAAAGGGCGTAAAAGGTTCCACCGTGAAATCCATCACGTTTGATGATTACAAGCGGTGTCTTTTTGATCATCAAAATTTAGTTGAAAAACAGTGTATGATAAAAAGTAGTCGGCATACGGTTAGCACTATTGTACAAAATAAGTTAGCCTTAAGCTGGTGTGATGACAAGCGAAAATTGATACCTGGAGAAACCGATACTCTACCCTGGGGTTACCAAGATTCTGTAAACTAGCAGATTCTTCTAGTTGCCAGAAAGTTTTCTCAGATTTTCTCACATTTTCTCAGATTTTCTCAGATTTTCTCACATTTGGACAATAATAAATAAAATCTTTCCCCATTTACTTTACATGTGGAAGACGAAAACTTTTTGCAAATCTGAGAAAATCTGAGAAAATGTGAGAAAATCTGAGAAAATCTGAGAAAATCTGAGAAAATTTGAGAAAATCTGAGAAAATCTGAGAAAATGTGAGAAAACTGATTGAGAAAGAATTTTCACCTTGAAGACCATGTAAACTAGCATTAAGATTAGGTGAATAAGGAAACAGTGTGAATATGTTGATAATAAATTTCTTTATTAAAAAATTACATGTCTGATTTATTTATCCAACTATTGTGCGAACTATCAAATCCTAGCCATTTTACATAGAGCCGATCACCGTGTCTGCGTAACACCTTTTCTACAAGATAACCATCAGGGTATTGCATACCGCTGAGCTCCTCCTCGTAAAAGCCGCCTTCGATGAGCTGATTCAGGTAGTCGGTGAGTTTGTATGTCGGAGGGTTGGTGTTTTTCACCTCATTAACTGTGAATATTTCAGTTGTCCAGTTCGGTGTATACCCTTTTTCAAACAAATTCTTATATTTGCTAATTCTAACTTTATCGCCAACTTTAAATTTTCGCTTTCGTTTGCTTCTTTTGACCTGCCTGGGCTTATACACACTTCGATATATTTGTTTTTCATTGACCGTGGTCACATCTTTTGGTTTCATTCTAATCGTACGATGTTTGGTGTTATTATACGATGCAATTAAATCCGGTAGAATACCAATCCACTTATGAGAACCTTGAAGTGTGAATTGCTTCCACATTTTATTTTTCAGCGTTCGATTGAAGCGTTCGCATATCGATGCCTTCAAGTTGCTAAATGTCGAGTACATGTTGATACCATGATGTTTCATAAGAGTTTTAAAGTCTTTGTTGTAAAATTCCTTGCCCTGATCAACGTGTAAGTGTTTCGGTACACGACCCAGAGTTAGCACAGATTTCATCGCAGCTGTTACGTCTTTGGCGTTTTTACTTTTGATTGGTACGGCCCAAGCAAATTTTGAAAATATATCAATCACTGTGAGCAAAAATTTTGAGCCCTTGTTGACGGATGAGTATGCAGACATGTCGACAAGATCAGCTTGCCAGGTCTCATCCAAAGCGCGTATATCCACATAACGTCGGGAATATCTGCGTCTAGCGGGCCTATGAAGTTCCGTTGCTATTGTTCTCTGCATGTTGCTGATTGTTGAAGTTCAGATATGTCCACGTATCGCTGATTATTCTATCATTCTCAGGGGGGTCAGTAAACACGGTAGTTGTACCCGCGGGAGATTTCACCAATAAATCAACCACATACTCCAATCGGGCAATATTCGTTGAAATGCGTGTTATAAGCTCGCGAATTTCTTTATCATTATTCTCAATCTTCGTGTTGATGGAATTACGATGAGCATCGAGTTTTTCCTCTATAATTGAGGGAAACGGCATCATCTGGGGCCAGCGGATCGGCGATATTACACAATCGTTTACCGTCTAGATCATACTGCTTATCAGCTGTGATCTTGAATCCAACACCCGGAGGCCCGCGAATAACACTTTTTCCACCACCGTTGCCTGCTAGCTGCCGACCAAATATATCGATACTCATTGTCTGATGACTGCCGATGGAATGATGTCTTTCGCTCGTGGTCTCACACTAATAAATGATTCGAGCCTCGCGTAACTCCTCAATAATGGTGGATATTTCATTGGTATGACTAGTATTACCGGCTGCTTGAGATGCCATGAGCAGTCGGAGACGATCGACAAGCTCATTAGGATCATCCCAGTATACATAATCCACGCTTTGCCCTCGTGCAATCTTATGAGTGGGTAAACCTTTACCGGATCTTTCCCCCGTTTCATTCGCTGGTAGGTTGATGTATGGGGCAATAAAATCTCGATATTTGGTATTTTTTTCCCTTCTTCTGTCGGGTTTATAATATTTTCGATATGCATTCGTTGTCTTCACGATTCTTATGTAATTTTGCCTGTCGCTCTTATTCACAATCGTGGGATCGGGTGACTTTTTGAATAATAATTCGAGCAAGCCCGGTGTGTTTTCATAGCTTTTATCACCGACATGTATCAAATCATCGCTAAATTCAATAGCCGAATTACCGATTTTCATCCCGCCCACCAACTTTCGAACGCCATATTTCCCATCCAAGTTCTTGCGCTGTTTGGCCGAGGTAAACATGCTTAAATAGCGCGCTGTCTTAACCGCCCTTTTCGGCAGCGGTGTGCTTGTTGAAGCGATTGCAAGTGCATCATCCTGATTATCATCATCATCATCATCATCATCATCATCTGCGTCATCGATAGCGACCGAGGATGTGGTATTGCTTCTAATAGCTGCAAAGCTTCCCTCAACCGCACTTTTATACGCATCATTATCATCATCATCATCATCATCATCATCATCATCATCATCATCATCATCATCATCATTAGTATCATTTGCATAATCCAATGTTTTCACAAAATCCACAGTTTTCTCGGTTTTCAGCGAACTTGGCTCAGTCTTTGCTTCCCGCTTTATTGCTTGTCGCTGCTGCTGCTGTCGCTTTGACGAATCAACCAATTCATGTAGCGGTGTTACTATAGGTTTAAAAATTTCACTAATAGCCTGCTCACTGGTGTCTTTCCCCATTTTGATCATCTTGTGTTTACGCCGAATGATATCGCTAGCCCTCGCTATTTCTCGCAACACATCGTTTTGCTGACGCATCTTGGAGCTCTCCATGTTGCTGGTTTGATTGATTTGCTGTAACTGTATGCGACTTATTAATGATTTAGACTTATGAAGCAGTCGAAGCCTCTCCTATATCGCCCCTCGTTGATCTCGCTGTCTTTGTCGATGGTTACAAAACTGTATCTACCATCATTCCAGCACGCCTGGCACAAATCTTTGAATTGTTGATAGGTCATGTCTGTATTTACATGATCAGCGTAAATGTGCTTCAAATTCATTTCATCTTGACGGAAAAGAACCAATAAGTTTGCATTATCACGCACCAGATGCTTTGGAATACGGGCATACGATGCGGTGTATTTCGACAGTTTTGGCGATTTACAACCACCTAGAGATCTTATGAAATATCTTGGTGTTGGTAGCGTAAAATACAACCATAAGAGATATCAGGACTATAATACGGTAATTTGCGGACACTTGTGTCTCAAGTTTCTCAGTGGGCAGCTATAAAATGGTTGCGTATTGAGGATATAATATTAGTCATGGCTGATTCGTTCACGTTGACACTCTCCGGAGAATCATCGGTGTTGAGGACTCAATATTTTCCACCTATTGAGTTATCATCGACAAAGACATATGTTCTCGGTCTCATAGAGCTCTTGACATTCAACTCAACTCCCAATATTGATGAGGGGTGTAATAAGTTTTATATATCACACCCCAAGCAATCGGAGAATGACGTCGCAATACCTAACACAATAATTACAATACCCACCGGGAGCTACGAAATTGAGGATATTGGAAATTATTTGAAAAGAGCACTTCCCAAGGATATAAATATCAGCCTGAAAGCTAATAACAATGAGTTAGTCTGTGAACTTAGATGCAGTCATGCGGTGAACTTTCAATTCAAAGACTCCATTGCCCGTTTGCTTGGTTTTACCCCCAATGTCTTCGCTGGTGGTGTTACCCATAGGTCCAAGTTACCCGTTCGTATAATCAAAGTCAACGCATTGCGAGTTGAGTGTAATATCACCACGGGTGCATACATAAACGAGCATCGAGTACACACGATTCATCAATTTTTTCCAACCGTTCCACCCGGATATAAGATTGTGGAAGTACCGACAAACGTCATTTATCATCCAATCACCGTGCGGTCAATACATGATATCCAATTGAGAATAGTCGATCAGGACGGAAAATTGGTCAATTTTCGCGGTGAAACCATAACTATACGATTACACATGAAAACTTTGTAATAATAATAATATGGGTATAGTATTTGAGAGGACAAGGAAATCTGGTGGTGGCTATAAAAGCTCGATAACATGTCCAAGCATCATCAGTCAACGAACATCTCCGATTCGAGTGACACATCAGAACGCTCAGTTTCTCCAGAGCCTAGGACTTCGACTTCGCGGTGGAAAATAAGAATTCGCTGTTATATCTGCATATTCCCATGCCGAAAATGATAAAAATCCAAACGCCCGTGGCCTTCGATGAGTCGATTGCTCACTGTGAAATACACGCACATCAATCGTATGCATCATCTACCTTCAAAAATAACGATGAGATTCGCATCACTGTACAGAATCAAGACTCATGTGTATTACCCAGCAAAAGTTCGCTCCACATTTTCGGTAGGATTACGAAAGCGGATGGCAGTATTGTTGGTGCGACTACGAAAATGGTCAATATGGCGATATGTCATATGTTTGGCGAGATGCGTTACGAGTTGAATGGGCATGAGATTGATCAGAATAAGAATGTGGGCATCACGAGTGTTATGAAGGGATACTTATCACTCACCCCGGGGCAGCAACATCTCTTGGAAAACACAGGCTGGCTGATGAATGATAATGAACTAACCAACGATTCCGGATACTTCGATGTTGTTATACCGCTGAATTTTCTATTTGGATTTGCCGAGGATTATAATCGGATCATTGTCAATGCAAAGCATGAGCTGATTTTGACACGATCAAACAATGATTTGAATGTCATACACCAAACTGCTGTGGAGGGAATTAAAATTTCGCTCGAGAAAATTGAATGGTTATTACCATACATCAGACTGTCGGATCCCGCAAAGATTAAGATGCTCAACTATATCGCCAAAGATCCGGCTGTATCTATGAGTTTTCGCTCGTGGGAAATGTACGAGTATCCGATGCTACCTGCAACAACGAGGCATGTGTGGGTGGTCAAGACATCGACGCAACTGGAGAAGCCTAGACACGTTATACTCGGATTCCAAACTGCACGACGAAACGATGCGAAGAAGAATGCCAGCGAATTCGATCATTGTATGATTAGAGATGTGAAACTTTTCCTCAACTCGCAGTGCTATCCATATGGAAATTTAAATCTTGATATTGCCCACAATCAATATGCCATTCTCTACGATATGTACACCAACTTTCAAGCTTCATACTACGATAAAGAACCCGAGCCTCTTCTGTCAAAGAGTAATTTTCTGAAAAATGCCCCACTTATCGCCATAGATTGCTCCAAGCAAAACAAATCGCTGAAGAGCGGACCGGTAGATATTCGTTTAGAATTTGAAACTAGCATCGCATTTCCAGCAAACACTTCGGCCCACTGTATGATTATACATGATCGTATTGTTGAATATAACCCCGTCAGCGGTAACGTTAGAAAATTAGCCACATTTTAAGCATGCTTGTATGTATGAACTAGAATAAGCTTATTGTAAACTAGAGGATCGATAAATAAATAAAAAATGTATTAGCAATTTCACTGTTATTTATTTAACCCAACCCATCCCATTACATTTTTTTTTTGTGAACTTATTCAGATTTTTTGCCGCAAAATTCAAATTTATTAAACGGTCCGCCGAGATAGAGGATCTGGAGACGTTTCTCGGCAACCTCGGTGTTGAGTTGGTCCAGCTGAGCAGGATCCTTCTCCAAGACCTTCCCGATTCTCGCAGGCAGAAATGTGTTATATTCGCCGTCTATTGTTGCTATTATTCTTGCACCAAATTTCGTCTTCACTGGCTTCAGTCCAGTGATGTCATATTTCTGGCCAATCTGCAGCTCCGACATCTTTTTCGTGAGCATATCGGTTTCTAGGCTGCTGGTGCTGTTCAGTTTGCTGAAGTCCATCTGCGGAAAATAAATAAATAAATAATTTGGAATTAGTTTCTCTATATTATGATTGAATATGATTATCACATGATAATATTCTTACCTTGCTCAAAAAAGGTTGCGGTTTCGGTGATATGCGGAAGATGTGTCAATGGTGAGGATCCAAGATGCACGAATGCAGCTTCCCGTGAGCTCTGGACTTTTAACCAATCATCCCCACCACATTTTTTATGATTCTCCAAATACCAGTTTTTTAACCGCTGAACGTTCTCGAAGGCGCAATGGTAGCCTCCAGGTACATCGCCATGACAGTCTCCATGCCAATGAAATACACGGGATTCTAAACGCAATAATCGAAAATTCGGACACCCCAACTCGTCTAAATCGATCACCGGTTTCGAATCGTCACTGAGGATTTTTTACACCCAATGCTTCTTCTCCAAACCCTTCACATAAATGCAACTCGCATCTTGCACAACTTTTCTCACAATTGCGACCACATCTCTATACGGTGTTTCTCCAGAATTCCAGGGTATTCCATGATGAAATCGTGTTAGCCACGAATTGAGATTTTTATACTCGCTTGAGAGAGTCACCCAGGAGAGTAGTTATTCTATGCGGGTTCTGGATCTGTCTGGAGTCTGTTATTTGATACCTCAGCGTTTCGTATGAAGAACATGCAGATGCAAGTCCGGTAACTAACGATTCGTGGAATTTTTCGAAACAAACAGTTCCTGGTATGTCCTTTGTTTCCCAGAGACACGAAGCATTGTTTCATCATACGATATATTCGATAGAAATATGTATTAGATCGAATAAAGCCAGAAATACCACCCTTAATTGCAAAAGACGAGTAGTGGGGGTAAAAAACGATTATAAAAGTGGGGAATTCGCACTGGAACATCGCAGTTTACAATTATTTCTCGAATGGTTCGGACCACTCTGAAACACCGTGAATTAAAAGCGCGACTCGAGCTGTTAATAAAGAATATCAACGAAGTGAAAGATTTGATTCAGACAAAATCAGACATCAACCGTCTCACGAGTAAGCTTGAAACGATAAAGATTTGACTGAAAACATGGATCTCTCCGCGATCAACAAATTGGGTCGTTTGGAGGAATTCCTCCCGACAAAAAAGTTAAGTGACCTGGAGGTGTTGAAAGCCTATCCCATTACCGATCTCCGAAAAGTGGAAACCAAATTTGGAGCCAGGATAGTGGTGGATGTGGACAACAGATTTTGTATCTTCTTGCCGGCTCGAATGGCGAAAATTTTGAAGGATGACGCTGCCTTGTTGCAGAAAATGAGAGAAGCTGCTGATGAAAACCGCTTACATGTTAAATACCTTGGTGGAAAATATAATCAAGTCGAATTCAACTACATATGAATTTTTTATTCAAGCACACACACCATATTTCATTATTCAAACATGAAAACCCAGATTAAATTGATCCATACCTATATATGTATATTAATTTTCACAACGATGTTTTCCATTTATTTTTTTTTATGTAAATATTAACTATATTTTGTAAATCTAAGATTAAATATTTCGATTTCAGTAAGTCAATCATTGTATATGTAAATGTGACCATTAAAATAAACGTATTACATAAAACCATCCAACTATCATTTGCAGACGTACCCTTATACATTTATCCTGTAGTATATCATGTTTGATATATTACGCTATCATATAGTGCGTAGAACCTGAGCAGGAGTCTCATGTTACTTTGTTCCTAGAATGTAAACTTATCATTAATTTAGAAAGACATGCATGATGCAGTTCTTAGAATTCATCGGTGAAGCTGACCTATAAAATGATCACTCCGCAGTGTTAACGCATCATTCAAGTTCAAGCTTTCGTAACATACAACTGTTGTTAGCGATCACGAAGAATGGATTCAGGCAAGTGTCTTAAACTTATTAGCATTATGGAAAATGCTTACGATATTTTGAAAGAGAGATCATCGACTGTAGAAATAGAGAAATGGCTGCGATTTGGAACTCAAAACATCAGACTTTTGAATAAAATTTTACGAAAAAAGGCTTCCACCGTCGGTGAAAGAACAAGAATTTTAACAACCATAGGAATCCTAAAGTCATTGAGAGCACAGTTTGAGCAGTGTCGGAAAAGAGGAGAAGGTACAAGGAGATTGCGGAGAAGCGACAGAGTAAAGTGGGAAGATCTGGAGTCAGCTTTCAAGGGAAGAATAAGAACGGGGGTTATAGCGAATTTACGACACAAAGATCTGAAACATTTTCTGGATGATTCGAAAAAATTAATCATCATCAGATTGAAGAATATTTTGCGGAAAGAAGGAAATTTGAAAGTAAATGTAGTTTTGTCCTGTAAATTTAGTACCGTGAAAGGCGGTGAATTTGTTGAGGAGATGAAGTTTTTCAATACCAAAAATGAAGCTATCCTACCAGCGACGAACATTGACGAATGGTTTGATGAGAATGTAAAGGAGAAATTGTTAGTCAAGATCGAAGACTTCCAGGAAAAGGATTCGGGATGGTCGTTGACTGAAATTATGAATATGGCTGTGAATATCAACAAATATGTACCACTGCGAGGAGGTATATCCACTTACACACAGTTACCGAAGTATATACAGGATAAAAAGGCGGTGGTAAATATTATGAACGACGATCAGTACTGTTTTCTCTGGTCAGTCATAGCAGCTCTTTTTCCGGCGGATCTTAATGTAAGTAGAACGACTTCTTATCCACACTTCAGTACAGCGCTCAGGTATGAAGGTTTGAATTTTCCTATGAGTCTGAACGAAATTTCGAAATTTGAAAAATTGAATGGTTTAACGATCAATGTTTACGGTATAGATGAACATGAAATAGTTCCTGTTTATTTGAGTGGAGCGAAATCAGACAAATCCACCATACATCTTCTTATGTTAGAAATTGACATTGAGTCAAATAAAATTGATGACGTTAACGATACAATATGTCATTTTGCATGGATCAAAAATTTTTCTCGACTGTTAAGTTCACAAATTTCAAAACATAAAGGTCATACATGGTTTTGTGATAGATGTTTGAGTCATTTCCATGATGAAAATTGTTTGATCAAACACGGGTTTGATTGTGTGAATTTAAATAAATGCAAAGTAATATTACCGGACGAAAAGGATAGAATCTTGAAATTCAAAAACTTCAAACATAAAGAGAACGTTCCGTTTTGCATTTACGCTGATCTCGAATGCCTCTTGCAATCGGTTGATGATGCATCCGAGTCTAGAAACAGAAGGGTGTATGAAAAACACGTCCCGTATAGTATCGCCTACTATTTACATTGTACTTTCAACGATTCAATTTCTAAATTTAGAATCTACCGTGGAAAGGATTGTATAGAATGGTTCGTAAACGAGCTGGAGGAATTGGCTCCAGCTTTGGAACCTTATTTCAAGTGTGCCGTACCTATGGAATCGTTGAGTCACAATCAGAAACAAGAATTCCATTCAGCTAAGACTTGTCACATTTGTGAAAAACCGTTTACACCTCAGGATATGAAACATCGTGATCATTGTCATTTCACCGGTAAATATCGCGGTGCAGCGCATCAAGGTTGCAATTTGAATTACCAAGATTCACATATAATTCCAGTGGTCTTCCACAATTTATCAGGGTATGACTCACACTTTTTGATCAAAACTCTAGCAATATCTTTCGAAGGTCCGATCAGTCTCTAACCGGTTAACAAGGATAGATATATATCCTTTACAAAAAGTGTGAAGGGAACATCTATACATTTCAGGTTCATTGATTCGTTCAGATTCATGCCGAGTAGTTTAGAAAAATTAGCGTCTTATCTAAATGTCGAGCAGAAATTGATCACGCGTAAGCATTGTACGAACGTTGAAGAATTTAAATTATTGACGAGGAAAGGTGTTTTCCCGTATGAATATGTAAACAGTTGGGACAGACTGGAGGCGATACAATTACCTTCCAAAGAAGAATTTTATTCAACGTTAAATGATGAAAATGTTTCGGAGGATGATTATTCGCACGCTTGTAATGTTTGGCAAACTTTTCATATCAAGAATTTGGGTGAATATTCAGACTTGTATCTGCAAACGGACGTGCTCCTTTTAGCGGATATTTTTCAAAATTTCAGACGTAACTGTTGGTCCACGTACAATTTAGATCCGTTGCACTATTATACGGCGCCGGGCCTCTCGTTTGACGCGATGCTCAAGTGCACGGGTGTCGAACTCGAGCTCCTTATCGACGTTGATATGTTGATGTTCATAGAAAGAGGTATTCGCGGTGGCGTGGCCCAATGCTCGAACAGATACGCTAAAGCCAACAACAAATATATGGGGACAGAATTTGATCGGAGTCAGGAAGAATCATACCTCATGTATTTCGATGTTAATAATTTGTACGGTGCAGCTATGAGTCACTTTCTACCGTATAGCTCTTTCGAGTCGATGTCGAATTTCGAACAATTTAACGTCTCAGATGTTTCGAATGAATCCTCCATAGGTTACATACTCAAAGTAGATTTGGAATATCCGCGAGAACTTCAGGACTCTCACAAAGACTTACCATTGTGTCCGGAGCATTACATCCCTCCTTTTTCGAAATGCAATAAATCTAAATTAGCAACTACTCTTTTCGCAAAAAAGCGGTACGTCATTCACTATCAAGTTTTGAAACAGTGTTTAGGTTTAGGTATGAAGTTAGAAAAAATTCATCGAGTATTAAAATTTAAACAAGCGCCATGGCTTAAGAAATATATAGATTTGAATACCGAATTGAGAAAAAAGTCAAACAACGATTTTGAAAAGAATTTTTATAAACTCATGAATAACGCTGTTTTCGGGAAAACCATGGAAAATGTTAGAAAACACAGGGATGTGCGGTTAATTACAAAGTGGGATGGAAGACACGGAGCAAGAGCGCTTATCGCTAAACCAAATTTTCATAGCCGTACTATATTCGGTGAAGATATGTCAATAATCGAATTGAGTCGAACGAAAATTAAATTCAATAAACCTGTATATGCCGGATTTTCTATTCTGGATCTCTCTAAAACTTACGTTTACGATTTCCATTATAATTACATAAAAAGCAGATTTGGTAACCAAGCAAAGCTCATGTATACCGACACGGACAGTCTCATATATCACTTTACCGTACCCGATATATACGAACTCATGAAACGTGATTTGGACCGATTCGATACTTCCGACTATCCTTCGGAAAATATTTACGAGATGCCGTTGGTCAACAAGAAAGTGTTGGGATTGATGAAAGATGAAAATAACGGAAAAATAATGACTGAGTTTATAGGCTTAAGAGCTAAATTATATTCCTTCAAGGTTTTAGGTGAGAATAGAGAGCGGAAACATGCCAAGGGAGTCAAAGGGGCTACACTGAAAACTATAACTTTCGACGACTATGTACAATGCGCTCTGCAGCATCAAAATCTAACAAAAAGTCAAAATTTAATACAGAGTAAGAATCATCAGGTTTATACGGTGACGCAGACGAAGATAGCGCTGAGCTGGAACGACGACAAGAGGATCATATTTCCCGATACGACGGACACGCTTCCGTGGGGTTATGACACATGTAAATAAACTGTACATAGGTGTGAAATAAAGAAACGTCGTATCTTTATTATTAATAAACCTTACAAGTCGGACTTATTTATCCAACTGTTGTGCGAATTATCAAATCCTAACCATTTTACATATAAGTTATTTCCACGTCTGCGCAGTACTTTCTCGATCAGATAAATATCTGGATACTCGACTTTGGTGAGTTCCTCCTCGTAGAAACCTCCTTCGATCGGCTGGTCCCGGTAGTCGACGAGCTTGTAGGTCACCGGATCGGTGTTCTTCGTCTCACTTATCGTGAAGATCTCCGTTGTCCAATTCGGTGTATATCCTTTCTCGAAGACGTGTTTGTACTTGCTGATTCGAACCCTGTCTCCGACCTTGAATTTCGTTTTCCTCGTTCGATTCGCTCGGGGATTTCGATACACTTCTCGCAACAGTCGCTGTTCATCCGCGCGGGTGACGTCGATCGGTTTCATTCCGATGGTTCGATGCTTGGTCTCGTTGTACGTCGATACCAATCGCGGTAGAACATCCGTCCACTTGTAACTGCCTCGCAGTGTGAACTCCTTCCACATTTTCGTTTTCAAAGTGCGATTGAAACGTTCGCAGATCGACGCTTTCAGGTTGCTGAACGTCGAGTACAATCCGATTCCGTAACTTCGCATCAGAGCTTTGAAATCGCTGTTGTAGAACTCCTTGCCCCGATCGACGTGTAAATTTTTGGGTACACGCCCTCTCGTTAACACGGATTCCATAGCACTCGTCACATCCGCACCAGTTTTCGTCTTTATCGGCACTGCCCAAGCGAATTTCGAGAACACGTCGATGACGGTGAGCATGAATTTGTAACCGCCGTTGCACGTTGCGTAGACCGACATGTCAACGAGATCGGCCTGCCACGTCTCGTCCAGCCCGCGAACGTCGACGCGACGACGAGGGTAATTTCTACGAGCGGGTCTGTGAAGTTCTTCCGCCACCGCCGCCTTCTTGTCCATGTTCCAGCGCGTTCAATCTGGCGTCGAGTTGCTCGATCGCTCGAGAATTACGAAGCATCAGTTCGTGTCCGCCCGTGATATCCGTTCTGATTCGCTTCAACGCCTCGTTCACGTTCGATTCGAGGCTCCGAATCATGGAAGTGTTGTCTCCGACGGCTTCGTTCAGTGCTCTCAGTCGGGTTTCCAGGCGAGAAATGACCTCGGAGTTGGCGGTTACGAGATCCTGAACCGTTTCGCTGTCGACGCTTTGCTTCTTCAGGTTATCTCGGAACTCGGATTGCAGAGCGCGAATCATCAGGTCGTTGTTCTCGGTACTGTTCTGCAACGACGACGTGACTCGGTACACCGTACGAACTTCCTGCTGTACGATACTCTGCACGCTCTTCACGGATACGGCGTCGCTCGACTCTCGAGGATCGGCGACGTTGCACAGTCTCTTGTTGTCTATATCGTACTGACCGTCGGTGGTGACCTTGAACCCTACGCCGGGCGGTCCGCGACTACCGCTCTTCGTCGCGCTCGTCGCAATCTGTCGTCCGAACACGTCCACGCTCATCTTTCGCGCAGGCTCTTCAACGGTCGACGTGCAAATGGCGTCGATCAGTCGCGCGACTCGATTAATAAATGATTCCAGCCTCACGCAGTTCCTCGACGATGGAAATGATTTCGTTGGAGTGGCTCGGATTCCCGGCGGCTTGCGACGACAGGAGCAGCCGAAGCCGGTCCACAAGTTCGTTGGGATCGTCCCAGTGAACGTAATCCACTCTCCTGTCTTTCCGAGCAACCATGTACTTGGGTAGAACTCCTTCACCTCTACGTCGACGTTTCGGTGGCGACGGTGGTAACGGTAAGACGTCCACGCGGCCGCGTTTCGTCGGTGGTGGCGACGGTAAAACTCTCTTGCACTTGCGTTTTCTCAGCGAGGAGTCTCTACGCTCGCGTTTTATCGGCGGTGGCGACGGTAAGACGTCCTTGCACTTGCGTTTTCTCAACGACGGGTCTCTACGCACGCGTTTTGTCGGTGCTGGTAAGATATCCTTCAACTTGCGTTTTCTTGGTGGTGGTGAGACGTTTGGTGGTAGCGAGGTGTCCATACGCTCGTGTTTTCTCGGTAATGGTAAGAGCTTCGTAGGTTTCCACTCTATAGGTGATGGCAAGACGTCCGTACGTTTATGTTTCATTGGCGGTGGTAGTACGATATCGGTACGTCCACGTTTCGGCGCTTTCCTCGTCCTCAGACTCCCTTCATCATACGTTGTTGGAAACGTTTCAGTTTCCATTTCTTCCGGCGGCTGCCGGATCTCATCCTCAGAGATGGCCGTACGTTTATCGGGTGGTGGCGATGCTGCGATGTCCCCGAGTCTACGTTTCGCTGGCGCTTTTCTCTCTTCTTCCCCTTCATCCGCTGTTACAAACGTTTCAGTCTCCATATCCTGCTCGGTTTCGTCTTCGATCGGTTTCATCTCCTTTTTGACCGGATTGGAAACTTTCACCAATTGTTCGAGCGGGGTAACTATCGGTTTGAAGACGTCGCTCATCGTCCGTTCGACAGCCTCCCTGTCCGACCTCAGCGTTTGATGTTTCTGACGAATCGCGTCGCTCGCTCTCGCGATACCACGCAAAACTTTCTTCTGTTCGCGGATACTTGTACCCTGCATGTTGACGCAGCTGTGTCCGGAACGCGACTGTCTCACCGTTATGCGAACACGATACATTTATCACTTGTTCATGCTCACAAAACAGTCGAATCCTTTCCTGTATCGTCCTTCGTTCATCTCGCTTTCTTTGTCGATAACAACGAAAGCGTACTTGTCGTCATTCCAACACGCGGAACATAAATCTCTGAATCGCGCGTACGTCATGTCCGTGTTAACGTGATCGTCGTCGACGTGCTTCAGATTCATCTCGTCCTGGCGAAAGAGTACCAGCAGATTAGCGTTGTCGCGCACCAAATGTTTCGGGATACGAGCGTACGTCTGACAAAGATAGAAACAGTCGACGTCTCTGTGTCGCCCCATGCAGAAGAAGGCTCTCACGTTGTCCTGTTTTTCGCACGCTATATCGTCGAAAATCATGATCGTACTGGGTCGCGCATCCTGAGGTTTGACCACCTCCTCGTTCTCGTCGAAGGGGAAATAACCGACACCCTCGACGGGCTCCAGTATTTTCGTCAAAAACTGGTACTTGGGCTGACTCAGTGATTTCGAGTAGACGTAGACGTTCTCGAATCTGAGACCGTTGGGGTGGGTTATGAGGGCCAGAAGCGCGTTGGTCTTGCCGCAATTGGACGGACCGCAGAAGACCGCTCGCACGCTGTTCGGCAGTAATTCACCGTGTCGTTTCGCGCGCGTCTTCGTCATTCGTTGAGCGATTTCGTCGAAGTTCGTCACCGGCAACTCGGTCGTTTGTTTCTCGAACTCCATCTCGACGACGACTAACGGGTAAGATATATAAACCGGCGTCTTATAGAGTCGGAGTCAGTTGTGATGTGACGATGATTGTGCACAGACGCGAGCACCAACGACGACGCGGCAAAGGGCTGATCAACAGCATCATCAACAAACTTCCGGTTGAATTACACATACCCGGTTACCAGTACTGCGGACCCGGCACGAAATTAGCGGAGAGGTTAGCTCGCGGCGATCCCGGCATCAATCCTCTCGACGCCGCGTGCAAAGAGTACGACATCGCGTACTCGACGAATCGGGAGAACGTCGCCGCGAGAAACCAGGCGGACAGAGTGCTCGCCGACCGAGCCTGGCGACGGGTCTTCGCCAAAGACGCGAGCATCGGTGAGAAAGCCGCGGCCTGGGGGATAGCCAACACCATGAAAGTCAAGGCTAAGCTCGGAATGGGTCTGAAGAAGAAAAACGCTCCCGTGACGACGACGACCTTGAAACAAATCGTCAAGTCGGCGAAGGAGTCGATGCGTCCGGGCGCGGATCCCGTCAAGTTCGCGCTCCGGGGTGCCCGCGAAGCCGTCAGGAAAGCCGGTGGGAGGAGGAAGGTGCGATCACCGCGCGTCTTGCCCGTACCCTCGAAAGTGGGGGGCTTTTTACCCTTCCTCATACCGATTTTCACCGGTCTGAGTGCCACCGGAGCGCTGGCCGGTGGTGCGGCGGGTATAGCGAAAGTCGTGAACGACGCCAGCGCCGCCAAACGCCGATTGGAGGAAAGTAGACGTCACAACGAGACGATGGAAGCTATCGCTCTGGGCAAAGGTTTGTTCCTCAAACCCTATAAAAAAGGCACGGGACTCTATCTGAAGCCAAAAAACGCGTGAAGCTACCGCGCCGAGCACTGACCGACGTCGATCTGGAAAAGTACGCCAAAATTATGGAAATCCCGCACTTCCGCGGTGTTTTCATGAGAAACGATCTGCCCGAGTCCGGTCCGCGGAACAACGAGTCGGCCATCGTCAATCTCGACGACAAGGCTGGGCCGGGGACGCACTGGGTCGCGTACCGGAAGAGCGGCAACGACGTCGTCTACTTCGACAGTTTCGGCAACCTACGACCACCGAAAGATCTGACGGACTATCTCGGCGTTGGTAGCGTAAAATACAATTACGAAAGTTACCAGAACTACGACACGATCGTATGCGGACACCTGTGCCTCAAGTTCCTCAGCGGACAATTATAAAGTCAACGCGACGCAACGACGCGGCCACAGTCATGGACGATTCGTTCACCTTGACGCTGTCGGGAACGTCCTCCGTCCTGGAGGCCCAATATTTCCCACCCATCGAATTGTCCCCAACAAAAAATTACGCTCTGGGACTCATCGAATTGCTGACATTCAACTCGATTCCCAACATCGACGAGGGCAACAACAAGTTCCACGTGGAAAATCGAGTCGTCACTGTACCCACCGGTAGCTACGAGATCGAAGATATCGAAAGGTACCTGCAAAAAGTACTACCCGACGTCTCCGTCAGCATCAAGCCCAACAACAACGAGTTGCGCAGCGAAGTCAAGTGCAGCGGGCGTGTAAATTTCATACCCGAAGACTCGATCGGTCGATTGCTGGGATTCACACCGCGCATCTTGGAACCCAATATCACTCACAAATCCGATTCACCGGTGGCCATTTTGAAAATCAACGCCCTGCGAGTCGAGTGCAACATCACGACGGGCGCCTACATCAACGAACGACGAGTACACACCGTTCACGAATTTTTCCCGGTCGTTCCACCGGGATATAAGATCATCGAAGTGCCGTCGCACGTCATTTATCTCCCGATCGCCGTCCGCGCGATACATCATCTCCGATTGAAGATAGTCGACCAAAACGGAGAATTGGTGAATTTCCGTGGTGAAATCATCACGATAAGATTGCACGTGAAGACAATGTGATAATGGGAATTGTGTTCGAGACGAAAACCGTTGGCAGAAGCTATAAGAGCGAACCGATATGCCTAAGACCCGCCAGTCATCGCGCACCTCGCAAGGAGCTAACACGTCGAAACGTTCAGTTTCTGAGGAGTCTAGGTCTCAGATCTCGTGGGAATTTGGAAAAGTGAAAATCCGCCTCTGCTGTCTCTTGTGCGTGTTACCATGGAAGAAATCTTAACGATACAGAAGGCCGTCGTCTTCGACGAATCCGTCGAACACTGCGAGATCCACACGCACCAACCTTACGCGTCGTCGACCTTCAACAACAGCGACGAAATTCGGATCACCGTCCAACACCAGGACTTGTGTCTGCTGCCGAGTAAAAGCTCGCTGCACATCTACGGCAGATTAACCAAGACCGATGGAGCTACCGCAACCCCGCATACGGCTATGGTCAACATGGCTGTCTGCCATCTGTTCGAGGAACTGCGTTACGAACTGAACGCCGTTGAGATCGATCGGAACAAGAACGTCGGGCTCACGAGTCTCATGAAGAGCTACGTATCTCTGAGCCCCGGTCAAAAACATCTATCCGAGAACGCTGGTTGGTTGAACGAGGACAACGATAAATTAACCGATGCGGACGGGTACTTCGACGTGTCCGTAGCCCTGAGCTTGCTACTGGGATTCGCCGAGGATTACCGTAAAATCATCGTCAACGCCAAGCACGAATTAATCCTCACGAGAGCTAATACCGATACGAACGCCGTGGTGCAAACCGTTGCGGAGAATGTTAAAATTTCACTCAGATAAATCGAGTGGATGATACCCTACATCAAAGTCTCCGACAAACAGAAGATCCAACTGCTCAGTTACATCGCCAGAGATCCACCTATCCCCGTGAGTTTCCGTACCTGGGAAGTGTATGAGTACCCCTTGCTACCGACGACCACGAAACACGTCTGGGCCGTGAAGACGTCGACGCAGCTCGAGAAACCGCGGTACGTCATTCTGGGATTTCAAACCGCTAGAAAGAACACCGGGACCAAGAACGCCAGCCACTTCGACCACTGCAGCCTCAGAGACGTCAAGTTGTTCCTGAATTCGCAAAGCTATCCCTACGCGAATTTGAATCTCGACGTCGGTCGTAATCAGTACGCCGTACTCTACGAGATGTACGCGAGCTTCCAGGCCTCGTACTGCGGCAAAGAACCCGAACCGCTGCTGACGAGAACGCAATTCCTGCAACGCGCCCCACTCGTCGTCATCGACTGCTCCAAGTAGAACGAGACCCTGAAATCCGGACCTGTGGATATCCGTATCGAGTTTGAGTCGGAAGCCCAGTTTCCGACGCAGACTTCAGCTTACTGTCTGATTCTACACGATCGTATAGTGGAGTACAATCCGCTCAGCAGCGGAGTCCGCAAATTGATGTAAAACTATACTCACAATAAGTTAAGGAACTTAGGGTTATAATTTAGTTTCAAATCGTATAAGTCTAATTATTTCATTATATTCATTGATTTATTTACAGATGGTATTATAAAACTAGGCTGATAATTTAGTTTTAAATTGTATAAGTCTAATTATTTCATTTATCTACAGATGGTATTATAAAACTAGGGTGATAATTTGTTTTAAGCATCATAAAAATAAGTAAAAATTCAAAACTTGAATTTTAATCGTAGACGGGAATGGAGTCAGAAGCAGAAGAAAGTGGATCCTATGTTGAATACTGTGAAAATGAAAAATTGTTTCAGAATAACATGACATATGTATACGTAATCACATGATCTTAGTGATCAATACTTACAAAATCCAATTTTATTCCTCGGCTTCCATCCTTCGGAAAAATATTAGGCCGTCTTCTATGGAGATTTCGGTTGCTACCTCATTAACGATTAAGATGACATTTTCCCCCTGTTGATAGTGGCGTAGGGCGAGCCATACGCCGCATAACAGGAGGAACCTGTCAACGTTCATCCATTCGTGAGGTACGTACACCAATTGCGACAGCTGTTCATAGTTTCTAGAATTTGAATCAGACGTATGAGTTCAAATATGAAATATGCACGTTCACTAATTGTAAATGTATTTGTCACACACTACTTACTGGTCGGTCATTTTAAGAAATACTTTTATGAGATGCCTTTTAAATTCGAACATGGAATGTTCTGCGGATGGGAGCTCGGAGCTCTTTTATATGAATCGAATATTTATGTTTATTAATTGAAAAAGGATGGTCAAATCTCATCACGCCACAGAGGATAATCGGGACAAGTGCATGCGTACCTATATTCTTAGCGACGCGGGCTGGTTTCGGGTTACACAAAACAGTGGGACACTGTACATTTCACGTACGCTTCACAACCGATCATTCGAGAATAAGCATCATCGTTTGAGTATAACTTTTTTCAAACGATGGAGGATTCCTTAAATGAGAAGAATCCGTTGATTTTCGTTAGTCTTACGTGAACACTCTTCGCGTCAACGTCTGAACATGGAATACATCGTTGACCTGCAGGAGTTCCAAGAACCAGAGAATCGTTTCGTGGTTAAGGAACTAGCCGTGATTGCTACAGACGGAGAATACCCATCGGTATTCTTTTTCGAACCACCGTACGCGTGGATCGATTTACCTGTCAAGTATCGAGCGATGAACGCCTGGTGCACACGCAATCACCACGGACTACCGTGGGATTTCGGATACGTCCCTTATTCGAAAGCGAAGGAGATCCTCCGCGCTATCTTATCTACCGCCAAAACGGTGTACGTGAAAGGAGCGGAGAAGGTAGAGTGGTTGAAACACTCGATGGGGGACAACGTTGAAGTTGTTCTGGATCTCGGAGACTTTTGCTGTCCGTCGCTGACTAAATTACCACCGCTATCGACCCGCGAGTGTTTCATCCATGCGAATTCCTCGAAAAACACTACTTGCGCTTCAGAAAATGTAAGAAAATTGTACGATTGGTTCAATGAGCATATGTGAATAAAGATTGAAAACCAAATTTTACTCGTTTCATCAATTCGTTCCCTCGCGAACCGCATCCTTTCCGAACACCTTTCCCGGATACCTCCTACCCCTCTAGCCGTAGCATCGTTCCATTCGAAAAGTCTCTCGCCGGCAGGTTTCGAGAAACTCCTCGTTACAGGTGACGTTCTCGTCCCGATGCTCGACGGTTCAGCTGAAACGAATCGCAGCTACAGTCGTGAATTCATACTTCATGCAGCGAACTCCTCGCGTCAGAGGGTTCACGTTACAGGCGATAAGACGGTCGGCGGTCTCTTCGGAACACCGCAGAGAGAGAGAGACGTTTCAATCCGTACAATGTCACCTATGTTAGCTCTTCTCGAATCATCCGATCGCTCGTTACTCTCGTAAGGATAGGTAGGAATTTTTTATTGAAACTTCGAGTATAGCGAGTACAGATACGAACTACTTGTCTCAGAATTCCTTGGAATCTGATCGTCTGCGACGCTTCGTGTGTCTTTGTAAGAAAAAAATATGCAGAGGTTTATTTGATCTGAAAAATATTAAGCCCAATATGTCGTATGATGAAACAATGCTTCGTGTCTCTGGGAAAACAAAGGATATATCAAGAACTTCCAAATCCGGCGCGGCGAGCTCACCGGAGGTGTCGGGTTACGAGCGATAAGGAGCGTCCCGGCGGAAAAAACGAGTCGCGACCCGTCGATGCGACTCGAACGAGCCCCCGCACCACCCCCTGCCTCGCGGATTCCGGAAGGGCGAACCTACCAGCCTGACGCGGGGTTGCAATCTTATTTTGGGGTGTGTGACGTTAATTCGAGGGTATGTGACGTCGTATGAAGGGTGTGTGACGTCATATTAATAATGCGTGACGTCATTCCGGGGGTCCTACGCCGACGATTCCGAGAACCGTTCGCGAAATTCCGAGAATCGTCGGGGGCGTACCCCGGGGAGCAGCCTCGCACCCCTGCCGGGAAAAATTCAACGGCAAGGCCCCGATCGAGCCGACGCGTCCCTGCCGTGACGTAGCTGCGACGTAGCGTGACGTCACGTGACGTAGGCGTGACGTCATGAAACCTGATACCCCCCGTCGCCCCTCCCCACCCCCTCACACGGACACGGGGAGGTGCGCGTGTGTGCGTGCGTGTGTGTGTGCGTAACACGCGTTGATCCAGAACCCGCAAGGAATAACTACTCAGGAGCGTGGTGCTTTGAAGAGGATGCGTGTAATACCCTGCTTATATTCCTCATGCGAGCGAATACTTATTGTAGCCAGCTCTTTTATCACAAATTTATCACTAAATCGTCCGAAACCTTGTAGATCCAATATTAGCTCCATATTGACAAACCGCGTGTGTGGTCTCGAGTATAGACAAGGATTGACTAAGCCGGCCGCCGATTGTGTGCAACCGGTACGCACACAGGTGTGCAGACGGCGCCTTACCGGAAAATGCGGAAAAAATTTTTGGTGTTCTGAACGATATTTCATTGTTCTAGTCATAAGCCGATTTTATCTATAGGCGATATCTTAATTAGTGGCGGCATGGACCACACAGAGATACGCGAAATTCTAGCGTTTCGAATTGCGAAAGAATGTGAAAAAAACTTTGAGTGACATTTATTGCTCTGTGCATCAAGACTTACCGATTTTTATCTGGGCGACATATCGGCGGCGGTATGGATCACACACACAGATCCACAGGCTGCGTTCCACAAAATTCAAGCGTTTCGAATCATTTCTCATGGTGGGCGGTATTTTAAGGGCTGTTTTCGGATTGGCTAGACCTGATTTTGGGCGTGTTGTGCAGTTTATAGGATGCAGCCCCCTGTCAGTTCAGTTTGAAAAGAAGAAGACGATTTTCAGTTTTTAAAAACTGGTGAATAGTTAAAGTTCATAGAATCAGTGGAAAAATTGTCGAACGTGATGGCTCGCAATCATGCAAACATACGCCACCGTAAGTGTAACCCAATGTCTTGATACAATCTCATTTTACATTCAGTTGGTTAACATTCTCTTATCATCGTAGATTTCTTTGCGCGGTTCGATTGGGCATATCCAATGGAGTGGGCACCCGTTGGAGCTCATCTGGATGATTTGGTTGTGGAGCTGCTGCGTCGAGATAGGGACAGACCTAGCGGAGCGCTGGGTGCTCGTATAACGATAAACAACACCACCGCAATAGTTGAATTAAACTGTGAGATTTTCTGCTGGTGGTTCAGAAAAGTAGCTGATGATCGATATTACCCGGATTTTGATTAATATTCAATGTGTGATGATCTTCGGAATCGGATAGAGGAAAGCCTGGAGAATGAGAGTGGCGATGAAGATGTAGCTATGGATGATGAAGCTACAGATGATGAGTCAGACGAGGGTTTCAGCGAGGAATGGTGCGTATGACTTATCATTGAGGAATCGTAATAGCATACCTAACTTTGTTTTTCTCTGTTTCAGATCTCAATATTAGTATAGTCATTACTTTTCTTATTATAATTATTATTTTTCTTATTATAATTATTTTCTTATTATTATTATTATTAATAGTATTGTTTTTAGAATAGATATATTGTATTTTAGAATAGGCTAGATTTGAGTTATATTGAATAAACGTTAGATATTTTTAAAAGATCTGCATCATTTCTCACATATAATACCCAGTCACTCTTCAAATATTTCAGCTAATGTTAAGATATAAGCTAAGAGTCTAATATTTCAGAGCAGCCATCTTGGATTTTTTGCAGTTTAAAAAAATCACACCGCCATCTTAGATTTTAATTTCTTGAAAGAGCGGGGGTCATATTTGGGGGAGATCGGCAGTGACATCGTTGCGTAACGGGAAAAAATCAAAATAACATAACGCCGAAATGCAGATCGGTAGTGACGCTGCTGCTGCTGCATAGCAGAAAATCGGATAATAACATACCGGCTCGTCAGCCGGCAAGATACGCGATCGTCTGAATGCAGATCGGTAGTGGCGCTGTTGCATGGCAGGAAAATCGGATGGTAACATCTAAATGCAGATCGGTAGTGGCGCTGTTGCATGGCAGAAAATCGAATCATAACATATCCACCCCGGTGATCGGTAGTGGCAGAAAATCGGATGGTAACATGAACAATCGGCGATCGGTGAGTTACCGACGGTCGGTAATAGACCGCGGCGCCTCTGGTGGCGGCGCGAGGAAAGAAATCCAGAACCGCCACATTATATCTACTAACTGAAAACAACGTGTATGAGTGGTTCCGAATTTCTTTTTATCTAAATTTTCTTAGTTGAAAATTTTGAATTTTGTCAAGTAAATAGTATCCAAATAATTATAGCTTGGCTCTGGTCGGTCAAGTTGAAAAAAATCGATACATGAAAATTATCGTCAGAACATGTGCTTTATGCATACATGCATATACGTACTAAACATACCGATTTTGGTCATAAATGTGATCCGAGCGACTTCTCATTATTTTTGTAATGGTAACAATCGGAGAAAAGTTGGATGTTGATTTTTAGTCAAGACGAGGAAGCAGTTTTAGAGAAGCAGCTGATACTAAATAGGAGGGTTCTTCCTAGATCATCCATTTGTATAGGAAATATTGTAGAATAAATTCAAATAATGTGAACGAAACATGGAATACAATATTGCGAGATAAATCAATCAAATGTATATTTTATATTTAAGTGGGAGTCGACTCACTTTTGGTGTTTCTTCGCCCCATGTCTTCAGCGTAGTGAGCGATATGGCGTAATCACCGCGAGACACGTTCAAAATTTAGAACTAATCTCTGTTTTCTTTCGTCTTTTCTTACCTCACTTATCCGTTGACGGAGAAATACGTCATAATATGAGCATATAAACACGTCACACATTAGGCTGACTTGGGATTTGTCTGTGCATGGGCGCGGGAATTATCCCTACTTTACTTGCGTGTCTTACACTGTAAAAAATGTGGTGTTGAATTTAACACAGATTCAACACAGCTCATAAATTCTATAGTGGTCCACCCCGTTCTGTGTGACCTGGCAGTGTTAATCGTCCGGTGTTAAGATAGTGTTAAAAAGTCATACATTATTAGTTACTCCGTTTGGTGCGTCAATATTTGACACCAGAGTGCGGTTACTTAGAATGACACCAGAATGTGGTTACTCCAATTCGACACCGGGACATATTCTATATAGTAGTCCAAAAGTCCAATTCGGTGTTAGTAAGTCGGTGTAAAAAGATTACTTCTCAACATATCATTTTCGTTGCACAGACACCGAAGTGTGCTGCTTTCTCGCCCTATTTATGGTTCAGCTATTTCAGATTAACACCAAAAATGGATCATGCTTGCCTCAGCTTGGTGTAAGATGTAACACACATTACAATGCCGTGTAAATACTTTTTGTGTAACACAGTACACTCAAGTCAGTCACTTTGATGACAGAAATCGCACTTTTTGGTGTTATCACTTTACACTGTTTGGTTTCATATTCAATAGGCGACTAGTGTCATTAGGAAACACCTACTGGTGTACTCGATGACACAAAACGTGAAATTACCAGCTGATTTTCTAAAAATAGGTGCTCTATATAATCTACCGTAATAAAAAAGAAGTTGTATCCATTAGAAACATGACATTTATTTTGATTTACATTGATCTTATTTTGTTAACACCGAAACCTAAGACCAGTAGTAAAAATACATAGATATATCTTATTCTATTTGAGAAAAAAACATCGTTTAAAATATCGGCTAACCTAAACATTCAATTGACGTGATATTAACCGACTCAACCACAGAATAATATACGTAGTACGTTGTTTCATTAAAGATATAGAAATAAAATTAAGGATACATGAAGAAAAGTATACATAAATATGTATGCGTACGAATGTGAAAGAATAAAATGTTACGGAATTATTTTCCAAGCTAAATTTAAAATAACATGCGTTTATCTTTACTATTATAGATATGAAGTACGACTAAGAATATTGCACGTACAGGTACAAGTACACGATATAAAAAACATACATGTGATGAAGTTCTGTACATGGTCAACTTATATAATACGATATTTTGGCACAATATAGTAATCAACAGCATCGAAACTTTGGTGACGTTCGTAAGCAGTTTGGTGTTCTAGCAAACTCAAATTAACCACAGAAAAACGGTTTTCAGTTCCAGCAGTAATGGCAAATGCGTGGCAATACTCATTAAATCCTGTTGTTTCCCAGGTTGTACACACAGCAAATGCTATATTGTCATGAATGAATATTTTCTCAATCATATGAAAAATAGGCAAGTTAGAGAGTTTATCTAAGCAAGAGACAACAAAGAACCCTGTTTTATAAATATAATGGAACTTCACTTGATTTGTCACAAGCACCTTAGCAGATAGTGGTAGTTTTATACCGCTGTTCTGCAATGAAAATTCGGCCACTAGATTTTGGTACATACTAAATTTCGCCGGCCCAGGATGTAGCACAGTGTTCAATTCTTTGGTGCATACTTTCCAGTGAAAATACATGTATCGTTGATGCTGATTAGCAAGAGTCTTGGCAACGTTTTTAAAGTTACAATACTTTCGGGCTAAATCTTTGAAGTAATTATGCTTTCCTTCGAATCGCATGGACCATAAGAAAATCAGAGGACCCATACGCTCAATAACAGTAGGATAGTGCAGCATGAAATGATGTTTTGGTATCAAATGTCTTTCAAATTCTATCTGGAATAAATTATGATGTTCTTCTATTAATAATCTGAGTTCAGCTATCATTGCAATGGTCACTACTGGGGAAAATATAATGTTCATACACTGTAAAAGTAGAGTAATTACGCGCCATTTTTGCTTTAAAAGATCGTATTTAGGACACGTCGGTTGAACCAGGTCTCCAATTATCAGCGGAAGATATCTTGCAAGACACCACGTCTGTGCAGCGCGTTGCCCTATTAACACACCAGGTTTGTCCAGAACTATTGGACTAGGCTTATTTTTCACGTCAATGTTGCCGTAATTGAAAGCTCGTATCCTTTCGTTCAACTCGTGTAAATTTATCAGATTCAAAACATTAACAATAACTATCAGAAATAGTTTAATTTCATACTGTGCTACGCCCTCTAAAATGTCATGCATTATATCGACGGACATGCTATCAATTATATTGAAATACTGCAAATTATTCAGAATACTCCTTGCTTTTATACCAAGTACATGGACTAATTTCTCATTTAAATTCCTACAATTTTGTTCGTACGAAGCTTTAGTTCTTAATAAGTTCATATTCTCTTGGCTCATGATTCGCGTGTCCTCTTTGCTTGCTATACATATTCGACAAAAATGACTGGCTGAAAATGATTCCACCATACCAAGCATGATGTTGCCTCCTAAATTGTCGAAGCTTAATGCGATAACTGTGCCTCGTATAATAGCGTTTTCGATTTTAATACCTTCAGTTTCTAATAATCTTAAATCCCTAACAATAGGTGTCAAAACTTCATCAAAGCCGCAAGTTTTTAAATCAGGTACGTAAAATAATGCTAACAAATGGATATTTTGCAATTTCGAATTGAATTCAGGAGGAAGATTACGTATGAAAAAGTATATAGCGCCCAGCTTGTGCGCATTTGTTTTACTACCAAGTGGATTAGTGACTTCAAATTCGTCGTAGAATATTTGTAATTCTAGAGTGTGCATAATTTGATTGAAAAAAGGATGTGACTTATAATACGAGCCATCGTGAATATCTTTTAGAATACCTTTGAGTTCTTGACGATCAGATACCAGCATCTTCATCACACTATCATTTTGCAATATAAACTTGAGCGTTTGTAAAACAGGGATGTACATAAACGTACATGGAACTGGTACGGTTTTGTGGATATTTGATTTATCAAATATTTGGTCATAGCGCGTACCGATACTCAACTCTACAGGTTTAACGTAATCGCTGAAACTTGAATAAAAATTCTCTCTTTTATATTTCGAACTAAATTTAGCAAACTGTTGTCTTTGTTCGTTTAGATAAACTCTCAATTCTGCATCATCTCCAATATTATTTTCATCAAGGAAGGCTGATACTTTGTCAACAACACCATTTAGTACTTCAGTAGTAGATTCCACTACAGTTTGCACTAACGATTTTGCCATACCAGTTGATTCCAATTTTAGAATATACTGAGCCGGTGTTAGGAACGAAGAAGCGTCTGACATATTATTATTGTCCTCCTCTACACTCGAAGTCGGTTCATTCGAATCATCTGATCCTCTAAAGCTATTTTCATCGTTGCATTGCGAACTGCGACTAGAAGTATCAGAATCAAAATCACAATTTGTTTTAGATAATAGAATTTCGGGATCCAATAGCAGTTCAACTGGAGTTTGTTTTAATTCACTACTATTTCCGCTGACTTTCATCTGTTTTGATGGCGGGCCCTGAATTTTATTGTCTCTGATTTGCACGTGTTTTACTAAATGTTTCCGCAGACCACTATATGTCTTAAATGCCAGCGAACACGTGGGAACACAACATTGAAGTGTCAAATTTGAGCTAGGAAACAGAGCATGGTCACTACGGAGATGCCTAGTTACTAAGTTGATTGTTGGTAAATCGGTATCGCATATATAACAAACAAACTGCATAATGGAGCGCAATATTCTTCCTCAGCAAATTATAATTTTAATCAGATTGATTGTATAAACTTGCTTACGTACGTCACTGGTTTTAACAAAATAAATTCTACTTGACTAAACGTAAACCGCGATATCCATCTTATATTATGTTTTGTCAGCGATTACTATATACTATAGTCCTACGAACTGAATATATACTACATATCACAACAGGTGTGCAACTCTTTGGTTACATAGGTACATTTATAGGAACTGTAATTCTGATCAAATGGAAGATGGTACAGGAACAGTAGGAGGACTAGAAACTATCCTAGATGAAAATACGAGGAAGATTATAAGTCTATATTACTCACACGATCGTGTGGCGTTTATGAGCCACGTGCGTACTTCCCGCATCCTAGGGGTGAATTGTACGGTATCGGGTGCCATATTATAAAAGAAAACCTGTATGAATTCGTAATACGAATTCATATTATCGTCAAACTTAGTATTCAGCACAAAATGCGACTTGAATAGTAAGTCGAACGCTGCATCTGAGGCTATTGCGTCAGTTGGAAGTAGTTTTCCATCGACAGCAATATAGAAATTAACGATGGTGCTCTTGTCAGGGCCTACGGCAATGAGGCAGGGTTGTTTCGTTTTTGGAGCCACGTCTGTTAACGGAGTTCCGCTCTGAAAAAGATTGTTTTTGAATTGATAACAATACTTGAAACACAACAATCATGATATGCAGCTTCGCTAAAAAAGCATTGCTCTTTCACTATTCCTTGGACGTATGAAAATTATCCATTTTCTATGAAACACAATCATTGCCAGTATAATTCGGGGGTATTCGAGAAAAATTTCGATTAGATAGATGGAGTACATACGTGGTGAAATATAATGAGCCTGTTTATAGCTGACAGTATCCCCTCGCGTGCTGCCTTTTTACGGCCTCTTGCGGTAGGAGGTAGCAATTTCAGAAGGCATATATGCGCTCGTGTTACTTCATCCCAATCTGTAAATTATTCATATAACAGGTGACGATTTATGATGACTAATCAGAATTGAAATGCTTAGTGGATAGATCTACAGTAATGGAGATCTCCTATATAATTTACAGTCGTAGTTCGGCCACTGTCCATACTATTGAGATACCAATTTTATTTTAGAAAATATTACGGTTATTCTAATTCTGTAAAGGTCTTACAGTGAATCTTATACCCCATAAGGGCCCAACCAATATACTGTGACGTTGCATTTTGCAACCGTCACAATACCGCGCGAGTGTCGAACGACGTGAGGACGGACAGCTCCAGAGAAGTAGCACAGGTCGTAAACTAGCTTGATTATGAATTTGCTAATTATTTCGATTATTATTTCTATTAATGGTTTTGTTATTAGTACGATTAGCCTGATTTATTATGTAACTCCCTTTGCTTTATATCGAGTCTCTATAATAGCGGAGCTCGGGAGGACAACGCCAGGACGTCGAGGGACTACTTCCGACGTCTGAAATCGAGGTCCTTCCCGAACTACAGCTCCCGGTCAGCACGTCTCTCCTTCCCAACTCCCGGTCGTGGATGCCGCAGGAGCGGTTGAATAAGGATGACTCCCGGAGTCAAACCCTCCCGTTCCCGCAGACTGATCAGCCTGGTGCTGAACCACTCCCGTCAACCAATTCTGGACGTCTAGGCAATGGTTGAATAGAGCAGGGCGAAATTCCAGTAGCCCACCAAAGCTTCCCGTTGCCAATGACTTATCGACCTGGAGTCGAGCTAGACTTCGTCATCGGCTTTCCCGGTATCGTCCCGCTACCGGTGTTACTCCCGAAAAGTCCCGGTAGAAGAAATGCAACCATGTGAGGCAGGCCTGCCTGTAAGCCTTCCACATCGCTCATGGGGAATTCTGGATGCAGATCCGGGTATTGGGGCATCAGAACTTCCGCCAGATCCTCTGACTGGTCCGTTTTTCTTGTTAAAACGCAGCCAGGGTGCACTTCGTCCCGACGATAATCCCGAGGAGTCCCGCGACGAGAACCGAAGTTGGAAAAGAGAACACAGAGAACGAGAATCCCGTACGAGTCCCGCTATACCAGCTTTAAAATATCCCGCCGTACCGCCATGTTGGATGAGCACTTGGACAAACGTCTACTAACTGAGCGTCCCGAAACTCATGCCAGCGAGGACGACTAACTGCTGAGTCTGACGACTTAGGTTTTGACGAAAAATCTAAGTAAGACGATTCAAATCACCTAGCAGCTAGGGGATCCCGCACCTATAAAGTGTGGGGTAACGCAGGACTCGGCCTACTTCTACGCTCAGCCGTCCTCACGTCAGGATCAACACCAGCTATTCCCGGGTAACCCTTCCCGTAAAAGTGCACCGTTGCAAATTGGCGCCCAACGTGGGGCCACGCCAACAAACAACAAAAGGGTATTTGCCATAAAAATCCTTACAAAATTTAACCATCCAGTGATTCAGATAATTTACGAAAATTCCGTTAAATTCAAAAATCACAATAGTCTTGATACAACTTATAAGAAAAACCCCGATCCCGAGAGAATAGATCTCTGCAAAAGAAATTTTTCACTAAGGTTCACAATAGCCTCTAATAATCCGTACTATAAGAACAATAGGTGATATTGAACATTAAGCGTTGAGTGAACAACAAGGTATTAACAACGAAGTATTAACGACCGTAATACTAATCCCGATAGATACCGATTTTTTTTTCTCTCCCGTGTGTTACGCTTTTGTGTTGTCAAGCTAGCGACATCTTGATTACAAAATAAGTTGACCGTTTATGAACCAACCGTCCTCTAAAGACGCGTGGATCTATTTACTTCGTGCGACCCGACTACGCTCTGAACTCGGCGAGCGTTCACTCTCTCAGATAGGAACAGTACCCACTCTACGATACCGACTGTTACGATTCCTCATGTCGCAACGAGGGGAAAATATCGAGAAACCACCCACTCCTACAGGAGATACTCCCGTACAGACTGATCCTTCCCGACTTCAGATAAATGATGCGGCGTACGATAGTCCGCAGTCAACACATGTAATCCCGCCTGACGACAGAGAAAACTATACGACGCACACGGAAGACGTAAACATCCCGAGATCTACCGGAGATCTATTACCGTTAAACGACAATCAACCAAACACTCGTGATACTTCCCGATTCGTTAATACGCAACCACCTTACAACAATGATCCCCTACCGGTTCAAGATAATTATCCATCTAATAATTACGGTCATTCAAATTTCAATCCCGATTCTCAGCCGTTTACGAATACACGTCCAGAATTTCGAAACCATTCGGGGCCTGAACCAGACTTCAGGCAGGGAGCCAACTCTTCACCATTTAATTCCCGTCCGCAAAACTTCCCGCGTAGCAATTTTAATTCGCACGCGCAACAATACCATTTCTCGCCGCGGCCAAATCAAAATACTTCTCCGCACGCCGCCTATGAAGTTATGCGAAGGTGGAATTTAAAATTTTCCGGTTCCCGTACCGAAGATCCCGAAGCGTTCCTCCTTCGACTACAGGAAGGTAAACAGCTGTTCAACATTCGAGATACCGATATTTTAAACTGTATTACGTTCTTTTTATCCGGTGTCGCCTTATATTGGTTCCGTTCCAAACGCAACACCTGGCATACTTTTCGGGATTTCGAATTTTCGTGGCGCGATAGATTTGGAAACCCTAATTTACAGTTCGCGTTACGCGAAGAGATTAGGCGGCGTACGCAAGGCGAGCATGAACTCGTTGCCGATTACCTCACATACATGAGGGCGTATTTCGATCGTCTGAGTCCCGTTTGGCCGGAAGAAGAGCAACTAGATTACGCATACCGTAACCTACTCCCGCGTTACCAGGTTTTGATCAACCGTGACGATCTGATGACCTTAGATGAGTTAGAACATCTCGCTCGTCGCCTAGAGATCAGTTTTCAGGCTGCTAACAATTACCAAGCACCTCCGACTCCCGATCGATCTCTAATGCCAGAACTCGCATACCGCGGACTGCGTAGCGCGAGTCGACATAACCGTCTTACCCTGGCTCACCTCCACCTGAACGACGAATCGTCCGACGAATCTCCCGAACGCGTAAATGCAGTACAGCCGCCAACTGATAAGAGCAAAGACTCGGCTAAAACTTCTTCCCGTAATGCTTTCCGTAAAAATAGAAAAAACGAATCCAAGGCTAAAGATCAGCCAGCTACCGCAGCTATCACTAATCCCGATTTACCGTCAACTTCCCGTGCTACGTTGTCAGCCGCGAGTAACCCATTTTTACCGACTCCCGAAGTGAATACCACCAATCGTAACACTACGTGTTATAATTGCCGAAAACCCGGTCATCGTTGGCCTGAGTGTACCGAGCCTCGTCGCATCTTCTGCTATAGATGTGGGCGAGACGACGTCACGAAACTAACATGTCCCCGCTGTTCGGGAAACGCTTAAAGGAGCCGTCTACACGGGCTATTGCGGACTCCCAACTAACGCCCGGAGAAAAAGACACAAATAATGATCTTGAATTTTGTAGTCCAGTAGATTCACGCAGTAAAATTTCGCTTTTATTCATCACGATAACAATTCACGGTATCCCTCTTAAATCTTTATTCGACTGTGGTTCTTCCCGTACTTTCTTCAATGCGAACACGAAAAATTCATTAAAAAGACTAGGCTTCGCGACTACAACATCCCGTCCCACTCCCGTATTAATGGCCGCTGGACAAGAAGCCGAAATTACCGGCCAAGTGACAATTCCCGTTGAACTGCAAGGAATAACTCGCGAAATTTCTGCGCGAATCATTCCCGATTTGAATTTCCCATGTATCCTCGGATTAGATTTCATTAAGCTCTTTCAGATAACAGCTGACTTCACGACTTCAACTTGGCATTTTCGAGACAATCCTTCCCGCAAGTTTGAATTCGAAACTTTGTCATCTACGGCTATTTCGCACTGCAACGGCATTGTAACACTAACGGATGAACAGTCGATCGAATTAAAATCTTTGTTAACCAAAGAAATCCCGCGTACAACCGACGTTATAGGAATTACTCCGCTAACCACCCATACGATCGATGTAGGAGATCATCCTCCAATCCGACAGCGTGCGTACCGTGTTTCTCCCGCAATCCAGAACGCGATTGATCTCGAAGTAGATAAAATGCTTAGCGCCGGAATAATCGAACCATCCCGCAGTGCATGGGCTAGTCCTATTGTCATGGTAAAGAAACCAAATGGATCATACCGATTTTGCATCGACTTCCGCAAAGTCAATAGCGTATCTAAAAAGGACGCGTACCCTCTCCCGCGGATGGATACTATTCTGGATAAATTAAGATTAGCTCGTTATATATCCACCATCGATTTGAGCCAAGCCTATTTTCAAATTCCTCTGGCTAAAGAGAGCAGAGAAGTTACCGCGTTTATCGTTCCAACTAAAGGGCTATTTCACTTCACGCGTATGCCTTACGGATTAACCGGAGCCCCCGCAACGTTTCAGAGATTGTTAGATCGGTTAATAGGACCAGCCATGGACCCCTATGCGTTCGCGTATTTGGACGATATAATTATCGCCACTAGAACTTTTGACGAACATCTCCACTGGCTGCGCCGCGTGTTACGTACTATTTATCAAGCAGGCTTAACTATCAATCCCGATAAATGCGAATTTTGTTGTTCCGAAGTTAAATATTTAGGCTTTGTCGTGAATCAAAACGGTTTACAAGTGAATCCCGATAAAGTAGCTCCCGTCTTAAATTATCCTGTCCCGAAGACAGTGAAGCAGATACGAAGATTTTTAGGAATGGCTTCCTGGTACCGTCGATTCATCCCGAACTTTGCAACAACTACCGAACCGTTAAACCGTCTTCTACGGAAAAAGCAATCATGGATCTGGGAGAAAGAGCAGGCCGACGCTTTTACCGAAATTCGTCGATGCCTATCAACAGCTCCGACTCTCGCGTGTCCCGATTTTTCCTTAAAGTTCGTTTTGCAAACCGATGCAAGTATCGTTGGTCTAGGTGCCGTCTTAACGCAATCTCCCGGTAACGTCGAACATGTAATAGCCTACGCGAGTAGAACCTTAACCGATGCCGAGCGCAAGTATTCAGTTACCGAACTTGAATGCCTTGCTGTCATCTGGTCGATTCAAAAGTTTAGACCTTATATCGAAGGCTATCATTTTACCGTCATCACCGACCATAACAGTCTGAGGTGGCTTCACGGCCAGAAAAATCCCACTGGCAGATTAGCTAGATGGTCACTTGAATTACTAGGATATGACTTTGACATAATTTACAGAAAGGGTGCTCTTAATCACGTACCAGATGCTTTATCGCGGGTTCCCGAACATAACGTTGAAACCAGTGCAGCCACAACTACGCCCCAGACCAAGTGATCCCGTCAATAGCGAGACGCCGTGCGTGGAGACAAGTCCCACGATCTAGCGACCCATACCACATCCCGGAGGATGATTTTCGCTTCCAACCTCCGTAAATCCCGTTCGTCTTCTTAAAATCTCTTTTTCTCTTCTCTTTCGGCCCATTAACTCAAAATTTAGCTTCATTTACCGTCGTTCTCTTATATTAAAAATTTTTAAACATTATTCCCGCCAGCCTAGCTGAGAAACTGCATTGCAGACAAATTTTTAAAATCCAATTTCGGCCATTATAACTCAAAATTCTTTTTCGATTAGCGTCAAATTCCGTAACAATTAATTCCCGTTACGATGATTAAACATGTAAAACTGCGTAGCGAATTAAAATCGTAAAAACCATAAACGCCTAATACCGTCTTCGACTATTTCACTCACCTATTCAATCACCTTAGCATACGTAGAAAATAAAACAGCGCTTCTGTGAACCGGCGTGAAAAATCTCAGCATTCCTTTAGTTTAGTATATTTTATGGTCATCTTCACCTTGTTACTCAAGTAACTTTGTCAATTAAGATTGCGAAATGGTGTCACCCAAAGAATTTTTTTTGTTTTGGTCCAGAATAACTAAACCAAAAATAAAACACGTCGAGATCCCGTACGCTAACACACCTAAGCGTCATATCAATTTTTATTCCTTAGCTTAAGCAAAGAATTCGAACTAATACAGTCAGTTTTCAGCCCCGCTTGCTCGCAGAGATATTGTTAACGTCGAGTCAACCATACTGTATGTAACATCCCGATCAAAGACGCTCCGCGTCAAAAACAATAACCACAAACAGATCGCTAGGGTTGACACGAAACAGGTCTGCAGAAACACGGAACCAGGAGTCAACCGACTCCCCTCTTTAAGGAGGGTGGGGTTGTGACGTTGCATTTTGCAACCGTCACAATACCGCGCGAGTGTCGAACGACGTGAGGACGGACAGCTCCAGAGAAGTAGCACAGGTCGTAAACTAGCTTGATTATGAATTTGCTAATTATTTCGATTATTATTTCTATTAATGGTTTTGTTATTAGTACGATTAGCCTGATTTATTATGTAACTCCCTTTGCTTTATATCGAGTCTCTATAATAGCGGAGCTCGGGAGGACAACGCCAGGACGTCGAGGGACTACTTCCGACGTCTGAAATCGAGGTCCTTCCCGAACTACAGCTCCCGGTCAGCACGTCTCTCCTTCCCAACTCCCGGTCGTGGATGCCGCAGGAGCGGTTGAATAAGGATGACTCCCGGAGTCAAACCCTCCCGTTCCCGCAGACTGATCAGCCTGGTGCTGAACCACTCCCGTCAACCAATTCTGGACGTCTAGGCAATGGTTGAATAGAGCAGGGCGAAATTCCAGTAGCCCACCAAAGCTTCCCGTTGCCAATGACTTATCGACCTGGAGTCGAGCTAGACTTCGTCATCGGCTTTCCCGGTATCGTCCCGCTACCGGTGTTACTCCCGAAAAGTCCCGGTAGAAGAAATGCAACCATGTGAGGCAGGCCTGCCTGTAAGCCTTCCACATCGCTCATGGGGAATTCTGGATGCAGATCCGGGTATTGGGGCATCAGAACTTCCGCCAGATCCTCTGACTGGTCCGTTTTTCTTGTTAAAACGCAGCCAGGGTGCACTTCGTCCCGACGATAATCCCGAGGAGTCCCGCGACGAGAACCGAAGTTGGAAAAGAGAACACAGAGAACGAGAATCCCGTACGAGTCCCGCTATACCAGCTTTAAAATATCCCGCCGTACCGCCATGTTGGATGAGCACTTGGACAAACGTCTACTAACTGAGCGTCCCGAAACTCATGCCAGCGAGGACGACTAACTGCTGAGTCTGACGACTTAGGTTTTGACGAAAAATCTAAGTAAGACGATTCAAATCACCTAGCAGCTAGGGGATCCCGCACCTATAAAGTGTGGGGTAACGCAGGACTCGGCCTACTTCTACGCTCAGCCGTCCTCACGTCAGGATCAACACCAGCTATTCCCGGGTAACCCTTCCCGTAAAAGTGCACCGTTGCAATACTCGCGATATTATATAGAATCATACTAAAAACTGTAAGTTAAGACTTCACAACACATGCTGAAAGCTAATTCTTAGCATACTAGTGTTTGAATTAGTAGTTCAGAATCATTATTTATAACACTAACCTGCTTCTGCTGGAGGGACACATTCATTAGAGTTTGCACTCAAATTTGTTTCAGCGGTTTTCAAAATAGCAGCCGTACAAAAATTAACAAGCTTCACGTTAGGGTACATTAATGCAAAGTCAACATTTATCTGTAAAATGATAATTTCGTTTATCATTCTAGTATTCATCATTATTATCGTTATACTATATCCTATACATATATATATATATATATTTTATATTTATTATATATTTATTATATGTATTATATATATATATATACCGACCAAATATGGTGTATCCAAGAATCTAGGCCATAATAGTATTATTTTCTCGGGATCAGCTCTCCTCAAGTTAAATGTATCTTGCATTGCTGACTCGATTTGTGTCCTCTGTGTTTTTGGGCACGCATTATGTAAGAATTGCAACTGTTCGACTGCTTTTGACTCATCCACGGGAGATACTGCATCGATAGAAGGTGCACTCTTGACGTCAGTAACCTTGGCTACTTTTTTTTTCACAGCTGCCTTATCGACGAGTCGTCGGTTTAAGGTCCGGAGCCTCCATGCAATATACCCTGTTCTGGTGTCTGGATCGAAAAATGCTTCCTGTTGAATTGAACAAATATTTTTCAATATAGCTACGACATGAAAAATTTGTAAGATAAGACACAAGACAGAAAAATGTGTCTCTTACGTAGCCTCTGTCAGATCCCGGATCTTTCAGTTTTGGAAATAAATCAATGATTGCCTTTGCATAGGCAGTCTTCTGTTCTGTGGAAGGTCGGTATCCGAATTTGTCGACCATCAAGTTTACAACAAGATTAACTAGTTTTCGTCTAGTATTTGAACTTAGGCTTTGACTATTCTTGTATTCTGTTATGATATCTACCCCTCCAGGCGATGACTGTATTCCTTCCAGAATATTCTAAAATAAAATTTTACATTCCAAGTCCAAGGCTGACCACATAAATTCCGATAATTTTATATCTTCTCCGTGACATTGCTGACTAATCATTTAAATTTTCGTCCATCATAAATGAAACAATAATATACTTGAAAAAGGAAACTTCAATTTAAGAACGTTCAAATGTAATGTCATCTTTGTCCAATTCCGTGGCCAATAACGAGATTGTCTAACATTCACCTGACTTCCCTGTTCAATTCTAAGAATTTTCAACTTTCACTGAATAATTTATAACATTTTTTCATCTTCGTAAATATTAAACAAAATTACCAGATCGGTGTACTTCCGTTTTCTCGGGGATTCCGAAAAATCCGATCCATTGGTAATGTCAGTCAGTGAGCTAATGTTCGATATTGACACCGTGTCTGCTGTATCTGTTCAAAAGAGTGCACGTGATTCGTATTTGGCTATACAGTGGTTAGCGATGTAAAATTAATCGACATTCAACAAAAAATATAATACCTGTAGATACTCTTTCGTATTGCACAGCTACATGAAAAACTATATTATTTGGGAAGCAGTTAAACAGCTCAGGTTCTATTACAGCACCGTCGTCATCTTTAATGATGATTTCCTCGGAGCTTGCAATGTTGCAATTTGATTTTACTGAAACGAATGTGTGTATGGCATAAGTACCGATGTAATTTATCATGTGACAATCTATTACAAAGTTCTAGGGGATTGCATGTCTGGTCCATCAGTGAATTCAGTATCGCCAAGTATACCCGTATATAGCTTTGTGAATTTATAGTGCAATTTATTGATTATCAAACGGCAATTATTAAAATATGAATGACCAGAATGAATTTGTTTGAATGTGAGTGAATATCCACTAGAGAATTTAACTATACTTTTGAAATCTAGACGGTGACACTATAATTATTTCTTGGTATATGCTGAAGGGTGTTTGCTTGAATTTACTATCCCATCCTCTTATGTTACAATAATGGTGTTCTTCACCGGCACATGAACTACGATGATGTAGTATAGCGCTATCTCTCTCTCTCTTTCTCTCTCTGGTATAGATTACACGCAAAAATTGATTCCGAAGTAATTCCAACACATTTCCGTGTCAGTTTCAACAAAGAATAATTCTCAAATCGGAATCAAACAATATCGTGATTCCTAATACAAGATGATTATTGATTTATTAAAACTTACCTGCTTCTATAAAATCTGAGTACTCGATTTGTTTCTTATTGGTGTGTATTTTAATCCATTTTGTGATGCCCGCGTGCTTGATCTTTCGCAATTCGAAGCGTGTCTCTCCGGGGTCTTGCAGTGGGCCCAATTGAAAAATATCTTTTGCAGCGTCCAATAATAAAAAGTTTTCTTCGTAACCTGGAGTGACTTCTACTGGATTCATGATTGCACTTGACCACTTACCTCGAAAATTATTTTGAAAAACGAGAAGTTTTCTGGCACGCACAAGTAACCCGGTCGAACGTGAAGACTGAACTAACGATACGTGTCAGCTCCTGTGTATCTCGAGCACGCTTGAACTTGCTTAACACCGTACAAAGGTACCCCTGCAGCAATGACACCGTATGGATTCAAATTCAAAATCGACGGTTTTTGCACATCAGGCCGGTGTTAGCCCGAACACGCTACGCATACAGTTTGGAGAAACTAGTTGGCAAGGTAGGGGTCGGTTACACCGCTGTGCGTATCTAGTGACACTGCACTGAGTACCGATAGCTAACGTACACTCAATGCAATGCGATCTCCAGTCCGGGTGGTGTTGAAAGAAAGTTCTTGAATTTTCTACAATTTTTCATAAAAACTTACTAACACGCAAGATTATTGTTAGCCATGGAAAATTCAGGCTATATTTTTAAAAGTCAAAAACCTGAAAGGAGAGTGGCGTCAACATCATTGAAACCAATTTGTACGTGCCCGGGGGACGTGATCAAATGATTTACTATTGAATCGGCATCAATACATTTTACAATTCAAAGGGTGAAATAATTTTCATTAGTTTCATTTTCAAAATGTAATTTTCCTTCGCAATTGATTAAATGAATCTCTACATGTCTCTGTGTTTTCATGTGAAATTCGTTATGGCATTTTACAAACTCTTATCTTTTACACCGGCCAAGCTTGAGGCTGATCTCTCAACACTGTCCATAAATAAAAGTGGACAAGAACGGTGTAAAGTCGGAATTCTTTGTCTGATTGACAATATAAATAGCATTGGAACGGTGTTTCTCTGACTTCATACAGCAATTGTACTTCAGTGCAACACCAAACTGATCTTACACCAAAAGTACTACACGATTTTTATGTTGTTAACCTAGAATTGTGTGATGTACGCATAAGAACTATGTCTTGGTGTTAAATGGTATTGAATTTTGATGGAAAAGCATTGAACACTGATTTATGGTATACAAGGTAAACTTTAACATACGAACTGTGTCGATAATAACACCACATCCCCTAACCACTTACACCGTACCAAATCAACACAGCTCATTTTTTACAGTGTAATCTTGAAGAAATTGTGTAAACTTCGTGTCGTATCAGTGTGAATTTCGGCATCATGTCGGGCGGCGAGATTCCAGGGATTTCCGAAATCAGCGGTAAGTCGGAACTATTTTCAAATGATTCACAAAAAATATTTCATACACCTAGGATCTGAAACACTTTCAATTCAGTTGCCGATTGATTTCTTTTACACCTCAATAGGAGTAGGCAGCCAATACCTTTATTGACCTTTCTTTCTGGAATATCCTCAAATGCACATGAGTCGAGTAATAAATAAATTTTGAGGTATGTTGAATTTCATGAAAGACGCTGTACTAAGTTGACATAAAATGCCTCATTTATAAATAATATAATATACTTTCAGATTACTTGCATGGATTTCAAATCGAAACGCGCGGTGAGTCAGAAGTATAGTATATGACAAACCATCGGATGAACAAAATTCAATTACCTATAATTCAAAGCTCACAAAGTTTGCTCGCGAATCTGTAACTGCAACTATTATTAATATGAGGATGATTAGCGAAATTGGCCATATATTTAACTTACATATGGCCCAGTCCATATGGATTCACCGATGATTTTTGGCCACCACTTCCGATTCATTTGTAACTTTGGTCTATCAATTTTCATGCGATTTCATGAGACACGTGTTTCTGCGTTTTGGCGAAAAACGATGTTTTACCTCTGTTGGGCCATTTTGAAATTTTCATAAAAATAGGGTTCTTCCTAGAATAAAAAATCCATGTTTTTTTCAAATTGCCGCCATTTCGTCACTAATCATCCAATCGCAACGATTTTTGTTTTTAAAATGTGCGCAATTTCATAAGCTTCAAGTTCGTTTTTGGCAAATTGTGATTAAGTGCAAGGTTTTTAAGATAGAGGAGGAAAACTGAAGATAGTCAATTTTAGGAAGAATTCGGTCGAAATTCGCACCGAAAATAAATTTACGTCCGTCTCCTTTGATGGCCAAAATATAATTGGATGCTAATCTTGGGTTACCTAGTGGGGAAACCATTCGCCTTTTTTTGCTGTCAATTATTATGTATACATTTTTTCGTATACATAATATATTTACATAAAAAATTTATTAATTTATTAAATTTATGCAATCAAAAGAAAAAAGGTAAGCTGAAAATCTTACCAAACGTTCATAACATGTTGAACTATATTCAGTTAAAGTTTGGATGAAATTAAGTAGACCCTGGATATGAGATTGCATGTGAACTCAGTGACGACAGTGATTTAAAATTTCGATTATTGATCAATTTTGCTTTATACTTACTCAGTGATGATAAGCGGCGACAATCGAAAAAAAATTTCATCCATAACCCTTTGATCGAACACCTATTTGAAAACCTTAGATTTACACACTGGAGCAAATTCTTGATTATTAAAATGATGAAAATGGTAAAGACTGTAATCAACGGGAATATTAATATTTCGAGGGTATATATAAGTTTGTTCTCGCAATTTAGGAAAACAATCGATTTATCGAAGTAACCCGAAAATAAAATGTGTTTTAACGACTCCAAGAATAATTCTTGTTTCGAATGAATAAAAAAATGAACAAATTAACGCAGAATGTTGTTACAATGCAATTTTTATTCAAGTATTTGATTTCTTAATTGCCAAAAACTCGTTTACCAGCCGGGGGTTGTACACCGGTCGAAATTCGCACCGTAAATAAATTTACGTCCGTCTCCTTCGATGGCCAAAATATAATTGAATGCTGGTCCGGGGCCATCTGCTGGGGAAACTATTGGACTTTTTTTTTCCGTGGTGAGGGAAACGTATGATACTTTTCGCTTTCTAAGAGATACAGGTGAATAAGATACCCTTGATGCGAATTCGCACCTGTCTGTAATCGTCAATCGAAAGGTTAATTATTCAATTCTCAATAATTCTGGCTGTGTTGATCCAATCGGAGGGGAATTAGGGTTCGAATTAATCGTCGTGAGTAAGAAACAAAAGAATACGTATTAGCTTCTTAGGACAATTGCCAATATAAAAATCAGCATACAGGGGGACGAGGGGCGGTAACAGCGCTCGGGAGTGGCGGAGGAGGCAGGAGCAGCGGCGAGAACAGTCCGCAAAGAGGCGGTGATGAACAATTTTCGAGTTTTTTCAGATGGAATGTTTGATGTGAAATAAAAAAATAAAAAATCAATAAAAAAAATATAATATAAAAAATATCACTCAAAGATATGTTATTATTACTGCCCCTGCTATACTTTTTTCATGATCTTAAAAATTCTCACATTAACCCAAAATTCCCTTCGGCTCAAATTGACGATCACAATATACGACTGACGATAACACAGAAACTTCATACAGGCATGAATAGATACATCCCCGATTTTGTGACATCCGGACATCCGATTTCGAACTTTAATATAATATATGATATGATATGATGATTCTAATTTTTTTTTGTTTCTTCTTTCTTGTTGCTTGTTATCGCTGTCCTACGTAGACGCAAAATTTTCTGTCGTATTATTGTAAAATTCACAAATCGAGACGAGGCTGCCGCACAGTGGTTCCAAATCCCGAATCGCTGGCCAAAGACCGAAAAATGAAGTTTATATTCAAGGAATTTTACATGTGGGGTCAGGTAGAGGGGTATTTCAGGGAACCCTTCCAAGGGTCGGTAGGTTGCAGGTGTTGCATTTAGCCGTTGGGATCTCATTCGTAACGGAGCGCTCGAGCAGGTATAGTCGGTCGTGCGCTACGCTAGAAAAATATCGTTGTGTTCAAAGTGATATATCTTCAAGTAGAATTGAGTTATTTTAATTCTGCAAAATGGAGTCTCTTCCTGGCTGTAAGTACACTCATTATATCATTGCGATTTCTTATATTCATCATACACCGAGCAACAAAAATTGTGAACATCTACCGTAAATTTTCGTGCTCGCTGCGGAAAAAAGTTATGTTCACATTGAGTAAAAGTTAATAATTCTAAATAATTCTAATACTGGTTAAGTGCCACGTTATTGTATACACTCTTGAGTAATACCTCACCAAAAAATTAGGTGCACCGAGTCGCCCCTCTGGTAATGGTGAATTTTTTAATAAATGGACGTGGGAATTCAGGCACGGCGCGTGCTGGCGCGGCATGTATACTATACTGTGCGAAGTGCACCACAGTAGGGTGCGAATTTAAGTGATTTGTTTCTCATAAATATAATTATTATTGTACCGGATTCGACTATCATTTTCATTAACAAATCATTACTGATTCTTGAGAATTTTCTATTATTGTCTAACTTTTGAATTGATTTTCCAGGCTCTCGTGATAGCAGAGGATGTTTTTGCGCGGCTTTTGATTGCATCTGACCCTGTTATCTCAAGTTTGCGTAAACTACCACCTAAGTCAAGCAAATCATTATCGCGTGAAGCCATGGCTTTGTTGGAATCGCCAACTGCAAACAAACCAAGAGTAGTTGCAACGTCTGACTGCAGCGACTCTAGCGACAATAACGATAGCGATTCGGATAGCAATTGGAGCCTTTAAGATTAAGTGCCTTTACATCATTTTATTATATGAATGTAATATTTAATGTAATTTCTTAATAAATAAGTATTTGTATTCAAATTCGTATTTACATTAACATACTTTCCCAATCTACTATATCCTACACATGTACGTAATAATAAATTATTTCTATTCAAAACCCCTTGGTACCTAATTCCATAGAGATTGATTCAAGTTTGAATAAAATTATCCGCCATTTTTGGGCCGAGGTTTTGTTTTTTGGAAATTTGACTTCAGATTCGTGTTCAACGACCTCAAAAACCCCCGAGTAATAAATCTGATAGCGATTCGATAATACCTTCTATATTTGGCCAGCGATTCGGGATTTAGAACCACTGTGCGCCGTTACACCGTTACCTCCGATAGGTACCGGTCGCTTATACACGGCCGGTGACTGAACCTGTAGTAGTAGTGTAGCGATCTTATTATGATAAGAAATAACGCCTCGCGGCGGTAATCTTGTGGGTTACGCGTCTTATCGCTCTGCGGGGAATTGATTTGTCGACTCATTAGTGATTCTAATTTTTTTTTGTTTTTCTTTCCTTGTTGCTTGCTATCGCTGTCCTACGTAGACGCAAAATTTTCTGTTGTATTATTATAAAATTCGCAAATCGAGACGAGGCCGCGGTTACACCGTTAAGTCATGGATTAGAATTATATGGAGGTTGCGAATCACTAGTTAGATGTGTTGAGGTTCTGGTTCAGATTTGGTAGAGTTCTATGTATGTTTCTTACCGAGTCTTGGATAAGTAGTTCTTCTGATTGACGTATAACTCGTATCCGTTGAGGTAATGGGTTGTTATCAGTCACCACTATGCGTGGGTGAAATAAATGTTTGTAGATTTCACTTTTAATAACAATATTTATTTAACAACTTGCTTAACAATATTGGTTGTCAATCTAACATTTGCGTGTTGATCAACTTCAGTTTATAGATTTAATATGTTGATAAGTTTTGCACTTGGTAAATTTATATACAAATAAATCAAACACTTCGAATTTTGTATTATATGTAATGGACTAAGAGGTTGACACGATGTTCAGGAGAGTAAAAATTGTGAAGAAGGTGTTCAATATAAAACCCTTTATTTTAAGATTAATATGTATAAGTTCGTTCTTCGACGGGAGTTGAAGTGTTTCTGAGGTTTCTTTGAGTTTTCTGTATGAGAGGGTTGATGGGGGTTGTAGGAGGAGATTTTGAGTTAGGAGGGGAACCAATGAGAGTACGGAGGTTGGATTTTCAAAAGGAATTGTTTAAGAGATATTTGTGTTTTACGACTTGCAGCTGCAGAGCAACTGCGTAGGAAAATGGTTAGTGAAATAAGAAGCGTTAATGGGACCTTAGGATTTCGCAGATAGGGATTCGGAAATAAGGATTTTGGGACTGTTTATGATGGGGCCTGGAGAATAAGCAGAAAAGGTTTTATGGGTTTAGGCGAGGCAGTGAAATATTTTGAGTAAAAACTAAAATATACTATATTGGTGGGTAGGTACATTACATATATTCTGGGTTCTAAGACTTATGTAGATTGATCTTTACCTCTGAAATCTCGTGATTAACTCTTGATGTTCTGGAGAAAAAGGATCTCTGTTCGCAGTTACGCGAGGGGGGAAGTTTTTGGAACTCGCGGGAAAGCGAGTCTTTTCTTGTTGATAAAAAACACATTAAGAGGGAAAAAATATGGTTGGCTAGAAAAGAATTTGTGCGAGACGATTAGGTCAGAGGCCCAAGCGTCGAGATGCTGAGAAGAGATGTTCTGAGCGTCTATGATCTGTCTTCTTTTAAACAAAACTGTCTCTGTCTTTTGGGTTCTTCGCGTTTGGCAGTAAAATTCTAAAGATCTTGAAGATTTATGTTTCCTCAATAAAGATAGTTTCTAACGTTTTCAAAATTTACTTCAAGTTTAGGATTTCGAATTTATGAGTTTACGAGTGTTAACAGGCTTGCTTTGTTTCGTGAAAAACTATGGAAAAAATTAGTTATGGTGTATGAGATTGTGACTTCTCAAAAGTATTGACTTATATCTGTAGGTAAAATAATATAAAAGAATTTAAAAAAAAAAAACTATTAATGGAATTACATCGATAGAGGTGTTATTGAAACTCTGATGGTAATTGCACGTCAGTATTTCCTATACCTACGGTACTACCTACGGTATCTGTTATAATTAAAGATTATATGTTGAGCTTTCAACCTGGGATGTAGCAACACGGTGTTACGTCCTAGGTTGAAAGCTCAACATATAATCTTTAGGTATAACAGATACCGTAGTTAGTACCGTAGGTATAGAAAATACCGACGTGCAATTACCATCAGAGTTTCAATAACACCTCTATCGATGTAATTCCATTTATAATTTTTTTTCTCTAAATTCTTTATATTATTTTACCTATAGTTATAAGTCAATACTTTTAAGAAGTCTCAACCTCATACACCATAACTAATTTTTCCATAGTCTCTCACAAAACTAAGCAAGCCGAAAACACTCGAAAACCCATAAATTTGAAATCCTAAACTTTAAGTAAACTTTTGAAAACGCTAGAAACTATCTTTATTGAGGAAACATAAATCTTCAAGATCTTTAGAATTTTACTGTCAAACGCGGAGAACCCAAAAGACAAAGACAGTTTTGTTTAAAAGAAGACAGATCATAGACGCTTAAAACATCCCTTCTCAGCATCTCGACGCTTGGGCCTCTGACCCAATCGTCTCGCACAAATTCTATTTTAGCCAACCATATTTTTTCCCTCTTAAATTTAATGTGTCTTTTACCAATGAGGAAAAACTCGCTTTCCCGCGAGTACTAAAAACTTCCTCCCCCGCGTAACCGCGAGGAGAGATCCTTTTTCCTTCAGGATTAGGGAGTTAGTCACGAGATTTCAAAGAGTAAAGATCAGATCCACAAAAGACTTAGATTTCAGAATATAATATCAAATTCGAAGTGTTTAATATATTCATAAATTAACCAAGTGCGAAACTTATCAACATATAAAAACCATAGACTAAAGTTAATCAACATGCATATGTTTGATTAGCAACCAACATTGTTAAGCAGTTTGTTAAATAAGTATTGTTAATTAAAAGTGAAATCAACAAACATTTATTTCACCCACGCATAGTGGTGACTGATAAAAACCCATTACCTCAACAGAATACGAGTTATACGTCAATCAGAAGAACTAGTAATCCAAGACTCGGTAAGAAATATAGAACTCTACCAATTCAGAATCAGAACCTCAACATATCTAACTAGTGATTCGAAAACTTTATATAGTTAAATCCAGGACGTAACAACGGCATAGAGCCACTCCGCACCCGTGTGTGGGGATTCTTTCTCGGGATTTAGGTAGCTGTACAATGAGTTACACGAGATGTAATTTTCGATGTTACAAAGCGGTACTTAAACTTTATTATATAATATAAAATCAGTCTTCTTAATTACATGGCTCGTGTAGGACTGCCCAAAAATTTTCAAATTCTTAACGATAAGACATAGACGATAATAAAAATACATAGACGCCACAACTGACGTAGCGAGAAGCGATACCATAGACTACAATATTTTATGAAGCTGAAACTAGCAGCCAGCCAGGGACGAATAGGGGTTCTAGGGCCCCGGTTTTCTGATAATTATTGATAATTAATTTGATCAACAATCAGCAGCGGCACAGGTACGCATGGTCGGAAAATTGTGAAAAAATTGTGGCATGTTCCGTTATTGCAGCGGAAACTGCCCAGGAGAAGACTTTAGATTTGTACGACTCGGTTCATTCGTTATTAATCAATTGGATGAACAATCGGCAGCGGCACAGGCACGCATGGTCGGAAAATTGTGAAAAAATTGTTCACTCTCTCTCACATTTCGCATATTTTCGTGTTCGAGGCTGATGAGACTGATTATGCATTATGTGATGCAGGGAACCAGATAGTTCGAAGATACTATCAAATCCAAACGGACTTTGGCTGGAGGTCTGCATGTTTTGGCTCAAGTTTGATATGCTTTTGTCCACATCTGCATCAAACTCGATGGTCAGTAGTGCATGTCTGGATTGGATAGTTCGTTTCTCGATTTGTTTTTCCGTCGTATTTTCAGCTAAATACTTGGCAATGCCCTTTCTCCCGGTATTCATCTGCATTTCATTGAATTTGATGCATGAACCGGAGGCGATTACGTAAGCCCAAGTGCATACGTGGACTCCGCAATTTTCACCCACATTACCATTAACTACTTGTGATGGTACGTCTTTCGGGATATGTAGAGTCCACTCTTCGAAATCATTATTTTTCAAGTGTTGTTGTATAAAACCACAAACGTCGTTCAAAATAGTTTTGTTTGGTCGCCCATGTAATGAATCATGAAAAACAATGATTTTTCTACTTGGCAGCACCATCATCAGAGTCCAGTGATTTGAATAATTAATCGGTATGAGCCAAACGGAATGATTCCATACCATATTGATGCGTGCCCATTTTCTGAAGCCCAGGCTGACGTGACCATTTCTTAAAATACTTTCTGAGAAATATGTATCGAAACATACTAACGAAAGTTTATTTTTGTTTGCAATGTTAGGTGAGAAACTGAAAAAACCATTTATCACATTGTCATCCAAAAATTAGTCAGGTGTCTCGTATGGCGTTAATGTTCTAAATGTCTGTGGTACGATCAGGAATCCATTAATATCCCTCGTTATGTCAGGAAATCCATCCGGATATGCTAACGCCGTATCGAACAGCACTTCATTCGCTGTGGAAAGCTCTTTTCCAATGGATTCCCGTTTGCATGCTGCTGTGTTCGCCTGTAATTTGGATACTACTACATTAGATGGTTCTGTCACGCGCAAATCATCCTTGGAATCTTCCACTAGCAATGTAATGATTTCTTCTTTTATCATATCATCATTTGCTTTAGCCCATTGTTCTGCCGTAGATCTCACATTTTGGATATGATCTGGTTGTATAATAGATTCCCCGATCTCTGCAATACGTGCTGTCGAGAATTTGGGTTCTGTGCATTCGGCAGCTTCGGCATTTGGGTAGCTTCAAATAATGATTTGATCTCGCTGGTCTGGGTTTTTTCCACGTTTCCACCGCAGTATTATCTTCACCCAAAATTTTGCGTTTCAGACTTCGTGAAGTTGTGACTGAATACTTACGCTCTTTCATTCTAGCTTCAATGATTTGAAAATTTTGCATTATGAAACGAGGAGCCGGAATCAGAGTTTCACCGTTTGAAATTTAGTGTTTCAGAATTTTGAAATAATTTTCAATACGAGCTTTGCTGTCACGAGTCAACCCAAAATAGTCAAGTTCTTCGGCTGACCACAGCGGAAAATATGGCATTAAGAATTCCATAACATATTCGAAGAAATATTTACAATAGAATATATTTTTTACAGATGTACTTTGCATCGATTCCGGTATGTTCGTCTCGATTTTTTTTAAATTTGGTAATAAGGTGATTGTTTTCTTTGGTAATAGGATGTCCCCTCAACTAATTCTTCAGGTGGAACGTAGGAATCGCAATCAGTACTCACCTCAAAGTCTTCCCGTGGTTTTACCGCTGTTACTAGTCGATCGAAATCAGCGACCTCATATTCGAAATCAAAAATTTGAACGAATGCTTCATAGAATTCAATTGCCGAGGTCACGCTATTACAGTGCAGAAGATTTGCTATAATAGTTGCATCAACAACACGTTGATGTCTATGCGCTATAGGATTCGGGAAATATTTCTTTATTCCCTGAATCACAGTTTTTACAAAATGCGAAGAACAAATATGGAGGATAGTCATTTTTTCGTGGGATCTTACTTTCGTTACGTTATTACTATGCATCAGTCCCGATACCATTGAATGCTCTGCATGCTGATTGCAACAATGCTAGACTAAAATCTGTTTCTAATTTCCTAATTTTCTGCACGGAAATTTTTTCAAGCCATCATTGAAGACATCTATTAAATGTCTTATAGCGGTCACAACATGCTTCGCAGATATCATTTCAGCGACAGGTAGTGGTCCGACATTGTTCGATCCAGGTAAAATCAGAGCATAATAATAAATTGTGTTAGCAGACTGTAAAATTTTAGGCTGAACAATAATAGAGCCGGTTGCGGTCAGAAACCAAACAACGAATTTGTTTCTCACTGAACATAATAATAGAGAAAGGATGCACCGAAAACTCTTGGATATACCCATTTAGTTCTTTACCTTGAATATCTTTCTCTTGATTTTCCATCAATTTTAACATAAATGAAATGAAGTCTTTATCCAGATCATGCTTAGACTTATTCTCACTCGAGATTTTCTGAAGGAGGTGCAAACTCGGTGCGGCGTTCAGATTACTCGCCTCCGAAATTTCATCCGCTGCCTCAGTGAGCATTTTCAATTTCAGAGAAATTGGGGATTTTTTCTTTAATTCGTTAGCTAATGCTGCTCTCCGATTGTAACGTATACGGCGACGATGCCGTTCGTTCGCGTTATGGCAAATATTTTTGCTGATAAGGACTTTGACAATTTCATCTGAGTGAGGAATTTCAATTTTTTCAACACAAAACTTGAATGAAGCGCACGTGGAATGTTTGCATTTACCTGCGGCTACAAAATATTTCGCGGTTCTTTGAGGTTTATCCCGACATTTATGCCATAATATAGATAAAACGCACAATGGAAATTTTTTTTCAAATTCTGCCTTGAACGCATCGTACCATTCTTTTCGTTTTAGCGGTTTATTACCACCAGCCCAAAATTCTTCCCAAAAATTACGCGGAAGCACGAACGTTACCCCGCCCAACCATTTCGCGGTCTTCCCATTGGTTTTGGAAAGTGGCACTATGTGATTTTTGTTATTTGCTTTTGCAGAGAATGGCGCCGGAGTTTCCGGTTCCGTTGAACAATCCGCAAACAAATCGATTCGATCGGTGTCTTTAACATCCGATAACTGACTTACGTCCGATAATATTACGTTACGAGTTGCAATATCGTTATTCGCAAACGGTACTGGTAGTACATCATTGCCTGAAATATTGTGAGCAGCATCCGATGACAAGATATCGTTGACTGCGATATCGTTCAAACTACTAGACATAATTCCATCGTGAACTGTAATATCGTCAAAACCAACCGATAATGTGACGTCGTGCACGATATCGTCGTTTACATCCGATAACAAGACATCTTCAAGTGACCTTTCGTCATATTTAGCATTTGTTGATATTTCAGAACCTCCTGACAGTTTCTTTCCTATTTCACACTCTTCGTCAAAAATAGAATTTTTAGTATTCTGTGTAATTTCAACCAGGTTCCTAATACTTGTGATATGTCTACAAAATGTGTCATAACACTTCCTATGATATTTGACGATGGTACGTTCGTCACAATCATTTCCAACAATAGTACGGCAAATATGTAATAAAATCACCTTTTTGTAATGATTTTGCAAATCGGTCATGAAATCATAAACGTTATCGTTATAGATCGGATAAATTTTTAATATTGCTTGACAAATGCTTACATCAGAAATCATTGTGTGCATCTTCGGCGGGGAAACTAATCTATACCTAAACGTAGAAAGTATAGCTTTGACCTACAAAACTCGGATTGTAATTTAATCTTCTCAATAGGAATACGTATCATAGAGCTTGAACGGAAGCGTAAGAAGAGTCCAAAATCGTCGTTGTGCATATGTTGAGTGAAACACAGTGCGCTCTCAACGGGACTATAATAGCCGACGCTCTCTTTGTCGAGTAGCCGTTGACGAGGACGACCCAATAGAGTTTTCTTCTTCTTTAGAAGTCGGGCTTTACCTACAGAGTTTTTGATGAGACCGGTGTCCGGATGAGAGGGGTGTCCCCTTTCCTGCCGCGAAGCCTACGTAGGCGCATATCGCGTACGCGAGGCTCATTCGAGAGGGGATAGGCTACTAGTGGTGACTATGTATGAAACCTTTTGTCATCTTTAATTTTGTATTGAACTATTTTGCCTGATAATGTTCAGGAAACGAGACAAATACTAAATTTTTGTACCTTGTCGCCGTCACAGAGTTCAGAGCGGATCTCGGCACTGAAAGGAATTGCTATAGTTGGACACAATATATTTCTGATCGCGATTTCTTGCTGAAGTTGAAAATTTTTTCTTGCAATACATTTTGGAAACGACAATCGTATAGGTATTGCAGCTATAATTCTGGCTGTTACTATACGAGGCAAGAATTCTAGCTAATATGACCGGAATTATTGTTGAGTTCCATGTGAATTTCTTTGAGTGGGAGGAGGCGAAAAATGTGAAGTCTTGTTGATGACATCTAAATTTAGCGTTGAAACTAATGAAATCTTCACCAACAGTTGTTTACGCTCAAAACTCCTTGCCGTTTGGCCTAGAACTCATGAGTTGCATACTACTGTGCCAGAATCTGGGATTCTGTCGTTACATGAAATGTCCTATAGGTGAAAAAATATATACGCATTTGATAATTTATTCACAATTGAATTATGAATTTCTTCGATAACTTGATGATAAAATTGATTTCATCTAATATTTAATTTTTCTGTTAGATAATTTCATGATAAGTTTGATTAAAAAATACGGGATTAATTATTTTGAAATCATTTTGACAATGAATGATGATAATGCACAATCAGTCTCATTAGCCTTGTACACGAAAATATGTGAAATGTGAAAAAAGAGTCAAAGTATGATTAGAACGGATCAGAACAATATTGAAAAAAAAATAATTCCAGTCTTGACCTGGTCAGTTTCCGCTAAAAAAATGGAACGTGCCACCATTTTTCCACATTTTTCTGACCATGCGTGCCTGTGCCGCTGCTAATTGTTGATCAAATTAATTATCAATGAATGAACCAAGTCGTGCAACGCTTAGATTGTTGGATGATCATCCTTTACTTCTGAAATCGAAGGTCGGAGAATTCTTCTCACATTTTTTGAGACATGCTAAGATTTCTTGAAAACTGGGGCCCTAGAACCCCTATTCCTTCCTGGCTGGCTGCTAACTCTGGCTGCTAGTTTCAGCTTCATCAATATTTTGCACAAACTTATTCTATCCAAGCTAACTATAGCGTTGGTGCTGCGAGCGCCACACTACCCCCCTCCAAGCAACCGAATTAGGTTGTGAAACTAACTTTTCTGTTTTCCTTTGGATTACTATAAGTACGTGGAGGAGCGTCAGGGCGGGAAGTCAAAGTAGGAGGAGCTAGCGGAATTATAATGATTTTTTTAGGTATTGTTTGTGTCGGTAAGATTGGATTCGGTAGATCGGTTAAATTTTTGGATGAGATGAGTGATTGCTTGTGCTTCGTGAGCGTCGGTGTTTGGGAAGGTTGAGCGGTAATTTGAACTTGTTTATCTTCAAGTTGTTGAAGTTCCAATCTTCTATAAGGTTCTTCGTTGATAGCGGTATTTATTTTTGCGAAAAATGCAGGTTTTAATCTTTCGGTAGAGATAGTACCAGGTTCTCCGTTGACTAATACTTTCAAAATCACGTCAGAAATACGATCCAGAACTTCGTATGGCCCTTGAAATGGTTGTTCTAAAGATTTTTTCGTCTCATTCTTCATGAATACGTGTGTGCAGTCGAATAAGGTCTTGTGCACGAACGGTTTTCTTTTATTGTGATGCGCTGTCGGAACTGGTGGAATGTTACGCATGAATGTTTGTAATTTCTGAACGTAAATTTCTTGGCTGTCGTTACCTCCGTAGTCTACGAGAAATTCTCCAGGCAGACGTAACGTTGCGCCGAATACGAGTTCTGCGGACGTGGTTTTGATGCCCTCCTTAAAACTTGTTCTCAAACCTAGAAGAACGATTGGAAGAGTGTTAACCCAATCAGTAGTTTCGTGACACATTATGGCAGATTTTAGTGATCGATGCCATCTATCCACCATTCCGTTGGACGCCGGGGGGTAGGCCGTAGTCCGGATACGCTCACATCTGATGAGTCTGGTCATAGCGGTAAATAGAGCAGAATCAAATTGTGAACCACGATCTGTTGTGATCGTGACAGAAGTACCATAGCGAGAGAACCAACACGAGACGAAAGCGTTTACAACAGATTCAGCGGTAATGTCGAATAAGGGAATGGCTTCAGGCCACCTTGTAAATCGGTCGATGATTGTCAAGCAATATCTGTAGTTTCTTGAAGGCGGTAGAGGTCCAACGATGTCAATATGAACATGACCAAACCGATCATCCGGTACCGGGGTGTGTTCTGGTATGTTGCGATTGTATCGCGACACCTTACTTCGCTGAAAAGGTAGACAGGTGCGAGCCCATTCGATGATGTCTTTATTCATTGCTGGTCAGACGAAACTTCTTTTGATGAGAGTTTACGTTGCTCTACCACTAGGATGAGAAAGACTGTGAGTAGCGGTAAAAAGGCGTCTTCTGAGCGTCTGCGGAATGTATGAACGAGCATTTCCACTAGAAAGTCACAAAAGATGGTTTTATCAGAGTTATCGACTCGTACAGCACGAAGATAAGAGCGATATTGGAGTTCAATAGGTCTTGGAGTCCCTTATCTATAGCTTGAGTCTCAACTAGATCATCAGTCGAGAATAGTGTCGGCATGTCGATAGTTTCAATCCTCGAGAGAGCATCTGCCACGACGTTTTCGATGCCTTCCACATGAACGATATTGGTCGTGATGAAGCTTTATCACTACGTTATTGGAAGGCAAAGACGAGCGGTTTATGATCCGTCTGTATAAGAAGAGAACGTCTTTCGATCATGAAGCGGAAAAACTTGAGGCTGGAAAAAATAGCAAGCAATTTACGATCATATGTGCTATACTTCTTTTGTTTTGGAGAAAGTTTTTTAGAATAGAACCCAAGCGGTTACCATTTTCCGTTGCTATACTGCTTAAGAACGGCACCCATTGACGTATCAGACGCGTCCGTCTGAAGAGCCAGCGAGGCGTTTTCGAGAGGTTGAGCAAGAAGAGATGTGTTCGCGAGTTCAGTTTTACAACCCTGAAAGTCTTTCTCAGTTCCCGAAGTCCAGATGACGGGACGTTTATCTTTCTTTTTTGCGCCCATGAGATAAGCGTTCAGTGAAGCTTGAGAGTGAGCGGCATTACGAATGAATCGGCGGTAGAAATCCACAATTCCTAGAAAACGACGAAGTTGCGAAATGTTTTCGGGTTTTTTATACTCAAGGATTGCCGCGACCTGATCGGGGAGAGGACGAGTTCCGAACCCATCGATCTCGTACCCAAGATAACCGACAGTCTTTTTACCGAAAACACACTTTGCGACATGAATCGAGAGTCTGTACCCTTTGAGTCGTTCGAAAAGAATACGTAGATGTTGTTCATGTTCTTCGAAATCCTTCGACGCGACTATAATGTCTTCGATATAGCAGAAAACAAAGTCTGAACCGCGAATCACTGTGTCCATGAACCTTTGAAATGATTGAGCAGCGTTACAGAGTCCAAAAGACATTACTCGGAATTCAAATAATCCGAATGGAGTGATTACGGCTGTTTTAGGTTGATCTTCAGGTGCAACAGGTACTTGATTGTAAGCGCGAGTGAGATCGATTGTTGAAAAGACTGTACAACCACGAAGTCGACGCGAAAAATCGTGTAAATGCGGTATAGGATACTCATCAGCTACTGTTACGGAGTTGAGACGTTGATAATCTCTCCACTCGCCAGATTTCTTCGGAACGAAATGATGGGGACTGGCCCACTGACTGTCTGATCGGTAACAGATTCCTCGTGACATCATATCTTCGAAATTCAACTTTGCGGCTCCTAGCTTCTCTCCAGACAAGCGTCGAGCACGTTCAGCGACAGGAGGTCCTTTCGTGACTATATGATGCTGTACATCATGCGCCGAGACTTCAGTGAATTTGAAAGGCCTTGTGATAGCTGGAAATTCTCTGAGAAGCCCATGAAAAGGTGTGTCATCTGAAATAGTTCAAATAGAGGAATACACACAGTACCGATAGAAAACAGGTTTGTGTCAGCATCGATAAGCCGTTTTCCTCTAAGAGGAAAAGAGACAACGGCAACTGTAAAGTTCCACGTAAATTTACGACAAAGTCTCAAGTTTAGCGATAAAAGTTTTTGTCCGTAAGTATCTATCACAGGATTGTTCGCAGCGTATAGCTTAAAAGACGATGGGGTAAGACTAACACCGTTTGCACGTACACGCGGTATCACTGAAATATCCGCCCCCGTATCGACGAGTAAAGATTGTCCGGATTCTTCATCGTATATTATCAGGCGATATTGTTTAGAAACGTCGACGCTTACCGCCGCAATGTGCAACGACGTTGTTAGTTTTCCAAATTAATCTCACGGGAAGACCACGCACAAGGACGATGACACTTTACAGGCTTAGTACCGTACCGTTGATGACAGAAACACATTCTTTCACTGGCGTTACCATTACCGTTATTGTTTTTATTTTGACTGTTGTTGTGATTACGCCACGGAGATTTCGATCGTAATCTGTTTTGACTGTTTCCACGAGATTGCTCATTGGCAGATTTAACAATTTTTTTTTTTTCACCCCTATTTTCCAAGTTACATGGGGGTGAAATTCACGAAAAACGGCCAAAAACCGAAAACATACTCCTCTTCAAACGGTCATATCTTTGGCTGTGTTCGTCCTAGAGACTTTTTTCAAAAATCATTTTAAAGCTATTAAATGGCACTATTATTATATATTTATTGAATTCTGCGATAACGAGCGATTTCATTCGTTATAAACAAATATATTATTCAAACGTGATTTTCTAAGCGAGAACGACGCTTTTTCACTATATCTTCGTTTTTATTGATTTTACGACTACGAAGGTGGAATAAAGAAAGGAAGATAATAAAATTATCTACAAAAAAGGATATCTACATTTTTTTTATACACGCAATAATTTTCACAAACTAAATATATTCTACAAATATATTTCACTACAAAATATTTTCATAAATCTAGAAAATACTACTGTTTTGCTTCATACTATACTCTAATGTGGTCTAACAGATGAAAAATACACAAAATGTGAGTCATACGTTAAACAAAAAACATAAATGAACATTTACAAGTCATACAACAAAAAAAGATCGTGAAATTCGATGTGTACAAGTCCTCTAATTTATTTCTAAAAGCAGAAGTTTGAATTTAATTTTTGTTACAAAAAAAAAACGATCCTTTTTCACTTCTTCCTATTCTTCTTGTTCTTTTTCTTCTATTTCTTTTTCTCCTTTATTTTCCTCATCTTCCCCTTTCATTAATTGTAACGAAGACCCTTGCTCAAGGATATCCATAGATTCGATCGTCAATGTTCTCGTCACTTTCGAATTCTTTTTCCTGCGAATCCTCCGCTGGTGCAGCGTTCGAACAAAATTGTCCGTGACAATGACCGCAAATTACTGTGCAGACAAGTCCAAGTCTTCGACAGCCACATAACGGTCCGCAGCTTTTCTTGCAATTGCAAAAAATCATCTTTAAAAGACAGTCCGGAGCAGGGGGTGCTGATGTTTTTTTTGGCTCTAATAAGTTGTCCTTCAATATCTATCCTCAATCTTCGGGATTCAGTTTATTACTCAACCAAGTCTGTACTTAATAGTAGACTCGGTATAAATGCTCTTCAGCTGCTTTGGCTGTAGGTGGTGATAGGCTCAGCTTTGCAGATTTGTTTTTAACTACGGATTTAGTGAAGCACAAGTAACGATAGTTATTAATGGAATCTTCTCCAACTGGAGCGCAATATATGCCCAAGAAAAACAATAATCCATTGAAAGTGAAACCTTGAGCTGCATTCTGTAATTCCGGTCTTTTTTCTAATAAGTTCATCGCTCCGGTTTCACCCGTATGAAAAAGAGCAGATGTGGTATCACAACCAGAGAACGCATGTCAAAATAAAACATGGTCCTTGATCCTTTCATGTTTGTCGAAACTTCGTGAAAAGAACATGTTCTGCTGGACTGCTCCTTTTCCCGGTTTGAGAAAGAAAATTTCTTTCCCAACAGGTGTTCTAGCTGTTAAAATGACCAAAAGATTAATGTCAACATCGGTTGTATTTGTACATGAATTTTTCAGTGCTGTTTCAATAATTAGAACGTCAGCATCATCCTTAGTCTGCTCAAAGATGAAATTTCTAGCTTTGAATTTCTCTGTCAGCATCGAAATCAATTTGCTTTTGTTGTTGCTGTTAGAAAGAAACTTTTCTTGGCTGACTGTCATATTTATTGTCTCATCAAAAAGCACGTCAGCAGATGAAGTTTTTAGAGACCGAGGAAGTTGTTCCATAGCTTTCACATTGTTTCTCCTGTTGTCGTCAGCCATCAAAAACTATAACCGCGTTTTCACCAAAATGTCTATGCACATAGTTGATATAGGTGTCACAAATAGAATCGAAAGTATCATTTTGATGCCATACCGCACGATGCAATAGAAATCCACCATCGATGACATAAGTCGCAAAATTAGATGGAAGTGCTGATGGTTCAAAGCTATCGAAGAACGATGACTTTTTTGTCTTGCGCATTCCCACTTCATCGAATAGTGACACAGGATACGGAGTCAATTCGTATTGTAGATAATCACGAAGCTCGTTGTTGGATCTTTCCACGATACTGATTCTTTGAAATAATAACAATGGATCAATAGGTACGGTTGTATTGCAAACTTCAACATTACTGTTAACTGTTAGTAATGGAAGTACTCTATCGGATCGCGAAAATTTGATTTCTTTAAAATTTTGACCAACTTTTCTTGCCATTGTAGCGGAACCTATGTTTCGCGCAATATGACAGTTTATCCTATCATCGCCAGTTATCCCCGTCGCAATCGACATAATTTTTTGTACGTTTGGAAAAGGATTATGCGTTTGAAACCATTCTGACAGTTTCTTCACGTCTGCGTTGTCTCTAGTCATACGAGAGTCTCTTGCATCGACATGTTGCTCTCCAGAATCAAAAGAAAGTTTACAATAATACTCGAGTCCTTGAGAAACATTGCTCGCAGTCAATAGCCCAACAGTCCACTTACAATAAGTCACTACGTAGAAAGTGTCGAAAAATTCATTACCGCAATAGAAACGGCGCGAACGAAAAGGGTACACGGATCTCTATTAACCGGAAAGCAATTGAAGGCAGTATTACAAGAAATACACGAATCCATGAGGACCTATGAGCTACCAATCCCACGACATTACCATCGAAGTGAGGAAATCACGAAGATTGCAACAACCGAGGTAGGAAATCATAGAGGGAGGATAATGCTGATAGTGAGGATTCCACTGGTAGAGAGAACCAGTTACCATCTTTACAGAATGCACAGTTGGCCGACACCGCAGGAGAGTGGAAACGATACCGTATCGGTCCAAATAATACCGCAAACATTGTACCTCGGCCTCGGAGACGACCACTGAACCTATTTCCTACCAGATGAGAGCCACATCAAGGAGTGTATACAAACATGGTATTGTCATCTGTGCACGTTAGAACTGCCTTTGATCGAGGTCGCTACCTTAACTAGCTGCGAAATTCAGTTATCACTAAACCCGGAACAACACATGCTACGCCAGTGCGATATAAGAATAAAAGCTGGGCATAACCCATTTTGGACAAAACTAAGTTCAATTGGCGGATGGCTATACTCATTTGAAGAACCGGAAAACGTACAAATTATCTGCGGAAACAAAAAAGATCAACTGGTTACGCTAACAGGAACAGGAATTCTTTACCTGAACAAAGAATGCATACGGAAAACAAGCTACATTACATTGCCCGTAATATAGGTCTTTACACAACGAGAATAATACCTTTACCAACCCAAATTGATGCTCAACCTCAGCCAAATCTCTCCGTCGCTGACACATCGCAAAATCATAACCTACTTGAAAGAAGGAACAACGAAGGAAAAAACGAGTTTTGACGAGGGAATATCCTTATATGAAATAGAAAATGAATTAGAAGGATTAGGAACTCACCACCGAGAGAAACAGCATCATGAAAAATTAATGTATGGAGGATAAAATTTATATTATACAATTAGTATTTGTAGGCGCACTGATAGGAATTTACTTCCGCAAGGAGATATGGGCAGTAATCAGGACGAAATTATCATCAAAACCGAAAAAAAAATAAATACGACATCGCAAGGACAGTAGAAGAATCAGTAAAACCAACCAACGAAACCACACCAGTTGAAATCGAACTCATCGAGAAGAAGACAGCAACTCGTTCCCTCCCTATTCAAACGGCAAGAGTAATTTGAACCGATCGGACAGACAGACAAATCACTGACCGAAATTTTATAACACACGAATTGTCTGAGCGGGGTATTACCCAATAATTACTGTATGTGAACTTCATGGTATCGCATGTGGCGTCTAAAATATGTTGTGTCCCTTGTCTGTACTCGAAATAAGCGATACCATTATTTGTTATTTTTCCACGGATATTGATTTATTCCTATAGAGTATTGTGTTGTCCATCCTTCTTCCACATTTATCCTGAATATGAGCGGATCCACGTCACTTCACTCGAAAATAAACCGTCAAGTCACGGATTTTTGCGCCATTCGAAATATCTTTAGTACTATGGAAAAAAAAAAATACAACTTCGAGGATTTTGAAAAATTTTCAAAAATGGCGGAGTTAGAGCTATGTGAATTTTCGTAAACCGGTGTTGCACTGCTATGTTTAAAAATTCATATCTCCAAAAGTATTCAACGGAACGGATTGATCTTTGAATCATTTTGTTCGCAAAAGAATACGCTTTCACGCCAAAAATAACAATGCCAAAAAAAAAAATTCCTTCACTTTTTTTTTCTTCGTTTTTTTTTTTAATTTTACTGCCATTTTCGCGGGACTCACAGAAATTTATGGAAATAATTTTTTTTGGATACCTGGATCCTTCCCCTTTAATCCTAAAAAAAAAATTTATGAAGAAATTACCTGGGCCGGAGAAAAAAAATAAAACGTCTCATCGCGCGTCGCCGCGCGCGCCAATCCACGCCCGCACTACTCCCGCAAGCTCGTTGTGTCGCATAGTGGAGTATGACTCATGGATCTTTTGCAATATTTTGGTGGCTCTGAAAAGGGCCGATGTTTTTAGCGATGATTCGCTGGATGACACTTAGTAGAACACCTATGTTTTATATCAATTCATAATTTTCATCGAATCAAATTTTTCTGATGCGGAAAATAATTTTGTTTTGACGAGTTTATGGGATGTTGGAATGACCGCATGTAATTTCAGAGTACCATGAACTGTCAATGCTTTATCGAATCGATTTTGTAAAATAGATTCTTCCGTTTGATGTTCTGCAGACGTACAGTACGCGAAAGATATGCTGCGAAAATGAGAACATGCCCAGTTATATAGATCCAGCGATGTTTGAATAGGATCGGAATTGCCAATCAGTTGTAAACTCGCACGTGAAGCTAATCTTTTAACAGTTCCACCTACCCCATCACACGGCTCTTTCCCATGTGATGTAGCAAAGAAATACCACTCGGCTTGGCATTGAAAGTCTTCAAAGTGATGTGTTATGTTTATGAAATTCTTTTTGTTCTTATATTGGGAAGCTGCTCCATCGGAGAAATAAATTATTTTTTCTATAGGAATTGAATTTTGAAACTTCTCTGTCATAAAGTTGATTAACTTTTTTTGAAATAAATGAACTGCAACTGGACTATGTTTCAGATGTTCTGAAATGATCACAAAACTAAAATGTCTCGACTGGTCGTCATCGTAACTTTTATATTAAACCAGGATTGGATGAATAGTCGCCTGATTATTGCTCCAGTGCAACCCTTGCGTGGAATCGTGTACAAAAAATACATAATTCTCCTCGAAATCGCATACTACTAAAAATTCGCTAACATTCAAGCTCTCTTTCATCTTCTGCGAATAACTACTTTGCTGCTTCGCAATAAAATCATGTGCAACCAATTTTGACAATTGATCACAGAAGTTATCTACAAAATCCTCGGACTTTTTGGTGAGTGTCTCCAAAGCCGTTCGATCCACTGATATCCACTATTTATAAGTAACGTCATTGATGACATTATTTGCGAAGGCTTCTTGCAACGATGATTGGGCATGTTCTTATTTTCGCAGCATATCTTTCGCGTACTGTATGTCTGCAGAACATCAAACGGAAGAATCTATTTTACAAAATCGATTCGACAAATGCAAACTTCAGCTCACGAACCAAGCATATTAACATCCGAAGACACGCCCTCAAGGAACGCATCGATCGTGGCGAAGTTAAATTAGAATTTACGCCGTCTCAAGAAATGATAGCCGACGCTTTAACCAAGGCCGTCCCACAGATTAAGTTACTTGCGTTTGTAGAAAACTCAGGACTAAGTATAAATAATTAGGTTAAGTAAAACGTTCATATGTTGTTATAAGTATGTATCGTAGAAATTTTCGATTGTGGTAGGGTGTTGTTGTCAATCTCAAATTCAAGGTACTACTCTAGTCAAGTCGCTTTCCTATGTTTTTGACTAAGGTAGTACACTCCTCTCTAGTGAGTTAGTTGACTGTTCGTCATGATCAAAGTCTGATGTGAATAAACTCAGAGACGTAAAAATACAAATCGTTGCGTAAAGCCTTATTCATTACCCTTGCACCAAGCTTCCAATCACAACATTTGCCATTTCATAAATATGATCGTGAAGTGGGTACTCCATTTGGTGCAAAAGCAATGTGCATTAGAGCAATGGCAGTACTTAGACGTCAGGAAAATTTGAAAGCGCTCAAAGAAGTAGCTGAACACATTTTCTTGCTTGTCTTGAGCCGAAATTCGGCAAGCGGTGGTCTCGCTGACAAAGCACGCCTTAGCCTTACAAGATTGATCAGAGGAATTCCTAACACTGACTTGACCGAAACAGAAGCAGCTAAGGATACTGAGGCAGACATTGGAACGGCCGACGAATCTGAAAAAGACGAAATCGAAAAAAGATCGCATTCCAAGCGCGATGAATTGTTGAATTCTACTAAAGATTTCCCCAAAAATACATGGGAATGGACGATGCGTATCTACAATGCATGTGTTGCAAAGGTAAAGAACGAAGGGCTCGATGATGGCGGGAATGTCAATGGTTTTCATAATGCAGGGTTTGCTAAGAATTTGAAAAACCTGCTACCATATTTTTCTCTGTTTTCGGAAATCATGCCTGTAGCCTGTAAAAAGGGATCAAAAAATGCCACGTCAGCCGCTGTCGAATTTGAATTAAATGATTAAAAACATCGCGTGATGAGGAACGTGCGACTACCTTTACGTGCGGACAGATTCATCGCCACACACATTAGATCATTTCCAGGAAAACTTGAGCTAGCTTTAGCAGGGCAATCAGAAAGAGACGCATTTATAGAACTAAAACCACGAAAGACAGTCAATACGGAAAAAGTCCTCAGTGAAAAAAATGAAGTACCGATTGACAAGTGCGCAAAAAGAAGTGAAAATCACCCGACAGATAATACAAAATCACTTGAATCACTTGCCGGTCTTGAGTCCGCAGTGATCGATGAAGATACCAGTCGTCCAAGATATTCAGAACGATCTTCCATATCGTTCACGAGTGACGACAACTTGGTCACCCATATTGCAAATGCATCGCAGATGGCTGGGCAGTCGACTGATTATTGTGTGAAAAATGCTCATGACAATTCAATGGATTACTCAGGCCGTAGCAACTTTGATCCAATGCACGATTCTAATGATTTTCATGATCTTCGCTATCGGGCAGAATATGTCTCAGCTGCAAAACCAGATCCTGCAGTGAAAGAGTCTGTTTACTGCGGTGACTCGAAAGTCATTGCCATTGGATCCCGTCTGTGCAACCACAGATTACCGATCCAAAATCCGAATCTGTAACCTTCGAAAGAGAAGAACAGCTCTAGTGAATGCTGAGGAAGTATATCAGGCTGTGAAAGAATCGCTGAAAGAACTGACACAGGAACACAATTGGAGGAACAAGAATATTTCTTTGAAAAAGGCCGGATATACGAAAGCATTCCGAATTTCGATTCGTCCAATATCGAAAAATATACCTCTCTACCACTGATGCCGAATGGAAATCATTGCAAGAGTATCACGATTAGGCGAGACACAATCATAGTCAGAAACACGTGTGGGTTTGACAGTGCGTGTCAGATTGTTGCGATGGCAGTGTGTAACAATTCTCAGTACAGAGAAAGTGTCGTAGGTCAGACTGGTGTATACGCGTGTATCGATCTACTTATAAACAAAGGCTTAGTAGCCAAAGTCTTTACAGAACGCGCAAGTATATTACGCACATGTCCGGAACTTCGTCAAGAAGTATGTGGGAATATCATCACACTTTATGCGGACTCCAGGATCACTGCAGTGATAGAGGAATTGTTCGCCAATGTACCAAGTGGGACAATACGATGTACTTGTCCCAGTTGTGGTATTGAGACCGTCGATAAACGCGTCTTTTAGATATTAATTACAATCCCTTGACGTCAGTGGGGATAAAAGCGCTTGATCAAGCGGTGGCACTGGGGCAGTATGACCCTCCGCAATGCTGTGGACTTTCGGGAATACAAAAAATCGAATATGGCCAAAATTTATTTCTCGATGTTGATACCGGCAGAAGCACGAATGCAGCACTTTGTGACGTGCCACGAAATCTGACAGTAAATGCAACCGAGTACAAACTAGCTGGTGTGATCGAATATCAAGGGCCAAATCGTCCCAATTCTTTAGGTCGTTATGTAGCGTATTGCTGGACTGTAAGTCTGTGGATGAAATACAATGACAACGCTCGCAAAAACATCACGCCAGTTATGAGCGATAACACTGTGATGGAAATAAACACTTGCATATACTGTAACGTATCAGGCGTTATGCCTGATACGAATACATGAGACTACCGCGCAGCACCCCGCACGCATAACAACTGACGTCACAAAACGCTATATAATGAGCTGTGCTGCTCATCAGAGCAGCGCATTCCAGGTATAGCACCGGAGCGACTCACAACCTTATCAGCCAGTATCTGACAGGCATAGAGCCCGGATACTTATTAGAGTCACTTAGTAAAACGGAGTCGCCTAAAGCAGGGACTTACGTATCGAGTCAATATTCTTTCATTTACTTCATTTAAATTTCAATTTCAATTATTACCAATATACACCATCCTTTATTCAGTATAATAGAAATATAACGATAAAATCGTGGCTTAGCCGAACGGACATAACGCTCTTATAAATTAGGATTAAAATAACATAAACTCCTCTATGTAAGATATATTTTTTGTATTATTTTCTTTTGTAATTCAGTCATAGAATTCTTAGATTAAATCTATTATTTAATGTCTTGTTAAAATCTGTTTCTGAACTCTTTCTTTTTCCGATCACACTAACATACCATAGCTAATATACAGCTTCGGTCAGGCAAACGCTGCCCAGATCAGATGCCTGCTTTGGTGCATTAGCTGCATCCAAGTCAGGGTACTGTCTCGGTAAGATAACGCCGACCCAAGTCTGATACAGCCTTGGTGCGGATCACCGCATCCAGGTCTGAGGGAGGCAGCTACGGCGCGATTCGCTCCGTCCTAGTCTGTATTAGGTACTAACGTTGCAAAATTTCAAGGAGTCCTGATAAACAATTCTTGACAAAGAACTCACAAGTAACTCCCGGCTCGCGTCACCTTCAGTGCCGCGATCCGTATCATCCCCAAAAAGTTACAATACATATATAAACTGATGGTCTATGATAATTTGTTTGATATCTGATACATCCTACTATATTTACGAGGTGATTTAGGATATTAAAATCATTTCATAAGCTAATCGGTAGAATAAATTACATGCGGAATCTTTACTCAGGTTGTGTGATTTATGAAATGAACTTTTGCAGTAGGGGAGACTAGAATGAGAAATGTATGTATACTGTAACGGATCGGGTGATCTACACCCGAAACAATACGTCACAACGCGCACCATCAACCGCGCACAACAAGTGACGTCAATCGGTGACTATATAAGCGCAGCGCTAACATGGCTCCAGCAGCAGTGTTAGGCAAAGCGCCACGCTGTCTCACAATCCTATCCTTTCCGAGGCCAGACAGGCAAAGCGCCCTGGTACTCTTTAGAGTCATTAATTTGCACACGGAAACGACCACAGCGGCGTTTTACGTTTCGAGTCAACTACTTTCTTTATTTTCTCTTATTCATTATATCTTATTTCATATTTCATTACGAATACAATTTGATTTATATAACGATGGTAGATTCGTTGCTTAGCTAAATCTACAACTCTTGATTAAACATATGTAATATAATTTATAGGCTAATTTTCCGGTTGCAACCACTTCAAATTATTATGAATTATTCGACTAATTAAACCTTTTGTTAATCGGGACGGTTTCCGTTTCTTTAAAACCTTTTTCTCCGTAGGCTGAGCTGACCTGACTAACATCTTGCATTTAATTAGCTAATATACAGCTTCGGTGACGACTGCACTGCACAGATCAGATACTCGCTTCGGTGCGCTTTGCGCATCCAAGTCGAGATACTGTCTCGGCAAGTGCGTTGAATCCCAAGTCTGATACAGCCTCGGTGCTGCTTGCAGCATCCAGGTCTGAGGGAGGCAGCTACGGTGTGATTCGCTCCACCCTAGTCTGTATTAGGGACTAACAAATTGATTACCTCTACCAAGGAGCCCTAGAAATTAATCTAGAGTAAAGACACTCACAAGTAACTAGCCATACGCGACACCTTCCGTGTCGCGTAAAGCACCCGAAAAGTTACATTTGGCGCCCAACGTGGGGCTCCTTGTTAGTTAGAGGTAAACCTTCTGTTTACCTGTAAATTCAGTAAAATCATTGGTTAGAGTCATTTGTTTAAATTCGAGTCATTGCTTAATTTAGAGTCTTTTGTTAACTTAGAGTCATTGCATAATTTAGAGTCATTTGTCAATTTCAAAATGGAAGGTCACAGTTCAGCCTCGAGAAAGGGTGCGGAAAAGGAAACCGGCTCGAAGCTTACAGATAAAAATGTAGGTAGGCGTGATAAAGACAAAGGCACTACTGAGTTTGACAAAACTTTTATTGATAGACCAACAGAAGTAGGAACATCAAGTAAATTCGCGGATCCGACGCAATCCATGATGATGGAGATCCTGGAACAAATAAACAAAAAATTAGATGAAAAATTTGCTGCCGTAGAACGTAGGATGATGGTATTTAAAACTGATACAGAAAAAGAATATTCAAAGTTCGAAAACAGAATATCCAAAAAAGTAGATGATCAACAGCAAATAAATCGAAAGCAAATAGAGTCTGTAGAAGCGAATTTACATGATCTAGACGAAAAATATAGTTCCGAAGTGATAGGTTTGCAAGAGCAATTGACAACTTGCCAAGTAGACATCAGAAGCGAGTTTAACGGAAATTTAAATAAACTCAATACCAAGGTTAAGGAGAACTACCAATTTAGTGTTGACAAATTCACTGAGTTAGAGAACAAACATGAAAGTTTGAAAACAAACATCGACACAGAAGTTAGGAGAATTAGATTCAGAAACTCTGGTAACAACAGTGAATGTCATAACGTAATAGCTAAGCATATCAAAATGCCAACTTATTCAGGAAAAGCATGGGAAAGACCTGCTAACTTTATTAAAGAACTAGAAGAATACTTTACCTTTGTAGGAGCTGATTGCGATGAATTAGGTTTAAAACTCGTAGGCCAATGTCTTAATCAAGATGCAAAAGATTGGTGGACTGCGCGTCGTGACGTGATCAATTCCTGGGACTCGTTCAAAAATAGGTTTCTAAATAGATACTGGGGAGAAGAAACACAAAGAGAGATTAGAAAAGATATAGAGTTCGGCTTTTATAATAACGATACGAAGGTAACGTGGTCAGAATACGCAAACAGAAAATTCGCGTCAGCCGCAGGCTTGTCTCCACGCATGGAAGAGAAAGAAATAGTTCGTTGCCTTACCCGTCATTTTAACGAATCCGTAGTAGAAGCAGCTAGGTGCCGTGACATCCGCGACATCGATGCGCTCCTCGCATTCTTGGACGAATTGCAATTTGGGGGTAGATCAAATGCAACTCGAAGTAAGTTCACTAACACGAACAAACAAAATTCACCGGGTTATCGAACGACAGAGACGCGAGATAAACAAGTGTCATGGCGGACTGAGAACGTTAATCCTGGTCCGAAACAAAGCGACGCGAACCAAAATAGTAGGCCTAGTACTCAATATTACAGTCCAAAAAAAAACTGGACAAATCACCAGATAAACGCGATCGACTGTGACGACACAACGGATGATCCGATTACAATGGAACCTAGTAACAGTTCGGAAAACTAGAAATCGCTGTGCCGGTCACACCGATAAACATACCGACACAGCATGAAGTAAATGTTTTCGCGGCGAATCTCGCTGATTTAACTACGTTTGAAGATCCGTACGAGTTTTTAATTGCAGAAGAAATAAATGAGAAACCTGTAGATAACAAATGTCCGGAACTAAGTCTCCGAATCGAAAAAATAGAGATGAAAGCTTTGGTAGATACAGGTAGCCAAATAACCTGCGTTTCGGATGACTGGTATCTCAAACATAAAGACAACTTATCACAATGCGAAAGGTTACCGGTTGTAAATTTTCAAGTACAGGGTGTAACAGGGGGCAGACCAGCCCGAGTAAAAGAACAGTTTCTCGCGGAAGTCAAGGTCGGTATGGCAGTCGATGAGGTAGGTTTTCTCGTCGTGCCTGGATTAAAACACGATGTAATTCTCGGTATCGACACGCTGCGAAAATGGAGAGCTGATCTAGATTTGCAAATAAACAGACTAGAAATCCAGATAAGAGAGAAAACGTATTTTATTGAATTGTATAGCCCAAGCGAAAAACAAAATAGATCGGATCCAACGGCTGGAATCTCTAGCTTAAAAACAACTGAGGACCGAGGAAATAAATATCACATAACCGATGATGAGATAGAGAGCAAGCTAACCGAATGTCAGGTACTACGAGCCGATGAAGTTAGAGCTTTCTCAGACCTAATCGAAAATTATCGAGATGTTTTTCAAAAAATTCCGGGTAGAGTCACCGTGTATGAGCATAAAATCAAAGTTTACGAAGATAGACCGTTCGTCAAACGATCATATCCAATTTCAATGATACACAGAGAGAAAGTCAATGATGAAATACAAAAAATGTTAGACCTTGGAGTGATCGAAAGATCTTATAGTGAATATGTGAATCCACTGGTAGTTGTTGCTAAAAAATCTGGCGAGATCAGGTTAGTCTTAGATTACCTGATCACGATTGCGCGCAATCTACTGAGGTTTTGTTCCAGAAGTGCGGAAATGCAACCGTAATGTCGAGTCTAGACCTAACAGCTAGTTTTTGGCAAGTGCCATTACATAAAGATTCGCGGAAATATACAGCATTCATGCACGAGGGGAAAACCTACCAATTCACTGTCACACCCTATGGGTTAAGTACAAGTCTAGCCAGCCTGATTAGAACTTTAGATCTAGTGTTAAAGGACACAGATCAATTCACGGTAAATTTCGTAGACGATATATTGTGTTTATCTGACTCGATCAAATCACATTTAGAGCACCTGGAATTGTTGTTTAAAGTATTCAGAAAATACAATATGACGATAAATTTTAGTAAATCAAAATTCTTCCGAGAGGAAATCGATTTTTTAGGCCACAAAATAACGAAAGAAGGCATACGGCCGCAATCAGAGAAGATTGAAGCAATTCAGAATTTTCCAGAGCCGAAAAATGTTAAACAACTAAAAGGATTTTTGGGCCTAACAAACTATTATAGCAAATTTACGCAATCTTATTCCGAGGCAACAGCACCATTATTAGCGTTGGTAAAGAAGGACTCTAAATGGGATTGGACCGAGGAGATGATAGCACATTTTACAACAGTAAAGAAGTTGTTCTGTGACAACATGATAATACATCATCCTGATCCTAAACGTAGATATTATTTACAGTGCGATGCAAGCAATTACGCTATCGGAGCCGTATTATACCAGCTTTCAGATCAAAATGAAGAATTAATTGTCGGTTTTGCGAGTAGAACATTAAAAGGAGCGGAGTTGAATTACTTCACTACCGAAAAAGAATTGTTAGCAGTAGTGTTCGCCTTAGGAAAGTTTCGGACATTTGTGGCAGGAGCTCAATTAACAATTCGGACGGATCATAAAGCATTAACATTTTTATTCGCATGCAGACTATTAAGTTCAAGGCTAACCCGATGGATCTTGTTTGTTCAAACGTATAACTTCGAAATCGAGTACGTCAAGGGAAAAGATAATGTTGTCGCAGACACACTGAGCAGATATCTTCCTGAAAAGAAAGAAAAAATAGCATTAATAGAGCAGATAATAATATTAGCACCTTTGGCTAAAGAAATAACGGATAAATTAAGAGTTAATTTAGAATCACTAGCTAACCATCAAAGACAGGATGAGAGAATTTTATCGATCCTGGATTCAGACGAAATTCAGTCAGAAAAACGATATAAAGTCATAAACGACGTACTATACCATGTAGAGCCAGGGGGCGGTTTAAAAGCCTACGTGCCTGATTCATTAATTAAAAAGTTAATCAAGGAATGCCATGAGATATATGGGCATACTGGATCGAGCAAATGCTATCGGATATTAAAGGAAGGATTCTATTACCCCAAATTTGCACGAGTAATCCGACAGGAACTAGCGCGATGCGATAGATCTCAAAGATGCAAGGTACCTAGCTCCTATAGCTATGCAAGCATGCAGAACATCGTTCCGCGGGGGGTAGGCGATTTAGTATCCATCGATTTTCTGGGACCGTTACCTTCTAGCAGGGGAAATTATAAATGGATCTTGGTAACTTGCGATGCATTTAGTAAATTTGTACGAATGTATCCCTTGAGAACGGCAAACGCGGAGTCCATCATCAAATGCATCTTCGATAAATATATACCGGAACTTGGAAAGCCGAGCAGAATCCAGTTTGATCATGGTACGCAATTTACGTCAGCTAGGTGGTTGAATAAATTAGAGGAAGAGGGCATAACCCCAATTTTTTCATCAATCCGTCACCCACAAGGGAACATAGTTGAGAGAGTAAACCGAGAAATAGGAAGGTTTTTTAGGACATTCCTCACGGAGGAACATACCGCATGGATCAATTGGATCTCAGTGATTGAGTGTTGCATGAATGAGGTGTACCATGATTCAACTGGATTCTGCCCGTGCGAAATCCAACTAGGAGAACCTCCATCTAGATTCTGGGAGGAATGGCTCGTAAAAAATAGGGACAATATACCTAGAGACGCGAAGCTAGGATTAGTTCGACGGAATATAATAAAACACGGATTAAAACGAACCGAACGTTTTAATCGAACACACAGGCTAGTAAAATTTAATGTTGGAGATCTGGTACTAGTTACAGCTTTGAACGTATCAGATACTAAAAATAAAAAGATGGGAAAGTTTTTCACCCTTTACGAAGGACCTTATAGATTAAAAACTAGAATTGGCGAAGCCACATTTATTCTAGAACACCTGAATAATGGTCTAGAAAGAGGCAGGTTCCATACTAATATGTTCAAGCTGTATCTAGAACCTTCTCGAGAAATATAGAAAAACATTCTGAATACACACAGACAAAACGTTTAGACTTGGTGACATAGGATTATAGTTGAAAAAAAGTACTCACCTATATTACACACCTGTAATTAGGCGTCTATAAAAGTAGAGCAGCAAAGAAGACACCAGCAGTTTTCGGCAAGATGACCTCGTTTAACTACGGATATACAAGCGTACAAGATAAAGAGACGCAAACTGAGTCGCTATCGAGCCTAGACGGAAATAATAATGAGTATAAAATTTTATTTCCAAATAAAAAGTTTATTCCGGGAAAAGGAAGATTCGTAAAGGGAAGAGCAAATCAGACAGCTGCAGTTCAAAAAAAAATAAGAAGAGGAAAAGGGGTTGTAGACGGACTTATTGCGGTGGAGGAGAAAAATGATCAAAGGTTGCCTACCGGAGCACAACCTAATCCGATGATGGAGCCTGAATCAATGAAGGAACATCAAACTCCGACGAAGAAAAAACCCACCTTACCGATACGAATCGACCTGACGAATATAAACATGGCTGCACCTGAAAAGCAAAACAAACAAACTTTATCGATTACGACGAATACCTTACCGATTATAATAAATATCTTACCAATTCAAACCTATGAGACTAAGAAAACAGAAAAAAAGAGGACAACAGAGACGTATTTACCATGGAAGCTGATACCAGTGGAGATACCGGAGGATCGGAAATTACTACGAAAAGAACACCGCAAGAAGATTTCGATGCTCAAGTTGTTTGGATCGCTTGATATTTCGGACGACGACGACGAAAAAACACCTGCGCCATCGAGCAAGCACAACAAACGCGAAGAGATCGAGATACCGGTATTGTTCGACCCTAGTGATCCTCTGGGTCTGAAGAGGCTGTAGATGCAACCCGGTACTATGTCAATCATCGTCCGACCAGCTGACAAATCATCCGAAGATCCGATGATTGAAGGGGGCAATGTAACGGATCGGGTGATCTACACCCGAAACAATACGTCACAACGCGCACCATCAACCGCGCACAACAAGTGACGTCAATCGGTGACTATATAAGCGCAGCGCTAACATGGCTCCAGCAGCAGTGTTAGGCAAAGCGCCACGCTGTCTCACAATCCTATCCTTTCCGAGGCCAGACAGGCAAAGCGCCCTGGTACTCTTTAGAGTCATTAATTTGCACACGGAAACGACCACAGCGGCGTTTTACGTTTCGAGTCAACTACTTTCTTTATTTTCTCTTATTCATTACATCTTATTTCATATTTCATTACGAATACAATTTGATTTATATAACGATGGTAGATTCGTTGCTTAGCTAAATCTACAACTCTTGATTAAACATATGTAATATAATTTATAGGCTAATTTTCCGGTTGCAACCACTTCAAATTATTATGAATTATTCGACTAATTAAACCTTTTGTTAATCGGGACGGTTTCCTTTTCTTTAAAACCTTTTTCTCCGTATGCTGAGCTGACCTGACTAACATCTTGCATTTAATTAGCTAATATACAGCTTCGGTGACGACTGCACTGCACAGATCAGATACTCGCTTCGGTGCGCTTTGCGCATCCAAGTCGAGATACTGTCTCGGCAAGTGCGTTGAATCCCAAGTCTGATACAGCCTCGGTGCTGCTTGCAGCATCCAGGTCTGAGGGAGGCAGCTACGGTGTGATTCGCTCCACCCTAGTCTGTATTAGGGACTAACAAATTGATTACCTCTACCAAGGAGCCCTAGAAATTAATCTAGAGTAAAGACACTCACAAGTAACTAGCCATACGCGACACCTTCCGTGTCGCGTAAAGCACCCGAAAAGTTACAATACATATATACCAGTCGGGTTGAAATTTTCATCCGTATCAAATTTATAGCATAGAGCATCTGTGTTATCAACTCTTGGCAGAAACTTCTCGTTTATGTACAGTTTCCGTTTGTCTGTGAAGGAAAAATATTTGAGAAATTTTGAAACTCCACCTTATAATTATTACTCTTTGGACAATCCATGATTTTTTAACATCACTGAGTGATTCAGATTAAGCGAACCAGATTTTGAGGATAGATTCCTTGTGAAAATTGACGACTGAATTTTCTTTACCAAAATTTCAAGGGACTAATAGTTACCGAGCTATACAAGATCTCAATTGACCAATCACAGAGCTCATGAGTGGCCAAGATAGGGCCAGTTGAAGACTGAAAGTAGTATAATGCACGTGACGGGTCAATTCTCAGTATAGGACATTTGAATCGTATTTCGTGGTGAGCCCTGCTTGGTCGCTCATGAGCGCTGCGATTGGTAAAAAAAAATCTTCTGTAGCTCGGTAGCTATTGCTCCCTCAGAATTTCAGTAAACAAGATTTAGTCTCAGATTTTCACGAAGAATCTATTCTCAAAATCTGGTCCGCTCTACCTGAATCCGCCAGGAAAAAACACCTTCTTGTGGTTGACAATTTTGAGAGATCGGACTCAAAAATTGAGGGCCTGAGAAATTTCTGTAGCAGATCATTTAGTGTATAAGTCATTCACGTTACTAAAATTATAGCAAAGTCATGAAGAAATGCAAGAGAGCTATAGTGAGACTGCCAAGGCATATAATGAAAACTTCAACTTTACGTTACCTGCTGGAATTTTCTTTGCTTGTTCTAATATCTTAGAGTAACTCAGACGTGTTCCTGTGTATTTTAATCTTTCAAGACGCACATAGGGTACATCGCCATGAAGGTGCGTCTGTACTTGATCGAGCATTGCACCGTCGGCTTAGGAAAAAAAAAAAGAAGGTTAATGTAATACTTATGATGACTTTGGATAGAGCCCTGATTTACTAACGATAGCGAGTTTGTGCTGTAGAGAAATTGTATAAAAATGCTGCGGTATTATTTAACTTACCACTGACAATGAGTATACGCGCCGCATACTTTCTGCCATCTTCGTGCTTGACTGCATGGAGAAAATTTCTTTTTGTACCTATATCCGTGTATTTGCAGGTATAAAAAATTCCATCCGTGTATTGTACGACTGCCATCATATCTTCAGATATTTTTGGCGTCATATTGACCAATTATTAACTTTGATTTCTCACTTTGCACTTCGTTCTCTTTCTTTAAGTAAATTTTACTAACTAACAAGGAGAGTGTCAGGACTCCGGGTAACGCTTTTGGACCAAACTACTAGGGGTGTTTCCTTGGGCCAAAATATGAGGCTCACCATGCTTCATTCAATCTCATAGGCCCTTTCAGGTTTAACGTCGCCCAAATTGGAAAATCATCTCAGAATTCAGCGCCTTTCGCATTACTTCATAATGTTGTAACGAATTTCAGTTTCGTAGCTTATCTTGACTGAAAATAGACTGTCCTAGAAAAAAGAAAGTGTTTGCACCCTGAAAAGTATACTCTTTGCAAGTACGATCGCCCAAATTCATAATTCGAGGTGAAAAATGATGAAATTCAGCGTTCCTCCTTCCCGTTCCCGAGAAATTCCTTGAAACACTCTTATATCATGCCTACCGGTTGTAAAATATTCATCCAATATATGGTAGATCCATCCATACACCATTTGAGACCTATGCATTATAGATACCTGCGGATTGTCCAAAGGCGCAACTGGATCATCATTTTTTCAACAGTATCTCAGAAGCTGCACATTATCATAAAGCATCAAATTTCGTGAAGTTATAACGAAGATTTGTCGTAAAACTGTAGTCATCTGAAATAGACATATCGGTAGAGGTGTCGGCTAGGTTAGATTTCCATCGAACGTATCTGGAAAGATCAATTTTACATATTCGTATCGCATACATCAAAAATCACCTTTCATGATTACTATTTTGCCCACGAACAGCTTCTGCGAAATATGACAGTAACAATAACTTGGCAATACAAATGTTACTTACACAACACTATGCAGGTAGAGGTTGCAGATCTCGATCCATGCTTACAGTGGGTCCGTCGCGTCAGAAAGTAGCATCTCATTGGTCGATATTTTAAAGCCGACCAATCACGCGTAGCCTCCCAACGTCTCATTTGAACGAGCCGCGTAAGCATCGATCGCGATCTGTCAACCTCTACCTGCATAGTGTTGTGTAAGTAACATTCGTATTACCAAGTTATTGTTACAGTTGTGTATTCGCAGAAGCTGTTCGTTGGCGGAATAGTATTCATGAAAGGTGATTTTTGATATATGCGATACGAATATGTCAAACTGATTTTTCCAGATACATTCGATGGAAACCTAACCTGGCCCATACCTCTACCAATATGTCTATTTCAGATGACTACAATTTCACGACAAATCTTCGTAATAACTTCACGAAATTCAACGCTTTGTGGAAATGAGCAGCTTTTGAGATACTGTTCAAAAAATGATAATCCACTTGCGCCTTCCGACGATCCGCAGGTATCTATTGTGCATGGGTCTCGAATGGTATATGGATGGACTTACCGTATATTGGATGAATATCTTACAACAGGTAGACATAATATAATAGTTTTTCAAGGAGTCTCTCCGCCTTACCCAGGGAGGAACGCTGAATTCAATCATTTTTTACCTTGAATTATGAATTTTGGAGATCGTACTTGCAAAAAGTACACTTTCCAGGCTGCAAAAACTTTCTTTTTTCTAGGACAGTCTATTTCCAGTCAAGATAAGCTACCAAACTGAAATTCGTTGCAATATTATGAAATAATATGAAAGGCGCTGAATTCTGAGATAATTTTCCAATTTGGGTGATGTTAAACCTGAAAGGGCCTATGAGATTGAATGAAGCATGGTGAGCCTCATATTTTGGGCCAAGGAAACACCCCTAGCAGTTTGGTTCAAAAGCGTTACCCGGAGTCCTGACACTCTCCTTGTAAGTCACGCACGTTGCTCGAGAGAATTCCTGTACTGGGGATTCCCAAACACACGCCGAACCATGCGGTCTGGTTATGATGAATTTTGCTCACACAATCACGCGACAGCGTCTTATGCCCGTTTCCACTTGCGTCGCGGAGTATCTCTAGCTTCCTCCATGTGTACATGGTCTAAGGAAACAGTTAGCCAATGAACCCAGTGATCACTAGCACTAACGTCAAATACCGCGAAAATGCGAATATCAAGCCTCAGTGCATTTCAGTGGCACAATACCTATAAAGAAAATTATGAGGTAAAATATGTAGGTAAACGCCTGAAAGTGTATCTCTTTCTCACTTTGTTGGTATTGTCTATAGAAAAAGGGACCGAGATTCGGGTAAAGTTGAGCCGTCCTACAAGGATTTCTCTCGTAGTGTTATAAGGTCACACAAATACATTTTTTATGTATACAAATTCATTCGAAATTGTGTTCTCAAAGTAAACTGTATTCATGAGACAGTGCCCTCGAAGTAGACTGTACGTGTAACGTGACACTCAAAGTTTAGTATACTTCACGGACTTGACAATGAAATTACAGTATACTGGGAGGACATGATTTTCAATGCTCTGTATGCTCTGAGGTTACAATTTTGCCAGCACAGTACATGCTGATAACCTGACATTTGGAATTGATTTAAAGTATAGTATACTTTGGGTTACACGTTAATAAAGTCCGTTATCACAACAGACACGTAACTCACAGGGGTGGGTTCATCAGTAGGCTAATTAGTAGGATGCATCGTAGGGCGGCAATTTCAGGGGCAGGTCAAGTTCTGGTCGATCGTAAATGTTATTGATAAAATGAATAAACCTCAAACAAGCGTGGCTACGTGATTAGAGTGGCTTCCTTACACTCGATACAATGTAGATGATCCGATGATGTCCTCAAAGAATACCATACTTCCAAGGCCGTGTTCTGGAAGTATACGATACGTTTGTAACTGTGTCCTGGAAGTATACTGTTACGTGCGTAACTTAGTTACCTGCGTTCTCCCTGAATATTTTTCCAAATTAACAATTATTTTATTCATTCTTCGAAATCAATAACTATTTAAATTATCGCCTTATTCTTTGAAGCATTGATTACCAACCCTATATTTCTTAAGTTACATAGGGAACGATAGCCGAAAGCTAAACTCAATATTTCTCTTCACACTCGATACTTATCTTTCAAAAACAATTTAAACCTTCCATATACAATAACCGTCACGCAGTCGCCGATATCGAGGCCTGCATAGCATCACCCGAAAAGAACAGTGGAGTAAGGAGAGGCAATGCTAGGAAACCCCCAACTATTGCTACCCTTTACTACCACACTCATATATTCATAAGTAAACGTATCTTTTCTCTCTCTCAAATCACATAAAAACTGTGAAAACACAGTAAATTATTAATTGATTATATTAAAAATTATATAGAATTATTCTAAATTAATGAATGGATGAATGTATTGTAACGGATCGGGTGATCTAAGCCCGAAACAATACGTCACAACGCGCACCATCAACCGCGCACAACAAGTGACGTCAATCGGTGACTATATAAGCGCAGCGCTAACATGGCTCCAGCAGCAGTGTTAGGCAAAGCGCCACACTGACTCGCCTAGATATTTCTCCGAGGCCAGACAGGCAAAGCGCCCTGGTACTCTCTAGCTTCATTTTTCTTGAATACGGAAACGGCCATAGCGGCGTTTTACGTTTTAGAGTCAAATATTATCTTGGTTTTCCATTCTTCATTACAACTCACTTTTCACTTGATTTAGATCTAATTTCAAATATAATTAAAATTTAAACTATAAACGAATGTAGGATCGTAGCGTAGCTAAACCTATGAATTTTGATTAAACTTATGTAATTTAATTTATAGACTAATTTACCGGTTGCAACCATTTCACTAACTATGAAATTATTTGATTAATTAAACTTTATGTTAATCGGGACGGATTCCTTTTCTTCACAACCTTTTTCTCCGTAGGCTGAACTGACCTGACTAACATCTTGTACTTAATTAGCTAATATATAGCTTCGGTGACGACTGCACTGCACAGATCCGATACTCGCTTCGGTGCGCTTGGCGTACCCAAGTCGAGATACGGTCTCGGCAAGTGCGTCGAATCCCAAGTCTGATACAGCCTCGGTGCTGCTTGCAGCATCCAGGTCTGAGGGAGGCAGCTACGGTGTGATTCGCTCCACCCTAGTCTGTATTAGGGACTAACAAATTGATTACCTCTACCAAGGAGCCCTAGAAATTAATCTAGAGTAAAGACACTCACAAGTAACTAGCCATACGCGACACCTTCTGTGTCGCGTAAAGCACCCGAAAAGTTACAGTATGTGAAATTCCATTATAGGATCAAGCTGTAAATGGAATTAAATATAATACATCTAAGCTAGTATGAGTCGACTATAGGTGAGCTGTCGAACGGTTGAGGACCGTGCAGCGCAAAGAGGACCCTCCGCCTACGCTGACTTGAGCTAGGGCCCCTTCCAATCAATGAGCGCATAGAAAATAAGCAAGTCGCTAATTGGTCAAGTCAATGCGTGGAGTAATACATGCATCTTCGCAACCGCGGGGACCTCGTCGCCTGTGAACTTGAACTGGCCTCTTTCTTCTGGTAAATCGCGAGGTGCGTGCATGCAAAAAACCGTGTGCTAATAGAGCCAAGAGTTGTGTTCGATCTTTTCTTCTCCAAGTCTAGTGGTAGCACAAAGGACTCAGTACCCGATAACCGATATATAAGCGTGATAAAATCTAAAAGTTTAGTGATCCGTTTATTAGCTTTAGATTCAGTGCAAGGACACATATTATTTGATAATTTTAATTCTAATTCAGGATTCGCGCCATACACTCAATTTTGGTTGTATGTAAATTTAAGATACTTTAAAATTTATCAAGATCTCTGTTTATTCCAAAATTATTCGTGATATTAATCGAATCTACTAACTCATCGCAATTCTTTTGAACTGAATCGATTCACCATAGATTCTTCTTCAAACTTAAATTCATTCGCATAAATACTTCATTTCGACAAAAGATATTTCATTAGACTATCTTTCGGACAATTTAAATAAATCAATTCTCTTACTAAATTCGTTCTAAATTACCGTGACGCATCAGTTAACCAACGACATAGCGACGAGGTTCCTGCGAAGGTGAGGGCAGCGCCAATTTTCACCCATCTCCAGCCGTTTGACGGAAGACCAAGTCGACCAAAGCTAATTCACTGCGTTTCGTTCACCAACTTTCATTTTCTTCATTTTACATAGTAAGAATATACAGGGTGAATCTTTTCAAAGGTCTCAAATGGGTGGGGCTTACTTGCGGCGAAGGCATGCAAAGATGTATTGTGATACGTCAAATTTGTAATTGAGCATTGCTTCACTATCCCCACCCGGATAATTGTTCACCTGATTGGCTAAATAAGCGTGTATTCGCCGCAAGTAGTCCCACCCATTTGAGACCTTTGAAAAGATTCACCCTGTATATTGTAACGCAGTTTTCTTGTTAGGAGAGGAAAACCACTACTACGTCACAATTCGACGCTTTCCCGTGTTAATTACTAGAACTTACTAGATGTTGGGCGCCAGACGCTTGCGCGTCGTTTCTTTGACCAAATTTTCACGATACCATAGAATAAATCATTTTAGCCAAAATTACGAGAAGGCAACGAGCGATAACTCAACTAACTCAGCAACGATGGCCTTAGATAGAGGGGCAGGGTACACCATACAAATTATTAATTCAACAAGAGTATTTGAGGTAACATCAATCAATCAATTTTATTTAACGAAAGTGAGTAATTGATCAGTATCGACAACAGAATCAGACATAGATTTTCATTTATAGGTTACGATAGTTTTCCTACTTGTCGGGATGGATTTTACGTGTTTTATAATACAAAAATAGTCATAAGCGTGTCAGAGTTGACTCGATATAAATCTAGTAGTTAGAATCCAAACTTGGTATCACAAAGCGATACTTCGTACCCAAAGCAAAATTATTTTCGTAACGCCGCCTAAGGTAGGGGCTTGCTAAGCGCGAGAATTACGATATCCTGAATTTTAGTCTAAACTAGGAACCGCATGGTCACTCAAAATGAATTAAGCCAAGCAACGTTGATAGATTAAACTGTAAACGATATAATAAACCCGATTCCGTACGATACGATACTCGATGACACAGTATTAAACTATCCAAACGATACTCAACTTTAAGAAATGAATTTACGTTAAACAGAACGGTATTAATGCTAAATTATAACAAAATCGTCAATTATGACCAGAATTAAACAGAATTATTACTAAATATTACTGTAAGGCGAGGCCTAAGGCCACTCGCGGCTATCTTCGCTCAGGTTCTCCAGGAAAAGTACTTATTCTACAGATTTCATGCACAATAGATATTTAACATACTAAATATGAAAGCCATACGATAGAAAATTAGCCAAAAAGCACTATATCATCAATAATAGCCAGTAGGCAATAGCAAGTCTACGAATTCAGCCAGACTCGAGGTTGTTCGATAAATTAACCAAAAGACGAGCTTCTTAGCTCAAGGACAAACCATAAACAAACTTTTATACGAACGACCTCGTGTCTTCACATAAAAAAATCAGGACCTTACCTTAGATTGCTTCAGATGGAACACAATCCACTATTTTAGATAAACTCGATAGGTGGTACGATATACGATAGACGATATTAGGCGATACACGATGGTTCCAGGCGATCGATGGGTAGCGCAGACGGAGCGAAGAATAGACTGATTGACCTACGTATCCTCCTTATATAGTCCTTAGTTCGCTTGTACCGACTCTTGAAATGGGTCACGTGGCTCATCATCATCCTAATTGGTTGTCGTCGTTTTGGTAGTTTCGACGGACGTTAGCTGTTGGTTCGTTCTACAGGCGATTCTAGCGTACCCTTGCCGTTGCTCCTCACCCCTCTTTTTGCCGCCTTCCGTTGGAATTCTCTGACGCTGGATCCACAAGAAATCTCGCTCGCCAGAGCTATTAATTAATTCTCCTAGGCCTTACATTAAAGTCAATCTTTAAGGAGTTAATTAATAACCTCGTGCTGGGCATACTAGGGCCTCGCTCACGATAAAATTCTTCCGGTAGGAACGCTGTACCGGGGGTTTTCTGGACCAACCCGGCCGCGATAACGGTTTCAGAGACAGTTTGAATGTTCGATACCTGCGACAACGGATAACTCATCAGATGGGAGACTGCGAGACTATTCTCACATGACCTTATACTCCACCCTCATTTCAGTAGCGCAGTTGTTGTGGACGGTAGCTTCGTCGGATGACGGAAGGATTTTTTGGTGCTTCTCGTACATCCCTATACGCCGCCAGTCCGAATCGTTGACAGCAGCAGATCGTCCTGTTCGAGAGGAGGCGCTGACCTTGCCGCTTTCTTGGCGAAACAAAGGTTTGCGCGCCGATCGAGACGTCGATAGTGACTGTAGGTCTTGATGTTTCAGGTTAAGCCATAGTTTTTCCGGTAGTTCCCACGACGGTGGATGCCTCGTAGAAGATGTAGCTCGAGTTACATAATTTTACAAAAAATAAAACAGTGCATTAGTTTAGCCTAATAATTTTCCTGAAATTTGTCTTTTTCTGGAGACCTCGTCTGCGCTACGCATTATCGCATTTTTCGCCTAAATTCCCTTGTAACTGGGATTTACAAAAATACCAATAATAATAATATACAGGGTGACCCAAAATTCCCGCACCACCTTGAATAGACAGGTACCTTATCGAATTCTAAGACGAAAGTTCCTTTACGAAAACTCTCCAAGGCCAACGGTTTTCGAGTTATTCAAAATCGCGATTGACGAATCAGAGCGTTCCTTATTATCGTAATAGTGCCGGCTCAAGAGCAAGCCATGGGCAGAGCCCGTGGTATCTTTCTTATTAACTTGGACGACCGCTATTTTTATTATTATTCAATTCAATTTGTATTTTCGGTCGTCCAGGTCAATTGCACCATAGTTCCTGACGCCCAGGTCGATCGGATCATGGTCTTCGCCGTCTAGGTTTTATCCGGCGTAGTTTACGTCGACCGCTCCATAGTTTTTTGCGGTTCATGTCAACCGCTCCATATTTTCAGCGGTCCAGGTCATTAGCTCCATAGTTCTCGGCCGTCTAGGTCGACCGCCCGATAGTTTCGGCTGTCCAGGTCGTCCGCTCCATAGTTTTTTGCCGTTTACGTCAACCGCTCCATATTTTAAGCGGTCCAAGTCAATCGCTCCATAGTTCTCAGCCGTCTAGGTCAACCGCTTCATATTTTCAGCGGTCCAGGTCATTCGTAACATAAATCTCTCCTCGAACGCATGTTTCGGAGACACTGCATATTTCAGGGACAAACCTCACAGTATTCTCGCATCGATTGTACGCAGGACTGGTCGAATTTTTAATTACATAATTACAAAATGCAAATGACAATTGTGTTAATTATCGAAATGTTTCCTCGATACAAATTAGAATTTTATTTATCAACGTAATATTTCTTAAATGCAAATTATAATCGTATTGAAATCATACATATTCGCAATCTAATTACACTGCCTATATATACTCGGGATCACCCATGTAAACTTGGATGTGTATTTACGTACATATTCGACGCCACCCGACATACTCGTACGTACACCCACACAATCGAACTTATCCGTACATATATACATATATGAATATACTCAAATGCACGTATATATTAAAAATGGTCCATATCTATTTGTATTTATCTGTTATATGCCGTTCGGGTATTGTGATTGGGTTGAAAGAAGTGTCAATTACATTTGAACGTTGTAATTAGCTCGGAAAGTGTGTCAAATTACACATCAGGAAGCTGGATCAGGCGGCAAATATGTTTAAATAGAATGACAATTGATCTTTAGGAAAAATTACGTTATTGAATACAATTGAAATCGATAGATTTCGTTTCGGGGACAATTTTTCTGTCGAACGCATGTTTCGGGAACAATTTTTTGATCGAACGTATGTTTTCTAGCTGCGCTAGCGGTAGAGTGGGAGGCCCACGTGGTTCACAGCTCACCGCTCCTCAGTTATATTTTAGCCCGCGAAAACTAAATATCTGTGTGGACAGTGCAAAATTACATCTATTTGGTTATCTTGGTAGTTCTTGAAATCGTTATTGCATATTTCGCCTTTATAGATGAAAATATTTTTTCTCATGTAAAAATTACTCTCATATGAGTATCCAATGCGCGCTAGGCTAGCGGTAGAGTGGGAAGCCCACGTGGATCACAGTTCACTGCTCGTCGCAGTTATAAGCAGCGAAAACTAGGTATATATCGGTGTGAACAGTGCGAAAATTACATCTATTTGGAAGAAACAGTGATTTTAACTGGTAAGTACATATTCTTTATACAACTCATGCGCGCTATTCACGTTTTATCGTGCGTAAAAGCCGGACCCTAAGTGGCCGTTTACCGACTGGTAACGAATTATTCGTGAAAACGCAACGATATTCCTACAATACCGACCATTGTGATGTAATGAAAAATAACGTAACAGTTTTTCGAGCCTTAACGAAACGCGGGGTAATTACCACTCCCTGTTGTTACCTGTCGAGCAGCCAAAATTATATGCCGAATGTTTTTGATGTGGAGTTTACTCATAAACGCTTTTCGATCGTGCGGTTGGTGTCGTTGACAAGATTTTAATGTAAAAATTATTCCACCATGTCACTAAACAACCATTCAAACTTCGTTTTTTAGGCTTTTGATAAAACGTGAATATCGCGCATGAGATGTATAAAATTATGGGCGCAACATGTAGGCTAGGTCATAACCTGTCCAGCGCAATGTTTTTAGCACTCGTCTCCGGTGCGCAGTAGGCACTCGCTTCGCTCGTGCCTGCGCACCTCCGACTCTTGCTAAAAACATTGCGCTTGACACGTTATGAGTAACTTAGCCTACTAGTTACGCCAATAACTATTTCCACCATGAACATGGTTCGGTTGTTATTCTGTCGTAGTTTATGAATCGTGTAATATACTTTTTGGAAAAATCACTTGCCTCACTCTTAACCATATTCATACCGGTATCAATAATTATCAACCTATTACACTACAAGTAACAATAGAATCTATGATGAAATATCTTGGATATGGAAGTCATCAAAGGGGTCATATTATGTCAACAGCAGCCCTGGGTGCGGGCCCGCCTCAGGACCGTTTATTGCGTACTTACACAGTAAAAAACTGAAGTCAAAGTTACATTGTAATAATACAAGCAAGGCGATAACAGTAGAATATTTCGAACTACGGAAATGCTTTAAAAACAATCCTCATTAAATCATTATACGTCGCCCAGTTCGTTACCAATATAAACAACCGATTAAAAACACAATTTCAACTTCATTTTCTGTTTTATTCGGCTTTCGATCATCCCCAACTTGACGTTTTAATAAGCTTTTACTATCAAAATTGTAAATGGAAAATGAAGTCTCCCTAGTATTTTTAACCGGCTGTTTGTATTGGTTGCGAGCTAGGCAACGTAAATATTCTACTCTTATCGCATTGCTTCTATTATTACAATGTAAATTTTGCTTGAGTCTTTTGCTCTGTATTGATAGAATGAAAAGTCCTGATGAGAGCCTATACCCAGGGCCGCGAATTAAGATAATATGACCTTTTTTCTCTTTTAATGACCTTCATTTCCAAGGAAGCGGGTAGAAATATTATATAGAAACTATTATCAAACTATTGTTTTACTTACAACTACAGTGCTAATCTATCAATTATGCTTAAATCCTTGTAATATGCTTTATAAATAATGTTTTTATTTAACTTGAAATTGTAGAATGATGTTGCCGATTTTATTTGCTAAGATAATACACCGGTATTAGGCATTATAACATTGCGAAAGGTAGTTGAACGTTAAGATTGAAGAACACAATTATCACGTAGAATTCAATTAAATATATATTTGTTTCAGGAAATATGTTTTCTCTTGTCAAATTTGACAACGAAGAGTATGAAGTTATCTCTTCCAAGCGTGTCAAAGTCGTTCAAGACACGGATTGCATAGTTAAATACACGAATGGTGCAAAATACCATGCATCTCTCCTGGATACAGCAGGTATTATATTTTTTCCATCTACAGAATAATACGTAGATAACAACAGATATCAGAAAACGATAGTTTTTCCGTCTTATTCTTCGAGTTAGATAACTTTGTTATAATGTTTTTGTTAGTGCAAGCCAAATCACAGCGCACTAGTATGATTTTTTTTTAATCAAATTTTTTTTCATGGATTGCTGTTCAAGAACCCTGTGTTCATCTCGAATATGATTTCACAAGAAAAATGTTCACGATAGTTCTTCATATGCATGCGCCAATTTGTCCTGCGCTGTTATTGCATGTTGATACTTTCAGTGGATTTTTGTGAATGCTAGTTTTGTTGCAGGTACTAAAGAGCAATTAGTCGAATTGTTGGAAAAAATTCAGCGCGATGAGGGTATCAATCAAGAAGAAACAACACCGGAAAATACTGAGCGGGATGTTGGTAACCCTCAAGCACTGACATCATCTAAAAATATTGAGCAGGATGATGATATCAATCGAAGATTAACATCACCGAAAAATATTGAGCGAGATGATGGTAATCCTCGAGAACTGACATCATCTGAAAAGATTCAGCAGGATAATGATAACAGTCAAAAATCAACATCACCATTGCCATTCATTATTGATGTTGATCTTATAAATTCAACATTTGTTGTTGACCAACAGCCTATTTCAAATAATACTTCAACACCAAAAAATGCAATGCAGTCAAAGTCAAATGGCTTTTTCAAAGAGCTGGCATTGCTGGATATTCTTGATATTTCATCGCTGCACGGATCCATGTCTAGTGATGCACCAACTGGCATTACTGAAATCAAGACTGTGATAGGTGAGAGTTGGTTAGGTGTTTCTGGAGCGTCTTCTCAAGATGAAAAAAAACTTGTTACCACGAGTAAACATGTGGAAGAACAAATTACCCGTGAATCATCAAATAGCAAAGGTGATGAATATGCTCAATAAATAATGTTTTTATTCAACTTGAAATTGTGGAACGAAGGTGCCAATTTTATTTGCTAAGATAATATACCGGTATTAGGCATCATAACAGGTCTAATAAGCTAGCACACCCACATTCTGAAAATCGATTTTTTAGGGGTGAATATTTACTTGCTTTTTATTTGCTATTTTTTTGCCAGATCTTTGATTTTTTTGCTCCACCCCTTTAGCTAAAATTCATGGCGCTGCCAACTTGAAAAAAAGCTAGCAGCGCCATTCGAAAAAAAATAGAAAGGGAATGAAAAAATTAAAAACAATGGTACCATATTTTTTTGCTTTTTATTTGCTCCACAATGCACCCCTTCTAAATTTTTTTCCATCACCCCCCTGCCCAGAACAGTCACCCCAACCGTAGCCGAAAGCAACTGATTGCTAAAAAAATGGGAATTTCGAAAAAATGACCACGCCTGATTTAATTGCTCGCCTTTCCAGCGAAAATCTCACTTTACTTGATTTTTTGCGCAACCCCCTATCCGAAAAAGTCACCCCTACGGTCGGAGGCGAGAAAAGACGGTCGCAGGAGTGGAATTTCGAAAAACTGAGTACGCCTGATTTAATTGCTCGCCAATTCCAGCGAGAATCCCACTTGACTTATTTTTTTGCTCAACCCCCTATCAGGAAAAGTCACCCCTACGATCGGAAGCGAGAAAAAACGGTCGTAGAATAGGAATTTCGAAAAACTAAGTACGCCTGATTTAATTGCTCACCGATTCCAGCGAGATCCCACTTGACTTATTTTTTTGCTTAACCCCCTGTCCAGAAATGTCACCCCTACGATCGAAGGCGAGAAAAAACGGTCGTAGAAGTGAAATTTCAAAAAACTGAGTACGCCTGATTTAATTGCGTCAGAAATCGACGCATGTGACGTCCATATGACGTCTTGAGGACTACTTTTACTTTTGTGTTGTCTGGGTTATATTTCGAAATAAGTTCAACTACATTTTCCGAACGTATTGGTAAATCAGATGAAACAACTATGTAACCAATAGATGATTCAGGATCCTACTTGAACACTACAGGGTGTCCCAGAATTCGCGACGAGGAATTCACAGGGTAAATCTTGAGCGAAAACGGGATTGAAATTTCCTGAACCGTTTTTTCCGGAAATGCTGAGATTTATCGTTATAATTATTTCAATTTCAGTCAATAAGGTGCAATGTAAGAACGGGCGCTTGTCGGTGTGCTCGCCGCTTGGTTGTGTGCACTTTGTTTCGCGGCGACAATAGGCTGGGAGACGCGCATACAACCGAGCGGTAATCACATCAACGAACATCCGTTTATAAGCCGCGCATCATTGGCTGGATTTGAAATAATTATAACGAGAAATCTAAGCCTTTTCGGAAAAAACGGCTGAGAAAATTTCGATCCCGTTTTTGATAACGATTTACTCTGTTAATTTCTCGTCGCGAATTCTGGGACACGCTGTATAGAGAAATGTGAAAAAATGCACTGCGAACCGGTTGGTGTTGGGCTGGGCAGTTACTGATTCCATACATGGGGCATTTCAGCTACTGAAAAATGGTATAGGTATATCTTAAAAAGAGTTCAATCTGGAAGTTGATATTCCGGGGTATCCTAGTACAACAATTTTGATCCGCGTTAAGTTCGATTTTGTAATTCTTCTTGTAAACAGAAACAACTCGGCAACGGTGCATCAAATCTAAAATTTTGGTTGACGGATGTTTTTTTCTTCTTTGTCATCTATAGTGTCAAAATATCTGCATAAGGCTCAAAATTTTATCTACCAAAGGGTATGATATGATAGCGCCGTAATAGAACCTATGAGAACTTTTAGGCCCGACTGTACATACATATGGGGCATTCCATGCTAACTCAACCTACCTTCGGATTTTTTTTATCTTTCTGTATTTTGTGAAAAAGAGCTCCATGATTGATTCCTAATTCATGAGAGGGATTTCTAGCTCAAACGAAAATCACTCATGTAAAATGAAAAACAAAATTAAAAAAAAATATTTAATCTTTTTTTTTTCTTAATTTTTATTCTTAAATACTTTTGTTCTACTTTTGTTGTCGTTTAAAATGAAAAAACGTTCAAATAAATGCATTTTTGAAAAAGTTATGAGCATTGAAACAAAACATTAAAATTTTGAAAAAATTTATATTTTGTAAACGGCTTGATAAAAAAATTATAAATAAATCATGGAGCTCTTTTTCTCAGAATACTAAAAGATAAAAAAATTAAGGCCAAATAAAAAGTCAATTCCGAGGGTAAGTCGAGTTGGCAGAAAAACCACTTCTAGAAAAATCTTGTTTTTTGTTTTAAAGAGAAAAAAACCTATCAAACTTATTTTCAATAATTTTTTTAATATTTCTTAATGAAAATGCAATTCGGGACGAGGAAAATCATGCCCTTATTTTTGTTGATATAATTTTTTTCGCTGAATTGTATGCAATTGACATTTTTGGGGACGAGATTTTTCAGAAATTCATATCCGGAGAATGAATTGAGATAAAAATCTGAAAAAATCATGTAGATTACGCTTAATGAATTTTGAAATGGAGAAAAAAAATCAGCCAAATCCAAAATGGTCGGGGATAAACGTTTGTCGAGTTGGCATGGAATCCTCCAAATGTATACCTACACATTATTACATTATACTGGGAATTTCTCTAACGATGGAGCGATTCGTGCGCCTGGGGGTAGGCAATTGAAGACACACCGCATTGAAATAACATGGGATGTATCTTCAATTGTCTGCCTGAAATCGCACGGATCGTTTCATCGTTGGAGAAATTCATGGTATGAGTAAGAAATTTAATTATTTTTAATTTTCGATTCAATGTATCGTTGCCCAGTTATCTCTACTTACAAGACTTGACAAAATCCTCGACTTGAGAAAATAACGACAATATGCTCCAAGCCAACTTGAGTAGTTTTCATGAACACCGCTCAGGTTCTTGGGTGGTTCTCAAGCTAGAGTATACTTTCTTTTTAACTTCTATGGTCGCAGGACCGACGATCTCCGACCATGTGTACTACACAATCATCAAGGGCGATAAGTCATTTAAGGAATCGACTTAACTTCACAAACATATTAGGCTACTTACCCGATAGGGTTATAAACTTATAACCCATTAAAGGATCTAATGATGACCTCACAAGCATAGTTATAGCCACGTGTATCCGTGTACATGCATATAGTTTTGAATTCAGTAACGCCTTAACTCCCAGTTTGGTGGCGCTGGTAAGCGTACACACGCACACTTACAGTAGCGCGCTTACGAACGGAATCCAATAGCCAATTGGCGCACTGCTTCTGTTCGAACCGTGATGTTCCGAGATCCACGTTCGGCCCGACATATTACTTGGGATTCCCCGGGTGCCGGCCGACTCTTTCGTCTTCAGTTCTTTTCCGCCGCCGTTTTGTACTAGTGCTCAGTTATTGTATTGCAATATTACAACGGCCAAAGAAAGTGGCAGAAGAAAACAGGAAGAAAAAGAAGAAGAAGAAGAAGAAGAAGAGGAAATAGAAGAATGTGAGAAGGAAAATCGGGTTTGTCTACAGAAATCTTTGTGTATTATGTGACTTGTGTGAACAGGATTCATCAAAATCTGCCCTTGTCTCGGAAGTAAGTTCTGTAATTTTGTATAAATCTCCTGTATGGGTGAAGTATACGTGATTTAACGGGCGTATGCAATTATATGGGGAGTTACAGATGTAAACTGGTCCACAGACTCGTCTATTTTTTTCAGGCCATCGTACTGTACCCACTTGCCATCACGTCGTCGACAAATTGCCGTATAGTGCCCGAGTTGAACGGGGACAGAAGAGGTACTTCGCGTAGTACATGTTAGTACAGCGGGGGGTTCGAAATGTACCACCCCTATTAAATGATAAACATCATCAACTGATGGCACGTTGATCTGTGTGGGAATGAGAGCTATGATAATAGCATTCTCGTCAGCCTTGGAATCTATCGAGAACACCTCGAACAGAATAACATTCCCTGTGAACAAAACATGGTAAGAACAAGTAGATAATACAGATATATGAGTCATTTAAATACACTAGCAGAGTAGTGAACATCTGTCTTTAGTTATTATATGTATATTCGTCCACGCGAAAACCGAACAGACAAATTCGGGTAGAGCCACATATTGAAAAATATTATAAATGTTCTCAGTTTTTGTCAATTCATCAATATACAGTGTAACGGATCGGGTGATCTAATCCCGAAACAATACGTCACGCCGCGCACCGTCAACCGCGCACAACAAGTGACGTCAATCAGTGACTATATAAGCGCAGCGCTAACATGGCTCCAGTAGCAGTGTTAGGCAAAGCGCCACGCTGTCTCACTAACTTATCTTTTCTGAGGCCAGACAGGCAGAGCGCCCTGGTGCTCTTTAGCTTCATTTCTTTAATCACGGAAACTGCCATAGCGGGGTTTTACGTTAGAGTCAATTATTATCTTATTTTTCTACTTTCATTTACATTACCATTTGGATTCCTATTTATCAAATTTAAAATATAACGAAAAATTAAACGAGAAACGAGCGTAGAATCGTAGCATAGCTGAATCTACAAATTAGGTTAAAACTTATGTAATTTCATAATAGTATAAATTTCCGGTTGCAACCATTTCAACTCATTATGATTTATTTGATTAATTAAATATTTTGTTAATCGGGACGGTTTCCTTTTTCTTTACAACCTTTTTCTCCGTAGGCTGAACTGACCTGACTAACACATTTCATTTAATTAGCTAATATACAGCTTCGGTGACGACTGCACTGTCCAGATCCGATACTCGCTTCGGTGCGCTAGGCGTACCCAAGTCGAGATACGGTCTCGGCAAGTGCGTTGAATCCCAAGTCTGATACAGCCTCGGTGCTGCTTGCAGCATCCAGGTCTGAGGGAGGCAGCTACGGTGTGATTCGCTCCACCCTAGTCTGTATTAGGGACTAACAAATTGATTACCTCTTCCAAGGAGCCCTAGAAATTAATCTAGAGTAAAGACACTCACAAGTAACTAGCCATACGCGACACCTTCCGTGTCGCGTAAAGCACCCGAAAAGTTACATTTGGCGCCCAACGTGGGGCTCCTTGTTAGTTAGAGGTAAACCTTCTGTTTACCTGTAAATTCAGTAAAATCATTGCTTGGAGTCATTTGTTTAAATTCGAGTCATTGCTTAATTTAGAGTCTTTTGTTAACTTAGAGTCATTGCATAATTTAGAGTCATTTGTCAAAATGGAAGGTCACAGTTCAGCCTCGAGAAAAGGTGCGGAAAAGGAAACCGGCTCGAAACTTACAGATAAAAATGTAGGTAGGCGTGAGAAAGACAAAGGCACTACTGAGTTTGACAAAACCTTTATTGAAAAACCAACAGAAGTAGGAACATCAAGTAAATTCGCGGATCCGACGCAATCCATGATGATGGAGATCCTAGAACAAATAAACAAAAAGTTAGATGAAAAATTTGCTGCCGTAGAACGTAGGATGATGGTATTTAAAACAGATACAGAAAAAGAATATTCAAAGTTCGAAAACAGAATATCTAAAAAAGTAGACGATCAACAGCAAATAAATCGAAAGCAAATAGAGTCTGTAGAAGCGAATTTACATGATCTAGACGAAAAATATAGTTCCGAAGTGATAGGTTTGCAAGAGCAATTGACAACTTGCCAAGTAGACATCAGAAGCGAATTTAACGGAAATTTAAATAAACTCAATACCAAGGTTAAGGATAACTATCAATTTAGTGTTGACAAATTCGCTGAGTTAGAGAACAAACACGAGAGTTTGAAAACAAACATCGACACAGAGGTTAGGAGAATTAGATTCAGAAACTCTGGCAACAACAGTGAATGTCACAACATAATTGCTAAGCATATCAAAATGCCGACTTATTCAGGAAAAGCATGGGAAAGACCTGCTAACTTTATTAAAGAAATAGAAGAATACTTTACCTTTGTAGGAGCTGATTGCGATGAATTAGGTTTAAAACTCATAGGCCAATGTCTTAATCAGGATGCAAAAGACTGGTGGACTGCGCGTCGTGACGTGATCAATTCCTGGGACTCGTTCAAAAATAGATTTCTAAATAGATACTGGGGAGAAGAAACCCAAAGGGAGATTAGAAAAGATATTGAGTTCGGATTTTATAATAACGATACGAAGGTAACGTGGTCAGAATACGCAAATAGAAAATTCGCGTCAGCCGCAGGCTTGTCTCCACGCATGGACGAAAGAGAGATAGTTCGCTGCCTTACCCGACATTTTAACGAATCCGTAGTAGAAGCAGCTAGGTGCCGTGACATCCGCGACATCGATGCGCTCCTCGCGTTCTTGGACGAATTGCAATTTGGGGGTAGATCAAATGCAACTCGAAGTAAATTCACTAACGCGAGCAAACAAGATTCACCGGGTTATCGGACGACAGAGACGCGAGATAAACAAGTGTCATGGCGGACTGAGAACGTTAATCCTGGTCCAAAACAAAGCGACGCGAAGCAAAATATTAGGCCTAGTACGCAATATTACAGTCCAAAACAAAACTGGACAAATCACCAAATAAACGCGATCGACTGTGACGACACTACGGATGATCCGATTACAACGGAACCTAGTAACAGTTCGGAAAACTAGAAATCGCTGTGCCGGTCACACCAATAAACGTACCGACACAGCATGAAGTCAATGTTTTCGCGGCAAATCTCACTGATTTAACTACTTTTGAAGATCCGTACGAGTTTTTAATTGCGGAAGAAATAAATGAGAAACCTGTAGATAACAAATGTCCGGAATTAAGTCTCCGAATCGAAAAAATCGAAATGAAAGCTCTGGTAGATACAGGTAGCCAAATAACCTGCGTTTCGGATGAATGGTATCTCAAACATAAAGACAACTTATCAAAATGCGAAAAATTACCGGTTGTTAATTTTCAAGTACAGGGTGTAACAGGGGGCAGACCAGCCCGAGTAAAAGAACAATTTCTCGCGGAAATCAAGATCGGTATGGCAGTCGATGAGGTGGGTTTTCTCGTCGTGCCTGGATTAAAACACGATGTAATTCTCGGTATCGACCCGCTGCGTAAATGGAGAGCTGATATAGATCTTCAAGTAAATAGATTAGAAATCCAGATAAAGGAGAAAAAGTATTTAATTGAGTTGTATAGCCCAAGCGAAAAACAAAATAGATCGGATCCAACGGCTGGAATCTCTAGCTTAAAAACAACTATGGACCGAAGAAATAAATATCACATAACCGATGATGAGGTAGAGAGCAAGCTAACCGAATGTCAGGTACTACGAGCCGATGAAGTTAAAGCTTTCTCAGACCTAATCAAAAAGTATCGGGATGTTTTTCAAAAGATTCCGGGTAGAGTCACCGTGTATGAGCATAAAATCAAAGTTTACGAAGATAGACCGTTCGTCAAACGATCATATCCTATTTCAATGGTACATAGAGATAAAGTCAATGACGAAATACAAAAAATGTTAGACCTTGGAGTGATCGAAAGATCTTATAGTGAGTATGTGAATCCACTGGTAGTTGTTGCTAAAAAATCTGGCGAGATCAGGTTAGTCTTAGATGCGAGATACATCAATCGGCTTATAGTACCTGATCACGATTGCGCGCAATCTACTGAGGTTTTGTTCCAGAAGTGCGGAAATGCAACCGTAATGTCGAGTCTAGACCTAACAGCTAGCTTTTGGCAAGTGCCATTACATAAAGATTCGCGGAAATACACAGCATTCATGCACGAGGGGAAAACCTACCAATTCACTGTCACACCTTATGGGTTAAGTACAAGTCTAGCCAGCCTGATTAGAACTTTAGATCTAGTGTTAAAAGACACAGATCAATTCACAGTAAATTTCGTAGACGACATACTGTGTTTATCTGACTCGATCCAATCACATTTAGAGCACCTGGAATTGTTGTTTAAAGTATTCAGGAAATACAATATGACGATCAATTTTGGTAAATCAAAATTCTTCCGAGAGGAAATCGATTTTTTAGGCCACAAGATAACGAAAGAAGGCATACGGCCGCAAACAGAGAAGATCGAGGCAATTCAGAATTTTCCAGAGCCGAAAAATGTTAAACAACTAAAAGGATTCTTGGGCCTAACAAATTATTATAGCAAATTTACGAGATCTTATTCCGAGGCAACAGCACCATTATTAGCGTTGGTAAAGAAAGACTCTAAATGGGATTGGACCGAGGAAATGATAACACATTTTACCACAGTAAAGAAGTTGTTCTGTGACAACATGATAATACATCATCCTGATCCTAAACGTAGATATTATTTGCAGTGCGATGCAAGCAATTACGCTATCGGAGCCGTATTATACCAGCTTTCAGATCAAAACGAAGAATTGATTGTCGGTTTTGCTAGTAGAACATTAAAAGGGGCGGAGTTGAATTACTTCACTACCGAAAAGGAATTGTTAGCAGTAGTGTTCGCCTTAGGAAAATTTCGGACATTTGTGGCAGGAGCTCAATTAACAATTCGGACAGATCATAAAGCATTAACATTTTTATTCGCGTGCAGACTATTAAGTTCAAGGCTAACCCGATGGATTTTGTTTGTTCAAACGTATAACTTCGAGATCGAGTACGTCAAGGGAAAAGATAATGTTGTCGCAGACACACTGAGCAGATATCTTCCTGAAAAGAAAAAAAAAATAGCATTAATTAGGCAGGTAATAATATTAGCACCCTTAGCTAAAGAAATAACTGATGAATTAAGAATTAATTTAGAATCACTAGCTAACCATCAAAGACAGGATGAGAGAATTTTATCGATCCTGGATTCAGACGAAATTCAGTCAGAAAAACGATATAGAGTCGTAAACGACGTATTATACCACGTAGAGCCAGGGGGCAATTTAAAAGCCTATGTGCCTGATTCATTAATTAAAAAGATAATTAAGGAATGCCATGAGATATATGGGCATACTGGATCAAGCAAATGCTATCGGATATTGAAAGAAGGATTCTACTACCCTAAATTTGCACGAATAATCCGACAGGAATTAGCGCGATGCGATCGATGTCAAAGATGCAAGGTACCTAGCTCCTATAGCTATGCAAGCATGCAAAACATAGTTCCGCGGGGGGTAGGCGATTTAGTATCCATCGATTTTCTGGGCCCGTTACCTTCTAGCAGGGGAAATTATAAATGGATCTTGGTGACCTGCGATGCATTCAGTAAATTTGTACGAATGTATCCCTTGAGAACGGCAAACGCGGAGTCCATCATCAAATGCATCTTTGATAAATATATACCGGAACTTGGAAAGCCGAGCAGGATCCAGTTTGATCATGGTACGCAATTTACGTCAGCTAGATGGTTAAATAAATTAGAGGAAGAGGGTATAACCCCAATTTTTTCATCAATACGTCATCCGCAAGGGAACATCGTTGAGAGAGTAAACCGAGAAATAGGAAGGTTTTTTAGGACATTCCTCACGGAGGAACATACCGCATGGATCAATTGGATCTCAGTGATTGAATGTTGCATAAATGAGGTGTACCATGATTCAACTGGGTTCTGCCCGTGCGAAATCCAACTAGGAGAACCTCCATCTAGATTCTGGGAGGAATGGCTCGTAAAAAATAGGGACAATATATCTAGGGACGCAAAACTAGGTTTAGTTCGGCAGAATATTCTAAAACACGGATTAAAACGAGCCGATCGTTTTAATCGAACACACAGGCTAGTAAAATTCAATGTTGGAGATCTGGTACTAGTTAAAGCTTTGAACGTATCAGATACTAAAAATAAAAAGATGGGAAAGTTTTTCACCCTTTACGAAGGACCTTATAGATTAAAAACTAGAATTGGCGAAGCCACATTTATTCTAGAACACCTGAATAATGGTCTAGAAAGAGGCAGGTTCCATACTAATATGTTCAAGCTGTATCTAGAACCTTCTCGAGAAATATAGAAAAACATTCTGAATACACACAGACAAAACGTTTAGACTTGGTGACATAGGATTATAGTTGAAAAAAAGTACTCACCTATATTACACACCTGTAATTAGGCGTCTATAAAAGTAGAGCAGCAAAGAAGACACCAGCAGTTTTCGGCAAGATGACCTCGTTCAATTACGGTTACACGAGTGTACAAGACAAGGAAACGCAAACTGAGTCGCAACCATACCTAGATAAAAATAATAATGAATTAAAAATCGTATACCCGAATAAAACATTTGTCTCGGGGAAAGGGAGGTTTGTGAAAGGGAGAGCAGTCCAAACAGCCGCAATAGAGAAAAAATCGAGAAGAGGAAGGAGGATTGCAGATGAGGCTATTGAGATAAAAGAGATTAATAACAAAAAATCACTTACCAGAACACGACCTGATCATACGATGGAGCCTGAGTTAATGAAGGAAGACCAGATAAGCACTACGATTGGAAAACTCACCTTACCTATCCAGATCGACATAGCTTATCTCAACGTCGCAATACCTGAAAAACAAGACAAACCAACCTTACCGATTACGACGAATTTATCACCGATTATGACGAATACAACACCAATGATAACTAATACTTTACCGGTCCAGACAAATGAAAAAGAAAAAAAGAAGACAACGGAAACGTACTTACCGTGGAAGCTGATACCAATGGAAATACCGGAGAATCGGAGATTACAGCGGAAAGAACACCGGAAGAAAATCTCGATGCTCAGATTGTTTGGATCACTTGATATTTCTGACGACGAAGAAAAAACACCTGCACCGTCTAGGAAACATGACATACGAGAAGAGATCGAGATACCGACGTTATTCGACCCTAGTGATCCTCTGGGTCTGAAGAGGCTGTAGAAGCAACCCGGTATTGTATCAATCATCGTCCGACCAGCTGACAAATCATCCGGGGATCCGATGATTGAAGGGGGCAATGTAACGGATCGGGTGATCTAATCCCGAAACAATACGTCACGCCGCGCACCGTCAACCGCGCACAACAAGTGACGTCAATCAGTGACTATATAAGCGCAGCGCTAACATGGCTCCAGTAGCAGTGTTAGGCAAAGCGCCACGCTGTCTCACTAACTTATCTTTTCTGAGGCCAGACAGGCAGAGCGCCCTGGTGCTCTTTAGCTTCATTTCTTTAATCACGGAAACTGCCATAGCGGGGTTTTACGTTAGAGTCAATTATTATCTTATTTTTCTACTTTCATTTACATTACCATTTGGATTCCTATTTATCAAATTTAAAATATAACGAAAAATTAAACGAGAAACGAGCGTAGAATCGTAGCATAGCTGAATCTACAAATTAGGTTAAAACTTATGTAATTTCATAATAGTATAAATTTCCGGTTGCAACCATTTCAACTCATTATGATTTATTTGATTAATTAAATATTTTGTTAATCGGGACGGTTTCCTTTTTCTTTACAACCTTTTTCTCCGTAGGCTGAACTGACCTGACTAACACATTTCATTTAATTAGCTAATATACAGCTTCGGTGACGACTGCACTGTCCAGATCCGATACTCGCTTCGGTGCGCTAGGCGTACCCAAGTCGAGATACGGTCTCGGCAAGTGCGTTGAATCCCAAGTCTGATACAGCCTCGGTGCTGCTTGCAGCATCCAGGTCTGAGGGAGGCAGCTACGGTGTGATTCGCTCCACCCTAGTCTGTATTAGGGACTAACAAATTGATTACCTCTTCCAAGGAGCCCTAGAAATTAATCTAGAGTAAAGACACTCACAAGTAACTAGCCATACGCGACACCTTCCGTGTCGCGTAAAGCACCCGAAAAGTTACAACAGGGTGTCACAGAGTTCGCGAAGGATATTTCACAGGGTAAATCTTGATCAAAAATGAGATCGAGCTTTCCTCAACCGATTTTTTCGGAAATGCATGGATTTTTCGTTATAATTATTTTCATTTCAGCCAATGACGCGCGGCTTATGGACGGCCGTTTGTCGATGTGATTATCGCTCGGTTGTGTACGCGTCTCTCACACTATTGTCGCCGCAAAAAAAAGTAAATATACAGTAAATGGCATAGAGTCGGATCATGTCAAGTGGACTCCCCATTTTCCACTTGATCATGGAATACTTGCTAAAATACATTAATCGAAAGTACTCATCACTAATAATCATCCCTTAAAATAGTTTTTGAACATTTTGATTAAAAAATCAATTGTACAAAAACTGTTAAAGATAACTTCACGAAATTTTCAGAGCTTATAGTAAAATATTTATAATTTCATAAAAGAATTTAAAAAAAATTTATTTGTTTATTATCATACTTTTTATCAACTTTTTAAGAAACAAATGAAAATTTTAATGACTTCTCAGTACGATAATCGAATTTTTTTTTTTAGTCATACGCGTTATACATTCAAGCTCCATATTCCGAAAGAAAATTTCACTGCCCGGCATTAGTTTAAATAATATATATTTTTATATTACGTAGCGACGAGCGGTCTCAGTGCGAAAATTGTTGTTAATTTCAAAATCTTCAGAAACTATTTTAAGGGATGATTATTAGTGATGACTACTTTCGATTAATATATTTTAGCAAGTATTCCATGATCAAGTGGAAAATGGGGGGGTCCCCTTGACATGATCCGACTCATAGTGAAAATAGTAACGAAAGAAAAAATCAAGAATTATTTCAGTTCATTACTTTCTTCTGTTATAACCCTGCTCTGATTATCAATTTCCAATAAAAAGCCCCAAATACCATATGTCAAACAGAGACTGACCTATTTGCGTGACGACAGTACTCTCTCTACCCAGGCATCCCTTCGTACCACATTGATTACTGGCCGTTAGAAGTACGTCGTTTTCGATGATATTATTTAAATCCGCTTCAAATAATCGAGAATGCAGAATTTGAATCCTAGCGAATTGTTTATTTCTAGGGGCACACCCTTTGTCGCACTGTGTTAGTTCTGCCAAGGCAGGTGAGTCTTGAAATAGCAAAGAAACCAAATAAGCCACCGTAACTTGGCAAGGTGAGACACTACCACTCTTACTGCGTCTGGGAGTTGTGAATATACCGGTTAGTATTTCTGTCCTCAAGCGATATGCACAATTTGTCAGCCCTTTATCCAGAACATGTATTATTAATTTCGAAAATAAATTGATTTCAGCACTGATAATCAAGTGTTCTTTCAACAGAGGCCGATCGCACGCTCCTGCTAAGAAGATTTGAAACAAACTATCGAAGGCACAAGTGTTTTCCAACGAAATATGAATACGTCCGATCTTCACTGATTGCAGAGTCATGTCGCTGCCATTCCGTATAATCGGTAATTTCTTTATTTTAGCGTGTAAGATGAACTCATGCTTGCTGAAACTTTTCTGCAGGTATTTTGATGTCTTCTTCTTATTTTTTTTGGGTTTCGTTAGTGCCAGCCCTCGCCAATTCTCGATTTCTTGGGACGCGAGAGCACTTGGCAGATTTGGTAATTTATTACACGACACACATACACGTTTCTGACCGTATCCTTCTGTGTTATTCTCACAGGCTACGGAGCACAAATCGAAAGCGTGTACTGGTGTCTGGCAAACGACACAAACATGAGCTCCTGTAGGCTCATCACCGTTGATGCACGCTGGACACGAAGAAGGTGACGAATGCACGAATATAGGTGTATCTATACGGGGAAAGATATTCTGTAATGAGTGCTGAAAAGTAAGTGAATTTTACAGGATTTCTGAGAGATTAGAAGGACGGCCTCATTTTACTGTTGAAATATACCAGCTTTTCAATCAAGCTTAACGAAGAAACACTCTCGACAATTTAAGTGATATTCACTGATGAGAATATCTTTCTAAATATGAGTATATAAAACTTACTGCACAATTTTTCTCCGTGTATAATCGGTGTTGACGAAGGCGTGGACATTGGTTTATCTATAATCGGTGTCAGTACGCAATCAATGTTGGAGGGAAATGTCGGTTCATGTTCAGTCATTGTTATCTGTGCAGGTTCATTTTCAGCCACTGTGGTCAAGACCCCCAGCGACTGAGCTTCAGCAATTTTAATTCGTCCATTAATATAGTCGAGATGTTTTTACACGCAATCGTCTACTCGCATCGGTTTGTTGCAATTTCTAAGCAATCGATTTTTTATTTGGTTGAAATCACTTTCGACCGAGGCACTGGATGCAGATACGCGACCATAGCCATACCTATCCCTGAACGCGCAGGACCATAACGGTAGCCACTTGGCATCTTTGACTAGACGATCGGCGAGTTGAGGTATGAAATGCGCATTATCACGGTTACCGTCACCATCTGATACCAATGTTTTCACCTCGTTATCAATATTTTTGGCCCATGACGACCAACTGTTGCAATGTGTATCTTCATCGGTACTATCACGATCTTCATCAATACTATCGCGATTTTCTACACCGTTGTCCAAGTTTTCCAGGTCAGGGTTTTCGACGGTTATGCGGTTTTTAAGCCGTTCCTTGTGTTCTTCGCAAGGTGTGATTTGACCAGTCACGAAATTACCCTCTGTCTCGCTTCGAGCAACTATTAAAATAGATTTTAATAATTCCGCAGCATCTTCAACTGAACGAGATTGGATTAACTGACCCAATGATGCTAGGAAGAAGGTCTGTATTCGTCGATTCGCGCCTTTCAAAAATCTCACGTACATGTGGATAAAATGCGCAACATCAATGCGGATCCAGCAGCTAGGTACAGACTCGTCAGAAAATGCATCCGCATATTCGTCAATGGTCGAATACGATGTAAACGTACGAATGGAGGCTGTTAGCAATGCTCTGGCGGAATCACAGACAACTTCTTTGGGACAAGGTGCACCTAGAAAAGTCATTCCAGTGAATCTACTCAAAGTATAAATGATTATACCATTATTTGTTCGTAAGGTTTCCAATTACAAACGTTATGAAATATTCAAGAAAATCAGGTACGTACATTTCAATATTGAGAAGTAAGTTTCTATAGATTGAACACAGTGCAATTTATTGATAAATGTTTTGCAGATGCATTCAATTCATCACGTACTAAAATGATGAGGACGTATGCGTCCGAAATTACGAGGTAAACATGAGTAATTGCAAGTGGCAGTGAGTATTTGGAATCATACCTGAGGTTATCCACTCCATCAGCCATGCTTGTATCGAAGTAGTTTTATGACTTTCAGTCAACATTTGTGCGACAGAGAACTGTCCACGCGAGTCACAACGAACGACACATTCGTACAAGAATATGTGACTGGACTTAGTTTTACCGTCACACCTCTGTACCTTCTTCACAATACTTCCTGTGGCATCAATAGCTATACAAGCAGGTTGATCTCGTACATAGTTCCTGTATGCGTGCTTTTGATGATTCGTCCAGTAATAGACGGAAAATGGATTCAATGATAGATGATGAATCATGTTCTTATGAGAGCCTAATTGCATTTTCGCTAATGCCAAAACTGGATCGCGATCTAAATGCATGGAAGCCGCATATTCATTTTTCGCCGTACTTAATACGTTTGAACTCCTTAAATGCGGTGGTTCAGGGTCACCCGGGTGCATTAATTCTTTTGCTTTTTCAGCGCGATATACACTGACGGATTTTCCCTGGAGCTCTGCAGCAACAGCTTTCCTAACGGGTGCCCTAAGGTACCTTTTACCGCAAGTGTTATCGCCTTGGTTCACAGTGCATTTTATACGAATGTCTTCTTCCTGTGAATCGATTATCTCGCATCGAAGAGTGGAGCCGCACTTACATTGCCCATTCATCGAACCAGACCTGCAGCTGTTGGCGATGTGGTGATTTTTAAAATTAAATCCGCATTTTAGACGTGTAGCATCCCAAATTTTCTCACTAAGAATCTCTTGCCATTTCCCTGATTGCAGAACTGTACAAGACCGTAGATACGGTTTGAGCTGGCTTGAGCCGGTACGCTTGTATGTTTTGTTTATGAGTAGTTCGTCAAATTCAGTTTTGGTTAAAAATATATAAAATTGCAGGGTACCAGCTTCACCTTCGACAGACGCTACCGAATGATTTGACTGATTTGTCACTTAAAGGTCACTATTTTCTAACGAGACACTGTCGTTCACAGTAACACTGAGGCGATTCGTGAGTCTATTTCTCACGCCGTAAGTATTGCACGTAACAAAAGTATATAACGAATTCGGCAAAATCGCATTCCCCAATTCCTGTGATATGATACACCACACATCATTCTGCTTCGACACTATACCACTCGGCGAAAGAAGCACTTCTTCCTTGTGATTCAAGACCGCTTCGATAATCGAGTCTGAGTCGATCTTACGCGGTCTTCCACGCCTTAACACCATTTCTATTAGTTATAACAGCACTTTATATAAACGCGACTACTTTCAATAACTTCACAACGAAGACTGATTGCATCAGTTGCATTCAGCTGCGAACTGCTTTTGTCTTTCTCGAAAGATTGAGAAATAAAGGACTCATAATACAATAGAAAAATAAATATTGATAATACAGTGTTGCATCATTTCACCAGTTCGATGCTGTAGGATTCATCAAACATTTTTATCAATAACTGTCGAGAAAAATGCTCCAAAATGATGTTGATGACTACAGTTTTAATTTCCCTAAATTTTTAATTTTTTTTTGGATTTGAAATATCAAAATTCCGCCCATTAAAAATATTTTGAATACAGTCGCTAAAATTCTGTGCCGAACGACGATGACGTTGGGACAAGTTCAACATGTAATAAGATTGGGACTCCTTTTTCAGTATAGTTTTTTGATATCCCGTAAATGATCATTTTTCTCCTCGTGGCATACGTTTGAACGCAGAGCTGTGAAACGCGGAGAGAAAAAAAAAAATTCAAAGTTCTCTGTGGGGTGGTAACAAAATATATTTTAAATTATTCCTCACCAAGTTATAAGTCGCGTGACTCATGCCATAAAGTACTATTCAATGCAATATAACATCTTTCGGGCAAAAATCTGCAAAAATAATTTTTTTTTTACGCTAACGACATTATGGCATTCGTCACGCAAAGTGTATAAACCCACTCGTCCAGTCGTACGAACGACTTCGATCAAAATTCGATAACTCAGTGAGAAACAATCGGAAAGAAATTTTGAAGAAGCACTTTAACCGGGAAACTCCACGTCTCAAAACCTGTATCGTGAAAAGTTTCTGCGATTTTTTTGTTGCACCCCAGAGAACTTTGAATAACTGTTCCTTCTCTGCGTTTCACAGCTTTGCGCTCGAACCCCCATCATGAAAAATGATCGTACACAAGCCATCCAAAACCCATCTTGAAAAAAAAGTTTCAAGCTTCCAGTTTCTTTTTCGGATTTTTTTAAACGATTTCCTCTGAGTTACAGAGTTGGGAAAGCTATGCACTTTCCGCAAAGTTCCAGGTGCGCCGTTAATTGTTTGGCTGAGTGTAGTACCCAGACAACACAAAAGTAAAAGTGGTCCTCAAGACGTCATATGGACGTCACATGCGTCGATTTCTGACGTCTTAAAGACGTCTTAACAATTAAAACGTCTTTAAGACGTCTTTGAGACTTGAGACGTCTTTAAGACGTCAGAAATCGACGCATTTGACGTCCATATGACGTCTTGAAGACTACTTTTGTTTTTGTGTTGTCTGGGTAGTTTCAACTCTCCCTTGTGCTTCTGTAACGTCGATAAATGATTATAATAGTACAATACGATGCGACAGCGGTAAAACTTTTTCTGACGAGTATGAGGTTGCAGCACGAACCGAAGGCGAGGGTTGCAATCACACGATATCAGAAGAAGTTTTTGCGTCGAGTATTGTACAAAATTTTACTTTCTAAGGTGTGGAAATGGACGTTATACTCGCGCTTCGCGTGCGTATAACGTCCATTATCACACTGAGTGAAGTAATAGTATATTTCGTATCAAGGGCGTAAAATTTTATACCCGCGTGTGATCGCCGTGCACGAGGGTCTGCGAAGCCGGCCCGAGTGATTACGGCATCATACGAGGGTATAAAATCTTACGCCCGTGTTACGAACGATATTTTTCGATGTAGTCGGCGTAAAATTCGATTTCATCCAAGCAAAACAAGTTGTAAAATCGGATTTTACGCCCACTACAACGAAAAATATTATTTCACAAGAAGTTCTTTCAAATTCACGTGAAAAACAATTTCGTTGTCTTTCACTAATGCATGTTGTTACGAATATTGTTATATTGACCCGTTATGACCGTAAGCGGCGTGCCATGTTCAGCACATTAATTTTGGCATGCCCCGGAAAAAAATTCTCCCGATAAGTTCAGTGAATTGAGGTGCTAAATGCATAAATTCACCCTAGATAAATCACTAAAATTCATCAGTTAAAAAATTTCACACTCTTATCCCTCTATAATTGAATATAGCAGAATTTCTCGCTGCCGTCGTCATCCAGGGCGCGGACGGGGTTGTAATATGGCAGATGAATATACACGCCGCGCGAAATCGACTGGTCTAAATAATTATAGCGGGAAACCTATGCATTTCGGGAAAAATTGACTGAGGAAATTTTGATCTCATTTTTGATCAAGATTTAACCTGTAAAATATCCGTCACGAGTTTGGAGACACGCTGTATATAACGTAAAAATGTATTATGAATATGCAGACATTTATATAAGGTATACATAGCATCTGGCTTACAACGGTCTTAACTTACTGTACTTTGAAAGTGCAAGACGTGACTAAAGAAATTTCGCTTCAAAAAAGACGATATATCGATACTCACGTTCTAATAAATTGAAATATTTATTTATAAATAGTAAATTATCGATTTGACCGCTAAAGCTGACACATAAGCTGCGAAACATTATTATCATTGCAATTTAAAAAAAAAAAACCAATTTCTCAAATTTTGTGGCTCACGACATATTAGAACGTGGGTATCGATATGTTAACCCCGATCGGGGGATGTGAACATCCAATGATTTCGCCGTTCAGATTTTAGTTAATATAATTACATTTATGCATTTCAATGATTCTAAAACAATTAAGAATCGACTTTTGAAGGGTTCTAGACCAGAGTATCCTCTTGAAATACACAAATGGGATGATATTTCTCAATATTTGTAAGATAATAATATTTTAAACATTCGAACGAAATTAATAATGTTGAAAAGTTGATATCTATTGAAATATTGAATTGGCAAATAAACGACTCTAGGGTTCTTCTTATGAGTCCTTATCAAATATTCAAAAAAATATGGCATCCCAACCTGCGCGTTGGGTCATCCAAAGATTTCCCTCTCCGGATCAGAATAACCTAAATCAGAATTTTCGATTTTGTACACGAAATATCAGAAAATATTCCGTAGGTTACTGTATAGTATTGTTAAGTTCGGTATTCAATTCGAGTACTCTATATTTTCTTCATATAACACGTTCGTCATCACTTCCCGGACATCGAGGGATAATCCGATGAATTCTAACCTGGTAGCTTCCATCGTGGTTCATCCAGAACTAGTGGCCAAAGATCCATTATGAATAGAGGCATTTCACGGACTTGCTTGAATGTACTACGTTCCGTGACATTCATATCGAAGTGGAGAACATTATCAACAGTGATCCACAATTGTGGCGAGTTGCGACAACACAATAAAAGGTGAAAAGTGCCGGAAGGTGGTGATTCATATCGAGATTCATGAACCAGACTCTCGTTAAATGCCTCAAAACTTCATAAAAGACCTATTGTGGAACACTAGGCGTGTAGACACTACCCGACGAATTTGGATCCCGCTACGTTTCGTTACGTCAACATCGAAGTGGAGGACGTTATCGATGGTGGTCCACAATTGCAGCGAGTTGCGACAACACAATAAACGGTGAAAAGTGCGGGCTGGCGACGATTCATATCGAACTTCATAAACCAGGCTCCGTTAAATGCCTCGGGACTTCACAACGGACTACATCGTGAAGAACTAGGGAGTTTTGGGTTTCGTCGAACATGATTATCGTCCGATATAAATTCACGGACTCAAAAAAACAAACAACATTCTTTCCGCCACCTACCATATTGACATACCACCACCTCACTGAGCCCATATAGCATCACCATAGCTACCTACCTACATCAGGCCAAAACTCTGGGAGGCGCTATCAGGAAGAACTTCACGTCCCTCCACTATCGATGACTTCAGCCCTTCTGCGGATATCAGCGAGGATAATTGCGACAGAAACTGCAACACTTGTCGCCCGTTTTATTGTTTCGTTGTAGAAAGTCAGGTATTTGTGAGCCTTTAATTGCTGCGTACCGAAGGTGAGACGTCGACCTTCTACCGCTCAATTTTAGAATCGATTAATAATGATTAATATTCAATAAGTCGTAGTACACTTTTTTCTAAATCAGATGGATTCACCGTTTGAATGGATTCATGTGTTTGGTTGAGTTTCGCACCCATAGAATACCGAATAATTCAGTTTAATACAATTATTTTTAATTGATCGATATTTCCATAAATTTAATATCGTTCGATTATGTTCTGGCAACCTTTCATCCTATTTCACGGTTTCCTGTGCTACCGTCTGTTTTCGGTTTTTCGACACATAGCATTGTACCTTGTTTGCTAACTTACGTCATTTTTAATCTTGAAATTTTGGTTGAAATACTTCTATGAATGGTTTTGAGGGTATTTAAAATCAGTGAAAAATATTTGTAGATAATTTTCGATTTCGATTACCAGGACTCTGATAATAGTTTCTCAGTCGTCGATATATTGCTCATCAATAAAAATATAAGATTTAGGGGATGAAAGTTTTAGCATGCGCAAATTACGATATCTTGATAGCTTCTCAGGCAGCAAACTTAGCATATTTACGTTACCGCGATATCACACTGTAAAATTGCTGGTACATACCAAAGTTTATGTTAGTTTTGGTTTATGTAACAGTCCCGGTGATGTAGTAGTGATATAGGAAGAAACTAAGTGACGTATCTGTAATATCAGAGTGATATGATTTTGCTGCCTGGGTTGTCATCTTTGAATTACTGATTGGTGACGTATTGCTGAACTCATGTCTTGTAAATATTGTAAAATGTATAATTCGAGTAATTGGATGCTTCCTAATATTTGAATAAATGTTGAGAAATATTTGAATAAACATTTATTTGGACTCATCAGTCCCGTTTTGCCTCGGTTTTCTTTACTCCTTATGAATAAAGTGGCGTATCGAAAAACTTTCAGTTTTAATTGTAATTCACGAATTTCGAGGTGGCACTACGAGTATCCTTGCCATAACTAATAGTAAAACGGAAGAATATGGTTTACGTCGACTGCTGCAGTTGCCCAATTTTAATATTGTGGAATTTTGTATGTTTTCGATTCATCAACACACGTGATTTTTTTGTTTTCTCGCCTCCAACCGTAGGGGTGACTTTTCCGGACAGGGGGTTAAGCAAAAAAATAAGTCGAGTGGGATTCTCGCTGGAATCGGTGAGGAATTAAATCAGGCGTACTTAGTTTTTCGAAATTCCTATTCTACGACCGTTTTTTCTCGCTTCCGATCGTAGGGGTGACTTTTCCTGATGGGGGGTTGAGCAAAAAAATAAGTCAAGTGGGATTCTTGCTGGAATTGGCGAGCAATTAAATCAGGCGTACTCAGTTTTTTGAAATTTCACTTCTACGACCGTTTTTTCTCGCCTTCGATCGTAGGGGTGACATTTCTGGACAGGGGGTTAAGCAAAAAAATAAGTCAAGTGGGATTCTCGCTGGAATCGGTGAGCAATTAAATCAGGCGTACTTAGTTTTTCGAAATTCCTATTCTACGACCGTCTTTTCTTGCCTCCGACCGTAGGGGTGACTTTTCCGGATAGGGGGTTGAGCAAAAAAATAAGTCAAGTGGGATTTTCACTGGAATCGGCGAGCAATTAAATCAGGCGTACTCAGTTTTTCGAAATTCCACTCCTGCGACCGTCTTTTCTCGCCTCCGACCGTAGGGGTGACTTTTTCAGATAGGGGGTTGCGCAAAAAATCAAGTAAAGTGAGATTTTCGCTGGAAAGGCGAGCAATTAAATCAGGCGTGGTCATTTTTTCGAAATTCCCATTTTTTTAGCAATCAGTTGCTTTCGGCTACGGTTGGGGTGACTGTTCTGGGCAGGGGGGTGATGGAAAAAAATTTAGAAGGGGTGCATTGTGGAGCAAATAAAAAGCAAAAAAATATGGTACCATTGTTTTTAATTTTTTCATCCCCTTTCTATTTTTTTTCGAATGGCGCTGCTAGCTTTTTTTCAAGTTGGCAGCGCCATGAATTTTGACTAAAGGGGTGGAGCAAAAAAATCAAAAATCTGGCAAAAAAATAGCAAATAAAAAGCAAGTAAATATTCACCCCTAAAAAATCGATTTTCAGAATGTGGGTGTGCTAGCTTATTAGACCTCGTTAATTTCAGTGTTCCCGTTATCGTTAAAGATTGTGTTAAAGATTTTGTTAGTTTCCCGTTGAAGTTATTATTGTTATTTTGTTAAAGTTTAGAGTTCTAGTTTATTTTTATATTGTTTTCTTATTATTCCCGTTTTGTGCGAAGCCAGTTATCGCCGATAAGGTAAGACCTATTTTCTGTAACACCACGAGGTCGCTCATGAATCCCGTTTAGTTATTTAGTAGGTTATATTTCGTGTGGCGTAGGCCACGATTATGGTTCGTTAAGTCCTTCGACTTCGTCCCGGTTATATTTTATTATATTTAGTCGTGTTAAAAACGGATTCTCGAGTCGACTCGTGCTTAGTGACTATTTATGGCTTTTTCTCTATGCTTTAGCATGCGGTAGATTCTGTTAGATTTTCTTCTTTTTCTCTGTCTTCTTTCTTATGCAATTTATCGATCACAAACGACCTGTTAACGTACTAATTCCTGGAGGTAGCGAGCGTAGAAGCAAGCATTGTTATTTAGTATTTAGTTCTTAGTTAATAATTATTTGGTTGATATATTTTTCTTATTCTCTTCTTTAAGTCCCGTATGAATTGATTAATCTTGTATCAAGACGACTACTGTGAATTTTCTTATATTGTGCTATATTGTGTCATATATTTTGAATATTTAATTATTAGTTTGCTCCCGTAAATTCCCGAATTTGTCTGAATCACAGAACATAATTTTGTAACTGTGCTTTAGTTTTTCCCGTACCGATTCAGTACTTCTGAATAAATCAGTCGAAAATATAATTGGTATTGACTATTAATTGGCACCCTGCCCCTCTACCGTTTAGTTGCTATTATATTCTGAGCTATCTGGCAATTTCCGCCGTCAAACTATATGTTTTAGTCTTTCGAGTGACGTGAAAACGTCTGGCGCCCAACTATCAGTTTTCTTATTAGTTTTATATTAAATAAACGTTGACGCCGAAGTGCGCGGTTCCCGGGTAAACCCTTCCCGTAAAAGTGCACCGTTGCAAGTTATAAGTGAAAATGGGATTTGGTAAGATGTGGATAGGAAAAGCAAGTGAGATGATAAAGGAGTGAGAGTGAACCTAGGAGTTAGGAAGGAAGTGTAAGGTTGAAGAGTTGAGAAGAAGAGAGAAATGGAAGTGTTGGCTTAGAAGAGAGGAATAGAAGTGAAGAATAGTAATTGTAAGGCGTTAATTGTGAGGTCTTGTGGTAAAGGTGGGGTTAGAGGATTGCTGACCGTTGCACCTGTGGGTACCGTGTGCAACGGATGATGTGAGAAAGATAGTGAGGTAAGAAGACAGAATGTAAAGTATCATCTAAGGAGCTTTGATAGCAGCTAGGCGAGAGGAACGTGGAGTAGAGCTGTAGGGTCTGACGTAACATGAGAAAGCCCATTTTCAAAAATCTGAAAAAATTCTTAAAAATCCAGTGGATGACATGAAACAGGCCCCCGTTATCATACATGTGGAAATTTTTTTTTCTATTTTTCTTTTCACTCAATTCGGAATTTGGAAATTTTGTAATCTGAAATTGACTGTGTCACAGAGACAAATACCGGATGTGATGAGTTGTTTAATGGTCAGACGTTTTTCCCGCTCTGAGGAAAGTACTTATCCTTGAATTCTGAAGACAAAAGAATTAAGAAACTTCAATTATTCCAGTACTTCTCATGTCTTATAAACATTCTTACAAGGAAAATTTTGTTGTTTCTGAATTTAATACTGGCTATTCATAATGTATTGTAACGTTTCAGCTGTGCTGGCTCCGCCAGTACAGCAGCCGGGCCGCGACCATCACGCACCTCGCGACGCGCATCACGTGGATCTCGCGGCGGTGGGTATAAAAAGGGGGCCGCCAAGCCGCTCGGCATCGATTGTGTGGCAAAGCGCCCGTCGAGTCACTTACTCTATTTGTCTCTAGGCCGATCTGAGGCAAAGTGCCCAGTGAGCCATTTAGCTTCACTTTGCCTGGCACGTAGCTAAAATTGTGCGTGACCATTAATCACATTTTGAGTCGTAGTACCTCACCGGCTAAAGCTGCGGTAGACAGATGCGCAATATTGAAATTAAATTTGAATCTAATAAAATCCAATTAAACTCACTATTGATTTTATAAATCGAAAAATATCTTCTGAAATATTCACCCTAAAATAAAATATCGAAGTCTCAGGTAACTGTCATTACTGCGCTAATCTATTACATTGAATCTAAATCTTAAGCGCGATAGTTCTAAGTTTCTTTCTGTTATTGATTCATAATTTTATGTTCTAACTAGTATTTTTTGTTTATCTTTTCATTTTGTTATTGAGACCGGAGATCCGGTTACGCAAATATCATAGCGTTTTCCTTTAAATTAAATCTAATTTATCTTTTTGTAAAACTGCATCTTTTCTTTCTGTGGTGTATGCATGTGTGCTGTAGTCGGAGAGTGCGAGCGAGAGGATGTGTATGGACGTATAGCACGAGCGAGTGTTGGAGAGCGGGCCTAGGCCGAGACTGTACTGCGAAGCAGAGAGAGAGACACTTGACGAGCGGTCAAGTGTAGACGGCAATAAAGGACCCGGAATACGATACCGAATGTGTTCATTTTTCCCTAATCCCGAATCCGCACCACGACGTGATAATAGCATACATAGCACTTTCTATTTCCTTTCTTTTCTAATTATTTTTCTATTCAAAATTTTAGCTTCCAAATTATCATCGTTGTTAGCTAGAGGCAGCTACGATGTGATTCTTGTGGTCACTAGCAACGGTGGAGTTCACACTTCATCCGAGTCTAGAATTACAGGGAACTCAATCCCTAGTCTGTTAAGCCTGGCGCACAGACTTTACGGTACGGTGGTCCGGATCCGCTACATGGATACACGCACACATGTCCGTTGACCAATCAGGGCCGGTCCAGTGAAGTCGGTACGGACCGGATCGTACCGTGCGACGGTCCGTTCGGCGAGGCGGGAGGCGCGCATGCGCGCGCCACTCCAGACCATGTTGACCATGTTGTCTTCAACTGTCGCCATTTGTTTTGAAGCTTGTTTTTCTTGTCGATTGCATTCGAAAAACGTATGTGTATGTTATCGGTGTATTGTCTACAGAAATTGTTACCTTCCGTAATTTCAAATCCATATACATAACCTAAAACTCGTTATCACACCATCCATAACCTCAATTCCAGATACTTTTACTTGCCGCAACATTAAACACATTTTATTACACTTTCCATCGCGTGAAAATGATAAATATTATTCGATACAATTTCAGATATACTGTCAAATAATTTTCGTTATTTGTACAAAACATTTTTCACAGGAAAACTGAAGAAAAAAATTCAAGGATTGACATGAAAAAAAAAATATATATATTCGTTAAAACTTATAGACACGTATTATATTTTTTGTTCACATGATTTTTGGTAAGAGCGGTATTTCGGGAGTGCATATAGCCATAATGAAAAAATCGCGAACTTGTCGAAAAATTCTTTTCCTGAAATGATCTTGAGTAGAAGTATGCCAATATTGACAAAATATTTCCTCGAAGCATCTTATCGATGAAACATTATCATATTTCATAAACTAGAATATCTGAGAAAACCTAGATGCCAGAATGCACGAAACAACACATGTTCGTACTAAACCTACATATTTTCTCTTTCTTAAAAATGGACCAGCTATTGTCTTTGTAAACTTTATGAAGTAATTCGTTATTTTAGTCAAAAGATTAGTTATTTTTATAAATAGAAAATTCATTAGGAAAACAAACTTAGATTCCAGTTGCTGAAATGGATTCAAGAGCCATACAGGAAAATATTCCTGAAAACTTTCAAGATGTAGTGGATGATTCGTCAAATACAATGGATTTTGGTATACTTATTGATCTGGTATCAAAGTACCCAATTATATACAATATGAGCTTGAAAAAGTATAAAAACACAGCATTAAAAGAAAGTTGTTGGCAAAAAATTGCAGAAATATTGGGCCAATCAGGTAACTTCGTATTGTAAGAAAATATTTTTCCACAACGTATATCAATAATTCCGTTGAATTTAGTTGAAATTAACGATATATTGCACTAAACAATATTTGAGCTGCTGACTGCTTGGATCGGGGGAATAAACTCAAAGAATGTTATCGACGAGAAAAAAGGAAACGTGCTGTAGAAACAAAAAGCGGTAGTGGCTTGACAAATAGGAAAGGTTTTGCTTTCTATCAAAACATGGCTTTCATTGAGAATTGTGGAAACAAAAGAAAGTAAGATTATTTAGTCGGTTACTTCATTATTTTTGAATGATTTTAAGAATTTAGTTTCAGTGTTATTCAGAGAATTTGTTCTAATTGCTATTAAATTCCGATTTTGAAATTACCCAAATCTGATTGATATTTTATAGGAGTCACACCAATGTTTTATCTTCTAGTACACCTCTGTCTGTGAAAAGACCGCGCCATGTGTTCTATGGCACGCCACCTTCCTCATTGACGACTATTCCTTCATTTGTGTTACATGACGCTGCGCAAACATATACCGAACTGACAATTCCAAACGTTTGCTTTGCGTCTTTGCGACACCAATTTCATCTCCCAACGCTAAAAGACTTGAGAGTGCAACCTTGTTGACATTACCAGCCACTGCTCCAGCATTGCAATCTCCACCAATAATCTCTGCGCTACCAGAGTTAGATTCAACTGCGGTAACAGATCCAAGTCTGGCCTCCTTTACATCTTCCATTACTTCACAAAAATGTAATTTGGGCATATGTCAACTCTTACATCGACCTCAGCGTTTTCAAGTTCACTCATAAATATTGCATACTTGTTGTAGGCGCATCTGCTACTTCGCTAACTGTGGCTGTAAGTCCACCAAATCCAATTCCGGTCGCTGCTACACCGGTATTAGCATCCGGTGGAACAATCTTCGATACGCCTTCTCCGACACAGCATGTTATGGAAACCTACGTAAATCAAGCTGCAGCTCAGACTGTGACTATTGCGATACCTGAAATATTCAATGAATTTCCCACACCTTCAACTTCACCAGCTCCAGCTTCACTCGCTTCTAATACACTCACAAATGTCCCGCAAAGATATTCCCATAGGCCGATATTGACGTCACCTATACCATCACCTAATTCATCACGAACATCAACGCCAACATCGAACTACGAGTATTCAAGATCTCCGAGTGCATCGGTGTATTCAAGTCCAGGACATGCTACGTCTCAGAGCCCATCTTGTTCCTTTAACTTTGATAAGCCAAAGACTTGCTTCAATAAGGATAGCGTAAAATCAAAGAAGTTTGATCCTCTTGAAGCATCTTTTATGAGTTTATCATCAGCCATACAAAATCGAATATAAAATCCTGTACACATAGAGATTGACACAAACGCAGCTTCAGATCAAAGTTTTGGCGATTTTATTGCTTTAGAACTGAGCAACATGGCAGAAGAGAAGAAAATAAAAGAGAAAACTCGTATCCTAGAAATTTTGTTTCAGCAAGACTGAAGGATGACTGATTTTTCATCCATTTCATATATTATATTTTATTTCTTTTGTAAGCTATATTATGGTTCCTAATAATTCCAAAGATTGAAGTTATGCAAAGTGCTGCTATAAATGAGAGTTACTTGATATTTTGAATATTATAGAAATAGAACGTTCAATATTATTCTGGTTGGTTTTTTTGTTCGTGGTTGGGCACGGAAAGAAAACAACAAATTCGACGCTACTTAAAAAACGAAAAGCCCTTTCAATATTCCAAAAACAAGGGTACTTTTGTTGAAGTTTTATTCTTGGATTAACAAATGTTTTCTCTCCGCAAGGGCTACATCTGTGTGATGCAATAATAAGTAATTACTACTAGTGGTTGTACTCAATAAGCGTTCATTATTTCCTCCATCTATATCACATGTATTCGATAATTATTTTGTAACTTTTCAAACTATGATAACAGATTGATTGTTGGGTTGTGATAGTGAATAAAATACAAAATATTTCCATCTTTTATTTAATTTGTCACCGTATATCGAATGCGAATGTTATCTCAATTTGGTAAGATTTACACGTTGTGTCAACTATTCAATCTTCAATGATAGCTCTATATCGAATATGGTCGAATTGCCACGGTACTGCTACTTCAGGTGTCATGAAATACTCGGCTATTGAGTTTCTTAAAATAATTGCGTTGGCGGGATCATTTTGTAAAGGAGCAGGTGGTAACTGTTGAAGACAACAGTCTTGTTCCTCTTTCCACCTACCAGGTTGTACAATTTCATTTCTATCCACCCTGTCAACAAAATTAGGTGGGCAGTAAAACCTTTCTGCAGGTGCTAACGCTTCATTTCTTATTTTTTTTTAAATTGTGAAGACAGATGGCAATAAGGATTCCTTTGTCTACGGAGGCTGTGTGCATAGCAATTGGTTTTCGAAAGACGCGCCCTCGAGATGCCATAATTCCGAAAGCATTTTCGATAACCCTGTGGGCTCTAGAAAGTCGACAATTAAAGATCTTTTCCTCTTCGGTTAAACCACGACCGGGATAGGGTTTCAGCATTGTCATGGATAAAGGGAAAGAATCATCACCAACAAAAAAACATGGAGCTCGTATGTTACTGCCCGGGAGCTGAGCAGCACCCCCTGGCAAATCAAGCTGATTTTCTGTTATAAGATCCGAAATAAGGCTATCCGCGAATATACCCGCGTCACTGTTACTCCCCATATCGCCAATTTGCACTAGCGCGAACTTGTATTTAAAATCACACGCAGCGAGTAAGACGACGCTGAAAGTTTTTTTGTAATTAAAAAACAAACTCCCAGAGTTGGGAGGCGCTTGTATGAGAAAGTGCTTTCCGTCAACTGCACCGATGCAATTGGGGAAATTCCAATGTTCCAAAAATCCGGCAGTTATATTTCTCCACTGTTCTTCGGTGGGCTTTTGCAGAAAATTTGGCTGGAGGACACGTGCGAGTACCTCGCAAACTTCTTTTATTATCTGCCTTGCAGTTGATTCCCCAATTCTGTATGCTAATGCAATCGATATTATTTGATCACCCGCAGCCAAGTACCTGAAATGAAATGAGAAAATGAATGTCTTGCTTTTTTTAATTTAATGTGTGAAATTGTATTGAATATCTCAGAAAGTAGATAAATGTGGTCAAATCGGAAGAATGTTTCAGGAGGTCCATTCGATATTTTATTTATTTAACCATTTCTGTCATTCGATGTAACAAGTGTCACGTTATTCGAACGTTTAATTTGTAATTTGGACATTTCTTCTATTTGATACATCATATAAATTTCTTGTACGGAATGAACCAATTTAGAAATTAACATAAATTTTATTACAGGTCTTCCGACCTTTTTTTTTGTTTCTTAATGGTACTTCAACTACCACGGCGGAATTGTTCAATCGCGAGTGGGTATTTCTTGCAAATTGTAAATAACTGTTCGTATACCTTAACGTTATTGCCAGCTGTGATTCTGGGCTCAATGCCCGGGGACGACGCTTTATCAAATATGGATGAACCATATTTAATAACTCAGAAAACGTTGGAACATCCATTCTGGTATATCGAAAGAACATCGTTGGATCATCTTTCAGCTCTTGGAATGGATTATCGTGACCGCCTAAAATGAGTCTGTTTCTATTTATTAGCCTCACCCACCAACGTCGATTTCTTCATCTATCAGGTTGTCTTCTTCTACGTATTATCAAGAATATCATCATGCATAAAGCTCCGAGCTCCAAAAGCTTATCGTTGTCCATAAGTCCCCCGTTTTGAGCTATTTGAAGACGATAATAAGGAAACTGATTAATTCAAAAGTGAAAGAATCTCCAGCATAAATGATGACGGGTACAACAAGAAGCGTATAGAAAACAATTTTTCGTTAAACGTGTGTCATACTGCATATAAGCTTTGCAGGATTTTTTCATTAGTTTAAACGAATAGAGTTTTCAAAAAGTAATAACTGAAATCATTATGTACACATTGTTTTCAATTTCAAAAAGGCACTTACCTTCTTCGAGCGCGATTCACGGAAAAAACAAGCTTCAATACAATTGGCAAAAGTTGAAAAAGCAGAACTTCGTGCAACATTGCAAACAACGGTCAACATGGTCTGGAGTGGCGCGCGCATGCACGCCTCCGGCCTCGTCGAACGAACCGTCGCGCGGTACGATCCAGTCCGTACCGACTTTACTGAACCGGCCCTGATTGGTCAACGGACATGTGTGCGTGTATCCATGTAGCGGATCCCTACCGCCGTACCGTAAAGTCTGTGCGCCAGGCTTTAGGCAGGCTCGGTGCACATACGCAAACCTCAGCTCTGTAAAGCAGCTTCGGTTAGATTTACTGGCTCGCAGCACTGGCTAATCACCCGTGTCTGTATTTCTTTACCAGTGTCTCGACTCCCAAGTGTGCGCGCAAGCTCGGCTAGCACGGCATATCCCAGCTCTGCAGGGGGGCGGCTCTGGTGTATCTAGCATACATCCGAGTCCGTGCATTAGAAACAATTTCGTGATTTTTTCACTTTTTCCATAAGAGGAGCTCCAATCTTGTCCGTAGGACAAAGAACTCACAACAACGGTGGTATTTGCGGCATCTTCCGTGTCGCAAACAACCACGTAAAGTTACAATATGTAAAGGTGAAAGAAAAATTGTGGAAAACCAGTAGTAGGGTGGGCCGAAAATCCGCTTTTTTTAAAATTCTCTTAACAATACCGAAAATATTATTCGTTATGCTAAAAAAAAATCTGTCCGAACGGAAAAAATGTTGAGTCAATATCTTATAGTCTAAGAGCCCGTGACAGATTTCACTAAGCGTTTTCAGCATGGTCACAAAATCGTAAGACGCTATGTACGGGGTTCGTATTGTGGAAACCGTGAGCTGGCAGCTCAGTCCCCTTGCGTTCGAATACCTGGTTCAGGTAAACAAACGCGTTTTTCAAGTCATTTCAGCACAGTCAATTCCAACTCAGATCCGATCTACTATTATGTCACATTATTATGTTGAACAGCCAGACCGGTAGCTTGATGATAATATTGTGGCAGACTGGATTATAATCATTAAAAAAATATATATTTGCAAGCGATAGCAGCAGGTCTGCCAATTTTATTTTTACGAAGTACTATGTCCCCCTAGATCACTTGTAGAATGCCAGACGAAAATTCCGTTGCGAACACCTTGAAAATAATTAATAAAGTTCTGCGATTTTGATCTAAAGTGGCGGTGCGCGGGAAGAGCAGCGGGACGGGGGCTACACGAAACGAGGGGACCGACCGCGTAAAGGGGAAAGAGCTGCTCTACAACGATCGATTGTTATTTAATGTTGTGATTTTAGATTTTACAGTCGTGAGTTTTGCAAAATTTTATATTTTTTAAATATTGTCATAAAAAAATTGATTAAAATTTTTTTTTTAACTTTTCACCGGTATAAAAGTTAAGAACTGAAATATTTTCAATTTTAATAATATATTTATTTGTTTTAATCATAAAACAGTTGCATTATAATATACAGTCAATATATCTTTTTTTTTCATATACCAAAATACTACACTCATTATTTATAATATTCTCATTTTTCTTATTTTCCACATGCTTATTTCTAATATTCATTGGCTTCAAAAAATTGAAAACTTATTCTCATCATGAATCCTCCTAAAAATACAAATTCTTTCTAATAGAAATTTTCAATGTCACTGTCAATGTCAGTATCATCGTCACCTTCGTCATCCCAACTGTCAGGCGAGCCATGTATAGAAAATAAATGTTGAACTTAATACTGTGTTTAATTTGATATAAATGTAATTGAAATATGTATTATGAATTTAAAAAAACAACGTGGAGTCGTGTTTTCATCTACGCTTTCATCTGGTTCGATTGTAACTTCATTGGCGAATGTAGGGAGTTGATCTCCTTCAAACTATACGAACTCATATTTTTCATCTTCTTCAGTCCACCCATTTTCATTAGCTTCAGAGTTGAAGGAATTTCAAGATCGGCATTACTCCAAATGCTGGTGATGTATTGAGTTCGTAGAAGATGTTGTTTCAACTCAGCCTCGCAAGGTAGTAAATTGGACGCATCATAATTCTTTAATTTTTTTTGGAATTTTTCTTTATCAGCATTTGGCTTGTAATTAGTTGAAAAGAGATGGAATCTTGCCTTATCTACACGATGAATCTTTTTTATGCCGTACATTTCATATAGAAACTTTTCTATAATGTTGAAAGTAGTAGATAATTGAGTGGAGCTTGTATCACGAAGAGAGCTAAAGGCATTTTTGTACTCTGATGATTTTTCGAGAATCTTGAGAGGCTTTCCCTTTCCTTTCCCAAAAAATGAAAGATTATAGTCGCATCCAGTAAATGCATGAAAGCCTGGCAATGCATCACATAATGAATTACCCAAAGCATTGTGTAGTTTTTTTACGTCGATATAACGTAAGGAATTTCCTGTCCCGATTTCCATCCATATTTCGTGTACGGAGCACATGCGTGTCATATTGCCGAGCAGTATAATTAGGATATCTGTATCTGACCACTTTATCAAAATATTCGCCGAAAAACAAATTTTAGATACATGGTAGACTATTTTTGTATCAGCCTCTTCGTGGATTGGGCAATTAAGAAGTATCTCAGGATTGCGGATTACCTTTCCATCAGATACGTGAAATCTGTAGCATTCCTTGTGATTCAAGTGAATGACTTTATTACCAATGAAAGACGCCATTTCATCTGAAGCCCAATGATCTATTAAAAATCCAACCAGTGCTTCTTTGAAGGAACTGTTTCTCAGCTCAGTTGCAAAATTTGCTGGTCTTACTTGGTCAGGCCCACCAATTTTGTAATTACTGCCTTGGAACCCCTCTCTCAGATGCCTCTCATCATCCTTAATTGATGGTGAAAAATATTGATCGAAGACAATATCAATTCTCTGTGCACTGAACTTCGTGACCATTTGCAAAATCTTTTTTGAAATCGATCCAAACGATTTAGGGACATCCTTCATCAAGTGGAGCATGAAGAAGCCATCAAGGATGACAACATCAAATGGTGGTGGCTCCAGAGTTTCTATACGTCGTTCCAAGATCTTCATCGAAGAAGATTTCGTGGTTTTGTATATTTTTCCATCTGGGTGGCACATTGACATTGGCACTGGAGTCACAGGATAGGTCATGACCTTTTCTAAATCAACGTCTTTCTCCATTGAAATTCCAAGTATCCTTCCGAACAAATCTCGTTGCATTCGAATTTCTTGAACTTTATTTGCAACTTTTATTTTCCTTTTCACAGTTTCCGACGAAAAATTCTCGATGATTTGTCTTTTAATCACCTTCTCAAATCTCATAGGATCTCCAGAGCATTCGGAAATGAAACTCTCACGTAAACGGTTGCCATTTACTTCAATATTCAAAAGAAAATTTGCTGTTGATTCTTGTGCTGCCTTTCCTGTTCCAATGTTGAATAGAAGGCTCCTTTCGATATCCATGCTGAATGGGTTTATGTTTTCTTTAATGACGCACATGAATTTTCTCACGCCAGCTACATGTTTTTTAATTTTATTGGGCTCTAGGTCCGACGTGACATCTTGAGACTTTGTTAATCCAATTTCAGCATATACGTGACTTATTATTGTTGATCGAATGCCATGGCTTTTCGCCCATCGTTGACGAGCAGATATCGAGTTTGTGGAATGTGAGATCCCAGTCAATTTCCTCCCTGCATCGGCATTAATTGTCTGCTCCAACGTAAGATCGATTGGTTGTCTAGAAAATGGTTTATCCGTTCGTTTAACACCGAAAGAGCCTTTTTTAAATTCTTCGATTAATCCAGGGTGTGTATCATCAACTTTCAGCAGGTTATCATGATATTCAACCAACCGTCGAGCGTAATTCGGTTGATTTAAAATGAAGAATAAGTTGCTCATTTTGGGTAGGATGTATTTATATAGCTCGAAATCGGAAGTCCGAATGCTCTTGGATAGAAGCTGGTAATAATTTATTAGATTTGTGTATATTAAATAAAACTGAGGTGTTTGCCCAAATTCTCCAGCGAGCGTTCTTTTTCTGTATTCGCCATATTGAGCCAATAATGTTGAAAGTGACTCGTTTAGATTCTCAGTGATATTTCCACTTTCTTGAATAATTTTAATATCCGATACGACGTCATCAGATACTTCTACGTTCTCTTGCTCAAGGAATGCTTCGAAATGCAAAATTTGAAGCCCTAATGAAACCATGGGATGTAATCGTTTACACCGGTTAAAGTGTTTTCCACTTATGAAGCCGTTCACAGATCCACTGGCTATTAAATCACTCTCAATCATGATATGCGATAGCCCACAATTATCGATGACTTTACCAATGGCTTTGAAAAATGCCATCATGATGTGAAATTGGCCCAAGTGAATAAATACATTATCGAACAGTGGTGTTTCCATAGATTTAATCTGATTTGCTATTTTACAAATCGCTAGGTCGTATGTAACTTGGATGTATCTTTGGGAACATTCGTTCGAAATTTCTATACTGTCAAACAAGGTTTGTCGTACAAAAGAAGTGTCAGTTGGAGAAAAGTTTATAGGAGGAAGATAAAGCACTCTCTGTTTGGGACCATTGTTCCGGTACAGTTTGCTATTGAACCCAACCCACATTGGCGAATTGGGTATTTTCAGAGCATGCGAAAACATCGACAGCAAATCAAGTTGTGCTGAAAATGCCAATTGCTCAGGGATATTTTCTCTCGTACCGTAATTTATTGGCAATAAACTTTCCATCATTCGTGGTTTTTTAGGGTATGCCGGTATGTCAGGAACTATTGCATCGAAGATTCTTCTTCTTACTCTTCTTCTTCTTGTATTTGCAGTCTGGATCGAAGATGGTGGCACTCGGGGTTCAACGAAAACGTAGTCATTCCGACTTTGAAGTGAATTTTCATTTTTATTCACAGGTGTTGCGGCTCGCGAATTATCAACGACTTCATACATGTCCATCTCACGAATTTCTTCATCCTCATTTCCAGGTGTTCCAGCTCGAAAATCATCATCAACGTCATGTGTGTCATTTTCAGGTACTGTTTCATTTTCGTCTGAAGGTAGTTTTTCAGATTGATTAGTGTTGCATTCTTCAAATTGAAATATAATTCCGACAGTGACGTGGAGTGTATCCTTGCCATTAATGGTTTCCACAAACCTATCAAAATTATCAAAAGCGACTCCGGTACTTAGATGTGGAGCTAACGATATACCAGCTGGAGACAATCGTGATTCTTCAGTTGCAGCATAAGTCAGCTCAGTTTCGATTCCTTCAATTACGTTATACGAGCAACAATGGCCATATCTGTTCAAAATATCTATTACTTTTCTGCTGCTTGTTAAACTTTTTAATGTTATGCCAAGAGTCATGTGTTTTGATGTTTTAATTTTTCCATTCGAGACTGCATAAATAATATCTTGGCAGAAAGAATTGACTTTTCTTAAATGACCAGGATTATTTCTACGTCGGCAATCCAAACCACCTATTACAGTCGTATAAAATGTGTGCAATGATTGGGGTGTTGAACACTCACCTTTTACCACATCTGTGGATGTTAAATTTTCAGGTAGCTCACATTTCTTTATATTCAACAGATCTCTTCTTAAAATAAGTGCAGCTCTTTGCAGTACATCTTTTTCTTCTAATGACGAGAATATCACCTCACCTATTTGGCTATTAACGCCTTTTGAACCAACCACAATTTTTCTGTGGTGCATGGTGATGATTTCAACTCAATCACGAAATATTGACATGATTTTTTGTTCTAGGTGCTGCTCTGAGAAGGCAAGGTCTTCGTCATTTTCTAAATTTTCACAAAATATTTCAGTCAAGATTTCAGTGTAAACAGTGAATAATGATGATAAAAAAATGCTGTTCCCACGTTGAACTATTTCATTTTCTATGTAATCATGTAATTTATCGAAGGCTCGTTTGTGGTTTTCTCTGGCAGTACGCCAGGTTGTTTTCTTATTGCTTTGGATAGATGACTTATATTGATTGTAGTATGCAGATTTACAAATTGCATGATATACCACTTCACTGAACGTTGCATATTCGTCAATTTTTCTGCACATTTCGAGGTCATGGGTTTCGGAGGCGTATTCCTTTATAACATGAAGAGAATCAGTTTCACCAATACACAACTTCTGAAATTTAGTTTTATGAGTTTTACGATCTTTTCCACAAAATATGCTGCAACGGTGCACTTTTACGGGAAGGGTTACCCGGGAACCGCGCACTTCGGCATCAACGTTTATTTAATAGAAAACTAATAAGAAAACTGATAGTTGGGCGCCAGACGTTTTCACGTCACTCGAAAGACTAAAACATATAGTTTGACGGCGGAAATTGCCAGATAGCTCAGAATATACTAGTAACTAAACGGTAGAGGGGCAGGGTGCCAATTAATAGTCAATACCAATTATATTTTCGACTGATTTATTCAGAAGTACTGAATCGGTACGAGAAAAACTAAAGCACAATCCGCAATAATTACGGGAATGAGTAATACAATATTTACAAAATTATGTTCTGTGATTCAGACAAATTCGGGATATTACGGGAACAGACTAATAATCAAATATCCAAAATATATGACACAATATAACAAAATATAAGAGAAATTCACAGTAGTCGTCTCGATACAAGATTAATCAATTCATACGGGACTTAAAGAAGACAATATGAAAAATATATCAAACAAATAATTATTAACTAAGGACTAAAAACTAAATAACAATGCTTGCTTCGACGCTCGCTAGCTCCAGGATAGTACGTTACAGGTCGTTTGTGATCGGAATAATAAAATAAGAGAGAAAGACAGAGAAAAAGAAAAAAATCTAACAGGATCTACCGCATGCTAAAGCATAGAGAAAAGGCCACAAATAGTCGCTAAGCACGAGTCGACTCGGGAATCCGTTTTTAACAATACTAAATATAATGAAATATAACCGGGACGAAGTCGAAGGACTTAACGAACCATAATCGTGGCCTACGCCACACGAAATATAACCTACTAAATAACTAAACGGGATTCATGGGCGACCTCGTGGTTTTACAGAAAATAGGTCTTACCTTATCGGCGATAAGTCGGCTTCGCACAAAACGGGAATAACAATAGAAAAATAACAATAAACTAGACTTTAAACTTTAACAAAATAACAATAATAACTTTAACGGGAAACTAACAAAATCTTTAACACAACACTTTATCGATAACGATAACGGGAACTCGGGAATTAGCTGGTCTTGAGGTGAGGACGGACAAGCGTAGAAGTAGGCCGAGTCCTGCGCTACCCCACATTTTATAGGTGCGGGATCCCCTAGCTGCTATCCGATTTGAATCGTCGTACTTAGATTTTTCGTCAAAATCTTACTCGTCAGACTCAGCAGTTAGTCGACCTTGCTGGTGTGAGTTTCGGGACGCGTAGTCCGGGACGTTCTAGTCGTAGGAGTTTGTCCAAGTGCTCATCCAACATGGCGGTACGGCGGGATGTTTCGAATGTGGTATAGCGGGGCTCGTACGGGATTTCGTGCATTGCGTCTTCTTCTCCAACCTCGGTTCTCGTCGCGGGACTCCTCGTGATTATCGTCGGGACGAAGTGCACCCTGGCTGCGTTTTAAAAAGAAAAACGGACCAGTCAGAGGATCTGGCGGAAGTTCTGATGCCCCAATACCCGGATCTGCATCCAGAGTTCCCCATGAGCGATGTGGAAGGCTTACAGACAGGCCTGCCTCACATGGTTGGAGTTCTACTACCGGGACTTTTCGGGAGTAACGCCGCACAGTGGGGAATTTTCACGAAATCGTGGCCATAAATCGGGGGATTATCGGAACTTTGCTAAATTTGGTATACTGACGTTTTTGGGGTCGCTGATTTCGAATCCAATATCAAAATTTTGAAAAACAAAATGGTGGCTCCGATATGGCTGGTTGAAACAAAAATTTCCCAATAAATTCAATAAAAAATCAACTTTCCCGATGTTTTCGAGGTCGCTGATTACGAATCCATTATCAAAATTTTGAAAAACAAAATGGCGACTCCAATATGGCCGATTGAAACAAAAATTTCCCAATAAATTCGATAAAAAATCCACTTTCCCAATGTTTTCGAGGTCGTTGATTACGAATCTAACATTAAAATTTGGAAAAACAAAATGGCCCATCCAATATGGCAGATTGAAACAACAATTTCCCAATAAATTCGATAAAAAATCCACTTTCCCGATGTTTTCGAGGTCGTTGATTACGAATCTGATATCAAAATTTGGAAAAAAAAAATACAGAACCCAAAATATGTTTGTGGAGCGGCTGCAATAATAGATTATAAAATAGATTCGGAAATTTGTGGAACATAATTGTTTTCTCGTAATATGGTAAACAAAGTCTTCATTTCTAAAAAATACAAAGAATATTTTAATCCGAATCCGCGATGATTTATGAGAAAATCCGTGAAATCCGTAAAATCCGTCGTAGGGTAAGGCAGCTGCTACTCCAGGTAGGCCCAGTTCGGCTGACCAGGCAGCTCGCACATCACGCGGGGGGGCCTTCTCGGATCACGCATACGCTCATAAAAATTGCTCTGGAACACGCCGCGCACCTTTGCGCACTTTCGTTGACACGCCATTCGGAAGCTGATATTCTAGGCTACATTTTGAAAAAAAAAACAAAGGCGGGATTCCGCGGGATTCTATACTAAACGTCTATGCAAAGTCAATATTTACTTCCGAACGAAGGCATTTTTCAGGATTATCGTTAAACTACGCAAACATGGACAATAAATAATATTTTTCAATTGTAAAATAGGCGAAACTTTCTACATACCTTGAGGAAGAGTATCCATTTTGTTAAAATTTATTCACACTTTCCACTACTTGTATCGAATGTTCAAAATTGCGTTACAGAACACAGCACGGTTGACGCTCGCGACGGTCACCGACGAAGGTCGACTTTGGACTGAAATATCTAAAGGCCTATCAGGTATAAAGGGTCGGGACAACTGGGACTTTACGCAGAAATTAGTTCTCAACCAATACCTGTGATCGTTATACCTGTATGGAATTTTTTTTTCGATTTTTGGCCACGATTTCGTGAAAATTCCCCACTGTGCGCCGGTAGCGGGACGATACCGGGAAAGCCGATGACGAAGTCCAGCTCGACTCCAGGTCGATAAGTCATTGGCAACGGGAAGCGTTGTTGGGTTACTTGAAGTTTCGCCCTGCTCTATTCAACCATTGCCTAGACGTCCAGAAACCGTTGATGGTAAGTGGTTCAGCACCAGGCTGATCAGTCTGCGGGAACGAGAGGGTTTGATTCCGGGAGTCATCCTTCTTCGACCGCTCCTGCGGCATCCACGACCGGGAGTTGGAAAAGAAAGACGTGCTGACCGGGAGCTGTAGTTCGGGAAGGACCTCGGTTTCAGACGTCGGATGCAGTCCCTCGGCGTCCTGGCGTTGTCCTCCCGAGCTCCGCTATTATAGAGACTCGATATAAAGCAAAGGGGTTATATAATAAATCAAACTATTATCAGACTAATAGTCGTAATATCAATTAAAATAATAATCAAATTAATAATCCAAATAATAAAGAAGCTACATTACGACCTGTGCTACTTCTCTGGAGCTGTCCGTCCTCACGTCGTCTGCCACTCGCGCGGTATTGTGACGCTTGCAAAATGCAACGTCACAATGCATACTTTTGATCGTTGATTGGGAGTGTAAGTGTTTGAATCGTCCTGTGGAGGTTCTCGCGCTCGAAATTCTTCCGATGAAGTAGAAGGCTGTTGGAGGGGACAATCATTTCGAATTTCTTGCGAAGAAGTAGAAAGTTGTGGGAGGTTGCATTGGTTTTGAATTTCTTTGGATGAATTACCCGACTCTGAGCTCAACAAGATTGATGCGCTCTGTGCAGAATATTTTTTACCTACAGCCGTCAAGCTTCTGTAGCATCTTGGATGGTATCCACTGATTTCATCCACAGCGATAGGTAGCTGAAGCCCGTGATACTGGAGTTTATGTGCCTTTCTCACAGCTAACGCAGTTTGACACTAATCCAGTAATTTTTGAGTAAATTTCACGATTTTTTCTTCAACGTATTTTTTACATATTACACAACAATTTTTTGTTAAAGCCATTTCTGTCAGAAATTTTTTTTAACAATATTTAAAAAATATAAAATTTAAAAAACTCTCGACTGTGAAATGTCACATCGCGACATTTAATAAAAATCGACCGTTGCATAGCAGCTCTATCCCTCCTACGCGGCCGGTCCCCTCGTTTCGTGTAGCCCCCGTCCCGCTGCTCTCCCCGCGCACCGCCACTTTAGATCAAAATCGAAGAACTTTATTAATTATTTTCAAGGTGTTCGCAACGGAATTTTCGTCTGGCATTCTACAAGTGATCTAGGGGGACATAGTACTTCGTAAAAATAAAATTGGCAGCCCTGCTGCTATCGCTTGACAATACATATTTTTTTAATGATTATAATCCAGTCTGCCACAATATTATCATCAAGCTACCGGTCTGGCTGTTCAACATAATAATGTGACATAATAGTAGATCGGATCTGAGTTGGAATTGACTGTGCTGAAATGACTTGAAAAACGCGTTTGTTTACCTGGACCAGGTATTCGAACGCAAGGGGACTGAGCTGCCAGACTCACGGTTTCCACAATACGAACCCCGTACATAGCGTCTTACGATTTTGTGACCATGCTGAAAACGCTTAGTGAAATCTGTCACGGGCTCTCCGTCTATTAGGCTCGCCAAAGTTGGGAAAAGTTCAAAGTGTTACAAAAATTTTTTTTTGGGTTTATTTTTGTATCGGAAATTTAATTCTCTACAAACAAGGTCCTTACATCAAATCATGTAGGATTGATAGTTTCTGAGATAATTGCAATTGTTCTCAAAAATGGTCATTTTTCTTTCTATAAATATCTTTTTATGGAAAAAAAAAATTTCATCATGTTCTTTTATTCAATTCTCTACAAAAGCAATCCTCAAGACTTATTATATGATAATCAAAATATTCGCGATGATTGCAGACTCTGCTGAAAATAGTTTCTGATAGAATTTGTTTTCGTATCAACTATTATTATCATGTTATTTAGTGACAGACTGAAGTATCTGCTATTGAAACTACTTTTTGATAAAAAAATTAGTTCACAAATTAGAACAACAGTAATATTTATCATAAGATCATGTAATAATTCAGAGAAAGTGATTTAAAAGTAACAAATTGTAGGATTATCAAAACTATGATGATTTTTATTTCTTAAAACTTGTACTACAGAACTTACACATTATATCAAGAGACTCGGTAGAGTCTCGCGCCTAGTTGCTCTTTACTATCTAATGTTGGATTTTTCCGACGAGATTCCAAGGTCGAGCGAATGAGTCCATCTCTCATTACATAGCCACAAACTTTATTTGCAGCTTCTGTTACGAGCTTAACAGTACGTTCTACTGCCTGTGTGTGACAATGAAAATTTTCAAATTCCTACATACATCTCGGTGCAATATCATTGTTTGCTAGTATTTCTTTTAATTTACTTGAGCATATATTTTTTATAACGGGAGGAGGTGTTATGTTACATTGATCCCAATTGATCATTTCGGTATAATCGTTTGCATTGAGCTGAAGAACAGGTAATTGAAAGTAACGAATTGAATGTTTTCTCGGTGAGTCTGCAATTTCTCTTGCTTCAATAATTTTTTGTAAAGCATATTTGCGTACATCTGATCTTTCATCCACTAGCATCGAAAGGAGTAAGTTTTCCGGAAATGCAAAAAAGGCATTTCGCGAGACAATCAGTGACAATTTTTTGTTCTGTTTTAGGCATATATCGAGATCTATTAAGTAATTCAAACAAATGTTTTGCACCTTGATCGATCGTGTTCTTCGATTTGATTAAAAACCACACTCGTACATGAACTGTAAGAATATAGACTACTCATTTTTTTAATTTGGTATCTGGTTTTTCAGTAGAAATATACAATCGTAAAATTCTATTTGCAGTTGTTAACCATGTGGCATGGCATAGAAGAGCAGGGTTACAATTTCTCAAATCATCCGAACATTTACCCGATTTGATTGCTGTAGCAATTGATAAAAAATATTTTTGATCTTTACTCAAATCAGAGATTGAAATAGACGGTAAATCACAATCAACGTTCTTGTATTTAACAATCGGTAGTTTTTCACACTGCAAAAGCTGCTTCCCAATAGGTCCTTTATAGGAATTAGGACCAGAAGTTGTACTATCAAGAAATTGAAAAAAATGTTTCAACGGTAACTCATTCAAATGTAATAAACAAATTACCCGTTGAAGAGGTCGGTTAAATTTTTCTTCAAGATGTCGAATTATTCCACCCTTCCATCCGGTATTAACACGGGTTCCATCATAACCAATAACATTAACAACTTTAATAGATTGTGGATATTTTTCCGACAGAACTTGGTAAATACAGTTCGCAATATCATTAGATTGTCCAGAAATCGGAGTTCTGTATCCCATATATTTTGAATCTGGTTCGCTGACAAGAAATATATGAGCGGATCCACATCACTTCACTCAAAAATAAACCGTCAAGTCAAGGATTTTTGCGCCATTCAAAATATCTTTAGTACTATGGAAAAAACAATACAACTTCGAGGATTTTGAAAAATTTTCAAAATTGGCGGAGTTAGAGCTATGTGAATTTTCGTAAACCGGTGTTGCACCGCTATGTTTAAAAATTCATATCTCCAAAAGTATTCAACGGAGTGGATTGATCTTCGAATCATTTTGTTCGTAAAAGAATACGCTTTCATGCAAAGAATGTCAATCCAAAAAAAAAAATTCCTTCACTTTTTTTTCGTCGTTTTCTTTTTTAATTTCACTGCCATTTCCGCGGGACTCACAGAAATTCATGGAGATAATTTTTTTTGGATACCTGGATCCTTCCCCTTCAATCCTAAGAAAAAAAATGTATGGAGAAGATACCTTGGCCGAAGAAAAAAAGTAAAACGTCTCGTCGCGCGTCGCCGCGCGCGCCGATCCACGTCCGCACTACTCCCGCAAGCTCGTTGTGTTGCATAGTGGAGTTATGACTGATGGATTTTTTGCAATATTTTGGTGGCTCTGAAAAGGGCCGATGTTTTTAGCGATGATTCGCTGGATGACACTTAGTAGGACACCTCTGTTCGAAATCAATTCATAATTTTCATCGAATCAAATTTTTCTGATGCGGAAAATAATTTTGTTTTGACGAGTTTATGGGATGCTGGAATGACCGCATGTAATTTCAGAGTACCATGAACTGTCAATGCTTTATCGAATCGATTTTGTAGAATAGATTCTTCCGCTTGATGTTCTGCAGACGTACAGTACACGAAAGATATGCGTATAAGTGTCTCCACTAGCGCCGCCGCGCGGCTTACAAGTATACTGGGTGCAATGTCGGTACAAAGTGTCACCTCGACTAAATGTCGGCTTTTTGGTTTCGAGTAACGGAGAATTGTCAATTTTCAGCCATTTTTCTATCAAATGATACGGGATTAGGCTCAAGGTGTGTGTTCGTTTATTGCGAAATGGCTGATTGTCTTGGAAATGCGATTATCTACGGCAACAGTGAATAATCACATGATTTAGGTGGTCGATAACTCAATCTGCCCACATTTTTGTCAAATTTTGAAAAAGTAAGATAATCAGCCAATTTTTGCCAAAGAACTGCGTAATTCCCCGAAGTTTCATTGCGATTGATTGCGTAGTTTTGGATGATTGACGATTCCCGTTTTCGAGGTTTCGACAAACGTTTCATATCACCCTAAGTTAATACATATCTTCTTATTCAGACGTGACTGATTTTCAAAATTATTCTTTCCGTATTCAGCCCCCCTAAATCTATAAGAAAATAGGTAATAAGACGTAAGTATGTAAACCGTGTAAACTAGTGTACCGAATGGGAACACGAAAGGAGATGTAGCAAGAGAAACAACATACTATAGGACGGGAGCGACGACAACAATAGACTATGGGATAGCAAATGAAGAAGCATGGGACGAGATAGGAGAATTCAGGGTAAAAAGAAGGACAGAATTAGGCCATCAACCAACAATAATAAAAATAAAGGGAGACGGGAGCAAAAGAGAAGAGAACGGGGAAGAGGAAGGGGAAATTCAGGTATGGGGCAGAAGGAAATAACACAATTCAAAAAAAAAGATAGAGAAAAAAGAATGGAAAGCAAATGAGGTAGACGAAGAGCGGAAGGAACTAGCAAGAATGATAAAGAGCGAAACTACAAAGAGGCAAAAGAGAAAGAAGAGGAAGATGGGAAAGGCAGAATGGTGGCATGGAGAATGCAGAAGGAAAAAAAGGCGCGAAGAAGGATATGGACAAGGGCGGGAAAAAAAGAAGAAAAGTAAAAAAAGAAATTAGGAAGATTCAGAGAGGAGAGAAATCAGTACAAAGAGCTTTGTGGGAGAAAGAAAAGAGAGTGAAGAGAGGAAGAAAAAAAAAGGATAGAGAACATGAAAGACGAAGGAGGAGCATGGAAATAACCAACAGGGAAAGGAAAAAGAGAATGGGAGTCAGTCGAAACATAAAAATAGAACAATGGGAGAATTATTTCATGGAGTTACTGCCCACACAGCACAAGGCCATCCACAGAACATCCACTGTATATTTTTTACATCCGTCGCGGATATCTCTAGAACATCCCATTATATTCATAGGACGTACCTAGAATGTCCTGTAAATGTCTAAATGTCCGCTTTTGAGATATCGTTGGGATTGTATTATGGGATATACTGTGGAAATTCTTGCACATCTGTTGGACCGCAGTGGTACATCCCATCGCCCTGTATTTGCATCCTCACATAATCCATAATACATCCATCGGATCTCAAGGCTTTTCGTGAATATCCGGAGAAAAATGGAATTATCACACATTATGAAGATCTAGTTGCAAAAACGAGTAATCCTGGGCAAGTTTAATGCTGTTACGTACCACTTCACATTATTCAAAATTTGTATTTTAAGATAATACCTATTGATCGGAAATGATAGTCAACACCACGGGGTTCCGTGGGAACTTCAAATAAAACCCGTGAGAATACTTCAAATGCAGAAAATTATAACCACTATTTCTTAAAGTTTATCAAAAACCCCCTCGGCTTAAAGATCACGAAGTCACGTCGCGAAACCTAAACCTTAGTCATAACGTAAAAGATACGGTGTTGAGGGTTTTTGCTGACCCCACATCGTACGGTCGGTTCGATGTAACTCCTCTGATCATTAACGCAATTATTCAGGAATAAACAGAGGTAACCGATAAGAATAGGAACCCTAGATTAAAGCAGAGTGATTGAAGCGATGCATGAATGTATATGTAATAGATTTTGTTAAAGTATCGAATTCGCGAAATTATAATGTTATTGCGAATCGACTGTAGTAAGGTTGGGACCGCATAACACTGTCTTAGGTAAAGTGTCCAGGAGCGAGGTGAATCCTCATCCGCGGAATAAAGGAGACTCCTGATAGGCTAATTACCTGGGCGCAGTAATACACACTTTGTCACAACCGCGGTTTCGTGGCTGCACCTAAATCTAATGCAGTGTCTTTCGTCTATCAAGTCGCGAACCGTTTGCCCCGTATCAACATATATTTTTTTTTTTTATCAAAAGATTATAAATATGATAAATTTGATAGTATTCTACCGTCGACATTGAATATTGAAGCATAAGTAGTCATGGATCATAAATAGCTTACAGAAATACACTCAAAATGTCAGTACCGTGGCATGTCCGATTCTCGTTTTTCAAACTGAATGTATAAATTTCTATAAAGATTCGTTTTATAATGTAAAGTTTAGGTTTTATAACTAAAATCTAATGTCTATTCCATCAAATTATGCTGCAATTATACCAAAATATTGATTGGCAGAAAGGAATAATTTTATTCAATTTTTAAATTTAAAATATTTGCCGCCTAAGCGCCATCTTCCATTCAGTTTCGTTCGTTCTCTCCGGCAGCATTTTAAAGAAGGACTATTTGTGTAGAGTTGACCGCTGTGTATTTATCTTTAGTCCCAATATTTTGACAGACATTAGTTGTTCTGTTTTGAAAAAGGTAAGTCATAAAATTACATGTCAGTACCGTGGTATTGGAACTCACGCGTATTAATACAATATTTAGATCAACTATACTGAATATATATATACTTAATTTTACGTGTACAATCGAAATGGTTCGGAAAATCATTTGAATTGTGTGCAAAAAATTAGGTTAGGTTAATTATAAATTCAAATGTCAGTACCGTGGATGTCAGTACCATGGTAAAAATAACAAATAATTTTCAAAACTGTTAAAGATTAATATTTAATTATATAAAAATTGTATTATTTTTTTTACATTTATAATTGTTAAAAATTTCAATTAATTTAATTTATCAACTCATGTTAAACTTAGTTTTATTCAAAGATTACTATGAAAATTGTTATTCTAAATCTATTAATAATAAATTCCAAAGATTGTTAAAATCAAGAAAGAAAATACCCAAAATGTCTCTGTATCATTATCAGAGTATTATAAGTTATCATTCGTTTTATTATTTTAAGATTTTGGAAAGATTTAGGTAAGTACTTTGAATATTTCATTTATTTGTCAGTACCGTGGAAATGATGTCAGTACCGTGGCATTGAAATTTTCAATTTTTGTCCTAATTTTTTGTCTATTGAAATTGTAGTAGAACTACATTACAGGCTTAATTCTGAGCATAATTGGGGAACAATAGTACCCAGAACATAGGTTTTAAAGCATTTTTAATTTTTTAAAATTTCGAGTTGCAAAAATCACAGTTATCTGAGAATCACCCATCTATGCTCCTGAGTAGTATAAGGAATAAGAAGGCCTCCTCCTTGGATATAATTCAATTCTTCATTTCCCTGCAGATGCGAAGTCCTGCCAAAATAATATAATATCAATTTTTGAATTTCGTAGAAGCTTTTTTCAATCGATTCGCTACTTGGGATTGCATGTGAAACTTATTTTTCATCACGAGTATTTTTGAGCTATCACGAGAGGCCTACATTTGATCGTTACAATTATTTTATTTCATCGTTTCCAATTCTGCAAAATGAAACATTGGTTTTTATTCTTTTCTTTGTGTTTTAATTAGTACTAATGTAATGTTTCATTTTGTAGAAATGGAAATTATGATGAAATAAAATAATGGTAACGATCAAATATAGGCCTCTCGTGATAGCTCAAAAATACTCGTGATGAAAAATAAGTTTCACATGCAATCCCAAGTAGCGAATCGATTGAAAAAAGCTTCTACAAAATTCAAAAATCATATATCATATCATATATATATTATATTAAAGTTCGAAATCGGATGTCCGCGGATGTCCGGGGATGTCCGGATGTCACAAAATCGGGGATGTATCTATTCATGCCTGTATAAAGTTTCTGTGTTATCGTCAGTCGTATATTGTGATCGTCAATTTGAGCCGAATGGATTTTTGGGTAATTGTGAGAATTTTTAGGAACATGAAAAAAGTATAGCAGGGGCAGTAATAATAACATATCTTTGAGTGATATTTTTTATATTATATTTTTTTATTGATTTTTTATTTTTTTTATTTTACATCAAACATTCCATCTGAAAAAATTCGAAAATTGTTCATCACCGCCTCTTTGCGGGACTGTTCTCGCCGCTGCTCCTGCCTCCTCCGCCACTTCCGAGCGCTGTTACCGCCCCTCGTCCCCCTGCTATTGCAGTGTGCTGATTTCTATATTGGCAATTGCCCCCAAAAGTTATTACGTGTTCCTTTGTTTCTTACTTAAGACGATTAATTCGAACCATCATTCCCTTCTGATTTGATCAACACAGCCAGAATTATTGAGAATTGAATAATTAACCTTTCGATTGACGATTACAGACAGGTGCGAATTCGCATCAAAGGTATCTTATTCGCCTGTATCTCTTAGAAATCGAAAAGTATCGTACGTTTCCCTCACCACGGAAAAAAAAGTCGAGTAGTTTCCCCAGCAGATGGCCCCGGACTAGCATTCAATTATATCTGGCCATCGAAGGAGACGGACGTAAATTTATTTACGGTGCGAATTTCGACCGGTGTACAACCCCCGGCTGGTAAACGAGTTTTTGGCAATTAAGAAATCAAATACTTGAATAAAAATTGCATTGTAACAACATTCTGCGTTAGTTCGTTCATTTTTTTATTCATTCGAAACAAGAATTATTCTTGGAGTCGTTAAACCACTATAAAATTTTATTTTCGGGTTACTTCGATAAAACTTTAATTTCCAACTGCTCGATAAATCGATTGTTTTCGTAAATTGTAAAAACAAACTTATATATACCCTCGAAATATTAATATTCCCGTTGATTACAGTCTTTACAATTTTCATCATTTTAATAATCAAGAATTTGCTCCAGTGTGTAAATCTAAAGTTTTCAAATAGGTGTTCGATCAAAGGGTTATGGATGAAATTTTTTTTCGATTGTCGCCGCTTATCATCGCTGAGTAAGTATAAAGCAAAATTGATCAACAATCGAAATTTTAAATCACTGTCGTCACTGAGTTCACATGCAATCTCATATCCAGGGTCTACTTAATTTCATCCAAATTTTAACTGAATATAGTTCAATATGTTATGAACGTTTGGTAAGATTTTCAGCTTACCTTTTTTCTTTTGGTTGCATAAATTTAATAAATTAATAAATTTTTTATATAAATATATTATATATACGAAAAAATGTATACATAATAATTGACAGCAAAAAAAGGCGAATGGTCTCCCCACTAGGTAACCCAAGATTAGCATCCAATTATATTTTGGCCATCAAAGGAGACGGACGTAAATTTAATTTCGGTGCGAATTTCGACCGGATTCTTCCTTAAATTGACTATCTTCAGTTTTCCTCCTCTATCTCAAAAATCTTGCACTTAGTCACAATTTGCCAAAAACGAACTTAAAGCTTATGAAATTGCGCACATTTTCAAGACAAAAATCGTTGCGATTGGATGATTGGTGACGAAATGGCGGCAATTTGAAAAAAACATGTATTTTTTATTCTCAGAAGAACCCTATTTTTATGAAAATTTCAAAATGGCCCGACAGAGGTAAAACATCGTTTTTCGCCAAAACGCAGAAACACGTGTCTCATGAAATCGCATGAAAATTGATATACCAAAGTTACAAATGGATCGGAAGTGGTGGCCAAAAATCATCGGTGAATCCATATGGACTGGGCCATATGTAAGTTAAATATATTGCCAATTTCGCTAATCATCCTCATATTGATAATAGTTGCAGTTACAGATTCGCGAGCAAACTTTGTGAGCTTTGAATTATAGGTAATTGAATTTTGTTCATCCGATGGTTTGTCATACACTACACTTCTGACTCACCGCGCGTTTCGATTTGAAATCCGAGCAAGTAATCTGAAAGTATATTATATTATTTATAATGTTAAAAAAAAAAAAAAAAAATATATAACAATACAGTATTATCAGTCATATAAGACATTCAAAACACGCGGCAAAGGTGGTGGCCATCGATAGGCGAAATCTTACAATTCTTTTTGAACTCACCCGTTCGTTCGTCACGTTTTTGATCGAGTAAAAGCATGTAGATCCATATCACCCAATAAAATCCATTAATCACGTTGTAATCACAAGTTCTTTCTTAATTATAAAGTACGACCTCTAGCAGGTTATGGGCCCAGTTTCGTTAAAGGTTATATTTCTGTACTTTTCTCTGTAAATTTGAAGTAAAAATAAGAAAAGTTCTTTTGAGGTTAGTCTGGCCACGTGCAAGAACAGTTAACCAATATGGACAACGAACACGTGAAAGTTACAAAATTGAGAGGCCTTGAAAACTGGTCTACCTGGAAATTTCAAATATCCATTTTGCTCAAAGCACAAGGAGCTTTTGACCTGATAACTAAAGTGAAAGCACAACCAGCTGCTGATCAAATCGCACCTTTGGCTTCTTGGAATAAGATCGATATTGCAGCGCAGAAGATCATTGCAACAAGTGTGGAAGATAGTCAACTGTTACATTTGATGAATTGTAAATTCTCGCATGAGATGTGGGACAAGCTGCATAACATCTATGAACAAAAAAATCAAACTGGGATACATATGCTGCAACAGAGGTGGTACCAAACGATAAAGATTTCGACCGATAGCATGGCAGCGCACATTGCTAAAGTAGAAGATTTGGCTCACAAACTCAGAGCACTTGGTGAAAATATGTCGGACTCTATGGTTATTACGAAAATACTTATGACTCTTCCTGCTGCGTATAACCATTTTATTACTGCCTGGGAATCGACTTCGGAACATCAACGCACGCTTGGTAATCTGACAGAGAGACTGCTAGCTGAGGAAATGAGGCTAGATAATCAAGAGAACAGGAACAACGAAGCCCTGGCTGCACTGAATCTGTCAAACAAATCTAGGAAAAGTAATTCAGAATATTCTAAAGCTGTTAAACATAATCAAAGTCAAGGCTCTTCAAACACAAAACGCAAACCAGGTATGTGCAACTACTGTAAGAAACCAGGACACTGGAAAGCAGACTGCTATAAGTTAAAAAGACTGAATGAGAAGAATAAAACTGCTGAATCAGACAGAGATAAAAATGAAGCTCTTTTTGGAATGTCCTTAATATCTGCAGATTCGAAAGATTCTACAAAAAATGTCTGGTATATTGATTCTGGGGCTACTGACCACATGTGTAGTCGTAGAGATTGGTATGACGAATTTGAAGATTTTCAGATCCCCAGATTGATTAGATTAGGGAGTGGCCAAACCATACAAGCAAATGGACAAGGAAGAATAAGCGTTCTTGCTTTTGACGGTGAACGTTGGAACCCTAAACATTTAGCTAAAGTAATGTTTGTTCCTGAGCTGCGATTTAATTTGTTCTCTGCTGGAGCGGCTCTCGATAAGGGCATGAAACAAATATCACAGGCAGACGGCTGCAAATTCGTACGGTCTGGGAAGACCGAGGTCATTGGACTACGTCGAAACAAATTGTATGAGGCACTGTTGAAAGTTAGAATTCCGGAGCACAGATCCGAAGAAGACTCTGAAGCTTTGACTAGCATCACTGAACCTTTAGACCTAAAGATTTGGCATGAAAGGATGGTACATCAAGACAAGAAATACGTGCGAAGATTTCTGGAACAAAACAAAATTAAGGTTAGTGCCATTGAAGATTTTACATGCAAAGGATGTGTTGTAGGAAAGATGCACAGAAACCCCTTTCCGAAGTCTGAAAATAAGAGTAACAAGACATCAAAGCCTGGAGAACTAATACACGCTGACGTATGTGGACCGATGCCTGAAAATTCCATTGGAGGTTCCCGATAGTTTCTACTATGCAAGGACGACTTCTCACGCCACAAAACAATATACACAATCAAGTACAAGAGTGAGGTGAGTGATTGCCTTTTGAAATACATAAGGAAGGTCAGAAATGAAACGGGGAATCTAGTAGGATGTATTAGAACCGATAATGGTCTGGAATTCATCAATAAAGATGTCAAGAGGATCACAAACAAATATGGGATAAAGCATCAGAGAACTGTTGCGTATTCACCTGAACAGAACGGGATCGCAGAGAGAGAGAATCGAACGATCATGGAAGCTGTGCGATCAATGTTGTATGAAAACGACCTACCGAAGAAATTATGGGCAGAAGCGGCCAACACGGCTGTCTACGTTTTTAATAGAACCGGAAAAAGTAAAATTGTGGGAAAAACACCTCAGGATGTTTGGTCAGGAAAACAAAACAAAATAGAAAGACTGATAATTTTTGGAGCTAAAGCCTATGTACATATTCCACAACAAAAAAGAAAAAAACTGGATAGCAAGGCTGAGGAAGGAGTATTCATAGGCTATGGCGAAGACGTCAAGGGGTTTAGAATCTGGTACCCCTCAACGGATGCAGTAAAATATGCCAGAGATGTGATATTTATAGAGAACAAAGAAGACTTATCCGTAAATCAGAAGACTGAAGAAAAAGAAGAAGCTACTTTAGAAATCACACAAGATAAAGAACAAATTGATGACGCATCAGAGCATGAGGATTCAGAAGATGAGGCGAACACGCCTGTCAACTCAACTTCATCAGACCATAATGAAAACGATGAAGCAGAAGGAGATTCAGAAGACGATTCAGAAGATGTTTTCGAAGATCCAATCGAAGACGCATCTCGAGATGAGCCACGGAGAAATCTAAGGGATAGAGGAACCCTACGAAGACCGAGCAGATATGACGGTTTTCTGGATATCGGTCATCTATTCCTTACTTTACATGAAGAACCTCAATCATATCAGGAAGCTATCTCGAGACCAGATTCTGAAAAATGGATTCAAGCTATAAATGAAGAATTGGAATCTGTGATAAAAAATGAAACTTGGACGCTAGAACCAGCTCAAGATGGGACAAAAATAATCGATTGTCGCTGGGTTTTCAAAATTAAGAAACGACCAGATGGACAAGTCGACAGATATAAAGCAAGATTGGTGGCAAAGGGATATGAACAAAAACATGGGGTGAATTATCAAGAGACTTTTAGTCCCGTAGTCAAGTTTGATTCACTCAGGATGATCCTAGCTATCGCAGCGGCAGAAGACATGAAACTGACTCAGTTCGACGTTAAAACCGCCTTCCTGTACGGAGACTTGGAAGAAAACGTATTGATGAAACAACCGGAAGGCTACGACGATGGTACAGGCCGCATATGCAAGTTGAACAAGAGTTTATATGGTCTTAAACAGGCGTCAAGATGTTGGAACGAACGATTTACAAAATTTCTTAGAGACAATGATTTCAGGGAAACCCATTCTGACCCGTGCGTCTTCATGAATAATGGGAAGGAAACATTGACAATACTTGCAATCTATATCGATGATGGATTGTTAGCAACCAAAAATGAAAAACTAGCCAAAAAGTTACTCCAAAAATTAGGTAAAGAATTTGAAATAGTATTAAGTAATGCAGAATTTTTCTTAGGATTTCAGATTGATAAACAGACTGACGGATCTATAATAATGCACCAGACAAGTTACGCCAATCAATTATTGAACAGATTTAATATGAAGGATGCAAATCCAGTTTCGATTCCAGCTGACAAGAATCATGATTTAAATCTGAACTTGCATCCAAACAGTCAATCAGCTCAAGGCATACCTTACAGAGAGGCTGTAGGGAGTTTAATGTACCTAGCCGTCGGGACTAGACCTGATTTAGCGTATGCACTGAGTACTACCCGAATGGTGAGTATCTTTCGCGGGTCCCTGTCCACCGATAAATCCAATAAATGGATTTTTGCATTTCTTTCATTAGGTTTAACCTTGACGTGAAATATCATTCACCATCTCTCCAACTGTGTGCTACGGAAGTTTGTTTCGGCGGAAATTCGAGAGCTCGGGAAAATACGCACGAGCGGTTATATACCGAGTGGTGAGTAGGTATAGAGTTTCCGGAGATCCCTGACTCCACCGATGAATCTGATAAATGGGTTTTTATTTCCGAATCAACTGTAATGGCCACTTGATTGACCCATATAAGTAGCATATTATTCACTCTTATACTTTTATGCCCGTAAATTCATTTTCTTCCCGCAAATGAGGGACAAAAAAGAATTTTCTCCCGATTACACTGAAATCTTCATATTTCTTCTGTGAAATGCGAAAGCAAAACCGCTCATTACTTCCTGGGGAGTAATAGTGGCCGCAATTGAGTCGGAAATATAGTATATCACGCATCTAGGGAGGGAAAGTAGGCTATTCCAAACTGCGTGTGAGATGGCCTTTTCTTAAATTATTTAATCTATGTAAATGAATTTTATTTGTACTATATGAACCTAATATTTTGTTAGCATAATATTGATTTTTTTTATTTTTCTTTCTGCAGGATGAACTTGGTTCAACTTGACGCGGATAAACTTTAGCAGAAAATAGAATTGATTTTAGTCAAGATTTCATATAATCGATTCTTTTATCTCATTCTCAACAGTATGTACAAAAAAAACAAACTGTAAGTCTGATGTGCTATATTATATACATCTGTCACTCTATTCCTTGAAAGAATATAGCAATAATTGTATTTGATTCATGTATTTGTGAGAATTGAATTTTATGGAGTTTGAAAGTTAATAAATTTTTATCACCTGTCAACCCTACATTGACTGAATCACTTGATCAAAGAATTTCATGATCAATTGATAAAATGGTCTTAAATACTATATAATAAAAATATTGAAAGAATATTGATCTCATTAAATCAGTGACGCTGTTAACAAAAAGATTGAAGAAGGACTGACAAAACGATAAGTGACGCTGCTAATGCAATAAAATATGAATCGACGTTGAATTTTTCCAATATATCAGTGACGCTGCATATGATAGCTATTTTTCATTTTTGTTGTGAACTTCTCAAATCACATAGTTGTTGTTTGAAAATCATATTCAGTAACAGATTTTAATATAAGAATTTTTTTTCCAATGGGCCGTCGTAAACTTGGACCGGAAGAAAGCGAAGCAAGTAAAAGACGAAAAGTTGAACAAAATGTTAAAAATCAGCGCCTTTCGCGGCAACGACAAAAATTGCATCAATCTTTGATAGAAAATTCGCAAAATCGAAACAATTTAGATAATCTCGCTGCAAGCACTTCAAATGATGACAATTTAGAATTTTACGCCGCCAGTAGTTCATCGGGCGGCATTGCTCGTGACAACATTGAGCATATTACGAATGTCCGAGAACTGAGAATATCCGCTCCAGAAAATTCGATTAGATGTACAATGATAAATCAGGAAAGAGAAAACGTTGTATTGGATGACGTACAAAATGTACAACGTTCTGATCCGTTTCATGATTTCACCAATATTCAAGAGCATTACATCGGTAGAATGGATGTCGCGTGCATTCATTGCAACGCAAAACATTTCTCTCTTGAAAAAGTACAGCGTAAAGGTACCTCTTTTAATGATTGTTGCAGTCATGGTGCTGTCACTCTCGAATCACTACTTTTCGTGCCGGAATTAGAATCTCTATTTGATACACACCATGCTAAGTCAAACGAATTTTTGAAGCGTATACGTATTTACAACAATATATTCTCTTTTGCTTCTTTTAATGCAAATTTAGTGAATTTCAATAATGCTGGGCGTCCTGGACCATATTGCTTCAAAATTCAAGGACAAATATACTATCAAATAAACACGACCTTCAATACTACAAGTAATGAGAAACCGTCGTATGGTCAGTTATTTGTGATTGATCCCCATGAAGCACTCGAATATCGTATGTCTTCCAGTAACGTTGATCTTGATCCTGATTTGATCAAATTAATCGATAAATTAATGCGTGAACATAATATTTTCGCTAAATCATATGAAATGATGGGAACTGAAATGAAAAATCAACAAAGATCTGACTCTGATTTACAGTTGATATTTAATTTAAAACCGGGTGTAGATAAACGCCGTTACAACTTTCAAAGATCGAATGAAGTAGCAGCGATATTTTCTACCACTGCTGACGGTGAAATTCCCGATTCGTATGTTGTTATTCGAAATAAGGAGACAAAAGTATTGCAAAAAGTTAGCAGTATGGATCCGAATGTGGAACCGTGGATTTATCCCCTTTTTTACCCATACGGATGTCGTGGTTGGCACAGAGATCTTCTTCGTACAAATTCGCAAAAACGTATATCAAGATCAGCCTATGTGAAGTATCGCATAGCTATCAGAGAAGAATTTAATGCTTTTCTAAGAGGTGGTCGCTTATTCCAACAATATATTGTAGACTTTTACGTGAAAATAGAAAAGGACAGAATAGATTACTGTAGATCTCATCAAAAAGAATTACGCATTGAATCATATAAGGGACTATTTGATTATTTGCATAAAAGATCAACGAATGGTGCAGACTTACGAATTGGAAAAGTGATCATTCTTCCATCTACGTTCATAGGATCACCACGTAATATGTTACAGAACTATCACGACGGAATGGCAATAGTGCGTAAATATGGGAAACCTGACTTTTTTGTTACTATGACTTGTAACCCAAATTGGATTGAAATTCAAGAAAATTTACTCCTAGGTCAATATGCATGTGATCGACCAGATCTTTGCGCACGGGTATTTAATTTGAAGAAGAATGCTTTGATCGATAAAATTGTTCAAGGATTTTTCGGTCGCGTAGCTGCTCATTTACATGTGATTGAGTTTCAAAAACGAGGTTTACCTCACGTCCACTTGTTGATAACATTAAGTCCGTCCGATAAAATTAGTAATGCATCGATGGTGGATAAGTATATATCAGCAGAAATACCTAACCCAGATACCGACCAGATTTTACATGACATAGTAATGAAGAACATGATCCATGGGCCTTGTGCAGACTGGTGCTTGATTGATGGGAAATGTTCAAAAAGATATCCAAAAACATTTAATGAAACAACGACTACGGATGATGATACATATCCTTGCTATCGCCGTAGAGATACTGGTAGAACATATAAACGCAGTAACACATTCATTGTGGATAATCCGAACGTTGTTCCCTATTGTCCCGCGTTACTAAAAATGTTTAATTGTCATATGAATGTAGAAATCGTATCGAGTATAAAATCAGTGAAGTATCTACACAAGTATTTATATAAAGGTCACGATGCTGCATCTGTCATTATTTGCAATCAAGATTCAAGTCAAAATGATGAAATAAATCACGATGAAATAAAACAATATCTCGAAGCACGATACGTAGGCCCATCAGAAGCTGCTTGGCGTATATTAGGCAAACCTTTGCACGATAAAAGTCGTTGCGTCACCCGTTTGCCTGTACATCTGCCAAGTGAACACAATATAACGATTCATACAGAACCTGATGACGTGGAAATAAATAATGCATTAAATCAAGTCACTATGTTATTAGATTACTTTGCACTTAATGCTCGAGATGAAGAGGCAAGACTGTTCTACTATGTTGAAATTCCAATACATTATACCTTTAAAACGGAGAAGGTCGATGGTAAAAAAGTCTCCCGATGGGAAAAGCGAAAGAGATTTTTGAATTGTATTGGTCGCATGTATTCTGTGTGTCCAACTCAATTAGAATTATTCCATTTGCGATTGCTTCTATTAAGAGTTAAGGGAGCAACAAGCTATGAGGATTTGAGAACAGTTGATGGTAAAATGGAACAAACATTTACAGCTGCCTGTTTATCACGCGGCCTTATAGAAAATGACGAGGAATGGAAGAAAGCAATGCAAGAAGCTGTGGTATTCATGATGCCAAGGCAACTCCGTTTATTATTTGTTCGAATACTTATTCATTGCGGTCCAACTCACCCTGATGAACTTTGGAATGAATTCAAAGACGCCATGAGCGAGGATTATAACAGCGTAAAAGAACAAGAACGGTATGGAAAAGCGTACAACGAAATAAACATTATACTTCATAACGAAGGCAAAAATTTAGAAAGTTTCCCACAACTTCTAAATTTATTTCAACTGGATGGAAATTTATCAGATACGAACAATAAAACAGCTGAAGAGCACTTAGTAATTGGAACTCAGCAATTCAATAAATTGAATCCAAAGCAACAAGAAATTGCTGAAATTATTTTGAATTTGGCTAATTCAAATACTGGTTTTGTAGAGAATAAGAATAATTGCTATTTTATTGACGGTCCTGGGGGCAGCGGTAAAACGTTTTTATACGAAGCACTTTGGCATCTTTTAGTTGGTTATGACAAAAACGTATGTACAATGGCTTTTACGGGTATTGCTGCAACGTTACTTCCACGTGGAAAAACGGTTCACAAAATATTCAAACTGCCAGTACCGTTGCTTTCGGATTCATCTTCGAACATCAAATTGAATTCAAAAGAAGCTACATATTTGAGAAATGTTGATGTTTTCATACTGGATGAAGCACCTATGACACCAAGATATGCCATTGAAATAATGGATCGAACTTTACGTGACGTCATGAATAACAACATTCCATTTGGTGATAAAATTGTTATTTTAGGCGGAGACTTTAGACAATTACTTCCCGTAAAAGTACATGCAACTCGTAGTGAAATGATAGATTTATCTATTAATCGCAGTTTACTTTGGCAAAATTTTGTACAATTCAGTTTAACAGAAAACATGCGAACCTTGCCTGAGCAAATAGAATTTTCTAAATTTCTATTAAAAATTGGTAATGGATCCCTCAATGACAATGAAGATAACTTAGATATTTCTCATTTTCCAAAGAATTTTTTAGCAACTGCGGACGCTGATATAGTAGAAGATCTTTATGGAAATATTTTTAGAAATAAAGAATACAGAAAATCCATTAACTTTGCTATTTTATCCGCAAGAAACGTGGATGTCAACGAAATAAACGAAAAAGTCGTGGAATTACTTGATGAAAATACAGAAAAGGTATACACAAGTATAGATACTATCGAAAATTGTGAAAACGATGGTCTAGAACATATTCTCACAATTGAATATTTGAATTCTTTATGTCCGCCTGGTCTTCCACCTTATGAATTGAAATTAAGAGCGAACTCGGTCATAATGATTATACGCAATTTAAATGTCAGTGAAGGTTTGTGTAATGGAACAAGATTGTTGATTCTAGAAATGTCGAATAATATTCTACGATGTGAAATATTAATTGGAGATAAAAAGGGAGATATAGTATTCCTGAATCGAATAACTCTAATTTGCGAAGGTGAATATCCATTTACATTTAAGAGAAGACAATTCCCAGTAAAGCTGGCCTTCGCTATGACAATCAATAAGTCGCAAAGACAAACATTTGAAAAAATTGCCATTGATCTTCGAAAGCAAGTTTTCAATCACGGACAATTGTACGTTGCTTTATCTCGTGTTGGCTCTTGGAATTCGTTACGAATGTATCGTGATCATAGTATGGATAGTGGAGCTATTAAAAATTTCGTTTACAAAGAACTCTATTTGTGAAATAAGAGAGATTGATTCGAATCGCGCGAGAGAAAAAATTTTGATAAATAATTATGTAGCTATATATACGTATTTGTATATGAATGCTGAATGTCCGCCAATACATTCACCGTTTGTCGAACAGTTAGGAAAAAAATGATGAAATATAAAGAGTTCGGATGTTACGAATTCCCCCGTATGTGGAAACGGAAATTCACATCTAATAAAAAATGAACCGAAAAAAGAAGTGAATCGGAGTTATATTGCTTATGTTTCTTCATCGCCCTTTTGTCATCATTTCGAGAAGATTCTTCGAAGAGCGACGAATCACGAAAATAATAATGAATACACCATTATCCAAAGATCTATTCACTTCCAACGAAGACATCGATGAAATTGAAATAGGAGATTCCACTGTGTGAGTTCAAATTTCATTCTGATATTGCACCCTTATAAGTGTCATTTACGGTTTGCCAATTTTTCTAAAATAAAGAAGTAAAAATCATTCTATAATGGCACTGTCAGCCTCCACGACGCACTCTGCGCTGGTTCCTGTTTCTCATTTGATATCAAAAATAATATTATTATATTATTATGAATAAAAAAAGTTGTCCGCAAAGCAAGGGTATACGATTTTATTTTTATTCCAGAGATATTGTGGGATATGTGGATAAAATTGACACGAATAAGTATTCTACGGGAGCACAATTTTACAAAATAATTGTAAACAATTCCTATGGCAAACGCGTACAGGTTGTAGCGTGGAAAAACGCCATCAATCTCATCGACAAGATACAGCGTGTGCATACTGTGAGTAACACATTCTCAATTTTATATACATTCAAATTCCATTTCACGATTACGAATTGTTAATATATATTTTTCACTGTCAGATTGTGCACGTATCTACCGCAATGGCCTGTAAACCGAAGAGGCAGATGTACAATGGAGGCAACGTTCCGTTCGAACTATTAGTGAAAGAGAATACCGTGATCACTTCACACGGAAATTTTCAAGAAGACGCTGTTACATCAGCACCCAAAGAGGTTACGATCGAACAAGCCTCAAAAATCCACAATGAGTTCGTTCGTAAGTATTGAAGATTAAAACCCGACTGGTTAGGCTTCTGCACACGACTCAGTCAGGTGCTGGCGAAAAATAGCGAATTCTGGTGCAGCACCACACTGAGTTCTGTTTGGAACACAAAAGATAAATGTTATACCGTTCTTTTTCTGTTTTGTTCCAGAAATCACAGGCTTCTTGAAAACGCCGTTCAGAAGATACAAACACAAAAACTTCGAATTCGACATTGGATCCATAACTGACTGCACGTATAAATTAGAAATGAAATCTAACATAGACCTATCAAAACTTGACGATTTCCTTTACAAAGGAATGCGGATAACGGTGACTGGAATTATGGAACTTTATCCACCTGGACCGCCGATGTTGTCTATTCAGAGCGCAGACAATATTAAAGTCATTTCAGACGAAGAAAGCGCAACTCTTGCCGAACTATTGAATGGCTTCAGAACACCTTAAAAACCTCGTACATACATTTTCCTTGAACACCTTTCCTTTCGTTGTGTATTAACAAATAAAAAATTATTATCTAAAAATATAAAATATTGCAATAATCATTATGGTTAGCTGTTAAAACGTAAAGCCCTGCACATGGCGCAGATTCCCCTGGGGAACATCGTCCAATTTAAATGTAAAGAACAAAAACTGATTTTGAATTTTTAACGTAACACAAACGAACGTACCTATAGTTCTAAAACATCCATCACGACCACTGTTTTTGCAAAACACCCGCGCGCTCGCTAACTTTTAAAGCTATAGGTCCGTTCCGTTGTGTTACGTTACGTTACGTTAAGTTCATCGTGATCCCGGCTTTATAGTATCGATGAACACGCAATCATTACGTTATATCGTTTTATAGATTTGACTCATAATACATAGGTAATGAAGTTAGTAGCCGATTGAAAAAGAATTAGTAGGTTACTAAATGTCTATGAATACGGGTCGGAGTGTTTTTATTGCATCTAAAAATGGAACTCAGCAAAAAAAAAATTCAAAATCAGTTTTTGTTCTTTACATTTAAATTGGACGATGTTCCCCAGGGGAATCTGCGCCATGTGCAGGGCTTTACGTTTTAACAGCTAACCATAATGATTATTGCAATATTTTATATTTTTAGATAATAATTTTTTATTTGTTAATACACAACGAAAGGAAAGGTGTTCAAGGAAAATGTATGTACGAGGTTTTTAAGGTGTTCTGAAGCCATTCAATAGTTCGGCAAGAGTTGCGCTTTCTTCGTCTGAAATGACTTTAATATTGTCTGCGCTCTGAATAGACAACATCGGCGGTCCAGGTGGATAAAGTTCCATAATTCCAGTCACCGTTATCCGCATTCCTTTGTAAAGGAAATCGTCAAGTTTTGATAGGTCTATGTTAGATTTCATTTCTAATTTATACGTGCAGTCAGTTATGGATCCAATGTCGAATTCGAAGTTTTTGTGTTTGTATCTTCTGAACGGCGTTTTCAAGAAGCCTGTGATTTCTGGAACAAAACAGAAAAAGAACGGTATAACATTTATCTTTTGTGTTCCAAACAGAACTCAGTGTGGTGCTGCACCAGAATTCGCTATTTTTCGCCAGCACCTGACTGAGTCGTGTGCAGAAGCCTAACCAGTCGGGTTTTAATCTTCAATACTTACGAACGAACTCATTGTGGATTTTTGAGGCTTGTTCGATCGTAACCTCTTTGGGTGCTGATGTAACAGCGTCTTCTTGAAAATTTCCGTGTGAAGTGATCACGGTATTCTCTTTCACTAATAGTTCGAACGGAACGTTGCCTCCATTGTACATCTGCCTCTTCGGTTTACAGGCCATTGCGGTAGATACGTGCACAATCTGACAGTGAAAAATATATATTAACAATTCGTAATCGTGAAATGGAATTTGAATGTATATAAAATTGAGAATGTGTTACTCACAGTATGCACACGCTGTATCTTGTCGATGAGATTGATGGCGTTTTTCCACGCTACAACCTGTACGCGTTTGCCATAGGAATTGTTTACAATTATTTTGTAAAATTGTGCTCCCGTAGAATACTTATTCGTGTCAATTTTATCCACATATCCCACAATATCTCTGGAATAAAAATAAAATCGTATACCCTTGCTTTGCGGACAACTTTTTTTATTCATAATAATATAATAATATTATTTTTGATATCAAATGAGAAACAGGAACCAGCGCAGAGTGCGTCGTGGAGGCTGACAGTGCCATTATAGAATGATTTTTACTTCTTTATTTTAGAAAAATTGGCAAACCGTAAATGACACTTATAAGGGTGCAATATCAGAATGAAATTTGAACTCACACAGTGGAATCTCCTATTTCAATTTCATCGATGTCTTCGTTGGAAGTGAATAGATCTTTGGATAATGGTGTATTCATTATTATTTTCGTGATTCGTCGCTCTTCGAAGAATCTTCTCGAAATGATGACAAAAGGGCGATGAAGAAACATAAGCAATATAACTCCGATTCACTTCTTTTTTCGGTTCATTTTTTATTAGATGTGAATTTCCGTTTCCACATACGGGGGAATTCGTAACATCCGAACTCTTTATATTTCATCATTTTTTTCCTAACTGTTCGACAAACGGTGAATGTATTGGCGGACATTCAGCATTCATATACAAATACGTATATATAGCTACATAATTATTTATCAAAATTTTTTCTCTCGCGCGATTCGAATCAATCTCTCTTATTTCACAAATAGAGTTCTTTGTAAACGAAATTTTTAATAGCTCCACTATCCATACTATGATCACGATACATTCGTAACGAATTCCAAGAGCCAACACGAGATAAAGCAACGTACAATTGTCCGTGATTGAAAACTTGCTTTCGAAGATCAATGGCAATTTTTTCAAATGTTTGTCTTTGCGACTTATTGATTGTCATAGCGAAGGCCAGCTTTACTGGGAATTGTCTTCTCTTAAATGTAAATGGATATTCACCTTCGCAAATTAGAGTTATTCGATTCAGGAATACTATATCTCCCTTTTTATCTCCAATTAATATTTCACATCGTAGAATATTATTCGACATTTCTAGAATCAACAATCTTGTTCCATTACACAAACCTTCACTGACATTTAAATTGCGTATAATCATTATGACCGAGTTCGCTCTTAATTTCAATTCATAAGGTGGAAGACCAGGCGGACATAAAGAATTCAAATATTCAATTGTGAGAATATGTTCTAGACCATCGTTTTCACAATTTTCGATAGTATCTATACTTGTGTATACCTTTTCTGTATTTTCATCAAGTAATTCCACGACTTTTTCGTTTATTTCGTTGACATCCACGTTTCTTGCGGATAAAATAGCAAAGTTAATGGATTTTCTGTATTCTTTATTTCTAAAAATATTTCCATAAAGATCTTCTACTATATCAGCGTCCGCAGTTGCTAAAAAATTCTTTGGAAAATGAGAAATATCTAAGTTATCTTCATTGTCATTGAGGGATCCATTACCAATTTTTAATAGAAATTTAGAAAATTCTATTTGCTCAGGCAAGGTTCGCATGTTTTCTGTTAAACTGAATTGTACAAAATTTTGCCAAAGTAAACTGCGATTAATAGATAAATCTATCATTTCACTACGAGTTGCATGTACTTTTACGGGAAGTAATTGTCTAAAGTCTCCGCCTAAAATAACAATTTTATCACCAAATGGAATGTTGTTATTCATGACGTCACGTAAAGTTCGATCCATTATTTCAATGGCATATCTTGGTGTCATAGGTGCTTCATCCAGTATGAAAACATCAACATTTCTCAAATATGTAGCTTCTTTTGAATTCAATTTGATGTTCGAAGATGAATCCGAAAGCAACGGTACTGGCAGTTTGAATATTTTGTGAACCGTTTTTCCACGTGGAAGTAACGTTGCAGCAATACCCGTAAAAGCCATTGTACATACGTTTTTGTCATAACCAACTAAAAGATGCCAAAGTGCTTCGTATAAAAACGTTTTACCGCTGCCCCCAGGACCGTCAATAAAATAGCAATTATTCTTATTCTCTACAAAACCAGTATTTGAATTAGCCAAATTCAAAATAATTTCAGCAATTTCTTGTTGCTTTGGATTCAATTTATTGAATTGCTGAGTTCCAATTACTAAGTGCTCTTCAGCTGTTTTATTGTTCGTATCTGATAAATTTCCATCCAGTTGAAATAAATTTAGAAGTTGTGGGAAACTTTCTAAATTTTTGCCTTCGTTATGAAGTATAATGTTTATTTCGTTGTACGCTTTTCCATACCGTTCTTGTTCTTTTACGCTGTTATAATCCTCGCTCATGGCGTCTTTGAATTCATTCCAAAGTTCATCAGGGTGAGTTGGACCGCAATGAATAAGTATTCGAACAAATAATAAACGGAGTTGCCTTGGCATCATGAATACCACAGCTTCTTGCATTGCTTTCTTCCATTCCTCGTCATTTTCTATAAGGCCGCGTGATAAACAGGCAGCTGTAAATGTTTGTTCCATTTTACCATCAACTGTTCTCAAATCCTCATAGCTTGTTGCTCCCTTAACTCTTAATAGAAGCAATCGCAAATGGAATAATTCTAATTGAGTTGGACACACAGAATACATGCGACCAATACAATTCAAAAATCTCTTTCGCTTTTCCCATCGGGAGACTTTTTTACCATCGACCTTCTCCGTTTTAAAGGTATAATGTATTGGAATTTCAACATAGTAGAACAGTCTTGCCTCTTCATCTCGAGCATTAAGTGCAAAGTAATCTAATAACATAGTGACTTGATTTAATGCATTATTTATTTCCACGTCATCAGGTTCTGTATGAATCGTTATATTGTGTTCACTTGGCAGATGTACAGGCAAACGGGTGACGCAACGACTTTTATCGTGCAAAGGTTTGCCTAATATACGCCAAGCAGCTTCTGATGGGCCTACGTATCGTGCTTCGAGATATTGTTTTATTTCATCGTGATTTATTTCATCATTTTGACTTGAATCTTGATTGCAAATAATGACAGATGCAGCATCGTGACCTTTATATAAATACTTGTGTAGATACTTCACTGATTTTATACTCGATACGATTTCTACATTCATATGACAATTAAACATTTTTAGTAACGCGGGACAATAGGGAACAACGTTCCGATTATCCACAATGAATGTGTTACTGCGTTTATATGTTCTACCAGTATCTCTACGGCGATAGCAAGGATATGTATCATCATCCGTAGTCGTTGTTTCATTAAATGTTTTTGGATATCTTTTTGAACATTTCCCATCAATCAAGCACCAGTCTGCACAAGGCCCATGGATCATGTTCTTCATTACTATGTCATGTAAAATCTGGTCGGTATCTGGGTTAGGTATTTCTGCTGATATATACTTATCCACCATCGATGCATTACTAATTTTATCGGACGGACTTAATGTTATCAACAAGTGGACGTGAGGTAAACCTCGTTTTTGAAACTCAATCACATGTAAATGAGCAGCTACGCGACCGAAAAATCCTTGAACAATTTTATCGATCAAAGCATTCTTCTTCAAATTAAATACCCGTGCGCAAAGATCTGGTCGATCACATGCATATTGACCTAGGAGTAAATTTTCTTGAATTTCAATCCAATTTGGGTTACAAGTCATAGTAACAAAAAAGTCAGGTTTCCCATATTTACGCACTATTGCCATTCCGTCGTGATAGTTCTGTAACATATTACGTGGTGATCCTATGAACGTAGATGGAAGAATGATCACTTTTCCAATTCGTAAGTCTGCACCATTCGTTGATCTTTTATGCAAATAATCAAATAGTCCCTTATATGATTCAATGCGTAATTCTTTTTGATGAGATCTACAGTAATCTATTCTGTCCTTTTCTATTTTCACGTAAAAGTCTACAATATATTGTTGGAATAAGCGACCACCTCTTAGAAAAGCATTAAATTCTTCTCTGATAGCTATGCGATACTTCACATAGGCTGATCTTGATATACGTTTTTGCGAATTTGTACGAAGAAGATCTCTGTGCCAACCACGACATCCGTATGGGTAAAAAAGGGGATAAATCCACGGTTCCACATTCGGATCCATACTGCTAACTTTTTGCAATACTTTTGTCTCCTTATTTCGAATAACAACATACGAATCGGGAATTTCACCGTCAGCAGTGGTAGAAAATATCGCTGCTACTTCATTCGATCTTTGAAAGTTGTAACGGCGTTTATCTACACCCGGTTTTAAATTAAATATCAACTGTAAATCAGAGTCAGATCTTTGTTGATTTTTCATTTCAGTTCCCATCATTTCATATGATTTAGCGAAAATATTATGTTCACGCATTAATTTATCGATTAATTTGATCAAATCAGGATCAAGATCAACGTTACTGGAAGACATACGATATTCGAGTGCTTCATGGGGATCAATCACAAATAACTGACCATACGACGGTTTCTCATTACTTGTAGTATTGAAGGTCGTGTTTATTTGATAGTATATTTGTCCTTGAATTTTGAAGCAATATGGTCCAGGACGCCCAGCATTATTGAAATTCACTAAATTTGCATTAAAAGAAGCAAAAGAGAATATATTGTTGTAAATACGTATACGCTTCAAAAATTCGTTTGACTTAGCATGGTGTGTATCAAATAGAGATTCTAATTCCGGCACGAAAAGTAGTGATTCGAGAGTGACAGCACCATGACTGCAACAATCATTAAAAGAGGTACCTTTACGCTGTACTTTTTCAAGAGAGAAATGTTTTGCGTTGCAATGAATGCACGCGACATCCATTCTACCGATGTAATGCTCTTGAATATTGGTGAAATCATGAAACGGATCAGAACGTTGTACATTTTGTACGTCATCCAATACAACGTTTTCTCTTTCCTGATTTATCATTGTACATCTAATCGAATTTTCTGGAGCGGATATTCTCAGTTCTCGGACATTCGTAATATGCTCAATGTTGTCACGAGCAATGCCGCCCGATGAACTACTGGCGGCGTAAAATTCTAAATTGTCATCATTTGAAGTGCTTGCAGCGAGATTATCTAAATTGTTTCGATTTTGCGAATTTTCTATCAAAGATTGATGCAATTTTTGTCGTTGCCGCGAAAGGCGCTGATTTTTAACATTTTGTTCAACTTTTCGTCTTTTACTTGCTTCGCTTTCTTCCGGTCCAAGTTTACGACGGCCCATTGGAAAAAAAATTCTTATATTAAAATCTGTTACTGAATATGATTTTCAAACAACAACTATGTGATTTGAGAAGTTCACAACAAAAATGAAAAATAGCTATCATATGCAGCGTCACTGATATATTGGAAAAATTCAACGTCGATTCATATTTTATTGCATTAGCAGCGTCACTTATCGTTTTGTCAGTCCTTCTTCAATCTTTTTGTTAACAGCGTCACTGATTTAATGAGATCAATATTCTTTCAATATTTTTATTATATAGTATTTAAGATCATTTTATCAATTGATCATGAAATTCTTTGATCAAGTGATTCAGTCAATGTAGGGTTGACAGGTGATAAAAATTTATTAACTTTCAAACTCCATAAAATTCAATTCTCACAAATACATGAATCAAATACAATTATTGCTATATTCTTTCAAGGAATAGAGTGACAGATGTATATAATATAGCACATCAGACTTACAGTTTGTTTTTTTTGTACATACTGTTGAGAATGAGATAAAAGAATCGATTATATGAAATCTTGACTAAAATCAATTCTATTTTCTGCTAAAGTTTATCCGCGTCAAGTTGAACCAAGTTCATCCTGCAGAAAGAAAAATAAAAAAAATCAATATTATGCTAACAAAATATTAGGTTCATATAGTACAAATAAAATTCATTTACATAGATTAAATAATTTAAGAAAAGGCCATCTCACACGCAGTTTGGAATAGCCTACTTTCCCTCCCTAGATGCGTGATATACCATATTTCCGACTCAATTGCGGCCACTATTACTCCCCAGGAAGTAATGAGCGGTTTTGCTTTCGCATTTCACAGAAGAAATATGAAGATTTCAGTGTAATCGGGAGAAAATTCTTTTTTGTCCCTCATTTGCGGGAAGAAAATGAATTTACGGGCATAAAAGTATAAGAGTGAATAATATGCTACTTATATGGGTCAATCAAGTGGCCATTACAGTTGATTCGGAAATAAAAACCCATTTATCAGATTCATCGGTGGAGTCAGGGATCTCCGGAAACTCTATACCTACTCACCACTCGGTATATAACCGCTCGTGCGTATTTTCCCGAGCTCTCGAATTTCCGCCGAAACAAACTTCCGTAGCACACAGTTGGAGAGATGGTGAATGATATTTCACGTCAAGGTTAAACCTAATGAAAGAAATGCAAAAATCCATTTATTGGATTTATCGGTGGACAGGGACCCGCGAAAGATACTCACCATTCGGGTATAACGGCTCGGGCGTATCTTCTCGAACTCTTGAGCAATATATTATAGCACACCAGCCGTACTGTGTTTCACATACGTATATTAACAGAGAGATTGCCGAGATGATATTTCACGTCGAGGTTAAACCACAAACATGACGGATTTTCAAACAGTCGAAAAGAAGAACGAACGAACGAACGAACGAACGACGATACGGTTGTCATCTGTGCAGCCAATCAGCGCACGAATAAACGGCTGACAGATATATACAGGGTGATTCAGTTCGACCGCACCATATTTTAGGGGTAGATTCTTTGTGAAAATCTAAGACTAAAAGTCCTTTACGAAAAATTCGAGGGACCGACGGTGTTCCAGTTAAAAAATATCAAAGTTGACCAATTACGGAGCTCATACGTGACCAAGACAGGCCCGGCTTGGAGTGAAAATTTGACAGTGCCCGTGTCAAATCGAATAACTGTCAAGATTTGAGTTTAATTACTTGTTGATAATTAAATCGTTGTCTCCGACTGAAATCGCCATGTCCAGGTAGCTTGTTTACTTTGCTCAGGTCCTCCGCTGGGTGGTTTCCGGAGTTCAGGTCGACCGCTTCGTAGTTTCCAGGATTCAGGTCACGCGCTACGCGGATTTCGCCGCCCGGGTCCTTCGCTTCATGGTTTCCGGTGTCCCGGACACGCGCTTCGTAGTTCTCGCCGTCCAGGTCCTCCGCTTCGTAGTTTCCGAGGTCCAGGTGGACCGCTTGAAGCGCGTGACCTGGACAACGGAAACTACCAAGCGGTCGACCTGGACCTCGGAAACTACGAAGCGGAGGACCTGGACGGCGAGAACTACGAAGCGCGTGACCTGGACACCGGAAATTACCAAGCGGTCGACCTGGACCTCGGAAACTACGAAGCGGAGGACCTGGACGGCGAGAACTACGAAGCGCGTGACCTGGACACCGGAAACCATGAAGCGAAGGACCCGGGCGGCGAAATCCGCGTAGCGCGTGACCTGAATCCTGGAAACTACGAAGCGGTCGACCTGAACTCCGGAAACCACCCAGCGGAGGACCTGAGCAAAGTAAACAAGCTACCTGGACATGGCGATTTCAGTCGGAGACAACGATTTAATTATCAACAAGTAATTAAACTCAAATCTTGACAGTTATTCGATTTGACACGGGCACTGTCAAATTTTCACTCCAAGCCGGGCCTGTCTTGGTCACGTATGAGCTCCGTAATTGGTCAACTTTGATATTTTTTAACTGGAACACCGTCGGTCCCTCGAATTTTTCGTAAAGGACTTTTAGTCTTAGATTTTCACAAAGAATCTACCCCTAAAATATGGTGCGGTCGAACTGAATTACCCTGTATGGGTAATCGGTAGGCGCGCGGCGCGGCTACCTGACGCAGCGCCGGACAAATAATTGTAAAAAAAATATTTAGAAAAATCGCTCCATCAATTTCAAAATTTTGCCATCTTTAGAATTGAATAAGGAATGCAACCATATTTTTTTCAGAATTTTAGAAATGGCTTTAGTTTGTGAAAAAAATCGATAAACATTTTGATTGCTCATAAAACCAACAAAACTATATTTTTTGAGAATTTAAAAAATTTTATCGAAAAGTGTCTTTCATCACCTTTAAAACGCGTTTCGGAACATCTCTCTACGGTAAAAGGGACCCGAGATATTAATTCTCGAAGCCGCCCGCGCGTTACATTTACAGTGAAATGCGATAATTCATAACTAGCGTAAAAAAAATTTTTTGGACCAACGAAAAAATACGGGTCTACTTTTTTGACGTAGATTTCACGTAAAAAAAGTTTAAAGCGATTAAAAATATACGAGGTCATTTCTCGGCCGATTTGAGGTGGAATTGCCCATTTACGTTTTCTACAGTCTCGAACTATGTGACCTTTTTTCTTGCAGTAATTGCATTCTAGTAGCTTATGTGGATTTTGCTGAGTATTATTAGCTTTATTTTTATTCTGTAAAATTCTGCAATCGCTAATAACGTGGTTATTTTTTTTACAGTAATTGCAAAACTTAGAATTTTGTTGATTCGAGTTAGATGAATTTTTTGTACTATTTTGATTATTAGTGTTTCCTTGATTTGATTTATTTTGGTTATTAGATTTGTTTGTTTGTTTATAATTATTATTTTGATTCGACTGAATAGGAAGGCAATCTTTCGTCGTGGTCTCTTGTTTAGCGAAGTATTTATCAAGGTTTTTTATATCTAACTGACGTTCTTCAATTTGCATGGCATCGTTTACTATATCAATTAATGATTCATATGAAGTTTTACTCAAGAATAATAAAATTCGAGGATTGAGTCCGGAACGAAAAGATTGAATAGCCATGTCTTTAGCTGAATCTTTTTTTGACTCGATATTACTTCCACCAGCAAGATCTATTTCAAAAAGTGTTTGTTGTAAGTGACTACCTACTCTGTAGTTGAAATCAATTACCCTTTCATTCGGTTTCTGTTCAAAGTCATTAAATTCTCTAAGCCATACAGCAACTTGTTTTTTAGGTCTGAAGTGTAAGTTTAAAAATTTAATTAGTTCGTCAATCGTCTGTATTTCTCCGTCACTAACGCGTTTAAGAGGTTCACCCTTACATTTCGAACAAAGCATTCGAACGATAAATTTTTCTCCACAACTTGAAATATATTCTTTTGCGTCTCTGCAATCTCTAACGAATGATTTGATTGAGTAACCATCAGGTGTACCATTAAATTCAGGAATAGTTTTAAAAAATTCTTTGTAATCATATCCTGTACTACTTGTGCTATTTAAACCTAGAGTTCCATCTGGATTTTGTGGATTGTTTCTATCTGGAGGGTTTGAATTTGGCCCACTACTAGAGGCTTGTGAGATATCCATATGTACGGTCTCATTGGCCATTTTAATATAATTTGTTTTGACTTACTCAAATAAAGAGAAATAACGATAGTGAAGTATCTATGCGAGTTGGTGTGGAAGTCTTCGTGGGTGAGCGGTAGGGCGGGTCTTAGGTTGCTGGAGTTGAGTTTGAAGTTCTGCGCTGCGATGTTCTCCGACGGCGAATCGAATGATGATCGGTATGAAGATTCGGTTCCGTTGATGATAAAGATGTTGATTAGGATGATCAGATCGATGATGTTTAGTCACGTTTGTTTGATGATTTTTATAGTTTGTAAATTACCAATGCAAAAAAAATTTTACGATTGTTAGCAGATATTTTGATTTAGATGTTTTCGTTTCTTCGATTCACTTTGAATTTATTTCAGACTGATATTCCGACGCTGCCACCAAATTTATTATAGAATAGAGCTGTTACGTCCTGGATTTAACTATATAAAGTTTTCGAATCACTAGTTAGATGTGTTGAGGTTCTGATTCTGAATTGGTAGAGTTCTATATTTCTTACCGAGTCTTGGATTACTAGTTCTTCTGATTGACGTATAACTCGTATTCTGTTGAGGTAATGGGTTTTTATCAGTCACCACTATGCGTGGCTGAAATAAATGTTTGTTGATTTCACTTTTAATTAACAATATTTATTTAACAAACTGCTTAACAATGTTGGTTGCTAATCATACATTCGCACGTTGATTAACTTTAGTCTATGGGTTTTATACGTTGATAAGTTTTGCACTTGGTTAATTTATGAATATATTAAACACTTCGAATTTGGTATTATATTCTGAAATCTAAGTCTTTTGTGGATCTGATCTTTACTCTTTGAAATCTCGTGACTAACTCCCTAATCCTGAAGGAAAAAGGATCTCTCCTCGCGGTTACGGGGGGAGGAAGTTTTTAGTACTCGCGGGAAAGCGAGTCTTTTCTCATTGGTAAAAGACACATTAAATTTAAGAGGGAAAAAATATGGTTGGCTGAAATAGGGTTTGTGCGAGACGATTGGGTCAGAGGCCCAAGCGTCGAGATGCTGAGAAGGGATGTTTTAAGCGTCTATGATCTGTCTTCTTTTAAACAAAACTGTCTTTGTCTTTTGGGTTCTCCGCGTTTGACAGTAAAATTCTAAACATCTTGAAGATTTATGTTTCCTCAATAAAGATAGTTTCTAGCGTTTTCAAAAGTTTACTTAAAGTTTAGGATTTCAAATTTATGGGTTTTCGAGTGTTTTCGGCTTGCTTAGTTTTGTGAGAGACTATGGAAAAATTAGTTATGGTGTATGAGTTTGAGACTTCCTAAAAGTATTGACTTATAACTATAGGTAAAATAATATAAAGAATTTAGAGAAAAAAAAATTAGAAATGGAATTACATCGATAGAGGTGTTATTGAAACTCTGATGGTAATTGCACGTCGGTATTTTCTATACCTACGGTACTAACTACGGTATCTGTTATACCTAAAGATTATATGTTGAGCTTTCAACCTAGGACGTAACACTGAATTAACCTCTAAGATTGTATAAGGGCCGATCCAATGAGGTAACAGCTTCTTTGATCGCCCTCTGCGTATAGTTTCGTCGTATAGGAGTACCTTATCGCCAACCTTGAACCCTGTTTGCTTGGTGCGTTAGTCGTACTCAATTTTTGACTTCTCCTTGGCCTGCTGCAAGTTTTCTTTAGCTATGAGATTGCTGGCTCGCAACCTCTCTCGTAACTCTTGAACGTAGTCGTCGTAAGTGTACGTTAGTTGTGGATCTTTCTTCAGCGATGTCGGTAGTTCGGCTGGGTGTCCATACACTAGCTCAAATGGTGTAAATCTCGTTGCTGTGTGTGGTGTGGTGTTATATGCAAACATGGCATACGGTAACCATTCATCCCAGTTGCTCTGTTCCTCGTTCACGTAGTGTCTCAGGTATTCTGCTAACGTCCTGTGTGAACGTTCTAATGCTCCATTCGACTCAGGATGATACGCCGTCGTCTGGATCTTGTCGATCTTTAACAATTTACAGGTATTTTTAAAAACGTTACTTAAAAAGTTGGTACCTTGATCGGTGAGTATTCTCTGCGGTATTCCGTGTTCGCATACGATCTTGGTCGCGAATTCCTTGGCTACAGTGTTAGCTTCTTAGTTCGGAATGGGTATTGCCTTACTGTATTTAGTTAGACAATCTTGAAATGTTAGGATATACTTGTTTCCCTGTTCTGTTTCTGTCAGTGGTCCTACGATGTCTAATGCACATTTCTCAATCGGTTGATTTGGAGTGTCGGTAATGATCATTGGTGCCTTCGTCTTCCTGCTGAGTTTGTTCTTCTGACAATTCTCGCATCTCGAGATGTGTTCTTCAACGTCCTTACGTAATCCTGGCCAATCGTGCTGCAATCGAATTCGTTCAATTGTTCGGTTTACTCCTTGATGTGCTCCTAATGGTGTGTCGTGGTATTCATAGATGATCCTATTTCGGTCTTCTTCCGAGTATTCTAATTCTCTCAGAGAGTTTTCATCTTTCTGCTCACTTCTGGTCACTGCGTACATGCGACTCAAGGCATCTGCGTTGGTGTTTGCCTTGCCCGCCTTGTACTCGATTTCATAGTCGTACTCTTCCAGCTTCAGTCGCCATCTCATAAGTCGTGATCCTGGATCTTTGACTCCGAATAACCATGTGAGTGGTTTGTGATCTGTAACAATCTTAAATCTGATACCATACACATACGGTCTGAAATGATTTACTGACCAGACTATTGCCAACAATTCTTTTTCTGTGGTGCTGTAATTGCCTTCTGCCGAATTTAGAGTTCTACTTGCGTACGCTATTGGCAAGTCCCTTCCTATTATTCCTTGCCACAGGACTGCTCCGATGGCTTTGTCGGATGCGTCTGTCGTCACGATGAACGGTTGCTCAAAATCTGGATACTGTAGAATTGGCGCTGTCGTCAACGTCTTCTTCAAATTCTCAAAAGCCTCTTGTTCTCTTGAAGTCCATCCAAATTTCACCTCTTTCTTCAGCAAGTGTGTTAGCGGTTTTGCTAAACTCGAGAAATTCTGTATGAATCGTCTGTAGTATCCGGCTAAACCCAGAAATCCTTGAATATCTTTTACAGTCTTCGGAATTGGGAACTCTTCTACTGCTCGTATCTTCTCTGGATCTGCTTTGATTCCGTCTCTGGTAATGACATGTCCCAAGAAATCGACCTCTTTTCTCAGAAATTCGCACTTGTCTGGATGTAGCTTCAATGAGTTTTGTCGTAGGCGTTCCAGTACCTCTTCCAATCGTTTGTTGTGTTCCTGCAAACTAGGAGCATGTATGACAATATCGTCAAGATAGACATAACATCTAAGTCCTTGTATTCCTGAAAGTACAGTATTCATTAACCGTTGAAACGTAGCGGGTGCGTTCTTTAATCCGAAAGGCATGCGATTGTATTCGTAGTGACCGTGTGGGGTGGAAAATGCGGTCTTGCACTTATCCTCCTCTTCCATGGGAATCTGGTGAAATCCTGATGCTAAATCTAATGTAGAGAAATACTTCGCCTTACCCAACTGGTCCAATATTTCGGTGATATTAGGCAGTGGAAAGGAGTCTCCTACAGTCCTACAGTCACGTCATTCACCTTACGGAAGTCTACTACGACTCTCATCTTCGTTTTTCCTGATGCGTCCGCCTTCTTTGGTACCACCAGCAGTGGCGCGTTCCATTGGCTTTTGCTTGGGCCTGACTACACCGTCAGTAAGCATCTTGTTTACCTGCTCGTTTATCTCCTGCTTGTGTTTCTCTGGAAGTCTATAAGGTCTTACATTTACCTGTGCGATATCTGAATTCATTGTAATCTTGTGAGTAGCCGTGTTCGTATGACCTAAATGGTCTCCCTCCAAATGAAATACATCGTGAAATCTTTCGCATACGTCTAACAAACTCTTCCTTTCTTCTTGATTTAGGTGACTGGTTCTCAAGTTGTCTCTCAGCTGTTGCATTCTGCTCGCGTCACTCGGTGTCATCGTCCGACATGCATAAACTTGCGTAGTCTCAGCGTTTTCTTGACCTAGTGCCACGATTCGCACACTCGGCCGCTCCAATTCTACTTCATAATTGTAAGTGTTCAAAATGCTGACTTTGCACTCACCGTCGACTGCGTTGGTGATGCAACTCCCTATATATACTCCTGGGTGTAACTCGATCCCTTCGACAATGCCTTTCGCATCATCGATCGTCTTTGCGTAAATTATCTTCTCACTTCTTGATTCAAGCGAGATGCGAGCGCCTGTAGCTCATAAGCTCCAAGTTGTTCCGTTCAACTTCGCGTATTTCCCGGATCTAAGCTCGACGTCATGCTTCTCGAGGAAGTCGCCTCCTAAGAGACCGTCTGCTTCTAGTGGAAAATCGTCTTCAACGACGTAACAAGGGTGCGATATGTGCCTATCACCAACCCTTATATTTAACCTGACCTTACACAAGGTCGTAACCGGTGTTCCGCATATTCCTCTGAGCGTGATCACACCGTCTTCAGCCATCACCTCGCCGTCAATTCTTCCGACTTTTACTAAGCTTACCTCAGCTCCTGAATCTAATAACATAATCCCATGTCTCGTCTCAAATTCATCTGTCTTGATCATTGCGTGATTTTTCTGTCCGGCTCCGTTTACTAGGCAATTTACTGGTACGACGCGATACGGTGCCTGTCCGCCGCGCCTGCTCCTCGTTTCCCGAAGTCTCGTCGTCTCGCCTGTTAGCGTCTCTGGACGGACCTGTTTGAGCACATCCTGTTTTCCTAGGATGCCTCTGATCACCTTCGGAACATTGTCTGTTTTCGCTGGCTAAGCGTTTTCTGCAATCTCGAAATAAATGTCCTAGCTTCTCACAATAATGGCAAATTACTTGAATTTTTCTTACGTATTTATTCGGTGCCGGTAATCGTTGTCGACCCTGTGCACCGGTGTTTCCTGATCGACAGTCGCGTGCTAGGTGTCCTGGCTTCCCACAGTTATAGCAATTATTTCCTCTGTTACCTTCCTTGTTCCATGGTCGTTGCTGTCCTCGGTCTGGACCACGAATAGGACCTAGATCGCGTTCCTCTTCTATCGCAGTGGATATCGCTTCCCTGAGCTTCTCACATCGTTGACTCTTGACTAATATCTTCAGCCTGTTATTGAACCCTCGTACAAAAATATTAACAGCTTGCTTTCTGACCTGACGTTCCAGCGTCGATTTCGAATCTTCGGCTGCCGCTTCTCTCATCGTTAACTCGACTACCTGTGCGGTGAGTTGTTCGACTCGTAATCCGTATGACTTCGCGTCTTCGTTTGGTCGTTGCCTACAGCTGTTAAACTCCACTCGTAACGAAGCTAGTGTTCGTGTATCGATGCTCATCAACTTGAGTTCTTCCTCCAGTGCATTCCAGGTGTCAATTGATTTGTATTCTAAAGCTCGTGCCGGAGCACCTTCAATCCGCGTGCTCAAAACAACCTTTAGTAGGTTTTGCGTATCCGCAGGTCGTATTATCTCACGTGCATATTTACAAGAGCCTTTAAATCACAAACTTTTCCTCGGTCACTGCTATCGAAGACCTCGATGTCCTTCAGCACTTGTCTCACGGTGGGGTTGTCTTCTGCCATGTCCGCTAGGGGTGTGTTCACTTCTGTATTCTGATTCTGACGGGGTGCTGCGAGTTCTCGAGTCTGATTCTTAACAAAGTCGCGCAGTTCTGCACGAAGTTCGTCAACCGTATTTTCTTCGTTTACGTTTATGCGAAGGTGCTCACAGGTTTGGAGAAGATGATCTCTTCGTAATTCTTGGATCCACGCGGTTTTACCTTCTGCGATACGTTGTTTCACCAAATCCCAGTTCAATGGCATTTGCTGTTCTCTCGAAGCTTCCTGTGCTGTTGCAGCCAGTGATAAATGCAACGCGTGCCTCTGGCTGCGAGGAAGTACACCAAACAACGGTGAATTATCTCCAAAACTTACTTCTGCCTCTAATTTAGGTGTAGTTGGAGAGTCTACGGATGCTGATCGTTCGATTCTCTGCGACATATGATAGCTAGGCACTGTACAACGTTCGTTGTGTTCTCTTAGGATTTCTTCTTCCCAATGTAAATGCTACCAGTCTCCTTTCTTCTCACTGATTCTTCACTTGTTTTTACGACTCAACAAATCTCACTCGCTGCCACCAGTTGTTGTAATCGGGATCCTGAGATCCTTCAGACAACTACAATTTATTTATTTAGGAGGTTCGTGTTGAGTTAAGAGTTGGAACTCAATCGTACAATCAAGTGAATAGTTTATTAAATAACAATTAATATCTTTACAAAGGTTTCTGATTATTCTAACTGATAGCTGATTTACTGGGTCTGACTACTGGTCTTGATGTTCTGACCCTGAGTATTATAATACAATGATCGCTTATTTATTAAGTTGAGGAGGTCGCACTGCGTCTGCAGTTGTTCTTAGTTGCGTTAGCGCTTCGTACTAGCACATTCCATAGTATTACCAAAGTGTGCCTCAAACATCTGGATTGCAACACCCTGATACTCGGGTTGCAACAGATCGCATGGGCTCTCCGTCGAGTGCCAAGTAAGACCCCTTCTAAACAATCGATTTATATCAAAATTTAATGAATACACAAATTTTTGTGAGAAAAGAAATGAGTACGCTCTTTAGAAACATGCGACGTGTTTGTACGTAATACAGAATTGTGTTTCATAGGTCCTTTGTGCTGTTCGCTTCTACGCCGTCGGCTCATACCAGCGCGCCGTGGGTCAAGATTTCATGGTAGCGATTAGCCAAACTGCGGTGAGTCGTTGCCTGAGATCCGTTAGTGAGGCAATCAACGACCACTTCTTTAAACAGTGGGTCAAATTTCCTGCGACGCCAGTAGAGCGAGCGGCAGCTCGTACGAAGTTTATACACGCGCCACAGCCTTTTGCTAGAGCGATCGGGGCTACCGATTGCACACACGTGGCAATCCTTGCTCCTCATATACACGAGGAGGCATACGTGAACCACCATGGTTACCATTCACTGAATGTCCAGATGGTTAGTTGAAATTTACCGATGCTTCGATGTATTAAATACTTCTGGCAGCTCTTGATTTTCTACACTGTTGTATTTTTAGGTATGTGATCCTAACTTGCACGTCTTAAACGTGAACGCCAGGTTCCCTGGATCACGGCACGATGCCGCCATATGGACGCAGTCACCAATCCGAACTCTGATGGAGTTGTGTTACGGTGATGGTGAACGTAGCACGTGGTTGCTGGGTAAATATTCGTAATAGTAACTAATATTCAATTGACGTATTGCACAGATTGATTGTGACATGCAAGTAATAGTTAGAGAACTAACTTATATTGCCACCTCACATATAACTTGAAAAGAGGCAAGCTACAGCTGTCTATCAAGCTATCATGAGCATAACTGATGACAAAGCCAAACCTCTGACTACTGTGGTTACAAAACAAGTGACTTGTGACTATTACTCCAATGTCAGAATCAACCTCGGCACGTGTACACATTCCTTGACTATTGTGTATGTTGAATATCAAACAGGTGACTCCGGTTATCCACTAGAGCCGTGGCTCATGACGCCTATCGTACACGCACGAGACGGTACTCCAGAGTTTGCGTACACCGCAGCTCATTGCAAAGCACGGTCAGTTATCGAACGCTGCTTCGGAGTAATTAAGGCAGTTTGGAGATGCTTGTCGCGGGTTGGTTACGCGATTGGTTTTTAATGATTAGTAGCAAGTTACTCCATTGTTGTTGTTTCGTGAAGAGAATTGAAATAGAATAATTGATCATCTATGTTTCAATCTTGCCTAACCGAAGCTGTTCTTTGACATGTAATAGCAACGTGTCCTCATGTATGAGCCCGAAACTGCTGCAAGGATAGTGAACGCATGTGTAACATTGCACAATATGCGGCTGCACTATCGTATTGTGGATCAGGTGGACAACGTTCCGGAGTACGATGCCGCTCCTGCCGGACCTCATGCTCCAGGTCCTGAAGGCGCAGAATCTTTAAAAGCGAAGTAACGTCTCGCAGAAGGTCGACGTATTCGGGATGAACTCGTTCAGAACCGATTTGCCGGCTAATTCATGGCAAAGGATAAAAATTTTTTATTGAAACTACAACTAGGATTGAAGATAAGTAATCAATGTCAATATTGTTTATGTAAATCATGTTTAGGTTTAAGTTCGAAAAAATTATTTGCATCGTTATTCCCTGTGTCGTAGAAGCAACAAAATTGTAATGTCTAATGGAATAATTTTTATTTTGTCATATTTTGCAGTACAAGTGGCATTGTATACCGCTGAAGGATGGATGTTGCCATATATCTTCGAGTTCGGCAATAAATAAAGATATGTAATAATTTTGTAAATTATTTTATTCAAATAATTTTCATTATATTGTTGTGGCAAAACCTGCTCTGAAAGTTCAATTTTAGAGTGCTGTGTGTAGTAGCGGAAGTGTACAATATCTGTATCTTCAACACTACCTTACACTTAACCCACGAGTTCGCTAAATTCTCTATAATTTTACTTGAATATACTAACGTACCATTCAGATATCACGACTTGCGACTTTATTTTATATACTTTATGCATTTAACTGCACTAAAGAATTATAATTTTACTTGAATATACTAACGTACCATTCAGATATCACGACTTGTGACTTTATTTTATATACTTTATGCATTTAACTGCACTAAAGAATTATAATTTCACCAAAAAAATTGATAGAATAAAAATTTCAAATATCCGTGATTCTATATTCGTCTAAAAATAAATTTTCACAGCAGGTTTTGTCAATAAAAATGTGTCCGACAAGTGTACCAAGATGCAGATTTGACGATCGTAATTGCTAATACATGATCGTAAAATCATTTGCCACTTCGTCCACCTGTAGGATTAAGTACTATGACCTATTTATTGTTTGTCTTCTTTAAGGTAATCAAAAATATCACTGAGTGTTGTGCCGCACTTGCGTATCTCCTCCACTTTACTGCGCTTTATCTTCAACTCTTCCTTCCTCATCTCAAGCTCTTCCTTTCTAATTCTAATCTCTTCCCTTTTAATTTGAATATCGTCCTTCATCATTTCCAACTTGTTATTTTCATTTTGAGCTGCGAGCATTATTGCTTTTGACATTGTCTGTTGGTAAATAAAAAATTGTATGTAATTAGGATGAAACTATGCAGTTCAATGCCACAAAAATTCACCTCTAGAATTTCATTCTGTTTGGCCTGCAATTCCATAAACTTTGCCGATTTGTCATCCTTGATTTTGCGTTTATTGATGTGCCTTGTTTGTACTTTCGAGTGTGCTTGTATATTGGTGTGTAAAGCGTGAGTGAAAGGTGCATGTGTAGGTGTTGAGCATGAAGCTTGTGTATCATTGTCATGTGTGTGTTGAGTTGTGGTTAATACGGTGGTGTCTGTTGCTTGTATAGTGGGTGGGCGTGTGAGTAGAATATACTGAGATGTGTGCGTAGGAGCCAAGCGTGTGGTGGGTGTGCTGATGAATGATTTGCTAGTGGAGGGTGTGGATGTGCAATGTGTAGGTGAATGTGTTTTTGTTTTCGTTTCCGTTTCTGTGTATGATCCTGAAAATACATAAAATATGTTTAATGCTTAATTAATAAAATATATTGAAATTCATCACACAGATACATCCATATAATGTTCAATGAAAGAAAACCTGAACATGAAAATTTGAAGTAATGAAATATACGGTGATAACCCTAAAAGAAACTGTAAGTGTGATATCCTCTGATAATATATTACTACTCTTTGCTAAGTATGCTAACCTATGACTCTGTATATGTTGTTTTCATCAATGTCTGTTACAGGCACATCAATGTCAAAGCGTTGAAATAAACTTATTGGATTTTCTGGCTTCTTGATAAGCGGAGAGTGGTCTCCCATAATCAGCTTACGTAACTCTGACTGTTGGTGAAATGCAGAAATTTCAAGATTTAGTATAAATTACTTTAAGGTAGACGCACCATTTGTCGCCACTATCAGTTGTGGCCAATTGGTAACTTTTTTTTTAATATTCGTGGTACCTTAATTCACCTTTGTAGCTAAATTGACAACAAAAATATTTATGAATGCCATCGTGATATTATGATTTATTATATTTAATTGTATTCAAAATTCTTCAAGACTACTGTTAATGGCCGCAAGTTAGACTAAGGCTGGCCACAAATGCTACGTCTGCTATAGTATATGAATCTTAATTTGAATTATATTAGTATGTTATATAGTGTGTACAATATATAAGTATTATTTCTTGTTATGTTATTATTATTATTATAGATTTTATTTTATTTTAAATAAAGTCGAATACGTATTTATGGATTACACTTTACAAAATTTACTTAAAGAAAGATGAATTCCAAAAATGTATCATACTTTATCGTTAACATTATGTTTAGTAAGTAATATCCAATTTGAATGCACTTACTACAGATTCCGGCAAACTGTCGGCCACTCTCTTTAAACCCTCAACGGCATCAGAGCCGATTACAGACAACGCTTTCTTGTCAGTGTCCGTCAATGGCTCTGTGTCGTCGTTGATATTCTCAGTTCTGTTGTGTTGCATTTTTATCGAATTAATTTTCGTTTTAGCTCTTAATTTCATATCTGCCCAAACCTGCCAGCGAATAATTAATATGTTTCATGAAATACGTTGCAAATTATACTATTTGAAGTGAAAGCACGGTTGACTGAGTTTCAGAAATGTTTAGAAAATGTTTTACAGCTTCTAAAATGTTCGGAAAATAAAATTAAACCTTTTGCCACTGTGCTACCGTCTTTTGCGGCCCCTTCATATTGACACACTCTACTATTTCATTCCACGTTCTTATAATCTTGTCAGCTCCAGTGGGTCCAGCGAATTTGCCAGCCGCAAAATCGCTGTGGTCCAACATATAGTTCGCCAAAAATTCATTTGCTTGTGGTTAACGCGTGGCCCACGCTTATTTTTTTTTGTATCTTGAGTGCTACAGTAATTAATTATTCATTAATAAATTTTTTTTTTAATCGTGAATACACAGAAATTAAAAATTTATAGAAGACTAAATCTTGATAGGATATCTCTTTATCGGTTAGAGTTAGTAAAATTTCATTTCAATACTTTATTATATAGCGTTAAATTTCCTACAAGAATCTGTATTTAAATAGTTTCTATGTCAAACCGTTTAAGATTAATAAAAATCCATAAATTTTTCAAGTTTTTTAACGTGTAATTTAAATTTATAACTCAAAATTAAACAAAAAAAAATGATACATCAAAACTCATCAAGCATTGTGTATAAGCATTAAGCATACTTATTTTGTACATTCAAAATGAACTCTAAACGAAGTTTATACGTTAATTTGGAGTCGAATAAAAATTTATTCAATACATTTGTGTTTTGAATAATTAATTATATCGGACTTGAAAAAAAAATGTGAGTGAGTACTTGAAATTACGATACAGGCATCTCCTAGTAGGAAAAGTTAATTTACGTATTAATCTATCGTTTGGAGTATCATAAGAAAAAAAAAAAAAAAATCGAGACCCACGCGAATATACTAGTATATAATTATGAATAAATATGCAGGTATAAACGAAAATATGTAAAAAAACATTTGTTGAAACAAACAATATTAATTTCCATTATGATTACCTTTAATTCGGAAAGATATATCATCAAAATAATCAGCTAATTTTGGACCGACGCCATAAAAATTGCACCACAATTGATCCACAATGATGCTTAAATATACGAGCATATCAATATCTGAAATCAAAATCATTTAAATGTTCAAATATAATGTTTAGGAACGGTAGTTTATTGCAAAAGTTAAAAATTATATTTAAAGTTACATTAAAATATACACTTACCTCATTTCGTGATTATTAATGATTTTTTATGTGAAAATAGTTTGAACAGAAGCCTTTCACGTTGATTTCGAACAGAAAACGCACGGCGGCAAAATATTTGAAAACGAAACAAACTTACCATTGAGTATGTTGATACCGCTCGAGTAACAACGCTGTTTTAGAGATTGGAACGGAACAACGTTCTCATTGGATAAAGAAAATAGCCTTTAACCAGGCTCCGTACTTATTATCGTTTTGTTTAAATTGATATCTAGTAACCGCTCGCAAACCCTCGGATGTAACGCATGTGTTTAGCGGTGTTAGCGGAGACGTGTTGGCGGTGTTAGCCGTGCTATTGTGCTATCGGTGCTATCGTGCTAACGTGCTATCGAGATCCAGAATCGCTCTACTGATTGCTATATGTATTAGGGTGTCCGTTATTTCTCAAATTGACTTTTTTCACTTGGGTATGGTCCAAATCATCAGTTTATAGCCTAGAAACAACTATGAAAAGAAAAAAAAAAATTCAATTTCCATCAACCCCTCCCTGAATAACGATGCTTTTCCCATTTGATCAACATGGGATTTTGGCACTTTTTAGATTTTAATTTTTTTTTCGGTTACTATATTCATTACCTCGTTAAATATTGTTGATTCTTCGACTGTTCTGACCTATTTCGATGGACAAATTTTTACATTCGAGAAAAGAAATTTTTTCATGAGTTTTGAAGAGGTCAATTGATTTTAGTTTTAATATTTGTGTTTTCAATATTTTCGAATATTTTTGAGTGTATTGACTTTCCAATGCTTTTTGTCTATTTTAAGGTTGAATATATGTTTTTATACCTTCTCATTAGTGTTTATTATAAATTTTGACCTCTTTGCAACTCATGAAAAAAATTTCGAAGAGGTCAAAATTTATATTAAACAGTAATGAGAGCGTATAAAAACATATATTCAACCTTAAAATAGACAAAAAGCATTGGAAAGTCAATACACTCAAAAATATTCGAAAATATTGAAAACACAATTATTAAAAATAAAATCAATTTTGACCTCTTCAAAACTCATGAAAAAATTTCTTTTCTCCAATGTAAAAATTTGTGCATCGAAATAGGTCAGAACAGTCGAAGAATCAACAATATTTAACGAGGTAATGAATATAGTAACCGAAAAAAAAATTGAAGTCTAGAAAAGTGCAAAAATCCCATGTTAATCAAATGGGAAAAATATCGTCATTCAGGAAGGGGTTGATGGAAATTAAATTTTTTTTTTCTTTTCATAGTTGTTTTTAGGCTATAAACTGATGATTTGGACCATACCCAAGTGAAAAAAGTCAATTTGGGAAATAACGGACACCCTAATATACAGGGTGATTCAGGTTGGGCGCACCACCTTACGTGGGTGTATTCCTCCTGAAAATCTAATACTAGATTTTCTTTACCAAAACTTCGAGGGACTAACGGTTTGGAAGCTACGGAAGATCTTAGTTGACCAATCACAGGGCTTATGAGTGACGTAGACAGGGCCGCTTCAAGAGTGTAAGTCGAGCAGTGCCCGCAGCGGTTCGATTTTTATTGTACCACGTTTCAGTTCGATTTCTAGATGAGTATGACGGCGTCGCCTCCTGGAGATGTCTTCGTACGGCATTCACCTCCGTTCTCGTCGTCCTGATCCTCTGCTTCATAGTTTCAGTCGTCCAGGTCCTCCGCCTCGTAGTTTCAGTCGTCCAGGTCCTCCGCTCCGTCGTTTCACTCGTCTAGGTCCTGCTCTCCGTAGTTTCAGTCGTCCAGGTCCTCCGCTCCGTAGTATCACTCGTCCAGGTCCTGCTCTCCGTAGTTTCAGTCTTCCAGGCCCTGGGACTACGAGAACTACGAAGCGCAAGACCTGGACGACTGAAACTACATAGAGCAGAATCTGGACGACTCAAACTAGAGTGCGGAGGACCTGGACGACAAAAACTGCGGAGCGAAGGACCTGGACGATTTCTAGATGAGTATGACAGCGTCGCCTTCTGGAGATGTCTTCGTACGGCATTCTCCTCCGTTCTCATCGTCCTGGTCCTCTGATTCATAGTTTCAGTCGTCCAGGTCCTCCGCTCCGTAGTTCTTGTGGTCCAGGTCCTCCGCTCCGTAGTTCTCGTAGTCCGGGTCCTCCGCTCCGTAGTTCTCGTAGTCCGGGTCCTCCGCTCCGTAGTTCTCGTAGTCCGGATCCTCCGCACCGTAGTTTGAGTCGTCCAGGTCCTGCGCTCCGTAGTTTCGGTCGTCCAGGTCCTCCGCTCCGTAGTTTCACTCGTGCAGGTCCTTCGCTCCGCAGTTTTCGTAGTCCAGGTCTTCCGCACTCTAGTTTGAGTCGTCCAGGTTCTGCTCTCCGTAGTTTCAGTCGTCCAGGTCCTGCGCTTCGTAGTTCTCGTAGTCGCAGAGCCTGGACGACTGAAACTACGGAGAGCAAGACCTGGACGACTGAAACTGAGGAGCGAAAGACCTGGACGACTCAAACTACGGAGCGCAGGACCTGGACGACTCAAACTACGGTGCGGAGGACCTGGACTACGCGGATTACAGAGCGTAGGACCTGGACGACTGAAACTTCGGAGCGGATGACCTGGACTCCAAGAACTACGAAGCGCAGCACCTGGACGACTAAAACTACCGAGCGGAGGACCTGGACGACTCAAACTACCGAACAGAGGACCTGGACGACTGAAACTACGGAGCGGAGGACCTGGACTCCAAGAACTACGAAGCGCAGCACCTGGACGACTGAAACTACGGAGCAGATGACCTGGACTCCAAGAACTACGAAGCGCAGCACCTGGACGACTAAAACTACGGAGCGGAGGACCTGGGGGACTCAAACTACCGAACGGAGGACCTGGACGACTGAAACTACGGAGCGGAGGACCTGGACGACTCAAACTACCGAACGGAGGACCTGGACGACTCAAACTACGGTGTGGAGAACCTGGACTACAAGAACTACGAAGCGCACGACCTGGACGACTTAAACTACGGAGTGGAGGACCTGGACGACTGAAACTATGAAGCAGAGGATCAGGACGACGAGAACGGAGGTGAATGCCGTACGAAGACATCTCCAGGAGGCGACGATGTCATACTCATCTAGAAATCGAAATGAAACGTCGTACAATAAAAATCGAACCGCCGCGGGCACTGCTCGACTTACACTCTTGAACCGACCCTGTCTACGTCACTCATAAGCCCTGTGATTGGTCAACTAAGATCTTCCGTAGCTCCCAAACCGTTAGTCCCTCGAAGTTTTGGTAAAGGAAATTTAGTCTTAGGTTTTCAGGAGGAATACACTCACGTAAGGTGGTGCGCCCAACCTGAATCAGCCTGTATACATATATGTATTAGCGAATAATGAAAGCCGAAATAAAAAAGACATGACTCATGAAACAGAAAATCGGCATTTTAAAAGAAAAATTTCTAAGCGACTATACAAAGCAAGCATCTCTGATTGTCTACGAATATGTATTCAACTACAATGAGTGAACAAACTTCTTTCAACTTTCAAACTCCTCCAGCACTGATAAATTCAAATCAAGCTGTACAATTTCAAGGATGAAATTGACAATTTACGGCATTTCCATGCTAGTTTATAAAGTTATTGAATTTCAGGAAAATTTCCGGACCTTTAAAAATAGCGAGACATGATATTTGAACGGCTCCTCCACACTTACCCTTCTCCCAGCTTCTCCTTCCTCTCCCGTCTGCCACCCGCGTCCCCCTCGCCCTTCTCGTCTTCCGCCAACCTGATTTTTCTTGTATTATGTAATCGTACGCAATAATTAATTGATTTCAGACTCAAACATTTATAGCATGTCGGCGGAAAACAGAATAAACTACAGTCAGAAAATTTAATTTTTAGGTTTCGGATAAGAATGGGATACTGTGAGCACAGCTGTAGGTGTATTTCCAGATTTTGGATTCTTCAAAATTCATATCTCTAATATCAGTTGATATACAAATCTGAAAAAATTCCGAGATGTTTATGTCGATGGATTGATTATCAAAAATCACGCGAAAAATCCAGGGGGGTCAGGCCGAAGAGTTGACCGATTTGGCATGAAAAAGTATCATATACCTATACTCACGCTAGATACTGTAGCTGATAAAAGTGTAGTGTTTGAAAAATTTGAATCTCGTAATCTATAATTGGCCATTCTAATATTATTATTTACTACATAGGGTACACAAGAAACGAGCAGTATCCGAATCAGCACAGAACAGTTGGTCTAGATGAGAATTACGTATCCTAATTTTTTTAATTTCTCCTAAACTACGGTTCGTTAGATATGATTTTGAATATTTATCGAACATTTTAGACGATTGAGAAAAGTAATTACACTTTCACTATTTCATTTTTAACTCGTGCTTTATTCCGAAATGCTACGTACTTTTTTAACTACGCGATAAAAAAAATGTGACATACGGCACAGGCTATTATTTAATTGTGAGAACAAATCTATGCATTTTATGGAAAATTTTCTCATAAAATTTTTATAACATGTTTGACGGAGATTGACCCCATGTTATGGGGTTCAGGGAATTCTGTTACATTATGTATATCTATAATCCGCGCTTCCATAAACGTTTTTTCCAACCAAAGTATGTACGAAACGATGAATACGTTTTATTCTGCACGGATGTAATAATTGGAGAGTACAATAAATTCTGTAATATTTACTTACTTGGCATGATTCTTACTACTACTCCTCGTGGCAGTTTAGTCACTACTGAGACGTTTTGGAGCGTCGTGCGATCTCGCAGTCGACACAGCGGTCGAAACGCGCGATGCTTTTCACAAAGTAACGTTGCTTGAGCAACGAAACAACAGTGTCTTCATCGTTAGATATTATTTTATTGGGTTCACGTTTACGTGTTTATTGTGAATTGTGTTCTGGAGTTATCATGATGAATAAGAAATTTCGTCGCGGTGATCCAGAACGAAAACGATATCGTCTGGGTTGAAGACGGCTTTCCTTGTCGAAAGCTGCACACAACAGGTTAGTGGATTGTAATTGGGGATTTGTATTGAATTCTTTCGTCAATTGTTATATGTGCATAAAGTAGAGTAACTTGAAATAATTAAGTAATATTTTTTCTTTCATGTTCGAAATAATAATTGCAAATGTTATAGGCAATCGAATTTTGATGATTTTGCTATAACACCGGTGATATGATATTGTTCTGATTTTCAGTCTGCTGAAATTGGTTATAAATTGTCGAAATTTCCTTATCCAAGTTTGCAGGAACATATGATGTATAAATACCGAAAAAAAATTATCGTATTACACAGTGAATCTCGAGCCATGATTATTTCTCGCACCTATTTCATTCGGTTAGATGCATGTTACATTTTCAATTATTTTATTAAAATTCGGATAAACCACGAATTCTCGAAAAATCTTTACATAAATCCATGGTCTCGGAATAGAATAACTTCCAATCGAATCGATATAATCATGTGAAATAAAAATGGAGCAACGACGTATCGACGATATTTTCAAAGAATTTCCCGAACGCTGAATAACTGATTGTGTACTTATTTGAACAACGATCGAGGGTTACACTTATATAATCATGCTATATTCCAATCGCCGTATACAGGGCGTACTGTATACTTTTGGTAGTCCATACATGATTTTTTTGAATCTAGATCATCTCCTAAACCAAATAATCGTTCACTACGGACTGAAATCCTGCCGGATAAATTTCAATGAAAAATGACGATGAAAAAAATTCAATTTCCCAAAATTACCGTAACAAATAATTACGTAATCTACAAAAACTCGTATAGTATGCATTTTTTACTGTAGGCAGCTCTATAATAAATATTTCGGAATCACCTTGCGGAACCTTCTCATTATATAAAAAAAATTAGGATAGGCTGGTCAGTTCGGAGATATGGGGTATTTCGTATAAAGCAGATGTGACCACCATGAGATTTTTTATTTTATACATCGATAGTCCTTAGAGAACTTACCGATACTGCGAAATTGATTGAGATATTTACTATACCAAATTTGTAAAAATTTGAAAAATAAAATGATAACTCTGTCACTAATTATATCAGACCGAAACTGGTTATTTCGATTCACGACGAGTGTAACGGATGTCGAAAAATCACAAAATACATGACTACATGAAAGTGAATTTTTGAATCGTATATTTGACTGTGCTCCAAGAATTAGGAAAAAATAAAATTTGATTCGCAAGTGTCTTGTAGTTCTATAGATAACATGCTTCCAAACTTGTGGTGTGCGCAAATCTGGCGTCCCAGCTGATCAACCCATCATGCGCTTGCCCCTCCACATATATTTTACAGTGGCACATGTAAGAAATCCACTATTAAATAACCAATAAATTCATTTTGGTGCAATTACATATTTTCTATTTATAAATCCGTTGTACTTTTTTCCGCGTCAAACGTAGAAGGAATTTGTGCTCTAACATGAGTTACGGATTTTATAAAACTAAATTCAAAATTTTCTTTTTGAAATATTTCAATGAATATAGTGCCGGTACGATAATCTATTTACAAAAACAGCTGCCTCACAGAGAACAATGCGAATATGCACCACCGTGGATTTATGTATCGGGAAGTTTCTTCGATAATGTGTTTATATCTATTATAACTATTTATTTTGGATGAAATTCATAAATATGCACCAAAATGACTACCTTTTATGTGGAAATAATATCAGATTTTCTGTGTGGTTCACAATGATACATCAGCAAGTTTCAGGGTGATCGTGTCTGTCAAATCATCGTATATAGCCGGTGTTTGGTGTGTAGATATTTTTTTTAATAGTGCGCTGTTGTGATCGGTAAGCGCGCACCTATATACAAAGAGTCAGTCGTCACCCAGCGACGCCCGAAGGCGCACGCTCTTCGCGGTGGGGCCTCAGGCCTACACGCAACCAACCTGTTACAAGGTTGACGAAAATGACAGACGCGTTAAGGAGATCGCGAGAACGGCAACAGCTCTTGATTCTTGGATCCTTAACAATTGTTATCTTACCTAAAGGACGGCAACAGCCCAAGATCCTACCTGGTACAAAAAAAAAACGACGCAATCGAACACAATACGCGCGCGATCACGACGGCGCGAGACATACGCTCATTATACGTTTTCGTTCTAACGCTAAGACCGATGTAAAGTCGTAAAATAACGTATTCGCATCACGTGGGTTTTTATGTCGCCAGGCTTTTCCCACCAGAGTCAATAAACTTTCACACTGTTTTACGAGAACAAAAAATCCATCTCAACCCCTTCATTATTACCGAATTTAAATACGAAATTATGAAGGAACTTCGCAATGAAGGACTTTCAACCATACAATTGGTGTCAGAAGTGGGATTGCGAACATAAACAATCATAGGCCGCTTCGTCCTCTACGTCACGCAGCACAAGCGTCTACTCGTAACCGTCACATGGGGCACTTGTTTACATTACACGGGCCGCGTCGGTCCAGAGGAAAAACACCCTTTGTCTCACAGTACGCACAAAGGCGAGTTCGTGTGTGTTCGAGAAAAACCGATCACTCGTAAATCGAGGAATCAAAGGTTAGAGAACTGAGTCGTCAGTCTCATTGCGACGTCCGATATTCACACATCTACCCTCAGTTCGGAATACCGTAATACACAATACCAGTGGAGTTCGGTGAAATATTCGTGAGACTTTTATTCAATACGATTTCATTTAAAATGAGTGACCGCGTGAAATACATAAGTCAAAAACGTGCGACGTTGGAGGCGCAAACGACCAAACTCGAAAAAATCGCGGAAGACTCTGAGTTACAACCCACGAATGTGAAAATGCGTCTAGATCGTTTGAAAGAACAGTTCCGGGCGTACGAGGAACTACACGACAAACTTGCGCTCTTGGTCGAATCCGATGACGAACAACTCGCTGAGTTTGATACGTTGCAAGATAGATTTTACGCGATCGCGACAAAAATCGAAGCGACCATCTCACCGAGAACGCCACTGTCTAATAACGGATTAAATGCAACCTCTTTACCGATCGACGATACGCGTCGTCTCAAATTGCCCGTGGCGGATCTTCCGAAGTTCAACGGTGATCTCGAGCAGTGGCTATCGTTTAAAAATACGTTTCTCGTAATGATTGACTCTCGCGAAGACATAACGAATTTGCAAAAATTCATTTATTTGAAAAATTGTCTCGAGGATGACGCGTTGAATAAAATCCTGATTTACAACGTAAGCGAAGAAAACTACGAGACAGCGTGGGCATTATTGTTAAACTCATACGACAAAATCCGCATTCTAATCGTCAAACATCTCGACGCGATTCTCGAGTTACCGGTTCAAACAAAGGCCACGCACAAGGGATTGGCGGGGCTCGTCGACGACATGCGTCAACACATAAACATGTTGGCAACAATGAACGTGAAACCGGACGAACATTTGTTAGTTCGGATATTGGAACGCGCGCTGCCTCACAACATTCGAGCTAAATGGGAGGAAACTCTCAGTTTAGATATTTCACCGACACTTGATCAATTGTTTAAGTTTATTTCCGAAACCGCGTTCCGACTGTTCACGATCGACCAAGATTCGTCGCGTTCAAGGCAAGATGTGAACAAAAAACGACCATTCTTCGGGAAAGATCAAGGCGGTGTGAAGATGCGAAGGGGGGAGGACGGCGCGCGTACGCTTATGACCGGCACATCGTCTAACTGTTTGGTTTGCAAAAAAGAAAGGCATTTCATGTACCAGTGTCGCGAGTTCCGAAATATGACCGTACAGCAACGATGGAACTTTGTGAGAGAGTCGAACTTGTGCAAAAACTGTTTGCGCGCACACAGCGGCAAATGTAACTCGTCGCATTGCAAAAATTGTCCGAAATTTCACAACACGCTTTTGCACAGCGAGACCTCTACGACAACGGCGATTCAAGACGCGACAAAACCGGGTAACGCGAACGAGTCAAAATCGAAGGTAAATACGGCATGACTAGACGTAGTCGCGCAAAGTTTTACATCGCGAACCTTCCAGTCGCAATTAATGCTGAGCGCTCAAATACGCTTCAAAGATTCGAACGGTCAATTCAGAAAATGTCACGCCTTATTGGATACGTGTGCCACAGCACATTTCATCACGGAAGATCTCGCAATGGAATTGAAATTGCTAGTACGCGCGTGTTCGCTCGCTGTAGGAATGATCAACGACACGAATACAATTTCGTGAGGAGCGGTTGAGTGTACGTTCTACTCAATCCACAGTAATTTCAACAAGACGGTCACCTTTTTGGTTATTCCAAAAATCGCTGACAATGTACCAAACGAGATTTTCCCCCGCGAATTGGTGAATATACCGAATAACATAAAGTTAGCCGATCCGCAATTTCATTTGCCGCAAAAGGTTGATGTTCTCCTCGGGTCGGGAATAACATTGTCGTTGTTATCAATCGGACAGTGCGATCTATCTCGCGACGGTTGTGAACTCTTTTTGCAAAAAACTCAGCTCGGTTGGGCTGTCGCTGGCGGAAGACCGGACGCTCAGGACGGGAGTCGCGTGTCGTGTCAATTAATCGAGTTGAAAGAGCAAATCGCGAAATTTTGGCTGCTAGACGACGCAAACACGAGCCAAATTGAACTATCGGAAAACACGGGTTGTGAAACTCATTTCAACCGAAACACTATTCGCGAACCATCGGGACGATACACCGTGCGTTTACCATTTCGCAACGCTGATCGAGAACTCGGCGATTCTCGAACGATGGCCTTGCGACGATTCGTAGGGTTACAAAAAAGACTGGGCGCGGACCCGATCCTCAAGCAAGAATATCATCGCGTCATGGACGAGTACATCGATTTGGGTCACATGTCCTTAATCACCGACGAGACACAACCCGGCTATTACCTTCCGCACCACGCGGTGGCGAAATCGACGAGCGCAACAACGAAAATTCGGGTTGTTTTCGATGCATCTGCCAAAACAAGTAAGGGAATATCATTAAACGATACCTTAATGGTCGGACCAACGGTTCAGCTCAAACTATTCGAGCATCTTTTGCGATTCCGGAGCTATAAGTACGTAATTACCGCAGACATTGCGAAAATGTACCGACAAATTTGGGTACATCCCGACGATCGTCGATACCAACGCGTATTTTGGTTCCACAATGATAAAATACGAGCGTTCGAGCTAAATACGGTGACGTTCGGCGTATCGTCAGCGCCATTCCTCGCTATACGTACCGTACAGAGACTCGCAAGTGACGAAGGCGTGGAATTTCCAGTCGGTGCTGGAGCTTTGACACGCGATCTATACGTAGACGATCTGCTTTCAGGAGCCAATACTTTTGAAAAAATCGTGCAGATTCGAGATGAAGTTATCGAAATTTTGAAACGCGGCGGATGTAACATACGACAATGGGCTTCAAACGACCCGCGAGCGTTAAATGGTTTGACCGAAAAAACCGCGAATATAGAGTTCCTCACGGACGAAAATCCGATACACAAGACACTAGGCATTTCGTGGAACGCGCGACACGACGATTTGCTATACACCGTCAAACGTATTACGCCTTCCGAAAAGGTCACCAAACGCTATATTTTGTCGGAAATCGCAAAAATTTTCGACCCCCTCGGCTTGCTCGGTCCGGTCATCCTCGTCTCAAAGATCCTTATGCAAAAATGTTGGAAAGCGAAAACCACTTGGGACGAATCCGTGCCTAGCGCTCTGTATTCCGCGTGGCAATCATTTGCGGAGCAACTTTCTTTGATCGATGATCTAAAGATCGACCGTTACGTCTCTGTAGATGATCCCATCGATGTTCAAATGCACGGCTTCTGCGACGCGAGCAAGGTGGGTTACGGGGCTTGCTTATACATTAGATCTTGTAACGAAAGGGGCGAAACGCACGTCCGATTATTCTGTTCAAAGGGCCGCGTCGCTCCGCTCAAGGAACAAACAATCCCCCGACTTGAACTCTGTGGTGCGCTGATCCTCGCACGTTTGTATCGCGAGGTTCGCAAGGTACTGACTTTTCGCGTTTCTAAAACGGTTTTTTGGTCCGACTCGACGATACTTTTGCAATGGTTGAAGAAACATCCGAGTATATTGAAAGTTTTCGAAGCAAACCGTGTCGCGGAGATACAGAAGACTAGTGAAAACGCCGAATGGCGACACATCCGGTCTGACTATAATCCAGCCGATGCATTATCGAGAGGCCAACTCCCTCAGGAATTTTTAAAGAACGAATCGTGGTTCCGAGGCCCTTCATGGCTGGCCCAACCCGAATCTTCGTGGCCTCAGTCGGTCGAGAAAACTCCGGATAATTTACCCGGGATCAAAAAACTATTTTGCATGGTCTCGCAATTGAGACCGGACGAAATCTTCGAAAGATTCTCGTCGTATACGAGATTGATTCGCGTTATAGCGTATTGTTTACGTTTTTCGCGTGTAAATCAAGTTAAAGGCGACCTAACGGTAGAGGAAATCGACGAAACCGAACAACGCGTTATCCGCCTCATACAACAATCACATTTTCAAGACGAGATCGATCGACTTTCAAACAAGGGAAGAGTAAAATGCGCGAAGCTTGGATCTTTGAATCCGATAATCGATGAAAGGGGTTTACTCCGCGTCGGCGGTCGAATAAATCAAGCTGACGTACGGGCAGATCAGAAAAATCAGATACTTCTTCCTTCTCGTCATCACGTGACTGACCTTTTGATTCGACACACACATGAAAAATTCTATCATACCGGAATCCAATCGACTCTGTACAACATTCGTCTAAGATTCTGGATAGTAGACGGTCGAAATCAAGTGCGAAAAATTGTTCGACACTGCGTGAGGTGTATACGCTTTCGACCCGTACCAATCGCGTATAAAATGGCTGACTTGCCCAAGTCGAGAGTTGACAACGCACCGGCGTTTTACCATACGGGCGTCGACTATTTCGGCCCTATGCTCGTCAAGGAGAAAAAACATCGAAACCGCGGCAGCGTTAAGGTGTACGGTTGCGTGTTTATCTGCATGTCAACTAAGGCTATTCATCTCGAAATCGTGAGTGAACTTTCGACAGACGCGTTCCTAGCGGCTTTACGACGGTTTGTAAGTCGTCGCGGCGTACCTGCTCATGTTTATTCTGATAACGGGACAAATTTCGTCGGAGCGAACAGTCGACTTCGCGAATTTTGCGCATTGAAAGAATCCGACAAATTCCGTACACGACTCTACGAATTCACGTCGAGCAAAAGAATCAATTGGCATTTTAATCCGCCCCTGTCACCTCATTTTGGAGGTATTTGGGAGGCGGCGGTAAAATCATGTAAACATCATCTCAAACGTGTCTTGCGCGATCTCTTGTTTACGTACGAAGAACTCAGGACTTTAGCAGTAGAGATCGAAGCAATTCTCAACTCGCGCCCGTTGTGCCCTATTTCCACCGATCCGAACGATCCGATCGCATTGACACCCGCACATTTTCTTGTCGGAAAATCCCTCACGATGCTGCCGGAAATGATTTTTCTCACGTTGCAGACAATCGCTTGTCATCATGGCAATTAATAACCAAAATGCGTCAAGAATTTTGGCGTAGATGGCAACTCGAATACTTGAGCGAATTACAAAAACGACAGAAATGGATCAATCCTAGCGCAAACATCGCGCAAAACGCTGTGGTCTTACTAATCGACAAGAACCAGCCATGTATGCAATGGCGACTGGGACGAGTGGTCGAGCTACATCCGGGCGGCGATGGCGTGGTCCGAGTCGTCACCGTGAAAACGACGCAAGGCTCATTCAAGAGAAACGCGACATCGATATGCGCATTACCCACCAATATTTGAAATGTTTTCTTAATTCTTGTTAAGCGCTATGCCGTCGAAAATTAATTTTAATTTTAATAAGTTTTGATAATTCGCAATCCTGACATTCTAACTTCGTTATTGATATTCATATTATATCCTGATTTCAAGTCGAGTTTAGTGGTTAATTACTTAGAATATAAGCTCATACATTGTAAAATTATTCAATATAATACTTGTAACAATATGTATTACTCCTTCGAATCATTTCGCTCGTTAGCACTCCCAACGGGGGGAGGATGTTTGGTGTGTAGATATTTTTTTTAATAGTGCGCTGTTGTGATCGGTAAGCGCGCACCTATATACAAAGAGTCAGTCGTCACCCAGCGACGCCCGAAGGCGCACGCTCTTCGCGGTGGGGCCTCAGGCCTACACGCAACCAACCTGTTACAAGGTTGACGAAAATGACAGACGCGTTAAGGAGATCGCGAGAACGGCAACAGCTCTTGATTCTTGGATCCTTAACAATTGTTATCTTACCTAAAGGACGGCAACAGCCCAAGATCCTACCTGGTACAAAAAAAAACGACGCAATCGAACACAATACGCGCGCGATCACGACGGCGCGAGACATACGCTCATTATACGTTTTCGTTCTAACGCTAAGACCGATGTAAAGTCGTAAAATAACGTATTCGCATCACGTGGGTTTTTATGTCGCCAGGCTTTTCCCACCAGAGTCAATAAACTTTCACACTGTTTTACGAGAACAAAAAATCCATCTCAATCCCTTCATTATTACCGAATTTAAATACGAAATTATGAAGGAACTTCGCAATGAAGGACTTTCAACCATACAGCCGGGGTTTGAGCGTTCTTGAGCATATATTCATATCTTCATATCTGTGATGACATCGAAGTTCGATTGCTATTTTGTTTCACACAATTTTATCTTTTCATGCAAATAATTCTAATATAACTATACGTAACAATAACATATGACACTTTCGTTTCCAAAAATTGTGAAACGAGTTGTACAATCGTATGACAAAGCATCGAGTTTTCTTACGATTTCTGGAAAATCAGTCATATTAGTTTGCTACAACCGTGCCCGGATTTGAATCATGTCCATTGTTACTTCAGTACTTGTCACCCCACTTCTTGAAATATTTTGCATTACAACTTCATATTCATTCTCATATGCCAATAAGTTACAGCGCTTAAACGTAGGTGGTGATAAACGCCCTGAAACTCGTTTTCAATCGAATCGTTAACATATGGGGCATTCCATACCGCTTCGACCTAGGTCTGACCCTTGACCGCTCAGATTGGGCCCGCGATTTATTATATGTTTGTTCTGACTCTCGAAGGCACTCATTTTATTCTTCGGATTTTTTCGAATCGATTCGAATTATCTACAATAATAAAAAAAATATATTGATCAATAAGATTTGAAAATCTGGAAAAATATTAAAAAATCCCGTGGCAGATATTGACATTTTTCCACCAAGTCCCAGAGTGGTGCGGCGCGCGCTTATAATTTTTATCAACGTTTTTTTGTTTCTCAAAGTTCGACCGAATTTTTCCGAACGTTTTTTCAATTTTTTTAATAGAACCTAACGCAGGCCCACTCCGGCTCTAGGCTGAAAAACTGCGATATCTACTACAGGATTTTTGAAAGTTTTCTTAAATTTTTACATTGTGTCGATCAATAGCTTCGTTTTCAAAAATTATTGATAATTCATCAATTCGAAAAATTCCGATCAAAAAAAGGTGATTGCTTTCGAAAGTCAGAACAATCATATAAAACATCGCCAGCATATAATCTGTGAGGTGAAGGGTGAGATCCAGGTCGAAGTGGTATGGAATGCCTCATATATATTTAATTTTTTTCGTTCATGGTGACAAAATCATCTAAATTCTAAATCATGTAATGAAAATAACATTATGGGCTCATTGGGTTACTTTAGACGACAAAATTCCAAAGATCTGGACAGCTCATCGACTGATGTCGATAACTCGATTTTCGTTGCCGAGACCTCCACCAATTCAGCTGCCGAGTTCGACAAAAACGATGCTGATTTCTTCAGTGGCAATATTCTATTCTCCGAAAGAAATGTATCGACGGAAATGGATATCCCGGCCCATTATGGCGTAGAAGAGATTACGTCCGTCGAAGAAAATCTGTGTGCTCTGAGCGTGGACACGGAAATCGCATCAGAAGGAGTTGAACCTAATTATGAATCGAGGCAAAAAAGTTGCGCGAGGATCGTCAGAGGTTCATTTCATCAAGGCGACTCTATATTTTCGTGGCGTAGCCGAGGAAAGCAGTGTACTGCAAATGCCGCAGCAGCCCTGGCTATGTGCAAGAACACAGATCCCAGTTTATGGACTCTAGCACTCGTCGATTCCGTAAGCATGACTGGTGATAAACTGTACACAGACAGCATGGCAGCCCGAAATGACGTTGATCCGGATGAAGGGCGTACGGAATTTTTGACGGCTACGGAGCTGAAGACGAAAATTGATATCCACTCTGACAAATACATTCTCCTCGTAAAACCTGAGTGGATATGCGGTCATTTGGATAACGATTATCCTGACGATGAATTTCCAAATTTGAGGAATCGAATCTGCGACTTTTTATCTGAAGAAAAATTAAGCATTCTAACCTCAAATTCAATTTCCGTGTGTTCCGCTGTGTTCAAAATGGGAGGTACAGTGTGGATGTTCGATTCACACAGTAGAAGTCAAGCAGGAAAAGTTACCTCCGATGGTCGAGCCTGTTTGATGGGATTCCCCGACGTGGAATCCTTGTTCAAACTGCTTCGAAAGAACATTCCTGCTGGGAGATCAGATGACCCATCGCAGGATACTTATGATCTTACAGAAGTTGATTACAACGTGAGCGTGATGACAAACAACTGTCTGTACAGGTTAAAGCAGCATCCAATCCGCGTAGTTCACCTCAGATGGAATGCGATATACTTCCGGAGGCTTATCCAGGAGAAGGGTTGCATTTGGAAGAAATGTCGACCGAAGAACGCAATCTCGAAATAGAAATTGCAAACATAGTCGAAAAAGAACGATTAATCGACGAACATGAAGTAGTAGTAAGCCACGATGCGATGAACGAAGGCTTGCAGGATGTCAGCGGGCTAGAAAAAGGAGTGTATTCGTTTCTACATGTCTGGAATAAGCTGCATGTGCTATTCGATGAGCATGAGAGAGGCGTAGAATGTCATTTCCGTGACCTATAACTTGTCGGATATCGCCATGTTGGACTGAAGACATCATTGCACTTCAAGTGCTCAATGTGTTCTTTCCAAACATCTATTATGAGTGAGCCTGAGGATGAGAATGTATTGGACATCAATACAGCAGCCGTAATGGGGAGTCTGTGTGCAGGAATAGGACACTCTCAGCTGGAACAGCTTCTAGGTGCGATGGATGTGAAATGTATGGCTGGTACAACATTTCGACGCGCTCACGACACGGTTTACGATGGATTAGTACAAACCGCAGCATCGAAAATGAAGTTAGCTGGTGACGAAGAGCAGGAACTTGCCATACAGAGAAACGACATCATCAACGGGATTCCACATATACCCGTGGTAGCTGATGGCAGTTGGATGAAAAGATCGTACAAATTGGGGAAGTACGATTCATCATCTGGCTTAGGAGCGACCGTCGGATTTCACTGGAAAAAAGTGTTGTTTGTCAGAGTGAGGAATAAATTTTGCCCAATCTGCGAACCGGCGATGACGGTGAAAGGCGCAACTCCTAGAGAACATACGTGCTACAGGAATTGGGATCGCAACGCAAGTTCGACCAGTATGGAAGGCGACGCGATCCTCGAAGGATTTAAGAACAGCTTAGATCAACATGGGCTGATATACTCCGTTCTCATAGCGGATGGAGATAGATAGCAGTGTTTATAAAAAAATAACTGACTACAATCCGTATCGTAATCAAGACGTATACGTGAAAAAAGTGGAATGTGGAAACCACTTGGTAAGGAATGTCGGGAGTAAAGTGAAGGAACTTGCTAGAAGAAAGGGAATACCCGGCTTCTTACGTAGGAGGATAACCGAAAGTGTACCAAGGTTCAATGTTGCCATCCGAAAAGCTGTTCAGTATAGAGTGCAGCAGAACATGTCGGCGACTGAAACGAACAAGATGCTGAAAAACGACATTTTGAACATTCCTAGTCACATTTTCGGAGAACATGCAAAATGCGCCTCTATTGGGTATTTCTGTAACGGTGTACCCAAATTGAATGAGGAAAATGTTGTTCCGGAGATGAAAGGATTAGGGCTATTCGATGCACTGGAAGACACTGTGTCACGTCTGACTCACCATACTGATAGCTTGCTCTATAACGTGAATAACAATACTGTTGAATCGTACAACGGCATAGTAGCTAAATTTATAGGTGGAAAGCGCATCAACTACGGCAAGAGAAATTCTTACAATGCGCGGAGCCTAGGGGCTGCTGTACAATTCAACAGTAAGAAAGTTGTAACGCGCTTCAGAGAGGTGGCAGGTAAAGAGCCGGCACAGGTAGCGAGCGCCATGGAGAGTAACAGAGCAAGGTGGGCAGAGTTACAAAAAGAACGCATCGCGCGTGCGAAAGAAACTAACGTCGTCAGACGGGCAGAGACGAGACAGCAAACAGTGGACGAAGATTACGGTCCAAGCTCTGGAAAAACAGATTTGAGTGAGGAAGCGTATGTTGCTGAACTTGACCGACATACCGCAAGATTGAAAGCTTTTCAACAGAATCGAATTACTCTGGAAAGGGAAACTGTCGATCAGGGGAATAGCACGCAGTGGTTGTCTACGAGACGAAAGCTGCTTACCGCGTCTAAATTCGGTAAAGTGTGTCACATGCGGAAAAACACGTCTTGTAAATCTACCATGCAGGCAATATTATATTCAAATACTTTAAACAATGTACCTGCTGTAGAATACGGACGAAAAAACGAAAAACACGCTCGCTTAGACCTCGAAAGGCAAGCAAATGTCCAGGTGCGCGAATGCGGTTTATTCGTGGATACCGAAATTCTTGGTATGGGCGCTTCACCTGACGGTCTCATTGGCGATGACGAAATCGTAGAAATAAAATGTCCGTGTTCCGCCCGTGAGTTAACGCCAGACGAAGCTATTGCCCAGAAAAATATCTCTGTGCGTAGATTATTTAAAAATGTCGACGCTACTGAGATGAATGAGAACCATGAGTACTATTATCAGGTACAAGGGCAGTTACACATTACTGGGAGAGACTACTGTCTCTTCATGATGTGGACGCCGAAGGGTTCGAAAATTATAAAAGTAGTCAGAGATGACGAATTCTGGGACAAAAAAATTAAATCTTGTCTGCTACAGTTCTACGAAAACTGTTTAGTCCCTGAAATAGTGGACAGTCGCTATGTTAGGAGTATGCCTATAAGGGACCCACCTTACATACTCGAGGCACAGGAAGTAGGCGCCAAACGAAGGCAAGAGAATCAAGCAAAAGTGATAGCGAAAAAAAAAGAGGTAGATGAAGGGGATCCGCGCTAAATTTTAGCGCGATGTTACTTGTGACGGCGTATGCATGTATTGCGTTGAGTTTCGCGCAAGGAAGGTGCAAACGCCTGAAAAGTAAAACTGTAGACAAATGTTGCGTGCAAGCGCGCAATGTGTCTGTACTTTTGAGCCGAAGCTATACGTGCCGCACAAATATTGCGTTGAGATTTCGTGCAAGTCGCGAGCACGCGTAGTAAAACAGCCGTACATATATTGTAACGGATCGGGTGATCTACACCCGAAACAATACGTCACAACGCGCACCATCAACCGCGCACAACAAGTGACGTCAATCGGTGACCATATAAGCGCAGCGCTAACATGGCTCCAGCAGCAGTGTTAGGCAAAGCGCCACGCTGTCTCACAATCCTATCCTTTCCGAGGCCAGACAGGCAAAGCGCCCTGGTACTCTTTAGAGTCATTAATTTGCACACGGAAACGACCACAGCGGCGTTTTACGTTTCGAGTCAACTACTTTCTTTATTTTCTCTTATTCATTACATCTTATTTCATATTTCATTACGAATACAATTTGATTTATATAACGATGGTAGATTCGTTGCTTAGCTAAATCTACAACTCTTGATTAAACATATGTAATATAATTTATAGGCTAATTTTCCGGTTGCAACCACTTCAAATTATTATGAATTATTCGACTAATTAAACCTTTTGTTAATCGGGACGGTTTCCGTTTCTTTAAAACCTTTTTCTCCGTAGGCTGAGCTGACCTGACTAACATCTTGCATTTAATTAGCTAATATACAGCTTCGGTGACGACTGCACTGCACAGATCAGATACTCGCTTCGGTGCGCTTTGCGCATCCAAGTCGAGATACTGTCTCGGCAAGTGCGTTGAATCCCAAGTCTGATACAGCCTCGGTGCTGCTTGCAGCATCCAGGTCTGAGGGAGGCAGCTACGGTGTGATTCGCTCCACCCTAGTCTGTATTAGGGACTAACAAATTGATTACCTCTACCAAGGAGCCCTAGAAATTAATCTAGAGTAAAGACACTCACAAGTAACTAGCCATACGCGACACCTTCCGTGTCGCGTAAAGCACCCGAAAAGTTACATTTGGCGCCCAACGTGGGGCTCCTTGTTAGTTAGAGGTAAACCTTCTGTTTACCTGTAAATTCAGTAAAATCATTGGTTAGAGTCATTTGTTTAAATTCGAGTCATTGCTTAATTTAGAGTCTTTTGTTAACTTAGAGTCATTGCATAATTTAGAGTCATTTGTCAATTTCAAAATGGAAGGTCACAGTTCAGCCTCGAGAAAGGGTGCGGAAAAGGAAACCGGCTCGAAGCTTACAGATAAAAATGTAGGTAGGCGTGATAAAGACAAAGGCACTACTGAGTTTGACAAAACTTTTATTGATAGACCAACAGAAGTAGGAACATCAAGTAAATTCGCGGATCCGACGCAATCCATGATGATGGAGATCCTGGAACAAATAAACAAAAAATTAGATGAAAAATTTGCTGCCGTAGAACGTAGGATGATGGTATTTAAAACTGATACAGAAAAAGAATATTCAAAGTTCGAAAACAGAATATCCAAAAAAGTAGATGATCAACAGCAAATAAATCGAAAGCAAATAGAGTCTGTAGAAGCGAATTTACATGATCTAGACGAAAAATATAGTTCCGAAGTGATAGGTTTGCAAGAGCAATTGACAACTTGCCAAGTAGACATCAGAAGCGAGTTTAACGGAAATTTAAATAAACTCAATACCAAGGTTAAGGAGAACTACCAATTTAGTGTTGACAAATTCACTGAGTTAGAGAACAAATATGAAAGTTTGAAAACAAACATCGACACAGAGGTTAGGAGAATTAGATTCAGAAACTCTGGTAACAACAGTGAATGTCATAACGTAATAGCTAAGCATATCAAAATGCCAACTTATTCAGGAAAAGCATGGGAAAGACCTGCTAACTTTATTAAAGAACTAGAAGAATACTTTACCTTTGTAGGAGCTGATTGCGATGAATTAGGTTTAAAACTCGTAGGCCAATGTCTTAATCAAGATGCAAAAGATTGGTGGACTGCGCGTCGTGACGTGATCAATTCCTGGGACTCGTTCAAAAATAGGTTTCTAAATAGATACTGGGGAGAAGAAACACAAAGAGAGATTAGAAAAGATATAGAGTTCGGCTTTTATAATAACGATACGAAGGTAACGTGGTCAGAATACGCAAACAGAAAATTCGCGTCAGCCGCAGGCTTGTCTCCACGCATGGAAGAGAAAGAAATAGTTCGTTGCCTCACCCGTCATTTTAACGAATCCGTAGTAGAAGCAGCTAGGTGCCGTGACATCCGCGACATCGATGCGCTCCTCGCATTCTTGGACGAATTGCAATTTGGGGGTAGATCAAATGCAACTCGAAGTAAGTTCACTAACACGAACAAACAAAATTCACCGGGTTATCGAACGACAGAGACGCGAGATAAACAAGTGTCATGGCGGACTGAGAACGTTAATCCTGGTTCGAAACAAAGCGACGCGAACCAAAATATTAGGCCTAGTACTCAATATTACAGTCCAAAACAAAACTGGACAAATCACCAGATAAACGCGATCGACTGTGACGACACACCGGATGATCCGATTACAATGGAACCTAGTAACAGTTCGGAAAACTAGAAATCGCTGTGCCGGTCACACCGATAAACATACCGACACAGCATGAAGTAAATGTTTTCGCGGCAAATCTCGCTGATTTAACTACGTTTGAAGATCCGTACGAATTTTTAATTGCAGAAGAAATAAATGAGAAACCTGTAGATAACAAATGTCCGGAACTAAGTCTCCGAATCGAAAAAATAGAGATGAAAGCTTTGGTAGATACAGGTAGCCAAATAACCTGCGTTTCGGATGACTGGTATCTCAAACATAAAGACAACTTATCACAATGCGAAAGGTTACCGGTTGTAAATTTTCAAGTACAGGGTGTAACAGGGGGCAGACCAGCCCGAGTAAAAGAACAGTTTCTCGCGGAAGTCAAGGTCGGTATGGCAGTCGATGAGGTAGGTTTTCTCGTCGTGCCTGGATTAAAACACGATGTAATTCTCGGTATCGACACGCTGCGAAAATGGAGAGCTGATCTAGATTTGCAAATAAACAGACTAGAAATCCAGATAAGAGAGAAAACGTATTTTATTGAATTGTATAGCCAAAGCGAAAAACAAAATAGATCGGATCCAACGGCTGGAATCTCTAGCTTAAAAACAACTGAGGACCGAGGAAATAAATATCACATAACCGATGATGAGGTAGAGAGCAAGCTAACCGAATGTCAGGTACTACGAGCCGATGAAGTTAGAGCTTTCTCAGACCTAATCAAAAATTATCGAGATGTTTTTCAAAAAATTCCGGGTAGAGTCACCGTGTATGAGCATAAAATCAAAGTTTCGAAGATAGACCGTTCGTCAAACGATCATATCCAATTTCAATGATACACAGAGATAAAGTCAATGATGAAATACTAAAAATGTTAGACCTTGGAGTGATCGAAAGATCTTATAGTGAATATGTGAATCCACTGGTAGTTGTTGCTAAAAAATCTGGCGAGATCAGGTTAGTCTTAGATGCGAGATACATCAATCGGCTTATAGTACCTGATCACGATTGCGCGCAATCTACTGAGGTTTTGTTCCAGAAGTGCGGAAATGCAACCGTAATGTCGAGTCTAGACCTAACAGCTAGTTTTTGGCAAGTGCCATTACATAAAGATTCGCGGAAATATACAGCATTCATGCACGAGGGGAAAACCTACCAATTCACTGTCACACCCTATGGGTTAAGTACAAGTCTAGCCAGCCTGATTAGAACTTTAGATCTAGTGTTAAAGGACACAGATCAATTCACGGTAAATTTCGTAGACGATATATTGTGTTTATCTGACTCGATCAAATCACATTTAGAGCACCTGGAATTGTTGTTTAAAGTATTCAGAAAATACAATATGACGATAAATTTTAGTAAATCAAAATTCTTCCGAGAGGAAATCGATTTTTTAGGCCACAAAATAACGAAAAAAGGCATACGGCCGCAATCAGAGAAGATTGAAGCAATTCAGAATTTTCCAGAGCCGAAAAATGTTAAACAACTAAAAGGATTTTTGGGCCTAACAAACTATTATAGCAAATTTACGCAATCTTATTCCGAGGCAACAGCACCATTATTAGCGTTGGTAAAGAAGGACTCTAAATGGGATTGGACCGAGGAGATGATAGCACATTTTACAACAGTAAAGAAGTTGTTCTGTGACAACATGATAATACATCATCCTGATCCTAAACGTAGATATTATTTACAGTGCGATGCAAGCAATTACGCTATCGGAGCCGTATTATACCAGCTTTCAGATCAAAATGAAGAATTAATTGTCGGTTTTGCGAGTAGAACATTAAAAGGAGCGGAGTTGAATTACTTCACTACCGAAAAAGAATTGTTAGCAGTAGTGTTCGCCTTAGGAAAGTTTCGGACATTTGTGGCAGGAGCTCAATTAACAATTCGGACGGATCATAAAGCATTAACATTTTTATTCGCATGCAGATTATTAAGTTCAAGGCTAACCCGATGGATCTTGTTTGTTCAAACGTATAACTTCGAGATCGAGTACGTCAAGGGAAAAGATAATGTTGTCGCAGACACGCTGAGCAGATATCTTCCTGAAAAGAAAGAAAAAATAGCATTAATAGAGCAGATAATAATATTAGCACCTTTGGCTAAAGAAATAACGGATGAATTAAGAATTAATTTAGAATCACTAGCTTACCATCAAAGACAGGATGAGAGAATTCTATCGATCCTGGATTCAGACGAAATTCAGTCAGAAAAACGATATAAAGTCATAAACGACGTACTATACCATGTAGAGCCAGGGGGCGGTTTAAAAGCCTACGTGCCTGATTCATTAATTAAAAAGATAATTAAGGAATGCCATGAGATATATGGGCATACTGGATCGAGCAAATGCTATCGGATATTAAAGGAAGGATTCTATTACCCCAAATTTGCACGAGTAATCCGACAGGAACTAGCGCGATGCGATAGATGTCAAAGATGCAAGGTACCTAGCTCCTATAGCTATGCAAGCATGCAGAACATCGTTCCGCGGGGGGTAGGCGATTTAGTATCCATCGATTTTCTGGGACCGTTACCTTCTAGCAGGGGAAATTATAAATGGATCTTGGTAACTTGCGATGCATTTAGTAAATTTGTACGAATGTATCCCTTGAGAACGGCAAACGCGGAGTCCATCATCAAATGCATCTTTGATAAAAAATATACCGGAACTTGGAAAGCCGAGCAGAATCCAGTTTGATCATGGTACGCAATTTACGTCAGCTAGGTGGTTGAATAAATTAGAGGAAGAGGGCATAACCCCAATTTTTTCATCAATCCGTCACCCACAAGGGAACATCGTTGAGAGAGTAAACCGAGAAATAGGAAGGTTTTTTAGGACATTCCTCACGGAGGAACATACCGCATGGATCAATTGGATCTCAGTGATTGAGTGTTGCATAAATGAGGTGTACCATGATTCAACTGGATTCTGCCCGTGCGAAATCCAACTAGGAGAACCTCCATCTAGATTCTGGGAGGAATGGCTCGTAAAAAATAGGGACAATATATCTAGAGACGCAAAGCTAGGATTAGTTCGACGGAATATAATAAAACACGGATTAAAACGAACCGAACGTTTTAATCGAACACACAGGCTAGTAAAATTTAATGTTGGAGATCTGGTACTAGTTAGAGCTTTGAACGTATCAGATACTAAAAATAAAAACATGGGAAAGTTTTTCACCCTATACGAAGGACCTTATAGATTAAAAACTAGAATTGGCGAAGCCACATTTATTCTAGAACACCTGAATAATGGTTTAGAAAGAGTTCAAGCTGAATAATGGTTTAGAAAAGTTCAAGCTATATCTAGAACCTTCTCGATAAATATAGAAAAACATTTTGAATACACACAGACAAAACGTTTAGACTTGGTGACATAGGATTATAGTCGAAAAAAAGTACTCACCTATATTACACACCTGTAATTAGGCGTCTATAAAAGTAGAGCAGCAAAGAAGACACCAGCAGTTTTCGGCAAGATGACCTCGTTTAAGTACGGATATACAAGCGTACAAGATAAAGAGACGCAAACTGAGTCGCTATCGAGCCTAGACGGAAATAATAATGAGTATAAAATTTTATTTCCAAATAAAAAGTTTATTCCGGGAAAAGGAAGATTCGTAAAGGGAAGAGCAAATCAGACAGCTGCAGTTCAAAAAAAAATAAGAAGAGGAAAAGGGGTTGTAGACGGACTTATTGCGGTGGAGGAGAAAAATGATCAAAGGTTACCTACCGGAGCACAACCTAATCCGATGACGGAGCCTGAATCAATGAAGGAACATCAAACTCCGACGAAGAAAAAACCCACCTTACCGATATGAATCGACCTGACGAATATAAACATGGCTGCACCTGAAAAGCAAAACAAACAAACTTTATCGATTACGACGAATACCTTACCGATTATAACGCAAACATTACCGATTACGACAAATACACCACCGATTATAACAAATATCTTACCAATTCAAACCTATGAGACTAAGAAAACAGAAAAAAAGAGGACAACAGAGACGTACTTACCATGGAAGCTGATACCAGTGGAGATACCGGAGGATCGGAAATTACAACGAAAAGAACACCGCAAGAAGATTTCGATGCTCAAGTTGTTTGGATCGCTTGATATTTCGGACGACGACGACGAAAAAACACCTGCGCCGTCGAGCAAGCACAACAAACGCGAAGAGATCGAGATACCGGTATTGTTCGACCCTAGTGATCCTCTGGGTCTGAAGAGGCTGTAGATGCAACCCGGTACTATGTCAATCATCGTCCGACCAGCTGACAAATCATCCGAAGATCCGATGATTGAAGGGGGCAATGTAACGGATCGGGTGATCTACACCCGAAACAATACGTCACAACGCGCACCATCAACCGCGCACAACAAGTGACGTCAATCGGTGACTATATAAGCGCAGCGCTAACATGGCTCCAGCAGCAGTGTTAGGCAAAGCGCCACGCTGTCTCACAATCCTATCCTTTTCGAGGCCAGACAGGCAAAGCGCCCTGGTACTCTTTAGAGTCATTAATTTGCACACGGAAACGACCACAGCGGCGTTTTACGTTTCGAGTCAACTACTTTCTTTATTTTCTCTTATTCATTATATCTTATTTCATATTTCATTACGAATACAATTTGATTTATATAACGATGATAGATTCGTTGCTTAGCTAAATCTACAACTCTTGATTAAACATATGTAATATAATTTATAGGCTAATTTTCCGGTTGCAACCACTTCAAATTATTATGAATTATTCGACTAATTAAACCTTTTGTTAATCGGGACGGTTTCCTTTTCTTTAAAACCTCTTTCTCCGTAGGCTGAGCTGACCTGACTAACATCTTGCATTTAATTAGCTAATATACAGCTTCGGTGACGACTGCACTGCACAGATCAGATACTCGCTTCGGTGCGCTTTGCGCATCCAAGTCGAGATACTGTCTCGGCAAGTGCGTTGAATCCCAAGTCTGATACAGCCTTGGTGCTGCTTGCAGCATCCAGGTCTGAGGGAGGCAGCTACGGTGTGATTCGCTCCACCCTAGTCTGTATTAGGGACTAACAAATTGATTACCTCTACCAAGGAGCCCTAGAAATTAATCTAGAGTAAAGACACTCACAAGTAACTAGCCATACGCGACACCTTCCGTGTCGCGTAAAGCACCCGAAAAGTTACAATATACAAATATGGTTCATCCGGCAGCACTTTCATATATTGCGTTGATTTTCGCGCAATGAAGATGCAAGCAATCGTACCACTTTTGCTATCACCTGTATACCCGCTACCTGATGGAAGACATCCCACCACCTTCTCGTGGTTTCCGTCGAGCAGTAGCACTTGTACATAATGCATTGATTATAACTCTGAATCATTTATTGTATAGGGAAGACCGGGAAAACTGTGCACCTCTGCTGAAAATTGATCAAAAGAAAATGTACTTTGTTCAGGGCTATTTATGATCGTTTGAACAGAATCATTTTGAATCCGTGTAAAATAATAAATCCTGATTTGAAATTTCTTCCGAGATTTACCAGCATAACAAATCGAAGTATCAATAATGAAAACCTATAATATCGCGAAAACACTGGGTTGAACTAAAAATCGATATTTTGAAACGATAATTGAAAAATGGTCTCCCCTATTTCAACAGCAATATATGTCAATATGTATTATTCAAAATGTACAATTGGTATTTGCCAAAAGTGGGACTCCCTGTTACTGATGTATGTAGAAATAATGATTGAAGATGTATGTTGTATGTATGTTATTGGAACCGAAACATGTACAATAAATCTAAGCTCAAATAATCTTGTAAATGAATATACGAATGTACAAGTCAATAAATCTGTTGTTCTATATTCAGCTCCTAGCAAGATCGTATAAATATAATTCATGCTCTATACGTGTCAGAAATAGGTTCGAGTCTGCGGCAAACCGCGTTATGCATCGACAGAGTTTTACGATTTTTTGAGAGACATTTTTATTCGAAGGAGTCAGCTGAAATTTATATATACAGGGTGACCCAGAACCCCCGCACCACCTTGAATAGGTGGGTTCCTTATCGAATTCTAAGACGAAAGTTCCTTTACGAAAACTCTCCAAGGCCAACGGTTTTCGAGTTATTCGAAATCGCGATTGACGAATCAGAGCGTTTCTTATTATCGTAATAGTACCGGCTCAAAGGCAGGCTATGGGCAGAGCCCGTGGTATCTTTCTTTCTATCTTGGACAGCCCCTATTTTTATTATTAATCAATTCAATTCGTAGTTTCGGCCGTCCAGGTCGATTGCACCGTAGTTCCTGACGCCCAGGTCGATCGGATCATGGTCTTCGCCGTCTAGGTTTCATCCGGCGTAGTTCACGTGGACTGCTCCATAGTTTCAGCGGTCCAGGTCCAGGTCCAGGTCCAGGTCGGACGGCCTGGCCGACAAAAAGTAGTGAGCGAATTACCTGGATGGCTAAAACTATAAACCTAGACGGCGAAGACCATGATGCGATCGACCTGGGCGTCAGGAACTACGGTGCAATCGACCTGAACGACTGAAACTACAAATTGAATTGAATAATAATAATAAAAATAGCGGTTGTCCAAGCTAAGAAGAAAGATACCACAGGCTCTGCACGTGGCTTGCTTTTCAGCCGGCACTATTACGATAATAAAAAACGCTCTGATTTGTCAATCGCGATTTTGAATAACTCGAAAACCAGGTTCTTTCAATTCAGGAGCCGAACTCCGAATTTTAAGGACACAAATGAAGATGGACCTTCAACTCGTTCTTTTTTTTATTTTACAATGAATGGAATTTATTTCTATGCCGATTTATTGTTAATAATTACTTGGAATGTGAAAAATTCGATTACAAACCAATGTTTCTGGAATAATGGATGAAAATAGTATTATTGAAATTACGAGTTCTCCAAAATAATGTAATCTAATTTCTAACATTTGGAGTAATTATTTACAACAAAGCGTCATAGAAATAAATATCAAGAATTGAAAATCAAGTTGGTAGTATTCCTACTACCTGTAATGATGATTCGCATATACGTTTGGAAATAATATTTCATAAATGCACAATTCATTTAATTTCACAAACTGTACTAGCGAGTACGTCGATTCGGTGACAATGAAAATATTCGTTATGTCGAGAAGCTAACGTCATTGGAACGATATTACACCTCATTGAATATAATGAGTTTTCAGAGATTTTCCTTTCAAATAGATGCTCAATCTAGTGAGAATTATTCCTATAAAGAATATTCCCATGATTGTGCCTTGAATAATATACCTATATATATTGCGATGTCCGTAAGCATTCGCAACATAATCATGCAAAGGTATTATCTAATCGTAGTACAATTCCTCCATTGACAAACTAATGATAATAGAACAAATTTTCGATTCGTGTCGTTATTATAGATTTTTTGATTTTGCTAGTCAGATTTCAGGCTAGACACGATTATCACGTAGATAATAGCGTGATCGTGAATACAAGAATCTGATTCTGGAGAATTTACGTTACATACAACTTTTGCAATAGCGCTGTGTGTAGTTCGAGTCACGCTACGCTGCTCATCCTCACAATTGATGCAAAAATGTAGAATTATTATCATGTCGTAAAATCACAAAATTGAGGAGCCGAATATACGTAATTTCACAAATAGGTTGAGCGCCTCTACTCTGAGGCTCCGCCCATACTGAGTTCTCGGGCTCGGTGCTAAAGGCGCCGTAGTTGCTAGATTATTTCAATAAGGTTCTTGAGCTGGACGCTAGAGGCGCTCAACGGATGAGGAGTTGTCGGGGCTCGCTCAAAAGCCCTTAATGCTGAAAAACATTGATATGACAATTGAATAGACGCAACAGCATTAGAGAATAAGGTACTACGTAACGATTGTTACCGCTATATTCGCCGGGACGTTTAAAGAATACCCCACCAGTATCTCTGCGTCGATAATATGCGTACCCGTCCACATCCATGGTTGTTCCATCACACAATACTCTAGGATAATGTTTAGAACACTTACCATCGACCAAACACCAATCGCCGCATGGTCCGTGTATCATATGTTTCATGACGATATTATGCAAAACACGATCTTCAGAAGGGTCAGGAATTTCAGCAGAAATATAATGATCAACAATTCTGGGAGTTGTTATTTTGTAATTCTGCCGTAACGTTACCAGCATGTGCATGTGTGGTAGGCCCTTCTTTTGAAACTCTATAACCTAAACATATGCTGTTACTTCCCCAAAACAGTCTTGCTTAACAATTACATCGACCAAGCAGTTTTTCTTGATACTAAAGACTCATGCGCAAATATCCGGTCGGTCAGCTGCCTGCTGGCCCGGGAGGAGATTCTCTCGGATTTCTCTCCAAATCGGATAACATGTCATAGTTATAAACAGATCTGGCTTACCATATTTACGAACGATAGCCATTGCATCTTGATAATTTTGCATCATATTCCGCGGTGAACCAATAAATGTAGAAGGTAGAAGAAATAACAATTTTACCGATGCGACCGTTTACATCATTTGCAGTATTTTGCAAATAATCTACAAGTTCATTATAGGATTCGGCTCGCAATTCTTTCTCGTGTCCTTTGCAGTACTCTATTCTATCCTTTTCAATTTTTACATAATTGTCCATTGACCATTGCTGAAACAACCGGCGACCCATAATAAAAGGATTGAACTCGTTACGTGAGGCCATTCGATATTTCACATAGGCTGACCTGGAAACACGTCGATTAGGTACTATTCAAACGCATTAAATTGCGATGCCAACCCCGAGAACCATATGGGTAAAATAATGGATGAATCCAAGGTTCGACATTTGGATCCATACTACTGACTTGTTTCAAGACTTTGTCACTACTATTTCGTATACACACATAGGATTCAGGTATCTCCCTATCAGCAGTTGTAGAAAATACGGCAGCCACTTCGTTAGTTCTTTGAAAGTCATACCGACGCCGATCGACACCTGGCTCCAAGGTAAATAGCAAACTAAGCTCAGGGATGGGCACATTATTTTATAATGCTAATTGCTGTTGAACTTTCAACTCCTCACCCATCATCTGGTATGATTGTGCAAAAATATTGTACTTCCGCATCAGCTGATCAAGTGTAAGCACAATTTCATCGTCAAGTTCAGAATTTTGATCCAAGCGATATTCAGTCGCTTCATTCGAATCAACTATGAAAAGTTGGCCATAAGTCGGAGGTGCATTTAGAGTATAATGCAATGATGTATTAATTTGGTAATAAATCTGACCTTGAATCTTGAAACAGTATGGTCCGGGACGTGTCGTACCAAAATTTGAGAGATTGGCATTGAATGAAGCAAACGAAAATGAGCTATTGTAGCATCTGATCCGTTTATAAAAATCATTCGATTTAGGATGGTTGGCCTCAAACAGATCACGAAGTACAACCGGAAAATCGGACATCGCGTCTAGAACTACACTACCGTGGCTACAACAGTCATTGAAAGAATTTCCTTTATTGGCCACCTTCTCTCTTGAAAAGTGTTTTGCACCACAATGAATACACAATGCATCCATTCTACCAATATAGTGTTCAGGAATCTCATCTGAGCATTCAAGATTGAAATTCGTAATATCCGATAACTGCTTGCGTATTGCTCGAAACCTGCGTTGACGTTCACAATTATTGAGACCGTGAATATTAACATTCTCTTTAAGGTGGGAATTTGAAGTATTGGATTCATTTCCAATATCAGAACAAAAAGTTTCTACGTTGTTATCAACTATACGGCTACACTCAGCAGGATTAACATAGATTTCTCGGAGACGCCGCTGACGTTGATTTTCATTATTTCTCTGTCTACGTAAACGTAGAAACTCCTCCTCTTCTTCAACAGTACGATTCTTTTTAAGACGTGGCATAATAAGAACAATTTTCAACCAACATAAACGGAATTCGAACTATGATTATAATATAAATTATTTATCCGTTCAGCAGAGAATAAATAATTTTTTAAGATCAAATTAATTTAATCACATAAAGACATATATACTATCTTGAATTGGTGATAAAATTTATTTTTTGCAACTCAGTGCGCAAAGTTCGACTTTTGATGCCTCTTTTGCGTGCGCAAAGTACCCGTTTCGCGCACTAGTGCGCAAAGTGCTCACTTTGCGCACTGAGTTGCAAAAAGTATTGTACGATACGCGTGCGCGTACGTGATTAGGTTCACACTCGTGTCCTTGTCTAGGGAGACAAGGACACGAGTCGCTTCGCTCGGGCGACAAGCTAACACTCGTGTGAAAATCACGTACTTTGCGCACTTGTGTCGTAAACTACTATGGCAGCACTACGCTTACTATTACAGATGATTAGATACTCATGTCATAATTATTCAGTACTCATAGGTCTATTAAGATACTCAAAGGTTTCATATAGAGGTACTCGTAGGGTTAGGATCAGATAGCGGTTATATCAAGGTACTCGAAGGTTTTATGAAGGTAATCATAGGATTCTTGAACGTGCTCGTGAAGATATTTTTTACAATTTTCATCAATCATCACCTATTTTTATTCGTGAAATGATAGTGCTATGGATGGGTATCGAGTACTTGTTCTATTGCGTGGAAATTTCAATATAAAATGTTAAATCACCAGTGTGGAAATTGAAAGATGCGATTCTTGCGTCTATGGCACTCTGCGGACTGTCCGTATACAGTTTAAATGTTCGTCTGCAAGAAAAACATAGTATTTCTTGCTTGTAAATTTCACAAGTTGGCAATCGAAAGATGTTATCACGTACCTAATCTTGATCCTACTTTTTTATACGTAAAATCTGTAGATTTCAAACAATTTTTGTACACCTTGATGCGGTGACGGAATGATAGGTTACATATAAAATCTGTAGATTTGAGACAGTTCTTGTAGTACACCTTGATGCGGTAACGGAATGATAGGTTATACCATCATTTGACCAGCAACTGTTTCTTGCGCCAACTGTTTTTGCACGATGAACCGCGCCTGCAACGACCAATAAGCGACGCGGAAAAGCGATGACGGAAGTTGCGTCACATCCGTTACAATTAATTTTTTAAGGAGTGGATGATGAAATTATTGGGCAGTATCTATTTGTTATGACAAACAAATTACAATCATCTTAACGCTTCCTCTAGTTATTGTTGACGAGGCGGAAGACGAATATCATGAAAATGGGTGGCACGAATGGGGTAAACAAATAAATTTTGAAGTGGAAACATTGGTTCAAAAAGAAAACAGTGATCGCGTTAACGCGCATTATTTACCGAAGCTAGCTGATCGTCTTTTGAATGACTTGAAACAATTTCCCATGTGGTCTTATGCACTACGAAATAAATTTGGATGTGGCAGAATTCCAACCTTAAGCGCACCTGTAGAGTCAGATTTTAATGATTTGAAAAACAGATTATTTAAAAATCATAATTTACCGCTTAGGGTCGATGAATTCATAAGGATTCATGAAAATTATATGAAAGGAAAGATCCACATAGTTGATCCTCAATATTTGAAACAACAGCCTGACTCGCAATCAGAATCGCTGCCATCCTTGATAAACAAGTCCCCTGAAAAATTGGGCGAGATCGAAGAATTACCCCCTGCAGTGCATCGCCAATGTCAAGTTTGTGCTGATGGAAATTTTCCAACAGGTGCGCATAAATGTGCGATTTGCGGTACATCAGTTCATCTTATGAACGGATGTTCAGCACCTCTAGAAGGCGAAGATGAAAGATATGGTGCTCGGAGAATTTGTCGCACATGTGAATTTCTGCCAAAGCGACATATAGATGAGATTACTTCTAGCCAAGAGATTGAGAATTGAGGTGGTTCGGGGTCACAGAAAAAAGATAAACAATCAAAAAAGAAATCACGATATTTAAACAAAGATTTTGTAAAAAACCAGTTCATCACCGACGAAAAGGTTCATAACATACTGGTTCTCACCAACGGTTACAGGTCTTTAAATGCAGTAATAATAAAAAGTCAGTCGATTTCGCTATCCAATACCTGCGCTTTCGATAGCATTTTTCAAATATTTTTAAGCGTCAGTTTTGACTACCCTGCAATAGAAGCAAAAATCAGGAATGCTTCAACTGAAAACATGTTTTTCGATATGCTAACTAAGGTTCGCAAGAGTGGAATAACGAGTCAAACCTACAACCTCCGAACTCAAATGTTGCATAGATTGTCCACAAAGAAGACCGATCAAGGCAATAATTGCATCATAATAGATTGCACCACCGACACCTCAGCGATGTGTTCGTTGATTTCAAATAATGTACTGTAACGCAGTTTTCTTGTTAGGAGAGGAAAACCACTACTACGTCACAAGCCGACGCTTTCCCGTGTTAATTTACTGAAACTTACTAGATGTTGGGCGCCAGCCGCTTGCGCGTCGTTTCTTAACCAAAATTTTACGATACCATAAAACAAATTACTTAGCCAAAATTACGAGAATGCAACGAGCGATAACTCAACTAACTCAGTTTTCCATAGCTTTATATAGAGGGGCAGGGTACACCATACAAATTATTCAACGAGAGTATTTGAGGTAACATCAATCAATTATTTATTACGAATTTGAGTAATCGATCAGTATCAACAATAGAATCAGACATAGATTTTCATTAATCGCTTACGATAGTTTTCCCACTAGTCGGGGTAGAATTTACGTATTTTATACTACAAAACGAGTCATAGGCGGGTCAGAGTTGACTTGATATAAAACTAGAAACTAGACTCCAGATTTGGTATCACAAAGCGATACTTCGTACCCAAAGCAAAATTATTTTCATAACGCCGCCTAAGACAAAGATTTGATGTTTTAGTCGCTAGCCGACAAAGCGTGGTAATAACGATACAGTCTTACATAGGGGCTTGCTAAGCGTGATAAATACGATATCCTGAATTCTAGTTTAAACTGGGATCCGCATGGTCACTTAAAATGAATTAAGCAAAGCAACGTTAGTAGATCAAAACTGTAGACGATATAATAAACCCGATTCTATACGATACGACACTCGGTGACACAATAATAGATTATCCAAACGATATTCAACTTTACGAAATGAATTTACGTTACGAACAGAAATATTACCAAATTATAACAAAATCGTCAATTGTGACCAGAATTAAACAGAATTATGACTAAATATTACGGTAACGCGAGGCCTAAGGCCACTCGCGGCTATTTTCGCTCAGGTTCTCCAGGAAAAGTACTTATTCTACAGGTTTCATGCACAACGAATATTTAACATACTAAATAGAAAAAGTAATAAGATAGAAGTAAGCCAAAAAGCAATATATAATCAATAATAGCGAAAAAGCAATAGCAAGTCTACGAATTCAGCCAGACTCGAGGTTGTTCGACAAATTAACCAAAGGACGAGCTTCTTAGCTCAAGAAATAACCATAAAACAGACTTTTATACGAACGACCTCGTGCCTTCACATAAATAAATCAAGACCTTACCTTAGTTTGCTTCAGAGGGAACACAATCACTATTTTAAATATAAACTCGATAACAATACGATACGATTATATGAGCAGCGCAGACAGAGCGAAGAGTAGGCCGATTAGCCTACGTATCCTCCTTATATAGTCCTTATTCTCGCTCGTACCGACTTCTGATGGGTCACGTGGCTCATCACCTTCCTAATTGGTTGTCATCGTTTTGGTAGTTTCGACGAACGTATGAGGTGTCGTTGCGTTTCTCAGGAGGAACCTAGCCTACCCCTGCCGTCACGATACCCCTCTTCTTGCTGCCTTCCGATAGAACTCCCTGACGCTGGATTCATAAGAAATCTCGCTCGCCAGAGCTATATGATAATTCTCCCAAGGCCTTACATAATCAGTCAATCCTTAAGGAAATTGCACAATAGCCTCGCGCTGGACCACAAGGATCTCGCCCACGACAAAGTTCGATAGGTTGGAACGCCAATCCGGGGGTTTTCTGGACCAACCACGGCCGCGATAACAGTTTCTGAGAGAGTAGTTCTATGATACCTGCTCCAGCTGATTAGTCATTGGGTGGGAGGCTGTGAATATTCTTTCACATGACCCTGTACGCCACCCTCGTCTCAGTTGTGCAGTCTTGTCAAACGGTAGGCTCGTCGGATGCCGGGAGGATTATTCGCGCTTCTCGCACATCCCTGTACGCCGTCAATCCAGTTCGTTGGGGGTGGTAGAATTCGCCTGGTCGAGAGGAGGCGCTGACCTTGCCACTTTCTCGGCGGAACAAAGATTTGCACGCCGATCGAGACGTCGATAATGACTGTAGATGTTGAGGTTTCCTGATGAGTCATAGTTTCTCCGGTAGTTTCCACGACGGTGAATACCTCGTAGGAGATGTACATGATTTACAAAAATAAAATAGTGCGTTAGTTTAACCTAATAGTTTTTCCTAATTTTGTCTTTTCCTGGAGACCTTGTCTGCGCCACGTATCATCGCATTTTTACGATAGTGTTCCCTTGTAACGGGGCGTTACAAAATACCACGTTACAGTACCAAGTATCCGAGAAACTTCTACATGCGATGCAGATTGCCGTGGCGAACAAAGATCCTTCTCTGTTATACCGATAGAAGCGTCGTCTTTGTCTTCAGAATTGGTAAATTTGTGGACAGAGGAACGAATTAATTTCGATAAAAGGACAATTTGCACTGCAGAGGGTTGCTCTGAATTGGTGTCAACTGTCATTTCTGAAATAGGTACATTTTATTTTTCATTAAAACTAAATTCTCTTACTGTATTTCAATTTATTATTGATTGGTGCACAAGTATTAGTAACTTGGTCGAAACAGAAAATTACGTATTTCGTTCTCCATATATTAAGCTATGCAATTTCTAATAGTTAGAATCAAATGACAGAAGCAATGCTTAATGAGTTTCTCTTTATCGACGCTGCATGAGTACTGAACTAGAATGATTTTCAGTTAATCCATATATCTACCATACGTTTTCCGGGGATAGTTTGTGAAGAAATTGACGTCAGACTGTAGACACAACATAAGTTTGCCCAAATATGTGAATAAAGAAATAAATAATTCAAAATACTAATGATTTGTACACGGAAAATGACTTTCGTATATTTATGGAATACAAAGGTGTGAATAAAAAAACGGCGATTAATTCCATTAGTATTCATCAATGTCTTATTTAACCCGTCAGCACCCAGGTGAACCTTTCGGTAACCTTTACTCCCGTGATGAGAGATTTGCTCATACACATTTACGAACTATACCGAATGACGCCGAATATCCGTAAATTAACGAAGGTCCACGAACAGGCCCGACCATTACCGAAAGTAAAATTTTTATGCATACACCTTTAGTCTTGTGATGAGAAAAACTCTCACAATTTTTGAGGAGCATGAAAAAAATTTTTTTTTACAAATTTTACATGGAATGGAGAAATTTGCGAAATTCGTAATTCGAAAATATATAAAATTATTTGAAGATAGAAAAATCTTCAACCATTCATTTCATTTGAAAAAAAAAAGTTATTAACGTTTTAAATTGAGCGTGAGCAAAATGCTCATAACAAGAGTGCTGACGGGTTAATATCGATAGGTAAATTCATTGCTTTCGAAATATATTCTGAGAGCAAGGCAATACACAATCCGGTTTACTTGAATAGTATACTGCGAGAAATTCAAACAAAATGCACGCCTAAGAAATATTTGCTCTGTGGTGTGGTTGATTACCGCCCACCTGCAATTCCGACGAGACGGCGGTCGGCAGAAGCAGCAGATAAAGAAGCTGGGCATTATACAGCCTTATGTCTGCGGAAAAATGGGTCATGGATCGAGTATGATGATCTCAGCACACCCGATGAACATCTTTAAAAAAGGGGCAATATAATGTCAAGCAAGTCCAAGCAAGGCAAGCTGTTATAAAATTATTCCTGACTTGGCGATTTACGCAGAAATATCATAGATATACATTGAAATAAAAATTTGTTATACTCAACCAGCTGTTCAAACACTTTCACTGAGAGAGGAAAGTTAGAAAAACTATATAATACGTATTAGGGTGATTATTATTCAGGTCATTTTCGAAATATTTCAATCTTACCCTAGAAATATGATCAAGATAGATGAAACGAAATTTGTACAAAGTTTGAGTGTTCCCGGATAACATTAACACGTGCCACCGAGCGATTGAAGTTTTGAATATAAAATACATTAGTTTTTTTGATGTTTCTTTATTATTTTCTTTTTTATTTGTTGAAACAAACTAGAAAAAATTAATTTGTTGCATGAAAATAATGTTTATACTTCTTACTAGACGTATGAAAAAAGATTATACGTCAAGAGCATGTATTAAGCAGAGTACTACATTTAGTTGAATCTAAAAAAATGATGTTTTAAAAGACAAAAGAATTGACAGAAAAATTGCATTAATTATTGAATATATTATATCAATTCAATTGGAAGTATAAACATTATTATCATGGAACAAATCAATTTTGTTAATTTATTTTGACCAATAGAAGATAAATAAAAAAACATCGAAAAATCTGAAAGATTTTACGTATAAAACTTCAATCGCTCGTTTGCACGTGTTAATATTGTCAGAGAACCTGAATAATGACCACCCTAATACGTATTATAATGTCCCAGATCAATCAGAATACATATGGGTATACTTATATACGTGTGATAATTTATTAATCGACGAACGGTATCCTGTACAAGTGAAGAAAGTTGCACGTATAGATATTGGTATTGTATTTGTATTTTTATATAAAAAATGGTTGTTCAAAAACAATATCTTCAGGTCCTGAGAACTGATAAGGGACGCAGCGACTCGCAGCAATCTTTCGATGATATATAATAGTTATTGGCGTAACTAGTAGGCTAAGTTATCCATAATGTGTTAAGGGCAATGTTTTTAGCAAGAGTCGGAGGTGCACAGGCACGAGCGAAGCGAGTGCTTACTGTGCACCGGAGACGAGTGCTAAAAACATTGCGCTGGACAGATTATGACTCAGCCTACATGTTGCGCCCATAATTTTATTCAACTCATGCGCGATGTTCACGTTTTATCAAAAGCCTAAAAAGTGAAGTCTAAGTGGTTGTTTAGCGACATGGTGGAATAATTTTTACATTAAAATCTTGTCAACGACACCAACCGCACGATCGAAAAGCGTTTTTGAGTAAACCCCACATCAAAAACATTCGGCATATAATTTTGGCCACTCGACAGGTAACAACAGGGAGTGGCAATTACCCCGCGTTTCGTTAAGGCTCGAAAAACTATTACGTTATTTTTCATTACATCACAATGGTCGTTATTGTAGGAATATCAATGCGTTTTCCCGAATAATTTGTTACCAGTCGGTAAACGGCCACTTAGGGTTCGGCTTTTACGCATGCTAAAACGTGAATAGCGCGCATGAGTTGTATAAAACGTCTTTATGAAACGCATATGACAGCATCTAATTTATAATATGATTCATTACATGATATTTCTGACTGTCCATCATTCATTTAGATCAACTTACCTTCGTTTCGTAATATGATGATATGTAAAGTTAAGTTTGTGAAGTCAATTAACATTTCGTCAATGTTTTTCGAAAGCACAAAAAAGCACGTAATTTTGACATGTATTTTGTACCCCACAACTTGGTTCTCGCGAAGCGGGGGTGCAGAAATGAAAGTAAGGGTGCTCCTGTTGGGTGGGGTTGATCTAGTCTCACCGTATTCCGATGTTTTTCGAAAGCACAAAAAGAGCACGTAATTTTGACATGTATCTTGTACCCTACAACTTGGTTCTCGCGAAGCCGGGGTGCAGAAATGAGAGTAAGGGTGCTCCTGTTGGATGGGGTTGTGGGATGGGGTTGATGTTTTTCGAAAGCACAAAAAGAGCACGTAATATTGACGTGTATCTTGTACCCTACAACTTCCCTCTCGCGAAGTGGGGGTGCTGAGTTGGGCCCAATTCAGCACCCCCGCCGGAAGTTAACGATTGTAGCTATGCGGTTCGAGTACGAAAATCGGTCATAGGGTACAAGAAAAGCACATAAGTAGCAGAAAATCTTCGTATATAACAAAGTTTGTTTTCGTTCGGTGGGGGTGCCACCTTGATGGAGCTAGTTTTAGGCCATAAGCTTGATCGCGGAGGAATGAGAATTAAAACTAGAACCATTATTAATATTAAACAATTTCCTGTTGGAAATAGCAAAAAGAAATTGCAATCTTTTTTAGGATATAGTTTTCCCTTTACAACACCTATTAAAGCAGGATACCAAATTTAATTGGGATTCGGAAGCCCAGATGTCATTTGAAAAAATTAAAAATGTATTATTCGAAAGTTGTAAATTATACCATCTCAATCCGAATCTAGGGTATTACTTAGAGTGCGATGCTTCAGGACATGGCTTAGGAGCTAAATTATATCAGATGAATGAAAGAAATGAACCAAAGGTGATTGCGTATACCAGCAGAACTTCAAGAGGAGCAGAGTTCAATTACACAACTACTCAAAAGGAAGCGTTAGCCGTTATTTATTCTTTAGAGGAATGGAGAATTTATCTGCTGGGCGCTAATTTTACTATCAGAACTGATTATAGAGCCCTAATCTTTATGCAAACTTGCAAACTTACCAACAGTAGACTAACGAGATGGATTTCATTCCTCCAACAGTTCAATTCTGAAATTGAATATATACCAGGACCTTCTCATGTGACCGCAGACGCGTTATCTAGATTTCCCGAGATTAAAAATGAGATAGAGCAAAAGATTCAAGAAAGAACAGATTCGTATAAAACTTTCCAAATTTCACTTTCAGAGGAAGTAGAGAGTAGATTAGCGTACGAAGGAATCATTAACAGAGTAAAAACACAACAGATCAATCTGAGACAGGAGATAATAGAAAAATTGAATTCAAACAATAGGTTGAAGGTTTTACATAGAGAAATCAAAAACAATCTGTTGTGACAGGAAAACTAGATTCTTCTTTTAAACTCAACGTCACTGTCAAGGTCTTTAGTTAAGGTTATTTATAGTTATTATACCCTTGAAGTCGACAAGACAATTCGAATATTACCGCCGTTCGATCCCTTATCTACTTCGAACTCAGCAGCGTATGAACGCCCGAAATTCGTCAATGCGCAAGCGCGAAAGCATTGATCGAGGATCAAACAACACGTGGACACACTCTGTCTTATATCGTCCTAAAAGCAACATTGTAACTTGTTAGACTCTCACGTCGCTCTCCCGTCGACAACGCGTTCTTGCACGTGTTGCGGCCGCATTATATTTTGTTTAAATAATAGTAATTCGTAGTAAACTGTCAATTTTGTGCGATTGAATAAACAAACTGGGTGTCTTGTCAATAATAATTGAGTGTGGTAACCATACGGCCTAAATCGACAAATTGTAAGTAATAAACTTGAATATTCTGTCCAACTCTGTCTTTCTTTGCTCTTGGAAATTTAGATCCTCCTCCCTTGGGTCCCCAAATGAACTCCCTTGTGAGTAGAGCCTATATTTAGATAAATATCTTTGCCAATCGACTAGAGCCTAGCCGATGCTTTGTTTTCGTTAATTTTGATAATTAACTGGCGCCCAACAAAATTTAGTATTCCGAGCCTCGACAGCTTTGACCCAGGCCGCGTCGAGTGGAAGCGTTTAATAAAACAGTCGATTTCGTCGTAATTGTTAAGTTATATTTGGTAATTAGACGAGATTGACGAGGGGAGGAAAACGCTTCTGTCTCACTGTTATTCATTAAAATTGAAGAGCAATGGTTGTTGTATATTCCCCCGAATTGTGAGATAGATCTGATTAGGGAAGTGCATAGAAAACTATTACATTTTGGCACAAATAAGATTATAGCATTCATCCGGGGAAGATTCTATTTTCCTGCGATAGAAAGAAAGGCAAGGGAAATTATCAGAACTTACGATCTGTGTCAGAGAATAAAATTCTATCAACAGTCAAAGAAACAGAAAGCCATTTCTATTATCACAGAAAAACCACTTGACGCTGTTGCTATAAACTATTTTGGACCACTTCCAACAGGAAGGGCAGATTTGAAATATGTAATTGTGCATATGGGAAATTCCATCTCAATTCGACCTGCCAAAAAGCCTGACCCTCTTCGGAAATTCTCAAACTTCGTGATAATTGAGCATTGTTTGGTACAAGTATCTGTGATTTTTTGCAGAATTTTCAGGGCAACCGTTTCCAAAATGGTTGACCATCGATTTTGACCGAAAATTAACATTTTCATCCATTCAAACGAGAATATCTCGGAATCTTCCTGTCGTAGGAGAATTTCCGACGTACAAAAAAGTTTCGGGTTTGATTCGGCTTTCTGATGATGAATTTTGGAAAATTTCAAAATCAACCGACATTCAATTTTTTTTTTTTTGAGAAATAGTTTTTATTCTCTTCTTTTGGCAAGTATGCCATGATCGATTTTGCTGAAATTTTCGCAGAATGTTCTTTCATTAGTGTACATTATGTTATGAAATTTTCATCATGGGCCCGAATCTCGTTTACGAGTTGTGCCATGACATAACCATTGCTGTCGCATTATGTAGATGTGTCCTACAATGGAATTAGAGGAATTACTATTGTCCAGTGTTATATTATTAACATTACTCAAATCGCTTGCCCATGTTTCTTTGAGTTTGGTTTATTTGTCGCATGTATTGAACAATTTTGCCGGATGTGCCGCGCGTCACGGGCCAGCTTACAATTACCACTGACTCACCAAATCCTGACTCCAAGAGACTTATTTCATTGGGTATCATTACCAGCTAATGTTTCTGCAATCACAGTCAAGTTCTCAACCGAACAGGACTATGCAGATGCAAAACTCCTGCTGTACAAACGAATCGAACGCGTCAGTCCACTAATTGTGAGCAAAACGCAACGACAGAACTATTTTATTTCACAAGAAAATGGAACAATTGTATCAAAATTATATTCCGCCGATATTGAACATATGCTCACGCATAAAATTTTCGAATAAAAAGTACCTTGAAACCAATTTTTGTATTGATACTTTCTTCCTGAAACAATGTATGCACCTATCTTCGGGGGCCAATAATATAACGCATTTTCACAAAAATAGTGGCATGGAACGGTGTCTATTATTCCTAAACGAGATTCGAGCCCATGATGAAAATTTCATAACATAATGTACACTAATGAAAGAACATTCTGTAAAAATTTCAGCAAAATCGATCATGGCATACTCGCCGAAAAAAGAGGATAAAAACTATTAAAAAAAAAAAAGAACTTCGGTCGATTTTGAAATTTTCAAAAAATTTGTATCAGAAAGGCGAATCAAAATCAAGACTTTTTTGTATGTTGAAAATTCTTCTACGACAAAAAGTTTCCGAGATATCCTCGTTCAAGACGACGAAAATGTTAATTTTCAGTCAGAATCGATGGTCAACCATTTTGAAAGTGGTTGGCCTGAAAATTCTGAAAAAATTCACAGATACTTGTACCAACCAATGCTTACTTATCACAAAGTTTGAGAATTTTCGAAGAGGGTCAGGCTTTTTGGTAGGTCGAGTTGAGATGGAATTCCCCATATGGATTTATGTACAAGGCTGGTGAAGTTATATCCTGTCGAAAGTATGAAAATCGAGACACCCATTTTTAAAACGGAAAAGAAATTTATTCCAGTAGTAGGTAAACCTATGAGTTTTCTAACAGACCACGGAGGTCAATTTGTATCAGAAAAGTGGAAGAAATTCCTAGTCGATAACGGAATAAGACTTAGTTTATTTCGGTATATCACCCACAGTCAAACCCTGTAGAGAGAGTTATGCGCAAATTGGGCAGAATTCTCAGAACCTATTGTCATGATAAACATTCCAACTGGGTAAAATGATTGAAACCGGCTGAACAAGCAATTAATAGTACCAGGCATTCAGCTACCGGAATTAGCCCTTATTCCTTGTGGGAAAATCTCGAGCTGGTTGAGGAAATGGTAACTGGGGTTGAGTATCAATTAAAAAGAACAAAATCCCCAAATAAACAAGACTTAAAACACCATATTAATCCGAATCGCTACTTCCCATATCATTTTCTTCAACATCCAATTTCCCATGTTTTAGTATGCTGATAGCATTGTTGAACATCTCCATTTCATGTTGATTTAAATTAATCCCAGCTCTATTCAATTGTAAACATGCTATAAGATGATTTGATATTCCTAAGCTGTGTGTTGGGTATGACACATAAGTGCTTGGGTGTAGACTACAGTTTTAATAATTTCACTTGCTTCTGCATTTATCTTTTCTTCTCTGAACATTGTTTTCTTAATGGTGTTCTGAACAGTTCGGTTTGATCTTTTGAGAAAATGGAAAGCTGATCTTGGGGTCTCAATGGAACTTGTTACTAAAGAGCCTAATTCACGAGAGTACGTGATCTCTTCTTCAGGAGGTGCACAAAATGGATTGTTTGGGTTCATCACACGTAAAAGGTCATTTCTCTCAATTTCTGTGTGTGCACTGGGTTCTCTCAAGCTTATTTCTTCTAGGTGGTAAGTTGTGCTGTTCCATGGGTTCTTTCCTCCATCTGAAAAGAGTAGTACATTGGGTCCTATTCCTTCTCTTTTATATGGATTTCTTTTAATTCTCCACAGTCTTCTAACACCATCTAAACCTAATAGTATTTTTGCAGTAGCTCCAAGTTGGTTGGTTGACAATGTACCTAAATTTGTTGCTGTTCCTTTTGCAATTGCATAAAAGTCATCAGGAGGATTTTTTCCCTGAGGTCTCAAAGAACTGGTTTCTACTCCAAATTGTGATATAAACCTACCATCTAGATACCATGATGTGAATTCTCCATATCCCTTTTCAAAGAAGAAACTTTTCTCTTTGCTCATGTTAATACTGATTGCTGCTAAGGACCTTCTATTCACCTCTATTGCTGTTTCCATATTTTCGAGTCCTGCTCCCATGTACACAGTAGTTGAATCATCACTAGACCTTATCGTGACACACTTCATTTTGTTTGAAGGAAGGCAATATCCATTTGGTACGAGGCCAAGTGTCGTGGATGCTGCATTGTGCATACCCATTAGCATTCCTGGGCTTGGAGATAAATAGTTATCTTCATCTATTTTATCCCTCAATGGACCTAACCATTCTCTTGTTTAATTGTTGAATCTTTCAAGGGGTGTAGTTTTCCAATTAAGCCGGTTGTATGTATCCTCTGAAATTGCTAAGGGGCCTGGGCCCAATTGTACTCGTTTAATTGCTAATAGGAAATGAAAAAATATTGATATTTTGCTGAATAGCCTCCCTTGTTCTGATGGTGCTGGTAAATTAAGCTCTTTCCTGACTTTTGGACAGAAGAAGGTTTTATGCATTACTGCAAATGCTTCTGGGGGCAGATTTTCATTCCATTTCTTTGCATCTTCTGTTCCTTGTGCTGGTATTTCATTTTCTTCGTGATCTAAAGAAGCTGCATTCATTGCATTGATGATCTTGGCTTTTTTGTCCTCTCCACCTTGAGATATAGTTGATCCTTGTAGGCCCTTGCTAAAAGACAAATGGAACTCTTCAACAATGTATAAGAACATCCTAAGTATCATTCCAGCTGACGCTATAGCTCTTCGATCTTTTTTCCCTCTTTCTTTATTTTTTAGATATGATGCAAATGATCTTGACATATTCATTATCTTTTTTCTTACCTTAATATTCCCTTCAATTTTTTCATTACACAGATGAGTTCGTGTCATTTTCTTGATAACAAACTGTTAGCGTGCTCGGTCATATCTTTTCTTGCTATACGCTGTCTTCTTTGTGGACACAACTTCAATTTCTTTGAGTTTCAAAACCCTGAAAAAAGACTGCACACATTCTATGCAACAATAGCTGTCTTGTTTCAAATGTGTCCTAAAGAATGAATACATCCGCTTATATGCAACACTGGCTGTTACGCTTTGATCAGTGAATACATCTAATATTTGTCGGCCCTTTGTGAGAACATCTGCATTTTGCTTCATCATTTTGTTTATACACATCTCTACACAATTGTCTATCTGCTTGCAGTTTTGTAGTAGGAATGCCTTGGCCATGTTTTTTACGTCATGAAACAAATAATTAGCATGGGTTTCATTAAAAGGAAATGGTCCATCTTCTTTGTCCCATTTTAATCTTTCAATCATAAAATTGCCTATTTGAGTTGTCTTGTTTACTTTTTTTAAGTTAAACTCATAGGCTCTTTTTATCGTTTCAGCAACTTTTGGTCCTTGAGATCCATAACCATGTGGGGGTACATTTGTGTGGTTGAGTATCCTCTAGGTGCCGAAGCTTTAACTTTGAAAAACAAACTGATAAAGGCTAAAGAAAACAACCAAGTAGTAGCGGATAAACGCAATGCTATACTAGACGATAAAACTAATAATACTACATTTCGATACGAGTGCGACATGAGAGGCGTTTATAGGCGAGTCCGATGTTTTCAGCACGAACCGAGTCGAGGCGGAGGAAGCGCTCGGCGCCGGAGGAGAAACCCCGCGGAAAAAATGGCACCCCAGTGCTTAGTGCCCACCGTCAAACATGGGGGTGGGTCCGTTATGGTGTGGGGCTGTCTTTTCCGGTCATGGCATCGGAGATTTAATAAAAGTCGAAGGAATGATGAAGAAAGAAGAGTACAAGAAAATTCTCATTCGGCATGCGATTCCATCTGGTCTCAGGATCATCGGTCGTGGTTTTATCATGCAGCAGGACAACGATCCCAAGCCCAGTTCTCGCCTCTGCAGAGGATATCTGGAGAACAAAGAAGCGAACAACATCATCGCCAATATGGTGTGGCCACCACGATCGCCGTACCTGAACCTTATAGAGCTTCTCTGGGAAGAGCTTGACCGGAAAATCAGAATGACTTGTCCCACATCTGCTGGAGATCTGTGGCGAAAGTTGCAGGCGGCCTGGTGTAATTTGGAGCAGGGTCAAATCGACGAATTAATCAATCGGATGCCGTGATTCGTACATGCAGTGATAAAAGCCAAAGGCGGTTTTTTCGACGAAAAACTCGTATAGATGAGGTAAGAGACTTGATTAGTCGAAATGTTTTTTTTTCAAATATCTCGGCGATTTGACAAAAAAAAAAAATAGTTATACGACAAGGCGCTCTTTGCTGTATAATAAAATAGAGGCGAACGAATTTTTAACAAACTAGGGCTTATGATTGTTTTTAGCGTATACTTCCCTTCTTCTAACCTTTTTCTAATTAATGAAACAAAAAGATTGACGTGAATGTTACGCCATGATAAAAGATCAAGTAACAATACTTTGTACCCTATAAACTTTATACGTTAACTTACGTTTTCGAATGAAAACAGATTCGCGCCCGTTGCGTAGTTCAGAGAACCGCCATTACCTCGTGGGGTCGCGTCAGATGTTGGGACATGGTTCCCCACACAGGCTGGGATAGAAGCTAGCAGTCCATAGGTATATAGTCAAAGGCTTGGACTGTTTTATTCTTGGGTTAGTAACAATTCAGATTTACTTCACTCTTACTGGTCTGAGCCTCTTAGTCTTGATTAGTCTCAATCTTGTAATTCATCTTCTTCTATCTTCTCTAAGGATCCGGCAAAAAAAAGATCTCCAAAGAAATCTTTGGAGGAGAGACCTCCACCTAACGGTGGACGAGAATGGCGCGGGCAATACCGAGGGTCGTTGCAGAGACTGCGGTCTCCCTCCCTCTTTCCGAACACAGTCGCTAGAAAACTGTGTCCGTTGCCAGAGAATTCGAATGCCCATTGGCGAGGTCAACAAAAGAGGCCACTATAAGGATCTTCATCAACATCCCAGCGCCTTCCGAAAATTATTTTTTTCAACCCTCTTTTTTTTTCTCATAAAATAAAAATCTAATTAAATTTTCTTGATATCATTATTCTCGAATCAGCCACTGAAAGCATAGCATTTTACATCGAACCGAAAGAAGATCGAAAATCGAATCGAAAATCGATTCTGATATCGTCGCGAACGACTCTCTACTTTATCTTTTGAACTTTCATAACCTCGCCAAATTTGACACGAAAAGGGGAATCGATTACGACTTTCTTCTTTATCTACTAGGTTTTCATAACCTCACAAAACCTTTTATAAACATCGTCGGCTGATTCTTCGGCATCGAGAATGAGAACTGGAGCCGGTTGCAAAGAAAAGGTTCTATGTACTAACCAATCTTCATGAACTTCATGTAGATCTTTGAAATAATTTAAGGAAATGAAGTCCTCTTCATTTCGAGATCGAGATGATACTCGCGAATAGGACGTATCAGGACTTAACCTCAAATAAACAATAAGGTCTACTTTAAAATCATAAGAACTCTCAACTAATATTTTTACGTTTTCCAATAAAAGGTGAGCTTCGAAATCTTCGAAGCCACCGGATCTACGACGAGCCTCTATAAAACAATTGGCACTGAAAATCGACCTTTCCATAATCTTAACAGGTCGTGAAGTCTGAATTAAATGCTTATTTCTCATCACCATTGAAGCGTGGTGTGGAAAATGGTAAGCATATTTTCATACATTTTTCTAACAAATTTACCCCTAATACGTCTCTAAACTCTTCTAGTGGCTCTAAAAGAGTTAAAATGTTCTTGTCTTTTAGGAACCTTTTGGTAGAAGTAGTTTTTCCACACCCTATGTTTCCTTCTATTATGAACGTCAGGGGTCTATTGGGTCTCCGTACCATTCCAAGAGGTAGTACTCCAGACCACCTGAAAACAGAAAAGACGAGAACCTGAAAGATTCAAAAGAGAAGAGCAAGTTCAACATCTCCCAAATTAGGCTTTTTGGAAAGGTTGTCTTTCTTCATAATGAGCTAATCTGTCCAAATGAACAACTTTTGGTTTGGTACGCGTTGATCGTTGAATTCGGACACTACATCATTAATTCGATTTTTAATTTCATAAGGTCCCTCCCAATTGGACTGTAACTTGGGACAGCGTCGATTTTCTCTTCGAGGTTGGAAGAATCAAACTAAATCTCCAGCTTTGAATTGGAGGTTGCGAGTCCTAATATCATATCAGGCTTTAGTACGATCAGAAACTACTTGGATCTTATTTTTGGCGAATTTATGAATCTCCTCCAGTTTTTCTTGAAGAGATGAACCAAAACTTGAGTCTAATGATTCCCCCGGAGGGATAGGACCCGTTTATAAATCCGAAGGAAGTCTAAGATCCCTCCCCATTAGCATAGAAGCAGGAGTTTGACCCGTTGTTTCGTGAACAGCTGATCTATAGGATAGAAAAAATGAAGGGATCCAGTCGTTCCAATTCCTATGATCTTTGTCCACGTAAGAAGAAAGATATCGAAGAAGGGCTCTGTTCAATCGCTCCACCATTCCATCTGATTGAGGATGTAAGGGAGTTGTTCGAGTTTTCTTTATTCCTAAGACTTTTAAGATTTCAGCTACAAGAATCGATTCAAAATTTCGTCCTTGGTCAGTATAAAGTTCGAAAGGAGAACCATAACGATAAATCAATGCTTTGACAAAAACCTGAGCTACCGTTTCAGCTTCTTGATTCGGAATTGGTATTACTTCAGGCCACTTGGTGAAGTAATCTGAAATAACCAAAGCATAACGGTTTCCAGAATGAGAAAGAGGTAAAGGACCGACGATGTCCATAGCTACTCTTTCAAAGGGAGCGCCAACATTATAAATCTGCAAACTACTGATTCCTCTTTCTCGCGGGCCTTTTTTAGCTATGCAAATGGCGCAAGTACGACACCAATCTTCTACATCCGAACGACAACGCGCCCAAAAGTATCTTTCTCTGATTCTTCCTAGAGTTTCATTCGCTGCAAAATGTCCTCCGAAAGGGGAATTATGATGTTCTTGGAGTATGATTGGAATCTTCTTCGAAGGAACCAGAAGCTGCCAGCGAAGTTGCTTTGCATCTGGGGATTCCCATCTCCGATAAAGTAAATCTTGCAGTACATGAATAGAATCCCATTGAGCCCAGTAAATTTTTAATTGTTGATCAGCCGAAGACCCTTCTTACCATTCTGGTCGTAATCCTGAATCTTTCCAGGTCCTGATTTGGGATAAAACAGCATCTCCTCTTTATAAAGTCCGCCATTCTCGAATATCTCCTTCAAGAGAAATCATACGAACCTTAATGGAAGGTGTTCGTTGATCATCGAGACATTTGCATTGTTTACAATCAGTCAAATCTTCGCAGGGTCTTCTGGAGAGGGCGTCTGCGTTTCCATGTAGGGTTCCTGGAGGATGTTGGATGTCGAAGTCGTATTGACCTAAAGTCTCTAACCCTCTAGCTACCTGTCCTTCAGGAGCTTCGAAAGAAAGCAACCACCTTCGCGAAGCATGATCAGTTTGAACAAGAAACTTTCTTCCGTACAAATAATGATGGAAATGTGACACCGTTTTTACTACAGCTGGAAGTTCCCTACGGGTAACACAATAATTCCTTTCAGTCTTACTAAGTACTCGGCTAAAATAGCTAATTAGTCTTCCCTGTCCTTCTTGGATTTGGGATAAAACTCCACCTATTCCCGTAAGCGAAGCGTCTGTATCTAATATAAATGAAAGTTCTACATTCGGATAAGCTAAAATGGGAGACGAAGTTAAGCAAAATTTCAGTCGAGAAAAGGCTTCTTCACAATCTTGATCCCATTCGAAATTTACTCGGCTAGTACAGCGAGCTCGTGCTGGCGAGTTGAAGCGGAAACGGTCTAAGAGAGAGCTGGATAATTATGACCTTATGCCGATAGCCGTATTGGGGATGGTGGTCATGAATCCACATATCAGCCAGCGGCAAATTAGTCGTTCAATTAAATGTGCCAAAAACTAGAGTTCAGTGTATTTTGAAGAAGCATCATCATTACCACTCTTATCAAGTATCGCTACATCAGGCGCTTTCTGATGCCGATAAGGTACAACGTCTCATATTTTGTAGATGGGCACAGGCTCAAATAGCACATGACCCTACTTTTTTCAAACGTGTAATGTTCAGTGACGAGGCGACTTTCCAGAGCACAGGCGAATGGAATCGGCACAATTGCCATTATTATTCAGAAGTAAATCCCTACTGGGTTTGTCACGTCGATAATCAGCATCGCTGGAAACTTAATGTGTGGTGCGGCATCGTACACGGTCATATCGTAGGGCCATATTTTTTTGAAGGTGATGTGAACGGTGCAAACTATCGACATCTTCTGAGGAACGAGCTACCACGAATGTTACAACATATCAATCCAGACACAGTCCGGCGTATGTGGATACAGCAAGACGGTGCAGGGGCACATTACGCGCGTATCGTTACCGATTTATTGAATCAAAATTATGAAGGACGTTGGAACGGACGAAATGGTCCCGTACGCTGGCCCGCAAGATCGCCAGACTTGACGTCTTTTCTTTCTCTGGGGTTATCTCAAAGGAATAGTTTATGCGACATAACCGACGACGGCTAATGATTTGAAGGAACGTATCGTCCAAGCGTACAAAGGAATCCCGGCTGCAGTGATCCGGAAAACCACCGAGGTATTTCAACGAAGACTTCAATTATGTATCAACGCAAATGGAGGAATTTTTTAGCAATAGCTAAATTCAGGATACAAAATCAAAAATTTTCCGATCAACATGCGTAATTTATAAACACAAACAAATACAAATATCAACATAAAATTTAATCAAACAATAATCGAACCACGTCTAATTAAAAATATTCAGAAGACAAAAAATTGCAAAACAAAATTGAAATACAGAGAATTTAAAAAACAAAGTTGGAAGTCAAAAATTAAAAAACTTAAAACCTCTACACAGCCGCAAACTTGACGTTGGTGTAGAGGCGTCTGATATGAAATTGAACATGTCAGTGTAATTATGTCGGACGAACTAATGCGGTTAACTGTTTCCGTTATTAATCCACGAATTTCTTTACCGATTTCGCACATTCAAACTTTCCAATTTTGAATTCTGCCAAAAAAATCCTTAACGAGGGTGATGAACAATGAATATGTGTGAGAGCTAGGCACGGAAAAAAATGTAAAAAAAAAAAATTAAATTATATTAAATTTTTTTTGCAAAATACAGGGTTTCTGGAAATTCGCGCACCATCGGCATACTAACGGATTCCTTGCGAAAAATTGAGACGAAAGTTACCTATGCAAAAAAGTCCGCGAGGATTTAGTTTTCGTGTAAAAAGAACTAAATAACGGACCAATCAGCGTTCGGCTTTAAGAAAGACTGGCTAAAGCTCCGCATCGCCGTCCGCCCCACTACCGAGATCGAGATAATAATGTGTGGTGTTCCCCGCTTCGCCCAGGAGTGGGGCGGACGGCTATGCAATGTTCTAACTATTCTTTCCTAAAGCCGAACGCTGATTGGTTCGTTATTAAATGATTTTACAGGAAAACTAAGCCGTTGCGGACATTTTTTCATTGGTAACTTTCGTCTCAATTTTTCGCAAGGAATCCGCCAGTATGCCGATGGTGCGGGAATTTCCAGACACCCTGTATTTTTTTCTTTTGAATTTCGTATTTGAATTGGTCTTTGACCTTGCTATCAGCTGCTCCTAACCAAAATATGTGTTCCCTACCTAAAATCCGGAATTACTAGCGAAATCTCGGAACTGGCGAATTCCACAAGTCAACACATACCAGTATTATCTTTCCCCCTCGAAACCCTCCAAGTTTTGTATAAAAGTTTTTCTTGTATAACCGTCAGTTTTAAGTTAAAATGGACCACCCTATATATATGTATATATATTAGACTGGTCGTTAAAAATTAAATTTTTAACGCCGCCCCCTAAAAAGCTTCCTTTTGATGAAAAAACGCCAGGATTTTTTTTTTTTTATATTAACAACAACACGTGCCGCAGGACGATCTAAGTTCATTTTTTGTTGAAATCATACTTTTTTTTGGAAAAACATTACAGAAGTAAAAGTATAAAAAATACTAAAGAAAGTTTACTTGAGCTTTGGAATCAATGAATCTGCTCATAAAAAATAAGTTTGTACTAATTCATTTTTTAAATAAAATTGATAATTTAAATATCCTTCATTTTTTATTAACTAGACAACATCAAATGAAAAAAATTTCGAAATTTTATTCATTTGAGTTCCAAAATTGTTTATATTTCAGGAAAAATACTATTTGTGATAAGAAGTTTCCGAAAAATATGATTTTACTAAAAAATGAACTTAGATCGTCCTGCGGCACGTGTTGTTGTTAATATAAAAAAAAAAAAAAAAATCCCTGCCCATTTTTCATCAAAAGGAAGCTTTTTAGGGGGCGGCGTTCAAAATTTCAGGGCTCATAGTGCGTCACTTTTCTCACTTTTAGTCACTTTTTTTTAAAGTCACTTTTTTGTCACTTTTTAGTGTAAAGTCACTATTTTAAACTATTTTGCGATATAGTAGATGAATTTCTTTGAAATTACTCTTGTCGGTCATGGTAAGTCTACATACCGACAATCTACTACTCTTTTGTAATATCCAGCGATCAGCAAGCGGTCTACCGTATCGACCGTAATCCATTCCGTGCAAAACGCAACTCCGAACATAACCTCTAACAATCTTTCAGTGCCCGTAAAGATAATATCATCTAAAATAAGAATCTGGAACCAAATTCAAAGGTGAGTGGTATATAATATTATTTTCACTTCAGTTATATGTTTATAATTTATCTGGGTTCATTATTTATATCAAAACTTGTTTATGTTTCTTATTTTGCTCAATTTTTATGTAATTTTCCATACAGAGCTGCAAACTGGTTTATCAATAACTTAACGGACAGGCTGATATGGGTAAGTGTACAGTAAAGAACGACTGGCTGCAAAAGAAAGATTCGTTGGGTACATCATCTCGACTTGGGGTAAAAAATACAGCGATACTGAGGTATTCTGCAAAATATGCACGGCTACGATAAATTGCGACAAAAAGAGCTACCAGGCTCTGGAACAACATGCAGCGACAACAAAGCATGCTGAAAATGCCAGAACCAAACTTGACATTCTTCAGCTTCGACTCACTAAGGCAGCATCAGATGTTCCAGAAAAGAAGCTCCAAACTTCTGAGAGTACAAATAAAATGGAACTGTACTCTTCCAAACGCGCAGCTACAAAGGTCGAAATTTTATGGTGCCTCAAGAATGTGATATCCGATTGGTCTGCTGCATCGTCCCAAGGAATTTCAGACCTATTTAAGGAAATGTTTCCTAACAGTGTGCAGTTAGAATTTAGTCTAAGTCCAGCAAAACTCAAGTACTTGATCACAGAAGCACTTGGGCCATATTTTCGTGAAATTATCCTTGAAGACTGTTCTGCCGCTTGGTACACACTAATTTATGACGAAACGACAAATAATGAAAGCAAAAAAGAGTTGCAGGTAGCACTGCGCTATTGGTCAGACACCGAGGATCAAGTTGTAATCCATCATTTGGAAACATTCTTTCTTGGACAAGCCAAAGCAAAAGATCTTGAAGAATCAATCTATAAAGCATTAGCCAATGCTAGTCTCTCTCTTCAACGATTGCTTATGTTAGGCAGCGATGGACCAAATGTCAACAAAGAAGTCTATAGATTAATAAATGAAAATATCAAAATTGAAAGGAACAAGGGCCTACTTGATATCGGAACGTGCAACATTCACATCGTGCACAATGCTTTTTCAAAAGGTCTTGAACAATTGGGGCAGAACGTCAGTCAACTTGCAATACAAGTTTTTTACTATTTTGATGGTTGGCCAAAGCGCTGGGAAGATTATACCGAAATCCAACGGAAACGTAGTGTTCCATCTCATCGATTCATTAAGCATGTGCCATCAAGATGGTTGACTCTACAAGGCGCTGCACTTCGACTATTTGAACAATGGAAGGCAATCCTTGAGTATTTCCTAAAAACAGTACCGAAACAAAGACAAACTCTAAAACTCTTACCTACGAAGCATGGCAACGATATAGCAACCACTTTGAAAAATTCCACGTTAAAAGCTGAAATATGTTTTGTTATCGATTCGGCTAATGTTCATCAAAGCTTTACACGAAAATATCAACGCGAAGAACCGTTGATTCACGTTATATATGATGAGTTAAAATTGCTCTTTTATACCCTTGCTGGGAGGATTTGCAAATCAGATGCCCTTGAAAATCTATTAAACGAAAATGATCCTTTTACTCCGAAGAATTTACTACCTCTTCCTGAAATACATTGCGCCAACGAAGTTCAGAATATTTTGAAACAGCTCCCTGAAGTTGATCGCTTATACTTTTTGAAAAGGGCTCAAAATCATTATCTGGAAGCAGCAAAGCACATTCTCAACAAAACCTGTCTCTCCGTTGGAACAGTCACCAGGCACTTTCGATGTCTCCAGCCAGACGCAATAAAAAAAGAAGCATCGATTCGGAGCATACAAAAAATAGCAGATGCCTTGCCTTTGGAAATATCAAGTATCAAGTTAACTGATGAATGGCAGATTCTTGCGCTAGAAAAGCTACCTGTCAATAAACATCAGCGTATTGATCATTTTTGGAGAGAAATCATGAATCTTAAAACTGGATTGGGAGAACCAAAATACCCGAACATCAGTAAGATTGTCAAAGCCAGTCTCTCTCTTTCTCACGGAAGTGCTGATATTGAAGGAGGGTTTTCATCTTCTGGTAGAGTCCTTACACAAGATGAAACGGCAATGTCATTGAAAACGTTAAATGCGAGAATCCATGTTAAGGATGGCATGAAGAGGTTTCATAATAAGCCCGAATTAGTTCCTATCACCAAAAAGCTAATACTTGCAGCAGAAAGTGCTTATCAGAAGTACAAAAACTATTTGGCAGATGTGGCAAAGGCAGCAGAAAAAGAAGAAATGAAAAGAAACGAGGAAAAAAAGGAAATTGAAAGGAAAAGAGCTTTGGGAGAGGAAATAGAACAATCCAGGAAAAAACTCAAAGTACTTCAGGAAGATTTCAAAAAAGCTGACCAGGAAGAAAAACAACAGAGAAAATTGGCTGATAAATTGTTCGCCGAAGCAAACAATAGACCGAAAAATGCAGTCAAAAATAAGGATATGGAGGAGGTACAGCTGGCACAAAGTATGTTACAAAGTGTGACACAGCTAAGGCAGGAAGAAGATCAAAAGAAAAGTAAACGGGAATCCATTTGTAAGAAGCTCGAAGAGAAAAAGTCATACTTGATACGTATATCAAGCGGCAAGTAAGAATCAAATAATTAAAGAGTTACAAGCAGTATTATGTTTCTCATTCGATGGGTTAATCAACAGCAGACGACACGATCTTGCTAAAAAGTACGTCCAAATCATAATATTCCATAGGTATAGAGTAATGTACTGATGATTCTCGAACATATTATAAAGACTGACACTTATTATACAAGCAATAATCGTTAATACGAATTGTCCAAGAGATGATTGTAGATTAAGAAATGAGACTAACTAAGACTTAGTATATATTAAGTTGTTATGTTCGTTTTTTTTCTATTTAAAAATATTTATTATATCTAAAGTTGTATTTTGTGTGTTGCTTTATTTGATTTAAATTTTATGTAGGCTAAAATACATATTTCATTTGGTTCCCCAATAAAACTTGATTCATTCACAGTTGATTACTTGATGATTCTATTACCAAACCATGATAGTACCTCAAAAATATATTCATACATCTTCAAAAATACATCATTTTTTAGTCACTTTTTGGTCAGTATATAGTCACTTTTTAAATATTAAAAGTCACTTTTCTCACTTTTTTTTCGGCAAGTCGGCCGCTATGAGCCCTGAAATTTAATTTTTAACGACCAGTCTATATATTATATATATTAGGGTGTGCCAGAAAAAACTTTTTTTTTTTTTGAATCTCCCACATTAAAAATCAGAGTGGTTTTATGAAATACGAAGCCTCGATGAAGGAGGGCACTGAGAAAAAATGCGAAGTGGTGTCTCAGTCGACCAGGCATTAACACTGATGAGGCACCTTTTAAACTTGATTATCAGCATCTTCCTTTCGGCAATTGAAATATTACATGACATTCAGGTGTTTTAGCATGTGGTATAATGAGTAAAAAATAAAAAAAAAATTGGCAAAAATTAAGCTATCAGCATTTACTTTTTTTTGTTCCCCACTGCAGATACGTACGTATTTGTGAATAATAACGACCCTCGTGAAAGAGAGCATCAGACGATCAATGCTAACAGGTGCCTCATCGCCGATATTGCGATAAGGTAACTGATGCTAGCTTCTAATGTCCTAAACTCCCTTCAGCGAAAAGAATCTTTGTTCAATTTTGTATAACACCTTGTAATATTGTTTATTTTCGTGTATAATTGATCCTCACGAAAGGGAGTTCCGAACAGACAAGGTTAAGAGGTGTCTCATCAGCGTTGTAGTTTAGTCGGTTGAGACACCTATTAGAATTTTTTTTCAGAGCCCTCCTTCAATGACGTTCTTTATAATATTCAAATACGCAAATTCCCGCGGTGGGAAGTGGGGAAAAAAATAATTTTTTTTTTCACAATTGTTCTCAAAACGAAATTATTTATTAGTCTATTCCCTATACCACCCTGTGATTTTATTCAATTTGCTGTGAAATTTCACCTCGCGAAAGGGGGCTTCGGTCAATTAAGTCTAGCAGGTGCCTCATTATTATGATTTCTGTTCGACTGAGGCACCATTTAACATTTTTTGTTAGAGCCCCCCTTCGACGACGTTTCTTATAATACATGAAACCACTCATTTTTTATATGGGAAATGATTAAAAAAAAAAAAAAATTTTTGGCACACTAATATATATGTATATATTAGGGTGCTTTTTTTGGGACTATTTTTTTTTTTCACTCCCGGCCTGAAATTTTGTTGGAACTGCTAAAAAAGAAATTTCCTCAAAATATAAGCCCTTGATATTAATATTAAATACTCTCCCAGAACGTGAAATGATTTCTCATTTCAATTACATGAAAATTGAAATTTTTTTTTTTTTCAAAATACTATAACTCGGTGGCATTTTATGCTATTATATCGCCCAAACTTGCAACTTACGCAGCATTAAGCGCTCTACAAAAGTGTCCATTGCGACTTAACTGTAACTCACACCGGTGAGGCGGTACAGGTCACTCAAAATACAAGAAATTTCTACAAAATTTGACTTTAGTGTAAGTTACAGTTACGTTGCGATGGGCACTCTTGTAGAGCGCTCAATGCTGAGTGATTTGCAAGTTTGGGCGATATAATAGCATAAAATGCCACCGAGTTATAGAATTTTGAAAAAAAATAATTTTAATTTCCATGTAATTTAAATGAGAAATCATTTCACGTTCTGGGAGAGTACTTAATATTTATATTAAGGGCTTATTTTTTGAGGGAATTTCTTTTTCAGCATTTGCAACAAAATTTCAGGCCGGGAGCGAAAAAAAGAATAGTCCCAAAAAAAAAGCAATCTAAATTATATATATTGTAACTTTTTCTGGTTATGCTTCACCAGCAGAAGGCTGGTGAAGTTAACCTAGTCCGCGTGTGTTCTTTGTCACGGGTGAAATGTAATTTTTGGACCTCCTCTAAGGGGAAAATTGGAAAAACCCTGAAAACCCTAATACAGACTCGAATGGATGTTACTCCACCAGAGCTGCCTCCCTACAGACTTGGGATATGTTTGACTCACAGACTAGGGTACCAATTATAGCTATACCGTAGCTGCCTTGAGTCAAACTCACCGAAGCTGCCTATTACAGACTTGGGATATGTGTGTTCTCAGACTAGGGTACCAATTATAGCTATACCGTAGCTGTCCAACACACTCACCGAAGCTGCCTTTTAGCTAAACAAGTGAATCTACGTTGCTGAAAGATGAATTTAATTTTTAATTAGTGAAAAGGGATCTTTGAAAATGAATTGATAAGAGTCAGATTTCTATATTTGTTTAATATCTGGTATTATTTGCATAGCTAGCAAATAATACTAGTATTGGCTGAATCTGGTAAAGAAAGAAAATTATAACAAAAATCATAAATTTACCAAGTAAAATAAATCATAAAGAAACATAAATTAAATGTCTTGAGATCTCAATTGAATCAAGTAAAGTGAAGTAATGAAATGAAATATCCTACAAAAGAAAAGAATACAAAAGAAAATTTAAAATCTAAATCATCCTAATTCTTATAATTAATTGCGCTAGATTGTTTCTGTTTTCGGATTTTTAGTTTTATATTTGAATTTGGAATTGATTGAGTACAAATACTGCTTTAGTTAAGTGTCTCTAATAGAAGTGATTTTTGATTCTACTTGGCCGCTTTGGCACGAAGTGAAAGATATGATAAATTTTAGGTTAGGAAGAATTGAAGAAGAGTTAATATGAGTCGCACTGCCGCTTTGGCTAGATACGCTCTAAGGAGAGAGTTTGATTATTAGTTATGAGTCGCACTGCCGCTCTGGCTAGATACGCTCTTATTAGACAGATATTATTGTGAGTCGCACTGCCGCTTTGGCTAGATACGCTGATTTGCGTCTCAGCGTTGCTCTTTATATACCGTTGGTGACGTCATCAGACGTCACCCCACCTGCGCGATCCGTATGTGCTGTGTACGACTATACCAGTATAGGCTGGTATAGCCGTACACGTTACAATATATGTATATTGCAACGCACCATCTACGGCGCATAACACCTATGACGGCAGAACAGGTATATAAGGAGCCACGCAAGAGCACTCATCAGCAGTTCACGGCAAAGCGCCTGTTTGACTCAACCCTTGTTATAGAGCAATTCACGGCAAAGCGCCTGATTGACTCGCAGCGTAATAATTCTTTAGTTTGGGACTGTGCCAAAGCGGCCAGTTACCTATTTAGCTTCTCGGGTTCCCCGAACTCTGTAAACCGAGCGAGGGGAACGTGGGCTGAGCTCCGACCGAGCGCGTCTCCAGGTGGCGGATAGGAGAGGGCCAGGGAGAGGCGCGGCACCTGCGGTCTCGGGGACCGGAGTGCCGGCTGGCGACCGGAAACTGAGAAACTGGTCCCCGGGTCTGTTGGTGGCTATACATGACCGGGCCGGCGTGAAAACTGGCCCAGGGAAACTAAGGCCCCGACCGCGGACCCATGGCTCCCCAAGCCAAGGTGTAAGCTATCGTGCTGAGGGCTGAATGGTACTGGGGTACAGTGTCTATAACGATGCCCTTGGGGTACCGGGCGACCCCCCATTGTATCTAGCCTTACCCCCACATAGCAGGCTCTGTGGGGGCGGACCCTGTATTTCCTGCACACTCGTGGGACCGCATATGGACACCAACAACAAAAAACAAAACAACGAAGGCGTGGTGGACGCGAAGCTCGGTGAGGCTGCCTCCATGGAGGTCGACTCACCGGCAGGAAAGAGCTCTGGGGACGCAGGCTATCTGCGGACATGGAGGCGCTTGTCTCCATGACACGTGGTGGACTGTCAGTCTTGGGAACTGATCTAGAGCCAGCAGGCAGGGCGGAAGAGGGCTCGGCACCAGCCGGGACCTCCGAGGCCGCGGATAACAGTACGCGGAGGGCTAATCGCTCTGAGGCAGCAGAGAGGAAGGCTAGGAGGGCCAGGCTGGCCGCCGAAACCTCCTCGGAGCCTACTCGGGACACTACCCCTCGCGCAGCAGCGCGCGCAAACGCGGGGGGCCCAGGAATCGGGCAACCCGAGGATGGTGCGCAGCTGAAGGCTACGCCGGTGGGGGTGAGAGGTACTGGTACGAAGAGACCCAGGCCCTCCGATAGCACCCCACCGGAGGCGTACTCGGCCCCTAAAAGAGGCAGGGAGGCTCACCTGGGACCCGGGCCCAGGAGTCACAAGGAGGCGGCCGAGGGAGGCAGGAGGGTAGTCATCGCACCCTCAGGCTACCCCGAGCACCCTTGGCTCCGGACAAGGGGACCAGGTGGTGCAGGCGCTGTGCGGAGTGCTGGACTCCATTCCGGAAGGACAAGGGTTCCCATGGTTCGAGCAGTGCCGGTCTGAACAGGGCATCCTCTGGGTGAGCTGCTCCGACGAAGGAAGCCTGACGTGGCTGAGGGAGACAGTCCCTACACTGGTGCCCTGAGCGGGGGCCACTCTCCAGCTAATGGAGAGGGGACAGCTGCCCAAGCTCACAAGGATGGTCGCGGCCTTCCCCGGTATTCCGGAAAAGAACGAGACAATCCTAAAAAAGCTGAAACGCCAGAACACCGGTCTCCAGACCCACCTATGGAGGGTCTGGGACAGAAAGGAGGGACCGAAGTCGGTACTCCTGGTGCTCGGTGTGGACGTCGCATCTAGGGACGCGTTGAGGGCGGGAGGTCACCCGGCCCACTTCCCTCGGGAGGGTCTCTTTCGAAGAGGCTCATCGTGGTGCGGGTGAGGGATGGGCGTCTTCCGGCCCAACGACAAAGGTTGGGGCGGGCGCGCCGACGACGTCGGGGGGGGGCCTCGACGCCGGCAGCGGCGGTGAGGCCACTGGACGGCGCGACCGAGCAGGCTGCCGAGGTGACGGAGGGACAAGGCCCGTCCAGCGCGGACGGGCAGGGAGCAGCCCCAGGAAACCTGTGTCGGATGGGCCCTCCCATCAGGGGGGCTCAATCTAGCAGGCCCAGGGGTCGTCCCTCAAGGGCCCTTGAGATTGGGAAGGCCGGGAGGGAGAGCGTGCTGGCCGGGGTCCAGAAGACCCTGACCTGCACGGCGACAGGATCCGGCAGGCCAGAGCAGGGGCCCCCCGCAACCTCCTATGAAGAGGGGCTAGAAGGGAAGCTTGGGGACCCCGCAGCCGGCCGAGGACTGAGGGGATGGTAGAAGAAATCGGTAACCCATCTACAGGCAACAATCACAGAAGCTTACGAGGCCGCGTGCCCCGTAAAGCGGAGAAGAGCGGAAAAGAAGGTGCCCTGGTGGAGCAGAGAGTTAGACAAGAGCAGAACCGGCTCTCGCAAACTGCTCAACAGGACCCTCAGGACGCAACTCGAGCCGGACTGGGCAGGAGCCTTTCCACGGAAAGAAAAAAGGGGCAGATTCGACCTGACCAGCGACTCGTTAAGACGCATGTACGGAGCTGGGTCATACGTACGACGACGATCTATAATAAAGATTTTTCTATTGTTTTTCTAACTCTTAAAAGACTTGCATTCATTGCTCATCTTTAACATCCTCGCTCACCCTGAAACCCACACACGGTATTTTATACTACAGATATACTGTCGCACATGCTGAGTACCCACTTCCCGGGCTCCACGCCAGCCACACAGGGACCTCCTCAGAGGGAGGTCTCTGGCAGGCAGGGGCCAGGGGACTGGAAAACAGCGGCAGAGATAATAACGCCGTTGAGGATAAGATGGGCGATTGACACTTTTGATAGTTACAAGAGCTCAGGCACAGACGGTATCTTCCCGGCCCTCTTCCAGAGGGAAGGGGAGAACCTCATTGCCAAACTGAACGCGATCTTCAGGGCCTGCCTAGCTCTCCGCTACATACCCAGGAATTGGAGGGAGGTCAGAGTGGTCTTTATACCCAAGCCGGGCAAAGGATACTGTTGCGAAATTAGGTTTCGCGATTATTAAGATAATTAAATGTGGGTTCCCGAGGGAAATAAGTTGAACAGGAAACGAAATAATGGGAAATAAATATTAGGTTGTATTTAGGAAAATACACGTCCGTTATAGCTCAAAGCTAAAACAAGACTGTTTTTACAATAATGTCGTTGTGAGGAGTAACCGATTATCATTTATCAGATGTTAACATCATTTATCTTAGATGACTACTAGACCTTGCAAATTAAATGTGAGGGGTGTTTTTCGACCTTTGTAACACTACCCCCCCCCCCCCCCCCCCCCCTTAGTAAAAGAGTCGACCCGACTCTCGAAATGCAAAAATTGAAAGAAAAACGAAAAGTCTAGTAGTCAAATTGTGTGTGCTTGCTCTAATAGGAAAAGTTAGCGTGGTGGATTAAAAATTTGAAGGATTCTTTCCCAAAAACTATCCGGAATTTGCCTTCACTCTCAAGGAAAAACCACACAAAAGAACTTGAGAAGATAGTTGAGCCTTAACCAATCAAAGTGAGAAATTTAGTATAAAAATGTTCTTCAAAGTTTTTCTATCTTGAAAGAAGAATCCAAAAGGAACAGGATCAGGATGTGAGCGGTATTGTGGTTAGATCCTGTATTCTGCAAAAGGAGGCGACAGGAGGGCGTGAAAGGGAGGGAGCTCTGGATCATTCCAAAAACCAGAGTTTTGGTCCCAAAATCGCTCAATCCAAGCCTCTTCAAAAGTTTTTTGTAAACGACCTATATAGGAGGACAAATATGAGTTTTACACGTAAAACACATCAAACACGCAGAAAACGTGAGACAAGAAGAATCCTTTTCAAGGTTAAAATATGAGATATAATCACAATAATCAAGATAATAAAAATGGAACGATCTCATCTGAGGGGTAGCAGGAAAACAGGATAAATAGGTCCAGGATGGGATACTTTCCGCTTTGCTTTTCTAACCTCAGAATACTAGATAAATCCAGCTCTGAAAATCTTGTATTAAATTAGTTGCTCAAACTAACAATTAAATTCGAAATCCTATTCGGATCTCTCAAACAAGCTGACAATGGAACGATTTCAAACATCGCCCGTAAGATGTCATTCCAAAAGAGAACAAATAAATGTCATTAATAGACAGAAGAGAGATCTTAGACTCGAAACTACTCCATCTAGTACATAAAAAGATCGTTAATAAACATTGGATGTGGAAACAAGTTTTCAAATAAACAAATAAAATTTTAACAGCCGATCTCACAATGGCGGCAAGGAAAGGCATTCAATTTCTAAAAAAAACGATTCTCAGAGGAGGAGACCTTAAATTTAGGGATACTTGTTTCTGAATCTTCCGAAAGACAGTTGCTTTGTGGCAGGGCGACGGTGTTGAAAAGCAAGGATCGGCCAGATCGTTTCTTGTGCCTGCATTGCTTTATATATGGGTTAGTGACCCCCTAGTTTATTATTAATATCCTTTCTCTCTCTCATTACCGACTCGATATTTTTCGTTATTCCTGATAAAATTCTTCCTCCTTTTTCAGAAAGTTGAGCGAAGAGAAAACGAGGTTCTGGCGGAGAGACCTGCACTCGACGGTCCGGCCGGATGGTACCGGGAATACGGAGGGGGCTTGTGTTCTTTGCAAGCGCCCCCCCTCCTTCGACCTCCGACCGGTCGTCGAGTGCGAACGGTGCAGGGAGATCCACCGTTTGTTTTGGGAAATAGAGCTACGAGTTTCGACGAAAAACACGAAGACTTTTTGTAACTCCCGCAACTTTTACAAAAGTTCTGAATTGTCTATCTTTCTTTCTTTTTTGAATAAACACAAAAAAAATTACACCAAATGCCTAGATTATTAATTCTCGAGCTAGTCTTCGCAAACCATAACGATGTGAACCCCATCGAGAATCAAAGATCGAATTGAAACTCGAAAATCGATTCGTCTGTCGAGAATAACTCCCCCTATTTTATCTTCTGGACTTCATAACCTTACTAATCGATTAAAGATCGATTAAAGTTTTGTCGAAACGACTCCCTTCTTCTTCTACTAAGTTATCATAACCTTACAAAACCTCTTGTAAACATCGCTGGCTGATTCCTCGGCATCGAGAATCAAAACTTGAGCCGGTTGAGAAGAAAATAACCCTTTTATCAACCAGTCTTCGTGAACATCGTGTAAGATTTTCAAATAATTCAGGGGAATCGAATCTTCTTCAAGACGCGAACGAGATGATACTTGTGCGAAGGAGGTCTGGACTTAACCTCAAATAAATTACGAGGTCTACTTTGAAATTGGGAGAACTCTCGACTAATATCCTGACGTTTTCAGATAAAAGGTGAGCTTCGAAATCTTCGAACTCTCCGGATCTACGACGAGCCTCTATAAAACAATTGGCACTGAAAATTGACCTTTCCATGATTTTAACAGTTTTTGAAGTTTGAATTAAATGTTTCTTTCTCATCACCATTGAAGCGTGATGTTGAAAATGGTAAGCATATTTTTTAGGATCCCTGTACATCTTTTCTAACAGATTCACTCCTAATACGTTTCTAAATTCTTCTACTGGTTCCAAAAGAGTCAAAATATTCTCATCTTCTAGGAATTTTTGAGTGAAAGTGCTTTTTCCGCACCCTATATTACCTTCTACTATGAACGTCAGGGGTCTGTTAGGACTTTGCTTGATCCCAAATGTTTGTAATCCAGACCACCTGAAAACAAAAAAGACAAGAACCTGAAAGATTCAAAAGAGAAGAGCAAGTTCAACATCTCCCAAGTCAGTCGTTTTGGGAAGGTTGTCTTCGTTCACAAGGGGCTAGTCGGTCCAAGTAAACCACCTTTGGTTTGGTACGAGCTGATCGTTGTATTCTATAAACTACATCGTTAATTCGATCCTTAATTTCATACGGTCCTTCCCAATTGGACTGTTACTTGGGACAGCGTCCCTTCTCTCTTCTGGGTTGAAAGAACCAAACTAAATCCCCAGTTTTAAATTGAAGGTTACGAGTTCTAATGTCGTACCTAGCTTTCGTCCGATCTGAAACTATCTGGATCTTATCTCTAGCAAATTCATGAATTTCTTCCAGTTTTTCCTGAAGAGATAAACCGAAACTTGAGTCTAACGGTTCTTCCGAAGGAAAAGGTTCCTTTTCTAAATCCGAAGGAAGTCTAAGGTCCCTCCCCATGAGCATGGAAGCAGGAGTTTGACCAGTAGTTTCATGAACAGCTGATCTATAGGATAGAAGAAATAGAGGGATCCAGTCATCCCAATTTCTATGATCTTTGTCCACGTAGGAAGAAAGATACCGAAGGAGAGTTCTGTTCAATCGTTCTATCATCCCATCTGATTGGGGATGTAAGGGAGTCGTTCTAGTTTTTCTTATCCCTAAAACCTTTAAAACTTCGGCTACAAGAAAAGATTCAAAATTTCGACCTTGGTCTGTATGGAGTTCTAATGGAGAACCGTATCGACAAATAAATTCTTTAACAAAAACCTGAGCTACCGTTTCAGCTTCCTGATTTGGAATTGGTATTACTTCAGGCCACTTGGTGAAGTAATCCGCAATAACTAAAGCGTAACGGTTTCCAGAATGGGAAAGAGGTAAAGGACCGAGGATGTCCATAGCTACTCTTTCAAATGGAGCGCCAACATTATAAATCTGAAAATTACTAGTCCCTTTCTCTCTTGGTCCTTTCTTAGCTGTACAAACGTCGCAAGTGCGACACCAATTTTCTACGTCTGAACGACAACGCGCCCAAAAGTATTTCTCTCTAATCCTACCAAGAGTTTTATTGGCTGCGAAATGTCCTCCGGAAGGGGCATTGTGATGTTCCAGGAGGACGTCCGGAATCTTCTTCGAAGGGACCAGAAGTTGCCATCGAAGTTGTCTTGCATCTGGGGATTCCCATTTTCGGTAAAGTAGATCCTGAAGTATATAGATGGAATCCCATTGTGCCCAATAAATTTTCAATTGTTGGCTAGCCGAAGACACTTCTTGCCAATCTGGTCGTGACCCCGAATCTTTCCACGTCCTGATTTGAGAGAGAACAATATCCTCTCTCTGAAGGGTCTGCCACTCTTGAGTATCTCCTCCAAGGGAAATCTAACGTACCTTAACGGAAGGTATTTGTTGACTTTCAAGACGTGTGCATTGTTTACAATTTGTTAGGTCTTCGCAGGGTCTCCTGGAGAGGGCGTCTGCGTTTCCGTGTAGGGTTCCTGGGCGATGTTGAATTTCGAAATGATATTGACCTAAAGTCTCTAACCATCTAGCTACCTGACCTTCAGGAGCTTTGAAAGAAAGCAACCACCTTAACGAAGCGTGATCGGTTCGAACAAGGAACTTTCTCCCATATAAATAGTGATGAAAATGAGACACCGTTTTCACAACAGCTAGAAGTTCCCTACGGGTAACGCAATAATTTCTTTCCGTTTTACTAAGAACTCGACTAAAATAACTAATTACTCTTTCTTGCACTTCTTGAATTTGAGATAAAACCCCACCTATTCCTGTAAGTGAAGCATCTGTATCTAATATAAATGAAAGTTCGGCATTTGGGTAAGCTAAGATAGGAGACGAAGTTAAGTAAAGTTTTAATCGAGAAAAGGCCTCTTCACAATCTTGGTCCTAATCGAAAGGCGTCTTGAGTCCAGTTAGATGATGAAGTGGTCTGGCAATGGTTGCAAATCCTTTTACGAATCTTCTGTAGTATGTGCATAGCCCGATGAAGCTTTGTATTTGTTCCTTATTTTCAGGGCGAGGCCAATTGGAAACCTTCTCGATTTTTGTCGGGTCAGTCTTAACTCCGGAAGCGGAGACTATATGTCCCAAGAAGTTCACTTCTTTTTGAAATAGGTGACATTTCTTCGGACTCATTTTAAGTCCCGCTTTTCGAAGACGAAGGAAAACTTCTCGAAGATTGTCCACCTCTTCTTTGAAGGTTTTCCCGAAAACGATGATGTCGTCTAAGTAGACGAGACAAATTTTTCCCGATAGTCCTTGAAGAATCGTCTCCACGGCTCTTTCGAAAGTTGCGGGAGCATTGCACAATCCAAACGGCATGACCTTAAATTGCCATAACCCTCCAAGACCTGAGACAAAAGCAGTTTTTTCCTTGTCCATTGGATCCATTTCGATCTGCCAGTATCCACTTTGAAGATCTATGGTACTGAACCATCGGGCTCCAGTCAGCAGATCTGAAGTCTCTTCGATCTTTGGAAGGGGGTAAGAATCTTTTTTGGTTACGTCGTTTAGTTTTCTGTAATCAATACAGAATCGTTTGGAACCATCCTTCTTGTTTACCAAAACAATAGGGGATGCCCACGGGCTGGAAGAGGCTTCTATTACTCCGCTGTTTAACATGTCTTCTATCAGTTTGTTAACCTCTTCCCTCCCGTTCAAGGGAAGTCTGCGAGCAGCTTGTTTAAAAGGAGCGTTGTCTCCGGTGTTGATCTTGTGTTTCACCAAAGTACATCGTCCAATATCTCCTCCGGGTTTAGCGAAGAAGTCTTTAAATTCTCCTAATAGAGACACGAAACCTTCTGTATTAGGTTCGTACAAATTCATCATAGATCTGTCTATGAGATCTTCAAAAGGTGAGAGGGTTTCGATGGAAGAGTCTACTCTTGATCCTTCTTCGTGATCGTCCTCATCTTCAACCGAAGTTTCCAGTAAAATCTCCGGATCTTCTGAAGAATGAGCTAAACTACGAACCCTAGGAGCGTTACTCGAGGAATCAAAAGGCAGACGTCTGGTCGTCAAAAGAGAAATCTTACGTCGACCAGAAATTAAGGAATTGGTAGCCGTTGAAATAATGCATCCATGAAGAGTCAGAAAATCTAACCCCAAAATCCCATCATCCTCAATATCAGCTGTATAAACTTTATGAGGAGAAGAAATAAATCCAGATATAGCAACCTGGACAGAAGTTTTACCTAAAACTGGAGTAGTTTCTCCAGTAGCAGTTCGCAATGAAGGAACAGGCAAAACATTTAAAATGGGATCTAAGAGATCCGAACGGACCACGGTAACCTCAGCCCCGGTATCTATAACCCAGAGACAATCAACACCATTTACGGTGCCCCAGGTGTATAGCCCGGTTTGACGGAGGCTCCTAACTAAAAATTGGATATTATCAGGACTACCAATATAAGACTCTCCCGATGATTTTAGTCCCTCTGAATCACCAGAATTTAGTTTTTTGAGGTCAAGGCTTCAGGATTGGAAGAGGAATCTCTTTCCCTCCAAGATTTTTGATTCGAGCTTTTATTATCATTATCTTTAGATTTGTCTGAATTATTATTTTCAGAATTTCTTTTTTTAAGTGTAAAACAATAATCTATCGTGTGACCGTTCTTCTTACAATAACGACAGAACCGTGGTGATTCAGTATCGTCTTTGGTCTTTGGAGTAGCCTTATCTTGGTCGCGACGCTGCCAGGGAGTGGTCTTTTTTGAATTATTATTTTTCTTCTTTTCGGGAGAAGATTCGTTATTTTGAATTCGCCTAATTTTTCCGGTAGCTAAATATTGTTTATTGAGGGCCTCTATTTCTAGAGCCCTCCTAATGGCTTCTCTTAAAGTCGGGGGTCCCGCTAGACTCAGGGCATGTTTTAATTCGGCATTGAAAATAGCGTTAATGAAACGACTTTGAGCTATCTGGTCTCTCGTCTCGTCATCGCAGGTCGGTAAAGCCAACCTGGTCATTCGTTCGATTTCGTGCCCGAGCGTTACGAGACTCACTCCTTTAATTTGTTTCCTATTTTCTAGTTCGGTTAGATGTAAGTTTTTAAGGTGATGACCACCGTACCTGAGTCTTAAACTTTCGCTTAGTTTATCAAAATTGCGAATTTCCTTTCCCGAAAGAGTCGTTAATACTGAGAGAGCCGGACCTCTCAGACTCAGGGCCAAATTCGAAGCTTTCGCGATGGGAGTCCAATCGTTTAATTCCGAACAGAGGTTAAACTGACATTCATATTCGGCCCAAGGGGTTGAGCCATCATAAAATAGTAGTTTACGACACAAGTGCGCAAAGTACGTGATTTTCACACGAGTGTTAGCTTGTCGCCCGAGCGAAGCGAGGGAGACAAGAACACGAGTGTGAACCTAATCACGTACGCGCACGCGTATCGTACAATACTTTTTGCAACTCAGTGCGCAAAGTGAGCACTTTGCGCACTAGTGCGCGAAACGGGTACTTTGCGCACGCAAAAGAGGCATCAAAGTCGAACTTTGCGCACTAGTGCGCGAAACGGGTACTTTGCGCACGCAAAAGAGGCATCAAAAGTCGAACTTTGCGCACTGAGTTGCAAAAAGGAACTTTGAGATTATTATACATTTTTGGATGGGGGTTATGTTGAACCCTGTCAATTAAATTTTCCGGATTTCTGACCGGGACTTCGCAAATTTCGCGACCACTCGCGGCGCGAGACAAAACGTTTTCTACGTTATCAATATTATTATCGTTAATTAAAGCTTGCGCGTGTGGCGATTTCGGAATCCCTTCTCTCGAATGATTATCGCCACACGTCAAGTCTCGACCTTCTGCTCTTTCGTCCCGCATTGTATTTTCAATGCGGTCGTTTTGAGTATTGATACGGGTGCGCGGCGCAAAAACAGCCGCTCCACCAGTACGAGGCCTACGAATGATAGGGGAAGGTTCTACTTCCCCATAAACTGGAACAGACCTTAAAACTGAAGGTTCAGGAGTCTGTTCTACAGGGGATTCATTCGGAGTAGGGGTCCGTAAATGGAATTCGGGGCCCTCAGAACGCCGGCAAAGTCCTTCGCGAAGAAGGGAAAGGGTTGTCTGTTGAGCAGCGAGGTTCGCTTCGCGATCGGCTCGTTCGCGTTCGCGTTGTCGCTCGGCTTCGCGTTCTTCGCGTTCTCGCTGTGCTAGCAGGTCGGCTTCACGCTCTTCACGTAGCGCTGCCAGGTTGCGTTCTTCCCGTTCGCGTTGAAAAGCTCGCTCCTCTCGTTGAGCAGCTAGAGTGGCCTGTTGTTGGGCCGCCATAGATTGAAGGAGCCGTTCTACCATGTCGAACGGCAATTGGGCTGGTTGTGGAGAAGGTAGCTGGGTACCAGCTGGTCCCGAAGTCGAAGCAGCGGGTTCATCGTTAGCAGAGTTTGTATGTCGTCGGCGAGAGGACATTATGTTTTCGAATTAATTCGAATTATTTCAAAAGTTCAACTTATCGATCTCGGGCAAGATCCTCAGTTCTGACACCAATGTTGCGAAATTAGGTTCGCGATTATTAAGATAATTAAATGTGGGTTCCCGAGGGAAATAAGTTGAACAGGAAACGAAATAATGGAAAATAAATATTAGGTTGTATTTAGGAAAATACACGTCCGTTATAGCTCAAAGCTAAAACAAGACTGTTTTTACAATAATGCGGTTGTGATTAGTAACCGCTATCTTTTATCACATGTTAACATCATTTATCTCAGATGACTACTAGACCTTTCAAATTAAATATGAGGGGTGTTTTTCGACCTTTGTAACAATATTATATATAAGTGGAATTTCCTGCTCAATATATAATGCGCACAGATATCATATGTAACGGATCGGGTGATCTAAGCCCGAGACAATACGTCACAACGCGCACCATCAACCGCGCACAACAAGTGACGTCAATCAGTGACTATATAAGCGCAGCGCTAACATGGCTAATTAGCAGTGCTAGGCAAAGCGCCACACTGACTCAATAGATTCTCTTCGATACTAGGCAAAGTAACCAGATCACTATACTAATAATTAGCAGTGTTAGGCAAAGCGCCACGCTGACTCACTTTCTCTTACTTTTCTGAGGCCGCACAGGTATAGCGCCGCGGTACTCTTTAGCGTCATCTTTGCGAATACGAAAACGGCCATAGCGGCGTTTTACGTTATAGAATCTTTATTATTATTTCTTTATTAATTTCTTTGTATCATTCAATTTAATTTCAATTTCGACAAACTTAATTTAACGGTAGTAGAGCCGTAGTAGCGCTAAATCTACACTTTCTTTAGAATTACTTTAACTTATTTTTGTAATAGCATATTGGCTGTAACCATTTGAAAACTAATTCCTTAATGTTTAATTAAAACTTATGTTAATCAGGACGGTTTGCTTTTATTCAAAACCTTTTCTCAGTAGGCTGATCTGACCTGACTAACATCTTTCATTCAACTAGCTAATATACAGCTTCGGTGACGACTGCACTGCAAAGATCCGATACTCGCTTCGGTGCGCATTGCGCATCCAAGTCGAGATACGGTCTCGGCAGGTGCGTCGAATCCCAAGTCTGATACAGCCTCGGTGCTGCTTGTAGCATCCAGGTCTGAGGGAGGCAGCTACGGTGTGATTTGCTCCACCCTAGTCTGTATCAGGGACTAACAAAGATACTATCTCTACCAAGGAGCCCTAGAAATTAATCTAGAGTAAAGACACTCACAAGTAACTAGCCATACGCGACACCTACGACACCTACGTACAGCACCCAAAAAGTTACACACATTAAACATTTTCGTTGAAAAGTGATTGTATGGTATGCAAATCGAAGGAGCCCAAAACTCCGAAATTATTCAAACATTGTTTTGTGTACCAACCATCAGAATTACCATCTGCATCAATATCATCGTCAATATTCTGTGTAGACTTTTCGTCGGTTAAAAAATCCTGGAGCATATCCTTATAAATTTTACAATGGGTTTTCTCTCCATTCTTATACAACCTTCGGTTTGGCTTTTACACATAGTTAAGACGTATTTTATGAGCCTTTTAGCCTGCTCCACGTCACATGCAAGAATCAACTGTCCAATTGTAGCAAGATGAAATCTTTTATCTATTGGTCTTTCATCTTTGAAAAAATTCACGTAGGTCTTGATAAAATGTGCTACATCGATGCGAATATAGCATTTTGGCATGTCGCCCAATTGACACGCGTTAGCGTATTCGCAAATTATCTTGTGGGCGTGAATGTACGAATCACTGCTATCAATAATGCTTTTGACGCATCACACACTATCTGCAAAATCGAACTTTCATTTATCAATTCTACACATCAAGTTTCAACCCTTAGAGGACACACGGGATGTATCCCACTCCAATTTTTTAATGTGTTAACGAAATTTTCTCTTCAATTCATGCCTTGGCAATCTTGAGAAAATAAGTCAATGGTACATCCTCTTAACATTTTAGGTCAAAATATTGAATACTTTCCATTTTTTAAAGGTTTTAAGACGCTGGGGTGGCGTGCACCCGACGTGGACGTTACGTTTGAGGCCGAAGATATGTCCTCTGAGGGTTAATATCTCATATAGGCGTGTGCGATATTCTGCTTCAATTTCTATAAACAAAAATCAAAAGGATTCGAAAATCGTGATTAAATTCTATTTAGTCAGCTGTACCTTATAAAATTATAATTAGTCTTCAATTAGGAATCAATCAGAAGTTTTTGAATTCAAACTGACCACAGAGATGTTTATCTCCCCCGATTCCGCGTTGGCGTTTCATATCATTATCATACCTATTCTTTCTTTCCCAAATTATATCGATTGTGAAAAGGCATATTGATTCCACGACATAACAAATAGGAAATTCTTTATAAACTTCTAGACCTTGGGGTCTCTGATTTTTTCTTACTTCGCGATATGAAAATATATATAAAAAACAGACTCCCATTTGTTTCTGAAATTCCTCATCCTACCTGTTTCGATATGGCATTGATTTAAAATCTATTAATTCTTTTTTTAATCACCAGATATGCCATATCACAGGTGGGATCAAAAATCTGAAAAAAAAGATAGAAGTCTGTATTTAATGTGTATAATTTCTTATCGTAAAGTGAAAAAAAAGTCAGAGACTTCGATTTTAATATACCGTGAGAATCAGGTGAAACCGAATGGTCCATCCGCCCAGACGGTGAATATTTGGTATTTTTAGGAGGCTAACCACTCGTTGCGCTGAAAAATCCCTAGGGTGATCCTGGCGCGCGGTCGATCTGCCGAGTTTCATCGACCGCGCGCCAGAATCAGCCTAGGGATTTTCAGTGCAACGAGTGGCTATCCCCATGAAAATACCAAATATTCACCGTCTGGGCGGATGGACCATTCGGTTTCACCTGATTCTCACGGTATATAATATCTTAAATTCGAAATTTTAAAATATACTAGAGGTTGTTCTTTATGAGCGCGCAAGCGCGCTCGTTGAACTATTGAAAGCGAACTTTAAAATATAAATTTTAAAGATGTATTTTATTAAAATATTTTGAAATATTTATTAAAATATTTTAATCTTCTAAATATTTATTTTTATTTATTTTTTATTATTCATATTTATTTTAATTTTATCGCAAATAAGCCAATCCTTCTACGGTTGAATATTCGCCCTCGTATTATGCGCCGCGCTTTGTGAACCCACCCATCACGGTTTGTTTTTAAAAAAGATTTATTCAGTGGTTGCAATTGTTAATTTTTAAAAAATGAGTGTTTGGATAAATATATGAATCCAATGAATGACAATATTCGTTGTTTTATTTGTTTACGCACTACCAGACACAATAGTCCAGTGCATTTATCCGAAAAATGAATGTAACCTCGGAATAAATCCCAGAGAGCTGAAATTTTTTTGACACTTACCTCTCGTCGTTCCAAATAAGGGTTGAAAAGTCCCCAACGATCTGTTGTACGCATAACTTTTTACAGTGCTAAAAAGGGTCTATTTTTCAGGTTTTTAACCATATCTTCGTTTCTATTGATTTTACGACTACGCAGGTAGTATAACGAAAAAAAGATAATAAAATTCTCTACAAAAATGGTAATTTACAGTTTTTTTATACAAGCAATAATTTTCACGAAAACTCATTACGAAAGTCATAAATCTAGAAAATACTACTGTTTTGCTCCATACTAATAAGAAGAAGAATACATACAATATGAGTTGTATTTTTCGATTGCATATTGTTACATACATCGTACAATATCTGGTAAATACACCAGTTTTGTTTAATTAGTTCTTGGTAACGGACGTATTTTCCAATCTGTTAATAAAATTTCTCCGTTGTGTATGAAGAATCATATAGAAATTGGACGCTTTGTGCTGTATTTGCGATGAACCGCGTAGAAATCAAGACTCTGTGACGGTTGGCCGTGGATTACCAAAGTTAATCGAAGCTAGCACTGAGAAAGAGGATGGGAAAGTGCATATATTCCGGCGTGTAACCTCAATTCGTATGCACGTAAAATGCCGTAAGAATTATATACGGAGTTCAACCATCAAAGCTCTTAAACGGCGACGTTCTGTCGACAATGCTGCAAGCTCATCGTATAGCCCACCAAAAAGCAAAACGCGGTCGAAAGCATCTGCTTTTGATTTCGAAAAACGTGTTGCATAGGCTTTATTACTGTAGCCTACTGCGTTAGTAATTCGGAGGGTCGGCGTCTTCCCAGAGGTGAGGTAAAGGTTTCACTTCTAGTCGCGTTGACGAAACTTGATTTTATTAATGAAATACAAAGAATGATACAAAAGGTAAAAGGTTCTAGTTGTAGGTTGAGCACTTGCTCACGTTCGAGTTCTTGAGTATTCCGGGATTACTACCCAGCTCCAAAAGATTCTGCTCAAGACTGGCGCGGCCGGAGTCGGCGCCTAATTTATGCCTAAATGATGCATGGTCAGCTTTCCCAAGTATTTAGGTCGATGCTGAACCAGTGCACCTTCTTTATTGCTTAACTATAAACGTCTGACAAATAAGCTATTTGCTAGTTCAGCTAATTAATGAGGTTAGCTTACAACATCCCTCCCATCGCAGAAGAATAGGCCTCCGTACTATAGTGTCCGTCTGTATCGTATTTCACTATGCTCGTGTCTTTCTGTTTATGGATTATGCCTGCCACCCGGACTACCATTTCTGTGCCAATGCTTTATTTGAGGTAGGTCCGATTGGCTTACATTTCAGGGTTATTACTTTCGAGTTAGTTCCTTGATGGTTATAGTTAGTATTAGGTACAGTTAACTATTCTATGTAAACCCGTGTGTTCCCGATATTTTGTGTAATCTTAAAACTAACTTATACAGTACAAGTGATAGGCGAATTTCTCTTAAAAAAGAATCTGCCGGTAGGCAGTTTCCGCTCCCGTGGTCGCGGTGGTTCCACGGCAGGGGTCCGAATGTCACCGCCTGTGACTCTTCGCTTGCTCAAATACCTGTACATTATGTAACCCATGAATGACAGTACTAATACACTGCTTATCGAGTAGGAAGTGGCGGTATGCGCTAGATGCGTTATATAATTAGTTTGCCTATTTTCCATCTCGTCATGCAGATCGCTCAATCTAGACCCTAAAGAGTTGAGTTCGACGGCATCGTGTAGTACGTTTTTTAGCGCCACTTTCCCACTGACATTCCCTACCCTGGGGATCACTTGTATATCGTTCTCGTGGAGGCTAAGGTTAAATGGCGGTAAGTAGTTGAACTTCTGCGTTTGTTGGTATCGTCGTAGTGTTTCCAGACGGAAATCTTTTGCAGTTACAGTACATTTCCCGTTGAGAGTTAACGTGCCAGTCCCTAATAATGTTTCGTGCTGCGCAGGGTAACCGTCACACGTTATCGCGACAGTATCGGGTTTTGGAACAATAAATATCCACGCACCTTCTCGGTGTAACCTAATTATTACTGTCCTGTCTAGCTTCGTTATCCTTTTGGGACACTCCGCTAAGGGCGTGTCAGCCTTTGCGAATATTGAAAGTTCGCAAGGTATTCCGTCGCGAATCACGTTCGTGGGATGCCGGGGGTCACACAGGTAGTGTGATCCGAAATGGTTGCAGGATTCTAAATCAACCTGCCGCATACGTACAAAATTCCGGTATTCCTGGTCTACTACGGCTAGTTCTTCTGCGGCTTCTAGACAACAATAGGTATCGTTCTGTACATGCAGGGGAAGTGGATATATTTTGCTAACACTATACTCCTCATTCCCGACTAGAGGTATCTCTATCACGGTTACTATACCGTCCTGGCGTCCGTAGGATTTTACGTCAGCTGTCGCCATTAGTGCTGGGATACCTGAGCGTGTCAAGGGTATAGGGAAGCTATGCCCTTGAGGTAAATGCGGTAGTGCTGACTCAAGGTATTCCAATATTCTTGCGGGCGGAAGTACTTTCGGGTTGACCGCTCCCTTGCCTATATCGCTCAGATAGTCTACGAGATCTTTTACGTCGTTCAACAATGCTTCTACTATTAAACCTATTGATTCAATGTGCTCGTCGAGATTCTGTCTTGCGGAATTCTTCTCGATGGCATTGGTTAGACTTAACTCTAAATGTCTGTTAACCTCGAGTAATGCCTTTTCGTTAGCCTCTATGCTCTTCATGGAGCTATTAAATATTTCTAAGGAAGAGGAAACAATCTGTATCTGTTTATTCATTACTGTCTTCAAGTTAGTCTGATCGCTTCGGAGAGCATCTATTTCTTCGTCTATTCTTGCTGCGTCCGCTGCGTCCATGGTCCCGAATAATGACTTTGCTATCGAGCCTAAACCGTCGACTAAACCTCGTCGTTTCCGCGTTTCTGTGCCTACTATATCGTGTAATAAATCTAGGTCTTTTTCCACTTTACCTAACATACTACTCACTTCGTCGCTGAGCGTCTCACACAGTATTGAGTTCGCGTTGGTTGGTTTCTTACATGTTTTGCCTATGTTTGCTAAATGCGTCTTTACGTTCATTTCGCGTTTGAAAAGGCTACCCAAGTCCATATTCACTACTAAGCTCCACTTATTTTTGTAGATTTGTAGTGTGCCTATCTTCTCAAAATAAATCCCTGGATTGTGATCGAACTTGACTACCTTGTATGGCGTTCCTTCTACTGCGCCGTTGGTGCCTATAACCACGAACAATCTGAAATCCCGACAAAAAAGTATTACTATCTAGATTCCCTTCCTCCTGTTGAAAGCGATAAAGGGTTAGGATGGGGTAGGAAAATTTTTTTTTTTTTGTGTTTTTTGACGACTACCGATTAGTGCTCCACGAACAGTTTTAACCGGTTGACGTGCACTTTCACCTCCTTTCTACCCTTTTTGATGGTGTAGTTAACTTCCGAATTCCTCTCTAGGATAACATAAGGTCCTATGTATTTCGGTGTGAGTTTTTTCGACCTGCCTCTTCTAACTGTTTCGTCCAGTAACAAAACTTTATCCCCTGGATTGAATATCGTTGTTTCAGTTTTCTTATCGTAATATGCCTTTGCTTTTTTCTTGGACGCATCTAAATTTTGTTTCGCTGTAAGATTGGTTGTCCTGAATCTTTCGCGTAGCTCTTGTACGTAGTCATCGTATGCATACGTCAGCCTTGGTGCCTGCTTCATCGATGAGGGTATCTTGGCGGTATGTCCGAAAACTAGTTCGAATGGCGTGAAGCCCGTCGACGTATGAGGCGTCGTGTTGTAGGTGAACATTGCGTAAGGTAACCACTCATCCCAGTCGCCCTGGTCCTTATCGATGTAATTTTTTAAGTACTCGGCTAATGTCCTGTGAGATCGCTCTAGTGCTCCATTTGATTCCGGCTGGTATGCCGTCGTTTGGATTTTTTGTATCTTCAAGAGATTACACACGTTTTTAAATACTTCTCCAACAAAATTCGTCCCCTGATCTGTGAGTATGACTTTGGGGGTTCCGTATTCACATACTATGTTTTTCACGAATTCTTTGGCAACTGTTGTAGCTTCCTGATTGCTTAATGGCATGGCTTTACTGAATTTTGTTAGTGCGTCTTGAAAAGTGAGCACATACTTGTGCCCTCTTTGTGTTTCAGGCAAAGGACCTACAATATCTAGAGCACATTTTTCGAATGCCTGCTCAGGCGTATCTGTCACTATCATCGGTGCTTTGCGCATTTTTTGCGTTTTATTCGCTTGACATTTTGCACACTTGCTAATATAGTTTTCTACAGCTTTCCGCATGTGGGGCCACTCGTGTTCCATTTTGATTCGTTTTAGAGTTCGTGATGTTCCTTGATGACCTCCCATGGGGGCGTCATGGTCTTCGTATAATATTTTTTCCTTTTCTGCCTCTGTGTAATTTTGTTCCGAATCTTCAGCTTCGCTTATCTCTGTTTCCTCTTCTGAAGCTACCTCTTCCTCGAGCTCCTGAAGATGCGAGTGTATAATGTAGATTCTGCTCAATGCATCCGCATTGGTATTCAATCTCCCTGGCTTGTAAACTACGTCATATTCATATTCGGCGAGTTTGATCCTCATTCTCAATAACCGCGAACCAGGATCTTCGATTTTAAAGATCCATTTTAGGGTAAGGTGATCCGTGATCACAGTAAAATGTGTTCCGTACACATACGGGCGAAACTGCTTGGTTCTGAAAACGATTGCCAGCATTTCCCTCTCGGTCGTTGAGTAGTTTCTTTCGGCCTTGTTTAGGGTTCGGCTCGCGTATGCTATCGGCAAGTCCTGACCTATTTGTCCTTGAGATAGGACAGCTCCTATCGCTTTGTCGGAGGCGTCTGTAGTTATTAGAAATGGTTTCGCGAAGTCTGGGTACTGTAAGATGGGTGCACTAATCAGCTTGTTTTTTAATATCTCGAACGCGTTCTCCTCCTCCTGCGTCCATTGGAATGTCACTCCTTTCTTCGTCAGCTGCGTTAGTGGTCGTGCTATGCGCGAAAATCCTTCTATGAACCTCCTGTAATAGCCTGCTAGGCCTATGAATGATTGTACTTGCTTGACGCTGGTCGGGCTTTTAAATTTTTTAACATCCTCAATTTTCGAGGGATCTGGCAGTATACCATCCGCAGTAATTACATGCCCTAGATAACTAGTTTCTTTTCGCAGGAACCGACATTTTTCTGGTTGAAGTGTCAAATTACTTTCCCTAAGCCGTTTTAAAACTTCGATGAGCCTGTCGTTATGTTCCTTCAGCGTTGCACCATGGATGACGATGTCGTCCAGGTAAACGTAGCATTTTGAAGCCTGCAACCCCGCTAGTACTGTGTTCATTACACGTTGAAACGTCGCGGGAGCATTCTTGAGCCCGAATGGCATCGAATAATATTCGTAATGTCCGTGCGCTGTTGAAAAAGCGGTTTTCTCCTTATCCTCTTCGGCCATTGGGATCTGGTGGAATCCTGATGCGAGATCTAGCGTAGTAAAATACTTTGCTTTTCCTAATTGGTCCAGGATTTCTGTTATATTGGGTAGGGGGTACGAGTCTCCCACCGTTATCTCGTTCAGTTTTCTATAATCAACTACTATCCTGAATCTCTGTTTTCCCGAAGCGTCGGGTTTTTTGGTTACCACTAAGAGTGGTGCGTTCCATTGGCTCCTACTTGGACGTATCACGCCGTTCTCAAGCATCGTCTCTACTTGTTTCGTCACTTCCTGTTTCTGCGTTTCTGGTAGTCGGTAAGGACGAACATTTATGGGTTTTCCACCCTCCACAAGCGTTATGCTATGCTCCGCCGCATTAGCTATACCTAACTTGTCCCCAGGTAAATAAAACGTTTCGCTATAGTTTTGACATATTTCCAGCAAGGCTGCCTTTTCTTCCTCGTTGAGGTGATCTGTGTCGATGGTATCAAGCAACAATTTAAATCTCTGATTTCCCGTCTCTTTGGTCAGTAAACCAATGTAGGCTGTCGCTTCTTTCTGTGCCTCGTCGTCTGCTTCTCCTAATTCTTCCAATTCCACGGTTGGGGTATCTAGTAATACTTCGTAATCGTTGAGGTTCATTATGTCGACGACGCATTCCTGGTTTACTGGCCTGGTTACGCAACTTCCCAAGTATACCTTGTCAGCGAGTTCTCGTTTTTCTACAATGCCAATGTACTGGCTGTTTGTTTTCACGCTAACTTTCGTTATTGATCGTGGTTCTAAACTTATTTTCCTCACTCTCGGTTGTCTTAATATGTTTAAACGTTCCCCGTACAAGAAGAGTGCGCTGGCGCTTTTCCCTATAGCGGCTCCATGGTTCTCTATGAAATCTATTCCTAGTATTCCGTCGGTATCTAGGTTAAAGTCGTCTCCTACGACAAGCAACGTATGCTGGATAATTCGATTTTTTAGTGGAATTTCTAGTACGGCTTTACATAGTGCTTTTATCGCACCTTGTCCTATCCCTGTGATACTTGTCGCCTCATCTATGACTGGTAAATCGTCTGCTAGCATACTTACTTTAAGAATGCTGACATCCGCTCCGGAGTCTACTAACATGGCTAATCTCTCTTTGGTTGTTCCGTTAGCTGTTAATTCAGTTCTATTTCGACTTGTTCTTTCAGAATTTGCAACGTTCACAGATTTATACGAGCTAGCGGTCTTTGTACCTCGATTTGGTCCCGTGTTTTTATTTCCTGAACAGTTCTGTTGGCCAGTAGTATTCTTCTGGTTTTCCCTAGGTTCTTCATCGTTATTTCTAGTCCGTCGCTCATCGCGGCGCATTCTATCACGGCAGTCTTTGTATAGGTGTCCTTTACGTTTACAGAAATTACAATGTAGCTCTATTCGATTTATCGTTTTATTCGAGCCTCCTCTAGCCTGTGTCTGACCATCAGATTTCTGAGTACAATCTCGTGCGATGTGCCCTATTCGATGACATTTTAAACACCTTACGCCTAGTCCGTTTCTATCCCCAGTGTAGTTTGCTCGGCGGTTTATTGCGTTTGTACCGTTCTGAGATTTTTCTTCTTCTTCTGCGCCTCTAATAGATGCAGCTAAATCCGTATAGTGATATGATTTCACCAGTGTTCTCAGGTTGAGCCTCAACCCGTTTTCGAAGATGGCTAGTGTTTGGTATCTAAGTAGATCCTCTATGACTTTTCGTTCACTAACTACCTCCGTTCTAGCTCCGCATGATCTAATCAAATCCATCATGAGTTGGGTTACTCTCTTTCCATAATCGTGCACATTTTCGTTCGTGCCTTGCTTGCTTGAAAATAGGTCAACTAGCATCGCAGGAGTCGAACTTTTTGCCCCGTATAACATTAAAAGCTCATCTTTCAAATTTTCAAACGAGTTTATTTTCTTGTATCTAAGTTCCATAGCTGCTTCACCCTGGATTTTTGTCTTCACGATTAATTCTAATACATCTGCCCTCTGTGCTGGGTTCACCTTGTTAATTGCATATTCTGCTGTCTGCAGCAGATCGTCTACTTTGCGCGGATTGCTACCGTCGAAAACGTCGATCATTTGTCGCGCCTCTTTTAATGTCAGATAGTCCGTCATTTTGGTTGGTCCCTCACTTTCCGGCTTTATACTCAACCTTCCCGAAACGCTTGGAGGTACGGTTGAAAAAGGGGAAGAGGGTTGTACAAAGGGTGATGGTGAGGAGGTTGAAGGGTTTAAAGACTGTGCTGTATTTTTAACGAAACTGCGTAGGATTCTACGAATATCGTCGATGCTATTTGTCTCTGATACTGCTATCTCGTAAAGTTCGCAAATTAGGATGAGTTTTTCTTTACTTAGATCTTGGATCTACGAAGTACGGCCTGAAGCAATAAGCTCTTCGATCTTGGCTTGGCTACTAGACATTTGTTTGTACGGCTATTGTAATACGTAACTTTGACGCATTTCCTTTTTCAATTTTCAGAGGTGAGGTAAAGGTTTCACTTCTAGTCGCGTTGACGAAACTTGATTTTATTAATGAAATACAAAGAATGATACAAAAGGTAAAAGGTTCTAGTTGTAGGTTGAGCACTTGCTCACGTTCGAGTTCTTGAGTATTCCGGGATTACTACCCAGCTCCAAAAGATTCTGCTCAAGACTGGCGCGGCCGGAGTCGGCGCCTAACTTATGCCTAAACGATGCATGGTCAGCTTTCCCAAGTATTTAGGTCGATGCTGAACCAGTGCACCTTCTTTATTGCTTAACTATAAACGTCTGACAAATAAGCTATTTGCTAGTTCAGCTAATTAATGAGGTTAGCTTACAACAAACGTTGTTTCATTTGCGGTGAAAACGCAGATGATCAAATTGAAAACAAAAAGCGCAAAGAGCTTAGAACAAGAATCAGACACGTTTGTACCATCGGTTTCAAAGAAAATATTATGAAAGTTGCAGAGAAAAGAGGTGACCGACTGGCAAAGGCTGTTCAACTATGCATTATCAATAAATATGATTTAGTTGCAGCTGGAGCCAAATACCACGATACTTGCTTCTCGAATTTTCATTCTATACCTACAGGAATCAAAAAAGGTCGCCCTCAGGATAATCAAATTGTTGTAGCAATGGGACTTATTTTTTCTTACATAGAAAAAAATGACGACTGCCAATTCACTTTAACGGAATCGAAAGAAGTATTAAAAGATTACCATCCAGATGAAAAGACAATAACGAAGAAACTTGAAGAAAGATATGGAGATAGGATCGTTTTTACAAGAAAAACTGGAGGATTGACCATCGTTTGCTTACGAGGCGCACAGTATGATTTAAATAAAACGTGGTAGGGGAGAGCGGGGTAATGCCGGACGGCGGGTAATGCCGGACACAATTGTTCAGGTCCGCGTTGATAGTTAAAAATCGCAGATCACGTGTTACGTGCATCACGTGACATGGTGTGATGGCTGACTTTATAATATCGCCAGGGAAGGTTTCGTTCATCACATATCAGGTTTGATTGGTTTTTGTTTAATTTTGAGTGCATATATATCGATGTGTAGTGATCAGATCGTGCCGGTAATATAATAACTGAATACCCTGACGTGAAGTACTATTCATACCCTTTGAAAAAACATGTAAGTAAAATCTATTTCTACTTGTCGGAAGCTCGACTATCAGATTATGTAAAAACCGTATCGTGGGGCAATTGCGGACACAATTGCTCTTGGTGTCCGGTGTTACCCCGCAATATTTCATTTCAGTTTATTTTCTAGTATAATATAGCTGCTCTGATTACAGATCAAAATGGTCCGTAAATATGTACGGAAAACTGTAAGAGCAACATGGGAACCTGCTACGCTAAATAGAGCGATAACAGAAATTTCAGAAGGTAGAATGTCCTTGCGAGCAGCTTCAGTTGAATTTGGAATTCCCAAATCAACGTTAAGCGACCGTGTGACACAAGGAAGCTTCAAAGAACCTCTAACTGGTAGAAAACCTATTTTAACTCACGAAATGGAAAAGCAATTAGCAGATCATGTCATCAAAATGAGCGATTGCTTCTATGGACTAACCCCGATCGATTTACGTAAACTTGCCTTTCAGTTTGCCGAACTAAAACAGATACCGCATACTTTTAATCGCGAGACTATGATGGCAGGTAAAGATTGGTTACAAGCATTTTTAACTCGATGGCCAAATCTCAGCACACGCAAACCTGAGGCTACGAGTATAAATAGGGCAAAAGGGTTTAATAAAGAGGAAGTGCAGCTATTTTTCAATAATCTTGAAAAAGTTCTTGATGAAAGTCGCATTCCGTCCTCGAGAATATATAATGTCGATGAAACAGGCATTTCTACAGTGCAAACTCCAGGTAAAATCATAAGCCTAAGGGGGCAGAAACAAGTTGGGAAAATTGTTAGTGGTGAAAGAGGAGTTACTACCACCGTGATTGCTTGTGTTAGTGCCGTAGGATCTTACGTCCCTCCTATGTTTGTTTTTAAAAGAAAGAAACGAAATGATTTACTCATGAATGGCGCACCATCCTGTTCCATTTATGCGGTGACCGATTCCGGCTGGAGTAATGAGACGATCTTCATTGATTGGTTAAAACATTTCATTGCATTCAGTGGAGCATCTACTAACGCAAAGGTGCTGCTGATCTCAGATAATCACGGCAGCCACTGCACACTTCAAGCTTGGACTATGTGCAGAAACAACGGAGTAGTAATGCTGTCACTTCCTCCACATTCGTCTCACAAAATGCAGCCTCTAGATCTTACAATTTTTGGACCACTGAAAAAAGTCTACAACTGCGAATGTGACCAGCAGATGAAAATTACACGAAAAGCCATAACGCAGCACCAGGTCGCAGAAATATTTAAAAGGGCCTATCAAAGGATAGTCAATCTGGAGAAAGCCGAGAACGGTTTCCGAGCTGCCGGGATTGTACCCTTCAATCCGAATATTTTTTCGAATGAAGATTTTTTGCCGAGTCTGGTTTTTGGCATACAACAAACTAGCGGTGCAGGTACCTCGACCACTGTGTCGGACGTACGATCTACTGATGTGATGGAAACTGCATCGAGATCTTCAGTCACAACAGTGGTTGACAAGTTGTTGGCTCTACCGTTTGAAACTGCTGCTCAGGCTAGTGGTAGTCGCATCAATAAACGAAAGGGACATTCCGAAATCTTGACATCATCACCCAAGAAAATTGAATTAGAAGAAAAAGAAATCAAGCGAAACAAGAAAAACGAAGGATTAATAAACAAGGCCGCAGAATTGAAGAAAAAAAATGAAGACGCAAAAACGAATGCCAAATTCAAAATGACACGCGCAGAATTAATGAGAAAGAAAAAAGGAAAAATAAAGGATAAGAAAGAAAAACCAAAAAATTCATCCTGCCAGTTAACGGGGAATAGTCGATCACGAATGACTACTAGAACACAGAAAGCGACGATAGGTCTGCGAATCGAATCATCCAATTCTAAGGACAACATGAATCGCTGGACCTGTATTTTGTGTGAGGAATTATTTGTACATCCCCCAAAGGAAGACTGGATCCAATGTTGTGCCTGCGAGAAATGGTGCCACGAGAGATGTGCAGGGAAAAATATCAAATCGCGTTCTTTTGAGTGTTTTATATGCAAAAATACCGATTAGAAAATATGTCCGACATTACCCCGTGGTGTGTCCGGCATTACCCGCCACTGTCCGGAATTACCCCTTTCCACATAAAAATTTCAATCATTAATACTACTTCAACCATTAACATTATTAATTTTTTGATTATAGTATTATATGAAATAAAGTATGTTGTTTAAAAATACATTTTTGTTTTTTTATGTAAAATTTTATTTTTGCGTAGGCGTTGGTAAATATGAAAGTGTCCGGCATCACCCCGCTCTCCCCTACGAAAATCGGAAAAAGGACCCTCAGGAAGAACAGTTTAGAATTTTAGCAGCCGCTGCAGCGATTGTTCGACGAGATATTCGTTCAGTAGCTTATGAAACTGAATATTATTCACCGAGCGACGTCATGTTTAATGACGTAAATGGTGCCATTCCTAATTCCTTGATTTTCTTATTGAATGAATTGATTTTGAAGGACAAAAAAGGTGAGTTACAGCCATTTGAAATAAAATGTACCACTATTTGTCATGCTATAATGTCTGCGGTTCGTCCGAGATCATATCTGTCTCTTTTACATCTTGGAGTTTCTGTTTATATGCACAGGCATTTCGGGTCGAAACGTTTAGTAAGTATTTTAGCATGCTTAGGTGTATGTGCACCATACAAAGAAACACTGTTGTATGAGGCTTCAAGTGTATTTCACCCTCGGCCTTTAATTGCGCCACCGGAAGAAGGATGTTTCATTCAATGTGTTGGTGACAACGCCGATCATAATGTGGCTACGATTGACGGCTCAAATACATTCCATTCCATGGGAATCATACGAATAGTGAATCCACATGACAAAATTCAGGATGACAAACTTATGTCAAGATTGAAAACAATGCCCACTGCAGCAGACATGACAGCAATTGGGAAAGTCAAATTGCAAATTTTCGAAAATCGTGGGGTTCAAGGATTGAAAAACGTGCTGGTTGAGAATCTTGATTGCGACGAAGTGACAACAATGTCAATGCTCCGGAATGTAGATTTATTATGGATGCTTGGAAAGTGGAAGAATCTACTTAAACTACCAGGTTGGGGTGGGTTTATGGAGTTGCTCACAAAAAACGAGATATATTTCAAGTCACGGATAATTTACTTGCCGTTTATTAATCATCCAGCAAGCGATTACAATACTATTTATACAACGTTGCAATGTATTCTAGATGATGGACAAGTGTACGGCCACACAACGTGCGTAGTAACATTTGATCAACCACTCTATCATAAAGCTCGTGAAATTGTTGCATCGTCGGATGAAAATTCTCCATTTTCAAAAATAACCGTTAGGCTTGGAGGTTTCCATTTGCTAATGTCATATCTCGGATCGATTGGGTATATCATGGCAGGAAGCGGTTTAAAGGAAGTGATCAGCACTATTTACGCTCCAAATTCTGTAGATAAAATTTTATCAGGCCACTCTTACTCCAGAGCTATCAGAGCCTACACTTTGGTCCTAGTGGCTTTGTCTCAAATCATTTTGAACGAGATCACGTTGGGCGCCGATGAAAATGAGTTAATCGAGCTATGTATCAAGAATTTGGATGAGGCATCGCTATCTTTTGAAGACGTTGAACAGTCTAGTTATGTCAAAGGGTTAAAAAATGAATTTGACGATAAAATTTCTGAATTAAAAAATAAAAGCCCAACTGCAAAACTATGGGTACAATATTTCGAATTGATAACTGTTGCAAAGGAATTTGTAAGAGCAGAGAGAATGGGAAATTGGAAGATGCATTCAACTGCTATAAAAAAAATGCTTCCATATTTTCACGCAGCAGTACATTTTCTCTATGCAAAATCGGCCCATTTGTATATTCAGGACATGCAAGAATTAGAAACTTCGATGGAATATGAAGCTTTTAAAAAATTTACTGGTAACTTTTTCTCAATCAAACGGTCGGATAAATATTTTTGTGGAACATGGAGCGACATGATAATCGAGCAGTCTCTAATGAAATCGTCAAAGTCAAAAGAGGGATTTACGCGTGGAAGAAGCACCAAGGAAAGTGTATTGACTAAGTGGACTGTTGGGCTATTGACTGCGAGCAATGTTTCTCAAGGACTCGAGAATTATTGTAAACTTTCTTTTGATTCTGGAGAGCAGCATGTCGATGCAAGAGACTCGCGTATGACTAGAGACAACGCAGACGTGAAGAAACTGTCAGAATGGTTTCAAACGCATAATCCTTTTCCAAACGTACAAAAAATTATGTCTATTGCAACGGGGATAACTGGCGATGACAGGATAAACTGTCATAATGCGCAAAACATAGGTGCCGCTATAATGGCAAGAAAAGTTGGTAAAAATTTTAAAGAAATCAAATTTTCGCGATCCGATAGAGTACTTCCATTACTAACAGTTAACAGTAATGTTAAAGTTTGCAATACAACCGTACCTATTGATCCATTGTTATTATTTCAAAGAATCAGTATTATGAAAAGATCTAACAACGAGCTTCGTGATTATCTACAATACGAATTGACTCCGTATCCTGTGTCACTATTCGATGAAGTGGGAATGCGCAAGACAAAAAAGTCATCGTTCTTCGATAGCTTGGAACCATCAGCACTTCCATCTAATTTTGCGACTTATGTCATCGATGGTGGATTTCTATTGCATCGTGCGGTATGGCATCAAAATGATACTTTCGATTCTATTTGTGAAACCTATATCAACTATGTGCATAGACATTTTGGTGAAAACGCGGTTATAGTTTTTGATGGGTATGACAACACCAAAAACAATGTGAAAGCTATGGAACAACTTCGTCGGTCTTTAAAAACGTCATCTGCTGACGTGCTTTTTGATGAGACAATGAATGTGACAGTCAGCCAAGAAAAGTTTCTTTCTAACAGTAACAACAAAAGCAAATTGATTTCGATGCTGACAGAGAAATTCAAAGCTCGAAATTTCATCGTTGATCAGGCTAAGGGTGATGCTGACATTCTAATGATTGAAACAGCACTCAAAAATTCATGTACAAGTACAACCGTTGTTGTTGGAGAAGACATTGATCTTTTGGTCATTTTAACAGCTAGAACACCTGTTGGGAAAGAAATTTTCTTTCTCAAACCGGGAAAAGGAGCAGTCCAGCAAAAAATGTTCTCTTCACGAAGTTTCGACAAACATGAAAGGATCAAGGACCATATTTTATTTTTACATGCGTTCTCTGGTTGTGATACAACATCTGCTCTTTTTCATAAGGGTAAAACTGGAGCTATGAAATTATTAGAAAAAAGACCGGAATTACAGAATGCAGCTCAAGTTTTTAATCAAAGTGATGCTTCCCACGAATCAATTGCTTTTAATGGATTATTATTTTTCTTGGGCATATATTGCGCTCCAGTTGGAGAAGATTCCATTAATAACTATCGTTACTTGTGCTTCACTGAATCCGTAGTTAAAAACAAATCTGCAAAGCTAAGCCTATTACCACCTACAGCCAAAGCAGCTGAAGAGCATTTATACCGAGTCTACTATCAAGTACAGACTTGGTTGGGTAATAAACTGAATCCCGAAGATTGGGGATGGATATTGAAGGACAACTTATTGGAGCCGAAAAAAACATTAGCACCCCCTGCTCCGGACTGTCTTTTAAAGATGATTTTTTGCAATTGCAAGAAAAGCTGCGGACCGTTATGTGGCTGTCGAAGACTTGGCTTGTCTGCACAGTAATTTGCGGTCATTGTCACGGACAATTTTGTTTGAACGCTGCACCAGCGGAGGATTCGCAGGAAAAAGAATTCGAAAGCGACGAGATCATTGACGATACAGAGATCGAATCTATGGATATTCTTGAGCAAGGGTCTTCGTTACAATTAATAGAAGGGGAAGATGAGGAAAATGAAGGAGAAAAAGAAATAGAAGAAAAAGAACAAGAAGAATAGGAAGAAGTGAAAAAAGGATGAATTTTTTTTTTGTAACAAAAATTAGAGTCAAACTTCTGCTTTTATAAATAAATTAGAGGAGTTTTAAAAATCGAATTTCACGATATTTTTTTGTTGTATAACTTGGAAATATTCATTTATGTTTGTTTTTTAAAGTATGACTCGCATTTTGTGTATTTCTAATCTTTTAGACCGTAATTAGAGTATAGTATGGAGCAAAACAGTAGAATTTTCTAGATTTATGACTTTCGTACCGAGTTTTCGTGAAAATTATTGCGTGTATAAAAAAAATGTAGATTCACTTTTTTGTAGATAATTTTATTATCTTCCTATCGTTATTCCACCTTCGTAGTCGTGAAATCAATAAAAACGAAGATATGGTTGAAAACCCGAAAAATAGACCCTTTTAGCACTGTAAAAAGTTATGCGTACAACGGATCGTTGGGGACTTTTCAACCCTTATTTGGAACAACGAGAGGTAAGTGTCAAAAAAATTCCAGCTCTCTGGGATTTATTCCGAGGTTAAACCCTAAATGCACTGGACTACAATGGATTCCAGTACAGGTAAGAAATATTATTTTATATTTGTAATTTTCGATTAATCTTCAATTGTGGCCTTGAGAAAGCTCAAATAAGAATTGGGTTCGCTTGTATTATTTCTGCATATTATTTCTGGGTCTATTCGTCGTAATATGAATCTCATTGAAATTTTTCATCTTGGATTCACGGAATTCAACGATTCTGAGCCAAACTCCTCGGATTTTGTGTTGATTATTTTTTTTTTTCAGTCACTTTTATTCTACTTTTGACATTCAATTCAATTCAGTCTCTGCAGGCTCATTGTTTGAAATATTATCTGAGGTTTTTAATTCACTTTTCTATTAGACTTTGCAAGCCAGATTGTCGACCATTTTAGTATATTCGAAGATGTTGTTCCGCTGGATCTAATCATGACGTCAGAAGCCATTGCCGCAATGACAATTTACGAAAAGACTGTGTAAGTACAACTATTGCTTGTTCCATGTTTTTCAACATAATACCACTTTTCATCTAATTTTCAGGGAAGTAGTTGGATTTGTTGGAAATCTTGAGACAAGGCATGATATGTTTAAATTCATGTCGAGTAATAACCACGGTCAAAATATACAAGTAATCGCTTGGGGCGGTGAGGCCGCTAAAGCTTGCAAATTTGTTATCCCCAATAGTGTACGTCTTTCTAACGCATACTTTTTAATTCTTCCTCTGATTATCAGATGATTCATTCATCTTTGATATTTGTCCAGATTGCACACATAGATGCAGTTTTTGTAAAGCCGAGGCATAAATTGAGTCAGGGTAACACACCCTTCGACTTGACAATTGCATCGAATACGATGATAAATATTCTGCAGAAATTGGATCGTGTTGAGATGGTTGCACCAGATCCAACAGAAGTATCCAGCATCGAGGATGCGGTTAATCATACCGAAGAGATCAGTAATTTTTTGTTGAAATACACGCAGAGAAAGGGTTGGTTGACGCATCCAAACAATAATTAGTTCCTTCAAGTATTTTTTAGTCGACCTCAATAAATTTTATTCAGTTCAAAGTGAGCAATTGTATTTTCAACTCCTATTTTCTCAAAACAATTACCATTTTGTTTAATATGTTCTGCCTCTATCACAGCACTTGAAGGCTTTATCCGAAATACTATCAAGGTTGTATCTCTACCATCTGATACAAGAATATCCCAAGGTTGTAATACCGATGGCAAATTTAAATTGGAATTGCGTATGCCAGATGCAACAGAAGTTGTCGATTTTAAAGTTAGAGATCATGTACATGTGATTGGCAAAATCAGATATACCCATTTACCCCACCTTCTGATTCAAAGAAAAGAGGACATCACATTTGCCTCACCTTCGAAATTGCCATTCATTCAAATTTTAAAACGAAATGATGTTCCAAAAAGAAAGTGTCCAAGAGAATAAAAAGTTCAGGTGTAAGTTTAATCATAATGTTCTTATTTTTTTCTCAATTATGTTGTGAATATATAATAAGTGTTGATTTTTTTTCTAGTAAAAGAACCAAAACGTGAAGACGTGAGGTGACGGTTCTGATTTAGTCCCTTTGCAGGTTCGACTGGATCCACCTTCACTGGCGGAAGGAAAGATCGAGTTATTAGTTATTATTAGTTATTACAGTAGATATTTTCAAAACCGGATCTGTGTTCTTCCAGTAAAAGTTGAATGTTCATGAATAAAATATGTTTCAATATATTCCAGAATTTTGATAATTCTCACTTGTTGTCTATGTTTGTAAACAAATAAAAAAGTTATTTCGCTGTTTAACTTGTATTTTGGTTAATAAAATCAAATCTTAAAAATTGCAATAGCCGGACCACCCTATATGAATTATGTGTATGAAACCCGTGTCAATTGTTTATAAAATAACTGCCGCCTCTTGGCATTTTTTCGCAATCCTTCGGTATAGGAACAAAAATGTACCAGAGTATAGTTTACGTGACACACACTATTGTTTTGGTATACTTCAGTTGAGTTTGGTACCTATACCAGAGGCTCAAGAAAAAATGTCTAAAGTAGTGAGAGCCTTGTAGTCCGCAAATAAATAGAGGTGACGATTCTTTTATCCACCTGGATTGCGAATAACCTCGAAATTTGCTGATAAATGTAAGACATGATTTTAGGTCATTCATGTCGCGGAAAAATAAGGAAATAATTGCGTACATTGTGTGGTAATTGACCAGACCGGATTTGCTCAGAACATGCTCAGAACACGTCCACAAAAATAGGTGTCACACATAAATAATTTATTTTAATTGGTGAGCAATTTATTTGGAATAGAATTCAAGTTCGGTTAACAAAATATTTGAATATAACTTGAAAAGTGTAATAATATTTCATTTAGGTGTTGTACAGCCATTTAGCAACTCCGCCAGTGACAACATTTTTCCATTCGGCACGATTTCAATACTTTTCGCGCCTTCAATTTTCAACATCGGTGGTCCAGGCGGATAAAGTTGCATTATCCCGGTCACTGTTATCTCCATTCCCCTGTGTGCGAAATCGTCAACTTCTACAAGATCATTACAGTTGCACCTCACTTCTAATTTATTTGTACCGTCAGTAATAGATCCAATGATTAATTCGAAGTTTTGGTGTTTGAATTTTCTGAAAGATGATTTCAGAAAAGCTCGAATTTGTGGAACAAAAACCAAGATTACCATAAATATTTGAACATAAGATACGTTGCATTTTATATCCAAATTCGACTTACTGACGGAAGCGTTATGTTTTTTGGAAGCCTCTTCAATCGTAACTTCTTCCGCTAAAGATTTTATTGCCGTTGGTTCAAAGGTTCCATATTGTGTTACAACGGTATTTTCTTTCACCGACAACTCAAACGGCACATTGCCGCTGTTATACATTTGTCTTTTAGGCTTACGTGCCATTGCAGTCGAGACATGTACAATCTGTAAGTGAGAAATAATTATCAGCCATCGTGGTAAAATAAATTTAAAAATCAGTTGCTACTGGTGTAACGCCAACTTGTAACTTTCTTATCACCGTTGTTATTTGCATCAAGCAGACAGACAGACAGACACAAAAGTCTAAATACTTTTTTTGCATTCTAGTATATGCAAAACATGTATTTGGACTATAATCAGAAGATCGCATTTTCTTTGGATTACAATACTTTCTCCTTCCAAATACTCTGTATGTGATGATAAAGTGACAATTAAAATTAAAAGAATTCATTACTTACCGAATTTACAGTTTGTATTTTGTTTAGAATGTTTACGTTGTCTCTCCACGCTATAACTTGCACACGTTTGTCTTTGCAATTATTCACGATTATTTTATAGAATGGAGCCCCAGTGGAATATGAATTCGTTTCAATTTTGTCCACAAACCCAACGATATCTCTGGAATAAAGTATTAATATTATTGTAGATATTGTAGACATTTGCTTCTCCGGCAAACTTTCAAATCCAAATTTGAAATTATCTTTAGCTGTCTCTTATTATCTCTCGATTCTTATTGTCAAGATGATATGGATTCTAAAAAGCGTAATTTAATTTTCTCACTAATGGTGAATAAGCTGTATTCCAATTTGAACGTACACAGTAGAATCTTCTATCTCAATCTTGTCGATATCTTCATTAGAGGTGAACTGTTCTTTGCCAATGATTATAGACATGTTTGTCGTTTTTTCAGTTTGTCTTCTTGTAGTGCAGCTTAATAAATACTCGATGGACGTTTTTCGAAAAATTATGATGTGAAGAAAGGCGGATGAATAACAATGCAACACTACTCTGATTTTCACTTTATTTCTCCATGGATACTGAACCAACTGTATGTCGTCACTATGAGATTCATTTGCTATCATCAGTTGATACCACCATCATTTTTTTCTACATACTTTGGGACAATCTCCCTTATTTACAAATAAAGTTCTTCATAAACGAAATTTTTTATAACTTCACTATGCAAACTATGATCACGATAAATACGTAATGAATTCCAAGAACCTACGCGAGATAATGCAACATACAATTGTCCATGATTGAATACTTGCTTCCGAAGATCGATGCCAATTTTTTCGAATGTCTGTCCTTGCGACTTATTGATTGTCGTAGCGAAAGCCAGCTTCACTGGAAATTGTCTTCTTTTGAATGTAAATGGATATTCTCCTTCACAACATAGAGTTATTCGATTTAGGAATACTATATCTCCTTTTTTATCGCCAATTAATATTTCACATCGTAAAATGTTATTCGACATCTCGAGAATCAACAATCTTGTTCCAGTACACAAGCCTTCACTGACATTCAAATTTCGTATGATCATAATAACTGAGTTTACTCGCAATTTCAATTCATATGGTGGAAGACCAGACGGACATAAAGAATTCAAATATTCTGTCGTAAGAATGTGTTCGAGGCCATCATTTTCACATTTTTCTACACTATCTATACTTGTGTAGACTTTTTCTGTATTTTCATCAAGTAATTGCACGACTCTTTCGTTTATTTCGTTAACGTCTACGTTTCTTGCCGATAAAATAGCAAAGTTAACAGATTTCCTATATTCTTTATTTGGAAAGACATCTCCGTAGAGATCTTCTACGATGTCGACTTCAGCAGACGCTAAGCAATTTTCTGGAAAATAAGCAATATTCAAGTTATCTTCGTTATCATTCAAGGATCCATTACCAACTTTCAAAAGAAATTCCGAAAATTCGATCTGTTCAGGTAGAGTGCGCATGTTTTCTGCTAAGCCGAATTGTACGAAATTTTGCCAAAGTAGACTGCGATTAATAGATGGATCTATCATTTCACTACGAGTTGCATGTACTTTTACAAGAAGTAACTGTCTGAAATCTCCGCCTAAAACAACAATTTTACCACCAAAAGGGATGTTGTTATTCATGATGTCACGTAAAGTTCGATCCATTATTTCGATAGCATATCTCGGTGCCATAGGTGCTTCGTCCCATATAAAAACATCTACATTTTTCAGATATATGGCTTCTTTTGTATTCAATTTTAGGTTCGAAGATGAATCTGAAAGTAATGGTACTGGCAGTTTGAAAATTTTGTGAACAGTCTTTCCACGTGGCAGTAGTGTTGCAGCAATACCCGTAAAAGCCATCGTGCATACGTTCTTATTCTTCCCAACTAAAAGATGCCACAGGGCTTCGTACAAAAATGTTTTACCGCTGCCTCCAGGACCGTCAATAAAATAGCAACTATTCACATTTTCTACAACATCAGTCTTTGCAAGAGCCAAATTCAGAATAATTTCAGCCACTTCTCTTTGCTTTGAGTTCAATTTATTGAATTGCTGTGTCCCAATTCCTAAGTATTCTTCAGCTGTCTTGTTGCTCACATCTGAAAAACTTTCATCCAGTTCAAACAAATTTAGAAGTTGTGAAAAATCTCCTAAACTTTTGCCTTCGTCGCGAAGTATAATATTCAATTCGTTATACGCTTTTCTATAACATTCTTGCTTAATTACGCTATTATGATCTTCGCTCATGGCGTCTTTAAATTCATTCCAAAGTTCATCAGGGTTGATCGGGCCGCAATGAATAAGTATTCTAACAAATAACGAACGCAGCTGCCTTGGCATCATGAATACCGCAGCTTCTTGCATTGCTTTCATCCACTCCTCATCATTTTCTATAAGACCACGCGATACACAGGCAGCTGTGAAGGTTTGTTCTGTTTGACCATCTACTGTTCTCAAGTCTTCATAGCTCGTTGCTCCCTTGACCCTTAATAAGAGCAATCTTAGGTGAAATAATTCCAATTGAGTTGTGCAAACAGAATACATGCGACCTATACAGTTTAAACGTCTCTTTCGCTTTTCCCATTGGGAGACTTTCTTACCATCGACCTTCTCTGTTTGAAAGGTATAATATGTTGGAATTTCAACATAGTGGAATAGTTTCGCCTCTTCATCTCGAGCATTAAGTGCAAAGTAATCCAATAACATAGTTGCTTGATTTAATGCGTTATTTATTTCCGTGTCATCAGGTTCCGTATGGATTGTAAGATTATGCTCATTTGGAAGATGTACAGGCAAACGAGTGATACAATGACTTTTGTCATGCAAAGGCTTGCCTAATATACGCCAAGCTGCTTCCGATGGACCTACGTATCGTGCTTCAAGATATTGTTTTATTTCATCATGATCGATTGTATCATTTTCATTTGTATCGTGATGGCAAATAACTACAGACGCAGCATCGTGACCTTTATAAAAATACTTGTGTAAATACTTCACTGATTTTATACTTGATACAATTTCTACGTTCATATGGCAATTAAACATCTGCAGCAACTCGGGACAATAAGGAACAACATTCCGATTATCCACAATAAATGTGTTACTGCGTTTATATGTCTTGCCAGTTTCCCTACGACGATAGCAAGGATAACTGTCATCATCTATGGTTGTTGTTTCGTTGAACGTTTTCGGATATCTCTTTGAACATTTACTTTCAATCAGGCACCAATCTGCACAAGGTCCATGAATCATATTTTTTATCACAATATCATGTAAAATTTTATCAGCATCCGGGTCAGGTATTTCTGCTGATATATATTTATCCACCATTGATGCATTACAGATTTTATCTTGCGGATTCAATGTTACCAATAGGTGGACATGAGGACCTCGCTTTTGGAACTCAATCACGTGCAAATGAGCAGCAACGCGTCCAAAAAATCCTCCAACAATCTTCTTTATCAAAGCATTTTTTTTCAGATTAAATACCCGCGTGCAAAGATCTGGTCGCTCATATGCCTGTTGACCTGTAAGTAAATTTTCCTGAATTTCGTTCCAATTTGGGTTACAAGTCATTGTAACAAAAAGGTCAGGTTTCCCATATTTGCGCACTATTGCCATACCATCGTGATAATTCTGTAACATATTGCGTGGAGATCCTATGAACGTGGATGGGAGGATAATAATCTTTCCAGTCCGTAAGTTCGCACCAGCCGTTGCTTTTTCATGCAAATAATCGAAAAGTCCCTTATATGATTCAATACGCAACTCTTTCTGATGCGATCGACAGTAATCCATTCTATCTTTTTCTATTTTCACATAAAAGTCCACAATATATTGTTGGAATAGGCGACCACCTCTTAAAAAAGCATTGAATTCTTCTCTAATGGCTATGCGATATTTCACGTAAGCTGACCTTGATATACGTTTTTGAGAATTTGTACGAAGTAGATTCCTGTGCCAACCACGGCATCCGTATGGATAGAACAGGGGATAAACCCATGGTTCTACATTACGATCCATACTGCTGACTTTCTGCAATACTTTAGTTTCCTTATTTCGAATTACAACATACGAATCAGGAATTTCCCCATCGGCAGTGGTAGAAAATATGGCTGCCACTTCATTCGTTCTTTGGAAGTTGTAACGCCGTTTATCGACACCTGGTTTTAAAGAAAATATCAACTGTAAATCAGAATCGGGTCTTTGTTGATTTTTTAGTTCAATTCCCATCATTTCATATGATTTAACGAAAATATTATGTTTGCGTAGTAATTCATCGATTAATTTCATCAAATCAGAATCAAGATCAACGTTACTGGAAGACATACAACATTCATGTGCTTCATTGGAATCTATAACAAATAACTGACCATATGACGGCTTCTCATCTTTTGTAGGGTTCAGGGAAGTGTTTATTTGATAATATATTTGTCCTTGAATTTTGAAACAGTACGGTCCAGGACGCCCAGCAATATTGAAATTTACCAAATTTGCATTAAAGGAAGCGAAAGAGAATAGATTATTGCAAATACGTATACGCTTCACAAATTCAGTTGACTTGACATGGCGGGGATCAAAAAACAATTCTAATTCTGGTAGGAACGGTAATGGTTCGAGAGTAACTGCACCGTGACTGCAACAGTCATTGAAAGAGCTACCCTTGCCTTGTACTTTTTCCATAGAAAAATGTTTCGCGTTACAATGGACGCACGCGATATCCATTGATCCAATGTAATGTTCCCGAATATTGTTTAAGTTATGAAGTGGATTGGAGTGTTCTACATTTTGTCCGTCAATCAATTGAACCTCTTCCGACCCGAATATCTCACACCTAGTAGAACCACCTGGATCATCAATGCTTTGTATGTTTTGATCATTTTTTGAATTTGAACTACTCGCAGCATAATTTGTCAGATTTGCATAATTCTGAGAATTTTCACACAAAGATTGATGCCATTTTTGTTGTTGCCGTAATAGGCGCTGATTCTCAGTATTTTGCTCAACTTTCCGCTTCTTAGCTGCTTCTCTTTCTTCTGGTGTGAACTTACGACGGCCCATTTCAAGAAAACGAAAAAGACGAACTGAATAGAATTAATAAAGAACGAGTGTGTAGTTTGGGATTTTGTTTTTCGATTCTTTCACACCTTTCATGAATAATTCTTCCACTAATCAAAGAATCTAGTCTTTCGAAATGTCAAAATATCCCTCACATGCAGCGTCGCTGATTCCTTTCACAATTCAACATCGCATTGCAATATATTTTCGTTCAACAGCGTCACTGATTATTTTATCAATTTATCTTTCATTGACAGCGTCACTGATTGTTTTCTATAAATTCATGTTTTATGAACAGCGTCACTGATTCAATGAGATCGAGATTTTTAAATTCACAGAATATTTATGTTAGACAGTATCTTTGATTATGTCGTCAATTTATCTTGTTAGAATTCTTATTTTTATTAGAAATAACTCAATACAATTCAATAATAACACATACATAATTCAAATACAATACATCCCATACTCTCCTTTTGAATCCGAAAACCAACTCGATCTCTCCTTCCGCCAGGGAAGTTGGACCCACTCGGAAGTTGGAACCTGCAAAGGGACGAAAAAATTATAATTCAAAATTAAAATTAAGTTTGAAAAGTCGAATAAATAACTGATTGGCATCCAAAATTATTAACAACCAACAAACGCAAATGTCTGCATAGCACATTTTCAACAGTGAATAAATTAACGAGGAGGATCCTTAAAAGCTACTCACCCTCGTGGTACAACCACTGATGCGTATTCCTTCGATGCAGTCGAGAGCCGGAACGAATTTATATAATTCTTGAGTGCCTTCACCTCTGATGTCTCGATGTGTCAGATAAGAACAGATCGTTGCCAAAATAATATGGTCACAAAAGCCTCTTCGGCAGAGACACTTTTTACAGCACAAGATAAGATTGCACACTTGCTTTCTTTGACGACGCAACAACTTTGCACTCGGGGGCGATCTTTTTCGTCGAGGTTAAACTGTCATATAATATGTAACACGAACAGTCAAATCCGCCCGGAACGTACGAACGACGACACGGTCAGCCAATGAACGCGCGAATAAAAGGGTGACAATGCAAGCCTTACTGTTTTTTATAATTAGACTCGATATGTGTGTTGTAAACGCCTGGCTTTTGTATAAGAAAGAATTGCCGAGGCTCAGGCACTTACAACTCAAAAATATTCGGCTCGACATTGCCGAAAGTCTCATTAACTATGGAAAAAAAAAACGTGGAAGGCCCTCTCTGAAGATAACAAATAAAAAAATCAATGTCTATTGAGCTCCCAGGCCCACCGAATCGATTCGCTATGACGGAACTGATCACCTACCGTTATTTCAAGACGAGCGTATGCGATGCAGATTTTGCAAAACCGGCAAATCTAAAATTTTCTGTGATAAATGTCACGTTGTTCTATGTCTTAACAGTAAAAACAATTGTTTTACAGCATTCCTCCGCAAATAAAATTGTACTCGATTACAGTTGATGATATTTCCCATGTGAACATTACAAAATGAATAGGCTGTTATTTTTTCAATTAAAGAAAAAATTATTATTATATTTTCGAACCGTTAAGACCTGATGTTCCGAACTTGGCACATTCGAAAAATCCTACTTCCAGTTATTTTTTTTTATTTTTCGTGTTCTAAAAGTTCTACAGGGACAAACTAGATCTAAATTTAAGAGGGAACAATTTTTGCCTATTTGGATCTGGGTGTCGGTCTTAAAGGGTTAAAGGAAATTTCTTATTTTCATAACCGAATGTGTACATTCATAGTCTTCTAGCAAACCTTTATATTGTCCAGCCTTTTTTTTTAAAGATGTTGGTTCGTTGTTCTCATTGTCCTGATCTTATACAGGGAAAGCAATTTATAATCCACATGTTGTTTAATCACAACATAAATAGTAATCTTTTCTATTCTTGTGCAGAAAGCTCATGTAATCGCAGTTTCAATGAATTGAAAAATCTTCGGAATCATTATGCTTCCGACAAAGCTTAATCTGTTCTACAAGCAAATAACTTAGTTCTCGAAAGTCCCGTGCAAATTCGTAAACTAGAAAATTCAACGATCAGAAAAGGCTATTGTCACTATATGAATGAATCATGCTTAGAAAATCAATCCGAAAATTGTGATGATGTATTGAAGAGTGCATCTAGATTTTACTCTGATGAAACTCTATCGCGTGTTCAAGTGCAACGTATTATTTCAGCATTCATAGATTTTTTGAACAGCGACTCTATGAACGATTTTAAACGTCAGGTTTTAAACTCAACGAATAGTTCAGCAACAGATCAAATTTCTAATCGATTTGTAAAACTCCAAAATGCATTCTCGAATATGAGTACAGAGCACAAGCGCTTCAAAGAGTTAATTCAACGTGGCTGTTTCATAGAACCTGAAACTATATTACTCTCGGTTACGTCGAGAGACACGATAACCAATCAGGCCTGTTGGTTAATAAAAAAGTAACAGCATCAGTTATTTCATTGCCTACTGTTTTAAATAAGTTTTTTGAACTTCCCAGTGTATTTGATCAAACTCTAGAGTACGTATCTTCATGAGAATCAGAAAGCAATGTGATAACAAATATAGAGCAAACTGATTATTGGAAAAACAAAATTTCAAATTCTAAAGGGTTGACTTTACCTATCTTTGTTTATCAAGATGATTTTGAGACAGGAAATGCGCTTGGAATGCGTGCCTCTGTTTATAAAATGTCTGGCGTCTATGCGTCGATTCCTTGCCTACCGCCATATATGCAGTCAAAATTAAATAATATCTTCCTCTTTCAAATTTCACATTCTGAAGATTCAAAATCTTTTACAAAGGAACGCATTTATCAAAAAACAATAGAATACTTGAATCAACTCGCAAATGAAGGTATTGAAATAAACCTTCGTGATAGAAGTATAAGAGTTTTCTTTCAACTTGCTATGATTGTGGGTGATAATTCGGGGTTGAACTGTATGCTAGGGTTTTCTGAAGGCTTCGGGGCCACTAGTTTTTGTAGATTCTGTAAGATTACGAGAGCAAATTCAAGAAGAAATTGTAGAGAAACCCGTGCTTTATTACGAACTGTAGAAAACTATGAATCAGACTTACTGCTGAGTGATCCACGTAGTACTGGCATTAAAAGCAAGTCGATTTGGAATGATGTTTTAGGTTTTCATGTTGTCTATAATTACGGTGTTGACATAATGCATGACCTTCTGGAAGGGGTATGCAATCTTGACATAACCTGAATATTACAGTCCTTGATTAACAAAAAATACTTTACTCTTGAAACGTTAAACTTCAAAATATTATACTTTAACTATCCACCTGGTTCAAATCCTCCTCTACCTATTATGTCTCAACATCTGAGAAATAAGCATTTATGAATGTCTGCTGCGGAAATGCTTTGTTCCATAATGAATGCTGGCATAATGTGTGGAGACCTTGTTCCACGCGAAGACAAAAATTGGCAATTATTTCAATTGATTAGACAGATCTTATCCATAACATTGCAATCGTATGTAGTACTTGAGTTGACAGAACTATTGGGCATTCTTGTCGAAGAACATCATACCTTATTTATAGAGCTTTTTGGACCAAATCTCATACCGAAACATCACAATATGGTACATTATCAGCTTATTATGGAAACAGTAGGGCCTCTCAAACACTTATGGGCAATGCGATATGAAGCAAAGCATCGCGTGCTGAAACAAATAGCAAACTCCACTTGTAATCGAATAAATCTCTGCCACACAATAGCATTAAAAAATCAGCTAGCTTTCAGTGACATCCTGCTCAATCAATGCCAACCACAGGAAGCCGTTGTAACATATCGTAAGAGAAGGATAATTACAGTGCCTGTGAGAGCTACGTCTTGCTTATCTGACGATATTGAGAGTTATGAACCAATTAAACGCCTCTGTTTAAATAATGTCACATATAAAATTGGAAGCACCGTTGCTATTGGCATGGATGACTTTCCACTATCCGGCACTATTTTATTTGCTTTTCATAAAATTCCGAGTCAACTCGATTGTGAGATTGGGCGCCTCTATATCTGTTTCTATGGTTAATATGTACGTGGCGACCTCGGTTTCCGTTTTCAACTTCTTTTCTACGTAACGAGTTCCCCGACTCTCTCACTCACTTACTTACTTCCTTGTAAGACCACATGGCGAAGAATGAAGACGTGTTTTTCTTATGTTATAATGAAGTATATATAAAATATATAAGAACAGTGTTTTATTCAAAACCAAACCTCCAACAGGTTATGGTCCCAACCACGTTTCCAGTGCGCGAGTTTTAGTGAAAATTGAGTGATAAATGAGGTAAAGAACAAAGGCCGAAGAGAACTGAAAATGGCGGAAAAAAGTGATGAAAAAAACGTGAACAATGAACCCAGTTGGGCTCACCGTAAGTAAATACTAGGAATAAGTCGAAAACTTCTTGGAGATATGGACGCGAATATTTGTTCAATGAGGAAAGTACGTACATAATTGATAGTGAACCCGGGTACTCGATATCATCATATCATATCATATCATATACCGTGACTTTCTGTGGATGCGGCACAGCTAGTTTCACCAACACATACGCACGCCTCGTCCGTGTGGCGGCAGGGATACCAACCGACGATTGCACGCTTACGAGTGGGGATTTCGTTCAACCATCGAGCTAGCCTTATTCTTTTTTATTTCGAAATAGCGCGCGAGAATTTGTAGGTTATTCGCTGAATTTGAATAAATTAGTCAATCGTGTGGATAAGTAAATAAGTAAGCTGATTTAGCCCAATCTGAATTATTATTAATTAATGACAGGTTTGACGTGCAATCAATTTATTATGAATAAAGCAATTTTTAACATGTTTTTGTCTAATCGTCGGAACAATAAAGTGCTTACTAATTACCTTCGAACACAATTATGGCACATGCAAATTACATTACATTAATTAATTACATTGCTACAAATTGTTTGTTTAAAATAATAGTAAGCAATCGAAGATGATCGGTGCCCGGCGACTGCCTCAGCCAGTTTCATAAATCAGGGCTGCGTCTGGAACAAAAAAGTAAGAATCTATAAACGCCACGTCATTAAACGTTTAAATCAAATTTGAATCGTGGCGTTCAACGAACCTCAATATCGCATGCTCTTCAGGAGCATGTGATTAGCATTGACGTGCCAGCTAACTTCCAACAGCTTTCTATCCAGAGCTCATCACTGTTTCTTTGTAAAATTTTCTTCACCTTAGGACATCTTAGATGACCCACGCTGAGTCCCAGCGAAGAGCAATCCTTGCATCGTAGCCTGCTGCGTGGCACAGAACATCATGACACAGGCACTCTGTATAAAGCAACACCGCAGAACATCTTCAAAGACTATCGTCTCTGTAACAACATTAATGAAAGAGATTTACAGATGGGTCCTTCTTGCACAGCGTCCGCAGTCAGATCAGAAATTACCTGAGACGATTGACTTTGTTAATCACCGAAGCATGATCGATTGTAGTTGGTTGCGGCTTGAGAAGCCTCGAGGTGTCTCCGCAAGATTCGTCGAGGGACTTGGCAGACTTTCATTCAGGTATTCAACTTCGGACGACTGCTGCGGTGATGCTTCATCGTATCGTCGAGGCTCATCGTAGCGTGTGTGTTCAGTTTCAAGCGAGTCTCAGCAGCAGTCACCGTTAGCCGACTGCGATCACAGTTCGGCTTGAAGATGAAGATGATCAGTAGAAGATGAACATGAAGATGAATGAGACAAAGAACATGATTGAGATGAAGAAAATGAAGACGATGTTTGGTGCAGCAGGAGTTAGTCGGGGTTCTTCTACAATCCTCTACTACATCTGAGCAGCTGCTCAAAATGTCGTCCTGCGGCTGCGCTGCAGTATCCGAGCCGGTCATAAAACGCGTGTGTCATTTTATGAATTTTAGCGGGATCCATATCGTCAATTACATTAGTAATTCGGTTGCGCAGCTCCGCTAAATCTCCCATTACCCCTTCGGCGTACACCTTGTTTTTCAAGTAATTCCAAAGTGAATAATCCAGAGGGGTCAAATCCGGCGACCGTGGCGGCCATTGTACCGGACCCCCCCCTTCCTACCCACCGATCTGGGAACTCTTCGTTTAAAAAAGCTCGCACTCCAAGAGTGAAATGTGCTGGCGCACTGTCCTGTTGGAACCATAATTGAGGACCCTGCAAAAAAAATCGAGACACGTGATTACCCTGAAGTCGATTAATCATTTAATTTCAATTTCATATCATTTCAACGACCAACGACTGCTCGCGTAAAATACAAAAGTTACTCACAAACCCTTCTATTGCCCTCAACGCAGGCACTATCTGCTCTCTCAGCAGTCGCAGGTATTTTTCACCATCGAGGTTTCCCTCTATGAAGTATGGCCCGATGAGAGTGTCCCCGATCATTCCGACCCACACGTTCACCTTCATCGGGTACTGGGTGCCAGACATCAGTACGTCTGTTGGCGGTACCTGAGCCCACACCCTGTGGTTCTGCCGGTTGGGAGCACCGACCAACTCGATGGTGCACTCGTCCGAGAAGCATACGCGGTCTATCAGTGCCGGATCTTCATTTATAAGATCCATCATCCTCTCGCAGAACACCATTCTCCTCTCATCGTCGTTCCACTGGAACTCTTGGTGTTCCTGGAACTTGTAGGCGCGGTAGTGTTGTGAGCGCAGTGTCCTATATACTGAGCTCATGGACACCTGTTGCTCATTTGCGACCGTCGACAACGGCTTTAGGCCTTCCGCCTCGACCACGGCCAAGAAAATATTCAACTTGGTCTCTGTAATATTTTTTTTAATGAATGTTAGATTTTTTTTTCTTTTAATTGTAATTTTTATTAACAAAAAAAAATTTATTCTGTTCGTTAATTCAAATTTAAATTACCTTCTGATAGTCTACGCGTTGGATAAATTGTCTTTGGCTTCTTCGCCGGATCCACATTCCCTGTGTTTTCGAAGCTCTTGATTATTCTGCGCACCGTTGAGGGTGAAGGGATCGGACGATCTTGGTTAGTTGCAGCAAAATGGTCCACGATGTGGCGATAGCTGGTTCCTTGATAATGTTGCACCACCATTTCGATTCTCTCCCGAACAGTGTAAATAACTCTTGGCATCGCGATACAAACTTAACTTAAATTATGATAAATTAAACACTCAATAAAGTTTATGAATAAAGTGAACAACAAACTGAAATTAAATTATGATTAATTAAACACTCAATAAAGTTTATGAATTAATTGAACAACAAACTGAAATTAAATTATGATAAATTAAACACTCAATAAAGTTTGATAATAAAGTATTATTTATTAACAACTAATATCAATTTGTGAATAATAAAATTTCAAATTTGTTGATTGATTGATTGTTTTTCTTCATGTGTTTTACTATTATTGTGTTTATTTTTTGTCATGCATCGCGAAACACAAGAAGATGATAATAGTAAAACACATGAAGAAAAACAATCAATCAATCAACAAATTTGAAATTTTATTATTCACAAATTGATATTAGTTGTTAATAAATAATACTTTATTATCAAACTTTATTGAGTGTTTAATTTATCATAATTTAATTTCAGTTTGTTGTTCAATTAATTCATAAACTTTATTGAGTGTTTAATTAATCATAATTTAATTTCAGTTTGTTGTTCACTTTATTCATAAACTTTATTGAGTGTTTAATTTATCATAATTTAAGTTAAGTTTGTATCGCGATGCCAAGAGTTATTTACACTGTTCGGGAGAGAATCGAAATGGTGGTGCAACATTATCAAGGAACCAGCTATCGCCACATCGTGGACCATTTTGCTGCAACTAACCAAGATCGTCCGATCCCTTCACCCTCAACGGTGCGCAGAATAATCAAGAGCTTCGAAAACACAGGGAATGTGGATCCGGCGAAGAAGCCAAAGACAATTTATCCAACGCGTAGACTATCAGAAGGTAATTTAAATTTGAATTAACGAACAGAATAAATTTTTTTTTGTTAATAAAAATTACAATTAAAAGAAAAAAAAATCTAACATTCATTAAAAAAAATATTACAGAGACCAAGTTGAATATTTTCTTGGCCGTGGTCGAGGCGGAAGGCCTAAAGCCGTTGTCGACGGTCGCAAATGAGCAACAGGTGTCCATGAGCTCAGTATATAGGACACTGCGCTCACAACACTACCGCGCCTACAAGTTCCAGGAACACCAAGAGTTCCAGTGGAACGACGATGAGAGGAGAATGGTGTTCTGCGAGAGGATGATGGATCTTATAAATGAAGATCCGGCACTGATAGACCGCGTATGCTTCTCGGACGAGTGCACCATCGAGTTGGTCGGTGCTCCCAACCGGCAGAACCACAGGGTGTGGGCTCAGGTACCGCCAACAGACGTACTGATGTCTGGCACCCAGTACCCGATGAAGGTGAACGTGTGGGTCGGAATGATCGGGGACACTCTCATCGGGCCATACTTCATAGAGGGAAACCTCGATGGTGAAAAATACCTGCGACTGCTGAGAGAGCAGATAGTGCCTGCGTTGAGGGCAATAGAAGGGTTTGTGAGTAACTTTTGTATTTTACGCGAGCAGTCGTTGGTCGTTGAAATGATATGAAATTGAAATTAAATGATTAATCGACTTTAGGGTAATCACGTGTCTCGATTTTTTTTGCAGGGTCCTCAATTATGGTTCCAACAGGACAGTGCGCCAGCACATTTCACTCTTGGAGTGCGAGCTTTTTTAAACGAAGAGTTCCCAGATCGGTGGGTAGGAAGGGGGGGTCCGGTACAATGGCCGCCACGGTCGCCGGATTTGACCCCTCTGGATTATTCACTTTGGAATTACTTGAAAAACAAGGTGTACGCCGAAGGGGTAATGGGAGATTTAGCGGAGCTGCGCAACCGAATTACTAATGTAATTGACGATATGGATCCCGCTAAAATTCATAAAATGACACACGCGTTTTATGACCGGCTCGGATACTGCAGCGCAGCCGCAGGACGACATTTTGAGCAGCTGCTCAGATGTAGTAGAGGATTGTAGAAGAACCCCGACTAACTCCTGCTGCACCAAACATCGTCTTCATTTTCTTCATCTCAATCATGTTCTTTGTCTCATTCATCTTCATGTTCATCTTCTACTGATCATCTTCATCTTCAAGCCGAACTGTGATCGCAGTCGGCTAACGGTGACTGCTGCTGAGACTCGCTTGAAACTGAACACACACGCTACGATGAGCCTCGACGATACGATGAAGCATCACCGCAGCAGTCGTCCGAAGTTGAATACCTGAATGAAAGTCTGCCAAGTCCCTCGACGAATCTTGCGGAGACACCTCGAGGCTTCTCAAGCCGCAACCAACTACAATCGATCATGCTTCGGTGATTAACAAAGTCAATCGTCTCAGGTAATTTCTGATCTGACTGCGGACGCTGTGCAAGAAGGACCCATCTGTAAATCTCTTTCATTAATGTTGTTACAGAGACGATAGTCTTTGAAGATGTTCTGCGGTGTTGCTTTATACAGAGTGCCTGTGTCATGATGTTCTGTGCCACGCAGCAGGCTACGATGCAAGGATTGCTCTTCGCTGGGACTCAGCGTGGGTCATCTAAGATGTCCTAAGGTGAAGAAAATTTTACAAAGAAACAGTGATGAGCTCTGGATAGAAAGCTGTTGGAAGTTAGCTGGCACGTCAATGCTAATCACATGCTCCTGAAGAGCATGCGATATTGAGGTTCGTTGAACGCCACGATTCAAATTTGATTTAAACGTTTAATGACGTGGCGTTTATAGATTCTTACTTTTTTGTTCCAGACGCAGCCCTGATTTATGAAACTGGCTGAGGCAGTCGCCGGGCACCGATCATCTTCGATTGCTTACTATTATTTTAAACAAACAATTTGTAGCAATGTAATTAATTAATGTAATGTAATTTGCATGTGCCATAATTGTGTTCGAAGGTAATTAGTAAGCACTTTATTGTTCCGACGATTAGACAAAAACATGTTAAAAATTGCTTTATTCATAATAAATTGATTGCACGTCAAACCTGTCATTAATTAATAATAATTTAGATTGGGCTAAATCAGCTTACTTATTTACTTATCCACACGATTGACTAATTTATTCAAATTCAGCGAATAACCTACAAATTCTCGCGCGCTATTTCGAAATAAAAAAGAATAAGGCTAGCTCGATGGTTGAACGAAATCCCCACTCGTAAGCGTGTTACGTCACGGCTAGTAGGCTAGTACTTTTGCTAGATGTCACCACTTTATAACCGCGACAGAATTCAAATAATAGTCCAATCAATTATATTCAATAAAGTAATAGAAAATCGAATGATTATAAATGCTCGCAAGTTTCTCACGAAACTTTGTTTATTCAAATATTTATGAAACTTCCTTAAGAGGAGATCATAAATTTAGCTCTTGGAAACGGAAAAGTAAAATATGAACGTGGTTGGAATAGATCGCGTAAACAAGCCCAACTCCGTCTGTTTATGTTCACACGAAAGGTGCCTAACGAATATCGAACTATAAGCTTACAAATATTTCTCTTAAGTGGATAGACGCTAGCCAAAACAGACCACGCACGTCGATACGGACTCGGACCGAGCCCAATGCGTGGGAATGAGAATAACTTCAAGAAGGGGCAAGGCCCAACCTCCATGCATGGAAGGGGCTGTGACGTGCGCCCCTCCCCTAGATGTATACATATAGTAGAGTATAAGACTATATTTAAGTTGTGTGTAACATAGGTGTAAGAATAAATGCATGACTGTGTGAATGCACCGGAGGGGTCTCCAACCCTGGGACCCTCCGGAGTAGGACACTTCTATCTTAGCACCCACCTAGCGCAGTTGCTCTCTTTCTCAAAAGCAGTTTCAAATAGTTTTCTTGAATAAATAGATTTGCCTTTTAACCTTTGGTAATAATTATTTCACATCATAATCCAATTTTCCTCTGTAATATTAAATAACTATCTAGAAGAAGCTCTGCATTTTGCTGAAGTGTCCTTTTGGACTTTAGCGACAAAACGAATCTACAGCCCAGGCAACTCCGCTCAAAGGTGGCGCCTTGGTTCGTCACTAGTTTGACTCAGGACGTCACAAGCGTGCAATCGTCGGTTGGTATCCCTGCCGCCACACGGACGAGGCGTGCGTGTGTGTTGGTGAAACTAGCTGTGCCGCATCCACAGAAAGTCACGGTATATTATATTAAAGTTCGAAATCGGATGTCCGGATGTCCGCGGATGTCCGGATGTCATAAAATCGGGGATGTATCTATTCATGCCTGTATGAAGTTTCTGTGTTATCGTCAGTCGTATATTGTGATCGTCAATTCGAGCCGAAGGGATTTTTGGGTTAATGTGAGAGTTTCTGAGATCATGAAAAAAGTATAGCAGGGGCAGTAATAATAACATATCTTTGAGCGATATTTTTTATATTATATTTTTTTATTGATTTTTAATTTTTTTTGTTTTACATCAAACATTCCATCTGAAAAAACTCGAAAATTGTTCATCACCGCCTCTTTCCGGGACTGTTCTCGCCGCTGCTCCTGCCTCCTCCGCCACTCCCGAGCGCTGTTACCGCCCCTCGTCCCCCTGTATGCTGATTTTTATATTGGCAGTTGCCCCAAAAAGTTATTACGTGTTCCTTTGTTTCTTACTTAAGACGATTAATTCGAACCATCATTCCCTTCTGATTTGATCAACACAGCCAGAATTATTGAGAATTGAATAATTAACCTTTCGATTACAGACAGGTGCGAATTCGCATCAAGGGTATCTTATTCGCCCATATCTCTTACAAATCGAAAAGCACCGTACGTTTCCCTTACCACGGAAAAAAAAAGTCGAATAGTTTCCCCAGCACATGGCCCCGGACCAGCATTCAATTATATTTTGGCCATCGAAGGAGACGGACGTAAATTTATTTTCGGTGCGAATTTCGACCGGTGGACAACCCCCGGCTGGTAAACGAGTTTTTGGCTATTAAGAAATCAAATACTTGAATAAATATAGCATTGTAACAACATTCTGCGTTAATTTGTTCATTTTTTTATCCATTCGAAACAAGAATTATTCTTGGAGTCGTTAAAACACTATCAAATTTCATTTTCGGCCTACTTCGATAAAACTCTAATTTCCAAGCGCTCGATAAATCGATTGTTTTCCTAAATTGTAAAAACAAACTTATACATACCCTCGAAATATTATTATTCCCGTTGATTACAGTCTTTACAATTTTCATCATTTCAATGATCAAGAATTTGCACCAGTGTGTGAATCTAAGGTTTTCAAATAGGTGTTCGATCAAAGGGTTATGGATGAAATTTTTTTTCGATTGTCGCCGCTTATCATCGCTGAGTAAGTATAAAGCAAAATTGATCAACAATCGAAATTTTAAATCACTGTCGTCACTGAGTTCACATGCAATCTCATATCTAGGATCTACTTAATTTCATCCAAATTTTGACTGAATATAGTTCAACATGTTATAAACGTTTGGTAAAATTTTCAGCTGACCTTTTTTCTTTCCGTTGCATAAATTTAATGAATTAATACATTTTTTATATAAATATATTATGTATACGAAAAAATGTATACATAATAATTGACAGCAAAAAAAAGCGAATGGTCTCCCCACTAGGTGACCCAAGAATAGCATTCAATTATATTTTGGCCATCAAAGGAGACGGACCTAAATTTATTTTCGGTGCGAATTTCGACCGAATTCTTCCTAAAATTGACTATCTTCAGTTTTCCTCCTCTATCTCAAAAACCTTGCACTTAATCACAATTTGCCAGAAACGAACTTAGAGCTTATGAAATTGCGCACATTTTCGAAATAAAAATCGTTGCGATTGGATGATTGGTGACGAAATGGCGGCAATTTGAAAAAAACATGGATTTTTTATTTTCAGAAGAACCCTATTTTTATGAAAATTTCAAAATGGCCCAACAGCCCAATAAACACCGATCGGCATAATAAACGTTAAAAAAGGTCATATACTCTACGTTCCTCCACAGGTCAAATGTTCCTCAGTTAGTCGTGCATTTAGCGTATCTGAGAAACATATTTCATATACGTTTAAAGTCCTCAAACTTGTATCATATAATACACGGATATTAGTTACCCACTTACTCGTCATATCGACGGATAATACATACCCGTATTACACGTTTCACGTATACGTCTAATAATACACCCAGCGAATGTGCCAAATACACGTTTCTGCATCGAAATATTGTACGTATAATATAAGTTTCTTTATTCGATGATTATAGATTGTTAAACGTACATATTTATTGATAATATACGTTTCGGAAAACGTATCAAAATTACGATGAATATACTATAACTGAGGAACATGTTAATCCTTAATAAACGTTGATCGTCAACGTCTTTCCATTACTTGTGATACGTATATATTACGTACGAGATATAACACTCGCAGGAAACGTGTCACATACGTATAATATTACGCAAATCATATCATATAATACATGGATATTTGTCCGACACCTACCCTCATTACACGTTCCACGTGTACGTATAATAATAGATCCGGCAGGTATCTAAGTTATATGTTTTCGGGAGTATTACACGTACGGTAACCGTGTCCTTATTCGATGACTAAGAGAGTATTTAATGCATACATTTATTCATAATATACGTGGCGAAAACACTTGAATAAAAAAAGAAAAAATGTTTCGGAAATTCAGGGAAGAAAAAGCAGGTCACATTGTAGAACAATTCAAAGTTAATAATTCCAAACCCTCTTCTCAATTTACAAGAGTAAACATTTCCGAGTTTTATCAACACGCTCACAATTCTCTTATTATCCAGGATCCAAAAAATTTTTCACGCAATATTTGCCCCAACTGTAACGGACGAAATACTCAAAGAAAAAATGAACGGGATAGTGGATTTTGGCATTAGAATAAATAATTCTGAAGTCTATGTGCCCTCTGATGCGATAGGTGAGGCATGTGTTGAGTATGTAGTTTTGATTGCAATTATTTCAATGGTTCGATTTATTTATAATTTAGGAACAACTGAAAATCATAAAAAAAAATTGATTTTAATTTTTTATTGTGTTTTTATGAATTCTTACGATATATACCTATATACTATGTGTAGGTCTTTGTACTCATTTTATTCTGGCACGCGTGCCTGTGCTTTGCCTGTTTCAACCAGTCCTTTATGGCTGAAAATATCTGAACATCAGTGGCATCCGGTGAGTCGGCGTAGCGAATTTTTACTGCCGCTACGAGCAAAAAACATAATTATCCTATTATATCGTCACACATATATTATACGTATTGACATTTTTTCATAACCAGTTAATAATGTTCTAGAAACATTCATTTTCCACAACATCTTGACAATGTGACTTAAGGTCAAACTGACCCTGTCATCATAGGTCCCCTTCAAGATTGACTAATTTTTGGTCGAAACATTTTTTTCCAAAAAGGTGTAATTTTCGAGATAATTAAAGTGGGTATTTAAAATGGGCCACTCTCTATATATGTATGCATGTCTTGTTTGAGAAATAGTTATCGAGTGTTAAAAATGTGCCTATACAGGATGCTTGCCATTTTGAGGCCGGAGCTGCATTTCTGTAAGATTGCTAGAAATATCAAGAGTACTGTTGGAAAACGAAGGTTCAACATAAGAACTAGCATATTCACTATATAAAAAGGGCAGGGGTTTCAAGGAAACTGATGTATATGTATTACAGAGAGGTTCCAAGCAAAGTTAACACGCCTGCGGTAGGCAATTCAGTACTTTCCGAAACTGACAACGCTGTCGTACGAACATATTTATAGACATTTCGACAACCACATAATGACAGCTGCCGCTACGTTATGTAGATATGGTCATTTTTATACATTATTTCTGTTCCTGTGGACAAAAAAAGTACTTGTGTTGAAAAGTTTTACTATTTTACCATTACCCTCTTTATTTTAACCCCTTCAAGTCTATTTTTTACAAGCGTACCTGTTATTATTTTCGCCATCTCAGTTCCCCGAAACGGCTGCTTTCTGTCGCGTCCTGCCCAATCAAAATCCATTGCGACTATATTTGACAATGCGAATTTCAAGGCATTCATTACTGCTTGTCGCACATTGGTACCACCTATAGCAGCAAGCCGATTCGTCTGACACATGCAATAAGAAAAATTAGTTTCCGCAAATAAATTTACTACTCCAGTTAAAATATAAATGACATGAAATAATCAGATATATCCGAGCTTTATAATCGATAAAATTCAATAAAATTTGGTGGATGATAAAAGTCCTGAAAACACGGTGAACAAAAAACAAGAATCTCAATAGTAATACGACTGCAAATAAGAAAAATTTATAAGAATCCTTAATGGACGAAATTTTTCTGCGCACTTTCCGAAAATAGACATCATTGTTGACTAAATTGACCTGAGGCAAAATCACTAATGGTGCGAAAGAGTAAAAGATTCTTACGAAATAGGTTTCAAAGACTTCAACTTTTAGGAGTACATCGAAGCTTCGAAAGTCTTCCATTGTTGCAATGGGCAAAGTGGGAAAACCATCAGGCCTCACAGCTGTTTGGAGATTTCCTAATTGAGCTGATCTTGCTAATTGACTGAGAGAAGTGTTAATTTGCGAAAGCTCGCTTTCGTAAGTCCCTAAAAGTGTCAGGACTTCCACTTGGAATTCTCCTTGGGACATATGCCGAAATTTGCGGGAGCTGGATCGAGGCGTGGACGTGATGGATGGTTGAGGTAATCTTTCCGCATTTCGCCCACAATCGCTATGTGTCGTTCTGGGCGAAGCAGAACCACTTGTTTTACCAGAAGCCCCGGAATATGTGGTGTCTTGCGATAGATACGGCGATTTCGCCAGATTTACATTCGTAATACTTCTGAAGAAAGCTAGAGATCCGTGCGAATTTTTTGACTTCGAAGAATTGTTATTGTTTGTAGGTTCATCTTCATCTTCATCTTCATCTACAGTATCCGCGCCTTTCTCTCCAGATCTATTGAGATGTAAATTAGTAGTATTCCTTGATAAAGCTGCAAGTCTAGGTGAATTTTTCGACTTCGAAGATTTGTCAGTGTCTGTAGATTCAGCCTCATCTCCATCTACTGTATCGTTTTCCTTATTATCGCTTCCACTTGATTGACTAGAAGATGAACTTCGGCGCTTATTTTTTGGATACAATTGTGATTTTGTGGGACGAGATATCTTGCTTTTGTGGTTTTTTCTTTCCAGCTTTCGTTTCAGATCTTTATTTTTAAATTTGTTTTTGTGTGATTTTTTTGGTGCAGCATCACGTTCTGAGTCCATTTTTTGTTCATGCGGAGGCTTATCGGTGATTATTATTGCCTGGATAGCATTACCACTACTGTCAGTTGTGCTTTGATCCAAAATTGCAGTCAATTCTAACTGGAGAGAATCGTAGTCCTCTGGAACAGGAACGATTACAAATTGGCAATATAATGAGGACTTTGGAACCATGGGTGATCGGTACAAAAATTGTCATTAACGAGCTCAATATGTATGCCCTACATCAGAATTAAACAAAGAACGGGAAAAATATTTCGAAAGAGTATGGCGGCATACGTATTTATTTACACTCATGAAGTGAAAGAGATTTATTTGTAACTCCTATTGAGTAATCCTACCGAGAACGTATGTAACAGAACATTTCAAAGTTACAAATACATTCTTTTGAATTCATGAGTGTGATACATATGCCGCAACAGTCTTCCAAGATCTATTAAACGTCAACATGATAAAAAATCTAATGAAAGTGAATTCATTTACCTGATGATTTCAAGACTCTATGCACCTTGTACTTCGGCCATTTCTTTTCATATGATGAGTTTTTTTTAACGAGTTTTTCGAGTTCTTCGGTAGTTCTCACCCGAGGCCAGTAACATAGTGTATTGTTGTTGTCTAGCCATATTACCGGTACTACAGTATACTCTTTGTCCTTGCCTCGTAAAAATTCGACGATTGCATACATCTTCCCCGATTCTAAAACAGCATGATCATGAATAAGTTTCAATTGCAATTATAATAGCTATAAAAATAAAGAGGATTCAATTAACCCAGAAGAAAGAAGAAGAATAGGTATAGAAATAGTTGACTATATGCAAGCTGCGTTGTTTAGGTACTAGAAAAATGATTGAATTCTTGAACGTCCTTGCGAAGAAAAATTTGATAGGTATTATTCAAACATAGGATAAAATTGCGATATTCATTCCCCGATCGGTCTCGTGACGGAGTCATTTTGTTGGCTATTTTTCCGGAAACTATGAAAATGTCAAAACCAATCGCACGTATTTTTCAATGTTATTCGAAACATATTAAAATTATGTGAAACGTGGAATCAAGTTTTTTCAAATTATACAAATGTTACTCCACAGTTTTCAGAGTAATAGAAATAAAAAGAAAAAAAAAGTTTTCGAAATTTGATAAATCAGTGAGAGGCCCATATGATAAAACAGAGTCATACGCTGGTTGATTGAGCCTGAAACGCCTTCTGTGTAATCGATTTAAGTGTGTCGCACCTCTTCTGAAGTAGCGTTGCCATATCTCGAAATTCTCTTCCACAATAATGAATTATCATATCTTATTTGACATCGTTAATGTATTTACATACATACATTGCCTTGACTCTTTTTTATTAACTTTATAACACCCCGCAAGAGTCGCCTTGATCTATCGTCAAATATTCGATACAATTGAATGAAACATTACAGAATACGGACTATCATATTGTTAGATTGGCATAATATCTATGAATAATGTATAAAAAAATGCCGTGAACTCAAAAAATGTTACAGTTATGATATTTTCGGACTAAAATTAGGCAGTTCGATTTGCTGCTATTCAGATGTATGTCATAATTATTCTTTTTGATGCAGTAAAGGAAAAACAGCAAAACCATTGTTATGAGGGAGACATAGACATTTGTGTGAGATATCGTTAAGGGAAAACGTTGTGGCTTCGCGGGATCCCCTCACAAAGTATATTCCCAATTTAGATGAATGAAGTGGTTCATAGTATAAGTCTTGAATGTACATGAAGGGTATTCCGATACACTTGTATTCTCGTGCTATGAAGTAATTGATTTTATGCTACAAATCTGCCTGTTTACCACAACGACATTATCTGGCCTTTCAGTGGAAATTTTAAATTCTTTAGTAATCAGGGACTTGCATTGAAATGAATCACGATCGTTTGCTGTGTATTGGATGCCCTTTGCAGTATACTCAGGAATTGCGACTTTTTCTGATTCGATAATCAAATCTGCTTCCCTTAAACGGTTACAGATCTGTGATAGTGGTTGCTTCTTGGAACGGATACGCCTTTTCAAATGTCCAAGACAGTTCTCATAAGGAAAACAACTATATTCTTCTAGGGTTCCATATAAAGCCACGTCGTCGCAAACATGTAGCAGAGAATGAACGTTGTAAACCACAAATTGTGGGTCATACAGGTCTGCAGCCTGAGAAACGAAATCTGACGAGGCTTTTCTCGCAACTTCTAAATAACGAGAGGTCAGGATTTTATTACTCAAGATGAAAACAGTACCATGCAACAGCAGGAAGTGATTATACTGTTCTTTGTTTAGATCATCATGCATCAGAACTGGACCGGTGTAAAGCAGAAACAGTCTAAATTCTGTGGCTTTCCACCGATCTACTTCCGAAAACCCTCGACATTTACGACCGAAATCATTTGGAATGTAGTCTTTCAACCGCCGCGATAATTCGTCTACTGAGTTTCGAGAACGAATGGACGTTTATCGTTCAGAGTCGTGCTCCGGGCTAAAATAGGCCAGAACTGACTCTTGCTACTCTTAAATATCGGTAACCCGTCAATATTGCAATCGATTAATATATCAATGACTTCTTCTTGTGAAGCGTTATTAGTTTCAAAGCCCAATTTTCGTACGAGGCCACTTTCTACTCCGAAATAAACCATTTTTCCTGAATCCAATTCAATGGTTTTTCTAGTCTTCGGCGTTCCGAGAAGTGTTCTAACAGATTGGGGTAAAAATGGATAATTTGGCCGTATCAAATCTATTATTTGTTGCATGGTGGTTTGTGAAGCATTGTTTGTGTACGCTATTTTGCGTAATCCATTAATGAAGATATCATTTTCGTTTTTGAAAACTGCCTTCGGAACTTGGTAGTTTCGTGCGAGTTCATATCAAAACTCATAATCAACGGGTGACTTTCGTCAGCGATGGAATAAGATTGATCCAATGACTCAATGCTCTCATCATTAGCAGGGCTCATGCTCTCGTGACGTCCATCGAACTCGCATTGCACATGATGACTGGGTACGCCTAATCCGGTTTCATTCGAAAGAGACTCGAATACTGCTCGACGATGAATACGGCGCAAATATTTATGCGTGTATACTTTTCTGCCTGCACAAGGCATTGCGTGAAGTTCTTTAATGTAATTTCAGTCAAGTTTCAATGCAATGGTAGGATTCAAAGTCTACATCTTCAAGTTGTTGAGATATACCATCTGACGTGTATATTACAGTTATTATACGTATAGGTACAATGTCTGATAATTCAATCTACAAATGAAATAAGAACTCGTCAAAAAACAAGACATTCCGAATTCAATTTTCCTATGAATTTGGTTTTATTTATATAACATCTGAAATTGGAATACGTATAACGCATCTACCAGTCAATGATTTTTGGTACTCTGAGTAAGTATTAAAAAGAGTTGAGTTATCAAAAAATTATAAGAGACCTTTTTTATCGAGCATTTAGTTCTCTATAAAAATATGTCATAGGCTTGTCTGTACAATATACTATTACCGAGGTATAAAATTCCAGACATAAAAAAAAAAAAAAAAATTTCCTATGTTATTTAAATGGAAAATAGAAATTCGCGATGAGGCACCTCTCAATATTAATATCAAGGCTCAAATTTCGAAAGGCTTCTTATTTTACCTTCCTGCAAGAGTACAACCTGTTTCTGAGTTGAAAAAAAAAGTTGCCCCAAAATAACACACCCTAGTATGCACTCAATATACACAGAATACTGATATAAACGTTTAGAAATGGGGGATGAATGGAGGCGAACACGTTTACAAAAAACGTAGAATTTTAAAATAAGCAGCACGTGATATAATCGATGTAATGTCCGGCTGATGCACCAAGTTCTCGACGTTTTGAACACGTTTTTTACACTATCAGTATTATACGTATTCCAGGAACGTTGTTGAGACGTGGTTTTGATACGTTTGTTCATCGTTCAAACAAGACGTCACATCAAAGATGTGATGTGAGGCTGATCCACCAAACTAGCTCGACATTCTAAACACACTCTTTACACTTCTTTTACCCTATCAATGTAAACTTATTATAAAAACGTTGATTACATGTCGTTCTAACTCATTACTCTATCGTACGTATGATGCCAAGTATTCTGCTGACCAAGAACAACCAAATTCTATTTCAATCAATTAGAATGCCGTATTACATACCCTGATCAATACCGACTATTCATAATCACGTCACATCAATGTCAACACGCGTTTTTAGTTACAAAAAATTTGGCGTTATATCGACTAGGATTCGAATTCGCTCGCATATTACTAGTTGCAACGTCCTACCTACCACGCCAAACTACTGATTATAATACATTGTCAGTATTTGGTAGGTACTGGCATTACTTTGTACATCCATCTCATTGATATAATTGTTTCCCTGATGCAGCTAAGATATCTTAAGGGGGGACTTCAGTAAAATTTTTAATGGAGGTGTCAAAAAATTCCTGTATTGCGCGTAATTAATAACAGTAGTATACGTATACACGTACATATAGAGACTTCCGGATTGGAAACCGGGCAGAAAAGTTAGCGAAGTGCGTGGGTGTGAAAGAAGTGAAAGTAACGGTGAACCAGACACGGAAGGAGAAAAAGAAGCAGTAAGGAGAAACAAAGAAGGGAGTTATCAAGGAGGAATTAGTAAGAGGAAAAGGAGGACAGAGAGTGGTGAGGAAAGCATAATCAGCAAGGCACATAACCTAGATGCTGCAAGCGCCAGTAGAGAGAGCGCAGGCGCGAGTGGGGAAAGTCGCACTACGCGAGTCAAAGGAAGGAGAGGAAAGAAGGGAAGAGAGTGAAGAAGAGTACGTAGAAGAGTGGGGGACGCCGAGAGGCTCACTAGAGACGATTAAGAGGGGGAGACCGCTTAAAGCAGAGACCTGGAGCAGGGAGAGGGCAGGATCAGACGGATCACTGCTAGAATACTTCAAAAAAAGGAAAGCGGAAGCGGAAGAAGGGGAAACGGAGGAGAGAATATTCAAAAAGAGCACGAAGATAGTAAGATCCCCGAAATCTAAAAAAGGAGAAAGAAAGGAGGAGTAGCACAGGAACGAGAGAAAAAGACAACTCAGAGGACCCCGGGATTAAAGAGTCAGGAGGAGACATGGAGGGCTGGATGAAAATGATCATAGAGCAAATGGCGGAAGGAACCAGAACAGTAACGGAAGAAATGAAGAAGCTGAGAGAAGAACTAGAAATAGGAAGGAAAGAGACGAGAGAAGAACTGACGAGCCTAAGAAGAGAGATAGAAGAGATAAAAAGGCAAGGGAGGGTGGAAAGAGAAAAACTCAAAGATAGAATAGAGGAAATAGAGGAAGAGAGAAAAAAGAAGGAGGCCGAGGAAGAAAGGAAGACAGAGAAAGAGAGTAAAGAGGGAGAAGCGAGGGTGAGGGACATAATAGAAGAAGCGAGAGAAAGTGAAAACAGGAGAGTAAGGACGCAAGAGAGAAGAGTGAGAGAGCTAGAGGACACCTGGGAAAGAAGAGATAGACAAGAAAGAAGAAACAATATCATAATTAAGGGGGACGAGGTCGACACAGCAACGGGCGCGGAACGAGCAGCAAGAGGAATTATAGAGAGGGTGACAGGCCAGAGGGCAGGAATTAAAGAGGCGATCGTGCTAGGCAAAGAGAGGAGATCGATAATGGTAACGCTAGAGAACTGGGAAGAAAAGAAGCAGGTGATGTCCATGAAAGGAAAGTTGAAGGGAAGCAGAATCTTCATCGATGATGACCTGACAAAAAGGGAGAGGGAGATACAGAGAGAACTCCTAATAAAGGCCAGGATCGAAAGAGAGAGGGGGGCGAGAGTAAGAGTGGCATACCAAAAGATGTGGATAGGGGAAACCCTATGGGCTTGGGATAACGATCTAGAGGAGATCAGAGAGTGCAACCAGACAAGAGGAAGCTCAGAGGGAAGAAGTGGTAGGGGCAGAGGAAGGGGTACGGGGAGAGGTAGGGGATAGGGAAGCGAAGAAGAAAAGGGGGCGAAAGCACTATTCTGGAATGTAGCTGGGGTCAAAAATAAAGATGAAGAATTCTGGGAGTATATAAAAGGATTTGAGATAATAGGGCTGACAGAAACCTGGCTAGAAGAAATAGAGTGGGAAAGGTGGAAGAAGATGCTGCCAAAAGGATGGAAGTGGGAATGCCAGGGAGCAGTGAAAACTGAGAAGATGGGAAGGGCAAAAGGAGGAGTGATCACAGGGGTAAGAGAAGAAATCGCAGTAAAGGAGGAAAAAGGGGGTAAAGAGGAAGGAATACAAGAAAGGAAGGCCACAATAAGAGGTAGCACGTGGAGAATCATAACGTTCTATAACAGAGGAGGAGAAACAGAGAAACTAAGAAGACTAGAAGAAGCGATAGGGGAAGAGCAAGAGGAAGGGAACCTCATCATAGGGGGAGACTTCAACGCAAGAATAGGTGTAAAAGGGGCAAGAGAGGAGGGGGAGGAGGGGGGAGAAGATAAAAGGAAGACAAAAGACACAAGAATAAACATAGAAGGAGAACAACTATTGGAGACTATAAAAAGAAGGGGGTGGACGATCCTGAACGGAAATGTACAAGGGGATGAGACGGGGGAAGCCACTTACATGAGAAACGATATAGCGACGACAATAGACTACTGTATAGTAAACGAAGAGACATGGGATGAGATAGAGAAGATGGAAGTAGAAAGAAGGATAGAATCAGACCACCAACCAATGATAGTCACAATAAAGGGGAGGAAATGGAAGGATGAGTACAGAGAAGAGGAAGAAAGAGAGAGACAAATATGGGGAATTAGAGAAAGGGAAGAATTCAAGAGAAGAACAGAAGAAACAACGTGGGAAAAAGAGGGGGTAGAAGATGGGTGGAAAGAGCTTGCAGAAAAGGTGAGAGAACTCACAACGAGAAGGAGGAACAAGAAAAGATGGAGCACAGGAAACAAGGAATGGTGGGACGGGGAGTGCAAGGCGCAAAAGAAGAAAGTGCAGGGAGCCTGGAAAAAAGTGGGCACAAGGGAAGAAGGGGGGATCACAGAAATGGAACTGTTCAGAGAAGAGAGAAGGAAATACAAAGACCTGTGTAGGCAGAAGGAACAGGAATGGAGGGAGAAAGAAGACATGAAAATAGAAGCAATAAAAGACGAAGGAGAGATGTGGAGATATATAAACAGGGAAAGGAAGAAAAGAACAGGGCTGAGCGATAAGATAAGTATGGAGCAGTGGACAAAACACTTCATTGAGCTGCTAGGTGGTAAAAAGGAAAGATGCAGAGAAGAGAGTGAGGAGGAAGACAACAGGGAAGAGGAAGAAGAAAGGAGAAGAATCAGAGGAAAAGACGAAGAAGAGGAAGAGAGAGAAATAAAAGAAGAAGTGAAGAAAAAAATAGACAAGCTGAAAGTAGGAAAAGCAGAAGGGGGGGACGGGATAAAAAACGAGGCCTGGATAGCAGGGGGGAAGGGCATCAAGCGAAAGATTGAAGATATAATCTGGCAAACATGGAAGGGCAAAGGATTTGCAGAGGACTGGAGAGACGGAATAGTGGTCCCAGTGCACAAAAAAGGAAGCATAGATGACGTAAAGAACTACAGAGGGATAACGCTGACGCAGACGGCCTACAAGATATACGCTATGATTCTGAACGACAAGATAACCAAAGAGCTAGATGGCAAAGGAGGGCTAGACGAAACGCAAATGGGGTTCAGGGGAGGAAGGGGAGGAATGGACAACATCTACATAATCAAACATGTAGTGGGGAAAAAGCTGAGAGAGAAGAAAGGAAAGGTGTTCTTAACCTTCGTGGACCTGAAAGCAGCGTTTGATAAGCTGGACAGATGCACGCTCTGGGAGGCTATGAAGAAAAGAGGAGTAAGCAAGGAAATGATAAGTAGGGTGAAACAAATCTACAAGGAAAGCAGATGTAAGATAAGAGTAGGAAGCGAAATCTCAGAAGAGTTCTGGGTAGATAAGGGAGTCAGACAAGGATGCCCGCTCAGCCCGACCCTATTCAACATTTATGTGGCTGATCTAGAAGACACGATGAGAAGGGGACAAGATGGGGGGGTGGTCATAGGGAAAGAAAAAATTTGGACCCTAGGATATGCAGACGATGTGGTACTACTGGCAGAAGATGAGAAAGGAATGAAACAGATGATAGAGAGAGCTGACAGGTACTTCAAAAAGAGGAAGTTAGAAGTGAACAAGGAGAAAACTAAGATACTAGTATGCAGTAAGGGAAAAGGAAGAAGAAAAAGACCAAAGTGGACATGGGGGGGAGACGAAATGGAAGAGGTGGACGAAATGAAGTACCTAGGGTACGTGCTGAGCAGGAACAACAGCGAAAAGCCACATATAAAAGATAGACTGGGAAAGGCAAGGAAAGCTATGGGGGCTCTATGGGGCATAGGAGAACGAAAATTCAAGGGAGACATAGAATGGAGAATGAAAGTATTCGAATCAGTAGTAGGAGGAATTGTATTATACGGGGCAGAAATCTGGGGATGGGAAGAGAAGGAGGAGATCGAGAGACTGCAGGAAAGATACATAAGGTGGGTGCTCGGCCTAGAGAAAACGACACCAGGATATGTTGTAAGAGAAGAGCTAAAGAAAAACAAGATAAGAATTAGGGCAGGAAGAAGAGCGATTAGATACGAAGAGAAGATAAGGACAGAAGAAAAGAGGATACTAGTGAGGGAATGCTGGAATGAAAGAAGGAGGATGGAAGTAAAGGGAGAAGAAGACAGATGGGGCGAGGAGAGAAAGAGGTACATGTGGAGGTGCGGGATGGGAGTGGAAGGAGTAGAGAAATGCAGAACAGACGAAGGGTCCATAGAAGCAAGCGCAATGGAAAGAGACAAAGAAGTGCAAGAGCAGGAGAGAATGAATCAGATTTGGAATTCAAGAAGCGTCCCTAGGTACAAGGAGATAAGAACGGTGGGGATTCCGAGATATACCAAAGGAAAAAGAAAATGTAGGGGGGAAGATATAAAGATAATAGCGAGGATCAGATGCGGGAATGAAGAGAGAGGCACGAAATTCTGGCTGAAGGAGGAGAAAAGAGTCTGCAGAATGTGCAGGGAGGAAGTCGAAACCCTAGAACACCTAACAGGAAGATGCAGAGAGATGGAAGGTGTGGTAGGAAAAATAGAAGACATAACCAGTGAGGAAGGAAGAGGGCTAAAGTGGGGTAAAGAGTTAAAAGAAAGAAGAGAAAGGGTAGAGAAGAAAGAAAGAGAGCAGTGGGAAAGGCCGGGAGAGGAAAGCCAGGGATAGAGAGGAGAGTAGAAAGCCAACCCGATCTCGAAGAAGAAGGTGACAAAGAGAAAGCAACATCAGGCAGCACAGGGAGGTGGCGCGACCTGCCGGAGACGGAGCAGACAGGAGTGTACAAAACAGACCAAACGGCTGGAAGGTAGGAGGAGAGGGGGGCCGAGATAGACGGCGCAGAACAGGTCACCACAAGACATTAAACACGCGGCACAATAACACGTGGGCGGCAGGCAAGCAAAAGAAAAAGGACATAGGAAGCAAGAAGATGGAAGGGAAGGAAAACGGAAAAGGGTTAAAAGAGCTGAAAGAAGAGGTAAAAGGAATAAGAGAAGACCTGAAGGGAATCAGGGCGGTGCTGGAGGCGGTGCTGAGTGAGCTGTTCTTTAGAAGAGCGGAGGAAGAAACAGGCAGAGAAAGAAGCGAAGAAAACATGACACGAAGCACCGGCGCGGAGGCCGAGGGGTCGACCCCCTGCGCGTCGGGAAGCGGAATGGGAAGGAAAGTAGCGGATGAAGGGAAAGGAAAGGCATCAAGGAGGGAAGAAGAAGAGGAAAAGACAGCAAAAGAAAAAGAAGCAAGGGAGAAAAGGAGGAAGAACATAACAATCAGAGGACTGGGCGGGGAAGAAGGGGGAGAGACAGGCGCCCAGTGGATAAAGAGGAATTTCGGGACCAGGACAGGAATAGTGAAAGAATGGGAAGTTAAAGGAGAAGGAAACGAGAAGATATGGATAGTGGAACTAGAAGAAGAAAGTGAGAGAGACAGGATACTAAGCAAGAAAGAGAGGATCTGGAGTGAGGAGAAAGTACGAGTAGACAAGGACTTGACCTTTAAGGAGAGACTGAAGAGGTGGAAGGTCCAGGAGAAAGCCAGAGAGGAAAGAAAGAAAGGAAAAGAGGAGATAGAGACAGACTGGGAAGCAGGGAAAGTGAAGGCAGGAGGAACTACATGGAAATGGGACGAAGTGAGGGAAGAGTGGAAAGTACAAAAGAAATAAATACCGAAAGATGAGGTTATCGTATCGCACTGTGGATCGCTGAGTGAGTCTGTTTTGCGGGAGCTAAGGCCACAAGTCCTCGTTCTTAAATCGTTCTTATAATGTTTTGATTTCGTTTTGTTTTGTAGGAGAGTTATAAACAGTGAAGTACCTTAATCTGTAACTCCCAGCTAGATATATATATATATATTGTGATATTATTTTTGTTTTATTTTAGATTTATTTTAGTTTGGTTTATGTATTATAGTTTTGATATTGGATGTATGGTTCTCACTCGTATCAGAGTCAGTTAGGAATTGCAGAAGCTAAGCGATGGGATAAAGTAAGTGGAGGGATGCGAGGGAAAGAGAGGGAAGCAAATAATAAACTAGGGGAGGGAGGCAGGTGAACAACAGAGAAAGGAAGGGAAGGGGTAGAGAGTCAACCGAGGTGATTTTGTCTATCTAAGTAGTTTAAGGAGTAGCGTAAGGATGATGTACGAATTTGTAACGCCGAAAGGCAAGCAAAAAGGAAAATATATTATTATTGAAATCGAATTATACACGTACATATATAACGATGGAAAACTAGTGGTTACACGTCTATTTGATCCACTAACGCTATTTTTCGTGCAATTTCCATCATGTTTTTATTGAGAAGAGCTCCCTACCCAAAAACATGACCGTATTTTGTTTAAAATTCGTTCTACTTATATAAATAAATTCTTAAGTGAGAATGTGAATAGCACAGAACTATAAGTACACGTTTATAGAGCGCTTACAATTTCACTTAATACCGATTTATTCATACAAAGATACTACGGTCATTGAACGTTGAAACTGTAGCGTGAAATTACACGTTTACTGGATATGTACATTGATAACATGACATTGATTTTATATTCAATCGACCTTGGTACATATACTAAATAAAAAGGTGTTTAAACGTGACAAGACGGGAACCAAATCTATTTTTCCATGAAATATACGCGTTTTTTACCGCGTTATGTTTATTCGCCCGCATGCTTGTCTCTGGCTGCGGTTCAATCATGTATGTATTTTAAACAAGTGCGAAAATCTTACTATTCAAATTTCATCATGCAACTGAATTAATGTTGAATTTCAGTTGAATTAATTTTTTTCCCTCTATTATTTGGATTTAAAAAAAATCCGATTTCGAAATAATAATATTATCGTTATAGAATGTATTTCAAACGATTATCAGAGGTGAACCGCTTATGCGTATATTAAACGTATTATACGTGTATTATACTGCTGATATACCAATTAGTTATGCCAGCAAACAGCAATATATTATATGCGTACATATTTTTAACTTTTAAACGTATTGCATCCAGCAAGATTGTATATTTATTCTTCTATTTAGAGCAAAAGAGCAGCTAGTCTACTATATTTGTTCCGTCGGAATATAGAAATAGCGCGCATGCGCATGATGCAAGAGACGCAACACGCGGGTGCGCGAAGAGTGAAGCACGAACTTGCCGCCACGCGGCAAAGTACAGTCGAACCCCGACACTCAAACGGTAGAGAGCTCTCTAGCGCAAAAACCAATCTTAACGGCCTTCTTGGCTACAGTGACTATAAGTCCTTCGCCAATACGGCTGAATAATTAAATACACTCATTCGCCATACTGGCTGAAATAAAAAACAACAAACCTATACATACTAGTGCCAGCTCGTGTACTTGTGTCGAATCATTATTGTTTCTGTGTAATTAATTCTTGTATCAACTCGTTATTTATTGATCATCAAACAATAAACTGGGTTTTTTAGGCCGCAAGGCTTTTTCCCAAATCAGTGTATCCGTGTATTTTCAACCCATAATCAAGTAACAATAAATAAATAATAGAATCAGACTCCTGAGCCACCTACGGCAAGGGATTCCTCAAATCAATATATAATAAATGTCCTTACTTACCGATATAAATTTGATGAATCTTGTTATTGATGGCCCGAAATCAAACACTTTTATCGTGCCACTGCGCGAAATATGCTCCTGCTCTGCGGCGCGTATGCTAATAACGACACGTCCCTAAGGCTGGCACCCCCCTACCGACAAAATGAAATTCAAACCACGAGGCGATTTAGTGCTCATTTGATGCTAATTTGTTGCTATAATTTCGATTTTGTTGCTCAAGCCGTGTGGCCAAAATTTGTGGGGGTGCCAGCTTAATCTGAAGTGAGCACTCCCAGAACACGAAAAGCAATGAAAAAAATTATGACAAACGAATTTTAATCGTACAGGATTTTGTTGCTAATTTGATGCTTTTCAAATACGCGATGCAAGATGCTCCGACCATCTTAATTTCGGCAATCGACCTTCTGTACGTTCATTAGAAAATACGTTTCACACGAAAAAGCTGGATATTTCTGTACCGCTGTAGAACAGTACTATGAATATATGCCCAAATCTGTTACTCCTCGGATTCGTGGTCGGAAAATTTGTTACTGCATATATTGGGTATGTAAACGACTTCCCGAATTTGTTGCTGCATATATTGGCTAGGTAAATGACTCCCCGAATTTGTTGCTGCATATATGGGGTAGGTAAATGACTTCCCGAATTTGTTGCTGCATATATTGGGTATGTAAACGACTTCCCGAATTTGTTGCTGCATCTATTCAATAGATAAACGACTCCCCGAATTTGTTGCTGCATATATTGGGTAGGTAAATGTCTCCCCGAATTTGTTGCTGCATATATGGGGTAGGTAAATGACTCCCTGAATTTGTTGCTGCATCTATTCGTTGGATAAACGACTCCCCGAATTTGTTGCTGCATATATTGGGTATGTAAACGACTTCCCGAATTTGTTGCTTCATGATTACCACGAAACAAAATTTAAAATGCCAGATAAAGCATTGTGATATATTCTGTCAAATTTTTAGCAATCAACCATTTTTGCATTCACCATTTTCTATAGAATATCGAAAAAGAATAATTCATTGCATAAGAATATCTACAATGAATACAAAAACCATAAACTTTTTTTTCGGGAAGTACCACAATTTTTGCGTTCCCTTGATATGCGAATTTGAGATTTCGTACTCTCTACTTTTTTCAACTGCTACGTTCCAACGCATCGTGATATCACTAGCTTCTGTCAACTCTGTTTCTTGTCTATTGAAATGACATTGTTGACTTACTCTGATGCTAGAATTGGAATCTCGGCGTTATGAACTTTCCTCTGCCCCACTGAAAATTTTGGGACAATCTAGGAGCCAACCCTTGGTCCAACGGTTTCGGGGACTCAAGGCTCATTCACTAGATAATAACATACCTTGATTATCACGAATCGCCGATTGATGTGAATAATGAACTGTATTTTCAGATGCTTGTATGACGCAGTCCTCACGGCTTTCCCTGTATATCGATGCCTCAATCGAAAAACATGATATCGCAAATTCTGGTCCAAAAGCACGACATTCAAATCATGGTAGAAAAACATGATATCTCATATGTTACAGATAAAGGAGATGGCATGTTTTTTAGTCCGAAATTGAGATATGTCTTCCACTGAGGCGTCGATATATATTTTTGATTTCCGGCTGTTACATCGAGTTTGATGATGTATTGTTGTGAAATAATAATGTACTCATGAGTAACATTCGGATTGGGAAAATAGCTTGTATTTCATATTGTTGCGAATTATGGTTCGCGATTGATAAGATAATTAAATGTGGGTTCCCGAGGGAAATAAGTTGAACAGGAAACGGAATAATGGAAAATAAATATTAGGTTGTATTTAGGAAAATACACGTCCGTTTAAGCCCAAAGCTAAAACAAGACTGTTTTTACAATAATGTCGTTGTGAGGAGTAACCGATTATCATTTATCAGATGTTAACATCATTTATCTTAGATGACTACTAGACCTTGCAAATTAAATATGAGGGGTGTTTTTCGACCTTTGTAACACTACCCCCCCTTTAGTAAAAGAGTCGACCCGACTCGAAATGCAAAAATTGAAAGAAAAACGAAAAGTCTAGTAGTCAAATTGTGTGTGCTTGCTCTAATAGGGAAAGTTAGCGTGGTGGATTGAAAATTTGAAGAATTCTTTCCCAAAAACTATCCGGCATTTGCCTTCACTCTCAAGGAAAAACCACACAAAAGAACTTGAGAAGATAGCCGAGCCTTAACCAATCAAAGTGAGAAATTTAGTATAAAAATGTTCTTCAAAGTTTTTCTATCTTGAAAGAAGAATCCAAAAGGAACAGGATCAGGATGTGAGCGGTATTGTGGTTAGATCCTGCAATCTGCAAAAGGAGGCGACAGGAGGGCGTGAAAGGGAGGGAGCTCTGGATCATTCCAAAAACATAGCACTGGTCCCAAAATCGCCCAGTCAAGCCTCTTCAAAAGATTTTTTAGTAAACGACCTATATAGGAGGACAAATATGAGTTTTACACGTAAAACACATTGAACACGTAGAAAATGTGAAACAAGAAAAGTCCTTTTTTTTTTAAGGTTAAAATGTGAAATATAATCACAACTAATCAGGATAATGAAAATGGAACGATCTTATCTGAGGGGTAGCAGGAAAACAGGATAAATAGGTCCAGGATGGGATGTTTTCCGCTTTGACTTTCCAACCTCAGAATACTAGATAAATCTAGCTCTGAAAATCTTGTATTAAATTAGTCGCTTAAACTAACAATTAAATTGAAAATCCTATTCGGATCTCTCAAACAAGCTGGCAATGAAACGTTTTCAAAGAACGCCTGTAAGATGCCTCTTCAAAAGAGAACAAATAAATATCATTAATAGACAAAAGAAAGATTCCAAGGAGTCAACGAAAACTCCAAAATTCATGTAAACGTCAATTGACGATTTTCAGACAAATGACCGAAGCAAAATCGTTGATCAAATCAGCCAATTTATCAATCTACGAAAGCTCGATACTATGTTCAAGGATTATAAACTTAACCCAAAAATTGGAAGTTTTCATAAACTTGCAAATGTTAAAAATGGTAATATCCCATCTACTTCAAATAGAGACAACCTCTAAAATCTCGCAATAGAGATATAAAATCATCAATATGAGACTCATCTAAGTCAATTAAAGATCGCAAACACGATCAAAAGGTGTGTGGGCTTTGATTAAAAAGTCTTTACTCGATCCTTTTTCGTGTTCAACCTCGTCTTCAAACAAAGTTTCAAGAAAAATTTTCGGGTCTTCTGTAGAATGTGTCAAACTACAAACCCAAGGAGTATTACGGAAAGGATCGGAAAGAAAATCTCTGGTCGTTAAAAAAAAGGAATCTCACCTCGACCAGAAATTAATGAATTGGTAGTAATAAAAATAATACACCCATGAGTAGACAAAAGAATCTAACCCCAAAATTCCATCATCCTTTATCAGTTCCATAAACTTCATGAGGAGATGTACTAAAATCGGTAATAACAACCTGAACGGAAGTTTTCCCTAAAACTGGAGTAGTAACCCCAGCAACTGTTCGCAAAAAAAGGAACAGGCAAAACATTTAAAATGGGTTTTAAGAGATTCAAACAGACTACGGTAACCTTAGCCCCGGTATCTACAATAGTCCGGTTTGACAGAGGCCCTTAATTAAAAATTGGGTAATATTAGGACTACCAATATAAGACTTCTTCGATGATTTAAGCCCCACTGAATCACCAGAACTTAGTTTTTTGAGGTTGAAGATTCAGGATTGGAAGAGGAATCTCTTTCTCTCCAAGATTTTTGATTTGAACTTTTACTATCATTATCTTTAGATTTGTTTGAATTATTATTTTCAGAATTTCTTTTTTTAAGTATAAAACAGTAATCTATCGTGTGTCCGTCCTTTTTACAATAACGGCAAAATCTAGGCGACTGAGTGTTACCACCATCATCAGAAAAACCCTTATACTGGCCACGACGCCGCCAGGGAGTGGGTTTATTTTCGGGGCAATCTTTTTCATCGGGCGAAGGTTCGTCAGTTTGAACCTGTCTGATTCTACCTGATGCTAAATATTGTTCATTGAGGGCCTCTATTTCTAGAGCCCTCCTAATGGCTTCCCTTGAAGTCGGGGGTCCCGCTAGACTCAGGGCATGTTTTAATTCGGCATTGAAAATAGCGTTAATGAAATGACTTTGAGCTATCTGGTCTCTCGTCTCGTCATCGCAGGTCGGTAAAGCCAACCTGGTCATTCGTTCGATTTCGTGCCCGAGCGTTACGAGACTCTCTCCTTTAATTTGTTTCCTATTTTCTAGTTCGGTTAGATGTAATTTTTTAAGGTGATGACCACCGTACCTGAGTCTTAAACTTTCGCTTAGTTTATCAAAATTGCGAATTTCTTCTCCCGAAAGAGTCGTTAATACTGAGAGGGCCGGACCTCTCAGACTCAGGGCCAATTTCGAAGCTTTCGCGATGGGAGTCCAATCGTTCAATTCCGAACAGAGGTTAAACTGACATTCATAATCGGCCCAAGGAGTTGAGCCATCATAAAAAGGAACTTTGAGATTATTATACATTTTTGGATGGGGGTTATGTTGAACCCTGTCAATTAAATTTTCCGGATTTCTGACCGGGACTTCGCAAATTTCGCGACCACTCGCGGCGCGAGACAAAACGTTTTCTACGTTATCAATATTTTTATCTGTGTTTAAAGCCTGCGCGTGTGGCGAATTCGGAACCCCTTCTCTCGAATGATTATCGCCACACGTCAAGTCTCGACCTTCTGCTCTTTCGTCCCGCATTGTATTTTCAATGCGGTCGTTTTGAGTATTGGTACGGGTGCGCGGCGTAAAAACAGCCGCTCCACCAGTACGAGGCCTACGAATGATAGGGGATAAATTGGAACAGACCTTAAAATTGAAGGTTCGGGAATCTGTTCTACAGGGGATTGGCTCGGGGTAGGGGTCCGTAAATGCAATTCCGGGCCCTCAGATCGCCGGCGAAGTCCTTCGCGAAGAAGGGAAAGGGTGGCTTGATCGCGTTCGCGTTGTCGCTCGGCTTCGCGTTCTTCGCGTTCTCGCTGTGCTAGCAGGTTGGCTTCACGCTCTTCGCGTAGCGCTGCCAGGTTGCGTTCTTCCCGTTCGCGTTGAAAAGCTCGCTCTTCTCGTTGAGCAGCTAAAGACGCCTGTTGTTGGGCAGCTAAAGAGGCCTGTTGTTGGGTCGCCAAAGATTGAAGGAGGCGTTCCATCATTTCGAACGGCAATTGGGCTGATTGTGGAGAAGATAGCTGGGTACCAGCTGGTCCCGAAGTCGAAGCAGCGGGTTCGTCGTTAGTAGAGTTTGTAGCCCGTCGGCGAGAGGACATTATGTTTTCGAATTAATTCGAATTATTTCAAAAGTTCAACTTATCGATCTCGGGCAAGATCCCACTTCTGACACCAGTGTTGCGAATTATGGTTCGCGATTGATAAGATAATTAAATGTGGGTTGCCGAGGGAAATAAGTTGAACAGGAAACGGAATAATGGGAAATAAATATTAGGTTGTATTTAGGAAAATACACGTCCGTTTAAGCCCAAAGCTAAAACAAGACTGTTTTTACAATAATGTCGTTGTGAGGAGTAACCGATTATCATTTATCATATGTTAACATCATTTATCTTAGATGACTACTAGACCTTGCAAATTAAATATGAGGGGTGTTTTTCGACCTTTGTAACAATATGAAGTGATTACCTAAGCTTGTTTTATTAGTGAAATCCGTATCACAAGTTTTTACAAAATGCGTAATTATGAAGACACGGTGTATATCAATAAAACTGGCTCAGCATCGAACGTCTTCGATATTTCATTTACGGCATCATTAGTGTCATCATATTGTACCCATGTATCATTTCCTCTTCTGCAGATCGCCGTGTAATGTCCAGGTGCTTTTTTTGACAGTGATCTTCTGAAGTTTACAATACCCGACAGCCTATATATTTTATTGGTCAGTGGATTTTTGAAAAATTCAGGTATGTCCTTCAAGTATGCGCGGAAAGTTCGAGCATCTCTTCTGTACGGTTCAAACAGTACAACGTCGCCTGCAATTTGAATAAACCTTCTGAAACTGTAATCAATAATTCCGGTTTATTGCACAAATGAGATATTGGATCACAATAAAGGCTGAGATTTACAAAGGAGCACTTCCTCCGAAATTGATTTGGATCACCGAAAATGAGTAAATTAGCGATGAACAATGCCCGTATGATGTACATATGGGGAGTTCCATTTCATTTCACCTAATCGGTAAAGATCACCGACACCAATTTTTCTGTCAATTTTTTCCACGATTATACTTCCAAAAAAAGTGTTGACGTTTTTAACCGTTTTCCGAGTAGGCCGGATCCATTGGTTTCATGAATTATTCAATGTATCCACATTTTCGGAAACTGACATTTTTCAACTGGTTCTATCACCAAGGTTAGTGATATTTTTTAAATAATGGTCAGAACGAAAATCGAAGCTGTGGGTATTATTATGAGAATACAAAAAAAAAAATTGAGAAAAGCCGAATATTTATGTGTGATTTCGCTTTTTTCCATTTTTTTCTCTCATTACTCATACTAACAACCACAGCTTTACTTTTTATCGAAAATTTAGTTTCTGAACAAAGAAACTTTTTCTCGAAGTTCTGATTGATTTGCATGGAATTCTTTGGAATGTTTCAGCACCTATACCAGTGTAACTTCCAAACGAAATCAAGGTCCATAATTTCCCTTGTAGGAATTTTTATTTGTAATTAGAGGAATCCAGGGAAGAAATTTCGACAAAATCTAAGGTGTCGCAATTCGAAAAACACGATTTATTTTTTCGAAATGTTGAAATCTCGAGATCATGTACTCATGTATGTCTCGATGATCATGTTTTTCTTGAACCTTACGACACATTTTTCGTTCTGCCCATTATTTCAAAACATCACTAATCTCGGTGTTAGAACCGCTTGAAAAATGTCAGTTTCCGAAAATGTGGATGTTGAATAATTCATGAAACCAATAGAGGTGGTCTATTCGGAAATCGGTTAAAAACTTCACCGCTTTTTTTTGGGAGTAGAATCATGGAAAAAATCGATAAAAAGATCGGCTCGGTGACCTCCACCGATTAGGTGAAATGAGATGGAACCCCCAATATATGGGCAATTTCATCAATTATTGACAAATACACCGGATGTCAAAAAGTGATTTGGCTGAAATTTTTGCCTTTTATACTGTACACTAAGATTGGAAAGTCCACCAAGTCTTAACCTTTTAGGACTCATCGGTCACGGGAAATCCAACATCCCATTTTCGTGCTTTGGCCCAACTGAGGATTAAACACAAATTTTCAACGTATCTTGATCGGGATAAAATGAATAGTAATAGTATATAGGTCAGTCTTTTGGATATATTTTTTATGTTTCGATAGCTCCTCGAGGGTCACCTGAAAACACATTTTTTCACAGAAAACAGTTGTTTTCTATGTGCTTTGATACTTTATCATTCTTTCCAATTCTTTATCTGAAATCTGCGACTTTTCCAGTAAAAAACTCAAATTCGTAGGGTACGACGGCCTTGCAATCTCGCGAGAACTACGTTTAATTGATGAAGATCTGTAAATAATATTCTCTATTTGGGACTCAACCGGAATATTTTGCTTTTTTTATTTGTTTGTTCCTTTAAGTATAAAGATATGCCGTTGCGTCCTAAATAGGAAGTATGATTTATAGACCGTTATCAATCGAACGTAGCTCACACGAGATAGTAACAGATTTGAGTTTCTTACTGAAAAAGGCTCAGTTTTTAGATAAAAAAATCAAAATAACAATGGAGTACCGCGGTGCATGGAACAAAGTAATTTTGATGTCACAAAAAAGGGTTATTCGGGAGAATTTTGAGGAGCCATAAAAAAAAATTATATTCGAAAACAATAATTTTTTTAAATAGTAAATTATTATATAAGCAATTCAAATAATAAGTGATAATTTTTCCTTATTTGAACCGGTTCGTTTCGCGTGAAACACCCCGTAGATATTAGATCATGAGCTATAAATAACACATGTGTAAAATGAACGAAATCAAAAATGCCGAGGCCGAAAAAGTGTCAAAAGTGTCTTGTTGTATTTGATATGGGCCGGCCATAAATCTACAGATAACCGAATAGACCTAATATGTTATTATTACGTATTATTAGAAGACTATTTACCGATTTTCGAGATCCTTGTCGTGACTACTCCGCCGCAATTCTCATAGCATGGTTTCGCATTTTTCAAAACGACATGGTTTTCTAAAACGTTTTTAAATCCATCACCCAGATGGTCTTTGTTTAATTGAATGACCTCTAAAGATTTTTCTTTCGGTGGACACCCCCGGATGCACGTAGATATTTCCTGGAAAGATGGTGTTGCTTTGAAGAGTGTACGACCCAAACCACCAACGTTTATCTCGCAATCCACGTAAACGCGGTTGTTTGGTTTTTGAATATGATTCAAACCATCTATGGTGAGGAGTATTTCAGCTCGTTTTCGGTATGTCTCTGGGCGAATACCGTTTTTGAAAATCTTACCAACGAGCTTGAACAGTTTATTGTCAGTATTTTCGTTTGTTATTCGCTGTCTAATTTCTACGGAATCGTAACAGGCTACAAGTAAAATTTGCGCGATACTGTCGAAAGCGCAAGTATTTGACAATGAGTATAGCTTTCCACGTATTGATATCGCTTTCAATGACGGAACGTGAGCATTCTTCAAGATAGGCACTTTCGATCTGGCTTCACATATGAGAGCGTCAGTAATTTTATAGTTCTTTGATAGGTATTTTGATTTCTTCTTTGTTTTATTACATGTGGCCAAACCTCTCCAGTCTTCCACTTCTCTAGATGCAAATAGTGTAGGCAGATCTGCGCAATCTTTGCACGTTGGACATATTCTCCGTTGACCATGTCCTTCAGCATCATCGTATGGAATCGAGCAATTTTCCAAAACATGAACGGCTTTCTGACACACGACGCATATGTGTGCTCCGGTGGGAATATCGCCATTTTCACGGGCTGGACATGACGCGTTGTTTTGTATGGGATCCTTATTAGTCGTTCTTTCGAGGATGCCGCTATCAAATTCCGTGAGTGAATAAGCATTCTCAGAAGGCTTGTCGTTATCGGTTGGTTTTAATTCCTGTGGAGGAATATCGTCGACTTCGTCAAAGACTCTAAAGTCCACCACGGTATCTACAGGATTGACCATGAACGATGAACTGCTCTCTTCTACCTTATCGTTGTCGGAGGGTACAAATTCAGTTTGTGAATCTCACGCATCAGCGATCTTCATTCGGCCTTGTAGATATTCGACATGCTTTAGAATAAAGTCATCGGCCCTCAATGAATTCGAATTTTTGAATAGATTGTCCTTCATAAAGTTGAAGTCACTTTCTACGGAAGCACTGGAGGCTGGCATTCGACCATAGCCAAATCTATCCCGTGAGATACAAGACCACAACGGGTAGGTCGCCGTATCTTTTACGAGCCGATTAGCCAGTGTAGGCATGTAGTGTGGGTTGATGCGATTTCCCGGATTTGTAGCTATCATTTTTACTCCTCCATCGATCCTGACTGCCCAATTTGTCCACCAGTTCGTTATAAAGTCTTCACTGTCTGTGTCATCTCGTGAGTCATTTGACTCCGAAAATTCAGTTTCTGAGTAGTCCATTAGCATGTCTATGAGTATTTTTTTTTGTTTTTCACACTCAGTGATCTCGCCATTTTCTGCATCCCCTTCAAACTCACTGCGGGCAACTATTAACAGCGCTCTTAGTATTGTCTCCGCAGTGTCCATATCACGGGCTAGGATTAATTGGCCCATAACTGACAGGTAAAATTTTTTGATTACACCACGGATATCTTTCAGAAATGTTGCGTACATTTTAATGAAATGTGCGACATCAATTCCAATGTAGCATCTCAAGCAATCCTGATTTCTACAAGCGTCTGCATAAGCCTCGATAGTCAAGTGGCCTGTATGCATGGTGAAAACACAACTATGAATATTCTTCATTACATGATTTCAATAAGTTTTCAGTCTTATATTCTTAATTTATATTTTAAATTTAATTAAATTTCTAATTTAAATTTATAGTCTCAAATTTTTATCATCGTAACAAGGCTTCAAAGAATGAATATTTTTTACGTAAAAATCAAATGCATCAATAAAATAATTAATCGGAACCACTTAGACTCGACCGACGGAGCACGGACTCCGCGAGATTTTATATTTTTTAATAGAACTTTTCATTCAGGAAGTAGCCGGATAAACCCTACTATATATCAATATACATCAGTTCTGAGTAGAAAGGGAATTCTAACTACAAATTGGTTGAACTTACCTTGTTGGTCAAGAAATTGTTTTATTAAATTTATTAAGATTTCAAATTGCTCCAAAAATAACGTTGAGAATTCGCCCCTGACCATTGCTTAGTTCAGGTAAGGTTCGGTGAGGCTAGGCTACCATTTCGGTGTAAGTTGATTATCGCATACTGTAATGTATTACCTGTAAAAACTCGGACTGCGGCTGTCAAAAGTGCTCGCGAAGAGTCGCACACTACTTCCTTAGGGCAAGGAACTCCAGATGCCAACCACTCAGACAGCCACATATTGTAACGTGCCAGGCCTACCCAGGCCTGTGCCGTTACGATTCGAACTCAACGCGATCGTGCACACGGCACCACACTGTCAACAACGACGCTGGCCTGAGTGACGTCACGACGAATATATAAATCGCGACGCCACTCAGCTCAGCAGCAATACATGGCATAGCGCCTTATTGGCTCACTTTCTCCTTAGCACCTAGTCTCCGAGGCAAAGCGCCCGGTGAACTATTAATATCAGTTAGTTTTTGGAATAATAGTTAAAATTACATTATTCTCGGTCGAGTCACTTTGTTGAATTTTAGAATCTCTTTTCTTTTTCGCTCAAATTCTTAAACACATTGTCTTACTTCGAATATAACCAATACTTGATATTCAAACCCAGCTCAAAACAAACGGCTTCGATTACATTAGCTTTATATTTAGTCCTAAGATATTTCGGTTGCAACCGCAGATTACGCTATATGTTATTATTTCATATTATTTCTCATACATATTTTATATTTTCGTTTTTGTTCACGCAAATGGTATTGCATTAAAATATAAGTTAAAGCATTCGACGCAGGCTTCTTTACCCCGAGTTCTCCTTATTTATCGCGGCTTATTTCCACCTTAGCTAGAAGACAGCTTTGGCGAGTTTACTCGCCCAAGTCTGTGACAGCCTTGGTGTGTGTCAAGCACACCCAGGTCTGAGGGAGGCGGCTTCGGAGTTTCCCACTCCCAAGTCCGCGATTAGAAGATCAAGGCATCCTTGGTGTGCAGTTGCACACCCAGGTATGTAAAGGCGGCTTTGGAGTCTTCCACTCCCAAGTCCGCGACCAGGGAAACTTGGCGTCCTTGGCGTGCATCTGCACACCCAGGTATGCGCTGGCGGCTTCGGAGTCTTCTACTCCCAAGTCCGCATTAGAAACCCGTCAGACTAGATTCGATAGAGCGGCTCTAAACATTATTAGATAAAAAAACTCACAATAACTTCGTGTTTGCGCCACTCCCGTGACGCAAACAACATCAAAAAAGTTACATTTGGCGCCCAACGTGGGGCCACTTTATTAAAGAAATTTAGTATAAATTTGCTTTAACCAATTTCAGAACCTTTGCTTTAACTCTTGCCTTAACTAAAATTTAAAATCTTTGCTAAAATAACGTAAAATCCTTGCTAAACTTAAATTCGATCGAGTCAATGTCAAGACCAGACGACCTTAGTGTCAACAAAATAAGAAAAATGACGGATAAGGAAGCCTGCGTCGATAGAGTCTTAGAACAGCATGTAGAGATCAGGAATGTATCTAAACGAGACAAAGACAAAACTCAAATAAATTTTGATAGAGGTTTTATTAGTAAAGATTCAGCCAAACAATCAGATAGCGGTACATCGAATCGTAGACAGGTAGAGGTCGACCAGTCCTCGATGATGGTGGCGCTAGAAAGATTAAACAAAAAATTAGACGATAAATTTGCTGCAATGGAACGAACAATGTTACAATTTAGGTCAGAAAATTTAGTAGATCAGAAAGAATATGAAAATCGATTAAATGAAAAATTAGGAGAACATGTTTCTGAGACTAAATCGCGATTTGACCAGATAGAAAATAGATTCCAGAGCACAAATGAGAAAAACGATAATAAGATAGAGGCCTGTCAAAAGGAAATAGTAAAAAGTCAGTTCGAGATCAGAGAAGAATTTGGCGATAGTTTGAACTGCTTGGATGCAAAAATTATGAAAAACCATCAAACTAGTCTAAACAAAATTAGCGAGATAGAATGACAACAAGAAAAATTTAAAGGTAATATCGAAGCTGATATTAGAAGAATAAAGTATAGAACGTCAATTTCAAATACCGATTATAATCAAATTGTATCCAGGCACATCAAACTACCGACTTATTCCGGTAAAGGTTGGGAAAGACCCGCCAACTATATTAAGGAACTTGAAGAATATTTTACCTTCGTTAACGCTGAATGCGATGATGTTTGCTTAAAATTAATAGGGCAGAGTCTTAGTCATGATGCCAAGGATTGGTGGATCGCGCGTCGCGACGGGATAGCTTCCTGGGAAAATTTCAAAACCAGATTTTTAAGTAGGTACTGGGGTGAGGAAACTCAACGGGAACTACGAAAGGACATAGAATTTGGCTACTATCACCCGGACTCGAAGGTAACGTGGTCGGAATACGCGAACAGGAAATTTGCGTCGGCAGCGGGGTTATGTCCGCGGATGGCCGAGTCAGAAATCGTAAAAAACCTTACGCGTCACTTTGACGAACCGGTCGTCGAAGCTTCTAAATGCCGCGATATCCGAGACATCGATTCACTGCTAAGCTTCCTTGATGAGATGCAATTCGGAGGTAGGTCGAATGCGCCCAGGTACAAAAACTCGTATGCGAATAGACAGGGTCCATCCGTCAGTCGCGTCACTGATAAGCCAACGTCATGGCGAACGGAAGTCGAAAATCCGCTAGGCAGATCCTCAACAGACAAGCCAGACTCTAAACAAAAATACGGCCAAGCAGAAACTATGAATAATAGGCCGAGCGCTTGGAATACGCAACGGATAAGCGCGATTTCCGAAAGCAATGTCAACACGGCTGTCGATAATGCAGAATATGAGTTGCCGGGAAACTAACGGACGCTGTACTGGACACGCCGTTACAAAACCCAGTACAGCGAAATGTAAATATTTTCGCGGCGAATTTCAAAAATATAATAGAATCAAATAATTCATTCGAAAACCCGTACGACTATCTTATAGACGAGGAGTCGAAACCTGAAAAACCCACTAAACAATGTCCGGAAATATGTATTCATATCGAGCAGATAGAAGTCAAGGCGTTAATTGATACCGGGAGTCAAATAACGTGCATATCCGAAGAATGGTATTCTAGGTACAAGGACCAGATTTACGGATGTGTGAGATTCCCAGTAGTAAACTTCCAGATACTAGGTGTTTTAGGGGGCAAGCCAACCCGCGTAAAAGAGCAAATTTTAACTTCGGTAAAAATCGGTCCGTTGCAAGATGAGGTATGTTTTCTCATCGTGCATGGACTAAGGCATGACGTGATCATCGGGATAGATACGTTGCATAGGTGGCAGGCGGATTTAGATCTGAGATTAAACACATTAAGAATCCAAATAAGAGCAAGAACCGGTAGCGTCGAGATCTATAAACCAAGTATGCCATATGATAACATCAAGGAAAAAGCGATAATCTCAAGTGTTAGTTCAAATTATGATCAGGCTAGACATAATACTGAGTTAACCGATGATGAGATAAATGACAAACTATCGGAGTGTCAGGTACTTAAGGCTGAAGAGTTAGAGTCATTCTCAAAACTATTAACGGAGTATCGTGACATATTTTCAAAAATACCAGGTAGAGTCAACATTTATGAGCACAAAATAAAGATATATGAAGACAGACCATTTGTCCGTCGATCCTATCCTATACCAATAGTGCATAGAGACAAAGTGAGACTGGAAATAGAAAAAATGCTAGAGCTCGGTATCATCGAACGATCGTACAGCGAATACATAAACCCGTTAGTAGTGGTAGCTAAAAAATCGGGAGACGTCAGATTAGTATTAGACGCTAGATTTATCAACCAGCTGATAGTACCTGATCACGATTGTGCGCAATCCACTGAGGTTTTGTTCCAAAAGTGCGGCAACGTCTCGGTTATGTCTAGCCTCGATTTAACAGCCAGCTTTTGGCAAGTTCCATTACATCCGGAATCAAGAAAATACACGGCGTTCATGCACGAGGGGAAAACATACCAATTCGCAGTAACACCGTACGGATTGAATACCAGTCTAGCGAGTCTCATCCGGACACTAGATTTAGTTTTGAGAGAAATTGAAGATTTTACCATCAACTTCGTTGATGATATATTGTGTTTATCTGTGTGATGATTCTATTTTCAAGAGGAGACAAAGTCATTACTTCACAACACAAACATGTAGGATGGTTATTAATAATTCAAGAAAGGTATATCGGTTGAACAAGAAACTTTAAATTTTATTATTTTAAAATAGCTTTCAGAAAGGTCAGGAAATTCTACAAATAGCTTCAATAGTTTTTCTTTTAGAATTTATGATAGTTTGGTCATACGATTATTAATTGACTCGAACGACATGAACATGAGGTTTTTAAAATTGTTGCAACACGTCTGGTAGGTCATTAAAAAAATGTCGTCAAGTATCATGGGGTAATACAACGAATATTCGTAAGCTTAATGGACAACACAGGACTACACAGCACTCTATAATAAATGTGATAACATTTATTTGGCGAGAAATAATGTTGTCACGAATGGCGAGTGAGACGAAACGTGTGACAACATGAAATTTACAGATAGACTATTATTTGACTAGTATTATATCGTACAGAATTAGGACGAAACAATCTTGACCGCGTGGTCGGGAGTATATTATAAATTGCGCATTGCGATACTTATTCGAAGACGTAGCTCCGCTCCTTCATTCCTCACAACAAGTGTCGGATCTTGGATGACAAGATTCAAAGAGATGTAGTAGTATTTTAGAGGAAAACTGAGCGTGAGCGAATTATTTGAAAATTACGTGCACATGATTGGGTTCAGAAAAATACGTTTTGAGGAGCCCCAAAAACAGACGTCCTATGTTCTCCACGATCCACGGGCAAGAGGGAGTTCCGTGTCGCCTAGCAGTCTAGGCGACAGCTAGCGAGTCAAATTATACTATACTTCAGGGTAATACTGTAGTCAAAAATTAGGCGCGACTTATTTGAATTGGTCAGCTTACTACATCTGATTCTTTCCAGTCCCATTTGGAACACCTAGGACGACTTTTCGAGGTTTTTAGAAAGCATCATATGACTATTAATTTCAACAAGTCGAGATTCTTTAGGGAAGAAATTGATTTCTTAGGCCACCGAATTACAAAAAATGGAATTAGTCCACAGCCAGAGAAAATCGAGGCTATAAAACAGTTTCCTGTGCCTAAAAATGTAAAGCAATTAAAAGGATTTCTAGGGTTGACCAACTACTATAGCAAATTTACTAAGTCGTATTCTGATGCAACCTCGCCTTTATTGGCATTAGTCCGAAAGGATTCCAAGTGGGAATGGAACGAAAAAATGATGACACATTTCACAAAAGTAAAGAATTTGTTTTGCGCAGAGATGATAATCCATCACCCCGATCCTAAAAAACGGTACTATCTTCAATGCGATGCTAGTAATTTTGCAATAGGCGCGGTACTTTACCAATTATCGGATTCGAACGAAGAACTTATAGTAGGGTTCACGAGTAGGACGCTAAAGGGAGCCGAATTAAACTATTTTACATCAGAGAAGGAGCTACTAGCAATAGTATTCGCACTTGAAAAATTCAGGACCTTTATTGTCGGAGCAAAATTAACTATACGAACAGATCACCGAGCATTAACCTTTATAACTTCATGTAAGTTGGTAAGTTCGCGACTGGCTAGGTGGATTTTGTTTATTCAAACATACGAGTTCGACATCGAGTTCATTAAAGGCAAGGACAATATAGTCGCCGACACGCTCAGTAGGTACCCACCTGAAAAAGAAGAGAAAACGGAATTCATTAGTCGCGTGCAAGTTTTGGCACCACTAGCTAAAGACATTACGGAAGAACTGTCAAGCGATCTTAGATCGTTTGCCGATCACCAAAAACATGATCAGAGGATAAATGAATTGATAATCGCTGATGCGCGTAAACGTAAAAAGAAATTAAAAGAAATTGACGGAATTCAATATCACGTAGAGCCAGGGGGCGGTAAACGCGCCTTTATCCCGGAAAATTTAGTATTGAATCTAATAAGAGAAACACACGAGGCGTACGGTCACGTAGGACCTAGTAAATGCTACCATATCCTTAAAGAAGGATTCTACTATCCGAAATTCGCACGAGTCATCAGGAAAGTTTTAGCAGCTTGTGATCGATGTCAGAGATGTAAAATACCGAATATGTACAGCTACGCAAATATGCAGACAATAACACCAAAAAAGGTCGGTGAATTAATATCTATAGATTTTCTAGGCCCGTTGCCTTCGAGTAAAGGTAACTATAAATGGTTATTAGTGGTTATTGATACCTTTAGTAAATTTGTACGGCTATATCCTTTGAAAACCGCGAACGCGCCATCCACCATTCGTTGCATCTTCGAGAGATACATTCCTGAATTAGGTAAACCGGGTAAAATCCAGTTTGACCACGGGACCCAATTCACATCAGCCCTATGGCTAAGTAAGCTCGACGAAGAAGGAATAACCCCGGTATTTTCGTCAATCAGGCACCCTCAGGGTAACATGGTAGAAAGAGTGAATAGAGAATTAGGACGGTTTTTCCGCACCTTCCTTACGGAGGCGCATACTTCCTGGATAAACTGGCTTCGGATAATCGAAAGCTGCATTAATGAGGTTTACCACGACACGACTGGATTTTGCCCGTGTGAGATACAGTTAGGACAACGCCCTACTCGTTTTTGGGCAGAATGGTTTATAAAGGATACAGATAAAATTCCACAGGAAGCAAAATTAGAATTAGTAAGGAACAATATAATACGCCACGGAAGAAGAAGGGCCAGGAAATTCAACGCAAGTCATAAAATGACCGAATTCAAGGTAAACGACTTAGTTTTGGTCAAGGCACTGAACGTGTCAGATACAAAAAACAAGAAGATGGCAAAGTTCTTTGCGATTTATGAGGGGCCATACCGTGTAAAATCAAAGATCGGGGAAGCTACGTTTGTTTTGGAAACCGAGGATAACGGCCGCGAACGAGGCAGGTTCCACACCAACATGTTGAAACATTATATTAAACCGACACGCTAATAAGAAAAAGTTCAGGTACCTTATTAGTAAACGAAGTCAACCGACACCGGTAACAACCACTGACGTTTAATTCAAACGTAAGTTCGGCGATACAGACGAACGAAGGTGAAGTCTTATAAACTGAAGACCACGGCACAGTTTGATCAATCGTGAACAATGTACGGCTACGGGTATATCAGTGTCCAGGACAAGGAGACCCAGACGACGGACGACGTCCACCTAAGAGAAAATGGAAGAATTATCAAACCATCGGGGAAATTTCGGTCAGGACGTGGGTGGTATGCAAGGGGCAGAGGATATCAAACTGCATCGTACCTTATGAAAGCTCCACTGCAGCGAACCAAGACGACTGCTTCAGCCACGATAAGTACAGAAGTACCTGAGGAAAATGATAAAATACCAACCACAGAAGTAACCAGCAAAAGAAACGATGAGAGGAAGATAAAAGACGGGGACTTACCTGATGAAAGGGTATCGAAAAATAATGAGCTAGACAACCCAAATAAAACACGATTTGACAAGAACAACAACATCGTTACGTTACCGGTGAAGATCCAGCTGAACAACACTCCGGATACGCCAATGATTAGGCAGGCAGGCACTGCAACAAAAAGGCAGGGTGAGATACCACCGACTTGGAGAGGGCCTTGGAAACTGACTGAAATTGACATACCTGACAAATCAGACTCGGAAAAACGAGAATATCGACGAAAAATCCAGATGCTGCAGTTATTCGGAACTGTGGACTTCTCGGAGGACGAAGATGATGCACCGGGACAGCCAACGAAGTCACGCCGGCGAGCATCACGACAACTACAGACACATCAGCTGACTGCACGAAAATCACCAATGCCACGGAAACAGGGACCAAGAATCGAGGTAGAAATTCCCGTCCTCGACCCAACGGATCCACTTGGTTTAAAGCGAAGTTAGAGCGTGGCAACCAGAAAACACCGACGAAGATCAAACATCGGATGCATCGGCAACAAGCACCACTGATGCACCAATGTTTGAAGGGGGCTAATGTAACGTGCCAGGCCTACCCAGGCCTGTGCCGTTACGATTCAAACTCAACGCGATCGTGCACACGGCACCACACTGTCAACAACGACGCTGGCCTGAGTGACGTCACGACGGATATATAAGTCGCGACGCCACTCAGACCAGCAGCAATACACGGCATAGCGCCTGATTGGCTCACTCTCTCTTCAGTAACGAGTCTCCGAGGCAAATCGCCCGGAGAGCTCTTAGAGTCACTTCATTTTTGGAATAATAATTAAAATTATATTATTTCGGTCGAGTCACTTTGTTAATACTTAGAATCCAATTTCTTTCTTTGCTCAAATTATATACCTCTTACTCACATTTCAAACTTAGTCTATCCATGGAAATCAAACCTAAACCAAAACAAAAACACTGTTTATATTAGTTTCATATCTAGTTTGTAGATTTCGGTTGCAACCTTAGGGAACAATTTTGTTATTCTTTCATATTATTTCTTGTACATATTTTATTTTCCTTTTTGTTTACGCAAATGGTTTTGCATTAAAATCTAAGTTAAAGCATACGACGCAGGCTTCTTTACCCCGAGTTTTCCTTACACATCGCAGCTTATTTCCACCTTAGCTAGAAGGCAGCTTTGGCGAGTTTACTCGCCCAAGTCTGCGACAGCCTTGGTGTGCGTCAAGCGCACCCAGGTCTGAGGGAGGCGGCTTCGGAGTTTTTCACTCCCAAGTCCGCGATTAGAAGCCTAAGGCATCCTTGGTGTGCAGTTGCACATCCGGGTATGTAAAGGCGGCTTTGGAGTCTTCCACTCCCAAGTCCGCGACCAGGGAAACTTGGCATCCTTGGCGTGCATCTGCACACCCAGGTATGCGCTGGCGGCTTCGGAGTCTTCTACTCCCAAGTCCGCATTAGAAACCCGTCAGACTAGATTCGATAGAGCGGCTCTAAACATTATTAGATAAAAAACTCACAATAACTTCGTGTTTGCGCCACTCCCGTGACGCAAACAACATCAAAAAAGTTACAATATATATATTAGGGTGCTTTTTTTTGGGACTATTTTTCTTTTCGCTCCCGGCCTGGAATTTTGTTGGAAATGCTAAAAACAAAATTCCCTCAAAATATAAGCCCTTAATAATATTAAGTACTCTCCCAGAACGTGAAATAATTTCTCATTTAAATTAGATGGTAATTAAAATTTTTTTATTTAAAAATTCTATAACTTGGTGGCATTTTATGCTATTATATCGCCCAAACTTGAAAATTACTCAGCATTAAGCGCTCTACAAAACTGCTCATTGCGACTTGACTGTAACTCACACCGGTGAGGTAGTACAGGTCACTCAAAATACAAGAAATTTCTACAAAATTTGACTTTAGTGTGAGTTACAGTTGAGTCGCGATGGGCACTTTTGTAGAGCGCTCAATGCTGAGTAATTTGCAACTTTGGGCGATACAATAGCATAAAATGCCACCGAGTTATAGAAGTTTGAAAAAAAATAATTTCAATTTCCATGTAATTTAAATGGGAAATCTTTTCACGCTCTGGGAGAGTACTTAATATTAATATTAAGGGCTTATATTTTGAGGGAATTCCTTTTTTAGCATTGCCAACAATATTTCAGGACGGGAGCGAAAAAAAAATAGTCCCAAAAAAAAAAGCACCCTAATGCGTATGTATCAGGGTGTCCCTTAATATAGTAATTCTGGATTTTTGATGTTTTCACCCTCCACAATGATTAAATATATATGAAAATAATCTGTCAAATTGCAGACATCTACTACATCGTTAACCCGTACCACCGAGTTATTGGAATTTCCTATTGAAATAACATTACATTTTTTTTATTTATTGTTTATTTTTTTTTCTCATTTTCTTACTGGTGATCTTAGAAGATTTAGTTTTCACCGATATTGCGTTGCGTAAAAGGAAAATTAGATTTGAATTTGTTTTAATTTTAATTCAATACTTCCCGTTTTTTTTTTTTTTTTAATATGAAATAGAAAAATTCAACTGTTTGTTTTACAAACTGAATCCCCACGTGTTCTGTTGGTGAGGTACAATAATTTCTAAGCGAAAAAAAACCTTCAAAACAAAATGAAATTGGAATAATCGAAAAAATACAGTTATTCGATGGGCAATTTCAATTGCTCCGTGGCACAGGTTGATAATGTAGTAGAGATTTGCAATTTGGCCCAGATTTTTATATATATATATAGATATCTTGAATCGCCGGTTTAGAAGACGAAATCATTAAAAATCCAAAATGACCATATTACGTGACACCCTAGTAGAGGCGTTTAATTTTTTTTAACTTCGTAAGTTTTTGTAACTTCTGGAGAGTGTCCGTCTTGCTCTAGTTTCCCCTATTTGAGGATGGGCTAGAATCAAAACAAATGGCTTCATTCACAGTAAGAGATCGGTAGCAGATTGGAAATAATTTCAACTCTACTTGAAAGCTCCAATAAATAATCAAAATCATTTGATTTCTTCCGGGCGCGTTATGAATAATCGAAATAATTTTACCATTGTTTTAATTGCATCACCATTGACCGTAATATTTTCAATATTTACCCAACAGAAAATCAGAATAAGTATTGGTTAAGTTTTAGTGATTTGATCAATCAATGATTCTTGTTCTCGAACACTGTTCTTAATATGCCAACATTCGTTTCTGTAGGTAAACGATATCTACGAGCTCCTATAAGACAAGAGATCGCGAAACAATTAATGACAAAATCTACCGCAGTCTACCGTTCTGACAGAGCAAATGAATTGATGGATCCCGGGGATCCAGAACCTCCGCACTTGTACTCTGCTGCAGTTTTGAACACAGCGAAGCATGAGTATACTGAATCGCAGCACGTGGACGCTGATCCAATCAAAGCACTAGGAATTCTTAAGAAAACTGACTTGCAAAATGTGCTTTATGGTCTGGGATATTGTCCATTTTTCGCACATTATTGGACTAGCCTACAATCTCATGTATATCGCGCGCAATCTAAAAATGAGAAAATGCCTTGTGTATGTATTGACGCAACTGGAGGTTTAATTGAAAAAATCAAAAAGCCTCACGGCGAAAAAGGCCAACATATATTTTTATATGAAGGTGTTATCAATACCTCTAACGGGCAATATCCTGTTACACAAATGATTACGGAAGGGCACAACACAAATTCGATATATATTGTAACTTTTTTGATGTTGTTTGCGTCACGGGAGTGGCGCAAACACGAAGTTATTGTGAGTTTTTTATCTAATAATGTTTAGAGCCGCTCTATCGAATCTAGTCTGACGGGTTTCTAATGCGGACTTGGGAGTAGAAGACTCCGAAGCCGCCAGCGCATACCTGGGTGTGCAGATGCACGCCAAGGACGCCAAGTTTCCCTGGTCGCGGACTTGGGAGTGGAAGACTCCAAAGCCGCCTTTACATACCTGGGTGTGCAACTGCGCACCAAGGATGCCTTGATCTTCTAATCGCGCACTTGGGAGTAGGAAACTCCGAAGCCGCCTCCCTCAGACCTGGGTGTGCTTGACACACACCAAGGCTGTCACAGACTTGGGCGAGTAAACTCGCCAAAGCTGTCTTCTAGCTGAGGTGGAAATAAGCCGCGATAAATAAGGAAAACTCGGGGTAAAGAAGCCTGCGTCGAATGCTTTAACTTATATTTTAATGCAATACCATTTGCGTGAACAAAAACGAAAATATAAAATAAGTATGAGAAATAATATGTAATAATAACATATAGCGTAATCTGCGGTTGCAACCGAAATATCTTAGGACTAAATATAAAGCTAATGTAATCAAAGCCGTTTGTTTTGAGCTGGGTTTGAATATCAAGTATTGGTTATATTCGAAGTAAGACAATGTGTTTAAGAATTTGAGCGAAAAAGAAAAGAGATTCTAAAATTCAACAAAGTGACTCGACCGAGAATAATGTAATTTTAACTATTATTCCAAAAACTAACTGATTCTAATAGTTCACCGGGCGCTTTGCCTCAGAGACTAGGTGCTAAGGAGAAAGTGAGCCAATAAGGCGCTATGCCATGTATTGCTGCTGAGCTGAGTGGCGTCGCGATTTATATATTCGTCGTGACGTCACTCAGGCCAGCGTCGTTGTTGACAGTGTGGTGCCGTGTGCACGATCGCGTTGAGTTCGAATCGTAACGGCACAGGCCTGGGTAGGCCTGGCACGTTACATTAGCCCCCTTCAAACATTGGTGCATCAGTAGGTGCTTGTTGCCGATGCATCCGATGTTTGATCTTCGTCGGTGTTTTCTGGTTGCCGCGCTCTAACCTCGCTTTAAACCAAGTGGATCCGTTGGGTCGAGGACGGGAATCTCTACCTCGATTCTTGGTCCCTGTTTCCGTGGCATTGGTGGTTTTCGTGCAGTCAGCTGATGTGTCTGTAGTTGTCGTGATGCTCGCCGGCGTGACTTCGTTGGCTGTCCCGGTGCATCATCTTCGTCCTCCGAGAAGTCCACAGTTCCGAATAACTGCAGCATCTGGATTTTTCGTCGATATTCTCGTTTTTCCGAGTCTGATTTGTCAGGTATGTCAATTTCAGTCAGTTTCCAAGGCCCTCTCCAAGTCGGTGGTATCTCACCCTGCCTTTTTGTTGCAGTGCCTGCCTGCCTAATCATTGGCGTATCCGGAGTGTTGTTCAGCTGGATCTTCACCGGTAACGTAACGATGTTGTTGTTCTTGTCAAATCGTGTTTTATTTGGGTTGTCTAGCTCATTATTTTTCGATACCCTTTCATCAGGTAAGTCCCCGTCTTTTATCTTCCTCTCATCGTTTCTTTTGCTGGTTACTTCTGTGGTTGGTATTTTATCATTTTCCTCAGGTACTTCTGTACTTATCGTGGCTGAAGCAGTCGTCTTGGTTCGCTGCAGTGGAGCTTTCATAAGGTACGATGCAGTTTGATATCCTCTGCCCCTTGCATACCACCCACGTCCTGACCGAAATTTCCCCGATGGTTTGATAATTCTTCCATTTTCTCTTAGGTGGACGTCGTCCGTCGTCTGGGTCTCCTTGTCCTGGACACTGATATACCCGTAGCCGTACATTGTTCACGATTGATCAAACTGTGCCGTGGTCTTCAGTTTATAAGACTTCACCTTCGTTCGTCTGTATCGCCGAACTTACGTTTGAATTAAACGTCAGTGGTTGTTACCGGTGTCGGTTGACTTCGTTTACTAATAAGGTACCTGAACTTTTTCTTATTAGCGTGTCGGTTTAATATAATGTTTCAACATGTTGGTGTGGAACCTGCCTCGTTCGCGGCCGTTATCCTCGGTTTCCAAAACAAACGTAGCTTCCCCGATCTTTGATTTTACACGGTATGGCCCCTCATAAATCGCAAAGAACTTTGCCATCTTCTTGTTTTTTGTATCTGACACGTTCAGTGCCTTGACCAAAACTAAGTCGTTTACCTTGAATTCGGTCATTTTATGACTTGCGTTGAATTTCCTGGCCCTTCTTCTTCCGTGGCGTATTATATTGTTCCTTACTAATTCTAATTTTGCTTCCTGTGGAATTTTATCTGTATCCTTTATAAACCATTCTGCCCAAAAACGAGTAGGGCGTTGTCCTAACTGTATCTCACACGGGCAAAATCCAGTCGTGTCGTGGTAAACCTCATTAATGCAGCTTTCGATTATCCGAAGCCAGTTTATCCAGGAAGTATGCGCCTCCGTAAGGAAGGTGCGGAAAAACCGTCCTAATTCTCTATTCACTCTTTCTACCATGTTACCCTGAGGGTGCCTGATTGACGAAAATACCGGGGTTATTCCTTCTTCGTCGAGCTTACTTAGCCATAGGGCTGATGTGAATTGGGTCCCGTGGTCAAACTGGATTTTACCCGGTTTACCTAATTCAGGAATGTATCTCTCGAAGATGCAACGAATGGTGGATGGCGCGTTCGCGGTTTTCAAAGGATATAGCCGTACAAATTTACTAAAGGTATCAATAACCACTAATAACCATTTATAGTTACCTTTACTCGAAGGCAACGGGCCTAGAAAATCTATAGATATTAATTCACCGACCTTTTTTGGTGTTATTGTCTGCATATTTGCGTAGCTGTACATATTCGGTATTTTACATCTCTGACATCGATCACAAGCTGCTAAAACTTTCCTGATGACTCGTGCGAATTTCGGATAGTAGAATCCTTCTTTAAGGATATGGTAGCATTTACTAGGTCCTACGTGACCGTACGCCTCGTGTGTTTCTCTTATTAGATTCAATACTAAATTTTCCGGGATAAAGGCGCGTTTACCGCCCCCTGGCTCTACGTGATATTGAATTCCGTCAATTTCTTTTAATTTCTTTTTACGTTTACGCGCATCAGCGATTATCAATTCATTTATCCTCTGATCATGTTTTTGGTGATCGGCAAACGATCTAAGATCGCTTGACAGTTCTTCCGTAATGTCTTTAGCTAGTGGTGCCAAAACTTGCACGCGACTAATGAATTCCGTTTTCTCTTCTTTTTCAGGTGGGTACCTACTGAGCGTGTCGGCGACTATATTGTCCTTGCCTTTAATGAACTCGATGTCGAACTCGTATGTTTGAATAAACAAAATCCACCTAGCCAGTCGCGAACTTACCAACTTACATGAAGTTATAAAGGTTAATGCTCGGTGATCTGTTCGTATAGTTAATTTTGCTCCGACAATAAAGGTCCTGAATTTTTCAAGTGCGAATACTATTGCTAGTAGCTCCTTCTCTGATGTAAAATAGTTTAATTCGGCTCCCTTTAGCGTCCTACTCGTGAACCCTACTATAAGTTCTTCGTTCGAATCCGATAATTGGTAAAGTACCGCGCCTATTGCAAAATTACTAGCATCGCATTGAAGATAGTACCGTTTTTTAGGATCGGGGTGATGGATTATCATCTCTGCGCAAAACAAATTCTTTACTTTTGTGAAATGTGTCATCATTTTTTCGTTCCATTCCCACTTGGAATCCTTTCGGACTAATGCCAATAAAGGCGAGGTTGCATCAGAATACGACTTAGTAAATTTGCTATAGTAGTTGGTCAACCCTAGAAATCCTTTTAATTGCTTTACATTTTTAGGCACAGGAAACTGTTTTATAGCCTCGATTTTCTCTGGCTGTGGACTAATTCCATTTTTTGTAATTCGGTGGCCTAAGAAATCAATTTCTTCCCTAAAGAATCTCGACTTGTTGAAATTAATAGTCATATGATGCTTTCTAAAAACCTCGAAAAGTCGTCCTAGGTGTTCCAAATGGGACTGGAAAGAATCAGATGTAGTAAGCTGACCAATTCAAATAAGTCGCGCCTAATTTTTGACTACAGTATTACCCTGAAGTATAGTATAATTTGACTCGCTAGCTGTCGCCTAGACTGCTAGGCGACACGGAACTCCCTCTTGCCCGTGGATCGTGGAGAACATAGGACGTCTGTTTTTGGGGCTCCTCAAAACGTATTTTTCTGAACCCAATCATGTGCACGTAATTTTCAAATAATTCGCTCACGCTCAGTTTTCCTCTAAAATACTACTACATCTCTTTGAATCTTGTCATCCAAGATCCGACACTTGTTGTGAGGAATGAAGGAGCGGAGCTACGTCTTCGAATAAGTATCGCAATGCGCAATTTATAATATACTCCCGACCACGCGGTCAAGATTGTTTCGTCCTAATTCTGTACGATATAATACTAGTCAAATAATAGTCTATCTGTAAATTTCATGTTGTCACACGTTTCGTCTCACTCGCCATTCGTGACAACATTATTTCTCGCCAAATAAATGTTATCACATTTATTATAGAGTGCTGTGTAGTCCTGTGTTGTCCATTAAGCTTACGAATATTCGTTGTATTACCCCATGATACTTGACGACATTTTTTTAATGACCTACCAGACGTGTTGCAACAATTTTAAAAACCTCATGTTCATGTCGTTCGAGTCAATTAATAATCGTATGACCAAACTATCATAAATTCTAAAAGAAAAACTATTGAAGCTATTTGTAGAATTTCCTGACCTTTCTGAAAGCTATTTTAAAATAATAAAATTTAAAGTTTCTTGTTCAACCGATATACCTTTCTTGAATTATTAATAACCATCCTACATGTTTGTGTTGTGAAGTAATGACTTTGTCTCCTCTTGAAAATAGAATCATCACAACTGGCGCCCGAACCGTGGACAAATAGCTTCAATAGATGTATTTTAAGTAATTGTTTAAATTATGTGTATTTTCTTTAACTAATGAGTGTAAAACATTCCCCAGTAAATACTAGATCCAGAGCCAAAGACTCACCTTCAGTACACCCGTATAGGCGACTGGAGGATAGTAAAAACAAAGACAAAAAATCTGCTAAGATGGAGGCAGAACAGGAACGTATCAGAGTAGAAAAGGCTAGGCTTGAAGCAGAAAAGACGGAGTTGGAAACACTGCTAGTTGAAGTAGAAAGACTGCGGGCTGAGAGACGACGGGCAGTCAACGAAGTAAATGACGTAGGAAATCAGGAGCAAGCTGATCTAGGTAGACAATTGGTGAGTGGACTGGTTAATAATCTGCAAAATTTAAATATAGAGGCTACAATGCCTAAATTCAGCGATACGGAAAAACACCACCCAAAGCAATTCTTAGAAGAACTAAATAGATATTTTAATTTAAAAAGGGTTGGTGGAGTTCAAAAATTATTGTGCTTAGAGAGTGCGTTAGATGGAACGTCGAAACTGTGGTACGACGTAGTAAAAGATAGAATTGATACATATGATGATTTCCAAACTGAATTTCTTAAGAAGTATTTTTCCATACCAGTACAAGTTAGACTAAAAACTATATGGTCATCGCGAAAATATAGGAATAGTGAAGGTACGATGCAAAACTTTTTCCTTAAACAATTGAAAGAAGCTAAATATTTTACCCCGAAACTAGATCAATATGAAATAAATTATAAGATCGTTGAACAATTACCTATTTATGTACTCAATGCGGTAACTGCCGTAGATTTTTCAAACACTGACAAGGTCATTGAAGCAATATCTCACTTAGATACAGTACAACACGTGCGAAATGTAGAAAAACATAGTAGAGGTCACCAATCCACTAATGTCAGAGAGCTGGCATATCAAACTCAATACAACAATGGGTATGGCAATAATAGACAAATTTCTAATAATCACCAGTATAATGCACCAACATGCTATCCAAATAACGGAGCGTTCACACTGCCGAATACCAGTATGCCCCCACCACCAATCCAGCATTATCAAAATAGTAATCCTCAAAACTACAGTAATAATCGACCTTTAAACTGGTAAGTAGCGTGATGAATCTCGGTCCAACATCATGCTACAATCCCTATGATTTTATTGAGGACCTATGCGAAGAAATTATAGACATTCACGATAATCCAAATGCAGTGGGAAGTAAGAACGTTCCTACATCACCACACATATCAATAACGGTAAACCACATGCCGGTAATAGCATTAATTGACACGGGAAGTCAGATTACGTGTATATCTCAACTTTTATATAATCAGCTATCCCAAAATAACAACTTGAATGAATTGCCAGTATCTAATGTTGTAGTTCTCCCTGCATTCGGTAAAAAATCTATCTCAGTAAAACGACAAGTACTACTCGAGACGTTCATTGATAGGCAAAAGATAATCCATGCGTTTTTAGTGATTCCTGGGCTCTCAAAAGACATAATCCTGGGCAATGATTGGCTATATCACACACAATCCATAATAGATTATGAGAGTAAAACCATAATGGTAAAGGGAACTCGGCTTTCCGAGGAGGTAGTGTCGTTCAGTCGTGACTCAACAAAGAAATTGAAATCCGTCCAAGTCGATAATTTAACGTACGTAAAAATAATAGGCTTAACAGAAACAGGAAATCAAAGTGAACATGTAGACCAGTCAGTAGTAGAACTTGATGACACTAATGATGATTCTTCTCGGTGTATCGAATCTGATGCAATTGTCAGTGAAGTTAGTATAAACCAAAATGTTAATGATAAAAATGAGTTAAATGAAAATTCTGATGGTTTACGTACAAATGCGTATACGAATAGTGAAAATATTAGTAATGATAGTACAGTTAATGAAAATGATTTAAGTGAAAATTTTTATGGTTCGCGTAGAAATTTTCATGTAAATGATGATAACATTACAAATTATGACCAAGACATTAGTGATGAAAATAAGGTGAATGAAAATTGTGTTGACATAGATAGAAATGTGCATAAAAATTATGAAGATATTATTAGTATAGATGATGTGATAATTTAAAATGTTGAAATTGAATATGATATATGTGAAAATTGTGATATAAACGTTGAAGGTACTATAGATAAAAATATTGATGAGAAGCAGCTCGATTATAATGCGCACTTGACGAATAATGAGCTCGAAAATATAAATGATAACAGTAGGGATAAAGTAGATGAATATAATAACGTGTTAGTAATACACAACAATACTAGCAACAGTCAGGATGAATTTCAAGTCATTGCAGCCAGTGATGATGATACGGAGATTTCTGAAGTGGAAGATAGTTTACTGAATAAATTACCATGTCTGTATATTGATGGGCAGGACGAAAATTTCTTTGTCGAAGCACGAATGGTCGCGAGTAATCTAACGACGCTTTCCGAATCACAAAAGCAAGTAGTTTTCAATTTACTAATGAAGTATCACAAAGTTTTTTCGAATAAAGCAGGATGTACAACAATTTATGAGCACAAAATTATACCATTAAAATCAAAACCAATAGTTAGGAAATCATACCCAATTCCGTTATCATTACGCCCACAAGTCGATGTGGAAATTGAGGAGATGTTACGGCAAGGAATAATAGAAAGATCAACTAGCCAATATTGTAATCCATTACGAATCGTAAAAAAGAAAGATGGGAAAATCAGAATTTGTTTAGATGCTAGATATATCAATGAAGTAATAGAAGGCGATAACGAATTACCACCTTTGATTAGTGAGCTTCTGCAAAAATATGACGGTGTAAAATATATTTCAACAACAGACCTAACACAAGGGTACTGGCAAATACCACTCAGTCCAGAATCTAGACAATATACGGCATTCCTTCATGGATCGTCACTATATCATTTTCGCCGAGTTCCGTTCGGACTCAAGACCGCATCAAGCGCATTCATTAGGGCATTGAATTTAGCACTAGGGACGCAACATGCTGATTTTTTGACATGTTATATTGACGATTTGCTAATCACTTCAAGAACATTTGAGGAACACCTTAAACATATAGAAATAGTCTTCACTCGTCTCTTGCAATACAATTTTACACTACGATTGGATAAATCATTGTTTTATAGGCAATCAGTGCCATTTTTAGGATTCATTTTAACGCCGAATGGTGTGACACCAGATCCCAGTAAACTGAAAATTATTCAAGAATTTCCTAAACCTCATAATAAAAAACAACTTCAGCAATTTTTAGGAATATGCGGATATTATAGACAATTCAGTATAAAACACTCAAATTACGTACACCCGTTCAGAAACCTTTTACAAGCCAACAAGGAATGGAAGTGGACGTCCGAACATACAACCGCGTTCCACGATATCAAGCGTAACTTTTTAGACTGCGTCACTTTACATCATTTTATCCCAGGCGAAACATTTAGAGTACAAACCGATGCCAGTGATCTAGGCATTAGTGGATTGTTGTATCAGTTTGATTCACAAGGTAACCACAGACTAATCAGTTTAGTAAGTCGGTGTTTAACACCGGCCGAAATAAGTTACACCACAACTGAAAAGGAGCTACTCGCCATAGTGTATGCAGTTATCAAATTTAGAACTTATCTTTTGGGGAATCACTTCGAAATTATTACAGACCACAAGGCGCTCACCTTCTTACACAACGGTAACTTTCACAATTCGAGATTAACTAGGTGGAGTATATTATTGCAAGAATATGATTTCACGATCAAGCACTGTAAGGGAAAGGACAATATTGTAGCCGATTTTTTGGTTTGGATTTGGATGGATTTTTCCATTGCCCGATAATGGAACACAATTTACGGCATATGAATGGAAAAACAGACTTGAAAAGGAAGGTATCAAAGTACAATATTCATCCATTAGACATCCCCAATCTAACCCAACCGAACGTGTTATGAGAGAGCTAGGGAGATTATTTAGAACATTATGCGCTAAAAAACATACCAAATGGGCAAAACATATTAAAGATATAGCAGAATATATGAACCTCACCACGCATTGTAGTACAGAATATACCCCTTACGAGCTTCAGTTTGGAAAGTCATCAAATGACAAGATTCAGGAACTAATCAAATTCCCAGTAGCACCTGAGAAAACTCACGTAGTAAAATTATATAAGGCAGAACAAAACCTGCAAAAGCACTTCCAAAATCGAATAAAAAGTCAACGCACGAAATCAGCACTGGAATTGAAAGAAAATGATTTAGTATTATTGAAAGTTCCACATCAATCCAGCTTATTGAACAAAGTAACGCACAAATTTTTTGAACTCTACCAAGGACCATATAAAATTTCTAAAGTAATCGGAAAGAATGCGTATGAATTAGTAGATACAGGTAACAAGAATGCAATAAAAGGTATATATAATCGTGCAAATCTGCGAAAGTATTACCAGTCGACAATACCAAGCATAAGTACAATAAATTGACGATGATACGTTCCTGCAAAACCGAAATCCTATCAGATTCGCAAATTAAGTAAACACTATAGAATAAGACATACAAATATGTGTAAAATTGACAACAAACTGTAGTCTTTCTAGATTTGCAACCTCAGCAAATATTAGCGTGTAAGCCGTAATCTCTATGAAAATGTATTCAACTGAAAAACCAGAATTGTATCTAAGTTAACATAGCCTAGTCTATAAGTATATGTTTTACTTGTAAGACAAAGTTTTAACTGACGTAGACTAAATTTCAACTAGTCTAAAGATGCATGTTCTATGTAAATCACTATACTCAAACAAATTCAAACAAAACGAAGTATAAGACCATCAATGCTGTATACTACTAGATACATAAATGTAATGGCGTTACGTTTGATCTCAGTAGACCTAACATAACGCCAGGAGGATATTGTAGTAAGCTGACCAATTCAAATAAGTCGCGCCTAATTTTTGACTACAGTATTACCCTGAAGTATAGTATAATTTGACTCGCTAGCTGTCGCCTAGACTGCTAGGCGACACGGAACTCCCTCTTGCCCGTGGATCGTGGAGAACATAGGACGTCTGTTTTTGGGGCTCCTCAAAACGTATTTTTCTGAACCCAATCATGTGCACGTAATTTTCAAATAATTCGCTCACGCTCAGTTTTCCTCTAAAATACTACTACATCTCTTTGAATCTTGTCATCCAAGATCCGACACTTGTTGTGAGGAATGAAGGAGCGGAGCTACGTCTTCGAATAAGTATCGCAATGCGCAATTTATAATATACTCCCGACCACGCGGTCAAGATTGTTTCGTCCTAATTCTGTACGATATAATACTAGTCAAATAATAGTCTATCTGTAAATTTCATGTTGTCACACGTTTCGTCTCACTCGCCATTCGTGACAACATTATTTCTCGCCAAATAAATGTTATCACATTTATTATAGAGTGCTGTGTAGTCCTGTGTTGTCCATTAAGCTTACGAATATTCGTTGTATTACCCCATGATACTTGACGACATTTTTTTAATGACCTACCAGACGTGTTGCAACAATTTTAAAAACCTCATGTTCATGTCGTTCGAGTCAATTAATAATCGTATGACCAAACTATCATAAATTCTAAAAGAAAAACTATTGAAGCTATTTGTAGAATTTCCTGACCTTTCTGAAAGCTATTTTAAAATAATAAAATTTAAAGTTTCTTGTTCAACCGATATACCTTTCTTGAATTATTAATAACCATCCTACATGTTTGTGTTGTGAAGTAATGACTTTGTCTCCTCTTGAAAATAGAATCATCACACAGATAAACACAATATATCATCAACGAAGTTGATGGTAAAATCTTCAATTTCTCTCAAAACTAAATCTAGTGTCCGGATGAGACTCGCTAGACTGGTATTCAATCCGTACGGTGTTACTGCGAATTGGTATGTTTTCCCCTCGTGCTTGAACGCCGTGTATTTTCTTGATTCCGGATGTAATGGAACTTGCCAAAAGCTGGCTGTTAAATCGAGGCTAGACATAACCGAGACGTTGCCGCACTTTTGGAACAAAACCTCAGTGGATTGCGCACAATCGTGATCAGGTACTATCAGCTGGTTGATAAATCTAGCGTCTAATACTAATCTGACGTCTCCCGATTTTTTAGCTACCACTACTAACGGGTTTATGTATTCGCTGTACGATCGTTCGATGATACCGAGCTCTAGCATTTTTTCTATTTCCAGTCTCACTTTGTCTCTATGCACTATTGGTATAGGATAGGATCGACGGACAAATGGTCTGTCTTCATATATCTTTATTTTGTGCTCATAAATGTTGACTCTACCTGGTATTTTTGAAAATATGTCACGATACTCCGTTAATAGTTTTGAGAATGACTCTAACTCTTCAGCCTTAAGTACCTGACACTCCGATAGTTTGTCATTTATCTCATCATCGGTTAACTCAGTATTATGTCTAGCCTGATCATAATTTGAACTAACACTTGAGATTATCGCTTTTTCCTTGATGTTATCATATGGCATACTTGGTTTATAGATCTCGACGCTACCGGTTCTTGCTCTTATTTGGATTCTTAATGTGTTTAATCTCAGATCTAAATCCGCCTGCCACCTATGCAACGTATCTATCCCGATGATCACGTCATGCCTTAGTCCATGCACGATGAGAAAACATACCTCATCTTGCAACGGACCGATTTTTACCGAAGTTAAAATTTGCTCTTTTACGCGGGTTGGCTTGCCCCCTAAAACACCTAGTATCTGGAAGTTTACTACTGGGAATCTCACACATCCGTAAATCTGGTCCTTGTACCTAGAATACCATTCTTCGGATATGCACGTTATTTGACTCCCGGTATCAATTAACGCCTTGACTTCTATCTGCTCGATATGAATACATATTTCCGGACATTGTTTAGTGGGTTTTTCAGGTTTCGACTCCTCGTCTATAAGATAGTCGTACGGGTTTTCGAATGAATTATTTGATTCTATTATATTTTTGAAATTCGCCGCGAAAATATTTACATTTCGCTGTACTGGGTTTTGTAACGGCGTGTCCAGTACAGCGTCCGTTAGTTTCCCGGCAACTCATATTCTGCATTATCGACAGCCGTGTTGACATTGCTTTCGGAAATCGCGCTTATCCGTTGCGTATTCCAAGCGCTCGGCCTATTATTCATAGTTTCTGCTTGGCCGTATTTTTGTTTAGAGTCTGGCTTGTCTGTTGAGGATCTGCCTAGCGGATTTTCGACTTCCGTTCGCCATGACGTTGGCTTATCAGTGACGCGACTGACGGATGGACCCTGTCTATTCGCATACGAGTTTTTGTACCTGGGCGCATTCGACCTACCTCCGAATTGCATCTCATCAAGGAAGCTTAGCAGTGAATCGATGTCTCGGATATCGCGGCATTTAGAAGCTTCGACGACCGGTTCGTCAAAGTGACGCGTAAGGTTTTTTACGATTTCTGACTCGGCCATCCGCGGACATAACCCCGCTGCCGACGCAAATTTCCTGTTCGCGTATTCCGACCACGTTACCTTCGAGTCCGGGTGATAGTAGCCAAATTCTATGTCCTTTCGTAGTTCCCGTTGAGTTTCCTCACCCCAGTACCTACTTAAAAATCTGGTTTTGAAATTTTCCCAGGAAGCTATCCCGTCGCGACGCGCGATCCACCAATCCTTGGCATCATGACTAAGACTCTGCCCTATTAATTTTAAGCAAACATCATCGCATTCAGCGTTAACGAAGGTAAAATATTCTTCAAGTTCCTTAATATAGTTGGCGGGTCTTTCCCAACCTTTACCGGAATAAGTCGGTAGTTTGATGTGCCTGGATACAATTTGATTATAATCGGTATTTGAAATTGACGTTCTATTCTTTATTCTTCTAATGTCAGCTTCGATATTACCTTTAAATTTTTCTTGTTGTCATTCTATCTCGCTAATTTTGTTTAGACCAGTTTGATGGTTTTTCATAATTTTTGCATCCAAGCAGTTCAAACTATCGCCAAATTCTTCTCTGATCTCGAACTGACTTTTTACTATTTCCTTTTGACAGGCCTCTATCTTATTATCGTTTTTCTCATTTGTGCTCTGGAATCTATTTTCTATCTGGTCAAATCGCGATTTAGTCTCAGAAACATGTTCTCCTAATTTTTCATTTAATCGATTTTCATATTCTTTCTGATCTACTAAATTTTCTGACCTAAATTGTAACATTGTTCGTTCCATTGCAGCAAATTTATCGTCTAATTTTTTGTTTAATCTTTCTAGCGCCACCATCATCGAGGACTGGTCGACCTCTACCTGTCTACGATTCGATGTACCGCTATCTGATTGTTTGGCTGAATCTTTACTAATAAAACCTCTATCAAAATTTATTTGAGTTTTGTCTTTGTCTCGTTTAGATACATTCCTGATCTCTACATGCTGTTCTAAGACTCTATCGACGCAGGCTTCCTTATCCGTCATTTTCCTTATTTTGTTGACACTAAGGTCGTCTGGTCTTGACATTGACTCGATCGAATTTAAGTTTAGCAAGGATTTTACGTTATTTCAGCAAAGATTTTAAATTTTAGTTAAGGCAAGAGTTAAAGCAAAGGTTCTGAAATTGGTTAAAGCAAATTTATACTAAATTTCTTTAATAGAGTGGCCCCACGTTGGGCGCCAAATGTAACTTTTTTTATGTGCTTTGCGTCACGGGAGTGGCGCAAACACGAAGTTATTGTGAGTTTTTTATCTAATAATGTTTAGAGCCGCTCTATCGAATCTAGTCTGACAGGTTTCTAATGCGGACTTGGGAGTAGAAGACTCCGAAGCCGCCAGCGCATACCTGGGTGTGCAGATGCACGCCAAGGATGCCAAGTTTCCCTGGTCGCGGACTTGGGAGTGGAAGACTCCAAGCCGCCTTTACATACCCGGATGTGCAACTGCACACCAAGGATGCCTTAGTCTTCTAATCGCGGACTTGGGAGTGAAAAACTCCGAAGCCGCCTCCCTCAGACCTGGGTGCGCTTGACGCACACCAAGGCTGTCGCAGACTTGGGCGAGTAAACTCGCCAAAGCTGCCTTCTAGCTAAGGTGGAAATAAGCTGCGATGTGTAAGGAAAACTCGGGGTAAAGAAGCCTGCGTCGTATGCTTTAACTTAGATTCTAATGCAAAACCATTTGCGTAAACAAAAAGGAAAATAAAATATGTACAAGAAATAATATGAAAGAATAACAAAATTGTTCCCTAAGGTTGCAACCGAAATCTACAAACTAGATATGAAACTAATATAAACAGTGTTTTTGTTTTGGTTTAGGTTTGATTTCCATGGATAGACTAAGTTTGAAATGTGAGTAAGTGGTATATAATTTGAGCAAAGAAAGAAATTGGATTCTAAGTATTAACAAAGTGACTCGACCGAAATAATATAATTTTAATTATTATTCCAAAAATGAAGTGACTCTAAGAGCTCTCCGGGCGCTTTGCCTCGGAGACTCGTTACTGAAGAGAGAGTGAGCCAATCAGGCGCTATGCCGTGTATTGCTGCTGGTCTGAGTGGCGTCGCGACTTATATATCCGTCGTGACGTCACTCAGGCCAGTGTCGTTGTTGACAGTGTGGTGCCGTGTGCACGATCGCGTTGAGTTTGAATCGTAACGGCACAGGCCTGGGTAGGCCTGGCACGTTACAATATATATTGTAACGTTTTCCTCCCTCAAACGGAACGGTTAAGGTGGGCCGTCGTTACTGTGAGTTTTTTGGCTTTGCCAGGTGATGATGTAAAAATTTGGAACTCCTCAAATAATAGGGGAAAATAGTCGGTTCTGCCGACAAGAAAAGCCCTTAGATTCATTTATCTATCTTCGCACGGATTCGGACGTTTTATTGCCAGAACCGTGCTCCTTCAGAGCAGGGTTTGTTACGCCGTGCCTGATTATCTATGTCAGAGTAGGGTGTTTTAATCCGTACCTGAGTCCCTATTCGGTATCGTTCTCAGATCTGGGTGGTTAACCAAGACTGTGTACCAAACTTGGGTTTGTGATCACTGGCCCTCGGACATAAGTAGTTAGCTGATGCCGTACGCTCTATGAATTCACGCGCCGAAGCTGTTCCCTATGTCATCGAATTTCTATTTAGAAGTCGAATAAGAAACAGACAAGGAATCAATTGAGTTGTATAATAAGTTGATAATCTATTTGTATTTTATTACGAATGATATAAGGACATATATTTAATAAAATCGTTATTATTAGTTTGAGTCTAAGCTATTCTTACTCATATAGTCAGTATCTATTTCTAGTGTTTAGGCTAGGTTACTTGTTTGATTCTATATAATGCTAATTAGCGCTTTGCTAACTTGTTTATTGGTGGCTCAATGCCGTTGTCTCATGACAACTAAATTTTGTTTCTTATTTCGAGAATTGACTTTTTAATTGATCGCTTTGATCATTAGAAAGAGAAGCTATGTTAATCTAGAAAAGCGATATTTCTGAGATTATATCAATGTGAGACACCCAGAGCGCTGTGCTCGTAGAGTGCTGCTTTGGCTTGGGTCGCTCTGGTATTTATTGTCGTCTCCCCACTACTTCACCGAATTTTGGGGATTATCGCGTCATAATCCGTCTTCACGTGTTTTTCTGTAACAACTAGCTAGGCATGCCTTGCAGGCAGGTCGCGTATGTTACAATATATATATATATATATATATATATATTGTAACTTTTTGGGGTTGCTCGGATCGCGGCACTGAAGGTGATGCGATCCGGAAGTTACTTGTGAGTTCTTTATCTTGAAATTATAATCAGGACCTCCCGAAATAAGTATATGTTAGACCCTAATACAGACTAGGGCGGAGCGAATCTCGCCGTAGCTGCCTCCCTCAGACCTGGATGCGGTAATCCGCACCAAGGCTGTATCAGACTTGGATCGGCGTTATCTTACCAAGACAGTACCCTGACTTGGATGCAGCTAGTGCACCAAAGCAGGCATCTGATCCGCGCAGCGTTTGCCTGACCGAAGCTGTATGTTAGCTATGGATTGATTAGTAGAATAAAGGAAAGAAAGAAGTTCTGAGATGGATTTTAGCTGTTCAGTTAAATAATAATTTAATCTATAAAATTTATGAGATAAATAATATAACAGAAAATATTACAAAAGAAAAATTATCCTAAAGAATTAAATTATAAGAATAACCTATGTTTAGTGCGCGTTCTGAGTTTTCGGCTAAGCCACGATATTACCGTTAAGAATGTTTATAGCAAATAGACAAGATGTTAAATGATTGAAAATGAAATTGAAATTGAATAATTTGACTCTAGACGTAAGTTCCTGCTGTAGGTAACTCCGTTTCGCAAAGTGATTCTAATAAGGTACCTGGGCTCTATGCCTGTCAGGTCCTGGCTAAATAGTGAGTAGTGAGTCGCACCGGTGCTATACCTGGAATGCGCTCTAAGAATTACTAGGGATCGCGCTGCTACTTGGCTAGCTACGAGAAGAGAGAAGATGAATATAGTGAGTCGGTCGGCCGCTTTGGCTCAAATCCGCTGCTTCTACGAGCCGCACGGCTCGTTATATAGCGCTCTGTGACGTCAGTTGTTATGCGTGAAGGGTCCTGCGCGCTCGTCTCATATGAACGTATCAGGCATATCGCCTGATACGTTACAATATATATACCCTAGTATATATAATATATACTTACCGCACCTGCCACTACCCTCTGAAATCAGACATTTAAGATCGATGAACCCTTTTTCGCCATCGGTAATATCACATCTAATAACGGCACCACATCGACAAGCTCCGTTTATGTACCCTGAGTTTCCATCTTTGGTTATTTTGTGATTCTTAAAATTAAACCCACATTTTATCTTTAAGGCGTCCCATAATTTCTCCGTAATAAAATCTTGCCATTTTCCCTGCTTTAATACGGTGCATTCTCTTTCATACTTGCGCTGCCGATCTTTCTCTGTTCTTTTATACACTTTACACGTTAAAAGATCCGTGAAGCCTGATTTAGGGATAGAAATTTTGAATTCGGTGGTAGACTCTCGAATGTCTAGGTCTGAAACGGTTGAGTTCATGCTCAAATTACCGATGCTATCATCCACTTTGTTCTCAGCCTCGTCCACAACGCGTTCTTTTTTTCCCGTTAACATGTCGCGTATACCATGTCTATTACAGGTGACGAAGGCGTACACAGATTTGGAATTAATCGCGTGATGCAATTCTTTAGAAATGTCGTCAAAGACTTTGTCATCTTTCGAGACAATACTTTTATCGTCATTGCACAATATACTTTCTTTTCTTATTAGTACTGAATCTATGAGATTGTTTATATCCACTTTGCTAGGGCGCCCACGTTTTCTAGACATGATTAGTAATTTGTTTTATTCACTATTTGGATCAGTAAAGCTCGAGTTATATTTTTTGATACCAGCTGTACTGTTGCGAGCGCACAAAATACTACTTGTGTCCTAAGCATCGATAGTTCAGACGCCAAATAACATTGTATCGAGATATGACTCACTGGTAAGTGTTTCTCGTCATAGGCCGGTCGAAAAGGGAATTTAAACAGAAGTAGTTTTAAAGCGAAGAATAAAAAAAAAATAAAGGCATGAAGCGGGTGATCTGAGTTTAGAAAAAATCCGAATCCGAATCTAAGTTTGTGAAAAAAATCGGTGAGCACAATATGCAAAAAAAATCAAAAACCGTCAAAAACGATCAAAAAACTCCACACCGCTTTCTCAAACTGCAAACGTTGCGAAAACCGTACTAGATAGAAAAAACTGTTGCTGAAACGATTTACGAGAGCACAAAATTTGCCACGAAAAAGTCCGCGAGGGCATATGTCTAATAATCTAAAGTTAATAGCATAGGCGTTAAAGGCGCCAGAAATTTCACCCTAACATTGCTTAGATTTCCTGAATTTTCAGCCGTCCGAAGTGTGTCCCGGAGAAATTACAAAAAGAATATCTAAATCTAAAGTTTGGATCAAAAATCTGAAAACATTCATGACTCATTTCTACACTGAAAAAAAAAATAGAAAAAAAAATGGTGCCATCATAGACTTAGTAGCGTGATGTTCGTAGTGGGACATGAGATTTTTGAGAATTTTTCGAGATTTTTAAAAAATGTAGAAATATTTGGTAGTTTGTAAATGCATTAAAAAAAAAAAAACGGGTCGATCAAAAAATCTGAAAAAATTCAGGGGATCGTTTTAGTAGTAGGATAATTGTAGAAATTTTTTTGAAGCAAATCGAAAATGGTAAGGCAAATTCATTGGTCAAGTTGGCGTGGAATTCCCCATGTACAGCATGGAATTCTTGAAATTTCTTTTGATTTTGATCAAAAGGGAGAGTGATTTAGGTCTATAATGAATTCATAATGGTTCCTAGAATAAATCAGAGGACATGAAAAATTCCTCGTCAAGTGGGCCACCTACGCTTTTCGATGTCTTCGGAAATTCTAAAATAAATAAAGTGTGTCACCTGGGCAAGAAAAATTTTTGTAAATTATTTCAGATTTTTAGGTTGCGTTCATTCGAAGATGAGAGAATACGTGTTGACCTACTTAACTTGATAAATTGAGTTGTTGACTGAAAGTTAATAGCAATGGTGTTAATACGTTATTATTGGAGGTAGGAGAGGGGATGGAGGGAGGGGGGGCCACCCGCCCACCCACTTCCCCCCCTTCCTCCAGGGGGTTACTTGGACTAAGTCCACTGCTCGAGTTCTTCTTCATCTCTGAATCCCTCTGAACCCCTCTGAATCCTCCCACCATCCCCTCTCCTACCTCCAATAATAACGTTGATAAATTGAGATCGGTCAAAGAGAAGTTCCATACACAACTTTCTTGATTTTTTCTCAGTTTTCAGTTGAGATGATTTTCGATTTTTTTCCGCTACATTTAAGCACATTTAATCGATAAAAAAACGAGAATTTGTGTTTTCATAAATTGGGGAGGTTTTTTTCTATCAACAAAAAAATAAAAAAATAAAAATAATACAGATGTAAAATAGCGTATTTAAAAAAAAAAAAAATTGAAGCGGAGACTTCAGATGATTACGAGGAGAAAATCATTGAAAACTCATTCGAGTTTTAATCAATACTTCAACACATAAGATTTCATTATTTTTTATCTCAGGAATGGCTAGATGAATTTTCTCGAAGTTTCGATTTTCGTATTGTCAAATCAATATTGGAAATTCCGGTATTTGTTCCAATGATCAAAACTAATTTACCGAATATATGCAGCAACAAATTCGGGAAGTCGTTTATCTATTGCATAGATGCAGCAACAAATTCGGGGAGTCATTTACCTACCCCATTTATGCAGCAACAAATTCGGGGAGTCACTTACCTACCCAATATATGCAGCAACAAATTCGGGGAGTCGTTTATCTATTGAATAGATGCAGCAACAAATTCGGGAAGTCGTTTACATACCCAATATATGCAGCAACAAATTCGGGAAGTCATTTACCTACCCCATTTATGCAGCAACAAATTCGGGGAGTCATTTACCTACCCCATTTATGCAGCAACAAATTCGGGGAGTCATTTATCTATTGAATAGATGCAGCAACAAATTCGGGGAGTCGTTTATCTATTGAATAGATGCAGCAACAAATTCGGGAAGTCGTTTACATACCCAATATATGCAGCAACAAATTCGGGAAGTCATTTACCTACCCCATTTATGCAGCAACAAATTCGGGAAGTCATTTACCTACCCCATTTATGCAGCAACAAATTCGGGGAGTCATTTACCTACCCCATTTATGCAGCAACAAATTCGGGGAGTCATTTACCTACCCCATTTATGCAGCAACAAATTCGGGGAGTCATTTACCTACCCCATATATGCAGCAACAAATTCGGGGAGTCATTTACCTACCCAATATATGCAGCAACAAATTCGGGAAGTCGTTTACATACCCAATATATGCAGCAACAAATTTTCCGACCACGAATCCGAGGAGTAACAGATTTGGGCATATATTCATAGTACTGTTCTACAGCGGTACAGAAATATCCAGCTTTTTCGTGTGAAGCGTATTTTCTAATGAACGTACAGAAGGTCGATTGCCGAAATTAAGATGGTCGGAGCATCTTGCATCGCGTATTTGAAAAGCATCAAATTAGCAACAAAATCCTGTACGATTAAAATTCGTTTGTCATAATTTTTTTCATTGCTTTTCGTGTTCTGGGAGTGCTCACTTCAGATTAAGCTGGCACCCCCACAAATTTTGGCCACACGGCTTGAGCAACAAAATCGAAATTATAGCAACAAATTAGCATCAAATGAGCACTCAATCGCCTCGTGGTTTGAATTTCATTTTGTCGGTAGGGGGGTGCCAGCCTTAGGGACGTAATAACGACTGGCGTCTAGCGAATCCCAAACGCACCGTCACGTGGTGCTTACTGCACAAGTTGTTCCGACTCCTCTCATTGTTTCTCGCGCTCCTTCGCTCTCTCTTTCTCTCTCTCTCTTTCTGTATGTATTGTTTCTGTTACATGTATTTTTTTTCATCGATTGTTTGAAAATTTTTATCTGACGTAATGATTGATCAAAAATTCTAAAACTTGGTACAGTTGTCGCTAAAAACAAGAGGTACCAAATAGTATTTGTGTTTTATTGAAAATAAATTTCTGACTTGTGAGTTTTATATTCATTTTTATTCTGCATATTTGAATTAATATAAAACGAACAAATCGATAATTTATTGAGAAAAAAAATAGCTTTCTGTACCCCTTACTGTTTCTGGGGCATAAATAAACTGAATCTAATCTGATGTGAATCTATAATCACTCCCTGTAAGATGTATATTTTCTCGTTGCCTCAGTGCCTAAAAAAATTAACGTTTGGTGTTTAATTCTAAATATAAGTTACCATGAGATTCGATGAAAGCATATTATATACGTATACTGATGACTTGAGAAGACGTATAAATCAAGTAGTTTCTGTACGTAATAACGGTAAGCTTTTTACACGTATATAATGGGAGATTGGTAAACCATGTTCGTACCGTACACTATAATCATTCATTATACGTGTTCATGTCCTTTCGCATAAACGTATATGCTACGTATATGCGGTACGTCTTAATTTCCAAAAAATCGAACGAATAATACTCGAATAATCATATTACGTTATCATGGGATTCGATGAAAACGTATCATATTCGTATACGAATGACTTGAAAAGACGTATAAATCAAGTAGTTTCTGTACGTAATAACGGTACGCTTTTTACACGTATATGATAAGAGATTGGTAAGCCATGTTTGTACCGTGTCTTATGAACATTTATTATACGTATCCATTTCCATTCGTATAAACCTATATACTAAGTAAATAGTATGCACACCATTTTGGAAGAATTAAAACGTATATTATTCATCGATCAGAGGATTTATTCGGCTAATAAACGTGTGAAATATACGGATATTCTATGTTTGATCATAAACGTATGTCACGAACGTGTAATATCAGTATGATTATATATTGTAACTTTTTTGGGGTTGCTCGGATCGCGGCACTGAAGGTGATGCGATCCGGTAGTTACTTGTAAGTTCTTTGTCTTGAAATTTTAATCAGGACTTCCCGAAATAGGTAGATGTTAGATCCTAACACAGACTAGGGCGGAGCGAATCTCGCCGTAGCTGCCTCCCTCAGACCTGGATGCGGTATTCCGCACCAAGGCTGTATCAGACTTGGATCGGCGTTATCTCACCAAGACAGTACCCTGACTTGGATGCAGCTAGTGCACCAAAGCAGGCATCTGATCCGGGCAGCGTTTGCCTGACCGAAGCTGTATGTTAGCTATGGATTGATTAGTAGAATAAAGGAAAGAAAGATGTTCTGAGATGGATTTTAGCTGATCAGTTAAATTATAATTTAATCTATAAAAATTACGAACAAAAATAATACAAAAAGAAAATCATTACAAAAGAAAATATTAACCTAAGAGTTAAGTAATAAGCGAACCTAAGTTTTTAATGTGTTTAGTGTTTTGGCTAAGCCACGAAATTGTCGTTAAGAATGAGTAAAGCAAATGGATAAGGTTAAATGATTGAATATTAATTTGGAATTGAATAATTTGATTCTAGACGTAAGTTCCTGCTGTAGGTAACTCCGTTTCGCAAAGTGATTCTAATAAGGCACCTGGGCTCTATGCCTGTCAGGTCCTGGCTAAGTGATGAGTAGTGAGTCGCACCGGTGCTATACCTGGAATGCGCTGCTCTGCCGAGCAGCACCGCTCGTTATATAGCGCTTTGTGACGTCAGTTGTTATGCGTGAAGGGGGATGCGCGATTGTCTCATGTATTCGTATCAGGCATAACGCCTGATACGTTACATTGCCCCCTTCAATCATCAGTTCTTCGGATGACGCTTGCAGTCAGATGTTCGGACGATGATTGACCAATCTTCAATAGTGAGTGAACTCTATAATCGTTTTAATCCTAGAGGATCGGTGACGTCGATATCGGTTGGTATCTCTATTTCCTCGCGTCGTGGTTCTTTGGCCGGTGGTGTTTGTGTCTCATCATCAGATAAGTCTAGGGTCCCAAAAGGTCGTAGCATTGATATTTTTCTTCGATGCTCCTTTTTTTGCATTTTGGTCCATTCCGGTACATCAATTGGAGTTAATTTCCATGGAAGGTAAGTAGTTACTGTACTCGTCTTTATTGTCTCATCCGTGTTGTTATTGTTTGGTATATTCGTCATATTCGGTTGTTTTGTTTCAGGTCTAGGTAATTTCGTCAACTCCAATGGGATTCTGATCGGCAGTGAAAATTTAATTGGTACCTCTTTTTCCACGATCTTCGGCTGTTCCTCCATCTCCATTGCATTTATCAGGTGGTCGATTGTTACCGGCGAGTCTTCCAATAATATTTCCGTGCTACCGGATAATCCAGGCAGAGTATGTTTTGTTTTATCATGCCTTAGTCTTCTGTTGTTCGCTGCCGTCTGTATTCCTCTCCCTTTCACGTATCTTCCTTTTCCCGATAGAAATTTCCCATTTGACTCGAGTATTTTATATTGATTGTTGTTCTCGTCTGAATTTTCTAGGTTCTCCGTTTGGGTACCTTTATCCTGCACACTGGTGTACTCATATCGGAAAGAACTCATTTTGGCGAATACTTTCTGTGCTTCGGGGTGACTTTATTTATAGTCAACAAATGACATGTGTGACATCGGTGAGTATTCTTTTTTCATTTCGTGTTTTGTGTCGTCAAATCGATTCGTTTTGATTGTGTGTTCTTTACTTGCCGTTTCTATTCTTCTCTCGAAGGTTCCAGATATTTCTTGAACATGTTTACATGGAATCTTCCACGCTCTTGCCCAGTAATCGGATTTTCTAGTATGAACGTTGCTTCCCCTATTCTGGTTTTTAATTTATATGGACCCTCATACAAAGTAAAGAATTTGGCTAGTTTTTTGTTTTTTGTATCTGATACGTTTAAAGCTCGTACTAAAACCATATCTCCTACATGAAACTTAATTATTCTATGTGTTTTATTTAATCTAGCGGCTCGCTTTAGCCCTTTGCGCAATATATTACGTCTAACTAAACCTAGCTTTACTTCTTGTGATATCCTACTTTTATTTTTTATCAACCACTCTTCCCAAAATCTGGTTGGTGGTGTGCCTAGTTGGATTTCGCACGGACAGAATCCAGTCGAGTCATGATACACTTCGTTTATGCAGCACTCGATTACCTGGATCCAGTTTATCCATTGGGTGTGTTCACCTGTGAGAAAAGTTCTAAAAAATCTCCCTATTTCGCGATTTACTCGCTCAACGATATTGCCTTGAGGATGACGGATGGATGAGAAAACTGGAGTAATCCCTTCTTCCTCTAATTTGTTCAACCACTTTGCCGAGGTAAACTGTGTACCATGGTCGAACTGGATCCTGTCCGGCTTTCCTAATTCTGGTATGTATTTTTCAAATATGCACCGAATAGTGGACTCCGCGTTCGCCGTTCTCATAGGGTATATTCGCACAAACTTGCTAAATGCATCGCAAGCAACTAATATCCATCGATAATTTCCGCGACTCGCAGGTAACGGTCCAAAGAAATCTATAGAGACTAGGTCTCCTACGCCTTCCGGAACTATGTTCTGCATACTTGCATAACTATACGAATTAGGTACCTTACACCGTTGACATCGATCGCACCTCGCTAATTCCTGTCTAATTACTCGTGCAAATTTCGGTATGTAAAAGCTTCCTCTCAAGATGTGGTAGCATTTATTTGCTCCCGTATGTCCGTATATTTCATGACATTCTTTTATTAGAGTTTTTATCAAGGTATTGGGTACGTAAGCCTGCATGCGGCCCCCTGGTTCTATGTGATATAAAACCCCGTTAATTAATTTAAACCGTTTTTTGATTTTAATGTCCTCTGAGTTGATAATGTCGCTGATCTTATTATCCTGTCTTTGTAATACACCCAGTGACTCTAAGTTTGTCCTTAACTCGTCTGTCACCTCTTTAGCTAATGGTGCTATAATTACGATCTGACTTACCGACGCAGTATTTTCTTCTGTTTCAGGAGGATATCGACTCAGTATATCGGCAACTATATTATCCTTTCCTTTGATGTACTCAATATCAAATTCATAGGTTTGAATAAATAATATCCATCTAGTCAATCTTGAACTTAATAACCTACACGTGTACAAGAATGTTAAAGCTTTGTGGTCGGTACGTATTGTCAATTTAGCTCCAAGTATGAACGTTCTAAACTTTCCCAGCGCGAAAACAATTGCTAAGAGTTCTTTTTCAGATGTAAAATAATTCAATTCTGCTCCTTTTAATGTCCTGCTCGCAAAACCGACAATGCGTTCCTCCTGTTGCTCTGATAGCTGGTATAAAACTGCACCAATTGCATAATTACTAGCATCGCATTGTAAATAATATCTATGCTTCGGGTTCGGGTGGTGTATTACCATGCTGTTGCAAAATAAATTTTTCACTATTGTGAAATGCGCCATCATATCTTCATTCCACTCCCATCTAGATCCTTTTCTCACTAATTTCAAAAGTGGCGCGGTTGCCTCAGAATATTCCTTTGTGAATTTACTATAATAGTTCGTTAAACCCAAGAAAGCTTTTAACTGTTTTACGTTCTTCGGTACTGGGAAATTTTGTATTGCTTCAACCTTCTCAGGCTGCGGGCTAATCCCATGCTTGGTTATTCGGTGACCAAGAAAGTCTATTTCTTCTCGAAAGAACGTTGATTTGTTAAAATTTACAGTTAAATTATATTTTCTGAATGTTTCAAATAGTGATTTTAAGTGATCTAGATGCGACTGGAACGAATCAGATAGACACAAAATGTCGTCTACAAAATTAATTGTAAATAACTCATTTTCTTTTAATATCAAGTCTAGTGTTCTAATTAAACTGGCTAAGCTTGTGCTTAATCCATATGGTGTTACCGTGAACTGGTAGGTTTTCCCCTCGTGCATGAACGCAGTGAATTTCCTTGAATCTTTGTGCAATGGCACTTGCCAGAAACTAGCTGTTAAATCTAAGCTGGACATTACTGATGCATTCCCGCACTTCTGGAATAAAACCTCAGTTGATTGCGCACAATCATGGTCAGGTACTATAAGTCGATTTATGAATCTTGCATCCAAAACGAGACGAATATCACCTGATTTCTTTGCTACGACCACAACTGGATTGACGTATTCACTGTACGACCTTTCGATTACTCCAAGTTTCAGCATTTTTTGTATTTCTTGATTTACTTTATCACGATACATAATTGGTATTGGATAGGATCTTTTCACGAATGGTCTATCTTCGTATATCTTGATCTTATGCTCGTAAACCGTGACTCGACCTGGGACTTTCTGAAACACGTCTCGGTACTCCAGAATAAGATTCTCAAAAGATTTTAATTCATCGACTCCTAGTACCTGACATTCAGATAGCTTGCACATGATCTCCTCATCGGTTACACCAAAATTGTTCTCCTCTGAGCTTATATTTGCAATTTTTAACGCTACAGCTCTGTTTTCTTGCTTGTGACTAGGTCCGTAAATTTCAATGCTGTGTTTTTTATCGTTTATCTCGATGTTCAGTCTACCAAGTTTCAAATCAATATCCGTTTTCCACCGATGGAAAATATCAATTCCTAATATGACCTCATGTTTTAATCCAGGCACGACGAGAAAACCCACCAGATCGTTGGTAATTCCAATCTTTACGCTAGCTAGGAACTGTTCCTTGATTTTTATCGGTTTGCCCCCTGCCGCTCCGGTAATCTGAAAGTTTACGACCGATAGTTTTTCGCAATTTGTAAGCTGTTCACGAAATTTGTTATACCAACTATCTGAGACGCAGGTTACCTGACTGCCCGTATCAATCAAGGCTTTCACCTCTATGTCCTCGACCCTAATCGCTACTTCCGGACATGTGTTTGAATCCGTCGTTTCGTTGGATTCTTCCTCGGTCAAGTATTCTTTCGGATCTTCAAAAATATTTGAATTTGAACCGTTTATCGCAAAAACTTTCATTGTACGCTGTGTCGGTACCGGTGTTATTGTGACCGGCACAGCGACATCTAGTTTTCCGATTCCGCGTTTGTTTCTACCGAATTTTGTTCGTCTATTGTCTCCTCACAATCTATCGAGTTTACATGACGACTTGTCCAGTTATTCGGTCTTGGACTCTGTGTTTGCGTACTTGGCTTATTGTTTTCAACCGAGTCGCCTAGCTTAGGTGTTATGCTATTGTAATCTGTTCGCCATAACACCTGTTTATCACGCGTTTCGCCAGCACGATAGTTTGTTGGTGTTTGTCTGTTTGTGACCGTGATTCGACTTCGTGGAGCGTTTGATCGTCCACCGAATTGCAATTCATCAAGAAACGAGAGTAACGAATCGATGTCTTGGATGTTACGGCACCTAGCTGCTTCGACTACATTTTCGTTGAAATGTCGGGTAAGACTACGTACGATTTCACATTCTGGCATCCGCGGAACTAAACCCGTGGCTGATGCAAATTTACGGTTGGCGTATTCTGACCATGTTACTTTCGAGTCTTGGTTATAAAATCCGAATTCTATATCTTTTCTTAATTCTCTTTGCGTTTCTTCTCCCCAATATCTATTTAGGAACCGGATCTTAAAAGAATCCCATGTGTTGATCACGTCGCGACGCGCAGTCCACCAGTCTTTCGCATCGTGACTTAGACTTTGGCCTACAAACTTTAAACATAGATCATCGCTGTCTGCGCCTATAACGGTAAAGTATTCTTCTAGTTCTTTAATGAATAAAGCAGGTCTTTCCCACGCTTTTCCGCTATAATTCGGCATTCTAATATGTTTGCTTATGATGCTATTATAGTCGCTAGCTTGTCCATTGTTTCGAGTTCGATTTCGCCTAACCTCTAAATCCAAGTTTGTTTTCAAGCTATCTTGTTTGTTTTCAATCTCTACAAACCTATCGATGTTAGCCTGATAGTTTTCTTTTACTTTATTATTTAGTTTATTCAAACTACCATTAAACTTGCTTCTTATATCTAGTTGACATGTAGTTAACTGTTCCTGATATAATATTAATTCTGAACAGTACTTTTCTTCTATTCCTTTGACATTACCTTCTACTGACTCTATTTGTTTTTGATTAATTTGCTGTTGTTCTTCTAATTTTCTAGTGATTCTAGTTTCGAACTTCGAATTTTCTTTTTCTACGTCTGATTTAAATATCATCATTTTACGTTCAACTGAAGCAAATTTCTCATCTAGTTTTTTGTTTATCTGTTCTAGGATTTGAAGCATCATCGAATCGTTTGGACTTGCGGCTATTTTCTTTTCAGAGCTACTATCGGTCGGTTTATCAATAAACGCTTTGTCTAACTCAAACATGCCTCTGTCTTTGTCACGCCTACCTACGTTCTTATCCGTACTTTTCATGCTAAAATCCTTCTCTGAACCCTTTTTGGACATTGCTCCAGAATTTTGACTTTCCATTTTAGTTTTGAAGTTAACTTTACGATATTAATGATTCTAAATTTTTCTACTTTGACAAGGAGTCGTGCGTTGGCTCTAACTTTTTTAACAAGGGAAGCCCCACGTTGGGCGCCAAATGTAACTTTTTTGGGGTTGCTCGGATCGCGGCACTGAAGGTGATGCGATCCGGTAGTTACTTGTAAGTTCTTTGTCTTGAAATTTTAATCAGGACTTCCCGAAATAGGTAGATGTTAGATCCTAACACAGACTAGGGCGGAGCGAATCTCGCCGTAGCTGCCTCCCTCAGACCTGGATGCGGTATTCCGCACCAAGGCTGTATCAGACTTGGATCGGCGTTATCTCACCAAGACAGTACCCTGACTTGGATGCAGCTAGTGCACCAAAGCAGGCATCTGATCCGGGCAGCGTTTGCCTGACCGAAGCTGTATGTTAGCTATGGATTGATTAGTAGAATAAAGGAAAGAAAGATGTTCTGAGATGGATTTTAGCTGATCAGTTAAATTATAATTTAATCTATAAAAATTACGAACAAAAATAATACAAAAAGAAAATCATTACAAAAGAAAATATTAACCTAAGAGTTAAGTAATAAGCGAACCTAAGTTTTTAATGTGTTTAGTGTTTTGGCTAAGCCACGAAATTGTCGTTAAGAATGAGTAAAGCAAATGGATAAGGTTAAATGATTGAATATTAATTTGGAATTGAATAATTTGATTCTAGACGTAAGTTCCTGCTGTAGGTAACTCCGTTTCGCAAAGTGATTCTAATAAGGCACCTGGGCTCTATGCCTGTCAGGTCCTGGCTAAGTGATGAGTAGTGAGTCGCACCGGTGCTATACCTGGAATGCGCTGCTCTGCCGAGCAGCACCGCTCGTTATATAGCGCTTTGTGACGTCAGTTGTTATGCGTGAAGGGGGATGCGCGATTGTCTCATGTATTCGTATCAGGCATAACGCCTGATACGTTACAATATGTATACCAAAAATACACTGAGTATACTTATATGATACATAAAATATACGGACAGGTGTTTATTGGGAGAGGTAAAACATCGTTTTTCGCCGAAACGCAGAAACACGTGTCTCATGAAATCGCATGAAAATTGCTATACCAAAGTTACAAATGAATTGGAAGTTGTGGCCAAAAATCATCGGTGAATCCATATGGACTGGGCCGTATGTAAATTAAATATATTGCCAATTTCGCTAATCATCCTCATATTAATAATAGTTGCAGTTACAGATTCGCGAGCAAACTTTGTGAGCTTTGAATTATAGGTAATTGAATTTTGTTCATCCGATGGTTTGTCATATACTATACTTCTGACTCACCGCGCGTTTCGATTTGAAATCCATGCGAGTAATCTGAAAGTATAGTATATTATATTATTTATAAATAAGGCATTTTATGTCAACTTAGTACAGCGTCTTTCATGAAATTCAATATACCTCAAAATTTATTTATTATTCGACTCATGTGCATTTGAGGATATTCCAGAAAGAAAGGTCAATAAAGGTACTGGCTGCCTACTCCTATTGAGGTGTAAAAGAAATCAATCGGCAACTGAATTGAAAGTGTTTCAAATCCTAGGTGTATGAAATATTTTTTGTAAATCATTTGAAAATAGTTCCGACTTACCGTTGATTTCGGAAATCCCTGGAATCTCGCCGCCCGACATGATGCCGAAATTCATACTGATACGAAACGAAGTTCACACAATTTCTTCAAGATTAATACACGCAAGTAAAGTAGGGATAATTCCCGCGCCCACGCACAGACAAATCCCAAGTCAGCCTAATGTGTGACGTGTTTATATGCTCATATTATGACGTATTTCTCCGTAAACGGATAAGTGAGGTAAGGAAAGACAAAAGAAATGATAATGAGGTAAGGGAAGACAAAAGAAAACAGAGATTAGTTCTGAATTTTGAACGTGTCTCGCGGTGATTACGCCGTATAGCTCACTACGCTGAACACATGGGGCGAAGAAACACCAAAAATGAGTCGACTCCCACCTAAATATAAAATATACTGTAACGTGGTGGACTTCCAGCCCGCCACTGACCAGCCTTCCCTGCACCCCGGGACGATCCGCGACTCCTAATGCTACTTCCTATAGGTTCCCCAAGGCAAGCCTCTCGTCCCCCAGCTGTAGCATGTCTGTCAGCCGTAAGTTTTTGTCAGCAGGCTGAGGCGACGCTGGACTGCGAGGGACGACGAGGGAAGACGACCGCGCTGATCGGCGGGGAGAGACGCCGCAGAGCCTCGCCGATAGTACCTATACCTCGGACGACACAGCGGAGACAACGCCTCGCCAGCCAGCCGGCCGGGAGAGGGCTGACCGTCGCAGCCTCAGGCCACCGCTCAGAGCTCTACATTACCTCCCGAGCCGGCCGCAACCACCACATGACGTCACCGCCCCGAGGTATGGCGAAATCGCTGGGTGCCGAGCGGCTACCTCCCTTGCCGTTATCAGCGACACCTGCCCGATTTCCGCCGGCGAAGAAGAGGTCGGCGGAAACGAAAGGGATGTCATCTTGGTTTTTACGCTTACGCACGATAGAGCATCCACGCGGCTTGTCGTACGAAATTTCGCTGTCTCGCTTGCCGTACGTTTTTCTCCGCTTTAATTTCTGTTTATATTTTCTTTGCTTTCTTTTCCTTTTTCTTTTTTTTGTATCTGATTGTGACTACTAGCTTTAAGTTCCTAGATTTAGTGTATTAAATATAGTTCGGCCTAACCGACGCCCGTTGTGTGTGTGAGTGTGTGGAGTGCTGCTGCCGTTCCGTGCCGTGCCGCAGGAGTAGCTGCTGGAGAGCGAGGTAGGCTTCTCACCGGACTCCCGACCAACCGTCTCGCGTGGCTGTGCGCTTTCTTGACGTATCTCTTCTCTTTTTCTTTGTGGTATTCGGTACCTCCTAGCGGCTCGTGGCTTCTCCCGAGCCTCTTGCCTAGCTCTATCGCGTTCGACGGTTGTCGGAAGTCTGTCTCTTCATCTTATTATTGCTTGTGTAGATAGGGCCCTCGGCCACCTCCACCTAGCCTGCTCCCTTGCCTTGGGGGGACCTACGTGCTGGACCCGGAGGCGTAAGTCTCCGGCTATCCGCCGTCTGTGTGAGTGTGTGTGAGCGTGAGTGCGTGTGGCACGTCTGTCGCCGACGACGCGCCGCATAGTTGTGTGAGTGCGTCAGCTGAGCCGGCAGCATGCGAGAGTGCCTACCCTCCCCCTGCCGTCCCGTACCGCGTACCGAGCCTACCTGTCGTAGCTCGTTGCGAGCAACCCTCCAAGGTCTGCAGACTCGAGCCGACGACTCCTGGAATCGTCTGAAAACGGGATGCCGCGATGACAGCGTACAGGGCTGAGCGGATCAAGTAACTCACTAAAGCCTCCTTCATCGACGACTAATCAGCCGGGAGCTGAACCCGAGGAACAACATCTACCCTCCTGATTATCGTACCGTCGCCGTGTTGGCCAAGAAAGCCACGAGTATCGTTCCGACGAAGAGTGGCCGCGCCGCGTGAGGAGGTTCTGGTGACCTTCCGCGACGCCAATGGTGCAGTGGAGGCGAAGATCCGGTGCAGGGTCGCCCATCTGCAGCCAAGTCCTCCAGTTAGGCAGACTCATGCTGGGTCGACGACTGGAGAACCCCTCTTAATCCACGACAATCAGGGAGTAACACGAAACGATAACGGAGTCGTCAGGTCGAGCAGTTACAGGATTTGAATTCAGCGCGCCCCAGGTCTAGCCTAAGCCAAAACCCGGCCAGACCGGGATTTGCCAAAATTACGATCCAGAAGAAAACATAATTCCGTCCGCAGGACTCTAGTGTGACGCGCAACAACTGTCCGCTAGATCTGCGCTACTCATGGGAAACAAATAGGCCAATCACGGGGGCACGTAAAAACGCTCGCACCGCATCACCTAGCGAGCCGAGGAATCGACCAAGGATCCATCTCTTCTGCGTTCGAGTGCCGACCAGCACACACGTGCTAGCTACCGTCCCGAGTTTTCCTTAATTTCTAATCTTTTCTTACTTTCGGAACCGCACTCAAAATTTAGAGTCAATCAAATAAAGTTTAGTGTCATAGCGCCTTGAGGCCAGAAATTCAACCTAAGGTAAGCCTGTTTAATTCATTGTAAAGTCACGACATAATTCATAAAATAGTATGGTATCGAGTACGACTATCGTATAGAGTATATTTTGCTACGCAGGCGTTGGGCCACGCGGTCTCGTCGTGCTGTAGGCTTTTAGTTGCTTCTATGTAATTTAGTAATATCGTCTCGTGCCGATTCTGTATAGTATTGTTTCATTTAATTAATGAATTATCTCGTGGCTGGCTGTTTGGTTGCTTGAGCATGCTTTGAGGTTAAGCCTCGTGCTAACTAGCATTTTCTATTTAATATTTATTGCGGACTTCAACGTCCTATACTTTGTAGTCGAGCTACTATCATTCTCTTGCTTCTTTCTATAGTAGTATTATTCACTCTGTCTTGCTTATTCTGGGTATTGCGAACGTAGTTGAAGCCGTGGAGAGATATAATTCTCGTCCCGTATTATTATTTTCTTATATTATGTAAATCTTTCTTGAGGACTAGCCATGTTAATTTTTAAGTAAGTTAGTAAATCCTGGTAATCCAGATTATTGTTCTCTCGTTTACGAGCTTTCTTATGGTTAAGTAGAATTGTTATCGAATTATATCGAGTCTATTGTTTTGAATGTTGTGAAATTGGAGAATATCGTCCCGAGCGACTCGTTATCTTTGTCCATGATATAATTTTGATTAAAATTCTCATTTAATTACCGATTCAAATCTGTGTTATTTCTCTGAGTACTATTTGACCACCTGGTAACCTACCCCCTCTACCCTCTGATTTATTATCTCGACTAGCTGAGCACACCCGTCGTAAGTCTCATTCATTTTCTATTTAATTGATAACTGACGCGAGAAGCGTCTGGCGCCCAACGGAAATTTAGGTAAAATTCATAGTTTCACTCTTTTTCTGGTTTTATTAATTCCCTTTTCATTCATTCGCGATCAAGAGACGAACGCCGTAGGGTAGCGCGAGGGGCTTCCCCTCTTCCCCCCTTCCTGACTGGAAAACGCGTTACAATGCATAAAGCACATGTTCTGACGATAATTTTCATGTATCGGTTTTTTTTCAACTTGACCGACCAGAGCCAAGCTATAATTATTAGAATACTATTTACTTGACACAATTCGAAATTTTCAACTAAGAAAATTTAGATAAAAAGAAATTGGGGATCACTCATACACGTTGTTTTCAGTTTGCTGATGGTAGAAAAAAAATTATCAAAAATCTTGAAGAGGGTGGGATCCGAGCCTGACTCATTTAAAAGAGAATACCTCATATACACCATACATACGTGTATATAATATCTTTGGACGTGAACAACGGTTAGACCAATTTAGTGTCAATATTGTGCTAATTAATTTAATTTGCGTTCCAGATTCTGAGAATAAAAAAAAAAAAAATATATTGTAGGCGTCCAGGCCACCAACGCTAAAAGTGAGTACTTTTCGAACTGCTTAATAATGAAGAGTACAGAAATCCTCCGAGAGAAAATTGCCGCTAATTAATATAATTCGTATTACTATGATTCATAATCAAATTGAAAATGATAATTTGATAAAGAATATACAAGAAAAATGAAATATTCTGTTACGTAAATATCACAAAATGACAGGACTTGCCGGAGAAAAAAAAAACGCATTAAACTGCCATGATTTGAAAGAAAGCGGAAATTTATAATTCAAAAAAGGATACAAGACGAAAACAAGAAACCTCGTTACAATCTGTTGAGTAACCTTCGGGAAAAAACTCGAATTCTTCGCAAAAGAATAATGACTGAATTACTATAGATTTGAAAGCAGATTACAATTGATCGTCAGAAAATAAGAAATAGAAATCTCTGTTATTTTTCAGAACCGATCAAAGATGCGGCCTTGGCGGCAATTGTGGCCGCGTTTATGAAAGGTATGATACAACTCCAAATATTTGAGTGTGAAAAAAAAAAAAAAACATAAAAATATGTAGGTGAGCGGATCCACGTCACTTCACTCGAAAATAAACCGTCAAGTCACGGATTTTTGCGCCATTCAAAATATCTTTAGTATTATGAAAAAAAAAATACAGTTTTGAGGATTTTGAAAAATTTTCAAAAATGGCGGAGTTAGAGCTATGTGAATTTTCGTAAACCGGTGTTGCACCGCTATGTTTACAAATTCATATCTCCAAAAGTATTCAACGGAGCGGATTGATCTTGGAATCATTTTGTTCGTAAAAGAATACGCTTTCATGCAAAAAATGTCAATTCCAAAAAAAAAATTCCTTCACTTTTTTTTCATTTTACTGCCATTTTCGCGGGACTCACAGAAATTCATGGAGATAATTTTTTTTGGATACCTGAATCCTTCCCCTTCAATCCTAAAAAAAAAAATTTATGGAGAAAATACCTGGGCCAAAGAAAAAAAATAGAACGTCTCGTCGCGCGTTGCCGCGCGCGCCAATCCACGTCCGCACTACTCCCGCAAGCTCGTTGTGTTGCATAGTGGAGTTATGACTGATGGATCTTTTGCAATATTTTAGTGGCTCTGAAAAGGGCCGATGTTTTTAGCGATGATTCGCTGGATGACACTTAGTAGGACACCTCTGTTTTAAATCAATTCATAATTTTCATCGAATCAAATTTTTCTGATGCGGAAAATAATTTTGTTTTGACGAGTTTATGGGATGTTGGAATGACCGCATGTAATTTCAGAGTACCATGAACTGTCAATGCTTTATCGAATCGATTTTGTAAAATAGATTCTTCCGTTTGATGTTCTGCAGACGTACAGTACGCGAAAGATATGCTGCGGAAATAAGAACATGCCCAATCATCGTTGCAAGAAGCCTTCGCAAATAATGTCATCAATGATGTTACTTATAAATAGTGGATATCAGTGGATCGAACGGCTTTGGAGACACTCACCAAAAAGTCCGAGGATTTTATAGATAACTTCTGTGATTAATTGTCAAAATTGGTTGCACATGATTTTATTGCGAAGCAGCAAAGTAGTTATTCGTAGAAGATGAAAGAGAGCTTGAATGTTAGCGAATTTTTAGTAATATGCGATTTCGAGGAGAATTATGCATTTTTTGTACACGATTCCACGCAAGGGTTGTACTGGAGCAATAATCAGGCGACTATTCGTCCAATCCTGGTTTAATATAAAAGTTACGGTCACGACCAGTCGAGACATTTTAGTTTTGTGATCATTTCAGAGCATCTGAAACATAATCCAGTTGCAGTTCATTTATTTCAAAGAAAGATGATCAACTTTATGACAGGAAGTTTCAAAATTCAATTCCTATAGAAAAAATAATTTATTTCTCCGATGGAGCAGCTTCCCAATATAAGAACAAAAAGAATTTCATAAACATAACACAGCACTTTGAAGACTTTCAATGCCAAGCCGAGTGGCATTTCTTTGCTACATCACATGGGAAAGAACCGTGTGATGGGGTAGGTGGAACTGTTGGGAGATTAGCTTCACATGCGAGTTTACAACTGATTGGCAATTCCGATTCTAATCAAACATCGCTGGATCTATATAATTGGGTATGTTCTTATTTTCGCAGCATATCTTTCGCGTACTGTACGTCTGCAGAACATCAAGCGGAAAAATCTATTTTACAAAATCGATTCGATAAAGCATTGACAGTTCATGGTACTCTGAAATTACATGCGGTCATTCCAACATCCCATAAACTCGTCAAAACAAAATTATTTTCCGCATCAGAAAAATTTGATTCGATGAAAATTATGAATTGATATAAAACAGAGGTGTTCTACTAAGTGTCATCCAGCGAATCATCGCTAAAAACATCGGCCCTTTTCAGAGCCACCAAAATATTGCAAAAGATCCATCAGTCATAACTCCACTATGCGACACAACGAGCTTGCGGGAGTAGTGTGGACGTGGATTGGCGCGCGCGGCGACGCGCGACGAGACGTTTTATTTTTTTTCTTCGGCCCAGGTATTTTCTCCATGAATTTTTTTTTTAGAATTGAAGGGGAAGGATCCAGGTATCTAAAAAAAATTATCTCCATGAATTTCTGTGAGTCCCGCGAAAATGGTAGTAAAATGAAAAAAAAAAAACGACGAAAAAAAAGTGAAGGAATTTTTTTTTTGGAATTGACATTTTTTTCATAAAAGCGTATTCTTTTACGAACAAAATGATTCAAAGATCAATCCGCTCCGTTGAATACTTTTAGAGACATGAATTTTTAAACATAGCGGTGCAACACCGGTTTCCGAAAATTCACATAGCTCTAACTCCGCCATTTTTGAAAATTTTTCAAAATCCTCAAAACTGTATTTTTTTTTTCATAATACTAAAGATATTTTGAATGGCGCAAAAATCCGTGACTTGACGGTTTATTTTCGAGTGAAGTGACGTGGATCCGCTCAGATATGGATTTTGATATATTGTTGTCGTTTTCAGGCGATGAGTGGGACGCCGTCATGGCGGAGATGGCAATAAATATAAAATAATAATAATAAATATAATAAATAAAAGTTTCATGAATAGTTAAATTTTCAGTATCTGATGTTTGATTTATACCCAAAAAATTTTCCTTTAGTTCCACCTTTTCATTATCATAATTGTTTATTAAATTGTTCTTACATTTATATATCATGTTATTTGTACAGCTCATCATAAAAGCTGTCAAATTACCGTAGAATGTATTATTGTTTTGTAACAGTGGATGTTGCGTTTAACATCAACGACGTACGATTTTATAAAAAGGACATTCTCAATTTTATACATTCAAGTTCGTTTCGACGTGCGACAAAAATCTGCAAGCACTTTCGAAGACCATTTTCCTTGATATCTCTCTTTCATCGCCATCATGTCTTGAATAATTCATAGTAGTCTCAATTAAGATGGCAGAATTTTTTCCATTATTAGGTATGAAGAAGTACTATCGGCTAAGAGTGTGATGAAATTTGTACCTACCGTGCTATCCGATTTCGGACTTGACTATACTATATATGATATGATATCATTATCAAGAACGCTTCTATTTTAATGTATGAGTTTTTGCGATTCTTTCGTGCACTGAATGCGTGTGAAAAGAATTGAACAGAATATTTCATGTAACTTGTGACAACATATTTTCCAAACAATTTGTAAACCACTAATAACCGAGCGAGCGTAGCGAGTGAGGGACAACCCAAAATCAAACGAGTGAGCGAGTGTAGCGAGCGAACGAGCACAATTATCAGCCAGTATATTGTTACAAAGCATAACTTATCGGACGTTGCGATTCATTAGTAAGGTATTTGTAATAGCCAGTCTTTTCCCAATTCCCGCAGAGCTGTTGGCACCTGCAGCATCACAATTTGGTGGAATTATCTCAGTATCATCGAGTACAACTGGTATGTTCAACTCGTCATTCAGGAGCAAACAAATATTGTGTAAAACACAGCAAGCAATAATGTATTTTGCTATTAGGTCAACTCTTGTCATAGCTAGACGGTCTAAAAGACTCCGGAATCTTCCCTCTAACAATCCAATGGTACGTTCAATTACCATACGTGCTGAAGATAACTTAGTATTAAAGTTCCGCTGACGAGCTGACAGGTGCCCATTATCCTTGTATGGTACGAGAACATGCTGCTGAATTGCATATCATTCGGAAAGTTGGCATCGTTTTGACAAATTCCTTCAGCTTCAGATAATCGAAAGACACGTTGATCATGTAATGATCCGGGTTGACCAGCATAGCAATGGGTAAATCTCATGCAACCATCGCAAATTATTTGCAACTGTATCGCAAACCGACCTTTGCGATTAACATAAGCCTCAGGGTCTATTTGGGGGGCATTGATAGGAATCTGGGTATCATTAATGGCACCTACAACCATGGGGAAGCCCCATAGTAGATAGTCTAGGAGAGTTCTGGATCAACGCGTGTTAGTGCACACACACACGCACGCACACACGCGCACCTCCCCGTGTCCGTGTGAGGGGGTGGGGAGGGGTGACGGGGGGTATCAGATTTCATGACGTCACGTCTACGTCACGCCTACGTCACGTGACGTCACGCCTACGTCACGTGACGTCACGCCTACGTCATGTGACGTCGCAGCTACGTCACGGCAGCGACGCGTCGGCTCGATCGGGGCCCTGCCGTTGAATTTTCCCCGGCAAGGCCAGGGGTTGCTCCCCGGGGTACGCCCCTGACGATTCTCGGAATTCTGCGAACGGTTCTTGGAATTATCGGCATAGGACCCTCGGAATGACGTCACACACCCTCAAAATAACGGCACATACCCTTAATATGACGTCACATACCCTCGAATTAACGTCACACACCCCAAAAATAAAATCCCAACCCCGTTAAATTTTTTCCGGCAAGGGCGGAAGGTTGCTCCCCGGGGTACGCCCTGACGATTCTCGGAATTTCGCGAACGGGTCTAGGAATTATCGGCACCCTGTGAGGAGTTCGTTACAAAATGACGGCACACCCTTAATATGACGTCGCGCGCCTTACCGGACCCTCGGAATGACGTCACACTCCCTCAAAATGACGGCACACACCCTCAATATGACGTCACATACCCTGTAATCAACGTCATACGCCTGAGAATAAAATTCCAACCCCGCGTCAAGTTGGGCGGGGGGGGGGGGGGGGGGGGGGGGGGGGGTGCGGAGGCCCGTTCGAGTCGCATCGACGGGTCGCGACTCGTTTCTCCCGCCGGGACGCTCCTTATCGCTTGTAACCCGACACCTCCGGTGAGCTCGCTGGATTTGAACGATCAGTTCCCGGAACGCGAAGAACAACACGATTATTACAGTCCTATGTGAAGTATTTGCATATCATCACTTTATTTCAGTATAAAATTTCACAGATTATTGGAATGTTTAAAATTTTACAAATACAAACTATTTTCTTCAGTATTCCAGTAGGTCTGAATTTCGCGAGCAGTTATAAGTTACATGGGTATAATCCTGAATTGGTAATTCATTTCTTTGTTCTCAGATAAAAATGTACAATTAAATTGGCGACAGCTGCAACTCGTTTGTGTTCAAAATTCGATCTAATGCTTCCACCACCATACCATATGTATATTATATTCAGCTTCAAATTAGTTATATGCACAATCAGTTCTTCTTTGATTTCAATTTCGTTTTTTTGGATTGTGGTAACGCTCTGTGCTTCTGGCGTGTAGTCGCGCCCGTTGATGGTTCTTGGAATTTTTCGGACAAACAGTTCTTGGATACATCGCGTCGGCACCCTGTGGAAGGTATCCGCCGGGAAAGGTATTCGGAAAGGATGCGGTTCGCGAGGGAACGAATTGATGAAACGAGTAAAATTTGGTTTTCGCTCCTTATTCACATATCAAACCAGTACGATGTATAATCTTATACATATGTGATAGGTACAATTCTTTCGACAATTTCTCAGAAGCTGACAAAGATGAAAGATATCTCGGTGCACGTCACGTACGAGCGGAGACTTATCTGTGTGTTTGTTACGTATCCGCTCTTGCAAACCATACGTTTAATTCTTTGCCATTTTCGAATGCGCAAATCTTACGTGGTAAGTCTTCACGAACGGAGCATTTTTCCCACTGTTTTGTGTAACCTGAAACCAGCCTGCAAACTTGTCGCGTTGTTTATATGCACGCGTTGTTTATATGCACGCGTCGTTGAAAAATATACGTATATATACTTATTTCCATCGCTACTCGATGTCTACGGTGTCAGATTGTTCTCTGTGGCGTATTAAGATTTAACCATCCTTCTTCAATTAGTAAATATAAATATTCGAATCATATGTACGCCTCGCTAAAAAATATACGCATATACTCTTCCCATTGTTACTCGATGTCCACGGTGCTATCTGGAGAGCGAACGCATCGACGGGTCGTGACTTGTTTTTTCCACCGGGACGCTCCTCATCGCTTGTAACCCGATGTCAGACTCGAGAAGTTTCGAATCAAGTTTTTTTTCTTCCCACCGTTCGGTACCCTCTGTGAAAAATTTGAACGATGATCACCCTACCGATATCTCCGGAGAAAAATAGTTCGTGGAATGACCTTAGACGTTTGTGCGGGTTCCTTTTTTTTTTTACAAGGACGCACGGAGCGTCGCAGATGACCCGATTCCGAGAAATTCGGCGATGAACAGTTCGTACCTGTACCCGTTATACTCGAAGTTTCGATGATAAACACCTACCTATCCTCATTAACGAGCGATCGGATAATTCGAGAATTCGACGTCTCTCTCTCTTTCGCTCTGCGTCGTCCCGTTCGGCGCGGCGTTCCAAAGAAGCCGCCGGCTGTCTTATCACCTGTAACGTGAACCCTTCGACGCGAGGAGAAGAGAAGAAGGATCAAAGTGCGAAGGTAGAAGAGAAGGATCAGCAAGGCAACAAACATGTATGTATAACTAAAATCCATATTAGAGTTCAATTCAATATTTAAAAATTACTCATTCAACTTATTTTTTAATCAAAACAAAAATTCACGACTTGCGTTATTTGATATTCAAATTGTTGAATAATATTATAAGCAAGAAAATCATTTTTTACTTCCAGCCGAAGGCTCAAACTAATTTCTCGATGATTGCGGCGGGAGCAGAACAAGATTTTACTGATGATGATGATAACGTCTGGGGTGAAATATTTCAAAATAGAGAGGACTGGTTGGAAAGCCAAATGGAAATATATGAGGAAATCAATCAAATTCCAATGAAGGAATGGGATTTGGGAATTCGATGAGAAGATTGCAATGGTCTAATCAACGTTCATTTATAATTATATTCTTTGGAACTTATTTCACCAGTTAAGTGAATGCTACTTGTAAATAAACAAATAAAAAATTGAATGATAAGCTTTATACAATTTGAAGCTTGATTATCACCCCCAAGTTCCTTAACTTAGTACAGTCTAGTTTGAATATATAGTAAGACTTATGGTAACCTCAAAAAAAACCTTAGAATACACATAAATTAAGGATTTGAGTATGATTTATGAAGGTTTGGAGTTGACAATGAATCAGCAGATATACATTCAATAAACTGCTTTATTGTTTTCTAAAATGCTATTATATAATAATTATATATAGTGTGTTTCGATAGTACTGTAACGATATGAGGTATTCAAAGATCCCGCTAAATATTTTGACTAAGTGAGTATGACTTTCAGTCACCAATTTGACTGAAAGTATTATCTTGAGGGGAGCAAGAAACACCTTGCTAGTTCCTCTTTTGGGAAGACCATTCATCAAGACACACGTATTATAATATGCTCCGTAATTCTTCGATTTTAAAATAAATGTGAAATTAATATCAGTCAATAAATTAACAATTTCGAAAGAAAACTCATCAAATCAAGTGAAAAACCAATAATGACTTATTAGTCAATAAACTAACAATTTCGAGAGAAAACTCATCAAATCAAGTGAAAAACCAATAATGACTTATTAGTCAATAAACTAACAATTTCGAGAGAAAACTCATCAAATCAAGTGAAAACCCATAATGACTCATTAGTCAATAAACGAACAATTTAGAGAGAAAACTCAACAAATCGAAGTTATAAAATAACAAAGGATGATTAATTGAAATATAATCTATTGTTAAGCTCTGAGGAACATTTTAGTGGAATGGTCAACAATTATATACATTTTTTTTTGTTTATTTACAATTTTAATTTTAACAAATGTCTTGATAGAATAATATACTGTAACGTTCCGGCGGTGCTGGCTCCGCCAGTACAGCCGGGCCGCGTCCATTACGCACCTCGCGGCGCGCATCACGCGGAGATCGCGTGATCGCGCCGCGACGGGTATAAAAAGGGGGCCGCTAAGCCGCGCACCACCGATTGTGTGGCAAAGCGCCCGTCGAGTCACTTGCATTACTATTCTTTCGGCCGATCTGAGGCAAAGCGCCCAGCGAGCCACATAGCTTCCTTTTTGCCTGGCACGTAGCTAAAATTGTGCGTGACCATTAAATTCATATTCATATGATAGTACTTCACCGGCTAAAATTGCGGTAGACAGATACGCGATATTGATAAATTCATTTTAAATCCACAATCAAAATTTAAATCAAATACTCTATTACTTCGATAAATTGAAAAACACCTTAAATTCACACGAATTAATTAAAATATCAAAGTCGCAGATAATTGCCCTTGCTGCGCAAATCTTGAATCTGAATCCAAAGCGCGATAGTTTTAAGTTAATTTCTATTGTTAGTTTGTTTGTTATTATTTTTTTTTATTCTTATAAATGTCATTTAGTTTATTATTTCATTTTGTTTTGTTATTGAAGCCGGCAGTCCGGCCACGCAACATAATTGCATTGATATTAAATTAAACCTAATTTATCTTTTGTGAAGCTGCATCTTTTCTTTCTATTTCCTTACTTCTCTAATTAATTCTCTTTTTCCAAATTTCAGCTTCAAATTTAACATCGTTGATTAGCTAGAGGCAGCTACGGTGCGGTTCTTCTGATCGCTAGCAACGGTGGAGTTCACACTCCATCCGAGTCTAGATTTACAGTGAATCAATCCCTAGTCTGTTAGGCAGGCTCGGTGCGCCTACGTGAACCCCAGCTCTGTAAGGCAGCTTCGGCTAGATTCACTGGCTCGCAGCACTGGCTAAACACCCGTGTCTGCATTTCTTACCAGTGTCTCGACACCCAAGTCTGCGCTCAGGCTCGGCTAGCGCGGCATATCCCAGCTCTGCAGGGAGGCGGCTCCTTCCGTGCCGCAAACAACCACAGAAAGTTACAATACAATTTTAATGTGTGGAATGTATGGTTGAATGGATGAATGGGCGAATTACATATAATGAAGATATAAAAAAAAAACGAAGAAATTTAATAAGGATTTGCTTGAAAATAAACAATTTAGATTCTATTTTATGATAATTTGTGGCAAATTATTTATTGTTCATAATCAACCTAGATTAATATATTCTACAATTGGCGCCCAACGTTTTAGGCACGAGTGAGTTTTGTGTATGAATGTTGAATTTTTTTTTTTGTGGTATTTTAAGTTTTGTTTATGGGTAAACTAACGCATAGTCCTATTGTTACCAGATCAAGGACAAGTTCAGCATCAAAACCATACTCTGGTAGACCACGCGCTGTTAGTAAACAGATTAAGACACATAACGTATCGTTGACGTCGGAAGAACAAATGGAGAAAAACGGTTGGATATGTTGCAAAGAGAAAAAGAAAACCAGGCTCGAGAATTGAACGAGTAACGCCAAAGACAACTCCCAGCTCAACAGGTAGATATGACGAGTCAATTGGTAGGGGGATTGATTAATCATTTTCAGTATATGCAATTGGATATAAAAGCACCGAAATTTGGTGATAATGAGGATGATAATCCATTGAAATTTTTATCTAAGCTTCAAAATTATTTTACTATGACTAATACATCTGGATTACAGCATATATGGATCGTTGGAAATATATTAATTGGCAGAGCTAAAATTTGGTTCGATATGAATAAGGATATTTGTGATACTTATGAAACTTTTGAACGATTATTTAAAGCAGAATTTTATTCAGTACAATATAAGGTAAAAATGAAAAATCGTTGGTCAACACGGCGATATAAATCACAGGATGGTAATTTACATAGCTATTTTGGAAAGCAGAGTCGTGAAGCAAAATGGTTTGAACCTAAATTGTCAACATACGAGATTAATTATGCGATAGTTCAACAATTACCATATAGAGTAAAGGACTTGTTAGCTGCAACAGATTTTTCAGATACTCGATTAATTTTACAGACTTTGGCAAATTTAGATACCTCTTATAGTGAAAAAGAAAATGCCAATAGGAATAGACCGCAGTACAACTCGAATGGCAATCAATATAATAACTCGCAAATTCGAACAATAAACAAAAATAAAGAACCACAGGCAGTAAATCATCGATTAAATGGTTGTCAACAACATTCTATTTACCAATGTCAATCGCAGCAACATAATCAAGCAAATCAACTTGCGAACCATAATCAAAATAGTTATAATCAATCAGCTTTTACATTTCCGAACACAAGTTATCCGCCACCAATAATTACTCATTCAAATAATTTTAGTATACAAAATTCAGAAAGTTCTCGAAATAATCAACCTTTAAACTGATTTCGAGTGCGATGAGAAAAGGTCCCGCAGCGTACCATAGTTATTACAATTTAGTACAGGATCTTACAGGAAATATATTAGAGCAGCCTGATAAAGTTGAAGTTCAGTGTCTTGTATGTCCACATTTACATATCACAATCGGAGGAATTGCTGTAAAAGCTTTAATAGACTCTGGTAGTCAAATTACATGCATTTCAGAATGTTTGTACCAACAATTATCAAATAGTTTTAGGTTAACTGAATTACCCGTTTCAAATGTGAAGGTCGTTCCTGCATTCGGTAAATCAAGTGTTACTGTAAGAAAACAAATATTAATTGATATGTTTGTAAATAACGCACGAATGACTTATGCTTTTTTGGTTATACCTAGGTTGACTTCTGATGTAATATTGGGGGATGATTGGTTGACGGTTAATCGTGTAATGTTGGATTATAATCAAGGAATAATTATCATAAGTGGTATTCTTTTCGATTCTAATTTCATATCGTACAGTCGTGAGTTTTCGGAAAAAGTTAAATCTTCTAATGCTGAAAATATACAATATATTCAAAGTAATACCTTGCAACAAGACTGTTGTAGCAATATTAATAATGATAATTATCTATCTGAGGGATTGTGTAATTCTTTGGAAATGAAATATCAAAATGATTTGTACTCTGATTTAAATGGTCATAATAATAAAATGTATAGAAATAATATCAAGAAAACTGAAATCAACATGCCTAGTATAGAGGATGTTCAAAATAATCAAAATAAAATTATAAGTTGCATGCCTAAGAGAGAGGATGTAATTTAAAAAAATGGGTTAAATTGTTTTAATAATATTCTTATTGAAAATAATATTTGTCATGTAGCTAATAGTTGTGAATCATATAATAATATAAATGATTTCTTGTTAATGTCATTATCGGTAGGAAGTATAGCTTGTCTATTTGAAAATAATGACGAGAGTAAACAATTCGATGTCGGAAATCCCAATGATGAAAAAGATATATCAATTGTTACAATGAATAATTTGAGTCCAGTCATCAAATTAGGGGAGTGCGCTACTTTGAAATCCCTGCTAGAAACTAAATATGTTGAAACAATAGAACAATTTGAATATATTAATAATCAGGGGGATCATAATTTTTTCGAGGAGTTACGATTGATCGCGTCTCAACTTACGATAGTGAATGATGATCACAAGAATGCTATAGTAAAATTACTTGTACAACATAAAGCGTTATTCTCTGTCAAGCCGGGGTGCACCAATATTTATGAGCATAAGTTGAAACTGAAATTGCGATAGGTCCATCGTGCGTCGGTCATATCCTGTACCAATGGCACTTAAGAATGCAGTAAACGTGAAATAGGATAAATGCTAGAAACCGGAATTATCGAACGTTCAATTAGCCCATTCTGCAACCCATTACGCATTGTAAAAAAGGCAGATGGTAGAATCCGTGTATGTTCGGATGCTCGATATTTAAACGAACTAATAGAGTCAGACAATGAATCACCACCGTTAATTTATGAAATATTACAAACATATTATGGAGTAGAATACTTTTCAAGTGTGGATTTAACCCATGGATATTGGCAGATACCATGAGAAAAAGAATCTAGACCTTATACTGCTTTTTTGCATAATAACACCCTTTATCAATTCTGTAGAATACCATTTGGATTAAAAACGGCCGGAAGTGGTTTTATCCGCGCTTTAAGTTTAGCATTTAGAAATGATTTTACACATTTTTTGACAACATATATTGATGACTTGCTAATTGTATCGAGTAATTTTCATGAACATTTAGAACATCTACATTTAATATTTCAACGTTTAGAACAGCACAATTTTACTTTACGTCTAAGTAAATCGTTATTCTTCAGACAATCAATTCCATTTTTAGGATTTATTTTATCAACGAAAGGGGTATATCCTAACCCAGATAAACTAAAAATAATTAGAGAATTTGCTATACCTAAAAATAAAAGGCAGTTGCAGCAATTCCTTGGAATGTGTAATTATTATCGTCAGTTTGCTTTAAAATACGCAACCTTTGTTGAACCATTTATAGATTTGTTAAAAGATAATACAATATGGAAATGGACACATGAACATGATATGGCATACATGGCACTGAAGAATAATTTTATAAATGCACTTACACTCAATCATATCCTTCCTAACGAGACTTTTAAATTACAAACTGATGCTAGTGATAAGGGAATATCAGGTATATTATATCAAACTAATAAACAAGGAGAGCATTATATTACCGGATTGGTTATTCGATGTCTAAAACCCAGTGAGGTTAATTATTGTACTACTGAAAAAGAATTACTGGCAATCGTGTATTCAATAACAAAATTTCGTTTCTATTTAGTTGAAAGGGAATTTCAAATCATCACCGATCATAAAGCTTTAATATTCCTAAAGAATACAACTTTCTATAATGCTAGACTTATTCGATGGAGTTTGTTGTTACAACAGTATGATTTCACAATAATTCATTGTAAGGGACAAGACAATATTGTTGCTGATTTTTTCAGTCGACATCCGGACAGTCAGTTTCATCCAGAAACATCGACTTCATTACTAATATCGATATTAACATCAGAGACAACACCGAAATATCTTAGGAACATAAATCAGTTGTCAAAAATGAAAGTAGAATATAAATTACCAGATCATTTCAAGGATGTAACGTCTGTAGCCTGACGTTACCTTATTCGGGGTCTTGCCCCTGTTCGAATACTAGGGTATGACTAAGGGAAAACTAACTGAGTCTTGAGCTGATACGTTATTTATTATATAATTGTATGGCGGTTAGGAAGAGTTGTTCTGTGTGATCTGTTAGAAGGTTGGTTTAGAAGTGAGGGACTATGAAAAGGTAATGAGAGGGTAAAAGGATTAGCTGACTCGTTGCATTTGGCGGTGCCGTGTGCAACGAGCATCTTAGAGTTAGTGGGAGAATAGGATAGGTTTCAGGTTAAAGATAAGAGTAGAAGAGGAGAGAACCGTGTGAATAGTTAGAGGATTGAGGTGGAGGTAAAAGTGGGGATGTGATGAAGGGGGAAACGTACGGGGTGATACCCGGACGTAACACCCCCCCCCCCGTTAGAGGAAACATATCTCTCGAATTTGAGAGATTTGTTTCCTGTTAACGTAGTTATTGTTACAAATACAGTTTACAATTAGGTGTGGCTTAAAATCTATCTTACGCTAGTTAAGTTTATATAAGTAATATTAAGGTTAACTGAGGTACAGTTTACAAATAGGTATGATTCAAAATTTATATAATTATATATAAGTATAATAAGTAAATGGTTTCCACGTAATAATGTTATTATTAAAGTTAAATGAGCGTATAACCAACAAGGGAAAAAGAAGAAAAAGAAGGTTAGATAAGGTACAGTCTACAAATGGGTATGACTTAGAATCTATCTTACGCTATTTAAGTTTATATAATTATATAGGTAAGTGATTTTTCATGTAATAATGGTAACATTGAAGTTAAATGACCGTAGCGACAACCCCTGTTGAGTTCAATTCATGTATTTAATCATAGTATTTTATTGGTGCTAGCGGGTGTGACTTCGTCGCTGTCCTGCGTAGGTGGTCGGGTTTTTGATTTTTTGTTACGTGTATAGTCGGGTTTATTGGCGGGAGTGGGGGTGGTATTTTCTTTTGGGGAGTGTTGTATACTGGCTTGTGGTTGTCTTCGTTCAGGTGAGGGTGAATAATGTTCAATTGAATTGGTTTTTCATACGTGGGTGTTTTTAGGCGCCTGTTGCCGCGTCTTGTCTTCTTTAGGCAACGGAAGACCGTTGATATTTTTCCAAATAGTGAGAATTTATATATTACGAATAAAGCTGCTATAATTCCTAGGCCAGCGGTGGCGTAAAAAAAACCGGTCGTTAGACTGTCGGTGCTTTGCTGCGCACGTTTGTGTGTACTAATTTCTTTTGCCTGTTTTATTAAATCTTCCAGTGCTAAGGTATTAGATTTTATGTCATCAGCGTCGAGGAGCGTGGTTTTGTATCGGTTGAATGTGGGGATTGTGGATAGATTCACAGTATGATTTTTATTCAAGTCTTGGTATATGAGTCATTCCACGTCAAACCGGACACCTTTTTGACCTCGATGTTTCCGATTTCGTTCTAATTTTTTTAACGGGTTCTTTGGAACAAATAAATTCATCAAACAATTTTTCGTTTTTTTTTTCCGCCCCTATTTTCCAAGTTACACGGGGGTGAAATTCACGAAAAACGGCCGAAAATCGAAAACATACTCCTCTTCAAACGGTCATATCTTTGGCTGTGTTTGTCCTAGAGTCTTCTTTCGAGAACCATTTTGAAGCTATTGAATGGCACTATTATTATATATTTATTGAATTCTGCGACAAAGAGCGATTCCATTTGTTATAAACAAATATATTATTCAAACGTGGTTTTCTAAGTGAGAACCACGCTTTAAAATTCCCAAAAAAATATGAGCGTATTCCTTGATCAATTTCCTATAAAACTGGTAAGTTATAGAATGGAACTCCGATGGAAACTATATTAAAACGATTTATTTATAAGCGACGGCGCGCGCTGCCGCTGAGAGACCTGGCTCGGGTACGTGTAGCTCGCGTAAGGAAGAAATGGTGGGCATGTAGATCTATATTAAAAAAATTCACCATGTCAGAAAACAATGTATATCATATTAGTTTATTGAATATCTAACTAACGATAAGTAAATCATGATCCTAAATCTGACATAAGGATCCCCTAGTCACATTATACCATATATAATACCTGGAAGTCGTTATATTTGCTTATAATTAGTGGTTTATTTGGGAACAACGGCCTCTACTGACTTTGCGGCATCAGAGTATCTCTTGTCTATTAATTCATTCTTTGTTAGTCGCATTAATTTATTTTTTTGTTATTGGCTTAGGAGGAGCCCTCTAAAGACTAGCAGCTAAAGCAAGTCTGGAATCCTTGCAGGAACCAATAAATACACCACAATTTTTTTTTTCTATGGGTGCAGAATATCAAAAATATTAAAAATACTGATTTAGAATTTTCCACTGAACTGCATTGCAGCCTCGTTTCGGGAAAGCTAAATTAGTTCATGGTACACTGACATTTCATTGTATTCTGCCACAATCGAAAAATAAATTAATAACTAATGTAAGGGATACTCTGATACCGAAAAGTCAGTGCAGGCCGTTGTTTCCAAATAAACCACCCTAAAATTTTTAATAATCTTTCCTAATTTAATTGCTTTATTTTCTTAATTTGACAAAAAATTGCCCCGTTATTTCTTTCAACTAACTTTAACAATAATATAATTATTTATATTTTTGCTTTAACTTCAACAGTTATGGAAGCAATTATATGAATAAACCAAACTTCTATTGAATTAATTATAGTGTATTCATCAATTCAGGTATTATACATATAGGTATAATATAATGTGACTAGGGGATCTTTATGTCAGATTTAGGATCATGATTTACTTATCGTTAGTTAGATATTCAATAAACTAATATGATATACATTGTTTTCTGACATGGTGAATTTTTTTAATATAGATCTACATGCCCACCATTTCTTCCTTACGCGAGCTACACGTACCCGAGCCAGGTCTCTCAGCGGCAGCGCGCGCCGTCGCTTATAAATAAATCGTTTTAATATAGTTTCCATCGGAGTTCCATTCTATAACTTACCAGTTTTATAGGAAATTGATCAAGGAATACGCTCATATTTTTTTGGGAATTTTAAAGCGTGGTTCTCACTTAGAAAACCACGTTTGAATAATATATTTGTTTATAACAAATGGAATCGCTCTTTGTCGCAGAATTCAATAAATATATAATAATAGTGCCATTCAATAGCTTCAAAATGGTTCTCGAAAGAAGACTCTAGGACAAACACAGCCAAAGATATGACCGTTTGAAGAGGAGTATGTTTTCGATTTTCGGCCGTTTTTCGTGAATTTCACCCCCGTGTAACTTGGAAAATAGGGGCGGAAAAAAAAAACGAAAAATTGTTTGATGAATTTATTTGTTCCAAAGAACCCGTTAAAAAAATTAGAACGAAATCGGAAACATCGAGGTCAATTTTTGATTTATTTTGTCCGGTTTGACGTGGAATGACTCATATATCGGTTAGGTTCAGAGTAAATTCTGGGACGTAAGAGTGTGTTTCCGTCGACGTCATGGTGCTAGAGGTGCTGAGGTTTACAATTTTTGAGCGTCCTGAACACCCGCTTTTTAGCTTTAGTGACCTGGAGTTGGAAAGACTGACACGTGTAGTAGGCGTGTTGGGGCACAGGATATGGATAGTTTCTGGTTTTGGCAAGGAGTAGATCCAGGAATTGGGTGCTCTTAGTTTAGTCCAATACGATCCACCGAATGAGTTTATCCTAATGTTACATGTTTCTAGTTGGTTAGGCATACTACTGTTACGTCCTAGGTTGAAAGCTCAACATATAATCTTTAGGTATAACAGATACCGTAGTTAGTACCGTAGGTATAGAAAATACCGACGTGCAATTACCATCAGAGTTTCAATAACACCTCTATCGATGTAATTCCATTTATAATTTTTTTTTCTAAATTCTTTATATTATTTTACCTATAGTTATAAGTCAATACTTTTAAGAAGTCTCAAACTCATACACCATAACTAATTTTTCCATAGTCTCTCACAAAACTAAGCAAGCCGAAAACACTCGAAAACCCATAAATTTGAAATCCTAAACTTTGAGTAAACTTTTGAAAACGCTAGAAACTATCTTTATTGAGGAAACATAAATCTTCAAGATCTTTAGAATTTTACTGTCAAACGCGGAGAACCCAAAAGACAAAGACAGTTTTGTTTAAAAGAAGACAGATCATAGACGCTTAAAACATCCCTTCTCAGCATCTCGACGCTTGGGCCTCTGACCCAATCGTCTCGCACAAATTCTATTTTAGCCAACCATATTTTTTCCCTCTTAAATTTAATGTGTCTTTTACCAATGAGAAAAGACTCGCTTTCCCGCGAGTACTAAAAACTTCCTCCCCCGCGTAACCGCGAGGAGAGATCCTTTTTCCTTCAGGATCAGAGAGTTAGTCACGAGATTTCAAAGAGTAAAGATCAGATCCACAAAAGACGTAGATTTCAGAATATAATACCAAATTCGAAGTGTTTAATATATTCATAAATTAACCAAGTGCAAAACTTATCAACATATAAAAACCATAGACTAAAGTTAATCAACATGCATATGTTTGATTAGCAACCAACATTGTTAAGCAGTTTGTTAAATAAATATTGTTAATTAAAAGTGAAATCAACAAACATTTATTTCACCCACGCATAGTGGTGACTGATAAAAACCCATTACCTCAACAGAATACGAGTTATACGTCAATCAGAAGAACTAGTAATCCAAGACTCGGTAAGAAATATAGAACTCTACCAATTCAGAATCAGAACCTCAACACATCTAACTAGTGATTCGAAAACTTTATATAGTTAAATCCAGGACGTAACACTACCTAGGAATAGTTGCAATTTCGCATGATTTGTGATTATTGTTGTGGTAAATTGGTTGAGTTTGTTTACAGATGTATGAGTTCTGCGAGAATTTGCATTCTGTGAATTCTGTTTTTGATAGATGAAAATAGGAACTTCTGTCTATTGATATTGCGATGTAGTCGCTGCTGGGGGCTATACAAGCGAAAACATTCGTTTTTCTATCGAAATTTTGTTTAACTGGGATTGGGAGTAAATGATACAAGTTAAATGTGTCATCACCTAGTAGCGGGATTGATAGGGCATAGATTATGTTTGGTTCGCTGTAGATAACATCGAGTTCTGATAGTCTGATCAATTCTTCGGCGTATTTATTTCTCAAGGGGGTAGGAAATTGTATAAGTGGTTCTAGGGTTTGTACGTATTGCAGGCTGATGATCAATTGTTTGGGTGATAATAGTTTGGGGTGTACAACTCCTTGCTTTGCGAATAAAATGGCATCGATTACACTGTTTAAGTCTAGTTCGTATTCATTTAGCATTTTGTCTAGTTTGTTGAGATGATGGAGAAATGTTATGGTCATTGTGTTACGTGTCAGGTATTTTGTCATGTTTGACATAGTAAAAGTGAATTGGTTGCTATTTGGTTGTCTAGTTCCATGATGTGTTTTTCTATATTGTTAATTTCTTTCTGCTGCATGCTCAGCATTGATTGCATGATGTGCGTTCGATGCGCTAACAATGTGGCTATATGGTTTGTATTATTAAATAGTCTATCGATTTGTGTGTTTATGTAATCACCGTCTGCTTCTGTCAGCGTTCCGTAGAGTTTTTTGTGAATACTGCCAATGAAGTTAAACCATCCTCGTTTGACGCGTGTATAGGTAAGTTCGGCTAGATTCTCGTGCAGTCTATCCGTTTCTTGATATCCTACTAGGTCTTCTATTTGGTTTTGATATTCTCTTATGGTTAATGGTCGGTTCTTTGATAGGTTTATTGTGTCTTGTACTATGCATTCCGTTCTTGTCGTATTACAACTTTTATCAATTAGGTCGCAGTATCTTCCTAGTTTGTCGGATATGTCTATAAACTGTTTTATATTGAAGAAGTTTATTAATTTCCATTTGTTATTTGATGTTCGTAAGTCTTCCAGTTGTTCGTAGTAAATTCCAGGGTTTATTGTGAACGGTATCGAGGTGTATGGGTGGTTTCCATCATCGTTCTCGCGTGCCGTGCTGTATCTGTAATTGTTTGACTTGTTAGTCCCGTGTGTGTGCTAATTTTAATTTGTTTAGGTAAACTATTTTTGTTTTGTTCGGTGTGATGTAAATTTCTGCGTTTATGTTGTCAAGTATTTGTTTAATAATGTAGGGTCCTTTGTAGTGGTCACTGAATTTCGTGCGCGTCTCGTTTAGTAGGAAAACCGTTTGTCCTGTTTCGAAAAGTTTTTCGTTGATATTTCTATCGTAGTAAGTTTTTGATTTTAGTTTTGCCTCTTTTAAATTTTGTACAGCTCGTCTACGAATATCTGTGAGGTTTGTCAGTAAGTCAAGGATGAATTTGTTATAAGTACTGGTCATCGCGATTGTTGGAGTCACATCTGATGGTGATCGTGCTTCTTGACCAAAGATTAACTGATGTGGAGTAAAGCCAGTGCTCTCGTGTTTAGCAGTATTGTAACAGAATATTGCGAATCGTATGTATTCGTCCCAGTCATTACCGTTCTTTGTATAATGTTTGATGTGTTCTATGAGTACAAGATGGCTCCTTTCTAAGGATCCATTTGATTGTGGGTGTTAGGCAGTTGTTCGGACTTGTTTAATCTTGAAAAGTTTGCTAATTTGTTTGATTGTGTTACTCATAAAATTTTGACCCTGGTCGGTTAGTATTGTTCGCGGTGTTCCGTAGCGCGTAATATAATCTTAAGCGAAGGCTGTACTTATTGTTTGGGCCGTCGCATTTGGAAGTGGTATAGCGTCAAGAAATTTGGTCAGATTGCACTGAATAGTAAGGAGGTATTGATTATTTGACTTTGTAAGGGGAAGTGGTCCTACGATATCAAGTGCGACCTTGTCAAACGCATTTGCGGGAGTGTCTGTGATCGCCATTGGTAATTTGGTCTTAACTCGAACTAGTTTCTTTCTCTGACAGCTATCACAAGTCCTAATGAAGTTTTGGATTTAACTTTTCAAATTTGGCCAGTAATATTTTTCTCTAATTCGGTTGCATGTCTTCGTAACACCTTGATGACCACCTATTAATGATTCATGATATTCCCTTATTATTTGCTCGCGTAATGACTCGTTGGGTGTGATGATTTCATTAGTGCACATCTTAACTTTGATGTTGGTGTTTCTAAAGATCGCGTAGAATAGTTTCTTCACAGTAGACCACTCTAGGGTGTCTAATCCTGGGTTTGCTTTTGTGAATGAGAATCAATTGATTTTATACTTGAACAAAATTTGTTTTAGCCTTACGATCAGGCGGTGAAGATCTTCCAATTTCATTCGATTTGTGAGTTTATCTCTAGGTACGAGGGAGATTATGTATTCCTGTCTATATTTTGTGACAGCTATTTCGCCTTTTGTCGGTTTTTGGGTGGTAAAAATTTCTTTATTTAGCATGTTTTTGTTTATTAATTGGTTTGTTAGTTCATCCAGCCATGGGCAGTCGGCGTGAATGCAATGAACATAGTTATCGTTCTTCATAAATAGACCGTCTTTGAATTCTGTTACATTAGCCGTAGGCGTTATAGTTTCCAGGTTGGCTATGAACTCCTCAAAGCTGGGTGTATTCTCGTCTTCGTCTAATTTCGGCACGAGGTTTCGTCTGCGCTCTTGCATCAGAGTGTCGGGGTCGGATGAATTGATGTCGGAGGTTTGATCAGGATTAGTATTTTGTTCGTCCGACGAGTTTACAGTATTTTGCGAATGGTTATTTGCTTCGATAACACGAGAATTATGAGGATCGGTTGGCGTGTCAGAATCGTTATCTGATGTTGTTAGGACAGCTGAAGGAACGTCGCGAGTGTGGCTTCGGCTTTCTGTGTTTAGTTTAGTAGTTCTGCGCGTCCTAGCTACTGGGTACGCAGGCGGTGGCATGGTGAGTGAAATCGGATCTTCACTATCTTTAGGTGTAGATGGTTCGTATGTTGATGGGTAATTGTAGTTACAAATAGTGATTTTGATGTTTGTGTCTTTAAATGTGTAGTGGATCATACGGTTGACCATGTCCCAATTGAGTTTATCTATACCACATCCTAATCTTGGTATCGATAAGGATTGTACTCCGTCTTGTATCAACGCTGATTTCAATTTAGCTAGTGTTTTATACATTGTCTCGTTTGTCGGTTTGTTGAAATAGTGTTGTTTTGTAATTAGGTTATAGATTATACGCCGCGGGTATTTAACTATAATTATGTCCGTCACTACAGGGTCCATTGACCGCAAACGCTTACGTTGTATAAGTCCGCGTCTTACCATATGGTCTGCTACACGTTCTGAAGCCTTGCAGTCAGCTGAGATGCAATGTGCAAGATTATCTTTTTGTTTCAATAAGTCTGCTTCAATTTCTCGAATATACCTGTCATTGGTGAATGGCAGAAAATCTAGATCTACGAGAAATTGACCGTATGGGGGTGTAGTTCCCGGATGTTTGTCGGTTGATGTACCTGCGTGTATGTTACGTGAGGTATTTTGTAGTTTTTCCATAGGTTCAACATGTTTTTCCGAAGTGTTGAGGTCTAACGTGGAATCTGCAATAGGCTCTTTATTTGAGCTATCATGTTTCTTATAGGCAGGTAACTTTTTCCGTGGCATAGAATTGCCAGATGTTTCTGTCTCGCGGACGCGTTTGGGTGATCTTACTTTAGTCTGAATAGTTTCTGTATTTGAATCTTCTGTCATGTCCGTAATTGGGTCTGGTAGTTTAGCTTGTATCTTTCGTGGTCTTGTGTTAACAGAAGATTCCGTACTTCTATATCGTTCAGTTTGATTCGTCAGATACGGTAAAGGGTTAATCGTTTTACCGGGGTTAGTGTTTTTAGATTTTTCTAAGGTTGTTTCAACGTCAGAGCTGTCCGAGCTAGGCAAAGTCGTGATAATGTGCTTACGACTGGTATGTACCTGAATGTCTGATTGTGAGTCATCTGTAGAGTCTGAGTGATTATCTACGTTCGGCTTGTTCCGTGGTGCTGGGTTACCTGAAGATTGTGTTTCGCGATAACGTTTATTCGGTTTCCTAACGCTTTCCTAACGGTAGGTTTTTGGAGAGTTTGTTCCTGTATTTTCGAGTAGGTGGGTTGCCTCTTTCTTTCGCGGGGCAGGGTTACTAGAGGATTCAGTAGTCCTTTGTCTTTTAGGGGGTTCAGGTTTTTTATGAATAATTTCAATATCTGAACTGCTCGAGGGCGTTGACGTTGTCATTGTTGATGTTCGTTGCGCCTTAGTTTTCTTTGTTGGGGCAGGATTATTAGATTCGTCGGTGTTGCGTAGTCGTTTATTGTTTATTGGTAGCATCTGGACTGTTTCGCGGGGTGGGTTTCTTGACAGTGCATCTGCGTTCGTGTTTGTTGTACCCTTTTTATAAACTACGTTATAATTGTACTCGTTGAGGGTTAGTCGCCAGCGTAGTAGTCGTGACGTCGGGTCTTTAACATTATTTAGCCACACAAGTGGTCTATGGTCCGTTACTAGTGTGAAGCTGCGTCCGTATAAGTACGGCCTAAAATGTTTTGTTGCGAAAACGATTGCTAGGAGTTCTTTGTCGATCGTTGAGTAGTTGAGTTCTGCCTTCTCAAGGGGTCTCGAGGCGTATGCGATGGGTAGATCTTCGCCGATTTTGCCATGGCTGAGAATCGCACCTACAGCGCAGTTTGAGGCATCGGTCGTCAAAACGAATGGTTTTTCGAAGTTCGGGTACTGTAGGATAGGTTCCTTACAAAGGCTATTACGCAGGGTCTCGAACGCGAATTGGTGCTCAGACGTCCAAAGGAACGGGGTATTTTTTTTGAGTAAGTTTTTTATAGGCTTAGCGATTTTCGATAGGTTAGGTATGAATCTGCGGTAGTAACCGATCAGTCCGAGGAATTGTTTAATTTGTTTAGGGTTTGTAGGAACGGGGTAGTTTTTGACGGCTGATATTTTTTCTGGGTCCGGTCTTACTCCGTCCTTCGTGATTACAAGTCCTAGATATGCTACCTCTTTACGCAGGAATTCACATTTATCCGGTTGGAGGGTCAGTTCGGCAGTGGCTAGTCGCTCCATGAGTTTTTTGAATTTAATTGCATGTTCCTCTATCGATCTCGCGTAGATCACTATGTCGTCTAAATAGACGAAGACCTCGTTGCCTAGAAGACCAGAGAGTACTTGGTCCATTAGGCGTTGGAACGTGGAGGGCGCGTTTTTTAGTCCGAATGGCATTCTGTTATATTCATAGTGGCCATGTGGCGTTGAGAAAGCCGTCTCCAGACTATGATCCGGGTGCATTGGTATCTGGTGAAAACCTGACGCTAGATCGAATTTAGAAAAATACTTGGCCGATCCCACTTGGTCTAGAATGTCTGTTACATTAGGTAGAGGATAGGCGTCTCCGATGGTTTTTTCGTTTAATTTTCGAAAATCGATCACCATACGCCATTTCTTATTACCGGCGGTGTCCGTTTTTTTGGGTACTATCCACACCGGGGAGTTGTATGGAGAAGAAGAGTGCTTGATGATATCTTGGTCGAGGAGTTTGTTTACTTGTTTATTTATCTCTTCTTTGTGAATCTGGGGGTATCTATACTGCTTCGTGTGGATTGGAATGTCGTCTGTGGTAGGGATGGTGTGGTTAACTAGTTGTGTATGTTTTAATTTGTCGCCTGGTAGGAAGAAAAGGTGGTTGAATTCTGTAGCAAGGTCAGTTATCGACTGTTTTTCTTCGTCGTTCAAATGGTTTAATTGGAGGTTTTCCATGAGAGTATGAAGACGATCCGAGTCATGGTTAGGGGAGAAGCAAAGCGTACGGGAATCTTTGTTAGTATTAGTGCTACGAGCCTTGGTTAGTAGGATTGACTGAACGTTGGTGAGTTTTGCGTCCGTCAGTTGGGGTCTTGTTTCCTTGAGTTCGTCGACTTCTTCTAAGGTTACTACCGGCCTTCTTATCTCCACAGCTGTTTCACCGGAGTTAATCGCGTAGGCATATGCTAAGCCCCGTCTGTTTGTGACTACGGCCTTGCCGAGAAAAATATCGGGACCCAGGTTTAAGTTATCAATGACTCCTGTTTTCACCGTCGGGTTGGCGACTTTCATTGATATTACCATACCAGTTCAGGGTGGAATAGATATAATATTTTCGTCTAGTATTTTTAGTGGTTTAAAGTTATCCGTTGTCACTGTACCTGTTCCGAACGAGATCGTGGCGTTTTCATTGTATAGGAATTTCATTCCCAAAATACCGTCCTCTTTTATTGGGAAGGAATCATCGACTAAATGAAATACGTGCCAACTGTTGCCGATTTGTAAGTTGAGGCTTCCGAGAGTTTCGATGGTACCATCCGTTATGCCGGTTATCTGGGTCTTGTCTGTCAGGGTACAGTGTGTGTTCGGTTTGACTGTGTTACGTTTTATTATGTTTATGTTAGCTCCGGTGTCAACCAAGAGCGTATTTATCTGTTCTTCAAGTTGAGGTGTATGTAAATGAACTTTAGGTGTTTGTGTTATCGACGTTGTGAGAATGCGAGATGTATTTATATTATTATTCGAGGATTTGTAAAGAAGTGGAATAATGCCTGTATTTCGGGAATGGAGTTGGTTGTTTTCAAAACAGATTGTTGCTTTTTCGAGTTGTAGAAAATCTGCGCTTAAGATACCGTCTTCTTGGATAGGGAATTCATCGCTTACTAAGTGGAATTTGTGGCAAGTATCGGCAAATTCTAGATCAATGCTACCTAGTGTTTCCGTGAACCCTTTCGTTATTCCTGAGATACAACGTTTGTCCCTCGGTTGAAGACGAGTGTTCGAGGTGATAATCTTTTCTTTAATTAGGTTTAGGTTTGCACCGGTGTCTACTATTAGTGTTCCGGTTTTGCCGATGATTTGTGGTGATTGGATTGTAATAGTCGGTGATTCTAAAAGGTTCTGTTTTACGTATTTGGACGCTTCTCTAGAGTTCGGGATATCGGCGCGTCCGTGTGGTGATCCCGTTACTCGTTTAAAGGTTGCGATTCTAATGGAAAGCCGTAGGATTGCTCATGATTTTCTTGGGAATTGTTGGTATTTGGAAAATTCGTGTTTGTGTAATTGACGCGTGCATATCTTGGCTGTTGGAAGTTTGGTTTATTTTGGTTTTCGTTATTGGGTCGGTTCGGACGCTGGTCAGGGTTATGTTGAGGTCTGTTCTGTGCTTGAGGTTGTTGGACGTAGTTTGCAGTGTTTGGTTGGTGAAATGAAGGATCTCGGGGTGTCTGTTGGTTTTGGTAGTTTCGCGTGCGACACCTTTCGACTGTATGACCTTTACGTTTACAATATGTACAAGATAGATTGTCGGTACGCTCTCGTAATCTACAGTTATCTATTGAGTGCCCAACACGCTTACAGAACCTACAGTTTAGCGACGGGTCGTGAGACGGTGTTTGTTTCGAGCCGTCATTATTACTATTGTTTCGAGCTAGTTCATTCGTTTTTGAGCTGTTTCGGTCCTGTTTCGTGTCGTTTGGTGTAGGTACCCTTAGTTTTTGTCTTTCTATTACTATTCTTTCCGCGCTCACCGCCTTATCGACCGCCACTCGCAGCGTATTTGGCTTCTCGTTTAACACCCTTTGTTCTAGCGCGTCACAGAGACCTTTTATGAAAGCGCGTAAGGCGTTTTCTTCAACATTTTTATCAGTATAGTTGCATGTTCGGCGGTTTCGTTTGAATCTATGATGTCGATAGCTGTATCTACAAGTTCTTCTATCCTAGTTCCGTACTCTAACGCGGTCTCGTTTTTCTCTTGACGTGCACACGCTATAGCGCATTGTACGTTTGATAGTCTTTGTTTTGGTTCAAATGTGCGTTTCAAGTTGTCTATAATAGATTGTAATGTCTGGAGGTTATCTCGCGAGAGTGCTCTTTCTGCACGGCCTTCGATTTTTGATCGTACAAGTGCTACGAATAGGAGCGTATCTCGTGGATCTATTAATAATTTTGCGTTTTCGACTTTCCTAAGGAAAGATTTTACTGTAATATTCGTGCCATCAAAAGGTGGGATTAGTGTAGCCGCAACCTTCAATGGTAGGAATGTCATTTCTGAGCTAGACATGATTTTAGGCAGAGTTGACTTATCTTGAATAGTATACGTATCTTAAGTGAGCTTACTTTCTGGAAATTATGGTGAGTACAATAAGAGTGAGTATTCTCAGCATATTCCTAACGTGGTGATTGTTGGTGTAGAGATGGTGAATCTGGATCTGTCAGTTGGGCGATAGCGTTGGTGATGTCGGTGCAGTCTTGAAGTCGTCACCGGGTTTCGTCGTTGGAGCGAGTTCGCTCTTTGTGGGGCTCAGATGAGCCTTTGTGGGGCGAGGTGCCTTGAGGTTCGACGGCTGCTATTAGTTCTAGCAGGTTTCGTGATTACTAATTATCGTCAATTTGGTAATAGTGGAATGGTAGTTTACACAACTTGTTTTACACATTGGTTCATTTATGGTTCACTGTTCGATGTCACAATTTGTTTATTTAGTAGTGTTATTAGTTCCGTTGTTTACTTTCCCTTTTTTTTATATTCCCTTAGTAACAGGGGACCACCGCTGCCAGCAGTGTAACGTCTGTAGCCTGACGTTACCTTATTCGGGGTCTTGCCCCTGTTCGAATACTAGGGTATAACTAAGGGAAAACTAACTGAGTCTTGAGCTGATACGTTATTTATTATACAGGGTGTCCCAGAAGTAACGGACGTAATTGATATCTATTATAGGAAAATAAATTCTGAGACGAAAAGTCCTTAGCCATTTTTTGATCTGACCCATAGATAATTAGTTATTAATTAAAATGAGTAACCAATCAGGTGCGCGCTATAGCGGTAAGAAAAAGCAGATAGAGTGAGAGGTGAGCCAGCTTACGGCTGTACTTCTCGCGTCTCATTGTCGCAGTCACCTCTCATCTATGGGCCAGATTAAAAAATTGCTAAGGACTTTTCGTCTCAGAATTTATTTTTCTATAATAGATATCAATTACGTCCGTTACTTCTGGGACACCCTGTATAATTGTATGGCGGTTAGGGAGAGTTGTTCTGTGTGATCTGTTAGAAGGTTGGTTTAGAAGTGAGGGACTATGAAAAGGTAATGAGAGGGTAAAAGGATTAGCTGACTCGTTGCATTTGGCGGTGCCGTGTGCAACGAGCATCTTAGAGTTAGTGGGAGAATAGGATAGGTTTCAGGTTAAAGATAAGAGTAGAAGAGGAGAGAACCGTGTGAATAGTTAGAGGATTGAGGTGGAGGTAAAAGTGGGGATGTGATGAAGGGGGAAACGTACGGGGTGATACCCGGACGTAACAAGGATATGGGAAAATTGCAAAAACAAGATCCGGATTTGAAATTCAAATTTGACATTATTAACACTGACAATGCAAACTGCAACTATAAGGTATATCATGACGTGTTGTTTACTCGCAGCAAATTTGACAACAATTGGAAAATAATGGTTCCATTTAACCTAACAAGTAAACTAATCGATTGTGTACATAGTAAATTAGGTCATGTAGGAATATATAAAACTTTATACTATTTAAAACAATATTATCTATGGAAACATATGGCTAGAGATGTTAAAAAGTTTGTACTCACCTGTGATTTATGTCAACGTACCAAGCCGTTAAATTATAACATGGAGGGTGAATATCAAATGGTGAAAGCAGAAAAGCCAGGTGATTTGATCACAATTGATTTTTATGGACCACTACCACGATCAATTGGTGGAGTTCAGTACATCTTTGTAGTAGTAGATGCATTTTCAAAATATGTAGTCTTCTATACCAGGAAAAAAGCTACAACTAAGGCCAGTCTAAGAAAGATCATTGATAATTATATACCAACATATGGGAAACCGAATAGGATATTATCTGATAATGGAACTCAATTCACCGCTCATCAATGGAAACGTGATTTACAACAACTTAATATCCAAGTTAGTTATTCTTCCATACGACATCCGCAATCAAATCCAACAGAAAGAGGGATGCGAGAGTTGGGAAAATTTTTTCGAATTTATTGTTCTGAACAACATACAAAATGGGCGAAGTATATTCAAAATATTCAACAAATATTAAATGTTACCATTCATCAAAGTACAGGGTTTACTCCACATCAACTACATTTTAACGAAAATCATATAGATAAAATACAACAAATAATAAAATTCCCAGAACTCTCCATTATGGATAAAAAATTACGAATTGGAATAGTAGAAGAGAAACTTGTTCGAAATTTTCATAAGCGTCGCAAATATCAAAAGAAACCATCAACAGTTCAGCTCAAGTTAAATGATTCGGTTTTAATCAAGTGCCAATACCATCAAGTGCGCTTGATGAAGTAACTAAAAAAATTTTTCATTTATTTCAAGGTCCATATAAGATAATAAAGATTATAGGAAAAAATGCATATGTATTAGTTGAGCCGAATGATGAAGCGAATATTAAGGGGACATATAATCGCGCAAATTTACGACAATATAATCAATCCCGCTAACATTTGACTTATCAACCAAGCATCAAACTCTATAACCCTTCGTAACTACTACATTTGTTCTATAATCCGGAGATATATATAGTTAATTATTTCTAAATTCAGGTTAAAGCTAATCATAACAACAAAATGACGAAACATTGTGAATTTTATTATTAAGTGAATGGGTTATGTGTGAATCTGAGTGATATAGCATTAAGAAAATTCAACAGTTGTAAGAATAATTTTTCACAATTTTGAATGAAAATTTATGAAAAAAGGGGAGTAATGTAACGATATGAGGTATTCAAAGATCCCGCTAAATATTTTGACTAAGTGAGTATGACTTTCAGTCACCGGTTTGACTGAAGGTATTATCTTGAGGGGAGCAAGAAATACCTTGCTAGTTCCTCTTTTGGGAAGACCATTCATCAAGACACACGTATTACAATATGCTCCGTAATTCTTCGATTTTAAAATAAATGTGAAATTAATATCAGTCAATAAACTAACAATTTCGAGAGAAGACTCATCAAATCAAGTGAAAAACCAATAATGACTTATTAGTCAATAAACGAACGATTTAGAGAGAAAACTCAACAAATCGAAGTTATAAAATAACAAAGGATGATTAATTGAAATATAATCTATTGTTAAGCTCTGAGGAACATTTTAGTGGAATGGTCAACAATTATATACATTTTTTTTTGTTTATTTACAATTTTAATTTTAACAAATGTCTTGATAGAATAATATACAATTTTAATGTGTGGAATGTATGTTTGAATGGATGAATGGGCGAATTACATATAATGAAGATATAAAAAAAAACGAAGAAATTTAATAAGGATTTGCTTGAAAATAAACAATTTAGATTCTATTTTATGATAATTTGTGGCAAATTATTTATTGTTCATAATCAACCTAGATTAATAAATTTTACAGTACAATACAATTTTATGTATAATATAAATTAGCATGACATGTTCATGACAAAAACTAGAAGCTCATCATTAAATATTAAGAAGTTGCTCATATTTATCTTTCCCATTTGGTATCACGTAACACGTGAAAGCTCAGTGTTGAAAATTATTTCGGTTTCCGATGATGCTGTACACACGTATGACACCAAACCATATCCATCTGTGGACGTTTTCGGTCAGGTGTGATATCGGTGGATGGGTCGCGATGCTTGAACAACCAATCCCGCAGTAGTTTAACGTTTTGAACGGAACAAATTGAATTCGGTATGTCATGGTGTGTACAAGCGTCAGTTTCAGAGGCTTTCCTCAACGTTTTCAGCAAGGGACAACCAAGATCCATCATATCAACGACCTGCGCATCTTGTATGATGTTCTGCAACCAATTTTTCTTCTCCAATCCTTTCACATAAATCTTTCGAGAATTCTGCACAAGGTTGGGTAGTATAAATTTGAAATCTTCATAAGATATATCCCCAGAGCTCAACGATAAACTATGAAGATTACGCTCCAGCCACAAATTTTCACTTTTATATCGAGCTGGTAAGTGCTCCCACTCGAACGGTGGTTTAAATAGTAAAGGTACGGGTTGTGCTTCTTGGTCAACCGCAATCACAGCTAGCTTCTTCAACGTAAAGTTGTTGTCGGGTCGTTTAAAACCTTGCAGATCCACAACGAACTCCATCTCGAACACGACTGATATTTTGCGTATAGGTTAAATAGGGTTTTATACCAATTTCTTCACCCCACCACTTATGAGATTGTATTCAACTACTCGATCGTGTAAGATCAAACAGTACACGCATCCATACGACATATTTGGCTTTTGGAAGTATCTATTTGATCGAAGAAACCCTATTCCAGAGATACAACACTTAATTGCAACAGACGAGTAGTGGGGGTAAACGATTATAAAAGCTGGAAATTCGCTCAGATCTCAGACTGAAAATTAGTCTGCAACCGATCTTCAAGTGAAACAGAGTTTTGAATTCTAACATCCCCTGAAAATCCACGTCGTAGTATTCGAAAAATGAATCAGCATAATGGAGATGATATTGGATGCGCAAGTTTTCCAACAATCTAACAGCGAATTCGTCTTAAAAGAGCTCGCTGCAATCATTATTCAAGCGGATGAATCTGGCAGGCAAGGTCTGACTCGCATCATATTCAAACCACCTTGTTCTTGGTAAACCTTACCGGTCAGATGCAGAGCTACCAACGCCTGGTTGACGCGAAATCATCATGGAATACCGTGGAATGTCGGTAACATGTCTTACGACGATGTGCAAGAAGTGATGAAAAGAATCGTCGAGTATGCAAGTTACATCTATGTAAAGGGAATGGAGAAAAAACAATGGATTCAAAAATTATCAACGACGGTTCGAAACCAGTGATCGATCTGGAAAACTTAGGATGTCCAAATTTCCAAACATTGCAACTTATAAAGGTGTTTCATCAGCATAAGGATTATCACGATGACGTTCCCGGGTACCGGTGTGCATTCGAGAACGTTCAGCGATTGAAAACTTGGTATTTGGAGGACTGTACTGGATCCTTACATAAATCATTGCACATTTACCTTCAAGTGGGGACTTTGAAACGAATGAGGACAGAAGATATCACGAATTTACCGAAAGATTTTCTTCTCATCTACGCTTCGAACATCATCGATGAGGTGTGGGATAAATTACCGGAGGATCTGAAGAACGATGAAGATATTGCAGGCTGTCTAAGATGTCGAATACATTATTTTTTGCCGGACGATGAATTCGATGGACCTACTTCCATGATTAAAGAGTGTTTATTGTGTCAAATGAATCGATAAATTTGTATTCTTTATGTATAACTAACAGAAAATAATTAATTAAATGTTGAAATAATTTACAACAGTATCAATGTTGACTTTTTATGCAACCTCAGATCCGAATCTCCATCCTCTCCTTCCTTATACTGTTCGGTATAATTATCTGAACTGTACGGTAATAGATTAATTCAATAACACCTTCTCATTTGAATGGGAAACATCTTTTTCGTTTTTTGTTTTCAAATGGTTCAGTTATTACAATGCAACATGTCTAACCCTACTCATATGTTTGTTTGTTCATACTCATGAAACAGTCCATTCCTTCCCTAGATCCCCTCATTTACACTTACTGCTTTCAACGACTACACCAAATACATACTCATCATGACTCTAAGTACAAGTCTCCGGTATTCGCACGATCATCTTCTGGCAGAGATAAAAACAAATAACATTTGTTCTATTTCCTTATACTGATGGAGAACCTAATGATCTAGTTGAATAAATGCTGTGAATAAATCAAGATGTTCTCCGTACTTAATCGGTTTGCGAAGATCTGCTATTCTTCATATTCCAACGTCTTAAGGTTACTACGCTGGACAAACAAATGTTTTTGGGCAAGGTTATACGCCAAATTGAACGATTGAAATATTCACGATTATCCAAATAGTCGAAACTAATCCAGTAACGTACAAGCTTGAAGACTATCAGGATCAGTCTATAGCGGGTGGTTTCTACGAACAGGAACATCTCGAAGTTAGGAATTCTGACATCTACCTCGTGGGTGCTCAAGAGACGTGGAAGAAGATTATAACTTGTAAGGTTTATTTGAATAAATGAATCTTGATTTTTTTACACCTAGATACAGTTTATTCACATGTTTCATAACCCCACGGAAGCGTGTCCATTGTATCAGTAAATATGATCCTCTTGTCGTCCCAGCTCAGCGCCATCTTTTTCTGCGTCACTGTATGAGCCTGAGGATTCTTACTTTGAATTGAATTTTGACTTTTTGTCAGATTTTGACGCTGCAGAGTACATTGTACGTAGTCATCGATAGTTATGGTTCTCAGTGTAGCCCTTTGACTCTTTGACACGTTTCCGCTCTATATTTTCACCTAGAACCTTGCCGGAGACAGGGTTCGAATCAGCAAGTACAGACACGTCTTCGAGAAAGGATATGCACCGAATTTGACAACGGAGATCTTCACGATACCTGAGGCGAAGAACACCGATCCGGTGACCTACAAGCTCGTCGACTACCGGGACCAGCCGATCGAAGGAGGTTTCTACGAGGAGGAACCCACCGAAGTCGAGTATCCAGATATTTATCTGATCGAGAAAGTACTGCGCAGACGTGGAAATAACTTATATGTAAAATAGTTAGGATTTGATAATTCGCACAACAGTTGAATAAATAAGTCCGACTTATGAGGTTTAATAATAAAGATACAACGTTTAACAAATGTGCGTTTCTTTATTTTACACCTATGTACAGTTTATTTACATGTGTCCTAACCCCACGAAAGCGTGTCCGTCGTATCGGGAAATATGATCCTCTTATCGTCGTTCCAGCTCAGCGCTATCTTCGTCTGCGTCACCGTATAAAACTGATGATCCCGACTTTGTATTAAATTTTGACTTTTTGTTAGATTTCGATGCCGCAGAGCGCATTGTACGTAGTCACCGAAAGTTATAATTCTCAGTGTAGCCCCTTTGACTCCCTTGACACGTTTACGCTCCCCATTTTCACCCAGAATCTTGAAGGAATATAATTTAGCTCTTAAACCTATAAACTCAACCATTATCTTCCCGTTATTTTCATCTTTCATCAATCCCAACACTTTTTTGTTGACCAACGGCATCTCGTCAATATTTTCCGGAGGATAGTCGGAAGTATCGAATCGGTCCGAATCACGTTCCATGAGTTCGTATATATCGGGTACGGTAAAGTGATACATGAGACTATCCGTGTCGGTATACATAAGCTTTGCTTGGTTGTCAAATCTGCTTTTTATGTAATTATAATGGAAATCATAAACGTAGATTTTAGAAAGATCCAGAATAGAAAATCCTGCATATACAGGTTCATTGAATTCAATTTTCGTTCGACTTAATTCAATTATTGACATATCTTCACCGAATGTAGTACAGCTATGAAAATTTAGTTCAGCGATAAGCGCTCTCGCTCCGTGTCTCCCATCCCACTTTGTAATTAGCCGCACATCTCTGTGTTTTCTAACATTTTCCATGGTTTTCCTGAAAACAGCGTTATTCATAAGTTTATAAAAGTCACTATCGGCCTGCAAACCCTGGGTTCGCCAAGAAAGCGCCAGGATCAGCGCCTCCACTAGTACGGAACGATCTACTGTTCTATACGATACGAACTGACGGCGTACAGGGATGTACGAAAGGCACACAAAAATCCTTCCGTCATCCGACGAAGCTACCGTTTACAGAAACTACGCTACTGATGTGAGGGTGGTGTATAAGGTCATGTGAAGGCATCTTCATAACCTTTCATCTGATGAGTCATCAGCTGTCGCAGGTACCGAGCATCCATACTGTCTCTGAAACCGTTATCATGACCGGGTTGGCCAGAAAACCATCGGTACAGATTTTCTAGGAACAAATTAACACGGGACTCCTGCTCAGGTTCTACGCACTATATCATAGCGTAATATATCAAACATGGTATACTACAAGATAAATGTATAAGGGTACGTTGTGAATGATAGTTGGATGGTTTTATGTGATACGTTCATTTTTATAGTTACATATACAATGATTGACTTACTGGAATCGAAATATAATAATATTATTCAATCTTATACTATAGATTCATAAAATATAGTTAATATTTACATAAAAAATAGATGGAAAACACTGTTGTTGGAATTAACATACATATATGGGTATAGATCAATTTAATCTGGGTTTTCATGTTGAATAATGAAATATGGTGTGTGTGTGTGCTTGAATAGAAAATTCAGATGTAGTTGGATTCGACTTGATTATATTTTCCACCAAGCTACTTCACATGTAAGCGGTTTTCATCAGCTTCTCTCATTTTCTGCAACAAGTCAGCGTCATCCTTCAAAATTTTCAACATTCGAGCAGGTAAGAAGATACAAAATCTGTTGTCCACATCCACCACTATCCTTATTTAACCATTTACCGTTGGAAAATTACAGTCTCATTTGTCATTGGGAATAGGTCCATCGAGTTCGTCGTTCAGCCAACAGTGATGTTTACTCTTTCGATATTTCCGACAGCTTATGATGTCTTCGTCCTTCTTCATAGCCTCCGATAGTTTATTCCATATCTCGTCAATGATATCCGATGCGTAAATGAGAATGAATTGTTTCGTTAAAAATGCAATATCCTCCTTCCTCATTCGTTTCAAACTTCCCACATGAAGGTATATGTGCAAAGATTTATGAAGAGATTCAGTACAGTTCTTCAAAAACCAAGATTTCAATCGCTGAACGTTTTCCCAGGCACACCGGTATGCGACAATGTTCCCGTGTAGTCCTCATACCAACCACCCACTTTGATGTATTGCAAGAATCCAAGACTCGGACACCCCAATTCTTCCAGATCGATCACTGGCTTTGAATCGTCGTTGATAATTTTCTCGATCCACTGTTTCTTCTCGTTTCCCTTTACATAGATATAACTTGCAGGCTCAACAATTTTCTTCAATACTGTCTGCACTTTATCGTAAGACATGTCACCATCATTCCACTCCAATCCATGATAATTCCGCGTCAACCAGGAATTGGTAGCTCTACATTTAGGTAGTAAGGTTTCCCAAGAACAAGTTTGAATAGGATGCGAGTCATACCATGCCGGCCGGCGTCATCCGCTTGAACAGTGATTGCAGCCAGCTCCTTTAGTACAAATACGTCGTAAAAGTTTTAGAAACCTTGCACATCCAATATTATCTCCATTGTGAGAGAAGATTCTTCACTACTCGAAGATCGGTTGAAGACTAATTCGCACCCCTGAATTTTTCGCTCTTTTATAGCTGACAATCCCTCCACTAATTTTCTAGAACGTTCCAAAAGATCTTTCCAAAGTCGAAGGTTATTCCGAGAACCATTCTTCTGAGAATCATTAGACTAATCATATTATTGCATTGTTCTTCGTACGAGTCGCAGGGGTATCAAATTAACGAACTTCTCAAGTCTCACAGGGTGCCGAAAAACTTAACGATTATTTCTGAAACGGTTTGTCACGTGAAATTCCGAGAATCGTTGAGCTTCCAGAAACGTCTCCGAGCCTTCACAAGTGACGTCATATTTCGAGAATCGACCTGAAACTACCAGAAGAGGCATGGAAAAAAAACTTCTCGTAGGGTGTCGAATAATTTCAGGAACTGTTTGTCTGCCCGAAATCTCGGAAGCATCGCCTCGAGGAAGCTTTTAGAATACCCTGACGCAGGGGTTGGAATCTTATTTTTAGGTGCGTGACGTTAATTCGAGGTCATGTGACGTCATATTGAGGAAGTTTGTCGTCATTTTGTAACGAACTTCTCACAGGGTACCGATGATTCCAAGAACCGTTCGCGAAATTCCGAGAATCGTCAGGGGCGTACCCCCGGGAGCAGCCGTCACCCCATTTCGAGGAAATAAAAATTACGTTAATAGTCACCTTTCATCCACAATGCGTTAGCTTTCATACACCCTTCTTTACAACAAAACGGTTTGGTGCTCTCCGTTAGTCTTTTCTTGATTCATTCTAGTTATTTGGAGGGAAATATTGATAGAATACATTTTCTTTTATGATGATGATTGTTTTTTGATTCATTTCCGTGGAATCTAAGTAATTATCAGAAAGTCAAGAAACAGGTTTTGAATAATTTTAATTTCAACAACTGGCTACTATGCTTGGGAGATAGAATAAATGAAAGGTAAAGGATGTCTAGAACGGTTTTCACAATTAAGAGTTGCATCTCTGGTATAGGGTATATTTGATCTAATAGATATTTCTCGAAGCCCAATACGTCATATGATAAAACAATGCTTCGTGTCTCTGGAAAACTAAGGATATACCAGGAACTGTTTGTTTTGAAAAATTGCATCTGCATGTTCTTAATACGAAACGCTCGGGTATTAAATAACAAACTCTAAAAACCATCATCGGGCTTACAATTGTCTCATAACTCCTTCCTACTACGAGTGTATATATTTTAACTTTTTGGGTGCTGTACGCGACACCTTCTGTATACGCGACACAGAAGGTGTCGCGTATGGCTAGTTACTTGCGAGTGTCTTTACTCTAGATTAATTTCTAGGGCTCCTTGGTATAGATAATCAATTTGTTAGTCCCTGATACAGACTAGGGTGGAGCGAATCACACCGTAGCTGCCTCCCTCACACCTGGATGCTGCAAGCAGCACCGAGGCTGTATCAGACTTGGGATTCGACGCACTTGCCGAGACAGTATCTCGACTTGGATGCGCAAAGCGCACCGAAGCGAGTATTTGATCTGTGCAGTGCAGTCGTCACCGAAGCTGTATATTAGCTAAGTAAATAAAAGATGTTAGTCAGGTCAGTTCAGCCTACTGAGAAAAGGTTTTGAAGAAAAGCAAACCGTTCCGATTAACATAAGAATTAATTAAACAAATAAATTCATAATTTGCGAGTGGTTGCAACCAATAATGCTTTATAAAATTAAATTAAATAAATTTCGTGGAAAATTGTAGATTTAGCTACGCTACGGTTCTACTGCCGTTATAAGATACAAAATAAATTATCGTAATTATTTGGAAATTGAATGAAAAATAAGAGATGATCGAGTTGTAAGAAAAAAATGAAATATAAATTAATTGACTCTAAGACGTAAAACGCCGCTATGGCCGTTTCCGTATAACAAAAGTGAAGCTACAGAGAACCGTGGCGCTATGCCTGTACGGCCTCAACAAAGAAATGCTAGTGAGTCAGCGTGGCGCTTTGCCTAACACTGCTCGAGATAAGGAGTGAGTCAGTCTGGCGCTTTGCCTAACACTGCTAATTAGCCAGGTTAGCGCTGCGCTTAAATAGTCACCGATTGACGTCACTTGTTGTGCGCGGTTGACGGTGCGCGTGGCGACGTATTGTCTTGGGCTTAGATCACCCGCTCCGTTACAATTATAGCGAGAATGATGATTATTCGAAGCGAACTCAAGATGAGAGCCTAGAGCTTTTTTATATGATTCGAATATTTGTGTTGACTAATTGAAAAAGGATGGTCAAATCTCATAACACCACGGAGAATAATCGAGCACTGTGGACATCGAGTAACAATGGGAAGAGTATATGCGTATATTTTTTAGCGACGCGTACATATGATTCGAATATTTATGTTTACTAATTGAAGAAGGATGGTTGAATCTTAATACGCCACAGAGAATAATCTGGCACCGTAGACATCGAGTAGCGATGGAAATAAGTATATATGTCAGATACGAGAGTACGCCTGGGTAAAAACTAGCTATAGCTTGGTCAGGATCTAGACACCCAAACGTACGTCACGTATCTGATAATAAACTAACAAATAATTATCTCACTGACTGCCGCAGTGACATGGCTAACAAGTGTTTTATTTATTGAAAACAATACAATATTTGATTCTAAATGCAAATAACGACCCGATAGCGGTGCTAGTAGGGTGTATCGCGCAGAGCCTTCCTTTAACCAAAATGCACGTCTTGTCCGACCAATTGACTAAAAAGGAATGCCTGGAGCACCCTGAGTCTCCACTTCAAGAACCTAGGCCTCTACGCGATACAATCCACTCGTGGTCTATGCACCACGCACCACCATCGGGGGAGGTTCTTCTCAGAACGCACTCATCGAGTGCTGTATCTTCTGCAGTCGTTCGGCCCGATCCCTTGTCACCTCGCACTCGGGGTTGCCTAAACATTGGCCAGGGATCGACAGCGTTTTGTTTAAAGACTCAAGTGCCGTCGAAGATCTTAACTTTCACGGCGATGCGACACGGCCATACTGACTAGCACACGTCTCGAGTGCCAGGTATCCATCCATCTAACTTACTTCTGAAACAATAAAACAGACATCGAACGAACAGACATTAGTTCTCGTTCGGCTTTCCTGACCATACAAGTCTGCCATCATTCTTCGGCCAAATCCCATGTCGTTTTCACCTCATGTGTGCAATCATGTGTATCATTTCATTTTCAACGTATTTACCAATAAACGAATTTCCGTGAATTCTGTACTCAAGGCATCAATAGCTCTGCGGGCATGCCTCACGCATCCTCACAATTTCTAACCATTGACCTTTACTGACAATAGCTCTGTAGGCATGCCTCATGCATCCGTACATTTTCTAACCATTGACTTTTTCTGACAATAGCTCTGTAGACATGCCTTGCGCATTCGTACAAGTTCTAACCATTGCCCTGCACTGACAATAGCTCTGTAGGCATGCCTGACGCATCCGTACAAGTTCTAACCATTGCCCTGCGCTCACAATAGCTCTGCAGACATGCCTTGCGCATTCGTACAAGTTCTAACCATTGCGACATGCTGAATCGTTCTCGAGTTACGTCTAGGCCTCGGGTTCAAGATGCTGGGTGATCAAGTCCAGCGGGTGAGAGCCAAAGTCGCACTCTCGAACAGAAACAACGATCACCAACAGAGTCCCATGCTCTCTTCGGATTTCTTTAGGTAAATCCGGCTCACTCAATCAACAGAGTCCCATGCTCTCTTCGGATTTCTATAGGTAAATCCGGCTCAACCAGAACCACATGTTCTCTGCGAATTCTCAACAGAATTCGGAAACCCACAGAACCAGACTGCGTCTGTTCAATAACTTATTGTCCCAACCCACTTGGGCACAGTCTCTCAGCAAAACCCCATGTTTGCACTCATGACCAAAAAACTTTTGGTACCACCACAGTCTCTCGGACCATTCACATGAATCGCTACGCGATTCTATTCTCATCTTCTTCGCTTTCTGCGACACAGCTATCCTGACTCGCGCCCTCTCCTGGAGCTGCGATCAGCTTATCATGGGATACCTTAATGCTACTACGGCCTCTCGATCCGGAGCCTACTTTCTTAACCAAATATCTATCGTTCGGTAGCACCGCAACGACTTCTACGGGACCGCGATATTTTGCGTCCAACTTTGTCTTTATCCTGTCATTATTCCTAACCATTACAAAATCTCCAATTTTAAATGGCTTAACCCGTTTGTTTCTTCTATCAAACCTTTCTTTTTCTCTTGCGGCCTCTGCTGTTATACTATCTGCAGCCTTTGCTCTGAGCTCATTCAAATTAACACTTTCGGTCTCTACACTATTATGCTTCACACGTTCAATCTCGATTGAATTTATTTTTGTGCCAAACAAAATCTCGGCGGGACTTTTCCCTATTGTTTTCTGAACGGTCGAATTTATCGCAAGCTGCACTTTACCTAACTCGTTCTGCCACTGCTTTCCCTGAGCCTTGCTAATTGCCAACATATTTCTCATGGTCGACATGACCCTCTCAACTTGACCGTTAGCTCTCGGCGTTCCCGAAGCTATAAGGTGAATTAAAATATTCTTTTCCTCACAATATTTTTTGAATCGCGCATTTGTAAACCCTGAACCTTGGTCGCAAATGATTCGTCTCGGAACTCCAAAAGTAAACGAGTGTTTCTCTATCTGGTTGATTGCTGTTTCTGTATCTAAACGGTTTATCCAATTTAATGTTACGAATTTCGTAAATCCATCTATGATTACGAAAACGTATTCTTTCTTGTCAGAGGGACCTGATAATTTTCCTGATATGTCTATGTGAATCGTATACCACGGTGTATCATCCTTGTCTATAGGGTGCAGCTGTGCTTGCGTTGGTCTTGATACCGATTTGCAAGTTTGACATAAAATACAATTTTCTACAAATTTCTTAACTCGCTTCGACATTTGCGGGAACCAATACAGTTCGTACAACTTTTCCAAAGTCTTTTCCCAGCCTAAATGGCAGATGTCGCGTGTACGTGATGTATGAGCGACCATACCATCAGTCTCGGCACTACGGGTAGTGTTATCTGTTTCGATTTTCGTTCTATGGTCCGCATTAAGATCTTGTCTTTGATTGAGTATGTCTTTGCTGTCTCCGATCCGTCCAGTACTTCGCGGTACAAAGTTTTTATTTCATCGTCTTTCTGCTGTGCTACGATTAACCAATCATCAGCTAATTCAATTATTTTATTATCGCGTTTGACTACCTTCAATACATTCTTTTCTGTTACTGGATTTCTTGACAGAAAGTCCGCGTGCTTCATTCGTTCACCCGCGCGGTATTCTATTTCAAACTCAAACGATTGCAAAAATGCCCACCAACGATAAACTCGTGGCGTTAGATCTTTCTTGAGGATCGCGGCCTTTAAGGAGTTACAGTCTGTCACAACTAAAAATTTACGTCCTACTAGGTATTGTCTAAAGTGTTTTATTGCGTTTACAACAGCGAGAGTCTCAAGTTCGTACGAATGGTAACGAGTTTCGGCGTCTATGGTACGTCTGCTGTAATAAGCGATCGGATGTTTTTCTTTGTCAACACGTTGAAGCAACACAGCGCCGTACCCGAGGGCACTGGCGTCGGTATGCAGTTCGATTGGAAGATTAGGGTCGAATATTCGCAGTAACGGTTCCGATGTTAAGTGTTCTACTAGCTTGGTTCTAGCGTCGGTGTGTTCATCTGTCCATGTTATTGTCTTGGTACTACCTGCAGTAAGTTTGTACAGAGGGGCTGCTATCTGCGAGAATTTTGGTATAAACCTACGAAAATAAGATGCTAACCCTAACAATTGCCTTACCTGGGTCTGCGTTTGGGGGATGGGCGATTGCACCAGGGCTTCGATTTTTCGAAGGTTGGGCCTCAACCCTCCATGCGATACAGTGTACCCCAGATAATCAATCTCAGTTTTCAAGAATTTACATTTCTTTAAATTAAACGAGAACCCATTCTCGGCTAGTTTTGCCATCACGATTTTCAATCTATCTAGAGCCTCTTGCTCAGTTCTACCGGGTATAAGAACGTCATCCAAATAAACAATCGCGAAAGAATATCTCAGTTCTCCCAACGCGTTATTAATTGCTCTCTGGTATACGGAAGGTGCATTCATCAACCCAAATGGCATGGTTAAAAATTCAAACTGTCCGTCTGGTGTAATAAAAGCGAGCTTCTCGATCGAGTTCTCTTCGACGGGTATTTGATGAAACCCAGCCGTCATATCTAATGACGAAAAATAATGTGCACCGGACAAGCGATCTAACTGATCTTGAATCAGTGGCAACGGATAACGATCTGCTACCGTGTTCGAATTTAATTCCCGAAAGTCTACGCATAATCTATCCGATCCATCCTTTTTCTTTACCAAAATGATTGGACTAGAAAACGGGCTTCTGCTTTCCCGAACGATTCCTGCCTCGAGCATCTTGTCAACCAAACCTCTTACAGTCTCTCGTTCTACAATGCCTAGCTTATAGGGCCTTCTCTGTACGATTTTATTCTCGTCTTTTAGCCTAATCTCAAAGCTGCCAGATGTTACCCGAATCTTTGGAGCTTCAACGCTCATATGTTTCGCATACAGTTTCAACAACTCTACAAGTGGTGCTCTCATTTCAACCGAGTCACAATCAACAGCGTTGATATCAATCTCTTCAATACACGAGCCAACGAATTTGTCTACCTTTGCAAATTTAACCATGGTTCCGTCCAACGTGACCGAGACACCATTTGCCAACAATTCTTTACCCAGAATTAACTTCGCGGACAAACTTTCGTCCGGTACCACATACAAATCAATTTCAATGTTTATGCCATTCAGCTCGGCAAACACAGAGATCTGCTCTCGGCAATCTACGTATCCATTACCAATACCTCTTAACCGCGTAGAGACTACTCGTCTCTTACCGGGCAACCTTTCTACCAGACTCTCCGCTACAAGGGAGCAGTCCGAACCAGAATCAAAAATAAATGTCAACACCTTACCGTCGGCTAGCTTCAGAGTATTCTCAGTAGAGGTCAAATTACAAAGCCTTACTACCTTCTCATCCTTCTTAGGACAATTCGGGGCAATATGTCCCTCTTCCTTGCAACTGTAGCAGGTCACCGGCCGCTTAAAATCTGGACCCCTGCTGCTCGAACCCTTGGTGTCCCGTGCATGGCTCACGCTTTGTGACCGCGGGGCTGATCGACAATCGGCCTTGCGATGTCCTCTTTTTCCGCAATTGAAGCACTCGATGTCCGAACGGCGCGACCTACCATCTCGCGGCGCCGAAGTCTTGGTATGTGGACCAGGGGCTCCGGTAGATGCACGCGGTCGATGGTGATCGGTCGTTCGTCCATCGAGGTACCCCATTGCTTCCTGCAAACTTTTAGGAGATTCGCGAACGAATATGTTGCGAACGAATCGGTTCTGCGCCGAATAGGATAATCCCGCTAGTTGAGCGGCAGCCTCATCCATCGTCTGCCTTTCGTTGAGCCACGCTTTCAGCTTTCTTCCCCTCTTCATGAAATTTTCCAGCGTAAACTCGGCATCTTCCGTCCAGATCGTATGCAGCTCAGACGCAGCGTTCTTATTTTTCGCATACGCGCTCAAAAATTCGGCACGTATCTCAACCCAGCTTTTGCCTGAAGGGTCCATACCCGTAAACCATTGAGCCGCTTCGCCCTGGAAGGCTTTCGCTAGGTGCTGGACCACTTCCCGATCATCAGGGTTATGACGACGAATCCACTCGTCGACCATCTTCGCCCAGCCAGTTGCGTCGGTGGTCTTGGGGTCAAATTTGACCAGATCCATCGGGGCTCGTTCTCGTCTAGAGAGTAACGCAAGAAGTCGCAGATTTTCCTCCTCTAATCTCGACTTACGCCTTCTCCGCCTGTTCCTCCTCTGTACTGAATCATCAGATTCGTACTCGGATTCGGACGTCGCCGGGGATCGATCTCTCTTCCTACTTCTAGGTTTCACACTGCCTGTATCACGGTCAGTTAGACTCACACTCTTTTCAGCGTCTTTCGCCAGTACACTAACACTCTCAGCGTCTATCGCCGCCACACTCACACTCTTTGCACCGTTGCTTTCCATAGCTGTATCCAAACTTATCCACTAACACGGTTTTCACGAGAATCTTTACCGCCCGAATCACAGTCGATTAAACGTTCTGTATCCCACTTCTGATGTCAGATACGAGAGTACGCCTGGGTAAAAACTAGCTATAGCTTGGTCAGGATCTAGACACCCAAACGTACGTCACGTATCTGATAATAAACTAACAAATAATTATCTCACTGACTGCCGCAGTGACACGGCTAACAAGTGTTTTATTTATTGAAAACAATACAATATTTGATTCTAAATGCAAATAACGACCCGATAGCGGTGCTAGTAGGGTGTATCGCGCAGAGCCTTCCTTTAACCAAAATGCACGTCTTGTCCGACCAATTGACTAAAAAGGAATGCCTGGAGCACCCTGAGTCTCCACTTCAAGAACCTAGGCCTCTACGCGATACAATCCACTCGTGGTCTATGCACCACGCACCACCATCGGGGGAGGTTCTTCTCAGAACGCACTCATCGAGTGCTGTATCTTCTGCAGTCGTTCGGCCCGATCCCTTGTCACCTCGCACTCGGGGTTGCCTAAACATTGGCCAGGGATCGACAGCGTTTTGTTTAAAGACTCAAGTGCCGTCGAAGATCTTAACTTTCACGGCGATGCGACATATATACCTATATTTTTTAACGACGCGTGCCTATAAACAACGCGACAAGTTCGCAGGTTGGTTTCAGGTTACACAAAACAGTGGGAAAAATGCTCCGTTCGTAAAGACTTACCACGTAAGATTTGCGCATTCGAAAATGTGAAAGAATTAAACGTATGGTTTGCAAGAGCGGATACGTAACAAACTCACAGATAAGTCTCCGCTCGTACGTGACGTGCACCGAGATATCTTTCATCTTTGTCAGCTTCTGAGAAATTGTCGAAAGAATTGTACCTATCACACACATGTACAAGATTGAACTCCTCGCATCGGAGGGTTCACGTTACAGCCTCTTCGGAACGCCGCGCCGGACGGGACGATGCAGAGAGAGAGAGAAAGCGATATTTATTTCGCGCCCTAAGACGAGTCCCTTCATGCGCTGTACATACAAAAAGACCAAGAAATAACTTGAACTTCAATGTCCGTACAGATTTCCTAATAGAGATATACACATGCAAAAAAAAAAGAGAGAGAGACGTCGGCTTAAAACGCTAGCCGTTTCAATCCGTGTAATATTACCTATGGTTAAGTTCTTCTCGAATTATCCGATCGCTCGTCATTCTCGTTAAAGAGCGTACCCGCGGAAAAAACGAGTCGCGACCCGTCGATGCGACTCGAACGGGCCTCCGCACCACCCCCCAGCCCGACGCGGTGCTGGAACCTTATTTTGGGGTGTGTGACGTTAATTCGAGGGTATGTGACGTCATATTAAGGGTGTGTGCCGTCATTTTGAGGGAATGTGACGTCATTTCGAGGGTCCGGTAAGGGTGTGCGACGTCATATTAAGGGGTGTGCCGTCATTTTGTAACGAACTTCTCACAGGGTACCGATAATTCCTAGAACCGTTCGCGAAATTCCGAGAATCGTCGGGAGCGTACCCCGGGGAGCACCCCTCCACCCTTGCCGGAAAGAATTCAACGGCAGGGCCCCGATCGAGCCGACGCGCTTCCAGCCCGACGCGGGGTTGGAATTTTATTTTCAGGCGTGTAACGTTAATTACAGGGTATGTGACGTCATATTGAGGGTGTGTGCCGTCATTTTGAGGGAGTGTGACGTCATTCCGAGGGTCCAGTGAGGGTGCGTGACGTCATATTGAGGGTGTGCCGTCATTTTAAGGGTGTGTGACGCCATTTCGAGGGTCCTATGCCGATAATTCCAAGAACTGGTTGCGAAATTCCGAGAACCGTTCGCGAAATTCCGAGAATCGTCAGGGGCGTACCCCGGGAAGCAACCCTCCGCCCGTACGTGACGTAGGCGTGACGTAGACGTGACGTCATGAAACCTGATACCCCCCGTCACCTCTCCCACCCCCTCACACGGACACGGGGAGGTGCGCGTGTGTGCGTGCGTGTGTGTGTGCACTAACACGCGTTGATCCAGAACTCTCCCAGACTATCTACTCCCCATTTTTCCTTAAATGCGGCACAAGTTTCTTTCGGTCTCTCTGCCCAATGGATAAATTTATGAGCATTGCTATGTAAAGCATCCGTCACCCTCCTTACAACACGAATTGCGGTAGCTCGTCCTATGTCAAACCTTTCACAGACTAATCTGTAGAATTAGATGTTATATATGTATATATGAATTGTTTATTGTTTTCCTTTTGCTATTACAATCTTTGTACCTAATCTTATATCTTACAATTTGTCTCTGGCTATTGCATTTCCCAATCTACGTACATTACGTAAATGATGCTCATGGTTTTACTGGACGTGAGTGCAGCCATCTTGATATGCAAATGAAAAATTTTATACGCAAGCTACTGTCGAGAATATTCACCTATACGAGTCTGGCGTTGACATGACCCAGATAGCAACTAGTACTTGTTTCATTGCATTTATTCGGGGCCGTCCTTTTCCTGGTTCTGGATCTTTCAGTAAGTACCCGATCTGAGTCAAAACAAACTGCAGTGTTGCTCTCCTCATTCGGAAATGCCGTTTGTGTTGGAATGCAACAAACATTAGCAGTGGATTACGTATTTGAATTTCTAGTTGTATGATTATGGCGCTGTAGAGTGACGCACGCATCTCTCGCCCCACTTCCTTTGATACCAGAAATAAAGTTATAGGTAAATTATAAACCGATTATATATCCATTATTTTGTCCTCACGATATATTCCATCCGCGCATAAAACTAATAGGTTATGGGCCCAGAAGTGTCAAAAAATGGAAAAACCCAATAAATAACCGTGACAATGATAGTTTTATCACCTTAAGGTAACGAACATTAAAGTGAGGTTAGAGCACCGCATGTCGATTCCGACTAAGACTGTAGTAAGACTTGGAATTCAGCGATGGAACAACGATCAAGCAACGCTAGAAGCTCCATTTTTACAATTAAGAAGCTAACTCACCCAGGAGATTACAAGGAATGGAAATTCGCCATTCGCATGCTTCTCTACCATGAAAAGCTTTGGGAATATGCGAATGGAGAAGTCGTCGCGGATGATAAAGGCTATAGTGTAGAGAAGGATAGGCAAGCACTGTCTACCATATGCCTTTCGATCGATCCTAAGTTATTCGTTCATGTCGAAGAAGCAAGCAACAGTCGCCAAGCAAGCTTGGGACAATCTGGCAAAGACCTTTGAACCTCAAGGTACAGCCGGCAGATTAGGTATGTTGCAACAACTCACTTCTACTCGACTTGCTGATTGTAAGGATATGACTGAATACGTTAACAAAATGATGAGCGTAGGTCAGCAGATCAAGGACGCTGATTTTAAAGTAGAAGAATTAGTAGGTTGTATGATGCTAATCGGGCTTACATCTAGCTATAGACCAATGGCAATGGTTCTGGACCATTCAGGACAAGAACTGACAGCAGATTACGTTAAAAATCGTCTACTGACAGAAGAGGGACGCCGAGCGCTGGAGGAAGGACCCACGAAAGCATTGGCGATAAAGTCAGGCGCAAAGGAATCGCATACGCGAGACAGATCGTCGATGGAATGCGGCTATTGCCACAAATTAGGACATATTAAGAAGGATTGCTATCGACTCAAGAACGCCCAAGAAAGGAAGTTGTCTCAGCAGAACAAAAGTAGCGGGAGCAGCCAGCAAAGTAAAGATCCCAACAGCAAAGGAGTAACAACCCTGTACACGGCTTTAAGTGCTTCAAATGAAGGTATTTACAACTCAGAGTGGTTTATAGATTCAGGAGCCACAAATCACATGAGTAAATCTAAGCTCTGGATGCAAGCGTTTCAGCCAGGAACGCTGTCAGAGGTAACAACCGCAAACGATGCTAGTCTAAAAACACTAGGTACAGGAAATGTACTCGTAAAGTTAGTTAATGATGTAAAAATCCTGAAGGATGTCTTGTATGTGCCTGAATTAACAACCAACTTAATATCAGTCTCAAAAATGGTTGATAAGGATCTGAATGTACTGTTCACAGCAGACGGATGTAAAGTTTTTCACAAAGACGATTTTTCGTATAATGGCAGCGTTCAGTTTACAGGATCCAGGGTAAACGGACTATTTAGGTTGGATGGAACTTCGGACGAGAACCTAACGTCAACAGAAACACAGTCAATGGAGAATCCAAGCGTGCCTTTAGTTCTTGCAACACAGGCGAGCGAGCTAAATAAAGCTGACTTGTGGCATCGTAGACTTGGACATCTCAACGACCGAGACATGAAAAAATTAGGTCTCGACTTTAAGGATCAGCAGATGAGTTCATCCTGTGTACCCTGCATCGCAGGAAAGATGTTCAAGAAGCCATTCAAATCGAGTGTAAACACTCGTGCAAGCAAAAGACTGACTTTAGTGCATACAGACGTTTGTGGACCTTTCGAGGCATCGCTAGGAGGTTGCAAATATTATTTAATCTTCCTTGATGATTATTCTAGAAAAATATTCGTCTATTTTCTTAAGTCCAAAGATGAAGTATTTGAAAAGTTTAGAGAATTTCGAGCACGAGTTGAGAATGAGTCAGGAGAAAAAATCAACACGTTAAGATCGGACAACGGTGGCGAATACGTAAATAAAGCTATGGAAGAGTATTGCAAGCAACAAGGTATAAAGCATCAGTTCACCGTGCCTTACAACCCTCAACAAAACGGCATCGCGGAGAGGGTAAATCAATCGCTGTGTGACAAAATGCGATGCATGTTAATGGACGCGCAGTGTTCTAAAAAACTATGGGCTGAAGCCTGCAATACAGCAGTCTATTTAAAAAATCGTTCGCCTCATTCAGCTTTGAACGGAGAAATTCCTGAAGAAGTTTAGTCCGGATCGATGGTCAACCTAAATCACCTTCGAGTATTCGGTTCAAAGTGCTACACACATATCCCCAAGGAAAAACGTAGCAAGTTGGATGCGAAAGCTGAACAACAAATATTCGTTGGTTACAGTGAAGTAAGCAAAGGCTATCGAGTGTTAGATATAAAAAGTGGAAATACGACGATATCTAGAGACGTTATATTTTTAGAGATTGATTCAAAAATTAAAGATTTAGGAGATACTGATCCCGATGATTATGTATCAGTTTTCGATTTGTTCATGAACCAATCCAAAGTAGGAGATAATAATCTAGAAGATAATTTAGAATCAGAATTCCAATCAGGATCAGAAATCAATTTAGAAAGTGATGAAACCGAAAGCTATTACACAGATGTTGAAAGTAGCCAAGAATTATCGGACTCAGATGTAACAATAGTTGAAGCAGATGCAAATACATTAAAAAGGTCCAGTAGAACTAAGAAACAAAGAGTCTACCCTGAAACGGTATCCGTGGATATACGGGAGAGCGAGAGCGACGGAGAATACAAAACAACAGACCGGCCGTTGTCTAGCACGTATACAAAGATGCTCGCCGAATGTTCGAGACGTGTGACGTCAGTGGTAGGCAGGAGTAGGATATAAAAGCAGCTGAGCACTTCGCTCAGCAGCGATACTTGGCAAAGCGCTAGATCGACTCACTTGGCATATTAGATCCAAGACCTACTTGGACTAATAACTTAGATTCACTTTTCACTTAAATTCCAATTCAATCTCCAATTTCGAAGTCTATTACTTACAATAAAGAATAGCAAATGTTATAATTATCAAAGAGGCAGTCGCTAAAGCAGGGCTAGCACTCAGTAAATTCATTATCAAATCAATCAGAATCTACCTCGAATAACGAGTATCAAAATTAGGAATAATAGCTAGGATAAGAATAGCAGTAAGTTCTTTTGTTAAAATTTCATTTTGATTCATTATTTTTTGGGCAAAGTCTTTATTTCGCGGAAAATATTTCAGTTTATTTATTTAATGTCTCAATAAAATTCGAGAATCAAAAATATAAAGTTCTTTGTTCGACATTTCGCCTAGCCAACTTTTCCAGCACCTTGACGCCACATGAGCCTATGATAGGTTAGAATAGAGACAGCTTTGTGGAGAAATCCGCCGAGTCTGGTGAATAATCTAGGGATCGAAATTAGTCAGGAATAAAGAACTGATAGGACGCCAGGCTTGTGCGAAAGCGCCGGTTCTGGATAGTAGGTGGCTTTGTTAACTCCGAGTCCACGAATATACGGCTCTGTTAATTCCGAGACCGTCATAGCTAGCGAAAGGTTGATTAAAACAGTAAACAGGTGGCTTTTTGTGGCATAACCAACTTTTCCCCACCAAGCGCGTTGAAGAGTCCCGATTTCTCAAATTCCATCAAAGTTCCTCACATTCGAGACAAAAAATCCACAATAACTACCGGATTTCCCTACAGCCTTCAGCCCGGGAAATTCCGGAACGTTACAACCCAGATCATATTGTATATAGCGTTAAGATTCACCCAAATGATCCTACGACAGTTTCAGAAGCAATGAAACGATGCCGGAAAAGTGGTGAACGGACTCAAAGTAAGCTACACTTATTTGAACGAGTAATATAATGTCTTTATTGTATTTGAGTATAGAAAAGCGGGACACGTCCGTCGGTACATGGATCTACGGAGCAACAGGATTTTGATCTAAGGCGGACGTGCGTAGTTATCGAAAAGCGCCTCTATAGGCTAATCTAGGACCCTTAACTAACTCACGCATTAAGCGCGCGCAGGATTGAAAATGTTAAATCTAATAGGTCAGCGATGCGATTGATACATACATTTCAAGTTGTAAGTATGATTGAATACAATATGTGTACCTGTATTACATTTTTTTATCTGGATTTACTTATTCATCTAGAGATAGAATTTCACAAAAACGCATGAAATAAAATAGAATAGAATTTTCTTCATATTTTTTAATTTTTTTTGAATATGAATCACCAGTCTATGAAATACATATATGTGAATATATTTCTTCATACACGCGGCAATATGTCACCAAGACTTCAATTGATTAATTGTTTAATTATTCACTCAATTATTATTTTCTGATGAAAATTTTTTCGTTTGCATCTTGATTATTCTATGACTATTTTTGTTGCATTATATTTTTTTCAGCTCTACTTGTTTATCTGAAGACGGAGTTTCGTAAAGATGGTGCTCACAATTTGAAAGAAATTGCAGTTCTAACCAATCGATCATAGGAGTTGTGAAAGTTATAAATGAGCCAATCACCAAAGTAAAAGGTGAACTTAAGTAAACAATTTTCAATTTCGAAGTGGAATGTGAACCGGATATTTTGGTACTTATGGCTGTATGGGACGAAGAAATAAAGCGAATCAAATCTTTCATTATTCTGAATCATGTAAGTAACATAAACTTGAAATCGGCATAATTGTGCTGTGAGTCAATTTGAGTTTTATGTATTTGTTTATATGGATTTGGTTATGGATTGATTCTTTACTTCTTTATATTTATAGATTATACACATCGATAGCCCATTTGCTAGGCCTCAAGAACCGAAATACAGCAAAACTGGAAAAGATTATATTCTAACTTGTCGTAGTAATACAACTGTCAATAATCTTGGAAAACTAAAGACTGTTGAATCGGAATTAGTGAAAACTTGTGTCGAATACCCTTCAATTGTTGGAAGTATTGCTGATATAAGTGGTTTATAATAGCTTAGTATATAATTTATTGAATATTTTTTTTTAACTTAATTTAACAGATCCATCGGTTACAACTCCAATTCAACACCATCTTTGCGAAACTCCGTCTTTAGCTGAACAATTAAAGCTGTAAAAAATATAGTACAACAAAAATAATCATAAAATAATCAAGATATGAACGAAATATTTTTTTGAATAATTAATTGATTAATTAATTAATTAGTTGAAAGTTTTGCGAACATTTAAAAATGATTGAAAAATTCAACAACTCTGCAGAACAACCTTATTTTGAAATTCCAAACGTGAATAACATTTATCAATTGAGCGATGAAAAAATGTCGGTCGAAACTTTGCGAGAAGCAGTCAAGTCAGTAAAACAAGAAATGTCTGAATTCTTAAATGCGGATAAAACAAAGGTATATTGCATCTTTATTTAGATACATAAATTAGAAGTCTGCTTTTAATATGCAAGATTTTCAGTTCATTTTGTTTTTGTCGTTTCAGAAAATAAGATTGGAATAAAGCGATCTTCCGATAACTGATAAACGGATATAAGAAGTTCATAAGAATCGAATGATCAATTTATATCATAATCAATACAATAATAATAATATATTACAGTTACATATTGTTGATGATTCATGGTATACGAATTATAATTAGGTATTTGTATAATTATGGGTCAATGGCAAATTTCAAAACTTTCAATGAATTCTGATTCATGAATTTTAATTTATGTATTTATATCCTTGTAGCAAGAATTTGAGAGATGGTTTATCAGTTGATGTGACAATCACATCTTGCATTTTCTTTACTTTTAGAAAAGGTGGACCATGAATACGGGTACATAACTCCCCAATAACAGTAACTTCGTGTCCTTTGTGAATATTGTGCGAATTATTAAACTGAGCAACATGGAATTCTAACTTCTGCTCTCCATTGGTGATACTACCTAATCCAACAGTCACATATTTCGTTTGTAGTAAATTAATGTTGTTTTTGATGAAACCTTTGATTCCTAAAAGAATGAATAGTTTTTTTTTTTATCAAAAGTGTTACCATTTAACTTGGATTTGTCTATATATTTTATTGGATAGTTACGGATTATTCCTTTCACACGTGTGATAGTATTGAAATCGACATCAGTAATTGGATTTGTCATAATTGGTTGATCATAAGTTCCAATGCTCTTTAGTGTTGTATGGTCATTCACGTTGAGTTGAAAGTTTACATTTCCAGCATTATATCTTGAATTAATCTGCACATAGTTTGATCGAGCCCCTTCAACTTCTACAATCTGTAAAAAATTATCAGTCACAAAATAAATAATCAAATTTCTATGTGCAAAGTATGATTAAATTTATTTTGGGTACAAATTTATATTTAACGTTTAATTATTTGTCCACATACATTATGTAATGTCGCAACTTTTTCTAGTTCCACGATATGTTTTCCCCACGCGATAACTTGAACACGTCTGCCAGTTGTGTTATTTAAAACAAATCTGGCTACGTGAGCATTATTTTGAGCTAATTCACTTCCTTTCACTAAATCTATATATCCAATAATATCTCTGAAAATATAAGCAAATTATTTTTCCATTTTTTAAATTATTTCAAATTGAGATATTTAATTTATTAATTATACTTACACCATAGGGTCGTCCATTTCAATATCATCTATAACGCCATTGCTTGTGAAATTTGACTCCATTTTGAGTAAGTAGCAAAACTAACGTCACGCTCTATAATAGATAAAATAACTGATGAATATTGAATTTAATTGGAAAACAATATAAAATTGGTGATGTATGACCGTGTTTATCACTATAAGTTGCTGCTACGTACAATAATACAAAATTTGTCGAAATATCGAAGGACATGTATATACAAGTAATATATTTCGTATATTTAACTTTATTAATTTCAATTACCGTATATATTTTAAATTTCCTTTAATTTCCTCGGCTATCATCAGTATATTGGATAATTATTTATAAGACAGAATTGTATTGACCATAACACTTGATCGTGATTTTTTTAGACGAAGTTACTGTTATTGGGGAGTTATGTATCCGTTTTGATGTCCTTAACATTTGTTCATTTTTTTATTTTTTTTATTCTTTTATTTTTTTAGATGCATTATAGTATTTAGTATTGTGTATTTTTTTTATTGTCCTTAAGACTTGTTCGTGATTTTTTTTTCATTTTTATTACCATTTCATTATAGTATTTAGTATTTTTTTTATTGTCCTTAACACTTGTTCGATTTTTTTTTTTTTTTTTTTGATGCATCATAGTATTTAGTATTTAATATTGAGTATTTTTTTTATTGTCTTTAACACACTTTTTTTTTTTTGTTATATTTCGTTTATTATTTTTTTTTTTTTCAGATGCATTATAATATTAGTAATAAAACGCTATTCGCAATCCGTTTTTATTTTGGGGATCTTTCTTTAAATTTTATTTAATTGAGTGTAATTTGGACCAGTTGACTTGTCCGCTGAAGATTATTTTTTTATTAGTTGAGTTAAACGATTATTAACGCAATATTAAACGAAATATAACTATAGGTTACTTAGAGACGTTCGTCCGGATACACGACCGAAACGGATACACGACGGAAACGGAACTCCATTCGCGATTTTAATATGGACGGTATCGTGTATGCGGTGTTCCCAAACGCATTTATGCCGATATATGTGATTTTTTTTTCATTTTTATTATCATTTCATTACAGTATTTAGTATTTTTTTTATTGTTCTTAACACTTGTACGATTTTTTTTTTTTTTTTTTTTATGCATCATAGTATTTAGTATTTAATATTGAGTATTTTTTTTATTGTCTTTAACACACACTTTTTTTTTTTGTTATATTTCGTTTATTATTTTTTTTATTGTCCTTAACAAACACTTGTTCGTGATTATTATTATTTTTTTTTTTTTTTTTTTTTTTTTTTAGATGCATCATGGTATTCATTATTTAGCATTTAGAAATTTTTTCGTGATTTTTATTATTTTATTTTTTTATTTTTCTAGATGCATCATACTATTTAGTACTAAGTATTTAGTATTTTTTTTTATTGTCCTTAACTCTAGTTCGTGATTTTTTTTCTTTCAGATGCATTATAATATTAGTAATAAAACGCTATTCGCAATCCGTTTTTATTTTGGGGATCTTTCTTTAAATTTTATTTAATTAAGTGTAATTTGGACCAGTTGACTTGTCCGCTGAAGATTATTTTTTTATTAGTTGAGTTAAACGATTATTAACGCAATATTAAACGAAATATAACTATAGGTTACTTAGAGACGTTCGTCCGGATACACGACCGAAACGGATACACGACGGAAACGGAACTCCATTCGCGATTTTAATATGGACGGTATCGTGTATGCGGTGTTCCCAAACGCATTTATGCCGATATATGTGATTTTTTTTTCATTTTTATTATCATTTCATTACAGTATTTAGTATTTTTTTTATTGTTCTTAACACTTGTACGATTTTTTTTTTTTTTTTTTTATGCATCATAGTATTTAGTATTTAATATTGAGTATTTTTTTTATTGTCCTTAACAAACACTTGTTCGTGATTATTATTTTTTTTTTTTTTTTTTTTTTTTTTTTAGATGCATCATGGTATTCATTATTTAGCATTTAGAAATTTTTTCGTGATTTTTATTATTTTATTTTTTTATTTTTCTAGATGCATCATACTATTTAGTACTAAGTATTTAGTATTTTTTTTTATTGTCCTTAACTCTAGTTCGTGATTTTTTTTCTTTCAGATGCATTATAATATTAGTAATAAAACGCTATTCGCAATCCGTTTTTATTTTGGGGATCTTTCTTTAAATTTTATTTAATTAAGTGTAATTTGGACCAGTTGACTTGTCTGCTGAAGATTATTTTTTTATTAGTTGAGTTAAACGATTATTAACGCAATATTAAACGAAATATAACTATAGGTTACTTAGAGACGTTCGTCCGGATACACGACCGAAACGGATACACGACGGAAACGGAACTCCATTCGCGATTTTAATATGGACGGTATTGTGTATGTCGGTGTTCCCAAACGCATTTATGCCGATATACACCGTCGGCGTGACGTCACTTCTCATTAACCAATTGATTATTATAACCAATCGTATTATAGAGTTCCAAAGAATAAACCAATGCTAACGCAGGGCTGCTTGACTGCTGGAATAAAAGAATGCAGCCATACCGATATACACTGTCGGCGTGACGTTACTTCCATGCTGATACACACCATTTGAATATTAATATAATTAATATATTATTAATTTTGATATTATTATAATTTTGAATATTTTGCGCTGGCGCTATTTCTTGGGCAGTATATATTTAATGAATTCATTGTCGAGTAATTTGTGGGTGGGGGTCAACATTTCTCAAGACCAATATTTCGAATTACCAATATTTCGAATTTTAAAATAACGGTCGCTACTGGACGCATTGCCGTATCTCAATGGGATTGAATAGGCAAAGCTCTTTCAGGTGGCGCTAACGAGCCAAGTAATAAAAATAGCGTCGATTACCGATGCATGCTGTTATCAGTATGTGTCAGTGACTATTACCGCGTTTACGTGCACAAAATTTACTAATCATTTGGTATTATACTGAGCGTTTACGTGCTACTTGATTTCCATCGATCAAAACTCGTCACCGTTTACGTGTGACGCTTAACACAAAAAACAAGTGGGCGATCAACTAATATCCGTTGCTGTTTTCATTTGAATCTCGCGCTATTCGTTTGTTTAGCGAGTATCGATTTCAACGCGCAATCGATGCATCAATTATTTTACCAAATTTATGTTCACAGCCGTCTACGTGATCAATTATCACTGGTTTATTACCTTAAATCTGGCAACTTAATATATTTAACTCAAATATTTCTGTTAGCTAATACTTGAATTAGACCCGTTTACGCTTTGTCAAATAGCGTAACTTAAGAAAAGTAATAGCTAATACACGTAATTTCCTGCACGTAACGTGGTATATGTGTGTAAATGTATACGCACCATTAATAGCGCTTCATTTGAATTTTGAAACAACCAGCGTTACTTGGCTCATTAGCGCCAAAGTTTAACAATTATTCAAATGTACGAAAATATATGTATGTTATCTATTTGATATGCATAAAATATGTTATTATAAATTTAAATAACAACTTACGCGTATTTGTAAGATGAAGATTTGATCTCAGCTGCAGTCGACTGCAGCACTCTTGATGTATGTAACAGCTATGCACGCAGTTTTTGTTTGTTTAAAACAATCTAAAGTTGCATTTCAACTTTCAATTGTTTCTGTGCGACACGAGTAAATCGTAACCAATGGCAATGGAAAAATAACTTGCGTGCAACCGGGTCAACTGATTGAAAAAAATAATAAATATTTGTTTTTCCATCAAATTTGAAAGTAAAAAGAAAGTGGTTCGGAGATATTTTCCTTTCGAATATCAATAAGTGATAGATATCATGGCGAATGATGATATGAGCGCGTATAATCTGGACGATGAAAGAAGCATATTATATATTGATGATCCAGAACTATATATTTCTTCTAAAGAAACGATTGACGCAATAAAACCTATGGATGCAGCAATGTAAGTATAATTTATTAATTTATATGCCTACGGAGTATTCCATGGTAAATCACCTATCTTGGTTATTTTACATTTGCTTTATATTTTATTAAAATGATATACAGTGCGGTTCTGTGGAAAATCACGCGCCTAAGAATAGGCTACCGGGAAGCGCCTGAATTGAGCAGATTAAACATCGACGATCGGTTTTTATTTCCCACGAAATGAATGAACAATCGTCGATGTTTGATCTGCTCAATTCAGGCGTTTCCCGTAAGCCTACCTTTTAGGCGCGCGATTTTCCACAGAATCACACTGTATGTAGCTCTCATCTAAAAAAATCATGAATTTTTTTCTCTGAATGATTTCAATATTTTATTGCAATAATTTTAGCAAATTACAAATTACAAATTACCATTTCTAAATTTTTTCTTTTTTCTCACTGAAATCTTGTTCCCATTGTAGTTTCAAAATTGTCCTCCGTAATTATCAAATTTTGGTGAATTCTGTTGAAACAAAAATAATGGTATTTTACGATTATAACTTGAAGATTTATTTCAGAAGAACAGTTCAAAATAAAAGAAATATAATTTTTTTAAATGATTTTCCAACTGCGAACTATTGTCTGAAAAAATATCTAAAAAATACTGCATAATCACGGATTACCGGCTGGTGATTGATTTGACATGGAATGCTCCGCATCTACTTTGTGTGTTAGATTTTTTAGAGAAAGGAAAATCTAAAAAAATTCTTCACATTGAAAAAAATAGTTATGATGAATTTCGTTGTTTCTTATTATATATTGTAACAATTGCTAATTTTGCAGGCTATGAAGCTGTAGCAAAATTTGCACATTATTGTGATTATTAACCAGTTCGAAATTTGGTGTTAATACTTTTTCTTTTTGGGATTCCTCAGATCATGAATCGTAGGTGGGGAAACATGGATTTTGCCATAAAAGCCACCTATCCGTTTTGTTTCACTAAATTAACTATCCGGACACGGGATATACCAATGCCGTCTCTAACATGCGGACTCGGAATAACTTTTCAAAGCCGCCTTCCCTTCACAGAGCCGGGCGAACCAAGCCTGTCGTGCCTATGCTCTCCTTCCTTTATTTAATCTGACTACAGATCCGGGAATATAAGATTCCAAGACTGTCCAACAGATTCGGGATTGCTGCATTGGCCCTCGGACACGGGATAACCAATGCCGTACGCTCTTTGCTAGCTTCCGGATCTGTCCCTATTCTGTTTGTTGGCTTATAGGCGTTAATGTGGTCAGATAGAAATATCAGATAAGAAAGTATAGGTTGTATAGTGGTTTAATGCACCTTAAGTGAAATTTTAACAGAAGAAAAACAAATCATAATTTTGTATACAACGGTTCCTTAAACTCTAATTTACTTATCCTAATTGGCTAAATTTGGGTTTATCTATCTTCTCCTTTCTAAATGGTACATCTGCTTTAGAATGTGCTTCTAATTTATTTTTGCAAGATCCAATGATACTATGCTTTTTATTGATTTCTTTACATGATATTCTAATAAATTTATAATTTGACTCTACTTTTTGAAGCTATACACGAATTTATATAGGTCGTTGAAACTAGACGTTTCAACGCCTGGCAAGTGAATTTAAATTATCAATCTAACTAGTGAGTCGTTCTGGTGATGTACCTAGAATCGCTACCTAGCTCGGTCGACGATTCCTTATATTGCGTACTCCCCACTCCTATCGTGATGTGACGTTGGTTGAGACTATACCCAGGGATTTGGCTAATCCCTCGGTCTATTGTTTCGTCTTCTTGTTGCGATCCTTCGCGACGTTCTTCTTATTTTACCGGCCGGATATGTTACAATATGTATAGCGACATCATAGGAGTTGTGAAAGTTATAAATGAGCCAATCACCATAGTAAAAGGTGAACTTAAGTATACAATTTTCAATTTCGAAGTGGAATGTGAACCGGGTATTTTGGTACCTATGGCTGTATGGGACGAAGAAATAAAGCGAATCAAATCTTTCATTATTCTGAATCATGTAAGTAACATAAACTTGAAATCGGCATAATTGTGCTGTGAGTCAATTTAAGTTTTATGTATTTATTTATATGGATTTGTTTATGGATTGATTCTTTACTTTTTTATATTTATAGATTATACATATCGATAGCCCATTTGCTAGGCCTCAAGAACCGAAATACAGCAAAACTGGAAAAGATTATATTCTAACTTGTCGTAGTAATACAACTGTCAATAATCTTGGAAAACTAAAGACTGTTGAAACGGAATTAGTGGAAACCTGCGTCAAATACTCTTCAATTGTTGAAAGTATTGCTGCTATGAGTAGTAATACAAAAATTGGTGAGCTTGATACATAATTTTTGGAATAAAAATTTTTTTATTTACATCTTGATTATTCTATGCTTATTTTTGTTGTATTACATATTTTTCAGCTTTACTTGTTTATCTGAAGACGGAGTTTCGTAAAGATGGTGCTCACAATTTGAGAGGAATCGGAGTTGTAACCGATGGATCTGTTAAATTAACAGTTTATATTCGGGATTTCGATGAAAATATATTTTTTGAAAAAGGCGAACATTTGAAATTAATCGGAAAATTCAACAACTCTGCAAAACAACCTTATTTTGAAATTCCAAACGTGAATAACATTTATCAATTGAACGATGAAAAAATGTCGGTCGAAACTTTGCGAGAAGCAGTCAAGTCAGTAAAACAAGAAATGTCTGAATTCTCAAATGCGGATAAAACAAAGGTATATTGCATCTTTATTTAGATACATAAATTAGAAGTCTGCTTTTAATATGCAAGATTTTCAGTTCATTTTGTTTTTGTCGTTTCAGAAAATAAGATTGGAATAAAGCGATCTTCCGATAACTGATAAACGGATATAAGAATCTCATAAGAATCGAATGATCAATTTATATCATAATCAATACAATAATAATAATATATTACAGTTACATATTGTTGATGATTCATGGTATACGAATTATAATTAGGTATTTGTATAATTATGGGTTAATGGCAAATTTCAAAACTTTCAACTAATTAATTAATTAATCAATTAATTACTTTCAATAAGTTGAATATATATAATCAAATTCAACTTTTAAATATATGAAGTGAAATATCATATATAACTTTAATAGACAATCACATTTAATTCCATATTTTATGTCATACATATATACGTATATACCATGATACGATAATATTACTTCAAGACTACGAGTCATGTCTGTCATATTTCAATCGCACGATGTTTCATCGTTATGAACATAATCTGTTGATAATTAAGTATATATAACATGTGTTCACTTATTGTTCAAATAGTTTATATTTTGATCATTATCATAAGAATTAAATTTTATTCAATGCTGCTTATCAAGTAGTTTCCATTAAAATAGTATCGATGGTCTTTGTTTCATAAATATTGAGTAAAATTCAATTTTCATGATATTCTCTGTGATCCTCATAATTTTTCGTTAGTCACTCTATGATTAGATACAATTTTTTTAAATATCCAATTTCAGATATATGAATAAATATAAATATTATAATATTTTATGTCATACATATATACGTATATACCATGATACGATAATATTACTTCAAGACTACGAGTCATGTCTGTCATATTTCAATCGCACGATGTTTCATCGTTATGAACATAATCTGTTGATAATTAAGTATATATAACATGTGTTCACTTATTCAAATAGTTTATATTTTGATCATTATCATAAGAATTAAATTTTATTCAATGCTGCTTATCAAGTAGTTTCCATTAAAATAGTATCGATGGTCTTTGTTTCATAAATATTGAGTAAAATTCAATTTTCATGATATTCTCTGTGATCCTCATAATTTTTCGTTAGTCACTTTATGATTAGATACTATTTTTTTAAATATCCAATTTCAGATATATGTATTATCTCACGATTCCAAATATATTCTGAATCATTTGTGGTATTTCAGTTGTGATAATTTCTTTCACATTAATTAACCGTTAATATACTTGCAATCTCTCTCGCCGAATCTTAATATGTAAAAAACAAAGGTGATAAACGAAGTATTCTATCTTAGTATTTGGAATAGGTGATTTCTCATTCAGTTAGTGAAATTTGAGGAATATGTTATACATAAAGTTCTTTGTAAACATAATTTTTGATACTATCATTTTTATATTGATGATCAAGATGAATTTTAAATGAATCCCACGAACGAACTCGAGATAAAGCTACGTAAAGTTGTCCATGACCGAATACACCTTTTCGAAGATCAATACTAATTTTTTCAAAAGTTTGTCCTTGTGATTTATTAATGGTCATGGCGAAAGCTATTTTGATCGGGAACTGTCGCCTCTTGAATGTGAATGCGAATTCATTTTCGGAATATAATGTAATTCTACTTATAAATACTATTTCGCCAGCTTTATCACCGGTTAAAATTTCGCAACACAATGCGTTATTGGACATTTTCGAAATGTCTATACTGAGATTTCTGATCAACATTACAACAGTATTTACTCTTAGACGTAACTCATGAGGTGGAAGTGACGTTGGAGATAATGTATTCAAATATTCTGGTAACAAAGATTCATTTAAATTACCATTATCACAATTTTCTGTACTATCTATACTTGTGAATACCTTTTCAGTATTTTGATCAAGGAGTTTAACAACTTTTTTATTGATTTCATCAACATCATCATTCCGAGGAGATAAAATAGCAAAATGAATAGCTTCTCTGTATTTCTTATTTCGAAGGATGTTACCATAAGTACTTTCGACTATGTCTTCATCTTCTAAAGCAATACAATGAGCTGGTATGCTCGCCAGTTGTAAATTATTGTTGTTATCATTCAAAGTTCCGTTTCCCAGATTTATCAAAAACTTGGAAAATTCAATTTCGGACGGTAATGTACGCATATTTTGTTTCAAGTCAAAGTTTATGAAATGTTTCCAAAGTATACTATTTTTAATTGATAAATTGATAAGTTCACTGCGAGTGCTGTGTAATTTAACAGGTAAGAGTTGTCGAAAATCTCCTCCCAAAACGATGATCTTACCGCCAAATCGTGTATCATTATCTGTGATATCTTTTAAAGTTCTGTCAATTATTTCCAAAGCATATCTTGGAGCCATTGGTGCTTCATCCCAAATAAAAATATCGATATTTCTCAAATACTCCGCTTCTTTTGATTGCACTTTGATGTTAGATGTAGGATCAGAATATAAAGGGACGGGTAAGCCAAATGTTTTATGAATTGTTTTTCCAAAAGGAAGTAACGTTGCTGCTATTCCTGTAAAGGCCATGGTACATACATTCTTTTTATTACCCATTAAAAGATTGAAAAGAGTGTTGTAGATGAAAGTTTTTCCAGATCCTCCAGGGCCATTGATAAAAAAGCAATTATCAAAATTAGTATTAGCTGCATCACTTTTATTATTTATTACGTTTAAAATAATGTCGACTATCAATTTCTGCTCCGTATTTAATTTTGCATGATAATTTTGACCAGCTTCTAAATATGGCTGCGGTGATATATGATCGACAACATCATCATTTTCTACTGATAATTCTTCTATGTTAATAAAATCAGCGAGGTTTCGATTTTCTATACGTAACATTTTGTCTATTGATATATACGCTTTTTTTTTAGCTGCTTCTGAATCTACATTTCGTTTAAAGTCTTCTGACATCAGAGATTGAAATTCATTCCAAAGTTCAGCCGGATGTAGTGGATTACAATGAATCAAGATTCTAACAAAGAGTCGTCTAAGTTGTCGAGGCATCATCCAAGATGCTGCTTCTTGCATTGCTTTTTTCCATTCCTCATCATCTTCAATAAGATGCAAAGCTAAGCAAGTTTGCACAAATAATTCGTGTTGTACTCCGTCCACTGTTTTCATATTATCGAAACTCGTAGCACCTTTTACGTTCAACAATAATAATCTCAAATGAAATAATTCAACTGAGCTTGGACTAACTGAGTAAATGCGTCCAATACAATTGAAATATGATTTTCTTTTTTCCCAACGACGTACTTTCTTATTGTTTATTACTTGTAACTTGAATGTATAATATTTTGGAATTTCAACATATTTCTATTTCCTCGCTTCGACGTCACGTGCATTTAATGCAAAATAATCTAACAGCATAGTCGCTTGATTAATCATATTTGTCACGTTAGCTGCTTCTTCGGTATCGTTGTGGATAATTATAGTCTGTTGATCAGGCAAGTGTACCGGTAGACGTATTACAGCATGACTTTTTCTGTGCAGAGGTAAACTAAATATACGCCAACACGCTTCAACCGGACTTACATAACGTGATTCTAAGTACATTTTTATTTCATCATGATCAATCACTGACAATGACTCACTTGCCGATTGTGGAGGTTCATTCGGTCTTTGAGAAATAGTTACAGCAGCAGCATCATGACCCTTCAATATGTATTTAAATAAATACTTTATAGACTTCCTACTTATAACTACCTCGGCATTGATATGACAGTTGAACATCAGTGAAAGCGTAGGACAATATGGAACTACATATCGATTATCTACAGTAAATGTTTCAGAACGTTCATACGTTTTGCCATTATCTCTACGCCGGTAGTATGGATAATTATCAGCATCAATAGAGGTTTCTTCTTGGTATGATTTTGGATAATGTTTTGAACATTTTCCATCTTTTAAACACCAATCTCCGCAAGGTCCATGAATCATGTGTTTCATTACTATTCCATGCAGAGCAGGATATTCGAATGGATCAGGAATTTCAGCAGAAATGTATTTATCAATAATATCAGGAGTTTTTATTCTGTTTTTTGATTTCAATGTCACTAACAGATGTATATGTGGTAGACCACGCTTTTGGAATTCAATCGTATAAACATAAGCTGCGACTTGTCCAAAAAAACTTTTCCCAATTACCAAATCTAATAAAGCTTCTTTTTTAATATGGAAAACCCTTGCACAAATATCTGATCGATCGTTCGCTCGTTGGCCTGGTAGAAGATTTTCTTTAATTTCATACCAATTAGGATTACACGTCATAGTTATAAATAAATCTGGTATTCCAAATTCCCGTGAAATTGCGATTGAATCCTGATAGTTTTGTATCATGTTACGCGGCGAACCAATAAAGGTCGAAGGCAGAATGATGATTTTACCAGCTCGTTTGTTCTTATCATTGGTCTCCAAAGAATTCATATAATCTATGAGCCCCTGATATGAATCAGCACGTAATTGTTTTTGATGAAAATTGCAGTAATCGATTCGATCTTTTTCCAATTTAACATAATTATCCACGATATATTGCTGATATAATCGACGACCCATTATAAAAGGGTTAAATTCGTTATCACGAATAGCTATTCTATATCGTATATAATTCAATCTAGTTATCTTACGACCATTACCTTTCACCATGTCTTTATGCCATCCTTGAGAACCGTGAGGATAATACAAAGGATAAGTCCACGGTTCAACCTTAGGATCTAGTGAACTTACTCTCTTCAAAAGTTTTGTATTTTTATTCCTTATTATTACGGACGATTCAGGAATATTTCCATCCGCATTTGTGGTAAATATAGCGGCAACTTCATTGCACCTCTGAACGTTATACCGTCTTGGGTCAAGCCCTTCTTTCAACGTAAATGCTAATTGCAGTTCTGCTGGTAATGAATCATTATTTTTATTCGATTGAGATTCTTGAATTTTAAGTTCTTCTTGCATCATCATGTATGACTTGGCAAATACATTATAATTACGCATCATTGCATCCAAAATATTGGTTAATTCGAGATCAAGCTTATTTTGACTTGAACGATATGCCGTTGCTTCATCTCCGTCATAAATAGTTAATTGCCCATATGATGGTCGTTGTCCAGGTTCTGGGTGTAAAGATGTATTAATTTGATAGTAAATTTGGCCTTGAATTTTAAAACAGAATGGGCCTGGTCGTCTGTTATTAAAACTTACAACATTGGCGTTAAATGAGGCGAAAGAAAATGAATTGTTATAATACCGTATGTTGTTAAAGAAATCATTTGATTTTTCATGTTCACCTTTAAAAAGCCTCTCCAATTCTTCGGGGAATTTTCGTAGCGGATCAAGAATTACTTTTCCATGATTACAGCAATCATCGAAAGAATTTCCTTTATTAGCAACTTTTTCTTGATGAAAATGGTTTGCATTGCAATGAATACATACGACATCCATTTTCCCAATATAATGTTCACTAATAGCATTATAATTTATCGTATCTATATTCGTTATTCATGATTCTTCAATCACTGATATCACTTTTAATGCTTCTAAGTTCTTTATTATTTGTACATTGAGAGTAATTGGTGTTGCAAGATCAATAACACGTGATTGAACTGTATTTTTATCCCCAGATCTTTTTGTATTCAATGCAGATATATTTTGAATATACGAATGTTCTTTTTCGATTGAATGGAAATAAGCAGAATCTACAGAATTATCGGTATCGCAATCAATACTTCTGTTCGTTATTGATTCGTGCGTGATGAGAGTTTTTTTTGCATTTAACACCAATTTCATCGGCTCATCGAGTTCTAATATACATTTGTTATTATTTGAAGATTTCCTTTCAGATCTTTTATCATTGATATCATCCACTGAGACTTGTTTGAAACTCGATTGCTTCATATCAACTGTTAATTGTAATGCTTGGTCCAAATTGATTACACGTGCGTTTTTTTTTGAAGTTGTCTTCGCATTATTATGAGAGTTAATCAATGGCGATGTAGTTGTGGGTAGTTTTGTACTTACTTGAGAATTCATTACAATACCTGGCACATCTGACCGAGACTTACTAAAAAAACATTTTTGTTCAGCACGCATTGTCGCATCAAATTGACTTGCATATTTATTTATCGTTGCCTGATTATTCAAATAATTTGACGAAAGTTGAACAGACTGAGTCAACTGATCGATATTTTCAATATTCGCATTCATACGTGCGTAATTTTTGAAGTTCACAGGTTTTTTCGAAGTCATTAATACACAATTTTCATTTGCACTTTTATGGAAGCTAGTTGATGCAATCGAATCAGTATGAGCTGATCGTTTTATACCTACTTGAGTTGTCATTGTATTAACTGATGTATTTAATATAGATACTTCTATCATACGTCATTTTTTATTATCATTTCTTGTACTCGACAGAATATCATATTCACGTTTTTTTGTTATTTCTTTATTATTTATAGAGACAGATTGATTTAATGGAGGGATATTCTCAACATTTACATTCAGTGATGGAGATCTTCTTAGATCAATTTGTGATGTTGTACTGGTGGAATTTTGTATTTTTTTGTCTAAAGTCGTTGAATTATGTAAAATATTTTCTTGCTCCATCTTTTTTTTGTTCATGTCAACTACTATCAGATCATATGCAATCAATTTTTTGTCGTATAATTATATTCTGATGTAATAGTTGCCGTGATTATTTTGTCGTACAGTTTTATATTATATTCAATTTTTGACGTAATACAAATATTTTTACAATTATTCACAGATTGGATAATTTCAATTTTTTGTCGTATAATTATATTCTGATGTAATAGTTGCCGTGATTATTTTGTCGTACAGTTTTATATTATATTCAATTATTGTCGTAATACAAATAGTTGTACAATTATTCACAGATTAGATAATTTTCGTAAAATCAGTCGTAAAATCGAACTAAATCGCAGAGCTGTTCGAGTCCCTGAAAACAGAAGGAATTTTGTTTTTTAATTTTTCAATTTCAATTAAGAACAAAAATAATAATAATATTTAAAAAAAATTTTTTATTAATTCATTTGGTATTAAATTTTTTTACCTGTCAAACAGATTATTATATTGCTCGAGACCTCGTGTTCGGCTCGAAGAATCGACGCGGCTCGAAAGCAATACTTGAATACATATATCTGAAAATAATGAACAAATAAACGAGTTTATTTTTTTAATTTAAAAAACAGCAAGCTAATTCACATCGCCTGTCAATCAATATTGTGCATACATCTATTAAAATTCTCCAGTTCACATGGAAATAAGACTTTTCGGTGCTTAAATGATAAAATCAATTTTTCAAATATCAATATGAATAGATATAAAACCATTATAAATTTCGTTTAGATCGTATAATTTTCTTGAATATTAATCCTTAGTCAATGGAATATATTATGTAGATGTATACCAACTCACCTCGAAGAAATCCTATGTCTTCTTCGCGATTCATTTTTCCCTCCTCTTGTTGCCACTCGATCGACACGGCGCGTACATTATGATCGATGTTCGAGATCAATTCGAGAATTCGATCGTCGCGAGACCCAAAACGAGATCTGCGACCTGAATCTCGACATGGATTTTTATATTATGGATATAGATATGTATGATTATCATTATTATTATTTTATTATTATTAATGTGTTAACATTTTAATCGGATCATCCTTTTAATGTCCAGGTCCCCCGCTCCGTCGTTTTCGGTGTCTAGGTATTTTGCTCCCTAGTTTCCGGTATCCAGGTCCTCTTCTTGGTAGTTTCCGATGTCCAGGTATTCCGCTCCGTAGTTTTCGGTATCCAGGTCCTCCCCTCCGTAAATCTCGCTGTCCAGGTCCTCCGCTCCGTAGTTCTCAGTATCCGGTTCCACCGCTCCGGAGTTTTCAGTGTCCAGGTCCACCGCTCCATAATTTTCGGTATTCCGCTCCGTAGTTTCTGGTATCCAGGTCCTCCCCTCCGTAAATTTCGCTGCCCAGGTCCTTCGCTTCGTAGTTTCCGGTGTCCAGGTATTCCGCTCCGTAGTTTCTGGTATCCAATCTCGCTGTCCAGCTCCTCCGCTCCGTAGTTCTCAGTATCCGGTTCCACCGCTCCGGAGTTTTCAGTGTCCAGGTCCACCGCTCCATAATTTTCGGTATCCAGGTCCTCCGCCCCGTAGTTCTCGGTATCCAGTTCCTCCGCTCCGTAGTTTTCAGTGTCCAGGTCCTCCGCTCCGTAGTTTTCCGTATGCAGGTCCTCCGCTCCGTAGTTCTCGGTATCCAGGTCCTCCGCTCCGTAGTTTACGGTGTCCAGGTCCTCCGCCCCGTAGTTCTCGGTATCCAGTTCCTCCGCTCCGTAGTTTTCAGTGTCCAGGTCCTCCGCTGCGTAGTTTTCCGTATCCAGGTCCTCCGCTCCGTAGTTTTCCGTATCCAGGTCCTCCGCTCCGTAGTTTTCAGAGTCCAGGTCCTCCGCTCCGTAGTTTTTAGAGTCCAGGTCCTCCGCTCCGTAGTTTTCCGTATCCAGGTCCTCCGCTCCGTAGTTCTCGGTATCCAGGTCCTCCGCTCCGTAGTTCTCGGTATCCAGGTCCTCCGCTCCGTAGTTTACGGTGTCCAGGTCCTCCGCTGCGTAGTTTACGGCGTCCAGGTTCTCCGCCCCGTAGTTCTCGGTATCCAGTTCCTCCGCTCCGTAGTTTTCAGTGTCCAGGTCCTCCGTTCCGTAGTTTTCCGTATCCAGGTCCTCCGCTCCGCAGTTCTCAGTATCCGGTTCCACCGCTCCGTAGTTTTCAGTGTCCAGGTCCACCGCTCCATAATTTTCGGTATCCAGGTTCTCCATTCCGAAGTTTTTGACGCCCAGGTCTTCCGCTCCGTAGTTCTCGGTATCCAGGTCCTCCGCTTCTTAGCTTTTGGTATCCAAGTCCTTTGCTATCAAGATTCGTATTTTCGTACCTTCGATACCCGTATGTCGGCGCGCCAGCCTCAAATCATCATTTATCCGATATCAATTCTGATATCTCGAGAAAATTGTTTTATTACTTATATTATCATTATTATTACTATCATTATCATTATTTCTTCTTCTTCTTGTTTCCTTAGTTCATTATAGAGTTGAACCTTCTGTCACTTGATTGTTGCCCTTTTTGGACATTGTCACACATTGACACATCATCTTGCAGATCCTACCAGTGTCTTGAAACATTGCCGTTAATGCAAACAGTCGTCCGAAATAGGCTTGGTGCATAAAGAGATCAGATATATGTATACTTGAGTGTCTGCGAACTATAATGCAATTGTGCATTCGTGCCCTGTGGGTAGTTGGGTGTTTTTTTTTTTTTTTCATTTTTTTCCGTGGATACACTGAAAGGAGAGTTTATTTAATGTTAACAAATCTGTTTTTGGATTCGGCGAAATGAAAATTTAGTTGTTATCACTAAATTTCAGTTGACCAAAGACGATTTAATTTAGCCAAAATATATCGAAATAATATTTGGTAGTAAAAACAAATATGGTCATAATAACAAATATCATTTGGCTCAACTAAAATTTACTAATAACAACTAAATCTTCATTTTGCCATATCCAAAAGAGATTTGTTAACATCAAACAAGCTTCAATGAACTTTTTCCTCAGTGTATTACCTGCTTAAAAGTTATTTTTTATGAAGAAAATTTGCGTAAAGGGTCAACTTCAGCTCAACTTCAAGCGACCTATCATTAATTATTCAAATATTTGATCCGACAAAACCTACAAATGTTGTTCCTTCACGTGAAATAACATTACTATTACAATTAGTATACTGCAATTCCCATAAAAAATTAAAATATTGATATTTCAAGAAAACCAATGAGAGAGACAGCTTTACTTACAACGTTTGATTGAACAGGAACTTTTCGAATGCTGGCTCATCGTCACTCGCTTATTCGCGAATTCAACGACCGAATTATTACTATATTTTTTCGTTTCACGATTATAAAACACGGAAGCATAGTTGGCGCGAAATATTTGTTGTGTGATTGCAATAGATATGTTATCATTTTGGGAGAAGAATATTAATATATAGGTTATAATAACCAGGTCTATTTAAACAGATCAGTGAAATTGATTGAACGGTTAGTTAATCTTTAATAATAGAAACTGAAGTTCCGTTAACTGAACATATAGTTGTCATTTATTGAAGAAATAGAACATTTAAAAAATACCATACATGTGACTCGCAAAAATTGTGCCTGGCACAATAGACTAAAAATCCATACAGTGAATATTCACGAAAAGTTGAATATACGGCCGAATAAGATTGTAAATATTACTAAATTTCTGGTGTAGTTACTGTTATTAAATTAATGAATCACAAATTAATGCTCACTGTACTAGATTCTATTATTCTTATTATTATCATTATTATTATTTTATATGTTACCTCAGCGAATACAAAATTTTATGGTTACTATGAAATAACATTTTAACTATATCGAAAATGTTGATTTTACAAATTAATTTTCTCTGAGTGTGGGCTACAAGTCATAATTCTAGAATCTTCTTCAATATTTTCACGGAAAGTACGGGTTTTCTAGTAATTCATGGAAATAAGAAATTGTTGCACTTTATGCTCAATTTGAAAAATTTGAACTGTAAGTAAAGCAGTGTTCCTTGCGAAAACTGGCACGTGTCGAATAGGTTCATGCGTTTTAGTGATAGTTGTAGCTTATTTTTAAATAGGAAAGGAACAGATTACGGTTAAGGTTCAATAAAGTTACTGGAATATATTTGATACAGTTTTTGTTTTTTTATGGATTATTTATTATTAAAATACTACATAAAAATAGTCAGCGAGGATCTTCCCCCCCTCCCGCCCCGCCCGCCGCCCGCCGCCCCGGCCCCCTCTGCCTCTGCCACCGCCGCCGCCGCCGCGACGCCCGCGGTAGCCGCCGCGACCGCCACGCCTGCGGTAAGCGTTGCCGCGTCCTCGTCGGTTTAGTATGAGGCCGCGTAAGCAATTGTTAACTGCCTCGATTATCATTGCATTCTGTAAGAAGTAATATGTAATTAAAATGATTATTATATTAAAAGATTATCAAATGGGCTGCCTATGTATAAGAGAGCAGTATATTATCATTAAAAATGATTCTATTTTGGGGGTATTTGCGAAGTATAGGGGATGCAATACTGAAATGTCACACTTTTTCGTCACATAAAACCGTCATGGATAATGTAGATTATATCGTTACCGGCAGTTGATGATCGATAATATAATATATAATATATTATATTATTATTATTTTTTTTTTCTTCAGTCATTTCATCAACTATCAACTATCCCACGAATTATTTCCAACTTGGCTAATCGGATCGTGTCTCGTGATAGAAAAATTTTGACAATGTTGGAAATTGTTTTTTTTTTTTTAGACATGTGAAATATTAAATATACAACTATTGATCCAAGCAGCTCGTGGGGATAGTTACAATTATAGTTCAAAATTGAATAATTACCGACGTTAGAAATTCTTCATCAAGAGACACCATATGAGAACGAAAATTACTAGTAATTCTTTGGATAGCCGATAAAACGACTGAGAAAAAATTAACTTCCAAATAACGAAAAAATCTCATGTTTCATGAGTGAGAAAAGTAAAGTGATTCGGCACGGTTTAAAGAAATCGGAGATTTTTCTTTGTGTCTGAATTTCAGTGTTACGGTATAGACTCAGGATTTAGGGGGCGTCAGAGGGAAATTTTTTTTTTTCTCGAAATAACGGACACCCGAATTTAGGATGCTACTTATCGAAATAAATCTCGAGATTTGATTGAGTTATTTCGATATTCTGATTATGAACATTAGAATAGGTGTGCTAATTGTACGCGTTGTTAACATTCTGTAAAATACGTACGATTTGTTCGCCATTGGCTTGCGGTTGCACTGCGGCGGGTACCGGCGGTGGCAGTGCGAGGGGTACCGGTGCCGGTGGTGGCACTGCGAGTTGCGGTGGCGGTACCGGGGGTGGTTGCGGCTCTGCAGGTGGATTTGGATCCACCACCCGCGTGTTCTCGTTTGGCATAGACTGCCCGGGTGGTGGATCCATCTCCACGTCGTTGTCGTGGTTCATTATGGTTACTTCCATTGAGTCGTTCGAGTAGTCTATTATATATTCCAGAAAATTGGAATAAAAGAATCGTATTCAGTAAATGTCGTGGTTATGAATTACATTATTATTGAAGAATGGTGATTGTGTTACACCATGTGGAAATGCATTTCAGTTGGAGCACATTGAGTATAAACGAATTATTTGATTTGTCAAGAATGTTGTTTTGTTATAAATAAGCTACTGTATTATGAACTCAATATTGCCCAGATAAAACATCAGATTCATTTTAAGAACTTGATAGTTCATTAGCACAAGCATGTTTCTGATTATGAGTTGAATGCAATATTATTACTACATATATCGCGATATAGTATCAATCAATTTCATTCAGTTGGGTCAGTTTGTACGTATTATCGTTTTCAGTGATTGAGCTCAACTATGCTCCAATTGACTTCTAAAATCATCAAGTTGTTTCTACTGTGAAAATACCTCTATATTAGATACAATATACATAAAAAATATTGCAAATGAAATAAATAGTTTGGACCTACTCACCAGACATGTAGACTCTTAGAGACGCACAAATCGATTGAGCTGTGCCACGAGGTGACGGTAGATAAAAACAGAAGGATTAGGCTCACATAGCTAGGTATTCGAATATTCGTGTTTTCAAAAACGCTATAGGTTTGACCTGTATATTCAAAGAATACAACAAGTCATGCTCATCCTTGTCTTTCGCATCGAGTAGAATGAGACGCAATGATATGACTATCTGTTATTCAGTCTATGGCTTCAGTCAGTATCGGCTAAGGGTGGGGGGCCAGGACCAAGGGGGCACCGTGCGTCGGAATTTATCAGTTAATCAGCGAGGCGCGGGTGAAATGCTAGTTAATAATAAAGAATAGAGGGCGATGGAGAATATGTCGCCCGGGATGCCCGGAAGATTAAGGCCGGCGCTGGCTTCAGTTGCCGTCCTTTGTGAAGATAGATATGACTATGTTCTTATAGGTTGACCATTTATTTACCAATGGGAATTATTCTGCCATAATTTGAGGACATCGCTGTAGACACCTTATATTCGTGGAAAATAAGTCGTGCGTTCGTGAAGTTAACAATTTGCTGCGTAGATCGAAAAATTGATAAAATTTTCAATTGTTTGACAAGTGGACGTTATTCTTTATATCTACTGTGAATCAACGTAATATAGACATTGATAGTAGCTTGCAATAATTCAATGATTATACATTGTTATTATACCTCTTTGGTATAAACTTGTGACGGGTGTCATGAACTTTATTCGACGACAACCAAATAATTATTTGGTGTTAATTAATTCATGATCACGAATTCTCAAATTAATTTGTGATATAAGGTAAATAATAAATTAATCGTTGATGCAGAACAATACCTTACAAAATACAAAGATTGTACGTGAGTATAATATTTTCATGATAATAATTCGATCATCGGAAGAAAGAGAACTTGATATAATAATACACATTTGTTATGAGCTGAAATTTTCAATTATTATAACATATATGTTATAGCTTGGTGATTAATTATTGTTAACAGATTTTTTTAGTACTTGGCATAAGACTCGTTCCATCGTTACAAATCAGGTGAAAATTTTTGAGGCCGTGGTATATTTCATTCATAATTTCATAATATACTTTCATAATGCCAAAAACGAAGAAGCATTCATATGCAAAATCCAGGGAACGTAGAAATGTCGCGAAACGTTTGGCAAGAATCGACACTAATAATAACGATGGCAGGGATGACATTATTAACATAGTTTCTATGCAAGCGATAGGAATTGATAATAATTCCGATGCAAACAATGCTTGTGAGGTGTTACAAAGAGAACGTGTAAGCATTTCGGCACGCATTGCTGACGTTACACTTGAATTAGATGATCGATGTATTAACGCGTTTCTCAAGGTTCTAACGATGAATACATCCTTTCGGCCACAGGATCCATTACTTTACCAAGGCGTGCATTGGTATCGACCGGTGGAAACTGATAGGGATATTCAAATCATTTATGGAGCAAAAATAGGTAAGGATGAGGTGGGTCATTGGACGTGTATATATTATGAGGGATCCATAGTACATGTATACGATTCGTTGCGTAAAAAATTATCACCGAAACAACAGAACATAGTGAACAGGCTCTATCCAGATCACTCGGTGAAATACGAATGTATCCAGATTCAACCGAATGGTGTATCATGTGGAGTGTACGCTTGCGCTATTGCAACTTCTATTGCATTACAGATAGACCCTAGAACGGAATATTATTTTTCATCATTCTAGCCTCGAAATCGCGACTTTGTCGCGATTTCCTGGCTTTCGTGATGAAAAATAATAATCGTTACTTGTACGTAAAGGCTTTTTGACGAACCTCGTTACAGCACTCGCCTTCGGCTCGTGCCGTAAACCTCTCGTTTCGTCAAAAAAGCCTGTCCGTACTCGTACTGAAATGTACTATTATAGATAGCTATGGACCAACGAGGTCCACGTATACACTCAGACGTCATTTGCTCGAAGTTTTAGAACAACAGACGTTGATTCGTTTTCCGAGGATCGGGGCTGATGCATTTCCGCTTAACCCGCAGCACCAAAATAGTGAAATTCTTGGTGAATTTAACATCAATACCGGATGTTCGGACGATACAACCATGTACGGTCCAAAAGTTAGTAGAGATGAAAGTAGAATTGATTCAAGGGATATGCCACCTCAATCGAGAAAATCTCAAACAAAGACTTATGCATCAGTCTGCAATTCACAGCAGGGGCAAATTGTTGATTGTATTTCAGTTATTCAAGAAATTGCAATTACCGGTGATGAACCCCAGCAGGTAACTAACCAAACAGTCGAGAGTAGAGTAGAGGCAATTAAATGTATGAAAAAAGATTGGTGGATTAGTCATAAAGATGAGATAAGCAAAAGAAGGCATGTAGAATATTCTATTAACCGGGTTGTCAGACGAAAGGAAAAAAACGAAAAGTACGCTGCAAACAGTGAGGCTAAGAAAACGCAAGAAAAAATTAAGTACGCTGCGGACCCTCAGAAAAAAAAATTCTGGAAATGGCAAAGTATGCTGCCGATCCGGATAGTAAGAAAATGAGGGAAAAGGCGAAGTATGCTGCCGATCCGAAGACTTATAAAAATAGGGAAAAGGCAAAGTATGCTGCCGATCCGAAAAGCAAGAAAACGAGGGAAAATCTAAGGTATGCTGCCAATCCGGAGAGTAAGAAAATTAGGGAAAAGGCAAAGTATGCTGCCGATCCAGAAAGTAAGAAAATCAGGGAAAAGGCAAAATATGCTGCCGATCCGGAGAGTAAGAAAATTAGGGAAAAGGCAAAGTATGCGGCCGATCCGGAAAGTAAGAAAATCAGGGAAAAGGCAAAGTATGCTGCCGATCCAGAGAAAAAGAAAGATTTGAATAAGAAAATGTATTATGCCAATAAAGAAAGAAAATTAAAGATCCGCAACTTGGTTGTTTCTAATAACATTTCAAAGAAATATAGACACTTGGGAAAATGTAGTAATACAATGAAGTTTTTTGGATCAGTAGAAAAGTGTATTAATGCTTTAGCGTTTGTGACAACCATAGATTGCCATCTATCAGTTATCGGCACAATTAAAGCAAAAGATTTCGCGCATGATTTACGGCGCAGCCCGTCAAGAAAACTACTCCAAAACTTCACTCTACGAGAAGACGCCTTGCCTAACAGTGTACATAATTTTTAAACTCCTCGTATTGTCACATAGAGAACAGTCTTACAATATCAATAATTATTTCACCTCACGCATTTCAATATTTCATCGTTTAAATTAATCTAATTGATCAAACATCAAGATGAGTTCTTGACCCAATTCAATTAAAACAACGAAACATAACTCCCAGCACGTAATCGCCTTCGACGAAGATCATGGTCGCCACGAGGCTCGGATGAGCCAATATCCGCATCCATCGAAATCACCAACATCCTTTGAACTGGAGAAGAAGGATTCATCACATACGGAAAATGCGAGAATATTGACCAATTATACGTAGTCATTCAACGGAGAAAATCCCATAACATCCGAAAAAACCGCATGGTTTTCGACGACCCGACATCTTCGCAACTGGGATAAGTACAATCGACTCTTTCGCATTTCCTCTACGAGATCTTCATAACGTGCAATACTTGTTTAACTAGAATCAACTTTGGACAATTTAACTTCACTTGTAACATTTAGCATAACTGATTATTTAAAAGCATCGCTTAATACATACTAATGTCCGCGACGGCCGTTTCAAATTTCACTCTTCGTTCGATAGCTTTGCTATAATTCAATATATAATTTCACATAGGCTGTAATTAGTTATAGAAAGGCGTATTTTAATAAGGTATGAATGGTGATGGATGAATGAGAACAAAATAGGTCCACTATCGTGAGTGATATCAGCCACATGGCCAATTATCATTGTATAACTTTAATTTACCATTAAATGAAATTAAGGTCAACTGTTCAATTTAATCGAGTTTTCCGATTTATTTTGAATCCCATATTTTTCCAATCCAGCAATTTTCTATTATTTGTAGCGGGAAAGACACTAATTCGTTACACGTTCAAAATTAATCGCGAGTCGTTGCTGAAGTCCAGAATAGAAGCTGAACAAATTATTAAATGGTGTATTCATGTCAGGAAAGATTTAGTTTTCAGTTTAAAGAAAGTGTTAGCCAATTCTAAGCGAAATGCGGAGATGTGTTTGTCGCGTGCGGCAGAATCTTCAGATTTTGAATATAAAGTAGTAGCGTCTTGTGGTGTTTCAAAACATACTGGATCATCCGAATCCTATTTCGCTGATACTGCTTACAATGAGCTGGAAATGGTCAACGAATCGCTCGTTACAACAGCGGCTGGGCGAATTGCTAACATTTTACCTGTATGTTCAAGCAAGCATATTCGGAAATCATGGACTTGCGACTCAAAAATGTGCGTAAAACCGGATTTATTTACAATCGATAAAATAGAATATTTTCTGAAACTTGTTAGTCATTGGAATTTAACAAATATTCGGAAAAACATAATACAAGTTAATGTCTGCAGTATTAATAAATTTGGCAATAAACTTGGGCACCCACATAGCTGCTATGCAAATCCGGGCACCTGTCGATCCAAGCTTTTACCGATGCAGATCTTGAGTGCTCATTTCACACGGATTAGATACTTCGTTAGACAGGTGTTTGAGATAATAAGTCTCGTCAGAAAAATTACTTACATTGACACCGCTTTAAAGCGCAGTGATTTAGAAGTTTTAAACGATATATCGATTAAATCGGCACAAAATGTTCAAGCTCATCAGTCGTGTGTAGACGGAATAATGAATTTGAACGAAGATGCCATAATTTCTAAATATCGGCATGCGTTTGAAGCGTTGACTAAGCGTTCGATGGATACACCGCGACTAGCTTGCGAGTCTTGTGCGAAACTTTGTTGCCGGAGACACGTTGTGGAAATTTCAAAATTGAGAAAACCACTGTCGGGAGTTTACTGGTCAGATCTAAAAGAGTACGTTGATGTTACTGGCTTCATTTGTCATTATTGTCTGGGCAACTTTCGCGATGGTAAGTTACCACCGACTTGCAGCCTGAATCAACTAGCCGCGAGAGAAAGACCAGACGTAGTATCGTCGTTAAATGATTATGAAAGAATTTTAATTCAAAGAGCGAAAGCTTTTCAGACGGTTCAAAGAATGGGAACGGTAGCTAAAAAGAATTTGCCTAATACCGTTAAGATACAAAAAGTAAAGGGCAGAACTTTTCATTTGCCGTTGCCTTTGGAGGAGACGTTGAAGAAATTGCCATCTCCGACAGATGCAATAAATCTTAACCACGAATTATACATATTGGTTTGTGGTATCCCGAACAAATCAAAGGTGGTTTGGAGTAAATTGGTAAATGTACAGAAAATTCATGATGCGCTGGCATGGCTAAAAACAAATAATTCGTTGTATCGAGAAATCAAATTACCGGTAAAGAGCCACTCGTTGTTGGACGATTTGATTGAAAATGCTGAAATTCAGGTAGAACAGGAAAGCGAAGATTTAAAACAATGTGCGGAATTAAAATCACCGTGCAATAATGATCAAAAACGTACCGATCCCTCGGCGATGTTAACTCAGATTGTTGATTCCGATGCATATTGCGAACAGTTTACAATATATCCGATACATGAGGACAGGGAAAATAAAAGTGCTACAGCTCTCTATCGATTGCTCAAAGTACAAGCAGCGCCTCTGAACACATGGGATAAAAGTTTAGACATAGATATTATGTGTTTTCCGGATCTGTATCCTTATGGTGTCAATGGTCAGTACCAAATACGAACGGTTCACCTACGAGAATGTGACTTTATAAAATGCAGATTAATGTCCAAGCACGCTTGCTTTAGATTGAATCATCAATATCTTTTCTACTTGCTGCACGACTCTAACATTCGTCAATTAAGGAGCGGTATTTTTCATAAACTGAATGTCATCAATCCACGAGAAAACTTGACCGCAGCGAGTTGCTTAGAAATGATGTCCAAAGAACAGCTGGAAGGAAATCTTACAACTATCTTTTCTAGATTACGCAATACGGAACAGTATTGGCGTAGACCGCGAAATAATTTAAGTTGTATGATTCGTAATTATGGTCCGGCGACATGGTTCCTGACCATAAGTCCCAGCGAATGGATGTGGGATGATTTGGCAGAATATATCCGTCAGGTTAATGGACCCGAAATGTCGAATTCGTCGACGAGTAAGCTTGTAGCTGCCGATCCGGTGTCCACTTCAAGGTATCTTGATAATAAATTTCAGGCGATGCTTAACTTCATTTGTTCGAGCGATCACCCGATCGGGGAAGTAACTCATTACCTTTGGAGACGTGAATACCAAGGGAGAGGTACGCAACATTTTCATTTATTGATTTGGATCAAAGATGCTCCTGTTATTGGTGAATCTTCCACCGATGAGGTGGCTAGATTCATTACTAATCATGTTACGTGCAAGATGCCTGATAAAAACGTATCGCCAACGTTGTATCGTCGGGTAGACACGTATCAGAGACACAAGCACAATGATTATTGTTTGCGTAACAAAAAAAATAAAAAGGGATACTCCAGAGTTTGCAGGTTTGGCTTTCCACGACCTATTACGGATTCATTAGTCATGAGGGATGTGGCTATCTCTGTTGCGGGAAGAAAACAGCTGAAGTCAAAAAGTCGATTGTACGACTTACCGCGCTCGGAGGCGGAGACCTGCATCAATGACTACAATCCTGTTATTCTCACGGCTTGGGAAGGGAACATGGATATGCAATTCGTCGGTGAAAAATCTACACTGCTCACTTGGTATTGCACGAAATATACGACGAAATCTGAATCTAGTGATGGAGTGGATGTATTTGATGACATTAATTCAACCAAGTCGTTGAGTAGTCGACTTTGGAGTGTAGCGGTGCGCAGTCTGGCTAATAGAGAATGCGGAGCTTTGGAGGCTGCAGATACGTTGTTAGGAATATCACTCCATGGAACTGATCCAGACACAACGATCAAATGGTTGGATGTTAATCAAATACGAAACAGAAAGTTGAAATCATTTAAAACTGTAAAAGCACTAAATCCGGAGTCAACGGATATTTTTTTTCCGTCGCTCATCGACAATTACTATCCAAACAGGCCCAAGCAGTTAGAGTCTGTACATTTGTACGATTTCGCGGCGTGGTATGATATAACGAAGATAAAGCCTATAAATACCAGCGTAGAAATATACAAACCTAACGACGGTTTGTACTTGAAAAAGCGACAGCGTGCTTATCTGATAAATCATTACCAATATAATGTCAACGTACAGCCAGAAAAATATTTCTATTCTCTGTTACTTATGTTCAAACCCTGGCGAGATACGGATGACCTGAAACAGGGTTGTGACTCCTATGCCGAATCTTTCGATAAATCAAAATCCGAGCTTATGACAGCTCTTGAGTATCACAAACGCTTGCTAGATATTCAAAAGGGGTTAGAATTCATTAGAGAACAAATTGAAAACAAATTGGTCGATTCAGCTGATAAGACGAGCGTGCTTAGTGAAAACTCTCAAGGCGGTGAGGATAATCCATTAGGTTTTCAGCCAGTAGAGGCTGACGTAGCGATGCAAGAGTTTAACTGTGTCGAGGAACAACTCGAAGACGTTGATATCAACCAAATGATTTACGAGCACAATGATGACCAGAAAAGAATATTTGATAAGGTCACAAGCATTCTGCATTCGGGAAACAATGGAGAAATCTTGCGTCAATTTGTGAGCGGCGCCGGTGGTACTGGTAAAAGCTTTCTTATTAAAACTATAAGATGCTGGACTAAACAGATACTCGGAAAAGTTACAGCTGTGACGGCACCCACCGGGCTGGCAGCCTTCAACATTGACGGGCTAACAATACATAGATTATTTCAATTGCCTATTGAACATGGAGGTACTCCGAAATATAAAGAATTATCGGATCAGGTACTGAAAATTTTAAGACAAGAAATGAAAGACGTTGTTTTAATCATTATAGATGAGGTGTCAATGATCTCGAATGTCACACTGGCATATATTCACTTGCGGTTGTCTGAAATATTCAACACGAAAAATTCTGACGAAGGTTGGTTTGGAGGAAAACATATAATACTTCTGGGCGATTTGTTACAGCTACCTCCCGTAAATGATGAATCAACTTTCATCAAAATATCAAAAGACCGAGTAAAGAAATACTTAGGCTCGTTAGGAATGATCAATTTATGGTCGCATTTATTCACGTATGACGAGTTGATAATAAATATGCGTCAACAAAACGACTTGTCCTATGAAGAAATTTTGGATCGAGTTCGGTTCGGTATTTTGACAAGGGGCGACCTAGATATTCTCCAATCGAGGCAATTGGAATTCGTTGAGAATAGCATAGGTGATAGACTTCACGAACTATGCGACTATATTAATAAACTACCAATAGATACGGTTTGCTTGTTTTCCACTAGACATCAGTGTGAGGTTCTAAATGTAGCAATGCTTGCAAGAATTGAAAGCGACGAAATAGAACTCAATGCCGAGGATACTGTTGATTGTATGTCGTATTTGACGAAAAAAATATCTAAACTTTTGAATAACGATAATGAAGATAGTTCTCGTACTGCAGGTCTTGCGAAAACTATTACGATTAAAATTGGAGCGAAGGTTATGATCAGAAGAAATATCGACATAACCTCGGGTCTTGTCAACGGCACGATAGGTCGTGTTACATCTGTTTCAAAAAGCATTGACACCGGTCAAGTGGAATCGCTAACAATTGCTCTATCGTCTGGCAAAGAATATACGATAGAAAAACTTTCGGCCAAGTTCGAGATAATGAACGGAGCATTCATTTTCAGAAAACAGTTTCCTTTGTCTCTTAGTTACGGTATTACTATACATAAAAGTCAAGGATTGAGTTTAACAAGTGCCGTCATAGATATTGGCAATAGGGTGTTTACTTCTGGACAAGCTTACGTTGCGTTGTCAAGAGTAACGTCCCTGGAGGAATTGCATGTGATCAACTTAGATCCATGTTCGATCAAAGTTCAGGAGTCGGCATTAGTCGAATACAATAGGCTGAGAAAGCTGTACAGGCCTGAACTATCGGCAATAGATGTTGCGCACGAACCGAAACTAAAAATCCGAGATACCCTCTGGTCAGTTTATGATAATAATAATAAAAATACCGAGATTTGTGACATCCAGCCCGACGTAGCCAGTATTACAAATCGTGCTTCTGTACCGAACGTCGTCGGCATGGTCACTAACGATAACGTTTCTTGTTACGCCAATGCAATAATTCAGTGTTTATTTCACTGCCAAACTATTGTACAGATGCTCAATAAACTAGAGAACGAGGATCCACTAGGAATGTTAGCTCATTCTTACGTGAAGGCCAGTGAAAATTTGAATTCTCTCGCTGTTCGTAAGTTTGTTGATCACCGATTCGCGGAGACGGTTCAGCATGATGCCGAGGAATTTCTCATGGCACTTTGTCAAAAATCGAAAATCATCCGTGACACGATAGAACATGAGACGATTACAACTATCAGATGTAACGACTGCGGACTCACTTCGGAAAATACAGAATCAAATTATATTGTTACGTTACCCATCAATATTGCGCTCGGTGAAAAGTGTCCTAAGAGTCTTCAGGATTTGATAGACATTTTTTTTTCACGATGGACTAGAATTGATAGTACTTGTGATAACTGTCGCAAAATGAATAAATTACAGAAAACTGTTGTCGCGTCTGTTAAAGAAATCGTTGTTCTACAATTGATGCTCTTTACTTATCAAGTTGATCGAGCAATTAACATAGGTGATTTCAAATTGAATGCTATTCCAACGACAACCGTATTACTTGATGGTCGAAAATTTAAAGTAAGTAGTGCGATATTTCACCACGGCGATAATGTTGATAGTGGTCATTATACTGCAATGCTAAGATGCAATCAAAGTAATTGGTTAAATGTGAGCGATATGCAAGTACGCCAGATGACTTGGCCGAGAGGAGGAAAAAATGCTTATATGTTTGTGTTATAAAGATGGCCGTGATAACAATAATATGTTGTATGCCAATTGATCATGTGAAATTGTTTGTGGATTGTGGTATGTTGATTCAAAACAAAGGTTCGTTTTAACGATATTGTTCGGTATATATGTGTATATATTAGGGTGCTTTTTTTTGGGGACTATTTTTTTTTTTCGCTCCCGTCCTGAAATATTGTTGGTAATGCTAAAAAAGGAATTCCCTCGAAATATAAGCCCTTAATATTAATATTGAGTACTCTCCCAGAGCGTGAAAAGATTTCCCGGTTAAATTACATGGAAATTGAAATTATTTTTTTTCAAACTTCTATAACTCGGTGGCATTTTATGCTATTGTATCGCCCAAAGTTGCAAATTACTCAGCATCGAGCGCTCTACAAAAGTGCCCATCGCGACTTGACTGTAACTCACGCTAAAGTCAAATTTTGTAGAAATTTCTTGTATTTTGAGTGACCTGTACTACCTCACCGGTGTGAGTTACAGTGACCCCACGATGAATCCGACGGCATAATTTGTGAAAAAAACAATGTTTTTTATGAGATTTCAACAAAAAGAAAAAAAAATGTCCAACCTCTCGAAATCGTGCAGTGTGAGCTTTGAATGAAAATATCGTACCGCAAGTGATGATAATCACGTTTTTTGTATTTTTTTTCTTAAAGTATAGTTAAAAACAATAATGAACCAAAAAAAAAAACACCTCATTTGGTCAATTTTTCAAGAAGTCGTGAATTTTCGAAAAAAAAAAATTCAAAAATTCATATTTCAAGAACACATCAACGAAAAAAATCGAAAAAAATCGTGAAAGCTCATCTCATTAGGTGTGAACACCCATAAAAATTTTGATAGAATCAAAAATTCGAATTATTATTCCCGTACGTTTTGACGGAGAATGCCCCATATATATATAATGCATAATTTCAAACAAAATAGATCCAGGCTACCTGTACTTTATCACTAATAAGATCGGCGATAGATCCGTGTGCCTACATACAAGAAGTAGAACGATAAATTGCTGATATTTATGGTCCATATGTTTCAAATCACAGTGTGATTGTAGATTCATAATCTGCGACGTGTGTAAATTGCAAATTTGAAATTAATTCGAGTGAGAGAACAGAGTGTACCGTTTCGGTTAATAGTTGCGTTACCGGATAACCTGTCATTTGAAAAGTACATATGAAATCATATGTTGAAAAAATGTATAGTGGACAAATAAGAGAGGGGCCTATACGTATCTTGCGATTGGCGAACAGTATCAATTTTCAAATAACTTTGACTTAAAATTTTAATATTGCCTTCATCGTGTCATACATATTATATATTCATGACCCGAACTGATTTGTAATTCATGCCATTATTAAAGTAAAGTGTAGGCCTCCGTCTTATTGGATGTTTTCACTTTACAAGAAAAATTTGCAATTTATCCTACTCGCAAGATTGTGATGAAAAATCTAACAAGTAATCGTCTCACATTTTTTATGTACGAAGATACAGATTAGAAATTTTTACATGAGTGCTAATATTTCGGAATGAAATAACGGTAACATGAACCATATGCATAGCATAAATGATATACTATTCCATACATGGATATGTGGCATGTGGAACGAGTTCTATTGTTTAAAGTTCTTTAAAAACAAGATACGCAGCAGCAAGTCGAAAAAATTATGTCATTTGAAAAGACTGATGCAAATATAATTTTGTAACATATGGACATTAGATATCAACCTTAAGTGAAATATGAAATGAAAATGAATGTATGAAATACATTAATTATAAACTATTCGAATAAGGAGGCAACTAAAATATATCCAGCAATGTTCATTAAGGTATAAATCCGAAAACATTTGAATCGCAAGAACATTATTGCATGTAAATGACAGGCCTATCCTGCAACGCAACTATTAGCCATGGCGGTACATATTCTGTTCTCTCACGGTCAGCCTCGATTATGATGCGAGGCGACAATACGAAAATATGAATATAAATGAAATCTAAAAGAAAGCGAACATGTTGCCAATCATATATTCACAACAAAACTATACCCTATATGTTGTGTCGTCTTCCCATATTATATATTATTATTATTTTACCTCTTCATGCATAAAAGATTCATCTGAGTGGTCACTTGACCCTTTTTCCATTAGTATTCACTCTTGATTCGAGAGGTGAGCTAATAACGATCAAACATTATGAAAATATACATTTCAGAATAATAATTGTGACAATGTTCGTAGCCAATGACAATAATAATTATTGAAAGTGGCTACATTTCTATCATACCCTCGGATGAATTTTGTGAGGAGGTTATATGTGTACTAATTTCCAAATTTTCCATAGGCTCATGATTAACGCGACATGATTCAACAATATTAAAATTAGCGCATACACAGTGTTCAATCGTTATACAGGGTGATCCAGAATGAGGGATTTTCCTTCTACCAGTGGGTTCCTCGTGAAAATCTAAGACGAAAATTATCAATGCTAAAATGTCGAGGGTGAAGCCGTTTTTAGATAAGAGCCGTTCAAAGTTAGCCAATACGAGAGCAGATACGAAACTGACTCAGGGCCGCTACCGCCGGCCTGGCGGTCCTCGCGACGCGTCACCGGCCACCGCGATCTCGCCAACTGACAAAACGACGATCAGACGGCTGCGGCCGCGGCTGGTCGACTGTTTGTAGCTAACAATAAGCTATACAGGCGATGCAATGAAAACAGAAAAATGTGAATGTTACCGAACTGTGATAGCGAATATTACGGATTTATTTATCAACTTAAAATCAAAATTACTCAAGGACTGTCATCATAGGCATCCGTGATTGATAATTACTTTTGAACTAGCTTTTAATTTCACTACCATAGTGAAGATTCAATCGCCCTAATTCCAAGATTAGTTTACTCGCGAATTAGAAGCATCAAACGACAAGCGAAGTAGTCGAGAACTGTACGAGAGAAAAATAAAAATAAATAAAAATACAAAATGCTCGTTAATATTTTGAAAAAAAAAAAACAAGTAGCCAGATTTGAAATTCCACGAACGGATATTTTAGACTTATAAAATAGTATTTTATGAGTAAATTGTTTAATCAAAATAAAAGGGTACATGATCCTGGATCGAGAACGACTTTGAGGTAGAATCATTCTTGTATACCTTTGTGTGAATAATTAATTTTTTTTTATTGAATTTTCGAGAAAGATTGGCATCTCGAAGTTACGATATAAAATCCTTATTCTTTGAGTTTATAAATTATCAAACTGCGCGAAACGAATGTTATTAAATCAGCTGTTCTCATTATCAAAAGTTCAAACTGTGTGAATACCAATTCGTTATGTAATGTTTTCAAGATTCATCCCGACAGAGTTAGAATGTTCTCATTTTCAGTTGTTGCAGGTTATTACTGCAGCCTGTGTTTTAGTTCTCATCATTTGATAGAATTTTCAATCATAAATCGGGATGGTGATATTTAGCTGACTTTTGTACGGTATTTTTAGATCTGATGGTATTTCGTGATCACGTACAAAACCACTAAGACTTTCATAATGAATATTAGTGTAAAAGCATCCGGATTGACAATTGGCGAAAACGAACAAGAACGTGAAAAATATGCAAACGATAGCGCGTCTCACTATGCTATCCTGCGTGTTTGAAAGCGTTTCAGGTGTTAGGCTGCGAACGCCTCGTGCAGTTTTTATCCAAATTCGTCTACCGTTGGATTGATTCAACGGAACGCGTACTTCTTCGTAAAATCCGATTTTCCATAAGGTATTCAAAATGCGTGATAGTGGAAATATCTCATTTTGAATCTATCTGTCCAACAACACATGAGAAATTGAATTTGAAATGAATGAATTATAGCCCAACAGTCTATTGTGTAAGCGAATTTTTTATAAATAGGGTTATCGGGAGGCTAATTTTTTAAGAAGTCCATATGTTTCGGTCGTACGTTTCGAAGGAAATAATGACAAAGCCAAATCAACACTATTTTAATTTATTATGCAATTTTTAAAAAATAACAGTACGTTAATATGGTCATGCTGGAGCGATGAATCTCGGAACAGTAAAAATATAAGTGGTATTATAAACCGAATACATGACACTATAATCGTAGACAAAAAATGTTAAATTACAGACTAAAAATGGATGTCTTGAAAATTATTTTTACTTTGGTATATCATACGTGAAATTTGAATATTATTCAGAAAGTAAAAAGTTATTATTCCTATTCAATAAACAATTCGCGAATCATTATTCAGTGTTGATTAAAATCAGAAATGATGATTAATTAAGAAATCAATTTTCATTATTTATAATTAACTAATTTTCATCATTTATAATTAATGAATAATTTTTTTGCAACCAAATTTTTAATACACTCATTCCATCCAGTTTTTGATGTGTTCGAAGTGCCCCCCGAACTGTCGAACACACGCACGTGCGCGTCGCACTACGCTATCCTGCGTGTTGTGAAGCATTTCATCTGTTACAGCTGCAAACGCCTCGTGTAATTTGCCCTCTAGTTCGGCTTGCGATTGGATGGGTTGCCGATATACATATTCTTTTATGAATCCCCATAAATAAAAATCAGGTGGGGTCAGATCTGGTGATCTCGGCGGCCAATTCACAGTACCGCCACGGCCAAGCCACCGATTTCCGAAGTTGCGATTCAACGCTGCTTGGACCACTCGGGCAGTGTGCGGTGGAGCACCATCGTGCTGGTACCACATATGTAGTCTTTCTGCCAGTGGAATGTCTTCCAGCAATTCTGGTAGATCCTGGGTTAAAAAATTTTCATAGCCCGCTCCATCAAGCCGAGCTGGCAGAACACACGGACCGACCTGCGTATGCAAAAGAATATTGACACTTAAATGTTTTGAATTATACGATACTGATACGCAAAGACGTGAATAGAAATGTATATTCAACGTTAAGTGTTAGCGGCGGGTAATGAGACATAGGACGCTACTGGTAAATTTATATTAAATTAAATATTTCACTTTGTTCAAATCTCAGGTTTCCGTGATTTTTAAATAAAATATAACTCTGGTAATATTTATGATAAAATACACAGAAAAAAATTGGTGAATGTTAATTATGTAGCATTGACTCGAACAAAAAAATTCATTTCATGGGGATTTTGGATTCTAATGCTTTCGAAGTAAAGTTGCAATTCAATCATATTTTGCAATACTAAAATAGCGAATTACATAAATTCGCATCTCAAACACTACCCAAGATGAAAATCTTAATTAACCCGATCAGGTTATCGCTTTTTTCGGCACCTTGTCAGGTTATCGTGGGTCGGTGAAGACCCGAGGCATGTTAGAACACGTATTTTGCAATGAAAAAATCTAATAAATTTCCAGAACATTCTTGAATACTTCTACTTCAAGGGCACACTATGAAGATTGCAAAAAAATGTAAACAAATATTTTATTTTTCGTCATAAACACACCCACCTCCCGAAAATGCAGGCATTGTCTAAAAAATTCATAACTTTTGAACAAATTGAGATATTTAAAAAATTCAAATTGGATAATAAAGTTTAAGAATGGTATTTTTATGGAAAAAATCACGGACTTGACAGGAACGAAAGAAATGCTTAAGTTTTTGGTGCCAAGTAGTGCATTTTTCGAAAGAGGAAATTTGAAGGTTGAAGAAAGAATTCAATATATTTTAATGTTTACATGTCTTCTATTTATTAAAAAATGATCAGAAACGTTACAAAAGATGGGAAATATGTCATGCCTTAAATTATAGCATCTTGTCACCATAAATAATCTTCACAGCGGGAAAATCTGTACTCATCGCAAATTGGCGACTTACATTTCACGTAACAATTAATGGTTTTCCTGTCTTTTTTCGGATCGCACGCAGAGCATCGGTTTCTTTTTTCATCATCGGAACAACTGTACTGTGACGATTTTTCTGTTTCTTCATGAATGTTCTCAATCTTCCCCTCACTTTCGTCGATCAAATAATTCACTGATTTATCACGTGGACGAAGTATTCTCGATAATTCACAAGATGAACGATGAGTCATGCCATAACAGATAAAAAAAATCAATGTATGACTAAAAAATGCATAATCTTTCGAAAATATTCATAAATTTTATAAAAAATCAAAAACTTACCTTGTCACTCCAAACGGTTTCACACCACAGTTCAAGTTATCGTGGGTCGCTGGCGACCCGACACGTACTTCACCTGCTCATTACAAATACCAGATCGATACTAGGGGAACGTGGCTCAGCGCGAAGGGTCCTAGCCTCCTAAAGTTTTTTTAGAGTATATATAGGTATTTCGTCCCTACTTGGATTTTGAGAAATGAGTCAAAAGAAAAATGGCTCGGGTCTCCAGCGACCCACGATAACCGAATCGGGTTAATTCATAGATGATTTTTCATTTTTTTAATCTGAGGGGAACAGGCCCCACAGTTGACCTATTCAACATCGGTAACCTCATGTATACTTGTTCGAAGATATAATTTTTTTGATCGGTTTGATACAGGAATAGTTGAATAATAATTAATATGATTCACTTACCAGAGTATTTCCGCGAATACCGGCCCACAGATTGATGCTCCAGCGTACTTGAAAACTATGGACTCTTCGTAAATTCGGATTTTCAATTCTATCAGCCCATTCATGATAATTATGCGAATTGAAAACGCCTTCGCGTGTGAAGTGGCATTCATCGGTGAAGAGGATCTTCGCCAAAAAATCCCGGTCAACTTCGTGTTGTTGTAAAAGCCATTGGCAAAAGGCAAGCCGACGAGCAGGATCGCCTTCCTGAAGACTTTGCACCGGTGTATAATGGAACGGATGTTGGTCATCGTCTTTAACAATTCTTCGTACTGTGCCGAAGGATAGGCCAAACATTCGAGCGACAGTTCGGATGCTCCTCTCAGGATCTAATCTGAATGCTCGCAATACGGCTTCTTCATTATTAATGATTCGGGCAGTGCGGTGCGCTCCAGTTCCAACACCTTGTCTGATCGGTACAAGGGCACCTTTAAACATTGCTCTATTAACTAGCTTCAATATCACCCGCTGTTTCGGATGTCTACGATTTGGGTAGCGTCGCCGGTACTCGCGAGCAGTTGCACTTGCATTGCGTTCACAAAGACCGTAAAGCATGAGCATTTCAGCATACTCACCCGCGGTATAATCTGCCATTATTCGGATTATATGAATTATATGAATAAACTTGAATTTCTATATGAACGACACAACGACCACAACACGAATGATGCTGATTCTGAAAAAACCAAGCGGCACGCCGCGATAGATAGCTATTGTTTGCGAACTCTAGGCGTTGTTATTATCATTTTTGTTTGGTTGCAAAGTTTATGATGGTAAAATTGAATAACGATTGATTGTCGATAGAATTTTATTTTCAATATTTTCTGTAATGTAATAGCTTATGAAAAATAGCTGTAGGTATTTTCCGTAAAAGTATACTACAGCTATTCTTCATAAGATATTACATTACAGAAGATTTTGAAAATAAAATTCTATCAACAGCCAATCGTTATTCAATTTTTACCATCATAAAATTTGCAACCAAACAAAAATGATAATAACAACGCCTAGAGTTCACAAACAATAGATACCTATCGCGGCGTGCCGCTTGGTTTTTTAAAAATCAGCATTATTCGACTCGTTGATATTTAGCTTAAAGTTTATTCAAATGATTCATATAATCCGAATAATGGCAGATTATACCGCGGGTGAGTATGCTGAAATGCTCATGCTTTACGGTCTTTGTGAACGCAATGCAAGTGCAACTGCTCGCGAGTACCGGCGACGCTACCCAAATCGTAGACATCCGAAACAGCGGGTGATATTGAAGCTAGTTAATAGAGCAACGTTTAAAGGTGCCCTTGTACCGATCAGACAAGGTGTTGGAACTGGAGCGCACCGCACTGCCCGAATCATTAATAATGAAGAAGCCGTATTGCGAGCATTCAGATTAGATCCTGAGAGGAGCATCCGAACTGTCGCTCGAATGTTTGGCCTATCCTTCGGCACAGTACGAAGAATTGTTAAAGACGATGACCAACATCCGTTCCATTATAAACCGGTGCAAAGTCTTCAGGAAGGCGATCCTGCTCGTCGGCTTGCCTTTTGCCAATGGCTTTTACAACAACACGAAGTTGACCGGGATTTTTTGGCGAAGATCCTCTTCACCGATGAATGCCACTTCACACGCGAAGGCGTTTTCAATTCGCATAATTATCATGAATGGGCTGATAGAATTGAAAATCCGAATTTACGAAGAGTCCATAGTTTTCAAGTACGCTGGAGCATCAATCTGTGGGCCGGTATTCGCGGAAATACTCTGGTAAGTGAATCATATTAATTATTATTCAACTATTCCTGTATCAAACCGATCAAAAAAATTATATCTTCGAACAAGTATACATGAGGTTACCGATGTTGAATAGGTCAACTGTGGGGCCTGTTCCCCTCAGATTAAAAAAATGAAAAATCATCTATGAATTAATTAAGATTTTCATCTTGGGTAGTGTTTGAGATGCGAATTCATGTAATTCGCTATTTTAGTATTGCAAAATATGATTGAATTGCAACTTTACTTCGAAAGCATTAGAATCCAAAATCCCCATGAAATGAATTTTTTTGTTCGAGTCAATGCTACATAATTAACATTCACCAATTTTTTTCTGTGTATTTTATCATAAATATTACCAGAGTTATATTTTATTTAAAAATCACGGAAACCTGAGATTTGAACAAAGTGAAATATTTAATTTAATATAAATTTACCAGTAGCGTCCTATGTCTCATTACCCGCCGCTAACACTTAACGTTGAATATACATTTCTATTCACGTCTTTGCGTATCAGTATCGTATAATTCAAAACATTTAAGTGTCAATATTCTTTTGCATACGCAGGTCGGTCCGTGTGTTCTGCCAGCTCGGCTTGATGGAGCGGGCTATGAAAATTTTTTAACCCAGGATCTACCAGAATTGCTGGAAGACATTCCACTGGCAGAAAGACTACATATGTGGTACCAGCACGATGGTGCTCCACCGCACACTGCCCGAGTGGTCCAAGCAGCGTTGAATCGCAACTTCGGAAATCGGTGGCTTGGCCGTGGCGGTACTGTGAATTGGCCGCCGAGATCACCAGATCTGACCCCACCTGATTTTTATTTATGGGGATTCATAAAAGAATATGTATATCGGCAACCCATCCAATCGCAAGCCGAACTAGAGGGCAAATTACACGAGGCGTTTGCAGCTGTAACAGATGAAATGCTTCACAACACGCAGGATAGCGTAGTGCGACGCGCACGTGCGTGTGTTCGACAGTTCGGGGGGCACTTCGAACACATCAAAAACTGGATGGAATGAGTGTATTAAAAATTTGGTTGCAAAAAAATTATTCATTAATTATAAATGATGAAAATTAGTTAATTATAAATAATGAAAATTGATTTCTTAATTAATCATCATTTCTGATTTTAATCAACACTGAATAATGATTCGCGAATTGTTTATTGAATAGGAATAATAACTTTTTACTTTCTGAATAATATTCAAATTTCACGTATGATATACCAAAGTAAAAATAATTTTCAAGACATCCATTTTTAGTCTGTAATTTAACATTTTTTGTCTACGATTATAGTGTCATGTATTCGGTTTATAATACCACTTATATTTTTACTGTTCCGAGATTCATCGCTCCAGCATGACCATATTAACGTACTGTTATTTTTTAAAAATTGCATAATAAATTAAAATAGTGTTGATTTGGCTTTGTCATTATTTCCTTCGAAACGTACGACCGAAACATATGGACTTCTTAAAAAATTAGCCTCCCGATAACCCTATTTATAAAAAATTCGCTTACACAATAGACTGTTGGGCTATAATTCATTCATTTCAAATTCAATTTCTCATGTGTTGTTGGACAGATAGATTCAAAATGAGATATTTCCACTATCACGCATTTTGAATACCTTATGGAAAATCGGATTTTACGAAGAAGTACGCGTTCCGTTGAATCAATCCAACGGTAGACGAATTTGGATAAAAACTGCACGAGGCGTTCGCAGCCTAACACCTGAAACGCTTTCAAACACGCAGGATAGCATAGTGAGACGCGCTATCGTTTGCATATTTTTCACGTTCTTGTTCGTTTTCGCCAATTGTCAATCCGGATGCTTTTACACTAATATTCATTATGAAAGTCTTAGTGGTTTTGTACGTGATCACGAAATACCATCAGATCTAAAAATACCGTACAAAAGTCAGCTAAATATCACCATCCCGATTTATGATTGAAAATTCTATCAAATGATGAGAACTAAAACACAGGCTGCAGTAATAACCTGCAACAACTGAAAATGAGAACATTCTAACTCTGTCGGGATGAATCTTGAAAACATTACATAACGAATTGGTATTCACACAGTTTGAACTTTTGATAATGAGAACAGCTGATTTAATAAAATTCGTTTCGCGCAGTTTGATAATTTACAAACTCAAAGAATAAGGATTTTATATCGTAACTTCGAGATGCCAATCTTTCTCGAAAATTCAATAAAAAAAATTAATTATTCACACAAAGGTATACAAGAATGATTCTACCTCAAAGTCGTTCTCGATCCAGGATCATGTACCCTTTTATTTTGATTAAACAACTTACTCATAAAATACTATTTTATAAGTCTAAAATATCCGTTCGTGGAGTTTCAAATCGGGCTACTTGTTTTTGTTTTTTCAAAATATTAACGAGCATTTTGTATTTTTATTTATTTTTATTTTTCTCTCGTACAGTTCTCGACTACTTCGCTTGTCGTTTGATGCTTCTAATTCGCGAGTAAACTAATCTTGGAATTAGGGCGATTGAATCTTCACTATGGTAGTGAAATTAAAAGCTAGTTCAAAAGTAATTATCAATCACGGATGCCTATGATGACAGTCCTTGAGTAATTTTGATTTTAAGTTGATAAATAAATCCGTAATATTCGCTATCACAGTTCGGTAACATTCACATTTTTCTGTTTTCATTGCATCGCCTGTATAGCTTATTCTTAGCTACAAACAGTCGACCAGCCGCGGCCGCAGCCGTCTGATCGTCGTTTTGTCAGTTGGCGAGATCGCGGTGGCCGGTGACGCGTCGCGAGGACCGCCAGGCCGGCGGTAGCGGCCCTGAGTCAGTTTCGTATCTGCTCTCGTATTGGCTAACTTTGAACGGCTCTTATCTAAAAACGGCTTCACCCTCGACATTTTAGCATTGATAATTTTCGTCTTAGATTTTCACGAGGAACCCACTGGTAGAAGGAAAATCCCTCATTCTGGATCACCCCGTATGTCATCCTTACACGATTCAAGGTATAATTGCACGTATCATACTATGAATGTCGCGTACATATTATCGGTACGAAAAAGGTCCACTTTATCGATTTTACATTCTGAGATATTTACGTTCAAAGAGGAAAGAACCTTATAACAAGCAAGTGTTGAATGAATTAATAGATATGAATATCAAGTTCAGAATGAAATAACATTCCAATTTTACCAGCTAGAGGGACAAATTTTTTATCGTGATTTTCGTTGGTTATTCAGCAATACTCACATATACATCACGCTATATAGCGATGCAGCGAGACCTATTCGTATACGGATGTCCACGGATATGCATATATAAATATATTGTATAGAGAAGAAGATAGGGCAATATTGAGCTTCGATAGCTAGCAGCAGGGAATATCATGTGCTCGAGGACTTATCTGCTCGTACAATGTACATTCATCTGTGGCTGTAGGATAAAATCAAGTGAAATACAAGTTACACTTCCAGGTAAATTTCAAGTCACATGTCAAGCTCGTGTAACTGCAAATACTATGATCTCAAATGGCTGCAAGTCGAAAAGTATCAAATGGAAATTATTATGTTATGTATATTTCTTATTTTGAACCATGCAGCTACAGATAGGTATATGGCACAGTTTCGCGATTATTGAATAACTATTCTCATTATTTACCTATTTAGTTTATAAGCAGCAGAAACATTTCAAAACAATTTGAATTTTTATCTAAAATTGTACATTTGGAGACTTTTATTATATATTGTCGGATTTGTTCAGTTGGCAAGATGGCCGTAAATATATACTAGCGAACAGCCTTTTATCTCAAATGAAGGTAAATATGCTACAGGACAACTTTCAGGTAGCGCATAAGGACACTATATTGAATTCCACGCCTTGATTCTTATTAGTCACATATATACAGTTCTCCAATAACATGAGACTTAGTTCGGCATTTGATTTCAAGCTAATCAACATTCACGATACATCTTGAATCGAATAAGTTACAATTCATTACAAATAGACCCTCGCGAGCGCAAATATTTCGTTAGTAATAAATATCCACTTGACGTAGCTGTATAATCCACGCGAATATCTATGTCATTTCAATGTCGCGCAAGATGCCAGGTCGTGGATCTGATACAAGGAGAACCAAACTCATTTGTAAGTTTATCCCTCAATATGATAAAAATAATAATTATTTTTTAGTTTATTCATTTTCTTTTTTTATTGGTACGAATTAATATTACAAAAATTTGCTTTGTAGAGTATTACTGAACAGCGTTTTCCATGCATTTATTTTTGAGTCACTTAATCTTTCTCCTATTATGATATTTATTTAAAAACATTTAAGTATTAGTTATTCATTTTTCGTTACAAGTTTGTTGGTATTGACAGTCAACAGATTCTGAGATGTAACAGCAGGTGACCAAGATCTAGTGACGGATTCATGATCGAAGTAATATTTCATAGATCATGAATGTGAGGAAAACCTGATTTACGAATTTGATTCGTTTAACCCAATAAAGCACATGAAATAGAGAAGCAGCGCAGGTGTGACCGTTAAGTTCTTGCCAATCTAAATTGATTTCATCTGGAAGTTGAGTAGAACTTAATGACTCGAAATAATATTACTCGTATCTATTATTATGATAATATTTGGTTCAACCGATTGACTGAGTGACATAGTTTGAGCATATCATCATTGGAATGCTAGTTGAAAACATTCACCTGTAGATCAAACAATCTTCTATTGGGGAATACTTGAGTACTGGTTTCACACATATGAAGTATGAAATAACCAGGCTACTACATAAAAAAAATTATGTATTTAATTGAACGGTTCTTATTGTACGTTCGTTTTGATGATAACCAGAGCCTTAACCGTATGATTTTGGGCCGCAGGATGCTACGATGCAAACAGAAGGAAAACTTCTAGATGAATGGTTGTATTTATATAGTAGACTACTTTACCGGAAACATGTAGTAGATCATATAACGATACATCATATAACTAAATTTTCTTGCCAACGACACAAAGCTGTTTACAAACTATTATATCTATAAGTAGAAAAAATTTTCCATATGATTTAAGACGTTTTGAGTTGTAAGAAGTGTTGAACGATTATTGTACTGATTATGAGTGAGCTTTCTTCGTAAGATGATTCTTATCATCATTCTACTGCATTTGTTTGGATGGTTGACCTTTTATTTACGAATGCTATCTTATCGATTGCTGAACTAACCATCGACCATCCAGTTGAATGTAATAATAGGATAATGAAAATTTACCTTTAGTTCGGCGCCGCGATATTCAGGTCCGGTTATATGCATACTGTACGTAGAATTTAATGTTGTGTATCTTGTATGTATCAATATGCTATGAGGATGATGAAATCATTAAATTTCATTTTAATGATACAAGTATGATATTGTATACGTTGTTTTATCTACCATGTATATATTTTTTTTAGGTTAACTTGAAAAATATTATAGAATCTCATGATGGTTTGTTTCGATATTAGATCTGGTTATTTTACGTAAGAGTTTCACAATCGAACAATTCGAGAACATTTTCCATATTCTATGTTCGTACTACATCTAAATATGTGGCACTGTCTGAATGAAATGGGATCATGAGTAGCATAAACTATTATCAGTACAAGCTATTGTATGATTCTGAAAATGAGATTTCTTGGTCGAATAAAATATCTCGTATCTTTTGCGCAGGTTCCAAAATGAATTTGTTGATTGTAGCACATAAAATTCAATTACATTACGAATAACTAAGAATTGGTCTTCACATATGTGTAATGTGTAAAATACATTACAGTCAGTTCAGCGCAGGCCTGTTCACACATACAAAAAGTAATGAAATACCCGGCAAAAACATTGTAAATGTCAAAAATTACAGCCGAGTTCTAAAATGGTTTCACCGACTAAAAAATCTGAAACATTATACTCTTTTTCAGTGATAGATTACAAACATCCTTTCGTTACACCAAATAGTACAAAATAATACGTGAAATCAGGTAGCGAAGCCGAGCGTTCCCTCAGTTAATTTTCATACTTCAAATTATGTTTTTCAAATGCCAATCAATGGAAATGAATGGAAAAACGATCATTCGTTACCTTTGACAGAACAGCATATTGGCGACGGGAAATATTTCTGAAAGAAGTTAGCTCGTATGATGATACGAACTCGGCGGGCATAGATTGTTCTGAAAATTATCAATTGCTGAAATGTGAGGTAATAAGATCAACAATTAGTGTATCTTTGAATGTAGAATATACTTTCGCTTCGATGTGCATTTACTGTGTGTACCGATAATGGGTACGTCCAGGATGGATATGTATCGTTTCATGGCTGTGACATGTTTGTAGCGTGGCGTTATAACCATAGGCGAACGTTGTTGAACAATAGATGCACAATACAATTGGATTCTTCTTCAAACTACGAATTTGAATTTAAATTACTAAGATCATCGTGCCTGGACTTATTACTTCTTGTTATGAACACACTATAGGTATATTTTTAATTCAACTTTAATTTCTAACGTATTACTCGCTCGTTTCATTCATTTACGTGATGCATTCATTTATGCACTACCTCTTGTGAGAAACACGATTTTCGTTGAGCTTTCCCAGCACTAGTGCGTGAAAAATGTTTATAATTTTTAAATCTGGAAGAAAATACAGGACTTAAGGCACAGGCACATAGAGGGACTTCGTGACAAGTGCGAAAGTGCCGCACGATCCGAAGACGAGGTCTTTCCGCGCCCTTGTCACATAAAAAACTATTATATCGCAGTTTCAGTCTACAATAATAAATATCATCAATGCCAAAAATGTTCAAACAGTCTTCGATCATGCTTAAAACAATTTTGTGGGTGTGATCGTTACGGAGTGACTGGAGGAAATAAATAAAAAGAAAAGTGCAATTGATAATTTTCAGAACAATCTATGCCCGCCGAGTTCGTATCATCATACGAGCTAACTTCTTTCAGAAATATTTCCCGTCGCCAATATGCTGTTCTGTCAAAGGTAACGAATGATCGTTTTTCCATTCATTTCCATTGATTGGCATTTGAAGAACATAATTTGAAGTATGAAAATTAACTGAGGGAACGCTCGGCTTCGCTACCTGATTTCACGTATTATTTTGTACTATTTTGTGTAACGAAAGGATGTTTGTAATCTATCACTGAAAAAGAGTATAATGTTTCAGATTTTTTAGTCGGTGAAACCATTTTAGAACTCGGCTGTAATTTTTGCCATTTACAATGTTTTTGCCGGGTTAGATAATACCACAGCGATCGCGTACATCAACCGAATGGGCGGTACGCGCTCTAAAACTCTGATGCCCGGTTGCATAAACGTGGGTTACCCAAAAGTTTGAATAACCTCCGCAGATACTACCCGTTCAATCTACATGGACTGTCAGAAGTTAACAGCGATTCATGACAGCTGTCAGATGAAAAAAAGGTTGAATAAGTAGTATCTGCAGGGTCACCTACGGGTTATTTGCAGCTTCGGGTAACCCGCGTTTATGCAACCGGCCATGAGTGGCGCAGCGAGACTAATATGGGATTAGTGTGAGGCGAGAAATAATAGAATCGAGGCTTCGTTCGTTGGCCCAAAACAAAATGCGGACGCTGACTTTGAATCGAAGAGACTTTATAAAGAAACGGAATATTCTCTGGCGGATTGGGCTTTTCACGATATCTTGAGATCGTTAGGAAATCCTCAAATAGAGTTATTTGCTTCGCGCATAAACACAAAGTGCGTGCGTTTCATTTCGTGGTTTCGCGATCCAGACAGCTCAGCGACAGATACTTTTACAATTTAATGGGGGGTTTATTCTCTGGCTTACGCGTTTCCCCCATTTTCGGTCATTTTGAGAGCCTTGCAAAAAATTAGAGAAGAAAGCGCCAGGGTAATCATGGTAGTTCCTCAGTGGCCTACGCAGCCCTGGTACCCTCTTTTCCGATCATTATTATACAAGGAGTCTATTGTTTTCTTGCCCAACAAAAAACTATTGTTGTCTCCTAGCAACCAACCACATTCACTCTGGCAGGACCTGACCCTGGAGGTGGGGTTGTTATCAGGAGAGCGTTCCTGCTGAGTCATGTGCCGGAAATCGCACTGGATTTGATGACGGCTTCTCTCCGCACTGGGTCGATAAAACAGTACGATTACGCGTTACGAAAATGGTGGTATTTTTGCAAGGAACCCAACACTAATTTCTACAAGCCGTCCATCGAGAGCATTATTTCTGTCCTCGCTACGGAGTTTCAGCGAGGCGCATCGCACGGATCCTTGAACTCTCCAAGATCAGCAATCTCGCTAATCGCAGGGCCCTTTGTAGGTCAGGATTCAAGGATCAAGCGTTTTTTCAAGGGGGTTGTTGAACGTCGGCGCCGAGGCCCAAGTATGACTTCACATGGGACCCAAAGACAGTATTGGACTATTTGGAGAGGCTTGGTGAAAATGACGCATTATCCTCAGAAATGTTAGCAGGAAAGCTTGTGACTCTTCTTGCTCTTGTGACAGGCCAACGGATGCAGACGCTGTCACTTATTAAGCTCAGCAATATAATCGAGAGAGCTAATACTATCCAAATCAAAATTTCTGAGACTATAAAAACGTCAGGCCGCGGTCGGGCTCAACCCCTTCTGACCTTTTCAAGATACGAAGCTCGGAAAAATATCTGCGTAGTTACGACTCTCGAATCGTACAAAGAGCGAACTGATTCGATACGGGGAGGTGAGGATTCGCTTTTCCTCGCTCTGAAAAAACCGTTTAAGAGGGTGTCTACTCAGACGCTTTCCCGATGGATCAAAAAAGTTTTATCAAACAGCGGGATTGATACTAGTATTTTTTCGGCGTATAGTACACGCCACGCATCCTCGTCAGCCGCGAAACGAAAGGGTTTAGACTTAGACGTTATAAGAAAGTCGGCCGGATGGTCGAAAGAATCTCAAACATTTGCGCGCTTTTATGACCTCTCCATATCCATAAATAGTTCAGAATACGCAAATGCGATCTTAGAATGATAAAAAAAAAAAAAAAGGTTAACATTATGTTCTATCCTCGTTTACTGACAGCCAGTCATTGTCTTCAAGTTACAACTATTTGAGTTAAAATAAATTTTAACTTGTTATATTTGCCGTATATTGTACTTCAAACATCTACAGTGGGATCTATCGGAAGAGGCGCGAAATACAATTATACGATTAAACGAACTTACCTTAAGTGAAGTTCGATCGTAATTTTATGTAGCGCCTCTTCCGATAGATCACATCCCACCTAGGTAAAGCGAAATATTCATATTTGTATATATTTGTGTTTACCTGTCACCCAATACCTCACAGTGGTATTACCCATAAATACGGCAATACTTTGGAATAATGAGTTCTCAGGGCCGGGCATCCAACCAGAGGAACGAAAAAGGCCCTAGATGGACTTTGAATACGTGTGGTGATTCGGGTAGGGGAGGAGGGACTACAGTGGGATCTATCGGAAGAGGCGCTACATACAATTACGATCGAACTTCACTTAAGGTAAGTTCGTTTAATCGTATAATTATAATAATTCTTGTACTCGTGTACAGCTTGTGCTACCACTTGGTTTGAATATAAAACACTCGGTTCCGGATCTCCTTCATTCATATTTCAGCTGCTCTTTGCAAGCGATATACATTCGGAAACGTATTTGTCTCGCATAATTTTTTAGCAGCCTCCATTCTCTCCGGTTGCTGCAAGTATCTTTTTCCGCAGTCCTTATCATTGCTGCTAGGTTGAATTTTACATCTTACAGGAATTACTTCTTGATCTGTTTTCTCGACTTTCCTGAAAATAGTGGCACCACATTTACATTTTCCGCAAAAAGAACCAGTATGTCACTCCATGCACAGTTTATGTGTCTTAAATTGAAAGCCGCATACTACTCGTTCTGTCAATAATTTATCTATAATGAGCTTCTCCCACTCATCGCCTTTCCACACTGCGTATCGACGATGTTTAAGATAACCACGCTTTTTGTCGGTTCTTTTATAGAGTTTGTACTCTAATAAATCGTCGAATTCTCTTTTGCTGGAGAAAATTTGTACATCCTTTGCGCCGGTGTTTTGCGAAATGTCGAGTGAGTCGTCTGAATCTGTCGAAACGTTAGACGCATATTCGGCACTATCATCACTTATGGTGTTATTCACGTTACGCACGTCAACCAACTTTGCGGATTCGCCCAATAATTTACTTCGGATATCATTCCGATTACACGATACATAGCTGTATAAATTCCCCGGCTCCATATTCGCTGCAGCAGATAAAGTAAGCCATAGTTTATCCAATTTCGATATTATTTTGGTATTTTGTTTAAAGATGTCATTCTTATGTTGCATTAACACTGTCTGAACTCTATTGTGGTCAATGGTGACAAGTCTTTCACAAGTAGGCGCCATGACAATTTAGTTAACGAATCGTTCAGGAATTACGTAACAATACTGCAATAATTATAGGTGAGTAGTTACTATTCTGGAAGGTGCGAGCAGAATACCGAAGAATAACACAGAAACGCTCGAAGAAAGCAAACAATTGACGAAGCTAATAAATGACAAGCGTTTGTTTTAAGTGTCGCAGCCAATAATGAAGCGTTGAACTTTCCAACGGATTCTGCAACAAAATAGTTAGTTAGTTAGCTAGTTAGTCCATGTACGCCATAACAGTTGTCTGTAGATTTCACAGTCCTCTCAAAAACTGAACTATGTAATTAGTCCAGTCATTATGTCCGAAAAAAGGCTAATAAATGCAAATGAACCGAGAAGGCTGATTTCAGATATTGTGTAGGGGGGCTCAGAAAAGCCTAACTTGAAACTCTCGACCGAGATTTCCTGTGAGCTTTCACCGCCATCTTGAAAAAAGGGGTAAATTTTGTTTTTTGCGATAACTCGGCTCTCCGTTGTGATACGAAAATTGCGATTACATACTTTTTTGTTGTTTTTTTACGCTCTACACTTTAGGTCATATGCATTTTTCACTTACCATTGATCGTTCTCGAGATATCGAACGAGACAGAGAATAAAAATTCAGAGATTGAAACTGGATGCTCCTGTTGGATGGAGTTGATCTAGCCTTACCGTATGGCGATGTTTTTCGCCAGAACGAAAGGAGCACGTAATTTTGACATGTATCTTGTACCCTACAACTTGGTTCTCGCGAAGCGGGGGTACAGAAACGAGAGTAAGGGTGCTCTTGTTGGATGGGGTTGATCTAGTCTCACCGTATTCCGATGTTTTTCGGAAGCATAAAAAGAGCACGTAACTTTGACATGTATCTTGTACCCTACAACTTGGTTCTCGCGAAGCGGGGGCGCAGAAATGAGAGTAAGGGTGCTGCTGTTGGATGGGGTTGATCTAGTCTCACCGTATTCCGATGTTTTTCGAAAGCACAAAAAGAGCACGTAATTTTGACATGTATCTTGTATCCTACAACTTCGTTCTCGCGAAGTGGGGGTGCTGAGTTAGGCCCAATTGAGCACCCCCACCGGAAGTTAACGTTTGTAGCTATGCGGTTCGGGTACAAAAATCGGTCATAAGGTACAAAAAAAGCACATAAGTAGCAAAAAATCCTCGTATATAACAAAGTTTGTTTTCGTTCAGTGGGGGTGCCACCTTGATGGAGCTCTAAAAACTCCAATTCCTGACGCGCGAATTTTGTATTTCTCAATTTAACTGTCATATTGGCGTTACGTCGTCTAGAAAGGATCAAATTCAACTGTTCCAAGTGTTGTTCTCATGTCGAAGACGCGAAAAGAATATCGTCAATATAATAAATACAAAAAGATTTAACATCAGATCCTAAAATTCTGTCCATAGCTCGCGAGAATGAAGCTACCGCGGTACACAAACGAAAAGGTAAACGATTAAACACATAACTTCTGTTATTATACATGAGCCCTGTGAATTGTTTTGAATCTTCAGCTAAAGAAATTTGCCAATATGCGCTTGATAAGTCTAAAGTCGTGACAAAACGTGCCTCGCTAAGATTGATCAAGATCTCATCCAAGTTAGAAGGTTTCTCGTAATCTTTACGCATTTTAGAATTTAAATATCGTGCATCCATGCATAGGCGAATTTCTCTGTAGGTTTGACTACTGTAACTAACGGATTTATACACAGAGAAAATAAATTTGTTGAACCATTGAAAATTGTGTTGAGTGGACTAAATCTGGCGTACACGGGCTGTCAAGCGAGTGTACAGTAGGGCGAACAAAATATTTTCATTTCTCTAATAAATATTCAATTACTCAGATTATATCAGGGTTGAGTCCACCAATTCGGAGTCAATTGAATTTATTTATTTTATTTGACAATTTTCTTTTCTCAGTGTATACTGAGTTGATCTTCTTTCTATAATTCCGGCATTTAACATGTTTTCTATTTGCTTATCCGTATTTTCGCGATGTGCAAACGGAATGGGATATTGCCTTTTGTAGAAAGGATTATCGTCAATTAAATCTATTTTTGTTCATACATGTTTGTTAAACCAGGTTCGTCGCTGAACACTGTCTTATTTTTATTCAACCAAAGGTCTAATTCGAATAATTGTGAATCCGTTAGATGAGTGTAAGAGTCTATACTCCCACTAACAATAGATAGAACGCTTGTTCGATCTTTAGATTTTACTTGCGCATGACCATCTTTATCAAAAATATAAAGTGGAACTTTTTTCCCTGTGAGGTGTATGAATGAAGTTGAAAAATCTATTTGAATTTTGTTCTCTGTCATCCAATCGGTCCCCAATATCAGAGGCTTGATCAATTCTGGGACCACAAGAAATATTTCGGGGATCTTAATTAGATCGAATTCTAATTCCAATCTAATTCGTTTTGAAACCAGTTTAGTTTCATTACCGAATGCCTCCTGAAGATTGATACTAGTAACTTTTTCGACATACACCAGAGTTCTGCCCCAGTATCGAATAACACGTCCACTTTAATTTCTTCTATATGTGCTGATAAAGTCGGACGTACTTGCAAATATTCACTTGCTAGTTTATGTTTTTCGGATAAGAATTCTTGTTCTGTCCCATAAATAGTCATAAGGCTTCGCCCACCCACCGGGACTCGTAGGGTCGGACTATCTACTTTTCCTGAACCTCATTATTGTCTGATTCTATTTCTATCTGCTCTTCATTTTCGCTACGAAATTTTTCTTCCGATGGTTTTGCAAAGATATCTATCATTTGAACTAGGTTACTATTTCCATTCGGATTATTCTTAAATCTATTTTGTATGTTGGATTTATTTGTGAAATCCTTATTCTGAAAGCTAAGGTTAGTTTGCGGGTTGGTTTCTGTCATTTTCTGATCATCCTGCATAGCTTGATTACTGTTATTCACCTGATTATTAGGCTTCGGGTTACTTGAAAACGGTTTATTTTGATAGTTCGCTGAATTTTCACGTCTCGATTGTAAGAACTCGATCTTTTCGAATCCTTCGACCAATTCATTGATAGTTTCATAATCCCGACCTGCTAAGAAAACTACGATTTCTATGTTACAATCAAAATGTTCTATAACCATATCCACTAATTGTCTTTCTTCTATTTTCTGATGAAGATAATTGGCTTGTTCCACCATTCGATAGACATATCCTACTTGGCTACCGCCCACAGTCCAAACAAATTTTGATGTAAAGAGCTGTTTACGAACTTTATATTGTTTTTCTTTCGACCAAAACTGAACTGAAAATCTTCATATGATTCGAAATTCTGCGCGTTATACCAGACAGCAGCCGCATCTCAAAGACGCTGTCGTACGATGTTGAGTCTGGCTCTGTTATCCCTTCGTGCCCAATAATATTCGTCCTCAATCTGGTTGAAGAAGCGCATGGGGTGGAGTGTATCCGAAAATCCGTCATATATTGGTAGAGATTCTCGATCCGGTTTTAGTAGGATTCGCAGTTTCAATAGACATCCTAAGAGATGGAGCATCGTTACCACTAACAGGTTGTTGATTATATGCATGAAAAAAGGCTATTATTAGTTGGTAAGGCTTGACTAGAAACTTGATTTTTGAAAGCTAAGAATAACAAGAATTCCTGATAAAGCTGATCGTTATTGTGCAAATTAGATTGTATTGTATTTCCTGTATTATTGTTATTGATTCCAGGGGGAGTTAAGTTAGTTGGCATTGGATTTCGTAAGTTATTATTATTAATTCTACGAAGTGTCGAATTTAATGGTTCTCTTCCAGAAAAAGACTGGCTACTTCCTGGATTATTGGATGTATCAAAATTACCCTCCTCCTCTAACACATCCAAGGAATTAGAATGTCGAGAAGACCTTAAGCTCTTCCTACCCATTTCATAAATTAACTTAAATAAGCTTCTCAAAGATGTCTTCCTTTCTTCAAGAGACCGACCGAGTAAGGTGTTCAATGTAAATCTGCAGTTCGATCCTAGTAGAAATCCGCTCCAAAACGATGATTTCCTTGCACTTCCCTGTTTCTAGAGTTCACTGGTAGAAGACAACCAAAGTTGATGTCACGTTCTTTTCTATATTTCAGGTAGTGACGAAATCCAGGTAGGCCTTGACACTCAGCTGCTATTTATTCGTACGATGCGCACAACCTGGACGCTGGAAACCACGTTGCCAACGACCTGGACTGCGAAAACTACGAAGTGGATAATAGGTGCAACTAAACTAGTAGCACACGACGTAGAAGACGCGAACCACGAAGCGGACGACTTGGATCACGAGGAGGATAATCTAGACGACTTGGATGACCTGGACGTCGAAACCAACGGCAGCAGCAATCCCAGTTTCAGTTACAAGTGATGCCGAAATTACTTATGACGAAATAAAAATGACATTTTATTAATTTAAGATATGTAGACGGCCCTGTCCGAGTCACGTATAAGCTCTGTAATTGGTTATCCTAGATCCTCCGTAGCTCGGGAACTAGAGGTCCATCGAATTTTTGGTAAAGGACTTTTAGTCTTAGAATTTTTTAAGGAATCCGCTTATCTAAAATGGCCCGGTAGCAGTGAATCACCCATATACATTGTGACGTTGCATTTTGCAACCGTCCCAATACCGCGCGAGTGGCAGACGACGTGAGGACGGACGGCTCCAGAGAAGTATGCCCAGGTCGTAATTTAGCTTGATTATTACTATTGTGATGATTCTATTTTCAAGAGGAGACAAAGTCATTACTTCACAACACAAACATGTAGGATGGTTATTAATAATTCAAGAAAGGTATATCGGTTGAACAAGAAACTTTAAATTTTATTATTTTAAAATAGATTTCAGAAAGGTCAGGAAATTCTACAAGTAGCTTCAATAGTTTTTCTTTCAGAATTTATGATAGTTTGCTCATATGATTATTAATTGACTCGAACGACATGAACATGAGGTTTTAAAATTGTTGCAACACGTCTGGTAGGTCATTAAAAAATGTCGTCAAGTATCATGGGGTAATACAATGAGTATTCGTAAGCTTAATGGACAACACAGGACTACACAGCACTCTATAATAAATGTGATAACATTTATTTAGCGAGAAATAATGTTGTCACGAATGGCGAGTGAGACGAAACATGTGACAACATGAAATTTACAGATAGAATATTCTTTGACTAGTATTATATCGTACAGAATTAGGACGAAACAATCTTGACCACGTGGTCGGGAGTATATTATAAATTGCGCATTGCGATACTTATTCGAAGACGTAGCTCCGCTCCTTCATTCCTCACAACAAGTGCCGGATCTTGGATGACAAGATTCAAAGAGATGTAGTAGTATTTTAGAGGAAAACTGAGCATGAGCGAATTATTTGAAAATTACGTGCACATGATTGGTTCAGAAAGATACGTTTTGAGGAGCCCCAAAAACAGACGTCCTCTGTTCTCCACGATCCACGGGCAAGAGAGGGTTCCGTGTCGCCTAGCAGTCTAGGTGACAGCTAGCGAGTCAAATTATACTATACTTCAGGGTAATACTGTAGTCAAAAATTAGGCGCGACTTATTTGAATTGGTCAGCTTACTACACTATGCTTATTAATTTGCTTATTAGTTCAATTGATAGTATGACTATTAGTATGATAATAGTTTGATTTATTATGTAACTTCCTTTGCTTTGTATCGAGTCTCTATAATAGCGGAGCTCGGGAGGACAACGCTAGGACGTCGAGGGACTACATTCGACGTCTGAAATCGAGGTCCTTCCCGAACCACAGCTTCCAGTCGGCCCGTCTTTCTTTCCCAACTCCCGGTCGTGGATGCCGCAGGAGCGGTCGAATAAGGATGACTCTCGGAGTCAAATTTTCCCGTTCCCGCAGACTGATCAGCCTGGTGCTGAACCACTTCCCGTCAACCATTTCTGGACGTCTAGGCAATGGTTGAATAGAGCAAGGCGAAACTCAAAGTAACCCACCAAAGCTTCCCGTTGTCAATGACTTATCGACCTGGAGTCGAGCTAGACTTGGTCATCGGCTTTCCCGGTATCGTCCCGCTACCGGAGTTACTTCCGAAAAATGCCGGTAGAAGAACTGCAATCATGTGAGGCAGGCCTGTCTGTAAGCCTTCCACATCGTACATGGGGAATTCTGGATGCAGATCCGATTATTGGGGCATCAGAACTTGGGCCAGATCCTCTGTCTGGTCCGTTTTTCCCGTTAAAACGCAGCCAGGGTGCACTTCGTCCCGACGATAATCCCGAGGAGTCCCGCGACGAGAACCGAAGTTGGAAAACAAGACACAAAGAACGAGATCCCGTACGAGTACAGCTATACCATCTTCAAAACATCCCGCCTTACCGCCATGTTGGGTGAGGATCTGGACAAACGTCTTCAGGCCGTGTTCGAAAATTGACTGACAGCACTGTCAGTACTAGATTCCGTTCTAAAATGCTTTTCAGCACGGCTGACGCGACTGAAACTTATCACCATTCCACTGGACTATACATTGGTCCTAGGGAATTACTGACTTCCGGCTGTCGAGACTATCAGCAGCGAAGTAGTGCAGAGCCAGTAATACATATGACGGAATCCATGGTCTTTTGTTTACAAAGCTTTACAAATGCCGTGTGCGTTGTGCGTCGTGCGTTAAATCATACAAATCAAAATTATAATGGACGGTGCTGAAGAAAAGAGCTGATCCAAGTGTATAATAACGAGATGGATAAAATATTTTATATTCCCGTGACCGACGAGGAATATTTAAGAGCGAATACCGGTAAATTGACATTTCTTAACCTATAAATTTAAGCATTTATTGCACTTTCATCACACTCGATGATTAACAATTTTCAGATGATTCCTTTTCAATTCAAATCGCGGATCGGTTCAAGGATGACGAGAGTTCCAGCAGCACAACCCCCAAAGACAGCAGGAACCTGTTGCAGGAGGAACCTGAAGTGGCAGGAAGCAGTGATGTGGGGACAGAAGACAGTACAGGTAAACTTAAAGCAAAAAGATTATTATAAAATAAAATTATTTGTTACTTTACTCTCTAGCATCATGTATCATATGAAACGAGTTATATAACATATAATGCTAGAGAATATGAAACAAGAGCGAATCAGTGACCCAAAATACAGATTTACATTTTTGTCTAAAACACTTGATATTTTTGAAAAAAAAAAAAAAATGAGAGTTTTGCTGTATTCTATGACCACAGTTAAGTGCTTATTCCATGTTAAAATATGGAATAAAGTACAACTCTTGTTTTTTTGTTTTCAAAAATATGCGTCACAGGTAAAATATGAATTGGTATTTAGTCTCACTCTTTCACCTTGTGTTACACTGAAAAGGCTATTCATATTTATATACAAATTATTTTCACTCACATTGTAGACACTTTGACATTCATAACTTTTGCATTCATAACACAATACGAGAAATTTCAAAATTTGATCGACAACGGGAAAATAAAACAAAAGGACGCATTCGAGAGGATAGCGCAAAATTTAAACAAACAATCCATGGAGATATCGGCAAAACAATGCGCTACAAAGCTCGCATCTCTCAAGCGAGCGTACAAAAGAATACGTAAAATACAGTACTTCTGTCATTTACAAATGTATGTACAGAGAATGGACATCTTCAATACGAAACCATGGATAAAACCGGTCGCGACTATCACCTCGGAACCACCGGAAGAAAAGATCGAAAGAAAAGAGAAAAAGAAGAACACGGAGCCTCGTAAGTAATTAAGATGGTTGAGTGCCTTACCTAAGTAACGAGCTTCCTAGTCGCGAAATTTTTACACGATGTTATGAAAATGTCACATAGCATCTAAATTTTTTAAAATTTTGTTGTCATTTTCACATATACACTTAAATACCTAAATATTCAAAAGAAAAAAATGGATATGTACATAAACGCGACTTTATTTATTTTTTTGTGTTATAGAAACACCAAGAAAACGAAGATCGTCGTCCACCGAGAATCACGTTGACATCTTTGTTCATGAAATGAAAAGAAGACGAGAAGATAGAGCGCCACAACACGTAGAAAAAATGGAGAAAATGGAGGAACTACTCCAACTTCTACGAAAAAAGGACTAAAAACAATTATCTCGTTTGCGTGTGTTATGATTATGGATGTGGATGTTGTGAGTCTGTTGAGATCGTTGAGTTCGTACCTCGTTTTTACACCTGAGGGTAACCGGATTACGTGCGGATGGTTGAAGTGAATAATACGTACTCGTTGATATGATTACAATTAGAATTATTTATTGACACGTAGTTATATTGATGGTTGAAGACAAGTATGCGTTAACTATAATTTCCTAGAGTTAGGTATTAACTATTAAGATATAGGAATTGAGTGTTCAAGAGTTGGTTGTTCGAGAGTTAATTGATGTGTCGATTGCTCGATGGCTAATTGAAGAGTGTTGCGCTAATGATGAGTATGGTGTCAGTTCGAGAGCAAGTTCTTTGTCTCTTGGGCGTGAGCGTGTTAAAATGCAAGGTTTGCAGTTTATAGGTACTTAGGTAGGGATGATGGTTGTTCGAATCGTGAGGTTAAGACTTCCTTTGATTAAGGGTCATGGGATAGAATGCATGCAGCATGTTGGGTATCAAGTATTGAGAGTGAGAGGTATAGGGAACGTAACGAGTGCATTTTAAGTTTTCTAAGAAGTGACCAAAGTTCAATTAAGTACATTTTTTTAACAATAGGTTCCTAAATATTATTATTTTCTCATTACAAGTACAACTAAGATTTTGTTGAAAAGTTAAATACCTATCTTGATTATAATTTTAATTTTCGAAAGACTCACGTCTATGACGTTTCTACGTGTATTCTACCTATTCTATCGTTCTCACAAATTACCAAAGTTGTATTTTATCTGAGAAAAAGTTCATACACATTGTTTTCAAGTTTTTTTTTTAAATTTTTACGAGTCCTACAACTATGATTTTGTTAAAACATTGTAAGATAATTAAAATTGTTTGCTGTTCTTGTCTCTTATGTGTACGATGTTTTTTCACGTGCTCCTTACCTTCGTTTCCTTACAATTCATCTAAGTTTGTCCCGGTATATTCTATTGAAATCCATAAACGTTATTTTCAAAATATTTAAGTCGGATTTATTCACATGGATTTATTTTTATTGAAAAAACTCCAATGAAAACGCGTGTGCAATTTTATTTTCATTGAAAGAACTACCATATGAAAACGCGTATGAAATTTTCTTTAACATAAGTCAAGGCAAACCATTTTTTATCATCTCGCGTTTCACTCTTCCTTCGTTGCGTAAATCGGTGTTTATTTCAACATTCTCGTTGATTTATTTGTTTATTTATTTATTCATTTATTTGGAAAACTTAGCCCAACAGGCGAACCCAACAGGGACAATAGGTATGACAATAGAAGACGCAAAGTGGGAAGTACATTCATGAACAATGGCAAATAAGTGAGTGCAATTAAAATAGCATGAGTAAAAATAACAAGTGTAAATAAAAAAAAAAAAGAAATAAAAGATAAACAACAGAAAAACTAAAAATTAACTAAACTCAAAAATTACAATTTAAAATAAAAAATAAAAACATTAAGAACTGAAAGAAAAACAGAAAAACACGGGCTGCCCATACACAATAAAACAGGTTAGAGACATAATCAACATCCATACAATCATAAAGCCTAAAATCATTAAAATCGCATGTAGAAGAGTCATGAGCCAGGCAGTCTGAAGACGCAGTACAGAGAGCGTAAGGAGGTGTCGAGATGTAGGAATGCATCAGGTGAAGTGAGCATGGGCCATAGTAATAAAAGCAGAAGGTCGCATAACGGCTGGGTCGCAACGGCTAGAGACAGTGTTGAAAGCATTACACATAATATAGAGCGGTGAGCGACATGCTACATTACTGCGACAAAATTCAAGATAAAAAGTGGAATCCAGGCGCGCTTCAATCCGAGGGATGCGAAAAGGTAAAAGACCGAGCAGGTCAGGGCAGTCAATAGCACCTGTTAGTAATTTGAAAAGAAACGTCACGGCAGCATAAGGCAGAGTTATCAGTCCCACGAGCAGGATAGACAGAGTCGACCCTAAACGCAAGGTACTTCAGGAATTTCCTCTGTACGCTGATGATGTTTTCATTACGATGTGGTACAACTCATGCTACCTCTATATAATCTCTATATAATAAACAAATATTGTGCAACACACAACACGCCATAATATACTCTGGCAAAAGATCCATCTGTCGGACAGGAAGTCTATCAAGCAAGATGCGAAACCTGCTTTTCAGTAGGCGAATGCTTCGTTCTACAACCATCCGTGTCGAAGATAATCTCGTGTTGTAGTTTATCTCTCGTTCCGTCAGCCGGCCATTGTTTTTGTAGGGCACCAATAAGTGCTTTTGATTTGCATAAGCTGCATCAGCAAGGAGATGGGTGTTGTTGGGAAAGCGTGTTTCCATAGTGCAAATCGTTTGCACGCCTGATAGTTGAAATACTCGGTTATCGTGAACAGACCCGGGGTATCCCGCAAAGCAGTGGATGAATTTCAAATCCTCTTGACATATAACCTGAGAAAGAAAGATTTCAGTTGCACTATTTATGCGCTTTAATTCGATTTAAAAAAAAATAAAACTCACCTGTAAATGTACTAAGTAGTAACTCTTTCTTTTAATATATGCTTCTGGGTCCTCACGAGGTGCATCTATTCTGATATGTGTGCCATCTACTGCGCCAATGACACCAGGAAAATCATGTTTCCGCTCGAAAAATGCTGCAGATCGTTGAGCTTCTTCGTCGCTTGGCCACTTGATGACGGTGGATCGAATACTTATCAGTGTTTTGATCACTCGTCTTACGATACTGAGTGTGGTAGCTTTCCCAATTCCAAAGCGTTCACATATTGATCTGTTAACATGCAAGCATTTTTTTAAATATTCATTATTATATGATGGAAACATGATACACATAAGTTCATACATCGATAAGAGGATCGCAGATACACAAAGATCCAAAGGTAAATTTACGTCTAATGTACTACCTATATGAATCAGGAGTTGCTAGTGTCCAGAGTGCTACCGTCAACTGCTTCCTGGGTTCTATCAAAGGGCGACCGACTCTTAAATGTGGGTGGATCCTTGTCGCAGCCAGTTTTGGTCCCAAAATATGTAAAAGCACCTCAAATGTTGCTCTTGTCATTCTGTTAGTCAATTTGTAGGTTAGAATATGATTGAATAATATTTAATTGTTAGAATATAGTGATTTGAATACCGAAATTATTTTTTGCCGAATATGATATTCGGTAAAATCCGAATATAATATTCATTTCTTACCGAAAATGCGATTTAAAATCCATGTCTGGTAATTGCGGGATTAATATTTCGCTATAAGCTTGGATTCGAGGTCGTCTTTCTCGTCGGCGAAATGCCATTCTATTAATTAAAATGAACCGCCGTCCATCCTCAGTTTACAAGTTCGTTTAAAATAACATTTATTACAGCTCCATTCATTTTGTTATTCCGACTTTCGCTTTACACAAATGATGCACAATGTATGGGCAGTGCATACAGTGCTATGCTGAGAATACTGAAATGCGTTCGGAGTTACAAGTAGAGGCAGCACTGTCAGTAAAACAGGACATCCATCTTCCAGTACAACCAGCATCAGTACTGACAGTACTGTCAGTCAATTTTCGAACACGGCCTAAGACTAGATCGTCCCGGACTACGCGTCCCGAAACTCACGCCAGCAAGGACGGCTAACTGCTAGGTCTGACGACTATGGTTTTGACAAAAAAACCAAGTGACGCCTCAACACTCAACACCGATAGCAGCCAGGGGATCCCACATCTATAAAGTGTGGGGTAACGCAGGACTCGGCCTACTTCTACGCTCGTCCGTCTTCACGTCTAAACCATCCATCTATTCCATCTATACCCAAGTTCCTGTTAATTAACTAACGAAAATTAACGTATTAAATAAACGTTGACGCCAAAGTGCACGGTTTCAGGGTGAACCCTTCCCTCGAAGAGTGTACCGTTGCAATATATATATGGGGTATTCCACCTCAACTCGACGTGTCCCCAGACCTTGACAATTCCGATATCGCTAATTTATTTTATGCATGTTGCACCATCAGATACAACTACTCTCACGAAAGCTTTTAGGGATTGGTCTCATCGTTTTGATGAGGCAAAATATTGAAATTTCGATGTTTTCGTTGACACGAAGATTTCAAACGCATGTAACTTGAAATCTACCAGTCCTATCGAGAAAATGAATAACACAAAATTTCTTGTTTTTTGAATGTTCTACGTGGAAATAATTTTCTTAAAACTCTTCAACCCTTGTGTCAGTTGTTATTCGCTAATGAAAATGTAAATGCTGTTTTTCGAAGAATAGGCCACCTTCGATTTCATCGAAATTTTCACACGATATTCTACGAAAAATTATGCAAATTTCAAGACCTTGTTTGAGATGGCTCGACTTTTGGTTCAGAAGTTACAATCATTTGAAAATTTGTAAAAGCCTATAACGAAACGAAGCTGCTTGAAAATGGAACGATGGAAAAATTGGAAATCAAAATAGTCGTTGGTATTCAAATGAATTCTGCATTTTATTTTCAAATACAGTACAGCTTATACTTACTGCTTATTTATTAAGCTATGGATTTCGTCCTCGGTTGCGAAGGAATATCTTTTCATTAAGACGTTTCCGTTCGCAGCAGGCACGAGACAATGTTTTTTTTGGGTACATGGGATGGATTTAGCTTCATTAAAACGGCAATCACCCATTGATAAAATATTTTTTGCCCGTTCGTAATTCGCAGAGTCACTCCATCTCATTGCGATACCAGGTATATTGTGGTAGGCCCACTCGTATAACTGTCGAAGTGTCGTAATTTGTTTATCCGCTGGAAGTTGGAGACTAGCCCTGGCTGCCAATCTCTTGACAGTCCCCCCTACGCCATCACACGGACCTTTGCCGTGGGCCGTGGCGAAAAAATGCCAGTCCGCAGGTACCCCAAAATCTTCCTCGTGATAGTACACGTTCGAAAAATGTTTGTAATTTTTAAACTGCTGCGGAGCACCGTCGGAAAAATAAATCACTTTCGTGGGATGGTCAATGAATTCTTTAACGAAGTAATTAATCGCTATGGAGAAGGTGTAGACTGCTATTGCGTCGTGCTTTAGACAGTCTGAGACTATGACTAGGCTTTTGTGCTCCAAACCATTTCCGTTGTTATAATACAAGACAACGGGATAGATCGTCGCTTGATTATTATTCCAGTGGAATCCTGGGGCCGCGTTTTGGATCACAAAAGCGTAATTCTCTGCAAAGTCACAAATAGCTACACATTCGCCCTGTTTCAAATTATCTTTGGACCATTTTAAAAAACGGGATTGCTGTTGAGCAATAAACGAGTGTGTGAGTAGGAGTTTAGCTTGGTTACAAAATTTCTCAACAAATTCCAACACAGGAGAAGTCGTTGACTCAAGTGTTGTGCGAGGCTTTGATACCCACTGTTTATATTTTATGTCACGGACACCGCTATCGGTTAATGTACGGTGAATAAACTGGTACAAATTCTTCGTTCTCGGGCAGTTTTTGCAATTATCAAGACAACACTCTGGCCGTTCATCGTCGCAGGTTAATAACAGCAGGACATCAGCGTAACTTTTGATAAGATAATCAAGACCCCTTGTTAATGACGGCAAATTAGACGCTAAAAAGAAGAGAAAAGTGAAACCTTGTATTAGAAACACGACTGAACCCTGTTTTTAACGTGTCGAATGAGGAGGGTCCGCTATTATCACCTTGAATCATAAGTTTCATATTCTCATGCATAGAACACACAAATACGGTGTGTGTCCCACTGGCTCCTGCCAATACACAATGAAGCGGTCTTAATGATGAAAATTTTGAAAATCCCACATTTAGTCCATTGTTCATTTCTTTAAAGGCCATGTACAACTCTTCCAAGTTGGAAAGTATCAAGCGTTTTTGCTTATGGATACGTTGTTTTTCTCCATGAGTGCACTTTATTGAAACAAAATCCTTCTTTCCTGGCATAAGGGAACTCATTTCGTCATCTTCGTAAAATTTGACGATTTTAGATATCACTTCTGGATTCAATGGCTTACCTGAGCAAATAAATAGGAAAAAAAAAAACTTTCACGACTGAAAGATGATTTTATATGTGCACGATTTCATCTTGGACTTGTCATAGTGCAGGATCAGCCAATAAAATTCAGTTTTTTGAGTCAATACCAAGCGTATAGAGTGATATAGCAAACATGAACTCATATGTTACCTTTCTTTTTAGAGGGCCTAGCAAGTATTCCATGCTGTTCAACAAGTTTTTTTGCCTGTTTTGCCATATAGTAAGTAGCTCCCATCTGCTGAACTATCATTGGAATGCTCCAACTTTTGGGTAACAGTGTCAGTAGCTGTATCTTTGTATCACGACTTGTATTAGGTGAATGAATTTTTTCCCTTGCTTGAAAAAACATTTCCGAAGTAGTTTGTAGGCTGTTGTTCGTTTCACAAGTTTCGGGGACTCCAAGAGCTTGTTTCAAACTATTAGCCACGTTTTCCACCTTCCGCGTGGCCCACTGGCTGTTGGTGAGCTTCAGTTTCTTCCGAGGAATTGGAGACTGATTCATCAGTTGCAATGCCTTATTCACAACCGAGAGACTTGTGTTAATGCTCACATCTGATACTTGTGGCGTGATAAGATCTACCTCTTGACTAGAATTACTGTCTGAGGTTGGAATACATTGATCTGTGGGATTGATAAAATAAAATGATTAATAAGATTAATAATGAATGATCAACAGTTCGTAGTTATGCGAGTTAAATTGTAACGCTGAAGAACCTGTAACTGAATACTGTATTGAGAATTTCATTCAGATTATTATGAATGAATATTAACTTTACTTCGTGGAAAATTAGTTCTCTATGCTTCCGATAAATTATTTACCTGATTTGTGATCTTTTACAGGCATCTTTTCGATACGATTTCTGCAACTACTACATACTAAATGCGTTTTACTCAGGAAGGGCATTTTTTTAATACACGATTCAGAAATATACCGTAATGATTCTTTTCTGAGATGACGTTGTATTTGAAATGGATTGCAACAACGATCTTTGTGCCAATTCGGTGCCATTGTCTTCTGAAAGAAACATTCGTAGTAGTCGCAGGCGGAAATATACATATAGCGTACCTTATACGAATGAATTGCAAATAATGTCAGCTATACTTACTTTTCAAACTACTTGTCAGAGTACAACTTTCCATAGTTCACATCGAATAATATACTGGCGTCTTTCATCAGCGCCTCATACCTTCTGATCACAATGATGCGTATCTAATCACCTCTCAACAATCTTTATGATTTACAGATTGATTCCCAATTTCAAAGATGAATTGCACACTTGATAGAATCAATAAACTGATATAACTACACAAACTGTAACAGCAGTAGTTAAATTCGACGCGCTTACTAATAAACAACGTTTCCATGGCAACGCTTTACACGGTAGTGCGCGCATGCGCGTAGATGATAACACCGCGATCGCGGTAAGCTCAAAAATAAGAAGACAAATGTAGGGTTATGACCGTACACAGCAAATTGAACTTCGAAATATAATGAATATGAGTTACTGAACCTGTCAATACTACTAACTACTAAGAACAGAATAAATAATCAGTCTTTTCACGCCATCAAGTTATTACGCAAACTATGACTGTTTTGATTTCCAATCTTTCCATCGTTCCATTTTCAAGCAGCTTCGTTTCGTTATAGGCTTTTACAGATTTTCAAATGATTGTAACTTCTGAACCAAAAGTCGAGCCATCTCAAACAAGGTCTTGAAATTTGCATAATTTTTCGTAGAATATCGTGTGAAAATTTCGATGAAATCGAAGGTGGCCTATTCTTCGAAAAACAGCATTTAAATTTTTATTCGCGAATAACAACTGACACAAGGGTTGAAGAGTTTTAAGAAAATTATTTTCACGTAGAACATTCAAAAAACAAGAAATTTTGTGTTATTCATTTTCTCGATAGGACTGGTAGATTTCAAGTTACATGCGTTTGAAATCTTCGTGTCAACGAAAACATCGAAATTTCAATATTTTGCCTCATCAAAACGATGAGACCAATCTCTAAAAGCTTTGGTGAGAGGAGTTGTATCTGATGGTGCAACATGCATAAAATAAATTAGCGATATCGGAATTGTCAAGGTCTGGGGACACGTCGAGTTGAGATGGAATACCCCATATACATACAGGGTGTCACAAAAGTCACGGGACGGCTGAATATTTCCTCAGGAAAGATATTTTTCAAAAAGGTAAAGGTTGTTCTTGTAGTGACTTTCAACGAGGAATTCAATGGTGACCTTGATTTTGACCTTGGCGATGACCTTCAAGGTTATTTCTAGGTCAACTTTTTTTTTCTAAATGGAAACCCCTCTTTTTGACATCGGCAATCGAAAGAGCGCAAAATTTCACGTTCAAATACGTACTTAGGTCATAGGTACATTTTGACCTTAAAGGTCAAATTCTCTATTCAAATTCTCTATTCAAATTCTCTATTCAAATTCTTTCGTAACGACCGAAGTTATTGTTTTCAACAAGGCGCATCAGAAGTGACCTTGACGATGACCTTCAAGGTGATTTCCAGGTAAATTTTTTTTTTTTTTTTTAATAGAAACCTGTATTTTTGAGTTCTGAAATCAATAGAACATACAGTTTTACATAAAAAAAAAAAATTGACCTGGAAATCACCTTGAAGGTCATCGTCAAGGTCACTTCTGATGCGCCTTGTTGAAAATAATAACTTCGGTCGTTACGAAAGAATTTGAATAGAGAATTTGAATAGAGAATTTGACCTTTAAGGTCAAAATGTACCTATGACCTAAGTACGTATTTGAACGTGAAATTTTGCGCTCTTTCGATTGCCGATGTCAAAAAGAGGGGTTTCCATTTAGAAAAAAAAAGTTGACCTAGAAATAACCTTGAAGGTCATCGCCAAGGTCAAAATCAAGGTCACCATTGAATTCCTCGTTGAAAGTCACTACAAGAACAACCTTTACCTTTTTGAAAAATATCTTTCCTGAGGAAATATTCAGCCGTCCCGTGACTTTTGTGACACCCTGTATATGTATATGTTGCGTACAATCCCCGAAATCGTACAATCCGCGGATTGTACAGTCCATTTCGTACAATCCGCGGATTGTACGATGCCCCTTGTACAATCCTGTTTATTCGGGGTTTGTACAATGAATTCTGTACACTTCGCGGATTGTACGATGGCCTTTGTACAATCCTGCATCAGATTCCAAAACCAGTGTACGTGAGCGAATAAATATTTACATCGGACGCATTTTCAAACTAATACAATAAACATGTACGTTCAGCGTTAATATTTCACAGCTATCAGGTATTTGAAATTAGTCTTTTTCATAACGGTGAATAAGTAGGTTCAAAATGCAAAGTGAAAATGCAGAGTCGTGGGCTTTATTGGAGCAAGTTTTTAATAAGAAAATATCTGAATTTCCGAGAACCGAGAAAATTTATGGATTCACCATTGTAGATGAAACGCAGTACAATTTAATAATCAGCGAAGTTTTAGCATCGAAATCGAAAGCTAAAAAGGAAACGAAAGATTATCGCCGCTTGAAAAGATTCGAGGTAATGACGATTGGAGAAGTTAATAAATTGATCGTGCCAAGTAATGATAGAAACAACATCAAATTGTACGTCCACAACAATGAATTGTTCGATATTTTGAAAAATGCTCACATTGAAATCGGACATGGAGGCCTGCACAGAATGTACGAAGTTATTCATAGAAAATACTGCAATGTGCAACGTAAATTCATTCAACTGTTTCTAAACAATTGTGAAGTGTGTAAAAAAAAAACATATTTTCCAAAAAAAGGTGTTGTGGTAAAACCATTGCTTTTCAATAAAGTGAATGCCCGTGCGCAGGTAGACTTAATCGATATGCAATCGTGCAACGATCGAGACTACAAATTTATATTAAATTATCAAGAACACTTGACTAAATTTGCTCTTCTAAGAGCCCTGAAAATGAAAACTGCTGCGGAAGTGGCTTATGTATTGATAGACTTCTTTTGTATTTTCGGTTGTCCTAAAGTCCTGCAATCTGACAACGGCCGTGAATTTGTAAATTCAATTATTAATGAGCTCTCGGTGATGTGGCCTGGATTAAAAATAGGCCATGGGAAGCCTCGTCATTCCCAAAGCCAAGGAAGTGTAGAGAGGTCAAATCAGGATAGTAAATGGAGTGAGGGATTGCGATTCATCCAGTTCCAGAAGAATAATCGCTTACATGCGGGAATAAGGCAGTCACCTTATCAAGTGATGTTTGGAAGAGAAGCCAAATTAGGGTTGAAGGACTCAGCAATACCGAAAGAGATCTTGAGCTCAGTGGAAGAAATTTCAAACAATTCTGTCTCTGATCTATCTGCGATTTCTGAAGAAACGCTGGCTGTAGCAGAAAACCACGAGAGCATCAAAAGAAGTCACGAGTTAGCATTCCAAGGCTTAAAACAACATGCGAAAAAGATTAAGTTCGCTAGTGACTGTAAATTCAAACTGCTGACGAAAGGAATATCTGTATTGTTACCGATTCCGGATGTTGACAAAAGCAAGGCAGATATGAAGAATTTAATTGGTAATTTTTGCCTAGTATAGTTATATTCGACTTCCGGGATAGACACCGTATAGAATAGTAGAGTGCGAAAATCGGAGTGAAAGAAAATAAAAATACGGTGAATCAAAGCTGGAAGAGAGAAGAAAAAGAACAGAGGGAGCAATCAAGGAGAGGAGAAGAAAAACAGGAGAGCAAAAAAAGGTACAAAGAGAAAGAAAAAGGAGTAGAGCAGCAGATAAAGTCTAGCACATAACCTAAAGCACCGGCACGAACACGTGAAATCTGACAAGCAGACAAAAGCGCGCAGGCGCGTAAGTCGGCAGTCAGACTACGCGAGTCGTGGAGAGCATATGGCAAGGAAAGCGGAGAGGTGGAAGCTCGGAGACACGAGACGAGAGGAAAGCGAAGGAGAACAAACAGAGGAGTGGGGAACGCCGTTAGGCTCGCCAGACAAACAGAGAAGGGGAAGACCGCTAAAGGCAAAGACCTGGATAAGGGAGCGATCAGCATCAGACGGATCGATAATAGAAAGCCTCAGGAAAAGGAAGGCAGGGGAGGAAGAAACAGAAGACGAAGGAGAGAAGAGAAGAGTAAAGAAAAGCAATATGCCGTTGCAGAGGACGCCCCCAAGGGAAGAAGGGACGAAAGAGCGTGGGGGAGAAGCGAGGGAGATCCAAGGAAGAGAGGATAGAACAGAATCCAGAGAGAAAGATGAACCGGAATGGGTGAAAACAATTGTGGAACAAATGTACGAGGGAATGAAAAGCATGACAGAAGAAATCAAGAAAATGAGGGAGGAAATGGAAACAGGAAGAGCAGAGGCGAAAGAAGAAGCAACAAAAATAAGAAAGGAGATTGAAGAAATAAGAAAACAGGGGGCAGAGGAGAGGAGAAAGCTAGAAGAACGAGTTGAGAGACTTGAAGAGGAGAGGGAAAAAAGAGAAGAAGAGGAAAAAGAGAGAAAAGAGAGAGAGAAAAAGAGGCAGAAGAGAGAATCGAAAGAATGATAAAAGAAGTAAAAGAAAGGGAAAGAAGAGATCAAGGAGAGCAAGAAAGAAGAATGAAAGAACTCGAAGAGGTATACGAAAGAAAAGAGAAACAAGAAAGAAGGAACAACATTATAATAAGAGGGGAAGATATAGAAGGAGAGATGGCAGCCGAACAAATGGCAAGGTCCATAATAGAAGAGCTCACGGGAGAGAGGGCGATCATGAAGGAAGTCGCGGAGATTGGAAGAACAAAAAGAGCCATAATGGTGAAGCTAGCAACCTGGGAGGACAAGAGGAAAGTGATGAGAGTAAAAGGAAAACTGAGAGGAAGAAAAATCTACATCGATGACGACCTCACCAAAAAAGAAAGAGAGGTGCAAAACGAACTATGGGACAGGGCAAGAAAGGAGAGAGAAAAAGGCATCAGAACAAAAGTAGGATACAAGAAGATATGGATAGGAGAAGAACTATGGGAATGGGAGGAAGAAAGAAGACAACTAGTCGAAAGAACTCTAAGCACACGACGAGAGGAGAGAGGAAGAGGACGAGGAAGAGGAGGAAGAGGAGGAAATAGATAGGTAAACAAAGGAGAAAAAGGTGCAAAAATGATATTCTGGAATATAGCGGGAATGAAAGAAAAAGACGAAGAATTCTGGAAGTATGTGACAGGATTCGACATAGTAGGAATGACCGAAACATGGCTAGAAGAAAAACAATGGGAGAAATGGAAGAAGAAAATGCCAAAGGGATGGAAATGGGAATGCCAAGGTGCAGAGAGAATAGAAAAAAGAGGAAGAGCGAGAGGAGGAATAATCACGGGGGTAAGAGAAGAGATGGCCGTAGAAGTCAGAGAAGGAACGAAAGAAGAAGGAGTACAAGAAAGAAAAGCGAGGATAGGGGAAAAAATATGGAGAATAGTGACAATATACAATAGAGGAGGAAGCCCCGAAAAGATCAAGAAGCTAGAGGAGATAATAGGGGAAGAGGTGGAGGAAGGAAAGATAATAATAGGGGGGGACTTCAATGCAAGAATAGGAGAACGAGGAAGCAGAGAAGAAGGAGAAGAAAAAGGGGAAACAAAGAGAAAGACAAAAGACCGAAAAGCAAACAAAGAGGGGGAAGTGCTCATAGAAATGGTGAAGAGAAAGGGGTGGACAATACTGAACGGAAACATGAGGGGCGACGAGGAAGGGGAAGCAACGTATAGCAGGAACGGAGTGGAGACGACGATAGACTACGGGATAGTGAACGAAGAGACATGGGAAGAGATAGAAAGCTTCAAGATAGTAAGAAGAATAGAGTCTAAGGAGAGGACCACCAACCGATAGTAGTACAGATTAAAGGAGATGAAAGAGAAAGGGGAGAGAGAGAAGAAGAGGAAAGAGAAGTACAGATATGGGGACAAAAAGAGACAGAAAGCTTCAGGAAAAAGATGGAGCAGAAAAAATGGGAGAAAGAAGGAATAGAAGAAGAATGGAAGGAACTGACAGAAAAAATCAAAGAAGAAACAACAAAGAAGAAGAAGAAAAGAACTTGGAAAATAGGACAAACGGAATGGTGGGACCAAGAATGCAGGAGACAGAAGAAGATGACTCAAAAAGCATGGAGAACAATGGGAAAAAGAAAAGAAGAAGGTGAAACTGAAATGAAAAGATTCAAAGAAGAAAGAAGGAAATACAGAGACATGTGCCGGAAGAAGAAGGAAGAGTGGAGAGAGAGGGAAGAAAGAAGAGTAGAAGAAATAAAAGATGAAGGAGGAGCATGGAAATAAACAGAGAGAGAAAGAAAAGAATAGGGGTGAGCGAGAATATAACAATGAAACAATGGACAGAACACTTCAAAGAATTGCTGGGCGGCCAGGGGGAGAAGAAACAAGAAGAAGGGGGGAGACAGAAAGAAGAGATCAAAGAAAAAGAGGAGGAGAACGAAGAGGAAGAAAAGACACAGGAGGAAAGAAAAATAAAAGAAGAAGTAATAAAGAAGATTGACAAATTAAAGAAAGGAAAAGCCGAAGGAGGGGACGGGATAAAAAATGAAGCGTGGTTAGCAGGAGGACAGAAGGTGAAAGAAAAACTAGCAGAAATAATATGGAAGACATGGAAAGGAGAAGGATACGTAGAGCAGTGGAGAGACGGAGTAGTAATTCCAGTTCACAAAAAGGGCAGCACAGAAGAAGTGAAAAACTACAGAGGGGTAACTCTAACCCAAACGGCATACAAGATATACGCCTCAATAATAAACGACAGGATAATAAAGGAGCTGGAGGAAAAAGAGGGACTAGACGAAACACAATCAGGATTCAGAGGAGGAAGAGGAGAAATGGACAACATATACATAATAAAACACGTGGTGGGTCAAAAACTAAACGAGAAGAAAGGAAAGGTGTACATGACATTTGTAGATCTCAAAGCAGCATTCGATAGACTAGACAGAGAAACACTGTGGAAAACGATGGAGAAGAGAGGAGTGAAGAAACAGCTCATAGAAAAGGTAAAAGAAATCTACAGAGAAACGAGATGCTACGTAAGAATAGGAAACGAGACCTCCGAAAGATTCTGGGTAGACAAAGGAGTGAGGCAGGGATGCCCGCTAAGCCCAACGCTTTTTAACATCTATATCGCAGACCTAGAGGATACAATGAGAAAAGGACAGGACGGTGGAACAGTGATAGGGAAAGAAAAAATATGGTCGCTGGGATATGCAGACGACGTAGTGCTGATAGCAGAAGAAGAGAAAGAGATGAGGGAAATGATAAACAGAGCAGACAGATACTTCAAAAGAAAAAAACTGGAGGTAAATCAAGAGAAAACGAAAATAATGATATTCAGTAAAGGGAAAGGAAAAAGAAGAAGAGAGAAATGGATGTGGGGGGAGAAGGAAATGGAGGAAGTAGATGAGATCAAATACCTAGGATACGTACTAAGCAGGACGAACAACGAAGGGCCGCACATCAAGGAAAGGATAGGAAAAGCGAGAAAAGCCATGGGAGGACTATGGGGAATAGGGGAGAGAAAATTTAAGGGAGACGTGAAATGGAGACAGAAACTATTCGACTCAGTAGTAAAAGGAATCCTGATGTATGGGGCAAAAGTATGGGGATGGGAAGAACGAGAAGAGATGGAGAGACTGCAGGAGAGGTACCTAAGATGGATTCTGGGACTGGAGAGAACCACGCCAGGGTACATAATAAGAGAAGAGCTTAAAAGGGACAAGCTAAGAGTAGAAGCCGGAAAGAGAGCAGTAAGATACGAAGAGAAAATAAGAAAAGACGAGAAGAGAAAGATACTAAGGGAATGCTGGAAGGAGAGAAAGAAAACGGAAGAAAGAGGAAAAAACGACAGATGGGGAGAAGAAAGAAAAAGATACCTATGGAGATGTGGTATGGGATCAGAAGAAGTAGAGAGGAGAAATGAGAAAGAAGGAACAATAGAAGAAATAGCAGTGTACAGTGATAGAGAGGTACAAGAGCAAGAAAGAATGGATAAAGTGTGGAATTCAAAAAGTGTACCGAGATATAAAGAGATAAGGCTACTAGCAAAGCCAAGATACATGAAAGGGAAAAGAGGAAGAAAAGGAAGCGAAGTATCGATAATTGCAAGACTGAGATGCGGAAACGAAGAGAGAGGAAGAAAATTCTGGATAAAAGGAGAAAAGAGAATATGCCGGATGTGCAGAAAAGAAACGGAGACGCTAGAACACTTGATAGAAAGATGCGGCGAGATGGAGGGGGTAGAGGGAAATCTAGAAGAAATACTAAGCGACGAGGGAAAAGGGGCGAGGTGGGGAAAAATGCTGAAAGAAAGAAGAGACAGAATAGAAAAAAAGGAAAGGGAACAATGGGAAGACTAGGAGGAAGAAAATAGAAAGGAAGGAAAGATATGAAAGAAATAATGTAACAAACAATACAAGTAGAAATAGTTTATAGTTTTATATTGGAAATAAATGAAGTATGGAATGAGATAAAGAAAAAACAATGTAACGCCGAAAGGCAAATATTGGGAGTAAATAAATATATTATTATATAGTATAGTTATATTCTCTTATTATTATTATAATTAAAGTTGTTATTATATTTGCAGGTGTTATTATGGAAGTCACAGAAGATGGTTTATATAAGATTGGAACAAAGAGTGGAATCATATCCCAGTTATTTAGTAGGAACCAATTAGCTCCAGCTTCGACAGAATTTCTTCAAGAACAAGAAGTTCCCGATGAAACTATTTCAGTCACAGCAGCCAACGCTAAGACTTCAATAGTTGGAGGCCAAGGTTTCCTGCGATGTAGTTGTACGACGAAATGCGTAAATAAGAGAGATCTGTTAAGCTGGCAAGGCCAATACAGCACAACGAATTAAAACTAATTCCTCAATTTTTCGCTGATTAATTGCTTTTTAAATGCGAAAAAAAAATTTTTTTCGCTCTAGCCATTTTCGGAAAAATCGCGGCAGATCCAGCTTAACATTAAGCTGGCAAAGCCATGTCAGAAAACCTGGAATAATGCAGCGGGTGAAACAAATTGGCCACAGAAGATTTATTCACTTATTAATCGCTGGCGATTGGGACCTCAAAAACTTTTCCAAAATCATCCCCTAGCCAGATATTCCACCCCCAAGTATGAAAATACAATAGATCTTTCGAATGTGTGAAATTTCGGAATATAATCGAGTTGGGAATTATTCGCCAATTAATCGCAACCGACTGGAACTAGCAAACTTTTTCCGAAGTCATCCCCTAGCCGAATATCCCACCCCCTGAGGCCCGAACGCGACACGCCGCGAGTATACTTCAAATTTCAAAATTTTCACGCCGTAGGAATTATTCGCCAATTAATCGCAACCATAGCCACTCAAAAAAAAAAAGGAGAATACAACAACGGTGGAGTAAAATCGGATACCTAAGATTTATTCGCTAATTATTCGCTGCCGATTGGGATCTGAAACACTTTTTCGAAATCATCCCCAAGTTAGATATTCCACCCAGTAGGTCTAAAATGCAACACGTCGCGAGAATACTTGGATTTTCGGAATTTTTATATTCTGGGAATTATTTGCCAATTCAACGCTGCCGAATAGAACCGTTCTTATTTCTTTCTGATCTACCGAGGAAAACTTGATATTATATGGTCGACCGCGTATGCGCCAAACATTTCAATTTTATTGGTCGGTGAGATCGTCCCGTGGTGATATTTTAATCTGCGAAGAATGGGTGCTAACTTGCAAGAAATGAAGCTAGAGCTGTCAGACTCTCGCGCGTAAATTAAGTAGTCAATCGAGGTTATGTTGTTATCGAGTCGAAGCAAGCAATCAGCTGATCGGAATAAATTCTAACGGTTCCTTCAGTTGCACATCAAATTTCAATCTGAACAATAAAAGTTTTCCAAGCCTTTCCGAATCATTAACGTAATTAATTGAAATCCTATCCTCAAAAATTCGTATCAATTACATCACCGCCAAAAACAAAGTTTGACGGCTAGAACTCGGCATGGTCAGCCTGCTTTAGCAGACGATGAAACTCGCCCATGCGCAGTCGACTATATAGTATCAAGTTTTTTCTCGGTAATCGAGGGAAGTATTTGTGAAAAATAAGAAATTGCTACACAAAAAAAAATTTTTTTTTATTGACGTATAATATATCATACAGCCGCCTTTGATTTGGCGTAAATCAATAACGCTGGGTTGACTTGAGTCTTTTCCTTTCTTTTTTTCTCACATTTCTTATTATCGTCGTACTCTTCCCAAATACCACCGCCGCGTAAGCAGAAAGCAATATAGTGGTTCAAGGTTGAGCTATCCGATTGCCTTGTGCTTGGTGAAGTCTCTTCATGTATGACGCCGACAAGTTCATACATATGATCGGAACTTAATGGGTTCTCAAATTGCTTCGGTAAATCTTGTAGCCTTATTCGTCTACCTTCGAAGTCCGAGAATACTTCAAAAATCACTATATTTCCTGAAGCAGCAGAATCAAATTCATGCGTAAAATCTTCCAGAAATTCGGGTATGCAAAATTAGTTGAATTTGTAAATTAGTTTACCAATTGTTGAAAGATCGGTAGACGTAGATCCATTACAGTGTGGTACGTCACATATCGGTAATCTTGGCAGTTTTAAAGCCTCTAAAACGTCGAGCCTGTTCACGCATAATGCAGCTCTACCGATTATAGGTATCTCCCGAGTATTTCGTTGGGGTTCACATCCTTCGTCACACGACACAACTTCCGTGAAACTTGGGATGCTTTTAAAAAGGTTACGAGCTAAGGTTGGAACGACTATGCTGCAGTTTACAACACACGATCCATCGGCTTCAGATTTAGAAGAAAATATATTGTAGAGAATCTTTGCGCGATTCTGGTATGAGGATGCTTTCAAACCGTTATCTAAGACGTCGAATACCATTCTAAAAAGATCAATTTCAGCACTTTCTTCTTCGATCTATAAAAATGTACACATAGGAAAATTTATAATTATAGCAAACTATATCGTCAATCTGTCTGAGCCAGTGTGTATGCTGGAGTCAATGTATACAGAGGCATGTAACTTGTACTCAGAAGCATAACCGCAATTGATTAAATTGAAATAGTTGATCAAACAAGATTTTATTTATAAGTGATACCGCGAAATTTCGTACCATCTTTCGTAAACTTGGTCTGTCACAAAGAGCTGCTAGCATAACCTGGTAAATACTATCGAACGCACACGTGAAAGTTACATAAACTTTTTTTCCGTATACACTAAGTGCGTGTAATGTTTTATGGCTACCATTTTTAATGATCGGAAGTTTTTTGTTTTTCTCAAACTTTAGTTGTTCGTTGATTTTGTATTTTTCATCTCCCAAATATTTTGATGTCTTTCGTTTTTTGTTCTTGTCGTTATTTTTCTCAGTAAGTCCACGCCAATTTTCCTCGTCACGAGCTGCAAGTATCAATGGGACGCTTCGTGTTTTGTGACATGATAAGCAAACTCGTTTTTGTCCATAGCCTTCATCTGAGTTATCTGTTGCAATAGAGCACATTTCGAGTGCATGCACCGGTCTTTCGCATATAATGCACTTATGACCTCCGGCAGGCATGTCATTATTTCGGCACGCAGGACACTTTATTTCTGTATCTAGTATGGTCGATGATTCGTTTTCTGTCGCTAAATTTTTTTGGATTTCAGTGGAAGTGCCGTTAGAAATGTACTCTGAGTCTTCTACTAACTCAACTTCGATTTGATTGACGCAACTTTGCGATACTTCTTGTGCGCAAAAAGCAGAAGTATCGTAGTTACTATCAGGCTCATGAGCTGGAGACAAATCGTCGTTTTCGACAAGTTTGGCTCCTATCAATTTTGTACGCCCACTCATATAATTTATGTGTAGTTTCAAAAACGTGTCGACTCTCATTGGCAATGTCTCATTCTTGAGAAGGTGCGTCTTTATTTTATTAAATTCACCTTCCACAGGCGCACTTGATGCTGGAACACGTCCGTAGCCAAACTTATCTCGGACCACGCATGACCACAGAGGAAAATGCGCAATATCTTTTAGCAATTTTTTTGCTAATAGCGGAAAATATTGGGCATTCTCTCTATCGCCAATTTGGTTCTCAATAACCAAGCTCACATTTTTTTGAATTTTTTGTCCCCATTTCATCCATTCATTTATGTTACTCTCAGTTATTTCAGATTCTGATTCGGATTCATGGTCATTCGAGCTGCGAACTCTAAAGTCGTTTAAATTCGAATCAGATTCATCGTCGATGTCATATATCTTTGCCTATGAAATAGTGTAAAACAACTCATGGGTACGGTAATCATCCCTACATGAGTCATTCCACGTCAAACCGGACAAAATAAATCAAAAATTGACCTCGATGTTTCCGATTTCGTTCTAATTTTTTTAACGGGTTCTTTGGAACAAATAAATTCATCAAACAATTTTTCGTTTTTTTTTTCCGCCCCTATTTTCCAAGTTACATGGGGGTGAAATTCACGAAAAACGGCCGAAAATCGAAAACATACTCCTCTTCAAACGGTCATATCTTTGGCTGTGTTTGTCCTAGAGTCTTCTTTCGAGAACCATTTTGAAGCTATTGAATGGCACTATTATTATATATTTATTGAATTCTGCGACAAAGAGCGATTCCATTTGTTATAAACAAATATATTATTCAAACGTGGTTTTCTAAGTGAGAACCACGCTTTAAAATTCCCAAAAAAATATGAGCGTATTCCTTGATCAATTTCCTATAAAACTGGTAAGTTATAGAATGGAACTCCGATGGAAACTATATTAAAACGATTTATTTATAAGCGACGGCGCGCGCTGCCGCTGAGAGACCTGGCTCGGGTACGTGTAGCTCGCGTAAGGAAGAAATGGTGGGCATGTAGATCTATATTAAAAAAATTCACCATGTCAGAAAACAATGTATATCATATTAGTTTATTGAATATCTAACTAACGATAAGTAAATCATGATCCTAAATCTGACATAAGGATCCCCTAGTCACATTATACCATATATAATACCTGGAAGTCGTTATATTTGCTTATAATTAGTGGTTTATTTGGGAACAACGGCCTCTACTGACTTTTCGGCATCAGAGTATCTCTTGTCTATTAATTCATTTTTTGTTAGTCGCATTAATTTATTTTTTTGTTATTGGCTTAGGAGGAGCCCTCTAAAGACTAGCAGCTAAAGCAAGTCTGGAATCCTTGCAGGAACCAATAAATACACCACAATTTTTTTTTTCTATGGGTGCAGAATATCAAAAATATTAAAAATACTGATTTAGAATTTTCCACTGAACTGTATTGCAGCCTCGTTTCGGGAAAGCTAAATTAGTTCATGGTACACTGACATTTCATTGTATTCTGCCACAAACGAAAAATAAATTAATAACTAATGTAAGGGATACTCTGATACCGAAAAGTCAGTGCAGGCCGTTGTTTCCAAATAAACCACCCTAAAATTTTTAATAATCTTTCCTAATTTAATTGGTTTATTTTCTTAATTTGACAAAAAATTGCCCCGTTATTTCTTTCAACTAACTTTAACAATAATATAATTATTTATATTTTTGCTTTAACTTCAACAGTTATGGAAGCAATTATATGAATAAACCAAACTTCTATTCAATTAATTATAGTGTATTCATCAATTCAGGTATTATACATATAGGTATAATATAATGTGACTATGGGATCTTTATGTCAGATTTAGGATCATGATTTACTTATCATTAGTTAGATATTCAATAAACTAATATGATATACATTGTTTTCTGACATGGTGAATTTTTTCAATATAGATCTTACATGCCCACCATTTCTTCCTTACGCGAGCTACACGTACCCGAGCCAGGTCTCTCAGCGGCAGCGCGCGCCGTCGCTTATAAATAAATCGTTTTAATATAGTTTCCATCGGAGTTCCATTCTATAACTTACCAGTTTTATAGGAAATTGATCAAGGAATACGCTCATATTTTTTTGGGAATTTTAAAGCGTGGTTCTCACCTAGAAAACCACGTTTGAATAATATATTTGTTTATAACAAATGGAATCGCTCTTTGTCGCAGAATTCAATAAATATATAATAATAGTGCCATTCAATAGCTTCAAAATGGTTCTCGAAAGAAGACTCTAGGACAAACACAGCCAAAGATATGACTGTTTGAAGAGGAGTATGTTTTCGATTTTTGGCCGTTTTTCGTGAATTTCACCCCCGTGTAACTTGGGAAATAGGGGCGGAAAAAAAAAACGAAAAATTGTTTGATTAATTTATTTGTTCCAAAGAACCCGTTAAAAAAATTAGAACGAAATCGGAAACATCGAGGTCAAAAAGGTGTCCGGTTTGACGTGGAATGACTCACATATATTAAATAATAATACTGAGTTACAGAATCGGGACACGATAACTGTACTGAAATAAATTGTAAATAAAATACTTGTACTAAAATCATATTTAAACGATATTTTTGGTACGTAATAGGTATATGTATCTATAAAAAAATTAGATGAATGTGAAGTTATTTCTTGACGAAATTGTTTTCTTTTTTTCTTGTATGAAATGAAATTAGTAAACTTACATTTTTCTCTGTAATCAGGCTTTTGAGGAATATTTTAGCGGTTTCGCTGTCGCATTGCTCGCCATTTGGCAATAATCCTTCCGTCTCAGATAAACTCACAATGAAAATGGACTTTAAAACCTTTTCCGCATCTCGTAACGACCGGCACAATATGAGTTCTCCGATTACAGCCAGGTAGAAAACCTTCACTCGGTGAGGAAGCACTTTCAAAAAGTCCGCATAAAGTTTAATGAAATGTGCAACGTCCACTCTGACGTAGCATTGTGGGACGTTTCGTTGGAAACAGACATCCACATACTCATCAATTGTAGAGTATGACGTAAAAGCTCCGATAACAGCATTTAAAAGAGCTTTGGATGAATCAGTAACAACTTTATCTGGACGTGGTGCACCAGGTCGTACCCATTCCATTAGCCAAAATTGGATGGAGTTTGTATTATGGGTTTCGCTGATCATTTGTGAGACAGAGAATTGCCCTTCTTTAACGTTCATTACCATTTGGTACAGAAAAATTGGACCCGCATGACCACCTTCTGGTTTCACTATTTTTCGGATAATGCTTCCGGTTGCGTCGATAAACAATGAAGCTGTATTTTGTGAAGCAAATCTGCGGAAAATATCAACTTGGTAGTTGGTCCAATGGTGAACGTAGAATGGATCCAAACCAATGTTGTGAATAATATTCGCTGCGTTAGTAGCTTTCGCCAGTTGTACTGCTTTTACGGGATCACGATCCAAATACTGTTTACTTATCAGCTCATGCTTGGCAACTCGGAGTACAGGAGATGAGAATAAATTCGGCGGTTCAGATTCGTTTTCCTGCATCATTTCCTGAGCATTCTTCGCACGATAAACGTGTACGGATTGCGTAGCAATTTCTTTTGCTACTGCAGCTCTTTTAGCACCACGCAGCCACCGCTTACCGCACTTTCCTGGACCTTTCTTACATACGCAAGTAAGCAGGACATCACTAGAGTTGACATCTTCGTCTTTGATAATAACTCTCAAAGTTCCTCCACATTTGAAGGAGGCTACGTAATCATGAAAGAAATAAAAATTCTATTAACAAAATTTTGCTTTCAGAACCGCCACAAGTTAGCACAATTTTTAGAAATTGATATTTCAAAAAGTGCTGGGCCAACTTTATACCCATCCATATGTACGCAAAAATTTTCATAAACATTGGTCGTGTAGTTTGAAACAAAAATTCCCATAGACAGACCAACTTTTCAGACCCTCTAACATCTGGACTAACCCTTTAAAACTTCTGATTTTCGTCAATTATTCAGAGAAACTTTTATTTCTAGGTTCTCAATCAAAGAACGTACCATTTATATATCCGGACTTCATGTCGTTGGAGATGTAATGATTCTGGAAATTATATCCACATCCAATCGGAGTTTGACGAACAATTTCGTCCATAATCACATCTTCCCAGACTCCTGCCGTCAATACCACATGTGTTCGGTGCGATTTATTGGCGGCTCGTCTATATTTTTTCGTCGTAGTTAGAGATCGGAACTCTACCCTAGATATTTTCAAGACATATGTTCGCGAAATTTCCTCATGTGCGTTTGAACATGAGGTATTGTCTTGTGAATGTGAAACACGGCTGTCATTATTATCATCACTTTCGAGCGCAATGCTTGCACGTTGACTCATGTCACTCGAATGATTCGCAATACTAAAACTCATTATTTCGCGCAAATTATATTTATTGTTGCAAACCATCGAATGCAGTGAACTTGCTGCGATCTTACAATCCAATTCGCATGAAACTTTATGCCAAATTTCATTGCGTTTAGGAGCGATTTTCCCTTGCGGCAATAAAATATCGCGCGCATGTTCCACAACCCTCGCTTTCACCGAGTCTTTATTTATTTGAGCTGGTCGCCCACGACCACGTACTGATTGCATTTGAAATTTTTTTTTTTTTTTATCAAAGAGCTGTTCACGCAAGAACCGCTAGCAACGATCAACTGAGTCTTGAACTGAGACAATCTACGAAAATGGAGAGTGAAAGATTTTCAGTTCTGAGAATCATGAGGGGCCGTTACAATGTAACGTCAGACATACATCTCCCAGGAACGTTAAATTCCAAACACTATACACTATAGTACCTTGATGCAGTTGTCTGCTAAAGTCTCTCATCGAATTATTTGAACGGCAAAATAATTAATAATTGTAAAATATAATAGAAACTTTATAGATTCTGAGCTCAAAGGGTAAGATTTTTCAACAATTAGTACTTTCGTAAAAAGAAGCTAGGTTCGAATAATGAGCGAATAATTCATATGGTCAAGTAATGTTCAATTGTCGTCCCACAGGGCTAAAACTGTGCGCGTTTTCAGGTATGAGTGTGGAATATGTCACAGAAGGGGGGCGGGGTAGGAAACTACCGAAAACATAGACTACACTAGGCAGCGAATAATTAACGAAATATATTTATGGAAAGGGTCTTCCAAATTTCAACGGATTGTACCCCGCATGTCTTTCGGGGATTCAAATTTACCTAAAAAATTCCGTTTAACCTTAATTCTATTGTGTTGCATAGCATAGATATTTGGTAAGAATTTGATTGGCAATTGAATCTTTTAGTATAAATGTATAATGTATTGTAACGTATTATTATCAATTTTACAATGACGCATAATGCTAGCTGAAAATTCCTAGAATATAAAAATTCCGAAAATCCAAGTATTCTCGCGACGTGTTGCATTTTAGACCTACTGGGTGGAATATCTAACTTGGGGATGATTTCGAAAAAGTGTTTCAGATCCCAATCGGCAGCGAATAATTAGCGAATAAATCTTAGGTATCCGATTTTACTCCACCGTTGTTGTATTCTCCTTTTTTTTTTTGAGTGGCTATGGTTGCGATTAATTGGCGAATAATTCCTACGGCGTGAAAATTTTGAAATTTGAAGTATACTCGCGGCGTGTCGCGTTCGGGCCTCAGGGGGTGGGATATTCGGCTAGGGGATGACTTCGGAAAAAGTTTGCTAGTTCCAGTCGGTTGCGATTAATTGGCGAATAATTCCCAACTCGATTATATTCCGAAATTTCACACATTCGAAAGATCTATTGTATTTTCATACTTGGGGGTGGAATATCTGGCTAGGGGATGACTTCGGACAAAGCTTGCTAGTTCCAGTCGGTTGCGATTAATTGGCGAATAATTCCTACGGCGTGAAAATTTTGAAATTTGAAGTATACTCGCGGCGTGTCGCGTTCGGGCCTCAGGGGGTGGGATATCCGGATAGGGGATGACTTCGGAAAAAGTTTGCTAGTTCCAGTCGGTTGCGATTAATTGGCGAATAATTCCCAACACGATTATATTCCGAAATTTCACACATTCGAAAGATCTATTGTATTTTCATACTTGGGGGTGGAATATCTGGCTAGGGGATGATTTTGGAAAAGTTTTTGAGGTCCCAATCGCCAGCGATTAATAAGCGAATAAATCTTCTGTGGCCAATTTGTTTCACCCGCTGCATTATTCCAGGTTTTCTGACATGGCTTTGCCAGCTTAATGTTAAGCTGGATCTGCCGCGATTTTTCCGAAAATGGCTAGAGCGAACAAAATTTTTTTTTCGCATTTAAAAAGCAATTAATCAGCGAAAAATTGAGGAATTAGTTTTAATTCGTTGTGCTGTATTGGCCTTGCCAGCTTAACAGATCTAAATAAGAGGTGTATTTGCAAGAAAAAGAATGTCTTGTGTAACTCGCGCTGTCATAATTCATTACCTTGCCGTAACAAGTAAATGTGTAATAAATGTATTGACGTGGTCGTAATAAACACGATCCGAATAAATGAAATATTAACGTACATGTTTATTGTAATAGTTTGAAAATGCGTCCGATGTAAATATTTATTCGCCCATGCGAACTTTGGATCTGATACAGGATTGTACAAAGGCCATCGTACAATTCGCCAAGTGTACAGAATTCATTGTACAAACCCCGAATAAACAGGATTGTACAAGGGGCATCGTAAAATCCGCGGATTGTACGAAATAGACTGTACGATCCACGGATTATACATATATTGTAACATTACCGATAGCCCCAGGGCAATCGAATTGCGCACGCAACGCCGAAAAGATAGGAGAACAGAGAAGCGGTGGGAGAACACCGCTAGTGACGTTACGACGGGTATAAAAGGGGCAATTTCGCTAGCCTAATCAGCGATTACCAGGCAAAACGTTCGAATCGACTCACCCTTGTACTTGTAAAGGAACATAGCCAGAACGGCATGTTAACTAGTAGATTCAAAATGATACAGGTTCTGTTGGCCATAGCGGCATTAGATCAAGAGACTCGGTAGAGTCTCGCGCCTAGTTATATAAAGAAAAAAAATTTTTTTGTATGCGCCGCGCGAGACTCGACCGAGTCTATATACCCGAACGAGAGCTGAGCGGCCGTTACGGCAATTTATGATCGTTAATTCCTTCAGTCTCACTATAAATACGGAATTGTAATATTTATCGCAGGATGTGGCCGAGAAGAGCTTTCATTTAAGCCCTATTTCGAATAAATCGGTGAACGTAGAGCTGAGATATGATTATTCAACGTTTTAGATTCAAGTAAATCATACTTGTTTTCGCCGAGTGTTCATCATCATCATCATCTCCTTCAGTCAGTGTGACACTAATCCTATGTGTATAAAAATGAGCATAGAGTGGCCTTCGATAGGCTATGTAGAAAAAAGAGACCTACCAAGTACGGACGTAAGTAGCCCGATGGCGCTTTACGTACGGCATTCACCTCCGTTATCGTCGTCCTGATCCACTGATTCATAGTTTAAGTCGTCCAGGTACTCCGCACCGTAGTTTTAGTCCTCCAGGTCCTGCGCTTAGTAGTTCTCGTAGTCCAGGTCCTCCGCTCGGTAGTTTTAGTCGTACAGGTCCTGCGCTTCGTAGTTCCAGCAGTCCAGGTCATCCGCTTCGTAGTTTGAGTCGTCCAAGTCCTCCGCTCGGTAGTTTTAGTCCTCTGGGTCCTCCGCTACGTAGATTTAGTCGTCCAGGTCCTGCGCTTCGTAGTTCACGTAGTCTACGTCATCCGCTCCGTAGTTTTAGACGTACAGAGCCTGCGCTTCGTAGTTTTCGTAGTCCAGGTCATCCGCTCAGTAGTTTGAGTCGTCCAGGTCCTACGCTCGGTAGTTTTAGTCGTCCAGGTCCTCCGCTCCGTAGTTTTAGTCGTCAAGGTCCTCCGATCCGTAGTTTTAGTCGTCCAGGTCCTCCGCTACGTAGTTCTCGTAGTACAGGTAATCCGCTCCGTAGTTTCAGTCGTCCAGGTCCACCGGTCCTCCGCAGTCGTGAAACTACGGAGCGGATGACCTGGACTACGAGAACTACGAAGCGCAGGACCTAGTTAGTCGTATTTTAGTATTTATCGCTACGTAGTTTTAGTCGTCCAGGTAATGCGCTTCGTAGTTCTCGTAGTCCAGGTCATCCGCTCCGTAGCTTTCGACGTCCAGGTCGTCCGCTTCGTAGTTCTCGGAGTCAAGGTGGTCAGCATCGTAGTTTTCGAGTACATGTCGTTCGCGTAGTAGTTTTAAATGTATTGAAACGATATTAAGATGAATCACGCCATATACACTTAATAAAATAAAGTTACTAGAGCTTATCTGAAATCAATTGCTCATATCTGTTGAAGTCTGATCAAACAGACTATAGAATCAAGAAGCCATAGTAGTGACATTAAATCGACGCTGCTTACGAAAAGTAGCACGTTTCAAATTCCTTACGAAAACTAGCATGTTTCGGTTTTCACCATGAAAACTAGCACGTTTCGATATTCACCGCGAAAACTAGCATGTTTCGATAAAACTAGCATGTTTCGGTTTTCACCACGAAAACTAGCATGTTTCGGCTTTCACTACAAAAACTAGCACGTTTTGACATCATCAAAACGTGCTAGTTTTCGCGGTGAAAGCCGAAACATGCTAGTTTTCGCGGTTAATATCAAAACGTGCTAGTCTTCGCGGCGAAAACCGAAACATGCTAGTTTTCGCGGTGAATATCGAAACGTGCTAGTTTTCGTAGATAGTCGAAATGTGCTAGTTTTCGTAAGAAATTTGAAACGTGCTACTTTTCGTAAGCAGCGTCGAAATGATATGAAGATGTATCGCACTATATACGATTGATAAAATAAAGTTACTGGAGCTTATCTGAAATCAATCGCTCATATCTGTTGAAGTCTGATTAAACGGACTATAGTATCGAGAAGCCTTAGAAGTGATGTAAACAAGTCGACCGCGGAGGGGGGAAGGCTGCCTATATAAGGCAGTGCGCGAGATAGCTAGATTCATTCTTATCACAACTGCTAAAACAGCAAGGATCACAAAAAAGGATAAACTCCAAAAGTTACAAGAAACAGAAGGCGTAAGTGTCTTACCTATCACAATCCTTATAAAATAGTCAATACCAACGAGTAAATAACTCCGCGGTTACGATTATTAACCTTTTCCATATGTTACTGAAGCCAACAAGGAAATTCCTTCGCGGCAACAATAACACAATCCTTACTAAATAATCAACACCAACGAGTGGATTACTCTGCGGTTGCGATTATTAACCTTTCCATATGTTACTGAAGCCAACAAGGAAATTCCTTCGCGGCAACAATAACACAATCCTTACTGAACAATCAACACCAACGAGTAAATTACTCCGCGGTTACGATTATAAATCCTATCATATGGTATCAAAGCCAACAAGTGTATCACTTCGCGGCTATTGTGGAAAACTCCTGCTTTTGTAATCATTACCAACAAGCTGATAGCTTCACGGTACGATTGAGAAACCAGGATACACCGAAAACCTTTCCCTTTCTTAATAGAACCCTGCCTCAATAATCCAATACCGCTACTAATAAGTATAGCCGATAGTAGTATAATAGGCCAAGAATAGTAATATAAACCAATAAGAGCTAGCTAGTCTATCCCAGTTTACTCAAGTAGCCCCGAGATAAAATCACTGATCATTGATGTAAAGGTACTAACAAATAAAGTAACGAAGAAGCAAAAATTACGTTTCAGTATAGGTCGTTTGCGTCGATGCGAACTCGGAGAATCATTGAGTACAACATTTTATTGAAGATTTTTATTTTGATTTAAATTTTTATAATTTGTAACATATCCGGCCTTGCCTCACAGACACAAAGCCGAACATGATACAAAAACAGAGACGTCATAATCCCCGAGAGTCGCGATAGACAACTCTGACTAAGGGAGTGGGGAAGTACGGTATAAAAGTCGAGCTCGCCAGCACAAGAGCAGCGATTTCAGGTATAGCTCCGAATCGACTCATTTGCATTATTAGATCGAGGGCCATCCTCGGCTAATAACTTAACTTCAATAGATTCACTTTAAATTCTATTTATTCAAAAGATAACCCTGTTGCTTGATATTGCAGAACAGTCAGAGGAAACTTAGAGTCATTAGGCTAAAACAGTTAATGGGCTCATTAAGTTTAAAAGCTAGCATCTCTTAATTTTAGATTATATTAAGAAGAAACATTATACAAATTTCTATGTTCATATCTATTCAGATAAACCCAATAAATCGATTCATACCATCTGCGATGCCGGTTGTTTGTATTTCATCAGATCACCAAATAAAAGTCATAATAGATTAGATACAGCTTTGGGCAGCTAATCTAAGGTCGTGCGGCATTAGGGAGAACTCTCGTGTCCGAGGGCCAAGGAAAAGCTAACCCGAGTCTGGTGGGCAGTCTTGGATACACATCCCGGATCTGCAGAATAGGATAAGATAGTGAAAACAGGCACGACAGGCTTGGACATACGTCCCGGCTCTGTGGAGGGAAGGACGGCTTTGGCGGAGACGTCCGAGTCCGTATAGCATAAGTCCTTTAGAGATAGTTCAGGTGTACCTTTATGGCAGACCCATTTCCAGCACCTTCATCGAGGAGTCCCTTTTCCAGCTTCAGAGCACAAAATTAGTTTCAAGGCAAAGAACTTCACCCTAAAGACCGTTTTTGTTGATAGCCTGACGGCTGACAAAAATTACAAAACTTTACAAATTATTAAAAAATTAATAAAATATTATAAATGTTTATAAATAATTATCGTATCGTATATTCGGATTTTACTTGCGACCCCCGCGATAGGGGTTGGCCATGTTATATAATAGTTGAATTAAATTGCGCTTGCGATCGTTGCTAGCCAGCCAGCTATGCCCTGCTCGTTGGTGGCGTGCGATTCTGGCTAAAGCTTATTTGATTGGTTTAAACCAAAACAATTAACAATGAATGAAGTTGGAAGTGAAAAAGTTGAAGTTGAAGATGAAGAAGCTTCATTTGGAAAAATGGCATCAAACGAGCCGATTGACAACGTAAGTTTATAGTATAATACGAAAAATGTTCATGTATGTGATCAAAATTTGACGAATTTCATATAAATTCATTATATTTATGTTTAAGGACATAGACTTCGATGAAGAATTCGATGAATATGTAAATATATTGGGGGTACAGAATGGATTGGCAAACGTGCAAATCAACAATCCAATTCGTAAGTATGAAGAATTATAAGATAAATAATTTACGATATGAGATTCGTGATATATCGTCCTGGTATCGTAACATATCGTCACAGATAAGATGGGGGGAATTCACACATTGGTTAATAAAAAAATAAAATAAAAAATAAAAAAAATTTATACAAAAACAAAGATGCAGAAATCGACACGACATAATGGAACGTGTTATCTCGCCAGGCGCTATGGAAATTTGTGTACAATCCGGCAAGGTAGCGCTTTTGCATCCAGCCAAGCGAGACAGCACTTTTTCATGAGCACTGTAAAAATTTAATATATAATAAATAGTCATTTATCTAAACGGATTGGTAGACATATAAAATTTAAATGTATTTGAAAAAAAAATTTTGAATAATATTATTGATTTTATAAAGTAATAAATTCAATGCTTCGAATGATGATAATTGGAGGACTAATTTCAGGCTAGTTGAAGTTTATAAACAATATCACTATGTGCTCATATTTTCAGAGAACATAAGACCGAATGTAGTAAATGAGGCCGCGGAGAGGGCAGTTGTTGAGCTGGATCAGCGACAGGCTAATGGTATGATTGTAATTCTTACATATTTGTATTCTCATCCGTTAACAATCCAATCAACCTTACGATTGCAAAGCGATATTATTCATCTCATACTTTTGGCATAAGAAGGTTAACTTATGTGTAAAAAGCTAACAGTCGACATTAAATATATTGCATACGGATATTCACAGTAATTATTTTAAATTTCAATAGATAAAGTTTATCAATATAACTGTGTGCTCATTTTCAGACAACAGAAGACCGGACGCACAAAATGAGGGCCCTGCTCGTGGCGAAGAAAACCAGGTTCGGCGACAAGCTGACGGTATGATCGAATTTAAAAAAAAATAACATACTCATTTAATTCAGTCACATGTAGACGATTCAAAAAATACAGAATATTGAGCCAAAAAAAAAAAAAAGTGTTAGCAAAAAATGGAAAGCAGATATAGATTGAGCATTTTAAACTCGTAAAATTCATCATATTTTAATTTAAAGGAGGATTTCGTTGCAGACCAGTGTTATTTTGAATATTTTCATAATTCATTCAATCAACCAATTGAGCAACCTTTAAAAGTGAGGATAGGATTATATATTGAACCTTAAGTTTATGAAGCTTATAACGCAGATTTGAATGAACGAAATATCTTAGATTGTTTAGTTTAGCGAACTTTAATTGAACGAGTGTAATGATCATCATTTAATTAAATTATGATTTTAATAAGGCTACTTAAAGTGTTCCGCATAGTCGCATTACGTGATCACTAGAATACTATTATGAATAATGTTGTAACTTTTAATTTTTCAGGAGGAAGAATCGCACGCCACCAAAGAGCAGGGCGGAGCTGGCGGGCAAACAATTACCGCCAGCGAAATTTAATACAGTTATTATACAACATGGCCAACCCCTATCGCGGGGGTGGAAAGAAAAATCAAAACGGACGCAATAATAATAATTAATTATAAAAATTTAGAATATTGGTTTAATTTGTGGATAATTAAAATAAATTTGAAAATTTAAATAAAAATGAAAAGCTTAAATAAATAAATTTAATTTATATTCGAAATTAAAAATCATTTAAAATTTAGTTATGTTTGCAACCAGACACAACAAAACCAAATTTAAAATGATTTTTATCAATTTAGCTAAAAATGGAAAATAAAATTACTATATAAAAAATGTTTGTTAATTTATTAAGTTCTTAATAATAACTTTATCATATGAATTTTAAATTAGAATTCATTGAAATAATCAATCTGAAAAATATTTTATTTTAACTTATAAAGTTGCTGTTGCCTAGTCGCCTAGTACCGACATCACGCTGATTTTTATTCGGATTGACAATTAGGCTTTTAATAACACGGTATTGACATCTGGACAACTCCATAAATAGGCAATTGGCGCGTTGGAATTGCCATAATCCAGAGCAATTATATTAGCTGTTTCGGAATTTCGCAACGAGAATACGTTTAAAATTTTACGACGATTAGGTATGTGCTCATCACACTTTATTAGTTTATGCGGTGGCTGTACAGCGGCGCTGATGCATCTTTAAAAAACGCAAGTGCCCAGGATTTCATCTGATATTCACTTCTTGAATTATTAAATACAAATCAAGTGTAGGTTCGACGTTTTTAGGTTTGTGAGATTAGCAGGGTTAACCAGGATTATTAGTTTACAGTTGTTAGTGACGTAATTATATAAGTGTAATTTCAGGGGTAGATAAGGTGATTATTTAGGTTTTACAGAGTTGAGAAATCAGTCTGAAAACGAGCTTAGATTAGTTAGGTTAGGTTAGGTTAGTTTACTTTTATTCAAAATAAATTAGCTTATTTGAGCTATTACAAGGCAGCTTTGCGCCAAATACAGAACGGCAGCTTTGCGCCACATATAAAAGGCAGCTTTGCGCCAATACAACTGAACTTGAGACAGGACGTGTACATACCATACACGAGTATATGTTTATAAATTATAATTATGCAGAATCTACATTCAAACAATATTGGAGACAGGTTCGTACAGATTATTAGATCTGGTGAATGGCTGGAGGATGATCATATGGATCGGTTCGGCCAACTTCTTGAATGTTCATCTGAATATGCACCGCAGCAGGTGTGGAAAAAATATTTGCCGCATACAATCGAGCCTGTTTCGCCGATGGTGAAGCATGTACAAATACTCCATAGTGGTAGTACCGATCTTGATATGCACTGGGTGTGTGCTTATTTTGATACGAAGTCAATCTATATTTACGACTCGTTGAATTACAAAATACTCCACAAAGACCACCAAATATATTTAGAAAAACTGTTCCCCTTTCATGCATTTCATAGTAATCCCGTGCAATTCCCTACGGTTCAGCATCAGTCAAACGGATCCGACTGTGGCGTGTTTGCAATTGCCTTTGCAATTTCGATAGTGAACGGTCAACATCCGGACGAAGTTATTTACGACGTTCCGCTAATGCGACGGCATCTTTTACAAATATTTGAGACTAATAATATTCAAAACTTTCCATGCGTTTCAAGAATTAAGGTATCCGACCATAAACCAAACATAGGTATTTCAAATAGAGAATTGCATTGCATTAATAAAAGCCATTCACAACAGCCAGTTTGTAAAAAACTTACCAGTACCGTTGTGGGATCGTATAACAATCATCGAAATATACCAGTGATAAAAAACAACAAAAATTTCACACGGAATTCAAAATCAAAACTTCACAGGGAAGATACACAATCCAAGGTGACTGGACATTTATCTAGATCTATAGACATATCTGACGTTGCACGAGGAGATATAGTTAACGTGACTGCAAATACAGCAACGAAAACGCGACGGCAAAAATTTAATAATGCTCCCGCAATTTTAGATGACAAATCTAAAATAGAAATAATGTCAGGAGAGTGGCTGACCGACCTTCATATGAGTAGATTTGCGTACCTTTTACAAAGCTGCTCACAATATTCTCCACGTGAAACATGGCGAATACAAATGCCTAGTACTATCGCGCCGGTTTCAGCGAATGAGAAGCACATTCAAATACTGCACAGTGGTGATAATCATTGGGTATGCTGTTATTTCGATACAAAGTCGATTTTCATATATGATTCATTAAATTCAAAGAGGCTTCACAAACATCATGAAACGTACTTGAGACATTTGTTTACATTTTATCAGTTTGATTGCAAGCCCATTCGTTTTCCAACAGTTCAACAGCAACCAAACTTCTCAGATTGTGGGGTATTTGCGATAGCATTCGCAATATCGCTTGCAAATGGTCACAGACCGGACGACAGCATATATGACGTTCCTCGTATGCGAGCACATCTATTGACGTTGTTCGAAAATAATGTAATTGATGAATTTCCTCGTATTAGTGTAAGGCAGCGTATGAGAACAAGAAGAAATACTTCTCCTTGTAAACGTAAACTGTTATCTACAAGCGTTGAGCATCTACATTTGCAGCAAAATAAAAAAAGGAGGCCACGTACCACCTCAGTTGAAAAAAGAGCAGTGAGAATAAATAACCACACATCACACGTGGGAACTCAATATGAAACTGCAGGAATAGAAATAGTACATTTCAGTACGAGTACGGACAGGCTTTTTTGACGAAACGAGAGGTTTACGGCACGAGCCGAAGGCGAGTGCTGTAACGAGGTTCGTCAAAAAGCCTTTACGTACAAGTAACGATTATTATTTTTCATCACGAAAGCCAGGAAATCGCGACAAAGACGCGATTTCGAGGCTAGAATGATGAAATAGTATTTTTCGATACAAGTGCGTAAAAGCGGCAATGCCGCACAGCGAGTGTGGAGGCGCAGCACGAGCCCGAAGACGAGACTTCGGGCTCGTGCTGCGCCTTCACACGAGTGGCATTGCCGCGTTGTGCACGTGTGTCGAACACTATTTTTTGCAACACCTACATCAAAAGTCCTGTTTTTTGTAACACCCGTAATCGAAAGTCCACCACGACAAATAGCATGTGGATTGGCACATCGACTTTGCCGGTTAACTATAATTGTATCGTAATCGAAGTGAGTGTAGTGACCAGCTATTCCGCCTCATGTCGTGAGCGTATCCGTATTGCGCATGCGCAGCGTTCTCTGGCACAGTGTGAGAAAGTTTTCTGGCACAGTGTGAGAAAGTTTTCTGGCACAGTGTGAGAAAGTTTTCTCGCACTAGTGTTTAAGAGACATTTTAAGTGCCTATAGACGGTGCATAAAACAGGACTTTTGATGTAGGTGTTGCAAAAAAGATGTTACACACCAGTCACAAATACCTTGGTCTAGTAAGACCAATCAGGTGGCTGTAAAAACTGAATGTAATCAAGCACTTAGTCAGGAAATACCAGTTTCGATAGTTAATCTGAGTCAAGAATCTATGGGTCATGTTACACCTTATGGCAATAACTGCGAAACGCTAGACGACGAGATCGTTGAAGTTTTGCTTTCAAATTCAAAACCAGTAATAAAATCTGGTAAAATTGCAATTGGCAAATGTACATTTAATATATGTGACAAAAGGTCAAATCAGTGTGATATAGATGTTAAACGAATAAAGAACCGGAATTATTACCTTTCAAACGCTGATAAGCTACGCGTTACAGCACGGGAAAACTATTCTCTGAACGCTGCAAACCAAACATCGAGAAAGCGCAAACATTATCATTCAACTTTTCAGAACGCTGAAAAATCGCGTGAGAGAATGCGCAGATATTATCGTTTGAACGCTGAAAAATCGCGTGAGATGATGCGCAGAAATCATAGTTTGAACGCTGAAAAATCGCGTGAGAGAATGCACAGATATCATAGTTTGAACGCTGAAAAATCGCGTGAGATGATGCGCAAATATCACAGTTTGAACGTTGAAAAATCGAGTGAGAGAATGCGCAGACATTATCGTTTGAACGTTGACAAGCGGCGAGCTTTGAGACGAATCAGATATCAGTTGAATCGTGAACGCGATCGTACGTGTGATATATATAGTATACGTAAAACAGAAAACGAAATAGCAAAGCGTAAAAAAAGGCTGGCAAAAAAATTCTAACAAAGTATCAATCTATTCGAAATTTGAATACCATAGCACTAATGCAATCTAAAGAAAAATATATAGCGAATATTTCGCTGATGATTGATGAGCAAACTGAAGTTCTTAGAAGAATGAAAGCCGAGTCCATTATAAAATGGTGTATTCGTGTTAGAGAGTTGGAGATAAACATCATGAGGAAAAACTTAGTAAGCGTAAAGAATAAAGCAGAGGTTTGTCTAACTAGGTTTGCAAATCTTTCAAACGCTAACATAGGAGATAAATTAAACGTACTGTGTGGTTCTTCAAAACATATCGCATCAGCTGAACCATACTTTGCGGAAGTAGCGTATAAATACGTTAAATTTTATGAATCAATTGTTTTAAATCCCAAAGGGCAAGCTGTTCATATTTTACCGTTAGCTGAAAATAATAATAAGACTAATAAAAGCAAACGCAAAGGTTGGTCTTGCGATCGAAGTTGTAAAATAAGAGAAATATCATTAGTAGAGAAATACGTTGCATTTTTGAAAATAGTTTCAATGTGTACGTTAAGAAATGTTCACAAATTTATAATACACTTGAAGTGTACAGAAAATCACGCCGATGACAAACTAGGGCATTCCCAAGTTTGCTACATGGGTGACGCGTCGTGTAGATCAATTTTATTATCCGTACAAATTTTATCTGCACATCACCCGTTAGTTCGGCGTATACAAAGGCTTGTATATAAATTACAAAATTGTTATACAAGAATTTTCATTATAGACAAAGCATTAAACGATGGCGATATACAAAAATTTAAACAATTTTCAGAAACTGCTCAGCAGAACGCTAATGATGTAGAAGATAATGCCATTAATGATATTGATTTGAACGAAGAAGAAATCAGAAAGAAGTATGAAAGTGCATTTCATGCTCTGACGAAACGCTCGATCGATACCCCGTTCGATCTGTGTATCCTGCGAAAAACTGTGTTTCAAGAGAGAGATTACGAACATCGATAAGTTCAGAAAACCAATCACTACAAAAATTTGGACAGATTTGATGGAACGCGTCAAATCTGAAGGCAATAATTGCGAATATGTTTGTAACTATTGTCTTCCTAAGCTTCGACAAAACACCATGCCACCTAGATGCATTCTAAACAATCTAATTACCGAACCAGTACCGGAAATTATATTATCATTGAACGATTACGAACGCATTTTAATACAGCGAGCTAAAGCATTTCAAACTGTTCAGAGAATGGGTACCGTGGCAAACAAAAATTTACCCCACAGAGATATGGTACAAAAAGTAAAGGGCAGAACGTTTCATTTGCCCCTACCTATGGAAGAAACTTTACAGAAAATTTGCCCACCCATGAATCCAATTAATCTTGACCACGAGCTATACATATTAGTTCGCGGAATCCCAACCAAATCAAAATTGGTATGGGAACAACTGGTGAATATTCATAAAGTATGGGACGCCTTGACGTGGCTTAAGGCGAACAATCCTCACTATTATGAAATTAGGTTGCCAGAGTCGGCTGAGACCCTGTTGGCTGATATAAAAGACACCGAATTTCAAGTAGAGGACGAAGAAATTGAAAATAAAAATAACGAAGAAAAGTTGAAGGAACTAGAAATTATTGATAATGTAGAAACAGTGATTAGAAGTGAAAATAATGAGTATGACAACTTGGAGGAATGTGAAGGTCGAGATAATATGAATGCGAACAGGCGTGCAGCGCTATTGACGCAAGTTTCACAATCGGATGAAATTTACGAACAATTCACGATACATCCGATGCATGCCAAAAGACCTAATGAGACTGCGACAGATCTGTACCAAATGTTGAAAATCAACGATGTACCGTTAGATAACCGTCATAAAACTCTAGATTTACAATGCTTTCCGCATTTGTATCCGTATGGTCGGAATGGTCAGCAGGAGGATGGATCTACGCGTCTTACGCATGCAGACTTTATTAAATCAAGACTCATGTCGAAGCATTCGCAATACCGGCTAGATCAACAATACCTATTCTACCTTTTGAATGACGCTAATATCCGCCAAGTGAGTAGTGGAATATATTACAAACTGAATATCACCAATCCGAGCAAACGATTTACCGCAGCTAGTTATCTGAAAAATCTTTCTAGAGAAGAATTGGAAGGAAATTTGAACGCAATATTTGCAAGGCTGCGCAACACAGAGCAGTATTGGAGTCGGCCGAGAAATGATGTATCCTGTATGATGCATCATTACGGTCCGGCTACATGGTTTCTTACGCTAAGTCCAAGCGAATGGTTATGGTCCGACATGACGGAATACCTTCGCGAAGTAGGTGGCCCTGCTGCCGCTACGATGTCGCCGAATCAATTGATCGCGGCTGATCCAGTGTCTACATCAAGATTTATTGACAATAAGTTCCATGCTATGCTAGATTTCATATGTTCTCCCGATCATCCTATCGCAGAAGTGACCCATTATTTCTGGAGGCGCGAGTATCAAGGCAGGGGAATGCAGCATTTTCACCTATTAATTTGGATAAAAGATGCTCCCGTGATTGGGAAATCTTCGAACAAAGAAATTGCAAGTTTTATTAGGAAATATGTGACTTGCAAAATGCCACCGAAATACGTTTTGCCTGAATTGTATCGTCGAGTGAATACACATCAACGGCATAAGCACAATTCCTATTGCTTGCGTACTAAGAAGAACAAAAATCATGGTACGTCCAAAGTATGTCGATTCGGGTTTCCCCGTCCCGTAACAGACAATATTGTTATTAGAGATGTGGCTGTTTCAATCATTGGCAGGCGCAAGCTCAAGTCCAGAAGTAGACTGTACGATCTACCTCGGAATCAAAATGAGGTTCATATAAATGATTACAACCCAGCAATTCTCAGTGCTTGGGAAGGCAATATGGATATACAGTTCATCGGCGAGATTTCTGCTATACTCATGTGGTATGTAACTAAGTATCTGTCAAAATGTGAGAAAAGCAATACGGATAAAGACATCGCAGCAATCAATTCGACAAAATCGCTTTGCAGTCGTTTGTGGAGTTTCGCTCAACGTATGTTGAATCACAGAGAATGTGGAGCGTTAGAGGCCGCTGATACTTTATTAGGAATTCCCTTGCACGGCACAGATCCGCAAACGACGATTAAATGGATAGATGTAAATATAATTAGAAACAGAAAAGTCAAAAGTCGTAAAGAAATCGAAGCCCTCGATGCAGATTCGACTGATATTTTCTGTGATTCTGTAGTCGATACACATTACCCAGCTCGCCCGCAGGAATTGGAATCAATCTGCCTGTACGACTTTGTCAAATGGTACGAGGTAACTAGAGTCGAACCTAAAGTACAAGACGTTGAATTTTATAAGATTGGGAAAACTCTGTACTTGAAAAAGAGGAAACGTGGCTGCCTAATTAATCATTATAAAAATAATGTACACAATCAGCCCGAACGATATTACTTTGCGCTATTATTACTTTTTCAACCATGGAGGGACACAGATGAGTTGCGAAATGGATGTGATACGTATGCGGAAGCTTTCGAATCAGTCAGACTGGAGCTCGAAGATGCGTTACAGTATCACGAACGTATAGCAGAAATACAAAAAGGCATTGAGCATATCAAAGATACAATCGAAAAACGTATGAAAGAAAAAGCTCAATCTCAACAAAGCGATACTTCTGATTCGGTACCATTAGGCTGTGGGCCAATCGAAGCAGAAGGAGCAATGAAAGAATTTCAAGCCCGTGTCGAAAAATTACATACGACAAACGACTCACAAATAATTAGAAGTTTGAATATAGATCAGAAACGAGTATTCGATACAACTATGGCTGCCGTGAGTTCAAACGATAAAATTCTCCGACATTACGTCAGCGGAGAGGGTGGAACTGGTAAGAGTCATCTTATCGAAGCGCTCGTATGGTCAATCAAGCAGCATACTGGTAAAGATACCGCCGTAACAGCGCCAACTGGAATAGCAGCATTCAATGTGAATGGTTTGACTATTCATAAACTGTTTCAACTGCCTGTTGAACACGGGGTCACTCCCAAATACAAACAACTCTCTGATGCAGCCTTAAAAGTAATTCGAGAGCAACTTAGAAATGTTGCACTCATTATCATTGACGAGGTCTCGATGATTTCGAATGTGACGTTCATGTATATACACCTTCGATTAAGTGAAATATTTGATACCATCGAATGCGAGGATGGTTGGTTCGGTAAAAAACATATTCTACTGTTCGGCGATTTGTTACAACTCCCACCCGTTCGCGAAAATCCGGCGTTCACGAGACTGCCCAGCGAAGTTTCAAATAAACTTTTAGGCTTGATGGGTACCGTTGATCTGTGGAGCAACTTATTCAGCTACGATGAATTGACGATTAACATGAGACAACAAAACGATCAGTCCTATCGTGAAATACTATCGAGAATCCGCATTGGAGTTGCTACCGATTCGGACACGGCGATCTTAGCATCCCGGAAAATCCGCTTTACAAACTTCACAACTTCAACCTTCGATAAAAGGGTACGTGAACTCTGCGATTACATAAATAATTTACCGAACGATGCTGTCTGTCTACTTCCCACGATTCGGATGTGTGAAGTTCTTAATGAAGGAATGCTTGGCGGGATACAAAGCGAAGAGATAGAATTGATAGCCCATGATACAGTTGACTGCCCCAAGTATATAAAAAAAAAAGTACATAAAATTTTGAATATGGCGGACGAAGATTGTTCACGAACTGCGGGCCTTGCGAAATTAATTACTGTTAAAATTGGTGCGAAAGTAATGATTAGACGAAATATCGATGTTACCTTAGGACTGGTGAATGGCACAATTGGTAAAATCACGTCAGTATCACGAGCTGTTGATACGAGTGATGTAGAAGCAGTACGAATTGTCTTAACGACAGGCGTCGAACATGTTATAGAGCGCGTCGACGTTAAGTTTGAGGCAATGGAAGGGGCTTTTGTTATACGAAACCAGTTTCCAATTTGCCTCAGTTACGGAATTACGATACATAAAAGTCAGGGTCTTAGTTTGAAGAATGCCGTTATTGATGCAGGTAATTCTATATTTGCGAGCGGACAAGTGTACGTTGCCCTTTCACGGGTAACTTCATTAGAAGGACTCCACTTGATTAATTACGATCCGCACGCGGTATTAGCAGATGAATCTGCTATCTTAGAGTACAATAGGTTGAGGAAACAATATCGACCGGACCTCATGGCGATGACTGTTCCAGGAATACGCCAACGAAAAGTACAAGACCGCAGATGGTCAGTCTCAAAAGATGTATCTACATGTCAGGTACCAATAATTGAAGAAAAAATATCAAGCCACGCGTGGCGAGTAAAAGGTCTTCAGAACGCAGATGGTGTTTCTTGTTACGCCAACGCTGCAATACAGTGTCTATTTCATTGTACACCTATTAGAAACTGTTTCTTGAATCAACAAAATGATGACGTCATGAAAATCTTAATTCAAAATTACATCAACTTAGAATCACTAGGAAATGTTTTTCATGCCAGGAGATTAGCGGGTAAAGAGTTCACGTTAAATGTTCAGCAAGATGCACCCGAATTTTCAAATAGTATACTTTCGAAATACGATGACTTAAGGAACGTCGGAAAACACGAGTTAACCTCTATGAGGCGTTGCAAAGACTGTGGTTTCACCAGTACGACAACGGAAGCCGGTTACATTTTGTTACTCGCGTTGCCTCCACCCGGTAAAAAAAATATAACTTTGGTAGACATAATTAATCATAATTTTTCACGCTGGCAAACTGTCAATGAATTATCCTGTGAAACTTGCGGGTCGAAAAATATCTTAATGAAAACGGATGTGTCATCGGTAAGTAGCTGTTTAATCGTACAGCTCAGATTGACCTACGTACAGGATGGGCAGATTAAAAAAATTGCTAACTACAATATTAAAGCAGTTCCTACGGATAGACCATTACTTTGCACGAAAAAATACAAGGTGATTAGTGCAATATTCCACCATGGTCCGAATATTCAGGAAGGTCATTATACTTGCATGCTACGAGATGGAACTTCTGCCTGGCAACATGTCAATGATAATGAAATTAACAAGCAAAGCTGGATTAAAAATGCAAGGAATGCATACGTATTCTTTTTGCAGCGAACCTGATGGCATACAAAATTACGAAATTATAATCATATAATCGCACGTTATAATTATTTTATGAGCAGCAACTATATAACCCTGCGTGCAAGTGACTTCGCCATTGCCGGTCCCAAGCCCGGATGAGAAAGGAGGAGGGCTGCACGCAGGGTTAAATGTCGTGTACCTTTTGCTTTCTTCGGTAAGGGGAATCTGCCAAAAACTGCTCGTAAGGTCGAGGCTTGTCATTGTTCCTATCGATTGACATCTTTGGAATATTTCCTCTATCCCTTGCGGTGACTCGTGGTCGTTAATTAGTTTCTCATTTAATTTTCTCGCGTCGAGACATAAGCGTACAGATCCGTCCTTTTTGATGACAGTGACCACGGGATTTACGTAAGGACTTGTTGATCTGCGGATTATTCCATATTCCATCATTTTCTTTATTTCCGTGCTCACCTTCTCGCGGTATTTCGTGGGTACGGGGTAAGGTTTTGCGACAATAGGTTCATCGTCCTTCAATTTTAACTTGTATTCGAAGGTTTTCAGCAATCCGGGTTTTCTTTCAAAGGCCTTCCTATATTGGTATATGAGTTCTCTCAATTCTTTCCTTTGATCATCGTTTAGATCGGTACATGTGTTTATCTTTTCTTCCACCTCCCTGAGAGAAATTTCGCATGACTCCTCGGTGTTCGTACGCTCCTGATCCGTATTTTCTTGTTCTCTGTATGTTTGATTGGAGTTCTGGCTGTCCTGTAGATTATTTCCTTCTTCCTCACTGTCGTCTTCTTCCATTTGCATGGTGTGGCTGTCGCACCTGACGTTTTCCAGGGTCGGTGTCTTGTATGGTATCCGAAATTCCGGTTCCTTCAAAATGATCGCTTCGTCGTCGGTGTCTATCAGCATTTTAAATATTCGATGCGTATCGTATCCTAGTATGCAGTTTTTTACTAATTTCGGAATAACCAGGTATATTAAATTCTTGAATGTATCCCCTATTCTCGTCTTCATTTGTACTTGGATTTTGAGGCGTGCTGATTTATCCCCTGTCGCCCCCTTGATTACCTTTCCCGTGACAGGTAAAGTTGGACAACCTTGGAATTTACCCCTGTTTATGTCGTAAAATTCTGCAGAAATGCACGTGACTTCGCTTCCGGTATCGATGAGTGCATTGATGTCAATGCCTTCGATATTTATTTTCACTTCGGGACATCGGCATCCTATATTTCTTATTCTGGTTGTATCATCGTTGTTCATAAGGTCGTCACGTGGGTCTCCAAAGATAGTGTTTATATTTATTTCCCGGGTCTTTTGGCTCCCAGTTGCATCTTTTTCTTCTTCATTGGCTTCCGGGCTACAAGATGCAACTGTTACTCGTTTCCCGAATCAATTGGCTCTTGTGTGTCTGTACTTTCCTCTGTACTGGTCAATTGAACGACGTTCACGCTCGTGTTGTTTCTTTCTTGGCCTTCTCGTCGCCATCGTGGTTGGTCTCCGGTCTGTTGTGGGGAAGGACGTCTCCAGTTTACTGTCTTTTCTGGGGGTTTATCCCGTTTCTCTTGGGTTGCACCCTGGTTCTCTTTCGGGCTGGTTGCGCTCCTCCAGTCGTTGCTACTCCTTTGGGTGTTGCCCCCTTGCTCTCGTTCGTTTGGAGTTCCGGATACTTTTCGTTCATTTGTAATTGTTTGTTTTTGCCCTCTTCTTGCATACGTTTCCATGTCAAAATCCTCAAGTAGCTCGAACAGTTCGTTTTTTGTCTTGAAATTCCTGCCCCGAATCGCGAATCTTGTTTCGCGTTCGAAATGAGTAGAAATCTTCCGGATTATTTCGGCCTCGGAATAGTTATCTCCCAGGTCTTTTGCTATTCCAAATATGCTCGTGGCATATTCTACTCTCGACATTTTTCCGTTTGGATCGTATGTTCCGAATTCTATTTTTCGTCGTAATGTGTCTTGGATTGTCGTATTCCAGAATCTCTCTTTGAATTTGTTTTCGAAATCGTTGAGGTCTTCAATACTGCCCTCGGTGAGATACCACCAATCCTTGGCTGATCCTTCCAATGCTTGGGAAATAATATAAATTACCTCTCTGGATTCGGGGTTGGTAACATCGATATACTGACGTAGTTCCGTTAAAAACTTCATTGGCTTTTCTCGTGGTTCGCCTTTGAATGTGGGTGGCTTAAATTTCAGTCGGTTTTGCGTACCTAACGACGTGTTCAAAATACCGGGTGTTGCCGATCGGCTGCGTAAAGTTCTTTGTAATTCCCTGGTTGTGTTTTCGATTTTATCTTCGATGTTTTGTATGCCTTCGGATTGCTTCTCTATTGATGGTATGATCTCCGTAGCTATCTGTCGCTGTACTAGCAGCAACCCGATGCTGTCGTGATTCACGTCTTCGTTCATGTGTTTGATTTTTTCTTCGAGGATTTTGATTCGCTCGGCATTCTCTGAGTAGTTATTTGTCAATACCGTTATGTAGTTTCTTAATTCCCGATTTTCTTCCTTCTGCTTTGCATACTCTCGTAGGACGTCTGCGATGCTGTCTTGGATGGCCTGTAAGGCTTTCTCTTCGCAACTCTTCGCAACTGCGTTTATCCTCTCGTCTTGTTCTTTTATTCCTTCGTCAATTCGCCATGTAGCCTGGGCGAGAGTCAGAATGCACTCGGTTATTTCCTTTTCCCATCGTAATTTCTTTCCTTGGAGGGATATGTAATTGTCTTCATCCTCTGTAAGGATGTTGGGCGTTTGCTGCAGTTCTACTTCCATAATCTCTTCCATGGTATTTTTGACGGTTTTTGCTAGGTCCTCTAGTCTTTCTTCTTTGTCTGTCTTGGACGAGTTCGAGCCTACTCGTGCCCGAGTTCTTTTTGGTGGCATCTTGCGTCTTCGTTTGTGTACTCTTTATAGGAATTTTTCCTCTTCTCTCAAGCTTTTATTGGTGCCTTGCTCGAGCCTCGACGATGGGCGCCAAATGTAACGGCCCGTTTTGTTGTCTTCCTGGCTAGTGTTATTTTTCGTGGTGTTTTACAATTCGGGCGTTACGTGAGTTTTTGGGTTTTCGTAGCTCCGCGGGCAACGGTCGCAATCTCGTATTGGAAAGACAAACCGCCCGACGAAAGCGTGTATGTGTGTTCGTCTCCGTAGTTCCGCGGGAAAAACGGTAGTAATCGCACAATGGATTTACAGACCGCCCGACGAAAACGGGTGTGTTGGTTTCGATAGTTCCGCGAGAAAACGGTCGCAATCGCGTACTGGATTGACAGACCGCCCGACGAAAACGAATATGTATTTTTGTTCCGGTAGTTCCGCGGGAAAACGGTCGCAATCGCGTACTGGATTGACAGACCGCCCGACAAAAACGGATATATTTTGTTTTGATGTCTCAACAGTGTAGTTTTGGGTTGGATATGTGATTGATGTTGAAATTTCTTTATATTTTGCAAGAATGAAATTTATTTGGTAAGGTATGCCGAATTTTGTGCGTAAACTTACTGATACAATTTTATGATTAGTATTGATTTTGTCTGAAGATGAATTTTACGTAAGATTTGGTATTTAATTAGAAATATAACTTTGGAAGATATTTATAGAATATAATTTTGACTTATCGGTTCGAAAAGGTATTTGAAAAGTAGTTAAATCTAGGCGCCGGGGATTTGATAGCTAACAATAAGTCGTAAGACTATGATCTCGAGAATCAAGTGTCTGGCTAAGCGCGTCGCTGCTTATATAGTACTGCTGAGATAATCCACCGTTAATCTCTAGGTAATCCCTGGTTTTCCAGAATGTTCTTTGAGATTCTATCGTGTCTAAAAATAACATTATTGACTTTATAGTATTGTGACATTATACATTTTTATAGAGAATCTTATTATCTGTGATCTGAATCAAACCATATCAAAATCGGATGATTTTGATCGTTTATGAAAAGCTTCCATGGGATTCTATGGTGTCTATTTTTTGTACCTTTTAATATTTTTACCACAATCGAAAATCATCGTAAAGCTAAGGCTTTACGCTTTCTATCCGTCTACTTTAAAGCGTATTAATATATAGATAAAACCGGTTTTTTGGCGCTCAAACTCTGCTATGAGTAATATAAAGAAAAATAAAAAAAAATTATATTTAAGAAAAAAAAACAAAATGAAAGAATAAGTATTCATACGACCTTTTAGGACGTCGTAAGCCCAAGGAAATACGCCAATACTAAGGAAATGTCGCTACGACTACTTGACAGCGGTTCATAATCATTCTCGAATAGTGATATTTGGAGTTGGTTGACTTCGTTATAACTACAATATCGTGAGATGAATGTGTGATAATTCTTACCTTGAAGTTACAGGCGCAGGCATGATGTCCAGTCAAAGATTTGTGCATTTCTCAAAGACTCGAAGACTACTTGGCGGTTCAAACTGCGCTTACTTGCTGTAACGAGGACTGATTCATTACAACATGACGCTTATCCTTGTTATGCATTGAATAAACTTTTAGAAAGCTTCAATAAAGTTTTTCTCACTTACCTAGTTTAATTTATTGAAGCCTCAACCCTAGGATACAATTAGTAACTTCGTTCAAATTGGTTGTTCTCGATGAACTCTTTGATTCTAATTAATTTCCAGTTATAGCTTAAGTTAATTCGTTGATTGTATTAGGATATCATTTAAAACTGATTGATCGATTTTTGATAAATATCTGTAGCTTATTCATGTAGGTTTTATTCACTTTATTTATCATTTGCTTCCAATAAACGAACATAACCACACATGTCTACCTTCCGCGATGTATTGACAGTCAGCCGGTTTCCAATAATAATGGCTGCCGAGTTCCATCGACCGCCCGCTAAAATCGCCCTAGGGATTTTTCAGCGCAACGAGTGGTTATCCCTCTAAAAATACGAAATATTCGCCGTCTGGGCGGATGGACCATTCGGTTTCACCTGATTCTCACGGTATATATTGTAACGTATCAGGCGTTATGCCTGATACGAATACATGAGACAACCGCGCATCCCCCTTCACGCATAACAACTGACGTCACAAAGCGCTATAAAATGAGCGGTGCTGCTCGGCAGAGCAGCGCATTCCAGGTATAGCACCGGTGCGACTCACAACTATTTAGCCAGGACCTGACAGGCATAGGGCCCAGGTACCTTTTAGAATCATTTTGCAAGACGGAGTCACCTATAGCAGGGGCTTACGTATAGAGTCAACTTATCTAATTATTTCATATCAATCTCAAATCTCTACCATTCAATACATTATCTATTATTCTCACACTTTTATAACGGTAATATCGTGGCTTAGCCGAAAACTCAAAACACATTCAAAACTTAGGTTACTCTTATTATTTAACTCTTTAGGTTAATACTTTTTTTTTTTGTAACAATTTTCTTTTTGTAATATTTTTACTCATAATTTTTATAGATTAAATTATTATTTAACTGAACAGCTAAAATCCATCTCAGAACATCTTTCTTTCCTTTATTCTACTAATCAATCCATAGCTAACATACAGCTTCGGTCAGGCAAACGCTGCCCGGATCAGATGCCTGCTTTGGTGCACTAGCTGCATCCAAGTCAGGGTACTGTCTTGGTAAGATAACGCCGATCCAAGTCTGATACAGCCTTGGTGCGGATTACCGCATCCAGGTCTGAGGGAGGCAGCTACGGCGAGATTCGCTCCGCCCTAGTCTGTATTAGGGTCTAACATATACTTATTTCGGGAGGTCCTGATTATAATTTCAAGATAAAGAACTTACAAGTAACTTCCGGATCGCATCACCTTCAGTGCCGCGATCCGAGCAACCCCAAAAAGTTACAATATATACTATATATGTGCGTGAGCGTCTGTCGAGCGCTTTAGTACTGCCTAGTCACTAAATCGACTTTCAATGTTATGAAGTCGGCACCGCCAGTCAGCGGGCGGGCGGTAGGATTGGGAAGTGTATCCTGTGGCCGGATCGAGGCGAGGCGCTGGGTCCTAGGACGAGTGTCACATTTTTTATCGCGACATAGGAGTATAGCAGCTGCGATAATCGATAATTATTTTTTTTAAATTGAATGCGCCTACGACAAAGATCTACGAGAAATAACCTAAGATATTAGTTGGATGGCGAGTCGAATTTTTCCCTTGGCCATCGGATGTTGGCGCCCTTCCTGACCCGGCGCCTGGAGCAGTCGCTCCATTCGCTCAACCCTTGGGCCGGCGCTGAAAGAGCCACCAGTTGTATGGAGTTCACGGGTGACCGAACGTAATCAGGAAAATTGCCTATATTGAAATAGACTGCAAGTATCTTATGTTTGGTTTTCACAGGCCCTAAAAGATTAACGACTTCAAAACTGTTTTGGTACACAATCAGCTTCAACCCCTTTGGATTTTCTTGAAAAAAAAAGATTTTGCTTGAAAACAGATCTATCGGTAAAGTCTTTTAAAACATTGTCCTCATTAGATTCTGTATTATCCTCCAACTCGATGTCTAAAGACTTGTTTTTAAAAAGTTGCGCTATAGTTTTTTGCAACGGCACATAATGGTAAAAATTTGACTTCTCATTTTTATCCTCAAGCCAGATTTCAATTGGCTTGACATTAGGAAAATGTTTTTCATAAAATTCCCGACACTTAAATGATGTGCCTAGTATAGATTGAATTCCAGGAAATGGATCGCAAAGAAAAGCCTGTTTGATTATATTGTTGCACAAGTATGTTTGCAATGAAAATAAGATAATTATTGTGGATTCCCGAGGAAAATAAAGTGAACCAAAGCGAAATTAAATGAATCAGAGAAAAGTTCGTATTCGGAAATTCAGGTCTAATCTAAGCGAAAGCTAGAAACAGACTGTCGTTTCTACAATAATATTTGATGATACAGCAACCGATAGCTTGATTTTTGAAAGGAATTTCATTCATCTTCCCAGACTACTTGATGGGAATTATGACTAAGATTATGTATAAGGGGTGAATTCATTACGCGTAACAATAACATTGGCTTGATTGATAGATATATTGTCTTCGGCCAACCGTCGCAATAAATTATTTTTCACGACTTCTTGACCCATTTCGTGAAGACTACATGCTTGGGAAACAATATATTGAATAGTTGATACCGGAATAAGAAAGTGACTTTCTAATTTAAAAAAAAATTCTGCCAAAAGTGTCAAAGATAAATCAGTCATGGAATCTGCTTTCTGATATCTTTGTGAACATTTGTCATTTCTATCCTGGGCCCATCATTACAACCTTCTTCACAACTCAATTCACATTGGACATCATCATAAGTGAGATTATTTTGTTCGCCCATCAAGTTTGTACCAGCTATGTAAACGAAATCAAGTGTTTGACTGCAACTGTGATTTTTTGAGAGATGCGAAGTAAAAGAATTTACTTTGTCGTACATCCGTTTACAATTTTTATACGGGCAAAGAATTTTTGTACCATTTTTTATGTGCGACTTTAAATGCTTCAACAGAGTGTCTGAACGATCGAATTCCTTTTTACATAATTGTAACGAACAAATGTATTTTGCATTCGGTTGAGCCAGTCTAGCAATCAATGTTGGTTGTCTTCGTGTTTGTATATTTAGGATGAAATGAAACATTTGTCAGAACCTCGAAAACGGGAATCGTCAATTCTCCGAAACTACGCGATTAATCGCAATGAAACTATAAGTAATTACGCAGTTTTCTGGCAGAAAGTGGCTGATTATCATACTTTTTCAAAATTTGACAAAATTTTTTACAGATTGAGTTATCGAGCACCTAAGAGTGCGTTCCATTATCAGACAAAGCGCTTACGCTTGCGTGTATTCAAAAACTGTTCCGTTAAACACCGCAACGATCTAGGCGCCTCTAGCGTGATTTATTAATGGAACGATTTTGAGCGCGCAAACTTAAATACGCGTCAAACTTTTCGTTGCAACCAATCTTTGTATCATCGTGAAATGGAAAACCAATGTGTCGTACCGGCCGTTATATCTATGGTACCGGCTATTCAAGCGGTACTGAATTTATTGGAATCGTCTGACAGCTCGTCTGACAGTGACGATGAGTCACTAGGTTCTTCCATTCGTGGCCCTCGGATTTTAAGGCCTAGAGTTCAAGACTACATTGAGTCAGTTCTTGACGAATGCTCCGATTTGGAGTTCAAAATATTAGTTTTATACGCGGATGGAATATATCGTGAGGACAAAATAATGGATATATAATCGGTTTATAATTCACCTATAACTTTATTTCTGGTATCAAAGGAAGTGGGGCGAGAGATGCGTGCGTCACTCTACAGCGCCATAATCATACAACTAGAAATTCAAATACGTAATCCACTGCCAATGTTTGTTGCATTCCAACACCCTCTCTCAAACATTAGTTAACCCTATTCCTTGAATACAGTATTTTAATTTTTGCTGCGAAACAGCTTTGGTTAAACTATCCGCGACCATTTTTTCAGTAGGCATATATGTCAGAATTAACTTATCATTACTTATGCTTTCTCTTATGAAATGGTAGCGTATGTCCACATGCTTAGTTCTATTATCAAACACAGGGTTCGTAGCTATCTTCTGAGCGCTTTAGCTGTCATTATACAGGGTGATTCAGGTTGGGCGCACCACCTTACGTGGGTGTATTCCTCCTGAGAATCCAAGACTAAATTTCCTTTACCAGAACTTCGAGGGACTAACGGTTTCGGAGCTATGGGAGATCTTAGTTGACCAATCACAAGGCTTATGAGTGACCCAGGCAGGGTCGGTTCAAGAGTGTATATCGAGCAGTGCCCGCGGCGCTCTGATTTTTATTGTACGACGTTTCAGTTCGATTTCTAGATGAGTGTGACAGCGTCGCCTCCTGGAGATGTCTTCGTACGGCATTCACCTCCGTTCTCGTCGTCCTGGTCCTCTAATTCATAGTTTCAGTCGTCCAGGTCCTCCACTCCGTAGTTTCAGTCGGCCAGGTCCTCCGCTCCGTAGTTCTTGTGGTCCAGGTTTTCCGCTCCGTAGTTCTCGTAGTCCAGGTCCTCCGCTCCGTAGTTCTTGTGGTCCAGGTCCTCCGCTCCGTAGTTCTCGTAGTCCAGATCCTCCGCACCGTAATTCGAGTCGTCCAGGTCCTGCGCTCCGTAGTTTGAGTAATCCAGGTCCTCCGCTCCGTAGTTTCAGTCGTCCAGGTCCTGCGCTCCGTAGTTTCAGTCGTCCGGGTCCTCCGCTCCGTAGTTTTCGTAGTCCAGGTCCTCCGCTCCGTAGTTCTTGTGGTCTAGGTCCTCTGCTCCGTAATTCTCGTAGTCCAGGTCCGCCGCTCCGTAGTTTGAGTCATCCAGGTCCTGCGCTTTGTAGTTTGAGTCGTCCAGGTCCTGCTCTCCGTAGTTTCAGTCGTCCAGGCCGTGCGACTACGAAAACTACGAAGCGCAGGACCTGGACGACTGAAACTACGAAGAGCAGAACCTGGACGACTCAAACTAGAGTGCGGAGGACCTGGACTACGAAAACTACGGAGCGAAGGACCTGGACGAGTGAAACTACGGAGCGAAAGACCTGGACGATTGAAACTACGAGGCGGAGAACCTGGACGACTGAAACTACAAAGCGCGGGACCTAGACGACTCAAACTACAGAGCGAAGAACCTGGACGACTGGAACCACGGAGCGGAGGACCTGGACGACTGACACTACGAGGCGGAGGACCTGGCGACTCAAACTACGGTGTGGAGAACCTGGACTACAAAAACTACGAAGCGCAGTACCTAGACGACTCAAACTACGGAGTGGAGGACCTGGACGACTGAAACTATAAATCAGAGGATCAGGACGACGAGAACGGAGGTGGATGCCGTACAAAAACATCTCCAGGAGGCGACGCTGTCATACTCATCTAGAAATCGAACTTGAACGTCGTACAATAAAAATCAAAGCGCCGCAGGCACTGCTCGATTCAAACTCTTGAACCGACCCTGTCTTGGTCACTCGTTAGCCCTGTGATTGGTCAACTAAGATCTTCCGTAGCTCCGGAACCGTTAGTCCCTCGAGGTTTTGGTAAAGGAAATTTGGTCTTAGATTCTCAGGAGGAATACACCCACGTAAGGTGGTGCGCCCAACCTGAATCACCCTGTATATTAATACTGGCTTGTTAATACCCGTTAATTCAGCTATTATTTCTTTTAGGTATATTGCTTCCTTAGCGCCTTCAGTCAGTGCTACGTACTCCGATTCAGTACTAGATAAGGTTACACATTTCTGTTTTCTGCTACACCAGGATATCGCCGCTCCACCGAAAGTAAAAGCGTAGCCTGTATAAGACTTTCTGTCAGTGGTGTCGTTACCCCAATCTGCATCAACAAAACCTTTTAATTCATCTTTGTTCTGATTGTACACTAGACATAGATCCTTAGTAAATTTTAGATACCTTAGGATGCGTTTTAAACACTTCCAATGTTCCAATGTATACGAGGTATTATACCGACTTGACTTATTTACCGCGTGCACTATATCAGGTCGAGTACTAACTCCTAGATATATTAAAGCTCCTCATAGATCCTTAGTAAATTTTAGATACCTTAGGATGCGTTTTAAACACTTCCAATGTTCCAATGTATACGAGGTATTATACCGACTTGACTTATTTACCGCGTGCACTATATCAGGTCGAGTACTAACTCCTAGATATATTAAAGCTCCTATTAAACTTTGGTATGGCACGTCTGGCTTATCACATTTTTCCATAGAAGAATCGGGTCGAAAATTTACTTCCATAGGTGTGGCTATTGTTTTTGCATCACTCATCTTAAATTTTTCAAGCAGTTCTTCTATGTAGTGAGTTTGATCTATTGCAATAGTACCTTTGTTTTTATCTCTCCTAATTCTTAGTCCGACACATTTTTTTGCTTCACCGAGATCTTGCATTTTATATTTATTCATAAGTGCATTTTTCAATTTGCTAGTTTCTGATTGATTGTTACTAAATATTAGCAGATCATCAACATATAAAGAAACGAACAGCATACAATTATTTTCAACTTTATAATATAAACAAGATTCTTTCTTTGATTGCTTAAGGCCCGAGCTTGTTAAATCGGTATGGATTTTTTGATTCCATATATGCGATGCTTGTTTAAGCCCATAAATGGCCTTTTTTAGTAAACAAACTTTGTTTTCTTTACCTTTTTCGACTAGACCTACTGTGTGATACATATAGATTGTTTCGCTTAAATCGCCATTTAAGAAGGCTGTTTTTACATCTAGATGTGTAATATCTAAATTGTTTTGGGCACTAAGTGCAAATAGAAGTCTTATTGTTTCTCGTCTTACTACTGGTGAGTGTGTCTCATCGTAGTCAATACCCGCTTCTTGAGCAAAACCTCTGGCTACTACCCTAGCCTTATATTTATTTAGCGTGCCATTTACATCTTGCTTTGTTTTAAAAATCTATTTACTGTGAATGATTTTTTGATTTAACGGCTTATCTACTAGGATCCAAGTTGTTGAAGCTAATGTCACCTAATTCAACTAATTAATTAATTAATCAATTAATTACTTTCAATAAGTTGAATATATACAACAAAAATATTGAATATATAATATTGAATATATATATATTTGTATAATCAAATTCAACTTTTAAATATATGAAGTGAAATATCATATATAACTTTAATAGACAATCACATTTAATTCCATATTTTATGTCATACATATATACGTATATACCATGATACGATAATATTACTTCAAGACTACGAGTCATGTCTGTCATATTTCAATCGCACGATGTTTCATCGTTATGAACATAATCTGTTGATAATTAAGTATATATAACATGTGTTCACTTATTGTTCAAATAGTTTATATTTTGATCATTATCATAAGAATTAAATTTTATTCAATGCTGCTTATCAAGTAGTTTCCATTAAAATAATATCGATGGTCTTTGTCTCATAAATATTGAGTAAAATTCAATTTTCATGATATTCTCTGTGATCCTCATAATTTTTCGTTAGTCACTTTATGATTAGATACAATTTTTTTAAATATCCAATTTCAGATATATGAATAAATATAAATATTATAATATTTTATGTCATACATATATACGTATATACCATGATACGATAATATTACTTCAAGACTACGAGTCATGTCTGTCATATTTCAATCGCACGATGTTTCATGTTAATATACTTCCAATCTCGCCGAATCTTAATATGTAAAAAACGAAGGTGATAAACGAAGTATTCTGTCTTAGTGTTTGGAATAGGTAATTTCTCATTCAGTTAGTGAAATTTGAGGAATATGTTATACATGAAGTTCTCTGTAAACATAATTTTTGATACTGTCATTTTTATATCGATGATGAAGTTGAATTTTGAATGAATTCCACCCACGAACTCAAAATAAAGCTACGTAAAGTATGTAGTATTTTACTCCAAATTTTTATGAAATGCGCGCGTAAGCGCGCGCTTACGAATTCTAGTCCATTCTTAAAAGAGGCATGAGACATCGCAAATCGAAATCTCGCAACCATTGTTTACATTTTATTCGCGCGTGGATTGGTCCACGAGGATTTCGTCGAATGTCGAGTTTTTTTATCGTCGAATCTCGAGGTTATCGTGGTGTCGCAATCTCGAATTTGTTTCATCGCGCTGTGATTCAAAATATGTCTGCCAACGGATAACAGATACTAGGTTAGATATACACGCCTATTCTCCATTCGTAGTTTTCTTGTGCACTTATAAGTGCTATCACATATACTGGCTGTGAAGCGATATGCAATTGAATCTGTGACTTGCTGCAGTTTCATATAATAGGTAAGTGAATCCAGATTTTGATTGAAGTTTAATTGATCAGACGAATTGTTTACTGAATACGAATTGACAAAGAAAATTTATTGATGTATACGAATTGGTTACTCAATACGAATTATTCAAGTGAATTTGGTGATAGACGAATTGGTTACTCAACACGAATTAATAAAGTGAATTTGGTGATATGGTTTAAGATTTGAGTATTGAACATTTGATTATAGATTTTCATTAGACGAATTAGTTGTTTAGTTGTTTACTGAATACGAATTGACAAAGAAAATTTATTGATGTATACGAATTGGTTACTCAATACGAATTATTCAAGTGAATTTGGTGATAGACGAATTGGTTACTCAACACGAATTAATAAAGTGAATTTGGTGATGTGGTTTAAGATTTGAGTATTGATCATTTGATTATAGATTTTCATTAGACAAATTAGTTTTCCTTAATACGAATTGAAAAGATGAATTGCAGCTTTCAGTTTTCGTTACTGAGAACTCATTCGATTATAGAAAGTAAAGAATACAAATTTGTTCTATATTCTGAAAAATGGGAAGGAGAAAAATGCAATTCACATCCGAACACGAAATCGAGCAAAAACGTTTCCGTGCAGAAAGGATCCGAGAATACCAGCAGCAAAGACGTAACAAGAAATCTGCAGTTAGTTTACCCGATCATCACGAGAATAATGTGAGTTCAGAAACAATCAATGTAGATGATAGTTTTATTTTTTCCATCATACGTGGTTCGCTCCATCAAGGCGACACTAAATTTTCGCATTTTAGTAGAGGAAGGCAATGCACTGCTAATGCTGCAGTATCGATAATTATGTCCGTTGCAAGACCCGTTACCTCATGGACTTCTGACATTATCGATACTATATTAGATGTTGGAGATCAATTGTATGTTGATAGTATAGCTAACCGAAGGGCCGTGCATCGGAATGAAGAGTATACAAATTATCTCGCGGTTGCAGAATTGGAAAAAAAAGTCAAAATACTATCTGTAGATTATTATCTAATCTTCGGTGCTGTGATTTTTGGGCATTTGTTTGATGCAAATAGCGATTTTGGTATGCCAAACCTGAAAAATGGCTTACGCCGCTTGTTTAGTGAATCAATCTTTGGAATTTTAACGTGCAACGGAATTTATGTATCAGTCGGCAAGTTCCACGATAAATTTTGGGTATTTGATTCTCATTCGAGAGGTTCAGATGGAAAAGTAGATTATACGGGATCAGCTTGTTTGGTAACATTCGGATCGATTGAATCGTTATTTTCATTATTTACTGCTAATGTTCCTGATACAAATGATAGAGCTGGTAATCAATATGATTTGACACCGGTCTTTGTGATTTCAAATAGTACTAATCATTTCGCAAATCAAAATCAAAGCCATAGTTCGAACGTGCAAAATTCTGTACAAGAAATTAATACTGTTAGAGAATTAGACAATGATATGAGTTTAACTATTTGTACGAAACAAACGGAAGTAATTCTCAATGAGAGTTGCGAAATAAAACTAACTTCACATTTTGAAAATACACCTCACGTTAGTACAAATTACGAAGCAAATAAACGGCAATCTCGTGCACGCAGGAAGCGACACATTTCGACAAGTGATCAATGCTCGTTGAATGCCATTCCAGTAGATGATATTATTGAACATTACATGGGTCCGATGAATGTATTGTGGACTAAGTGTAATGCGAAACATTTTTGTGCCGAAAAAGTTACGAATAAGGATTCCTTTAATGATTGTTGCTCCCATGGAGACGTAATTTTAGAAAAGATGCCGGATACACCCGATGAGCTGCTTTGCTTATTTCAAAATGATCACACAAAATCCAAATTATTTTTCGATAGAATCCGATGTTATAACAGTGCGGTATCATTTGCATCATTCAATGCCAATTTAGTTAATTTTGGTGGGAGACGTTCTGGACCATATTGCTTCAAGATCCAAGGACAAATTTATTATCAGGTTAATACGGCATTGTATCCCGAAGTAAATGAAAGGCCGAGTTATGGTCAGCTATTCATTGTCGATGCGAATGAAGCAATGGAACATCGGCTGCATAAGTATTCACAGCTTGATCGAGAAGTCTTAGAAATTGTCGATCGTTTAATCCGTGAAAAAAATATATTCGCACATTCGTACCAAATGATGAGCGAAGAGATACAGAATCAGGAACGATTATTAAATAAAGATTCAGAAACGGTACCCGAAATGCAGCTTTTGTTCACTTTGAAACCAGGTATGGATCGTAGACGGTTCAATTTTAGAAGATGCAACGAAGTTGCTGCTGTTTTCTCTACAACAGCGGACGGAGAAATTCCTGAATCATTTGTTACGATTCGGAACAAAACGACCAAAATGTTGAAAAATGTCAACACTATGGATCCAAATGTCGAACCTTGGATTTATCCGCTCTTTTACCCGTACGGCACTCAAGGTTGGCATCGTGATTTGATGCGCATTGGTCGACCTGGATCGATGGCTAAGCGTATTAGCAGAGCAGCATATTTGAAGTATCGAATGGCTATACGCGATCAGGAATTAAATATTTTTTTATTGGGTAGACGACTATTCCAGCAGTGGTTGGTAGATAATTATGTAAAAATTGAGAAAGATAGAATCCAATGGTGTAAGAATCACCAAAAAGAGTTAAGGGCAGAGTCGTATCAGGGTTTAATTGATCATTTAGAAAAAAAAGCAAATAATGTTAATGGACGAGTAGGTAAAATTGTAATTCTTCCATCAACATTTGCTGGTTCACCTCGTAACATGCTGCAAACGTACCAGGATGCAATGGCGATTGTCCGTAAGTATGGAAAACCTGACCTTTTTATAACGATGACATGCAATCCAAAATGGCGTGAAATAATCGACAATCTTTTAGTAAATCAGCAGGCGGCAGATCGGCCAGATATTTGCGCACGTGTTTTTAACGTAAAGAAAGATTATTTAGTAGATCTTATTGTTCGACAAAAGTTTTTTGGTGAGGTTGCAGCATATGTTTATGTTATCGAATTCCAAAAACGTGGTCTACCACACATTCATATGCTGGTAACAATGAAACGAAATTCTAAACTAACTGTTCCAGAAATTGTAGATAGATATATATCTGCGGAGATACCAGATCCGAACAAAAACCAAAATTTACACACTATCGTGATGAGACATATGATACACGGACCATGCGGCGATTGGTGTTTAGAAAAAGATAAATGTACGAAACATTTTCCAAAACAATTTAGAGAAATTACAACAATGGATGAAGATGGCTATCCTTATTATCGAAGACGTAATATAAATAAAACTTTTGAACGACCTGGTAAATATTTAGTAGACAATCGTTATGTTGTACCGTATTCCCCTACCTTGTTGCTTTTATTGAACAGTCATATCAACGTCGAGGTAGTTTCAAGTATTAGATCTGTGAAATATTTTTATAAATATATATACAAAGGTCACGATACAGCTGCTATCACAGTTGGTGAAAACTTGGATGAAACCATCGTAGTTGATCATGACGAGATACTCGATTATATTGAAGCCCGTTACGTAGGTCCTGTAGAAGCCAGTTGGAGAATTCTTGGAAAACTCTTGCAAAATAAAAGTCATTCAATTACACGTTTACCTGTTCATTTGGTAAATGAACAAAGCGTAGTATTTAACGATGACAGGGATGAAAGTACGGTGAGATCGGCTCTAGATAAGGTGGATATGTTAGTAGATTACTTTGCGCTAAATGTACACGATGAGCAAGCGAATAAATATTACTATACAGAAATACCATGTCATTACACATTCAAAAAATATAAGATCGATGGTAAAGTCGTTCATCGATGGGTACCACGTAAATGCCAATTTAATTGCATCGGGCGAATGTATTCTGTCAGTCCGACTCAAGTTGAATTGTTCCATTTGCGATTACTATTGTTAGCGGTCCGAGGTGCAAAAAGTTTTGATGACTTAAAAACTACAAATGGGGAGCTCCATCAAACATTCACAGATGCATGCTTAGCTCTCGGATTAATCGAGGATGATGAAGAATGGAGACGGATGACTGAGGCTAGCACTTGGATGATGCCACGTCAACTTCGTAATTTATTTGTCCGAATTTTAATCCATTGTCAACCAGTTGATCCAAGAAGTTTGTGGGAAGGATTCAAAGCAGATATGTCCGAAGATTTTAGACGTCATGGAGGGTCATTGCAATGTGAAATGTGGGCCTATACTCATATCGGTGCATTGCTATTGGTAGAAGGTAAAACTTTTTCGGATTTCCATGGCATGGAACAAAGTATAGATCAAACTGAGATAGATAATGGATCATCTGATGTAATCGTAGGAACCGGAGAAATACAATACGAAAAATTAAATCAACAGCAAAAAGAGATCATCGATACTGTATTGAAATCACTAGATAGTGACGATGAACGTCGGCATAAGTGCTTTTACATCGATGGACCCGGTGGTTCTGGGAAAACGTATGTTTATACTACTCTTTGGTATTTGATCCAAAGTAGAATGAAAAAGGTTATCACAATGGCATTCACCGGAATCGCAGCAAACTTATTACCTCATGGTAAAACTGTCCATAAAACTTTTGGATTACCGGTACCCCTTTATGCGGACTCCTCTTCTAATATCAAAATACAATCCAAGGAAGCCACTTATATTAAAGAAGTTGATGTTGTCATATGGGATGAAGCGACAATGGCACCAAGATATGCTTTAGAAGTAATAGATCGAACCTTACGCGATATCATGAACACCAATATACCATTTGGTGGAAAAATTATAATTTTAGGTGGGGATTTCAGACAATTATTACCCGTAAAACAAAGAGGTACACGTACCGAAACCGTGAATCTCTCTATCAAATTCAGCCCGCCATGGAAATATTTCGAGAAGTTTACATTGAAGCAGAACATGCGTACTTTACCCCAGGAAATTGAGTTTGCGAATTTTTTATTGGAATTGGGCGATGGTAAATTAAATGATCATAATGACAATATGTCGTTTCCTGAATGTTGTATAGCTGATGTAAGTTCAAATATAGTAGCGGTCATTTACGGAGATTACATAAGGGCCAAGCGTTATAAAGAAGCATCAAAATGTGCGATACTCTCTGCAAGAAATGTAGATGTTGAGGAAATTAATAAACAGGTTGTACAATTACTTGATCCGACAAATGAAAAGGTGTATACAAGTATAAACAGTATTGAAAAATCCACAAGTAGTGAAGGTGTTGAAGAAACAATTCTACCAGAATATTTAGAAACTCTAACGCCACCGTCATTGCCAGCTCATGAAATACGTTTACGAACCCATAGCATTGTTATGATTATTCGTAATTTGAGCGTAAACGAAGGCCTTTGCAATGGTACGAGATTACTTGTGCTTGAGCTCGGGAATCACTTATTAAAGTGTGAAATTTTGACAGGTGATAATTCTGGACAAATAGTGTTTTTAAATCATATTACTCTGTATTGCGAGGACGTCTATCCATTTACTTTTAAGAGACGACAGTTTCCAATAAAACTGGCATTTGCAATGACTATAAATAAATCTCAGGGACAAACTTTTGAAAAAATTGGGATAGATTTACGCAAAGATGTTTTTAATCATGGTCAGTTGTACGTGGCTTGTTCGAGAGTTCGGTCATGGGATGCATTACGAATTTTCTTGGGAGATCAGCGAAATCGAAATGAAATAAAAAATTATGTTTACAAAGAATTATACACCAATGCTTGATTTTTCTTATTACTGTTATGAATAGGTATTATGGAACATATTCAGACCCTTTTCTATTAATGGGGGGTAAAGTTTGAAACGTGTTTTTTCATTTTTTTTTATTCGATATTTTGAATGTATAACGTCTCAAGAATTTTGTATTGAATTTTGAGGTCAATCGGAGCAAAATTGACGGATTTATGATAGTTTGAATGACCGTTGCTCCAACTCAGTCTTGCGCACCTTTTTTTGCGGATCAGCAGAGCGGATAAGAAAGCTGCGCATGAGACTAAAGAAGGCATAATCCAGCGTAGACAGGAGCAAAAAGATGCCTTAGACGTCTTGGATGATAGTGATACCACATGGACCTGGCATCGATGATTCTATGTAAGTATTTTATAAGAAAATTCAATTTTTTAAAAGTTATTTTCATTTTTCCAGTGTACAAAACTTTAAATCGATTTTCCAAAACATGTAACTTTTAAAGTCGGTGACCACCATTCCGAAAAAACTACTGAACCGATCGTTTTAAAAATTTGTACATATTCTACATACAAATAACTATCAAGTGGCGTTGAGTTTTTTTTTAATTTTTCAATTAGTATCAATCTTACAATAACATATAGGTCGATTTTATTGTAAAAAAATCGACATTTCAACTTTAAATAATGATGCAAAAAATTTTAAAATTGATAAAATGAAAAAACGCGGCGTCAATTGAGAGAAAAACTAATTAACTAATCAAAACAATTTGTTTTTTTGATTCCAGATAATCCAGTGCTGAGGAATCGCGGTCACCGCAAAAAATTTTTTTTTCGAGGCACCAACGGAGGACTGCAATAAATCCGTTATGTCTTTATATTTTTGTACCAAATTTTTTAAAAATATTCTTCAAATGTTGTATTATAAAATACTAATTTTCAAAATAAATCTATAACAATATGTTGTAAAAAAATTCTTGAAAATAGGCCCTTTTTTGACCAAACAAACTTTACCCCCCCACCCCTTAACCTGGATATCTTTATTATAGATTACGTTCTATTTTTAATTAGAAACTTCCTTCTTCGCCACGGTCAATTCTGAAAATGCGTCTATTAGTTCGAATCGATATTCTTTGTAGTATTTGTTATTACTATTGAAACACCAGGTACTTGGTTAATGATGCTATATGACAATTGAATAGTCTTTAATCACAGCTTTTTGTTTTTTGGGCTATGTGAATGATGTGAATCAAGGATCATTGGAATGGTTGCTTGGTATAACAAGAAAACTTGTTTGTATAATAAGTGAACGGTGTTTAAACTGTTGTTAATTTTTTTCGTATAAAAATGACCAGATATTCGTGAATCGTTATCTGTATAATACGGTTATTATATTGAGAGTCTCGTTCTCCAGATTACAAGGTAGTACCGCTACTTCACGCAAGTGACGCCATATTCTTCAGAGTATAAAATTCACGACTCACTTTCCCTACTCCTCACGACCTCACGTTCATGCTTCATTACGTTCTTTGTGCATGGTGACGTCGCATCTTCGAAAACTGATTAAAACAAATTACGGAAAAGAAAGTATGCCAAAGTCAAAGAAAAGATCGCGGGACTCGCGGGAAGACGACTGCGACAGACTTTGGCGAAGACTCAAGCGGCTTGAAGAAAAAATCGAGAAGAAAATCGAGAAGAAAATCGAGCGTAGTAACGAGCACATGTTTGCGGCATTGGAACCCAGGGATCGAGTAGCTGTTCAACAGCAACCGAATCCGGCCTCTGGCACAGGTAAGAGACAGATGCGAGGCATTTCCATCGTCCTTGGCGGTACTCTCACAATTCTGTGACTTAGTATCCGTGCATTTTGGTCTAGTGTCATGTACAGTCCATGCGGACCAAACATAACCTAGATGCATTTTCGTTCTCGCAGAACCCTCGGTCAGAGACGAAGATAATTCGTCTCAAAAGGAAAATATAGAAGATGCGTCTTCTAATTTGCCGTTGGGTCTGCTCGAAGTGAACATGGCTTCGCCAGTGAACATGGCTTTGCCAGATATCCAAAAATTGGATGAGGAAACGCTTAAACTCCTAGGGGACGATGCAGCTTCGGCAGCAGAAAATGAGGTTCAATTCCATCCAGAATTAGCTTCAAGGTGGAAAAACTGGATCTGTGGGGGTATAGGCAAGGAAAATAAAAAACAACTCCTGGATAAGTATCCCAGAACGGGAAATTGTACATTGGAAGCTCAACGCCTGAACCCAGAGGTCGCAGCCTCTTTGAACGAGACGTCCAAAAGAAGGGATAAGCACTTTGCAGATTCGCAAAACACTATTGGTTCAGCCTTGTCCGCCATAGGATGTGCGGCTACGCTCATTCTAAATGACAAAGAAAACGAAGGCTTAGACAAAATGCAAATTCTTGAATTGCTTCTGGATGCAGGAAAGCTGCTCTCGGAGGGGCATCATCAGGAGGCTATAGCTCGAAGGGCTTATATATTACCCTTTCTGGACAAAAAGGCCAAGTCAGTGCTGGAAAATTCAGGTATCGACGAATTTTTGTTTGGCGAAAACTTGATGGACAAAATAAAATCTGCAGAGGCTATTGAAAAGGTAGGGTTGGATTTAAAACCCCAGCCAGTGACGAAGAAGCCTCCGCTGCGTCAGTCGTCTTCGGTAAACTGGAAGAGCCCGCTGCAAGGTTCCAGGGCAACTTCCAGGCGGGCAGCTATCAGTCGAACAACCAACAATCGAACAACAAACAGCGTTTTCCGCAGAAACCTTGGAAAAATCAGGCAGCCAAGTCGTACCCGGGTCAGCATCGGAGCCAGACACAAGCTCGGCCCCAGAACCATCAACCCAATCCTCAACAGAAACATTAGCGGTAAGAAAGATTGCTGGGAGGCTGTCTAACTATTATCAAAACTGGAAAGACATCACGTCAGATAGATTCGTTTTGGCATGCGTAAAGGGCTACGAGATAAGCCTCAGTAGTTGCCCTAAGCAAACATACATTCCTCTGGAGCCAACGCTTAATACTGAAGATTTTATTAGATATAAGGAACAAATCAACCATCTTCAACTGTTAGGAGCAATTAAAAGGTGCTCATATTGCCCAGGCCAATTCATATCAAAGTACTTCTTGGTCCCAAAACCGAATGGTTCTGACAGATTTGTATTGAAATTGAAAAAGTTTAATACCTTCATAGACACCGAGCATTTCAAAATGGAGGACATACGTTCTGCCACACGTTTAGTTTCCTTGGGAGCCTTTATGGCTAATTTAGACCTGCAGGATGCATACTTTTTAATTCCAGTTAGTGAAAAATGTAGAAAATACCTTAGATTTTCGTTCAACATACAGTTGTATGAATTCAGTTGCCTACCGTTTGGACTGTCCTCAGCTCCTAGAGTCTTTACTAAGGTCCTCAAGCCTGTGCTTAATTGGCTGCGGAGCAGGGGGTTCTTATCAGTGGCCTACTTAGATGATATCCTGTGCATCGGAGACGATTATGAATCTTGTCTCGATAATGTTAAGGCCACATTAAATATACTGGAATCTCTTGGATTCATCATAAATAACAAAAAGAGTAACCTAACACCCAGTAACCGGTGTAAATTTCTGGGTCTTATAGTAAACTCAAAAAACCAAACACTAGAACTACCTGAAGAAAAACGACAAAAAACTCAAAAGCTTGTAGCACTCTTTAGCTCAAAGAAAGTCTGCAAAATTCGTGACTTTGCTCACTTCATTGGTATCATAATATCTTGTTGTCCGGCCATAAAATATGGCTGGCTTTATTCAAAGAACTTTGAAAGAGCCAAATACTTATCTCTCTTGGTAAATGAAGGAAATTATGAAGCTCAGATGGTTCTACCCGAATGGCTGCAGGAGGATTTTGAATGGTGGAGGACCAATATAACACATTCAGTCAATCCCATTAGAAAATTCCAATTTCAAAAAGAAATTTTTTCTGATGCATCCTCCACGGGATGGGGTGCTTTTTGCGAGGGGAACAAAGCTCATGGTTTTTGGAAGACGTCTGAGAGTAACTTTCATATCAACCGGTTGGAATTCATAGCGGCTTTTATGGCCTTGAAGTGCTTTGCTGAGGGTTTAAGCAATTGTGAACTCCTGCTCCGTATTGATAATACTACGGCGATTGCTTATGTCAACAGAATGGGGGGGGGGGGGGGGGGGGGGGGGGGTGCAATACCCAGGCCTAAACAAGGTTTCCAAGGACATCTGGCGTTGGTGTGAGGAAAGAAATATATGGGTCTTTGCAACATATATCCCCTCCAAGGAAAATGTAGAGGCAGATCAGGGTTCAAGGGTTAAAAATATTGACACGGAATGGGAGTTGGCAGACTACGCATTCAGTAGAATTAAAAATACTTTCGGAGTACCTGAGATCGATCTGTTCGCTTCTAGAAGCAACACAAAGTGCTCAAAGTTTTGCGCTTGGCAGAGAGATCTAGAAGCATACTCTATTGACGCTTTTACTTTAAATTGGGCCAGATGGCAATTTTATGCATTTCCGCCATTTTCCCTTATTCTGAGGGTGTTGAGAAAATTAATTGAAGATAAGGCGGAGGGTATAGTTGTCGTCCCTTATTGGCCAACGCAACCCTGGTACCCTCTGTTTAGGTCAATTTTAGTGGACGAACCGATTATTTTTGAGCCGTCAGCTAACTTGTTGTTATCACCTTGTAGGTACCAGGTACATCCTCTAGCCAAGACGTTGGCTTTAGTTGCAGGGAGGTTATCAGCGAGGCCTACAGACGAAAAAACGTGTCAAAAGCAACTATAGAGCTTCTCATCGCTTCTCTGGCAGAAAATACTATTAAGCAATATAGTGGACCGATAAAGGCCTGGATAGAATTTTGCGAAAAATCAAAAATCGATCCATTTACGGGACACGGAAACCAAGTATTGGAATTCTTAACCAGGCGCTATGAAGCAGGCGCTTCATACGGCACCCTGAATTCATGCAGAGCAGCAATCTCGCTAATATCTGAGGAAAATATCGGTAAAAATCCGACAATCGGTCGTTTTTTTAAGGGTGTTTTTAAAACAAGACCTTGTCAACCCAAGTACGATAGAACCTGGGACATAACCCCAGTATTAAACAAAATTTCGGAAATTTTTCCTTTAGAACAGTTGAGTTTACAGGATCTTACCGTCAGACTAGTCACGCTGTTAGCCCTGGTAACGGCACAAAGAGTACAGACTCTGTCCTCCATCAAGCTATGTAATATTAAAAAAACTCTAGAGGGCTTCGAAGTTAAGATTACAGACATTCTGAAGACCTCAAGACCAGGGTCTAGTCAACCCCTTTTGTTGTTGCCACGCTTTGAGCAGCAACCTAAGCTATGCATTGCAAGTGCATTGGAAACATATATTGAAAGGACCAAGCTTCTGAGAGGCAATTGTGATAATCTACTAATTACAACTAAAAAACCGCACAGAGCGGCTTCGTCACAGACTATTAGCAGGTGGATCAGGAGCATGCTCGCTCTTAGTGGTATTGGCGCAGAATTTTCTGCGCACAGTACTAGACACGCATCCACTTCGGCAGCTTTGAAGAAGGGTATCGATATTAATATAATTAAGTCCGCGGCAGGATGGTCAAAAGAGTCCCAAGTATTTGCCAAGTATTATAACAGACCTATTGCTAGCCTAAAAAGTGGGTTTGCTTCCTTCTTACAATAAGAATATATAGTTTATTTCTTCTTACCTACGTTAGCCATTAGAGAAACCTAAAAAAAAAAAAAAAAAAAAAAATGTTAAACTCATAAAGAAGTCTAAGGTCTACCAGAGAGGCCGTGTACAATAAAAAAAAAAAAAAAAAAACCGTATGGTTCTCTAAACATCTACCTTATAATCTGGAGAACGAGACTCTCAATATAATTGCTCGATCAAATGAACTTACCTTAAGTGAAGTTCGATCGAGATTATGTTGAGAGTCTCGTTCGAAATGATTACAACCCTCCCAGTGTGAATTTGACTATTCAGCAAAATTTTCACACCCTACCCCGGAAATTTTATTGTACTACACTGCAATACTATACTTTAAACATAATGAAGCATGAACGTGAGGTCGTGAGGAGTAGGGAAAGTGAGTCGTGAATTTTATACTCTGAAGAATGTGGCGTCACTTGCGTGAAGTAGCGGTACTACCTTGTAATCATTTCGAACGAGACTCTCAACATAATCTCGATCGAACTTCACTTAAGGTAAGTTCATTTGATCGAGCAATTATACTCGAGTATAAGAATCTTGAAAATACGTACTGATCATGGAGGAAAAATCACAAGAAAAAATAGGTAAGTGCCTCATTAATTGTGCTTTAGTAACAGCTCTTGGAACATTTATTTTTCCTCTTTCGTATGATCGCATCGTGTATTTTCGGTCATGTTGCAGTTGACAACATTACTGAAAATACCAATTCTTACATCCCGAACGATGGGTCTAGGAAAGAAACTAGACTTTTATACCTATTTTAAATCTGAATATAGCTGCATGGCCAATTGCATAAAATTAATTAATTAATTAATTACATATAAAACGCTCGACCCTCTCTCGATTTAAATATATCGCCAATTAATAATACAGTATAAAAAAAATTATTTGTAGATGACGTGGTGGATGATGGAATGTGCGAAGAAAATGAACAAGAATCATGCGACGTAACCGACTACATCAATATCGACGATAAGGAGTTCGCATATACTTCAAATGAGGACATTGAACGTATACGCTGTAACGTGGTATTTGTGTAATTCCCAGTTACAAGAGAATTTAGGCGAAAAATACGATGATACGTGGCGCAGACAAGGTCTCCAGGAAAGGACAAATTAGGAAAAAATTATTAGGCTAAACTAACGCACTATTTTATTTTTGTAAATCATGTACATCTTCTACGAGGCATTCACCGTCGTGGAAACTACCGAAGAAACTATGGCTCATCAGGAAACCTCAACATCTACAGTCATTATCGACGTCTCGATCGGCGTGCAGATCTTTGTTCCACCAAGAAAGTGGCAAGGTCAGCGCCTCCTCTCGACCAGGCGAATTCTACCACCCCCAACGAACTGGATTGACGGCGTACAAGGATGTGCGAGAAGCACGAGCAATCCTCCCGTCATCCGACGAGCCTACCGTTTGACAAGACTGCACAACTGAAACGAGGGTGGCGTACAAGGTCAGGTGAAGAATATTCACAGCCTCCCACTCAATGACTAATCAGCTGGAGCAGGTATCGTAGAACTACTCTCTCAGAAACTGTTATCGCGGCCGGGTTGGTCCAGAAAACCCCCGGATCGGCGTTCCAACCTATTGAATTTTGTCGTGGGCGAGATCCTTGTGATCCAGCGCGAGGCTATTGTGCAATTTCCTTAAGGATCGACTAATAATGTAAGGCCTTGGGAGAATTATCATATAGCTCTGGCGAGCGAGATTTCTTATGAATCTAGCGTCAGGGAGTTCTATCGGAAGGCAGCAAGAAGAGGGGTATCGTAACGGCAGGGGTAGGCTAGGTTCCTCCTGAGAAACGCAACGACACCTCATACGTTCGTCGAAACTACCGAAAAGACGAGAGCCAATTAGGACAAAGATGAGCCACGTGACCCATCAGAAGTCGGTACGAGCGAAAATAAGGACTATATAAGGAGGATACGTAGGCTAATCGGCCTACTCTTCGCTCTGTCTGCGCCTACTTATCGTCGGTCTATCATATCGAAAATTGTTAACTACCAAGTTCATTTAAAATCAGTGTGTGTTATCTTGAAGCAAATTAAGGTAAGGTCTTGATTTCTTTATGTGAAGGCACGAGGTCGTTCGTATAAAAGTCTGTTTTATGGTTATTTCTTGAGCTAAGAAGCTCGTCATTTGTTTAATTTATCGAACAACCTCGAGTCTGGCCGAATTCGTAGACTTGCTATTGCTTTTTCGCCATTATTGATTATATATTGCTTTTTGGCTTGTTCTATCGTAGTATTTTCTTCTATTTAGTATGTTAAATATTTATTGTGCATGAAATCTGTAGGATAAGTACTTTTCCTGGAGAACCTGAGCGAAGATAGCCGCGAGTGGCCTTAGGCCTCGCGTTACAGTAATCTTTAGTTATAATTCTGTTTAATTCTGGTCATAATTGACTATTTTGTTATAATCTATCATTAATACCGTCTTGTTTAAAGTAAATTCATTTCGTAAAGTTGAGTATCGTTTAATACTGTGTCATCGAGTATCATATCGTATAGAATCGGGTTTATTATAGCGTTTACAGCTTTGATCTATTAACGTGGCTTTGTTTAATTCATTTTGAGTGACCATGCGGTTCCGAGTTTAAACTAGAATTCAGGATATCGTATTTATCACGCTTAGCAAGCCCCTAAGTAAGACGGTATCGTTTGTTACCACGCTTTGTCGGCTAGCGACCGAAATATAAAATCCTTGTCTTAGGCGGCGTTATGAAAATAATTTTGCTTTGGGTACGAAGTATCGCTTTGTGATACCTAATCTGGAGTCTAGTTTCTAGTTTTATATCGAGTCAACTCTGACCCGCCTATGACTCGGTTCGTAGTATAAAATACGTAAATTCTACCCCGACAAGTAGGAAAACTATCGTAACCGATTAATGAAAATCTATGTTTGATTCTGTTACCAGTACGACTCAATTACTCACTCTCGTTGAATAAATAATTGATTGATGTTACCTCTAATACTCGTGTCGAATTAATAATTTGTATGGTGTACCCTGCCCCTCTATCTAAGGCTACGGAAAACTGAGTTAGCTGAGTTATCGCTCGTTGCATTCTCGTATTTTTGGCTAAATAATTTGTTTTATGGTATTGTAAAAATTTGGTTAAGAAACGACGCTAAAGCGTCTGGCGCCCAACATATAGTAAGTTTCAGTAAAATTAACTCGGGAAAGCGTCGAATTGTGACGTAGTAGTGGTTTTCCTCTTCCTAAAAGAAAACTGCGTTACAAATTGGCGCCCAACGTGGGGCCACGCCAAGGAGGAAATCAATTTTTGAGGTACATCAATCAAATTTCGGTAAATTCACGGAAAAATCGCGAAAAATTCGCGTAAAATCACGAAAATTTCACAGAAAATTTATAAAATTTTCAAAATCTAGCCGTTAGGAACCACCCGTTAAACAAAAGAAAGGAGAAAAACAGATCTTAGAGGATTAACCATGAACGCTGTTAATATTTGACAAAACAGAAAGATTAATATAATCTTCTCAACGAAAGCTGTTGACTACGCAGTACTCTTAAGACCTGTATCGTATTTATCTTTCTTGCGTATTTTTCAAACCAACGTGTATCGGCCGGCGACCGCTGTGTTTATCCCCAGCGCTCGTGTGTTTACAACTTCTTCATGTCAAAACCGTCGTCTATCGACGCGTGGATCTATTTATTATCAGCTGACGAATTACGTCACGAATTAATTAATCTATCTCGTTCACCTGTCGGAACCCTCCCCACCTTACGCGATCGGTTACTTCGCGCCTATCGACACAAACGCGGAGAGATGTCTGACCCCGGTACACCGGCGGGTCAACCGCTGCATTTAGATGCACCCGAGGATAGCCCCCAGTCACCTCACTCCCACGGGCCAATGAGAGATAGCACCCCGGAACCTATCCACGGTAACGACAATCCCGAAGATCCCCGTCATAACGTATCTAACCATGGCGATAATCCTCCCGGTAATAACGCAAATACAACTATGCCTGCGAACACACCTCCGGAACTACCTCACGTATCGAATAATCGTCCTATCGATTTAAGTCAACAACCATTTGCCAATCTTTCGCCTAACGCTCATCAATTCACGCCGCGAACCAATCAGACACACTATCGACCTCCATTTAATACATCGCGACAATACTTCCAACCAAGACCCCCCGCGAATCATGCACCGACACCCGCAGCAGCATACGATATTATGCGTCGATGGAACCTCACCTTCTCAGGTGCCCGCACCGAAGATGCGGAAGCATTCCTATCAAGAATACAGGAGGGGCGCGTCTTAATTAATCTTCGCGATGAAGACATCTTAAATAGTTTACCCTTTTTCTTATCTGGAGTAGCTATTTATTGGTACAGGGCCAAGCGTAACAGCTGGCAAACATGGTCGCAGTTCGAAAATGCGTGGCGGAATAGGTTCGGAAACCCCGACCTTCAGTACGCACTGCGAGAAGAAATTAGGCAGAGAACGCAGGGCGAGCAAGAGTCGGTGGCTGACTATTTGACATATATGAGGGCGTATTTCGGCAGATTATATCCACCGTGGAGTGACGGGGAACAATTAGAATACGCGTATCGAAATCTGTTGCCGCGATATCAAATCTTGATTAGACGTGACGAACTCTACGATCTCGACACGCTAGAGGAATTAGCACGCAGATTAGAACTTAGCTATGGTATCGCGGGCCGCTACCATGCACCCCCAACAGCCGAACATTCTTTACTCCCGGAGTTAGCCTATCGCGGAGTTCGTACCACGCCTAAGCAATCCCGAAACGCGCTCACCGCGTGTAGTATCGACATCGAAGACCCTGACCTCATAAACGCAGCTATATCGTCTAAACCAAATCCCAACAAAAAGTCGCAAAACGCGAAAAACACCGGAAATAAAAAGAACAATCCTCCGAATAATACATCTGCCGTACCGACGTCACCTATCGACCCCGTAAATTTCGCGAACGTTGTTTCTCCTACCGGGGAAAATTCGGAACCAACCCCTTGGATGGGTAAATGTTGGAATTGTGGGAAATCAGGACATAGGTTCCCACAATGTAACGAAGATAAAAAACGATTTTGCTATAAATGCGGTAAACCAGAAGTAACGAAACTGACCTGCCCTCGGTGCTCGGGAAACCAGCCAGGGAACCGTCAGTAAGGGCGATCGCGGAATCCCACATTCAGCCCGCGAAAACTACCCCGGAAATGACACTCGGTAATTTAATACAAGAATCGAGAAACCTACCGTTATTGTTTATCGAATTTAAAATATTTGATCACACCGTAAGAGCTTTATTTGACAGCGGATCCTCTCGAACTTTTGTAGGTCCAAAATTAACCCCGATAATCGAATCTTTAAATTTACCGTTATCAGAAGCACAGACTAGCCATGTGATTACCGCCGCTGGTAAAACAGCTAGCGTAACACATAAAATCACGTTACCTATCGAATTATACGACCGAACTTTCGAAATTCACGCACATATGGTACCCGGACTAAATTTCGCATGTATCCTCGGTTTAGATTTCATTCACACCTGTAAGATAGTAGCCGACTTTGAAGAATTAACGTGGTGCTTTAAGGATAATCCTACCGAAATCTTTAATTTTGTTAACGATACCCGTGCTGAATTAACTACGTGTAACGGTCTTTTATTACTCTCAGACGAGCAGTCCGCTCAATTAAAAACTTTGTTAGATATCGAGATACCACCGGCTTCCGATCAAATCGGGATCACTACGTTAACCTCACATCGTATCAATGTAGGAGATCACCCCGCGATTCGACAACGATCCTATCGCGTATCGCCTAAAATACAAGAGGCTATCGATAACGAAGTTGACAAATTATTAACATCCGGAGTAATTGAGCCATCTCGTAGCGAATGGGCAAGTCCTATCGTTATGGTTAAAAAGCCCAACGGATCATATCGTCTTTGTATCGATTTTAGACAAGTTAATAGCATTTCAAAAAAGGATGCTTAATCTCGATAAACTCCGTTCCGCACGTTTTATTTCAACCATCGATTTAAGCCAAGCATATTTTCAAATTCCGCTAACACAAGAAAGCCGCGAGATTACAGCCTTTATCGTGCCTGGAAAAGGACTCTTCCATTTCACTCGCATGCCTTTCGGTTTAACCGGAGCTCCCGCGACCTTTCAAAGGTTACTTGATCAACTAATAGGACCAGAAATGGATCCATATGCTTTTGCTTATCTCGACGATATTATTATTGCAACCAAAACTTTCGAAGAACATCTTGAATGGCTAAAGCGTGTCTTGAAAACTATCCATAACGCCGGCTTAACTATCAACCGCGAAAAAAGTGAATTTTGTTGTTCGCAAGTTAAATATCTCGGTTTTATCGTCAATGAAAATGGCCTACAAGTGAATCCAGACAAAATCACTCCCGTTATTGAATATCCCGCGCCGCGAACAATTAAACAATTACGCCGTTTTTTAGGCATGGCATCATGGTATCGTCGTTTTCTTCCGAATTTCGCTAGTGTCACCGAACCTTTGACCCGTCTATTAAAGAAAACTCAATCTTGGATATGGAACGAAGAACAAAATTCCGCGTTTGAACAAGTAAAGAACTACTTGACTACAGCGCCGACTCTCACTTGCCCAGATTTTAACCTCCCATTCGTCCTTCAGACGGATGCAAGTGCAGTAGGTATCGGAGCTGTTCTTACTCAAACTAAAGACGAAGTAGAAAACGTAATAGCTTATGCTAGTCGAACCCTATCGGAAACCGAACGTCGTTATTCTGTAACTGAACAAGAATGTCTCGCTGTGGTTTGGGCTATCGCGAAATTCCGCGCATATATCGAGGGGTATCACTTTACTGTTATCACGGATCATAGTAGTTTACAATGGCTCCATAAACGTAAAAATCCTACGGGAAGATTAGCCCGATGGGCTCTCGAATTGTTAGGCTACGATTACACTATCGTTTATCGTAAGGGTGCATTAAATTATGTTCCTGATGCACTTTCTCGTATCCCTGAAACAACAATCGAACCGGAAATGGGAATTGCGGCTGCTATCGCTCCTGTTCCTATTCCCGATTCCTGGTATGACCGAAGGAAACTTGCTATCGTTGATTTACCAAACAAATTTCGCGATTGGAAAGTAGAAAATGACAATATGTATTTTCGACGTACAGATCCTATCGCTGATACCGTGATACGCGATTTAAACGCCTGGAAACTCGTTCTACCTGAGGACCAGCGAGCTAATGCACTTCAAGAAGCGCATGATGCACCTCAAGCCGGTCACCTAGGTATCGAAAAAACATATCGAAGACTTAGTACCGACTATTATTGGCCCGGAATGTATTACGATGTCGCGAAATATGTCCGTAAATGTCACACGTGTCAACGTTGTAAAGTCAATCAAGTTGCTCCTACCGGTTTAATGGGACAAAGAGTAGTTGAACAACCTTGGGTTGTTGTAGCTGCAGATATAATGGGTCCATTCCCACCTAGTAAAAATGGATTCGCATATATTTTGGTGATACAAGATCTTTTTACGAAATGGGTAGAGTGTCGCGCGCTTAAAAAAGCGACCGGACAGAAAATAAGCGAAGCTTTCGAAGAACTCATTCTTTCGCGATGGGGAGCACCCCAAGTTTTACTTACTGATAATGGCACAGAGTTTAATAATCACACTATAAAAGAACTCGCGAATAAATACGGTATCGTCCACACTACTACGCCACCATATCATCCTCAAGCTAATCCAGTAGAGCGGGTTAATAGAGTTTTGAAAACCATGATTATATCGTTTTTGGAAAGAGATCACAGAGAATGGGATTTACATCTCGCAGATTTTAGATTCGCTTACAATACCGCCTACCATACTTCCGTAGAGACAAGTCCAGCCTTTTTAAACTTCGGTCGCGTACCAAAGCCTACTAACTTTTTGCGTGATCGAACAGCTGATATTCCGAATTTAGACATTCAACCTACTGAATCATGGTCCAAGCGAATGCAACAATTGCAACACCTACGCGAATGGGTAACTAAAAATCTCGAAGATGCATTCATTAGACAATCCCGACATTATAACTTACGACGACGCGAACAGCGGTACGTGATAGGCGACCTCGTATTGAAACGTCACCATGTATTATCATCGGCCGCGCAAAACATTGCGGCAAAACTCGCACCTAAATTCGCTGGTCCTTATCGCATTTCCCGAATCCTTTCTCCTGTGGTTTATGAATTGTCGGAATTAGAGGGTACTCGTGTAGTGGGAAAGATGCATGCAAAAGATTTAAAACTGTATCGTAATCCTGTGCCTTAACCCCCAGGAAGACTATATCAACCACCCAGATACCGAACTATTACTCGGACCTATCAATATGGATCATTCAGACGAAGAGGTAGATGCTCCACGGGGGTGGGATCGCTTACACAAATATTCCTCTTTACTGGATCTCATGTGCGCTGCGCACCCACAGCTACGGCTGGACCTCTTAGCGGCATGTGCCGAGATCAACGAGGATCGGACAAACCCTCGATATCACGTAGCCAGTTCTGCGAGCGTATACGACCCCCCCGAAATGAAGGACGCGAGTACACAATGTCACTCATCAGTACCGATGATCACTACCAGCACTCAAACTGAACACTTCAACATAGCCCGAGAGAGTAATACCCAAACAGAACTAGTATTACCTCGACCAGACTTAACCCCAACCCCGACTCCACCGACAACACCAATAACCCCCGAGTCTTGTTGTGCCGGCATCTTTGATCCACCCATCACGCCACCAGGTGTACCGACACCACCAACGGTCCAACCGACCGTATTTACCGGTCCCTATCGTCCGGGCCCCTTTGCACCGTGCGTCGCCGATCCAATCACTACCTATCGAGCACCACCTAAGACGGATACCACCACCCGCCCAAGCCCATTCCCCGAGCCAAGGCCAAGGCCTCCACCATATGAGCCACGTTCACCCTCGGCGTGCTGGAATTGTGGTATTATCGGGCACCAATCGACAAACTGCCCTTACCCAGTCGAGAAACACTGTTTTCAGTGTGGTAAGCCAGGGGTGACTAAAGCTGCTTGCCCCAACTGCTGTCGCTCGTGGGCCCGAAACATCAATCAACGCCTAGCGGCAGGGAAATCCACCAAAACCCGGCGTCCCGTGCCTCCGAGTACACGCACCACAGACCCGAAGAAGTCTCGTTATGAGTAACCTCTCGTAATATAATTATTCTTCTACTATCATTGACAAACCATCCATAATATTAACCAATACGACTTATCTACCTTACTGCTCAACGTACTATTATTATTTATATCAAAACTACGTTACAGTAGGTCTCTATCGCACTCCATTATTCATTATTATTTGTTTCAAATTTGAAGCTTTGTTCCGTGCGTGGATATCTACCATATTATATTACTCACTATTACTTGTTTCCAAGTTGAAGATTTATTTTATACACGGACCTCTATCGTACTAGGCTCCCTTAGTATACTTAATATTATTTGTTTCAAACTTGCAAAAACCCCTATTATAACCCGTGATACACCATGTTAGTCCCAACTGAGGAGATCACCCTGAATAAAAACAAGGACAAAATACCATCTCTGCTTCGTGTAATTTGACCACCCTACCTATGGAAACTCCCAAAATTGATCCAGGTAGAAATAACTAGGATTAGGATACCAATTCTCCACCTATTGAAATTATTCGTATCGAACCCCAGGTTCTAATAGCAATCTAGTCAAGAAACAGTGTCACAATCCTTTAACATTTGTTCTATCCAAATCCATACCGCGCGCGCTACCGTCCGTTCGCGGAAAAACTCACGTGTGCTATCGACAAAAACTCATTTCTTTTGTTTCGCGTGCTCAGCACAACCTATGGTTAGTTTAAGTTTAGTTAAAAGTTATATTCTCATTTTTGGTTTTGTTATAGTTCAGCAAATACAGTCAAGCTACCGTTTAGGGTATCTCCAGAAAAATTCTCGCGTTTAAAGTCCAGTTTGTTAAAGTTAAGTCTAACTCTACGTATTCGCCACTCACGAGTTCATCTATCGTTTTTAGTAATTGATAAAGACTCGTGTTTTCACTAAGGCATCACGGCCTTGTCGGCCTTCTCCTGGGAGGGAAAAGTTGTAACGTGGTATTTTTGTAATTCCCAGTTACAAGAGAATTTAGGCGAAAAATACGATGATACGTGGCGCAGACAAGGTCTCCAGGAAAAGACAAATTAGGAAAAAATTATTAGGCTAAACTAACGCACTATTTTATTTTTGTAAATCATGTACATCTTCTACGAGGCATTCACCGTCGTGGAAACTACCGAAGAAACTATGGCTCATCAGGAAACCTCAACATCTACAGTCATTATCGACGTCTCGATCGGCGTGCAGATCTTTGTTCCACCAAGAAAGTGGCAAGGTCAGCGCCTCCTCTCGACCAGGCGAATTCTACCACCCCCAACGAACTGGATTGACGGCGTACAAGGATGTGCGAGAAGCACGAGCAATCCTCCCGTCATCCGACGAGCCTACCGTTTGACAAGACTGCACAACTGAAACGAGGGTGGCGTACAAGGTCAGGTGAAGAATATTCACAGCCTCCCACTCAATGACTAATCAGCTGGAGCAGGTATCGTAGAACTACTCTCTCAGAAACTGTTATCGCGGCCGGGTTGGTCCAGAAAACCCCCGGATCGGCGTTCCAACCTATTGAATTTTGTCGTGGGCGAGATCCTTGTGATCCAGCGCGAGGCTATTGTGCAATTTCCTTAAGGATCGACTAATAATGTAAGGCCTTGGGAGAATTATCATATAGCTCTGGCGAGCGAGATTTCTTATGAATCTAGCGTCAGGGAGTTCTATCGGAAGGCAGCAAGAAGAGGGGTATCGTAACGGCAGGGGTAGGCTAGGTTCCTCCTGAGAAACGCAACGACACCTCATACGTTCGTCGAAACTACCGAAAAGACGAGAGCCAATTAGGACAAAGATGAGCCACGTGACCCATCAGAAGTCGGTACGAGCGAAAATAAGGACTATATAAGGAGGATACGTAGGCTAATCGGCCTACTCTTCGCTCTGTCTGCGCCTACTTATCGTCGGTCTATCATATCGAAAATTGTTAACTACCAAGTTCATTTAAAATCAGTGTGTGTTATCTTGAAGCAAATTAAGGTAAGGTCTTGATTTCTTTATGTGAAGGCACGAGGTCGTTCGTATAAAAGTCTGTTTTATGGTTATTTCTTGAGCTAAGAAGCTCGTCATTTGTTTAATTTATCGAACAACCTCGAGTCTGGCCGAATTCGTAGACTTGCTATTGCTTTTTCGCCATTATTGATTATATATTGCTTTTTGGCTTGTTCTATCGTAGTATTTTCTTCTATTTAGTATGTTAAATATTTATTGTGCATGAAATCTGTAGGATAAGTACTTTTCCTGGAGAACCTGAGCGAAGATAGCCGCGAGTGGCCTTAGGCCTCGCGTTACAGTAATCTTTAGTTATAATTCTGTTTAATTCTGGTCATAATTGACTATTTTGTTATAATCTATCATTAATACCGTCTTGTTTAAAGTAAATTCATTTCGTAAAGTTGAGTATCGTTTAATACTGTGTCATCGAGTATCATATCGTATAGAATCGGGTTTATTATAGCGTTTACAGCTTTGATCTATTAACGTGGCTTTGTTTAATTCATTTTGAGTGACCATGCGGTCCCGAGTTTAAACTGGAATTCAGGATATCATATTTATCACGCTTAGCAAGCCCCTACGTAAGACGGTATCGTTTGTTACCACGCTTTGTCGGCTAGCGACCGAAAAATAGAATCCTTGTCTTAGGCGGCGTTATGAAAATAATTTTGCTTTGGGTACGAAGTATCGCTTTGTGATACCTAATCTGGAGTCTAGTTTCTAGTTTTATATCGAGTCAACTCTGACCCGCCTATGACTCGGTTCGTAGTATAAAATACGTAAATTCTACCCCGACAAGTAGGAAAACTATCGTAACCGATTAATGAAAATCTATGTTTGATTCTGTTACCAGTACGACTCAATTACTCACTCTCGTTGAATAAATAATTGATTGATGTTACCTCTAATACTCGTGTCGAATTAATAATTTGTATGGTGTACCCTGCCCCTCTATCTAAGGCTACGGAAAACTGAGTTAGCTGAGTTATCGCTCGTTGCATTCTCGTATTTTTGGCTAAATAATTTGTTTTATGGTATTGTAAAAATTTGGTTAAGAAACGACGCTAAAGCGTCTGGCGCCCAACATATAGTAAGTTTCAGTAAAATTAACACGGGAAAGCGTCGAATTGTGACGTAGTAGTGGTTTTCCTCTTCCTCAAAGAAAACTGCGTTACAACGCATATATGAGGCTTCAACGTAAGAAATAAATTCACAAATGAATCAAATTTAAGCTGCTTCCCTACGCAATTCCACCAGATCTGAAAACATTGGGAAAAAAGGTGTTATTAAACGAAATATCTCTGCCTGGGCACCGAAATCAATGAAACAAACTCTGTAGCGCAATTTTATGCGCGATTTCGAACACGTACGGCCAAAAAAATGTTTTTTTTACGCGAAAATAGAGAAGATATCCATGCAAAACGGCTTTGAAAACGTTTTACATGGATATCTTCTCTATTTTCGCGTAAAAAAAAACATTTTTTTGGCCGTACGTGTTCGAAATCGCGCATAAAATTGCGCTACAGAGTTTGTTTCATTGATTTCGGTGCCCAGGCAGAGATATCCCGTTTAATAATACCTTTTTCCCAATGTTTTCAGGTCTGGTGAAATTGCGTAGGGAAGTGTGACGGGCGCGGTAATGTTGTTTAATCCGAGCGGTTGATTAATAAATGAGTTTTACTAATTGGGTGAGTCCCGTCACAGACTGAATAAAATTTTAAAATAAAAGATTTACCTTTCGATAAATCGGTAAATGGGATCTATGCCGTCTAGTCCTATACAGGTCTCAATTGAAATGCTTAAACTATTTTAGAGGCTAGTTGTTATAATTAGGTGCAGATGAGGTGATTGAAATGATTGGTGAGATATTAACTGGTAAAAATGATACTATATTCTTGAACGATTGATTAAATGAAATGGTAATACGGTACGACTCGGGAGATGAACAAGAGAATATCTCTTGAGTGAATAATTAACAAAATGAAACAATAAAATATATGAGTTACTGACGTGGGGATCGTGAAGCCTTGTTACATAGGAAAATGCTAATATTATATATTAGATTCAAGGAAACAGTTAATCGCGATCCACGCGTTAGCAATACAACAACCGAATATATATGATTTTGAATATATGATTATATAACATAAATGAATATATGATTAGATAATATAATGAAAATTGGTACTCTCTCTCTCTCTCTTCTAAATGTTAACTAAATTCTATTGGTGTGTAAGGTTACTTTAGTTCTTGAATAATATAGCGCGCGTTAGGGGATCACTATATAGGGCGCCCCTTTAGTCTTCTATTACGGGCAAAATGCAGGAATAAAATAACCCCGACCGAGATTAGGGATAAACCCAAAATACAGTAAAACAGTATTGTCTCAGTGGGAGCAGTATTCTGTGATAGTGCTATGTTGCAGCCATTGAATGCGATCAATCAGAGCAAAAATGTGTACGTGTACTAGTTGGCGAAATGATCGTAAGAATTCTGGATTCAAGCATGCATACAGCTAGTTAGGTCTAATAACGACTTAAGGTGAACAATCGTGGTAACTTAGCTTTGTTGACTTGGTGTGGCCTGGATCGGCATGGAATTTGTAGTAAATCGGATTTCATAGCCCCTCACCTTCGCAGGAACCTTGCCACCAATTCGTATGTACCACAAATGTATTTAGGGTATTTAAATGGATTAGAGCGTCTTTTAACTAGATATTGTATTTAACCGATATTTGAGTTTCACTGAGTCTAGAGTGGTTAGGACCGGATAGCTTAGGAGCACGAACGTCGAATAGTCTTTTGAATTTAGATTCGAGCACACTATAATTAGAATAGGCAAAAATGTATTAGAGAACAAACTAAGATTTTAATTGATTAAGCGTTGAATTGTCTTAAACCTACATAAACCCGTAGAAGGATCTATGGCGTGAAGCTGCGTTAATATTTAGTTATAATGTGTCCTTGCACTGAAGTTAATAATTTTAAGATAGATTTATTTTCGGGTACAGAGTCCTTTGTATTACCACTTGACTAAAAGAAGAGATCGAACACAACTCGTGGCTCAATGAATGTACACGGTTCTTTGCGTCCACGCGCTTCGCGATTTGACAGATGAAAGACGCTATTTCAAGTTCAGAGGTGACGAGGTTCCCGCGGCTGCAATGATGCGTGTATTACTGCGCGTATGAATTAGCCAATTAGGAGCCTACTTAGTGGCTAACGAGCGTCTCATTGGTTTAGGGACCTACTTAGCTCGGGCGTAGGCGCGCGGGCCCTTGCTTCGTTGTGTGGTCCCATGCCGTCCCGTGCCTCACCTATAGTCAACTCACACTAACTTATTTGAGTATGCTTATATTATCCTTATAACCATATTTTACACTCTATGGTCAGACGTTCATTCATTCCTTATTTTAGATCACTTATGGTGTTATTATTGCGTTATTTCAATAGACTTGTAACTTAATTTTTCCTATTTCTATAGGAAAAGAGAGGGAGAGAATTCACATCTATGAACTAATATATGGTAGTGTTATAATGAGGGGTCAGCAAAACTGGGGTTTCCAGCGTTGCCTCGCCCCTCACCACGGGGCTCCTAGTCACTGAGACTATGCAGGTTTCCTTATCGGTTTCTGCGTGACTTATGCTGCTTAAGAAAGGAGGATGTTTATTTTCTTCAAAGAAATATTATATTCTCAAGTGTGATTTGACTTGGGTTTGACTCTGGGCCACGTTCTTCGTAATTTGAGAGCAGCCAGGGTGCCCCGAAGTGCTAAGCACTGCTGCTCATAAATCACGAACGGAATCGATATTTATTTATTTCAACTTGTATTTTGTGATATACTATTAATAATTTTGGAGAATGATAGGGGTTCTGTGGATAGCTGTAGTTACGCACGTAACAGAAGCACCTTAAAAAAAAAATACTAATCTCTAGCATATATGATGATTCACTATCAGAGTAAATGTAATGATTGTATGAATATTTCATATGTGAAACCTTTTATATTATAGAGAATTCATTGGTTGGATCGATTCTATCGATGCTCCAAAGCAAGTGGGGAATAAAGGAAACATTGTGTTCAAGTTCTTCGTGAATAATGCATTAGGCCATCGGATACAAGTCATTACGTGGAATGACGAAATTAAAAGAATTAAGGATCATGTTCGGCTCAACCATGTATGTATACTTCATACTTGATGAACTAGCTTTTTATTTCATGTTGAAATACATAGAAGATCGTCGTATGTGTGTCGTACAATACAGCAGGTAATTAGTACTAATAATACAAAAAAAAAAATTGAACAGATTATAGATATCGATGGAGCCATGCCGGTACCTTCAAAAGAAGGGTTTCAATTCGGGACATTACCATTTGAACTCACGGTGCGTTCCAACACCATGATCAATATCCTTGGCAAACATAAAATAGAGATCAGCATGGAGAAAGATATTATACCTCTGGTATCTCTTATTGATGCCGTAGAAACGACCGGTACAATAAGTAAGTGTATTTTATTTATTTTAAAATGATCATTGAATCGAAGAGTCTAGCCGAATAAGAATGGTGAATCTGTCCCCACTGACTTTCATGGCGCCGATTTCCTCAAACGTTCCTGACATAAAAAAAAAATTGTGCAAATTCACAGCTTTCTACATCGATTCCGAGGGGTCTTTCTGCTAAAGAACATGTTGTAGTGTAAAGATTTTTCTACCATTATGGAAAAAATTGATATGATTCTAATCTTTATTCTCTGCAAATCCAAAAAAAGTCACAAAATTCGACCTACAACACATTTAAAAAAAAAAAATGGATTTTCAACGAAAAATGTTAAATTTTGTCGATTTTAATTTTTTAGGACCTTTTGAAAAAAAAAATAATATGTTATGCAATTACGAACGAGTTGCATACGCTATTTTTTGCAATAGTGTGTATACAAAATTCGATTTCAAGCACTATAATGAATTAGTATGAAATAAAATAATCTGTATGAAATATATACATAGGAATACAAGGATACGTGAAATCGAATTTTCTATGGATGAAAAAATACAAGCCCGGCATGGAGGAATATGGCGTTGGATCAGTGACTGATGGAATTTATAAATTGGAAATTCGTATCACCAGCCTACTTGAGTTCCACGATTACGAGAAGGGTGACCATGTAGAAGTGGTTGGACGTATTCGCAATAATAGTACGTTAAAACAAGATGTACACATATTTGAGTCTCATCTTTCAAAATACCTGCGTTATTGACTGCTTGCCAGGGTGTGGTTATGCAAAAAAATATTATTGTAGTAGAATTATAGTACTGAAAAAGATTACGGTTGTTAAACAAAGATTGATGATAAATCGGTCAAGGAAATATTATTCCCATTCGACTGAGTTTTAAAGTTGATTCACATGTATAAATATCTCTCTATCTAAGTATAATCAAATAGCATAATCAAATAGGCTCGTATGTTCGTTCTTCAAATAATTTCTACTTTTCCAGGTCAACCTATATACATGTCGGTGGGATCTTTGGACGATATAAAAAAAATCATTGGCCCGCGCATGCCATTTATAAAATTGCTAAAGGGCACAGGAGTGTTGAAAAGAAAAAGAGTTGTAGCACCGTCCGGTAGCTCAAACACCCAAACAGGCAATTCTCCAACCACTGATCAAAAAAAAAAAGGAATAATGCTTTCAAAAATAAACATGGAATGATTTAAATTAATTAAATGAGTTGAAATATTAAATGAATTAAAATATAATAATTACATTGAATATATATATATGAATTGATAATATATATGATATGATAAATAATATTATTTCTAATTATAGTAATAAACAAATTTCGTCTACAAATGTAGACAGTACATTTTTTTGATAATAACAAATTTTACCCATTTTTTTAATATGTAGATGATTTTATACATGGTGAGTCTTATAGAAGGTCCAAAATCGGCGTGGCCTAATTATGTTAAAAAAAATACAGTTCTTTCATGTTAAAAAAATACAGTTCTTCGACTGAAACTGTATGACTGTGAGCTAAAAAATCGAACGTATCTTTCACACTATGGCTCAGTCCTGTAAGTCCAACTTTTACAGGATGCTGCGTTTCATTTTTACATTAAAATGTATTTTCATATCAATTCAGACTGGAACTTCGATAAAACTCACTCTATATAATCTCGGAATTCGAGAATGCATGATCATGCCCGCGCGCAGCGCGGGCCTCATATGGGGCTAGTGTATGAAAATTAGCAGTATTATATTCGATCGATGTCATGAGAATCGGGACTCGTGACGTCATTCTCATTCTCAAAATATGTGCATATATAAATAATCAATATTACATGAATAACTCAGTTATGCGTGGTCGATTATTGCTCAAAAACAATAGGGGGCGAGATTTCGGTGACAAGAACAACCCTACCAAATTGCAAGTTGTGACATGGCAAGTCACAAACCCCCCAAACCACGCGGAAGTTAACGAAAATAGCCGAGGCCGATCGGCAGCGAGAGCCGATCGGCACTCTCTCGAGAGACCGTAAATCGAACAGTCGCGAGTGTCAGAAGCGCAACCCTTATTTTCTTGTGTACCGAGGCGATTCGTCTTAAGGTCAGTACCTTTTTGGAAAATACTTTTATCAGCAGACACCCACACCTACACCCACACACACTCGACACCACCCCGTGTAAGTTAGAACGTAGGATTCCGCAATAAATAGTCGTATTAACCGTGAGCCCCACGAGTCTTTACTTCCCCGTACTCCCTTCCTACAGTTACAGTCGTAACGAGCTAACTACTCGTTACAAACTGGCGCCCAACGTAAAAATCCACGAATTTCCCAGTAACACAGGACATTAAACAATTCACAAAACACATTAAAACACGAGAAAACAGGGTACAAAGTAGAAAAGTAGAACGGTTTTACACGAGGCGAGTGCGAAAAACACGGTACAGAAATTCAAATACGAAACGGTCAAACACACAGACACATAATGTCACTAAGACGGCTAAGCGAACCGGCGTTGCCAAGCGACACACAGAGGCACGGGCCTGTACGTGCGCACTTTATAAACAACACGCTGGACATAGATCCCATAAACACACAAGGTACACACAGATGCATACAAGCACAAGAGGCACACACACACTTCCGACCACGCATGCAAGTACACGAACCATACAGAGACGATAGGACGCACAACACTCGGCACCTACTAGACGAACCGATCACACTAGACAGGGAAGTGCAACACACGTTGCATAGCACGCACATACAAAACACACAACCGACACGCTTCGAATCAGCGGAGTACACACACACTATACAACCGAGCCCCAATCACGCAAACACATACGGGCAGACATTTTTCGACGACCGGCGAAGACTAGAAATAACAGGCGCGGAAACGTTTTGTAGGCACTAATACGCGAAACATACAACACATACGTAACCTGATAGACCTGGACCCACCACAAACACAGCCGATAACCTATGACACACAGACGATACAACCACAACACACCCAGTACCTTAATAACAGTTATGCACAAAAATCGACGATACCAATTAAAGAGATTCAAGGGTGGAACATAAAATACTCGGGAGAAACAGGCGAGGACTTATACGAGTTCTTACAAAGCCTCCGCGATTTACAGTTAGGTTACGATTTACAAGACAAACAGCTGATCGACAACCTCATACCGGTATTAGACGGAACAGCGAAACAATGGTATAGATTACACAGAGGAAAATGGAACACATGGCAAGAATTTACAGCACATATACAACATGCATTTTTAGACACACGCCGTAGAGACAAAATAGAAGAGGACATAAGAAACTGCGTACAACAGGAAACACAGACAATTACAGAATTTTTAATAAGAATAAGAACACTCTTCACTCTGCTAAACCCGCCATACACACCGACACAAGAGATAGAGATCACATACAGAAACCTTAGACTAGAATACAAACAATACATAAGGCCACACGAATTTAGATCGTTCGAACAGTTAGAAAGCGCAGGAAAACAATGGGAAACAAACATCGCATGGGAGGAGGCGAGACAAAAGACGAAGAACACCCAGATAACACAGCAACCTAGGAACACATACACGCAATACACCCCACAAACACAATCACGTAGATTCCTATTACCAACACCAGACATCCAGCCATCGTACTCAAACACAACACAAACACACCCACAGCTTCAATCAACACAACGCCCCGCGATCACATACACATCACCGACATACACATCACAGCCAAACACGCAGACGGGTACAACAGCACGCCGCTGCTATAACTGCAACGAACTAGGCCACATGAGATGGCAATGCACAAAACCGCAACAATCGGGAAACGAATAAGGGAATGCCCAGAACGGGTGGAGGCAATTCCCGAAACGCACAATACACATACACCCGAATACGCAACATATACAATCACACATAACCCACGCGATCCAAGATTCCACATAAAAATAGAAATGGACGGGTTAGAATTCAATGCACTAATAGACACGGGATCAACACATTCATACCTAGGACAGAAAATAGGAGAAATTTTAAAAGACAGACACACACAAATACAGGAGACACCGAACACAACAGTCTTAGTAGCGAACGGTACAAGTGCAGGAATATCGGGAATAACGACACGACAGATTAGAATAGCACACACAACCAGAGAAGTAGAATTAGGCATTATACCCACACTCGCGTGGACATGCATCATCGGCATCGACGCCATAAGACAATTTGGTATGCAACTAGACTTTGCACAAAACACTTGGACACTAAGCGAAAAACCAAACCAGACATACAGAATGGAACGATGGCCACAGACAACCCCAATACCAGTACAGACACCGAGGCAAAACCCCAGTAAACAGTCAGAAAACACAGAACAGGAAACAAATACACATCATAAGGAAACTAAAGAACAAGAAACACAAACACACACTAAACAAGCAAAGGCAGCAGCATTGCAAGAAAAGAGAGCTAGAGAAGCACTCGAAAAAAACTCAAAAACAGAGGGACCGGAACAAACACAAACACAAACAGACACTTCACCAAAGCGAAAACCACTATTACCGACCCCAAATACTCCACCTAACCCAAACCTATATAAGGATACACAAGAACAAAACGCCGACGCAACGGAACAAAAAGAAACAAACACTCCACCGAGAAGAAAACCACTATTACCCACCCCAAAAATTCCACCTAATCCGAACCTATACAAACCTACAGATATGCAAAATACAGACAGAGGAAAACACACACAAACGGAGATACCTATACGAAAGGTATTGCTACCAACACCAAATATGCCACCAAATCCAAACCTATACCCCCGACACAGTACACCGCCACCGCGAATCTGCAGCGGAATACAACAACTCACAGACACACCACACACACAGAACTGCAAACACTTCTAGCAAACAAAATCACATCACTCCCAGGACAGCTAGGACTAACACACCTAATATCACACAGAATCGACACACAAGGACACACCCCTATCAAACAACGCTATTACATGGTATCACCGAAAATAAAAGACGCGATATACACAGAAGTAGACAAGATGATCGAGGAAGAGGTAATCGAACCATCAGAAAGCGAGTGGTCAAGCCCAATAGTAATGATAAAAAAGCCTAACGGCACATACCGATTCTGTTTAGATTTTAGAAAGGTAAACTCGGTATCACGGAAAGATGCATACCCCCTCCCATACATGACAGCAATACTCGACAAATTACGCGCAGCACAATACATATCTAAACTCGACCTCAGTCAAGCATACTTTCAAATAGCACTACACGAAGACAGCAGACACATAACAGCATTTACAGTACCGGGAAAAGGATTATACCAATTTAAAAGGATGCCATACGGCTTAACAGGAGCACCGGCTACCTTTCAAAGATTGCTAGACAAATTAATAGGACCCGAATCAGAACCATACGCATTCGCATACTTAGACGACATAATAATCGTAACACAAACATTCGAAGAACACTTACACTGGCTAGGAAAAATACTACAGAAAATTACACACGCAGGACTCACAATTAACCCAGACAAATGCGAATTCGGCTGCTCACAAGTTAAATACTTAGGATACATAGTAGATAAACACGGATTACACGTAGACCCAGAAAAAGTACAACCACTGACAGACTATCCGGAACCGAAAACATTAAAACAATTGAGACGATTAATCGGAATGGCTTCATGGTATAGAAGATTTATCCCAAATTTCGCACACATAACAGAACCACTAACACGACTACTAAAGAAAGAGCAGAAATGGACCTGGGGAGCAGAACAACAACACGCAACGAACACAATCAAACAAATCCTCACAACACCACCCACACTCACATGCCCCGATCACACACTACCATTCCAAGTACAAACAGACGCGAGCGGAACAGGCATAGGCGCAGTACTAACACAAACAAAGAATGAAGAAGAACACGTAATAGCATACGCCAGCCGTGCACCCAGCGAGGCGGAGAGAAAATACACAACAACGGAACAGGAATGCCTCGCGGTAATTTGGGCAATGTACAAATTCAGACCATACTTGGAGGGTTACCATTTCACAGTAATTACAGATCACAGCGCACTCAAATGGTTACACAATTTAAAAAATCCAACAGGCAGACTAGCAAGATGGGCACTAGAATTGTTAGAATACGACTTCGAAATTATACACAGAAAAGGCACAGCACACCAAGTACCAGACGCACTATCACGATCACATGAACACGAAGAACAATTACAATTAGGCGCGATAGAAAACACCTCAGATAAATGGTACACATACATAAAAACACAAGTACAAACACGACCAGAAAAGAACGAAGCATGGAGAATACGCGACACACACCTATACTTCCATAGACCCGATCCACTACACTCCAACTTATTACCTGACACAAACCCATGGAAATTAGTCATCCCCAAAGAACAAATCACACAAATACTACACGAAAATCACGACACAACACAAGCAAGACATCTAGGCATAGAAAAAACATATCAGAGGATAGCGAAAGAATATTACTGGCCAGGGATGTACAGGGACACAGTAGAATACGTACGAAAATGCGAAATTTGCCAAAAAACAAAAATAGAACAAAAACAACCAGCAGGCCTAATGGGACATAGAATAATCGAGGAACCATGGACAGTAGTAGCATCAGACATAATGGGACCACTCCCTATCTCAAAAACACGACACCAATACATAATAGTTTTTCAAGACCTATACACGAAATGGGCAGAAATCATACCATTAAAGAAAGCGACAGCACAGACAGTAGAACACGCATTACACAAACACGTCATATCACGATGGGGTACACCACGCGTAATACTCACAGATAACGGCACACCATACATAAACAAATTAATTCGCGAACTCACACAAAAATTTGGCATCAGACACACAACAATCCCACCATACCACGCCCAGGCAAACCCGGTGGAACGAATAAACAGAACAATAAAAACAATGATACAAGCGTACGTAGAAAAAGACCACAGGGAATGGGACGCACACTTACAAGTCCTGCAATTTGCACTAAACACAAGCACACACACATCCACAAAACACACACCTGCATTCCTAAACCTCGGGAGAGAACTACACCCGACACAATGCCTGCGGAACAACATCGAGAACGAAGGCGATATAGAACGGCAAGACACGGACAAATGGACAGACCACCTACGTAGATTACAAATAGTTAGGGAAGAAGTACAGAGACACCTGACAGAGGCGAACGAGAGACAGGCACACTATTATAATTTGAGACGGAGAAACACGGAGTACAAGGTGGGAGATAGAGTTCTTAAGAAAAACCACATGCTGTCGTCAAAAGCAGACCATATAGCAGCAAAACTAACACATAAGTATACCGGACCATATATAATAACAAACAAAATTTCACCCACAGTATACGAACTAACAACGGAAACTGGAAAAAAAACGGGAAAATGGCACATAGACAATTTAAAACTGTACATATAAATGACTAATGAATGCAATTCGACCCCAACAGATAACAATGGACAAAACAAATAGGAAAGTGACGTTCGCCGCACCCCTGATAACAACACGCGGACAAAAAACACCACTACTACAAACACCTGGACTGACCCCACACGAACATTGATACACGACAATCAACACCAACGCACAGACAAGCACACAGGTAACAAAAACACACACACCATCACTCACACAACCTAGACGCACACTACTCCCCACACCAATACAATACACCGCATTCACAACACAAGCACAGAAGATACCACTACTACAGACACCCGGACTCGCACCACACACACATAAATACCCAAACCCGCCCTCCACCAACAACTACAGCCAAACACAAACTCAAACACCAACCACAGACACACAGAACGAAATAGAACAGCTGACACATAGAATTGAAACACAAATACAAATAATGGAGGAGGTAGAAAGACACAACGCACAAAGATACAAGAACATACGAATACACGAACCAACACCCACACAACCACTACTCATCGACCTAGACGACCTACCACCTTACACGCCACCAGAACCAACAAAACCTACACCCACATACACACCACCCATACACAATGTAACAGCGAGACACACAAGACGCACACGTACCAGAGCACACCCACCGTTCCCAAAACGCTATCACATAACACCGAAAGAACACACACAAGACACAACCCCCACACAAAACACACAGGACACAGACTCGGACACGTATGAGACAGCGGAGGAGATGGACACGGACACGGAGACAGACACAGACACACTGATCATAGAAATAGACGACACAGACACAATATAAACTACAGAAAAAGAGGAAGGAGGAGGAGGAACAGAAAGAACACGGAGCGACGGAACAGGACGGAAACGCCACCAGACAAAAAGACACACAGAAAACACGAAGAAGAGGGACAGGACACAGGAACGACACGAGACAAGAAGACAACAGGAAGACACAACGACAAACAGTACGAAATAAAAGATAGGATAGAAATAGGGACAACACAAAATACTTAGGTAAATAAGGATAACGCAAAATAGATAAGAACATAGAAATAAGGACACAGGAAACAAAAGGAAAAACACAAAATCACGCAACACATAGGCTCACCCTATAGGCTTCACCCCGCGTGGGGAGGGGGGAGTTGTGACATGGCAAGTCACAAACCCCCCAAACCACGCGGAAGTTAACGAAAATAGCCGAGGCCGATCGGCAGCGAGAGCCGATCGGCACTCTCTCGAGAGACCGTAAATCGAACAGTCGCGAGTGTCAGAAGCGCAACCCTTACTTTTTTGTGTACCGAGGCGATTCGTCATAAGGTCAGTACCTTTTTGGAAAATACTTTTATCAGCAGACACCCACACCTACACCCACACACACTCGACACCACCCCGTGTAAGTTAGAACGTAGGATTCCGCAATAAATAGTCGTATTAACCGTGAGCCCCACGAGTCTTTACTTCCCCGTACTCCCTTCCTACAGTTACAGTCGTAACGAGCTAACTACTCGTTACAAAGTTCATAAGTGCAACGTTTCGACAGATATCGTGGTCCCAAGAAAAACGTTCTGCAACGAAGAAGAAGAAAAAGAAGAAGAAGAAGATTGTGTTTTTCGATCAACTTTGACGGTCAATATCTCCGAAGCCACTTGGTCGATTTTGTCGAACTTTTGCGAGCAAGGTCAACTGGGGAGGGCCTTACGCCCCTATAAATTTTATTAAAAAATAATCAGCGGTTCAAAAGGTGTGGCAGATTTTTTACAAGAACAAGAGCTTGCTCGGGTAAATGATTCGTGGCTGCCGCGCCGAGTTAGTAGGGAAGGAACTCGGCTGCGATTCGCTACCGCGAATCTTGATCTCAACAAAATATCGCTGTTTAGCAGCTTATCAGCGAAACATTTGAACCCGAAAAAAGCCGCTTTCAATTCTAAAATGTTGATATGACTCTGAATCTCTTCTCTACTCCAAAACACATGTGATTTCTTTTCTCCGCATACTACTCCCCAGCCAGATAGTGATGCGTCACTATAGATTTCGATAGAGAATTTTAAAGGTTTTATCGAATTACTCGGGTTATCAATGGCTCTCAACCACCAATTAAAATCAGCCTGTAGCTCGCGGCCTAGAGTCATAATCGCATTGAAACAGTCCCCCGACTCTAAAAGGGCCAAGTAACGCGCTCTCTCGAACGTTTCGGTATGAGCGAATCCATAAGGGATCGCCAGACAACTTGCCACTAAAGAACCCAAAAACCGCGCAATACGGCGAATTTACAGCTTTCCGTGTGACAAAATTTTTGAATCAGGCCCTTTATCTTGATTTCCTTATCTTTCGGGAGTTCTAGTCGCATTTTTCTCGAATCAAACCAAAATCCCAGATATTTGCATCTCTTCGACGGCGTGGATTGAAATTTTTCCCCATTGATTATGAAGCCCAATGACTCGATGAGTCTCCTAGTAATCAAAAGATTATTCTCGCATCCTACAGAGGATTTTCCAATAACGAGAATATCATCTAAATAGATAACCGAAAGTAAGCCTTGACTGCGTAATTCCGCCATAATTGGTTTTAAAATTTTCGTAAATACGAACAGGGCCGTCGCCAGTCCAAACAGCAAACACGTAAATTCGTAAACCGTGCCGTCAAATCTAAACCGCAAAAATTTTCTGTCCTTTTTTGCCACCGGGATCGCATAATATGCATCCTTCAGGTCGATTGTTACGAGGAAATAATCCCTATTTAAAAGACGAACTGCTGTCCTCCGATCTTCGAGTTTAAAATGCGACGTAGGAACGAATTTGTTCAGCTGCTTTAGATTTAAAACCAACCGAAAGCCTCCCCCGGATTTCGGAACCGCGAAAACATCCGATAGGAATTGGCCTTGGCTATCCTGACACAGTTCTATCGCTCTCTTTTTCAACAGAGCCGTCACGAGATTCCTAATTACCGTAGCTTCTTTACCGACAATCAATTTGTCTTTGGGAAGAAATTGTTGGATCGGCCTCGAGGAAAAAGCGATTTCGTAGCCCGTAATCCACGTTAAAATGCGTTTGTCGGTACGATACTCACAGGCAAAACTAGCGCCTGCGTGCTGGGGGGCGGCTCGATCTCCGTCCTGGCGAATCTCGGCGGCAGGGACTCTTCTGTCTTGGAAAATAGCCGCGATTCTTCACAAATGGCGTCGTCTTTTTCCCGCCTGAACCCATCGATCGCTGGCGATAGCCGCCTGAGAAGCGACGAGGCGGGAACTTCGAGTTTTTTGGCCCTTTTGCCGATGAGTTCATTCGCACCGCACCCAGTTCCCTACTGGTATGCCCGAGCACTTTCGCCGCCTTTACTTTCTCGTCCAGCTGTCTTCCGACCAAGAAATCATCAGCCGTCGACGAGTTCAAGATTTCCTTGAAAGATGAGCCTATGTTGGCCAGAACAAGACTTCTTCTCACTGCTGACTCGTCGTACAAAAGATCCGCCAGTAACCACCCTGTGTCGCTCAGACGTCCGAGGAGAGAAAGCCTCTCCTGCGAGTCATTCAGGAGTCCAAGAAACATTTTTCCGACAGCGGCAATGCTGTCTGCGAGCTCAGCTTGCTTTGCTGCGATACGTTTGTCCCTCTTAATGACTGTTTCTGGGAGAACGGCCCTCACCTCCGGGTTTATTGCTGGTGGGTCAATATATTTTTCATTCTTCGGGGGCGGATATTTTTTAATTATCTCGGTCCTGTCCTCTGTAGGGAAACCTTTTTTGAGGATCTCCACCCAACGGATTGCCATCTCCGGTGGAATATCTTCATCTGGCACTCGCTCCTCCAAGATCCTCTTTCCCAAAACCTCTAGAATCTGAGGATCAAGAGCCGCTGCCTTTGACGATTCTGACGCGGCAGGAGCAGCGTTTGGATTTGCGACAGGTAAAACCTGACGAGGCCCGACGATATCGTCGGCCTGAGCTCGGGTTGTCTCCTGAGACGCAATATGCGTCATCTGTGCGGACCCAGACTCTGGCACATTTACGTCCGAGCCGAGATCTATCGAGTCGTACCCCTCGGCGTTTTCCGATGACGAATATCTCGAACGTCTCCGCTCATCTCTCCCACACTTCCTTGGTCCTTCCTCTGACGAGCTCAAGACGTGACGACGTCCTGGTGAAAATGAGACAGAATGCATCCGATCGCCAAAAAAAATCGTGTCCGGGTACGTCAAACGTACGCGTTAAATAGATTAGACCTAATTCAACTATTCTTGGGTTAGAGCCCACACGAGGGGCTCGTGTTGATTTTTCTCAAAATCCCCCGACGGCGTTGATGGGTATAACCTATAAAAACGTGTGGTGATTCGGGTAGGGGAAGGGGGACTACAGCGGGATCTATCGGAAGAGGCGCGAAATACAATGATGCAGTACAAACATTGGCTTTAGCTCAGCTTTCTGACCTTAAGTACGTAATCCGCAAGGTGGGAAAAAACCCTTTCTTTGTTTATTACTGGAGCAATCATCAAAATCACGTTCACAGAACATACTGTAAACGTGAGCATTCTTATGTTATGATCGATGCAACGGGCGGAGTTGTGCGAAAAGTTAACCATGCGGACGGTTCCCTATCGAGCAGTATTTTTTTATACGGAGTAGTCGTGCGGGGGAGTACTGGACAATTTCCTGTAGCCCAAATGTTATCGCAGCAGCATGATGCTGTTGAAATTCAACATTGGCTAATGACCTGGATCAAGAACGGCGCTCCACCCCCTGAGGGGGAATGCCTTCTCATTACTCAAGTATAAAAACGCCTCATGATTTGCTGTAAGTAAATTCTCGACATGGAGTACCAAGACGAAACAGTTGTACAATTTTCCCATGCACTCCATCTTGTGCATACCTCCATATATGGGACTTTCCACCCATTCTCGTCCACATATGACCTCGACATTTTTCTTTTCGCTTAATTTTTTCATATGTGTAGTATCTACTATTGTAACGGAATGGCCAGTCTGGCGACATCTACCGAACCAGGTGTCCAACACCTATCATCGCCGAATGTTCTCGAAGGAACCGAACTTACATAAACCCGTAGAGCCTGGGCACGGCACTCAGTATTCCGTATAACCCCGACGTACCTAGTCACATCGTAAATATCCACAGCTAATTACAGCATTGCGCTGGACATTAGTTGATCCTCTGAGCATAGCCCAGGCTCACTAACTGTGTTCCTTCGAGAGTATTCCACTCATTGAATAACCAATATAAAACTTCATTAATTAGTTTAATTTAGAGTCAGCAAATTTTCCAACTTAGAATCCAGATAGAATTAATTAGAAGCAACTCATAGAGAAAACATAAACGGAGCAAGATCCATTTGGCCTTCAGGCAACACTATAGTTACTTGCACTACACGACATTCTACTCATTGAATAACCAATATAAAATTTAATTAATTAGTTTAATTTAGAGTCAGCAATTTTTCCAACTTAGAATCCAGATAGAACTAATTAGAAGCAACTCATAGAGAAAACATAAACGGAGCAAGATCCATTTGACCTTCAGGCAACACTATAATTTCTTACACTGCACGACATTTACACTTCACACTCACACGGAATCATTCAAAACACAATTATAATCACATAAAAAGAACAAGCGCTAGCCGTACATCCAGGTTCCTTACTGCATCTCGAATTCCAGTGATGAGAGACCTTTATCTCATCGATTAAGAGAAAATTGTCGTCTGAGGAATTTCAAACATCGAGGGTCCAGTACATGAACCACAAAGCCGTTACTTATTCTCCTCAAGAATAAGCAACAAGAAAAGAAAATAACGTTTCAACTATATTACAGGATCGTCTGTTTTTTTTTTTAATTTTTCAGCGAACCATTTTTTTCTCATAAATAAATTAATACAAACGTCGAAAAGAATACATCCTTCGAAAATTTTGAAAAAGTGCACTGATATTTTACGTCCGAAACTTGAATTTTTGAGACTCGTCCAATCGTGGACGGTTGAGATCTTATATTTTTTCAGCCACAATAAAGATTAAAAAGTCGTTATTCAGTAGATATAAGTATGATTTAATCATCATTATCATTATAAATAAGACAGCACAATTATCTCAGATGGGGTTAAGTAACATTTGTTATTTGTTAGATTAAAAAGTCGTTATTCAGTAGATATGAGTATGATTTAATTATCATTATTATTATAAATAAGACAGCACAATTATCTCAGCTGGGGTTAAGTAACATTTGTTTTATTATATTTCACATCTTCACTTATCCGACGCTGCTTACGAAAAGTAGTATGTTTCAGATTTCTTACGAAAACTAGCATGATTCGGTTTCCATCGCGAAAACTAGCACGTTTCGGAATTTGCTGTGAAAACTAGTACGTTCGTTGAACTGAAACGAATAATATTTCTATTTTGCAACGTTTTGTCATTCTTCAACTGTGTACTGTAAAATATACAAATGATCAGTATAATATAAATTGATATAAATATAATGAGGCCAAAAAAAGATCAACCACGACCTTTTAATACAGTACTAGTTACTACACATATGAAAAGATTCGGCGAAAAAAAAATGATGTAGGGGAGAGTCCCCAGTACCGTCACCCTAAGGTTTATCAACAATAAAATTGAAGTACCTTAGATTACATGTTTCATACCTCCTGGTATGTGTGAAGGAACTCTTGTACTATAAATAAAAATAATAAACTACCGGTATGTTTAGAAATAATCAACTTTATTATTGCAATTTGACGACTAGGAAAAATCGGTCGTTAAAAAATTGGCCTCCAGTACCGGCCAGCAAATATATGACTATTTATACCATACAATAATCGCAAATATACTGATTTGATAGCTCTGATATATTCGCACAAGCTTCGTGGACCCAAGCCTTGCAATTTCCACATTGTATCTAATCCTCTTCATGAGAATCAAGGCACAAAGGACAAAATGTCTCTTCCTCAATCGGTCTGCAGGGAGAAGTCAGGTTTTCGTTTTTATTCTTCTTGGCTTTCTTGCTGACATCTCTTCCTGAAACCAAACTCTTACCTTTCTTGCTAACATCTGTTCCTGAAAGCGAACTCTTTCTTGTTCTCTTTCACTTCTTTCAGCTTCACGACGTCGTGCAGTAGCTCTCCTTTTCGAAGCATCAGAAGCCGGTGAGAGTTTTGTAACTACAGCTTTGAAATTTTCAGTGGATTGGTCAATGACAGCTTTTGTTTGAGATTCGGATTGCTGACAAGAGGCAATTTGAGGTTCGGTGTCAGTAGCGGTAGTTTGAGACACGGATTGCTTAGGAGTTGTAATTTGGGGTACGGAGTCGGAGGCAGCAGTTGGAGATTCAAGTTGTCGCGAAGCTGATGATGTTATTTCTAGCTGTCGAGAGTTAAAATTTGGCAGAATTGGCTGTGCAGAAGTTAAGGGTGTTGGTTCTGACAGTTGCGAAGATGAAAGCGATGATTCTGATATTGATTGACTTTCTGTAACATTGGTTATATCTGGACCAATGAAATCTACATCACTGAAGACATTTCTATTAACGGGGTGAATGCCTGTGCGGCGAAAGCCATTAACCGCAATATACATTCGAGAAACTCGAGTAAAAGCAGAAACAACAAACCCTGCAACCTCGTATTCACTGATTCTTACGGCGGGGTTTGATCTCATCCACAAGGCACATGCATTATTGTAAGCAGATTTGAAAGGCTTCATGAACTGTAACGTCGGTGTCAGAGATGCACCGCCGCACCCTACGGCGTTCCTCAAATCAAAAAAACTGAATTTACGAAATAAATACTCTAGCGATATTGGTTGTTGGGCGCCAGACGCTACTGCGTCGATCACAGATAGCTACGATACTTCAGACTAAAAAGATACAGAAAAGTTTACGGAACGACGGCCTTAAAGCCCACGATTAGCTCAGATGTGCACCCGATAATGATAGAGTGGGTAGGTTCGCCTTAATTAATTACTGAAATAAAGTTTGATACACCAGATAAATCCTTCTAGGCAATCCACAATTCCGTATATTCCAAATTCTTTGCGTTAACACTTAGTTAGCGGTAACAAATAAAGTCAATATAACGAAATAAGATGGTCGGAATAAACTACTAAAAATGATACAATAGAGACGGTATATTATGTGATTTGACTTGGGATAAATTCGAATTTACAGAGAAAAGAATATAATTTAACTACGCCTGATTTTCGACGCAGCGGTAACAAAAAAACAATAACACGCCGGTCGGCTAGCGAGCGCCTTAGAAGCTATACAAAGCAAGCTATTATACTACGTTTTAGACTGCGTATCACCGAGCGATACGATACTCTGGCAAATTCTCTAACACGGCGGCACGCTAGCGATATTATTTATAATATTGGCGATAATACGGTAACGAATGACTCTAACGGATTTTCTTAGATAACAGACTGAATTCACCTAGTCCAGCAGAGATTATATTCAACGGGTTCGCAATAGACGAAAATATTACGTACTTCGGATAACGGTAAATTCAAAGATATGTGGCGGGATTCGGATCAAAGAAATTAATATAGAGAAATTACTTATTAACTAACTTAGCCTATGACATCTACGTTCAGCCAACCCTCGGGGAGTTGGAAATTAATTAGCGACACACCACACACAATAATATAATACTAACTACCAAGCTAGATCAAAAGATAACTACAGAAGATAGATAGAGAAAAGAGATATAGAAACGAGATGGAGAAAATAGCTTAATCAAGCGGTAAAGTAAGCAAGTAGCAAAGTATCAAGCAACATGTATCAGATATAATCAGAAAAGATAGGTCTACTAAAATAGGCAGAGAAAATGGCTACAGCCAGTCACGAAGTCCTTTTACTGAATTTCCTCAGAGAAAAATGAACTAATCACGTGGCCCATAGGCTCCACGCTACACAAAAGATACGATAGCGGAAAGTTCAGCGAGACCTCGTGGCTTTACAACAGATAGAGCAAAGAAACCTTACCTTAGCGAAGATGCGGGTTTTTCACACACTTAATTTACTTTAACACTTTAACGGCGGTAATATTACGGTATCAATAACGATAAACTTAACCAACGATAGTTAACAAATTATACCAGCGGAAACTTAACAACGATAAGAGTCACTATAACGAGAGAGAGATTCAAACGCGTCTGTCTCACACAATAGTTGAACGTAGAAGTGACGAGTTCTTGCAGGATTTCGGTGGTCTCCTCGCTGCTCCTTACGCCTAGGGGGTGGGGAACCTATGAGGTACATCTCATTACTTGATTGGTTCCCTTAACCGACGACTTCGTAGCAACAGCTCGTCAGCCGTTGTCTACGAAGCGTCATCTTGTTGCGGGCCATCAGGCGTAGGGCTCCGCGCTTCGTAGCGATATCTCAGACGTTCCTCGAGGCTGGGGTTGCGAGATGACGTGGAGGAAGGTGTGACCTTGGCTCTTACGTAGCGGTACCGTCCTTGCGTTACTAATCTCTCCGGAATAGGCTCTACAGCGGCAGACTCACCCGAAGTCGACCTCGCTGCAGCCTCCTGACGAGACCTAGGTGCCCCTGGACCGGATCTGCACCTCTCTTGATCTGTCAGGAGCATGCGGGACGCAATCCTCGCCCACTCTCACATGGCTCATCCCTCGGCGATAACGTTACGCCACGAGTCTTTCCTGGACCAAACGTGGCGTCGGTAATAATAACAGGAGCGGTAGATGGTAGCTGGTGCGTTGACGGGAGGTTGCGGCGTCGTAGCGTACAACCCTGTACGCCGTCGTTGCAGGCCAGATGCTCGGCGGTAAGAGACATCAGCTGACAGGGAACCGTATGCAGGCCCTGTTCACTCTCAGCGGCATCTTCGTCCAAGGTCAACTGCCCTCCCTCCAGATGATGCGGTACTACCCTCGGTACTTTCTAAGGTACAGGTCCGGGCTGCGTACCGTGGAGGCCTCAGTGGCGATAGTTGCGGTCATCTCAGCAACGGAAGTTCCCGAAGCGGCAGTCTTGATCTAAATCGTCTCTCTCTCTCTCTCTCTCGGCGTACATTAACAAAAAAACACATCAAATTAGTCTAACTCTAATATTCCTTAACTAGGTGTGTCGCTATTATCCCGAGGTCGAGACGTGCTCCACCTTTCTCTCGCGGTATAGTGAGCTAGAAAAGTTCGCCGGAAGGGCTACTGTGACGGCAGAAAATCTGCAACGTCACAGAACGTACGATCAAGTCGCTGTAGTTTGTGGGTCGTATGAGGTGGGGTGCTCAGCATGTGGATATGATTTTTCCTGGCAAATTCAATGACATTTAAGTCTTTATGACTCGCACGTCCATCAAGAATCAAAAGAACTGGATTCTCTGCTGTGGGATTTGATTATTTCACAAGTGACGCATCCATTTCAAAAATAATTTGGCATTCATCCAACCATTTGGCTGAGCTTCACCTACACTATCATTTGGAGCATTAATCATAAGTCTCCCATTCATTTGGGACCGTGGAAATACGAAATATGGTAGTACGAACTGACCTCCAGCGCTCATTGCAAAAAGTACAGTTACGTTCTTTCCACGTTCTGCAGAAGTAAGTTTTCCAACTTGTCTTTGGTTTTTAGTAGTTAAAACTTTAGCATGTTTCTGGACAATGCTAACGCCAGTCTCATCGTAGTTCCATTTTTTATAGGCAGTGAGATTAAACCTTTGCACCAAAGTCTCGAGGCCTTCATAGAATCGCACAACCTGAGGTCTGTTAAATCCTACAGCTCTCATTAAACTCGTTGATTCAGGAGTCCGTAATGATAAGTCACTACGCCTTTTCATAAACGAATAATAGTAGTTTTTCCCTGCAGATTTTTTCTCTTTATTGAACTGGTGAGGTAATTTTAACTTTTCGGCAAGTTGAAAAGCGAGACATAGGAATTCTTGTCTGTTCAAAGGCATTAGCCTATTTGCCAAGTCTTTAACATGTTCTACCAATATTTCTTCGTGTTCAGGTGAAAAGGTATTGTGGAAATTACCCATAACTGGCTCAATGGACATTAGGGTGACAATTTTTTTCCCCTCAAATTCTAAATTTTCAGTCTCACCCAATAATTGGATTGTATTTCGTGATTGTAGTATTTTTGTGCAGTTTGAACTCGCTCGGACCATCTTTAAAGGTCGCTCAATCACTTTCAAAAATCGATATTTTGTCAAAAATCGATTTTTTTACTGAAAATAATTATTGTTCTCACCCCATCTACTTTTTCTTCATTGAAATCTAGGAATGTGTGCAAAATTTTATTTGAAAATTTTCATTCTTAGAGGTCGCTCAATGACTATAAAGAAAAAAAATTGATCTTACGTAATTATTATTCTCACCCTTTCCATTTTTTCTTTGGTTGTTCGCATTGATATTCATAAAACATGAGCCAAAAATACTCATATTCAGAGGTCGCTCAATACTTTGAAGAAGCATTTTTCAATCAAAAATCAATGTTTGAGGTATTTTCTCAATTTTTCAAACATAAACATAAACATTGATCCTGTCTCGAAACTACATGGATAACTGATTTTTGATTAAAAAATGCTCCGTAGACAAAATTCCTAATATTCAGAGGTCGATCAATACTTTGACGGAGCATTCTTTAATCAAAAATTAGTTTTCTATGTAATTTCGAGACAGAATCAATGTTTATGTTTATGTTTGAAAAATTGAGAAAATACCTCAAACATTGATTTTTGATTGAAAAATGCTTCTTCAAAGTATTGAGCAACCTCTAAATATGAGTATTTTTGGCTCATATTTTATAAATATCCATGCGAACAACCAAAGAAAGAATGGAAAGGGTGACAATAATAATTCCGTAACATCAATTTTTTTTTCTTTATAGTCATTGAACGACCTCTAAGAATGGAAATTTTTAAATAAAATTTTGCACACATTCCTAGATTTCAATGAAGAAAAAGTAGAGGGGGTGAGAACAATAATTATTTTCAGTAAAAAAATCGATTTTTGACAAAATATCGATTTTTGAAAGTGATTGAGCGACCTTTAAAAATGGTCCGAGCGGGTTCAAACTGCACAAAAATTCTACAATCACGAAATACAATCTAATTATTAGGTGAGACTGAAAATTTAGAATTTGAGGGGAAAAAAATTGTCACCCTAATGGACATCTCTTTATTATTTTTAATAGCACTAACTCTGTCATTCAATGTGCTTCGTGGTACCTGATAGCGATCTGCGGCTTGGCGTGCACTCATTTCATTACTCATTGTCAGTACCTTTTCCACGGCTTTACGCGTGTTCGCCGGATCCCAGGTGCCCTTCTTTTTCTTCGTCTTACCATCATTCTCGACGTCTGACATCTTTGTGTACCTGTATGCAAATTTAGCTACTCAAAAATGAACTTAAACAATGACCGGTACTGGAGGACAATGTTGTGGCCAGTACTGTAGGAAACGGAATAACGTATTATGTTCGACTACAGACAAGAACGTATGTACAAAGGTTGATTTGAAATATATTTTGTAATAGCCATATAAATAGCCAATACATACCAGGTATGACTTTTTTTGAACTAGAAAAATCACCCACAGAACTTTGATTCTGTAGCGTATGTACACCATGCGCAACACAAATCTTTGCGCTGACAGTAATCTAGTCGCGACGGGACGCTACCACGCGAGGCATATACTTGGAAGAGGGTATCACACTAATAGCGGTACAAGTCTCAGTACCACCTATTGTAGAATAACAGAACTTGCAACTGGCCGGTACTGGATGCCGGCCAGTACTGGGGGACTCTCCCCGAAGACCCCATGCATATATTGATTCATTATAACTCGTATGATGATACTTACAAGGAGAGTGTCGGAACTCCGCGTAACGCTTTTGGACCAAACTACTAGGGGTGTTTCCTTGGGCCAAAATATGAGGCTCACCATGCTTCATTCAATCTCATAGGCCCTTTCAGGCTAACGTCGCCCAAATTGGAAAATTATCTCAGAATTCAGCGCCTTTCATATTATTGCATAATCTTGCAACGAATTTCAGTTTGGTAGCTTATCTTGACTGGAAATAGACTGTCCTAGGAAAAAGAAAGTTTTTGCAGCCTGAAAAGTGTACTTTTTGCAAGTACGATCTCCAAAATTCATAATTCAAGGTAAAAAATGATTAAATTCAGCGTTCCTCCCTGGGTAGGGCGGAGAGATTCCTTGAGAAACTATTATATTATGTCTACCTGTTGTAAGATATTCATCCAATATACAGTAAGTCCATCCATATACCATTTGAGACCTATGCACAATAGATACCTGCGGATCGTCGGAGGGCGCAGCTGGATTATCATTTTTTGAACAGTAACTCAAAAGCTGCTCATTACCACAAAGCGTCAAATTTCGTGAAGTTATTAGGAAGATTTGTCGTGAAATTGTAGTCATCTGAAATAGGCATATTGGTAGAGATATCGGCCAGGTTAGGTTTCCATCGAACGTATCTGGAAAAATCAGTTTGACATATTCGTATCGCATATATCAAAAATCACCTTTCATGAATACTATTTCGCCCACGAACAGCTTCTGCGAATATACAACTGTAACAATAACTTGGTAATACGAATGCTACTTACACAACACTATGCAGGTAGAGGTTGACAGATCTCGATCGATGTTTACGCGGCTCGTTCAAATGAGACGTTGGGAGGCTACGCGTGATTGGTCGGCTTTGAAATATCGGCCAATGAGATGCTTCTCGACAATGCAAGCGGTATTGAAGTGCTGCAGGGCGATAGAGACTACATATCGATTATTGAAGAGATTCAACCACCTTCAGTAAATTTGAATTCTGACCACACCGCCATTCAATTGTTACCACTACTTTCGTTTGAACTGATTTATTCATTATATATTTCGTTGATTATTGTTACTTTCAGTTATTGTTATTTTTGTTAGTCTTCCTGTTACTCGTTTACTTTTTTATTGATATTCTAATAGTTATTGTTGTTATTTTTTCTGTTTCGGCTATATTTTGTGTGCCGTAATGGCTAGTGCGCGAAGCACTAGTGCTTTTATCGAAGATTCGGATGAATCTTCGATGAAAAAGATTATGACCCAGAGGGTCTGTGCTTGTCTCCAAATTCTAAAGGCACGTAACATCATTTCGAACGAAGTATTTAATGATCTTCCTGCGCAAGTATGGATTTTGGGCAAAGACATGGCGAACGCATCGTTCCATGTAATTGACAAATATGAGGCTACAGAAGGTGATGAACTAATCGCGGATGATGGGGATTTCGAGAATGTTTCATTCGATGACGGTGATAATATACCAAATCAAGAATTAATCCAAGAATCAGTAACGTCAGGTAATAGATCAACGTCATTCACAATACATATTTTTTTTATTTTCAATAATCACAAATAATTCTTTACAATTCTCTGTATTGGTTTTTATGATTAAAACTGTACCTATACTAAAAACAAATGATTAAAACTATACTTATACCAAAAACATGATTAAAACTATACCTATACTACAAACATATTGTTACAAAGGTCGAAAAACACCCCTCATATTTAATTTGCAAAGTCTAGTAGTCATCTAAGATAAATGATGTTAACATCTGATAAATGATAATCGGTTACTCCTCACAACGACATTATTGTACAGAACAGTCTTGTTTTAGCTTTGGGCTTAAACGGACGTGTATTTTACTAAATACAACCTAATATTTATTTCCCATTATTTCGTTTCCTGTTCAACTTATTTCCCTCGGGAACCCACATTTAATTATCTTATCAATCGCGAACCATAATTCGCAACACTGGTGTCAGAATCGGGATCTTACCCGAGATCGATAAGTTGAATTTTTGAAATAATTCGAAGTAATTTGAGAACATAATGTCCTCTCGACGACGGACTACAAACTCTGCTAACGACAAACCCGCTGCTTCGACTTCGGGATCAGCTGGTACCCAGCTACCCTCTCCACAACCAGCCCAATTGCCGTTCGATATGATGGAACGCCTCCTTCAATCTTTGGCGGCCCAACAACAGGCCACTTTAGCTGCTCAACGAGAAGAGCGAGCTTTTCAACGCGAACGGGAAGAACGCAGCCTGGCAACGCAACGCGAAGAGCGGGAAGCTAACCTGGCAGCGCTACGCGAAGAGCGTGAAGCCAACCTGCTAGCTCAACGCGAACGAGAAAAACGCGAAGCCGAGCGACAACGCGAACGCGAACGAGCCGATCGCGAAGCGAACCTTGCTGCCCAACAGGCAACCCTTTCCCTTCTTCGCGAAGGACTTCGCCGGCGATCTGAGGGCCCGGAATTGCATTTACGGACCCCTACCCCGAGCCAATCCCCTGTAGAACAGATTCCCGAACCTTCAATTTTAAGGTCTGTTCCAATTTATGGGGAAGAAGAACCTTCCCCTATCATTCGTAGAGCTCGGACTCGTGGAGCGGCCGTTTTTACGCCGCACACCCGTACCGATACTCAAAACGACCGCATTGGAAATACAATGCGGGACGGAAGAGCAGAAGGTCGAGACTTGACGTGTGGCGATAATCATTCGAGAGAAGGGATTCCGAATTCGCCACACGCGCAGGCTTTAAACACAGATAAAAATATTGATAACGTAGAAAACGTTTTGTCTCGCGCCGCGAGTGGTCACGAAATTTGCGAAGTCCCGGTCAGAAATCCGGAAAATTTAATTGACAGGGTTCAACATAACCCCCATCCAAAAATGTATAATAATCTCAAAGTTCCTTTTTATGATGGCTCAACTCCTTGGGCCGAATATGAATGTCAGTTTAACCTCTGTTCGGAATTAAACGATTGGACTCCCATCGCGAAAGCTTCGAATTTGGCCCTGAGTCTGAGAGGTCCGGCCCTCTCAGTATTAACTACTCTTTCGGGAGAGGAAATTCGCAATTTTGATAAACTAAGCGAAAGTTTAAGACTCAGGTACGGTGGTCATCACCTTAAAAAATTACATCTAACCGAACTAGAAAATAGGAAACAAATTGAAGGAGAGAGTCTCGTAACGCTCGGGCACGAAATCGAACGAATGACCAGGTTGGCTTTACCGACCTGCGATGACGAGACGAGAGACCAGATAGCTCAAAGTCGTTTCATTAACGCTATTTTCAATGCCGAATTAAAACATGCCCTGAGTCTAGCGGGACCCCCGACTTTAAGAGAAGCCATTAGGAGGGCTCTAGAAATAGAGGCCCTCAATAAACTATATTTAGCTACCGGAAAAATTAGGCGAATTCAAAATAACGAATCTTCTCCCGAAAAGAAGAAAAATAATAATTCAAAAAAGACCACTCCCTGGCAGCGTCGCGACCAAAATAAGGCGTCTCCAAAGACCAACGACGATACTGAATCACCACGGTTCTGTCGTTATTGTAAGAAGAACGGTCACACGATAGATTACTGTTTTATACTTAAAAAAAGAAATTCTGAAAATAATAATTCAGACAAATCTAAAGATAATGACAATAAAAGCTCGAATCAAAAATCTTGGAGGGAAAGAGATTCCTCTTCCAATCCTGAAGCTTCAACCTCAAAAAACTAAGTTCTGGTGATTCAGTGGGGCTTAAATCATCGGGAGAGTCTTATATTGGTAGTCCTGATAATATTCAATTTTTAGTTAGGAGCCTCCGTCAAACCGGGCTATACACCTGGGGCAACGTAAATGGTGTTGATTGTCTCTGGGTTATAGATACCGGGGCTGAGGTTACCGTGGTCCGTTCGGATCTCTTAGATCCCATTTTAAATGTTTTGCCTGTTCCTTCATTGCGAACCGCTACTGGAGAAATTACTCCAGTTTTAGGTAAAACTTCTGTCCAGGTTGCTATATCTGGATTTATTTCTTCTCCTCATAAAGTTTATATAGCTGATATTGAGGATGATGGGATTTTGGGGTTAGATTTTCTGACTCTTCATGGATGCATTATTCCAACGGCTACCAATTCCTTAATTTCTGGTCGACGTGAGATTTCTCTTTTGACGACCAGACGTCTACCTTTTGATTCCTCGAGTAACGCTCCTAGGGTTCGTAGTTTAGCTCATTCTTCAGAAGATCCGGAGATTTTACTGGAAACTTCGGTTGAAGATGAGGACGATCACGAAGAAGGATCAAGAGTAGACTCTTCCATCGAAACCCTCTCACCTTTTGAAGATCTCATAGACAGATCTATGATGAATTTGGACGAACCTAATACAGAAGGTTTCGTGTCTCTATTAGGAGAATTTAAAGACTCCTTCGCTAAACCCGGAGGAGATATTGGACGATGTACTTTGGTGAAACACAAGATCAACACCGGAGACAACGCTCCTTTTAAACAAGCTGCTCGCAGACTTCCCTTGAACGGGAGGGAAGAGGTTAACAAACTGATAGAAGACATGTTAAACAGCGGAGTAATAGAAGCCTCTTCCAGCCCGTGGGCATCCCCTATTGTTTTGGTAAACAAGAAGGATGGTTCCAAACGATTCTGTATTGATTACAGAAAACTAAACGACATAACCAAAAAAGATTCTTACCCCCTTCCAAAGATCGAAGAGACTTTAGATCTGCTGACTGGAGCCCGATGGTTCAGTACCATAGATCTTCAAAGTGGATACTGGCAGATCGAAATGGATCCAATGGACAAGGAAAAAACTGCTTTTGTCTCAGGTCTTGGAGGGTTATGGCGATTCAAGGTCATGCCGTTTGGATTGTGCAATGCCCCCGCAACTTTCGAAAGAGCCATGGAGACGATTCTTCAAGGACTATCGGGGAAAATTTGTCTCGTCTACTTAGACGACATCATCGTTTTCGGAAAAACCTTCAAAGAAGAGATGGACAATCTTCGAGAAGTTTTCCTTCGTCTTCGAAAAGCGGGACTCAAAATGAGTCCGAAGAAATGTCATCTATTTCAAAAAGAAGTGAACTTCTTTTTCTAGTCTCCGCTTCTGGAGTTAGAACTGACCCGACAAAAATCGAGAAGGTTTCCAATTGGCCTCGCCCTGAAAATAAGGAACAAATACAAAGCTTCATCGGGCTATGCACATACTACAGAAGATTCGTAAAAGGATTCGCAACCATCGCTAGACCACTTCATCATCTAACTGGACTCAAGACGCCCTTCGATTGGGACCAAGATTGTGAAGAGGCCTTTTCTCGATTAAAACTTTGCTTAACTTCGTCTCCCATCTTAGCTTACCCAAATGCCGAACTTTCATTTATATTAGATACAGATGCTTCACTTACAGGAATAGGTGGAGTTTTATCTCAAATTCAAGGAGGGCAAGAAAGGGTAATTAGTTATTTTAGTCGAGTTCTTAGCAAAACTTAAAAGAATTATTGCGTCACCCGTAGGGAACTTCTAGCTGTTGTGAAAACGGTGTCTCATTTTCATCACTATTTGTATGGAAGAAAGTTTCTTGTTCGAACCGATCACGCTTCGCTAAGGTGGTTGCTCTCTTTCAAGGCTCCTGAAGGTCAAGTAGCTAGATGGTTAGAGACTTTAGGTCAATATGATTTCGACATTCAACATCGCCCAGGAACCCTACACGGAAACGCGGACGCCCTCTCCAGGAGACCCTGCGAAGACTTAATAAATTGTAAACAATGCACACGTCTTGAAGGTCAACGAATACCTTCTGTCAAGATACGATTGATTTCCCTTGGAGGAGATGCTCAAGAATGGCAGACTCTTCAAAGAGAAGATATTGTTCTCTCTCAAATCAAGACATGGAAAGATTCGGGTACACGACCAGATTGGCAAGAAGTGTCTTCGGCTAGTCAACAACTAAAAATTTATTGGGCGCAATGGGATTCCATCTATATACTTCAAGATCTACTTTACCGAAAATGGGAATCCCCAGACGCAAGACAACTTCGATGGCAACTTCTGGTTCCTTCAAAGAAGATTCCGGACATCCTCCTGGAACATCACAATGCCCCTTCCGGAGGACATTTCGCAGCCAATAAAACTCTTGGTAGGATTAGGGAGAAATACTTTTGTGCGCGTTGTCGTTCAGACGTAGAAAATTGGTGTCGCACTTGCGACGTTTGTATAGCTGAAAAAGGACCAAGAGAGAAAGGGACTAGTCATTTTCAGATTTTTAATGTAGGCGCTCCATTTGATAGAGTAGCTATGGACATCCTCGGTCCTTTACCTCTTTCCCATTCTGGAAACCGTTACGCTTTAGTTATTTCGGATTACTTCACCAAGTGGCCTGAAGTAATACCAATTCCAAATCAGGAAGCTGAAACGGTAGCTCAGGTTTTTGTTAAAGAATTTATTTGTCGATACGGTTCTCCATTAGAACTCCATACGGACCAAGGTCGAATCAAGATTCGCGGCAGCGAATCGCCGCCAAGTACCCGTAGGCAGGCGAGAGCTAGCCGGGAATATTTTCTCGGAGGAACTAGTTATACCTGTGAGCACGGTGTTATAACTCCGGAACGCGTCAATATTTTTTGATGAAATTCACAGGTCAGAAAGTCCCTTCCCACATGACCTCGCTGTATAAATTTGACTGAAATCGGTCTACTGGTTTACGAGATATTGGTCTCGAAAGTTGATGAAAAAACGTCTTCTTCTCCTCCTCCTCCTCCTCCTCCGTCCTTTTCGCTAAACGCTGGCTATCGACATCGATTCCGAACAAACGGTTGTATCGAATGACTTCAAATTTGGACTGTGGGTTTGTGTCATGGAAATCTCGCCCCCTATTGATTTGAGGCGAAATCCATTGATGCTAACGGTGTTTTTTCATTTATTACAACGATTTATTGTTGTTACAACCATATTTGTGGAACGGCCTAACATATGTTCTTGAAATTTGGACTGTGAGGTGTTTACATGTCAATATTGACTTAATTTAATTTTCGTCAAAATTGATAACAACACTTATTCGGGTTATATCTTTCGAATGAGTTGATATCATTCAATGATTCGGGCTATATCTTTCGAATGAGTTGATATTATTCAATGAAAATTGTAGGGATTTATCTCTCAAACTTCCCGAGTTTGCGATCCAAATTTGAGCGGAATCAGTTGATCAGTTTCTGAGATATTCACCACCAAAGTTGTATGAATCGAGTTGCGAAATGAGCTTTATTACAATATGGCCGCTCGACAGCAGTGTTGGATAGCATCAAATTATAATCTGTAATTCATCATAATTACAGCTGTAATTTATAATTAAAAATAAATCAATCACAAATTACTTCAGTATAAATTGTAATTTGTATTTAAACCGAATTCCATTATCAATTACAATTGTATTTGTAATTAAACCGAAATCTATTACCCATTACAGTTGTAATTTTAATCAAACTGAGATTCATCACAATTGTCATTCGCAATTGAAAAAAAAAACAATCACTATTTCTAAATGTAATCGGAATCTTTTTTCGAATCAATTTGAATTGTAAAATATTCAACTTTCCATGAATGTGAATGCGGATGATTTTGTATACGTTCAAAATCATATATAACTAAAGGTATATACGAGAATAAAAATTTGAGTGAAAGAAAGTATCATTATATGTGTGTTGATTCCGTCAATACGGACAGTCATATACTGTGGATTATTGCAATAAATTACATCTCAGTAATATGTGTGGAAAATACCTCATTGGCTCTTCCGTGAAGTCGAGGTTTAGTATAATATCCAGGATTGTTACGAAATTGAGGTCCCTGAATTCCGTGACTTTTTCAGGCTTTCCAGGGGAAACTTGTACTTTTCCCATACGATTCTGAAATTATGTATGTATATTAGGGTGCTTTTTCTTGGGACTATTTTTTTTTTCGCTCCCGGCCTGAAATTTTGTTGGAAATGCTAAAAAAGAAATTCCCTCAAAATATAAGCCCTCAATATTAATATTAAGTTTTCTCGCAGAACGTGAAATGATTTCTCATTTAAATTACATGGAAATTGAAATTTTTTTTTTTTCAAAATGCTATAACTCGGTGGCATTTTATGCTATCATATCGCCCAAACTTGCAAATTACTCAGCATTAAGCGCTCTACAAAAGTGTCCATTGCGACTTAACTGTAACTCACGCCGGTGAGGCAGTACAGGTCACTCAAAATACAAGAAATTTCTACAAAATTTGACTTTAGTGTTTCAGGGTTTCACTCGACAGATCACATAAAAAATAAAATAGCAAAGGTTGAATAACCAGAGTGATGATAATAATATTCAAAATGAACGGGAAATATCAAAGAAATCAAAGAAAACTAGATAAATCGGGTGAATAACAGAGCCACGACAAGTATCCTGAAACACACAATCAGATATCAGAGAATTACCATGAAAATAATAGTAGTAATTAACACAGATTTCGACAAAATGTAGTGAGAATGATAAGAGAAGAAATACGCCGTAGTACTAAATAGAACCGTAGAACTAAATTTACCTAGTGATCCATGGTGAGCTTCTACCCTGTAGCTATCTGCTGTCACTTTACTTGGGTACAGATCAAAACCCCGTGGCTGCTTGCGAAATGCAACGTCACAGTTTATAATAAGTGATTCAATTGAATTTTTCGATTGAACACGCTCTTAGTTTTACTACACTCAGAAATTGTGACTGATGCGAGAAAAGACTTCAATTACACTTACAATTAGAAGTAGTAATTTATTTTTTCAAATTACATATGACAATTGTAATGGCTAATGGATTTCGGTTTAATTACAAATTACAATTGTAATGGGGTAATTGATTTCGGTTTCATTAAGTTCTACTCAATAAATTATCTATGTTTGTCACAGTTGACGGTTAAAGCGAAGGTGTTTTTTTCACTGAATGTTTCTCCCCCTAATCCACTTCCGAAAGTATTTCTTGAGATAATTATACTACAATAACGTATATAAAATTGGTATAACTGGTACGGAAATCTGACCAAAATCCATCTATCGATACCCCCATAAGAAATAGCACGAGGTGCATCGTCGGTCGCCTATTTCGCGGTACCTAGGCGCGGCAGAGTAACCCTATACGGAAATACATAACTTCTGTAAATACAACATGTCTTCTGAATGATCGGGGGTTTGTTAGGATTGTCGGTTGAATGGGATAGCGATGTCAAAGATGCGTACTTGCAAAAAGTAGTGAGATCCCACGCAAAAACATCGTAGATGTAAAAAAAGCCGCCAAGTACCCACACAAAAATCATAATTGATTTATAAGTGGAACGTTTCGCCAGTCTCCGTCGTGAAATCAAGAAAATAGCCAAGCACCGAACGTACCCCTGCGATCTTTCAGCAAGTCTACGTCGTGAAGTCGGAGTTTCGAATGAGGATATCGAAACATCATTCCAAGAGCTACGTACTTGGCGGGCACATTCGGTTTTTCTTTTTCGTGTTCGCTTTGGATTGATAGTACTTTCACTCATAGTATCTTGCGAACCATTTTTCTACAACCATTTTCCATATTGTTTATTTATCAAATCTGGCATCCAAAAGCTATCGATTAATAGGACACGACAAGTACTATGTTTCCGGTCGATGGATATATACACGTCATGAACCTTGCATCGACTGACGAATGTCCGATTGGCAGATAACATTGGTTCGGTTCCAAACACACTCATTTAAAATGCATCTACCGATCTTGTGGGATTACTTTGTCGGAGCAGTTGAAAGATTAACGCGTGCGAGTTTACGTCCGTGCTTGCGCGGACTACTTGCTTGCACTACAGCACTTCCGTAAACTCGCACGCGCTAATCTTCTTGCACTAATGTCTAGTTGCGAATGATTATTCCTCACAAGCGAATGAGCAACAAAATATTTTTGCAATCGAGTGAGGCCGAACTGTTACGACGATGGGTTCCAGGCATTGTAATCGGCTCTTCCCACTACGTGTATACGCTCGTACACCACACACACATGCATCGTGAGCAAGATTGTATGACATAGTACAATAGGTACACCAAACCAATCATCAACTGAATTTTGTATTCATCATTATATCAAATTGTCATACTCTATACGACTTAAAGCGTACACGTATATTCGTAGCTGCGAGTTTTAGATTTTATGCTGAAATAGCAAAGTAGAGTTTTCTTGATTCGACAGTTTTGCAAATGAATAAGTTTGTTCTTCCATAGTTGATACTACATGCATGAGCTCTACGGTATGTTACCTATCATAGGAAAACTAACATGTACATCGCTCATTGGCTCCATAGTAAGGCACGTGATTCCAGAGTTCCGAGTCTGATCTGATAATTGAATGACGGTGAAACGACCCAGATTACTATTCATTATACAAGGTATTCACGTCTGTAAAGTTATACGTATGCTTAAGAACAGGAGTATTTTCTGCTCCGATTATTGGTTGGAATAACTAGTTTTCCACTGTACTTCATCGCTATCGCATGAAAAACTCAATTTTCGCGTAAAACGAAGCGGTTGTCTGTATAGCTCTGAGGAACCGAATGTGCCCGCCAAGTACGTAGCTCTTGGAATGATGTTTCGATATCCTCATTCGAAACTCCGACTTCACGACGTAGACTTGCTGAAAGATCGCAGGGGTACTTTCGGTGCTTGGCTATTTTCTTGATTTCACGACGGAGACTGGCGAAACGTTCCACTTATAAATCAATTATGATTTTTGTGTGGGTACTTGGCGGCTTTTTTTACATCTACGATGTTTTTGCGTGGGATTGTAACTTATCTTTAAACACCCTGAACTGTCCAAATTTCATTTAAAAAAATGTAATGGGTACGTCTTTAATTCGATTCAACATTTAATCAATCTAGTGCCATAAGTTAGCTTTATTGCGTTCGTGATAGAGAGAAAAGCCCTCGGTAGGCTATTATTTATTCCATTTTATGCACGTTAAATATGAAGCACTAATAATAAAAGAAAATAAATAACAATTGTAATGTGTGATAAATTCTTCGTCACTTCCATTTAACGGAAGAAACTTGGTAACCATTTTAAATAAATATTCTCACCAAAACATCGGTGATTTATCAATTTATTGAATGTCTGTCTTCCTGCCCTGACTCACAATCAGTTCGTTACTCAGTTTGAATTTGAAACTCATTCTCAGTTCGGAATGAATTGTGTGTTGAATTACTTAATAAAATATGTAATAATTGAATTGTAACAAATTATAAGACAAACCTTATGAAAAAATACATGATAATTCACTTAACAAAGTTTATGTGGAATCCGATCATAACTTTATAAAATTTATTATACATATAATTCATTATGTACTTTTGCACGTAATATTCTACAAAACCTTTTTCAGTAGGGAGCGGACTGATCTTTAAATCATTTTGTTCGTAAAAGAATGCGCTTACATGCAAAGAATGTCAATTGCAAAAAAAAAATTCCTTCACTTTTTTTTCGTCATTTTTTTTTTTTTAATTCTACTGCCATTTCCGCGGGACTCAGAAATTCATGGAGGTAATTTTTTTTGGATACCTGGATCCTTCCCCTTCAATCCTAAAAAAAAAATCCATGGAGAGAATACCTGGGTCGAAGAAAAAAAATAAATCCACGTCCGCGCTACTCCTGCAAGCACGTTATGTTGCGTAGTGGAGTTATGACTGATGGATCTTTTGCAATATTTAGGTGGCTCTGAGAAGGGCCGATGTTTTTAGCGATGATTCGCTGGATGACACTTACTAGGAAGGTACTCCAGGTTGATCTCTCCGATTTGATTTCTTTTATAATATGTTATAGTAGACTAAAAACTAAGCGACACATATTTTTTTTTATCTGCCAATAAACACTTTAAGGGGGTGAAACCAGCCTCCAGAGTATGGCATGTCAAGGGGCGATTTGATAGTTTCACCCACAAGCACATAATATTTTTTAACCAATCTAACTGGAGGAGTTTTCTCATAAAGAGAAATGAAACATATAATTATCTCAATTTAAAAAAAAACAAAAAGTAAGGGGTGAGCCACCCCCAAATATGATGACGCGTGTGCAAAAAATGGTCAAATTCAAGCCTAAAAATCTGAAAAAAATATATATTGTAACGTGTCAGGCGTAACCGGGCCTGAGCCGTTAGCATTTAAACATCGCTACGCCGCACCGTCGAGAAAGATCAACAACCACGCTGGCCGGTGTGACGTCACGACCAATATATAAGTCGCGACGCCACACTGTCCACGGGCAATACATGGCATAGCGCCGTATTAGCTCATTTATCGAAATTGCAAGTCACTGAGGCAAAGCGCCCAGTGAGCTTTATAGAGTCACGTAGATTTGTCGGATAATAGTCTAAAAGCGGATATTATACCATTAGTTTAGATTCATATCGTTTATTAAAACTCGTATACTTTCAATAAGCTCAGCTAACGCATTATATAGATTTTCAGAACCAACACAAGAATTTAAGATTATAATTTTGGATTGTATAAGTTATCACGGTTGCAACCTTCGTTATTTTTCATTTATATTATTAGTTTGATCTTGGTAATTACTTATGTTTTTTTTTATGTTTATTTTGTACATTAAATTAGATTTCAAGCAATAAGACGCAGGCTTTCTCATCCTAAGTTTTCCTCATCTATCGCGGTCATAACATTATTGTTAGCTAGACGACAGCTTTGGCGAGGATAACCTCGCCCAAGTCTGTGACAGCCTTGGTGTGCCGGTGCACATCCAGGTCTGAGGAGGCGGCTTCGGAATCTCGATTCCCAAGTCCGTGATTAGGGAAACGAGGCATCCTCGGTGTGCACCTGCACACCCAGGTATATGAAGGCGGCTTCGGAGTCTTCAACTCCCAAGTCCGCGTCGCGCAAATTTCTATAGAGAGGCTCTAAAATTTCTACTAGACAAACAACTCACAATAACTTCTTGTTTGCGCCACTCCCGTGACGCAAACAACATTAAAAAAAAGTTACAATATTGCGTATGAACATCCAGGAAAATTGACGTGTTGTTGGATTCTCCCTAAAAACAATATGGGACGGGGCAACTACCAATAAATGCTTTGAATTGGTAATGTTTTTTATTTTCTCACGATACCATCAAATACTCAAAAATAAAACATTTCGATTGAATTTCAATACGTTTTATTGGTATAACTATTAACTTATCGTTACGAAAATTATAAACAAAATATTATTACTGTTCGAATCTTGAACAATAATGATAGTCGTCGAAAAAATGTTTAAAGCACAAGGATTTTTTACACCATGAACATCGAATAACAGCAACGTTTGTGCAGCCTTCGATTTCGCAATGGGTCTTACAAGAATCTCCGAAACTGAAATCAACTGGATTTTCGAATTTTTTTGTTTTTTTATCAAGGTATCCAGATTTATACCAAGAGTATTTAAAAAGATTAATGTATCGCGGAGAGGATAATTAATTGTGGACCAAAGATTGCAGTTTTATAATGTTATTTCTTAAATGTAGATTAATTTCGTGATTCATCAGGATGGCGCTGTCTGAAAAGTGTCGCGCGAAATTTTTCCAAAGTCTAAAACCGTATACATCCAGAGGTTGGATTTTTCCTGTCGTCCCTGTTGGTATTAATTTTATAATAATATTTTTATTTCGGGGTGTACTTTCTGCCACTACTGCAGGACAATGACCACTCCATGAATCAAGTAATAATACGCAGCTTTGTCCTACATTTGGAATAGTATATTAAGCTACAGGGGATGAAAATCGAACTTTCGTCCCTGCATGTCATCATTCCCGAGGCGAATCATATCACGCAGGAACGGGTGTTCGATTTTCGTCCCGTGTAGCTTATACTTTTTTCCTTCATAGCCGGTCGAAAGTACGCGATTAATTGTAGAAATTGAATCGTTAATATTCATTCAAAAAGTTGAGGTTATGAGTTCGAGTTCGTGGTCAATGCCCGCGGCATTTGCAGCACGAGCGCCAGCGAGGGCTGCTGGCCGACGGTGGGCATTGACAACCAATAATTATGAATTGAATACATTTTTTTATCGTTAAAAATAACTCAGACAACTTGAATATGTTATAACTGTTTTTTATTATATTTGCAGTAACTAAGACATCGTGAATATGCTATGACTACTAAGGCTACTTTAATATTTTATGACTAGTAACTAAGGCAACTTTAATATTTCATGACTCGTAACTAAGGCAACTTTAATATTAAATCACTATTACCGTGAATGGCCCAGTTTTCGGACATGTAAGAGTCAGCCATAAGTTAGATATGAATATTTTCATATTTTGATGATAAGTTTTGCATTTTATGGATGAAATATTATCTTTGAAGTTTTCTGAACCAAAATAAGCAGAATTCTCATTCCGATGTATAAAAATAAAATAAATATTGAATATAATAAGTGAACTGTCGCATGGCCTAGTTCTCGGACAACCAAATCGGACTTGTACCTGATTCCGGACATCAGGAGACCCACTTTCCGGACAGAGTGGACAGAGAAAATAGCATTGGTAGAAAATCATAGAAAACAAAGAAACTTGGTCATATTCGTAAACAACATTTATAGGATTTATTTATCATTCACAGTATTGCTGACTAATCATCTTAATCATAAAATAACTATGTAGAGTATTATTGTAAATTTAATTTTCTGTGAGCTATGACATTTTTTTGCTGGTGTAGACTTAGCTGGAGGACTATTAGACGTTCCGTTACTTTCAAAGCTCTCATGTAATAATTCCTGTTTGATTTCTTCAGTGATAGCTGGCTTCTGATTTTTGATTTTCATTTCGAGCAATTTTCGTTTTCTGCCCCTTTTTCTTGCAAAAAGAGTTGGACTCTTCTTTTTCCTCTTGGCAGCCTCTTTTCGTTTCTTTTCTTCTTCAATCTTTTCTTTTTTCATATTTCGAGCAAGTGCTGCTGCTTCTTTTAGTTGAGCTTTGAGTTCTCGAGTTCGCGCCCGTTCTTGTTTTTTTCTTTTTATCTCTTCCTTCTTTTTTTCAGCCTTTTCAATCCTGTCCTTATGATAAAAATTCCAAGCATCTGAAGTTACTACTGCAGGTAATTGTTCTTTGGGGGGTCTTTTTTTCAGGGTTTTTTTTGGAGCAGAAGGCCAAAATAGGCAGTTTTCGAAAGGAGATGGAATATTTTTTGCTAGATGATCTTTATCTCCAGTCGATTGACCTGTTGATGACTGAGACTCAGTTACTTTCTCTTGTTCGTGGTTTTTTTCCAGGACTTCTGTTTCTTGGTTGACTTTCTCCGCATCTTTATCTTTATCTGAGACCTCTGTCATCTGAGTTACTTGATTGTTTTCAACAAAACATCCAGTATTACTTTCTTTATTTAGTGAAACAATGTTGTGATTTTTGTCCAGATTGAAGTAATCGTTCAGTCCACTCACTCCAAACTCACTATTCAAATTTCTAACGATTGAGTCTATTTGGTTTGGAAACTTATTGAGAGGAACCATCTCCCCTTTCTCATTGAGTTCATAAATTTGGCCTTCTAGATCATTTCCCAGTACTTCAGAGGTGTCATAAATAGTAGATAAATCTTCAGGAACTTTAGAGAAGAATTCTGGGGAAGTATTTTCTGGAGCCTCTGGACTAGTGATTGATTCATTACGTTCCTGAAGATAAGAAGATAAGCGGAACTGCGACGAGGAATAAAGATCCAAAAACATTTGTTCGTTTTATCAAATAAAAAAAAAAATGATTCAGATAAATCAGATGAATATTGTGTAAATATAACTATGCGCAAAAAATCGTTGTTGGTCATAATCGTAGTGTTATCATATGAGTAGAAATATATCTAAGAAAATTATTTTTTTTAAATTATAGAACAACTAATCGCTGGTAGCAGTACTCAATACCTCTTGCGAATCAGTGTCAGTTGACGCAGCTTGATCAGGAACATTATATCTAGCAGATTCAGTAGCGTTCCTCACTCGATTGGAACTCTCGTAATTCTTCACTCTTCGCCAAAACGAGAAAAGACTTTTATGATCAACTTCTCCGGTCCATTCCTCATTGTCCTTGACGACTTTAAAAGTTTCAAGAACTTCATTGTTGATGTTACTCTCAACGAATTCCACGTACGTCAAATTTAACTGATCTGTTGGACCAGGGATTGCAGATGTTTACTGTGTGGATCTCTTCAACTGTTTGTCATAATTGATGGCATCTGGTGAAAAAGGGTACAGTCCTGTTGCTCTAAATGCACTCTGAAGAATTCCCTGCCACTTAAGGCGCTCCATTGCTCTCTTCAGAACCCCTGAGAAATGTTCGCGTTTCAATCGTTCTCCATTATGTTCCATTCTCCATTCTGGAACCACTGTCCTCCACGATACTTTCAGAGGATGAAAAACTGCAACATCGAAGGGTTGCAGAATGTGGGTGGAGTTAGGATATAGAGCAACCAGCTCAATGCTCTTTGATCGACACCAATCACTCAATTCCAGAGTTAAATGAGATGAATGACCATCCAAATAAAGAATAACTGGGAATTCAATTTTGTTTCTGAGGAGCCAGGAATAAAAACAACTACCCATCCATTCAAAAAATGCTTGTGCTGTCATCCAGCCAGTCTCTGAACGTCCAACACAAAAATCCTTAGGCATGAGACTACAGACACTTGAGGGGATCCGTACGTATGGAAACATGACCATTGGATCTACTAATTGACCTGCAGCATTTCCACTGAAGAGTGTAGTTATACATTCTTTCTCATCATTATGAACGAAACTGTACGCAGATCTATCTCCACGTTTGACAAGTACCGTGACTCCTTGGGGACACAAACGAAACCCAGCCTCATCACAATTGAATATACGTGATGGATCAACGTTCAAGAGGTTTTTTGATTCTAAATAACCCTCCGCTTTGTCGAACCATTCACGTATCTTCTCCTCAGTTACTGCAGCTCGAGTACACATCATATTCTGAGACAATCTCTCACACAATTCTGGATGACGTTGTTTGAAAGCTGCATACCAATGTCGTCCAGGTCGATTATCATTAAAGACGTTTTCTAGCTTCATCATCTTTACCAATCTTTGAACACTAGTCTGCACGTGGTCTTTGGTGACAGGAAAACCCTTCTCGCTCATATAGAAAATCCATTGCACAAGTCTAGCTTCATTCTCTTCACCCAAAATACTCTGTGGTCCTGGTTTAATAACAACTGGCTTGGAAACTCCTCTCTTTTTGTCGGATAGAGTTGATTTCGGAATGTTGAATTCTTTGCTGACAATTCTGACGGATCTTCCTTTTTTGATTGCTTCCAAAGCATTTTACAAGTCCTCATTACTATATCTTCGGGTCGTTTTATTTTTTTTTTTCACCTTTGTCCTAAAATAAAGAAACCAAAATTAATTTTATTCATGATTTTTTCTTGTCAGAATCTCTGATTACCTAATGTGATTTTTACGGAGTATAAATGTTCGAAACAAAAAATAAATCTATGTGAGGTATCAAAAAATCGTGTGTCCGATAACTACGACCGACCTCAATTTACCCGTCCGAGTTCTCGGACACACGATTTTTCAACGTAGAAAATTATTCAGTGTTTTCTTCATTTTTCTTAATATCCGTTGATTAATTGTCTATCGATAGAAAGAATCTTATTGTATTTTGCACTTACATTCTGATGTCCTTGCACTCTGACACGAAGCTCGACTCTAACCTCTGTGGACAAGGAACGTCTGGAATGCGGAACGAAACGCTAGATCACCACTTGAATCTCGATTTTTACCTTCTCACCTATTAGAGAGAGAATAACTTCTCATGTAATCTCGCGGTATACTTATCTATGCAAAATCTAATGGAATATGAGTTCATAAAACAAGAGGATTTATTTTTAATAAAGAGAAAATTGGTGACTGGTGGCGCTTTGTCCGGGAACTCCTACATGTCCGAAAACTGGGCCATTCGCGGTAACTAAGGCAACTTTAATATTTTATGACTAGTAACTAAAGCAACTTAAATATTCTATGACTTTTTATCTTCACACGCACAAGATACAATTGTAAATGTACAATTGTTAAACGTACAGTTTTCAAATTTCACACATGAATCTTTGCTGAGGATAGAACTTACATTATTTTCAATCTCATTTGGTTTGTTCAATGAAGGTACAGGGTTTACATTTGGTCCAGATTCATCTTCTGCATGTCTTTTTTTTTTTGATGGCGATTCACTAGATTCTCCTTTGTTGAAAATTAACTTTATCGGTTCTTTTGTTGAAAAATGTTGCTTTACATTTGAATGACTTGCTTCTGTATGATTTTTAGTTAATTTAATTGATTTTAATAGTGCCATTTTTTCTTGTGGTTTTTCATGTAGAATCGCAGCCGTAGTAAACGATGGCGAATTTTCTATTGCTTTTGATTGGTGTTGAATTTTCTCAGCTATATCAACAAAATTATTGGAGAAATCATCCCAATCCAACATCATAAAAGGGGGTTCATTTTCTTTGTTGGCAGTTTCGTTATTATTTGTTGATTTTGAGTCAGTTTAAGTTTCGGATGTAGCAGCGTGTGTTATGCCTTTGAAAATGTTGTCTCTATTATGAAGGGAATTTTCCACGTAACCTTGGGCTACAGTGTCAGAACGCCATCCTCCCAGTTGTTTAATCATCCGCATGTTTGCTCCCGAGTCAGAAAAAAGTGTTGCTGCACTTCTTCGAAAACAATGTCCGGTATACAGTTTTGGGTTTTCTAATAGTAAATATGAAGCGATAATTTCGGGTGTTTCACCTATTTTATTTTTACCTATCACTTGGCGATTACACTTTCCTTTGGAATAATGGCGAAAAAATCTGTCCGTAAATTTCTCAGCCGGTTTTAGCATTATATATTTCTTGACGGTATTATAAAAAAGTGGTCCAATGATAAACTGTCGATCAAAATCAGTTTTCGTGTCTTTGACGGAAACTATAAACTTATTACTTGTGTCTTCAACGTCATCGGTTTTCAGATGGGTGAGTTCATTACATCTGAGTGTCCCGCAAATACCGAACACCAGTATAACCTGAATTTATATTGTATTTATAACCTCGAAAATAATCGAAGAGAACAATAATTCCACAGTAATGTAAATACTAACCTTTGCACCCAAATATAAATTGTTGTACAGACTTTATTACTGTAGCCTACTGCGTTAGTAATTCGGAGGGTCGGCGTCTTCCCAGAGGTGAGGTAAAGGTTTCACTTCTAGTCGCGTTGACGAAACTTGATTTTATTAATGAAATACAAAGAATGATACAAAAGGTAAAAGGTTCTAGTTGTAGGTTGAGCACTTGCTCACGTTCGAGTTCTTGAGTATTCCGGGATTACTACCCAGCTCCAAAAGATTCTGCTCAAGACTGGCGCGGCCGGAGTCGGCGCCTAATTTATGCCTGAACGATGCATGGTCAGCTTTCCCAAGTATTTAGGTCGATGCTGAACCAGTGCACCTTCTTTATTGCTTAACTATAAACGTCTGACAAATAAGCTATTTGCTAGTTCAGCTAATTAATGAGGTTGGCTTACAACAAAATGATCGTCAGCGTCATTCATGAAGTTCTCAATCTCTTTCCATTTGAGTACTAGAGATTTTTTCGGTTCATAACCTTTGGCATTAGTTTTAAGAAAACTTTTTATCCTGAGAAATCGGCCAATATCAAGATTTTCATGTGTATTCAACGTTTTTTTCAACATCGACCATACACTCCATAAAGTCGTCGGTTTCAATTTTTGACTTATTTGTTTGAAGTAAACAATCAAATTATTCTCCTCTTCTTTGGATAAGGAATTTTCATTTTCTTGTCGCCAATTCTTGTAGGTGTCGTAAACCAATAAATACCGATCTGTCGACTTCTTCGGTAAGGTTTCCGTTCGCATAATTAATGCTGCCTCGGAATCGAAATAGTTGAAGATTTCTTCCTCATTTTCTGATTCCGCGGATGAGGACATGTTTTGACTACAAACCACGTGTCCGTGATACAACAGAGACGCTTATTTAACCTCCAACTGTCACTCACTAACTTTCCTCCCGCCTGGCTTGATTTTCGTCCCGCGACATAGATGGCGCGCGCTACGTTTCCGCAGGGAGTAAAAGACCTATTTTCCTCCTTCGAATCGGGTACGAAAATGCGTCCTTCCGACCGAGGTATGAAGAAAAATATATTTCCGTCAACCAAGTTCTAAAGTGATCTGAAATAAATAAAAAGAAATGAATGCGGATTATTGAACCATCAAGCGAGCCCGCCGAAGGCGGGCGAAGCTCGATGATAATTATACGAATGTCTCGCCCGAGAGATTACAGATGTAGTACAGCTACTTGAGGTCTACAATTCACACGTTTAGAGCATAATAGATTTTTGAATTCCCGCCTGTATGCTCCTTGCGCCATTGGTCGTTCACTTTCGTCATTCTGTTTAAAGTTTGTGTTCTCTGACTGAAAAGAAAAAAAAAAAAAAAGAATTTTTATACATCTTCGAGAGATTGGGGTTTGGGGAAAATAAAACCTCTAGAGGGTTAATTTCCTGAGTTTTATTAACTCTGTTGACAATAGTTCTGTTTGATATAAGATTTAATTGGTGGGTATGTAATCTCTCGGGCGAGACATTCGTATAATTATCATCGAGCTTCGCCCGCCTTCGGCGGGCTCGCTTGATGGTTCAATTATACTTCATGTCTCGCCCTTCAAGATTACAGATGTAGATGTTTAGAGTTATGGAGTAAGAATTTTTTTTTTTTTTTTTTATGATAATAAAACCGCTTCCGCGAATTTATTTTCTTGGATCTCAATCGGGAGATGGTAGAAATCTGCGAATACCTTGGATCTCTGGGACCATCCAGCGACTCTTTTTATCTCGTCGATATTAACCCCTTTTTCCGCTGCTTTTGATGTAGACGCGTGTCGCGTGCTATGGCCCGTAAATCTTTCGTCGATACCGAATTCCGTGAGGCTACTTTTTATCCATCTCCCCACTGTATCTTTTGATATCTTGGCATGGGGTTTATTAAAAGATATTAGTAAACTATCCTCGTTCCCTCTCAGGCTCTTAGTTACCGACAGGTAGTGAAGTACTGTTTTTGCGATACATAGGTTTGGTCTATTCTCGAAGAACGGTAATCTTAATAGTGGTTGTACAGCCCCGGCCCTAGATGTTTTGACGCGATCCGGGATCTTTATTTCTAGCCCTTGCGAAGTTTGAGTGATGTTTCCTATTTTAATAGCGGCTAATGTCTGAATTCTGTGGGCCGTTCCTAGGGCCAGGAGTAGTACTAGTTTCTTCGTTAGGGTTTTTAAGTTGAGTGATTCGGGGGGATGCCAATTCGATATTTTGTTCAAGATTGGGTCTACATCCCAAGTCGTGTCGTACCTAGGTTTGCTAGGTCTCTTTTTATACACTCCTTTTAGGAACCTGCTGATTAAGTTGCAATCAGCGATTTTTTCCCCTGAAATGAGGGCAAGGGCTGCTCTTCCTGTGTTTATCGTTCCGTGGCTGGCCCCTTCTTGAAATCTTTTGGTTAAAAAGGTTAGAACTTTCCTCGCTGAGATGTCCAGTGGGTTCGTTTGTGACTCTTGGTTGAACTTCCACCATAGTTTGTACGTAGAGTCATATTGTTTGATGGTTGAGGTCTCTAATGACGCGATCATGATCTCCGCTGACTCCTCAGGTGTATTTTTGTTTATCAGTGCTTGCCTGATAATTTCGCGACCGCCAGGGTAAGTTTTTGACTCAATGGGTGTGGTGTGCAGCTAGAAAAAGAGGTTAGTAAATTGTTATTTGGTTTCAGAGTGATCCAGTCTCCTATTATCATATTTTTGAAGGCTGGGAACCAATTTTGGCTAGGCCATAATGGTACTACGAGAATCCCTACTGCTTTATCAGTCCTAATTTTCTGGATTACTCTAGCGATTATTGCAAACGGTGGGAACGCGTAGAAGAACCACTGGCTCCAGTCTATAGTGAAAGCGTCTATTGCAAAGGCTTGTGAGTCTCTATCCCACGAGCAATAGTAATTGCATTTTTTATTGTTTTTTGATGCAAAAAGATCCATGATCGGAGTGCCGAAATTGCTAGTAACTTTTTTGTACGCGTAGTCAGCTAGTTGCCATTCTGTGTCTTGATTAGCGAGTCGTGAGAGCGAGTCTGCTTCCACGTTGTCTTTGGAAGCAATATAGGACGCGTGTACCCACAGATCTCGATTTTCGCACCACTCCCATAATTCCCTTGCTAATTCGTGTAGCCCTTCGCCTCTGGTCCCCCCCAATTTGTTGATATAGGCTAGCGTAGTTGTGTTATCGACTCTTAAAAGTATTTCTACTGATGTCAAGTCTTTGGCGAACTGTTTCAGCGCTAAATGGACTGCTTTTGATTCTAAGTAGTTGATGTGAAGAGATTTTTCAGCCTGGGACCACTCTCCATGAGCCCCCTCCCCTTCGCAAAAAGCGCCCCACCCCGTCAAGCAGGCGTCTGAGAAAATTTCTTTGCTAAATTTGAGATTTCTGATTTTTCTGACTGCTGTGGGTAATTTATTTAGCCACCAGTTAAGGTCGTCGATAACATAGTTTGGGATGGTCATAGTTGTATCATAATTCGCCTCGTTATTATTAAGGGCTTCGACTTTTGCTTTTTCGAGCAACTTGCAATGTAAAGGGCCATAGTCGACTCCCGGGCAGCTCGCTACCAACATGCCTATAACCTGTGCAAACGTTCTTATTTTACACGTGTTCTTGGCCTTCAGAGACTTCACGTGGGTAATGAGAGAATTTTTTTTTTCGCATGGGGATTCTACTATCATTTTTCTAGAATCTAATATGAACCCGAGGTATTGGCATCGTTTGTTCGGAGTTAAGTTTGATTTGTCTTCGTTGATTATGAAGCCTAGTTGTTCTAGCAAGCTAATCGTACTCCGTAAATTGAGGTGGCAATCTTTTTTAGACGATGCTAAGCATAGAATGTCATCGAGGTAAATTAGAGATAAATAACCTTCTATTCTTAGTGTACCCATTACTGGTTTCATGAGCTTCGTAAATATGTATGGGCTCACACATAGCCCGAATGGGAGGCATGTGAATTCCAATATTTGTCCTTGGAATCTAAATCTGAGGTATTTTCTGCTGTTTTTGTGTATGGGTATCACAAAATAGGCCTCTTTGATGTCTATTGCCCCCATGTACATTCCCTGTTCTAATAGTCTGCAAGCAGACCTGAGGTCCTCTAGTTTGAAATGGTTAGTGTCAATAAAGGAATTTAGTTCTTGAAGATTTAGGATGAATCTTTTCGAGCCGTCTGATTTGTTTCTTAAGAAATAACTTGACAGGAACTGCTCTGGAGTGTCTGAACACCTTTCGATTGCTCCAATCAGTAGGAGTCTATCGATTTCTTTTTGAATCTCCAGGGATTCACGAGGGCCCCAGATTTTTTCTTTAATGGGGAGCCTCTGATGAGGCTTTTCTCTAAATTTAATTTTAAAACCCCTTACGCACTGCAGAATAAATTTGTCTGAGGTAATCAGTTCCCAGTTTTTTAAGAAAGATTTCAGTCTGCCTGCTAGTTTTACCTGATTAGGGCTATCCTTTAGCGTGGTCGTGGTTTGTTGAAGTTCTGCTGCGGACGATGACTTTGACCCTGGGTCGAATTTGGTCTGTATTGGCTTGGTTGTTTGGTTGTGTTCTTTTGTGTAGCCGACTTTTGCTGGTATTTGGGTTTGTAGCCTGTCGAGGTTGTCGGTCTCCGTTGTCCCGGCAGGCTCTTCCAGTTTCCCGAGGTGTTTGGGTTAGTTTTCTTTGCGATCTGAATTTCTAATTCTTGACCCAACTTGTCCATGACTCTCAGCTCTTGGATTTTTTCCCCCAGCTTGTCGCCAAATAGGTGAGTATCAATTTCTCTTTTTTCCAATGATGTCGCTACTTGTTTCGTTAGACTGGGTAGAATGTAAGCTCTGCGAGCAATGGATTGTGAGTGGTGTAATTCTGCTTGGATCATTGCCGCTTCCCAAATATTACTCAATATCATTTTTGAGTCCACCTTCTCATTTTCCAATAGGAGTGAGACTGCAGGAGCGAGGGCTGATAAGCTGGATCCTGCCAGTCTTTGTGTAGCGCAGAAATAGTTGTCTCGTTTTAATGCTGCCTCATTTAGGGTGGACGCTATTTCAGGGTTGAGGGTTGGTGGTTCCAAGCAGCAGGGCCCAGCTCGTGGGTACTTCTTTAACAACTCATCTTTCACTTCTTTCTTCAGGCCCAATTTTAGCCATGGATTCCATCGATTTGAAATGCTAGAGTGAATTTTTAGAGAGTTTTCTGTTACCTCCGGTTCTTCACCGATTATCTTCATTATATCCTCGTTTAGGATGAGTGTTGGTTCCGAGGCTGTAACGGTTTTGTCCTGGCTGTCAGTCCCTTGTGAGGCTGATTGAGTGTTAAGAGTCGGTTGTTTCTTTGGCTGGTCCTGTGCTTGGTTATTATTTGTGTCTATGTCGGTTTGAGTGGCCAGGTTGGCTAGATTTGGATCACTGTCCGATTCCGCGCCTTCTTGGTCAGTCTCTCCTGCCTTTTCCCCGGAGCCTGGGTTTAGGTCGTCTGGGAACGATACAAAGCCACTAATTTTGCATATTCATTTATTTAATCATTGTTTGTTTGTTTGTTTTTTTTTTTTTTTTTGTGTCACCTCTCGTGTGACATCTGGTATCTTGCCCTTTGTCATTCAGTCATTCTGCCTCTCGTGCAGACTTGACTTCTTTTTTGGGGATGTGCCTCGTCTCTCGTACGGGGTCACCCCTTCTTTTCTTTTTTTTTGAAAATGAGTGTTTACCTTGGTTGGCCATTTTCGTGTTGTCCTCAACACCCGGCGCCATGTTTGTCGTGTCATGCAGGGACTGTGTTGGTAAGTGTTTCAACACTAATTCTTTCAGCTCCTTCATTTGCTTCCGTAGCTTTTTACCGGGTCCAAAAACATCTGAAATGTAAAAAAATCCGTCAAGTACCCAAATTTTCTTACAATGAAAATTCACGACAAACCTATCGCCAGTCTCTGGCATGATATTAGGAAAGCCTGCAAATCACTACAATTTCCCCGCAAGTATACGTCGTGAAGTCGGACCTCGCTCTTTCGTGTAGTGATATCGAAACATCATTCCAAGAGCTACGTACTTGGCGGGCACATTTTTTTTCTGCATTCTACCGTGATTGTGCAGAAGTCCATATTTACATTCTATTGGCTGCAGGATCAACAAAGATACGACTGTACGTTCTGGCATAAGGCGATGGATTTTAGATTCCAAAACTTGATCGGTACCAGTTCATAAAAATAATTCGTTCAAAAAATGCCACGCTGTCTTGGGGTTGAGAAACTTTTACTTGTAATAATATTTGCAATGCAGAGGTATGCATGATGTATCCAGATATATCGACGCTGCTTACGAAAAGTAGCACGTTTCAAATTTCTTACGAAAACTAGCACATTTCGACTATCCACGAAAACTAGCACGTTTCGATATTCACCGCGAAAACTAGCATGTTTCGGTTTTCGCCGCGAAGACTAGCACGTTTTGATATTAACCGCGAAGACTAGCATGTTTCGGCTTTCACCGCGAAAACTAGCACGTTTTGATATTATCAAATGTTCAGATGTTTGTGGTGAAAGCCGAAACATGCTAGTTTTCGTGGTGAAAACCGAAACATGCTAGTTTTATCGAAACATGCTAGTTTTCGCGGTGAATATCGAAACGTGCTAGTTTTCATGGTGAAAACCGAAACATGCTAGTTTTCGTAAGAAATTTGGAACGTGCTACTTTTCGTAAGCAGCGTCGATGTAGATAATGAAATTAGATGAAGAATAATTATAAATTAATTTGAACCGAGTTCGGTTGATTCGTTGTCAGCTACTTGATATGTGCCTTGAATTAGCTCTTCATACCTAGTTCCCATTGGTAATATACCGTCAGAATATCGTCGTGCGCGAGTGTACGGACGCGTTTGCGTGCGGGCGCCTTCCGGGCGCCCGCACTCCATCGCGTCCGTACACTCGCGCGCGACGAATTTTGCTAATACATATTATTGTATAACCGAGAGGAAGGAGAAGCACACATACTATTGGTGACTTCAGATATCGTCAACAAGAATTGGTCCATCGTTGGGTACAATTCAGGACCACACGGCAAACAGTTACTTGAGAATATTTGTTGTCCTCTCCTTGCCGTCAAATTTATCACCGTAATATCATATTTGATCACTTATAAATTATTTGAAATGAAAACGTCGACACGATAAGCGAGTCATTAAGAATCTGTATTTAAGCGACGAACGTAGATATAAAGAGAGAACTACGCATGCCGAGAATAAGGCTGATGATTAGATATTATAAGCTGTTTATGCAAATATCGTCATGTCTATAACAAGAAAAGTATCGCATTATTTGTATACGGATTATGATTGAATTATCAGTCCAATTATTACGAACGTTACTATTGCTTAACAAGTATTTCTTGAAGAAAAGTGGAATGGTGAAATAGTATAAGTGGAGGAAAAAAAATGTGCCCGCCAAGTACGTAGCTCTTGGAATGATGTTTCGATATCACTACACGAAAGAGCGAGGTCCGACTTCACGACGTATACTGGCGGGGAAATTGTAGTGATTTGCAGGCTTTCCTAATATCATGCCAGAGACTGGCGATAGGTTTGTCGTGAATTTTCATTGTAAGAAAATTTGGGTACTTGACGGATTTTTTTACATTTCAGATGTTTTTGGACCCGGATTTCACTTCTTTTTGTAAGATCGTGATAACAAATAATATTACCATGTATCGTATATCCGTCTAACGAAGTCAGATAGTGGATTTAAAAATGACAGGTGCGATCTGTTGACTGCACGACGAAGAGGGTGGTTGTTTGATTGATCCTTAGTTGATCGTTATAGACTACAACGAAGAGGTTGAGTCAGGTTTATAACTTTTTCTTCTTCTTGTCTTGTGATTGGTACATACTTTTTGGCACTTACGTTTTTCTTTTTTCTGAGGCGTATCAGAAGTACCTTTCCTCTCCAAAACGGAGTAGGTTTCATTCGATTTGCACATAATTTGGCGTGGTTACACCAATTTTTGCGGCAAAAGTCAATCTTTCGACTTTTTCGAATTTCCCAGACTTCGATTCCCGAAATGGACTTTTTGGACAACCGAGTAAAAACTAATCTACCTGTCTTGAAACTATATACTTTCACTTCACAATGCCGATGGTTCTACTCAATTTCGTTGAAAATTAGCGGAGATATTGCAAATTTAATAAAAAAAATCATTTTCATAAATTTTTCCCGTTTCTTACCGTCTTACCTAATTTTTTACCAACTTTTCAGACTTCACGCAAAATTTCCGCATTAAGAAACGAAAAGAATAAGCCCCTGTAGGACCCTTTACGTGAAATTATACCCGAGATATGAATTTTTCAAAATTGGGGTATTTTTTCACCTCACGTTACCGGAATAGGTTACAAAAAATAAGGTCACCGCTCTAGGGTTAATAACTCTACAATGGAATGTAGCCAAGGACACTTAAGGATAGTAGATAATAATAACTGTCATCGATGAAACATCGATTACATTTTATATAGATCGAAATTATCCCGGTTGAGGCTGAGCGCTTTTTTTTCTGACGTCACGAGTATTCTGACGTCACAAGTACGCGTCGCTTGCGCCTCCATGCGGCCATTTTTTTAAATTTTTCTGACGTCACGAGTATTCTGACGTCACAAGTACGCGCCGCTTACGGCCATTTTTTTTTACTTAGCCGTACCCGCCACTTCGTTACTTTATTTATATCTAGCAACCAAGTGCGAGTTCAGATTCGGCTCAAAATCAATAGGGGGCTGGGAAAAGACGGTGAATATCTACGTTTAAAGTTTCAATTATATGCGTGCAGCTGTTCGACAGATATCGTGGTCCATGTCTGCGAAAAATTGGGCGGAGAAGAAGAAGAAGATTAATTTTTTGTGTAATCTTTTTCAGCTTTGAAAATTAATATTTCGAGATTCGTTCGACCAATTTAGTTAAGATTTAAACTACAAAATCCTTTTAGGTAAGTCTTCCAGCCCTGTAAATAACATCTATAAATATTATTCCCTTCCGGAGATATGACGTATTCTTCTATGCAAAAGCGTCATTTCAACGACCCCCCGGGTAAATGATTCTTGCCAGCGCTCGCCTGAAGTAAAAAAAAGAGAAAAAAAAAGCCGCGGGGGGGTACTTGACGGCGATTCGCTGCCGCGAATCTTGATTTTCTTTGTCTCTGTCTTCGCTGTGTGCCCTTTTCTTATGTTTTCCCATTCTTGCTTCGTTGTTTTCCGTAGAATCCTTTGCTTAAGCGCGGACGCTTGGCTCATACGTGTTGCCTGTGTGACACACAAATAACTAATGACGAAAGTGAACGACCGATGGCGCAAGGAGCGTACAGGCGGGAATTCAAAAATCTATTATGCTCTAAACGTGTGAATTGTAGACCTCAAGTAGCTGTACTACATCTGTAATCTTGAAGGGCGAGACATGAAGTATAATTAGGTATTTTTGTGAAGAATGTTAAATAAAAATAATGTTGTATTCATACCTGAAGTAAGTTTTCCAGATTTTGATGTCCGTATATAAATATTAACAAGTTTGAATAAATTTGCTTCTACAACCGGCCCGAACTTGCCACTTTGCTCTTTTAAGACCAAAAAGAGAGGTGATAAAAGTTTTCCTTCAGCTGATATAAGCGGTTGTATCGTGTAACTATGGGTAGTCGATGCAACTGACTGAACAAGGCACTGTACTTGTTTCTGTCCTTCGACACCCAAAGTTCTTCCTGAATGCATTTCTAGCTGGAATCCACTTTGATCAGAATTGTACACATTCTGAATTCCAAAATTTGCTATATGGTGTTTAACATGAGCCACAAATTCATCTGCCTTCACTTTTAACCGTTCAGCATCTTCTGAAGTTTTCCTAGTGACAAATTTGTTGATCTTTTTAGATACGATTCTGTGTGCGTGCTTATATCGGATTAGCTATGTCTTTGAAGCTGAAAATCGGAAATCTTCATGGCCTATTTCTCTCTGGGCTTGTAAGGCCCATTTGCGTAAATCGTTATCATGAACGATGAAACCGGCGTCGATAGCTGCTTCGAAATTATTCAACGTAAAGTCACAAATTCTAGCGATTTTTTCTCTGTAAGTGCCACCTTTATTCGATGCATGAGCCCATCGTCGCAGTTGACTTACAGACTTTACTCTTCTAAAATGTTTTCTTACAGAGTCAATGCCTTAATTTTTCTTTTTTTCACTTCTCCAGAAATCTACGGCTCTTGATTTATAATCATACGATACAACTTCATCGTCTTCCATACACTCACTTGCAGGTGGCACAAGCTGGACAGGTAAAGTGCATAATGTCATCTTCTATTATTTGGGCTTCAGTATCTTTGTATGGTTCTTGAAAATCTAGGGATTCCTCAATCGTCATTTAAACACCATTAAATTCATTCATCGCGGCCAATAAAATAGCTTCGATGTGCCCTTTCAATTCAATTTCCCTTCGAGTTATTGGAGTCTCTTCTATATTTAGCGATCCAAATACGCCGAGTAAAAGATTGATGAAATTTATAGGATTTACTGTCATCTTCAGTATTGCTGAACAAATTTATTGTAATTACTATAATAACATTTCTTCTATTCCTAAATGTTCATACATAAGGAAGTTGGAGAAAGCGACAAAGGCAGACGAGAGACAATGAAAATTACATTTACTTTCACACGTTAGAATCTTGATATTGTTATTCAACATTTAACCAACTCATTGTTATACGAGAATATCTATCTTTACGAGAGAACTTGCAAATGAAACTGAAAACATGGGCTACTTTATCGAAACAACCAATATACGGTGCATATTTCCACACTTGTAGAAGCAAATAAGTTATCTTATGTGTGAATGTTGCGTTGAGTAGAACTGACAAGACGTAATATTGTATTATGCTGCGATAAGTTACCCCTAAAGTGATATTCTACTCCAGAACCTTCATAAACTCGAATTTAATATTTCCATTTTCTTACAGTATAGGGTTTCGAAAATGTATCCCCAAAATTTTTAACTGCCATAAGTTCAGTCGTACTAGTCTTAACAGTATGAAGAACTTTAAATGCATTTTTTTCCAAACAATATTTCTCAAATCGGGCGCATATTTTTGTTATAAACTACTGGGCTGATTGACTTATAAGATTACACACATATCGAGGGAGTGGGTACGTATAGCCGAATTAGATTTATATCGATTTTTCGATAGAATCCGAAGATACGTCATATCTCCTTCGTGTTCATGTGCAATGTATATTTTTTTTTCAGATTTTTAGGCTTGAATTTGACCATTTTTTGCATACACACGAGATAATCAGCGTTCGGGGGTATTCACCCCGTCCCATATTATTTTTCGGAAGAATCCAACAACACGTCAATTTTCCTGGATGTTCATACGCAACCTATATTTTTTTCAGATTTTTAGGCTTGAATTTAACCATTTTGTGCGTAGACGCGAGATCATCAGCGTTCGGGGACAGTTACCCTGTCCCATATTTTTCTTCGGGAGAATCCATAAACACGTGAATTTTCCTTGATGTTCATACGCAATATATATTTTTTCCAGATTTTTAGGCCTGAATTTGACCATTTTTTGCATACATGTAATAATATTTGGGGGTGGCTCACCCCTTACTTTTTGTTTTTTTTAATGGAGATAATTACATTTTTCATTTCTCTTTATGAGAAGACTCCTCCAGTTGGATTGGTTGAAAAATATTATGTGCTTGTGGGTGAAACTATCAAATCGCCCCTTGACATGCCATACTTTCGATCCTGGTTTCACCCCCTTAAAGTGTTTATTGGCAGATAAAAAAAATCCGTGTCGCTTAGTTTTTAGTCTACTATAACATATTGTTGCGAATTATGGTTCGCGATTGATGAGATTATTAAATGTGGGTTCCCGAGGGAAATAAGTTGAACAGGAAACGAAATAATGGGAAATAAATATTAAGTTGTATTTAGGAAAATACACGTCCGTTTAAGCCCAAAGCTAAAACAAGACTGTTTTTACAATAATGTCGTTGTGAGGAGTAACCGATTATCATTTATCAGATGTTAACATCATTTATCTTAGATGACTACTAGACCTTGCAAATTAAATATGAGGGGTGTTTTTCGACCTTTGTAACACTACCCCCCCTTTAGTAAAAGAGTCGACCCGACTCTCGAAATGCAAAAATTGAAAGAAAAACGAAAAGTCTACTAGTCAAATTGTGTGTGCTTGCTCTAATAGGGAAAGTTAGCGTGGTGGATTGAAAATTTGAAGAATTCTTTCCCAAAAACTATCCGGCATTTGCCTTCACTCTCAAGGAAAAACCACACAAAAGAACTTGAGAAGATAGTCGAGCCTTAACCAATCAAAGTGAAAAATTTAGTATAAAAATGTTCTTCAAAGTTTTTCTATCTTGAAAGAAGAATCCAAAAGGAACAGGATCAGGATGTGAGCGGTATTGTGGTTAGATCCTGCAATCTGCAAAAGGAGGCGACAGGAGGGCGTAAAAGGGAGGGAGTTCTGGATCATTCCAAAAACATAGTACTGGTCCCAAAATCGCTCGATCCAAGCCTCTTCAAAAGTTTTTTTTTAGTAAACGACCTATATAGGAGGACAAATATAAGTTTTACACGTAAAACACATTGAACACGTAGAAAACGTGAAACAAGAAAAATCCTCATAAAGGTTAAAATGTGAGATATAATCATAATAATCAGGATATTAAAAAAATGGAACGATCTTATCTGAGAGGTAGCAGGAAAACAGGATAAATAGGTCCAGGATGGGATGTTTTCCGCTTTGATTTTCCAACCTCAGAATACTAGATAAATCCAGCTCTGAAAATCTTTTATTGAATTAGTTGCTTAAATTAACAATTAAATTCGAAATCCTATTCGGATCTCTCAAACAAGCTGACGATGGAACGATTTCAAACATCGCCCGTAAGACGTCATTCCAAAAGAGAACAAATAAATGTCATTAATAGACAGAAGAGAGATCTTAGACTCGAAACTACTCCATCTAGTTCATAGAAAGATCGTTAATAAACATTTGATGTGGAAACAAGTTTTTCAAATAAACAAATAAAATTTTAACAGTCGATCTCCTAATGGCGGCAAGGGAAGGAATTCAATTTCTAAAAAAACGATTTTCGGAGGAAGAGACCTTAAATTTAGGGATACTTTGTGACAGGAAAACTAGATTCTTCTTTTAAACTCAACGTCACTGTCAAGGTCTTTAGTTAAGGTTATTTATAGTTATTATACCCTTGAAGTCGACAAGACAATTCGAATATTACCGCCGTTCGATCCCTTATCTACTTCGAACTCAGCAGCGTATGAACGCCCGAAATTCGTCAATGCGCAAGCGCGAAAGCATTGATCGAGGATCAAACAACACGTGGACACACTCTGTCTTATATCGTCCTACAAGCAACATTGTAACTTGTTAGACTCTCACGTCGCTCTCTCGTCGACAACGCGTTCTTGCACGTGTTGCGGCCGCATTATATTTTGTCTAAATAATAGTAATTCGTAGTAAACTGTCAATTTTGTGCGATTGAATAAACAAACTGGGTGTCTTGTCAATAATAATTGAGTGTGGTGACCATACGGCCTAAATCGACAAATTGTAAGTAATAAACTTGAATATTCTGTCCAACTCTGTCTTTATTTGCTCTTGGAAATTTAGATCCTCCTCCCTTGGGTCCCCAAATGAACTCCCTTGTGAGTAGAGCCTATATTTAGATAAATATCTTTGCCAATCGACTAGAGCCTAGCCGATGCTTTGTTTTCGTTAATTTTGATAATTAACTGGCGCCCAACAAAATTTAGTATTCCGAGCCTCGACAGCTTTGACCCAGGCCGCGTCGAGTGGAAGCGTTTAATAAAACAGTCGATTTCGTCGTAATTGTTAAGTTATATTTGGTAATTAGACGAGATTGACGAGGGGAGGAAAACGCTTCTGTCTCAATGGCGCCCAACGTGGGGCAAGTTTGGGAAAATTAAACTAAATAGTAATAAATTAAATCGTTAAAATATCCTTTGTCTGAATTCAAATAGTAGAGTGTTGAAATTTGAGACCGGCCTAGCAACAGTATAATAACATACGCCGAGGCACACGGCTGAGTCTAAACGTAAACAAAGCCATCGTGGAGATCTTTTCTCTCTCTCTCATATCTCTGTCTATTTATCCTACATGTTTTCTTTCTATTATTTATTCTATTCATTTTGTAACACTGTAATATAGTATAAGAATATGTCTGCTAATTCACGTCATCGGGACCAGATCTTGCTCTGACCTGTCGATGAACTAGTAGGAGATAAATTTAAAACCGTACGCACAATGAATATTGTAAAAGTCACAATTCGAAAATTTGTTAAAATGAATCAAAGTTAGTATTGTCAATGGATGAAGATCTTGCTCCCGTCTGTTGATGATTGCTTAACGAAAAATAAATAATCGTACATCGTACATAATAAGAGCGCGTGAGAGTCAAAATTGTAAAATTGTAAAATTGTAGATTAGAAACGATCAAATTATGAAGAAATTCGTTGATTTGTCAATAGATGCAGATCTTGCTCTCGCCTATTGATAGGCACGAACGAATGATTTGATCCAAAGTTAATTTTGTACATCGTATTAAACGTCATTGTTATAGTTCGTCGATGTTGAGATCTTGCTCCAGCATAAGACGAAATTATTTTGCACATTGCACATTGTTAAAAATTTAAATGAATTTGTTAGGTGACTAGAATCTTGCTTCGGTCATTTATCAAAGCAAGTTTAGCGGCAATTAGCGAGTAACCCTATTGCTGAAAAATTTAATTTCATTGCGTGAAGAAATAAACACGGCATAGGCCGCTTATTTCAAATTGAGGAAACCCTCAAGTAATTATTAAGAACTAGTTTAAGAATTTTAATAAACAATTATCGGATTGGATACTGGCAAGGATTATAGAGCTTAAGGGAATTGAAATTGCAAATAATGTTTGTAGCCTATTCACCACCTAAACGAAAGCAAAATCAAAATCAGATAAAGAAAGGTAGGGTGAATACAACGGAAAACCCAATAAGCTCCGCCGATTTGTCAACCGAAAGTACCGCGATAGAACAAAGCGAACGCAATATGCCAAGCGGTAGTCGTCAAAGCCCAAATATGTATCAGCAAATGCAGGGAAATTTTAACCAAGATCCTCCCGGAGTAGACCTGTCACAAGCATCACCTGAGGGAAGAGGGCAAAGAAATAATATAAATACGCCCCCCCTCACAGTCGATCAATTAGTTCAATCACCGTTATTTAGTCAAGCTGTACAACCTATTGTTAGTCGAATGTACGTTATCGAAGGCACGGTGAATGCCCTTCTAGATAAAATTAACGGATTAGTCATTCGAATGTTAGATAAAGAATCGGAAGAAAACGGTCCGAATGAAAACACAGATAGTCGTCCTAATGAAAATGAAACAGACTATTCAGCAGACGACGAAGCGGTAGACTTAGATCGACAAAGTCACAGTAAACAACAACAAGCTCCTGTTCCCGTACGAAATAAGAAAGCTTATCAATCGTCTAGTGCTTTTACTCAATATCCTCGTAGTGTAGGTCCTACGAATTCCTCCGGTTATCGGCCACCAGCTGAAAATGCATATATTAATGAAAACATACAGGATCGAAGATCGAATCCATCGGTAACTATAAACGGTTCAGTTGAAAGGGAATTACGTCATGTACATTTTCATTCAAGCTTAAATGCACCAGTAAGATCAAATCCCCTTAACGCGAACATTCAGCCTTTGCATACAGTAAATAATACTATGCAATCCCCTGAACAAACAATACCGTATTTCATCAGAGTTAAAATCGGTCGACCTTTACCTAATGGTCAGATTGTCGACGAAGAAGCTTTTGTTACCGAACAACAATATCGACGAATGTTAAATTCACCGGCAGACTTTCAAAATCCGCCTGTAAGCCAGCGAAGTGCAACACAGTCAAGCCTAAATGATCGAGCACGTAGCATCAGTCGCGCATCAACTTATTCCTTTAATTCGAATAATTTAGCATCATCGACACAGTTCGCGGCAGTTGATTATCAATTACCTAGAACGAGAAGAGGAAATTTATCCTGGAGATCTAGCGACTCTAGCGACGATGATCAATATCGTCATCCGGTTAACCCTGCCACTAGCTCAGGTACCCAAGCCAGACAAACAGCACAACACAGATCTTACAGTGGAAACGAAAGTCATTATCCTAATTCCAACAATGATTACCGACCTTCAGCGTTAAAGATCGGTCAAGTTGTCAATTCGTGGAAAATATCTTTTCCTAAAACGGAAAAAGACCCGGAACAATTCTTGTTAATTTTAAAAGATCTTTTATCATCCAGCGGCATACAGAAGGATTTATTTGTCCCTTGTTTGTCAAAATTATTCGAAGGTGCTTATAGATCATGGTACCTCGTAAACAAGGCATCATGGCGTTCATGGAAAGATTTCGTCAGAGCTTTCCGCGGCGATTGGGTAGTTAAAAAAGCCGACGCTGACTTGTTATATGAAGTTCGCGATCTGATAGTGGAAAAAAATGAATCGTTAGCCGAATTTGCTTGTCGAGCGCGACTTATTTTCGAGCGTATGCAGACTCCTCCGCTTTTCAGAGAACAACTTAGACAAATTCTAACGAAATTCAATCCGCGTTTAACCTGTGAAGTTTTAAATCTTGGTCACGTTAACTATACACAATTCTTTCATTATATTAACGAGAGAAGCTACCTGTATCAAAGGTCTAACGCACAGCATAACAATAACAGTAGTAGACGCTCAGCGAGAGCTCCCGAATTAAAAGTTATGCAAGGACAAACTTATTCGTCCGATGAATCAGACGAAGACAATACAGCGAGTGATGAACAAAATTTCACTGATCAAGAAGCAGAACCAGAAATCGGATTGAAGTTCATTAGAAATAATAAAAGCTCAACAGATTCAAAGAGATCCTCGAAGTCATCCGATTCGAAACCCTTAACTCGGCAGAGACTAGAACAGAACTTGGAACGTTTTGATAAATCAGGTCAAAATAAAGCTACTAGCTCTGCTACCGAACGAAATACATCCAACCAGAATAAACCTCCTTTTGACCCGAGTAAATTGTTTTGCGTAAATTGTGGCCAGACAGGACACACTGCTCGCTATTGCAAAAGCGACCGGCAAATTGTTTGTTATAGTTGTCGTCAAATAGGCCACGAAACTAAAAATTGCCCAACTCAACAGGGAAACGCGAACAGCCCGCAGTAATTCATCCTCAAATTACTGTACCTCAGGGCATAGTCGAGGTAGGAAGTAAAGTCAGTCCGGTAGAACCTAACGAAAAACGCAAATCAATTAGTAATATCGAACAAATAAAAAACTTAGATAAGCCAAGCGTTAGTACTGGATGCGGACTAAATAATCAAATCGAAAATCAATTAGAACAAAACACCAGCTTGAACATTATTAACTTAACCGATAGCGAATACGAACTCTCGGATGATGAAGACCAGTTCTCACTCCAAAACAATGGAAACGAAAGACTGAATTGTTTTAGCGAATCCGTAAACGAACCAGTAAATTTGTCGACAATGCGCGATGAAATAATCGATGAAGAAGACATCGTCAACTATGATCACGTTCCCCAGTTAGATAAGGATTCATTACAAAATTGGATACCACCGCGGTTACCACACCATATAATCCATCGGTTAACTCAACGTCGTATTTACCGTGGCAGTCATGAACTAAAAGAGCCAGCTAAAGTAGTTAGAATACCGGTAAAGATTTCAATTTTCGGCGAAGAAATAAAAGGAATAATCGATAGTGGTAGCGACAGGTCATTCTTAAGCCCGTCAGCTTACCAAAAGGTAAAGGATTACCAGATCCAAGAATTAGCTCCAGATACTTCATCTATAACAGGAGTACGCTTAGGTGACAAATCAATCGTGCGAACACACGGCGGCACTAGTTTTGTCATTGATATAGGCGACGTTTATGGTCCCCAATGGTTTAGCGTAATGCCAGAATTGTCAGCTGATCTCATTTTAGGCATGGATTTCTGGTTATCTTTCAAAGTAATAGTCAATCCTTTTACAAGAACTTGGACACTTGCAGATAGCAAAAATGTATACCCGTTGTCACATTCAGTCATTACTTCTTCGGAATTAAAAGCACTTTCCGTAGATCAATCTCAGCAGTTAAAAGATTTTCTTGACGGCGAATTTGTCAAGTTCGACAAAGAAAGTACCGGAAAAACAGATTTAATTAAACACGTTATCGAATTGAATGATCCAACCCCCCATCGTCAAAAACCGTATCGAAGAAGCGAAGTCGTTCGTAGATTCATTGACCAAGAAGTCGATAGATTGTTAAAAAAGGGTTATGTTACTTGGAGTAATAGCGAGTGGGCGTGTTCACCTGTCGTAGCTCCAAAAGCAAACGGAGGTCTTAGATTTTGTATCAACTATAAGCCTGTGAATCGCCAAACCAAAAAACCTGCATATCCTTTACATAACATGCGATCAATTTTGTCACAACTCCATCAAGCTAAAATAATTTCCACCCTTGATTTAAGTGAAGCTTTCCATCAAATACCTATGGACGAGACGAGTCGAAAATACACTGCGTTTGTTGTAGAAGGCAAAGGTCTCTTAGAGTGGACAAGAATGCCCTACGGTTTGACAGGTGCACCGTCTACGTTTCAAAGACTGATGGATATCCTAAAGAGAAGATTGGCAGACTTAATTCACGAACGCCAATTGCCAAATAAATGGGTCGATCAAGTTTTCACTTACCTTGACGATTGGATCATTGTTAGCCAAAATTTCGAAGAACATATTTCCATCTTGTCGTTAGTATTCGAAGTATTTCGAGAAGCAAAACTAATTGTCAACCGCGAAAAAAGCAGCTTCGCATGCAAAGAAGTTAAGTTCCTCGGTTATATTATTGACGAATTTGGTATGAGGCCGAATCCCGAGAGAATTCAACCTATACTTGACTTCCCCGTTCCAAAGGATAGGACGCGACTTCGTCAGTTTAACGGTCTTGTCAATTGGTATCATAGGCATCTAAAATGTGTTGCTAAGATTCAGGGACCTTTGAATAAACTCACGAGCCCTAAAGTTCCTTGGAAGTGGACAGATGTCGAACAAAAATCATTTGAAGAAGTTAAAGAGGCTTTAGCCGAAGCGCCACGCTTATTTGTTCCGATACCCGGACAATCGTTTGTCTTGTATACAGACGCGAGTGATTTCGGATTAGGCGCGATCCTCGTTCAAATCGATCCAAAAACCGACAAAGAAAATCTTGTTGAAGTTATGAGTCGTCCGCTCAGAGGTGCAGAACTTCATTACACCACCACCGAAAAAGAGTGCTTAGCAGTCGTTTGGTCCGTAGAAAAACTTCGTTGTTATCTTGAAGGTGTCTCGTTTAAAATTGTTACCGATCATCAAGCGTTACAATGGCTACATGGATTAAAAAATCCAACCGGTCGTTTAGCCAGGTGGGCCATGTATCTTTACCAGCATGATATTACTATCGAGCATCGTCGCGGTACCACGAACGAAGCCCCTGACGCGTTGTCAAGAATGTTTGACATCGACGAAGACCCTCTCGGTTGGGAAAAAGTAGTTGAAGAAACAATTCAGAATCGCCCTCAATTTAATTCCATTCAAGATCAGGATTGGTATAAAACGAAATTTAAGTTAGTCCAAACTCAGCCAGATAGATTCACCGAATGGAAAATTAGCAATGACGAACTATTTTATTACAAACCCGATTATGAAAAAGCTTTGATTGATGATGAGAATCCCTGGAAAAAGGTCGTTAAGTCGGAAGACATTTTAAGCGTCTTACACGAAAATCATGACTTACCACAAGCAGGTCATTTAGGAAGAGACAAAACATTAGATAGGATCAGGCAAAACTATTATTGGCCCGGTATGACGCAAGATATCAAATCTTATGTAGAAAATTGCGAAACTTGCCTTAAGGTCAAATATAATCAAAGCCCGATCAAAGGTCCCTTAAGGACAAGGCCATTACAACAGCCGTGGTCACAGCTGTCAATCGACACTGTTGTCTCTCAGACGCGAACAAAAAAGGGAAACTCGAACGTCATGGTAGTTTTAGATCTGTACACTAAATATATAGAACTGTTTCCTATGCGGCAAAGAACAGGCAAAAACGTTGTCAAAGCGTTAGATGTCCTTTTCGATCGTTGGGGTACTCCGAAATCGGTCCTCACTGATAACGGTACCGAGTACATAAATAAAGAAGTCAAAGCCTTTTTAGAAGCTCGAGGAGTAGAACACCTCACAACCCCGCTGAGTCACCCGCAAGGCAACCCAGTTGAACGCGTTAATCGTACGATAAAACCCATGATCGCAGCATTTATCAATGACAATCATAACGAATGGGATGAATACTTAACCAAATTACAGTTTGCCTACAATACAGTACCGCACGCAGGTAGCCGAATTTCACCCTTTTACTTGAATCACGGTCGCGAAGCAGTATTTAAGAACATGCGCAAACCTGGCGATGATAAGGTACAATCGATGGACGAATCGGTAGAGCATTGGGCTAGAAGGTTAAGTAGAATTGACGAATTTCGCCATAAAATCGAAAGTCGATTAAAGACTTATGCAAATAAAACCCTTGCCAAATCTAAAGACGACAAGCAAACGTCCGTAGAAATTAAAATAGGAACTGAAGTCTATTACCCCAATAAAAAATTGAGTAATAAAGCAGAGGGTTATTCGGCAAAATTCGCACATCGTTTTGTCGGACCAGTTTTTGTAAAAAGAGTTCTTGGACCAATGGTCGTCGAATTGGCAGACAAAGCAAATAAGATTATCGGAAAATATTATGTTACGGATTTGAAAATTCCTCGTCGTAGCTTACGTAGTCAACGTGTCCCTTCACAGGACAATACAGCAGTAGTTGACAATCAACGGACAGAATCAACGTCATCATGAGTGGCAAAGCTCACTCTGACGCCGAGTCCTCCGCCCACCAAGAAATCATGGATCGCTTGGAGGAATTGAGAGGAGAAATTGAGACCAAGTTAATGGGATTGACAAGAGAAGTAGCTGCAGCCCGTAGCGCAGTTACCTCCAGCCCAAGATCCTCGACGCTCGATTCCGAGTCTGATGTCGAAGGCGCTTCTGGGTATACCCCCGAACCAACTGGTGAGCCTACACCACTAACATCCGAGGTGGCAGATTTTGAGGAGCTCATTCCTTTGACTGTGATCCGAGCTACGTCGTCAACCGAGTCTAGAGACGTCCGCTCCCATACTGACACCAACCCTGCGAAATCGGAAGTGGAACAACTTATCGAGGCAATCCGCAACCTGCCCCCTCCTAAGGTGAAATTGACAATACAACAAAAGGTTACCGAAAAGGACCTGTACGAGGAAAACCTCCTGAGAAACCGAATCCCTTCTAAGAATCATCCATTGAAGAAGTCTGTAGTTACGGGGAAACCCATAAGGACGACGGACGATCCGCAAGCGCTGACTGCTCCTTCAGTGTCTACACAGCCTTTACCGGTGCCAACCTTGCCGAAATTTGACGAACTGCTCCGTGAAGTTGGACTTATAAAGCCTAACGAAAAAACGACCGACGAAGTACGTTTCTTCACCGACTGCAGGATTCTTAGTAACGACCTCTTGAAGAAGCTTGTCATGAAGCGAGCAGAAATGCTTGTCACCAAAAAAGAAGCTAAGTTAGTCGACCAAGCCACGCAGACCTATGTGACATTCGCCGGCAAACAACACGTCGTTGGCTGTATTAACTGTCGATCAGCTGAACATCACTTTAAAGATTGTTCTCTGCCATACAGACCCGGATTTTGTCAAATATGTGGTGCCGAAGGATTCGACACACACGATTGTATCTACCCGCACGGAGTTGAACATGAACGAGCTCTACATCGTTGTCCAGGATGCTCTAGGGACTTGAGCCTTTATTGCCCGGAGTGCCCGGATTGCAACATCCGCCATGCAGGTCATAGCGATTGGCTTCGCTTAAACTATGCCGCTTGGCCAACTTGGTTGATCCCGCAAGATCATCGCTATCTCTTCGACGAAAATGAGAAGACGCTCAAACGCCGAGCACGAGCCAAGTTCACTGACCCGGAAGATTACCCGAACAGAGTCAGAGCTTTCCTGATTAGGGAGAATGCACTCTTAACAGCTAGACCCAGCAACCCGAGAGCACAATCTGCCCTACAGTTGTCAAAAGAGAAACGTCAGCGAGCTCTTGACGCCCTCTATGCGCCTCTTACAAGCAAAACCCTTGATCAGATCATGGAAGAACGACCTGAACTGAAGGACGAGGAGGAAATCACAGTCATCGTGCCGACTAAATTCAAAAAACCGGCCACCAAACCTAAGATCTAAGATAGGATAGACTGAATCCCTTCGTCAATATCCTAGTTATATTATTGTCAAAGTTCCTTTTTATTTTATAACCGTTATATCTTATACGAGTTAAAATCAAATATTTTGTTATTCTCAGGCAATAATAGCCATAAGTCATAACTTATAATCGACATTACTAGCCGTAGGTTAATCATACGTTGTCTTTTGGATTTAACTATGTACTCGTCGAAACATTATAAAGTCAAAGGACAAGTTAAATCTAATCCCCAATTGTGTTGTTAACCATCTAAATTTCCAAGTAGACATATAATTCAGATTTTCAGAATGTTGATTTCTAACACGGATTGGACAGAACTACAAGTCATAGAATCAAGTAAGTGGTAAATCTGTTTATCATTGGAAAACTTTTCGATCAAAATCAATTATTCTTGCAAATTGTCAATCGTTGACGTTGAGCTTCGAAGGGGGAGGGTGTGACAGGAAAACTAGATTCTTCTTTTAAACTCAACGTCACTGTCAAGGTCTTTAGTTAAGGTTATTTATAGTTATTATACCCTTGAAGTCGACAAGACAATTCGAATATTACCGCCGTTCGATCCCTTATCTACTTCGAACTCAGCAGCGTATGAACGCCCGAAATTCGTCAATGCGCAAGCGCGAAAGCATTGATCGAGGATCAAACAACACGTGGACACACTCTGTCTTATATCGTCCTACAAGCAACATTGTAACTTGTTAGACTCTCACGTCGCTCTCTCGTCGACAACGCGTTCTTGCACGTGTTGCGGCCGCATTATATTTTGTCTAAATAATAGTAATTCGTAGTAAACTGTCAATTTTGTGCGATTGAATAAACAAACTGGGTGTCTTGTCAATAATAATTGAGTGTGGTGACCATACGGCCTAAATCGACAAATTGTAAGTAATAAACTTGAATATTCTGTCCAACTCTGTCTTTATTTGCTCTTGGAAATTTAGATCCTCCTCCCTTGGGTCCCCAAATGAACTCCCTTGTGAGTAGAGCCTATATTTAGATAAATATCTTTGCCAATCGACTAGAGCCTAGCCGATGCTTTGTTTTCGTTAATTTTGATAATTAACTGGCGCCCAACAAAATTTAGTATTCCGAGCCTCGACAGCTTTGACCCAGGCCGCGTCGAGTGGAAGCGTTTAATAAAACAGTCGATTTCGTCGTAATTGTTAAGTTATATTTGGTAATTAGACGAGATTGACGAGGGGAGGAAAACGCTTCTGTCTCAACTTGTTCCTGAGTCTTCCAAAAGACAGTTGTTTTGTGGCAGGGCGACGGTGTTGAAAAGCAAGGATCGGCCAGATCGTTTCTTGTGCTTGCATTGCTTCATATATGGGTTGGTGATCCCCTAGTTTATTATTAATATCCTTTCTTTCTCTCATTACCGACTCGACATTTTTCGTTATTCTTGATAAAATTCTTCTTCTTTTTTCAGAAAATTGAGCGAAGAGAAAACGAGGTTTTGGCGGAGAGACGTGCACTCGACGGTCCGACCGGATGGTACCGGGAATACGGAGGGGGCTTGTGTTCTTTGCAAGCGTCCCCCCTCCTTCACCCTCCGACCGGTCGTCGAGTGCGAACGGTGTAGGGAGATCTACCGTTTGTTTGAGGAAATAGAGTCACATGTTTCGACGAAAAAACGAAGACTTTTTGTAACTCCCGCAGCTTTTACACAAGTTCTGAATTGTTTGTCCTTCTTTCTTTTTTGAATAAACACAATAAAATTAAACCAACTGCCTAGTTTATTAACTCTCGAGTTAGTCTCCGCAAGCCATAACGATGTGAACCCAATCGAGAATTAAAGATCGAATTGAAAATCGAAAATCGATTCGTCTGTCGAGACTAACTCCCTCTATTTTATCTTCTGGACTTCATAACCTTACTAATCGATTAAAAATCGATTAGACTCTTGTTGAAGCGACTCCCTTCTCTATCTTCTAAGTTTTCATAACCTCACAAAATCTCGTATAAACTTCGTCAAATGATTTTTTGGCATCGAGAATTAAAACCGGAGCTGGTTGGAAAGAAAATAACCTTTTTATCAACCAGTCCTCGTGAACGTCATGTAAGATTTGTAAATAATTCAAAGGAATTGAATCTTCTTCAAGTCGCGATCGAGATGATACTCGTGAATAGGAGGTTTCCGGGCTTAACCTCAAATAAATTACGAGGTCTACTTTGAAATTGGGCGAACTCTCGACTAATATCCTGACGTTTTCAGATAAAAGGTGAGCTTCGAAATCTTCGAACTCTCCGGATCTACGACGAGCCTCTATAAAACAATTGGCACTGAAAATTGATCTTTCCATGATTTTAACAGGTTTCGAAGTTTGAATTAAATGCTTATTTCTCATCACCATCGAAGCGTGATGTTGAAAATGGTAAGCATACTTCCTAGGATCTCTGTACATCTTTTCTAACAAATTCACTCCTAATACGTTTCTAAATTCTTCTACCGGTTCTAAAAGAGTCAAAATATTCTCATCTTCTAGGAATTTTTTAGTGAAAGTGCTCTTTCCACACCCTATATTACCTTCTACTATGAACGTCAGGGGTCTGTTAGGACTTTGCTTGATCCCAAGTGATTGTAACCTAGACCACCTGAAAACAGAAAAGACAAGAACCTAAAGGATTCAAAAGAAAAGAGCAAGTTCAACATCTCCCAAGTCAGTCGTTTTGGAAAGGTTGTCTTCGTTCATAAGGGGCTAGTCGGTCCAAGTGAACCACCTTAGGTTTAGTACGAGTTGATCGTTGTATTCTATAAACTACATCGTTAATTCGATCTTTAATTTCATACGGTCCTTCCCAATTGGACTGTAACTTGGGACAGCGTCCCTTCTCTCTTCTAGGTTGAAAGAACCAAACTAAATCCCCAGTTTTAAATTGAAGGTTACGAGTTCTAATGTCGTACCTAGCTTTCGTCCGATCTGAAACTACCTGAATCTTATCTCTAGCAAATTCATGAATTTCTTCCAGTTTTTCCTGAAGAGATAAACCGAAACTTGAGTCTAAGGGTTCTTCCGAAGGAAAAGGTCCCTTTTCTAAATCCGAAGGAAGTCTAAGGTCCCTCCCCATGAGCATGGAAGCAGGAGTTTGACCAGTAGTTTCATGAACAGCTGATCTATAGGATAGAAGAAATAGAGGGATCCAGTCATCCCAATTCCTATGATCTTTGTCCACGTAGGAAGAAAGATACCGAAGGAGAGTTCTGTTCAATCGTTCTATCATCCCATCCGATTGGGGATGTAAGGGAGTCGTTCTAGTTTTCCTTATCCCTAAAACCTTTAAAACTTCGGCTACAAGAAGAGATTCAAAATATCGACCTTGGTCTGTATGGAGTTCTAATGGAGAACCGTATCGACAAATAAATTCTTTAACAAAAACCTGAGCTACCGTTTCAGCTTCCTGATTTGGAATTGGTATTACTTCAGGCCACTTGGTGAAGTAATCCGAAATAACTAAAGCGTAACGGTTTCCAGAATGGGAAAGAGGTAAAGGACCGAGGATGTCCATAGCTACTCTTTCAAATGGAGCGCCAACATTATAAATCTGAAAATTACTAGTCCCTTTCTCTCTTGGTCCTTTTTTAGCTATACAAACGTCGCAAGTGCGACACCAATTTTCTACGTCTGAACGACAACGCGCCCAAAAGTATTTCTCTCTAATCCTACCAAGAGTTTTATTGGCTGCGAAATGTCCTCCGGAAGGGGCATTGTGATGTTCCAGGAGGATGTCCGGAATCTTCTTTGAAGGGACCAGGAGTTGCCATCGAAATTGTCTTGCGTCTGGGGATTCCCATTTTCGGTAGAGTAGATCTTGAAGTATATAGATGGAATCCCATTGCGCCCAATAAAATTTTAGTTGTTGACTAACCGAAGACACTTCTTGCCAATCTGGTCGTGTATCCGAATCTTTCCACGTCCTGATTTGAGAGAGAACAATATCTTCTCTTTGAAGAGTCTGCCATTCTTGAGCATCTCCTCCAAGGGAAATCAATCGTATCTTGACAGAAGGAACTCGTTGACCTTCAAGACGTGTGCATTGTTTACAATCTATTAAGTCTTCGCAGGGTCTCCTGGAGAGGGCGTCCGCGTTTCCGTGTAGGGTTCCTGGGCGATGTTGAATGTCGAAATCATATTGACCTAAAGTCTCTAACCATCTAGCTACTTGACCTTCAGGAGCCTTGAAAGAGAGCAACCACCTTAGCGAAGCGTGATCGGTTCTAACAAGAAACTTTCTTCCATACAAATAGTGATGAAAATGAGACACCGTTTTCACAACAGCTAGAAGTTCCCTACGGGTGACGCAATAATTCCTTTCAGTTTTGCTAAGAACTCGACTAAAATAACTAATTACCCTTTCTTGCCCTGCTTGAATTTGAGATAAAACTCCACCTATTCCTGTAAGTGAAGCATCTGTATCTAATATAAATGAAAGTTCGACGTTTGGGTAAGCTAAGATGGGAGACGAAGTTAAACAAAGTTTTAATCGAGAAAAGGCCTCTTCACAATCTTGGTCCCAATCGAAGGGCGTCTTGAGTCCAGTTAGATGATGAAGTGGTCTAGCGATGGTTGCGAATCCTTTTACGAATCTTCTGTAATATGTGCATAGCCCGATGAAGCTTTGTATTTGTTCCTCATTTTCAGGGCGAGGCCAATTGAAAACCTTCTCGATTTTCGTCGGGTCAGTTCTAACTCCAGAAGCGGAGACTATATGTCCCAAGAAGTTCACTTCTTTTTGAAATAGGTGACATTTCTTCGGACTCATTTTGAGTCCCGCTTTTTGAAGGCGAAGGAAAACTTCTCGAAGATTGTCCACCTCTTCTTTGAAGGTTTTCCCGAAAACGATGATGTCGTCTAAGTAGACGAGACAAATTTTCCCCGATAGTCCTTGAAGAATCGTCTCCATGGCTCTTTCGAAAGTTGCGGGAGCATTGCACAATCCAAACGGCATGACTTTAAATTGCCATAACCCTCCAAGACCTGAGACAAAAGCAGTTTTTTCCTTGTCCATTGGGTCCATTTCGATCTGCCAGTATCCACTTTGAAGATCTATGGTACTGAACCATCGGGCTCCAGTCAGCAGATCTAAAGTCTCTTCGATCTTTGGAAGGGGGTAAAAATCTTTTTTGGTTATGTCGTTTAGTTTTCTGTAATCAATACAGAATCGTTTGGAACCATCCTTCTTGTTTACCAAAACAATAGGGGATGCCCACGGGCTGGAAGAGGCTTCTATTACTCCGCTGTTTAACATGTCTTCTATCAGTCTGTTAACCTCTTCTCTCCCGTTCAAGGGAAGTCTGCGAGCAGCTTGTTTAAAAGGAGCGTTGTCTCCGGTGTTGATCTTGTGTTTCACCGAAGTACATCGTCCAATACTTCCTCCGGGTTTAGCGAAGGAATCTTTAAATTCTCCTAATAGAGACACGAAACCTTCTGTATTAGGTTCGTCCAAATTCATCATAGATCTGTCTACGAGATCTTCAAAAGGTGAGAGGGTTTCGATGGAAGAGTCTAAACTTGATCCTTCTTCGTGATCGTCCTCATCTTCAACCGAAGTTTCCAGTAAAATTTCCTGATCTTCTGAAGAATGAGTTAAACTACGAACCCTAGGAGCGTTACTCGAGGAATCAAAAGGTAGACGTCTGGTCGTCAAAAGAGAAATCTCACGTCGACCAGAAATTAAGGAATTGGTAGCCGTTGAAATAATGCATCCATGAAGAGTCAGAAAATCTAACCCCAAAATCCCATCATCCTCAATATCAGCTATATAAACTTTATGGGGAGAAGAAATAAATCCAGATATAGCAACCTGGACAGAAGTTTTACCTAAAACTGGAGTAGTTTCTCCAGTAGCAGTTCGCAATGAAGGAACAGGTAAAACATTTAAAATGGGATTTAAGAGATCCGAACGGACCACGGTAACCTCAGCCCCGGTATCTATAACCCAGAGACAATCAACACCATTTACGTTGCCCCAGGTGTATAGTCCGGTTTGACGGAGGCTCCTAACTAAAAATTGGATATTATCGGGACTACCAACATAAGACTCTCCCGATGATTTAAGCCCCACTGAATCACCAGAACTTAGTTTTTTGAGGTTGAAGTTTCAGGATTGGAAGGGGAATCTCTTTCCCTCCAAGATTTTTGATTCGAGCTTTTATTGTCATTATCTTTAGATTTGTCTGAATTATTATTTTCAGAATTTCTTTTTTTAAGTATAAAACAGTAATCTATCGTGTGACCGTTTTTCTTACAATAACGACAGAACCGTGGTGATTCAGTATCGTCTTTGGTCTTTGGAGGCGCCTTATTTTGGTCGCGACGCTGCCAGGGAGTGGTCTTTTTTGAATTATTATTTTTCTTCTTTTCGGGAGAAGATTCGTTATTTTGAATTCGCCTAATTTTTCCGGTAGCTAAATATTGTTTATTGAGGTCCTCTATTTCTAGAGCCCTCCTAATGGCTTCTCTTAAAGTCGGGGGTCCCGCTAGACTCAGGGCATGTTTTAATTCGGCATTGAAAATAGCGTTAATGAAACGACTTTGAGCTATCTGGTCTCTCGTTTCGTCATCGCAGGTCGGTAAAGCCAACCTGGTCATTCGTTCTATTTCGTGCCCGAGCGTTACATTTTCTAGTTCGGTTAGATGTAATTTTTTTAGGTGATGACCACCGTACCTGAGTCTTAAACTTTCGCTTAGTTTATCGAAATCGCGAATCTCTACTCCCGAAAGAGTCGTTAATACTGAGAGGGTCGGACCTCTCAGACTCAGGGCCAAATTCGAAGCTTTCGCGATGGGAGTCCAATCGTTTAATTCTGAACAGAGGTTAAACTGGCATTCATATTCGGCCCAAGGAGTTGAGCCATCATAAAAAGGAACTTTGAGATTATTATACATTTTTGGATGGGGGTTATGTTGAACCCTGTCAATTAAATTTTCCGGATTTCTGACCGGGACTTCGCAAATTTCGCGACCACTCGCGGCGCGAGACAAAACGTTTTCTACGTTATCAATATTTTTATCTGTATTCAAAGCCTGCGCGTGTGGCGAATTCGGAATCCCTTCTCTCGAATGATTATCGCCACACGTCAAGTCTCGACCTTCTGCTCTTTCGTCCCGCATTGTATTTTTAATGCGGTCGTTTTGAGTATTGGTACGGGTGCGCGGCGTAAAAACAGCCGCTCCACCAGTACGAGGCCTACGAATGATAGGGGAAGGTTCTACTTCCCCATAAACTGGAACAGACCTTAAAATTGAAGGGTCGGGAATCTGTTCTACAGGGGATTGGCTCGGGGTAGGGGTCCGTAAATGCAATTCCGGGCCCTCAGATCGCCGGCGAAGTCCTTCGCGAAGGAGGGAAAGGGTGGCTTGTTCGCGCTCGCGTTGAGCTGCAAGATCTGATTTTCTTTCTTCACGTCGAGCCTCGCGCTCTTCACGATCTCGTTCGCGCTGAGCCAGAAGGTTGGCTTCACGCTCTTCGCGTAGCGCTGCCAGGTTGCGTTCTTTCCGTTCGCGTTGACGTTCCGCTTCGCGTTCTTCGCGCTCGCGTTGTGCAAGGAGATTGGCTTGTTGTTGGGCTGCCATAGATTGAAGGAGCCGTTCCACCATGTCGAACGGTAATTGGGCTGGTTGTGGAGAGGGTAGCTGGGTACCAGCTGATCCCGAAGTCGAAGCAGCGGGTTCGTCGTTAGCAGAGTTTGTAGCCCGTCGGCGAGAGGACATTATGTTCTCGAATTAATTCAAATTATTTCAAAAGTTCAACTTATCGATCTCGGGTAAGATCCCGATTCTGACACCAGTGTTGCGAATTATGGTTCGCGATTGATAAGATAATTAAATGTGGGTTCCCGAGGGAAATAAGTTGAACAGGAAACGAAATAATGGGAAATAAATATTAAGTTGTATTTAGGAAAATACACGTCGGTTTAAGCCCAAAGCTAAAACAAGACTGTTTTTACAATAATGTCGTTGTGAGGAGTAACCGATTATCATTTATCAGATGTTAACATCATTTATCTTAGATGACTACTAGACCTTGCAAATTAAATATGAGGGGTGTTTTTCGACCTTTGTAACAATATTATAAAAGAAATCAAATCGGATAGATCGACCTGGAGTACAGTAGATATAATATAGCGGTTCTGGATTCCTTTCCTCACGCGGCCACCAGAGGCGCCGCGGTCTATTACCAACCGTCGGTAATTCGCCGATCGCCGATTGTTTATGTTACCATCCGATTTTCCGCCACTACCGATCACCAGGGTGAATATGTTATGATTCGATTTTCTGCCATGCAACAGCGCCATTACCGATCTGCATTTAGATGTTACCATCCGATTTTCCTGCCATGCAACAGCGCCACCACCGACCTGCATTTAGACGACCGCGTATCTTGCCGGCTGACGAGCTGGTTATTATCCGATTTTCTGCTATGCAACAGCAGCGTCACTACCGATCTGCATTTCGGTGTTATGTTATTCCGATTTTTTCCCGTTACGCAACGATGTCACTGCCGATCTCCCTCAAATATGACACCCCCCCGCCCTCTTTCAAGAAATTAAAATCTAAGATGGCGGTGTGATTTTTTTAAACTGCAAAAAATCCAAGATGGCTGCTCTGAAATATTAAACTCTTAGCTTATATCTTAATATTAGCTAAAATATTTGAAGAGTGACTGGGTATTATATGTGAGAAATGACGCGAATCTTTTAAAAATATCTACCGTTTATTACCGTTTAGATGTCGACGTCAGTATTTTCAATTAAACGTATTTTGGAGAATCAAAAGTCATGAGATTAATGACAATATGAATTACTAATTAGGTAACTAATTGCGCAGAATCGGTGGATGAGAAGCCTGGTATAACCGGATGATTTTTATCATTGCACAAAATCTGTATACAATTTTTCGTAAAAAGATGATGGGTCGGATGAAATCCTTTAGGAGGCCGTAAAGGCAGCTGAAATAGAAGCTGCAAACACTGGAGACAACGAATGCCATGTGTTCGTTTGGTGAGTAGAAAAAAAATCGCATGTAATTTGCGGATCAAAGGATTAAAATAACATGTAATTATATACATTGTGTATGGATAATTAATAAATATGCAGACATTTTTTTAGCAGCTCAAGAACCATGGACGACGAATAAATATAATCATCATGTGTAATTTTTTGATAATACATAATTATAAATAAACATGTTAGGATATTAGTACAAAATTTGTTTCATTCATTAAATAAGAATTTAAGAAAAATATGAAAAAATTTGTTTGATTCATAAAAATATAGCTGTAATAATTCAATAAAAATAGATAGATCTATATATGAGTCATTCCACGTCAAGCGGGACAAAAACGGGTGATTTTTGACCTCGATGTCTCCGATTACGGTACAAAAATTTGTACTAGTTCTTTGTAACAAATAAATAGATCAAACAATTTTTATTTTATTTTTATCACCCCTAGTTCAAAAGTTACAGGGGGTTGAATTTTCGGAAAAACGGCAAAAAATCGCAAACACGCTCTTCTTCAAGTGCTCATATCTCGAGTTCTATTTATCCTACAGACTTCGTCAAATATTCATTTTGAAGCTCTTGAATGAGACTTTCTCTATATATTTATTTGAATACCTGGTGACGAAACATTCCATTTGTTATAAACAATTATATTATTCAAACGTAATTTTGAAGGCGAGAACACGCCTCTAAAAATCTGAAAAAAATATGAGCGTGTTCCTTGATTATTTCTCTAGAACACTGTAAATTTATGGGATGGAACTCCGATGGAAAGTATTTTTAAACAGCGATTGAATCACACGCGACGCGGGACGCGCGCGCGGGGCGCACCGTTCGGTACGGTTCAGGTTAAATCAGAGTCAGGTTATTGAAGGGTACCGATTGATTACAAATTTTGTATGGTTGGCTTACGGTTCCACGTAGTTGAATACACGACAGGATTGTTAACTGCTACACTACCTAACATATTTCGGGTTCTGAAAATTAACAGTCTATGAATTTTAACGGTTTTCGGCAAAGGACATTCTACGTCATCTATTGTCCGGATTTTCAGGTAGTCCCTTAGGCAGGGTTCAAACTGATGCTTGGCTACCCCCTCTATGGTTCCTTACACATTCCTCAGTGCTGTCTGCATAAAATTTATGTCAGTATCGTTCTGAAACGTGTTCAGTCAATATCTCGTCTCTGGTTTTAAAGCTTATATTTGGAAATTTGTGTACTTCACTATGGCGCCAAAACGAAAGAATTATGACTACTGTTTCAACCCGTTCAAGTTAGAGAAGCACGGCAAAAAACAATCAAAAAATTTGAGACGGATACTTCCTTCGATGCTACGGAAATTGAATCTAGAAATGAAGACTTTTGGGGCGGATGCGAAGATTTGTGATTACTACCGGCTACGACTCGCAAAAATGCCTGAAACCAGTGAAATTAGTGACTGTTCTTCGGTTAGTGAAGATCCACAACCCAGCACGAGTGCAGTACGACCATCGGACTGTGATGAGGACTCAACGCCAACTAGAAAAATGGTTGATATTACAACATTGAACGCGAGTCTACTTGGATTGGGAGAATCACCGATTAATAAACGGAAATTGCCGCTGAAGAGATATTCTCGAGACAAGTTTGAAAAGCTGCAGAAGACATTGGCTTCGAAGATATTTCACGTTGAAGGAGAAACTGAACAGGGGATGGAGGAAGTAGAATCCACAATAATAGAGAAATTAAAGGAATCGTTTCGTAGTACAAATGACCGAAATAAGAAAATTCAAATCCTGACGATATTTGAAGACTGGTCATTTAAAAAAATTCAGGAGAATTTTGACGCTTCGAAACGTATGATTGCCGTTGCCAAGAAAACGTCGGAAGAGTGCGGGATTTTATGCTATCCTAATGCGAGGTGCGGTAAGAAATTGAGCCAAGTTACAGAGAATTGCATTGTTGATTTTTATGCTTCTGACCTTGTGAGTCGTGTAATGGCAGGGAAGAAGAACTACGTTACGGTGAGGGAAAACGGCGAAAAAATTCAGAAACAGAAACGGTTAATATTCAGCAACTTGAAAGAAACGTATCATATTTTCAAAGAAAAGTATCCGGACTTGAAGGTGGGCTTTTCAAAGTTTTGTGAACTAAGGCCGAAGCAGTGCGTACTTCCTGGAGCTAGTGGAACCCATTCAGTTTGCGTTTGTGCTATTCACGAAAACGTGAAGTTAATGTTAAATGGAGCGAGGATAGCACACTTGACAGCCGACACGCCTCACCCAGTCAATGATTATGAAGATTGCTTGGCACGAATGATGTGTAATCCACCGACCACAGATTGTAACTTGAAGCAATGTTCAAATTGTCCAGGAATAGAAGATTTGATGAATCAGCTGGAAGCGGTATTCGAAGCCGAAATGATAGATACCGTGTTCTACAAACAATGGACGTCGGTAGACCGAACGAATTTGGAAACGATTCAATCAACTGTGGAAGAATTCTTTGTGAAACTTCAAGCACAACTGGAAGCATTGGTCACGCATGCATTCATTGCTCAACAACAGTCAGCTTATTTTGCCGAAAAAAAGGAGCACTTGCAACCAGGGGAATGCTTAGTAGTATGCGATTTCGCAGAGAATTACGCGTTTGTGATTCAAGACGCAATTCAGGGCGTGCATTGGAATAACGACCAAGTAACGTTACATCCTTTCGTTGCCTACTACAATGAAGACGACACAATCAAGCATCAAAATTACATCGCAATTTCAGAGAGTCTTAAACATGATACTGTCGCCGTCCATCTTTTTCAAAGAAATTTTGTCAATTTCTTAAAACAAAAAATACGTATTTTAAATAAGATCATTTATTTCTCCGATGGAGCCAGCGCACAATACAAAAACAAAAAGAACTTTTTAAATGTCTGTCTACACGAACAAGACTTTGGAATTAAAGCCGAATGGAACTTCTTTGCTACTTCACATGGAAAGGGACCGTGTGATGGTATAGGAGGAGCCTTGAAAAGACTAGCAGCCAGAGCCAGCCTGGAGCCAAATTTACGAGAACCAATAAACACTCCGCAAAAATTTTTTTCGTGGGCGCAAAATAATCCGAATATTAAAAATATTACTGTGGAATTTTTCACTCACGACAATTATAAGAACGAAACAGCTGCATTACAAGCTCGATTCCAAAAAGCAAAGTTGCTCCGCGGCACATTGACATTTCATAGTATTAAGCCAATAACAAAAAAAAAAGTAGTAGCTAAGAGATTCTGTAATGCAGAAAAATTTGTAGAGGCCCTCGTTTCTCAATAAACCTGTATAATAGTTATAATATTCACCACAATGATTTCTTTAATGTAGATTCGCATACCCACTATTTACTCCTCACGCTATCTCCGCGACATGAGCCATGTCGCTCAGCGCCAGCGCGCGCCGTCACTTATAAATCTATGGTTTAAAAATACTTTCCATCGGAGTTCCATCCTATAAATTTACAGTGTTCTAGAGAATTAATCAAGGAACACGCTCATATTTTTTTCAGATTTTTAGAGGCGTGTTCTCGCCTTCAAAATCACGTTTGAATAATATAATTGTTTATATCAAATGGAATGTTTCGTCACCGGGTATTCAAATAAATATATAAAGAAAGTCTCATTCAAGAGCTTCAAAATGAATATTTGACGAAGTCTGTAGGATGAATAGAACTCGAGATATGAGCACTTGAAGAAGAGCGTGTTTGCGATTTTTTGCCGTTTTTCCGAAAATTTGACCCCCTGTAACTTCTGAACTAGGGGTGATAAAAATAAAATAAAAATTGTTTGATCTATTCATTTGATGCAAAGAACCAGTAAAAAAATTCATACCTTAATTGGAAACATCACGGTCAAAAAGCTGTCCCGCTTGACGTGGAATGACTCATATGTATTTTTTCGTTATAGTACATATGAATATTGATTAAATACGTCAGTGCCGGTCAGTAAAAATCAGTAATCTGTGACGTAATATTTGTGATAAATAGCAAACATTGTCTCACGAATATTTTAATGAATTGAATGAATTGACGAAAGTTACATTTTTAACACACGTGTGCATATTTCAATTGTAACACACGCGTGCGTATCAAATGTTATTTCAACATAATAATTCATTACGGTAGCTCGCAAATCACCACCACAAGGCTACCACGCTTCTAAAGGATGAGTCGAACGAAGCAATAGTGTAAGGCAGCGTTTCCCAGAGAGTGGATCAAGACTCGGTACTGGGCGATAGAAACAAAATCATGGATCGCCTCGCCTTGCTATCCTATTTAACAGCACAGCCAATTACAAGAATTTCATATGCCAGAATATCCCGAAAAGTTGTTAGTAAAGTCATGAGGAAGACGCATGAAAATGACCGGGCCATGGGAAGAAAAGAGTTGCGAAACTGGTGCAACAAATCAAAAACCTGCACGGCATCTGGCTGGATGGAGCGAATACCTACAAGGCGACTCGTAGCACAGATTTAACCAATACCTACTAACGGTACTGTTTAATAACAATTATAATAATAAGATAACCTTCAATACATCACCTGTATCAGTACATCACACAAATGAGACAAATAATTAGACAATCATCGTTTTCATATAACAATTGAATTCATAACCATATCGGCTCATTCGGTTTTCTTTTTCACTGTCGCATGGGAACCATACATCTGTATGATAATCGAAACACATCAAATCATTGAGCTGATATTAGCAAAACATATATGGGCATACGGGATGTATCTATGTTTCATGTCACGTACTGTATGTTTGAAATTGAACATGCATCTATGAACCAACCAACTGATCTTCTACTCATTTGTTTCGGAATTTGCACTTAATTTAGACAATACAAACATATGCTTTCTATCTAGCACAGATTAGGACTAAACTTATAGAGATGTTTTATTGGATGAAAATCAAAATATCAAGTACTAGTTACCTAATTCTTTTCACAAGTATTTGATGAAATTGTATACAAATAATTGAAAATATTAAATACAAGCACTTAAAGTAAGATCAGGATATAATCTGACTATATAATTGTAATTATTTTACTACTTCCAGATAGTTTGACCAACATTCGAGCATCTGATAATGAAATTATAGCCTTTGGAAATTATAATTTTTATATCCAAATATTCGCTGAGTGCGGAGTTGACATGAACACTCAAACTCAATAGCACCGTTTCAAAATTGAATATAAAAAGTAGCGAAATAACTATTATCAATAAATTGTTTGGAATCTTTTCTTGCTTGAAGTCTTCTAATTTTGATTTGTAGATGCTGTTGTGACATTCCTTTAGAAATTCATTTAAAAATTCTATTTTATTCAGTGATTTAAAAGCTCTGTGAAAAGTTCTTAATATAAAGCAAACCTTGCAGAATCAAAGTCATAGGCATAAAAGGTCTATAAATTGATCATGAGAGGCTCGATCACCGAGCAAATACTAACTTGAATCTGTCTTACAATAATTACTATTAAATATACATTTACAATTATATCCTGCCCTATTTGAGTGCTCCAATTTGATCGTTTATCATTTACATAGAATTGCAACAATGACTCGGTAATGCCAGAACTCCAGGCTCAAGAAAAGGATAAGAGCTCATTAGAATACATCAAACAGCTGCATGGCTTTTATTCATATTTTAGACCAACGAAAACACCTCTCAAAGTTTGATTAGTCAGATTAAATGAATAACATAGAGGTCCAATACCCTCCTCATTAGTTTAGAATGATGAAAAAACAAGTTTAGATTTCAAATTATTCTATCAAATATCAATGGAAAACGCTAGTTGAACAACGCATAGCTCGACTACACATGCTCATATTAAATACACAAACCTGTAACAACACGATTGGATATAAGTAAAAATTGATTGAGATATACTTCATTTGATTAAGTATTTTCGATAACTCATGGTATGAGCATGAATAATTGATTTCAATACAATAGAAGAAATGCAAAGTTCATAAAAATTTGAAACTTATGTCAAATGAATGGAACAAAAAAAAAATAAATGAGGACAATACGAATCTAAATAAATTCATGTGTTGAAGTACCATTTATTTTCCTTGCTCATGATGATCAAAACAAAACAATGGCTTCATTAATGTGCAAAAGTATGAAATATGAAATGTAGAAATTAAGAATGTGGTTACAGGATGCGATTGGTATAATTTAGTACGGTATCACAACAAAGCAGAGAGACAAAGTGCATATGTATTTGAAATCAATTTTATTAAATATATAAAGTATTAATCCGTTATTAAAAAGGAGAAGGAATCGAAATCCCGTCAGCATTTTATTCGTGTTCTGATTGGGCGTTTGTTTTCGAGGTGCGAGGTTCGAGATGATCGCGGCGCTGCTTCGATCGGTCGTGTTGTCAAGCGCGCGTAATTTGTATACGCGTCATCACTCATCAGTAATCTGTACATTGACATCTGTCTGACTTGGTCTGCTTTTGCAAACCTTTTTTCAAGTGAATTGGTTAAAGTGTTTATAACTAGCATTTCGTTGCGGTTCGACGGACGTGTGTTAAGACTTCTACGGATACGCGGGAAGAGCAACAGCGTAGCAAATTGTACAGATAAATATATATTCTAAAATTGTGAGTATAAATATTTCAATATACATTTCACCATCATAGGAGTCGAACGATCAATGAGTATTTTCTCGCATGAGTACCAATTGAACCTAAGACATGAGTATCACGATGAAAACGATGAGTATTCCTTTTGCATGAGTAACGAGTACCTATTACACGAGTAAACCACGACGAAAACCACGAGCTTGCAAGTTTTGCAAGTTTGAAATTGAAAAAGCAGCATCAGGATATCAGTTTTTTAATAGTCGTTGAGTTTGAATTATATTTCGTAATGGGCAGACGTAAAATTTGTCGAAATGCAGACGAAGAAGAGGAGTTTCAACGTTTACGTCGCGCGAAAAATAATGAGTACCAGCGCAGATATCGTCTCAAGATGCGAAATGAAGCATGTTCGAGTAATACTGTTGTTGACGACATACCAGATCATGAATGCCAAAGACGATATCAAACTCAACGAACAGCACGATCCAGTATTCTCGCTTTTGACTCGGATCATGTCAATGAGGTACCTGAGCACTACATAGGAGAGATGAATATATCGTGCAAACATTGTGGTGCCAAGCATTTTTCCGCTGAGAGAGTGGTTGGTAAAGGAGATTCATTCAATGACTGTTGCAATCATGGTAATGTCGTTTTAGATGCGTTGCCAAATTATCCAGATGAACTAAAACCATTATTCGATTCTACGCATCACAAGTCTCGTAATTTTTATGAACGCATACGCTGTTATAATAGTTCGTTTTCTTTTGCGTCATTCAATGCAAATTTAGTTAATTTCAGACATCCGGGACCTTATTGTTTTAAGATACAGGGGCAAATTTATTATCAGATTAACACAGCTCTTTACCCTGCCCCCAACGAAATTCCAAGTTATGGTCAACTATTTATAGTGGACTCTAACGAAGCAACGGAACATCGTTTAGGCCAAAATTCGAATCTCGATAGTGATATAGTTCAATTATTAGATCGAATAATGCGTCAAATAAACATCTTTGCACACTCTTATCAAATGATGGGCGAAGAAATCGAAACACAGCGTCGATTCGCAAAAAATGAGTCTATTCAAGAAATGCAATTGCTTTTTACGTTGAAGCCTGGTCTGGATCGCCGTCGATTCAACTTCCAAAGAACCAACGAAGTTGCTGCTATTTTTTCAACGACAGCTGATGGAGAAATTCCGGAATCCTATGTTACTGTACGCAATCGAAATACTAAGATATTGCAAAGTGTCAGCACGATGGATCCGAATGTTGAACCATGGGTTTATCCACTATTTTATCCATACGGTTCGCAAGGATGGCATCGCAATTTGATGAAGCAAAATAGCAGTAAGCGTGTAACCCGAACTTCATACGTCAAGTATCGAATGGCCGTGCGAGATAGCTTCAATATCTTTCTGATGGGTCGTAGATTATTTCAACAATGGATAGTGGACAATTATGTTAAAATTGAGAAAGATCGAATACATTACTGCGCTACACATCAGTCCCAATTACGCGCTGATACGTATCAAGGGCTTATTGATCACCTACAAAGTTCATCCAATAATGTGAATGGCCGAGTTGGCAAAATGGTAATATTGCCTTCGACTTTCGTTGGATCACCGCGTAATATGATGCAGAGTTATCAGGATGCGATGGCCATAGTCCGGAAATATGGCAAGCCGGATCTGTTTTTGACAATGACATGCAACCCGAAGTGGCCAGAAATTGAAAAGAATCTACTTCCAGGTCAAGTAGCATCTGACAGACCAGACATATGCGCACGAGTCTTCAATTTGAAAAAAAAATTCTTAATAGATTTGATTGTGAGGCAAGAATGTTTTGGTCAAGTAGCAGCATACGTCTATGTCATTGAATTTCAGAAACGCGGCTTACCGCATATACATATGTTGGTAACCCTTAAACAAAACTACAAAATGTCAACTCCAGAAATAGTAGATCATTATATCTCAGCAGAGATACCCGATCCGACTCAGCGTCCCGTTTTGCATGATATTGTTATGAAAAACATGATACACGGACCATGCGGTGATTGGTGCTTGGTAAATGGCAAGTGTTCTAAACATTTCCCGAAGCTAAATCAAGAACAGACAATACTGGATGGCGACGGGTATCCCAGCTATCGGCGCAGAAATATTGATATGTTTTTCGCACGTCCTGGGGGATACATGGTTGATAACCGTCACGTTGTACCATTTTGTCCAATGTTGTTAGTTTTGTTCAATTGCCATATCAACGTCGAAGTTGTCTCAAGTATTAAGGCGGTGAAATATTTATACAAATACATATACAAAGGTCACGATGCGGCCGCTATTACAGTAAGTGAAGCTTCATCAGAAACTGTCATTGATCATGATGAGATCAGAGATTATATCGAAGCCCGGTACGTAGGGCCTGTGGAGGCATATTGGCGTATCACAAGCAAACTTTTACAAGAAAAAAGTCATTCAATCGTACGGTTACCGGTTCATTTACCAAATGAACAGAATGTATTAATTCACTTGGAAGCTGTCGGTGAGCCCGCCAATTATGAACGTGAAATGAACAATGTCTTAGATCAGAGAACAATGCTTCTAGAATATTTTTCGCTGAATGCTCGTAGCCAAGAATCTAAACAATACTTATACACTGAAATACCATTTTATTATACCTTCAAGAAAGAAAAAGTCGATGGTGTCCATATTTCCCACTGGGAAAAACGTAAATCACACTTCAACTGTATCGGACGTATGTATTCTGTGAGTCCTACTCAATTAGAATTATTTCATTTACGGTTGTTGTTACTAACGGTTAGAGGAGCTACAAGTTTCGATGATCTCAGAACGGTGAATGGCAGGCTTTATCAAAACTTTTCAGAAGCTTGCTTGGCATTAGGTCTTATAGAAGATGATGAAGAATGGAGCCGAGCTATGCATGAAGCAGAAGTGTGGATGATGCCTCGAATGCTACGCAGATTATTTGTACGCATATTAATACACTGCCAACCTGTTCATCCTGCACAGCTTTGGGAGGAATTTGCGATTGCAATGTCTGAAGACTATGTACAGCATATGGATGCATTTCAAGCAACAAAAAAAGCCTATGCCCAAATAAATGCAATGCTCAATGCGGAAAACAGAAGTCTTGCAGATTTTCAGGGAATGGTGCAATTGATGGACGTTGATGAAGTAGAAGAGGATATATCTGATTTGGAAGCAGCAGCAATAGGAGCAGAAAAGTATAAACAATTGAATGATCATCAAAAAGAAGTTGTAGATGTAGTACTTCGCGTTGCAGATAATGACACCATTGACGAAGGAAACTGTTTTTACATCGATGGACCGGGAGGATCTGGTAAGACCTTTCTATATACAACACTTTGGTATTTATTGAAGAGTAAAAACAAACAGGTTAGTACTATGGCTTTTACGGGAATCGCTGCAACACTGCTTCCAAATGGAAGAACTGTCCACAAAACTTTCGGACTACCCGTTCCTTTATTCCATGATTCGTCATCAAACATCAAAATACAATCAAAAGAAAGTGAGTATCTGCAACAGATTGAGGTTTTCATTTGGGACGAAGCACCGATGGCCCCACGATATGCATTGGAAGTGATTGATCGAACATTACGTGATATTATGAATACCAATTTACCATTCGGCGGAAAAATTGTTGTACTTGGCGGTGACTTTAGACAGCTTCTTCCTGTACTGCCTCGTAGTACACGTTGCGAAATTGTAAATCTCTCTATTAAATTCAGTCCACTATGGATTCATTTTAAAAAATTCTCATTAACAAAAAATATGCGCGCAATGCCACAAGAATTAGAGTTCAGTCAATTCTTAATCAATGTTGGTGATGGAATCATAAACGATATTGATGACAATATTGAAATACCACGACGCTGTGTGGCCGCAGCTGATGCGGATATAGTTAACGAAACTTTTGGCGATCTGATTGGTATGAAACAGGCCGCTAAATGTGCAATATTATCTGCTAGAAATGTCGACGTGAATGAATTAAATAATAGAGTTGTAGACCTACTAGACATTACAAGTGAACGGATATATACGAGTGTCGACAATGCGGAAAATTGCGATGATAACGGTGATATTACCGAAGCTCTTCTACCAGAATATCTAAACAGTCTATCACCACCATCGCTTCCACCGTACGAATTGCGACTGAGATTGAATAGTGTTGTGATGCTTATACGAAACCTTAGCATACTTGAGGGTCTTTGCAACGGTACTAGACTGCTCATCTTGGAACTTGGAAATCATCTTCTCAAATGTGAAATATTGAGTGGTGATAAAGCTGGGGATATAGTGTTTTTAAATCGGATCACCCTCTACTGTGAAAACTCATATCCATTCACATTCAAACGAAGACAATTCCCTATAAAATTAGCTTTTGCCATGACGATTAATAAGTCACAGGGACAGACGTTTGAAAGAATTGGCGTTGATCTGCGTAAAGATGTTTTTAATCACGGACAATTGTACGTTGCTTTTTCACGAGTTCGTTCATTTGAATCATTGAAGGTCTATCTTGGAAACCAAAGGAACAATCATATTGTGAAAAACCAGGTTTACAAAGAAATTTATCAATAATCATCACGTTTTAGATGATAGACTAATTTTATACAATTGACTCTATCAAACTTTTTTTACATCATTCGAATTGAACTTCCGTTTCCATTTCAATAACTCGACCTTAGAAAAGATGTATTTAATCATGGACAATTATACGTTGCTTGTTCACGAGTTCGGTCGTGGGATACCTTAAAAGTTTACTCAGGCAATCAACGTGACAACACATGTGTTGAAAATTATGTATATAGAGAACTCTATGAAAGGAATTACATTCAAATTAACAGAACGATGGTAAAAACCGTGAACATAAAAATAAAAATACAAATAGAACGATTTATTACGTTCGGTACACGGCGTATAAAAATCTAATTTCGCATCAATTGTTTCGGTATTCATTTGATAATTAGAAAATGAGTGTGTTCGTTAAATTTACTGAGCTGGTGTTCTGCGCTTTGTAATCAATCGTTATTGGAGAGTGAAAAAAAAAAACAACCAACTAACGATGCAGTCCGCCTACTGAGTAGAACGAAAAATCAAAACCTAAATATAAACAGTTGAAAGAAATTTTTCAATTGTTATTGTGTATATACCCCATAGCAACGAAGAATTCTATCGAGCACGGACGTGAAAAAAATTATATTCGAAAATAATTTAACCGATATCACCAAAAAATACGAAGTTGAAGTGATTATGTCTTGTAAAAATTCTCAAAGCAGCGGTAAGTACACGGAATATAATACTTCTCCGTTTTTTCTTTCAATTGATATAATAATCAATGATATGAGAGCGGGATTCAATTAGACTGGGCCATATTTTCAGGGTGGATTTTTTCATGTCATGTTAGATTAATCTGATCTAATATTTCTATGAGCCTTCATTCACGCCGTTCACCGTCATATTAATTTGTTTGTGTAGCATCTTCAGAATCGTTGCTACTTAAAGAAGATGAAGACGTCGAACTTTATGAAAAAGACGAAAATGATATCCTGGACTGTGACTTGACGAAAATTAGTTATACTTCAAGCGAACAATTACACAAAATTACAGCATACGATTCCACGGTGTTAGTACATTCTTTATTTTATTCGAATTGAATTCAGATAGACCATAAAAATATTACAATCAAATTCAACATGCGATAAAATGAATTCACTGTTATAATTTGCTGAATTCCATGATATACACCGATCGAGTTGACATTATATTTTGTTTTACAGGGAAGTAATCGGTTATGTGGATATAATTGAGGCATCAAGGTTGGTAGGCGCAAAAAATCTCAGACTCTTCAAATTTTACTTGAACAACGGTTCAGGAGACCGTGTCCAAGTTGTGGCCTGGCGGAGTGAAGTGGACCGATGTGAAACAATCTTGAAACCAAATTCAGTACGTGCATGAAATATCAAATAAAATTTTTGGAAAAGTTACGCAAAAATTGATAAAATATTGATATCTCTGAATTTAAATAATATCCATGACGAAGTTAAAAAAATTATTCTATTTATGTTCCAAATTTGTGATCACATTCTGCTGAATTATTGAACGTTTAAATTATAGATATTACACATCGATGGTGCGTATGCGAAACCATCGTTAGTTGGCAATTTCAATAAAGGAACCATCAACTTTGAATTAATCATTCAATCTGCAACTAAATTAAATATATTCGGGTACCATTCCATAATCGAAGATATAACCGCCACAGCGCCAGAAATAATACTATTAAAGAATATTGGGTCTGCAACCAACAAGTGCATCAGTGAGTGTTATTTCATTTATACTATTGAGTTCATAAACAAGTTTGGAAAAATATTGAAAAAAGTGATTCTTTTTAATGAAAAAAATTATGTTTAATTTAAATTTAAATCAAAAATATAATTATAATGAATCGAATGAATAGAATTTCGATCAATTTTTAATAAATAAATGATTCAGCAAAAATAAGGTCATTTACATATATCTAATCATGTTACAGAAGTGCAAGGATTCGTGAAAACAAACTTTGGAGTAATTGTCAAACAGTCAACAAATTCAGGAAACGACTTCGGATGTGGTTCTATCACTGACGGAAATTTTAAGATTGAAGTTCGCATTCCGAAAATGGAAAATACAGTACACGATTTCGTAAAGGGGGATCATGTAGAAGTAGAAGGTGAACTACAGATGAACGGTAATAACTCTTTGAATCATAATAAATATTCAACAAAGACAATTACAAATATATGTTGAGCTGGAAAAAAAAACGATTCCATCACATCGAAAGAATCAATAAAAATAATTACGTCCTAATACAACAAAATTTTATCATTACTCTTTTCCTGATCACAAAATATGGATAGAAAATTAATTATGTCCAGAAAATACATGTATTCTGTGCTCAATCTACAGCTTCATTTAATTACGTGAAATTATATTCTTTTTCTTTTCAGCAAATCCAATATACATACTATGCAAATCAATCGATAATGTGAAAAAAATCGACAACAAACGAATGCAATTGATGCAGTTATTACAAGGATATAACGTAATATCAACTGGAAAGAAAAACGAAAATTACGAAACACCGCAAAAAAAAATTAAACAGAACTGAAATAGTATGAAAATACAATTATTTAAAGAAAAATAATTACTTTTTGAGTTTGCTATTTTCAATGTTTCATTAACCACATAATAACATACTTCCGCATCCGGCTTAAGAAGGGCCTATACTGAAATTGGGCCAAAAAATAGTTTTTCATTTTCCAAAGCTGTAGAAAAGGTCAAATTAAAGAAATCCTACGTCAAGTTGTGAAGGATAGTAGTATCTATATACATAAAAAAAATTAATCTTACACTTTGAAAGTGTAGATGCAAGGAACCTTTCGCAGAACCTTGCAGCGCAGCGAAGGAAAGTGGAAAGAGCCTTTTGCAGAAACTTTCTTTGCTGTGCGGTAAGGTTCTGCGAAAGGTTTCTTGCGTCTACACTTTCATGGCAAAAGATTGAATTTTTTTCTATTCATGGATACTAGCATACTACGATCATTACAACATCAAAGTAACGTAGGCTCCTTTTCTTTGGACTTTTTCTACACCTTCAAGAAATGAAAAACTATTTTTTTCAAAATTTCAGTTTAGGCCCCCCTCAACTTCTTGCACTACCATAATTTTCTTTTTACGTCCTTGCCCAATAGAATTTTTCGTTGTTATGGATAAAAGTATACTTCTCTCTTAAGATTTGAAATTTGAAAATTTATAAGAAAAAAAAATTACAATAAAATATATTATATTATATTAATTAATTATATATTATTTTGATATGATTATATTTTATATATTATTATTTTTTTTTTATATTTTACCCTACGAGTACCTAATGATGGAACTATAAGAACCTCTACAATCGTAAGTCAGTTATACTTTAGTTCAGAATTGTTTTCATAATGCCACGTCGCAAGACCATTCGGACTGTTGAAGAAGAGAAGGAGTTTTTACTCGCGCGTAGGGAAAGAAGTGATGCAAGTCAATGTCTGCGTCGTCAGAGACAAATCTCTCTCAATGATGTGTCAAATTTACCAATTATTCGTCAAGATGTCAACATTGTTGAGTTAAATGCATCTTTGAAAACATCGACTTTTTACGGCCCCATAACAGAATTCACGTATCTTCATTATAACATTTGGTTTCGTGATAAAAAATCCTTACTATACTTTTACAATCGAAAATGCAAAATCGAAATCTGAAAATTTAAAGACAGACGCGCGCGAAGCGCGCGAGTGAGCTAGTATGATAAAAAACAGTAATAATAGTGATAATAATTATAATTATAATAATAATAATAATAATAATGATTATAAAATCTATGTATTCTTCAAATGAACTAACTTCTACCAGCCTATCAGCCACTAACTTCACCTACCTTTAGATCGACACTGCAAACTGATTGCCGAACAGATTAATATATTTTATATAATTTTATATCTACAAGCTGATAATTGTGCTCGTTCGCTCGCTTCGCTCGCTCACTCGTTTGATTTTGGGTTGTCCCTCACTCGCTACGCTCGCTCGGTTGTTAGTGGTTTACCAATTGTTTGGAAAATATGTTGTCACAAGTTACATGAAATATTCTGTTCAATTCTTTCCACACCCATTCAGTGCACGAAAGAATCGCAAAAACTCATACAATAAAAAAGAAGCGTTCTTGATAGTGATATCATATCATATATAGTAGTCAAGTCCGAAATCGGATAGCACGGTAGGTACAAATTTCATCACACTCTAAGCCGATGGTACTTCTTCATACCTAATAATGGAAAAAATTCTGCCATCTTAATTGAGACTACTATGAATTAATCAAGACATGATGGCGATGAAAGAGAGATATCAAGGAAAATGGTCTTCGAAAGTGCTTGCAGATTTTTGTCGCACGTCGAAACGAACTTGAATGTATAAAATTGAGAATGTCCTTTTTATAAAATTGTACGTCGTTGATGTTAAATGCAACATCCACTGTTACAAAACAATAATACATTCTACGGTAAGTTGACAGCTTTTATGATGAGCTGTACATATAACATGATATATAAATGTAAGAACAATTTAAAAACAATTATGATAATGAAAAGGTGGAACTAAAGGAAAATTTTTTGGGTATAAATCAAACATCAGATACTGAAAATTTAACTATTCATGAAACTTTTATTTATTATATTCATTATTATTATTTTATATTTATTGCCATCTCCGCCATGACGGCGTCCCACTCATCGCCTGAAAACGACAACAATATATCAAAATCCATATCTACATATTTTTATGTTTTTTTTTTTTTCACACTCAAATATTTGGAGTTGTATCATACCTTTCATAAACGCGGCCACAATTGCCGCCAAGGCCGCATCTTTGATCGGTTCTGAAAAATAACTGAGATTTCTATTTCTTATTTTCTGACGATCAATTGTAATCTGCTTTCAAATCTATAGTAATTCAGTCATCATTCTTTTGCGAAGAATTCGAGTTTTTTCCCGAAGATTACTCAACAGATTGTAACGAGGTTTCTTGTTTTCGTCTTGTATCCTTTTTTGAATTATAAATTTCCGCTTTCTTTCAAATCATGGCAGTTTAATGCGTTTTTTTTTTCTCCGGCAAGTCCTGTCATTTTGTGATATTTACATAACAGAATATTTCATTTTTCTTGTATATTCTTTATCAAATTATCATGTTCAATTTGATTATGAATCATAGTGATACGAATTATATTAATTAGCGGCAATTTTCTCTCGGAGAGTTTCTGTACTCTCCATTATTAAGCAGTTCAAAAAGTACTCACTTTTAGCGTTGGTGGCCTGGACGCCTACAATATTTTTTTTTTTTTTTTATTCTCAGAATCTGGAACGCAAATTAAATTAATTAGCACAATATTGACACTAAATTGGTCTAATCGTTGTTCACGTCCAAAGATATTATATCCGCGTATGTATGGTGTATATGAGGTATTCTCTTTTAAATGAGTCAGGCTCGGATCCCACCCTCTTCAAGATTTTTGATAATTTTTTTTCTACCATCAGCAAACTGAAAAAAACGTGTATGAGTGATCCACAATTTCTTTTTATCTAAATTTTCTTAGTTGAAAATTTCTAATTGTGTCAAGTAAATAGTATTCCAATAATTATAGCTTGGCTCTGGTCGGTCAAGTTGAAAAAAAACCGATACATGAAAATTATCGTCAGAACATGTGGTTTATGCATACATGCATATAATTACTACACATACCAATTTTAATCATAAATGTGATCCGAGCGACTTCTCATCATTTTTGTAATGGTAACAATCAGAGAAAAGTTGGATGTTGATTTTTAGTCAAGAGGAGAAAGCAGTTTTAGAGAAGCAGCTGATACTAAATAAGAGGGTTCGTCCTAGATCATCCATTTGTATAGGAAATATTGTAGAATAAATTCAAATAATGTGAACGAAACATGGAATACAATATCGCGAGATAAATCAATCAAATGTATATTTTATATTTAGGTGGGAGTCGACTCACTTTTGGTGTTTCTTCGCCCCATGTCTTCAGCGTAGTGAGCGATACGGCGTAATCACCGCGAGACACGTTCAAAATTTAGAACTAATCTCTGTTTTCTTTTGCCTTCCCTTACCTCATTATCATTTCTTTTGTCTTTCCTTACCTCACTTATCCGTTTACGGAGAAATACGTCATAATATGAGCATATAAACACGTCACACATTAGGCTGACTTGGGATTTGTCTGTGCGTGGGCGCGGGAATTGGCCCTACTTTACTTGCGTGTATTAATCTTGAAGAAATTGTGTGAACTTCGTTTCGTATCAGTGTGAATTTCGGCATCATGTCGGGCGGCGAGATTCCAGGGATTTCCGAAATCAACGGTAAGTCGGAACTATTTTCAAATGATTTACAAAAAATATTTCATACACCTAGGATTTGAAACACTTTCAATTCAGTTGCCGATTGATTTCTTTTACACCTCAATAGGAGTAGGCAGCCAGTACCTTTATTGACCTTTCTTTCTGGAATATCCTCAAATGCACATGAGTCGAGTAATAAATAAATGTTGAGGTATATTGAATTTCATGAAAGACGCTGTGCTAAGTTGACATAAAATGCCTTATTTATAAATAATATAATATACTATACTTTCAGATTACTTGCATGGATTTCAAATCGAAACGCGCGGTGAGTCAAAAGTATAGTATATGACAAACCATCGGATGAACAAAATTCAATTACCGATAATTCAAAGCTCACAAAGTTTGCTCGCGAATCTGTAACTGCAACTATTATCAATATGAGGATGATTAGCGAAATTGGCAATATATTTAATTTACATACGGCCCAGTCCACATGGATTCACCGATGATTTTTGGCCACCACTTCCGATTCATTTGTAACTTTGGTATAGCAATTTTCATGCGATTTCATGAGACAGGTGTTTCTGCGTTTCGGCGAAAAACGATGTTTTACCTCTGTTGGGCCATTTTAAAATTTTCATAAAAATAGGGTTCTTCCGAGAATAAAAAATCCATGTTTTTTTCAAATTGCCGCCATTTCGTCACCAATCATCCAATCGCAACGATTTTTATTTTGAAAATGTGCGTAATTTCATAAGCTTTAAGTTCGTTTCTGGCAAGTTGGGATGAAGTGCAAGGTTTTTAAGATAGAGGAGGAAAACTGAAGATAGTCAATTTTAGGAAGAATTCGGTCGAAATTCGCACCGAAAATAAATTTACGTCCGTCTCCTTTGATGGCCAAAATATAATTGGATGCTAATCTTGGGTCACCTAGTGGGGAGACCATTCGCTTTTTTTTGCTGTCAATTATTATGTATACATTTTTCCGTATACATAATATATTTATACAAAAAATGTATTAATTCATTAAATTTATGCAACCGAAAGAAAAAAGGTGAGCTGAAAATTTTACCAAACGTTTATAACATGTTGAACTATATTCAGTTAAAATTCGGATGAAATTAAGTAGATCCTAGATATGAGATTGCATGTGAACTCAGTGACGACAGTGATTTAAAATTTCGATTGTTGATCAATTTTGCTTCATACTTACTCAGCGATGATAAGCGGCGACAATCGAAAAAAAATTTCATCCATAACCCTTCGATCGAACACCTATTTGAAAACCTTAGATTTACACACTGGTGCAAATTCTTGATTATTAAAATGATGAAAATTGTAAAGACTGTAATCAACGGGAATATTAATATTTCGAGGGTATATATAAGTTTGTTTCTACTATTTAGGAAAACAATCGATTTATCGAGCGGTTGGAAATTAGAGTTTTATCGAAGTAACCCAAAAATAAAATTTGATAGTGTTTTAACGACTCCAAGAATAATTCTTGTTTCGAATGAATAAAAAAATGAACAAATTAACGCAGAATGTTGTTACAATGCTATATAATAAATAAGCACAAGTATTTGATTTCCTAATTGCCAAAAACTTGTTTACCAGCCGGGGGTTGTACACCGGTCAAAATTCGCACCGAAAATAAATTTACGTCCGTCTCCTTCGATGGCCAAAATATAATTGAATGCTGGTCCGGGGCCATCTGCTGGGGAAACTATTCGACTTTTTTTTTCCGTGGTAAGGGAAACGTACGGTACTTTTCGATTTGTAAGAGATATGGGCGGATAAGATACCCTTGATGCGAATTCGCACCTGTCTGTAATCGAAAGGTTAATTATTCAATTCTCAATAATTCTGGCTGTGTTGATCAAATCAGAAGGGAATGATGGTTCGAATTAATCGTCTTAAGTAAGAAACAAAGGAACACGTAATAACTTTTGGGGGCAATTGCCAATATAAAAATCAGCATACAGGGGGACGAGGGGCGGTAACAGCGCTCGGGAGTGGCGGAGGAGGCAGGAGCAGCGGCGAGAACAGTCCCGGAAAGAGGCGGTGATGAACAATTTTCGAGTTTTTTCAGATGGAATGTTTGATGTAAAATAAAAAAAATTAAAAATCAATAAAAAAATATAATATAAAAAATATCGCTCAAAGGTATGTTATTATTACTGCCCTTATACTTTTTTCATGATCTCAGAAACTCTCACATTAACCCAAAAATCCCTTCGGCTCGAATTGACGATCACAATATACGACTGACGATAACACAGAAACTTCATACAGGCATGAATAGATACATCCCCGATTTTGTGACATCCGGACATCCGCGGACATCCGGACATCCGATTTCGAACTTTAATATAATATATGATATGATATGATATGATATGATATGATATGATATGATATGATTTTATATACGAATTTCAGTTACACGTAAACAATCACATTGTACATTGCGTACGGCTATAAAAAATTAAGAATATTTCACAAACTTATTTCACATACTTGTTTCAGGTACAGTAAGTATGACATTTTACATTGAGAACTAAGAACACCGTAATTTGAGTTACACGTAAATAATCACATTGTACATTGCATACGGCTATAAAAAATTAGGAATATTTCACATACTTATTTCAGGTACACTAAGTAGGAACACTTTACATTGAGTATAAATATCGTCGCCTCAGTCTTTGTTTGCCCTACAGACCATTTTTGGCGAAATTGAGTTATGAGTAGAAATGAGGTCTGTAATTTATTTTACAATTTTTAAAATGAATTTAAAAAAAAAAAAACGGATTTTTGACTGAATTTTTAGTATTTGTTTGGCGCACGTCCTTACCGACGGACAATATGTTGAGTACTGTTTTGTCCTACGTGACGACGTTCAGCTAAGGCGGCTGTCTGGCGCACGTACGTGGACGTACAACCAACGCCGGAACGTTGTGTTTATATTCGTTTGGCCTACGTCCGAGATTCGGGGAAATAATATAATAGAAAAATTTAGATAATAATACTTTTGTTATCGTCATACAATTTCTCAACTAGTCTCTAATGTACAAGTCAATGACTGTGATTTGAAATAAAAGTTATGGAACTGTTGTATAATGATGCATTAAACTGTGACCCACATCCAATGTCTCTCACTGAAACCGCTGTTCCGTTTTACAAACTGCCCTACGTCCGTGTAAAAATACGCTAAAACTGACGAATAAGTGGATTTCCAAGTAAAATCATACTATTATCAATTACAGGAATGACCTTTTGTAAGTTAATGTTGCTTAAAACCACTTGAATTCATATACGAATAAAGTAAATGAATAAATCAATTTTCCAAACTTCAAACGCGTTTTATCTCCGTTCGAGCCAGATGGTCTGTAGGGCAAACAAAGCTAAGGCGACGATATCAGTAAACTAATATTATTTTGCATACTAATAAACTAATTTATCGACTAAGTTCAGGTATCTCGGGTTCCCCAAGCTCTGTAGAACGAGCGAGGGGAACGTGGGCTGAGCTCCGACCGAGCGCGTCTCCAGGTGGCGGATAGGAGAGGGCCAGGGAGAGGCGCGGCACCTGCGGCCTCGGGGACCGGGGTGCCGGCTGGCAACCGGAAACTGAGACCGCTGGCTGCGGGTCCCCGGGTCTGTTGGTGGCTATACGTAACCCGGCCGGCGTAATAACTGGCCCAGGGGAACTAAGGCCCCGACCGCGGACCCATGGCTCCCCAAGCCAAGGTGTAAGCTATCGTGCCGAGGGCTGAATGGCACTGGGGTACAGTGTCGATAACGATGCCCTTGGGGTACCGGGCGACCCCCCATTGTACCTAGCCTTACCCCCACACAGCAGGCTCTGTGGGGGCGGACCCTGTATTTCCTGCACACTCGTGGGACCGAATATGGAAACCATTAACAAAAAAGAAAAAAACGAAGGCGTGGAAGACGCGAAGCGCGGGGAGGCTGCCTACATGGAGGTCGACTCGCTGGCAGGGAAGGGCCCCGGGGACGACGGGCCATCTGCGGACATGGAGGCGCTTATCTCCATGACACGTGGTGGACTGTCAGTCTCGGGGACCGACCCAGAGCCAACAGGCAGGGCGGAAGAGGGCTCGGCACTAGCCGGGACCTCCGAAGCCACAGTTAACAGCACGCGGAGGGCTAACCGCTCCGGGGCGGCAAAGAGGAAGGCTAGGAGGGCCAGGCTGGCCGCCGAAACCTCCTTGGAGCTGAGCCGGGGCGCTACCCCTCGCACAGCGGCGCGCGCAAGCGCGGGGGGCTCAGAAAACGGGCAACCCGGGGATGGTGCGCAGCCAAAGGCTACGCCGACGGGGGCGGGAGGTACTGGTACGAAGAGACCTAGGCCCTCCGATAGCACCCCACCGGAGGTGTACTCGGCCCCTAAAAGGGGCAGGGAGGTTCACCTGGGACCCGGGCCCAGGAGTTACAAGGAGGCGGCCGAGGGAGGCAGAAGGGTGGTCATCGCACCCTCAGGCTACCCCGAGGTCACCCTTGGCTCCGGACAAGGGGACCAGGTAGTGCAGGCGCTGTGCGGAGTGCTGGACTCCATTCCGGAAGGACAAGGGGTCCCACGGTTCGAGCAGTGCCGGTCCGAACAGGGCATCCTCTGGGTGACCTGCTCCGACGAAGGGAGCCTGACGTGGCTGAGGGAGACAGTCCCCACACTGGTGCCCTGGGCGGGGGCCTCTCTCCAGCTAATGGAGAGGGGACAGCTGCCCAGGCTCACCAGGATGGTCGCGGCCTTCCCCGGAATTCCGGAGAAGAACGAGACCATCCTAAAAAGGCTGAAACGCCAGAACACCGGTCTCCAGACCCACCTATGGAGGGTCTGGGACAGAAAGGAGGGACCGAAGTCGGTACTCCTGGTGCTCGGTGTGGACGTCGTATCCAGGGACGCGTTGAGGGCGGGGGGATACCTGGCCCACTTCGCCCTCGGGAGGGTCTCTTTCAAAGAGGCTCATCGTGGCGCGAGTGAGGGACGGGCGTCTTCCGGCCCGTCGACAAAGGTTCGGGCGGACGCGGTGGCGCCGCCGGGGGGGGGTCTCGGCGCCGGCAGCGGCGGTGAGGCCACCGGACGGCGCGACCGAGCAGGCTGCCGAGGTGACGGAGGGACAAGGCCCGTCCAGCGCGGACGGGCGGAGAGCAACCCCAGGAAACCTGCGTCGGATGGGTCCTCCCATCAGGGGGGCTCAATCTAGCAGGCCCAGGGGTCGTCCCTCAAGGGCCCTTGAGACTGAGAAGGCTGGGAGGGTGAGCGTGCTGGCCGGGGTCCAGAAGACCCTGACCTGCGCGGCGCCAGGACCTGGCAGGCCAGAGCAGGGGCCCCCCGCAACGGGGGCTCCTGCGGCAAAAACCAGCGAGGCAGGAGGGGCTCGATAATCGGGTCCCCCCATCCCCACTGGATAAAGAAGAATCAGGCGAGGACCAGGCCCATGGCAGGGAACGGGCTCGCCATATCTCAGATAAACTTGCGCCACTGCAAGGCAGCCTCGGCAATACACAGCCGAGACCTGGCGGTGGAAACTACAGACATATCACTAATACAGGAACCCTGGGTAGTCGGGGGGCGGATTAGGGGTATCGACTCCAGCCTCGGTGCGCTGGTGTACGCGGAGGGAGGGGCGGGCCCCAGAGCTTGCGTCTTCATCAGTAGGAAACACTGCGCCACCAGGCTGAGCCAGTTCTGCTGCAGAGACCTGGCAGCGGTCTCCATCAGGGTGAGGTTGGCCAGAGGCGGCACAACCGACGTGGTTGTCTGTTCGGCATACCTACCCTACGACTCTGAGGTACCCCCACCGACGGAGGAACTCAGGGCGCTGGTGGAGCACTGCAGCAACAAGGGACTCAACCTGCTGATCGGATGCGACGCCAACTCGCACCACGAAGTATGGGGCAGCTCGAACACAAACAAAAGAGGCGGGGCACTGCTAGAGTACCTCTCCTCAACGGGACTCGAGATTCTCAACAGAGGATCGAGACCCACCTTCGTCACCCCGCATAGGCAGGAGGTGATAGACATCACACTCTGCACGCCCAGACTTGCCAGTCTGGCCAAGGACTGGCGGGTGCGGAGCGAGGATACCCTCTCAGACCACAGACGCATCTCGCTCGTCCTGGATACGAACGCGACATGGGAACGGACGGAGGAATACAGGAACCCCAGGACAACCGACTGGACCTCCTACAAAGAGGGGCTAGAAGGAAAGCTTGGGGGACCCAGCAACCGGCCGAGGACTGAGGGAATGGTGGAGAAAGAGGTAGCCTACCTTCAGGCAACCATCACAGAAGCTTACGAGGCCGCGTGCCCCGTAAAGCAGAGAAAAGCGAAAAAGAAGGTGCCCTGGTGGAGCAGAGAGTTGGACAAGAGTAGAACCGGCTCTCGCAAGTTGCTCAACAGGGCCCTCAGGACGCAGCTCGAGCCGGATTGGGCGGCCTATAGGGAAGCCCAGAAGGCCTATAAGAAGCTGATCAAAAGATCAAAGAATGAGGCCTGGAGGGGATTCTGCGAGGAGACTCAGGCTCTAAGCACAGTGGCCAAGCTCCGCAAGGTCTTCACCTCCGGACCCCTAATCAAGCTGGACAGCCTCATGCTCCCTGACGGCAGCATGGCAGAGAGCCAGACGGACATACTGTCGCATATGCTGAGCACCCACTTCCCGGGCTCCACACCAGCCACACAGGGACCACCCCAGAGAGAGGTCTCTGGCAGGCAGGGGCCAGGGGACTGGAAAACAGCGGCAGCGATAATCACGCCGTGAAGGATAAGATGGGCAATTGACACCTTTGACAGCTACAAGAGCCCAGGCACAGACGGCATCTTCCCGGCCCTCCTCCAGAGAGGAGGGGAGAACCTCGTTGCCAAACTGAACGCGATCTTCAGGGCCTGCTTAGCTCTCCGCTACATACCCAGGAACTGGAGGGAGGTCAGAGTGGTCTTTATACCCAAGCCGGGCAAAGGATGCTATGACCGCGCGAAATCATGGAGACCCATCAGCCTCATGTCCTTCATGCTGAAAACCATGGAGAGACTGGTAGACAGGTACATCAGGGACTATGTCCTGGTCGAAAGACCAGTCTCACAGGCCCAACACGCATACCAGGCCGGCAAATCTACGGAGACAGCGCTCCACCACCTCGTGCGCGAGATTGAGGGGCCGCTCCTCCGGCAGAGAGCGGCGCTGTGCGTGTTCATGGACGTGGAGGGGGCCTTTGATAACACCTCCTTCGACTCGATATGCGATGCCGCTGTACGATTCGGCATCAACACCACGGTGGTGGACTGGATTAGGCAGATGCTTAAATCCAGGACGGTCACCGCGGAGCTTGGAGAGTCGGTTGCCAGGGCTCAGGTCGACAGGGGCTGCTCGCAGGGGGGGGTTCTCTCCCCTCTGCTGTGGACTCTGGTCGTTGATGGGCTCCTGGCGGAGCTCGACAGGCTAGGGGTGACGGCCGTGGGCTACGCCGATGACGTGGCCCTGGTAGTCGCGGGCGACCACCCACAGCACATGACGAGCAGGATGCAAAAAGCACTGAACGTCGTACAGGACTGGTGCACCACTCAGTCACTGAGGATCAACCCCAGCAAGACCGAGATGGTGATCTTCACCAAGAAACGCCGCTTCGAGATAGGACCCGTAGAGGTCTTCGGGTCGAAGCTAGTACCATCCACCACAGTGCGCTACCTGGGGGTCACCCTAGATAGCAAACTATCGTGGAAAGCCCACGTCACCAAGCAGGCACAGAAGGCCACGGCCACATACTGGGCCTGCAAGAGAATGGTGGGACAAACCTGGGGACTCAAGCCAAGAGTGGTCAAGTGGATCTACACAGCCATCCTCTTGCCCCAGCTGTCATACGCCTCCGTTGTGTGGTGGCCAGCAATGGACAAAAGCACGCTCCGCAGGACACTGGACCGGGTGTACAGGTTAGCGGGACTTGGAATAACGGGGGCGCTCAGAACCTCGCCTACGCTCGCTATAGGGGCACTCCTGAACCTTCCGCCCTCTCATCTCACGGTGGAGGCTGAGGCATGGAGGGCCGCTCTGCGCCTAAGGCAACAGGGCCACTGGAAGAGGACGGGCGTGGGGCACTCGACGATACTGCTGCGGGAGGGGGCACCTCAGGTAGACCCATCCCAAGGCGGAGATCGCTGCCCCAACCGTTACCAGTTCGACCCGTCTTACATGGTGGAGGCACCGAGCAGGGAGTCATGGACAAACGACCAGGACAACCTGCTCAAACCACAAGGGCTCGTCTGGTATACAGACGGTACCAAGACGAACACGGGGGCTGGGGTCGGTGTGTGGAGTGAGGGACCCAGGACGCGCATTTCGCTCGCTCTGGGGCCTACGGCCTCAGTCCTTCAAGCTGAGGTGTTCGCCATATGGACTTGTGCCAGGACCATCCTGGCTCACAACCCCAAGGGCAAACACATATACATCTGCAGTGACAGTTGGGCGGCGCTCAGGTCAATACGCAACGCGTCATAAGATCCGGGCTCGTCAGCGACTGTGCAGAGCTGCTAACACAGATCTCACGTGGAAACCGCGTGAAGCTTCTATGGGTGCCGGGACACAGCGGCATACAAGGTAACGAGATGGCACACAGCCTGGCCAGGGCAGGTGCCGCACGCAAAGAAGCCGACGACGGGTGCCGGATAGGCCTAACCTCGGCTCACGCCAAGGGTCTAGCGGAGGGCTGGACGGACCGCCGCTTCAAGGAGCTCTGGGCGCAGGCACCTGGCATGACTCACACGAGGGCCCTCTTCCGGGGGCCTTCAAGCGAGCTAGGTGCCACACTAAGCAATCTGGACAGAACCAGTCTCAGGGCCCTGGTAGGACTTGTCACTGGACACTGGCACACAGGTAAGCACCTGGTGCATATGGGACTCAGAACCGGGCCTCTCTGCACTAGGTGCGGGGTGGAGCAGGAAACCCCGCTCCATCTGATTGCGCGGTGTAGGGGCCTCGAGGGTCCTCGGAAGGCGGCCCTCGGAGGAACCTACACCGAAGGCATGAAGATTGAGGAGATCGGGGTGGGTGGACTGATGCGGTTCGCCAGAATGGCCAACCTGACCTCGGCTCCTACAATATAGGGTGCCCTCACGGGCTCGGGCACAATGGTCCGCTTGGACTGAGCGCCCGGTAAGAGCTCAGAAAAACAAAACAAAGTTCAGGTATGCATTTCAAGAACGCAAAATTATTTATTTAGAGTAAACTGTGGTTTTTGTGACTAGATCTCATCGAACCTCTAAATTGGAGTTGCCTGTCTAATCCAACTACAGTTTCCCTTGTATATTTCATGTAAATGTAAAAAATAAAAATAAACCTATTCTATCAATACATATGGTGATAATATGACATACTGTAGCCTTGGTGTTAGTCTGCTGCATAGATCATGGAGAATAAATAACGATGATCGACTTTCAACGCATGTCAGATGAAATTTTTTCGACCTATATTAACTTGACAATCTATATTCATTTAACGTGTGAAAGAAATCAGCTTTTAATATATTTTTCCAGACTCGAAAGTGGATCATCGTCATTTATCCTTGATGGCCGTGTGGTAAATGAACACTAAGGCGAGGATATGTATACATTAGGGTGGGTCAAAAAATCAAGTATTTTTTTTTTTTGGTCCTGACACACGAAAACTAGTTGCTAGGTGCCTCTAGAAAGTACTTACCAAATATGAGCTCTTAATATTAATATTAAGAGGTGGCTCATCGCGAATTTCTATTTCCCATTTAAATAACAGGAATTTTTTTTTTTTTTTTTTGAATTTTATACCTCGGTAATGGCATATTGTACAGAGAAGCCCATGACATATTTTCATAGAGAATTGAATGTTCTACAAAAAAGGTCTCTTTTAATTTTTTGATAACTCAACTCTTTTCAAAACTTACCTAATTTATTAATACATTTTTGGTACTCTAGGTAGGTATTGAAAAAAGTTGAGTTATCAAAAAATTATAGGAGACCTTTTTTGTAGGGCATTCAATTCTCTATAAAAATATGTCATGGGCTTCTCTGTACAATATGCCATTACCGAGGTATAAAATTCCAAACAAAAAAAAAAAATTTCCTATGTTATTCAAATGGGAAATAGAAATTCGCGATGAGCCACCTCTTAATATTAATATTAAGAGCTCATATTTGGTAAGTACTTTCTAGAGGCACCTAGCAACTAGTTTTCGTGTGTCAGATCCAAAAAAAAATACTTGATTTTTTTGACCCACCCTAGTATACATGTAGCATAAATTAAGTTACTTGCCTTGTTGCAATACTTTTTCAAGTAGAATATTTATCTTGCGGACTTCTTGCATTTTTTTCTCGCGCTGTTGTTCTCTATCCTGTCTCAATTTTTTTTTCCGCCACCAGCTCGAATGAGTAATCCGCTGTTTTCTTCTGCTTCTTTGAGCTCGAATCTATTAAAACTGTTAATATTGTTACGCAGGATGTGACACCCTTTATACATATCAACATGCTCTAGTAGCCTTTGATAATAAATAACGTGTTAAACTGTATACGAATGCACTGTCGGTTGCTGTATTGATTAACATTATTAAAAAAACAGTCCCATTCTAGACCTCAAACTGAACACACATATTTTCGATACAACTCTTTTATTTGATCTTCGATCTTGAATATCTTTGACTTTGCCTTTTGACTTTGCCTTGCTTAATGTCTTTTGGAAATCCATATTATTTTACTGCCACTTAAATAGTGCATTCCGTCAAAATTATTATTCATCACTTTAGGGTTTGATAATGGAAGACTTAAAATTTTGTCACTCTATATTTACTTGAATCAGTATCTTCTTCGGAATTGGAGGCTGGCTCCTGTGTGGATGATGCTGTTGCCACAGGCTTCACCCAAGGCTTCTTGGCGAATATTTCATCCATTTGCTATCAAGATTATATTTCAAGAGCCAAGATTTGACAGGAATTATAGAATCCTTTATTAGAATATTTAAATTATGGTTGTACATCTTAACCTGTAAATATGGCCAAGTCTTCCTCTCGCTTCCTGACTTGCTGTTATAGTCTTTGATTGACTTATAGGTTCTCTTCATAGATGTAAATTTTGAATTGCATTTCGGACCAGAAATAATGTCATTTTTCGATTTCATAGCTTCTGATATCACTTCTCAAGCTCGCTTCTGCGACATTTTGCCGCTTGTGAAGTTTATCTCATCTTGCTTATAGCTAGATAACAATAACAGGTACATAGGCACTGTCCAGTTACAAAGGCCTGTAAAATAATGGAATTTAGTTAAATAAAGGAAACTGAAAAACTCCAATCATTTGCGCGGCATGTACTCTCTGAGCTTGGCCTAATAGTGCTGTAGCAAATACCATGTCTACGAGAGCCAAAAAATATATTATTAATAATGATAGATTACTACGAACGATTATTCAGTAAATGCGTTATTGTTCTACCTATTGTCACCAGTAGGCGTTAAAACATAATTTATCATGTTACCGACCTGTATTAACCCTTGCGGCATCTTCAGCATTCAGCATAAGAGTATGCTCAACTAGAGTATCACCATCCACGAGAATGGTTCGAACGCTGTCTTCTGCCACTGGAAATTGACGATTCTCCGTTATTACCAAAAAACCGACATTTAGTCGAGGTGACACTTTGTACCGACATTGCATCCAGTATACTTGTAAGCCGCGCGGCGGCGCTAGTGAAGGTTTCTTCTGTCACTATACGTTGTAACGTGGTGGATTTTACATCCGCCACGGACCTCGCCTCCACCTGATAACGGGAGCGACCTTGCCGTGCCGTACCGCGCCCACCTCTCGATTTCTCCCCAGAGCGACGGAGTTCTTATTTTAAGTGTGATTTTGTTGTCTGCCGTAAGCGTTTTTTTTTGTAAAAGCAGGGTTCGCCGACTTCCGGACGACGCGGGAGGCATCAACGTCGCTGGAGCACCAGGGGAATGTCCTCAATGCCGCGGCGTTAGTACCCGCACCTACGTCATGCCTCCGTCTAAGCAGCCTCGCCACCTGCCGGCCGGGAGAGGGCTGTAGCCGCCAGCCTTGATGTCCGCTCTTACCTCCCGGCCCGAAAATTCGACATGTTCTACGCTCTAGGTGCGGCGAACATGCCGTGTGCGGAGAGGCTTCCCCCCCCCCCCCCCCCCCCCCCCCCACGCCTCGCCGTAGAGCTTCTTCGCCGGTCACTCTATGACCAACTGCCTACGGCTCATGTCGAGTCTACCTTACCGTACCGATTAGCTTTAATTTTATCTTACGTTTAGTTTTTCTCAGTTCTATCTTTTCTCTTTTCTTTGTTTTTTTTGCGCTTTTTACTTTTCCTTGCTTTCTTTTTTTTTGTGTTATCTTTTTGTGTCTTTCTGTGCCGCCTCGCTGGGCTACGTCCCCGATTCAAGGTAGGCTTTTCTTTTCTGTCAGACCTCGACCATCCGTCTCCGAACGCATTGATTTGCCTTGTTGCCGCCTAACGGCTGATTTCAGATTCCGCCATAGACGGGTTGTCGTGGTCGTTCTCTATCTTATCTTAGCCTAGGATAATTAGATTTAAGATCTTTTATTCTAGACTAATCCGTATCGCTCTGGGGAAGAATTCCCGTTCCGTTCCGTCTCGTACCGATTTCAGCGGGCTCTTGATTTAGCCAACGCCGAGCCTAGCTCTGGTTCTCTTGGTGGCGGTAGTCAGACGCCTCGCGAAATCGGGATTACCTAATTTTGTTATTTTATTTTATTTTATTTTTATTGTTTTGGATTTTTGGGTATTTCTTCGCTCGGTGCGAAACTGCAATTGTATTTCTTTTGTTTTACTTTACGTTGTAGTGCCTGAGCGAATTGAAAATATATTTTGTTATTTTTTTTTACCGTATCTTTGCCGTACCGGAGTGTGTTATTTCTACGCCCCCACGTTCCCCTCTCCTGCTAACTAGTCGGTTACCGTTTTGAGTTATTGAGTTTTGTTTGTGGCTTATTTGAATTTCTTTCTTGCCGTCTCGCTTTCTCTTATCTGGCACATTCGTGTGCCTGGCGCCCAACACTACCTCTCTTTCTTTTAGCTTCGTTCGTGTACCTAGTTTGAGTGTGATCACGTTGGTGTGCTTTGTGCGGGATTTATTTTTCTATTCGTTCCTCCGGGTAGGAAAATTGCTCGTTACAACGTAAGTGTGAATGCTGCTCGCGCTTGACAGAAAATACAAATAATCGACATCGCGAGTACTAGTACATAGGCTGGTTACGTACATAGGCTGGTTAGAAGACGCGTACCGCGCCATCTAGTAGTATGCAGAGGTACTCAACATTGGGACCTCTGCTTCACCGCGGTGAAGGGGACCCGGCCGTGGCCTTGAAACGTTTAATTTCACCTTAAACCGAGAGCTACGCGTGCGCAACAAGTGTGACCGCAAAGAAGCTTCGAGTCTGAGAAATTTTGAACAGTCATTGAATGAACAGAAAAAATGTGAATTTAGATTGGAATGAAATTTGCTATGGTCCAAATATTCTCTTAATCTTTTGGTTTTGATGGTACAAAATCGATAGAAAAACATTTTTGCTGAAACATAAAGTTGACGAGAAATTCTAAATAAAGTTGGTTTATAATGTTGATTACATGCATAATATGAATTACATACATAATAATCCCTACGTTAAACACTATTTGTTCATATTCATAACCAATGACATTACATTACAAAAATTCACTAGTCGTGAGATTTTGACAATAAATAATTTTTTCATCAGAAGATTGTTATTCTACGGTTTTTTTGCTGATTCACAACCAATGATGAAACTCACAAATGCATCATTTTCTACGAGTACTTTAAGAAAATTACTCGACATCTGAATTTATTGATGAATAAATTAATTTTTTTATTATACTATTATAATAATGACAAACAATAGAAGCATATTCATGTCATTGATTTATTTTCGGAGTAAAAATATCTATTTTTCAATGATAATTCTATGAACACTATTTGCACGCTTGTTTAAATTTATGCTTTAGTTATTCTTGATGAAAATTCAACTTTTCGAGTAATAACAACCTCCAAAGCGATAGGCCTGCCAAAATCAAAGTACGTTTTTCAGACGGTCGATAGATCTTTTTTTATTTTCTTCTTTTAATTTAATGGAAATGCATTAACTGAAAAAATATGAAATGTGGAAAATACGCATTAGAAAAGATACGGGAAAATAATTGAGGTAAAAATAAAATAATGTGACGAGACTGATAGACAAAACCTACAATTGTGCTTGAGATATTTTTAGCCCGCCACGTGGTTTACTAGCCTTGAAAATTATTTAACCATTCTGAAAATAATAAAAACTCACCTTTGATACGTGTAGAATCTTTGAACCAGGATCTGAGAATCCGGATAGATAAATCAAATCTTACGGTTGTTTCCTGAGAGATACAATCAATCTTAATTAACAAAACATGGCGCCAAGAAATCCGGCAAATGGCTTCTTCAATAAGCAATGCGTCGAGACAGGCCATCTTGAAGATCGGCATCAAGAAAACACATCCTTAAAAATTCGAAGTAATAAACCCAAGTACCAAATGAATATTGTTGTAAAGCAACGTCCTACGACTATATTTTTGAAGTGTATCAATAAAATGGACTTCAATATCTCACTACCACGTGCTACAGCTTGCTTTGAGACGTACTAACACCTACGTGTTACTTTAATTCAAGTTATCCCTTCTTGCTGGCGATCTTTGGGATAAAAAATTTTACGAACCATTTTTGTTAATACGATGTGGCAAAATGCTACCAATCCGAGGTGCATTAATCTTTCTCCAGAAGATCATGGTTGGTGTTTAAAAAATGATAAACTTACATGATAAACCGTGTGGTATAAAGGAGAGCCAACACCGTTACGTATTGATGATGTAATTTTAGATGATAAGGAATGCAGTGAAGGTGAATGAGATGAAGATTCGGATTCACAAGCTGCCGTAGACTTTTACGATTCCGATACTAACAAATAAGTGTGAAAAAATTAGTTTTAAATCATAATTGCATAATACTGTATTTTTACGTCTTCTGTTGTTTTGTACATATTGCATATTTTATGATACTGTAATTTTAATTTCAATACTGTAATACTTGTTGTACATTTCCGCGTATCAATTATTATTTCACGCTAATCTAATAATATTGTAAACAATAAATTTCACGCAAAACATGATGTTTTTTCATTACTTGAACTGCATGATAATATTGCATTCATATTACATGTTGATATTGCATAATGAACAATATTTCGATTGAAATTTTTGATAAGGCAAGTAGTCCTATAAATCTGGTCTGCCACGCACGTGCGCCAGTTTTTACTTAGGCAGACCAAAACATTTGTATAGTAGACGGTTAGATCTTCAAAATAAAAAAAATAAAAACCGGATGTCCGGTGACGTAGGTGAGATACTGAGAATGCACCACTTTAGGGTGGTCTGCCGAGCACTTCCGCCGGGGTGAAGCAAGGCAGACCAAGATAGTTTCAAATAACTGATATTTCTGTATATTCCGTATAAATTTGAGCCGGATGTTTTGTAACGTAGGTGACATACCTGTTTATGCCAGGTAAATTACCTTGATTAAGGATGTCCCGCCAGGATATGCTTCAGCAGACCGACGGTTCAATATTCTTTAGTATATATCCTTTCAAATAAAGTATGAATTAACCGGATGTTCGATGACTTAGACTTTTCGACGGTGGGCTCCCGGACTAGTACACTGGATGCTCCAGCACGTTTACTATGCAGCTTCATGCGCAGCTTCACGCGCAGCTTCATGTACCCCAACCGGAAAGGAGGCCAAGATCGACGATCAATGTTACAGAAATTAAGGTTATATCAGATACATAAGAGCGAGACAGAAGCCAAGTATGCCTGCAAACTTTTTGTCCCAATCAGAATGTGGCTGTATTATATTGGAATTTAATTTACTTACCTGCATATTGTGGTACTTGCGATTATTCCAGTGAAAAAACAACGAAATAATCAGGCGAAACTTTGTAGGATTCGGGTGGTTCGTACGTAGTGGTTGTCGTCCCAGCGCGCCTGGACACACACAAGGTTCAAACGCGGTTTGAGTCAGCGTATGTGTCTTTTCTGACTCGAGCGGCTGCTCAGCAAATCAGAATGCATTTAGTGCGGTAACATCGATCTGCGACCGCACGTGTTTAAAAATAATAGATAATCGGAAATTTTAAAGTCGCAGCTCGTGTCAATGATAATATGTAATATGTAGGGTATAATGTAATACACCAAATATCAGGATTTGATGTCACGTTAAAGCTCATCTTTTAGATGTAGTTCTACAGACAAAGTTTAACTCCAAGGCAATATAACAATAGGTATTTCAGCTGCAGGAATCATCTATAAAGTATACTATACAAGACTGAATTTTGCGATTATAAAATAACAAAAAATATACACCACTTCATCGATTGTAACCTATAAAGCTAATAGATTTTTGATAGATACGGGATATTTCTTGAGAGATTGGGCAGAAATGAATGTTTTCGAGCAAACAGTTTTCATTTGAATTTGGCTTTTTGACGAGAATTTTCAAAATTTTGTATATAATACATTTTTTTATTTGTTCCGCTAACCGACGTCTTGTTGAATTTTCAGTTATATCGGCCTGTCGATTTTTCCGTAATCTTGATAGAATCTTTTCTTATCATATTATAAGTAGTGTACAATGTATGTACACCCAATGAGTTTGATTCTGATACCTCTGTTCTGGACAACTTTTGAATAATGTTGGCAATAGTGATGTTTCACAGCGCGCCGTGACAGAACGACGTGCAACCATAGCGCGACCCGTAAACTGTCATTTCTAGGCAAAGTGACTCTACTTACCCCTAAATTGTAGGCTGGTTTTTATAATTGACGATACTTTACAATAATGTTATTTTTGATAAACCAACTGAATTGTTTATGAAGAATTGGATGTAACGAAAATGAAATCATCCGGACAATCTTTTCGTCATACGATTTCCATGTTTATTTAATCAACGAATTCATCGATACGAGAACTAGGTTATTTTAATATTCAAAAAAAAAAAAATTTAAGTCATGGCACAGTCGAAGCAGATGTAGTTAGGTGACTTGACAATCTTACCGCGACACGTATCGTTCTGATGAGAAAATATATACGGTACAGCGGACGTTGATCGCCTATGACAGACACATTTTTACAGATACCTATAATTTTATTTCTACTGAACATACAGAAATCATTCACAATGAAACACTACATAATAAAATATCAATTCTAAATAAAACTCGTTGTAACTGAACAAGTTCGTTATTTTGACTATTTATTTAGCGATAATTATAAATAACACAACGGATTAATAATTCTTGTTCAGTAACATCGATCTAAATCAAACTTATTACAGCTCAACAAACTGTAAACTCTAACTTTTATTTTTATCTGTTTAAAGACGACAAGATAAATTTAACAACTGATTCAACTACGTCAAAGTGCTGTAACGTGGTACTTCGTATATCCCAGTTACAAGGGAATTCTATCGGAAAATACGGCGATGCGTAGCGCAGACAAGGGCCTCCAGGAAAAGGAGAAATTTAGGGAAAAATATTAGCTTTAACTAATGCCTGTTTTATTTTTGTAATTATGTAAGTCGAGCACGATAGGCAACGAGATTCCTACCGTCGTGGGAATTACTGCGGAAACTACATCTGAAATTGTTATCGACGTGTCGATCGGCGTGCAAGCCTTCGATTCGCCAAGGAAGCGGCAAGGTCAGCGACTCCTCTCGATCAGGAAAATTCTACCACCCCAACAAACTGGATTGACGGCGTACAGGGATGTGCGAAAAACACAACGAAATCCTCCCGTCATCCGACGACGACTTCTGGTCCGACTCATGCACGGTGGTGATTTGAATAAAGTCAGACCCAAGGGTTTACCAGGCCTTCGTGTCACACCGTCCGGCAGAGATAGGCGACCTGACCAGCGTACCCGAATGGAAATGCGTCCCATCCGGACTAAACCCGGCCCACGTCGCGATGAAACGTTCAACCCTCTCGCTGGAATCGAACAAGCGTTGGTTCAAAGGGCCCGACTTTCTCAACGCAGACGAAGCAGATTGGCCGAGTCAGGAAACGATACCCAACGGGGACGCCGACGGCTCAGCACGCGCTGAACGGAGGAGAGCTTTCGTCGCGACGACAACTGAGACCGCACACCCTTTTCTGCCTGACCCAGATAAGTTCTTGTCCTGGAAGAGGCTAATACGGAGCACGGCCTGGGTGCTCGTGGCGACCTGCAAGTTGAAAAACAAGAGATCGGGTGGGCTGACAGTAGAACACCTAAACAACGCTACAAACAGATGGATCCGCGAGTTTCAGCTGCGGAGTTTCAAGAGCGAGATTGAAACGTTGTCGCGTGGCCGACGCGTCAACAGCTCTAGCCGGCTGGTGTCTCTATCACCAGCAACGGACGCCGAGTAGACAGCGTGGAGGGCGCCATCTTCAACGGGCGACCTATAATTCTCGACGGCAAGCATCCCACGACGCGGCTATTGATAAAGGAATACCATGAAAAACTAAATCACGGGAGTGCCAACACGGTTGTCAACGAAATTCGTCAGACCTACTGGATCACTAATCTCCGGCACACACTACGCTCTCTAACAGCAGAATGTCAGCTTTGCCGTTTGATCAGAGCGAGACCGCAACCACCCGCAATGGCGGACCTGCCACCCGCGAGAGTGGCGTACCGCCAACGACCGTTCAGCCACTGCGGTGTAGACTATTTTGGACCCATGTGGGTAACTATAGGGAGGAGAAGGGAGAAACGCTGAGGGGCCTTGTTCACGTGCCTGACCACGAGAGCGGTACATATAGAACTGGCCCACAGTTTAAGTACAGATTCGGCGATAATGGCCCTGCGACGCCTAGCCGCACGAAGAGGATTCCCAACTGTAATATATTCAGACAACGGCACGAATTCCAAAGGGGCGGACAACGAGCTACGGGAGGTCTTGACGGACCAACACTACCAGACGCAACGAGATTTCGCGACACAGCGCGGGGTAGAGTGTCGTTTCATCCCACCGAACTCACCTCACATGGGAGGCGCGTGGGAGCGCTTAGTGAGGTCAGTGAAGGTGGCCCTGCAAACAACTCTAAGAGACCAAGCACCGAAAGAAGAGGTGTTGAAGACACTTCTAATCGAAGTGGAGCACTCCGTGAACTCGCGGCCCCTTACGCACGTCTCCGTCGACCCCCGGGACCAAGAAGCTCTGACGCCGAACCACTTCCTGATCGGCACATCCTCCGGGGACGTATCGTTGGGAAGGTACGACGTACACAACGTGTGCCCTCGAAAACAATGTCAAGTGGCTCAGAGCTTCGCCGACTCGTTCTGGAAGCGTTGGCTACGAGAGTACCTGCCTACGCTGTTAGCCAGGCCAAAGTGGACGGCCGATGCCGAGCCGATGTCGGTAGGGGACGTGGTTCTGATAGCCGACTATCAGGCCCCCCGGAACGTGTGGCCCAAGGGGATCGTGGAGAAGCTGCTGCCGGGAAGAGACGACCAGGTGAGGGTGGCTGAAGTCCGGACCCCGAAAGGGACGTTCATCAGAGCCACGGCGAAGCTTATGAAGTTCACCTCGGGAAATGAAGTACAAACCCCTTAGCCTTTTTGTACGAGGGGGCATGCACCGTAGTTTTTTTTTTTTTGTGTTTTGTCCGAATTAATTCAATTTTCTTATGAGATATAATGTTATAGCGAGTGACTACGTGTCTCCCACTGTATACATTGTCGTATGGTCATCTATTTTTGGGCCTGGCTTTTCTGCGCCCGCGACAATAATTTATTTTAGTAACGATTATAGACTATCTATTATTCCTTTTTTCGTTTCTCTCACCACCAATTCATTTCTGCCCGTAAAATTGGGGACTAATTCGGGGACGTATCTGCGCCCGCGGCCATAATTTATTTTAGTAACGATTATAGATTATCTATTATTCCTTTTTTGTTCTCTCACCACCGATTCATTTCTGCCCGTAAAATTGGGGACTGATTTTATTATTACATGAATGAAGTACAAGATCCGTAGCCTTTGTACGGGGGGGAGTATGTTCGAACTTCAACACCCGACATCGATGCCAATATATTATTTTTATTAACCTCATTCGAACAAAAGGTGTTTCGTTTTTTTTGATTACACGTCGGCGCTGAAAACTGTTGTTGATTATTTTTACCCGGGAGCACGGTAGTCTGTACCATGGTGTCGCCTATAGGCGAGGCGTACCGCAGCTACCTAGGGGCTTGGCAGCAGCTACCCCTCTTGGAAAGTGGAGTTGGCTCACACGGTGACCTCAGGTCACAGAGGGGCATACGGCCGACAGTGACCTGAGGCACCGGGAGCGTAGGATGCAAGGACGGTAGTCTGTACCATAGCGTCATCGACATACAGGGTGTCTGGAAATTCGCGCACCATCGGCATACTGCCGGATTCCTTGCGAAAAATTAAGAAGAAAGTTACCTATGCAAAAAAGTCCGCAAGGACTTAGTTTTCGTGTAAAAGCACTAAATAACGGACCAATCAGCATCGGTTTTAAGAAAGACTGGCTAAAGCTCCGCATCGCCGTTCGCCCCATTACCGAGATCGAGACAATAATGTGTGGTGTTCCCCGCTTTGCCCAGGAGTGGGGTGGACGGCTATGCAATGTTCTAACCATTCTTTCCTAAAGCTGAACGCTGATTGGTTCGTTATTAAATGATTTCACAGGAAAACTAAGCCGTTGCGGACTTTTTTTTATTGGTAACTTTTGTCTCAATTTTTCGCAAGGAATCCGCTAGTATGCCGATGGTGCGCGAATTTCCAGACACCCTGTATATTAGTTGGACGTAACGGTAGTCGGTACCATGACGTCACTGATCGGCGACGTAGACTGGATGATGGAGAAGGAAGACGGGATGCGGGCAGTCGACGGCGATCTTTCGCACAGGCAACACTATATCGGAGCCGAGGCTCACGGATCAGGGAGATCCAGAGAACAATAGGAGATTAGGTCTGTTTATTCTGGAGCCCACGTTTGTAACTACATAATCATAGCAAAAATAGAGTCGATATAGAATGAAAGGAATCTCGTCATCACTCTCTAACACCCCCCTCACCTATATCTGTCTTGAACATTATCCAACATGAAAATTTTCTGCTGGAATGCAAATGGGTTGCATAGTAAGTTCTCGGAACTGTCCAAAATTTATGATAATTACGATATTCTTACTATCTCGGAGACTAGGTATTTACCGCGACATTACTCTGAGGCGCTCAGAGGATATAATGTCGTGAGAAGAGGCAGACCAGATTCCAGCGGTCATGGTGGTCTAGTAATGTATCTTAAGGAGACCATTCAATATAAAAGGATTCAGATTAAACAGGTGCTTCCGATTGGGGTAGAATTAATCGGGGTCAATGTATTCAAGTATAATTTGTTTATTAATTTGTTTTTTGTTTATTTTTCCCCGGGGGTATATTCCAGCAAAAATTATTTCCAGCGACTATTTACTGAGTTAGATATTTACAAAGACCTAATATTAGTGGGAGATTTTAATGCTCAATCTAGTTTTTGGGGCAGTGATCTGAGTAACCCGAGGGGGGTGTTCGTGTTCGAAATTATTCAGAATTTGGGATGGTCGCTTTTAAATACAGGTGAGGCCACGAGAATTCTACCTGGTGATCATTGTAAAAGTGTTCCGGATCTAGCCATTGCCTCTCCGGATATCGCAGATTCCACTAGATTGAAGATCTTAAATGATTGTATGGGAAGCGACCATATTCCCATGAAAGTAACAGTATATAACATAAATATTTTTATAGAAAGGTCTTCTGGCAGGATCAACGTCGAGAATGTAAATTGAGACACCTTTAGTTCTCTTCTATCCGAGCGGTTCGACGCTTCGTTTGGGGATATTAATTACTTAAATTTTTTGTCCAAGTATGAAGATTTTTCCAAACTAGTTTTAGATTGCGATCGCTGCTCGAGGCCTTAGAACGACAAGTCTAAGTCTAATAACACCAAATCTCCTCCTGCTGCTAACTGGTGGGATAACAGCTGCAGCACACCAGTGAATGAGAGGAGAAGAGTTCAAAAAAGATATCTTGATGAGTGTTCGAATGAAAACTGGGATAAGTTTTGCGAAACAAAAAATGTAGCGAGGAAATATTACATAAGGCAAAACTTTGTGGATTTAGAACTTTCTGTAATAGTCTGTCTCCAAACAGCTCCCTATCCATGATATAGAAAAAGATTAAAGGCTTTAAGAAAAGGTTTTTAGATCCTCCTTCTCGCTCTTCCGATAATTTTTGACTTGAAAATAATCCATCCTTGAAGATAGCTTTTGATAAAATTTCAGAAACGTATAACTATTCCCAAGAGTTTCTTCGACCGCTCGAGCATGAGGTAAGGCCTAATCAAATCTTTGATGTTCCTATTGCAATTAATGAGGTTAATTATTCGATAAATAGTCGGGGTGGTTCTTCCCCGGGTATAGACAAGATATCCTATCAAATGATTAAAAAAATTTCTGGATCCATCATAGAATGGCAAAAGAATATATTTAATTTAGTTTTGAATACGGGCAAGGCCCCGAAATTCTGGATTCGATACAAGGTGGCTTTTATTCCTAAACCTGGTAATAAGGGTTTTAGACCCATATCCCTATCATCTGCCCTATGCAAGATCTTAGAAAGGATTGTGGATGACAGGTTGTCTTGGTTCCTAGAAAATGCTAAAGCTCTACCGAATAATTTCTTTGGTTTTAGAAGAAAAAGATCTTGTTATGATTGTCTTGCCTTGTTAGGAATCAATTTACATTACGCTAAAGAAATAGGAAAACATTCTGGTATTTTGTTTATAGACATTGAGGGTGCTTATGACAATGTGAACCTTGAAAAACTTTGTCACATTCTTGCAAATCTAGGAATACACGCGAATTATATAAATTTCATCTAATCTTCAATGGGTAACAGGGATATTTCAGCTTACGCTTTTGGCTTTGAAGTGGGGACAGGTCGTACGAATGAAGGAGTACCCCAAGGCTCAATTCTCAGTCCTCCCCTATTCAATATTTACATTTCGAAAATCAAAAGTGTATTCTCTAGAATTACTAGGCCTTTAATTTTTGCGGATGACGTGGTCATTTATACCGCTTCTAATTGTTTGGCTGATGTAGCTTAAATTATTTCTGAGGACTATTCTAGACTAGATCGCTATTTATCTAATCTTGATTTGAGGCTATCGGTTAATGAGACTAAACTTTTAGTTATTTCTAAAGAAAAAATATTTCTTCCGGGCGCTGTCTCAATTGAGATGACTAACCGTTCGGTCTTAAATGTTGACGAGGTGAGGTATTTGGGAGTCATTTAGGACTCCAGACTTAAGTAGAAGAAACACATTAAATCTATAGTCCTTAAAGGGAAAAAACTTCTTAGTCTTCTTAGATGTATTACATCGTATTCCTGGGATTCACATCCTTCAACTATGTTGTAACCGAGCTCAGTAAAACTCAGTTCTGCCTACCACCCCTCCCAAGATAATAAACTCGTCCGCCAGACCTGTACCCCCCCTTCTCCCCGTACCGTAACGGTAGACTCGCCGGCGATACGAGCGGCTCAAGGCCGCGAAATCGTATAAATAGAGGGACCGCACCTGTCCTAATCACAGTCGGCATCCGGACGAGCTACCGAGCGGACGTGTCTGCCGATTTGAGGCATTCGTATTGAGAAACACGACCTGATTTCTAGCTTCCTCCTGGGCGTTCTGAGCCCACCAACTGTTCCCTGATACCAAGGTGTATTGAACCAAGGTATCTCCAGTTTCCTAGGCGTGTTGAGCCTACTAGTTTCCTAGGCGTTCTGAGCCTACCGGATACCGAGGCGTCCTGAGCCAGAGTATCTCTAGTTTCTTAGGCGTTCTAAGCCTACCGGATACCGAGGCGTCCTGAGCCAGAGTATCTCTAGTTTCCTAGGCGTTCTGAGCCAGAGTATCTCTAGTTTCCTAGGCGTTCTGAACCTACCGGATACCGAGGCGTCCTGAGCCAGAGTATCTCTAGTTTCCTAGGCGTTCTGAGCCTACCGGATACCGAGGCGTCCTGAGCCAGAGTATCACTAGTTTCCTAGGCCTTCTAAGCCTACCGATCTTTTCTGATTCCGAGGCGAACTGAGCCTACTGATATTACTCCCTTATTTTAATAATTATTCAACCCATGGTTATCCTTGTTGTTTTCTTGATAAATATAACCTATTCCTAACCTATTATAAATAATTTTGATGTACTGTACGAATAAATACGTGATTTTGAAACCAATAAATGAGTAATCAAATGACAATCCCACCGAACCTTTAACCTGAGTTATCCCAAACGACCCTGGTCAAACTCTTGAGCATCCGTAACTTACAGAACTCAGGGTCAAATCCGCACCGATCCTTGTAAAGGCGGATTTGACGGTTACAATGTTGACTCTTTTCAAATTGTTGGTTAGACCTTGTTTAGAGTGGAGTTATCTCTTGTTTGCAGATGCATCAAAAAAGCATCTTTATAAACTTGAAATTATCTAAAACGAGGCGCTTGGAAAGGTATTGTTACGTGAGGGTGAAGCCCGAGCAGATGTTAAATAAGTTCACGTAGCAAAGAGATAATTATTTATTCGACTTATTGCTAAATAAGTCGGTATATAGGATCTTACTCGCCTAGCTTTATACAGAGCCGTACGTTTGGTTTAATCATCGTATTAAAGAGGCCAATTTCATATATAGTAGGGATACGGTTGAATGAGGGTGATAAATGAATGAGTAATGATGAGTTAATAGGTAAAAACTGAAATATATTCTGAAAACGATTCTGGTTTAAATATGATCCAAATGATTAACAAAAGAAGATCAAATGAATCTAGCGCCAGCGATGAAATTTTAATGGACGATTAAACAATATGAAGTTTATGAATATAAATGTTTATACATGTAAAGAACAGGTTTTGAGAAATAAAAGGGGTTTATGATTGGTCGATGAACCTTTGCAACTCGCTCTGTCTTTACTATTGGTTATAATATGTGCAACGAATATTATCATATAATTAAATTGGAGGAAAATATTAGCGGGTGATTCTCTAGGTAAGGGCCAATTCACACATGAAAGACTTATGCGCGAATCAACCTTCTTGTCACTCGTAGGTGATATCCTAGCGAAGATAGATTTGCATATGAAAGACTTACACACAAATATATCTTACGATCACTGCCTGTTTCGGCAACCAATTTGTTTGATACAGATGAGAACTTACTAGGAGTCGGCCAGACCTCCGGGTCATGGATCTGGCCCAAACTTGTAGGGATGTTTTCTTGTACCAAAATATGAAGTACCTGCTAAATAACTCTCCGGAATGGGCCTTTATTTGATCAATCTAACACAATATACAATACAAGTCGGCGGAACATGGGTTTTGCAAATTGTCCTGAAATAACCAGTTTTTGCTTGGCATCATGAGATTTTACATTGCAGTGAATATTTATATATGGAACACAGTGGTTATTGTACATCAGATCCTTCAAATTTATTATCCTACTCATAAAGAATTACTTTATTCTGCGTCTATTAACACAATGCTTCTCGTCATTCATCGTACAGCATTCATTTGGTGAATTTGAAGACCTCTTCCCACTTGAAAGATGTTGCATACATAGTCAGTTTCAATACTAACACCGGCGGCAGCCTAAAAATCCTGTAAATTACCACATAACATCAATTTCGCCACAGTTGATATTTCAGAAGAATATACCTATATTATCATCATCTAATGGAACGGCGTTAGGTCAGAATAAGTGAGGTTAGTTCGTACGTTTATACATTCTTAGGATACTGCCCAATTTTGGATCGAACTTCTGCATAAAATTCTTCCATAATGAGACTTGGCAAACACTTTTCGCTACATATTACTGTCTGGTTCGAATTATTTTTGCACGGTTTACAACCGACAAGCATATATCTGTAGACTACACGTTTGACAGATCTTGATCGACGAACCAAAGACGATAAACGACAACAGGTCTTGTCGGTAAGGTAACGCTCTCGGCCGTCACAAAACGCCGTCTTCTGATTTATTAGTTGGAAATTCGTGTACTAGACCAGCAACTGTACTACAGCAGACGACGCTTTTATGAAGGCGTTTAGAACACACGCGACGCGGGACGATCGACGTTAATACTTTAATCTATGCGGATTGTCATTTGATCGAATAGCAATCCATAGTGAATAGAAGGAAGAGAGAGAGGAACAAGAAACCCAGCCAATAATATGTAACGAAAAGTGTATATATATTGTAACATACCAAGCCTGCTCCGAGCCAGCGTGGCGCGCGCAACTGACCACCAAGGAGGGAAAACCGGCTGATGACGTCATCAACAATATAAATTCGGCGTCAGCTGACGGTCAGGGCAGCAATTACACACCTGTCGGATTAATTCGCTCATCACTTAAAATCACTTGCAAAATCTCACCAACCGTCTTAGTTGTGAGATTACTTAGCTTCACCTTTTCTTTATTTTTCAAATATTAGAGTCACGGCTACCTGTCGGAGCCGGTAGTACCACATTAAAATTTAGCAATCGCCAAACGCGGCTCAATAACATATCGCCTGTCGGGATATATAAATTGTCACACAATTAGATTAGGTTTTGAACAATTGTGCAACCTTCTGTTGCCATAGTATAAGCGTTAGCATTAATTTCATTGTAAATTGTTTCTTGTAATTTCTAAATCTATAGTAAATAGCATCTTGGGTATTTATCTGACAAACTCATTTCAATCACTTTTTATCCGACACCAGATTACACGACTCAGCCAGCTTCAGAGGACGGTCGTACCAGCACTGACATAGTCCGTGTCTGCTACTGATTCGCATCTCAAGTCTGGAAGGCAGGTTTGGCCCTAAAAAGCCCAACTCTGCACGATTAGGGGACAGACTCGGATTAAAAACCCCAGTTCTGATTTGCGGCTTTGTTCCTCTGCGCAGCAGCCAAGTCCGCTTAGCTAACATCACACTAGAATCTCTTGAAGTTTTAAGGCGAGGCCCGAAAACAACATTTGATGCAACACCCCACGACCATTTCAGATTTTCTAACTAAATTAAACTCAGTCAAAAAATCGAAAAATTTGCAATATCATATATTATATTAAAGTTCGAAATCGGATGTCCGGATGTCACAAAATCGGGGATGTATCTATTCATGCCTGTATGAAGTTTCTGTGTTATCGTCAGTCGTATATTGTGATCGTCAATTTGAGCCGAAGGGAATTTTGGGTTAATGTGAGAATTTTTGAGATCATGAAAAAAGTATAGCAGGGGCAGTAATAATAACATATCTTTGAGTGATATTTTTTATATTATATTTTTTTTATTGATTTTTTATTTTTTTTATTTCACATCAAACATTCCATCTGAAAAAACTCGAAAATTGTTCATCACCGCCTCTTTGCGGACTGTTCTCGCCGCTGCTCCTGCCTCCTCCGCCACTCCCGAGCGCTGTTACCGCCCCTCGTCCCCCTGTATGCTGATTTTTATATTGGCAATTGTCCTAAGAAGCTAATACGTATTCTTTTGTTTCTTACTCACGACGATTAATTCGAACCCTAATTCCCCTCCGATTGGATCAACACAGCCAGAATTATTGAGAATTGAATAATTAACCTTTCGATTGACGATTACAGACAGGTGCGAATTCGCATCAAGGGTATCTTATTCACCTGTATCTCTTAGAAAGCGAAAAGTATCATACGTTTCCCTCACCACGGAAAAACAAAGTCCAATAGTTTCCCCAGCAGATGGCCCCGGACCAGCATTCAATTATATTTTGGCCATCGAAGGAGACGGACGTAAATTTATTTACGGTGCGAATTTCGATCGGTGTACAACCCCCGGCTGGTAAACGAGTTTTTGGCAATTAAGAAATCAAATACTTGAATAAAAATTGCATTGTAACAACATTCTGCGTTAATTTGTTCATTTTTTTATTCATTCGAAACAAGAATTATTCTTGGAGTCGTTAAAACACTATAAAATTTTATTTTCGGGTTACTTCGATAAATCGATTGTTTTCCTAAATTGCGAGAACAAACTTATATATACCCTCGAAATATTAATATTCCCGTTGATTACAGTCTTTACCATTTTCATCATTTTAATAATCAAGAATTTGCACCAGTGTGTAAATCTAAGGTTTTCAAATAGGTGTTCGATCAAAGGGTTACGGATGAAATTTTTTTTCGATTGTCGCCGCTTATCATCACTGAGTAAGTATAAAGCAAAATTGATCAATAATCGAAATTTTAAATCACTGTCGTCACTGAGTTCACATGCAATCTCATATCCAGGGTCTACTTAATTTCATCCAAACTTTAACTGAATATAGTTCAACATGTTATGAACGTTTGGTAAGATTTTCAGCTTACCTTTTTTCTTTTGATTGCATAAATTTAATAAATTAATAAATTTTTTATGTAAATATATTATGTATACGAAAAAATGTATACATGTAAGTCTCGAAATCAGAGACTTATTGGGGATGGACGAATTCTAGGTTAAGAATCCAACACGTATTGATGCAGTAAGGTATAACTGTAATTAACAAACATATGTACTTAAATATTAGCGTAGAGCCACTATACTATTAACTGCGTTATAATAATTAATTAGTATACCTGATTCAATACTATTGTTGATAGCCTTACTTTATATTTAGTAATTGAATAGTGCACTCTGATCTCGCACGTGGCTTTTCAGGTTTCCCTGATAAAGTCACCTGTCGTGTTTATCGACTGTGCCTTACCACTTAGTTTGGCGGTACACTCAAACTTACATCCCCCCCTTTCGGCGGAGGGGTTACATACCCCGTATATGGCACTAATTTACTTGCGTGGTACAGACTAACTTCCTTCTTTGTAGATCCGTTATTTATGGCGTATATTACTTCTGATATTTTTTTATGTATCTTGAATGGTCCTATTCTAATCGTATTTAATTTATCCCTATTTAATTTGTTTTTGTATTGTACATATACTAGATCTCCTTCCTTATAATCTATTTGGTTTGTGTTTTCATCATAGTATTTTTTATTTTGCCTATGTATCTTGTTTGAATTTTCATACGCTATTGTTTTATTGATCTCCCAATTTTCCTTGTTATTTGTTTCTAATGGTTCCGGCAAAATGGAGCTTTCCTTTCCCGTTAGTAAGTAGATTGGGGTGTAACCTGTAGAACTGTGGTTTGTGTTATTATATTCTCTTATACACTCTTCTGCTACCGTTGGCCACGACTTGTTCTTATTTTCAAATATTTTGCACCTCATCCTATTAATTATCGTCTGGTTTGTCCTTTCATTTAGGCCATTAGAAAATGCACAATCACTTGCTGTGAATATTAAATTTATATCTTGATTTTTTATATAATTTTTAAATTGTTTTGAGTTTATACCTGAGTATTGGTCTGTTAATACTGTTTTTATTTGTCCATATTTTTTTACTTTTTCTATCAATTTAATAAAATCTTTAGCCAGTTGTGTTCTGGATGTGCTAATGAAAGCATATCTTGTGAAATGATCAACTATTAGATGTAGGTATCTTTTTGTGCTTTTGCCTTTTAAACCTCCTATTGTATCTAACGAGACAATCTCAAAAGGTTCCTTAGCTGGACCTAGTTGAGATAAGGGTGCTTTAAAACATCCTATCCTAGTTTTGTTTTTTATGCACACTTCACACAAACGACATATTGATTTGATATGTTTATACATATTTTTAAAGTAAAACTTTTGACCAATCATTATAATTAATTGTTTAGTACCTATATGTCCTTGTTCTTCATGTACTTTTTTCACTAGTGATTTACCAAAATCCTCTGTTATCCATATTTTCTCTTTGTTATTTAAAGTTTTATATATGATATCGTTTTTTATTTTATGTTTATTATCTAATTATAGATGCCTTTGGTTGACTTTTATCTCTTCTAATTCTAAGAGATTTGTTGTTTTTATTATTGATTTCTCCTCACTTTCTTCGCTAGGTTCTAACACTGGATTCCTTGATAAGCAATCCGCTTCTAAATTTTCTATTCCTGGATTATATACTATGTCAAAATCAAATTGAGATATATAGTTTAATATGTGTATTAGTTCTTGATCTTTACTATTTTTTATATTAAAATTTTCAAGTGGTTTGTGATCTGTGAATTTCACAAATTTTTTCCCAATTAAATAATATTGCCAGTAAAGTATCGCCTCTTTGATAGCTAAACATTCGATGTATATCGCCTTTTTTGTTTTCTGTGAAGTCGTTAACTTTTTTGAAAAATAAAATACTGGTTTTAGCAATTTATCTTCTTGAGGTTGTTTTAATACAGCACCAACCCCTTCTATACTTGCATCAGTCAAAATGTTGATTGGTGCCTCTGGATCGAATATTGCTAATACCGGAGCAGAGCATAAATATTTCTTTACTTTTTGAAAACTATTCTGGCATCTCTCTGACCATATAAAATCTATATTTTTCCTTAATAAATTGTATAAAGGTTCTAATAGTGTCGCATGATTTGGTATATATACTATATAGAAATTTATTTTCCCTAAGAATTGTCTGATGTTTTTCCTTGTACGTGGTATAGGAAATTCTTTTATTGCTATGAGGTTATCATTTATTGGCTTAATGTAGTTATCACATATCTCATGACCTAAATAAATCACTTTCTTACTGGCAAACACACATTTTGATGAATTTAACTTAAAACCTTGCTTCTGTAGTGCTTGCATAGTCAAATTCAAGTGTCTTATATGATCCTCATAAGTTTCTGAATGGTTTAAAATATCATCTATATAATTTACAGCGAATCTGCTCAGTTCATTCTTTCTCAATACACTAGATAATACTCTTTGGAAAATTGCTGGTGAGGTCTTTAAACCAAATGGCAAGCATTTCCATTGCCAATGGCCGTGGTGAGTTACGAAGGCTAATTTATACTTGTCCTTTTCACGTACTGGTATCGACCAAAACGCCGAGTTTACGTCCAATTTGGAGAAATATTTACAATTTCTAGCACGTATTTTTAAGTCGTCAATCCTAGGAAACGGTTGGCTTTCAGGTACAAGTATTTTATTTAATTCTGTAAAATCTATGCATAAACGAGATTTTCTTCCTTCTTCTCTTTTATATGCCATTGTGACTGGAGCTGCATAAGGACTGCACGACCCCTCTATCAGACCTGCTTTTAACAATTCTATTATTTGTTTTTCAATTTCAACCTTATCTTGAACCGAGCATTTGTATGGTTTTTTTTAAATGTATTTATTTTTTACCAATTTTATTGTTGCTTCATACCCTTTTATTATTCCAATATCAAATTTTGTTTTTGCAAATACCTTTTCATTTTCTTTTTTCCAAATCGTTTTTATATCGTTGGGTTGTTCTCTATTTAGGTTCACTTGTATATCTTCAATGCTTTCACATTTTTGTGTGATTTTCAATTTTTCATTTTGACATAGTCTGAATTTTTGTATCGAATCCAAACCTAACAATAATTCTTCTTTGAAAGTGTTGCTTTTTATTATGAAAAATGAAAAATTGCTTTCTATGTTGCAAATTTTTATTTTTAATGTAATAGTGCCTTCAGCTTTGGCTATTCCTGCTACTCCTTTTATATTTTCGCCCCCACTAACTATATTTTTTAGCATCTTTTTCTTATTTAGGAATTCATAATTTATTAGTGAGATGTTAGACCCTGAGTCATATAGACCAATCGCAGGTGTGTTATTCACTATCACTCGTAGTCTTATCAGCGGGGGAACTATTGGTTTTTGCCTCTTCTGATCTTGCTATAGCCTCTTCAACTTCAACATTATTCACTATTTTTATGTTATTATTTCTTTTATTACTTAATGTTTGGTTTTTTAAGCGACACTTCTCTTCTGGGTGAAATCTATTTGGGAACCCTAACTTCTCACAAATCGAACATGGTTTATGTGTGGGTGTGGATTTGTTTTCTTTTCTCTTATCATTCAAATGTCCAAATTGTTTTAGTTTCGACATTAAATCCTCTATAGTTCCTATAGTTTTTCTTTCTATTCTATTTTGAATAAAATTTGGTAAACTTATAACAATTAGATTTATTTGAGAATTCAATGAGATATCATCATCTACTTCCATTAATAGATTTCTTTTCTTTAGTGCAAAGTCTAATAAAGATCCATTTAAATATTTAAAGTTATAAGCGTAAGCTATATCAGTCCAGGATTGTACTGAAAAAGTTTCTATAAATGAGTTATTCCATAACTCCCAGTTGGTTAATGAATTCTGCATCATAAAAACATTAAACCAATTTAAAGCAGCGTCTGTTAAAAATAATCTCAAAGTTTCTGTATATTTATTTTGTTCAATTCCTACCCTTGTGCATTCTTGAACGAATAATCTAATCCATGTAGTTGCTTTAAGATTTTCTCCGTTAAATTTATCCAGTATTATATCTTTAGCTAAGGAATGAGTAGACTTTTCTCGTTTATCTGTGATAGTTTGTTCTTGTGTGGGTGGCACCTCTTCCAGGTATTCATCGTTGAATACAACGTTTCCCTCTTCATCCATATAAACCTCTTGTAGTTCTTCATTCAGAGTGATCATAACGTTGCGGAATTTGTTTTTCGTTTTTAAACTTTTTACAACATTTTTGACTACATTCGTGTCAAAAAGTTTGTAATGCTGGATACTGGTTTGTTTGTCTCTTGGGAATTGAAATATCTCTGGTTGATTTACCAGTTGTATAGTTTTTACCTTCACCATGGTGCTCTTGGCATCAGAACCAGCCTCAGATACAAAGAGGAATTTAGCCTTAGACTCCATAGTATTGAATTGTAAGTCTCGAAATCAGAGACTTATTGGGGATGGACGAATTCTAGGTTAAGAATCCAACACGTATTGATGCAGTAAGGTATAACTGTAATTAACAAACATATGTACTTAAATATTAGCTTAGAGCCACTATACTATTAACTGCGTTATAATAATTAATTAGTATACCTGATTCAATACTATTGTTAATAGCCTTACTTTATATTTAGTAATTGAATAGTGCACTCTGATCTCGCACGTGGCTTTTCAGGTTTCTCTGATAAAGTCACCTGTCGTGTTTATCGACTGTGCCTTACCACTGAGTTTGGCGGTACACTCAAACTTACATACATAATAATTGACAGCAAAAAAAGGCGAATGGTTTCCCCACTAGGTAACCCAAGATTAGCATCTAATTATATTTTGGCCATCAAAGGAGACGGACGTAAATTTATTTTCGGTGCGAATTTCGACCGAATTCTTCCTAAAATTGACTATCTTCAGTTTTCCTCCTCTATCTTAAAAACCTTGCACTTAATCACAATTTGCCAAAAACGAACTTGAAGCTTATGAAATTGCGCACATTTTAAAAACAAAAATCGTTGCGATTGGATGATTGGTGACGAAATGGCGGCAATTTGAAAAAAACATGGATTTTTTATTCTAGGAAGAATCCTATTTTTATGAAAATTTCAAAATGGCCCAACAGAGGTAAAACATCGTTTTTCGCCAAAACGCAGAAACACGTGTCTCATGAAATAGCATGAAAATTGATATACCAAAGTTACAAATGAATCGGAAGTGGTGGCCAAAAATCATCGGTGAATCCATATGGACTGGGCCATATGTAAGTTAAATATATGGCCAATTTCGCTAATCATCCTCATATTAATAATAGTTGCAGTTACAGATTCGCGAGCAAACTTTGTGAGCTTTGAATTATAGGTAATTGAATTTTGTTCATCCGATGGTTTGTCATATACTATACTTCTGACTCACCGCGCGTTTCGATTTGAAATCCATGCAAGTAATCTGAAAGTATATTATATTATTTATAAATGAGGCATTTTATGTCAACTTAGTACAGCGTCTTTCATGAAATTCAACATACCTCAAAATTTATTTATTACTCGACTCATGTGCATTTGAGGATATTCCAGAAAGAAAGGTCAATAAAGGTATTGGCTGCCTACTCCTATTGAGGTGTAAAAGAAATCAATCGGCAACTGAATTGAAAGTGTTTCAGATCCTAGGTGTATGAAATATTTTTTGTGAATCATTTGAAAATAGTTCCGACTTACCGCTGATTTCGGAAATCCCTGGAATCTCGCCGCCCGACATGATGCCGAAATTCACACTGATACGACACGAAGTTTACACAATTTCTTCAAGATTAAGACACGCAAGTAAAGTAGGGATAATTCCCGCGCCCATGCACAGACAAATCCCAAGTCAGCCTAATGTGTGACGTGTTTATATGCTCATATTATGACCTATTTCTCCGTCAACGGATAAGTGAGGTAAGAAAAGACGAAAGAAAACAGAGATTAGTTCTAAATTTTGAACGTGTCTCGCGGTGATTACGCCATATCGCTCACTACGCTGAAGACATGGGGCGAAGAAACACCAAAAGTGAGTCGACTCCCACTTAAATATAAAATATACATTTGATTGATTTATCTCGCAATATTGTATTCCATGTTTCGTTCACATTATTTGAATTTATTCTACAATATTTCCTATACAAATGGATGATCTAGGAAGAACCCTCGTATTTAGTATCAGCTGCTTCTCTAAAACTGCTTCCTCGTCTTGACTAAAAATGAACATCCAACTTTTCTCCGATTGTTACCATTACAAAAATAATGAGAAGTCGCTCGGATCACATTTATGACCAAAATCGGTATGTGTAGTACGTATATGCATGTATGTATAGAGCACATGTTCTGACGATAATTTTCATGTATCGGTTTTTTTCAACTTGACCGACCAGAGCCAAGCTATAATTATTTGAATACTATTTACTTGACAAAATTCAAAATTTTCAACTCCGAAATTTTAGATAAAAAGAAATTGGGAATCACTCATACACGTTGTTTTCAGTTTGCTGATGGTAGAAAAAAAATTATTAAAAATCTTGAAGAGGGTGGGATCCGAGCCTGACTCATTTGAAAGAGAATACCTCATATACACCATACATACGTGTATATAATATCTGTGGACGTGAACAACGATTAGACCAATTCAGTGTCAATATTGTGCTAATTAGTTTAATTTGCGTTCCAGATTCTGAGAACAAAAAAAAAAAAAAATATTGTAGGCGTCCAGGCCACCAACGCTAAAAGTGAGTACTTTTTGAAGTGCTTAATAATAAAGAGTACAGAAATTCTCCGGAAGAGGAAGAGAATAGGAAGAAGAGGAGGAGAAGCAGGAAGAGAGAAAGGAAGAGGAGCCAAAGACGAAAGAACAATCAGGGCGACGGGAGAAAGAAGCAAGAGAGAAAAAAGCAGATAGAGATAGCGAAAGCTGGAAAGTGATGTTTTGGAATGTAGCAGGACTAGCCAGAAAAGACGAGGACTTCTGGAAAGACATAAGGGAATGCGACGTAATAGTCCTAAGCGAAACGTGGTTAGAGGAGAAGGGCTGGGAGAAGATCAGAAGCAAACTACCCAAAGGATACGTATGGAAAACGCAACACGCAAAGAAAGAATACAAAAAGGGCAGAGCAGCGGGAGGAATGGCAATGGGAATAAGAACAGAAATAGTAGAAGAAGGAGCGGAGGAAGAAAGAAACAGACAGGAGGAGGGATGGATCGAAGAAAGAATCAAGGTAAAAGAAGACAAATGGACCGTGATAGGAATATACGCAAAAGGCGACATAAAAGAAAAAATGAAGAAAGTAAAAGAAATAGAAGAAACAGAAGGAAGACGAAGAAGAATAGTAGTAGGAGGAGACATAAATGCGCGAATAGGTGAAAAAGGAGGGGAATATAGAGGGCAATACAACGAAGAGGAAAAAGAAAGGAGATCAAAAGACAAAGAGATAAACGCAGAAGGCAAAAGACTCGTAGAAGCAATAGAGGAGATAGGCTGGGCAATATGGAATGGAAACACACCTGGGGACGAGGAAGGAGAATTCACCTTCACAGGAGGGAGAGGAGACACAGTGATAGACTACGTGATGGGAGGAAACGAAACAAAAGACAAAGTGAGAAGAATGGAGGTTGGAGACAGAGTGGACTCAGACCATCACCCAATCATAGTAGAAATAGAAGCGGAGAGATGGGAAAAGAAAAACGAAAAAAGAGGCAAAAAAATAATGAGAGGAAAATGGTCAAGAGAAGGAAGAGAAAGAATAAGAAGAGAGGTAAGGTGGAGAGAGGAAGAGACGAGAGGAGTGAATGAAGAAATGGACAGAAGAACAGCGGAGATAAGGAAGATTATAGAGGAAGAAGCCGAGAAGGAAGAGACAGCAGTGAAGCATAAAAGAGGGTGGTGGGACGAAGAAGCAAAAAGGAAAGAAAAGAAATTGAGGAGAACGCTGAGAGAATGGAGAGCAGGAAGAGAAAAGAGAGAAAGGTACAAAGAAGAGAGAAATGAATACAACAAACTGTGTGAAAGAAAGAAGAGTGAAGAGAATGAGAGATTCATAAGAGAAGCGGAAGAAGACCACACGGAAAGCAAAGTGTGGGAAGTGTCGAGCAAAGAGAGGAAAAGAAGGAAAAAAGTAGAGGACACCATAGAAGAAGCAGAATGGAAGGAGCACTTCATGAGGATACTGGGAGGAACTGACAGCAAGGCAATAGTAGGAAACGCAGAAGCAGGGAGAGAAAAAGATGAGGAAAGTGATATAAAAAGAGAAGAAATAAACAACGCAATAAAAAAGCTAAAAGAAGGAAAAGCCCCGGGAGGAGACGGAATCGCGAACGAAATATGGAAAATCGGCGGAGAAGACGTAGGAGAATGGATATGGGAAATTTGTAATAGAATATGGAGAGGAGAAGGATGGCCCGAAGCATGGAAAGAAGGGCTGATCATACCAATAGTCAAAAAAGGGGAAGGGAGAAAGGCAGAAGACTACAGAGGAGTCACACTGATGCCGACACTATATAAAATATACGCCACAGTACTAGCAGGAAGGATAGAAGAAGAAATGGAAGAGAAAGAAATGATACCGCAAAACCAAACCGGGTTCAGAAAAGGAATGGGAACGATCGACAACATATACGTAATAAACCACCTGATAAACAGAAGGATAAGAAGAGAAAAAGGAGGAATGGTAATAATGTTCATAGACCTGAAGGCAGCCTTCGACTCAGTAAACAGAGGAAAACTATGAGAAGCGATGAGAAAGAAAGGAGTGAGAGAAGAACTAATAAAAAGAGTAAAAGAGATCTATAAGGAGACAAAGAACAGAGTGAAAATAGGGGACAAGGCAGGGGAAACCTTCTGGACGGTGATGGGAGTCAGACAAGGATGCCCGCTAAGCGCATATCTGTTCAACCTACTGACTGCAGACATGGAAGAAGAACTAAGCAGAGCAGGAGAAGCCGGAGGAGTAAAGCTGGGAGGAAGACGAGTGTACACACTCGCGTACGCGGATGACGTCGCAGTAATGGCTGAAGACGAGGAGGGAATGAAGGTGATGATAAGAAGACTGGAGAGGTATCTAGATGAGAAAAAGCTTACGCTAAACGCAGACAAGACGAAAATAATGAGATGCAGAAGAGCAGGGGGGAGAAAAAAGAATGGGGAATGGAGGTGGAAGGGGGAAAAGCTAGAGGAAGTGAAAGAATTCAAATATCTGGGATACGTGATAACAAAGAATGGGAAGCAAGATGCGCATGTGCGGGACAGAGTGAGGAAAGCAGGAGTGGTCATGAGACAAGTATGGGGAATCGGAAAAAGAAGATTCGGAAGAGACTGGGAAAGAAGAATGTGGATGTTCGACAGGCTGGTATGGACAGTAGCGGAGTATGCAGCAGAGATATGGGGATGGAGAGAATGGAAGAATATGGAAGCACTACAAGAAAGATATATCCGATGGCTATTTGGAGTAGACTGGAGAACACCTGGGTACATGGTTAGGGAAGAAATAATGAGGTCAAAACTGAGAACAAAAGCGGGGAAAAGAGCCTGGAAGTTCGAAAAGAGACTGGAGGAAGGAAGAGGAAGCGAACTGGCAAGGGAGTGCCTAGAAGAAGTAAAAGGAAGAGAAGAAAGAAAGGACAGAGAACTAGAGGGATGGGAGAAGGATAGAAAAGAATGGTGGACGAAGTGGGAGGAAGAGACAGGCGAAAGAAACGCAGAAGGGGAAAGACGAGAGATGGATATAGAAGAAAGAAAAAAAAATAGACGAAGAAAAACAGAAAGAAGAGAGATGGAGGAAAATATGCGAATCGAAGTACAACAAATGGTACAAAGAGATAAGAAAGGAGGGAATACCAGCATACCTGAAAAAGGGCTGGGGAGAAAGCAGATGGGGAAGAATAGCAAGATTCAGAATGGGAGGTGAAGTTAAAGAAGCAAGATACTGGGTCGTGGAGGAAAAGAAAAAATGTAGAATCTGCGAAGGGGAAACAGAGTCATGGGAACACGTTTGGGAAAGATGCACAACAAGAGTAAATAGAGGAAACAGAGAAGACGAAAAGAAAAGCTGGCAGGAGAAAGTGCACGAAATACTTGGAGAAGAAGGAGAGGGGGAGAGTTGGATGAGAGAAATAGAACAAATAAGAGAGGAAAAGGAGAGAAGGGGGAAAGAACAAAACGCGGAAGAAATGAACAGCGCAAAGACTAGGGCAGATTAAATATAGTCTAACTATTTTTTTTATTAACACTTTTTATCCGACACCAGATTACACGACTCATTGTCAGCCAGCTTCAGAGGACGGTCGTACCAGCACTGACATAGTCCGTGTCTGCTACTGATTCGCATCTCAAGTCTGGAAGGCAGGTTTGGCCCTAAAAAGCCCAACTCTGCACGATTAGGGGACAGACTCGGATTAAAAACCCCAGTTCTGATTTGCGGCTTTGTTCCTCTGCGCAGCAGCCAAGTCCGCTTAGCTAACATCACACTAGAATCTCTTGAAGTTTTAAGGCGAGGCCCGAAAACAACATTTGATGCAACACCCCACGACCATTTCAGATTTTCTAACTAAATTAAACTCAGTCAAAAAATCGAAAAAGTTGCAATATACGTTATTATTTTTGGTATGGACTGGGAAAATATGAATGAATTGTATAAATTATAAAATTTATAATGAATAATTATAAATTATTATTTCATTATATTTATTTTTATTTATTGTATGCATAAATTGTATTGAGACGTGTTCCAATGTAAAGACTAGAGTACAGGAGAGCGACGACGAGGACGAGACGGAGAACATTCTTTACATGTTTCAGGATGAAATTGAGGCGGAAGCGAAATCTGTAGAAGAAATAGGCGAAGCTTCGTCCACTACCAACGTCGAGGAACCTGCTGAACCTGCTGAACCCGGTCCATCAGGGACAGCAGAACGTAGAAAGGTGCACTAGATTGCATGATGAGTGCACCAGGTGAACTAGGCCTACTGGGGAAACCACAAGAAAAAAAACGCGCCATTACTCTACCTCGTGGTGGTGTGAAAATGAGTTTTTCACCAATGCACGTGTTGCGGTTAAATTCGCGGCTGTCGTACGCCGAAACTACTCGTCTGACGAAAAACTAAATCGAACACAAACTGTTGCAAATTTTCTGTAGAATAACTTTGTACATAACTATTTTTGTCGAAAAATCGACCGGTAATGAGATATTTGCGAAAAAACAGTTTTTGGTCCCATTTTCGACAAAATGGTGCCATTTCCCATGCCGGTACGAGGTCGCAAAGTGAAAATTCGGAAAGAGCAACTCAAAATCTATAAGACCACCAATTTTCAACACTTCCGCTAAACTTTCCTGCTAAAACTACCAAATGACTGGACTACTATTCCCAATGACAAATGAGACTGTAATTTTCCAACGGTAAATGGTTGAATAAATGACAAAATAATTTACAACAGCATTAATACTAACTCTCTGTATCCCTCCTAGCTTACTCTGAAGTAATTAGATACCGCTGAGCGGCATAACTATTCGGGATGGAAATGATCGACACATATATTGATTGGAAAAATCTTTATTCGTAGAAATACGGTCTAAATGATTATACCAATTTCTTCACCCCACCGCTTATGGGATTGTATTCAACTACTCGATCGGCATCGGCAGGTAAGTTGTCTTTGGCTTCAAACTCGAGACGAACGTCTACAGGTCCAAACTTGAGCGATTCGTTTTGTTTCGAGCAGTCGATGACGAATAGGGGAGCGTACTATAGAAATTCACTCTTTTTCAGCAACGGTTCAGGTTCCTTGTCGTCATAGGAGGTTTGGAAATTTGCGTACATTTCATACAACGGAGCATACTGATTATGACTCATATCGAAATATACAACAGATGATACAGATGCAAACAAATCGTCGTCTTATTTTGCGGAAATTCCTCTTCCAAAAGGTGTGATCTTGAGACCCAAGCTTTTCAGAAGCTGCACGTTCTGAGGTGTCAGCTCTTTGAGAACCGGTTGACGACTGACGTGTTCGGGGCATCTTACCTGAGTATTATAACCACTTCTGTTATAAACTATTCCCATTATTGAGCCTTGATATGCAACCTTACAGTTATAACCTCTCCGCGGAAATTAACCAAATCCCCGTCTTGATCGACTATACGAAGTTGAATATGATCTATGATACTTACGGTGACTGGAAGGTAAATGACGTGAGATGGTACTTCAATGATCTTATATCCAGGTGGAACGACGGAAAAAAATCTTATCGTGTTAATTTCACCACGGAAATTCACCAATTTTCCGTCTTGGTCGACTATTTTCAACCGGAGATGATGTATCGCGCGGACGGCGATCGGAAGGTAAATGACGTGCGACGGCACTTCGATGATCTTACATCCCGGTGGAACGACCGGGAAAAATTCATGAATGGTGTGTACTTTACGCTCATTGACGTAGGCACCCGTTGTAATGTTACACTCGACTCGTAGTGCGTTGGCTTTAAGAATAGCTACAGGAAGGTCAGACTCATGAACTTGATCAGCTTGCAAAACACGTGGAGTGAAACCCAATAGGCTGCCTATAGAATCGCCTGGCAGAAAATTTACAGGGTGACTACATTTGATTTCGCTACACGATGTATTATTATTCGGTTTGATGTTGATAGTGATACCCTTATTCGACAAGACACCCTGTACGTAACTCTCTATATCCTCTATTTCATAGCTACCAGTGGGTATAGTAACTACTTCTTTACCCACGTAAATCTTGTTGTGACCAACATCTACATTAGGAATCGAATTAACAGTCAACAATTCAACGAGACCGAGGGAATAATTATTGAGATGGGATAGTTCAATGGGAGGAAAGTATTGAGTCTCAAGAACCGAGGAGTTCCCCGATACGGTTAGTGTGAACGAATCGTCCATGACTACTGCGAAAATCAAACTGACTTCGAGGAATTACGCTGCATGTTTATATAGAAACTCGAGACACAAGTGGTCACAGTTTAACGTATCGTAGTCCTGATATCTTTTATGGTTATATTTGACGCTACCAACACCAAGGTATTTGACGAGGTCCGACGGTGGACGAAGGTTACCAAAACTGTCAAAGTAGACTACTTCGTCACCGATCTTTCGGTAGGCGACCCAATATGTGCCAGGACCGTCTTTATCATCTAGATTGACGATCGCCGATTCGAGCCTACGCGGTCCGTCCCTGGGCAAATCGTTCCGCATAAAGACGCCACGGAAATGTGGAATGTTGGGGATCGTCGCGTACTTTAACAGGTCCGCGTCAGTTAGCGCTCGTTGAGGTAGCGTCACTTTTAGTTTTTTGAGTGCGGTTTCAGGTGCAGACCTAAACCCTTCTTGTACGGTTTTAAGTGAAGTCCTTTTCCTAAAGCGATAGCTTCCATAGTCTTGTTGTGACGTTGACTCTCTTCCAGTTGCCTCTTGGCGGAGCTTGCGTCATTCACCGCTTTCGCAATACCTGCTGCACCACCAGCCAACGCACCGGTAGCACTCAGCCCAGCGAAGAGGGGTATAAGGAAGGGTAAGAAACCTCCAACTTTGGAGGGTAGTGGTAGAATTCGTGGAGAACGTACATTACGTTTACCACCTGCTTTTTTAACAGTTCCTCGTGCACCCTTCAAGGCAGACTTGATGGCAATTTGTGCAGTTTTGCCGGAAATCATAGACTGTTTAGCTGCATCGATAAGCTTTCTCAATACCAACGGTTTCCTGATTCCCATTGCGTTTGAAGCTAAAACCCGTCTCCAAGCTCTCTTGGCCAAGATCTTATCTGCCGCACTTCTGGCTTCAAGATTTTCTCGATTCTGCGAATAGGCGATGGGGGAGGACCGTTTCTACAGAAATCGTTTCTACAGAGCAGCAGTTCTACAGGTTCGTTTCTACAGAGTTCGTTTCTACAGAGGAATTATTCTACATGGTTTCTTTCTACAGAATGATTATGAGTTCGATCCTACAGATTTTCGCGTAGCACGTTGCACAGGTTCGTTTCTACAGGAGAATCATCGGCCGCAGGTACGTTTCTATAGAGTTCGTACTCGGAGGTTCGTTTCTACAAAGTTCGGACTCGGAGGTTCGTTTCTACAGAGTTCGTACTCGGAGGTTCGTTTCTACAGAAAAATCATTTCATATGGCCAGGTTCTACAGAATAAATCTGACAATAAGATTATCTATACAGAGCGCTGTATACACTATAGGGGGTAGGGTCGATTTTACAGAAAAAAGTTCTGTGATTGTTCTGATTCTCAAAGGCACTTAGTATTTTTTTTCTGTACTTTTGAATCGATTTGTATTATCTTCAATTTTTCAAAACGAACATATATTCATGGACACAATTTAAAAATCTGAAAAAATTCGCAAGAATTCCTGTGTCGAATAACAAAATTTTCGAGCCTAGACCCAGAGTGGACAGGCGTTTGTAGAATACATTGCTTCTAATTTTTGTCGACGCTTTTTTTTCCAAATCTCGACGCTTTTTTTTCTAAATCTCGAAAAAACAGAAGCGAATGCCGGCTCACTCGGTCGAGGCTGGAAAAATTTGTTATCTGCAACAGCATTTTTCAGAATTTTTTAGATTTTCAAATTGTGTCGATCAATATGTCTGTTTCAAAAAATTGTAGATGGTTTGAATGGATTGAAAAAAAATCTGAAAAAAATGAGTCCCTCCGAGAGTCAGACAATCATACAAGAAATTGCGGGCCCAATTTAAAACGTCAAGGGTTGGGTCCAGGTCGAACTGGTATGGAATGTCCCATAAATAAGTCATTGATGGCTAATTGTGGGCAAGCGAAGTGATCGTTCGCATAAATGGGCCCACATGTTTCTCATATGGGCAATTGTGTTAAAGAAGCCTGATAGGGATGGAGATGATAGAAATTTGTAAGGATGGATTCAAGTTTTCGAATTCGGAGCTATCCCAATCTATCAAATTCTGTAGATTTTTAACGTCTTGTTTCTCTGTTTTCAGAGAAAAAAAAGGAAGTTATTGTAACACCCCGAAAATGAAAAGTTGAGTTTTCACGGGATCTCCACGTTTTAAAGTCTAGAGAATCACCGCGAATCGGTTCTAGATGGTCGTCTCTGTGTGTGTGTGTGTGTGTGTGTGTGCGCGCGCGCGTGTGCGTGTGTGTGTGTGCGTATGTACATACGTACGCATGAATGTATGTACGTGTGTGATCAATTTTTTTTTCCGACGATATCTCGAGAACGAGATACCGGATTTGAATAATTTTGGTCTCAATCGACGCGGCTTTTCAAAACTTAGAATTGATTCGATTTTGACCTTGATCGTTTCAGTAATTTTCGGATTATTTAAATAACAAAATTCTAAAAAATAAAACGAAAATGATGATATCTTGAGAATGGATGAACGGGATTCGAATGAAAATTGGTACCATAAGGTTTTTTGGGTCGCTGATCACGAATTTGACTTAGTGCTTCCAAAGTTCGAATAACATAATGCCATTATTATCATTATTATTATTATTATTATTATTATTATTATTATTATTATTATTATTATTATTATTATTATTATTATTATTATTATTATTATTATTGTTATGATTATGGTTGTGGATGTTGTGAGTTCTGTTGAGATCGTTGAGTTCGTACCTCGTTTTTACACCTGAGGGTAACCGGATTACGTGCGGATGGTTGAAGTGAATAATGTGTGCTCGTTGATATGATCGTAATTAGAATTATTTATTGATACGTGGTTATATTGATGGTTGAAGACAAGTATGCGTTAACTGTAATGTCTTAAAGTTAGGTATTAACTATTTAGATGTAGGATTTGAGTGTTTGACAGTTGATTGTTCGAGAGTTAATTGATGTGTTGATAGCTCGATGGCTAATTGAAGAGTGGTGTGCTAATTATGAGTATGGTGTCCGTTCGAGAGCGAGTTCTTTGTATCTTGGGCGTGAGCGTGTTAAACTGTAAGGTTTGCAGTTTATAGATACTTAGGTAGGGATGATGGTTCTTCGGATCGTGAGGTTGAGACTTCCTTTGATTAAGGGTCATGGGATAGGATGCATGCAGGATGTTGTGTATCAAGTATTGGGAGTGAGAGGTATAGGGAACGTAACACGCCCATCCCCGGGGGAAAAAAAATTTGCTCCTGTGAAGCAGGGGAAATTTTTTTTTTTTTTTTTTTTTCAAAAATTTCTATGTTAGGTATAAGATTTTATGTTTACGGTAGTAAACATTTCTATATTCACGTGAGTGAATATATCTAGGTATGAGTCATTCCACGTCAAGCGGGACAGCTTTTTGACCGTGATGTTTCCAATTAAGGTATGAATTTTTTTACTGGTTCTTTGCATCAAATGAATAGATCAAACAATTTTTATTTTATTTTTATCACCCCTAGTTCAGAAGTTACAGGGGGTCAAATTTTCGGAAAAACGGCAAAAAATCGCAAACACGCTCTTCTTCAAGTGCTCATATCTCGAGTTCTATTCATCCTACAGACTTCGTCAAATATTCATTTTGAAGCTCTTGAATGAGACTTTCTTTATATATTTATTTGAATACCCGGTGACGAAACATTCCATTTGTTATAAACAATTATATTATTCAAACGTGATTTTGAAGGCGAGAACACGCCTCTAAAAATCTGAAAAAAATATGAGCGTGTTCCTTGATTAATTCTCTAGAACACTGTAAATTTATAGGATGGAACTCCGATGGAAAGTATTTTTAAACCATAGATTTATAAGTGACGGCGCGCGCTGGCGCTGAGCGACATGGCTCATGTCGCGGAGATAGCGTGAGGAGTAAATAGTGGGTATGCGAATCTACATTAAAGAAATCATTGTGGTGAATATTATAACTATTATACAGGTTTATTGAGAAACGAGGGCCTCTACAAATTTTTCTGCATTACAGAATCTCTTAGCTACTACTTTTTTTTTTGTTATTGGCTTAATACTATGAAATGTCAATGTGCCGCGGAGCAACTTTGCTTTTTGGAATCGAGCTTGTAATGCAGCTGTTTCGTTCTTATAATTGTCGTGAGTGAAAAATTCCACAGTAATATTTTTAATATTCGGATTATTTTGCGCCCACGAAAAAAATTTTTGCGGAGTGTTTATTGGTTCTCGTAAATTTGGCTCCAGGCTGGCTCTGGCTGCTAGTCTTTTCAAGGCTCCTCCTATACCATCACACGGTCCCTTTCCATGTGAAGTAGCAAAGAAGTTCCATTCGGCTTTAATTCCAAAGTCTTGTTCGTGTAGACAGACATTTAAAAAGTTCTTTTTGTTTTTGTATTGTGCGCTGGCTCCATCGGAGAAATAAATGATCTTATTTAAAATACGTATTTTTTGTTTTAAGAAATTGACAAAATTTCTTTGAAAAAGATGGACGGCGACAGTATCATGTTTAAGACTCTCTGAAATTGCGATGTAATTTTGATGCTTGATTGTGTCGTCTTCATTGTAGTAGGCAACGAAAGGATGTAACGTTACTTGGTCGTTATTCCAATGCACGCCCTGAATTGCGTCTTGAATCACAAACGCGTAATTCTCTGCGAAATCGCATACTACTAAGCATTCCCCTGGTTGCAAGTGCTCCTTTTTTTCGGCAAAATAAGCTGACTGTTGTTGAGCAATGAATGCATGCGTGACCAATGCTTCCAGTTGTGCTTGAAGTTTCACAAAGAATTCTTCCACAGTTGATTGAATCGTTTCCAAATTCGTTCGGTCTACCGACGTCCATTGTTTGTAGAACACGGTATCTATCATTTCGGCTTCGAATACCGCTTCCAGCTGATTCATCAAATCTTCTATTCCTGGACAATTTGAACATTGCTTCAAGTTACAATCTGTGGTCGGTGGATTACACATCATTCGTGCCAAGCAATCTTCATAATCATTGACTGGGTGAGGCGTGTCGGCTGTCAAGTGTGCTATCCTCGCTCCATTTAACATTAACTTCACGTTTTCGTGAATAGCACAAACGCAAACTGAATGGGTTCCACTAGCTCCAGGAAGTACGCACTGCTTCGGCCTTAGTTCACAAAACTTTGAAAAGCCCACCTTCAAGTCCGGATACTTTTCTTTGAAAATATGATACGTTTCTTTCAAGTTGCTGAATATTAACCGTTTCTGTTTCTGAATTTTTTCGCCGTTTTCCCTCACCGTAACGTAGTTCTTCTTCCCTGCCATTACACGACTCACAAGGTCAGAAGCATAAAAATCAACAATGCAATTCTCTGTAACTTGGCTCAATTTCTTACCGCACCTCGCATTAGGATAGCATAAAATCCCGCACTCTTCCGACGTTTTCTTGGCAACGGCAATCATACGTTTCGAAGCGTCAAAATTCTCCTGAATTTTTTTAAATGACCAGTCTTCAAATATCGTCAGGATTTGAATTTTCTTATTTCGGTCATTTGTACTACGAAACGATTCCTTTAATTTCTCTATTATTGTGGATTCTACTTCCTCCATCCCCTGTTCAGTTTCTCCTTCAACGTGAAATATCTTCGAAGCCAATGTCTTCTGCAGCTTTTCAAACTTGTCTCGAGAATATCTCTTCAGCGGCAATTTCCGTTTATTAATCGGTGATTCTCCCAATCCAAGTAGACTCGCGTTCAATGTTGTAATATCAACCATTTTTCTAGTTGGCGTTGAGTCCTCATCACAGTCCGATGGTCGTACTGCACTCGTGCTGGGTTGTGGATCTTCACTAACCGAAGAACAGTCACTAATTTCACTGGTTTCAGGCATTTTTGCGAGTCGTAGCCGGTAGTAATCACAAATCTTCGCATCCGCCCCAAAAGTCTTCATTTCTAGATTCAATTTCCGTAGCATCGAAGGAAGTATCCGTCTCAAATTTTTTGATTGTTTTTTGCCGTGCTTCTCTAACTTGAACGGGTTGAAACAGTAGTCATAATTCTTTCGTTTTGGCGCCATAGTGAAGTACACAAATTTCCAAATATAAGCTTTAAAACCAGAGACGAGATATTGACTGAACACGTTTCAGAACGATACTGACATAAATTTTATGCAGACAGCACTGAGGAATGTGTAAGGAACCATAGAGGGGGTAGCCAAGCATCAGTTTGAACCCTGCCTAAGGGACTACCTGAAAATCCGGACAATAGATGACGTAGAATGTCCTTTGCCGAAAACCGTTAAAATTCATAGACTGTTAATTTTCAGAACCCGAAATATGTTAGGTAGTGTAGCAGTTAACAATCCTGTCGTGTATTCAACTACGTGGAACCGTAAGCCAACCATACAAAATTTGTAATCAATCGGTACCCTTCAATAACCTGACTCTGATTTAACCTGAACCGTACCGAACGGTGCGCCCCGCGCGCGCGTCCCGCGTCGCGTGTGATTCAATCGCTGTTTAAAAATACTTTCCATCGGAGTTCCATCCCATAAATTTACAGTGTTCTAGAGAAATAATCAAGGAACACGCTCATATTTTTTTCAGATTTTTAGAGGCGTGTTCTCGCCTTCAAAATTACGTTTGAATAATATAATTGTTTATAACAAATGGAATGTTTCGTCACCAGGTATTCAAATAAATATATAGAGAAAGTCTCATTCAAGAGCTTCAAAATGAATATTTGACGAAGTCTGTAGGATAAATAGAACTCGAGATATGAGCACTTGAAGAAGAGCGTGTTTGCGATTTTTTGCCGTTTTTCCGAAAATTCAACCCCCTGTAACTTTTGAACTAGGGGTGATAAAAATAAAATAAAAATTGTTTGATCTATTTATTTGTTACAAAGAACTAGTACAAATTTTTGTACCGTAATCGGAGACATCGAGGTCAAAAATCACCCGTTTTTGTCCCGCTTGACGTGGAATGACTCGTATATGTATTATGATTTCGATTTCGAAATTGTAATATGTTTAAAATTATAAGGTTTTATATTTACGACAGTAAATATAATTATTTTTACGTTAGTGAATATATCTAGGTGTATTGATTATGATTTTGATCTCGAAATTATAATATAATATAAGTTACTTATTTGCAATAAGTTCGGTTAGTTATAAATGTCTTATGCTGAGTTAGTACATGTATGGTATATTGAATGTTAGGGTTTCGAGTTTAAGATAGCTAAAGAAGATTGAAGTTTAAATGTTTTGAGTTGGAAGATTGGGTTAGAGTGGGAAATTTGGGGGGTTGGAATAAGGATTGTTTAAACATTTGGTTTCTTGGAAGGACAAGATGGAGGAGAGGTAAGGGTTCGACGGACGTGGTGAAACAATAGAGGGAAGTTTTTCGATGAGTACAAAAGGAGTCATAAAGGAATTGTTTGAAGGAGAGTTTGAATTTTTGGGTCTCCCACATTTGGTTGCCAAATGTTCTCCCAAAGGTGTGAGACGAGGTTTTTATGGTCCTTTGCCTCAAGGCATGACCGGCAATTGAGTTTGTTAAGCCCTCTAGTAATGTTTCGGATAGACCTTAAAAATAATTAACTATTGACTTACTAACTAAATGGGTTGATTAAATAGGGCATGACATGGCACGCAACAATATCTGATTAATAATGAAATATATATACTATCTTAGCGTTGTAGGTATTGTAATATATAAGAAGTTTTGTTAGGTTTTTGTGAAGCGTTTCTTATGTCGCGTAAAAGGATGTATGAGGTGTTTCGATAATTTCTACGTTTGGTGTGATAGGAGTAGTAGTAGTTGCTGGGGGGTTGGCCTGCTGAATGATGATTTGCGTGTGAGGTGTTCGTGGTCGTGTGGCTATTTCTTGTGTTTCTGGTGGGTTATCTGGTTCGGTTTGATTCTGATTTCCACGGTAGCTAACTATTTGATTATTTGGTTCGTTTCGTTGACAGAGGGTTTGAATTGTTGTAAAAATTTTCAATAGTTTGCTTAGTATCGAGAATTTGTTTGCGATGTACATTAGTGATAATGATCCGAATAAAGAAGAAACGTAATATAATATGCTTTCGATACGGTTTTCGTTATCCGTGGATTCTTTATGTTTAGTTATTTCGTTTGTTTGTTTGATGATATCGTCGAGTGTCAAGCCGTTTGAAGTTAAATCTTTAGAGTTAAGGTATGGGGTCTTGTTGAGTGTTGCTATCGGGATAAGGGATAAATTTTTGGGGTCTTCGTTTTCGGATGGGTTATAGAAGTCTGAGATATTTAAATTGAATTTCGGTGCATAAGAGTGGGTTTCCGTTGTTCGGTAGTGTTTGGTTGTGGATAGGGTGATTGTGTTAGAATTTGCTGTACATTTGTTGTTTAGTTTTAGTATTCCGGAATCGCTCAGGGATATTTGGATTGGATTTTCATCTGTGCATACGATGTGCATGATTTCTGTTTTTGTCAAAGAGTAGATCCAGGAGTTGGATGTAGTTAGTTCTGTCCAATATACTCCGTTGAAGGTTCCGAGTCTGACGTCGCATGTTTTGATATCTGTTTCTGTTGGTTGGATGAATAATCCTATTTCGCAAGTGATGTGGTCGTTCGTGTGGAATAGTGGTTGATTTTGTCTGCAGATGTACGTTTCTAACGACATCATACATTTATTGAATTTTAATTCGGTTAATTTGAAATATAGTGTTCTGTCTCTTGTTATTGCTATGTAGTCGCTGCTTGGTTTAATGTATGCGAACTTGTCGTCCGTGGTGTCATAGTGTTGTTTTACTGGGATCGGAATTAGTCGGTAGATATTGAAGGTATTGGTGTTTAGTAGTGGTATTGAAATAATGTATATAATTTTGGTATCTATGTAAGTTATGTCGAGTCTTGAGAGTCTTATTAATTCCTGTGCGTATTCGTTTTCTAGTGGAACTGGGAATTGTTTCGTAGGGTTGTGGCTCTGTATTTGTCTAATTGTTGACATGATTTGTTCGGGTGTTAGGATTTTGGGGTGGAGTAGTCCCTGTCTTGCAAATAAGATTGCGTCGATTAGGCTATTGAGGTCTAGTTCATATTCGTTGGTGTATTGGTCTAGTTGTATGAGATGTTTGAGGAGGAGGTTGTTTCCTCTATTAGCTCTCGCGTTTTCGTTTATGGCGTCGACTAGATAATGTAATTCTACTTGTTTTATTTCTTTGATTTGGTCCATAAGTTCTCTGAGTTGTATTCTGTGTGCTCCTAGGGTAGATTTTACAACGTGTGTTTGTTCTTTGAGTAGTGAAGCTAGGTGGTTGTTGTCTACGTATAATTTTTTGATTTGTTCGTTGTAATATTCTGCGTCGTCTGCGTCTAAGGTTCCGAATAGTGTTTTACTGATTTTTACTATTATTGTTACGGTTAGTGTTATTTTTACTATTATTACTATTGTCGAGGGGGTTGCGATTTAAGAATTCTTGTTCTTCTGTGAGGGCTATTTCAATTGCCTGGGTCAAAGTGGTCGGGTGCGTACCAGCCACTCTGAACTCTATATCGGGAATTAGGCCTCTAACGAAGCATTTTAATACGTTGTCTTGAATTGCCGAAATCATGCTAGTTGTGTCTGTGTTGGTGAGTGAATTGTTGATGGCTTGTATTGTGTTGTACAAGATATCTTCAACTTTAGTGCTATAATCCAAAACACGTTGTCGCTCTTCTGTTTAACACTGTTCAACTCGGTTTGCCATTCGAATATGGTCTTTTTAGGTAAAAATGCTCTCTTTAGAACTGCTAAAATTTCGTCAGGTGTATTATATTCTTTACTACCTAAATAGGATTCTGCGGTTCCGTAAATTTTAGTTCGTACCATTCGCGTTAATATCGGACTTTGTGATGGTTTGACAAGAGGTTTTGCATTTTCGCAGCTTCTAATGAAGTTATTTATATTCACGTTTCGACCGTCAAAGTATGGAATCGTATCTAATATGTCTTTAAGAGACCAATATGGAACTTCTGTTTGCGTTCCGGATGAGGATTCATTGTCCGTCATTTTGGCGATTTGTGTGTTGGATTATTTCGATCTAAAACTGTTTGCTTAGTGTAAAATTAAAAGTAACTTACAGGCTGATGATCAAAATTAGAATGATTTTCATTTTGGATACGAATCTGTGTCAGTGTTTTTCGGGGGTGGGGTTGTTGTGTAGAACTGCGTTGGATCTAGGATGTCGTGATGAGTTAAGATGTCTTGCCGTCGGCCGGGGAGTACGGACTTCGTTGTAGCGAGGTTGCTAATTGGTGGATTCAGGTGAATCTTTGTGGGGCGAGATGCCTTTGAGGATGTTGTTGGCACTTCTTTTTAGCAACTTTGATTTTATTGCTGGGATATTTTCTGTGATTTTGTTATATTTTCACTTTGATATATGTATATATGCACTTTGTATTATGTAGATTTGTATATTCGTAGTTTGTGTCTTCGTTCAGTATTTCTGTGTTCGGATTTATGGCTTTCGGAGTAGTATAATTACTGTCGGTAGGTTTTTACGACTTGTCACAATGATTTGGAGTATGGAAAGTTTTCCATGAAGAAATGTGTATTCAGAAATTGCGGATCACTTTTGTCGCGTATATTTAATGATGTAGAATTCACTTATTTTTAGCACTATAATTCGGTAAACGAGGGGTTCCGCTGCCACCAATGTTATGATTATGGTTGTGGATGTTGTGAGTTCTGTTGAGATCGTTGAGTTCGTACCTCGTTTTTACACCTGAGGGTAACCGGATTACGTGCGGATGGTTGAAGTGAATAATGTGTGCTCGTTGATATGATCGTAATTAGAATTATTTATTGATACGTGGTTATATTGATGGTTGAAAACAAGTATGCGTTAACTGTAATGTCTTAAAGTTAGGTATTAACTATTTAGATGTAGGATTTGAGTGTTTGACAGTTGATTGTTCGAGAGTTAATTGATGTGTTGATAGCTCGATGGCTAATTGAAGAGTGGTGTGCTAATTATGAGTATGGTGTCCGTTCGAGAGCGAGTTCTTTGTCTCTTGGGCGTGAGCGTGTTAAACTGCAAGGTTTGCAGTTTATAGATACTTAGGTAGGGATGATGGTTCTTCGAATCGTGAGGTTGAGACTTCCTTTGATTAAGGGTCATGGGATAGGATGCATGCAGGATGTTGTGTATCAAGTATTGGGAGTGAGAGGTATAGGGAACGTAACATTATTATTATTATTATTATTATTATTATTATTATTAGTGTCGTCGTCGTCGTCGTCGTCGTCGTCGTCGTCGTTGTCGTTGTCGTTGTTGTTGTTGTTGTTGTTATTATTATTATTATTCCACAGTGGGAGGTGATACCCATACGTGGCGCGTCCCCGGGTGGTGAATAGGGGGATGCTCGCTGTCCGTGGCAACACGGGCAGAGGGTAGGAGTGAAATAAAATAGCTCTCGCGAGCCAAAACACTAGGGGAAGGAACCCTGAACGAAAAACCAAATATGAGCGGTGTGCGACAAAACAACGTACCCCAAGTGAGTACCCCTAAGGGGGGAAATCTCACCACCGACTCCGACCGGGTGAAAGCCCCGGTGGTCGGTGCCGGCCTCAAGGATTTTGGGGGAGGCCAATCGCACGTAGAGGAAAAAGGGAAAGGCATAGCATCTCAGGACCAAAGTAGAGGTGCCACCGACCGCAGCGGCAAAGAGGACCCACAGGGAGTAGCTGAAACCGGGGTTGGAAGAAGCCCGTTCCAAAGGAGCTCGCTTCTTCACCGGACTCCCCCGAAGGCTCTAAACCCACCAGAGGGATCAGATAAAAGCTCGGCAGACACAAGGCAGATCAGCCAGCGAGAAGAGCACGACGGCACTCCGCTAAATGCCGCCCCGGCGACGGCAGGACAAGACCAGGAGGGCAGAAAATCCGGTATAGCAGAAACAGCCGAGAAAATGACCTCTCCAAAACGCGAATACATCGCGAAGATGAGAGAGGAGGAGGAAAGGGCATGGGAGAAGTGCCAGACGATTATTAAGAATATGAAAGCCGCGACAACTAGGCAGCGTAACATCTCGATGGAGGTCAAAAATGGCATAGCTGAAATAGAGGAGGTGGTCGACGTGATATCCCATTACAGAGCAAGCTGGCTGAAAGCCGAAGAACGGATACGGGAGATGACAACGAGAGAGACAGCAGCACCTCCAGAAGAAGCACTTCCGGAAGCACTGACACCCCACCATACCGGAGGCCAGAAACGCCTCGCCTCGAGCCCGGCTGAACCTGAAACAGAAAAGAAAAGGCGAGATGAAGAGTCGACTGAGGAATGGGTCGCAGTAAAACCTAGAAAGGAGGCAAAGGGAAGGAAGGTGACTCAGACGGGAGAGAAAAAACAGCAGCCACAGCAAGTAGCAGACGGCAACGAGGCGAACCAGGAGAAGCCTGGGGCAAAAAAAAAAGAGAAAAAGACCGCCGAGACCACCGCTTGGAGTTCTACTGATCAAGCCAGCGCAAGGAAAGTCCTATGCGGAGGTCCTCAGCGAGATCCGAGAGAAGACCAACCCCGCGGACACGGAAACGCACGTCAAATCGATTCGCCGGACTAGGAACGGGGAGGTGCTAGTAGAGCTGGGCCCTGAAACGAAGAACAAGACAGCTTTCGGTGAGGTCATCAGGGACATTCTGGGGCAAAATGCCACAGTTCGTAGCCTGGACCGCAGGATGACGCTGGAAATCCGGGACCTAGATGAGCTCACCACCCTCGACGAAGTCACAGAGGCTATCAAAAGAGAGCTGAAGGGGCTTGCCACAGATCTACAAGCCACGGTGACGAAAGCGAACAGCAGAGCGCTTAAAATGGCCATCGTCACACTGAACGCAATCGGGGCGAGCGAGCTGTTAAAAAAAAAACACATCAAAATAGGGTGGGTCAGCTGCCGGGTGAGGCAAAGGGTCGACGTACCAAGATGCTACCGGTGCCAGGGCTACGGGCACCTCGCCACCACGTGCAAGGGCCCCGACAGAAGCAGAAGCTGCTACAAATGCGGTAGCCTCGGGCACAAAGCCAGATCGTGCCAGGCGCCGGAACGCTGCATCCTGTGCGCCGAAGAGGGGCAACAGGAGGAGGAAGCCACCCGCCATACTGCGGGATCAGGACGGTGCAAAAACTTCAGGGACGCACTGGAGAGAGCAAGAAACGACCAGCGCTGTTCCGCGTGATGCAGGCAAACCTGAACAGGAGTAGGACAGCAGATCACCTGCTCGACCAGCTAGCGGCCGAGAGACAGGTTGACCTGCTCCTAATCAGCGAGCAATATCGAGACAGAGAGTCGCCTACCTGGTTTAGCGACCAGCTAGGCACGGCGGCGATCTGGATAACGGACCCGCGAAGAGTCACAGTGAAGGGCCACGGGAAAGGAAGGGGCTTCGTCTGGATCAGGACCGAGGAGGTAACGTACTTCAGCTGTTACCTCACCCCAAACGAAAGCATACACTGCTTTCGCGCAAAGATCGACTCCCTGGAGGACGCGATCCTCGCCACAACAGGCGACGCCGTGGTGGCGGGGGACTTCAACGCCAGGGCAGTCGAGTGGGGCATGCCACACACCGACTCCAGGGGCACTTACATCCTGGAAATGGCAGCTAGGATAAACTTCCTCATCCTCAACGACGGCGGCACGACAACCTTTCGCCGACCAGGGTATACGGAGACTATCCCAGACATCTCGCTGGCGTCGGAACACCTCGTACCACACGTGGAAGGATGGCATGTAATCGAAGATTACACGGGCAGTGACCACCAGTACATCATGTTCGAAACCAAACAAAGCCCGCAGAGACGAAAAGACCCGCTGAAGAGAACACGCCGGTGGAACCTAAACAAGATCCAGCAAGACTGTTTCAGGGAAAAGATAAACGAAGGCGCGAAAACGATCGAGATCATGGGAGCCGTTGGAGAAGAAGGAGCAGAAGCCCTGGCCGCCTCAACCATGAACCTCATAACACAGGCCTGCGACGCATCCATGCCGGGCACGACACCTCGACACGGCAAAAGACCTATGTACTGGTGGACGCCAGAAATCGCAGCATTGCGGCGAAGATGCCTCAGACTCAGGCGGGCAGCACAACGGGCAAGAAACCGCACGGACGCAAACGCCAGGTCAGCCGTACATAAGGCTGAAAAAAAGCTGCTGCGGAACGCCATCAACCAGAGTAAGATCCTGTGCTGGAAAAAACTGTGCGAAAACATCGACACTGACCCATGGGGACTGGGATATAAGATCGTCACTCAGAAGCTGGGTGCCCGCAGTGCACCCTGCACCATGGACGCGGCCACTGTGACCAACATCGCGCGAGCCCTCTTCCCTGCTCACCCGACCAGAACCCACAGAGACCTGCGAGAGGTGGGGGAATTCCCGCTATTCTCAGAAACTGAGCTGATAACTGCCGCAAAGACTCTCCGGAACAAAAAAGCGCCGGGCCCTGACGGCATACCCGGCGAAGTACTGAAGCTGCTCGTAAAGGAGAACCCACGGTTGCTGCTGAACATGTATAACGCGTGCCTGACGGCCGGAGTCTTCTGTGCCCGCTGGAAGACCGCACGACTGGTTCTTATCAGCAAGGGGAAGGGGGAACCGGAGCTGCCGTCATCGTACCGACCACTATGTATGTTGGACACGGCTGGGAAGCTGCTTGAAAAACTGCTGAAAACACGACTGCTCTCGGCGATCGAAGCCGCAGGCGACTTGTCGCCAAGACAATACGGTTTCAGAACAGGGCGATCAACACTGGACGCAATCCAGGAAGTAGCGAAAGCAGTACAGAGGGCGGAAGACCATAACCACCACTCACGCCGCATAGTGCTTCTCGTCACGTTGGATGTAAAGAACGCTTTCAACTCTGCGAAATGGAGCGATATGCTAGCAGCGCTGGAACACTCGTTCCAAATACCGAGATACCTGCTGCGGATAATGGAGGCCTACCTCAGCGACCGCACCCTGCTCTATGACACCACAGAGGGACAGCGAAAGATCGCGGTAACAGCGGGAGCAGCCCAGGGGTCGATCCTTGGACCCAACCTCTGGAACGCCGCCTACGACAGCCTGCTGAGGGCGAAGACACCCGAAGAAACACTGCTCGTCGGATACGCAGATGACGTCGCGGCTCTCATAGCGGCAAGAAACATCGAACAGGCGCAATTAAAGCTCAACAACATCATGAGAACCGTTACGACATGGATGAAGGAACACAGCACGTCGCTAGCCCTGGAAAAAACGGAAATCGTCATCCTCACGAAAAAGAGGATCGATACAGCAATCCCTATGCAAGTAGGAGAGGAAGCAATGCCAACCAAAAGATCCGCCAAATACCTCGGAATCACGATCGACAGGAAGATGAGCTTCGGGGAGCAGATCAAAATTACAGCAGATAAAGCCGCGAAGGGAGTCGCTGCTCTCAGCAGACTCATGGCAAACGTCGGCGGACCAACAGCGGGAAAACGCAGACTACTGATGTCTGCAGTTCAGTCCGTGCTACTCTACGGAGCAGAAGTGTGGGCCCAAGCCCTGAACAAGGAGGTGCACCGGAAGAAGCTCGCACAGGTTCAGCGCAGAGGAGCACTGAGGGTCGCTTCGGCGTACCGCACAGTGTCTGAACCGGCGGTCCTGGTGATGGCCGGGGCAATACCAATCGCGCTGGTCGCGGCCGAGCGAAGAGCGACCTATATCAGAAAGAGCGAGGGCGATAAGGCCACCACCCGAAATGAAGAACGAGGCCAGACACTGGAGAAGTGGCAGGTGTCCTGGCAACAGGAGACAAGAGGACGATGGATGGCGAGGCTCATCCCAGATGTCCGGACCTGGATTGAAAGACCACACGGCGAGATCGGGTACTACATGACCCAACTCCTCAGCGGGCACGGGTACTTACGGTCTTACTTACACAAAATGGGTAAGGCGACATCAGCAGATTGCCTGTACTGCCCGGGCGAAAAAGACGACGCTGAGCACACGTTTTTCGGGTGCCGGCGATGGACACAGCAGAGAAAACCCCTCGAAGACAAGATAGGACAGCTGAGCCCCGAAACTCTCGTTGGAAAAATGTTGATCAGTGAGGGCAACTGGACACAGGCTACCCGCTACGTGGAGGAGATCCTCAAGCGCAAGAAGGCCGACCTGGAAAGAGAAATACATTAAAAACAGAAAGAACATGATAAATGGAAACAGGAAATATACAGATAACCAGCAGAAAAACTGAAAAGTAAAGACCACGGCCCACCTCGAAGTGATGTGACAAACGGTTCCGAGGTGGGGTCCAGGAGAAGGTAGGTGGAGTTTAGTGGGTATACCATACCTGGGGAGTCCCACACACGGGGAAGCAGGCAGCTTCCCTATGGTGCGTAAAGCATTCTCCACCTACCTGGAAAAAAAAAAAAAAAAATTGTTGTTGTTGTTGTTGTTGTTGTTGTTGTTGTTGTTGTTGTTGTTGTTGTTGTTGTTGTTGTTGTTGTTGTTGTTGTTGTTGTTGTTGTTGTTGTGATCATCATCATCATCATTATTTCAGCTCGCAACGAGTTTGAAAACGGGAAGTTAAAAGACTGCCTTAGGTCAGCCCAAACCCGCTTGTTTTGAATGGAAGAGTTGTAGCTTGCTTGGAAACGTGTCAATGAGAAAATATTGGAAAAGTTATATAAATAAAAATATAGAATCATATTGGTTGTAACATTTTATTTCAAACAATATGAACTCTTCTTAAGAATATTATAAACTTTTCTTACAAATAATAACAACTGAGTTTACAGTGGTGAACATATCTTTAATTTTTAATGAAATAATATTGTGGTTGCCTGAGGGCATGGATGTTTAGCGATTTGCCCTGATCCGATAGACCCCAAAATATTCGTCATGACACAGAGGACACCGCGTAAGAATTCAGTCGGCGCAATTTGCGCAGCAGCAGAGATGCCCGTAGGGGATAAATGCGTGTGTCGCAGGTTCAGTTAGACAGACGCAGCATGAACCTGTAGGGTTTGCAACGTCGTCAACCCTCTCTTCGTAGGTAATAGTTCCGCTCGATCGACGGGCACGGGATTTTTGGGCATCGGAACTTGGACAAAGTTGTCGTCAGGTAAGCGGAGATCATCTTAAATTTCGAGAATAGGATATATGAACAAGGAGACAGGTGTTAATAAGGCGAATTTGTAGATAAGTCTGCAATGGGTATTAGGGGCGCATGCACTGTCTCGCAACGGCGGAATTCTCATGGTAAAAATGAAACGAAAATTTTCAATGAAAAAGTATCGTTGGACGGACGCTTTTCAACTCAGAATGATTCAAAGTTATCTAATTCAGACTGAAACAAAGAAGTGCGTGAAAAGTCTTACTGAATAAAGTTCTAAACAGAGTTGGGCGCATTTTTAAACAAATAGTAATAACTAATTACACTCATATTTTATAACGAGGAAAAATTCGATTACTAATTACAATTTTAATTCGTATTTATTCTCAATCCGAGTACAGTATTCAAAAGTCATCATAGGAGCATTCTTCATGCTACATTTGATTATTGACAGTAATTTAGTCAATTTTTGCGGCACTTTACAATTTTCGTACGTAATAAGGAAATTTATTTAATTCAATTAGAAAATGTTTCATAATCAAGGCGACTTTATACCAACAAATACAGCCATACACATCTACACATTCACCTATATTTCTTTGGTACATGGTCACCCCAAATACAATCGAGAATTGTAATTAAAACGAATAAATGGCCAGTCCAAAAAATATTTTTCGAAAAATTAAAATAATTTTTGAGAATTGCAATGAGACCAAAAAATACTTGTATATTTACTTTCTGAATTGTCAGGGCGATCGAAATAAATTATTATTAGATTTGGAAATTGTAGTTCAGATGAAAATAAATACGAATTTTAATTTTGAATCATTATTTAAATTTTTTCTAATAAAAACAAATCACCAACAATTAGTCATTTCAATATCTTCAATTACAAATTAGAATTCTGGTGCCCCAATTTAGATGAAATTATTTCTTTCATTCAGTATTTCTATGATTTCACCGTTAGCTTGTTCTTCGACTCTAATTTCCGGCTGGGGCTGCTCTATGGGTACGATTAGTTCATCTCCGGGCCGTCTATCCTGCTCCGGAGCCTGACCGTTGGCACCACCAACCCTTTGACGAGCGCCCCGTCCCCGTCCCCGTCCGCGTCCTCGACCTCGGCCACGGTTCTCGACATCTTGCCCTGGTGGCATTGCAGCAGGGTCCGCTACTGCAGGCTCCATCTCCGCATTACCACGTCCTTGGGGATTGACATCGACTCTATTTATGGCCTGAGCACCGCGACCTCGTCTATGGCCCCGTGGAACTACAAATGATTGACATCAATAAGTTATGCTAGAAATTGGTGAACTATCGACGGCGTAGTTCAATAGAAACATCGAAATCAACATCATGAATCAGTAGGAACTACCTGGCTCATCGAGTCTGGGTTCCCCAACAGCCATCAATCCACCCTCGACCAAGTCTTCTTCTTGCTCTCCTAGGGCATACAAATGGTTATGCTGAAGGCATGTTCGACCTTGCAGAACGGTATTTGTAATTATTGTTATACCACTTACCATCCTCTTCCACGTCGTGGCGTTCTGGATCGAGTCGACTAGCTGCAGCGGTCCGTCGTGCGCAACGCTCCAGGAACTCCACTAACGTGAATCTACGGGAAAAAAATACGTAATAAGTTTTATTACATATAACTGGGGAAAAAAGTCACTGAACGAATCATCAAGTTCTACATTATCACAAGTTTATCGGGACCCCAATTAGTGTGAATCTATTCACAAATTTTTCAAATACCGTGTATAAGCTTTCGATGACATTACCTGCCGACACTCAGCGCATGTTGCGCATCTCGTATAAGTGTGTCTCTCGCCATATTACGGATACTGCGGGCTCGTCTGGCTCGCTCGCCTCTGAGCAATCGTGCGAGGTCGATCTCCTGATTGACTATCAGCTCTGTTAAATGTTCTACGCATTCAAAAATAAGCGGCGTTACAGAAGTTTCACTACGCCACTGCTGGGATTATCAAATCAGCGTACTATTTTTCCGCACAATCGAGCCTGCACGGTACGAGTCACCTATATTCAGGAGTTCAACCAATGGCAAGCCGAAGGTCAAACGTACTTATCGCGTGCAAATGATAACGTACCGATGAATTTCCAAATATTGGGATGGAGGCCCCCGAGCTTGCGCTTAGCCTCGTTGTGAAAAGACTCCACGAGGTTATTCGTGCGTGATGGACAGCCGTACACGCTGACCACATCTGCAAGTGGACCCCATTGTCTTCTGAGGTACAACATGAATTGCAGCACTGCTGGGTAGTCTTCTGCGATTTGGTCAGCCATTCCAGCCAGTAATCCCAGCCCCTCGTTGAAGTTATTGGATGGAGCCAATGGAAGTGCCATTGCCATAGCAAGGATGGAAGTTCGCGCCCGGAGAGGCCCAAGCGTCTCCACCGCCGGAGAAGGGCCTCAAAGTAAGAAGAGTGTCAAAAAATGAAGAACACCGTTGTAATCAGCGTAGTACAATACGTTCACGATGTACACTATGAATAATAATTGTCGGATATGTTTTACCTGCGTAAAATGAAACCAACAACCATGGAGGTGCGCTTCGGGAAACACCTCCCTTAATGCACTTATCGCGGAGCGTTCATAGTCGCCCATTATGAAGCGCAAGTTTTCTGCGACACCCGGTGCAAGATGAACGATTTTTCGGAAAATCGCAGAATATAACGCCCTAGTTCTCGCACTACACAAAACGTACACGGCTGCCATTCCCTGAAAAGTTTATTACACGTCATGCTGGCATATTTATTTTGAATTGCAACACATCACCAGAGAAAGACAAATAAGGGAGGGACGTACGGTATCCATGACACGTATATGTACAGTGTACAGTTGGGAAATCGGTGGATGGGACGGTGCTACCTAGAAAGAATTGGAATTAATTAGAATATTAGATATAATTTTTCGAAAGTAATGGCCAGGCTCATGCAATGCAATGAATCCACCTGACGAAACTAACAAGAAGATGGTATCAAATCTCCGGAACAGGGATTTCGTACAGGTTACTAGAGATACGTGTTTCTCTGAACCAAAAAATGAAACCCTTGCTATTTCATTAATTCTAATAGGCTTTTGTTTTCTGTATGCGCGATAATTAATGAAAACTCTATAACGACCGATTATGAGCACAGTATATAGTGCACATCCAAATTTGGTCAATATTACCTTGAATGTTCCGTCTACATAAATTTCTCTACTAGTGCCAATAGCTTCCAGCAGGCCGTCACTGACAAATATCAGTGCAATCTCGCCATCGTCTGCCTCGACAAGGCCTCGGTAAATCCTTTGCGTCGGTTCATATGTGTCTAAGGCCTCCGCTAGTTCCCGCAGATTTCCGGGTATCACCGGTCTTACACGCGTACGGGCTCGTATTAGGGATGGGCGATATATATCGATATATCGAAATATCGATATTTTCACGCAAACATATCGATATTTATCGTTGATATTTAGTGGTCCGATATATCGCTGTATCGATATCGTAGCAGCCGATATCGAATGCTGATATTGACAGCAAGCGCGTTGCATATATACGTCACATCTGAGCTGTTTTACTACAAAAACAGAATTGGACCCGACTTCGGTTGATCATCTGTCGAGACTCGTAGCGCCACTCACAGTTCGACATTTTGAAACTTGAAAGTTGTTTTATGGCCTCTGCACACTGCGCGCGATGAGCGATCAACGATGAGCAATAGCCAATGAGAGCTCTGCTTTTTCGAACGACGTTCAGAAAAACGCTATTAGTCGGTGTCAAACCGTTGAATTTACATTCAGAACGATACAACGATACAAGACAAAAGGTGAGATTTAACGTGGGAATATTGATCATTACAAATTAATATTAAAAACTTGATTATCTCACAACTATTTCATGATACGTTACTGCTTTGTGTGTGTTGGTGTGTTCTTAACAATGTTTTGATCTTTGCATGATTTTACAGCTTGGCTTGGGTATGAAACTAAATCGGCTCCTCAACCCCAACTTCTTTGATTCTTGAGTGATTTATAACAGTACGATCATACACGTAACATCCATACATATCCTTTTCTTTTCACTGAAATTAGTTATTCCTACCTCTTTAATGTATTTTGTCTAGTCTTATATACTGTTTTTTTGTTTGTTATAAATAATCACCCCCTTTTTTTTTATAGTGGCGCCTAGTATTTTATGGAAGTTTTTCATAAAGAAAGAGAACAAAGCCGTGTGTAAGATCTGCAAGTCAGATGTCAAAACAAGTGGAAATACTTCGAATTTGAAAGCACACATTAAACGCTACCATCCTAAAGTACAAATGGATGTTGATCTTGACAATTCTGCCGAGGATAAACCTATCAATCGATTGAAAAGAAAACAGCTGGTTAGTAAATTAAATTTTCTCTAAACTATTGTCATATGACAGAAAATGTATTATCTATCGTGTGCAATCATTACAGCCGAATAATGGAAGCGAGTCTGGATGTGACGACTCTGATTATTTCGACGAACCTCCTGTATCTCCACCAGAATCAGCATCGTCAAGCAGTTCTTCTTCAACACGATTCCAAAGAGAGCCAAAAAAGAAACAATCAAGATTAGAAGAGTCTTTCATTAATCAGAAGTCTTATCAAGGTAGCTAAATAATACAGTTTATTCTTTTGATCTAGCATTGAAATGTATATGAGGTATTCCACCACAAGTGTATGTGAATGCATTCGGTCCGTACAGATATTTCATTTATTGTGATTTTGCAACTATATAAATTCGTTAAAATATTAGGTATGAAGTTTTATTCATTCACGTTGAATTATCAATTGTCATTTCAGATGGTGGAGATAAATCAAACGATATAACCAACGGACTTCTATTCTTCTTGGCAAAGAATAATTTGCCTCTTAGCCTTGTGGACACCGAAGGCTTCAGACTTCTTATGAAAAAAGCTGCACCCTTGTATAAGCCGCCTAGTAGAAAAACTACAACGACCCTTATGGAGGAAAAATATGACGTATTATCGACGATAGTCAAAAACGAATTAGCCCAAGTCTCTGACTTATGCCTCACAACAGATATTTGGACTGACTCTTTAAATACTAAAAGTTATTTAGGTGTGACAGCACACTACCTTCAAAAAGATACGCACAAGAATGTCGTAATTGGTGTTATAGAATTGGAAGAACGCCATACGTCAGAAAATATAAAAATCTGGTTATTGCAGGTAGTCGAGGATTGGGAAATAGATGAAGCCAGTATCGTTGCTGTTGTTTCAGACAGTGCCGCAAATATAAAAAAAGCTGTGACCGATGCTTTCGGCGCAGAAAAGCAGATGCCCTGTTTCGCACATCTCCTAAATTTAGTACCATCTAGAATAATTCAAAAAGATGAAGTTATCAGTGCATTGTGCAATAAAGTAAAAGCTATTGTGTCGTATTTCAAAAAATCTGTAGTTGCTACAGATCAATTAAGAGCAGTTTCGACATTAAAACTAATAAGCTGCATTGATACCCGTTGGAATAGTTTGCATGACATGCTAGTCAGATTTTCTGAATTGGCAAACAAAATTAGTGTCATTCTGTTAGAATTCATTTCTGGTCCAGAAATGCTTACAGCTGCTGAGCTGCAGGTAGTGAGAGAGTTCATTGATTTACTCAATCCATTCAAGGAGGCAACTCTGTTGGTTTCTGGGGAGAAATACGTCACGGCGAGTCAAATTATACCTATTGTTGCATCACTCAAACATAATTTGGGGGGATACAAAGTTAATACAGATACAGGGCTACGTCTAAAAAATCTCCTCATTGCGGAATTCTCGAAGAGATTTGAAAATATAGAACAAATGACTTTGTTAGCAGTGGCCACTATATTAGATCCACGGTTCCGAAAAATACATTTTGCCAATATTTTACATTGCTCTAACGCCATCAATAAGATCTCGAAAGTGCTAAACACGGCTAGTGTTGAAAACTCGATGTCTGAAGAATGTGACGAGGTTAAAATTGGACCAGCCCCAGATTCAAGTGATTTCTGGTCATTTCATGACAGTTTAGTAAATTTGACGAAGGTCAGAAAAGAGGGGAATCATGCTCAAAATGAAATGCCTGATGACTTCAAATACTACCTGAATCAGGATCCGATTGAGCGACACCGAAGCCCAGTCGAATTCTGGAATCAATACCGACCGTCGAAACTTTACGCACTTGCTAGGCGATACTTATGTATAACGGCAAGCTCGGTGTCATCGGAGCGTTTGTTTTCTTTAGCTGGACTCATAATGACTGACTTGCGGAATAGGTTGACAAGTCAGCATTTACAAATGCTAATATTCCTAAATTCACTACCTGTGGAAGACTGGCATATTTAGTTCATATTTTCTGAGTTGAAACTATTGTACTAATATTTTCCGAATTATTACTCTCTGTCTTTTGTCCTAATTATTCATTCAATCCTTGTTAATCGTCCTCGATCAATCGTCCTCGATAATAAACTAGTTAAATCTATAAACTAATAATCTAAACTTATGAATTATTCTAGTATCTCTGATTTTGTACTAGTATAATAATTGAAAAAATGTGATTGAAAATGTAAAATTTTGTAATAAAAAAAATGTCGTTTGGGCTCTACAAACTAATACGTGGTTTTCATCTAGTTAATGAAAATAAATGTTGAACTATTCTAAGACTACGTTTCCCATCGAGTCGGGTTGGGTCGTGGTAAAGTATAAGTCTATTTTATTTGATTCATAATCCCTACGACTTCATATCGATATATCGAAATATCGATACTCCAATATCCGATATTGAAGCGTATCGATATTCTGTACATCGATACGTACCGATATGCAATATCGATATTTTTTTGGATATCGCCCATCCCTAGCTCGTATCATCGCACTTTTAATAGCTGGAAATCTTAGTTTTGGCGCTACGATAGGATTTCTGTTATGGAATTGAGCATCGATTATAATTAATGTACTGAACAAAAAATCGTTTCGGCGACCAACGTGAAGTATTAATTAACCGCCATTGGTTTCACCGAATTAACCGAATACATGGGGTATTCCGCCTCAACTCGACGTGTCTCCAGACTTTGACAATCCTAATAACGGTAATTTGTTTGGTGCATGTTCGTCATAGCTTCGGCGATTAGTCTCATCGTTTCGATGGGGTAAAAGATTGAAATTCCCAAGTATTCGATGATACGAGATTTTGAAACGTATATACGTAACTCGAAATCTGTCAGTCCTGTAGAAGAAATTATTAGTACGGAGTTTCTTGTACTTCAAATGTACTATTTGGAAATAATTTTTTCGTCATCCTTCTACCCCTGTATCAGTTATTTTCGAATAAACATTAAAATGCCGTTTTCAGGAAAATAGGACATTTTCGATGTTATTGAAATTTTTAAACGGTATTCTACGAAAAATTACGACCTTTCTTGAGATGGCATGACTCTTAGTTCAGAAGTTACAATAATTTGAAAATCAGCAAAAGCCTGAAAGGGAATGAAACTTTCTGAATATGTAAGAATGGAATGGAATAAAAGGATTATGAATAGAAGTAGTCATACTCCGCGTAATAAACTGCTGGCGCAAAATACTAATTATTCATTTTGTTGTTAGTGTTATTGACAGCGTAGGTAATTTGGGAATTTCAATCTTTTATCCCATCGGAACGATAAGACTAATCGCCAAAAAATATGGAGTGAGTAGGTTCATCTTATGGTGCAACATATACAAAAAAAATTAGCGGTATTGAAATTGTCAAAGTCTGGAAAGACGCCGAGTCGAGGCAGAATACCCCATATACATATAGTCATTCGACAAATTATCCACAGAATATTCAATAAACCTTCGGCAAACGTCATCGAAAATTTGCTTCAGCGGAATGTTAGACTCCACGGCAAGGTCCAACATCGCAGATCGCATTTCCGCCTCTTCAATGATAGTATCATTGGGTTCATGGCCCGAGTGCGGCTCATACACATCAACGATGTTTCCTTCAAGTACCTGCGCAGCACCCGTACACCCTATACTTGATCGTGTGGAACATCGGTATAGGTGCGGCGATGTGGTATCGATATGATACTTATACCCCTCGTACACATACCGAACGGTATTCACGCGTTTACCGCGAATTTGCTGCATCTAAATTTTCGAAATAGATGATTACCACAAGGGATTCGCGAGCAGTCAATAAATTGTTACGCGATTACAGTACGCAATGTATAAAGTTATATAATAGGAGCTCATTGTAATCGATAACTGTCTTTTTAATATCTGATAGTAAGTAAACGCTGCAAAACTACACAATTGTAAGTTTCGATGCTAACTTTTATTACGGTAATGAAGTCTAGTAGGCAAAGCATAGAAAATAGAAGATCCCTTAATATCACAGTATTTTTTGCTTTTTGATAATCTATTGTCAGACTAAAATTAGAACATATCGGTAATTCATTGTGAGGGCCTGAGAGCCGGAAGCATCACAAAGAGAACAGAAATTAACGTATAAATATTTTCGCACAACGCCTAGACGTGAACAATTGAACGCGTTTAATTTTTTTACCGATCCTAACCCTACAAAATCAGAAATTTTTTTTTTTAGCAATCATGACACTTCTTCATTTGGTCAACTATTGGGTGAACGAATATCTATCTTCCCAAACACTAACGACAGAAGATAGAGCTTCCAATATCCGTGTAGGAAAAAGTCAAATTTTCTTAATTTAAATTCTTCGATAAAATACAGCAATCGTTAATTGTATATTTAATGTGAAAATTCGGATTGAAATGTACAAGCGAGCAAAGACGAAATAATTATGTCATGTGTAACTTACCGCAAAAGATTGCACCCCAACGCTCAAATAGCCCTGAAAAGGGCTGTTTTATGAGAAAATAGAAAAGAACAGAAGAAGGTGCAAAATATTTTTCAAAAAAAGAATGACTCGAAAAATCAGAACAATTAAGAAAGCTATAGAATATGGGAATAGGTATACGAAGAGGCAGGTATAGAAAAAAATGAAAAATGACTCGAAAAATTAGAACAATCAAGAAAGCTATAGAATATAGAAATAGGTAACGAATAGGTAGGTATAAAAAAAACGAGAAATGATTCGAAAAATTAGAACAATCAAGAAAGCTAGAGAATATAGGGATAGATATACGAAAAGGCAGCTATACAAAAAAATGACTCGAAGGATTAGAAAATTAACGAAATTGAAACACAAGTGTGGGCACTATACAGGGTGATTCAGTTCGACCGCACCATATTTTAGGGGTAGATTCTTTGTGAAAATCTAAGACTAAAAGTCCTTTACGAAAAATTCGAGAGACCGACGGTGTTCCAGTTAAAAAATATCAAAGTTGACCAATTACGGAGCTCATACGTGACCAAGACAGGCCTGGCTTGTAAGTGAAAATTTAACAGTGCCCGTGTCAAATCGAATAACTGTCAAGATTTGAGTTAAATTACTTGTTGATAATTAAATCGTTGTCTCCGACTGAAATCGTCGTGTCCAGGTAGCTTGTTTACTTTGCTCAGGTCCTCCGCTGGGTGGTCTCCGGAGTTCAGGTCGACCGCTTCGTAGTTTCCAGGATTCAGGTCACGCGCTAGGTGGATTTCGCCGCCCGGGTCCTTCGCTTCATGGTTTCCGGTGTCCAGGTCACGCGCTTCGTAGTTCTCGCCGTCCAGGTCCTCCGCTTCGTAGTTTCCGAGGTCCAGGTCGACCGCTTGGTAATTTCCGGTGTCCAGGTCACGCGCTTCGTAGTTCATGCCGTCCAGGTCCTCCGCTTCGTAGGTGCCGAGGTCCAGGTCGACCGCTTGGTAGTTTCCGGTGTCCATGTCACGCGCTTCGTAGTTCTTGCCGTCCAGGTCCTCCGCTTCGTAGTTTCCGAGGTCCAGGTCGACCGCTTGGTAGTTTCCGTTGTCCAGGTCACGCGCTTCAAGCGGTCCACCTGGACCTCGGAAACTACGAAGCGGAGGACCTGGACGGCGAGAACTACGAAGCGCGTGACCTGGACACCGGAAACCATGAAGCGAAGGACCCGGGCGGCGAAATCCACGTAGCGCGTGACCTGAATCCTGGAAACTACGAATATAAATAGAGCAAAAAATAGAGCAAAAATGCAAGCAGACAGTTGTGTAGAACTTAGAATTCCCTATAGAAAAGTCAGTAGTGGCATGATTTCTATGTCCAAGACTTGAGTCGTGAGAGGAGTCCGGAAATATAATTTTTTTTTCATTTGTCGTGTTTCACACGTCATTCACAATTTCTGCGTAATATAAGAGCCTTGAATTGAACAGCTGGAAAAATTCATGGCTTATATTGACCCTAAAAGTAATTTGACTATAATAAAAAATAATTTTTTTTTTTTAAATTGGAATTTTAACCGATTGATGAAAATGTTTATTCTATTTTTCCTGACTTTAACATATCTCATAAAATAGTTCTTAGTCGTTATCTTTCTATCCCCGGAAATTCGATCTCAGTTTTCATGGTAGAGTCGATGGTTTTGCCGTAAATATATCATTAAGGGAAGACCCTATGGAGATTTTTACTAAAATCGTCCAAAAATCGATTTTGCGTTTTTGTCGGAAATATACTCCAGGGGCCTGTCTTCACCTCGTGAGAAATATTCAAGGCCCTGTGATGGTTGTTAATTCAGGGGCAGCTGATTTTATGAATGAAATTGTTTTTAAAAAAAATTGTTTCCGGGAAATAAACTTCTAGAACCTCGTCCAACTATTGGAAATACCATTGAATGTAAGTTTCATAAAAGATATAGTCAACGTGTAAACTACGTGGCCAAACGTATGGGTACTGAAGAACATTTTTAGTTTCTGCAGGTCCGCCTTTAATCACTGGCTGCGCCCGGTGGCCGGAACCACGACTTCAGCCGGAATCATCTCAGGAACTATTTAAAATATCAAAAAAGTATCAACAACTATTTTCAATAAAAACAATTGAAACCTTTGGTGCAAGAACCAGATAGGTCCACGTTTATACAATTTTCAGTATAAGAAAAAAACATCGAAAAAATCTAATTGGGAATTTTAAAATCAAACTAAAAGTAAACCAAGTAAATTAAGATGTATATATGACTGATTGAATTACGATGTTTTTTTTCTTTTTAAATTTACTTAGGCAATATCATGTAATCATAATACATGAATGATTGAAATCAAATGTGAACTGTAATGATCAATCATAGACAGTGGATACTCCGAAAAAAAGATTGCAATAAAAACATTTGTGTCTAATTGTTTACGGTAGAACACGTTATTTCGACTTTCTGATATTTCTATTAGTTCCTGATTGAGATTTGGAAACAACCACAGCCGTTTGAATTCGTAAGCTGCGCGCGGTGGTTACCCCTCGCGCTGATTGTTCGAGTGACCGGCCGCAGTTCATGATTAGAGATTGTTTCACGGTAAAACTGTGAGGTCTACGATGAAAACTAAATCAGTTAAATTTTGGAGGAATAGTATGATAAATAATGACACCAAAGCTGATCATCGTTCGACAATTAATTCATGAGATATGTTAAATTCGGGAAAAATAAAATCAAAATTTCACACATTTGTCAAACGTTACATGTTGGAAAAAAATATTATTTTTCATCAAGGACAAATTACTTTAGGAGTCAGTATAGGCCATAGTTCTTTTCAGCTTTTCGATGCTGTCATATTATAAGGAAATTGTGAATGACATATGAGGCGCAGCAAACGCGATAGAAAATATCATATTTTCGCACGCGTTTTAATTTGCAATCATACTCTATGTTGAACAGTTTTCCCGGGGGAGGCATTGAAAGTGCACGCAACACAAATTTTCGACATTTTTCGTCCGTTCTCATTGTTTATTTATGAAACTCAGCAGGTATGAATTCCGCTATTTTGATTTCTTCATCACATTGATACTTTTGATTTAATAATTGGGCGCAGTGGACTGCCCGATTAGCTTCCGAAAGCTCTTTCTCTTTCGTGAAAAAACTCTCAAAAACTGATATATATGTACACATGGGTTGGCGGATTGTGTCGCACCTAAAATCTGCAACTGAGGGTACATCTCTTTTTAAGTTGGCAATACCTCGACTTGAGTGCCCCCGCGACGGATAGCGGCGACATAGCGAGGTATGTGTCACTTCATCTGTCAGTTCGCATAACCATGAAAAAATGATTTCACTGAAAATATGTGACGTAATTTTGACCGTCAATTGACATAACCTTTAACCGCACAAATGATCGCAAGGTGTTATCAGTATTAAAAGGGTGATCCATGTATGTCCATGAATCTGCCTTGGCATTAACATTTTTATAACAATTACGTTATTTACTGAACGAGCGTTGTAATCATCTAACAAAATTTATCGGATCTCTTTACTCATTTTCTGTGGGTCTATTATGTTTCCTGAAATTAATGTGACGAAGATGAAAACTATCATCGCAGTGAGAGACAATACCTGTAACGGTGTATTTCTTAATCATAACAATAATACGAATACAATTGGGTACCTGATTAACATGATTTTATTTTGTAAACATTATGAAAACGAAACATTGAATATAAACTAAACTCATTTCAATTTGAATTGTGCTTTAAATTGTCATTAATTAACAACGCTTAATAAGCTAATAAATAACACATGCTACAATTCATTGTAATATGAAAACAAATCAGCTATATAATTTATAACGATATGTCAAAGCGATTTTGAACCCATTTATAAAATAGTTACACGATTGTGAATGAGAATATAATAGGTAATACTGATTAGAGTGCGATACAACTAGAATCTCAGCTATCAATCTCACTTTGACTATAGATTTCGAAATATAAAATGAAACCTATTGATTTGTAACTCAGCTAACGTAAATTATGAACCTCTATACTACTAAGTTTAATAACAAAGTGCCTGAAGCATTACTCAGTTTAAATATAGAACGTCAGTCTCATTTTGACTAGAATACATTGCACGTGAGAATCATAAATGTTCTTTACAATCATGAATGCACATATGAATTATAAATGCAATGTTCCTCAAGCGATGCCATCGTACTTGACAGTAAGCTCTACAGTCTCTACTGTGCAGTCACCTGACATAACAATTTATAACGATATGTCAAAGCGATTTTGAACCTATTTATAAAATAGTTACACGATTGTGAATAAGAATATAATTGGTAATACTAAGAGACAATACCTGTAACGGTGTATTTCTTAATCATAACAATGAAACGAATACAATTAGGTATCTGATTAACATGATTTTATTCATCAATCACGTCAATGACGCTCTTCAAGATCAGTCGTCTTTGCAGCTTAGCAATTCCTCGTACCATCTTTGATGAGTTGACTTTTAATGTATGGTACGCTGTGGTGCTTATCTACTTCCAGATTAATCTTCAAAGCTGCCTCTCATGTTTAAGCTTGAATTGCTGTCACTAAATTTATGTCCTCGTATGGTTCAAAATGTCTACGTGGCCCGTAGTTTCTCTGGGCATCTTTTAGACCTCCAATTCGATTTATCTATTTATTTGTTTATTACACATTTTATTTTTAAACTCCCATGTATGTCTTTTATTTTATAGAAAATCAGCACAATCATATTTACGAAATTTGCGAAGTTTTACATTAAATTTATTACTGATCAATTTCAATGACCTACAATATCATGCTTAATGAAATCTAGCTATGAATTGTATAAAAGTCATTCACAAATCAAGTCTTAGTATTACACTTGTTCACGTCGGTTTGATGAGCTTTCCAAGTCTTAACTGATGCTGATAACTTATGATGAAATTGTCTTATGAACCCCATGCATTTCAATTCGAATGATTTGATGTGCTATAAAAGTTATTTGGCCCAATGTAATATAGTTAATTGATAGATGAATATAATTAATCAATGGATATTCGTAAATCTTTACCACAAATCTTGCGATTTATCCATCTACTTTGAAATAATCCATCAACCCTTCCTAAAATGAAATTTGATGGTTGTGACATCTTAAAAACTACAACATACCAATGATGTTGACAAATTTTTAAATATTTGTAAATATTTAGTTTTAAAATGCATTATGTTGAATTCCATAATGCATAGTTGCATGAAACAGTCAAATTTTACAAAAAATAAATGAGAAATGTCCAGTTGCTTAGGAATAAATAACACTGACCAACGCAGCATTCAAAGCACTTGAAGGCATTATATAAATTAAAAACTGCATTTGAACACTCATTCATGTTAATTGTTTAATTATTTATTGTTCAAAATTTTATTAATTCCTAAAAAGAATGTTTCAACCATCAGTAATTGCATATGGCAGAGTAGCAGGACTATTCGAAGCTGGTTGGCGAAATCGTGAAATAGCTGGTAATGATTTCTACAGATTGATCAATTTTTAATTAATTAAATATATATCCGAGTACATATATCATTAAAAGATTAATATCAAATAAATATATTCATACTAAAAATTATTATTAATAATGTTACATCTAAATTAAAAAAAAAAAAAATTTATTAATTGCATCTACACTTGCATCGCCGAAGGTTTAAATCTGTTTTGGATATACACACTGACATAATATTAATTTTGTCGTGTGTAATTTATTCTTTTAATTTAAATTAATTTAATTCAATTTTAATTTTATTTTTATTTCATTCAATTGTATTACATATACAGCTGAAATCGGATGTAATGTTCGCACCATTGAACGCTACCGAATAAAATATAATGAGGGGATGCAAGGGATGAAAGATCGACGTGACACAAATGGTCCACGCAGAAGAACAACGGCAGCAGAAGATGCGGCATTAGTTGCGGCTGTTCGGAGGGAACGGTTCGAGCCGGCATCAAAGGCGCATCGTGAATTGCAGCTGAATATAAGTATGCAGTCAGCACGTGCGCGTCTCAAAGACGCAGGGTTGGGGTGCTGCATTGCTTCTAAGAAAACTGCGTTAGAGCAACGTCATAGAGACAGCCGGATCGAATTCGCTCGGAGTGTTTTGCACATGACAGTGGCAGACTGGCAAAGCGTAATCTTTACCGATGAGAAAGTTTTCTCTACGGATAAAGATTCACGTAGAACTGTGTGGAGGGAGCGTGGGCAGCGGTATAACCCGGACAACATATTGCCAAGGTACAGGAGTGGACGTGTGACTGCTGCGTTCTGGGGTTGGATTAGCGGTACAAGTCCGGGTACGCCAGTAGAAATCAACCGCCAAATGAATGCGGCACAATACATCCAAATTCTAGAAGAAGTGATGATACCTTCTGTGAGGGCTGTTTATCCTGTAGAGGAAATGCCAATCATTCGAATTGTTGAAGATAACAGTGCAGTACATACGGCTAGAATCGTGCGCAACTGGTATGCCCAGCATCCAGAGGTGCAACGATTCGACTGGCCGGCGAAATCCCCCGACCTGAATCCGATGGAAAATGCTTGGGCGGAGATGGGACGGGGATGGAAACCAGTCGAACGTGAGAGAAAAGAGGGTCTATGTATACGAGTCCGTGCAGCATGGGATGGGCTACGTGCAAAGCCCGGCTATACTCAAGCTTTAGCGTCATCCATGCCTGACCGGATACGAGACGTTTTGATTAATCAGGGCAGGCCCACTAAATACTAATGGACCTGCTCTGATTATTCATTACTCATTGTAGAGGAGAGGCATGGATACACTAAAACTTTGAGTTATTTTCGATTTGTATGTAGAGCTCATTTCAAACTACACAGATTCTTCTGCGCAGTCTCTGTTTTCTCTGTATGTAATGCTCTCTTGAATTCAGCAATCGTAATTGGTGGTAATTCAGCTACATGGCATACATATCTTACCAAAATCTATCATCAAACCTTCCGGCATTTGTATTGTTCCGAATTCATTACCTTAGTCACAATTCTGCTCTGATGCAAGGTGATGATGTTGAAAAAATAACGTTGCCTGCCTCCTTCCACCTTATTCAAAAAATTTTTTGACATTTAAATTTTCGTTCGAGTATAATTATTTTATTTTCAGTATTAATTTTTATTTTAAATAGACCAACTAATTATCTGTGGAGTAAACTTTGTCATCGGTAAAGATTATACTGGTCGTTAAAAAAAATTTCAGTTAAAAGTTGAAAAATCTTAAGTAAACCTGGAACAAAAAAGGTCCTCAAAGTTTATACCGAGAGGAAATCTTGAAAGTATACAGTCGACTGCGCATGCGCAAGTTTTGTCGTCTGCTGAAGCAGGCTGGCCATCCCTGGCCATCCCCATAATTGATACGAACTTTTGAGGTTAGGATCCCAATGAATTGCGGTAGTGATTCGGAAAGGCTTGGAAAGCTTTTATTGTTGAGATTGAAACCTGATGTTCTGAAAGAGCCGTCGAGATTTATTCCGAACAGCTGCTTGCTTGTTTCGATTCGATGGTATTGGTTTATTTATAGAGGATTTGTTTTCTTCCAATTCCAATTAAACACTAGAGGTCTAACTGTAAATGATGGGTGCTTGGAAGAAACGAAGCAGCTAGGTGGGAACAGTTTATTTAATCGTGTTAATTTGATACAGTAGGAATTAAATTAAAATAAAAAACAACATAACATCGATTGACTACTTTAGGCGCGAGAGTTCGACAGCTCTCGCTTCATTTCTTGCAAGTTGGCACCCATGCCTCGTAGGTTAAAATATCAGCGCGGGACGATCTCACCGACCAATAAAATTCAATTATTTGGCGCATGCGCAGTCGACTGTATACTTTCAAGATTTCCTCTCGGTATGCTATATCTCATTATTAATGGGTGCCGGTAATGTTTTTATATTTTTATTATAAAATCAGGCTTTATTTGTTTTCAGACATTGATATTTTTTAATTTTATAACGTTTTAAATTGAAAAAGATTAAAAAATATTTAAAACGTTATAATATTCAAAAAGATCCATGTCTGAAAACAATAAAGCCTTATTTTATAATAAATAAATAAATACAATAACAGGACCCCTTAATAATGAGATGGAGCATTTAAATTTTTAGGATCTTTTTTTTCAAGGTTAACTTTAGACTTTTCAACTTGTAACATAATTTTTTTTTTAACGGACAGTATAGTAAAGATAGTAAGATGTCAGATGACTGCACAGTAGAGACTGTAGAGCTTACTGTCAAGTACGATGGCATCGCTTTAGGAACATTGCATTCATAATTCATACGTGCATTCATGATTGTAAAGAACATTTATGATTCTTACGTGCAATGTATTCTAGTCAAAATGAGACTGACGTTGTATATTTAAACTGAGTAATGCTTCAGGCACTTTGTTATTAAACTTAGTAGTATAGAGGTTCATATAGCTGATTTGTTTTCATATTACAATGAATTGTAGCATGTGTTATTTATTAGCTTATTAAGCGTTGTTAATTAATGACAATTTTAAGCACAATTCAAATTGAAATGAGTTTAGTTTATATTCAATGTTTCGTTTTCATAATGTTTACAAAATAAAATCATGTTAATCAGGTACCCAATTGTATTCGTATTATTGTTATGATTAAGAAATACACCGTTACAGGTATTGTCTCTCACTGCGATGATAGTTTTCATCTTCGTCACATTAATTTCAGGAAACATAATAGACCCACAGAAAATGAGTAAAGAGATCCGATAAATTTTGTTAGATGATTACAACGCTCGTTCAGTAAATAACGTAATTGTTATAAAAATGTTAATGCCAAGGCAGATTCATGGACATACATGGATCACCCTTTTAATACTGATAACACCTTGCGATCATTTGTGCGGTTAAAGGTTATGTCAATTGACGGTCAAAATTACGTCATATATTTTCAGTGAAATCATTTTTTCATGGTTATGCGAACTGACAGATGAAGTGAGACATACCTCGCTATGTCGCCGCTATCCGTCGCGGGGGCACTCAAGTCGAGGTATTGCCAACTTAAAAAGAGATGTACCCTCAGTTGCAGATTTTAGGTGCGACACAATCCGCCAACCCATGTGTACCTACATAATCTGTAGGAATATCGATATGTTTGATGTTCATGATTTTCAACAATTTCCATTTATTTCATTACGATTTCCAGTTGGCTATTTGAATATTTGGAACTGTGAAAAATATGATTTTTTCCAACGAGCTCCTCGTTGTTATAACAGGTGCGATCAAATAAAATCTTTAATTGAAAATAAACCCTTATAGAAATGTGAAAATAAAAATATCGACGAACTCCTCATTCCATTCCATTATGTGAAATGGATAACTTTTTTTTTCTATGGAGACGTTTATAATTTTACCTTTTTAAATCTCTTATGCAGAGATGCTGCGGAGATGCTGCGCTGCTCGGTTAATAGCGTTGCACATGCGCGCTGGACTTGCCCGGCCATCAGTTTGAATATTTGTATTTGCTTGTAATACCGAAAAGGGATAATGTGATTCCATTGAATGATGATCATACCGCTGTTCTCAATGAGCACGAGAATGCACACATCCTATTGCAATGAACGTTTGAAGATAGAATATTATGTGAAATAACAAAAACATTGTTTAGTGTGTTGCTTAAAGTTAGCTAGGCAATTTGAGGAGAAAATCTACGTAGCGCCACAGAGTTTATCTCTCACATACGAGAATAGTATTGCTTTTTTTTTAAATATACTTTAGTTATTATTATTATTCCGGCATACGGAATTAAGAAGAATCGTATACGCATGCAATTCATATATCCAGACATATTCTATTTAAAAAGGCAGCATTAACTTTTAAATGCTACCTGTGTGAATAAGCGTTGCAAAATCGATATAGGTAGATGAGAATAACCTTGTAGGATTTCAGGATCTTACCGCTACGATTAAGCTTTGCGCAGTGCACAAACTAAAACGCTTCATGTAATCCAAATATCATTCTTCGAAACTCGGGGTACGAGATCCGTTCATACAAATTTTCGTTTTCATGGGACATTTATAGATAAGAATGTTTCGCAGAGGTACTTCGCCTCCATGGGTGTTTGATTCCTTTCAAAGCAGGAGTGTGAATTTTAACTCATGCAGTCATTAAATTGGATCACAATAGGGTTCTATACATAGTATAATTAACATTCACTTACCTGGGCGCGTCCAAATTGTTTCATGGTCAAATCTTGAAACCAACTCATCAATTCACAATATTCACCCCGTTAAAAAACTTGGCCGCTATGGATGTCCGTTACCGAACCTTGACCCGGTCAAAAATCCTCGTAAAATCAAGAAACGGTTGGAGTCGTTTCTCCGAAAGAGCTTCGACCGAAGAACGATGTTACTGAATTTCTCTAAAACTTACAATTTTTGTATGAAACATAGCTTAGTCAAACTCAGTGTTTCCACAATATTTCACCATTCTCGTTACAATGGGTCGTATACGCTGTATAACGTACGTGGAAAATCCGGGCGAAAAAACTTTCGTATGTCTGTACTTCTTACATTTTGAAGAACGCCCTAGATGCCGAAACTCCAGTGAACTTTAATCTTCCAAGTCTTACTGTTCTCAAATTACTGCAGTTTAGCTTTTAATTTGGGGCAGAGAGGTGATTCTGTATATTCGCACGAGATTTGATTTCTTTTTTTTCTAGTGAAGTCTGCTCATTCAAACTAACATCACCTGCTTGAAATAGAATTGAAAGCAGTATAAAATTGAATTTTTTAGAATATAATGGTTTCTTCACATCATTCCCAAAAATTCAAATTGATTTTGTTACTCTGAGCTGTTAGCTCAGAAAGATTGGCAAAACTGAAATATGTAAGAAGGTATGTGATTTCTATTTCAAAATCTTATCAACAGTAATATAAATGCTGTTCAAATGAAAAGAATTCCTTCTGTTGAATTATCAAATTGTTTCACCGACCCTTACAAAATGATATAGATGATGAACAATTCAATCGCGTGTCACGATACGATAAGTCGAATTGGAGCTATGTCGGTCTCAAACAAGCTTACAAAAATTTTGACTCCGTACGTTCCTCATAGGAGATAGAATTTTTAGAATTTACAAAAAAAAAAATTCAACTATGCCTTCATACTCACCAAATCTTCATCTGTCAATTAGAAATTGAATTCAAATAGGAAAATATTTCGTCTTTCAATTACAAGTTAATCCAATTCGGGTAATATTTGATCTTTTAATTATAAATTGAATATAATTATAAAAATATTTCGTTTTCCGATTACTAATCAAATTCAGTTTTAAAAATACCATTCCTTTCAATTACTCATTCTAACTAATTCAGAAAATCATCAGTAATTGAATTAGATTTTCAATTGACCAGCTCTGCCTATAATCTCATTGTCAGATTTATTCTGTAGAACCTGGCTATGTGAAATGATTTTTCTGTAGAAACGAACCTCCGAGTACGAACTCTGTAGAAACGAACCTCCGAGTTCGTACTCTGTAGAAACGAACCTGCGGCCGATGATTCTTCTGTAGAAACGAATCTGTACAACCGAACCTGTAGGAACGAACCTGTGCAACGTGCTACGCGAAAATCTGTAGGGTCGAACTCATAATCATTCTGTAGAAACGAACCATGTAGAATAATTCCTCTGTAGAAACGAACTCTGTACAAACGAATCTGTAGAACTGCTGCTCTGTAGAAACGATTTCTGTAGAAACGATACCCGCTCAAAACGAGCAAGAGGAACACATGAGGGGACTTTATGGACAAATCAAGGAAAAGTGTATAGTGCAAAGTGCCGGTGCTCATGCAGAAGTTACCTACGAGATAGATGAACGGTGAGTCGATTTAATTCCTTTTTATTCATTCTAGAAATTTTTTCGGTCTTTTCATTCATATTTTGTCGTATTGCTAAATCTATGTGCCTTCGTTTACCGTAGAGTTGTTCAATTACTTTAAAACACTTCAGGATCTTATTCTATACTGCCATTATTCTTCTTGAAGAACTCGATTCATTCTCAAACGCGCACCATCACGCTCATTCATGTTTCAGACTTCCACCACGTGTTTGCGGTCCTTGCAGAAAACTAATTTGCTTCGAATATATCAGTTCTTTCATGGTAAGTATGTTTTGGAAATTAGAATTTGGATTGATAATAAAAAACACAAGCAAAGTAAGGTAGAACAACTATGAACATTTAATAATTCGATTATGGTATAGTTTTAAAAACAAAGTGTTCGGTTAGAATATGCGGAAAATGTATTATTCACCAGACAGGTGATAAAAAATTTAAAAACTCATAGACAAAAATTCAATACAAAATAATGATAATTATTGATTATATAAATATTACGGTGTCCGTTATTTCCCAAATTGACTTTTTTCACTTGGGTATGGTCCAAATCATTAGTTTGTAGCTTAAAAACAACTATGAAAAGAAAAAAAAAAAATTTAATTTCCATCAACCCCTCCCTGAATAACGATACTTTTCTCATTTGATTAATATGGGATTTTTGCACTTTTTAGATTTTAATTTTTTTTTCGGTTACTATATTCATTACCTCGTTAAATATTGTTGATTCTTCGACTGTTCTGACCTATTTCGATGGACAAATTTTTACATTGGAGAAAAGAAATTTTTTCATGAGTTTTGAAGAGGTCAATTGATTTTATTTTTAATAATTGTGTTATCAATATTTTCGAATATTTTTGCGTGTATTGACTTTCCAATGCTTTTTGTCTATTTTAAGGTTGAATATATGTTTTTATACGTTCTCATTACTGTTCATTATAAATTTTGACCTCTTTGAAACTCATGAAAAAAATTTCGAAGAGGTCAAAATTTATATTGAACAGTAATGAGGCGTATAAAAACATATATTCAACCCTAAAATAGACAAAAAGCATTGGAAAGTCAATACACTCAAAAATATTCGGAAATATTGAAAACACAATTATTAAAAATAAAATCAATTTTGACCTCTTCAAAACTCATGAAAAAATTTCTTTTCTCCAATGTAAAAATTTGTTCATCGAAATAGGTCAGAACAGTCGAAGAATCAACAATATTTAACGAGGTAATGGATATAGTAACCGGAAAAAAAATTAAAATCTAAAAAGTGCAAAAATCCCATGTTAATCAAATGGGAAAAGTATCGTTATTCAGGGAGGGGTTGATAAAAATTAAATTTTTTTTTTTTCTTTTCATAGTTGTTTTTAGGCTATAAACTTACGATTTGGACCATACCCAAGTGAAAAAAGTCAATTTGGGAAATAACGGACACCCTAATAAATATGTATGTTCAAATATTTAAAAAAGAATAGAGATGTGTAAAAGGATAATAAATATTAATAGTAAATTTATGTAGGCTCATATATAATGAGCTGTAAAGAAAACTTTGAATTTACAGGTTTATGAAAAATCGAGTGCACTGTTTGGGATGGTACATCTCGTAGAAGCACACAAAGCAGAGGTACTCTCGACACCATGAGCACTTCACGAAACTTATCGATTTTGTGCGACTTTGACGGGATGAACGCTTGCACATCGTTTTCGAAGGCTTTTCGGGGAAACAAACTTCTTTGACGTTCATAAAGACTTCTCTGGTCTGGATCAACCTCGATGCGAACCAGGCGTAACCGATCATGTCTCTGAACATAGGCGCAGCAAGTTTATTCGCCACCAGAGAATGAATTTTCATGGCATCTTCCCTGCTATTGATTTGTCTCTGCTCTTGTAGCAAATGCGTGCAATTCTGCAGTTCTTTAATGAAGATTTTCACCTGCCTATGAAAATACACGTCCAATGGCTGACAGAAGGAAGTACAACCTGGAGGAATCACTTGCAGCGTACAAGAAGATTCCCCACATTCATTTTGGAACTTGTCAAATAACTTGGTATTCGATTGGCCACCCCAGCTGTCCAAAATCAATGCAAACTGGTTATCCTTCACGTATGGTTGCAGAACATTTGTTAAATACGAATCGAATAAGGACGATGTTAATTCGCCAGACTTCGAGCAGGTCACGTATACATTTTTGTACTCTGCAACTAGTGCCGCAACTCTTTCACCGACTCTTGGCCCGAAGATGCCCTTTGGTTCTTGCAAACACAGGAATACCTTCGGAATCAACTTTCCTACTGCAGTTATTGTCTATTGGGCAGTATAGGTATGCGTTACACGATTCAAATCTCCTAAGTGAACCTCAACAGTCTTCTGCCCAACATGCTCCATCGTGCGCTGCACTTGAGACCGATACTCGCGACCTATTTCATCAGTATTCAGCACGTAGTCAAGATCAAATGAGAAAATTGTATTCAAACAATCATTCTGGAAATCCTGCGCTGCTTTCTGAATCTCATCTAGTGATTTCTTCTCTGTTGATTTCACATACCTAGTAATTTTCCTCTGTCTAATCCGGAATTCCTGCTTGAATCGATTTGCCCAAGTTTGAGAAGCAATGAAATTAAGGTCCTCAGAATCAAATTGCATGGCGGCCTGCAACGCCCATTCTTGAATGTTTCTGGTTGATACAGGAATTTGATTTTCTCGAGCTTCGCAGAATCGATCATAAGTCTGCTTCTTTATCGCAGCGCTTTTATCGTGTTGGGTGCCTCCATGTTGTATTTCCTTCTTCCACCTGCTCAGTTCATCCATCCTAGTCAAAGAAGAAGCTCCGTGAGCTTTTAAAGTTTTGAGGGACCATTTCGGATGTTCTCGCGCCAAATTTACATTTTTATCTTCTTCTCCAAATCAACTGTCTCAAACTTGGGTTTCTTTTCCTCTGGCTCATAGTCACTAGACAGCGGCTGACTAATCGTACATGATGATGCTGTCGAAAATTAAATTAATTAAACTGTGTATTATTTTAATCATATGTTTGTAGTATAGGTATAGTTTTAATTATATTGTTGCGAATTATGGTTCGCGATTGATAAGATAATTAAATGTGGGTTCCCGAGGGAAATAAGTTGAACAGGAAACGAAATAATGGGAAATAAATATTAGGTTGTATTTAGGAAAATACACGTCCGTTTAAGCCCAAAGCTAAAATAAGACTGTTTTGTACAATAATGTCGTTGTGAGGAGTAACCGATTATCATTTATCAGATGTTAACATCATTTATCTTAGATGACTACTAGACTTTGCAAATTAAATATGAGGGGTGTTTTTCGACCTTTGTAACACTACCCCCCCTTTAGTAAAAGAGTCGACCCGACTCTCGAAATGCAAAAATTAAAAGAAAAACGAAAAGTCGAGTAGTCAAATTGTGTGTGCTTGCTCTAATAGGGAAGGTTAGTGTGGTGGATTAAAAATTTGAAGAATTCTTTCCCAAAAACTATCCGGCATTTGCCTTCACTCTCAAGGAAAAACCACACAAAAGAACTTGAGAAGATAGTCGAGCCTTAACCAATCAAAGTGTGAAATTGAATATAAAAATGTTCTTCAAAGTTTTTCTATCTTGAAAGAAGAATCCAAAAGGAACAGGATCAGGATGTGAGCGGTATTGTGGTTAGATCCTGCAATCTGCAAAAGGAGGCGACAGGAGGGCGTGAAAGGGAGGGAGTTCTGGATCATTCCAAAAACATAGTACTGGTCTCAAAATCGCTTGATCCAAGCCTCTTCAAAAGTTTTTTTAGTAAACGACCTATATAGGAGGACAAATATGAGTTTTACACGTAAAACACATTGAGCACGTAGAAAACGTGAAACAAGAAAAATCCTCATAAAGGTTAAAATGTGAGATATAATCATAATAATCAGGATATTAAAAAAATGGAACGATCTTATCTGAGAGGTAGCAGGAAAACAGGATAAATAGGTCCAGGATGGGATGTTTTCCGCTTTGATTTTCCAACCTCAGAATACTAGATAAATCGAGCTCTGAAAATCTTGTATTAAATTAGTTACTTAAGCTAACAATTAAATTTGTAATCCTATTCGGATCTCTCAAACGAGTTAGCAATTAAACGTTTTCAAACAACGCCTGTAAGATGCCTCTCCAAAAGAGAACAAATAAAAATCATTAATAGACAAAAGAAAGATTATGTACTCGAAACTACTCCATCTAGTACATAAAAAGATTGTTAATAAACATTGGAAGTGGAAACAAATTTTCAAATAAACAAATAAAAATTTAGCAGTCGATCTCAAAATGGCGACAAGAAAAGAGATTATTCATCTAAAAAGGCGTGTCTCCGAAGAGGATGCCCTAAACCTGGGGATCCTTGTTTGTGGCGCTTTTAAAAAAAAAGAGCTGTACTGTGGTAGGGCGACCGTTCTTAAAAGCATGGATCAGGCAGATCGCTTCCTATGCCTTAACTGTTTTATATATGGGTTAGTGACCTCCTAGTTTATTATTATCATTCTTTTTCCCTCTCGTTATCGACTTAATATTTCTCGTTATTCTCGATAAAATTCTTCTTCCTTTTTTCAGAAAATTTTCAGAAGAAAAAACGAAGTTCTGGAGAAGAGATTTGCATTCGACGATCCGGTCGGATGGTGTCGGGAATATGGAGGGCACCTGTGCCCTTTGCAAGTGCGCTCCTTCCTTCTCCCTCCGACCGGTCGTCGAATGCGAACGGTGTAGGGAGATCCACCGTTTGACCGAATTAATAGGAGTACCCGTCGCGACCGTTGCAAAAAAACGACGACTGCACGTGTCGCCTGAAACCTTTACTAAAGTGCTTCAATGTCTTTCCTTCATCCTTTTTGAATAAAGAAAAATTTAAACTAACCGCCTAGTTTATTAATTCTCGAGTTAGTCTTCGTAAACCATGACGAATGACGATGCGAACCCAATCGAGAATTAAAGATCGAATTGAAACTCGAAAATCGATTCGTCTGTCGAGATAACTCCTCCTTTTTTATTTTCTGGACTGCACAACCTTACTAATCGATTAAAAATCGATTAAAGGTTTGTCGAAACGACTCCTCTCTTTTTCTATTTGGTTAGCATAACCTTGCAAAACCTCTTATGAACATCGCTGGCTGATTCTTCGGCATCGAGAATCAAAACTTGAGCTGGTTGGAAAGAAAATAACCCATTTACCAACCAGTCCTCGTGAACTTCATGTAAGATTTTCAAATAATTCAGGGGAATCGAGTCTTCTTCAAGTCGCGAGCGAGATGATACTCGTGAGAAGGAGGTTTCTGGACTCAACCTCAAATAAATTACGAGGTCTACTTTGAAATTGGGAGAACTCTCGACTAATATCCTGACGTTTTCAAATAAAAGGTGAGCTTCGAAATCTTCGAACTCTCTGGATCTACGACGAGCCTCTATAAAACAATTGGCACTGAAAATTGACCTTTCCATGATTTTAACAGGTTTCGAAGTTTGAATTAAATGCTTATTTCTCATTACCATCGAAGCGTGATGTTGGAAATGGTAAGCATATTTTTTAGGATCCCTGTACATCTTTTCTAACAGATTCACTCCTAATACGTTTCTAAATTCTTCTACTGGTTCCAAAAGAGTCAAAATATTCTCATCTTCTGGGAATTTTTGAGTGAAAGTTCTTTTTCCGCACCCTATATTACCTTCTACTATGAACGTCAGGGGTCTGTTAGGACTTTGCTTGATCCCAAATGATTGCAATCCAGACCACCTGAAAACAGAAAAGACAAGAACCTGAAGGATTCAAAAGAGAAGAGCAAGTTCAACATCTCCCAAGTCAGTCGTTTTGGAAAGGTTGTCTTTGTTCATAAGGGGCTAGTCGGTCCAAGTGAACCACCTTTGGTTTAGTACGAGCTGATCGTTGTATCCTATAAACTACATCGTTAATTCGATCTTTAATTTCATACGGTCCTTCCCAATTGGACTGTAACTTGGGACAGCGTCCCTTCTCTCTTCTGGGTTGAAAGAACCAAACTAAATCCCCAGTTTTAAATTGAAGGTTACGAGTTCTAATGTCGTACCTAGCTTTCGTCCGATCTGAAACTACCTGAATCTTATCTCTAGCAAATTCATGAATTTCTTCCAGTTTTTCCTGAAGAGATAAACCGAAACTCGAGTCTAATGGTTCTTCCAAAGGAAAAGGTCCCTTTTCTAGATCCGAAGGAAGTCTAAGGTCCCTCCCCGTGAGCATGGAAGCAGGAGTTTGACCAGTTGTTTCATGAACAGCTGATCTATAGGATAGAAGAAATAGAGGGATCCAGTCATCCCAATTCCTATGATCTTTGTCCACGTAGGAAGAAAGATACCGAAGGAGAGTTCTGTTCAATCGTTCTATCATCCCATCCGATTGGGGATGTAAGGGAGTCGTTCTAGTTTTCCTTATCCCTAAAACCTTTAAAACTTCAGCTACAAGAAGAGATTCAAAATCCCACGCAAAAACATCGTAGATGTAAAAAAAGCCGCCAAGTACCCACACAAAAATCATAATTGATTTATAAGTGAAACGTTTCGCCAGTCTCCGTCGTGAAATCAAGAAAATAGCAAAGCACCGAACGTACCTCTGCGATCTTTCAGCAAGTCTACGTCGTGAAGTCGGAGTTTCGAATGAGGATATCGAAACATCATTCCAAGAGCTACGTACTTGGCGGGCACATTCGGTTTTTCTTTTTCGTGTTGGTTGTGTTGGCTTTGGATTGATAGTACTTTCACTCATAGTATCTTGCGAACTATTTTTCTACAACCATTTTCCATATTGTTTATTCATCAAATCTGGCATCCAAAAGCTATCGATTAATAGGACACGACAAGTACTATGTTTCCGGTCGATGGATATATACACGTCATGAATCTTGCATCGACTGACGAATGTCCGATTGGCAGATAACATTGGTTCGGTTCCAAACACACTCATTTGAAATGCATCTTCCGATCTTGTTGGATGACTTTGTCGGAGCAGTTGAAAGATTAGCGCGTGCGAGTTTACGTCCGTGCTTGCGCGCGGGCGCCTAAAGGCGCCCGCACTACAGCACTTCCGTAAACGCGCACGAGCTAATCTTCTTGCACTAATGTCTAGTTGCGAATGATTATTCCTCACAAGCGAATGAGCAACAAAATATTTTTGCAATCGAGTGCGGCCGAACTGTTACGACGATGGGTTTCAGGCATTGTAATCGACTCTTCCCACTACGTGTCTACGCTCGTACACCACACACACATGCATCGTGAGCAAGATTGTATGACATAGTATAAGTACACCAAACCAATCATCAACTGAATTTTGTATTCATCATTATATCAAACTGTCATACTCTATACGACTTAGAGCGTACACGTATATTCGTAGCTGCGAGTTTTAGATTTTATGCTGAAATAGCAAAGTAGAGTTTTCTTGATTCGACAGTTTTGCAAATGAATAAGTTTGTTCTTCCATAGTTGATACTACATGCATGAGCTCTACGGTAAGTTACCTATCATTGGAAAACTAACTGTACATCGCTCATTGGCTCCATAGTAAGGCACGTGATTCCAGAGTTCCGAGTCTGATCTGATAATTGAATGACAGTGAAACGACCCAGATTATTATTCATTAAACAAGGTATTCACGTCTGTAAAGTTATACGTATGCTTAAGAACAGGAGTATTTTCTGCTCCGATTATTGGTTGGAATAACTAGTTTTCCACTGTACTTCATCGCTATCGCATGAAAACCTCAATTTTCGCGTAAAACGAAGCGGTTGTCTGTATAGCTCTGAGGATCCGAATGTGCCCGCCAAGTACGTAGCTCTTGGAATGATGTTTCGATATCCTCATTCGAAACTCCGACTTCACGACGTAGACTTGCTGAAAGATCGCAGGGGTACGTTCGGTGCTTGGCTATTTTCTTGATTTCACGACGGAGACTGGCGAAACGTTCCACTTATAAATCAATTATGATTTTTGTGTGGGTACTTGGCGGCTTTTTTTACATCTACGATGTTTTTGCGTGGGATCTCACTACTTTTTGCAAGTACGCATCTTTGACATCGCTATCCCATTCAACCGACAATCCTAACAAACCCCCGATCATTCAGAAGACATGTTGTATTTACAGAAGTTATGTATTTCCGTATAGGGTTACTCTGCCGCGCCTAGGTACCGCGAAATAGGCGACCGACGATGCACCTCGTGCTATTTCTTATGGGGGTATCGATAGATGGATTTTGGTCAGATTTCCGTACCAGTTATACCAATTTTATATACGTTATTGTAGTATAATTATCTCAAGAAATACTTTCGGAAGTGGATTAGGGGGAGAAACATTCAGTGAAAAAAACACCTTCGCTTTAACCGTCAACTGTGACAAACATAGATAATTTATTGAGTAGAACTTAATGAAACCGAAATCAATTACCCCATTACAATTGTAATTTGTAATTAAACCGAAATCCATTAGCCATTACAATTGTCATATGTAATTTGAAAAAATAAATTACTACTTCTAATTGTAAGTGTAATTGAAGTCTTTTCTCGCATCAGTCACAATTTCTGAGTGTAGTAAAACTAAGAGCGTGTTCAATCGAAAAATTCAATTGAATCACTTATTATAAACTGTGACGTTGCATTTCGCAAGCAGCCACGGGGTTTTGATCTGTACCCAAGTAAAGTGACAGCAGATAGCTACAGGGTAGAAGCTCACCATGGATCACTAGGTAAATTTAGTTCTACGGTTCTATTTAGTACTACGGCGTATTTCTTCTCTTATCATTCTCACTACATTTTGTCGAAATCTGTGTTAATTACTACTATTATTTTCATGGTAATTCTCTGATATCTGATTGTGTGTTTCAGGATACTTGTCGTGGCTCTGTTATTCACCCGATTTATCTAGTTTTCTTTGATTTCTTTGATATTTCCCGTTCATTTTGAATATTATTATCATCACTCTGGTTATTCAACCTTTGCTATTTTATTTTTTATGTGATCTGTCGAGTGAAACCCTGGAGAAGCGAGCATAGTTGTAGCCTAAAGTTCAAGTTATTATTAGGTTTATTTTCTTGATTCGTTAATGAACCGCCTTCCTCCCGATATTTGATGACTTTTCATAATTGCGAATATTGCGCTGCTATTAATTTTGAGTATTTTCCCGGTAGACTCAGCAAAGTCTAACCGTTTTTATATTCGAGTCATTTCTCTGAATTTTAATCTGATAACAGCGTATATACTAGCCTTTTATCGAGTCTAATCACACCATTTGCTGTTGTTAAACCTTTGTTTCTTGATTAGTTACTTTCATTCATCCCGCTCAAGTTGGCCGTTCATAAATTCTGCGGAATGTTGAATAATATCTTGAATTCTGAAGTTGAACTTGTTCAATCACGTGAATCTAAAAACATATGGAAAACTCATCCCATTGAAGGATAACTTTGTTTTTTAATAGTTTGATCCGTCGAATCCATCCCCTCCACCGTATTCTTTTAGTCTTTATTCTGTGTTAACCGAGCTCATCCGTCATGAGTCTCTGATTGCATCTGATCTAGTTGATTATTCTCTGATTGACACCTACTGATATATTTGAACAAATTAATTCTTTTTGAAACTATTGATAGAAATTAGAAACCGCGCCGTAGGGTTACGTGAGAAGTCACCCTCTATTCCTTTCTTTTTAGGAAACACGTTACAACCTATAACGCACTTTTGTTCGGTATGAAACTTTGTTCGATTAGAGGATGTCATTTCTGAAGAGTTTGAACTCTGCAGTAATCACACTGAAATTAAAATTAGGGTATATATATTAGGGTGCTTTTTTTTGGGACAATTTTTTTTTTCCGCTCCCGGCCTGAAATTTTGTTGGAAATGCTGAAAAAGAAATTCCCTCAAAATATAAGCCCTTAATATTAATATTAAGTACTCTCCCAGAACGTGAAATGATTTCTCATTAAAATTACATGTAAATTAAAATTATTTTTTTTCAAAATTCTATAACTCGGTGGCATTTTGTGCTATTATATCGCCCAAACTTGCAAATTACTCAGCATTGAGCGCTCTACAAAAGTGCCCATCGCAACTTAACTGTAACTCACACTAAAGTCAAATTTTGTAGAAATTTCTTGTATTTTGAGTGACCTGTACTGCCTCACCGGCGTGAGTTACAGTTAAGTCGCAATGGACACTTTTGTAGAGCGCTTAATGCTGAGTAATTTGCAAGTTTGGGCGATATAATAGCATAAAATGCCACCGAGTTATAGCATTTTGAAAAAAAAAAAATTTCAATTTCCATGTAATTTAAATGAGAAATCATTTCACGTTCTGCGAGAAAACTTAATATTAATATTGAGGGCTTATATTTTGAGGGAATTTCTTTTTTAGCATTTCCAACAAAATTTCAGGCCGGGAGCGAAAAAAAAAATAGTCCCAAGAAAAAGCACCCTAATATACATACATAATTTCAGAATCGTATGGAAAAAGTACAAGTTTCCCCTGGAAAGCCTGAAAAAGTCACGGAATGCAGGGACCTCAATTTCGTAACAATCCTGGATATTATACTAAACCTCGACTTCACGGAAGAGCCAATGAGGTATTTTCCACACATATTACTGAGATGTAATTTATTGCAATAATCCACAGTATATGACTGTCCGTATTGACGGAATCAACACACATATAATGATACTTTCTTTCACTCAAATTTTTATTCTCGTATATACCTTTAGTTATATATGATTTTGAACGTATACAAAATCATCCGCATTCACATTCATGGAAAGTTGAATATTTTACAATTCAAATTGATTCGAAAAAAGATTCCGATTACATTTAGAAATAGTGATTGTTTTTTTTTTTCAATTGCGAATGACAATTGTGATGAATCTCAGTTTGATTAAAATTACAACTGTAATGGGTAATAGATTTCGGTTTAATTACAAATACAATTGTAATTGATAATGGAATTCGGTTTAAATACAAATTACAATTTATACTGAAGTAATTTGTGATTGATTTATTTTTAATTATAAATTACAGCTGTAATTATGATGAATTACAGATTATAATTTGATGCTATCCAACACTGCTGTCGAGCGGCCATATTGTAATAAAGCTCATTTCGCAACTCGATTCATACAACTTTGGTGGTGAATATCTCAGAAACTGATCAACTGATTCCGCTCAAATTTGGATCGCAAACTCGGGAAGTTTGAGAGATAAATCCCTACAATTTTCATTGAATAATATCAACTCATTCGAAAGATATAGCCCGAATCATTGAATGATATCAACTCATTCGAAAGATATAACCCGAATAAGTGTTGTTATCAATTTTGACGAAAATTAAATTAAGTCAATATTGACATGTAAACACCTCACAGTCCAAATTTCAAGAACATATGTTAGGCCGTTCCACAAATATGGTTGTAACAACAATAAATCGTTGTAATAAATGAAAAAACACCGTTAGCATCAATGGATTTCGCCTCAAATCAATAGGGGGCGAGATTTCCATGACACAAACCCACAGTCCAAATTTGAAGTCATTCGATACAAGCGTTTGTTCGGAATCGATGTCGATAGCCAGCGTTTAGCGAAAAGGACGGAGGAGGAGGAGGAGGAGGAGAAGAAGACGTTTTTTCATCAACTTTCGAGACCAATATCTCGTAAACCAGTAGACCGATTTCAGTCAAATTTATACAGCGAGGTCATGTGGGAAGGGACTTTCTGACCTGTGAATTTCATCAAAAAATATTGACGCGTTCCGGAGTTATAACACCGTGCTCACAGGTATAACTAGTTCCTCCGAGAAAATATTCCCGGCTAGCTCTCGCCTGCCTACGGGTACTTGGCGGCGATTCGCTGCCGCGAATCTTGATATTCTTTACGCCCTTCCCTATGGAAATCCAAAGGTTTATTTTCTTGTCTGTTTCAATAAAAATGGTTGTCAATTTAATCGTTTTTTTCCTAACATGGTCAATTGATTTTTTTTGCTCATTTTGTAAACAAATAGGAAATCGTTGTTTCGATACTTATTTCTCACATTAAAATTTATTGTCAATCAAATTAACAATCATCAGTTGTAAGCAAGTCATCAGTTATATACAATTCTAACTGATATCAGACTTTTAGAAAGCAATTTGTAGCATACCAAATAACTAGCTGCAGATAGTCAAGGACGTTTTCGAAGTCAATATTCATATGTCCTCTCCACAGACGTCAATATTTATACAGGGTGATTCAGGTTGGGCGCACCACCTTACGTGGGTGTATTCCTCCTGAAAATCTAAGACTAAATTTCATTTACCAAAACTTCGAGGGACTAACGGTTTGGGAGCTACGGAAGATCTGAGTTGACCAATCACAGGGCTTATGAGTGACGTAGACAGGGTCGGTTCAAGAGTGTAAGTCGAGCAGTGCCCGCGGCGGTTCGATTTTTATTGTACGACGTTTCAGTTCGATTTCTAGATGAGTATGACAGCGTCGCCTCCTAGAGATGTCTTCGTACGGAATTCACCTCCGTTCTCGTCGTCCTGATCCGCTGCTTCATAGTTTCAGTCGTCCAGGTCCTCCACTCCGTAGTTCTTGTAGTCCAGGTTCTCCACACCGTAGTTTGAGTCGTCCAGGTCCTCCGTTCGGTAGTTTGAGTCGTCCCGGTCCTCCGTTCGGTAGTTTGAGTCGTCCAAGTCCTCCGCTCCGTAGTTTCAGTCGTTCAGGTCCTCCGTTCGGTAGTTTGAGTCCCCCAGGTCCTCCACTCCGTAGTTTTAGTCGTCCAGGTGCTGCGCTTCGTAATTCTTGGAGTCCAGGTCATCTGCTCCGTAGTTTCAGTCGTCCAGGTCCTCTGTTCGGTAGTTTGAGTCCCCCAGGTCCTCCGCTCCGTAGTTTTAGTCGTCCAGGTGCTGCGCTTCGTAGTTCTTGGAGTCCAGGTCATCTGCTCCGTAGTTTCAGTCGTCCAGGTCCTCCGTTCGGTAGTTTGAGTCCCCCAGGTCCTCCGCTCCGTAGTTTTAGTCGTCCAGGTGCTGCGCTTTGTAGTTATTGGAGTCCAGGTCCTCCGCTCCGTAGTTTCAGTCGTCCAGGTCCTCTGTTCGGTAGTTTGAGTCGTCCAGGTCCTTCGCTCCGTAGTTTTAGTCGTCCAGGTGCTGCGCTTCGTAGTTCTTGGAGTCCAGGTCCTCCGCTCCGTAGTTTCAGTCGTCCAAGTCCTGCGCTTCGTAGTTTCAGTCGTCCAGGTCCTCCGCTCCGTAGTTCGAGTGAAACTCGGAGGACCTGGACGACTGAAACTACAAAGCGCGGGACCTGAACGACTCAAACTACGGAGCGAAGAACCTGGACGAGTGAAACTACGGAGCGGAGGACCTGGACGACTAAAACTACGAGGCGAAGGACCTGGACGACTCAAACTACGGTGTTAAGTACCTGGACTACAAGAACTACGAAGCGCAGGACCTGGACGACTCAAACTACGGAGTGGAGGACCTGGACGACTGAAACTATGAAGCAGAGGATCAGGACGACGAGAACGGAGGTGAATGCCGTACGAAGACATCTCCAGGAGGCGACGCTGTCATACTCATCTAGAAATCGAACTGAAACGTCGTACAATAAAAATCGAACCGCCGCGGGCACTGCTCGACTTACACTCTTGAACCGACCCTGTCTACGTCACTCATAAGCCCTGTGATTGGTCAACTAAGATCTTCCGTAGCTCCCAAACCGTTAGTCCCTCGAAGTTTCGGTAAAGGAAATTTAGTCTTAGATTTTCAGGAGGAATACACCCACGTAAGGTGGTGCGCCCAACCTGAATCACCCTGTATAAATTTGGTACCGAAGAAATATACTTTACATCCGTAACATGAAGCACCACGCAAACTTTGTCAATATCAGTTATGTTCACAGCTATTACCTCAGTATGTATTCGTATTACTTTTTTCAATGATTCTGCAAATCCACTCGACGTGGTTTGTACAAGATTGCATAGAACTAATTGTTTATTTTTCTCTTGGTCAACAGCCAATTTGATTATTTGTATATAATTCTTGTTGACGAGTTGTGCAAATAAATTGCAAGAACGCAAATTTTGTTTTTCGCAAGAAGCATATAGACAACCGTTTTTTACAATTCTCATGAAAGTGGATGTGCTTGGCGATAATTGGAACTTGTTTAGTAAATGTTTGTTCAGCACGTTAGTGTTTCCAAAAAATGTTATGCCATGGGTTTGAAGGCATTTTTTTGTCGGTGGCTTAGCTAAGCCTGAACAAAACTGTTCAACAATATCAGAAGAGTGTGAATACAGGTATCTTTCAAGAACATCAATGGGCCGGTGCATATTCAGGTATCGAAGTATTTGGTGATTCACTCCTCTGGCACACTGAATTGCACTGAGCAATTTATGATTTCCAGACTCAAATGGAAATGTAGAGTGTGCCCATAATGGCCCCCAATTATACACACTTCTTGCTATATGCAATAGCTGGTGAACATTATACGTCATCGCAGTTCTTGAATAAACTTCCTCTACTCCGCAAACAAATTCGTGGAGCATTCGGACAGCATTGTCTAATTCTCTAGATGTGATATCAGTTCCTAATAATATGTACAAACTTTCGACAAGTAGGCTCCAGTGTTTCAGTTCCTTCCTATTCATCACTGATTCGAATACCGGTATGCTATAATATAGAAGCCAATTCTCCCACTCGCGTGCTTTCCAGTGAGCTCTATCTTTTAAAGGCCTAGTTAAGCGACCAAGCTGATTAGGCGCTCTGATTTTGGATAAGCGTACCTCAAGAATCTTCAACTCAGCTGCAGAAATAGATTTAATTGAACTTTCCGTTAACTGCTTTGTAACGCCAAAAAGCCCAAGATGCAAATGATCGGGAACAAAACCTTCAATACAGTCAAAACAGTACAGGTTTATTAGCGGAGTTGCATTTCTGACACCAAGAATAGAAAGATCTTTTTGGATTGCTTCTTTCATGTGGTCGATAGTACTTTTACTGTCTCTATTCTCAACGACATAATTCAAAATCGGATATCGCATACTTCCATCAATCCATTCTCCTGGGCGCAGACACCAATCACACCCAAAGAAAGCGTTAAATTGCAACGTTCCGTTCATAGGCGATCGAGCAATTGTGTCTACACAGCAGATTAATGCATACATTTTTACATGCAGTAATTCTCCTTTGATAGAGCAAGGTATTCCTGTACTTGAAAGTTTGTTCATTTTTTCAACAAATGGATCTAAAAATACACTCATCTGAGGTTTACTTTTCCCAAACCAGAGGCCACATACTATCAAGTGATCGAATCTACGTTCAGCTGGTAATTCATTAATCATAATGTATATGGGCCAAATCGAATAGGTAGAAGACTCAAATGCTGGCGCCCCATCTGTGTTGAATACCACGGTAGCATACTGCTGTTTTGTAGTTTCAGGCAAACTACTGACAAAATTTCTATACCATTTTCCATCATATACGTCTTCGAAGTGTCCCTTCTCGTAGCGTCTTTCTTGCATTACGTAGCTGTAATGGTCTTCATACGCATTTAAGTAGTCAGCTACTGCATCTGACGGATTAATAATCGCAAAACAATTTGTGGACGATGAATTCGATACATCAATGACTGCGCTACAATTCGTACATTTTGCCGTTTCATTCAGCTCTGTTATTATACCGATATACATAGTACAGTTCGGGCATGTTGCGTGAAATTCCGCGTTATCATTGAAATTGCAAAATTTGTCGATTGTATAGCGTGATTCTGGCATTACTGGCATAGCAAATATACTATTGATTAGCTTCATTAGATTCGAAACTGACGTTAACGGTAATTGGTTAGCTACTGAAAACTTGAGGACCATTAAAAGCAACTCTGCAGGACTTCTCTCCACTGGCATTGCTATAGTATCACAAAACCCAGGAGATTGTAATAAAGCTTGAAGATTTTTTGGTTGGCTGTGACGAATCAGGGATGAATTAAACTCTTCATCATCGCTACCTATATCATTATCGCTCGAGGTGGCAGCATCTGATATCGAAATCTATAAATACAAATTAGCACACAATTACTTCTTAATGTTAGCTTCGTTAGTCAAATATGTAATCCATGTATAATTTTTTTATTGACAGGTGGTAACTATAACAATCGATTTTCGATCGTTAGGTCATGGTGAATTTCACTCTCCGACAATTCACAGGCAAAAATGCATAGAAAACAGGCATGAAAACCTATCAATGAGCCTAATGCCGTGATTTCAGTGTACTTTTTGATGTCATTGTTAGCGAGACCTACAAAACGCATCAAACGTAGTCGTTATTCGATCAGTGATAACAGATAAATGACGTCATTATTTGAAATAAGTCAGAAGATTTTAACATCAAATATCTCCGGAATGTTTGACCTATGTGTCTTAATCATTATTGAAACTAAGAACTTACCGCACAGGATTCCTCGTTTGGATTTAAAAACGAAACGTGATTATCCTGGGCCTTGTCGTGCTTACATTCCACAGCCTGAAAATGTGAATTCATTAAAAAGTACGTGTAAAGTATCCATGTGTTTAATCAATATTCATTCAATTGATAAATTGATCTCTTGATGAGTAAATAATAAACAGACCTGATAATAGATTAAAATGTTTGTTCTTGATGTTTTTGATATGCAGTGGCGCTTACCAATTTCTAAGACACCGACATGCAACGAACACATTGAATACTGAATTTGCTGTTCAATGGAGAAGTCAAAGCTGTTCATGTCCGCCGTCACAGTCAGCCGATGGATCGAGGACTTTCTTCTTAACCGTCAAGCTGCAAAGTTAGCCCTCGCGCTTTAGAGTATTGTAGAGAAGTGAGTCAAGAGGCAACGATATAACCTAGCGTCATTGTGAAGTACGAGATCGGTCTTCGCAGTCCTCTGGAGAAGAAAATTGTTTGTCTTGTAGAAAAGCAGAGCAAGCCAAAAAGTGTCGTGAAGAGTGCAGGGACTGACGTAGCACTCTTACGGAGTAAAAGATATCATTGAACACTTTTCTGCTGCGCTCCAAGACAGAAGAGTTTCTTTTTCCAAACACTGCGGCGACAGATGTCGAACTCTATAACGCCAGGTTATACCGTCGCCACTTGACTCGCTTCACTGCAACACACTAGGAGTGTGAGGGCGAATGCTGCAGTTTATGGTAACAGAATAAAATTCTCGATTCATCCACGTCGATCCAGCGGCGTAAAACCGTTCATTATTTACGCATCTTCAAATCCTTTATTCCAACACGATCATTTTAGACTCAATTCGAAAGTGGAAACAATTTTTCTTATATTTTTGTTTGCATTTTTGAAAAGAACTGTCAATTGTGATTGGTACTTACTTACTTCGTGCAACCTATTGCTACTTGCCTCGTCTTTATGGGCTTATATGAGAATATAATAGAAAAAGAATACGGAGAAGAATGAGATGAGAATTTACTTCGTCACGAGTTTCTCCAACACGTTCAATTTTCCTTTTAGCTCTATACATTGCAGAGTAGTTGATATCTTCGGTGCCTTCTAAATACATTTTGCGTCTCCTTACAGCGTTCATGATGTAAATAATTTTTGAAACACTTGTCTCTGGGTAAATTTGCTGATACTGTTTCGCGGCGGTGTACGAAATGCTGTTATCTCAAACTCTGCAGACAAGACACAGGCTCGGTGATTTTCGGTGAGGAGACGCCGATGCCACGACGGTCGTTACGCCGGTGGTGTACGGTAAATTTCGCCTGAAAATTGAATACACCAATCACGTTAAAGATTGTAACAGCAATCCTAAGCTGGTTCGACGCCTGCGACTAGTACGATACATCTTGACGCTCAGTTCATGTACACACCTACCTTCATCCGACACAGCCCGCACCAATCAGATTTAGAACAACGCTTATAGGTATGCGAGCAGTATTCAACTGAAGCGCCGTTGCCTAACTCAGCGTCGTAGACCGACCTTGTAGACTAGACAATGCCGCAAACTGCCCCCAGATTCTAATTCCCCGAGTATAACTACGCAACAGCTTGCCGAACGCCGGTTAGTATGTCTCGCGCAGAGTCATATACTCTTTGGTCCCGCGTTTACCGTGTCGCTACACATGCCGCGGCCCGTGGCGTGTCTATAATAGACCATGGGCAAAGTAACTCACGCGTATATTACATACACAGACGACACAAAAAAGTTTTTTACGGTTCCTACAACCGAGATAAAATGTTATAAAAATTCGGAAACACACATCCAGCCAAAAAACGACAGTGATTTTGATAAAAGGAAACGGTACTACGTGAAATGGTCTGACTGCGGTGCTGAGTGCGACATAGACCACGCACATTTCGGATATTATTCGGCGTTCATATTTGAAGGGTGGCACGGCAAAACGGTGTAAGTGCCATCATTATGATTTCACAGGAGAGCAAAAAAACCTTCTCAAAATTCGATTAATTAACTTAAAAAAAAATGAAAAAGTACTTTTTAGAGTTTTCCAAGCTCTTTCAAATCCTGCAAACCCCGGCTCGATATCGCAATCCGTTTCCGAGAAAATGACTCGCAAAAATTGATTTTTCCCGTGCCAGTGTAAGTCCGCGGTTCGTGCCAACTTTTTTTTTTGACTTTGGATGCTGATTAAAAACACAATTACGATATTAAAATAACGAAACAGATATGGATCGAAAGCTTGAACTCTAACAAATAAGATCCGGTTGTAGATTTTGAAATTCGTAAAAATTTTCAAATGTTACGGGGCAAAATGGCGGACGAGGTAGGGATTGATTACGGTGTAAGTGCCAAAGCAAACATAATTTGCTGAGAAAATCGTTAAATTTTAATGAAAAATCAGTACAAAAATCGATTTCATTGCAACAAGTTCTCATAATATAATCATTGCAACAAATTCTCATAATATAATCGGGCCTGTGGAGGCATAAACCGTATCATATCGGCCAGGTCCTTTTTCTTTTCGACGCTGAGCCCTGAACTTGTGCGATTCCTAGAGAACTCCAAATTTGCCAAATCGTCTAACGTTACACCTGTAAGGAGAAATCAACGCATGCAAAAACTTGTGACAGATTTTCCATTACATAATATGATCAATGATCATAAAAAAGCATAACTTTTTTCAATATGTGGTGACGCGTGTACGTTTCGCCGTAGCCACGAGATATCCGAAATATGTATAAAATATGTATCAAGAGACTCGGTAGAGTCTCGCGCCAAGTACATTAAAAAGAATTTTTCACGTGCAGCGCGGGACGAGACTCAACCGAGTCTCTTTACCCGAACGACAGCTCTTCGGCGGAGTGGGGGAACATGTTTCTTATTTTTCAAGCGTTATTGAAGTCGCTTTCAGGATAAACACTTGATTTTCGGGATTCTCAATTTAATTTAATTTATAATTAGATGTGAATTTAGATATAAATGTATACCGAGAGGAAATCTTGAAAGTATACAGTCGACTGCGCATGCGCGAGTTTTGTCGTCTGCTGAAGCAGGCTGGCCATCCCGAGTTTCAGCTGTCAAATTTTGTTTTTGGCGCCGATGTAATTGATACGAACTTTTGAGGTTAGGATCTCAATGGATTGCGGTAGTGATTCGGAAAGACTTGGAAAGCTTTTATTGTTGAGATTGGAACCTGATGTACTGAAAGAGCCGTCGAGATTTATTCCGAACAGCTGATTGCTTGTTTCGATTCGATGGTATTGGTTTATTTATAAAGGATTTGTTTTCTTCCAATTACAATTAAAAAGTAGAGGTCTAACTGTAAATGATGGGTGCTTGGAAGAAACGAAGCAGCTAGGTGGGAACAGTTTATTCAATCGTGTTAATTTGATACAGTAGAAATTAAATTAAAATAAAAAACAACATAACCTCGATTGACTACTTTACGCGCGAGAGTTCGACAGCTCTCGCTTCATTTCTTGCAAGTTGGCACCCATGCCTCGTAGGTTGAAATATCAGCGCGGGACGATCTCACCGACCAATAAAATTCAATTATTTGGCGCATGCGCAGTCGACTGTATACTTTCAAGATTTCCTCTCGGTATATCTATAATATGTACATTTAAATTTATATACACACATGAGCACACAGATGAATATGATTTTGATACATACCTTTTTTTGAAGACGAGCATTCTTGCATTGTAGGACTTTTATTTTGTGTCGTTTAGTGCCAAGTCGAGTTTCACAATTTTTCAACTTCGTCTCTTTTGCTAGTGTGATTTTTCGAAATGTACGACATGGTATACATCGCTCGTATCCCATAAATCTCTCATATTCGTCGCAATGCTGAATGAACCCATGACAGTTTTCAGAATAGCTGTAATAATAACAAGAAACATTGGAGCAGAAGTTCCATATAGCGCAAGAGGTCTTTATATTCTTGAGGTATCGGGTACTGTAACTAGGCATCATGTAATAATATAAAATATACATGCATATGGGGAATTCCATGTGTTTTCACCCAGCCTCGGACCATCACCATTTCCAATTTCGTCGTAACTCTGGTACCTTGTAGTACTATCAGATAAACTTACCCAGATTTTTTTTTGTTTTTTTATTTCTTACCGTTTCAAAGTTACGCATCATCGAAAAAAAAATTTTGGGGCCACTTTTAAAATTATGAAAAAAATACAGAAAATTCTGTGTTCAAATACGAGAATTTTGAGATCCTAACGAAAGTGGTATCTTCATTAGTTCAAAAGTTATGAATTATTTAAGATCATTCGTGTCTGCATTTGGCGAAAGTTCGCGGTTCGATCTTTTTGTTTGAGCGGCCACTTTTAAAATTCTGAAAAAAATACGAAAGATACCACGTAAAAATACAAACATTATGAGACCTGAGGCACACAATATCAACTTGAACGTATATTTGTATAATATGAACTACAAGTTGATATATAACACGTACAAAAATTGGACAATAATTGTAACTTTGGTAATAGGTATTGTAACTTTTTCTGGTTATGCTTCACCAGCAGAAGGCTGGTGAAGTTAACCTAGTCCGCGTGTGTCCTTTGTCACGGGTGAAATGTAATTTTTGGAGCTCCTCTAAGGGGAAAATTTGAAAAACCCTGAAAACCCTAATACAGACTCGGATGGATGTTACTCCACCAGAGCTGCCTCCTTACAGACTTGGGATATGTTTGACTCACAGACTAGGGTACCAATTATAGCTATACCGTAGCTGCCTTGAGTCAAACTCACCGAAGCTGCCTGTTACAGACTTGGGATATGTGTGTTCTCAGACTAGGGTACCAATTATAGCTATACCGTAGCTGTCCAACACACTCACCGAAGCTGCCTTTTACCTAAAACAAGTGAATCTAAGTTGCTGAAAGATGAATTTAAAGTTTGATTAGTAAGAAGGGATCTTTGAAAATGAATTGATAAGAATCAGATTTCCATAAGTGTTTAATATCTAGTGTTATTTGCGGTGCTAGCAAACAACCCTAGTATTAGCTAGATCTGGTCTTACAAAGAATGAAAAGTATAACAAAAATCATGAATTTACCAAGTAAAATAAATCATAAAGGAACATAAATTAAATGTCTTGAGATCTCAATCGAAGTAATGAAATGAAATGAAATGTAAAAGAAAAGAAATACAAAAGAAAATCTAAAATCTAAATTATCCTAATGCTTATAATTAATCTCGCTAGATTGTTTCTGATTTCGGTTTGATTTCTAACCTTAATATGGTTTTGTAACAAATGCTGCTTTAGCTAATTGTACGACAATGTTTGATGATTCTATCAGGCCGCTTTGGCACAAAGATAAGTTGAGGCTAAGTTTGAGGTTAAGTGACAAAGAAGAATTTACATGAGTCGCACGGCCGCTTTGGCTAGATGCGCTCCTAGAGAAGAGAGTCTTGTTAGAGAAATATTATTGTGAGTCGCACTGCCGCTTTGGCTAGATACGCTCCTAGAGAAGAGGAAATATGATGTGAGTCGCACTGCCGCTTTGGCTAGATACGCTCCTAGAGAAGAGGAAATATGATGTGAGTCGCACTGCCGCTTTGGCTAGATACGCTGATTTGCGTCTCAGCGTTGCTCATTATATACCGTTGGTGACGTCATCAGACGTCACCCCACCTGCGCGATCCGTATGTGCTGTGTACGACTATACCAGTATAGGCTGGTATAGCCGTACACGTTACAGTATATTAACTGTAATTATTGTTTATTGCTTCCTCATCTTAATATGCGATGGGTCTCATATCCCTCTGCATTAGAGTAACATCTTGCTCTTAAGCGTCCATTTTCTTCAGGGATAATGCTGTGGTATTTTTGTGTTTGCGAGATAGGCCTTCAAACCGCTTAACCGATAAACAACCTGATGTATGCGTAGTAACAACGTCAATCAAACTAATATGAAACTCCTTTCAGCGAGGTCTCAAAATGTTGGTATTTAGACAGAGCATTGATGTCATTTTTTCCAAAAAAATCGAAGCTGCCTCACAGGGAAATTATTATATAACTTTGAAACTGATGAAGATATCACTCTCGTTGAAAGTTGACCACGTCTCCGGAGAACCTGTGATCTTAGAGCTGCAGGCACCCACGATATCAAATAATTCATAACTTTTGAACTAATGAAGATACCACTTTAGCCAAGGTCTCATAATGTTTGTATTTTTACGTGGTATTTTTCGTATTTTTCTCAGAATTTTAAAAGTGGCCGCTCAAACAAAAAGATCGAACCACGAACTTTCGCCAAATGCAGACACGAATGATCTTAAATAATTCATAACTTTTGAACTAATGAAGATACCACTTTCGTTAGGATCTCAAAATTCTCGTATTTGAACACAGAATTTTCTGTATTTTTTTCATAATTTTAAAAGTGGCCCCAAAATTTTTTTTTCGATGATGCGTAACTTTGAAACGGTAAGAAATAAAAAAAAAAAAATCTGGGTAAGTTTATCTGATAGTACTACAAGGTACCAGAGTTACGACGAAATTGGAAATGGTGATGGTCCGAGGCTGGGTGAAAACACATGGAATTCCCCATATATAATATGAAGAGTTGATTCATTATCAAATTGTACTAGTAACCGTAGATTTCAATTTCATCAGTATTTGGTCCCCTTCAAACAAGTAAGAACCACTACCTCGTTTAATAGCACTGTACATCATATAAAAACCATACAGAAACACTATTTTACTATCACATTCATATGTCCCATAGTTACATACCTGCTCTTGATGCCTGTTCCTTCACAGCACCTCATTTCTGTCACGCTTTTTAGGTACTCTAATACATCTCCACTTGTGACAAATTGTTTCTGGACATCTAAAGTTACTCGTCTATCAAATGTGGCGATCTGAACAGACGATATAAGTATGAACTTGCGCCTTGTAAATGGAAACAAGATAGTAGTATATTACATAACTCAAGATATAAGTATATACCTGTACATTCATGTTTTCGTGAATGATGCAAAATAAGTGAATGACAAATTTCACAGGATGAATATAGGTGAACGTGATGGAAGTATCTTGAAGAATATAGCTCCATCCAGGAGGCATTATGAGATGATGACCTGTTACATCTTGCTTCAGTAGAAAGAAACTGTAGGTGTTGATTGAGTATTGAGTCGATTCAGAACTGTTTTCAGTGTTAAACTAGAATCGGATATAAAAAAAATAATGATTACAACAATCCCCAAATATTTTATTCCTAAGCAATTTAGTCTTTACTTATACTCTTACCAAAAATTGTTGGCTTAATACCTCCTCTTCTTTAATATCATGCTCGTGTATGATATTCTCGTTGTTCTTTTCTTTTATTGGATCTATGCTGCCATCGTTATTGTCAAGCTAACATGGAATAAGAAGAACTGTGATTACTACATCTGAATATTTGATCTATAGACCATAGGATTGATTCATACTCTTACTTGAATGTCTCTGCTAGGTATATTGTTTTCAGCATCATCGTGTTCTAGTGCTGTGAGATTGACATCGACTATTTCAAGATGTTCATCAGAATTGTTGATGACGTTTGGAACTGCTTCATGACACAGTTTAAAGTTTTTTCGAGGTATCAAATGAATTATTCCATCATTCAAGAGCGTTCTGTCTTTTTTGACTACATCCTACTCATTGAAATGAATTTCACAAACTGTACTTTTGGTGGTCAAATTTGCGTCCTCCAATTTCAAAGCCTCTTTCCATTTTTGCAGTAAAATAGGGCACTGTGAAAAATAACAGGAAACTATAGATGCATTTTCTTAATCATATTTATTTTTGGATGAAAATCATAACCCACAATTATCACTAACCATAGGTACGCTGAACAACGACTTTATTCTCACACCTTTTTCTCGACTTTTTTTATAGTGGAGACGAGTGCCACTAAGGCAACCAGCAACAATACACTTGGGCATTTTGTCACTAACTGACGAAATCACAATTCAATTTGAAATACTCAACTACTCAAATGAGCCGCGTCATCAAACGTGTACAATCAGGATGCGGAATAGATCTACGCCGGCGCCTCTGGTGGTTTAAAGTTGAACATGTTATTTGCTGAAATTTTGGCCTCTGCCATTGCCATGTTATTAGCTGGGAGTACGTACTCCTTCTCTCTACCCTCCATACTTGGTACCTTACATAACGGAAGAAACTTGGTAACCATTTTGAATAAATATTTTTACCAAAACATCGGTGATTTATCAATTTATTGAATGTCTGCCTTCCTGCCCTGACTCACAATCAGTTCGTTACTCAGTTTGAATTTGAAACTCATTCTCAGTTCGGAATGAATTGTGTGTTAAATTACTTAATAAAATATGTAATAATTGAATTGTAACAAATTATAAGACAAACCTTATGAAAAAATACATGATAATTCACTTAACAAAGTTTATGTGGAATCCGATCATAACTTTATAAAATTTATTATATAATTCATTATGTACTTTTGCACGTAATATTCTACAAAACCTTTTTCAGTAGGGCTCCGTTGAATACTTTCGGAGATATGAATTTTTAAACATAGCGGTGCAACAGCGGTTTACGAAAATTCACACAGCTTTAACTCCGCCAATTTTGAAAATTTTCCAAAATCCTTGAAGTTGTATTTTTTTTTCCATAGTACTAAAGATATTTTGAATGGCGCAAAAATCCGTGACTTGACGGTTTATTTTTGAGTGAAGTGACGTGGATCCGCTTATATGGCGGTTAAAGTGCGCAATCTAACAAACTACTCACTGCATTGTGTTGGCCGGCGCGTGAATAAGAAGTGCACTTTTCGTGCCAGCATTCGGCACAAGAAATGCACTCGATCCAATCGTCGACGATTTTTTTACATCCCGGACACCTCCATTGTTTTTCCAATGTTGTTGTTTGATTGTTATTTCTATTTTTATTTCGTTGGTTAATATTCAACTTTGCAGGTTTTGACTTGCGATTTTCCTGCTCTTGAATCAATTGACGTTTGAAGGGCGAGCTGGTCATCACTTCGGACCTTTTACTTTTTCGTTTTCCTGACCGAGTTACTGTAGTTTTCGGTACAGGCAGTATTGAGCTTATTGGAACTAATTTTGACGTTGATGGCATGTCAGTCGATGTCTGTGTCTGTGGTTCTGTCTCTTTGTCTCTAGGAACATCACTTTGGTGTCCCCCTCCGATTTTATTGCAACTCATGTATGTTGTAGACCATTGAAAACTAAGAGACACGTTTTTTTTTTCATCGACGGAAAAACAGTTTAAAGGGTTGAAACCACCACCCAAAGTAAGGCATGTCAAGGGGCAATTTGGCAGTTTCTGTTAGAGATGCGAAGCAGCTGGCTCGATTATCGTCCCTATCACGTGATAGGGAGTCACGTGCGTTTCCCCCCCCCCCCCCCCAACACTAACTACTTACACCTTTTCAAAAGGTTTAGTATTGAAACGGTCGTGCTGGCATGTAATACGGTTACAGAATAAATTCCACTTTTTATATAGTTGTACCTAAAACCTTCTGCGTGTTTTATTTACCCTGCTAACAGGTTATGGGCCCAGAAGGGAATCACGCAAAGGTGTGAAAAGAAAGTAAAAAAGTGAGACAAAACCGCGAGTGAAAAACTCAACGGTAACACGGTCGCGTAGAAACGGGTAGTGAGTGTGTGAAATAACGGCGAAAAAATCGTCGTCGGCAGCTCAGTGCGCGAGAGCAAAAATTTTGCAGACAATCATCGGAAGTGGACCAGGAAGATGTCGACCGTTATGCGTATCGAGCCGCTCAACGCGGAGAATTATGATACGTGGAAGCTACAAATGGAGGCAATACTCGTGAAAAACGACGTGTGGGTGTATGTCAATGGGGTGAAAGAAAAACCGTCGAGTGGAGAAGACGCGGTCCGTGAGTGGAAAAACAAAGACGCAAAGGCGAAAGCGGACATTGTTTTGTCGATGAGCGCGTCTGAGCTGAACATTATTCGCGGTTTAACTACTTCGAGAGAAGTTTAGATGAAGATCCAGTCGACATACGAGTCGAAGGGGCCAGCGCGGAAAGCGACGCCCCTGAAGAGGATCACCCTGTCGCGAATGAAAGAGAGCGACAATTTGAGAGTTCACCTCACTGAATTCTTCGATGCAGTGGCAAAGCTGAAAGAAATTGATCTAATCATCAACGATGACCTCTTAGCTATCTTGCTGTTGTACAGCTTGCCAGAGTCGTTTGAAAATTTCCGATGTGCTATGGAAACCCGGGATGAGTTACCGAAGCCAGAGTCATTGCGCGTAAAAATAGTGGAGGAACACGAATCGCGAAAAGCGAGTGAAAGCAGTGGAGAACATAGCGTATGCAAAAAAATTGCAGCCGGGCCAATATTCGCGGGCGCACAAGGATTATCGTGAGAATCAGAGACACGACGTAGACGGAAGAACAATGAGAACCGAGGGCCGGGGAGGCTACTCAGGTGCGGGTCGCGGAAGGCCTGTTTGTTTTCGGTGCAATGGAATCGGTCATGTCGCGAAAAGGTGTCGTGCAAGGTACCCTAGCAAAGGTGGACATCCAAGTGCGCGACATGTGGAAGAAAGTGATAACGATTCGGTGAACTCTGTACAAGTGCGCGAAGAGGTATCGATGTTAAATACAGTAGAGACAGTGATGTTTAATAAAGATACAGGTAACGACGAAGTTGAGTGGTGCCTAGACAGTGGTTGTACGGCACATATATGTACCCAAAAGTCAAAATTTGAAAACATTGAAAAGGTAAACAAGACCTTGAACTTGGCAAACAGTGAATCGACAAGAATAACCGGTGCGGGAAACGTCAGAGTAGTAGTGAGTAACGGTGAAAGTGAAGTAGACGTTAATTTCGAAAAGGTGTACTATGTGTCTGACTTGCGCACGAATCTATTGTCCGTCTCGCAAATTACCGATCGAGGGTACGAGGTACATTTCCGAAAGAGCGGTGCGGTAGTTACCGGCAGAGACGGTGAGGTGTTTTTTCGTGCGGAAAGAGTAGGAAATCTCTACTATTTGAAACAATGTGGTGAGACAGTAAACGAGGTGAACACGGTAATGCCTACGGATCGAGCGAAGAGTGAGATAGACGAATGGCACAACAAACTAGGACATTTGAACGAGAAAGATTTAAAGGCCATGGCAGCGAGCGAGGTGGTGCATGGTTTAAAATTCAAAAGCGATCAGGTGTTGACGAAGTGCGAGATATGTATCCTCGAGAAACAAACTCGAGCTCCTTTTCCGAAGAGTGAGGGCGAACGGACTAATGACTTGTTGGAGATAGTACACTCAGACGTGTGCGGCCCAATGAGAAGCGCGTCACATTCGGGGGCAAAATATTTCGTCACGTTTATTGACGACAAGTCACGCTGGTGTGAAGTAGTTTTTGTGAAAAACAAGAGCGACGTTTTTAGTGCGTTCAAGACCTACAAGGCTGCAGCAGAGTTGTTGACGGGAAGAAAAGTAAAAATCCTACAATCAGACAACGGAAGGGAGTACTGCAATCGAGAATTTGACCAATTTTTGGCAGAAAACGGTATCGCGAGAAGACTAACTACACCACACACACACCACAGCAAAACGGGATAGCGGAGAGGATGAATCGCACACTGGTCGAGATGGCCAGGTGCATGATGCGCCAGGCAAACGTCCCTCCCGCCTTCTGGGCAGAAGCAGTGAATACTGCATGTTACGTAAGAAATAGATGTATAACAAAAGCCCTGAAGGGTGAGATACCCCACAAGGTGTGGAAGGGGAAGACCCCTACGGTGGGTTATTTTCAAGTTTTCGGTATAAAAGCGTTTGTGGTCAACAACAAACCGCAAAAAGGTAAATTTGAGTCGAGATCGGAAGAAGGAATCTTTGTCGGTTACTCAACCCAATCGAAAGCGTATCGCGTGTGGTTACCGGGATCGCGTAAAATCGTCGTGAGTCGCGACGTAACATTCGTGAGTGAACCGGGGTTCGGTCCCGAGTATCAGGAATTTTTGGAGGACAAAACCGAGTGTGTAACAGACATGACGAGTAAGACGGAACCGAGTGAACGTGAATCGAGACGCGTACACAGTCGGGATCAACAAAGTATGCTCAAACAAAGACATGAATCGAAAGCTCCTCAAAGTGCATCGGCACGAGCGCCAAAACGAAGAGCATCAGATGGGGATCCCCCATTACCAGCCCGACTTCGACCTGCGAAACGCGGAAGGGGACGGCCAAAATGGTTGCGTTCTGGGTCAGTTGGAAGGCCAAAGAAAATCTATCAACCGGCGGCGGCCGATGACGATAGCGAGAACAGAGACGAGGCCACCAACGATGAGGCCCCATCCGGTGAGAGTTCTGCGGACGAGGAGGTTTTCGCAGAGTGTAACTTGACTGGGGAATGTAACGTGACATATGACCCAGTTACTTGGCGAGAAGCGAGCCAAACAGAGGATGCAGAAGCCTGGGAGAAGGCTCTCGAGGATGAATACTTAGCGCAACTGCGTAATAGTACTTGGGAGATCGTACCGAGACCGCAAAAGCGTAAAGTCATCGGAAGTAGGTTCGTATTCGGTACCAAGGACAACGGGGTAGTTACGAAAAAAAAGGTACGTCTCGTGGCGAAAGGTTGTTCACAGCGCCCAGGGGAGGATTTTCAAGAGACATACTCTCCAGTGGCTAGACCAACGTCGATAAGACTTTTAACAGCACTAGCTGCAGAATTGGGACTGCAAATCTACCAAATGGACGTAGTGACCGCCTATCTCAACGGGGAGTTGGAAGAGAACGTGTACATGGAGGTGCCGGAGCAGTTGCGAGAAGTGTTGGCGAAGATTTCGGAGGGACAGCATGTTGGTTCGAGTGCGGAGCTAATCCGAAAAGATGATGTGGAAAGGACGGCGGCGCGTTGGTTGACAGCGCTGGATAAACATCAGGACAGCGTATGCTTACTAAAAAAAGCACTATACGGACTAAAACAGTCGGGACTACAATGGTATCGTCAACTTGATACGAAATTGAAGCAATTAGGCATGCAACCGAGCCAAGACCCGTGCATGTTCACATCGAGAAAAGGGAGTCACATAATGATAATAACAATCTACGTCGATGACATCCTAATAGCGACGAATGACACGAGCTGGTGGAAGAGAGTGAGGCAGTCTTTGGCAGAATCTTTCGAAATGAAAGATCTGGGGCTGGCAAACCGTTGCCTGGGGATCGAGTTTCATCAAGGTACGATGGAACACAGCATTTGTCTAACGCAGCGCCAGTATACTGAGACTATCTTAGAGCGGTTTGGCATGCAGAACTGCAAAGCGGCCAAAACGCCGATTGATACAAACCTTCAGCTAACGAAACCAGCGAGGGCTAACGAGACGACGATGCGACAATATCCCTATCAACGCCTCATCGGAGCCCTAATGTACCTAGCAGTCGCTACAAGACCTGATATTGCTTATGCAGTTAACTTCTTGAGCCAATTTAACACGAACTTCACGGCTGAGCATTGGGTAGCAGCAAAGAGAATCCTCAGGTATTTGAGGGGCACCATAGACTACGGATTGATGTACCAGAGATCGAACCAGCCGTTGTATGGAGTCGTCGACGCAGACTGGGGCTCGAACACAGTCGATCGACGATCGTATTCGGGGTATGCTTTCATACTCGCAGGAGCAGCAATATCCTGGGAAGCACGTAAGCAACGGACAGTGGCTTTATCGAGCGTCGAAGCAGAGTATATGGCAATGTCGGAGGCTACCAGAGATTTAACTCCGAGGCATACTACGGGGTGCAGAGTTGTTGCGGGAGCAAACGACGATCTTCAACGACAGCCAAGGGGCACAACGCTTGTTGTACAGCAACACAGTACACCACGCTAGGACAAAGCATATCGACTTGCGCCACCATTTCATCCGAGAACATTGTGCATCAGGTGAAATTGAGCTGCAATACATGCCAACAAATGAGATGTCAGCTGATATACTGACGAAAGTTCTAACCGGACAGAAGCACTACAACTGTCAAATGGGTTTGGGCATGATTGAGCTACAGGAGTAGCATCCCACGAGCCGACGACTTCGAGGGAAGGTGTTAGAGATGCGAAGCAGCTGGCTCGATTATCGTCCCTATCACGTGATAGGGAGTCACGTGCGTTTTCCCCCCCCAACACTAACTACTTACACCTTTTCAAAAGGTTTAGTATTGAAACGGTCGTGCTGGCATGTAATACGGTTACAGAATAAATTCCACTTTTTATATAGTTGTACCTAAAACCTTCTGCGTGTTTTATTTACCCTGCTAACAGTTTCACCTATAAGCAATCGACCGATTTCAATGAATCAGAGACGAATATGTTTCTCATGTAAATCAATGAAAAGCCCACTATACTTATTGAAGAAAAAAAAAATGAGGGGTGAATCACCCCTCAACTTTTTTGTTTTCACTCCTTATTCAAAAGTTGTGCATCGAATTGAATAAAACCAGGGCCATTTTAAAGGGGAAACAAAATTGAAGTTTACGTGTTTTTGCATTTCTGCAAATACGCAAGTGCAAGGGGGTAAACTACCCCTAACATGAGTTTCCTTATCGTAGCTGTCTCTCGTCTGTTTTAAATCTGTCTGCTGATTCAAAATATATCTGGAAATTCGTAGTTCACGTTTCATCACGTTACAAAATTATTAGGCGTGTTTAGGAGGGTGAACTACCCTCTCTTTTTTCCTTTTCATTCACGGCATTAAACATTCGCCAATCCATTCTGATATAACCGGTGCTATTACATTGCAAATACGAATGTTGCGTAAGTGTACTCTTGCACATTTAAAAGAACCTCCATAAAGAGGGTAAACTACCTCTCACGTAAGAGTAAGTACCAATAATTATATTTGTGTGTCGGAAAAGCTTCCGCGCTATTTTATACGACTGCTACAAGTATAATTTTAATATTCGCATGATTACCGAATTCGTTTATCGTGAAACAATGATACGCATTGACCGTCAACCGATTTTAGTTGTCCCATACTGGAAAGATTCATTTTTCTGTCTTAACTTTTTTTCTGTTAGAAGTCAAACATTTTTAATGAAGTTCATGTATAATTTCTTAACTGATCCATAAATTTAGATCGCACGTTTTAATAAAACTAGCTTTTATAAAAGAATATACCTAGATGAAAATGTTCAAAACAGGCGTTTAAACATTTCATTTAGAAATCAAATTTGATTACCTAAATGACTTTTCTTATATCACTATTACAAAATATCACATTTATATTACATTGCATTTTCATGTTGTATCCTTTTGACTGATATTACATTTATTGACCATCATGGCTCGAAGGTGGTGCAGTAATGGTAGTCTTCAAAAAAATATTTCAAACACAATGATTTTTTACACCATGCGCATTTTACAACAGCTATACGATTACAACCGGGTATTTCACAATGTGTTTTTGATTGACGGAAACCAAAATCAACAGGATTTTCAAAATATTCTGGTTTTTCGGTTATATAATTACTTTTGAACCATGAATATGTAAAAAGATTCACATATCATAGAGATAACAGTGTTACGTCCTAGGTTGAAAGCTCAACATATAATCTTTAGGTATAACAGATACCGTAGTTAGTACCGTAGGTATAGAAAATACCGACGTGCAATTACCATCAGAGTTTCAATAACACCTCTATCGATGTAATTCCATTTATAATTTTTTTTCTCTAAATTCTTTATATTATTTTACCTATAGTTTTAAGTCAATACTTTTAAGAAGTCTCAAACTCATACACCATAACTAATTTTTCCATAGTCTCTCACAAAACTAAGCAAGCCGAAAACACTCGAAAACCCATAAATTTGAAATCCTAAACTTTAAGTAAACTTTTGAAAACGCTAGAAACTATCTTTATTGAGGAAACATAAATCTTCAAAATCTTTAGAATTTTACTGCCAAACGCGGAAAACCCAAAAGACAAAGACAGTTTTGTTTAAAAGAAGACAGATCATAGACGCTTAAAACATCCCTTCTCAGCATCTCGACGCTTGGGCCTCTGACCCAATCGTCTCGCACAAATTCTATTTTAGCCAACCATATTTTTTCCCTCTTGAATTTAATGTGTCTTTTACCAATGAGAAAAGACTCGCTTTCCCGCGAGTACTAAAAACTTCCTCCCCCGCGTAACCGCGAGGAGAGATCCTTTTTCCTCCAGGATTAGGGAGTTAGTCACGAGATTTCAAAGAGTAAAGATCAGATCCACAAAAGACTTAGATTTCAGAATATAATATCAAATTCGAAGTGTTTAATATATTCATAAATTAACCAAGTGCAAAACTTATCAACATATAAAAACCATAGACTAAAGTTAATCAACATGCATATGTTTGATTGGCAACCAACATTGTTAAGCAGTTTGTTAAATAAATATTGTTAATTAAAAGTGAAATCAACAAACATTTATTTCACCCACGCATAGTGGTGACTGATAAAAACCCATTACCTCAACAGAATACGAGTTATACGTCAATCAGAAGAACTAGTAATCCAAGACTCGGTAAGAAATATAGAACTCTACCAATTCAGAATCAGAACCTCAACACATCTAACTAGTGATTCGAAAACTTTATATAGTTAAATCCAGGACGTAACAACAGTTAATTATGTGTAAGAGATTGCAGTTTAATGATATTATTCCTTAAATGTAAATTTATTTCAGAATCCAATAGAATTACGCTGTCTGAAAAATGTCGTATAAAATTTTTCCATATCTGAAATCTAAATACATCAAGCGGTTGAATTTTTCCAGTTGTGCCTTGTTAGAAGTATTTAAAGTTGCCGCCATCCCGATCAATGCGCGCCATATTGCATGAATCGACCTATTGTTCTTATCGCCTTCTGTACGTGTATACTGAGAGAAGAGTAAGAGCTTGTGTAAAAAGTCGCATGTTATAACACTAATAAAACACGAGATTCACCCAGTGTGTGTGCCGTTATTTACTGAAATAACCCAACAGGTTATGGGCCCAGGCCACGAATAAAAGCGAAAGTTTGCGCATAACGAAAAGAACTACCGAGTCTAACCATGCACGCGACAGGTACGCAACATATCGAAAAGTTGAACGACGAAAACTATGAGTCATGGCGGTTGCAGATGAAAAGTGTCCTTGTATTTAACGACTTATGGGGCTACACAAATGGACAAATTAAGAGACCAACAGCCATAGAAGAACGTTCAACATGGACCACAAAAGATAAAAAAGCATTAGCATTGATTGTATTAAGTATTGGCAAAAGTTAACTCAGCTATGTGAAGAAAGCAACGACAAGCAAATCCGCTTGGGACGAGTTGGAAAAAAGCTCACAAATCAAAGGGACCGGTAAGAAAAGCAGTCTTATATAGACAATTATACCAAATGAAAAGAAAAGCAGAACAATCAATGACGCAGTTCGTAAACGATTTCGTGGAAAAATCTGAGCAATTAGAAGGAACTGGTATTACCATACCGACCGAATTGTTGTCGATAATGCTGTTAAGTTCTTTACCAGACGAATACGAGAATTTCAGAGTCGCGATCGAATCAAGAGATGAAATTCCAACGGTCGAGAACTTGAAGTTAAAACTAATTGAAGAAGATGCGAGACGACACGAAGCAGACAAAAGTGAAGACAGCAGCCAAGGAGCCTTTTTCTCTAAAGGAAAGGAAGATCGGCAGAACAAAGCAGAGAAAAATAAATCACCAAAAAGTCAGAAAAGATTTCCTGGTAACTGCTATAATTGTGGGAAAGCTGGACATCGTGCTTCAGAGTGTAGAGGTAAGAAACGAATCGAGAAAACGAATCAAACAAACACTGAGGATGCGATGATTATGACAATGATGGCTTCACCAACAAAAAGAAGTGAATGTTGCCTAGATAGCGGTGCGACTGCACATTTGTGCAATGCACGAAATGATTTTCTGGATTTTGAAGATGAAAAAGAGACGATTATTCAAACGGCTGTGGAAAAAGGACCCGATGCAAGTACTGAAGCACTCGGAACAGGAACCGTAAAATTAAGCGTCAACATAAACGGTATGCCTAACGATATTAGATTGAAGAACGTAATGTATGTTCCAGAATTACGAAGCAATCTAATTTCTGTATCACGAATTGTCGAAAACGGTTATACTGTAAACTTTACCACAAATGGAGCAAAAGTCTTTCGCTCAGATGATACCGTGGCAATGATGGCTGAGAAGAAAGGTCGACTCTACATAGTGAAGAACTCTCAGAACGCAACTGCTATGCAGACTACTCTGGAAGATAATGCACTGAATAGGTGGCACAACAGGTTCGGACACCTAAATATCAACGACTTGAAGAAACTAAAGAAAAAGCAAATGGTGCTAGGATTGAAATTCGACTCGAATGAAGAAATCTCAAACTGTATAGTTTGCGACTTAGCCAAAATTCATAAGTTACCGTTTAAACCATCGACAACTAAGCAGCAGCGAATACTTGGACTGGTTCATTCAGATATCTGCGGTCCAATGAAGGTAAGCTCACTCGGCGGGGCAAACTACTTTGTAACTTTCATTGATGACAGGACAAGGTTCATAACGGTCATTATGCTCAAGAATCGCTCAGATGTTTTTGAGGCTTTCAGAAAATATAAAGAACGTGTCGAAAAAGAAACAGCCCAGAAAATCGTCAAGCTTCGAACTGACAATGGGAAGGAGTATCTCTCCAAAGAATTCACATCATTCTTGGAAAACAATGGTATCCAGAGACAACTCACAGTGGAGTACACACCCGAACAAAATGGTATTGCCGAACGTGCAAACAGAACTTTGGTAGAAATGGCTCGCTGTATGATGGTGCAATCCGGACTTCCACCAAGTCTATGGGCTGAAGCTGTCAACACAGCTGCATTCATCAGAAATATGTGCCCAACAAAAGCTCTAGATGATGTCACTCCAATAGAACTATGGTCAGGAAAGAAACCATACGTTGGATTTCTGAGAACCTTTGGAAGCAAAGCCGTAGCGCTAGAAAAATGACCCGGACGAGGGAAATTTGACCCGAAAGGAAAGACGTACACACTGGTAGGATATTCGCGAGAATCCAAAGCTTATCGTCTGTGGGACGGAGGTCGTACTATAACAAAGAGCAGAGATGTACGATTTCAAGAAGACCTACGGATCCAAGGAGAGGAGAGCGCCGAATATTTCGAGGTACCGCTCTTACCAGCTAAGAACAAAAGTTCTCTACAGCAACAGGAAGACACTCAGAAACTTGAAGATCCGCAGCAAGAAGACTCGGACTCACCTGAGTCAGAAAATTAAAGTGGAGAAAATGAAGAACCCCAAACTACTAGAAAAGGACGTGGAAGACCAAAAATCCTAAAAACCGGAAAACCAGGTCGCCCTAAGAAAGTATACCACGAGATAGCAAATCATATCCTTGCAGAGCAACCAAATATCTCGAATTCTCTTGATGAAGTCATGCATCGAACAGACAAGAATAATTGGCTGGAGGCAATGCGAAGAGAATATGATTCACTTATGAAAAATGGAACCTGGGAGTTATCAAATCGCCCGACGGATAAGAAAGTCCTATCAAATAAATGGGTGTTCACCTTAAAGAATAACAAAGATGGCCAAATCAAACAACATAAGGCAAGATTGGTTGCAAGGGGATGCGAACAAAAATTTGGCATCGATTACGAAGAAGTATTTTCACCAGTAGCCAGATACGAGACAATACGCTCATTTCTCGCTGGATGCGTAGAAAAAGGATTGTATGTCCACCAGATGGATGTAGTTACAGCCTACGTACAAGGTGACTCACACGACGAAATCTTTATGGAATAGCCAGAGATGTTTTCTGAACCAGGGAAGGAAAATTTAGTTTGTAAACTAAAACGCCCGTTATATGGATTGAAGCAAGCAGGCAGAGAATGGCATCATAAGCTGGATAACTATTTAGAAAGCATAGGGTTTCAAACAGCTGATACAGACCCTTGTCTTTACAACAAGAATACCGATGGAAACACCGTTATAATAATTATCTACGTTGATGATCTGTTGATTGGTTCAGCAAATTCGAAGGACCTCCACGACGTCAAGAAGATGCTGAAAAACGAGTTCAATACGAAAGACCTTGGAAGCGTTAGCAAAATTCTGGGAATCAGCGTCGACAGAGATGGTGAAACAGGAAAAATGAAGCTATACCAGGAACAATACACAAAATTCATATTGGAGAAATTTGAAATGAGTAACGCAAGTCCAGTGAAAACCCCTATGGAAGTAGGTGTGAATCTACCAAGAAACTTAGAGCAGATCACAGAAGAAGAAAAAGAAGAAATGGAAAACAGACCCTACAGAGCGCTAGTAGGCAGCTTAATATATCTATCGAAGACAACACGCCCGGATATAGCATTCGCAGCAAGTGCTTTAAGCAGGTTTTGTTCAGACCCAAGACGACTACATTGGCGAATGGCAAAAAGAGTTCTACGATACTTACGAGGGACAGTAGATTACGGCATTTTCTATGAAAAATCTACCGAACCAATGACAGCATATACAGATTCAGACTGGGCGGCAGACGCAGATGACAGAAAGTCATGTACAGGCAACATCGTGATCTTAGCAAACGGACCAATTAGCTGGGAATCACAGAAACAAAAATCTGTTGCGCTATCAACAATGGAGGCAGAATACATGGCACTTTCTCAAATGTCTAAGGAGGTTGTTTTTTTTAGAAAACTGCTCGAACAAATGGGATTCTCCGGATTTGTTCACGAACCAACACCGGTATGCTGCGACAATCAAAGCGCTATCCATCTATGCAAGAACGTCACGCAACACGGCAGAAGCAAACATGTGGACATTCGGTACCACTACTGTCGAGAAGTTCAAGAGCAGGGTGAAATAAAAGTTTTATACCTTGCAAGCAATCGAATGATCGCTGACATATTGACAAAACCCCTAACTAGGGAAAAGCTTGAAAAATGTGTTAACTTGATGAGATTGAATATGTAGTATTGTACAAAAAGAAAAATATATTTAGATCTCTATTCTATCATATGGAGCACATTGATAAGGGGAGTGTTAGAAGTATTTAAAGTTGCCGCCATCTCGATCCATGCGCGCCATATTGCATGAATCGACCTATTGTTCTGATCGCCTTCTGTACGTGTATACTGAGAGAAGAGTAAGAGCTTGTGTAAAAAGCAATGTGCAACATGCCTTTTGGTATAATCATTGGAAATATATTTTTATTACGAGGGGTTGCTTCCCGAACGACTTTTGGGCAGTGGCCACTCCAAGAATCTATCAATAATACGCTGTCATGACTGACATTAGGAAAGAAAACTTTTTCCAATCAAGTTTTGAAATGATCTGTAAACATGAAAGATATTTTATTTCATAAAAAAACAATAAATGATCAATGAGAGTATATACCGGACGTAAGTTTCCCAGATTTTGATGTCGTTATGAAAACGTTTCCTGGTCTAAATAATTCTTTTTCCACTCTTGGTCCAAATTCTCCCTTCGTCTCTTTTAAAACTATAAAGAGAGGGAAAAGTAATTTTCCATCAGCGTTTATTGTAGGCTGGATCGTGTAACTATGGGTCGTTGAAGCAACTGACTGTACAACACATTCAACTTTCTTTGACCCTTCCATTGCTAATGTTCGCCCCGAGTGGATTTCCAATTGAAAGCCGCTTTGATCCGAATTGTATATATTTTCTGCTCCGTACTTTTCGATAAATGGTTTAACGTCTTGTATAAGTTTTTCTCCACTTTTCCGTAAATCCACTTCTTCGATAGTTTTTCTTGTTATGAATTTTTTAATTTTTCTGGAAACAATACGGTTTCGTTTTTTAAATTTCTAGAGCCAATTATTAGAGGCCTTGAAACGTACATCTTCGTGACCCATCTCTTTTTGGGCTCGTAAAGCCTATTTTCGAATGTCAATATCATGTACAATGACACTAGTCTATAGCAGTCTGTATATTTCTCAACGTGTATTCGGAAATTCGAGCTAGTTTTCCTTTATGATTGCCGCCTTTATTCAACTGATTCGCCCAGCGTCTGAATAGTCGTATAGATTGGACGGATTTGAATTTTTGTTTGGCGGTATCAATGCTGTAATTTTTTTTTTTACCAGATCTCCAGTATTCTACCGCTCTTTGTTTATAATCATAACTCAACTCATCGTCACTGGAGCAAGCGTCAGAATCCGCATCGGCTATATCTTTTTGCCATAAAGTATCTTCAACGGCATTTACATCATACTGTTTAAACGGTTCTTGGAAATCAAGTGTATCTTCCTGTATTATTTCAACTCCATTATAGTCTTGCATGAAATCGATTAAAATCCCTTCGAAATATTCCTTTAGTTCTATTTTTGCATTGTTAACTGGAGTTTGTGGAATATTCATGGTTTCAAATGTCGCCAGTAGAAGTTGAATAACGTTGATTGGGTTCACTTTCATTGCGATAAATATTTTATGCACAAACCACAAAGGGCACGATACAGAGAACACAATGCACAGCTCATTCCAACAATAGAAGAATTTTCAACTGTAACCAGCTTTTATAGCGGGCATGTCAGAAAAATAAGGTATTAGCTGCCCGGGTCATAACTGATAATATTCTTATGTCGCACTAATTGTAAATCCTTATCGCCTACTTACACATTCATTTTTAACGTGTCCCGTATTGGTACACTATATGTGATTGATGAATACGAATCATTCTATTGATTCATCTACGTATGTGCGTAGAAACAAGTTTCTGAACATAATAACATGATAAGATATATTAAATCGTTTGTATACAACCCGATTACGGAAAAGCGTTATAAATACCTGATACTGAAAAAAGAATTTTTATATATCATCCATACAGATATGCTACTAATGAGTTAGTTCATATGTATCGGTGTTTAAAAACAAGAAGCTGACAATGAATGCGCCAATATTAAAATTATACTGGTACGCAGGCGTATGAAATAGCGCGGAAGTTTTTCCGACATACAAATATAATTATTGGTACTGACCCTTACTTGAGGGGTAGTTTACTCTCTTTATGGAGGTTCTTTGAAATGTGCAAGAGTACACATACGCAATATTCGTATTTGCAATGTAATAGCACCGGTTATATCAGAATGGATTGGCGAATGTTTAATGCCGTGAATGAAAAGGAAAAAAGAGAGGGTAGTTCACCCTCCTAAACACGCCTAATAATTTTGTAACGTGATGAAACGTGAACTACGAATTTCCAGATATATTTTGAATCAGCAGACAGATTTAAAACAGACGAGAGACAGCTACGATAAGGAAACTCATGTTAGGGGTAGTTTACCCCCTTGCACTTGCGTATTTGCAGAAATGCAAAAACACGTAAACTTCAATTTTGTTTCCCCTTTAAAATGGCCCTGGTTTTATTCAATTCGATGCACAACTTTTGAATAAGGAGTGAAAACAAAAAAGTTGAGGGGTGATTCACCCCTCATTTTTTTTTTTTTTTAAATAAGTATAGTGGACTTTTCATTGATTTACATGAGAAACATTTTCGTCTTTGATTCATTGGAATCGGTCGATTGCTTATAGGTGAAACTGCCAAATCGCCCCTTGACATGCCTTACTTTGGGTGGTGGTTTCACCCCTTTAAACTGTTTTTCCGCGGAAAAAAAATACATGTCTCTTAGTTTTCAATGGTCTACAACATACATGAGTTGCAACAAAATCGGAGGGGGGCACCAAAGTGATGTTCCTGTAAGTCTGTCTCTGTCTGGTCTTTGTGTGTCAGGTAATCTTGGATGTAGTGGTAGATGCTCTTCTGTTTCCGAATTGTGGAGAAGCAGGTCTGCTGGAGTCTATGGAATCTGTGACTGTAATTCCCCAGTGTAAGTGGTTTCAGGCAACGGCCTTTCAGTCACGCTACTGGGCAAAAATCAGTTTCGGTAAAAGTGTCCTTGTTGAATGGCGATATTCCAGTTACTCTGAAGCCTTCGACTGCATTTGCAATCGTTGCTGCTCTCAAATACGCTGGTGCAGAGATCGATGCTATCTGGTAGATTGTGATGAGCCTTTCCGGATGGTTCCTCATCCATTTTTCGCATTCACCCGCGTACAATTTTTTCAAAGGGCTGAAAAAGCATCGGTCCAACTGCTGGAGTCTATGGCTGCTGTTCGCGCTCGAATCTCGTGGGCCCGCTCGGACCCCGCGACATTGAGGGTGCTCGGCCGCGTGGCGGCGCGTGCTGTGCGAAAGCAGGGGCCCGGCGGAGGCGCGCGCCTCGCTCTTGGCGTTCGTCGGCTTGGTGGTGGGAGTATAGCGTAGTTTAGTTAGGATCGAGCGCTCGAATAGGTAGGACGTGCTGCGACGTCTTCTTTTCTACCCGTGCTTTACGATCATATCATCTTTCCGCGTTAGTTCAGGTGCGCCGGTTTTCTTTCGTTCCGCGTGGTTTCTAGGTTAGCGTGTGGATAGGTTGTCTATGAGAACGGGGTACATCCTCCGGTGAGCTGAGGTACCCGTTTCCGGGGCGAGCGTCAACGCGGCAACAACTCTGTTGCCCGCGCCTTACAGCGTTGGATCCCCGAGACGTCGGGACCGCTGTGGGCACGGCTGTGGACCATCTTGGACGCTCCCCGTTCCCCGCTTCCACGTGAGCGTCGGAAGTTGCGGCGTTTTATGTATTTTATTATATCCGTACTTGGTAAGTTAGTTTAAGATTATTGCATGATCATTCAACTTAGTTGTTAAGAACGCACCAGCGTTATTTTTGTCTGTCTACTGTACCTTCTTCTCTTGTGTGTGTTTAATAAATATTATATTGGACTTGCTTCGGCTTTTCCCTCTGTTCCGTGAGAGTTTTTATGCCGAAGCAAGCATCCTCTTTTTTTTTTCTCGCGAAATTGCAGTGTGTTAATTCTTTCACCCTCTCACTCACTCATCCCAGCAGTAGAGAACTCCCGATAAATATTAAGAACATGGTGCCCCGGGTGAGGAGTGAGTGATTGGGTTTTTCTTGTTTGCTAAATTTGTGTTAATTTGTGATTCGTGCTGGTCTGGTGCGTTCTTATATAGGTGTATATTGTACTGACTGTTGCATGATAGTCGAGTCAGCCACGCGACAGGTCGAGACGTGGCTTTCGGATATCCGACTGCGCACAGGCGCGCCGCGCAGCGCAACGGTTCTCGCGCGACGCCGAGTCGCATACATTGTTGCATTGTAACACTTGCTCGTATGGTCGTCGTATATATCTGTTATTTTGTACTTCTTTATCGGTTGCGTTTGTACGCTCGGAATTTTTGAGTTTAATTTTGAATCAAGTTTATCGCAACATGGCTCCAGTAGCATTGCCGAAGCTTACTGCATTACAACTGACCCGCGAAAGCGAAATAGAAGGCTTACGGCAGAGGTTAGTAAACAAACCGCGAGAAACACTCACTACACGTATGGTGAAATCGCGACTTGAGGCGTTGAAGGAAATTTGGACAGAAATACGTAAGGCTCATTCCGAGATTGTCGTTCGAGAAAATGCAGAGAGCGTATGTCATAGATGATTGGTTCGGGCGAATTCAGGGCGTCTACGAGAACGCTCTTGACGAGTTCTTGGCTCTTCTGACTTTCGTGGAAAGGGTTGAGGAAGATGCCGTCGCTGAATCCTTGGAGGCAAGCTCTTCTGAAGCGACAGGAACCGGCGTCGCGAAACTCCCTCGCATTCCTCTCCCTACCTTTTCAGGGAAATACGAAGATTGGGCAAGTTTTTGCGATCTTTTTACAACATTGGTACATGATGTAGCTCCTCTCTCTGACGCAACTAAGCTGCAGTACTTGAAACTTTGCTTGACCGAAAGCGCCGCGGACCTCATAAAGGATGTCGCTACGACCAGTGCGAATTACACCAGCACGTGGCAGGCACTAAAGGCTCGTTATCACAACCCTCGATTAATCATTAATAAACATTTAGCTTCGTTCATGCAGATTCCGCATTTGAAAAAAGAGTCCGCTTCCGAGCTACGTTCCTTCGTGGATGAGGCTCAGCGGATAGTTCGGGCTTTAGCAAATTTGAAATTACCGGTAGAGCATTGGGACGTCTGGCTTGTATTCGTGCTCTCTGAGCGTTTAGATTCCGAGTCGCGGAAGTTGTGGGAAGCTGAGCTAAGCCAGGGTGACTCTGGTGTCGAGACAGGTGACCTGTCGGTGGGTGTAGGCTCTCTCGGTTCACTCCCGAAATTCACGGATCTAATTAAGTTTTTGGAACAGAGAACTCAGGCTCTCAATATGATTGCACTCGAACGTAGAGGGGAGAAAAGGTCGGCTTCAACATCCTCTACAGGTACCCAATCTCGCAAGGCCTTCCACGCCAGGTCTTCTCGACCAACGAAGCCAACATCGTTTAAATGCCCGCTCTGCTCCGGTACACACTCGATCTCGAAGTGTTACAAGTTCCAGGCGAAGGCTCCTTCTGAGCGGTTCGTTAGTATTAAACAGCTGCAGCTTTGTTTCAATTGTCTGAAGCAGCATAGGGTAAGCGATTGCTCGTCAAATGGACGATGCGCGGTTTGTCAAAAACGACATCACACGCTTTTACATCGCGATACTCAGGGAAATTCTCAAGGTTCGCGACGAAGTTCGAGTGGTTCTCAGGGCCCGCAGGGGGGCGAAGCGTCCGCAAATCCTCCTGTCGTTAGTTTGCATGCAGCGTGCATTCCGTCGGCGCGCGAAGAGTTCTTCTCGCCACAGCGCGGGTACAGATAATGGGTCCGAACGGCGGCAGCACCTACGCACGAGCAGTCCTCGATCAGGGTTCGGAGTCGTCATTCATTGCGGAATCCATCGTGCAGTTACTGGGGCTAACAAAGAGACGCGCTTCCGTAACGCTGTCGGGACTTGGCTCCACCGCGGCAGGAACCGCGCGCGCGAGGACGCAGCTGGTTCTGCGGTCCCGCACCGATCCCAATTTCAGGCTTGAAGCAGACGCTCTAATCCTCCCAAAGCTCACCTCGCACCTTCCATCGGACAGCTTTGGCGATTCAGATTTGCAGCAATTTGAGGGTCTTACGCTGGCGGACCCAGATTTTTCGATTTCCAAGAAGGTAGACGTGATTTTAGGCGCTGATGTTTACAGCCAGCTGCTCCGCTCCGGTTTGAAACGGTTCCCTTCTTCACAACTTGTCGCTCAAAATACGGCCTTCGGCTGGGTGATTTCTGGTACGGTGCTGTCGGACGGTCCACGGTGGGCGGTCAGGACACTCTCTTCCTTGCCAACACAGGTATTCCATTGCTCGATTGAACCAGATTTGGAGCAGACCCTGCAGCGCTTCTGGGCTCTCAAGGAGATCACGAGGTCGGTACGAAGTCCGGCTTCCGGTGAAACCAGATAGACCAAGGGTAGCTGAAGAGACTAGGTCAATGGCACTTAAATCCCTTTCTAGTCTGCAGCGTCGACTTTCGCGAGACGCTCGATTGGCTGAAGCGTACGGTGGCTTCATGAGGGACTACGAATGACTAGGACATATGACTCGAGTTCAGGCTCCAGAAATACGGTGTGCGGATGCGTGGTATCTGCCACATCATGCAGTGGTACAGGCTTCTGGTGATAAATTTAAGCTTCCTGTTGTGTTTTATGCCTCTCGGAAGACTCGTGAAGGGTACTGTCTAAATGATTTTTTGTTGTCAGGACCCCCCCTACAGGGCGACCTTCCATTGATTCTCTTAAATTGGCGGAAATATCGTTTCGCGTTCACAGCCGACATCGTGAAAATGTTCCGGCAGATTCAGGTGAAGCGTGAAGACCGGGACTTGCAGAGAATTGTGTGGTGGCCGACCGTTGACTCCGATCCCGTTGATTACCGTTTGAATACGGTTACCTACGGGACGACTTGCGCCCCATATCTAGCTATCCGTACGCTTTCGCAGTTGGTTGTTGATGAAGGCGTTAAATTTCCTCTCAGAGCTGAATGTCTCAAGGCAGAGACGTATGTAGACGACACCTTTGCAGGGGCGGACGATCTTTCTACCGCGATCCAGAAAAGACTTGAGTTTACAGAATTGTTACACGGAGAGTTCGTCTTGATAACGATTGCTTAGAAAGTTGGTAGTCATTCCCAGAAAAATTAGCAAATTGGTGACACATGAGCATTTTTAGTAATGCTTCACACTTATCCATTGTTATGGCGTCCAGCAATGTTTAGGAATGATTGTCAATCCGTCTTGGCTAAAGATAGGAGCCATACAGAAGGTGGTCAGTATTTACTACTACCGAGTTGAAGATCAGTTACTATCCTAATGATAAGCATTCATTGTTATCGAGTTTAGGATTAGTTACTACTCCAATGGTAAGCATTCAACGCTATTAATATCGAAATCAGCTTGGGAGCTATTCATTGCAACAATTGGTGGTGAAAGGACCATTACGAATATCATTGGCAAGGAATCATACCTTCATTCTAGTAAAAATATATACCCTAGCTGGTAACAGTCACGGTATTGATACTTTCATATAGTCTCACTTATGTCTTCACATTCCAAAGGATTGGGCAAGGATATCAGTGGGTACATTCGATAATTCCATAGATATTTGTCTCAGTACGTTTTATTAACAAAAATTTATATCTATTTTTTAGCAATGAACGTTTTAGTACTAGATAATTTCACCATGAAAGTTGGAATGCAGACTAACAATTTCGTGAGGTTCAACAATGTGGGATCTGTTTCGGAAATAGAAACCTCGAAGGCTTCGGAGTGTGGATTGTAGTGTACTCTACGGAACCGTTCTGCTATCACACATAATTCATCCGCTAAAATGATACGATGTACTACGAAAAACTTAGGACTAGAGGAAGGTAACACAATAATCGTTCCTTCTACGAGTTTATTACCCTTGAGTATAACCCAGCTGGTGAGCGAAATACTGCTTGGCAATCTTAACAAAAAGGGTTCTAAGTCTGAAAGACTCTCTGTACAAGTTTCAATAGATGGGCCACATTGGAATATTGGGTAAGAAATTCCGTGGCACATAAATCGATAATTCAGTTTCAATTGATGCTTTATTGCAATTGTATGACAAATATTCACTCTGCTATTCGAAACCTTAGATGGTTTTTTTGCTTCCTGATGCTTACTTTCAAATCTCATCGAAGCTAATTTCCACAATGGTCCCATGAGATACATAATTCGAGAGTAGTGTACGAGATAGTGGTGTTTCGGTTTCAGACTATTAGGAAATAATTCCGAGAGCAAAGATAAGTATTCTTCAATCAACGCCTGTAACAAATCGCAATGTCCGGGTGATAAATGTGCTGGAGCAATTACGATTTCAACCATTTTTTTCAACAAAATAATCAGCTGCCAGGGCAGGTATCTTGCTAGACACAGCATTTCCGCGGATGACATAGATAGATGTTTTTTCTTCAAACGATACTCATCAATATTGGGAGGCTTGTTTTATTTTTCATTGATTCCGTATTGGAAGCCATTAATTTTTGCATTTAAATGATCTAGTGAAACTAGTTTTGCGACATACACATAATAATGAAGTATTTTTCCATAGTCATACTGACAAATGCCTTCTAATAAATCATGCAAAGCATCGGCTGCTATGTTTTTGGTGACGTGATAGTCTTCCAATTTATGAAAATAACAGGGTTCTTTGATACCTGTGCGTCGGACATCGCCGTCTTTCAAATCTGTTTCATAGTTACTCTCATTTCGAAGCGTACAAGAGCTCTCGTGAAAAGTACTATTGATATCATCTCGATGGATGATACAGAATCTACAGGGATGACATGCTGAGAAACCTTCTACAAAACCAAGAATTGAATGGATCCCGAGGTTATCACCCACAATTAATTGTAACTTGAAATAAATTTGTTTCTTTTGATTGGCAACTTTGATAGCGATAACGTTTATCGCGAGAAAATTGAGTTCCTCGACAATTCTTGCAAAAATAGTTGGATTATTTAAAATTTTTCGATCGAGAGTGTTGAATAATGTGAAGAGAAATATATTTTCTACTTTTGATTGATAATCTGGAGGTAGGCACGGGATGCTAAGATACACAGCTCCACATTTCGCAATTCCAGAATGACTCCCCAATGGATTGTTGTTTTCATAGTCATCAAAATACATTACTAACGGGAAAACAGTCTTTGAGGAAAATGACGGTTTTTGTGCTCTCCAAAATTCAGCTTGAATGAAGTTCATGCATACCTCGGAATTAGTGTCTAAATAGTTAATATATTCCATTGTTTCTTCGAGAACCCCTGGCATTGTAAAAAATTTTGACAGTACACGCCTGATGGGAATGAATTCCGCGCTCACTGGAAACCGAACTAGTTCTTGATGTCCGTCTTTTGATCGGAACTCATCTCTCTCGCCTGAAATGATTTGTTCTGGGCGTACAAAGCATCCAGAAGTGCGGAACTGTTTAAATCTTTGTTTTTCGGTTTCAAGATGGGCAAACGGCGTTTTCAATCTATCAAAAATTTTTGCAAATTGAGACAACTCTTCTTCCGACTCTCCCAGCTGCTCTAAACGATACATGACTTTGTCTATTAACGTACAAACAGCTGATCCATTGAATAATTTGGTAATAATATCAACTATACTTTGTACTCTGCTTCTGGGCATATCGGAGAAATCATATAATTCGGCAACGATTTGTAAAGCATTAATTTCAAGGCTTTCGGAAATATCTTGAAACGTCAATTTTTTACTGGTATCCGGTTTTTCATTATCTACATTGATTTGAAGACTTTCTCGCGGTTTAATAGAATGCGCCATTTCACAATCCATTTCATCGGAACTCGAATCCTCCATGGAAATATTATCATCAAATGCATTACTATCACATCGGTTTGTTTCGTTGAAATCAATACTTAGATCACTCTTATTTACTGAATTACCGCGATCCATCTTGATATTATCTTCATGTTGCGAGTGGACCTCATGTACTGAACATCTGTGCTCTCTGAATGAATTTATCAACGCAAAAGTTCGACTGCACGATGATTCACTACATCGGTATTTCTTCAGTGAAGGATGGAATCTCAAAATATGCTGAATTAAAAGCTTGTTGGTATCACAACCCAAACCACACACGAAACATGAAAACATCTTCAAGCTTTCTTGGATGACTCTGATAAATCTCCCAGAACTTGACCGATGATATTGTTCAATCCAACGCCAAACTTGTCACCGGGACTTTCAATGTCATAACCAACTTTCTGGATGAATAACCACAATTGGAAGCATTCTTGAGGATACCGGCACTCCAGTGCAAAAAAAGACTTAAAAGCTAAGTCCAGAGCATACAGGGGTGACTGTACTTTATATCTGGTTCCGAAAATGTACACGAAGGATGATTCCACTTTTGCTAATGGACCGACAAGGATGAGAAATGGTTGTAGAGGAACGTTCCGCTTTTCCAGTTCTTGGGCCTTTATTCTCACAGCTTCTTCTAGATCCGTTGCATTCTAAAATGTAATAATATGCTGTTATAAGATGTCTGAATACTTACAGAAATGTGTAAAAAATATTGTGCCATTACTTCAATATGTAGAATAAAAGCTTCTTGGCTTTCAACTATCGTGGGTCTCTTGTTTTTTTTATTCGATGTTGTGGCACATTCTTCACTTTCCTCTTGCTCGGTGCATTTTTTTCGAGATACTTTTCGAATCTTGGCCGGGGGCTCGTATCTTATTTGAGTTGGTTTGATGATGTGTGGCAAAATATACAGCAGTAGACCATCTTGTTCGTCTATAATATATTTACCCAAATCAGTCAAAGTATAAGCCCCTCCGCCTCTCTGCTTGGTTCCCAACTTAATATACTTACCACCTGGAGTCAGGTCCTTTAGTCTGCTGAAGAGGACTTTAGCATCGATGTTTTTTAGTTGTGACGATTTGACGAGGTTCAAAATACTGGTCCGGATACCGCTCCACCTGGTTAACAGGGATGATTCCTCTCCAGGGTACAATTTTGAGAAATCTGCCTTGAGCTGAAATGAACGAATTTTTACCCTCAGAAATTGTTACGCAAATCTTGAAGAATATTCTTCTGAAGTAATAAAGACTCACCAATTCACTACCAAGCTCTTGTGTTAAACAGCGATACTGCTTGTAGTACTGCGAAACAGTAGTATTTTCTGCTGTGAATTTCGCCCTACGAGCAGCGAATGTTTTTTCCCAAAAGTCCGCTACTTTGATCCACGGGAAAACATTTACCTCGAGCCATTCAAGTTGATGTACTTGGTCATCTACCAGAAGAACGAAATTTTAGTTGATTTCTAATACGGTAAAGGAATTTCGTTATTAAATTACAATGTTATTACATACAAGGCAGTTCGTTATTACCATTGAGAGATTTCACAGCATCGATGGTGCTTTGCGTCTGATTTGCAATCGCTTCTTTATTCTCCACCAGGATTTTGCTTTCTTTAAGTATACCTTTCATGTAGGTGAATCGATCATACAATTTTCCACTCGGTGATATTCTTACTCTCGCCACAGTACAGGATTTTGAATAGTAGGTTCCAGGACGTTCTTTGGGAAATATTCGACAAATTTCTCTTGAAATGTGCAAGAACTTTTCGGTCGAAATTCTATGGATATTTAGGTACGAAATTGAATACTAAATTAGCACCTTTCCATGTCACAAAATATGAGTAGTCCCGTGACTTACTTGAACTCGTTTATTCGTGTATCACTGCCACTTTGCTGAAATGTCAGATCCTTCTCCCTGTCAATTAATATGTGTACCAGAACCTGTCGCATATGCGGAGTCAATTTTTCACAGTTCTCATAGGTAAGCAGTACGAGTTTACCATTGGAATTGTTCTTTAGGAATTGGAAGACGTGATATGTCTACAAACGAGATATGTAATTCAGCGAATTTAGCAATTTTTCTCAATCGAATGGACTTACGGCAATGTCGTCAAGCAAGATCGATTTGTCTGCAACTCTCACTGATTCGCAATATATTGTAGGCTGTTCAACAGCTATTTCCACGCTAGAAGTGCCTTGCATGATGACAAAGCAGTAGACGTGACCCCTAATCGTCCACTACCAATCTCAGTAGCCGGATTGTAGACGTTACTTTCTACTATATTTAGGTTTGCATCGACCAAACTCACATCCGGATGATGAGTATATGAGTCATTCCACGTCAAGCGGGACAGCTTTTTGACCGTGATGTTTCCAATTAAGGTATGAATTTTTTTACTGGTTCTTTGCATCAAATGAATAGATCAAACAATTTTTATTTTATTTTTATCACCCCTAGTTCAGAAGTTACAGGGGGTCAAATTTTCGGAAAAACGGCAAAAAATCGCAAACACGCTCTTCTTCAAGTGCTCATATCTCGAGTTCTATTCATCCTACAGACTTCGTCAAATATTCATTTTGAAGCTCTTGAATGAGACTTTCTTTATATATTTATTTGAATACCCGGTGACGAAACATTCCATTTGTTATAAACAATTATATTATTCAAACGTGATTTTGAAGGCGAGAACACGCCTCTAAAAATCTGAAAAAAATATGAGCGTGTTCCTTGATTAATTCTCTAGAACACTGTAAATTTATAGGATGGAACTCCGATGGAAAGTATTTTTAAACCATAGATTTATAAGTGACGGCGCGCGCTGGCGCTGAGCGACATGGCTCATGTCGCGGAGATAGCGTGAGGAGTAAATAGTGGGTATGCGAATCTACATTAAAGAAATCATTGTGGTGAATATTATAACTATTATACAGGTTTATTGAGAAACGAGGGCCTCTACAAATTTTTCTGCATTACAGAATCTCTTAGCTACTACTTTTTTTTTTGTTATTGGCTTAATACTATGAAATGTCAATGTGCCGCGGAGCAACTTTGCTTTTTGGAATCGAGCTTGTAATGCAGCTGTTTCGTTCTTATAATTGTCGTGAGTGAAAAATTCCACAGTAATATTTTTAATATTCGGATTATTTTGCGCCCACGAAAAAAATTTTTGCGGAGTGTTTATTGGTTCTCGTAAATTTGGCTCCAGGCTGGCTCTGGCTGCTAGTCTTTTCAAGGCTCCTCCTATACCATCACACGGTCCCTTTCCATGTGAAGTAGCAAAGAAGTTCCATTCGGCTTTAATTCCAAAGTCTTGTTCGTGTAGACAGACATTTAAAAAGTTCTTTTTGTTTTTGTATTGTGCGCTGGCTCCATCGGAGAAATAAATGATCTTATTTAAAATACGTATTTTTTGTTTTAAGAAATTGACAAAATTTCTTTGAAAAAGATGGACGGCGACAGTATCATGTTTAAGACTCTCTGAAATTGCGATGTAATTTTGATGCTTGATTGTGTCGTCTTCATTGTAGTAGGCAACGAAAGGATGTAACGTTACTTGGTCGTTATTCCAATGCACGCCCTGAATTGCGTCTTGAATCACAAACGCGTAATTCTCTGCGAAATCGCATACTACTAAGCATTCCCCTGGTTGCAAGTGCTCCTTTTTTTCGGCAAAATAAGCTGACTGTTGTTGAGCAATGAATGCATGCGTGACCAATGCTTCCAGTTGTGCTTGAAGTTTCACAAAGAATTCTTCCACAGTTGATTGAATCGTTTCCAAATTCGTTCGGTCTACCGACGTCCATTGTTTGTAGAACACGGTATCTATCATTTCGGCTTCGAATACCGCTTCCAGCTGATTCATCAAATCTTCTATTCCTGGACAATTTGAACATTGCTTCAAGTTACAATCTGTGGTCGGTGGATTACACATCATTCGTGCCAAGCAATCTTTATAATCATTGACTGGGTGAGGCGTGTCGGCTGTCAAGTGTGCTATCCTCGCTCCATTTAACATTAACTTCACGTTTTCGTGAATAGCACAAACGCAAACTGAATGGGTTCCACTAGCTCCAGGAAGTACGCACTGCTTCGGCCTTAGTTCACAAAACTTTGAAAAGCCCACCTTCAAGTCCGGATACTTTTCTTTGAAAATATGATACGTTTCTTTCAAGTTGCTGAATATTAACCGTTTCTGTTTCTGAATTTTTTCGCCGTTTTCCCTCACCGTAACGTAGTTCTTCTTCCCTGCCATTACACGACTCACAAGGTCAGAAGCATAAAAATCAACAATGCAATTCTCTGTAACTTGGCTCAATTTCTTACCGCACCTCGCATTAGGATAGCATAAAATCCCGCACTCTTCCGACGTTTTCTTGGCAACGGCAATCATACGTTTCGAAGCGTCAAAATTCTCCTGAATTTTTTTAAATGACCAGTCTTCAAATATCGTCAGGATTTGAATTTTCTTATTTCGGTCATTTGTACTACGAAACGATTCCTTTAATTTCTCTATTATTGTGGATTCTACTTCCTCCATCCCCTGTTCAGTTTCTCCTTCAACGTGAAATATCTTCGAAGCCAATGTCTTCTGCAGCTTTTCAAACTTGTCTCGAGAATATCTCTTCAGCGGCAATTTCCGTTTATTAATCGGTGATTCTCCCAATCCAAGTAGACTCGCGTTCAATGTTGTAATATCAACCATTTTTCTAGTTGGCGTTGAGTCCTCATCACAGTCCGATGGTCGTACTGCACTCGTGCTGGGTTGTGGATCTTCACTAACCGAAGAACAGTCACTAATTTCACTGGTTTCAGGCATTTTTGCGAGTCGTAGCCGGTAGTAATCACAAATCTTCGCATCCGCCCCAAAAGTCTTCATTTCTAGATTCAATTTCCGTAGCATCGAAGGAAGTATCCGTCTCAAATTTTTTGATTGTTTTTTGCCGTGCTTCTCTAACTTGAACGGGTTGAAACAGTAGTCATAATTCTTTCGTTTTGGCGCCATAGTGAAGTACACAAATTTCCAAATATAAGCTTTAAAACCAGAGACGAGATATTGACTGAACACGTTTCAGAACGATACTGACATAAATTTTATGCAGACAGCACTGAGGAATGTGTAAGGAACCATAGAGGGGGTAGCCAAGCATCAGTTTGAACCCTGCCTAAGGGACTACCTGAAAATCCGGACAATAGATGACGTAGAATGTCCTTTGCCGAAAACCGTTAAAATTCATAGACTGTTAATTTTCAGAACCCGAAATATGTTAGGTAGTGTAGCAGTTAACAATCCTGTCGTGTATTCAACTACGTGGAACCGTAAGCCAACCATACAAAATTTGTAATCAATCGGTACCCTTCAATAACCTGACTCTGATTTAACCTGAACCGTACCGAACGGTGCGCCCCGCGCGCGCGTCCCGCGTCGCGTGTGATTCAATCGCTGTTTAAAAATACTTTCCATCGGAGTTCCATCCCATAAATTTACAGTGTTCTAGAGAAATAATCAAGGAACACGCTCATATTTTTTTCAGATTTTTAGAGGCGTGTTCTCGCCTTCAAAATTACGTTTGAGTAATATAATTGTTTATAACAAATGGAATGTTTCGTCACCAGGTATTCAAATAAATATATAGAGAAAGTCTCATTCAAGAGCTTCAAAATGAATATTTGACGAAGTCTGTAGGATAAATAGAACTCGAGATATGAGCACTTGAAGAAGAGCGTGTTTGCGATTTTTTGCCGTTTTTCCGAAAATTCAACCCCCTGTAACTTTTGAACTAGGGGTGATAAAAATAAAATAAAAATTGTTTGATTTATTTATTTGTTACAAAGAACTAGTACAAATTTTTGTACCGTAATCGGAGACATCGAGGTCAAAAATCACCCGTTTTTGTCCCGCTTGACGTGGAATGACTCATATTCCGAAATAAATGGATTTAAGAGCTCCGTCAAGCTATATGGCTCATCGGAAGAATCACGACCCTGATCCCTTCTGTCATCTAGAATAATATACATACTCACTTTGAGAAAAATTAAAAAAATCATAATAGCAAACTGAATTTAGCATTTATGAACTACACTTGCAAATAATTTCTTGCCATAACTACAACAAATTTATCTACTAACATTCATACGAAATAGGCAGCCAAAAGTAATGAATTGTTATATCACATCGGAACAAAAAATTGCAGGATATTAGAATTAATTTTCGTATAAAAAACTCATCCAAATAATATGAAATTAAATGAGAAAATCAATTTTTTACAGCAATACCTGTGACCCCCGTTCCTGATAATCTAATTCCAGGAGCACTCGAGTAGGTTTGCGTAAGGTGCTAGAAAATTTAGGATTATTCTTGCGATGAATTTAATCTGGCTCGTGATCATGGAGTTAAGTATTGAAAAGCTTTTTAACACATGGGCAGAGATTGGCGGATGCACTTCATTTTTCTGTATAGACTCTGAAGGCATTTTAAGAAATTTTTTAGATTGACTCTATGGAAATTCCAGTTGTTGCGACGAAAAAACACCTTTGAGGAATCATAGATCGCAATCCAAGACTCAACTTGCTTTCGGATAATCTCCCTGACGATAGAAGAAATTTATTACGATGACTATCAAATTTATGGTGATCTTTCGGTGAGAACAGTTTGATTGAGACCCATGGTTCCTCGGAGATTTCTGTTCTGTTCACCTTAATTTGGAATTTCAGAGTTAAGACAAAAATTTGATTTTGTCAATGTAAATTTTGCGGGGGTTAGTTTCTACAGATCTCCCTCGACCTTGAGTTGGAGAACCACTTGGCAAAACGTGACACATAATTTTTACACATTCTGTACATCTACCAAACAAATTCTGCGGGAAATGCGTAGGTGATATATCATGCATGAACACATTTTTGCATACGTAAGATGTGTTGTTAGAGAAATTACCTGCATGGCTCTGTGGCTTTGTACTGGGTAACTAGAAAACACACACGGGGTATTGAACTATTTTTTCCTGATGCGCATATGAACATAAATCAAATAAGAACAGAGTTATACAGGATACTCGGAAAAGCACGGAAAATACAAAAGCAAAGCCAGAGTAGTAGTCTTAGCACATGATTAGATGAAAGTAAAAGACTTACCTTGAAATGAATGATAGTTTTATACTTCAGGTTTTATATTAATTAATTAAATGATATTACAACGTCCGTCCCGGAAAATTGTCGTGATACAACTGACACTTTTCACTTGCTCCAAGGTGAAACCGATGCGCACCTTGGAACTTAAGTTTGGCTCCATTACCGTCCGGTATTAGTAACCTTCACTACATATGAGGCTAGCCTTTACTAGGCGTGTGTAGCATAGATTTGTAGCGGTCAATCGTGGAAAAAAACAACACAATGCTATACACACAGTTTGTAACGATTGAGGTATGCGTATAAAAAAGATTCTTTGCGAAAGTGGGAATGGTTCACACACATACGCTTTGGAGTTCAAAGCTGTACTTTGCTGGGAATCATTGCTATACCTAATATCGCTCTCTGATCACCATATTTTAGATGGAAGGAAACGTTGCGTAATAATCAATGCTTTCGTGTATATAATACCTAATACTCCATCCGTTGTGAGATAATACGGCCATATCAGTAGAGGAATGATTCTGGATATATCTCAATGCTATGCATCTTAGGAATAGTTACTGATTTTGTCTGCAATAGCTCAAACATTTTTTTATACTTCCAAAAGTTCGTGCCAATTTCTCGGAAATTTGATGAAATACTCAACTGAGATAGTAACCATTACTAAAACGGTCTCTCCGTGTAGGATCGGGTGGTCTTGAGCTCGACAAATGGTCCGCAAATCATCCAGATCTTCTGCCACCTCAGGCACGACAGAACTTTTCGAAAGAAATCGACGGCGATGCGTCGGTCAAAACCCTGGGTATTCATTGGATCCCATCGCAGGATAATTTTAGGTTTCGTGCAGCAGACGTTGAAGAGCTATCCACTGCTACAACGAAACGCTCCATTCTCTCGAATATCGCTCGTTTGTTTGATCCAATCGGTTGGCTAGCTCCAATCACTGTGACGGCGAAGGTCTTGATGCAGGATTTGTGGATTCAGAAGTGTGGTTGGGATTCTCCTCTCCCCGCGGAATTTCGTGAGCGATTGTATACCTATTGCAAGTCATTGACACAGTTGCCACTTCTGTCTATCTATCGCTGGTTGGGTGTTGCATCTTCGCGTTCCTATCAGATCCATGGCTTTTCCGATGCGTCTTCTCGCGCATATGCGGCCGTAGCATATTTACGAATTGATGAGGGGAATGGTCAGTTCGGTGTTTCGCTTCTATCTGCAAAGACTAAGGTGGCTCCCGTTAAAACGGTCAGTATCCCGAATTTAGAATTGTGTGGGGCGGCGCTTCTTGTTAAACTTCTCTGTCATGTTAGGAAGCTCGACTTTCTTAGTTCTCTCCCAGTCTTCGCGTGGTCAGATAGTCAGATCGTTCTCATGTGGCTCCGAAGGCACCCATGTAACTGGAAAACCTTCGTAGCCAATCGGGTATCGTTTATTCAGACTGAACTTCCATCCGCCACGTGGGCTCACGTCCCAACGAAAGAAAATCCAGCGGACTTGGCGACTCGGGGCTCAGAGCCGTCAGAATTGGCGCAAAACAACGACTGGTGGCACGGTCCCCAATGGCTCTCCGAAACACCGGACCAGTGGCCACAACCAGCAGCGAGTCAGCAAACTTTTCACGTAAAGACCCGGCCGGACGAACCAGCAATTCTTAAGCAATTTTCGAGCCTAACTCGTCTTATACGCGTGGTAGCTTACTGTAGACGCCCTCTGATTAATCTTCGCAAGCGCCGAGACGGTTTCGAACCACTTCCCTCCTTTCTTTCGTCCAGCGAACTGATTGAATCGCGATTGGTAGTCATTCGTTTGTCGCAGGCAGCTAGTTTTGCCCCAGAAATTGAAATATTGAAATCAGGAAAGGGCTTGCCGAAGAGCAGTGGAATTAAAAAATTGAATCCGTTTCTGGACAAGGACGATACTCTACGTGTGGGAGGCCGCCTTTCACAAGCTAGTCTCACCTTCGATCGTAAACACCCCCCAATTTTATCACAGCACTCAGCCCTCAGCGCGTTATTCGTGCGGTCCGCTCAGCGCCTCTGCTTGCACGGGGGACCAACTCTGACGACTAGCGTCTTGATGCAACAGGTTTGGATTTTGGGAAGGAAAGGATTGGTTAAATCAACGATTCGGCGGTGTGTGACCTGTCAACGGGTTAAGCCACAATCCGCTCACCAACTGATGGGCGACCTGCCTGCTGACCGGGTACGATCGGGACGACGGCCTTTTTCGGTAGCCGGTCTCGATTACGCAGGCCCAGTCCAGGTCCGTACCACGAAAGGTCGCGGACACAAGTCCTACAAGGGTTATATAGCGGTCTTCGTTTGTTTCTCTACGCGAGCCATCCACCTTGAACTAGTTAGTGATTTGACTTCTGCATCGTTTATTTCTGCGTATCGTCGATTTGTGGGTAGGCGTGGCGTCTGTCAGCGACTATACAGTGACAACGCTACTAATTTTCATGGAGCAGATAATGAGCTCAAGGCTATGTTCCATCGAGCCTCCGAATTCTATCAAGGGGTTGCTTTTCTTCTCGCGAATGACGGCACCGATTGGAGTTTTATACCTCCGAGTGCTCCACATTACGGAGGGTTGTGGGGGGCAGGAGTAAAGTCGGTGAAACACCACTTGAAACGGGTAATGGGCGAACATACTCTCACCTTCGAGGAGTTATCAACGGTTCTTGTTGAAATTGAAGCCTGTCTCAACTCGCGGCCACTGGGGGCGCTAAGTTCCGACCCTGATGACCTTCACGCGTTGACACCCTTCCACTTCCTAGGGGGAAGCACGTCAGCCCTGCTTCCGGAGGACGATCTCTCGGAAGAACCTCAGAATCGCCCGAATCGGTTTCAGTTACTGCAACGCATTCGAAATCAGTTCTGGAAACGTTGGTCCTCTGAATATCTACTCCATTTGCAGGAGCGAGAAAAATGGAGGGAGACTCACGAGAACTTTTGCGTAGGAAGACTGGTCTTGGTCCAGGATGACCGTTATCCCCCATCGAAGTGGCCTCTAGGAAGGATAGTCGAACTCCACGCGGGTTCAGATCGCCTTGTCCGGGTGGTCACTATAAAAACCGCCACTACCACTCTCCGGCGGCATATCGCTCGATTATGCCCACTACACCTCGAAGATGGCGGCAAGGTTGCGTAGGGTGAAGTCTAAGGTGTTATGAATCGTTCGTCGAACGAAGGCGGGCGGGATGTTCGCGCTCGAATCTCGTGGGCCCGCTCGGACCCCGCGACATTGAGGGTGCTCGGCCGCGTGGCGGCGCGTGCTGTGCGAAAGCAGGGGCCCGGCGGAGGCGCGCGCCTCGCTCTTGGCGTTCGTCGACTTGGTGGTGGGAGTATAGCGTAGTTTAGTTAGGATCGAGCGCTCGAATAGGTAGGACGTGCTGCGACGTCTTCTTTTCTACCCGTGCTTTACGATCATATCATCTTTCCGCGTTAGTTCAGGTGCGCCGGTTTTCTTTCGTTCCGCGTGGTTTCTAGGTTAGCGTGTGCATAGGTTGTCTATGAGAACGGGGTACATCCTCCGGTGAGCTGAGGTACCCGTTCCCGGGGCGAGCGTCAACGCGGCAACAACTCTGTTGCCCGCGCCTTACAGCGTTGGATCCCCGAGACGTCGGGACCGCTGTGGGCACGGCTATGGACCATCTTGGACGCTCCCCGTTCCCCGCTTCCACGTGAGCGTCGGAAGTTGCGGCGTTTTATGTATTTTATTATATCCGTACTTGGTAAGTTAGTTTAAGATTATTGAATGATCATTCAACTTAGTTGTTAAGAACGCACCAGCGTTATTTTTGTCTGTCTACTGTACCTTCTTCTCTTGTGTGTGTTTAATAAATATTATATTGGACTTGCTTCGGCTTTTCCCTCTGTTCCGTGAGGGTTTTTATGCCGAAGCAAGCATCTTTTTTTTTTTCTCGCGAAATTGCAGTGTGTTAATTCTTTCACCCTCTCACTCACTCATCCCAGCAGTAGAGAACTCCCGATAAATATTAAGAACAGCTGCTCTGTGGTGGTGAGCTAAGCAGAATGATATGATTTGCTTGGCAAAAATCAACTACTGATAGCGTGCAATGTGACGAGTGGTTGTCCAATATCAGAAAGATTGGATTGTCCTTCGTGGGTTTGGTATGATCCTTGAAATGTGATAGCCACTCTACGAAGAGGTCGCTGTTGATATAACTGGTATCAGACACCATGCCTATCGAAGATGGTGGTGATCCATTCAAAAATTCGGGCTTCATCTTCTTGCAAGGATAAATGAAGGTTGGCGGAAGGAAATATCCGCTGGCACTCATGGCATAAACCACAGTAACATTTACGCCTCTCTCAGCACTTGATATTTTATTCACACAGCGTTTTCCTTTTTTGCTGAGCACCTTGGGTGGTTTGTTAGAAACCGTTATAAATCCTGACTCATCCATATTATAGATCGCATGTGACGGGAACCTATGTTTATCCAATACGTTCGAAAGATTATCATAAAACCGATCACACTGGGGCTTGTTGAATCCCATAACTCGAGCCAACTTGTCGATGTTGGTTGTCTAAGAGATTGTTGAGGATTTCTATTATGAAACCGCGGAAGCAATCTTTTCCAGCTTTTTTTTCTTCACGGTTGAAGCGATGCGGTATATTATTTTATTCGGCAAATTCATTTGCCAAGATTCTTAAATTTTTTGCCGTCATACCGTAAAACATGTCGTCGAGCTTGTTGACGTAGTTACAAAATTCTATTTCTATATCTTCACTAAAAGTGTGACGAACGTGGGTATAATTGATCACGACTTATCGATCATTAACGAAAAAATCAACAATACTAATAATTCGCGATGCCACGAACGTCACATGGGTTGTCCGACTATGCCTAACCGCGTAGGGTCTAAGTATAACCGCCCGTTATCTATGATAACAAATAAAAATAATTTTGACCTATCTCTCAATAGATCGATTTTTGGATCCTACGCCGTCTAGTCCTATACAGGTCTCGCATTAATTATTTAAACAGAAGGGCCTAATTGTCTTATCAGGAATGTATTAGGTCGGGTAAAATGATAAAAAAAATTAACTGATAGAAATAGATTATATTCTTAAACGATTATTTGAAGCAAAACGTACGGTTGAACATAAATAAATATCGTGTATGGCTAATACAAGGGTAATGATGTGTGTGTCGACGCGGGTTCGTGAAGAGAGCTTAAAAGAAACCTTTAGATAGGTACCAAACAGAAATATGCCCTTCTCGATTCTCGCGTTCACACCTTGGTAGTGATAAAATAATATAATGTGTGAATCTGATGTCGCTCGGAATTTAATGTTTGGTTTGATAAATCTTTGCAACCTAGCAACTCCTTATAACTCTTTCGCTGCAATTCCTTATGGTTATACTAATATTATATTGCTTAAGATTATATAGCCATGCTCGACAAGTTGGAGACGTCGCGAACTTGCTTAAAGCTGAGGGTTTTCCCCGAAGTGTCTTTGCACTAGCTCTAGGCAAGGTCTATGGGCTTTCTTAAACTAATTATCATAGCAAGCATAGATAATAGATTTAGGTAACAGGATAATAACAAAATATAGTGTAATTACAAGTATAACTAGTATACTTGTGAGAATACTGGAAACAATTTGATAGTAAAGATGGAATTTAGCATGAATGATAATACATGGATAACGATCGTCGACACTTAGCTTTAGTAGAACCGACCATGGAGGGCTGGATGTCGCGTCGCACCCTTGATTTTGCGGGTCCTCACCTTTAGTATCTTCTAACTCCAAACTTTGCACTATCGACGTGGTTTTTTTTAACAATCTCGGTCTTTAACAGAGTATCTATACACTGACTCGAATTTTGAATATTTTTAATGAAGTTAACAAGGTCCTGAATTTGAGAAATGTCTATCACTAGGTTTTGATTATAAAGGAACGTAAGGTTTGAATTTATTGATTTAAAACTGATTCTATAACTACAAGTACGAGACTTGGCAAAACTGAACTGAATAATTATTTTTTTTTACGAGTACGGAGTCCCTTGGGTCATCACTTTGTTAAAGATTGAACACCAACTCTAGGCTCTAACTAGCACCCGGTTCTCTGCATCCACGCGCCTCGCGATTTACCAGAAGAAAGACACAAAAGGATGATCCCTACCTCGCTCGTAATTAGCCGTTAAGACTTTGGGGACTTAAGTCCCAAGAAGTGCACGCGTCAGCCGTCCACACGCACATAGTCGGTTCACCGTAGTAATTAAATTATACTTATGCTAGATTCTTAAAATTAGCTAGATACAATCACTCCATGCATAACACACATCCCAATTCTTTAATTTAGAATTTCCTAGGTCTTATGGTTTGCCTTGTCTATACTAGGATAATTAGGGTTTTATTAGAAAGAGTTATAACGATGCGACTATAGGTGCTAGGTCAACAGAAACTGCTACGTTGTAAGCGTTAATCCTAGATATTCTATATTATACGTGACTTCTTCGAAATTAAGGAGGTAATGAATCTTTTCTAAATAACAAAGCGAATCGTGACAAAATGCACGTTTTAATAATTCTCCTTCTCGAGTATCCAAAAAGAAGAGTAACGACTAGGGTTTCCTCGAATGCTGATGTCTTTGTCTGATCTCAACTCAAATTTATTGATTATTATAAATTTTTAGGGAAAGCGTAAAGTTGGTACGTAACAAAAGTAGTACTATATCTCCCTGAAGAAGGTGTTGTATAGGCTTTATTACTGTAGCCTACTGCGTTAGTAATTCGGAGGGTCGGCGCCTTCCCAGAGGTGAGGCAAAGGTTTCACTTTGAGTCGCGTCGACGAAACTTGATTTTATTAATGAAATACAAAGAATGATACAAAAGGTAAAAGGTTCTAGTCGTAGGTTGAGCACTTGCTCACGTTCGAGTCCTTGAGTATTCCGGGATTACCACCCAGCTCTAAAAGATTCTGCTCAAGACTGGTGCGCCGGGGGTCGGCGCCTAATTTATGCCTAAACGATGCATGGTCAGCCTTCCCAAGTATTTAGGTCGATGCTGAACCAGTACATTTTCTTTATTGCTTAACTATAACCATCTGACAAATAAGCTATTTGTTAATTCAGCTAATTAATGAGGTTAGCTTACAACATCCCTCCCATCGCAGAAGAATAGGCCTCCGGACTATAGTGCCCGTCTGTATCGTATTTCACTAAGCTGGTGTCTTTCTGTTCATGGGTTATGCCTGCCACCGGACTACCATTTCTGTGCCAATGCTTTATTTGAGGTAGGTCCGATTGGCTTACATTTCAGGGTTATTGCATTCGAGTTAGTTCCTTGATGGCTATAGTTAGTATTAGGTACAGTTAACTATTCTATGTAAACCCGTGTGTTCCCGATATTTTGTGTAATCTTAAAACTAACTTATACAGTACAAGTGATAGGCGAATTTCTCTTAAAAAAGAATCTGCCGGTAGGCAGTTTCCGCTCCCGTGGCCGTGGTGGTTCCATGGCAGGGGTCCGAGTGTCACCTCCTGTGACTCTTCGCTTGCTTATATACCTATACACTATGAAACCCATGAATGATAATACTAATACACTGCTTATCGAGTAGGAAGTGGCGGTATGCGCTAGATGCGTTACATAATTAGTTTGCCTATTTTCCATCTCGTTATGCAGATCGCTCAATCTAGACCCTAAAGAGTTGAGTTCGGCGGCATCGTGTAGTACGTTTTTTAGCGCCACTTTCCCACTGACATTCCCTACCTTGGGGATCACTTGTATGTCGTTCTCGTGTAGGCTAAGGTTAAATGTCGGTAAGTAGTTGAACTTCTGCGTTTGCTGGTATCGTTGTAGTGTTTCCAGACGGAAATCCTTTGCAGTTACAGTACATTTCCCGTTGAGAGTTAACGTGCCAGTCCCTAATAATATTTCGTGCTGCGCAGGGTAACCGTCACAAGTTATCGCGACAGTATCGGGTTTTGGAACAATGAATATCCACGCTCCTTCTCGGTGTAACCTAATTATTACTGTCATGTCTAGCTTCATTATCCTTTTGGGACACTCCGCTAAGGGCGTGTCAGCCTTTGCGAATATTGAAAGTTCGCAAGGTATTCCGTCGCGAATCACGTTCGTGGGATGCCGGGGGTCACACAGGTAGTGTGATCCGAAATGTTTGCAGGATTCTAAATCAACCTGCCGCATACGTACAAAATTCCGGTATTCCTGGTCTACTACGGCTAGTTCTTCTGCGGTTTCTAGACAACAATAGGTATCGTTCTGTACATGCAGGGGAAGTGGATATATTTTGCTAACACTATACTCCTCATTCCCGACTAGAGGTATCTCTATCGCGGTTACTATACCGTCCTGGCGTCCGTAGGATTTTACGTCAGCTGTCGCCATTAGTGCTGGGATACCTGAGCGTGTCAAGGGTATAGGGAAGCTATGCCCTTGAGGTAAATGCGGTAGTGCTGACTCAAGGTATTCCAATATTTTTGCGGGCGGAAGTACTTTCGGGTTGACCGCTCCCTTGCCTATATCGCTCAGATAGTCTACGAGATCTTTTACGTCGTTCAACAATGCTTCTACTATTAAACCTATTGATTCAATGTGCTCGTCGAGATTCTGTCTTGCGGAATTCTTCTCGATGGCATTGGTTAGACTTAACTCTAAATGTCTGTTAACCTCGAGTAATGCCTTTTCGTTAGCCTCTATGTTCTTCATGGAGCTATTAAATATTTCTAAGGAAGAGGAAACAATCTGTATCTGTTTATTCATTACTGTCTTCAAATTAGTCTGATCGCTTCGGAGAGCATCTATTTCTTCGTCTATTCTTGCTGCGTCCGCTGCGTCCATGGTCCCGAATAATGACTTTGCTATCGAGCCTAAACCGTCGACTAAACCTCGTCGTTTCCGCGTTTCTGTGCCTACTATATCGTGTAATAAATCTAGGTCTTTTTCCACTTTACCTAACATACTACTCACTTCGTCGCTGAGCGTCTCACACAGTATTGAGTTCGCGTTGGTTGGTTTCTTACATGTTTTGCCTATGTTTGCTAAATGCGTCTTTACGTTCATTTCGCGTTTGAAAAGGCTACCCAAGTCCATATTCACTACTAAGCTCCACTTATTCTTGTAGATTTGTAGTGCCTATCTTCTCAAAATAAATCCCTGGATTGTGATCGAACTTGACTACCTCGTATGGCGTTCCTTCTACTGCGCCGTTGGTGCCTATAACCACGAACAATCTGAAATCCCGACAAAAAGTATTACTATCTAGATCCCCTCCCTCCTGTTGAAAGTGATAAAGGGTTAGGATGGGGTAGGAAAATTTTTTTTTTTTTTTTTTTTTTTTTTCGCGTTGACGACTACCGATTAGTGCTCCACGAACAGTTTTAACCGGTTGACGTGCACTTTCACCTCCTTTCTACCCTTTTTGATGGTGTAGTTGACTTCCGAATTCCTCTCTAGGATAACATAGGGTCCTATGTATTTCGGTGTGAGTTTTTTCGACCTGCCTCTTCTAACTGTTTCGTCCAGTAACAAAACTTTATCCCCTGGATTGAATATCGTTGTTTCAGTTTTCTTATCGTAATATGCCTTTGCTTTTTTCTTGGACGCATCTAAATTTTGTTTCGCTGTAAGATTGGTTGTCCTGAGTGTTTCGCGTAGCTCTTGTACGTAGTCATCGTATGCATACGTCAGCCTTGGTGCCTGCTTCATCGATGAGGGTATCTCGGCGGTATGTCCGAAAACTAGTTCGAATGGCGTGAAGCCCGTCGACGTATGAGGCGTCGTGTTGTAGGTGAACATTGCGTAAGGTAACCACTCATCCCAGTCGCCCTGGTCCTTATCGATGTAATTTTTTAAGTACTCGGCTAATGTCCTGTGGGATCGCTCTAGTGCTCCGTTTGATTCTGGATGGTATGCCGTCGTTTGGATTTTTTGTATTTTCAAGAGTTTACACACGTTTTTAAATACTTCTCCAACAAAATTCGTCCCCTGATCTGTGAGTATGACTTTGGGGGTTCCGTATTCACATACTATGTTTTTCACGAATTCTTTGGTAACTGTTGTAGCTTCCTGATTGCTTAATGGCATGGCTTTACTGAATTTTGTTAGTGCGTCTTGAAAAGTGAGCACATACTTGTGCCCTCTTTGTGTTTCAGGCAAAGGACCTACAATATCTAGAGCACATTTTTCGAATGCCTGCTCAGGCGTATCTGTCACTATCATCGGTGCTTTGCGCATTTTTTGCGTTTTATTCGCTTGACATTTTGCACACTTGCTGATATAGTTTTCTACAGCTTTCCGCATGTGGGGCCACTCGTGTTCCATTTTTATTCGTTTTAGAGTTCGTGATGTTCCTTGATGGCCTCCCATGGGGGCGTCATGGTATTCGTATAATATTTTTTCCTTTTCCGCCTCTGTGTAATTTTGTTCCGAATCTTCAGCTTCGCTTATCTCTGTTTCCTCTTCTGAAGCTACCTCTTCCTCGAGCTCCTGAAGATGCGAGTGTATAATGTAGATTCTGCTCAATGCATCCGCATTGGTATTCAATCTTCCTGGCTTGTAAACTACGTCATATTCATATTCAGCGAGTTTGATCCTCATTCTCAATAACCGCGAACCAGGATCTTCGATTTTAAAGATCCATTTTAGGGCAAGGTGATCCGTGATCACAGTAAAATGTGTTCCGTACACATACGGGCGAAACTGCTTGGTTCCAAAAACGATTGCCAGCATTTCCCTCTCGGTCGTTGAGTAGTTTCTTTCGGCCTTGTTTAGAGTTCGGCTCGCGTATGCTATCGGCAAGTCCTGACCTATTTGTCCTTGAGATAGGACAGCTCCTATCGCTTTGTCGGAGGCGTCTGTAGTTATTAGAAATGGTTTCGCGAAGTCTGGGTACTGTAAGATGGGTGCACTAATCAGCTTGTTTTTTAATATCTCGAACGCGTTCTCCTCCTCCTGCGTCCATTGGAATGTCACTCCTTTCTTCGTCAGCTGCGTTAGTGGTCGTGCTATGCGCGAGAATCCTTCTATGAACCTCCTGTAATAGCCTGCTAGGCCTATGAATGATTGTACTTGCTTGACGCTGGTCGGGCTTTTAAATTTTTTAACATCCTCAATTTTCGAGGGATCTGGCAGTATACCATCCGCAGTAATTACATGCCCTAGATAACTAGTTTCTTTTCGCAGGAACCGACATTTTTCTGGTTGAAGTGTCAAATTACTTTCCCTAAGCCGTTTTAACACTTCGATGAGCCTGTCGTTATGTTCCTTCAGCGTTGCACCATGGATGACGATGTCGTCCAGGTAAACGTAGCATTTTGAAGCCTGCAACCCCGCTAGTACTGTGTTCATTATACGTTGAAACGTCGCGGGAGCATTCTTGAGCCCGAATGGCATCGAATTATATTCGTAATGTCCGTGCGCTGTTGAAAAAGCGGTTTTCTCCTTATCCTCTTCGGCCATTGGGATCTGGTGGAATCCGGATGCGAGATCTAGCGTAGTAAAATACTTTGCTTTTCCTAATTGGTCCAGGATTTCTGTTATATTGGGTAGGGGGTACGAGTCTCCCACCGTTATCTCGTTCAGTTTTCTATAATCAACTACTATCCTGAATCTCTGTTTTCCCGAAGCGTCGGGTTTTTTGGGTACCACTAAGAGTGGTGCGTTCCATTGGCTCCTACTTGGACGTATCACGCCGTTCTCAAGCATCGTCTCTACTTGTTTCGTCACTTCCTGTTTCTGCGTTTCTGGTAGTCGGTAAGGACGAACATTTATGGGTTTTCCTCCCTCCACAAGCGTTATGCTATGCTCCGCCGCATTAGCTATACCTAACTTGTCCCCAGGTAAATAAAACGTTTCGCTATAGTTTTGACATATTTCCAGCAAGGCTGCCTTTTCTTCCTCGTTGAGGTGATCTGTGTCGATGGTATCAAGCAACAATTTAAATCTCTGATTTCCCGTCTCTTTGGTCAGTAAACCAATGTAGGCTGTCTCTTCTTTCTGTGCTTCGTCGTCTGCTTCTCCTAATTCCTCCAATTCCACGGTTGGGGTATCTAGTAATACTTCGTGATCGTTGAGGTTCATTATGTCGACGACGCATTCCTGGTTTACTGGCCTGGTTACGCAACTTCCCAAGTATACCTTGTCAGCGAGTTCTCTTTTTTCTACAATGCCAATGTACTGGCTGTTTGTTTTCACGCTAACTTTCGTTATTGATCGTGGTTCTAAACTTATTTTCCTCACTCTCGGTTGTCTTAATATGTTTAAACGTTCCCCGTACAAGAAGAGTGCGCTGGCGCCTTTCCCTATAGCGGCTCCATGGTTCTCTATGAAATCTATTCCTAGTATTCCGTCGGTATCTAGGTTAAAGTCGTCTCCTACGACAAGAAACGTATGCTGGATAATTCGATTTTTTAGTCGAATTTCTAGTACGGCTTTACATAGTGCTTTTATCGCACCTTGTCCTATCCCTGTGATACTTGTCGCCTCATCTATGACTGGTAAATCGTCTGCTAGCATACTTACTTCAATAATGCTGACATCCGCTCCGGAGTCTACTAACATGGCTAATCTTTCTTTGGTTGTTCCGTTAGCTGTTAATTCAATTCTATTTCGACTTGTTCTTTCAGAATTTGCAACGTTCACAGATTTATACGAGCTAGCGGTCTTTGTACCTTGATTTGGTCCCGTGTTTTTATTTCCTGAAGAGTTCTGTTGGCCAGTAGTATTCTTCTGGTTTTCCCTAGGTTCCTCATCGTTATTTTTAGTCCGTCGCTCATCGCGGCGCATTCTATCACGGCAGTCTTTGTATAGGTGTCCTTTACGTTTACAGAAATTACAATGTAGCTCTATTCGATTTATCGTTTTATTCGAGCCTCCTCTAGCCTGTGTCTGACCGTCAGATTTCTGAGTACAATCTCGTGCGATGTGCCCTATTCGATTACATTTTAAACACCTTACGCCTAGTCCGTTTCTATCCCCAGTGTAGTTTGCTCGGCGGTTTATTGCGTTCGTACCGTTCTGAGATTTTTCTTCTTCTTCTGCACCTCTAATGGATGCAGCTAGATCCGTATAGTGATATGATTTCACCAGTGTTCTCAGGTTGACCCTCAACCCGTTTTCGAAGATGGCTAGTGTTTGGTATCTAAGTAGATCCTCTATGACTTTTCGTTCACTAACTACCTCTGTTCTAGCTACGCATGATCTAATCAAATCCATCATGAGTTGGGTTACTCTCTTTCCATAATCGTGCACATTTTCGTTTGTGCCTTGCTTGCTTGAGAATAGGTCAACTAGCATCGCGGGAGTCGAACTTTTCGCCCCGTATAACATTAAAAGCTCATCTTTTAAATTTTCAAACGAGTTTATCTTCTTGTATCTAAGTTCCATAGCTGCTTCACCCTGGATTTTTGTCTTCACGATTAATTCTAATACATCTGCCCTCTGTGCTGGGTTCACCTTGTCAATTGCATATTCTGCCGTCTGCAGCAGATCGTCTACTTTGCGCGGATTGCTACCGTCGAAAACGTCGATCATTTGTCGCGCCTCTTTTAATGTCAGATAGTCCGTCATTTTGGTTGGTCCCTCACTTTCCGGCTTTTTACTCGACCTTTCTGAAACGCTTGGAGGTACGGTTGAAAAAGGGGAAGAGGGTTGTACAAAGGGTGATGGTGAGGAGGTTGGAGGGTTTAAAGACTGTGCTGTATTTCTAACGAAATTGCGTAGGACTCTACGAATATCTTCGATACTATCTGCCTCTGATACTGCTATCTCGTAAAGTTCGCAAATTAGGATTAGTTTTTCTTTACTTAGATCTTGGATCCACGAAGTACGGCCTGAAGCAATAAGCTCTTCGATCTTGGCTTGGCTACTAGACATTTGTTCTAATACCTGTACAGCTATTTTAATACGTAACTCTGACGCATTTCCTTTTTTAATTTTCTGGCAGTTAGACTCTCAATAACAATGTTTCCGGCTTAATGGTTAGGTACTGCAAAAGATTGACTTACAGTAGGACGATCATCTTCTTCCTTTTCCTCTCTGCGATAGCTGAATGGCTGTGGACTTCCGGCTGGCCCGTGTTGTCCTCTACTGCTACTGATTACGGCTACGACTGCGTGTTGTGCTTGTGCGCTTGCACTCTCGATCTTCGAGCTTCCTTTCCTTGGATATCACTCTCGCTTCGTCTTGCGACCTCTGGTACATCCACTGACTCGATAAAAAAAACCGCTGCCACCAATGTTGTATAGGCTTTATTACTGTAGCCTACTGCGTTAGTAATTCGGAGGGTCGGCGCCTTCCCAGAGGTGAGGTAAAGGTTTCACTTTGAGTCGCGTCGACGAAACTTGATTTTATTAATGAAATACAAAGAATGATACAAAAGGTAAAAGGTTCTAGTCGTAGGTTGAGCACTTGCTCACGTTCGAGTCCTTGAGTATTCCGGGATTACCACCCAGCTCTAAAAGATTCTGCTCAAGACTGGTGCGCCGGGGGTCGGCGCCTAATTTATGCCTAAACGATGCATGGTCAGCCTTCCCAAGTATTTAGGTCGATGCTGAACCAGTACATTTTCTTTATTGCTTAACTATAACCATCTGACAAATAAGCTATTTGTTAATTCAGCTAATTAATGAGGTTAGCTTACAACAAAGGAGCTGTGTAAGTTCTCTTCAGCCTCTTCCTAAGAGTGGACTCGGCCATTGCTAGTGATGCAGCTACTTTTCGCTGACTTTCTTTTTTCTCAATTCGCTTTCTAGCTTCTTCCAACAATTCCGAAGAATAAAGCACCCTCTCGGTCTTTCTTTGCCTCCTAGACATTCTACGGAAAATTGAACATTCATAATTTGGAATTTTTTTGATCGTTACTATTATTTACTTTCATTTATTTATTTATTCGCTCATTTTTTAATATATTACTCATAATAAGTTTGATAATTATTTTTTTGCAACTCAGTGCGCAAAGTTCGACTTTTGATGCCTCTTTTGCGTGCGCAAAGTACCCGTTTCGCGCACTAGTGCGCAAAGTGATCACTTTACGCACTAGTGCGCAAAGTTCGACTTTTGATGCCTCTTTTGCGTGCGCAAAGTACCCGTTTCGCGCACAAGTGAGCACTTTGCGCACTGAGTTGCAAAAAGTATTGTACGATACGCGTGCGCGTACGTGATTAGGTTCACACTCGTGTCCTTGTCTCCCTCGCTTCGCTCGGGCGACAAGCTAACACTCGTGTGAAAATCACGTACTTCGCGCACTTGTATCGTAAACTACAATTATCAATTCATTTATTCATGTATCAGAAGAATTATATTGTAGTGTGCAAGAGTGCGCGCGCGCTCTAACACACCTATCTGGCAGCTTCGGCATATGTTTTGAAGACGGATTAACCAAAAAAACAGGAAAAATATTGATGCATATGAGTTCAGTGCATCTTCTAGAATCATGAAATATTTTAGCAAATTAGAGAAATTATGACAAACTCACCTGAACTCCACAATTTATGCTACTATCCGAATTTTTTGTACCATAGTACGTACACCTCTCGAACGAAGAATTAGCAACTGAAGTCAGCCACAAATATCAAACTCATGTGAATATATCGCATGTGCGTACTCTTATCACCCGCGCACTCTAAGACCACCTTACCTTATTGTGAAAACGGAGTCAACTCACATATATCCAAATGAATACAATTAACAATCAGGCAATACTAATGAACAGTAAACCATTTCATATGCCACGTATATACCGTGCGTTTTCGTGGATGAGCGACATGCCTTGAAACGTTTTCGACTTCTTGAGTCTTAATGAAACGTTATCGAGTTCTACTCCTTATGAGTAAATCGTTCTATTATTAAATGATTCGATTTAAATCTCGGGGCTACTGAAGCAAACCGGCATTAGATTCAAATTTTGAGTTTTCTTCTTTATAATGAGTGATCGAATAACTATTTTAACTTAATTGAATTTTATTAATTATTTCTAATCATCAATTGCAGCTGCGAAGCAATTGCTCGTTAGCGTTAACTGAATGATTTTCCTTAATAGTAAGATGAAATATTGATCGCAGCCGCAGAGTTTTACCCCGTTGGCGTTAATCAATGTATTGGATATGTGCAACGATTGCAGCCGCAGAGTTTTACCCTGTTGGCGTTAATTGATGTGTTGGATATATGCAACGATTGCAGCCGCAGAGTTTTATCCCGCTGGCGTTAATCGATGTCTTTGATATGGATTAGGATTAGGATATTAATTAATTGCGGCCTCAGAGCATACACCCGTCGGCGTTAATTAATTCTATAGGATATACTTACACACCTTTTTATATTTGTATTTTCTTATATTTTAATCGAAGCTTATCTTCTTTTTCTTCCTTTTAAGTGATTCTATGAGTTTATATCATGAATGAACTAGCTGCTTTGCTGGCCTTTTTATATATAGGCGGTTCCCCACCCGAATCTACCTGTTTACTACGATTTTCTTTGACTTCTAAGTGTTCCTATGTCTTGTCTTTGACTCTGAAACGTCCCTATGGTCTATTTTGTATGATATTACAATGAAATATCGTGCATACGCTATTTGAGATAAGTTTCGATCTTTTTCTTTATTTTGATTGAAATAATTCTTCTTCATTACATAATCATACTGTAAAATATCTTATTATCAATGGTAAAGTGAAATAACGTTTCAGCCTAGATAGTAGATGCGAAGATAGCCGAACGTACGCCCTATTATATGCAATTAAGGGTACATGTCATATATACCGTGCGTTTTCGTGGATGAGCGACATGCCTAGATCCGAAGATAGCCGAACGTACGCCCTATTATATGCAATTAAGGGTACATGTCATATATATATCAGTATTTTTGACATTTGACGGCGAGCTGTCAGCTACTGTAGAGCCTACGTACATTGGCGGCGACGTTTATAGGTTATTCTTTAATCATAAAACTAGCTGAATGACGTGGATCAGTGATCAATCGATTTTGAATAATTACGTGTGGGTAAAGAATAACCTATAAACATTGCGGCCAATAGATATAGAGGCTCTACAGCAACTGACAGTTTGCCGTTAAGGGTCGAATGTCAGAAATACTGATATATATATGACATGTACCCTTAATTGCATATAATAGGGCGTACGTTCGGCTATCTTCGGATCTAGGCATGTCGCTCATCCACGAAAACGCACGGTATATTGTAACTTTTCGGGTGCTTTACGCGACACAGAAGGTGTCGCGTATGGCTAGTTACTTGTGAGTGTCTTTACTCTAGATTAATTTCTAGGGCTCCTTGGTAGAGGCAATCAATTTGTTAGTCCCTGATACAGACTAGGGTGGAGCGAATCACACCGTAGCTGCCTCCCTCAGACCTGGATGCTGCAAGCAGCACCGAGGCTGTATCAGACTTGGGATTCGACGCACCTGCCGAGACAGTATCTCGACTTGGATGCGCAAAGCGCACCGAAGCGAGTATCTGATCTGTGCAGTGCAGTCGTCACCGAAGCTGTATATTAGCTAGTAGGATAAAGATGTTAGTCAGGTCAGATCAGCCTACGGAGAAAAAGGTTTTGAAGAAAAGGAAACCGTCCCGATTAACAAAAAGTTTAATTAGTCAAATAAAGTCATTATTAGTAAATGGTTGCAACCGAGAAATTATTCTATAATTAAATTACATAAGTTCAATCAAAAGTTCATAGGTTTAGCTACGCAACGATCCTATATTCGTTTAAATTTTAATTATATCTGGAATTTAATATTGTGAAATTGGATATAAATCAAATGATGAGTTAGTTATAATGAATAAAGAAAAACAAAGAAAATAGTTGACTCTAAGACGTGAAACGCCGCTATGGCCGTTTCCGTATGCGAGAAAAATGAAGCTAGAGAGTACCAGGGCGCTTTGCCTGTCTGGCCTCGGAGAAAAATCTAGGCGAGTCAGTGTGGCGCTTTGCCTAACACTGCTGCTGGAGCCATGTTAGCGCTGCGCTTATATAGTCACCGATTGACGTCACTTGTTGTGCGCGGTTGACGGTGCGCGGTGTGACGTATTGTTTCGGGCTTAGATCACCCGATCCGTTACAGTACTTGTTGTGATTATTTTAATACGCCGAAGCATAAAGAATATTCTTCTGACTTTAAAGGAGCTGTAATAAATGCACTAAAGCAGGGACAGAAACAAACAGAAGTTGCTCGTATTTTTAATGTGTCTCGACAGCTCGTTAGTGTACGGAATAAAGTGTATAGTACACGAAAGACCGTCGAAAATAAGCCTCGAGGTGGCCGTCCAAAAAAAATAACTCCTAGTGTCGATCGTATTATAAAAAAGCTATCAACTAGTGATATTCGGAAGTCAGCTGTAGTGATAAAAAATGAATTGCGAGAAAACTACAACGTAGACATTCACGTTTCTACTGTCAAACGACGCTTGGACATGTTTGGATTACATGGCCGAAGACCGACGAAAAAACCTTTAATATCTACGAAAAACAAAAAGTCCCGACTTACATTCGCAAAACGGCACAAATCGTGGTCAAGTTCCGACTGGTCTAAAGTTTTGTGGAGTGACGAGAGCAAATTTAAGTTAATGTCATCTGATGGTATTAAGTACGTTCGACGTCCCAAAAACAAAAGATATGATTTTCGATATCAGATACCCACGGTTAAATTTGGAGGTGGTAGTGTGATAGTTTGGGGATGTTTTTCACGCTCTGGTGTTGGACCATTAGTTCGAATTAAAGGGAATATGGATCGGTTTGTGTACGAAAATATATTGAGAACTCATATGCTACTACACGCTAAACAACACATGCCGGCTGGTTGGTATTTTCAACAAGATAACGATCCCAAACACAAATCCAAATACGTTAGTGATTTCATAAAATGTAAAAAAACTAATGTTCTGGAGTGGCCGAGCCAAAGTCCGGATTTAAATCCTATAGAACATCTATGGAAGGAGTTGGATCGTAGAATAAGAATAAAAAATTATTCGAATAGGGACGCTTTATATGAAGCTCTCAAAACTGAGTGGGAGAAAATTCCGTTGAACCGATTACAAAAATTGGTCGACTCAATGCCAGCGCGGTGCGAGGCTGTCATGAAGGCCAAGGGATATGCCACTAAATATTAACTTGCTCATCACTGTAGATGGTAATTATGTGTTACAAATTTTTTTTTTCATCGGTGTCAAAATACTTTTGATCCAATATTTTCTTCATTTTCTGAAATTTACACTTTCTTTAGTTGTAAACCAGGGCCACTTTGCCTGTCTTTGTGTTTCTTGTTTTTTTTTAATAATTGCAATTAATATGTTTGTCAAAATACTTTTGAGCGCTACTGTATATATATATATATATTAGGGTGTCCGTTATTTCCCAAATTGACTTTTTTCACTTGGGTATGGTCCAAATCATTAGTTTGTAGCTTAAAAACAACTATGAAAAGAAAAAAAAAAAATTTAATTTCCATCAACCCCTCCCTGAATAACGATACTTTTCTCATTTGATTAATATGGGATTTTTGCACTTTTTAGATTTGAATTTTTTTTTCGGTTACTATATTCATTACCTCGTTAAATATTGTTGATTCTTCGACTGTTCTGACCTATTTCGATGGACAAATTTTTACATTGGAGAAAAGAAATTTTTTCATGAGTTTTGAAGAGGTCAATTGATTTTATTTTTAATAATTGTGTTATCAATATTTTCGAATATTTTTGCGTGTATTGACTTTCCAATGCTTTTTGTCTATTTTAAGGTTGAATATATGTTTTTATACGTTCTCATTACTGTTCATTATAAATTTTGACCTCTTTGAAACTCATGAAAAAAATTTCGAAGAGGTCAAAATTTATATTGAACAGTAATGAGGCGTATAAAAACATATATTCAACCCTAAAATAGACAAAAAGCATTGGAAAGTCAATACACTCAAAAATATTCGGAAATATTGAAAACACAATTATTAAAAATAAAATCAATTTTGACCTCTTCAAAACTCATGAAAAAATTTCTTTTCTCCAATGTAAAAATTTGTTCATCGAAATAGGTCAGAACAGTCGAAGAATCAACAATATTTAACGAGGTAATGGATATAGTAACCGGAAAAAAAATTAAAATCTAAAAAGTGCAAAAATCCCATGTTAATCAAATGGGAAAAGTATCGTTATTCAGGGAGGGGTTGATAAAAATTAAATTTTTTTTTTTTCTTTTCATAGTTGTTTTTAGGCTATAAACTTACGATTTGGACCATACCCAAGTGAAAAAAGTCAATTTGGGAAATAACGGACACCCTAATATATATGTATATATATATATTGTAACTTTTGGGGTGCTTTACGCGACACAGAAGGTGTCGCGTATGGCTAGCTACTTGTGAGTGTCTTTACTCTAGATTAATTTCTAGGGCTCCTTGGTAGAGGTAATCAATTTGTTAGTCCCTAATACAGACTAGGGTGGAGCGAATCACACCGTAGCTGCCTCCCTCAGACCTGGATGCTGCAAGCAGCACCGAGGCTGTATCAGACTTGGGATTCGACGCACCTGCCGAGACAGTATCTCGACTTGGATGCGCAAAGCGCACCGAAGCGAGTATCTGATCTGTGCAGTGCAGTCGTCACCGAAGCTGTATATTAGCTAATTAATACAAGATGTTAGTCAGGTCAGCTCAGCCTACGGAGAAAAAGGTTTTAAAGAAAAGGAAACCGTCCCGATTAACACAAAGTTTTAATTAATCAAATAATTCATAATAAATTGAAGTGGTTGCAACCGGAAAATTAGTCTATAAATTATATTACATAAGTTTAATCAAAAGTTCATAGGTTTAGCTACGCAACGATCCTATATTCGTCTATATTTTAATTTTAGTGATATTGTGAAATTGGATATAAATCAATTGAAATTTAAGTTATAATGAAGAAAGGAAAACAAAGAAAATATTCGACTCGAAGAAGTAAAACGCCGCTATGGCCGTTTCCGTATAAAAAATATGAATCTAAAGAGTACCAGGGCGCTTTGCCTGTCTGGCCTCGGAAAATAGTTGAGTTGAGACAGTGTGGCGCTTTGCCTAACACTGCTGCTCGAGCCATGTTAGCGCTACGCTTATATAGTCACCGATTGACGTCACTTGTTGTGCGCGGTTGACGGTGCGCGGTGTGACGTATTGTTTCGGGCTTAGATCACCCGATCCGTTACATTGCCCCCTTCAATCATCGGATCTTCGGATGATTTGTCAGCTGGTCGGACGATGATTGACATAGTACCGGGTTGCATCTACAGCCTCTTCAGACCCAGAGGATCACTAGGGTCGAATAATACCGGTATCTCAATCTCTTCGCGTTTGTGGTGTTTGCTAGACGGCGCAGGTGTTTTTTCGTCGTCGTCCGAAATATCAAGGGATCCAAACAACTTGAGCATCGAGATTTTCTTTCGGTGTTCTTTTCGTTGTAATTTCCGATCCTCCGGTATCTCCACTGGTATCAGCTTCCATGGTAAGTATGTCTCTGTTGTCTTCTTTTTTTCTGTTTCCTTAGTTTCATATGTCTGAATCGGTAAAGTATTCGTTACAATCGGTAAATTTTTTGTCATAATCGGTGTTGTTTCTTTGTCTTGTTTTTCAGGTATAGCGACGTTGAGATTGGCTATGTCGATCTGTATAGGTAGGGTGAGTTTTTTAATCGCATTGCCTATCTGATCCCCTTTCATTGCTTCAGGCTCCATCGTAGGATCAGGTCGTGCTCTTGTAAGTGATTTTTTATTATTAATCTCTTCTATTTCAATACCCTTATCTGCAATCCTCCTTCCTCTTCTTATTTTCTTTTCTACTGCAGCCGTTTGGATTGCTCTCCCTTTCACAAACCTTCCTTTCCCCGGGATAAATGTTTTATTCGGGAATAAAATTTTTAATTCGTTGTTATTTCCATCCAGGTATGGTTGTGACTCAGTTTGCGTTTCCTTGTCCTGTACACTCGTGTAACCGTAATTGAACGAGGTCATCTTGCCGAAAACTGCTGGTCTCTTCCTTGCTGCTCTGCTTTTATAGATGCCTAATTACAGGTGTGTAATATAGGTGAGTACTTTTTTTTCGACTATAATCCTGTCACCAAGTCTAAACGTTTTGTCTGTGTGTATTCAAAATGTTTTTCTATATTTCTCGAGAAGGTTCTAGATATAGCTTGAACATATTAGTATGGAATCTGCCTCTTTCTAAACCATTATTCAGGTGTTCTAAAATAAATGTGGCTTCGCCAATTCTAGTGTTTAATCTATAAGGTCCTTCGTAAAGGGTGAAAAACTTTCCCATCTTTTTATTTTTAGTATCTGATACGTTCAAAGCTCTAACTAGTACCAGATCTCCAACATTAAATTTTACTAGCCTGTGTGTTCGATTAAAACGTTCGGTTCGTTTTAATCCGTGTTTTATTATATTCCGTCGAACTAATCCTAGCTTCGCGTCTCTAGGTATATTGTCCCTGTTTTTTACGAGCCATTCCTCCCAGAATCTAGATGGAGGTTCTCCTAGTTGGATTTCGCACGGGCAGAATCCAGTTGAATCATGGTACACCTCATTTATGCAACACTCAATCACTGAGATCCAATTGATCCATGCGGTATGTTCCTCCGTGAGGAATGTCCTAAAAAACCTTCCTATTTCTCGGTTTACTCTCTCAACTATGTTCCCTTGTGGATGGCGTATTGATGAAAAAATTGGGGTTATGCCCTCTTCCCCTTATTTATTCAACCACCTAGCTGACGTAAACTGCGTACCATGATCAAACTGGATTCTGCTCGGCTTTCCAAGTTCCGGTATATATTTATCAAAGATGCATTTGATGATGGACTCCGCGTTTGCCGTTCTCAAGGGATACATTCGTACAAATTTACTAAATGCATCGCAAGTTACCAAGATCCATTTATAGTTTCCCTTGCTAGAAGGTAACGGTCCCAGAAAATCGATGGATACTAAATCGCCTACCCCCCGCGGAACTATGTTTTGCATGCTTGCATAACTATAGGAGCTAGGTACCTTGCATCTTTGACATCTATCGCATCGCGCTAATTCTTGTCGGATTACTCGTGCAAATTTAGGGTAATAGAATCCTTCTTTTAATATCCGATAGCATTTGCTCGATCCAGTATGCCCATATATCTCATGGCATTCCTTAATTATCTTTTTAATTAATGAATCAGGCACGTAGGCTTTTAAACCGCCCCCTGGCTCTACATGGTATAGTACGTCGTTTACGACTTTATATCGTTTTTCTGACTGAATTTCGTCTGAATCCAGGATCGATAAAATTCTCTCGTCCTGTCTTTGATGGTTAGCTAGTGATTCTAAATTAATTCTTAATTCATCCGTTATTTCTTTAGCCAAAGGTGCTAATATTATTATCTGCTCTATTAATGCTATTTTTTCTTTCTTTTCAGGAAGATATCTGCTCAGTGTGTCTGCGACAACATTATCTTTTCCCTTGACGTACTCGATCTCGAAGTTATACGTTTGAACAAACAAGATCCATCGGGTTAGCCTTGAACTTAATAGTCTGCATGCGAATAAAAATGTTAATGCTTTATGATCCGTCCGAATTGTTAATTGAGCTCCTGCCACAAATGTCCGAAACTTTCCTAAGGCGAACACTACTGCTAACAATTCTTTTTCCGTAGTGAAGTAATTCAACTCCGCTCCTTTTAATGTTCTACTCGCAAAACCGACAATTAATTCTTCATTTTGATCTGAAAGCTGGTATAATACGGCTCCGATAGCATAATTGCTTGCATCGCACTGCAAATAATATCTACGTTTAGGATCAGGATGATGTATTATCATGTTGTCACAGAACAACTTCTTAACTGTTGCAAAATGTGCTATCATCTCCTCGGTCCAATCCCATTTAGAGTCCTTCTTTACCAACGCTAATAATGGCGCTGTTGCCTCGGAATAAGATTTCGTAAATTTGCTATAATAGTTTGTTAGGCCCAAAAATCCTTTTAGTTGTTTAACATTTTTCGGCTCCGGAAAATTCTGAATTGCTTCAATCTTCTCTGATTGCGGCCGTATGCCTTCTTTCGTTATTTTGTGGCCTACAAAATCGATTTCTTCTCGGAAGAATTTTGATTTACTAAAATTTATCGTCATATTGTATTTCCTGAATACTTTAAACAACAATTCCAGATGCTCTAAATGTGATTGGATCGAGTCAGATAAACACAATATGTCGTCTACGAAATTTACCGTGAATTGATCTGTGTCTTTTAACACTAGATCTAAAGTTCTAATCAGGCTGGCTAGACTTGTACTTAACCCATAGGGTGTGACAGTGAATTGGTAGGTTTTCCCTTCGTGCATGAATGCTGTATATTTCCGCGAATCTTCATGTAATGGCACTTGCCAAAAACTAGCTGTTAGGTCTAGACTCGACATTACGGTTGCATTTCCGCACTCCTGGAACAAAACCTCAGTAGATTGCGCGCAATCGTGATCAGGTACTATAAGCCGATTAATGTATCTTGCATCTAAGACTAACCTGATCTCGCCAGATTTTTTAGCAACAACTACCAGTGGATTCACATATTCACTATAAGATCTTTCGATCACTCCAAGGTCTAACATTTTTTGTATTTCATCATTGACTTTATCTCTATGTATCATTGAAATGGGATATGATCGTTTGACGAACGGTCTATCTTCGTAAACTTTGATTTTATGCTCATACACGGTGACTCTACCCGGAATTTTTTGAAAAACATCTCGATAATTTTTGATTAGGTCTGAGAAAGCTCTAACTTCATCGGCTCGTAGTACCTGACATTCGGTTAGCTTGCTCTCTACCTCATCATCGGTTATGTGATATTTATTTCCTCGGTCCTCAGTTGTTTTTAAGCTAGAGATTCCAGCCGTTGGATTCGATCTATTTTGTTTTTCGCTTGGGCTATACAATTTAATAAAATACGTTTTCTCTCTTATCTGGATTTCTAGTCTGTTTATTTGCAAATCTAGATCAGCTCTCCATTTTCGCAGCGTGTCGATACCGAGAATTACATCGTGTTTTAATCCAGGCACGACGAGAAAACCTACCTCATCGACTGCCAAACCGACCTTGACTTCCGCGAGAAATTGTTCTTTTACTCGGGCTGGTCTGCCCCCTGTTACACCCTGTACTTGAAAATTTACAACTGGTAACCTTTCGCATTGTGATAAGTTGTCTTTATGTTTGAGATACCAGTTATCCGAAACGCAGGTTATTTGGCTACCTGTATCTAGCAAAGCTTTCATCTCTATTTTCTCGATTCGGAGACTTAGTTCCGGACATTTGTTATCTACAGGTTTCTCATTTATTTCTTCTGCAATTAAAAATTCGTACGGATCTTCAAACGTAGTTAAATCAGCGAGATTTGCCGCGAAAACATTTACTTCGTGCTGTGTCGGTATGTTTATCGGTGTGACCGGCACAGCGATTTCTAGTTTTCCGAACTGTTACTAGGTTCCATTGTAATCGGATCATCCGTTGTGTCGTCACAGTCGATCGCGTTTATCTGGTGATTTGTCCAGTTTAGTTTTGGACTGTAATATTGAGTACTTGGCCTAATATTTTGGTTCGCGTCGCTTTGTTTCGGACCAGGATTAACGTTCTCAGTCCGCCATGACACTTGTTTATCTCGCGTCTCTGTCGTTCGATAACCCGGTGAATTTTGTTTGTTCGTGTTAGTGAACTTACTTCGAGTTGCATTTGATCTACCCCCAAATTGCAATTCGTCCAAGAATGCGAGGAGCGCATCGATGTCGCGGATGTCACGGCACCTAGCTGCTTCTACTACGGGTTCGTTAAAATGACGGGTAAGGCAACGAACTATTTCTTTCTCGTCCATGCGTGGAGACAAGCCTGCGGCTGACGCGAATTTTCTGTTTGCGTATTCTGACCACGTTACCTTCGTATCGTTATTATAAAAACCGAACTCTATATCTTTTCTGATCTCCCTCTGTGTTTCTTCTCCCCAGTATCTATTTAGTAATCTATTTTTGAACGAGTCCCAGGAATTGATCACGTCACGACGCGCAGTCCACCAATCTTTTGCATCCTGATTAAGACATTGGCCTATGAGTTTTAAACCTAATTCATCGCAATCAGCTCCTACAAAGGTAAAGTATTCTTCCAATTCTTTAATAAAGTTAGCAGGTCTTTCCCATGCTTTTCCAGAATAAGTTGGCATTTTGATATGCTTAGCTATTACGTTATGACATTCACTGTTGTTACCAGAGTTTCTGAATCTAATTCTCCTAACCTCTGTGTCGATGTTTGTTTTCAAACTCTCATGCTTGTTCTCTAACTCAGTGAATTTGTCAACACTAGATTGATAGTTCTCCCTAACCTTTGTATTGAGTTTATTCAAATTTCCGTTAAACTCGCTTCTGATGTCTACTTGGCAAGTTGTCAATTGCTCTTGCAAACCTATCACTTCGGAATTATATTTTTCGTCTAGATCATGTAAATTCGCTTCTACAGACTCTATTTGCTTGCGATTTATTTGCTGTTGATCATCTACTTTTTTGGATATTCTATTTTCGAACTTTGAATATTCTTTTTCTGTATCAGTTTTAAATACCATCATCCTACGTTCTACGGCAGCAAATTTTTCATCCAATTTTTTGTTTATTTGTTCTAGGATCTCCATCATCATGGATTGCGTCGGATCCGCGAATTTACTTGATGTTCCTACTTCTGTTGTTCTATCAATAAATGTTTTGTCAAACTCAGTAGTGCCTTTGTCTTTATCACGCCTACCTACATTTTTATCTGTAAGTTACGAGCCGGTTTCCTTTTCTGCACCTTTTCTCGAGGCTAAACTGTGACCTTCCATTTTGAAATTGACAATGACTCTAAGTTATGCAATGACTCTAAGTTAAGCAATGACTCGAAATTAAACAAATGACTCTAAGCTTCTTCAGCAATGATTTTACTGATTTTACAGGTAAACAGAAGGTTTACCTCTAACTAACAAGGAGCCCCACGTTGGGCGCCAAATGTAACTTTTGGGGTGCTTTACGCGACACAGAAGGTGTCGCGTATGGCTAGTTACTTGTGAGTGTCTTTACTCTAGATTAATTTCTAGGGCTCCTTGGTAGAGGTAATCAATTTGTTAGTCCCTAATACAGACTAGGGTGGAGCGAATCACACCGTAGCTGCCTCCCTCAGACCTGGATGCTGCAAGCAGCACCGAGGCTGTATCGGACTTGGGATTCGACGCACCTGCCGAGACAGTATCTCGACTTGGATGCGCAAAGCGCACCGAAGCGAGTATCTGATCTGTGCAGTGCAGTCGTCACCGAAGCTGTATATTAGCTAATTAATACAAGATGTTAGTCAGGTCAGCTCAGCCTACGGAGAAAAAGGTTTTAAAGAAAAGGAAACCGTCCCGATTAACACAAAGTCAATCAATCAAATAATTCATAATAAATTGAAGTGGTTGCAACCGGAAAATTAGTCTATAAATTATATTACATAAGTTTAATCAAAAGTTCATAGGTTTAGCTACGCAACGATCCTATATTCGTCTATATTTTAATTTTAGTGATATTGTGAAATTGGATATAAATCAATTGAAATTTAAGTTATAATGAAGAAAGGAAAACAAAGAAAATATTTGACTCGAAGACGTAAAACGCCGCTATGGCCGTTTCCGTATAAGAAATATGAATCTAAAGAGTACCAGGGCGCTTTGCCTGTCTGGCCTCGGAAAATAGTTGAGTTGAGACAGTGTGGCGCTTTGCCTAACACTGCTGCTCGAGCCATGTTAGCGCTGCGCTTATATAGTCACCGATTGACGTCACTTGTTGTGCGCGGTTGACGGTGCGCGGTGTGACGTATTGTTTCGGGCTTAGATCACCCGATCCGTTACATTATACATATATATATATATATACAGTAGCGCTCAAAAGTATTTTGACAAACACTGTATATATATATATATATAATACAGTATATATTGTAACGAGGCAAAATATTTGCCTCGTAATGGAACAATCGACTCCTCCTCAGACGAAAGTGACCCCGCGAAAAATAGAAATAAATCGAAACAAGGAGTCCCCAGCTCAGGTTCCGAAGGTCCCCTAATTTAATTTCTATCATTTATAATCCTTTGTTTTTCCCGCCCCTCTCCAATACTGTACGTGCCGTCTCGACCGGATGAACGAGGGAGATCATCCCTCAATCCCACTACGCCTGGCAGGTCACCTGGAAGCCTCAGAGTCAGTGGCCGGGGCGGCCAAGATCATCATATCCTGAGATACGCCTGGAAGTGCGCTGCATAAAGATCTTCCCATCTCCACGAATATCCCGCTCCCCTCCCCATCTGTCTCGTACCGGCCTGGTCCACCGGTCCACATGCAGATATTTCCGCCTTCCAGGGTATCGCGAAACCTGAGATGCCATCTATCAACCCCCTGGCAAAAGCTCTGAGTGCCAAAGGCCCTGTCAGGCCCGCCACCTCGTCATCGCAGAAAGAAGAGAAAAACCGTCCAGCAATTAAATGCATCGCGTGCATTTGTCTTACCCCCCCCCCCCCCCCCCCCCCGCCCCTTCCACTAATTTTTAATTTGGGTAGTAACAGGCGGAAACACACCACTTCTTGTTTGCATATCGTTATAACGAGAGCCTTCGATTGCGATTTGATCACTCTGCAGCTTTTCCTTTCAAAGAAACCTTTTTTATTTTTTTCTTGTATTTATTTCGATTATGTGTCTCTTTCTTGTTCTATATTTTTTTTTTTTTGTGTGTTTAATTTTTATTTTGTTCGTTTTGTTCCCTCGTCTTTGTGTGTTTTTTTTTTAAAAACTCTTTATTCTGTGTTTGTGCCGTCGAGCCCATATCCCTAAGGTAAGCTTCCCATTCTAAACGACCTTCCGATAATAGCTAAATTAAATTATCAGAACTTAAATTCCTTTGAAATCTTATCGAAGTGTTGTGTTTCGGTTTTCCCTGATTCTTGGTAATTCCCGGAAAATTATCCTATTTGTAATTGTGTATCGTTAGATCGATTTTTCTAGAAAGCCTTTGGCCCCAAAATATAGCGTCTTTTCTATCCCTGCATTGAAAGCTTGGGTTTAGTCCTTTGTTATTGTTTGAGCCGTTACCTAGCCACGTGTCTCTAGAAAGATCGACCAACGCCTTCCCGATAAGATTCTTCCCCAAACTTGTATATACAGGGTGATTCAGGTTGCGCGCACCACCTTAAGTGGGTGTATTCCTCCTGATAATCTAAGACTAAATTTCCTTTACCAAAACTTCGAGGGACTAACGGTTTGGGAGCTACGGAAGATCTTAGTTGACCAATCACAGGGCTTATGAGTGACGTAGACAGGGCCGGTTCGAGAGTGTAAGCCGAGCAGTGCCCGCGGCCGCGGCGGTTCGATTTTTATTGTACGACGATTCAGTTCGATTTCTAGATGAGTATGACGGCGTCGCCTCCTGGAGATGTCTTCGTACGGCATTCACCTCCGTTCTCGTCGTCCTGATCCTCTGCTTCATAGTTTCGGTCGTCCGGGTCCTCCGCTCCGTAGTTTTAGTCGTCCAGATCCTGCGCTTCGTAGTTCTCGCAGTCCAGGTCCTCCGCTCCGTAGTTTCAGTCGTCCAGGTCCTCCGCTCCGTAGTTTCAGTCGTCCAGGTCCTCCGCTCCGTAGTTTTAGTCGTCCAGGTCCTGCGCTTCGTAGTTCTCGCAGTCCAGGTCCTCCGCTTCGTAGTTTTAGTCGTCCAGGTCCTCCGCTCCGTAGTTTGAGTCGTCCAGGTCCTCCGCTCCGTAGTTTCAGTCGTCCAGGTCCTCCGCTCCGTAGTTTTAGTCGTCCAGGTCCTCCGCTCCGTAGTTTTAGTCGTCCAGGTCCTGCGCTTCGTAGTTCTCGCAGTCCAGGTCCTCCGCTCCGTAGTTTCAGTCGTCCAGGTCCTCCGCACTGTAGTTCTCGTAGTCCAGGTACTCGGATTCGTAGTTTGAATCGTCTAGTTCCACCGCTTCGTAATCGTCCAAGTTCTCGGCTTTATTAGGTAATTATCGGTTAACAATTAATATTGTACAAACAAATTTGATTAACTTATCTTTTTACAGCGAGTTGTAATTTGCCAGAACCGGTGCGACCCATAACAGCTGTTACTAAAAATCGGGCTTTATCGAAAAGTAATGAATTATGCTTCGTATGAGTACAGGTAAGCTGGTAATATGCCTGCATGCCTTCAGAAAAGTACACAGAGAGAACGTGAGCAGTCAATGTCAGTTGAGAAATGTATGTATGGGTTAATATTTAAACGTTACAATAGCTGTTATGGTGATCATCCGATTTATTTGATGAATCTATTATAACGTTAATAAATTTACTAAAAAAATTAAAACAACAACAACATAATGAGCAACGACCAATAATTATTTAATAATGATCATACCAGATATAATAATTGTAACATCAATATTTTTTTTTTTTTTTTTTTTTTCGGAGGGGAAAAATGCCTTATGCACCGTCAGGGGATATTCGTATCCGCTGGTGTGTGGGGCTCGCACCCACTAAAAAACCGCCTCCTCGACAGGCATGTATAAAATAATTAATCAAACAATAAATTACATAAGGTAACCGAACAATAATATAAAATAAGTAATTGAAGAATAAATTAAAATAGGTAATCTGACAATAAAATAAACAATAGCGTCGTCCGCTCCACTTGTATTCGGTGTAGGTGAGTCTGCGATGCCATCACTTTCAAACATCCGGTTGATCCTGCAAAATTTCAAACCAATGATAATTGACAGACATTAAATGATGAATTGCTTGTATTGTAGCTATCATTTTTACAACCGAAAGATATTAATAAAATGGAATATACTGCATCAGAGTATTGCGATATGATTATTTTATACGGCGAGTGTGGGCAAAACGCGCGGGTTACATCGACGGAATACTCTGTGCGGTTTCCGAATCGCAGACACCCGGACAAAAATGTAATTCTGCGATTAATCAACCGGAGCAGGGAGACAGGGCAACTCGTGCCGAATAGAGATGACGGGAATGCGATCGGAGGCCGCGTAGACGCGCGTGTTCCGGGAAAAGAAGAGATGGTGCTGGATGCGATCGCGAATGATCCGACACTCGGAATTAGAGCGGTAGCAAGGATGTGCGAGACGAGCTACTCGACAGCGCAACGGATCCTCAGCGATAATGCGTTGCACGCGTTCCACTACACGCGAGTGCAGAGTCTAGAACCGGGCGATTACCCGCGGCGTTTAGATTTTTGTAGATGGCTCGTCGCGAAAAATATTGAGGATCCAAATTTCACCAAACGAATTATTTTTACAGATGAGTCAACGTTTGGACGAGAAGGCACGTTCAACGCTCACAATTACCACGTATGGGATTCCGAAAACCCGCACGTGACAATGCCACGCGGTCACCAGTACAGATTTGGAGTAAATCTATGGGCTGGTATAAGGGGCGACCATTTAGTAAGCTTATTTTTCATATAATTTTTTTACGAATAATACATTTGTATACATTAATGATGAACGTTAGTAGATCACACAATAATTGTAAAAATAATCAGTTTGGCTGCATCATGCACCTCGAGTGAAAAATTAATATGTCCTTAATTATTTTCAGATTGGTCCGATAGAACTCCCGCGACGTTTGAACGGGCCCAATTACGAAGCGTTCTTGGAAAATGATTTGCCAGAATTGCTGGGAAACGCGGGAGTCATAATCGACGAAAATACGTGGTTCCAGCACGACGGCGCACCCGCGCATTTTGCATTACGCGCGCGTAATGTAATTGAACGCGAATTTCCGAACGCCTGGATCGGCCGTGGTGGACCCGTTGCCTGGCCGCCAAGATCTCCGGACCTCACGGTGCTGGACTACTTTTTATGGGGACACATTAAAGAATATGTGTATCGAACACCTAATAATAACGTCGAAGAACTGCGAGATGCCATCGACGAGGCCCTCGCAACACTGACTCCCGAAATGCTCGGCAGAGCACAGAATAATCTGATTCGACGAGCGAACCTTTGCATTGAGATGCAAGGGGGCCACTTCGAACACCTACTCAAGGTGAGTCAAGCAATTCATCATTTAATGTCTGTCAATTATCATTGGTTTGAAATTTTGCAGGATCAACCGGATGTTTGAAAGTGATGGCATCGCAGACTCACCTACACCGAAAAGAAGTGGAGCGGACGACGCTATTGTTTATTTTATTGTCAGATTACCTATTTTAATTTATTCTTCAATTACTTATTTTATATTATTGTTCGGTTACCTTATGTAATTTATTGTTCAATTACTTATTTCAATTTATTGTTCGGTTACCCTATTTAATTTATTCTTCTGTTACTCATTTTATATTATTGTTCGGTTACCTATTTCAATTTATTCTTCTATTACTTATTTTATTTTATTGTTTGGTTACCTTATTTAATTTATTCTTCTGTTACTTATTTTATTTTATTGTTCGGTTACCTTATTTAATTTATTGTTCAATTACCTATTTTAATTTATTCTTCTATTACTTATTTTATAATATTGTTCGGTTACCTTATGTAATTTATTGTTTGATTAATTATTTTATACATGCCTGTCAAGGAGGCGGTTTTTTAGTGGGTGCGAGCCCCACACACCAGCGGATACGAATATCCCCTGACGGTGCATAAGGCATTTTTCCCCTCCGAAAAAAAAAAAAAAAAAAAAATATTGATGTTACAATTATTATATCTGGTATTATCATTATTAAATAATTATTGGTCGTTGCTCATTATGTTGTTGTTGTTTTAATTTTTTTAGTAAATTTATTAACGTTATAATAGATTCATCAAATGAATCGGATGATCACCATAACAGCTGTTGTAACGTTTAAATATTAACCCATACATACATTTCTCAACTGACATTGACTGCTCACGTTCTCTCTGTGTACTTTTCTGAAGGCATGCAGGCATATTACCAGCTTACCTGTACTCATACGAAGCATAATTCATTACTTTTCGATAAAGCCCGATTTTTAGTAACAGCTGTTATGGTAGTAGTAGTAGTATTGGTTTTATTGTTGTCTTTCGACCTTACAATTATTTACATTCTCTGTATTATATACATAACTTATCTTTACTTTCATTTCTTTTTATTTCTTAGCTATGTTATACAGTATGATATTTTGTTTCTTCTCATCCTGTTCTGTTCGTTCCGCTATGTGTGCCGGTTGTCTGCTTCGTTTTCTTGTCTTCCTTCGTCTTCTTACTCTGGCTCTCTTTTCCACCTCCCCGTGTTTCGTGCGGGGGGGTCGACCCCTCGGCCCCGTACGCGATTTGAGGTGCTCTTTATTCGCTGCTCTGCCTAGATTGTCTCTTACTCTTTGTCCTCGTCTTTTGGTCCCTCTCTTTGTGTCTTTGCTTCTGCTCTGGTTCCTTCTATCCCTCGCATCCATTCTGTTCCGCTCCCGTCGTCTCGCAGTATTTCTTTTATTCTGTCGTGGTCCCCTCGGCCACCTCCTCCTGTGCACCTTTCTAGGACATGCTCCCAGCTTTCTATCTCTGCTTCACATACTCTGCATACTCTTTTCTCTTCTTCGTCCCAGTATCTGCCATCTCTCATTTCGTTTCCCAGCCTGAATCTTGCGGTTCTTATCATTTCTTTCTCGTTCTTCTTTGACTTTAGATATCTGGGCATCCCTGTAGTTGCTATTTCTTTGTATATTTTGTTATATTTCGAGTCCCTTATTCTTTCATACCTTTCTTGCGCCTGCACTTCTTTGTCTCTCTCTTCTAGTTCGTGTTTCACGTCTTCTCCTCTTTCTCTTTTCCTCTCTATTTCCTCTGCGCTGTATCCGCGTTCTTCGAAGAATCTTCTTCTGGACTCTTCCCACTTCGACCTGTCCTGTTTCCTGCTTGTTTTTATTTCTTCCCAGCATCTCTTTGCTAGGTCGTTTCCTCCTCCTTGCTGAAGTTTCTCTTCGTATTTCATGGCTCTTCTTCCCGCTTTTGTTCTTACTTTGTCTCTTTTTGTTTCTTCTCTAATCATATATCCTGGCGTTCTCCAGTCTAGCCCTAGCACCCATCTTATGTATTTTTCTTGGAGCCTTTCAATCGGTTTTTTCTCTTCCCAGCCCCATATTTCTGCTCCATACATTGCTATACTTTCTACTAGGGCCTCGAACAGTCTTATCTTTTTTGGCCAATCTCCTGGCATCTTTCTCTTCCCTATCCCCCATACCTGTCCCATTGCTGCAGCTGCTTTTTTCGTTCTTTCTCTTATGTGTTCGTCCATTCCTCCGTTTTTCTGGACCATGTATCCTAGGTATTTTAGCTTTTTTACTTCTTCTATTTGCTTTCCTTTCCATTCCCACTTCACTTCCGTCTCTCTTCCGCCCCCTTTTCTGAACCTTATTATCTTTGTCTTTTCTGTGTTTAGTTCCAGATCTTTTCTATCTAGGTATTTTTCGGACCTTTTCAGCATTTGTTTCAGTTCTCTTTCTTCTTTTGCTAGTCAGACAACATCGTCAGCATACGCGAGTGTCCATATCTTCTTTTTTGCCACCACTATTCCTCCATCTTGGCTTTTGCGCAGCGTTTCTTCCCAGTCTGCCAGGTATGCATTGAACAGGTATGAGCTGAGTGGGCATCCTTGTCTTACACCCTTCACTGTCCAGAAGCTTCTTCCTGTTTTCTCCCCCACTTTTACTCTGTTTCTGGTGTCGCTGTATATCTCTTTTATTCTTTCTATCAAGTTCACGCTTATCTTCTGCTTTTTTAGCGTTCTCCACAGCAGTTCTCTGTCGAGTGAGTCGAATGCTGCTCTCAAGTCAATGAATGCTGCTGCCACTTTTCCTCTCTTCTTCTTTGTTTCTCTTCCTATTATGTGGTTCAGCACATACATATTTTCTGTTGTTCCTCTGCCTTTCCTGAAGCCTACTTGGTTGTCCGGGATTACTCCCTTTTCCTCTTGCTCTTTGCCTAGTCTATTCGCTAGTACTGCTGCGTATATCTTGTATGCAGTGGGCATCAGCGTTACCCCTCTGTAATTGCTTGCGTCGTTGTCTTTTCCTTTTTTGTAGATTGGGATTACTATCCCTTCCTTCCATGTGTCTGGCAGACCTTCTCCTCTCCACACTTTGTTAATTACTTTATGCAGGGCGTCTGTGATGTTTCTGCTTCCGTGTTTCCAAGCTTCGTTTGCTATACTGTCAGTTCCTGATGCTTTCCCATCCTTTAGCTTTTTTATTATGTTTTCTATTTCTTCTTCTCGTATCTGGTCTTCTTCCGCTCTTCCCCCTTCTCTTCTAGCTTTTTTGTCCTTATCTTCGTCTGTATTTTCTTGTGCTGTTGCTGCTACCTGCCTCTTCGTTGTCCCCTGTAGAAGCTTCATGAAGTGCTCTCCCCATTGGGTTATTGTTATCTCTTTGCACACTCCTCTTTTGCTTTTTCTGTCTTTGTTTATGAACTTCCATATCTCCGCTTCTGTCCTCGCGTTTCTTATCTCTGCGATGATCCTTTCTGCTTCCTCTTCTTTTTTCTTGCTGCATGTATTCCTGAAGCTTTTTCTTTGCTTTTTGTATGTTTCTGGTGATCCAGTCCCTTTTTTCCAATCGCGGAGCGCTTTTTTGGCTTTCTCCTTTTCTTCTGTGCACTCTTCATCCCACCATCTGCTTCTTCTTCTTACTGAGCCGTCTCCTCCTGCTCTTTTCCATTTCGCTGCGTCCTTTATTGCTTCCGTTATGCTTCTCATTATGGTTTCTGGGTCTTCCCCTGTTATTATTTTGTTTTTTATTTTGTCTCTGTAGTGGATTATTCCTTCACTCGACCAGTCCATCTTGCTTGCTTTGGTCTTAGCTCTGTCTTCGTTTTCGTCTTTCCTCTCCCCTTTTATTTTTACTATTAACGGTAGGTGGTCTGATTCTACTCTTTCTTTGATCCTTATTTCTTCTATGTTTTCCCATGCTTCGGTGTTCCCGATGACGTAGTCTATCACTGACTCTCCTGCTGCTCCTATGTACGTCATTTCGCCATCATTGTCTCCTTCGCACATCCCGTTCATGATTCCGAGTCCTTCTTCTTCTATCCATTCTATGAGGGTTTTGCCTTCCTTGTTTATCGTTTTGTCTTTGGACTTTCTTGTGTTGGGCGGGTCTTCCTTTTCGTCTGTTGCTATTGCTAGGCCTCCCTCCTCCGCCGTTCTTGCGTTTAGATCTCCACCTATTAGTATTGGTCCATCTCTTCCGCCTCTTCTTAGACTGTCGCTTATTGACTGTGTTATCTCTTTGATTTTCTGGTTTGAATAGACTGTAAATATTCTCCATTCTTTTCCTTCTATCGTGATTCTCCTTTCTTGAACTCCTTCTGTTTCCTCAGGTTCTTTTTGGTTCTGTCTTCTCTCCTCTACGCATAGTCTCACTCCTGTGGCGATCCCGCCACTGGCTCTTCCTTTCCTGTGTTTTCTTGTGGCTTTCTGCATTCCCCATCGATGGGTTCCTGGTAGCATGTCTTTTGTCTTATCTTTCTCACTCTCTTCGCTCCATGTCTCTACTAGGCCTATAAAGTCCCAGCTTCCTATTTCTTCCCAGAACTCGTGGCATTTATTCTTTAGGCCTGCTATGTTCCAAAAACTTACTATAGTTTCGTTTCTATCCGTTGCTGCTCCTGTTTTTTCTGCGTGTACTCTTCAGTTTCTGTGACCTCTGCTTCCGCTTCCCCTTCCTCTCTTTCTTCCCCCCCCTCTTCTGCTTTCTTCATATGTTCTGGTTTCTTCTTCTTCCTCTGCTTCTTCCCATTTCTCTTTTTCCTCATTCCATTTGATTAATGCGCCGTCCACTTCTATTTTTTGGTAAAATACTCTTACCCTTTTTCCTTCTTCTCTTTCTCTCCTCGCTCTGTCTGCTACTCTTCTCTGTATGGTCCTCTCTTTCCACGTTCGGTCATTGTCTATGTATATTTTGCTGGTCCCCAGCTTTCTTTTATTGTTCATTATCTCCATCTTCTCTTCCCAGGATCCAATCTCCGCAACTATCATGCTCCTTTCATTGTTGCCCTCTGTCCAGGCGGTCTTTACTTCGATGTCTACTCCTGTTATTTCTCTGCATATGTTCTTTGTCTGTTCTACTTCTTTGCCTCTATCTTCTTTCATGCCTTTGATTACTATTCTGTTTCTTCTTTCTTGACGTTCTTTCGCTTCTACTTTCTTTTGCAGGTCTTTCAGCTCCTCTTTCATCTGCCTCTCTATGCTCTCTATTTTTCTCTTCATCTTACCATCTTCTTGTTTTTCTTCATCTTTTTTCTTGCGTTCCTCTTCTTTTTGCGCTTCTGCTCTTTCCTTGGCTCTTTCTTCTTTCTCTGCGCGCATCCTTTGTTCCCATCTGTTCCTCTCCTCTTCGTCTTTGCTCGCTCTTTCTCTTTCCATCTCTTCTATTCTTTCTTCTAGTTTTCTTCTTTCTCTCTTTGCTTCTTCTCTTACTGCTTCTATTGCATTGTTTAGCGATCCGAAGTCCTTTTTTGCTTCTTTTCTGCCGTTTTCAACCTCCCCCACCAGGTTTGTTAGTGTTTTCATTATCGCGTCCATTCCATTTCTCATTTCTTCTCTGAGTGCTTGCATGTTGTCCTCCTGAACATTCCTGGCTGGCGGAGTTTTGTCATTCGCAGGTGATCTCGCTGTTATGTTGCTCTTTTTGAATCCCCTCTCTTCGTTTTCCTCCTGTTCTTTGTCTTTCTTCTCCTTTTCTTCGCTTGCTTCTCTCTTTCTTTTCCAACGGTCGCTCAGTGTTTCCATAGAGCAGGATTTTATTTTTGAGAGCAATTCAACATTTGTCGGTCTTCCCGGTTTCCTCGAAGACTGCTCTAATTTCCCGTTCGGTGTGCACCAGTCTTCCTTTTGCTCGTTGTTCTCTTCTTCGCTGTCCGCGACTTCTAGCGCATTTTCTGCTTGTGCGCTCTGGCATTCCTTTTCATTGTCATCTCCTTTTTTCATCTTCTCTGTTCTCTCCGTGTATGATTTCTGTTTTCTGACTCTTTTTGCGTTTCTCGCGCGTTGTCTGGCTGAGTTTCGTTCCCTGTGGCGCCTTGGTTCTGACGTCACCAGCGGTGCTGTCGCGAACTCGCTCCTGGCTTTCTGTCGCTTCTTGCAGGTTCGCACTCTCACTACTGTCGCTACTTTCTTCTCTTGGGTCACGTGACTCTCTGTTGTTGTGAACTTTTATCTGCACTTTTCTGCACTCGCGCACTTCGTGCTGCACATTCACTGTTGCCCTCAGTGGCCTGGATCTCGCCTCCTCTCTTTTCTCACTTGGGGTATTTTCTTTTGCCTCCTTTTCTCTCACTTTTTGCTTCTAATCGCACCGCGTTAAAGACTAACTGTCACTTCTCGCCATGCTCAATTCTCCCTCGTAACAGCTGTTATGGGTCGCACCGGTTCTGGCAAATTACAACTCGCTGTAAAAAGATAAGTTAATCAAATTTGTTTGTACAATATTAATTGTTAACCGATAATTACCTAATAAAGCCGAGAACTTGGACGATTACGAAGCGGTGGAACTAGACGATTCAAACTACGAATCCGAGTACCTGGACTACGAGAACTACAGTGCGGAGGACCTGGACGACTGAAACTACGGAGCGGAGGACCTGGACTGCGAGAACTACGAAGCGCAGGACCTGGACGACTAAAACTACGGAGCGGAGGACCTGGACGACTGAAACTACGGAGCGGAGGACCTGGACGACTGAAACTACGGAGCGGAGGACCTGGACTGCGAGAACTACGAAGCGCAGGATCTGGACGACTAAAACTACGGAGCGGAGGACCCGGACGACCGAAACTATGAAGCAGAGGATCAGGACGACGAGAACGGAGGTGAATGCCGTACGAAGACATCTCCAGGAGGCGACGCCGTCATACTCATCTAGAAATCGAACTGAATCGTCGTACAATAAAAATCGAACCGCCGCGGCCGCGGGCACTGCTCGGCTTACACTCTCGAACCGGCCCTGTCTACGTCACTCATAAGCCCTGTGATTGGTCAACTAAGATCTTCCGTAGCTCCCAAACCGTTAGTCCCTCGAAGTTTTGGTAAAGGAAATTTAGTCTTAGATTTTCAGGAGGAATACACCCACGTAAGGTGGTGCGCGCAACCTGAATCACCCTGTATATGCCTCCCATCCTGATTAGAAATCCCCTAAAAATCCTTCGGGACTCTGAGCTGGTTTATTTAAGATTTTTTGGATAGCATTATTTATAGTCCCTTCTTGTAATTTCTTTATTCATTAATGATTATAGTGTGTTGCCCCATGGCATAGAGTACTTTGTGTGGTTGTATTCGTGCATGTCCGTAAGAGTTCGTACGGGTTCGCCCCGACGCACTACACTTTTCGGTTAATTGTTCTACTTTATCGACACTTTTAATTGATTTTTAATAGTTCCAAAAAGTATCGACCCTAGCTCCCCCAGATCCCCCTATGTTATCGACCTAGTCTTATTCTTTGCTTTGTATCCTATGAATAATTCCTACTGTACCCTAAGGTAGTTCTTTTCTTTGTTTTGTGAATTGTTCTATATTACCCTACTGTTACCTCCTTGCTGGTGACCCACATACCTTGTAGTCTATCAGTTGTTTGTCAATTTCGGTCATTGGGTCACAGTCTCCCTGTTTGATTATATTTAACGATAAAATAAATTTGGTTTCTTTGTGATTTTTCCATAAACCTTAATTGTACCGATTCGTCTATATTATTCGCCCCCACGTTCCCCTCACCGTGAACTCGCCGAGTAGTCCCGTCTCATGTTATCGGATTGATTGAGTTATTTAACTTTTGAAAACCCCATTTCATTCCTTTTTTATTATTATATTTCTTTTCGTTACCGCGGTACCCTAGGTACCTGGCGCCCAACCTTATATTGTACGCAGATTTTGTCTGTTGAATAATTAGTTATTAACCGTAAAATCTCAATTTACCAAACGGTGGGACCGCCTGGTTTTGTGCACGTAGCTGACCTCGATAACAAACCCCCCCCCAATCGTCGGTCTTGCCCGTCACAACCCTGACGACTTTTTCGCAAGGTTGTCACTAGGTAAAAAAACTGTTAGGATATCGTTTATCGACGTATTAACCGCGTATGGTTACTTGAAGAATACCGTATTTTGGCGCCCTTTTGCAGACCGTCTTGCACCGGTATTGTTTCCGTATGAACGTGAGCTTTCATACGGTATGGACACCTTACCATACCCACAAATTTCCTGGTTTCTTCCAAAAATTAGGTATGACCGTGGTATGTGTATCGTAGCTAGATGGATTCAGTACCGCATTCAGACCATATCCACACCGTATTTTAGTAGCACTCACACTGCATCAATACCGCATTCTAATAGCATTCATACGGTTGAGAAAAAAAAATTAAAAAAAAAAAAAATGGGAAACCCGAGAACGGCGACGCCTCGGCGGAGGAAGACATGTATAGAATGTCATTTGAAAATCATGCTGTCCCGCATATTTCAACCGATGCAGGGATAGCATGATTTTTAAATGAAATTCCATATATGTCTTCGCACGAAAGCGTCGCTCTTTTCTGAGCAAGACATATCGGACTATTCTCTGTATATTGGATTTATTAACGAGAGAAAACTACAATAATTCACTAACTTTACATGAAGAGACATATAACATTGCAAGCATAATTTTCATATTTATGTCGTCAACTACGAAAATATTAATCGGAGCAAGAAGTACATAATAGTATACTGAACAGAAAATACGTATAATATAGTATACTTCAGGTAATTTCCGTAATTGTTGCCTAATTCATTGTCATAATATTAAATCGTACATCAAGTGAGCGAAAGAGGGGATTCTAGTGGTAGGCTTCAAGGATGCGACGAAAAAAACAGACGGGGTCCAGGGGCGAGCCACATTTTCCTTCTCGAAATCTGGAATCTTGTACTCATACGCCAGCGGTACTTCGTTCCGGTCCTTCCCTCGTCGATCGTTCGTATTACATGCTCCGTCTTTCGGTGAAGTACGCCCCCGTAGCGAAGCAGTATCGCCTGAGGCGGCCTTGACAATTCAGCAGCCGTATACTCGGTGCGTTTGCAGTCCATTCGCGTTACCGCATCATCCGTGGTACCTGAACAATTTCAATAAACGATTTTAATGAATTTTCATTATTATCAACCTTTAATACCATTAATAGCAAATGGCGTACGTATGTTAATGCTAACCTCCGATCATTACAATAGTAGCACGACACCGGACGGATCCGCGTACAATACATTATCTTCCGACGGCGTTCTCTCTTGTGAAATGGCATCTGGATGAGACTGGAACGAGCTCGGTACTTCTACGCTTCCTCCCGGTATCGCCGCATGTCCCGTTGTATCGCACGTTCGCGCACTCCTTTGATGGTAGTCATCTACCTGAAAATTATCAACATGCGAATATGGCGGTACACGGTGCCGAGTGTATACTACATTTGTTGGATTCTGACACATATGAAGTTGCACCCAAATTCGTCCGTCTTCTCTTTTGCTAGTATAAGTATAGGGAAAAAGAGAACAAAAGAATTGGGCGCATGCAACTTCATATATGTCATAATCAAACACACCTAGTGTACATACCTACTATATTCTAGGTTATGCCTCAAAATTTTCATCGCATTTCAACGCGGGTATATCAAGGTATTGTACAACGGCTCTACGTAGTTCATACCTGAACGCTACATACACACGAGAGTTGAGGAAGTTAAGCAATTTTCGTAACGACTGATTTCAACAGAGAGCTCGTAATTATGGCGGCGCGACAGCATAACGGTTTCAACGTCCAACCGTTCTACTATTTATATCTTCATACATATTAATCGTATCGCATACTTACCTCGCATTTGCTTCCTCCTTCAGGTTCCGATTAATCCTTCGGCTTCGTCCTTTGTCGTCTCTTCCATAAGAGGCGTAATCACGGAATTTGTAACAATTTTCACGTAGTAGGATCACTTCTTTGTTCGCCAGTAGCCCAGCAGTCTCACCTCATACGCGTCCACCGCGGCCATATGCAATGGAGTCGAATCGAATATTCCAGTCTATTCCGTTGCTACACAGGCGTGACGTATATATCTAACTACTTTTCTTGTGTATCCATATATCTATTTATCGAACTTGTGACTGCCACCAAGGCGGTGAGTGTCGCCAACATAGTTGCACCGCGTGATTCACACTACCTCATTAATTGTCATCGAAAAATTACAGTTTATTGTTTTCAATAACCACTCATCCTGGGCAAGCGACTGGCTCAAGAACAAGAGATTTCAATTAAAGACAGCGAGTCGGAAGTGAGGAGCGACTTGTGCGACGGAACGAATGTCTGCATGTTAAGTGTACACCAAGCGTGTTTGATTTTGACCGATATGAAGTCGGCACCACAGTCTTCTGTCCTTTTCTATCCTTCATGGCTACATAGGAAAAGAAAGAGACAGAAGACAGTGGGGCCAACTTCATATCGGTCATAATCAAACACGCCAAGCGTACAAGTTAGAAACTTCCCTTCGGACTTCGTAAGTTCAGAGTCATTTAGTTTCTAAAGTCGTGCGACATCGCGCTTCCCTTCGTACTTATTACGTTTCACTTACTTTAGAGTTTTTAAAGTCGTGTATACGACTTCGCGCTTCCCTTCGTACTTCGTACGTTCCTTACTATTTATAGTTTGTAAAATCGTGTATGCGATATCACGATTCCCTTCGTACGCTTCGTACGTTTAATATTGTCAATTAATATACAATGCAAAATAAATTATTTTCATACTGATATGCGATTGTCTTTGGAATTCGTTTATTGTACCGGAATCCCAATCCACCAAATGTACCTAAAATATTTCCAATTTCTTTAAAAAAAATTTTATCAGACGAATATCTCAAATTGTCAACAATCATTCCGACACAGTTCTTGTGGATTTCGTTATAAAATTCGTATAATGAGATAAAACAAAAAAGTATACATACCGTATTATCGAAAACCATACCGTATGGGAACGGTCCGAATACGGTCGAAAGACGTTCTGCATACTGCAGTCTAACCGTTTGCAAAAGGTATTTCATTGGTAGTTTGATTGAGGGGCATTCGGTTTGCAGACCCTCTACCAACTGTTCGGATACGGTATGCCAAGGAGCGCCAAAATACTGTATTGAGAAGGTACAAGCCCCGTTTTCAGACGGTACTGCCACGCTGATAATACCAATACCACGAGAATACACGCAAAATACGGTCGAAAACTGTTAAAATACGTTTCGAAAAAGCCGTCAGGGAATATATATATATATATATATTGCAACGGTGCACTTCTAACGGGAAGGGTCTACCCGGGAACCGCGCACTTCGGCGTCAACGTTTATTTAATATAAAATTATAAGACTAAGATTTGGGCGCCAGACGTTTTCACGTCACTCGAAAGACTAAAAAAGATAGAAATTGACGGCGGAAATTGCCAGATAGCTCAGAACATACTATTAACTAAACGGTAGAGGGGCAGGGTGCCAATTAATACTCAAAGACAATGAATTATGTGTTCGACTGATTTATTCGGACATAAAATGCCGATACGGGAAAACTAATGCACAATCCGCAATAATTACGGGAATAGGTAGTACAATATTTACAAAATTATGTTTCGTGATTCAGACAAAATTCGGGAAATTTACTAGAACAGACTAATCAATCCAATACTCAAGATATATGACACAATATAACAAAATATAAGCAAATTCACAGCAATCGTCTTGATACAAGATTAATCAAATTATACGGGACTTAAAGAGAAGAAAATACGAAAATACATCAATCAAATAATTATTAACTAAGAAACTAAAAACTAAATAACAATGCTGGCTTCTACGCTCGCTAGCTCCGGGAAATAGTCGTTACAACGTCCGAAATAATAGAATAAGAGAGAAAGACAGAGAAAAAGAAGAAAATCTAATAGAATCTACCGCATGCTAAAGCATAGAGAAAAAGCCACAAATAGATACTAGCACGAGTCGACTCGAGAATCCGTTTTTAACAAGACTAAATATAATAAAATATTACCGGGACGAAGTCGAAGGACTTAACAAACCATAATCGTGGCCTACGCCACACCAAATATAACCTAATAAATGACTAAACGGGATTCCTGAGCGACCTCGTGGTTTACATAAAATAGGTCTTACCTTATCGATGATAAGTTGGCTTTTAGCACAAAACGGGAATAAACACTCTAATAGACTATACTTTAACAATAACCAAATAACAATAATATGAACTTTAACCAAATCTTTAACACTATCTTTAACACTATTACGGGAACTCGGGAATACAGGTGGTGATCCTGACGTGAGGATGGCTGAGCGTAGAAGTAGGCCGAGTCCTGCGTTACCCCACATTTTATAGCTGCGGGATCCCCTAGCTGCTAGGTGATTTGAATCGTCGTACTTAGATTTTTCGTCAAAATCTTGGTCGTCAGACTCAGCAGTTAGTCGGCCTTGTTGGCGTGAGTTTCGGGACGCGTAGTCCGGGACGCTCTAGCTGTAGGAGTTTGTCCAAGTGTTCACCCAACATGGCGGTACGGCGGGATGTTTCGAATGTGGTGTAGCGGGACTCGTACGGGATTTCGTGCGTTGCGTCTTCTTCTCCAACCTCGGTTCTCGTCGCGGGACTCCTCGGGATTATCGTCGGGACGAAGTGCACCCTGGCTGCGTTTTAACAAGAAAAACGGACCAGTCAGAGGATCTGGCGGAAGTTCTGATGCCCCAATTACCGGATCTGCTTCCAGAATTCCCCATTGACGATGTGGAAGGCTTACAGGCAGGCCTGCCTCACATGGTTGCAGTTCTTCTACCGGGACTTTTCGGGAGTAACGCCGGTAGCGGGACGATACCGGGAAAGCCGATGACAAGGTCTAGCTCGACTCCAGGTCGATAAGTCATTGGCAACGGGAAGCTTTGGTGGACTACTTGAGGTTTCGCCCTGCTTTATTCAACCATTGCCTAGACGTCCAGAAGCGGTTGACGGGAAGTGGTTCAGCACCAGGCTGATCAGTCTGCGGGAACGGGAGGGTTTGACTCCGGGAGTCATCCTTATTCGACCGCTCGGGGGGAAGAAAGACGTGCTGACGGGAAGCTGCTGTTCGGGAAGGACCTCGAACTCAGACGTCGGGAGTAGTCCCTCGACGTCCTGGCGTTGTCCTCCCAAGCTCCGCTATTATAGAGACTCGATATAAAACAAACGGGTTACCTAATAAATCAAACTATTATCAGACTAATAGTCGTAATATCAATTAAAATAATAATCAAATTAATAATTCAAATAATAAAGAAGCTATTTTACGACCTGTGCTACTTCTCTGGAGCTGTCCATCCTCACGTCATCCAACACTCGCGCGGTATTGTGACGTTTGCAAAATGCAACGTCACAATATATATATATATTATGGTGATCTAAATAATAAGCAATTTTTCTGTTCATTCTCCTAAATGAGCATAGATTCAAATAATTTTATTAGATTATTATTTCAATTTAAACCTTTATAATTACTCGTTCAACATTATTATAAATAAATTGATATATTATTTAATTGAAATGTCTGCATATCCTTGTTTCTTTGTACAATATTGAAAATCCTTTATATATTCGGATACCGGATAGTTTCACATATTATTCGTTCAATCCTCGTTATTGTCCTCTTCATTTGACCAGCCCAGAGAATTCTCAACGCCCTGAGCTTCACAAGTTTTTTTTAATATTATCATATATTATTTGATTGGCGCCCAACATATTAATTCATAAAATATTTATCAAAGTCCAATAAAAGCAAAATAGCTTCAATTGGCGCCCAACGTGGGGCAGTTCTAAATTAAATTAATATTTCATAAAAACAAAAAGGATTTCAATATGACTCGTACTAGAAAAGGAAAAAGGACATCAGACACTCGGTCCCTCAATGATATGTCAGGTGAAGAAATAGAAATTTGCGAAGGCGAACCTAATGCAAGTCAATGTAAATCTTCTTTAGCCATCAATTCATCAGGGATTACGGATGCTATTTCCACATTACTAATAACATTCAATCAATTTCGCACTGAAGTTCGACAAGAGTTTCAAAAAATTCATACTAAAATAGATGATCAACGCCTTGAATTACTTGGTGTAATTGATTTAACTAAAAAAGAATTGAGACAAGAAATGACAGATTTAGAAACACGGGTTAATTAGTGTGTTAATGCTCATACAAATCTCGACATGAACGTATCAGATGGTGGAGCTCAGGCACAAGCCATTAGAATATTAGAAACGGAAGTATAGCAGCTACGCACTACGAATAATTTGCAATTACCAATCTTGGCCAATCTAGCAAAAAGTAATCCAACAACGTTTTCAGATGCAAGTAACCAATTTCCTATTGACTTTTTAGAAGAGTTAGAAGCTTGGTTTGATAAATGGGGAATTAAAGGAGACCTTAGATTATCAGAAATCAAATCAAGAAACAATATCTTTGGTAATAGCGTAAAACTATGGTTCGGAGCTGTGAAATCACAATTAAAAGATTATGAAAGTTTCCGTGAAGAATTTCTACGAACATATTGGAATGAAACCGTGCGATTAGGTAGGAAAAATGAGTGGTCTCATCGTCGGTTAGATTCTAAGTCAAATATGTCATTAACTGAATATTTCTATGATCAAGTCCATCAGGCTACGCAAATAGATAACCGTATGTCAGTTTTTGAAATAAATTATAACCTCATTCGGCAATTTCCATTTGAAGTTGTTTACGCTTCAATAGGGAGTGTTGATTGCTCTGATAATAATTCAATTATTCAGAGATTAAGCGTTATGGAGAACCCCATGTTCTTGGATCATCCTGATATCACTACCAGATCAAATAATACTCAAAGTAATAAAACGCAAAATCCTAACTACCGGAATCAACAGAATCGTGATCGTCCCCTGGGAAATCAACAAAATTCATACTATAATAGACCAGGACAAAATCAAAATATACCTACTCAACTAATAAATACACAAAATATGCAAACTCAAGATTCATATAATCAGAATTCATCTCAACCTTACCAAAATCATCAGCCAATGAATGGGCCTTTAAACTCACCACGGACTTAAGTAAAACGGGTCGAAACTTGAGTCCTACAAAAATTTAAAACATTTTAAAAGACCCAAATAATAAAATAAATTCATCTTCAATTTCTGAAGTTAAAGAAAACTTAATTATTGCCCAAGACTTAACTTAGCTATAGGGAATACTAATATTGAAGCATTATTAGATACTGGTAGTCAAATTACTTGTATTTCCGAGAATCTTTTGAAAAAATTAAAAAATAATCAAAAAATTCCTACGCTTCCAGTACATAATTCGAAAGTTTATGGAGCATTTATACATAAAGCACCTAATATAAAGCAGGAAGCTATGATTGAATTAAAAATTGGATCATAACAAATAGAAGTCGTTTGCTACGTGCTGCCTTTAGCATCTGAAAATTTGATTTTGGGAATTGATCGGATGAATTCGAATCGTGTAGCTATTGATATTGAAACCCGATCAATTAGGATTCAAGGAGTAAATTTTAATAAACCTATTTTTTATCTTTATTCATCACGGGGTCAGCTCGGTAGTCACCGGCTAGAAGCCATGCTTCATGATGAAAGTCAGAAATCAATGTTCACAGGTCTAAATCGGATAATTAATGGATTACCATGTCCTGAAGAACAAAAATCATTTTTAGATTCCTTTTGTGAAGAGGATCAAGAGACTCGGTAGAGTCTCGCGCCAAGTACAATAAAAAAAAAAAAATATAAAAAGTATATACGCCGCGCGAGACTCGACGAGTCTCTTTACCCGAACAAGAGCTAAACGATGGGTTGGGGAGACAGGATTTTCCTAATTCCTTCCGCCTCGCTACATCCGAAAGATTGAAATATTTATCTCAGAATGTGGGCACAAAGAGCTTTCATTTGGGCCTAACCTCGATTGATTCAGTGAGCAGTGAGCTGAGATATGATTATTTTAAGTTTCTGAGTACCCGTTTCGTCAAAAAAATTTTCGTCTCCTTCACCTCCTTCAGTCAGTCAGATCTTAGACACTAAAGCTATGCGAATGAAAATTAGGAAAGAGTGGCCACCACTAGACATAGAGATAAGTACTCGACATCAGTTGTCAGATGGCGCTCTTGTCGATGCTGTTGACCTAAGATCGAAAATGTTTCATAAATCGTATTGTTTTATCTCTATTTCAATCTTTCGCCTGTATTTTATGATTGGATAACAATAAAATGTCACAGATCTTGTGGACCATTATGTAATACGCCTAACTGTTACATTGTATAGCATGACAACCAATTATGCACTAATGAAATAAACATTATGCACTAATGAAATGAACAAATATTTTAGTATATCGTATATATATTTCATACAATACAGTCATGAACAACCATTATACTAACGCATAGAATCCAGGTTGGTAATCAAGAGACTCGGTAGCGCAAAGTACAATTGAAAAAAAAATATATATATATATTATATATATATATGAAAGGTATATATGCCGCGCGGGACTTGACGAGTCTATTTACCCATACGGGAGCTAAACGGTGGGTTGGAGAGATAGGATTTTTCTAATTCCTTTGGCCTCCCTATATGGAATAGATTGAAATATTTATCTCAGAATGTGGGCATAAAGCACTTTCATTTGAGCCCGATTTCGATTGAATCAGTGCACGGAGAGCTGAGATATTATTATTTTAAGTTTCTGAGTACCCGTTTCATCTGAAAATTTTTTCGTCTTTCGTCCCCTGCAGCACACTCAATCTGTGCGTATAGAAATTAGGAAAGAGTGGCCATAACTAGACAGCACAGTTAAAAGTACTCGACATCAGTTGTCAGATGGCGCTTTTGTCGGCGCTGCAAACATAAGACCGAGAATGTTTCATTGTTTTACTTGTTATCCTTAATGATATTATACTACCGCATTTGACGTGACTGCTTATAGAGGGATTTAGATGATATAAAATGCTTTACTGTACAGGCATTAAGATACTCATAAAAACAATTGGCAGAATGCTGACACCCAATCGAGCCCAGCGAACGAGGATCTAGGAAAACCCAATCGAGCGAGCGTAGTTAGCGAGCACAATTATTAGGTAGTCTAGCAAAGTTGTACAAAAAGCAGTGATATCCCCTCTAAAAAGCACCTTCGGTGCAAAGACCTTTCGCCAAGTACAATAATATACTTACAAAAGGATTAAAATCAGATACAATTGCCAAACACATGTCTTCTGTATGATAAAAGTTGACAACAGAACAAAAAATTTAATAGCCCCGTGCTCGCTCACTCGCTACGATCGCTCAGTAGATTGGCTTTGGATAATTAACAGAAAAAAAATCAGGGAGAAAAAATTTAGGATATATTTATAAATGTAAAATCTCGATATTTGCCAACGTAGTGAAGGCTAGAGACAAGTTTATGATCATAAAATTGTGTCAACGAACAGCATAGAGTTCGGTAAGAAAAGTATAAGTATAAAATGAATGAATAAATTGAAATATGCCAACCAACGTAGTGAAGGCCACAGACAAGTCTATGTTCATAAAATTATGTGAACGAACAGTGTAGAGTTCAGCAAGTATAAGGATACAATGAATAAAGAACTTGAAATATGCCAATCAACGTAGTGAAGGCCAAATACAAGTATATGGTTACAACACTATGTAAACGAACACTGTCGAGTTCAGTAAGTATAAGTATAAAATGCATGAAAAACTTGAAATATGCCAAACAACGCAGTGAAGGCCACAGACAAGTCTATGTTTACAACACTATGTAAACGAACACTGTAGAGTACAGTAAGTATAAGTTTAAAATGAATAAAGAACTTGAAATATGCCAACCAACGCAGTGAAGGCCACAGACGAGTCTATGTTTACAACACTATGTAAACGAACACTGTAGAGTACAGTAAGTATAAGTTTAAAATGCATGAAAAACTTGAAATATGCCAACCAACGTAGTGAAGGCCAGAGACGAGTCTATGTTTACAACACTATGTAAACGAACACTGTAGAGTACAGTAAGTATAAGTTTAAAATGAATAAAGAACTTGAAATATGCCAAACAACGCAGTGAAGGCCACAGACGAGTCTATGTTTACAACACTATGTCAACGAACACTGTAGAGTACAGTAAGTATAAGTTTAAAATGCATGAAAAACTTGAAATATGCCAAACAACGCAGTGAAGGCCAGAGACGAGTCTATGTTTACAACACTATGTAAACGAACACTGTAGAGTACAGTAAGTATAAGTTTAAAATGAATAAAGAACTTGAAATATGCCAAACAACGCAGTGAAGGCCACAGACAAGTCTATTTTTACAACACTATGTAAACGAACACTGTAGAGTACAGTAAGTATAAGTTTAAAATGAATAAAGAACTTGAAATATGCCAACCAACGCAGTGAAGGCCAGAGACGAGTCTATTTTTACAACACTATGTAAACGAACACTGTAGAGTACAGTAAGTATAAGTTTAAAATGAATAAAGAACTTGAAATATGCCAACCAACGCAGTGAAGGCCAGAGACGAGTCTATTTTTACAACACTATGTAAACGAACACTGTAGAGTACAGTAAGTATAAGTTTAAAATGAATGAAGAACTTGAAATATGCCAACCAACGTAGTGAAGGCTACAGACAACTATCCACCAATGAAGATTAGTGAATGTAAAAACTTTTTTTTTTATGGAGCGGCTACATCTCTTCCCCTGCCTCTGCCTCGTCCTCTTCCTCTGTCTTCGCCTCTACCTGGGCCGCTGTCAGTTCTCTGTCTTTTGTTACCCCGACTACGTTGTGGAATGGTGGGATTAGCCAGCATATGGAGCAGATGTACTACATTTCGCTGCTGCTGGTAGTAATTTCTCTGAAGCCGACCTCTGCCAGCACGTTCATGGCGAGGGACTTGTTGTTCTAAAACGGTTCGGGCGACACTGTTAGCTTTTTCAATAAACATTACAGTTACATCAAGAAATAGGATCAAACGCTGAAAGATCTGAATAGAAATGACTAACGACTACGACGGGCAATTATTGTCGCATCGAAGAAAAATAAACAACGATATGTAAAGAATTCATTAGGGATGTGAAACGAGATACCAAGTTACGGCGAAACATCGGGCGCAGAAAAAAAGGTAATTAATTCATGATCAAGAGACTCGGTAGAGTCTCGCGCCTAGTTATATAAAAAAAAAAAAAATTTTTTTGTATGCGCCGCGCGAGACTCGACCGAGTCTATATACCCGAACGAGAGCTGAGCGGCCGTTACGGCAATTTATGATCGTTAATTTCTTCCGTCTCACTATAAATACAGAATTGTAATATTTATCGTAGGATGTGGCCGAGAAGAGCTTTCATTTAAGCCCTATTTCGATTAAATCGGTGAACGTAGAGCTGAGATATGATTATTTGACGTTTTAGATTCAAGTAAATCATACTTGTTTTCGTCGAGTGTTCATCATCATCATCTCCTTCAGTCAGTGTGGCACTAAACCTATGTGTATAAAAATTAGCATAGAGTGGCCTTCGCTAGGCTATGTAGAAAGAAGAGACCTACCAAGTACGGACGTCAGTAGCCAGATGGCGCTTTGGTTAGCTCTTTATTTTCAGCAACTAGTTTTTTTTTTTTGGATCCTTTTTAATGGCTTATATCTGATAAGGAATTTAGCCGAACCACCAACTACAGTACGGTATCATATCCCATCATGCGGGGTATGATTTATTATGTCAATTTATTTTTGGTCGTAATGTTATGTGTATAATTCAGCAAACGATCATGTAGGGTATGGTACGATTTATTTTTTATGAGATAAATTGAATTTTTTTTTTTTCCTCGGAATCAGTTTAAAAGTTTCGTTTAGGTACTAAAATAGGCCTGTTAAAATATAAGCTCTTAATATTAATATTAAGATGGACCGCGTCGCACTTTTCGATTTCCCATAAGAATAACACAGGAACAACTACTTTTGTTCCTTCTCATTTTTGTAACTAACGAACGATACGTCGTACAGTGAAGTTCTTGGCATGTTTTTCCAGAGAATTAAACGCTCTACAAAAAAGGTGTAAAGTCATTTTTTGGTAAGTCACCTCGGTCAAAAGTTATTCAAGGAAAAGTTATTAATTTTGACCTCCGTTATGCCATTTTAACATAAATAATATCAATGAATAGAGATTATTATTATCGATACTCGTATACCAAGATTCATGAGTAAATGTATAGATATCTTTATGCGAAGGCAATAAACACTATATAATTTCTACGAGATACTTTTCTCATGTGGAAATTAACCTTTTGCTCAAATTTTGATTCGACGCAATAAGCTGTGATAATATTACATTTGCTTAATTCATGTCGCACTAATTTGGAAATTTCCCATGCGTTACAATCACAGGGCGATTGACTTTTCATACGAGGGATCCAGTAGACAATAGAACGCCAGTAGAGGCACGAAATTCTCTCTCTACATGGGGGCGGGTGGGGCAAAATGGACCGGTAAAAAAAAAAAAAACTGGTTGATTGAAAAACTTGAGTATAAATAGGAACTTTATTCGTACAATTGATGTGGAATTGAAGAAAACTCCTAGAACGTTCAATATCAGTGTGATTATTGTGTGCAAACTAGAAAGCCATAATGAATTATGTTGCTATTTTTCTTTATTTTACTTTTTTTAGTCTTTAGTTTCTTTTTTTTACGTCCTACATTTTACATCAATTTCACATCAATTGAGTTCATATTCATACTCGAATTTTGCAACCATTTTTTTTTTCTTTTTTACCGGTCCATTTTGCCCCACCCTCCCCTATATATAAATACAGTATATATATTTCATATAGAGAGTGGTCGACAATTTATGCAATTTATTACGGATACGAGAATAATTATACTTAATTAATCAAATTCTACAAAAAGTAGTGATATCTCCATAAAAAGCACCTTCGGTGCAAAAACCTTTCGCCTAGTTATATAAATGTTATAGTTATATACAAAAATTCTTTCCTTATAAAAAACAATTCGAAATCAGATGCTATTGCCTAGTTGCCTAGTGCCGATATAGAATCATGGAGGTAACGATAGGCGATTGACGCCTCCATTAGTTCAAACAGAAAACATACAAAAAAAAAATAATTAAAAAATAAAAAAAAATTGGAGGTAGTGGTACTAGGCGGGCCTTTTCTATACAAGTACAAGTAAACGGCGATTGAACCACGTCAATAATCCTTATATAATAATACGAAATATTGGCCCGCCTACTACCACGTACTCCAAATTTTTTTTATTTTTTAATTATTTTTTTTTGTATGTTTTCTGTTTGAACTAATGGAGGCGTCAATCGCCTATCGTTACCTCCATGATTCTATGTCGGTACTAGGCAACTAGGCAATAGCATCTGATTTCGAATTGTTTTTTATAAGGAAGGAATTTTTGTATATAACTATAACATTTATATAACTAGGCGAAAGGTTTTTGCACCGAAGGTGCTTTTTATGGATTATTATTATAACAAGAATTCCAGTACACAACATTGCAATCATACCGTTGTTTTGTGGATGACCTGCCTCGATATCAGGTGCAGCATCGGCCCCATCAGGCGCAGCATCGGCCACATCAGGCGCAGCATCGGCGAGATCAAGTGCAGGATCGGCGGTAAGATTACGAGGTGGATTTACGTCTGAAAAGAACCAAAGCGTGTAACTGCATGTCCAAGTATCCATTGAGGAATAACTAAAATATGTGCATAAATGAAAGGAAATAAAATAAATGTTAATAAATAATAACAAAAATACAAGATAAGTCATGTAGAGATCGAAAATATACTATCGATTGATGTTTTCGTTCTTCATACCGTTATCAGGTGAATCCATGACCACGCGGTCGGGTAAAGGAGCCTCAGCCATTGGAATTGTTGGAAAATTATGTGCAGGTGCTGAGTCTAGAAATTACGGCAAATTTAAAGAATTTTATTTCAATCCTTTCTTGAGCAAAGGAATATGAGTATGCTGCGATTTTATACATACTAGGTAAATTCTGGCGTGGGGCTTCCGCTATAGTAGCGTTGGCACGTGGTAACGGCAATCTGATCATGTTCGCTGTTTCCACATTTAAGGGAGGAAATTCTCGGTTAAAATCCGAATCTGAATCTAAACTTATATTTAGTAGTTGAGAATCGTCTCCTATATCTTCGCATAAAGTCATGCTTGTGTTATTATTCATTTGGATGAATTTATCTAAAGTTATACTGCGTTGTTGAATGTTCAGTTTCTGCGCGTGAAGTGAACCACGGAGTGAACGAAGGTCGAAGGTACCGGTATTCCCCAAACCAAAACGATCAGTCTAATTGTAAGACAATATCATAATATAGTCTGTAAATTTGGACAGGCTTTCATTACCGCATTCTCCGATTGGTGCTTTGCTTACGTCTATTTAAACAGTCAGACCAATCCGTACAGACTTGGAGTACGGAGTGTAGTGCCGGGCTCTATAGTAATTGTCTATGGCCATTTTTGAATGAACCAATCCCGTTTAAGATAGAGAAAAAACACATCAGCATCGGGGAACCACCAACTCAATCAGACTCTCGGCTTCGCGATTCAGTTCAGTAGTTAAGATCAGCAATACGCAGCGGGCGAAGTGGATCACCGGACGTCGTAAGTTGTTTTTTCACAATATACAAATTTTTCTTCTCAATCCCTCGAATGAAACTCAACTTTTCTTCCTCGGATCACGAACATGAATTTGGATGTGCAAATAGAAAACGAATTTCCTCCCTTAGATAGGGAATCAGCCCACATGAAGTGAGCGTTGGAACGTGTCGATTCGGTAGTAAAAACCCCATGCGGAAATTGACCCCATACATACATGTATAAAATCGCAGCATACGCATATTTCTTTGCTCAAGAAAGGATTCAAATAGAATTCTTTAAATTTGCTGTAATTTCTAGACTACAAATAATCTTCCAACAATTCCAATGGCTGAGGCTCTGCTACCCGACCGCGTGGTCATGGATCCACCTGAAAACGGTATGACGAACGAAAACATATCAATCGGTCGTATATTTTCGATCTATACATGACTTATCTTCTATTTATATTATTATTTATTTATTATTTTTTCTTTTCTTTCATTTATTCACATATTTTAGTTATTCCTCAATTGATACTCGGATATGCAGATTGCACGATTTGGTTCTTTTCAGACGTAGATCCACCTCGCGATCTTACCGCCGATCCTGCATTTGATGTGGCCGATGCTGCGCCTGATGTCGAGGCAGGTCACCCACAAAACAACGGTATGATTGCAATGTTGTATACTCAAATTCTTATTATAATAATAATCATGAATTAATTACCTTTTTTTCTGCGCCCGATGTTTCGCCGTAGCTTGCTATCTCGTTTCACATCCCTAATGAATTCTTTACATATCGTTTATTTTTCTTCGATGCCACAATAATTGCCCGTCATAGTCATTAGTCATTTTTATTAAGATCTTTCAGCGTTTGATCCTATTGCTTGATGTAACTGAAATGTTTATTGAAAAAGCTAACAGTGTCGCCTGAACAGTTTTAGAGCAACAAGTCCCTCGCCATGAACGTGCTGGCGGAGGTCGGTTTCAGAGGAATTACTACCAGCAGCAGCGAAATGTAGTACATCTACTCCATATGCTGGCCAATCCCACTATTCCACAACGTAGTCAGGGTAACAAAAGACAGAAAACTGACAGCGGCCCAGGTAGAGGCGAAGACAGAGGAAGAGCACAAGGCGGAGGCAGAGGAAGAGCACAAGGCAGAGGCAGAAGCAGAGGGAGAGGGAGAGGGAGAGATGTAGCCGCTCCATAAAAAAAAAAGTTTTTACATTCACTAATCTCCATTGGTGGATAGTTGTCTGTAGCCTTCACTACGTTGGTTGGCATGTTTCAAGTTCTTTATTCATTTTAAACTTATACTTACCGAACTCTACACTATTCGTTCACATAATTTTATGAACATAGATTTGTCTGTGGCCTTCACTGCATATTTCAAGTTTTTCATGCATTTTATACTCATACTTACTGTACTCTACAGTGTTCGTTTACATAGTGTTGTAAACATAGACTCGTCTCTGGCCTTCACTCTGTGGTTGGCATATTTCAAGTTCTTTATTCATTTTAAACTTATACTTACTGAACTCTACACTCTTAGTTCACATAATTTCATGAACATAGACTTGTCTGTGGCTTTCACTGCGTTGTTTGGCATATTTCAAGTGTTTCATGCATTTTATACTTATACTTACTGAACTCTACAGTGTTCGTTTACATAGTGTTGTAAACATAGACTCGTCTCTGGCCTTCACTACGTTGGTTGGCATATTTCAAGTTCTTTATTCATTTTAAACTTATACTTACTGAACTCTACACTCTTCGTTCACATAATTTCATGAACATAGACTTGTCTGTGGCCTTCACTGCGTTGTTTGGCATATTTCAAGTTTTTCATGCATTTTATACTCATACTTACCGAACTCTACAGTGTTCGTTAACATAATTTTATAAACATATTACAATATACGAAAATATTTGAAAATGAAAATATTCGTTCATTCGATTTGTCCCTGATTGGTTGTCGTCTTATAAAATATGAAATATAAACTGGGTGTGGTCCATAGGATTTGTGATATTATTACATTTATATTTAAACCCAATTATAATATCCAATTATAATACAGGTGAACGAATAAAAAATGTGTCCATTGACTTAGGTTTAGGTCATAGGTATTATCAACAAATGGGAAAGGTAAAATATAGTTTCAGTGGTTTACATCAGTCTCTTGATAAGTATGGCAATCACTCAAAAACTTAAATCATTCAGCACTTCCGGCTAACTTGTCTGAGCGGAAAAGGTGAATCGGTAACTGAAGCAGTTGTAGCAGGCCTTTTTCGAGAGCCAATAGTATCATCACGTTAACCGCTAGCAACCAATTAAGAGCAGGCCTACTCTTGACTGAATCACCGAGTTTACCAAATTAAACAACCGCAGTTGTCAGTTTCTGCTATTGTGTGAACAATTTTCGTTTTCATGGTAGAAGATTGCCACTTCGCCGCTAGCACAAAGTGGCGCTGCGCGGAGTTTCCATTGTTTACTGTCACGGAGAGTGTGTGAATTCCAGGCTTAGGTCGATGTTTAGAATGGTTTCAGTGACAAGAAATATAACCAAAAAGGCATAAGAAGGACAAGAAGTAATTAGCAGAATATTACAACAGGATCAACATCAACGAGTAAATTATAGGATAAATGTATTCAAGTATTTCAGCATTTCTAGTTAGGTTAATAAAATATTGTGAGTGAGTTAGGTTGTCTGGCATCCAGTGAAAAGTTAGGTCACTTAGGTTGATTAGATTAATTCGATTAGGTTAATTTAGGTTAGGTTAAGTAAGAATAGTTCGTCTTCTATCTCCAAAAATATTTCAAAGATTGGCTTAACTCAGCCAGGATAAGGCAGCTTTGCGCCTGGTACAGATCGGCAGCTTCGCGCCAGGTCCACATCGGCAGCTTTGCGCCAGTACAATAATTCAGATAGAAGCCGTGTATACAGTATATGACCATAGCGTAAGATATAATTCCCAATTATGCAGAATCCAAATAAAAGTCCATTACCGGATAAGTTCGTGAATATTATCACATCTGGCGATTGGCTCGGTGATGAGCATATGTATTACTTCGCCCAACTTGTTAATAAGAGCTCTAATTATGTACTCCAAGAGTCATGGAAAAGATATTTACCAGATACAATCATTCCTGTTTCACCGACTGTCAAGGATATTCAAATACTGCATAGCGGTGTCATCGGAAAAGGCGATGAGCACTGGGTGTGCGCTTACTTTGATACGAAGTCAATCTACATATATGATTCGTTGAATTCAAAGGTATTCCGCGAAGAACACGAAATATATTTAAAACGATTGTTTCCATTTTACGCATTTGATGGAAATCCCGTACAGTTTCCTACAGTCCAGCGTCAGTCCAATTCTTCCGACTGTGGAGTGTTTGCAATTGCCTTTGCAATCTCGCTGATAAATGGACAAAAGCCGGATGAACTCATCTATGTCGCTTCGACGATGCGTAACCATCTTTTACAGATATTTGAAATGGAGAAGATACAAAACTTTCCATGCATTATTAAAATGCATGTATCTGATCGTGAAAAAATGAGCGTGATTCAAAATCACGAACCGTTTCATGATAGTGCTCAGCAAAAACGCTCACAAGAAAATGGAGTGAGAACATGGGCTGCAGTTGTTCAACAATCGAAAAGGGTTGTTAGCCCACAGGTTCGAGTTATGGAGAACGTTAAAATGGTTGCGAAACAGCCAGCTCATTCAAAAATTGCCCAAACAGCTATCATGGCTTCAGTCAATCATAATGAAAATTTCACTCTGAATTCGAAAGAAAAAGTAACAAAATCGAATATACAATTTGACAATGTAGAAGTATTTCCAAAAGTTGGGTCTGAAGTTGCATGTGCTGATACAGTTGACACATCAACTGAACAGGACATTCGGCAAATTCAACTTGGGCCTGAGAGTTTCCTCCAAAAGCAAGTTGGCAACGTAACCGAAAACGTAGCAACCGCACTGAGTGATACAAGATTACGGCGGCAAAACAGACGTATTGCTCGTCGAATCTTAAACGAGAAATCTAAACATGAAATTACATCAGGCAAGTGGTTAACTGACCTCCATATGAGTCAATTCGCGTACCTCGTAAGAACCCACACTGAATATTTGCCCCGTGAAACATGGCGGATACAGATGTCGAGGACAATTGAGCAAGTTTCTCCTAATGTCAAACATATTCAAATACTACATAGCGAGGAAAAGCACTGGGTATGCGCTTATTTTGATACGAAATCAATATTTATATATGATTCATTCAATTCAAAAAGGCTCCATAAAATGCACGAGACATATTTGAGAAAACTGTTTCCCTTTTACCAGTTTGACAGTCAGCCCATAAAGTTTCCTACGGTCCAAGAGCAGCCAAATAACTCAGACTGTGGGGTGTTTGCTATTGCCTTTGCAACCTCGCTTATCAATGGTCGCAGGCCAGATCAGATAACATATGACGTTCCTCATATGCGAGCACATCTACTGAAGATGTTCGAAGATAACAGCGTAGAAGAATTCCCTCACACGCGCATGACGCTCCGCAAAGTTACAAATAAGAAAAATTTATCTCGTAGGCGCGAAGCATTTCATGAAAGCATTAGTTATCCAAACTCGCAGCACATTGAGAAAAAAAAACCACGCCGCGCCTCGGTTAAACGAGCTACAGATATTGCGCACACAGTACATGAGGAAATTCAACATCCGACATCCGAAGCCAATGGTACGAAGCAGCCAGGTCGACTGAGTTGTAGAGAGCTTATTCAGGCAGACGTAATAGTTAAATGTAATCAAGAATCAAATGAGGATCAACAAATGATGATAAATGCGAAGCAAGAATTTATTCACCAACATATTACTGCGCATACTAACAATCGCGAACTGTTAGACTAGGAGATAACAGCGGTTTCGATTGCAGATACAAATGCAATGATAAAATGTAATGACATACAATCAGACAAATGTACAAGCCGTGATTTAGGTGATAAAATGTCGCATCAATGTAGTTTGGAAATGAAACGTATAAAAAACCGCAACTATTACCTTTCAAACGCTGGGAAGCGACGAGCTCGAACACACGAACTCTACCATTTGAATCCTGAGAAGCAGAGGGCTGCAAAGCGCAAGGCTTACCATCTGACAGGTGAAAATCAGCGAGCTAGAATGCGTAAACGATATCATGCGAATACCGAAACACAAAGAGCTAAGATACGTGAATTTTATCATTTGGACGCCGACAAGCGACGAGCTATTAAACGTATTAGTTACTGGTCACATCGCGATGATATATGTGATCAGAGACATAAGCGTTATAGTAGACAGAAGAAAGAAAACGCGGTGGCAACGCTGAAAATAAGTACCGCTACTAAAATTATCGCTAAGTATCAACGTATTCACAAGAAGAATACTATAGCACTAATACAATCTAAAGAAAAATATATAGCGAAGATTTCGCCAATGATTGATGAGCGAACTAAGGTTGCTAGAAGAATGAAAGCCGAGTCGATTATTAAGTGGTGCATTCGTGATCGAGATGTAAAAATAAGCTTCATGAGGAAAAACTTGGAAAGTATCAAGAATAAAGCAGAAGTCTACCAAACGCAGGCTGCCAAATGCTCCGATAATAAGATCGACGATAAACTGAACGCTGTATGTGGTTCTTCAAAACACATCGCCTCAGCTGAATCATATTTCTTGGAAAGTGCGTATAAGAGTATTCCATTTTATGAACCGATTGTCATCAATTCGATAGGTCAAGCTGTTAACATTTTGCCTTTACTCGAAAAACAGAATAAAAGTGGAAAAAGCAAGCGTAAGAGTTGGCCTTGCAACCAAATGTGTAAAACGAAAGATTTAACATTACTGAAGAAATATGTTGAGTTTCTTCAAATCGTATCCATGTGCACGTTGAAAAATATACATAGATTTATGGTCAAGTTGAAATGTACAGCAAAACATTCAAATGGCAGATTAGGTCATTCGCAAATTTGTTATGTGGGCGACGCGTCCTGCAAATCAATCTTTTTACCTGTGCAAATCTTATCTGTACATTTTCCATCAGTTCGGTATGTACAGAGGCTAGTATACAAATTGATAAATGGTTACACGAAAATTTTGGCCATCGACGAGGCCTTAAACGATGGTGATCTCGCTAAACTACTAGAAATTTCAGAAACTGCTCAGCAAATTGGTAATAAGATCGAGAATAATATCGTAAATGACATTGGGTTACATGAAGAAAAAATCAGAGACAAGTATAAATGTGCGTTCAATGCTTTGACAAAACGTTCGATCGATATTCCCTCTTCAGTCTGTGTATCCTGCGAAAAACTTTGTTTCCGAAGAGAAGTTACGGCCATTGAGAAATTTAGAAAACCAATAACGACAAAAATTTGGCTACATTTGATGCAATATGTCGAATCTAATGGTGATGAATGTCAATTTGTTTGCAATTATTGCCTACCTAAGCTCCGTCAAAACACCATGCCACCTAGGTGCATTTTAAATGAACTTATTACTAAACCAATACCGCAGGTTGTATCATCGTTAAATGATTACGAACGAATTCTAATACAGAGAGCTAAAGCATTTCAAACTGTTCAGAGAATGGGCACCGTCGTAAACAAAAATTTACCCCACAGGGAAATGGTGCAAAAAGTGATAGGCAGGACGTTTCATTTACCTTTACCTACAGAAGAAACTTTTAAAAAAATCTGTCCTCCTACTGATCCAATTAATTTTGAACACGAGCTGTACATATTAGTTCGCGGGATCCCAACGAAATCAAAATTAGTGTGGGAACAATTGGTCAATATAAATAAAGTATGGGATGCATTAATATAGCTCAAGGCGAACAATCCCCAATATTCTGAAATACAGTTGCCATTAACGGCTGACGATTTGTTGGCTGATATGAAAGACATCGAATTCCAAATAGAGGATGAAGAAAGCGAGGATTACAATTTGCAGGAACGTAAATGTTTTGATAAAATAGATTCAGCAATTGAAATCGGACATAACGACGAGGCCGAGAGTGGATATTCGGATAACATAATAGATGCAAACAAGCCTGCATTATTGACTCAAGTATCGCAATCGGATGAAATTTATGAACAATTCACCATACATCCGTTGTATGAAAAAAGGCCTGATGAAACTGTCACAAATCTTTATCAAATGTTAAAAATTCAAGACATGCCATTAGATAACCGCCATAAAAGTCTGGATTTGCAATGTTTTCCTCATTGTATCCATATGGTTGCAATGGACAGTACCAGGATAGATCAACGCGTTTAACCGATGCCGAATTTATCAAATCCAAACTCATGTCAAAGCATCCACAATATCGGCTAGATCAGCAATACCTCTTCTACCTATTAAATGATGCCAATATTCGGCAATTGAGTAGCGGAATATATTACAAACTTAATATCACCAATCCGAGCGAACGATTCACGGCAGCGAGTTATCTGGAAAAACTATCTAGGCAAGAATTGGAAGGGAATTTAAACGCAATATTTTCAAGGCTGCGCAACACAGAGCAATATTGGAGTCGGCCAAGAAATGACGTATCCTGTATGATACATTATTACGGTCCGGCAACATGGTTTCTGACCCTAAGTCCGAGCGAATGGTTATGGTCCGATTTGACGAAATACCTTCGTGAAGTGGGTGGCCCTGGTGTCGATAAGATGTCTCCGAGTCAACTAATCGCTGCTGATCCAGTGTCTGCATCTCGATTTATTGACAACAAGTTTCACGCTATGCTCGATTTTATATGCTCTCCCGATAACCCTATTGGAGAAGTGACACATTATTTCTGGAGGCGCGAGTATCAAGGCAGGGGAATGCAGCATTTCCACCTGTTAATCTGGATCAAAGATGCTCCGGTTATTGGAAAATCTTCGAACGAAGAAATTGCGAGGTTTATTCTGAAATATGTAACTTGCAGAATGCCACCAAAGCACGTTTCACCTGACTTGTATCGTCGAGTGAATACGCATCAACGGCACAAACACAATTCCTATTGTTTGCGGAGCAAACGGAACAAACATAGTGGTTCGTCCAGAGTATGTCGATTCGGGTTTCCTCGTCCTGTAACAGACAATATTGTTATCAGAGATGTGGCTGTTTCCATCGCTGGGAGGCGGAAACTCAAGTCCAGAAGTAGACTGTACGATTTACCTCGAAATCAGAATGAGGAATACATAAATGATTATAACCCAGCAATTCTTGATGCTTGGGAAGGCAATATGGATATCCAGTTCATTGGCGAGCTTTCCGCTATACTCATGTGGTACGTCACAAAGTACGTGTCAAAATGTGAAAAAAGTAACATGGACAAAGACATTGCAGCAGAGATCAATTCGACAAAATCGCTTTGCAACCGTCTGTGGAGTTTTGCTCAACGTATGTTAAATCATAGAGAATGTGGAGCGTTGGAGGCCGCTGATACTCTGTTAGGAATTCCGTTGCACGGCACAGATCCACAAACAACCATTAAATGGATAGACGTGAATATGATTAGAAACAGAAAAGTCAAAACTCGTAAAGAAATCGAAGCCCTTGATGCAGATTGTGCTGATATCTTCTGCGATTCTGTAGTTGATACACGTTACCCAGCGCGACCAAAGGAATTGGAATCAACCAACCTGTACGACTTCGTCAAATGGTATGAGATAACTAGAGTCGAAGCTAAAGCACAAGGCGTTGAATATTATAAGATTGGGAAATCTCTATACCTGAAAAAGAGGAAACGTGGTTGCCTTATCAATCACTATAAAAATAATGTGAATAATCAGCCTGAACGATATTACTTTGCGTTACTGTTACTCTTCCAACCATGGAGAGATACAGATGCGTTGCGAAATGGATGTGGTACGTACACCGAGGCATTTGAATCACTTCAACTGGAACTCGAAGAAGCGTTACAGTATCACGAACGCATACTAGAAATACAAAAGGGTATTGAGCATATCAAAGAAATAATCAAAGAACGTATGGCAGAGAAAGCTCTATCCCAACAAAGCGATACTTCGGATGTGGTACCACTAGGTTGTGGGCCAATTGAAGCAGAAGGTGCGATGAAGGAATTTCAAGCACACGTCCAGAAAGTCGACACGGTGAACGGTTCCCAAAAAACAGCAAACTTAAACCTCGATCAGAAACGAGTATTTGATACAACTATGGATGCCGTGAGTTCGAACGATAGGATTCTCCGACATTACGTTAGCGGAGAGGGCGGAACTGGTAAAAGTCACCTTATCGAAGCGCTCGTATGGTGGATTAAGCAGCATACTGGTAAAGATACCGCGGTAACAGCTCCGACTGGAATAGCAGCGTTCAATGTCAATGGTTTGACTATTCACAGGCTGTTTCAACTGCCTGTTGAACACGGGGGCACTCCTAAATACAAACAACTCTCTGATGCAGCTCTGAAAGTTATTCGCGATCAATTAAGAAATGTCGCGCTCATTATCATTGACGAGGTCTCAATGATTTCGAATGTGACGCTCATGTACATACATCTTCGCTTAAGTGAAATATTTGATACCACCGATTGCGAAGACGGTTGGTTTGGTAAAAAACATATTCTCCTGTTTGGCGATTTGTTACAACTCCCACCTGTTCGCGAAGAGCCTGCGTTCATGAAACTATCGAGTGCGGTTTCGAATAAACTCCTAAACTCGATGGGAAGTGTTGATCTCTGGAGTAAATTATTCACCTACGATGAATTGACAATCGCAATGAGACAAAAAAACGATCAGTCTTATCGCGAGATACTATCAAGAATAGGCCTTGGAATTGTCACTGAATCGGACACAGAGATATTAGCATCGAGAAAAATCTGCTTCAAGAACTTTACAATTTCAACCTTTGATGCAAGAGTACGTGAATTATGTGATTACATAAATAATTTACCGAACGATGCAGTCTGTCTGCTTCCCACTTGCCGGATGTGTGATGTTCTCAATGAAGCTATGTTGGGTGAGATACGAAGCGAAGAGATAGAACTGATAGCTCATGATACAGTTGACTGCCCTCCATACGTAAAAAAAAAGTGCATAAAATTTTGGATATGGCAGACGAAGATTGTTCTCGAACTGCGGGTCTTGCTAAATTAATCACTGTTAAAATTGGTGCAAAAATAATGATTAGACGAAATATTGATGTTACTTTAGGTCTCGTGAATGGCACCATTGGCAAAATCACATCGATATCACGAGCTATTGATACGAATGATGCAGAAGCTGTAAGAATTATCTTAGCTACAGGTGTTGAACACGTTATAGAGCGCGTGGACGTAAAGTTTGAGGCAATGGAAGGGGCTTTCGTTATCCAAAAACAGTTTCCAATTTGCCTTAGTTATGGAATTACAATCCATAAAAGCCAGGGCCTTAGTTTGAAGAATGCTGTGATCGATGCGGGTAATTCTATATTTTCTAGTGGACAAGTGTACGTTGCCCTCTCGCGAGTTACTTCGCTAGAAGGACTCCATTTGATTAATTATGATCCGCACGCAGTACTAGCGGATGATTCTGCTATATTGGAGTACAATAGATTGAGAAAGCAATATCGGCCGGACCTCCTGGCGATGACTGTTTCAAGGATACGCTCACGAAAAGTACATGATCGGAAATGGTCCTTGCCGAGAAATGTGTCTACATGTCAGGAACCAATTGAAAAAGAAACATCCGGGGTCAAGTGGCGAGTAAAAGGTTTGCAGAACATAGATGGTATTTCTTGTGACTCTAACGCTACGATACAGTGTCTATTTCACTGTACACCTATAAGAAACTGTTTGTTAAATCAACCAAATGATGACGTCATGAAAGTTTTGATTGAAAATTACGTCAATTCACAATCACCAGGAAACGTTTTTCATGCGAGGAAACTTGCCGGTAAAGAGTTCACTTTGAAAGTTCAGCAAGATGCGTCAGAATTTTTAAGCAGTTTACTTTGGCAACACGACGTCTTGAGGAACGTCGTTAAACATGAATTAACCTATAAAAGGCGTTGCGAGGATTGTGGTATAACCATTACAACAATCGAACCCGGTTATATCTTGTTACTTGCTTTACCCCCATCTGGTAAGAAAACCCATAATTTGACACAGATAATCGATTACAATTTTTCGGGTTGGAAAAATATCGAAGATTCTTGCTGCCAAAGTTGCAAGTCAAAAAATATAGTCATGGAAACTAAGGTATCATCAGCGAGCAGCTGTTTAATTTTACAACTCATATTGAATTCCGTACAGGCTGGGGAACTGACGAAGATAAATAATTGCCGTATAAAAGAAGTTCCCACGGACAAAACTTTGTTTTGCGGGAAAAAGTACAAGGTCAATAGCGTAATATTCCATCATGGCGAGAGTTTCGAAAAAGGTCATTATACTTGCATGCTACGAGATGGGACTTCTGCCTGGCAACATGTCGATGATTATGAAATTAAAAAACGAACCTGGATAACAAATGCACGGGACGCGTACATATTCTTTTTGCAGCGAACCTAACAACTGCATTGGGGCGTGTACCGAAATCACTGCCAATACTGTAAGAGAGAGATAGCTACATTTACGAACCCATAGTAAAAGACGCGAAAAGGAAACAAGGACAACTTGCAGTGCTGGAAGTATATCTCGGAACACGCCCTTGATAAAAAAAATTACGTATCAATTATGCAACACATAGGTATATAATAATATTCTAATGCTCAACTAATATTCTCACGAGCAGCAACTATAACCCTGCGTGCAAGTAACTCCGCCATTGCCGGTCCCAAGCCCGGATGAGAAAGGAGGAGGGTTGCACGCAGGGTTACATCTTGCGAGCATATAGAATTATACTGGATTCTAACGGAAAAATTCGTAGAACTTAATAAAAGAACATATTTTCATAAAAATTTGAACGAAGATCAATTTTATATTACCCTTCATTTGTACTACCACATTTGAGATTACTGCTTATAGAGGGATTTAGATGATATAAAATGCTTCGCCGTACATGCATTGAGATGCTCATAGGAACAATTGGCAGAATGCTGAAAACCGAGCGAGCCTAGCGAGCGAGGATCTAGGGAAACCCAATCGAGCGAGCGTAGCGAGCGAGCACAATTATTAGCTAGTCAAGCGAAATTTTACAAAAAGTAGTGATATCCCCCCTAAAAAGCACCTCCGGTGCAAAAACCTTTCGCCAAGTACAATAATGTGATCATTACCCACAAAAAATCTACCAAGGAAAATTCGAGCTTAACAAAAGTGGTACTATCAAAATATCTCCTTACAAAAGGATTTAAATCAGATACAATTGCCAAGTACCTGCCTCCTCTATATTAAAAGTTCACAACGGAAAAACAGAAAATTGAATAGCCCTGTGCTCGCTCACTCGCTACGCTCGCTCACTAGATTGACTTTTGATAATTGACAAGAAAAATTTAGGAAGTGGTACTTGGCGGGCCAGGTATGGGTAAGTGAAATATTCACTTAGGTCTATATATCATTCGTTCGATATATATTGCTATAATAGCCCGCCAAGTACCACTTCCTAAATTTTTCTTGTCAATTATCAAAAGTCAATCTAGTGAGCGAGCGTAGCGAGTGAGCGAGCACAGGGCTATTCAATTTTCTGTTTTTCCGTTGTGAACTTTTAATATAGAGGAGGCAGGTACTTGGCAATTGTATCTGATTTAAATCCTTTTGTAAGGAGACATTTTGATAGTACCACTTTTGTTAAGCTCGAATTTTCCTTGGTAGATTTTTTGTGGGTAATGATCACATTATTGTACTTGGCGAAAGGTTTTTGCACCGGAGTCTAATTATTAAAAAACAGCAACCTTTGGTTGACCAATCGTTTATTACTCAGGTCGATGACATGATTAGTTCAATTGATAATATAAATGAAGAACAAAAAGTAGATTTAAGAGATTTAATTTTTAAATATTCTCAAGCGTTTAATGACAAACCGGGATGCACTAACGTATATGAACACGAAATTCATCTTACGCATGAAAAACCTTTCACTGCACCTATTTATTCTATCCCTTATGCTCGTAGAACTGCAGTTAATAAAGCAATATCGGAGATGTTACATTTAGGAATTATTGAACGAAGTAATTCACCTGACTTAAATCCCATAACTACGGTGCCAAAAAAAGATGGATCTGTTAGAATCTGTTTAGACGCTCGCAAACTGAACGCTTACATGAAGGCTGATCATGAAAGACCCAAGCCGATCGATGAAATCATTCAAAAATTTGATCAAGTTAAATTCATGACTTCAACGGATTTCTCTAGCGGGTATTGGCAAGTTCCACTTGCTGAAAATTCGCGATCTTATACAGCTTTTTTACATGGTTCATCCTTATATCATTTTCGAAGAATTCCATTTGGAATTAAAACTGCTGGTAGTGGTTTCATACGAGCCACAAATTTAGCTTTCGGGAATGATCTTGACGAATTTACTACAATATACGTTGATGATTTACTTATTACTTCCCGGACTTTTTCAGAACATTTAGAGCATGTTGCCCGTGTTTTTGAAAAAGTTATTAAAAACGGATTTACATTAAAGTTATCAAAAACCTTCTTTTGTAAAAATGAAGTAAAATTTTTGGGATATATACTATCTTCTGATGGAATTCAGCCAAATCCAGAAAAAATTGCATCTATACAACAGTTTCCACCACCTAAAAATTTGAAACAGTTACAACAGGCTGAATCCATCTCAAATCATGCAGGCCAGCGGAGGTCATATTCCAGATTTGCTCGTAACTGAAGTATCTTATTCCTCGCCCAAAATAAGCGGACACGTATAGTTTATTATTGCCCAGATAATTTTTTTATGCCCGATAACGATTTTTTAAGATTATAAGGTAAATATGTTTTTTTTCTGATATTTGACGTTTTATTTCCGAAAAATCACCGCCAATTTCTCAATTTTCGAGCTTTTCTGAAAATTTTTACTTTGGAATACGTAGAATTTCACACTCCGTCGAACCAGGTACCAAAATCCGAAAAATTTTCAAAACTGCAGAAAATATAGCAATTTGAAAAAAAATCAACAAAGTCTTTTTTCTGAAAAAGCTCAGTTTCGATTTTTCTGAAAATTTAGTATGTTTTGGTAGGGAGTACACACTATATACCCTATGAACGGCAATATCGATTTATTATTATTTTTCGAGATATTGATTTTTTTAATTAATTTTATTTGGCAGCCGTATTTACATAGTTATATACAGAGTGAGTCTTCTCAAAGGTTTCAAATGGGTGGGGCTTACTTGCGGCGAAGGCACGCAAAGATGTATTGTGATATGTCAAATTTGTAATTGAGCATTGCTTCACTATTCCCACCCGGATAATTGTTTACCTGATTGGCTAAATAAGCGTGTATTCGCCGCAAGTAGTCCCACCCATTTGAGACCTTTGAAAAGATTCACCCTGTATATACGCTCCGGAGTGGTATAAGAAATAAGAAATCCTCCTCCCTTGAATATAATTCAATTCTTCCTTTCCCTGCAGATCCGAATTCCTACGAAAATAATATATCATCAGTTTTTGAATTTCATAAATGCTTTTTGCAATTGATTCGCTACTTGGGATTGCATGTGAAATTTACTTTTCATCCCGAATATTTTTTAGCAAACACGAGAGGCCTACATTTGATTGTTACAATTATTTTATTCTATCATTCTTTCCAACTCTGCAAAATGAAACATTGGTTTTTATTTTTTTGTTTGTGTTTTCATTATTACTTTCCTCATGGAATTTATTTAATATGATCTTACCATCAGGATTCATCTGATATTAGTTGGGCTGCTACTTCGGGCTTTTGGCGGTAATAGAGTGACCTATTTTTTTCTTTTATCATCAACATCTAACTGTTTCCATTTGTGATTAGCCGTCCGAGCTACGTAACATTTTGTTTCGTTTTCACCCACGATATTTTTCCACATATGACACTTCTGAATACCGGCGTAGCTTTTTACTTGATGCCATTCTCAAATTTTAGTCTTCCGGAAGTCGTGTAGTTCGTCAGTTGATAGCAGAATCGAATGTATGGCTGGGGTGTACCTTTTGATGTGTCTCATAAAATCAGCTGCATTTTGGATGCATTCGGTGTGAGCACTCTGAAGATTGTGCGTGGTTGCATAATGCTTTATGAGACCACCAACACCATCGCATGCGCCTTTCCCGTGACCTGTTGCGGAGAATATCCACTTATTGTTGCACAACGACTGCTTCACCTCGTGAAGCTGATAACGGTTTTTGAAATGGCTTGCAGCTCCATCAGATATTACACACATCTGTTCTACTTTATTAGCATCAGGTCTGCTTGTTAAACTTTCGAGAATACGATCCATCGCCAGTAATGCAAGTGCGGAGTCGTGTTTCGTATCATCACTGATAACAGCAAAACTTGTTGTCACTTCGCCTTGATAGCATACCGCCGTAAATATGGAGACCTGCTCATTTTTCCAGTAATAACTTTGGATAGCATCTTTCATAATCACTGTCCAGTTTTCTGCAAAATCCACGTGTAATACAAGGTGTTGTGGATTGGATTTTGCTCTGTTCTTTTCTTCCCTTATTGCAGTTTGTTGATAGTTTTTAATACGTACGTGGACATTTGCTTTCAAGGTCCAGTTAGTGAGTTCAATCAGGAAAGTATTAATGGAAGTGCTTCTCTTCTGTAAATCGCCGTGATCCCACGTGGCGAAAGTGACTTCTTCGATATCCTGAGCATCAAGTATTTCGAGCGACTCGATCGAAATGCCTTCGGCACCGGGACACTCGACGCACTCTCCAAACTTACACGATTCTGATGGTGCAGAGCACATCACTGCAGACAGGATGTTGGATCTTATTTGTTTGAGCTCGGAAACACTTTGTTTTTTTATGCCTTTTAATGCTATAAGGCAGAGTTCGAAATTTGCACAGTAAACACAAAGACACACTTCTCTGGCGGGATTAATCATGACCCACTTAGGTTGCAGTGTGTAAAATTTGGATCTACTAATTTTCGAATCAGGATTTTGGTCTTTAAACACTTCAAAGATTTCTTTCAAACTTCGAGTTAAATAGCGCTTTACTTTTTTCACCTTCTCGCCGTTTTCAGTAACAGTAATAACGTCGCTTTTATTTAGACTCTGCCGCGAGCAATCGAAATCGTCGTTTAAGAAATATTCCTGTGCAGATTTAAGTAATTCTGCAGATAAAGGGTGGCCCACATACGGATCAGGTTGACAGTACACACCTCTCGTACATCGAAGTTTCCTTGCCTGATCAACCATATAAGTCGTTGTCCCAGCGAAAGATGATAAAACTGCACTCTTGGTGAGTGTTTCAGGTACAATTGTGTTAAGTTTATTAGGGTGCAAAATAATTGTAGACTGGTAGTTTTGTATATCCAAAATGCTTTATTTATAAGGCCTCGTGGCACACGTCTTTTTATTCCGACCGGAAGGGGCCCAAGAGAGAGAGAGAGCCTCCGCTCGTCGCTCCTAGAGGAGACGACCGAGGTGAGGCGGAAACAGCCGATAATAGCCGAATCCAACAACATGCGTGGATGCCTGATTTCCAACACTCCCTCCCATTCATGCATTCATTATTGAATAATTTGTTAATTTCAGCAGGCGTACATGGGTTTGTATATATATATATTTTTTTTTTTCCTTTTACTTTTGTCCCTTCATTCCTTGTTCGTACATCTCGTCGTAATAGGCAGGACCTAGGAGGTTTAAGCAGATTTATTTCCTGTAACAGAATTGAAATGTTTATTAAGCTGACAGAGTTTAATTTAGACGTCTTTATTTGAGATCAATTTGTTTCCATTCCATTTATTATTTCGTTTACTAGTCGTTTATGATTTTCAAATGAGAGAGGTTTCGTAAATATGTCGGCGATTTGGTTTTTAGATGATATCCAGTTTATCGTTATGAAATTTCCTTTGACACATTCCTTGACATAGTGCTCTCTTACTTCAGTCATGTGTCTGAGTTTATTTCCACCGTTCGTTTTAGAACTGGCTTCGGCGGCTTTATTGTCGCACCAAAGTTTCATGGGATAAAACCTGTTATTCAGCATTAGTCTTACTGATCTTTCTCTAATCCAACTAATTCCTGGCTCGCCTCGCTCATCGCTACATATTCAGCCTGACAAGTTGATAACGCTACGTATGGTTGTTTGTGCGTTCTCCATGCTATTGCATCGCCAAATAGTTGAATGATATATCCACGCGTCGTTAAGGAATCCTTACAATCTGCGAAACTTGCATCTGAGAATGCTTGCAAGTCATCTCGCTTTCCCCGATAATTGAAACACAAGTTCTTAGTCCCTTTCAAATACCTGAACACTCGTTTAACCATGTTGAAGTCTTCAATTGTTGGATTTATTTGGTGTCTACTATGGACATTTACTGCATATGTTATATCAGGGCGAGTTGCACCAGCCAAATATAGCAAGCTACCTATTGCTTCTCTATATGGGGCATTCTCCGTCAAAACGTACGGGAATAATAATTCGAATTTTTGATTCTATCAAAATTTTTATGGGTGATCACACCTAATGAGATGAGCTTTCACGATTTTTTTCGATTTTTCTCGTTGATGTGTTCTTGAAATATGAATTTTTGAATTTTTTTTTTCGAAAATTCACAACTTCTTGAAAAATTGACCAAATGAGGTGTTTTTTTTTGGTTCATTATTGTTTTTAACTATACTTTAAGAAAAAAAATACAAAAAACGTGATTATCATCACTTGCGGTACGATATTTTCATTCAAAGCTCAAACTGCACGATTTCGCGAGGTTGGACATTTTTTTTTTTTTTTTTTTGAAATCTCATAAAAAACATTGTTTTTTTTCACAAATTATGCCGTCAGATTCATCGTGGGGTCACATCTCATTCTATTTTTTTTTTTCAATTTGAAATTTCTTTCTGCAGAATAAGGCTTCTGTATCAAATCAGACAGGACGATTTCGTTAAATTTTGACTCCCTCTGGAACTCGTTCGCTTAATTTTACTACTTTGAAGATTAGGAACTATTTTTCACAAAATTTTCGCGAGTTGAATCCTGCTATCAATATTAAATAATCTGTCCATGTTGTGATGTTTCTTTCCACTAGGAAAGCATACAATTCGTGGAAAAGTCAGTTTTCTTTGTACTTGAATCTAAACTGACGTGAATTTTTGCTATCGTACCTGAAGCTAATTTCGGCCTGTAAAAAGGGCAAAAATCATGACAGTTACAAAAAAAGGAGATGTGGCCCCACGATGAATCCGACGGCATAATTTGTGAAAAAAACAGTGTTTTTCATGGGAATTTAAAAAAAAAAAAAAAAAATGTCCAACCTCTCGAAATCGTGCAGTTTGAGCTTTGAATGAAAATATCGTACCGCAAGTGATGATAATCACGTTTTTTGTATTTTTTTTCTTAAAGTATAGTTGAAAAGAATAATTTTCAAAAAAAAAAACACCTCATTTGGTCAATTTTTCAAGAAGTCGTGAATTTTCGAACAAAAAAAATTCAAAAATTCATATTTCAAGAACACATGAACGAAAAAAATCGAAAAAAATCGCGAAAGCTCATCTCATTAGGTGTAATCACCCATAAAAATTTGGATATAATCAAAAATTCGAATCATTATTCCCGTACGTTTTGACGGAGAATGCCCCCTATATGGAATATTTTTTTTCGTTTCTGTTTTCGTAAGGGTGATTGAATCGCATGGCGCTTCTCGTAATTTTCGCTCACGATTAGTCACTTGCGCGGTGACCATTGGCGTTCTTTGAGGATACATTTCGTTGAATTTAAATCGTTCCAAGATTTTGTCAATGTAATCTTCTTGGCTCAGAGTGATTATCTTATTTTCCTTGTCTCGTTTTATCGTTATACCAAGAAATTCTTTTGGTTCACCCAAGTTTGTTATTTCAAATTCGTTTTGTAGTTGGGTTATTACTTCCTTTAATTTTTTTGAGTCATTGCTGGCTATTAGCATATCGTCAACATATAGTAGCAATATTAGGAATCGTTTTCCTTCTCTCCAAATAAATAGACAGGGTTCTTGTTCGTTAGTTTTCAGACCAATTTTCAAAGCTACTTTTGTGAATTTGTCGTTCCATCGTTTGGGGCTTATACGTAACCCGTACAAGGCTCGTTCTAGTTTGCATACTTTCGTTCGTTTCGTTTGTTCTGAATAATGAGCGCCCTCAGGAATTTCCATGTAAATTTCTTTTTCAATCGTGCCATTAAGAAAAGCCGTTTTAACGTCAAGTTGAAAAACTTCTAAATTGTATTTATTTATTATGGCAAGTACACGTCTTACTAGTGGTAGACGAGATACTGGAGCATAGGTTTCGAGCAGGTCATAATTGCTTCTGTCTTTAAAACCCCTAATCACCAGTCGGGCTTTACGTTTTTCGTGACCATCATTATCAATCTTTCGTTTAAAAACCCATTTCGAATCTATTATATTTGCTTTATTTCCATTTGACATTCGCAGTGGTCTATTGACAATTTTCCAAACCTCATTTTCGTTCATCGAACTTAATTCGTTATTTATTGCATTTTTCCACTTGACTCGTTCTTTAGTTTGCATTGCTTCTTCATATGACGTCAGATCTCTATTAATACGCGCTGTGAGCGCCTGATCTCCTTCAGCTTCTAGGTTTTCCAACCCTTTTTCTACTTCATTACTGATTTCGAAGGTGAACAATGCCTTGCTTGTTTCGTCAAGATTTGGTGATGATTCAGACAAACTTGAATCGTTTGTTTTGTTGTTACTTCGTTGGGAATCATCTTTATCTTTCCTTAGTTTTTTCTCTTCGTTACTAGGTGAATTTTTTCTTGGTCTACCCCGTTTTCTTTCTGGTTCTCCCTCCGGTCTTACAATTCGCTTCCGAATTCTATCAACCATTTATTTTTCTCTATTTCATCGTGGACATTTGGCCAGTCTTTTATACTGTCTTTCTCATATTTATCGCCGTAAACCAACTTTTCGTTGAACCTAGCATCTCTACTCTCGTAGTATTTTCCTTCTTCCGGCTTCAAGAATTGGTACCCAGATGGAGTGTATCCTACCAGAATTACTCTTCGTCCTTCATACCTGAACTTGGGTCCTGTTTTTCTTTGAACCTTGATGTATGCCACACATCCAAATCGTTCAATTTGATTCATATCGTAGCTATGATTAGGAGCAAATTTTTGTAGAGGAATTATCATATCGTTTGATTTGTGGGGAGTCCTATTGTAAGCATACACGGCTGCACCTAAGGCTATGTCCCACATATTCTCCGGAAGCTTCGAGTCGTACATATAGGCTCTAACCTTCTTTTGGATTGTCTGGTTAAATCGTTCTGACACGCCGTTGTGTTCTGGCGTCTCTGGACATGAGAATTGTTGCTCAGCTCCTACTTTCTTCAAGACTTCTACTGTATAGCCACCCGTGTATTCAGTGCCCTGATCTGATCGTAAATAGGAAACTTTTGCATCTCGGCCTAGCAGGTTTCGTGCACTTCGTACAAAGGCTTCTAGACAATGTCCGGTTTCACTCTTCGCCTTCATTGGATAAGCCATGGCAAGTCGTGAGTAATCGTCAATGAATACGGAGATGAATCTATAGTGTTTTGGGTAGGTAGGAGGATTTATAATGCCCATCGTATCTGAGTGGATAATTTGCAATGCTTCTGTGGCTCTTCTTCGTGTTGAGGTAAACGGTAATCTTCGAATTTTTGCTATCATGCACACCTCACAATCCAAAATCGAGTCGTCAAAGACTGTGTCTTGCAACTGTTTGTTTTGTGGGAATTGTTTTTGCAGAACTTTTAAATAAGCTACTGAGGCGTGTCCCATCCGCACATGTCAGAGCATTGCTTTGTTGTTTTTGATGAATTTACTGTATCTTCTGTTGAATGGGTCTTCGTTTTCTGATTGTTCAACGATCGGTAGTTCGTCTAGGTTATCAAACTTCCTATCCCAGATTGTCGTATCGAAGTTTGAGTGTTTATATGTGATTTTTCTTTCGGATGGAGCGATTTCGGACCCGTCGTTGTTTATCTGTTCATCTTTGTTCAAGGAGTGCTTTTTGTTTTCAACACCTATACCTAAATTCGCATCGTTTTGTTTTTCATTTGAGTCTTCCTTCGTTTCCAATTCCTTATTTGGATTTTCATTTCGTTTAATTTTTTCCTGTGCTGTTACACTTCGTGTATGATATCTTGGTTCTTCGTCTTTTTCCCCGATCGTTAGATTTACAAGAATTCGTTTTATTTTATCCTTATTCCTAATATTTTCCACATCGTTTTTATTTACCTCAAATCAAGATTCGCGGCAGCGAATCGCCGTCAAGTACCCCCCCGCGGCTTTTTTTTCTATTTTTTTTACTTCAGGCGAGCGCTGGCAAGAATCATTTACCCGGGGGGTCGATGAAATCACGCTTTTGCATAGAAGAGTACGTCATATCTCCGGAAGGGAATAATATATATGGATGTTATTTAAGAGGCTGAAAGACTTGCCTAAAAGGACTCTGTAGTTTAAATCTTAACCAAATTGGTCAAACGGATCTCGAAATATTAATTGTCAAAGCTGAAAAATATTACAAAAAAAATTAATCTTCTTCTTCTTCTCCGCCCGATTTTGTCGCAGACATGGACCACGATATCTGTCGAACAGCTGCACGCATGTAATTGAAACTTCAAACGCAGGTATCCACCGTCATTTCCCAGCCCCCTATTGATTTTGAGCCGAATGTGAACTCGCATTCGGTTGCTACTTGCTAGATATAAATAAAGTAACGAAGTGGTGGGTACGGCTAAGTATTAAAAAAATGGCCGCATGAAGGTGACGTCAGAATACTCGTGACGTCAGAATCTCGTGACGTCAGAATACTCGTGACGTCAGAATACTCGTGGCGTCAGAAAAAAAGCGTCCACTCTCAATCGTCATAATTTCGATCTATATGAAATGTAATCGATGTTTCATCGATGACAGTTATTATTATCCACTATGGTAAAGTTTCCTTGCCTACATTCCATTGTGGAGGTATTAACCCTAGAGCGGTGACCTTATTTTTTGTAACCTATTCCGATAACGTGGGGTGAAAAAATACCCCAATGTTGAAAAATTCATATCTCGGGTATAATTTCACGTAAAGGGTCCTACAGGGGCTTATTCTTTTTGTTTCCTAATGCAGAATCATGTAGGCCCACGGAAATTTTGCGTGAAGTCTGAAAAGTTGGTCAAAAATTAGGTAAGAGGGTAAAAAACGGGAAAAATTTGTGAAAATGACTTTTTTTAAATTAAATTTGCAATATCTCCGTTAATTTTCAACGAAATTGAGTAGAACCACCGGCATTGTGAAGTGAAAGTATATAGTTTCAAGACAGGAAGATTAGTTTTTACTCGGTTGTCCAAAAAGTCCATTCATTTCGGGAATCGAAGTCTGGGAAATTCGAAAAAGTCGAAAAATTGACTTTTGCCGCGAAAATTGGTGTAACCACGCCAAATTATGTGCAAATCGAATGAAACCCACTCCGTTTTGGAGAGGTAAGGTACTTCTGATACGCCTCAGAAAAAAGAAAAACGTAAGTGCCAAAAAGTATGTACCAATCACAAGACAAGAAGAAGAAAAAGTTATAAACCTGAGTCAACCTCTTCGTCGTAGTCTATAACGATCAACTAAGGATCAATCAAACAATCACCCTCTTCGTCGTGCAGTCAACAGATCGTACCTGTCATTTTTAAATCCACTATCTGACTTCGTTAGACGTAACCTATACGATACATGGTAATATTATTTGTTATCACGATCTTACAAAAAGAAGTGAAATCCGGGTTCAAAAACATCTGAAATGTAAAAAAATCCGTCAAGTACCCAAATTGTCTTACAATGAAAATTCACGACAAACCTATCGCCAGTCTCTGGCATGATATTAGGAAAGCCTGCAAATCACTACAATTTCCCCGCAAGTATACGTCGTGAAGTCGGACCTCGCTCTTTCGTGTAGTGATATCGAAACATCATTCCAAGAGCTACGTACTTGGCGGGCACATTTTTTTTCCTCCACTTATACTATTTCACCATTCCACTTTTCTTCAAGAAATATTTGTTAAGCAATAGTAACGTTCGTAATAATTGGACTGATAATTGTACTAATCATAATCCGTATACAAATAATGCGATACTTTTCTTGTTATAGACATGACGGTATTTGCATAAACAGCTTATAATATCTAATCATCAGCCTTATTCTCGGCATGCGTAATTCTCTCTTTATATCTACGTTCGTCGCTTAAATACAGATTCTTAATGACTCGCTTATCGTGTCGACGTTTTCATTTCAAATAATTTATAAGTGATCAAATATGATATTACGGTGATAAATTTGACGGCAAGGAGAGGACAACAAATATTCTCAAGTAACTGTTTGCCGTGTGGTCCTGAATTGTACCCAACGATGGACCAATTCTTGTTGACGATATCTGAAGTCACCAATAGTATGTGTTCTTCTCCTTCCTCTCGGTTTTCAATAATATGTATTAGTAAAATATCCTCGCGCGCGAGTGTACGGATGCGATGGAGTCCGTACACTCGCGCGCGACGATATTCTGACGGTATATTGCCAATGGAAACTAGCTATGAAGAGCTAATTCAAGGCACATATCAAGTAGCTGACGACGAATCAACCGAACTCGGTTCAAATTAATTTATAATTATTCTTCATGTAATTTCATTATCTACTATGACGAGGATTTTGTTAACCCTCGGATCTGGACCGGATAACCAGCCTCCGGGGTCAATCCCACGTACACACAGCTATATTAAGAATTCAAATTCTAAAAGGTTTGGGCGCCAGGCGAACTATCTTCGCCACGAGACTCAACATAAAAAAAAAACGAAGCCAGAAAGCATCCCGAATACTCTTAAGCGGTGGCTAGCTCAGTACCGCGGAGAGGGGTCGGGATTCTGTGAGGGATTAGCTCAAACAATGACGACTCGCGGTATTACGAATCCAACAAAATAATAGAGACTTTATTCAAAATAAAAGTTAAACCTAGGTAACAAAAGTGGTACAAGTTCGTTAACGCACCCGGGGGTACCTAGCTACGGGTGCGGGGCGGCTACAGGCCGTGTAAGGGCGACCTCGCCTCGAATTGCGAATTTTACAATGTAAAGAAAGCCAACGAACCGCTCGAGACCCGAAATTACTCTATTATGGAGGGACACTGGTGACGGCCTACCGACTCGGAGGTCGCCTTAATTCGAATCCAAAAACTACTAAATAGCCTCGTGGCTTTGCGATAGGCAAGATGGCAGACGGCCGTTGCCGGATTCAAATTAGCAATAGGGTAAAGTTGGCTAACGCTTACCGTCCTCCAGCCACCTGGCGAACTCGAAAGCCTCGTGGGCGTAATTCATCCTCACGATTTCGTATTAAGAGGTCCCACGCGGGCTCCCACACTCTCTCCAACCAAGAAAAAACACAAAACTCAAGCACCCGAACACCTCAAAAATCCTACGTAAAAACCACCTAAGTCGCCAGCCTAACGCAAAGTGAGTCCTCCAGACCGCATGGCGCCGGTCTGCGCACCCTCAAGTGTCAGGTAATTATCGATTGGTCTACCGACCGCTAGATCGTCGCCCATGGCGGCTGGGCCGCAGCCCGCGAAATTTCGAACGTGCTCAGGGGGATCCTCGAGGATTCTTCTGGCGGAACGCGGTTCGCTGGCTCTTGGGGGTGGCGGGAATCACCTCCACCACCTTAGTCCCTCGTAGCTGAGTGCCCCTGGCACTCCCCCGCGTTCTCGCTCGGAAGTCCGCTGGTCCCCGTAGTCGTGGGCCTCCCCGGGGCCTAGTACGGTCGGTTTCGGTGGGCCTCTCCCTCTCATAACTGTCCACGTTCGTCAGGGTCTGTCGGATCGTATAGTCCTCCACCCCTCACCGGTCCGTATCTCCCACATAATAGAGAATTTTAAAAAAGAAAACGAACGAAATCAGTCATAAACTCTACGGTCATAGTACAGTCACGGTCGCCTCTCGGAGAGTTATCGTAGCCTCGTGGCTCCCTAACGCATTCGCACTTCCCCATGCATACTGGCCTACGTAGTTACGGCCATGCACTTTGCCATGTTACACTACATATATCTGGATACATCATGCATACCTCTGCATTGCAAATATTATTACAAGTAAAAGTTTCTCAACCCCAAGACAGCGTGGCATTTTTTGAACGAATTATTTTTATGAACTGGTACCGATCAAGTTTTGGAATCTAAAATCCATCGCCTTATGCCAGAACGTACAGTCGTATCTTTGTTGATCCTGCAGCTAATAGAATGTACATATAAACTTGTGTACAATCACGGTAGAATGCAGAAAAAAAATGTGCCCGCCAAGTACGTAGCTCTTGGAATGATGTTTCGATATCATTACACGAAAGAGCGAGGTCCGACTTCACGACGTATACTTGCGGGGAAATTGTAGTGATTTGCAGGCTTTCCTAATATCATGCCAGAGACTGGCGATAGGTTGGTCGTGAATTTTCATTGTACGACAATTTGGGTACTTGACGGATTTTTTTACATTTCAGATGTTTTTGGACCCGGATTCTATTATCCAGAATGGTTTGTTGTAGATTCCTGAGATAAACAGCTCGTTGGAAATTGGATCAAATATGTCTATTTTCTTATTGTCTAAATAAATACCTAAACCCAATTCAGCGAATTTTCTAAGAGATAACAGATTTTCACAGAGAGACTTTGCACATATTACATTATCTAGCTCAAGGAATCTTTCGTCGTCGAGGTTTAAGTGAATTGATCCTGCTCCCTCCGTTTTTAGGTCTGCTGCAGAATTTTTGTTTGCGCATTTAATCTTTCCCTTTTCAGATTGATCCAAGGTTCTAAACATAAGTTTTGAATTCGTTAAGTGTTCAGTTGCACCAGAGTCTTCTAAGAATTTAACAAATAATTTTTCTTTGCTCGCATCATTAAAGTTATCCCTACTTGCTCTCGTATTATCAATACCCTTTTTGTATTCTGTACCTTCTGGTGCATCATGAATTTTACAATTTATAGAATAAAAATTCTCACCTTTATATTTACGTTGGTTCGTTGAGTTATCCTTCTCTGAGTCTCTTCTCATCGTTTGGTTATTAGGTTTATTTTCTTTGTTATTTTTATTATAGGTGTACGAGCCACCCTTATTTTTGTTTGTAGAGAATCTCGTTCGTTTGAATCCGTTCTCTGTATCGTTTTCATTATCCTTTCGTTTTTGTCCCCGGTACCTATTATTAGTTCCTCTCGTATGTTGAAATCTTTGTTTGTAGTTGTTGTTCCTATAGTCATTGTTTCTTTTGAAACCTCTATTTCCATTTGTTTCTTCCTTTCTCAATCGTTCTATTCTGAGTGGGCATTGAGCAGCTTTGTGGTTAACAAATTCGTTACACTCGTAGCATTTGTTTACACCTTTTCCCTTGTGTGGACAATTTTGTATAATGTGTCCATAATCCCCACACTCATAGCACCTGTCCTTGGGATCACGTCGCTCGATGTTCATAGCCGCTCTGTTAGGGTTTTGTCCGCTTTGTAGCTTGTCTGCCTCAGTCTGTATAATGAAGTTTTTAAGCTGATCATACGTCAGACCTTTTCCTGTAGGGTTTCTCGTCATGAATTCTACAGCTTGCACTCCCGGTACTGTGGCCATGATGGCATTGTAGAAAGCATCGCGTTTTTCTTCTTCAGTTAGGGAATTTGTATTGGGCAGGTTTTCATAATTTCTCACTATTTCTTCAAACTTATCCCAGAACTCTGAGGCCTTTTCTTTGCCCGGAATATATTGCATACTGTAAAGTTGTTTTCTTATTGTTACTGAAGTTAGGTTCGTTTCACATCGTTTGAGTTCCTTAATTTTGTTCAAGATTTCTATAGGATCTTTAATCCCTACTACCTTTGAGTGGTAGTTCTGATCTAGGCGGTTAATTATTATGTCTCTTACTTTAAATCTATGCCTCTCTTTTGTATTTTCATCGAGAGTGTTACTAGGACTGATATTTGAATCAATTGTGTATAGCAAATCATTGGTTCTGAGTTCAGACGTAAAATAATCATAGAAGTGTTCAAATTTCGTTTGTGGAGTGAGTTTGTAATCACGTTTTGTCCCCGATTCTTTATTTATGATCTCGAATTTAATTGTCTCTTTCACTTCGTTTGTTAGAGATTTTGTTGAATTCTCCTTATTGTTGCTGGTATTTTTGAAATTTTCCGTTTCTAATTTCACTATTTTCGAGATTTGTTTTTCCATTTCTGTTTCGTCCTGGGGTATTTTTGTTTGTCCATTATTTTTCACCTCATCTTCATACCCATCGTCGTCGAGTTCGTTTCTTTCAATTAAATTATTCATCAACTTATTGAACTCATTTATTTGGTCACTCATCATCTCCCGAAACTTACGGCTTTCCTCTTGCATGATTTTTCTATGTTCATTACTCTCCCTTTGTATTGTTTCTTGGACCATATTTGTGTTTTTCTTTATTTCTGTCATGGTGTTTACCATGCCAATATTTGTTTTTATAGCTGAGTTTATAAGTTCGAGGCACCTTTTGTTCAATGACATAGTCTCATTGTAACTCGTTTCTCCTGAAGTGTCGGACACATATTGTTCAGGTTCGTTCGTTTTAGCCTTTGCTTTCGTTTCGTCACCTATCGTTACGTTACTTTGAGGGTTTATCTTGTTTGTTTGGACATGCCTTAAGTTTCTGACCTTGTGATTCATTAGTCAGTTTATCTTTCAAGTTTTGATACTCTAAATTAACCTTTCGATTGAATCGATTATCAGTTTGCATTCGTCCTCGTCCACCGTTACCTTGGCTGTAAAATATTAATATTTTCGTTCTTGTGGCTTGTCTGTGAAGTTATCGTTTAGGGCTGTGCTCCTAACCCGGCTGACCGAACACGAGTCATACCAAATTGGAACTGTGAAGACCTTCGTATCTGAACACAAGATTACTTCTGAATTCACCTTAGTCCCCGATGTAATGGGCAACGCACTGCGCTGAGCACTACATCGGTGACCCAACTAGGAAGTTTTGTGTCCGAATTACTTAAATTGGTCTTAGGCCACTTTTAAGAATCCCAAGCTTGATCAAGTCTATTGGTATCGTAATTATGTATATTTCTGAAATGATACTTTAATTTCTTTGTGCACACCTGCTTTGTATTCAATTTCTGTTTCTGTTGTGAACAGAATGTTGTCGTCTTGTGTCGTTATCGTAACCTTTTCGTTGGGGTGATTTTCCATCAGATGCAAAATTTCACTATACTTCTCCACGAAGCTTTGTAGCAATTCGTGTTCGTTTTCTAAAGTTAAGAAATAGAGATTGGTTAAAACACGTGTTAAATCGATCGATCATTTCGTTTCATTTCGTTTGCGCACTTATTTTATGGTTTTGTTATAGGGGCCGCGTTGAGCCTATCTCATGCTTCGCTTTTCTCTTTCCACAGGCTCGAAATTCCAGTACTTACAGTTTATCTGAGACCTTTCGCAATTTTGTTTCTTTACTCACTCTTCTCGGATTTCGTAGTGGGAATCTTCGTGTCCTCCATGGTTTCCTTCACTGATGGAGAACCGGAGAGCCTTTTCTTTGTATGCAGCAGCTCGTGTTTTTATTTTATTTCGCACTTTCACTTATTCACTTTCCTCAGCGCAGTGGAAGCTAGCCGGGCCCATAACCTGTTAAGTTTATTAGGGTGCAAAATAATTGTAGACTGGTAGTTTTGTATATCTAAAATGCTTTATTTATAAGGCCTCGTGGCACACGTCTTGTTATTCCGACCGGAAGGGGCCCAAGAGAGAGAGAGAGACTCCGCTCGTCGCTCCTAGAAGAGACGACCGAGGTGAGGCGGAAACAGCCGATAATAGCCGAATCCAACAACATGCGTGGATGCCTGATTTCCAACAAATTGTCAGGAGTTGAACTTTTTCACTAGTTGATTGACAGTTTTTAAATGCTGCATTGAAGTTAGCAGTCCATTCTTTGCATTGGCAGTTTGTGGATTCATCTAATAGTTGCTCGGTCACAGGTACGTCATACAACTTTTGTAACTTGGAAGTTGTTGCAGTCGAAATTGAAGTCACTAGCTTTTCCGCTTTCGTATTACATATGGCAGGCGTGATTCTTTTTTCACGTACCCTGGAGTTCGTAAAGGCGAAAACGTATTTCCCGTAAGCTGTTGCAAAATATTTTGATTCACTTCGGCAATCTGCACAATCGCTTCTGGTGCAAAATCGTCGATTGGATCGGTGGGTGTTCCAATTAACTGAGAACTAGATGAAGTTGCTGAATCTTGAGAGCTCGACGAAGCGGAGTCAGAACGAACTTGAAACTTGGAGCATAAACGATAATAACAATTATTGCACACCCTGTCGGAAAAATCGATCACTTTATCTGAATACAACGGTTGCAACAACTTTGCTAACTCTCCCAATTTTCTAAAAATGCAGGTAGCTGTTTGAAACACGTACTTCTTATGAACTTTATCAAGATCTGGACATTTGACCCTTGTTCTTGAATGACCACTATTGATATAAAACATGTTTATTGTCTTCAATCACCCCAAAGGGAATTCTGCGCGCTGTACTCCAAATCCTAGAGCGTCACTTTACTTCGCGCGAAACTTCGGCCTTCCGTGCCACCTCGCGGTGGAAACTCAAATCACGAGCTGCCGCGGTAAATCCGCTTGACGGGTATCCGAACAGGGCACCCGTCAAGCACGGAAGCACGGGGGCAGGAACTGAAGAAAGCTGAATGCCGTAGAGACATCGATAAAACTTTTGAGTCACAGTCCTGTGTTAACTAAGTTGCAACGCTTTCACGGTACAATGTGAATAGGATTGTCGCTTATCGTCGCAAAGGATGTACGGTCTTCTTAGGCAGGAACCCACATACTTTCTGTTCACCGAAACCTTCCGTCCGAACTGTTATGACGACAGTAAATTTCACAGGACCGAGCGCTTTCGAGAATGAAGGGTATGAATACGGCTGCCAAATGAAATTAATTAAAAAAATCAATATCTCGAAAAATAATAATAAATCGATATTGCCGTTCATAGGGTATATAGTGTGTACTCCCTACCAAAACATACTAAATTTTCAGAAAAATCGAAACTGAGCTTTTTCAGAAAAAAGACTTTGTTGATTTTTTTTCAAATTGCTATATTTTCTGCAGTTTTGAAAATTTTTCGGATTTTGGTACCTGGTTCGACGGAGTGTGAAATTCTACGTATTCCAAAGTAAAAATTTTCAGAAAAGCTAAAAAATTGCGAAATTGGCGGTGATTTTTCGGAAATAAAACGTTAAATATCAGAAAAAAAACATATTTACCTTATAATCTTAAAAAATCGTTATCGGGCGTAAAAAAATTATTTGGGCAATAATAAAATATACGTGTCCGCTTATTTTGGGCGAGGAATAACATACTTCAGTTACGAGCAAATCTGGAATATGACCTCCGCTGGCCTGCATGATTTGAGATGGATTCAGCCAACAGTTCGTTGGAATGTGTAACTATTATCGTAGATTTGCAATTAAATATTCAAACTTTACAGATCCTTTTCGTGACATTTTGAGTACAAAAAACAAATGGATCTGGTCTCAACAACATGGTTTAGCGTTCCAAGAATTGAAAAAGAATTTCCTTGAAACGGTCACGCTTAATCATTATATTCCAGGCCAAACGTTTCACATCCAGACAGATGCTAGCATTTCTGGAATTTGCGCTATTTGATATCAACTTGATAATGAAGAAAATCTACGAATCATTTCGTTAATTAGTCGCTGTTTGAATTCTGCTGAAAAAAATTATTGCACTACTGAATTAGAATTATTGGCCATAATATACGCGGTAACAAAATTCCGTAATTATATAGCAGGAACCCAATTTCAAATCATAACTGATCACAAAGCTCTTTCATTCCTTATGCAAACTAAATTCAGAAATAGCCGAATGACTCGTTGAATTTCATTTCTTCAAGAATATAACTTCGAAATATCTCATTGTAAAGGAAAGGATAACGTAGTAGCAGACTTATTTAGTCGAAATCCATTAAACGATAATTTAGAAATACAATTTGAATCACCGAATCATAATAAGGTTCAATTGAATACAATAAAAATGTCAATGAACAAAGAACTTGCTCAATGTCTAAAAACGATTAAGCAAAATCAACACAAAGATTCACATTATAGCCAAATTATTAGAAAATTAATAACCCCAAATTATACTCATCCGCGATATATTGTAATTGATGGAATTTTATTCCAAAATACTCGTAGAGATCTTTCGTGGAGATTATGTATGCCTCGGGGAATCACATCTAAAATAATACAATATATTCACGAGGTTACCGGTCATGCAGGAGCAAAAAAATGCACCACGTATATTGATAGATTTTTCATGTGGCCAGGATATCACCGTGATATTCGAAAATATGTCGGTTCATGTGATCTATGTCAACGTGTAAAATACAATAATGTATCTATGAAAGCTCAAGATACCAGTTATATTCCACATAACATTAACGAATTAATTGCGATTGATTTCTATGGACCATTACCTACATCCAGGTTTGGTGCCCAATATATTTTCGTGATAGTAGACACATTTTCAAAGTTAGTAACACTATATCCTATTAAAAAGGCTAATTCAGATATCTGTATAAAAAGATTGAGAAATGATTATTTTAAAAGAGTTGGAAAACCTAAAACAATTCTATCTGATCACGGAACCCAGTTTACATCGTATTTATGGAAAAAATTTGCTGATGAAAACGAAATAAAAATCTTACATTCACCTGTACGTCATCCTCAAAGCAATCCATCCGAACGTATTATGCGCGAATTGGGTCGGTATTTTCGCACTTATTGTAGCCAGAAACATACATCATGGGCCACTGTAGTCTCACAAATTCAAGAATGGATGAATCTAACTACTCATGAAAGTACCAACTTTACACCATTTGAATTTCATTATGGAAAAAATCCTAAAATGGAAATTGAAAAGTTAATAAATTTTCCACTTGGGAATCTGGTGGCTAGAGAAGTTCAATTGCATACGAAAACTTAACTCGTAGTGCGGTTAGACGCAACAAAAAACCCACTAATAAAGAAATTCCTATTGAAATAGGAGAAAAAGTATTATTATGTGTAATACGAAGCTCTAATATGAATAATCAACACATAGAAAAGTTTTTTCATTTATATGAGGGACCGTATATTCAATAGTAAAAAAGTAGATTGGTCACGATTATTTATCGCATTTCCGTCACCGTCTTTCCGCGATGCTGATTGGACGACGGTGACGACGCTCGAATCTGACTTCGTGCCATTTGAAGCTGTTTGCCGGAAATGTACTCTGGGCGCACGCGCTAAATTTGACAAGCGGCTGTCGGTTAAAGCCAAAAAATAACCTGAAGCGCATAAGACTTTGAAAACGCGAAGAGAAATAATCCTGGTGTTTACATCCTTCGGGTTGCTGTGATTAAAAGGTAGAGCTGCTCAATACTTGAAAAGTTGTGGAAGAACGAAATACAGTATTCGGAAGGAAGAAAAGAAATCGGCTTGCGAAATGGTAATTACGTATAATTTTATAACTGTTTAATAGTAAGTAATCTATAACACGCCTTTTGAAAAAAATAACGAGTACTGTGCTGTGATGAAAATGAGAAAATCGTGACAAATGCAATGAGTACCTATCAAAAGTTGAAAATAAGTTAATTGGAATGAGTATCCTATTTTGTTGTATGTGAGCACTGTCATAATTCAAAAGTATCTTTGATTCATCGTTAAGAAGTATACTATGTCCCGCTTGATAAGGGTTTTGATGCTTATTAATAATGCCACGTCGAAAAATAAGTCGGACTGAGGAAGAAATCGTTGAATTTGATCGTTTACGTCGGGAAAGAAACGCTTTAAATCAACGTCAGTGTCGCGCGCAGCTTGCTGTAATGAATACTGCAAGTTGCAGTCACGTAGTGGCTCAGGATGTTGAAATTGTCGAATCCGTTACTAATACTGCAAATTTTGAAACAGAATGTAATTTACTGAAAAATCAGAATGATCGCAAACGGAAGAGACGATCTCGAAAGAGATGTAGAGAGCTATCGGATAATGCATCTTTTGATATCGAACAGATACACAAAAAATCGGAGCAATATATAGGAAAAATAGATGTGCCATGTATGCATTGTAATTCAAAACACTTCGCGGCAGAAAAAGTTGCTAACAAGGGGAATTCTTTCAATGATTGCTGCAGTCATGGAAATGTGGTTATTGATAAATTGCCCGATTTTCCATCGAACCTCCGTGCACTTTTTGAAAGAAGCCATCCGAAATCAAATGAATTTCATCATCATATTCGGTGTTACAATAGCTCTTTTTTCTTTGCTTCATTCAATGCTAATTTAGTAAACTTCGGAGCTCGAAGACCAGGACCGTACTGTTTTAAAATTCATGGTCAAATTTATTATCAAATAAACACAGCGCTATATGCTGAACCCGACGAGAATCCAAGTTACGGTCAACTTTTCATAGTCGATGCCAATGAAGCCGTGGCACACCGGCTAAGTCATACTGCAGTATTAGATATTGAGATTGTTCAAACACTCGAACAAATAATGCGTGAATACAATGTGTTTGCACATTCCTATGTAATGATGGGGGAAGAAATTGAGAATCAACGACAATTAGCAGTAGAGAATAATGACACTGTGCCAGAATTACAGTTGTTATTCAATTTGAAGCCTGGAGTGGATCGACGTCGATACAACTTTCAACGAACTAACGAAGTCGCAGCTATTTTTTCGACAACTGCTGATGGAGAAATTCCAGAAACATATGTGTCCATGCGTTCACGGAATACCAAAGTATTGCAGCGTGTTAGCACCATGGATCCTAATGTCGAGCCATGGGTCTACCCGTTATTCTATCCGCATGGTTCACCTGGTTGGCATCGAGATTTAAATCGTCAGAACTGCAATAAACGTATATCACGAATGGCTTACGTGAAATATAGATTAGGTATACGGGAGGATTTCAATGCCTTTTTCAGAGGTGGTCGGTTATTCCAACAATGGGTAGTGGACAATTATGTCAAGATTGAAAAAGATCGAACGGAATAATGTCAGGCACACCAAGAACGTCTGCGTGCCGAATCGTACAAGGGGCTTCAAGACCATTTGCGTGATACAGCAAGCGATGCTAATTCTCGTGTCAGAAAAATGGTAATTCTCCCGTCAACATTTATCGGATCGCCACGAAATGTGTTGCAGAACTATCAGGATGCAATGGCAATTGTCCGTAAATATGGAAAGCCGGATATTTTCGTGACTATGACATGTAATCCGAAATGGCGTGAAATTACAGAAAATCTTCTCCCAGGTCAACAAGCATGTGACAGACCAGACATTTGTGCGAGAGTTTTCCATTCGAAAAAAAATTATCTTATCTATTTAATTGTGAAGAAAATTTTTTTCGGAGAAGTTGCGGCATTTGTATATGTAATTGAATTTCAAAAACGTGGCTTACCGCACGTACATCTGCTGGTGACTCTACGGCAAAATTACAAAATAACAACACCAGAAGCAGTCGATCGGTATATTTCCGCTGAAATTCCCAACGCAGTTGTTGATCAATTTCTTCATGATGTCGTAATGAGAAACATGATTCACGGACCTTGCGGTGATTGGTGTATTGTCGATGGCAAATGTTCGAAGCATTACCCAAAATCTTTTCGCGAAGAAACAACCATGGGCGTAGATGATTATCCGCACTATCGTCGAAGAGATACTGGAGTAACCTTTGAGCGTCCGGGTAGGTTCGTTGTTGATAACCGTAATGTCGTTCCATACTGTCCAGTGCTGTCACGTTTGATTAATAGTCATATTAATGTTGAAATTGTCTCAAGTATCCAATCTGTGAAATATTTGTACAAATACATATATAAAGGTCACGACGCCGCCCATATTATAGTTGAAGAAACGTTCGCGGATGGTATCGTTAACTACGATGAAATACGTGATCACATTGAAGCTCGTTATGTAGGTCCAGTAGAAGCATGTTGGCGCATATTGGGTAAATCTTTGCACGATAAAAGTCATTGTATTTCACGTTTACCGGTGCACCTCCCAAACGAGCACAGTTTGACCATACCCGCAGAGGCCAATGAAAATGATATAATAAGAGCATTGGACCAAACAACTATGTTAATAGACTATTTCGTCTTGAATGCGCAAGACGAAGACGCTAAGCAGTATTCGTATGTTGAAATACCATCTTACTACACGTATAAAAAACGAAAAGATAACGATGGCAATAGTGTTGCTCGATGGGAGAGGCGGAAATCTCACTATAACTGCATTGGGCGTATGTATGCTGTCAGTCCTACTCAGGTGAAATTATTTCATTTGAGATTGTTATTGTTGACCGTGAAAGGGGCGACTAGCTATGCAGACTTAAGACGTGTCAATGGTGAACTCTTGCAATCGTTTTCAGCTACTTGCTTAGCATTGGGTTTGATAGAGGACGATGAAGAATGGAACCGTGCGATGCATGAAGCTGAAATTTGGATGATGCCTCGTCAATTACGAAGATTATTCGTTCGAATTTTGATACATTGCCATCCAATTCACCCTGAACAACTTTGGGAAGAATTCAAAGCTCAAATGTCCGAAGATTATGTTCGCTGTTCAGGTGGAATTCAAGGGAGAAAAGAAGCATATGGACAGATTCATGCAATGCTTTGTATTTAAGGTTCAAGCCTCTCCGATTTTCCTACAATGGCGCAAGTATCAGAGACAGTTGAATTCGAAGATCATGTTTCAATTCAGCACACTAAGGAAATCGGCATGCAGCAGTACAAAAAACTCAACGTGAAACAAAAAGAGATTGTTGATAAGGTTTTGAATGTAATTGATAATGAAAGTTACGTTGGATCAAAGTGTTTTTATGTTGACGGACCAGGTGGATCTGGCAAAACTTACTTGTACATTGCACTATGCAATGTATCAAAAAGTCGGAATAAATGGGTGAACACAATGGCCTTTACAGGTATTGCAGCGACACTACTACCTTGCGGAAAAACCGTGCACCATACTTTTGGATTACCCGTTCCACTGTTTTCAGATTCGTCTTCCAATATCAAATTAAAATCTAAAGAAGCGAAAATCTCAGAGATGACTGACGTTTTCATCTGGGATGAAGCACCGATGGCCCCACGATATGCCATGGACGCGATGGATAGAATACTAAGAGATATTATGAATAATAATTCACCTTTCGGCGGAAAAATTGTTATTTTCGGTGGAGATTTCAGACAACTTCTTCCAATTAGAATACACGATACTCGGAGTGAAACAGTGAATATGTCCATCAAATTTAGTACATCATGGAGACATTTCGTAAAGTACACGTTAACCGAAAACATGCGGACACGGCCTGAAGAAATGGAATTTTCAAAATTTTTGTTGGATCTAGGCGATGGAAAGCTAAACGATGCAAATGAAAACGTCATTATTCCGGATCGTTGTCTTGCATCTGCAAATGCTGACATAGTAGAAGACACGTTTGGTTGTCTGATTCAATCTAAAAGATACAGAGAGGCAGCAAAATGTGCCATATTATCTGCACGCAATATTCATGTGGATGAAATCAATTTAAGAACAGTCAAACTTCTGGATATCAAAACCGAACGAATTTATACCAGTGTCGACAGTGTCGATGATGATAGCACTATAGCTCTTCTACCAGAATATTTGAACTCGCTGAATCCATCGTGTCTCCCTCCACACGAACTACGGTTACGGGAAAATAGTGTAGTGATGCTAATAAGAAATTTAAGCATCCACGAAGGCCTGTGCAACGGAACAAGATTACTGATCTTAGATTTGGGTAATAATTTGCTGCGGTGTGAAATTTTGACGGGTGATCAGGCTGGTGAAATAGTATTTTTAAATCGTATCACATTGTTTTGCGATAATGTCTATCCTTTCACATTCAAAAGGAGACAATTCCCAATTAAACTAGCTTTCGCAATGACAATCAATAAAGCGCCAGGACAGACGTTCGATAAAATTGGGCTTGATCTTCTTAATGACGTATTTAGTCACGGACAATTATACGTTGCTTGTTTACGAGTTCGTTCGTGGGATTCATTGAAAATTTACGTCGGTAGACAACGCACAAATAATTTAATTAGGAACTACGTCTATAAAGAACTTTATTGATCCGTAAGAATTCGAAAATCTTAATTGCGCAACGCTACTTGGAGGGTTCTCAAGTGATGACCACAATACTGTAGACAACCCGATGAATGAGATTCCTTCTCAAGCGGAACAGGAAAAATAACTTTTGATTAGTTAACATAGCCCCTTTTCCAACTTTTAGGAAAATCAAATCGTGTCTCGTTATTTATAAATTTGCTGGATGAAGTATCAATAGAAGTGAAATGATAAAGTTTTAGACTCCCGTTAACTGTAAACATGCTCAATAAAAATTAAAAAATAAGGCACGATAAATGTCAATCGATTGATATCATAGAGAAGTCGGTTCTTCAAATCAAGCTACCTCAGGAGGTGAAGCAGGCCTGATTGTGAATAATAGTAGATTGTATTTATTTCGCATCAGTACACCACACCGTTATCGCATCAGATTTTTTCAACTACACCTGGCCGTATAATTTCTACCGATATCCGAAATGGCAGATCGATGTAAGTATACCTTATCATCATTTTAGAAATATTGAATGAGTGACTTTCAATCCTTTGTTGAACTCGCCACATTTATAATCATTCTACACGAAACATTAATCTGAACGAAAAATCATCGTAGCACCAGAAATGATGTCGTATAACGAAATAAATTTTTTATTCCCAATATAACTTTCATAACATTGAAAAATGTAGTGTCGCTTATTTTGTAAGACATAAATTTTGGCTAAATGAAAAAATTTTGATAAATCAAAGCTGAATATCACGTATTAAAAAAACATGGCTACGCAGATACCGTGTTGCTATGCGAATTGGTAATGTCTTTTGATGACAGTTTGCGATCGATAACCACCACTGATCCCTATGTTGACTGGATAGGCCTTTCAGAGGTTCATCCCATTTTCGAATCATGACAAAAAGTTGCGTTTTCGAGTCCCTGATTTTACATAAAAAATTAATCGATTTAAAAAATGTCCGTCTTCATGCGAAAGATCTTTGAGATCGCCATGATCTTGAAAAATTGCGGAAAATTTCTAAAAATTGGAGGTGCGATTTTTTACCGAAACAAACTAAACCATCCATTGGTCATAAAAATCCCAGAGAGTCGGACCGATGACCCCTTGGTTTGACGTGGAATGCCTCATGCACAAGCGTTCACTAAATGTGGTATATAATATACGTATACATGTATACACACATGTAATCAACGATACATGCAATACGCAGCTAATGAGTTGTCAGTAGCGTTTGAAATTTGTGCGGAAAATTGTCAGGGTACCATAAACAATATGGTTTCAAACATTCACCATGGCCGGGCCGCGTATCCCCTATTCAGTTAACATAGAAATCAGTGATAACCACTGATTAAACAGCTGATAGATTTTTCATGCAAGCACTCTCTCACTCACTTCATGCAATGGAAACAAATGAAGATCAAATGCTCAGTGAGTTGTCTTATAATCCAACGTATATGATATACGGAGTGTGCACACGTTTTCGCAGATCAATAAAAGAAAAGTCAGTATTATCATTTGTTGATGAATAACAATTTTGTACACATGATTCGTGATATAGATGAAGAGGAAGAAGAAATGATTCCCTATACATCATCGCAGGACTTTGCAGAAATAAAACCATACGATTCTACTGTGTGAGTTTTCTTCTTTTTTTAAATTATCTGCAGAAATATTGCGTAAATTTTTAGTATTCAACAAAATTGAGTTGGACGTTATAGCATCATGCCTGCAGTAAATATTTTTAACAATACTTTTCTAATCATAATAATCGTGGACGTACATATAGCGAGATCGTCGGCTTCGTGGACGCAATGGAATGTACTAAAGTCGTGGGACAACAGGGCCATACTATATTTAAATTAGACCGTGTACAAATTGTGGTGTGGAACAAACAGATTGCTCGAATTGAACCGCTTGTCCGGATTAATTTTGTAAGTATTAAAACAAAGGTAGACACATTTTTATATGAAAATTATGTTACTTAAATCTTGAACACGAGGAATATTGTTGTCACTTTCATTGTTGAATGATGTTTGCTGTTATCGAAAAATTTATGTAGATTTCAAAAATATTTTGATATACGCATCAAATTGCGAATATCGGCAAAAGTCGAGAGGATATTCTAAACGGCGATTAAAAAAACGCATAATTAATAAATAATAAGATGAATCTGTTACAGATTGTTCATCTAGACGGAGCTTATTGTAAGCCTTGCCCGAAGCGCAATTTTAATAATGGAACTGTCCCCTACGAACTTATAGTGCAATCAAACACAGTTATTAACGTATTAGGAAAACGCAACATTGAATCCCAAGAGAACATGAGTAATCCTGAATTGGTAGAAATGGAGAAATCAGGCCAATACAATAAATGCATAAGTAAGTAACTGCTTCTCAAATTTATTTATTTATCGAGCACCGGAACGACTCTGGCTGAAGAATATTTCAGATTATGAAAAAAAAAAAAGAAAAACATAGTCTCCGATAAAACAATTAATTTTGATTACTTTGGACTTTGAGATAGGATTGATACCGTAAAACATGATTTTGAACACACATTGGTCTGTCTGTCCAAAATACACATAATCGCGGCGTTCTAAAAAAACGTTTGCAAAGAAAAATTCGAAACTACCGGATGAAAAAAAAATCCAGAGCAACCAAGTTGACTACATTTTTTAAATATATTGTTTCAGAAGTGCAAGGTTTTATAAAAAGTAATTTCGCGCTAATAGAAAAGCAGGTGGGAAAAGGGAACGAATATAAATGTGGCTCTATAACGGATGGAAATTGGAAGCTGGAGATCCGCGTACCTGCAGTTACGTCTAATTCTACTGACGATCAGATCGAACTTAACTTTGAAAAAGGAGATCACATTCAAGCAACCGGATTCGTACAATTGAATGGTGAATACGGTTTTTTGATGATTGAGTCGCTCCATAAAAAAAGTTATCACGTTATCATTTTTTTGTATTAGTAAACTACGAATAGTAAAAAGAGACCTGCAACGCATTCAAATAACACTGTTAATTATTTACAGCTAATCCGATCCACTTGTTAGTGAAAAGTATGACGGACGTCGAATAAATAGATTCAATAAAGATGTCTTTAAAGAAACTACTGCGGGGGACAAGAATGGTTGAGAGGATCCGAGAGCCCAATAAGAATTTTAAAAAAAAGCGAATGCAAATTATTGAATCATTCAGACGTTATTTATTCAACATATTCACTTCATAATTTGATTGTTAATTTAAACTTGACCGTATCACATAAATATATGACAGTGATTTGTGTAGAATTCTCTGAGCTGACAATGAGCTGCGATGTAGATCAACTTGGTTTTTTGAAAAATTGAATGGTATACTTTTATTGCAGACTCTAAAAGAGCATCAGATTCTGCATTAAAAACATCTGGATAGATATGGCCTGAAATTGACTGCTTATCAGATAAGAGCTCGGCAAGTTGAGGGTCGCAGGAGGAAGTTCAGATTTCCTTAATACTATGCCCAAGCTCTCTCGCAACTGTGTGAGATACTTTTATACTTAAAGGCGTTAAGATTGGGTAAGAGGGTAAAGTGAATTGAGTTCAGGTACGGGTAAATAAATTTGATGAATAATATTATTATCATTACTATCGAATGATTGAACAGAGTAATGATAGTAATGATAATATTATTATCAATCAAATTTATCGACCCCTACCTGAACTCAACTTATTTGACCCGCTTACCTAATCTTGACGACTTTGAACAAAAAAGTATCTCACACAGCTTAGAGAAAGCTTGAACTCCCTCTTATGACCCAACTTGCCCAGCACTCATCTAATGAACCATTAACCTCAGACCAAATTTGTTCAGCCGTTTTCAATGCAGATCTGATGCTATTTCAGAGTTTAAATAAATAGACCATTCCGTAAAAAAAAAAAAAAAATAAGTTGACCTTCACCGCAGCTCAGTCTACCTACGAAAAATATTACTGTACCACATGAATTCCTTAGTATCAATTAGTAGATGCTGATAAGCCTGAGAAAATAATTGGTGTTTATCATCGTAATAGCTTGAAAAAATATAAAAGTTCAATTTAATAATCATAACTAAGTATATCATAGTTTAAATTTTATATTCATAGATATGAATTAGATAAATAAATATATATATTAGGGTGCTTTTTTTTTGGGGACTATTTTTTTTTTTTCACTCCCGTCCTGGAATATTGTTGGCAATGCTAAAAAAGGAATTCCCTCGAAATATAAGCCCTTAATATTAATATTAAGTACTCTCCCAGAGCGTGAAAATATTTCCCATTTAAATTACATGGAAATTGAAATTATTTTTTTTCAAACTTCTATAACTCGGTGGCATTTTATGCTATTGTATCGCCCAAAGTTGCAAATTACTCAGCATTGAGCGCTCTACAAAAGTGCCCATCGCGACTTAACTGTAACTCACACTAAAGTCAAATTTTGTAGAAATTTCTTGTATTTTGAGTGACCTGTACTGCCTCACCGGTGTGAGTTACAGTCAAGTCGCAATGGGCACTTTTGTAGAGCGCTCAATGCTGAGTGATTTGCAACTTTGGGCGATACAATAGCATAAAATGCCACCGAGTTATAGCATTTTGAAAAAAAATAATTCCAATTTCCATGTAATTTAAATGGGAAATCTTTTCACGCTCTGGGAGAGTACTTAATATTAATATTAAGGGCTTATATTTTGAGGGAATTCCTTTTTTAGCATTGCCAACAATATTTCAGGACGGGAGCGAAAAAAAAAAATAGTCCCCAAAAAAAAAAGCACCCTAATATATATGTATAATATTTGAGGGATAGAAGTAATAATAATGAAAGAGGGTGGTCAAAGAGGAGCGAAAAACAAAATCGAATCATTGCTTAGGACAACCGATGCAATCATTTGATTGGGACGCGGCATGGTCAACGATAATAATAACAGGAGGAAAAATTGCTTCAAGGATATCAGTTTGTGCAAAATTTCATAAAGAGAACATATATAAAAAAAACAAAAAAATGGATCGAAGTTGCCAAAGAACTCATCCTGGCACCCGAGACGTGGGTATGCAGACAGGACTTGAGGGAATTTTCACGATTCCCACACCAGGATATGCTAATCGAAAGATTAAAACTCCGCGTTCGTGGATCAGTATACCGGGAAAAGCATCGATGGGTCGTGGAAATCAGACGGCAAGACCATCCCGTGTCCATCGCGGCACATCTTACGTATCTAACACATGGAAATTAATTCCACTTGATACCCCCAATAAAATTCAACGATGTCGGCTACCAGAAGAACCAATTTTAACACGCCTTCCAAGTTTTCTTGAATTGTATGAATTGACCAAAGAAAATATAACTTTATGGACTCCTGGAGAATCATCAAATACTGAAACGCACGAGAATAATCTGAGTGAAGTAAATAATGAAGATTTATTCCTTCTTGACGAATTCCTTCATGGCAGAAAAAAAAACCCAATATTAATTGAACCCTTTGCCACGTCACCTGAACCAGACCAAAAAGAAATTATCCTCCAACCCCCTAGACCTTCCCTTTGGGTATCAATAGACAGAACAAAAATAGTAATTTAATTGTAATCATTGACGTACAAATTCATTAATCCCCTAAATTCATAAAATATTATTCAAGCATCACTCATAGCCAGCAAAGCCTCTTCTAAAATTAATAAAAATTATTTCTTCAAATCACCTTTACTGGGGAAACGTTTTAACGTAACGTATGAGTATAGCGAGTCGCAGCTAGGTGCAGAAACTTAGCTGTTATGTTTTTTGTTAAATAAATTCTATCACAAATGATAAACGCATTCAATACATAGAAACACAGAAACATTAAATTGATATAATCACCGATAGGTGGCTATATAACTCATAATAAAAGTAATTATTGTATTTTTATATAATGTAACATTACATATTACAATACGCTCACCTTCCCTTAGACGACCTTAGTTAAGGGGGTGACGAATGCAGGCGCAGCAGTGTGAATGCGTTAGGATAGCCACGACGCTAATTTTCACTCCGAGAGGCGACCGTGACCGATCTTAGATTGTTGAGTTAAGACGTATTCTTTTGTTTCTTTTTGCACTTTTTCTCTGATATGTGGGAGGCACGGCCAAACGTTTGGTGGAGATTCCCAATGAATGACGCTTGACGGACGAATGACTCGCCGAATTAACCGCGGGTTGGCATGAGAGCCCCGCGGACTACGATTTTGATGACACCTGACTACGGAAGCTTTCTCACCTACGGCCAAGGACACGGGGGAGTGCCGAGGGCACTCAGCAACGAGGGAAATCGGTGGTGGAAGAGATTCCCGCCACCCCCAAGAGCCGGCGAACCGTGGGCCTACTACGAGGACTACCAACGTCGATGCGAATTTTGAGTTTTCGCGCGGCACGACAATACGCCGCCAGGTGTTAGGCGATCTAACAATCGATCGTCTAACGAGGGTGCTAACGACCGGCACCTCGCGATCGGAGGACACTCTGCCGTAGGCTCTGCCTTAGGCTGGACCTTAGATTAGTGTTTAGCGAATTTGTTTGGCGATTGAGTTTCGAGTCCAGTAGAACATTGAGTTTGTGAGACCCCACGGGGGAAAGTTGTGGATTTTTGAGGACCCCCGAGGGATTGATTTGGGATTTCTCCTGCGAAGGAGACTATTTCATCAGGTGGCTGGTCAACGGTAAGCGATGGCTCACTTAGCCCACGAATGATTTGAATCCGGCAACGGCCATCAGCCATACTGCCTTGTTCGCAGCCACGAGGCTCATTAGATTTTGGGATCAAGTTAAACCGATCTCCGAGTCGGTAGGCCGTCACCAGGGTCCCAGGGAAAAAGTGATTTCGAGTCAAATTTTAGTTGGACCAACATTTTGAGTCAAATATACGATTTTTGTAGAGTCGAGTATCTCCGCACACGAGTGCGACAGAGACAGAGTCGGTCACCGTCGCGCTCTCTCTCTCACTCCCACGAGGAGAGTCAGCCGTTAGGCTAGACCAAGGCGGTTTTGAGTCACCCAGAAGTTCGTTATTGTTTATTTTATTGTACGAACGGTTGGCGAAATTCAGATTCCCATTTATTTTTTTTTGTTGCCGCCGAGGCAGAGTTAGAATAAGTTAGTTAAGTAAGAATTGAAAGAAAATAGGTGGTCGGTAACGCAGAGGCCTATCCTCTCGTCGTCGCGGTTGCTGCCTAGCAACAGCCGTGGGATAAATTTTTGAGTCGTTTCTATTATTTCTTTTATCTTTCTTTTTGTTATTTTGAATTTGCGCTACCACCACCGAGTAGTTTTAAGAATTGCTGAGTTTAGTCGTGAACTAGTTATAATGGGCCGCATGGCTTCGATTTTTTTTTTGAGCTAATTAGTTTGGTTTCTTTTTTTTTGTGTTTTGTTCTTTTTGCCTGTTATTGCTCTCCCACGTGGAAGCTTAGTTTTTGGAGTATGATTTAGTGTATCGTAACATTTGAAACCCCGAGGGGAAGCACCCCCGAGGTGTGCGATTATTGTTAAAATTATTATTTTCTCTTTATTTAATTTTTTGTGTTATTTGAATAAATTCTTTATTATTTTTTTTTTTTAATATCTCGAGTCGTTACTGTCTTAGCTAATCCCTCACATAATCCCGACCCCTCTCCGCGGTACTGCAGCTAGCCGCCGCTTGTAAATATTCGTGAGGCTTCGTTGTTTTTTTATTTTTATTTTGAGTTTCGTGGCGAAGATAGTTCGCCTGGCGCCCAAAAACATTTTAAAATTCGAGTTTTTTAGTATAGCTGTGTGTACGTGGGATTGACCCCGGAGGCTGGTTATCCGGTCCAGATCCGCGGGATAACAAAATCCTCGTCACAATAAATAATCCATTTTAATTATTCGAGAGCGCCATACTCCATTTAAATAATCCTCCGAGGCATCGCGGATCGTACTTCGGTCTTTCTGCCTGTCCTCAAGATTTTTCCTTTTCAAATCACTAAGATTTGCTAGCATCGCGGATCATATTTCGGTCTTCTGCCTGTCTAGCTTTTCTTTTTATTTTTCGGTTTGTACGCATCGCGGATCGTACTTCGGTCTTTCTGCCTGTCGTGCTTTCCTCTTTTTGAATAACCATTAGAGTCATTAGAAAATAGACTAGCTTGCATCGCGGATTGTACTTAGGTCCTTTTGCCTGTCAAGCTTTTCTCTTTTCGATAAAAGAAATCTTTTTTAAATAAATATAAATTGAATATTATAATTAAATTCAGTTATAAAGTAAACTCATATATCATATGGTGATCTAAATAATAAGCAATTTTTCTGTTTATTCTCCTAAATGAGCATAGATTCAAATATTTTTATTAGATTATTATTTCAATTTAAACCTTTATAATCACTCGTTCAACATTATTATAAATAAATTGATACATTATTTAATTGAAATGTCTGCATATCCTTGTTTCTTTGTACAATATTAAAAATCCTTTATATATTCGGATACCGGATAGTTTCACATATTATTCGTTCAATCCTCGTTATTGTCCTCTTCATTTGACCAGCCCAGAGAATTCTCAACGCCCTGAGCTTCACAAGTTGTTTCTAATATTATCATATATTATTTGATTGGCGCCCAACATATTAATTCATAAAATATTTATCAAAGTCCAATAAAAGCAAAATAGCTTCAACTGTTAATCCTCAACTAATTATTGATGATTACCATCTACCTACGGTTCATGAACTATTTGCGGATCTTGCTGGGTGTACCGTCTTCTGTAAGTTGGATTTAAGACAAGCATATTTACAACTAGAGTTAACCGATGAAAGTACAAAATTGTTAGTACTAAATACCCATAGAGGGTTATATAAATGCAAGCGCCTTTGGTACGGTGTTGCATCTGCAGTAGGGATTTGGCAAAGAACAATGGAAAGTATATTCGCAAGCATTCCAAAATTGAAAATTGTGATTGATGATATGATAATAGGTAGGGGTGTGCGGGTACCCGATTTACTCGGGTACTCGGTGTTCGGGTCGGATCGAGTACTCGTCGAGTCGCGATTCTTTCGTTACCCGATTATATCAGGTACCCGAATACCTTCGGGTACTTGAATGGTTTCGGGTACTTGAATGTAATATGTTTACCGGCACTCAGCTCGGGTAACCGTCAAGTTTTAGAAGAATGTCTCTAATCTCTATGCATCCATGTCGTTGGGTAATTCAAGTTTAGTTGAGTATTGGCTTTGACTTTCAATTTCAATTTTCAGGTCATATACTAATTTAGTAAACTGAATTTGAATTACCCAACGACATGGATGCATGGAGACATTTTTCCAAAACCCGACGGGTATCCGAGCTAAGTGCCGGTAAATATGCGAGCACTCCGAAACATGTGAGTACCCGAAAAAATTCGTGTACCCCGGAACGTTCGAGTACCCGAAAACGTTCGAGTACCTGAAAATGTTCGAGTATTCGGGTCGAAACTTTCGGGTACTCGACCCGACACAAATAAAAATTGCTCGACTCGACCCGACCCGAGAAAAAGGTCTACCCGCACACCCCTAATAATAGGTGGTACAAACGGAAAATCCTTACTTGAAACGTTAGATAAGGTTTTTGAAATTTCAAACAAGTTCAACATAAAAATAAATGTTGATAAATGGAAGTTATTGGACACAGAAATCACATTTTGTGGGTTCAAAATCGATAAATACGGACTAAATAAAATGAATGAAAAAATTAAGGCAATTGAAAATATGCCAAGGCCGAAAAATCAATCAGAAGTACGCACTTTTATCGGGTTTATCAATTACTACAACCGATTTATTCAGAATGCTAGTACGCTAATGAAACCGTTATACGAACTATTACAGAATGACAAAAAATTTGTCTGGTCGGAAGAATGCGAAAACACTTTCATAAAAATGAAAAAGGAATTTCAAAGCGAGAAATGTTTGATTTTTTACGATGCAAACTTACGGATGTGGGGCAGTTTTGTCACACCAATTGAGTGATGGACCAGAGAGGCCAATAAAATTTATCTCTCATGCGTTTTCGAAAACGGAAACGAAATACTCTCAAATCGATGAAGAGGCTTTCGCTATAATTTTTGCAATAAAAAAATTTCACCAATATTTATATGGAGCAAAATTTACGTTAGTTTCTGACCATCGTGCTTTAGTACAAATTTTTCCTAACACTAAACCGTTACCCGTGTTTAGTGCGATGCGTATGCAACATTAGGCTATTTTCTTACAAGCGTACAATTACGAAATAAGGTACAAACGGTCAGAAGATAACAGTAATGCAGATTGTTTATCGAGACTTCTTATTCTAGAAAACGAATAAAACATAGATAAAATAGATATATTTGTTAATGACGTATTAAACGAGTTACCAGTAACAGCCAAAGAAATTTTGGAAGAGAGCAAAAAAGATTAAAAAAATGACCAAAATAATAGAAACGTTAAGGTTAGGTGAGAAATTCAGCTCCAAAGACGTTTGGAATTGTAACATAAACGATTTTTGCTTAGTAAATGACCTGTTGATGAAAGGGCATCAAGTAGTCATTCCAGAAATTTTGAAAAATAGAGTATTACAAGAATTACACGTAGGTCATTTTGGAGTGGTCAAAATGAAAAATTTGGCTAGAGGGTACTGCTGGTGGCCAAATGTGCAAAATGATATAAAAGAATTGGCTAGAAACTGTTTTGAATGCAACATGAATGAAAATAATCCGGTGAAATAAAATAAGCACATTTGGGAACCAACAGATACACCTTTTGAAAGAATACATGTTGATTTTGCTGGCCCTTTTTACGGAAAATAGTTTTTTGTAATGGTAGACGCATACAGCAAATGGCCAGAAATCCATATAGTCAAAAATATTACAGCTGGTACAATTATTGAAAAATGCCCAGAAATTTTCGGAAAGTTCGGTTTGCCCAAGGTTATGGTGTCGGATAATGGGAGCACTTTTACGTCGACACAATTAAAAATTTTTTTAGAAAAAAATAACATACAGTTGAAGTTAACAGCCCCATATAACCCATCAACGAATGGCCTGGCTGAGCGATTTGTTCAAATTTTGAAACTAGGAATAAAGAAGTTATTGTCTGAAAATGGTTCAATCGAAAATTCATTGAGAACTTTATTAGAGCGCTATAGAATCATGCCACATACGAAAACACGCAAAGCATCAGCAGAGCTGATGTTCAATAGGCGAATTCGTTGTCGCTTAGACTTATTGAAAGAAAATGGAAAAGCTTTAGAGGTTAAGAATTACACCAAAGAAAGTGAAAAAAATTTCGGGCCAGGAGAGAGAGTAATTGCGAGAAATTACATAGGTACACGAAAATGGGAATTTGGCACAATAAAGCAAAGAATTGGTACATTACACTATTTGATTAAATTGGACGATGGTCGTGTTTGGAAAGGACACTTAAATTAAATAAATAGAGCTGGTGAAAAGATCAGGATGCAAAACACGAGTCTAGAAGACAACCCAGATTATTTTGTTGAGCCAAACGAACAAATTTGTGTTAAACAGAGAAAGAAAATGAAACCAATAGATTGGAATTTAAATGTGCAACATAGCCCTAGAAAATTGAGAGATAGAACTGCGCTCACTCCACCTATACGTTATCCTAAAATGGGAAAGTAAAAAAAAAAGTCTATCTTCATTGTATTTTTATTACGAGGGGGAGTGTTGGGTGTGAGTTACAGGTAGGGTTAGATGATGAATGTGTGCGCGGCAATTAATGATGGCCGAAAGGTGAGACAGAGTTCGCGGGAGCGCGCAGAGCAGTCGCTTGTACGTCAGCGAGATATACAGGTCGACGGGAAATGTAAAGTAGTGCGTAGTAATATTCCACGTGTGTACTCCAAGTATTTCTCTTATATGAATAAAGTATATTTTTATTTAAACATACATCTAGTGTTCTTCTACAATATTACAAACCCACGAACACAACATTCACTTACAATTAGATCGTTTAGCTTGTTATGATACATCACAACCTTCCCATAGTGAAGAGGTTAGAAATGTTCGCTCTTTGCGCGTGGATGAGAAGATGTCGGTTACCAGAATGAATAACGATGAATTTACTCTGTCTTTCTCTAGATGGTCCAGAAACCTTCCATCTGGAATTAAACGTAGAAGCTCTAGGCCCCTCACTATCCTCGTAGAGGGAAATATCGGTTGCGGAAAAACCACTTTTACAAGAAGATCCTTGAAAGATAGGAATATTTTGACTTTATTGGAACCCCCAGATGAATACCGGGACGTAGCCGGAGTGAATCTATTAGAAAAAATGTTTGGAGATCCAAGTCGATACGCGTATCATTTTCAACACCATGCGTCGATGGTTATACGAAACCGGCATCCCGTACGTACGTCTCTACCGAATAAAGTGATGGAACGGTCAATTTATAGTAGCAAATGCTTCATCGAAGTCTGGAGACGAATGAAAAATTTTGAAGATGTCGACACGCATTTATTAAATGCTAATATTGATTTATTTATTGCCGGATCCCTTGAAGATTTCGCAGTCGATTTAATTGTGTATCTGAGGTTATCACCAGGAGAATCTTACTCCCGCCTACGTTCTAGGGCTCGTAATGAGGAAGAAACCGTTCCTTTGGATTATCTTAGGGTTCTTCACGAGGTTCATGATGACTTCCAGCGCCAGTTTTACTGTTAGATGCCAACAACTCGGCAGAAGACGTTTATAAGAATTTTTGCGGAGTTATGCAACCCACTGACGGTTAGGTTATGGAGTTTGTTCTTGTTGAACTTTCATTCGAGGTATCGAAACCTCAACTCTGAACATAGTGATTTTATCTTCTGCTTATTAATGTTTTGCTTACTTCTGAAGACTTCTATGATTTTCGATACGCTGACTCCCTGGATTTTCATTTCTGCGGGACCTTCGCCAATTATTCTAATGATCTTTTCTTGTTACTTTTGTATGGCCGGTTACTCTCTTCCACGAAGTTGTTGTAGATTTATAGAAGAATTGTGGAATGGCTTGTTTTTCGATAGAAAGAGAGATCCGAACGATTTTTTCTCTTTTTACATCATCACCCATGTTTGGGAACTTCTGAGTCTTTCAGGTCTCTTTAGTCTTTTGACAGGAAGAAACATACTTCTAAAATCAAATAAAATACAAGTTGAGGCCTTCGGTTCCGGATAAGAAACAGACCCGTTTTGATGCTATCCTGCCCTCCAGATAAGATCATTCCAATTTTATTCTTTTCTTTCATTTTAATGAAGATTTTGTTAATTCTTATACAATTTTATGAGTACTTTATCAAGGAATCGTTTGATTTTGATTATTATTGAATAGTTCCTAGACCTATTCCTCAATCTTTTCGAATCATATTGTCCTCCCACTTTAGGGTGTGCTGCATTTATTGTCATTTTGGATCCACTTGAGAGCGATTTATGATTCTGAATTCCCGTTTCCCGATCTCCTGTTTCTTAATCTTCCCTGACGAATCGCGAACCGGTTTCACCCCCAGGGGGCTTCCAATTTCCCAGACACCCCTTTTCTCTTCAAGGATACATTCATCATCAGTTCTTCACTTTGGTCTGACTTCAAAGAAGAAATCACTTTTTGTTATCAGTTGTCACACTCGGCTATCTTTTCAAGGTTTTCTATGGTTTACCGTGAGAGTGAAGGTACAGTAATGATCACGGATTCTGTCGCACTGGAAATATGCAACCGAAGATACATGCTCTTTTTAAGTTGGCAATACCCTAGGCAACAATAATTAATAATTGCCGCTCACCGTCGCGAGGCCACTCAAATCAGCTACTGCCAGCTATTGCCAACTTAAAAAGAGCATGTATCTTCAGTTGCATATTTCCAGTGCGACAGAATCCGTGATCATTACTGTACATACCGGTTAGTGAAAAAGAGTTTTGAATTTTAAGAGCCATAGCTTCACAACTCTTCTACGAGTTCCGATTATTAGACCGTTTTCTCAGACATTTCCTTTGTCTTTTGAGAGTCGGGACGACTCTTCCCCTCAGGGGGGTGTAATATTACAAAGGATGAAACCACCCTCATATTTATCGTTTTGGTCTAGTAGTCATCATAGAAAAAAGACACATACACTATCAAATGTTAACTATGAAACGAATACGGTTGCTGCGTCAACTGTTGTTTTGTGAACAGTCTTGCTCCAGACATTAAATCGAGCACTTGTCTTTTTAAATATAATCCATTTCCTTTCAACCGATTTATTTGTGTCTTGAGAATTGCCTTATTTCACTCAGGAACTCACGCATCCTCTTTTACAGTTACGCCTAACGTAACAATATTTTGAGAATGCGTAAAAACCTTTACTACGCGTCGTCCCAGGTATATGACCGTTGTCTTCTCCGCCATTATATCCATGCCGCGATTTTATCTTACGCATGGTACGCATCAAAATTAATTACGGAGAGACGTGTCTTCATGAACGTGAATCAAGTTTGTTTTCCGACCACTATTGGGTGGGAGAAATACATATGCGGAAAGGTGGCTTTCATCCAATGTGCTTGGTGCAGAAAGTTCACCTGTTTTGAATGTTTTTACGACAACTATCATCCGACGCACTGTGAGGGCGATTTGCGAGGATTAGAGAGTGAGTAAGTGCAACAAAGCGAGACGATTAGACTACACAAATATAATTATTTTGTGATATGAAAATAAAATATACCTGAAGTGTTTCTGTAATATTTTGATTCATTTTTTATTGTTATCTTCACATCTCCTTTCCCCGCGCAAAAAAAAGGAAAAAAAATATAAACGAAGACAAGGGAATTGAACACAGAACCCAGGATTCGTAGGCAGGCGCGCTAACCACCGCGCCACTGCTCTCGTTGCGTACCAGCGAAACTTTTTCAGTTCATACGCCGAGCGTGTAAAATACTGATTCCTCGATTTCTCGGAAACTATTAGTTTGCGAATATTATATACCGTGAGAATCAGGTGAAACCGAATGGTCCATCCGCCCAGGCGGCGAATATTTGGTATTTTCATGGGGATAGCCACTCGTTGCACTGAATATCCCTAGGGTGATTTTGGCGCGCGGTCGATGAAACTCGGCAGATCGACCGCGCGCCAGGATCACCCTAGGGATTTTTCAGCGCAACGAGTGGTTAGCCCGCTAAAAATACCAAATATTCACCGTCTGGGCGGATGGACCATTCGGTTTCACCTGATTCTCACGGTAGATGAATAAAATATCTTTGTTTTCTAGTTATCTAACGATTCCCCCAGGTCCGAAATCGATCTGGCGTCATGATCTTTAACCTAAATTTTTTCAAAAACTAAGGCGTAGTGACCTAACCCCTTTTACAGGAGTTACTTTTGAGTGGCCCCCTACCAGTATGTTAAGGTTGATCGCAATCGGTTGGTCGCAGGGTCTGCCTTCCCCTTGTTAGAATTCGATAAAGAACCTGCCTATTTAAGGAGGTGCGGGGGTTTTAGATCACCCTGTAAAAAGAATTTCAATATGTGTTGTGTGATACATGCAACTGTTTGTAATATAACAATTTCACATAGTTACACCTCTTTTGTTGAAATCAAGAGACTCGGTAGAGTCTCGCGCCAAGTACATTAAAAACAAAGTTTTTTTCTGTGGCGACTCGACCGAGTCTCTATACAGCTGCGGCAATTTTCCGCGGAGTGGGGAGATAAGACTTCCCCGATTCTACCGTATTTGATGACATTATGGGGGCCTACAACTTATTTGTGAGAATAAGGATCGAAAGAGCTTTCATTTAAGCCTAACATCAATAGAATCTGTGCATATATAGCTGAGATATGATAATTTGTGATTTCGAGGTGGCTCGTTTCACGATCTCCGTTTTTCTCCGTCTTCAGCCCATTTCATCGCTCCAGACCATTGCGCATGCGCGCGGATCTGTCAAACTGACAGTTCAAGTCAGCCGGCATGTGGAAGATTCAATTGCGCGACACTTCACAAAATAATTTTTGATCAAAAACTTTCCACAGAGTACGAGGTGAACATGTTCGGGTATGGACCCGATATCTTGTGAACAACAATCAATATTAACCTATGTGATTGATCGTTTACCTCACGAATCTTTGAGGTTATGTGAATACCTGTAATAATGTACGCTTTTAATAAGTCCGGCTTGCGTTGTAGACACTTTTCGTAAACTTGCTTTTGCTTTTAATTTTAATTATTATATCCAACTCTTCGACAAGTGTCAATAATCGCATCGTATGCAGCACAAGACATCATGCTTCGTGGCGTGCGTTGATGTATCAAGAGACTCGGTAGAGTCTCGCGCCTAGTTATATAAAAAAAAAAAAAAAATTTTTTTTGTATGCGCCGCGCGAGACTCGACCGAGTCTATATACCCGAACGAGAGCTGAGCGGCCGTTACGGCAATTTATGATCGTTAATTTCTTCCGTCTCACTATAAATACGGAATTGTAATATTTATCGCAGGATGTGGCCGAGAAAAGCTTTCATTTAAGCCCTATTTCGATTAAATCGGTGAACGTAGAGCTGAGATATGATTATTCGACGTTTTAGATTCAAGTAAATCATACTTGTTTTCGTCGAGTGTTCATCATCATCATCTCCTTCAGTCGGTGTGGCACTAAACCTATGTGTATAAAAATTAGCATAGAGTGGCCTTCGCTAGGCTATGTAGAAAGAAGAGACCTACCAAGTACGGACGTCAGTAGCCAGATGGCGCTTTGGTTAGCTCTTTATTTTCAGCAACTAGTTTTTTTTTTTTTGATCCTTTTTAATGGCTTATATCTGATAAGGAATTTAGCCGAACCACCAACTACAGTACGGTATCATATCCCATCATGCGGGGTATGATTTATTATGTCAATTTATTTTTGGTCGTAATGTTATGTGTATAATTCAGCAAACGATCATGTAGGGTATGGTACGATTTATTTTTTATGAGATAAATTGAATTTTTTTTTTTTCCTCGGAATCAGTTTAAAAGTTTCGTTTAGGTACTAAAATAGGCCTGTTAAAATATAAGCTCTTAATATTAATATTAAGATGGACCGCGTCGCACTTTTCGATTTCCCATAAGAATAACACAGGAACAACTACTTTTGTTCCTTCTCATTTTTGTAACTAACGAACGATACGTCGTACAGTAAAGTTCTTGGCATGTTTTTCCAGAGAATTAAACGCTCTACAAAAAAGGTCTCGGGTCATTTTTTGGTAAGTCAACTCGGTCTAAAGTTATTCAAGGAAAAGTTATTAATTTTGACCTCCGTTATGCCATTTTAACACAAATAATATCAATGAATCAAGATTCGCGGCAGCGAATCGCCGCCAAGTACCCGTAGGCAGGCGAGAGCTAGCCGGGAATATTTTCTCGGAGGAACTAGTTATACCTGTGAGCACGGTGTTATAACTCCGGAACACGTCAATATTTTTTGATGAAATTCACAGGTCAGAAAGTCCCTTCCCACATGACCTCGCTGTATAAATTTGACTGAAATCGGTCTACTGGTTTACGAGATATTGGTCTCGAAAGTTGATGAAAAAACGTCTTCTTCTCCTCCTCCTCCTCCTCCTCCGTCCTTTTCGCTAAACGCTGGCTATCGACATCGATTCCGAACAAACGGTTGTATCGAATGACTTCAAATTTGGACTGTGGGTTTGTGTCATGGAAATCTCGCCCCCTATTGATTTGAGGCGAAATCCATTGATGCTAACGGTGTTTTTTTATTTATTACAACGATTTATTGTTGTTACAACGATATTTGTGGAACGATCTAACATATGTTCTTGAAATTTGGACTGTGAGGTGTTTACATGTCAATATTGACCTAATTTAATTTTCGTCAAAATCGATTAATAACAACACTTATTTTCCTCCTCCTCCTTCTCCTCCGTCGTTTTCGCTAGACGCTGGCTATCGACATCGATTCCGAACGAACGGTTGTATCGAATGACTTCAAATTTGGACTGTGGGTTTGTGTCATAGAAATCTCGCCCCCTATTGATTTGAGGCGAAATCCATTGATGCTAACGGTGTTTTTTCATTTATTACAACGATTTATTGTTGTTACAACCATATTTGTGGAACGGCCTAACATATGTTCTTGAAATTTGGACTGTGAGGTGTTTACATGTCAATATTGACTTAATTTAATTTTCGTCAAAATTGATAACAACACTTATTCGGGTTATATCTTTCGAATGAGTTGATATTATTCAATGATTCGGGCTATATCTTTCGAATGAGTTGATATTATTCAATGAAAATTGTAGGGATTTATCTCTCAGACTTCCCGAGTTTGCGATCCAAATTTGAGCGGAATCAGTTGATCAGTTTCTGAGATATTCACCACCAAAGTTGTATGAATCGAGTTGCGAAATGAGCTTTATTACAATATGGCCGCTCGACAGCAGTGTTGGATAGCATCAAATTATAATCTGTAATTCATCATAATTACAGCTGTAATTTATAATTAAAAATAAATCAATCACAAATTACTTCAGTATAAATTGTAATTTGTATTTAAACCGAATTCCATTATCAATTACAATTGTATTTGTAATTAAATCGAAATCTATTACCCATTACAGTTGTAATTTTAATCAAACTGAAATTCATCACAATTGTCATTCGCAATTGAAAAAAAAAACAATCACTATTTCTAAATGTAATCGGAATCTTCTTTCGAATCAATTTGAATTGTAAAATATTCAACTTTCCATGAATGTGAATGCGGATGATTTTGTATACGTTCAAAATCATATATAACTAGAGATATATACGAGAATAAAAATTTGAGTGAAAGAAAGTATCATTATATGTGTGTTGATTCCGTCAATACGGACAGTCATATACTGTGGAGCATTGCAATAAATTACATCTCAGTAATATGTGTGGAAAATACCACATTGGCTCTTCCGTGAAGTCGAGGCTTAGTATAATATCCAGGATTGTTACAAAATTGAGGTCCCTGAATTCCGTGACTTTTTCAGGCTTTCCAGGGGAAACTTGTACTTTTTCCATACGATTCTGAAATTATGTATGTATATTAGGGTGCTTTTTTTTGGGACTATTTTTTTTTTCGCTCCCGGCCTGAAATTTTGTTGGAAATGCTAAAAAAGAAATTCCCTCAAAATATAAGCAAAATATAACAATAAATATTAATATTAAGTTTTCTCGCAGAACGTGAAATGATTTCTCATTTAAATTACATGGAAATTGAAATTTTTTTTTTTCAAACCATAACTCGGTGGCATTTTATGCTATTATATCGCCCAAACTTGCAAATTACTCAGCATTAAGCGCTCTACAAAAGTGTCCATTGCGACTTGACTGTAACTCACGCCGGCGAGGCAGTACAGGTCACTCAAAATACAAGAAATTTCTACAAAATTTGACTTTAGTGTGAGTTACAGTTAAGTTGCGATGGGCACTTTTGTAGAGCGCTCAATGCTGAGTAATTTGCAAGTTTGGGCGATATAATAGCATAAAATGCCACCGAGTTATACAATTTTGAAAAAAAATAATTTTAATTTCATGTAATTTAAATGAGAAATCATTTCACGTTCTGGGAGAGTACTTTATATTAATATTAAGGGCTTATATTTTGGGGGAATTTCTTTTTCAGCATTTCCAACAAAATTTCAGGCCGGGAGCGAAAAAAAAAGAATTGTCCCAAAAAAAAGCACCCTAATGTATGTAGTATAAAATACCGTGTGTGGGTTTCAGGGTGAGCGAGGATGTTAAGGATGAGCAATGAATGCAAGTCTTTTAAGAGTTAGAAAAACAATAGAAAGATCTTTATTATATATCGTCGTCGTACGTATAACCCCGCTCCGTACATGCGTCTTAACGAGTCGCTGGTCAGGTCGAATCTGCCCCTTTTTTCTTTCCGTGGAAAGGCTCACGCCAACCACCCAAACTCCTCCATCTGTTCTTTGTCATTCATGCACTTTCCACTTTCTCCACTCAGCCATACTCTTATTACTAACGGTCATACCGGCGCCTAGCCTCGGATCCTAGCTATACTAACCCTTAGATTTATGACTTAAACATATCGGCTTTCACTCCTTATACTATATCCTAATATTTAAACCTAACGTAAACTAAATTTTGTCCGCGTATTTCACTCGACACTACATTCGGCCATCCTGCGTTGACATCTGGCCTCAGATGTCGTCTCCATCTTCACTGTGGTTGTCCGAATCACGGTCATCTTCCACGACCCACCTTTTCATGTGATCCGCCGACGTTGATGTCAGTTGTGGGCCTTCGTGTTCGCCCACCTTTTCTACAGCGTAACGGTCGTTTCGCATAACACGTGTCACCTTATAGGGCCCCAAAAATTGCCCGCGTAGCTTCAGCCCTGGTCCGAACTGGGTTCGTTCAATTGCAACCAGATCGTTTTCTCCGTATTTTTCCGCCACCTTGCGTTTTTTGTTGTAGCTCGCACGATTCTCTTCTTGAGTCTTTCTGATTTTTTCCTGGGCCTTTTCTCGCAGTTCGTCACGACTTTCTTCGAATCTTGTGGCTCACTCCTCCTCGATTAGCTCTTTAACCTGCTGGTCCTCCTTAATTCGCATGTTGACCCCGAACAACAGGTGAAACGGCGCTCTACCTGTGCTGCGGCTCACTGTGGCGTTTAGGTACCTCTGTGTCGTCTCCACATACCTGTACCAATTCTCAGGTACCGGTGCAGCCAGCTTGGTAAGAAGAGGGATCAACGTCCGGTTCACCCTTTCCACCTGACCGTTCCCCCTTGGCACCCCTGTCGTAATTAACGCGTGGTCTATCCTCTCGCTCTCGCAATACTCCTTGACGGCGTTCGACGTAAATGCCGTCCCCCGGTCAGAAACGATTCTTCGTGGGTTTCCAAAAACGGCGGACTGCTTACGCAGGCGGTCTAGCACCTCAGCTGTATCCGTCGACTTCGTAGGGTACAGCCACACAAACTTCGTAAACGCGTCGACCACTACGAATACATGCTGGTATCTCTTCTTAGTCTTTGTCATCGGGCCTACGTGGTCTATATGGTACGTATCTAACGGGACATCACCTTTTGCGATAGGGTTCAGGAACCCTTCTTGCCTACCTTGTTTTCTCTCCGCTAGTATACAGTTCACACAATTCGCTAGCACTTTCTCTACTTTTTGCCGCATCGCTTTAAACCAAAAGTCTTTACGGACAATAGCTTCCGTCTTATTTACCCCGAAGTGCCCACGCTCATGTGCCTGGCGCACTACCTGGGTTTGCATACTTTTCGGCACTACTACTAGTACATCATTATCTACTTCCTTATATAATAGATCGTTCCTTATTAAATACCCGTCGGCTTGGTTGCGTGTTGCGGCGTCCAATATTTTCCGCAAGTCTTCATCCTCATTTTGCGCTCTTACCAATCGCGCAATCAAGCCGTCGTCACTTTCAGTTACCAATAACGCACTCGGCAACGGGTTACGACTCAAGGCATCCACATGCTGCATACTTTTACCCGGCCTATGGCATACTTCGTAGTTGAACTCCTCCAACAACAAAGCCCATCTGGCTACTCGCGCACATAAATCTTTTTTCTTCATTGTCATTGCAAAAGCCTGACAGTCAGTGATAACCTTGAACGGAATTCCCAGAAGGTAAACCCTAAACTTCTTCAAGGCCTTCATAATCGCGAGTACTTCCAGCTCGTAGCTGGTGTACTTTTCCTCGGCCGGTGTCGACTTACCACTGGCATAGTAGACCGGATGGAATCTCCCGTCGTCACTACCCAGTTGCATTAAAATTGCCCCGTACCCCAGACATGATGCATCCGTGTGCAGTTCCGTCTCCGCCCCCACGCGATACAACCTTAGCACGGGCCCGTTACTTAGCGCCGTCTTCAATGCTTCAAAAGCTTCAATCTCGTGATCCCCGAAACTGAACTTCGCGTCTTTTTTCAGCAATTCCGTCAACGGCCTAGCTATTTTCGCTACCCTTCAATAAACTTTCTAAAATAACCCGTCAGTCCTAAAAAGCTTTGGACCTTTTTAACGGTTGTCGGCCTGGGGAAATTTGCTACGGCTTTCGTCTTATTTTCGGACGGCTTAATGGTATCTTTTGAAACAATATGCCCTAGATATTCGATTTCCGTTTGCAGAAATCTACACTTACTCCAATTAATTATCAACCCGTATTGACTCGAAACTTCCAACACGAGCCTTAAACGCTCCATAGCTTCTTCTACGTTTGCCGCTAGAATTATCAAGTCGTCCATGTAAACAACTAGATATTTCTTATCAATCAATCTTTTAAAAACCGTCGCGACAAACTTCTGAAAGATAATTGGCGAAATACTTAATCCGAACGGCGTTCTTAAAAATTCGTACTGCCCGTTTGGCGTCACAAAGGCCGTATACTTCTGACTTTCCTCGTCTACCGGTACGTGGAAAAACCCGTTTTTCATGTCTATCGTCGTGAATATTTCCGCGCCCTGCAGAGAGTCTAGCTGGTCTTCGATCAGCGGTAATGGGAAGCGTGGTCTCTCAATTAACTTATTTATTTCGCGATAATCGACGCAGAGTCTCGTCGAGCCGTTTTTCTTTTTGACTAACACTATCGGAGTCGCGTACTCTGAATTAGACGGTCTGATGATGCCTTCCTGCATCCATAGCTTCACCAAGTCTTCTACTTCCTTCTTCTCCGACGGTGAGAGCCTTCGTGGTCTACTCGCTATCGGAACATCGCTTTTCAATATTATTTTAGTCTTGATACCTACGTCTTGCGTCTTCTCCGGCTTGTACTCCTCTATAACCTTACGAATCTCCTCGCGATAATAAGGTTCTTTAACATGGGACAGGTCAACTTCGTTCGCTTGATCAACTACGTTAATTCTGAAAATTTCCGGTGTATCTACCTTATCGTCGTCTGCCCTGTCGAGTCTTAAAAACGCCACGATACCTCGTCTCACGCGTAGTTCTACTTGGTCGAGAAAGTCGGTACCCAACAATAGACTGTGCTTTAGAATCGTACTTGAAACTACGTGGAACACGACGGGAAACTCGTCGCCATCGACTGTCATATTCTTAGTGAACTCACCCATAGTCGTATTGCCCGTGGAGCCGAAACCTTCGAACTTAAGATTACTATCATGCAAGGCTGGTGACCCTATCTTCTCGTACTCGTCTGATCGTATGAAAGTAAGGTCACTACCTGTGTCAACTAATGCTACGAACTTATGGTCCTCTAGAGCCACTTCCTTCATGTACTTCTGTTTATTCGGACGCGACACAATGTACGCCTCCTTCGGCTTAGTCGGACACTTTGCCGCGATATGGCCGTAATCGTTGCACTGAAAGCACTTTGTGCCCTTTTCCTTCGCCGGACACTCCGCACCCACATATTTTTTATCACCACAATTGAAACACCGTTTCACTGGCGTAGCTTCGTCTACCGTCTTCTTCTTGACACCTTTTCCGTCGGGCCGCTTCGCTTTATCGTCCTTCCGTTGTTCTGCTGGCTTTGATTTCGACTTCATCTCACTCTTCATGGCTTCGTACTGCTTGAATTTTTCCTTCAACTGTCGAATAGTCTTCGCTCCGTACAACACCGCTTTATTTGTTGCCTCGTCTGATACACCCTGTATGATGTATTGAATCACGGACTGCGTGTCGACATCCGCTTGGGCAGCAATCTCGAGCATCTCATAAATATACTCCTGGGATGTTTCCTCCGCTTTCTTTCTGCGCTGCGACAGCTCCATATGCACCTTGTGGCCACTGACGGCCTCGTCAAACTCTTCTTTTAAAGCTTTTTTAAACTTAGTCCATGTTTTTGTACATTTTTCGTGTTTGACAAACAGTTTCGCCGATCCCTTGAGCAATCGCTTGCCGTAGGCAATCTTGTGGACATCAGACCATTTGCACAATTCAGCCATTTCTTCAAAGTCTTCTAGCCACTGTTTTATACTCATATAATCGTCGCCACTGAACTTTTCGAGAGATTCCTCGACGTCTTTGAATGTTAACAGCGCGCGTTGGGGTGATTCTCGTCTTCTGCGTCGTCTTGCTCGGGCTGGAGCTTCGTCTTCTTCTTCTGAAACTTCTTCGTTGTCTTCGTCGTCGTCAGTATCTGCGTCTGGGTTTATTCGGTCGTTGCCGTCTGCGCGGACCTCTTCTTCGTTACCCTCAGCATCATCTTCTTCGTCTTCAACGTCGTCGTCTTCGTCGTCTTCTTCGCCCGGAGCAATGCGTTCCCGTTCTAGCAGCAGCGCTGCCCTTAGTCGAGCCTGTAACTCCGGCTTCCTTCCGGTCACTCGGAGTTGTCGTCGTCTGAGCTCTTCTTTCAAGTTGATGACCTTCATCCCTGCAACCCGTTCGTCGTTGAGCTCTACTGCGTTGAGTTCTTCTACCACCCGTTCAACTTAGTCGGCCATACTTTATCACTTACTAAACTTAAACTTACACTTTACTTCCTACACTGTCACTTATCACTCGTGTCTTTTCACTTGCCACTCACTGTCACTGTTCGCTAACTACCCTGATCCCGGACGAGCCCCCAAAAATGTAGTATAAAATACCGTGTGTGGGTTTCAGGGTGAGCGAGGACGTTAAGGATGAGCAATGAATGCAAGTCTTTTAAGAGTTAGAAAAACAATAGAAAGATCTTTATTATATATCGTCGTCGTACGTATAACCCCGCTCCGTACATGCGTCTTAACGAGTCGCTGGTCAGGTCGAATCTGCCCCTTTTTTCTTTCCGTGGAAAGGCTCACGCCAACCACCCAAACTCCTCCATCTGTTCTTTGTCATTCATGCACTTTCCACTTTCTCCACTCAGCCATACTCTTATTACTAACGGTCATACCGGCGCCTAGCCTCGGATCCTAGCTATACTAACCCTTAGATTTACGACTTAAACATATCGGCTTTCACTCCTTATACTATATCCTAATATTTAAACCTAACGTAAACTAAATTTTGTCCGCGTATTTCACTCGACACTACATGTATATACCCTAATTTTAATTTCAGTGTGATTACTGCAGAGTTCAAACTCTTCAGAAATGACATTCTCCAATCGAACAAAGTTTCATACCGAACAAAAGTGCGTTATAGGTTGTAACGTGTTTCCTAAAAAGAAAGGAATAGAGGGTGACTTCTCACGTAACCCTACGGCGCGGTTTCTAATTTCTATCAATAGTTTCAAAAAGAATTAATTTGTTCAAATATATCAGTGGGTGTCAATCAAAGAATAATCAACTAGATCAGATGCAATCAGAGACTCATGACGGATGAGCTCGGCTAACACAGAATAAAGACTAAAAAAATACGGTAGAGGGGATGGATTCGACGGATCAAACTATTAAAAAACAAAATTATCCTTCAATGCGATGAGTTTTCCATATGTTTTTAGATTCACGTGATTGAACAAGTTCAACTTCAGAATTCAAGATATTATTCAACATTCCGCAGAATTTATAAACGGTCAACTTGAGCGGGATAAATAAAAGTAACTAATCAAGAAACAAAGGTTTAACAACAGCAAATGGTGTGATTAGACTCGATAAAAGGCTAGTATATACGTTGTTATCAGATTAAAATTCAGAGAAATGACTCGAATATAAAAATGGTTAGACTTTGCTGAGTCTACCGGGAAAATACTCAAAATTAATAGCAGCGCAATATTCGCAATTATGAAAAGTCATCAAATATCGGGAGGAAGGCGGTTCATTAACGAATCAAGAAAATAAACCTAATAATAACTTGAACTTTAGGCTACAACTATGCTCGCTTCTCCAGGGTTTCACTCGACAGATCACATAAAAAATAAAATAGCAAAGGTTGAATAACCAGAGTGATGATAATAATATTCAAAATGAACGGGAAATATCAAAGAAATCAAAGAAAACTAGATAAATCGGGTGAATAACAGAGCCACGACAAGTATCCTGAAACACACAATCAGATATCAGAGAATTACCATGAAAATAATAGTAGTAATTAACACAGATTTCGACAAAATGTAGTGAGAATGATAAGAGAAGAAATACGCCGTAGTACTAAATAGAACCGTAGAACTAAATTTACCTAGTGATCCGTGGTGAGCTTCTACCCTGTAGCTATCTGCTGTCACTTTATTTGGGTACAGATCAAAACCCCATGGCTGCTTGCGAAATGCAACGTCACAGTTTATAATAAGTAATTCAATTGAATTTTTCGATTGAACACGCTCTTAGTTTTACTACACTCGGAAATTGTGACTGATGCGAGAAAAGACTTCAATTACACTTACAATTAGAAGTAGTAATTTATTTTTTCAAATTACATATGACAATTGTAATGGCTAATGGATTTCGGTTTAATCACAAATTACAATTGTAATGGGGTAATTGATTTCGGTTTAATTAAGTTCTACTCAATAAATTATTTATGTTTGTCACAGTTAACGGTTAAAGCGAAGGTGTTTTTTTCGCTGAATGTTTCTCCCCCTAATCCACTTCCGAAAGTATTTCATGAGATAATACTACAATAACGTATATAAAATTGGTATAACTGGTACGGAAATCTGATCAAAATCATTCCTATAAGTCGGATCGTTATGATCCAGGGACAACGACTGTGCCACGCCTAGGATGCGCGGAATAGGCCGCCGACGATACCCTCATAAGAAATAGCACGAGGTGCATCGTCGGTCGCCTATTTCGCGGTACCTAGGCGCGGCAGAGTAACCCTATACGGAAATACATAACTTCTGTAAATACAACATGTCTTCTGAATGATCGGGGGTTTGTTAGGATTGTCGGTTGAATGGGATAGCGATGTCAAAGATGCGTACTTGCAAAAAGTAGTGAAATCCCACGCAAAAACATCGTAGATGTAAAAAAAGCCGCCAAGTACCCACACAAAAATCATAATTGATTTATAAGTAGAACGTTTCGCCAGTCTCCGTCGTGAAATCAAGAAAATAGCCAAGCACCGAACGTACCCCTGCGATCTTTCAGCAAGTCTACGTCGTGAAGTCGGAGTTTCGAATGAGGATATCGAAACATCATTCCAAGAGCTACGTACTTGGCGGGCACATTCGGTTCCTCAGAGCTATACAGACAACCGCTTCGTTTTACGCGAAAATTGAGTTTTTCATGCGATAGCGATGAAGTACAGTGGAAAACTAGTTATTCCAACCAATAATCGGAGCAGAAAATACTCCTGTCCTTAAGCATACGTATAACTTTACAGACGTGAATACCTTGTATAATGAATAATAATCTGGGTCGTTTCACCGTCATTCAATTATCAGATCAGACTCGGAACTCTGGAATCACGTGCCTTACTATGGAGCCAATGAGCGATGTACATGTTAGTTTTCCTATGATAGGTAACATACCGTAGAGCTCATGCATGTAGTATCAACTACGGAAGAACAAACTTATTCATTTGCAAAACTGTCGAATCAAGAAAACTATACTTTGCTATTTCAGCATAAAATCTAAAACTCGCAGCTACGAATATACGTGTACGCTTTAAGTCGTATAGAGTATGACAATTTGATATAATGATGAATACAAAATTCAGTTGATGATTGGTTTGGTGTACATACCTATTGTACTATGTCATACAATCTTGCTCACGATGCATGTGTGTGTGGTGTACGAGCGTATACACGTAGTGGGAAGAGCCGATTACAATGCCTGGAACCCATCGTCGTAACAGTTCGGCCTCACTCGATTGCAAAAATATTTTGTTGCTCATTCGCTTGTGAGGAATAATCATTCGCAACTAGACATTAGTGCAAGAAGATTAGCGCGTGCGAGTTTACGGAAGTGCTGTAGTGCAAGCAAGTAGTCCGCGCAAGCACGGACGTAAACTCGCACGCGCTAATCTTTCAACTGCTCCGACAAAGTAATCCCACAAGATCGGTAGATGCATTTTAAATGAGTGTGTTTGGAACCGAACCAATGTTATCTGCCAATCGGACATTCGTCAGTCGATGCAAGATTCATGACGTGTATACAGGGTGTCTGGAAATTCGCGCACCATCGGCATACTGCCGGATTCCTTGCAAAAAATTGAGACGAAAGTTACCTATGCAAAAAAGTCCGCAAGGACTTAGTTTTCGTGTAAAAGCACTAAATAACGGACCAATCAGCATCGGTTTTAAGAAAGACTGGCTAAAGCTCCGCATCGCCGTCTGCCCCACTACCGAGATCGAGACAATAATGTGTGGTGTTCCCCGCTTCGCCCAGGAGTGGGGCGGACGGCTATGCAATGCTCGAACCATTCTATCCTAAAGCCGAATGCTGATTGGTTCGTTATTAAATGATTTTACAGGAAAACTAAGCCGTTGCGGACTTTTTTTCATTGGTAACGTTTGTCTCAATTTTTCGCAAGGAATCCGCCAGTATGCCGATGGTGCGCGAATTTCCAGACACCCTGTATATCCATCGACCGGAAACATAGTACTTGTCGTGTCCTATTAATCGATAGCTTTTGGATGCCAGATTTGATAAATAAACAATATGGAAAATGGTTGTAGAAAAATGGTTCGCAAGATACTATGAGTGAAAGTACTATCAATCCAAAGCCAACACGAAAAAGAAAAACCGAATGTGCCCGCCAAGCACGTAGCTCTTGGAATGATGTTTCGATATCCTCATTCGAAACTCCGACTTCACGACGTAGACTTGCTGAAAGATCGCAGGGGTACGTTCGGTGCTTGGCTATTTTCTTGATTTCACGACGGAGACTGGCGAAACGTTCTACTTATAAATCAATTATGATTTTTGTGTGGGTACTTGGCGGCTTTTTTTACATCTACGATGTTTTTGCGTGAGATAGAGATTATTATTATCGATACTCGTATACCAAGATTCATGAGTAAATGTATAGATATCTTTATGCGAAGGCAATAAACACTATATAATTTCTACGAGATAACTTTTCTCATGTGGAAACTAACCTTTTGCTCAAATTTTGATTCGACGCAATAAGCTGTGATAATATTACATTTGCTTAATTCATGTCGCACTAATTTGGAAATTTCCCATGCGTTACAATCACAGGGCGATTGACTTTTCATACGAGGGATCCAGTAGACAATAGAACGCCAGTAGAGGCACGAAATTCTCTCGCTACATAGGGGTGGGTGGGGCAAAATGGACCGGTAAAAAAAAAAAAAACTGGTTGATTGAAAAACTTGAGTATAAATAAGAACTTTATTGATACAATTGATGTGGAATTGAAGAAACCTCGAAGAACATTCAATATCAGTTTGATTATTGTGTGCAAACTAGAAAGCCATAATGAATTATGTTGCTATTTTTCTTTATTTTACTTTTTTTAGTCTTTAGTTTCTTTTCTTTACGTCCTACATTTCTCGTCAATCGCCCCTATGTATAAATATAGTATATATATTTCATATAGAGAGTGGTCGACAATTTATGCAATTTATTACGGATACCAGAATAATTATACTTAATTAATCAAATTCTACAAAAAGTAGTGATATCCCCATAAAAAGCACCTTCGGTGCAAAAACCTTTCGCCTAGTTATATAAATGTTATAGTTATATACAAAAATTCCTTCCTCATAAAAAAACAATTCGAAATCAGATGCTATTGCCTAGTTGCCTAGTACCGACATAAAATCATGGAGGTAACGATAGGCGATTGACGCCTCCATTAGTTCAAACAGAAAACATACAAAAAAAAATAATTAAAAAAAAAAAAAAATTTGGAGGTAGTGGTACTAGGCGGGCCTTTTCTATACAAGTACAAGTAAACGGCGATTGAACCACGTCAATAATCCTAATATAATAATACGAAATATTGGCCCGCCTAGTACCACGTACTCCAAATTTTTTTTTTTTTAATATTATTTTTTTTTGTATGTTTTCTGTTTGAACTAATGGAGGCGTCAATCGCCTATCGTTACCTCCATGATTTTATGTCGGTACTAGGCAACTAGGCAATAGCATCTGATTTCGAATTGTTTTTTTATGAGGAAGGAATTTTTGTATATATATTTTAGTTCACGAAAATTATACCAGAAGATTCATGATTACTGTGCACAGCGTCAGAACCAAGGAAATAGCACCAGTATAAATTACCTAACCGAGTTTCATGACAAGGGCATAAGAGATAACCACACTGTTATATTTATATATTCATATTTTTTTCCGCAAAATTGCTTTGAATTTATAGGGTTCATAGCTTTGTGATCTACATTTGCCATCTGTAAAAATGGAGTTTCACACAAAATTTTATTGAGCTGTGGCAAGAATATTATATTCTTCAAATTGAAGCCACGCTATTTTCAGACCGTTTATATACCGTTAGTGTTGCGGGTAGTACGTTTAAGTTCAGCGACGCTCGATCTGGAATGAATTCAGATTTCTTTGGATTCATTTTCGTCATTGTTTTGTTTTCATTGTGTTTTATTTAATTTCTCATTAAGTGTAAATTCTATAGCCTTCGCAGTCTATTTTACTTTACAACCAATTGGATTGTCGACGAATACTGTACACTTGTGAAATTCTGATTTTACAAAGCATTGTTAGCTCACAATCACAAGTAAATTAGGAAACAGAAGATGATATTACTTGATCATATTCCATTAGCATTACTTCATACTTCTATTAAAACATTACGGTTCTAGGCAGGATCGTTCATGTCCAGTGACAAAAACAGTTGATGAGAATCCGAAAATTATTTTATACAACTCATGCGCGCTATTCACGTTTTATCATGCGTAAAAGCCGTACCCTAAGTGGCCGTGTACCGACTGGTAACAAATCATTCGCGAAAACGCAATGATATTCCTACAATACCGACCATTGTGATGTACTGAAAAATAACGTAACAGTTTTTCGAGCCTCAACGAAACGCGGGGTAATTGCCACTCCCTGTTGTTACCTGTCAAGTGGCCAAAATTATATGCTGAATGTTTTTGCTGTGGGGTTTACTCATAAACGCTCTTCGATCGTGCGGTTGGTGTCGTTGACAAGATTTTAATGTAAAAATTATTCCACCTTGTCGCTAAACACCCACTTAGACTTCACTTTTTAGGCTTTTGATAAAACGTGAACATCGCGCATGAGTTGAATAAAATTATGGGCGCAACATGTAGGCTAAGTCATAATCTGTCCAGCGCAATGTTTTGCGCTCGCTTCGCTCGTGCCTGTGCACCTTCGACTCTTGCTAAAAACATTGCGCTTGACACATTATGAATAACTTAGCCTACTAGTTACGCCAATAACTATAAATTTTAATAGATCAGTGAGACTAGGTATTGCGTTTTAGAGGCATCCTAATTCCACTTAAGCCAGCGATGAACATCATTTTATCTCCAACATTTGACATAATAATAAGTATTAAAAATAGAGATAATTTTTATTGTTACTAGGAGACTAAGATTCATGAAAAAACTTATAGATATCTTCCTTCGTAGACTACAAACACTTTGCTATATTATAATTTTTGTTTTTATATAATTACTGCAGTTGTTTTTTTCATTTGGAAACTAACCTTTGGCTCAGATTTTGATATAAATCCATGAGCTATGGTCAAATTTTTTAATTTCAACAACTCATGCAAGTTCATTCTGAAATACTTGCTGCGTACAGTTTTAGGGTGATTATCTTCGCTTCGGGGGATGATCAGAGCATATAGCAATGAAATTCAGAAGCCTAGATTTATCAACTAGTCAATAATCATAGAAGACTAATGAAATGTAATACAAATAATTAACTTTCATAATTATATGAAGGGTCGACAATTTAGTTTAGAAGATATGTCATGTCATTATAAGTACGCGCATTTCCCTACAACTGCAGGTAGTTTGTATCGTCTCGCTGACACTCGCTGAGTTATAAAGCGTTCTTAGTCTACCTTGCATTATGAGTTGTAGGATAGTCGATATAAGTACGTTTATATTTCAAATGATTTTTACAAATACATTATTATCTCCCGGCCAACATAAGAAACTGAGGAAGCAGGAGATAAAATTGTTACGTGTCGTGGCAGTCACATTACTTACAAATATATAAACTATCTATATAAACTTTAGAAAATGTTATTCATTCAAGTGTGAATGAATATCCAGCTGAACGGTGCAAACAGTAGTGAAATCCCCACAAAAACACCTCACGTGCAAATACCTTGCGCCACACTGTGGGCAGATTCACAAAAAAATCGGCAAAATCCAAAAATTGAGTGTTCTCATTTTTGATTTGTATGTATGTCATTTCAAAGATCAGGTGTTTCTACGCCCTATTGTAGAAGGACCGGTCCCTACGTTTCGCGGTACTCGACTGACGACAGTCCGAACTCGACCGTTTGCGACTGAAGAACGTAGCGATTTTGTACTCTGAAATTTTCGATTCGCGCTAAGTGAAATATATTTCGTTCTACGCTACCGATTTCAAATCGGTAAAATGGAAGATAAGCTTGAAGGTATGTAGAATATTATTATGTCAAATAGTTTTTTGAAATTTTAAACATTGTATGTTTGAAAGCGTGTTCAATGTGTACATTTTAAGCAAGCGTGTAAATTTAATATTCTAAAAGAAGTATGAATATAGTTATGATCGCGGGAGATCTCAGACTTTTGAACATTGTACACTATTGATAATGTTATTAAGAATAGAAATTGATGAAAACTTTCCGCAGAATGCTGCATATCTGGCTTTGGGAAGCGGTATTCTCATGTCGCGCAACGCTCGGCATGTTTGTTCGGGCTGGGCGCATAGTCTCCAGCAGGTATACCTGTACCTGCTGGGGACAATAGCCGTTCCTTGTGGAATATAAAATAATTTTCTACCCAGTGAATCAATGGAATACACCAGTGATGAATAAGAATCCACCAATTCTTCTGACGACGACGACCGCGACGCTGACGATTATGATTAATATTGAAATCAGGAATAATTATTCTATGTAACTCACGTATTATTTTCGGTAATATTTAATTCGTAACGTGTCTATTGCTGTTTCAACTGTGTTTAGCAATAAAATTCATTCAAAATGCCTTATAACTAATTTTCCGAAATTCTTTGAAAACTTTCCCTCACTTCCAGACAAACGTTTTATTTTCCCCAATTCTCATTCAAAATTTCTGAAAGAACAACCTTCAAAACACACAAATATTGATTTCTGATAGAAAAAGTTGCCTGTGAGTAAGATAAAAATATATTTCCAGTTCGCCATTTTGTTTTTTTCGAAATTTTGATTCAAGATTTTCAATAAGTGACTTTTAAACCGCAAATTTACCAATCCTTACACAAATTGGATGCTTCTTAGTAACGCAGATAGTCACTTCCGGTTCACCATTTTATTTTTTCGAAATTCTGATTCGAGATTTGAAATCAGCGAGGTCAAAAACTTAAGAATCACCATTGCATTCTTCAGTACGCACATCTGCCTAGTTTTGCCGATTTTTCTGTGAATCTGCCCACAGTGCGCCAAGTACATTAACGTGGACACTCTATCTGAAAACATTCGCCCATTCTAAAAAGTATCGTAAGCATTTAACAAAATAATTTGTTCCTCCTACAAAAAAGAATTGAAATCAGATATTACTGCCAAGTGCATCGTCAGATTTAAGTTATCTCCAGTATGTAATTAAGGCCGCACCATTGAATCTGCGAAGTACCCAATAAGTATAAGCCTCTAGTATACTACTATAAGCAACAAACCGACTTATGCGAAAATTCTCATTTGTATCCATTCACAGCAATTGGAGAAAAAACGTTATCAAACAAAGAAAACAAAAAATTAGAACAAAAATTGGAGGAAGTGGTACTTGGCGGGCTTTTTGCAAAAAAATCACAAATTCTGCGACACAAATTCTGCGTGAATAAATGTTTCGATAATAATTACAAAAATTTCAAAATATCAGCCCGCCAAGTACCACTTCCTCCAATTTTTTTTCTAATTTTTTTTTTTTTTTCTTTGTTTGATAACGTTTTTTCTCCAATTGCTGTGAATGGATAAAAATGAGAATTTTCGCATAAGTCGGTTTGTTGCTTATAGTAGTATACTAGAGGCTTATACTTATTGGGTACATTCGCAGATTCAATGGTGCGGCCTTAATTACATACTGGAGATAAATTAAACCTGACGCTGTACTTGGCAGTAATATCTGATTTTAATACTTTTTTGTAGGAGGAACAAATTATTTTGGTAAATGCTTACGATACTTTTTAGAATGGGCGAATGTTTTCAGATAGAGTGTCCACGTTAATGAACTTGGCGCAAGGTTTTTGTACGTGAGGTGTTTTTGGGGGGATTACAATTATTCGTCTAACAATTTTAATATGTGTTGTGTGATACATGCAACTGTTTGTAATATAACAATTTCACATAGTTACAGCTTTTTTGTTGAAATTACAATTATTCGTCTTAGCTTTATTGAAATTATGCCCAATTACCTTTATACCGACGCGGGACGTGTCAGGTGGGTGCTTGATTATGCATCTGGGCTGAGCGCAAGACAGGTGGTGGAAAAATTTCAATTCGAGAATCCGGGACGCCAAGTACCGCACCATTCATGTATCGTGCGTACATATGACCGGTTCCATGATACCAGAAGTGTTGCGCAGGCTGATAGAAAAGTTGTATACCCAACCAGAGCTCTATCTTGGGAGCAAAAATTATTCATATGTGCTGCGGAAGTAAACAGTAAGACAACTACATCAGAGATAGGGCAGCAGACACAGCTCGCAAAATCTAGTGTCTGAAAGGTCCTGCGGGCAGAAAAGTATAACTCTTTCAAAATTGGTGTGCACCAAAAACTTTACCCTCAAGATATAATATTAAGAAACGAATACTGCACCAATATGCTGCGGCGGCTCAACGCCGGCCGTGGTATGCTGGGCAGGATATGTTGTGCCGATGAATGTACGGTACAGATTTGCGGTACACCGAACCGCCAGAATGTGCGTGGGTGGTCCCGTGAAAACCCGCACGCATTCACAGAGTCACGCACACAGTACCCGCTGAAGCTCAACCTCTATGGGGCTGTATGCGGTGATAGTCTTCTTGGGCCGTACCGGATTGACGGGAACGTCAATGGAGGTCGTTATCTCCAGATGCTGCAGCATCATGTGGGAAACGACCTCCAAAGGGTTGAACAGAACGTATGTATTTAAACTTATAAAGTTATTGAACACCTGAGAATAAATAATACTTCATGAATAAATTAAATATTTTGCAACAAATGTCAAACCTTAAGACCAAATTAAAAATAAGAAATGATGCACAAGTGATGCGTTTAAACCTGCGTAAATCTATTAGTCATCTCCCAATTACACCAATAGCTTGACGGACCAATGTGGTACTTACATGACGGTGCACCGGCCCACTCCACGTTGGCAGTTCGAACGCACCTAAACCAACGCTTTCCAGGACGATGGATCGGCCGTCACGGTCCGATCAGATGGCCTGCAAGTTCTCCAGATTTAACACCGATGGATTGTTTTATCTGGCCGCATATCAAAAACCAACTTTATGCCAATGATCCATTGGATAATCTGCAGGACTTGTGGGCCAGAATCCAGGAAATCTGTGCAACCATTACTGCACAGCAAATTAGGAATTGCATTACCAACTACCATCATCGGTTACAACAGTGTTATGATTACGGTGGTGGACATTTCGAGCAGCTTGGATAAGGTACAGTTGTCAGCTGTATTGGTATACATCTGTGGGGGCATAGAGGTGGTCGACATGAGTAAATTAACTCGAAGAACGTGTGGTCTCCAAAGTCGCGTTCGAGAGATACGACGTTAAAATATTTCGCGAAGCACAGTGGGCAGCGGCTAGCAGTATTGTTGATAGGTGTGCTCGACTGCTGATGCGGAACATAACGCTTCGAAATTTACGAATTTCGAACGAAAACACTATTTTTAAATTTAATTTCGAAGCGTTATGTTCCGCATCAGCAGTCGAGCACACCTATCAAGAGACTCGGTAGAGTCTCGCGCCTAGTTATATAAAAAAAAATTTTTTGTATGCGCCGCGCGAGACTCGACCGAGTCTATATACCCGAACGAGAGCTGAACGGCCGTTACGGCAATTTATGATCGTTAATTTCTTCCGTCTCGCTATAAATAGGAAATTGTAATATTTATCGCAGAATGTGGCCAAGAAGAGCTTTCATTTAAGCCCTATTTCGATTAAATCGGTGAACGTAGAGCTGAGATATGTTTATTCGACGTTTTAGATCAAAGTAATTCGTACTTGTTTTCGTCGAGTGTTCATCTCCTTCAGCCAGTGTGGCACTAAACCTATGTGTATAAAAATAAGCATAGAGTGGCCTTCGCTAGGCTATGTAGAGAGACGAGACCTACCAAGTACGGACGTCAGTAGCCAGATGGCGCTTTCGTTAGCTCTTTATTTTCACCAACTAGTTTTTTTTTTTTTAGATCCTTCTTAATGGCTTATATCTGATAAGGAATGTAGCCGAACCACCAACTACAGTACGGTATCGTACCCCATCTTTTATTTTCTTTTTTATTGTGTCAATTTATTTTTGGTCGTAATGTTATGTGTATAATTCAGCAAACGATCATGTAGGGTATGGTACGATTTATTTTTTATAGGATAAATTGAAATTTTTTTTTTCCTCGGAATCAAGTTTAAAAGTTTCGTTCAGGTACTCAAATAGGCCTGTTAAAATATAAGCTCTTAATATTAATATTAAGATGGCCCGCATTGCACTTTTCGATTTCCCATAAGAATAACACAGAAACAACCACTTTTGTTCCCTCTCATTTTTGTAACTAACGAACGATACGTCGTACAGTAAAGTTCTTGGCATGTTTTTCTAGAGAATTAAACGCTCTACAAAAAAGGTCTAAAGTCATTTTTTGGTAAGTCGACTCGGTCAAAAGTTATTCAAGGAAAAGTTATTAATTTTGACCTCCATTATGCCATTTTAACATAAATAATATCAATGCATAGAGATTATTATTATCGATCCTCGTATACCAAGATTCATGAGTAAATGTCTAGATATCTTTATGCGAAGGCAATAAACACTATACAGGGTGATTCAGTTCGACCGCACCATATTTTAGGGGTAGATTCTTTGCGAAAATCTAAGACTAAAAGTCCTTTACGAAAAATTCGAGGGACCGACGGTGTTCCAGTTAAAAAATATCAAAGTTGACCAATTACGGAGCTCATACGTGACCAAGATAGGCCTGGCTTGTAAGTGAAAATTTAACAGTGCCCGTGTCAAATCGAATAACTGTCAAGATTTGAGTTTAATTACTTGTTGACAATTAAATCGTTGTCTCCGACTGAAATCGTCGTGTCCAGGTAGCTTGTTTACTTTGCTCAGGTCCTCCGCTGGGTGGTTTCCGGAGTTCAGGTCGACCGCTTCGTAGTTTCCAGGATTCAGGTCACGCGCTACGTGGATTTCGCCGCCCGGGTCCTTCGCTTCATGGTTTCCGGTGTCCAGGTCACGCGCTTCGTAGTTCTCGCCGTCCAGGTCCTCCGCTTCGTAGTTTCCGAGGTCCAGGTCGACCGCTTGGTAATTTCCGGTGTCCAGGTCACGCGCTTCGTAGTTCTTGCCGTCCAGGTCCTCCGCTTCGTAGTTTCCGAGGTCCAGGTCGACCGCTTGGTAGTTTCCGTTGTCCAGGTCACGCGCTTCAAGCGGTCCACCTGGACCTCGGAAACTACGAAGCGGAGGACCTGGACGGCAAGAACTACGAAGCGCGTGACCTGGACACCGGAAATTACCAAGCGGTCGACCTGGACCTCGGAAACTACGAAGCGGAGGACCTGGACGGCGAGAACTACGAAGCGCGTGACCTGGACACCGGAAACCATGAAGCGAAGGACCCGGGCGGCGAAATCCACGTAGCGCGTGACCTGAATCCTGGAAACTACGAAGCGGTCGACCTGAACTCCGGAAACCACCCAGCGGAGGACCTGAGCAAAGTAAACAAGCTACCTGGACACGACGATTTCAGTCGGAGACAACGATTTAATTATCAACAAGTAATTAAACTCAAATCTTGACAGTTATTCGATTTGACACGGGCACTGTTAAATTTTCACTTACAAGCCAGGCCTGTCTTGGTCACGTATGAGCTCCGTAATTGGTCAACTTTGATATTTTTTAACTGGAACACCGTCGGTCCCTCGAATTTTTCGTAAAGGACTTTTAGTCTTAGATTTTCACAAAGAATCTACCCCTAAAATATGGTGCGGTCGAACTGAATCACCCTGTATAATTTCTGCGAGATACTTTTCTCATGTGGAAACTGACCTTTTGCTCAAATTTTTATTCGACACAATAAGCTGTGATGATATTACATTTGCTTAATTCATGTCGCACTAACTTGGAAATTTCCCATGCGTTACAATCACAGGGCGATTGACTTTTCATACGAGTGATCCAGTAGACAATAGAACGCCAGAAGAGGCACGAAATTCTCTCTCTGTCTACATAGGGGCGGGTGGGGCAAAATGGACCAGTAAAAAAAAAAAACTGATTGATTGAAAAACTTGAGTATAAATAAGAACTTTATTGATACAATTGATGTGGAATTGAAGAAAACTCGAAGAACATTCAATATCAGTGTGATTATTGTGTGCAAACTAGAAAGCCATAATGAATTATGTTGCTATATTTCTTTATTTTAATTTTTTTAGTCTTTAGTTTCTTTTTTTTACGTTCTACATTTTTCGCCAATTTCACATCAATTGTATCAATAAAGTTCATATTCATACTCGAATTTTGCAACCATTTTTTTGTTCTTTCTTATCGGTCCATTTTGCCCCACCCTTCCCTATATATAAATATAGTATATATATTTCATATAGAGAGTGGTCGACAATTTATGCAATTTATTACGGATACGAGAATAATTACACTTAATTAATAAAATTCTACAAAAAGTAGTGATATCCCCATAAAAAGCACCTTTGGTGCAAAAACCTTTCGCCTAGTTATATAAATGTTATAGTTATATACAAAAATTCCTTCCTCGTAAAAAAACAATTCGAAATCGGATGCTATTGCCTAGTTGCCTAGTACCGACATTACGTTTATTTTTTTTCGAATTGACAATTAGGCTTTTCATAACACGGTATTGACCGCCTTCTTGTCTTGCCACGTAGAATCATACAGGTAACGATAGGCAATTGACGCCTCCATTGGTTCAAACAGAAGACATACAAAAAATAATAATTAAAAAAAAAAAAAAAATTTGGAGTACGTGGTACTAGGCGGGCCTTTTCTATACAAGTACAAGTAAACGGCGATTGAACCACATCAATAATCCTAATATAATAAAACGCAATATTGGCCCGCCTAGTACCACGTACTCCAAATTTTTTTTTTTTTTTTAATTATTATTTTTTGTATGTTTTCTGTTTGAACCAATGGAGGCGTCAATTGCCTATCGTTACCTGTATGATTCTACGTGGCAAGACAAGAAGGCGGTCAATACCGTGTTATGAAAAGCCTAATTGTCAATTCGAAAAAAAATAAACGTAATGTCGGTACTAGGCAACTAGGCAATAGCATCCGATTTCGAATTGTTTTTTTACGAGGAAGGAATTTTTGTATATAACTATAACATTTATATAACTAGGCGAAAGGTTTTTGCACCAAAGGTGCTTTTTATGGGGATTAACAATACTGCTAGCCGCTGCCCGCCACACTGAAAGAAATTCTGTTACAATATTTGCTTTGTCACGTATCCAAAAGTACAATAAAATATAGGATTTTAGGGACAATCGAGGTACAATCATAAAGGTTCCCATAATAATAGGAGATTATACTATTCCTATATGTAATAATATTATCTTGAGTAGCAAGAATTACTATATTACCTTTGGAAACAGTGCTATTCTGCTATTGGAGAATGGAAATTGTAAATAATGATAGTGATTCATTGGAAGTTTTACTAAAATAATTTTGGAACTTGCTATTTAAAACAACATAAGTTGCAATACATGTATGAAGCTTTACTATTCTCAATAAGAACGTGCATTGAAATGAGAAGCAGTTGTACCTTCTGCAACTTGAACTTGAAGGAAATTGTAAAACACTATGGCAGAAATTGCCGAATATTTTCGAGCTGACCCGAGTTCGGCCGAGGAACGGACTGGCCGGCGATCGTCATCGCATTATCTCCCGGGTTTCGGATTAATGAAATTTAAAGGTGTCAACCGGTGTCAACAAGTGTTACCCGGATATAAAGAACAATTATTAAGGACGAGTAAGTATAAACATAAAATTCAACTAATTCGAAAAATATTCAATCACGTATGTAAGTTAATGAGGTTCGGAACATCACATACGAACAATTTTCGTTTAAATTGTTATATCTTAGGAAAAAACGTTGAAGTGTTATTTACATGTAGGCAATGTTTGATGACCTGATGGACTATGACGCAGCAGGGGTCCAGGTAAGCATCGTCATACGTAGACTTTCGGTTTCAACGTATAGGTCGCGAAGTCCGTATATTGGAATGAGTCAATTATGATAATACTACATCCTTTCAGATAGGTATTGGGAATATAAAATCCAATAAATGATTTACTTTTCCACGTAAAATATTATGTTACAGGATTACGTCACCCACGACCTCAACTCTGGGGAAGTGGTGAATGCGGGTTGCCAAAAAAAATTACGATTATCGCAATCTCCTCTCAAAGTAAGTAAAATACTGAAAATTTGGAATTATGTTTCGAAAAGCCAGTAATGTAAGAATCTTGGCCAAAATGTTGTTTCTCATAGTCATAATTCACAATATGAGACATCAGAACCTCAAAATCATCTGCCATTAATACTTCATAGTAGTTGGGGGTGTATATAAAGTTTGGAGCTCTCGCAGTAAAAATTGAGACGCGAGGAACCTCTTGCCAAGCCTCTTCACAGGTTGCGTAGACTTTAGAGAGACTTCGAAGAAATTCTGCAGGCTGTGAAAAAACTATAAAAGATTACTCGGGTCTCAATTTCTCTTGTAGGAAGCTGAAGATTTATATATTCAGTCTCAGACTACCGGAATCTACAATAATCGATTTCTTAAAAAAAGGCAATTCTCTTCTGAACATTAATTACAAAATAATAGATCTATTGTTCAAGTTCATATAATTGCACGTGTTCAGGAGACACATCCGGGATTTCCGAATCAATTGGAAATAGGGTTAGAGTTGATCGCCGAGTCAAATCGAGGCAGTGGAGAACAAGTTCTCGAGTCCAGTCAGGACAGAGGAGGACAGACTTCTGATCCAAATAGGGAAAATCTGCGTTCTACGGGATCACAGTCTCCAGGGGAGACGGGAAGTCTGTCGGTGATAAGGAATAAGAAAACTCTAGAAGAGGTAAGTTTTGGCAAATTATCATTAATCAACATCGAAATATTGCTTGTTAATTTTATCTGTACACACCAGGGTTGCAAATAGCGCATTAAATTCAGCATTGAATTAGTGCTTGAATTGAAATTTTTTTCATAATTTTTAATCCCAAAAAAGCGGATTAAAAATAAGTTCTCAATTTTGATTTCCATACTTACGATGAAAAATTGAATTCAAAATTTTTATTCGCGAAAACCGGATTAAAAAATAACTTTTCAATTTTTAATTCCATATTTTTGAATTAAGAATTGAATAAAAAATTTTCAATCCCGAATACCGGATTGAAAAATAACTTTTCAATTTTTAATCCCGTATCTTTTAACGGAAAATTAATTAAGACCCGGAATAATAGTAGATTGTGCGACGAGGGGGGGAAATGCCCTCCCCCCCATGTTGCCCACTGGATTTTTTTCAACAAGTGCATGTATAGGCCCTTTTTCGTGCATGAAACATAATATTCATCATTTCCTAGGGCAATAATATCCATTATTTCCCTCAGGAGGTAATGGATATTTTCTCCCTTTTTTTCCAATGGAAATATCCATCCGAAGGGAAATAATGAAGTCCACGCTACAAATGAGCAATTTTCCATCCACTTATATATACATACTCATCGTGGATTCACTGATAAAAATCGATGAAGCGTACATGGTCGTTGACGAACAGAAGTATAAGGTGGCTTCATGTCTGGATGCGTTAGAATTAACCTTCAAGACTTTCTTTGCGTTAGATTCTGCGTACCCAAAACCATCATTCAGACTTTGGCAGTTTATTCAACATGCGGTCTTCGATATCCAAATCGCTGGCGATTCATTGATAAAATCAGTAAAAGAATTGTTAGGCTTAATAAGACAGGCTTCTCTATAAGCTGCAACTCCGAGGACTGCGGAAAGCACTTTGTCGATAACATGATCTTTTGTCAGGCTTGCAAACTTTCATTTCCAGATAACACTAACTTCATCCGACAGCTGAATTTAACTCATGCTAATCTTAAAGAATTTTTTTGTGCAGAAGAGAACTGTCAAAAATCTTTTGTTTTACTTGATAGCTTTATTAGACATTTAAGAAGAAAACATAAATCTATCAAAGAAACCCCTGCTTTCTCGTTAGATAATCCTACAGTATTATTGAACTTAGATGAAGATTCATGGAATTTTGATATTGACAATGGATCGATTTCAGAAAAAGATTTTATTCCCGGAGAAGGCTCTGAGTCGAGTGACTGTGATACAGATGATGATTTGCTTTGGGATACTGATAGTTCAGAGCCAGTTGCAAACTTATCGAAAACTTGTAATGAAGTCGATGATGAATCCATGAAATTTGCAGCAAAGCTGTATCAGTATCCAGATGAAAAATAAGAAAAAGAGTTGATAATGTCATTGCTGAGGCCTCTGAATTGTTTGAATCTACCTTAAATTCGGTTCAAAACGAAGTATGCAGTAGCTTTAAATCTTTAGGTGCAAATGAAGAATACTTGCTAGAAATACAAGGAGTATTCGAAAAATTTGCAAAATCGTTTCAAACTCTAAAGTCTGAACAACGACGTTTTTCTATTTTCAAGTCTCACGATACATTCATTGTACCAGAAAGTTTCAAAATCGGAGAAAGAACAGAATTCAAGTCTAAATCTACAGGGACCAGTCGCCAAGAAGTTCCAGTTGTGGCACAATTCATCCCTATTCGGAGTGTACTGAAACAGTTTTTTGAAATGCCTGGTATATTTGATAAAACAATGAAATACGTAAATGGTTTGAAGTCTTGTAATGAAATCGTATCAAACATTGTCCAAAGTCTTTTTTGGACCCAAAAATGTGCTCGTTACGAAGATAAAATTATTCTTCCGCTTTTGATGTACTTTGACGATTACGAGAACAACAATGCCCTTGGAAGTCATAAAGGTGTATCAAAATGTGGAGCGGTTCATTTGAGCGTACCATGTTTACCACCAGAATTTCAATCCAAAATTCAAAACATCTTTCTATTCATTCTCTTCAACACACTCGATCGGAATACCTTTAAAAATTCAATCATTTTTGAGAAAAAGTCATACAAGAACCTAAATTCCTTCAAAATGAAGGGATAACTGTAAATCTTCCTACTGGTGAACAGAAAATTTATTTCGATTTAGCATTGCTCGTTGGCGATAATCTTGGTCTCCATTCAATATTAGGATTTGTTGAAAGTTTTCGGGCAACAAAATTTTGCCGGTTTTGTTTGACTGACTACGTGAATATCAATAAAGTATTCAAGGAAAGCGACTGTATACTTCGCGACGTTATGAATTACGAATTTTTGAAAACGAAAGATTCGTGTTTGTCAGGTATTAAAGAAATTTGCGTATTTAATAAAATACCTGGTTTTCATGCAACGAACAACCCAGCAGTAGACGTAATGCACGATTTTTTAGAAGGTGTATGTCGGTATGACGTTGCACGTTTCTTACATTATTTCATTTACATACGTAAATATTTCACCCTTGACCATCTCAACATAAAGCTACGTGCATTTTACTACGGGCCAAGCAGCAGTACAAACAAACCCCCGGAGATATTAGAGTCACATCTAAAAAAAAAAGTGCATTATATTGTCCTCTGCTGAGATGTTGAATTTGACAATGAATTTGAATCTAATCGTTGAGCTCTTGGTTGACAAAAATGACAAATACTGGCAGCTATTACTAAGGCTACAAGAAGTCTTGGAGATAGTTTGCAGTACGAAAGTTACTTCTGAAACTCCTACGATATTGGAACAAAAAATAACGGAGTACCTAACTCTATTAAATGATATATTTCCCAACAGTCTTAAGCCTAAGCATCATTTCCTACTTCATTACGCTTCTATAATGCGAAAAATTGGACCACTATGGAATATATGTTGCATGCGGTTTGAAAGTAAAAATCGCGAAGGAAAAACAATATCTCGTTCTGCTGTTCGTCGTATTAATGTTTGTAAAACGATTGCCCTGAGACATCAACTTATATTAAATTATAGGTTTCTTATTAAAAATTCATCGTATCCGACGTATATATCTAGCCGCGTTCGATCAGTTTTCATTCAGAACATACCAGATATTTCAAATTTCATGGATTTATTACCAACTTATTTAAAAAGCAGAACTGTTTCCGTAAGTAATTCCATTCAGTTCATGGGAAACACTATTAAGCAAGGTAGTGTAATAGTCACCTTTTCGGAATTGGGTTCGCATTTTTTTTCGTACATTTAATTATTCTAAATGGCGAAGACGACTTTTTTTTAGTTACGAAAGCTTTGAACGATATTTTTTTTGATGAGCATACTCGAGCCTATAAAATATATGATATACACAGTTTTGTTTGGGAATTGCTTCTAAAATCAGATTTACAGAATTCTCGTGTTGCGTATATCAATAAGTTGAGTGACGGAAAGCACTATATCACCAAAAGTTGGATGTGATTTATAATATTATGTATTATATAATAAATTTTGTGTAAATATACGTAAGCTGTTTCAATTTTTTCACCCAGCACTCATGTTACGAAGTAGTTGCAGGCCCCGAGCTCATGGAAAACCGTAAGCTGTTGCCGGATCACTTGCAAGCCATCCGTTCACGCAGACTCATACGTGGTTGGTCGAGCACCTCATGTGAGTGACCGGGGGCCTTTAAGTGATGCGTTTTGCAGCTACGGCCTTCCGACTGCTCATGGACGCCAGCGTGACTTACATTTTTAGAATAGTGGCTTAAAGAGATTGCAATACCCTAATACCAAACTCCGCAAGATCCTGTTCTACTCGTTGCAAAGCACTATTGTAATCTTTGCTTTTCGAGCTCAGAAAGATTGTTATAAGTTAACCGAAATACGGAACATTTTATTACGCTATTTGTAGAGCAGTATTGTAATTTTTGGTATTTGAGCCCATAGCAAATTATAATATAGGGACTTCGAAATACTATTATTCTTGGTAGGTCAAAATGCAACATTCTTAGGAGTTATTGCAATAGAAGACATCAACTCTGCATTTCGGCACTCACTATCGTACTTTTCGTAACCGTACCTCGATTATCCCTAAAATCCTATATTTTATTGTACTTTTAGGTACGCGACAAAGTAAATAATGTAACAAAATTTCTTTCAGTGTATGCTACGCGAGATTTTTTAATCGATCGTATTTCGCGAACGCGACTTCGGAGACCACGTGTTCTTCAGGTTAATTCACTCAGCTAGACCCCCTCTACTACCCCTATCATTTTGTGTACTTAGTTCTCGGACACCGCGTATAAAAATAATGCTCATCCAAAAAGAATCCATCCGCAATGGGTACTGATTAACTTACGTTATTGAACAGGCTCTGTCCTGGTCACTCATGAGTCCGGATATTGTAGAACTAATATCAGCACGTGGAAATGGAGGACTCACCGCTGCACGGAAGCGTTAACGAAAGGAAGATTTGAATACGTTGCGCCCTCTGGATACATTATTATTATGTTCAACTTATACACTATTTCCGTTCTACTTATACACTACTCCAGTTCAACTTATACACTTCTCATTCTATTTTATTTACCGATTTACTGTTCTGTTCAACTTATACACTTCTCATTCTATTTCATTTACCGATTTAATGTTTTGTTCAACTTATACACCAGAACATAGAAGCACGTTGCGCCCTTACGTAAGCGCGCGTAAATTCAAATTCTGAATACATTCTTATTATGTTCAGCTTATACACTTCTCATTCTATTTTATTTGCCGATTGACTGTTTCGTTCAACTTATACACTTCTTATTCTATTTTATTTACCGATTTACTGTTTTGATGAACTTATACACTTCTCATTCTATTTCATTTACCGATTTAATGTTTTGTTCAACTTATACACCAGTGCACGTATTTGCTCACTATTTGTTATACCGTTCAACTTATACATCAACTGATGGACGTCAGTGACTCAATAGAACAAAAATAGCTCATAGTTGAAGATTACGCTATCGGCTTGCTACAAGATAACCTGAATCCCGTAGGCATGTAATCAAAAGACTTCAATGTGTAGTGATGCATGGTGCACAACATAAATACTTACTTCATATGCATATTTCAATATCGTTGACACAAACGTGTCTACCCACAAAAAGTTACGATGAAGCTTTACTGAAACAAAGCTGCAAGTGCATGTTAATGTGGGGACTCACATCATCCCTAATGAGCCCGCTACGAGGCTACGCCAAGTTACATCTCTCTGGCTAGTGCTAGGACAAACACTCGGTTCGTATATATACCGATTCCTAACAATCCCTAACGTCCACTACCGGACACACCCCGTCTAGGGCAGAGTACAGTGGCGCAGCCCTACTGACGAGTCTGTCACTGTACCCAAAACGAAACGCATACCTGAAGGTTCGACTCCTTCACGCGCAAGCTCAAGAGTTCCCCACATGTTAGAAGGTTTGAATTCTCCAACAAAGACAAACGGATCTACACTCACACCCGAGGGTTCGATTCCTTCATTAATTTGAATAAAAAAATTAATACTGAATAAACAACTTGCATACGACATATTCGGAGACCTGTATTTCGAAACTGATTTATTTTGTACCCTGCCATGAAAGAACTTGTGAGGTAATACTGTGTCGTTTCGTAGTTTGATACGAAACAAGTCTCTCTTCTGAAATTACGGTTCATAAGTATTGAAGTATGTTATCTGTTTTGAGACAAAGCGTGTCGCAGGAGAGCAATTACTTTTTGTACATGAATTAACCAATGTCTGCTTGACAGAGGGTTACACAAATAATTGTTTGTCCATTCCGACAGTTAATTTATGGAGGTTGAGGCTACCTTCAACTGTGCTTCGCTATACTGAAGGTGGTAGGTACAACGAAACTTGAAAATTTCGCAGGGCGACTTTTCATTCAAGAGGGAATGCATATTGTGCGATAATTATTGTTTTATTGCCGGTAATTATTATGCAAACTAACGAATTAATCTAATCATCTGATGTGAGAATAATTTTTATGACAAGCTGGAGTGTTTCTTGACAAATAAATTATGTATTCATTTTAATTGTGAGTAGAGTAATATCAATTTGATATTCAGTATGATTAAATTCATACTCAGGTAAATGAACACAGTATTTGATGTCTGAATAAAATTTATTAACAATTCTTAAACATGCGTAACATTATTTGAATCAAGTTTTAATTTAATGCTGATCGTCTACGCCGCAGAGTCTATGCGACATACCCTTGTATTATTAGCTATAAAAAGCTAATTCGAGGCATATATCAAGTCGCTGACAACGAAGCGACCGAACTTGGTTCAAATTAGTTTATAATTATACTCCATCTAATTTTATTCTCTACATATGTATATCTGGATACAACATGCATACCTCTGCATTGCAAATATTATTACCAGTAAAAGTTTTTCAGTCCCAAGACAGCGTGGCATTTGTTCAACCAATTATTTTTTATGAACTGGTACCAATCAAGTTTTGGAATGCAAAATCTATTTCCTTATGCCAGAACGTACAGTCGTATCTTTTTGATCCTGCAGCTAATAATAGGATGTAAATGTAAACTCGTGTACAATAGCGGTAGAATGCAGAAATCAAATGTGCCCGCCAAGTACGTAGCTCTTAGAATGATGTTTCGATATCACTAAACGAAACAGCGAGGTCCGAATTCACGACGTATACTTGCGGGGAAATTGTAGTGCTTTGCAGCCTTTCCTAATATCATGACAGAGGCTGGCCATAAGATTCTCGTGAATTTTGATTGTAAGATAATTTGGGTACTTTGCGGCTGTTTTTTACATTCCATATATTTTTGACCCGGATAAACATATTCTTCGTGAAAATTCTGATACCTGATTTAGCATACGTACAATTTGTTTCCGAGAAACGCAGGGATTTATTCGAAATTTATTGTTGTACGATTCGGAACGCCGAATCCGCATTCTAATGAAGTATGACCAAATGCATAGAGGCGTATGTCTAATCCTCATTCGGAGTACCATGCCATTAATAATTAATACCAAATACTATTTTTTCTTTGTAGATTCTATAAGTTTTGTCATTACATTTAAAAGAAATTGCGGCCAAAAATCTTTATCTGGATTCCGATTAACAATCATTTTTGTCAATTTTTATCAATAAAGACTTTGTCTACCATATTACGAGAGAATAATTATTTTTTCCGAAATTTCCGAATCAATTTTCTGATATATTATAGCAGCCTCTCTAGAAACATATTTTGAGTCCTCCATTTTGTTTTTCGGAATTTTGATACCAGATTCGTAATCAGCGACCTCAAAAATGTAAGTATACTAAATAGGAAAGAATTCCGTTAATTCCCTGATTTATGGCCACGTTTTCCTGAAACTTCCCCACTGTGAGACGTTCCCTGGTTACTGTATTCGTGAGAAATGCTTTCTAGCGTTCTTAAGCAGTGGGCCGGGATCTAGATTTCCGATAGATGGCGCGCATGCTAGTCCCGCCTACACCGCTAATACTTAAATATTAGCAAGATAAATATCTATCTTATTAATATGTGTCTTATTATTCTGCCACGTTACAAACAAACCTACAGAGTGAAAATTGGACTCCGTAGCTCTAGGGAGAAATAGAGAGGCGGCAGTGGCATGGTCGTTCACGCTATCGGGAGGAGGCGAGGTCCGTGGCGGATGTAAAATCTGCCACGTTACAATACAAATGCTATGGATTTACGTCAGATTATTGGAATCAAGCCAAAATTATGAATTGCAGAACCAATAATTGAAATGTTTTCTTTTTTTTATCAAGATGATCTCACATAGTGTGAAAATAAAAGTATTGTGGCTATTTCCAAAAACTGGCTTATTTTTGTAGCTTATGTGTCTGACAAAATGTGTGTGCAATTTCATACCGATCACAATTATACTTGTCAATACCTGTTGGTTCCAATTACCTAAATTTGCATTAAGTTTATGTTTCGAGATAGGATGGGTGAAAAACCTCGTCTGTGAATTGTGATTCCTGGAGACTTTGCAGATTGCAGTATCCCATATCCTTACCTTTACCATTTAACCCTAATCACTTACACTTCTAGAAACTTCCACATTACTTACACGGGGTCTCTCTGACCCCAGCCAACTTTGAAAAGTTGTCACACTAATTCTATTGAAAGTTTCATCGTGAAATAATTCCTGGGAGTACCTTAGCATCTCAATAATGGGTCCTAATTAGTTATTTAGAACAAAATTAAGTTCGAACCTTGTGAAAAATTCTCAAATAAGAACCCAGAAAAAGTCAGTTGTTTTACTGCAAAAATCATAACTTTTACAATTTTTAATATTTTTGGCTAAAATTTTAATGGGATATTCTAGAGATATTGTGCTTAGAGAAAAAGCACAAATTTGAATTTCGACTGCGCGGTAGCAAGACTGACGCTTGATCACAATTCTACGCATCCAACGTATAGTTCAAATTCATAACGGGTGGCGCCTAAAGTTCGGATTCGAGTATCTTCTATTCGAAAGTTTGAACGGATGTCGGGGTTGGGGTCATCTGGATCCCTAGTAAGTGACTAGGGTTAAACGATGAATATTTATTGTTTCTTGCGACCGTGAAAAAATAAATGAACCAAAATAATTCCAACGCTTTGGAGGCACGTTTTTTTAAATAATTCATCCGAAAATATATTTTTTTCATCAAATGACCGCTCGTGAAATGAACGTTTTATCTTTATTTTGTTTTTTTTTTCCTGTAATTACATGCGTGTAAATTTTCAGAATAAAAGACAGATTCGTGTAAGAAATATAATTAAAATACCTAATTATGTGGCGCCAACCCTTGCTCCTCTTCCGTGGTTATCGAGGAAGGTGAGAGTCGTAAACTCTCACCCCGACAAACTGGGTTTCGTCAACAATTTAAGGAGCTAATTCCTCACTGCAACAGGGTTTAAGTGAGGATGGTTTGTGATGGTTTGGATTGGAATGAATGACACGGTGATGAGTAATCAATGTCATTTCAATTATCCAGCGGATTGCAATACGACTGACGGAACACAAATGAACCGATGTTCTGAATTTCGTGTAATGTATAGAGATGCGACGGTCTGGCTTGTATAATTTCTGTTCTTAGACTAACTGAAAACTACAAATTCCTAGCCTAGTGTGTAGAAGGTGGTCTTGTTAGTGGGAGTGGAAAAAAAAATTTGAGTAAGGGTAGGAAATTGTTAATTCATGCTGATTGATTCAGTTAGTCGAGTGGGAGATTCTTTTAAACGTAAGGATTGGTCAAACTTGTTCAGAGTGGGAAAGTTGGGGGCTAGAATGAGGATTGTTTGAACATTTGGTTTCTTCGAAGGACGAGATGGAAGAGAGGTAAGGATTCGACGCGAGACGTGAGAAAACAATAGAGTTGAAGTTTTTCGACAAGCACAAAAGAGCTGTAAAGCAATAGCTGAGAGACAGTTTGAATTTTGGGTCTTCCACATTTGGTCGCCAAATGCTGTCAAAAAGTGTGAGAAAAGGCTTTTTACTATGTAACTAATAACATGGATATATTCTAAAATACGTAACTTAGCATGTAGATACGCAACAAATTATATGACGAAAATCTCAACATATTTTCGTGTATCCTTTCGAAAGATATAATTTTTTTTCTGACCAAATACAGTTACTCGCTGCATTTCGGGGAATTGAGACGCTTTTTGGATATTTTGGAGGGGTTGGAGAGAAAATTTTTGATATTTTCGTCGAATATTTGAATATTTTAATTAAATCTTCTATACGTATAATATCTCTCTTTTTGTTGCCTAATATCAGGGGGACGTTAATAACTGTATTGCCTACCCAATTGTCTTTCTTGCATCAAATTACAGTTGGTCCCAAAATATCCCTTGTCGAAGCTTTAGGTCCGCTGACTACTGATGCGCTGGGAAATCTGCATACCACCCGAATGCACCATTTTCTCCCGTATGCCCACCAAAGTCTACGTAATCCAGAACGTGACTAGCGGCTTGCTCAATCCTGGGAACTGATTCAACGTTCTCGGTGTGGACTTTAGCCATAGCAACCGGGACGAAAATCTCAGCACGGCGAGCGACCCTCACTATTGAAGGCTCTGAACATGATTCGGGACGTAATTCAATTGATTCAGCCCTGTCGAGGGGGATGATCAGGTACCTGGGAAGAGCAGCCACGGTGCCGGCACCGACCAGAATGATGAAACTGAATATCTGAAATCATTTACTATGTTTATGAAGTTTTATGTTCGTGTATCGGATCCCCTTGTGCAATGAGGCACCAACAAATGATTAAAAAAATAAAAATAAGTTATTGATGTATCAGGAGACTTGCCTGATGTAAGTCTCGCGCAAAATAAATTTATGTTGCGGAATGAACAATGTCGCATTGCCAAGTATGTACGCTTGGCGTGTTTAATCATGACTAGTATGAAGTTGGCACCACAGTCTTCTTCTATACTTGATGGTGACATAGATAAGGAAAGAGACAGAAGAGATTCTTAAATATTCGTTCTTATACGCAATCTCTGAATTCACAAAATTCATACTTCGGAAACGGCTATCGTTGATGTCATTACCAAGGGAACTTTTTCACGTTGATTTAGGTAAAATTTTTACGAAAAAGTTTGAAACCCACCCATGGAAAAACTAACATTTTTTCCAGAAAATTCAGCCTTTGTTACATGGAACACCCCTTTTCTAATTTTTGTTTTAAGCCACCCGTAGGTCTCGAAATTAATTTGAAAAGGTCTGTACCGCCATACATAGCAATGAAGAAACATTTTTCTCTCGAAGGCCTATAGAAAACGAGGCTCATGCTTTGATACTTGTTGCAGCACTGCTTGTTGTACTATCCTGCGATGGCGTCGACGGCTGTCTTTTTTTTCCGAGATTATCTTCAACGTTAATAGTGATAATATCTTGGAAAGGGGTGGATGGCTGCGATGACATTAAAGGGTAGCTGAATATTTAAATTTGTTTCTTTATCACAATTATAACGATACAACTTATACTGAGCGCGCCAAGACCCAATCGACTCAAGTTGTCACTAATAGAGTCATAAACGGACTGAAGTATAATGATATTCTTCCGGAAACATGTCTTCTCTGATTTCTCTTTAATTAATTCGACACTTTGAGAGATATTCAGTTCTGTATATTCTACAAATTTATACCAATATTATATCTCGATGAGACTATAACATAATCTGACGATACCCAGAGGGAGGAAGTATGCTCAGAATGCACCCCTTTAACAAATCATACTATCGCGCAAGTTACGTTATCTCATGTAGATTGATTCACCAATTTACTGGACTACGAGGCAAGACATTGCACATGCAAATTGTTTGATGACCATATTTTTTAGCTTTATCGAACGAATATTGAAAATTTGTCTATAATAAGTCGTTTATGACGGAAAATATTTGTTATACGCCATACTTCGCTCTTTAGTATATTAGTACCAGGGCGACCGAGCTTTGCTCGGTATTTTTTTTATTGTAACGCGGAAAAGATGAAAAACACGTTTTCCCAGAGATGAGACCTAGCTAGATCGATTTTTAGCCGCCAAAAACCCCCACATGGAAAATTTCATCGAAATCGTTGGAGCCATTTTCGAGATAAGCAAAATAAATTTATATACAAGAATTGCTCATTCAAAGGTATTAGATTAGTAAAGTTCTAGATATCGCTCATTGGCAGAAGGAGTTGACCTCAAGATAGTGGAAAAACACAAACTGAGAAACTCGTGGCAATACACTAGATCTCTCCACGGCCGATTCAATTTCAACAAAGCTGTAAAGCAACTGAAGAACCTGTAAAGAGACGAGAGGAACACAGCAATCCAACGTCGAAAACCTAACAGCCAGAAAATTGACAGTCTACGCTCACTATGAAAAACTACCCAGGTAGAAAATTGTCTCGGCTAAAATGGTAGCTGCGAGCCGTATTTTATGTTGGCTTGCGAGACTCGCTACTGCGACATTGGCTAGAGACTGCCGTTAGCTATGTTTGCAGTTTCGAGTATAACATATGTTATGGCTAAATCAAACTAGACCGCTACTGGCTATACTTCACAGGTATTTTCGAGGTTGGTTACTGTCTCCGTACTGTATCTAGCCGCGACTTCACTACCCGCGAGAGTGGCGAGGGTCGCCGCTGTATGGTCCAGGATAATCCGCTACTAGCATTACGTTACATTAGTGGTGTGATGAATATTCGCATTCGCATTCGCATTCGCGGATATTTGTCGCGCCGACCACACGAGCGCAAAAAAGTTTACGTTCGAGTCGCATACAATATTTTTTGGCCCCTGTGCGTCAAGTTCGTATACTGATAATCATCGTATGAGGTTTATAATTATAGCATAATTATCGATATCTGATATCATAATGGAATAAATAGCTTTTGTCAGAAGGGCGCAGGTGGGGTCCAGGAGCGAGCCCTCTCTCCATTTAAAAAATACTTATAAAACATCAAGAAGAATAGTTGAAAAAAAAACATAAATAGGTTGAAGTTAATGTTAGAATATATATATATATATATATATATATATACAGGGTGGTCCATTTAAGTTGGCACAGCAGAATATCTTGAGAACAACGTATTTTAGAGAAAGATGTTTGGAATAAAAGTTTCATGGTTCGGAGGGGGCAAAACACTGTGCTATCGTACTTTTAATTTGGTGGAGGTTTACAAGGTCATTCGGAGGTCAACATTGTTTTTTTAAATAGAAATGTATACTTTTTTTCACAGATTTGCATTGTGCGCAAAAAAATACAAAACTTTTATCCCAAGTTATTTTTTCTACGACATCAATTTTTCAAAATATTTTACATAGGCTGATCACTATACATTGGCCTGCTAGGTCGCCAGATCTTTCTACTACCTATTGTATTAATTTTCAAATTCTACGACATCAATTTTTCAAGATATTTAGAATTAATAAAATAGGTAGTAGGAAGATCTGGCGACCTAGCAGGCCAATGTATAGTGATCAGCCTATGTAAAATATTTTGTAAAATTGATGTCGTAGAAAAAACAATTTGGCATAAAAGTTTTGTATTTTCTTGTGCACAATGCAAATCTGTGAAAAAAAAGTATACGTTTCCATTTAAAAAAAACAATGTTGACCTCCGAATGACCTTGTAAACCTCCACCAAATTAAAAGTAAGTAGATAAGATATGACAGTTCTGGATCCAGCCTTCTTTATCGGCCGAACCGTGAGGGTAAGTTATCATCCATGTTTCTCCATTACCGGTCGCATGGTAACGATTTTGGATGATGGTAACGATCGCTGAGTTTTTGTTACCGACAATCGAGGTGGTAACTTATGGATTTGTTGGCTAAATCTTATGGTCGATTTCTGAACTTCTTCGCCCCCACCACCCACCTACGAGATCGGTCTGGTAACCTGTTGCGATTTTCTGCCATGCGACAGCGCCGCTACCGATCTCTGCATTTGGATGTTACCGCCCGACTTTCCGCTATGCAACAGCGCCACTACCGATCTGCATTTAGATGTTACCATCCGATTTTCCTGCCATGCAACAGCGCCACTACCGATCTGCATTTTTAGATGGCTGCGTATCTTGCCGGCTGACGAGCTGGTATGTTATTATCCGATTTTCTGCTATGCAGCAGCAGCGTCACTACCGATCTGCATTTCAGTGTTATATTATTTCGATTTTTCCCCGTCACGCAACGATGTCACTACCGATCTCCCCCCAAATACGACTCCCTTTTTCAAGAAATTAAAATCTAAGATGGCGGTGTGATTTTTTTTAAACTGCAAAAAGCCAAGATGGCTGCTCTGAAATATTAAACTCTTAGCTTATATTTTAATATTAGCTGAAATATTTGAAGAGTGACTGGGTATTATATGCGAGCAATGACACGAATCTTTTAAAAATATCTAACGTTTATTCAATATAACTTAACTCTAGCCTATGCTCAATAATAATAATAATAACGATAATAATTAATAATAATTAATAATAATAACAATAATGATATTGAGATCTGAAACAGAAAAGAAAAACAAAGTTAGGCATGTCATTGCGATTCCTCAATCATAAAAATCATACACACCATTCCTCGCTGAAACCCTCGTCTGGCTCATCATCTGTAGCTTCATCATCCATAGCTACATCTTCATCACCACTCTCATTCTCCAGGCTTTCCTCTATCCGATTCCGAAGATCATCACACATTGAATATTCATCAAAATCCGGATAATATCGATCATCAGCCACTTTTCTGAACCACCGGCAGAAAATCTCACAGTTTAATTCAACTATTGCGGTGGTGTTGTTTATCGTTATACGAGCACCCAGCGCTCCGCTAGGTCTGTCCCTATATGGACGCAGCAGCTCCACAACCAAATCATCCAGATGAGCTCCAACGGGTGCCCACTCCATTGGATATGCCCAATCGAACCGCGCAAAGAAATCTACGATGAAAAGAGAATGTTAACCAACTGAATGTAAAATGAGATTGTATCAAGACATTGGGTTACACTTACGGTGACGTATGTTTGCATAATTGCGAGCCATCACGTTTGACAATTTTTCCACTGATTCTATGAACTTTAACTATTCACCAGTTTTCAAAAACTGAAAATCGTCTTCTTCTTTTCAAACTGAACTGACAGGGGGCTGCATCCTATAAACTGCACAACACGCCCAAAATCAGGTCTAGCCAATCCGAAAACAGCCCTTAAAATACCGCCCACCATGAGAAATGATTCGAAACGCTTGAATTTTGTGGAACGCAGCCTGTGCATCTGTGTGTGTGATCCATACCGCCGCCGATATGTCGCCCAGATAAAAATCGGTAAGTCTTGATGCATAGAGCAATAAATGTCACTCAAAGTTTTCTTCACATTCTTTCGCAATTCGAAACGCTAGAATTTTGCGTATCTCTGTGTGGTCCATGCCGCCACTAATTAAGATATCGCCTATAGATAAAATCGGCTTATGGCTAGAACAATGAAATATCGTTCAGAACACCAAAAATTTTTTCCGCATTTTCCCGCAAGGCGCCGTCTGCACACCTGCGTGCGTACCGGTTGCACACAATCAACGGCCGGCTTAGTCAATCCTTGTCTATACTCGAGACCACACACGCGGTTTGTCAATATGGAGCTAATATTGGATCTACAAGGTTTCGGACGATTCAGCGATAAATTTGTGATAAAAGAGCTGGCTACAATAAGTATTCGCGCACATGAGGAATATAAGCAGGGTATTACACGCATCCTCTTCAAAGCACCACGCTCCTGGGTGACTCTCTCAAGCGAGTATAAAAATCTCAATTCGTGGCTAACACGATTTCATCATGGAATACCCTGGAATTCTGGAGAAACACCGTATAGAGATGTGGTCGCAATTGTGAGAAAAGTTGTGCAAGATGCGAGTTGCATTTATGTGAAGGGTCTGGAGAAGAAGCATTGGGTGAAAAAAATCCTAAGCGACGATTCGAAACCGGTGATCGATTTAGACGACTTGGGGTGTCCAAATTTTCGATTATTGCGTTTAGAATCCCGTGTATTTCATTGGCATGGAGACTGTCATGGCGATGTACCTGGAGGCTACCATTGCGCCTTCGAGAACGTTCAGCGGTTAAAAAACTGGTATTTGGAGAATCATAAAAAATGTGGTGGGGATGAGTGGTTAAAAGTCCAGAGCTCGCGGGAAGCTGCATTCGTGCATCTTGGATCCTCACCATTGACACATCTTCCGCATATCACCGAAGCCGCAACCTTTTTTGAGCAAGGTAAGAATATTATCATGTGATAATCATATTCAATCATAATATAGAGAAACTAATTCCAAATTATTTATTTATTTATTTTCCGCAGATGGATTTCAGCAAACTGAACAGCACCAGCAGCCTAGAAACCGATATGCTCACGAAAAAGATGTCGGAGCTACAGATTGGCCAGAAATATGACATCACTGGACTGAAGCCAGTGAAGACGAAATTTGGTGCGAGAATAATAGCAACAATAGACGGTGAATATAACACATTTCTGCCTGCGAGAATCGGGAAGGTCTTGGAGAAGGATCCTGCTCAGCTGGACCAGCTCAACACCGAGGTTGCCGAGAAACGTCTCCAGATCCTCTATCTCGGCGGACCGTTTAATAAATTTGAATTTTGCGGCAAAAAATCTGAATAAGTTCACAAAAAAAAAAATGTAATGGGATGGGTTGGGTTAAATAAATAACAGTGAAATTGCTAATAAATTTTTTATTTATTTATTGATCCTCTAGTTTACAATAAGCTTATTCTAGTTCATACATACAAGCATGCTTAAAATGTGGCTAATTTTCTAACGTTACCGCTGACGGGGTTATATTCAACAATACGATCATGTATAATCATACAGTGGGCCGAAGTGTTTGCCGGAAATGCGATGCTAGTTTCAAATTCTAAACGAATATCTACCGGTCCGCTCTTCAGCGATTCGTTTTGCTTGGAGCAATCTATGGCAATAAGTGGGGCACTTTTCAGAAAATTACTCTTTGACAGAAGAGGCTCGGGTTCTTTATCGTAGTATGAAGCTTGAAAGTTGGTGTACATATCGTAGAGAATGGCATATTGATTGTGGGCAATATCAAGATTTAAATTTCCATATGGATAGCACTGCGAGTTGAGGAAAAGTTTCACATCTCTAATCATACAATGATCGAATTCGCTGGCATTCTTCTTCGCATCGTTTCGTCGTGCAGTTTGGAATCCGAGTATAACGTGTCTAGGCTTCTCCAGTTGCGTCGATGTCTTGACCACCCACACATGCCTCGTTGTTGCAGGTAGCATCGGATACTCGTACATTTCCCACGAGCGAAAACTCATAGATACAGCCGGATCTTTGGCGATATAGTTGAGCATCTTAATCTTTGCGGGATCCGACAGTCTGATGTATGGTAATAACCATTCAATTTTCTCGAGTGAAATTTTAATTCCCTCCACAGCAGTTTGGTGTATGACATTCAAATCATTGTTTGATCGTGTCAGAATCAGCTCATGCTTTGCATTGACAATGATCCGATTATAATCCTCGGCAAATCCAAATAGAAAATTCAGCGGTATAACAACATCGAAGTATCCGGAATCGTTGGTTAATTCATTATCATTCATCAGCCAGCCTGTGTTTTCCAAGAGATGTTGCTGCCCCGGGGTGAGTGATAAGTATCCCTTCATAACACTCGTGATGCCCACATTCTTATTCTGATCAATCTCATGCCCATTCAACTCGTAACGCATCTCTCCAAACATATGACATATCGCCATATTGACCATTTTCGTAGTCGCACCAACAATACTGCCATCCGCTTTCGTAATCCTACCGAAAATGTGGAGCGAACTTTTGCTGGGTAATACACATGAGTCTTGATTCTGTACAGTGATGCGAATCTCATCGTTATTTTTGAAGGTAGATGATGCATACGATTGATGTGCGTGTATTTCACAGTGAGCAATCGACTCATCGAAGGCCACGGGTGTTTGGATTTTTATCATTTTCGGCATGGGAATATGCAGATATAACAGCGAATTCTTATTTTCCACCGCGAAGTCGAAGTCCTAGGCTCTGGAGAAACTGAGCGTTCTGATGTGTCACTCGAATCGGAGATGTTCGATGACTGATGATGCTTGGACATGTTATCGAGCTTTTATAGCCACCACCAGATTTCCTTGTCCGCTCAAATACTATACCCATATTATTATTATTACAAAGTTTTCATGTGTAATCGTATAGTTATGGTTTCACCGCGAAAATTGACCAATTTTCCGTCCTGATCGACTATTCTCAATTGGATATCATGTATTGACCGCACGGTGATTGGATGATAAATGACGTTTGTCGGTACTTCCACAATCTTATATCCGGGTGGAACGGTTGGAAAAAATTGATGAATCGTGTGTACTCGATGCTCGTTTATGTATGCACCCGTGGTGATATTACACTCAACTCGCAATGCGTTGACTTTGATTATACGAACGGGTAACTTGGACCTATGGGTAACACCACCAGCGAAGACATTGGGGGTAAAACCAAGCAAACGGGCAATGGAGTCTTTGAATTGAAAGTTCACCGCATGACTGCATCTAAGTTCACTGACTAACTCATTGTTATTAGCTTTCAGGCTGATATTTATATCCTTGGGAAGTGCTCTTTTCAAATAATTTCCAATATCCTCAATTTCGTAGCTCCCGGTGGGTATTGTAATTATTGTGTTAGGTATTGCGACGTCATTCTCCAATTGCTTAGGGTGTGATATATAAAACTTATTACACCCCTCATCAATATTGGGAATTGAGTTGAATGTCAAGAGCTCTATGAGACCGAGAACATATGTCTTTGTCGATGATAACTCAATAGGTGGAAAATATTGAGTCCTCAACACCGATGATTCTCCGGAGAGTGTCAACGTGAACGAATCAGCCATGACTAATAATATATCCTCAATACGCAACCATTTTATAGCTGCCCACTGAGAAACTTGAGACACAAGTGTCCGCAAATTACCGTATTATAGTCCTGATATCTCTTATGGTTGTATTTTACGCTACCAACACCAAGATATTTCATAAGATCTCTAGGTGGTTGTAAATCGCCAAAACTGTCGAAATACACCGCATCGCCGCCGTTTTTCGTGTATGCAACCCAATGCGTCCCCGGGCCGTTCTTATCATCAAGATTGATAATTGCGGATTCACGCTTTCTAGGCCCCGAACGGGGTAAGTCATTTCGCATAAAAACGCCCCGAAAATGTGGAATTTTCATAGCTCCGGCATAGTTGAGCAAATCGGCATCGGTGAGGGCTCGGTGTGGTAGCTTTATTAGTTTTTTGCCGGTTTCAAGTACAGTCCCATACCCTTCTTATATGGTTTCAGGTATAAACCCTTTCCCAAAGCAATCGCCTCCATCGATGCATTATGCCGTTTAGCCTCTTGTAATTGCTGCTTGTTGGCCTTAGCCTCGTTAACGACTTTTGCTATACCTGCCGCACCGCCCGCTAAAGCGCCGGTAGCACTAAGGGCAGCGAATATTGGAATAAGAAACGGTAATAAACCACCAATTTTCTTCGGGACGGGTAAAATACGAGGCACGCGCACCTTCCATTTAGCCACGGCTGAACGAGCACCCTCCAACGCCGACTCAATAGCCCTGACGCCGGGTTTCATAGATTTCTTAGCCGCTCGTATAATAGATTTCAATGTTCTTGTCTTGTTCTTGAGCGATGTTTGCGACTTACTCTCCCCCATGCCCATACCTAGTTTAGATTTTGCTTTCATGGTGTTAGCAACCGCCCAGGCGACAGCTTTTTCACTCACACCCGCGTCTTTAGCCAAAACCCGACCCCAAGCCCTCTCAGCTAGCACTTTATCAGCCTTATTACGCTCTGCAATATTATTGTGATTCCTTGAGTATGCGATGTCGTGTTCCTTGCATGCAGCGTCTAGAGCATTGACGCCTGGATCACCTCGAGCTAACCTCTTTGCCAATTTTGTACCAGGTCCACAGTACTGATAACCCGGAACGTGTAATTCAACTGGGAGATTGTTGATGATTTTATTTATTAAGCCGCGACCACTCTTTCGCTTACATGTGCATCCAACCATTGTTAACAATGAACTAACTCAAATTCTATAAAAGCAGACATTTTATACACGAATATATTAGTTCCCATTGCGACGTCTACCGGACATCATGAAATTTCAGGATCAAGCGATTAAACTACCTATAGCCAACTTCGATAAATTGGTCGAGCGGAAAAAGAAGAAGGGGAAGCGGCATGGGACTCTACTACCGAATAGTGTGAGGGCTGTTTTCTGCGGACCTTCGAATTGCGGTAAAACTAATGCCCTCCTCACGCTGCTTACCCATGCTAATGGTCTACGATTTGAGAATGTATACGTCTATTCAAAATCTCTCAATCAGCCAAAGTATGAGTTTTTGAAGAGGCTACTGGAGCCAGTGGAGGGGATGGGTTATTTTCCATTTGATGAGCACAAGGAGGTTGTAGAGCCGAAAGATGCACACCCCAACTCGATTATGATTTTTGATGACGTAGCCTGCGAGAAGCAAGATAATATCAGAGCCTATTTCTGCATGGGTCGGCACAGAGATGTTGATAGTTTTTATCTTTGTCAAACGTATGCTCGTATTCCAAAGCATCTGGTGCGTGATAATGCAAACTTATTGGTTCTTTTCCGTCAAGATGAAATGAATTTGAAGCACATTTACGCTGATCATGTGAATACAGACATGACCTATCAACAATTCAAAGATTTGTGCCAGGCGTGCTGGAATGATGGTAGATACAGTTTTGTAACCATCGACAAAGACAGCGAGATCAACGAGGGACGATATAGGAGAGGCTTCGACTGCTTTATAAGTCTAAATCATTAATAAGTCGCATACAGTTACAGCAAATCAATCAAACCGACAACATGGAGAGCTCCAAGATGCGTCAACAAAACGATGTGTTGCGAGAAATAGCGAGGGCTAGCGATATCATTCGACGTAAACACAAAATGATCAAAATGGGGAAAGACACCAGTGAGCAGGCTATTAGTGAAATTTTTAAACCTATAGTAACACCGCTACATGAATTGGTTGATTCGTCAAAGCGACAGCAGCAGCAGCGACAAGCAATAAAGCGGGAAGTAAAGACTGAGCCAAGTTCGCTGAAAACCGAGAAAACTGTGGATTTCGCGAAAACAGTGGATTTTGTGAAAACATTGGATTATGCAAATAATACTAATGATGATGATGATGATGATGATGATGATGATAATGATGCGTATAAAAGTGCGGTTGAGGGGAGCTTTGCAGCTATTAGAAGCATCGATGACGCAGTTGATGATGATGATGATGATGATGATGATGATGATGATGATAATCAGGATGATGCACTTGCAATCGCTTCAACAAGCACACCGCTGCCGAAAAGGGCGGTTAAGACAGCGCGCTATTTAAGCATGTTTACCTCGGCCAAACAGCGCAAGAACTTGGATGGGAAATATGGCGTTCGAAAGTTGGTGGGCGGGATGAAAATCGGTAATTCGGCTATTGAATTTAGCGATGATTTGATACATGTCGGTGATAAAAGCTATGAAAACACACCGGGCTTGCTCGAATTGTTATTCAAAAAGTCACCCGATCCCACGATTGTGAATAAGAGCGACAGGCAAAATTACATAAGAATCGTGAAGACAACGAATGCATATCGAAAATATTATAAACCCGACAGAAGCCTCCACGAGGACAGGGAAAAAAATACCAAATATCGAGATTTTATTGCCCCATACATCAATCTACCAGGAAAAGAAACGGGGGAAAGATCTGGTGAAGGTTTACCCACTCATAAGATTGCACGAGGGCAAAGCGTGGATTATGTATACTGGGATGATCCTAATGAGCTTGTCGATCGTCTCCGACTGCTCATGGCATCTCAAGCAGCCGGTAATACTAGTCATACCAATGAAATATCCGCCATTATAGAAGAGTTACGCGAAGCTCGAATCATTTATTAGTGTGAGACCACGAGCGAAAGACATCATTCCATCGGCAGTCATCAGACAATGAGTATCGATATATTTGGCCGGCAGCTAGCAGGCAACGGTGGTGGAAAAAGTGTTATTCGCGGGCCTCAGGGTGTTGGATTCAAGATCACAGCTGATAAGCAGTATGATCTAGACGGTAAACGATTGTGTAATATCGCCGATCCGCTGGCCCCAGATGATGCCGTTTCCCTCAAAGTTCTCGAAAGAATTATAGAGGAAAAACTCGATGTTCATCGTAATTCCATCAACACGAAGATTGAGAATAATAATAAAGAAATTCGCGAGCTCATAACACACATTTCAACGAATATTGCCCGATTGGAGTATGTTGTTGATTTATTGGTAAAATCTCCCGCGGGTACAACTACCGTGTTTACTGACCCCCCTGAGAATGATAGAATAATCAGCGATACGTGGACATATCTGAACTTTAACAATCAACAACATGCAGAGAACAATAGCAACCGAACTTCATAGGCCCGCTAGACGCAGATATTCCCGACGTTATGTGGATATACGCGCTTTGGATGAGACCTGGCAAGCTGATCTTGTCGACATGTCTGCATACTCATCCGTCAACAAGGGCTCAAAATTTTTGCTCACAGTGATTGATATATTTTCAAAATTTGCTTGGGCCGTACCAATCAAAAGTAAAAACGCCAAAGACGTAACAGCTGCGATGAAATCTGTGCTAACTCTGGGTCGTGTACCGAAACACTTACACGTTGATCAGGGCAAGGAATTTTACAACAAAGACTTTAAAACTCTTATGAAACATCATGATATCAACATGTACTCGACATTTAGCAACTTGAAGGCATCGATATGCGAACGTTTCAATCGAACGCTGAAAAATAAAATGTGGAAGCAATTCACACTTCAAGGTTCTCATAAGTGGATTGGTATTCTACCGGATTTAATTGCATCGTATAATAACACCAAACATCGCACGATTAGAATGAAACCAAAAGATGTGACTACGGTCAATGAAAAACAAATATATCGAAGTGTGTATAAGCCCAGGCAGATCAAAAGAAGCAAACGAAAGCGAAAATTTAAAGTTGGCGATAAAGTTAGAATTAGCAAATATAAGAATTTGTTTGAAAAAGGGTATACACCGAACTGGACAACTGAAATATTCACTGTTAATGAGGTGAAGAACACCAACCCTCCGACATACAAACTCACCGACTACCTGAATCAGCCCATCGAAGGCGGCTTCTACGAGGAGGAGCTCAGCGGTGTGCAATACCCTGATGGTTATCTTGTAGAAAAGGTGTTACGCAGACACGGTGATCGGCTCTATGTAAAATGGCTAGGATTTGATAGTTCGCACAATAGTTGGATAAATAAATCAGACATGTAATTTTTTAATAAAGAAATTTATTATCAACATATTCACACTGTTTCCTTATTCACCTAATCTTAATGCTAGTTTACATGGTCTTCAAGGTGAAAATTCTTTCTCAATCAGTTTTCTCAAATTTTCTCACATTTTCTCACATTTTCTCACATTTTCTCAGATTTTCTCACATTTTCTCAGATTTTCTCAGATTTGCAAAAAGTTTTCGTCTTCCACATGTAAAGTAAATGGGGAAAGATTTTATTTATTATTTTCCAAATGTGAGAAAATGTGAGAAAATGTGAGAAAATGTGAGAAAATCTGAGAAAATCTGAGAAAATCTGAGAAAACTTTCTGGCAACTAGAAGAATCTGCTAGTTTACAGAATCTTGGTAACCCCAGGGTAGAGTATCGGTTTCTCCAGGTATCAATTTTCGCTTGTCATCACACCAGCTTAAGGCTAACTTATTTTGTACAATAGTGCTAACCGTATGCCGACTACTTTTTATCATACACTGTTTTTCAACTAAATTTTGATGATCAAAAAGACACCGCTTGTAATCATCAAACGTGATGGATTTCACGGTGGAACCTTTTACGCCCTTTGCACGTTTCTTATCGACATCCCCTCGAGTCTTGAATGTATATAATTTCGCTCGCAGTCCGATAAATTCAGTCATAATTTTCCCATTATTCTCATCCTTCATCAGGCCAAGACGTTTCTTATTTATTAAGGGAATACCATAGACATTATCCGGTGGGTAGTCTGATGTATCGAACATTGTCGCAACATCACGCTTGATGATTTCGTAAATGTTTGGTACGGTAAATTGATATATCAGACTATCGGTATCGGTATACATTAATTTCGCTTCACCATTTGAAAAATTATTTTTAACATATTCATAGTGGAAGTTGTACAAAAATATTTTCGAAAGATCAAGAATTGCTGCACCAATGTATATGGGTTTATTGAAATATACCTTGGTACGATTCAGCTGAATAATAACCATATCTTGATCGAATATGGTACAGCTATGAAATGTTGGTCTTGCAATGAGAGCGCGTGCACCACCCCTACCACCCCATTTTGTGATTAGTTTAACGGACTTATGGTTACGCACATTCTCCATAGTCTTGCCAAATACCGCGTTATTCATAAGCTTGTAGAAATTTTTTTCAAACTCATTTTTCGACTGCTTTCGCATATTTGTATTGAGATCAATATATGGTTTTAACCATGGGGATTGCGCGAACCTGAGAACTCTATGCACCTTCACCAGCTTCAGGCCAAATTTTATGCATTGCTTCAAATTACGGTAGTGCAGCACATACTTTTCTTCTGGTAGGAGCGTTGTCGCTAACTTTCTAATTTTACTACCAGGCGGTATGAAATGTTGGGGGCAGAGTGGTAAGTCTGCGTGCTGTTTATGGAGCTCTATGGGATAATCCAAATCCACCTCTAGAATATAACCGATTGGTGCGTCATCCGGAAGAGATATTACGTCAATGGCATCATTTTCCCACGCGAACGATCCGCTGGGCAAATGCTCGCTCATAGCCGCACCATACAAATTGTTCACATCGAAATACATGAGATATGATTCCTCTTTGCCGGGATCGAAATCATCACCCATAAATCGATTATTTGCTTTACCATAGCGATTTGAGCACTGTGCTACACCGCCCCTTATGCTTTTCTCAATGAATAATATCATTTCTGGGTCGTCCAGAAGTTGTAGGTTAACTTTCGTATGCTTCAACATCGCATCAAAAGCAAGTCCCGGTGCTGTATAATAGTGGAGCGGATCTAAATTGTATGTTCTAAAGCAACTGTCGCGGAAATTCTGAAATATATCGGCTAATAATAGTACATCGGTTTTCAGGTACAAATCCGAATACTCGCCCAAGGTTTTCAAATTAAACTCGACCCACACATTTTTTGCGTGCTGATAATCATCATCGGAAATATTGGAATCGCTCAGTCTCGAATAAAAGTCTTTTTTAGCTGGTAATTCAGACTCATCAAGTTTTTCCCAAGAATCGATGTACTCGTAGGGGAAGACACCTTTGCGAATCATTAAATCAAATTTCCCCGCATCGGCATAGAATTTTCGCGTTATTTTTTTATCCGAATCGTCCACGTATGATGCTAATTTCTCAATGCTGCTGGCCATGAATCGGAGTGAATCTATGAATCTCAAGCTCATGGTGGTGCCATCAACTCTCTTTGTAAATGATATGTACTTTTCCTTATTAACGGGCAACAGCGTGATTTCGCCCGAAAAATTTGTTGCTAAAGACTTGACCAAGAAATGTGAATCGTAGCCCGACAAATTGTGAAACACCACCGGAATCGTGTGTTTCTCCCTGAAATTCAGGTTACACCGATTATGGGCGGGACCGCGATATTTACCCGTGAAATGGCAATGGTCATGACATTTCTTTTCATTCGGTGAAAATCGTCTCTCGCAGATGTAACAATTTTTTGAACGCATATGACGGTCGCGTTGTACCTGATTCAGAGATTCTATCGGAATTATATTTTTTATGCGCGACTCTACTTTAATGGATAATTCGCGAAGCTGATCGGTGAACCATTCAACACAATCGGGTCCGCGTTTGTTCTTATATTCCGATAATGTTTCGTCGTACGAGCAATGTACATAGTAAGCCGCGCTGTGTGGAATATGCTCCTGAGACTCATGTACAGCCGGTTTCAATATACACTCGAGATCCGCGTAAACAACGAACGGCACAGTCCCTTTATTCTGAAAATTTGAAAATTCTAACTCTTTTTTAGCTGGAAATTCCATCCGTATGCTATTCATTCGCATACAATCTTGCCTGTGACTCTCATATGCCCTGTGCATGCTAAAGTGACACAGGCATCTGTCACACAAAAATTGTTCGCCATCATGACGCGATAATTGCTTGCTAACCAAACGTGAGAGATTTTTGATCCATGCAAAGTGAAATCTGGCTTTGAAATTATTCAAGCCATCATCATCATCATCATCATCACCATCATCATGATCGGATATTTCTCGGTTACACTCAACCATAAGTAGGTGAACTGTATTTTCACCAGGATTCATGGAATTTTTACTAAGATAAAGAGGGGTGATAATCCTCTGTTTTGACTCTACGCCTGAGGAAGTTTCGTTATCAATACCATATACATTGATCCTTAAATTATTCAATTTTTCAAATTTCTCCACATCACGCAGGGTTGCAGGGAATTTGATACCTGTGCAATCCAGCTCAGATATGTACCGTCGATAGCTGTGTGTTCTGGTTGCGTTGGTGTCTACGGGGTGGAGAGCTGCGGTAATGGACCACAGAAAACATCGATCATCATCGTTCTGCACGTTGATCACCGCTTTCTTCAGTTGAATATCGCGAGGCAGCGCAACGAACGTAGAGAGTCCACCACAAAGAGGCTCGTATCGGTTGATGCTGATCACAGCATTAATGATTTCAATCATACTCCAACCAGAGTCACACTGCTCGAAATCCTCCACCTTGATTAGCAGGGGATTCGTCACGTTATCGGCGAACCAGGTTTCCAGATCTGTCGATGGGAGAATCGCTGCGTTTCGTGTATTAAAGGTCTTTACTTCCAGGCTGACCTCATCGTTTCTGACGTTCTCAAATTTACACGAAACCCCCACATTCACCTTAATACCCCCCTCATCGCGAAGTACATTTTTTAATTTTTCAATTGTCACTACACCAGTGTCAGCTAAAAATCTTGCCAAATCTTTGTGGCGGAGATTTGTCACAGCTCCGGTGCGTAGACGACAGTTGAAGGCACTCTCCATATCATTCCACCGAACACGATTATGAATATCATCACCAATATTACCGCCGACAACACCCGCACGTTGTCGTTCAAATTTCACCAAGCATGATTGCATGAGTGAAATTATATGCTGGAGCTGCTGTTTTTCACTCACGCCTAGTTTTGAATGCATCAAAATGTTGTTCAATAATCTAATATTTTCAAGCCCGATATCACACCAGCGAATAATATTTTCATTCACATGCTCAGGGGGTTGTGTCCGTAGCAGTTTGTATGCCTCCTCCATCATCTCAACGAGATCCATATACCTAACGTTGTCCATTATTGGTGAATCTCAGTTTCAAGCTAACTCAACTTTCGACGGTCAACACCACACAAATGTTTTCACCTTTCAACGGCTTTGTGGTTTTATATGCACTCATCCCCTCCACAATCGAGAGGCTGCACACGTTTTGGGATTATTGAGACTAATATTTTAGATGACATCTAACTTGTCGGTGATATGGACCACACAGATGTGCAGGCGGCATTCCACAAAATTCAAGCGTTTCGAACGCTAAAGTGGGTGAAAAAAATTCCGACGTTTCGAGCGACATTTTATTGCCCCATCCATTAGGGACTGACCGATTTTATCTAGGAACCGTCTAAATTGCACAGACAGCGTACAGCAAAAAATTAAGCGTTTGGAATCATATTCGATGGGGTTGGTTTCTTACCTAGGTCTTAACTCCATCTTGGAAAATCGGTTTGTACCTAGGTTTGACTCCCTCCGCCAGGGATGGTATGTACCTTAGGTTTGACTCCCTCTGCTCGGGATGGTATGTACCTAGGTTTCACCCATTTCATGAAAAAAATATTATTGGAGTTTGCCATTGGGCAGCTCCACCAATATTGGGTGTGTATTTCGGGTTTCTAGTTGAATATAAAGTGCAAGTTTGCATGGAGTTTTACACATTCTGCAGCCGGTCGGGGTAGTGGAAAGAAAAATTTAGAAACGTTTTAACAATTTTTCAAGAAGGTACAAGAGTAAGAAGTAAGTATCATTATTCTTTGATATTATAGTTTTCATGATGAATATAGTTTGTAATCAATATTTAACATTGCAGGCATGAACATCGATATGTATTGGTTTGACGATGAGCATTGGCAGGGGTGGGACGATGACGGTAGAGATGATGGTTATGAGAGCTTGTACGAGGAGGAGGAGGAGGTGGGGGAGGTGGGGAAGGAGGAGGAGGAGGAGGAGGAGGAGGTGGAGGAGGAGGTGGAGGAGGAGGAGGAGGAGGAGGAGGAGGAGGAGGAGATGGAGGAGGAGGAGGAGGAGGAGGAGGGGGAGGAGGTGATGGAGGAGGTGGTGGAAGATCCTCTGTTGGGGGAGGGTCTGTGGTGGCGACATGCCGAGGAGGGTGAGGAGCCCGACAACGAGTGGGACCTCGCCGATGCCAGGGAAGCATACGAGGAACGGCGGCGCTGGCCCGGTGGGGTCCCAGAGGAGGTGGCGAGGTGGTGGGAGGATTTCGGGTACATCACCGACCCTGAGTGACACCCCGACTCGTCACCCGGTAAGTTAATATCATTTTCATCACATACCGTTCGATTATTGCAATATACCCGTATGTTTCAGATACGCGCGGCATGATCGCCGCCACATCTATGTAAATATAGTTTAAGTGTCAGTTTAATATATAGTTTTAAGAAAATTGTTATCCTAGAATAGGTTAGACTTAAGAAATAGCGTATAAGAAAATTATTATTGAGCATAGGCTAGAGTTAAGTTATATTGAATAAACGTTAGATATTTTTAAAAGATTCGTGTCATTGCTCGCATATAATACCCAGTCACTCTTCAAATATTTCAGCTAATATTAAAATATAAGCTAAGAGTTTAATATTTCAGAGCAGCCATCTTGGCTTTTTGCAGTTTAAAAAAAATCACACCGCCATCTTAGATTTTAATTTCTTGAAAAAGGGAGTCGTATTTGGGGGGAGATCGGTAGTGACATCGTTGCGTGACGGGGAAAAATCGAAATAATATAACACTGAAATGCAGATCGGTAGTGACGCTGCTGCTGCATAGCAGAAAATCGGATAATAACATACCAGCTCGTCAGCCGGCAAGATACGCAGCCATCTAAAAATGCAGATCGGTAGTGGCGCTGTTGCATGGCAGGAAAATCGGATGGTAACATCTAAATGCAGATCGGTAGTGGCGCTGTTGCATAGCGGAAAGTCGGGCGGTAACATCCAAATGCAGAGATCGGTAGCGGCGCTGTCGCATGGCAGAAAATCGCAACAGGTTACCAGACCGATCTCGTAGGTGGGTGGTGGGGGCGAAGAAGTTCAGAAATCGACCATAAGATTTAGCCAACAAATCCATAAGTTACCACCTCGATTGTCGGTAACAAAAACTCAGCGATCGTTACCATCATCCAAAATCGTTACCATGCGACCGGTAATGGAGAAACATGGATGATAACTTACCCTCACGGTTCGGCCGATAAAGAAGGCTGGATCCAGAACTGTCATATCTTATCTACTAAAGTACGATAGCACAGTGTTTCGTCCCCTTCGAACCATGAAACTTTTATTCCAAACATCTTTCTCTAAGATACGTTGTTCTCAAGATATTCGGCTGTGCCAACTTAAATGGACCACCCTGTATATATATATATTGTGACGTGGATTTTTCTAGACCTTCGGATCTGGGCCGGATAGCCAGCCTCCGGGATCAATCCAACGCACACACAGCTATACTCGAAATTTAAATTGTTTGGGCGCCAGGCGACTACTCGCCACTTTCAAAATCTCAACGACAAAACAAAAGACTAACGGAAACTTAAGCGGCGGCTAGCAACAGTACCGCGGAGAGGAGTCGGAATTAATATTGAGGATCAGCTGGGCGTTGAATAACGACTCCTAGAGGTCAATTCAACAGAAATATAAGTAATTTATTTAAAAAAAATATCGCGTCTCTAATACCATAAAGGCATATCGTCGTTATATGCCTTTATGGCATACTAATACTCAAAAGGCATATAGTATTTTCAAATTTTGCCTATCGCTTTGAAAACATCAAAATCGCATAGAAAGTCGAAAAATAAAAAACAGTTTTCCTAAAACTAAAAAGGCCTATGGGCAAAAAGATATGCCCTTTCGGCATTATTTATTTATTTTTTTCACGACCTAATGCCAAAAAGGCATGTACATTTTTTACTTATATGCCTTTTTGGCATTAGCTCAAAAAAGAAAAAAAAAAATAATGCCAAAAGGGCATATCTTTTTGACCATAGGCCCTTTTGGTTTTAGGAAAACTGATTTTTTTGTTTTGACTTTATATGCGATTTTCATGTTTTCAAAGCGATAAGCAAAGTTTGAAAAAACTATATGCCTTTTTGGTATTAGTATGCCATAAAGGCATATAACGACGATATGCCTTTATGGCATTAGAGATGCGATATGTGTATAAATTTGAATTTGCGTGTTGTATTTTGTTGTAATTTATTTTTGTTTGTATGCCTTTTTGGCATTAATTATTATCTCGCCTAAAACCAAAAAGGCATATGCATAATTATAGGCCTTTTTGGTCTTAATTTTTTTTGCTCAGAATATTCATTTCAAGTTATTCTGAAGCGATTGGGCGAAAAAAAAAATTTATATGCTTTTATGGCTGGAGAGGCCGCCTACTCGTCATCACCGATTTCGTCCAGATTTACAGTATATGTAGGGCTTGACTAGAAATGAAAGTGACGCGAGTGGGATCGCTAGATGGCCAAGCGTTAAGAAAATAAAATTTTTGTTGCGGACCGGTCAATACCTAAGTCTTTTACGTTCAAATGATTACCAAGTAGTGATTGGCGCAGCGGGAAGAGCCCGGATTCGTAGTCCGAGTATTGCGGGTTCGAGTCCCCATGTCGGAAGTTTTCTTTTTTGTACGTAAAACGTAACGTAACGTACAGTACGTTAACCTAAAAGACTCATGTATTGACCGGTCCGCAACAAAAATTTTATTTTCTAAACGCTTGGCCATCTAGCGATCCCACTTGCGTCACTTTCATTTCTAGTCAAGCCCTACATATACTGTGAATTCGGACGAAATCGGTGATGACGAGTAGGCGGCCTCTCCTTGTTAAGGTAGATCTATATACAGCGTATGTCTTTCTGGCATTAGAGATGCGATATATATTAGGGTGGTCCTTGTTTCGGGGTCGGACGAATTTTAATCGAAACGCCTCCCAAAACGGTTCCAAATAATAAAAAAAATAAGTTAAATTTTCAATTTTTCATTTCAATGGGAACACGTGCCCCAACGAGCTTTTGATTTTTGTTTTTTTTTTCACCAAATTCATTGCTGAGGGATAGAAATTCACGGGTAAAATGACATTTGGCGTTATGAATTGCAAATCAGTCATGTGAAAATATAAACCAGTGGTAATTGAATTTTTTTTCGTTATTGATTTTCATGTTCCACAGAAACAATTGATTAAAAGTCGTAAGGAAAACAATATTTTCTCCATTAGTTTCAAATTATTTGTACATGAAAAATCCGAGTTTCTACTTCATTCTTTTCAGAGGTATTTTCATTGGTTTTTCTAGAGTTTTTTCTTTTCCGAAGCGTGGCTAACTCCACTCCAAACACATAGCCTAAAAATGTTGATGGTTTCACAAAAATCCGAGTTTAGTGAGTTTTCACCTGTGCTTGTCTAAGAGCCCGTGACCGACTTCACTCAGCGTTTTCAGCATGGCTACAAAATTGTAAGACGCTATGTACGGGGTTCGTATTGTGGAAACCGTGAGACTGGCAGCTCAGTCTCCTTGCGTTCGAACACCTGGTCCAGGTAAACAAACGCGTTTTTCAAGTCATTTCAGCACAGTCAATTCCAACTCAGATCTGATCTACTATTATGTCACATTATTATGTTAAACAGCCAGATCGGTAGCTTGTTGATAACATTAATAAAGTTCTGCGATTTTGATCTAAAGTGCCGGTGCGCGCTGAGAGCAGCGGGACGGGGGCTACATATTGCCTGCATGAACTGCTTAATCATGCGATCTTTCAAGTGTTTTATATAGAAAATAAGCTCATTTATATAATCAACAATCCATGACCACCCGATTCAGTCTTCCATCTCTACTCTCTTATACCTCTACCAATTGTACAGAACGACGGGATCTTACTTATTCATTCAACCTTCTATTAAATATCTTGCCGTGTCAACTACGAAAATTCGATATACCTCCTTGGACAATTCGACAAACTATAAAACTACGACAGAAAAGATATATATATACATGCAAGTTAACAAAACTGATTCTTTCGAGCCATACCGAGAGGAAATCTTGAAAGTATGCAGTCGACTGCGCATGCGCCAAATAATTGAATTTTATTGGTCGGTGAGATCGTCCCGCGCTGATATTTCAACCTACGAGGCATGGGTGCCAACTTGCAAAAAATGAAGCGAGAGCTGTCGAACTCTCGAGCGTAAAGTAGTCAATCGAGGTTATGTTGTTTTTTATTTTAATTTAATTTCTATTCTATCAAATTAACACGATTGAATAAACTGTTCCCACCTAGCTGCTTCGTTTCTTCCAAGCACCCATCATTTACAGTTAGACCTCTAGTTTTTAATTGTAATTGGAAGAAAACAAATCCTCTATAAATTAACCAATACCATCGAATCGAAACAAGCAATCAGCTGTTCGGAATAAATCTCGACGGCTCTTTCAGAACATCAGGTTCCGATCTCAACAATAAAAGCTTTCCAAGCCTTTCCGAATCACTACCGCAATTCATTGAGATCCTAACCTCAAAAGTTCGTATCAATTACATCGGCGCCAAAAACAAAATTTTACAGCTGAAACTAGGGATGGCCAGCCTGCTTCAGCAGACGATAAAACTCGCGCATGCGCAGTCGACTGTATACTTTCAAGATTTCCTCTCGGTATAAGAACCACTTGTGAAACCGAATTTCTATTCTCCAACTCTCACATTTCTCAGAGTTGCGATACGAGAATTACGAAAATAACAAACGAAATTTAGCACAAACTAATAAACAAAAATTCACGTGTCCTTGTTTCATCAAAAAAGAATGATGTAACAATTACATGCCAAAGAAATCCTGAACCGCATGATATCATACTAACTGGAACAGAAACCTTAGAACTATCATCTAATTGTGAAGCTTATACAGCCACGGTTATTCTAATTGCAAAAGGGTCATTTGAAAGTAAATATTCATCCATAATCGGAAAATTCAACATTTCCGAAGATAATTGTTGTAACCAACATAAGACCAATATAAGTGTAATACCTATGTTAAAACTAATCCCCATATCTAATGTTAATTCAGATAACCTAGAAATAGCTAGTCATAAGTTAACCACTATATCTAAGATGACAGACGATATTTTGAAATCTAGAGAAACTCATAGAATAATTTCCATTTTTACGTATATTGGATATGCAGTCTTTGCTTCTATTTTATTCTACGTAATTAGCTATACCCGGTCACGCGTTGCTGTGGCTCAGTCAGGTTAAGTGGAACAGAAAGAAAAGAGAAAGCACACGTTTCTAATATGTTTAATTTCACAATGCTTGTGGGTATACAATATTTTTTGTTGTTCCATTGTCTGTGCAGATATAGAGATTATCTGGTTTGCCGACTCTAGAACACGCAACATATAATTGTCCATGTGAGAGTAGATCTAAACCGCACAATTCTAAAGGTTGGCCCTGAGCTTTGTTGATGGTGATTGCAAACGCCAATCGAATTGGGGATTGCAATCTCTTAAATGGAAATGGCATATCCGTCGGAATCATAGGAATGCGAGGAATGAGAACATCTTCATTGCAGTGAATGTATAAGAAAAACAGTTAAAGAAACGAAATCAAAAACAATGAAAAGAGAAAAAAATAAACTATACTCACGAAATGAACGCTATGGTAAACGACATAGCTCAATTCCAACGCAATGTCACACGAAATAATTAAATCAAAATGAAAATAAATCGAAATCTATAAAAATCCAATTCAACAATGCAATCGGAAACATTAAAAATGCTAAGTGACAACAGCCGTCAAGAAGCACGCTGTCCAACATGAGCAATGTTTAGTATGGCGTGTGTTGTTACGTTCAACAGATGCCGCTGTTTGTACAAAAAAAGCATGTTTTTACCTGGGCTAAATGGGCTATAGCCTACAGCCTGTTTCTCTTCATTATTAATTAATTTTTTTAAAAATGTTTTTACCTGTATCAAAACACGCGCGTATTCGAATGCAACGTTGTGTCAAAATTTCAAAGCAATGAATGAAGAACTTTCGGAAATTTGTGATTTTAAACAAACGAACATTTACATTTTTATTTATACAGATTTCCACACTATAGCGGTATTCCACGTCAAGTGAGCCACTTTTTCAGTTGGGTTTTTTGAATTTTATGAAAATGTTACGGTGTTCTCAGAACGCCCAAAAAACATGTGTGAAACACTTGTTAACGTCAAAAGTCAATATGTCGCAGAGTTACGCTTTATTTTTAAAATTGATAATTTTCCACAATTTTACGTTTCGAATAATTATGTTGTAGTGGAACGGTAGAACCAATTGGTGGATACATGTATGCCGAAGGATTTTTTCCGTACTTTCACGTAAAAATACCTGTTTCATTCCAAACAGGGCGCGAAATTGTGAAAATGGCGGTTTCAAATTTTCAATCACACTTTTTTCAATTCGGGCCCGATTTAAAAATTTTGAAAAATTCCTAAAAATCATCTAATTTTATCAAGTTTATTCCTCCGAATGGAAATTATGGGCCGATAATGGGTTCCTAGTTAAAATCTCGTCGTAAAATAATCCAGACATGCAGTCCGAAACAACATCTATTTTTATGACCCTAGCAACTTTTCTACCTATTAGGATATTTCCTAATCTCCGCAACCCTGTAATAAACCATTTACGTTCCTCCAACTAAAAATCTATAAAATAAACAAACTGTGCCCTCACCTACAACTTCATCTATCCCCATCCTTCATTTTGCATCCCTAAATTCATTGGTGCCCTTCCAACTCAAAGATACCACCACCACCACCAACTCCTACCACCTTTTCCGACACCGATATTCTTTCTGTTGCCGATTTCCCTAGCACTTCCACTTCAGCTTGCGAATTGAAAACTACTATTTCACAACATCGCACTAAACTACAAATCATATTCATTTTATTTTTATTCAATAAAGAATTCTATTTCACTTGAAAATATGTTGTGTATTTCTTCGTAGGCCATTACACTACTGAAACCCATCTATAGAGATATAATATTTCTCCATACTCGAGTCAGCTGCTGTAAGATTCTAAATAAAAATGAGTGAAGTTGAAAAATCAAAAAAACTCAATAAAAATGGGGAAAAAAATTCATTCGGAAAAGAAAACATGTAACTGAAGTAGTTTTGAACCAAAGATTGAGTCAACAAAAGGTTGGTGAACGAAGGCAAAAAGTAAATGAGTCCCCTAATCTCTGTATGAGTGGTCGACGAATTGTTGACATTGAAACACTTGGAAGAGAGTTAATATGTTCTTCTTGTGATGTTACAATTTCATTGTGTGACATCACTGATGAACAACAATGTGGTCTCACTTCGTTGTTAACTGTAAAATGTAATTAATGTATTACATTCAACACAGTGCCAACTGTCAAGAAGCATGTGTCAAAAGACTACAAATATCATTTCAGTGTTAATACTGACGCTACACTGATAATTATAAGTTTAAATAATTAAAAAATAAATTTGATCAACTATAAGTGAAAATAATTACGAATATTATCAATCACTACGGCTGTATACAGAGTGAATTGCTAACTGGTAGACAGGTGTAGATAGGTAAATTCCGAGTGCGCATGCCCAGACTCTCGAACGCAGATTGTTTTTCAGTGCGACCAACCGTCGGAAATATGAAATTTATACACAACAGATCGCCGCGATGTATCTAACCCCGAATATTTTGACAGTTGACTATCTACGACGAATCTGGTAGTTGTTGTAAATTTAAGCAGAATTCATCAAATTACAAACCTCATGAGAATTTTAAAAATTGGGAATTATTTAAAGATTTGAAAATTATATTCAATAAATTAGCTACTAATGTCAATCGTTTTGTTTCAGGTGCATCTAGTCAAGCTAATGAAAGCTCAAATAACACTTCGGCCAGCAAAGCACTAAAAGCTCGTTGTTGTAGTTTATCTGAGTCAGGCGATTTTAGATACGCTTGTGTGGTTAGCCAAGAAAATATAGAAGAGGATTATATTGGCAATGTAAGAAGCAACTTCAATTTGAATACAAATGAACAGATTGAGCCATACATTAGAAGAGTTGACTAAGAAGCTGATCGCCGACATTTACGTGATAAAAAACCGGAATTTAAAAAACGACGCTTGCTTCTAAGGAAAATAAAACGATGTTACGTAACCGTATAGAAATTCCAGAAGGTACTTCATACAGTAGCAATGTGGGACTCTTCAATGTTCAGCCTGTTGAAATAAATTACAGTGACATAAATTTAATAAGCTACTGACCCCTATGGACTTATTAATATTGATGGAAATTTAATGTTGAATGGACAGCGAGTCAACTCGAAACCTCGTGCTTTACATGAATTTTTTTAATTTCTATAACATTCCAAAAAACATGGATATTATGTGCGCATAACTGTAAATTTGATGTGACTCGGTTAGTACGAGCAATAAAGTTAGAGTTATTGAACTAAAATTTTGGTGCAATTATCTACGGGTTTGTTGATATGCTACCAATAACTCGAGAAAAAACTGGTAAAAGAGGAACATGCAATACAATAGCCTCAGGATTGAAAATTCCAGTTGATGGAGCTCATAATGCGGTCCATGATGTTGTGATGCTTGAAGAGGTTGTTAAAAAATTCAAAATTCCAGAGGAAGAATTGATTGCTAATAATCAAACTTGAGATACTTTTATTGCCAATGAATCTCGATCTGAACAAAGTGCATCAGTGATAAAAACTTTGACACTTTCAAAAGATTGTGTTTCACTTGACATGCGAAAAAAAAATGGCAGAGGCAAATATTTCGTATGGTTTGCTTTTAGAAACCTATCGTCATCAACAACAGTCGGGTATTTAGCAATTACTGGGATCTGTTGAAAAAATATTATTTCAGACTTTTCTCATTATGATCATCTAACGCCCCAACCTCCTTAAATCTTCTCTAATTACATTATCCGTTTCAGGCGAGAAAAGCAATTCACCCGAAACATCCACAATTTTCCTCTTTGTAGAGTTTATCGATGATTTGCTCGATAACATCGCCTTTATCGGTTTCTTTTGCACTTTATGCATTAACTAGGATACGCGGGAACCCCCTTCCCTTCTTATTTATCACTTGAAACCTTCAATATGACAATTTATTTAGTACTCTTAAACTGATCGAAACAATAACTGAATCTAAATCAGGCCGCGGGATTAATAGCCCAGGATTACGCGCTCCAATCTCAAAGACCTATATATCTTAAGACAGATAAGAGTAAACTGAATTCTGAGAGTACTAGAATATATCTGAAAATTGAGAAAATCGGCGACATCGGAGTTTTTTTCGGTCCGGCTAGCATGAAATCCATTATAGACCGGGGGATAGTGACAGATTTTGGGATACGATTTTACTCGGTATGCATTTCAGAGGACAATATTATCCGTATATCCTTATGATAATAATGCATGAATCAAAGAGTCGTCCTGGGTTCTTCATATTAAAAAATGATTCGTCATTTGTTCGAAAATTATATGTTTTGGTACGATTTTAATCAAGCTGTCATGTGTTTTGTAATGAAATTCAAAATAAAAATTCCTTGGAAAACCATTGGCATACCGTTAGAGTGGGCCCGAAGGGCCGGTATGGGCACGTGAACTTGTACTACTGGCATTATGGATGAATAAAAGTGGATCTGTCCTCACGCACATGCCTTTTTTTTCAATATTTTCAAAGTTACGCAAAATCGAGATGTCACTAAAAACACTCAAATTCGGTCGCACGTTCTAATTAAAGCATTCATATTCCCGGTTCTCTTTATGTTATGAACTTCTAAGAGATTTCATTTTAAAGCCTGTGAAATATACTGTTATTTGGTGTTTGCTGATTTTGACAGCGGCTGAAAATTTTATTTATTATGAACAATTGAATCTTAGGTGACAATTTCTAGCATCAGTCCACACCTAGAAAGTTCTGAAAAAATATGAATGCATTCGTTAATCAATTCTCTACAAAACTGTTGAGAATGGAAATACCATGGATTCTATCTGAAAACAGAGAATGCAGCTCGGCGCTGCCCGCGTGTACACAGCTCACAGCGTCATGATTTACCCGCCCGCGTTACTACGGTAGACTCAACCACTATTTTCAGATAAAACCCACCGGATTTTCATTTTGCAACTCACCAGTAACTCAGAGAATCGATCAGCAAAAAGAATTATATCTGTTTCAGAATTTTCTAGGTATAGACTGATATTGAAAATGCCATATAAAGATTCAATTGTTTCAAACAAATAGGTATTTCGGTTGCCGTCAAGTGCATTAAATATCAAGAAAGCACGTTTCGCAGACTCTAGAATGAGATCTCTTTGAAGTCTGTAGCCTAAATAGAACCGAATACATGAACGTTGTAAATAGAGCATGCTAGCGATTTTTAGCGCTTTTACTAAAATTTCGATTCCGAGTAACTTTATAGATATTGAAAAGAAAGGCATGTGAGTCATTCCACGTCAAACCGGACAAAATAAATCAAAAATTGACCTCGATGTTTCCGATTTCGTTCTAATTTTTTTAACGGGTTCTTTGGAACAAATAAATTCATCAAACAATTTTTCGTTTTTTTTTTCCGCCCCTATTTCCCAAGTTACACGGGGGTGAAATTCACGAAAAACGGCCAAAAATCGAAAACATACTCCTCTTCAAACAGTCATATCTTTGGCTGTGTTTGTCCTAGAGTCTTCTTTCGAGAACCATTTTGAAGCTATTGAATGGCACTATTATTATATATTTATTGAATTCTGCGACAAAGAGCGATTCCATTTGTTATAAACAAATATATTATTCAAACGTGGTTTTCTAGGTGAGAACCACGCTTTAAAATTCCCAAAAAAATATGAGCGTATTCCTTGATCAATTTCCTATAAAACTGGTAAGTTATAGAATGGAACTCCGATGGAAACTATATTAAAACGATTTATTTATAAGCGACGGCGCGCGCTGCCGCTGAGAGACCTGGCTCGGGTACGTGTAGCTCGCGTAAGGAAGAAATGGTGGGCATGTAGATCTATATTAAAAAAATTCACCATGTCAGAAAACAATGTATATCATATTAGTTTATTGAATATCTAACTAACGATAAGTAAATCATGATCCTAAATCTGACATAAGGATCCCTAGTCACATTATACCATATATAATACCTGGAAGTCGTTATATTTGCTTATAATTAGTGGTTTATTTAGGAACAACGGCCTCTACTGACTTTTCGGCATCAGAGTATCTCTTGTCTATTAATTCATTTTTTGTTAGTCGCATTAATTTATTTTTTTGTTATTGGCTTAGGAGGAGCCCTCTAAAGACTAGCAGCTAAAGCAAGTCTGGAATCCTTGCAGGAACCAATAAATACACCATAATTTTTTTTTTCTATGGGTGCAGAATATCAAAAATATTAAAAATACTGATTTAGAATTTTCCACTGAACTGCATTGCAGCCTCGTTTCGGGAAAGCTAAATTAGTTCATGGTACACTGACATTTCATTGTATTCTGCCACAAACGAAAAATAAATTAATAACTAATGTAAGGGATACTCTGATACCGAAAAGTCAGTGCAGGCCGTTGTTTCCAAATAAACCACCCTAAAATTTTTAATAATCTTTCCTAATTTAATTGGTTTATTTTCTTAATTTGACAAAAAATTGCCCCGTTATTTCTTTCAACTAACTTTAACAATAATATAATTATTTATATTTTTGCTTTAACTTCAACAGTTATGGAAGCAATTATATGAATAAACCAAACTTCTATTCAATTAATTATAGTGTATTCATCAATTCAGGTATTATACATATAGGTATAATATAATGTGACTATGGGATCTTTATGTCAGATTTAGGATCATGATTTACTTATCATTAGTTAGATATTCAATAAACTAATATGATATACATTGTTTTCTGACATGGTGAATTTTTTCAATATAGATCTTACATGCCCACCATTTCTTCCTTACGCGAGCTACACGTACCCGAGCCAGGTCTCTCAGCGGCAGCGCGCGCCGTCGCTTATAAATAAATCGTTTTAATATAGTTTCCATCGGAGTTCCATTCTATAACTTACCAGTTTTATAGGAAATTGATCAAGGAATACGCTCATATTTTTTTGGGAATTTTAAAGCGTGGTTCTCACCTAGAAAACCACGTTTGAATAATATATTTGTTTATAACAAATGGAATCGCTCTTTGTCGCAGAATTCAATAAATATATAATAATAGTGCCATTCAATAGCTTCAAAATGGTTCTCGAAAGAAGACTCTAGGACAAACACAGCCAAAGATATGACCGTTTGAAAAGGAGTATGTTTTCGGTTTTTGGCCGTTCTTCGTGAATTCCACCCTCGTGTAACTTGGAAAATAGGGGCGAGAACAAAAAAAAAAAAAAAATTGTTCGATGAATTTATTTGTTCCAAAGAACCCGTCAAAAAAATTAGAACGAAATCGGAAACATCGAGGTCAAAAAGGTGTCCGGTTTGACGTGGAATGACTCATGTGCGGGAAGACAGATCCACTTTTCTCCATTCATAGAACCTGTAGAAATAGTTACGAAAAATCAAAATCACAATGTAAAATCATCCATCGATTTCGTCACGCTTGTCGAAGAATTACTTATATGTATATAAAACCCCATAGAAAGTACCTCCGGTGCAAGAACCTTTCGCCAAGTATATTAAAGTGATCATTACCCACAAAAAATACATTCTCATGCCAAAAAAATGTATACAATCATTATTTTATGCGAAAATTCCCTCCTCGTACACAAGAGATCCGAAATCAGATACTACGGCCAAGTACCTACATCACATTAACTTTTTCTGAAATTATTAATTAGGCCTTCCATAATATGGTTTTGATAGCCTTCTTGTCTTGCTACGTAGAACAATAGATATAGTGATAGGTAACTGACGCTTCGATTGTTGTAAACATAAACCATGAGAAAATAAGAATAAAAAAAAAATTTTAAACAAATTTGGAGGTAGTGGTACTTGGCGGGCCGATATTTCATATCACTATAGGATTATTGTCACGGTGCAATTTCTGTTTTCTCGTACTTGTTTACAGAAGGCCCGCCAAATACCACTACGTGAAAATTTTTTTGTTTAAACTTTTTATTCTTATTTTCTCATGTTTTATGTTTACAACAATAGAAGCAATCAGCGAAGAAATTAACGAGCAGGACAGGTATAATATATGATATATATAATTTAGGATCAAATATTCACCAGAAAGTTCATCTCGGCAGTCGGTCCAGAAGTTCTTGAAGTGACGTCGAAGAAATAAGCAAACCTCTCTAAATCACGGACGTTTTATAGTGATTTCATTTCTCATAGCTTTCTCGATAGGATTACGGGGACACTGAAAAATATTGAGAGTGTAAGGTAAGACCTCTGGTACAGCTGCGGCAGGTTCTTATAGAGATGTTTTTTGCTGCTCAGCTACTTGCCTTATTTTTCGTACAGTCCAATTGTCGGCAGGGACCGGAAATAATCGGAACGATCGCAGAGAAAAGTAGTGATTTCCATTGGATATAAAACATTCCATAGAGATACCGCAAACCTGAGTCTTGATTTTTTGCAAAACACTTTCCCCTTTATATACTTTATACATCGATCATCTCATAACAAGTAGAGTTATTCAGTTTGGCCAGTCACATTTTCGATTCCGATGACACTTCACAAATATACGTATATTTTATTTCAAAACGAAATTGTTACGTACTACTTCAAATTTATTCCAAATTTTCATTTGAAAATAATACCACGGATCGACAATTAAGTAGTGACGGTGCATAGTACTTTGGTGTCTCCTTTGTCATCCCATATAGAAACCCGTGGGAATGATTTAGACGCAGTCTGATGGAACCCAGGTCGAAAATTGTCTCGGCTAAAATAGTTTCAACCTAGCTGGCCGTATTTTATATTGACCTGCAAGACTCGCTACTGCGACATTGGCTAGACTCTGCCGTTAGCTATGTTTGTAGTTTCGAGTTAAAATATATTTGATATTTCATCGCTAAATGAAACTGGATCGCTGCTGCCTATACTATATACTATGTACTATACTTCACATGTATTTTCGAGATTGGTTACTATCTCCGTACTGTATCTAGCCGCGAGCTCATTATCCGCGAGAGCGGCGAGAGTCGCCGCTGTATGGTCCAGAATAGTCCGCTACTAGCATTACTTTACATTTAATTTCGAGGTTCGTTGCTGTCTCTGTACTGTACCTAGCCGCGACCAGATTGCGCGTGAGACACGCTGCTCTGCAAAAAGTAAGGTTAAGCACGCGTTGCTAATGTGTCACATGTATTTTTTCTAGTGCAAGATCGTGATATAACATCATCAATATTTCGTATTATTTCATTTGAAACGGTACGTCGTATATTCTCTTTAATATAAAGTTTCTTTAATACTTTAATGAGTCCCTAATTATTAGTCTGGGTTATTTGTTATTAAAACAAAATGAATAGTAATAGAAAAAGGAAGCTAATCTTAACTGGTCTACAAGTACGTAAGTTTCGGGCAATGAAAAAACCCGAAAAACAATTAGCAGATGAGCCTGAAAATCACAGCCCAGATAAATTGAGTGAGAATGAATCACAAATATCAAAAAATTGAATAGCATGCGAGGGTACTGTGGAGCCTGATAATGAAAGGTTCTTAACACCAGATCATAGTCCGAACTATAACAGACAGATGGTAAGAGACTCAAGTGATGACCATGAAGGAGAGCAATGGATTGCAGAGAATAATGAACCAATGGAACATTTAGTGATTAATGAAATTGAAAGTAAAAATGAAGGTGAAGACCAAGATGATGATGTACGAACCTAATCCTCCACCATATTCTTCTGTTCACTCTTCAAACAAAAAAGAAAACATTTCGTTAAAACTTTTACACATATTTTTATAACCCACTGAGAAGATCTACGATTATTGCAACGCATAGTTATTATTTTGATAATTAGCCCCGGCTTTGATATTTAATCTTCCCATGCATATTATTTGAGTGCAATAATTATGTAACTAATTACAATAAAAATGCATCGATATTGAATTTTACTCTACGTATATTTAGACCAATGCCCTAAGCTAGCACGAAGCTGTGTCAGTTAGATTGCCATTAGCTAAGTTATAAAGGTTGGCGCGAGTAAGTCTATTAGCTTGCTGCTAACTAAAACGAGCGTTACAGATGGACCTTGCAGCAATATAGTTTAGTCATCTTGCGTCAAGATGAAAGCTAGCATAACTAGCCAGCAGCGAGCAATTTCTATTTTTCAAGTCTTATTATAATATAATTTTATACAAAAATTCCTTCCTCGTAAAAAAACAATTCGAAATCAGATGCTATTGCCTAGTTGCCTAGTACCGACAGCACGTTGATTTTCGTTCAAATTGACAGTTAGGCTTTTCTTAACACGGTATTAACAGCCTTCTTGTCTTGCCACGTAGAGCCATAGAGGTAACGATAGGCGATTGACGCCTTCGTTGGTTCAAACAGAAAACATACAAAAATTAATGATTGAAAAAAAAAAAATTTTGAGGTAGTGGTACTAGGCGGGCCAATATTTCGTAATATTATATTAGGATTAATGATGTGGTTCAATCGTGGCTTACTTGTACTTGTGTAGAGAAGGCCCGCCTAGTACCACACCTCCAAATTTTTTTTTTCTCAATTCTTTTTTTGTGTTTTCTGTTTGAACCAATGGGGGCGTCAATCGGCTATCGTTACCTCTATGGTTCTACGTGGCAAGAGAAGAAGGCTGTCAATACCGTGTTAAGAAAAGGGTAACTGTCAATTCGAAAAAAAATCAGTGTGATGTCGGTACTAGGCAATAGCATCTGATTTCGAATTGATTTTTCACGAGGAAGGAATTTTTGTATCAAATAATAATTGTATAATGTTTTCTTGGCATGAGAATGTATTTTTTGTGGGTAAGTATCACATTTATGTGTCTAGGCGAAAGGTTTTTGCACCAAAGGTGCTGTTTATGGGGATATCACTACTTTTTGTAGAAATTGATTAATTAAGTATAATCATTCTCGTATCCGTAATAAATCGCATAAATTGTCGACCACTCTCTACATGAAATATATATACTATATTTTTATACCGAGAAAAAACCTTAAAAGTTAACACTCAGTCACAGCCAACTCGGCACACTCCAGGTTTTTCGTCTGTTTATTGCAGGCTGGCCAGCTGGCCAAAGTAGGTAATTGAAAATAATTCATCTCATTAACATTATTAGTGAATAAATCAAATGGTTTTAATTAATTTTATTACGTTTAACAATTCCAAAAATATCAATACAACGATGATAATAATAAAACGAACAACAACACGGATATAATGATGATAATGCAAATAAAAATAACAACAAGAACAAGAACTGTAACAGTAAAACGAACAGGAACATGAACATGAACATCGGGAACGAATAATAATAATTAGAATGATAATAATATCAAAAACAGGAACTGGAACAGGCAAACGAAAACGAACACGAACATCGGGAATGAATAATAATAATGATAATGATAATAATAATATGAAAAAGTACATGAACTTGAACAGTATAACAAACGTAGACATCAACACCGGGAGCGAAAAATAGTAATAATAGTAAAAACTTCAATGTAGGGGAGGGTGGCGCAAAATGGACCGGTAAAAGAAAAAAAAAAAAAACTAATGACAAAAAAAATTAAAATAAAGAAAAATAGCAACATAATGCATCATGGCTTTCTGGTTTGCACACAATATCATACAAATATTGAATGTTCTTCGAGTTTTTTTCAATTCCACATCAATTGTATCAATAAAGTTCTTATTCATACTCAAGTTTTGCAATCAAGCAGTTTTTTTTTTAACGGTCCATTTTGCCCCACCCTCCCCTACCGCAAGAAGAGAGAATCATTTAAAATTATTATTATTATTATTATTATTATTATTATTATTATTCGGAGAAAACCATTTATTCAGTGTTCGAAATGACCTCCACCCATTACCATACAGTACCACAAGCGATCGTAGAACGCACCTACTATGTTGATTAGGTGTTCAGGAGACATATTCTCCAGAATATTTCTTATTCTCGCCTGTAGTGCTGCACGGTTTTCGATTCTATTTTTGGTGTAGAGCTTATTTTTCATGTATGCCCACAGGGCGTAATCTAGCGGCGACATATCAGGTGAACGTGCTGGCCACTCTATGGTCGCACTAGCCCTGCCTATCCATCTATCAGAGAATTCTTCATTCAAGTATTTTCTTACGGGTAATGTGAAATGGGCCGGAGCATCATTCTGCCGCTGAATTTCAAGATCGCCCGATTCCATCGTACGGGGCGATACGAAAAATTGTTTTCAGGTTTGAGCAGATGGGAACGGTGGATGGACATTTGATAAAAGTATCCCAACCAAATAGAGAATTGAGTTTGGATACGAAGTTTACGATTTTTTTGTCGGTTAAAGAGGACCCGACAAAGCCTGCGAGACAGATCGCACAAGAAATCGGGGTATCGAAGACGTCGGTGATAAAGGTCTTGCGTGTAGTTAAATACAAGTCATACAAGATACAAGCACCAAGAACTTTTACCTGGTGACGCAGAAAGACGTATGGTCTTCTGCGAGCAAATGTTGAGCGGACGTAAGTAAGACTTATTTGATGAATAGGTGAATAATAATAATAATAAATAATAATAACAATAATGAAAATCATAATAATATTATTAGTGGTAACAATGATAACAATTATGATCATTTGAATTGATTCAATCATCACATGATTCAAATAAAATAAAAATTGATTAAAAATAAAATGATACTGTGAATATTATTAACATTAATGTCAATGTCATTATTTTATTCGGATTTTCAGGGGCCACCAATATGGTTCCAGCAAGATGGTGCTTCGGCCCATTTCACATTACCCGTAAGGGAATACTTGAATGAAGGATTCCCTGATAGGTGGATAGGCAGGGCTAGTCCGACCATAGAGTGGCCAGCACGTTCACCTGATATGTCGCCCCTAGATTACGCCCTGTGGGCATACATGAAAAATAAGCTCTACACCAAAAATAGAATCGAGAACCGTGCAGCACTACAGGCGAGAATAAGAAATATTCTGGAGAATATGTCTCCTGAACACCTAATCAACATAGTAGGTGCGTTCTACGATCGCCTGTGGTACTGCACGGTAATGGGTGGAGGTCATTTCGAACACCGAATAAATGGTTTTCTCTGAATAATAATAATAATAATAATAATAATGATTTTAAATGATTCTCTCTTCTTGCGGTAGGGAAGGGTGGGGCAAAATGGACCGTTAAAAAAAAAAAAAACTGCTTGATTGCAAAACTTGAGTATGAATAAGAATTTTATTGATACAATTGATGTGGAATTGAAAGAAACTCGAAGAACATTCAATATTTGTGCGATATTGTGTGCAAACCAGAGAGCCATGATGCATTATGTTGCTATTTTTCTTTATTTTAATTTTTTTAGTCATTAGTTTTTTTTTTTTTTTCAAGACCTAGATTTTTCTTCAATTTCACATGAATTGTATCAATAGTTCATATTCATACTCGAATTTTGTAACTATTTTTTTTTTTTCTTTTACCGGTCCATTTTGCGCCACCCTCCCCTACATTGAACTGTTTTTACTCTTCTCAATAAACCACGGATGATGTAAGACACGTATATCATACCAAAATTTGATATAAAATCAGTATAGGTATATATAATAGACGTTATACCAAACACGTATGTAATACCGACGTTAAATAATCGGGTATTATTCACGTTTAATAGCGATTGCTATATCAAATATGTATATAATGCGTTAATTAACGGTTATCATGATCACGCCAAACTGGAATATAGTATACGTGTTTTTTATCAATTTAATGTTCGTATTTTATATCAATTTAAAACGAGATTTAATACCAAAGCAACGGGAGTTCGGTTCTAGACGTCGTCGAGTGCTGACGTTCGGCGCGGTCTCTCTCAGCAACAGTCGAGGCTTGCTTCGACTTAGCGTTCTCGACCCGTTTGTATTAGCTCGACGCATAAGTCATTTCGTGCAGCTAAAATGAGTGATTCTGAAATTCTTGAGAGGCTACAGGCCATTCAGGTTGATATGTCGAAGATCAAATCTGACGTGACTACAATCAAAGACACGCAGAAACTCATGCTTGCCAAGCAAGAAATTTTCGAGAGCAGAATTAAGATCATAGAGAAAAAGGTAGACAGTATAAATCGTGTAAGAAGCTCAAAGAATTTGATTTTGTTCAACGTGGCGGAAACGGAGAAGGATAGATCCGAATTGTTCAAGGTAATCAGTGGAATATTGCAGGAGGCTCAAATTAATATGCCAGAAATGTGTGTTGGCGATGTTTTCCGTCTTGGAAAGAGGACCTCCAACAAAAAGAGACCGGTATTAATAGAATTAACTGCCTCCAGATGGAAATTCGAGGCCTTCGATAAGACAGATGTGCTGAAAGAACGTGGTTATTCTGTGTCCAGTGCAATCCCTAAGGAGCAGCGGGTGGCGAAAAACGAGCTACTTAGAGCCAGATTTGTGCTCAGGCAGCAGGGAAAGGAACCGACAATCCGGAATAATAATCTCTATGTGAACGCTCGTTGTGTGCCATTGGATGAGATCGACGCCATGAACAAAGTCAGCGAAAGTTCCGAATCCGACGTGACCTTGATCAGCGTTTCACCTCAGGACGCCGAAATCTCATCAGAGAAGAAACAGCTTAAGGGGAGGGACCAGACGATTTTTACCGACCTATCTAATTTCCCGAATATCTCCGAAACGGGGCTATCAATCGGATTGTCCTTTTGGCAGCCGATGTTTGACGAGGAATGAGTTCGAGCTAGCTCCCAAAATTCAATGAAATCGAAATTTTTTTTAAATTCTGATCGCAGAATGTGGGCGTGTCACTTATTTCGACTAATATCAGAGCCCACGCATCATTGACACGAAAATAACTGTCTAAGCGCCATTCTACACGGCATGACAAACACTCCTATTCAGAAACATCTTCGTTTCATGCAGAAATAAAGTCTCTATGTGAAAACTCGCAATTCGTTGTAATTAGCGATTGTAAATTGTTGGGAAGCCATAATAATCCTTAGTTCCCGTAACAATCGTTTCAGCATACATATGACTGACGTTACTAAAAATTGAATAACACAGTGAAAAACATCTGATATTTGAAAATGATTCTGAAGAGTAGACTTCAGTCACTAATTTGTCATTAATTTTCCAATTTGAGAACTATATTATATGTACGGTGAGGCTTATTTCATTGCACTAGACTATTTTTTAATTATTCATACATGGGGCATTACGTGTCAACTCGGCCGTCATCTGACCCTGCCCATTTCGTATTTGATGCATGTTCTTGCATATTATATTTGTTTCAACTTATGGCCGGTTCGACAAGCGAATGGGTAACTAATTGATAGAAGGCGATATAATGAATAGAATTATTATTCAGAACATAACTTAGTCATACTTACCTGCTGCACTTTGGACAGAAATATTGTAACGTGTACGGCTATACCAGCCTATACTGGTACAGTCGTACACAGCACATACGCGTCGCGCAGGTGGGGTGACACCAAATGACGTCACAAGTCATATATAAGGAGCACCGCTGAGACGCAAATTAGCGGACTTGAGCCAAAGCGGCTGACCGACTCGAACGTAGTATTCAAATTCATAATTCCTAACCTAAAATCGAGCGTAAATTCAATCGAGCTAAAATTGCTTTTTGATCAAATAATTCAATTCAATTGAATAGAATCGTTCTAGCCAAAGCGGCAGTTCAAATAAGGAAAAACAAACTTATAGAAATTTGTATTTAGCTAAAATAGCATTGCAACAAAAGAAATTAGAGTCACAAAAATAGGGAAAACAAAATAACACGAAAGTCCGACCGTTGAAAGCGAAAGAAAGAGCGTAGTATTAAATTAAAATAAGACATCAATCATTCATTTCATTCATAATTATAATTTTTGTTCAACCATTATTAATATCCCTTTTGTTTGTAAATAGTTTGCGCGAGAAACGATCGCAATATATAAAATAAACCCAACATGATCAATCGATCATAAAATTATCAGAAATTTGATTTTTGTTTTCAATTCGCTAATTAACCTTTTTTTTCATCATTTCTTTCAGAGACACTTCGTTTTGATTGAATAAAACTTAAATTCATTGTTTAGCTAAAAGGCAGCTTCGGTGAGTGTGTTGGACAGCTACGGTATAGCTATAATTGGTACCCTAGTCTGAGAACACACATATCCCAAGTCTGTAATTAGGCAGCTTCGGTGACCTGGACTCTAGGCAGCTACGGTGGAGGTAAAATCCTATCCTAGTCTGTGGAGCCTGGGATATCCCAAGTCTGTAGGGAGGCAGCTCTGGTAGTGAAAAATCTATCCGAGTCTGTATTAGGGTAAATTAAGGGTTTTTTACATTTTTCCCAGAGGAGCTCCAAATATCATAACCCGTGACAAAGAACACACGCGAACTAGGTTAACTTCACCAGCCTTCTGCTGGTGAAGCATAACCATATAAAGTTACAATATATATATATATATTAGGGTGTCCGTTATTTCCCAAATTGACTTTTTTCACTTGGGTATGGTCCAAATCATTAGTTTATAGCCTAAAAACAACTATGAAAAGAAAAAAAAAAAATTTAATTTCCATCAACCCCTCCCTGAACAACGATACTTTTCCCATTTGATTAACATGGGATTTTTGCACTTTTTAGACTTTAATTTTTATTTCGGTTACTATATTCATTACCTCGTTAAATATTGTTGATTCTTCGACTGTTCTGACCTATTTCGATGGAAAAATTTTTACATTGGAGAAAAGACATTTTTTCATGAGTTTTGAAGAGGTCAAAATTGATTTTATTTTTGAATAATTGTGTTTTCAATATTTCCGAATATTTTTGAGTGTATTGACTTTCCAATGCTTTTTGTCTATTTTAGGGTTGAATATATGTTTTTATACATTCTCATTACTGTTTAATATAAATTTTGCCCTCTTCGAAATTTTTTTCATGAGTTTCAAAGAGGTCAAAATTTATAATAAACAGTAATGAGAACGTATAAAAACAAATATTCAACCTTAAAATAGACAAAAAGCATTGGAAAGTCAATACACTCAAAAATATTCGAAAATATTGAAAACACGATTATTAAAAATAAAATCAATTGACCTCTTCAAAACTCATGAAAAAATTTCTTTTCTCGAATGTAAAAATTTGTCCATCGAAATAGGTCAGAACAGTCGAAGAATCAACAATATTTGACGAGGTAATGAATATAGTAACCGAAAAAAAAATTAAAGTCTAAAAAGTGCAAAAATCCCATGTTAATCAAATGGGAAAAGTATCGTTATTCAGGGAGGGGTTGATGGAAATTAAATTTTTTTTTTCTCTTTTCATAGTTGTTTCTAGGCTATAAACTAATGATTTGGACCATACCCAAGTGAAAAAAGTCAATTTGGGAAATAACGGACACCCTAATATATATATATATTGTAACTTTTGGGGATGATACGGATCGCGGCACTGAAGGTGACGCGAGCCGGAAGTTACTTGTGAGTTCTTTGTCTAGGATTATTTATCAGGACTCCTTGAAATAATAAAATATTAGAGCCTAATACAGACCAGGGCGGAGCGAATCGCGCCGTAGCTGCCTCCCTCAGACCTGGATGCGGTGATCCGCACCAAGGCTGTATCAGACTTGGGTCGGCGTTATCTTACCGAGACAGTACCCTGACTTGGATGCAACTAGTGCACCAAAGCAGGCATCTGATCTGGGCAGCGTTTGCCTGACCGAAGCTGTATATTAGCTATGGTTTGATTAGTAGAAGAGGTGAAAGAGAAATGTTCAGAAATGGATTTTAGCAGTTCAATTAAATAATAGTTTAATTCTACGAAATTAAAGAGGAAAATATTTACAAACGAAAAATATTACAAAAAGAAAATATTAACCTAAATAGTTAAATACAAGAATAACCCAAGTTTTGGGTGCGTTTTGAGTTTTCAGCTAAGCCACGATATTACTGTTATGAATGTGTGAAAATAATAGACAATGTATTGATTGATTGAAATTGAGATTGAAATGGAATAATTAGATAAGTTGACTCTATACGTAAGCCCCTGCTGTAGGTGACTCCGTCTCGCAAAATGACTCTAATAAGGTACCTGGGCTCTATGCCTGTCAGGTCCTGGCAAATAATGAGGAGTAAGTCGCACCGGTGCTGTACCTGGAATGCGCTGCTCTGACGAGCAGCACAGCTCATTATATAGCGCTTTGTGACGTCAGTTGTTATGCGTGCGGGGTGCTGCGCGGTAGTCTCATGTATTCGTATCAGGCATAACGCCTGATACGTTACAATATATATATATATATTGTAACATTGCATGTTACAATACGCTCACCTTCCCTTAGACGACCTTGGTTAAGGGTGTAACGAATGCCTGCGCAGCCGTGTGAATGCGTTAGGATAGCCACGACGCTAATGTTCGCTCCGAGAGGCGACCGTGACCGATTATAGACTGTGGAGTTAAGACTCATTCTTTTGTTTTTTTTTGCACTTTTTCTCTGATATGTGGGAGGCACGGCCAAACGTTTGGTGGAGATTCCCAATAAATGACGCTTGACGGACGAATGACTCGCCGAATTAACCGCGGGTTGGCATGAGAGCCCCGGGAACTACGATTTTGATGACACCTGACTACGGAAGCTTTCTCACCTACGGCCAAGGACACGGGGGAGTGCCGAGGGCACTCAGCAACGAGGGAAATCGGTGGTGGAAGAGATTCCCGCCACCCCCAAGAGCCGGCGAACCGTGGGCCTACTACGAGGACTTCCGAATTTTGAGTTTTCGCGCGGCACGACAATACGCCGCCAGGTGTTAGGCGATCTAACAATCGATCGGCTAACGAGGGTGCTAACGACCGGCACCTTGCGATCAGAGGACACTCTGCCGTAGGCTCGGCCTTAGGCTAGATCGTAGATTAGTGTTTAGCGTACACGTGCGTTTCTTAGTAGCGAATTTGTTTGGCGATTGAGTTTCGAGTCAAGTAGAATATTGAGTTTGTGAGACCCCACGGGGGAAATTTGTGGATTTTTGAGGACCCCCGAGGGATTGATTTGGGGATTTCTCCTGCGAAGGAGACTATTTCATCAGGTGGCTGGCCAACGGTAAGCAGTAGCTCACTTAGCCCACGAACGATTTGAATCCGGCAACGGCCATCAGCCATACTGCCTTGTTCGCAGCCACGAGGCTCATTAGATTTTGGGATCAAGTTAAACCGATCTCCAAGTCGGTCGGCCGTCACCAGGGTCCCAGAGAAAAAGTGATTTCGAGTCAAATTTTAATTGGACCAACATCTCGAGTCAAATATACGATTTTTGTAGAGTCGAGTATCTCCGCACACGGGTGCGACAGAGACAGAGTCGGTCACCGTCGCGCTTTCTCTCTCCCTCCCACGAGGAGAGTCAGCCGTTAGGCTAGACTAAGGCGGTTTTGAGTTACCTAGAAGTTTTTATTTATTGTACGAACTGTTTGCGAAATTCAAATTCCCATTTAGTTTTTTTTTTGTTGCCCCCGAGGCAGAGTTAGAATAAGTTAGTTAAGTAAGAATTGAAATAAAATAGGTGGTCGGTAACGCAGTGGCCTAACCTCTCGTCGTCGCGGTTGCTGCCTAGCAACAACCGTGGGGTGATTTTTTGAGTCGTTTCTATTATTTCTTCTGTCTTTCTTTTGTTATTTTGATTTTTGGCGCTACCACCCCCGAGTAGTCTTAAGAAATGCTAAATTTAGTAGTTAACTAGTTGTAGTGGGCCGCGTGGCTTTGATTTGTCGAGCTAATCAGTTTGTTTCTTTTTCTTTGTTTTGTTCTTTTTGGCCAGTTACTGCTATCCCACGTGGAAGCGTAGTTTTGGAGTATTATTTAGTGTAAAGCTCGTAACGTGTGAAACCCCGAGGGGAAGCACCCCCGAGGTGTGCAATTATTGTTAAAATTATTATTTTCTCTTTATTTAATTTTTTTTTTATTTGAATAAATTCTTGATTATTTTGGCTAATTTTAAATATCTCGAGTCGTTACTGTCTTAGCTAATCCCTCACATAATCCCGACCCCTCTCCGCGGTACTGCAGCTAGCCGCCGCTTGTAAATATTCGTGAGGCTTCGTTGTTTGTTTGTACTTTGAGTTTCGTGGCGAAGATAGTTCGCCTGGCGCCCAAACATTTAAAATTCGAGTTTTTTTTCTATAGCTGATTGTCGACTGGCTGGTCCCGAGGCCTAGTAATCCGGTCTAGTCTCGAGGGCTAATAAAAAGTCACGTGACAATATATATATATATATATATATATATATGTGTGTGTATATATTGTAACATTGCAGTTTGTGACTGCCGTTACAAGTCGCCCCAAACCCTTGACGGGTTTAATTAAGGGGGCGAAAGAGTGAGAGGACCACCGAGGTCCAGTGTGAATGCACCCACAGTTAGGGTTATCTAACTCCGAGAGGCGACCGTGACCGACTTAGACTTCTGATTTTAGTTCTTATTTTTTTTTTTGTGTTTTATTTTCTTCCATACTCTCTATTATGTGCGAGCCGAGGGGAGAGGTCCCTAGATCGAAGGCTGGGATCCGAGTCCTGACACGAAGTATTGGACCGACGTACGAGGCCTAGTTGTTAACCTGGAGGAACGCGGAGGAGTGCCGGGGGCACTCATCGACGTGGGAAATCGGCGGTGGAGGAGATTCCCGCCGCCCCAAGAGCCTGCGAGCCGCGTTCCTTGCCTCCCGAAACCGTAGGCCAAGAAAATCGTCAACGCAGGAACAACCCGTCGACCGGCGCCTACCGTAGCGCGACCCGCCAACCGATCTTTGAAAATCCCGGCGACAATGCGCAAACATAGAGCGCGGATGAGTATCCGCCCGACGAGCGATTTTGGAAGAGATTACTCTGCCGTAGGCCTGCTTAGCAGGCAGAGCATCGAGCTCTGATTTAAGTTAATCATTTTGTTAAGCCGCGAGGCTATTTTTGCGACTCCCCTACGTGGGACTTTTTGAGTTTGAGTTTCGAGTCTGGCGTGTGCTTGAGTGCTGTTTTGGGTCGATCGCCACGAGGCATTATTTCTTCTGTCCATGAGGTGGCTGGATTACGGTAAGCGTCAACTTATCTAATCCACAGATTTTCGAACCCGGCCAACGGCCATTCGCCATATTGCCTTTGATCTGCGCCACGAGGCAGAGGCGGATTATCCCTAAGGCAAACTAGGCACGTGCCTAGGGCGCGAGGTTACGAAGGGGCGCCCGCGTGGAATTTTTGAAAAATAACAAAAAAATAATTGTGTCAGTCGCAGATTTAAAATCACCCGGGCGGCGGCAGCGCGTACTCGGCGGCAGTTCAAATAGACCTATTATGAGTGTTCACCCGACACGACACAACTTTGTACATTCAGTTTCAGCTTTGTTTTAGTCGGTTACGCGCGCTCCTATTGTTTAGATTCTCGCTGCAGTATTTGCGTGTAGTCCATTACGTTTTAGTCTATTACTCAAAGAATGAGTGAATCGAAGAAAAAACCTAGTGGTGCAGCATATAAAAAAAAGGCTAAGGAAAAAGAAGAAAAACATCAAAATGTAATAAAGCACACGAAAAACATTGAGACATTTTTTTCAAAATTAAAAAATGATGATTCAGAATCTTCTGACGCTATTCACGGTGCGTCTGCTACCGACCCTAGTCAATGCGAAATTCCTACTTATTCTAAACAACCACAAGATTTGTCCGTGCCTACGCCGCCTACTCCGTCAGCAGCAGAAGTTGTGAGGCAGTCGCAAAATAGACTGGTTATCGTGGATTGTGATCCAGTTAAGTGGGATATTAGTAACGAAACACAAGAATATATTTCGCTGTATGGCTTTCATCAAAATATAAACGCAGATTTTTCATTGAGTAAGAGAATATATGAAAATAAAATCTCACGTTTTTTGACAAAAACAATGTTTGAACGAAAGTTATTAAATAGAGAAAAATGTCCAAGAAAATGGCTTATTTACTCTCCAAGCACAGGAAAAGTTTATTGTGGACCTTGTTTATTATTCGGTGGTGGAACTAGTTTTGGAAAACAAGATGTTGGTTTTAATGATTGGAAGAACGCATCGATTAGATTAGTAAGCCACGAAAACTCATGTGAACATAAAACATGTCTTTTGACCTTGCAACGTAGATCTAACATTGCCGGTCGTGTCGACCATGAGCTTGCCGCTCAATTTCTAGAAGAGTTAACTTATTGGCGCGAAGTTCTGAAACGAGTGGTTGCGACTGTGAAGTCTTTAGCATCGCGTGGTTTACCATTTAGGGGACATGACGAAAAACTTGGCTCTCTTCATAACGGAAATTATTTAATGACGCTAGAACTCATAGCGGAGTTTGATCCGTTTTTAAGCAAACATATTGCTCAATATGGCGGCAAGGGAAAGGGATGTACCAGTTACTTAAGTTCTACAATATGTGAAGAATTTATTGAATTGATGGCAAACAAAATTTTAACACAAATAAATGATCAAATCAAGATATCAAAATATTATTCAATAATAGTGGATTCAACACCAGATATTTCCCACATTGACCAATTAACCTTCGTGATCCGATATATTCAAGCCGACGGTATGCCCGTTGAACGTTTTCTTAAGTTTATCCCTAATGTCGGTCACAAATCGCAAGACATGGCCGAAGCTGTTATTAAAACATTAAACATGTTTCAAATTAATATATTAGACTGTAGAGGCCAGTCGTATGATAATGCTGCAAATATGTCGGGCATTTACAATGGATTACAGGCCAAAATAAAAGAACTATGTCCCCTAGCAGAATATATACCCTGCTCCGCACATTCGCTTAACCTAGTGGGTGAATGTGCCGCTGAATGCGCTCAAGAAGCTTGTTGGTTCTTTGGTCTCCTTCGAGAAACTTACACATTTTTTACAGCTTCAACTCAAAGATGGGAAATTCTACAAGCACAAATACTCCTAGGTAATGCAAAAAAAAACAAAACGACTGTCAAAAATCCATCTGCCACACGTTGGTCAGCTCGAGCAGATGCTTGTAAAAGTTTGAAAGAGTCGTTTCCAGAAATTCACGATGCTTTGATAGCTATCGAGAGCAATCCTGAGCAGAAACGTACTGCTGTATGTGAAGCTAAAGGCATAAGGTTGAAATTAGAACGACTAGAAACTGCTTTCATGATCGTGTTTTGGAGTTTTATTTTGGTCCATATGAACAAAACCAACAAAAAATTACAGTCCGTTGATATTGATATTTGTACAGTTATTCAAATGTATGACAGGCTGATTCACATAATTTCTACAGAAAGGGAAAATTTTAATAAATATGAACAGCAAGCTTTAGAACTCTCATTAGTCAAAGAATATGAGAAGGACACAAAGAGAATACGGAAGAGGAAGGTCACAGCAGATGAATCTGGCGGAGCCGAAGATATTACTTCTTTGTTATCTGGTCGGGGAACATTCAGAGTGACAGTATGTCTAGTAATTATAGACAAACTTGTGGCTGAACTTCAAAAGAGACGAGAAGCGTACAGCAATTTTAACAGCAAATTTTCGTTTTTAAGCAATTTGGTCAATTTAAACACTGAAGAAGTTCAAAATAGAGCGAGTATGTTAGTAACAATGTATTCTGATGATTTAGAAGAGTGCTTTGTTGATGAATGTATCCATCTACGTGCTTATTTAACAACGCTAGCTCGAGATGAAGTACTGCCTCAAACAACCAACGCGATTTTACAGATTCTAAGAAATAAAGAACTTGAAACAATATACCCTAACATTGACATAGCCCTAAGAATGGGCGTATCGACGGCAGTCAGCAATTGCAGTGGTGAGCGGAGTTTTTCCTGTCTGAAGAGAGTAAAAAATTATCTTCGCTCGACCATGACTGATAAGAGATTAAATTCGTTAGCAATACTTAACATCTAATCAAACTTATTGCTATCTTTAAACTATGACGATGTTATTGACAATTTCGCAAGACAAAAATGTGGACGCAAAAATTTTTAATTTTTTTTTAACAATTGTCATTGAATGTCAAGTTTTTAATAAATAAATATATAATTCAGAACTTTATTTTTTTTATTATAAGAGGGGCGCCGATGAGGTGCTTGCCTAGGGCGCTCTCGACATTTAATCCGCCTCTGCCACGAGGCGAATTAACACTTTTGAGGGTCGATTAAGCCGTACTGCGAGTCGGTGGGCCGTAGCTAGTGTTTTAGAGAATTTGTCGCGTTCGAGAGATTTGGTTTTCGGCCTAAAAAGTGGCCATTTAGTCGGTCAACTGTAGCTGTGCCGAGGCTCGCCTATGAGAGCGAGTGAGAAAGTCTAAGTCAGTCACTGTCTCTCTCTCTCGCGTAGAGATTCAAATACAATCAGTTAGAGTCGAGTCGCGTTGCGTTTTGTTTTGTAATTCTCAAGTCAAGGTCCTGTGGACTTGCCTACGAGACAGAGTTAGGTTTAAGTTATTGTTAGTGTTTATTGTATAAATTTGGGGCATTATTGCGTAAACCCTCGCGGTGCAGATTTCGCCTATGACCCGTTATCATTGTTTCGCGAGGCACTAATTTGTTAAGTTCTTGATTATTTTATTTTGGTATTGTTTTTTTTTGTTATTGCGTTCCTACGTGGAAACTTGTATTTTTGTCAAATTTGTGAAACGTGGCGAGACCGCCCATACACGGTCCTTGGCCACAACTAACCCGCGGGGAAGTACCCCCGGGTACACGATCGTTCTCTACTTATTTTATCTTAATTTGTTTTTCTTTACATTTTTTTTATTGAATAAATTCTTTATATTTCTTTGTTATATTGACCTCTACGAGTCGTTATTTAACGCCTAGCTGATCCTTAATATTAATCCCGACCCCTCTCCGCGGTACTGTTGCTAGCCGCCGCTTAGGTTACCGTTAGTCTTTTGTTTTGTTGTTGAAATTTTGAAAGTGGCGAAGATAGTTCGCCTGGCGCCCAACCAATTTGAATTTTGAGGTATAGCTGTGTGCACGTTGGATCGACCCCGGAGTCTGGCTATCCGGTCCAGATCCGAGGGTCTAACAAAAATCCACGTCACAATATATATATTGTAACTTTTTCTGGTTATGCTTCACGAGCAGAAGGTTGGTGAAGTTAACCGAGTCCACGTGTGTTCTTTGTCACGGGTGAAAATGTGATTTTTGGAGCTCCTCTAAGGGGAAAATTGGAAAAACCCTGAAACCTTAATACAGACTCGGATGGATGTTACTCCACCAGAGCTGCCTCCCTACAGACTTGGGATATGTTTGACTCACAGACTAGGGTACCAATTATAGCTATACCGTAGCTGCCTTGAGTCAAACTCACCGAAGCTGCCTGTTACAGACTTGGGATATGTGTGTTCTCAGACTAGGGTACCAATCAAGAGACTCGGTAGAGTCTCGCGCCTAGTTATATGAAAAAAAAATTTTTTGTACGCGCCGCGCGAGACTCGACCGAGTCTATATACCCGAACGAGAGCTGAACGGCCGTTACGGCAATTTATGATGGTTAATTTCTTCCGTCTCGCTATAGATACGGAATGGTAATATTTATCGCAGAATGTGGCCAAGAAGAGCTTTCATTTAAGCCCTATTTCGATTAAATCGGTGAACGTAGAGCTGAGATATGATTATTCGACGTTTTAGATCAAAGTAATTCGTACTTGTTTTCGTCGAGTGTTCATCTCCTTCAGCCAGTGTGGCACTAAACCTATGTGTATAAAAATTAGCAAAGAGTGGCCTTCGCTAGGCTATGTAGAGAGACGAGACCAAGTACGGACGTCAGTAGCCAGATGGCGCTTTGGTTAGCTCTTTATTTTCACCAACTAGTTTTTTTTTTAGATTCTTCTTAATGGCTTATATCTGATAAGGAATGTAGCCGAACCATCAACTACAGTACGGTATCGTACCCCATCTTTTATTTTCTTTTTTATTATGTCAATTTATTTTTGGTCGTAATGTTATGTGTATAATTCAGCAAACGATCATGTAGGGTATGGTACGATTTATTTTTTATAAGATAAATTGAAATTTTTTTTTTTCCTCGGAATCAAGTTTAAAAGTTTTGTTTAGGTACTAAAATAGACCTGTTAAAATATAAGCTCTTAATATTAAGGCTGTTGAAGGGGGTCCGGCCATTTTTGTCGACCGTTCGCAGCGCCATACGCGTTGAGTTTTCGAACTAAACTCGTCAGGACCGTGCTGATACAAAATATGGGTGCAAATCAGAGGGCCCCAAATTTCACACAATTTGTTGTCAATTAAGAATATTTCTTCAATCTAAATTCTTAAAACTTTAATCCAGTAATTCTACTTGCAGTTATCGTCCGGAGGATTCTAAATTTCCAATTAAATGTCTGATTGTTTCAATAATTACAATGAAGGAAATTAAAGTAATTGCGAGTATTTGAAAAAATAGTGACGTATCATTTTTAGTTTATTCATCTTGACTGTGACGGCAGCTACTCTGCAGCGTCACAACTAATATAAGATTTTGAATGATCCGCATAGTCAAAATGACTAAAAGGATACAATACAATACACGTTAGATGATAACAGCTTAAATTTCCATGCATTTTAACATATACGAGCTTTAATTACGTAGATTCAAACGAGGAGTGCAATATGTTATGTGAAGACAGTGCATACACAGTGTTGCGCATGATAACGCATTTGATCATTTATCTGGGCACAAACTCGTCTATATGAGATTATATCTGAACTTGACATTATGTATCGAATTCTATAGTTTGTCTACATGTATCATGTTTCTACAATTTTTAGAATATGGAAGTATATGTATTGGAACATAAATCTCAATGTTCTGCAATGCTATTGTATGCGCAGGGAACCTTTCGCAGAAGGTTTCCTATGTATTGCCGCCAAGGTTTCCTGCGTTCAAATTTCATCGCAGAAGGTTTAAATATATTTTTCAATAAGAACTCACCATGAAGTAAGAATTGTAGTGAGTGTTTTTTGGTCGGACCTTTTATAGTAATTTGTAAATATAAAAAATGCCCCGCATTGAAGTTTCAGTGGCGTTTCCTGTCACTTGATAAGAAACGAGGGTGCATAGCAGTTTCATCCGAATGAAGATATCTAATATGCCTATGTTACATGAGATTATGTACAAAATGCGCAACACAGTTTATACACATTTACATTATTGAGCACAGACAATTTGTCTACGAGTATGATTCAATGCGGCTAACCATATAAATTAATTAATTAATTAGTAGTATAATTGCTTCAGGGTGGATCTCATCATCCTTAGTCAGCACAAGTCAGGTCCTCTGGTATCGACAGGTACCTGTACCTGTGAAAAAAAATAGTTAAATTAGTTCTTCCAAAGTCAATTTTTGTAGCTTTCCATACAATGAACTTATTTATTGGTGCCTAGCGTATTGAGATTTGTTTTAAATTTCATACCATTGACCCAGTTCTTCTCGATAAGACTGGTATGATCATTGTAAAACCAGCTTTCGCAATTGTTTTTCAATTGCATGAGTCTTGGAAGTCTATTACACTTACATAGCGGCACAAGCAATTTTTAATAATATGGAAATCTCGTTGCTCTCTGTGGTTCTGCTCTGCTGTAGACCAACTTATTTGCCATCCCTCTTATCGTCTGGTTGAGTTGGAGTATCATCAACCGTTTCTGTTTCTCGAACCAAAGGATAACTCATTAATTATCGGATATAGTTTACTGTAGTTTGAATATATACACTCTCATAAATAATCCCATCGCTACATGCGTATACATACGTGATCGAAGACCATAACCGTCATGCCCTATTGGACAGCAGCTAGCACGCAACACTCGAAACAGATTTACTTTTGTCATACACCTCAAATGTACCACCTGACAACAAGTAAACGTGTATCGATTGTACGGACTGTCGCCGGACAGGCGTATAACTTGAAAATGTATGACTGAAAAACTACAAAATTATCATGCATAATTCTGTTTGTTCACAACGTGCGAGGAGGTTGTAAGACGCGAGATACCTACTAGAGAACCAAAATATCATGATCTATCAAATGAATTCTGATCTAATAGGATAACAGAAAAGGTGTAGGATGAATGTGCGTCAGTTGATAATTGTAATGCTCTAATCCTGCCTGAAAGTACAGGGCGAACTATTCCTAGCAGAACAGTCATATCACAGGGTGACAGTGTCACATTTGAGTCGTGTCAAATGGATCACTATCTTTGAAATATACATCAATAACTTTCCTTATTAGTTTTGTAATTATTTTTGAGCGTGTGTAAAAGTTTATTACTTATATTTTTATGCTTTTGAATTATATGGTTGTGAAAAAGTTTAGCTCAACTGACTTTTTTCATATTGTGGAGTCGTACAAGAACTTCAGCCAAACTCATAGATTGAAGTTGTTATGTGACATGAGTGCTGATCCCTGCAATACGACTGTTGCTAGGTTAGTCCATCCTGTACTCTCAAGAGGATTAGAGCAGCTATGAGTTCGACGTTCCCTTTTTGCAATATAATACAAAAAATAGACGACTCCACAATACTTTTTTTTATAGATTGACACATTCATCTCACTATTTGTCTACTTATACATGTGTTACTTCATTTAGTCTTGTTTCGTGCATCGAGTATGTACTGTGGTTCTCTAAGTTCCATATTTCTCAAATGTCTACCATCTATAATCTCTGGGAGCATGCAAGATTCATAGAATCTAGATAAGTAAGGCAACATTTTGTTTTGCCAGAAGATATCATCTCTAAAAACTTTGATTGTTTTCATACCTTTTGGCGTCCACACGACAAAGGCACAATATTCTTTTTGTGCGATATGCAGTTGACCTTGAACTTGGTAGAAATAAGGATGATTTGCATTCATCCTGTCAAGGCTGCTTTTGTCATAGACCCTATGCATGTCTCCGAGCTTCTGTTCGATCGCTTGCTCCGGAGTGACGTCTCTCGCGCTGTAAGGGCATTTGATCTCAATAATGCCATCGTCGCCGATCGATCCATCAGGAGACGCTGCCAAGTAGCAGTGTTCTGAATCGATGAAAAGGCCAGACTCTGCAACGCGTAACCCGTTGGTTTCTTCAAATTGTTCACGCGCTTTTACTTCGTTCTGCTTGCCGTATTGCAGAGCAGGTAGACGTCGGTCTTGCGGATACACGATAGTTTTGACCGTGTTCGCCGAAGGTGTAGTTGGCCTCATGCGACAAACCTTGCCAAAATTGGAAGCTGTAAGCAGCTTTCTCCGCAAGGATTTCCATTCTCCGCTATCACTTTGACTTCTCGTGCGAGCTTCGATGAGGTCTCGTTCTGCCTGCTGCTCGGCCAGTTTTTGAAAGTGCAAGTCAACTTGCACTTTATATTCGTCCTCATGAAGATCTGGCCTGTTGCAATTCTGACCATAGTCTCGGTTCGAATTAGACTTCTCGCAAGAGGGTCCCGCAGACGAACATGTTCGTCTAAATTCGTCCTTCTTGTCCTTGGCTGATGTTAGCCGTTTTAGGTTGTATGCCTTTCGTTTTTTTTGCAATTCGTGGACCATTGCAGTTGGCACCTTACCCATCGCAGCACTCAACTTCTCATACGACTCCTGTGAGTTGAATTGCACAACGGAGCCAGCAACTCGGGCGTTGTAAGAGTTCCTTTTCCCGAAGTGGACACGCTTTCCGCCGATGAATTTGCTAACGATAGCATTGTAGTTTTCAACGGTGTTGCTAGTGACGTTGAACAACAGGCTCTCGGCTCTCCAACTTAGTTGAGTGATGGCATCGCAGATTTTGTCATATAGATCTAACTCCATCAATATTGGTACTGCGTTTTCTTCTTGATCTTTTGGAGTACCATCACAGAAGTAGCCCAATTCAGCGCACTTCTTGTGTTCGCCAAACACATGACTTGGAATATTGACCAAATCTTTTACGAGGCATACCACTTTTTCGGATTGAGGAACTTCCTCAGCCATGCGGTATTTGCTTGCTTTCACCACAGCTGTCCGTATCCTCAGGGTACTGCCTTCGATGACCTTTCGCCATTGTCCAATCGATTTCTTTGATTTGGACATCTCTTTGATTTTATTTGTCAAATCTGGCTTCAGTTTCGTTTTAGCCACGTCCTTAATTTTTGTGGTGAGGTTTCGCAACAGGTGGTTCGTACACTCAACCTTCTTCACATACGTATCGTCGTATGGGTTGCAATCCAGGATCTTCTTATACACGCTGCTATCACCGTCTGCTATTAATGATGAGAAGACTAGCCCGTGCATTTGCAAACTTTTGAGGAATCCTTCAGCAATGGCACTACTCTCCATGCTTGAAGAACTCTGATTGCTCCCCCAGTTTTTAAAGCAAGCATGTTCTCTGGGGGGTTCGTGGTTTTTTTCTCCAATCGAACAAATTGTGCAGTATTTATTTCGTACTGCAGCAAACAAAACCTTGTTCGTATGAAAACCAACAATGATGCCTACGCCAGACGCTGAGTCATATTTTCCAGATCTATATGACCTTTTCATCCAGCTTCCGTCTGCTATTACTGGAATGTGTGGTATTCCATTCTTGACATCTCCACGTTCTATCGCAAGTCGTTTTTCCTCTTCACCTGCCAATCTCATTTCTTCCTCTGCTGCCTTATCGAATGCTGAGGCAATTTTATCATGGTACTGCTGATAAGTGCCATGTGACATAAATGGAATATTCATCGCGTTGAAGATTTCTTTCGATTGTGAATATCCGACACCTACAGAAACTGTTCCGGCTACTATGCTTTCATTGATCGAAAGGATATTGGATTTTTGAGATTCAGACATGATGAATCTTGTCTGCATACACATCTTACACTGGAACGTGAATCTTGATAACAGTCCGATACGTTCAGTGGAGATCAAGTGCACTTGATCCAGTGTGCAGCGAAGAAATGGATTGTGGTTGGCGAATTGCTGTTGCAACTCAGAAAACATATATTCAACATCAACCACATGCCGAGTTGCAGGAGATTCGAACTCCTTCGTCTGCTCTTTCTCCTTCTCAACGATCAAATCCGGTAGACTTTCATCAGAACTGGCAGGTGCCGGCAATGGTTCCTGATTGTCGAGGAGATCTAATGCATCATCTGCTTGGTACGTGTCAGATCCATCCTCCGACGATTCAATTTGGAGGACATCCATGAAATCTGCGGTTGTCTGTTCAGCAGTGCCAGACGGTATTCGCTGCTGTTCCATTGCTACTGAAGCTTTTGCTGTTAAATGACCTGAAACGTCTTCTGCAGTAGGGACATCAGTACCATGAAAATCGGATGTTGCTGCGCCCACAAAGTCCGTCAGATCCATCTCCGTTGGTGCCAGCTGGACTTCACATTCGCTGACCGCTGCCGGTGCATCTCGTATCATTGATCTGCGTTGGCGTGTTTTTTTTTTCCGACTTGGTGGTTTGGTAGACAGCCAATATCTACCATGTCCTTTATCAACACGTTTTACCATTGTCGAATGATTTTTTGACCAAGTATTACTTATAACGTTTGCACTTTACACTTCGGAAAATTCGACAAAATTAAATTACACACTTCGGTGCATGTACTGTGAATTACGATGCGACAACTACTAAAAACGCGTTTTCCGTCAAAATTTACGCGACCCACGCCACGATGCTGGGATACCACAGTGCGTACCGAATTCAGACACGTGCAACGATAGAAGAATGCGACGATTCTTCAAAGTGGTCGGAATAATTCGCAGTCCTGCCAACTGATTTTCTTACGGAGATCATACCTACGTTCCGATTGCTCGAACGCAGGCCGAAAAAGTTCAGTTGGCAGCCCTGCGGAACAGCCATTCCACCACCATCCACCACGAGCCTCGAGCCGCAGCATGGAGAGTAAGTATTTCTTAATTTCTTTACCTACATATTCTGTTGATCTTATATAGTCGACGTAATATCTATTGCTGTTATGGAGCTCTATAAGTGAAATGTCGCAGATACGAATTCATATTTTCAGAATTTTAATACAATCTCGCGATCGCTCTGTACCAGGTTTTTAGATTACAACATAACCTAAGACTTCCGACGATTTCGCCGGTGATCGCGGGTATTGTTTGTAGTCTGTAGTTTCATCACATGAAGTGGCAACACAATTTCAATAAAATTCATAAATAAAATCAACGTTCATGTAAATCAGCTGGCCTGGCACCATATATCAGTGCCATACAAAGCAGTTTACGCAGTGTTAATTGATATTACATTTTATTGTTTCAGATAATAACATCATCCCAGATGCTGTGGCCGACGAGGCGGCGGTGGTGCTAGACCCGCCGCCCGATGACGCCGTTCTGCCACCGCCCGATGTGGAAGTATGTACTCTCCAAGCCTTACAAATTTTTATCCAAACAGTTCTATACATATTTTCAGCCCTGACTTGTGTGATTATTTACAGGCTAACCCGATAGCCCAGCTGTTAGCTGAGATGGCTGCCCTAAGGACGTTAGTCCTGGGGCAGCAGCAGCAGCTGCAGCCGCAGCAGCAGCAACAACAACAGTAACAACAGCAGCAGCAGCATCGTGGCGGTGGCAGGGGTCGAGGGCGCGGTGGGTACCACCGCCGCTTCCGTCGACGCAGGGGAGGCTCGGCACCCGTCTTCTACCAGTACTTTCGTTAAACTGGTAGATGGCGGGTGTTTGTACATAATGTACAAATACTCATAATAATAATAATAATAATAATAATAATAATAATAATAATAATAATAATAATAATATTTTATAATAAAGGATACTTTTCAAAAATATTGATATCCTGAGTCTTATCACCTACAAACCACGTTTTGATTATTCGGAACAAGCAGGATAATTAATTATTATTTATTTTATATTATATTGCCATCTCTGCGTGAAATGCTTCACATCATAGTTTCATAGGTATCGTACAATCTATGAGTAGCTCTGCAAGTGGAATGTAGTAAATCAGAAAACACGAGAACAATTTCGCGATTCTCTTCTACCTAACGTAATTAGAACTAGAAATGTTTCTTCGTGTATCATTGGTGTAGTCAGAATAATTTTTTATTCATCATCACGTTACATCATGTTTGTTTTATACATTCTGCACGCTGAATTGGCAGTTAATCATGGCTTTGATTCGAGTATACTACTATTGGTGCCTATCCCGATTTTTTTGTAAGATCTTCCGTGCTTATCATTAACAATAATCTGCTGAATCAATTTTGACAGCATCTCAGCAAGTTATTGATGTCAAAAACCGTGACACGAGCTCCAATCTGTAGCATATTCACGAAGTCCACTGTTTGAGCCGTCATAGTGTGCGTTTTGTATAAGATGGAAATGTGTGTGATTGTGTAAGTGAAACAGACGGGGCCCTCGGAAATTTGTATTCGGCTGTGAGTCCCGACAGCTTCAGTCAACGAGCCAATAGTGCCGCCATCTATTGGTTACGAATTTTCGCACGGTAAATTCTCTGATCGTAGACAGCTTTACAACTTGGGATGGTGATTGAACTATTTATACTGAAATATTGTTGTGGGTGAAATAGTGCTCAGTACTAGTCGAGTGCAAGCAGAGGCGGATTATCCCTAAGGCAAACTAGGCACGTGCCTAGGGCGCGAGGTTACGAAGGGGCGCCCGCGTGGAATTTTTGAAAAATAACAAAAAAATAATTGTGTCAGTCGCAGATTTAAAATCACCCGGGCGGCGGCAGCGCGTACTCGGCGGCAGTTCAAATAGACCTATTATGAGTGTTCACCCGACACGACACAACTTTGTACATTCAGGGTGCGTTCCGATATCCGCTCGAAGTACTCATGGCGCTGGCAACGGTTGTAGCGTTCCGATATTCAAAGCATAGTTCAAACGCTATGAATAACGGAACGACTCGTGGCTTGCTCCAAGCGGTACGCTTTTCGAGAACCTTTTGTAGGTTATGTTAAGAATTTTGGGTAATGTCAGCACACGAAAAAACTGTCGCTGCGGCTGCTGCAAGGGCTGTTACCCGAATATTACTATCAACATCGGAAAGCTCCAGTGACAGCGACAACGAACTAGTAAGTACGCTATAATTTTCAAACAGCTAAAATATCTACCTATGTGCAGTTTCCTTGTCGATTAGGGACAAATTCTTGGAACAGAAGCTTCATTCGCATATCTTGATTTGTAGCCAACACCTGTGAATGATTACGTTGGCATTGTGTCTGCTGTGACAGGTATAAAGCGATTGTGGCATTCATCATCTGATAGCTCCAGTGACGACGATGAAGCGACTGTTGAACTGTTAATAAACATGCCAATAATTTTGAGACCTCGTATTCAGTGTTACTTGGAGACAACAATATCTCAATACTCAAATACAGAATTCAAGAGTCATTTCCGAATAGCACGCGATACTTTTAAATTCTTATTAGAGAAAATCGGACCTGTCCTTAATCATCAACATGGAAGAGGTCAACCTCGGATATCTGTCGAGAAACAAATCCTAATCGCTATTTGGACATATGCAACTCCAGACTCATATCGGTAAGTTAAATAAAAATATCACAATGTCCAATCCTAAATCAATATTTGTTTACAGATCTGTCTGTGACCGATTTGATGTTGGCCGAGCGACAGCTATCCGTTCTGTTCGACGAGTCACAAACGCATTGTATCATCTCGCGCCAAACTTAATTAAATGGCCCGAGGATTTAGAAAATGTTATTGCAGCTACTCATGCGGAAAATAGATTTCCTGGAGCTATAGGTGCCATTGATGGAACCCACATCAATATTCAAGCTCCAAGCGAAAATTCTGAGAGCTATGTTAACCGGAAGGGTCGGCATTCTATTCAATTGCAAGTGATTTGTGACAACCAAATGCGTTTTATGCATTGTTACACCGGTCAACCAGGGTCACTGCATGATCAGCGCGTATATCGCCTTTCCAATGTACAAAATGTTCTGGTGGATGATGATAAATTTCCCAACAATAGTCATATATTAGGGGATTGTGCTTACACAATTCAAAAACGTTTACTAGTCCCATTCAAGGACAATGGCCACCTGACAGCACGACAAAAAAATTATAATTATCGCTTGTCAAGCTCTCGCACGGTCGTAGAAAGATCATTGGCGCTACTTAAAGGTAGATTCAGGAGTCTTCTCAACTGCTTACCCATGACAAGAATTGACCTAATTCCGCGTTATATAATTGCCTGCTGCGTGCTACATAATATATGCCTCATTCGAAATGATGAATTTGCAGAACTATTAATACTGGAAAACGAGAATCATGCTGAACAACAAATGCATAATGAACCTGCTATAACGAGAGCAGAAGGTTTGGCAAAACGTTTAGCGATTATGAATGCCTTACCTATGCGATGAATGTAATATGATTATTAGGGTGTCCGTTATTTCCCAAATGGACTTTTTTAATTTGAGTATGGTCCAAATCATTAGTTTATAGCCTAAAAACAACTATGGAAAAAAAAAATGTAATTTCCGTTAACCTTGCCTGAATGACGATACTTTTCCTATTTGATTAATATAGGATTTTTGCACTTTTTAGACTTTAATTTTTTTTCAGGATACTATATTCATTACCTCATTGAATATTGTTGATTCTTCTACTGTTCCGACCTATTTAGATGGACAAATTTTTACATTGGATGAAATACAAATTTTCATGAGTTTTGAAGAGGTCGAAATTCATTTTATTTTCAATAATTGTGTTTTTAATATTTTTGAACATTTTTGAATTTATTGACTTTTCAATGCCTTTTATCTATTTGAAGGTTGAATGTATGTTTTGATACGCTCTCATTACTGTTTATTATAAATTTCGACCTCTTCTAATCATTTAGACCATACCCGAGTGAAAAAAGTCAATTTGGGAAATAAGGGACACCCTAATAATTATGAATATCAATAATGAATTTATTACTGTAAATATTGTTTTCTATATAAATATCGACTGATGACAATAAAAAAACATGGAAACAAATAGTTTTTTATCAAAACTTTTATTTCAAACTCTGTACGTAATAATAAGTAGTAAACATACACCATTATAATCACAGACGTATCTTGAGCAGGTACTTTACGAGTATGTATCACAATATAAGAGTACAAAGCTTAATACAAATATAGGTATTGCATTGGCATCACTTGGTTCGTTAACCAACATATTAGATAGCATAAAAAAAAAAGGAATATAAGGAATAAAATCAATTTAACGAAACAAATTTAAAAATCTTAAGAATGTATGGTTGAGTAACTAGTGTTATACCAGAAGTGAATATGAATTTTAGACCAACCAAGTGAAACACAGAAATATGTATATTAATCTGAATTGTCATATTCATCAAAGTCACTTGTGCGTTCAGGAAATTTTGATTTTGTGGCTAGTAATTTCGTCAGAATATCACTTAGTCTTCTCGCTTCACGAATTTTTTCTTCATGTTGCACTTGTTTCGCTTCTCGATATTTTCTTTTCTCCTCAATTAAACGTTCCATGATGTCATATTTAGATTTCTTTTGCTTAGCAGTAGAAGCTAGGTTGAACAAATTATTAGAATGAATGTATTGAAAAATAATATAAATTTCATTGCTGCTCCAAATTTTATTATATCAGCACAGACTTTGTATGTGTAATGCGACTAATTGAAAGAAGGTTCGGATTTCTGAATAAAATCTTCACGTTGGTTACAAATGCTAATACCTAATTACTCTGACATTCGGAAGCATCTCCAAACCAATCGCAGTAGTACACATGCTTGCATTCCTCAGAAAATTTGTGACCAAGCAGCTGGAGTAATAGGTAACTGAAAATCAATTGCGAATATTGAAATATTTGAATTCTTATGTGAAACATGAGGATACTTAGGCGTATTCCAAAATGCAATCACGCCTGCGGTTGTATCGTTTCATGCTTATTTATTAAATGCAATGGAAAAAGACACAATTATCCGAGTGAAACCATGGTTGCCTTTCGGAATATGCCTTTACTTTGACGGTGCGAGGAGCTATTCGTTTCACTTGGTTGATCGCTGGTAACACTGTCTGACTCAATACAATCAGATGATGCGGTGGCGACAGGCTTGATCCATGGTCTGTTTTCAAAGAGTTCATCCAAAATCTGCAATTCATCATATGCGTACATGGGACATAAGGTTAACATTGATATTAGAAATGCACCTACAATCATGAAAGATATATCACCGACATCTAAAAAATACCAGTTCCTGCGTTCGTTTCCGGATTTCTTATTATGATCCTTCACAGTTTTATAGGTTCGTTTCAACGATGACAACTTAGAAGCGCATTTGCTGCCTGATATTTGATATCCTTTGTCCGACATTACTTTACTTAGCTGTTCCCAGGCCCGCTTTTGGCTCATTTTGCCGTTGGTGAAACTTGATTCCGTTTTTTGATATGTACGAATCAATAATACCACCATTGGTTTTGTCCAGCTACAAGTCCCTAATTGTGCAAATAATATCAAATATTTACTATACATCCAATCAAATACATATGAGTATCTAGTGTCTGAACACTGAGAGAAGCATTTAAGGTACTTTTGGTGATGCTATGACTGGTTCAAAAACGCAATCCGTAGTTTTTGAGAAACTATTAAAGCAATTTTGATGAAACACCAGGAAATGACACGTTATTTTTGCATAAAATAGCTAAGTATTTTACTTTTCTGAAATTTTAAAGTTTGATTTGTATAGATTGCTACGTTTAGAAGGAATTACGAATTTAATTTTAAAAGCGATGAGAACATTTCGAATAGCTCTTTGAGAAGGCTGAGAGTGTTACGTCCCTTATTTTTTTTGGCATTTTCAACTGTTCCGAAAGTCGAAAATTACTAAGATAATTGACTATTCGGTCCCATGGGCAACTGACTGCTTCGCTGTGTTCGAACGTTTGAAATTTACCTATATGTGGCAAGAATTTTATTACTTTTATTTTGAATTTCATATTTACCGTGATCTTTCTCATCGGAGTTATCAGCAGTTTCATCTATAACGGGTTCAGTAGCTGAAGATCCTGATTCAACAGTGTCTGAGTAGAAATGAGGCGTTGCAACGGCAAGAGTACTTTTTGATCTTACATTTTCTGTAACACCAGTGGCCGCGAGTGCGAGTGGTGCTCTTGTATCAGCAGACTGTTTTGCAGAAACAGCTGCTTGTAATTTAGCCTGGTTGAAAAGTTGAGTCGCAAAGACCAAATCTGTGTAAAAGATGCACAATTTATTTTTATTCTATCTGATGATTGAACAATGCATCATTTGCTGGAACCTAGGTTATGTTAGAATATTTATTAACTCAATATCCAAAATTCGAATGGATGTTAAATATTTACTGGAACATACCTTCTCCAGCTCGTTTCGCATCATCAGCACTAATTATAATATTATAAACTTCACTTGTTGCTGGATCAAATAATGATGCAGTAACATCAGATTTTGTTGACGCCGCCATTTTTGGCGATAGGTGGGGGACGCGTAGAATCTCTCAGCTCCAGAGCTAAGGCATCGTATGCATCCCCACTTCATTTATTTTCATGTCCCCACTCTGCTCTTACGCGTTACGTCTAACTTTCTATGCGAATATCGGAACGAGCTAAGCTTGCTCGAAGCGCTTCACGCGAATATCGGAACGCACCCTCAGTTTCAGCTTTGTTTTAGTCGGTTACGCGCGCTCCTATTGTTTAGATTCTCGCTGCAGTATTTGCGTGTAGTCCATTACGTTTTAGTCTATTACTCAAAGAATGAGTGAATCGAAGAAAAAACCTAGTGGTGCAGCATATAAAAAAAAGGCTAAGGAAAAAGAAGAAAAACATCAAAATGTAATAAAGCACACGAAAAACATTGAGACATTTTTTTCAAAATTAAAAAATGATGATTCAGAATCTTCTGACGCTATTCACGGTGCGTCTGCTACCGACCCTAGTCAATGCGAAATTCCTACTTATTCTAAACAACCACAAGATTTGTCCGTGCCTACGCCGCCTACTCCGTCAGCAGCAGAAGTTGTGAGGCAGTCGCAAAATAGACTGGTTATCGTGGATTGTGATCCAGTTAAGTGGGATATTAGTAACGAAACACAAGAATATATTTCGCTGTATGGCTTTCATCAAAATATAAACGCAGATTTTTCATTGAGTAAGAGAATATATGAAAATAAAATCTCACGTTTTTTGACAAAAACAATGTTTGAACGAAAGTTATTAAATAGAGAAAAATGTCCAAGAAAATGGCTTATTTACTCTCCAAGCACAGGAAAAGTTTATTGTGGACCTTGTTTATTATTCGGTGGTGGAACTAGTTTTGGAAAACAAGATGTTGGTTTTAATGATTGGAAGAACGCATCGATTAGATTAGTAAGCCACGAAAACTCATGTGAACATAAAACATGTCTTTTGACCTTGCAACGTAGATCTAACATTGCCGGTCGTGTCGACCATGAGCTTGCCGCTCAATTTCTAGAAGAGTTAACTTATTGGCGCGAAGTTCTGAAACGAGTGGTTGCGACTGTGAAGTCTTTAGCATCGCGTGGTTTACCATTTAGGGGACATGACGAAAAACTTGGCTCTCTTCATAACGGAAATTATTTAATGACGCTAGAACTCATAGCGGAGTTTGATCCGTTTTTAAGCAAACATATTGCTCAATATGGCGGCAAGGGAAAGGGATGTACCAGTTACTTAAGTTCTACAATATGTGAAGAATTTATTGAATTGATGGCAAACAAAATTTTAACACAAATAAATGATCAAATCAAGATATCAAAATATTATTCAATAATAGTGGATTCAACACCAGATATTTCCCACATTGACCAATTAACCTTCGTGATCCGATATATTCAAGCCGACGGTATGCCCGTTGAACGTTTTCTTAAGTTTATCCCTAATGTCGGTCACAAATCGCAAGACATGGCCGAAGCTGTTATTAAAACATTAAACATGTTTCAAATTAATATATTAGACTGTAGAGGCCAGTCGTATGATAATGCTGCAAATATGTCGGGCATTTACAATGGATTACAGGCCAAAATAAAAGAACTATGTCCCCTAGCAGAATATATACCCTGCTCCGCACATTCGCTTAACCTAGTGGGTGAATGTGCCGCTGAATGCGCTCAAGAAGCTTGTTGGTTCTTTGGTCTCCTTCGAGAAACTTACACATTTTTTACAGCTTCAACTCAAAGATGGGAAATTCTACAAGCACAAATACTCCTAGGTAATGCAAAAAAAAACAAAACGACTGTCAAAAATCCATCTGCCACACGTTGGTCAGCTCGAGCAGATGCTTGTAAAAGTTTGAAAGAGTCGTTTCCAGAAATTCACGATGCTTTGATAGCTATCGAGAGCAATCCTGAGCAGAAACGTACTGCTGTATGTGAAGCTAAAGGCATAAGGTTGAAATTAGAACGACTAGAAACTGCTTTCATGATCGTGTTTTGGAGTTTTATTTTGGTCCATATGAACAAAACCAACAAAAAATTACAGTCCGTTGATATTGATATTTGTACAGTTATTCAAATGTATGACAGGCTGATTCACATAATTTCTACAGAAAGGGAAAATTTTAATAAATATGAACAGCAAGCTTTAGAACTCTCATTAGTCAAAGAATATGAGAAGGACACAAAGAGAATACGGAAGAGGAAGGTCACAGCAGATGAATCTGGCGGAGCCGAAGATATTACTTCTTTGTTATCTGGTCGGGGAACATTCAGAGTGACAGTATGTCTAGTAATTATAGACAAACTTGTGGCTGAACTTCAAAAGAGACGAGAAGCGTACAGCAATTTTAACAGCAAATTTTCGTTTTTAAGCAATTTGGTCAATTTAAACACTGAAGAAGTTCAAAATAGAGCGAGTATGTTAGTAACAATGTATTCTGATGATTTAGAAGAGTGCTTTGTTGATGAATGTATCCATCTACGTGCTTATTTAACAACGCTAGCTCGAGATGAAGTACTGCCTCAAACAACCAACGCGATTTTACAGATTCTAAGAAATAAAGAACTTGAAACAATATACCCTAACATTGACATAGCCCTAAGAATGGGCGTATCGACGGCAGTCAGCAATTGCAGTGGTGAGCGGAGTTTTTCCTGTCTGAAGAGAGTAAAAAATTATCTTCGCTCGACCATGACTGATAAGAGATTAAATTCGTTAGCAATACTTAACATCTAATCAAACTTATTGCTATCTTTAAACTATGACGATGTTATTGACAATTTCGCAAGACAAAAATGTGGACGCAAAAATTTTTAATTTTTTTTTAACAATTGTCATTGAATGTCAAGTTTTTAATAAATAAATATATAATTCAGAACTTTATTTTTTTTATTATAAGAGGGGCGCCGATGAGGTGCTTGCCTAGGGCGCTCTCGACATTTAATCCGCCTCTGAGTGCAAGAAATCATTATATCGCTCAAATTAGATGTCACTCGTCTCACTGGGCAGCCATGTTTACTGTGTCAGTGTGTGTATCCATGTGCCAGCTGTCACGAGGATATTATATAAAGATTTTATTAGAACTCCAGGCTTATTTGTGGTTAACCTCCGCTATTTCACCCAAAACAATTTTAATCAAGGAACATTTCGTACACATCAGATTCTCGAAATAATTCTTTATTCTCGAGAATTTACCGTGCGAAATTCACTCGTAGGTGTGTACATGTGTATGTGCCGTTACCCCCACCATGGGACCCCCTTCAACAGCCTTAATATTAAGATGGCCCGCATCGCACTTTTCGATTTCCCATAAAAATAACACAGCAACAACTACTTTTGTTCCCTCTCATTTTTGTAACTAACGAACGATACGTCGTACAGTAAAGTTCTTGGCATGTTTTTCTAGAGAATTAAACGCTCTACAAAAAAGGTCTAAAGTCATTTTTCGGTAAGTCAACTCGGTCAAAAGTTATTCTAGGAAAAGTTATTAATTTTGACCTCCGTTATGCCATTTTAACATAAATCATATCAATGCATAGAGATTATTATTACCGATACTCGTATACCAAAATTCATGAGTAAATGTCTAGATATCTTTATGCGAAGGCAATAAACATTATATAATTTCTGCGAGATACTTTTCTCATGTGGAATCTAACCTTTTGCTCAAATTTGTATTCGACGCAATAAGCTGTGATAATAATACATTCGCTTAATTCGTGTCGCACTAACTTGGAAATTTCCCATGCGTTACAATCACAGGGCGATTGACTTTCCATACGAGTGATCCAGTAGACAATAGAACGCCAGAAGAGGCACGAAATTCTCTCTCTGTCTACATAGGGGCGGGTGGGGCAAAATGGACCGGTAAAAAAAAAAAAACTGATTGATTGAAAAACTTGAGTATAAATAAGAACTTTATTGATACAATTGATATGGAATTGAAGAAAACTCGAAGACCATTCAATATCAGTGTGATTATTGTGTGCAAACTAGAAAGCCATAATGAATTATGTTGCTATTTTTCTATACAAGTACAAGTAAACGGCGATTGAACCACGTCAATAATCCCAATATAATAAAACGCAATATTGGCCCGCCTAGTACCACGTACTCCAAATTTTTTTTTTTTTTTTAAATTATTATTTTTTGTATGTTTTCTGTTTGAACCAATGGAGGCGTCAATCGCCTATCGTTACCTCTATGATTCTACGTGGCAAGACAAGAAGGCGGTCAATACCGTGTTATGAAAAGCCTAATTGTCAATTCGAAAAAAATCAACGTAATGTCGGTACTAGGCAACTAGGCAATAGCATCCGATTTCGAATTGTTTTTTTACGAGAAAGGAATTTTTGTATATAACTATAACATTTATATAACTAGGCGAAAGGTTTTTGCACCAAAGGTGCTTTTTATGGGGTTATAGCTATACCGTAGCTGTCCAACACACTCACCGAAGCTGCCTTTTAGCTAAACAAAGTGAATCTAAGTTGCTGAAAATGAGTTTAATTTTTAATTAGTAAACATGAATCATTGAAAATGAAATGATAAGGATCAGATTTCTAGATAAGTTTAATATTTGGTATTATTTGCATTGCACGCAAATAATACTGGTTTTGCTGAATCTTGATTTTACACAAAAAAAATAACAGAAATTATGAATGGTAAAATGAGAAATAAATCATAAAGAAAAATAAAATAAAATCATAGTTTTGAGATTTCAAATTGAAAGAAAATAAAGGAAAACAAAAGAGAAATTAAAATCTAAATTATCCTAATTCTTATGTCTAATTGCGCTTCGTGTTTCTGATTCTTTTTAAATTTGAGTTTGATATTTTAGTGATTTTAGTTCATTTGATGCTTTAGCTAAATGACTATCTTTAATATGAAAGTGATTCTATAAGGCCGCTTTGGCACTAAGAGAAAGAAAAATTAAGTTGTGAATCAAAAAGTTAAATTGAGGTTATGTGAGAAGAAAGAATTGATATGAGTCGGTTGGCCGCTTTGGCACAAGACCGCTCTAACGAAGGAAATATGCTATGAGTCGCACTGCCGCTCTGGCTAGATACGCTTTAAAGAAGAGGAATATAGTGAGACTCAAATCCGCTGATTTGCGTCTCAGCGTTGCTCCTTATATATCGTTAGTGACGTCATCAGGTGTCACCCCACCTGCGCGATGCGTATGTGCTGTGTACGACTATACCAGTATAGGCTGGCATAGCCGTACACGTTACAATATATATACGAATTCCATGAATCGAAAAACCTCCAAAAAATATTCGTCACGTCACTTTATGCCAAATATAATAGTCGGCCCTGCGCTGGCCGGCAGTAATACCGATACACGATTCGCGCGCTGAGCTCTCTCTCTCTCGGGCATTACGGGAACTAAGGATTATCATGGCTTCCCAACAATTTACAATCGCTAATTACAACGAATTGAGAGTTTTCACATAGAGACTTTATTCCTGCATGAAACAGAGATGTTTTTGAATAGGAGTGTTTGTCATGCCGTGTAGAATGGCGCTTACACAGTTATTTTCGCGTCAATGATGCGTGGGCTCGGATATTAGTCGAAATAAGTGACACGCCCACATTCTGCGATTAAAATTTAAAAAAAATTTCGATTTCATTGAATTTTGGGAGCTAGCTCGAACTCATTCCTCGTCAAACATCGGCTGCCAAAAGGACAATCCGATTGATAGCCCCGTTTCGGAGATATTCGGGAAATTAGATAGGTCGGTAAAAATCGTCTGGTACCTCCCCTTAAGGAGAAGAACGCCCCGAAGGACTCAGGTTCTACACGGCGGTCGGATCGCAACGGCGCAGGCAGGGCCGCGCCTGCGGGCGACGACCCTCCAGGGCCGGCATGCATCAACGCCGAGGATTACCCGGTCGCAATCAACTAATGAATAGCAATCAAATAAAAGGCCAGTTTCTTCGGATTCTCCATCCTTCGAGATTTTATTCTGGAATCCAAGCGGGCTCGGTAATGTTGGTGACGCGAGTGAAATAGTAAACAATAATACTATACTTTGTTTCTCCGAGACATGGTGTACATCCAAGCCCATAATCAATCTGTTTACTAGCTGTGATTATGTTCAAGACGTCGTATACAGCGCTGCTGAGAGGGCTGAATCCAGAGGTCGTGCCAAAGGAGGTCTAGCGATTTGCTGCAACCGAAAAATTTTTGACTCTAAAGTGTTATTTTGTTCTTCTCATCATGTTATTTGCCTAGTTAATAGTTTATCATTACAGTTTATATTAGGTTGTGTTTACATAAGTCCTCTCACGGATCTTGAGCCAGTGATGACTTCATGTAGCGATGTTATTACGTCGATAATGCAAAGATATTCCGATGTGCCAATATTTGTAGGAGGCGACTTTAACGGTCGTATAGGAAATGAAAATTTGATAATTCCAGAAAGCATTGTATCGGATATCTCAATTGTACAGAACGCTCCTCACTGGACGCAACCGTGAATCCTAGAGGTGGAGTCTTGATTGAAATCATGGAAGATTCAGGCTTTTGCGTAGTGAATGGCAGATCGGTGAGCGATACACCGGCGCAGTACACATATATAGGATATAATGGTTGCTCTGTAATTGATCTTGTCTGGGTCAACGGTACTGCGTTGGAATGCGTCGCCGATCCGAGAGTTACTCATATAGCCATTAGCTCAGGTCATCTTCCTGTTGCTATTAAAATAAACTCTGTTATCGAAGAAGCCTGTTCTCTCCCTAATGAAAAAATCTTAAAATGGAAAGTGCACAGTGTTGATGATTACATCGATTCTATGGCGTATTTCCCTCAAGTATCTCTCTTACAGTTAAGCGTAGATGAATTAAATTCCAATCTGAGAGAAGTAATTAATACCACTGCTAAAAATCTGGGCATGACGCGCGGAGCGATACCCTACAATGTGAATCCTGGTAAAGAGCTGAAGTGCAGTAAAGTTTATAAAGAGGCAAAGAAACAGGTAAAGGACAAGCTGAAACTCTGTATAAAATCCAAATTTGCGCACAATTTTTGCCATGATTATATTGCTAGTCAAAAAAAGCTCAGATGTATAATAAAGCAATTCTTTGCTGAGAAAAAATTCAGCATTATTAACATAGTGGGGAACGCAAAAAATCCATAAGAGTTCTGGGAAGCAATTAATTCTTGCAGGAGAAAAAAACTTTGTAATCAATCGGTAATTAGTCTTGGAAAATGGCAAGAACATTTCCAGTCGTATTTCCATGATTTCTCTCCAGAGACTGGCATCTTTAATTGCAGGAAGTTAGTTATTGTACCCGAATTGGAAAAGTTAGTCGATTTATCTGAGTTGCAGAAAGCACTAAATAATCGTAGACTGAGAAAGGCGCCAGGTAGAGATGGAATTGCGAACGAGTTTTTGAAAAATCTACCCAATAATTGGCAATTATATATAATTCATCTTTTCAATCGGGTTTTAGTTACAGAAAAAACCCCCGACTCGTGGTCCGATGTTACGGTCAAAATGCTGTACAAAAAGAAAAGGGACAGATGTGATTTGGCAAGCTACAGACCTGTTGCACTCGTTAATTGTATAGCTAAATTATGTACCCAGCTGCTGAACTCACGACTGATCCAGTGGGCGGAGAAAAATAACATTATCCCTGAATACCCAGATAACCTTTTCACTCCTAATTCCTTGACTCAGTTACGCCTAAGAAAAAAGGGAGGTAAACTTTTCGGACTCTTCGTGGACTTTAAAAGCGCGTTTGATTCCATAGATCACCAGCTCCTATGGCAGAAGTTAAGGGGATACGGCATGAGTTCCAAGATAATCAGTATCATCGCGTATATCTATATTCCAGAGCCTCTATTAGCATTTCTGACAATATAGATTTTTCGCAGCCGATAAAGGTCACAAAAGGTGTGCTGCAAGGAGAAACTCTCTCCCCCCTCCAATTTGCACTTTTTATCTCAGACATTGAAATTTTTTTTAAGGAGAGAGGAATCAGAGGGGTTTCGGCAACACACTTTGCCGAAATTCTCCTCCGTGCTTATGCTGACGATATTGTCTTCCTTGCTGATTCCTATATTTATATGAAAAAAATCTTAGAAGCACTCTTTGAGTATTGCAAAATAAATAAATTACTTGTAAACATGAAAAAGACGAAATTAATTTTATTTCAAAAGGGGGGCTACGCTTCAAAAAACTCGCTCCCACCTCTCTATTTCGGAAAAGAAAGAGTAAAGTTCGTGAAGGAATACGTGTATCTGGGTGTAACTTTAAGTCAATCGGGTCTGTATAATCCGGCAGCTGATCAGATCGTGAATAAAGCAAAAATTGCCGGCATTTCTACCTTATCGTTCATTTATTCACGTTAAGCAAATTCTTGGGGTGTGTATTCGAAACTGTTTGACTCACTCGTAAGTTCCATCTTGACTTACGCATCCTCAGTCTACGCTGTCGCCAACTTTGATGAGATTGAACGAATACAAACTATGTTTTTCAAAAGACTTCTCAGACTGCCAAATTGTACGCCAAGTTACGCTGTACGGCTGGAAACGGGCAGACCTCATATCTCTCTGGTGATATTCAAAAATATTTTAAATTGGTTAATTAACATTCTGAAAATGCAGGATATCAGATATCCAAAAATTTGTCTCATGAAACTTGTCGCATTGATGAAGTACGATTAGAAAAATGATAAATATAATTGGGCTGTACAGGTCTCTAATAAGTTCTTAGAGCCGATTAAGAAAACTTCTTTTTGGGATTACCACACATCTGAAAATGTTATGACTAACAAGCAATTTTTATGTGATAAGTATGAAAGGTATCTTTATAACTTAGACTTAAATAGGGTCAAAGTCTCTAGCAGCTTGTCAATATATCCTTCATTCAATCTTGATCCGGGAACACAAGGCTATTTAAAACTTAGATTACCATTCGCAATTACTCTCGCAATTCAGATTGCTTAAGGGTAGGAGATACTGAAATCTGCCCATCTCAACCAATTGCAATTTTCAAATGAGGTTTTACATACATGTTCTCCATCTCAAAACATAGACTCTGTGCAAATCTCAAGTCATTTGAACCGATAAGTACAGAGTTACTCCTCACAATGCTTTTGAAATAGCTTTTATTCAAACACCTCCCTGCGCTCCAATTATTCTTGAATCTTGCTGGGCTTCCACACACATACTTTTGGATACCTAAGCTACAAAACTACGTCGTATTTTTGAGATGGCTGCGAAACTTGTTTTGGATACTCTTTTTCATGAAAAGTGAAAAATTTCATTTCAATTATTTTTTCTAAAATCCGTAATTGTTTCTCGATTTTCATAATCTGACGTAAATTTGTAGCTAATCTATCTAAGAATGTGCCCTGAAAATTTCAGAAGTCTACAACAAAAGCTTCAGCGCAGGGAGATTTTTGAATTGGCAAAAACATAGTTTTGAGATAAATCGATTTTAAGTTTTTTTTTAGACTATTGACAAAATTCAAGATTTCAATTACTGTATGAACCAAACTAGTCTCGGACGAGATTGCCAATAGTTTTGAAGCATGTTACGTTGAAAAAAAATTGCTCCTGCAATATTTGAGTGGAATTCACATTTTCATTATACATGCTACATTTCAGAAATTACGATTTCAAGGAAATTGGATGGAATTATAAAGGATATAAATTATTTCAACTTTGAAAAATTTGAACATATATTTTAGCAGTTCGCTTGATATAAACTTGGTCTCATCGAGTGTGAGCAATTTGACTTGTGGACTGCGGAGCGAATTGTGCGGTTGATAACTTGTAAATCTGGTTCTGTGGAATGAATACAGGCGTTTTGAACTGCGTGTCGATCATCATACTGACAGCTTTACAGGAACCGTTTCTGTAAATACAAATATCAGAGTGAAACAAGATAATAATTATGCTTTGAAGAATAATATAAGTAATATAATAGAAAAGGAAATGTACAAAATTAGATATTTAGGTGTACTTATCTTTTGAGGCTTGATGAAAAACATCCTTCTTTGTGCGAAATGCAATTTTGTCAAGACGACTCTTACGACTTGATAGCTGAAAATAAATCAAAATTATTACACCACATGGTCATATCACTACTAGAACTATAGTTCTTGACACGTGGACTTGAATAACTATCCAACTATCTAAAACCACACACACTACACTTCAATAATAATTTCACACTGAAACCATGATGATCACGCACTTGCACGAACACTTCATGCCTTTCACAGTTATTGCACTTCACGTTTTTCACTAAATCCTGTAAACTCGAAGAGTAAATTGGTAAAAAATCACCTGCTTCAAGAGATGGATTTGGATGGGGATCAGGATTGAGGTTAGGGTCGTTCGAGTCACGCGGCTCTATTTGATGTTCTGCCGGTCTACCGGTTTTTCGCCCAGAATCCTTCGAGCATCTATCGCCTGCTGCTGCCGAGCGCTACTTCTCCCTTTAGGCTTTCGCCAACGTCGATGAATTCGATGCATTTTTTTATTAAAGCACGTTATTCGAGTAAAGCACACCGTGAATTCCGCTCGTAATGCTCGAATTCCCGCCTTCGCGGTATGCCTAGTGCCTACCCAACGTGAGTGCCATCTCACGCCATTGACCAAAATTATAGATTCAGAAACTGCATTACCAAGAACATCTTATGTGAATCACTTTAGTATGGTAGCTGGATGAAAAAATGCGTCTCAAGTTACTTTTTTTTTACAAATTGAAATAGCGATAACCGAAATATAGAAAAATTGGAAACTCCTGCTGAAACACTATACGCTTTATTGAGTAAACGAGGCATAATAAATTTTTTTTCGGTTCGAGGATTTACGTACGTATAGATAAGAGTTCAAAGAACACTTTTCTGTAAAAAACCAAAAATCGATTTTTTTGAAATTTTTGCACTCAAATTTCAGTATCTCCTACCCTTAACTCACGATGCACAAGACTAATAATTGACGATAGATACTTTGATTTGGAGAGATTGCCTAATTACTGTCATTACTGTGAGGAAGAGAACAATATTTTACATCTTACAATAGATTGCAAGCTGTTAACGAGAAAAAGAAATGAAATTAATCTCTTAGATAACGAACATACGCAACTTGACTTATACAAAATTTTGATTAATCCCACTTATAAACAAATTAAGAAGCTGTCAGAATTTTCAATTTATGTTTTGAACAGTACTATGTAATTGAGTTAAAAATTTAGCAGGTTACTTTGTTTTTTATGTACTCTAGATGAAGAATGGAGCCTTACTCTAATATTTTAATATTTTGTACGAAAGTTATGCAATAAATACACTACTAATACTACTACCAAAGCAACGAAGTTTTATTTTTTAGGTATCAAATCAGGTATAAGACACGTTTCTACAATACGTTGTGTTGTCCTTGAATATCTTGGTGTTAAAGACATCTGAAATATGTTTTTCATTACCGCCAAAATGCTGTAGAGAGCAGAGTGTCATACACGTCCATCTCACTACTGGAATATACGTATTTTATATCAATTTAAAACGAGATTCAATACCAAAGCAACGAAGTTATATTTCTTAGGTATCGCATCAGGTATAAGACAGGTTTCTACAATACGTTGTGTTGTCCCTGAATATCTTGGTGTTAAAGACGTCTGAAATATGTTTTTCATTACCGCCAAAATGATGTACCCAATAAGAACTGTTTCGTTTATTTCACGCGCGTTAAACGGATATTCAGTCGATTTTTGGTATCAGTATACAGTCATACTAATATAACACGTGTATGCAATACGTTTCATCAGCAATCGTAAAAACATGTCAACGATTCTGATACGTATAATGACTTTGAATAATGTATATAACACCTTGATATTCTGGATATCGATAACACATAATGTACACGCGATTTTTCAGTTGAAACGATCGAACATGTAGACGAGTATCCAACGCTTTTAAGCTATGATACGGATACCGTTCCAAACAGCTAGACAATGAACGTTTATTTCGCGGATTTACAATACGTGTACGAAGTACGTTATCCAAACGTAGCTTCAGTCTTTCAGTATTTCTTTATTACACGTTGCTGATTGGTGTAACTGAACCGTGTATTTCATCGACGCATATTATACGTTTATATTTTCGAAAATGGTAACGTTTAACGTCCATGTGATTTATAAGTTATAATGATGAAGCACATTTAGGATTATCCAACGTTTTTAAGTCACGATACAGATAGCGTTCAAAGCAGCTAGACAATTAACGTTTACTTCGCGGATTTACAACACGTATACGAAGCACGTTATCCAAACGTAGCTTCAGTCTTTCAGTATTTTTTTATTACATGTTGCTGATCGGTGTAACTGAACCGTATATTTTATCGACGCATATTATACGTTCCTATTTTCGAAAATGGTAACGTTTAAGGTCCATGTGATTTATAAGTTATAATGATCAAGCACGTTTAAGTCACGATACAAATGCCGTTCAAAGCAGCTATAGACAATGAACGTTCATTTCGCGGATTTACAATATGTGTACGAAGTACGTTATCCAAACGTAGCTTCAGTCTTTCAGTATTTCTTTATTACGCGTTGCTGATTGGTGTAACTGAATCGTGTATTTCATCGACGCATATTACACGTTTATATTTCTGACAATAGTAACGTATATTCTGCACGCAAATTCTTAGGTAAGGTGCTTTCATATTTGCTCTAACATAACGTAAGGCTCTTATACATGTGGGTATTTAACGTTTTTTAGCGTCGATACTGACAAGGAGAATATCGCGTCTTCGGATCACGGATTCTGCTCAAACTTGAATGGCTGTTTTCTTGGCCCAAATAATGAAACTCATGATGTTCCGTTGCATCCCATTCATAATTCCTCATTTCATGTTCTGTGGCCTTCGAAAACATCAAACGATAACGTTACTCCGATGAGAAAAAACGATTGTCCGAAAAAGATACAATATAAAGATATAATATATAGTTATCAGATGTTTTGCACCCCTGAATTGACACAATTTATAGGCACTCGAAGAAATCCCCCCCAAAATAACGAACAAAATTTTGCTGTAAAAATCAATTTAATTTCAAAAATTGTACGACCAATTGGACAACCAGCTCCTCGAGTTGGTATTTGATATTTTCACAATGCAGAGGTCCTTCTGAAAATGCGAGCAAAATAAAAGTTGTCTCGGAGACTGTGCAGTCAACGTCGAGAGTGACAGCCGGTGGGAAGAAAGCTTAATAGCTTATAACGTCGCGCTGCACACATTTGCGCGCGCAGGCCTATAATGCCGTGCCAATATAGGCCGAGAGCAACTAACACGTGCTGCGAGCATCGTATATCACACACATATACCATACATTGGCAAGTGCGGTAGTGGTAGCAGTAAACCTCCCTTCTTGATATACTGGCCGAATAATTACGGTAAGTACATGATCACGTGTGTAAAAATTAAAAAAAAATGACTTGTTCTGGTAGAAATAATGCTAAAAGTAATATGTAGGTTATAAGAAATTAGATCTTGCGCCTATTTTCTTCAATTGAATGATGTAACAGTTGGTTGTTTGAACGAAATCCGGCGATGCAGTATTTTTTTTTTTTTTTCCTCAAGAGTTATACATATGAGCGGATCCACGTCACTTCACTCGAAAATAAACCTTCAAGTCACGGATTTTTGCGCCATTCAAAATATCTTTAGTACTATGGAAAAAAAAATACAACTTCGAGGATTTTGAAAAATTTTCAAAAATGGCGGAGTTAGAGCTATGTGAATTTTCGTAAACCGGTGTTGCACCGCTATGTTTAAAAATTCATATCTCCAAAAGTATTCAACGGAGCGGATTGATCTTTGGATCATTTTGTTCGTAAAAGAAGACGCTTTCATGAAAAAAATGTCAATCCCAAAAAAAAAAATTCCTTCACTTTTTTTTCGTCGTTTGTTTTTTTAATTTTACTGCCATTTTCGCGGGACTCACAGAAATTCATGGAGATAATTTTTTTTGGATACCTGGATCCTTCCCCTTCAATCCTAAAAAAAAAAAATTATGGAGAAAATACCTGGGCCGAAGAAAAAAAATAAAACGTCCCGTCGCGCGTCGCCGCGCGCGCTAATCCACGTCCGCACTACTCCCGCAAGCTCGTTGTGTCGCATAGTGGAGTTATGACTGATGGATCTTTTGCAATATTTTGGTGGCTCTGAAAAGGGCCGATGTTTTTAGCGATGATTCGCTGGATGACACTTAGTAGAACACCTATGTTTCATATCAATTCATAATTTTCATCGAATCAAATGTCTGTCTCCAAAGCCGTTCGATCCACTGATATCCACTATTTATAAGTAACATCATTGATGACATTATTTGCGAAGGCTTCTTGCAACGATGATTGGGCATGTTCTTATTTTCGCAGCATATCTTTCGCGTACTGTACGTCTGCAGAACATCAAGCGGAAGAATGTATTTTACAAAATCGATTCGATAAAGCATTGACAGTTCATTGTACTCTGAAATTACATGCGGTCAGTCCAACATCCCATAAACTCGTCAAAACAAAATTATTTTCCGCATCAGAAAAATTTGATTCGATGAAAATTATGAATTGATATAAAACATAGGTGTTCTACTAAGTGTCATCCAGCGAATCATCGCTAAAAACATCGGCCCTTTTCAGAGCCACCAAAATATTGCAAAAGATCCATCAGTCATAACTCCACTATGCGACACAACGAGCTTGCGGGAGTAGTGCGGACGTGGATTGGCGCGCGCGGCGACGCGCGACGGGACGTTTTATTTTTTTTCTTCGGCCCAGGTATTTTCTCCATAATTTTTTTTTTTTAGGATTGAAGGGGAAGGATCCAGGTATCCAAAAAAAATTATCTCCATGAATTTCTGTGAGTCCCGCGAAAATGGCAGTAAAATTAAAAAAACAAACGACGAAAAAAAAGTGAAGGAATTTTTTTTTTTGGGATTGACATTTTTTTCATGAAAGCGTCTTCTTTTACGAACGAAATGATCCAAAAATCAATCCGCTCCGTTGAATACTTTTGGAGATATGAATTTTTAAACATAGCGGTGCAACACCGGTTTACGAAAATTCACATAGCTCTAACTCCGCCATTTTTGAAAAATTTTCAAAATCCTCGAAGTTGTATTTTTTTTTCCATAGTACTAAAGATATTTTGAATGGCGCAAAAATCCGTGACTTGACGGTTTATTTTCGAGTGAAGTGACGTGGATCCGCTCATATATTATTTTCAATACGGAAACTAGTTTCAACATCCTATAAACATTCAGGACAATTGCTCATTTGTTTGACGATGGCTTCATTCGTGACATGTATGAGTAGTACAATATACGTATAATACGTATAATATGCAAGGGCCTTGAATCACACGCCGGCTTCTTTTATAATGACTTACGAGCGGGACTTTATTTCATTGTGATCTCCATAATTGTTTAAATCTAGTTTCGATCTGGTTCAAATTTATTTGTATTTTCTATTCAATGAATTTTTCCCAATATCGTTCTACGAAAACAATAAAATAAATTCGCAGAAGGACGAAAGATCGTTTATAAAAATATTTTGCTGTGTTACTGATTATACGTGAACAACAGATAGAAAATAAATGCCATTTTTTTTAAGAATATTGTACACTAAACGTGTTTGATTATGACCGATTCAAGGCCACGCAAATTTTGAACAGATGCGAATCTGGTTGAGAATGGATGAGAACCGCTTGATTCGTCGGTAGCGCATCTAGCGGCCTCGGAGGGAATCTCGCCTCGATATAGATGTCGACTCGCTGTTTTATCGACATTGATTTTATTCGCTACCGACGAATCAAGCGGTTCTCATCCATTTTCAAACACGTTTCGGTCATAATCAAACACGTTTAGTGTACAACCTCGATTATCTAAAGTTCAGTCATCCGATACGTTGGCTCAAAAAATACATTGTTGGCGCGAAATATACATTAATGCACGCTGCGGTTGCGAGACTGCACGTGTTCGAGCATGTTCAAACGCGTCTTTCGTCTTTCAGCGTTAGTCCGCTTGTACGTTGCTTTTACCAACAGTTTTTCTAAACCAAAGTAATAAATTAAGCATTCAGTATTTGAAAAAGGTTCATTGTGTATTTAGGTGTTGAATATATGTAGACTGTAAATTTAGATTTGTAGATTGCTCTTCGGTTATCCGATCTTTTGATCATCCGAACTAGGCTAGGTCCCAAATGATTCAGATAATCGAGGTTCTACTGTACTTGGCTTGATTAATCTTATTGTTAGTGGTGAAATATACGTACAGTACGTGCAATACTTTTGTTCCATTATAAGCAAGTAGTGTTTCTCTTCCTGACGTTTCTTGTTTATCACTATTACGGGCGAAGTTTATTTTACATTAATTTGCGTTTTTCATTTTATTATGTAAATTTTCTTTCGGTGTAACTTCATTATACAGTTAACATTTCATTGTAGGTTTCAATTATCATGAACTGTCACACATTTTGCAAGTGTTTTCTTTTGGATAATCGCAGACATTTTTTTTTTCTTCAGAATTTCGAATAGTCCATCTTCAACTTTGTATTGATTTTTACTGCACTACAAGAGCCATGCAATGTACTCTCGTTAGGGTAAAAAAGTGTACACTCACAAATGTTTAGGGCGCGTACATCGTCGCCATGTACTCAGGGTTTGCTCGACAAGCACTGAAATAAACGTACAGAATCAAGAAGTACAACATCAGTCGAATAGAAATCTTGAAACCACACCTGCTACAAATGAGGAAGATGTACATTCATTTCATGAAACTTCTCATATTGCCGATGATGATGACTTGAGTTTTGTTCAAAACTTCGAGCAAACTATGAGAGTCCGAAAATCGTCTCTCACGAATGAAGATGATATATTTATCAATGAATTACGAAAAATAGCATACGCGAATAATATGAGTCACAAAACAATAGACGATATAATGAATTTGATACGTCCGAAATATCCTTTTTTACCACGAGCGGCTAAAACTCTGTTAGGAACACCAAAGACTCGAAAAACTATTGATTTGGAAACAGGGAGTATGGTTTATTTTGGAATAGAACCGTGCCTCATACGCAAATTACAATTTCAAACAGATAACGCTCCACAAGAAGTCATCGATATATCACTGGATTTTAACATTGACGGCTTACCGATATTCAAAAGTAGTAAAACTCAGTTTTGGCCTATTTTGGCTAGGAGTACGTCTTTGGCGGACAACCGGCCATTCGTCATAGCAATTTTTTCCGGCATAGATAAACCGAAGCCATTAGATTTGTTTTGCAAAGATTTTATCGAAGAAATCGAAGTATTACAAGGAACAGGATTGATTTATAACAATAAGTGTTATCGCGTTAGCATTAGATGCTTCTCTTGTGACGCACCTGCGAGAGCAATGTTAAAGTCGGTTTCCTCACACACAAGTTTTCATGGATGTGAAAGGTGTAAGCACAAAGCAATTAAAGTGAATATATATCTTTTTTATCCAATGAAAGCGAAAAAAATTAGACGTAGAGAAGACGAAGATTTCTATTCGGAGAAACTATCCAAGCACATAAAAAAAAAACAAATCACCTTTGCGTCATTCAGTTATGCTTGTATCGCAGTTTGTGTTAGACCCAATGCATCTACTGTATCTCGGAGTTATGAAAAGACTAATAAAAAAATGTTGGTTGGCTGGAATACGCAAATTTCGGTTGTCAAAAGCGGCAATTCAAAACTTAGTCGACAAATTGACAATTAACTTAAGAGAGCATATTCCGAACGATTTTGGCCGTAAGAGTCGAGGATTTTCAGACATAGATCGGTGGAAAGCCACCGAATTCAGATTATTTCTACTTTACACGGGTCCTGTTCTGATGTCTGACGTTCTGAACACGGAACAGTATTCTAATTTTATAACTTTACATGCTGCGACTTTTACCTCAAGTAATAAACTGCTAACACTCCGGTATTTAGAATAGAAAAAGCTAGAAAAATGTTGTCACATTTCGTATCTCAAGCGGCAGACTTGTACGGCCCAGAGTTTGTTACCTATAATGTTCACTCTCTCCTTCACATCTGTGATGACGTAGCTTTATATGGAACCTTGGAAAATTACAGTTGTTTTCCTTACGAAAATTCCCTCGGTCAACTGAAAAGACGTATTCGCTCTAAAAACAAGCCTTTGGCACAAATTTGTAATCGTTTAAAAGAAGAAAGTGTGACAGTTACTGACGGGAAAGCAGAGAGTTTTGACAATGAGTATATTCCCAAAAATATCATACACACAGAACACGATTCTAATTCATTTCGGTGCAAGACTTTGATAACTAAAACATTCAAGATATCAACTGAAAAGCCAGACAATGTCGTTGTGGTGAACAAACAAATCTGTCAGATAACTTCGATCAATTTTATTGCAGGTGAATATAGCTGTGTAGGTATACCCTTCAATTATCTTGAAGATTTATACAAGGGACCCCTTCCTTCTTCCAAATTAGGAATCTATTTTGTCAAAGGATCTCGCGAGGTTAAAACGTTTTCATTGAGTGACATCTCCTACAAATGTTTATGTCTACCACATAAAAATGGCTTGAATATTTCCGATACTTCATCTAAAACAGTAATCGCAACGTGTGGGAAATACTAAATTCTAATTAATTCGAGTTGTAGTTATTCTATGGTCCAACAATGATATTTTCATTGAGGTTATCTTATCCTATTAAGTAGTAATATACTAATCTAACTATAAATAGGATCATTCTAATTTTCCAAAGCTTGTCGAAGTCGTTTATGATAATTTGATAAATATTGCGAACTGTTGTGAGGTATCATGGATTAAATTGGACAGATTTATCGCGACTAAAAAGTTACTGACAGATATATATGTATACAAACAAGTTAAGCTTTTTCATGGGAATATTGACGAAAATCATTTGCAACCCAGTCAACCAAATGTGCTCTTAAAGACCTCGAAGGGAGTTCACAAGAACTTGTTAGAGATCTCAGTCCACCGTCCATTAGTGCTCTAAACGAAGTCTAAAAGACTTCTTATGCAATCTTTCATGTTTCTAATTTGAAGCTCTGAAAAGCCTCGAAAAGAGCTCTTTAACGGCATGAAATAAGAGCTCGCTAATACGACGTCTTTTAGAGTCAGTCCGAAGACTACGCTATAAATCGGTTCAATAATCGGCGATTAACTGATGTTTTTATTGATAAACTATATATTTGTTGAAGAAAACCACAATTTTAACATCGAAAACTTCAGTTTTCATCAACGAATAGAGTTTATCAATATAAACATTAGTTAATCGTCTATCGTAAAATCATTATGATCGAGTTGTACGAAATAATTATCATAGATATTGCTTTATTATATCATTACACAGAGTTATATTTATACGTTATGTAGACTTTTTTATCAAGAGATTGATATACAGGGTGACCCAAAAGTGCCGCACCTCCTTGAATAGGCGGGTTCCTTATCGAATTCTAAGACGAAAGTTCCTTTACGAAAACTCTCCAAGGCCAACGGTTTTCGAGTTATTCAAAATCGCGATTGACGAATCAGAGCGTTTCTTATCATCGTGATAATGCCGGCTCAAAAGCAAGCCATGGGCAGAGCCCGTGGATATGTTTCTTATTAGCTTAGACGACCGCTATTTTTATTATTATTGAATTCAATTTGTAATTTTTTTTTCTTTTTATTTGGGTCACCCTGTATATATGTTTTATTTTTATTTTCATTTTTATATTTATTAATTTTTTTTTCTTCTATTCCTTTCTATTATTATACTTATGGAGATTGCAGTCTTTTCTTAGCCTTATTATTCATCTTCTCGTAGTATCGCAAACGATCGCCTGCGTGCTAGAGCCAAGACATAAAACTGTCACTAAGCCTACTCAGAGTACTGTTATTGGGATGCTCACAAACCACAGTCGCTAAAATTAAGAAAAAAAGTAGTATTGATATAAAATACAGTATTTCATAAAGTTGTTGAGTGCCGTTTTCATAATCATTATACTTACTCATAATAATATCGGCAAATTTAGTTTCTTTCAATGGCAGTGTTTCTCTCGCCTTGCCCCTCTGTCGAGTTTGACTCTGAGGGCCAACCCAAGTTACCTCATACGCAAGCTTGTCCGTCATGCACAATTTTAAAACGTTTTTTAAGTGTGCTTCGCCATCACGTCCACCCATGACTTTGATCTTAGTTACCTGCACGAAAGATGAAAAGTTGATTATGAGCACAAGATGAACGAAAGAAGAACATAGTTTTGCATGTGGTTGAATATTGAATATATTTTTACAAATTGTCGTCGCGCTTTTTCGTTTGATTTCAGCAGGAAATTGAATCCCATCAATTCCCGCACATCGCCCAAAGGAAATATCGGTAACATGTCGTAGTTTGGCTTGTGCAGGCTCTCTAGCGTACTGTCGGTTGCAGAATTAGTTAGCGCGTTGAGTATCATGTCCAGCTTAGAGTTTAGAGTGGTGAACATTTGGCGTACACTTTTGTTTTCGAAGTCATCTGAAATTGTAAGTTTCAAGACATGTTACTTTTATTCAGCAGGCCATCCATGTATTACATTGAATATATGCGTAAAGACCTTACCCATCACCGGCGATGCACGGTTGGATATCGCACGATCTTCCCTACTAGTATTATTTGGTTCTTTGGTTTGTCGGTGGATCCGCTCCACAGCTGTCAATTCGACAATACTTGTTACACGAGGCTTGTCAACATTTGGCGTATCAATATCTGCTACTTGCAGTGCCTGGAATCTTGCAGGCGATACATATTTCGTAGAAATGTTAGATGCACCTGGAGAATACGAGTAAAATTACACATAAAGAAAATATCAAATGAGTACTACTATATCCCTACAGAAATTTTCCAGGTGGAAATCCATGGATTAATCTACACGGTTTTACTATACAAATTTCGAACAGGAAATCTATGGGATTCCATGGGTTCGTATGGGTATCGAACACGGTTTCCTATAAAGACCCAGTTGGATACCTATGTGTATTGAAAATATCCGGGCGGATATTCAAAATATATTCAATATACATAGGAGTCCACCAGGGATCCATACTCATTCGAACCCATGAAGTCTCATAGATTCTGAGTTCTAAATTCCTATAGAAAAACCATGTAGATTCATCTATGGATTTCCACCTATAAATTTTCAGTAGGGATATATTTAGTCGTGGAGCACTACTTAGAAAAGTAATTATCATTCATAGCATACTGGTGAGTTGTAAATTTTTCTTTGCCTTCTCTTCGTCAGCTGTTTTCTTGGAAGCTGCAGCATTTATCTGTACAACTGGTGGTGGTGTGATCTCCGTATCTTCGTCCGAGTCCTCGGTGGCTAAAAGGAATTAAAAAATACCACTTATTGCAGGTGAATATCAGTGAATCCCATGCTATTGATGAAGAACAGAATTTGGTATCCACATGGTAGTGAAACTCCGGGAAGTAAAAATCTCTACTCGATTATTGTAATTTTTTGTTATAAGTTTAAAAGAAGTAAGAAAATACTTGACAAACCGTAAATTACAGTGAACAATAATTAATGATTAACTATGTAGTAAAATATTGTTTACCTAAGATCATGGGAACATCTTCTAAAGACAAGAGATTTTCAGAATTCTGACGAGGCGAAGCGTAGATTCCTAGGACAAAAGGAGTATAATTGACTCTATGGGCAAGTCAATCATGGCAGATTGAAAAATAAGGGTACCTATCTATATAAAAAAGTAGCATGCACTTACCAGATTCTTCTGTTGATGTTTGATAGCATGGAGAGAGTTGAGAGTCTTGCGAATAGAAGAGTTGTGAGTTAACTGGACTAGGGGTCAAACTTTGGACGAAAGGACTTTCACAACTTTTCATACTATTTGTAGATTCTGTTTGTTTCGGAGTTTGATTTTCTGGCATCATTTTGGTGACGTTTTTTGCTAAATTATTCTGGTTACGTTCGTTTGGCACCAAATTCTCTTTGTCCACCGTGGAAGTATCATAGTTTGATGGCGGTTTAGGTAATACTTTATTGGAACGCATTGGTGGGTCGTCTGGATCTAGGTAATCGCATTACATTATACAACGGATATGAACCAATTCAGAAGAAAGGTATTACCGATTTGTAAGTAATCTGTTTAGGTGGTTCATATTTTATAACGAAATTATGTTCGACAGAATTGGACGAAAAAAATGTTACCTGAAGACATGTCTGTGTCATCGAATGCTTGTTTCCTTTTCCTAACGCGTTTAGTGGGCAATTCTTTTTGTGACGCTGCATAAAATTTGGCTTCGTCACAGGTCGAAATGTACTGCGAGTCTTTTTCCACTGCACGTGCTATTCCGTAGGTAGGTGCTATTTGAAGCATGTAATACAAATAAATGGTGAACGTACTTTTTGGTAAACGATTGACAAGAGAATGTACAATAAGTACCATACGGTCCATAAGCTTGATTATAAATCAGCTCGTGCCACTCCGGAGTAGGTTTTTGCTCGCGTCTAATTGCTTTGCTAACATCTACGTTACCAGGTGGCCATCTGTACTCTTCTTTTGTCGTATTTACCCAACATTCTGGAATAGCTTGCGACCAGTCGTCAGCTAATACGACGTAAAAGGGCATTATCTGTAATAAGAGTAACTATTGTACATTCACCTAGATAAAATACAATATTTTAAGAGGACAAAAGAATATTCGCAGGTTCAAAAAAAAAAAAAAAAAAAAATGGCATTACATTCAAGGTACTAAAAAAAAAAAATCTAGCCATTACTATGAACATAGTTTAGGCTCATCTTTTCTCTTTCTTAACAACATCTCACCTCAATTGCAAGTATGAAGAAGTGGAATAAAACAATATCTCTTTGAGTCAAAGGGCAGATGTACTGCTTTTCGGGCTATATTGCTAACTTCAACAACTTTGATTGGACTCCATTCGCTACCTAAATAAATGTTCATATTCTGAGATGTCGTTGGATAGTTAGGAAGTCCGTCTATATTTTGGAGCGTACTGCCAACAACGACAGGAATCTCATTTTTCAGGCCGATGAACTCAATTCGCAGTACATCTCCAGTCTTGAGGTAACACATATTATCTCCTTTTCCGGTGCATGACAACAGGAAATTTTCAAACTCAATCCTTTCATGAGAACTACTGCATCCCAATGGTAATTTCGCATTATTTGATTTGCTTAGCCTCGGATATATAACTCTCTCAGATTTTTGTGGAACAATTTGCGCCGACATTTCGGCTAGACGGTTTTGCAACTGCTCGAGGGGTCTCTCACCTTTTCTGATACTTTTTTTAATCAGTCCCAAATAGTTCTCGAAGGCAAACGCGCTAAATGTATCCAAACATCCATATGTTCGGACATCGTCCGCTAGATGTATCAAGTTGTGGATATTGTAGGTCAGATTTTGCTCTCCATACAGCGTACCACACCACTGTACAAAGTATCTCAGTAATTTTTCGGCGTATGCATTATTATGAAGACAGTCTGTAGGATGACTTAGAATGAAAATAGCTGCGTGAAGAGCATAAAAGTGTTCTAAATACGCCGTAGGCAAAAATTTATGCATAAGTGCAGGGCCCAGATAGAGTAAGAAGAGACGAAATTCGGTTGCCTTGAATCGAGCGATCTCCCCCAAATTTCTTAGCTTACGAGCAAATTCTCTGGGGATATATTGTGCCAAGAATATAAACAATTGTGAAAGCTCTTGTATTTGAGATGCTCGTAGCTTCGCACCATGTTTTCCTTCGAGCCAAAGTAATAAAAGTTTCTTCATCACCCCCAGACAAAGCAAGTGCATGTAGTCCAGAGGGAATTGAGATACCATTTTTAGTAATAGTTTTTCAAATGGTGAGATGCCAATATGATGCCCTGGATACTTTCGTTCTTTAAAAGACTCGTCAGTTTGCTTCGGAGCATACATTTCAGGATATATCATCCGAAAGTTGAAGTATTCTCCATCAGCGGTGCATTTTCCGCAGCCTTCATATCCGTTATGACCTTTCGTACAAGTCACAAATGACCTTGCAGGACTATCGCAGATAACGGCCCTTATTTCTACAGTGTAATTTTTATGAATATAAAAGAATCCATCTTTTTTAAGCATAGAATATTCATCCACGAAATCTTTCAATAATTCTTCAACAGATAATTTCTTATAGCCATGGTGTACGGTGATAATAAATGGTGACTGACCAAATTTTTTCGGAGTAAAAATTTGTCCTGATAACGCCCAAAATTGACTTTTTGAACTTTTGGTCAAAGGAGTACCATCTACATGGAGATTTAAAATTAGATGTGTTTCATCATTGTTTTCATCCTTCTGTTACGTCCTAGGTTGAAAGCTCAACATATAATCTTTAGGTATAACAGATACCGTAGTTAGTACCGTAGGTATAGAAAATACCGACGTGCAATTACCATCAGAGTTTCAATAACACCTCTATCGATGTAATTCCATTTATAATTTTTTTTCTAAATTCTTTATATTATTTTACCTATAGTTATAAGTCAATACTTTTAAGAAGTCTCAAACTCATACACCATAACTAATTTTTCCATAGTCTCTCACAAAACTAAGCAAGCCGAAAACACTCGAAAACCCATAAATTTGAAATCCTAAACTTTAAGTAAACTTTTGAAAACGTTAGAAACTATCTTTATTGAGGAAACATGAATCTTCAAGATCTTTAGAGTTTTACTGTCAAACGCGGAGAACCCAAAAGACAAAGACAGTTTTGTTTAAAAGAAGACAGATCATAGACGCTTAAAACATCCCTTCTCAGCATCTCGACGCTTGGGCCTCTGACCCAATCGTCTCGCACAAATTCTATTTTAGCCAACCATATTTTTTCCCTCTTAAATTTAATGTGTCTTTTACCAATGAGAAAAGACTCGCTTTCCCGCGAGTACTAAAAACTTCCTCCCCCGCGTAACCGCGAGGAGAGATCCTTTTTTTCCTTCAGGATTAGAGAGTTAGTCACGAGATTTCGAAGAGTAAAGATCAGATCCACAAAAGACTTAGATTTCAGAATATAATACCAAATTCGAAGTGTTTAATATATTCATAAATTAACCAAGTGCAAAACTTATCAACATATAAAAACCATAGACTAAAGTTAATCAACATGCATATGTTCAATTAGCAACCAACATTGTTAAGCAGTTTGTTAAATAAATATTGTTAATTAAAAGTGAAATCAACAAACATTTATTTCACCCACGCATAGTGGTGACTGATAAAAACCCATTACCTCAACAGAATACGAGTTATACGTCAATCAGAAGAACTAGTAATCCAAGACTCGGTAAGAAATATAGAACTCTACCAATTCAGAATCAGAACCTCAACACATCTAACTAGTGATTCGAAAACTTTATATAGTTAAATCCAGGACGTAACAGCTCTATTCTATAATAAATTTGGTGGCAGCGTCGGAATATCAGTTTGAAATAAATTCAAAGTGAATCGAAGAAACGAAAACATCTAAATCAAAATATCTGCTAACAATCGTGAAATTTTTTTTTTGCATTGGTAATTTACAAACTATAAAAATCATCAAACAAACGTGACTAAACATCATCGATCTGATCATCATAATCAACATCTTTATCATCAACGGAACCGAATCTTCATACCGATCATCATTCGATTCGCCGTCGGAGAACATCGCAGCGCAGAACTTCAAACTCAACTCCAGCAACCTAAGACCCGCCCTACCGCTCACCCACGAAGACTTCTACACCAACTCGCATAGATACTTCACTATCGTTATTTCTCTTTATTTGAGTAAGTCAAAACAAATTATATTAAAATGGCCAATGAGACCGTACATATGGATATCTCACAAGCCTCTAGTAGTGGGCCAAATTCAAACCCTCCAGATAGAAACAATCCACAAAATCCAGATGGAACTCTAGGTTTAAATAGCACAAGTAGTACAGGATATGATTACAAAGAATTTTTTAAAACTATTCCTGAATTTAATGGTACACCTGATGGTTACTCAATCAAATCATTCGTTAGAGATTGCAGAGACGCAAAAGAATATATTTCAAGTTGTGGAGAAAAATTTATCGTTCGAATGCTTTGTTCGAAATGTAAGGGTGAACCTCTTAAACGCGTTAGTGACGGAGAAATACAGACGATTGACGAACTAATTAAAATTTTAAACTTACACTTCAGACCTAAAAAACAAGTTGCTGTATGGCTTAGAGAATTTAATGACTTTGAACAGAAACCGAATGAAAGGGTAATTGATTTCAACTACAGAGTAGGTAGTCACCTACAACAAACACTTTTTGAAATAGATCTTGCTGGTGGAAGTAATATCGAGTCAAAAAAAGATTCAGCTAAAGACATGGCTATTCAATCTTTTCGTTCCGGACTCAATCCTCGAATTTCATTATTCCTGAGTAAAACTTCATATGAATCATTAATCGATATAGTAAACGATGCCATGCAAATTGAAGAACGTCAGTTAGATATAAAAAACCTTGATAAATACTTCGCTTAAAACGAAACGAAAGTAAATTTTTAATCGATACCGGATCACAATTAAATTTGATTAAAATTGGTGAATTAAAAGACTTAAATTCAATAGACAAGTCAATAACTTACGAATTAAATGGTATATCAGAAAAAGACAAACCAAACACTTTAGGACAAATACAGTTACAGTTGACCAATACAAACGGACAGTTTCACGTAATACCAGACGATTTTCCTATAAATTTTTCAGGAATCATAGGGTCAGAATTCATGCATGCAAACGAAGGTAAAATCGATTATGAATCAAAACATGTAACTCTAAATAATAACAAAATTCCATTTTGCGATAGAGAGAGTATTCTTCTGCTGGCCAGAACGAAATCTCTCATGTTTATTCGAGTTAACAGTCCTTTAGAAAAGGGTTACGTGCCGCGATTAAACATGCATGAAGGTATTTTTGCAGGTGAATCTTTGGTTACAAATAACAACGGAAAAGCGTATTTATATGCTATTAACACAACGGATAAAGACATTAGGGTTGATATTCCCGTAATTCCTCTATATCCTTTCGATATGAGCGAAGACGAGGACAATAGTTTAGCAAAGGACAATGCCACAGAGCGCACAAACATTACTCGGACGCGAGGAAACCGCGCTAATGAGGTCATAAACCTTTTGCGACTAGATCACCTTAACGAAGAAGAGCGTAAAGCAGTATTTTCTTTAGTAGAGGAATACTCTGACCTGTTCCATATCCCAGGAAATCCCCTACGTGCTACGAACGTTTTGACACACCGTATTCTGACCACGGACAATATACCTGTAAATACCCGTCAATACAGACACCCTCCACACCAAAAGACAGAGATAGAAAAACAAATTAATGATCTTTTGAAAACAAACACAATACAACCGTCAACCTCGCCGTATAACTCACCCGTTTGGATCGTACCTAAGAAAGAAGACTCTCAGGGTAATAAAAGATGGCGTTTAGTAATTGATTATCGCAAGTTAAACGAGAAAACAATAGGAGATGCATATCCATTACCATTAATAACAGACATTCTTGACCAACTCGGTGGAGCGAAATATTTTTCGATATTTGATTTAGCATCAGGTTTTCATCAAATTGAAATACATCCCGAGGATAAACATAAAACAGCTTTTACAACTCCTCATGGTCACCAAGAATTTAATAGAATGCCTTTCGGATTAATGAATGCACCCGCAACGTTCCAACGTTTAATGGATACAGTTTTGAGAGGATTACAAGGATCGGATTTATTCGTTTATTTAGATGACATCGTCATTTACTCACGTTCAATTGAAGAACATGCATCCAAATTTAAAAAATTAGCAGAGAGATTAAGAAAAGCTAACTTAACTTTACAAACGGATAAATGCGAATTCCTTAGAACAGAAGTAAAATATTTAGGACACATCATTTCCGCCGATGGAGTAAAACCAGATCCGAAGAAAATAGAAGCAGTTAAAAGCTTTCCAATTCCAAAGACTCCGAAAAACGTTAAAGAATTCTTAGGACTCGCCGGATACTATCGTCGTTTTATAAAAGATTTCTCAAAAATCGCGAAACCGTTATCGGACCTCACAAGCAAAAACGCACAGTTCGAATGGACCTCACAACATAAGGTAGCTTTCGAGACCTTGCGCGATAAGCTTTGTGAAGCACCGATATTACAATATCCAGATTTTTCAAAACGTTTTATTGTCACGACTGACGCATCAGGCTACGCGGTAGGAGCTGTTCTTTCTCAAGGCGAAATTGGGAAAGATACTGCAGTCGCGTATGCTTCACGTGTACTTAATAAACACGAAAAGAATTACTCCACGACCGAAAAAGAAATGGTAGCAACAGTTTTTGCGTTGAAAACTTTTAGACCGTATCTCTATGGTAGACAGTTTACTCTGATAACCGATCACAGACCGCTTGTATGGGTAAATTCTATGAATGACCCAACATCGCGAGTAATGAGATGGAGAGAACGTCTGAAGGAATTCGATTATACAATTCAATATAAAGCAGGTAAATCTAACACTAATGCTGATGCATTATCGCGGAATCCTGTCATATTACCTATCAAATTCAAATGGCGAACATCAAATAATGTAGAAGGTCAAAAGTCATTGCTAGGACAACCAGGTATAGCTAGGCTTAGATCATCTTCCGATACAACTACTAACTTACCTACGAAAAAATCTAAATTATGTCAAACCTCAAGTTCAGATATAGAAGATTTTAAAGGATTTCCAAAAGAAACTAGTGAAACTAAAACTGAAACAGTTGAGCCCGTGATAGCGACAGATCCGAGAGAATCGTGTGCGTGCTCAATCGACTCAATCTCAGAAGAATCTACGAGCAATGATAATAGGTCTGATCAGCCAATAAATTATTGCATTAATAAAATCACAGAAAACACTCGTAGGAGAAAACCTAAATCAGCTATGAAGAAAAAATCAGATGTTAAGCGGCATACTTCATTACAAATTTCTTTAAAACCGTATACATCATCGTCAAGTGACGAATCAGATAATCTTAGACTAGGAACTAAATCCAAGACTACTTCCAAATCTGAATCTGAAAATATTTCTAAAGAACCCGAAGTTGAACAACATTCTATACAAAAACTGGAAGAACAACAAAATCCAGAAATCGAACAAGAGATTCGAAGTGATCAAATTACAACACAAGTAACTGATGAACAAATTATGGTAGAGGAAAATATAGATTTAGACACTAAAGTAGTGTTGCCCAATTTTATCACCTTAGAATCAGATAGACCTACGGAAGAACAAGGGAATGACTTATTGTTAATCCCTACCCCTTCGGAAACCCCTACCCAGGGAACGCCGACTAATACTCGTAGAACTCAAACATTTCGTACACAGAATAATTTTCAACGTAATTTAGCTAAAGATTTACTAAACAAAAGATCAGTACAATCAGCTGAATTTACACCTTCTCCAGTATCGCGTACGAAGAGAAAAATTGATAGAACTAATATCAATATTCCTAAAGTTACTATTTCTGAAAGTCATTCAGACATAATAGATTCAGAGGAACCAAATGAAATGGAACCAATGGATATAAATATTTCTCAGCAAAATTATACTATACGTAACTGGTCTTCAGATGAAGAAGATAATATGTCTAATACTATTACGACAAAAGCTTTAGTTCAAACTGAACCTATGGATCAAAGTAACGTCAGCCTCATGGAAATAGATAATAGTCTAATAGTAAATAAATCTTTCACAGATTCACATAAAATTGAACCCTTAGTATTATCTACTATTGACGAAGAACAATCCGAGAAAACCGTTACGACACACGTGCAACAGAAAAAATCGGAAACTCCCCGAAAGAACAATAAAATGTTAGGATTAACAGGGACGTCTGACCCAATGGTCAAAACTGCACAAAAAATGGACGCTCCTCAACCGTCACAGTTAATACGAAAATCGACAAGACAACGAAAAGCGAAAGCTAAGTGCCCATGTTGCAGCGAACCAAATGCACATACTGAAAAGATTAAGAAAAGAAACGCACCTAAAGCTCCAAAAAAATCGACAGTAGTTGAGAAAAATGAAATAGCAATATCTAACTATACACTGCAAATTGTTACAAACTTAGACGAAGTAAATTCACACCAATCAAAAAACGTAATAAAGACACAGAATGAAATAAGATCACAGGATGGAATTAATCCACAAGATGAAATAAACTCACATCATTCGCAAGATGAAGTTAATTCATTAGATATACCCGTTAACACTCAAAATAGATTAACTTCAGTAGAATCAAATAACTCTCATAACAACACAGACTCAGGAAGCGAAATAATTGTTGTAAATCAGGAAGAAGACAATTTAAACAATCTGATAGAAACAAGGGATAATTTAGAAATGAAAAAAGACAATTATATTTGTTTTATATCTGCAGATGGTACCGTGTCAGATGACATAGGCAAACGATTAATGGAACTAGGATTATTGAACTTAACACCGTTAGAAAAGTATAATTTAGGTCAAGTAGTAATATCAAGAACTTCGAAAAAGAAAGTATTTGCTTTAGTAACCCGAGAACATGATCAAACTATGCCTAAAGTAAGTAGTTTTAAGAAAGCCTTTGAAAACCTAAAGACAATAATGAATAACGCTAATATTAAATCAGCTCGAGTATCTCAAGGTAGAAGCAACCTTCACATTTCAGCTTGGTTAACTATAAAAGGAATTATTCGTAAAACTTTTGCAGGTACGAACATTCAAATTACTATTTGCAAAGATAAAATCATTATACCCGCTGTAGAACAAAGACAAGGTATAATCAGGGAAAACCACGAGTCACCCGTAGCTGGTCATAAAGGCGTTACCAAGACTTACAATAGAATCAGACAAAAATATTTTTGGGACAATATAAAAAAACAGGTAGAAGACTTTGTCAGGAAATGCATAAGTTGTCAGAAAAAGAAATTAGTAAGAGTCAAGACTAAACAACCTATGATAATCACGGATACTTCAGCCGACGTATTCGATAAATTAGCCTTAGATATCGTAGGACCAATCAATAACGCTTCAGATAAAGGATACAGATTCATTTTAACTATGCAAGATGATCTTTCGAAATTTTGTTTAGCAGTACCATTAGTAAATGCTACAGCTAACGATATCGCAGATGCCCTGGTCACTCAATTCATTTGTAAATATGGATGTCCAAAGGTAATCTTAACAGACCAAGGTGCAGCTTTTATTGGACAAGTAATGAAACGACTAGCCAAAGTTTTCGAAATCAATCAAATTAAAACAACAGCATTTCATCCCCAATCAAATGGCTCTTTAGAAAGAAGTCATCAAGTACTCGCAGACTATCTTAAACATTACACAGACAAGAAAAACTGGGACGAATGGCTCCCACAAGCAACTTTTGCTTATAATACAAGTATACACGAAGGTACTAAGTACAGCCCGTACTACTTAGTTTACGGTCGAGATCCTCGTATACCTTCAGAATTCCCTTATTTGGACGAAATCCTTACGTATGACGATCATGTAAAAAATCTCGCATTACGTTTAATCGAAAGTAGGAAAAACGCCCGAGAAAATCTAGAAAAAGCAAAGCAAAAATCCAAAGAATATTACGATAGGAAGCTGAATCCTGTAAATTTTAAAATAGGACAAGAAATTTATTTAGTTAAAAATCAAAGAACAGGAAAACTAGACGATAATTACAAGGGACCATACAAAATCACAGAAGTATTTCCAGAAAAGAATGATATAGAAATTGAATTAGCAAAAAATAAACGAAAGATAATTCATTGTGATAGAGCTAAAATAGCTTATTAAATAGCATTATAATTTTCATAAGCGTAGACCTTTTATTGCTACACATTTTTCCAAGAGAATGGATAATCGCAGCATCAGGACAACCCTCATGGGACTGCTCATGCTTAGTATTCAAACTACATATTGTCTAATAGCCTACGACTGCGGTGCACCGTCTATGAACATTACAACATTATCATTACTCAACATCAAGGAATGCGACATTCCTATCGCAAAACCAGTAACTATTGACACAAAAATTCAATTATTACAAACAGCCGATTTTACTCATGTAAAAGTAATTCAATGTAAGATAGAAATACGCAGATCTGTTTACTATTGTGGCATGCATTCTCATATTTCAGCAGTATCAAATGGTGATATAGAATATATAGATGAAACATCATTCGAGCAATGTAAACGAATTCACGATACTCAATCGTACAAAACTCATAATAGTATATTTACTCGAATAACTTTAAACGCAACTACCAGTAGACCATTAAAATTAGCAGGCAGAATACACGATGACGGATTTTGTAAGGGTGAACAATTCTCAGATCACTATGGTTCATGGGACAATGTAATAGCCTACGGACAAATTTTTATTACGGTACAAGATTACCTAGCAACAGTAAACCTAGATAAAAACGAACTAATACTACGCTCAGGAGTGAGATGTACTTATGGCCAAGGTTCATGTATGGATATCGAAGGCGGTAATACATTCTGGGTATTACTCCCGCCTGATCAATGCAGATTTAATCGTTTCACTGTCCTTTACGAAGGAAAAGCTGAAAAAATTCGGGATAACACGATTCATAAATATGGAGAAGAGATCTATTCAATTACTTCAGATGAAATCACATTTGCATTATCGATCAGAGGTTTTCTTCCAGTATGTGGTTATAAATTAATTAAAACAGAACATCCACGTCTTTTTATTCTCGATAGAGATAACGGAGATTTCTTTACTCACAGAACAGGAATAATAGTAGCTAACATGGATATGTTTACCTATATGAATTCAAAATTTGTATATTTAGAACGACATCTTAGAAGCCAAATAATATCATTATATAACGATGTAATATTACAGGAATGCCAATTAGAAAATAGAGTCTTACACAATTCCTTAGCTATAGCACCCTTGGCACCCGCAGATTTTGCTTATCATTTTATGAAAGGACCTGGATATATCGCTCATATCTCAGGAGAAGTCGTCAGAATAGCGAAATGCGTACCGGTCGAAGTTAGATCGCGTAAAACTGTTCAATGTTTTCAAGAACTTCCAATCTTCAGAGGCAATGAAAGCTTATTTATGTTACCACGTACTCATATAATAACTAAAACAGGTAATCAAATCGATTGCAATTCTTTTCTAGCACCTATGTACAATATCAATAACGCATGGTACCAAGCATTACCACAATTAGCTAGTGCCGTTGAACCAGAACAAATCTCGTCACAAACAAAACAATCTTGGAAATATGAAACCCCTTCTAGTCTCGCTTCAGGAGGAATTTATTCACTCGAAGATCTCGATAAACTACGTGATAATATCATGTTCCCAGTAGAAAAACCGGCAGTGTTACACACAATCGCGAGAGGCGCGACAGGACAAAATGCACTCAATCAAGGAATCTCTGTAAATAGCTTCATAGATGAAAATGCAATTAGAAAATCTTTTGAACAAGCCTGGGGAAAAGTTTATAATTTTTTTAATACGGTAGGAACTTTTAGCGTTACTCTACTTGGAGTTTGGGTAACTTTTAAAGGAATCAAATTTTTGATAGACACACTTGTTCATGGTTATGCTCTTCATTCAATCTACGGTTGGAGCATATGGCTTATAGGAGCTATATGGGACTCCGTAACTAACTTATTATTACACCTCAGCAAAAGACAACCTCAAAATAAGGCAGAACAACAACCCAACGAAGACGATTCAACAGTAACGAGAGTAGATATTGAATTAGAAGCACAGAAACTTCCAATAACAAATCAGAGAGAGATCCAAATTAGCCTATCAGATCAAAATCCAGGAACTTCAACTCGACAATTCATGTAGAACAACGATGAACCAACTAAAAATACTTAACACTAAATCTTACAAACTTAACTTACAGAACTAAAGGTAAATAATGAATCGTGAAACATAGAAATTGAAGTTAAAATATTTCAAATTCATTTATTAAATTTTTTCTTTACTTTTTCTCAATAAAAATGAATGAGTTAATTATTATATGCGGAGAACATCCCATCTGGCGAAGTCCAGGAGGGATGATCCCAGTTTTCTATTGGGTGATCCTGGCCCTATCGCCCCTCCTGCATCCATCTGATTCCGTAATAATCAAACTCTTCCTCCATATTATAATCCTTCGAACACCGTTCTTCATACGCCTCTCTGGCTTGCACACGTAATACTCTCATCTCCCGCCTCTCCTCCTGCTCTAGCCTCATCCTCGTAATTTCACGAATCACATCGTTTAAGGCAAGATCCTATAACAAACAGTTCAAAAAATGTTAATTGAAATATATTTCGGAAAGATCTCAAGACAAAATAGAGTTTTTTTTCTTTAAAAGAAAATTTTATAAATTGAATAAAAATCTATAATAAATTTGGGAAGAACGGGTACTCACTCTTAAAAACCCATATGCGGCTCGCATATCGACAGTCAAAGTGACAGATTTAAAATTTTCCATTTTTCTCACTTTCTTCTGTTCTTCCTTTTAAACTTCAAAACTCAAAACTTCAAACGTACAATTCAACGAAAAATTGCAGAATGAGTAAACTCACCTCAAACTGACATTTTTATATTACACTTGAAAATGCAAAACATCCCCTCTAAAACTAAAACTGACCAATGACGAAGACGAATTTTTTTTTATTAAGGAAAGGGTAAAACCCCACTACGAAACTAACCCCGCCCAACACGGCAAGGGAAACCCTTTACTTAACGGAAACTCCAGAAACTCTTTTAAGAAAATTCTCAATTATTTTTGCAAATATCTTCAAATATCACGATTATAGTAATCATCAGATGTAACCACGATATATACTTTATATCAAAATCTTAGACAGAACATTTTAGACAATCATTTGCTATAACTCGTAGATATAACTCATAGATATAACTCGTAGATATAACTCGTAGATATAATTCATAGATATAATTCATTTATAATTTTCATTATATTATCTAGGAATATATCATATTAACCCCATTGTAGATTAACTTGTATTTTCATAAACTTTATATTCATAAATATATGTCTAGGATACGATTAACTTCATATTAAAAATGTAAGATAATCATACATCAATACAATAAGCATAAGTAATTTTAATCATTATATCACTTACCTTTAATCATTTAATCACTTTATATTGTTAATTTTTAACATTTCATACATTAATTTTAAATATGGTAAACCATGTATCAATTTATATCACTGTATATCCACTTTACGGTAATTTGCTTTAAGTTAATACTTCAAATATTTTACACGAAACCAAGGAAATTTCACGTCGATAAACTAGAACCCGCTAGGTCGAGCGGGGACGCTCGAAACCTAACAGGGGAGGTGTTACGTCCTAGGTTGAAAGCTCAACATATAATCTTTAGGTATAACAGATACCGTAGTTAGTACCGTAGGTATAGAAAATACCGACGTGCAATTACCATCAGAGTTTCAATAACACCTCTATCGATGTAATTCCATTTATAATTTTTTTTCTAAATTCTTTATATTATTTTACCTATAGTTATAAGTCAATACTTTTAAGAAGTCTCAAACTCATACACCATAACTAATTTTTCCATAGTCTCTCACAAAACTAAGCAAGCCGAAAACACTCGAAAACCCATAAACTTGAAATCCTAAACTTTAAGTAAACTTTTGAAAACGTTAGAAACTATCTTTATTGAGGAAACATAAATCTTCAAGATCTTTAGAGTTTTACTGTCAAACGCGGAGAACCCAAAAGACAAAGACAGTTTTGTTTAAAAGAAGACAGATCATAGACGCTTAAAACATCCCTTCTCAGCATCTCGACGCTTGGGCCTCTGACCCAATCGTCTCGCACAAATTCTATTTTAGCCAACCATATTTTTTCCCTCTTAAATTTAATGTGTCTTTTACCAATGAGAAAAGACTCGCTTTCCCGCGAGTACTAAAAACTTCCTCCCCCGCGTAACCGCGAGGAGAGATCCTTTTTTTCCTTCAGGATTAGAGAGTTAGTCACGAGATTTCGAAGAGTAAAGATCAGATCCACAAAAGACTTAGATTTCAGAATATAATACCAAATTCGAAGTGTTTAATATATTCATAAATTAACCAAGTGCAAAACTTATCAACATATAAAAACCATAGACTAAAGTTAATCAACATGCATATGTTCAATTAGCAACCAACATTGTTAAGCAGTTTGTTAAATAAATATTGTTAATTAAAAGTGAAATCAACAAACATTTATTTCACCCACGCATAGTGGTGACTGATAAAAACCCATTACCTCAACAGAATACGAGTTATACGTCAATCAGAAGAACTAGTAATCCAAGACTCGGTAAGAAATATAGAACTCTACCAATTCAGAATCAGAACCTCAACACATCTAACTAGTGATTCGAAAACTTTATATAGTTAAATCCAGGACGTAACACTTCACACGTCTCAATTGATCAATTAAGGCTTTCTCGAGACCGTAATGCAAAATCTTTCCACTGTCTGTTTCATAAATGTTGTTAGTGCGTGGAGTGCCTACTAGAGTCCTTGTACTAAGAGGGAGGTCCAAGTTAGCTTTAGTAACAAGAATCTTCAACAACTTGTCGCATGTGATATGAGAAACATTGCACTCGACCGCCCATGAAGCAAGTAATTGTTTCAAAGATAATTCATTATTAGTTTCTCCTAATTCTCTATTTTTGTCGATATTCATAGATGCGTTTGATACATCTGGTTGTAGTCTTGGGTCAGTCGAACCTTCGCTTCTGGAACTATCACATTTAATACCAACGTCTGGCAATAATTGCATTCCACCTCCGCTACAAGTATCGATTTGTATAACGTCGCTCGTTGGGATATCATTCTGTGGACTATCTTCCAAGTCATTTTTTTCTGTAGTCCCATCTCTTGGAAAAGAGATCTCATCATTAATTTTTGCACTTAGGAGTTCGCAAAAATGCTTTAGTCTTCGGTACTTTTGGCTCTCTGATAGGCTACCGTATTTTTTGATTTTTGGCATCTGTGCAAAAAATATTGAATTTCCTATGGAATGTTATACATTTTATCACTACTAAGGAACTCACGAACAATGTACTAAAACATGCCATACAGTTATTTATACATGCGTGCAAAATGAATAGTTCGTGATAAATATATTTAAGCAGGATTTCCAAGCTGTAGTTGAAAGCAATGGAACAACAGAAACCTGCCGATATAAGTATGTAGTATGGGCTATACTTTTCAGTACATGAGTTTTTGTCTAGTTTACTATTAAGTATTGGCTTATTTTTTGTAAGTATTATATTGGCTAATGCATGGGTATGAACTTCATTGCAGGATATTCGGTCTGCTTTATTCCATTAGTATATTAGTGAAGAGCAATATTTACAGTCACGTTTTTTTCATTACATTTTGAAGAACTGGAGAATACCATTCATTTCACTAAATAACAGCATAGTATAAATTTCAATTGAATGAATTAGAAACAGCAAGATAATTATGATGTCGTCCATGTTGAGGTATATGCATTAGGGTGTCCGTTATTTCCCAAATCGATTTTTTTTAGCAATCGCCCCCTGAATCTTTAGTTTATGTCCAAAAAAAAATATCGACCCTAAACAAGCCCATAATTTTCACTTTAAACCGTGCCGACATCATGTTACAATTCCCATTTGAATAACATGGAATTTTAGGAGTTTTCGCATTTAATTTTTTTTCTCTGGAACAAATAAGGGTACAGGAATGACCAATGTATATTTCTATAGAGAATTGAACGCTCTACAAAAAAGGTCTCTTATCATTTTTTGATAACTCAACTCTTTTTAATACTTATCTAATTTATTAATACATTCTTGGTACTCCAGGTGAGTATTGAAAAAAGTTGAGTTATCAAAAAGTTATAAGAGACCTTTTTTGTAGAGCATTGAATTTCCTACAAAAATATGCGGCGCTCATTGTCGTACGTTAACTTATTCCGGAGTAAAAAAATTAAATGAAAAAAGTTGCAAAATCCCATGATATTTAAGTGGGAAATGTATCAGGGTTTCGGCACGGTTTAAAGTGAAAATTATGGGCTTGTTTAGGGTCGAAATTTTTTTTTGGACATAAACTAAAGATTCAGGGGGCGATTGCTAAAAAAAATCGATTTGGGAAATAACGGACACCCTAATATGCATAGTATAAAATTTCCACTTCAATTTTGCACAACATTTTGTGATTATTATTTTCAACGAAACAAAATGTGCCCTTATTTTAAACTACTTCAACAAATAACCGATTGAAACTTTGTAAAACGATTTCAGAATAAAGGCTAAGGTGCGAATGAAAAATATTACAGGTGTCCGCAACCACAACATTAGGCATCATCTATTTCCATGCATGACAAAACATAACGTATCACTGGCTAGCAATGAATAATAATAAGTATACATAATAATTGAAATAAAAATAGGAAATGAGAATTAAACAACATACATTTTGTTGCAATGCAATCCATATCGGAATATAAGAATACCCTATGATCATGTGGCTACCTCTCACTTTTAGTAACAATTATGTAAACATTTTTCTAAATTAGTCTTATTGTTAGTTGCAAAGTGATTGAAACACCATTGGGGGATACCCTCAGTGAAATTTGGACAAAAATCATTATAACACTATGAATTGTTAATGAGGTCAAATCCTGAAAGAGTATGGAAGTATGAAAGTTGAGATACAGTAAACCTCTTGCAGAAATTCGTTGTATTCCAATTGTGATCGTGACTTGAGATTTTCTTCTACTTACATGTTCGCATAAGACCTATTCACCTACACAGCGCCAAACATTGAAGAATATTCATACAATATCGCTGCTGAAGCGATTTATACTGTTAGGCTAAAAAAGCTTGGGTATGCAAATCTCACCATTGATAGTCACTGAATCATTACATCATTAAAAAATTGAAGCTGATTTTTTGTCCAATTTTGACTAGGATCTTCTCGTAAAACCAGAGACATCCGAAATACAAAATCAAAACGTGAACATTGATCAGGTGATTTACACGTATTGTTTCCTATTTCCAATTCTATATAAATTTCACGGGAAAGGATTTCATCAACTTACTGAAACAAATTATTCGTCCGGGTTTGTCTAATGGAACAAGAAAGGAACAAGAAAGTATGAGGTTAGATCATGGTAGTTTCGAGGATTGCGAATCTCATGATCAATATTTTAGAATGGTTATAAAGGACGGATGTTCATAACCAAAGCTCGATATTTGAGATAACCTATTGGTTGTATTCAACACTTACCTTTATTGTTTCTATCAAAAAACTCGTCAATAACGCGTACACACAGACACACGTACTTTTGCCGGCATTAACTTTCCGATCGAATATACGTTTAGGATATAGGTTATGACTTAGGTTAGGTTGGGTTCATATGTGCCAGTACTTCATTTAGATTTCTTAGCGAATCGCTAACATGAGCTCTAATAAAAGACTTCTTTTCGAGCTCTATATTCTGATTACGAAGTTATGACTTCTAAAAGACTTCTAATCGAGCTCTTTCATTAGACTCTTTTTCCTGTCTTAAGAAAGAGCTCTTATAAGAGCTCTCATGGACACTTGTGCTGACTGGGAAGCTATGGAGCGAGCTGTCTTATCAGAAGAGGTACGCCACATTCGAATAAATTGTTATAAACCCTCAAATGCTTCTTGTTGAGAATAATCGAATTTCCTGATATTTATCATCCATATGAATTGGTTTTTACCTCAATACTTTGTAAAAAAAGCAGAACAATTGAGGTCATCCTAAATCATACTGTTTCAGATCAATACAGAAATCATGTATGCAATAGCGGAGTTTTTGAAGGGGAAGAATAAAGAATATGCAGTCGTGCCAATGATTTGGCTTCACGATAATAACCAGACGTGTTATTGGCCTCGAGTAAGATCTGAAACTGAGCTCGTTAAGGGGAGGGACCAGACGATTTTTACCGACCTATCTAATTTCCCGAATATCTCCGAAACGGGGCTATCAATCGGATTATCCTTTTGGCAGCCGATGTTTGACGAGGAATGAGTTCGAGCTAGCTCCCAAAATTCAATGAAATCAAAATTTAAAAAAAAATTTTAACCGCAGAATGTGGGCGTGTCACTTATTTCGACTAATATCAGAGCCCACGCATCATTAACGCGAAAATAACTGTGTAAGCGCCATTCTACACGGCATGACAAACACTCCTATTCAAAAACATCTTTTTCCCAACTCAAACGTAAAAACAGGCGATTTTGTCACCTGCTGAAAATGAACAAAACACGCTATTCCTCAATGGATGACGTGCGCGTTGGCAAATGGCGAACCATTTCTCCACTAGTGGGCAAAAACAGTTTTTGCCCACTAGTGGAGAAATAGTTCGCCATTTCCCAACGCGCACGTCATTTATGGAGTGTGTTTTGTTCATTTCCAGCAGGCGACCAATCGCCTTATTTTACATTTTTGTTGGGAAAAATAGTATGTGGAACTCGTGGGCAATGACGATTCTGAGTGAGTGTGATATCCGCACTCGCCTTCGGCTCGTGCGGATAACTTCACACTCACTCAGAATCGTCATTTTTGCCCACTCGTTGCACAATATACTATGTTTCATGCAGGAATAAAGTCTCTATGTGAAAACTCGCAATTCGTTGTAATTAGCGATTGTAAATTGTTGGGAAGCCATGATAATCCTTAGTTCCCGTGATGCCCGAGAGAGAGAGCTCAGCGCGCGAATCGTGCATCGGTATTACTGCCGGCCAGCACAGGGCCGACTATTATATTTGGCATAAAGTGACGTGACGAATATTTTTTGGAGGTTTTTCGATTCATGGAATTTATATATATATTGTAACGGATCGGGTGATCTAAGCCCGAGACAATACGTCACAACGCGCACCATCAACCGCGCACAACAAGTGACGTCAATCGGTGACTATATAAGCGTAGCGCTAACATGGCTAATTAGCAGTGTTAGGCAAAGCGCCACGCTGACTCACTTTCTCTTTCTTTTCTGAGGCCGCACAGGCATAGCGCCGCGGTACTCTTTAGCGTCATCTTTGCGAATACGGAAACGGCCATAGCGGCGTTTTACGTTACAGAATCTTTATTATTATTTCTTTATTAATTTCTTTATATCATTCAATTTAATTTCAATTTCGACAAACTCAATTTAACGGTAGTAGAGCCGTAGTAGCGCTAAATCTACACTTTCTTTAGAATTACTTTAACTTATTTTTGTAACAGCATATTGGTTGCAACCATTTGAAAACTAATTCCTTAATGTTTAATTAAAACTTATGTTAATCGGGACGGTTTGCTTTTCTTCAAAACCTTTTCTCAGTAGGCTGATCTGACCTGACTAACATCTTTTATTCAACTAGCTAATATACAGCTTCGGTGACGACTGCACTGCGAAGATCCGATACTCGCTTCGGTGCGCATTGCGCATCCAAGTCGAGATACGGTCTCGGCAGGTGCGTCGAATCCCAAGTCTGATACAACCTCGGTGCTGCTTGCAGCATCCAGGTCTGAGGGAGGCAGCTACGGTGTGATTCGCTCCACCCTAGTCTGTATCAGGGACTAACAAATTGATTATCTCTACCAAGGAGCCCTAGAAATTAATCTAGAGTAAAGACACTCACAAGTAACTAGCCATACGCGACACCTTCTGTGTCGCGTACAGCACCCGAAAAGTTACATTTGGCGCCCAACGTGGGGCTCCTTGTTTGTTAGAGGTAAACCTTCTGTTTACCTGTAAAATCAGTAAAATCATTGCTACAGAAATTTAGAGTCATTTGCTTAACTTAGAGTCATTTGTTTAACTTAGAGTCATTTGTCAAATTTCAAAAATGGAAGGTCACAATTCAGCCTCGAGAAAAGGTGCAGAAAAGGAAACCGGATCGAAACTTACAGATAAGAATGTAGGTAGGCGTGATAAAGACAAAGGCAATACTGAGTTTGACAAAGCATTTATTGATACCCGGCAAAAACATTGTAAATGTCAAAAATCACAGCCGAGTTCTAAAATGGTTTCGCCGGCTAAAAAATCCGAAACATTATACTCTTTTTCAGCGATAGATTACAAACATCATTTCGTTATACCAAATAGTACAAAATAATACGTGAAATCAGGTAGCGAAGCCGAGCGTTCCCTCAGTTAATTTTCATACTTCAAATTATGTTTTTCTAATGCTAATTAATGAAAATGAATGGAAAACCAATAGGATCATTCGTTACCTTTGACAGAACAGCATATTGGCGACAGGAAATATTGCTGAAAGAAGGTAGCTCGTATGATGATACGAACTCGGCGGGCATAGATTGTTCTGAAAATTATCAATTGCTGAAGTGTTAGGTAATAAGATCAACAATTAGTGTGTCTTTGAATGTAGAAAATACTTTCGCTTCGATGTGTATCTACTGTATGTAAGTCGAACAGAGAGGGAGACGTTAAAAAAGCATTACCCAAGTGTACCGATACTAGGTACATTCAGGATAGATATGTATCGTTTTATGGCTGTGACATGTTTGTAGCATGGCGTTATAATCATAGGCGAATCTTGGTCAACGATAGATGCACAGTAAAATTGGATTCTTCTTCAAAACACGAATTTGAATTTAAATTACTAAGATCATCGTGCCTAGACTTATTACTTCTTGTTACGAACACACTTTAGGTATATTTTTAATTCAACTTTAATTTCTAACGTATTACTTACTCGTTTCATTTATTTATTTATGCACTACCTCTTGTGAGAAACACGATTCTCGTGGAGCTTTCCCAGCACTAGTGCATGGAAAATGTTTATAATTTTTAAATCCGATAGAAAATATAGGACGTAAGGCACAGGTACTACATAGAAGAACTTCGTGACGAGTGTGAAAGTGCCGCACGATCCGAAGGCGAGGTTTTTCCGCGCCCTTGTCATATAAAAACCTATTATATCGCAGTTTCAGTCTACAATAATAAATATTATCAATGCCGAAAATGTTCAAACAGTCTTTGATCATGCTTAAAACAATTTTGTGGGTGCGATCGTTACGGAGTGGCTGGAAGAAATAAATAAAAAGAAAAGTGCAATTGATAATTTTCAGAACAATCTATGCCCGCCGAGTTCGTATCATCATACGAGCTAACTTCTTTCAGCAATATTTCCTGTCGCCAATATGCTGTTCTGTCAAAGGTAACGAATGATCCTATTGGTTTTCCATTCATTTTCATTAATTAGCATTAGAAAAACATAATTTGAAGTATGAAAATTAACTGAGGGAACGCTCGGCTTCGCTACCTGATTTCACGTATTATTTTGTACTATTTGGTATAACGAAATGATGTTTGTAATCTATCGCTGAAAAAGAGTATAATGTTTCGGTTTTTTTAGCCGGCGAAACCATTTTAGAACTCGGCTGTAATTTTTGACATTTACAATGTTTTTGCCGGGTATTTCATTACTTTTTGTATGTACTACAAACGGGTCAGCGCTGAAATGATTTCAATGTATTATACACATATGAAGATCAACTCTCGGTCATTTGTCATAAAATGAAATCATGTATTTTCGGGTTCGCGCAAAGCGGACAAGATATTCTATATGACCAAGAAATCTCCTTCTGAGAATCATACGATAGCTTGTACCAATCATAGTTTATGCTACCCATGAACTCGTCTATTCAAACAGCGCCACATATTCAGATGTAGTACAAACATAGAATACGGAAAATTTTCTTCAATCGTCTGGTTGTGAAATTCTCACGTGAAATGAACAGGCCTCATATCGAAACACACCATCATGTGATTCTATGATATTTTTCAAGCTATAGGTCGCACTTTGTCGATATGGCATCATGTATATATGTAAGTATTGCTGAATGAACAACGAACATTGCGTTAAAAAATTGGTCCCGCGAGCTTGAAGAATTGCGATGTTATTTCATTCTAAACTTGAAACTCATGTACATAAATTCATTTAACACCTGTATTGACGTTTTTTTTTTTTCGTATTGAACGTAAATAACTCAGATACTAGGACCGAAAGGTGGACCGTTTCATACCGATGATATATTACGAAAACAAAAGTTTCTGGAATGAAATTCAAGACAATACTAATAATAATAATACTTATTGATGTCTTGATGTCAATGACTTCGTATATTGATTGGGGTCAATTTTTTTGTTACGTGATCGGATTTGTTCAACAACCAATAGGGAGCGAGATATCGATAGAGTCAATTTCCCTTCCAAATTTGAAATCGATCTGTGCATCGGATCGGAAAATAGATGTGTTGTGGGAAAGTGTTCGAACCAAAGGATCTTGACACCGAAAACTCTGGAGCGCAAGACCTAGACACTGAAAACTACGTGGCGCTGGTCCTGGACATCAAAAACTACGGAGGGGAGGACCTGGACACCGAAAACTACGATGCGAAGGACCTGGACACCAAGAACTACGAAGCGGAGAACCTGGACACCAGAAACTACGAAGCAAAGGACCTGGGCAGCGAGATTTACGGATGGGAGGACCTGGATACCGAAAACTACGGAAAAGAGGACCTGGATACCGGAAACTACGGAGCGAAGGACCTGGATACTGGAAACTACGGAGCGGAGGACCTGGATACCGGAAACTACGGAGCGAAATACCTGGACACCGAAAACTACGGAGCGAAGGACCTTGATACCGGAAACTACGAAGCGGAGGACCTGGATACCGGAAACTACGGAGAAGAGGACCTGGATATCGGAAACTACGGAGTGGTATATCCGGACACCGGAAACTATGGAGCGCAAGACCTAGAAATCGAAAGCTACGTGGCGCAAGACGTAGACTTCAAGAACTACGAAGCGGAGGACCTGGACACCGAAAACCACGGAGCGGATGACCTGGACATTAAAAGGATGACCCGATTAAAATGTTCACACATCAATAATAATAAAATAATAATAATGATAATCATACATACATATATGTATAAAAATTAGCAGTATTATATTCGATCGATGTCATGAGAATCGGGACTCGTGACGTCATTCTCATTCTCAAAATATGTGCATATATAAATAATCAATATTACATGAATAACTCAGTTATGCGTGGTCGATTATTGCTCAAAAACAATAGGGGGCGAGATTTCGGTGACAAGAACAACCCTACCAAATTGCAAGTTCATAAGTGCAACGTTTCAACAGATATCGTGGTCCCAAGAAAAACGTTCTGCAAGGAAGAAGAAAAAGAAAAAGAAAAAGAAGAAGAAAAAGAAAAAGAAAAAGAAAAAGAAGCAAAAGATTGTGTTTTTCGATCAACTTTGACGGTCAATATCTCCGAAATCACTTAGTCGATTCTGTTGAACTTTTGCGAGCAAGGTCAACTGGGGAGGGCCTTACGCCCCTATAAATTTTATTAAAAAATAATCAGCGGTTCAAGAGATGTGGCAGATTTTTTACAAGAACAAGAGCTTGCTCGGGTAAATGATTCGTGGCTGCCGCGCCGAGTTGGAGGGGAGGAACTCGGCTGCGATTTGCTGCCGCGAATCTTGATAGACCAGCAGAAGTAGGAACATCAGGTAAATTCGCGGATCAAACACAATCCATGATGATGGAGATCCTGGAACAGATGAATAAAAAATTATATGAAAAATTTGCTGCGGTAGAACGTAGAATGATGGTATTCAAAACTGATACAGAAAAGGAATATTCAAAGTTCAAAAATAGGATATCAAAGAAGGTAGATGAACAACAGCAAATAAACCGCAAGCAAATAGAATCATTAGAAACGGATTTACATGAGTTAGACGAAAAGTATAGTTCCGAAGTGATAGGTTTGCAAGAGCAATTAACAACTTGCCAAGTAGATATCAGAAGTGAGTTTAACGGAAATGTGAACAAACTCAACACAAAGGTTAAGGAAAACTATCAGTTTAGTGTTGACAAATTCACAGAGTTAGAGAACAAACATCCCAAACAACACAACGTCGACTATCAGTTGACTAGAAGATGACCGAAAATATTCTAAGTCGACTAAACTCGTTGACTACTTGTCGACGAAAAGTCGACACATAGTTGACTTATGACCCGGTTTAAGTCAACATATGGTCGACTTATAAAAAGCCGACTCCAAGTCGACTTGGAAAGCAGAATTTGAGTGGACCACCGATTTTCTCAAGTCAATGTAGAGTCAGCTGTGAGTCGACTATTAGAGCTGCGTGACTTTGCCAATATAGCACTCATTTTAATATTAAAGTACCGACGACACGCCAAAATTATGTCGCCTCCGTTAATTCTACGATTTCAGTTAATTGGTGTTACAAGAAAAAACTACGAACTTGAATGTGATCTTGTGTAACAAGATTTTACCACGGCATATTATATTCAGACAATATTTCTTCTGAGATACCTGAACGGCGCTTATATGTTGTAACTTTCTATGCGTATGTTCCGTCAACGGAAAGTTGGTGGAATTACGCTAGTTCGCGTGAGTTCAGGTCACGGATGATTTTTGGAGCTCCTCGTTGGAAAAATGTGAAAAACCTTTTGTTTGCCCTAATACAGACTCGGATAGACACTTTGGTCTACCAGAGCGGCCTCCCTAATACAGACTCGGATAGATACTTAGATCTACCAGAGCTGCCTCCCTACAGACTTGGGATTGTTTTACCTTCCAGACTCGGGTACCGATTAAAGCTATACCGTTGCTGTCTAGGTAAACGCACCGAAGCTGCCTGTTACAGACTTGGAATATGATACACTCTCAGACTCGGGTACCGATTAAAGCTATACCGTTGCTGCCTGAGTGTATCGCACCGAAGCTGCCTGTTAGCTAGCTAAACATGATTTTAATACAAGTGAATTTACTCTGAAACAATTTATGTTAATTAAAGAAAGTAATCACAACTCGAAATGAAACGCAAGGATTCTGTCGCTTATGTGATTAATAGTGATAGATTTATTTACAAAAATAATAAGTTCTGTTTGTGGTTAACAATATTTACAAAATAAAATAAAATGTGACTCGATATAATTTAATTTGATTTTCTCTCTCTTTCTTTCTTTCGTTTTCTTTCTTTTTTTATAAATCGCTTTGATCTATTTCTTTTCTTTTTTCTCTTTTAATTATAAATGCCGCTTTGGCTAAGTATAATTTGTCTTTTTCTTGAATTTAATTGGTAAATTGCTGTTTTAGCTAATTTCCTACTGATTTGAGGTTATGTTTGAGTTTATTGAGTTTAGTCTATGCTGGCTATGAGTCGACCGACTGCTTTAGTACGAATCGCTCTGTTCTAATGAATTGAGTGTGAGTCGCTCGACTGCTCTAGTACGAACGCTGATCGTTGGCTGGATGAGCCCCCTTATATAGTACTTGTGACGTCACGCGTACCTCGTATGATCAGCGCGTGGCTAATTGCGCAGTCGTATGGTCGTGATTCGGTCGTTCGGCGTAGCTGTTCAGTCCGAACACGTTACAATGTATATAATTGTATCTAATTGGTAGAAAGAGATTATTAGACAATTAAGGTGATATTTTCCAATTTTAATAAGAAACCTTTTTTCACAATATTTTTTTTACAGTTTCTCTTTCAAGGCACTTCTTTCAAATCTTTCCTTCTTGTGATATTTAGCTACTGTTTTTTCGCCTGCCTCTTAGCGAAAGTATTTCTCCAACGGTCCCCTGCACGCCTCAGCCATTCCTGAGTAGCAGTCTGAACCTGGGAGCTTGAGGTACGACCATTATCCGTTACAACAATGGTATCTGTAAGGTTATAATGGTTGTAAGAAAATATATTGTGTTCTGTGTGGAATCATGTAAGTGTTATTCGAATCACTCGCTCGCCCATGAACACCAAAGATAGACTCGATGGATAATCGTTGCTAAACATACCAACTATTAAATCCGAAAACGTCATATTTTTAAAGGGCAACGTCTTGTGTTGTCCAGTCCAAGTATAGAGCCTGGCAATATCATTTGATAAGCAGTCTGTGAGCACATTGCGTGCAAACTTAGACCCAGGCGTCCCTCCGATCGTTTTGATCTTATTTCTCTGAATATAAATAGTATAAGTCATATTACTACATAGACAGCACGAAACATAAAAGTTTCAGAATCTAAATTCAAGAACCTATGCTTACAAACTGTTCACGAACGTCATCACTCGTTTTGAGAAGTTGTTCGAATTGGTTGACGCTTTCCACAGAATCTAGCGGAAATTTTGGAAGTTTAGTGAAATCTACTTTAGATTTTACTTTTTTCTCAGTTAATGGTAGGTCTCCATTGCAGTCAGCCAAAAGATGAATTATTCGGTCCGACTTCTTTTTATGCTCACCTAATTCAAGTATGATTTGTTCGTGAAATTTGGCTGCAAAATCAAAGGGAATTCGGATCATAAATTGTCTGTATAAATTTTCAGTTTTCGGGAACATCAATTTTTATTGTGCATAAATAGCAAATTCAATCATAATCACCACAGCATGATTTGTGTGTACTTGAATGGCCAACATCACAGTTTGTTCGTGGTTCACCGCAGTGACGTGAATTCGGCGACATGTCCCGAATACTTTCTTTGTCTGCAGTATTGCTCGGATCATCGATCATAGGTCTCTTTGGTGCTTTCGTGGGCTGCCCTGTCGCTCCGATGGATTCTTCAACATTATTTCAAGATTTATTATTGTAATGTTATGAGAACGTCATTTGTACAGACTCGGCTGTACTGATACGATCCACATTTATATACTTACTTGGAAATTGCGCTAAAAATCGATCGCGATATTCTCTCTCCAGTTTGTCTACATGAACAGAAAAAGTATAAAATAAATGACGTAATTGAAGACGAAAAATCACAATTAAATATACAGAACTCTTAAAGTGAAACTGCATATGTTTATGTATTGCATGACTGTTTACCTTGCGCCATTACATTTGTGGTACTACTCTTCTTTGTGCTAACATCGATTTTTGCTGAAGATCGAGATTCTTTTTGTTTTGTTTCGTCGGTCTTATTGCTCGCTATAGATGCATCGGAAAATATATCCCCCTCCGAAGAACTTCGAGCAAGAGCGTTGTTATTAATCTCAGCTGATAGAGAGTTGTGAAGCTCATCCTGATCTCTTAAGTTCTCCCCGAAAACTTCATCGAAGAGGTTCAATTCGGCATCATGTAGCACAGTACCTGAATATTGTGTAATTGCATTAAGAAATAGTTTTCTACTTTTATTTCTTCTCAGTTCATTAATCTTTTCTGTACCTACCTGTAAATAAAGTTGATGATGACGAGGATTCGAAAGTTCCTGCAGTAACCGCCTGTTGGCCCGCAGGCGTCCATGAAATATAATTCGCTGGCACTGATGCAATTTGTGGCGATACTAGAAATAACAAAAAGTAGTAAAAGTTTTGAATTATATTGTCCTCACTATTTATTTTCTATTCGGTATAGTTATGATCATGTTGTCAATATTCCAACCCGTCGAGGTGGCTGGTGATAAGACTTGCAAATTCTGGTATAAGCATCTGTTTTACCGGTTCGTGATTTATGTGGAATGTAATTCTGTGGGGGCAACGAAACTATCCCAGTTGTGATGGGGCGAGATCCTGAAACGTTCCTTAAGTAAGTCAAAATTGTACTACTTGTAACTAAAATGTGAGATGTTAAAAATAGAGAAGGCAGATCATTGTCAGCTACCAAACAAGATTTTCGATGGTTATTCCGGTATTCGCCATCGCCATGACAATCAACAAGAAGAATTGTGATCATTTGTAGTACCTCGTTCGCTAGTAGATTCGTCGAAAAACTTGGGTTTCTTGATTAGGCGTTTCTTTGGCAATGGCTGCTGCGATCCCAGAACAGTATTAAGGTTCTCATCCGATGTCGACAGATTTTCTGCGGCACACTCCACAGAAAGCGCAATTTCGAATGTTGCTATAAATAGAATTGTCACCCATTTGTAGTATAAAGTGTTATCAAATAGTATAAAACAGAAGTCTGCATAGTTTGTAATGGCAAGAAATGCCCGCATATAGTGTAAGCAAATCGCTTACGATATGGACCCAGCTTCTTGTAAAAAGTTTTTATGTCCCAGCTGTCAGAAGGAGTTATACGCTTGCTGCATGCATTGCGAAAGTTCATAGTTTTCGGAGGCAATTGAAACGTCGCAGATTCCTCTCTTACCCATAAATCTGGAACTGCTATGCAGTATGTCTCATATAAAAGGACGTAGAACATCTGAAAATAAAATGCCCAATCATTATTAGATACGAATGCGCGTTCATTCCATCTAGCATATGATGTACACTACTGAGCGATTTAACAATGATTTGTGGTGCAAGACTAATATTCCAAATTTAAGATGAAATTATTAAATTAGGAAATACGGAAGCATGAAATAAATTTATAATGTTCATGTGTACGGGAAATGATTGAAAACATGTTTAGTACATTTCTTGCAGAAGAAGCGGTACCATGGACTTAGGAATTCAAGTAGCATTAATGAATTAGGGAAAAGCGTGATGAAAGGGCTGAATTCGAGTTATATTGAATGACTGGCATTGCTGTTAGTTCAGTAATTCAATGATAAAAACGGGTAATTACGTTGGATATAGTTGCGGTGCCGGCAACGAGACAGGCCGATATAAGCATTCAATTCGAGTTACTTTAATTCCGAGTGCAGAAATGGAATTATGCACCATTTTTCCTTAAATGGAACTCTCAAAGTTTTGTTTCCGATATCTGTCAAATTCCATATCTGTAGATCAGACAAGCGGCTTGTTACATACAAATCCAAATTTTCTGATGGACATGGGTAAACTGGTAGTCCTTCCGGGTCTGTGTATTTTCTTCCAATGATAACTGGTAATTCATTTTGGTATCCGATGTGTTCGATTAGAACGATGCTTTTATCCTCCAGAAGGCAACAGTTATTTGGTTCTTTAGTTGTTAGTTCAAACTGACTAAATTGGATTCGTTCGTGTGCACTGGTACAATTGAATGGTAAGAGCACCCCAGTTTTTGTCTTGTCCAGAACTGTGATCGCAGATTGCTTTGGAACATCCTCCTTCCGAATGATTTTCGCCTTCTCATTTAGTCTGTTGTATAATTGGCTGAGTGGTTTTTCGCTCTTTCTGAGCATCTTTTTCAAACTCTGCATATGGTTCTCAAAAGGCCAAGCAGAAAAATTATCCAATGATCCGAATTTTCGTACATCGTCGTGGATGTGGATTAAATTGTGCACGTTATATATGATGTTATCTTTTCCGTACAAAATCTTTAACGTTTTAACAAAGTGTACTAATAACTCATGCGCATACTGAATGTTGGCATAACAGTCTACTGGGTGTGACAGTATGCGGGCTGCACAACTAAATGTGTTGAAATGCATTAGATTATTAGGCGGCAATAAGTCCTGCAGTACGACAGACCCCATATATAGAGCGAATAATCGAAATTCTGTACCTTTCCATCTGGCCAGTTCGTCTAATCCACGCGGTTTGCGGGCAAATTCTTTTGGTATCCATCTTGACATTCCAATCAACCTCCTTGATAATTCCCGTACTTTCTGAGCGCTCAATCTTGAAGTATGATACCCATATAAACACAATTCAAGCCATTTTTTCATTACTCCTAACCACATCAAGTGCAACGGATCATTGGAAAATTGAGATACCATTCCCACGGATGTTTGTTCAAAAGGAGAGTTGCCAGTATGATGTTCTTCTTGTTCTCGATCACGAAAATTGTCGTCAGTACGTAACGACGAGTTGTGATTCAAAAATAACATCCGGTGATCTTCGTAATCGCCTTCTTCCATGCACTTTCCACATCCGAAATATCCATTATGACCTTTGGTACAGGTTACAAATGATCTGGCAGGAGCGTCACAGATTACAACTCTGATAGTAACGAAAAAATGTTTGTTATTGAAATAAAATCCATTATTGTGCAGATCGTCATATTCCTTCATGAATGCAGCTAAGAATTCACTGACGGAAGGCGGTTTGGTGCTACCATGGTAGGCACCAATTACAAATGGCTGGTCACACTCTCTGTGATAAATTTTGCCTAGAATCGGCCAAAGTTGGCTTTTGGAACTTTTTGATAGTAGCAGTCCATCAATGTTCAGATCTATTGGAATAGTGTACGAATCAAATGATAATTCATTCCTGGCGAGCTGGTCAGTGAGTGCCTTCTCTAATCCATAGTGGAAGTACGATCCCGTTGACCAAGTCTGAATATTTGCTCTTCTTGGCGTTCGCAGCAGGGTTCGACCGTCATACGGTAGATCACTATGGCCACGTGCGTGTAACTCTCGTAGTAGTGACGATAGGGCATTTTGACTGATATTATACTTAATTGCCCAATTTGACAACCACTGATATAATGAAATATCATCTTCCACATGATTGATGTCAGCAGAATTTTCTCTGCTTAGTCTATAATCATTATTCTCATCTGATACGACTTCTCCAAATGATGAATCAGCACATTCATATGTACAGTTTAAGGACTGTATAGATTCAAGAATCAAATTTTTCCTTTCCTCAATAGGTTCGACAACATCATGAAGCTGGGCTTCGTCTTCTATAGTACAACTTTGATGATTTGCAATTGCTTCAGATGCCAGCTATACACCCATAGATCGCGAATGTCTTCCATAAGCGAGTAAGCGTCTATTTTGTTGTCTTCGAGACAGATCCCGGAAATGCTTAGGCATCTAAAGTGTGTAAATAAATCTACAGATAATTTTCTCTCTCAAAGGTTACCCTTTACAGATATAGTGCGATGATATAAGTGATAATAGAATGAAACCCTGCATTATTCATGGTACAAAAGCTGGGTTCAGTGATAAATCTATTCATAAATTGCTTTCGATTTTTGATAATTTTTTTGATCAATGTTCTCCCTACTTTTACAAATAACACTTATAGATACAGGAAATTTGTCTTTTTCATTCTAATCTTCCATTGAAATCAACGACTATCAATTACAGTAAAAAAATTACGAAAAATTTCATCTGAGCAATTCAAGGAAACGATTTTTTGTCGTCAGCGATCTGAATCTGAAATTTTGATTCTATAGAATAATCAAACTGAAAGACCTACTCATCAATTACACTAAACTATAGAAACATGAAAAACATAGACGGCTAACTTGGCGGGGATCGCGCGAGGTCAAACTGTAGACTACCTCTATCTTTTCTGGTTACAAAAAACATCCTAATCTACCGATTTACTATCATTGGATCACGCTCATCGCCATCACCGTGAAATTGGTTGATTCCGCAAGCAGGGAAGCTACATCAATACAAAAGTGTGAAACGTACCCTCGTTTAGTACCACAGACGCATCACTGATTAGGTTATGTTTTCACGGAAAACCGAAAGTTGTGTTAATTTTTGTACATTTGCGGATGAGATGAAACTTCTTACCTTTTGAGGATATTCGGCTAAAATTTGGTTGTTGAGACACTTTGGGACACTTTTATCTCACGATTAGAAACACACTTCAGCGGATAACTGCCGTGCTTGAAGCTTCCTCGACTCTTAACAGTTTTAACACTTTCCGCGTCGTACTTGGCGGCCCGGGTAAGGTTATACCCATAACATCTCAGGCGTTACGACATTAGCGCCACTTGCAGTACACTAGCCGACTTAGAGCCGACTTTTAGTTGACTTGAAAGTCAACTCAACCATGGCTATACAGTTAATAATATAAGTCAACTATATGTCGGCATTTTTCACAGGACCTAAAGTCGACTCCAAAAAGTCGTCTATGTGTCGGCATTTCAAGTCGACTATGAGATGGCCGAAAAAAGTCGACTTTAAGTTGTCTTTTTGCCAACTGTGTTGTTTGGGATGAAAGTTTGAAAACAAACATTGACACAGAGGTTAGGAGAATTAGATTCAGAAACTCTGGTAACAACAATGAATGTCATAACGTGATAGCCAAACATATCAAGATGCCAACATATTCAGGAAAAGCATGGGAACGACCTGCTAACTTTATCGAAGAGTTAGAAGAATATTTTACCTTTGTAGGAGCCGATTGCGATGAATTAGGTTTAAAACTCATAGGCCAATGTCTTAATCAGGATGCAAAGGATTGGTGGACTGCGCGTCGTGACGTGATCAACTCCTGGGACTCGTTCAAAATTAGGTTTCTAAATAGATACTGGGGAGAAGAGACACAGAGAGAAATTAGAAAAGATATAGAATTCGGTTTTTATAATAACGATACGAAGGTAACGTGGTCAGAATATGCAAACAGAAAATTCGCGTCAGCCGCAGGCCTAGTTCCACGCATGGACGAAAAAGAAATAGTTCGTAGCCTTACCCGTCATTTTAATGAAGCCGTAGTAGAAGCAGCTAGGTGCCGTGACATCCGCGACATCGATGCGCTCCTCGCATTCTTGGACGAATTGCAATTTGGGGGTAGATCAAATGCAACTCGAAGTAAGTTCACTCACACGAACAAACAGAATTCACCGGGTTATCGAACAACAGAAACGCGAGATAAACAAGTGTCATGGCGGACTGAGAACGTTAATCCTAGTTCAAAACAAAGCGACATAAACGAAAGTATTAGGCCAAGTACTCAATACTTACGTCCAAAACAGAACTGGACAAATCGCCAGATAAACGCGATCGACTGTGACGACACAACAGAAGATCAGATTACAATAGAACCTAGTAACAGTTCGGAAAACTAAAAATCGCTGTGCCGGTCACGCTGATAAACATACCGACACAGCACGAAGCAAATGTTTTCGCGGCGAATCTCGTTGATTTAAATACTTTTGAAGATCCGTACGAATACTTAATTGCAGAGGAAATAAATGAAAAGCCAGTGGATAACAAATGTCCGGAATTAAGTCTCCGAATTGAAAAGATAGAAATGAAAGCTTTGGTAGATACAGGTAGCCAAATAACCTGCGTTTCGGATAACTGGTATCTCAAACATAAAGACAGCTTATCTCAATGCGAAAAGTTACCGGTTGTAAATTTTCAAATACAGGGTGTAACAGGGGGCAGACCAGCTCGAGTCAAAGAACAGTTTCTTGCGGAAATCAAGGTCGGTATGGCAGTCGATGAGGTGGGTTTTCTCGTCGTGCCTGGGTTAAAACACGACGTAATTATCGGTATCGCCACGCTTCGTAAATAGAAAGCTGATCTAGACTTACAAATAAACAGACTGGAAGTCCAAATAAAAGAGAAGAAATATTATATTGAATTGTATAGCCCGAGCGAAAAGCAAAATAGATCAGATTCAACGGCTGAAATAGCTAGCTTGAATGCAACTGATGATCGAGAAAGAATATATCACATAACCGATGATGAAGTAGAGAGCAAGCTAACCAAATGTCAGGTACTAGGAGCCGATGAAGTTAGAGCTTTTTCAGACTTAATAAAAAAATATCGAGACGTTTTTCAAAAAATTCCGGGTAGAGTCACCGTATATGAACATAAAATCAAAGTTTACGAAAATAGACCTTTTGTCAAACGATCATATCCTATTTCAATGATACATCGAGATAAAGTAAATGAAGAAATACAAAAAATGTTAGAGCTTGGAGTGATCGAAAGATCTTATAGTGAATATGTGAATCCACTAGTAGTTGTTGCTAAAAAATCAGGCGAGATCAGGTTAGTCTTCGATGCGAGGTACATCAATCGGCTTATAGTACCTGATCACGATTGTGCGCAATCTACTCAGGTTTTGTTCCAGAAGTGCGGAAATGCATCCGTAATGTCGAGTCTAGACCTAACAGCTAGTTTCTGGCAGGTGCCATTGCATAAAGATTCGCGGAAATATACGGCATTCATGCACGAGGGGAAAACCTACCAATTCACTGTCACACCATATGGGCTAAGTACCAGTCTAGCCAGCCTGATTAGAACTTTGGATCTAGTGTTAAAAGACACAGATCAATTCACGATAAATTTTGTGGACGATATATTGTGTTTATCTGACTCGATCCAATCACATTTAGAGCACCTTGAGTTGTTGTTTAGAGTATTCAGAAAATACAATATGACAATAAACTTTAATAAATCAAAATTCTTCCGAGAGGAAATCGATTTTTTGGGCCACAAAATAACTAAAGAAGGCATACGGCCGCAATTAGAAAAGATTGAAGCAATTCAAAATTTTCCAGAGCCAAAAAACGTTAAACAACTAAAAGGATTTTTGGGCCTAACCAATTATTATAGTAAATTTACAAAATCGTATTCCGAGGCAACCGCACCATTATTAGCGTTGGTAAAGAAGGACTCTAAATGGGATTGGACCGAGGAGATGATAGCACATTTTACAACAGTAAAGAAGTTGTTCTGTGACAACATGATAATAGATCATCCTGATCCTAAACGTAGGTATTACCTACAATGTGATGCGAGCAATTACGCTATCGGAGCCGTGCTATACCAACTTTCAGATCAAAACGAGAAATTAATTGTCGGTCTTGCAAGTAGAACGTTAAAAGGAGCGGAGTTGAATTACTTTACTACAGAAAAAGAATTGTTAGCAGTAGTATTTGCATTAGGAAAGCTTCGGACATTTGTGGCAGGAGCTCAATTAACAATTCGGACAAATCATAAGGCATTGACGTTTTTATTTGCATGCAGATTATTAAGTTCAAGGCTAACCCGATGGATTTTGTTTGTTCAAACATACAACTTCGAAATCGAGTACGTTAAAGGAAAAGATAATGTTGTCGCAGATACGCTGAGCCGATATCTTCCTGAAAAGAAACAAAAAATAGCATTAATAAGCCAGATAATGATATTAGCACCTTTAGCTAAAGATATAACAGAGGAGTTAAAGGTTAGTTTAGAATCACTTGCTAATCATCAAAGACAGGACCGGAGAATTTTATCGATCCTGGAATCAGATGAAGTTAAGTCGGAAGAACGATATAAAATCTTAAACGACGTACTATACCACGTAGAGCCAGGGGGCAGTTTGAAAGCCTACGTACCTGATTCATTAATTAAAAGACTAATCAAAGAATGCCATAAAGTATATGGGCATACAGGATCGAGCAAATGCTATCGGATATTAAAGGAAGGTTTCTATTACCCTAAATTCGCACGAATAACCCGACAAGAATTAGCGCGATGCGATAGATGTCAAAGATGCAAGGTACCTAGCTCCTATAGTTACGCAAGCATGCAAAACATAGTTCCGCGGGGGGTAGGCGATTTAGTATCAATCGATTTTCTGGGACCGTTACCTTCTGGCAGGGGAAACTATGAATGGATATTGGTAACTTGCGATGCATTTAGTAAATTTGTACGAATGTATCCTTTGAGAACGGCAAACGCGGAGTCTGTCATCAAATGCATTTTTGATAAATATGTACCGGAACTAGGAAAGCCGAGCAGAATCCAGTTTGATCATGGTACACAGTTTACATCAGCTAGGTGGTTAAATAAATTAGAGGAAGAGGGCATAACCCCAATATTTTCATCAATACGTCACCCACAAGGGAACATAGTCGAAAGAGTGAACCGAGAAATAGGACGGTTTTTTAGGACATTCCTCACGGAGGAACATACCGCATGGATCAATTGGATCTCAGTGATTGAGTGCTGCATAAACGAAGTGTACCATGATTCGACTGGATTCTGCCCGTGCGAAATCCAACTAGGAGAACCTCCATCTAGATTCTGGGAGGAATGGCTCATAAAAAATAGGGACAGTATACCTAGAGACGCGAAACTAGGATTAGTTCGACAAAATATTTTAAGACACGGATTAAAACGAGCCGATCGTTTTAATCGTACACACAGACTAGTCAAGTTTAACGTTGGAGATTTAGTACTGGTTAGAGCTTTGAACATATCAGATACAAAAAATAAAAAGATGGGAAAGTTTTTTACCCTTTACGAAGGACCTTATAAATTAAAAACTAGGATTGGCGAAGCCACGTTTATTTTAGAACATCTGAATAACGGTCTAGAAAGAGGTAGATTCCATACTAATATGTTCAAGCTTTATCGAGAACCTTCTCCAGAGTCGTAGAAAAATATTACGAATACACACTGACAAAACATATAGGCATTGTGACGAGGGATTATACTCAAAAAAAAAAAAAAAAAAAAAGGTACTCATCTATATTACACACCTGTAATTTGGCGTCTATAAAAGAAGAGCAGCAAGGAAGACACCAGCAGTTTTCGGCAAGATGACCCCGTTTAAATACGGATACACGAGTGTGCAGGACAAAGAAACGCAAACCGAGTCGCAACCAAACCTAGACGGAAATAATAATGAACTTAGAATTTTATTTCCAAATAAAACGTTTATTTCGGGAAAAGGGAGATTCGTTAAAGGGAGGGCGAATCAGACGGCAGCGATTCAGAAGAAGATAAGAAGAGGAAAGGGGGTTGTAGGCGAATCTATGATTATGATGGATGAAAAGAATAATCAAAAAGTACTTACCAGAGCACAACCTGATCCGACGATGGAGCCTGAATCAATGAAGGAAGATCAGATAAGACCTACGATTCAAAAACTCACCCTACCTATACGAATTGACCTAGCGACTATCAACATCGCTGCACCTGAAAAACAAAACAAACAAGCATCACCGATCATGACGAAAACATCACCGATTTTGACGAAAACATCACCGATTTTGACGGAAGCATCACCGATTATAATGAAAATATTACCAATTCAAACACACGAGCCTAAGGGAACGGAAGAAAAAAATGCAACAGAGACATACTTACCATGGAGATTGATACCAGTGGAGATACCGGAGAATAGGAAACTACAACGTAAAGAACACCGGCGAAAGATCTCGATGCTCACGTTGTTTGGAACCGCTGATATTTCGGACGACGACGAGAAAACACCAGCGCCGTCAAGCAAGGTTAAAAAGTTTGAAGGAAGTCGAGATACCGGTATTATTCGACCCGACCGATCCGCTGGGTCTGAAGAGACGGTAGATGAAATCCGACTACTGTATCAATCATCGTCCGAACATCCGACATATCATCCGACGATCCGATGATTGAAGGGGGCAATGTAACGGATCGGGTGATCTGAGCCCGAGACAATACGTCACAACGCGCACCATCAACCGCGCACAACAAGTGACGTCAATCGGTGACTATATAAGCGCAGCGCTAACATGGCTAATTAGCAGTGTTAGGCAAAGCGCCACGCTGACTCACTTTCTCTTTCTTTTCTGAGGCCGCACAGGCATAGCGCCGCGGTACTCTTTAGCGTCATCTTTGCGAATACGGAAACGGCCATAGCGGCGTTTTACGTTATAGAATCTTTATTATTATTTCTTTATTAATTTCTTTATATCATTCAATTTAATTTCAATTTCGACAAACTCAATTTAACGGTAGTAGAGCCGTAGTAGCGCTAAATCTACACTTTCTTTAGAATTACTTCAACTTATTTTTGTAACAGCATATTGGTTGCAACCATTTGAAAACTAATTCCTTAATGTTTAATTAAAACTTATGTTAATCGGGACGGTTTGCTTTTCTTCAAAACCTTTTCTCAGTAGGCTGATCTGACCTGACTAACATCTTTTATTCAACTAGCTAATATACAGCTTCGGTGACGACTGCACTGCAAAGATCCGATACTCGCTTCGGTGCGCATTGCGCATCCAAGTCGAGATACGGTCTCGGCAGGTGCGTCGAATCCCAAGTCTGATACAGCCTCGGTGCTGCTTGCAGCATCCAGGTCTGAAGGAGGCAGCTACGGTGTGATTCGCTCCACCCTAGTCTGTATCAGGGACTAACAAAGATACTATCTCTACCAAGGAGCCCTAGAAATTAATCTAGAGTAAAGACACTCACAAGTAACTAGCCATACGCGACACCTTCTGTGTCGCGTACAGCACCCGAAAAGTTATAATATATATATATATTTTTTTTGTCTAAAGTGCAGCACGTAACGGTAAGTATGACTGAGTTATGTTCTGAATAATAATTCACTTCATTATATCGCCTTCTATCAATTAGTTACCCATTCGCTTGTCGACCCGGCCATAAGTTGAAAGAAATATAATATGCAAGAACATGCATCAAATACGAAATGGGCAGGGTCAGACGACGGCCGAGTTGACACGTAATGTCCCATGTATGAATAATTAAAAAATAGTCTAGTGCAATGAAATGAGCCTCACCATACATATAATATAGTTCTCAAATTGGAAAATTAATGACAAATTAGTGACTGAAGTCTACTCTTCAGAATCATTTTCAAATATCAGATGTTTTTCACTGTGTTATTCAATTTTTAGTAACGTCAGTCATATGTATGCTGAAACGGTCTGATTCGCGGACTCATTCTACTGCCACATACACAGTAGTGACGCTACTCCATAATGAATAATTTGGTGAGGATGAATCGGAAAATCTAAAAGTGAATGCACTCCACAGAAGGAACTTTATGCTTGCAAACCATCACTGTCAGAATTTTCTGTTTTTTTCCACACCAGAGACAACTTTTGAAAATAATTTTATACGAGCAAACAATCTTCTTTTTCCATTATTATTTCGTCAGATTATTATCAACAGAACATACATGTTCAAGCATTTTTTCAAGATAAAAATGTTCATATTCCACGTACGTTTTCGACAGTCCCAGGCAACAAGTCGGCCCTGTACTGGCCGGCAGTAATACCGATGCACGATTTGCGCGCTGAGCTCTCTCTCTCGGGCATTTCGGGAACTAAGGATTATCATGGCTTCCCAACAATTTGCAATCGCTAATTACAACGAATTGCGAGTTTTCACATAGAGACTTTATTCCTGCATGAAACAAAGATGTTTTTGAATAGGAGTGTTTGTCATGCCGTGTAGAATGGCGCTTACACAGTTGTTTTCGCGTCAATGATGCGTGGGCTCTGATATTAGTCGAAATAAGTGACACGCCCACATTCTGCGATTAAAATTTTTTTTTAAATTTCGATTTCATTGAATTTTGGGAGCTAGCTCGAACTCATTCCTCGTCAAATATCGGCTGCCGAAAGGACAATCCGATTGATAGCCCCGTTTCGGAGATATTCGGGAAATTAGATAGGTCGGTCAAAATCGTCTGGTCCCTCCCCTTAAACTGGTGCAAGAGAATTCACCGTACAACCAAAAATGGCGAAAGTACAAGGTTCACATGGTATTGAAAACATCAGGCAAGATACTCCACTTTTATTAGATTTGTTATAATATAATAGACAGCATATAAACGATATTCAATTAGATGTCGCGAAATCTTAGCATGGTGATTTTTCTGAGAAAAAAAATGGATCGAGTCTTCAAATCATTTTTGTCATACATATATTTTTCATCTCGTTTGGTTTCTCCGAAATAAATTGTTATAATATCCATCGTTAACACGCGCCCATGCAAATACCGTGCGACTATTGAGTCATGAATTATGCGACATTCCTTATAGCACAGAAAAAAATCATACATTCGGGATGCAATGACTTCGGATTTTCACTATTCATCGGTGAAACCAATACCCTATAGGCTCATAGACCTATCTCCATTCGTTTCAATTGAGCTTCAAAATACTTACACAGTCAAAAATCGTATGTAACAGGTGGTCAAATCAAAAATGATGTTGAATCTTATGTTATTTCAACATTTATTTTGGTTCAATTGATATTTTTTCTAGCTGAGATTATAGCTAACTGAAATTGTGTCATTTTGACTCAGAACAAATGTTTAAATAATACGAAAACCAATTTGAATTTCGAGCACCTCCTACAATATAACATTTTTTACAATTCCAAAATTTTTATGAAAATCATTCAGAGATACATACTTCTTCGAAATTCGTCTCTTGTCATCGCTTTCTTGAAAAAGGTCAATTTGATCAGTGAATATCATGATATTAGCAATAATTCAACTTTATCGCTTTAAATGTTACCACACACGCAGCATTCTAATTCCAACCGTGCTTTCAGAATCTTACGATTCTCTCCAAAAAGACCTGAGCGAAATCCTGGAACAAAGCACGTCAGAGAGCGGCGGTAGTGCTGTACAGTTGTCGAAGATAACCGACCAGCCATCATATGAACAATCGATACAGACTAATGACGATAATTCATCGGGGGCAGAAAACAAAAATGAATCGAAAAAAGGGACTAGCAAGCGAAAAAAAAAAACACCGCAAACTGAAAAAATCTCGCAAAGCACAATCTCCTGCCAAGAAAAGACAACGAAACTCGTCTTCGAGTAGTGAGACTGATACTGATGACATAGGAAATGATATTCCAAATGACAATGATAATGAATTTCTGACACCTAGTAACCGATGTCATACCTTCCTCGACAGATCTCCTACTCTAACAAACATAACTAACACGGTAGCCCCTGCAGGATCAAAAAACTCTACTTCATCACCATCTTTTTCGAGGAGTATCACCAATGTAGGAATGACAAATATGATTCTGACAGATAATAATTCGCCGAGATGTAATCCAAGAAGCGTTTATGATTCGCCTCGATCTAGTCGATCAAACGCAGAGAATTTACTAAAATCATCTACTCTTCCGGCAACGCCTTCAACAAACACTCTGGGATCGAAATTTTGGTCGCAACAAGAGTTTCAGATTGAAGTTCTAACTCGTCTCGGGACCCTGGACAACGAGATCACTCAGGTTAACGTATCTCTGAATCAGCTGGCGAGATCAGCTCAGTTTGGAAATGTAAAAACCACAGTCAAACCTGATGGGTTTCCATCTCTGCCGATTCAAACACTAGCTGACTTCCGTACTTTCGATGAAAATCTCAAAATTGAAGTCTACGAAACTTATTTTGTAAGAATCTTTGATTATTTCTCCCCACGAATCAGTTTCTTTCGCTTCAAGACGATAAACGCACGCATGCACATACCTACACCTAAAGAGCTTAGTTTCTACGAGGATCATCTCCAAGGCCAGTATACTGACTTCTTGAGTGATATGTCTAAGAAAAAAGATGAGCCGATAATTTCCTAATCACCCTAATGAAGACGCCGCCAAGACAAATTTTCGCGCAGATTCTGATTATTAATTGATCTTCGATTAAGTTACAAGAAAGCTTGTTCATTACGGCTTTTCATCATTTTTCTATTGCTTATAATGAAGTTGCGGTCCCTATTACCATTCCGACTTATGCATTTCAGCATGTCCATTCGAAATGAAATGGCAAATCTATCGCAATAACCTTTTTCTTGTTAAATCGACTCGCTGCCATTGGAGGGATTAATGTACGACAAGGTGTCATGAATATTTTGAAATTTTCCATGACTAATAAACTGGCAATGGAGTTCAACTGGGCAGGAAGGGACAGGAAATTACCTTTTGGCATCACTCAAATGGCTAAAATAATCACAGGTATATTCATGTAGAAGATATTTTTATTAAGAAAGCTTGGTATGAGTACAAGATGAAGGAAGTAAGATACCAATGATAGTACATAATAATATTTATACAACTCATGTGCGCTATTCACGTTTTATCATGCGTAAAAGCCGAACTCCGAAAACCGAACTTGAGTGGCCGTTTACCGACTGGTAACAAATTATTCGTGAAAACGCATTGATATTCCTACAATACCGACCATTGTGATGTAATGAAAAATAACGTAACAGTTTTTCGAGCCTTAACAAAACGCGGGGTAATTGCCACTCCCTGTTGTTACCTGTCGAGTGGCCAAAATTATATGCCGAATGTTTTTGATGTGGGGTTTACTTATGAACGCTTTTCGATCGTGCGGTTGGTGTCGTTGACAAGATTTTAATGTAGAAATTATTCCACCATGTCGCTAAACAACCACTTAGACTTCACTTTTTAGGCTTTTGATAAGACGTGAACATCGCGCATGAGTTGAATAAAATTATGGGCGCAACATGTAGGCTAAGTCATAACTCCGGTGCACAGTAAGCACTCGCTTCGCTCGTGCCTGTGCACCTCCGACTCTTGCTAAAAACATTGCGCTTGACACATTATGAATAACTTAGCCTACTAGTTACGCCAATAACTATCTTTGAAGTTGCCACCAATTCAAAACTTTCGAAAGTTAGCTTTTTGTTTTTCTTGTATCCCCCCGTCTGAATTCTCTTCTCTTTCTCCTCTTACTATCTGGTGTTCGTTTTCTTTACTTATTCTCTGTTTCCTTTTCTATTTTTCCTCGTCTTTCAGTCCTGTAATAGAAAAACGATAATTATGAAAGTATACAAGTTATACTTATTCATGGAAATTAATTTGCGCTTCTCTTACCTATTTTTTTCTTCTTCGATTTCTTCTGTCATTCTGGTCATTTTCCTTCCTTTTTTTCTCGCCTGCTGTTCTATCATAGAATAATGATAACTCGTATGGCCATCCAACTACACTTTTGTTATTTGCATCCACACTTCCATTTATACAGGGTGATTCAGGTTGGGCGCACCACCTTACGTGGGTGTATTCCTCCTGAAAATCTGAGACTAAATTTCCTTCACCGAAACTTCGAGGGACTAACGGTTTGGGAGCTACGGAAGATCTTAGTTGACCAATCACAGGGCTTATGAGTGACGTAGACATGGTCGGTTCAAGAGTGTAAGTCGAGCAGTGCCCGCGGCGGTTCGATTTTTATTGTACGACGTTTCAGTTCGATTTCTAGATGAGTATGACAGCGTCGCCTCCTGGAGATGTCTTCGTACGGCATTCACCTCCGTTCTCGTCGTCCTGATCCTCTGCTTCATAGTTTCAGTCGTCCAGGTCCTCCACTCCGTAGTTTGAATCGTCCAGGTCCTCTGTTCAGTAGTTTGAGTCGTCCAGGTCCTCCGTTCGGTAGTTTGAGTCGTCCAGGTCCTCCGCTCCGTAGTTTCAGTCGTCCAGGTCTTCCGTTCGGTAGTTTGAGTCCCCCAGGTCCTCCGCTCCGTAGTTTTAGTCGTCCAGGTGCTGCGCTTCGTAGTTCTTGGAGTCCAGTTCCTCCGCTCCGTAGTTTCAGTCGTCCAAGTCCTGCGCTCCGTAGTTTCAGTCGTCCAGGTCCTCCGCTCCGTAGTTTGCGTAGTCCAGGTCCTCCGCACCGTAGTTTGAGTCGTCCAGGTCCTGCGCTCCGTAGTTTCAGTCGTCCAGGTCTTCCGTTCGGTAGTTTGAGTCCCCCAGGTCCTCCGCTCCGTAGTTTAAGTCGTCCAGGTGCTGCGCTTCGTAGTTCTTGGAGTCCAGGTCCTCCGCTCCGTAGTTTCAGTCGTCCAGGTCCTCCGTTCGGTAGTTTGAGTAGTCCAGGTCCTCCGCTCCGTAGTTTTAGTCGTCCAGGTGCTACGCTTCGTAGTTCTTGGAATCCAGGTCCTCCGCTCCGTAGTTTCAGTCGTCCAAGTCCTGCGCTCCGTAGTTTCAGTCGTCCAGGTCCTCCGCTCCGTAGTTTGCGTAGTCCAGGTCCTCCGCACCGTAGATTGAGTCGCCCAGGTCCTGCGCTCCGTAGTTTCAGTCGTCCAGGTCCTCCGCTCCGTAGTTTCAGTCGTTCAAGTCCTGTGCTCCGTAGTTTCAGCCGTCCAGGTCCTCCGCTCCGTAGTTCTCGTAGTCCAGGTCCTCCGCACCGTAGTTTGAGTCGTCCAGGTCCTGCGCTTCGTAGTTTGAGTCGTCCAGGTCCTCCGCTCCTCAGTTTCAGTCGTCCAGGTCTTGCTCTCCGTAGTTTCAGTCGTCCAGGCCCTGCGACTACGAGAACTACGAAGCGCAGGACCTGGACGACTGAAACTACGGAGAGCAGAACCTGGACGACTCAAACTAGAGTGCGGAGGACCTGGACTACGAAAACTACGGAGCGAAGGACCTGCACAAGTGAAACTACGGAGCGGAGGACCTGGACGACCGAAACTACGGAGCGCAGGACCTGGACGGCTGAAATTACGGAGCGAAGTACCTGGACTACGAAAACTACGGAGCGGAGGACCCGGACTACGAGAACTACGAGTGGAGGACCTGGACGAATAAAACTATGAATCAGAGGACCAGGACGACGAGAACGGAGGTGAATGCCGTACGAAGACATCTCCAGGAGGCGACGCCATCATACTCATCTAGAAATCGAACTGAAACGTCGTACAATAAAAATCAAACCGCCGCGGGCACTGCTCGACTTACACTCTTGAACCGGCCCTGTCTACGCCACTCATAAGCCCTGTGATTGGTCAACTAAGATCTTCCGTAGCTCCCAAACCGTTAGTCCCTCGAAGTTTCGGTAAAGGAAATTTAGTCTTAGATTTTCAGGAAGAATACACCCACGTTAGGTGGTGCGCCCAACCTGAATCACCCTGTATAGTTTAAAAGGGCTGTGAAATAAACAATCAATACAATGATTCATCCACACAGTCAGTTTATGAGAACAATTGTACACCCAGAAAAATCTGGTGAAAATCAAAAAAATATTTGTCAATATACAATTGAAAAAATTTTCCAAGCTGAATCAATTGTAATTTTGTTGATCGTTTACTAAAAAAGTTTTCTCATTACGTCATTACTGGATGTACTATTTTACTGATAAACTCACTTTGTTGATGAATCATCATATCACGCATTGATTATTCATTTTACAGCACTGTGACACTATGCAATTCGAAGTTCATTTTGTCTCTTCTTTTTTCCTGTATTCCCAGTATGTTGTGAAATCATGGAATCATGGTCGAGAAAGCCAACAAACTATATCATATTCCGCTTAAAGCTATTCTTTTATTTTCTTTATTCTTCACTATTTAGTTGAAATTTTTTAGAAAAATATACTCCTTTTGAGGTGATTAATCTATATCAACTTACAAACAAATTCTGCACGAACACTGATTTATTGAAAATATCATATTGTGTGTCTACAGCTGCGATTAGAATTCGCTTCCCGAATTCTCCAGACTCTACAGGTACGAACATCTCAGCCGCAATTAAAGATTGGCTGAAACAGGCCAAGCACAGAAATACCTGTTCGGAAAAGAGAGGCGTGTAAAATCGTACTTACCTTCAGTTGTTCGTATTATCTATTGTCTTAATAATTATATGATATTTATTATACATTATTAGTATAATGTACTTAGCTCATAGTAATAGCTCATGTTCACTACTATTTTTATCGTACGCGTATGAAATGCCTGTTTCGAGAAGAGGCATGGATTGATTCCATTTTTTTTCGTTCTCTATTTTGAATATTTTCATTGAGTTTTGAAATTGTTTTTAGATTTTTTTTTTTCGTTTCCATTTCATAACAAAAATACGCGCAGACGTGTATTTTACTCTAAGTTGGAATTCGACGAACTTCCATTACTATGATTTTTGAATACTATAATTTTAATCAGTGATACAAACAAGACTGAAATATTATGATTTTATAAATGCTTTAATATTTATAAGTGAAACATACGTACATTAAGGTTATATATCGGTATGTATGTGTAAATGTATACATTCTTTCTAGTTAAATAGTTGTACGAACCTGTACCAAAAAGAAAAAGTTTCTATGATTAATAAGCACGAAAATCAGCGATTCTAAAAAATAAAAACACTTTAAATAAGCGATGTGCAATTGTAAAGAATAAAAGCGACGTGCTTTGTCGGTAAAGATGGTGTAGTTAATTGTCATATGCATGTATCCATGTAGCGCTGATGAATTATACATTCTTGCATGTACTTTTCGCAATGATTAAGAGGTTATTGATCGATCAAACGAACTTACCTGAAGTGAAGTTCGATCGAAATTATATTATGGTCTCGTTCGAAAGGATTACAACACGTAGTATCGCTGTTTCCGCTGCGATGTCGCCACTTTTCAGAGTAAAAAGAGAGACAGCCATGCCTCTCTATCAGCTTCCTAGTCTATAGTTCATATTTTTCAAAGTCTCGAGATGATGATAATAAAATAACGCAATTAGAGCTGGCTAGCTCTATATTCGTACCGGGTGGGAATAGTAACAGTGTTCTTTAAGGGGTGGGTTGTAATCCTTTCGAACGAGACCACAATATAATTACGATCGAACTTCACTTTAGGTAAGTTCGTTTGATCGATCAATTATATGTCATCTCGTTCTCAGGATTACAACACGTAGATGTTTAGAGTCATCCAATGCTATTTTATTATCTTTGGGATTACAGGATTATAGTGGATATGTATAATGAGTAGAATAGTGAGTTTAAATACGGATTCTGCGTTCAAATACGGATTCTGCGAATACCTTCTCATTTGTCTTTAAGGGCCGGTTATAAAATTTTGCGAACACTTGAGAAGTCTTATTCCATCCTGCTGTCGCGGTTATCACATTAATATCCACACCTTTCCTAAAGGCGGCCGAGGTTGCTGCGTGTCTCGTGCTATACGCGGAGAACTCTTCACTTACACCACTTCGGGTTAAGACAGACTTTATCCATCTACTGATGGTCTGGCTAGAAGCCCCTTTATAAGGTTTCTTATGCGCGATAACTAACTGGTCACAGTCCTTCTTTAATGGTTTAGTCGCTTCGATATATCTAATGACAGTACTAGCTATACATACTTGGGGTTTTTCTATGAAGAAGGGTAATATCAAGTGCGGCTGACTCGCTCCTTTTTTAGAAGTCTTAATGAGGTCCGAAATCTCAACTTCTAACCCCGTTTCGGTTCTTGTGATATTACTTATTTTAATAAGGGATAGCGTTTGTATTCTATGGCCTGTGCCTAGGGCTAGTAAGGTAACCAACTTAAGTGTTAACTCGGTTAATGTTAATGACTCTAATGGATGTAACTTAGCTAAGTAATCTAAAACTATTTTTGGGTCCCATGTTTTGGTATATTTGGGGTTTAGCCGACGACGTCTGTAAACCCCTTTGAAGAACCTATTCAGTAACGAGCTAGATGATAAGCTCTCTTTGGATATGAGGCTTATCACGGCTCTCATTGAATTTACGGAACCGTAAGAGGCTCCTGCTTGGAATCTGTTAGATAGGAATTCCAGTAAGTCTGCTTCCGTAACGTTGTATGGGTCAACATTCTTTGGTATAAAAAATTGCCACCAAGCTTTAATCGGGCCTGCATATTGTTTCAAGGTTGTTTCGGATAGTGAAGCGATCATTATTTCTGTCGTGATCGGTGAGAGATTTTTCCTCGAAAATGCTATCCTGATAACCTCCCGGCAATTAAAGACAGTTGGTTGGCCAATGGATGATGGGGCGATCTGCAAGGTGATAATAAAAGATCTCTAGATGGTTTAAATAGAATTGGCTCTTCCCTAAGAAGAGATTTGAATATGGGGAACCAAGGCTGCGACGTCCAATACGGAACTACTAGAATACCACAAGCTCTATCCGCTATTATTTTTTGTAGAACCCTGGCTATTACCGAGAACGGAGGGAATGCGTAAAAGAATTTCGAGTTCCAATTTATTGTCAATGCATCCACAAAGGACCCCTCTGGGTCTTTAAACCACGAGTAGAAAACTTTACACTTTGCATTGATTCTGGATGCAAAGAGATCTATTTCTGGTATTCCAAAACATCTGGTGATGTGGGTGAAAGCCGAGTTTGATCATTCCTATTCCGTATCAATGTTGTCCAGCCTTGATTCCCTGTCCGCTTCGACGTTCTCTTTGGAGGGGATGATGACGCAAAGATCCACAAATTTCTTTCTTCGCACCATTGCCAGATTTTTTTGGCAAGGGGATTTAAGCGTGGGTGCTGTATTCCTCCCATTCGATTTATGTACGAGATCGCCGTCGTATTATCTACCCTCAGGAGAACGTCGCAGTGAGATAAGTTTGATGCGAGGGTTTTTAACGCTAAAAATATAGCTAGCAGCTCTAGATAGTTGATGTGATACTTTCTTTCTTCGGCAGACCACAAGCCGTGTGTCCTTTTCAGATTGTAAAATGCGCCCCAACCCGATAGTGATGCGTCTGAGAAAAGGATTTCCCGATAGTCGTGGGTTTTGAATGAATTAACTGAGGTCTTAATATTGGCTTTCCACCAACTGAAATCTTCTTGCAGATGGGCTGGCAAGTTCATATTCGCCTCATAATTCCCCTCGTTGACTAACAAAGCTAAGAACTTCTCTCTCTCAAATTGCTTAGTGTAAAGCCAACTATAGCTGATGGCAGGGCAAGCCGCAATTAGGTTGACTATGAACTGGGCAAATCTACGAATTTTTCACCTTCTTTGGTTGCTAAAATGTTGGAGCATGTTCCAGATTCTTTGTATTTTTGACTCTGGTAACCCTAGAGTCATGGTGACGGAATTTATGATGAAACCAAGGAATTGACAGCTTGCATTTGGGGTGAGCTTACTCTTCTTATGGTTAATAATGAAACCAAGTGACTCGAGTAATGCGATTGACGAATCTACGTTTTGTTTACACGAGCGATAATGTTGACCAATACATGAGATGTCATCCAAATAAATTATAGATAAAAAGCCTCTTTTCCGTAAGTGATTTACCATGGGTTTCAAAACCTTGGTGAATATGAACGGCGCTGTGGACAAGCCAAATGGTAAGCAGGTAAACTCGTATAGCTGCCCTAGGAATCTAAACCTGATAAATTTTCTGCTTTTTTTTGTGGAGAGGTATTAAGAAATACGCGTCCTGCAAATCAATGTGGGCCATATGGTCGCCTTCTGAGACTAGTTTCGTAGCTAATTTGACATCTTCTAGTTTGAAATGCTCTGTTTCGATAAATTTGTTCAGTTTCTTTAGATTCAAGACAAATCTCTTTGAACCGTCTGGTTTATCTACTAAAAAATAGGTTGATACGAACTGGCCATCCGTGTAGGCACACGGTTCGATAGCGCCAGTTTTAATTAACTTCTGTACAGCTTTCCTACATTCCTCGAGTGCTTGTGGTGAGTCAAATGATGGGCTCTGAGGTTCAAAATCCTGATGTGCTGTTTGACTAAAATCAATCTTATATCCCTTGATACAGTTTAGGACAAAGTTACTCTTTGTGATTGATTTCCAGGTATTGATAAATTTCTTTAACCTTCCTGCTGTTTTGTTTACCTCTAATCTTTCTGTCGATGATCCTGCTTGTATCGAGCAGTCCTGGATTGGTTTTGGGAGGTTCCGTATTTTTGTCTGGGTTTTCTTGATTGGTTCGATCTTGAGAATTTCATATTTGTGGATTTTTTGTTCCCTACCTTCGCCGATCCTTGGTGTTTCGAGGGTGGGGCCTTCCAGTTTAACTGGTTCGACTGACGTAACGGGGCTCTTTTGTCGGCCGGTTTAGGCTTTAAGTCAGCTGCTATCTTTTCAATTGATTTTGTTGACTGGATTTGTTCTGCTAGATTTTCCCCAAAGAGGAACTAATAACCTTGCTTTTTTCTAGTATTTCTTTAATCTTCTTTTCCATTCCAGGAATTATGAACGACCTCCTAGTCATTGCTTCATGGTGATGGGCTTCTGCTAGCAATTTTCCCGCGTCACACAGGTACTCCAATAATTGGTTTTTGTCGACACCTTCTTCCCCTTTTTCCTGTAACAAGGCCGTAATAGCGAGACCTAAGGCTAACATTGCTGACCCTGTGAGATTTTGGGTTTCTGCGGTATATTTGTCTCGTTTTAGCGCTGCCTCGTTCATCGTGGCTGCTACCTCTGGGTTGAGGATCTGGGCTTCTAACTGACAATTATCTGCTTGAGGGTATGCTAGCAAGAGATCCTCCTTAACCTCTTTTCTTAACCCTTCTGCGATCCAATTAGACCACCTTGCTGCTAGCTCTGAATGTAAAATGCCCACATTGGGGTTTTCAGTTCGCGGATCCTCGCCCAGGATCCTGCGAGTTTCCTCATCGAGTTTTGGGTCAGATGGTTCGGAGACCAGACCACTATTTGGTTGTCGGGAGGGACGACTAAGTTCGTGACAGGCTCTGCAACCACGCCCTCTTGCGGGGGCTGTGTAGAAGCACCTACGTTTGACGCTTGCGCGATCTGTTGGCAGGGTGTCGCTAAACCCGCATTCTCGCCTATCGGCTGGCCCGGTATGATATTTGGGCCCCTCGTTTGGTCTGAGGACAAACGAGAGAACTAGGTTATGTCTTTACCACTCGTGTAAGTACTATCCTAGTTCGATGAGCGATATGTCCCACCACTCGTGTGGGCTCATCGCCAGAATTTAAGTTTGGGACTGTTTCTCAAGGGAACGCAGTGCCTAATGCTTACCCATGCTCGGCCTTTGTTCCGAGACCGTCAAAAATGCCTGTTGATGCTCCGGCAACGGCCCATTGATGTTTTGCAATAGTCCTTTCAAATCCGTCAGTTTCTTCCAAAGTCTTTCCCTGTCTTCTTTTTCTTCTTTGTCTCTTTTACGTTTAGTCCAGTGGAATAACGATCCACGGTGGATGTACTTAGAGTATGCTAGATTTTTGTCGGTCTCACTCCAAAATAATATGGAGAATGAGGAATAATGTTTGGCGTCATGGATTTCGGGGTGCGTTAGCCGTGGTAAATGCAAATGTGTGAGATAGCACGAAAAAGGCACATTCTTCGGTAAACTTTCTTATTTAACTTTGAAAATATCATTCCCATGACAAAACTGGATGGAAATAAACTTGTTTGTCGTGAAATTTCCTACAAAATGCCATGGTCAAAAGTTGAAAAATTCCAATACCGTATCCGTAGGAGTTGAAAATATCGTCAAATAATGCTTTAAATTTGGCTTATATTTATACGCGCATGTAGATGCTTAGTTGTTTTTTTTTTGACATCTGTGCTTGAAATATTCAGAGTTTTATGAATCTAATGCAACAAACCCGAACTCGATTTGACAATTGCTTTTCGCACAATAGATTTGTTAATCTACTTTCTACGTGAGTAGATATCGTTAATTATAACCAAATAGCGATCAAACGAGAGCCTTCATATGGTAGGTATATTTTTTTTCATATACTATAAGGTCAAAAGTATCATATGCAATTGTCGTATGAACTGTTTTTGCTTGTGAACTAATATTAACGATTTAAAAGAAAAAATGTGCGATTATTAACTTAATAACAAATTATATAACACCGTGGTTTTTTAATGAAAATGAATTTTCAAAGCACATACGGAAAGTACTCGGGAAGAGGCTTCTTTTGGTCCCTTGACCGAACAATTCGAAGCATTCAGTCTCGAGATATCAAGTCGCAAAGATCATTTGATATTGATGGCATACGATTAACAATATAGCGATAAAAAAAATATTGTCATATAGCTCTTTCCTGATACTTTTCGTAGATACATTGAGATAATGCTCCTCCTTTATGCTTCGAGTGCAATTAAATTATTCATCAGCGCCCACGGGCGAGGAAATGCAGTCGGATGCGAGGTCGGCGTGGTGGGGGTAACTTTGATCAAAAAGCGAATTCGTGCGTTCAAAGTCGAAGCGCGTTCTTTACCTCGCATTAATTCAGCTTCTAGTTAACCGAATTTGACGTTTTTTTTTTTAATTTGATATAGCTGATCGCGAGGAACTCGATTCTCTATTTTTTTTAATTACATTGTTGTAATACATGTTGGAATGGTTCGAGCAGAGTCCGACATTACCGGTATTCATTAGTCAAGCTACCGGTATACAACGCGTGAGGCGCTGTGCAAAGAGCAGAGGGAACATGCGGTCCGCTTTCGTTCAGTTCGTCTCCAACGCTCTGTGAAAGAGCACTTACAATCACAAGCCCAAAAAAAAAAAAAGGGACTTTGTTATAATATCTCTATCTGAGTTTGTCTTAAATAAATCTATCGCTATCGTTAATATTCATAATATCTCGTGTGCAATTTATTATAATCCGCTTTCCAACTCCCTCACAGACTTCTCATTAAAACTCGTTGGCCTTTCCTTTCCACTAAAATCGGAAAAGAATCTCAACAGGTTATGGGCCCAGTCACGTGGACTGCGAGAAATCTGTGATACTGGAAAGTGAAGATCCTGAGAGGATCTTGTAAACGAAGAGCGGTTTCGTATAAGCGCGAGAAGCGTAAAAACGTGTGTGAAACGCGGCGTGGTGAACACGTGATAAGAAACCGGCGACGGCCGTTGTGAGGAGTCGTGAGAAGAACTCGAGAACGTGCGAAACGTGCCGTGTGCGAAACGCGGTGTAAAGAACAATAACGTGCGAAACGTGCCGTGTGCGAAACGCGGTGTAAAGAACAATAACGTGCGAAACGTGCCGCGTGTGAAACGCAGTGTAAAGAAAATATCGAGTGTGAAACGCGATAAAAATACCGGCGTGCGAAACACGCGGTGAGAGAGTCACGTGCCGAAACCGGAAACGGCCATTTTGAAATTTGTACTGTTAAGAGAATTCGTTAGCGAGAAGTAAAGAAAACGAATCCACGATGTCCGAGGCAATCAGCACAAAGAATGTCTCGAAATTTGACGGCCAAGATTATCAAGGCTGGAAATTTCAAATGCGAGCGTTATTTTTAGCGCATCGCATATGGGGAATCGTGAACGGTACAAAAGTGAGGCCGGCCGGCAACGCGGCCGAAAGCGAGGCGTGGGACGTTGAGAATGCGCGCGCCATGTTTCTATTGTCGTCAACGCTCGAGTCGGAACAAATGAGACCGTTACTAATTTGTGAAACCGCATGCGAAATGTGGACAAAGCTCGCGTCGATTCACGAACAAAAATCGGCGTCAAACAAATTAATGCTCTCAACAAAGTTGTACGAGTACAGGATGGACGGTAACGACTCGATAACCCAGCACGTCGCCAAAGTGAACAACATGGCGGCGCAGTTGAACGACATAGGGGAAACAGTATCGGACGTGACAATAATGGCGAAGATTTTGGGAAGTCTCACGCCGAAATATTCGAATTTCCTGACCGCATGGGACAATATGCCGCCAGAAATGCAAACGCGTGAAAATCTGGAGGAACGGCTACGTCGTGAAGAAGCACGTTTGTCAGCGAATGACAATAGTGAAAGTGCGTTCGTGGCAGTGAAAAATTCGAAAGACAAGGACAAGGACAAAAGACAAGCAAGTGCGAGGGACACGAAAAATAAGAAAAAGGGTGCGAAATCCAAAGTTCGGTGTTACAAGTGTCAAGAGCTCGGCCATTATGCAATGAATTGCAAAAGTAAGCCTAAGGGTAACGAAAAAGGCGAGCGAAACTCGAGTGACTGTGCTTTTGTCGTTGAGGACACGTGCGCGACCGTCTGTGAAAGTACCGGTAAAAGTGCGTTGTCGAAAATCCCAAAGGAGGTAGTGAGTGAGATACTCGCGACCGATAAAAGCGATAGCTGGTTGACCGACAGCGGAGCGTCGCGTCACATCACTTACCGACGGGACTGGTTAAGTGACTATCGCGAGTTACCAGCGGGTAACACGGTGTCTCTTGGAGACAGCAAAGAGTGTCGCGTCGCGGGAGTCGGTACGGTAGAAATTGAAAAATTCGTGGACGGCGGGTGGATAACGTCGCGTATCGAAAACGTTTTATACGTCCCGGACATGACTAAAAATTTATTCTCGGTCGGCGTTTGTGCGGAAAAAGGCCTCGGCGTGTTTTTTCAAGGAAACGGCGTTCGGATCGATAATAACGGGTTCGCGGTTGGTTACGGCGTGAAGCTGAACAACAAAGTTTACAGAATGGTTTTTAGAACCAAGTGCGCGAACAACGGCAGTGAGGCCAACGTTGTGAAAACGAGTTTTCGAGTTTGGCATGAAAGACTTGGACATGTGAACGGACAAACGGTGCGAAACCTAGTGAAAGAAAATCTAGTTAAAGGCGTCGAGTTTACGGAAAACTCAGAAGACTTCTGTGGTTCGTGTCAAACAGGAAAATCACACAGGAAAGTGTTCAAGAAGACGCGAGTGCGTGCAAAGACAATACCGGGAGAAGTATTCCACACGGATGTGTGCGGACCGATGTCCGAAACGTCTCTCGGTGGTGCGCGTTTCTTGCTAACGTTTAAAGACGATGCGACGAGTTTTCGTCACATTTATTTCCTAAGACACAAAAGTGACGTGCTAGAAAAGTTCAAAAAAATTCGACAAACTCATCGAAAACAAATTTGGCAGGCCGATGCGTGTTCTTCGGTCAGATAACGGTACAGAGTTCAAGAACCGGGCGATGGAGAGTTACACGGATTCGCGAGGAATCCAGAGAGAGTTCACCGCCCCATACACGCCCCAGCAGAACGGGAAGTCCGAACGAGATAATCGGACCTTGATTGAGAGTGCGCGGACGATGATACTGGCAAAAAATCTCCCCAAATATCTTTGGGCGGAAGCGTGCAATACGGCCGTGTACTTGATGAACCGTGCTGGTGCGTCAAGCGTGAAGCAAGGGAAAACTCCGTACGAAGAGTGGTTAGGTGTGAAACCGGATCTGACGCATCTGAGAATTTTTGGCTCAGAGGCGTACGTTAATGTACCGAAGCAACACTTGAAGAAATTAGACGCTCGTGCAAAGAAAATGATCCTCGTCGGTTATGAGAGTGACTCTTCGAATTACCGCGTCTTCGACCCTGTGAGCAAGAAGGTGAATGTGTCGCGCGATGTGACATTTCACGAGGTCCTTGGACCATCGTTGTCGTCTGCGAAGGACGAGTCGTGTGGAGTGATTCTACCGAAAAACGAAGAGAACGAGAGAATCGTTCAAGCTCCAGAGGAAGAGGAAGACGAAGAAGAGGACGACGAGGTGTTCGAGCTGGCGGACGAAGATATTCAACCGCACGAGGAACAGCGCGAAGCTGTTGAGGGTGAAAGGAGACAACTAAGAGATAGAAATAACATTCGTAGACCGGCAAGGTACGAAACAAACGTCGCTGAGTGTGAGATACCGGTAACCTACGAAGAAGCTCTACGAAGCAGAGAGTCGAGAAAATGGTGCGAAGCCGTTAACTCAGAGCTTGAATCACATCGTGAAAATAAAACGTGGTCGTTAGTTGAAAGAACACCACGTATGAAGACGATCGACTCCCGTTGGGTCTTTAAAGTGCTCAAAGACGAAGAGGGGGAAATTCGTCGATTCAAGGCTCGACTCGTCGCGAGAGGTTTCATGCAAAAGGAAGGAGTGGACTTCACCGAAACGTTCGCTCCGGTCGTGCGATACGACTCATTGCGTGTGCTTTTGTCTGTCGTAGCAGCAAAAGATTTGGAGCTTTCTCAGTTCGACGTACAAACGGCGTTTTTGTACGGAACACTCGACGAAGAAATATTCATGGAATTGCCAGACGGACTACCGGTAAACGAAGGGGATCGAGAAAACAAAGTGTGTCGTCTCGAAAAATCACTGTACGGCTTGAAACAGTCCCCTCGTTGTTGGAACCGGGAATTCAGCGCGTTCCTGAGGAAATTCAAGTTCAAAGAAACGAACGCGGACAAGTGCATCTTCGTCGGCAGAGTGAGAGAAAGCATCGTCTACCTGGCCCTTTTCGTCGACGATGGCCTGGTAGCAGCAAAGGATAAGGAAGTGATCGACGTCGTTCTCGGACACTTGAAGAAAGAGTTTAAAATAACGATCGGGGACGCAAGTCTGTTCGTAGGAATGCAAATTCTACGAGACAGGACAACGAGAACGGTCTTCGTGCATCAGAGCGCATACGCGAAGAAAATACTCGAGAGATTCGAGATGGTCGATGCGAAATCAACAAGTGTGCCGAGTGAATCGGGATCGAGACTAGAGCCGCTACCCGAAGAAGAAGAGGGTGAAAAAGTCCCGTATCGGGAGGCAGTGGGGTCTCTAATGTTTCTGTCGATTGTGTCACGCCCCGACATCTCGTACGCAGTGAATTTGGTGAGCAAATTCCTCAATCGACACGGAAAAGAACATTGGCGCGCAGTGAAGCGCATTATTTCGTACGTGGCCGGGACGGTCGGGTACGGGATCGAATATCGAGGCGAGGATAGCGATCTGAGACTGAAAGGGTACTCCGATGCAGACTTCGCAGGGGATGTGGAAACGAGAAGATCCACGACCGGGTACGTTTTTGAGTTGGCCGGTGGCCCGGTGACTTGGGCAAGTCAACGTCAAAAACTCGTAACGCTCAGCACCACGGAGGCTGAGTATGTAGCGGCATCGATTACGTCAAGAGAAGCGATATGGTTGAGAAGACTATTATCGGAGATCGAGCAGCCTTGTGAAGAGGCAACGATCATCTACGTGGACAATCAAAGTTCCATAAGATTGGTGCGGAATCCAGAGTTTCACAAAAGGACGAAACACATCGACGTACGATACCACTTCGTAAAAGAGAAAGTTCAAGATGGTGAACTTCAAGTCGAATACCTTCGAACCGAGGAACAAAAGGCCGACATATTCACGAAGGCGTTACCAAAGAATCGCTTTTGTAAATTGAGAGAGGACATCGGAGTAAAGACGCTCTGACTCTACTCAAACGGCGGAAGTGTTGGAATGGTTCGAGCAGAGTCCGACATTACCGGTATTCATTAGTCAAGCTACCGGTATACAACGCGTGAGGCGCTGTGCAAAGAGCAGAGGGAACATGCGGTCCGCTTTCGTTCAGTTCGTCTCCAACGCTCTGTGAAAGAGCACTTACAATCACAAGCCCAAAAAAAAAAAAAGGGACTTTGTTATAATATCTCTATCTGAGTTTGTCTTAAATAAATCTATCGCTATCGTTAATATTCATAATATCTCGTGTGCAATTTATTATAATCCGCTTTCCAACTCCCTCACAGACTTCTCATTAAAACTCGTTGGCCTTTCCTTTCCACTAAAATCGGAAAAGAATCTCAACACATTTCCATGAACCAATGAGCTATGAAGAGCTGTTAACATAGCACCCATGCCAACTAGAATAGACGACAAAAATGATCTAGGACGAGTCGCAGCAATAATAGTATGTGCTATAGCTAGAATTTTTTATTCGAATTTTCTGGAATCAGGTTTGTTTTTGCAAATAATTCCGTTCAACAACAATTTCAAAGACTCTGGTATGTCTGCATCAGCTTTTTCAACAAAGCAATCAGGCGAAGGATAACAACTTGTATCATAAACTTGTGCTCTAATATCTTCAAAAATAATATTAGCCGCAATTTTTATTATTTTTTCACGATCTTTTTTTTCATCTGATAATTTATTTTTTATCCAATTTTCAGTTAAAATTTTTGCACCTGCGTCAATATATGTAATGATCGGCCCATCTGGTGAAGAATGAATTACAATATCATTGCCAAAAATTTTGTACAAGTGTTCTTTTAAATATTTTGTTTCTGGCTATTCATCACACTCATAATTTTCCAAAATTGACTTTATACTAAATTGACATTCATCCTTGTTTTTAATTATATATTCACTAATACGTTTTACTGCTTTTACAGTATTATTTTCTTGTGTTTCAGAAACGTTATGAAATTTACTGTATAGTGATTTTTGGCAATTGTCGTGATACCTAGCGCCTACTAAAACTAAATCTTCGACACTCTCAATTCTAGAAGTAACTTCAATAGCTAACTTATGAGTTAATGGGCGACATAGATCAAAAATCGACTGTCTCGTGTCGTTCTTTGTAACATTTCTAACTTGTGTGCGTCGATTTGAAGGATACTTTAATTGTTTTTGTATGAACTTTTCTGATGCGTCTTCTCCACAAATTAAACAGCGATTTGCAAAATCAAAATCACTTGGCTGTGACGAACGGGTCGCATACGCTTCTACGGATTCGGTCTTTGCTACTCGACGCAGATATGCCTCGATTCTTGACTGTGTCAAGTAGTTTTTGGCACAGTTTATGTGAACGTTGATGGTAGTATATTGTTGAATTTTCAAATGTCTTTTATCTTTCCGCTTCATACTTGCAAGTTTTATATTTTCCATACGATCGCCATCGATTCTTTGGATTTTTTTGTACTCGAGCAACGGTTTGTCACACAAAAGACAGTTCTCCGGTTCTTCATTCATCGTCGCGTCAATGAATCTGAACACTAGAGAAAGTAAATGTGCAATGTTTGAACACTATCTTTATGATAAATAAAATTTCATCTAAATCAACACTCACAAAAAAATATAATGCTGATTTAATTGTTAAAATGGTATACATTCAATATTAAATTAATTTTTTACTTACCACATTAGACCATGGTTACACTACGCGAACTGAAAGGACGCTACGAATACTATAAACAGTATTGTCAAACAATCTCCCTCACAAAATATAGGTGCTCCTTTTTTTATTTTCGTTTTTTCATTTTTTATGTTTTTGTTCATGGTTACCGTATATAATAAATAAATATGTATCATAATGCTAAATGTATCTAATTGATTATGTTTTAATAAATCGAATGAATGATTTCGTTTTGTGTGGAACTATAATTAACAATTTTTCATTCGTGAACAATGTTACTTTATAGCAATGAAATATTTCAAAATGGTAACAGCTCTTCATAGCTCATTGGTTCATGGAAATATAATAAAAAAAATAGAGAATCGAGTTCCTTGCGATCAGCTATATCAAATTAAAAAAAAAAACGTCAAATTCGGTTAACTAGAAGCTGAATTAATGCGAGGTAAAGAACGCGCTTCGACTTTGAACGCACGAATTCGCTTTTCGATAAAAGTTACCCCCACCACGCCGACCTCGCATCCGACTGCATTTCCTCGCCCGTGGGCGCTGATGAATAATTTAATTGCACTCGAAGCATAAAGGAGGAGCATTATCTCAATGTATCTACGAAAAGTATCAGGAAAGAGCTATATGACAATATTTTTTTTATCGCTATATTGTTAATCGTATGCCATCAATATCAAATGATCTTTGCGACTTGATATCTCGAGACTGAATGCTTCGAATTGTTCGGTCAAGGGACCAAAAGAAGCCTCTTCCCGAGTACTTTCCGTATGTGCTTTGAAAATTCATTTTCATTAAAAAACCACGGTGTTATATAATTTGTTATTAAGTTAATAATCGCACATTTTTTCTTTTAAATCGTTAATATTAGTTCACAAGCAAAAACAGTTCATACGACAATTGCATATGATACTTTTGACCTTATAGTATATGAAAAAAAATATACCTACCATATGAAGGCTCTCGTTTGATCGCTATTTGGTTATAATTAACGATATCTACTCACGTAGAAAGTAGATTAACAAATCTATTGTGCGAAAAGCAATTGTCAAATCGAGTTCGGGTTTGTTGCATTAGATTCATAAAACTCTGAATATTTCAAGCACAGATGTCAAAAAAAAAACAACTAAGCATCTACATGCGCGTATAAATATAAGCCAAATTTAAAGCATTATTTGACGATATTTTCAACTCCTACGGATACGGTATTGGAATTTTTCAACTTTTGACCATGGCATTTTGTAGGAAATTTCACGACAAACAAGTTTATTTCCATCCATTTTTGTCATGGGAATGATATTTTCAAAGTTAAATAAGAAAGTTTACCGAAGAATGTGCCTTTTTCGTGCTATCTCACACATTTGCATTTACCACGGCTAACGCACCCCGAAATCCATGACGCCAAACATTATTCCTCATTCTCCATATTATTTTGGAGTGAGACCGACAAAAATCTAGCATACTCTAAGTACATCCACGTGTGAGGCCTTTTTCGGCTAATTCTACTGGACTATTTATGTTTTCCCATTTTGGTTATTTTCGACTTTAATTTTTAGTTCCCGATTTTCTGCGTGCGACGACAACGAGCACAAAAAACGTTATGAACTATAGACTAGGAAGCTGATAGAGAGGCATGGCTGTCTCTCTTCTTACTCTGAAAAGTGGCGACATCGCAGTGGAAACAGCGATACTACGTGTTGTAATCCTGAGAACGAGACGACATATAATTGCGAGGATATTGCGTCTCGATCCAGCTTCAAGATCCCAGCAATGTTGACTGGTTTTATAATTGACTAATTTGTTTCACTATTTGGACAAATATTTTTTCAAGTACTTCAAACAATATCTGTGCGTAATTACGGATGCGATTGCGGGATGACCAAGCCAGTTAAGGCGATGCCGTAGTCGTTCGTAAATCGTTCTTTTGATTGATTTCGATGAGTCAGATGACATGCACAATATTCAGTGGAATCAAGTTTCGTTTGGAGAATCATTCAGATTTGAATAAACGAAATGCGCTTGACCGAAAAAATTGAAAAAATTTCAAAATTCGGCACGGAAACTTCATTTTCAATTTTTGTTTCAATTTTCCGGGTCAAGCACTGTACGTTTATCCAAATCCGGATAATTCCTCGAAAAAAAAATATATCTCACGGTACAAGTGCGGTGATGCCGTACGCAAATATACGTATCATGGACTCATTCACGAAACGGTTATTTGGAGGTGACAAATTGTTAGTTAATCGTATATTCATCGGCTTCTGAAGGTTCATTTTAGACGTATATTATAAATCAAAATATACAATTATTATACAGGTAATAATCGAATGCAAATACGGGTATTATATCTACAGGATACGGTAGCGATAACGTTTATTTCACGTTGGATGCCTGTGCAATTTTAAACGTTTCGAGAGTAACGTTTATTACAGGTATGGGGTAGACGTTTTTTATATTGCTCAATATTGAACTGATATTTGTTAATCAAACGTTGCGTATTAGGTGATATAAAACGTGTATTATATACATTTTTGTGAGACGTTAAATAAACGCTTAACTGAGGAACTTTTCGGATCTGAATAAACGTAGAGTATATCTGTTTTTTATACGTTTTAACAACAAACCAGTTCTTATTGGGTACAGAGCAGAGTGTCATACGCGTCCATCTCACTGCTGGAATATACGTATTTTACATCAATTTTAAACGAGATTTAATACCAAAGCAACGAAGTTAAATTTTGTAGGTATTGAATCAAGTATAAGACACGTTTTCACAATACGTTGTGTTGTCCAGAAATATATTTGTTTTGAAGACGTCCAAAATACGTTTTTCATTACCGCCGAAATGCTGTAAAAAGCAGAGTGTCGTACACGTCCATCTCACTGCTGGAATATACGTATTTTATATCAATTTAAAACGAGATTCAATACCAAAGCAACGAAGTTATATTTCTTAGGTATCACATCAGGTATAAGACACGTTTCTACAATACGTTGGGTTGTCCCTGAATATCTTGGTGTTAAAGACGTCTGAAATACGTTTTCCATTACCGCCGAAATGCTGTAAAAAGCAGAGTGTCATGCACGTCCATCTCACTGCTGGAATATACGTATTTTATATCAATTTTAATTGAGATTAATAAACGATAAGTGATATTTATGAGGGACTGAATCAGATGTAAGAAACGTTTCTACAATACGTTGCGTCGTCCCTAAATATTCTAGTGTTTTATGACGTCCAAAATACGTATTCCAGCGCCGTGAACCATTTTTCTATATTAATATTTGTATTCCATATACAGGGTGATTCAGATCAACCGCCCGTAGTTTCACACGGAGATTCCTTACAAAAAATGAAAACGAAAGTTCCTTAGCGAGAACTTCGAGGCTATTATAGTTTTCGAATTAGAGCAGGTCTAAGTTAGCCTATGAGGGAGCTCGCACGCCACGCGGCCAGGACCGTTTTGATAAATCCTGAGCAAGGTACTCGTACTCTGTGGTTTCCGCGTTCCCACTGAAATTTTTCGGCAGAATCGTCGGTAGATCGTGTCCAGATCGACAGGCGCAATCTAAGTCGACCGGGCTGTACCGACTTGAAGACATGAAATTTAATGACAGTTCAAATGTGACACGCAATTTCCAATTGAACCTATTTGAAATTGAGGAACCTTTCTATCAGTAGATTATTTATTCAAATCGGCCCGTTCGACTTAGATTGCAAAAACTATGGCCCGGTCAACCTAGACTATAAGAACTACGGCCCGGTCGACCTGGACAACAAAAACTATAGCGCCTGTCGACCTGGACACGATCTACCGACGATTCGGGCGTAAACTTCAGTAGGAACGTTAAAACAACAAAGTACGAGCACCTTTGTTCAAATTTATCAAAACAGTCCTGGCTGCGTGGCGTGCGAGCTCCCTCATAGGCTAACTTAGACCTGCTTTAATTCGAAAACTGTAATAACCTCGAAGTTCTCGCTAAGGAACTTTCGTTTCCATTTTTTGCAAGGAATCTCCGTGTGAAATTACGGGCGGTTAATCTCAATCACCCATCACATCTATTCGCGCCGTTGCACACGATTGTTTTCGTCCTTTATTGCTTGAAGTTCCTGGCACTTCATATTGTAATATTTCATTCCATTCTTATTTGTTATCGGATCCAAAAATTGTCAATGTTATACAAAATCATAATTCGTGGAGACGAGGATTGTATCGTGGATTCCAGGTACGAACTCATTATACTGCGGCATCAGTTTAATCCAGGTTTGGTACGGAGAAAATGAGTCACTATAATGGCTGTATAAATATAAATCATATGAAATTCAAATTTTCAAATGCAAATGAAACTAATTTTTATCCAACTTGATGAAAAAATTCAAACAGTGAAAACTTCATACTTCAGAATTAACTATTCATTCTGAAGAGAAGAGTGTTGATATTATTGAATACAACTAAAAGAAAGATAAAAGTCCTTCCGCAAAAAGTATACAAATCTACGAATATCTTTATCAGCTGCAATTGGAAGGCGATGACAATATTCTGTTTAGATAGCGTCAGTTTCTCTCGAATTGAGTATTATTTTGGTTCTGCTCTAATGTGAGTGAGAGGACAGAGGGGTATTAGGGTGGTCCTCAATTTGGGGTCGGACGAATTTTAATCTGTCTTAGTGAACAAATCGGTTTCAAATTATGTAAAAAAATGTTGTGTAAAATTTTAAGTTCGCACGCCAACGAAAACACGTGCACCTGGGAGGCTTTAGGAAAAAAAAAAAATGAAAAACGATGAAAACATAGAAAGAAAAAGAAAAAATAAAGAAAAAACATCTAAAACTCATCTAATATCTCCTTCCTAAACTACATCATAGTAGAAAAGAGACAATTATCACTTAACATTATTGCTATTATAAATTATTTTCAACTATTTATTCTACTAATGTGACGAAAAGTCCAAAAACAATCAAAATAGGTGAATAACATATTTATTTTGGCAATTGATAAAATTCCACTTATTGATATGGACTAGTCGCACAATATGAACATCTTGTACATGATATTATTTTGACAAAATCCAAAATTTTTTCAAATTTTCCATTTTTTTCAACTGTTACCATTTTTTTTTTTCAATTTATTGATTTTGTTTTAAAACCTTTCAGGTGCATGTGATTTCGTTGATGTGAAGACTTGAAACTTCACACAAAATTTTTTTACATGATTTGGAACCGATATGTTCACAAGACAGATTGAAATTCGCCGACCCCAAATTAGGAACCACCTTAATATACAGGGTGAGTTTTCTCTGGGGTCCTGAGAGGGTGTGGCTTAAATCGGCTGAGACTCCGCCTCTTTCTGTTCAACTTGTAATTATCCGAATAACAACCCCACTTATTGTCAAGCGTCAGCTACTATTTATTTGGCTCTTGCCGTGTATCTACAATGTACTACACTGCTTGTTGACTTGAGCTAGCTTGGTCAGAATAATAGGTTGCTTTGGAGATAAAAGGTATCTGTATCTAAATGAAGACGATTGTCCTGACAATAACAAGTATGAATGAAAGAAGGCGGAGTATGGGCCGATTTACGCCACACCCTCTCAGGACCCCGGAGAAAACTCACCCTGTATATATATATGTATATTAGGGTGTCCGTTATTTCCCAAATTGACTTTTTTCACTTGGGTATGGTCCAAATCATTAGTTTATAGCCTAGAAACAACTATGAAAAGAAAAAATTTTTTTTTTATTTCCATCAACCCCTCCCTGAATAACAATACTTTTTCCATTTGATTAACGTGAGATTTTTGCACTTTTTAGATTTTAATTTTTTTTTCGGTTACTATATTCATTACCTCGTTAAATATTGTTGATTCTTCGACTGTTCTGACCTATTTCGATGGACAAATTTTTACATTCGAGAAAAGAAATTTTTTCATGAGTTTTGAAGAGGTCAATTGATTTTATTTTTAATAATTGTGTTTTCAATATTTTCGAATATTTTTGAGTGTATTGACTTTCCAATGCTTTTTGTCTATTTTAAGGTTGAATATATGTTTTATACGTTCTCATTACTGTTTAATATAAATTTTGACCTCTTCGAAATTTTTTTCATGAGTTTCAAAGAGGTCGAAATTTATAATAAACAGTAATGAGAACGTATAAAAACATATATTCAATCCTCAAATAGACAAAAAGCATTGCAAAGTCAATACACTCAAAAATATTCGGAAATATTGAAAACACAATTATTAAAAATAAAATCAATTTTGACCTCTTCAAAACTCATGAAAAAATTCCTTTTCCCCAATGTAAAAATTTGTCCATCAAAATAGGTCAGAACAGTCGAAGAATCAACAATATTTAACGAGGTCATGAATATAGTAACCAAAAAAAAAATTAAAGTCTAAAAAGTGCAAAAATCCCATGTTAATCAAATGGAAAAAGGATGGTCATTCAGTGTACGGTACCCTAGAATAGGTGTTCCAGGGGCGAATTATTTTCTCGTCGTGTGTAATAAACCAGATTTAAACAAAACAGGTAATTTATTCAGATATGATTTACATGTATGGCCGCTGTCGTTAGTGCGACTTGGTGATAATTTGTGTGAGGTTTAATGTTAAGATAACTAATATTAGTGAAGCTAACCTTAACTTGAGTTATTATGTGGTACAACAAACTGAAGTGCGTCCGAGGGAATCGCGATTAGAGAACCGGGAGTAGAAGTACACTCGACGCCGGTTTCTTGACAACTGATTTTACATTTCCTTACGTTAACCTAGCTTACATAAATATATACATAAAGCGGGAAAATGCACATAGGCAGGACATATCGCGAGTGGGAGGAAGGGCCAGGTATGTGCTGAATAAAACAATGAGACATAGGACTTCTTTGGGCCTCTTCGACCGCGCCGTTCCGGGAAGGCTGCAACTCACATTTGGCGACCAACTGCATGTTGTAATAAACGTAAAAACCCGAGCCTGCAATTCTAACGTACCCTTCGAATATTGCTAGAAAGCGTTGTCATTGTCTCAGGGCACGTAGTCGCGAAATACGGGTCTTGTCTTGCCAGATGTAGTGCGATTGCCGGTGCCGGAACGCGGGTCCGAGTTGACCTGGCCTGGGCCTTTCCTCCCCTGCAGATGTGTGGGAAAGCCCGCGACTCCGTATAGTCGCTTCTTAGAAGATTAATTTTAAACTATAATAAACTGTACAAATAACTATTTCGGTTAGCAGGACCGAACATTCAGGAAGGGGTTGATGGAAATTGAATTTTTTTTTTTTCTTTTCATAGTTGTTTTTAGGCTATAAACTAATGATTTGGACCATACCCAAGTGAAAAAAGTCAATTTGGAAAATAACGGACACCCTAATGTATATATATGTAGGAGAGTCGAGCTGGAATCTAGAAGGTCCTTGCGAATCCATTTTTATTTAAAGGAATTGTGTAGAACAAGAACTCAACTCGAGAACAATATTTATTTAACACTATTTTATATGAACAAGGAAACAATTTCTTTAACGTAAACTAATAACAGAATTTGCTCGGAAAGATAAGAAAATAAATAGATACAGAAAAAGGACAAACAGTTCCGTGTTTAACCCTAGAACGGTACACTTCTCTAGCCGATCATTAACGGTACACCGGGGTCCAGCGGACCCCAGTCAACTTTGAGCGCCTGCCATTTCCGCTGTGATCAATATTTTCATATGCGGTTTGCGTCATTTCAAGCGTTAAACAATTTCAAATCTACTGACAAAAGTCTCTTTCAAATTCACCTGACAATTTTTGTTTAAATTGAGAAAATCGAACTGAAAATGTTTCGGAGAATGTGAAGAAACAGGACTTGGCTGGGGTCCATTGGACCCCAGTGTACCGTTCTAGGGTTAAATCTTCAAAGAATTCCTCTAATCTGTTATAAAACAAAACCATTGGTTCTAAGCAACCCTCAACAACGGCTCTGTACCGAGCGTTTCCAGTACGTCGGGATCACTCTGTCCTTTCCATGTTTCTCTTTTCTCTTTTCGAATTTTCTTAATACGCCGACATATATATATACATATACATATATAGGCGTAAGACCGACTATACGTCGGTGTCAGACAGACCGTGTAACAACACTGCCTGTTGTTGACGCGAGGTCGATCATTGTTCCGATACGTCAACAAAGGATTTGGGTAATTATGACGGCATAAGTTAATCACGATCGACAACCTCCCTTGGATCAGCAGTCGTCGCTCGCCCGGCAACACGAGCGGACCTAAGCGAATCAGAGGCTCCGGCTGAACAAAAAACGATCAGACAAAATGGATACGAGGGACCGCGACAACAACGAGGGCGAGTACGGGTCGCCCTCGCGCGATCCTGAAGTCGCTTATGGCCCAGTCCATATGGATTCACCGATAATTTTTGGCCATTACTTTCGATTCATTTGTAAATTGGGCATATCAATTTTCATGCGATTTCATGAGACACGTGTTTTTGCGTTTTAGCGAAAAACGATTTTTTACCTCTGTGGCGCCTTTTGAAATTTTCATGAAAATTGGGTTTTTCCAAGAATAAAAAACCCATGTTTTTTTCAAATTGCCGCCATTTCGTCACCAATCATCCAATCGCAACGATTTTTTTTTTGAAATGTGCGCAATTTCATAAGCATTAAGCTCGTCTTTGGCCAATTGTGATTCAGTGCAAGGTTTTTGAGATAGAGGAGGAAAACTGAAAAAAGACAATTTTAGGAAAAATTGATTTTCTCAAAAACACCATCTTCGATTTTTGCGAAAATTTCATATGTTTTTCAGTACCCAAAAAGCCATCTTTTTGCCAAATGGCAACATGCCATTTTTTCATTACGTGAGTTACAGCCTCGCGATGAAAAATGCGATTTATTCACGTTCTAGCGTTATATGGGTAACGTTCAAACTTGAATGTAGCTGTCAACGATCATTCTAATCTTGAAGTTCCCGAAATCATAAGTTATAATGTATACATGGAAGATACAAATTCTAATATATATATATGTAAAAATGGCATGTTGCCACTTGGCAAAAAGATGGCTTTTTGGGTACTGAAAAACATATAAAATTTTCGCGAAAATCGAAGATGGTGTTTTTGAGAAAATCAATTTTTCCTAAAATTGACTTTTTTCAGTTTTCCTCCTCTATCTCAAAAACCTTGCACTGAATCACAATTGGCCAAAGACGAGCTTAAAGCTTATAAAATTGCGCACATTTCAAAAAAAAAAAATCGTTGCGATTGGATGATTGGTGACGAAATGGCGGCAATTTGAAAAAAACATGGGTTTTTTATTCTTGGAAAAACCCAATTTTCATGAAAATTTCAAAAGGCGCCACAGAGGTAAAAAATCCTTTTTCGCTAAAATGCAAAAACAAGTGTCTCATGAAATCGCATGAAAATTGATATGCCCAAGTTACAAATGAATCGAAAGTGGTGGCCAAAAATCATCGGTGAATCCATATGGACTGGGCCTTATGTTAACCCCCCCGACATATATATTGTAACTTTTTGGGTGCTGTACGCGACACAGAAGGTGTCGCGTATGGCTAGTTACTTGTGAGTGTCTTTACTCTAGATTAATTTCTAGGGCTCCTTGGTAGAGATAATCAATTTGTTAGTCCCTGATACAGACTAGGGTAGAGCGAATCACACCGTAGCTGCCTCCCTCAGACCTGGATGCTGCAAGCAGCACCGAGGCTGTATCAGACTTGGGATTCGACGCACCTGCCGAGACAGTATCTCGACTTGGGTACGCAAAGCGCACCGAAGCGAGTATCTGATCTTTGCAGTGCAGTCGTCACCGAAGCTGTATATTAGCTAATTAAATAAAAGATGTTAGTCAGGTCAGTTCAGCCTACAGAGAAAAGGTTTTGAAAAAAAGCAAACCGTTCCGATTAACATAAGATTTAATTAAACAAATAAATTCATAATTTGCGAGTGGTTGCAACCTAAAATGTTTTATAAAATTAAATTAAATAAATTTCGTGGAAAATTGTAGATTTAGCTACGCTACGATTCTACTGCCGTTACAAATGTACTATAAATCAAATTATCGTGATTCTATGAGGTTGTGTGTAAAATAGGAAAATATTAAATTATAATAAAGAAAAGAAAATACAAAGTAATTGACTCGAAGACGTAAAACGCCGCTATGGCCGTTTCCGTATGCAAAAGAATGAAACTAAAGAGTACCGTGGCGCTTTGCCTGTATGGCCTCGACAAAAAGGAATCTAGTGAGTCAGCGTGGCGCTTTGCCTAACACTGCTCTTATTAGTATAACGATCTGGTTACTTTGCCTAGTATCGGAAAGAAGAAATATGTGAGTCAGCGTGGCGCTTTGCCTAGCACTGCTGATTAGCCAGGTTAGCGCTGCGCTTAAATAGTCACCGATTGACGTCACTTGTTGTGCGCGGTTGACGGTGCGCGTGGCGACGTATTGTCTCGGGATTAGATCACCCGATCCGTTACAATATATACAGGGTGATTCAGGTTGGGCGCATCACCTTACGTGGGTGTAATCCTCCTGAGAATCTAAGACTAAATTTCCCTCACCAGAACTTCGAGGAACTAACGGTTTCGGAGCTATGGAATATCTTAGTTGACCAATCACAAGGCTTATGAGTGACCAAGGCAGGGTCGGTTCAAGAGTGTAAATCGAGCAGTGCCCGCGGCGCTCTGATTTTTATTGTACGACGTTTCAGTTCGATTTCTAGATGAGTATGCCAGTGTTACGTGCGTAACTTAGTTACCTGCGTTCTCCCTGAATATTTTTCAAAAATTAATAATTATTCCATTCATTCGTCGAAATCAATAATTATTTAAACTATCGCATTTATTCTTCGAAGCGCTAATTATCAACCCTATATTTCTTAAGTTACATAGGGAACGATAAACGAAAGCTAAACCCAATATTTTTCTTCACACTCGATACTTATCTTTCAAAAAAAATTTAGACCTCCCATATATAATATCCGTCACGTAGGCACCGATATCGAGGCCTGCATAGCATCACCCGAAAAGGACAGTGGAGTAAGGAGAGGCAATCCGGGGAAACCCCCCCAACCGTTGCTGCTCCCTTACTACCTCACTAATACCTATAAGTAAAAGCATTTTCTCTCTCTCTCAAATTATGCAAAAACCATGAAAATGTGGTTAGTTATTAATTAATTATACAAGAAATTATATAGTATTACTCTAAATTAATGAATGGACGAATGTGTATGAAATTCCATCATAAGATTGAGTTGTAAATGGAATTAAAGATAATACATTTAAGCTAGTATGGGTCGACTATAGGTGAGCCGTCGAACGGTTGAGGACCGTGCAGCGCAAAGAGGACCCTCCGCCTACGCTGACTAAAGCTAGGGCCCCCTCCAATCACTGGGCGCATAGAAAATAAGCAAGTCGCTAATTGGTCAAGTCAATGCGCGGAGTAATACTTGCATCTTTGCAATTGCGGGGACCTCGTCGCCTTTGAACTTGAACTGGCGTCTTTCTTCTGGTAAATCGCGAGGTGCGTGGATGTAAAGAGCCGTGTGCTAATAGAGCCAAGAGTTGTATTCGAACTTAGTCTTTTTCAAAGTCTAGTGGTAATACAAAGGACTCGGTACTCGTTAACCATTGTATAGACGTGATAGAATCTAAAGGTTTAGTGATCTGTCTGATAGTTTTAAATTCAGTGCAAGGACACATATTTCATTTAATAGTTTTAATTCAAATTTCCGTTCGCGCCGTACGCTCACTAAGGGTTGTATGTAATTTTAAGGTATATTCAAATTCAACAAGATTTTCGTTCATACCGTAATCATATCGTTATAAATCAGATCTATTAACTGGTCGTAACACTTTAAATTTAACTTGACTCGCTATAACGTTACTTTAAATTTGAATTCATTGATTAAATAGTTCATAAAGACAAAAGACATTCCTTCAGACTATATCTCGGACAATTATACAAATTAGATCTTCTCTAAATTCATTTTAAATTAACGTGACGCATCTGTGGTTCAACGATAAATCGACGAGGTTCCTACAAAGGTGAGGGCAGCACCAAATTCCACCCTTCTTCAGCCGTTTGACGGAAGGCCAAGTCGACCAAAGCTAAGTCACTGCGTTTTGTTCGCTAATTTTCATTTTCTTTACTTTCACATAGTAACAGTATACATTCATGTATTACTCATTGTATTACATGTTTTCCAGTATTCCGTTAGGACTAGTATACCTATAGATATTTCTTTCTTATTGTTAGTATTTCATCCTTACGGGTGTTCCGCTCAAAGGGTCGGTATAGTAATTCCAGTACTTCGGGTTATTTCCCTTATACCTGACTTGCGAGCTAGAGGCCACCCGCGGGCTGGTCACACCCTTGTTTACTGCTACCAGCCAGTAAAGCCATTCGACCATTTATTTTACTTGCTTTCCTCGATTTAGAATATTTACACTTACATATATACATATAAATATATAAATAATCATATAGGAAAGACTTCTGTCAAGCTGGATAGAGACGTAATGTAAATGTAAATGTGATTTATTCATGCCGGGGCCCGAAACCGGGCCTAAGGGCAAAAGAGTACAGGGCGGTGACAAAAACAAAATGAGAGCAAATCAAATGAGAGATTGAAGCTAGACAAATAGAATTAACAAAATAGTAAGGATATGACTAGGAAAGCAAAATAATAGCAAAAAGAAAAAAAAGTAAAAAGTCAAAGATTGCGGACCAATTCACAATGAATGTAACGATCGGTCACAAAAGAAATTGAAAATAACATAGAAATAGGCAAAAAAAAAAATAAATGAATAAATAAATAGATAAATGAATAAATAAATAGTTAAAACAAGAATAGAAAAATAATGAATTAGAGTTATAAATGAGGAACAGCTAAGAAAATACGAATAAGAGAAAAAAATAAAAATAAAAATAAAAATAAAAAAAAATAATAAAGATAATAATAAAAATAATAATAAAAAAATAAATTAAATAAATAAACTAAAATAGAGTAAATAAAGTAAATAAAATAAAATGCAATAAATGAAATAAATAAAATAAATAGAGTAAATAAAGTAAATAACAGGAAATAACGTAAAATAAATAAAGTATAAGAATAAATAAGGTAAATAACAATACATAAAAATAGTTAAGATAGAAAAAGAAATGGTAAAGTAATAAAATAATAATAAGATAGTAGAATAGATAACAAATAAAAATAAAAGATAGAGAGTGAGTAGAAACAGCAAAATCAGCAAGATGCAAGCGCCAAAGCGGGTACACTCGACAATCATAGTCTAGACCTAGGCATTTCTAAGACGCCGTCGAGCGCGGTCGACGAGAGGTGCCTAAAGAGCCTCACTTTAAATACTTCCACGGAGGAAGACTGTGTATGTGTATGTATGGTATTGGACGGTTGGTGTCGACTTGCTCTCCCTTCTTTTACCCAAATTGTAGCCGTCAAATTCATGCAATTTTGTCCGCGTTTTCTGATAGTCTGAAGTCTTTGTGCGACTCCTTTCATTAGCCGTTGTGTCGACCGAGCTGCTGTGCGGAGTGTGTGTTTTAAGACGTTTTCCAAATTGTGAACCTTGGCTTTGCCGTTAGCTTCGGTTGATCTAGCATTTGCTGTAGTGTACTGCGTCAGTGTGTGTTGTTCTTGGCTCCTTCAGTTCGATCTCGCTCTTTCGGACTTTGAACTATCGCTAACTTGGCACACTCCGTTGTGTTGTTGGGTGCTACACATACCACAGTGTATCTGATCCGCTGCCTTGTCTGTTCTCCTTGTTTGACTAAGTTTCTCCGTCAGTCGTGATGACAGATTCACCCCGTCTATCGGCAAACGCACTCGGTAGTGCAAGGAACCAGGTGTTCTCATCTCCGAAATTTTGTAAGCACTGCAAAAAAGCGGTAGTGACTCCCACGATTTGCCATGGTTGTCGAAACAGTTTTCACCCCAGCTGCATAAAAATGGTTAAGATTATAGTAGATGGCAAGCAGTGTACGAGGTGCAGGCTCTGTGCCACGTCTTCAGCAGCACCTGAGCCCTCCAATCTATGCTCCGCAGCCCCGCTCTCGAAGGAGTCGCCAACGATGGAAGCGATATTGGCGGCTATCGAGGCTAGCTCAAAGGCCCAGAACCAGCACGCTGCCGACTTAAACACTAAATTAGATGGGCTGTCATTGTTACCGGCCAGAGTTGAGGAACTATCCTCCAAGGTCGAGGGCCTTGTCCAGGCCACTGCGACAATGTCAGCGGAGTTTATGGCCAGGATTGAAGACCTTACCGCACAAAACCAACTCCTTACCACGCAAATCGATGCGCTGAAGGAGGCTCGTGCATCGGACACTGCAGAGATCTCTCGACTTGGTGCGTTGAACTCCGACCTCTCGGGTAGATTGGCGACTCTGGAACGAAATTTTCTGAGTCGTGATCTAGTCATTGCGGCAGTTCCTGAGCTCGAGAACGAGGATCTTCCAAATATCTTTCATGCACTCATGGCCAAGCTCGCTGTTCGCGTCTTACATACGGAAGTCACAGAAATTGTGCGCATGGGGAGTAGCACTACTGCGGATAGGCCACGCTCGATTTTGGTCCGACTTACATCTGAGGAGTGCCGAAATCGCATCCTCGCTGCCAAGAGGTCAAAGGGGTCCGTTTACACGGATGAGTTGGGTCTCCCGCAAAACCAGCCTCATGCCCCGGTGTTCGTCAACGAGCACCTTCCGTCTTCTCTGTACAAGTTTCTAGGAAAAGTGAGGGCCTATGCCAAGGCGCGAGGCTATCGGTTTACGTGGGTAAAAAAGGGCTCAGTCCTTGTTAAACGTGACGCATCTTCGGAGCCTATCACCATAAATTCGGAGGCCGACCTCCATCTGGTCTCTGCGCACGCCTGACTGGATGGTGACCGTCATCAAGCGAACGACATCGAACTGTACCGTCGATCTGCGATGTCCGGGGTCGGGATCAGACCACCTCCACTTGCTCACTTCCTAAACGTTGCAAATTTCAATGCGAACTCTTTATTAGGCCATATGGATCAAATAAAAGCTTTTTTTGCATTAAATGAACAATACCATATTATCTCAGTTTCTGAAACGTGGTTACACTCTGGTATTTTTAGTCAACTTGTCTCTTTAGACAACTATTGTTTTGTGAGGAATGACAGATCTGGAAAACCGGGTGGAGGTGTGGGTGTCTTTGTCCAAAAGTCACTCAAGTGCAAAATCCTTGCTTCTTCCCCCTCCCTGTTCTCAAATTCGCCAGAGTTCCTCATTCTAGAAATTAATGTCGAGCATGAAAAGCTCTTATTTGCTACCATTTATCACAGGCCCAAAGGCATTCTCCTAGAAGGTTTCATGGATACATTTTTGCACCTTGCACACAAGTATAGTGCCATCATTATAACTGGGGACTTAAATTGTAACTTGAGCTGTGTTAATGTTGAATCAACCTATTTACGCAATCTTATATTTAGCCACTCGCTGCACCTTATTCCGTACGGCAATACCTACCACACGGCTCGTTCCGATTCTTGGCTTGATGTTGCCATCTTAGACTCAGCCGATAGGCTCCACACATTTTCAAAATCTTCGGCTCTCTTTATTGGAGGGCATGATATGATTACCTTCCAATATAAATTACGTGTTCGGAGTCAGGAGAGCCGTGTGATAAGGTATCGAAATTTCCGAAATTGTGATATAGCTGCCTTGAGTAGCGAATTAGATTCGAATATTACTATGTCGCTCTCGAATCTCGGGGACGATCTTGATGGCCGTTCGAAGGCTCTCTGCTCAGCTATTGTGAGTACACTCGACAAGCATGCACCTGAAGTTTCACGCGAGTTTCGGAAATTCCCCGCTGGTTGGCTCACCCCCGAGATCAAACACCGCATCCGGGTCCGAGATAATTTGTATTCTTTAGCTAAGCGCCGAAATTCGGCGGACTTGATGTGCCAGTATCGGGCCATGCGGAGTGAAGTTAAATTGGATATCAAGAAAAGTAAAAATGAATTTTACCGTAACCGATTATCAAACTGTACCGACATCTCAAGCACTTGGTCTGAATTGCGGAGATTGGGGCTTATTGCATCAAATAGTTCCTCGCGGTCCTCGCCTCTACATCACTTCGATGCTCATCAGCTCAATGTGTATTATACTTCCATCACGAACGCTCATCCTCCTTGTTCAGAAAATGATCTGTCAAATTTACTTCTTACTCAGCAGTCTTGCGTCCAGTCTCGTTTCTCTTTCGCACCGATTTTAGATTGCCAAGTTCTTGCCGCTCTCGAAACCGGTATCAAAAAGTCGCGTGGCCAAAGTCCTGATAACGTGCAGTTGAAACATGTCAGGGACCAATTAGTTGTGCTTGCACCGCATCTTACTACTCTCTTCAACCTGTCGCTGCAGACTTGTTTGTTTCCGGAAGTGTGGAAGTTGGTGTATATAATACCGCTAAATAAAGTTGACCCGCCATTATCTGAATCCGATACCAGACCTGTTGCTAACCTGGCCCATGTGGCGAAGGTGTTTGAACGACTAGTTGCAAATCAGCTGATGCCGTATCTCGAAAGTAACGCCATTCTAGATCCAGCGCAATCGGGTTTTCGAAAACACCACAGTACCCAATCCGCATTACTCAGAGTATTGGACGATGCTAGGAAAGCGGTGGATGATGGACGCGTTACCCTACTTGTCCTATTCGATTTTAGCAAGGCGTTTGACAGTATAGAGCACCGGTTACTCTTGTCCAAGCTTGTTCGTTACGGACTTTCCGCCGAGGCAGTAAAGTGGTTCCGCTCTTACCTGTCAGGCAGGTTTCAAGCTGTGAGAGATCCCGTTGGGAACCATTCCAGTTTCCTACCAAATTACTCGGGTGTTCCCCAAGGTTCGGTTCTAGGGCCCCTCCTGTTTCTCATTCTTATCAATGATATCGGCCGAGTGCTCTCGCACGCCAAGCATTTGATCTTTGCAGATGACCTGCAGATATACTTGCACTCAGCCCCGGGGGATATCAATGACGCGCTTGCCAAACTCAGTTCGGACGCGGAGGCTGTTTCCGGTTGGGCGACGGAAAATGGCTTAAAATTAAATATCCCGAAAACGAAAATCATTATTCTTGGCAGTTCGCATCACACAGGCCAGTTGCGCCGCGCAAACCTCCCTCCGCTAATTGTAAATGGTCAAGCTGTTCCATACGTCGACTCGGTTGGAAATCTTGGCGTCTACCTATCCGCGGACCTAACTTGGAATAGTCACGTTTCGCAAATTTCCAGAAGAGTCCACGCAACCTTGCATAGATTGAAATACCACAGTGATGCTCTCTCGATACAAGTTAGGGTGCTATTGGTCAAAGCTCTGATTCTCCCGCATCTGGATTACTGCCGTTTGGTATTTCACGATGCCTCAGGCTACTTAAATTGCAAGCTGCAAAGGCTTGTAAATTGCGGTATTCGATTTATCTTCAGTTTGCGAAAGGACGTTCACATAACACCATATCGTCTCAAGTTAAGCTGGTTACCAATAGTAGAACGGCGTCTGCACTTTTTAGGTACCTTTTTTTTACCAGGTCCTGGCCTTGGCTACCCCTGTCTATCTGCGGGAGTTGTTTTTGGAACCGGATCCCGATTTACGGCGCTCAGCGAGACTAGTTGACTCAAATTCGTCCTCAGCGTTCACTATACCAAACCATCGAACAAGCTGTTACGGAAATTCGTTTACAATATCAGCAATCAACTTATGGAACAGTCTACCTGTATCTGTACGTGGGTCTTCCTCCGTGGAAGTATTTAAAGTGAGGCTCTTTAGGCACCTCTCGTCGACCGCGCTCGACGAGACGTAGTCAGTGTAATTATCCGGGACAATATAGTTATACATATTTCGGGTGATTTCCCTAATCCCGGGGAATTCCATATTTTGATTATTTAATCTTTCCAAAGACCTGTGAGGGACCCCTCACACGAACAAAAAGGTCATCTAGTTTTCACGACCCGACTTGACCGAACTTCCATCATTATATTGTGACAGGAAAATGAGATTTCCTCGACATCAACGCTCGACCGACTCCTCGAGCGTACTAAAAGTCGTGTCGTCATGACTGTGCCGTCCCAAATTGTATCGTCCTTAATTTTACAATTAAATTTTACGTTAACTTATCAAAATTTATTAACCGATTAGTAAGAAGAGATTTGTCGAGTCGATCGATTCCGATCCTACATTACCATCTTCGGCCGGTCGACAAACAAAGCCTCATAGTTAGCAGTCAATAGACTCCAGAGGGAGACAGAGCCACTTCGAGGGTTGACACGCATGCGTCAGTATATTGATTTTCGGTAACTGGAGATCTAGAAAATGAAGAGTGGGGAGAGGTGCGCATAACTTGTCTAATAATCGACAAGGATCACTTCTTGGTCAAACACCCTAGAAGACACATATTGTCAATAAAATTAAGTGTAGTAACCCTCGAGGAGTCTCGCCATAATTTATAACTTGTTAAAATTTTGTCAAATATAATTAGCCGTGTAAATATAGTGTATCGTCAAATTTACAAGAAATTACGGATAATTGTCACTATCCAAGGACAGCCGTACCATATTGAAAATCCTTGTCAACCAACGTAAGTGTAAACAAATTTATATATCTTTCTCTTGAGCTGTCATCTGTCTTGCTTTCCCCTACGCATGATCTATCAGCTTTGCAAAATAACCTGGTCCACCAACTGTACCTACCCTGGGACAATTGTCTCTAATAATTTATAAGGATACAATATCGTTAGTCGATTAGGCTAGCTGGCGCCCAACTAATATTTAAAATAAAAGATTACCTAGAGCCCTGGCAGTCGTTCGGACCGCGGCCGCGCCAGGTGAGGAAATTATTCCGTCTCATTTGGCGCCCAACGTGGGGCAATGTTGGAAGTTGTTATGGAAAATTCTTTATCAAATTAAATGTCAAAGTAATTCCGAGATACACATGGAAATTGTAACTTTAATGTTGATGTCAAACCTTGTGGGAAAGGTCCTAATTTATTTTTAGTGTTAAAATTTTTTTTTTTTGTCTGGAAACGTGAGTAATCAAAATCCCAACAATCAAGATAGTCATAATTTAGAATTTGAAAAGTTATATGGAAAATATCACCTTGAACAAAGCGGTTATTCCAATGCTAGCTGGCGGCGCATAAGCGAGCCTTAGCGAAACGTAAACACCAGAGACTGTAAACACTCGGCCTGCTTTGTGCTAGCTACTTTGAAAATATTCCTCTATACGTTCTCAAATAATACTCTTTCAAACTTCGACTCTCTTCTCATCTCTCGCATGTTAACTAATATTACTGCTTATTATCATTGTAAATGGTCATGGATACAATCAAGAGTCATTTTTGAAATATTTCGAATAACTCAAAAGTTTAGGTAGTAAGTAGGGATTATTGAATTGAGTCTTGGCAAGAAATAGTTTAAAATAATAATTAACCATAAACAGAGATAATTTCCACATTGACATATTACTATCTCTCATAATATGTTATTATTGTAAAACAACATACTCGAGAATATGTTCTTTTCTCCACCGAAACGAATTACAAGAGCCGGTGAAAAAGTAATTGCCGAGAAACCTAAAAAAATGTCGAAAAATCGAGAACCTGGCACGTCACTTAGTGAAACGTTCCCTATCTCGTCTGAAGGGGGGAACTCGTCGAGTGGAGGGTTATCCGCCGGAAATATACAGCAGATACCTGATAACGGTACAAGACCTGGAGGAAACACCCCTCCCCAGAACCCTGATTTAGCTAAAACACTTTCCGAAAACCATAGTATACTCACCGCGTCTGTTCGGGGGGTCATACCACAGGGAGTAGGAAGAGGAAGGGGTTCAAGATCAGGAACTCCCTCTCTTAATTATCCATTACAAAATTCCTCTTTAGAAAATTTAATGGAACAAAATGAAAGTATTTCAAAAACATTAGGCGAGTTTGGTACAAGATTATTGCGTGTCGAGGCACTCGAGGGTAAAATGAGTGAATTATTAAATAATTTAAAATTATTCAATTTAGGGATAAATAATAGAAATGATGTTGAAAAAAGGCAATCCCTACCTGAACCCACGTCTGAGGGGGAAGAAAGGGTTAGCGACGCAATCCTAGAGGGAGAAGCGTCAAATATTGTCGATAGTTTTCCGTCTGGTTCTGATGATGAGATATCACGATGTATCCCAAATCGAAATAATGAGAATAATAGAGATGAATCGTTGAATATCCCATCTGTAGGTATTCACGAAATATTAGATGTTAACCCGTTGAATGATCCGTCTGTTGACATTCGCGAGCGAAATAATACAGCTGGGAATTTACTCCCACAAAACTATACGACATATAATGCACCGCGAGAAAGATTCTTGAATCCCTCGGGGGCTTTCTTTCCGTATAATGGACGAAACCGTAGAACGAACATGAGAGACGTTCCACCTAAAAATAATTTAAATGATTTCGAATTACCCAAAATGCCGGAAAGCAGGCAAAAATGTAGGAATAATAACGGGTTGTCTAGGACGTCTGGAACCGGACAACACCGACCTGAAAATTTCAGTAGTAATGGATTTGACCAATTAACAGTCGAAAACAACTCGACTAGTTATCCGTTACAGGCATCTAGATTTGAAAGACACCAAAATTCTTTCGAAGTAGAACCCCGTAGAGTACGTTTTCACGAGGAAAATGATCCTAATGACCCGATTTTGCGAAACCCAGCAGTAGAACGATTTAACCACCAAACAGAAGGACTGAATGATCGTGTTGTCAAAGTGACGGTCTCACGTCTGACCCCAGGAGGCGAACTAATAACCGAAGAAAATTTCGTCACCCGGGAAGAATACAACCGAATGATGCGAAACGACCGCGAGTCAAATCACTTCGACAATCCAATGCCAAACTACCAAAATTATCGCGAAAAGCGCTCCACAAAGACGAAGAGGGGGGCTTTATCATGGCAAAGTAGCGAAGCGAGTGATAGCGATGATTCTATATTCCAGCTTGACGGACGTAGCAATTCGCGACCGAATCGCAATTCACCCCCGTCAAACCGCTATAGCAGGGGAACGGATAACCAACCCGCGTCGATTAGTAACCGGGAACTCGATTTTGCCATGAAGATTGGACGCATTGTCAGCAGTTGGAAAATTACCTTTCCAAAGACCGAAAGGGACCCGGAACAATTCTTGCTAATTTTAAAGGACCAATTAGGCGCAAGTGGAATAGATAAAGATTTGTTTATCCCGTGTCTATCAACTATTTTCGAAGGACCTTATAGATCGTGGTATTTATTGAATAAATCGCGGTGGCGATCTTGGAAAGATTTCGTGCGAGCCTTTCGTTTCCAATGGGCTGTAAAAAAGGAGGATGCCGTTCTCATCCTAGAAGTTCACGAATTAAAATTTGAAAAGGGTGAGACACTTGCTGAATTTGCTTGTCGAGCGCGCGTAATCTTCGAACGTATGCAATTCCCACCACCTTTCCGCGAGCAACTGAAACAGATCCTCGTAAAATTCAACCCGCGATTGACGTCAGAAATCTTAAATCTCCGCTTGAGAGACTATGACGAGTTCTTGCACTACGTAAACGAACGAAGCTACCTTCACCGCAGGTCGATGGACCTACAGAAAGATTCGCGGAGTAGAAAAACTGAATTGCGCTATTTACAGGAGAGTTCGGGAGACGAAAATAACGACGAAGCGTCTGAAAGCGAAGACATCGACGGTGACGAACAAATTTCTAAATTGTCGGTAATTGAACAGAAATCCACGCGCACAACTCGGGATGAAAAGAGTCCGCACGTTCACGGTAAGAGCTTGACCAAACAAAGGCTTGAACGCAACCTGACGAACTTCCAAAAAGATAATAAAATCTCTCCAACAACGTCAGAGGGAAAACCGAAAGCAACTCAGGGAAAACCCCCGTACGACCCGAGTAAAATATATTGTTATAATTGCGGCAAAATGGGGCATGCCGCACGCTTTTGCAGTGCCGATAGACAGGTGATTTGTTACGCATGCAGAACTACTGGTCATGTGAATAAAGACTGCCCTACTCTTTCGGGAAACGACAAGGCCCGACAGTAATCGAGCCTCAGGTCACTGTTGTTAAGGGCAAGGATGAGGTAACTGAAAAAATAGATACTGTAAAATTTAACATAGAACAGACAAAAACATTCGATAAACCGATTTGTAGAACACCTAATAACTCAGTCTCGCCGCAAGATCAGACCGTTTATAATAACGACATGTCGGCAAAATTAGAATTAATACACGATTGGTCAAGTAGTTCGGAAATCTCCGACGACGACATTGACTTGACAGACTTGACGGATGCAAACGAGCTCGTGGAAAGTATGCCGCGTTTATCCACACTGTCAAGCGAGGAAAATAACGCGACCCCTAATTCTGAAAATGACACAATGTTAGAGGTAGAAAATCTAAAGAACTGGAGACCTATTGATCTACCAGCGGATGCCACTCACTGTCTGTCAAAACGGCGTATTTTTCGATCGAAAAACGGTCTGTCGGAACCGAATAAGGTAGCAAGAATTCCGATAGTAATTTCAATCTTTGGCGTTAATGTTCACGGTATCTTAGACAGTGGAAGTGAGCGTTCGTATTTGAGTCAAACCGAGTATGAACGTGTAAAGAAATTTCAATTTAAAGAGCTTTCCGTGGATTCTACATCGCGAAATGGAGTGCGTCTAGGGGATAAATCTACAGTCAAAACTCAAGGAGGTACATGTTTTGTTATCGACGTGGGCGATGTGTATGGACCACAATGGTTTAGTGTCCTTCCGAATTTGTCTAACGCGGTGATATTAGGGATGGATTTTTGGTTGTCATTCAAAGTCAAGACAGACCCAATGACGGAGACTTGGACGTTGGACGGAAGCCGGTATTCATACCCAATTACACGGCGACAACTCACCCAAACCGAACTAAAAGCATTGACTCTTAAACAAACAGATGCGCTCAAAAATTTTCTTGATAGCGAATTCGCGAAATTAGATAAAGAGTCCACCGGCATGACGGATTTAGCCAAACACGTTATCGAATTAACCGATCATACCCCTCATAGACAAAAACCGTATCCTCGCAGTGAAGCCGTTCGCGAATTTATAGATAAAGAGGTCGATCGGTTACTGGAGAAAGGCTATGTTGTATGGAGCAACAGCGACTGGGCATGTTCGCCGGTAGTGGCTCCTAAAGCAAACGGCGGTTTGAGATTCTGTATTGACTATCGCCCCGTAAATCGCCAAACCGTCAAGCCAGCCTACCCGCTCCAACACATGAAATCTATTTTGTCGCAATTACGTCAGGCAAAAGTTATTTCGACACTTGATATGAGCGAGGCTTTCCATCAGATCCCCATGGATTCAGAGAGTCGGAAATACACTGCATTCGTAGTCGAAGGTGAAGGATTGTTAGAATGGACTCGAATGCCTTACGGTCTAACAGGTGCACCGTCCACCTTTCAAAGCCTAATGGATAAACTGAAACGTCGAATCCAAGAATTAATCGTAGAGAGGAAATTGCCGAATAAATGGTGCGAACAAGTATTTGCGTATTTGGACGACTGGATTATTGTCAGTCAAGATTTTGATGAGCATCTCTTACTTTTGTCCTTATTATTCGAAGTCCTCCGCGAAGCAAAATTGAAAATCAACCGTGAGAAAAGTAGTTTCGCATGTAAGGAAGTGCAATTCCTCGGTTATATCGTCGATGAGTTCGGTATTAGACCAAACCCCGAAAAAATTCAACCAATCATCGACTTTCCGGTACCGAAAGTGTTATTTAACGGATCTCGCGACCCAGGCATCACGCTCGCTCTGGGCTTGCTCGACTAATCTACAACCGTTACCCTCCCGATAGACTCAGGTCGGAGACAAGAAGGGGGGGGGCTGGGATCCATTGAATATTATTAATAAAATAACTCCGCAGGAGAATTTCCGCTCATCGTTTATTGGTTAACTCAATACAATGGTCAATGCTAACTCGATTCGACTGGTGTCAACTTGGGCAATCTTTCTGCTACTCGCTCTTAAGCGCGAGTCCGTACGCGCGGGCAGAACTGAAGTAGGCCGCGGATAACCGTTTAATAGAAACTCTTTTTGCGCTTAACAGATTTTCCGTTTCCATAATCGTCCTGCGGGCTGTATATCCGTGCTAGGCCCAGCCCGTCAACCGCCTCGAACATCTCATCAAAATTCGAGACTACTACGAGGCGGCCAGCCCGCAATGCCCGGTATTCCCGGTACGTTCATTGACTCGCGAACTGTAATATCCACGCTGGTTTCCCGGCGTGTCAACCATCCCGGCCAGTCTCACTTCTTTGAGACCCCGGGGAAGGCCAGCCCGCGAGCCCCCTACACTCTTATGTTTAGTTCACGGGTTGTAATATCCACGCTGGTTTCCCAGCGTGTCAACCATTCCGGCCAGCCTCACTTTCGTGAGGCCCCGGGGAAGGCCAACCCGCGAACTCCTTATTCCCTATTCAGTTCTGCCCTGATTGCGTATAACGATCCCGCTCTCGAGACGGAATCCTATTTATTTGACAAGTTGATAGCCCAATGTTCACACCCACTACACCATGTATCACTTGCGCACGTGACGCATTAATTTAGCTTGCTTACGTCTACTCAGCTCACAGGTGAATTTCATACTGCCCCCGAGAGTGAACCTTTCATCCTTTGTTCTTGTCTCGATTTGCGCACGCAACGAGTACTCCCTTCTTCCTTAGACCAGGATTACCTGGCTAATCGCGCGATGCTTGACCGCGTGCGTTAAGATGTGAGAGAGATTATCCTACTTAGGATTCGGTATATTCCTTACAGTATCGGACAATACTCTCCGACATATGTTAGTGTGCGCCCTTTCAATAGACTATCACTAAATACAGTTTGAACAGATATACGATAATAATCCCGGTGACACAAAGCTCGTATGGAACTTGGTCCCGTAACTATATAAACAATTCATTTTTCAAGTAAATATCTTTACGCATGTTTTACGATACACTGAAATAATATGGTTTTTAATGATTTTACTGCTAATAAAATGGTTTAATACGCCAGTCGCCAACATACCCCCAACCGTACAGGGCTACTTGTCCCCTGTACCCTATTCTTCCGTCCTTAGGTTCACTATTTTGGCTGCCGGGCGAGTGAATGTCCCTCGGCTCGTGCGCACCTCGACTACTCGCACTCGTCCATCCGCGCCTGCATGTGTCGCCTCGATGATGCCTCTGGGCCAAGTATTGCGTGGTAAGCCGTCGTCGGCGATGATCACAACGTCCCCCTTTTTCAGTGCTTCCACTTCCTGGTTCCATTTGCTCCTTGGCGCTAACGTTGGTAGGTATTCCTTCATCCACCGTTGCCAGAATTGATCCGCTAAGCGCTGGGCCACTCGCCACTGTTTTCTAGAGCACAGGTCATGCGCCTCGAACTTGCCTGGCATGGCAACACCAGATGATGTTCCAATCAAAAAATGATTTGGAGTCAGTGCCTCTTGATCCCGATGGTCTACTGACACATGTGTCAGTGGCCTGCTGTTCACCGTATGTTTAGCTTCGGCTAGCAATGTAGTGAGAACTTCTTCTTTCGGAGCCCGTTCGTTGAGTGCAGCCTGCAGTGCCACCTTTATACAGCGCACCATTCTCTCCCAGCTACCCCCCATGTGTGGGGCCGCTGGTGGGATGAATTTCCATGCCATTCCTTGGCTGGTGGCATAATCCAGCTGCTTTTGTTCGTCCATTTCTTTTAGGGCTCGTTGCAGCTCGTTGTCTGCGCCTCTGAAGTTCGTCCCATTATCCGAATACATCTCAGCTGGGTGACCCCTTCTAGCCGCCATTCGCCGTACTGCCATGATCGTTGAATCTGCCGTCAGCGAGCCAGCCACCTCTATGTGGACCGCTCTCGTCGTTAGGCAAGTGAACAAAGCACCCCATCTTTTTTCTTGGCGCCTGCCTATAGTGACATTCATCGGTCCGAAATAGTCTAGGCCGCAGAACGTGAATGGCCGATGATGATGAGCTACTCTTGCTGCCGGGAGGTTCGCCATTCGTGGTGGTTCTGCCTTAGCCCTTCGCTGGCGACACAGTAAGCATTCTCTTGCCACTGATCGCACCGTCGGGCGTAGATTCAATACCCAGTAGCGTTGCCGCACCTCGTTCACCACTGTCTCTTGGCCGCCATGCCCCATATGTCTGTGTTTCATCTGAACCAACAGCCTGGTGAACGGGTGTCGCCCGTCCAAAATCAAGGGGTTCGTCCTAAATTTTGGTAGGCCCTTGACCGCCACGGACCGGCCTTGCAGTCTCATGACTCCGTCGTGGTCGATCTGAGGTGTGAGTTGGATAAGTCGGCTGCTTCGGTTGACGTTTCGCCCTTGACGAAGGTCTTCTAATTCTGTTGCGAAGCTGTCGGATTGTGCCTTTTTTATCCACAGGATCTCAGCCTTTGTTGTGTATTTCACAGTGAGCCCCGTCTTTGTTTTTCCTCTACATAGGTCCGTAAAATATAGTACCCATGCTGTACTCCGAATCAACCTCCACCAGGATGAGAACCTTTGTATGTCGGGTAAGAAGCCACTTGAGTCTTCTACCAGAGCTCCTACGAATTCTGGTCGCCTCTCTACGTCTGGTTCATCTTCCGCGTGTTGAGCTGGCGCCGATGGTTGTTCTGGCCAGTGCGATTGCGCCTCTCTGAGGAAAGGTGGGCCTTGAAACCATCTGATTTCCCCGCTGAGACTGGTTCGGATATTTCTTGTGGCGTCGTCGGCGGGATTTTCGGCCGTTGGAACCCACTTCCATTCGATGGTGTTGGTCAACTCGTCTATTTCTCCCAACCGGTGCGAAACAAATGCTTTATATGTCTTTGGGTCTGAGCATAGCCAACTCAATACCGTACGGGAGTCCGTCCAGAACGTCCGTTCCCCAACCAGGTAATCGTGCTCAGCTATAATCGTTTGTGCCAATCGGCTTGCCAGTAGGGCCGCTTGTAGCTCCATCCTCGGAATGGAGAGTGGTCGTAGGGGTGCCACACGGCTTTTGCTGGCGATGAACGTAACCGTAGCCGGGTCGTTGCGATTTCCCATGCGCCAATAGGCCACCGCTGAATACGCCGTTTCGCTTGCGTCGCAGAAGACATGGAGTTCGATCCTCGGGTTGCTCGTAACTTTGTTTAGGTAGCACCTTGGTATAACGCATTCCTGGATACATCTTAAGTCATCGGTCCAGCTCCTCCAAGTTCTGTAGTCCGCGTCCGTAAGCCTTTCGTCCCACCCTGTCCCACTCCGCCACACATCTTGAAGCAGTATTTTGCTGCGTACTGTGAAGGGCGTGAGAAACCCCAGCGGGTCGAAAATTGACATAATCACTCTCAGCATTTGACGCTTTGTCGGCCGTTGTTCCCCGTTCATTATTTCTGATGGAATCTTTTTCAAACTTATGTCAAAGGTGAACGTATCGCTGCCCGGGTTCCACTTGAGACCTAAAGTTCTTTCCCAGTGTTCTGTGTGTTCATCTAATGACAGATCTATAGTTCCCGCTGCTCGTCTGTCTTCTGGTATGTAGTCGAGAACGGACTGGCTGTTGCTAGCCCATTTGTGCATTTCAAAACCTCCTTGACTATTTATGTTCGTTACCTGGGCGACGAGGCTGATGGCTTCTTCTACCGAGTCCGCGCTATCCAGGTAGTCATCCATGTAGCATTTCCTTACCACAGCCTTGGCCGCTACTGGCATGACCCCCTCATGTTCCTTTGCGTTTCGATTCTTCACGTATAGGGCGGTACAAGGCGACGACTTTGCGCCGAATATCAAGGATGTCATACGGTAGGTGTCTGGTTTTCGAATTCTATCTCGTCCTCGCCACAAGAAACGTTGGGCATTCCGATCTTCCGCACGAATTTTGATCCGCAGGAACATATCTTTGATGTCCCCCATAAATGCAACCGGCTTCTGTCTGAAGCGCATCAACACGCCTAGAAGCGACGTGAGCATGTCTGGTCCAGACAGAAGTTTATCATTGAGGCACACTCCCCGCGTGGTCGCCGCTGCGTCAAATACCAGCCTGAGCTTGCTTGGCTTATTTGGGGCTGTCACTCCGAAATGAGGAAGATACCAAGTGCGTTTATCCTCCCTTATGGTGTCATCGATTCTCTCCGCATATCCGAGCCTGATCAATTTCTCGACTTGCTCGTAATATAGCTCGGCGTACACCGGGTCCTTGTCCATTTTATTCTCCAGGTTTTTCAGCCTCACGAACGCGTTCTCGCGACTTTCTGGAAGTTGTACGACGTCTTCTTTCCAAAGCAGTCCTGTTTCCCAGCAGACACCCACACGTTGCGTGTTGTTTTCCAGTAATTGCTTAGTCGCTCGTCCAGCGTGTTGGTGCGTTCGAGACGCGCCACCCCGATGGCCTCTAGCCGAAAATTGGCTTTGACCAGTTCGTGCAGATCCGAGTCATCGGTGACTTCTTGACTTCTCCCTTTTTGTGTCTGCTGGTAACTATGCAGGATAGTGTCTTTTGATGCTATCTTGCGTTTGACCGCTGTGTGACCATGGACAATCCATCCCAACGATGTGTAAGACGCCACTGGCGCTCTCCGGGTTCCTTCGCGCACCTCGCGTGATACAATTAGTCCCCCGTTGTCCTGGCCGAGCAGGATCATCGGCCTGACGTTTTCGTAATATTCTATCTCAATATTGTTCAAATGTGAGTGACCCCTCACTTCTTCTGCTTGTAACGTCTGTTGATGGAGCGACAAACCTTTGACGGTCCGAACACCGCTTAGTTTATGAGCTCGCTTGTTTTTCGTACTGCTAATATATAATCCTACTTTCTGGCTGTCAGCTTCCACCACCCCCGTCTCTTTGATACCTCGGATCGATAGTTTAATTTTTGGTCCTGTGGCCCCAATCATCTTCGCGGTGTCTGCGTCTATAATCGACACTGTCGAGCCTTCATCTAATAGCGCAAAGGTTTTAATTTGCGTCTTTGCACCTCTGAGCAGGACCGGTATTATTTTCAGGAGTATTTTACTTTCACCATATAGTCATGTGTTAGTTATCGGCTGCGCGTCGTTACCAGTGGGGGCAGGTTGTTGCGAATCTTCGGCTGCGGTCCCCCTCTCATTTTGTTTTCTCGTTGCGTGTAGGAGAGGGTGATGTTGGTTTTTACACCCGTCTTGGGTGCAAGCTTCTACTTGGCAGTGGTCTCGTCGGTGCCTGCCCAACAAGCATCGAAAGCAAATGCCCTTTTTCTTCGCCCATTGCCATCTCCGCTTTAGCGGCTGCGCTGCAAATTTATGACATTTTACCGTCGAATGGTTAGCCCCTCCGCAGTACCCGCAATCTGTTCGCCCCCTTGGCTCTTCCTCCTGTTCTCCACCTCGTACCTTGGATTCCTTAGCCACCTCGTCCTCGTCTTGGCCACTCAGTGTATACACTGGTGCAGGTTTTCCGTGAGATTTTTGTCTATCGCCTTCCTTGGCTTGTCGCCTCTCCTCCTGTGTCGACGTCGTGATGCGGACCGTTCCCGCCCTGCAAGCTAGTTCTGCTTCTCGGTACAAGAATTTCGCGATGGTTCTCAATCGCGGTTCCTCTGGCTCGGTGCATTCACCCAAGTAGTGGTTGTAATTGTAAATCATTGCAGATGACATCTTGCTAATGATGTCTTGGGCCAACTCTGGGCTATGGAGATATCCCACGTGATTCATCGCCTCCATCGCTGCCACTGCGTTTTTTATTTTTGTAGCTAGCACTACTACGTCTATCCGCCCGGAGTTTATTTTCGGAAGCTTTTTGACGTCCTCCACAATTTTTTTTAAAATGACATCGGGATTTCCAAACCGCAGCTCCAGAGTTTTCATGACTTGGTCGGTGTTACTCGCCGTTAACATTAGCGAGGCTACTGCTTCCCTCGCTTCTCCCTTTAGGCAGTCATAAAGGCGAGACGTATTTTCGCGCTCCGAATATTCCCCTACATCGGTAGAAAGGTCAAACGCTTTCTTAAACCTAAGCCAGTCAAGTCCATCTCCGTCGAAGTTAGGCAGACCTTTATTCGCCGTTAATCGATTGATTAGGCGGTTCGAAGCTTGACTGGTCGAAGCCTCGCGAACGGCCATCAAGGTCTCAGTAATGGCCTGGCTTAGACGCGAGATGTCCGTCTCGCCCATGCCTGGTGGACTAGTTCGTGGTGTCCCCGCCGTAGGATTCTCTACGGGCGGGTCGCTGAGGTGAGTTGCTGACTGCTCAAGCCAGGCATGTATGCTACGCGCGCTGCGACCACTACTTTGTCCGACTGCGTCCTCCTCCACTTGAGCCACGACCATGTCAGCTGCTAGCTTGTCCTCTACCAACTGCAGGTCTATTTTTTCCCGCTCTTCTGCGGCTTGTCTACGGATTTTCGCCTTCTGCTCTGCAGCCTCTATCATGAGGCGTCTTTTTCTCTGCGTCGAGCTTGACCCTGGCCTGTCGGGTACGGTAACAAGGGTATCCTCTCTCGATGAGGAGAGCCGTTCCACTTCCGGTGTTATCATCGTGGCCAGCGTGCTCGTAGTCACCCCTTCCGTCCGCCTTTCTGGCTGGCCACCCGCTCGAGTGTTCATTCCTACTGCTCTCGGCTCCCTGATCATGCCTGGTTCATTAGCGGTTCGCGTAACCTCCCAGTTCGAGGTTGACCTCCATAACCTTCGTCTGGGCGTCAGTCTCTTGCCTTGTCCTCGTCTCATCGTCATTGTATTTCGTTCCTCAGCGGCACAGTTAACGTTTCAATCTATAATTTACAAAACACTCGCGGGCTACCAACTTGTCGATATCCCTTACCCTCATTGGCTAGCTCGAGATCCGGCTCGAAGGACCATGTTATTTAACGGATCTCGCGACCCAGGCATCACGCTCGCTCTGGGCTTGCTCGACTAATCTACAACCGTTACCCTCCCGATAGACTCAGGTCGGAGACAAGAAGGGGGGGGGCTGGGATCCATTGAATATTACTAATAAAATAACTCCGCAGGAGAATTTCCGCTCATCGTTTATTGGTTAACTCAATACAATGGTCAATGCTAACTCGATTCGACTGGTGTCAACTTGGGCAATCTTTCTGCTACTCGCTCTTAAGCGCGAGTCCGTACGCGCGGGCAGAACTGAAGTAGGCCGCGGATAACCGTTTAATAGAAACTCTTTTTGCGCTTAACAGATTTTCCGTTTCCATAATCGTCCTGCGGGCTGTATATCCGTGCTAGGCCCAGCCCGTCAACCGCCTCGAACATCTCATCAAAATTCGAGACTACTACGAGGCGGCCAGCCCGCAATGCCCGGTATTCCCGGTACGTTCATTGACTCGCGAACTGTAATATCCACGCTGGTTTCCCGGCGTGTCAACCATCCCGGCCAGTCTCACTTCTTTGAGACCCCGGGGAAGGCCAGCCCGCGAGCCCCCTACACTCTTATGTTTAGTTCACGGGTTGTAATATCCACGCTGGTTTCCCAGCGTGTCAACCATTCCGGCCAGCCTCACTTTCGTGAGGCCCCGGGGAAGGCCAACCCGCGAACTCCTTATTCCCTATTCAGTTCTGCCCTGATTGCGTATAACGATCCCGCTCTCGAGACGGAATCCTATTTATTTGACAAGTTGATAGCCCAATGTTCACACCCACTACACCATGTATCACTTGCGCACGTGACGCATTAATTTAGCTTGCTTACGTCTACTCAGCTCACAGGTGAATTTCATACTGCCCCCGAGAGTGAACCTTTCATCCTTTGTTCTTGTCTCGATTTGCGCACGCAACGAGTACTCCCTTCTTCCTTAGACCAGGATTACCTGGCTAATCGCGCGATGCTTGACCGCGTGCGTTAAGATGTGAGAGAGATTATCCTACTTAGGATTCGGTATATTCCTTACAGTATCGGACAATACTCTCCGACATATGTTAGTGTGCGCCCTTTCAATAGACTATCACTAAATACAGTTTGAACAGATATATGATAATAATCCCGGTGACACAAAGCTCGTATGGAACTTGGTCCCGTAACTATATAAACAATTCATTTTTCAAGTAAATATCTTTACGCATGTTTTACGATACACTGAAATAATATGGTTTTTAATGATTTTACTGCTAATAAAATGGTTTAATACGCCAGTCGCCAACAGAAAGATAGAACCCAACTAAGACAATTTAACGGTCTCGTTAACTGGTATCACCGGCATTTGAAGAACGTTGCGCGAATACAAGGCCCGCTTAATAAGTTGACAAGCCCGAAAGTACCGTGGAAATGGACGGCTGTCGAACAAAAATCTTTCGAAGAGGTGAAAACCGCGTTAGTTAATGCACCCCGACTTTATACGCCGATACCTGGGCGACCGTTCATTCTTTACACAGACGCTAGCGATTTCGGACTAGGCGCGATTTTGGTACAACCAGATCCAGAGAATGAAAAAGAGAATTTGTTAGAGGTTTTAAGTCGACCATTGAGGGGCGCGGAAATGCATTATACAACTACTGAGAAAGAATGCCTAGCAGTAGTTTGGGCAGTAGGTAAACTACGGTGTTATTTAGAGGGCATGCCTTTCAAGGTCGTCACTGATCATCAGGCGTTGCAGTGGTTGTATGGATTAAAAAATCCAGTCGGCCGTCTCGCTAGATGGGCGATTTATCTCCTGCAACATTCAATGACAGTCGAGTATAGACGAGGAACGACTAACGAAGCGCCGGATGCGCTTTCGCGAATGTTTGACCTTGACGTCGATCCGTTGGGTTGGAAAAAAATCATTAACGAAACAACACAAGTCCGAATTCATTTATCAGCGATTGTCAACTCTGACTGGTACGAAACGAAACGCGAACTCGTCAGGAAAGAGCCAGACCGATTTTCCGAATGGAAAATTGAAAACAACGAATTATATTATCATAGGCCGGACTACGCGAAAATGTTAATCGATGATGAAAATCCGTGGAAACGAGTAGTTAGACCGCGTGAAGTTCCGAAGATTCTACAAGAAAATCACGAAACCCCACAGGCAGGACACCTTGGCAGGGACAATACGTACGAACGGATTAGGCAAAATTACTATTGGCCTGGTATGTCCCAAGACATCAAAGCCTATTTAGAAGACTGTGATGTATGCATAAAAGTCAAATATAACCAGAAACCCATAAAAGGCCTATTGACAACGAGACCTTTATTAAAACCTTGGGCGCAACTGTCGGTTGACACCGTCGGACCCCTCACTCGTTCGAAAAGGGGCAATACGTATATTATCGTAGTACAGGACACGTATACAAAATACGTCGAATTGTTTCCCGTGCGCAATCAAACCGGCAAGATTGTGGTAAAAACCTTAGTAACCGTTTTTGACAAATGGGGTACGATTCCAGAGTCGATTATAACCGACAACGGTACGGAGTACATCAATAAGGACGTAGAAGCATTACTGATTGCAAAAAAAATCAAACACATAACTACCCCACTAGCACATCCACAGGCTAATCCTGTAGAACGCGTGAATAGAACCATAAAGCCAATGATTGCCGCATTTTTGAAAAACAACCATAATGAATGGGACGAAAACTTGTCAAAATTACAACTCGCGTATAATACCGTATCACACTCCGGTAGTAGGGTCACGCCATTTTATTTAAACCACGCACGCGAAGCCCAAGTAAAACCAAGGGAACATTTCTCCGACGAAAACCCGGTAATCACAAATGAGTTAGTTGATAATTGGGTGGAGAGAATGAACAAATTCGACGAGTTACGCCATAAAGTTGAAGAACAAATGAAAGCTTATTCTGCCAAGCGCCTAGCCAAGGCTAATTCCCATAAAATTGATCAAACCGAATTAAAGATAGGTATGGAAGTCTATTACCCGAATAAAAAATTAAGTAATAAAGCAGAAGGCTACACAGCCAAATTAGCTCATAAGTATTTAGGGCCAGCGATTATAAAGAGACTGATTGGACCCATGATCGTAGAGCTAACAGATAAGGACGACAAATCTGTCGGAAAGTATTACGTAACAGACCTGAAAATACCACGTAGAAGCTTACGAAATATTTGAATTGTCCATGTAATTAGCACGAGATGTCGATGTCACCGAAGTCGACCACCAGTCGAGGAAGCATCGATCACGGTGACCCCGGTCTGCAACACCTGATGAGCGAGGAGCAAAATTTAGAGGACCAGCTCCAGAAACTCCGACGCCGAATTAAGGAGGCAACCCTCAGCGATGAGAAATCAAGAATCGTCTCGACTAGCACTTCTAGTCAATTGGAAGGCCTAGACGCTTCCTCCCTTGTCCCTCAAGGAGCGGTAGCGAAACCTGAGTCATCCTCGGAGGACGAGGCGGAGTCAACAGAAGCCGCGGCTCCCAGTTTAGAGGCACTCAAACTGATCAGGGAAATCCGTAACCTCCCACCGCCACAACTTAAACTGACAAAACCAACAAAGGTTTCGGCTGCAGCGATCCACGCAGAAAACGTGAAGCGGAACCGCATCCCATCTCGACATCATCCGGTAGAACTCTCGCCTTCAGGGCAACCATCGACTTCTCTAGAGAAACCTAGAGCTACTGTCGCCCCGTCAGTAACGGTTCAGCCGTTGCCACTCGGCAAAATGCCGTCCTTCGACGATGTCGTAAGGGAACTTGAGGTCCCACAACTGGCTTGTGCAGCTGGCCAACCACAACCTTTATATATGGTCGATTGTCGGATCGTCAGTCAACAACTCCTGAAGAAACTCATCACCAAACGAGCTGAGCACCTCGTCAAACGTTTGGAGTCCACCAAAGTCGATCAAGGCACACAAACCTTCGTCAGCTACGTTGGAAAACAACACGTCGTCGGATGTGTAAATTGTCGATCTCAAGAACATCACTTCAAGGATTGCCTACTACCGTATCGCCCGGGATTTTGTCAGATCTGCGGAGCAGACGGGTTTGATACTAATGATTGTATCTATCCACACGGCATCGAACACGAACAAGCACTAGGGCGTTGCCCAGGGTGTTCCCGTGACCTAAGTCTTTACTGTCCGGAATGCCCTGATTGTAATATTCGCTACGCAGGAATCGTCGATTGGCTTCGACTAAATTATGCAACGTGGCCGACAGCCTGGGTCCCGGAGGACCACCGGTACCTCATCAACGAGGGCAAAGAGGCTCTGAAAAGGAAGGTGAAAGCGAAATTCGACGACCCACAAGATTACCCGAATCGCGTTCGCTCTTTTCTCGTGAGAGAAAATGCGATCCTTGCCGCAAAAAATTCTGTTAGTCCAGCAGCAGCGAAGGCTGCAAGCCTACCCCAGGAGAAGCGTCAACACGCTATCAAAGCGCTCGCAACCCCATTCGCCGACAAATCTCTGGACGAGATCATGAACGAGCGACCAGAGTTAAAAGACGGAGAAGAAGTCCGTGTAATTATTCCGACAAAATATAAACATCAGGCCACGAAGCCACGCAACAATTAGATCTACCGATCTTCTGTTACCTTATTCTGTTTGTCTTTTATACTACATTATCCTATTTCGTACTACTTATTATTTTTAGTTGTCTCAATTAAAATAATTATTTCATGTTTCTTTAAGCGACCCTGGATTCTTATTATTAAGAGATTATTAGGGCTTAAACTTTGTAGTCTTACTTTAAACTCAACCATACCCGTATTATTTTCTTTTGTCGAACTAAATACCTCCTTATATTAAAATAATGTGTTACCGTAGCGATTCTATGTTATTTGTTGCCATTCTCACCTACCCCTCACAGAACTTGCAAAGCTGATCGATCATATATGTGTGGGGAATCTGCGGGATGGGTTGGTGTCGCTCCGGATGAGGATTGTAAATTTCGCGATTCAAAATACGCGGATGCCTTTGATGACGACGTCTCCCTTATGATGTCAAGGTTCAAGGGGGGAGAATGTGACAGGAAAATGAGATTTCCTCGACATCAACGCTCGACCGACTCCTCGAGCGTACTAAAAGTCGTGTCGTCATGACTGTGCCGTCCCAAATTGTATCGTCCTTAATTTTACAATTAAATTTTACGTTAACTTATCAAAATTTATTAACCGATTAGTAAGAAGAGATTTGTCGAGTCGATCGATTCCGATCCTACATTACCATCTTCGGCCGGTCGACAAACAAAGCCTCATAGTTAGCAGTCAATAGACTCCAGAGGGAGACAGAGCCACTTCGAGGGTTGACACGCATGCGTCAGTATATTGATTTTCGGTAACTGGAGATCTAGAAAATGAAGAGTGGGGAGAGGTGCGCATAACTTGTCTAATAATCGACAAGGATCACTTCTTGGTCAAACACCCTAGAAGACACATATTGTCAATAAAATTAAGTGTAGTAACCCTCGAGGAGTCTCGCCATAATTTATAACTTGTTAAAATTTTGTCAAATATAATTAGCCGTGTAAATATAGTGTATCGTCAAATTTACAAGAAATTACGGATAATTGTCACTATCCAAGGACAGCCGTACCATATTGAAAATCCTTGTCAACCAACGTAAGTGTAAACAAATTTATATATCTTTCTCTTGAGCTGTCATCTGTCTTGCTTTCCCCTACGCATGATCTATCAGCTTTGCAAAATAACCTGGTCCACCAACTGTACCTACCCTGGGACAATTGTCTCTAATAATTTATAAGGATACAATATCGTTAGTCGATTAGGCTAGCTGGCGCCCAACTAATATTTAAAATAAAAGATTACCTAGAGCCCTGGCAGTCGTTCGGACCGCGGCCGCGCCAGGTGAGGAAATTATTCCGTCTCAATATTATAATCAAAGATAATTAACGCTATATACATATATTTACGCTTTAATCAATATTCTAAGAGAGAGAGAGAGTTCCAATTTTCATTATATTTTATAATCATGTATCACATCGTCATATTCCTAACGTGTGAATCGTGAATAATTATCTCTTCAATCTCTAGTATTTTATATTAGTATTTTCCCATATAATCAAGCTTCACGATCCCCACGTCAGTAATTCATAAACTTAATTACTTACTTTGTTAATCATTCGCTCAGGAGATATTCATTGTTCATCTTTTGAGTCATACAGTTTTATCACTTCATTTAATCAATCGCTCAAGAATATATTATCGTTTTTACCAGTCAATACTTCACCAATCATTTTAATCACCTCATTTTCATTTAACTATAACTAATAGCCTCAACCCTAGTTTAAACAGTTCAATCGGGCCCTGTATAGGACTAGGTGGCAACGATCCCATTTACCGGTCTATCGCAAGGTAGGTCTTTCTTTTATTTTATTATTTATTTTCTCGGTCTGTGACGGGACTCACCCAATGAGTAAAATTAATTTATTACTCAACCGTTCGAACGAATAACGCTACCTCACCCGTCACACCAGCGTCGCCTCCTGGAGATGTTTTCGTACGGCATTCACCTCCGTTCTCGTCGTCCTGGTCCTCTGATTCATAGTTTCAGTCGTCCAGGTCCTCCACTCCGTAGTTTCAGTCAGCCAGGTCCTCCGCTCCGTAGTTCTTGTGGTCCAGGTCCTCCGCTCTGTAGTTTTCGTAGTCCAGGTCCTCCGCACTCTAGTTTGAGTCTTCTCGAAGAGAAGAGAAGAGTAAAGAAAAGCAACATGCCTATGCAGAGGACACCCCCAAGTGAAGAAGGGGCGAAAGGGCGTGGGGGAGAAGCGAGGAAGGTACAAGGAAGAGAGGAGAGAACAGAAGTCAGAGAGAAAGGTGAGCCGGAATGGGTTAATACAATTATGGGACAAATGTGCGAAGGAATGAAAAGCATGACAGAAGAAATCAAGAAAATGAGAGAGGAAATGGAAACAGGAAGAGCAGAGGCGAAAGAGGTAGCCACAGAAATAAGAAAGGAGATTGAAGAAATGAGAAGACAGGGGGCAGAGGAGAGAAGAAAGCTAGAAGAACGAGTAGAGAGACTTGAAGAGGGAATGGGAAAAAGAGAAGAAGAGGAAGAAGAGAGAAAAGAGAAGGAGAGAAAAGAGACAGAAGAGAGAATCGAAGGAATGATAAAAGAAGCAAAAGAGAGGAAAAGAAGAGAACAAGTAGAGCAAGAAAGAAGAATGAAAGAACTCGAAGAGGTATACGAAAGGAAAGAGTAACAAGAAAGAAGAAACAACATTATAATAAGAGGGGAAGAGACAGAAGGAGAGATGACAGCCGAACAAATGGCAAGGTCCATAATAGAAGAGATCACCGGAGAGAGGGCGATCATGAAGGAAGTCGCGGAGATTGGAAGAATAAAAAGAGCCATAATGGTGAAGCTAGCAACCTGGGAGGACAAGAAGAAGGTGATGAGAGTCAAAGAAAAACTGAGAGGGAGAAAAATCTACATAGATGACGACCTAACTAACAAAGAAAGGGAGGTTCAAAACGAATTATGGGACAGGGCAAGGAAGGAAAGAGAAAAAGGCATTAGAACAAAAGTAGGATACAAGAAGATATGGATAGGAGAAGAACTATGGGAATGGGATGAAGAAAGAAGACAACTAGTCGAAAGATATCAAAGCACACGACGAGAGGGGGGAGGAAGAGGACGAGGAAGAGGAGGAAGAGGAAATAGATAGGTAAACGAAGGAGAAAAGGGTGCAAAAATGATATTCTGGAACATAGCAGGAATGAAAGAAAAAGACGAAGAATTCTGGGAGTATGTGGCAGGATTCGACATAATAGGAATGACCGAAACATGGCTAGAAGAAAAAGAGTGGGAGAGATGGAAGAAGAAAATACCAAAGGGATGGAAATGGGAATGCCAAGGTGCACAGAGGGTAGAAAAAAGAGGAAGAGCGAAAGGAGGAATAATTACGGGGCTGAGAGAAGAGATTGCCGTGAAAGTCAGAGAAGGAACGAAAGAAGAAGGAGTACAAGAAAGAAAAGCGAAGATAGGGGAAAAAATATGGAGAATAGTGACAATATAGAATAGCGGAGGAAGCTCCGAAAAGATCAAGAAGCTAGAGGAGATAATAGGAGAAGAGGAGGATGGAGGAAAGATAATAATAGGAGGAGACCTCAATGCAAGAATAGGAGAACGAGGAAGCAGAGAAGAAGGAGAAGAAAAGGGGGAAACAAAGAGAAAGACAAAAGACCGAAAAGTAAACAAAGAGGGGGAAGTGCTAATGGAAATGGTGAATAGAAAGGGGTGGACAATACTGAACGGAAACATGAGGGGAGACGAGGAAGGGGAAGCAACGTATAGCAGGAACGGAGTAGAGACGACGATAGACTACAGGATAGCGAATGAAGAGACATGGGACGAGATAGAAAGCTTCAAGATAATAAGAAGAATAGAGTCGGACCACCAACCGCTAGTAGTACAGATAAAAGGAGGTGAAAGAGAAAGGGGGGAGAGAGAAGAAGAGGAAAGAGAAGTACAGATATGGGGACAAAAAGAGACAGAAAGCTTCAGGAAGAAGATGGAGCATAAAAAATCCGAGAAAGAAGGAATAGAGGAAGAATGGAGAGAACTGACAGAAAAAATCAAAGAAGAAACGACAAAGAAAAAGCAGAAAAGAACCTGGAAAATAGTACAAACGGTATGGTGGGACCAAGAATGCAGGAGACAGAAGTAAAAGACTCAAAAAACATGGAGAACAATGGGAAAAAGAAAAGAAGAAGGTGAAACAGAAATGATAAGATTCAAAGAAGAAAGAAGGAAATAGATAGATGATAGATAGATGCAATTTATTTATGCCGTGGCTTGCGAATCAGCCGAAGGGCAAAGGTATAGAGAGCAAGGAAATTAATAGATTAAACTAAGTTTAACTTAGATTTAGCAAAGAACACATTCTAGATATTAGATAGTCATTACAGCGAGAGAAAGGAACACAGGAGACATACTTTACTATGGGTAAGACTAGTAGTTAAGACTAATAAAGAGAAAAGAGCACAGAAGACGTACAATATTATAGGTAAGACTGGTAGCTAAGACTTAAGGAGAACATGTAGATGGGAGGCAGCGCTAAGTGAAATTAGGTAATATTAGATGGATGAGTGCTGCTTGATTCGGCAGATTTGATACGAGCTAGGGACCTCAGTCTAAAGAGCTCAGGCGACGTGGAAGCGGAAATTTCCGCTGGAAGTTCATTCCATAGGTGAGCCGCTGATATCGCGAATGAGCTCTTGTAGACCGAGGTTCTACAAGGCGGCACATGAAGTGTCGGGACCCAGGCTGGGCTAGCGTGCCTCAGGGATCGTCGAACAGATGGGTCAAGATCGACCAACAGTTCGCGCAAGTAGGCAGGCCTGGATGTCGTCAGTACTTGGTACGTGATAACGCCCAAGAAGTATAACCGCCGGTCCGAAGCACACGTCCACCCGAGCCTACGACGGTATGGTGTGATGTTAACGTCTCTCTTCAGGTTGAACACGAACCTGATCCCACAATTCAGTAGTCTCTGTAGTTTGGTGTTCAAATGGTCAGTCAATCCATGGTAGACAACACAACAATAGTCTAAGTGCGGCTGGACTAGTGCAGAGATCAGCATCGCTTTCACTCGAGAAGACAGAAAGTAGCTTCTGTGCTTTAATTTGTGCAAGGTCGCGTAAACCCTCCTGGAGACCTGCGCAACATGATTATTCCAAGTAAGGTCAGCAGACAGGTGGACACCCAAGTTTTTTACTGAAGTCACATAGGGTACAACCAAGTTATTGACTGAGATCGGAGGAACCCCATCACGCCACAGTTGTTGCAGGTTTGGCTGGCTACCCAGGACGATAGCCTTAGTCTTGCCGATGTTCAGGCTCAGGCCATTTGCGGTAACCCAGTCTGAGACCGATTTGGCATCCGCCACCAGTTTGTCAATAGCGTTGCCTATATCTTCAGGTGGTGTACTTATGTAGATTTGAAGGTCGTCCGCGAATAAGGCGTGGCGGGTGTGGCGCAGTACTGACCTTAGATCATCGATAAAGATGAGGAACAAGAGTGGACCCAGGACCGAGCCCTGTGGAACCCCCGAGTAGGTACTTAGGAAAGGGGAGAAGTTTCCGGAGAGGTCAAGGACGGCTTGCGTTCTACCACTGAGATATGAATGTAACCAGCGCACGACACTATCCGCAAAGCCGACACGCTTAAGTTTGGCAAGAAGCAGAGAGTGACTTATACTATCGAAGGCTTTACTAAGGTCAAAAAGAAGCAGAGTGGTTACACAACGATTGTCAATCACTCTTTTCGCATCATCAATTATTTTGAGCATAATAGTCTGGGTACTGTGCCCCTTTCGGAAGCCTGCCTGCAAGGGATCAAGAATGTCATTAGCTTCAAGATAGGCAGTCAATTGATCAGCTACGATCCGTTCTAACACCTTGGACAGATGAGGCAGGTTTGCGACCGGTCGGGTATCACTAACAGTATTAGGTGGATTACATTTACATAGAGGAACTATAAAAGCCTTCTTCCAGATCTCAGGGAATACGCACTGGTTCAGAGATGCATTAAGCAGGTTGGTTAAGTGTGACGCACACACTATGAAGGCATCTTTGAGATAGCCCAGTTGAATGCCGTCTGAACTCCGGCCACGAGATTTGGCGACATACGATTCCAGGATAGTAATGACTTGGGTGAATTGAACCGCAGCAAATGAAAAACGCGGACCAGCAGCCTCCTCAACGTCCCTTAAAATGCGAGAGAGTTCCTGTTCCGGACATGGAGGGTGGGCGCAGGTAACCGAGGTATAGTAGGTGTTTAGATCCACAGCCGAGAAGTGGTGGAGAGGAGAACTGGAAGGTATACTGGTCAGTCCCAGCCGCCTAAGCTCGCGCCAGATGCTAGCAGCATCCTGTTGGCTACTCAAGCGGTTCTTTACGTAGTTGTTCCTAGCGATATTTATATCAGATTTGATAGTCTTGCGCAAGGCTCGGTACTGGCCAAATATAACTGCCGAGCGACATCTCTTCGCTGTCGTATACAGTTTGTTGCGCTGCTTGATGCGTTCCCTGATCGACTGAGTGATCCATGGAGCAGGGGATCCCTTCACTCCGCGTTCTACTATGGGCACATTGCTATCAAGTACAGTTAAGATGGTCTTACTGAATGCTTCAACCGAAAGGTTGATATCACACAGCGAGTCAGACTCCAGACTAGAGATGGCATTAACTAGTGAGGCCCTGAAATTTTCTAAGTTGCAATTTTTAAAGTTGCGGAAGGTTTTCGTCCGGTTAGGATAGTCGAGGACTGGTAGCTCATAGTCAAACTCTAACAAATCATGACCGGCTATGAACGGCGTTGAGGACTTTCGGAAACTGACTAGCTTAGCTCGAGAGTCAATGATTGCTACGTCCAACCAAGAGTCAGTCCCCGCTGTGTGATAGGTGTTGCCGTGCGGAACCAGAAAGAGAGACTGAGCGAAGATCATGTCACGCAGGTATTTCGCTTCAAAGTTATCACAGCTAAGATTACAATTTAGGTCCCCGGTTATAATAATATTCTTATAATTATGAGAGAAATTTACAAGAGAGTCTATGAAGTTACCGAGTAGAGCAGCTTTAGGTCGACGATAGATAGTGGCAAGGAGGACCTTGGCCCGTTGTGTCGCTACTTCAGTGATCAAGTATTCAGGTGAATTCGTAAATTTGGAGGGTGAAAAGGCCAGTACTTTACATTTCAGGGATTTGTGGACATAGCATGCCACCCCTCCCCCCCGCATACCATGGCGATCATTTCTAATTAAACAGTAGTCCTTGATACGCACTAGGTCGTCGTTAATGCCGGCATGGAGCCACGATTCTGACACCGAGATGATATGATGAGATCCATTTGAGAAGCGCGATCTAACTTCGTCTATGTGGCCTGGTAGAGAGTTTGCGTTGAAAAGCGCAATTTTAAGGCAGCGTGCAGGCAGGGTCGAAGCACTTTGCGAGGACCTAGGAGCATTACCTACGGACGAGGTAGTGAGTCAGGCAGATGCCCGAGATGTCGTGGCTATAGGGCTCCGGGAGGTCTCCGAAGATGAGCTGTCGGTGTTCGCATCTGCACCTTCTTGTATCGGACGAAGTAGGGGTAGATCATCCTCCGAGCGAATAGCGATAGAATTTGAACCGGCATTGCGCTTAGCATGAATTACGCCATTCCTGGTCCAGACAAAGCGGAAACCCGTCTTCTTGGCAGCGTCTCTCACTTTACTCAGGAGCCTAGCTGTGTTCGGTCGTAGGTGTTCATTTACAAAGACAGGGGTATGCGGATGAACACCTGCCAGGCCTAGCTCATCAGCGTACACGTGGCCCTTCGAACGTTTCCCAGCCAGGATACGATTTCGACACTCAGATGACGTGAAGCGGGCCAAGATCATACGAGGACGATTGACATTCTTTGTTCCACGAATGCGAGTGATTTCACAAATCTCGGTGCGCTGCAGCTGGACTGAAAGCAGGGTTGTGAGGGAGCTCACAATTTCAGTCAAGTCCTCGTTTACGCACTCAGGGACACCTGCGATCATAATATCACGATTTAGCATATTTTTCTCAAGGAGTTCCAGCCTAGATGTTAGCTGGGCGTTATGGGTACTGAGGCGGGCGATCTCGGTAGACTGGTCACCCTGAGCAATCTCCACGCCGTCCAGACGAGTCCTCAACACTGAATTTTCTTCGGCGAGGGCATTAAATTTTGAGCACAGTTCGGTGGTGAGGTCAGCGGTGGATTGTGATAGAGCGTCCAATTTAGTTGCAACATCATTAAATTTAGAGGGCAACTCTGCTAAGGCATCGAGCTTGCTGCTGAGTTCTACCGCTTGTTTGCTGTAGCCTTCGAGCTTTGCAGGTAATTCAGAGAGGGCATCAAACCTGCTGGTGAAATCGGTCGACTGTTTGTTACATGTTTCCAGTAGAGCCGTCAATGATCGCGAGTTCGATTCAATAATTGCAAGGATACCATCTAGAGAGGGTGATTGCGAGGGCAGCAAGTTAGGACCAGATACTGGAGTGGAGACATGATCCGGCCTGGACGTAGATCCACATGCCAAACTAGAGCTGGCTGCCGCTGATGTACAGGTCTTACATCTCGCGAATGTTTTGCCATCTTCGGTAACTTTGGTAAGCAGCGCACAGCTTGGGTGGAAGTGGCCACAGCAGGTGATGCAGAACACTGCATTTTTTACGTCTTTTCTACAGCCCTTACAGACCTTTGGTTGTGTAAGGCTACCAGACGTATTACTCATATTCGAGGAGTAGGAGTTACAGTGAAAATTAAGTGTCACAGGTATGATCGCGAACGCGGGATTTAAATACCAGGAGTCACACACGCGCACTCACACGGATTTCGGCTATACGCAAAGGGGAGCACACAGATAAGATGTACATAACCAGTCAAGCGTTGCGGCCGTCAACATTGCCGGTAGGCGTATCAGGCCTTCGTAGCTATAATCAGCGTCTCAACCGTTATTCAATTCGAACACAAAACTGCAGAAGAGTCAGGATGCACCACGGTTTAACACCAAAGAGGATGCACAAAAGATAGTTCAACTACTGACCAAGATTTAGACACAAAACACCAACTAAGAAATCGCGGCGAATTGACCGAAAATATAGAAAGAATAAGGAGCCGATACGAGCACGTCACATTACGTAAGCATAGGAAATACAGAGACATGTGCCGGAAAAAGAAAGAAGAGTGGAGAGAGAGGGAAGAAAAAAGAGTAGAGAAAATAAAAGTTGAAGGAGAAGCATGGAAATACATAAACAGAGAGAGAAAAAAAGAATAAGGGTAAGCGAGAATATAACAATGAAACAATGGTCAGAACACTTCAAAGAGTTGCTGGGTGGCCAGGAGGAAAAAAAGCGAGGAGAAGGGGGCGAACAGAAAGAAGAGATTGAAGAAAAGGAGGAAAACAACGAAGAGGAAGAAAAGACACAGGAGGAAAGAAAAATAAAAGAAGAAGTAGTAAAGAAGATTGACAAATTAAAGAAAGGAAAAGCCGAAGGAGGAGACGGGATAAAAAATGAAGCATGGCTAGCAGCAGGACAGAAGATGAGGGAAAAACTAGCAGAAATAATATGGAAGACGTGGAAAGGAGAAGGATACGTAGAGGAGTGGAGAGACGGAGTAGTAATCCCAGTTCACAAAACGGGTAGCACAGAAGAAGTGAAAAACTACAGAGGGGTAACGCTAACCCAAACGGCATATAAGATATACGCCTCGATAATGAACGACAGGATAATAAAGGATCTGGAGGAAAAAGGTGGACTAGACGAAACACAATCAGGATTCAGAGGAGGAAGAGGAGGAATGGACAACATATACATAATAAAACACGTGGTAGACCAAAGACTAAACGAGAAGAAAGGAAAGGTGGACATGACATTTGTAGATCTGAAAGCGGCATTCGATAGATTGGACAGAGAAACACTGTGGAAAGCGATGGAGAAGAGAGGAGTGAAGAAACAGCTCATAGACAAGGTAAAAGAAATCTACAAAGAAACGAGATGCAGCGTAAGAGTAGGAAACGAGACCTCCGAAAGATTCTGGGTAGACAAAGGAGTGAGACAGGGATGCCCACTAAGCCCAACTCTTTTTAACATCTATATCGCAGACCTAGAGGAAACAATGAGAAAAGGACAGGACGGCGGAACAGTGATAGGGAAAGAAAAAATATGGTCGCTGGGATATGCAGACGACGTAGTGCTGATAGTAGAAGAAGAAAAAGAGATCAGGGAAATGATAAACAGAGCAGACAGATACTTCAAAAGAAAAAAACTGGAGGTAAATCAAGAAAAAACGAATATGATCTTCAGTAAAGGGAAAGGAAAAATAAGAAGAGAGAAATGGATGTGGAGGGAGAAGGAAATGGAGGAAGTAGACGAGATGAAATACCTAGGATACGTACTAAGCAGGACGAACAACGAAGGGCCACACATCAAGGAAAGGATAGGAAAAGCAAGAAAAGCCATGGGTGGACTATGGGGAATAGGAGAGAGAAAATTTAAGGGAGACGTGAAATGGAGACTGAAACTATTCGACTCAGTAGTGAAGGGAATCCTGATGTATGGGGCAGAAGTATGGGGATGGGAAGAACGAGAGGAGATGGAGAGACTGCAGGAGAGGTACCTAAGATGGATTCTGGGACTGGAGAGAACCACGCCAGGGTACATAATAAGAGAAGAGCTTAGGAGGGACACGCTAAGAGTAGAAGCTGGAAAGAGAGCGATAAGATACGAAGAGAAAATAAGAAAATACGAGAAGAGAAAGATACTAAGGGAATGCTGGAAGGAGAGAAAGAAAACGGAAGAAAGGAAAAAACGACAGATGGGGAAAAGAAAGAAAAAGATACCTATGGAGATGTGGTATGAGACCAGAAGAAGTAGAGAGGAGAAGATAGAAAGAAGGAACAATAGAGGAAAGAGCAGTATGCAGAGACAGAGAGGTACAAGAGCAAGAGAGAATGGATAAAGTGTGGAATTCAAGAAGTGTACCGAGATACAAAGAGATAAGGCTACTAGCAAAGCCAAGATACATGAAAGGGAAAAGAGGAAGAAAAGGGAGCGAAGTAACGATAATTGCAAGACTGAGATGCGGAAACGAAGAGAGAGGAAGAAAATTCTGGATAAAAGAAGAAAAGAGAATATGCCGGATGTGCAGGAAGGAAATGGAGACGCTAGAACACTTGGTAGAAAGATGTAACGAGATGGAGGGGGTAGAGGGAAATCTAGAATAAATACTAAGCGACGAGGGAAAAGGAGCGAGATGGGGGAAAATGTTGAAAAAAAGAAGAGACAGAATAGCAAAAAAGGAAAGGGAACAATGGGAAGACTAGGAGGAAGAAAACAAAGGAAAGAGAAAGAAAGGAAAGATGTGAAAGAAATATTGTAACGAACAGAATAAGTAGAATTAATTTATAATCTGTAAATTGGAAGTAAATGAAGTATGGAATGAGATAAAGAAGAAAACAATGTAACGCCGAAAGGCAAATATTGGGAGTAAATAAATATTATTATATATAGTATATTTTTTAAATGTGACGTATATGAATTGTAACTTTTTTGGGGTTGCTCGGATCGCGGCACTGAAGGTGATGCGATCCGGTAGTTACTTGTAAGTTCTTTGTCTTGAAATTTTAATCAGGACTTCCCGAAATAGGTAGATGTTAGACCCTAATACAGACTAGGGCGGAGCGAATCTCGCCGTAGCTGCCTCCCTCAGACCTGGATGCGGTAATCCGCACCAAGGCTGTATCAGACTTGGATCGGCGTTATCTCACCAAGACAGTACCCTGACTTGGATGCAGCTAGTGCACCAAAGCAGGCATCTGATCCGGGCAGCGTTTGCCTGACCGAAGCTGTATGTTAGCTATGGATTGATTAGTAGAATAAAGGAAAGAAAGATGTTCTGAGATGGATTTTAGCTGATCAGTTAAATTATAATTTAATCTATAAAAATTACGAACAAAAATAATACAAAAAGAAAATCGTTACAAAAGAAATTATTAACCTAAGAGTTAAGTAATAAGAGAACCTAAGTTTTTAATGTGTTTAGTGTTTTGGCTAAGCCACGAAATTATCGTTATGAATGTGTAAAGCAAATGGATAAGATGTTAAATGATTGAATATTAATTTGGAATTGAACAATTTGATTCTAGACGTAAGTTCCTGCTGTAGGTAACTCCGTTTCGCAAAGTGATTCTAATAAGGCACCTGGGCTCTATGCCTGTCAGGTCCTGGCTAAGTGATGAGTAGTGAGTCGCACCGGTGCTATACCTGGAATGCGCTGCTCTGTCGAGCAGCACCGCTCGTTATATAGCGCCTCGTGACGTCAATTGTTATGCGTGAAGGGGGATGCGCGGTTGTCTCATGTATTCGTATCAGGCATAACGCCTGATACGTTACATAATATAATATAATTTAATATAATTTTCTTCATAATAATTATATACTTATAACATTTTTTTGAAGAAACTATCACCCTGACCAAAATTTAGTAAGGGTCGCGAAAAAAGGTACTTTTCCGGCTGGCCCATTCGACTGGAAATCGTCTGAAACGCTTAGTATATAAAAATAAGAACCTCTCCGTACTTTTGCGTTTCATTTGAATGTTGATCATAATCTGGAATTATGAAAATTAATATTTTATAATTATTAATGTATAATTATAATAATTATAAAAACTATAATCAAACAGCGACTTTGTATCGTGCATCGCGGAGATCGAAACACCGCGTCAAGTTCAAACTTGACGTCGAACTTGGAAATTAATAAAATTATAATTCAAAATTTTTTATTTATTTCGAGCGTCAAGCGATGCACCCCAGTTTTATATTTATTAATTTATATATAATTATTTTAATTAAATATTACCCACCGGTGAGCGTAGAGCAATGGCTGCCGCCAACGCCACCGTCGTCCCCGGAATTCATCATACCGGCGGAAGAGGTGAGGCCGTTAGGGGTGTAGCAATACGTCGTCGTGATGGGCGGACGAGAAGACGAATCGACGAGCGACCTCGAATCGATCTCGTCGTTGTTCGAACAGCATTCGTTGGACGAGGTAATGGCAGTGATGGATCTGCCGGAACCCAGCCCGGGCGGAGACTCGGATGAATAATAATTAAATAATAATTATTTAATTGAATGAATAATTGAAAATAATTAATATATAAAATTATATTAATATAATGATCTCTTTGTCAACAGCACTGTACATCTTTTACTCGACATCGCTTTCACCTTATCGTCGACCTAACGCTCTGCAACCTCGATTTCCTGGGTGCAAGTCTCACTTCTCGTCGGCCAGCTGTACAGTTTGTTAGTGTCATTACATCGAATTCTTAGGTAAATAAAATTTTTTGTTGAAATAAAAAAAAAAAATTTATTATTCATTACTATCTCTGTACTTCTAATTATTTTTTAATTTTATACAATTAAATTTCTCTTTCTCTCTCTCTCTGTATCATAATCTTTCTTTTAATGTCACAGAGTAACTCCATTTGTAATGCTCTGTGACTCTGTATTGTCTAACGTTGCCATAGACATTAATAAATATTGTTACAAAGGTCAAAAGACACCCCTCATATTTAATTTGCAAGGTCTAGTAGTCATCTAAGATAAATGATGTTAACATCTGATAAATGATAATCGGTTACTCCTCACAACGACATTATTGTACAAAACAGTCTTGTTTTAGCTTTGAGCTATAACGGACGTGTATTTTCCAAAATACAACCCAATATTTATTTCCCATTATTTCGTTTCCTGTTCAACTTATTTCCCTCGGGAACCCACATTTAATTATCTTAACCCTGCGCGGGCAACGTGTAATTTCACTACCTCCGTGGGCAACCTGGGTCTTTCAGGGCCAGTCACGGTTTTTAAGTCTTTATAGCGCTACTAAAAATATAAAAAAATTCATGTTCACTTTCGAGGGTCTCAAGAATCTATATCTACAATGGAAAAGGTCTGATTCTTTTTTGTTTTTTTTTTTTTATGACTCAGACTCTTAGCAAAAATGTTTAAAAAACGTTCGTGTGATAAAAAATTCGTAATTTCTGAATACGGCATAATAAAAAAAAAAGGTTTCAGGCATTTATAGTTAAGACTACGTACTTCTAGAAAAAAAATACCCCGAATGCGTCGGCTCCGAAAAGTTGAATTATTCTCGCACTTGAAAATGGACAATTTCGATGACGCGAAATCGGGAAATTTTCAAGAAAAAGACAATGGAAAATTACTTTAGAGCACAAAATACACTTTATTAGATAAAAAAGGATGGGTGTTTACAGAGACTAGTCATTTTTGATTTTCACAGGGCGCGGTTCTGACAATAGTGCATGCGATGCACTTCGCATACTGGATTGCCGCATTTTGCACAGCAATTGAATTGATGTACTATTTAGGATGACGCAAAAAGAAAGGAAATCATGGAATACATCGAAATACTTACCTCGAGTATCTGCGAAAATCACTGACGCTGCGGGAAACCTGGGTCGTTGAAGACCCACGCGTGACTTCTACTGTCTATTACTCGTCAATTGACACTTGGACCTTGATGTCCGCGAGCATGCAGGAAGCTACTATAGCTGTTTCGATAAAATACGCAATTGTAATATCGACTGTGCCTTGAAAGACCCACTTGCCCACGCAGGGTTAATAATCGCGAACCCTTATTTCGCAACAATATATATATCTATCTATCTATCTCTTTCTCTCCGTTGCCTCGATGATCGGAAGACGTCGTCTCCGCCGAAATATGCTTTTATTTTTGTTTTTCCGTCGCAGGTACGTATTGTCGTGTCGGACAGTCCCGTCGAGTCGACGGAGGACACAATCAGACGGAAGTGAATTATAAAATTTTAAATAATATTAAGACAATTTGATCCTCCAGACCTATGTTATCTAGGCGTTTCAGACGATTTCCAGTCGATTGGGCCAGTCGGGAAAGTACCTTTTTTTGCGACCCTCACTAATTTTTCCAAGGTATGATTGTTTTTTTCGAAATTTTTTATTTTTTTTGGTCATCCAGACCGATGTTATATACGCGCTTCGGGCGATTTCAAATCGTTCGGGTATAGTGGGAAGGTACTTACTTTATAAATAATTATTATTAATTAATATAAATTATTAATATTTAACATAAAGTTGTGGGTAAAATGACTTTGGGTTTGAATATATGCTAATAAACAAATTGTTTATTTATACCATTATTTGAAGTACCTGCGATTGGATCGAGCGATGGCCTTCTCGATCGACGTAGCACGCCGGATCGATACGTGGCGCAGAATATTGATGTACAAATTATATTTAATAAAATTTTTTAAAAATGATGAATTCAATGCATCGGATTGATGAAAATCTTATTATTTAATCTTTTAAACTGAACGTGATTGTGGAATAGAGTCAGATTCTCAAATTCGTATATACCAATAAAATAAAATACATAAGGTGAAATGAAACAGTAAATTACTAAAGATTACACGATAGATTTTTTTAAAAATCAATCGTGTATACCGAAAGGCATAACTTTGCAGCATTAGATGTCATGTGAACTTCGACCCGGGGTATAACGGCGGTAGTAATTTTTTAAATCAACAACAGTGATATTCAATTTGTTCTTTTTTAAATCGTTATTTTAATGCGAATTAAAAAAATTTTCGTAGAATCATTAACATGAAAATTTACCAGAATAACAATAAATTTATGTTGGTAAACGAGGAACATAACATTTGGATTGAATGGGTATAAGTATGATGAAAACTATGAATATGAATGATCATTCAAAAAATTGTAATTGAATGTGAATCAAACAATTTTTCGTAGAATCATTAAAATGAAAATTTACCAAAATAACAATAAAATTATGTTGGTGAACGAGAAACATAACATTTGGATTGAATGGGTTTAAGTATGATGAAAACTATGAATATAAATGGTCATTCAAAAAATTCTACAAAAGGAGTTCGAAATCGTACTATCATAGCCTATAATTTGTTGAAACAAATTTGTTGCTCAGTAACAAGTTGTTAAGAGTAACGATGACCAATTTTTCAACAATATTCAGAATAATTCATTGGTATTATCAGTGCGCGTCTATTAGAACCGACATTATAGAATAGTATTCTATAATGGATTTCTCTATTAAAGAGTAGTGTGATATGCACTTATTGCTAGGCGAATGCCAGGGAAGCGCTCGAGGTGCAGCAATAACATACGCTCTGCGTTGCCCCGATCGTCGTCATCCAGATAAAAATGTCATCGCCAGGCTCGATGATAGATTAAGGAGTACCGGCAACATAATCCCCGTTCGTCCGAATGCGGGACGGCTGCGATCTACGCAAACGATACGATTTGAAGTGTCTGTGCTGGATGCAGTGAATGCCGATCCAACACGCAGCACAAGATCTATTGGGCTGGAATTCCGTAGTCATCATTCTACCGTACATGAGACCCTAGCGGATGATGGATCCATCCGTATAGATACACGAAAGTGCAGCAACTGAAACCTAACGACTATGCAATGCGGCTCGAATTTACCTCTATGTACCTAGCCCCCCCCCCCCCCCCCCCCACTATCTGTAAATAAGGAAACAAGTACATGGAATTAAAGAGCTATTTATGAGCTTTCGATTCCCGCCCCTCCCGATTTTTGAGCTCGTACGGTTGAGCAGTAATTGACAATTTTGAGTGGGGGGGGGCAGAGTACGTACGTAGCCAGCCCCCCCACCCTCCAATAATCATTATAAAAAAAAAAAAAAGAAACAGGAATTACGAGCTATTTAAGAGCTATCGATTCCCCCTAGTTTCGATTTTTGAGCTGCAACCCCCAAGGAGTTGGAAGCAAAAAACCGCTTTCGCGGCAACCACGACTACTCCCACCCCCTAATAAATGGTATAAAAAAATTAAAAAAATACAGGAATTACGAGCTATTTACGAGCTATTGATTTCCCGCAGTTTCGATTTTTGAGCTGCAACCCTTAAGGAGTTGAAAGCAAATAACCGTTATTACACCACACTCAGGCATACAGATTATTGGACCGTAGTTCCGTCGGATTACGGGAGGATTTTTGTGTGCTTCTCGCACATCCCTGTACGCCATCACTTCAGTTCAGATCGTAAGGGTAGTAGATCTTCCTGGTCAAGAGGAGGCGATAACCATTTTTTTTTCGGGCCACGGAGCCCCTAAGCGACGCGGGGCCCAGAGGCAGTTGCCTACTTTGCCTTAAAGTTAATCCGGCTCTGATTAGTTCTATCTAACATGTTTCCCTAAATTTGCCTTTTCCTGAAACGTCCTTGACGTAAAACATCGTCGCTGTTTCTAACAGTTTTCTCTCGTGCCGGGAATATACCACGTCACACTATATAGAGGGATTTATTTGACCGAAAATTTCTTCCAATTTTCTTTCGAAATTATTTCATCAGAGAAACATTTTCGATTCTTTCGAGATTTTGAAGAAGTATTTGTCTGTTCTGGTTATAAATGAATTTTCGTATGATTGTTTTTATTTTCATGTAGATATTGTTGTTTAAATTATTTATATGATTATCGAAGTTCACACAGCTTTCTGCACTAGGTGGTGAAAGTCTACGTAAATCCTTTCGGACGATCCCAATTAACATACACTTGGTAAATACCTGACTCGCTTACAGAAGGTATTCATTATATAATTGAACAAACAAATATATGGATTATTAAATTTATATTAATTTAAAAGTAGCGATGTTGGAGAATAAAACACACGTCTGTTCGGTTCCAATATATATTTACGAGTGCTCTACAAACTCCATAAAACATACATCAACACTTTAACAAATTACGACAAATTATTAACAAAAGCCTAACAAAAACATTAACAATAATATCTAATGATAATTCAACGATAGGCCAATCCTTCTCATTGCAACCGCAGGTTTATTTTCAGGGAGAGGATACCTGTACCTCGGCACAATTCGGCTCTTTCTCGTGTTATTTAACTGAAACCTCACTAAATGTTGGGCGCCAGGCGCTTGCGCGTAGTTTCGTCAAACAAATTTTTACGATACCATATAACAAATTACCATAAATGAAGACATACGAGATCGCGACGAGCGACAACTCAACTAACTCTGTTTTCCACAACCTTAGATAGAGGGGTAGGGTACACCATTTAAAACAGTTTTAATTCGTTACTATAATTGAGATCACATCAACCAGATTTTTATTTTCCAAATTATTTTCGGGATTAAACAAAATAGTTATTATCGATAACAGAATTGGCACAGAATTATTTTTCGTTTGTTACGATAGAAGAATTTAGTCTTTTCACGATATAATTTCAGCGATAGGCGTGTGTCAGAGTTGACTCGATATAAAACAATTTAATTAGACTCCAGATTTAGTATCACGAAGCGATACTCTGTACTCGAATGCAAAATTAGATTTTCATAACACAGCCTAGGGCTATTATACGACTTTTCATCCGACAGCAGATGACGATAATCGGCAACAAACGATACAGATTCCCTAGTAATTAATTAGTGGTACGCTGGGCCTTATAATCAACGATATCTCGAAATCTATCCCAAGATTACGTGAATCAGCGATAACAAATTATTTCCGGACCGATAGTATAATATTTAAGCAAATTCTGAATGATATTTTAACGAAAGTTTCGATACTAAATTATCCAAAGACGATACTAAATTTTACACAGCCAGAATACGCTATAATACGGCAATCAATTATACGAAAGAAATAATACTATTAAATTATAAAAAAACTAACTGTAACGCGAGGCCTAAGCCGTCGCGGCTATCTTCGCTCAGGGTACTCCAGGAAAGGTATTTTTACTACTATTTTCATTACAAGCAATACTTAAGATACTAAAAATTACTAAATTACAAATTCATATGAAATTCGATCGCCAAAAAGTAGTATAAAGTCCACGTAACTCAGTCAGACTCGAGGTTGTTCGATAAATCTATATATATTAGACATAAACGAGCTGCTTAGCTCACAAACCAAAAAGATTACCAGACTTTTATACGAACGACCTCGTGCCTTCACAAAAAGAGTCAAGACCTTACCTTAAGTTGCTTTTATAAATTACACAACACTGATTAAATTATACTCCATACGATATACTCGATCTCTGCTGCAGTAGTGGCAACGTAGACGTGAGCGAAGAATAGGCCAAATAATTAGCGTATCCTTCTTATATAGTCCTTATTTCTGCTCATCCTTCAGAATAAACGGGTCATGTGACTATCAGTGACCTAATCGGTTGTCTCCAAATACCGTAGTTTTGACGAACGTATGTGATGTCAATACGTCATCCAGAAGAGACCTATCCTACCCCAACCGTCACAATACCCCTCTTCTTGCTGTCTTCCGATAGAACTCCCTGGCGCTGGATCCACTAGAAATCTCGCTCGCTAGAGCTATACGATATTTTTCTCTAGGGCCTCACATGATGCGTCAATCCCTAGGAAATGCACGATAGCTCCGCACTGGACTACAAGGGTCTCGCCCACGATAAAGTTTGACAGGTTGGAACGCTGATCCGGGGGTTTCCTTGACCAACCACGGCCGCGATAACAGTTTCCGAGAAAGTAGTTGTACGATACCTACTCCAGCTGATGAGTCATTGGGTGGGAGGCTGTGCAGTCTTGTCAGACGGTAGGCTCGTCGGATGACGGGAGGATTTTTCCGTGCTTCTCGCACATCCCTGTACGCCGTCGATCGAGTTCGTTGGAGGGTGATAGAATTTCCCTGGTCGAGAGGAGGCGCTGACCTTTGCCGCTTTCTTGGCGAATCGAAGGTTTGCACGCCGACAAAGACGCCATTGACGATACGGTGGAGTCCTTACTTCCAGATGAGCCATAGTTTCTGCAGTAATTCTCACGGTGATAGGAATCTCGTTGCGTACCGTGCTCGAGTTACATAGTTACAAAAAATAAAATAGTGCATTTGTTAAAGCTAATCGGTTTCCCTAATTTTTCCCTTTTCCTGGAGACCCTGTCTACGCTACGTACTGCAGCTTTTCGAAACTTCAGGCCCGGCGACGAAGGGGGAACTACGGGTACAGCTATACCGGGCCCTGGACGATAGGGGGCCCCATGTAATGTTACATAAAAATAAAAAAATGAATAAAAAATAATGTCGTCACAGGCTAGGTAACTCACGATGTTGATCTCTTTTATTCTCGGCGATCGCTCTGCACGGAAGGCTGCGCTTCCGCTACGCGGCTCATTTAAAGTTAAAATATGTTTCTAGCGATAAATAATTAAAAAAATGTTTCATTAATTTATTATATACCTAACTAAATACATATAAAGCTAAACCATATCAGACTATCACTTGCTACTATAATATACTGTAACGTCGGTGTCAGAGATGCACCGCCGCACCCTACGGCGTTCCTCAAATAAAAACTGAATTTACGAAATAAATGCTCTAGCGATATTGGTTGTTGGGCGCCAGACGCTACTGCGTCAGTCACAGGTAACGACGATAATTCAGACTAAAAAGATACAGAAAAGTTTACGGAACGACGGCCTTACAGCCCACGATTAGCTCAGATGTGCACCAGGTAATGATAGAGTGGGTGGGTTCGCCTTAATTAATCACTGAAATAAAATTTGATACACCAGATAAATCCTTCAAGGGAATCCCCGATTCCGTATATTGACCAAAATTCAGCGTTAACAAATAAATTTACTATAACCAAAATAATATGATCGGAAGAAGCTACTAGCAATAATGTAATAGAGGCGATATAGGATCGGACTTGATATGGGATAAATACGAAGTTACACAGAAAATAATATAATTTAACTACGCCTGATTTTCGGCGCGGCGGTAACAAAAAAAACAATAACACGCCGGTCGGCTAGCGAGCGCCTTAGAAGCGATACAAAGCAAGCTATTATACTACGTTTTAGACTGCGTATCACCGAGCGATACGATACTCTGGCAAATTTTCTAACACGGCGGCACGCTAGCGATATTATTTATAATATTGGCGGTATTACTTTAACAAATGACTGTAACTAATATTCAGAGGTAGCCGACTGAATTCAACGGACTGAAATAGATTATAATCGACGGGTTCGCACTAGACGAAAGTATTACGTACTGCGGATAACGGTAAATTCAAAGATACGCGGCGGGATTCGGATCAAAGAAATTAATATAGAGAAATTACTTATTAACTAACTTAGCCTATGACATCTACGTTCAGCCAACCCTCGGGGAGTTGGAAACTAATTAGCGACACACCATGCACAATAATATAATACTAACTACCAAGATAGATCAAAATATAACTACAGAAAATAGATAGAGAAAAGAGATATAGAAACTAGATAGAGAAAATAGCTTAATCAAGCGGTAAAGTAAGCAAGTAGCAAGGTATCAAGCAATAAGTATCAGATATAATCAGAAAAGATAGGTCTACTAAAATAGGCAGAGAAAATGGCTACAGCCAGTCACGAAGTCCTTTTACTAAATTTCCTCAGAGCAAAATGAACTAATCACGTGGCCCGTAAGCTTCACGCTACACAAAAGATACGATAACGGAAAATTCAGCGAGACCTCGTGGCTTTACAACAGATAGAGCAAAGAGACCTTACCTTAGCGAAAGATGTGGGTTCTTCACACACTTTAACTTAACTTTAACACTGGTGAAATGACAAAATAACGACAAACTTAGGAGCGATAACGACTAAGGTGAAAATTAATAGAAGTATTAACTGAGCGAGAGAGAGACTTATATCACGTCTTTCTCAGGCGATAGTTGAACGTAGAAGTGACGAGTTCTTGCAGGATTTCGGTGGTCTTCTCGCTGCTCCTTACGCCTAGGGGGTGGGGAACCTATGAGGTACTTCTCATTAGTTGATTGGTTCCCTTAACCGACGACTTCGTAGCAACAGCTCGTCAGTCGTTGTCTACGAAGTGTCATCTTGTTGCCGGCCATCAGGCGTAGGGTTCCGCGCTTCTCAGCGGTAATTCAGCCGTTCCTCGAGGCTGGAGTTTCGAGATGACGTGGAGGAAGGTGTGACCTTGGCTCTTACGTGGCGGTACCGTCCTTGCGTTAATAATCTCTCCGGAATAGGCTCTACAGCGACAGACTCACCCGAAGTCGGCCTCGCTGTAGTTTCCTGACGAGATCTAGGTGCCCCTGGACCGGATCTGCACCTCTCTTGATCTGTCAGTGGCATGCGGGACGCAATCCTCGCCCACTCTCACATGGCTCATCCTTCGGCGATAACGTTACGCCACGAGTCTTTCCTGGACCAAACGTGGCGTCGGTAATAATAACAGGAGCGGTAGATGGAAGCTGGTGCGTTGACGGGAGGTTGCGGCGTCGTAGCGTACAACCCTGTACGCCGTCGTTGCAGGCCAGATTAGGGATGGGCGATGTTTGATAAAAACATCGATGTCAAAATAATCGATTAAAATTTAATCCGATTTTTGATAATCGAATAATCGGTGAAAAAAACATCGATACTAGGAAAATCGATGTTTTTATTTTAAATTTTATAAAATACCGAAGCTGTCTCTAGTTAAACGATGATCTGGAAATCTGAAATATTGGATGAAATTCAAATTAGGAAAATGAAAGAAAGAAATCAAATTGCACAAAAATAACTCGGTTTATTTTCCTTAAGTGGAAACTAGAAGATTTCTTGAGTTTATAAAAAAAAAATACGAAAATAAAATTAATATTACCTTACGATCTAAATCCTAGTATCTATTAGATAGTATCTGAGCGTTATTCTGACTTGACGAATTTCGTTTTACTCTGGTCCTTCTGTTTTGAAAAAGAAATCTTGTAAATGATTATTCTTCTGAAATGGTAATTGAAGATTTACGCTATTAATTTAATTTAACACGATTTTTAACAGGTGAACAATGCCTAGATTTGTTTCGAATACAATTTGAGTTGATCAAATAATGATTGACAATTTGAAGAACATTACAATACATTGTCTTATGAAATAATTAAACAGATTCAAAGATATATAAATTAGAATCTACAAGTTCCAATCTTTGTCTTCAACTGAGCCCAAAAATAACAGAGATGACAATCTTTTTCCGGTTATTCTATTTCTAAGGTCATTTTTAGTAAGTCCAGCTTTTGAGAACAACCGTTCTGACGGAACTGATGTTGCGACAACAGACAAATACTGGACAGCTATCGGATATAGTTTTGGGTATGCGTGTTTCGCTTTTTTCCAATATTCAATTGGATCAGATGATCTTGCTATAACTGGTTGTGATGAAAATTGTCTCAGTTCGATGTCGTGTTGATCTGCATCATCATTAACGGTGCTTTTTGAAGCTACCAAGGTGTCGTGAATGTTCCAGAAGTGAGAGTGTTCATCACTATCAGCGACATTTGCATCAGTCTGTATATTTCGAGTATTTTGGTCGTCTGAATTGTTTTGTATCATAGTATGAACATGTTTTATAGTCGTACTTAACGCTATTGGGGATTCGAAATGGATTTTTTTTGAATCTTGGATCTAGTAATGTTGCAATTGCTAGAAGGGAAACGGACTCTACGTGCTGGAACCTTCTGTTGAATTCTTTCAGAATATTTCCTCTGAACAGAATTGCCATTGGCGTAGTAGGAGTACAATTACGAACTGCAATTGTCATGCAGTGTGTCATGGGTATCACTAGACTGCTAGTTGGGTAACTGTCCCCACTAATACTTGTTGTGACATACTCGATTGGCTGTAAAATATCAGTCACTTCTTTTAGTTCTTTTAATTCGTCTCGTGAAATCATATTTGGTGCTGTTGGACACTTTAACAACACGCCATTGATATGATCTTTCAATTCCAAAAATCGCTGAATCATATAAAATGCGGAGTTCCACCTGGTCGGGATTTCTTGAATTAACTTCAATGTGGTTCCTTCCGTTTTCCCTTCTAGCATTTGCAGCCTTCGCAACTCATCGGCAGCCACAACGCTGTGTTTGGTAAGGGTAACAATGCTTTTGATTTTTGAGACTAATTCTACTAAACGAGGAGTCAATTTCAGAGCTTCGGGATAAACGAGAGATAATGTGTGTGCAAAACACCTGAGATGTTTCTTTCTACCATAAGTATCGCAAATGGCTTTCACCATGCTCGATGCATTATCGGTAACTACGGCTGTCACTTGATCTACGTATATTTCCCATTCTTGACAAAGTTGTAATAAAGAACAGCCTATATAATCAGCGGTATGGTTTTGATCTAGTGGTATTACCCCGATAGTTGAGTTGATGAATTTCAATTCGTCGTTTAGATAATGGACAGTTACACCCAAATAACTTTTCACAGAAATATCTGTCCATATGTCGGTGGTGATTGTAACGGTCTGTATTTTCTTGAAGCGGCCTTGGTATATCTTTTTCAATGATGAATATCGCTCATCTAAAAGACGGGTGATAGTTTTTCTACTGGGTGTAGAATAAAACGGGACAGCTTTCTTACAGAATTGTCGAAACCCTTTGTGTTCAACAGTTGAAAGAGGCAAGTTGTCAACTGCAATCATGTACATCATACTGTTAGTCAGCTGGATCGACATTTCACCACCCCCTGCAAAATTAAGAAATCCAAAAATTCAAAAATACATAAGTACCGTACGGTAGTCAACTCACCAAGAAAAATTGTACTGTTTCTATGAAATCGATGCAAATTTGTGGGTAATCATATTCATTGTCTTCAACATTATCTTTCTACATTTCCATGCTTTTCCATTATCTTTCTACGTTTTCCATGCTCATATAACTTATAATGAATCAACAATATTGTTTTTAAATCGATTGAGTTACCAACCAAAACCAGTAGGCCACAAAACTAAAGTTAATTATCATTAGAATATGCTTTATTCAGAATTACCTTTATAAGAATTAATTTTTTTGAATGTTTCGTCAATCCTCACATCTTTCTTCTTGTATTTTGTGACGATTCGACTTTGTGCAGCTGATCTGTCCTGTTGATGAAAGTTTTAAACATTGTAAGATTAATAAATATACTGACGTGTAGACTAATTATCGTAAGTATAAACTAAACATCTGAAATATTGTGAATCAATTGTTCATACCCTTACATTTTCATCTTCAGTGATTTGCATTGCACGATGCGTACTAGATGTCCCTTCTTCAGGACCGTCAGGATCATTTTGTTGTAATGCGGTTGCATTCTGCCCACTAGTCGACTGTGCTGAATTTGCAATCGGAAGATTATCCGCATGTCTTCTTTTATAATGCTGCATAAGATTGGTTGTATTCCCAGCGTGTTTGAGAATTTGGGTACATAATTTGCATCTTGCAGTCACAGTATCTATTTTAATGAAAAATTGCCAAACCGAACTTTTAGTTCTGCTTTTCTTCGAAATCTTACTCATTTCGAAAAAGAACAAGAGATTGCCGAGAAACCACGAGGTCCACGAGGAGCCGATACAATAAGTTATGAAATTTCAACCGCTTGTGCGTTCCTACTTCATGCCAGGAGTTCCAGGGGAGTCCCTGGTTCATATTCCCAACGAAACTTTAGGTGCGTTCGTAAAGCTACTCAGTCAGCGCCCAGCGGTCCACAGCTTGATAACCAATCGTGACACAGAGTTAGGGACAATGAACGATGAACCAATTGCCAAAGCGTACTACTGACTAACTAAGTTAGTACATTACGAATTCATCTGGAGATTAGAGGCTATTGCTCAAAAACATCGATTATGTTGTAAAAAACATCGATGTACCAAATAATCGGATTTGGAAACATCGATTAAAAACATCGATTCATCAGTAAAAAAACATCGATTATTGCAGAATCGATGTTACATCGCCCATCCCTAGGCCAGATGCTCGGCGGTAAGAGACATCAGCTGACAGGGAGCCGTATGCAGGCCCTGTTCACTCTCAGCGGCATCTTCGTCCAAGGTCAACAACCTTCCCTCCAGATGATGCGGTACTACCCTCGGTACTTTCTAAGGTACAGGTCCCGGGCTGCGTACCGTGGAGGCCTCAGTGGCGATAGTTGCGGTCATCTCAGCAACGGAAGTTCTCGGAGCGGAAGTTCTCGAAGCGGCAGTCTTGATCTAAATCGTCTCTCTCTCTCTCTTGGCGTACATTAACAAAAAAACACATCAAATTAGTCTAATTCTAATATTCCTTAACTAGGTGTGTCGCTATTATCCCGAGGTCGAGACGTGCTCTACCTCTCTCTTGCGGTATAGTGAGCTAGAAAAGTTCGCCGGAAGGGCTACTGTGACGGCAGAAAATCTGCAACGTCACAATACTAACTACCAGACGTAAAACTAGGGACTAGGAGGGCCCACATGGAAATCAGAGTAACGGGCCTCAACATTTCTGTCACCGGGCCTGCAAAACTTATCCTCTTGTGGCGGGGGTTAACAAAATACCACGTCACAATATAAACAATTGAATAACCGACTTGTCGAAAAAGTACCCGACATATTAACAGTGACGAAACTTTTCTTTATATTTTTCATAAAAGTTACCCCAGGTATTTCGCAATGCATACAGAAGTGTCGATAGCGACTGGACTATATTCAACCACACTGCATTGAAGTATTAAAACCTTCAAATCTCTCAAACCCTCGCATACTCCCTTTGTCACAAAGGTATACAAATTTGTAGGTTTTTGGGATGCTGAATAAATTAGAAATTCATGACACTAACCGTTAATAGTTTCAAGTATACGGTTGGATTCAGAATCTCTAATGTTACAGGGCCCCCACCCGCGAACCGCTGCCTGATATACATTGTGGTTTTGAAGGCATATCGACGACTCGTGATAATTGTTTGTCTATTGGTTTAAAAGTTTCCATATTTTTGGAGAAGTGGCCATTCGTCAGTTGGCTTTGCGTTGAGTTTGCGAGAGCATCTTTGTGTACGTAGCGTATGATTTATAAAATTCTACCGTTTTTCGTTTGAAATAATAGTTTTCGTTTCTTATTTTCGTGGTGTCTTGGTTTAATTAGTGCCTAGTAGGTAGTGTTATGTGAGCAGTAATATTTGCAAAATTGTGCCAACATCTGCATAAGTAATGTATTATTTATCAGGTCTAACTGCTGTTCCATTTAAGGGGAGACACCTATGAAATTACGAAAATGACGAGGCTTTTCGCTATTATATCAACACTCCTGGCGATTAATTAGGATACTTAAAAAGTAGGGTAGAATTCTATTTAGAAAATGAAAACTTTTGGAACGAAATTTTACATTTGTTTAGCTTTAATTGATTATTTTTGATACTTCAAAGCGTACAAAAATGATCGAACTCACGTTGTATATTCTGTTAGTTATTGTGATGTTAAGGTACAATCCAAGACGAAAAAACGGGAAGTTACAAAAAAAGACGTAGTTCTCTGTGTCGATACTTGTATTCCATTCGGAGTTATAATTATTTGAAGGTAAAGACAATGCGAAATTTCGTTCGTTTTTTAGGAATATACAACGCGAAAACAGATCCTTTCTTAAAAGACCCGTGTCACGATATTAACTCGAAGGCATTGTCACCGCTTTCCCCGATGCCCGTTGGTGCCCGGTCTGACAGATCGACGGTCGTTCTTATCTCGTGCACATTGTCGCCAGTTTCCGGGATGCCCGTTGGCCCCCGGTCTGACAGGTCGATGGTCGCTCGATTGAAGGTTTGTTTCTGATTTACGGAAATTTGCAAATCGGTCGCTCGCAGTCGTTGTCGTTGTTCATCCATAATATAAAAATCCATGTCGAGATTCAGGTCGCAGATCTTGCTTTGGGTCTCGCGACGATCGAATTCTCGAATTGATCTCGAACATCGATCATAATGTACGCGCCGTGTCGATCGAGTGGCAAGAGGAGGGAAAAATGAATCGCGAAGAAGACATAGGATTTCTTCGAGGTGAGTTGGTATACATCTACATAATATATTCCATTGACTAAGGATTAATATTCAAAAAAATTATACGATCTAAACGAAATTTATAATGGTTTTATATCTATTCATATTGATATTTGGAAAATTGATTTTATCATTTAAGCACCGAAAAGTCTTATTTCCATGTGAACTGGAGAATTTTAATAGATGTATGCACAATATTGATTGACAGGCGATGTGATTTAGCTTGCTGTTTTTTAAATTAAAAAAATAAAACTCGTTTATTTGTTCATTATTTTCAGATATATGTATTCAAGTACTGCTTTCGAGCCGCGTCGATTCTTCGAGCCGAACACGAGGTCTCGAGCGCGAAGAAGACAATAGGATTTCTTCGAGGTGAGTTGGTATACATCTACATAATATATTCAATTGATTGACTAAGGATTAATATTCAAGAAAATTATACGATCTAAACGAAATTTATAATGGTTTTATATCTATTCATATTCATATTTGAAAAATTTATTTTATCATTTGAGCACCGAAAAGTCTTATTTCCATGTTTATAACTGGAGAATTTTAATAGATGTATGCATGATATTGATTGACAGGCGATGTGAATTAGCTTGCTGTTTTTAAATTAAAAAAATAAACTCGTTTATTTGTTCATTATTTTCAGATATGGAACATTCCATGTCAACTCAGCCACCCTGGATTTTTTTGTATTTTGAAAATTTCCATCAATATGCCTAAAGTCAAGTGCTATATTAGTACATAATTTCCGTAAATTTTCATCGCCCTGACATCACTCGTTTGCCTGGCATTCATGCTGAAAGCTTAATTTGAAAAAAAATCATATTTCGCGAACGAGTAGGCGGATTTTGATAAATAAACAACGATTTGTTTTTGTTTTTTGTGTACTTTTCAAACAACAATATTGCAGTATCGCGGGGACGTGCGATCGCAGATTTTTTGTTTTTTTTTCATTCAAAGTCGATTTATACGCAAAGGCCAAGAGGAAATAAACAAATGATTTTTGCTTCTGACGGACGATGAAGACAAACAACTTTTCCGGCTAATTTGAAGATGGGATTCATTAGTAGCAAGGAGCGAGAAAACTTTTTAATGTGAAAAATTCGATTTATTGTTCACCCATGGCTGTCATTATGTACAGCGCAATAAAAACTCGTCAAATACTCGCTCTTTGATAAATTTTCAGAATAATATAGAGTATGAGTACGTCATAAGTATGAAAATCTGAATAAACATAATTTTTGACCTATTTATTTGAGAAATAAACATTCAGTTGGAGAAAATGCACGTAAAAATCGATGATTCTTGTATCACAATGCCTAGACAGATGTAGGTCGTCGTTTTCGTTGCTTCTCCTTTGGGAAAACTTCTCCATGAGTCGCTGCGGAATACCTCTTCATCAATAATTCTTTCCCTTCCCCAGGAATAAAGCAATGATTCTTTTGGATAGCTGGGATCGCCTTTGCGCTATCAAATCGTATTGTTTTTAAGTGATTCTTCATATCCTCGTGTTCTTGTCGATTATAGAAAAACACATCGAGATCTTTGAAATTCATTTTTGCCCACTGGAACAGAGCATCTGGCGTAAGAAGAGGTTCACCGTGAGTAATTTGCAGACTTCTCCGTCTTGCTTCCCTCTTGAAGACTGCGCCCACTCCATCGCATGCTGTTTTTCCATGTGCGGTTGCATGATAGTGTGCCTCTGCCCTAATCCCGAAATCCTCTTCATGGCACAAAAGATTGGCGATTTGATATCGATTTTTATAGTGTTGTGCAGCCCCATCCGTGACATAAATCACTTTATTTACGACATCGCAGACTTGTCTTATGTGTCGTATCAAAATATTTTGCATCAAATAAACAGCAGCAGTATCATGAACAAGACTATCAGATAGAATGACTAGACTTCGATGGCGAATCTCGTTGTTGTGGCGATAATAATAAACTACTGAATGAACAGTGCATTGGTCATTATTATAATGAAAAGATTGAGCCGCGTCCTGAGCAACGAAGGCATAATTCTCCGAGAAATCACATTGCACTAGAATTTCACCTTCAATCAAATTTTCTTTTCGCTCTTTCACGAAGGCTGTTTGTTCTGTCGCGATGAAATGATGAGCTTTCAATGCTTTCAATCGCTCACAGAGCGAATCAACGAATTCACTTACTGCAAGTTTCTGAGTCTGTAACGTTGCCCTATCGACAGTCTGCCAAGTTTTAAGTTCGACAGTTTCAACTATAGCACCATGAAGAAGTGTTTTCAGCTCAAGCGATGATGTCTCAACTCCAGGACAGTTTTTGCATTCATCGAAATAACACGCGGGTGTCGGATTAGGACACATGATTTTTGCGAGACAGTCTTTATAAGTGGTGAGGGGACATGTTGAGTCTTCAGTGAGAGTGGAAATTTTAATAGCATCCAACATCAACTTACAGTTTTGATGGTAAGTACAGACACATACCGTGTGCGTACCACTCGCACCCGCCAATACACAGTGTTTTGGCCTCAATTCTGCAAACTTACTGAACCCCACCGGAGACTCTGGATGAGCAATTTTATATTGTTCATGCAGATCATTTAAATTTTCCAGGACCATTCTTTTTTGCAATATTTTTTTCTTGTCGCTAATTCTAACCGATATTTTATCCTTAACTCCTGGCATGATTCGACTGTTACTCTCATAAAAATTACAGACTTTTTCAACTGTCTCATTGGGTAATGATTTCCCTGCCTTGGCGACTGGTGAACCAAATACTCCTCTCACTTCTCTCAGCTTTCTTGCTTTTTGAACCATGTATCTCGTTGTGCCAAATTCACAACATACTTTACGGGCACTCCATGAGGGTGGAGCGACTATCAAGATTTGTACACGCTCAGAGTATTTCTTTGAGCGGTTGAATTTTTCTTTCAATTCATTTAACATTTCTTCTAATTCCAATTCTCGCGAAGAACGGAAATGTTCCTGTGTGTCTCTAGTGACCACACACTACCTGAATCATTATCTGTTGTTGGACCATCAAACTCCATTGAATCGTTAGACACTTCGTCAAAAAATACGTTGCTATTAGAATCGATAAAATGGAAAGAGTGACCGGACTGTAATGAACTATTCATAATACAATCGACAGAAATATCTGCCACGAATGTTTTTGCATTTGAAGAACACGCGGCAGAACCACGAGAGCTTCCAGCACCAGTTGAATCACTTGTTAACGGCGGAGACACTTCTGGCATAAAGTCGGAGGGTGGTGATCTCGCAGTATAAGTTGAAGCCTTTTTTCTACAGTTGTTGCATATGTGTGCTGTCGCGGGTAAAAATGGAAATTTCTGCTGCAATCTTTCAGAAATCAAACGTAGACCTTTTCCCGTGTGACCTTTCTCCCCAGGGACTCGCATCGGATTTGCACATCTCTCGGTATGCGGCATCTCATGGAATATGGATTAATTCATCTCACGAATACATCGATAATAGATCGATAAAAAAACTTAAATCAGTAGCGAAGTGCCGAAAGGCATGGATTGCGATATTTTCATCAATTGTTCATTTATTCCGAGTGCAACAGATTTTAGGAGAAAATATCAAATGACTTTGTTTGTAGCCGTATAAATTTCCAACAAAAACTGTGTCCCGCCGATTTTCTATAGAATACTTATGATTAAGGTAATTCAATACTCAACAAAGGATGAAAAACCTACTTGTTAGGTTTTACGCCTTCACTACTGAAATATTTCATACGATAGATCACATACCTTGATCAAAGTTGATGAAAAAAATGCAGGAGAATAACCGATTGGATAATTTCTGATCACGATGAACTTAACAAACTGTGTAGCGAAAGAATAGAGATGTTGCGTAAATGAAAGTATCATGAGAACCAATTGAACGTTTACTAATTGCATAAGCTCTAGGAGCTGTACGAACACACAATTCCGGAAAATTTCGTAGTCTTCTCAAGTCCCCACTCTCTGACCGCGGATTTTTGTTGTGCTTACGTTTGGGAAACAATAGCGAGTGACCAGTTGAGAGGGGGTAGGGTGGGAGCTTACGACAACGCGAGTCCACTGTAAGTGTACAGCGGGCACAAGGTCAATCCGCAAAAACCTTTAAACGTTCAATTTTCCTAATTGTATTTTTCATTATTTTTTGTCGATCTGTACTGATCAGGGGGGTTTAACCATGCTAGCCAACATAGCACTTGAAAAATATTCTCCGAATTACAGATGTTTGAAATTGGAAAAAAAAAAATTGAAAAAAAATTCCTCCTTGTCGCTGATAACTTATCCCACCTTAAAATAGCATAGGAAGGATGTCTTCATATAACCTATTCGAAAAAAAAAACAAAAAATCTGCGATCGCACGTCCCCGCGATACTGCAATATTTTTATTTGAAAAGTACACAAAAAACAAAAACAAATCGTTGTTTATTTATCAAAATCCGCCTACTCGTTCGCGAGATATGATTTTTTTTCAAATTAAGCTTTCAGCATGAATGCCAAGCAAACGAGTGATGTCAGGGCAATGAAAATTTACAGAAATTATGTACTAATATAGCACTTGACTTTAGGCATATTGATGGAAATTTTCAAAATACAAAAAAATCCAGGGTGGCTGAGTTGACATGGAATGTCCCATATATGTATTCAAGTATTGCTTTCGAGCCGCGTCGATTCTTCGAGCCGAACACGAGGTCTCGAGCAATATAATAATCTGTTTGACAGGTAAAAAAATTTAATACCAAATGAATTAATAAAATTTTTTTTAAAAATATTATTATTATTTTTGTTCTTAATTGAAATTGAAAAATTAAAAAACAAAATTCCTTCTGTTTTCAGGGACTCGAACAGCTCTGCGATTTAGTTCGATTTTACGACTGATTTTACGAAAATTATCTAATCTGTGAATAATTGTACAACTATTTGTATTACGACAATAATTGAATATAATATAAAACTGTACGACAAAATAATCATGGCAACTATTACATCAGAATATAATTATACGACAAAAAATTGAAATTATCCAATCTGTGAATAATTGTAAAAATATTTGTATTACGTCAAAAATTGAATATAATATAAAACTGTACGACAAAATAATCACGGCAACTATTACATCAGAATATAATTATACGACAAAAAATTGATTGCATATGATCTGATAGTAGTTGACCTGAACAAAAAAAAGATGGAGCAAGAAAATATTTTACATAATTCAACGACGGTAGACAAAAAAATACAAAATTTCACCAGTACAATATCACAAATTGATCTTAGAAGATCTCCATCACTGAATGTAAATGTTGAGAATATCCCTCCATTAAATCAATCTGTTTCTATAAATAATAAAGAAATAACAAAAAAACCTGAATATGATATTCTGTCCAGTACAAGAAATGATAATAAAAAACGACGTATGATAGAAGTATCTATATTAAATACATCAGCTAATACAATGACAACTCAAGTAGGTATAAAACGATCAGCTCATACTGATTCGATTGCATCAACTAGCTTCCATCAAAGTGCAAATGAAAATTGTGTATTAATGACTTCGAAAAAACCTGTGAACTTTAAAAATTACGCACGTATGAATGCGAATATTGAAAATATCGATCAGTTGACTCAGTCTGTTCAACTTTCGTCAAATTATTTGAATAATCAGGCAACAATAAATAAATATGCAAGTCAATTTGATGCGACAATGCGTGCTGAACAAAAATGTTTTTTTAGTAAGTCTCGGTCAGATGTGCCAGGTATTGTAATGAATTCTCAAGTAAGTACAAAACTACCCACAACTACATCGCCATTGATTAACTCTCATAATAATGCGAAGATAACTTCAAAAAAAAAACGCACGTGTAATCAATTTGGACCAAGCATTACAATTAACAGTTGATATGAAGCAATCGAGTTTCAAACAAGTCTCAGTGGATGATATCAATGATAAAAGATCTGAAAGGAAATCTTCAAATAATAACAAATGTATATTAAAACTCGATGAGCCGATGAAATTGGTGTTAAATGCAAAAAAAACTTTCATCACGCACAAATCAATAACGAACAGAAGTATTGATTGCGATACCGATAATTCTGTAGATTCTGCTTATTTCCATTCAATCGAAAAAGAACATTCGTATATTCAAAATATATCTGCATTGAATACAAAAAGATCTGGGGATAAAAATACAGTTCAATCACGTGTTATTGATCTTGCAACACCAATTACTCTCAATGTACCAATAATAAAGAACTTAGAAGCATTAAAAGTGATATCAGTGATTGAAGAATCACGAATAACGAATATAGATACGATAAATTATAATGCTATTAGTGAACATTATATTGGGAAAATGGATGTCGTATGTATTCATTGCAATGTAAACCATTTTCATCAAGAAAGTTGCTAATAAAGGAAATTCTTTCGATGATTGCTGTAATCATGGAAAAGTAATTCTTGATCCGCTACGAAAATTCCCCGAAGAATTGGAGAGGCTTTTTAAAGGTGAACATGAAAAATCAAATGATTTCTTTAACAACATACGGTATTATAACAATTCATTTTCTTTCGCCTCATTTAACGCCAATGTTGTAAGTTTTAATAACAGACGGCCAGGCCCATTCTGTTTTAAAATTCAAGGCCAAATTTACTATCAAATTAATACATCTTTACACCCAGAACCTGGACAACGACCATCATATGGGCAATTATTTATTTATGACGGAGATGAAGCAACGGCATATCGTTCAAGTCAAAATAAGCTTGATCTCGAATTAACCAATATTTTGGATGCAATGATGCGTAATTATAATGTATTTGCCAAGTCATACATGATGATGCAAGAAGAACTTAAAATTCAAGAATCTCAATCGAATAAAAATAATGATTCATTACCAGCAGAACTGCAATTAGCATTTACGTTGAAAGAAGGGCTTGACCCAAGACGGTATAACGTTCAGAGGTGCAATGAAGTTGCCGCTATATTTACCACAAATGCGGATGGAAATATTCCTGAATCGTCCGTAATAATAAGGAATAAAAGTACAAAACTTTTGAAGAGAGTAAGTTCACTAGATCCTAAGGTTGAACCGTGGACTTATCCTTTGTATTATCCTCACGGTTCTCAAGGATGGCATAAAGACATGGTGAAAGGTAATGGTCGTAAGATAACTAGATTGAATTATATACGATATAGAATAGCTATTCGTGATAACGAATTTAACCCTTTTATAATGGGTCGTCGATTATATCAGCAATATATCGTGGATAATTATGTTAAATTGGAAAAAGATCGAATCGATTACTGCAATTTTCATCAAAAACAATTACGTGCTGATTCATATCAGGGGCTCATAGATTATATGAATTCTTTGGAGACCAATGATAAGAACAAACGAGCTGGTAAAATCATCATTCTGCCTTCAACCTTTATTGGTTCGCCGCGTAACATGATACAAAACTATCAGGATTCAATCGCAATTTCACGGGGATTTGGAATACCAGATTTATTTATAACCATGATGTGTAATCCTAATTGGTATGAAATTAAAGAAAATCTTCTACCAGGCCAACGAGCGAACGATCGATCAGATATTTGTGCAAGGGTTTTCCATTTAAAAAAGAAGCTTTATTAGATTTGGTAATTGGGAAAAGTTTTTTTGGACAAGTCGCAGCTTATGTTTATACGATTGAATTCCAAAAGCGTGGTCTACCACATATACATCTGTTAGTGACATTGAAATCAAAAAACAGAATAAAAACTCCTGATATTATTGATAAATACATTTCTGCTGAAATTCCTGATCCATTCAAATATCCTGCTCTGCATGAAATAGTAATGAAACACATGATTCATGGACCTTGCGGAGATTGGTGTTTAAAAGATGGAAAATGTTCAAAACATTATCCAAAATCATACCAAGAAGAAACCTCTATTGATGCTGATAATTATCCATACTACCGGCGTAGAGATAATGGCAAAACGTATGAACGTTTTGAAACATTTACTGTAGATAATCGATATGTAGTTCCATATTGTCCTACGCTTTCACTGATGTTCAACTGTCATATCAATGCCGAGGTAGTTATAAGTAGAAAGTCTATAAAGTATTTACTTAAATACATATTGAAGGGTCATGATGCTGCTGCTGTAACTATTTCTCAAAGACCGAATGAACCTCCACAATCGGCAAGTGAGTCATTGTCAGTGATTGATCATGATGAAATAAAAATGTACTTAGAATCACGTTATGTAAGTCCGGTTGAAGCGTGTTGGCGTATATTTAGTTTACCTCTGCACAGAAAAAGTCATGCTGTAATACGTTTACCGGTACACTTGCCTGATCAACAGACTATAATTATCCATAACGATACCGAAGAAGCAGCTAATGTGACAAATATGATTAATCAAGCGACTATGCTGTTAGATTATTTTGCATTAAATGCACGTGACGTCGAAGCGAGGAAATCCAAATATGTTGAAATTCCCAAATATTATACATTCAAGTTACAAGTAATATACAATAAGAAAGTACGTCGTTGGGAAAAAAGAAAATCATATTTCAATTGTATTGGACGCATTTACTCAGTTAGTCCAAGCTCAGTTGAATTATTTCATTTCAGATTATTATTGTTGAACGTAAAAGGTGCTACGAGTTTCAATAATATGAAAACAGTGGACGGAGTACAACACGAATTATTTGTGCAAACTTGCTTAGCTTTGCATCTTATTGAAGATGATGAGGAATGGAAAAAAGCAATGCAAGAAGCAGCATCCTAGATGATGCCTCGACAACTTAGACGACTTTTTGTTAGAATCTTGATTCATTGTAATCCACTACATCCGGCTGAACTTTGGAATGAATTTCAATCTCTGATGTCAGAAGACTTTAAACGAAATGTAGATTCAGAAGCAGCTAAAAAAAAAGCGTATATATCAATAGACAAAATGTTACGTACAGAAAATCGAAACCTCGCTGATTTTATTAACATAGAAGAATTATCAGTAGAAAATGATGATGTTGTCGATCATATATCACCGCAGCCATATTTAGAAGCTGGTAAAAATTATCATGCAAAATTAAATACGGAGCAGAAATTGATAGTCGACATTATTTTAAACGTAATAAATAATAAAAGTGATGCAGCTAATACTAATTTTGATAATTGCTTTTCTATCAATGGCCCTGGAGGATCTGGAAAAACTTTCATCTACAACACTCTTTTCAATCTTTTAATGGGTAATAAAAAGAATGTATGTACCATGGCCTTTACAGGAATAGCAGCAACGTTACTTCCTTTTGGAAAAACAATTCATAAAACATTTGGCTTACCCGTCCCTTTATATTCTGATTCTACATCTAACATCAAAGTGCAATCAGAGGAAGCGGAGTATTTGAGAAATATCGATATTTTTATTTGGGATGAAGCACCAATGGCTCCAAGATATGGTTTGGAAATAATTGACAGAACTTTAAAAGATATCACAGATAATGATACACGATTTGGCGGTAAGATCATCGTTTTGGGAGGAGATTTTCGACAACTCTTACCTGTTAAATTACACAGCACTCGCAGTGAACTTATCAATTTATCAATTAAAAATAGTATACTTTGGAAACATTTCATAAACTTTGACTTGAAACAAAATATGCGTACATTACCGTCCGAAATTGAATTTCCCAAGTTTTTGATAAATCTGGGAAACGTAACTTTGAATGATAACAACAATAATTTACAACTGGCGAGCATACCAGCTCATTGTATTGCTTTAGAAGATGAAGACATAGTCGAAAGTACTTATGGTAACATCCTTCGAAATAAGAAATACAGAGAAGCTATTCATTTTGCTATTTTATCTCCTCGGAATGATGATGTTGATGAAATCAATAAAGAAGTTGTTAAACTCCTTGAGCAAAATACTGAAAAGGTATTCACAAGTATAGATAGTACAGAAAATTGTGATAATGGTAATTTAAATGAATCTTTGTTACCAGAATATTTGAATACATTATCTCCAACGTCACTTCCACCTCATGAGTTACGTCTAAGAGTAAATACTGTTGTAATGTTGATCAGAAATCTCAGTATAGACGAGGGTTTATGCAATGGTACCAGATTATTGATTTCGAAAATGTCCAATAACGCATTGTGTTGCGAAATTTGAACCGGTGATAAAGCTGGCGAAATAGTATTTATAAGTAGAATTACATTATATTCCGAAAATGAATTCGCATTCACGTTCAAGAGGCGACAGTTCCCGATCAAAATAGCTTTCGCAATGACCATTAATAAATCACAAGGACAAAATTGTGAAAAAATTAGTATTGATCTTCGAAAAGGTGTATTCAGTCATGGACAACTTTACGTAGCTTTATCTCGAGTTCGTTCGTGGGATTCATTTAAAATTCATCTTGATCATCAATATAAAAATGATAGTATCAAAAATTATGTTTGCAAAGAACTTTATGTATAACATATTCCTCAAATTTCACTAACTGAATGAGAAATCACCTATTCCAAATACTAAGATAGAATACTTCGTTTATCACCTTTGTTTTTTACATATTAAGATTCGGCGAGATTGCAAGTATATTAACGGTTAATTAATGTGAAAGAAATTATCACAACTGAAATACCACAAATGATTCAGAATATGTTTGGAATAGTGAGATAATACATATATCTGAAATTGGATATTTAAAAAAATAGTATCTAATCATAAAGTGACTAACGAAAAATTATGAGGATCACAGAGAATATCATGAAAATTGAATTTTACTCAATATTTATGAAACAAAGACCATCGATACTATTTTAATGGAAACTACTTGATAAGCAGCATTGAATAAAATTTAATTCTTATGATAATGATCAAAATATAAACCATTTAAACAATAAGTGAACACATATGTTATATACCGTGAGAATCAGGTGAAACCGAATGGTCCATCCGCCCAGGCGCTGAACATTTGGTATTTTCATGGGGATGGCCACTCGTTGCACTGAAAATCCCTAGGGTGATTTTGGCGCGCGGTCGATGAAACTCGGCAGATCGACCGCACGCCAAGATCACCCTAGGGATTTTTCAGCGCAACGAGTGGTTATCCCCCTAAAAATACCGAATAATCGGCGCCTGGGCGGATGGACCATTCGGTTTCACCTGATTCTCGCGGTATACTTAATTATCAACAGATTATGTTCATAACGATGAAACATCGTGCGATTGAAATATGACAGACATGACTCGTAGTCTTGAAGTAATATTATCGTATCATGGTATATACGTATATATGTATGACATAAAATATGGAATTAAATGTGATTGTCTATTAAAGTTATATATGATATTTCACTTCATATATTTAAAAGTTGAATTTGATTATATATATTCAACTTATTGAAAGTAATTAATTGATTAATTAATTAATTAGTTGAAAGTTTTAAAATTTGCCATTGACCCATAATTATACAAATACCTAATTATAATTCGTATACCATGAATCATCAACAATATGTAACTGTAATATATTATTATTATTGTATTGATTATGATATAAATTGATCATTCGATTCTTATGAACTTCTTATATCCGTTGATCAGTTATCGGAAGATCGCTTTATTCCAATCTTATTTTCTGAAACGACAAAAACAAAATGAACTGAAAATCTTGCATATTAAAAGCAGACTTCTAATTTATGTATCTAAATAAAGATGCAATATACCTTTGTTTTATCCGCATTTGAGAATTCAGACATTTCTTGTTTTACTGACTTGACTGCTTCTCGCAAAGTTTCGACCGACATTTTTTCATCGTTCAATTGATAAATGTTATTCACGTTTGGAATTTCAAAATAAGGTTGTTTTGCAGAGTTGTTGAATTTTCCGATTAATTTCAAATGTTCGCCTTTTTCAAAAAATATATTTTCATCGAAATCCCGAATATAAACTGTTAATTTAACAGATCCATCGGTTACAACTCCGATTCCTCTCAAATTGTGAGCACCATCTTTACGAAACTCCGTCTTCAGATAAACAAGTAAAGCTGAAAAATATGTAATACAACAAAAATAAGCATAGAATAATCAAGATGTAAATAAAAAAATTTTTATTCCAAAAATTATGTATCAAGCTCACCAATTTTTGTATTACTACTCATAGCAGCAATACTTTCAACAATTGAAGAGTATTTGACGCAGGTTTCCACTAATTCCGTTTCAACAGTCTTTAGTTTTCCAAGATTATTGACAGTTGTATTACTACGACAAGTTAGAATATAATCTTTTCCAGTTTTGCTGTATTTCGGTTCTTGAGGCCTAGCAAATGGGCTATCGATATGTATAATCTATAAATATAAAAAAGTAAAGAATCAATCCATAAACAAATCCATATAAATAAATACATAAAACTTAAATTGACTCACAGCACAATTATGCCGATTTCAAGTTTATGTTACTTACATGATTCAGAATAATGAAAGATTTGATTCGCTTTATTTCTTCGTCCCATACAGCCATAGGTACCAAAATACCCGGTTCACATTCCACTTCGAAATTGAAAATTGTATACTTAAGTTCACCTTTTACTATGGTGATTGGCTCATTTATAACTTTCACAACTCCTATGATGTCGCTATACATATTGTAACATATCCGGCCGGTAAAATAAGAAGAACGTCGCGAAGGATCGCAACAAGAAGACGAAACAATAGACCGAGGGATTAGCCAAATCCCTGGGTATAGTCTCAACCAACGTCACATCACGATAGGAGTGGGGAGTACGCAATATAAGGAATCGTCGACCGAGCTAGGTAGCGATTCTAGGTACATCACCAGAACGACTCACTAGTTAGATTGATAATTTAAATTCACTTGCCAGGCGTTGAAACGTCTAGTTTCAACGACCTATATAAATTCGTGTATAGCTTCAAAAAGTAGAGTCAAATTATAAATTTATTAGAATATCATGTAAAGAAATCAATAAAAAGCATAGTATCATTGGATCTTGCAAAAATAAATTAGAAGCACATTCTAAAGCAGATGTACCATTTAGAAAGGAGAAGATAGATAAACCCAAATTTAGCCAATTAGGATAAGTAAATTAGAGTTTAAGGAACCGTTGTATACAAAATTATGATTTGTTTTTCTTCTGTTAAAATTTCACTTAAGGTGCATTAAACCACTATACAACCTATACTTTCTTATCTGATATTTCTATCTGACCACATTAACGCCTATAAGCCAACAAACAGAATAGGGACAGATCCGGAAGCTAGCAAAGAGCGTACGGCATTGGTTATCCCGTGTCCGAGGGCCAATGCAGCAATCCCGAATCTGTTGGACAGTCTTGGAATCTTATATTCCCGGATCTGTAGTCAGATTAAATAAAGGAAGGAGAGCATAGGCACGACAGGCTTGGTTCGCCCGGCTCTGTGAAGGGAAGGCGGCTTTGAAAAGTTATTCCGAGTCCGCATGTTAGAGACGGCATTGGTATATCCCGTGTCCGGATAGTTAATTTAGTGAAACAAAACGGATAGGTGGCTTTTATGGCAAAATCCATGTTTCCCCACCTACGATTCATGATCTGAGGAATCCCAAAAAGAAAAAGTATTAACACCAAATTTCGAACTGGTTAATAATCACAATAATGTGCAAATTTTGCTACAGCTTCATAGCCTGCAAAATTAGCAATTGTTACAATATATAATAAGAAACAACGAAATTCATCATAACTATTTTTTTCAATGTGAAGAATTTTTTTAGATTTTCCTTTCTCTAAAAAATCTAACACACAAAGTAGATGCGGAGCATTCCATGTCAAATCAATCACCAGCCGGTAATCCGTGATTATGCAGTATTTTTTAGATATTTTTTCAGACAATAGTTCGCAGTTGGAAAATCATTTAAAAAAATTATATTTCTTTTATTTTGAACTGTTCTTCTGAAATAAATCTTCAAGTTATAATCGTAAAATACCATTATTTTTGTTTCAACAGAATTCACCAAAATTTGATAATTACGGAGGACAATTTTGAAACTACAATGGGAACAAGATTTCAGTGAGAAAAAAGAAAAAATTTAGAAATGGTAATTTGTAATTTGTAATTTGCTAAAATTATTGCAATAAAATATTGAAATCATTCAGAGAAAAAAATTCATGATTTTTTTAGATGAGAGCTACATACAGTGTGATTCTGTGGAAAATCGCGCGCCTAAAAGGTAGGCTTACGGGAAACGCCTGAATTGAGCAGATCAAACATCGACGATTGTTCATTCATTTCGTGGGAAATAAAAACCGATCGTCGATGTTTAATCTGCTCAATTCAGGCGCTTCCCGGTAGCCTATTCTTAGGCGCGTGATTTTCCACAGAACCGCACTGTATATCATTTTAATAAAATATAAAGCAAATGTAAAATAACCAAGATAGGTGATTTACCATGGAATACTCCGTAGGCATATAAATTAATAAATTATACTTACATTGCTGCATCCATAGGTTTTATTGCGTCAATCGTTTCTTTAGAAGAAATATATAGTTCTGGATCATCAATATATAATATGCTTCTTTCATCGTCCAGATTATACGCGCTCATATCATCATTCGCCATGATATCTATCACTTATTGATATTCGAAAGGAAAATATCTCCGAACCACTTTCTTTTTACTTTCAAATTTGATGGAAAAACAAATATTTATTATTTTTTTCAATCAGTTGACCCGGTTGCACGCAAGTTATTTTTCCATTGCCATTGGTTACGATTTACTCGTGTCGCACAGAAACAATTGAAAGTTGAAATGCAACTTTAGATTGTTTTAAACAAACAAAAACTGCGTGCATAGCTGTTACATACATCAAGAGTGCTGCAGTCGACTGCAGCTGAGATCAAATCTTCATCTTACAAATACGCGTAAGTTGTTATTTAAATTTATAATAACATATTTTATGCATATCAAATAGATAACATACATATATTTTCGTACATTTGCATAATTGTTAAACTTTGGCGCTAATGAGCCAAGTAACGCTGGTTGTTTGAAAATTCAAATGAAGCGCCATCAGTGGTGCGTATACATTTACACACATAGTCACTGACACACACTGATAACAGCATGCATCGGTAATCGACGCCATTTTTATTACTTGGCTTTGAAAGAGCTTTGCCTATTCAATCCCATTGAAATACGGCAATGCGTCCAGTAGCGACCGTTATTTTAAAATTCGAAATATTGGTAATTCGAAATATTGGTCTTGAGAAATGTTGACCCCCACCCACAAATTACTCGACAATGAATTCATTAAATATATACTGCCCAAGAAGTAGCGCCAGCGCAAAATATTCAAAATTATAATAATATCAAAATTGGAAGTAACGTCACGCCGACAGTGTATATCGGTATGGCTGCATTCTTTTATTCCAGCAGTCAAGCAGCCCTGCGTTGGCATTGGTTTATTCTTCCGAACTCTAAAATACGATTGGTTATAATAATTAATTGGTTAATGAGAAGTGACGTCACGCCGACAGTGTATATCGGCATAAATGCGTTTGGGAACACCGACATACACAATACCGTCCATATTAAAATCGCGAATGGAGTTCCGTTTCCGTCGTGTATCCGTTTCGGTCGTGTATCCGGACGAACGTCTCTAAGTAACCTATAGATATATTCCGTTTAATATTGCGTTAATAATCGTTTAACTCAACTAATAAAAAAATAACCTTCGGCGGACAAGTCAACTGGTCCAAATTACACTTAATTAAATAAAATTTAAAGAAAGATCCCCAAAATAAAAACGGATTGCGAATAGCGTCTATTTTCACTGGATTCTACAGCGTGGTGACTGATCCTCCATTAAGTGGTTTCGGCGACACGTGAGCTGACTATATAGCCTGGCTTAAAAGTTTTATTACTAATATTGTAATGCATCTAAAAAAAAAAAATCACGAACTAGAGTTAAGGACAATAAAAAAAAATACTAAATACTTAGTACTAAATAGTATGATGTATCTAAAAAAATAAAAAAATAAAATAATAAAAATCACGAAAAAAATACTAAATGCTAAATACTAAATACCATGATGCATCTAAAAAAAAAATAAAAAAAAATAAAAAAAAATAATAATAATCACGAACAAGTGTGTGTTAAGGACAATAAAAAAAAAATAATAAACGAAATATAGGGGACTTCCGTTTAGGAAACCGCAGAGACAAGTTAGAAAGCTAGCACGTGGTGAATAAAAGTGAAAGTGGCGGTGAACCAGACACGGGAGAATAAAAAGAAGGAAGCAGGAAGAAAAAGGAGCTCGGGTGCAGCAAGAGAGGAAACAGAAAGAGGGAAATCTGGAGAGAGAGAGGTGAGGAAAGAAAATAAGCAGAGTACCTAACCTAGAAGTTGCAAGCGACAGGAGGGAAAGCGCAAGCGCGAATGGGTAAAGACGGACTACGTGAGTCGAAGTCAGGAAAGGAAAGGAGGGAGGAGAGCGAAGAAGAACACGGAGAAGAGTGGGGGACGCCGCGAGGCTCACTAGAGACGTTAAAGAGGGGGAGACCGTTTAAAGCTGAGACCTGGTACAGGAAGAGGGCAGGATCAGACGGATCACTGCTAGAATACTTCAGAAAAAGGAAAGCAGAAGTAGAAGAAGGGGATACAGAGGAGAGGATATTTAAAAAGAGCACAAAGATTGAAAGATCCCCGAAAGGAAAAAAAGGAGAAAGAAAAGAAGATAGCGGCAAGGAAAGCGGAGAAGAGAAGCATACAGGAACGAGAGAAAAAGAAAAGGAAGAAGACAGCGGGATAAAAGAGCCAGAGGAAGGCATGGAAGGGTGGATGAAAATGATCATAGAGCAGATGGCCGAAGGCACTAGAACAGTAACGGAGGAAATGAAGAAACTAAGAGAAGAAATAGAACTAGGAAGGAAAGAGACGAGAGAAGAGATGACGAGACTAAGAAGAGAGCTAGAAGAGATAAAAAGACAAGGGAGAGATGAAAGAGAAGAACTAAAACACAGAATAGAGAAACTGGAGGAAGAAAGAAAAAGAGAGGAAGTCGAAGAAGAAGAGAAAAAAGAGAAAGAAGCTAACGAGGGAGAAGTGAGACTGAGGAGCATAATAGAAGAAGTAAGAGAAAGAGAAAACAGGAGAGTAAGGACGCAAGAAAGAAAAGTAAGAGAGTTACAGGATACGTGGGAAAGAAGGGATAAACAGGAAAGAAGAAACATTATAATAAAGGGGGACGAAGTTAACACAGAAACGGGGGTAGAACGAGCAGCCAGAGAAATCATAGAGAGGGTAACAGGCCAGAGGACAGGAATTAAAGAGGCCATTGGGCTAGGAAAAGAGAAGAGAGCGATTAGGGTAACGTTCGCGAGCTGGGAAGAAAAGAAGCAGGTTATGGCGATGAAAGGAAAGCTGAGGGGAAGCAGAATATTCATCGACGACGACCTAACTAAAAGAGAGAGGGAGATACAGAAAGAAATACTGGCCAAGGCCAGGACCGAAAGAGAGGGGGGGGGGGGGGGGGGGGGGGCGAGAGTAAAAATAGCATACCAAAAGATGTGGACAGGGGAAACCCTTTGGGTATGGGATAATGAACTAGAGGATATAAGAGAAGAAAATCAGACAAGAGGAAGCGCAGAGAGAGGGGGAGGAAGGGGAATAGGGAGAGGCAGAGGCTAGGGGTGCGAAGAAGAAAAAGGAGCGAAAGTACTATTCTGGAATGTAGCGGGGGTAAAAAGTAAAGACGAAGAATTCTGGGAGTACATAAAAGGGTTCGAGATAATAGGGCCGACAGAAACATGGCTAGAAGAGCCGGAGTGGGAAAAGTGGAAGAAGACGCTACCAAAAGGATGGAATTGGGAATGCCAGGGAGCAGAAAGAACGGAAAAGAGAGGAAGAGCAAAAAGAGGAATAATAACAGGGGTAAGAGAAGAAATCGCAGACTGTAGAAAATGGAAAAAAGGAGGAAGGAATACAAGAAAGAAAGGCCTAAATTAAAGGCCGCACGTGGAGAATCATAACGTTCTATAACAGAGGAGGAGACAGTGAGAAGCTAAGAAGACTAGAAGAAGTGATAGGAGAGGAGCAGGAGGAAGGGTACCTCATCGTAGGGGGAGACTTCAACGCAAGAATAGGCGTCAAAGGGGTAAGAGAGGAGGGGGAGGAGGGGGGAGATGAAAAAAGGAAGACAAAAGACACAAGAACGAACAAAGAAGGTGAACAGCTAATAGAGACAATAAGAAGAAGGGGGTGGACGATTCTGAACGGAAATATGAAAGGGGACGAGACGGGGGAAATCACATACAGGAGGAAGGAAACAGCGACAACGATAGACTCCTGCATAGTGAACGAAGAAACGTGGGAAGAGATAGATAAGATGGAAATAGAAAGGAGGATAGAATCACACCACCAACCAATGATAGTCACAATAAAAGGGGAAAAATGGAAGGAAGAGAACAGAGTAGAGGAAGAAAGAGAGAGACAAATATGGAGTGAAAAAGAAAGAGAAGAATTCATGAGAAGATCAGAAGAAATAAGGTGGGAAAAAGAGGAGGTAGAGGAGGGGTGGAGTGAATTAGCAGAAAAGGTAAGGGAACTCACGGCAAAAAGAAAGAGCAAGAAGAGGTGGAGCATAGAAAAGAAGGAATGGTGGGACGGGGAGTGCAGGGCACAAAAGAAGAAAACGCAGTGTTCGTTCCCGACTAACTTATTTGGATAATAAAAGCCTAAGAACCCGAGCTACCGTATTTTCACTCGGTAAGTTGATATATATTGTAACATACGCGACCTGCCTGCAAGGCATGCCTAGCTAGTTGTTACAGAAAAACACGTGAAGACGGATTATGACGCGATAATCCCCAAAATTCGGTGAAGTAGTGGGGAGACGACAATAAATACCAGAGCGACCCAAGCCAAAGGAGCACTCTACGAGCACAGCGCTCTGGGTGTCTCACATTGATATAATCTCAGAAATATCGCTTTTCTAGATTAACATAGCTTCTCTTTCTAATGATCAAAGCGATCAATTAAAAAGTCAATTCTCGAAATAAGAAACAAAATTTAGTTGTCATGAGACAACGGCATTGAGCCACCAATAAACAAGTTAGCAAAGCGCTAATTAGCATTATATAGAATCAAACAAGTAACCTAGCCTAAACACTAGAAATAGATACTGACTATATGAGTAAGAATAGCTTAGACTCAAACTAATAATAACGACTTTATTAAATATATGTCCTTATATCATTCGTGATAAAATACAAATAGATTATCAACTCATTATACAACTCAATTGATTCCTTGTCTGTTTCTTATTCGACTTCTAAATAGAAATTCGATGACATAGGGAACAGCTTCGGCGCGTGAATTCATAGAGCGTATGGCATCAGCTAACTACTTATGTCCGAGGGCCAGTGATCACAAACCCAAGTCTGGTACACAGTCTTGGTTAACCACCCAGATCTGAGAACGATATCGAATAGGGACTCAGGTACGGATTAAAACACCCTACTCTGACATAGATAATCAGGCACGGCGTAACAAACCCTGCTCTGAAGGAGCACGGTTCTGGCAATAAAACGTCCGAATCCGTGCGAAGATAGATAAATGAATCTAAGGGCTTTTCTTGTCGGCAGAACCGACTATTTTCCCCTATTATTTGAGGAGTTCCAAATTTTTACATCATCACCTTGCAAAGACAAAAAACTCACAGTAACGACGGCCCACCTTAACCGTTCCGTTTAAGGGAGTAAAACGTTACAATATATAATGTGGATGTTAGGATGGTGCGTTGAGGGTATATTTCAGTGACCACTCAGATGGCTCTAGATTAAAACACAACAATTATATTTTGTAAGTAAAAACAAGAACGTTAACAGTAGAATGAAAATGAATATGACGTGTGAATTTTATTGGCATTAGATGAGTGGAAAGTTGGAACAGTTGCTGAAGGCACGACTGTTCTCTTCCAGGCTGCTTTTCTAAGTGATTCTTTTTTGTATTAGAGGAAAGTCAAGGGCTCCCTTCCCCGGGTGACCCCTCTCACATGCCATGCAAAGCTGCAGTTAAAACATACCCCAGCCTGCAATGTGCGGGAGATGGGGAATATCATCCCGAGAAACTTGTGGAAAGTCCCTTGCCTCAATATTTATGGTTTTTGGCTGTACTAGTCTATCCTAAACTATCCCTTCGGTTCTCTAGGAGAGAGGCACCCACGGTTGGGTACGGTCAGCTGAGGGCCACGTGTTTCTCAAGGGCCTTTCCCTATGAGAAAGAGTGAAGCCTCTAGCTGCCACCCTCTGGCCAGGGGTCTACGTTTCGTAAGACGCAACACGCAGGGTGCCTGGAAAAAAGTGGAAACAAGAGAAGAAGGGGGGGGCAGAGAAATGGAAATATTCAGGAGGGAGAGAGGGAAATATAAAGAGCTATGCGGACAGAAGAAACAGGAGTGGAGGGAGAAAGAAGACCTGAAAATAGAAGCAATAAAAGATGAAGGAGAGATGTGGAAATACATAAACAGGGAAAGAGAGAAAAGAACGGGGGTGAGCGACAAGATTAAAATGGAGCAATGGTCTAAACACTTCATAGAACTGCTGGGAGGTAAGAAGGAGAGGTGCAGAGAATTAAGTGATGAGGAAGACAACGGGGAAGAGGAAGTAGAAAAAAGGAGAGATAGTGGAAATGAGGAAGAAGCGGAAGAGAGAGAAATAAAAGAAGAAGTGAAGAAAAAAATAGATAAGCTGAAAACAGGAAAAGCAGAAGGGGGAGACGGGATAAAAAACGAGGCCTGGATAGCAGGGGCCAAGAGCATCAAGCGAAAGATTGAAGACATCATATGGAAAACCTGGAAGGGTAAAGGATATGCAGAGGAATGGAGAGATGGAATAGTTTTCCCAGTGCACAAAAAGGGAAGTACAGAGGATGTGAAGAACTACAGGGAGATAACGTTGACACAAACGGCCTACAAGATATATGCAATGATACTGAACGACAAGTTAACGAAAGAACTAGAAGACAATGGAGGTCTAGACGAAACGCAAATGGGATTCAGGGGAGGAAGGGGAGGAATGGACAACATTTACATAATTAAACACGTAGTTGGAAAGCGGCTGAGAGAGAAGAAAGGCAAGGTACTCCTAACCTTCGTTGATTTGAAAGCAGCGTTTGATAAGTTAGACAGAAGCACACTATGGGAGGCGATGAAGAAAAGAGGCATAAGCAAGGAAATGATAAAAAGAGTTAAACAAATATACAAGGAAACCAGATGCAAAATTAGAGTGGAAAATGAAACCTCAGAAGAGTTCTGGGTAGACAAGGGAGTCAGGCAAGGTTGCCCCCTAAGCCCTACCCTATTCAATATATACGTAGCAGACCTGGAAGACACGATGAGAAAAGGACAAGACGGAGGGGTGGTTATAGAAAAAGAAAAAATATGGACTCTAGGATACGCCGACGATGTGGTACTACTAGCAGAAGACGAGAAGGGAATGAAACAGATGATTGAAAGAGCGGACAGATACTTCAAGAAAAGGAAGCTAGAAGTAAACAAGGAAAAAACAAAGATACTGATATGCAGTAAAGGGAAAGGAAGAAGAAAAAGGCAGAAGTGGACATGGGGGGAAGAAGAAATGGAAGAAGTGGACGAAATGAAATACCTAGGCTACGTGCTGAGCAGGACCAACTGTGAAAGGCCCCACATAAAAGATAGAATTGGGAAGGCAAGGAAAGCAATGGGGGCGCTATGGGGTATAGGAGAAAGAAAATTCAAGGGAGATATAGAATGGAGAATGAAAATCTTCGAATCAGTAGTAGGGGGAATTGTACTATACGGGGCAGAAATTTGGGGATGGGAAGAGAAGGAGGAAATCGAGAGACTGCAAGAAAGGTACATAAGGTGGGTGCTCGGGCTAGAGAAAACGACTCCAGGATACATAGTAAGAGAAGAACTGAAGAAAAGCAAGATAAGAATAAGGGCAGGGAGAAGAGCGATTAGATATGAAGAGAAGATTAGGGCAGAAGGAAAGAGGAAACTAGTAAGGGAATGCTGGAAAGAAAGAAGGAAGATGGAAGTAAAAGGAGAAGAAGACAGATGGGGAAAGGAGAGAAAAAAGTACCTGTGGAGGTGCGGGCTCGGAGCAGAAGGGGTAGAGAGATAGAGAAGCATCGAAGGCTCGATAGAAGATAAGGCAGTACACAGAGACAGAGAAGTGCAAGAACAAGAGAGAATGGACCAGATATGGAGATCAAGGAGCGTGCCGAGATACAAAGAGATAAGGGAGGTAGGAGTGCCGAGGTACACAAAAGGCAAAAGAAAAAGCAAGGGGGAGGACGTAAAGATAATAGCAAGGATCAGATGCGGAAATGAAGAAAGAGGAACGAAATTCTGGTTAAAAGAAGAAGACAGGAAATGCAGGATGTGCAGAGAGGAAGAGGAAACACTAGAACATCTAACGGGAAGCTGCAGAGAAATGGAAGGAGTGACAGAGAAAATCGCAGAGATAACAGGAGTGGAAGGCAGGGGGCTAAGGTGGGGAAAAGAACTGAGGAAAAGAAGAGAAGAAGTAGCAAGGAAAGAAAGAGAACAATGGGAAAGCTAGAGGCAGAACAGACGGTACAAAAGGAAAGAGAAACCCATAGGTAAAGAGCAACAAGAGAACAGTAGGATAAAGGCAAGGCAGCAGGAACTAGGAAGAAGTAGCGCGATCTGACGGCAGAGTAGAAGAACGAAGAGAGTAGGGCCGCGCCAACGGCGAGATGGAGGGGGTTGGAGAGACGAGACAACAGTCAGCAGGTAACAGTTAGGCATAAGAGTTAGTAGAAGCTACAACTAAAGGAGCAGACAAGAGAAAGATGGAAGGAAAAGAGGAAGCAAAATGGAAAGAAGAAGTGAAAGAGGAGCTAAGGGGAATAAGGGCGGATCTGAGAGGGATAAGGGCGATCGCGGAAGCGATCCTGGGTGAACTTCTGTGTCAAAGGAAAGAGAAGGAAATGAAAGGAGAAGGAGGAGAAGAAGACAGGAAGGCGAGCACCGACGCGGAGGCCGAGGGGTTGACCCCCTACGCGTCGGGAAGCGGGATGTGGGACAAGAAGAGAGAGGAAAGGAAGGAGCCAAGGAAAAAGGAAGAAAAGGGAGAAGGTGAAGGAGCCATAAGGGAAAAGGAAAGGGAGGCTAGGAAGAATAGAAGCAAGAACGTTACAATTAGGGGACTAAGGAGAGAGGGGAAGGAAGAGACCGGAGGACAGTGGCTGAAGTGGCAGTTCGGGAGCACAATCGGGATAGCAAAGGAGTGGGAAGTCAAAGGGGAAGGGAAGGAAAGAATTTGGGTGGTGGAATTGGTAGACGAAAGTGAGAAGGAATGGATCCTGAAAAAAAAGGAAAAGATATGGAAGGAAGAAAAGATAAAAATAGACAAGGACTTAACGTACACAGAGAGATTCAAGAGATGGAAAGTTCAAGAGAAGGTGAGAGAGGAGAGAAGAAAAGGAAGGGAAGAAATAATGGCAGAATGGGAAGAAGGGATGGTGAAAGCGGGAGACACAATCTGGAAATGGGACGAATTTAAAGAGGAATGGAAGGAAACCAAAGAGACCGAAAAGAAGTAAGAAGAGGAAGGAGGAAGAAAGGAAAATGAGGGCTGGAAGACGAAACAAGGAACAGTCGGAGAAAGAACATAGGGGAAAGTCAGTGTGAAGAGTGCAATTATGCGTAGCATTACTGTGTGCCTAGAAAAAGACTCGGCAGGATTCTGTCCGATTTAGCCTACCAAGTGATCCATTGACTCTGACGTAGTATGTCCTAGCCTTCGCAATATTATGTTTATTTTGATTTAGGTGAGTTAGTCAACCAGTACTTGGCTTATTTTGATTTATTCTGATTCATTTTGATTTATTATGATTTGTGACGTGGAAATAGGAGAAAAGATTTAGAAGATTTTGTTTGATGTACAGAGGGAATATGTAATTAGCAATAGTAGATAGTATAGGGATTTAGAATAAGAGAGTAGCCAGTCTACAAAGTATCTAGTTGTAAGGAAAATAACTTTGTAAGTGGATATTACCTTGTAACGCCGAAAGGCAAACAAAAGAGACAATAAACTATAATAATTAATAATAAACGAAATATAACAAAAAAAAAAAAAGTGTGTGTTAAAGACAATAAAAAAAATACTCAATATTAAATACTAAATACTATGATGCATCAAAAAAAAAAAATCGAACAAGTGTTAAGGACAATAAAAAAAATACTAAATACTATAATGCATCTAGAAAAAATAGAAAAAAATGAAAAAAAAATCACGAACAAGTCTTAAGGACAATAAAAAAAATACACAATACTAAATACTATAATGCATCTAAAAAAAATAAAAGAATAAAAAAAATGAAAAAATGAACAAAAGTTAAGGACATCAAAACGGATACATAACTCCCCAATAACAGTAACTTCGTCTAAAAAAATCACGATCAAGTGTTATGGTCAATACGATTCTGTCTTATAAATAATTATCCAATATACTGTTGATAGCCGAGGAAATTAAAGGAAATTTAAAATATATACGGCAATTGAAATTAATAAAGTTAAATATACGAAATATATTACTATACATGCCCTTCGATATTTCGACAAATTTTGTATTATTTTACGTAGCAGCAACTTATAGTGATAAACACGGTCATACATCACCAATTTTATATTGTTTTCCAATTAAATTCAATATTCATCAGTTATCAAGAGACTTGGTAGAGTCTCGCGCCGAGTACATTAAAAAGAATTTTTCACGTGCAGCGCGGGACGAGACTCAACCGAGTCTCTTTACCCGAACGGCAGCTCTTCGGCGGAGTGGGGGAACATGTTTCTTATTTTTCAAGCGTTATTGAAGTCGCTTTCAGGATAAACGCTTGATTTTCGGAATCAGGGCCAATTCAGTTTTAATCTAAGACCAAAATCAATACAATCGATGCACGGATAGCCGATTACTGATGATTCACAAAATCGAGCAGGCCAGTATCACGACGAAATCTTGGTCGCGTCCGTCTCCGTCGTCGACATGACGTCATCAAAAGTTGTATGGGCATAAAACTACATAGAGAGTACCTCGATGAGACGAAAATTACATAGGTCTCAATTCGCTAGGAGCATGTCGCTCTAGAGGTTCATTATGCCTTGTACATATTCTATGGTCTATGGAGCAGACGGTCTGAAACTTGCACACGACTATGGCACGCCCGCCCGTAGCTTGTGATGACAGCTGAGAATCATTATTAGGAGTATCCCAAAACTTTTCAAACTAATAATGTTTGATATAAAAGATGTAAAATATTGTTATTGTCAAATTTATCCCCAACGTCTAAGAGAACAATAATGAATATTAGTTATTTAAGGCTGTTGAAGGGGGTCCGGCCATTTTTGTCGACCGTTCGCAGCGCCATACGCGTTGAGTTTTCGGACTAAACTCGTCAGGACCGTGCTGATACAAAATATGGGTGCAAATTAGAGGGCCCCAAATTTCACACAATTTGTTGTAAAATGAGAATATTTCTTAAATCTAAATTCTTGCGTATCTATAAACAATCTTGCAGCCAATATTTCACAATCCATGAATTATCTATGAACTGGGTACATCAAAATTGATGGTAGACGTGACACATCAAACTTTAATCCAGTAATTCTACTTGCAGTTATCGTCCAGAGGATTCTAAATTTCCAATTAAACGTCTGATTGTTTCAATAATTACAATCAAGGACATCAAAGTAATTGCGAGTATTTGAAAAAATAGTGACATATCATTTTTAGTTTATTCATCTTGACTGTCACAGTAGCTACTCTGCAGCGTCACAACTAATATGAGGTTTTGAATGATCCCCATAGTCAAATGATAATAGCTTCAATTCCCATGCATTTTAACATATACGAGCTTTAATTACATAATTTCAATTGAGGAGTGCAATATATTATGTGAAGACAGTGCATACACAGTGTTGCGCATGATAACACATTTGATAATTTATCTGGGCACGAACTCATTTATATGAGATTATACCTTAACTTATATGACATTTTATGTATCGAATTCTATAGTTTGTCTACATGTATCATGGAAACGATGAATAAGCGAACGTTCAAGGCATGCAAGAATTCTGTCTCAGAAATGAGAAAAAGTTGTGCGAAGATACTTCATTATTTATTCTATCACTTATGTCAGTTGAACTCGCGAGTTTCTTATCTTCTTGGGGGAATTCGAATATCAGAATCGATTGAGGTGAGCATAATTATATGCAAACAAGTAACTAAGTCAACTTATCCTCATAAGGGGGTCTGCGACTGAAACTCTCACAAGAACCATTTAATTTTTTGCAAACTAATTAAAAAGGTCCACTAGAGCAATGCTTTCTACAATTTTTAGCATATGGAAGCATATGTATTGGAACATAAGTCTCAATTTTCTGCAATACTATTGTATGCGCAGGGAACCTTACGCAGAAGGTCTCCTATGTATCGCTGCGAAGGTTGAATTATTTTTTCCATACAAATACACCATGAAGTAAGAATTGCAATAAGTTTTTCTCGATTGCACCTTTTATAGTCATTCGCAAATATAAAAAATGACGTTTATTGAAGTTTCAGTGACGTTTCCCCTCACTTGATAAGAAATGAAGATGCACAGCAGTTTCATCCGAATGGAGAAATCTAATATGCCTTATAGGCATGAGATTATGTACAAAATGTGCAACACAGTTTATGCACGTTCACATTATTGAGCACGGACAGTTTGTCTACGAGTATGATTCTAACCTACAAATTAATTAATAAGTAGTTTAATCGTCAGCTAATTATGCCTACGATTCGAGTATACTACTATTGGTGCCTATCCCGAATTTTTGTCTCATTTTCTGTGCTTATTATCAACACTAATCTGCAGAATTAATTTTCATAACCTCTGAGCAAGTTATCGATGCTTACAACCGTGGACGAAACGAATTCCAAATTCTGTGGCATATTCACGTATCGCACTGTTTTGAGCCGCCATAGTGTGCGTTATGTATAAGATGGAAACGTGTGTGATTGTGTGAGTGAAACAGACGGGGCCATCAGAAATTTGTATTCGGCTATGAGTCCCGACAGTTTCAGTCAACGAGCCAATAGTGCCGCCATCTATTGTTCACGAATTTTCGCACGCTAAATTCTCCGATCGTAGACAGCTTTACAACTTGGGATGTTGATTGAACTATTTCTACTGTGATATTGTTGTGGGTGAAATAGTGCTCAGTACTAGTCGAGTGCAAGAAATCATTATATCGCTCAAATTAGATGTCACTCGTCTCACTCGCCAGCCATGTTTACTGTGTCAGTGTGTGTATCCATGTGCCAGCTGTCACGAGGATATTATATAAAGATTTTATTAGAACTCCAGGCTTATTTGTGGCTAACCTCCACTATTTCACCCAAAACAATTTTAATCAAGGAACATTTCGTACACATCAGATTCTCGAAATAATTCTTTATTCTCGAGAATTTACCGTGCGAAATTCACTCGTAGGTGTGTACATGTGTATGTGCCGTTACCCCCACCATGGGACCCCCTTCAACAGCCTTAATTAATCGTTTATCTTACGAAGCTGAAATTTTGGAGGTTATGTAAATCATCTGTCACATTGATGCTGATTTCATCAATGTTGCTGTTTTTATAATATCTGGTTTGCGTTGTAGACTATTTTGCATCAATTTTCATTCCTGCAATCATCTCAAACTTCTAGACAAGTGGTAATGAATGCTCATAGGCCATTATATCACTATAGAACATTATTCTTCGTGGAATGTGTTTTAGTGTTCCGTATAAAATAAGACTCATTATACCACAACATTCGTTAATACTGTATTTAGAGTGCATCGACAGGACCAAGAGAATACCACCGAGTTCAATTATTACCTGAGAAAAATCCGTAATTAGGGCATTTTGGAAGATTCAGACCACGCTGATACATTTATTCCAAGATTGGAAACTAGATTTTTCACAACGGAATTTATATTTTCTTGAAATTCACAGCATAGCCTTATGATGACAGAAACCAAGTTTCATACAAAATATTATTGAGCTACAGCAATCACATCATATTCTTCAAGTCAAAGCTACAGTTATAGGTGTTTTGTTTGATCTACTTCTAAATAATAATTTTGTAAAGATGTTCACGATGTGAAAGAATTAGCATTTGATCTCTTAAGTACAAACAACTATCGGATGCAGCTGCGAAAATGATGAGGGAACAACTCGGAAATGCTGTAGTCATTATTATCGATAAAGTCTCGATGATTTCAAATATTACACTTATGTACATACATCTCGGTTTAGGTAAAATATTTAATACCACAGACTGCGAAGATGATTGGTTCGGTGAAGAATATATTCTGCTTTTTGGTGATTCGTTACAACTCCCACCTGTTTGCGAAGGGCCTCTTTTTGTACAACTATCGAGTGCTCGTACGGATAAATTCCTAGGGTCAATAGGGAGTGTTAATCTTTGGTCCAATTTGTTTAGTTATGATGAACTAACGATTAATATGTGGCCACAAAACGATCAATCGTACCGCGGAATGCTTACGAGAATACGTCTCGGGGTCATTACCGGTTCAGATACAACTACATTAGACTCAAGAAAACTACAGTTCAACACATTGGAGTTCGCAAATAGGCTACGCGAATTCTGTAATTATATGAAGAATCTATCAAATGACACAGTTTGTCTATTTACCACTTGTCGCATGTGTGATGTTCTCAACGAAGCTATGTCGAATGAAATCCAAACTGAAGAAATATAATTGTTAGCTCACGACACAATCGACTGTCTTCTGTATATAAAAAAAAAGGTGCAGAAGATGTTGAATACAAATGGCGAGGATAGTTCTTGAACTGCGGGTCTAGCAAAAATGGTCACTATGATCAGACAAAACATAGACGTTGGGTCTTGTTGATGATAAAATTGGTACAATCAATTCAATATCCCAAACTATTAATACTAATGACATAGACACAGTGCGGCTAGTTTTAGCGAGCGGAGTCGAACATTGCAAAGCAGAAATGGCTGAGAAGTGCTCAAGATGCATATATGTTCTTCTTACGGCAGATCTAATCACAGTAAAGAAATCGATAGACAATTATGACGTGCCGAAAGGATACCAGGAACTATAACACGGCTGCTTGAAAGTAATTCTCTTGTTGGCAATTACATCCCTGGATTGAAAATAAGGGTTGCACGTAGGGTTACATGTTGGGAACATCTGTTTATAATTCACTACAAACAAGAATAATTATCAACCTAAATGGTACAAAAAGTAGTGAAATCCCCCCAAAAGCACCTGCCGTGCAAAAACCTTGCGCCAAGTACATTAAGGGGGGACAGTACTGAAATTGGGATTTTTTTTGTTGGTGCATGGATATTCCTCAAATGTCGACAACATTTATGAAACTCTTGAACTAGAAACTAACCAAAACTCAGGGTATATAGGCCAAGTACTTTGGAAGTTATGGCTATTTTTCGAATTCTAAAGTATACCTCTTCGAAACGTTCCCTGCGCATACAGTGTTATCGCAGAGGGCTGAAATTTTTTCCCCACACGTATACTACCATAATCTAAAAATTTGTGGAAGGAATTTTCAAATAGACTTTTTTTGCCTATCCAAGCTATTACCAATGGAGAGGGATTTTTTTCATTATAATTTTTCATACATTATGTATCAGAAAATGAATTCTATCGACGGTACGCCAAATTCCTTCCACAAATTTGAAGATAATGTGCCCTAGAATATGTGTTCAAAAGGGGAAAGTGATCAAACCATAACCAATGCGCAAGAGATTTTTTGAATACCCAAAAATATAGTTCCGAGATAAACGCGATTTAATGAATTTTTGTTGGAACAATTTCAAATAAGGAAAACGTGAATGGGAAAGGCTGAATTTTGTTCTGTGAAAATTCCTGACCAATAGTAGTTGGTATTGGAGTTTATTTATGGCCATTACGAATGATCACAAATGGAAAAATTGTACAACTCAGTAAAATTCAGAATGTAAATTATTTAGCATGAATCTGAGATTAATAATTTAATGTGAAAAAGTATTTAGTAAGTGATCCTCTCAGTTATTGGTCGGTGTCCTCCGCTACCACCATCTGGTTTCAAGTTCGCTTCTCCATTTCAGCTCCGAGTTCACTTTTTTTACTCATTATATATTTTGAGTTTTGGAGTTTTGAAAGTGCTCAGTCATAAAAACAAAATGAAACAATAATGCATTAATTTTCTTGTGGAGTAATCATTAGAGCCAGATAAATATCTTGATGGTGTTTTGAGGAAACAATTCGATCTACGATATTCATCCGACCCACACAAGTCTACTGCAAAATAACGCACCTGAATAAAATTTTGGTGCTCAAGGCTTGGAGACTGGCCTGCCAGAAGAACCATTAGGTTTGTCCGGGCGTTGAGATGACCTGTAAAAAAATATTAAAATTCTCCCGCGCTGTATGTCGTTCCTTCGACCTGCTTCTTCGCCTCCTCAGCTGTGATTTTTCTAATTTTGGCTGTTCGTCGAACTCTTTTATTCTCCGATGTTCCTTTCCATTCGCCTTTTCGCTTTCGCCGAGCGTCTCGTTGTTCGGTGATCTTTTTGGCAATATCTGGTAGTTTTCTGGACCTGACTGACAGTTTTGCCTTCTGGGCATGGAGTTCACCCATATTAAACTCAGCCACTGCAGTTACTACCGCCAAATCTACCCTCTTCTTGGATACAAAGGTCTCTTTTGGGCATTTTCGCCAAATCAGGGAGTGCAGGCTTTCGTTAGCATTCTGCGTAGCTCCTCTTGCGCACCGGGCCAGCAGTTCGTCATTTGACAAACGTTTGTAGAGAGGCCTAATCTTTTCGACCACATTTCCACTCAGTTTCAATTCCATTTTTTCGTGGCTTGCTGGCTCTTCTTTGTTCGCTGCACTTCTGTTGAAATAACACCACGAGTCTTGACCAGTGGGGCAGTTCGAATGCTGTGGATCTTCGTCGGTGGACATACAGTGGTCGAGTGTGGCATCTATCGCTCGTTTTATAGCAGGCACGTTCGGGATATTCTTCACGATAGCATTTCTGTAGTAACTAGTCAAGGATACAATCGTCGTCTCCTTGAGTGTACCTTGACCACGACCCCCTAGTACTACTCCTTTCGTTCTCCACTCTTTGACGAGCTTTCGGAGTCCTGTGCCCATCCGTTTCGCAATGTGATTTACACATTCTTCCTTTATGACAGGTACGTCCTCTCCATATGGTGCGATACTCTTGAGGTGAACGAATGTTTTCGCATCACCATCGGATAATACAGTTGTATATCTCATTTTGTTTTTACCGACGGACCTCTTCCATAAATACTCGGCCGCCTTTGTCTCCATCGCAACAGATGATCCATCGTAGTTGGCATTGCATTCTCCGCTTGTTTTGTGGCCTTCTTCCCATATTGCAGATTCAGGCGAATTAGCGTCTAGTTCAGCTACAGCAATGACACACATTTGGCAGTATTTTGAGAGGACCTGGTAGTCAATAGCCAATCCAGTAAGAATGTCAATAACTATTCCTACTCCATACATAGATGTGAAGCCTCGTTTGTGCCAGGTCCTGTCATACGATACTGCAATGTCAAGTAATTCTTCGTTCTTTAGAGTAGGATCTATTGCTTCATGAGCTTTTCGTACAGCTTTTCTTGCTTTTCCCAGAATCCTTTCCTCTAATTTTTGACTCTCCGCAGCTAACTTATCCATATGTTTTTTAAAAGTGCGACTGCTTATACCTTTCATACTCATCGCAGTGCAGAATTTTTCCATCCCTGCGTGTCCTTGTCCCAAAGTGCTCATAGCATCAGCTGTTCGTCGATTGACTTCGAACGGTGGTCTCGTTGTGGTATGATCTTTGGTTCGGGGACTCGTGTAGCTCTCTCCCATTTTATATCCACACCCTTCGCATTTCAGGATAAGTTTTGAACATAATCCATGTTGCTCTCTTACCTGTATAATGAGGGATTTTTCTCTGCATTCGCTACATGCGATATTCTTGAATAATTCTGTCCAGCCGGTAGAATGTACGAGGAAAAACTCATCCTTGGCTTCCTTCTGAGTCCCTATTTCTGCCGGTGTGCACATTATGTCAAACAGACTGAGTTTTCCAAAGCTCTCTGTTGCTTCAATAGTTGTATGGCGATTACGACCGGGAATTTCTAGCACTTCTGCTGTCTCAGAAATTTGAGGTCTTCCTTGTATACCAGATGGTCCAGCCACTGGTTCAATCTCCATATTTTGGACGGTTGTGGGGGTGCGATTTGGTATGGGTAGATTAGGTACGGGAATTGGGTTAGGTACAGGTGGGTTATTGGGACGAAGATTTTTCAAAAAGTGTCGAACTTTTTTACTTGAGCGCTGCTTGCGAGCGCGCCAACGAGAGCTGTTTCTATCCATTTTGCGAGGCAGATCTCTTCAAAACTCACGGAAATAGTTACTCAATTCGTAAGAACAAACTTTGACAGAAGTCGTGTATCAAGCGTGTATCTTTCGATAAAAGGCATATGTTTAGAAAAACTGCAGATGGGAAAACTATATCACAAATTGATCGTTGCACAAATTATTCACAACGCTCACGACCGATGGGGGCGTTAGTGTAGCGTATATGAAGCGAATAACGCTTTTTTTGGTTTATGGCTCTCAAAATCACCTTGAAAAAAATTGTTTCACCACCATGATATTTTTTATGGATGGAGGAAGATTTCAAAGACATTTTTCCGTCAAAAACGAAAAATCGATTTTTTAGACATTTTGCTCGAATTTTTCAGTATACTGTCCCCCCTTAACGTGGGCACTCTATCTGGAAAAATTCGCCCATTCTAAAAAGTATCGTAAGCATTTAACAAAATACTTTGTGCCTCATACAAAAAAGTATTGAAATCAAGAGACTCGGTAGAGTCTCGCGCCTAGTTATATGAAGAAAAAAAAAATTTTTTTTGTATGCGCCGCGCGAGACTCGACCGAGTCTATATACCCGAACGAGAGCTGAGCGGCCGTTACGGCAATTTATGATCGTTAATTTCTTCCGTCTCACGATAAATACGGAATTGTAATATTTATCGCAGGATGTGGCCGAGAAGAGCTTTCATTTAAGCCCTATTTCGATTAAATCGGTGAACGTAGAGCTGAGATATGATTATTCAACGTTTTAGATTCAAGTAAATCATACTTGTTTTCGCCGAGTGTTCATCATCATCATCATCTCCTTCAGTCAGTGTGACACTAATCCTATGTGTATAAAAATTAGCATAGAGTGGCCTTCGATAGGCTATGTAGAAAAAAGAGACCTACCAAGTACGGACGTCAGTAGCCAGATGGCGCTTTACGTACGGCATTCACCTCCGTTATCGTCGTCCTGATCCTCTGATTCATAGTTTCAGTCGTCCAGGTACTCCGCACCGTAGTTTTGGTCATCCAGGTCCTGCGCTTAGTAGTTCTAGTAGTCCAGGTCCTCCGCTCGGTAGTTTTAGTCGTACAGGTCCTGCGCTTCGTAGTTCTAGCAGTCCAGGTCATCCGCTACGTAGTTTGAGTCGTCCAGGTCCTCCGCTCGGTAGTTTTAGTCCTCCAGGTCCTCCGCTACGTAGATTTAGTCGTCCAGGTCCTGCGCTTCGTAGTTCACGTAGTCTACGTCATCCGCTCCGTAGTTTTAGACGTACAGGGCCTGCGCTTCGTAGTTCTCGTAGTCCAGGTCATCCGCTCGGTAGTTTGAGTCGTCCAGGTACTACGCTGGGTAGTTTTAGTCGTCCAGGTCCACCGCTACGTAGTTTTAGTCGTCAAGGTCCTCCGATCCGTAGTTTTAGTCGTCCAGGTCCTCCGCAACGTAGTTCTCGTAGTCCAGGTAATCCGCTCCGTAGTTTCAGTCGTCCAGGTCCACCGGTCCTCCGCAGTCGTGAAACTACGGAGCGGATGACCTGGACTACGAGAACTACGAAGCGCAGGACCTAGTTAGTCGTATTTTAGTATTTATCGCTACGTAGTTTTAGTCGTCCAGGTACTGCGCTTCGTAGTTCTCGTAGTCCAGGTCATCCGCTCCGTAGCTTTCGACGTCCAGGTCGTCCGCTTCGTAGTTCTCGGAGTAAAGGTGGTCAGCATAGTAGTTTTCGGAGTACAGTCCGTTCGCGTAGTAGTTTTAAATGTATAGGTCGTTTGCGTCGATGCGAACTCGGAGAATCATTGAGTACAACATTTTATTGAAGATTTTTATATTGATTTAAATTTTTATAATTATTAAAAAATTAATAAAATATTATAAATGTTTATAATTATTGTATCGTATATTCGGATTTTACTTGCGACCCCCGCGATAGGGGTTGGCCATGTTATATAATAGTTGAATTAAATTGCGCTTGCGATCGTTGCTAGCCAGCCAGCTATGCCCTGCTCGTTGGTGGCGTGCGATTCTGGCTAAAGCTTATTTGATTGGTTTCAACCAAAACAATGAACAATGAATGAAGTTGGAAGTAAAAAAGTTGAAGTTGAAGATGAAGAAGCTTCATTTGGAAAAATGGCATCAAACGAGCAGATTGACAACGTAAGTTTATAGTATAATACGAAAAAAGTTCATGTATGTGATCAAAATTTGACGAATTTGATATAAATTCATTATATTTATGTTTAAGGACATAGACTTCGATGAAGAATTCGATGAAAATGTAAATATATTGGGGGTACAGAATGGATTGGCAAACGTGCAAATCAACAATCCAATTCGTAAGTATGAAGAATTATAAGATAAATAATTTACGATATGATATTCGTGATATATCGTCCTGGTATCGTAACATATCGTCACAGATAAGATGAGGGGAATCCACACATTGGTTATTAAAAAAATAAATAAATAAATAAAAAAAATTTATACAAAAACTAAGATGCAGAAATCGACACGACATAATGGAAACGTGTTATCTCGCCAGGCGCTATGGAAATTTGTGTACAATCCGGCAAGGTAGCGCTTTTGCATCCAGCCAAGCGAGACAGCACTTTTTCATGAGCAATGTAAAAATTTAATATATAATAAATAGTCATTTATCTAAACGGATTGGTAGACATATAAAATTTAAATGTATTTGAAAAAAAAATTTTGAAAAATATTATTGATTTTATAAAGTAATAAATTCAATGCTTCGAATGATGATAATTGGAGGACTAATTTCAGGCTAGTTGCAGTTTATAAACAATATTACTATGTGCTCATATTTTCAGAGAACATAAGACCGAATGTATTAAATGAGGCCGCGGAGAGGCGGGAGAGGGCAGTTGTTGAGCTGGATCAGCGACAGGCGAATGGTATGATTGTAATTCTTACATATTTGTATTCTCATCCGTTAACAATCCAATCAACCTTACGATTGCAAAGCGATATTATTCATCTCATACTTTTGGAATAAAAAGGTTAACTTATGTGTAAAAAGCTAACAGTCGACATTGAATATATGGCATACGGATATTCACAGAAATTATTTTAACTTTCAATAGATGAAGTTTATAAATATAACTGTGTGCTCATTTTCAGACAACAGAAGACCGGACGCACAAAATGAGGGCCCTGCTCGTGGCGAAGAAAACCAGGTTCGGCGACAAGCTGACGGTATAATCGAATTTAAAAAAAAATAACATACTCATTTAATTCAGTCACATGTAGATGATTCAAAAAATACAGAATTTTGAGCAAAAAAAAAAAAAGTGTTAGCAAAAAATGGAAAGCAGATATAGATTGAGCATTTTAAACTCTTGAAATTCATAATATTTTAATTTAAAGGAGGATTTCGTTGCAGACCAGTGTTATTTTGAATATTATAATAATTCATTCAATCAACCAATTGAGCAACCTTAAAAAGTGAGGATAGGATTATATATTGAACCATAAGTTTATGAAGCTTATAACGCAGATTTGAATGAACGAAATATCTTAGATTGTTTAGTTTAGCGAACTTTAATTGAACGAGTGTAAGGATCATCATTTAATAAAATTATGATTTTAATAAGGCTACTTCAAGTGTTCCGCATAGTCGCATTACGTGATCACTAGAATACTATTATGAATAATGTTGTAACTTTTAATTTTTCAGGAGGAAGAATCGCACGCCACCAAAGAGCAGGGCGGAGCTGGCGGGCAAACAATTACCGCCAGCGAAATTTAATACAGTTGTTATACAACATGGCCAACCCCTATCGCGGGGGTGGAAAGAAAAATCAGAACGAACGAAATGATAATAATTAATTATAAAAATTTAGAATATTGGTTTAATTTGTGGATAATTAAAATAAATTTGAAAATTTAAATAAAAATGAAAAGCTTAAATAAATAAATTTAATTTATATTCGAAATTAAAATTAATCTATAAAAAATGTTTGTAAATTTATTAAGTTCTTGATAATAACTTTATCATATGAATTTTAAATTAGAATTCATTGAAATAATAAATCTGAAAAATATTTTATTTTAACTTCTAAAGTTGCTGTTGCCTAGTCGCATAGTACCGACATCACGCTGATTTTTATTCGGATTGACAATTAGGCTTTTAATAACACGGTATTGACATCTGGACAACTCCATAAATAGGCAATTGGCGCGTTGGAATTGCCATAATCCAGAGCAATTATATTAGCTGTTTCGGCATTTCGCAACGAGAATACGTTTAAAATTTTACGTCGATTAGGTATGTGCTCATCACACTTTATTAGTTTCTGCGGTGGCTGTACAGCGGCGCTGATGCATCTTTAAAAAACGCAAGTGCACAGGATTTCATCTGATATTCACTTCTTGAATTATTAAATACAAATCAAGTGTAGGTTCGACGTTTTTAGGTTTGTGAGATTAGCAGGGTTAACGAGGATTATTAGTTCACAGTTGTTAGTGACGTAATTAGATAAGTGTAATTTCAGGGGTAGATAAGGTGATTATTTAGGTTTTACAGAGTTGAGAAATCAGTCTGAAAACGAGCTTAGATTAGTTAGGTTAGGTTAGGTTAGTTTACTTTTATTCAAAATAAATTAGCTTATTCGAGCTATTACAAGGCAGCTTTGCGCCACATATAAAAGGCAGCTTTGCGCCAATACAACTGAACTTGAGACAGGACGTGTACATACCATACACGAGTATATGTTTATAAATTATAATTATGCAGAATCTACATTCAAACAATATTGGAGACAGGTTCGTACAGATTATTAGATCTGGTGAATGGCTGGAGGATGATCATATGGATCGGTTTGGCCAACTTCTTGCATGTTCATCTGAATATGCACCGCAGCAGGTGTGGAAAAAATATTTGCCGCATACAATCGAGCCTGTTTCGCCGATGGTGAAGCATGTACAAATACTCCATAGTGGTAGTACCGATCTTGATATGCACTGGGTGTGTGCTTATTTCGATACGAAGTCAATCTATATTTACGACTCGTTGAATTACAAAATACTCCACAAAGACCACCAAATATATTTAGAAAAACTGTTCCCCTTTTATGCATTTCATAGTAATCCCGTGCAATTCCCTACGGTTCAGCATCAGTCAAACGGATCCGACTGTGGCGTGTTTGCAATTGCCTTTGCAATTTCGATAGTGAACGGTCAACATCCGGACGAAGTTATTTACGACGTTCCGCAAATGCGACGGCATCTTTTACAAATATTTGAGACTAATAATATTCAAAACTTTCCATGCGTTTCAAGAATTAAGGTATCCGACCATAAAAAAAACATAGGTATTTCAAATAGAGAATTGCATTGCATTAAGAAAAGCAATTCACAAAAGCCAGTTTGTAAAAAACTTACCAGTACCGTTGTGGGATCGTATAACAATCATCGAAATATACCAGTGATAAAAAACAACAAAAATTTCACACGGAATTCAAAATCAAAACTTCACAGGGAAGATACACAATCCAAGGTGACTGGCCATTTATCTAGATCTATAGACATATCTGACGTTGCACGAGGAGATATAGTTAACGAGACTGCAAATACAGCAACGAAAACGCGACCGCAAAAATTTAATAATGCTCCCGCAATTTTAGATGACAAATCAAAAATAGAAATCATGTCAGGAGAGTGGCTGACCGACCTTCATATGAGTAGATTTGCGTACCTTTTACAAAGCTGCTCATAATATTCTCCACGTGAAACATGGCGAATACAAATGCCTAGTACTATCGCGCCGGTTTCAGCGAATGAGAAGCACATTCAAATACTGCACAGTGGTGATAATCATTGGGTATGCTGTTATTTCGATACAAAGTCGATTTTCATATATGATTCATTAAATTCAAAGAGGCTTCACAAACATCATGAAACGTACTTGAGACATTTGTTTACATTTTATCAGTTTGATTGCAAGCCCATTCGTTTTCCAACAGTTCAACAGCAAACAAACTTCTCAGATTGTGGGGTATTTGCGATAGCATTCGCAATATCGCTTGCAAATGGTCACAGACCGAACGACAGAATATATGACGTTCCTCGTATGCGAGCACATCTATTGACGTTGTTCGAAAATAATGTAATTGATGAATTTCCTCGTATTAGTGTAAGGCAGCGTATGAGAACAAGAAGAAATACTTCTCCTTGTAAACGTAAACTGTTATCTACAAGCGTTGAGCATCTACATTTGCAGCAAAATAAAAAAAGGAGGCCACGTACCACCTCAGTTGAAAAAAGAGCAGTGAGAATAAATAACCACACATCACACGTGGGAACTCAATATGAAACTGCAGGAATAGAAAAAGATGTTACACACCAGTCGCAAATACCTTGGTCTAGTAAGACCAATCAGGTGGCTGTAAAAACTGAATGTAATCAAGCACTTAGTCAGGAAATACCAGTTTCGATAGTTAATCTGAGTCAAGAATCTATGGGTCATGTTACACCTTATGGCAATAACTGCGAAACGCTAGACGACGAGACCGTTGAAGTTTTGCTTTCAAATTCAAAACCAGTAATAAAATCTGGTCAAATTGCAACTGGCAAATGTACATTTAATATATGTGACAAAAGGTCAAATCAGTGTGATATAGATGTTAAACGAATAAAGAACCGGAATTATTACCTTTCAAACGCTGATAAGCTACGCGTTACAGCACGGGAAAACTATTCTCTGAACGCTGCAAACCAAACATCGAGAAAGCGCAAACATTATCATTTGAACGCTGAAAAATCGCGTGAGAGAATGCGCAGATATTATCGTTTGAACGCTGAAAAATCGCGTGAGATGATGCGCAGAAATCATAGTTTGAACGCTGAAAAATCGCGTGAGAGAATGCAAAGATATCATAGTTTGAACGCTGAAAAATCGCGTGAGATGATGCGCAAATATCACAGTTTGAACGTTGAAAAATCGAGTGAGAGAATGCGCAGACATTATCGTTTGAACGTTGACAAGCGGCGAGCTTTGAGACGAATCAGATATCAGTTGAATCGTGAACGCGATCGTACGTGTAATATATATAGTATACGTAAAACAGAAAACGAAATAGCAAAGCGTAAAAAAAAGGCTGGCAAAAAAATTCGTACAAAGTATCAATCTATTCGTAATTTGAATACCATAGCACTAATGCAATCTAAAGAAAAATATATAGCGAATATTTCGCTGATGATTGATGAGCAAACTGAAGTTCTTAGAAGAATGAAAGCCGAGTCCATTATAAAATGGTGTATTCGTGTAAGAGAGTTGGAGATAAACATCATGAGGAAAAACTTAGTAAGCGTAAAGAATAAAGCAGAGGTTTGTCTAACTAAGTTTGCAAATCTTTCAAACGCTAACATAGGAGATAAATTAAACGTACTGTGTGGTTCTTCAAAACATATCGCATCAGCTGAACCATACTTTGCGGAAGTAGCGTATAAATACGTTAAATTTTATGAATCAATTGTTTTAAATCCCAAAGGGCAAGCTGTTAATATTTTACCGTTAGCAGAAAATAATAATAAGACTAATAAAAGCAAACGCAAAGGTTGGTCTTGCGATCGAAGTTGTAAAATAAGAGAAATATCATTAGTAGAGAAATACGTTGCATTTTTGAAAATAGTTTCAATGTGTACGTTAAAAAATGTTCACAAATTTATAATACACTTGAAGTGTACAGAAAATCACGCCAATGACAAACTAGGGCATTCCCAAGTTTGCTATATGGGTGACGCGTCGTGTAGATCAATTTTATTACCCGTACAAATTTTATCTGCACATTACCCGTTAGTTCGGCGTATACAAAGGCTTGTATATAAATTACAAAATTGTTATAAAAGAATTTTCATTATAGACAAAGCATTGAACGATGGCGATATACAAAAATTAAAACAATTTTCAGAAACTGCTCAGCAGAACGCTAATGATGTAGAAGATAATGCCATTAATGATATTGAATTGAACGAGGAAGAAATCAGAAAGAAGTATGGAAGTGCATTTCATGCTCTGACGAAACGCTCGATGGATATACCCCGTTCGATCTGTGTATCCTGCGAAAAACTATGTTTCAAGAGAGAAATTACGAACATAGATAAGTTCAGAAAACCAATCACTACAAAAATTTGGGCAGATTTGATGAAACGCGTCAAATCTGAAGGCAATTATTGCGAATATGTTTGTAACTATTGTCTTCCTAAGCTTCGACAAAACACCATGCCACCTAGATGCATTCTAAACAATCTAATTACCGAACCAGTACCGGAAATTATATCATCATTGAACGATTACGAACGCATTTTAATACAACGAGCTAAAGCATTTCAAACTGTTCAGAGAATGGGTACCGTCCCACACAGCAGAAAATATGACAGAAACATTACATAAATATTACAAATGTGATGGTTCATGTTTTGTACCGTTTTTGATAGCATTCGTGTAACATTTTTGTAACATTACAAAAAAGTTACATGTCCGCTTAAAAAAGTTACATTTGAAATGTTTCCCTAATGTTTATATTATGAGGTTTATATTATGAGGTTGTTGTCATCATGTTTATATAATGTTTGTGTGCGGTTCTTTTGTAAGGTAGATGATATGTTTTCATAAAGTCACAAAATACCTTACTCAAAATCCGTACATATTCACTTTCAAATTCCCATAGAATTCATTGGATTGGAAACTATTGACTTGGAACCAAACAGCCAAATCCCTATACAAATTTTCGGGGAAATTATGTTGATTCTATGTCATTTTAACTTCAGTTCCAAACAAAATGACTCAAACTGAGTAATTATAGACAACTATAAAAAATGTCATTTTGACTGAGATAAATGATAACATGACATCAAAATTCACATATTTTTCAGATGGATTTTGAGACATTAAATTTTTCATTTTGTGTAACGTGTTTTTTCAGCTAATAATAAAATTGATGGAAAAAGTAGACATCAATTCACATAACATACAGATAAATGTGAGGTTTTATTATCAATTAGTTAACAAATCATATCATATACTATTTTCTATATTCTTATCCTACAACTATATAAACTCATTAATATCGTAACACCAATTATGATAACAGGTACAATCTTGAACAGTCGTATCCCTATGAAGATCATTGTCTACTAATCGCGTAGATCGACAATACATATAATATGAAAATAAAACTAACAATGAAAATATTTTATTATAGCTTTATATATCCAGGGTGAATTCCTAAAATTCGTCTGCTAAGAGTCGTGTTGAGGTGGCAGAGAGTTTTAGTGGTTTCCGAGTCCTCGATTATAGCTGTCTAGTAGCAAAAAATTGCCGATTTTGACTCTCGGCCACCTCAACACGACTCTTAGCAGACGGACGTTAGAAATTCACCCTGTATATATCTTGTTTGCAATATCGAGCTAATGGACTAACTCATCAAATATTGAAGCCCAAGTTTTCGTGAATCATAGTCGCAGTTGTGTTCTAAATATATATAGTAATACTAGATTTCACTCACTAACTTATACATACTTAGGAAATGAAGATATAATATTTGTATAGGAATATAAAATGAAAATATTCACATATAGCACGGTCACACACAGCGATACATCAAAGTAGTAATGTTTGCATTTTTAACTTGAGGTAAAAAACCACAATTATTAAAACATATACACCTTTACACTCTTCAATACACTTTTCAATCACAGTTGCAGTTATTATCCAAGTATAGTAACACTAGATTATGCTTACTCACTTACATACATAGGAAATGAAGGTATAATATTTATATACCTATAGGAACACAAAATTAAAGTACATAAATACACCTGCAGGCAGATACATCAATATTTTAGAACGGTATGTATCTATGGTTGTTAATTAGCAACACCTCACCCTTCAGCATTATTTTCGTTTCTGTTCTTCTTTTTTCTGAAAATAAATAAAAAATATTCAAACTCGTTCAGTCATAAATGAATATTAATTTCGCAAATTACCAAATTACTCACTTATCATTTTTTATCCGCAGATTAGCTTGAACAAGCCATTTAGAAATAAAATCTTTGACATCTTTTTGTTTGACGTCTGGATCATGCAATTCTGCGGCTCCTGTAATCGAATACATGACATTGTGTTAAGAAAGTACTTTAAGGATGTAGAGAGGGTACATGGAGCTAGATTTATAAATATTCTCAACAATATTTCGATTTCAGTAGAACAAGAAGTGCCTTCAGGAATCACCATTATAGTGCAAGTCTTCATCCTACTTATTAGAATTTATCATGGTCGACCATCAAAGAAAGAAGTATAAATGAGACTCACTTTCGATACACTAGCATACATGTAACTCGCTGAATTTTTTTTTATTTTTTTGACCTAAATAACTATATTTAAGAGCCAATTCGTCGGAGAATACTCTCTTCAATATCATCACGATCAGCTCATGTGTATCTTTTCCTCCACGATTTCTGAAATACCTGATCTGTAAACAATAATAGCTATTAAGTGACTCAAGTAGTCATATAATTTATTTCCTGTAGCAGTACTAGTTATAATATCCACCAAACCGTACGACATGATATTGATTATTATATATAAGTAAATCTAAAATTTAGCTTTTTTGTAGGCTCAGTAGCTGAGTATTGGATTTATTAATAATTCAAAACGTGTCTTGTTAGAAGATCATTAATGTGTCTTGAGCCCTTAGTGTGCACATGCAGGACGGAAATGATGTATTCTACTTTACACTAGAAATTTGAATACTACTACGATCATCTCAAAATTGCACAAAATTACGTAAAGAATTTACTTCATTATAAAAGAATTTAGTTATTTACCACTTCAGATTTAAAAGCAGTATTTTCGTCACTTAGTTTGGTCTCAAAAGTTTCCAGTTTTTCTTCGCTGTCGAGCGGAAACATTCTTTCGATTTCGCCAGTGCATTCTAGATTCTGTTGCAATACCACACGTGGTATTTTCTTTTTTTCAATCTCGGAAATTTTTATTTCTACTGAACGCATGGTAACATTCATGGCGCTTTGTTTTTTTACCAGGGCTTTTGTTAATTCTGAAAGCAAATATCACAATTTATAACTCTACAAGTTTTAAACGTTACTTATATCTAATAGGTATAATAAATGATAATTATGATAAGATACGTACTATTCAATAACCCGAAAAAAAAAACTAGCTGTTTTTTCAAATAAACAAAGTATTCCGTAAGAAAAAAATTATTTCTTTCTTACTTATCAGAAAATTCAGCTTATCGTCTTGATTGAGTAATGGGGGGATCGGCAGTTCACCAGTTTCATTATTTGTGTTCGTATCAAGCTCAAACAAATCTTTCCCTAGTCAATTAAATAGACAAAATATATCGTAAACTAACATTACCCTGACGGCTTTTTCGAAACGTATTTTAACAGTTTTCGACCGTATTTTGCGTGTATTCTCGTGGTATTGGTATTATCAGCGTGGCAGTACCGTCTGAAAACGGGGCTTGTACCTTCTCAATACAGTATTTTGGCGCTCCTTGGCATACCGTATCCGAACAGTTGGTAGAGGGTCTGCAAACCGAATGCCCCTCAATCAAACTACCAATGAAATACCTTTTGCAAACGGTTAGACTGCAGTATGCAGAACGTCTTTCGACCGTATTTGGACCGTTCCCATACGGTATGGTTTTCGATAATACGGTATGTATACTTTTTTGTTTTATCTCATTATACGAATTTTATAACGAAATCCACAAGAACTGTGTCGGAATGATTGTTGACAATTTGAGATATTCGTCTGATAAAATTTTTTTTAAAGAAATTGGAAATATTTTAGGTACATTTGGTGGATTGGGATTCCGGTACAATAAACGAATTCCAAAGACAATCGCATATCAGTATGAAAATAATTTATTTTGCATTGTATATTAATTGACAATATTAAACGTACGAAGCGTACGAAGGGAATCGTGATATCGCATACACGATTTTACAAACTATAAATAGTTAGGAACGTACGAAGTACGAAGGGAAGCGCGAAGTCGTATACACGACTTTACAAACTCTAAAGTAAGTGAAACGTAATAAGTACGAAGGGAAGCGCGATGTCGCACGACTTTAGAAACTAAATGACTCTGAACTTACGAAGTCCGAAGGGAAGTTTCTAACTTGTACGCTTGGCGTGTTTGATTATGACCGATATGAAGTTGGCCCCACTGTCTTCTGTCTCTTTCTTTTCCTATGTAGCCATGAAGGATAGAAAAGGACAGAAGACTGTGGTGCCGACTTCATATCGGTCAAAATCAAACACGCTTGGTGTACACTTAACATGCAGACATTCGTTCCGTCGCACAAGTCGCTCCTCACTTCCGACTCGCTGTCTTTAATTGAAATCTCTTGTTCTTGAGCCAGTCGCTTGCCCAGGATGAGTGGTTATTGAAAACAATAAACTGTAATTTTTCGATGACAATTAATGAGGTAGTGTGAATCACGCGGTGCAACTATGTTGGCGACACTCACCGCCTTGGTGGCAGTCACAAGTTCGATAAATAGATATATGGATACACAAGAAAAGTAGTTAGATATATACGTCACGCCTGTGTAGCAACGGAATAGACTGGAATATTCGATTCGACTCCATTGCATATGGCCGCGGTGGACGCGTATGAGGTGAGACTGCTGGGCTACTGGCGAACAAAGAAGTGATCCTACTACGTGAAAATTGTTACAAATTCCGTGATTACGCCTCTTATGGAAGAGACGACAAAGGACGAAGCCGAAGGATTAATCGGAACCTGAAGGAGGAAGCAAATGCGAGGTAAGTATGTGATACGATTAATATGTATGAAGATATAAATAGTAGAACGGTTGGACGTTGAAACCGTTATGCTGTCGCGCCGCCATAATTACGAGCTCTCTGTTGAAATCAGTCGTTACGAAAATTGCTTAACTTCCTCAACTCTCGTGTGTATGTAGCGTTCAGGTATGAACTACGTAGAGCTGTTGTACAATACCTTGATATACCCGCGTTGAAATGCGATGAAAATTTTGAGGCATAACCTAGAATATAGTAGGTATGTACACTAGGTGTGTTTGATTATGACATATATGAAGTTGCATGCGCCCAATTCTTTTGTTCTCTTTTTCCCTATACTTATACTAGCAAAAGAGAAGACGGACGAATTTGGGTGCAACTTCATATGTGTCAGAATCCAACAAATGTAGTATACACTCGGCACCGTGTACCGCCATATTCGCATGTTGATAATTTTCAGGTAGATGACTACCATCAAAGGAGTGCGCGAACGTGCGATACAACGGGACATGCGGCGATACCGGGAGGAAGCGTAGAAGTACCGAGCTCGTTCCAGTCTCATCCAGATGCCATTTCACAAGAGAGAACGCCGTCGGAAGATAATGTATTGTACGCGGATCCGTCCGGTGTCGTGCTACTATTGTAATGATCGGAGGTTAGCATTAACATACGTACGCCATTTGCTATTAATGGTATTAAAGGTTGATAATAATGAAAATTCATTAAAATCGTTTATTGAAATTGTTCAGGTACCACGGATGATGCGGTAACGCGAATGGACTGCAAACGCACCGAGTATACGGCTGCTGAATTGTCAAGGCCGCCTCAGGCGATACTGCTTCGCTACGGGGGCGTACTTCACCGAAAGACGGAGCATGTAATACGAACGATCGACGAGGGAAGGACCGGAACAAAGTACCGCTGGCGTATGAGTACAAGATTCCAGATTTCGAGAAGGAAAATGTGGCTCGCCCCTGGACCCCGTCTGTTTTTTTCGTCGCATCCTTGAAGCCTACCACTAGAATCCCCTCTTTCGCTCACTTGATGTACGATTTAATATTATGACAATGAATTAGGCAACAATTACGGGAATTACCTGAAGTATACTATAGTATACGTATTTTCTGTTCAGTATACTATTATGTACTTCTTGCTCCGATTAATATTTTCGTAGTTGACGACATAAATATGAAAATTATGCTTGCAATGTTATATGTCTCTTCATGTAAAGTTAGTGAATTATTGTAGTTTTCTCTCGTTAATAAATCCAATATACAGAGAATAGTCCGATATGTCTTGCTCAGAAAAGAGCGACGCTTTCGTGCGAAGACATATATGGAATTTCATTTAAAAATCATGCTATCCCTGCATCGGTTGAAATATGCGGGACAGCATGATTTTCAAATGACATTCTATACATGTCTTCCTCCGCCGAGGCGTCGCCGTTCTCGGGTTTCCCATTTTTTTTTTTTTTAATTTTTTTTTCTCAACCGTATGAATGCTGTTAGAATGCGGTATTGATGCAGTGTGAGTGCTACTAAAATACGGTGTGGATATGGTCTGAATGCGGTACTGAATCCATCTAGCTACGATACACATACCACGGTCATACCTAATTTTTGGAAGAAACCAGGAAATTTGTGGGTATGGTAAGGTGTCCATACCGTATGAAAGCTCACGTTCATACGGAAACAATACCGGTGCAAGACGGTCTGCAAAAGGGCGCCAAAATACGGTATTCTTCAAGTAACCATACGCGGTTAATACGTCGATAAACGATATCCTAACAGTTTTTTTACCTAGTGACAACCTTGCGAAAAAGTCGTCAGGGTACAGTATGCTGTAAGATCTGTAATAAAAGATTCAGTAATTTACCTGCTAGCGAATCAATATTTTCAAAGCGATTATTTGAACTCTCTGCCTCATGACATTTCTGAGGGCCTTCACGTTCTGAATTACTATTATCGATATCACTATTGCAGTCACCTTGAAACAAATGTTTAAATAGCTAAGAAAGAAATGAATTATAACTTTGTTACCCGTATAATTAAATTCAATGTACATACTGCTCGTGTTTTCGGGAATAGCGTGTTGTGTATTACTATCATTTGCTTTTACAAGCAGAATATTTGATCGCACTTTTATTTGTGCCACATTTTTAATCGGAGTACTTTTTGTCGGTTTTGTATTTGATTTACTTTTTTGGTTAGTTTGCAATTGAGATTGTGGTTCATCAGTAGGTACATTATAAGTTAAAGTTTCTGGAACCTCAGGGAAACTTGGCATATCATGTTTGCGTTTCTGTGGCTTTATACTTTCTACTTCTTCATCTGAAGATATTTTTCGAATTAATGTATTCCTCTTAGCCCTATTGTGTCTAGTCTTTTTCCATTGTTCGGGGTCTACAGTATCATCAATATCGGATAACTGTTCAGCAAGCTTCAATTTTTGAATACCTACTGTATATGAATCTGAAATGATATAAATTACTCTATGAAATTTGAATAAAAATTGTAGTTCGAGTGTAGTCTCGTGAACGGAAATCTATTATCTAATTACGTCAGTGAAGAAACTTTGCGATCGGACATACCAGCCGTGGCAAATATCTTCAGGACTTCGCATGATATCCAGTTGTCATCGGGTGTTACAGTTCTAGATACGGCTCTTCGAATTTTCACTTCATCATTGTATGAGGGCCACTTGCATTTCTTTTTTTCAGGCTCAATTAACCAATTCGATGGAACTATTTCTAGTCCATCAGAGAACTCTACGATTGAATACATCGTATATGGCGCAATCTTGAAATTGTTGATCTTGAATTTTATGAGAGGATAAGTGTATGATACATAAAAGCATATATGTTGAAAAAGAACATTGAAATTTGTTAAATAATAAGTATTGTACGTAGCTTATAATTATTATGCATTACGTGTATGCAATATGGGAATAACCACAAATTTGTTTTGAGCCGGAATTTTAAAAAATTTTCCACATATTTTTTTACACGACCATGATTCTATTATTGAATGTTTATCAGTAACAATTCTGAGACCGATTTTGGTTGACTCGCAAGGTTGACAATACAGGCTTTCGCTGTCATCAACCAATTCTTTTCCAATAATGTATACTTCATTTTTACAAACAGTAAAATTAAGAGCTTGGACAATTATGCCATTTTCAAGCAGAACACAATCGTTACTTTCATTGCATTTGATGGCGTATGTTTTCATTTTCAACGTTTTATATTGGCATGTATAATTTCTATCATCAAGAAGAGGACCAGACGAATGGGGTCTCTCAAGCACTAATTCGGAATTTTTCTGTACAATGTCGACGGATGACGCATTATCTATTTCTCCTAGTCTGCGTACTATTTGTGAAAGCGGCAGTTCGCCTTTACGTATAAATTTCTTAATTGTAGAAATATAATTTTCAAATCGAAATGCACTGAAAGAGTCCAACGTGCCAAACTTTTTTACATCTCCTGCTAAGTGTAATAGGTTATGGATATTATGTGAAACGTTTCTTGCACCATAGATTTTTTCGAAAGATTCTACAAAATGATGTAAAAGCTGTTGGGCATATGAGATATTTTGTAAATCTAAAATTAATATTGGACTCGCTAATATAGAAATAGCTACGTGCAGCGTCAAAAAATTCAAATATGCAGCTTCGCATAATATACCTTTTAAAACAACTGGCCCAATATAAAGTAGGAAACTTCTGAATTCTGTGGCCTTCCACAACTTGATGAATTTTAATGGCCTCGATTTCCTAGCAAATTCCGACGGTGTTACTTTTCTTAGATCATGAATTAGATCTGAAATTTTACCCGTCTGAGCAGCAGATAATCTTACATTGAGAGGACCATGTAACCAGAGTAACAATAATTTTTTCACAACTCCAAGGCACACAAGGTGCATATAGTCTAAAACAACATCTGAAACTAATCCAAGATTAGGTAAATTATTCAAGATGGTTTCTTTTGTTTGGTAATCATCACGATAGGAGTAGTTTCTAAAACCCTCATCAGTTCTTAAAATACCTATATGTCCTGGAAAACAAAGGCAATTGTCTATATATTCGCCTTCTATGGTGCATTTAGTACAACTACTATAACCGCTATGATATTTTATACCTAAAATATACGCCTTAGCTGGTGCATCACAAATAAGTGCACGTATCTTAATCTGAATTTGTGCATGGTCATATGAAAAGCCGTTATTAATCATATCTGTTGCCTCTGAAACAAACATTTCTAAAAATTCATTTGCATCATTCGGTTTTCCTTCACCGTGATAAATCCCAATGATATGAACATCTTTTACAATGGTGTCTGAACACAAAATAGGCCACAAACTTTTTTCAGCAGATTTACCAATTGGTGCACCATCTATATTAATCATTAATTCTATATCGCCTATGTCATAGCCAAGTTCTTTACGTTTTTTTATAATTTTATTCACTGCTTGCTTTAAACCTATGTGACAGTATTCTCCATTTCCTAAATCTTTAATATCGGTTTTCACTGGAGTCTTAAGGAGTGTTCTTGGATCTTTCGGAAATGAAACATCAGTAAATCTATTCAAGATAATTAATAAATCAGCTATCGCTATATGCGTGATTTTGTGATCTATTGCCCAATGGATAATCCTGTGCTTGAATTCCCTTGCTTTGTCTTGTTTAGTCATAGAATTTTCATCACTAACCACTATATCAATACCCTCACAGCTTCCGTTATTTGAAATGGTTACATCGTCACTCGAACTATATCTATCCGAGTCGCTATTTTCATCTTCATTCGAAGATTTATGATCTAAACACGATAAAACTGGTTGATGTGGTAACGGATCTAAGTTTTCTTGCGAACTCGACGAATTGCAAAGTTGTAATTCTATCTGATTCAAAAGTGCCAGTGCCTCTTGTTTAGCTAAACGACGAATATGTCTGTCAGAATATGGTTTAGCGCTTTTCCGTTTTCTCGTCATTTTGTTCGCTAGTGTTGCCAGTAGTGAGACCTAAGCTGTAATAACAAAGCACTGTATGAAAATAGTGCTCTAGAATCACTATTCAGCGACTAATAACAGCTCTATTTATCCAAAATAATCATGATACATACACATGTATTGAATGGAACACTATAGGTAACTATAATACTAATACAGTACACTACAATAGCATAAATAAGCTAGAAATCACGTTTTCATACCCGCCTTTATATCCAATCCTATTCGTCAAACCTAACCTCATATTAGTATAGGCATTTAGCATACGTATACCATGAATCCGACTACAAAATAGCATCACAAATCTACATTAGTGTTTAATCCTATTATAACTATGAAAGATATTACCTTGAAAACTGTTTTCAACTATACCTAAAAATTGTACTTACCAACAAATGAAGACAGAGATTCTTCGATGAAGCATGTACTGGCACGTGGGGCACGCAGAGACACGAAGGCACACAATACATTATACTACTATGCGCGATAGTTCTGCGCGTAGGTTCACCGCGAGAATAGCTGAAGGTTAAGCGATTTGAAAATGTGCATACGTCATTACAAATATGTATACACTTAACTGTATGTATTGTAACGTCGGTGTCAGAGGGGCACCGCCGCACCCTACGGCGTTCCTCAAATTGAATAACGGATTTATGAGATAGATACTATAGCGATAATTTTTGTTGGGCGCCAGACGCTACTGCGTCAGTCACAGATAACTACGATAATTCAGACAAAAAAAAAGGTACAGAAAGATCTACGGAACGACGGCCTTAAAGCTCGCGATTAGCTCAGATGGGCAGCGATAATGATAGAGTGGGTAGGTTCGCCTTCGAATTAATTAATGAAATAAAATTTGGAACACCAGATAAATCCTTCAAGGGAATCCACGATTCCGTATATTCAATTCGTTGCGTTAACAATCAAGTGGCGGCAACAAATAAATTCACTATAACCAAAATAAGACGATCGGCATAAACTACAAAGAAAAATAATATAATAGAGACGGTATCTTTATGTGATTTGACTTGGGATAATTCGAATTTACAGAGAAAATAATATAATTTAACTACGCCTGATTTTCGACGCAGAGGTAGCAAAAAAACAATAACACGCCGGTCGGCTAGCGAGCGCCTTGGAAGCGACACAAAGCAAGCTATTATACTACGTTTTAGGCTGCGTATCACCGAGCGATACGATACTCGGGCAAATTTTCTAACACGGCGGCACGCTAGCGATATTAATTATACTATAGGCGATACTACTTTAATAATTGAGTTTAACTAACTTTCTCAGATGGCAGACGGGATTCAAATGTGTAGAAACAGTTGGTGATCAGGGGTTCGCAATCTACGGAAATATTCAATATTTCGGATAACGGTAAATTCAAAGATATACGGCGGAATTCGGATCAAAGAAATTACTTATTAATTAACTTAGCCTATGACATCTACGTTCAGCCAACCCTCGGGGAGTTGGAAATTAATTAGCGACACACCATGCACGTGCTATACTATAAACTACAAAGATAGATCAAACGACTAAATACAGAAAGTAGATAGAGCAATTAGATAGAGAAAATAGATTAATCAAGCGGTAAAGTAAGTAAGCAGTCAGATATCAAACAATAAGCATCGGAAGTATTCAGAAAAGATAGATCTACTAAGGTAGGCAGAGAAAATAGCTACAGTCAGTCACGAAGTCCTTTTACTGAGTTTCCTCAAAGAAAATGAACTAATCACGTGGCCCGTAGGCTACACGCTACACAAAGCTACGGTAAGCGGAAAATTCAGCGAGACCTCGTGGCTTTACAACAGATAGAGCAAAGAGACCTTACCTTAGCGGTAGATGTGGTTCGCCACTCAATACACTTTAACTTTACAACTTTAACTCCGCGATAACTTAACAATAAACTTAACAGAGATCAACGAAAACTTAATAACGGTTTGAGGCTACTACTGGCTTTGAGAGAGAGCGATAACGAGACACGTCTTTTCCAAATGCTAGTCGAACGTAGAAGTGACGAGTTCTTGCAGGATTTCGGTGGTCTCCTCGCTGCTCCTTACGCATAGGGGGTGGGGAACCTATGAGGTACATCTCATTACTTGATTGGTTCCCTTAACCGACGACTTCGTAGCAATTGCTCGTCAGCCGTTGTCTACGAAGCGTCATCTTGTTGCCGGCCATCAGGCGTAGGGCTCCGCGCTTCTCAGCGGTATCTCAGCCGTTCCTCGAGGCTGGGGTAGCGAGATGACGTGGAGGAAGGTGTGACCTTGGCTCTTACGTGGCGGTACCGTCCTTGCGTTAGTAATCTCTCCGGACCAGGCTCTACAGCGGCAGACTCACCCGAAGTCGACCTCGCTGCAGCCTCCTGACGAGACCTAGGTGCCCCTGGACCGGATCTGCACCTTTCTGGATCCGTCAGTAGCATGTGGGGCGCAATTCTCGCCCACTCTCACATGGCCAATCCTTCGGCGATAACGTTACGCCACGAGTCTTTCCTGGACCAAACGTGGCGTCGGTAATACTAACAGGAGCGGTAGATGGTAGCTGGTGCGTTGACGGGAGGTTGCGGCGTCGTAGCGTACAACCCTATACGCCGTCGTTGCAGGCCAGATGCTCGGTGGTAAGCGACATCAGCTGACAGGGAGCCGTATGCAGGCCCTGTTCACTCTCAGCGGCATCTTCGTCCAAGGTCAACAGCCTTCCCTCCAGATGATGCGGTACTACCCTCGGTACTTTCTGAGGTACAGGTCCCGGGTTGCGTACCGTGGAGGCCTCAATGGCGATAGTTGCGGTCATCTCAGCAACGGCAGTTCTCGGAGCGGAAGTTCTCGAAGCGGCAGTCTGGCTCTAAATCGTCTCTCTCTCTCTCTCTCGGCGTACATTAACAAAAAAAACACATCAAATTAGTCTAGTTCTAATATTCCTTAACTAGGTGTGTCGCTATTATCCCGGGGTCGAGACGTGCCCTACCTCTCTCTCGCGGTATATTTAGCTAAAAGAATTCGCCGGAAGGGCTACCGTGACGGCAGAAAATCTGCAACGTCACAACTCCTCCCTCCTAAAAGGAGGCCTAGGAAAGGCCTCTTGCTCTTGTTATACCACGAGCGATAATAGCGACTTCATGACTGACTTGGCCTCACAAAAAAAAATTATTACAAGAAAGGTTACTTACTTAGTTGACAGCTGATCGCGGAATCGACGAGACTTCGTTGGTGGTCGCTACTGAACGAGAGGCAAGACTAAGCTGTTTTTCGACTAGAACGACTAGAATGGTGGTTCGAAGCGGATATACTGAGATAGCGATATGACAACAAAAAAAAATACAAAGATCTTAACTGTGGCAAGTGTCTCGGGGACTAAACTTTACAGAGAAACTGACAAAGGCACTCCTTAGGAACTCGCTATATCGACTGAAGATGGACTTATTACTAGACTTTTTCCTGACTTACTGACGAAAATAGGGATGCGTAGGTAGCGATAGCAGAGATAGTGGTTCTTATACTTACGATTAGCGTTTGGGGATTCGGGGACTGAATACGAGACATAGGGGTTAAGTCGAGACTATCGGTTACACGGTATAAACGATATTTATTGCGAAATCATAAGGAGTAGATAATTAGAGGTACTATAACGGAAATCAACTTAGTGCGGCTTATCCCGAACGCGCGGCGGTATCCGTAGCGGTAATTCGGCAGCGGGAACGCGGAAGGAGGGGGTTCACCACTTCGCCGAGTCGGTGTCCCACTGACCCTGGCAGTAGGGGCACTCGGAGCACTTTACGCCTGCTAGGCCGCAGCGATAACAATAGACGTAATTCGGGTCCCCAGCTAGGGGGCAGTCGCGATGGTGGTGACCATAGCGGTGGCAACTCCAACATGCCCCGTACGGAGCGTGCCACAGTAGCGGTCGCGGAGTGTTATCGCCCGGGAGTCGAGCGGGAGCGTGGCGTCTGGGGGTCCGCGGCTTGGGCGTAGGGAGCGGTAGGGTTGACGGTGGGTCGTCGATGGTTCCCCGGGTCTCGTACTTTTCGTGACTAGGTGGAGGGGTTTCGGAGAATGGCCCTCGGCGCACGTACCGATCCGTAGGCAAGTCCTCTGGTAATGGGCGAGGACGTGGTCGTTTCGCTAGAGGTGGCCGGGCCTCCACCTCCATTGGTTCGGGCTCGGGTGTCAGCGGTGTCGCGGGCCGGAAACGAGCGGTATTGGTCGCTCGCTCGCTCGACTCAGAGGTTTGGGAGCAGCGGAAAAATCCGAAGTCCTCATCCGTGGCCTTCATAAGGTGTCGCCTAATGGGGCTTGGGGAGCGGCTGGTGGATCGCGGTATTATCGTGCGCGTGGGCGAAGCGTCAAAAGTTACTCGGCGCGTTTGCGTCGAGGCGTCCCGGGTGGTAGGCGGCAGGTTTTTGGTTTGAGTGCCGGTATGCCATCTCGTCGGTCTCGTCGTCTGTGTGGACGTCTCTGCTCTATTCAGGCGTGAGGAGGACGGCGTCTGGGTACCGACCTCGCGACTTTCTGGTGGCACGGTCTGCGTTCCGAGGTCCACGACGCCCGGAGCAACCCGAGCGCGACCCGTTGCAAGGGGGTCAGGCTCCATACGGACCGCATGCACGGCTTCGGCTATAGCGATGCCGAGTCCCGGGAATTGGCAGCACACCGCTGTCAATTCATTGGCGAAGGGCGCCAGGTATCGTTGGGCCCGCGGGTCCGACCACCACGCTTCCATCTTGAGGAACTCTAGCTGCCTTCGGGTCTCGGGCGGCGGAAATCGGTACGGCGGTAGTTGGCTATAGAGCAGGGGAAATCATTCGACGATATAGTTTCAGATCTTTAACATGTATTTTCCCAACTACTTTCCCACTACTGATGTCGCTTAACTCATGCACTACGGGTGAGAGAATTCGGGTAATGCGGAAAGGACCATGGAACTTTGGGGCGAGTTTGGCTGCGATATGCTGGGTTGCGGAAGATAATACGTGATGCCGCTTTAATACTAAATCGCCTACAGCGAAGGCTGGGGGTCGATGATGACGGTTATACTGTTTAGATTGTCGGCGGTACGCTTTATCGAGGTTGTCGGTAACCCATTCGTGTAACAGCTGTAAGTCTTCCATGCGCTCAGCCCAGAGCTTAGGTGGCAGGGATGCCACGGCAAGATTTTCGTTAGTTTTACGTCTGAGGGAGTTGATGGGTTGCGGGACGCGGCCAAAATTTAGGAAAGCGGGACTCGTTTCGATCGAGGAGTGATAGGCGGTATTGTACGCGAAGCGGAAGTCGCTGAGATGTTGGTCCCATTCGCGGTGATCTTTCTCGAGAAAGGCGATAATCATGGTTTTTAAAACTCGGTTGACTCGTTCAACAGGATTCGCCTGTGGATGATACGGTGGCGTGGTGCAGTGTACAATGTTATAGGTGGTGGCTAATTCTTTCAGCGTACGATTATTAAACTCCGTTCCGTTATCCGTCAGAAGTACTTGCGGTATACCCCAGCGTGACACTATTAATTCCTTAAACGCATCACTAATCGCCTTGCCCGTGGCCTTCCGCAGGGCGCAGCATTCGACCCATTTCGTATAAAGGTCTTGGAAGACGAGAATATAAGCGAAGCCAGCGCGGCTTGGGGGAAACGGGCCCATGATGTCGGCAGCGACCACGGTCCAGGGTTGCTCGATTACTCGATGGCCCATGAGGCCGGCGGGAGCTAACTGGCTGACTTTGCAGCGTTGGCACGTTTCGCACTGATTTACGTGTTTGTTAACATCGCGGAACATACCGGGCCAGTAATACGACGTGGCTACGCGGCGATAGGTTTTATCGATACCTAGGTGTCCGGCCTGTGGCTCATCGTGAGCTTCGCGTAGGACTTGCTCGCGTCGATCAGCTGGTAGGACGAGCTTCCACGCGTCTAAGTCGGTCACTAACTTGCCAAGTAACGGGTCTTCGCGATAGAAATATAATTCGTCGGCCTCGATCTTCCACGCGGGGTATTTTTGCGGTACCGTAGCTACTTCCCGTTTTCGGCGTTCATACCAGGTAGCAGGAGGCGTTATCATAGCGGCGACAGTTTCCGGAATGCGAGACAAGGCATCAGGTACATGGTTCAGGGCGCCTTTGCGATACATTATTTTGAAATCGTAACCGAGCAATTCTAAAGACCAACGCGCTAATCTACCGGTGGGGTTCTTGTGATTATGTAACCATTGTAGACTGCTATGGTCAGTAACGACCGTAAAGCGATAACCTTCGATATACGCGCGGAATTTCTGGATCGACCAAATGACTGCGAGACATTCTAACTCGGTGACTGAGTATTTGCGCTCGGCGTCCGATAGCGAGCGACTGGCGTAAGCGATGACGTATTCCATCTCGTCGCGAGTTTGTGTGAGAACGGCACCTAACCCTACTATGCTAGCGTCAGTTTGTAATACAAAGGGTAGGTCGAAGTCTGGACACGTTAACGTTGGTGCGCTCGTTAGATTCTCGCGGAGCGTCTCGAACGCTTTTTGCTGTTCGGCTTGCCAGATCCACGGTTGAGTTTTCTTTAATAATCGCGTGAGGGGTTCGGATGTAGTAGCGAAATTAGGAATAAACCGGCGGTACCATGAAGCCATGCCTAAGAATCTACGCACTAATTTGACGTTGGTGGGCGTGGGATGATTAACTACCGGTTCGATTTTATCCGGATCGACTTGTAACCCGTTTTCATTTACGACAAATCCGAGATATTTTACTTCCGGGCGACAGAATTTACTTTTTTCCGGGTTAATGGTTAAGCCCGCGGTATGAATTGTTTGTAACACCTTTTTGAGCCAGAGCAGGTGGTCGTCAAAAGTTTTGGTGGTTACAATGATATCATCTAGATATGCGAACGCGTGCGGATCCATATCCGGCCCGATCAGCTGATCGAGTAGCCTCTGAAAGGTGGCCGGAGCGCCGGTTAAACCAAAAGGCATTCGCGTAAAATGAAAAAGTCCTTTTCCGGGGACTATAAAGGCGGTAATTTCTCGGCTATCCATGGTGAGCGGTATTTGAAAGTAAGCCTGACTTAAATCAATCGTAGAAATGTATCGAGCGGAGCGTAACTTATCGAGGATTGCATCCATTCGCGGTAGGGGGTATGCGTCGCGCTTAGAAACACTATTTACCTGACGGAAGTCAACACAGAAACGATATTTCCCATTAGGCTTTTTAACCATGACTATTGGACTGGCCCATTCGCTATGTGAGGGTTCGATTATTCCTGCCTCGAGCATTTTATCCACCTCGGCATCTATAGCTTCTTGAATTTTAGGCGACACGCGGTAACATCGCTGTCGGATAGCGGGATGACCTCCGACGTCAATACGGTGAGATGTTAACGTAGTGGCTCCGAGGCAATCGGGCATTGGCGGTACTTCGGATTTCAAAAGGTGCGCGAGCTCTAAAGTCTGTTTTTCGGACAGCGTTACGATACCGTTGCATGTAGGATGCACTAAGTTCCCGGTGACGTCATCGAATTCGAACGTTTGCGCGGGATCGTCTTTAAAGTGCCAGGTGGCTGCGGAGAAATCAACTACCATCTCTAAGTCGCGAATAAAATCTAATCCGATGATGCAGGGGAAACCTAGACTCGGTAACGTACGCGCGGTAACTTCGAAGCGACGGCTTCGTAGTTCGATAGGTAGGTGAACTTCACTCATAAGCTCGGTTGTTTGGCCGGCTGCTAAGTAGACGGTACGTTCCTGAGTATTATATAGCGGAAGATCTAACGTTTCGACTAACTCGAGGCCTTTAGCGCCTAAAAATGTGCGAGACGAACCAGAATCAAAAAGTGCCTCGAGAGAATATCCTTGAACGTTAAGGGTGATGAATAGCATGACCTGGGAGGCGGAAGTTTTTACGGGGTTGCTATACAAGACTTCTAGTTCTGCAAAGCGGTACAGCTGATCTTGGAAGTCGGTACCTCGCGGATTATCGGGTGGGGAGATAGTTTCCGTCGTTACCCGATCCAACGGCTCCAATTCTAGTTTTCCGCGCATTTTCGCGGGCAGGTAGCCTTGGTAACATTCGGATAACCGCAGCGGTAACAGAATAAGGTTCGCGGCTCCGTGCACTCGGGGAATCTATGACCGGCTTGATGACAGTTGTAGCAAAGTTGCGGTCTTGGGGCTCGCGGCCCTTCGCGAGGTCGCGGTAGTTCTACTCCGGGTGCGATGGTGGCATTCGCGATCTCTTGAGCCGAAGCGGTATCCGCATCGTTCGAACCTGACGGCTGATTAGAAGTGGGACGCGTGGACGCCTTTCTCTTGTTATTCGGCTGGTTCTTAGGTCGCGAGTCGGTCGTCTGAGCGGCATTTATAATTTCATCTACCCCTTCCCACGAATCTATAGCGGCAATGGTATGTTTCGGTTTATTACCAGCGTTCTTAGGCGCGCGATACGCGAGTTCAGGAATCATAGACTTTTCCGGGGTTGGTGGTACTTTATAATGACTGGCGCAGCGGAAGCTTACCTCCAACTGCAAGGCCAGCTGTTCTAAATGAGCGATATCCCGAAGTTCATCGCGTCTAATTAGCACTTGATAACGCGGTAATAGATTATGATACGCGTAATCCAGCTGTTCGTCCTCAGGCCATGCTGGTCGCAGCCTACCGAACAGTGCTCTCATGCAGGTGAGGTAATCCGAGGCGAGTTCATGTTCGCCTTGAGTTCGACTTCTAATTTCCTCCCTGATCATGAGCCTGAGATCTGAATTCGCGAATCTTTGTCGCCAAGATCGTTCAAAGTCCTCAAACGTCACCCAAGTGGGACGTCGGTCGCGATACCAATAGAGCGCGATACCAGATAAAAAGAATGGAATGCTATTCAGGATGTCTTCGTCTCGAATGTGCACTAGGAGTCTACCTTCTTTGATTCGCATCAAGAAGGCTTCCGCGTCTTCCTGATGCGCGCCGGAGAATTTTAAATTCCATTTCCGCAAAACATCGAACGCGGCGAGAGGTGACGGTACTCGGGAGTCATTACCGGTAGTTGGCCGAGGAGGATAAGTTTGATTCAAGTTTCGCGTTCGCGGCGATCGGTGGTATACTACTTGCTCATGCGGTATAGGCAAGTCGTCCTCGTATGACTCTGACGGCCAAGGGTAGTCGGTTCTGTATTGACCTCGGTATGGGGAGTAATCGCGAGATCTAACCTCCCTAAACGGTTGCGGTACGTCGCGATCGCGGTATCGGAGCTCTCTAAAAGGGGGCGGTACATCGTGATCGCGGTATCTAACCTCTCGTGGAGGCTGCGGTGCGTCGTGATCGCGGTACCCTGGCTCCGGGGCGGGTGGATAGTTCGCGCGGTAGTCAGGCCGATGGAATCGTGTCGGGAAATCCAAACCTCTACGTTCGTCCTGGTGGGACGCGGGTGGAGCGGAATATCCTCGATAATCAGGTCTATTGGCTAAATGGGACGGCCCTGTATCGCGGTATTCATTTGGACACTGATGCGGCGTTACTTCATACTCGTGTGCGTCGGTTCGATTCGGTCGGAGACGGGTTGCGGGAAACCGGGATGGCGAGATTTCAAACGCATCGAGATTTAGACTAGCGGGAGGGTGTTGTGGTACGAACGGTGCGCTCGCGGGATTTCTACCGGGGTTAATCGGTTCATGGGCTCTTGTCTCCCTAACAGCGGGTGCGTGAAGGGGGTTCGTTTCCGCAGCGAGAGGTTCCGGATGGATTATTACGTTAGCTTCGATATGCTCAGGTGGATTTTGCGCTACGATTTGCGAGGGACCGGGACTCTCTTCCTCAGGTGCGGACGAGAGCGTTTCTCTACCCTCGTCACCAGGATTGTGAGAGTGTGGGGATTGTTGGTTACTTTCGTCCGGCTGAGGTGGCGGAAATATCTCGTCTCCGTCAGACATACTTTTTATTGACATGTTCCGACGAGCTTCTCTGAAAGAGTTTATCAAACGTTCGCGTAACTCGGAAATCGGCCCTTCAGTTGAAAGGTGGCGTCGCGATAATACTAACCTAAGGGTACTCTCACCCAATCGTTGGACCCACTCGTAGTCGCTGGAACTACTTGACATAAAGTCACGCAATCAACCAAGGGTTCAAATAAACGCGAACGATAACCGTGCCGTATCAACGGGTTAAATTAGCGGTATTTACGTTGAATGTGGTAGTTATTGTCAAATCGCGATCAAAGTTTCGGGGATTAGCGGTGTTTGGATTTGATCGTTATTATTAGGTCTCGATGGAAATAGAGGGATTAGCGGTATTTATATTCGATATTTATGTTCGATATTTAGGTTCTCCTCGATCGTTATTGTTAAATCGAAGTGATCCTTAGCTGAATAATACGGTAATCCCTGTACTACAACAATGGGTCGCTAATAATCCCAAAACAGTGAAGAAATAAGGATTAGGGATTCCAACGGTTTCGCTATTGTTAATTTAAACTCTAAGGTACCGGTAATTGGGGTTCCGTTAGTTCGAACGGGTAACGCTGTAACGGTTTGTCTCGTATTTTGATATTTTTCAGGGGTTTGTAAGGGGGTTCGTCAGCAAGAAAGAATCGATCTAGCGTTACTCAAAAAAAATAATGTATTACCCCAAATCAAATCTAATTGTTTTATTCGGAGACCTTTGGAACTCCTTCTACCTACAACGTGGCCAAGACAGCGGAATAATATACGTTACAGGATTTATCTGGGTTTATTTTGACTAATTATTCTTTAAAAGCGGTACTGTTCAACGGAAAGTCTCTGAATTTTATTGGCGTGGCCCCACGTTGGGCGCCATTTTGTAACGTCGGTGTCAGAGGGGCACCGCCGCACCCTACGGCGTTCCTCAAATTGAATAACGGATTTATGAGATAGATACTATAGCGATAATTTTTGTTGGGCGCCAGACGCTACTGCGTCAGTCACAGATAACTACGATAATTCAGACAAAAAAAAAGGTACAGAAAGATCTACGGAACGACGGCCTTAAAGCTCGCGATTAGCTCAGATGGGCAGCGATAATGATAGAGTGGGTAGGTTCGCCTTCGAATTAATTAATGAAATAAAATTTGGAACACCAGATAAATCCTTCAAGGGAATCCACGATTCCGTATATTCAATTCGTTGCGTTAACAATCAAGTGGCGGCAACAAATAAATTCACTATAACCAAAATAAGACGATCGGCATAAACTACAAAGAAAAATAATATAATAGAGACGGTATCTTTATGTGATTTGACTTGGGATAATTCGAATTTACAGAGAAAATAATATAATTTAACTACGCCTGATTTTCGACGCAGAGGTAGCAAAAAAACAATAACACGCCGGTCGGCTAGCGAGCGCCTTGGAAGCGACACAAAGCAAGCTATTATACTACGTTTTAGGCTGCGTATCACCGAGCGATACGATACTCGGGCAAATTTTCTAACACGGCGGCACGCTAGCGATATTAATTATACTATAGGCGATACTACTTTAATAATTGAGTTTAACTAACTTTCTCAGATGGCAGACGGGATTCAAATGTGTAGAAACAGTTGGTGATCAGGGGTTCGCAATCTACGGAAATATTCAATATTTCGGATAACGGTAAATTCAAAGATATACGGCGGAATTCGGATCAAAGAAATTACTTATTAATTAACTTAGCCTATGACATCTACGTTCAGCCAACCCTCGGGGAGTTGGAAATTAATTAGCGACACACCATGCACGTGCTATACTATAAACTACAAAGATAGATCAAACGACTAAATACAGAAAGTAGATAGAGCAATTAGATAGAGAAAATAGATTAATCAAGCGGTAAAGTAAGTAAGCAGTCAGATATCAAACAATAAGCATCGGAAGTATTCAGAAAAGATAGATCTACTAAGGTAGGCAGAGAAAATAGCTACAGTCAGTCACGAAGTCCTTTTACTGAGTTTCCTCAAAGAAAATGAACTAATCACGTGGCCCGTAGGCTACACGCTACACAAAGCTACGGTAAGCGGAAAATTCAGCGAGACCTCGTGGCTTTACAACAGATAGAGCAAAGAGACCTTACCTTAGCGGTAGATGTGGTTCGCCACTCAATACACTTTAACTTTACAACTTTAACTCCGCGATAACTTAACAATAAACTTAACAGAGATCAACGAAAACTTAATAACGATTTGAGGCTACTACTGGCTTTGAGAGAGAGCGATAACGAGACACGTCTTTTCCAAATGCTAGTCGAACGTAGAAGTGACGAGTTCTTGCAGGATTTCGGTGGTCTCCTCGCTGCTCCTTACGCATAGGGGGTGGGGAACCTATGAGGTACATCTCATTACTTGATTGGTTCCCTTAACCGACGACTTCGTAGCAATTGCTCGTCAGCCGTTGTCTACGAAGCGTCATCTTGTTGCCGGCCATCAGGCGTAGGGCTCCGCGCTTCTCAGCGGTATCTCAGCCGTTCCTCGAGGCTGGGGTAGCGAGATGACGTGGAGGAAGGTGTGACCTTGGCTCTTACGTGGCGGTACCGTCCTTGCGTTAGTAATCTCTCCGGACCAGGCTCTACAGCGGCAGACTCACCCGAAGTCGACCTCGCTGCAGCCTCCTGACGAGACCTAGGTGCCCCTGGACCGGATCTGCACCTTTCTGGATCCGTCAGTAGCATGTGGGGCGCAATTCTCGCCCACTCTCACATGGCCAATCCTTCGGCGATAACGTTACGCCACGAGTCTTTCCTGGACCAAACGTGGCGTCGGTAATACTAACAGGAGCGGTAGATGGTAGCTGGTGCGTTGACGGGAGGTTGCGGCGTCGTAGCGTACAACCCTATACGCCGTCGTTGCAGGCCAGATGCTCGGTGGTAAGCGACATCAGCTGACAGGGAGCCGTATGCAGGCCCTGTTCACTCTCAGCGGCATCTTCGTCCAAGGTCAACAGCCTTCCCTCCAGATGATGCGGTACTACCCTCGGTACTTTCTGAGGTACAGGTCCCGGGTTGCGTACCGTGGAGGCCTCAATGGCGATAGTTGCGGTCATCTCAGCAACGGCAGTTCTCGGAGCGGAAGTTCTCGAAGCGGCAGTCTGGCTCTAAATCGTCTCTCTCTCTCTCTCTCGGCGTACATTAACAAAAAAAACACATCAAATTAGTCTAGTTCTAATATTCCTTAACTAGGTGTGTCGCTATTATCCCGGGGTCGAGACGTGCCCTACCTCTCTCTCGCGGTATATTTAGCTAAAAGAATTCGCCGGAAGGGCTACCGTGACGGCAGAAAATCTGCAACGTCACAGTATATATGTATACTTGGCGTCTTCGATTCCGACCGATATGAGTGAAGTAATCTGGCGGGTCTGCGAAAAAGATTTGACTCCATAGGAACTGAAGACCGGTAAAAAGGTTATAGAACATTGCGAAATGAATATTATGAGTATAACTTTCGGAACGTGTTATAAAAGTATTACAAGTGTAATACCACAAAATTAACGTTACACAAATGTTATAAGTGTAATAGTACATCGAAATAACGATTGTCATATCTATATAACTTCTTGATCTTTATATTTTCGACGGACTGAAATACCAATATTTTCAGAATGTTATAAAACATTGCAAAATTAACATTGTATGTATAACTTTCTAAACCTGTTATAGAAGTATTACAAGTGTAATACTACAAAATTAACTTTACAGAAATGTTGTAAGTGTAATAATACATCGAAATAACAACTGTCATACTTATGTAACTTCAAATACGTCATATTGTTGATAGACTGAAATATCAATGTTTTCAGAAGGTTATAGAACATTGCATGTGTAATATTCAAATTACAACCTTTTAAAAATATTATCGAAATATTACAAATCTAACATTATGAAATTGATATTATAAAAAGATTATAAATGTAATAATAGGTTTTAATCACAAATGTAATATTTCAGTAACGTTTTGTTACATTCTCTGCTGTGTGGGGTGGCAAATAAAAATTTACCCCACAGAGATATGGTACAAAAAGTAAAGGGCAGAACTTTTCATTTGCCCCTACCTATGGAAGAAACTTTACAGAAAATTTGCCCACCAATGGAACCAATTAATCTTGAACACGAGCTATGCATATTAGTTCGCGGAATCCCAACCAAATCAAAATTGGTATGGGAACAACTGGTGAACATACATAAAGTATGGGACGCCTTGATGTGGCTTAAGGCGAACAATCCTCAATATTCTGAAATTAAGTTGCCAGAGTCGGCTGAGACACTGTTGGTTGATATAAAAGACACCGAATTTCAAATAGACGATGAAGTAAACGAAAATGAAAATAACGAAAACGACAATTTGAAGGGAATAGCAATTATTCATAATGTACAAACAGTGATTAGAAGTGAAAATAATGAGTATGACAACTTGGAGGAATGTGAACGTAGAGATAATATGAATGCGAACAGGCGTGCAGCGCTATTGACGCAAGTTTCACAATCGGATGAAATTTACGAACAATTCACGATACATCCGATGTATGCCAAAAGACCTAATGAGACTGCGACAGATATGTACCAAATGTTGAAAATCAACGATGTACCGTTAGATAACCGTAAAAAAACTCTAGATTTACAATGCTTTCCGCATTTGTATCCGTATGGTAGGAATGGTCAGCAGGAGGATAGATCTACGCGTCTGACGCATGCAGAATTTATTAAATCAAGACTGATGTCGAAGCATTCGCAATACCGGCTAGATCAACAATACTTATTTTACCTTTTGAATGACGCTAATATTCGCCAAGTGCGTAGTGGGATATATTACAAAATGAATATCACCAATCCGAGCGAACGATTTACCGCAGCGAGTTATCTGGAAAAGCTATCTAGAGAGGAATTGGAAGGGAATTTAAACGCAATATTTGCAAGGCTGCGCAACACAGAGCAGTATTGGAGTCGGCCGAGAAATGATGTATCCTGTATGATGCATCATTACGGTCCGGCTGCATGGTTCCTTACGCTAAGTCCAAGCGAATGGTTATGGTCCGACATGACGGAATACCTTCGCGAAGTAGGTGGCCCTGCTGCGGCTAGGATGTCGCCGAATCAATTGATCGCGGCTGATCCAGTGTCTACATCAAGATTTATTGACAATAAGTTCCATGCTATGCTAGATTTCATATGTTCTCCCGATCATCCTATCGGAGAAGTCATTCATTATTTCTGGAGGCGCGAGTATCAAGGCAGGGGAATGCAGCATTTCCACCTATTAATTTGGATAAAAGATGCTCCAGTGATTGGGAAATATTCGAACAAGGAAATTGCAAGTTTTATTACGAAGTATGTGACTTGCAAAATGCCACCGAAATACGTTTCGCCTGAGTTGTATCGTAGAGTGAATACACATCAACGGCATAAGCATAATTCCTATTGCTTGCGTAGTAAGAAGAACAAAAATCGTGGTACGTCGAAAGTATGTCGATTCGGGTTTCCACGTCCCGTAACAAACAATATTGTAATTAGAGATGTGGCTATTTCAATCATTGGCAGGCGCAAGCTCAAGTCCAGAAGTAGACTGTACGATCTACCTCGTAATCAAAATGAGGTTGATATTAATGATTACAACCCAGCAATTCTTAGTGCTTGGGAAGGCAATATGGATATACAGTTCATTGGCGAGATTTCAGCTATGCTCATGTGGTATGTAACTAAGTATCTGTCAAAATGTGAGAAAAGCAATACGGATAAAGATATCGCAGCAATCAATTCGACAAAATCGCTTTGCAGTCGTTTGTGGAGTTTCGCTCAACGTATGTTGAATCACAGAGAATGTGGAGCGTTAGAGGCCGCTGATACTTTATTAGGAATTCCCTTGCACGGCACAGATCCGCAAACGACGATTAAATGGATAGATGTGAATATAATTAGAAACAGAAAAGTCAAAAGTCGTAAAGAAATCGAAGCCCTCGATGCAGATTCGACTGATATTTTCTGTGATTCTGTAGTCGATACACATTACCCAGCTCGCCCGCAGGAATTGGAATCAACCTGCCTGTACGACTTTGTCAAATGGTACGAGGTAACTAGAGTCGAACCTAAAGTACAAGACGTTGAATTTTATAAGATTGGGAAAACTCTGTACTTGAAAAAGAGGAAACGTGGCTGCCTAATTAATCATTATAAAAATAATGTACACAATCAGCCCGAACGATATTACTTTGCGCTATTATTACTTTTTAAACCATGGAGGGACACAGATGAGTTGCGAAATGGATGTGATACGTATGCGGAAGCTTTCGAATCAGTCCGACTGGAGCTCGAAGATGCGTTACAGTATCACGAACGTATAGCAGAAATACAAAAAGGCATTGAGCATATCAAAGATACAATCGAAAAACGTATGAAAGAAAAAGCTCAATCTCAACAAAGCGATACTTCTGATTCGGTACCATTAGGCTGTGGGCCAATCGAAGCAGAAGGAGCAATGAAAGAATTTCAAGCCCGTGTCGAAAGATTACATACAACAAACGACTCACAAATAATTAGAAGTTTGAATATAGATCAGAAACGAGTATTCGATACAACTATGGCTGCCGTGAGTTCAAACTATAAAATTATCCGACATTACGTCAGCGGAGAGGGTGGAACTGGTAAGAGTCATCTTATCGAAGCGCTCGTATGGTCAATCAAGCAGCATACTGGTAAAGATACCGCCGTAACAGCGCCAACTGGAATAGCAGCATTCAATGTGAATGGTTTGACTATTCATAGACTGTTTCAACTGCCTGTTGAACACGGGGTCACTCCCAAATACAAACAACTCTCTGATGCAGCCTTAAAAGTAATTCGAGAGCAACTTAGAAATGTTGCACTCATTATCATTGACGAGGTCTCGATGATTTCGAATGTGACGTTCATGTATATACACCTTCGATTAAGTGAAATATTTGATACCATCGACTGCGAGGATGGTTGGTTCGGTAAAAAACATATTCTACTGTTCGGCGATTCGTTACAACTCCCACCCGTTCGCGAAAATCCGGCGTTCACGAGACTGCCCAGCGAAGTTTCAAATAAACTTTTAGGCTCGATGGGTAGCGTTGATCTGTGGAGCAACTTATTCAGCTACGATGAATTGACGATTAACATGAGACAACAAAACGATCAGTCATATCGTGAAATACTATCGAGAATCCGCATTGGAGTTGCTACCGATTCGGACACGGCGATCTTAGCATCCCGGAAAATCCGCTTTACAAACTTCACAACTTCAACCTTCGATAAAAGGGTACGTGAACTCTGCGATTACATAAATAATTTACCGAACGATGCTGTCTGTCTACTTCCCACGATTCGGATGTGTGAAGTTCTTAATGAAGCAATGCTTGGCGGGATACAAAGCGAAGAGATAGAATTGATAGCCCATGATACAGTTGACTGCCCCAAGTATATAAAAAAAAAGTACATAAAATTTTGAATATGGCGGACGAAGATTGTTCACGAACTGCGGGCCTTGCGAAATTAATTACTGTTAAAATTGGTGCGAAAGTAATGATTAGACGAAATATCGATGTTACCTGAGGACTGGTGAATGGCACAATTGGTAAAATCACGTCAGTATCACGAGCTGTTGATACGAGTGATGTAGAAGCAGTACGAATTGTCTTAACGACAGGCGTCGAACATGTTATAGAGCGCGTCGACGTTAAGTTTGAGGCAATGGAAGGGGCTTTTGTTATACGAAAACAGTTTCCAATTTGCCTCAGTTACGGAATTACGATACATAAAAGTCAGGGTCTTAGTTTGAAGAATGCCGTTATTGATGCAGGTAATTCTATATTTGCGAGCGGACAAGTGTACGTTGCCCTTTCACGGGTAACTTCATTAGAAGGACTCCACTTGATTAATTACGATCCGCACGCGGTATTAGCAGATGAATCTGCTATCTTAGAGTACAATAGGTTGAGGAAACAATATCGACCGGACCTCATGGCGATGACTGTTCCAGGAATACGCCAACGAAAATTACAAGACCGCAGATGGTCAGTCTCAAAAGATGTATCTACATGTCAGGTACCAATAATTGAAGAAAAAATATCAAGCCACGCGTGGCGAGTAAAAGGTCTTCAGAAAGCAGATGGTGTTTCTTGTTACGCCAACGCTGCAATACAGTGTCTATTTCATTGTACACCTATTAGAAACTGTTTCTTGAATCAACAAAATGATGACGTCATGAAAATCTTAATTCAAAATTACATCAACTTAGAATCACTAGGAAATGTTTTTCATGCCAGGAGATTAGCGGGTAAAGAGTTCACGTTAAATGTTCAGCAAGATGCACCCGAATTTTTAAATAGTATACTTTCGAAATACGATGACTTAAGGAACGTCGGAAAACACGAGTTAACCTCTATGAGGCGTTGCAAAGACTGTGGTTTCACCAGTACGACAACGGAAGCCGGTTACATTTTGTTACTCGCGTTGCATCCACCCGGTAAAAAAAATATAACTTTGGTAGACATAATTAATCATAATTTTTCACGCTGGCAAACTGTCAATGAATTATCCTGTGAAACTTGCGGGTCGAAAAATATCTTAATGAAAACGGATGTATCATCGGTAAGTAGCTGTTTAATCGTACAGCTCAGATTGACCTACGTACAGGATGGGCAGATTAAAAAAATTACTGACTACAATATTAAAGCAGTTCCTACGGATAGACCATTACTTTGCACGAAAAAATACAAAGTGATTAGTGCAATATTCCACCATGGTCCGAATATTCAGGAAGGTCATTGTATTACGCGCCTCTTCCTCATGATCAACTTGTAGTTCCCCCCACTTCCCACCGATGTCGCCACAGTTTCTACGTCTTCTAAAAATAAAACCCGCGCCTGCGCGTCGTGCTGGCGCTGCTGTACCATTCTCACGGCTCCTCATTCTTTCGCTTTGTGCCGAGTAGCCACGTGTTAGCTATCCAAAATCAAGAAAAGGAACAGCCAAACATGGGTCGGAAAAGAAGCAGAAAAGACTATTCTAGTGAAGAAAGCTCAGAAGATGACAAACTGGAGAAGTTAGTTAGACGACTGAAGAGAAAATTAAAAAAGAAGAAAGAAAGGAAAGATCGACGCCGGTCACGGTCACGGACACGAGACCTACACAGCAGAGACAACTCTATAGCACGCTCAGAGTCGGAATACGATTGTAAGTAAATCAAGTGGGCTCTAACCTACGTGATATTGAGTTATTACTCAAAGATTCTGCACCTACCCAAGTGTAAACAATACACACCCTTGCGTGGGCTCTAACCCATAGCGGGGTACACATCTCATATGTGTTGGTAGAAGAAGGAATCAAGGCATACTTACAGACGCTAATCTGTGAGAGAGCCACGTGACTCACTTATGCGTTCGAGAACTTTCCGTTATGGGCCCTAACCTATACGGAAGGAATCAGCACAACGTACATACGTCTGACATTGATGGACACTAATCCGTGTATGTCAAAGGGTATAGATACAGAACAAAATGTTTCTGCACTAGAAAAATGTTTTATCTCAGGTTATATCTTACGAGATAAGAAAGCCGAAATCACAATCAAGATTGTTATTTTAGCTAACAGAAGCAGATCAGGGTCAAGATCCCCAGTGAGGCCCTTGTCAAGAGACATAGGTCATGTCAATCTGGAAGGAAGCGAAAAGGAAAATCTTTCTGCGCAACCAATGACGAACACCGAATCTCAAGAGTCCTCGCTAAGTGAAGAAATAAAGAACGCCATTGGAAAACCAATATGCAGAGACAGAACCTGGGGTCCGGCCATACACCCAGATTTTGTGGATCGTTGGGAAGACATAATAAAACAGGGCTTACCCGATAAAGAAAAGAACGAATTGATTGAAAAACACCCTGCACCAAAGAATTGCATACTGGCAGATCCACCAAAGCTAAATCCACAAATAAAAGCCGCGGTACAAGAGGCTGTTGTTAAGAGAGATACACGTATAAAGGAAAAACAACAAAAGATAACTGCTTGCCTTGCAGCTACTGGAAAAGCCTTATCACTCATAATTGAACGAACAGAAACTGCAGAGAATATTCCAGTTTTGGAATGTCTAGGTGAAATGAGCAGTCTCTTGGCAGACTTACAACATGACGAATCAATTATTCGCAAAAGCCTCATAATGGCCAATATCAACACATCATTGAAGGACTCTTTGAGTTCCACAATGACTGATGAGTATTTGTTCAGTGAAAAACTAGATGACGTCATAAAGTCTGCTAAGGCCATAGAAAGTACTTCTAAGGAGCTCAAAACTGCTCCAAAAATTCAACCTAGTAAGATGACAAAAAACGGGAAGGCCCCGCCCCGTCCACGATTCAGGGATTCTACAGTACCCATGCGACAGGGCGGGCAGAAACGACAACAAGGACCTCAGAGACCCTACTCCAGACCTCCGGTGAGGAAGGAGCAGGACCATCGCAGGCCTCGTTGATCAATTCAGTAAGTCAAATAGTAGGCAGACTTGGTCATTTTGAGTCAAAATGGCACGAGATTACGTCCGATAGGACTGTGTTATCGTGGATTAAGGGATATAAAATCCCGTTCACCTCTCGACCGGTCCAAAAGATAGAACCAGCTCGTAGAATATGGGCTCAAGAGAAAAAAGCTAAGGTTAGGGAGCTGGTGGGCCAACTTGTTGACAAGGGCGCCGCACAAGAGTGTAGCGAAGATCAGACTCAATTCATTTCAGACATTTTTCTAGTGCCCAAGCCTAGTGGAGCCTACAGACTCATACTAAATCTAAAAAATCTCAACCAATTCATTACAACAAATCACTTCAAAATGGAAGATGGCAGAACAGTAACAAAACTTCTGACTACAGGATGTTTTATGTCTTCCATAGACCTAAAAGATGCTTATTACTTGATACCTATTCACGCTTCTGTTCACAAATACTTAAGGTTTAGGTTTGAAAATAAGTTGTATGAGTTTAGATGTTTACCATTTGGCCTGAATACAGCACCATACATTTTTACCAAGGTGCTAAAACCTGTCGTTCATCGCCTTCGCCAATTAGGTTTTCTATCAGTCATCTATTTGGATGATTTATTGCTAATAGGTGATAGTTACTCTAGTTGTTTGAAAAATCTTACCACAACCCAGACCCTTCTGGAAGACCTAGGTTTTATTATCAACAAGGATAAGAGTCAATTAATACCAGACCAGAGGTGCAGTTACTTAGGGTTCATATACGATTCAAGAAAGATGGTAGTAGAATTGCCAGATTCAAAGAAACAACGCATTGTAAGTTTAACAAAAAGCCTAAAACAAGGTCAAACAATTAGTATTCGAGAATTTTCTAAAATTTTGGGATTTTTAGTATCATGCTGTCCAGCTGTAAACTACGCATGGGCATATACGAAAGCCTGTGAAAGGGTAAAATATCTAGCCTTGGAAGCAAATAATGATAATTACGAGGGAAAAATGATTTTATCAGAAGAGGTTATGGAGGAAATTACTTGGTGGAAGTCTGTAGCCATCCTGTCAAAAAACCCAATAAGAGAATCTACATATGAACTAGAGATTTTCACAGATGCTTCCTTAACAGGCTGGGGAGCTTTCTGTAATGAACAACGGGTTCACGGTCATTGGAAGGAGGAAGAAAAATCCAAATACATCAACCATCTCGAACTCTCAGCTGCTTTCTTTGGTCTAAAATGTTTTGCAAGGTACTACAAAAGCTGTCAGATCTTACTGCGTATTGATAACACCACGGCAATATCTTACATCAATAGAATGGGAGGTGTCCAATTCGAGAATTTAAATAAAAAAGCAAAAGAGATCTGGAAATGGTGCGAGAGTAGAGGCATTTGGATTTTTGCTTCCTATATCGCGTCAGAGTTGAATATCGAGGCTGATATTGAGTCACGACGAATAGAGCCCACTGGCGAAATTGAACTGTCCAATGAGGCCTTCAGGCGAATCACGTTGCGGTTTGGAAGGCCAAAAATTGATCTATTTGCTACAAGGGTGAATGCAAAATGTGCAAGATATGTATCGTGGAAAAAAGACCCAGAGTCCATGGCCGTTGATGCTTTTACGATAACTTGGGCCCAGTATTTCTTTTATGCATTTCCGCCAACCTCAGTTATCCTAAGAGCATTACAAAAGATTCGAAACGAAAAAGCATACGGTATAATGGTAGTACCAGAATGGCCATCACAGCCTTGGTATCCCTTATACTGCTCAATGATGACGTTAAATCCGTTAAGATTAAAAGCTGAAGATTCACTTTCTCATTCTAACAGGGAGCCGGAGGATTTTTGGAACGGAGTTACCCTGGTGGCCGCAGTCTTATCAGGAGAGCGTTTGAAATGAAGGGCATACTAGCTGAGACATCCATAAACATCATGGTTTCATCCATAACCGACTCATCACATAAACAATACGAGTGCTGTTTCAAAAGATGGTGGGAGTTTTGCATTGGAAGGGCGCTGAACCCCTTTACTACATCTGTCTCAGACATTTTAATTTTCTTAACAGAAATATTCGAAAAAGGGGCTGCATATGGCTCCATTAATTGTTATAGATCAGCACTCTCATTGCTTATCGGGCCAGAAATTGGTCAGGATTATAGAATAAGAAGATTTTTTAAGGGTATTTCAAAACTGAGACCTTCAAATCCCAAGTACGACTTAACATGGGACCCACAAATTGTGCTAGACTACTTCTCGTCCCTTCCTGATAACCACGAAATGCCGATTAAAGACCTGGCCATGAAGCTTATATGCCTGCTGGCATTAATAACAGGACACAGAATGCAGACATTCTCCTTGATCAAGATTGAGAATATCCAGACAAACGAAAAATCAATCGATATTAAAATACCAGATCGAATCAAAACCTCTGGATCTAATAGGAATCAACCAGTTTTGGTTCTACCTTATTTTAATAAAGATAAAAAGATCTGTGCAGCTACTGCATTGGAATGCTATCTCCGTAGAACGGAAACCATGCGGGATAAAACACCATCGCTCTTTATTTCAAGCAAACGTCCTTTTAAAGCCGTCACTGCACAAACACTGAGCCACTGGGTCAAAAATGGGCTCAAACGATGTAATATAGACACAGATATTTTTAGTGCGCACTCAACACGACATGCGGCATCATCAGCCGCAAAGAGAAAGGGATTAGACCTAGACTCATTGCGTAGAACAGCAGGGTGGACCAAAAATTCAAGAACCTTTGCAAAGTACTACGACCTCCCAATAGCCAAAGATAAAAAGGCATTCGCTGAAGCGATTTTAAATAAATAAGAGTGGAATAGTTAGAGATAAGACCCTAGGCTTTATAGTTCATATTATAAAAAAAAAAAAAAAAAAAAAAAAAATTGTTCCTGTGTTTTATAACGTCTTCCAGTTCTAACTGGTATAAATAAATCATTATCGTATAAAAACACGAGCGTTATTTCTCGTTGCCGTAACATATGCGTTGAACATCTACAAGTTGATCATGAGGATGAGGCGCGTAATACAATTGGAAGATTAAACGAACTTACTTGTAAGTGAAGTTCTATCTTAATTGTATGAAGCGCCTCTTCCGAAATGATCAGTCCCAACCCTGAAGAGACCCATCTCAAGGTACATACATACTTGAAGCCCAAAAAATGTTACGGCAAAGCTTTGAAAAAATGAGGAGCCGTGAGAATGGTACAGCAGCGCCAGCACGACGCGCAGGCGCGGGTTTTATTTTTAGAAGACGTAGAAACTGTGGCGACATCGGTGGGAAGTGGGGGGAACTACAAGTTGATCATTTCGGAAGAGGCGCTTCATACAATTAAGATAGAACTTCACTTACAAGTAAGTTCGTTTAATCTTCCAATTATACTTGCATGCTACGAGATGGAACTTCTGCCTGGCAACATGTCAATGATAATGAAATTAACAAGGAAAGCTGGATTAAAAATGCAAGGAATGCATACGTATTCTTTTTGCAGCGAACCTGATGGCATACAAAACTACGAAATTATAATCATATAATCGCACGTTATAATTATTTTATGAGCAGCAACTATATAACCCTGCGTGCAAGTAACTCCGCCATTGCCGGTCCCAAGCCCGGATGAGAAAGGAGGAGGGCTGCACGCAGGGTTAAACGTTGCGGGTATTCACAGCCTCGGTGGTTGTGAACATCTTTGGTTCTTGCATGGCATTTTTACATAAATAACATCAATGAATACAGATTATTTTTATCGATACTCGTATACCAAAGATATCTTTATGCGAAGGCAATAAACATTATATAATTTCTACGCAATACAGAATGATTGTACATACATACTCAATTAATCAAATTCTACAAAAAGTAGTGATATCCCCGTAAAAAGCACCTTTGGTGCAAAAACCTTTCGCCTAGTTATATAAATGTATAGTTATATACAAAAATTCCTTCCTAGTAAAAAAAACAACTAGAAATCAGATGCTATTGCCTAGTTGCCTAGTACCGACATCACGCTGATTTTTATTCGGATTGACAATTAGGCTTTTCATAACACGGTATTGACAGCCTTCTTGTCTTGCCACGTATAACCATAGAGGTAACGATAGGCGAATGACGCCTCCATTGGTTCAAACAGAAAACATACAAAAAAAAATAAAAATAAAAAATTTGGAGTACGTGGTACTAGGCGGGCCTTTTCTATACAAGTACAAGTAAACGGCGATTGAACCACGTGAATAATCCTAATATAATGATACGAAATATTGGCCCGCCTAGTACCACGTACTCCAAATTTTTTATTTTTATTTTTTTTTTGTATGTTTTCTGTTTGAACCAATGGAGGCGTCATTCGCCTATCGTTACCTCTATGGTTATACGTGGCAAGACAAGAAGGCTGTCAATACCGTGTTATGAAAAGCCTAATTGTCAATCCGAATAAAAATCAGCGTGATGTCGGTACTAGGCAACTAGGCAATAGCATCTGATTTCTAGTTGTTTTTTTTACTAGGAAGGAATTTTTGTATATAACTATACATTTATATAACTAGGCGAAAGGTTTTTGCACCAAATCAGATATTACTGCCAAGTACATCGTCAGATTTAATTTATCTCCAGTATATGATTAGACCAAACGAAGAAAAAAAAAATTGGAAAAAAAAATTGGAGGAAGTGGTACTTGGCGGGCTTTTTTAAAAAAAATCACAAATTCTGCGACACAAATTCTGCGTGAATAAATGTTTCGATAGTAATTACAAAAATTTCAAAATATCAGCCCGCCAAGTACCACTTCCTCCAATTTTTTTTTCCAATTTTTTTTTTTCTTCGTTTGGTCTAATTATATACTGAAGATAAATTAAATCTGACGATGTACTTGGCAGTAATATCTGATTTCAATACTTTTTTGTATGAGGCACAAAGTATTTTGTTAAATGCTTACGATACTTTTTAGAATGGGCGAATTTTTCCAGATAGAGTGCCCACGTTAATGTACTTGGCGCAAGGTTTTTGCACGGCAGGTGCTTTTGGGGGGATTATCTATTATAGAGCGTGACGTTAGTTTTGCTACTTACTCAAAATGGAGTCAGATTTCACAAGCAATGGCGTTATAGATGATATTGAAATGGACGACCCTATGGTGTAAGTATAATTAATAAATTAAATATCTAAATTTGAAATAATTTAAAAAATGGAAAAATAATTTGCTTATATTTTCAAAGATATTATTGGATATATAGATTTAGTGAAAGGAAGTGAATTAGCTCAAAATAATGCTCACGTAGCCAGATTTGTTTTAAATAACACAACTGGCAGACGTGTTCAAGTTATCGCGTGGGGAAAATATATCGTGGAACTAGAAAAAGTTGCGACATTACATAATGTATGTAGACAAATAATTAAACGTTAAATATAAATTTATACCCAAAATAAATTTAATCATACTTCATAATCATACTTTGCACATAGAAATTTGATTACTTATTTTGTGACTGATAATTTTTTACAGATTGTAGAAGTTGAAGGGGCTCGATCAAACTATGTGCAGATGAATTCAAGATATAATGCTGGAAATATAAACTTTCAACTCAACGTGAATGACCATACAACACTAAAGAGCATTGGAACTTATGATCAACCAATTATGACAAATCCAATTACTGATGTCGATTTCAATACTATCACACGTGTCAAAGGAATAATCCGTAACTATCCAATAAAATATATAGACAAATCCAAGTGAAATGGTAACACTTTTGATAAAAAAAAAACTATTCATTCTTTTAGGAATCAAAGGTTTCATAAAAAACAACATTAATTTACTACAAACGAAATATGTGACTGTTGGATTGGATAGTATCACCAACGGAGAGCAGAAGTTAGAATTCCATGTTGCTCAGTTTAATAATTCGCACAATATCCACAAAGGATACGAAGTTACTGTTATTGGGGAGTTATGTACCCGTATTCATGGTCCACCTTTTCTAAAAGTAAAGAAAATGCACGATGTGATTGTCACATCAACTGATAAACCATCTCTCAAATTCTTGCTACAAGGATATAAATACATAAATTAAAATTCACGAATCAGCGATGCGATTGATACAGACATTTCAAGTTGTAAGTATGATTGAATACAATATGTGTACCTGTATTACATTTTTTTATCTGGATTTACTTATTCATCTAGAGATAGAATTTCACAAAAACGCATGAAATAAAATAGAATAGAATTTTCTTCATATTTTTTAATTTTTTTTGAATATGAATCACCAGTCTATGAAATACATATATGTGAATATATTTCTTCATACACGCGGCAATATCTCACCAAGACTTCAATTGATTAATTGTTTAATTATTCACTCAATTATTATTTTCTGATGAAAATTTTTTCGTTTGCATCTTGATTATTCTATGACTATTTTTGTTGCATTACATTTTTTTCAGCTCTACTTGTTTATCTGAAGACGGAGTTTCGTAAAGATGGTGCTCACAATTTGAAAGAACTTGCAGTTCTAACCAATCGATCATAGGAGTTGTGAAAGTTATAAATGAGCCAATCACCAAAGTAAAAGGTGAACTTGAGTATACAATTTTCAATTTCGAAGTGGAATGTGAACCGGGTATTTTGGTACCTATAGCTGTATGGGATGAAGAAATGAAGCGAATCAAATCTTTCATTATTCTGAATCATGTAAGTAACACAAACTTGAAATCGGCATAATTGTGCTGTGAGTCAATTTGAGTTTTATGTATTTGTTTATATGGATTTGGTTATGGATTGATTCTTTACTTTTTTATATTTATAGATTATACATATCGATAGCCCATTTGCTAGGCCTCAAGAACCGAAATACAGCAAAAATGGAAAAGATTATATTCTAACTTGTCGTAGTAATACAACTGTCAATAATCTTGGAAAACTAAAGACAGTTGAATCGGAATTAGTGAAAACTTGCGTCGAATACCCTTCAATTGTTGAAAGTATTGCTGATATAAGTGGTTTATAATAGCTTAGTATATAATTTCTTGAATATTTTTTTTTAACTTAATTTAACAGGTCCATCGGTTACAACTCCAATTCAACACCATCTTTGCGAAACTCCGTCTTTAGCTGAACAATTAAAGCTGTAAAAAATATAATACAACAAAAATAATCATAAAATAATCAAGATATGAACGAAATTTTTTTTTGAATAATTAATTGATTAATTAATTAATTAGTTGAAAGTTTTGCGAACATTTAAAAATGATTGAAAAATTCAACAACTCTGCAAAACAACCTTATTTTGAAATTCCAAACGTGAATAACATTTATCAATTGAGCGATGAAAAAATGTCGGTCGAAACTTTGCGAGAAGCAGTCAAGTCAGTAAAACAAGAAATGTCTGAATTCTCAAATGCGGATAAAACAAAGGTATATTGCATCTTTATTTAGATACATAAATTAGAAGTCTGCTTTTAATATGCAAGATTTTCAGTTCATTTTGTTTTTGTCGTTTCAGAAAATAAGATTGGAATAAAGCGATCTTCCGATAACTGATAAACGGATATAAGAAGTTCATAAGAATCGAATGATCAATTTATATCATAATCAATACAATAATAATAATATATTACAGTTACATATTGTTAATGATTCATGGTAAACGAATTATAATTAGGTATTTGTATAATTATGGGTCAATGGCAAATTTCAAAACTTTCAACTAATTAATTAATTAATCAATTAATTACTTTCAATAAGTTGAATATATATAATCAAATTCAACTTTTAAATATATGAAGTGAAATATCATATATAACTTTAATAGACAATCACATTTAATTCCATATTTTATGTCATACATATATACGTATATACCATGATACGATAATATTACTTCAAGACTACGAGTCATGTCTGTCATATTTCAATCGCACGATGTTTCATCGTTATGAACATAATCTGTTGATAATTAAGTATACCGCGAGAATCAGGTGAAACCGAATGGTCCATCCGCCCAGGCGCCGATTATTCGGTATTTTTAGGGGGATAACCACTCGTTGCGCTGAAAAATCCCTAGGGTGATCTTGGCGTGCGGTCGATCTGCCGAGTTTCATCGACCGCGCGCCAAAATCACCCTAGGGATTTTCAGTGCAACGAGTGGCCATCCCCATGAAAATACCAAATGTTCAGCGCCTGGGCGGATGGACCATTCGGTTTCACCTGATTCTCACGGTATATAACATATGTGTTCACTTATTGTTTAAATGGTTTATATTTTGATCATTATCATAAGAATTAAATTTTATTCAATGCTGCTTATCAAATAGTTTCCATTAAAATAGTATCGATGGTCTTTGTTTCATAAATATTGAGTAAAATTCAATTTTCATGATATTCTCTGTGATCCTCATAATTTTTCGTTAGTCACTTTATGATTAGATACTATTTTTTTAAATATCCAATTTCAGATATATGTATTATCTCACTATTCCAAACATATTCTGAATCATTTGTGGTATTTTAGTTGTCATAATTTCTTGAACATTAATTACCCGTTAATATACTTCCTACCCGTTAATACTCGCCGAATCCTAATATGTAAAAAAACAAAGGTGATAAACGAAGTATTCTATCTTAATATTTGGAATAGGTGATTTCTCATTACTTAGTCACTTTATGATTAGATACTATTTCTCAAAATATCCAATTTCAGATATATAATAAATAGATATAAATATTATAATATTTTATCCACGGCTACGATCCGTGGCTACGATCGCGTTGATCGAATTTTGACCATACTATACCTACCTAATAGTCGATCGGCGAACTCGATAATTTCGCCCACATATTTATTAGCCGCCTGACGCGCGACGGTCCGAGACTTGCAGTACTGAGATGTCTCTGGAATATCACCCTGTACGTATATACCATGATACGATAATATTACTTCAAGACTACGAGTCATGTCTGTCATATTTCAATCGCACAATGTTTCATGTTAATATACTTCCAATCTCGCCGATTCTTAATATGTAAAAAACAAAGGTGATAAACGAAGTATTCTGTCTTAGTGTTTGGAATAGGTAATTTCTCATTCAGTTAGTGAAATTTGAGGAATATGTTATACATGAAGTTCTCTGTAAACATAATTTTTGAAACTGTCATTTTTATATCGATGATGAAGTTGAATTTTGAATGAATCCCACCCACGAACTCAAAATAAAGCTACGTAAAGTATGTAGTATTTTACTCCAAATTTTTATGAAATGCGCGCGTAAGCGCGCGCTTACGAATTCTAGTCAATTTTAAATATTCAAATGGGGTTTCAAACAGCATGAATTTGCAGTTTATCGCATATAATTATTTTAAAATGACAAGAGAATTGATGGTGAAGTGAATCGTGATAGATTTATCGTCATAGATCTAGATCAGTGATATCATTATTTACTTTTTATTCGTGATAATAATCCTTACTGAATCGCTTTCGCGATTGACGAACTGTCGGAAGAGAATCGAAGCCACGCTAGAACTTATTCGGCTTAAAAGGTAAGACTTCTCAACGCATATAGTGTATTCTTTACACGATCCTAATTTTTTAGGGTCTTCAACCCTATTTTTTATTCAAAAAAACACTATTTTTGAGCTGAAAAATCGTGCGTGACCATGTAATCACTGGATTAGCGAACGAAATCACGTATACAGCACAAAAGCTGTCTACTGACTTGAGCATTTTTGCGCTCTGTCTCTTCACTGCAGAGTGAAAAAACGATTCATAATAAATGCAATATGAGATTCTTATTACAGACGCAGTAATAATCATCGAAGCCAAGCAAGAAACGATTCAACAGAAAAGGTATAAGATTTCCAAATGTACAGTCTTCTTTACATGGAATCCTATTTATTGAATAACAAACAAAAAATAACCTTTTTTTTCTGTTAATCTAAAAGGGAGACTGGAAAGTTGAAATACCTCTAATTACATATTTTTTTCTTACAGGAAAGAATACGAACGCGTGAATCGACACTTGAAGGCGCTTCCATTCAATTTCGTTTAAATTTCTCTAATATTATGACTTGATGAATTATGGATTATAAAATATATTTATGGATTTACGTGATGACAAATATGTACAAACGAATACCCGATACATGTAATAAAGATAAAATATTTGAATTTAATACAGAAATGGCAAAAAGACTGCCTTGAATAATGAAATGATAATGATGATACAGCTGAGGAATAGAGGATTGAGAACAAACGATAATGATAATGATAATACTGATTCAAAAAAGAATTGAGAACCTGAATGGCAAATAGATGGATTTGAAAAACGTAATTAATTTTGTGACGATATACAATGATGATCATGATTAAACGACAGTAATTTACACAAAGTATAAAGAAGATTTCAGTTTATCTTAACTTAGTAAATTCAGTGTTGCGCTTTATCGCGTAGTTCATTATAGCGATAGAATAGAACATAAAATTATGCCGCGAAGAAAGATTTATCGCACACCGGAGGAAGAAGAAGAATTAAAACGGGCTAAGCAGGCTAGAATTTTAGAAAACAGAATACGTAATCGTAGCACCTTAAGAGATCAAACGAAGAATACTACAATATTTACTGAGGTAATTGAACGTAATTTAATGACAAATCACGACCTCAATACGGATCAAACTGTTCCAAATAATAACATTAACGAACTTGACCGTGTCCGTCAACAGGAGCATAGAGCGCGCCAACGAAGATTTAGAAATGTATTTATTAATCAAGACGAAAACTTAGATAATAGACATGAACATTGTATTGGAATGATGGATTTATTGTGTATTCATTGCAATGCTAAGCATTTTGCTGCGGAAAAAATAGCAAATAAAGGTTTATCCTTCAGCAACTGTTGTGGTCATGGGATTGTTAATCTCGAACCATTACCAGACCCTCCAATTGAACTACGTTCGTTATTCGATGGGACCCATCCCAGCTCAGGACAATTTTACGAACGCATCCGTAGCTATAATAGCTCGTTTTCCTTTGCATCTTTTAATGCGAATTTAGTTAATTTTTCTGGCAATCGCCCAGGACCATATTGCTTCAAAATCCAGGGGCAAATATATTACCAAATAAATACAGCTTTGTATCCAGCTCCGAATGAATATCCAAGCAACGGGCAGCTATTCATAATAGATTTGAACGAAGCAGCAGAATATCGTCTTGGAAAAAATTCTTCGCTCGACCGTGAGATATTGGAAATTCTGGAACGATTAATGCGTGAGCACAACATATTTGCTAAATCTTACCAGATGATGGGTGATGAACTGCAAGTGCAACAACGAAGGGCCAGTCAAATAAATGACTTACAACCGGACGAGCTGCAATTGTTTTTTACATTGAGACCAGGAATGGACCGCCGTAGATACAATATTCAAAGAAGTAATGAGGTAGCAGCTGTATTTTCATTGACAGCAGATGGTGAAATATCAGAATCGTATGTTACTATACGCGATAAGAACACAAAGAAATTACAATTCGTGAGTAACATGGATCCAAATGTTAAACCTTGGATTTACCCAATATTTTATCCATATGGTACTCAAGGATGGCATCGTAATTTGATGACAACTAATAATGCAAAACGTGTTACGAGAGCAGCGTACATTAAACATCGAATGGCAATACGTGACAACGAAAATTTGAATACGATTTTGATGGGTCGCAGACTGTTTCAACAATGGGTGGTAGATAGTTATGTTAAAATTGAAAGAGATAGAATAGAATTTTTAAAATCAAATCAAAAAAAATTGCGAGCTGAAACATACCATGGATTGGTAGATTATTTACAAAGGACTGCAAATAATGCAAATGCACGAATTGGAAAAATGATAGTTTTACCGTCAACTTTCGTAGGTTCGCCCAGAAACATGATGCAACATTATCAAGATGCGATACGAATTGTTCGCAAATATAGTAAGCCAGATTTATTTATAACTATGACTTGTAATCCGCAATGGCGTGAAATTAAAGAAAATTTATTTGAAAACCAACAACCTTCGGACAGACCGGATATTTGCGTACGAGTATTTAACATAAAAAAAGATTACTTGGATGATCTGATTGTTCGACAGCAAATTTTTGGCGAAGTGCAAGCGTACGTGTATGTAGTAGAATTCCAAAAAAGAGGTTTACCACACGTTCACATGCTTGTGACATTAAAACCAAATTCGAAAATCACAACTCCAGAAGCTGTAGATAGATACATTTCTGCAGAAATTCCAGATTCAGAAAAAGATCCTATATTACATACAATTGTTATGAAAAATATGATACACGGACCCTGCGGCGATTGGTGTATGGTTGATCAAAAATGTTCTAAACATTTTCCAAAAACATTTAATGAAGAAACAACAATGGATGCCAATGGTTACCCATTTTATCGCCGAAGTAACACAGGTATTACTTATGAACGTCCAGGAGGATATATCGTGGATAATCGGCATGTAGTACCTTATTGTTCACAACTATCTATAATTTTTGGTTGTCACATAAACGTAGAAGTAGTCTCGAGCATCAAATCCGTAAAATATTTATTTAAATATGTATACAAAGGTCATGATGCCGCAGCTGTAATAATCGGTGAATGTACGAGTGAAGCAACGATAAACCACGATGAGATTCAATATCATATCGAAGCTCGTTACGTGGGACCAGCCGAAGCAAGCTGGCGTATTTTCAGTTATCATTTGCAACAAAAAAGTCACGCCATTATACGATTACCAGTGCACTTGCCGAATGAACAGAGTATAACAATTGAAAACGAATTGGACGAAGATATTGTCAGATCTGCATTAAATCGAGTAACAATGCTAATTGATTATTTTGAATTGAACGCTCGAGATGAGTTAGCAAGAGATTACGTGTATCCAGAAATTCCATGTCATTACGTTTTCAAAAGTATCAAAATAAACGGAATCAACATCTCCAGATGGGAACGCAGAAAGGCTAATTTTAAAATAATTGGACGTATGTACTCAATAAGCCCAACGCAAACAGAACTTTATCATTTAAGATTATTATTATTAACCGTTAAAGGTGCTACCAGTTTCGAAGATTTGCGAACAGTAAATGGAGAATGTAATGAAACATTTACCCCGACTGCCCTCGCTTTGGGTTTGATTGAAGATGATGATGAGTGGCAAAGGGCAATGCAAGAAGCTGCACTATGGATGATGCTGAATAGTCTTCGTAGAATGTTCGTGAGAATTTTAATCAACTGTCAACCAGTGTATCCAGAAAAACTATGGGAAGAATTCAAAATTGTACTCTCTGAAGATTATGCAAGACATATTGGTTTAGTTCCAGGTCAAAAGAACGCGTATGCCAGAATTACAGAAATGTTGTGTACAGAAGGATGGAACATAGCACAATTTCCAAGCATGATTCAATCAACGGAAGTACTCGATGAAAACGATGACATCCAACCATGCCAGTCACTCGAAATTGGTATGCAATATTATCAGCAATTGAACAAGAAACAGAAAGATATTGTTGATAAGGTTTTAGAGGCAGTAGACACTGACAATAAGGAAAATATTGAAACCTGCATATATATTGATGGACCAGGAGGTTCTGGAAAAACTTTTGTATATACGACACTTACCCATTTGATAAAAGGACGAAAAAGATGTGTGAGTACAATGGCGTTCACTGGAATAGCAGCAACATTACTTCCAAATGGAAAAACTGTCCACAAAACGTTTGGGTTACCAGTTCCACTGTATGCCGATTCATCGTCTAGCATAAAAGTTCAGTTAAAAGAAGGAGAATATTTAGACGTATTCATATGGGATGAAGCTCCGATGGCTCCAAGATACGCATTGGAAATTATGGATCGAACGTTGAAAGATATAATGAACAATTTCAAACCATTTGGTGGAAAAATAGTTATCTTAGGTGGAGATTTCCGACAGCTTCTTCCAATCAAAGTTGGAGGTACACGAAATGAAACAATTAATCCATCGATAAAATATAGCACCGTATGGAAGAACTTCAAAAAAATTGAACTAACTGAAAATATGAGAGTATTACCGGAAGAAGTGGAGTTTAATGAATTTTTATTAGAAGTTGGAAATGGAATCAAAAATGATTTTGATAGTAATCTAGAAATACCGGAGCGATGTATAGCAGCTAACAACCAGGATATAGTTGAAGAGACGTATGGTCAATTGATAAGAGAACATCGATACAAAGATACTGCAAAGTGTGCTATACTCTCTGCTAGAAACATAGACGTAGAAGATATTAATAGAAAGGCAATAGACTTATTGGATCGGAAAAGTGAACGGATTTACACAAGTGTGGATAATGTAGAAAATTCATCAAATACAGAAAAAATTAACGAAGTGATTTTACCAGAGTATTTGAATACATTAGGACCGTCTGGTTTGCCACTACATGAACTACATTTACGAAAATATTGTATCGGTATGCTCATAAGAAACTTAAGTATTAATGAAGGATTATGTAATGGCACAAGACTGATGGTATTAGATCTCGGCAACAACGTACTCCGATGCGAAATTTTAACCGGAGACAAAACAGGTACTGTGGTTTTCATAAATCGTATTACTCTCTACTGTGGAAATGTATACCCATTCACATTCAAAAGGCGACAGTTTCCGATAAAAATAGCTTATGCCATGACTATAAACAAGGCGCAAGGTCAAACATTTAACAAAATCGGAATTGATCTACGAAAGGATGTTTTTAATCACGGACAATTGTACGTGGCATTTTCCAGAGTCAGAAGCTGGGATTCATTACAAAATTTATCTAGGAATTCAGCGTAAAAATAACAAAGTTAAGAATTACGTTTATAAGGAACTATATTTATGAGGTAAAAAAAGAATTAAAAAATAAGTTCAATTGCTGCCACATCAATAAATTCAAAGAACGTGTACGTTGTACAATTTATTTGGACACCTGTTGTTCATGAAACATTTTTCATGAAAAAAAATAGAACGAGATATGATTTTAAAATATTTTGTTCACAAAACAAAATTATTTAAATCAGTTTGTTTTGGATCGTAGTGATTGAAAATTGTTTTTAGTCGACATTATTTCACCGCTGTACAGCAAACCAGATATAATGAAAACTAAGCAGAAAAATATTACTATGGCTTGTAAGTACATGAAATATGTATTTTGGAATAGAGATAAGGATAATTAAAATTTAAATGGCGGTGGATTCGGTAATATACAATTACATTTACGTAAAACGCAATTAATTATATCGTGTGACTAAAATGAAAAGGGCGTATGAGCCGTTTTACGCCCTTTTGGTTTTTGAATAACTAAGCAACTTCCTATACGATTCACTTGAAATACGCCCTTTCGTTATGGGCCCGACCTTTTTGGCGCATACGCCCTTTTCATTTTAGCCACACGATATGGAATTTGCATTTTGAATAAAAATGCATAATCATATAGTATATATACAGGGTGAATTTTCTCCGGGGTCTGATCTGGGAGGAGCTTCAACGTGCTAAAGTGCTGAGGTGTGCTATACGTGTGGATGTAAACAAATTTGGAGATAAGGGTATCTGCTTGATAATCACACACTATTGTTCTGATGCGACCGATTTTGAATAGAAGAAGGCGGAGCTCCAGCACGTTGAAGCTCCTCCCAGATTAGACCCCGGAGAAAACTCACCCCGTATATATTGAAATAGCCGTTGGAACAATTTGTAACGTCGTATTATTCGTAACGATTGCTGAAAAGACGGATAGAGACGAAGAAGAATGAGACGCAGATAAACCGAAACCGGAAAAAAAAATAAAAAGATTTCAAGATTAATTTATAAATTAATTAATTATATTAATTGTAAAATTGAATTTCTATATTCACGCAGCTACTTCAAAATTACACACTGATGAAATAAGAAACATCGAAGAAATAGATGATTTGATTCCGTTCACGTCTTCGGAAGATCTGAAAGAAATAAAACCCAGGGATACAACCACGTATGTTTGAAAACAAAATAATAAATTCCGGTCCGTATAGTATATTAAAAGCATCTCACAAAATTCTTAAAAAATCATCGACACCCTATTTAGTGTTCTGTATTTTTTTTGTTTTTTTTTTTAGTCCGTGAATACAAAAACGCGTACATACAAACATACAAACAACGATATGTAATAAAAACGAATAGTCAACGAGAATTATAATCAAAATTGTAATAAATTAATTATCAACGTACGCAAAATAATAAAAATAAAAAGTAATATTTATTTTGCCTAAATAAAGTGAACAAAAAATTTTGAGAGAAATTGTCGGATATGTCGAGCTCATCGAAAGTACCCGAATAGTGGGGATGAAAAATTTGAAACTTTTTAAATTTTTCCTGAGTAACAGCATGGGCGATAGAATCCAAATAATAATTTGGAATGAAGCAATTGCTAAGTTTGAACACCTAATTCAGCCAAATAATGTAAGTATTCGAATATCGGACATATCTACTAACATTGATAAAACTGACAAATATTATATATTTTCTACTTAGAGAATCAGAAAATACTAAATAAAACTTTTGAACCAAATATTCAACGTAATACTTAAACGAGGATTTGTAGATAAATATTTCGACATTTGACTGAGCAAAAATGAAATTTTGACTCAAAAAGATTTACACCACCATAATATATCACCCATTATTTTGATGAGTGCCTAATAAATGCTATAGAATTGTAACTCACAAGATCTTAATACAATTATTAATAAAAATTCATTTCCATTAAAAGATATTACATATCGACGGAGCGAGTTGCAAATCATGCACGAACCCGAACTTCAACAAGGGATCAGTCCCATTCGAATTAACCCTACATGAAAACACAATATTGAACGTCTTAGGAAGACATGAAATAGAGAGTGAAGGAGATAAATACGTGCCAGAATTAGTAAAATTAAACAACCTGGCTGATATAACCAAATGCATCAGTAAGCTATTTAATACTTTCAATAATGTTTTGTAAACTTATACATTTATAAAAATGAAAGAAGCATCATTTTCCATTAAGGAAAATAATTTGAAAATTCGCAACGATAATATTTAAACAATAAATACCTACACGTAATGCAACATTTGGGGAATGGAGAAAGCTGAATATCCGTTCATATACTTTAATACCTATTATTTAATGTTTTCCATGGTAGAAGTCCAAGGATATCTGAAAACCGTCTTCAGAACAATAAGCAAGCCAAGATCAGCTGAAAACAATTTAAGTACAGGGTCGCTGACGGATGGCGAATATAAAATCGAAATCAGAACTCCGAATAGTCAGGAATTACTTGACTACGAAAAGGGAGACCATATCGGTACGTGAGTCGAAAAGTATTACACCTCGGAATAATGCCAGAATCTGTGACACCTCAGATTCGGGACAGAAACTATGACACCTCAGATTCAGAAGAGAAACTATGAGACCTCAAATTGAGGACAGAAACTATGACATGTCGGAATAAAGTTGAAAACCATGACATATCGCCCGATCTTGAAGAAATATGACAACGCTGCATTCAATCATAATTAAAGAAATGCATGAAAAGATAAGTCGTCAGTGACCGTTAGCAGAATCGTCTGGGAATAAATTAACAGGTATAAATTAACTGCAAACGGTCACTGACCACTTATCTTTTCATGCATTTCTTTAATTATGATTGAATGCAGCGTTGTCATATTTCTTCAAGATCGGGCGATATGTCATGGTTTTCAACTTTATTCCGACATGTCATAGTTTCTGTCCTCAATTTGAGGTCTGATAGTTGCTGTTCTGAATCTGCGGTGTCATAGTTTCTGTCCTGAATCTGAGGTGTCAGAGTTTTGGACGACAATCTGAGGTGTCGTAGTTTTGGGCGTGAACTTGAGGTGTCATAGTTTCTGGCATTAATCTGAGGTGTAATACTTTTCGACTCACTTACTGATATAGAGGTTGCAGGGTTCATAGAAACAAAAGGTTATTCTCAGCTTCATAAAAATAATAAATACGAGACACGTACACAAATCAATTCATGAATAATAAATATCGATTCATTTATTTCTAGCCGATCCGATGCACATTTACGTAAAATCAGAAAAAGAAATTAAAAAAATAGACAACCAAAAATGGCTATAAAAAAGTTAAAATGAAGAGTAAAAACTCGAAGAAAAGAAGGGCAAATCCAGACGGAAGAAAATTATTTAATTATTTAAATTATTTTCGTCTTCAGTATATTTGGTTATTTGATGTATAGTGAAGTAATGTCGACTAAAAACAATTTTATCACTACGGTCCAAAACAAGCTGATTTATATAATTTTATTTTGTAATCAAAATATTTTTAAATCATAATTCATAATAAATTGCACAACGTACACGTTAATTGAATTTGTTGATGTGTCAGCCATTAAACTTAATTTTTCATTTCTTTTTTCCGTCAAATATAGTTCCTTATAAACGTAATTTTTAACTTTGTTATTTTTACGCTGAATTCCTCGATAAATTTTCAATGAATTCCAGCTGCTGACTCTGGAAAGTGCCACGTACAGTTGTCCGTGATTGGAAACATCCTGTCGTAGATCAATTCCGATTTTGTTTTGAATTTCGCACCGACGCGGTTTTATCAAATATGTGAAAATTGTTTTTTATCACTGACGCGCGCAGAGCGCGCGGCATGACACTAGTTTAGATAAAATCTGTAGATTGGTGTATATTTTCCAGTCATCGACAGCTGTCATAAAAAAAAAGTGGGAAAAATAAAAAATACCGAGGGTGGCGACCGGGTCAGTTCTATTCAGATATATATCAGATATATTCTCACTGGATTTAATTATTCTTTTCTGTTTTACTTGATTTTTGAAGCACCACAAACGGAGCGTTGATGTAATAGGGATACGCCTCTACGATTTCATAATTCCGTAGGGTGTTTCCCTTAAAGGAAAACAGTTTTTGCTCATTGCTATTGTAATTTCTTAGTTTCAATAGTGCCTGGTATATAGTGTTATGCGAATAATTATATTTTGAGTAATGACAATGAAACGTGGAAGACCTCCTACGTGTGATAAAGACGCAGTGGTCGCGGCCGTAATAGCACACAAGTTAGAAGTGGTTATAGAAGGCGGGAAAATCGTTTCAAAGAAGGATAATGTGTGGAAAGTGATTTCAAATGAACTTAACAACACACTGACGCCGAATGCTTTATTTACTTTCGTCGTTAATAATCGTTATAAAGTGAGAGACCTTCTTAATCCTCTCACGGAGTTGAACACCACCAAGGAATCAGTTTGTCAAATTGAATTTAATACGGTGTACTCCGAGATAGACTCTTCCATTGGATCTTTGGATAACGGCAACGAGGAGGAAAGAATCGAAATTACATTCGATAAAGCGGAATTCGATGAATTAATTGTTATAAAACAGTATGGCAGGTCTGAAAAGCACAGACCACAAATATACAATGTTACAGCCTGGAAAGTGGCAGGAGGCTATAACACAGAAGCTCTGGGACACCTATAAGAAGAAACAGCGCCGGACAGGGGGGGGGGGGGGGGGGGGCGAAGGGAGCGCCGGCCCCGGGCGCGATAGGCAGGGGGGCGCCGTATGCATATCCGATTCCTCCAAAATAGTCATATTGCAACAACTTTGTTCCGGGCACAGGCGGAAAATCAAAATAAAGCTTCGACTATCAAGTATTTCTCACTCGTTGGAAAAAAAAAAATTGACAGGCGACACGCGGCACTCCATCAAAGAGTTCTGTGCACTGATATATGACCGGCGGTGGCTTTATGTTATTTCTTCGAGCGCATGCCTATGAATACTATGATATTTGCAATTCATTATGTCTCCAGTTTTCAAGCACTTAGCAGTATAATGTGAAAGATTAAATTTAGAATAAAGGTGATGCAGCTGATACTCAAGTGAATTTCTATAGATTTGACGAATAAAATTACTGATTATAACTTCAATACAAAAGTAAGTATGGACTACATAATGGACTACATAAGACATGTTGCATAGAATCCTAGAGTCGAATTGTGTTGATTCTTTGTATTCTGTGAACAGATTCAATAGAAGTAAATGTAGTTATGTGTGAAAAAAAGTTTATGGGTAGGTATGCTGTCACTTTGTGATTGAATATGGAATGTGAAATTCAAAAAAAATTAAACTGCTAATTTTTAAGTTAAATACATTATATTAGGCAACAATAATGACATGGGCAGAGTTAATTACTAAGATTCGAGTTCATTCTTCTTAACAGAATCACTGAAATGTCTAAGAAGTCTGGAGCAGAAAACAGGAAAATTAGGAAAAGAATAGACGAAGAAAACAAACAATTAGCTAATGCTTGGGAAAAATGGTTGAAAAAAAAAGACGAAAATAAATCTAACGTCACACCTTCGGGCAGTGACAGCGATTTACAGCGAGCCTCTCATACGTTAGAAGAATCGTCATCATCTAAAATTAATACAGTTCAAGTAGACGAAAGGGAAGATATGATATTGGCTAAAAATAAGAATTCTGATGAACATTATCTACACAACACCGGATGTTTTACATTGGCAGAAAGCTCAATTGAAAACGCGAATAAAGACAAAAAAGAACTGAAGACCATAGCAATAGATTTTTGTGATCCTGCAACATGGACTCGTCCGTATACACAATCATTGATTGATACTTTGGTAGAACACGGTCCAAAACAAGATATTGAAGCTGATTTTTCTAAGACTGCTAATGAAGACGGACGTCACTTTTCTGAGATTTGGTTCACAAAAAATATGCCAAATGGTGAAAAGATAAAAAGGGATTGGCTTCTATACAGCAAAAAAAAAGGGATCATTGTTTTGTTTTCCTTGTTTAATTTTCGGAAAGCCGACAAACAGACCACCTACATTAGCTGACCCAGAATGTGGATTTTCGAACTGGAAAAAATTAAACCCTAAAATAAATGATCACGAAAACAGTTGTGAGCACAAAAATTCATTTATCGTGTGGAAAGAACTGGAAAAGCGATTAAAGTTTGGCAAAGTGATAGATTCAGAGTTAGAAAAAAATATTGAACGCGAGAAGAATAAATGGAAGCATATTTTGAAAGTTTCACTGGATTCTATACTGCATTGTGCTGGAAATAATCTAGCTCTAAGAGGATCTTCAGAAATTATAGATCATCCACAAGCGGGAATGTTTCTTAAAAATATCAAATTAATTGCTAAATATGACGCACAGTTAAAATTGCATTTGGAAACCATATTCAAAAACTATTCAAGAAGAGTTAATTATTCTCATGGCCGAAGAAGTAAGAAAGCAAATAATTGAAGAGGTCAAGAAAGCAAAATATTTTTCAATATCATTTGACTGCACCCCAGACGTGTCACATGTAGAACAGATGACAGAAATTATAAGATATGTCAAGATCACGGAAGAAGGTAAATGCCAAATTGAAGAAAGATTCATCGATTTCATAGAGTCGAAGGATAAAACTGAAGAAGGATTAGCGGCTGACATTTTGAAGAAGATAGAAACTGACGGATTGGATATAAAAAACTGCAGAGCACAATGTTATGACAATGGAGCAAATATGGCAGGAAAATATAAGGGTGTTCAAGCTCGTATAATTCAAGTAAATGAATTTGCCTATTTTGTGCCATGCTCTACTCACTCACTGAATCTTGTGGGTGTTCATGCGGCAACCGGATCTGCGCAAATGATTACCTTTTTTGGGATGATTCAAAACTTATTCGTATTCTTTTCTTCGTCCCCTGAACAATGGGATATATTGATGGCAAAGTTGACGATATCTTTGGAGAAAAACTGTAACACCCGTTGGTCATCAAAGTGCCGAGCTATAAGTGCCATGTACAAAGAACTACCGAATATAATCAAAGCACTTGAGGAACTCATAAAAAATAAAAAAAAATTAAGAAACATTTTCAGCAGCAAAAAATTTCACAAAACAGCTGAAAAATTATGAATTTGTTTGTAGCCTTACTGTGTGGTATAACATACTCCGAGAAATTGATAGAGTTAATATTGCTCTACAAAAGAAGACCATGTCAGTATCAGCAGCTTGTTCCTTACTCAAGGGATTGAAAAATAATATGGTCCAAATGAGAAACGAAAGATTTCCAGCATTTTTTGAAGAAAGTTCAGCTTTAGCGTCATCTTTGAATATTGAACCCAAGTTCGAAGAGAAACGAAAGAGAAAGATTACGAAGCAATTTTCTTACGAAGCCGACGACGACAATTCTTTGTCAGAATGTGATAAATTCAGAGTTACCTATTTGGAAGCTCTAGACCTTATCATAGAACAATTGAGTTGGAGGTTCAAAGAATTGGAGAGTGTTTCGGAAGATTTTGCATTTTTATCTGGTGAAAATCTTGTTTCTTTGCAAGAAAAGAAGCTAAGAAAATGTACTACTGATTTAGCAACCAAGCAAAAAAAATTGCAAATTTTGCAAAATTGCAAAAAAATTGCAAAGATTTAGATACAATCGAACTGACAAATGAGGTTATTAGCGCAAAACATTTATTTGGTTCTCTCGAACGGAAACTTCCAGAATTGAATCATTTGGAAGTTTTGCAATTAATCCATAGTTTTGATTTGACAGGAAGCTTTCCGAATATGGAAATCGCGTACAGAATATTCCTTTCAATTCCGGTGACATCGGCATCTGCTGAAAGATCATTCAGCAAACTAAAATTAATAAAAAATTACTTAAGATCAAGTATGGGGCAAACCCGACTAACTAATTTGAGTATATTATCAATAGAATATAACGTAGCAGAATCACTCAACTATGATATTCTGATTGATAAATTCGCTACCTTGAAAGCACGAAAGGTGAGGCTGTGAGGATGGTAATTTGAGTTAGTGGTTATTCCCAAGCCGAGCCATTCATTCACAATAAATAATAAATATGATATATTCAAAATCTATACTTTATGTTAAGAACAATCTGTTTTTCTTACGTGGTTTTACTTATGTGTGTAAAAATATGATTCTGAGTTCCGTTTATTGTTTTTATTAATAAAATATAATATGAGTTATATTTTAGTGGACTGCATTGTATTATTTGAAAATTGTGATTGACGAGGGGGGGGGGAGATTACGCATAGTTAGCCCCGGGCGCAATATTGTCTTTGTCCGGCGCTGAGAAGAAATGTGGATATCAATTCAAGAGAAATAAAATCTACAATAAAAAATTCGAGATCTTGGGCAAATGCAACTGCGGGTCAGTTATTCGAGGGTCAATAGACCGTCTTGATTTCAACGCTGAGAAAAACATCACGAAATGTATAATTACCCGTGGTTCTGGTTCTGGTACATGTGGCAAGCGATGGCTGAGAAATCCGATTCGAATGGAAGTTGGTCAACTGTTGTACGAGACGAATAAAACAGCCGAAGTTCATCGCGCAGCAGAAGCGCGACGATTGATGTCACCCAATGATCCAGAGCCTCCACATTTGTACACGGCAGACGCGTTACGAAAAGCGAAAGAAGGTTACCAGTCATCACTTACCTTACACAAAAATCCGGTGACCTCCATTTTACTTGCGCAGTTGACTGCTATGAAATACGTGATTCACAATCTCGGCTTGAAACCATTTTATGTCCATTACTGGTCGAATTTGCAGAGCAATGTTTATCGGCAGTATGCTATTTCAGAAATACCTACCGTAGCAATTGATGCAACTGGCAGCATCGTTCAAAAAATCGTACAGCCTGACGGGACTAAATCGAAACATATTTTTCTATACACGTGTGTGGTTAATTCACACGAAAGTGAAAAATTTCCCGTTACCCAAATGTTGAGCGAGTCACAGACGACCAATTCAATAATGTACTGGCTTATCGAATGGACCAGATCTGGAGCTCCGCCGCCCAAAGAAGTGACGTGTGATTCGTCCAAGGCTCTGCTAACAGCTGCAATAAGAGCCCTTACCAACTGCTCATCAATCGACGAGTACGCGGACAAATGCTGGCCAATTTCTTCAGTACCTGTTGATCATAATTATAACAATGAGTACACCGACGGTATGATCCATGATGAGTTGAGTTCCGATATGCCCGCCTGCTACATTCGCATTGATGTTGCGCATTTTATAAAAGGATATGCTAATTTCTTAAAAATTGCAAACAATCCCATGACTAAAAAGTTCTACATGGCATGTATAGGCAGAATTATACTTACGCGTGACATTCGAGATGCAGGAGTGATTTTGTTTGCCATATGAACTATCTCCAAAAGCGAGACAGATGGCTCTCTCGAGGACGGGCAACCATCACCTTGCTCGATACAGAAGAGCAGACTGAAAGAGTTTTTATTGACAAACACCCTTGAATACTATGACGAGGATGCTGCCAACGATGATGCAAATAGCGATTTGGATGACCTAGGAGATGGGATGAGTCGATGGTATGAATGGGCTACGAAAATATCACAAAAAGTGTCGGCCGAATCCCACAGAAGAGGGGACAGTGCCAATGCGTATTATCTGCCACAGTTGGCCGCACGTATAATGCGAGACATGAAGTGGCTACCTCTATGGTCTGGTGTTTGCCGGGATCAATTCGGCTTTGGAAGGATGCCCGCGTCCAGTGCAGCGGTTGAAGCAGAATTCAACAATATCAAGTCGAGACTCCTTGCCAACGTTACATTGCCTATCAGAGCCGACGTGTTCTTAAAAACACACGTGGACCACATTGATGGTCAATTGAAAATTGTTGGCGCAAAAAAACAGGTTACGAATATTGTAACGCCAGACCTGGTTGAAACATCAGTAGATGCGGACACTTCCAAAGTGCCTATCGTCGATGACCAATGTCCGGCTTGTGCAAGAGGTGATGCGCCTACCGGGGCACACACCTGCGGCATATGTGAAGCACTGATCCATGGCATAGATTCATGCTCCACGGCGGTACCAGGCGAAGAAGAGGGCTATGGTCAGAAACGGCTTTGTAGGTCGTGTTCCAAGATTTCTGCGAAAAATGTTGAGCACATAATCGACTCTGGAAGAGAAGAAAATTGGCGAGGCTTATCTACTCAACCCAAGAAAAAAAAGGCTAGATACCTTAACACCAATTATACTGCGAATGAGTTTGTGTTCACGACAAAATAACGAAGGTACCAGTTCTAAAAAATGGTAGCAGTTTAGTCCTGAAATCGACGAATCTAAAAGGTAAAAAGGTAACGCTATCGAACACATGTTCTTTTGATAGCCTCTACCAGATTTTTCTGACAGCTGTCTTCGATAGTGCTCACTTCAGCCAGGAATGCCATGCGTTGGCTGAAACAAACACTTTTTTTTAACATGGTTGAAGATTCTTCAAAGAAAGGAATAACGCAGCATACATACCGTTTACGTGCTGAAACACTCGTTGCCATATTCCCGGCCAAACCCACTCCGTATGATACCTACCTCGTGAAATGCGCGGTAACTGTCGGTTACTTGTGCAGACAATTGTTCAAACTCACACCGAGTCTGAATGAAATATCGTCTTGCGATGAAGGATGCCCACGAAGAATTAAACCATTTCCCACAGTCCCGGTTCATCCAGAGTATTTTCTTCAAGATGACTTTTCTAAAACTGTCGAAGATAATTTCTTATTGAGTGGCGCAAGTTATTGCTGTCAAAAAAATTGTGTTGGCATCGAGACTACTGCCACACCAACGACAGATAATTGAATAGTCCATCAGATTCACAACTTCAGTACTAATTTTATGGCTTCAAAAAAAAAAGTCACCGGTTGTGGCTCATTTTACTTCTCTGAGGTAATATGGACATTTTCAGAAAGTTATATCTATATCTGGATTGATTTATTATGCATGGAACCCGTTCCGGTATTTTTGCCCGGTGTGCAACGCCTGAAGCAGAAATTTTATCCAATTTTGTGGACAATAAATATGTAGAGTACTGTCAACTCCCTATTCCTACGAACCGTGACAACTTCGAAAAAGCTGAGTTCTGATTTGCCATTTGTCAAAATAGTGAAAATAACTTACCATGTTTCTTGGTCTCTGCGTTTTGGCCGTTAGACGGCGAGTTCCAGTAGCTCTAAATTTGTTACCCGTAACAAAATCAACTAACCAACTAACACAATTTTCAGCACGATTTATCATATGCGACGTATGTGACCCAGACGACCCTGATGTGACTACAGAGTTGTCTAAAGTACCGACGCAAATGAAGCTATCCTTCATGGCACAGCCATACAACCTGAGGGGCGTGGTTCATTGGATACCACCGGGGCCCAATACACGAAGATCTGATCCTTTAAAAGCTGTAGGACACTATTCGCCTATGTGCTTCCGACCGGATCAAACATGGGTTCAATATGATGATTGGTTTATATCAGTAAAAATGGTAATACTATACCACACAATATCGTACCTGCTAGATTTAAGAAGAGTATCACCATACGTTAGTTTGTAGTTGTCTCGTGGACACCTATGCATTTATTAGAATCCCATAATTGAATTATGTATTATCGTATGGTATAAGGCGATTGTCGTTTGTCTTTTTCAAAGCAATTTTAAAGTGAGAGCTCTACCCAAGCAGACTTCATTTGTTGCGCACCAAGGTTCGTATTCAACTGAAACCAAGAATTTATCTACTTACCCACTGTTTACAAAAATTTTCCAACAAAACCACAATTTGTGTCAAAAAGTCTTGACATTTTTTCATTAAGTAAATATCAAATATGTTGCGTAATATTTTTTTCTTCTTGTCCACACTACACTTTACGATATATTTAGGTCAACCATTTCTAACAACGATCCATGGCGGCGTGAATATGAGTCTCGCATAAGCGGTCTAGTGTTAAGCTTGAACTGATTTTGTTTCTAATTTCATAATTGAGACGTAAAATACAAATCAGATAATCTCGGTCAGTCGTGAAGGATTGTTGCATCGACTTAGAAGCAGCTTCTACTATAAGATGGAATACTTTCCTCACCTAGTGCGGTCGCGGTCCTGACGACTGCCAGGGCTCTAACTAATTTTTATTTGTTTTACAGTAAAACCTCGTTTATCCGAGGTGATGCCGGGAGGAGGTACCTCGGATAAATGAAAACTCGGATAACACGGAAGAACACGTGTTGTAACAAGTTCATGCGTGTACGTATACATATGTATTGTAACGAGGCAAAATATTTGCCTCGTAATAGAACAATCGACTCCTCCTCAGACGAAAGCGACCCCGCGAAAAATAGAAATAAATCAAACAAGGAGTCCCCAGCTCAGGTTCCGAAGGTCCCCTAATTTAATTTTTATCGTTTGTAATCCTTTATTTTTCCCGTCCTTCTCTATCATCGTACGTGCCGTCTCGACCGGATCAACGAGGGAGATCATCCCTCAATCCAATTACGCCTGGCAGGTCACCCGGAAGCCTCAGAGTCAGTAGCCGGGGCGGCCCAGATCATCGATCCTGAGATACGCCTGGAAGCGCGCTGCATTACGATCGGCCTATCGCCAAGAAAATCCCGCTCCCCTCCCCATCTGTCTCCTACCGGCCTGGTCCACCGGTCCACATGCAGAATTTCCGCCTTCCAGGGTATCGCGAAACCTGAGATGCCATCTACCAACCCCCTGGCAAAAGCTCTGAGTGCCAAAGGCCCTGTCAGGCCCGCCACCTCATCACTAAAGATTGAAGAACTATCGTCTACCAATTAGATGCATGGATGCATCTGATGCACTTTTGTTTTCCCCCTCCCTCTAAATTTTAATTTGGGTATTAACAGGCGGAAACACGCCACTTCTTGTTTGGATACGATTGCGTTGAGATTTACCGTACCTTTTTCCCGTGATTGTATCTTAAGCATTATCCTTGCGGATTATTTTCTTTGGTTTTGTTATTGTTGTTCGTCTAATTTCCTTTTTTTTAAAGTAATTGGTTTTATTTATTTTATTTTTTTCATCTTATTTTGTGAATTTTGGACTATATATATTGTTGTATTTGTGTTGTGTTGTGCCGTCGAGGCCGTTTTCCCTAAGGTAAGCTTCCCATTCTAAACGACTTTCCGATAATATCCAAATTTAATTCTTCGAATTTAAATTCTCTTGAAATTTTATCGAATTGTTGTGTTTCGGTTGTCCCTGATTCTTTGTAATTCCCTGAAAATTATCCTATTTGTAATTGTGTATCGTTAGATCGATTTTTCTAGAAAGCCTTTGGCCCCAAAATATAGCGTCTTTTCTATCCCTGCATTGAAAGCTTGGGTTTTGTCCTTTGTTATTGTTTGTATCGTTACCTAGCCACGTGTCTCTAGAAAGATCGACTAACACATCCTAGATAAGATTCTCCCTAAATTTGTATAAATCCCTCCCATTCTGAGTCGAAATCCCTGAAAGACCCTTTGAAAATCTGAGCTGGTTTATTTAAGATTTTTTAGATAGTATTATTTATAGTCCCTTCTTGTGAATTTCCTTAATCATTAATTAGTATCGTGTGTTGTCTCATGGCATGGCGTACCCTGTGTAGTTGTATTCGTGCATGTTCGTGAGAGTTCGTACGGGTTCGCCCCGACGCATTATATTTTTCGGTTAATTGTTCTACTTTATCGACACTTTTCATTGATTTTCAATAGTTCCAAAAAGTATTGACCATAGCTCCCCCAGATCCCCCTGTGTTACCGACCTAGTCTTATTCTTTTCTTTGTACCCTATGACTAATTTCTACTATACCCTAAGGTAGTTCTTTTCTTTGTTTTATGAATTGTTCTGTATTACCATAACTATTAACTCCTTGCTCGTGACCCACATACCTCGTAGTCTGTCAGTTGTTTGTCAATTTCGGTCACTGGGTCACAGCCTCCCTGTTTGATTATATTTAACGTGAAATAAATTCTTGGGTTTCTTTGTGATTTATCCATAAACCTTACTTGTCTCGCTTCGCCTATATTATTCGCCCCCACGTTCCCCTCACCCTGAACTCGCCGAGTAGTCCCGTCTGGTGTTATCAAATTAATTGAGTTATTTAAATTTTGAAAATCCCATTTCATTTTTATTATTTTATTCTTTTCGTTACCGCGGTACCCTAGGTACCTGGCGCCCAACCTTCTATTGTACACAGATTTTGGTCTGTTGAATAATTAGTTATTAACTGTCAAATCTAAAATTTACCAAACGGTGGGATCGCCTGGTTTTGTGCACGTAGCTGACCTCGATAACAACCCCCCCCCAATCGTCGGTCTTGCCCGTCACAGTATGTACAAGCAACAAAATAGCAATCGTACAATACTTCGCTGTACAGCATAGGCATCCGTTTTATCCAAGTTTTTCCGTATTATCGGTCAAGACTCGGTTGATCGTAGGTCGGATAAACGAGGTTTTACTGTATAACTATGTATGTTGGACGCCAGTCAGTCCGACGGACTAAACATTTTCATCAATAATCAATCCAATAAGGACAATCAACTCAGGGTAGATATAGTTGGTGGACCGAATAATTATTTACAAAGCTGATAAATCATGCACAGAGAAAAGCAAGATAGACAACAGCTCAAGATAAAGGTACTAAATACTCAAGACTTACGTTTGTTGACAAAAGGTTTTCAAGTATACAAAACGGCTATCTGTTAGTAATTCCTTCTAATATTTTGTCGATTCACAATATTGTTCATACACTTAATTATGTTCGACGAAATTTGTCGAATTCTGATACACTACGAGACTCCTCGGGGATTGATTTCACTCTCTGTACTACAATAATGACAACATACGTGTAAGAAGTCTTTGACTAAAGTGTTATTCCTTTTCGATAATTGGACTAAGGATCCGCTTCTCTCCCCACTCTACTGTCGCTAGATCTCTAGTTACCGAAAATCAATATATTTGCGCGTGTGCGTCGACCCTCGCACTAGTTCTGTCTCCTTCGGGAGTCTAGCTAACACGAGGCTAACTACTGTTTTCTTCGTTTATCGAGCGGTTGTAGATGATAATACAGAACAGGGTTCGATGGACCCGACAATCTCTCTCATTATTAATCTATCTATATAAATATATAAAAATGGAGGTGTTGTCCGTATATTTCACTTTGCAGCCAAAACTACTCAACTATACCCTGTTCACGGAGAGAATACCCAACGATCGAAACAGAACTCGTCCGGTTCGGTCAGATCCCACCCAACGCTCCACCCATTTTACCCTCTCCATGTCGCCAAACGGGTTGCATGGCTAAGCAGACCCGGTATAGCCGACGCGGGGGCCCGGAGTCTTTAAGCCGAGCGGTCAATTTCTTTACAGAGCGTACATTATCGGCCGGGGCCCAAACGTATGATAATTTAGATGCGGCGTTGAGTTGTGAGCTCTGTTACCCCTACCCGACTCTCAGGCCGTTCGAAGCTGCGCGACGTTTGGGTATTCTCTCCGTGAACAGGGTATAAGACTACTGGTGTTTATGTAGGGTAGTAGCCCCGAGTCTTCCGTCGTGCACTATGGTGGTTCCGTGTCGGTAGCTATAGGGGTGTGGGAGATACAGGGGTTGAAAGTGATCGACTGTTCCAGTTTCTTCTAGAAAATTCTAGAAAATTCTAGAATTTTAAAGAGAGTTCTACAATATCCTGGAACATTGTGGAATCCTCACACACATTCTTCGTCTTCAACCCCACTCTTCACCCCTCTACCCTACGCTCCCGGATTGATAAAAGAAATTATACATTTGTACATTCTTTCAAAATTAATCAATCGAATATAAGTCAGGAGTGTGTGCGTGGGGATCCACTCTTCTCCACAACCACCAGTCTGGTCGCGGTACCGTTGCGTGGGCGGGTGGGGGTGGCGAAAATGTCGCGAGAATTATCTATCTCTTTTCAACACTTTTTTTACGAATAGACTCGAGAATTTTTTGATTGCCGTTTAGCGTGGCAGCGAGTAACAGAGATGTATTTTAGAGTTTTCCAGAAAATTCTTTTTCCAGAATGTTTCGGAAGAATAGACTCGAGAATTTTTTGACTGCCGTTTAGCGTGGCAGTGAGTAACAGAGATGTATTTGAGTTTTCCAGAAAATTCTTTTTCCAGAATGTTTCGGAAGAATAGACTCGAGAATTTTTTGACTGTCGTTTAGCGTGGCAGTGAGTAACAGAGATGTATTTTAGAGTTTTCCAGAAAATTCTTTTTCCAGAATGTTTCGGAAGAATAGACTCGACAATTTTTTGACTGCCGTTTATCGTGGCAGTGAGTAACAGAGATGTATTTGAGTTTTCCAGAAAATTCTTTTTCTAGAATGTTTCGGAAGAATAGACTCGAGAATTTTTTCACTGCCGTTTAGCGTGGCAGTGAGTAACAGAGATGTATTTTAGAGTTTTCCAGAAAGTTATAAAATATTTGAAATTTTAATTATTTCTCAGCTAGAATGTTTGAAAATCAACTGGACTAGAAGGATCGAAAATTTTTTGGAATAGTGGGGATGGGTTCTGAGACTATATAAGGCGAAGCGTGACGCGTATGGATCAGTTGACTTTTCATAGATAAAAGGGTACGGATAACAAAAGAAGTGAAAAGTGTAAAGCAGAAAATGAATAGTGAAGTGTAAAAAATAAAAATATTAAGAGGTAAAATGCCTCAGCGTAAGAAAGAATTTTCGCGATTTCGAATCGTATCGCAAAGGTAAAAGATGGCGCGAAAAAAGGAAATCGAGCTAGAATGTGTTAGAATAAACTGGACTAGAAGTATAGACATTTTCGGAATATTCGAGGACTATGTGGGTAGTGGGGATGGTTTCTGAGACTATATAAGGCGAAACGTGACGCGCATGGATCAGTTGACTTTTCATAAATAAAAGTGTACGGATAACAATGAAAGTGAAAAGTGTATAGTGAAAAGTGAATAGTAAAGGTGTACGGATAACAGAAAAAGTGGAGAGTGTAAAGTGCAAAGTGAATAGTAAAGTGCGAATCAAAATATAAAGAGATAAAATGCCTAATCGTAAGAAAGAATTTTCGCGATCTCGAATCGTATCGCAAAGGTAAAAGATGGCCCGAAAAAAGAAAACCGAGCAAGAAAGAGAAGTACGTCTAACAATTCTGCGAGAAAATTCTCAACGGTATAGAGATGGTCAGACAGAAGATCAACGTGAAAATGTTAGTGAAACAGATCGAAGAAGACAACGAGTATGTGGAAAAAGAGAAATAGTTACACAGGCGGATAAAAGAATTGAACAGAATAGAGAGAGAATTACTAACCTTTGCTTAGGACAGCAGAATGAGACGAAATTATTAGAAAAAGCTGTACACGCTCTGCGCGAAAGACGACGAATAAGTTACTGTCTTGAACGAGAAGCGTTTCGTTATGACCCAACCAAAAATTATACTGAACATCCAAATGTAGTAATTGGAAGAATGGATGAAGTATGTAAGTTCTGTAAAGCAAATTTTTACATATTTAGTATGTACGATATTTATGTACAAAAAAGAAAAAAGAAAAAAAGTGAAAAAAAAATAGTCTTTTAATGCACGTACCAAAAAAAATCCAGCGAAGCGGGTTGCTTCAGCTAGTAATTTGATAAATTATTAATTAATAATTTTAGCAGGAAAATCTACTACCCTTGCGATCTGAACTAAAATGACCGCGTACAGGGATGTGCGAGAAGCACACAAAAATCCTCCCGTTATCCGACGAAACTACGGTCCAATAATCTGTATGCCTGAGTGTGGTAAAATAACGGTTTTTTCCTTCCAACTCCTTGGGGGTTGCAGCTCAAAAATCCAAACTGGGGGGAATCGATGGCTCGTAAATAGCTCGTAATTCCTGTATTTTTTTTGATTTTTTTATACCAATTATTAGGGGGTGGGGGTACGCGTGGTTGCCGCGAAAGCGGTTTTTTGCTTCCAACTCCTTGGGGGTTGCAGCTCAAAAATCGAAACTAGGGGGCATCGATAGCTCTTAAATAGCTCGTAATTCCTGTTTCTTTTTTTTTTATACCAATTATTAGGGGGTGGGAGTAGTCGTGGTCGCCGCGAAAGCGGTTTTTTGCTCCCAACTCCTTGGGGGTTGCAGCTCAAAAATCGAAACTAGGGGGAATCGATAGCTCTTAAATAGCTCGTAATTCCTGTTTCTGTTTTTTTTTTATAATAATTATTGGAGGGTGGGGGGCTGGCTACGTACGTACTCTGCCCCCCCACTCAAAATTGTCAATTACTGCTCAACCGTACGAGCTCAAAAATCGGGAAGGGCGGGAATCAAGAGCTCATAAATAGCTCCTTAATTCCATGTACTTGTTTCCTTATTTACAGATGGTGGGGGGGCTAGGTACATAGAGGTCTCGAATTTTGCCATTCGCTCCTGCAACAAAATTTAATTAATCCAAATTTTTCTCGACGAATTTTATTCACGGACGAGTCTATATTTCGACGTGAAGGGGTTTTCAACCAACATAATAGTCATTGCTGGGCCTACGAAAACCCAAACTTAAAGCGCGTGAGGAGCTTTCAGAGCCGATGGAGCTTGAACATATGGGCCGGAGTAATAGATCGATATTTGGTGAGTTAATGGCATATGTGTTGGGGGCTTTTGAAATCCAAATTGTAGTATTTCTTCGTTCAGAAAATTTCTGTGTTAGTGCGAAAGTTGTACATGACATAGTAACGTTGAAAAAAATAACAATAATTTGTTCAAAATCCACGTCTTGTAGATTGAACCCTACATATTGCCGTATCGGCTGACGGGAAATGGCTACTTGAATTTTTTAACGGAAATCCTACCGGAACTATTGGCAGAGCTACCACCGGAGGTAACTGCCGGCATGCATCTACAGCATGACGGTGTACCCCCGCATTTCGCAGTATGGCCGCGTCAATGGCTGGATGCGAATTTTGCTGGGAGATGGATCGGCCGCGGAGGACCGATTGCATGGGCACCACGCTCTCCCGACCTGAATCCGTTGGATTACGGAATATGGGGGTTCATGAAGACGTTTGTTTACCAGGACCAACCGGCTTCCGTCAAGATACTCGAAGGCAAAATTCACGAAGCGACAGCTATAATGTCTGAAGAAAGCCTACAAAGATGCGTAGATAATCTGATACGCCGGGCTAGGACATGTATCGACGCAGGTGGTGGCCACTTGGAACACCTTTTGTAGAATGTTTTGAATGACCAATTATATTCATAGTTTTCATTATACTTATACCCATTTAAGCCAAATGTTATGTTCCTCGTTTACAAACATAATTTTATTGTTATTTTGGTAAATTTTCATTCTAATGATTCTACGTGTTACGAGCAACCGAGCTGAAGGCTTCGGATGTCGAGTTCTTATATAATTTACGAGAATAATCTCCGAGCGGCTGAAAATGATTCTCCTGGGTTCGCTTGAATTAAGTCCTGAGGACACCTGCACAATCTGTGAATGGTCTAGGAGGAACTAATCACGCGTTTCTTTAAATCTATGCCCTTTATTTAATACTACAATAATGAATCGTGATAAATGAATGTGTTTGATTCACATTCAATTACAATTTTGTGAATCACCATTTATATTCATAGTTTTCATTATAATTAGACCCATTCAAGCCAAATGTTATGTTCCTCGTTTACCAACATAAATTTATTGTTATTCTGGTAAATTTTCATTTTAATAATTATACGAAAAATTGTTTGATTCACATTCAGTTACAATTTTTTGAATGATCATTCATATTCATAGTTTTTATCACACTTATACCCATTCAATCCAAATGTTATGTTCCTCGTTCACCAACATAAATTTATTGTTATTTTGGTAAATTTTCATTTTAATAATTATACGAAAAATTGTTTGATTCACATTCAATTACAATTTTTTGAATGATCATTCATATTCATAGTTTTCATCATACTTATACCCATTCAATCCAAATGTTATGTTCCTCGTTTACCAACATAAATTTATTGTTATTCTGGTAGATCTTCATGTTAATAATTCTACGAAAAATTTGTTAAATCACATCAAAATAACGATTTAAAAAAGAACAAATTGAATATCACTGTTGTTGATTAAAAAAATTACTACCGCCGTTATATCCCGGGTCAAAGTTCACATGACATCTAATGCTGCAAAGTTATGCCTTTCGGTATACACGATTGATTTAAAAAAAAAACTATCATGTAATCTTTAGTAATTTACTGTTTCATTTTACCTTCTGTATTTTATTTTATTGGTATTCTAGTTCAACGTTTCGTATACGAATTTGAGAATCTGACTCCATTCCACAATCACGTTCAGTTTAAAAAATTGAATAATACGATTTTCATCAATCCAATGCATTGAATTTATCATTGATTTATTTAGCATCCAAATTGACATGTACTCGACATTCGATGTGCTCACACTTGGTAGCAAAAGACCTCATTCTCAACCTTGTAGAACATAGAAGAAGGCTCATTTCACGCGAGTGTTATGAAAATGAAATTTTAATATAAATTGATGCAGCCGTGTTGTATGAGAAATGTTATAATTATTCAACATTATTTTTAAATTCAATCAAAAATGATTATCACGATGACCTCAACTTGGTGAAATGTTCGATAACATGGATTTTTCCTGACAAAAGTACAAAATAGATCTCAATATGAGCCAGGGCAGTTTTCAGACCACTTATCACGTTATGGCCTCTCAATTATTTTTCATCGACTGCTGTTAAAAAAAGCCAAAATACCGCAATATGCATACAAATTTAATCGCGAATCCATTCATAAAATCGTACTGAAAGTTCCGGCAACGTAGATCGGCAAGGGTAATGAATATGGACTAGTAAAAAAATGATTCAAGTATCAAATAAAACACATTACGCGATATTTATTGATAAAAAGCTATGAATAATTAAATAAAAATTCTTAAAAAAGGTAACACTTACTTGTTAATTTGCTTTATGCGATGTCACAGTGCTGTTAAATATTATTTTGTATCTAAAATGTGTAATCGGTATTTTGATACAAGGTGAATAAAATTGTTATTATACTTTACAATTATTAATATCAAAAATCACTACAAACGGCCTTGGATTATCTTTAACAAAAAAATTAAGTTTTTAGGACACGTGCTTCGGTTCGATGAAATATTAAATTGACGAAAATCGATGAATTTAGATCAAACTTGCCGATCATTTACAAAATTCGAGTAGATGCATTTTATGAGATTATGAAAAATCCCACAAAATGCGAAAGTTTAATACCAAGCACATACCGATTCATAAAACTCGCCTGGGTCTCCCGTGAAGTATTGTTTTAATGAATCATAAAGCGTGCAAATCAGTAATTATAAACGCTGACACACTACCTTTTGCTTAATGGCTTTTGAGCGAGCTCTGACAACTCCTCATCCGTTGAGCGCCTCTAGCGGCCCAGCTCAGGAACCCTATTGCAGTAACCACTTTTATAAGACAGTTTCTGCATGTGTTCGTGTCGAACTAGCCTGTCACTTCGAATTTTAGTCCACGTCTTATACTGCTCCTGCTTTTCTGATCTTGCTCGGAATAATATCAGAAGATTGCTAACATTAGCCTATACGGCGCGCTGGTTGTCTCGACACCGATTTTTCATTGAAAGTGCAGAAAATAATGTTAATATTTTACAGTATCCGTGTATCGGCGATGTAGTAGTGTCAGCTGATTTCACAGCTTCGTATAAATAAATTTATCATTAATTGGAAATACAATAATTTACTTTTCGGATACCAGCGCGCGCTAGCTAATAATCTAAGGATTATCCCTACGGAAGCTGATAGTGATCAGTGAACCGATAGAGACGTGATCCCTGGACTAAATAGCGGTCGTGGCGACTGGCCGAAAATGCGTACTCCGTCGGTCAAACAGACGATCGCTCAAAAGCCCTTGAGCCACTAATTTTGTGTGACCTAGCAGCCTATGAACAGATTACGACTATCTTAGGTGGGTGGGATTACCTCCTTTTATCGTACGAATGAGTTTCAAAAAATTGTATGAATCTGACCTAGCCATACGACAGGTAATAATTACAGGAACCTATGATTATTATTTGATATTTTCAAGGAACTCTTAGATGCGATCACAACCAATGAAAATTGAGATGCTGAAAATAGATCATTAAAATTTACATTATCATATGTTCTTTTTATCATACGTGCTTGGAAAATGCCATATTGCGTGGGGGTTTTGCGTACGCTAAATGACCAATTGCACACTGCAAGTGTTATTTTTTATAACACACTCGACAGCGTGCGTAATCACAATAACGCACGCTCCAGTACGCACGCTGCGCCTCACGGTGCATTTTCCGCGCACCTATGATAAAAAATACTGTGTGTAACGAGTGCGGTGTAGTTGCCAATAGTGACACTCGTGTGCCAACGCGCCCGCGTGCGTTATTGGCAACTATACCGCACTCGTCACACAATGTACTATTGTACGATACCTGGTCAACAGATTGTAATAAATTCATCAACTTTAATTGGATGGATGCAATATTTAAAGAGCTTCAATACGCTTCTTATGTTAGTTAATACTTCGACGATTCGTTTTGACTGAGATATTAATTTTTCGAATAGTGACGCGCTCACTGCGGCTACGAGCGAGGCGGGCGGAGCGGGGGACTCCACACATTATTGTCTCGATCTCGGTAGAGGGGCGGACGGCGATACGGAGTTTTAGCCAGTCTTTTCCAAAGCCGCACGCTGATTGGTTAGTGATTAAGTGCTTTTACGGGAGAACTAAGTCCTCGCGGACTCTTTTGCGTGGGTAACTTTCGTCTCAATTTTTCGCAAGGAATCCAGCAGTATGCCGATGGTGCGCGAATTTCCAGACACCCTGTATACTAGATTAGTATATCATCAATACCAGGCGACATATCATTTTGTAAGAGAAATTGGGATTTTATTGAATAATTCAAAATATTATGTGATCTTTTTGTCAAGATTCGTGAATTATAATATTTTTTTCTTATCATTACGTCATATATAGTACTGTAACGTGGTATTTTTGAAATTCCCAGTTACAAGAGAATTTAGGCGAAAAATACGATGATACGTGGCGCAGACAAGGTCTCCAGGAAAAGACAGAATTAGGAAAAATTATTAGGTTAAACTAACGCACTATTTTATTTTTGTAAATCATGTACATCTTCTACGAGGCATTCACCGTCGTGGAAACTACCGAAGAAACTATGGCTCATCAGGAAACCTCAACATCTACAGTCATTATCGACGTCTCGATCGGCGTGCAGATCTTTGTTCCGCCAAGAAAGTGGCAAGGTCAGCGCCTCCTCTCGACCAGGCGAATTCTACCACCCCCAACGAACTGGATTGACGGCGTACAAGGATGTGCGAGAAGCACGAGCAATCCTCCCGTCATCCGACGAGCCTACCGTTTGACAAGACTGCACAACTGAAACGAGGGTGGCGTACAAGGTCAGGTGAAGAATATTCACAGCCTCCCACTCAATGACTAATCAGCTGGAGCAGGTATCGTAGAACTACTCTCTCAGAAACTGTTATCGCGGCCGGGTTGGTCCAGAAAACCCCCGGATCGGCGTTCCAACCTATTGAATTTTGTCGTGGGCGAGATCCTTGTGATCCAGCGCGAGGCTATTGTGCAATTTCCTTAAGGATCGACTAATAATGTAAGGCCTTGGGAGAATTATCATATAGCTCTGGCGAGCGAGATTTCTTATGGATCTAGCGTCAGGGAGTTCTATCGGAAGGCAGCAAGAAGAGGGGTATCGTAACGGCAGGGGTAGGCTAGGTTCCTCCTGAGAAACGCAACGACACCTCATACGTTCGTCGAAACTACCGAAAAGACGAGAGCCAATTAGGACAAAGATGAGCCACGTGACCCATCAGAAGTCGGTACGAGCGAAAATAAGGACTATATAAGGAGGATACGTAGGCTAATCGGCCTACTCTTCGCTCTGTCTGCGCCTACTTATCGTCGTCATACAGTATATCGGAAATTGGTTATATCGAGTTTAGTTGAAATAAGTGATTGTGTTATCGTGAAGCAAATTAAGGTAAGGTCTTGATTTCTTTATGTGAAGGCACGAGGTCGTTCGTATAGAAGTCTGTTTTATGGTTATTTCTTGAGCTAAGAAGCTCGTCCTTTGTTTAATTTATCGAACAACCTCGAGTCTGGCCGAATTCGTAGACTTGCTATTGCTTTTTCGCTATTATTGATTATATATTGCTTTTTGGCTTGTTCTATCGTAGTATTTTCTTCTATTTAGTATGTTAAATATTTATTGTGCATGAAATCTCTAGAATAAGTACTTTTCCTGGAGAACCTGAGCGAAGATAGCCGCGAGTGGCCTTAGGCCTCGTGTTACAGTAATCTTTAGTTATAATTCTGTTTAATTCTGGTCATAATTGACTATTTTGTTATAATCTATCATTAATACCGTTTTTGTTTAAAGTAAATTCCTTTCGTAAAGTTGAGTATCGTTTAATACTGTGTCATCGAGTATCACATCGTATAGAATCGGGTTTATTATATCGTTTAACGCTTTGATCTATTAACGTGGCTTGGTTTAATTCATTTTGAGTGACCATGCGGTTCCTAGTTTAAACTAGAATTCAGGATATCATATTTACCACGCTTAGCAAGCCCCTACGTAAGATGGTATCGTCTGTTACCACGCTTTGTCGGCTAGCGACTGAAAAATAAAATCCTTGTCTTAGGCGGCGTTATGAAAATAATTTTGCATTCGGGTACGAAGTATCGCTTTGTGATACCTAATCTGGAGTCTAGTTTCTAGTTTTATATCGAGTCAACTCTGACCCGCCTATGACTCGTTTCGTAGTATAAAACACGTAAATTCTACCCCGACAAGTAGGGACAACTATCGTAATCGATTAATGAAGATCTATGTCTGATTCTGTTGCCGGTACGACTCAAGTACTCACTCTCGTTGAATAAATAATTGATTGATGTTATCTCAAATACTCGTGTCGAATTAATAATTTGTATGGTGTACCCTGCCCCTCTATCTAAGGCTACGGAAAACTGAGTTAGCTGAGTTATCGCTCGTTGCATTCTCGTATTTTTGGCTAAATAATTTGTTTTATGGTATTGTAAAAATTTGGTTAAGAAACGACGCTAAAGCGTCTGGCGCCCAACATATAGTAAGTTTCAGTAAAAATTAACACGGGAAAGCGTCGAATTGTAGCGTAGTAGTGGTTTTCCTCTTACTATAAAGAAAACTGCGTTACAAATTGGCGCCCAACGTGGGGCCACGCCAAAGAGGAAATAAAATTTCTGAGGTACATCAATCAAATTTCGGTAAATTCACGGAAAAATCGCGAAAAATTCGCGTAAAATCACGAAAATTTTACAGAAAATTTATAAAATTTTCAAAATCTAGCCGTTAGGAACCACCCGTTAAACAAAAGAAAGGAGAAAAACAAGTCTTAAAGGATTAACCACGAACACTGTTATTATTTAACAAGACAGAAATATTAATATAATCTTCCGAACAAAAGCTGTTGACTACGCCGTACTCGTAAGACCTGTATCGTATTTGTCTTTCTTGCGTATTTTTCAAACCAACGCGTATCGGCCGGCGACCGCTGTGTTTATCCTCAGCGCTCGTATGTTTACAATTTCTTCATGTCAAAACCGTCGTCTATCGACGCGTGGATCTATTTATTATCAGCTGACGAATTACGTCACGAATTAATTAATCTATCTCGTTCACCTGTCGGAACCCTTCCCACCTTACGCGATCGGTTACTTCGCGCCTATCGACACAAACGCGGAGAGATGTCCGACCCCGGTACACCGGCGGGTCGACCGCTGCATTTAGATGCACCCGAGGATAGCCCCCAGTCACCTCACTCCCACGGGCCAATGAGAGATAGCACTCCGGAACCTATCCACGATATCGACCATAACGGCACCCATGAAGACCCCCATCATAACGTAACTATCCACGGCGATAATCCTTCCGGTAATAACGCAAATATAACTATGCCTGCGAACACACCTCCGGAACTACCTCACGTATCGAATAATCGTCCTATCGATTTAAGCCAACAACCATTTGCCAATCTTTCGCCTCACGCTCATCAATTCACGCCGCGAACCAATCAGACACACTATCGACCTCCATTCAATACGTCGCGACAATATTTCCAACCAAGATCCCCCGCTAATCATGCACCGACACCCGCAGCAGCATACGATATTATGCGTCGATGGAACCTCACCTTCTCAGGTGCCCGCACCGAAGATGCGGAGGCATTCCTATCGAGAATACAGGAGGGGCGCGTCTTAATCAATCTCCGCGATGAAGACATCTTAAATAGTTTACCCTTTTTCTTATCTGGAGTAGCTATTTATTGGTACAGGGCCAAGCGTAACAGCTGGCAAACATGGTCGCAGTTCGAACATGCGTGGCGGAATAGATTCGGAAACCCCGATCTTCAGTACGCATTGCGAGAAGAAATTAGACAGAGAACGCAGGGCGAACAAGAGTCGGTGGCTGACTATTTAACATATATGAGGGCGTATTTCGGCAGATTATATCCACCGTGGAGTGACGGGGAACAATTAGAATACGCGTATCGAAACCTATTGCCGCGATATCAAATCTTGATTAGACGCGACGAACTCTACGATCTCGACACGCTAGAGGAATTAGCACGCAGACTAGAACTTAGCTATGGTATCGCGGGCCGCTATCATGCACCCCCAACAGCCGAACATTCTTTACTCCCGGAGTTAGCCTATCGCGGAGTTCGTACCACGCCTAAGCAATCCCGAAACGCGCTCACTGCGTGTAGTATCGACATCGAAGACCCTGACCTTATAAACGCAGCTATATCGTTTACTCCTATCAATACCATTATGTTTAATAAACAAAGTTGTATAACATAACCAAATTGTCTTAGGTAATTTAACCATTCTACTCACAGAACTTCCCAAAAGTAATTCAGATAGGAATAGCTAGGATTAGGATACCGATCCTCCACCTATTAAAAATTATTCGTATCGAACCACAGGTTCTAATACCGATCTGGTCAATGAACAGTGTCGCAATCCTTTAACATTTGTTTAATCCAAACCAATCGCGCGCGCTACCGTCCGTTCGCGGAAAAACTCACGTGTGCTATCGTCAAAAACTCATTTCTTTTGTTTCGCGTGCTCAGCACAACCTATGGTTAGTTTAAGTTTAATTAAAAGTTATATTTTCATTTTTGGTTTTGTTATAGTTCAGCAAATACAGTCAAGCTACCGTTTAGGGTATCTCCAGAAAAATTCTCGCGTTTCAAGTCCAGTTTTGTTAATGTTAAGTCTAACTCTACGTATTCGCCATTCACGAGTTTACCTGTCGTTTTTAGTAATTGATAAAGACTCGTGTTTTCACTAAGGCATCACGGCCTTGTCGGCCTTCTCCTGGGAGGGAAGAGTTGTAACGTGGTATTTTTGAAATTCCCAGTTACAAGAGAATTTAGGCGAAAAATACGATGATACGTGGCGCAGACAAGGTCTCCAGGAAAAGACAGAATTAGGAAAAATTATTAGGTTAAACTAACGCACTATTTTATTTTTGTAAATCATGTACATCTTCTACGAGGCATTCACCGTCGTGGAAACCACCGAAGAAACTATGGCTCATCAGGAAACCTCAACATCTACAGTCATTATCGACGTCTCGATCGGCGTGCAGATCTTTGTTCCGCCAAGAAAGTGGCAAGGTCAGCGCCTCCTCTCGACCAGGCGAATTCTACCACCCCCAACGAACTGGATTGACGGCGTACAAGGATGTGCGAGAAGCACGAGCAATCCTCCCGTCATCCGACGAGCCTACCGTTTGACAAGACTGCACAACTGAAACGAGGGTGGCGTACAAGGTCAGGTGAAGAATATTCACAGCCTCCCACTCAATGACTAATCAGCTGGAGCAGGTATCGTAGAACTACTCTCTCAGAAACTGTTATCGCGGCCGGGTTGGTCCAGAAAACCCCCGGATCGGCGTTCCAACCTATTGAATTTTGTCGTGGGCGAGATCCTTGTGATCCAGCGCGAGGCTATTGTGCAATTTCCTTAAGGATCGACTAATAATGTAAGGCCTTGGGAGAATTATCATATAGCTCTGGCGATCGAGATTTCTTATGGATCTAGCGTCAGGGAGTTCTATCGGAAGGCAGCAAGAAGAGGGGTATCGTAACGGCAGGGGTAGGCTAGGTTCCTCCTGAGAAACGCAACGACACCTCATACGTTCGTCGAAACTACCGAAAAGACGAGAGCCAATTAGGACAAAGATGAGCCACGTGACCCATCAGAAGTCGGTACGAGCGAAAATAAGGACTATATAAGGAGGATACGTAGGCTAATCGGCCTACTCTTCGCTCTGTCTGCGCCTACTTATCGTCGTCATACAGTATATCGGAAATTGGTTATATCGAGTTTAGTTGAAATAAGTGATTGTGTTATCGTGAAGCAAATTAAGGTAAGGTCTTGATTTCTTTATGTGAAGGCACGAGGTCGTTCGTATAGAAGTCTGTTTTATGGTTATTTCTTGAGCTAAGAAGCTCGTCCTTTGTTTAATTTATCGAACAACCTCGAGTCTGGCCGAATTCGTAGACTTGCTATTGCTTTTTCGCTATTATTGATTATATATTGCTTTTTGGCTTGTTCTATCGTAGTATTTTCTTCTATTTAGTATGTTAAATATTTATTGTGCATGAAATCTCTAGAATAAGTACTTTTCCTGGAGAACCTGAGCGAAGATAGCCGCGAGTGGCCTTAGGCCTCGTGTTACAGTAATCTTTAGTTATAATTCTGTTTAATTCTGGTCATAATTGACTATTTTGTTATAATCTATCATTAATACCGTTTTTGTTTAAAGTAAATTCCTTTCGTAAAGTTGAGTATCGTTTAATACTGTGTCATCGAGTATCACATCGTATAGAATCGGGTTTATTATATCGTTTAACGCTTTGATCTATTAACGTGGCTTGGTTTAATTCATTTTAAGTGACCATGCGGTTCCTAGTTTAAACTAGAATTCAGGATATCATATTTACCACGCTTAGCAAGCCCCTACGTAAGATGGTATCGTCTGTTACCACGCTTTGTCGGCTAGCGACTGAAAAATAAAATCCTTGTCTTAGGCGGCGTTATGAAAATAATTTTGCATTCGGGTACGAAGTATCGCTTTGTGATACCTAATCTGGAGTCTAGTTTCTAGTTTTATATCGAGTCAACTCTGACCCGCCTATGACTCGTTTCGTAGTATAAAACACGTAAATTCTACCCCGACAAGTAGGGACAACTATCGTAATCGATTAATGAAGATCTATGTCTGATTCTGTTGCCGGTACGACTCAAGTACTCACTCTCGTTGAATAAATAATTGATTGATGTTATCTCAAATACTCGTGTCGAATTAATAATTTGTATGGTGTACCCTGCCCCTCTATCTAAGGCTACGGAAAACTGAGTTAGCTGAGTTATCGCTCGTTGCATTCTCGTATTTTTGGCTAAATAATTTGTTTTATGGTATTGTAAAAATTTGGTTAAGAAACGACGCTAAAGCGTCTGGCGCCCAACATATAGTAAGTTTCAGTAAAAATTAACACGGGAAAGCGTCGAATTGTAGCGTAGTAGTGGTTTTCCTCTTACTATAAAGAAAACTGCGTTACAGTACATAAATATCATAAATATATGTTGTGTTGTCTGAATATAAATAAGAATAAAAAATAATCTGAAATTATTTGCATCCTAGTTTCAAACGTTTCGTACAACCCTTTTTTCATAGTTCATCATGCTTCATTGCATAACGTTACATAACAATCCATTTCATGGTGTCGCTAATAAACGTATTAATTTAACGTCTAAATCAGAAACTAGACGTAGATGAATAACATATTATACGTAGAATTAGGGCATGATATCCCGTATATAATAGGCGGACATCCGGTGCAAAAATACACGGCGGGTTTTGAAATAACTTTATACCAGTTTAAAACATTTTTTCGCAACCCTTTTATTCATATACAGGGTGTCTGGAAATTCGCGCACCATCGGCATACTGGCGGATTCCTTGCGAAAAATTAGGACGAAACTTACCAATAAAAAAAAGTCCGCAATGGCTTAGTTTTCCTGTAAAATCATTTAATAACGAATCAATCAGCGTTCAGCTTTAGGAAAGAATGGTTAGAACATTGCATAGCCTCCCCCCCACTCCTGGGCAAAGCGGGGAACACCACACATTATTGTCTCGATCTCGGTAGTGGGGCGGACGGCGATGCGGAGCTTTAGCCAGTCTTTCTTAAAACCGATGCTGATTGGTCCGTTATTTAGTGCTTTTACACGAAAACTAAGTCCTTGCGGACTTTTTTGCATAGGCAACTTTCGTCTCAATTTTTCGCAAGGAATCCGGCAGTATGCCGATGGTGCGCGAATTTCCAGACACCCTGTATAGTTTGTCATAACATTACAGCATAACGTATGATAATCGTTGGTATTATCCGTAATAAGCCAGATTTTATGTTGTCGCCGATAAACGTATCATTTCAACGTTTAAATCAGTATCTTTATAAACGTAAATGAATAGTATACTATACGTGGTATTGTGGTATAATATTTCGTATGAAAGGCGGACATTCAGCGCAAAAATACACGTATTTTTTTAATAATTTTCACACTAGTTCAAAACGTTTCGTTACAACCCTTTTATTCCAAGTCTGTCATAATATATAGTGCATTACGTATAATAATCGTTATTACTACCCGTTGATAAGTACAGTTTCATTCTGTCTTTAATAAACGTATTATTATACTGTTGCGAAATTAGGGTTCGCGATTATTAAGATAATTAAATGTGGGTTCCCCAGGGAAATAAGTTGAACAGGAAACGAAATAATGGGAAACAAATATTGGGTTGTATTTTGGAAAATACACGTCCGTTATAGCTCAAAGCTAAAACAAGACTGTTTTTACAATAATGCGGTTGTGATTAGTAACCGCTATCTTTTATCACATGTTAACATCATTTATCTCAGATGACTACTAGACCTTGCTAATTAAATATGAGGGGTGTTTTTCGACCTTTGTAACACTACCCCCCCCCCCCCCCCCCTAGTAAAAGAGACGACCCGATTCTCGGAATGCAAAAATTGAAAGAAAAATGAAAAGTCTAGTAGTCAAATTGTGTGTGCTTGCTCTAATAGGGAAAGTTAGCGTGGTGGATTGAAAATTTGAAGAATTCTTTCCCAAAAACTATCCGGCATTTGCCTTCACTCTCAAAGAAAAACCACACAAAAGAACTTGAGAAGATAGTCCAGCCTTGACCAATCAAAGTGAAAAATTCAGTATAAAAATGTTCTTCAAAGTTTTTCTATCTTGAAAGAAGAATCCAAAAGGAACAGGATCAGGATGTGAGCGGTATTGTGGTTACATCCTGCAATCTGCAAAAGGAGGCGACAGGAGGGCGTAAAAGGGGGGAAGCTCTGGAGTATTTCAAAAATCAGAGCTTTGGTCCCAAAATCGCTCGATCCAAGCCTCTTCAAAAGTTTTTTTAGTAAACGACCTATATAGGAGGACAAATATGAGTTTTACACGTAAAACACATTGAACACGTAGAAAACGTGAAACAAGAAAAATCCTTTTTTTTTAAGGTTAAAAGGTGAAATATAATCACAATTAATCAGGATAATAAAAATGGAACGATCTTATCTGAGGGGTAGCAGGAAAACAGGATAAATAGGTCCAGGATGGGATGCTATCCGCTTTGACTTTCCAACCTCAGAATACTAGATGAATCTTGCTCTAAAAATCTTGTAATGAATTAGTTGCTTAAACTAGCAATTAAATTGAAAATCCTATTCGGATCTCTCAAACAAGCTGGCAATGAAACGTCTTCAAACAACGCCTGTAAGATGCCTCTTCAAAAGAGAACAAATAAATATCATTAATAGACAAAAGAAAGATTCCAAGGAGTCAACGAAAACCCCAAAATTCATCTAAACGTCAATTCACGATTTTCAGACAAATGACCGAAGCAAAATCGTTGATCAAATCAGCCAATTTATCAATCTATGAAAGCTCGATACTATGTTCAAGGGTTGTAAACTTAACCCAAAAATTGAAAGTTGTCATAACCTTGCAAATGTAAAAAATGGTAATATCCCCTTTAATTCAAATAGAGACAATCTCTAAAATCTCGCAATAGAGATATAAAATCATCAATATGAGACTCATCTAAGTCAATTACAGATCAAAAACACGATCAAAAGGTGTGTGGGCTTTGATTATAGTCTTTACTTGATCCTTTTTCGTGTTCAACCTCGTCTTCAAATAAAGTTTCAAGAAAAATTTTCGGGTCTTCTGTAGAATGTGTCAAACTACGCACCCAAGGAGTATTACGAAAAGGATCGGAAAAAAAATCTCTGGTCGTTAAAAAAAGGAATCTCACCTCAACCAGAAATGAATGAATTGGTAGCAATAGAAATAATACACCCATGAGTAGTCAAAAAAAATCTAACCCCAAAATTCCATCATCCTTTTCAGTTACATAAACTTCATGAGGAGATGTACTAAAATCGGTAATAGCAACCTGAACGGAAGTTTTCCCTAAAACTGGAGTAGTAACCCCAGTAATTGTTCGCAAAAAAAGGAACAGGCAAAACATTTAAAATGGGTTTTAAGAGATTCAAACAGACTACGGTAACCTCAGCCCCGGTATCTATAACTTAGAGACAATTTACACCATTTACGGTGCCTCAGGTGTATAGTCCGGTTTGACGGAGGCCCTATAAAAATTGGGTAATATTAGGACTACCAATACAAGACTTCTTCGATGACTTAAGCCCCACTAAATCACCAGAACTTAGTTTTTTGAGGTTGAGGGTTGAGAATTTGGAGAGGAATCTCTTTCTCTCCAAGACTTATGGTTCGACTCATTATTATTGGATTCCGTGGAATTGGAATCTTCCGAATTCCATTTTTTAAGTTTAAAGCAAAATTCTATGGTATGCCCGTCCTTTTTACAATAACGGCAAAATCTAGGTGACTGAGTGTTACCATCACGATCAGAAAAACCCTTATACTGGCCACGACGCCGCCAGGGAGTGGGTTTATTTTCAGGGCAATCTTTATCATCGGGCGAAGATTGGTCAGTTTGAACCTGTCTAATTCTACCTGATGCTAAATATTGTTGATTGAGAGCTTCTATTTCTAAAGCCCGCACAATAGCATCTCTTAAAGACGAGGGTCCTGCCAAACTCAAGGCATGTTTTAACTCTGAATCAAAAATAGCATTGATGAAGCGAGTACGGGCAATCTGGTCTCTCGTTTCATCATCACAGGTTGGTAAAGCCAACCTGGTCATTCGTTCGATCTCATGGCCCAGAGTAACAGGACTCTCACCCTTTAATTGTTTTCTGTTCTCAAGTTGAGTTAAATATAATTTCTTCAAATGTTGGCCTCCATATCGGAGCCTTAAAGTTTCGCTTAGTTTACTGAAATCGCGAATTTCTACTCCCGAAAGGGTTGTTAGCACTGAAAGAGCTGGACCTCTGAGACTCAGGGCTAAATTCGAAGCCTTCGCGATCGGGCCCTGACGACTTTTTCGCAAGGTTGTCACTAGGTAAAAAAACTGTTAGGATATCGTTTATCGACGTATTAACCGCGTATGGTTACTTGAAGAATACCGTATTTTGGCGCCCTTTTGCAGACCGTCTTGCACCGGTATTGTTTCCGTATGAACGTGAGCTTTCATACGGTATGGACACCTTACCATACCCACAAATTTCCTGGTTTCTTCCAAAAATTAGGTATGACCGTGGTATGTGTATCGTAGCTAGATGGATTCAGTACCGCATTCAGACCATATCCACACCGTATTTTAGTAGCACTCACACTGCATCAATACCGCATTCTAACAGCATTCATACGGTTGAGAAAAAAAAATTAAAAAAAAAAAAAATGGGAAACCCGAGAACGGCGACGCCTCGGCGGAGGAAGACATGTATAGAATGTCATTTGAAAATCATGCTGTCCCGCATATTTCAACCGATGCAGGGATAGCATGATTTTTAAATGAAATTCCATATATGTCTTCGCACGAAAGCGTCGCTCTTTTCTGAGCAAGACATATCGGACTATTCTCTGTATATTGGATTTATTAACGAGAGAAAACTACAATAATTCACTAACTTTACATGAAGAGACATATAACATTGCAAGCATAATTTTCATATTTATGTCGTCAACTACGAAAATATTAATCGGAGCAAGAAGTACATAATAGTATACTGAACAGAAAATACGTATACTATAGTATACTTCAGGTAATTTCCGTAATTGTTGCCTAATTCATTGTCATAATATTAAATCGTACATCAAGTGAGCGAAAGAGGGGATTCTAGTGGTAGGCTTCAAGGATGCGACGAAAAAAACAGACGGGGTCCAGGGGCGAGCCACATTTTCCTTCTCGAAATCTGGAATCTTGTACTCATACGCCAGCGGTACTTCGTTCCGGTCCTTCCCTCGTCGATCGTTCGTATTACATGCTCCGTCTTTCGGTGAAGTACGCCCCCGTAGCGAAGCAGTATCGCCTGAGGCGGCCTTGACAATTCAGCAGCCGTATACTCGGTGCGTTTGCAGTCCATTCGCGTTACCGCATCATCCGTGGTACCTGAACAATTTCAATAAACGATTTTAATGAATTTTCATTATTATCAACCTTTAATACCATTAATAGCAAATGGCGTACGTATGTTAATGCTAACCTCCGATCATTACAATAGTAGCACGACACCGGACGGATCCGCGTACAATACATTATCTTCCGACGGCGTTCTCTCTTGTGAAATGGCATCTGGATGAGACTGGAACGAGCTCGGTACTTCTACGCTTCCTCCCGGTATCGCCGCATGTCCCGTTGTATCGCACGTTCGCGCACTCCTTTGATGGTAGTCATCTACCTGAAAATTATCAACATGCGAATATGGCGGTACACGGTGCCGAGTGTATACTACATTTGTTGGATTCTGACACATATGAAGTTGCACCCAAATTCGTCCGTCTTCTCTTTTGCTAGTATAAGTATAGGGAAAAAGAGAACAAAAGAATTGGGCGCATGCAACTTCATATATGTCATAATCAAACACACCTAGTGTACATACCTACTATATTCTAGGTTATGCCTCAAAATTTTCATCGCATTTCAACGCGGGTATATCAAGGTATTGTACAACGGCTCTACGTAGTTCATACCTGAACGCTACATACACACGAGAGTTGAGGAAGTTAAGCAATTTTCGTAACGACTGATTTCAACAGAGAGCTCGTAATTATGGCGGCGCGACAGCATAACGGTTTCAACGTCCAACCGTTCTACTATTTATATCTTCATACATATTAATCGTATCGCATACTTACCTCGCATTTGCTTCCTCCTTCAGGTTCCGATTAATCCTTCGGCTTCGTCCTTTGTCGTCTCTTCCATAAGAGGCGTAATCACGGAATTTGTAACAATTTTCACGTAGTAGGATCACTTCTTTGTTCGCCAGTAGCCCAGCAGTCTCACCTCATACGCGTCCACCGCGGCCATATGCAATGGAGTCGAATCGAATATTCCAGTCTATTCCGTTGCTACACAGGCGTGACGTATATATCTAACTACTTTTCTTGTGTATCCATATATCTATTTATCGAACTTGTGACTGCCACCAAGGCGGTGAGTGTCGCCAACATAGTTGCACCGCGTGATTCACACTACCTCATTAATTGTCATCGAAAAATTACAGTTTATTGTTTTCAATAACCACTCATCCTGGGCAAGCGACTGGCTCAAGAACAAGAGATTTCAATTAAAGACAGCGAGTCGGAAGTGAGGAGCGACTTGTGCGACGGAACGAATGTCTGCATGTTAAGTGTACACCAAGCGTGTTTGATTTTGACCGATATGAAGTCGGCACCACAGTCTTCTGTCCTTTTCTATCCTTCATGGCTACATAGGAAAAGAAAGAGACAGAAGACAGTGGGGCCAACTTCATATCGGTCATAATCAAACACGCCAAGCGTACAAGTTAGAAACTTCCCTTCGGACTTCGTAAGTTCAGAGTCATTTAGTTTCTAAAGTCGTGCGACATCGCGCTTCCCTTCGTACTTATTACGTTTCACTTACTTTAGAGTTTTTAAAGTCGTGTATACGACTTCGCGCTTCCCTTCGTACTTCGTACGTTCCTTACTATTTATAGTTTGTAAAATCGTGTATGCGATATTACGATTCCCTTCGTACGCTTCGTACGTTTAATATTGTCAATTAATATACAATGCAAAATAAATTATTTTCATACTGATATGCGATTGTCTTTGGAATTCGTTTATTGTACCGGAATCCCAATCCACCAAATGTACCTAAAATATTTCCAATTTCTTTAAAAAAAATTTTATCAGACGAATATCTCAAATTGTCAACAATCATTCCGACACAGTTCTTGTGGATTTCGTTATAAAATTCGTATAATGAGATAAAACAAAAAAGTATACATACCGTATTATCGAAAACCATACCGTATGGGAACGGTCCAAATACGGTCGAAAGACGTTCTGCATACTGCAGTCTAACCGTTTGCAAAAGGTATTTCATTGGTAGTTTGATTGAGGGGCATTCGGTTTGCAGACCCTCTACCAACTGTTCGGATACGGTATGCCAAGGAGCGCCAAAATACTGTATTGAGAAGGTACAAGCCCCGTTTTCAGACGGTACTGCCACGCTGATAATACCAATACCACGAGAATACACGCAAAATACGGTCGAAAACTGTTAAAATACGTTTCGAAAAAGCCGTCAGGGGGGTCCAATCATTTAATTCGGAACACAGATTAAACTGACAATCGTATTCGGCCCAAGGGGTCGAGCCATCATAAAAAGGAACTTTAAGGTTATTATATAGTTTTGGATGGGGGTTATGTTGGACCCTGTCAATTGGATTTTCCGGATTTCTAACCGGGACTTCGCGAATTTCGCGACCACTTTCGGCGCGAGACAAAACAACTTCTACGTTATCAATATTTTTATCGCTATTTAAAGCTTGCGTATGTGGCGATTTCAGAATCTCAAGTCTCGAGTGTTTATCGCCACACAATAAGCGGAGACCTTCTTCTCTTTCGTCCCGCCTTGCGTTTTCAATGCGGTCGGTTTGAGTAACGGTACGGGTGTGTGGCGTGAAAACGGCCGCTCCACCAGTCCGCGGCCTACGAATGATAGGGGAAGGTTCTTCTTCCTCATAAACTGGAACAGACCTTTGAACTGGAGGTTCAGGAGTGTGTTCTACAGGGGATCTGCTCGGAGTAGGGGTCCGTAAATGTGATTCCGGGCCCTCAGAACGCCGGCGAAGTCCCTCGCGAAGAAGGGAAAGGGTGGCTTGATCGCGTTCGCGTTGAGCTGCAAGATCCGTTTCTCTTTCCTCGCGTCGGGCCTTGCGCTCTTTACGATCTCGTTCGCGCTGTGCTAGCAGGTTGGCTTCATGCTCTTCGCGTAGCGCTGCCAGGTTGCGTTCGTCCCGTTCGCGTTGAAAAGCTCGCTCCTCTCGTTGAGCAGCTAAAGTGGCCTGTTGTTGGGCAGCTAAAGTGGCCTCTTGTTGGGCCGCCAAAGATTGAAGGAGGCGTTCCATCATATCGAAGGGCAAGAAGGTATCTGGGTACCAGCTGATCCCGAAGTCGAAGCAGCGGGTTCGTCGTTAGCAGAGTTTGTAGCCCGTCGGCGAGAGGACATTATGTTCTCGAATTACATCAAATTATTTAAAAAATTCAACTTATCGATCTCGGGCAAGATCCTCAGTTCTGCCACCAATGTTGCGAAATTAGGGTTCGCGATTATTAAGATAATTAAATGTGGGTTTCCGAGGGAAATAAGTTGAACAGGAAACGAAATAATGGGAAATAAATATTGGGTTGTATTTTCGAAAATACACGTCCGTTATAGCTCAAAGCTAAAACAAGACTGTTTTTACAATAATGCGGTTGTGATTAGTAACCGCTATCTTTTATCACATGTTGACATCATTTATCTCAGATGACTACTAGACCTTGCAAATTAAATATGAGGGGTGTTTTTCGACCTTTGTAACAATACCATCTAAATCATTACCTTCATACACGTAAATAAATGGTATATTATACGTGGTATTGTGGTATAATATTTCGTATAAGAGGCGGACATTTAGCGCAACAATATACGGATTTCAAAAATCATTCTTAAATCAGATTTACACGTTTGGTTAAAACCCTTTCCCTCCGTATCATACACCATTCGTAGTTTATTGGATTATTACTATTTTTTGTTCCCGGTGTTGATGTCTACGTTTGTTTTACTGTTCAAGTTAATGTACTTTTTCATATTATTATTATCATTATGATTATTCATTCCCGATGTTCGTGTTCGTTTTCGTTTGCCTGTTCCAGTTCCTGTTTTTGATATTATTATCATTTTAATTATTATCATTTGTTCCCGATGTTCATGTTCATGTTCCTGTTCGTTTTACTGTTACAGTTCTTGTTCTTGTTGTTATTTTTATTTGCATTATCATCATTATATCCGTGTTGTTGTTCGTTTTATTATTATCATCGCTGTATTGATATTTTTGGAATTGTTAAGCGTGATAAAATTAATTAAAACCATTTGATTCATTCACTAATAACGTTAATGAGATGAATTATCTTCAATTACCTACTTTGCCGACCAGAAAATGGGAAAAAAAATAGTGGATGGCCAGCCTGCAATAAACAGACGAAAAACCTGGAGTGTGCTGAGTTAGCTGTGACTGAGTGTTAACTTTCTATACGTAGAGAGAGAGAGAGAATTTCGTGCCTCTTCTGGCGTTCTATTGTCCACTGGATCCTTCGTATGAAAAGTCTATCGCCTTGTGATTTTAACGCATGGGAAATTTCCAAGTTGGTGCGACATGAATTAAGCAAATGTAATATTATCACAGCCTAGTGCGTCGAATTAAAATTTGAGCAACAGGTTAGTTTCCACATAAGGTGAAAAAAAAATTTGACAAAAAATTGGAAAATTCAGTAATTGAAAATAAAATCAATTTCGACCTTTCCAAAACTCATGAAATTTTTTCTTCTCCAATTTAAAAATTTATCCATATAAATACGTCAGAACAGTGGAATAATCAACAATATTTAATAAGGTAATAAACATAGTAACCGAAAAAAAAATTAAAGTCTAAAAAGTGCAAAAATCCCATGTTAATCGAATAGGAAAAGTATCGTCATTCGGGAAGGGGTTAATGGAAATTGAATTTTTTTTTCCTTTCCATAGTTGTTTTTAGGCTGTAAACTAATGATTTAGACTATACCCAAGTGAAAAAAGTCAATTTGGGAAATAACGGACACCCTAATATACAGGGTGATTCACTGCTACCGGGCCATTTTAGATAGGCGGATTCCTTAGGAAATTCTAAAACTAAAAGTCCTTCACCAAAAATTCGAAAGACCTCCAGTTCCCGAGCTACGGAGGATCTAGGTTCACCAATCACAGGGCTCATACGCGACTCGGACAGGGCCGTCCAAATATCTTAAATTAATAAAATGTGAGTTTTATTTCGTCATATTTAATTTCGGCATCACCTGTAACTGGAACGTTTACGATGTCTTTGGATTGCTGCTGGCCCTGGTTCCGACGTCCAGGTCGTCCGCTTCGTGGTTCGCGTCTTCCAGGTAGTGCACTACATAGTTTTGTTGTACATGTCATCCGCTTCGTAGCTTTCGTTGTCCACGTCGTTTGCAACGTGGTTTTCAGCGTCCAGGTCGTACGCCTCGTAGTTCGTCTCGTCCAGGTCATACGCCTAGTGATTTTCGTCGTGCTGGTCGTACAGCTCGTATTTTGTTTCGCCAAGGTCGTGCGCTCCGTAGCTTTCGTTGTCCAGGTCGCGCGCCTCGTAGTTTTTTTAGTCCAGGTCGCGCGCTTCGTAGTTTTCGTTGTCTAGGTCTTGCGCCTCGTAGTTTTCTTAGTCCAGGTCGTGCGGTTCGTAGCTTTCGTTGTCCACGTCGTTTGCAACGTGGTTTTCAGCGTCTAGGTCGTACGCCTCGTAGTTCGCCTCGTCCAGGTCATACGCCTAGTGATTTTCGTCGTGCTGGTCGTACAGCTCATATTTTGTTTTGCCAAGGTCGTGCGCTTCGTAGCTTTCGTTGTCCAGGTCGTGCGCCTGGTAGTTTTTGTAGTCCAGGTCGTTCGCAACGTGGTCATCAGCGTCCAAGTCGTGCTCTTCGTAGTATTCGTTGTCTAGGTCGTGCGCCTCGTAGTTTTCTTAGTCCAGGTCGTGCGGTTCGTAGCTTTCGTTGTCCACGTCGTTTGCAACGTGGTTTTCCGCGTCCAGGTCGTACGTCTCGTAGTTCGTCTCGTCCAGGTCATACGCCTAGTGCTTTTCATCTTGCTGGTCGTACAGCTCGTATTTTGTGTCGCCAAGGTCTCGCGCTCCGCAGTCATCGATAAATAATTATTCCGTCTAAATGCAATTTTCTTTTTTCAAGCCTTCAATTCTGTGCAGTCGGTGTTTATTCGATTTATACATTTGAATATTACTTTGGTCATCAACAACCTACTTGATATTTCCTGTTACACACGGTCAACTGCATTGTACATACATACGTATGTATTCGAAAAATTAGATAACGTTTAAACGAAGTATTCTCCAATATCAGTTAACGCTCAATCGAATCGGTCAATCATACCTATGAATCAATTAAATCATCCACTTCAATGTTAGAGTCGATTCGTTCTCTTAAAATGATAAATCGTATGATAATAATTAAATAATTTTCATAACTCAGTAACAACTTACAACTAGGATTAGACCTCCATAATAATCACTTCTAAAATTATTCATGAATAAAGATAATGAATAGTCTTTAATTTCAGGTGACAGTAGTTGATTTATTTATTTTTTAAACAACTAAATAATGATTTAAACATTGTTAAATAACCAATCAACGGTATTTACATCGACAGGTTAAAACTAGAACAACTTATAACTATAATTAAATAAGGTAGAAAATAAATACACTTAGATTATGATCGTCGTGAACCTCGAAACTACGTTCATCAGCAAAATGTAACAAGCCAATCCGACCAAATGTAGATTCGAAAAAATCCCTGATATTGTAAATATGAATTTTGCATGTTAACATTACTTTGGTCATCCACAACCTACTCGATATTTCATGTTCCACGCGGTCAACTGCATTGTTGCACATACGTGTGTATTCACGTAAATGAAATAACCACCGTGTCTTTTTCCTATTAAATAACCCATAGTAACTGCAAACAGTTTTATTACGTCTTGTAAGTAGCCGTGATTTATCCTCTTGAATTTTAAATAAATGGGTTATTCAAACGCTGAGTATTTTGATATGCTAATGCTGTATGGTGCGTGCAATCTATCTGCACGGCGAACCGCATCGGAATATGCATTGAAATTCCCCAATCGACGACATCCGAATAAAGATGTCATCATGAGATTGGCCAGTCGGACCAAGGAGACAGGATCGGTTTCTATCAATCGAACTGGCGGTATCGGAAGGCTACGGAATGCGCGCGTGCCTGCAACTGAAGTCATAGTGCTAGACGCTGTTGATGACGATCCGACACTGTAACGAATTCAGCATATGACATGTTTTGAAATATAGCGCGCAATTCTTGACCTACGTCGTTACGAGAAAAATAACGAAATTGACTATACTAGTAATGACCGGTTCACCAGACACCTAACTAGATTCTCTCTCTCGGCCGAGAACCTTTGACTAGTGAGGATGTACATCAATTAATAAGCTATTAATTTTCTTTCATTTTGTTCATAATCAACGAAGTAAAAGTACAACCATTAAATAAAGAAAAAAGAAATTCATCGAACGTTTATCAAACATAAATGGCAACAACAACATAATCAAGGAAACACAGAACTAATGAAAGAAAATCAAAGAAAATTTAAGTATACTACCATGCGGTTGCTCCGCCATTATCTCACTATTAGAATTATTATATTTTCATAATTTGAATCGTCATTTGTTGTTTTTCGTAAATTTCATGATATCGCATGTGTTGTCCGTACTCGAAATTCGCGATATCATTATTTATATTTCTCCATGGATTTTAATATCCCTATAGAGTACTGTGCCGTCTTGTTTTGTCCAAAATACACTTAATGAAAGAAAAGACATTTTGTCAGTTTGAGACTACCATTGATATTTTGTAATAATCTACCAGAAATGTGTCTACAATTTATTAAATATTGTTAATACCAATGGTACTCTAAAAATAAATTTTGTGCTTCGCTTTGCATTAACGTACAACCTATATAATTTTATTTATGTGTTTTTATGAGTGAGATCCTCTCCTTTCATTAGAAAATTATTTTAAATAAATTCAAGTATATAAAATAATAAAATAAAAAATTTTACAACACTAAGCATCCGAGAGATAGCGAGGATATGCGCAACCAGCTACTCTACCGTACAAAGAATCCTGCAAGATTACGTTATGCACGCTTTCCATTATACTAGAGTTCAGTGCCTGCAGGCTCGCGACTATCCGCAGCGTTTACAGTTTTGCCAATGGATAGTACAACAGAATGCCGCGCATCCAGATTTTTCTAGAAGGATTTTATTCACGGATAAGTCGACCTTCGGCAGGGAAGGCTCATTCAATTACCATAATTTACATATGTGGGACGTCGAAAATCCCAATGCTACCAGTGTCCGTGGCTTCCAAGCCAGATTTTCTATTAATTATTGGGCTGGAATCAGAGGCGATGTTTTAGTAAGCTATAACTCATTATTTAGATTATTCTTTAAATTTACATTTTCAGTCCAACGACTAGCATGACTGAGTTCAATTAGAATACATTATTATCAATCAGGATGATTTTCACAGTTGGGCACAATCGAATTTCCCGCGCGTCTAAACGGAGATAACTATTCTGAATTCCTGGACAAGAGCCTACCGCAAGTTCTTTTGAATGCTGGGATTGAAGTTGGCGAAACTTTGTTCCAGCACGACGGTGCGCCAGCATACTATGCTCGACCTGCACGGGATGTTCTGAACCGCATGTTCCCAGATGCATGGATTGGTCGTGGTGGTCCTATTGCTTGGCCGCCGAGGTCACCAGACCTAAATCCATTATATTTTTTTTTATGGGGACACGTCAAGGGACATATTTACACTGTCCAAATAAATACGGAGGAACAGCTTAGAGCTGCGATAGCCGTGGCTATAGCGTCGGTAACTCCGGAAATGCTTGAAAGAGTAGGGGAGACAGGTGCTAGTTGTCACAAAAATTACATTAACCTGTATAATAGTCAAAATAAAACGGATCCCCCCTAAAAAGCACCTCCGGTGCAAAAACCTTTCGCCAAGTACAATAATGTCATCATTACCCACAAAAAATCTACCAAGGAAAATTCGACCTTAACAAAAATGGTACTATCAAAATGTCTCCTTACAAAAGGATTCACATCAGATACAATTGCCAAGTACCTGCCTCCTCTATATTAAAAGTTCACAACGGAAAAACAGAAAATTGAATAGCCCTGTGCTCGCTCACTCGCTACGCTCGCTCACTAGATTGACTTTTGATAATTGACAAGAAAAATTTAGGAAGTGGTACTTGGCGGGCCATTATAGCAATATATATCGAACGAATGATGTGTAGACCTACGTGAATATTTTACTTACCCATACCTGGCCCGCCAAGTACCACTTCCTAAATTTTTCTTGTCAATTATCAAAAGTCAATCTAGTGAGCGAGCGTAGCGAGTGAGCGAGCACAGGGCTATTCAATTTTCTGTTTTTCCGTTGTGAACTTTTAATATAGAGGAGGCAGGTACTTGGCAATTGTATCTAATTTGAATCCTTTTGTAAGGAGACATTTTGATAGTACCATTTTTGTTAAGGTCGAATTTTCCTTGGTAGATTTTTTGTGGGTAATGATGACATTATTGTACTTGGCGAAAGGTTTTTGCACCGGAGGTGCTTTTTAGGGGGGATATCACTACTTTTTGTAAAATTTCGCTTGACTAGCTAATAATTGTGCTCGCTCACTACGCTCGCTCGATTGGGTTTCCCTAGATCCTCGCTCGCTAAGCTCGCTCGGTTGTCAGCATTCTGCCAATTGTTCCTATGAGCATCTCAATGCATGTACGGCGAAGCATTTTATATCATCTAAATCCCTCTATAAGCGGTCACGTCAAATGCGGTAGTATAATATCATTAAGGATAAAAAGTAAAACAATAAAACATTCTCGGTCTTATGTTTGCAGCGTCGACAAAAGCGCCATCTGACAACTGATCTCGAGTACTTTTAACTGTGCTGTCTAGTTATGGCCACTCTTTCCTAATTTTTATACGCACAGATTTAGTGTGCTGAAGGGGACGAAAGACGAAAAAATTTTCAGATGAAACGGGTACTCAGAAACTTAAAATAATAATATCTCAGCTCTCCGTGCACTGATTCAATCGAAATCGGGCTCAAATGAAAGTGCTTTATGCCCACATTCTGAGATAAATATTTCAATCTATTCGATATAGGGAGGCCAAAGGAATTAGGAAAATCCTATCTCTCCAACCCACCGTTTAGCTCCCGTATGGGTAAATAGACTCGTCGAGTCGCGCGCGGCATATATACCTTTCATATATATATTTTTTTTTTAATTGTACTTTGCGCGAGACTCTACCGAGTCTCTTGATTACCAACCTGTATTCTATGCGTTAGTATAATGGTTGTTCATGACTGTATTGTATGAAATATATATACGATATACTAAAATATTTGTTCATTTCATTAGTGCATAATGTTTATTTCATTAGTGCATAATTGGTTGTCATGCTATACAATGTAACAGTTAGGCGTGTTACATGATGGTCCACGAGATCTGTGACATTTTATTGTTATCCAATCATAAAATACAGGCGAAAGATTGAAATAGAGATAAAACAATACGATATATGAAACATTTTCGATCTTAGGTCAACAGCATCGACAAGAGCGCCATCTGACAACTGATGTCGAGTACTTATCTCTACTGTCTAGTGGTGGCCACTCTTTTCTAATTTTCATCCGCATAGCTTTAGTGTATAAGATCTGACTGACTGAAGGAGGTGAAGGAGACGAAAAATTTTGGACGAAACGGGTACTAAGAAACCTAAAATAAATCATATCTCAGCTCATTGCTCACTCAATCAATCGAAGTTAGGCCCAAATGAACGCTCTTTGTGCCCACATTCTGAGATAAATATTCCAATCTTCCGGATGTAACGAGGCGAAAGGAATTAGGAAAATACTGTCTTCCCAACCCACCTTTTAGATCTTGTTCGGGTAAAGAGACTCGTCGAGTCTCGCGCGGCGTATATACTTTTTACATATTTTTTTTTTTATTGTACTTGGCGCGAGACTCTACCGAGTCTCTTGATTCGTTTATTTAAAGTTTTTTATTGTAATGTTTGGTTCATTAGTCTTAATAATTCCACATAGTATAAAAAAATCAAATAGCTATTACACATAAAATTTTGCGATTTCGAACTTAAGTCTAGTGTGACAACTGACCCCTGATATGGGGTTAGTTGTCACAGCAAGAAGTCCATGTTGTCACACTGTATTGCTACTGTCACTCTCGTCCTCTGAAGCACAATTCGGGCAGCAATAGAACAAAACTTTCTGGCCCCCACATTTTGTATGAGCCCAGAGTTTACATTTAGTACATTGTACCCACTCTTCGTTTGGTTTGCTGGCAGACCAAGGTTCGAAACAAATCAAACAAAGTACGTCATCAGATTCATCCTCTTCGCTGTTGCTGATCGGTTTCTTTTTCTTTTTCCCTTGAACTTTTTTCTTCTTAGGTATCTTCGGCTTTATTTTTCTCATTTTCTGTTGTTCTGCTAATTCATTTTTGATTGGAGTGTCAGTCAAGATGGCACTCTTTCTTTTTCTTTTATTCAACACAGTTTTTTTTCGGGGAGCTTTTGGAAATGGCCTTATGTCTTGAGGTGATAACAAAGGTACGGCCGTCACACTAGATGTATGAGGTTTCATATTGAAATCAGGAGGATTCCTCCCAATAGCTAGGGTCCCAGGGGTTGACAAAGATACTAGAGGACAAGTCTGCGTGCTAGTTCCAGGAGTTGGAGTTGGCGTTTTTTGTACTGGTTCTGGTGGTGCCAATTCTTGGGTAGATTTGTTGTTATTTACTTCTGACATGGTTAATTCTGGCCGATCTGTTACATAAGATGGAGCAAAATCCAAATCTGTGAAAATATTGCGATTGAAGGGCCATATGCCACTCACTGTGAATCCAGACACAATGTTTTGAGGTGCTATGGCTTGTGGTAAACTGATTTTAACTATTTCAGGAATGTCATAGATTGTCATTGTCTTACCAGGGTGACTTTTAATCCAATTATCGCAGGCCGTGTTTACATATCTCTTTAGTGGCCCATAAACACTGCGGTCCAATGGCTGTAGCTTATGAGAGCAGTGGGGCGGAAATGACAGGACTACAACTCCGTTTTCTTTGCAATAATCCAAAGTCTTGATGGATAGGTGAGAATCATGATTGTCTAATAGCAATAATAATGGACGCTCAACGCTGCAACGAGTTTGCCTGATAAAATGCAAAATGAAAGCATAAAAACAGTCCTCATTCATCCATCCTGACGGGTTTGCGCTACCGACCGATCCCGTTGGTCCGTTGTTAACAAAATGGTCTTTATAATTCTTCCGGGGGAAAACGAAGAAAGGTGGTATACTATTTCCAGTAGCTGACACGGCAAGTGCCATTGTGACCAATGTGCCGCGCTCGGCTGACGTTAGGGCACCAATCTGTTTCATACCTTTTCTGGCAATAATTCTTTGCGGTTTCTGAACAGTGGTAATACCTGTTTCAAATACGTTCCAAATATCACTTCCTTCAAACTTGTATTTCTCCAAGACATTAGACAGATTATCAAAGAACAGATTGACGTTATAAGAGTTAAAACTGGTTGCACGAGCGAGACTGGTAGCCTCTGGCTTTCGGAGGCTAAGTTCTTGATGGCGACGTAGGTATCCTTTAAGCCATTCTTCACCCGCCATAGAATCTCTAGTCCACGTGTCAGGAAATTTACGCTTTAAAGCAACAGCGTACTGAAATGCCAATTTACGGATTTCCACTGGAGTCAACCCAAAATATATATCTGCAGCCCTCTGTATGTACTCTGATAACATATTCTCTTCAGCATCAGTGAACACCTGTCTAATTTTTACATAGCCCACAGACGTCACCTCAGCAGAGTCACCTTTTTCCTTTATTTTCTTGCAATAGCGAGAGAGTGTGCGATAGTTAATACTATAATCTTTGGCAACACTTCGAATCGAATTTCCATGACCTACTGCTTTCACAGCTTGCATCATGACATCAGCAGACGTTTGGCCTCGATCGGTCTTTCTTTTGCGGTTTCTAGGCATGTTTGATAGGTATCTAAAACAAAAGAACAAATAGTCTTCAGTATTTATAAACTTTATTGGGGCTAGTTGTCACAGTGACAACTAGCCCTCGACCAACTGAGACAACATGTACCTAATCCACCATTAACAATAAAACAAAGAAAATAACCTCAAATAATTGCAATATAAACATAACACCATTTGTATGATGAACAGGATCAAATCCCTTATTAAAATACACCAAAATCTTCGCCAATATTAATGCAAAGTAGTATGTAGAACATATAAACAATTAGTATAAAATTTTACTCACTATTCAATATTTTTTATTTTTGTGTATTCACTGCGATCCGAGCGGACAGCAGTCATGACACTTTCTGAGGTTGGTAGCACTGGGATGCGTTTGGATATTACAACTTACGCGTATCTAAAATAGATGCCATTCCAAAAATATAGACGTTGTGACAACTAGTACTTGTGACAACGAGGACACCTTTCCCCTACAAACAAATTTCATTCGTCGCGCGAATCTTTGTGTTCAAATGCGAGGCGGGCATTTCGAACACTTACTTTGAACGCGATTTAATTAAATTACAATTATTGAAAAAATTAAATAAACATTTTTTTTTTTAATTTTCGGTCATTTTCGAAACGCTGTAACTTAGCAAGCCTGATCATTTCGCTATAATTTACTTTCTGAACGGACTCTGTACGACGTTCTTCTCCGGACGTATTGAAAATTGAATGAAAAGTCTTTATTTTGTCTTTAATCTTAAAATCAAAAAAAATTATTCACCTTTTACATTTATTTGAAACGAGTTCAAAAAAGTGAATTTAAAATTTTTTCATAAATCCGCTGCATTTTTGAAAATAATCACAATAACTCTACTGTTTGCGTATTTTTTTTTCAGATTGATGTGTCCCCAATAGACCCTTGACATTTCAAATTGATCAGTTCATCCATATTTCTTTCACGAATCATTAAACTTTTGAAAAAAATTAAAGAAACAGGTTTATTATTCTACAACATGGATTAATTATTATCAACACGTATTAAATTTTTTTTTTACGTTTGCACTCAATAATCTTACATTAATTACTTTTGAAATTGAAAAAAAAAACACACACACAGATCTTGTGGATTGAGTTTGGAGTCACTTAATATCGCGGAACTGACGAGCCGTGGGGTCTCATATCCTTGAGAATCATCAAGAGAACACATTAATTAATGTCTTCGAGTTTTTGATGTTTGTTGTTTTAAAATTTTTTGATACTTTATTTTTTTTGAGTACCGTATTATGAAAGCTATCTCTCGAATTTTCGAGAGCAGTATCAATTAATTTGGTAAACAAATAGTCGCTCATGACAGATCGTTTAAAGGTGAGACATTGATACTTTTCTCCTGTAGACCGGATAGATAAACAGATACGTACAATCTTCGGGATGAATAAAGCTTTGTAGATACGAATATGCTGATAGGTCTTCAAGTAGTAAATTCCAGATGTGAGTTTGATTTGAAATTAAATTTCAACAATTCATACTTGATTTAAAAGTCTACGAGTAACAAATGGAATGATTTAAATTGCTTTCGGTTTGAATTTAATGAAATTGTTTGAAAATATTAATCAGCACGATACGTATGAATAAATCGTGCAATCAATCCGAAATGTTAATTACAAATTATTTATAACAGATGAAAGTTAATTTAACAAATTTCGCATGTTCAAAATGAATAAGCGTAGTCGCGAATTTATGATTGATAATTGAGCATGCTCACCCAGCAAACACAGTTTTGTAATATATACTTCAATTTGACGTATCATTGGTTCTGTGAGATGTTACAGTTATATCGAATGTTACGCGAATGAGATAGTGTATGTTCTCAAAAATGTCGTCACTCTATTCGTCCCAGTGACGTAATTGTTACACATGATACTCATGCAAGTTACACAGAATATTTATGTAACAATTACGTAACATCAGTTTGATAAAATGTTTGTAACATTTATGTCATCGCTTGTACAACTGTTACAGCACAAATATATGTTTGTTCCTAGTAGCAGTTATTAGTTTTTTCTCCACAGAAAATTGAAAGAAAATTTTTGGATGATGTGAAAATACGATTGGGCACAAATTTGCGTTGATGCTCAATAATAGTATTAAGGATTATTTTATTAATAATAGGATGTACATAGAATAACTGTATTTTTATTTCAGAATTTTATTCTGTCCTTTTATTTCAGAATTTATTTCAGAAGATAACTGCATTTGCATTTGCAGCACCATTCGCAGCAGCCTTTTTCTGCGCCCTCTTAAACTTTTGAGTTCCTTGACGGAACCACTCTTTCCCCTCATCTTCATAAAATTTGTCGGTACATGCATATGAAACTCGAACAGCATCTGCAAAACACACAATTTCTAATAATGTTAGGCATCTGACATGGAGCCACGTATGCCGAAAGATGTAGGACCCCGAACCTTTAATAATGCTGATTATCTTAAGTTCGCAGACTTTAAAGTTTCCAAGTTGTCCTTGCCAAGACGAAATATTAGCCAAAGAAACGGAAAATATTTTTGACAAAAGCCTTTTAATGCATTCTTTGGCACAGTTTCCACCCACCTGGGAAAGATATGTGACCTGGAATGATATACAATCACATAAGCTGTTATATATTTTAAACTTGACAATTACATAGGTGGAACTTTCAGGAAAGGTATTGGTTTATACCACATGGCGGCGATCATCGTCAGTTTTTATATTTGCTTCAAACTTCATTGCATCAGCCTCGGCTGTAAAGGGAAATGCTGCAGCTATATCAGCGAACTGGTTTGGATTAGTTTGAGCCATTGCATTAATATTAACAGCTCTCTCGATTGCCGTTAAACGACTTTCGATAGCGGTCACAGAAGTAGTCAATTCAACTAAGGAATCCGACACTCGTGAAAAGTAGTCTGTGAACAGATGATATCTGTTATAACAATTAGCCAAATTAAATTCGGTTGTCTAATAATGAACGTTCTTCATCAAACCTTTTATCATCAACGACAGAGCAGTCAACTGATCTGCATACGTATTAGCTGCTATATAAAATTAATAATTTCATGGTTACTCGAACGTTGCAGTAAGGTACGATAACATTTGTAGCATTTTAAATATACAAACCAATAATATCTACTAGCAGGTCATCTCCAGGTGGGAATGAAATAGACCCTAAGCTAGGATCATTACCTAGTGATAATAAAATTCGTTAGTAATATAATACAGGAGAATCTAGCTGCTTATTGAAATTTAAATTACAAGGTTTTGTTTCTAGTAAAATTGTAAACTATATGATATCGATTCGATTAGATGAGTTGGAACCATTCATAGAATCAAGTAGAATACCAATGTCCCTGGGTGTTGTTGGCTCAGTGTATAACACTCTTGGTACTGGTACTCCTAGATTCGGTTTCGGAAATGTGACATCTTGCACAATAGTAGGTTTCGGTTTTTCGCTCGTTTTATTGACATTTCGTAGTGAATTTATGTTGCTGTCGATGATTTTCATTGCTACCTCGTCTAATATAAACAAAGAATCGTTCTTATCACATCTTCAATATATCTAACATTACAAACAAGTATCAAATTGAGCCCGAACCTGCATTTATATAAGGGTTCGTGTTACTGAAGTAGCCCAATTTCAGTGGGCTTACGTTGCCATTTCTTAAATCTGTCAACTGGTGTTTTGAGTAATCTGGCAACAAATAAAATTGATATGAAACTTCAACCAGTTGAAAGTAGAAACCAGCATATCTGAGTCCGGAGATTCTCACTATTAAAAAAGCACTTCGGCCCTTCCAATGCATGACAGTGAGAAGATTTATATCTGCTACTTTGTGCAGGATTCAAGGAACATCGTTAGACCAATTTCATCAGTCAAGGATCAATTTTTTTCATCTCACAATATTCTGTAGGACAACTACTGGATTTTGAAATAAAATTGGAACTACTAAAAATATGCCATCTTTTGTATCAAGTTTTGTGGACAAAAATATAAATATTATGAATCATAGAGAAGTTCACATCTGTGGAAATGTTGGGGAGAAGGAAAATTCTAGTCATATTATAGAGCATTATCTGAAAAAAAAAACAAATAGGCCTCAACGACTAGAATTGATCCAAAGATACTCCTCGAATTCTGTGAAAATTCATCAAAGAGAAATCACTTCTACTGTAATTTATCAAGGGGCTAAATGGATTTTTTATTGGTGAGAATTTGTACACTCAAAGATGTTCAAACGTCTAATTTGTTTATACTTTCACATTACAAGTCAGAACTTTTCGCACAAATTGGAGTAAGTATTGTAGTAATCAAAGTTCAGAAGAATAAACCCCTCAACATTTCAGCATATCTACCTGAATTCTTGTTGATATTTTTTTCCACGTCCAGAAATGAATCCGTTTCATTGGATTTCTTTCGACAGGTATCTTTGAAACCAGATCACAATAATAATATATAAATCACAAACCAGGTCATATATTAACCTAACATTTCAGATAATGGAGTTTTCAACAATATTATAACAATCCACTGAACTGCTATGACTCAGGTGAATTGTAAAACTCTAGTAATGATTATGTACTAACCAATTTGGGAATCAACTCTTGTTGTTTTACAGGATTTCGGAAATTCATTCTTCGGTAGTGTCATTTTCGGTGGATTAGGAATTTTTGGCGACTCCTCATCTGAATCTAAATCTCTTTCCGATATACTATCCATGTACTTATAAGTGCTTATCCTTGTAGGATGCTTTTGATTAAACACATCCCCAGCTTCATCACTTGATGAGCTTGACAAGTACTCAGCCTTCTGCCGTGCTATTTTTAAACTTTCTGCAAGATTATACTTACATTGTCACATCTACTTTCTAATGATCCGATGAAGATATTTTCATATTTGGTGTCTCAGATCGTCAAGAATTAACGTTTTGACACTGAAGGGAGCTGGCCCTATTCAGAAGTCAGAGGTTTCCTTACTATTATACCTTTATTATTTTCAGACTATCGCACGCCTCATAGGTAACGTGGGGATGACATCACGTCGAATTTATCTTTCAATGACACCGTGTCATGCTTGGTCAAGTATACCTATTATTCTTAAAACGCCAGGTGTTAAATTTTTACCCCACTGTGGCTGAATATAATTTAAACTCAAAACTCTTCAAAAATAAAGAATTTCTCGTCAACATTAATCTGAAGCTTTTAATTGGATTTTATTACTACACATTCTTATTCTATTTTATTAAAATAATAAGATAATGAAAAAATAGTTTTAGTTCGTGAAGACGTTCTTCAGGATCAAATTGTCAATAACTGCTCACATTTATTTGATGACCTGAGTCACTAAATAATGAATTATGAATAAATCCGGAATCAATGAAAAATTCAGTACTTTTACAGATACTTACGGTAGTACCCTTCAAATTTAACTCTGTAAAGATTCCATTTCGAACTTTTCTCATCAGGAAGGATATTTTTGGAAATATATTGAGCAATATCTCTAGTTTTGGGCCACCAACATTTTTTTAAATCAGATGTTAACCAAGAGCTCGGGACTTCTGATGATTCAGTTTCTTCACCACATGTTTCGTCGTCCAAAAATGTGACTACCGCAAATTGTCCATTCATCTTCGACATGCTTTTAACCGCAAGAGTACAAGACATAGGTTAGGTTGATCAAAATATCATTTTCATCGCAAGAAAATATTAACACTTTACAGCTTGCGCCATTCGTATGAAGAATTGGTGTATAATTTTATGAGTATGTGTGCGGTTTACCTTTGAAAAAATCAATCAGTCTTCTGATTTCCTTATGCACCCACGTGCGGCCCACATTGCAAGCACGTTGTGGCACTACCAGCGCGTTGTAGATTGTAGGTTACGTCATATAAGATGGAAGAAGGCGCGCGAAAATGGTCGATATTTGAAATTTGGTGTGTTTAAGCGGCATTGTGAGTTTGATTTGTTGCCGTGCCCGTAGGAGTGAAATGTATATGTATAATATTTAATCTTGATGAATAAGTGGAAATACAGCACTTTCATAACAATTTAATGATAATTTCACGCATTTTTGTTTTATCTCCAATGCCGGTAGCATTACTAATACAAATTTGTCCTCCACAACGACCCGAATATCTAGTATCGTAGAATCACAGGGTGTTTTGAACATTGCTATAGGATCTGTATACTTTTTTCCAGATATATAAATGATTTGACTTTCAAGATACATACTCTGAATCGCAATGATACTTCCATCGCGCGAATAAACACAATTATTATTATTTTTCAAATTACAAAAGTAACCTTGATATTGAAGTGATTTTATAAAATGTTTTCCACTTTCTATCTGCCCATTGAACATAATTATGGGATATTGTTTTTCAGATAAATGCTCAGTAATTTTGTGGCTGGATTGTTCCATCGTTCTATTCACAAGTTGTTGTAGTTCTTTACCAGAAGTCTTAATGTGTTTTTTCAGCTTTTGCAAATGATTTTCGTATTTAAAGGAACTAAACTTGTCAAGAGGGCCCAATCGCAGTACATCGTCACAAAGGTGAATTAGATTATGTACATTATATGTAACATGTTCTGGCCCATACAACGTTCCATAGTTCTCCACGAAGTATGCTAATAGGTTCCGTGCATAATTGTTGAATTTTATATGAAATTCTTCACTGGATAAAATTCTAATTGCAATACTGAGGCTGACAAAGTGATTGTATTTATCTTTGTCTAATCGGTTCCGAAAGATTACTGGTCCCGTGTACAACAACAATTGTCTAAATTCTGTTGCTTTATATCTGTCAACATCACACAATGGTCTTGGTTTTCTTGCAAATTCTTTTGGAATTGCTTCTTTCAATGTAACTAGGTGAGTTGAAGAGAGTTCAATATCTGTTTGCTTCATGCGCACGCCCTGTTTGCCTTTTACTGCAAACTGTACTATCTTTTTTACGACCCCTTGGTACACAAGATGTTGGGACTCTGATGGAAATGCTGAAATCATTTTGACTTTCAACTGTTCAAGAATTGATGTTTTCTTATGGTAATCTTCATCAGTCTTATGGGCAAATGACTCATTTGTCCTCAGAGGTGCATTTATATCTGGGAAAGTCATGCGATTTTTAACAAATTCACCTTCTACTTCGCACTTTCCACAACCATGACGTGCATTAAATGCTTTCGTACACTTCACATAAGCCATAGCAGGTGCATCGCCTATAAATAGATTAGTGTCTACCGATATTTTCTTTTCATTTATCAATAAGCCCGTCACAGAAATGTTTTTGACATCTTCGACAAAATAACTGAGAAAATTATTACTGTCATCAGGTTTTGAATTCCCAACATAGGCCCCAGCAATTGATGGTATGGTATAAAAGTCGTCATCAATAGATACTAAAATGGGCCACAATTGGGTTCCAGAACTCTTCGATAAAGGCAGGCCATCGACATGTGTATTGAATTTAATTTTATCTGGTAAATTTCCTGGGGAGTAGTGGCTTAGTACACTTTTTACTAATCCGTCGTACAACCCAAAGTGATAGTATTTTCCTGGTTGCATCTCGATAAGCTTTACTGTCCTTGGAGTTTTTACTAATGTTCTTGCATCAGAAGGTAACTCTCCCTCATGCCCATAACGCTGCAGAATTTTCAATAAGGAGCTCAAATGCTTTTGACTCACACATGATTCTGAAGCCCAATTCCGAAGTTCTAATCCTAGATTTTTGCTAGTAAAATCCGGTTTGATACTGTTATTGGCGCTTCTTTCAAACAGTATTTCACGATCACTCCCGATAGGGGAACTAGATCTATCTAAGTTCTTCGAACAGGCAATTTCATGTAGATGATTGACATCAATAATGGGTGGCATAGTGTCAGGCTGACAGCAGTTATTGGTAACTGTGGATAGGTTATCACTATCTACGTAATTAGTCGAAATATTGTCTACAGGAGTACTGACCTCATCAGATATCAAATCGGATATGGAACATGAAGTTGAGTGTGTTATAATTACACGGAGATTTTTCATTTTGTCTTTTTCAGCCTTGCGCAATCTTTGTAAATGACGTTTTGAAATGCTATTTATATTTTTTTTTAATTTTGGCATTTTTGACTCTCCCTGAAAACCATATACCTATGTTATACATGCAAGTTGTATTCAGACGTCTAGCGAACTTACAGGAAAATTTTATAAAATCACTTGAAAGGCCACTAGATCTCACACATAACCTAGCTTTCAACCGACTGAAGAAAATAAAACAGAATATTTATATCAATTGAATTCAATTTAATTTCAGAATTCCAATATTGAATTTGATATGTATCAGCATTAGTAGATAATTGTGATAAAATAGGTATTATTGTATTCATATCAAAAGGCTCAAACGATTATTTAAGGTTAGGTCAGGTACTCAGCTATTCATAAGCTCATTTGTACCAGGTATCAGAATGTGGTGATTATAAATAATAATATTCACGCAAAGCAAAAAAATTATTTTGAATGTATATCTTACCTTTTAAAGAATTCTGCAGTTACACTACCGGAACTATGACACGATATTGAATATAAGTGTATTAAATCACACGTGTACGATGCGCGGCAATGATCGCGACAGGAGCCTACATGTAGAGTATATTATAAGTAACATATAGGTATAATATACCTACATCATGTTATAGAACCGTGATATATAACATTGTGGCATAAAAGTCATCATATTTGATACGTCAGTTTCAAGGAACGTTTTATGATAAAACTCAATGACATATTATTTTCATATCCCTGTGACATCTTCGATATGTCGCATTGTTATGAAAGAGAGATAGCTCAGTTATGAAAGGGCGGTCATTATCACGTATCTGTGACATCAACCATATTCTAAAATAAATACATCACTTCAATACGGAAATATTACGTGAATGATCTCGAGTGTGTTTGCTGGGCAATTATGAATCATAATTAGAAGATGGATTGAATACCGTTCATACGAATGCAATTTTATGGCTGAAATTTTGAAGATATTTTATACTGCTGAAAAGGCAAAATGCGTATTTACAATATCAGGGATTTTTTCGAATCTACATTTGGTCGGATTGGCTTGTTACATTTTGCCGATGAACGTAGTTTCGAGGTTCACGACGATTATAATCTAAGTGTATTTATTTTCTACCTTATTTAATTATAGTTATAAGTTGTTCTAGTTTTAACCTCTTGATGTGAATACCGTTGATTGGTTATTTAACAATGTTTAAATCATTATTTAGTTGTGTAAAAAATAAATGAATCAACTACTGTCACCTGAAATTGAAGACTATTCATTATCTTTATTCATGAATAATTTTAGAAGTGATTATTATGGAGGTCTAATCCTAGTTGTAAGTTGTTACTGAGTTATGAAAATTATTTAATTATTATCATACGATTTATCATTCTAAGAGAACGAATCGACTCTAACATTAAAGTGGATAATTTAATTGATTCATAGGTATGATTGACCGATTCGATTGAGCGTTAACTGAAATTGGAGAATACTTCGTTTAAACGTTATCTAATTTTTCGAATACATACGTATGTATGTACAATGCAGTTGACCGTGTGTAACAGGAAATATCAAGTAAGTTGTTGATGACCAAAGTAATATTCAAATGTATAAATCGAATAAACACCGACTGCACAGAATTGAAGGCTTGAATAAAGAAAATTGCATTTAGACGGAATAATTATTTATCGATAACTGCGGAGCGCGAGACCTTGGCGACACAAAATACGAGCTGTACGACCAGCAAGATGAAAAGCACTAGGCGTATGACCTGGACGAGACGAACTACGAGGCGTACGGCCTGGACGCTGAAAACCACGTTGCAAACGACGTGGACAACGAAAGATACGAACCGCACGACCTGGACTAAGAAAACTACGAGGCGCACGACCTAGACAACGAAAACTACGAAGCGCGCGACCTGGACTAAAAAAACTACGAGGCGCGCGACCTGGACAATGAAAGCTACGAAGCGCACGACCTGGATTAAGAAAACTACGAGGCGCACGACCTAGACAACGAATACTACGAAGAGCACGACTTGGACGCTGATAACCACGTTGCGAACGACCTGGACTACGACAACTACCAGGCGCACGACCTGGACAACGAAAGCTACGAAGCGCACGACCTTGGCGACACAAAATACGAGCTGTACGACCAGCAAGATGAAAATCACTAGGCGTATGGCCTGGACGAGACGAACTACGAGGCGTACGACCTGGACGCTGAAAACCACGTTGCAAACGACGTGGACAACAAAAGCTATGAACCGCACGACCTGGACTAAGAAAACTACGAGGCGCACGACCTAGACAACAAAAACTACGAAGCGCGCGACCTGGACTCAAAAAACTACGAGGCGCGCGACCTGGACAACGAAAGCTACGAAGCGCACGACGTTGGGGAAACAAAATACGAGCTGTACAACCAGCACGACGAAAATCACTAGGCGTATGACCTGGACGAGACGAACTACGAGGCGTACGACCTGGACGCTGAAAGCCACGTTGCAAACGACATGGACAACGAAAGCTACGAAGCGGATGTACAACAAAACTATGTAGTGCACTACCTGGAAGACGCGAACCACGAAGCGGACGACCTGGATCACGAGGAGGATAACATGGACGACCTGGACGTCGGAACCAGGGCCAGCAGCAATCCAAGGACATCGTAAACGTTCCAGTTACAAGTGATGTCGAAATTAATTATGACGAAATAAAACTCACATTTTATTAATTTAAGATATTTGGACGGCCCTGTCCGAGTCGCGTATGAGCCCTGTGATTGGTGAACCTAGATCCTCCGTAGCTCGGGAACTGGAGGTCTTTCGAATTTTTGGTGAAGGACTTTTAGTCTTAGAATTTCCTAAGGCATCCGCCTATCTAAAATGGCCCAGTAGCAGTGAATCACCCTGTAATATATATATATATATATATATATATATATATATATATATATATATGTATATATATTGTAACGGATCGGGTGATCTAAGCCCGAGACAATACGTCGCCACGCGCACCGTCAACCGCGCACAACAAGTGACGTCAATCGATGACTATTTAAGCGCAGCGCTAACCTGGCTAATTAGCAGTGCTAGGCAAAGCGCCAGACTGACTCACTTATTCCCGATTATTAGAGCAGTGTTAGGCAAAGCACCACGCTGACTCACTAGCATTTCTTTGTTGAGGCCGTACAGGCATAGCGCCACGGTCTCTGTAGCTTCACTTTTGGTATACGGAAACGGCCATAGCGGCGTTTTACGTGGTAGAGTCAATTTAATTTATATTTAATTTTCTTTTCGATATTTTTCTTTTATTTCCTTACTTCTCATCAAATTTCACAAAATTTCCATATTACTAAATACGATATTTAACGGCGGTAGATCCGTAGCTTAGCTAAATCCACGCAATATCATAGAATTTATTTAATTTAATCTTGTATAATATTTCCGGTTGCAACCATTATATAATTATGAATTTAATTGGTTAATTGAATCTTACGTTAATCGGAACGGTTTGCTTTTCTTCAAAACCTTTTCTCAGTAGGCTGAACTGACTTTACTAACACCTTTCATTTAATGAGCTGATATACAGCTTCAGTGACGACTGCATTGCACAGATCAGATACTCGCTTCGGTGCGCTTTGCGCATCCAAGTCCAGATACTGTCTCGGCAAGTGCGTCGAATCCCAAGTCTGATACAGCCTCGGTGCTGCTTGCAGCATCCAGGTCTGAGGGAGGCAGCTACGGTGTGATTCGCTCCACCCTAGTCTGGATCAGGGACTAACAAATTGATTATCTCTACCAAGGAGCCCTAGAAATTAATCTAGAGTAAAGACACTCACAAGTAACCCAAATACAGCACCCAAAAAGTTACAATATATATACCTATATGTATATATATTGTAACGTATCAGTATCAGGCGTTATGCCTGATACGAATACGTGAGACTACCGCGCAGCACCCCGCACGCATAACAACTGACGTGACAAAGCGCTATATAATGAGCTGTGCTGCTCGTCAGAGCAGCGCATTTCAGGTACAGCACCGGTGCGACTCACTCCTCATTATTTGCCAGGACCTGACTGGCATAGAGCCCAGGTACCTTATTAGAGTCATTTTGCGAGACGGAGTCACCTACAGCAGGGGCTTACGTATAGAGTCAACTTATCTAATTATTCCATTTCAATCTCAATTTCAATCAATCACTACATTGTCCATTATTTTCACACATTTATAACAGTAATATCGTGGCTTAGCTGAAAACTCAAAACGCACTCAAAACTTAGGTTATTCTTATAATTTAACTATTTAGGTTAATATTTTCTTCATGTAATATTTTTCGTTTAAAAATATTTTCCTCTTTAATTTCGTAGAATTGAACTATTATTTAATTGGACTGCTAAAATCCATTTCTGAATATTTCTCTTTCACCTCTTCCACTAATCAAACCATAGCTAATATACAGCTTTGGTCAGGCAAACGCTGCCCAGATCAGATGCCTGCTTTGGCGCACTAGTTGCATCCAAGTCAGGGTACTGTCTCGGTAAGATAACGCCGACCTAAGTCTGATACAGCCTTGGTGCGGATCACCGCATCCAGGTCTGAGGGAGGCAGCTACGGCGCGATTCGCTCCGCCCTAGTCTGTATTAGGCACTAATATTTTATTATTTCAAGGAGTCCTGATAATTAATTCTAGACAACGAACTCACAAGTAACTTCCGGCTCGCGTCACCTTCAGTGCCGCGATCCATACCATCCCCAAAAGTTACAATATATATATATATATATTGTAACTTTTCGGGTGCTTTACGCGACACAGAAGGTGTCGCGTATGGCTAGTTACTTGTGAGTGTCTTTATTCTAGATTAATTTCTAGGGCTCCTTGGTAAAGGCAATCAATTTGTTAGTCCCTGATACAGACTAGGGTGGAGCGAATCACACCGTAGCTGCCTCCCTCAGACCTGGATGCTGCAAGCAGCACCGAGGCTGTATCAGACTTGGGATTCGACGCACCTGCCGAGACAGTATCTCGACTTGGATGCGCAAAGCGCACCGAAGCGAGTATCTGATCTGTGCAGTGCAGTCGTCACCGAAGCTGTATGTTAGCTAATTAAATACAAGATGTTAGTCAGGTCAGTTCAGCCTACGGAGAAAAAGGTTTTAAAGAAAAGGAAACCGTCCCGATTAACATAAGTTTTAATTGATCAAATAAATTCATAATCTGTGAAATGGTTGCAACCGGTAAATATTCTATAAACTAAATTACATAAATTCAGTCAGAAATTATAGGTTTAGCTACGCTACGATCCTATAGTCGTTACACACGTTATTTAATTTGATCGAAAAACAATTATCAAATGGAAATAAGAAATCAATGGAATAAATCAAAATTATATATCAGAAAAATAAATAGAATCTACTACGTAAAGCACCGCTATGGTTGCTTCCGTCTTGAACAAAGTGAAGCTAAAGAGTACCAGGGCGCTTTGCCTGTCTGGTCTCAGAAAAATCGAGGTGAGTCAGTGTGGCGCTTTGCCTAACACTGCTCTTATTAGTATAGCGATCTGGTTACTTTGCCTAGTATCGGAAAGAAGAAATATGTGAGTCAGCGTGGCGCTTCGCCTAACACTGCTGTGGAGCCATGTTAGCGCTGCGCTTATATAGTCACCGATTGACGTCACTTGTTGTGCGCGGTTGATGGTGCGCGTCGTGACGTATTGTCTCGGGCTTAGATCACCCGATCCGTTACAATATATATACATATACAGGGTGATCCAGAATGAGGTATTTTCCTTCTACCAGTGGATTCTTCGTGAAAATCTAAGACGAAAATTATCAATGCTAAAATGTCGAGGGTGAAGCCGTTTTTAGATAAGAGCCGTTCAAAGTTAGCGAATACGAGAACAGATACGAAACTACCTCAGGGCCGCGATCGTCGTTTTGTCAGTTGGCGAGATCGCGGTGGCCGGTGACGCGTCGCGAGGACCACCAGGCCGGCGGTGCGGCCCCTGAGACAGTTTCGTATCTGCTCTCACATTGGCTAACTTTGAACGGCTCTTGTCCGAAGACGGCTTCACCCTCGACATTTTATCATTGATAATTTTCGTCTTAGATTTCCACGAGGAATCTACTGGTAGGAGGAAAATACCTCATTCTGGATCACCCTGTATATTGTAACGAGGCAAAATATTTGCCTCGTAATGAAACAATCGACTCCTCCTCAGACGAAAGCGACCCCGCGAAAAATAGAAATAAATCGAAACAAGGAGTCCCCAGCTCAGGTTCCGAAGGTCCCCTAATTTGATTTCTATCATTTATAATCCTTTGTTTGTCCCGCCCCTCTCTAATACTGTACGTGCCGTCTCGACCGGATCAACGAGGAAGATCATCCCTCAATCCCATCTGGCAGGTCACCTGGAAGCCTCAGAGTCAATAGCCGGGGCGGCAAAGCTCATCATATCCTGAGATACGCCTGGAAGCGCGCTGCACAAAGATCTTCCCATCTCCAAGAATATCCCGCTCCCCTCCCCATCTGTCTCGTACCGGCCTGGTCCACCGGTCCACATGCAGATATTTCCGCCTTCCAGGGTATCGCGAAACCTGAGATGCCATCTATCAACTCCCTGGCAAGAGCTCTGAGTGCCAATGGCCCTGTCAGGCCCGCCACCTCGTCATCGAGGAAAGAAGAGAAAAACCGTCCACTTATTAAATGCATCACATGCATTTGTCTTACCCCCCCCCCCCCCCCCCCCCCCTCCCACTAATTTTTAATTTGGGTAGTAACAGGCGGAAACACGCCACTTCTTGTTTGGATATCGTTGTAACGAGAGCCTTCCCTTGCGGTTTTTATCGTCGAGCAACTTTTCCTTTTAAAGAAACTTTTACTTTTGTGTGTATTTCGATTTTGTGTTCCTTTCTTTTTTTCTTTATAATTTGTTTGTGTGTGTTTATTTCTTTGATTTGTTCGTTTTGTTCCAATTTTTTTTTATATTTTGATTATTGTTTGTGTTTCGTGCCGTTAAGTCCTCCTATTAAGGTAAGCTTCCCATTCTTAGCGACCTTCCGATAATCTTCAAATTAAATTGTCCGGCTTTAGCTTCCTTTAAAATCTAATGGAATTGTTGTGTTTCGGTTTTCCTTTATTCTTTGTAATTCCCTGAAAATTAACATATTTGTAATTGTGTATCGTTAGATCGATTTTTCTAGAAAGCCTTTGGCCCCAAAATATCGCGTCGTTTCTATCCCTGCATTGAAAGCTTGGGCTTTGTCCTTTGTTATTGTTTGTATTGTTACGTGCCTCTAGAAAGATCGACTAACACATCCTAGATAAGATTCTCTCTAAATTTGTATAAATCCCTCCCATCCTGAGTAGAAATCCCCTAAAGACCCTTCGAGACTCTGAGCTGATTTATTTAAGATTTTTGGATAGCATTATTTATAGTCCCTTCTTGTAATTTCTTTATTCATTAATTTTTATAGTGTGTGCCTCATGGCATAGCGTGCTTTGTGTGGTTGTATTCGTGCATGTCCGTGAGAGTTCGTACGGGTTCGCCCCGACGCACTACACTTTTCGGTTAATTGTTTTACTTTATCGACGCTTTCAATTGATTTTTAAGGGCTTTTGAGCGACTGTTACGTACCAACTTTACGCTTTCCCTAAAAATTTATAATAATCAATCAATCAATTTATAATAATCAAATTTGAGTTGAGATCAGACAAAGACATCAGCATTCGAGGAAACCCTAGTTGTTACTCTTCTTTTTGGATACTCGAGAAGGAGAATTATTAAAACGTGCATTTTGTCACGATTCGCTTTGTTATTTAGAAAAGATTCATTACCTCCTTAATGTCGAAGAAGTCACGTATAATATAGAATACCTAGGATTAACGCTTACAACGTAGCAGTTTCTGTTGACCTAGCACCTATAGTCGCATCGTTATAACTCTTTCTAATAAAACCCTAATTATCCTAGTATAGACAAGGTAAACCATGAGACCTAGGAAATTCTAAATTAAAGAATTGGGATGTGTGTTATGCATGGAGTGATTGTATCTAGCTAACCTTAAGAATCTAGCATAAGTATAATTTAATTACTACGGTGAACCGACTATGTGGGTGCAGACGGCTGACGCGTGCACTTCTTGGGACTTAAGTCCCCAAAGGCTTGACGGCTGATTACGAGCGAGGTAGCGATCATCCTTTTGTGTCTTTCTTCTGGTAAATCGCGAGGCGCGTGGATGCAGAGAACCGGGTGCTAGTTAGAGCCTAGAGTTGGTGTTCAATCTTTAACAAAGTGGTGACCCAAGGGACTCAGTACTCGTCAAAAAAAATAATTATTCAGTTCAGTTTTGCCAAGTCTCGTACTTGTAATTATAGATTCAGTTTTAAGTTCAAAAATTCAAACATTACGTTCCATTATAATCAAAACTTAGTGATAGACATTTTTCAAATTCAGGACCTTATTAATTTCATCAAAAATATTCAAAATTCGAGTCAGTGTATAGATACTTTATTAAAGACCGAGACTGTTCAAAAAACCCACATCGATAGTGCAAAGTTTGGAGTTAGAAGATACTAAAGGTGAGGACCCGCAAAATCAAGGGTGCGACGCGACATCCAGCCCTCCATGGTCGGTTCTACTAAAGCTAAGTGTCGACGATCGTTATCCATGTATTATCATTCATGCTAAATTCCATCTTTACTATCAAATTGTTTCCAGTATTCTCACAAGTATACTAGTTATACTTGTAATTACACTATATTTTGTCATTATCCTGTTACCTATATCTATTATCTATGCTTGCTATGATAATTAGTTTAAGGAAGCCCAAAGACCTTGCCTAAAGCTAGTGCAAAGACACTTCGGGGAAAACCCTCAGTTTTAAGCAAGTTCGCGACGTCTCCAACTTGTCGAGCATGGCTATATAATCTTAAGCAATATAATATTAGTATAACCATAAGGAATTGCAACGAAAGAGTTATAAGGAGTTGCTAGTTTGCAAAGATTTATCAACCCAAACATTAAAATCCGAGCGACATCATATTCACACATTATATTATTTTATCACTACCAAGGTGTCAACGCGAGAATCGAGAAGGGCATATTTTTGTTTGGTACCTATCTAAAGGTTTCTTTTAAGGTAAGCTCTCTTCACGAACCCGCGTCGACACACACATCATTAGCCTTGTATTAGCCATACACGATATTCATTTATGTTCAGCCGTACGTTTTACTTCAAATAATCGTTCAAGAATATAATCTATTTCTATCAATTAATTTTCCTTATCATTTTACACGACCTAATACATTCCTGACAAGACAATTAGGCCCTTCTGTTTAAATAATTAATGCGAGACCTGTATAGGACTAGACGGCGTAGGATCCAAAAATCGATCTATTGAGAGATAGGTCAAAATTATTTTTATTTGTTATCATAGATAACGGGCGGTTATACTTAGACGCTACGCGGTTAGGCATAGTCGGACAACTCATGTGACGTTCGTTACACGACCGTCTGTTTTACCGACGGAGTACGCATTTTCCGCCAGTCATCACGACTGCTATTTAGTCCACGGATCACGTCTCTATCGGTCCACTGATCACTCTCAGGTTCCGTAAGGATAATCCTTAGATTTTCAGCTAGCGCGCGCTGGTGTCCGAAAATTAAATGAATTTATTTCCAAATAATGATGAATTTATCTATACGTAGCTGTGAAATCAGCCGACACTAATACATCGCCGATACACAGACACTGGAAAATATTAACATTATTTTCTGCACTTTCAATGAAAAATCGGTGTCGGGACAACCAGCGCGCCGTAAAGGCTAATGTTAGCAATCGTTTGATATTATTCCGAGGAAGATCAGAGAAGCAGGAGCAGTATAAGACGTGGACTAAAATTCGAAGTGACAGGCTAGCGTCGACACGAACACATGTAGAAATTGTCGTATAAAGGTAGTTGCTGCTTCCCCCGCGCGCTCGCTGTGATATCAGCGCCATCCAGCTTTACGATATTCTACTCATTTGTCAGTGGAGCTCAAACTTGTCAATAATGAAAACTTCGATTCTGCGAGAATGGCATTTTTATATTTTATAAAATATAATTTATATCGTCAACTCTTTATAATTTTCAAACCCATATAAAATACGTATATGGTGTATTTTCTCCCAAAAGAATCCACAGAATTACGTGTTAGATTTCAAGATATGGGGAAATTCACCTCAAAATTTGAAGGTTTTTACTCCGTGTTTTGAAAATCCATTGAAATCTTCCAACGTCAAATACATGTTTAAAAAAGTCGATATGTGTTTTTATGATCGCTTGAACAATTTTTTTCTCTAAGGAACTTATATACCAATAAATTTTGTTTCGGAATTACCGCGCCATTGGCTTGAGAAATAACTTCGGTTCGACTCGTCGCAGAGAGAAGTGTAAAAATGCATTTCAAAGCTAAAGCAATCACCTTCCCTGAAAAATGTTTGTAACTTGGTGCAAAATTGCTTGTTATAATTGTTATGAACAATCGAAATATCCAGCGATTTTATCTCGGATATTAGCCATCTTTCGAATTGTGGAAAGAATATCATCGAATTTTTCATTCAATAATGTAGAGTAGGCAATTTTCGTTTTTACGAAGTCGCTTTACAATATATTTTTTGATGCATTTTGTATAATGCGCGGCTCGTTGTTAGCAGAGCCGAGCGCAATGCCTTATACTAAAATTGAATAATGAATAGTGTTTTTCTTTCTTTCATCAAAAATTGAAAAAATGGCTGATTTCCTGGGAAAAATCGCTGAAGACTTCCATTGGTTATGACAATTTTAACAAATCTTACAATTTGTTTTTTGCCGGATCGTTCTTGTAGCTTTCAAACGCATTTTCGCACATCTCTTGTCGATTAGTAGAACCGGAGATATGTGCGCCTGTCCTGCCACAATATTTACTGGTCTAGAACATCTGATATAAATGCTATACCATACAATGCCAGTCTTCATTGTAATCCGGTGTAATCAGTCTTTTTTCAATTCCCTACAACTTACACCGATCTTTTTTGAACCTCTTGGATTCCATATGAATTTCCAACGAAACCTCGCCGAGATCTTATGATATGAGGCTGAATAAAATAAAACGAGCATTCATTATATCATCCCATGTATTTTCATGATAAAATTTTAATTACATGGTTGTTGTCAAGCCATGCATTTTGTCTGGTGGAATCGTTTACTCGAAACTGGTAAACACTTTATCTATGTCAACCGGAGAGAATTATTGAAGGACAAATATCAGGAATCAATATGAGCGAAAAGACAACAAAAAAAATTACATGACCTCTGCACGAATGGGACCTTGGACGAATAACGTTGCATCTCGCGAGCGACTTTGAAATCGCCATGGCAAGTCTATAGCGCTAGAGAGCGGTTCCATAGTGGCTCGCGAGATGCAACGTTATTCGTTTGAGCCAATGCTATGTAGAACGTCTGTGCGGAACGTTTATGCACCGAACAAGTAACTTACTAACGGAATTCGACGTAGGTATGAAAAATGATTGGGAGTGTAAATTAAAAATGACAAACAAGACATGCGTTCGTTGTATATATATTTTATTTTTTTATTAATTTTTATAAATTTCAAATGGAATTGTTCGGAAACATATTATACGACCGAACATATACCGCCGTTCACTGCATGGATGCCCCACCGTGGCATTGGTATAGGTATATGTTTCGGCCGTATAATATGTTTCCGAACACACTCGCAACGCGTCCATCGCCTCCGCGGTCTCCACCGCCCCTGCCCCCTCTGCCACCCCTGCCGCCACTGCCTCCCCTGCCGCCACTGCCTCCCCTGCCACCTTTGCCATCCCTGCCACCGCTGCCTCCCCTACCGATACTGCCGCTCCTACCGCCACTGCCTCCCCTGACTACTCGGCCGCCCCTGCCGCCGCTGCTGCCCCTGCCGCCTTCGCCTCTATCCGGCCCACGATCCGGCCTCACAACTCCACGGCCGCTGCGTGGAGTTACCAGACGCGGCGTGACTCCTATCGGCGGTGAATGAGCCGTTTGCCGCGGCGGTGTCGCCGCTCGCTCCGGCGATGCCGCTGACCTTCCCGGCAAAGATGGTCAAATTTCGCGGGACGCGCAAAACGCCGCAGCGCGGGAAATTTTGTTGCTTCCCGCGCTTCTGCTACGCGACCGCCGCCACCGCTCTGGAGCATCGTTTTCCTACAAGCACAAATTCAATAAATTATATGATGTCGGAAAAAAGTATGATCAAATCTCAAGTATAGTACCAGACTAGGGGTATTAAAATAGGGGCCCACCCAGTAATATGCACTTTTTGTATGATTTTCTCGCGATAGAACGTGTGACTTTTTTCAAATAAATTTCTGACCTGATTGCTATATAGGTATGTATTAGCCAATGATGAAAGCCGGAATAAAATACACATGACTCATCGAACAGAAAATTGGCATTTTTGGATATTTTTTTGACGCGACGATACAAAGCGAGCATCTTCAATAGTTTACGATTATAAAATCAACTACAACAAGCGAACAAACTGCTTTCAATTTTCAAACTTCTCCAGCACTGATGAACTCAAATGGATTTGTACAATTTCAAAGATAAAATTGACAATTTACGTCAATTCCATGCTATTTTAAATAGTCACTGAATTTCAGGATAATTCCCGGACCTTTACAAATAGCTAGACATGATATTTGAATGTCTTCTCTACACTTACCCTCCTCTCAGCCTCCGCGTGTACCGCCCTCCCCCCGCGACCTCCTCGTCGTCCGCGCACTCCGCCAGCCTGATTTTCTTGATTTTCTGTAATCGTACGCAATAAGGAATTGATTTGAGATTCAAACATTTATTGTCTTTCTGCGGAAAATAGAATAAACTACAGTCGTGTTCAAATGCTTGTAGTTATGGAGAGAAACACGCATAGCGCTAATCAAATCTCGACGATTGTAAGAATCCATGGATGATAGATTCACATTCGTATACATTCATACACTATATGAAGCTTTCTGTACCAAATCGGTGGACTTTTTGCTTGATTGTTTGTAGGAATAGGAATGATCAAAATACAAATATCTAAATTTTCACAGATTTTCATCATTCAAGTGGTGCTAGAGATATAACTGATCAAAGATGCAAAATTCTGACGACGGATTTCACAATACGACTAAATAAAATTTATCGAAAAATTTTTGACCAATCTATAAATGTCTTTAGTCTGAAAGACCTAAAAAAAACGTTAGTTATGTCATCAAAGAAGCATAAAATAAATCAAATATGTGATACTTCACATATAATTTGCTACACACATTTGTGATAATAATTTGGAGAGAGAACAAACACTTTTTTTTTTTTAATCATTGAAAGAATTTTGAAACCAATTATGATTGATGGGTGTATGTGTTCATAAATGATTAACGAATTTTCGAATGAATTTTCTTCGAAATCAATTCGGTCGTATTTTTAGAAAATTTAATTGTCAAGTTTCGGATAAAAATATGATACCGTGAGCACAACTGTGAAAGTATTTTTCTGAAAGTACATTCTTTTCCGAACCGATTACCGTTGAATTCAAAATTTTTGGGATTTCAAGATCTTGAATTCTTTAAAATTCATATCTCTAATACCGGTTAATATACAAATCTGCCCAAATTCCCAGATGTTTATGCCCCTGGATTGATTATTATAAAAAATCACGCGAAAAATCCGTGGGAGTCAGGACAAAGAGTGGACCGATTTGGCATGAAAAAAACTCATATGCCTATACTCACGCTAGATACTGTAGCGGATCAAGGTGTAATGTTCGGAAAATTTTTATCTCATAAACTATAATTGACCATTTTAATATTATTATTCACTACATAGGGTACACAAAAGACGAGTAGTATCCGGAACAGCACAAGACCAGTTGGTCTAGATCAGGATTACGTACCCTAATTTTTTTAATTTCTCCTAAACTACGGTTCATTAGATATGATTTTGAAGGTTTATCGAAAATTTTAGACGATTGAGAAAAGTAATTACACTTTCACTATTTTGTTCCTAACTCGCGCTTTACTCCAAAATGTCATAGCTGATACGAAATTAATTTTCGGATTCATAGCGTGTAAAATTAATGTTTTTGATATAGGTATTCCTATTGCCTATAATTTCTATATGTTGAGTTCCATATAAAATTCAAAATTCGCTGCTCACAGCCCCTCTAACATTTTTTATGAATTAACGATGCCAAAATTTTAATTAGAACGATTTTTCTGAATTATGAAAGTTCTTTCATTCACTGGTCTAAATAATTACGTCTGCGTTCTTGGAAAATCGGAATTTATGAAAAGTAATCCAACTTTCAGAATTGTGTTGATCCACTATACTGTCAATAAAAATTATGCTTCTACGTACTTTTTCACATACGCGTTGAAAAAAAATGTGACTACGTCACAGGCAATTATTTAATTGTGATAACAAATCTATGCATTTTAGGGAAAATTTTCTTAGAACATTTTTATCACATGTTTGACGGAGATTGATCCCGTGTAATAGTCGTTGCTAATTCTGTCACATTCTGTATATATATAATCCACGCTTCCATAAACGTTTTTTTTTTTCAAACCAAAGTATGTACGAAACGATGAATACATTTCATTCTGCACGGATGCAATAATTGTAGAATACAAAAAATTCGGTAATATTTACTTACTTGGCATGATTGTTATGTGCTTCTGTCTCGTCGTAGCTTTACGAGTCACGACTGAGACGTTTTGGAGCGTCGTGCGATCTCGCAGTCGACACAGCGGTCGAAACGCGCGATGCTTTCCACAAAGTAACGTAGCTTGAGCAACGCAACAACAGTGTCTTCATCGTTAGATATTATTTTATTGGGTTCACGTTAACATTTTTATTGTAAATTGTGTTCTGGAGTTATCATTATGGATAAAAAATTTCGTCGCGGTGATCCAGCACGCAAACGATATCGTCTAGGTGGAAAACGGCTTTCCTTATCGAAAGCTGCACGCAACAGGTTAGTGTGTCATAATTGGGGATTTTTATTGAATATTTTCTTTTATTAACTTAAAATAATTAGGTAATATTTTTTCTTCGATGTTCGGAATAATAATTGCTAATGTTACAGGCAATTGAATTTGTACGATTATGCTATATTATATATCTCAGCACGGGTGACATGATATTGTTCTGATTCTCAATCTGCTGAAAATTGTCATGAATTGACAAAATTTCATTATCCAAGATTGCAGGAATACATGATGTATAAATTCATACAAAAAATGTATCGTATTACACAGTGAAACTCGAGCCATGATTATTTCTCGAACCGATTTCATTCGGTTACATGCATATTACATTTTCAATTATTTTATTAAAATTCGGATAAACTACAAATTATCGAAAAACTTTCACATCAATCCATGATCTCGGAATGAAATAACTTCCCATCGAATCGTTATAATCATGTGAAATAAAAATGGAGCAACGATCGTATCGACGATATTTTTAATTTAAAGAATTTCATGACTGCTGAGTAACTGTGCTGATTACGTACTTATTTGAACAACGATCGAGGGTTACACTTACATAATCATGCTATGTTTCAATCGCCGTATACAGTGGGTACTGTATATTTTTTCTAGTCCATACATGATTTCTTCGAATCTAGATCATCTTCTAAACCAAATAATCGTTCACTACGGACTGAAATCCTGCTGGATAAATTTCAATGAAAAATCACGATAAAAAAATGTTATTTCCCAAAAATACCGTAACAAATAATCACGTAATCTACAAAAACTCGTATACTAGGGGAGACCGGGGCTAGTAGGCGCACGGGGCGGTAGGCGCAAAGCTAGTAACTTTCATGTCATTTGATTTAAAACACTGTTATTTACACATCTTGTCCGTGACGTGGCGCCCTAGTCGCTATGGTAAAAAGAATATGGTCAGCTGCGTATTAGAGACGAAAGAAATTGAAGTTCATTTCGGCTAGCGGTAAGTAATTTCTCATATGGTTATATCCGACTCATTCTGAGTACCTAAATGTATACGAATTTGAATACAGCTGTATAGACACGTACCTCAGAATGTTATCTAAAGGATCTGCCTTTGGATTTTATATTTTCTTGCTTGTTTGTCCAATATTTCTACCTATTGGTGGTTGAAACGTGTTCGGGGCAAGTGGGCGCAAATTTTCTGGGGCAGGTTGGCGCATGCGCCTATTTACCCCTAATATGTTTTATTTCATTTTCTATCAATTTTGTTTTGTTTTCTTTGTTTAAGAGCATGAGAACTTATAAGAGAAAGACGGATAAAGCTAAAGCAACTGCTAATAATGTTATAGCAGCTTTGAAACTTATAAAAACTGAAGGCCAGTCGATCAGATCCGTCGCAAGAGATTTTGGAATACCAAACAGAACCTTGACGAGATATTGTTCAAAAATAACTGATATGGAGGAGTTGATTGATAATCCGGAAATTTTACGTATTGGATTTCAACCCCATAACAAAGTGTTTGAAGCCGAAGACGAAAATTCATTGAAAGATTATATAATGAAATGTTCTGACATCTATTTTGGCTTGTCTCCCAAGGAGGTTAGAAAGTTGGCGTTTCAATACGCAAAAATTCTTAACAAAAAAATGCCTAATAGTTGGTCGACAAACAAAATGGCTGGGCCTGATTGGTTTACTTCTTTCATGAAAAGACATCCTCGTTTATCCGTCAGAACACCACAGCCCACAAGTATTGCTCGAGTGTCCAGTTTCAACCGATCAAATGTAAAAATGTTTTTCGATAACTTGAAGTTAGTATTAGACCGCCTCAAACTGACAGCTAATGATATTTGGAATATGGATGAAACTGGGATCACGACAGTTCAACGGCCGAATAAAGTGGTTGCAAGAAAGGGGTTCCGACAAATCGGTAGGGTTACCTCTCAGGAACGTGGTACGTTGGTAACTATGGCTCTTGCTGTGTCAGCCTTAGGAAATTCCATACCACCATTTTTGATTTTTCCAAGGGTACATTTTAAAGATCATTTTCTGGCTAATGCACCTCCAGGATGCAGTGGAACTTGCAATCCCTCAGGCTGGATGAATGAGGAGAGTTTTCTGTTATTCCTGAAACACTTCGTTAAGTACACGAAATGCTCAGTAAATCAACCGGTTCTTCTCCTTTTAGACAACCATGACTCGCACTTGTCAATTGAAGGCTTAGATTATTGCAAACAGAATGGAATTACGATGCTTTCGTTTCCTCCACACTGTACACACAAACTACAGCCTCTTGATCGGAGTGTGTTTGGACCTCTGAAAAGGTACATCAATTCAGCTTCTGATTCATGGATGACCAATAACCCGGGCTCTTCGATGACAATTTACGATATTCCTGGTATTGTTCGTGATGCACTGCCGCGAGCTGCTACCCCGTCCAATATTTCGGCTGGCTTTAGAAGTACAGGGATATGCCCTTTTGATAAAGATATTTTTACAGAAGCGGATTTTATGCCGTCTTATGCCACCGATCGGCCTATGGCGGCACCCATCGATACAGATATTGAGAATTCTGCCGCAGAAACATCTGTACAAATTGAAATAGATAATCCTCCTCCGCAAGCACAAGGAAATATTGTTAATCAAAGTTTTCATGTGCGAAACATATTTTCTCCAGAAAAAGAAAATATTCAGGATAATCAACAACCATCTATTAGCGGTCTGCAAAGGAAACTCATAGCCACACCTGAGGACATTCGACCTTTACCGAAGGTTGGTCCTAGAAAGACGCAGAAAACGAATAGACGGACTAGAAAAACAGCGATACTCACAGATACTCCAGTCAAAAATGCTTTAGCTGAAGCTAAGGTTGTAAAAAAGAAACCAAAGAAAACGTCCAACAAAAAGCTGATAAAACAGAGTAAAAGAAGTAGAGAAGATAGAAAGCCGAGGGAACAGGCAGATTCAGAGGAAGAAGAAACCTTTTGTCTAGTCTGCATGGATTGCTATGATAAAACTTTAGGTGAAGAATGAGTGCAATGCACAAGTTGTAAAATGTGGGCCCATCAAAATTGCACCACTGGATCCACGTTGTTTTACGTCTGTCTGAACTGTGACTCGGGAAATGAGGAGTCTGATTAGATATTAAGCTATTAAAAAGAATAAACGTGCATATCGATCATTTTGTTGAGCAACATTGCAGGAGTATTTCCAATGTGATAATTATTTTTAATTGAGCTACCAAATATTGTTTTATTTTGAGTTTTTGATATTTGATGTTGATTTATTTTTAGTTTTTGTTACCTAGCATAGTTTTATTTCAGTTGCTAATACCAAATAACCTTTTATTTTGAGTTTTAGATACCCAATATATATCATTAATAAAGTATAATAAATATCATTATAAAAGTATCATTATTATGAGGAAAATATTATGTATTACTATTGTTTACAGTTCGCAGAGACTTTTCTAATAAAAGTGGCCTATATTGGAGTTAAGTTCATTATTCAAGAGCGCTTTTCTTTGTACTTCTAAGGTCGAGCCTACCTGCCCCGTATAGTGCGCCAACATACCCCGTCTCCGGGGTAAGTAGGCGCAACATTTCTTGCATCATATATCGTTTATTTCTTTTGAACCGATAGAAGGTCAATATTGCATATGACGTTATAAAACCCTGAAACCTCATAGTTTACGAGACATAAATCAGAATTGCAATAATTTCATTAGTACTCTAGAAATATGGGTTTTTGTGAAAAGTGCGCCTACTAGCCCCGGTCTCCCCTATGCATTTTTTACTGGAAGCAGCTCTGTAACAAATATTTCGAAATCACCTTGCGGGACCTTCTCATCATATAAAAACATCAGGTTGCGCTGGTCAGTTCGAAGATACCGGGTATTTCGTGAAAGCAGATGTGACACCCGTGAGATTTTTTATTTTATCCATCGATAGTCCTTGAAGAACTTACTGATGCTGCGAAATCGATTGAGATATTTGCCATTCCAAATGTGTGAAGATTTTGAAAATAAAATGATAACGGTCACTAATTTATATTAGACCGAAACTGGTTATTTCGATTCACGACGAGTGTAATGGATTTAGAAAAATTACAAAATACATGATTGCATAAAAGTGAATTTTTGAATCGAATATTTATCTGCGCTCCAAGAATTAGGAATAAATAAAATTTGATTCGAAAGTTTCTTGTAGTTCTATAGATAACATGCTTCCAAACTTGTGGTGTGCGAAAATCTGGCGTACCAGCTGATCAACCTGTCATGCACTTGCCCCTCCACGTATATTTTACAGCGGCGCGTGAATTTACGAGATGATGCCGAAGATATCGATGCATACCTGTATGTTAGAAAACGTGTTTTCTGTTTGCGTACTTGTATCCGTAGCTTGACTTCAAGTCGTCGCCATTTCGTTTCTAATAGTATTGATAATTTAAAATAATTCCCACATACTCCTTAGAATCTGATGCGTAGTATGCTGTTCTAAAAATCTACAAATGATGAAAGCCACGACGGCTACAAGCAATAAGCAGCGGAGTAGTCATCTTGACCACTTGGACTGTCAGCCGAAAGTGATGAGTTCTATAATTTTCGATCAAAAAAAAAAAACAATTCGAATCTGTAACCAGTATATCGATCGCAAGTATGGTTACTTAGTACATTTGAGCCGTTCGCTCAAATAACGGCTTAAGTCGACTTAAGTTTCGGCAGAAAAAAGGCAAATAAAGATTCAACAGCGTACGGCTAAGCACGGTGCGTGCGCCGCTTGTTATGGTCATCACGGCGTTAAAAGCTGACAGAAGCATCTGAGATTTACATGGTATATAGCTGAGATTATACAGAACACCGTGATTAGCGTCTTCAAAAAAAAGACTTTAGTCGACTTAAGCCGTTATTTGAGCGAACGGCTCATTTGGTCATTCATCGGCTCGACGTGGTTCTCCGGCTGTAATGGGGCGCTTCGTGACCGCTACCCCTATTCCCATACGTTGTAGAGAAAAATCAGTTAGCCTGGTTTAGCATATTGATAACCGTCGCAGAATTATATTGTTTTCATATTTTCTAACTCATAATTGTTATAGTGGGCGCGAAGCATCCCACTTCGATGGGCAAACCACGTCGAACCGCATCTGCAGACGATTAATTAAAACTTAATTTACTAATGTAAGTAACTGTACTTGCGATCGATTTACCGGTTACGGATTTCAATTTTTTTTTTGTGTCGCCAGAAAATTTTAGATATCACTACTTTCGGCTAACAGCACCAGTAGCCAAGATGACCACTCCGCCGATTATTGCCTGTACCTGTCATGGTGTCCAATATTTTAAGAGTTTTGAAACGGCATACTACGCATGAGATTCTAAGGAATACGAAGGAATCATTTCAAATGTTCAATATTATTATACAAGTTTTCCAACATATAGTATGTACCGATATCTCTAGGCCTGAATTTTTCACAACAATTATACAGTAATACCTTGACGCGGCAGGCTCCACAGTTCCAGAAACTGTATTGCACGATGCATCACGAGTATTTCGCGAAGAGCTATTGTATTCCAAACCCACGCGTATTCATTGAATGTCCCGATAGTTTATTATCACTGATACTTCGATTATAATTTTCACTAAGTTTTTTTTTTATGCTTCCGAGATGCTTTATTTTGTGCGAATTGCATCCCACTTTTGACTCGTGACACTTTATATGATTACATATAAGCTACAATTACCATCTCAATTTCTAAAATTGTCTCTATATTGAATCTGTATCGAAATATCTCGCTAAGGAAAAACATTACCTCTACGTTGGTAAATAATAATTCATAGTGATAATTGTCGCGCATACGTGCCATTCTTTGAACAATTCTAAATAGCTCTAAACATTTTAATAATCGACTGGATCTACGGTTGTAAAATGCATGCGAAACAGCGACCGCAGCTGATCAAGAGACGCGCAGTGGGCTGTCGCGTATTTAGATGCGTTGGGTCGGGACGCAAGATTTGTGCGCCCCGCAAACTTTGAAAAAACTGAAGGACTCTTCAAAATACATATTTTTGTTTTTATAATTTTCGGAGCTGGATAAGCGAGTTCCAAAAAAAATTAAGAAATGTATTCTGAAATAATCAATAAATTCATTTTTATGCAATTACATATTTTTAATTTATAAATCTGTTGTACTTTTTCTGCGTCAAACGTAAAAGAAAGTTGTGCTCTAACATGAGTTACGGATTGTATTGAACTAAATTCAAAATTTTCTTTTTGAAATATTTCAATGAATATTGCGCCGGCACGATAATCTATTTACAAAAACATCTGCCTCACATAAAGCGATTTGGGTATGCGAATATGAATCACCGTGGATTTATGTACCGGGAAGTTTCTTCAATAATGTGTTTATATCTATTATAACTATTTATTTCGGATCAAATTCAGAAATATGCACCAAAATAGCTACCTTTTCCGTGAAAATAATAGCAGATTTTCTGTGTGGTTCACAATGACTTGAAAATAACATTGTGGGCTCATTGGGTTACTTTAGACGACAAAATTCCAACGATCTGGACGGCTCATCGACTGATGTCGATAGCTCGATTTTCGTTGCCGAGACCTGTACCAATTCAGTTGCCGAGTTCGACGAAAACGATGCTGATTTCTTCAGTGGCAATCTTCTATTCTCCGAAAAAAATGGATCGAGGGAAATGGACATCCCTGCCCATTGTGGCGTAGAAGAGATTGCGTCCGTCGCAGAAAATCTGTGTGCTTTGAACATGGATACGGAAATCGCATTAGAAGGAGTTGAACCTAATTATGAATCGAGGCAAAAAAGTTGCCCGAGGATCGTCAGAGGTTCATTTCATCAAGGCGACTCTAGGTTTTCGTGGCGTAGTCGAGGAAAGCAGTGTACTGCAAATGCCGCAGCAGCCCTGGCTATGTGCAAGAACACACATCCCAATTTATGGACTCCAGCACTTGTCGATTCCGTACTCATGACAGGCGATAAACTGTACACAGACAGCATGACAGCCCGAAATGACGTTGATCCGGATGAAGAGCATACGGAATTTTTGACGGCTACGGAGCTGAAGACGGAAATTGATATCCACTCTGACAAATACATTCTCCTCGTAAAATCTGAGTGGATATGTGGTCATTTGGATAACGATTATCCTGAAGATGGATTTCCAAATTTGAGGAATCGAATCTGCGACTTTTTATCTGGAGAAAAATTGGGCATTCTAACTTCAAATTCAGTTTCCGTCGCTGTTTTCAAAATGGGAGGTACAGTGTGGATGTTCGATTCACATAGTAGAAGTCAAGCAGGAGAAGTTACCTCCGATGGTCGAGCCTGTTTGATGGAATTCCCCGACGTGGAGTCCTTGTTCGAACTGCTTCGAAAAACCATACCCGCTGGGAGACCAGATGACCCATCGCAGGATACTTATGATCTTACAGAAGTTGAGTTACAACGTGAGCGTGATGACGAACAACTGTCTGTACAGGTTAAAGCAGCATCCAATCTGCGTAGTTCACCTCAAATGGAATGCGATAAACTTCCGGAGGCCTATCGAGGAGAAGGGTTGCATTTGGAAGAAATGTCGATCGAAGAACGCAATCTTGAAATAGAAATGGCAAACATAGTCGAAGAAGAACGATTAACCGACAAACATGAAGTAGTAGTAAGCCACGATGCGATAAACGAAGGCTTGCAGGATGTCAGCGGGCTAGAAAAAGGAGTGTATTCGTTTCTCCATGTCTGGAATAAGCTGCATGCGCTATTCGATGAGCATGAGAGAGGCGTAGAATGTCATTTCCGTGACCTACGACTTGTCGGATATCGCCATGTTGGACTGAAGACATCATTGCACTTCAAGTGCGCAATGTGTTCTTTCCAAACATCTATTATGAGTGAGCCCGAGGATGAGAATGTGTTGGACATCAATACAGCGGCCGTATTGGGGAGTCTGTGTGCAGGAATAGGACACTCTCAGCTGGAACAGCTTCTAGGTGCGATGGATGTGAAATGTATGGCTGCTACAACATTTCGACGCGCACACGACACGGTTTACGATGGATTAGTACAAACCGCAGCATCGGAGATGAAGTTAGCTGGTGACGAAGAGCGAGAACTTGCCATACAGAGAAACGACATAATCAACGGGATTCCACATATACCCGTGGTAGCTGATGGCAGTTGGATGAAAAGATCGTACAAATTGGGGAAGTACGATTCATCATCTGGCTTAGGAGCGATCGTCGGCTTTCACTCGAAAAAAGTGTTGTTTGTCGGAGTGAGGAATAAATTTTGCTCAATCTGCGAACCGGCGATGAAAAAAGGCGCAACTCCTAGAGAACATACGTGCTACAGTAATTGGGGTCGCAACGCAAGTTCGACCAGTATGGAAGGCGACGCGATCCTCGAAGGATTCAAGAACAGCTTAGATCAACATGGGCTGATATACTCCGTTCTTATAGCGGATGGAGATAGCAGTGTCTATAAAAAAATAACTGACTACAATCCGTATCGTAATCAAGACGTATACGTGAAAAAAGTGGAATGTGGAAACCACTTGGTAAGGAATGTCGGGAGTAAAGTGAAGGAACTTGCTAGAAGAAAGGGAATACCCGGCCCCTTACGTAGGAGGATAACCGACAGTGTACCAAGGTTCAATGTTGCCATCCGAAAAGCTGTTCAGTATAGACTGCAGCAGAACATGTCGGCGACTGAGACGAACAAGATGCTGAAGAACGACATTTTGAACATTCCTAGTCACATTTTCGGAGAACATGCAAAATGCGCCTCAATTGGGTATTTCTGTAACGGTGTACCCAAATTGAATGAGGAAAATGTTGTTCCGGAGATGAAAGGATTAGGACTATTCGATGCACTGGAAGACACTGTGTCACGTCTGAGTCACCATACTGATAGCTTGCTCTATAACGTGAATAACAATACTGTTGAATCGTACAACGGCATAGTAGCTAAATTTATAGGTGGAAAGCGCATCAACTACGGCAAGAGAAATTCTTACAATGCGCGGAGCCTAGGGGCTGCTGTACAATTCAACAGTAAGAAAGTTGTAACGCGCTTCAGAGAGGTGGCAGGTAAAGAGCCGTCACAGGTAGCGAGCGCCATGGAGAGTAACAGAGCAAGGTGGGCAGAGTTACAGAAAGAACGCATCGCGCGTGCTAAAGAAACTAACGTCGTCAGACGGGCAGAGACGAGACAGCAAACAGTGGACAAAGATTACGGTCCAAGCTCTGAAAAAACAGATTTGAGTGAGGAAGCGTATGTTGCTGAATTTGACCGACATACCGCAAGATTGAAAGCTTTCCAACAGAATCGAATTACTCTGGAAAGGGAAACTGTCGATCAGGCGAATAGCACGCAGTGGTTGTCTACGAGACGAAAGCTGCTTACCGCGTCTAAATTCGGTAAAGTGTGTCACATGCGGAAAAACACGTCTTGTAAATCTACCGTGCAGGCAATATTATATTCAAATACTTTGAACAATGTACCTGCAGTAGAATACGGACGAAAAAACGAAAAACACGCTCGCTTAGACCTCGAAAGGCAAGCAAATGTCCAGGTGCGCGAATGCGGTTTATTCGTGGACACCGAAATTCTTGGTTTGGGCGCTTCACCTGACGGTCTCATTGGTGATGACGGAGTCGTAGAAATAAAATGTCCGTATTCCGCCCGTGAGTTAACACCAGACGAAGCTATTGCCCAGAAAAATATCTCTGTGCGTAGAATATTTAAAAATGTCGACGCTACTGAGATGAATGAGAACCATGAGTACTATTATCAGGTACAGGGGCAGTTACACATTACTGGGAGAGACTACTGTCTCTTCATGATGTGGACGCCGAAGGGTTCGAAAATTATAAAAGTAGTCAGAGATGACGAATTCTGGAACAAAAAAATGAAATCTTGTCTGCTACAGTTCTACGAAAACTGTTTAGTCCCTGAAATAGTGGACAGTCGCTATGTTAGGAGTATGCCTATAAGGGACCCACCTTACATACTCGAGGCACAGGAAGTAGCCGCCAAACGAAGGCAAGAGAATGAAGCAAAAGTGATAGCGAAAAAAAAAAAGAGGTAGATGAAGGGGATCCGCGCTAAATTTTAGCGCGATGTTACTTGTGACGGCGTGTGCATGTATTGCGTTGAGTTTCGCGCAAGGAAGGTGCAAACGCCTGAAAAGTAAAACTGTACACAAATGTTGCGTGCAAGCGCGCAATGTGTCTGTACTCTTGAGCCGAAGCTATACGTGCCGCACAAATATTGCGTTGAGATTTCGCGCAAGTCGCGAGCACGCGTAGTAAGACAGCCGTACATATATACAAATATGGTTCATCCGGCAGCACTTTCATATATTGCGTTGATTTTCGCGCAATGAAGATGCAAGCAATCGCACCACTTTTGCTATCACCTGTATACCCCCTACCTGATGGAAGACATCCCACCACCTTCTCGTGGTTTCCGTCGAGCAGTAGCACTTGTACATAATACTGAATCATTTATTGTATAGGGAAGACCGGGAAAACTGTGCACCTCTGCTGAAAATTGATCCAAAGAAAATGTACTTTGTTCAGGGCTATTTATGATCGTTTGAATAGAATCATTTTGAATCCATGTAAAATAATAAATCCTGATTTAAAATTTCTCCCGAGATTTACCAGCATAACAAATCGAAGTATCAATAATGAAAACCTATAATATCGCGAAAACACTGGGTTGAACTGAAAATCGATATTTTGAAAAGATAATTGAAAAATGGTCTCCCCTATTTCAACAGCAATATTTCTCAATACGTATCATTCAAAATGTACAATTGGTATTGGCCAAAAGTGGGACTCCCTGTTACTAATGTATGTAGAAATAATGATTGAAAATGTATGTTGTATGTATGTTATTTGAACCGAAACATGTACAATAAATCTAAGCTAAAATAAACTTGTAAATGAATATACGAATGTATAAGTCAATAAATCTGTTGTTCTATATTCAGCTCCAGCAAGATCGTATAAACATAATTCATGCTCTATACGTGTCAGAAATAGGTCGAGTCTGCGGCAAACCGCGTTATGCATCGACAGAGTTTTACGATTTTGTGAGAGACATTTTTACTCGAAGGAGTTAGCTGAAGTTTATATATAATAATGCGAAGATATAAAATTTTCAAGAACTTTGCAATGTGAAATTACTCACGAATAAATATTTGCAGTGCTCGTGATAGGTTACATGGCAGTTATATAAACATAGAAAAACAAACGCGTAATACATTTATGATTGCAGGTTCTTTCAATTCAGGAGCCGAACCCCGAATTTTGAGGACACAAATGAAGATGGACCTTCAACTCGTTCTTTTTTTTTTATTTTACAATGTATGGAATTTATTTCTATGCCGATTTATTGTTAATAATTACTTGGAATGTGAAAAATTCGATTACATTAAACCAATGTTTCTGGAATAATGGATGAAAATAGTATTATTGAAATTACGAGTTCTCCAAAATAATATAATCTAATTTCTAACATTTGGAGTAATTATTTACAACAAAGCGTCATAGAAATAAATGTCAAGAATTGAAAATGAATCGAAGAAGTTGGAGGTCCGTTTTCATTTGTGTCCTCGAAATTCGGGGATGGGCTCCAGAATGTATGAAATTTGTATTAAAAAAAAACGAAGGGGTCTAACTTGACGAAAATCAATTTTTATATTATACGTATAAAAATGATCGAGTTTATGTTGTATATTCTTCTACCTATTCCCATGTAAAGTGCAACGTAAGACAACAACAAAACGTACTTGTTAGTTTCGATACCCTTCTTCACTACGAAGTTATAAATAGTAAACGAATGCATAATTCCGTTTATTTTTTGGAAATTTATAAAGCGAAAATGGATTGGGATAAACATCCGTAAATTGGTATATATTTTTCAGTCATCGGCAGCTATCATAATATAGAGGAAGACTGGGCGAATCAAGAATGTCAAGGGTCAGTGACTAGGTCATTTCGCATGGAAAAGTCCATATACAAGTATAGCAGTTCAAAGAAATGTATTCCTACTACCTGTCATGATGATTCGCATATAAGTTTGAAAATAATATTTCATAAATCCACAATTCATTTAATTTCACAAACTGTACTGGCGAGTACGTCGATTTGGTGACAATGAAAATATTCGTTATGTCATGAACCTAACATCATTGGAACGGTATTACACCTCATTGAATATGAAGTTTTCAGAGATTTTCTTCTCAAGTAGATGCTCAATCTAGTGAGAATTATTCCTATAAAGAATATTCCCATGATTGTGTCTTGAATAATATATACATATTATATATATATGGGCAGATCCATTAGTTTTCGACGAAAGTGTGCGCACTTAGGTCAGCGATTTTGATGCCGATTTTTTCCCTGAAAGAACCCTAGAAAAGGAGATGATCCTGCAAATTTGAGCTCGATACGATCAAATTCGGCCGCTAGAGAATATTTTGAAATTCGAAAAAATTCGATTTTTTTGTCATATTCAAAAATTTATATCTCAGCTTCTATACAACTTAGAGACTCGTGTAAGGCGTTATTATTCTCTGTGCACCCCCACTTTCAAGAAAAAAATTGTTCATTGGTTCAAATTGAAGTCCGGCTTCACGGCAAGCTGCTAACTAAACCACTGTTTTAGAGAACTTTTGCCTATTTTTGAAATGCTGTCATATCTACAGTTTACGAAGTAGAGGCTTGATCAGCAGCTCATATTCTTCGTTCAGGTGTACTCTAATGAAATCTACACAATTTTTCGTTGATTGCTTCTATTTCGTTAAGTTATGGCCATCTAAAGTCAACTTATTTTCAAAAAATCGCTATTTTCAGATAGCAAGAACTTTTATCTCCGAACTTCGATTTGCTTCAAATTTTCAGGAAAGTTGCTCTGTTACGTCCCTAATAAGCCCTGAAAATTTCTACGAGGAAATCGAGCTTGGATCCGAGCTCCCTCGGCTACGATTCCCTCGTAGAAATTTTCAGGGCTTATTAGGGACATAACAGAGCAACTTTCCTGAAAATTTGAGGCAAATCGAAGTTCGGAGAAAAAAGTTCTTGCTATCTGAAAATAGCGATTTTTCGAAAATGAGTTGACTTTAGATGGCCATAACTTAACGAAATAGAAGCAATCAACGAAAAATTGTGTAGATTTCATTAGAGTACACCTGAACGAAGAATATGAGCTGCTGATCAAGCCTCTACTTCGTAAACTGTAGATATGACAGCATTTCAAAAATAGGCAAAAGTTCTCTAAAACAGTGGTTTAGTTAGCAGCTTGCTGTGAAGCCGGACTTCAATTTGAACCAATGAACAATTGTTTTCTTGAAAGTGGGGGGTTCACAGAGAATAATAACGCCTTACACGAGTCTCTAAGTTATATAGAGGCTGTGATATAAATTTTTGAAAATGACAAAAAAATCGAATTTTTTCGAATTTCAAAATATTCTCTAGCGGCCGGATTTGATCGTATCGAGCTCAAATTTGCAGGATCATCTCCTTTTCTAGGGTACTTTCAGGGAAAAAATCGGCATCAAAATCGCTGAGCTAAGTGCGCACATTTTCGTCGAAAACTAATGGATCTGCCCATATATATATTGCGATGTCCGTAAGCATTCACAACATAATTATGCAAAGGTATTATCTAATCGTAATACAATTCCTCCACTGACAAACTAATGATAATAGAACAAATTTTCGATTCGTGTCGTTATTATAGATTTTTTGATTTTGCTAGTCAGATTTCAGGCTAGACACAATTATCACGTATACCGTGAGAATCAGGTGAAACCGAATGGTCCATCCGCCCAGGCGGCGAATATTTGGTATTTTCATGGGGATAGCCACTCGTTGCACTGAATATCCCTAGGGTGATTTTGGCGCGCGGTCGATGAAACTCGGCAGATCGACCGCGCGCCAGGATCACCCTAGGGATTTTTCAGCGCAACGAGTGGTTAGCCCGCTAAAAATACCAAATATTCACCGTCTGGGCGGATGGACCATTCGGTTTCACCTGATTCTCACGGTATAATAGCGTGATCGTGAATACAAGAATCCGGATCTGAAAAATTTACGTTACATACAACTTTTGCAATAGCGCTGTGTGTAGTTCGAGTCACGCTACGCTGCTCATCCTCACAATTGATGCAGAAATGTAGAATTATTATCATGTCGTAAAATCACAAAATTGAGGAGCCGAATATACGTATTTTACAAACAGGTTGAGCGCCTCTACTCTGAGGCTCCGCCCATACTGAGTTCTCGGGCTCGGTGCTAGAGGCGCCGTAGTCGCTAGATTATTTCAATAGGGTTCTTGAGCTGGACGCTAGAGGCGCTCAACGGATGAGGAGTTGTCGGGGCTCGCTCAAAAGCCCTTAATAGTTCCAAAAAGTATGGACCCTAGCTCCCCTAGATCCCCCTATGTGATCGACCTAGTCTTATTCTTTGCTTTGTATCCTATGCTTAATTCCTACTGTACCCTAAGGTAGTTCTTTTCTTTGTTTTGTGAATTGTTCTATATTACCCTAACTGTTACCTCCTTGCTTGTGACCCACATACCTCGTAGTCTATCAGCTGTTTGTCAATTTCGGTCATTGGGTCACGGCCTCCCTGTTTGATTATATTGAACGATAAAATAAATTTGGTTTCTTCGTGATTTTTCCATAAACCTCAATTGTACCGATTCGTCTATATTATTCGCCCCCGCGTTCCCCTCACCCTGAACTCGCCGAGTAGTCCCGTCTCATGTTATCGGATTGATTGAGTTATTTAAATTTTGAAAACCACATTTCATTCCATTTTTTTTTTTTTTTATTCATTTGCGTTACCGCGGTACCCTAGGTACCTGGCGCCCAACCTTCTATTGTACGCAGATTTTGTTGGTTGAATAATTAGTTATTAACCGTAAAATCTCAATTTACCAAACGGTAGGATCGCCTGGTTTTGTGAACGTAGCTGACCTCGATAACAACCCCCCCCCCCAATCGTCCGTCTTGCCCGTCACAATATATATACCTATATGTATGAGGTATTCTCTGCCAAGTGTGACCGGCTCGGTTCCTCACCCAGTTCGATTTATTTGATAATTTTTTTTCATCATCAGCAAATTGAAGAGAACTTGAGTGAATAATTTCAAATCTTTGGTTCAACGCCTTTTTCAGCTGCGAATTTACAATTTTTTCAGCTGGCATAACATACAAACAATTATTGCGCAGCTCTGGTTAATCCGATCGGAAAAACCGAATACATGAAAATTTTCGTTAGAAAATGGACTTTTCGAATAAAATATATTCAAGATTCCATGACGTATTTTCCACCACTATTTTCATGGTTGAGGTCTTAAAATTCGATTTTCGTCGGGTATGCCACTTTTGATTTTTTTTTAATTTTTAGTCATTTTTTCTGCATTTCAACCCAAACGTTCTAAGCCATGCCCCAGCGTGGACAGATTTTTCCTCCTACTTTTTTATTTTTTTCTCTAATTTTATGAAAATTTTCCGATTTTTTTTTCTTTTCAAATTATCGATGGCAACCAGTATAGCAACCCAATCAGCGCTTTTGGCCGAATGGCAGTAGATTAAAAGCAGTAATTAGTAGAATTCCAACATTCATGATCTTATGTTCTTACGGCAAACGGCTTCAGAGTATATGTATTGTATATACCGAGAGGAAACCTTGAAAGTTAACACTCAGTCACAGCCAACTCGGCACACTCCAGGTTTTTCGTCTGTTTATTGCAGGCTGGCCATCCACTATTTTTTTTTCCTTTTTCTGGTCGGCAAAGTAGGTGATTGAAGATAATTCATCTCATTACCGTTATTAGTGAATAAATCAAATGGTTTCAATTAATTTTATTACGTTTAACAATTCCAAAAATATCAATAAAACTATGATAATAATAAAACGAACAACAACACGGATATAATGATGATAATGCAATTAAAAACAAGAACAAGAACAAGAACTGTAACAGGAAAACGAACAGGAACATGAAAACAAAAACACCAAAAACACTGTGCTCTCGTCACTAAAACATATTCTAATCCCCGGATTCTCGTCAAACAGATTCAGCATTTCCCCGCAGAAGATCATTCGTCGTTTTGCGTCACCAGGTAACAGTTCTTGGTGCGCTTGAATCTTGTAGGACTTGTATTTAGCTACACGCAAGACCTTTATCACTGATGGCTTCGACACCCCGATTTCTTGTGCGATCTGTCTTGCAGGCTTTGTCGGGTCCTCTTCGACCGACAAACAAATCGCCAACATCATATCCGAACTCATTTCTCTGTTTGGTTGAGATACTTTTATCAAGTTTCCATCCACTGTTCCCGTATGCAGTATGCTCAAACCTCAAAACAATTTTTCGTATCGCCCCGTACGATGAAATCGGGCGATCTTGAAATTCAGCCGCAAAATGATCGGCAATCCGCCTGTAACTCAACCCTTCGTAGTGCTGCCTCACCATTGCCACTTCTTCTTGTACAGTAAATTTATAATTGGGCATTTTTTAACTTTAAAAATTTACTCAATTATGCACCTGACAACACCTACAACGCTTTGAATACGGGATATTTTTGTAAACAATAATAACCATTTGTTGATTTCACATGTGTTGGTTGTCTAGTAACGAAGAATAAACGAATTTGAATTTGCAAAAATTGAATTCTATAGCGTTCGATCTTGGCTGATTATTAACGAAAAATTGTTTCGAGGTTTGAGCATACGGGAACAGTGGATGGAAACTTGATAAAAGTATCTCAACCAAACAGAGAAATGAGTTCGGATGTGATGTTGGCGATTTGTTTGTCGGTCGAAGAGGACCCGACAAAGCCTGCAAGACAGATCGCACAAGAAATCGGGGTGTCGAAGCCATCAGTGATAAAGGTCTTGCGTGTAGCTAAATACAAGTCCTACAAGATTCAAGCTCGCCAAGAACTGTTACCTGGTGACGCAGAACGACGAGTGATCTTCTGCGGGGAAATGCTGAATCTATTTGACGAGAATCCGGGGATTAGAATATGCTTTAGTGACGAGAGCACAGTGTTTTTGGTTGGCAATCCAAACCGGCAAAATACCAGAATATGGGCGCAACATAATCCGCATGTATTCGTCCAAAGTGGTACACAGTACCCCGTTAAGGTCAATGTTTGGGTTGGCATGATTGACCACCACATTATCGGGCCTTTTTTCATAAACGGAAATCTAAACGGACAAAGATATCTCGAGCTATTGAGAGAGCAGATCGTACCTGCGATTAGAGACATTGAAGCGGACGTAAGTAAAATTTATTTGATAAATAGATGAATAATAATAATAATAATAATAATAATAATAATAATAATAATAAATAACAATAATGAAAATCATAATAATATTATTAGTGGTAACAATGATAACAATTATGATTATTTGAATTAATTCAATCATCACATGATTCGAATAAAATAAAAATTGATTAAAAATAAAATGATACTGTGAATATTATTAACATTAATGTCAATGTCATTATTTTATTCGGATTTTCAGGGGCATCTAATATGGTTTCAGCAAGATGGTGCTCCGGCACACTTCACCTTACCCGTAAGGGAATACCTAAATCAAGAATTCCCTAATAGATGGATAGGCGGGGCTAGTCCGACCATAGAGTGGCCAGCACGGTCACCTGATATGTCGCCCCTTGATTACGCCCTGTGGGCATACATGAAAAATAAACTCTACACCAAACATAGAATCGAGAACCGTGCAGCACTACAGGCGAGAATAAGAAATATTCTGGAAAATATGTCTCCTGAACACTTAACAAACATAGTAGGTGCGTTCTACGATCGCCTGTGGTACTGCACGGTAATGGGTGGAGGCCATTTCAAACACCGAATGAATGGTTTTCTCTGAATAATAATAATAATAATAATAATAATAATAATAATAATAATAATAATAATAATAATAATAATAATTTTTAATGATTCTCTCTTCTTGCGGCAGGGGAGGGTGGAGGAAAATGGACCGTTAAGAAAAAAAACTGGCTGATTGCAAAACTGCATTGCGTATGAATAAGAACTTTATTGATACAATTGATGTGGAATTGGAAAAAACTCGAAGCACATTCAATATTAGGGTGATATTGTGTGCAAGCCAGAAAGCCATGATGAATTATGCTCTTCTTTATTTTAATTTTTTTAGTCATTAGTTTTTTTTTTGTCCTAGATTTTTCTTCAATTTCACATGAATTGTATCAATAAAGTTCATATTCATACTCGAATTTTGCAACAATTTTTTTTTGTTTTTACAGGTCCATTTTGCCCCACCCTCCCCTACATTGAAGTTTTTACTATTATTACTATTTTTCGCTCCCGGTGTTGATGTCCACGTTTGTTTTACTGTTCAAGTTAATGTACTTTTTCATATTATTATTATCATTATTATTATTATTATTCATTCCCGATGTTCGTGTTCGTTTTCGTTTGCCTGTTCCTGTTCGTGTTTTTGATATTATTATCATTTTAATTATTATTATTTGTTCCCGATGTTCATGTTTATGTTCCTGTTCGTTTTCCTGTTACAGTTCTTGTTCTTGGTCTTGTTTTTATTTGCATTATCATCATTATATCCGTGTTGTTGTTCGTTTTATTATTATCATAGTTTTATTGATATTTTTGGAATTGTTAAACGTAATAAAATTAATTGAAACCATTTGATTCATTTACTAATAACGTTAATGAGATGAATTATCTTCAATCACCTACTTTGCCGACCAGAAAAAGGGAAAAAAAATAGTGGATGGCCAGCCTGCAATGAACAGACGAAAAACCTGGAGTGTGCCGAGTTGGCTGTGACTGAGTGTTAACTTTCAAGGATTCCTCTTGGTATATTATATATTGTAACGGATCGGGCGTCGTAATCCCGAGACAATACGTTGCCACGCGTACCGTCAATAGCGCACAACAAGTGACGTCAAACAGTACCTTTATAAAGCGCTGCGCTAACCTGGCTAATCAGCAGTGTTAGGCAAAGCGCCACGCTGACTCATATCTATCTTGCTTTTGGGGCTGCACAGGCATAGAGCCGCAGTACTCTGTAGATTCATTTTTGTTATAACGGAAACTGCCATAGCGGGGTTTCACGTATCGAGTCATTAGCGTCAATTCTTTTCCAATTTTGCTTCTATCAGATTACATTATTACGACAACACTACTTATCATTTCACGGTAATAGAGCCGTAGCTTAGCTAAATCTACAAATTATATTAAAATTGACATTAGTTTACTTTATATTAGGCTTCGGTTGCAACCACATTTGAGATAAATCACTAAATGTTTGATTAAAATTATATGTTCAATCGAAACGATTTCCTTTTCATTTAAACCTTTTTCATCTAGATTGAACTCTACCTACTAACTTCAATTTCATCGTTAGCTAATATACAGCTTCGGGGACGACTGCACTGCCCCGATCAGATACTAGCTTCGGTGCGCCTAGCGCATCCAAGTCGAAATACTGTCTCGGTAGGTGCGTCGAAGCCCAAGTCTGATACAGCCTCGGTGCTGCTCGCAGCATCCAGGTCTGAGCGAGGCGGCTACGGAGAGCTCGACTCTTCCCTAGTTCGTATCAGGGTACTAACAAATTGCTTATCTTTACCAAGGAGCCCTAGATAAATTCAAGAGTAAAGACACTCACAGTAACTAGCCATACGCGACACCTTCAGTGTCGCGTACAGCACCAAAAAAGTTACAATATGTTAGACCAGTTCAAAAAAAATCGACTATTTTTTTTTTCAAATCTACCACTGAAATACTTTCAGGGGGATGTGAAAGACGCCTGTTAAAATTTGAGCTCTTAATATTAATATTTAGAGGTCGCTCATCGCGGATTTCTATTCCCCATTTAAATAACAGGAATTTTTTTTTTTTAGAATTCTGTAGCTCATACACCAATGCATGTATCCAAAAGAGATATACATATTTTTGTAGGAAATTGAACAATCCACACAAAATATCTCCTATCATTTTCTGATAAATTGACTCCTTCCAGAGTTATTCAAGCCCAAAATTTCATTCATAATAAGTTTAACTATTTTTTTTTTTTAATTTCTGCCAAATTGTTGAATTTTATTACTAGTTATCACTAAATATCGTCAAACTTTCTGAAAAATATTATAGTGTGTGATTTTCTATGAGAAAACAAGTCCGGTAACAATTTTTAATTTAGAAAATTCAACAATTTGACGTTCCATAAGCTTATTTAAACAAAAAAAACACTATTGTCTCACAATGAACTATCGAGTAAATAAAAAAAGTCAATTCTAAAGAAAAATACCATTTAATACTAATGAAGGTTAACAAATTACAGCTTACACAGAAATTTTTTTGTCTAACAATATTATTATTCTTCTTTTCTATTATTTGTCTAATAATATTAATATTATTGATAATATTAATAATTATATTACATATATGATTTTACCCATTCAGCGAAAACAAGCATGGAAAACACTACATACTGTATCGACAGGTTGTGACTAGCTCTGTGAATGCTACAAAATTATTTTGAGCGGAAGGCTGACTTGTCTTTCAATCTCAGAGTGTTTTCAGATTTTAATCCAAAAGGGCTTACTTATCATTTCTTAGGAATTAGGGAAGGTGATTCCATTCAAGTAACATGTTTAACAGGAATAATAGTTTTATTTCATGTGAGAAGTGAATAATCTATAAAATAGTGCTTTAGTCCGTATGACCGCCAATCTGGCCTTCTTATATTTAATTTAATGATAAACCGTTATGATATGGGTACGTCTTTCGACGAGGAGGTGTTTTATCATATTTGATACTCTAATATTAAGCTCATGGTTGCCTTAATTTGAATAAGGACTTTTATGTGTAGTTGTTTCAACCCGATGCGTTTAAGCAGGTGATTTTATAATTGCTTGATTATCTTTGAAATTGAATTGACTTGACGATACTTATCTTTGATTTTAAATTGAATTGACGATTACTTATCTCTGATTTTAAATTGAATTGATGATTACTTGTTTTTGAAATTAAATTGAAGTGACAATTGCTCATCCCGACTACATCACTGGACAATGACTTCAACAGTTGTGTTTGTTAGAAGCCAAGGATCGGACAGGCGAGAAGGCCAAAGCAACCCTGCTAGCTTCACCCCTGCGTTCTTAATCTGGACTGTGCTAATAAAATGCAATACGAATATCAAAGTAGTCGACAGGCGAGGAGGCCGAAGCAACCCTAGAGCTCCACCCTGCGTTCTTAATCTGGACTGTGCTATTAAAATGCAATAGGAACATCAAAGTAGTCGGACAGGCGCAGGCGGGGGGCCGAAGCAACCCTGCTATATTCTTACTTTAATATCTCTAGAGCGAATTGGCTCTGTCTAAACACGATTTTGTGCAGGGCCTCATCATTTCTGGTCTCTACTTTAGTAGCGAGAGAGGTTCTTATTGAGGTGGCCTACGGTCCGCTGAGTATTTGGCGACTTGCTTTTTCTATAAGGTTTACAGCATTAGTGGTAGGTGGCGTTCGCCTTACAAGCTGTTTTATATATTTATATGTTTGTCTTATTTATGCCACGTTACAAGGTTGACCTTCAAACTCCGCCGTCCATCTTACGGCTTTAAGGTAGTACTGTCGGTAATAAAGTTACTGTTCAGAATTTAATAAAATTTGTTATAATAATAATATATGATAACACAATAATCCCATCTAATTTTTAAAAAGCTACGGAGATCCAGTAAAAAGATATTGAATTTTTAAAATTTTTACGTTTAACATTGAGTCTTATGAGAAATCACAGTTTTTGTTTTATTTCACAAAAAGTATCGTTCAGATTCCAATAAGAATTAAGGTGATCAAAGAAAATAACATATTGAATATTTAGCATAATTGAAAGTACAGATTCAGAGCATGTGATAGTAGCAATTCATAAAAAACTATCAAAAATAATTTCTGTCTCTCTTTCTCCAATGCAACTTTGCATAGGTAAATATACTTCGTAAATCAAACGACAATTTGTATTTGACATTTGATACTTGCAGTATCGACAGTACTACCTTGAAACGAAAATTTATTTAAAAGTTGTTATAGAAAAAAACTCATGACTATTTCAAAGTTTTTTTAGCACAATCTGGAAAACGTCGACGATGTTCTTGCACGAATTGTAAGAGATACTGTAGTTAGTCCTCGTCCTTTGTTAAGCAGTTGTTGTATTCTTCTATTAATGCAATACCGCGCTCTGCTACGTCATTTACGACTGTAAGGTTTTTAAAAAATTCCAAATTTTCTTGATAACTTTTATCATTTGGCCACAGCGTTACATCTACTTCGAGAAAATCTTAGGGTAAATCAAATGTTTCGAAGAGCGTTAGTGACTGTTTCGAAACAAATTCACTCAATTTTTTTTCTAACAAAGATTCTAATGCTACTTTTTCAGCAACACATCGCTTTTGTTTAAGGGGTGTACTCTCCCGATTTCTAATAGCTTCACACATTTTTTTTTAGTTTCTTCGAAAACATTGGTGTCGAATAAGGCTAAGACGGCTGACTCTTCATTCAAATACCACATATGATCACTCATTTTTTCTAGTGCGATTCGTGAGACTGATAAATTGATGTTTTTGTAAATGAGTAACTTTTTCAACAGTTTTAAATCATTGTTTGGTGTTCGGATTGCTAAAGAAGATGTAAACCATACTATTATATAAATTGAGATAACAAAAAGACAAATTTGATGTAAACTATTTAATTCTCGTTTTGTAAGAGAAAATTGGTTTCTAAACATGAAAATTTTCAAGCTGTAAATAGCTTTAGCCATCCATCGTGCATGGTGCATAGCTCCTGGACGTTTAAATTCAATTTTTTATTCTAGATTGCCCCCAAGAAAAATCAAAGATAATTCTAGCAGCTCTTTATAGTAATTTCTTGGCTGAAAAACCTATCACAAAAATAATTTGTGTTAATTAAAATTCATAGGTGTGAATTTCTAATTTATTAAGTGTAAATGATCAAAATATACCGCCAACTGATGATAAATAAAAGTAATTATGTCGAGTCTTTCTACTTCTACCGTATTTAAGGGGAGGGACCAGACGATTTTTACCATGGACCTAGTATTATAGGGACGGAGCATATGCCTTGCGGGGTCGCGCCGTAAGACGGAAGGGCGGTACAGGGTTACGCCATCTTGACCACCCCAGTCATAGTACCATCTGTCGAACAAAATTTGAAGTTTTGATGGAATACAAGCAATAATCAATTGATTGCTATGGTTATACATACACGTATCGTTGACACGTATATACATTGATGTCACAAATCAGCGGCAGATGGTGTTACAAGTGAGGGGGTCAAAATGGCGTAACCAATCGGAGTCAAGATTACCCCTTCCGTCTTACGGCTAGCCCCCCGCGTCTACATTCGCAGTTAACACTCCGTCCCTATAATACTAGGTCCATGATTTTTACCGACCTATCTAATTTCCCGAATATCTCCGAAACGGGGCTATCAATCTGATTGTCCTTTTGGCAGCCGATGTTTGACGAGGAATGAGTTCGAGCTAGCTCCCAAAATTCAATGAAATCGAAGTTTTTTTTTAAATTTCAATCGCAGAATGTGGGCGTGTCAGTTGTCAGCGTCATCATTGACGCGAAAATAACTGTGTAAGCGCCATTCTACACGGCATGACAAACACTCCTATTCAAAAACATCTTTGTTTCATGCAGGAATAAAGTCTCTATGTGAAAACTCGCAATTCGTTGTAATTAGCGATTTTAAATTGTTGGGAAGCCATGATAATCCTTAGTTCCCGTAATGCCCGAGAGAGAGAGAGAGCTCAGCGCGCGAATCGTGCATCGGTATTACTGCCGGCCAGCGCGGGGCCGACTTGTTGCCTGGGACTGTCGAAAACGTACGGGGAATATGAACATTTTTATCTTTAAAAAATGCTTGAACATGTATGTTCTGTTGATAATAATCTGACAAAATAATAATGGAAAAAGAAGATTGTTTGCTCGTATAAAATTATTTTCAAAAGTTGTTTGTGGTGTGGAAAAAAAACGGAAAATTCTGACAGTGATGGTTTTCAAGCATAAAGTTCCTTCTGTGGAGTGCATTCACTTTTAGATTTTCCGATTTACCCATGCAGGAGTCCCCAGAGTTGGACAAAGGGGCCATGCTTGGCCCAGCACTGGGAAACCCAGCTTCGGCGTACCTATATTGGCCCATGCTTGGGTCATAACTGGGTACTCAACCTTGGCCATTCCTATGATTAGCCAACCTTGGGCCAAAACTGGCTAACCCAGGTTCGGCCATTTCCATGGTTTGCCAACCTTGGGCTAAGGCTGGTTAACCCAGGTTTGGCCATACCTGTGGTTGCCCATCCTTGAACCAAGACTGGGAGACCAAGCTGTGGCCACTCAATGGCAAGCCAGGATTGGCCCAAGGATGGGTAAGCTAGCCTTGGCCGGTCCTGTAGTCGCCCATCCTTGGAACAAGACTGGAAGACCCAGCTTTGGCCATTCAATGGCGAGCCAGGATTGGCCCAAGGATGGGTAACCTAGCCCTGGCCATTCCTGTAGTTGCCCATCCTTGGACCAAGACTGGGAGACCCAGCTTTGGCCATTCAATGGCGAGCCAGGATTGGCCCAAGGATGGGTAACCTAGCCCTGGCCATTCCTGTAGTTGCCCATCCTTGGACCAAGACTGGGAGACCCAGCTTCGGTCATTCAGTGTTAGTGCTTTTTTAACTGAAAAGAAAGAAAAAAAACAAATAACGTTTGTTTTGTTCAGTACGTCATTGTCACGGGGGGAGGCGTGCGAGTAGAATTAGTACATTGTGTGACTAGAGACGGAACCCCAACTTTCGTCCCATAGTCACACACGATACTTTTTATAATAAGTGCGATTCAAACTACAGTGAACGTGGTTGCATATGGCGATATAGTCCACTATATCGCTGCGATTGTTTTCGGCCTACAGAGAGTCGAGTCGTTTTATCCCGCGAAGCAGGGATGAAAGTGAATTCAATTTCGCACAACGGACGAAAGTGAGATAATTGTGGACTGCGTATGCGCAAACCTAACCTAGCATGCAAACTGCCATGCAAAGCATCACTTTCAAGAACTCACAGAGACAGTCGAATATTTTCTATGTGCATTCCTCACCGTGTTTCTTTATTGTTAGCTTCTAAATCATAGTTTTTGTTGCTACTAAACATAACCATGTCCGATTCATATCTCAGAGTTAAAAGGTGGCGCGCGTTAAATAAAATAAAAGAAGTTTTAAATAAAGAAAGTAATTTAGGTGTTTACGCGCAAGGTTTAAGTAATCAAATTATTAACAGCTGTGTGAGTGAGGATAATTATCCCAGTGATACAGAACCATGTAATTTACAGGCGTTTCAAAATGATTTTGATAGTAGTAATAATAGTGATTCTGATAGTAGTAGTGATAGTGATTCTGATAGTAGCAGTGATCCTATTAAAAATAATAACAATGATAATCGACTCCTAGACGATACTACAAATAGTTCGTCACAACATAATAATGAAGAAGTTGAAACAAAAAAGACATTGAGTGAAAAACTCCGTTGCTGGACTTTAGATAATCTAAATATATTAACATTGAACGTGGTGACACAGTTATTAACAATACTACGAGAAGAAGGGCATGAGGATTTGCCTAAAACTTCTCGGCAATTATTGAAAACCAAGCACTGTCGACCAATGAAATCAGTTTTGAGCAAGCGAGAAACAACTGGAAGTTATATTTATATTGGGATAAAAAATGTATTACAAAAAATAATATCTCCAGATATTTATACCGAAAAAACTATATTAGTCCAGCTCCACATTGATGGAATTTCAATGTACAATAGCTCATCAATTCAAGTATGGCCTATTATTTTAAAAGTTTATCACCGTAATTACGAAAGTAAACCTATGACGGTTGCATTATACTTCGGTGATTCCAAGCCTTACTCTGCAAAAGATTTTCTAAAAGACCTCGTCAAAGAAGCGAATATAGTATATTGTGCAACGAGTGGGCAAAAATGACGATTCTCAGAATCGTCATTGCCCACGAGTTCCACATACTATTTTTCCCAACAAAAATGTAAAATAAGGCGATTGGTCGCCTGCTGGAAATGAACAAAACACACTCCATAAATGACGTGCGCGATGGGAAATGGTTCGCCATTTCCCAACGCGCACATCATCCATTGAGGAATAGCGTGTTTTGTTCATTTTCAGCAGGTGACAAAATCGCCTGTTTTTACGTTTGAGTTGGGAAAAATCCATTTCGAACGGACTCGTTTTAAATGAGATTAAATATTCATTTAAAATATTTTGTGTGGTAGCAGATTCGACTGCGAGCGCTTTCATTAAAGCGATAAAGAATCCAGGTGGTTTTTTCGCATGTGAAAGGTGTACTATAGAAGGTACCACTAAAAATCATAAGCGTGTCTATCCCAACATGAACTGTGACTTACGAATAAAAGAATCATTCAAGTCTAAACATCAAGCAGAGCATCATCTAGAGAACGTCAAGTCTAAATTATCGAAATTAAAAGAGTTTGATTCAGTACATGACGTAGCTTTAGATTCAATGCATTTACTATATCTCGGGGTGATGAAAAATTTACTCGAAAAATTATTAGTAGTGAAGGAACATAATGCTCGACTAAAAAAACCTAAGGTCGAAGTTTTGAGGAAGACAATGCGATTCATATCATCAGACATTCCGCTTGAGTTTGAGCGAAAACTGTATGATATTGATCAGGTTTCCAGATGGAAAGCCACTCAATTTCGTTTTTTTTTTTACTGTACATCGGACCTCTTGTTTTTAAAAATGTTTTGTCTGAAAACAAATATCGGCATTTTTTATTATTATATCTAGCTTGCAGAATTTTGAATGATGACTCGAATGCAGTGAGATACGCAGAATACGCTCAAGATCAGCTGAGACTTTGTTTTAGTTTATTGCCATCAGAATATGGCGAAGACTCGCAAGTATTAAACATGCACAATTTAATACACATAGCAGATAATGTTCGTCATTTTCAAATTCCTTTGAGTGAAGTATCGGCATTCTGGGGTGAAAATTACATAAGTTTATTCAAACATTTGGTATAATCACCATACAAACCACTGACCCAAATTGCAAACCGACTGGATGAGTTGGAATCTGCTGATCAAGTAAAAATAAAAAAGAAAAACACTTTATGTGAGTGCATTTATGGACCTGTTATCGATTCAATTAAATATAATCAACAACATTATATCAAGATTGAAAGAGTTAAATTACATGGTACCACTCTTACTTGTAAGCATCCAGACAATATAATACAATTGCAAAATAATAAAATATTTGTGATTAACAGTATATTAAATGATCAAAAAAATTACGTTACACAAGAAAATATTGATAATTTATATATACACGGCATAATAGAAAAAAAAAAAGAAAAGAAGTGTTCGATTTTCCAACTTCATCAGTTGATGTAGGTTTAATAGAAATAATTTCTTGGAAAGAACAAAAAATTTTGTTGAAAATGACTAGTGTTAAACGAGGACTTCCGGATTGGAAACCGTGTAGATAAGTTAGCAAAGTGAGTGGGTGCGAAAGAAGTGAAAGCAACGGTGAACCAAACACGGAAGGATTAAAAAGAACTAGTAAGTGAGAAATAAAAGAAGGGAGTAATCAGGGAGGAAATAGCAAGAGGAAAGGGAGGACAGAGAGAGGTGAGGAAAGTAAAATAAGCAGGGTACCTAACCTAGAAGCTGCAAGCGACAGGGGAGAGAGCGCAGGCGCGAATGGGTAAAGACGCACTACGCGAGTCAAAGGAAGGAGAGGAAAGAAGGGAGGAGAGTGAAGAAGAATGCGTAGAAGAGTGGGAGACGCCGAGAGGCTCATTTGAGACGATAAAGAGGGGGAGACCATTTAAAGCAGAGACCTGGAGTAGGGAGAGGGCAGGATCAGACGGATCACTGCTAGAGTACTTTGAAAAAAGGAAAGCAGAAGCGGAAAAAGGGGAAACGGAGGAGAGGATATTCAAAAAGAGCACAAAGATAGTAAGATCCCCGAAAACTAAAGAAGGAGAAAGAAAAGAATATAGCGGCAAGGAGAGGGAGGAGGGGAATAGCTCAGGAACGAGAGAAGAAGAAAACATTGAGGACCGCGGGAAAAAAGAGACAGAAGGAATCATGGAGGGGTGGATGAAAATGGTTATAGAACAAATGGCGGAAGGAACCAGAACAGTAACGGAAGAAATGAAGAAGCTGAGAGAAGAATTAGAAATAGGAAGGAAAGAGACGAGAGAAGAATTGACGAGCCTAAGAAAAGAGCTAGAAGAGATAAAAAGGCAAGGGAGGGCAGAAAGAGAAAAACTCAAAGACAGAATAGAGGAATTAGAGGAAGAGAGAAAAAGGAAGGAGCCGAAGAAGAAAGGAAAAAAGAGAAAGAGACCAAAGAGGGAGAAGCGAGGGTGAGGGACATAATAGAAGAAGCGAGAGAAAGTGAAAACAGGAGAGTAAGGACGCAAGAGAGAAGAGTGAGAGAGCTAGAGGACACTTGGGAAAGAAGAGATCGACAAGAAGGAAGAAACAATATTATAATCAAGGGAGACGAGGTCAACACAACAACGGGTGCAGAACGAGCAGCTAGAGGAATCATAGAGAGGGTGACAGGCCAGAGGGCAGGAATTAAAGAGGCGATCGTGCTAGGTAAAGAGAGGAGATCGATAATGGTAACGCTAGAGAACTGGGAAGAAAAGAAGCAGGTTATGTCTATGAAAGGAAAACTGAAGGGAAGCAGAATTTTCATCGATGATGATCTGACAAAAAGGGAGAGGGAGATACAGAGAGAACTCCTAATAAAGGCCAGGACCGAAAGAGAGAGGGGAGCGAGAGTAAGAGTGGCATACCAAAAGATGTGGATAGGGGAAACCCTATGTGTATGGGATAACGAGCTAGAGGAGATAAGAGAATGCAACCAGACAAGAGAAAGCTCAGAGGGAAGGGGAGGCAGGGGTAGAGGAAAGGGTACGGGGAGAGGTAGGGGCTAGGGAAGCGCAGAAGAAAAGGGAGCGAAAGCACTATTCTGGAATGTAGCGGGGGTCAAAAGTAAAGACGAAGAATGCTGGGAGTACATAAAAGGATTCGAGATAATAGGGCTGACAGAAACCTGGCTAGAAGAAATAGAGTGGGAAAGGTGGAAGAAGATGCTGCCAAAAGGATGGAAGTGGGAATGCCAGGGAGCAGTGAGAACTGAGAAGAAGGGAAGGGCAAAAGTGATCACAGGGATTAGCGAAGAAATCGCAGTAAAGGAAGAAGAAGGATGCAAAGAGGAAGGAATACAAGAAAGAAAGGCCACAATAAGGGGCAGCACGTGGAGAATCATAACGTTCTATAACAGAGGAGGAGAAACTAAGAAGATTAGAAGAGGCGATAGGAGAAGAGCAAGAGGAAGGGAACCTCATTATAGGGGGAGACTTCAACGCAAGAATAGGTGTAAAGCGGGCAAGAGAGGAGGGGGAGGAGGGGGGAGAAGAAAAAAGGAAGACAAAAGACACAAGAATAAACATAGAAGGAGAGCAACTAATTGAGACTATAAAAAGAAGGGGGTGGACGATCCTGAACGGAAATGTGCAAGGGGATGAGACTGGGGACGCTACTTACAGGAGAAACGATATAGCGACGACAATAGACTACTGTATAGTGAACGAAGAGACGTGGGAAGAGATAGAGAAGATGGAAGTAGAAAAAAGGATAGAATCAGACCACCAACCAATGATAGTCACAACAAAGGGGAAAAAAATGGAAAGAAGAGTACAGAGAAGAGGAAGAAAGAGAAAGACAAATCTGGGGAAATAGAGAAAGAGATGAATTCAAGACAAGAACAGAAGAAATAACGTGGGAAAAAGAGGGGTTAGAAGAGGGGTGGAAAGAACTTGCAGAAAAGGTGAGAGAACTCACAACGAGAAGGAGGAACAAGAAGAGGTGGAGCATAGGCAAGAAGGAATGGTGGGACCGGGAGTGCAAGGTGCAAAAGAAGAAAGTGCAAAGAGCCTGGAAAAAGGTGGGCACACGGGAAGAAGAGGGGACTATAGAAATGGAACTGTTCAGAGGAGAGAGAGGGAAATACAAAGACCTATGTAGGCAGAAGAAACAGGAGTGGAGGGAGAAAGAAGACATGAAAATAGAAGCAATAAAAGACGAAGGAGAGATGTGGAGATATATAAACAGGAAAAGAAAGAAAAGAACAGGGTTGAGCGATAAGATAAGCATGGAACAGTGGACAAAACACTTCATAGAGCTGCTAGGTGGTAAAAAGGACAGATGCAGAGAAGCGAGTGAGGAGGAAGACAACGGGGAAGAGGAAGCAGAAAGCAGGAGAATCAGAGAAAAAGACGAAGAAGAGGAAGAGAGAGAAATAAAAGAAGTGAAGAAAAAAATAGACAAGCTGAAAGTAGGAAAAGCGGAAAGTGGAGACGGGATAAAAAACGAGGCTTGGATAGCAGGGGGAAAGGGCATCAAGCGAAAGATTGAAGATATCATCTGGCAAACCTGGAAGGGCAAAGGATTCGCAGAGGACTGGAGAGACGGAATAGTGGTCCCAGTGCACAAAAAAGGGAGCATAGATGACGTAAAGAACTACAGAGGGATAACGCTGACGCAGACGGCCTACAAGATATACGCTATGATACTGAACGACAAGATAACTAAAGAGCTAGAAGATAAAGGAGGGCTAGTCGAAACGCAAATGGGATTCAGGGGAGGAAGGGGAGGAATGGACAACATCTACATAATTAAACATGTAGTGGGGAAAAAGCTGAGAGAGAAGAAAGGAAAGGTGTTCTTAACCTTCGTCGACCTGAAAGCAGCCTTTGATAAGCTGGACAGAAGCACGCTCTGGGAGGCTATGAAGAAAAGAGGCATAAGCAAGGAGATGATTAGAAGGGTGAAACAAATATACAAGGAAAACAGATGTAAAATAAGAGTAGGAAGCGAAATATCAGAAGAATTCTGGGTAGATAAGGGAGTCAGGCAAGGATGCCCGCTCAGCCTGACCCTATTCAACATATATGTTGCAGACTTGGAAGACACGATGAGAAGAGGACAAGATGGGGGGGTGGTCATAGGGAAAGAAAAAGTATGGACCCTAGGATATGCAGATGATGTGGTACTACTGGCAGAAGACGAGAAAGGAATGAAACAGATGATAGAAAGAGCTGACAGGTACTTCAAAAAGAGAAAGCTAGAAGTGAACAAGGAGAAAACAAAGATACTAGTATGCGGTGAAGGGAAAGGAAGAAGAAAAAGACTGAAGTGGACATGGGGTGAAGATGAAATGGAAGAAGTGGACGAAATGAAGTACCTAGGATACGTGCTGAGTAGGAACAACAGCGAACGACCCCACATAAAAGATAGACTGGGAAAGGCAAGGAAAGCAATGGGGGCTCTATGGGGCATAGGAGAAAGGAAATTTAAGGGAGACATAGGGTGGAGAATGAAAGTATTCGAATCAGTAGTAGGGGGAATTGTACTATACGGGGCAGAAATTTGGGGATGGGAAGAGAAGGAGGAGTTCGAGATACTGCAGGAAAAGTATATAAGGTGGGTGCTCGGCCTAGAGAAAACGACACCAGGATATATTGTAAGAGAGGAGATGAAGAAAAACAAGATAAGAATAAGGGCAGGAAGAAGAGCGATTAGATATGAAGAGAAGATAAGGATAGAAGAAAAGAGGATATTAGTGAGGGAATGCTGGAATGAAAGAAGGAAGATGGAAGTAAAAGGAGAAGAAGACAGATGGGGCGAGGAGAGAAAGAAGTACATGTGGAGGTGCGGGATGGGAGTAGAAGGTGTAGAGAAAAGCAGAACAGACGAAGGATCCATAGAAGCAAGTGCAACGGAAAGAGACAAAGAAGTGCAAGAGCAGGAGAGAATGAATCAGATCTGGAAATCAAGAAGCGTCCCGAGGTACAAGGAGATAAGAACGGTGGGGATTCCGAGATATACCAAAGGAAAAAGAAAATGTAGGGGTGAAGATGTAAATGTGACGGGCGCGGTAATGTTGTTTAATCCGAGCGGTTGATTAATAAATGAGTTTTACTAATTGGGTGAGTCCCGTCACAGACTGAATAAAATTTTAAAATAAAAGATTTACCTTTCGATAAATCGGTAAATGGGATCTATGCCGTCTAGTCCTATACAGGTCTCAATTGAAATGCTTAAACTATTTTAGAGGCTAGTTGTTATAATTAGGTGCAGATGAGGTGATTGAAATGATTGGTGAGATATTAACTGGTAAAAATGATACTATATTCTTGAACGATTGATTAAATGAAATGGTAATACGGTACGACTCGAGAGATGAACAAGAGAATATCTCTTGAGTGAATAATTAACAAAATGAAACAATAAAATATATGAGTTACTGACGTGGGGATCGTGAAGCTTTGTTACATAGGAAAATGCTAATATTATATATTAGATTCAAGGAAACAGTTAATCGCGATCCACGCGTTAGCAATATAACAACTGAATATATATGATTTTGAATATATGATTATATAACATAAATGAATATATGATATATATAATATAATGAGAATTGGTACTCTCTCTCTCTCTTCTAAATGTTAACTAAATTCTATTGGTGTGTAAGGTAACTTTAGTTCTAGAATAATATAGCGCGCGTTAGGGGATCACTATATAGGGCGCCCCTTTAGTCTTCTATTACGGGCAAAATGCAGGAATAAAATAACCCCGACCGAGATTAGGGATAAACCCAAAATACAGTAAAACAGTATTGTCTCAGTGGGAGCAGTATTCTGTGATAGTGCTATGTTGCAGCCATTGAATGCGATCAATCAGAGCAAAAATGTGTACGTGTACTAGTTGGCGAAATGATCGTAAGAATTCTGGATTCAAGCATGCATACAGCTAGTTAGGTCTAATAACGACTTAAGGTGAACAATCGTGGTAACTTAGCTTTGTTGACTTGGTGTGGCCTGGATCGGCATGGAATTTGTAGTAAATCGGATTTTATAGCCCCTCACCTTCGCAGGAACCTTGCCACCAATTCGTATGTACCACAAATGTATTTAGGGTATTTAAATGGATTAGAGCGTCTTTTAACTAGATATTGTATTTAACCGATATTTGAGTTTCACTGAGTCTAGAGTGTTTAGGACCGGATAGCTTAGGAGCACGAACGTCGAATAGTCTTTTGAATTTAGATTCGAGCACACTATAATTAGAATAGGCAAAAATGTATTAGAGAACAACTAAGATTTTAATTGATTAAACGTTAAATTGTCTTAAACCTACATAAACCCGTAGAAGGATCTATGGCGTGAAGCTGCGTTAATATTTAGTTATAATGTGTCCTTGCACTGAAGTTAATAATTTTAAGATAGATTTATTTTCGGGTACAGAGTCCTTTGTATTACCACTTGACTAAAAGAAGAGATCGAACACAACTCGTGGCTCAATGAATGTACACGGTTCTTTGCGTCCACGCGCTTCGCGATTTGACAGATGAAAGACGCTATTTCAAGTTCAGAGGTGACGAGGTTCCCGCGGCTGCAATGATGCGTGTATTACTGCGCGTATGAATTAGCCAATTAGGAGCCTACTTAGTGGCTAACGAGCATCTCATTGGTTTAGGGACCTACTTAGCTCGGGCGTAGGCGCGCGGGCCCTTGCTTCGTTGTGTGGTCCCATGCCGTCCCGTGCCTCACCTATAGTCAACTCACACTAACTTATTTGAGTATGCTTATATTATCTTTATAACCATATTTTACACTCTATGGTCATACGTTCATTCATTCCTTATTTTAGATCACTTATGGTGTTATTATTGCGTTATTTCAATAGACTTGTAACTTAATTTTTCCTATTTCTATAGGAAAAGAGAGGGAGAGAATTCACATCTATGAACTAATATATGGTAGTGTTATAATGAGGGGTCAGCAAAACTGGGGTTTCCAGCGTTGCCTCGCCCCTCACCACGGGGCTCCAAGTCACTGAGACTATGCAGGTTTCCTTATCGGTTTCTGCGTGACTTATGCTGCTTAAGAAAGGAGGATGTTTATTTTCTTCAAAGAAATATTATATTCTCAAGTGTGATTTGACTTGGGTTTGACTCTGGGCCACGTTCTTCGTAATTTGAGAGCAGCCAGGGTGCCCCGAAGTGCTAAGCACTGCTGCTCATAAATCACGAACGGAATCGATATTTATTTATTTCAACTTGTATTTTGTGATATACTATTAATAATTTTGGAGAATGATAGGTGTTCTGTGGATAGCTGTAGTTACGCACGTAACATAAAGATAATAGCGAGGATCAGATGCGGGAATGAAGAGAGAGGAACGAAATTCTGGCTGAAGGAGGAGAAAAGAGCATGCAGAATGTGTAGGGAGGAAGTTGAAACCCTAGAACACTTAACAGGAAGATGCAGAGAGATGGAAGGGGTCGTAGGAAAAATAGAAGATATAACCAGCGAGGAAGGAAGAGGTCTGAAGTGGGGTAAAGAGCTAAAAGAAAGAAGAGAAAGGGTAGAGAAGAAAGAAAGAGAGCAGTGGGAAAGACCGGGAGAGGAAAGCCGGGGATAGAGAGGAGAGAAGAAAGCCGACCCGAGCTCAAAGAAGAAGGTGACAAGGAGAAAGAAACATCAGGCAGAACAAGGAGGTGGCGCGACCTGCCGGAGACGGCTCAGGCAGGAGAATACAAAAAGGACCAACCGGCATGGAGGTAGTAGGAGAGGGGGGCTGAGATAGACGGCGCAGTAACAGGGCACCACACGACATCGAACACGCGGTACAGCAACACGTGGGAGATTGGGCGTAGCAAAAGAAAAGGACATAGGAAATAAGAAGATGGAAGGGAAGAAAAGCGGAAAATGGATAGGGGAGCTGAAAGAAGAGGTAAAAGGAGTAAGAGCAGACCTAAAGGGAATAAGGGCGGTGTTGGAGGCGGTGCTGAGTGAACTATACTTTAGTAGAGAGGAGAAAGAAGCGAGTAGAGAAAGAAGCGAAGAAAGCAAGACACGAGGCACCGACGCGGAGGCCGAGGGGTCGACCCCCTGCGCGTCGGGAAGCGGAATGGGAAGGAAAGGCGTGGAAGAAGGGAAAGGAAAGGTGAAAAGGAGGGAAGAAGAAGAGGAAAAGACAGCAAAAGAAAAGGAAGCAAGAGAGAAAAGGAGAAAGAACATAACAATTAGAGGACTGTGCGGGGAAGAAGGGGGAGAGACAGGCGCCCAGTGGATAAAGAGGAATTTCGGGACTATGACAGGAATAGAGAAAGAATGGTAAATAAAAGGAGAAGGAAACGAGAAGATATGGATTGTGGAACTGGAAGAAGAAAGTGTGAGAGAGAGGATCTTAAGCCTGAAAGAGAAGATTTGGAGAGAGGAGAAAGTTCGAGTAGATAAAGACCTGACCTTTAAGGAAAGACTCAAAAGATGGAAGGTCCAGGAAAAAGCAAGAGAGGAAAGGAAGAAAGGAAAAGAGGAGATAGGGACAGACTGGGAAGCAGGGAAAGTGAAGGCAGGAGGAACAACATGGAAATGGGACGAAGTGAAGGAAGAGTGGAAAGAACAGACGAAATAAGAAACCGGAAGATAGGGTTATTAGTACTGCACTATGGAATACTAAGTGATTTTGTTTTGTTTGTGTCTATGGATCTAATTCTCTTTCTTATAATGGTTTGCTTTGGTTATGTAAGACAGTTATGAACATGGGTGTATCTTAATTTGAAGTTCTTATAAGTATATATTGTGATATTATTTCATCTTATTTTTATATTATATTTTTCTCTTTTTTTTTTGTTCTCACTCGCAAGAGAGTTAGTTAGGAAAGGTAGAACGTAAGCTGTGGTGGGGTAAAGTAAGTGGCGGGATGAGAGGTAAGGAGAGGGTTGCACATAGTACGCTAGGGGAGGGAGGTAAGAAAACAACAGGGAAGGAAGGAGTAAGGGGTAGAGAGCCAACTGAGGCTGATTTAGTTTGCCTAAGTAGGTTAAGGAGTAGATTAAGGAAGATGTAAGGCCATGTAACGCCGAAAGGCAAGCAAAAAAGGAAATAAAATCTATCTATAATATATACTAGTGTTAAACGTAAATGTATACTCTTAAACATAAATTACTCTAAATTTGTTATAACTTTACTACATGTTTAAATTTATTTGCAAAATAAAATAACAATAACATAAAATATTTTTGATATATCAAATATTTCTAAATTTCGTATAATTATTTGAAACTTTATATTTTCTATAAATCATGTCATTTTACAGATTCAATTAATTTTATTTTAAAATATTAAATCGAAGGAAAAAAATTTTATCTCATTTTATTCTACATTGACAAGTTTATTTTTCTTTATTATCATTATTAAACTACTACAAGCCGTAATAGCTATAAGTATACACATATATACAGGGTGGGGCATTTAAGTTGGCAAACGCGAATAACTTGAAAATGAAGTATTTTAGAGAAAAATCTTTCAGAAAGAAGTTTCATCATCTTCGGAGCGGGATCTAATGGCTATAAGTTATTGCAGATCGGTGGAGGAGTTCATGGTCATATGAAGGTCAACTTCGTTTTTTTAAATGGATACCCCCAATTTTTTTTACAGATTCGTATTTTATGTGAGAAAATAAGCAGTTTTTGTTTCAACCATTTTTTTGTCTCGTCCAATTGTTTGCCAGTGATTGAGCATTCTCAAAATTTAGGAATTACGTGTCAAATGAATATCTTTCCCACAAAGTACCTGAAAAACATAATAAACAGAACGATTACACACCACTTTTTTCGAACAATAATCAGTGTAACACATGTTCAAATTGATGTCCTTCCAGTTCGATACACTTTTCGACGCGGTTTGCGAAACATTGCACCGTCCGTAGTAAAACATCTCTGTCAATATCTCGGCAAGCACTTCTAATGCGTTCTTTCATATTTTCCTGTGTGGTTGGTACATCTTTATAAACTTTTTCTTTGAGATATCCCCACAAGAAAAAATCTGGTGAGGTCAAGTCAGGTGATCGAGCCGGCCAGTGTACTGGACCACCTCGTCCAATCCACCGATCAGGATAGTCCCGGTTCAATATTGCTCGTGCATCCACTGCATTATGGGCTGGACAACCATCGTGCTGGAACCACATGTTCATCCTTTCTTGTAATGGTAAATCTTCCAGAAGTCGTGATAATTGTTGATCTAAGAACTCTCGGTATTTTGCTCCCGTCAAATTACCGTCAATAAAGAAGGGCCCTATCAATTTATCACCATAAATTCCACACCAAACATTCACTCTCCATGGTCTTTGAGCTTCAACTTCGCGCAACCACCGTGGATTCTCTACAGACCAATAGTGCATATTATGTTTGTTAATTTGTCCATGGTTTGTGAAGCTTGATTCATCAGAAAATAATACTCCACGAAAAAAATTTCCATCAGTCTGTAGTTTTTCAAGAGCCCATTGACAAAATGTGATTCGATTTTGAAAATCATCCCCATGAAGTTCCTGGTGTAGAGATACGTGATATGGATGAAATCGGTGACGTTTTAATATTCTTAAAACGCTTCTGCGTGATATTCCAGAATCACGACTAATCGCACGAGAGCTTATGTGTGGATTGTCAGCGATTGCGGCTAATACTGTAATTTCATTATTTTCCCCAGTTATTGTTCTTTGACGTTCTCGTTTTTTCTGCTGAACATTCCCATCTTCAGAAAACTGATGAACGACACGATAAAACGAGCGAGCGGATGGATGTCTTCTAGCAGGAAACCGTTGTGCGTACAATTCAACCGCATTATTGATGTTTCGACCGGACTCTCCGTAAATGAAAATCATTTCGACTTTTTCCGCAGTAGTGAGGTATTCCATTCTTTATCCAAAGGAAATTATTCGTCTCGATACTGAACTAGTACTTCACTGATTATTCTTTTCGATATTAAAGTAACACTGATAACCGTACGTATGCCAATTGATCCTTTTTTCTGAATTTGTGAGAATTTGCGCAACTTGAAACATCATGCTGACAGTTTGTAAACATTGTAGAAATGTAGAAGGCAACAGGAGCTCGCATGATCAACATGACTTGACCTCAACAAATTTTTTCTTGTGGGGATATCTCAAAGAAAAAGTTTATAAAGATGTACCAACCACACAGGAAAATATGAAAGAACGCATTAGAAGTGCTTGCCGAGATATTGACAGAGATGTTTTACTACGGACGGTGCAATGTTTCGCAAACCGCGTCGAAAAGTGTATCGAACTGGAAGGACATCAATTTGAACATGTGTTACACTGATTATTGTTCGAAAAAAGTGGTGTGTAATCGTTCTGTTTATTATGTTTTTCAGGTACTTTGTGGGAAAGATATTCATTTGACACGTAATTCCTAAATTTTGAGAATGCTCAATCACTGGCAAACAATTGGACGAGACAAAAAAATGGTTGAAACAAAAACTGCTTATTTTCTCACATAAAATACGAATCTGTAAAAAAAATTGGGGGTATCCATTTAAAAAAACGAAGTTGACCTTCATATGACCATGAACTCCTCCACCGATCTGCAATAACTTATAGCCATTAGATCCCGCTCCGAAGATGATGAAACTTCTTTCTGAAAGATTTTTCTCTAAAATACTTCATTTTCAAGTTATTCGCGTTTGCCAACTTAAATGCCCCACCCTGTATATATCGTAACGTTCCGGAATTTCCCGGGCTGAAGGCGGTAGGGAAATCCGGTGGTTATCGTGGATTTTTTGTCTCGGATGTGCGGAACTTTGATGGAATTTGAGAACTCGGGACTCTTCAACGCGCTTGGTGGGAAAAGTTGGTTATGCCACAAAAAGCCACCTGTTTATTGTTTTATCAATCCTTTGCTAGCTATAACGGACTCGGAATTAACAGAGCCGTATTTTCGTGGACTCGGAGTTAACAAAGCCACCTACTATCCAGAACCGGCGCTTTCGCACAAGCCTGGCGTCCTATCAGTTCTTTATTCCTGCCTAATTACGATCCCTAGACTATTCACCAGACTCGGCAGATTGCTCCACAAAGCTGTCTCTATTCTAACGTATACTTGGCTTATGTGGCATCAAGGTGCTGGAACAGTCGGCTAGGCGAAATGTCGAACAAAGAACTTTCTAATTTGAATCTCGAATTTTATTTGGTCATCAAACTAATAAACGGAATGTTAATCATGAAATTAAGGTTTTGACAAAAGGAATAAATCAAATTGAAATTATAACAAAAGATCTTACGGCTATTCTTATTCTACTACTCTTTCTAATTTTGAAGCTCGTCATTCGAGGTAAAGTTTGACTTGGTAATGAATTTACTGACTGAGTGCTAGCCCTGCTTTAGCGACTGCCTCTTTGACAAATATAACTTTTTGCTATTCTTTCTTTTAAGTAATAGACTTTGAAAATTGATTATAGAATTGGAAATTTATGTGTTAAGTGAAGCTAAATTATTGGTCCAAGTAGGCCTTGGATCTAATATACAATGTGAGTCGATCTAGCGCTTTGCCAAGTATCGCTGCTGAGCGAAGTGCTCAGCGGCTTTTATATCCTACTCCTGCCTACCACTGACGTCACACGACTCGAACATTCGGCGAGCATCTTTTTATATCAGCTGGTCAACGGCTGGTCTGTTTGTTTTGTATTGTCTGTCGCTCTCGCTCTCCCGTATATCCACTGATACACGCCGACATACATATATCTATCTGAAAACATTCGCCCATTCTAAAAAGTATCGTAAGCATTTAACATAATACTTCGTTCCTCATACAAAAAAGTATTGAAATCAGATATTACTGCCAAGTACATCGTCAGATTTAATTCATCTCCAGTATATGATTAGACCAAACGAAGAAGAAGAAAAATTAGAAAAAAAAATGGGAGGAAGTGGTACTTGGCGGGCTGATATTTTGAAATTTTTATAATTACTATCGAAACATTTATTCACGCAGAATTTGTGTCGCAGAATTTGTGATTTTTTTTTAAAAAGCCCGCCAAGTACCACTTCCTCCCATTTTTGTTTCTAATTTTTTTTTTCTCTGTTTGGTCTAATTATATACTGGAGATGAATTAAATCTGACGATGTACTTGGCAGTAATATCTGATTTCAATACTTTTTTGTATGAGGAACGAAGTATTATGTTAAATGCTTACGATACTTTTTAGAATGGGCGAATGTTTTCAGATAGAGTGCCCACGTTAATGTACTTGGCGCAAGGTTTTTGCACGGCAGGTGCTTTTGGGGGGATTTCACTACTTTTTGTACCATTTCAGGTTGATAATTATTTTTGTTTATAGTGAATTATAAACAGATGTTCCCAACATGTAACCCTACGTGCAACCCTTATTTTCAATCTAGGGATGTAATTGGCAACAAGAGAATTACTTTCAAGCAGCCGGGTTATAGTTCCTGGTATCTTTTCGGCACAATGTCCATCAATTTCTTTACTGTGATTAAATCTGCCGTAAGAAGAACATATAGGCACCTTGAGCACTTGTCAGCCATTTCTGCTTTGTAATGTTTGACTCCGCTCGCTAAAACTACCCGCACTGTTTCTATGTCATTAGTATTAATAGTTTGGGATATTGAATGAATTGTACCAATTTTATGATTAACAAGACCCAACATCTATGTTTCGTCTGATCATAGTGACCATTTTTGCCAGACCTGCAGTTCGAGAACTATCCTCGTCATCTGTATTCAACATCTTCTGCACCTTTTTTTTGAAATACAGAAGACAGTCGATTGTGTCGTGAGCAAACAATTATATTTCTACAGTTGGGATTTCATTCAACATAGCTTCGTTGAGAACATCACACATGCGACAAGTGGGAAATAGACAAACTGTGTTGTTTGATAGATTCTTTATATAAACACATAATTCGCGTAGCCTATTTGCGAACTCCAATGTATTGAACTGTAGTTTTCTTGAGTTTAATGTAGTTGTATTCGAAACGGTAACGACTCCGAGACGTGTTCTCGTATGCATTTCGCGGTACAATTGATCGTTTTGCTGCCGCATATTAATCGTTAGTTCATCGTAGCTAAACAAATTGGACCAAAGATTAACACTATTGACCTTAGGAGTTTATCCGTACGAGCACTCGATAGTTGTACAAAAATAGGCCTTTCGCGAACAGGTGGGAGTTACAACAAATCACCATGAAGCAGAATATATTCTTCACCGACCCAATCATCTTCGCAGTCTGTGGTATTAAATATTTCACCTAAGCCGAGATGTATGTAGTACATAAGTGTAATATTTGAGATCATCGAGACTTTGTCGATAATAATGAGTACAGCATTTCCGAGTTGTTCCCTCATAATTTTCAAAGCTGCATCCAATAGTTGTTTTTTTTAGGAGATCGAATGCTAAATCTTTCTCATCGTGAACATCTTTACAAAATTATTATTCCGAAGTAGATCAAACAATACACCTATAACTATAGCTCTGACTTGAAGGATATGATGTGATTGCTGTAGCTCAATGATATTTTGTATGAAACTTGGTTTCTGTCATCATAAGGCTATGCTGTGAATTTCAAGAAAATATAAATTCCGTTGTGAAAAATCTAGTTTCCAGTCTTGGAATAAATGTATCAGCGTGGTCTGAATCTTCCAAAATGCCCTAATTACGGATTTTTCTCAGGTAATAATTGAACTTGGTGATATTCTCTTGGTCCTGTGGTTGCACTCTAAGTACAGTATTTATTAATGTTGTGGTATAATTATTCTTATTCTATACCGAACACTAGAACACATTCCACGAAAGATAATGTTCTATAGTGATATAATGGCCTATACGCATTCATTATCACTTTTCTAGAAGCTTGAGATGATTGCAGGAATGAAATTGATGCAAAATAATCTATAATGCAAACCGGATATTATAAAAACAGCAACATTGATGAAATCAGCATCAATGTGACAGATGATTTACATAACCTCTCAATTTCAGCTTTGTAAGATAAACGATTAATTAAATTAAATCACCAATATTCATTATTCTTCTCTTAGACGTTGGGGCTAAATTTGACAATAACAATATTTTACATCTCATCAATGCTCGCTTTTATATCAAACATTATTATTTTAAGAAGTTTTGAGATACTCCTAATAATGATTCTCAGCTGTCATCTCAAGCTACGGGCGAGCCATAATACGTGTGCAAGTTTCAGACCGTCTGCTCCATAGACCATAGAATATGTACAAGGCATAATGAGCCTCTAGAGTGGTATGCTTCCCTGAATTGAGACCTATGTAATTTTCGTCTCATCGAGGTACTCTCTATGTAGTTTTATGCCCATACAACTTTTGATGACGTCAGGTCGACGACGGAGACGGACGCGACCAAAATTTCGTCGTGAAACTGGCCTACTCAATTTTGTGAATCATCAGTAATCGGCTATCCGTGCACCGATTGTATTGATTTTGGTCTTAAATTAAAACTGAATTGGCCCTTATTCCGAAAATCAGGCGTTTATCCTGAAAGCGGCTTCGATAACGCTTGAAAAATAAGAAACATGTTCCCCCACTCCGCCGAAGAGCTGCCGTTCGGGTAACGAGACTCGGTTGAGTCTCGTCCCGCGCTGCACGTGAGAAATTCTTTTTAATGTACTTGGCGCGAGACTCTACCGAGTCTCTTGATATATATATGTCGTTTCAGGGACCAAAATTTCGTTCATGTTTTTTTAATTGAAAAACATGGACACCAGCTTCATATTGGGTTATCAAAAAAAATTTCATGAATAAATGTAGAACTTTTTCCTCTACGTTGATATTAGTACGTAACGATTGTTCCCAGTACCGATTGGGGAAAGGTTCTTTCCAGGACCGTTTGTGAACACCTGATTTAAGAATTGGAAAATCCAAAAAACTGGTATATTTCCATTATACAACTGAAAATTTTCGAAAAATAGTGTTACTTTTTGAATTATGAGGAAAAGTCTGTGGCGTGGTAGTTACCAGGACCGCTCCAATTATCGCATTGTTAACTACGGTTATTTTCATCGAATGAAGCCTAAAATTACTATTCTAAGTTAGTTTAGGAACAGGTTTTGATTCAACTTTAAGAAACATATGTTTTGCATCCACCCATTGAATCATGTGAAGTAATATCATCCGATGTACGCAAGAAAAATTACGTGGTCCTGGAAAATACCCTGAAACTGTAAAGGTTTTTTTGAGAACCCTTACAAACTTCACTGGTCTTTTCTGGGTCCCGTCGTGATACCCTGTAAAGGTGTGTTCCAGACCCTTCAAAAACTTTTCTGGTCCTTTCTGGGTCCCGTACTAATACCATGTAACGGTTTGTTCCAAACCCCTATGATATCAACTGTGCTGGTAGTTTCCGGGATCGCTCTCTTATTTACTTTTAGATCAATATATATTGGTATATTGGTCAATATACATTTTTTTTATCCAGTTAATTCCTTTTTTTTATCGTGCCTAACATTATTTAAGGTGACAAATAAGAGGCTTTTACCCAAGTATAATTATTTTTATTGAATAATTGAGCATGTCAAATATTCTGCAAGTGGTGTACATGAATTTTCATAGGTTTAATGTTTATATGAATTAAATTTCTTGAGTAATTTTTCATTTTTATGGTATATACACCAACCGTTTTATTCGCATATTTTCGTACTCTCGAACCATGCTTCCGTTTGGGATCATGCTTGGTGAATGGCGTCTATTATTGTTATTGAATTATCTAGCGCATCAAATATTCTTCAAATGGTATACCTCGAATTGAATAGGTCTAATGTTCATAGAATGACATTTCTTGGGTAATTTTTCATTTCTGTGGTAAATGAGTCAAATATTTTATACGCGTATATTCGCACTCTCGAACCTGTAGACTTCCGTTTCCGACCATGTTTTTGGCGTCTTTTCCGCTTCTACGCAACGAACACGTGTCTGGCGATGAAGAAACGCCGACTAGGAAATATTTCATTGAGTTGTATGAAAATGTTCGCGTTGGTACACTTTTGCGGTGGATCGTTTGATGTGTGTCGATCGAAGAGCATTATTAGCAAAAATAACACGTGCACAGTTCGATGTAATGCTGGCAGATACGAAGCAGCAGTATTGGCCTATAATGGTAAGTAAAGCAAGTTAATATACGGGATCTTCGTGGGTTTTCCGTCTCATTTGCCCTCATTCGCTTCCCGGTTAGCCGATTTTTGTAATTTGACATATTTTTCACACAAATAGTGTCTTCGATTGAGGTTACACTGGTGTAGTATAGCCATCTCTGTCTCTCTCTCCCTCAAAGAAAACAAAGAGCTATTTGAGGTACTGTAGTTGAATTGAACTCAGGTAACAGGATTTCAAGTGCAACTGTTGATCGCAGTTTGTAGCTATTTGAAACAACCTTTTCATAATACTACACCAGACTCCTTCCGTCAATCAGTTATATCATCAGCTTTGTGGTTGCCTGAAATAATCAGGGTAAAATGAGAAAGTAATAGCTTTGTATGTTTCTGTAAACATAATTTTCTTTTCATCTTATGTAAACTTCTTCCTATCCTATATGAAAGATCCGAGTGGTCTTAGATGTTGAAATAGCTTTTGATTCTTATTCTGCAGATGACAGAAATCAACTTCTGAATGTCAAGCAGAAGCTTAATGCTCATTCTTTTGGTGACGATGAAGGATGTGCTGAAGCACAAATCAACACCGAGATACAAGATTTTGTTTCTGATTCCTTATTGCAGTACAAAACGGATGTTTCTGTACCTAAGAAAGATGATAATAATAACAATCTTCTAAAAGGCAATAATAACTTGAACACACATAAACCACAAGGAGTTGTCAATACACGTAGTAACGACGCAACTCCCAACTTAGCTAACGCTACGTCTGAACAGGAAGGCGAAGATGCACAACTTCACGAAACAAAACTTACAGAGCAAGACAATGCCCCTGGATCATCAGAAATTCTAACGGTTCAAAGTAACGACTCAAATCCCAACTTAGCTAACGCTACGTCTGAACAGGAAGGCGAAGATGCACAACTTCACGAAACAAAACTTACAGAGCAAGACCATGCCCCTGGATCATCAGATATTCTAACGGTTCAAAGTAACGACTCAAATCCCAACTTAGCTAACGCTACGTCTGAACAGGAAGGTGAAGATGCACAACCTCACGAAACAAAACTTACAGAGCAATACCATGCCCCTGGATCATCAGAAATTCTAACGGTTCAAAGTAACGACTCAACTCCCAACTTAGTTAACGCTACATCCGAACAGGAAGGTAAGGATGCACCACCTCACGAAACAAGACTTACGGTGCAAGACTGTATTCTTGGACTACCAGAAATTCTTACTGGTGAAATAATTCACTTAAACTCTGACTGGACTAGCAATACATTAGAAATTCCAGCTGAAAATAATGAAGCTGACCTGAGTCAACACCATCTCGAATCTGAGCTATCGAGTACCGATATTGTAGATAATTCTTACTCACTAAGCGAATTATCTATCACAGTTCCAAATTATGCTGATTCCATCTGGAAAGAATTTGAAAAATCTACCAACTGTAATCTAATAGAGTCGATGCTCCAAACAAATGATCCTGTTTTGGAAGAAAATACCACACACAACAGCAGCTTAGAAGAGCGATCTGAGACATCTGTAAACAGTAGTTTAAGTAGTCCACTCCAAAAATACCAAGTTTCAATCCCCAGCAAAAATAGTAGAATTGTCCCGGAAACTGACTCCGACAATAAAGATGAGTCAGATTATAATCCGGAATCAGATGAAACAGATATCGACGATGAAGATGATGAAATTAAAAACTGTACTGATAGAAGTGCTAGTCTAAATGGAAGTAAAAATCAATCAACTGGATCCTGCAATTTATCTTCGACGTCGAACATTCCTGGTACGCTTGCGATGATGAAAATATGATCGTTCAACCATCAAATGGGCCCAAAGGAGTTGGAAAGCAATATTTCTGTTTTTATTGCCACAAGAAAGTGGCCAAAATTGCAAGACACTTGGAACGAATTCATAAAGCCGAAGAAGATGTTAAGAAGTTTATTTTATTACCAAAAAAAAGTACAGAACGCATGGACCTGATAAAAAATTTAAGAAATAAAGGAAATTTTTTACATAACAAACATGCCGATTTAAATAATGGAGAACTCATAGTTTGCAGGAGACCTAAAAAAAAATGCAGAAGACTACTCAAGACTTTGTGCCATGCCCGAAATGCAAAGGATTCTTTGCTAAGAGTAATGTCCGGCATCATTTTAAACACTGTGCCGGTGGCCGTCGTGGAAACAGCAGATCAATTCTGATAGCAGCTCGTAAGATACTGGGACGAATCAATCCGGATACATCGTTAAAATTAAGAAAACGTATAATACCTGTAATGAGAGAAGACAACATTGTACGTCTTATAAGATATGATCGCCGCCTCACGTTGTATGGCAACAAAATGTATAGAAAATCTACATCGCAACACCAGGATGACGGGATTGATTGATTGATTGATTGTTTATTTATTGAGCGCTCTGGGACGGATCCCCTCAAGCGCTGGCACTTCAGGTTACATTGTAGCAGATATTTTTACACATGCCTACGATACATTGTCCTTAAGGTATCATAATCGTGCTGGTTTATATATATATATTAGGGTGGTCCTTATTTGGGGGTCGGACGAATTTTGATCGAAACGCCCCCCAAAACGGTTCCAAATAATGAGAAAAAAAAAAAGTTAAATTTTCAATTCTTTATTTCAATGGGAACACTTGCCCCAACGAGCTTTCGATTTTTGTTCTTTTTTTCACCAAATTCATTGCTGAGGGATAAAAATTCACGGGAAAAATGACATTTGGCGTTATGAATTGCAAATCAGTCATGTGAAAATATGAACAAGTGGTAATTGAAATTTTTTTTCGTTTTTGATTTTCATGTTCCACAGAAACAATTAATTAAAAATCTTAATGGAAACAATATTTCCTACATTAGTTTCAAATTATTTGTACATGAACACACCGAGTTTCTACTTCATTATTTTCAGAGGTATTTTCATTGGTTTGTCTAGAGTTTTTTTTCCGAAGCGTGGCTAACTTCACTCGAAACACATAGCCTAAAAATGATGATGGTTTCATAAAAATGCGAGTTTAGTGAGTTTAACCTGTGCTTCGTGATATTATAATTTACTCGTGGTTCATCATGGCTACTGCTGGTTCAGATCAGAATATGTATGTGTTTGGAGTGAAGTTAGCCACGCTTCGGAGAAAAAAGAACTCGAAAAAAACCAATGAAAAGAATGAAGTAGAAACTCGGATTGGTCATGTACAAATAATTTGAAATTAATTTAGAAAATATTGTTTCCCTTACGATTTTCAATCAATTATTTCTGTGGAACATGAAAATCAATAACGAAAAAAAAATCTCAATTACCACTTGTTTATATTTTCACATGACTGATTTGCATTTCATAACGCCAAATGTCATTTTTCCTGTGAATTTCTATCCCTCGGCAATGAATTTGGTGAAAAAAAAAACAAAAATCAAAAGCTCGTTGGGGCACGTGTTCCCATTGAAATAAAAAATTGAAAATTCAACTAATTTTTTTTCTCATTATTTGGAACCGTTTTGGGGGGCGTTTCGATTAAAATTCGTCCGACCCCCAAATAAGGACCACCCTAATATATATATATATACGGGGTGAGTTTTCTCCGGGGTCTAATCTGGGAGGAGCTTCAACGTGCTGGAGCTCCGCCTTCTTCTATTCAAAATCGTTCGCATCAGAACAATAGTGTGTGATTATCAAGCAGATACCCTTATCTCCAAATTTGTTTACATCCACACGTATAGCACACCTCAGCACTTTAGCACGTTGAAGCTCCTCCCAGATCAGACCCCGGAGAAAATTCACCCTGTATATATATAAAAATAAGTAAGTGAAATTAATCTAATATAATATAATATAATAATAAAATTTGTGTGTCTACGTGTGTGTGAGTGTGTGTGTGTGTACAAGAACGTGTGTATATTGCAAGTAAGTATCGGCCTATATATCTCTGTGAGGCTAGCTATAACTGAGGTCGGTTTGATATGCCATGGAGACCTCCTCAGCGAGTTCCGGCATTTGCCCTCAGTCCGCAGGAAAAACCATGGCCGAAATAACCTGGGGAAGGACTCAGTCTAGGTGACTAGATTAGATTAAAGCACAGCATTTGCTTGTGTCTGACTAGAGAGTAAGTATTTGAATAAATAATGTTTGAAGGTGACTAGAGTTTTATAGTTGCGGATGTCCAGAGGTATGCTGTTCCAGTACTCCGCGCCTCCATGTGTGAACGACTTTTTGAAATATTGAGTCCTACAGGGTTTGATGGCTAGATTCTCGGATGGAGCTCTTGTATTTCTAATCCCTACTTCTGCTTTACGCTTAAAATCATTCTTTAGGTACGCTGGTATCTCAGTGTTAAGTACATTGTACATCATGCAGCCGAGTAGATATTTCTTTCTAGCGTTTACTTTTAACCACCCTTGTCCTTGATCCTTGTGAAGTAAGGAGTGATGTGTTCGTCCCGACGGATATTATAGATAAATCTAAGGCATGAGTTCAAGGCTCTTTGTAGCGAGAGCGTAAGTTCATCAGTTAGGTCGAGGTGTATGATGGAGCAGTAATCGATCAAAGGAAAAACCAGAGTTGGTATTAGCTGTATGCGTAACTGTTCGGGCAGTAGTTTGCGACAAAGGCGCAATTGACAGGCAGTACTATATATTCTTTTAGTAACATTGTTAATGTGAGGCCTCCACGTGAGGTCACTCGTAAGCGTAACCCCCAGTATACATAGATTTGTAGAGTACTCTATCCCTGTTCCCCGTACTTCGATACGTGGTAAAGTTGTGAAATCGAAAGAATTTATGTACCTCGTGGAGCCAACCAACATCGCTCTGGTTTTACCTTGGTTCAGTTGTAGCCCGTTATCGGTTGCCCATTGGCAGACCGCATCGACGTCCCTGTTGACCCTCGCGATGCCACTAAGGATGTTAGCAGGTTCACACTCGATCATCAGCTGGAGGTCATCGGCGTAGAAATTGTAGCTGCAGTTGCGTAAGATATAGCAAAGATCTGAAACATAGATGATAAAGAGCAAGGGTCCCAGAACCGATCCCTGGGGTACGCCCAGCGACTTGTTGACCCATTCCGATAGTTCCCCATTCGCCCCTCTGACAGCCTGCTGCCGCTTAGTGAGATATGAATGAAGAAATTTGAGGACTAGAGGAGAGAGGTTTAAATTCCTCAGCTTTGTAAGAAGTGTGGAATGATTTACCTTGTCAAAGGCTTTCGAGAAATCGAAGGAGACCATGATAACAACCTTTCTTTTGTCTATCGCCTGGCGGCAGTAGTCTACAACCCTAATGAGCGCGGTATGGGTGTTATGACCCTTCCTGTAGGCCGATTGGAATCGGTCATATAGGTTACGTTCCTCAAGATAGCCAGAGATTTGGTCTGCTACGAGCCTCTCAAGACACTTAGAGAGTGCACACAGAATCGAAATAGGTCTGTAGTCATTGCATGACCTCGGAGATTTTGTTTTGGGAAGCGGCACGATGACAGAATTCTTCCATAATGAGGGGAATACCCCATGCGAGAGCGAGAAATGAAACAGATGCTCTATAATGGGCAAAAGAACAGGTAGACTCTTCCGAAACACATCAATTGAAATACCGTCTATCCCAATTGCGTTCGACTTTAAGTGAAAAATGGCTTTGAGGACTTTTCCGGTTTCGATGTTGTAGAAATGGAACTTATTATCATCGAATGGTTCCATTGATGCTTGGCTGAAGGTTTCAGGAGCCACTTGACGACCGTAGCCGACCTGTGTAGAATCAGAAGACGCAAAGTGTCTGTTTCATTCAGAGATCGGTGAGTGCAAGCTACGCGACGAGGATTTTGATTTGACGAGTCCTAGCCTCCTAAGCTTTGCCCACACCTCTGACGGAGATTTTGAGGTGCCAAGAGTTGTGGTGTAAAACTCATTTCTGGCGCTGTCGATTTTAGCCCGGACTAAGTTCCGAAGACGTTTGAATTTCTCGTGGAGAAATTCACGGTGATATTTCACGGTGATATTCATGTACTCGACTTTCGAGTCAATATCATCACTACAGAAAAAGGGTTTCCAATCTGTGCTACTCAAATCTCCCAGAAAGTTATCAATTGAGAAGTTCTTAATGTCTCTATAGGTGATGTCTTTCGACTCCTTTTCTACTCCTACGTCGAGCACAACGTAGATGAGGTCATGCGCCGAAAGAAATGATGCGTCCAGTTGCCCGGATGCAACTATTTCATCAGGACCGCTAACAATACAGTGATCTATCCACGTCGCCCTATTCTTGAGATTGTGCGTCGGCTCGTACGGGACGAGATAAAGATTAGAACTGTTTACAAAGTTCAATAGCCGATCACGCATTTTCTCGCTATCGTACGCATGTGGTCTGAGGTCGAGGTTCAAGTCCCCGATGACAACATGTTGGGAATAATGCACGAAGAATTGAAAGAAGGAGTTCTCGAAATCCACCAGATAAGCGGTATCCGGGGGCCGATACACTACGCTCAGCATCAGCTTCTCTGTCCGAGACACAGCTATTTCCGCGATGATGAACTCTGGCTTACGACAGTATTCTCCCCCAGAGTCCTGAAGTGTTCGCGTCTGAAGATTGCACTTTGCATAGAAGCCTACGCCTCCTCCTGTTTTACCTATTCTGTCACACCTATATAGATTATATCCCTCTATATCAACGAAACCGTCTGTGATGTAGGGAGTGAGCCAGGTCTCGGACATGCAGATTATGTGATAATCAGAGCCGGTAAAGAATTGTTTAAATTCCACGAAGTGATTAGCAGCTAGAAGATTTTGGCAGTTTACATGGCAGATTTTAAGATGTTGGACATCAGAATCCGATGCTCCATAACTAGCCATAGTGAGTTCTACTAATTTTGTCCTTCAATTTGTTAATTAATATTGGACACTTTTTGCCATCGAGAGCAGAGTGTTTATCGTCTCCAAGTTTCGCCTTGAAACAGTTATGGCATCTAGGGTGCCCATTGTCTGAATTTTTAATGGGGCAAGTTTTCATTTCGTGTTCCCCCGCACAATGACCACAGCGAGCCTGTGCCTTACAGTCTTTAGCAAGATGCCCAAAAGCTAGGCACTTGAAACATTGGAGTACCTTGACATGATTATCAAATCTGCATGCCGAATGGCCTATATAGATTCGGTTCTCATCCTTGAGCGAAGCCCAAGTGCCATGTGATACCTCCACTACGCAGCTAGTGTAGGCCTTATTGTCTTTGGGAGGATAGATGTATACAACTCTAAGAGCCTCATCATTTTCACCGTCTAAGTTTAGTGCGATGAAATCCGACCTAATATCATCTTTGCTAAAAGTAACTGGGATGCCATGAAGAATTAGCCTAGGATTGAACTTGGCGTCCTCTCTTAACTCCAACCCGGCCTCAGCGAGGGCCGGAAGGGCCTTCACCTTATCTAGATCTACCGTCCTAGCCTGTATCCTGACACTGCATTTACCTGCACTTCGAATGTTTTCTATTTTCAGCCGCATTTTTGATGGTCTAAGAGCTCCGATTGCCGCATCGTTAACCTTTTCATAATTGGGATATTTATCTACCGAACCGGTTTTGGGGGCTAAAACGAACGTTTGAGTATTTTAAACTCTGACTGTAGGCCCTTTCGGCACCTGAATTTTAGGTCCAGACGATTTAGCGACCTCTGCGAATGACCTGGCTTCTCCCATTTTACCAGCGCTTGCCTCGGGTAGATGTCCCTTTACGATAGCTGCAAGATCAGGAAGATTCTTTTCTATGATCACCGGTACGTTTCGCTTCACGGTGGAATTCACAGACTCGATACAAGACTTTGTGATGACCTCGCATGCTTTGAGGACGGCACGCTTACACTCGTCAGCTGTCGCGGATGCTGCTGCAAGTTTGGCATAGACCGAAGATACAATGCTGAAAGCAGTTTGGTAGTCTATAGCTACCTGATTAAGAGCTTGTTTCTCATCTGACGTTAGTTTGGAGGATTTAATTAGCCGTGCTAGTGTGCCATCATGTACACTCATTTGTGATCGCATCTCTCTGAGCTTGTTGTACGAGATCGATTGTTCGCCATCAGGTCTGAGAAGACTGGAAAAACGGAAATCCTCGGGATCAGGCTCTGATCCTAACCTACTGCGTCTATGCGAACCCCTAGAAGTCGAGCAACCCGCGTTACTAGTATTAGCGGTAGTGTTTGAGCGCGTCACTCGCTTGTCCGACATCCTACTATCACCTCATTGACCCCTGAAGGTACAGCGCTAATACCAAGCTGTCAGAAGTTGACAATAGCTGATAAACACGTCGATACCACAGGATACTTATCGATCGATCGATCGATAATTAAAGGAAAGCGGCAGATGACGCCAGCAGGCGTCAAACTGCAAAGATACTAACGTTAAGCGGTTATTGACCAGTTACCGTATTTTGAGGTTATACCCGAAAGCGAGAAGAACAGACAAGAATAATAGGAATATTAAGGCAGGAAGGCACCTACCTTCATTTCTGCGAAGAGCTACAGCTTAGTGGATGCTGATTCGACAGTCCGCCGAAGATTTTCACCTCTCTAGCACCAGAAAACACGCAAAGAAAGACCTCACTCTCTGAAGACACTCAATCCCGGAATAGAGAGAGAGAGAGAGAGAGAGGGATCAGAGCTCATCTGCGATTACTAGGTCGTTTTTTAGCTGACATAAGAATAGCAAAACCTGAAATAACAGATTTTGCATCAGTGTACGATCCAAAGTTTTATGATGACGTTATTTTGTCAATTAATAATATTGCAGGACTAGATGAAGAGATGGAAACATATCGCTATCCATCTTTGGCGTCAACTATTGGTACATGTCTCAAAAAGATAGGAGCTATCCTTGAGACGGAATGTATTAAGCGACATGACATGGAAAAAAAGATTAATACTGCAGACTTTTTGAAACTTTTTATCGAGGATTTTGGTTGTAGCGTTGGTAAGACAGTCGTTGAGTCGCAAGCTAAGCATCAACGCCAGAAGAAAGTCGAACTGCCAATAACAGAAGATATTATAAAGCTCAATGAGTATTTAAACAAAAAGCGGGAGGCCGCTCTCCAAAGTCTAAGCCAAAAATTCACCTTCGCGGCATGGCTGTCTTTAGCACAAGCAACACTAATAATGGTGCAAGTCTTTAACCGGCGACGAGCAGGGGAACTGGTAAGAGTCGAGATTAATGATTTCAATAATCATGCAAGTGCCAGCGACATGGATAAAGATCTGTTCGCGTCATTGTCCAGTGAAAACCAGAAGGCAACAAAAAAATACGTCCGATTTACCATACGTGGAAAGCTCAATCGTACCGTACCAGTGCTGTTGAGCAAAGACTTACTTGAAAGTGTAAAGACTATTATTAAATTTCGGAGCACTGCGAACGTACCAGAGAAAAATCCATACGTGTTCGGCCTTCCCAGCGGTGACGACAAAAACAGACATGTGTATCTTCGAGCTTGTAATCTCATGCGGAAGTTTTCTGAAAAATGTGGGGCAAGGAATCCACGAACTTTGCGCGGAACTATTCTTCGTAAACACGCGGCAACTAAATGTGTGACAATGGATTTACCAAAAAATGAAATATCGGATGTTGCCAACTTCATTGGGCACCATGAGAATATCCATAAAAATATTTATAGGCAACCAGTAGCGAGTCGTGATATAGTTAGGATGTCACAAGTATTAGAACAGGCAGTAGGAACAAGCCATACTGCAGTTGGACCAGATTCAAGCAGCTCCATTGCTGAAATACCTTTCAACAGACTGGAGAAAAGATGTATCCAGAAGAAAGCTAAGGACCGCCGTATGTATTTTATAATCTGCCAGTTTGAAATATTTGTTTACGCTGTTATTCTTGATGTGATTTACTCATGATGAAGTCCTGAGTAAAATATGAGACCTACAGTCGTTCTGTAAGAATTAGTCCATATGATAATAGTATGTGCTATCAACTCACGCTTACTCGATTTGAAGCTTCAACTAGATTGCTAAAAGTTTTATTTTTTTTCTTTACAATTCGTATTTAGAAAATTCTTCTTTTATTAAACAAAAATTTGTACTTACACTGTTTTCCAGCTTAAAATCTACAATCAATTATTATTTCAGTTATTTAGTTATTATCAGTAAATATTACAACATCTAGCTTGCATTTAATAAATTTTGTAGCAAAAAGACTATACCCTGTTCACGGAGAGAATACCCAAACGTCGCGCAGCTTCGAACGGCCTGAGAGTCGGGTGGGGGTAACGGAGCTCACAACTCAACGCCGTGTCTAAATTATCATACGTTTGGGCCCCGGCCGATAATGTACGCTCTGTGAAGAAATTGACCGCTCGGCTTAAAGACTCGGGGCCCCCGCGTCGGCTATACCGGGTCTGCTTAGCCATGCAACCCGTTTGGCGACATGGAGAGGGTAAAATGGGTGGAGCGTTGGGTGGAATCTGACCGAACCGGACGAGTTCTGTTTCGATCGTTGGGTATTCTCTCCGTGAACGGGGTATACATAGGTTCACAAATCTGTTCATTGACTCGTGTATTTCAGTACACACAGCTAAAAGAAGCATGAACACTGAAATATGTGATGATATAGAGGATCTCGGCGACGATGACATACACGAACAATTTTCCAATGCCTATTCTGGTAGTAGCGACATGGAAGGAAACGTCGATGAGCTATTAGAAGGCGGAAGCAAAAGAAAAAAGAAGCAAAGTTATAACTGTAGTATAGAATACCGTGTGTGGGTTTCAGGGTGAGCGGGGATGTTAAAATGAGCAATGAATGCAAGTCTTTTAAGAGTTAGAAAAACAATAGAAAAATCTTCATTATAGATCGTCGTCGTACGTATGACTCAGCTCCGTACATGCGTCTTAACGAGTCGCTGGTCAGGTCGAATCTGCTCCTTTTTTCTTTCCGTGGAAAGGCTCACGCCAACCACCCAAACTCCTCCATCTGTTCTTTGTCATTCATGCACTTTCCACTTTCTCCACTCAGACATACTCTTATTACCAACGGTCATACCGGCGCCTAGCCTCGGACCCTAGCTATACTAACCCTTAGATTTACGACTTAAACATATCGGCTTTCACTCCTTATACTATATCCTAATATTTAAACCTAACGTAAACTAAATTTTGTCCGCGTATTTCACTCGACACTACATAACCAAAAGACAACAAAAAGACGCTCAAGTAGGAACATACTGAAATAGTACTTCGTTAGGAATCTTGGGTTTATAAGATTTTTCTGCCTGTAGAATAAAAATACGTTATCTTTTCACCATAGAAGGTCGGCTGTTTGCAACCTAGGATGAGTACAGTAATTGATTTGAATCGTCATTATGAAGCTTAGTAGGATTTTAAGTGTCCAGATCAGTTAATTGACTACAGTAAGTCAAGAGCTCCATCAAAATTAGATGAAAAATATTATTTATTCATTACTGCAAGTTGTTCAATAAACAATATTTGCCTTATCCGAATGTATTCTCTGTAGATTGTGTTGATTAATCACGTATTTCATTTGTAACTAACATTTTCTAAATTTCTCAGCGTCACCATTTGGTAAAACTAAGAGGAGAAGATGGAGTACGGACGAAGTAGAAGCAGTGCTCAGCTTGTTTCAAGAAAACATTCAACAATCCATCATTCCGCCATTGCCGCTGATCGAAAAAAAAAATAGCGAGGATTGAAGCTTTGCAAAACAGAAACTCCGTTACAGTCAAAGCATGGATAAACAATCAAATAAAGGAGAAAGAAAAACTAGAATTCCGCAGCAGTAATAACAAACATTAGTTAAGCCAAAAAAAGATGTAAGAAGTGTAATTTCAGATTAGATTCAGAAGTAATGCTACACATAATTTTTCATATTGACGGGAGACTTCGGTGAAATTTTGGACGAAAATCAATTTTTCTATTCTAGCATGACTAAAAAAAAGTCAAATTGAAACATTCTTTCACAAATTTTTAGATAATGGTAATATAGGCTTTGAAAAAAGTTTTCAATGAAGATTCTGCTCGCTGCTGGAAAAAATTTCTTAACTCACTACAGTTGCATCGCAGGAAGTTGACATTTTTTTCCAAAGCATATACTACCATAATCTAAAAATTTGTGAATGGATTTTTTTAATTTGACTTTTTTTAGTCGTGTAAAAATAGAAAAATTGATTTTTGTTCAAAATTTCACCGAAGTTCCAATAAAATTAGAAAACAAATGTGCTGGTATTTACTATAGATATTATCAAGCCAAAGTAATAGAAAAGTCAAATGTGAGAGTGAACTTATAAGAAGGATCAGAGTACCTGCATCGTACTAAGTAGTACGTTACTAAGATATAAGATAAAAAAAATAATGTATACATCCTGTGTTAAAGTAGCCATTTCCTGAGCATAGTCCGTCCATTGATAATCTGAAAAAAAGAAAGAAAATATTATGTGATATCGTATCTTACCTACTTTAGTACCCACGTTTAATAACGCCCAATAAGTTTAGCTTATACTTACCTTAAATACTTAATTAACACGCAATTCATAAAAATCCAGTTTCGATTCGAATTACTTTTTCAACTATGGATATTACTATTTTCCAATAAGTTTAGCTTATACTTACCTTTAATACTTAATTAACACGCAATTCGTCAAAACCCAGTTTCGATTCGAATTACTTTTTCAACTATGGATAATACTGTTTTTGAATAAAATATTCGTTTCACCAATGAATAATATGACTGTTAATTCGAGGAAGACCCTAGTCAATTAGAGAAAAAATCCGTTTTAACAATATTAATAACTATGAGAAGTCAAATTCCAAAACTGCATGCCTCATTTTCTAGATATAGTGGTATATGTAGGTAGGACAAAATTCCAACCTCTTACGAAGAACTAGAACCGTTTACAGTCCCCTTCGCATAATTATCTGTCAGAAGATGCCTGCGTCTTAATTTCTATAGCAATAAGTTGAAAAAAAATTTCCATCCACATACTATAATACGTTGAAGAATTGTGTTTGCATTACCTACAGGATCTGACTTTTTATCCTAGTCATGAAAATAATCCAAACTATTTTTGACCCAGTTTGACTAGGGTCCTTTGTACCTGATGATCTATTCATTTCCACTATCATACTCGACAATTCTATAATGTCCATCAACAGGGCTGGATTTAACGTGTAAGGGGCCTGGGGCTACACACATTTTTCGGGGCCCTGCGTGGGAATAATGTATTTGCAAATAAAGGAAAATGATATGAATACACATTTGAAATTATTCAAATTGTTTTCTGTAGATGCAATATGGAAAAAAAAAATCCTAAAGAATGGATAATCGGAATTTCAATCAGTAATCCGTTTCAAAAGAGCCTTCAAAATTTTTTTCAAAGTGCGACTGGCGCTCGTGGGGGCCCCTGAGCGTGCGGGGCCCGGGGCTATAGCGCCAGTGCCCCCCCCCCCCCCCCCCCCCCCCCCCAATCCAGGCCTGTCCATCAAAAAGTTTCGATCATGAAAAACAGATAGCTAGAACCTTGAGTTATTCATGAAGACGTCATGGAGAATTATACGGTAAATTGATAAAATTGCAAGAAAACAGTGAATTGGAACATGTTACTGCCAAACTCTTGCAACCGGAAAATCTTAAGGTGAAATGCAACGTTTGCCAAAACCTCGAAAACGGGAATCGTGAATTCTCCGAAACTACGCAATCAATCGCAATGAAACTTTGCAGACTTACGCAGTTTTTTGGCAGAAAGTGGCTGATTATCTTACTTTTTCAAAATTTGACAAAAATTTTTACAGATTGAGTTATCGACCACATAAATCACGCGATTATTCACTGTTGCCGTAGATAATCGCAATTTCAAGACAATCAGCCACTCCGCAATGAAAAACCACACACTTTGAGCCTAATCCCGTGTCATTTCATAGAGAAATGGCTGAAAATTCACGATTCTCCGTCACTCGAAACCAAAAAACCGACATTTAGTCGACGAGACACTTTCTACCGACATTGCACCCAGTATACTTGTAAGCCGCGCGGCGGCGCTAGTGAAGGTTTCCTAGGTCACTATACGTAAGCGTGAATGCTGCTCCCGCTTGACAGAAAATACTAACAATCGACATCGGATCGCGCCCAACCGACAGCTAACCTAAAAGACGACTGTTGGATGACAAATCGTATTTGCGGTTGACGTTACAAAAAGACGATTGCTCTGTTATTTATTTTACTCATATTGTTCATTCTGATTTGTAGAAAAATGAATTTATGTATGTGAATATCAATAATCAATATCGAACCGCAGATGATATAACCTGACTCGTCTGACAGCTAACCTAAGATTCGAAAATGGGATGTATTAACTTTCATTGTAGAATTGAGGTTGCGAAGAGAAGATTAGTCGTTGATTCATTTCGAATATGAAAATAAATTCAAATAATCGATAGAGTATCTCGGACGTTATAACCTCGCATTTTTGACAGCTAGCCTAGAAGCCGAACATAGGGTTTCAGTTTAGAGTCGAGGTTAGGGAGAGACTCTGGCTTGTTTATTCGTTTCATGTGTATTTTTCAGTTTCTCCGACTCGTTGGACAAAAATTAAAATATGAAAGTAAATTCCAATATTCGATCGAGGATCATAACCTCGCATTTTTGACAGCTAGCCTAGAAGCCGAACATAGGGTTTCAGTTTAGAGTCGAGGTTAGGAAGAGACTCTGGCTTGTTTATTCGTTTCATGTGTATTTTTCAGTTTCTCCGACTCGTTGGACAAAAATTAAAATATGAAAGTAAATTCCAATATCCGATCGAGGATCATAACCTCGCATTTTTGACAGCTAGCCTAGAAGCCGAACATAGGGTTTCAGTTTAGAGTCGAGGTTAGGGAGAGACTCTGGCTTGTTTATTCGTTTCATGTGTATTTTTCAGTTTCTCCGACTCGTTGGACAAAAATTAAAATATGAAAGTAAATTCCAATATTCGATCGAGGATCATAACCTCGCATTTTTGACAGCTAGCCTAGAAGCCGAACATAGGGTTTCAGTTTAGAGTCGAGGTTAGGGAGAGACTCTGGCTTGTTTATTCGTTTCATGTGTATTTTTCAGTTTCTCCGACTCGTTGGACAAAAATTAAAATATGAAAGTAAATTCCAATATTCGATCGAGGATCATAACCTCGCATTTTTGACAGCTAGCCTAGAAGCCGAACATAGGGTTTCAGTTTAGAGTCGAGGTTAGGAAGAGACTCTGGCTTGTTTATTCGTTTCATGTGTATTTTTCAGTTTCTCCGACTCGTTGGACAAAAATTAAAATATGAAAGTAAATTCCAATATCCGATCGAGGATCATAACCTCGCATTTTTGACAGCTAGCCTAGAAGCCGAACATAGGGTTTCAGTTTAGAGTCGAGGTTAGGGAGAGACTCTGGCTTGTTTATTCGTTTCATGTGTATTTTTCAGTTTCTCCGACTCGTTGGACAAAAATTAAAATATGAAAGTAAATTCCAATATTCGATCGAGGATCATAACCTCGCATTTTTGACAGCTAGCCTAGAAGCCGAACATAGGGTTTCAGTTTAGAGTCGAGGTTAGGGAGAGACTCTGGCTTGTTTATTCGTTTCATGTGTATTTTTCAGTTTCTCCGACTCGTTGGACAAAAATTAAAATATGAAAGTAAATTCCAATATTCGATCGAGGATCATAACCTCGCATTTTTGACAGCTAGCCTAGAAGCCGAACATAGGGTTTCAGTTTAGAGTCGAGGTTAGGGAGAGACTCTGGCTTGTTTATTCGTTTCATGTGTATTTTTCAGTTTCTCCGACTCGTTGGACAAAAATTAAAATATGAAAGTAAATTCCAATATTCGATCGAGGATCATAACCTCGCATTTTTGACAGCTAGCCTAGAAGCCGAACATAGGGTTTCAGTTTAGAGTCGAGGTTAGGAAGAGACTCTGGCTTGTTTATTCGTTTCATGTGTATTTTTCAGTTTCTCCGACTCGTTGGACAAAAATTAAAATATGAAAGTAAATTCCAATATCCGATCGAGGATCATAACCTCGCATTTTTGACAGCTAGCCTAGAAGCCGAACATAGGGTTTCAGTTTAGAGTCGAGGTTAGGGAGAGACTCTGGCTTGTTTATTCGTTTCATGTGTATTTTTCAGTTTCTCCGACTCGTTGGACAAAAATTAAAATATGAAAGTAAATTCCAATATTCGATCGAGGATCATAACCTCGCATTTTTGACAGCTAGCCTAGAAGCCGAACATAGGGTTTCAGTTTAGAGTCGAGGTTAGGGAGAGACTCTGGCTTGTTTATTCGTTTCATGTGTATTTTTCAGTTTCTCCGACTCGTTTGACAAAAATTAAAATATGAAAGTAAATTCCAATATCCGATCGTGGATCTCGGACGTTATAACCTCACATTTCTGACAACTAACCTAGAAGTCGAAAATAGGAGTTTTAGGTTAGAGTTGATGTTAGGGAGAGGTTAGGGGCTTTTAGGTCAGCTATCAAAAATGTGAGGTTATGACGTCCAGGATCCTCGATCGAATATTCGAATTTATTTTCAAATTTCAATGTTTGCCCAACGAGTCGGAGAAACTGGAAAATACACATGAAACGAATAAACAAGCCAGAGTCTCTCCCTAACCTCGACTCTAAACTAAAACCCTATGTTCGGCTTCTAGGCTAGCTGTCAAAAATGCTAGATCTAGCTAGAAGAGGGGGAATTCTTCAATAACAAAAATAAATGAAATTAAATAAGGGGTATTCTAAAAGACATTTTAATGATCTGCAATTTCTAAACCGTTGACGCTAGGATGTTGGGTGTTTGAATCTTTTTCAGACAGGGTGAATAAGATCATGTATTGCAGATGTTCATATATTATATATATAGTTTCTACTATGAAAGATATGCATAGATCAACACGACGAAGGATATACTCCTATGTTAATCACATGGAGAAAATCAAAGTTCATCTAACACCTTCTCAATCTTTGACCATGAAACCAATACGTTTCGCTAGGCCTCAGAAAGAAGGACAAGAAGAAGGCCTTTTTTCAGCTAAAACCTACAACTTCTCTACAATTTCGAAGCAAAAGAAATATTGTTTTTTCAGCCAGTCTATTATTTATAACATATTTTGTTCATAATATGTAATTATGAAATGGTGAAAAATATATCGGTTAGCTCTTCTCGAACATTTGAATGCATATGACCTATCGAAATTTCGTATACAACGTCAAGGTTTGAAATCCAAGCCTATATAGTATAGACTCCATTATCTTAAATTTCTGTTATCTCAAATTTCTTTAACATGTTTAATTGGAGAGATATTATCATTTGAACATTATGATCGTGACATTCCGAATAAGAGATATGCGCCACGGGATCAGCAAGAAATTTGAACATCATACGCGCCTATCGGGTCGTTTCCGACCACTGTACGACGCTGCTCCAGTGTTACCAGAACTTTTTTATTCTGAGTAGCCCCGGAATAGCCCCCCATCGTGGTGTGCAAGTAGTTAGCGGGAAATTTTAAATGTTTTTTGTGCGACAGTTACGAATTTGAAATTCATACGAGCACAAGAACGATTGAAAAAAATGATTGTTTTTATAATGTCATATTTTTTCTACATAAAAAAATTAGCTGTCAAATTAAGGTTCGAGACTCGAGAAAAAAAAAAGTAGCCGAGTAGGCTACCTATAGCCAATGAATAAAATATTATCGCCGCTTGGTAAGAAAGATAGCCCCATTGGCGCTAAATAGCCCCATCTGGCAACACTGAGCTGCTCTTGGTAGTTGCGAGATGAAGATGTAATTTGCAGAAAATCGCAAGCGAACGATAGGCGCGCGCAGCTGCGCTCACATGAATTAGGTTTTTACCAGCGTTGCACGATTACTAATAGTCCAGTCGAATAGAACATGAGGTCTATTCCGAAATATGTTAGGTCTGCAAATTTTTTGACAAGTTCATTACATCCCCACAAACATACCCATGAGTTATCGTACAAAATTCTGACGGTTTCGGTGGCAAAAAATTGTTAAACAATTGAAAACCTACTTTTTGCGATTGAGCTTTTTTCCCATAGGTTTTACAAGAAAATACTTCGAACAAAAGTTGTTCGTCTCATCGAGATCGAAAAAATGAGCTCCTAAAAAGTCATGTATCGTTATTAGTTTAGGTGTAAAATGAAGAAAACATGGGAATTTTTTTTTTTTGCAAGTAACTCTCTGAATTTTGAACGTACGGTTACGAAACTCATACTGCATCTTGTATGAACTGTCCTCTAAAAGAATCTGCAAACCCGATCTGGCTATGTATTATAGTCTCGCAGTAATAAACGATCTGCGAAAATCCGCGGTTTCGCTCTCCTTTTAAAGATCCGGGGCACATATCGTACAGAAAAATCTGAGGGTTAGTTTTCGATACCCACTTTCAATATATATTGAAAAATGATTTTTCCGGTTGAAAAATAGTACTTATTCCGAGAAAATAAGATTTTTCGTTATAAACAAATGGAAATAACTCCGAAAATTCTTAAGTTATCCCAAATTTTTTTGAGGATTCTTGTACGTCTTTTTAAAACACAAATTTAAAAAAAAAAAATGTCACAATATCTTCGTTAGAACCGGAGATAACGCTGTTTCACGTTTTTATTCTTCAATGCTCTTGTCATTAATATTTTTCTTCAAAAAAAAATACAGTAAGTTCTAGAAAACTGGGAGAATGAGTGTGAATTTTTCCACATACCTCGGGCGATTCGGTTCGTCGAAAAAAATTATTAAATCGGACCGAGCGCGACGAAGCGCGGCGAAGCTCGCGGCGGGCGTGGTGGGGGGCCACTGGGCCGCCCGAGCCGTGACGTCACGACGAGCTGGACCCTTTTAGTTGCAAATTAGATATCTCCGTTATAAATTGTCGTAGAATATGGTTTTTTTTTTTAAACCTACGTGTTTGTTTCCGTAGAATCCGAAAATCCAGGTAGAATTAAATTTTTTGCATTACTTTACCGTGATTATTCTCGTTTTCCAACAGACGCGTTGTAAAAATTGCTGTAAATGAATAGCAATTCGGTATAGTAATGGTAACATGAATGAAATACGCTTACATCTGAGTAATATTCAAAACACCAGGTTCAGTTGACGAAATGGAAAACAGCGACACCTTACCTTCCGCAAGAAAAAGGAGAATGATGTAATGCAGAGGTATACCTATTATTTATTATTATACTTGAGGATTCCAAAAATGTTCCTGGTGTTTTAAATAAATATTAATCAGATGTAAGCGTATTTCGTTCATGTTACCATTACTATACCGAATTGCTATTCATTTACAGCAATTTTTACAACGCGTCTGTTGGAAAACGAGAATAATCACGGTAAAGTAATGCAAAAAATTTAATTCTACCTGGATTTTCGGATTCTACGGAAACAAACACGTAGGTTTAAAAAAAAAAACCATATTCTACGACAATTTATAACGGAGATATCTAATTTGCAACTAAAAGGGTCCAGCTCGTCGTGACGTCACGGCTCGGGCGGCCCAGTGGCCCCCCACCACGCCCGCCGCGAGCTTCGCCGCGCTTCGTCGCGCTCGGTCCGATTTAATAATTTTTTTCGACGAACCGAATCGCCCGAGGTATGTGGAAAAATTCACACTCATTCTCCCAGTTTTCTAGAACTTACTGTATTTTTTTTTGAAGAAAAATATTAATGACAAGAGCATTGAAGAATAAAAACGTGAAACAGCGTTATCTCCGGTTCTAACGAAGATATTGTGACATTTTTTTTTTTTAAATTTGTGTTTTAAAAAGACGTACAAGAATCCTCAAAAAAATTTGGGATAACTTAAGAATTTTCGGAGTTATTTCCATTTGTTTATAACGAAAAATCTTATTTTCTCGGAATAAGTACTATTTTTCAACCGGAAAAATCATTTTTCAATATATATTGAAAGTGGGTATCGAAAACTAACCCTCAGATTTTTCTGTACGATATGTGCCCCGGATCTTTAAAAGGAGAGCGAAACCGCGGATTTTCGCAGATCGTTTATTACTGCGAGACTATAATACATAGCCAGATCGGGTTTGCAGATTCTTTTAGAGGACAGTTCATACAAGATGCAGTATGAGTTTCGTAACCGTACGTTCAAAATTCAGAGAGTTACTTGCAAAAAAAAAAAATTCCCATGTTTTCTTCATTTTACACCTAAACTAATAACGATACATGACTTTTTAGGAGCTCATTTTTTCGATCTCGATGAGACGAACAACTTTTGTTCGAAGTATTTTCTTGTAAAACCTATGGGAAAAAAGCTCAATCGCAAAAAGTAGGTTTTCAATTGTTTAACAATTTTTTGCCACCGAAACCGTCAGAATTTTGTACGATAACTCATGGGTATGTTTGTGGGGATGTAATGAACTTGTCAAAAAATTTGCAGACCTAACATATTTCGGAATAGACCTCATGTTCTATTCGACTGGACTAATATGAACGCTTGAGGACCTACCGAATGCAAGCGGCGCGCGCCTATCTTCTGCTTGCGATTTCTGCCAACTTCAGATTCGTAGTCGCGAGCACATGTGCGGATACCGGACGCGTTACGTTTGTGTATTGTGACAAGTGAATGTGATTGATTTTCAATTTCTTATCACAGTTTCGTACGTGTGTTTGTGCTAGTGTGTAAATAATAAGATTAGTGTTATTTAGTAGAAGTCAACCCGTGTGGTTGATATAAGTATGGCGAACCGTCACAACAAAAAAAAAAGACACTCGCGAAAGCGAATTTTTGTTGCTTCTCGGTAAGTACGATTGTTTATAAACTTTTTCTAAATACACAAATTTTTGTTCGAATTCCCACATATCATATACTGAGAATCCCCATCAAAATCGTGCTACAGTGCAGGCCAGGCGTTCCATACTATACATACGACGTCGAATACATTGTAGCATTCCATTTACGAAACGCGCACGTTATTATTATTTTTCGTACTTCACACTATTTTAAAAACCATAAACTGGTCGAAATCTGGAATAAGCCGACATAAATATTTGAGTTGAATTTATTAAGTTGCTAAGATAATGAACCAGCGAAAATAGATCACGTAGACGATCGTGGAGTCGGGAAATCTGCTCTATTCGTAGTCCGGAATTCTGTCCCCAAAATTTAGCAAGGATTTTTCCAACCTTCGTACTTTTTCATTCGTAATCAAGCAAATTGAATATCAATCCAGAGTTTTCTTCCGTGGTTGCGCGTTCTCACATACCCCATTACAAGCCTGCGAATACTTATGGATTCACGATCTGTTTTAGGCGCCAGAAGGCCATCGTCTCGCCTGACCAAGATGATGGCCAAGCCAGCGTCGCGGTTGCGGCCTCAGAGACCGCGATTGTTGCGGAAACGGATAGCTTGCCGGTACCGGTAAGTGGTGACAATTTGCTTGTCGGTGAAAATGATATCACGGCTAACGAGTATGTCCGTGAGATCACAATCGAAGGTCGGCGCATTGTCGACATAAGTTATTTCCTGCAACAATTGCACGAAAAATTTGATAATCATTCCGTTTCGTCGGAATGTTCATTTCGCGACCTGAAATTGGTCAACTCATGGGATCAAGGTTTGCGGACCCTTCTGCATTTCTTATGTCAAAAATGTCTGTACAAGTTCAGCATTTGGACGGATCCCGACCTCAAAAATATTATGGGGATAAACCAAAGTGCCGTGTGCGGTACAATTACTTCGGGTACCGGCCACAGTACGCTGCAAGAACAACTTGCAGCGATGGCAATCCCGGCTATGTCCGCGCCCACCTACCGAAAATATCGGGATACGCTTTTTGACAACTTCCATGAAGTTGTCGAAGCTGAAAGAGAAAGGGCTGTTGCCAAAGAAAAAGAAATTGCCATAGGAAAGGGGCACGTTATAAACGGTGTCCCGTACATCGACGTCATTGCGGATGGCTGTTGGGCAAAACGCTCCTATGCGGGTGGTAAACACGATGCGCTGTCGGGTGCAGCCATGATCATTGGTCGTGAGACTAAGTTAGCTCTATTCGTTGGTGTACGCAATAAGTATTGTGCGACCCACGCAAGAGCAGAGCAGTTGAATAAGGAGCCTCCCCCTCATACCTGCTTTAAAAATTGGGGGCTTGACCGCAGCTCAAACGCAATGGAAACCGACATTATCGTGGAAGGTTTTCGGAATAGCGTTGAGTGCAACGGTCTAATATATAAAACGCTCATTGCGGACGGCGACAGCAGCGTACATCAAGCTGTACGAGATAATAATCCGTACGCTGAATACGGAGTTGTCGTCGAGAAAATCGAGTGTAATAATCACTTGTTCCGAAACTTGTGCCGCAAGTTAAGAGCTGCTTCCGTAACGAAGCTTGCAAAACATCCGCAGAAGGAAGTACTGAACGTCACTCAATTCCGACAGTACGTGCTTTCGAGCGGTCTAAAAATTCGTCTCAACGTAGAGAAAGCGAGAGATCTCCGCAATGCGGAGAACATACCAGAGGATGAAAAGATAATGAAACTCTGTATAGATATATTAAATATATTTTTTCATGTCTACGGTGACCACTCGAATTGCCACACACTACCATTTGATTGTGTATCTGAGCCCGATGGTAAGAATGTGCTGGCGGAACTCCATCGAACCGGAGTTTATCCTTGCGTTTACGAGGCAGTGCGCTATTTGAGTTGTCACGCCAAGAGCTTATTGAGGAACGTTACCAATAATGCGGCAGAGGCGTGCAATTCTATAGTGAACAAATTAAATTCTGGAAAGAGAATTAATCATTGTATGAGAAACTCGTACCAAATGAGATGTTACGGAGCGGTTGTGCAATACAACACAAACTCTGTTTTATCTCAGTTACACCGCCATGTGACAAACTATACGCCTACCGCCGTAGCGAAAATGGAACTCCATAGGCATCGTCGAAATTACAATACTCGCCTATGCAGGTTGCAAAAACGCAATCGCAGGCTGCGAATTCATCGCGGCGTTGACAAGGACTACGGTCCGTCTGCCAGAAAGCCGGACATCGACAAGAAGGTATTCGATGTTCTTGCTGAACGACATATTGAAAAATTGAAGTCGTACCAGAACAACGCGAGACAGATCGAGCGTGATACGGTATCGCAGAGCGATTCTGAGCTGTGGCATCAGTTGCGTACTGAGATTATCACAGCGTCGAAATTTGGGCCGATATGTCGCATGTTGCCAACCACTTCGTGCGCGAAGTTGGTTGCGAGCATTCGGTACCCGAAGCTAATCGACACTGCTGCCACTCAGTTTGGGCTTGAAAATGAGAAAAACGCCCGACGAGACGTTGAAGCACAACTGGAGATAAAAATCGTTCCTTGTGGCCTCTTCATTGATCAAGAGATCCCCTATCTAGGAGCGTCTCCAGACGGTTTGATAGACGACGATGGTATCGTTGAAATCAAATGTCCATTCTCAGCACAGAACGCTGACTTGGAAAAGGTTATAACCGAAAAGCCGAATCTTCGGAATATTTTCGACAAGAAGGACAAGAACCTTCTGAATAAGAATCACGTGTATTATTACCAAATACAGGGTCAGTTACACGTAACCAAGCGTTATTATTGCATATTTGCGCTATGGTCTTCGACGGATATGAAACTCGTCAAAGTCACCAGAGACGATGGATTCTGGGATTCAAAAATGAAACCATTTCTCTGTCGATTTTATATGGAATGTTTGCTTCCTGAAATCATAGACAGTCGTCGGAATAGAAATATGCGGATCCGCGATCCTACATATATTCTTGAAGCCCAAGAAGCTGCAGTGCTTCGAAGAAAACGCGCTCGTCCCATTGACGAGTCTGGCGATGTACAAGACCGTACGAGAGCACAACCTGCTATAGAGACGAAGGTTGCATCCGTTGATTCCACGGATGTCGCCGGTCCAAGTTCGAAGACTCACGAGAACACCGTCATCGCCGATTGGGTAACAATCGAAATTGACGGTGAAAATGAGGCTTCCGATGAAACCATCGAAATGCTCGAACTTGTACGCCGAAATATCACGGTCGAACAAGTCGAGGCGAACGTATCATCGCCCGAAAATTTATTGACTGATTCAAGTATCGACTTGTTTCAGAATATATTACAAGAAAATAGCGACTTTCGTTGCAATCCTGCTTCTTACACAGCATATTATAACTGCATCAAGCCATGCAGCCCTCTTCAGGGGGATATACACATAATCGGCGGTAACGTCTCCCGACACTGGTGCTGCGTTTATTACGATACTTGTAACGTTTACATTTACGACGGTCTCGTGCGCAGTGAATACGAGTTGTTGAGCAGGGAAGAGAAGCGATACATTTCTAAACGATATCCACATATCGATACTGGAAGTATAGTTCTCCAACCTGTTACAAGGCAGCCGGACTCCTACAGTTGTGGAGTATATGCTGCGGCTTACGCAACGACAATCGTACTGGGTGGCGACCCTGCGAGGCAAGTTTATTCGCGAGATGCGAAAAAAATGAGAGATCATTTAATAGTAATATTAAAATCTCGAAGGCTAACGCCATTCCCCTGTGAATGAATCACAGTGCTGCGTCTATATAGCATAGCATATAGACACGCATGTAATAAGTCCATGTGGATAAATAAAACTAGCTCGATTTGAGCGCTCTAACATAAGGAAACGCACTTACACTATAGTGTAAGTGGGTAAGAGTGGGTGGGTGTTTCCTAGGCATTTTAAAAATGCCGTTTACAACGCCGTTGCAGCTTCCGTAATGATGGAAGCAGCAGAGAACTTGCAATACACTGAATTTCCATTCTAATTGCATTTATAATTCTAGATAACAATGCGAAACTAATATAAACTATTCTGATATCACACTTGAATCTGGGTGTGAGACCTTGAGGCGTTGAGACGTCTCAAGACTCATAAGACAGCGTCAATCGAAATCATGATTTACCCCAACGGGAAGACCAAAAGACTAATTGTAAATTCGATTGCATGCAAGTTCTCTGTTGACGATCTCTCGTTCCGCAACATTTCTTGCTTTTATTTAGACATAATATTAGTAATAATAATAACAATACTCATACATGAAGCAGATCTGGATAGGTTATTCACGTCTCGGCTTCAATATTTTTCTAAATTTATTGTAAAACTTCGTAGCTCTGTGAAAAAAGATGAAAATCTAGGTTCCAGCGATTTAATCAATTTATCCATTTATTTCTTCCAGTATAAGTTCTAGGAGTTTGAATCATTGTTGAGGAATCATCGGCCTATTAATTCTTTGATATTTTCGGACAGCCCCGGTCTTCAATTTTTTTTAGGCGCGGCAAAAACTGAAAAATGCCGCCCCCGCCCACTTATATTTATTTTTACCTTTATCATCTTTGATTTTAGCTATCAGATGTCCACTAATTGATTGACATTTGGACATAGGTCTTCCGGAAATAATGCATCCATCGCTGTTCTTTCTGTGTTGAGCCTAATAATTCACAGATATATAGACATGAACGTGTAGGATATATATTTTATATACAGCACAGGATAGGATTTAAAATAAAAATATGTATAGTAAAAAAATTCGTGCTGCCGGGATCTGCGATTCCTGCGGGCGAGCGGGCGCGTATTTTGAACTATGCCTACGCGCCTTGCGAATAATAATGTTCGTGCAGCGCGTCTCACTCCGCGCTCTCGCCGCGCCCGGTCACGTGGTCCGTGTGCTGTACCCCTGGGTATCGGTCGAGTTGATAAGACCACGGTAAAACAAGCGTGAAATTTCTGTACTTGTACTATTATTTATTTTGCGGTCACAGTTAAGTAAATGATGAGTTGTCCATTCGTCTGTAAAGTGTGAATTTGGCCGCCCTCTGAACTTGCCGCCCGGGGCATAGGCCCCGGCTTGCCCCCCCCCCCCCCCGCAGATCCGGGGCTGTTTTCGGATAAAACCATCTGTCCACCATAGAAAACGAATTAATTGCACACGTCTGCGAATTTCAATTTCGTAAAAGTTGTTTGACTGGATTGTTGATATTCACGATAGTAGTCCTGAATGTAATATAAACTAATATATCTATATCTAAAGTTGCAAGTTTTGATATTTTTTTTTATACTAACGAATTAGGCATGAATTTACTAGATTACTTTTTTATAACTGATGAGAATATTCAATTATTTTGATAAAGTTATTCTGAAAAAAATATGAAATGAGAAAAAAAAATTATGACGTGATACGTAAGAACGGAGTTCATACTCTGAGTCAGCAGACCGAAATCTATATGTGTCATATTGTAAAAGTATTTAAAAAACTTTCATCGCAAACCTGTGTTATTGCTCTATTACAATTTCCATACTGTTACTTGAAATTTACTTCCACTTGGGTTCATCGATCTATGATCAAAGCTCTAAACCACGAAATGATAATGCGTGACAATAAGAAGATATTGAAAACTAGATATTATATAGCGGTATTAAATGAAAAGGAGTATATGCGGGATAAGATAAACAATACAATCATATGTATGGGTTATTATCTTATTATTTTTTTATTTATTTTAGTAATAATATTAATGATGATAATAATAATAATAATAATAATAATAATAATAATAATAATAATAATAATAATAATAATAGTAATAGTAAAAGTAAAAGTAAAAGTAAAAGCAAAAGTAAAAGTGAAAGTAAAAGTAAAAGTAATAGTAAAAGTAATAGTAATAGTATTAGTAATAGGAATAGTAATAGTAATAGTAATAGTAATAGTAATAGTAATAGTAATATAGTAATAGTAATAGTGATAGTAACAATAATAATAATAATGATAATAATAATAATACTGATAATGATAATAATAATAATAATACTGATAATGATAATGATAATGATGATGATGATGATGATGATGATGATGATGATGATGATGATGATAATCTATTATGGTTGTGGTGGTGGTGGTGGTGGTGGTTGTTGTTGTTGTTGTTGTTGTTGTTGTTGTTGTTGTTGTTGTTGTTGTCGTGGTGGTGGTGGTGGCTGTTCTTGTGGTTGTTGTTGTGGTTGCTGCTGCTGCTGTTGTTGTTGTCGTCGCCGTTGTTGTTGCTGTCGCCGTCTTTGTCCTTGTGACTGTTGCTGTTGAGGTTGTTGCTGTTGCTGTTGCTGTTGTGGTTGTTGCTGTTGCTGCTGTGGCGGTGCAAATCGCCGCAGCTGCGCGTCTATTCGCCGCTTCGCCGCAACCAGATTGTTCCGCAACACCGCCTCTTTCTGGTTGCGGTGCTTTTCACCACGTGCCTGCTCTCGCGCAAGCCGCGTGGACAACCTACTACAGAGCAGGCTGCTGTGGTAAAAAGCGATTTGGTCCAGGAGTCTTCGATGATGTTCAGGCAACAGTCCTGAACCCTCCTGGACCGAATCTTGAAGCGGCGGTTGATGTGGCAGCTGCGGCTGCCACAGCGGCTGCGGTGGTTGTTGCTGCTGTTGTTGCTGGTGTGGTTGCTGTTGTGGTTGCTGTTGCTGTTGATGATGCTGTTGCTGTTGCTGTTGCTGTTGATGATGCTGTTGCTGTTGCTGTTGCTGTTGCTGTTGCTGTTGCTGTTGCTGTTGCCGTTGCTGTTGCTGTTGCTGTTGTGGTTGCTGTTGCTGCTGATGTTGCTGTTGCTGTTGAAGTTGCTGTTGTTGCTGTTGAGGTTGCTGTTGTTGTTGTTGTGGTTGTTTTGGTAGTTGTTGCTGAGGTTGTTGTTGTTGTGGGTGTTGCGGTTGTTGTTGCTGAGGTTGTTGTTGTTGTTGTGGGTGTTGCGGTCTTGGTTGTCGTGGTTGGAGTTGCGGTCGTGGTTGTCGTGGTTGTTGCTGTTGTGGGAGTTGCGGTCGTGGTTGTTGCTGTTGTGGTTGTCGTGGTTGTTGTTGCCGTGGTTGTTGCTGCCGTGGTCGTTCCGCGTTTTGCTGGCGGTCCCCTCCCTGTTTCGGATATAAAAGTATAGCATGAATATTAATCATAATTTCGCGAACGATTGATAAAAACCTACACAGATATAATACTAACAATGAACTGAAGCGTCATTACGTAAGTGATTGATTTTTTCATACGAGCTTCACAACTGTATAAGGCGTGCAAACGAGTAAATGAGAACCATGATTCGTTCGCTAGATTTTTTCGCTAAGAAGTATAGAAGGAAAATACAAACCTGATCCTGCAGCCTCGTGCTGTGTCGTCGGGCAGGTGGGCCCTCCTCACGATCACGTGTGCCTGTAACAACCATCGAAAATTGAAAGATAATTTCTCCCAAAAAAGAAAAGTTGGAATACTCTCTAACTGATATTATTGTACACGGAAAAAAGAATTTAATGTTTTCTCGTGCGAAATACACTGCGCGACACGTATAGGAAATACACGGAAAGAAGAATTTAATGTTTTCTCGTGTGAAATACACTGCGCGATATATAATTCGGTAAAAATATTTAATACCTTCGTACACGTATAGGAAGTACACGGAAAAAAGAATTTCATGTGTTCTCGTAGGAAATACACTGCGCGATATATAATTCGGCAAAAATATTCAATACCTTCGTACACGTATAGGAAATACACGGAAAGAAGAATTTAATGTTTTCTCGTAGGAAATACACTGCGCGATATTTAATTCGGTAAAAATATTCAATACCTTCGTACACGTATAAGAAGTACACGGAAAAAATAATTTAATGTTTTCTCGTACGAAATACACTGCGCGATATATAATTCGGCAAAAATATTCAATACCTTCGTACACGTATAGGAAATACACGGAAAGAAGAATTTAATGTTTTCTCGTGCGAAATACACTGCGCGATATTTAATTCGGTAAAAATATTCAATACCTTCGTACACGTATAGGAAATACACGGAAAGAAGAATTTAATGTTTTCTCGTAGGAAATACACTGCGCGATATTTAATTCGGTAAAAATATTCAATACCTTCGTACACGTATAGGAAATACACGGAAAAAAGAATTTAATGTTTTCTCGTGTGAAATACATTGCGCGATATATAATTCGGTAAAAATATTCAATACCTTCGTACACGTATAAGAAGTACACGGAAAAAAGAATTTAATGTTTTCTCGTGCGAAATACACTGCGCGACACGTATAGGAAATACACGGAAAGAAGAATTTAATGTTTTCTCGTGTGAAATACACTGCGCGATATATAATTCGGTAAAAATATTTAATACCTTCGTACACGTATAGGAAGTACACGGAAAAAAGAATTTCATGTGTTCTCGTAGGAAATACACTGCGCGATATATAATTCGGCAAAAATATTCAATACCTTCGTACACGTATAGGAAATACACGGAAAGAAGAATTTAATGTTTTCTCGTAGGAAATACACTGCGCGATATTTAATTCGGTAAAAATATTCAATACCTTCGTACACGTATAAGAAGTACACGGAAAAAATAATTTAATGTTTTCTCGTACGAAATACACTGCGCGATATTTAATTCGGTAAAAATATTCAATACCTTCGTACACGTATAAGAAGTACACGGAAAAAATAATTTAATGTTTTCTCGTACGAAATACACTGCGCGATATTTAATTCGGTAAAAATATTTAATACCTTCGTACACGTATAGGAAATACACGGAAAAAAGAATTTCATGTGTTCTCGTAGGAAATACACTGCGCGATATAGTAGTAGTAGTAGTTTATTTTACTTGCTTGTCTTTCGACCTGTACAAGGCTTTGTTTACATTTCACCTAACGCTAGTCATGTTTACGTATTCTTGTTTTGCAGCTTGTTCTGCTTCCTATGTCTCTCTCTGCTCTCTAACCTCCCTTGTTTCTTTCTATGTCTTTGTTTATTCTTACTTGCCTATATATCTTCTCTATGTATTGTTATAATGGAAACTAAAATACAATAAAGTAAAATTGAAGTTTGAACTTAGGTATCTATCTATAATGCTCAAATAATTAACTATTGAATAACTCAAATGATTCTAATAGTTGTGTGTTGATTCTTTTTGGGCAACCTGCTTCAGTCGTCTTTCTCCTTCATTTCCTTCCTCTTTATTTCGTCTCGTGCTCCTCCTCCTCCTCCTGTTCTCTCATCTCGTCTAATACTTCTTTTAGTTTCCTCCTCAGTTCCTTCCTTCTGATCTCGTGTTTTACGTCTTTCTCTTCCCCTTTATTTATTGCCTGGGGTTCCTTTTCTTCCGTCGCTTTCGTTGTTTTCTCTATTTCGCGCTCCGCTTCTTGGGACTCTTCTCGTTTTCTCTCTCTCTCTCTGCTTACTCTCTCTCTTTGTTCGCACTCTCTCTTGTATCTGTTTTCTGCTTCTTTGGCCTTGATTCTCCACCTTCTTTCCCTTTCCCTGAACGTTAGATCTTCTTCTATCTTGACTTCTTCTCTGACTTCTGCCTTTATCTTTCCTCTGATCACCGCCTCTTTTTCTTCGCGAGACCACATCTCGGCTATCGCCGTACCTTTTTCTTTATTCAAGTCTACGCCGCCGCACTCCCATTCTCTCACCACTTGCACTTTCTTTCCGGCTGCGATCTCGGCTATTCTCTTTATCTCGTCTCTCCACTTATTGCTGCCTCCAATCCCTTTGAATACTACGTTGTTCTTCTTTCTTTCTTTTGCCATCCTTTCGATCTCTTCCTCCTCTTCTGCTGTGCACACGGTGGTCCCTGTGGCTCTCTCTTCTGCTAGTTCTTTCTCTTTCTTTTCCTTCTCTTCTCTCGCCTTGTCTCTTTCTTCTCCTTCTTGCACTTTTCTTTTCAGTATCTCTATTTCTTTTTTGTCTTCCGCTACCTCTCTTCTCACTAGTTTTAGTTCCGTTGCGATCAGCTCTATCGTTTCTCCCATCATTTCCAGCTCGTCTAGCTCTTGCATGTTTGCGTCGGTTTTTTTTTTTTTTTTTTTTTTTTTTTTTTTCGTGGCTTGTCTCTCTGCCGCTATCGTTCAACTGACTTCTGCTCTCTGCTCGTTCTTGCTTCCCCCTTTTCTGCTCGCCTGTCGGTTCTTGCCTCCCCCTCTCCTCTTCGTGCCTGTCTGTTTGCCTCGCCTATCTGCTTTGCTTGCGCGGTGCGCGTTGCGCTGCTCGCTGCTCCTATTCTGCGTGGCGCGTGGTCGGCTCCTCTCCGTTACCCCGCGCGGGGGGGTCAACCCCTCGGCCCCGCTCGTGGCCTGAGTTGCCTCCGCCGCCTCTCTGTCTTCATTGCCTCTCCTCTTGTTTCCTCTATTTCTTTCAGCCGTTTTACGCTGCTTCCGTCGTCGCTTAGTCTTTCTTTTATTATGTCGATTCCTCCTTGCCCCCTTCCTGTGCATCTCTCTAGTACTTGTTCTGCTTGTGTCCGCCGTGGTTTTCTTCCCTCTTTTCGACTGCCTTCATTGTTGCTTCTCTTGTTATCTCCCACTCTCATCAGCTGTTGTCTTCTGGCTCTCCTTCTCTCTCTGCCCTTGCTTTCTTTCTTGTCTCTATTATTTCTCTCATTTTCGTTGTTCCGCTTCCGTCGTCTTTCAGTATTTCTAGTATCTCGTCTACTCCCCCTTGCCTTCCGCCTCCTCTGCACCTTTCTGTCACATGTTCCCAGTTTTCCTCCTCTGCGTCGCATATTCTGCATTTCCTCTTGTCTTCGTCTGCTTCCCAGTAGTTGCTACCTTTCATTTCGTTTCCCAGTCTGAATCTTGCTATCATTATCATTTCTTTTTCTTTCCTCTTTGTCCTCAGGTATCTTGGCTTATCTAGTGTGGTTATTTCCTTGTATATGCCGTTGTACCTTGAGTTCCTTATTCTGTTCCCTCTTTCTTGTTCCTGTATCTCTTTATCTCTTTCCGTTACTACTTCTTTCACGTCTTCTCCTCTTTCTCTCCTTCTTTCTACCTCTTCTGCACTATATCCTCGTTCTTCGTAGAATTTTCTTCTTTCTTCTTCCCAGCTTGATCTGCTCTCCTTCTTTCCTGTTTTTATTTCATTCCAGCATCTTCTAGCTAGCTCATTGCCTCCTCCTTCTCTCAGCTTTTCCTCATATTTCATCGCTCTTTTGCCTGCTTTTGTTCTTATTTTGTACCTTTTTGTCTCCTCTCTGATCATGTATCCCGGTGTTCTTCCGTCCAGGCCTAGAGTCCATCTGATATATTTCTCGTGCATTCTTTCCAACTCTTCTCTTTCCGTCCACCCCCAGATCTCGGCTCCATACATGGCAATGCTTTCGACGAGCGCCTCAAATATTCTCATCCTCTTGTGCCAGTCCCCGCTCATTAGCCTTTTTCCTATCCCCCATACTTGGCCCATTGCCATCGTTGCTTTCTTTGCCCTTTCTCTCGTGTGTTCTTTCATGCTTCCGTTTTTCTGTAGCGTGAATCCGAGGTATTTGAATGTCTTTACTTCTTCAATCTCGCACCCTTTCCATTGCCATCTTTCTTCTTTTTCTCTGCCTCCCCCTTTTCTGAATCTCATGATTTTCGTTTTTTCGGTGTTTAGTTCTAGTCCTTTCTTGTCTAGGTACCTTTCCGTTCTCTTCAGCATTTCTTTCATCCCTTTCTCGTCTTTTGCTAACAGCACTACGTCGTCCGCGTATGCCAGAGACCATATCTTTATTCCGCCTACTACTATACCTCCGTCCTGGCCCTTTCTTAGCGTTTCCTCCCAGTCTGCGAGGTAGATGTTGAAGAGGTATGCGCTCAGCGGGCACCCTTGCCTCACTCCCTTCACTGTCCAGAATCTTTCGCTTGTGTCGTCTCCCACTCTTACTCTGTTTCTTGTCTCTTTGTATATTTCCTTAATTCTGTCTCTTATTCGTTTTCCTATTCTTTTTTTCTTCATTGTTTCCCACAGCTTTCGTCTGTCTATTGAGTCGAATGCGGCTCTTAGGTCGATGAAAGTGGCTATTACTTTCCCTCTTTTCTTTTTCGTTTCTCTTCCTATTGCGTGGTTCAGCACGTACATCGACTCTGTAGTCCCCCTGCCTTTTCTGAAGCCTACTTGGTTCTCGGGTATTATCGCCTTCTCTTCTATCTCTTTTTCCAGCCTATTTGCTATTATCGCGGCGTATACTTTATAGGCTGTCGTCATCAGTGTCACTCCTCTATAGTTTTTTACATCTTCTCTTTTCCCTTTTTTGTATATGGGGATTATTATTCCTTCTTTCCATTCCTCCGGGAGGCCTTTTCCTTCCCATACTTTGTTCATCAGTTTCGTAACTTCTCTTGTCATCTCTTTTCCACCGAGTTTCCAGGCTTCGTTTGGTATCCCGTCTGCGCCCGTCGCTTTTTTGGTCTTTAGTCTCCCTATTACTTTTTCTACTTCTTCTTCTTTTATACTGTCTCTTGTTTCTTCTTCTTCTGCGTTTTCCTCTTCTTCCTCTGTGTCTTGTTTTTTGTCTGTTCCTTGCAGTATCGCTTTAAAGTGCTCTGCCCATTCTTCTATTTTGATTTCTTCTGGCATCTTTGTCCTCTTGTTTCTTACTTTGTTTATTACTCTCCACATTTCTCCTTCCGACTTTGCGTTCTTCATTTCTTCTATGATCTTGTCCGCTTCTTCTTCTTTTTTCTTTGCGCATGTCTCTCTGAACTTTTTTCTTTCCTCTCTGAACTTTTCCACCTCTCCTTCTCCTCTTTTCCAGTCTTTTAGCGCTTTCTTTGCTGTTGCCTTCCTTTCTTTGCATTCTTCGTCCCACCATTTGCTGTTGCGTGGTCCATTCCTCCCTTGTTTCTTCCATTTCGCGGCCTCCTTTATTTTTTCTTTTAGTTCTGTTAGTATTTCCTCAGGGTTGTTTCCTGTCGTTTTTAACCCTTTGATCCTTTCTCTGTATGCGGTCGCTCCTTCTGGTGACCAGTCCATTACTTCCTTGTGTTTTTTTCTTTCTTCCTCTTTTCTCTTCTCAGTTTCTTCACTGTCTATCTTTAGCGTGAGTAGTACCGGGTGATGATCCGATTCTACTCTGCTTTTTACTTTTATTCTCTTCGTTCCTTCCCATGCCTCTGTGTTGCCTATTATGTAGTCTATTACGGACTCACCCCTGGGGCCAACGTATGTTATTTCCCCCTCTTCGTCTCCTTCGCCCCTTCCGTTGAATATTCCTAGTCCTTCCTCTTCAAGCCAGCTTATTAGCGCTTTTCCTTCACTGTTCATTGTGTTATCTCTCGATCTTCTTTCGCTGCCTGATTCTTTCCCTTCTTCTTCTGTTTCTGCTATTCCTCCTTCTCTTGCTGTTCTGGCATTCATGTCCCCTCCTATTATTATGGGGGTATCGCGTCTTCCATTCCCAATTCTCTCTGATAGCTCTTTCGTCTTCGCTTTTATTTCCTGGTTCGAGTATACCGCGAACACTCTCCATTCTCTTCCTTCTATTTCTAGCTTGCTTTCCATTATTCCTTCTGTTTCTTCTTTGGTGTCTCTTTTGTCTTTTATCTTGTTCTCGCCTAACCTGACCCCTAGCGCCATCCCCCCGCTTGCTCTTCCTCTTTTGCTTTCTCTTCTTGCCCCTTGTAATTTCCATGTGTGGCTACTTGGTAGTCTTGACATCGTCTTTTCGCTGTCTTTGCTTTCTCCCCAGGTTTCTGTGAGGCCTACTACGTCCCACCCTTTTATCTCGTTCCAGAATTCTTCATCTTTTCCTTTTATTCCTGCTACGTTCCAGAATCCTATTTTTATCTGTTTTGTTTCTTCTTTGTCCTATTCCGTTCCCCTTCCTCTTCCTCTTCCTCTTCCTCTTCCCCTTTCGGCCCAGTGGTGTCGATCTGCGGCTGTGTTGTCTTCAACGTCTCCTCTGAGTGTCAGCTCGTCTGCTTCTTCGTCCCACACCCATACCTCCTTTCCTATGTTTAGCTTTCTGTATCCTACTTTCGTCTGATTCCCGTTTCTTCTCTCTTCTTTGGCTCTTGTCCAGATTTTATCCTGGATCTCCATCTCTTTTCTGGTCAGGTCGGCTTCTATGACCACTTTTGACCCTTTTAGCTTCCCTTTCATTGCCATTATCCTTTTCTTGTCCTCCCATGCTTTAAGTTTTACCAGCACGGTATTTCCGTCTTTTCCTATCTCCTTCGTTTCTGCTATCGGTACTGGTGTCGACGTCACCTTCTCTATTACTTTCTTTATTGTGGGCTCCCATCCTTCTCCCTCTTCTTTTTCTATTCCTCTTATAACTATATTCATGCTTCTTTCTGCTTTTTCTCTTCTTTCCAGCTCTAGCTCCAGTTTTTTCAGTCTGCTTACGTTATCCCTTCTGTCCTGTTCGATTCTTCTTGTTATCTCTCTTTCTCTTCGTTCTCTCTCCCTCTCTTCCTGTGCTCTTTTTCTTTCGTTTTCTGCTTCCTTCACTTGTCTTTCTCTTTCTATCTTTTCTATCATTTCTCCTAGTTTGCTTCTTTCTTCCTCTCCTCTGGTTCTTACTTCATTTATCTCTCTTCTCATCTTTTCTCTCTCTTCTCTTTCTTCTTTTCTTCCTTCTTCGGCTTCCTCCCTCATTTTCTTCAGTTCGTTGTTCATACTTTTCATTCCGCTCATTATGTCGCTGAGTGTTTGCTTCATCCACTCCCCATCTATTCTCTCGTTCGTCTCTTCGTTCCTGTTTTCCATTGTGTGTGATGGTTCTGGCTGTTCTGTGCTCTCTGTTTGTCTAGTTCTCTCCGGGGTTCTTACCGTTTTGTTGCTCTTCTTACGGTTTCTTTCTTCTAGCTGTTCCAGGGTTTCTTTTGCTCCTTCGCTTGTCTCGTCTCCCCCTGCGTCCGGTTGTTTTCTCTTCCAGCACTGGAGTAGCGACCCGTCTGAGGCGGACCTTGCTCTTTCCCAGGATTCAGCCTTTTGCGGTCTTCCGGCTCTGTCTTTTTTTTTCTCCGCTTTTCCGCCCGTCGGTGTTCCCCACACTTCCTTTTCTTCTTCCTTTTCTTTCTTCGTCGTGTTTCCCTCCGCTTTCTCTGCGGTCCTTTTCTCCATGCGTATTTCTTCTAGGTACCAGTGGCGCTCTGCTTGTGACGTCACCGCTTCGTCCGTTGCGTGCTTGCCTCTCTGTATCGTGACGCTCACTTGCGTGTTCCCTTCCTCCTGCTGCCGCCGTGTACTTCACTCTGTTCGCACGTGTCACGTGGTCCTTTGTTTTTCTCTTAATTATCCTTTACTTTTTCGCGTGTTTTACGTTACCCTCTTCCTTTTCACTTCTCACACTGCTGCACTGTCACTTCGTGCACCTTTCTCACACTTCTATGGTCACTTTTTCTTTCCTTTCCTTGCTTTTTCACGATTTTATTGTGTCACGCTTTACATACGTTTACCTCGCTTGACAGTTCGGCTTCCATCTCCCACTGCGCGATATATAATTCGGCAAAAATATTCAATACCTTCGTACACGTATAGGAAATACACGGAAAGAAGAATTTAATGTTTTCTCGTGCGAAATACACTGCGCGATATTTAATTCGGTAAAAATATTCAATACCTTCGTACACGTATAGGAAATACACGGAAAGAAGAATTTAATGTTTTCTCGTAGGAAATACACTGCGCGATATTTAATTCGGTAAAAATATTCAATACCTTCGTACACGTATAGGAAATACACGGAAAAAAGAATTTAATGTTTTCTCGTGTGAAATACATTGCGCGATATATAATTCGGTAAAAATATTCAATACCTTCGTACACGTATAAGAAGTACACGGAAAAAATAATTTAATGTTTTCTCGTAGGAAATACACTGCGCGATATTTAATTCGGTAAAAATATTCAATACCTTCGTACACGTATAGGAAGTACACGGAAAAAAGAATTTAATGTTTTCTCGTGCGAAATACACTGCGCGATATTTAATTCGGTAAAAATATTTAATACCTTCGTACACGTATAGGAAATACACGGAAAAAAGAATTTCATGTGTTCTCGTAGGAAATACACTGCGCGATATATAATTCGGCAAAAATATTCAATACCTTCGTACACGTATAGGAAATACACGGAAAGAAGAATTTAATGTTTTCTCGTGCGAAATACACTGCGCGATATTTAATTCGGTAAAAATATTCAATACCTTCGTACACGTATAGGAAATACACGGAAAGAAGAATTTAATGTTTTCTCGTAGGAAATACACTGCGCGATATTTAATTCGGTAAAAATATTCAATACCTTCGTACACGTATAGGAAATACACGGAAAAAAGAATTTAATGTTTTCTCGTGTGAAATACATTGCGCGATATATAATTCGGTAAAAATATTCAATACCTTCGTACACGTATAAGAAGTACACGGAAAAAATAATTTAATGTTTTCTCGTAGGAAATACACTGCGCGATATTTAATTCGGTAAAAATATTCAATACCTTCGTACACGTATAGGAAGTACACGGAAAAAAGAATTTAATGTTTTCTCGTGCGAAATACACTGCGCGACACGTATAGGAAATACACGGAAAGAAGAATTTAATGTTTTCTCGTGTGAAATACACTGCGCGATATATAATTCGGTAAAAATATTTAATACCTTCGTACACGTATAGGAAGTACACGGAAAAAAGAATTTCATGTGTTCTCGTAGGAAATACACTGCGCGATATATAATTCGGCAAAAATATTCAATACCTTCGTACACGTATAGGAAATACACGGAAAGAAGAATTTAATGTTTTCTCGTAGGAAATACACTGCGCGATATTTAATTCGGTAAAAATATTCAATACCTTCGTACACGTATAAGAAGTACACGGAAAAAATAATTTAATGTTTTCTCGTACGAAATACACTGCGCGATATTTAATTCGGTAAAAATATTCAATACCTTCGTACACGTATAAGAAGTACACGGAAAAAATAATTTAATGTTTTCTCGTACGAAATACACTGCGCGATATTTAATTCGGTAAAAATATTTAATACCTTCGTACACGTATAGGAAATACACGGAAAAAAGAATTTCATGTGTTCTCGTAGGAAATACACTGCGCGATATATAATTCGGCAAAAATATTCAATACCTTCGTACACGTATAGGAAATACACGGAAAGAAGAATTTAATGTTTTCTCGTAGGAAATACACTGCGCGATATTTAATTCGGTAAAAATATTCAATACCTTCGTACACGTATAGGAAATACACGGAAAAAAGAATTTAATGTTTTCTCGTGTGAAATACATTGCGCGATATATAATTCGGTAAAAATATTCAATACCTTCGTACACGTATAAGAAGTACACGGAAAAAATAATTTAATGTTTTCTCGTAGGAAATACACTGCGCGATATTTAATTCGGTAAAAATATTCAATACCTTCGTACACGTATAGGAAGTACACGGAAAAAAGAATTTAATGTTTTCTCGTGCGAAATACACTGCGCGATATTTAATTCGGTAAAAATATTCAATACCTTCGTACACGTATAGGAAATACACGGAAAAAAGAATTTAATGTTTTCTCGTGTGAAATACATTGCGCGATATATAATTCGGTAAAAATATTCAATACCTTCGTACACGTATAAGAAGTACACGGAAAAAATAATTTAATGTTTTCTCGTACGAAATACACTGCGCGATATTTAATTCGGTAAAAATATTCAATACCTTCGTACACGTATAGGAAATACACGGAAAAAATAATTTAATGTTTTCTCGTGTGAAATACATTGCGCGATATATAATTCGGTAAAAATATTCAATACCTTCGTACACGTATAGGAAATACACGGAAAAAATAATTTAATGTTTTCTCGTAGGAAATACACTGCGCGATATTTAATTCGGTAAAAATATTCAATACCTTCGTACACGTATAAGAAGTACACGGAAAAAATAATTTAATGTTTTCTCGTACGAAATACACTGCGCGATATTTAATTCGGTAAAAATATTTAATACCTTCGTACACGTATAGGAAGTACACGGAAAAAAGAATTTAATGTTTTCCGTGCGAAATACACTGCGCGATATTTAATTCGGTAAAAATATTCAATACCTTCGTACACGTATAGGAAATACACGGAAAAAATAATTTAATGTTTTCTCGTAGGAAATACACTGCGCGATATTTAATTCGGTAAAAATATTCAATACCTTCGTACACGTATAAGAAGTACACGGAAAAAATAATTTAATGTTTTCTCGTACGAAATACACTGCGCGATATTTAATTCGGTAAAAATATTTAATACCTTCGTACACGTATAGGAAGTACACGGAAAAAAGAATTTAATGTTTTCCGTGCGAAATACACTGCGCGATATTTAATTCGGTAAAAATATTTAATACCTTCGTACACGTATAGGAAATACACGGAAAAAAGAATTTGATGTTCTCTTGTACGGAAATGAAATTGTGAATATTTTATCGAACGACACGTCTTCATCTGTAAAATATATCTTGTACACTTACCTAATGGTCGTTTCGCCGTCATCTTCACCTTTTTCAGTTATCAACTGCACTAATGACACCCAAATACTCTGGGCCCTATTTATACCTTCGGCTCCCCACTAGGACTCTAAGGACTATGTCTTATCGTGTGCCGTGTGCAAATTTTTCTGAAGCTTTGATTGGTTGTACGTTCAAAAAATACTAGGGACTATCATCTGAACACAAACGATTTACGAATAGTATTTGTTTTCCGAATTTTGTCATGTTTCTGAATGTTAATTTAATTTATAAATGAAAATTGTAATATTCTGATTAAATATCATGTCCCGTATGTAAAAGATAGGTATTATCGACTTGAAAATCGATAGCGTTTGACTCGATCTCTTTCGCGCGTCATTCGTGAAGGTATCATTCGGTAAGCCTCTTTCAACAGGCTACGATTTTTAGATGTTCCTTGAAAATTGTCACGGTTCGGAAAGTATTCAACAAAAATATAAATTGTAGTAATAAACTTTCGAATGCTCGATGATTTCCATCAATTTGATTTATATCCAAACATTAAAATCATTTCGTTGAATGAGTGAAATCAAAATTCTACGTTGAAATTTTATTTCCATTACCGCCTTGAAAATGCTTGCTGTAACGTAAAATACCTTGCTATCGTGATACAATAATTAGAAAAGGAATAATTATAGGGCATGGGTGATATCAGATGAGAGTGTTCATCGTTAGTCGAATAGTTCTTGAGCAACCAGATTATAAGTTGCAATAAACGCATTTTTCCCGCCTCCATGTTCGTTCGCACCAACCGACGCTAGGGGCCATAGAAACACGTGACAGTGCACGTGTGACGTGACGCTTACGGAAGATCTGTTCGAGCTTGTTAGTGCGATAGAATAATTAAAAAACAATCAAATAATAAGTTTCTAAAAACAGCAGGTGTGTGATGTGTTAGCTGACTTCATTAATAGTTCCGCTGAATTTCCAGTATTTACGGGTATAATAGCATATGTAGCTTATTACGACAGATCTGAACCTAACCTCAAGAAATTTTCGCGAGCATGTGCTACTCGTTCATTGCGACTACGTTTGTAAACACCGTGCTAGGATATACAACGAAAGACAAAAGCGAATATTTTCCTTCTATGATACCGCCAGATCCCAACCTGTAAGTAACTCATGTTTACAAATTGATTCCTCAACTTTGATTCAAACTTTTGTTGCTACGCTGTGGAACTCGACACAGCGCGTCAGCTATACTTGCTTATTAATGTTTATTATTTTGATCTGTTTTTAGTGATAATTTAGTGAATGAGATTTCACTCAGATCTACTGCTCTATATGAAGGCGAGGACGACAATTACAACTGCTCGTCATACCGATGAAAATCCTGAATAAGGATTTTCTCTGTATTCATTTTTCATGTCTAATTGTAAGTTAGAAATATTATAGTGAATTAGTTTTCACTGATATCTACCGCTCTGCTCAAGAGCGAGGACGACTAGCTCGTCATACCCATGAGAAACCTGAATAAGGATTTTCTCTGTATTCATTTTTCATGTCTAATTGTAAGTTAGAAATATTATAGTGAATTAGCTTTCACTGATATCTACCGCTCTGCTCAAGAGCGAGGACGACTTGCTCGTCATACCGATGAAAATCCTGAATAAGGATTTTCTCTGTATTCATTTTTCATGTCTAATTGTAAGTTAGAAATATTATAGTGAATTAGTTTTCACTGATATCTACCGCTCTGCTCAAGAGCGAGGACGACTAGCTCGTCATACCCATGAGAAACCTGAATAAGGATTCTCTCTTGGTTGGTTCAAAATGTTTATCACATTTGCAATATTATAGTGAATTAGCTTTCACTGATATTCACCGCTCTGCTCAAGAGCGAGGACGACTTGCTCGTCATACCGATGAAAATCCTGAATAAGGATTTTCTCTGTATTCATTTTTTATGTCTAATTATAAGTTAGAAATATTATAATCAATGAGATTTTCCTCAGATCTAGAAGGCGAGGATGACAACTACAGCTGCCCGTCATACCGATGAGAAACCTGAATAAGGATTTTCTCTGTATTCATTTTTCATGTCTAATTGTAAGTTAGAAATATTATAGTGAATTAGTTTTCACTGATATCTACCGCTCTGCTCAAGAGCGAGGACGACTAGCTCGTCATACCCATGAGAAACCTGAATAAGGATTTTCTCTTGGTTGGTTCAAAATGTTTATCACATTTGCAATATTATAGTGAATTAGCTTTCACTGATATTCACCGCTCTGCTCAAGAGCGAGGACGACTTGCTCGTCATACCGATGAAAATCCTGAATAAGGATTTTCTCTGTATTCATTTTTCATGTCTAATTGTAAGTTAGAAATATTATAGTGAATTAGTTTTCACTGATATCTACCGCTCTGCTCAAGAGCGAGGACGACTAGCTCGTCATACCCATGAGAAACCTGAATAAGGATTTTCTCTTGGTTGGTTCAAAATGTTTATCACATTTGCAATATTATAGTGAATTAGCTTTCACTGATATTCACCGCTCTGCTCAAGAGCGAGGACGACTTGCTCGTCATACCGATGAAAATCCTGAATAAGGATTTTCTCTGTATTCATTTTTCATGTCTAATTGTAAGTTAGAAATATTATAGTGAATTAGTTTTCACTGATATCTACCGCTCTGCTCAAGAGCGAGGACGACTAGCTCGTCATACCCATGAGAAACCTGAATAAGGATTTTCTCTTGGTTGGTTCAAAATGTTTATCACATTTGCAATATTATAGTGAATTAGCTTTCACTGATATTCACCGCTCTGCTCAAGAGCGAGGACGACTTGCTCGTCATACCGATGAAAATCCTGAATAAGGATTTTCTCTGTATTCATTTTTTATGTCTAATTATAAGTTAGAAATATTATAATCAATGAGATTTTCCTCAGATCTAGAAGGCGAGGATGACAACTACAGCTGCCCGTCATACCGATGAGAAACCTGAATAAGGATTTTCTCTGTATTCATTTTTCATGTCTAATTGTAAGTTAGAAATATTATAGTGAATTAGCTTTCACTGATATCTACCGCTCTGCTCAAGAGCGAGGACGACTTGCTCGTCATACCGATGAAAATCTTGAATAAGGATTTTCTCTTGGTTGGTTCAAAATGTTTATCACATTTGCAATATTATAGTGAATTAGCTTTCACTGATATTCACCGCTCTGCTCAAGAGCGAGGACGACTTGCTCGTCATACCGATGAAAATCCTGAATAAGGATTTTCTCTGTATTCATTTTTCATGTCTAATTGTAAGTTAGAAATATTATAGTGAATTAGTTTTCACTGATATCTACCGCTCTGCTCAAGAGCGAGGACGACTAGCTCGTCATACCCATGAGAAACCTGAATAAGGATTTTCTCTTGGTTGGTTCAAAATGTTTATCACATTTGCAATATTATAGTGAATTAGCTTTCACTGATATTCACCGCTCTGCTCAAGAGCGAGGACGACTTGCTCGTCATACCGATGAAAATCCTGAATAAGGATTTTCTCTGTATTCATTTTTCATGTCTAATTGTAAGTTAGAAATATTATAGTGAATTAGTTTTCACTGATATCTACCGCTCTGCTCAAGAGCGAGGACGACTAGCTCGTCATACCCATGAGAAACCTGAATAAGGATTTTCTCTTGGTTGGTTCAAAATGTTTATCACATTTGCAATATTATAGTGAATTAGCTTTCACTGATATTCACCGCTCTGCTCAAGAGCGAGGACGACTTGCTCGTCATACCGATGAAAATCCTGAATAAGGATTTTCTCTGTATTCATTTTTCATGTCTAATTGTAAGTTAGAAATATTATAGTGAATTAGCTTTCACTGATATCTACCGCTCTGCTCAAGAGCGAGGACGACTTGCTCGTCATACCGATGAAAATCTTGAATAAGGATTTTCTCTTGGTTGGTTCAAAATGTTTATCACATTTGCAATATTATAGTGAATTAATTTTCACTGATATCTACCGCTCTGAACAAGAGCGAGGACGACTTGATCGTCATACCCATGAGAAACCTGAGTAAGGATTTTCTCTTGGTTGGTTCAAAATGTTTATCACATTTGCAATATTATAGTGAATTAATTTTCACTGATATCTACCGCTCTGAACAAGAGCGAGGGCGACTTGCTCGTCATACCCATGAGAAATCTGAATAAGGATTTTCTCTTGGTTGGTTCAAAATATTTATTACATTTGCAATATAGTGAATTAATTTTCACTCATATGTACCGCTCCGAACAAGAGCGAGAATAAGCCACTTTTGTTGCTGGACACCGTGACGCTTGTCGAACACAGTGGTACGTACATGATGTACATGAATAATTCTCGATTTGTTCGGGCTATAATTTAGTGCAATTATTTGCATGCATTCCGGTGCTCATGGACACTGCCGCGTAATAATCGCGAGTATTAGTGTATACGGATATATTGGTGTAGCAACGCTGCTAACTGAGTTGCTGGTTAGAAGATGCGTGCTGCGCCATCTAGCGGTATGCAGAGGTACCAATATTGGGCCATCTAGCGGTATGCAGAGGTACCAATATTGGGACCTCTGTTTTACCGCGGTGAAAGGGGACCCGGCCGTGGCCTTGAAACGTTTCATTTCACCTTAAAACTGATTATTCCTTGAGAAAAAATAGAAATTATTGAGTAGCGACCGAGGTCCCGGATGAGACTCACAGACTCGCAGGCTTTCCATGTTATACACTTATCACAAATGTACGGGCAATGAAATCCGGTTAATTCATTGACACACTTGATAAGCGCATTGCTTCGAAACAAAACGAAGATCTTCAGTGAATTACAGATAATTCACGATACGCCTGTACCTCTATGTCTAACTTTTCGATACAAAGTACTATCATTGAGTGAGCCTTGCAAGTTTGGCCTAAGGGTCTCTTCAAGAACCGTGTCGTTCTGGATTTTTACTAATGCCGTTCGATCATCCGATTCTCAAGTACGGTCCATTCTCACATGCCCGCGTTCGCACGGCATCATCCGACCATCCCGATTCACTGTTCAGTTCCCGAAACGAAATATTTTGATCTCGGAACGAGGTCCCGGAAGAGACCCGCAGACCGTAACAGGCTTTGCATGCTATCGTTAATGTACGGGCAATGAGATCCGATTCATTCATCGGTACACTTGATAAGCGCATGGCTTCGAAGAAAACGGGGGTCTTCGGTGAATCCTAGATAATTCGTGGTCACCCGTTCCTCTATGGCTAACTTTTCGATAAAAAAGTACAATAAATGGGGATGCTTTGTAAGTTCGGACTAAGGGTCTCTTCAAGGACCGTGTCATTCTGGATTTGGGAATGCGCGTCATATGTTGTAACATTGCAAGGTGCACCTGCCGTTACAATCAGCTCCCGAACCCTTAGACGGCCGTAATTAAGTAATTGGGAGTGAATGTGGGAAGCACGATTGCAATAGGATAGCCACGAGGCTAATATAATCTCCGAGAGGCGACCGTGACTGCACTAAGGCTGTAGACTTTATTTCTGATTTTGTTGGTTTTCTTTTTCACTTTCTCTATTATGGGGGAGCCATGGCCAAACTGTTGGTGGAGGACGACGTGACATGACCGACGCGAACTTACGTGGACGACCCGGACAGTATGAGGCCCACCTAAACTTAAGGCTACGACGCCCCTGGGGGCCTAGCACTACGTCAGCCAACGGAACAGCCAGCGAGAACGCGGGGGAGTGCCAAGGGCACTCAGCTACGAGGGAAAACGGTGGTGGAGGTGATTCCCGCCACCCCCAAGAACCAGCGAACCGCGTTCCGCCAGAAGAATCCTCGAGGATCACCCTTCCCGACTTTGAAGTTTCGCGCGTAGTGCGGCCAAACCGCCATGTAAGGCGATCTGGCGTTCGATAGACAGATCGATAATCGCCTAATTACCGAGGGTGCACAATACGGGCACCATGCGGTCTAGTAGATCACTCTGTCGTAGGCTAGCGTAGCGATCAGTCCTGCGATAAGGACGGTTGGATTGAGTGTCTGGAGTGTGTTAAGAGTTTTGTTAGTTTTGCGTTTTGTCGGACACCCGCGAGGGACTGGTCAAAAATCCAGGAGCCTTCGGAGGGATTTCGCCCACGAGGCAGTACTCTTTTTGGAGGTGGCTGGAAAGCGGTAAGCGTTAGCCAACTCTACCCATTTACTGATTTGAATCTGGCAACGGCCGTCGGCCATCTTGCCCCTAGTCAAGCCACAAGGCTCTTTAGTATTTCGAGGATTCAAATAAAGACGACCCCCGAGTCGGTAGGCCGTCACCAGTGTCCCGTAGTAATAGAGAATTTTCGCGTTTTCCTTTGAGTACGTTTTGTAGTTTCGAGCACTGTAATTTTGTCGCGTTTCGTCCTGCAGCACACGAGTGCAAGAAGGACAGTCTTAGGTCGTCACTGTCGCTGGCTCTCTCCCTCCTACGAGGAGACTCAGACGGTTAACTCAGGCGTGAGCCTGCTTAGTTTCTTTTCTTTGGTCTCTCTTTATTATATCATTTCAAATCTCGATTCGCCTACGAAGGCAGAGTTAGGTTAAGTTAGTTTAAGTGGAATTTGTAAATATTCAAGTATCGAAGAGGCCTAGCCTCCCGTAGGCTCGCCGGTCGCCTATACCCGACCGACAGCCGAGTCAATCGTTGTTGTTAATTTATTAGGTTTTAGGTAATTATTCATGAACACCTCGTGGTGATTATTCTGTTTGTCCACTGTGATATTGTTCCGCGAGGTACCGATTTGCCGAGTTAATTATTAGTTCCTTATTTTTTTTCTGTTATTGCTGTCCTACGTGGAAGCTCTTGTTTTTCTATTGTAATTGTAAAACTCGCAAATCGAGGCGAGGCCGCCTTTACACGGCCTGCAGCCGACTAGTACCCGAGGGGGAGTACCCCCGGGTACGCACGATTATTGTTATTAATTTTTAAATCCGTTTTTCTATTTTATTGAATAAATTCTTATATTTTTGTTACCGTAAACTCCACGAGTAGTTATTTAACGCCGAGCTCCTCGTTCATTTAATCCCGACCCCTCTCCGCGGTACTGTTGCTAGCCGCCGCGTAAGATTTCGTTAGGCTCTTGTTTGTTTTGTTTTTGATTCTGAAAGTGGCGAGTAGTCGCCTGGCGCCCAACCAATTTAAATTTCACGTATAGCTGTGTGAGCGTTGGATGGACCCCGGAGTCTGGCGATCCGGTCCAGATCCGAGGGTACAGTAAAAATCCACGTCACAATGTATACACTCAGAAAAATCATTCAGTTCCATAAGCAAAATCGTTTTGTTGACAACTTTTGGTAGTTGTAACGAAAAATATTGTCGATGATACGAATCATATTGTTGGTTCAAAAATATGTGCCAAATTTGTTTTGTTAGTCGTATAAAAATATTTTGTTGGTGACATTTGGCCTTTTCAACAAGATAGTTTTGTCATCAATTCCAAATTCAATCATTTGTGTGAGCGCAACCGAACTTTGTGTAGTCTATACCGAATACAACGCGGGAGATTTATTTCGTACTTCTATCAAAATATTTTGTTGGCGACATTTGTCTTTTCAACAAGATAGTTTTGTCGCCAATCCCAAATTCAATCATTTGTGTAAGGGCAACCAAAGTTTGGGTAGTCTATACCAAATCTAGCGCGCGAACGTTACGCACTCGGGCGGATTCAAACGGCAATCGCGGCAGCGACAGCGGGCTGTGGTAGAGATAGACCTGCAGAAGCATGCAGAGCTGCAGAAGCCAGACCGGTACGTTGCGTGAAGACGGTGTGTCGTGCGAAGCTGTTTAAAGTTTATGGCAGTTCATACCAGTTCATGTAATGGACGACCTAACATCAAACGTCTTACGAGATTGAGGGTTCCCTGAATTAATAGATGCCTTCCAAGGTAAGTGAATTATGTTTCCTATATACGAATTTTTATCTACGAGTAATGAATGCTGGCATATAGCACGTGGCTCGTAGGTTATGCCAGTAGTCCCTTTCACTTTCGATCCTTGGACAAGTTACTCTCAGAATTAACGAATATACCTATATTCTGATAAGGTCAAGGATAAGGAATCTTCGTTGTAGAGTTTGAGGTATTAACGAATCGTTGCAAGAGTTTTATTCGGATACGACTATACACATATATATAAAGCACGTGTTGAAACAATGTAGCACGTGGCGAAGATCCTAGATTGTCGAAGCGTCTGTCCCAGTGAAAATTAGATTATTGCAATTTAGACATTATTTTTGTGTACAATTTCTCTGGAAAGTTTTTTTCATTCGCCAGTGTTGGTGTAGAAATATTTGGTTGAGAAGACAAAAAATTTTAGGCCTCAAATAACAGAGAATACGCAGGGATTTTTATGTACTGAGGAAGATTAATTATACTTACTGTTATTAAAACTAGTTAATAACTGTCATAATTTATAGCTATGAATCAACAATGTCAATCATTCATTGTTTCAATTCCCTCAATTATTCATTTAATCCAAATATAGCCCAAACTTTATCGAATTTTTCAATAGAGAAAATCTGAAATTTAAAAATGAGAATTGTCTTTCAAATGATCAAAATCAATTCAATTTTGTTTCCAAGTTTCGAAATGTTAAGGAACAAAACTGGTGTTATTTTTGTCCACACTTCTTTGTCAACATGAAATTAAGGCCAACAAGAATATTTTTTGCAAAAAGTATTTTAGATCTTCTGTGAGTTGTATTTAATATATTCTTATAGCTATTATAACTAATAATGGTGAAAAGGCGGTATCTTGTAACAAAAAAAGAAGAAAAAAAAAACGTTATTAGAATTTATTGTATAAAAATATACAGGGTACAGTAAAAGAATTCAAACAGCATAAAAAATACTAATTGTTTCGAAAAATGTCTTGTTACTGTCAATTTCATATCATTAAAAGCAGCTTGTATAGTTTACTCGTTAATAACATTTAATACAAATCATAAAAAATGTTGGATGTCAAAATTATGTGTTTCATTGAATTATTTGAAGTTGGAAAGCATATCCATAGTCGTTATACAGGGTGATCCACAACGAGGTATTTTCCTTTTACCAGTAGATTCCTCGTGAAAATCTAAGACGAAAATTATGAGTGCTAAAATGTCGAGGGTGAAGCCGTTTTTGGATAAGAGCCGTTCAAAGTTAGCCAATACGAGAGCTGATACGAAGCTGTCTCAGGGCCGGACCGCCAGCCTGGCGGTCCTCGCGACGCGTCACCGGCCACCGCGATCTCGCCAACCGACGAAACGACGATCAACGGCCCTGAGACAGTTTCGTATCTGCTCTCGTATTGGCTAACTTCAAACGGCCCTAATCTAACAACGGCTTCACCCTCGATATTTTAGCATTAATAATTTTCGTCTTAGATTTTCACGAAGAATCCACTGGTAGAAGAAAAATACCTCATTCTGGATCACCCTGTATGTGGATAAGTTCTAATTAACAAATTCATTTATGTTTTTACGGTCGTGTATATGTAGCTGAGTATATTGATCATGAAGCCTTACTAAGTCTGAATCCTGAATGCAAAGAGATTGAACAGCTTGTTCCAAGAATTGGTACACGATCGAAATTCAAATCAGCTCTCAGGACCTATCAAATGATAATGTCAAGTAAATTGGAAACTCTGTCACCGTCAACTTCAGAAACACAATCTGATGTGTTCTCGTCAGATGCGTTAAGCGAAGAGGGACACCTCTAGTTAAATTAGCTTTTTTCATATGAGTAATTAAGGCATACATGTGAAAGGGGTTAGAGAAAGATGAATATAAATAAGAGAATCTAAAGTTATGGCGGAACTAATTTTTTTACTTATAAACAATTTGAATGTGGAAAAGAGTACTTGAGGAGTATTGTGAGGTCAGCTTGATGGGCTGTCAAGCCTTCGATGATGCTCAACACTACACGATGTGTTTCCAGTTCCCATTAGCAAGAAATGAAGAACTAATCTATGAACAACCCTTGTAAATTAGTTTATCGATTGATACCATTGAATTTATCATTGTATATTACGATTATAACTGAACTAGCTTAAAGGTATATCTACTTGTTCATTCATACGAAGTTTCTCATAATTTATTGCAGGAATTGCTGCGAGAAGCTGTAACGGATTATATTAAACCTTGCACCGAAAACTCATTTTCTTTCCACAATCAATCACTTGAAAGACAAATAACTGGATTGCAACGCTTTGAAAACTTGAATGATAGTTTAAATCCAGATATTCAATGCATACAGAAAGATAGGAATCTATCTCACAACAATAATATCCCACGGAAAAACATCGTAGATGTAAAAAAAGCCGCCAAGTACTTACACAGAAATCACAATTGCCTTATAAGCAGAACGTTTCGCCAGGCTTTGTCGTGAAATCAAGAAAAAGGCCAAGCACCGAACGTACCCCTGCGATCTCTCAGCAAGTCTACGTCGTGAAGGCGAGTTTCGTGTAAGGATATCGAAACATCATTCCAAGAGCTACGTACTTGGCGGGCACATTCGGTTTTTTTTTCTTTGTGTTTGTTTTTTCTGCTTTGGATTGATAGTACTTTCGCGTATCTTGTGAATTATTTTTTTACGACTGCTTTTTTCATATTGTTTATTCATCAAATCTGGCATCCAAAATCTAGAGATTAATAGAACGCGACTTCTTGCAGTTTCATTCTGTATTTGGCTGTTTGTCTAACAGTTATTCCGAACTGTGAACAGTTGCTAGTATCGGTACTCGGCAGCTGATGGATGTCTCAAAGTACTATGTTTCCGGTCGCTAGATATATGTGTACCTACACGTCGTGAATCTTGCATCGACTGACGAATATCTGATTCGCAGATAACATTGGTTCCATACACACTCATTCAAAATGCATCCTTCGATCTCGTGGCACGACCTCGTCGTGGCAGTTGGAAGATCAGCGTGTGCGAGTTGACGTCAGTGCTTGCGTGCGGGCGCCTTCGGGCGCCCGCACTACAGCACTTCCGTAAACTCGCACGCGCTCATCTTCTTGTACTAATGTGTATAGTATAGTTGCGAATGATTATTTTTCACAAACGAATGAGCAACAAAATATTTTTGCAATAAAGTGACGCCGAACTATTACGAGGGAGAGTTGCAAGTATTGTACAGTGGAACCTCGATAATCCGAACTTCTGTTATCCGAACCGCAACTCGCTTCATCCGAACCATCATATAAATTTCAGAATTTTATGTTATATATATTATATACAGGGTGACCCAAAATTCCCGCACCACCTTGAATAGGCAGGTACCTAGTCGAATTTTAAGACGAAAGTTCCTTTACGAAAACTCTCCAAAGCCAACGGTTTTCGAGTTATTCAAAATCGCGATTGACGAATCAGAGCGTTTTTTATCATCGTGATAGTGCCGGCTCAAAAGCAAGCCATGGGCAGAGCCCGGATCTTTAATACTAGCTTGTACAACCGCTATTTTTTATATTATTCAATTTAATTTGTAGTTCTGGTCGTCCAGGTCGATTGCGCCGTAGTTCCTGATGCCCAGGTCGATCGGATCATGGTCTTCGCCGTCTAGGTTTCATCCGGCGTAGTTTACGTCGACCGCTCCATAGTTTCAGCGGTCCAGGTCATTCGCTCCATAGTTCTCGGCCGTCTAGGTTGACCGCTCCATAGTTTCGGCGGTCCAGGTCGTCCGCTCCATAGTTTTTCGCCGTTAACGTCAACCGCTCCATATTTTCAGTGTTCCAGATCATTCGCTCCATAGTTTTCGGCCGTCTAGGTCAACCGCTCCATAGTTTTAGCGGTCTAGGTAATTCGTTCCATAGTTCCAGCCGTCCAGGTCATTCGTTTCATAGTTCTCGGCCGTCTTGGTCAACCGCTCCATAGTTTCAGCCATCCAGGTCATTAACCGCTAAAACTATGGAGCGGTCGACCTAGACGGCCGAAAAATATGGAGCGAACGACCTGGACCGCTGAAAATATGAAGCGGTTGACCTAGACGGCTGAGAACTATGGAGCGATTGACCTGGACCGCTTAAAATATGGAACGGTTGACGCAAACGGCAAAAAACTATGGAACGGACGACCTGGACAGCCGGAACTATGGGGCGGTCGACCTAGACGGCCGAGAACTATGGAGCGAATGACCTGGACCGCTGAAAATACGGAGCGGTTGACATGAACCGCAAAAAACTATGGAACGGACGACCTGGACCGCTGAAACTATGGAGCGGTCGACGTAAACTACGCCGGATAAAACCTAGACGGCGAAGACCATGATCCGATCGACCTGGGCGTCAGGAACTACGGTGCATTCGACCTGGACGACTGAAAATACAAATTGAATTGAATAATAATAAAAATAGCGGTCGTCCAAGCTAATAAGAAAGATACTACGGGCTCTGCCCACGGCTTGCTCTTGAGCCGGCACTATTACAATAATAAGGAACGCTCTGATTCGTCAATCGCGATTTTGAATAACTCGAAAACCGTTGGCTTTGGAGAGTTTTCGTAAAGGAACTTTCGTCTTAGAATTCGATAAGGTACTTGCCTATTCAAGGTGGTGCGGGAATTTTGGGTCACCCTGTATATATATATGTATATATATTATAGCATACGTGTGTGTATTACATGTGTCTTAGATATTTCCCACTATTGAAACATCGCTTCACCCAACATTACCGTTCGATTATCCGAACTTTCGCTAATCCGAACTGGGCCCGGCCCGGTCCGAATTGGTTCGGATTATCGAGGTACTACTGCAGTAATCGATTCTTCGATTGTCATTGCTCAATCGCGAGCAAGATTGTATGACATAGTAGTATAGGTACACTAAACTAATCATCAACTGAATTTCATATTTATCATTATATTAAACCGTCATACTCTACGTACTACGTATGCATACACGTATACCGTAGCTGCGCGTTTTAGGTTTTATGCCGAAATAGCAAAGTAGATTTTCTCGATTCGACAGTTTTGCAAGTGAATAAGTTTATTCCCTAAAAATTAATACTACATACTTAATTCATTGTCTTCCATAGTAAGGTACGTGATTCCAGAGTATCAAGTCTGATCAGATAATTCAATGACAGTGGACCGACCACGATTTTTATTTATTATACAAGGTATTTATGTCTGTGAAGTTATACGGATAATTAAGGACACGTAGAAGTATATTCTGATACGATGATTGGTTGGAATAACTAGTTTTCCAGTGTATTTCATTGCTATTGGATTGAAAACTCAATTTTCGAGTAAAACGAAGCGAGTTGTCCGTATAGCTGTAAAAAACCGAATGTGCCCGCCAAGTACGTAGCTCTTGGAATGATGTTTCGATATCCTTACACGAAACTCGCCTTCACGACGTAGACTTGCTGAGAGATCGCAGGGGTACGTTCGGTGCTTGGCCTTTTTCTTGATTTCACGACAAAGCCTGGCGAAACGTTCTGCTTATAAGGCAATTGTGATTTCTGTGTAAGTACTTGGCGGCTTTTTTTACATCTACGATGTTTTTCCGTGGGATTTCACTCCTTTTTGCAAGTATAGAATATTGATATCGCTGTTATATAAGGGTGATTCAGGTTGGGCGCACCACCTTACGTGGGTCCTCCTGTAAATCTAAGACTAAATTTTTTTTACCAAAACTTCGAGGGACTAACGGTTTCGGAGCTACGGAAGATCTTAGTTGACCAATCACAGGGCTTATGAGTGACCAAGACAGGGCCGGTTCAAGAGTGTAAGTCGAGCAGTACCCGCGGCGGTTCGATTTTTACTGTACGAAGTTTCAGTTCGATTTCTAGATTAGTATGACGGCGTCGCCTCCTGGAGATGTCTTCATACGCCATTCACCTCCGTTCTCGTCGTCCTGTTCCTCTGATTCATAGTTTCAGTCGTCCAGGTCCTCCACTTCGTAGTTTCAGTCGTCCAGGTCCTGCGTTTCGTAGTTCTCGTAGTCGCAGGACCTGGACGACTGAAACTACGGAGCAAAGGACCTGGACGACTCAAACTACGGAACGAAGGACCTGGACGACTGAAACTACGAAGCGAAGGACCTGGACGACTGAAACTACGGAGCGCAAGACCTGGACGACTCAAACTACGGAGCGAAGGACCTGGACGACTCAAACTACGGAGCGAAGGACCTGGACGACTGAAACTACGGAGCGCAAGACCTAGACGACTCAAACTACGGAGCGAAGGACCTGGACGACTGAAACTACGAAGTGCAGGACCTGGACGACTGAAACTATGGATCGAAGGACCTGGACGACTGAAACTACGGAGCGCAAGACCTGGACGACTCAAACTACGGAGCGAAGGACCTGGACGACTGAAACTACGAAGCACAGGACCTGGACGACTGAAACTATGGATCGAAGGACCTGGACGACTGAAACTACGGAGCGAAGGACCTGGACGACTGAAACTATGGATCGAAGGACCTGGACGACTCAAACTACGGAGCGAAGGACCTGGACGACTGAAACTACGGAGCGCAAGACCTGGACGACTCAAACTACGGAGCGAAGGACCTGGACGACTGAAACTACGAAGCCGAGGATCTGGACAAATGAGACTACGATTTTGAGGATCTAGTACGAGAATCACTGGGTGGGGGATCTGGAAGTATGAATCAGAGGATGAGGACGACGAGACGGAGGTGAATGCCGTACGAAGGCATCTCCAGGAGACGACGCCGTCATACTCATCTAGGAATCTAATCTAACTGAAACGTCGTACAATAAAAATCGATCCTCCGCGGGCACTGCTCGACTTGCACTCTTGCTCACTCATAAACTTTGTGATCGGTCCACTAATGTAAGGTCTCGTGTAGCTCCGAAACTATTGGTGTCTCGAAGTTTCGGTAAAAGAAATTATTACTTTTCAGGAGGAATACACCCACCTGAGGTGGTGCGTCCAGCCTGAATTACCCTGTAATAAAAAATATATAAATTTAATTAACGCCCTCGGGCGGCCATTTTGCCGTACTAAGCGCTTTGTGACTTTATTAAAATCTCCTGACCGAGTGTGAGTACCGATTCGCACCAAAAACAATAGGGAGCTAGATTTCGATGGAGAACAGCTACGTTTTAAATTTCAAGTCGATACATACAGCCGTTCGATTGATATCGTGGTCCCTAGCAAGCGTCTAGCGAAAAATGGGGCGAAGAAGAAGAAGAAGATTGTGTTTTTTCATCAACTTTAACAGTTAATATCTCTGGAACCAAACGACCGATTCTGTTCGAATTTGGACAACGAACTCATTTGGACTGGGACTCATAATCTCGTAAATTTCATCCGATAATATTCACGCATTCGGGAGATATAACGGTATGTTTACAGGTATGAACCGTTGCCTCGGGAAAATAATTCTTGGCTGCGCTCGCCTAACTTCAAAATAAAAATAATAAGAAAAAAAAACTTTGGGGCTTGGTACTTGGCGGCGATTCGCTGCCGCGAATCTTGATTATAGTCGTAGACGAGACAAAAAAAGACAATTCAAAGAATTTACAGACATCGAAGGAGGGTCCCAGTTTCTTGTACAGAGGATTACAATCTTTGGTAATTCCAAAAATTGTTATGTATCATTGAAATTTTGGAACTAGAGGAAGTTATCAGTTCGTATGATTATAATTTTCTTAAATTCATATGTACATTCTGTTCAGGATTTGAAAGCACTTTTAAGTGAGACGATCGTTGGCAAGGTGGTATTTACCACATATCAAATGCGAAATGAATTCGATGATGCAACACGTAGAAAACTTGTGGATGTGATAATAACGTCGTTGTTAACAAAAGTTGACGAAGTGGGCCAACCGTAAGAATCATTCGTGCACGCCTGTGGAGTAATAGTTAAAAACATAGTACAAAAAAACAAAAATCCTCATTATTGCACTATTTTCAGAATCTTATTAAACAATTCACATTTTGATGAGTTGGCAGACAAAATTGTACAGTTATTCCCAGATGAAGAAAAGGAATTGTACTACATCAAGCCACTAGCAGAAGGACCTCGTCAGAAGATTTCCAAAGGCAAACTGGTTGACTGTTATCGGAATAGATTGCGTCAAATGCGTAAAGTTGGGCTCGTTCCAAATCGAAAACGAAGAATTGATGCCACAAAGGATGTAACAGATGTTATTGATGACGAAAGTAAGTTATGCAGAATCTTATGTGCATACATAACAATAATTGTTTCATCTATGTTTGGGTAAGCGTAGTTGTCAAGTTCACCATGATTGGCTTCAGCATAATACAACGCCATGGTCATCGGTTATCGAGCACTGGAATGCTTCGCGAGCAATAAGGCAGAATAACTTTCAGGGCTCAACTGAAAGTGTCGACTCCGTTTTAGAAGAATGGCCAGTCCTAAAGCAACCATTGGGCTATACTTTAGTAAGAATCCAATATATTGTCATGTATCATGTATCATTTGTCAGTGCTGTACAGGCATGTTGTATTAGCCTGCAAATTACAAGTTTGCAAATGTATATATGTTAAATTTGTAACAGATTGAAAGTGATTATAATGAAATCTTCAAAGATGGTTTGAGTCTGTATTCTGAGTGGCCTCAGCTTTCTGAAAAGCTAGAGAAGTTGGTTAGATCCAGTGTCAAGGACAAAGCTTATATATCCCTACTGGATGACTTGAAATCCAGTGAAAGTACATCAGGTGAATATCGAATCAAAGTTCCTATAATTTCTTTTTCAATCCAAAATTCAATATATGAAAATGTGCTAATTATTCTTGCAGACTCCAGAGATGCCAGTCTGCTGACACTATTGCCTATATTATGTTTGACATCGTCTCCAATACGTACTCCCAAATGTTTGTGGAAACCGACACTTGCTAAATCAATCAATGGCTTCATCTTGCATGTAAAGGTGAGAAATATTCCGGTCACATTCATACAATTCTATGGCACTTTGTATATCTAGTCTGTATGTATTTTTTATTGCTAGCTAATATTGAACTTACGCAATCAAACTTGTGGAATTAATTTCTTGCGTTTTCAGATTCCAGGAGATCTAGAAATAGCAAGAGAAGAACAGCGAGATAGAATGCACAAAATGAAACTACCTCTTCAGCCGTACGTCATAGTTGTTGGTTCTCGCTTATCTGCTATTGAGCAATCGTACATCGACATAGATAGCACACTGTACTCGATGGAAAGTCCCTTAAAAGCTGTGGATATTTGTTACAAGGCATTCCATGCGCTTCATGCGAGATATCCGGTTGAAAGTGAACAGGTTTGGCTTGTTTTACAAAAATTTGTGTACAAGCGAACGACCAAATGGGACAAAAAAATCAAATCTGTTATGCTTCTCATAAAAAAACTCAACAAAGAGTGAGGACTGGCTCATTTGTTTTCACATTATTATTTTTCTTTTCATGTTAGTTATTCTCAAGAGATATCTAATTCTGATATTTTTCGCCAGTATTATTAATTTTATAATCCTTACACATTATTCTCACATACTCACATTATTATTTTTCTTTTTATGTTAGTTATTCTCAAGAGATATTTAATTCTGATATTTTTCGCCAGTATTAATAATTTTACAATTCTTATATTCACACGTAATGACGTACTTTTCTTATGCATATGTGCATTTTTACTTGAAATATCGCAGCCACCGTTATTTAAAGAGTCGTTAAACTCATGAAAATTCTTTTAATTTCGGATAAAAAAGGTTGAAAATATGTCGTTAATTAAAGACTGATATTGTCCTGTGTTCTGTGATTGTATAGTGATAGTAGTTTTAACGTAATTTGCGGTCGAAATGACATCCCAGTCGTATAGTAATTAAGCCTTTATATATTATTCAGTTGTTCATTGCGTGAACAATTTTGAGTGTTTTACACGATAATTGAGATTGTATTGTTTAGTTTTGCGTACTGTGTTCCGCAATTCTTGTTAGTTTTAGTATCATCAACTGCAATTACGTTCTCTGTAGTGGAAGTATTATTAATCATAGTTTTCATAAGGCTGAAACCTGAAAGGTATATCTAGTTTATCTGTGCTCCCAAATTATTACATACATACATTTCATGATGTTTAAATGCTTTGCATGTGATTCTTCTTTCCCGGAGATACAAATACTTATAACTCATTTTAAATTGCAACACAGATTCAGCATGCATAGTCGTTTCGAATGCAAGCAAGATGCATGCATTCGACAGTTCCAAAGCATATATGCATTTAGGCAACATTTCACAAAGAAACATGGTTACTCACAAAAATTAGTCCGAGAGGAAATTGATAACTCTGTAAAAAACTACCCGAAAACAGAATTATTGGATTCATCAGCTGCAACGAATCAATGCACTTTGAATGCCAGCATAGATGAATGTGAAAAGGAAGTAGGTGTCCAATCCGGTATTTCCAAAAATTCAGTCAGTGAAATCAAGAGTCGAGTAAAAGTTAATGCTGCATCTTTTATTTCAAATTTATACAGCGATACTTCTTTGACGCAACAACGAGTCCAGACTACGATTGACGTGACAGGAGAGTTTATTAAAGGTACAATAATCCATGAACTCAAATTTGAAGTTATGTCAAAGTTAGAGAAATTAGATTTAGACGTACATGACAGAGAAAATATAGAACAAGCTTTTGACATTTGTGGAACACCCTTTGCAGATTTGCAAACTTATCATCGAAGGTTACAATATTTGAAAGGACTCGGGTGTTACATAGAACCAACCAGTTATGTAATTGGTAATAGTCTACAAAGCAAAAGAATTAACGGGGTATTCACACTGACTCCAGTAAATGTTACAGGTCAATTTGTTTCAATAAAGCTTGTATTGAACAAATTATTCGAGATGCCCGGTCTTTTACAAATGGTTTTCAACTATATGGATCAATTATCACAAGAATCTGATTCGATCAGAAATATAGTTCAAGCGGAATTATTCAAAAGGATACGCAACAGATTCCCTGGGAAAGTAGTTTTGCCGCTTATAGTATACTTTGACGAATTTGAAACTAACAACCCTTTAGGAAGCCACGCAGGGGCGCACAAAATAGGTGCTGTTTATTTCTCTCTGCCATGCATTCCCGTCGAGTTTCAATCGAAGCTAGAAAATATATTTTTAACACTTCTGTTTTGTAACACTGATAGAGTGGAATTTGGTAACAAAGCCACATTTATGCCACTTTTGAATGAATTGAAAGATATGGAAAAAAATCCAGTTTTTACTTGGAATGACACAGACATTTTTATGTCTTGTATTTTAATCATCGGAGACAATTTGGGTGTACACGAAATGTGTGGCTTTGTACAAAGTTTCTCTGCCAAATATCCGTGCCGATTTTGCAAAGTACATCGAGAAAAACTTAAATTCCAATCTGTTGAAGAATCTGACTTGATAAGAACTGTTAAAAATTATGATGAAGATCTTGAACTGAATGATGTAAGCAAAACTGGTATTTCAGAATATTGCATCTTCAATGAATTACTTTCCTTCCATGCGATTGAAAATACTGCAGCTGATGTAGCGCATGACTTTCATGAAGGAGCTATTCCATATGGTATGTCGCAAATAATCTTACATTTTGTCGATCAATCAAAACTATTCACGCTCAATCAACTTAATAATCGCATTGGAGGATTTGACTTTGGGCCTGTAGACTCTGGAAACAGACCTCCCTTTGTTAGAAGAGAAAAACTAAAATTAGGTCGATTAGGAATGTCTGCTACGGAGACAGGTACATTTATTAAATACTTCGGTCTTATAGTAGGAGATATGATCCCAGAAAATAACGATTACTGGAAGTTATATATTTATTTACGAAAAATATTCGACATACTCACCGCTCGTGCATTCACCGAAGAAGATTTGACATATTTAGAGACCTTAATCAAAGAACATCATGAAATGTATGTAAAATTATTTGGGAACACGTTAAAACCTAAGCATCATTTTATGTTACACTATCCCCGCTTGATGCGGTCTGTTGGACCATTAATTAATATTTGGTGTATGCGATATGAAGCAAAGCACAAACCATCAAAAATCACGGCTCATATTTGTTGTTCTCGTGTGAATTTGCCTTATACTCTAGCAGTGAAGAGTCAGCTACAGTTGTATGATCGATTTACGAATAAAATCGGTCTCGAACATAAAACATTATTCGGACCTGATACCACTCTAAATGTTGAAAAACAACCTTCTTTCACAAGATTCAGTAACCTATTACCTGACTCTTTTCACACTGTATCGTGGGTGAATTTGAAAGGGTTATTTTATAAACCAAAAATGGTTCTCAATGTAGGATATGAAAACGCTTTACCCATTTTTGCTACAATTACATTGGTCTGCCTTGATAAGGACAAAGAAATATTTTTTATAGTTCGTTTGCTAAAAACAGTAAGCTTTAATACACACGTACATGCATATCTAGTCGAATCGACAGATCTCTGGTCATGCTATTCCTATGAAGCCTTGTATAATTACGCAACGACTTATGTACTCAATAATTGTTATGTAACATTGCAGAATGTTTGAAATATATATATGTGTGTTCGATTACTACATATTGATCTCATTATTCCAACCCACGGATAAAACAACAAAATATTTTTTTGTCAGTTAATATTTCCATTTTTCGAATCGACAAACTATTTGGTTGTTCCGACAAATGAAGATGACAAATATGAACAGCTAACAACAAACTATTTTGTTGTTCCGACAAATGAAAATGACGAATATGAACAGCTAACAACAAACTATGTGGTTGTTCCGATAAATGAAGATGACAAATATGAACAGCTAACAACAAACTATTTTGTTGTTCCGACAAATGAAAATGACAAATATGAACAGCTAACAACAAACTATTTGGTTGTTTCGACAAATGAAGATGACAAATATGAACAGCTAACAACAAACTATTTTGTTGTTCCGACAAATGAAAATGACAAATATGAACAGCTAACAACAAACTATTTGGTTGTTCCGACAAATGAAAACGACAAATATCAACGGCTAACAACCAACTATTTTGTTGTTTACACAAATCAAAATGTCAAATGACAACAAAATATTTTGTCAAACTGAAACGTCAACTAACAGAAGAATATTTTGTTATTCAAACAAAAAATTTACTCGTACTAAGTTTTGTTGTGTTGACACAACTATTATGTCACATATATTTTGTTATAAATACTGATTTGTAATGTTGTCGGAACAAAATAAATGGGTGAAGGGTACAAAATAAGCTAAAAAAATTATTTTGTGTGCTCGACAATAAATTTAGTTGTTTAAATAGTAACAAAATTTTTTTGTTGGTGCAACAATTTTTTTGTCACGACAACGAAACATTTTTCTGAGTGTAACTGTATGAAAGTGTATATACCGTATGAAAGTATACATATATAAACAATATATTGGCTCATTCAAGACCGTGTCCCGGAAACGCACAATCCATCGTATTTATACGAATATATATTTCACACGGTCCTGGAATAAACCTTTTCATTATGTATTGGTTGTTACCGGTACGGTCCTGGTAACATACTTTACGTATCAAAAACTTCCAGGTCCGACCTGGAAAGTACCAAATGTCCCGGACAAAACGACTGTATACCAAATTTGGACCTGATAGCGACCTGTGGACATACATATATATATATATATATTGTAACGAGGCAAAATATTTGCCTCGTAATGGAACAATCGACTCCTCCTCAGACGAAAGCGACCCCGCGAAAAAAAGAAATAAATCGAAACAAGGAGTCCCCAGCTCAGGTTCCGAAGGTCCCCTAATTTAATTTCTATCATTTATAATCCTTTGTTTTTCCCGCCCCTCTCTAATACTGTACGTGCCGTCTCGACCGGAGCAACGAGGGAGATCATCCCTCAATCCCACTACACCTGGCAGGTCACCTGGAAGCCTCAGAGTCAGTAGCCGGGGCGGCCAAGTGCATCATATCCTGAGATACGCCTGGAAGCGCGCTGCACAAAGATCTTCCCATCTCCAAGAATATCCCGCTCCCCTCCCGATCTGTCTCGTACCGGCCTGGTCCACCGGTCCACATGCAGATATTTCCGCCTTCCAGGGTATCGCGAAACATGAGATGCCATCTATTAACCCCCTGGCAAAAGCTCTGAGTGCCAAAGGCCCTGTCAGGCCCGCCACCTCGTCATCGAAGAAAGAAGAGAAAAACCGTCCACCAATTAAATGCATAGCCTGCATTTGCCCCCCCCCCCCCCCCCCCCCCCCCCCGCCCACTAATTTTTAATTTGGGTAGTAACAGGCGGAAACACGCCACTTCTTGTTTGGATACCGTTAAAGATAGAGCGTTCCTTGTTGATTTTCGTAAAACCTTTTTTTCCATTCATCAAGACCTTGTTGCTTTTTTTTTTGTGTTTCATTTCGATTTTGTTTGTTTTATTTCTGTTGCCCATAATTTTGTGTGTGTTTATTTTCTTTTTCTTTGTTCGTTTCGTTTCCCTTTTTTTTGTTGTGTGAATTTAGAAAAAAAACTATTTATTTTGTGTTTGTGTCGCCGAGGCGGTTTTCCCTAAGGTAAGCTTTCCATTCTAAACGACCTTCCGATAATATCCAAATCAAATTGTCCGATTTTAGCTTCCCTTAAAATCGAATCGAATTGTTGTGTTTCGGTTTGCCCTTATTCTTTGTAACTCCCTGAAAATTAACATATGTGTACTTGTGTATCGTTAGATCGATTTTTCTAGAAAGCCTTTGGCCCCAAAATATCGCGTCGTTTCTATCCCTGAATTGAAAGCTTGGGTTTTGTCCTTTGTTATTGTTTGTATCGTTACCTAGCCACGTGTCTCTAGAAAGATCGACTAACACATCCTAGATAAGCTTCTCCCTAAATTTGTATAAATCCCTCCCATCCTGAGTAGAAATCCCCTAAACACCCTTCGAGACTCTGAGCTGGTTTATTTAAGATTTTTGGGTAGCATTATTTATAGTCCCTTCTTGTAATTTCTTTATTCATTGAATATTACAGTGTGTTGCCCTACGGCATAGCGTGCTTTGTGTGATTGTATTCGTGCATGTCCGCGAGAGTTCGTACGGGTTCGCCCAGACGCACTACACTTTTCGGTTGATTGTTCTACATTATCGACGCCTTTAATTGATTTTCAATAGTTCCAAAGAGTATCGACCCTAGCTCCCCCAGATCCCCCTATGTTATCGACCTAACCTTATTCTTTTCTTTGTACCCTATGATTAATTCCTACTGTACCCTAAGGTAGTTCTTTTCTTTGTTTTGTGAATTGTTCTATGTTACCCTAACTGTTACCTCCTTACTTGTGACCCATATATCTCGTAGTCTATCAGCTGTTTGCCAATTTCGGTCATTGAGTCACGGCCTACCTGTTTGATGGTTTTTAACGATATAGGTTGTTTCTTTTAATTGAATTGTGGGTTAATTACTCCAATGAATATGAATGTTATTTTATTATTTAACGATAAATAAATTTGGTTTCTTCGTGATTTTTCCATAATCCTTAATGGTGCCGCTTCGCCTATATTATTCGCCCCCACGTTCCCCTCACCCTGAACTCGCCGAGTAGTCTTGTCTGATGTTATCGGATTAATGAAGTTAGTTGAATTTTGAAAACCCCATTTCATTTTTTTTTTAATTATTTTATTCCTTTGTGTTACCGCGGTACCCTAGGTACCTGGCGCCCAACCTTCTATTGTACGCAGATTTTGTTTGTTGAATAATTAGTTATTAACGGTAAAATCTCAAGTTACGAAACGGTGGGACCGCCTGGTTTTGTGCACGTTGCTGACCTCGATAACAACCCCCCCCCCCCCCCCCAATCGTCGGTCTTGCCCGTCACAATATATATATATGTGTGTATATATATATATATGTATATCAAGAATTCAAATTTTAACAGGTTTGGGCGCCAGGCGAACTATCTTCGCCACGAGACTCGAAATAATCAAAAAAACAACGAATCCACAAAGCCTCACGAATACTCCTAAGCGGTGGCTAACTCAGTACCGCGGAGAGGGGTCGGGATTAAATGAGGGATTAGCTGACACAATGACGACTCGCGATATTTAAAATCAAACCAAATAATATAGAATTTATTCAAAAGAAAACTTAAAACTAGATAACAAAAGGGATACAATTGCGTTAACGCACCCGGGGGTAAGTAGCTACGGGTACGGGGCGGCTACAGGCCGTGTAAGGGCGACCTCGCTTCGATTTGCTAATTTTACAATGTATAGAAAACCCCAGAACAGCTCCCACGTAGGGTAGCGATCACCGGCAAAAGAAACGAAAAAAAAGAATAGAAAAAAAAGACGACTAGTAACTTGACAAATCAACTCCCCGTGGAATAATTAGACGAGTAACCCCCTGGGGTACAGCCGCGAGGCTTTACTGCTTCATTCTGCTAACTTAATAATACTACTGTACATGCACGGGCCGGTCGTATGTCCGCGACCGACACCTCTGGAGGGCTAGGCCTCCTCGTTACCTATCTTACAAGCTATTTACAAAGGACTTACAACTATCTTAACCTAACTCTGTCTCCGTAGGCGACCGAACTTTGAATCTACCGTACGACAATAACAAAAAGTCTAGCAGGCTCAAGCCTGTGCTAACGTACTACTCTCCCCGCAGGAGGAAGAGAGAGAAAACGACCGTGACGGACTAGTGCTGTCTCTTTCGCACTCGTGTACGGCGACCACGCACTCGACTAATTACGGCCTTTTTGCCAGGAAATCGTACTTAACTCGAGACCCGAAATTACTCTATTATGGAAGGGACACTGGTGACGGCCTACCGACTCGGAGGTCGTCTTAATTCGAATCCCAAAACTACTAAATAGCCTCGTGGCTTTGCGATAGGCAAGATGGTAGACGGCCGTTGCCGGATTCAAATTAGCACTAGGGTAAAACTGGCTAACGCTTACCGGCCTCCAGCCACCTGAGGAACTCTAGAGCCTCGTGGGCGTAGTCCATCCCTCGTTTTCGGTTACAATTTCCCGCGAAGGCTCACACCGCAATCGCACTACAGCACACAAAAGAAACTTGACTCAATGCTATCTCTAACACACGCTACTACTTCGCTGGCCTAAGGCAGAGTGAGATCTCTAGACCGCATGGCGCCGGTCTGCGCACCCTCAAGTGTCAGGTAATTATCGATTGGTCTACCGACCGCTAGATCGTCGCCCATGGCGGCTGGGCCGCAGCCCGCAAAACTTCGAACGTGCTCAGGGGGATCCTCGAGGATTCTTCTGGCGGAACGCGGTTCGCTGGCTCTTGGGGGTGGTGGGAATCACCTCCACCACCTTAGTCCCTCGTAGCTGACAATGAGTGCCCCTGGCACTCCCCCGCGTTCTCGCTCTGAAGTCCGCTGGTCCACGTAGTCGTGGGCCTCCCCGGGGCTTAGTACAGTCGGTTTCGGTGGGCCTCTCCCTCTCATAACTGTCCACGTTAGTCAGGGTCTGTCGGATCGTATCGTCCTCCACCCCTCATCGGTCCGTATCTCCCACATAATAGAGCATTTCGAAAAAGAAAACGAACGAAATTAGTCATAAACTCTACGGTCCTAGTACAGTCACGGTCGCCTCTCGGAGAGTTATCGTAGCCTGGTGGCTCCCTAACGCATTCGCACTTCCCCATGCATACTGGCCTACGTAATTACGGCCATCTACGGGTTCGGGAGCTTCTTGTAACGGCAGGTGCAATTTGCCATGTTACAATATATATATATATATATATATATATATTGTAACTTTTCGGGTTCTGTACGCGACACAGAAGGTGTCGCGTATGGCTAGTTACTTGTGAGTGTCTTTACTCTAGATTAATTTCTAGGGCTCCTTGGTAGAGGTAATCAATTTGTTAGTCCCTGATACAGACTAGGGTGGAGCGAATCACACCGTAGCTGCCTCCCTCAGACCTGGATGCTGCAAGCAGCACCGAGGCTGTATCAGACTTGGGATTCGACGCACTTGCCGAGACAGTATCTCGACTTGGATGCGCAAGGCGCACCGAAGCGAGTATCTGATCTGTGCAGTGCAGTCGTCACCGAAGCTGTATATTAGCTAATTAAATAAAAGATGTTAGTCAGGTCAGTTCAGTCTACTGAGAAAAAGGTTTTGAAGAAAAGAAAACCGTCCCGATTAACATAAGTTTTAATTAATCAAATAAATTCATAATTGGTGAAATGGTTGCAACCGGAAGTATGTTATAAAATTAAATTACATAAATTTAGTCGTAATTCGTAGATTTAGCTAAGCAACGATTCTACAGTCGTTATACAATATAAATTAAATTCTCGTGAATTTGTGAGATTGAATATAAATTAAGTAAAGATTAAATTATAATGAAGAAAAGACAGGAAAGAAAATAATTGACTCGAAGACGTAAAACGCCGCTATGGCCGATTTCGTATGCAAAAAGAGAATCTAGAGAGTACCGTGGCGCTTTGCCTGTACGGCCTCGGAAAATGAGAGTGTGAGTCAGCGTGGCGCTTTGCCTAACACTGCTGATTAGCCTGGTTAGCGCTGCGCTTAAATAGTCACCGATTGACGTCACTTGTTGTGCGCGGTTGATGGTGCGCGTCGTGACGTATTATCTCGGGCTTAGATCACCCGATCCGTTACAATATATAAGACGGATCTTCTTGGAACGTATTAGTTGAAGAAGATGAAGTAGTTTTCTTTGATTTTGGAGGCATTTTATTAGCCAAAGTATTAATATTAAACAAGAAATGCAAACAAAGAAATCAAACAACAAATAATTCAATTCAATAAGATTATAAAGGAATCAACACAATTTCGTAAATTTTTAGTTTTTAAACAGAGACGTCACAGTTCCGCGGGCAGTTTAGTTCTCCTAATAATCATCTGATCTCAACTCTTCTAAATAAACGCCCAGCAACCGATAGTCCTTTTTATGATTAAGCGACTATCGGTGCTTTAACGGCTCTGTGCGAGCAGATCCCTTGGCATCAGAGATTGCTCCGTCTTTCTTGACCATAACGGGGTGATGAGATATCACGCGCCGACATACCGTGAGAATCAGGTGAAACCGAATGGTCCATCCGCCCAGGCGCCGAATATTTGGTATTTTTAGGGGGATAACCACTCGTTGCACTGAAAATCCCTAGGGTGATTTTGGCGCGCGGTCGATGAAACTCGGCAGATCGAAATTTCGAGCCGCACTAAAAGTGCGATTGCTCTGTCAAGAAAGCAGATATTCTAATTCCGCGAACAGGGTTTTGAAGGGGACATATCCAGCTTCATTTTGCGTATTTTTAATATTTTTTACGATTCTTGTTGGACCCGTAACGCACTTTTGAACATGGTCGTTTTCCGTTTTTTTTTTTTGGCTGTTGGAAATTGGGCACATAAGTTGTGGAAAATTTTTTCAATTGTTTTTGCCATAGGAAACTTAAAACGGGGAGTACAAGCTTCAATTTCGTTTTTGTTTTAGTTTCGTGCGATTTTTCGTCACAAAAATATTCCACCTTTACTTAAAAAAGAGCATTTTTAGAAAATGCAGCCTAACTCGAAAATTACAAGGTTTGAATGGGATTATCAAGAGGGTAAAAAGTTGCATGCGATCATACTGGACCGACTAGAATTTTTTCAGAATTTTCGTTCGAGATTTTTTTTTTTCATCATTTCTAGTCGGAACTCCGATTCGTGAAGTGGCTTAACTCGAGAATCATGGGGTTTGAGACAAAATATCAAGATAGGGAACTTTCTCACTTTCCAATTTGCAATTTATTGAAAAAATTTCAGATTTTTTTTCGAAATGTCTTTTAACCCTTTTTCAGAACTCGAAGAATCGTCGAAACAAACGGTTGTCGTATCTTGAAAACTATCGGGTTCCGAAATTGTTTAGTGCATTCAAACCCAGACAGCATGAAAATCAGACAGAGATCCTCAAGGATTCTTTTTAAAGATCACTCTGAGAATTAGAAAAAAGAAACCTTCAAGATGTCGGACTCAAGAAGTCCGCTTTAAGAAGTCAGAAAGATATCATAACTCAGAAGTTCTTAACTGAGAAATCTAGTATACGTCTTTCATGAGATATCTCACAACTCTCTGAAATTCGATATTAAAAAGATATCTTCCCAAAGACTTTCTAAATTAATTTCTCGATTCTTCGGTGTGCGCTTGCGCGATTGCGGCATACGATTTAGCGCGCCTCTGGCTGAATGTAACCTCAAAATGAAAGAACACGTGTGTCATAAGGTGTCAGCAATAGTGCTAAGTGCTGGATAAATATATTTCAGGATTATCCATGAGTAAGTTGGAAATTATTCTAACTGGTCTATGTAATAAATCACTTATTTTTTTGAGTAATAGTTATATTATACGAAAACTACTCAATGTAAACGCATATGGTGATTGAAAGAGTAATTTTTATGCATATGGCGAGGCTATGTTTTTCTGTTGCGATGACATTCATATTCATTAAAGCTTTTACAGTTATAGAAAAATCTAGCTCCTCCTAGAATGAAATTGTGAAATGATACTAATGAAATGAACGAATTGTACTAAGTATTTTTTACGCAACGTGGGGTTCAGATAATTGCTTCATGTTACGTTTGTAAATTATAGCTCAGTATTTTCTCTGTTTGAAAAAGTATGATATAATATCCAGCCTGCAATTACAAATATTTGAAGAAATACATATATTGTCAGGTATACGTTTTGAAAATTCTAAGCTGCCATTTGATAAGACATTAAAAAACTTGTTATCATCAATTTTCACAATTATGATTATCTCAGTTCAACTAAATAATACATGCGAAAACTGATAATAAAAGTTTTTGAATGTCTCATTAAATGGTGTAGCTTCGAATTTGCAAAACGATTTCTGCCTAAGATAGTGCGAAAGTTCCTAAAACAAATAGCATTTGGATATCTTATGTAGGAGCTCTTGGAAGAGACAACTTTCTGAATTCAGAAACATCATCTCTTAGAAATGTTATCTTTCTGACATCACCTCGAAGAAGTCTTAGTTACGTCTGTAGGTGGTGCATTGGAGTTATTTCTGAGCTCTTTACTTGCTCTTTTCGGAAATACTTTGCGAAGTCCAACTCCCGACCGAGAATACTTTGAGATCTCTTACTGCTGTCTGGGAAGTTAACAATTACAACTTTTTCCCCTTCTGGTACTTTTTCTGTCACCCGATAGTTCTCGAGATACGACAATCGTTCGTTTTGATGATTCTTCGAGTTCCGAAAACGGGTTTAAAAAAATTTCGAAAAAAAAATCCGAAATTTTTTCAATAAATTGCAAATTGAAAAGTAAGAAAGTTCCCTATCTTGATATTTTGTCTCAAACCCCATGATTCTCGAGTTAAGCCACTTCACGAATCGGAGTTCCGACTAGAAATGATGAAAAAAAAAAATCTCGAACGAAAATTCTGAAAAAATTCTAGTCGGTCCAGTATGATCGAATGCAGCTTTTTACCCTCTTGATAATTCCATTCAAGCCTTGTTAATTTCGAGTTAGGCTGCATTTTCTAAAAATGCTCTTTTTTAGGTAAAGGTGGAATATTTTTGTAACGAAAAATCGCACGAAACTAAAACAAAAACGAAATTGAAGCTTGTACTCCCCGTTTTAAGTTTCCTATGGAAAAAACAATTGAAAAATATTTCCACAAGTTATGCGCCCAATTTTCAACAACCAAAAAAAAAACCGCAAAACGGCCATGTTCAAAAGTGCATAAAGGGTCAAAAAAAAAAATCGTAAAGAATATTAAAAATACGGAAAATGAAGCTGGATAATATGTCCCCTTCGAAGCCCCGTTCGCGGAATTGGAATATCTGTTTTCTTGACAGAGCAATCGCACGTTTAGTGCGGCTCGAAATTTCGGTTGGTGTTTCCATAGTTTTGGCGGGTAGTGTATATGTGTATATTATATTAGGGTGTCCGTTATTCCCCAAATTGACTTTTTTCACTTGGGTATAGTCTAAATCATTAGTTTACAGCCTAAAAACAACTGGCGGCGATCCGCTGCCGGGAATCTTGATATATACCGTGAGAATCTGGTGAAACCGAATGGTCCATCTGCCCAGACGGTGAATATTTGGTATTGTTAGGGGGATAACCACTCGTTGCGCTGAAAAATCCCTAGGGTGATCCTGGCGCGCGGTCGATGGAACTCTGCGTGCCAAAATCACCCTAGGTATTTTCAGTGTAACGAGTGGCTATCCCTATAAAAATACCAAATATTCACCGTCTGGGCGGATGGACCATTCGGTTTCACCTGATTCTCACGGTATATTGTAACTTTTTTATTGTCGTATATTGTCGTATATTCAGTGTCAGTGTATATTGACACTGAAGGTGTCGCGTACGGCCAGTTATTGTGAGTATCTTTACTCGAGAGGTAATCTAGGGCTCCTTGGAAAAGATAAACTGATTGTTAGTACCCTAATACGGACTAGGGAAGAGCCTAGCTCTCCGTAGCCGCCTCCCTCAGACCTGGTCTTCTTTTGGCTGGATGCCGTTTGGTTCGCTTTCCCTTTTATAAATTTACCTTTTCCCAAGATACATTTTTATTTGGATATATAATTTTATATTCGTCATTGTTCCAATCCAGATCTGCCTGCTGTTCGGTCTGTGTTCCTTTGTCTTGGATGCTCGTGTATCCATATCTGAACGAACTCATTTTGCCGAATACTGCCTGTGACTTTTTCGACGCTCCCCTTTTATAGGTGTCAAATTTGGATGTGTCATATAGGTGAGTACCTTTGTTCTATTACGATCTTTTGTCACACTGTGCATATGTTTTGTCGATACGTGTTTGAGATGTTTTTCTATGTTTCTCGAGAAGGTTCTCGATAGAGCTTAAACATATTAGTGTGAAATCTACCTCTTTCTTGTCTGTTATTTAGATGTTCAAAAATAAAGGTGGCTTCGCCAATTCTAGTTTTTAATTTATATGGCCCTTCGTAAAGTGTAAAAAACTTTGCTATCTTTTTATTTTTTGTATTGGACACGTTTAATGCTTTAACGAGAACTAGATCTCCAACGTTGAATTTAACTAATCGGTGTGTTCTATTAAAACGATCGGCTCGTTTTAATCCGTTTCGTAAGATATTTTGTCTGACCAATCCTAATTTTGCGTCTATTGGTACACTGTCTCTATTTTTTATGAGCCATTCCTCCCAAATCCTAGATGGAGGTTCTCCTAATTGGATTTCACACGGGCAGAATCCAGTCGAGTCATGGTATACTTCATTGATCCAATTGATCCGTGCCGTATCCCGAGTAGAAATTTCGTCCGGCCAGCCAGATATAGGATCAGGGTCAGGATATAAAAAACAATAAAAGGAAAGCTGAAGCCATCAACCAGCCGAGACCACCGAAAAAAGCAAAGCCAGAACCGAAATTAAGTCAGCAGGAAGTACAGAAAAGAGTGAGGGGACGAAGGGAGACTAGCACCCAAAAGGCTGGAGATCCAGACTCACTGTGGAAATTAATCCCCATCGATCTCCCGGGGATAACTGAAAAAGAGAAGCGAAAATATAGACAGAACATAACCTTACTGTCAATATTTGAGACATTAGACCTACCTAGTGGGAGCAGGACACCCGACTGTATTAGACGAGCAGAAGCACTGGGGAATTTACATGGCGATGGGACTCCCGAATACATTGCAGAATACGATGAAACCGATCCCTTGGGACTGAAAAAACTGACGGATTGAGGACTAGACCATCAGACACGCGGAACAGAACGGTATGACAAATAACATCTAAATTGTAGGAAGATCTGCCAACCTACCGTCTCAGCATCCAGTCAACACGTGGTAAAGTGGACTCAACGTCAGCTTGGCAGAAGGGAGCAATGTAACGCATACGGCGGTACACACCGTCGTATCGCGCGCAGCCTAGTGCGCATAACAACTATGACGTCACGACAGGTATAAAAGAGAGAGCGCTGTAACGCAATTCAGCAATGCTAGGCAAAGCGCCACATTAACTCAAACCTCCGTAGTGTCTTTAAAGCAATCATAGGCAAAGCGCCTGATTGGCTCGTTCGATTTGTAATATTGTTGGTGCCTTGTCAAAGCGGTAGATTACCGTTGAAGTAGCTTCAAACTCATTGTTATTTCGCCAAAACGGGAAATGTCAGTTATATTATAAAATTCATTCCAATCGAAGTCAATTCACAAATTTAAAAGTCGTCATAGTTAGACTATCGGCGCGGTTAATTTATTATTTTTTTGTCTTTAAAATCACGATAAAGATAATTTATTAATGTCAACTTTAGCTTACTTCGGTGAACATTGAAATCAAGCTTTCGGTTCTGCTAAATCATATGATATTCTATTCAATTTTATCAAATCGCAAACAAAACATCAGACGTAACAAGGTCGACGTCTAACCTATAGATTCACGGTATCTTTAATTTTAGTATACTTTTGTTATATCTAGTCGTAGCATTATTATTTTGATATTATTTTGTAATCATTGGTTGCAACCATTCTTTATTATTTTCTTCTGTTAATATTCGTATTTTCTGTTTACATTAAAACTTATATTTAATTTCCAAAACCATTTTAGATCCATTGCAGACAATCGCTTTCATTCTCCTATTATCTTCTCTCTATCATATCAACACCTAGATAGCTAACGGCAGCTTTGACTAAGTGCACGAGCAGCGGTGGTATTATTACCCCCGTCTGACAAATCTACACACAAAAGTCCGAGTCTGTGACAAGCTTGGCCTAACGGTCCGGCTCTGAGGGAGGCAGCCTTGGTAAATATAAACAAACCGAGTCTGATAGCCAGCTCTGTTATTATAAATGCTCGGGTCTGCGAAATAAGGAGGTGATCTTCGTCATTCGATCTGGATTCGCGATTAGGTTCTATTTAAGACTAATTCCTATTATAAGATTTAAGGTTTTTTTTTTTTACGAGGAGCTCCGATTTTAATCTTGATACGAAATTCACGCAAGCTTAGGGAAATTTTACAATCGTAAGATTTATAAAATTCCCCGAAAGAGTTACAATAGATAGACTATGATGAAGACCAGTGTAACAGATTTAAGAATTCCGATACATTCATCGTCATTCATGAGGTGCACTAATAAGTTCACTTTAAGTTATGCGTTGTGACGGGCACGACCGACGATTGGGGGGGGGGGGGGGGGGGTTCGTATTCGGGGTCGGCTGCGTTCACAAAACAGGCGGTCCCACCGTTTGGTAAATCGAGATTTTACTGTTAATTAATAATTATTCAACTACGAAATCTGTATCAAATATAAGGTTGGGCGCCAGGTACCTAGGGTACCGCGATAACGAGAGGAATGGAATAATAAAAATGAAATGGGGTTTCCAAAATTTAAATAAATCAATCAATCCGATAACGTTAGACAAGACTACTCGGGGAGTTCAGGGTGAGGGGAACGTGGGGGCGAATAATATAGGCGAAGCGGTACAGTTAGGGTTTATGGAAAAATCACAAAGAAACCAAATTTATTTATCGTTAAATAATAATGGAACATTCATATCAAATTGGGTAATCAGCCCACAGCTAACCCCACAATTAAATTGAAAGATAAACAAAATATATCGTTAAGAACAATCAAACAGGGAGGCCGTGACTCAATGACCGAAATAGGCAAACAGCTGATAGACTACGAGGTATATGGGTCACAAGTAAGGAGGTAACAGTTAGGGTAATATAGAACAATTCACAAAACAAAGAAGAGAACTACCTTAGGGTACAGTAGGAATCAATCATAGGATACAAAGAATAGAATAAGACTAGGTCGATAACATAGGGGGATCTGGGGGAGCTAGGGTCGATACTTTTGGAACTATTAAAAATCAATTAGTAGCGTCGATAATGTAGAACAATTAACCGAAAAGTGTAGTGCGTCGGGGCGAACCCGTACGAACTCTCACGGACATGCACGAATACAACTACACAAAGCACGCCATGCCATGATGCAACACATTATAATTAATGAATACAGAAATTATGATAAGGGCTATGAATAATGCTATCCAAAAATCTTAAATAAACCAGCTCAAAGTCTCGAAGGGTTTTTGAGGGGTTTCTAATCCGGATGGCAGGGATTCATACAAGTTTGGGGAAGAATCTTATCGGGAACGCGTTGGTCGATCTTTCTAGAGACACGTGGCTGGGTAACGGTTCAAACAAGAACAAAGGACAAACCCAAGCTCTCAATGCAGGGATAGAAACGACGCGATATTTTGGGGCCAAAGGTTTGCTAGAAAAATCGATCTAACTGTTGCGTCACACGCTGACACCGTCGTTATGTGACTAGTTGAAATAAGGGTGTGTGTGTTGTATGAAAAGAATAATTGCATTTATGTCAAAGTATTAATAAAATTTGTATATTCTTAATAACACTTAATGCTAAATACAAGTAGAGGTTGTAATGTTATTTCGGATTCACGATAGAGGTTTCAATTTTGCTATTTTTATGTTGAAAGAGTCTCAGTAATTAGATATGTTCGGAATAGTTACAAGTTGAAATCAATTTTTTGTTTTTAGAATTATTTGCTTGAAGAGCTAGTTTAAGTCTGATTCTTTCAAGCTTTCGTAGATGACTGACTTTAAGTTTATTTTCAATTTCTGTCGTTGATGTCGAAAAAGTATGGAGAGGGGATTGTTGTAAGGGTGGAAATTTGTTAATTTTCGGTCATTGGTCGATTTTTTCTATTGGTCAGTTATTCCAATAGGTCGATTTTTCCCATTGGTCAGTAAGTTTTAAGTAGGGGGTTGTATATGAACCCACATTTCCGGTAAATGAGTCTTCTTAGAAGAGGTATGTGGCTAGAAGTTTTATAGCTTACTTGAGGAAGACAATAGACGAAAAACTCTTATGAAGTCACGTAGGACAGTAATAAAAGATATTAGAAATTTTGAGTTTATGGCTACACATTTGGTGACCAAATGTGCAGAGCTAAAAATGTACGAGACCGGTATAAAGGGCCTTATTACTTTCCGGCCTTACCTTGGGCAATTGCATCCCTTTTGTTAACTTATCCTAACAGTGTCGTAGCTATTTGGATTTGTATATTTTCTAATAATATTATAGTAAGAACTGACTAAGAATTTGATTAATCTAAATAAACCATATATGCCATGGTACGCAACATACTCCCCTGTTGAGAAGTGACCAGTTGAGACTACTTAGTCGACACGGTGACTTATCAATAAAACAAATGCGTGATGTGACATAATATAAATCTTATCCTAAATTTTTTCCTAAGGCGGCTTCGATTATGAAATACCTTTGTCTATAATTCTACACACAAAGTAGAGAGATTAGTAATTATAGTCTTTTAGTAGTGGTTTTATCCTAATCATTGTCTTTTGGTAAAGGAGCTAATTTTTTCACACTGCGAACAAATGCACTATTGGCGGTTTTAATTTTCACCGTTCGTGTGACACCATCGGCCCCTGGGTATGTCTCGATGACTCGGCCTAGAATCCAGCGCAGTGGTGGTAGGTTATCGTCTTTTACGACTACTACCGATCCTTCTTGGATGGTGTGGGCTCCATTTACCCAACGATGACGGATGTTTAATTCATTCAGATACTCTTTGTGCCACCGACCCCAGAAGTGTTGTTTTACTTTCTGGAGGTGTTGCCAGGTTGACAACCGATTGGATGGGGTAGTCCTGAAGTCCCGTTCAGGTATGCTTGTTAATGATTCGCCAATAAGAAAATGCGCAGGGGTAAGAACAAGGAAATCGTTGGGATCGGATGAGATAGGAGTGAGTGGTCTGGAATTCAGAATGGATTCGATCTCTATGATAAAGGTGTTGAACTGCTCAAAGGTAAACAGCTCATTGCCGACGACTCGTTTCAAGTGATGTTTGAATGATTTCACTGCTGATTCCCAAATTCCTCCGAAATGAGGTGATAGTGGTGGAATGAATGTCCATTCAATTCCCTTTTCGGTTAGCTGTTTCTTGATTTGATCGTCGAATTCCCTTGTCTGGAGTAAAGTATATAAATCATCCAATTCATTCTTGGCCCCCTTGAAGTTCGATCCATTGTCTGAGTATATTGAGGTGCATCGACCTCTTCTGCCGATAAATCGGTTCAAGGCGGCGAGGAAACCCTCCGTTGTCATATCGCTTACTACCTCGAGGTGCACAGCCTTGACGGCCAAACAGGTGAATACGGCTACATAAACCTTGACTCGATTCCTGTTTCGTAATTTCTTTTCCCTTACATAAAAAGGACCACAGTAATCGACCCCAGTGTTTAGAAAGGGTCTAGCTGCGGTTACTCGCACCCTTGGCAGGTTCCCCATCAGGTAATCGGGGAAGGTTGGATTGACCCGAAAGCAGGTAATGCATCGCCTAATAATTTTTCTGACTTGATTGCGTCCATCGATGGGCCAATACCTTTGTCTCAAGCTATACAATGTTGCTTGTACACCTGTATGGAGATTGATTTGATGTTCGTTTCGAATTATCATGTCTGTGACATGATGGTACTTTGGTAGGATCATGGGATGTTGTTCATCATAAGTGATGCTCGCTTGCTGAAGTCGACCACCGACCCGAAGAATACCGTTGCCATCGAGGAACGGGTTTAGGGGTAGAAGACGACTCCTGGTTGGCAAGGGTTTGCCTGTTTGGCAGGCTTGGATCTCTTCTGAGAAGGCGCGAAACTGTGTCAACCTTATGATGCATTGAGTTGCCCTGTCCAATTCCGAAACGGTTAGATTTGGTTCGCGTGATTCGCGATGTTTGAAACGTAAGCAATACGCTATAATTCGACGTAACTTGCTTATCGAGGAGTATTTTTCCAAAAGATTGAAGTCGTTAGTGGTACTTGTTTTTAGACAAACAGTTTTACGCACTTCAGTGTCCTCTTTGGGTGTTATAATTGCAAAGCTCGGCCAGGCAGCTTCTTCCTGCTTGAGCCACGTAGGACCTTCTTTCCAGATGTCGTTTTCTAGAAAATTCTTAGGTAATTCACCTCGTGTCAAAAGGTCTGCGGGATTATCGTATGTAGGAACATATCTCCAGTTCTTAGCGGTAGTTTTTCTTTGTATGTCCATTACGCGGTTGGCGGCAAAGACCTTTAATGACTGCGGTGCTGTTTTGTTTATCCAATACAGGACGATGCGTGAGTCACACCAAAATATTGCCCTTTCCAAAGAAATGTTGACAGCACTGCAAACGGTTTGGTAAAGGGTTGCCAGTAATGCTGCTCCACACAGTTCTAGCCGATCGATAGTTAATGGTGGGCTCCCTTTTTTCTTGACTGAGTCTCGCTTGCTGATTGGCGCCACTCTTGATTTTGAACACAAGAGTCGTGTGTGAATGATTCCGTGTTCGTCTGTGGATCTGATATAGATGCATGCTCCATAAGCCTTCAGACTTGCATCACAAAATCCGTGAAGCTGGATTCCCGCGTGTGGATGCATGACGACCTTCCTGTCGAATGCCATCTCGTTGAGCAACGGCAGTTGCGTTGCATATTTTACCCACTCAGTGTGGATGGCTTGAGGAACTGATTCATCCCAATTCAGGTTAGCCCGCCAGAGCTCCTGTATTAATAATTTCGCTGTGACGATAACGGGTTGTAGTAATCCCAATGGGTCGAAGATTCTCGCGATTTCGGAGAACATTTTTCGCTTCGTGGTATTGCTGCCGACGTCTATTGGCTTGACCGTATAAATGACAGCATCTGAGGATGCATTCCAATAAAGTCCCAGCGTTTTGAGTGTCAGGTCGTCGCTCCCCTGGAGCTGTAGATTGACCTGGCTGTCAGGTAGTCCATGTAGCAATTCTGGTACATTCGATGCGCATTGTCGCAGATTAAATTTCCCTGCGTGTAATATGTTGAACATCTCGTCCCTTAGTTCGATTGCCTCGTCAATTGTCTCGGCACCGGTCAGAAGGTCGTCTACATAGAAATCTCTTTTTAATATTGCCGCGGCCTTAGGAAATCTGTGTCCCTCGTCGTCCGCAAGTCTATGCAGGCATTTGGTTGCCAGGTAAGGGGCAGGTGCTAATCCGAAAGTGACCGTGTTCAATTCATAAGTCTTGGGCGTGAGCGACCCTTCATCGTACCACAAAATCCTCTGGTACTTGCGGTCTTCTTCACGGACCAGTACCTGTCTGTACATCTTCTCGATGTCTCCGGTGAATACGTACTGATGTGTGCGAAAACGAAGTAGGAGTGAAACTATGTCCTCCTGGATAGTTGGGCCCACCATTAATGCGTCATTGAGCGAGATGCCGGTCGTTGAATGGGCTGATCCGTCGAATACTACTCGGACCTTTGTTGTCAGACTGCTGGGTTTTATGACCGCGTGGTGTGGTAAATAAAATCCTTCGTGGAGGTCTCCGCTGGCCCTTCGCATGTGCCCCAATATCTTGTATTCTTCGATTACTTGCACATATTGTCTCTTTAATTCTGGATCCTTCTTGAATTTCCTTATGAGTGAATCCAGTCGTTTCAGGGCTAGCCGGTAGGATTCTCCCAGTTGATCTCGCTTGTCATTGAAGGGTAACGCGATGACGTATTGACCATCGTTCCTTCTTGTGGTATGATCGTCATAGTGGTTTTCGCAATTTATTTCTTCCATCGTGTGATGGTTGTTAGCTGAATATTCTTCGATCTTCCAAAAGAGGGTCATGTCCTTCACTATATTTGTCAGATGGCACGTTGTTTCCTCACCATCTTGCCGATGACTCGGAATTGACTTAGGGCCTCTGGCTACCTTTGCGCTTCCCCCAATAACCCATCCGAACAGCGTTTTCTGTAGATATAACTCGGGTTCGCTGTCCTTCGAGAGTTTAACTTGTCCGATGCATAATAAGGATAATGCTACACCCGTTCCAATTAACATTTGGACTGGAGCGGGTTTGTGGAACTCGGGATCGGCTAAAGGTATATTTGACGGTATCCTTATGGACTTGCGGTCGATTTGAGCGCTAGGTACTTGATGCGAGATGTGGGGTACCGTCAAGAATGTTAAAGTTTTCAGGTAGTTATTGCATCGTGATTGTATTGTCGCTGTGACGTATCCCTTTGCAGTGGTCGATGCATTGTTCAAGGCTCCTATGTTTATTGGGTATTCTGTCATTCTTAGACCCAAGGTGGCGGCCAAGTTTTCCGTCATAAAATTGTCCATGGAGCAGGTATCAATCAGGGTTCGGCATGAAATCAGGCTTCCGTGGGTGTCCTTCACGTGGATGTTCGCTGTTACCATCAGCGAGCTCATTTTTGTATTAATTACGAATGACAACCTGGTTGGGGGTAGAATAACGGCAGCCGGCTCTTGGCCTAGTCATGCTTCTGATTGTGTAGCTCCTTCTGGTAGGTCTAAGTGTAACAGGGTGTGGTGAAGACGACTGCAAATTTTGCATCTCCTTCCATATCTGCAGGCCTTTGTCTTATGATTGGACCTGAAACAGTTGAGGCAGAGTCCTGCGTCTCGGACCAGCTTAATCCTTTCTTCGGCTGAAATATCTTTTAATTTGGGGCAATATGACGGAGCGTGTGCTTCCTTACACAAGGTGCATTCCATCGGTTGATTCGAAGAAGTCCCGGCCGTGGCTGAGGCCAGGTATGTCTGCCGTTGTCCGTTGCGGAAGTTATTATTGCCCCTTTTTCTATTGTCTTGTTTCGACGATTGTTTTGGGTCCTTGTTGTGTGTCTCGGGACCCCTGGTATCTGAACAATTGGCTCGCTTGTCCAGAAATTCTAACAGTGACGTGTATGGCGGCATCTTGTTATCAGTGAGTGTTAATTCCCACTGGTAGGCCGTTCCTTTCCCGATTTTAGATAGAAGGAGACTTATTAAACAAGTGTCCCAGCCGCTCACTACCTGTCCCAAATTTCTCAGAGACCGTAGCTGTTGCCTGAAAGTGACTACGAGGTCGTCCAGAGCTTCGGCGGTGTCCTTCTGCAGGACGGGATAATCTCGTAGGATGGACCAATGGCGCAATATTGCCTTTCGATCATTGTCATACTTCGCGGTGAGCAACTCCCAAGCGTCCTGATAGCTACTCTCGGTTGTCTCTAATGACTCAATGATTCGGGCTGCCTTTCCCAACAAAGCTGATTGCAAGTACTCGAATTTGTCCGATGCTGTTAAATTGTCGTTTTTATCAACCATCGATAGGAACCGCGATTTAAATGAAGCCCATGCCTCTATTTGACCGTCGAATGCTGGTGGATTCAAGTCGGGTAGTTTTCGCGTAGCTATTCGCGGTGAAAACGCCGTTGCGTCGCTCGGCGGATTGATCGGCGCTGGGGTTGACCGTTCGCTGTTGCCTGTAATTCCCGCTACTGCGGCCGCTTTCCTTAAAAGTGATCTGGCCGTTGCTACTCCGTCATGGTAGCTTTCTTCGGTTTCGATTCGTTTTTCGTGATGATTTTTATCAGGCTCTTCTTGTTCTAACGTTTTTTGTACATCCTTGAACTCTTGAAAACAATCTGTAATGGTTTCTAAACGTGCCTGGATTCTGTCGTAGTCCGGATTGTCTTGTTGTTGCGTCAAGAAGTTACTAAATACTGTTATTTGAGCTCTGATGATTCTGCGGCGCTGTACGCAATTTTTGATTACCTTTGCAATATCTTCCCCGGACATGGTGGATTCAATGGAATCGTTTAAGGAGTCTTCTGAGGTAGCCAGTGTGAAAGGAATGTAAGAGGGAGGATGCGCTAATTATTGGCAATTCAAGAAACAAGCTTACCTTGTGGCTGACAAGTCGATCGGCTTCGTCCGCGTTCTGTGGTCGCGTTGATAACTGGCCCTCTTAGAACACGCTGTTGTTGCCTTGGATTATTCAGTTCGTTTCGCGAACCTTGCTTCTATGTATGCACTGCTTGATTATTCGGTTCTTGTAAGGAACTCGAATTCTTAGTTCTATTAGTGAACTTTATTTCTGCAGCGTGCTGCGTTTACAAACAAATTGCTCGTTTGATTTCGTTCTGGTAAGGAACGTAGGTATGTATTTGAAGTTCTGTTAGCGAACTTGAATTTTTGCAGAACTGCGGGGTTTCTTTCGTTCGTATCGGGAACGGATTTCACGTAGTTCGGTTGGTGAACTCGTGGTTTATGCAATGAACTGCGAATTTGATGAATTTGCACTGAATACTGTAATGCACTACAGGAGTCTGTCTACTTGATTGTCTTGATTTCACTTGAATGTCACTGATAGTTTGTCAACACTTTATTCGTTTCACTGAAGTTACTCATAGGTCGTGATATCCGGCTCGAAGGACCAAAAAATGTTGCGTCACACGCTGACACCGTCGTTATGTGACTAGTTGAAATAAGGGTGTGTGTGTTGTATGAAAAGAATAATTGCATTTATGTCAAAGTATTAATAAAATTTGTATATTCTTAATAACACTTAATGCTAAATACAAGTAGAGGTTGTAATGTTATTTCGGATTCACGATAGAGGTTTCAATTTTGCTATTTTTATGTTGAAAGAGTCTCAGTAATTAGATATGTTCGGAATAGTTACAAGTTGAAATCAATTTTTTGTTTTTAGAATTATTTGCTTGAAGAGCTAGTTTAAGTCTGATTCTTTCAAGCTTTCGTAGATGACTGACTTTAAGTTTATTTTCAATTTCTGTCGTTGATGTCGAAAAAGTATGGAGAGGGGATTGTTGTAAGGGTGGAAATTTGTTAATTTTCGGTCATTGGTCGATTTTTTCTATTGGTCAGTTATTCCAATAGGTCGATTTTTCCCATTGGTCAGTAAGTTTTAAGTAGGGGGTTGTATATGAACCCACATTTCCGGTAAATGAGTCTTCTTAGAAGAGGTATGTGGCTAGAAGTTTTATAGCTTACTTGAGGAAGACAATAGACGAAAAACTCTTATGAAGTCACGTAGGACAGTAATAAAAGATATTAGAAATTTTGAGTTTATGGCTACACATTTGGTGACCAAATGTGCAGAGCTAAAAATGTACGAGACCGGTATAAAGGGCCTTATTACTTTCCGGCCTTACCTTGGGCAATTGCATCCCTTTTGTTAACTTATCCTAACAGTGTCGTAGCTATTTGGATTTGTATATTTTCTAATAATATTATAGTAAGAACTGACTAAGAATTTGATTAATTTAAATAAACCATATATGCCATGGTACGCAACACTAACGATAAACAATTACAAATACGATAATATTCAGGGAATTACAAAGAATAAGGGAAAAACCGAAACATAACAATTCGATGAGATTTTAAGAGAATCTAAATTCGGATGATTTAATTTGGATATTATCGGAAAGTCGCCGAAGGTGGGAAGCTTACCTTAGGTATACAGCCTCGACGGCACAAAACACAAAATAATAGTCTTTCCAAAAATTCACACAAAAAAAAAAGGACAAAACGAACAAATACAAAATAAACACACACAACGAAAATATATGAGAAAAAAAACGGAAACAACACAAACAAAAAAATCGAAATTCAATACAAAAGAAAAAGGGTCTATATGAATGGAAGAATCGATTTCGAAAATAATCAAGCTCTTTCTGAAACAATATCCAAACAAGAAGTGGCGTGTTTTCGCATGTTGCCACCCAAATTAAAAATTAGTGGGAGGGGGAAAAGACAAAGTGCATGCGATGCATTCAATTGGTGGACGGTTTCGTTCTTCCTGCTTCTTCGACGAGGTGGCGGGCCTGACAGGGCCTTTGGCACTCAGAGCTTTTGCCAGGAGGTTGATAGATGTCATCACAGGTCTTCGCGATACCCTGGAAGGCGGAAATATCTGCATATGGACCGGTGGACCAGGCCGGTACGAGACAGGTGGGAAGAGGATCGGGATATCTTTGGCGATAGGAAGATCTTTATGCAGCGCGCTTCCAGGTGTATCTCAGGATATGATGAGCTTGACCGTCCCGGCTACTGACTCTGAGGCTTCCAGGTAACCTGCCAGGTGTAGTGGGATTGAGGGATGATCTCCCTCGTTGATCCGGTCGAGACGACACGTACGATATTAGAGAGGTATGGGAAAGACAATAGATTATAAATGATAGAAATTGAATTGGGGGACCTTCGGAACTTGAGCTTCGGACTTCTTGTGTCGATTTATATGTATTTTTCGCGGGGTCACTTTCGCCTGAGGAGGAGTCGATTGTTCCATTACGAGGCAAATATTTTGCCTTGTTACAGCGTATGACATTGAAATACCGTTCCGCACTTCCCCGCCACTTCGTATTCATATTATATTAATAGGGTTAATTTTTGGTTTAATTGTTATAATATTCTTTAAGTTTTGCTTTGTTTAGTTTTGTTTTGCGTTAATTCTGTTGAAGACTGTTGGAAAAACTTTTTCGTCGGTGAATTGGCATTGCCTAGTTAGAATAGACTCAGGAGTCTACTGACAAGTGTAGCAATCGACGGTCGATGCGCTGGACTACGATAAGCTATTTTTGTAACACATGCACAATTTTCGCGTTTTTTCGACCTAAAAATAGGGCGTCAAGTGAACGTCTTCGTACCGGCGGGCAAAAAAAGTCAGTAGCGGGCGATAATGAACTTTTTTCGCCCGCTAACGGTAACAGCGGGCGATAATGAACTTTTTTCGCTCGCTAACGGTGAGCAGCGGGCGATAATGAACTTTTTTCGCCCGCTAACGGTGAGCAGCGGGCAATAATGAATTTTTTGCGCCCGCTACCTCAGTGCCGCTTATAAGTACAAAAAAAGCAAAAATCAATACATGCGTTACAAAAAATATGGTGTGCACCAAGGGCTAGTGGGCTTTTTGATCTCGTGACACTCGCCTTCGGCTCGTGCTAGCTCGCCTCCGACTCGTACTGCAAACTCCACACTTGGTCTAAAAAAGCGCACTTTACGCCCTTGGTACACAATATACTATTGTGTATCCTACTTATGCTCGGTTATATAAAAGATAGTTATCCCCGGGTGAAATCTAACCCGTAGGTTACCCACCGGATATTACGAATGCGCCTTTTATAAAAGTAGGTTATGACGTCACGATGGTTAACCGGTGGTTATCCCCGATTCAAATGTAACCCGCGGAATTGCGAGGGTTACCCCACAGATCTAGGGGTAACTTTCAATTGTTACATGCGAAAGTGATCGTTTATCGGTATTTATGACGTGTCGATAATATATTATTAATTAATAAAGTGCTGTGTGCTGTTTATTATTAGCTTCAATAGATATTAAATAATAAAACGCAAATTTTGGTAAGTATAAAATTTTGGTTATCTTTGCGTCACTCATGCGAACGCACTTAATAAAAAAATTTGAAAATAATGTGATAGAAAATTTTCCATGCACAATTAATACGGTGAAAAATATTGCTTTGAATAAGCGTGAAGTCTGCACCGAGGGCGGTCACAAACAAAATTTGAAACAAAATGAACAAAAAACGTGGGCTCAAATTGTTCAACGATCACAGATATGCAATACACAACCAAGAGCTGTGAACAAAAGTACAAGTTCTTTCGCCGCAAATGATACCAATACTCCCCTACATTTAGAACAGGAACTTACAGATGCTAGATCTAGCGCAGAAAATATTATAACTGTTAGACAATCCACAGGACCTAATCGGAACTATTATCAAGTACCCGTCAGTTCATTAGAAACACGAGTGTACGACGAGCATGTAAAAGCTTCTCCGAATATTCACCCAGAGAAACATGGCGGGTGCAAATGCCTCATTGTAAGTAGAATGTTGAAAAGAAACTTGAAATGATTTCGAGACGGTCCGGGTTTAACACTGGTCGAGTTGGCGTAGAATTCCCTATACATACTATATTTATATATGTAGAGAGAGAGAGAGAATTTCGTGCCTTTTCTGACGTTCCATTGTCTACTGGATCCCTCGTATGAAAAGTCAATCGCCCTGTGATTGTAACGCGTGGGAAATTTCCAAGTTAGTGCGACATGAATTGAGCAAATGTAATATTATCACAGCTTATTGCATCGAATCAAAATTTGAGCAAAAGGTTGCTTTCCACAGGAGAAAAGTATTTCGTAGAAATGATATAGTGTTCATTGCCTTCGCATAAAGATATCTATACATTTACTCATGAATCTTGGTATACGAGTATCGATAAAAATAATCTCTATTCATTGATATTATTTACGTTAAAATGGCATAATGGAGGTCAAAATTATTAACTTTTCCTTGAATAACTTTTGACCGAGTTGACTTACCATAAAATGACTTCGGACCTTTTTTGTAGAGCGTCCAATTCTTTAGAAAAACATGCCAAAAACTTTATTCTTATGGGAAATCGAAAAGTGCGATGCGGGCCATCTCAATATTAATATTAACCCTCTGTAACGCCGTGTAACATTTCTGTCACATACCGATTATCCGCCTACTAAAATTCAAGTATTCTTTCAAACCCATTTTGCGTCAATGTAACTTATCTGTAACAAACTAATGTATCGACTTACTTTATCACAAAAAATGTACATGGCGTTAGTGTCGCGTGTCGGTCACTGTTTGCGACTGAGCGGGTTTAACCCTCTGTAGCGCAAGATGTTAAAATTTTAAAATAAGTACTGAAACATGTTAATCAAATGAAATAAAAATACACATGTTTCTGGAAAAATCTCATTTTTTTTATTTATTAGAAAAAAACAGGGTTAAAGGGAGTGTGACCGAAATGTGACAGAAATGTCACACTCCCTTTAACCCTGTTTTTTTCGAATAAATAAAAAAAATAAGATTTTTCCAGAACCACGTGTATTTTTATTTTATTTGATTAACATGTTTCAGTACTTATTTTGAAATTTTAACATCTTGCGCTACAAAGGGTTAAGAGCTTATATTTTAACAGGCCTATTTTTGTACCTTAAGGAAACTTTTAAACTTGATTCTGAGAAAAAAGAGATTTTTTTTTTTTTTTTTTGAATCACTCTAATATATGTATATGTATACATATTGTAACGGATCGGGTGATCTAAGCCCGAGACAATACGTCACAACGCGCACCATCAACCGCGCACAACAAGTGACGTCAATCGGTGACTATATAAGCGCAGCGCTAACATGGCAAAATTAGCAGTGTTAGGCAAAGCGCCACACTGACTCGCTAGATTCTCTTGTTGAGGCCGTACAGGCAAAGCGCCACGGTTCTCTTTAGCTTCAATTTTTGTTCACGGAAACGGCCATGACGGCGTTTCACGTATTAGAGTCTGATAAATTTGTATTTCGATTTAATTACTGATTTCCTTTATTCAATGATTTAATTTATATTGCATGTATAACGACTGTAGAATCGTAGCTTAGCTAAATCTACAACTTTCGACTAAATTTATGTAATTTAATTTTATAACACATTTTTCAGTTGCAACCATTTCGCAAGCGATGAGTTTATTTGTTTGATTAAAACTTATGTTAATCGGGACGGTTTTCTTTTCTTCAAAACCTTTTTCTCAGTAGGCTGAACTGACCTGACTAACATCTTTTGTTTAATTAGCTAATATTCAGCTTCGGTGACGACTGCACTGCAAAGATCAGATACTCGCTTCAGTGCGCTTTGCGTACCCAAGTCGAGATACTGTCTCGGCAAGTGCGTCAAATCCCAAGTCTGATACAGCCTTGGTGCTGCTTGCAGCATCCAGGTATGAGGGAGGCAGCTACGGTGTGATTCGCTCCACCGTAGTCTGTATCAGGGACTAACAAATTGATTATCTCTACCAAGGAGCCCTAGAAATTAATCTAGAGTAAAGACACTCACAAGTAACTAGCCATACGCGACACCTTCTGTGTCGCGTACCGCACCCAAAAAGTTACAATATATACCGTGCGTTTTCGTGGATGAGCGACATGCCTAGAGCCGAAGATAGCCGAACATACGCCCTATTATATGCAATTAAGGGTACATGTCATATATATATCAGTATTCCTGACACTTCGAGCCTTGACGGCAAGCTGTCAGTTGCTGTAAAGCCTCTATGTCTATTGGCCGCAATGTTTATAGGTTATTCTTTAATCACACGTAATTATTCGAAATCGATTGATCACTGATCCGCGTCATTCAGCTAGTTTCATGATTAAAGAATAACCTATAAACTTCACCGCCAATGCACATAGCCTCTACAGTAGCTGACAGCTCACCGCCAAGTGTCAAAAATACTGATATATATATGACATGTACCCTTAATTGCATATAATAGGGCGTACGTTCGGCTATCTTCGGACCTAGGCATGTCGCTCATCCACGAAAACGCACGGTATATTCTATATCAAATCGACCAATGGTTGAATCGACCCCTTTCAATTTGGACGAAATTTGGTCAAAAGTTTTCTTTCATCATAGAAGGAAGATCTGCCAAAGGAAAAAAATTAAAAATTTTTTTTCGAAAGTTATGAAAAATTCAAAATTTCACTATTTTTCCAATTTTTCGAGTTTATATTTCAAATATCTGGGCAATTATTATAGTTACAGAAACGAGCTTGTGTTTGTTTTATGGAGGATACTTGGGGCTATGAAAAAAAAAATATTTGGAAAAAAAAATTTGAAAAATGAAAAATTTGTAGAATTTTGAATTTAAAAAATCGCTAAAATCGACTATCGACATTAAATTTTTGGCTCAATTTTTTTTAATACAATACCTTCAAATGACCCTAAAAGATGCTGAAATTTTTAGAGTTGTGTTATGATTATGGTTGTGAATGTTGTGAGTCTGTTGAGATCGTTGAGTTCGTACCTCGTTTTTACACCTGACGGTAACTGGATTTCGTGCGGATGGTTGAAGTGAATAATACGTACTCGTTGATATGATTACAATTAGAGTTGTTTATTGGTACGTAGTTATATTGATGGTTGAAGACAAGTATGCGTTAACTATAATTTCCTAGAGTTAGGTATTAACTATTAAGATATAGGAATTGAGTGTTTAAGAGTTGGTTGTTCGAGAGTTAATTGATGTGTTGATTGCTCGATGGCCAATTGAAGAGTGTTGCGCTAATGATGAGTTTGGTGTCAGTTCGAGAGCAAGTTCTTTGTCTCTTGGGCGTGAGCGTGTTAAAATGCAAGGTTTGCAGTTTATATCTTTGCGTGCGGCACCTGCCCTGGCCAGGTTGTGTGCCATCTCGTTTCCCTGTATGCCGCTGTGTCCCGGCACCCATAAAAGCTTCACGCGGTTTCCACGTGAGATCTGTGTTAGCAGTTCTGCACAGTCGCTGACGAGCCCGGATCTTATGACGCAGTTGCGTATTGACCTGAGCGCCGCCCAACTGTCACTGCAGATGTATATGTGTTTGCCCTTGGGGTTGTGAGCGGGGATAGTTCTGGCACAGGTCCATATGGCGAACACCTCAGCTTGGAGGACTGAGGCCGTGGGCCCCAGAGCGAGCGAAATGCGCGTCCTGGGTCCCTCACTCCACACACCGGCCCCAGCCCCTGTGTTCGTCTTGGACCCGTCCGTGTACCAGACGAGCCCTTGTGGTTTAAGCAGGTTGTCCCGGTCGTTCGTCCATGACTGCCTGCTCGGTGCCTCCACCATGTATAACGGGTCGAACTGGTAACGGTTGGGGCAGCGATCCCCGCCTTGGGATGGGTCTATCTGAGGTGCCCCCTCCTTCAGCAGTATCGTCGTGTGCCCCACACCCGTCCTCTTCCAGGGGCCCTGTTGCCACAGGCGCAGAGCAGCCCTCCATGCCTCAGCCACCACCGTGAGATGGGGGGGCGGAAGGTTCAGGAGTGCCCCTATGGCGAGCGTCGGCGAGGTTCTGAGCACCCCCGTTATTCCTAGGCCTGCTAACCTATACACCCGGTCTAGTGTCCTGCGGAGCGTGTCTTTGTCCATTGCTGGCCACCACACTACGGAGGCGTATGTTTCTTAACTTTACTTGACATAGAGAATAAAAAAAAAAAAAATTTTTTGCCAAAATCCAAAAATTCATATCATTGAAAAAACAAAAACGCAACTCTGAAAATTTCAGGATCTTTTAAGATCATTTAAAGATATTATATCAAAAAAATTGAGCCAAAAATTTAATGTCGATAGTGTATTTTGACGATTTTTTTAATTCAAAATTCTACAAATTTTTCGTTTATCAAAATTTTTTTTTCCCAAGTATCCTCTTTGTATCAAACACGAGCTTATTTCTGTAACTATAATAGTTTCCGAGATATTTGAAAAATAAACTTGAAAAATTGGAAAAATAGTGAAATTTTTAATTTTTAATAACTTTCGAACAAAAAAAATTTTCATTTTTTTCCTCTGGCAGATCTTCGTTCTATTATGAAAAAAAAATGTTGACCAAATTTTTTCCAAATTTAAAGGGGTAGATTCCAACCATTGGTCGATTTGACATAGAATGACCCATATACATATAGATATCAAGAGACTCGGTAGAGTCTCGCGCCAAGTACATTAAAAAAAAACGCGCGAGACTCGACAGAGTCTATTTACCCGAACGAGAGCTGTCACAACCTATAACGCGAAATATTATCTTCGATTTTTTCCACCTCACTATTACACACGATATAGAAATAATTTAATCTTGTATGTGGGCATAAAAAGCTTTAATTCGAGCCATATATCTACCAAATCAGTGCACGGAGTGCTGAGATATGATTACTTACAAATTTCTAAACCTCATTCCGTCGTGGAAAAATTTTCATCTCCGCTCCCCGATAATCAAGTTTTGCTCAATTCCTATGCGGAAAGCGATATGAGAAGGGCAGCGCAGTCATTGATTTGACAGTCATAGATTTGAATATGCAATAACAGAAACCGCGGATTTCATTGACTACGTGTTCATCGTAGGGTCAGAGTCGGGTGAGAGCTCAATTTGAGCAAGCTTTCAACCAATCGCTCATGATAAATGATTCATTATGATATTTTCGATATTTTGAGTTTGTAGGAGTCAAGGTCGTCCGCATAATAGTTTTTGATGTCCAGGTCCTCCGCTTCGTAGTTTTTGGTGTTCAGGCGGTCCGCTTCGTAGTTTTCGGAGTATAGGTCGGCCGCTTCACAGTTTTCGACATCCAGGTCGTCCGCTTAGTAGATTTAAATGTCCAGGTAATCCGATTGGTAGTTTTTGGTATCCAGGTTGTTCGCGTAGTAGTTTTCGTGATCAAGGTCGTCCGCTTAGCAGTTTTAGAAGTATAGGTCGGCCGCTTCGTAGCTTTCGACGTCAAGGTCGTCCGCTTCGTAGTTCTCGGAGTCAAGGTCGTCCGCTTGGTAGTTTTTGGTGTACAGGCGGTCCGCTAAGTAGTTTTCAGAGTCTAGGTCGGTCGCTTCGCAGTTTTCAACATCCAGGTCGTCCACTTCGTAGATTTAGATGTCCAGGTCATCCGATTGGAAGATTTTGGTATCCAGGTTGTTCGCGTAGTAGTTTTCGTAATCGAGGTCGTCAGCATAGTAGTTTTCGGAGTATAGGTCGTCCGCTTCGTAGTTCTCGGAGTCAAGGTGATCAGCTTCGTAGTTTTCACCTCCATGAAGCTAGCAGAGCAAAGTCGCTAGAATGAATTTACTATACACCAAAATTTAGTGCTTTTTATGTGCTAATTTTGTGCGATAGTTAAAATTTTTGTGCTCTCACCGGTCAGTTAGTAATTGAAAATCAAAAGTGCTCTGCCAGCTTATAATCAGCCGGCAGAGCACCGGTTATTTTTTCAATATCGAGGAATCAAGAATCATGAGATTTAAGTGCTTTTTATGTGCTTTCCGAATATCCAAAAACCAACCCCTTTACTTTCAAATTATCCGAGATACCGCCCTTACAAGACTCGAGCTACCCTCTGATCGGAGCGCGAGCTATTTGGTCGACATCGCGCCATCATAGGACACCATATTTAAGTGCTTTTTATGTGCTTTCCGAATATCCAAAAACCAAGCCCTTTACTTTCAAATTATCCGAGATACCGCCCTTACAAGACTCGAGCTACCCTCTGATCGGAGCACGGGCTATTTCGTCGACATCACGGAATAGAAAGTGCAAGAAATGGGACTTTATACGCCGAGCGTGAGTTTGCTATGTGAGTCGTAGGCGAGTGCGTAAACGAACCGAAGACGAGTATAGCAAACACGCGAGGCGAAGCGTAGAAAGTCCGCTTCCCCACGATCCACACGATATTTCTTATAGCGCAGACACGAATTTCCCTTGAGTTGAATTGAAAAAATTAATTTGAATTGAAGACATTGATTCAAATAAAATCAACCCAAAAAATTATTGTGTCTTTCGAATCTTGCGTTATTTCTTCTTCGCATCGCACTAAATAAATAGATGAATGAATGAATAATTGAATCTTATCGTCAAATTGCCTTATCGAAACTCATTTAATTTTACAAATTACATTTTTTACCATTTTCAACACTACCCAACAATCGGATGATTTTATTTGACTAGTTTGAGGTTGGGGCCGCCTGACAGTTTCTCACGGGTCGAGCTTCGCTGTCTCGCCGCTTCAACTTGAAGCGCTACGGTACTTCGTTACCCTAGCACATAGGTTCTCAACGTGGGCGATAACGCCCCCTTGTGGGCGTTTGAGACTTTCCGGGGGGCAGTAGAAGACCCAGAGAAAATTAGGGTCTTTTGAATGTTAATAAAAATACTTCTCAATATAAGTGAGTATGCGTTTCAATTGTTCTCGTTGAAACATTCTTCTTTAAACTCATTGTCAGAAATAGGATAGAGGTCAGATCCTCTCTTAGGACTATATAATATTACACGTTTGAATATAATCGTGGCAATAGCTGTTTCAGATTCGCGACAGACGGTGAGTAAAAAAAATTGGGGGGTCCTAGAAAAAAAAATATTTTCAAAGTGGGCGGTGGACAAAATAAGGTTGAGAACCTATGCCCTAGCATTTCCGGCTAACTTGTTTATGCGTAGAAACCGAAAGCGGCATGGTTTTTGGTCTCTGCGGTTAATTGCGTCCGTCAAATTGGCCAACGTGTTTATCGTACATACAACGTTCGCTCAGATCATTTCCATAAAGGGGCTTCCCCGGCTTCGACAATTATTTGGTGCGTTCAGTTTGTGATAGCTCTTTCATCTGCCTCGTGTCAGTGTTTTGGTATATAAGTATACGATAAAAAAATTGATCACCAATGGCCGAGAAAAGTTACCCGGTCGAAAAATTGAGAGGAAATAAGAGAAAGCGTGGCAGGCCTCGAACAATCGACGAGAATGTGGTGCTAAATGCTCTGACGAAATTCAAAGATATAATTAGTCCAAAGAACGATGGGCGCATTGTATCAAAAAATGATCACGTATGGAAAGAAATTGCCAAGGAACTTAATTATGTCAAAAGCAGAGAGGCTTTATACACGTACGTAGTTTGCAATCACGATCGTGTTAGGAGTCGCCTGTGGTCTTTCGTACCGAGTGATTCTCCTAGTGAGGATGATGACGTCGATATTGTCCAAAGTATGTTAGAACATTCGACGATAGAGTCTACCAGCACAAAGGAATCGCCTTTCAGTTTCCAAATCCACGTACCGGCAAGTCAATTCGACAATTTAGTGGAAACGCGAATTATATATCACCGCGAGAAGCCGCGTAATGTGAAGAGATTTAAGAAAGGTCAGTATATAGTCTTACGTATTCAAAATCTTTCTCTAGAAATTTTTCTCTTAGTAGAGAATAGTAGTTTACGACACAAGTGCGCAAAGTACGTGATTTTCACACGAGTGTTAGCTTGTCGCCCGAGCGAAGCGAGGGAGACAAGGACACGAGTGTGAACCTAATCACGTACGCGCACGCGTATCGTACAATACTTTTTGCAACTCAGTGCGCAAAGTGAGCACTTTGCGCACTAGTGCGCGAAACGGGTACTTTGCGCACGCAAAATAGGCATCAAAAGTCGAACTTTGCGCACTGAGTTGCAAAAAAGTTTTTCTATTGCTGCATTTGTATGGACTAAAAAATTGAAAGATTGTTGTCGAAAGATATTCTAGAATAAATTACGCTCGTACATATATAGGATATCTGGAAATTCGCGCACTATCTGCATACCAACGGATTCCTTGCGAAAAATTGAGACGAAAATCAATTTGTTAGTCCCTGATACAGACTGGGGCGGAGCGAATCACACCGTAGCTGCCTCCCTCAGACCTGGATGCTGCAAGCAGCACCGAGGCTGTATCAGACTTGGGATTCGACGCACTTGCCGAGACAGTATCTCGACTTGGATGCGCAAAGCGCACCGAAGCGAGTATCTGATCTGTGCAGTGCAGTCGTCACCGAAGCTGTATATTAGCTAATTAAATAAAAGATGTTAGTCAGGTCAGTTCAGCCTACTGAGAAAAGGTTTTGAAGAAAAGCAAACCGTCCCGATTAACATAAGATTTAATTAAACAAATAAATTCATTGTGTGCGAAATGGTTGCAACCGAAAATGTGTTAAAAAATTAAATTACATAAATTTAGTTGAAAATTGTAGATTTAGCTAAGCTACGATTCTATAGTCGTTATATATGCAATGTGAATTAAATCAATGAATGAAGGTAATCAGAAATTAAATCGAAATACAATTAAATATAAATTAATCAGACTCTAATACGTAAAACGCCGCTATGGCCGTTTCCGTGAACGAAAAATGACGCTAAAGAGAACCGTGGCGCTTTGCCTGTACGGTCTCGAAAACAAAGAGAGAGTGAGTCAGCGTGGCGCTTTGCCTAACACTGCTAATTATTAGTATAGTGATCTGGTTACTTTGCCTAGTATCGGGAAGAAATAGGTGAGTCAGCGTGGCGCTTTGCCTAGCACTGCTCTAATTAATAGAACGATCTGGTTAGCGCTGCGCTTAAGTAGTCATCGATTGACGTCACTTGTTGTGCGCGGTTGACGGTGCGCGATGTGACGTATTGTCTCGGGCTTAGATCACCCGATCCGTTACAATATTCATGTAACGAACTGTTGTGATAAAGTATTGCTACTTGTGTATCGCGATGAATAATCTTCTTTTCCTCTTCGGGGAAAGAATTCTTTCCTCTCCGTAGATGGGATGGGAAGTAACTCCACATATACCATTTTTTTAGTTACAAACTACAATATTGAATCGCTGGGTCGTAGAACGTGATATAAAATTATTTTTCCACTTCGAGTTGGCCCCTGATTATCTCTGAAGAAAATGTCGAATTTTGATTTTTAAAATACGTATCCTCATATGAAATTTGATTACGCATATATTTTTACTCTCGAAAAATTCCAGCTTTTTTCGTCTTCGAAATAATGGGAAGAAACACAATTTTTTCGAAACGAAGAATTTTTCTCTTTTTTCACTTCAACTCGTTCTCAATCCCAAAATATTCCGAGTTTTTACTTCAAATTTGGAGCAGTTATGTGTAAAAAAAAAATTTCAGTTACTTTACCAGCTTGAGAATAGTTCGACACGTAATTGGTCCAAATTGGAAGTAAAGCTGGGAATATTTTAGGATTTAGAGTTGAAGTGGAAAAAGAAAAAAATCTTCCGTTTTGAAAAAATGGTGTTTTTTCCCATTATTTCGAAAACGAAAACTCGTTCTCAATCCCAAAATATTCCGAGTTTTTACTTCAAATTTGGAGCACTTATGTGTAAAAAAAAAATTTCAGTTACTTTACCAGCTTGAGAATAGTTCGACACGTAATTGGTCCAAATTGGAAGTAAAGCTGGGAATATTTTAGGATTTAGAGTTGAAGTGGAAAAAGAAAAAATCTTCCGTTTTGAAAAAATGGTGTTTTTTCCCATTATTTCGAAAACGAAAAAAGCTAGAACTTTTTTCAAGCAGAAAGAAAGAAGCGCAATCAAATCTCCTATAAGGATACGTGTTTTAAAATTCAAAATTCGACATTTTCTCCAGAGATAGTCAGGGGCCATCTCGAAATGGCAAAATAATTTTAGATCCCGTTCTACTATCCAGTGGTTCAATTGTAGGTAGAATTTTTTTCTTCTAATTACAAATTACAATTGTGATTAGCAAATTTGTTTTTTTAAATTACGAAAAGTAATTTGTAATTTGTAATTGGAATGTAATTGACTAAAAAAATTCCCAACACTGTTGTCACCATCGTTTTTCAGAGATGTGGCAAGAATTCATTACTCAAAAGATCTGGAAATGTACGCGGTTGAAGTGTGCATTTAATTTTCACTACCATTATCTCAATACTGAATGTACTTCCGGAATCATCACTGGTCGGTGCCGTTGCAGTTCTCAGCTAAATTGCATCGTAGAACGCGAAGACGACGATGTCGTGTCAATAAATTGCTCCACCACTCCTCCAATAGGCGAGCAAGAATGTGGAAAGCGATATGTACGAGGATCTACCAGAGCAGAGCTTCGCAAGAAATTGCAAGGCAAATCTGCACATGTGATTCGGTGCGAAATGGCGAATGAAATGATGAACGATGGCGATGTTGAGCCACCCCATTTGCCTTCAACGGATGTCATGCGCACAATAAAATCGCAAACTGCTGCATCTCACTATCTACATCCAAATCCAATTGTAGCACTCGAAGTATTAAGTACGTACAAGATGAAAGGAGAAATTCCATGGATCGGACACAAGCCTTTTTTTGTTCATTATTCGACAATGCATCAGAGTACAATTTACACAACTGCAAGCAATGGACAACACATTAGTCTCGCTATCGATGCCACAGGGTCAATAATTATCCCAATTATTCGAGTCAATAAAACGAACTCAGCACCAATATTTCTATATATCGCTGTTCTTACTACTTCTGCCAGTCCCTTGTCCGTTGCGCAGATGCTGAGCGAACGACAAACAACGGGAGCAATACATTTTTGGTTAACTCAGTGGATTGAGCAATGGGGATTAACGCCTCCCGAAGAAATAATTTGCGATGCGTCGACAGCTCTTCTGTCATCAGCAGTTCGAGCCTTCACTACGAAGGATACGATAAATCAGTACGCGGATCAATTCTTCACAAACGATTTACCGGAATGTTATATAAGGATTGACGTTGCCCATTTTATCAAGACATGGGCCGATTGCATGCATGACGTCCGATCCGAAGTAGGAAAGTTTTATAAAGTCGGAATCGGAAAATCAATAATGTGCAGGAACATCGAGGACGCGAGAGAGATTGTACGGGCCTTATTGACGATCGCTCGTAGTAACAATTGCGGTGAAACCGACGACGGCAAAATGTCTGCCTGCAACAGACAGAAAGCCTACATGAAGCAAGTCATAACGACAAACATTTTGGAGGAACTTGATCTCGACGACGAATGGACTGAGGAAGCTGTTGCAGAGGCAGAAGAAGTCGACGATTGTCAGGCGAAATCTGTCCGAAGTAGAGCTGAACCGAGCAAGTGGCGTGAATGGGGTCGAAAAATCGATGCCATAGTTCTAGAAGACATAAGACAGGCTCCGGGAACAGATGTAAATGCACACTGGTTGCCAACTTTTGCGGATCGCCTCGTCGAAAATTTTAAATGACTACCCTTGCGGAGCTGCATTATCCGAGATAAGTATGGGTACGGGCGATGCCCAGCGTCCAGTGCACACGTTGAAGCCGAATTCCGGATAATAAAAAATCTTCTTCTCAAGGACATGAACGGGCGACTCCGCCCAGACGTCTTCATTCAGAAACATAAAAATTATATCGATGGAATATGCAAATTAGATGAAGCTAAAATGGCTATCGAAAGGCAGCGACGTAGGAGAAAGCAGAACCAAAGTGGAAACGATTTTACAATTGACACCGCTGAGACAAAATCTTTTCTTCTATGTAATAAATAATAGAAAATATGAAAATCGAAAAGATTTCACCTGGCGCGGCCGTGGTCCATGCGGCTGCCAGGGCTCTGGTTTGACGATTGAAATAATTTTATTTAATAAATGCTGGGCGCCAGTCGATTAGTCGGAATCGACACCGTTAATTAGATATATTAAATTAATAAATAAATTGATAGAGACAATCACAGGGTGGGACGTTGGAGGACCAAAAGAAATGCGAAATCAATAGAAAATAGTATTTACGGAAAGAAATATAAGTTTATTTAAGACTTACTCGAACGTGGCAATAGACGGTTGAATCACGGCAAATTCAAAACTTGATTTTACATACAAATTGACGGTATTTTGATTATTATAAACAATACACAATAAATATGATTTCGACAAATAGGTAGTCGACAATGAAGAATATTATAAATATTCAATAAATATGAAGTATAACTTCGACAATATAAAGATAATATAAATGAACAAAATATATATGTGGACAAAGACGTCCTTACTATAATGAGTCTCCTCGAGAACTGTTTCTATCTTGTCGATCTTTGACAAACGTGTCGCCACCCAAGATTCGATTGTATTTACGGCTTTTGGCGCGTCTCTAAGTGATTTAGATATAATTGCGACAGGTGATCAATTCTCGACGAATTTCATGTAAACGTTATGAATATGACGAATCAACGGATCACAGGACACAACAGTTTGAATAAATAATTCGGACGATACAACATTTAACGTCAAATTGAAAATTTTATAATTGGGGAGCGCTCGAGGAGTCTATTGAGCGTTGACTCGAGGCTGGACTTAAATTTCCTGTCACACCGCCAATGAAGAATCGCTCGTAAATATGGATAAAAATAACAATCCCTTACCCGCGAGTTTCGACCATTCAGGGAATGAGGCTAAACTCACCGATGACGACCTTACTTTGGTAAATATTTGATTGAAAACGATTTAAAAAAATTCTATTGTTTTAAATACGGATTTTGATCCGTGAATCTATGAAATAGCAGAGGAGTAGGAGACTAGAGAATAGAGAGTAAAGAGCAGAGAGTAGAGAGTAGAGAGTAGTAAAAGATTAATAATTTTTTACCGCTAATAATCCTTATTATGAACTGTTCTTACTAGGGTAGTGTATTCAGTCATCCGGTTCTGCACAGTTCACCGATAGAAATGTTGCCCCCGACGGAAGATTGTCTCATATCAAGTAAGGATCTGAACGTGAGCAATCCAGTTTTGGATAGTTCGAGAATCGAGAGTACACCGTCAGGGACGAATTGTCCAGCGTGTCAAAACGGTGATTTCCCAGCCGGAGCTCACCGGTGTATGGTATATATTTTTGTATTGGTCGTACTAAGTGCATGGTAGTGAATGTTAGTTATTTGTATTAGTATATACGTCGTTCATTGCAGGTTTGTAGAAAAGCCGTACATATTTTTGATACGTGCTCATTGCCAATAGACGAAAGCGAAGAGGGATATGGAGAAAAACGCATTTGCACCGACTGCATTGAAAAGCGGAACGGTCCACAACTGATCGAGTCTCGTGCATATGAGAATTGGCGTAATCAGATGAAGAAATTCGAAGAGAAACGAGCCCGTAGACCTCGTCAGACTGAAAGATCCCGAACTGCACGCCGACAAAAACAAGAATCTCGCGTTGAAAGACTTGCCGATAAGAAATCTCGATTTGAGAACCAAAATGCGTTCATGACACAAGGGTCTGAGAAGGCTACTCGAGTAATCAAACAAAAAACTGATAAAGATGGTGCTGCAGGTGGCGATTCGTTAGTGAACCAAGAATCCAATAGTCCACCGAGCGAGATGGTACCATTTATTACAGATTGTCCAGCATGCCGAAATGGTGATTTACCCGGAGGAGTACATCGTTGTAAGGTATATTAAATGCATCTAATATGATAGTATAAATCATTATTCTGGTCCCTTCTACAGACTTGTAAACGACCGGTCCATGCTCTCGATTCTTGCTCTTTGCCAGTCGATGGAGTGGAGGAGGGATATGGGCAACAACGTATTTGCAGAAATTGCAGTGAAAAACAGAACAAAAAAAAACCAACCATTTTACGGTCCTGCAAAGTTGCAATTAATATCACGAAAAATCTGGAAGGAGCAAGGCCACGCGGCAAATATCTTCAGGAAACTTATCCTCTGCAGGAGTTCCTGTTAACCGGCGAATTATCTACGGTGCCGATACTGAAGAGTGGGAAAGAGACACAATTAAAACCGATTCGAAAGCGAGGACGGCTAATTGACCTGTCGTACACATATTCTTTTGATAGTTTCTTCCAATTGATGTTGACCACAACGTTCGACTCTCAAATCTTTTTCCGAAATACTATTGAAGCCAACGTTGCTATCGACCGATTCGTTAAAATGATTTACGATGTTCACGAGAAGAAGGTGACACTCGCTACATATCGCACACGATCAGATATTCTGTGTGAGCACTTCGTGAAACAAGGCCATCCGGAAATCAACTGCCTGCTTGTCGATTGTCGATCAACTGTAGCGGGGATGTGTCGTAAATTGTTGAGAAATCTTCCATGCTTCAAAGAAACATCGGTGTGCAAGGCTGAGTGTCCACCATTGGTGAAACACTTTCCACTTCTCACCATAAGTTTGAGAGCATTGACAGCTTCTACGCACAATGAAAATATTGAGGACGAAATTATTGTAGACCGGGTCAGGCAATGTCCGTTTGAAGATTGTATCGGCGAATTAAACACGGGCTTAAGCATAACAGGTTAGTTGATATCACAAGAGTTCGGAGAACAGAGATGTATTTTTATTTTTATATTATAGGTGCCTCCATAGCATTCGAAGTTATGTCAACCGATGACGACAAGGTGCAATTAAAGCAGATTCCTCAAACATTGAAACTATCTTTCATGGCCGAAGAATTTCATCTCAGAGGCATCATCCATTTCGATGCACCTGTAATACTTCGAAACTTGAGGAACGCCTCTAGTACGATGCTCGATGATCCGGTGGGTCATTACACAGCGTTTTGCTTGCGCAACGGTAAATGGGTTCACTTTGACAGGAAGATGAAGCCACATTCTGCAACTTGCAATGTATCACCGCAACTCGTGATGTATTCAAGATAATACTGCTTAAACATCTGTATGACTGTCGCTGTTAAGAGCTCATTAAACAGTATTTCTAAAAAAAATTGTTGGAACTAGTTCTCCTCTCACATCCTCTGTCCCTACAATAAGAATGAAATCATAGGAGTCAGTAGAGTCTTGTGCCAAGTTCATTAACGGCTAACTCGACTGGGTCTCGTATACGCGGGGAGGCAAGATTTGTTTAACAGCGCAGACGAGACTCACTACACCAGAAATATTTTCATTGAAAATCAGCTGGCATATACTTTGACATTGAAGTGTAAGTTTTCTACGCGATAGATTACAAGAAAGGACAGAGCATCTGATGCAAATACATACGTCAATCCTAGTTTACTACCGTCAAAGATTGTGCCTATTGATTGCCATATTGATGGGTCTATCAAGTCCAGCGAATTCTGATGACGCATAACTCCCGTAATAGTTAATATTTATCGGAGTTTTTTTTTCCTAATTTCCACGTTGGAGTTTTTCGAATTGGGCTGTTTCCAAGAACATTTTTGCAATTTTCATACGTTTATTTTGTAGGTTAGCTTGAAGTACTTGGGGCATATTTTGTCTTTTTCCTCCAAATTAACATTCGCGAATGTTATAGGCTATCAAATAACAGGGTTTTTGCTATATACCGTGAGAATCAGGTGAAACCGAATGGTCCATCCGCCCAGACGGCGAATATTTCGTATTTTTAGGGGGATAGCCACTCGTTGCACTGAAAATCCCTAGGGCGATTTTAGCGCGCGGTCGATGGAACTCGGCAGCCATTATTATTGGAAACCGGCTGACTGTCAATACATCGCGGAAGTTAGACATGTGTGGTTATGTTCGTTTATTGAAAGCAAATGATAAATAAAGTGAATAAAACCTACATGAATAAGCTACAGATATTTATCAAAAATCGATCAATTAGTTTTAAATGATATCTTAATACAATCAACGAATTAACTTAAGCTATAACTGGAAATTAATTAGAATCAAAGAGTTCATCGAGAACAACCAATTTGAACGAAATTATTAATTGTATCCTAGGGTTGAGGCTTTAATAAATTGAACTAGGTAAGTGAGAAAAACTTTATTGAAGCTTTCTGAAAGTTTATTCAATGCATAACAAGGATAAGTGTCATGTTGTAATGAATCAGTCCTCGTTACAGCAAGTAAGCGCAGTTTGAACCGCCAAGTAGTCTTAGAGTCTTTGAGAAATGCACAAATCTTTGACTGGACATCATGCCTGCGCCTGTAACTTCAAGGTAAGAATTATCACACATTCATCGCACGATATTGTAGTTATAACGAGGTCAACGAACCCCAAACATCATCATTCGAGGATGATTGGGAACCGCTGTCAAGCAGTCGTTACGACAGGCTATTGCGGGAGAGCCACCAATAGCTGCCAATGTTCCTGTAAAAACAATAAGTGCTGTTTAATGGAATTAAGTTATTGAAACATGAATCCGCGCTTGGCAACCAAAGTTTTGAAAAATAAAGGTGAACAAATATGACTTCCCGTGACAAAACCGTCAACACTCTGGAGCTCTATCGAAGTCCACGACTCTTTTAGAGTTCTTCGCATCAACGTAGATGGAGCCGGACCAAAGGTGTTCCGCACCCTCACTGATCTTCATCGTCTTGTCCATGACGATTGACCTCGAAGTGTCCGCCCTGCATCCTGATACAGTCACCTATGCGACCGTAGAACCCTTCGGTTATGTTTGTGAGCATCTCGGGACTCATGCCCGCGAAGATCTCCATAACCCGAGCTTGCAGTTCGGCGAGGTTGGCGATGCGGTTCTCCGTGTACAAGGCGTTTTTCATACACGGCCACAGTCCAAAATCCAGCGGAGCGAGGTCAGGTGATCGAGGAGGCCATAAGACTGGACCGAGTCTACCAATCCATCGATCGGGAAACTCTTGGTCCAGATAAGCCCTGACGTCTAGGCGGTAGTGCGCAGGTGCTCCATCCTGTTGATACCAGATTGGGGGGCCCTGATAGTTGAAGAAAGCAATGTTCGTTTCACGAAATACTAATTAAAATGATTCAGTATTCAACGTATAAAATCTTCTCACATCCCCTTCGATGGCTCTCAAGGCAGGGACAACGTGGTCACGCAACAAGTCTAGGTACTTGTCGCCGTTCAGATTTCCCTCGATGATGTACGGTCCGACGAGCCGGTTGTAGCACAAGCCGAGCCACACATTCAGCTTTTGCTGATATTGTGTCCGGGACTCGACCTGCAGATGAGGGTTCTTCCAAGCCCACACTCGCGTATTCTGCCTATTCGGCGAAGAAACGAGCACCACTGTGGATTCGTCTGTGAAACAGATCCGGTTCAGAAGTCCCCTGTCTACGTTGAAGCGGTCCATCATCTCCCTGCAAAAAATCAAACGGGACTCAGGGTCCCCTACCATGAGCTGCTGGTGTCTTTCGAGTTTAAATGGTCGACACTTATCCTCCTTGAGAACCCGAAGGACCGAAGCTGGGGACACTCCTACTTCTTGGGCGATGGTCCTCGTTGGCTTCCTTCCGGGTTCTGCGGCCTTGAGGAAGATCTGATACTTGATCTCCTCGGTCAGGCGCTTCGATGGCTGGCAGACGACGTTCTTCTTCGGGTCCACGTTACCCGTCGTCCGGAACTTCATCACCATCTCGTAAATCGTCGAAGTTGATGGAATCGGCCGATCCGGATTCTCCGCCGCGAAATGATCGCAAATTTGCTGGTAACTAGTACCCTGCTCGTGCTGCTGAACCATTTTCACCCTTTCTTCCAGTGTGTACTTGATATTCGGCATTTTTAGAATTTTAACACGTCTTATCAATTCGGTAACGTAATATCGAACAGATAGTTCGTTACCGGGAACGTGGGGCGCCTTTTGTTTATTGTCTCGGAAGTGTGGGTGCCAGCCAATCACGAGTCTTTTGAGCATCATTTTTCGCGCGTCAAATAGTTCGTTACCGGGAACGTGGGGCGCCTATTGTTTATTGTCTCGGAATTGTGGGTGCCATCCAATTCGGAGTCGTCTAAGCATAGTTTTTCGCGCGTAAAAGTACCCAACAGAAAGTTCGTTGCCAGAAACATCAATATTTTTAGCGCGTAAAAATATCCAACAGAAAGTTCGTTGACAGACTCGAATAATTTTTTGCGCCTGCCGAAAAATTTGGAAGTTACAATTTCACGTGTGACTACATACATCGTGGTGAATCAAACGTTTGAATCAAAAGTTTGAAAAGTCCAGATATTTAGTTACAGTAGTAACAGAAATAGCAGAGATCAACACACAACAAGAGCTGGGACTTGGCAGTATCGGCAAATCCGAGTAATAGGCTTTTTTAATTTCGGAGGTTATAAACATGATTATGAAATCGCCCGAAACCGAAAACCTTGTTGCTAATTTCGTTGAAATCTTCCAGCTATTGCATTGCAGCGGTTTGACTCAGAGATGAGTCAATGTACTCCTCATAATAAAATGTGCGAAAATCCGCTACGAAAATTGTGTAAGAGGTTGGAATTGCTGATAGATAGTTTTCGAACTTTTTACTATCAGCAATCACAAAGATTAAGACGAGTTTCTGCCATGATGTTTTTTCTAAATGATTTGCAGCCAGACCATTATAGCTCACGCTCGACTGGCTAAACACAGTTCTCCATAATATCTGCTTTGTGGCCGAATACATGGCTTTGCTCGTACTGGCCTGACGAAGCAGAAACTGGTAGTCTTACCCTGAAGGAACTTTGTGTGATTGCGAATATCAATGTGGATATCTGGGCATCTTAGAAGAACAGACTGTCGATGTCTTGAGAATTATCAAAGTTATCGAAGGAGACGTACGTGCATTTTATTGATTGAAAAACACCTGTTCTTCGTTTGCATGTACCTATAACATGATTTTAATTAGTAATAATTAAAACATGCGTCCTTTTGAGTGGCACAGAATTCTATCCTTTGGTACTGACAGGGTCAACCGCCTTGCATTCTGTTGTTACTCTCTGGGTTTAACTACCATGAGTTCGTTTGTCTTTGAATCTCTACAGATTGAGGGATAGGCCGATCTAGTATTCGGCTCATTCACCCGATGCATGGCTGACTGATTACACTCTTTGGGCCGGTCTGGCGCTATGACGCAGGCAGGATTGAGAACCTTTTCAAGCTGCGAGCCAGTATTTGAAACATTTTGGGATAATGGATCCTCAGGCTATATCCATCACAATCAGTGAGTTTCATGATTGCCCGGACTACTGTTCAGTAGCCAATAAATGTTGTCTTGAACATTTGTAGAGGCATCGTAAGTCTGTAGTCCAGCATGTGATAGTAACTTGTACTGCAACACTCCTCCAAGATCCAGGACCATTGATCTCTGCCTGCGATGGTTGTAGTTCTCAAACTATCGAGCCTGGCTAGGGTGGTTCATTGCAGAGTGCTCATACAGCTGTAGGCTTATGTAGCAGATCTGATGTCATGTAAATAACTGTTTTACATCAATTATTTTTTTTTTTTCAAAATTATAAACGGGTTTGGCTCGCTTTGGCTTTCTTGATCATGTCTTGGACATGACTTATGATCTTTATTTTAAAAAGGCAATCTAAAGCTGTATGGAATGAAAAGATTTTGGAACACTGGAAGCTTTATTTTACTTGTGGTTCAATGTTGACTACAAGTTCCGACTGTTGGGAAGCAAATCGAATTGATTCAAAATAAAACACTGATTTTCATCTGTGTTTTTGTTTAAACCATGATTACTACCGAACCTGTTCTGCACACTCTGGTTGACGGTTGGTAATAAGAAACATTTTTCAATACTGGGACTGGAGTGCACCGTTTCAATATTGGTGATTGTTATCAATCTTAGCACAATAATATCACTTATTTCTCAGATTTGCATTGATATTATCAAATCATGTAGCTTTCGTATCAATCACATTGGTCGCTGTATGCTACAGCTCTCGTATAGCATATTTCCTTGAATTGACTCCGTGCACACTAGTGCAGCCCAAGGAAATACGCCAATACTAAGGAAATGTCGCTACGACTACTTGACAGCGGTTCATAATCATTCTCGAATAGTGATATTTGGAGTTGGTTGACTTCGTTATAACTACAATATCGTGCGATGAATGTGTGATAATTCTTACCTTGAAGTTACAGGCGCAGGCATGATGTCCAGTCAAAGATTTGTGCATTTCTCAAAGACTCGAAGACTACTTGGCGGTTCAAACTGCGCTTACTTGCTGTAACGAGGACTGATTCATTACAACATGACACTTATCCTTGTTATGCATTGAATAAACTTTTAGAAAGCTTCAATAAAGTTTTTCTCACTTACCTAGTTCAATTTATTGAAGCCTCAACCCTAGGATACAATTAATAACTTCGTTCAAATTGGTTGTTCTCGATGAACTCTTTGATTCTAATTAATTTCCAGTTATAGCTTAAGTTAATTCGTTGATTGTATTAAGATATCATTTAAAACTGATTGATCGATTTTTGATAAATATCTGTATCTTATTCATGTAGGTTTTATTCACTTTATTTATCATTTGCTTCCAATAAACGAACATAACCACACATGTTTACCTTCCGCGATGTATTGACAGTCAGCCGGTTTCCAATAATAATGGCTGCCGAGTTCCATCGACCGCCCGCTAAAATCGCCCTAGGGATTTTTCAGCGCAACGAGTGGTTATCCCCCTAAAAATACGAAATATTCGCCGTCTGGGCGGATGGACCATTCGGTTTCACCTGATTCTCACGGTATAGATTAGGGTGGACGTTAATTGGAAAATTATGTTGGATGGCTGTAAATCGGCTCCAAATGTGACAAAAAACATTCTCTAATTTTCCCAGATTTTTAATTTAAACCCTGAGTCTCCCTATTGGCACGTAATTTCCCTTTTTATTTGAAAAATACGAACCTAAACTTTTTTTTGCAGAGAGTTGCAGGCCAGCAAATAATTCAGTTATTAGAAAAGCGCGAGTTTCGAGTGTCTACCGAATCCCTCAGACCCTGGAGTAGTTAGCTAGCGTTGAATAATAGAATAAGAGCTAAAAGTAGGTTAATTTATAACAAGATTATTATTCTCAAATTCTATGTACGTGATTTACATTCTGATTACGGATACTACATGTATTGAGTTTTCATGTTTTTCATTTCATCTGGTACCATGATGTCGACGAAATAACCCGTGCTCCGATCAGAGGGTAGGTCGAGTCTTGTAAGGGCGGTATCTCGGAAAATTTGAAAGTGAAGGGCTTGGTTTTTGGATATTCGGAAAGCACATAAAAAGCACTTAAATATGGTGTCCTATGATTGCGCGATGTTGACCAAATAGCTCGTGCTCCGATCAGAGGGTAGCTCGAGTCTTGTAAGGGCGGTATCTCGGAAAATTTGAAAGTAAAGGGCTTGGTTTTTTGGATATTCGGAAAGCACATAAAAAGCACTTAAATATGGTGTCCTATGATGGCGCGATGTCGACCAAGTAGCTCGTGCTCCGATCAGAGGGTAGCTCGAGTCTTGTAAGAGCGGTATCTCGGATAATTTAAAAGTAAAGGGCTTGGTTTTTGGATATTCGGAAAGCACATAAAAAGCACTTAAATATGGTGAGTAGATATAATATAGCGGTTCTGGATTTCTTTCCTCGCGCCGCCACCAGAGGCGCCGCGGTCTATTACCGACTGTCGGTAACTCGCCGATCATCGATTGTTTATGTTATGACCCGATTTTCCGCCACTACCGATCACAGGGGTGGATATGTTGTGATTCGATTTTCTGCCATGCAACAGCGCCACTACCGATCTGCATCTAGATGTTACTACCCGATTTTTCCGCCATGCAACAGCGCCACTACCGATCTGCATTTAGACGATCGCGTATCTTGCCGGCTGACGAGCGGGTATGTTATTATCCGATTTTCTGCTATGCAGCAGCAGCGTCACTACCGATCTGCATTTCGGTGTTATGTTATTTCGATTTTTTCCCGTTACGCAACGATGTCACTACCGATCTCCCCCAAATATGACCCCCGCTCTTTCAAGAAATTAAAATCTAAGATGGCAGTGTGATTTTTTTAAACTGCAAAAAATCCAAGATGGCTGCTCTGAAATATTAAACTCTTAGCTTATATTTTAATATTAAATGTCCATGCCGCCACTAATTAAGATATCGCCTATAGATAAAATCGGCTTGTGGCTAGAACAATGAATTATCGTTCAGAACGCCAAAATTTTTTCCGCATTTTCCCGCAAGGCGCCGTCTGCACACCTGCGTGCGTACCGGTTGCACACAATCGGCGGCCGGCTTAGTCAATCCTTGTCTATACTCGAGACCACACACGCGGTTTGTCAATATGGAGCTAATATTGGATCTACAAGGTTTCGGACGATTCAGCGATAAATTTGTGATAAAAGAGCTGGCTACAATAAGTATTCGCTCGCATGAGGAATATAAGCAGGGTATTACACGCATCCTCTTCAAAGCACCACGCTCCTGGGTGACTCTCTCAAGCGAGTATAAAAATCTCAATTCGTGGCTAACACGATTTCATCATGGAATACCCTGGAATTCTGGAGAAACACCGTATAGAGATGTGGTCGCAATTGTGAGAAAAGTTGTGCAAGATGCGAGTTGCATTTATGTGAAGGGTTTGGAGAAGAAGCATTGGGTGAAAAAAATCCTCGGTTCGAAACCGGTGATCGATTTAGACGAGTTGGGGTGTCCAAATTTTCGATTATTGCGTTTAGAATCGCGTGTATTTCATTGGCATGGAGACTGTCATGGCGATGTACCTGGAGGCTACCATTGCGCCTTCGAGAACGTTCAGCGGTTAAAAAACTGGTATTTGGAGAATCATAAAAAATGTGGTGGGGATGATTGGTTAAAAGTCCAGAGCTCACGGAAAGCTGCATTCGTTAGATCCTCACCATTGACACATCTTCCGCATATCACGAAACCGCAACCTTTTTTGAGCAAGGTAAGAATATTATCATGTGATAATCATATTCAATCATAATATAGAGAAACTAATTCCAAATTATTTATTTATTTATTTTCCGCAGATGGACTCCAGCAAACTGAACAGCACCAGCAGCCTAGAAACCGATATGCTCACGAAAAAGATGTCGGAGCTGCAGATTGGCCAGAAATATGACATCACTGGACTCCACAGCAGTTTGGTGTATGACATTCAAATCATTGTTTGATCGTGTCAAAATCAGCTCATGCTTTGCATTGACAATGATCCGATTATAATCCTCGGCAAATCCAAATAGAAAATTCAGCGGTATTACAACATCGAAGTATCCGGAATCGTTGGTTAGTTCATTATCATTCATCAGCCAGCCTGTGTTTTCCAAGAGATGTTGCTGCCCCGGGGTGAGTGATAAGTATCCCTTCATAACACTCGTGATGCCCACATTCTTATTCTGATCAATCTCATGCCCATTCAACTCGTAACGCATCTCGCCAAACATATGACATATCGCCATATTGACCATTTTGGTAGTCACACCAACAATACTGCCATCCGCTTTCGTATTCCTACCGAAAATGTGGAGCGAACTTTTGCTGGGTAATACACATGAGTCTTGATTCTGTACAGTGATGCGAATCTCATCGTTATTTTTGGAGGTAGATGATGCATACGATTGATGTGCGTGTATTTCACAGTGAGCAATCGACTCATCGAAGGCCACGGGTGTTTGGATTTTTATTATTTTCGGCATGGGAATATGCAGATATAACAGCGAATTCTTATTTTCCACCGCGAAGTCGAAGTCCTAGGCTCTGGAGAAACTGAGCGTTCTGATGTGTCACTCGAATCGGAGATGTTCGATAACTGATGATGCTTGGACATGTTACCGAGCTTTTATAGCCACCACCAGATTTCCTTGTCCTCTCAAATACTATACCCATATTATTATTATTACAAAGTTTCCATGTGTAATCGTATAGTTATGGTTTCACCGCGAAAATTGACCAATTTTCCGTCCTGATCGACTATTCTCAATTGGATATCATGTATTGACCGCACGGTGATTGGATGATAAATGACGTTTGTCGGTACTTCCACAATCTTATATCCGGGTGGAACGGTTGGAAAAAATTGATGAATCGTGTGTACTCGATGCTCGTTTATGTATGCACCCGTGGTGATATTACACTCAACTCGCAATGCGTTGACTTTGCTTATACGAACGGGTAACTTGGACCTATGGGTAACACCACCAGCGAAGACATTGGGGGTAAAACCAAGCAAACGGGCAATGGAGTCTTTGAATTGAAAGTTCACCGCATGACTGCATCTAAGTTCACTGACTAACTCATTGTTATTAGCTTTCAAGCTGATATTTATATCCTTGGGAAGTGCTCTTTTCAAATAATTTCCAATATCCTCAATTTCGTAGCTCCCGGTGGGTATTGTAATTATTGTGTTAGGTATTGCAACGTCATTCTCCCATTGCTTGGAGTGTGATATATAAAACTTATTACACCCCTCATCAATATTGGGAATTGAGTTGAATGTCAAGAGCTCTATGAGACCGAGAACATATGTCTTTGTCGATGATAACTCAATAGGTGGAAAATATTGAGTCCTCAACACCGATGATTCTCCGGAGAGTGTCAACGTGAACGAATCAGCCATGACTAATATTATATCCACAATACGCAACCATTTTATAGCTGCCCACTGAGAAACTTGAGACACAAGTGTCCGAAAATTACCGTATTATAGTCCTGATATCTCTTATGGTTGTATTTTACGTTACCAACACCAAGATATTTCATAAGATCTCTAGGTGGTTGTAAATCGCCAAAACTGTCGAAATACACCGCATCGTCGCCGTTTTTTGTGTATGCAACCCAATGCGTCCCCGGGCCATTCTTATCATCAAGATTGATAATTGTGGATTCACGCTTTCTAGGCCCCGAACGGGGTAAGTCATTTCGCATCAAAACGCCCCGAACATGTGGAATTTTCATAGCTCCGGCATAGTTGAGCAAATCGGCATCGGTGAGGGCTCGGTGTGGTAGCTTTATTAGTTGTTTGCCGGTTTCAAGTACAGTCCCATACCCTTCTTATATGGCTTCAGGTATAAACCCTTTCCCAAAGCAATCGCCTCCACCGATGCATTATGCCGTTTAGCCTCCTGTAATTGCTGCTTGTTGGCCTTAGCCTCGTTAACGACTTTTGCTATACCTGCCGCACCGCCCGCTAAAGCGCCGGTAGCACTAAGGGCAGCGAATATTGGAATAAGAAACGGTAATAAACCACCAATTTTCTTCGGGACGGGTAAAATACGAGGCACGCGCACCTTCCATTTAGCCACGGCTGAACGAGCACCCTCCAACGCCGACTCAATAGCCCTGACGCCGGGTTTCATAGATTTCTTAGCCGCTCGTATAATAGATTTCAATGTTCTTGTCTTGTTCTTGAGCGATGTTTGCGACTTACTCTCCCCCATGCCCATACCTAGTTTAGATTTTGCTTTCATGGTGTTAGCAACCGCCCAGGCGACAGCTTTTTCACTCACACCCGCGTCTTTAGCCAAAACCCGACCCCAAGCCCTCTCAGCTAGCACTTTATCAGCCTTATTACGCTCTGCAATATTATTGTGATTCCTTGAGTATGCGATGTCGTGTTCCTTGCATGCAGCGTCTAGAGCATTGACGCCTGGATCACCTCGAGCTAACCTCTTTGCCAATTTTGTACCAGGTCCACAGTACTGATAACCCGGAACGTGTAATTCAACTGGGAGATTGTTGATGATTTTATTTATTAAGCCGCGGGCACTCTTTCGCTTACGTGTGCATCCAACCATTGTTAACAATGAACTAACTCAAATTCTATAAAAGCAGACATTTTATACACGAATATATTAGTTCCCATTGCGACGTCTACCAGACATGAAATTTCAGGATCAAGCGATTAAACTACCTATAGCCAACTTCGATAAATTGGTCTAGCGGAAAAAGAAGAATGGGAAGCGGCATGGGACTCTACTACCGAAAAGTGTGAGGGCTGTTTTCTGCGGATCTTCGAATTGCGGTAAAACTAATGCCCTCCTCACGCTGCTTACCCATGCTAATGGTCTACGATTTGAGAATGTATACGTCTATTCAAAATCTCTTAATCAGCCAAAGTATGAGTTTTTGAAGAGGCTACTGGAGCCAGTGGAGGGGATGGGTTATTTTCCATTTGATGAGCACAAGGAGGTTGTAGAGCCGAAAGATGCACACCCCAACTCGATTATGATTTTTGATGACGTAGCCTGCGAGAAGCAAGATAATATCAGAGCCTATTTCTGCATGGGTCGGCACAGAGATGTTGATAGTTTTTATCTTTGTCAAATGTATGCTCGTATTCCAAAGCATCTGGTGCGTGATAATGCAAACTTATTGGTTCTTTTCCGTCAAGATGAAATGAATTTGAAGCACATTTACGCTGATCATGTGAATACAGACACGACCTATCAACAATTCAAAGATTTGTGCCAGGCGTGCTGGAATGATGGTAGATACAGTTTTGTAACCATCGACAAAGACAGCGAGATCAACGAGGGGCGATATAGGAGAGGCTTTGACTGCTTTATAAGTCTAAATCATTAATGAGTCGCATACAGTTACAGCAAATCAATCAAACTGGCAACATGGAGAGCTCCAAGATGCGTCAGCAAAACGATGTGTTGCGAGAAAAGCGAGGGCTAGCGATATCATTCGGCGTAAACACAAGATGATCAAAATGGGGAAAGACACCAGTGAGCAGGCTATTAGTGAAATTTTTAAACCTATGGTAACACCGCTACATGAATTGGTTGATTCGTCAAAGCGACAGCAGCAGCAGCGACAAGCAATAAAGCGGGAAGCAAAGACTGAGCCAAGTTCGCTGAAAACCGAGAAAACTGTGGATTTTGCGAAAACAGTGGATTTTGTGAAAACATTGGATTATGCAAATGATACTAATGATGATGATGATGATGATGATGATGATGATGATGATGATGATAATGATGCGTATAAAAGTGCGGTTGAGGGGAGCTTTGCAGCTATTAGAAGCAATACCACATCCTCGGTCGCTATCGATGACGCAGATGATGATGATGATGATGATAATCAGGATGATGCACTTGCAATCGCTTCAACAAGCACACCGCTGCCGAAAAGGGCGGTTAAGACAGCGCACTATTTAAGCATGTTTACCTCGGCCAAACAGCGCAAGAACTTGGATGAGAAATATGGCGTTCGAAAGTTGGTGGGCGGGATGAAAATCAGCAATTCGGCTATTGAATTTAGCGATGATTTGATACATGTCGGTGATAGAAGCTATGGAAACACACCGGGCTTGCTCGAATTGTTATTCAAAAAGTCACCCGATCCCACGATTGTGAATAAGAGCGACAGGCAAAGTTACATAAGAATCGTGAAGACAACGAATGAATATCGAAAATATTATAAACCCGACAGAAGCCTCCACGAGGACAGGGAAAAAAATACCAAATATCGAGATTTTATTGCCCCATACATCAACCTACCAGCGAAAGAAACGGGGGAAAGATCCGGTAAAGGTTTACCCACTCATAAGATTGCACGAGGGCAAAGCGTGGATTATGTATACTGGGATGATCCTAATGAGCTTGTCGATCGTTTCCGACTGCTCATGGCATCTCAAGCAGCCGGTAATACTAGTCATACCAATTAAATATCCGCCATTATTGAAGAGTTACGCGAAGCTCGAATCATTTATTAGTGTGAGACCACGAGCGAAAGACATCATTCCATCGGCAGTCATCAGACAATGAGTATCGATATATTTGGCCGGCAGCTAGCAGGCAACGGTGGTGGAAAAAGTGTTATTCGCGGGCCTCCGGGTGTTGGATTCAAGATCACAGCTGATAAGCAGTATGATCTAGACGGTAAACGATTGTGTAATATCGCCGATCCGCTGGCCCCAGATGATGCCGTTTCCCTCAAAGTTCTCGAAAGAATTATAGAGGAAAAACTCGATGCTTATCGTAATTCCATCAACACGAAGATTGAGAATAATGATAAAGAAATTCGCGAGCTCATAACACGCATTTCAACGAATATTGCCCGATTGGAGTATGTGGTTGATTTATTGGTAAAATCTCCCGCGGGTACAACTACCGTGTTTACTGACCCCCCTGAGAATGATAGAATAATCAGCGATACGTGGACATATCTGAACTTTAACAATCAGCAACATGCAGAGAACAATAGCAACCGAACTTCATAGGCCCGCTAGACGCAGATATTCCCGACGTTATGTGGATATACGCGCTTTGGATGAGACCTGGCAAGCTGATCTTGTAGACATGTCTGCATACTCATCCGTCAACAAGGGCTCAAAATTTTTGCTCACAGTGATTGATATATTTTCAAAATTTGCTTGGGCCGTACCAATCAAAAGTAAAAACGCCAAAGACGTAACAGCTGCGATGAAATCTGTGCTAACTCTGGGTCGTGTACCAAAACACTTACACGTTGATCAGGGCAAGGAATTTTATAACAAAGACTTTAAAACTCTTATGAAACATCATGGTATCAACATGTACTCGACATTTAGCAACTTGAAGGCATCGATATGCGAACGCTTCAATCGAACGCTGAAAAATAAAATGTGGAAGCAATTCACACTTCAAGGTTCTCATAAGTGGATTGGTATTCTACCGGATTTAATTGCATCGTATAATACCACCAAACATCGTACGATTAGAATGAAACCAAAAGATGTGACTACGGTTAATGAAAAACAAATATATCGAAGTGTGTATAAGCCCAGGCAGATCAAAAGAAGCAAACGAAAGCGAAAATTTAAAGTTGGCGATAAAGTTAGAATTAGCAAATATAAAAATTTGTTTGAAAAAGGGTATACGCCGAACTGGACAACTGAGATATTCACAGTTAATGAGGTGAAAACACAAACCCTCCGACATACAAACTCACCGACTACCTGAATCAACCCATCGAAGGCGGCTTTTACGCGGAGGAGCTCAGCGGGGTGCAATACCCCGATGGTTATCTTGTAGAAAAGGTGTTACGCAGACACGGTGATCGGCTCTATGTAAAATGGATAGGATTTGATAGTTCACACAATAGTTGGATAAATAAATCAGACATGTAATTTTTTAATAAAGAAATTTATTATCAACATATTCACACTGTTTCCTTATTCGCCTAATCTTAATGCTAGTTCACATGATTTTCAAGGTGAAAATTCTTTCTCAATCAGTTTTCACAAATTTTCTCAGATTTTCTCAGATTTTCTCAAATTTTCTCAAATTTTCTCAAATTTTCTCAAATTTTCTCAGATTTTCTCAGATTTTCTCAGATTTCCTCAGATTTTCTCAGATTTGCAAAAAGTTTTCGTCTTCCACATGTAAAGTAAATGGGGAAAGATTTTATTTATTATTTTCCAAATCTGAGAAAATCTGAGAAAATTTGAGAAAATTTGAGAAAATGTGAGAAAATCTGAGAAAATCTGAGAAAATCTGAGAAAATTTGTGAAAATGTGAAAAAACTTTATGGCGACTAGAAGAATCTGCTAGTTTACAGAATCTTGGTAACCCCAGGGTAGAGTATCGGTTTCTCCAGGTATCAATTTTCGCTTGTCATCACACCAGCTTAAGGCTAACTTATTTTGTACAATAGTACTAACCGTATGCCGACTACTTTTTATCATACACTGTTTTTCAACTAAATTTTGATGATCAAAAAGACACCGCTTGTAATCATCAAACGTGATGGATTTCACGGTGGAACCTTTTACGCCCTTTGCACGTTTCTTATCGACATCCCCTCGAGTCTTGAATGTATATAATTTCGCTCGCAGTCCGATAAATTCAGTCATAATTTTCCCATTATTCTCATCCTTCATCAGACCAAGGCGTTTCTTATTCATTAACCCGTCAGCACTCTTGTTATGAGCATTTTGCTCACGCTCAATTTAAAACTCTAATAACTTTTTTTTTTCAAATGAAATGAATGGTTGAAAATTTTTCTATCTTCAAATAATTTTATATATTTTCGAATTACGAATTTCGCAAATTTCTCCATTCCATGTAAAATTTGTAAGAAAAATTTTTTTTCATGCTCCTCAAAAATTGTGTGAGTTTTTCTTATCACAAGACTAAAGGTGTATGCATAAAAATTTAACTTTCGGTAATGGTCGGGCCTGTTCGAGGACCTTCGTTAGTTTACGGATATTCGGCGTCATTCGGTATAGTTCGTAAATGTGTATGAGCAAATCTCTCATCACGGGAGTAAAGGTTACCGAAAGGTTTACCTGCGTGCTGACGGGTTAAGGGAATACCATAGACATTATCCGGTGGGTAGTCTGATGTATCGAACATTGTCGCAACATCACGCTTGATGATTTCGTAAATGTTTGGTACGGTAAATTGATATATCAGACTATCTGTATCGGCAGGGTTGCGAATTCTTCAATTCAAATATTTACGATTAAAAATTGAATTTTTGATCCATAATTGAACAAATCTGGATTAAAAATTAAAAAATCAATTGATTCAAATACTCCGGATGAAAAATCAGAAAACTAATTTTCAATTCACAAACTCGGAATTGAAGAATAAAAATTAATTTTTAATTGCCAAACTCGGAATTGAAAAATAAAATTCAATTTTCAATTCAGACTCTCGGGATTAGGAATCAAAAATTTAATTTTTTATTCAGACACTCGGGATTAAGAATTAGAAATTTAATTTTTAATTCAGACACTCCGGATTAAGAATTGGAGATCTAATTTTCAATTCAGACACTCGGGATTAGGAAATAGAAATTTGATTTTTAATTCAGACACTCGGGATTAGAAAATTAGAAAATTTATTCTTGACTGCGATGTACCCCATTATTAACTGTAAAATGATTGTAAATGAAAATGACTAAGTTTCAAAATTTCAAAGTTTCAAAAATGAAGAGATCATTTTTAATTTGAATAATTGGGACAAAGAATTCGAAAGCACTTGGAAACAAACAAAAAATTACACTTAAAATTTGAGCGGAAATCGAAGTTTATTAAAAAACTAAATTTTAAAAGAACAATTTTTACACACAAAAATTTTCTATTCATAATATAATAGTAGTTTACGACACAAGTGCGCAAAGTTCGACTTTTGATGCCTATTTTGCGTGCGCAAAGTACCCGGTTCGCGCACTAGTGCGCAAAGTGATCACTTTGCGCACTGAGTTGCAAAAAGTAGTGTACGATACGCGTGCGCGTACGTGATTAGGTTCACACCTAGGTTAGGTTAGGAAATCACGTACTTCGCGCACTTGTGTCGTAAACTACTATTTTTCAACACGTGCAGGAAATAGGCCCTTTTTCTTCCATGTAAAGTGGATGGAAAATTGCTCATTATTTCCCTTCGGATGGATATTTCCATTGGGAAATGGATATTATTGCCCTTGAGAGGAAATATCCATTATCTCCCAAGGGAAATAATGGATATTATTACCCTAGGGAGAAAATATCCATTACCTCCTGAGGGAAATAATGGATATTATTGCCCTAGGAAATGATGAATATTATGTTTCATGCACGAAAAAGGGCCTATACATGCACTTGTTGAAAAAAATCCAGTGGGCAACATGGGGGGGAGGGCATTTCCCCCCCTTGTCGCACAATCTACTATTATTCCGGGTCTTAATTAATTTTCCGTTAAAAGATACGGGATTAAAAATTCAAAAGTTATTTTTCAATCCGGTATTCGGGATTGAAAATTTTTAATTCAATTCTTAATTCAAAAATATGGGATTAATAATTGAAAAGTTATTTTTCAATCCGGTATTCGGGATTGGAAATTTTTTATTCAATTCTTAATTCAAAAATATGGGATTAAAAATTGAAAAGTTATTTTTTAATCCGGTTTTCGCGAATAAAAATTTTGAATTCAATTTTTCATCATAAGATATGGAAATCAAAATTGAGTACTTATTTTTAATCCGTTTTTTGGGATTAAAAATTGTGAAAAAAATTTCAATTCAAGCACTAATTCAATGCTGAATTTAATGCGCTATTTGCAACCCTGTGTATCGGTATACATTAATTTCGCTTCACCATTTGAAAAATTATTTTTAACATATTCATAGTGAAAGTCGTACAGAAATATTTTCGAAAGATCAAGAATTGCAGCACCAATGTATATGGGTTTATTGAAATATACCTTGGTGCGATTCAGCTGAATAATAACCATATCTTGATCGAATATGGTACAGCTATGAAATGTTGGTCTTGCAATGAGAGCGCGTGCGCCACCCCTACCACCGCCCCATTTTGTGATTAGTTTAACGGTCTTATGATTACGCATATTCTCCATAGTCTTGCCAAACACCGCGTTATTCATAAGCTTGTAGAAATTTTTTTCAAACTTATTTTTCGACTGCTTTCGCATATTTATATTGAGATCGATATATGGTTTTAACCATGGGGATTGTGCGAACCTGAGAATTCTATGCACCTTCACCAGCTTTAGACCGAATTTTATGCATTGCTTCAAATTACGATAGTGCAGCACATATTTTTCTTTTGGTAGGAGCGTTGTCGCTAACTTTCCAATTTTATTACCAGGCGGTATGAAATGTTGGGGGCAGAGTGGTAAGTCTGCGTGCTGTTTATGGAGCTCTATGGGATAATCCAAATCCACCTCTAGAATATAACCGATTGGTTCATCATCCGGAAGAGATATTACGTCAATGGCATCATTTTCCCACGCGAACGATCCGCTAGGCAAATGCTCGCTCATAGCCGCACCATACAGATTGTTCACATCGAAATACATGAGATATGATTCCTCTTTGCCGGGATCAAAATCATCACCCATAAATCGGTTATTTGCTTTACCATAGCGATTTGAGCACTGTGCCACACCGCCCCTTATGCTTTTCTCAATGAATAATATCATTTCTGGGTCATCCAGAAGTTGTAGGTTAACTTTCGTGTGCTTCAACATCGCATCAAAAGCAAGTCCCGGTGCTGTATAATAGCGCAGCGGATCTAAATTGTATGTTTTAAAGCAACTGTCGCAGAAATTCTGAAATATATCGGCTAATAATAGTACATCGGTTTTCAGGTACAAATCCGAATACCCGCCCAAGGTTTCCAAATTAAACTCGGCCCACACATTTTTTGCGTGCTGATAATCATCATCGGAAATATTGGAATCGCTCAGTCTCGAATAAAAGTCTTTTTTAGCTGGTAATTCAGACTCATCAAGTTTTTCCTAAGAATCGATGTACTCGTAGAGGAATACACCTTTGCGAATCATTAAATCAAATTTCTTCGCATCGACATAAAATTTTCGTGTTATTTTTTTATCCGAATCGTCCACGTATGATGCTAATTTCTCAATGCTGCTAGCCATGAATCGGAGTGAATATATGAATCTCAAGCTAATTAGAGTACCGTCAACCTTCTTTGTGAATGATATGTATTTTTCCTTATTGATGGGCAGTAGTGTGATGTCACCCGGAAAAGTTGTGGCTAAAGATTTTATGACGAAGTGAGAATCATAGCCGGATAAATTGTGAAACACCACCGGAATCGTGTCCGACTCTTGAAAATTCAAATTGCAGCGGTTGTGTGCAGCCCCGCGATATTTACCTGTAAAATGACAATGATCGCGACATTTTTTCTCCTTAGGTAAAAACGGTTTCGCACAGATATAACAATTTTTTGTGCGCATGTGACGATCGCGTTGCGCCTGATTCAACGCCTCCATTGGAATTACATTTTTTATGCGCGACTCTATTTTCACGGATAATTCGCGAAGCTCCTTAATAAACCATTTGATGCAATCAGGCCCGCGGTAGTTCTTGTATTCTGATAATGCATCATCATATGAGCAATGCATATAATACGCTACACTGTGTGGAATATTCTCTTGAGATTCTTTTAATCCGGGTTTCATCATGCATTCAAGATCGGCATATACGACAAACGATATGGTACCCTGATTTTGAAAATTGGAAAATTCCAAGATTTTTTCCTCGCGGAACACCATTCGAACTTTATTCAAGTGCAGACAGTCTTGTTTGTGATTCTCATAGGTACTCTGTACGCTAAAGTGACACAGGCATCTATCGCATAAAAATTGTTTACCCTCATAACGCGACAATTGCGATCCAACCAAACGTGAAAGATTCTTAATCCAAGCAAAGTGAAATCTCGGCTTAAAATTACCCAAATCATCTAGCTCGCTCATACTTTCAATCATAAGCAGGTGGATGGTATTGCCCCCTGTTACATTTTTACTCAAGTAAAGCGGGGTGATTACACTGTTTTTGGACTTTTTCTTACTCTGGAAAGTTTCCGATTCGATTCCATATACGTTAATGCTCAAGTTGTTTAACTTTTCAAATTTTTCCACACATCGCAGTGTGGTTGGAAACTTTATACCTGAACAGTTGAGTTTAGAGATGTGTCGCTGATAGCTCCGTGTATTGCCAGCATTGCTGCTAACAGGATGTAGGGCGGCTGTGACGGACCATAAGAAGCATCGGTTGTCATTATTCTGCACGACGATCACCGCTTTCTTCAGTTGAATATCGTGAGGCAGCGCAACGAACGTAGAGAGGCCACCACAAAGAGGCTCGTATCGGTTGATGCTGATCACAGCGTTACTGACCTCAATCATACTCCAACCAGGGTCACGCTGCTCGAAATCCTCCACCTTGATTAGCAGGGGATTCGTCACGTTATCGACGAACCAGGTTTCCAGATCTGTCGATGGGAGAATTGCTGCGTTACGCGTATTGAAGGTCTTTACTTCCAGGTTGACCTCATCGTTTTTGACGTTCTCAAATTTACACGAAACTCCCACATTCACCTTAATACTCCCCTCATCGCGAAGCACATTTTTTAATTTTTCAATTGTTACTACACCAGCGTCAGCTAAAAATCTTGCCAAATCTTTGTGGCGGAGATTTGTCACGGCTCCGGTGCGTATGCGACAGTTGAAGGCACTCTCCATATCATTCCACCGAACACGATCATGAATATCATCACCAATATTACCACCGACAACACCCGCAAGTAGTAGATGACAGCCATGGAGGGTCAAAACAAATGACGTCACAGGGTGGCGATAGGGGGGAGTCTGGCGCCAGCTAAACCGAGATGGCGGTCTTTTTTCATAAATTATCCAATATGCCGCCCCCCATGTGAACCAATATGGCTATTTTTCGAAATCCAAGATGGCGACCTTTTTTATAAATTATCCAAGATGGCGGCGTGTGTATATAAACCAAGATGTCGGCCGTTTTTTCGAAAATTAAAACCTAAGATGGCTGCCACGATTCTGAAATATTAAATACTTAGCTTATAAGAGCTGACCCAGCAATTTCAAGTTGGCGCTTCTGAAATAATCAATTCTTAACTTATAATAGCTCACGCGGCAAGTTCAAGATGGCGGTCCAAGATGTCGCTTCTGAAATTTCCAATTCTTATCTTACCTACTATAACTGCGGAATGACGAAGCAGTGACATGGGTGGAGGGGTGTACATGAAATGAATCGAGCGAATTATCTCACAATTTTTCGATTTATTCAATTTTACAAACATTTATATGTATAGATTGTAACGAGGCAAAATATTTGCCTCGTAATAGAACAATCGACTCCTCCTCAGACGAAAGCGACCCCGAGAAAAATTAGAAATAAACCAAAATCCCTAATTTAATTTCTATCGTTTGTAATCCTTTATTTTTCCCGTCCTTCTCTATTATCGTACGTGCCGTCTCGACCGGATCAACGAGGGAGATCATCCCTCAATCCAACTACGCCTGGCAGGTCACCCGGAAGCCTCAGAGTCAGTAGCCGGGGCGGCCCAGATCATCGATCCTGAGATACGCCTGGAAGCGCGCTGCATTGCGATCTGCCTATCGCCAAGAAAATCCCGCTCCCATCCCCATCTGTCTCCTACCGGCCTGGTCCACCGGTCCACATGCAGAATTTCCGCCTTCCAGGGTATCGCGAAACCTGAGATGCCATCTACCAACCCCCTGGCAAAAGCTCTGAGTGCCAAAGGCCCTGTCAGGCCCGCCACCTCGTCACTGAAGATTGAAGAACTATCGTCTACCAATTAGATGCATGGATGCATCTGATGCACTTTTGTTTTCCCCCTCCGTCTAAATTTTAATTTGGGTAGTAACAGGCGAAAACACGCCACTTCTTGTTTGGATATCGTGAGAAAGAGAGCTTTGTTGAATTGAAAATCTGTTTTTTGCGATTTGTGTCCACCGATAGAAACTTATTTTTTTTTGTTGTTTTGTGTGTTTAATTTTGATTTTTTTTTGGTTTTCCTTTTATTTTCATTTACCTTGTGTGTTGATTTCTTTTATTTTGCTTGTTTCGTCCTTTTTATTGTGTGTATTTCAAAAAAAAAAAAAAAAAACTATTTATTTTGTGTTGGTGCCGTCGAGTCCGTATTCCTAAGGTAAGCTTCCAGTCTAAACGACCTTCCGAAACTACCCAAATTAATTTGCCTGATTTTAACTTCTCCCAAAATCTTATCGAATGGTTGTGTTTTAGTTTTCCCTATCCTTTGTAAATCCCCTCAAAATCATTATATTTATAAATGGTGTATCGTTAGATCGATTTTTCTAGAAAGCCTTCGGCCCCCAAAATATAGCGTTTTTTCTATCCCTGCATTGAAAGCTTGGGTTTAGTCTTTTATTATTGTTTGAGCCGTTACCTAGCCACGTGTCTCTAGAAAGATCGACCAACGCCTTCTCGATAAGATTCTTTCCCAAACTTGTATACATCCCTCTCATCCTGAGTAGAAATCCCCTAAAAAAACCCTTTGAAAATCTGAGCTTGTTTATTTAAGATTTTAGATAGCATTATTTATAGTCCCTTCTGGTAATTTCTTTATTCATTAACTATTATAGTGTGTGGCCCTACGGCATAGCGTGCTTTGTGTAATTGTATTCGTGCATGTCCGTGAGGGTTCGTACGGGTTCGCCCCGACGCAATACACTTTTCGGTTAATCGTTCTACGTTATCGACACTTTTAATTGATTTTCAATAGTTCCAAAAAGTATCGACCCTAGCTCCCCCAGATCCCCCTATGTTATCGACCTAGTCTTACTCTTTTCTTTGTACCCTATGATTAATTCCTACTGTACCCTAAAGTAGTTCTTTTCTTTGTTTTGTGAATTGTTCTACATTACCATACCTATTAACTCCTTGCTCGTGACCCACATACCTCGTAGTCTGTCAGTTGTTTGTCAATTTCGGTCACTGGGTCACAGCCTCCCTGCTTGATTATATTTACCGTTAAATAAATTTTTGGGTTTCTTTGTGATTTTTCCATAAACCTTACTTGTCTCGCTTCGCCTATATTATTCGCCCCCACGTTCCCCTCACCCTGAACTCGCCGAGTAGTCCCGTCTGGTATTATCCAATTGATTGAGTTATTTGAATTTTGAAAATCCCATTTCATTTTTATTACTTTATTCTTTTCGTTACCGCGGTACCCTAGGTACCTGGCGCCCAACCTTCTATTGTACGCAGATTTTGTCTGTGGAATAATTAGTTATTAACTGTCAAATCTCAAATTTACCAAACGGTGGGATCGCCTGGTTTTGTGCACGTAGCTGACCTCGATAACAACCCCCCCCCCCCCCCCCAATCGTCGGTCTTGCCCGTCACAAGATATACCGGACAAACTCCGAGACTACGCTGCCCCCTGGGCTCTCATCCCGCGCGATTCGCTATCATAACGCTAGATTTGACCTTTTAATTAGTCATCTATGACCTACCGAATTGACTAATCTAACTTATACAGGGTGATTCAGGTTGCGCGCACCACCTTACGTGGGTGTATTCCTCGTGAAAATCTAAGACTAAATTTCCTTTACCAAAACTTCGAGGGACTAACCGTTTGGGAGCTACGGAAGATCTTAGTTGACCAATCACAGGGCTTATGAGTGACGTAGACAGGGCCGGTTCGAGAGTGTAAGTCGAGCAGTGCCCGCGGCCGCGGCGGTTCGATTTTTATTGTACGACGATTCAGTTCGATTTCTAGATGTGTATGACGGCGTCGCCTCCTGGAGATGTCTTCGTACGGCATTCACCTCCGTTCTCGTCGTCCTGATCCTCTGCTTCATAGTTTCGGTCGTCCGGGTCCTCCGCTCCGTAGTTTTAGTCGTCCAGGTCCTGCGCTTCGTAGTTCTCGCAGTCCAGGTCCTCCGCTCCGTAGTTTCAGTCGTCCAGGTCCTCCGCTCCGTAGTTTCAGTCGTCCAGGTCCTCCGCTCCGTAGTTTTAGTCGTCCAGATCCTGCGCTTCGTAGTTCTCGCAGTCCAGGTCCTCCGCTCCGTAGTTTCAGTCGTCCAGGTCCTCCGCTCCGTAGTTTCAGTCGTCCAGGTCCTCTGCCCCGTAGTTTCAGTCGTCCAGGTCCTCCGCTCCGTAGTTTCAGTCGTCCAGGTCCTCCGCTCCGTAGTTTCAGTCGTCCAGGTCCTCCGTTCGGTAGTTTGAGTCTTCCAAGTCCTCCGGTCCGTAGTTCTAGTCTTCCAGGTGCTGCGCTTCGTAGTTCTTGGAGTCCAGGTCCTCTGCTCCGTAGTTTGAGTCGTCCAGGTCCTCCGCTCCGTAGTTTCAATCGTCCAGGTCCTCCGCTCCGTAGTTTCAGTCGTCCAGGTTCTGCTCTCCGTCGTTTCAGTCGTCCAGGCCCTGCGACTACGAGAACTACAAAGCGCAGGACCTGGACGACTGAAACTACGGAGAGCAGAAGCTGGACGACTTACACTAGAGTGCGGAGGGCCTGGACTACTTTGCTTTTATATGATTTGAAAGAGTTGTTCCGGCTGAGGAGTTCTAGCTTGGAGTGACATACCCAGCACATAAATCTACCTTGTTGCAGCCGATCGCGCAGCGACTTCGGTGGGAGGGTAGCTGGAATTCATTGTTATCTTTTGACTGCAATGGACCCGCGATGGTCGTCAGCAGTAGCTCACCCTCGCCTTTTAGCAGACTGCCATGGAGCGCATATGGTCGGTATCAGTTCGCGAGCACGAACTCGCCGCGGCCAGGATCGGTTACATAGCATAATTTTTTCAGCTCATCTGATAGCTGAAATACTGGTGGGGTGTTTGCAAAAAAGCACGCTATTCACGACACAATTTTTGTTTTATTCATTAATGCGAATACACTAAACACGTTTCCTTAAACATATCTGAACACAGGATAAACAAGAGGCGTCGGATTTTTCGCAACTTTTCAACTTCTTGACTAAACAATTGTAGAAGGATGCGGCCATAGAATCATTTTTTATATAGTCATCCGAAAAAATACCGACAAACTGTTCGAGAGTGTAACCAAGGTGCATATAATACAGAAACATAATACAAAACTGGCCACACACGTCCGAAAAGGTACTCTGAAGCTGGCGCGTGTTGCACCGGTAGCGGGGACAGTTTCTTCGGAGACGACGCACATGTTGTGGGACAAAAGGCGGAACTCCGTAACTGTCGAAGTAAACCCCGTTGCCGGATGCGTCGTTGTAGAAGGCGACCCAGTGGCTCCCTGGTTGTGTGTGATCATCGGTGTTCGCGATAAGGGTTGCCGGCCGGGACCACCGCAGCGGAATACGATCAGCCGGGTACACTCCACACGTCCTCGTGGGGATTGATGCCAAAACCCTCTGCAGCTCCAAACTGTTCATCGTCGGATTCGTTGGCAGACGACCCGTTACCATCCACCTCATCAGCCGTTCTCCGCTGTAGTAACCAGGATTTCAATACCGCGGCGCGATTCAGCGAGCAGACAAACTCCCCCCGACTGTGCAGAGCGTGATACATGCAATACGTATCCGAGGGGGGTAGCCTTCCGAATGCCGGGCAGTCCTCTTCCTCCAGATTTGTCACCTGACGCGACATCACGCTCCGCAAAAACTTTGCCTTCTCGGCACCGCGCGTATAGATCATTCGGGCCGAACGTGCCACAGCGCGCAGCTTTCCGTAGATTTGCTTATGCTGGATGTCGCCGTCGAACCACTCCATACCGTGGTGACTGCGGTAAAGATAGTTGTTATGGGCACAAATATTCGCCGGAAGATCGGTGAAAGCGCAGGGTGGTGTGGCAACCCAGTGGCCAATGTGGTCGCGATTTAAAGCCAGCACGGAAACCTCCTTGACTATGAAACCGTTCGCGGCGTCGCGAAATCCCTGAACATCGATCACGTAGTCCATCGTGCCGGTAAATTATTAACGTGTTCACGGATACACGAGGAATGAGACACTGGTCGCGGTACAACAGTGAAATGCAGCATATTCCTCTATTCTTTGTCTCTCCCCCCTCCCCCTCTGTCCCTGTATCTGGTGGGAGGTGGTTCAGGTTTCACAGCGTGGCTCGCACGAGTTATCCTCCAAAGTCGACTATAACCTGTCGAGCCGAATCGATTTCCAAGATGTTGTCAAACTCAGCGTACACGATGCAATTTATCGTCTTTCGTAGGGCAGCTTCGAATCGCACCTCGATTCTAACACTACCGTGTCTGACCAAATTCCATTGCGTGTTGCTGTTTGCCGATAAATCGGGGGTGAGGTCGAACGCCGTCAAGCAATACCCGTAGGGGAAATCCTCACGGCTGATACCGTTCCCCTCGTTCAGAAAATGTATGCCGATTCCCGAGAAAAGAGTGTGGTAGGCATCCACGTAATGCTTGCTCCGCGTAAAGTCTGGCTGCAGCGGTTTCGAGGGTACCTGCGAACCGTCCACGTACAGCGATAAAAAGTTGATATTGAAATGCTGCAAGTTGAAGGGGTTGTAGGCTTTGTCCCCGTTGAAGGCCTTGTTATCGACGAACCCCACTATCATTCTTTTTGGCAGCTGTCCCAGGAAGACGTTGTCCAGCGTATGACCCTGCACGCCGCTGTGAATCGTCATAGCCTTCACCTCTACTCGCGTAAGAGGATACTTTGCCGTACCTCTGCCCAGAGCTCTCGCGTGCGCGAGCAAGATACCGGGGTTTATCGTTACACGTCGTATGAGTAGCGAGGCCTCGAGTATGTGTATGCCGTGTGTGCTGGTAGTTTCCATTAGACAGAACGCGTCCCGCGATCTGACGAGCCGCAGCCGCAACTCGACACCGTTGAGCAGAAATTTCTCCTGATTGAACACATCGCAGTGAAGATGTCCGATTAAATCCACGCTGGTTCCGGCATTCAGAAATTCTGCACGCTGCGCAAATCCTTTATTAGCCGGTCCGATTTCGTCCATTTTCCCGGCCGTATCCCCATACCAAAGGGTGGTGGTGAGATGTGATTTTTTCGCTGCAGAATTGTAATTCAGCAACGACTCGATGTACGCGCGGTACGCGTACGCGTTGTTGGCCGGGGAAACTAGCTTCTGATTGAAGAACACATCGGCTTGACTGAACAACGAGTGCAGCAGGTTGTTTACGGGGGCTACGACGGCCTTTCACGTTGCTGCGGCGTCCTTCACAGGCGTAAGCGGTTGCAGACCCACGCGCAGGCTGAGCATAGTGTGGGATAGATCTAGGTACTCGTCGCTGAGTCCGGGCACCATAAACTCTATCGGTGAGTCATCCGTGAGCGACGACACAGGCTTATAGTGTACCCACTGTCCGCTCTCAATCGTGGTTTGCGTCGGTGGTAGAGAGAATAAATCCAGCTCCGACTTCAGGCACTCGCACGAGTGCGCGTGCAGGTACGCCATAGTGGTTGTTTATTATTATTATTAACGAGTTCCGAATATATCAGCCACCGTTCGTCTACTGCCACAACAGCTTTTTTTCCGCTTCAAAGCCTTTTTCGTCTTAATTCCAGCCACCCCTCGTCGCTTGAGAGATTCGCGATTTTGCCACTTCTTCGTTTTGGGTTTCTTAACACCTTTTCGCCGGCGTTTCCCGACCGATCCTACACCACGACCGCACATCAACTGTCCCACCGATCCACCACGCGGCGTCTTATAACCGGACCCCTGCATCATGTTTCACAATTTTGCGGTGGCCTTGCGCTTCAGATTGTAGCCCGACTCGACTACTCGGTTCTTGAGAGCCTGCTTGAATGGCGTGTTGTTATCCATATCCTCCATGACGTTCACACCCGTGCGCAGAGCCTCCTTACCCAACACGCGCGCGCCGCTCCTGAGAAGCGGTAACACACGACGAAAAAAAACCCCCAGGAAGCTACCGATTCCGTGACCGCGCTGTTTCGGGGCACCGACGTAGACTCGCTCTATACCGCCACCACCCACCTGATTATCGTAATGTTGCTGGTAGTTGGTCATCGCAGCGAATATCAGTGCGTCCTCTTAAAGTGCAGCGTGACAGTCAATGTCCCGTGCGTGAATGGCATAGGGCTACCCAGAGGGTCCCTTATATCGATTTCTATGGTGCGAAAATTCGCCAGCAGCAGAGGTACGTAATGCGAAGGCGTCAATGATTTGCTCTCAGAGCCGGAGATGTGGACATTTTTCCCCACCGTCTGTACTATACGCAGCAGCGGTGCGTAGACGTCACCCACTATTCTAGGCTCGGCCAGATCGCTGTAGACGAACATCTGGGAGGGTATCCCACCGGTTAGGTTTAGCGGATGTCTGGCCACCAATTTGTCGCGTATGTTGGCTGTAAGTTTCGGAAAGCCGAGCTGTCGATGCAGACCAGGTGAAAATGAGAGGTAGTGACCATCCTGGCAACTGCATTTCCTACCGACAACCAGACGATCATCCGCGGTATCCGCTCGTCCAAACTCCAAATGTTCCCGGACCGTCGCCAGGCTGTTCAAGACATCGATAATTTCCCAAATATCCGTGTAAATCACTGGTTTGATGAGGAATTGACCCTGTGCGACTCGTCTCTCGTTCGACGATGTAATTTCATGTAAATTCTCGGCAGGTGTATCCGAGCGATGCACGTGAAATCGAACAGCGTTGTAGGGTTCGTTGATGTTTTGCAGCGTCAGCGGGTATTGAATCTCCACGAGGGCGACCTCCCACTCTCCGATAAGCTCGATCTGTCGAGGTAGCTGGGTGATGTATCGAGTCGTGGTATTGTTTGGGAAATATTTCATCGAACTGTTGCTAGGCAGCGTGATGTAAAACTGATCCTTCATGCCTGTTTTCGCACGTTGCTCGCCGCGATCCAAGAGTTGAACTTTTCCGGATAACCTCGCCAGCTGACGAGCAGCTTCTTACTGCCACCCTTTCCCCGCGTGCGTATTATTTTATCTATCACCAAGACATCGTCCTTGATCACGCGTTGCAACTCCGCCTCGTAAAACAGACCGTCTATTTCCTCACCGGCTAAATCCTCCAGCACGTAGACGATAGGCGTGCGCGGCAGAACGCGTCGAATCTTGAACACCTCCTCGGTCCAGTTGGCCTCGTGGCCTTTCCTGAAGGCACCCTTAGCTTTACTGATACGCACGCGCTCGCCGACCATAAGCCGTGGTTTCGCAGTTCGCCCCCTCGACGACCGCGAGCCAGCGCGTGCATTCTCCATGTTCGAACGCGCGGCTGCGGCATTTTCCAGCGTCACCACCGACGGAGCCATTTTAATGGTCGAATGCGTGGTGCCGTTGTACGCCTCCACCAGTCGCTGTAGTATATCCACGTAGCGATGGGTATTTTTGTGCGTAAAGTATCGCCACATTCTCTCCTTGAGAGTGCGATTGAATCGTTCGACCACAGCCGCCTTTATGTCCGGGTTTCGCGTGACTCTGTAACGCACTCCTTTGGCCGCGAGCAGCTTCTGGAATTGAGCACCCACAAACTCTTTGCCTTTGTCGGTCTGCCGATAAATCGGGCATCGTTCGGTGGCTGACAACACGCGCTCGAACGCTCCGGCAACAGTGGCCGCGGTTTTGTCCGCAAGCGGCTCCACCCAGGCGAACTTGCTGAGTACATCTATGACCACGAGTAGGTAGCCGTACCCGTCGTTGTACTGTTTGATCGATCTCAGATCCACCAGATCCGCCTCCCACAAATCGTCTATATTCTGCACGTTGTACCTGGCTCGTGGAAATCTTCTACGCACGGACTTGTGCAGAGTGTACGCGTCCTGCGCGGCCAACCATTCGAGCACCGTATCGCGATATATTTTTTTTTTTCCTCATCCTCACGGATCGCGTCAAGTTCCTGGCACCCGCGTAACCCACCGCATGGGAGGGGTTGTAGTACAGACCTTCGAGGATTTTCATTTTAATTTCAATCTCAGCCAACCACCGTTTCCGGTTTGAGCTACACGTTGTATCTTCTTGGGTCAGAGGAACACCACATCATCGTCGTCCTGCTCCTCCTCCTCCTCACCGGCCTCGTTCGTGCCACAGGTATCGATGTCACCGTCGTCAGCCTGCTCCTCGTCGTTGTTGGTATCGTGCTTGCGCCCCGATCTCGACGGACCGCTCGCCGATCGTAACGAGGCGTTACGCGTGAGTTTGTGAAAAACCGGATTACCGATAAACTCTTGCGGCGTGTTGATCGAGTGAAGGAGCCGCGCGAACTGTTGTCTACCCGTAGCCTGCATGGACTTTTTCTCGCGTACAGCGTCGTTTATCAAGTCGATGATGTTCGTCCCGGGTATCGGAGCCCCCCTTATGGCTATAGTCCCCTTGCCATCCCACGAGATATCGGCCCGGCCATTGGTGACTAAATAGTTCAACAACAATTCCGCTTTGCGCCGAAACTTGACGGGCACGCTGAAGGCTATGTCTCTTGCAGGGGCTCGATTCCATAACTCTTATCACTGCTATGACTATCATAGAGTGATATGTGTGATAAGTACTTCACGTCGTACGAGTGATACAGCGGAGTGTGTAACCGAAGAGTCGAAGTCGTTTCTGTATTGCCTATCCTCCGTGGTTCTATGTCCCACCCTGACCTGGCAACACTGGACTCATGTCAGTTTCGTTGTGTGCGTGTGTTGTTGAGCGAGACGATTATAGGTTATTCTGTCATTTAAATTTTAATAAATCAGTGGAATTATGGTGTTTAGAAGTGTCCACGTTCCTTGCTGGGTTAGGCCTAACTTAAACATGAACGAGCTGAGGAAATAATTAAGAATCAAGATGACGGCCGGCGAAATAATCAGGTTAGAGGAACGACTTGCAGTACGGGTAAGTTTACGTGTTGATATTGAGGTTATGTCACTGATTTTTTCACCTAAGCAGGTTCAATTCATCCAATTGGACGTCGAATAGTTGGTTTAGAATATGTATATATGAATGAAAATAATAGTCTCTTGAGACGATAATTTATACATGTATATGTGTATCTATTAAACATGCATAACCAATGAATTTTATATAAATAATTTTTCAACAGTTATGCGTACTGTTACGTTATTTCCACTAAAAACGATTTTTAACATTTTTAAGACTTATTCGCTACGATTGCAATAACAACATTCCGAGGAAGTGCCTGTGTCTGGATGTAAAGGAACACTGGGACGAGAGACATCAACTGCAACACTGGTTTTTTTTCGAGCCTAAAATACATCAGTGGGTGCACCAGCTATGTAGCAGTATCTTTCAAACCAAAACGAACATGAATTAACGGTCAAGCTTATTGCACAGAAAGGACTTGAAAAGAAAATCCAAAAGGTTGGTTTCCTTAACGCAGCATTTAGATTTTAAATTGTACCTCTATAAAGTTCCAATACTTGAGTTTTGTTAATATATTGCTGTAAATCCAAATATTTATAAAATATGTTTATATTGTCATTTAAATATTCGCTATTTTAGATGTCAGCGACGCATTACGGTCGGCAAACTTCTACATTATTACATTTATTCTGGAATAATTTTCTAGTAGTGAGAGAGATGTATAATTTATATATGTATATGTGTATCTATTATACATACTAGAGTGTTTCAAAGAAAACAATTTTTTTTTTTTCAGAATAAACGACTGCACAGTGATAAAGAAGACCTTTTCTTGGATGAAATTGAACGCTCTATAAAAAAGGACTGATGAAAAATTTGCGTAAAAACCTATCTGACATTTTGAGCAGGGTAATCAATATTATCGACTCAAAAACAATAATCTGTAAATTTTTAACATAAGTTGATCTAACAATTATATTATATATTATACAAAATTTATGATTAAATTCTATCATACATTTGTAATGCACCTGATTTTTTTATTAATGATCAATAAAATTAATCATTCATTATTATTTATTGTTGATTAACCTATATAATAAAATTCGATTACCTTAAATAGAAGATTAGATAAAGTCATTCAAAATATAGATTTTATTGCTACATAAAAATAGTTGAAATAATAGGCAATCATTAAACAAAACAACAATGCTACAAATACCCTTAACTACCCATGTTTGATGACCAATAGTTATGCCAATCGCTATTCTGATTTTTCAAACAACTTAACCAACTAACTGCGAAAAAACGAAGATGAACGACGAGTAAGTGAAAATATATTATAAAATATTATATATAATATAATATTTATATTACCTTTATAATATAATTTTTATATTACCTTTCCGGAATCTTGATTCTAAGTACTAACTGTAGATCCGGGATTGTTAAAATATTATAAAATATTATATTATTGATATACTTTTTTTAATTTACGTGTATACAAAAATGATATTTGAATGCGCCTCTTGGTAGAAAGAAATTACGCAGCCGATCTAATCCTCAACAAATAGAGGGGCTGCTAGAATTTATGCAACAGCATAAAAATTTCGCAAACAATAAATTCAATGGGCCTCACGGCGTACAGACTGCTAGACAGCTGTGGAATGATCTAGCGGATCTCTTGAATGAGATTGGATCATACAAGGACGTCAAAGGATGGCAGAAGGTAGGTCTTGTGGTCTTGCTAATTACACAAAGTATAATTGAATGAATTAAGTACATGATTATTAAAACATTTCATAATAATTCATATAACTTTATCTTATTATTCGATTGCTTAATCACTATTCATTACTTGAATTATTATTAATAATTTAATCATTCAATCATTATAAACAATGATTTCATCCAAAAAATTTAGTGCTGATGTCTCAGCTGAGACTAAACTGATAACTTTTAATAATACTAATGATAATAATAATAATAATAATAATAATAATAATAATAATAATAATAATAATGATCATAATAATAATACTAATACTAAATGATACGTCTTTTACTATCTCATTGTATCTACATTATCTCAATCCTATCTTATTTGAATATTCTATCAAATTATAATTCATGAATATGAAGTAAAAAGTATGAACTTGTATGTATATTGAAAATTAAGAATTAATTTAGCGTTTAATTCATCTTCGACTGTTATATATATAGGCTTGGGCTGATTTGAAGCGGAAAGTGCGAGCGCGGTATGCAGAGTATTCTAGAAAAATTTGTGCAACCGGCAATGATTCGCCGCCGCTTCCTCTCAGTGACGAGGACGAGATTATACTCGCCATAATTGGCACTCAATTCATGGGCATCCCTGATGTCGACGAAGATGGTATTCCACCATCGCCAAGACCATCTTCAACCACATTGAAGCGACCAGGATCACCACTACTTTCGTCGTCTTTCTCGCAGCAAAAACCTTGCTTGAATCCCAAACCATCGCCAAAAGTTTTGCACAAAGTCAATGATTCTGCTATTGAAAAACGTGAGTAAACTAGTGGTTAATAATCATGGGTTTCAATGATAAGATAGATATTTGTTTTGTGGCCTATTGAAAGGGTTCGTCGACAATTTATCAAAATTCAGAAGGTCCAGTTACAAAGTCGCACATCAAATTGGTATGCTGTATAGTGGTGTTGGTGTTTCTTCCATGAAATAAAATTATTCTCACTACAGGTCCTAACGGTTTAGAACATAGCCCACATGCGGGTCCAACAGCGCAGGTAACGAGTGCAAGCGTAAAGAGGCTATCGTCGAATTTACTGAAACGTAAGTGTTTCCATAAATCGTAGCTGTGGGTAATATCTGTAGTTGATAATCTGTTATGAAGTGTAGCCTCCCGTTTTATCTGTGATTAACCTATTCATTTTTTATGGTTGATTGTAGTTTTCAACAATCCGTCACAGTATGTATTATACATTATATTACAGGCATGATTACAGGCAATGACTTTCGCCCGAGTACTTCGGTGGTTCTGGACGCAACCGCCGAACATACCACTGCATTGCAGGATATGAAACAGGAGCTGATGAATCTCAATACCGGCTTAGAAAACCTCACTGCAGTAATAGAAAAGGGCTTCAATACCCTTGCGAATTGCTTTTCTCTGTATAAAAAAGTTGATATTGAATCAGATGTAAGTTATCAAGTTGTCAAGTATACTAAATACCGAATTTTTTCTAACAAAGAGGCATTCGATTCTGTACTGCTTGTGTCTCAAAGAGCTAAACAATAGATCTTTGGGTTTATCATGAAATTGAACTCGCATTTTCATTTTTTTCAGGATGATGATTAGCAATATTGAGAGTAACCACGAGGATTACTTTGACCCGCTTGAGCCTATGTGTTTTCAATTAAAAAAAAAAAAAAAAAAACATTGTTCATTAATTATTATAAAATATGAAATTTAGGCATCAAGTAATGAATATGTATGTTTATAAAATAATTTCACTATCCATATTTCACTTACATAAATAGATTATCGAAACCATATTTTTGTTCGTTGTTTGATTCATCATACCCTAATTAACTTTAATATTAAAATTGATAATTACATTATTATCGCCTCTCTCCCATCTACAGCTCTTCCTGTTCTGTCTTTATCTTGCTCACTTTCTTCAACCTTAATCCTTCCTATCACCTTCTTTTCGTTTCTCCATTCCTCAGCAGCCATATTGCCCTTAGTAATTTTTATTCTGTGCAACCCAAGTTTGTAACAAGTGAATTTTTGAAACAGTTGAAGATACAAAATTGCGTGATAAAATATTTTTTGAGGTTGTTTGAAATCGACAATATATATTTGTTCAAAATAAACACTATATACAGAGATGTTTAATTTGCTGATACAAAATGCTCAGTGGGAGGACGCTGATATACAAAGGTGGCGTCAATTCAAGATACGTCGAAGAGCAATTCGAGACACGAGCAACCCATTCGACCTACCAGAGTCCCGATTCAAACAATTATATCGGTGCGTATAATTTTAATATTGATATACAATGAATGTTTTTAACGAACGTGATTCATTTACCATTATGCAAAAAAAAATTGGTAGTACATCTCTTGTTCAACGTCTGCAGGATGCCACAAGTGCTGGCAATTGAATTAGTGGATATGTTGGAACCACAATTGAGGAACACTCGCGTATCTGGAATACCTCCAGTATTACAAGTACTAGCGATCATACGCTTCTATGCTGAAGGTGGTTACCAGAAAGGTGTAGGTCAGGATGTTAACCATCAAATTAGCCAAACGATGGTGAGCAGATGCCTCCATAGGGTCACAGACGCCCTGATAAGTTTTTCTGAGAATTATATTAGGTTTCCACAAAATGTAAACGATAGGCAAAGAATTCAGGAAAGGTGAAGATGCTTTGATTCAACATTACGTTATACAAGGCGTGACTGATTCTGATTAAAAGTAAATAGAACCTCAATTTTTATGGATGAATACAGATTCGAGATGAGGATTGGCTTCCCAGGTGTATTGGGTGCAATAGACTGCACACACATAGCAATTTTTACACCCCAGATGCACGAAGAGGCTTACGTTAATTACAAAAGGTTCCATTCATTGAATGTTCAAATGGTAACGTGCCTTACTTCGCATTGAATGCAATAGTGATACCTTATTAATTAATTATCATGAAATGAAAAGAATCGCCATATACCTTTTAATCATTAACTTTCAATCTAACTCTATATGTGACGAATTCTATTCTGTGAATATTTTATAGTATTTTCAATAATTACATGTATTTGTTAGGTCATGAAAAATACCTGTACGGATGCTGTTCTATTTTTTTGAATTTTATACACAGATTTGTGATATGGAATTGAACATTCTGAACATTAAAATTTGCCCGGGATCTACGAACGATAGATTCATATGGGGGAATAGTCGGGTCAAGGGTTTAATGGAGGAAATGCGTTTAAATGAACAGCTTGTAAGAGATGAGGGCAAATATTACTTGATTGGTATGTATTCACTTATGATTTTACACGTACATACAGGTTGACATGTATCTAGTCAACGTATGTATGTATCAAGATATTATACATTATTCAAAAAAATCAATCTAAGAAAGGTTTCCGAAGTTGGAGTTATCCTCACTTCTTATTGAATAAACATATGCTGTTGATAAATTTCAGAATCATCGTCATCAAAATGAAAATGCGAATTCAATGTCATATGTCTCGGATGGGTTTCAGGCGATGGCGGTTATACACTGTCAACAATTTTATTGACACCCATTCCGAGGGCTGCTCCAGATTCACCTGAGGAGAGATTTTCAAACGCTCTAACACACACCCGGTACAAAATTGAACATCTGTTCGGCGTTCTTAAAGCAACATGGAGATGCCTGAGACGAGATAGGGTACTGCATTACGATCCTACGACAGCTGGTCAAATTGTACGTGCTTGTGGAGTGTTACACAACTTCTTGAGAAATCACGGGTATTCGCGCTTCCATTACATTGCACAGCTCAATAAAAGAAATCTTTTTTTATATGTATAGAATATAAATATATTGTTTTAATATACAGATATCCACTGCCAGATATAGAACTAGATGAATTCGAAAGACCAGGTCCCGGAGATCATGACCCACGTGGCAGAGACTACGCTGCTGGACTAGCCGAACGAAGCGCGATCGCTAACCAATACTTTCGTGAAATATGACCGTTATTGGTTATGTATGTATTAGTGTTTCAAACAAAGCAATTACTTTAAAATCAAAAAATCAATTAATTTAAAATCGCTACCTCTAAATATTAAAATTAAGGGCTTATATTCCGCCAGGATCTTTGTTTGGGGATACTCTGAAAAAAAAAATTGTTTTCTTTGAAACACTCTAGTATGTATAATAGATACACATATACATATATAAATTATACATCTCTCTCACTACTAGAAAATTATTCCAGAATAAATGTAATAATGTAGAAGTTTGCCGACCGTAATGCGTCGCTGACATCTAAAATAGCGAATATTTAAATGACAATATAAACATATTTTATAAATATTTGGATTTACAGCAATATATTAACAAAACTCAAGTATTGGAACTTTATAGAGGTACAATTTAAAATCTAAATGCTGCGTTAAGGAAACCAACCTTTTGGATTTTCTTTTCAAGTCCTTTCTGTGCAATAAGCTTGACCGTTAATTCATGTTCGTTTTGGTTTGAAAGATACTGCTACATAGCTGGTGCACCCACTGATGTATTTTAGGCTCGAAAAAAAACCAGTGTTGCAGTTGATGTCTCTCGTCCCAGTGTTCCTTTACATCCAGACACAGGCACTTCCTCGGAATGTTGTTATTGCAATCGTAGCGAATAAGTCTTAAAAATGTTAAAAATCGTTTTTAGTGGAAATAACGTAACAGTACGCATAACTGTTGAAAAATTATTTATATAAAATTCATTGGTTATGCATGTTTAATAGATACACATATACATGTATAAATTATCGTCTCAAGAGACTATTATTTTCATTCATATATACATATTCTAAACCAACTATTCGACGTCCAATTGGATGAATTGAACCTGCTTAGGTGAAAAAATCAGTGACATAACCTCAATATCAACACGTAAACTTACCCGTACTGCAAGTCGTTCCTCTAACCTGATTATTTCGCCGGCCGTCATCTTGATTCTTAATTATTTCCTCAGCTCGTTCATGTTTAAGTTAGGCCTAACCCAGCAAGGAACGTGGACACTTCTAAACACCATAATTCCACTGATTTATTAAAATTTAAATGACAGAATAACCTATAATCGTCTCGCTCAACAACACACGCACACAACGAAACTGACATGAGTCCAGTGTTGCCAGGTCAGGGTGGGACATAGAACCACGGAGGATAGGCAATACAGAAACGACTTCGACTCTTCGGTTACACACTCCGCTGTATCACTCGTACGACGTGAAGTACTTATCACACATATCACTCTATGATAGTCATAGCAGTGATAAGAGTTATGGAATCGAGCCCCAGGTACGCCTCTGCCGGCACCCGCGGCATCGTCCTCCACCCCCACCTCCTCGCCAGCTCCTTCTTCCCGATCTCCAACCGTGACGTCATTCACAGCGCCGGCCACAGTCTCATCACCGAGCCCGCGTACAGAGAATTGCAGAGGTTTTCGCGACTCACCGGCAAAGAACAAGAAACGTCCCAACACCTGTCTGTACAGTCGCCATTTCTCCCGATCACTTTTTCCCGCCTCGTTGAGGATAGCGTGCATCTCGCTATCCAGCCTGCTCACGGGATCTGTGCGGGGTCGATGCAGCAGCTGCTGCGTCTCGCGGATACGCTCGGCAGTCTCCTGCGGTATCAGGACCATTTTCTTCGCGCGCTCCATAGCGTTGATTCAACCCCGTCCACCGATCAGACCGGCCACCAGACTGCCGATAATAGGGGCCAGCAAGAGGGGGAGAAATCCACCCCGCTGAACCAGCAAGCGTTTCTTACTTTTCCAGCTACCGTTGTCGCAGGCCAAGCGGCGTAAAGTTTTTCTATGCTTGCCCAAACGTTTCTTCTGGTCCGGACTCAGGCTCACGTTACCCCTGAGAGTGTTCAGAGCGCACTCGCAAATGTTTCTCACGAGAGTGTCGTCAGCCGTGCGTAATAGCGCCAGTCTCTGCGAGGCATCCAATCTACAGATAGCTTGCGAAGTTGCTGCGTTGGCGGAACTGAACCTGTTTCCTGCACCCCTCCTACTTCCCCGGTTTGCTCCCGGCGTCATCACAGACGAAAGACTGGCGTACCGTACGACCCGCCACCACCCTTTATATCCTTGCGCGGCACGTAAACGTAATTATGCCCGTCCGAGGGAAATATATCGGTGCGAAACCGGCAGTTTTCCGGAGTGGATTGTTTCAGATCCAGGAGCAAATAGCCGTGCGGGCGCCCCGTTGCGTCGTGATACGCCTCCTGTAGAAAGCGCGGGTCCTCAGGATAGACCTGCCGAGCCAAGTGTTGTATCTGCGCGTGATCGCGCGGATTCTTGAAGAAAACGATGTAGTTCGCGTTGAGCGAGATATCCCTTTGACCGCGCCCCTGGTGAAACAGATTCTGCGTGATGAGGAACACGCTCATGTTCTTGTGATGACAGCCCTTGGTGAAGAGATCGATGACAACGCCGTTTGACGATTCCCGCATCAGATCGTCGATGACGAGTAGTTTGGGTCGCGCGTCCGCGTCGTAGTCGGTCGGCTGTGGCAAACCCTCGCTATACTCTATACCACCGCGTGACGATTCCGCATACAACGGTTGCCACTCGGCGTAATGCCAGACTACCCGCGCGAACTTCGTGTCGCACATGTCGTCTGCGTGTTGTAGAAATTTTTTCACAAAGTTCGATTTTCCGCAACCGGACGGACCGGCTACGATGGCCGAAAACGGGTGTTTCCAGCGCGTGTCCATCCTCGCGACTCACAGGATAGATGGATCTGCAATTCAATATATATATATATATATATATACATATATATGTATATTATACGCATATGCACGGTTTCGAGTCGACATCCCTGTCGCTATGGCATAACCGCGGTGGGGGGGCCCGCAGGGCGCGCGGATCAGCTGACGAGACGCGCGTGCGGTGACGACCCGCCTCAACAGCTGATACGGGTCGCCGACCAGAAACAGCTCGTGCAGGTCGGTCGCGCGTACGTCAACCTGCATCAGCTTAAGTCAGGTTGCCCCCGCGTCGTGCGGTGATGTCAGCTTTTTCCCGCACTCCCCCCCGCAGCCGTTGGATGCTCGTGCACGGGTGATAATCGGACGCCGCAATCTACTGACCTAGTCAGCCGTTCCCGGCTGCACGACTGTTTCGGTGTTCTGGGGGGTGTTCGCGGGCAGTGGAACAGAGAGAGCTGTTTAGATATTTATTTCTTGAACGTGACAGAATTGGACAAACGCGAGGCGCACAGGTTGGAAAATAGAGTATATCAGAGAGCCCAGATTTTCATACGCAAGAATGATCTAGCGAGAAAGAGAGAGAGAGAAAGAAATGGCGAAGTTTCAAGATTTGTATCCGAAAGGAAGCGTGTCGTAGCCACCGTCGCAGAGACGCCTCTTGGTTTGAACGGGACGGCATATCTTGTTCACCGTACGCGTCACCACCTGATGCAGCGCTGTTCGCTGTATAGCCCGTCGCTCTACTCGAATGGGTTCGGCCGCCTCGACCACCATGCTTCGGACCGAGTTAAAATTTATCCTCATGCGAGTCTGATAATTCAGAGTTACACCTTTGACCTTGCAGACCTCGGCAACTTCTCCGTCGGGTTTTTGCACCAAGTACGAGTAAAATTTCGGACCACCGGAAACGAAGGATTTTATGTAGCTACCGTCACCGTAGTCCGCCAGTTCATCCGTCAAATCGCCTAAAAAGTTACCCGTCCGCGGTTCCCATTCGCCGCGATTCGCTACTCCTCGCACGTAAATAACCGAGTCCGTATCGTAATACAACACCCGGCGCCCCAATCTCTCGAGATAGCTGTACAGTTTGAGGCGTGCTTGGGCCGTAGTGTAGGCAGCCAGAACAACGTTGGCCAGGGGTGACGGGGTCAGACTCTCCTCGGTATGAACCCATCGCGCGTAAAGTATTTCCTCCGTCACCGGTAAAACGTCCAACACCTCGTTCTCGGGATTCGTCAACAGCTCCAACAAGCGTTGACGATCTTTTATCACTTCTGTACGCGGCAGGTTGTCGCGCTGGCCAAATTTACCCCAGAAAGAATTCAAACAGAGCTTGGACACGGAGCGAAGGCCGGCGTTCTTTGCTATCTTCTCGCGCTGCAACTTGATACCCTCCACGTGCTCGTACTCGACAAGATAACGCTCGCGCGCCGCCTCGTCTACACACTCGCTCGGCCAGCCGCTGGCTTCTTGTTTTATTTTCAGAAACGTGTCTATGTACGGTGCAAAGAGACCACCGTGGCCTGTTGCCGGATCGTACATAGTGCTCGCATACTGCCAGATCTCCAATACATCGACCACCCTGTAACCCATAGCCACGGCTTTTTTCAACTCGGCCGAGACCCAGGTGCCGGCGAACCACCTGTCGGCCTCCGCGTCGTGCGGGCAATCGATCTGCAGAGCAGCCTCGCAACACGAGCGACACAACGGAAACATGAGTTTACCCCGCATACGGACCGGTAGCACGGGATGATAAAGATTCCTAGGTGGCAGGACCACGCACTTGACGAGACCCTCGAGTCTCGCAATGTCCGTGTTGAACGGGCCGGTTAACGCTTTGCACTCCGCACCGACGTAGACTTGCGGGTGTCCAACGGGATAGCGACCGTTCTTGCACACCCACGGGTACAGGGAGCAGACGTCGACGTAGCGAATTTCCCCCTCACCCGGAACTGTCTCGTAATACCGCTTGGTGTTGCCCGTGCGTCCACCGAAAAACGCGTCTCGAGGATTCAACGGGATGCGCGAGACGACCAGCGGATGTTGGTTGACGTAATCGCGCATTTCAGAATCAGCTTTCAACATCCCGTCGAACACGCACTCCCACATCTCCGTAACCCTGTAACGAAGCTCGATCATACGCGCTGTTTTTGCCCAAGTCTCTTCCCACCGTCTGTCCATCGTGTCCCCGCTGGATAAGTCTTTGTCTCGATTTACCGTATGACATCGGCGACACCCGTGCAAGTAGCAACCGTGAAATTCCAACACGTGCCGTGTCCCGTCCTCGTCCGTGTAATACCCGTCTACCGGACGCCTCGTCTCAGGGATTTTGTACTCGCGACCTCTGGCCGCGTGCGTAACCGCGATACCTAGCTCTCGCTCCTGCCAAACAAGCCATTTGACGGCTTTTGCGGATTGGTTGTTGCCCAGTCTGTACCCACCGACGGGTAGTACACCTATGGTGTCGGGCCGGAGGAAATTCTGTCGAAAAACGACCGAACAGGCCGATGCTATGGTAGTGCTTCGCGAGAACGGGCAAACACAGCCACAATTCAGAAAAATATCTCTAAACGCAACGCAAGCTCTGCGAAGAATGTCCACGTCGCTTCGGCAATATTCCACGAGCTCGCGGTTAAAATCAAAGACGTGACCGTTTTCGGAGGCTTCCTCGTGCCATTTTAAAAAAACCACCCTGTCTTCGGGCTTCATGCTGTCGGGGGAGTCAAATTCGACGGCAGGCAACGGACCGATGTAATTCTGATTTGCCGGTGTATTGAAGAGATGCGGAAAGATACCCTTGCGCGATTCTACGGGGAGTCCGAATGCCTTGGGCAGCGCGGCGAGAGCCATAGGCATGTAGGCCAATGAGTCCAAGAAACGCGTGTGACCCGTCTCCATCAGTACGATTTTAGTGCCGTTTAGAATCATTTGCGGTGGGTCTCTGTTGGTCTCTACCAGGTAGCGCAGTATGAATTGCGAGTCGAAACCGCGAGCGTTGTGCGCTATACAGAAGATCTTTTTGAACCGATGAACGTCTCGCGTGACAAAGTCCACCAGCTGTTTCACGGGATTGTCCCGGAATACGAACTCGCGCACGAGACCGCAATTCGAGCAAGGTGTGCGTATGTCCGGCTCGTGTATGCATCCTGTGCACGCCTGCTGAGCCACGCACAGATTCGGTACGTGTAGATTGACATCCCGACTACCGGCCACCGAGGCGCACTGTTGCGTCTCAAAGTCGTAAAATACAAATACATATTCCGGGTTTTCGGTGGGTGGCGCGAGAGGGTGCATGTAACATTCGTGATTCACCGGTTGTACAGAGCCGCAGGTCTTACAGTACGCGTTGCCGCAGGAATGAGCGCGTTTCGTGCGATTAACGAACAGACCGCACCCGCTGCACATCTGCAGGGTGTCGCAGACGGTTTTGCGGGAATTAAACGATCCCACGGCGCGATGTCTCCGCAGACATTCCTCGCCGAAGAACCACCTACCGCAGGTTACGGAACGTGTCCGCTCCGCGGTTGTGTCGCACTGCGGTACAGCGTTGCAGCCGGGACACCTGTTGGAGCATCTGTGATCACCGGTGTTGCGATACAACACGTTACATGGTTCGCAGAACCGTCTGTTAGTCGCTGCGGCCGTGAGATTTAGTATAGGTTTGTAATGACCACCGCGAGGATAATACAGTATGTTCAATTTACCGTTGACGCACCCACCCTGCTCGGTCAGTACGCGTGTACTGTTGTAAATAGGTTTCTCACCGCGCCCCAAGGTATTAAAATCGTATATTATAATGGCTAAGCCGAGACGGGCCAAATGTTCCTGAAATCTGACGATCTCGCGCATCCCGCAACCCTCAGCGGGTACTCGTACACCCGCCTCTCTGCACAACGTCAGAGCAGCCTCCCTCTGGAGTCTGGAGCTTGAGTGACGTACGTCGGACCATCGCGGTATCGCGTCGTCGTCGTCGTTGTCGTCGTCGTCGTCGTCGTCGTCGTCATCGTCGTCGCGGTCGTCGTGGCGGTGGTCATTGTTTAGAATACTTTCCCTGTTGAAGTATGCACGGGCCAGAATTATAGCACGCGGTAGACAAAGATTGTCGCGCGGCACCTCGGGAAGCGATCGTTTGCTCACCTCCTCGTGTGTAAGAGGTTTACTTCTTCTACCCCGCCCCACCGGTACGCTGACACGGTTGACCGTGATTCTAAACGCATCGTCTACACAGAATTCCGACGCGCTCTGCATCAGGCTGAACACCAGGCGCCAGAAATCCTCGTAGTGCGAATCGCGGACCGGCCTGAACGATAAGCCAGCCGATCCCAGAGTAAACGACGGTGTGTCCAACCCGAATCCGATATAATCGTTGGCGGGTCGATCGACAGAGTCCGGAGCACGGGTCGTGGCGTAGTTATGAATATCCTGGATGGCTTCTTCGAGCCAGGTTATAGGATCGACGGTTTCGGGTGGTGTTATGATTTTTAACGTTAGAATGCTCCCTGTGACGGCGAATCTACGGTAATGTTTACGACTCTCGTCGAGAATTACGAATCTGACACCCGGTGGACGCGCGCCGTAATCTACAGCTGTGCTAGCTACTCTCTGTACCCCCTGACCCTGCTGCATGCCCGATGTACCAGCTCCTTCGTTGATACCCCGACTCGTGTCTCGTTTCAACGTTGCGTTGGCAGCAGCAGCAGCAGCAGCAGCAACACGACACCGCTCTGATGTCCAAAAGTTTAAGCTTATAAGTTATACGGATCGGGTGTGCGCGCCTGCTAGGATTTAAAAATAAAAAAGGAAACATGCATGCTAGCCGGTACTTACCTGAGGGTTCCCTCGAATCCATCTCCTCTTCCTCCTCGGATGTCGATTGATCGGAAGAGGACGGTGCGATGGTAGCGATATTACAGGCGTCGTCGTATACTTCAAGCCGTGAATTTCTGGCTGCTTCGGCTTGTTCGCAAAGTTCAGCTACTCTGGACAATTCACGCTCGTCAGCCGCCTCCTCCTCGGCAAACTCGTAACGAGCCGCGGCATCGCACAAGAACTGGTCCTCGTCGTCATCGTCGTTTTCCATGTTTAGCCAATCGGTCGCGGGGGAATGGGTCGCGTACGCTGGTCAAACCAAACTGTGAAACAACGCGTAGGCAACGCGCGTGGCGTATCTAGGAAAAAAGTTTACTTACCCTCGTGATTCCTGTACACCCGTAACATATTGGCGACAAAAGCGGAGCAAGAACTACCGCGTTCGCGCAGTACGTTGACAGCAGTCTCGATACACGACCACGAACCCTTGAACACTCCCGTGTCGTACATACGACCTATATCGCGCACGCTGCACCACGTTAGAATCACCCTTAAGCGGTAGAGCAACGCGGCTGCCGGCAGGTTGACCAGCTCGCGGCACCAATTTTCGTCAAACTCACGCACCGATCGCGGGTTAGACGCCCTAGCGAAACGCAACACGCCGCGCACTATAGATCGAACCTCGCTACTCAGATACATCGCCTGGTTGATCGGCGATAATTCTAGGTGGAAATTATTCATTGCCATTTTCTAGTCTGTGAATCCTCAAACTGAGGCCGCTGCACAATTGCATCTGAATTTATAGACACCGCTTACGTAATGTGAGACACCTACACTAGATTATATTGCACGTCCCACCTCCCCCCACCGTACGTGCGTGTGAGGTATAGACTAGTTGTGAATATTTGTATATGTAAGGATAGTTCAGGATAATAAAACTCGCTGAAATAGTTGCGATAATTATATATTTTCTATATTCATACGGGAGATTGATTTACAATTATTTGTGTGCGTGTGCGTGTGTGTACTATGTAAATCATTTCGGCTGAATCAGTATTTCAATGCCTGTTTATGATTACAAGCGGGATTACTTCCGGAGGTGGGGGTATGTCGTGGTCGGGTGATGGTGATCTGAGTGGTGATCCCGGGCTTGACGGTGAACTAGGTGGTGGCGAGGGTGAACTCGACGGTGGTGGTGGTGACAGTGGTGGCGGTGTTTGTTCACGTCTTAAGCGATATATACGTATGGTTTCGGGGTCAGAATCGTATGCATCCTCCTGTACTGATGATGAAATTCCGGGGCACTGGATGTTGGATTGTGCTGTAGCGACGGCTGCTCGTCGGGCCCAGTGATCGCTAATCTGATATTGGCGGTTGATGCTTTCCAACATCTCGTAATGCGCATGGCTGGTATCAGTTATAAACTGTTGCGAAGCGTTGTTGCTACGCAGGAAGTCCAACAACTCACGAGCATTACGAAGAAAGCGCTCCCTTAACTCTGCCCTGTGCCGTAGTTGCACCGCACGCTGTTCAACTGTTCCGTGTGTTGGATTCATCTGGATTGATCACACACACACATTCTTTTGTTCAGGATCTGTTCAAATTAGTGGATTCAACGGCGACAACATACCTTCTCTCCTAATGTATGTGGCTCGAGAAATGCTTCTTTACCGGTGCGTGTGTTTGGTGATCATATGTCTCTCTATGCACTCCGGCAGACGGCGAGATAATAGTCATAGGTTTTGTATATGCGAATGTGCACGAGTATGGAAGAAGCAATTTTTCGAAGACAACTCGTACAGCATCAGCGGATAATATTCATGAATCTCTGCGTGCGCTCGGTAGCGACTACCGTGAGATCATCATCATCGCGGGGTTTGACATGTGTGTATATGTGTCGTGAATGTGCACGGGTGTCAAAGTTGGCTGGCGCTAAAGAAGCATTGCTTGACGATGGCTCGTTCGGCGTCAGCAGGAAATATTGCGACGGGTGTAACAGAAACGGAGATAGCGAGGATGGGCGTTGCACAGCGGAGTACGTGTGATACAGCGTAAATTCGTGTTTATCGGATGGCTCGAGCTGACAAGGTGGGTAAGATTACCGCGTAGCAATCTTAATGCGCGGTTCATACCGAGGTTCGCGAAGCTCTCTGCAGCCGTGGCGCGGCGTGTGATGTTTCGCACACGGTAACAGATAGGTAGATTTATGCTGCGGTGTGCAAAATGGCGAGGCTGCTCGGTCGTCTGCTGTGGAGAACTCAGTTGTAATTAAACAGGCACAAGCGATGGCTGCACAGGCTTGGTGAAAGTAAGCTGGGTGTAGTAAACTGTTCAAAACTTTTGACATAGCTCTGAAAAAATCAAAACGCAACCTGGTACTATCGACGACGTACGGTTTGAACGGTTCGTGGTCGAAAAAAGTGAACGTTGGGTTACGTCTTCGCATCGATGGATCTTTCGAACCTGTGGTGAAATTTGTGAACAATTTCTCGAATGGTGTTTCGCTCACCGCGGATGCATGGGAGGACCTGATTGGAAGATTCGAGGCTATCGAGAAGTATTTCGAGAAAGGCGAGCGCTCCCCCGGTGGATTGAGTTGTTTGCTAAGCGATACGATTTCGCTACCCGGTGGTTGTGCCATGCGTTTTACATCGGCGCACGGTTCCAAAGTGATCGCTTTCTATGCGAGCAATCCGGATGATGCTGCTGAAAGTCAGCAGATGGACGAGGATGAGAACGACGATGCAGAACCGAAATCCAAGAAGCGAAAAAACTTTTCACCAGTGATTGTGATGCAGAAAATCACGTTCGACGGCTTGCGGCATATAGCGTGTTGCGTAAACGAACATTTGGCTCAGCTAGAGCTACTGACGGACGATGTCGACAAGTGCAAGGGGTTGCTGGTCCAACACTTCGCCTCTGTGGTGAAAGCTCGGAAGATGAAGACCCCGACACTGCAGCAGATCGGTTATCTGGTGTGCGAAGAAGATGACGTAGCGAGGGAAGCGGTCGGCGTGCAAACAGATGCGAATTTCCGCACCAGATATTTCACTATTGTGTTTTACGAATTGACGCGATTGTTTTTGGCATATATTATTGCTGATATATGTCAGACTGTTCTGATAGACAAGTGATTGGTGTCGGTTTACCTGTGTGTACTATGGACCGTTAAGTTACCAGTCTAAGAGTTTGAGTCGCAGATACGCTCCGCTAAACTGCCAGACCACGTTGTCGCTGGGGTTTCATCCCTGCGTGATTCGGATTATGAGGCTCGATCAGTCCTAATCATCAGTCATCTGTGATGTCCCGCGACGACGAATGTTGGAGTGGCTCTTCCGCGTAAGCACCGCGCAGCCGTCCTGAACGATATTCCGTAATACTCTTGTGATTATTGCTAAGTATCGTTGGGGACGAAGGCACTGTGTTTACGCGGAAGATCAACTTCAGCGTTAGTCAATTCGGTAGGTCATAGATGACTGATGAAAAGGTCAGATCTAGCGTTATGATAGCGAATCGCGCGGAATGAGAGCCCAGGGACAGCGTAGTCTCGGAGTTTGTCCGGTATGATATATCTATACATATAAATGTTTGTAAAATTGCATAAATCGAAAAATTGTGAGATAATACGCTTGATTCATTTCATGTACACTCCCCGTCCCATGTCACTCCTTCGTCATTCCGCAGTTATAGTATAGGTATTATAAGCTAAGTATTTAATATTTCAGAATCGTGGCAGCCATCTTAGATTTTAATTTTCGAAAAACGGTCGACATCTTGGCTTATACACGCCGCCATCTTGGATAATTTATAAAAAAAGAAGAATTTAATATTTCAGAAGCGCCGACTTGAAATTGCTGGGTCAGCTATTATAAGCTAAGTATTTAATATTTCAGAATCGTGGCAGTCATCTTAGGTTTTAATTTTCGACAAAACGGCCGACATCTTGGTTTATATACACACGCCGCCATCTTGGATAATTTATAGAAAAGGTCGCCATCTTGGATTTCGAAAAATAGCCATATTGGTTCACATGGGGGGCGCCATATTGGATAATTTATAAAAAAAGACCGCCATCTTGGTTTAGCTGGCGCCAGACTCCCCCCTATCACCACCCTGTGACGTCATTTGTTTTGACCCTCCATGGCTGTCATCTACTACTCCCGCACGTTGTCGTTCAAATTTCGCCAAGCATGATTGCATCAGTGAAATTATATGTTGGAGCTGCTGTTTTTCACTCACGCCTAGTTTTGAATGCATCAAAATGTTGTTCAATAATCTAATATTTTCAAGCCCGATATCACACCAGCGAATAATATTTTCATTCACATGCTCGGGGGGTTGTGCCCGCAACAGTTTGTATGCCTCATCCATCATCTCAACGAGATCCATATACCTAACGTTGTCCATTATTGGTAAATCTCAGTCTCAAGCTAACTCAACTTTCGAGGGTCAACACCACACGAATGTTTTCACCTTTCAATGGCTTTGTGGTTTTATATGCGCTCATCCCCTCCACAATCGAGAGGCTGCACACGTTTTGGGATTATCGAGACTAGACTAATATTTTAGATGGCATCTAAATTGTCGGTGATATGGACCACACAGATGTACAGACGGCATTCCGCAAAATTCAAGCGTTTCGAATCGCTAAAGTGGGTGAAAAAAATTCCGACGTTTCGAGCGACATTTTATTGCCCCATCCATTAGGGACTGATCGATTTTATCTAGGAACCCTCTAAATTGCACAGACAGCGTACAGCAAAAAATTAAGCGTTTGGAATCATATTCGATGGGGTTTGTTTCTTACCTAGGTCTTAACTTCGTCTTGGAAAATCGGTTTGTATCTAGGTTTGACTCCCTCCACCAGGGATGGTATGTACCTTAGGTTTGACTCCCTCCGCTCGGGATGGTATGTACCTAGGTTTCACCCATTTCATGAAAAAAATATTATCGGAGTTTGCCATTGGGCAGCCCCACCAATATCGGGTGTGTATTTCGGGTTTCTAGTTGAATATAAAATGCAAGTTTGCATGGAGTTTTACACATTCTGCAGCCGGTCGGAGTAGTGAAAAGAAAAATTCGGAAACGTTTTAACCATTTTTCAAGACCAGAAGGTACAAGAGTAAGAAGTAAGTATCATTATTCTTTGATATTATAGTTTTCATGATGAATAAAGTTTGTAATCAATATTTAACATTGCAGGTATGAACATCAATATTAGGGTGTTTCAAAAAAAAAATTTTAATTTTTTTTTTCAACTCTTACCCTCCCAAATGTTTCTGTTTGATAAGAGAGAAATCCTCACAAAAGAGGGGCGCTGTAGCTCAACTCTAAGAGGTCGCTATTTTGATTTTAGTTTTCCATTCATTTAACATGGGAATTTTTGTTTTTTCATTAAAACTGAAATTACACCTGATCATTCAAATTTTTTGCAAAGAACCATTATATATTCAGAAAGCTGACTCTTTGAGCTTTTCAAAACTCTATAATAACGCATGATTACAATAATTAGAAGACCAGTTACAGCCATCTGAAGAAGAAATTTAGTAATTTTCAGATGGCTGTAGCTGGTCTTCTAACTATCATAATCATGCGTTATTATAGAGTTTTGAAAAGCTCAAAGAGTCAGCTTTCTGAATATATGATGGTTATTTGCAAAAAATTTTAATGATCAGGTGTAATTTCAATTTTAATGAAAAATCAAAAATTCCCATGTTAAATGAATAGGAACCTAAAATCAAAATAGCGACCTCTTAGAGTTGAGCTACAGCGCCCCTCTTTTGTGAGGATTTTTCTCTTATCAAACAGAAACATTTGGGAGGGTAAGAGTCAAAAAAAAAAAATTAAAATTTTTTTTGAACCACCCTAATCAATATGTATTGGTTTGACGACGAGCGTTGGCAAGGGTGGGACGATGACGGTAGAGATGATGGATATTAGAGCTTGTACGAGGAGGAGGAGGAGGTGGGGGAGGAGGAGGAGGTGGTGGAGGTGGGGAAGGAGGTGGTGGAGGTGGGGAAGGTGGAGGAGGAGGAGGAGGAGGAGGAGGAGGAGGAGGTGGAGGAGGAGGAGGAGGAGGAGGAGGAGGAGGTGGTGATGGAGGAGATGGTGGAAGACCCTCTGTTGGGGGAGGGTCTGTGGTGGCGACATGCCGAGGAGGGTGAGGAGCCCGACAACGAGTGGGACCTCGCCGATGCCAGCGAGGCGTACGAGGAACGGCGGCTCTGGCCCAGTGGGGTCCCAGAGGAGGTGGCGAGGTGGTGGGAGGATTTTGGGTATATCACCGACCCTGAGTGACACCTCGACTCGTCACCCGGTAAGTTAATATCATTTTCATCACATACCGTTCGATTATTGCAATATACCCGTATGTTTCAGATACGCGTGGCATGATCGCCGCCACATCTATGTAAATATAGTTTAAGTTTCAGTTTAATATATAGTTTTAGGAAAATTGTTATCCTAGAATAGGTTAGACTTAAGAAATAGCGTATAAGAAAATTATTATTATTGAGCATAGGCTAGAGTTGAGTTATATTGAATAAACGTTAGATATTTTTAAAAGATTCGTGTCACTGCTCGCATATAATACCCAGTCACTCTTCAAATATTTCAGCTAATATTAAAATATAAGCTGAGAGTTTAATATCTCAGAGCAGCCATCTTGGATTTTTTGCAGTTTAAAAAAATCACACCGCCATCTTAGATTTTAATTTCTTGAAAGAGCGGGGGTCATATTTGGGGGAGATCGGTAGTGACATCGTTGCGTAACGGGAAAAAATCGAACTAACATAACACCGAAATGCAGATCGGTAGTGACGCTGCTGCTGCATAGCAGAAAATCGGATAATAACATACCCGCTCGTCAGCCGGCAAGATACGCGATCGTCTAAATACAGATCGGTAGTGGCGCTGTTGCATGGCGGAAAAATCGGGTGGTAACATCTAGATGCAGATCGGTAGTGGCGCTGTTGCATGGCAGAAAATCGAATCACAACATATCCACCCCTGTGATCGGTAGTGGCGGAAAATCGGGTGATAACATAAATAATCGATGATCGGCGAGTTACCGACGGCCGGTAATAGATCGCGGCGCCTCTGGTGGCGGCGCGAGTAAAGAAATCCAGAACCGCTATATTATATCTACTATGGTGTCCTATGATGGCGCGATGTCGACCAAATAGCTCGTGCTCCGATCAGAGGGTAGCTCGAGTCTTGTAAGGGCGGTATCTCGGATAATTTGAAAGTAAAGGGCTTGGTTTTTGGATATTCGGAAAGCACATAAAAAGCACTTAAATATGGTGTCCTATGATGGCGCGATGTCGACCAAATAGCTCGTGCTCCAATCAGAGGGTAGCTCGAGTCTTGTAAGGGCGGTATCTCGGATAATTTGAAAGTAAAGGGCTTGGTTTTTGGATATTCGGAAAGCACATAAAAAGCACTTAAATATGGTGTCCTATGATGGCGCGATGTCGACCAAATAGCTCATGCTCCGATTAGAGGGTAGCTCGAGTCTTGTAAGGGCGGTATCTCGGATAATTTGAAAGTAAAGGGCTTGGTTTTTGGATATTCGGAAAGCACATAAGAAGCACTCAAATCTCATGATTCTTGATTCCTCGATATTGAAAAAATAACCGGTGCTCTGCCGGCTTGATTATAAGCTGGCAGAGCACTTTTGATTTTTAATTACTAACTGACCGGTGAGAGCACAAAAATTTTAACTATCGCACAAAATTAGCACATGAAAAGCACTAAATTTTGGTGTATAGTAAATTCATTTTAGCGACTTTGCTCTGCTAGCTTCATGGAGGTGTAGTTTTCGGAGTCGAGGTCGTTCGCGTAGTAGTTTTCGATGTATAGGTCGTACGCGGCAATGCGAACTCGGAGAATCATTGAATACAACATTTTATTAAATTTAATGAAATGAGTTTTATTTTGATTTGAATTTTTGTAATTATCAACAAATTAATACAATATTATAAATGTTAATAAATAATTATCGTATAGCATATATTCGAATTTTACTTGCGACCCCCGCGATAGGGGTTGGCCATGTTATATAATAGTTGAATTAAATTGCGATTGCGGTCGTTGCTAGCCAGCCAGCTACGCCCTGCTCGTTGGTGGCGTGCGATTCTGGCTCCAGCTTATTCGATTGGTTTAAACAAAAACAATGAACAATAAAGTTGGAAGTGAAAAAGTTGAATTTGAAGAAGAAGAAGCTTCATTCTGAAAAATGGCATCAAACCAGCTGGTTGGCGGTGCGTCAGCTTTGCTTGACAACGTAAGTTTATAGTATATTACGAAAAATGATCATGAATTTAATCAAAATTTGACGAGATATATATTCATTACATTAAATTTATGTTCAAGGACATCGACTTCGATGACGAATTTGATGAAAATGAAAATATATTGGGGGTAGAAAATGGAATTGCAAACGTGCAAATAAACAATCCTATCCGTAAGTATAAAGAATTGTAAATAAATAATTTACGAAATGAGATTCGTAATATATCGTACTGGTATCGTAACATATCGTCATAGTCGGATTGATCCCTGTCCTCCGCCACACGACCGTGTCGATAAAGTAAGATGGGGGGAATCCACACATTGGATAATAAATATATATATATTATATATAATAATTATAAATATATATATATTATATATATATATATATATATATATATATATATATATATATATATATATATATAAATTTCAAAAAAACAAAGATGCAGAAATCGACACGAAATAATGGAAACGTGTTATCTTGCAAAGCGCTATGGAGTGTCAAATCCGGCAAGGTAGCGCATTTGCATCCAGCCAAGCGAAACAGCACTTTTTCATTAGCACTGTAAAAATTTAATAGTAATTTATCTTAACGGATTGGTAGCCATATGAAATTTAAATGTATTGTAAAAAAAAAAAAAAAAATCAGTTGAAGCTTATCAACAATATTACTATGTTCTCAAATTTTCAGAGAACATAAGACCGCATGCGGTAAGTGAGGCCGCAGAGAGGGCAGTTGTTCAGGTGGATCAGCGACAGGATAATGGTATGATTGTAATTATTACATATTCGTATTCTCATTCGTAAACAATCCAATCAACCTTACGATTGCAAAGCGATCTTATTCATCTAATACTTTTGGAATAAGAAGGTTAACTTATGTGCAAGAAGCTAACAGTCGACATTAAATATATGGCATACGGATATTCACAGTAATTTATCTTAAATTTCAATAGATGCAGTTAGACCGGCCGCACAAATTGAGGGACCTGCGAACAAAATCAGGTTCGGCGACCAGCTAACGGTATGATCGAATTTTTTAAACAATTATATTCTCATTAAATTCATTATAACGCAGATTTGAATGAACGAAATATCTTAGATTGTTTAGTTTAGCGAAATTTAATTGAACGAGTGTAATGATCATTATTTAATTGAATTGTGATTTTACTCAGGCTAATTCAAGTGTTACGATTTCATAGTCGCATTACGTGATCACTAAAATACTATTCTGAATAATGTTGTAACTTTTAATTTTCCAGGAGGAAGAATTGCACGCCACCAAAGAGCAGGGAGGAGCTGGCGGGCTAACAACTACCGCCAGCGAAATTTAATACAGTTGTTGTATAATATGGCCAACCCCTATCGCGGGGGTTTTAAAAAAAATCAAAACGGACGAGATAATAAAAATTAATTATAAAAATTTACAATATTGAATTCATTTGTGATTGATTAAAATAAATTTGATAATTTAAATAAAAATAAAAAGATAAAATAAAGAAATTCAATTTATTTGCAAAGAATTACTCTAGAAAAAATGTTTGTTAATTTATAAGTTTAATGATAATAACTTGACCATATGAATTTTATATTAGAATTCATTCAAATAAACAATCTGAAAAATATTTTATTTTCACTTCTAAAGTTGTATCATTGCGGGAAAAAAAAAAATTTTTATTAAATACATTTTGACAGAGCTATAACTAACACCATCACAGTCTTTTATCTTATTAAAATATAAATTACATAACCAAATTGTAAATGATTTTTCATCAATTTTGTAAAAAATGGAAATTAGAAGTACTCTAGAAAAAATGTTTGATAATTTATCAAGTTTCTGATAATAGCTTGACCATATAAATTTTTAATTTGGTATAATGTAAGTTAAAACTTTGGACTAGGTTATATGATATTATACTGAAGTTTGACGCGTTTGATCTCTCCGATCTTGGAATCGAAGACTTGAGTGTCACCGCGTGACGACGTACGGAAATAGAGGAAAATTATTTTCATTTTTGACCAGCATTTTTGTAATAGGACAAAAACATTAACGAATTTAATACAGACTCAAAAAGAATTATTTGCCGATCATAAATAATGACAAAAATGACCCACTTTCAGTGAACATGTTACAAAAAGGACCGTTAACATAAATATGAAAGTTGAAAACATAAATTCATAAAGAGACTCGGTAGAGTCTTGCGCAAAGTACATTTAAAAAAATGTACGCGCGAGACTCGACAAAGTCTATTTACCTGAACGTGAGAAAAAAAAAATTTTTAATTTTTGTTACTTAAATTCGTATGTTTTCTGTTACGTATTTTCGATACGTATACACATGTGGCTGCAGCCTGATTGTCTACTTTCATCTTCAAGAGATCGAGCGATATCAGCGTCTAGTTTAGCTTGTCAACTATAGGAAATTATTCAAAAACCAGGTTAATAAGCTCCGTAAGTATTCAGGTAAGTGTAAGATTGTTTAGGTTAGATAATATTTTTCAAAAAATCACGATTCATAAAAATTAAAAAAGGCAGCTTTGCGCCATACAGATCGGCAGCTTTGCGCCAAATACAGATCGGCAGCTTTGCGCAAAATATGAAGAATCCGAATGCACACCATTTGCAAGATAAATTCGTGGAGATTATCGAATCGGGTGATTGGTTAGGGGATGAGCATATGTATCACTTCGCACAAATTGTTAACCGTAATTGAAACTACGCACTTCAAGAGGCATGGAAAAGATATCTTCCAGATACAATAATACCAGTTTCACCGACCGTAAAGGATATTCAAATATTGCATAGCGGTGGTGAGAAAAACGGTGATGAGTATAGCGGTTGTAAGAAAAAAGGCGATGAGCACTGGGTGTGCGCCTACTTTGATACTAAGTCGATTTACATATACGACTCATTGAATTCGAAAGTACTCCGCGAAGAACATGAAATATATTTGAAACGATTGTTCCCATTTCACGAATTTGATAAAAATTACGTACAGTTTCCAACGGTTCAGCGTCAGAAAAATGTATCCGACTGCGGAGTATTTGCGATCATATTTGCAATTTCACTGATAAATGGGCAACAGTCGGACGAAACTATCTACGATGCTAAGCTAATGCGAAAACGATATTCAAAAATAATGAGATACAAAACTTCCCGTGCATCACTAAAATGCAAGTATTTGACAAAAAAAAAAATATCGCTTTTAAAACCCAAGAATTACCCGCGATTGCACCCAGCAGAAACATTCGCAACAAACTGTAGCGAAAGGTAAACGTGTGGGTGTAATCGCGAGGCATGAAAATCAAGGTATCAAGGTAAACGAGAATATATCAATTGCTGGGAATGATAGGGAATCACGGAGACGAAAGAGGCATCATGCTCCCCAAACTTTAGATGAAAGATCTGAACATATAATCGAATCTGGTGCGTGGTTGACTGATCTTCACATGAGTCAATTTGCATACCTACTAAAAAGCTGTACAGAATATTCACCACGTGAAACATGGCGGATACAAATACCAAATACCATCGAGCCAGTTTATTCTGCTAACAAGCACATTCAAATACTACATAGCACTGAACAGCACTGGATATGTGCATATTATGATACAAAATCGATATTCATATACGATTCATTCAATTCAAAAAGGCTTCATAAAACGCACGAGACATATTTGAGGAAATTATTTCCTTTCTATCAGTTTGACAGCAAGCCTATAAAGTTTCCAACGGTTCAAAACCAACCAAACTTTTTAGATTGTGGGGTGTTTGCAATCGCGTTTGCAATCTCGCTTGTAAATGGTAACAGACCGGGTAAAATAACATACGACGTTCCTCTTATGTGTGCACATCTCTTGAAATTGTTTGAAAATAACGTAATAGAAGAATTTCCACACGTTCGCAAAGCGCGGCGCACGGTTATAAGAATGAATACTTTTCATCGAAAACGTAAAGTATTTTATGAAAGAATTCAAGATTCAAATGCGCAGCAAATAGAACAAGATAACTCCCGCCCCGTAGGCATTAGGGTTAAAAAAGTACGAGGAGAATTTATTGAGCACACAGAACAAACGGGAGCTATGCACCCGAAATTAAAATCTGAAACAAATGTTACGAATCACTTAAAACCGCTAAGCTGCATTGAGCACATTCAGGCTGATGTAACAACTAAATATGATCATGAATTTAATGAGAAACTCAAAATCTCGATGATAAATATAGATACAGAAAACATGCATCATGTTAAATCGGATATAATTAATTGCGGACAGGTAGAACAAGATACAACAAAAAGGTCAACGGTGCTATGATGAAACGTGATAATACGAATATACACAATGTGATGTCGTGGATTACATTGAGTAAAAACACCACATATGCTGGTATATACCAGGTTCAGGATTTATTGAATATCTAGTAGGATATTACAAAGTTGTTGTCACCCGTGGAGATATGTCCGTTCGCGACCCGCCCGGAGCGTACTCTGCTCAGGCATAAGTACTATACTGAAACGTAATTTTTGCTTCTTCGTTACTTTATTTGTTAGTATCCTTTACATCAATGATCAGTGATTTTATCTCGGGGCTACTTGAGTAAACTGGGATAGACTAGCTAGCTCTTATTGGTTTATATTGCTATTCTTGGCCTATTATACTACTATCGGCTATACTTATTAGTAGCGGTATTGGATTATTGAGGCAGGGTTCTATTAAGAAAGGGAAAGGTTTTCGGTGTATCCTGGTTTCTCAATCGTACCGTGAAGCTATCAGCTTGTTGGTAATGATTACAAAAGCAGGAGTTTTCCACAATAGCCGCGAAGTGATACACTTGTTGGCTTTGATACCATATGATAGGATTTATAATCGTAACCGCGGAGTAATTTACTCGTTGGTGTTGATTGTTCAGTAAGGATTGTGTTATTGTTGCCGCGAAGGAATTTCCTTGTTGGCTTCAGTAACATATGGAAAGGTTAATAATCGCAACCGCAGAGTAATCCACTCGTTGGTGTTGATTATTTAGTAAGGATTGTGTTATTGTTGCCGCGAAGGAATTTCCTTGTTGGCTTCAGTAACATATGGAAAAGGTTAATAATCGTAACCGCGGAGTTATTTACTCGTTGGTATTGACTATTTTATAAGGATTGTGATAGGTAAGACACTTACGCCTTCTGTTTCTTGTAACTTTTGGAGTTTATCTTTTTTTTTGATCCTTGCTGTTTTAGCAGTTGTGATAAGAATGAATCTAGCTATCTCGCGCACTGCCTTATATAGGCAGCCTTCCCCCCTCCGCGGTCGACTTGTTTACATCACTTCTAAGGCTTCTCGATACTATAGTCCGTTTAATCAGACTTCAACAGATATGAGCAATTGATTTCAGATAAGCTCCAGTAACTTTATTTTATCAATCGTATATAGTGCGATACATCTTCATATCATTTAATGTCACTACTATGGCTTCTTGATTCTATAGTCTGTTTGATCAGACTTCAACAGATATGAGCAATTGATTTCAGATAAGCTCTAGTAACTTTATTTTATCAAGTGTATATGGCGTGATTCATCTTAATATCGTTTCAATACATACCATTGAACCGGCTAGTCCGCACACACACACATACCTGTATCTATAGTATACAAAACAACGTATTTACTCTAAGTACGCTATTCATATATACATGCGTATTCGCATACACCACAGACAAGTATACATATAACTCAAGTGCAAAAAAGTTGGAGCACTGTGGTATCGCAACGAAACCGAATAATATAAACTATGATAATAACCTCTCAAACGCTGAAAGGCTGCGAGCTCGAGCGCACGAACCACATCATACGAACGTTAAAAAGTATCGAGCTAGAAAGCGGAGAGCACATTATTCGGAGGCTGAATACGCGAAGCGGCGAGAAAAATGTCGCGAACATTATCATTTGAATGCTGAATCAAAGAAAACTAAGGAGCGCGAACGTTATAATGCGCACCCTGAGAAGAAGCGAGATAAAATGCGTAAATATTATAGGTCAAATAGTGAAGAGCAGCTACTTATGAAGCATATTATTCATATTCATAAAAACCGTGACGATATACGTGATCAAAGACGTTCACGATGTAGTAAACATGAAAAAAAAAACGTGTTAGCGAAGCTCAAGAGGAGAACCGCTGATAAGACTGTTGCCAAGTATCATCGTATTTGTAACACGAATACCATAGCATAAATGCAGTCCGAGGAAAAATATATCGCAAAGATTTCGTCGATGATTGACGAGCGATCCGAAGTTGATAGAATAATGGAAGCAGAATCGATCATTACATGGTACATTCGTGATAGAAATTGGAAAATAAGATGGATTAATAAAAATTTACAAATAGTCAAGAAAAGAGCAGACATATACTTAACTAAGGTTGCAGAGTGCTCCAATAATACAATTGAAGATAAATTGAGCGTTCTTTGTGGTCCCTCGAAGCACATCGCCTCAGCTGAATCGTTTTTCACGGAAGCTGGGTATAACGTAGTTCAATTTTATGAACCAATTGTGATTAATTCAACAGGGCAAGCTGCTCACATTTTGCCATTGTATGGAACAAAACAGAATAAAATTGGTAAAAAGCAAACGCAAAAGTTGGCCTTGCAACAAAATGTGTAAAACCAAAGATGTAACATTACTGGCGAAACACGTTGAGTTTCTACGGATTATATCCGCCTGCACGTTGAAAAATATATACAAGTTTATAGTCAAGTTGGAGTGTACAGCTAGACATGCAAATGGTAAGCTGGGCCATTCGCAAATTTGCTATATGGATGACGCCTCCTGCAAATCAATTTTCTTGCCCGTAAATATATTATCTGCCCATTTCCCATCAGTTCGGTGTACACAGAGGCTAGTATACAAATTGATGAATGGTTACGTGAGGATTTCCGTCATCGACAAGGCACTAAACGACGGTGATCTAGAAAAATTGGTATGCTAACAGCGTCGCTGATAATATCGTGAATGATATTAATTAGGTTGAAGAAGAAATCAGAAATAAGTATAAAAGTGCATTCACTGCTTTGACAAAACGTTCAATAGACATTCCACGATTAGTCTGCGTATCTTGTGAAAAACTTTGTTTCAAAAGAGAAGTTACAAGCGTTGACAAATTTATAAAACCAATAACAACAAAAATTTGGATTGATTTGATGAGATGCGTGAAATCTAAACGCGATGATTGTGACTATGTTTGTAACTATTGTCTCCCGAAACTTCGACAGAACAAAATGCCACCTAAGTGCATAATGAATGAACTCATTACGGAACCAGTACCGGAAATTATACAATCGATGAATGATTACGAACGAATATTAATACAAAGAGCTAAAGCATTCTAAACTGTTCAAAGAATGGGTACCGTAGCAAACAAGAATCTACCCCACAGAGAGATAGTACAAAAAGTAAAAGGCAGGACGTCTCATTTGCCATTACCTATGGAGGAAACTTTGAAGAAAATTTGTCTACCTTCAGATCCCATTAACCTCGATCACGAGTTATACATATTAGTTCGCGGAATCCCAACGAAGTCCAAATTAGTGTGGGAACAACTGGTAAATATAAATAAAGTGAGGGACGCATTAATATGGCTAAAGGCAAATAATCATCAATATTCGGAAATTCGAATACCGGCAACGGCTGACACTTCGCTAGAAAATATACAAGACATTGAATTCCAAATGGAGGATGAAGAAGATGATAAAGATGGCAACTTGAAGGAACGCGAAAGTCTTGATGGAAAAGACTTTGTCATTGAAATCGGACATAATGACGATGAAAAGCGTGAATGTCAAGATAATATAGTGGCTGCAAACAAGCGTGCATTATGAACTCAAGTATCTCATTCGGATGAAATTTACGAACAATTCACTATACATCCAATGTACGATAAGAGGCCTAATGAAACTAGAACAAATCTCTATTAAATGTTGAAAATCCAAGATGTGCCATTAGATAATCGTAATAAAAGTTTGGATTTCCAATGTTTCCCGCATTTGTACCCGTATGGTTGCAATGGACAGCACGAGGATAGATCAACGCGTTTGACGCAAGCCGAATTCATTAAATCAAGACTTATGTCAAAGCATTCACAATACCGGCTCGATCAGCAATGCTTGTTCTATCTATTAAATGACGCCAATATTCGGCAATTGAATAGTGGGATATATTACAAACTCAATATCATTAATCCAAGCGAACGATTTACCGCAGCGAGTTATCTAGAAAAGCTTTCGAAGGAAGAATTGGAAGGGAATTTGAATGCGATATTTTCAAGGTTGCGCAACACAGCTCAATATTGGAGTCGGTCAAGAAATGATGTATCTTGTATGACACATCATTACGGTCCGGCAACATGGTTCCTTACTCTCAGTCCAAGCGAATGGTTATGGTCTGATATGACGGAATACCTTCGCGGAGTCGGTGGCGCTGCAGCCATTAAGATGTCTCCGAGTTAATTGGTTGCGGCGGACCCAGTATCTGCATCTAGATTTATTGATAAAAAATTTCGCGCAATGCTCGATTTTATATGCTCTCCCGATAACCCGATCGGAGAGGTTACCCATTATTTCTGGAGGCGTGAATACCAAGGCAGGGGAATGCAACATTTCCACATGTTAATCTGGATCAAAGATGCTCCGGTTATTGGGAAATCTTCGAACCAAGAAATTCCAAGTTTTATTCTGAAATATGTGACTTGTAGAATGCCACCGAAATATACTTCACCTGACTTGTATCGTCGCGTGAATACGCATCAACAGCACAAACACAATTCCTATTGCTTGCGGAGTAAGCGAAACAAAGACGGCGGTTCATCAAGAGCATGTCGATTCGGGTTTCCTCGTACCGTATCGAATAATATTGTTATTAGGGATGTGTCTGTTCCGATAGCTGGCAGGCGGAAGCTCAAGTCCAGAAGTAGGCTGTACGATCTACCTCGAAGTCAGAATGGGGTTGATATCAATGATTATAACCCAGCACTTCTTACTGCTCAGGAAGGCAACATGGACATACAGTTCATTGGCGAGCTCAGCGCAATACTCATGTGGTATATCACAAAGTACCTGTCAAAATGTGAAAAAAGCAATATAGACAAAGACATGGCAACACTGATCAGTTCGATAAAATCGCTCTACAGTCGTCTGTGGAGTTTTATCGAGCGTACGTTAAGTCACAGAGAGTGCGGAGCGCTCGAGGCTGCTGATACTCTCTTAGGAATTCCGTTGCACGGCACAGATCCAGAAACAACCATTAAATGGATAGATGTGAATATGATAAGAAACAGAAAAGTAGAAACTCATAGAGAAATTAAAGCCCTAAATGCAGATTCTACTGATATTTTCTGTGAATCGGTAGTTGATACACATTATCCAGCTCGACCAGAGGAATTAGAATGAACCAACTTGTACGACTTCGTAAAATGGTACGAAGTTACTATAGTCGAACCTAAAGCACAAGACATTGAATATTACAAGATGGAAAAATCATCGTACCTGAAAAGGAGGAAACGTGGATGTCTCATTAATCACTATAAGAATAATGTCAACAATCAGCCTAAACGATATCATTTTGCGCTACTGTTACTCTTCCAACCATGGAGAAATACAAATGAGCTACGCAATGGATGTGCTACGTATGCAGAAGCATTCCAATCAGTCCAGCTGGAGCTCGAAGATGCGTTACAGTATCACGACCGCATCGCAGAAATACAAAAGGGTATTGAGCATATCAAGGAGGTAATCGAAAAACGTATGGCAGAAGCAGCTCAATCCCAACAAAACGATACTTCGGATGAGATACCATTAGGTTGTGGGATAATTGAAGCAGAAAGTGCAATGAAGGAATTTCAAGCACGTGTCCAAAAGGTAGACACGGTGAACGGTTCGCAGAAAATTGCAGACTTGAATGTCGATCAGAAACGAGTATTTGATATAACCACGGTTGCCGTGAGTTCAAATGATAGAATTCTACGACATTACGTTAACGGAGAGGGTGGAACCGGTAAGAGTCATCTTATCGAAGGACTCGTATGGTGGGTCAAGCAACATACTGGTAAAGATACTGCCGTAACAGCACCGACTGGAATAGCAGCATTCAATGTCAACGGTTTGACTATTCATAGGTTGTTTCAATTGCCTGTCGAACACGGGGGTACACCTAAATACAAACAACTCTCTGATGCAGCTTTGAAAGTCATTCGAGAACAGCTCAGAAATGTCGCGCTCATTATCATTGACGAGGTCTCAATGATTTCTAATGTGATACTCATGTACATACATCTCCGATTAGGTGAAATATTTGATACCACCGACTGCGAAGACGGATGGTTCGCAAAAAAACATATTCTCCTATTCGGCGATTTGTTACAACTCCAACCTGTTCGAGAAGAATCTGCGTTCATAAAACTATCAAGTGCAGTTTCGAATAAACTATTAGGCGCAATGGGAAATGTTGATCTGTGGAGTAGACGATTTAGTTACGATGAGTTAACGATCAACATGCGACAAAAAAACGATGAGTCATATCGCGAAATACTATCAAGAATACGCCTCGGAGTTGTTACTGATGCAGACACAGAGATACTAGCATCGAGAAAAGTCAATTTCACAAACTTTACAACTTCAAAATTTAGTGAAAGGGTACGTGAATTATGTGATTATATAAATAATTTACCGAACGATGCAGTCTGTCTGCTTCCCACATGTCGGATGTCTGATGTTCTAAACGAAGCTATGTTGGGCGAGATACGAAGCCAAGAAATAGAACTGAGAGCTCATGACACAGTTGACTGCCCACCATATGTAAAAAAGAAAGAGCATAAAATTTTGGAAATGGCAGACAAGGATTGTTCTAGGACAGCGGGCCTTGCTAAATTAATTATTGTCAAAATTGGTGCAAAAGTAATGATCAGACGAAATATTGATGTTACCTTATGTCTCGTGAATGGCACGATTGGTAAAATCACGTCAGTATCACGAGCTATTGATACAACTGATGTAGAAGCAATACGAGTTGTCTTAGCGACAGGCGTCGAACACGTGTTAGAGCGCGTAGACGTAAAGTTTGAAACAATGGAAGGGGCTTTCGTTATTCGAAAACAGTTTCCAATATGCCTCAGTTATGGAATCACAATTCATAAAAGCCAAGGTCTCAGTTTGAAGAATGCCGTGATCGATGCGGGTACTTCTATATTTTCTAGTGGACAAGTGTACGTTGCCCTCTCGCGGGTAACTTCCTTAGACGGACTCCACTTGATCAATTACGATCCACACGCGGTATTAGCAGCTGATTCCGCTATCTTGGAGTATAATAGGTTGAGGAAAAAATATCGACCGGACCTTATGGCGATAACCGTTTCAAAAATACGGTCACGAAAGGTACAAGACCGCAAATGGTCTCTGCCAGAAAATGTATCTACATGTCAAGAACCAATCGAGGGAGAAACATCCAGCGACACGTGGCGAATGAAAGGTTTTTGTTGTATTTAATTATTTCTTCGTGAAGGGGTTTGGTTCCTTGTTAAATGAATAGATTCAGTTTCATATGGAATAAATGTATTTTAATTATAATTACTATGGACTAACATATTCTACTCGATGTGTGTCGCATGGCTGTGTCGCATGGCTACTTCGCAATTCTACTGTTTTGCGCATGTCACCTGGCCGCGCTCTCACACACACGTATCGTTCTTACTCTCCTATGCCTATTCTAGATGTCGCTCATATATGTTGTCAAGATCAGAATATTCAGCCTGATTTCCAACAGTTTTAAGAACACAGATGGCGTTTCTTGTTATGCTAACGCTATGGTACAATGTCTATTCCACTGTACACCTATCAGAAACTGTTGGTTAAATCAACAAACTGACGACGTCATGAAAATCTTGATTGAAAATTACGTTAATTTACAATCCACAGGTGATGTTTTTGATGCGAGGAGGCTTGCCGGTAAGGAATTCACTTTGAACATTCAGCGAGATGCGCCAGAATTTTTAACTAGTATAATTTGGAAATACGATGACTTGAGGAATGTCGTGAAACACGAGTTAATCACTAAAAGGCGTTGCAACAACTGTGGTTTCACGAGTGAGGTAACCGAAGTCGGTTACATTTTGTTACTCTCTCTACCACCGATCGGCAAGAAAACTCACAGCTTAACAGAGATAATCGATCAGAATTTTTTGCATTGGAAAAAAGTAGAAGATTCATCTTGTAAAAATTGTAGGTCTAAAAATCTACTAACGAAAACCGAAGTCTCATCGGCAAGCAGCTGTTTAATTCTACAGCTCATCTTATATTCCGTAAAGGATGAGCAAACTACGAAGATAACCAATTACAGTATAAAAGCAGTTCATACAGATAAACACTTGTTCTGCGGAACAACAGATTAAGGAATATTAGAGTTAAACTAATTTGATGTGTTTTTTTTTTTTGTTAATGTGCGATGCGAGAGAGAGAGAGAGACGATTTAAATCAAGACTACCGCTTCGAGAACTTCCGCTCCGAGAACTTCCGCTGCTGAAATTACCACAACTATCGCCACTGAGGCCTCCACGCTACGCAGCCCGGGACCTGTACCTCAGAAAGTACCGAGGGTAGTACCGCATCAACTGGAGGGAAGGCTGTTGACCTTGGACGAAGATGCCGCTGAGAGTGAGCAGGGCCTGCATACGGCTCCCTGTTAGCCGATATCGTTTACCGCCGAGCATCTAGCCTGCAACGACGGCGTACAGGGTTGTACGCTACAACGCCGCAACCTCCCATCAACGCACCAGCTTCCATCTACCGCTCCTGTTATTATTACCGACGCCACGTTTGGTCCAGGAAAGACTCGTGGCGTAACGCTATCGCCGAAGGATGGGCCACGTGAGAGTGGGCGAGGATTGCGTCCCGCGTGCTCCTGACAAATCCAGTGAGGTGCAGATCCGGTCCAGGGGCACCTAGATCTCGTCAGGAAGCTGCAGCGAGGCCGACTTCGGGTGAGTTTGCCGCTGTAGAGCCTATTCCGGAGAGATTAATAACGCAAGGACGGTACCGCTACGTAAGAGCCAAGGTCACACCTTCCTCCACGTCATCTCGCAACCCCAGCCTCGAAGAACGGCTGAGTTATCGCTGAGAAGCGCGGAGCCCTACGCCTGATGGCCCGCAACAAGATGACGCTTCGTAGACAACGGCTGACGAGCTGTTGCTACGAAGTCGTCGGTTAACGGAACCAATTAACTAATGAGACGTACCTCATAGGTGCCCCACCCCCTATGCGTAAGGAGCAGCGAGGAGACCACCGAAATCCTGCTAGAACTCGTCACTTCTACGTACAGCTATTGCCTGCGAACGACGTATTCACAAGCTCTTTCTTTCTCGCTCAGTTGTATTCGATTCTCGATTATTATCAGTTTGTTAAGTTTCGCTGTTCTTGTTCTATTAGTTATTGTTGTAAAGTTTATCGTTATATTGTTGTATTGTTAGTTGTTAAACTTAACTGCTGTTGAAGTTGAGTTAAGTGCGTGAAGGACCCACGTCCTCGGCAAGGTAAGGTTTCTCTGCTCAATCTCTTTGTAAAGCCACGAGGTCTCGCTGGATTTTCCGCTTAACGTATCTTTTGCGTAGCGTGCAGCTTACGGGCCACGTGATTAGTAAATTTCTCTGTGAGGAAAAATCAGCAAAAGGACTTCGTGACTGGCTGTAGGGATTTTCTCTTGCCTATTCTAGTAGATCTATCTTTTCCGATTATTACTGATACTTCTTGGCTAATACCTTACCGCTTACTTACCTTACCGCTTGATTCAACTATTTTCCTCTATCTATTTTCTGTAGTTATCTCTTTAATCTATTTTCGTAGTTAGTATTATATTATTTGGTATGGTGTGTCGCTAATTAATTTCCAACCCCTGAGGGTTGGCCGAATGTAGATGTCATAGGCTAAGTTAGTTAATAAGTAATTTCTTTGATTCGAATTCCGCTGAATACCTTGGGACGGATCGTTTATCCGAAAAACCTAACTTTCCGCATTCTGCGAACCCATTTGCTTGTAGTCTGTTTTAGTCTATTTGAATTTATTCTGCTTGCCAAGGAAATCAATTAGAGTCATTTATTGAAGTAATATCGCCCATATTATAATTAATATCGCTAGCGTGCCGCCATAATATGAAATTTGCTATAGAGTATCGTATCGCTCGCTGATACGTAGTCTGGAAAGTAGTATAGCTTGCTTTGTATCGTTTCTAAGGCGCTCGCCAGCCGACCGGCGTGTTATTGTTTTTTTATACCGCTGCGTAAAAAATAAGGCATAGTTAAAATATATATTTTTCTTTGTACCTCAGTATTTATCCCATACCGTATCTTATCATATCGTTGCTATCATATTAGTTCTATTATCTTATTCCGATCATATTATTTTGTTCTAGAAGTTGAATTTATTTGTTGCCGCTAAGCTATTTATTCTCGCTGACTTCTCTTATATACGACTCTCTTGAAAGATTTATCTGGTGTTCTGGTTTTCTTTTATTAATTAGTTTAGGCGAACCTACCCACTCTACTATTATCTTCGAGCATCTGAGCTAACCGTGGGCTTTAAGGCCGTCGTTCCGCTAAATATCTCCGTACCGCTAAATATCTCCGTACCGCTGTATTTGAATTATCTTAGCTATCTGTGATTGACGCAGTCGCGTCTGGTGCCCAGCAAAACTATCGCTAAAACGTTTATTTCGTAAATTCAATTTTCATCTGAGGAGCGCCGTAGAGTACGGTGGTGCACCTCTCTGACACCATCGTTACAACGTATATACTGGCGTAGGTAGCAAAGTAACGTCGGCTAACTGAGTTGCGGCAATTGAGGCTGGTTAGAAGACGCGTGGTCTGCCATCTAGCGGTATGCAGAGGTGGCCAATATTGGAACCTCTGTTTTACCGCGGTGAAGAAGACCCAGCCGTGGCCTTGAAACGTTTCATATTCCCTCAAGGAGACCCGAGTACTGCTGTAATAGCTGCTGGTAGTGTATCGCTCATACCTGATGTATTCCGGTTATTTTTATATCGAACGGGTTGAATCAATTATTACCAACGAGGTTTGGGCTTTTATCTTCATTGGTGATCACCAATGGTAGCATCTTCTTGATTCCCTTGTAGTGAACCTCGACGATGGCAATTCCTTTCGTTTTGATTGGCCTATTTCCCTACGCTCTCAGGTTGGAGTGATGTGATGTCTAGCGGGGCTCTGTGTCCTTCCAAATTCCTGTAAACATTGATAGGTTAATCAGAGTTTCATCTGCTCCGTTATCAATTTTCATATACACATTTATTTCGTTTATTTTTACCTTGACTTTGAATTCAGCTCTAGATGTGTAGTTTATTTGACTGCTTTTAGCAGCATGTACAGTTGGTTATCAGAGTCTGAGTCTGCTTGAGTAGTATGATGTGTAGAGCATTTTTATTTTCGTTTTTTCTGCGGTTTTTTTTCCAAAACAGGCTGATTCAATATGGCCTGTCTTTGCACAAAATTTGCATGTTCAATTTTTGTGATTGCATTTGTCTGGTGAGTGATTATCTTTGCCACATCGAAAGTAGGGTTTCTTCTCGTCATATTTTCCCTTTCTAATATGTTTATTTTAATTCTTCGAGTCTATGTGGTCTACAGCATGTGGATCAGAGTTTTTCACTTTTTTCTGTAATGTTTTCGTTCCATCTACGTTTCGTGCAATCTCCAGGGCTTTATCTATTGTGAGACCCGCCTTGTTTGTTGGAGTTGACTTTTCTTCGTGCCTCCAGCACAGATATCTTTGGAGCTCATTGTCTGCTAGATCTGCCACGAATCTATCTCTCAACATCATACTGAGTGGGAGTGAGTCTGCGTCTCTCCCAAACTTGCATTCCATGGCAAGTTTCCTTTGCTCGGCTCCGGAATCTTGGAGTGTTTCTCCTGGCTTCTGATCGCGTTTTTGGAAGCGAACACGGGCTAATAGCTCATAAGCTGGTTTACAGAAATGTCCATTGCATTTATCAGTGCGTCCGGGGCTACTCAATTTTTTATTGATTTGTATGATTTAGTGCCAACCGCCATAAACATCGTACTCTTCTTTGATTCATCATCAGTAATTCTATTTGTCTCGAAGACGTACTCACAAATTTTCAAGTACCCCTCCTATTTGTCCTCGGTACTATCGAATTCAGGCAGTGTGCCGATTGTCGTAGTCATGATTGTCTGCTGGAGAACGGAGTTGACAGACGTCAAAGAGGTTCTTCTTGTCTGACGGATGTCCGTTGAGGGAAGCTGAGGTTTTTTCTCCGGTTTACCTGCTGTGCAGTTTCCATGGCATTCTACAACACTGAGCACGTGCTCCGGGCTGGTGTGCTTGGTTGATAATTGATTAATGTAGCGATTATTGAAGCCAAATTATCATGACACATGGTATCGAATTTTCCTCGTCGCCATTGTTAGGTTTTTCAACTGATAAACTACTTGGTTCAATATAAACTTGGGTATTTATTCAATCAGTTTTAGGTTACATTAAGGGAGGAAACCAGTTTAGACGGGTCAAGAAATCGACTTTTTTTTTAATTTCATAAATTGTTAGTAAAACTATTCTAAAATATGTTGATAAAATTTCAAAGCAAAATTCCGACTAGTTCCGATGCTATGAGCACAAGTGACCGTCCGTCGGTTCGGCGCCGAAGTGCGCGGTAGTTAGAACGGAGCGGTCGCTCAGGTAGTCCCTTATTGAGTTACCTAGCTCAATACCCCTGTACTACAGGATAATAGAGCGAGGGGGATTTCGGCAGAGCGGTTGAAGAAGAAGAGGGCTTGCTATATGGTCCTGGAATATCTGATTAACCGGTGAGCAGTTTATATAATTATTACTGCCTTGAATTTCTCGTTTTCGCTACATTTTTTTTCAAACGCGTTTTTCTCGAAACGACTTTTTTCAACTGGTGGGCATTTAGCTCAAAAAGTTATTGACCAATCGTTCTGAAAATTTGTGTAAATATTCTTTATTCAATTACAATCTATATGAACCTAACTCTAGGATGATATTATTATTAAAAATTGTTTTTTTAATGCAAAAAAGGTGAAGAAACATGGTATAAAAACATGACATTGTGTTCAAACACCTCAAAAACATGCAATGCAAACTCTAATTCCGTCGGAGGTCGCGCCAGGTGGAGATCTGCCGAGGTAGCGACCCGAATACGTGGTAATTTAGGTTACCAGTCCGTAACACAAGTCCTAAATATGACAGAGACCTTTTCTTCAATGTCATCAGTGAAAAAAGAATTTATTTGATTCAATGCCTCTGTTCATTTACGACGTAGGTGTCGCTTACTGAATAATTTCCTTTTAAGAGACATATTGTAATAGCTAATTTAATTTGTGATGGATTGTGTCACGTCCCCTGGACCTAGCGCCCCGAACCCATTCAACACATACAACCCACACGACCACTAAGGATAAGAAACCTACGTCACCTACAGCTACACCAGTAGTACGATTGAATAATATTTTCTTCATTGACCTATAACCGTATGTAGGCCTTATGCCATAAAGAGGGTTACCATGGATAAACATCATTTTAGAATTAGTTATTGCAGAACCTGCAAGGAAGCAACTCAACACACTTATGAATGATAGGCAACCAAACATACCTAAACGACATCAAAAAGTTAACGCATAAAACAGTTAATGAGAAACCTGAAACATGAGTATTCCTTTCAATATGTTATCATTAGTTGTGAAATCTATTAACCTCAAATTTAACAGTAATAATAATAACAAATAATTAGAGTTATAAGTAGTTGATAAAAGGTGTTGGGAAAGCCATACGGACGTTATCAAATTTTTACACGAATATACATATTAATATACTGTTACTTTTTTGAGGTTGTTTGCGTCACGAGAATGGCGCAAACAAGAAGTTATTGTGAGTTTTTTATCTAAGAAGGTTTAGAGCCGCTCTACCGAATTTAGTATGGCAAGTTTCTAACGCGGACTTGGAAGTAGAAGACCCCGAAGCCGCCAGTACATACTTGGGTGTGCAGGTGCACACCAAGGATGCCAAGTTTCCCTGGTTGCGGACTTGGGAGTGGAAGACTCCACAAGAAATAATATGAAATAACAACAAAAATCGTACCCTAAGGTTGCAACCGAAATCTTTGAAATTAAATATACATCTAATATCAACAGTGTTTTTGTTTGGGTTTAGAATTGAATTTCATGGATTGAATAAGTTTGAAGTAAGAGTATGTGTTGGATAATTTGAGCAAAGAAAAAAAAGATTCTAAATTTTAATGAAGTGACCCGACCGAGAATAATATAATTTTAACTATTATTCCAAAAATTAAATGATTCTAATAGTTCACCGGGCGCTTTGCCTCGGAGACTCGTTACTAAAGAGAGAGTGAGCCAATAAGGTTCTATGCCGTGTATTGCTGGCTAAAAGTAGTGAGTCGCCGGGCGCTTTGCCTCGAAACGCTCCTGAGCTGAGTAGCGTCGTGATTTATATATTTGTCGTGACGTCACTCAGTCCAGTGTCGCTGTCGCTGAGGTGGTGCCGTGTGCACGCTGTCTGTTTGAATTGTAACGGCACAGGCCTGGGTAAGCCTGGCACGTTACAATACATATATTAACATCTTTCAGACATATTGGGATTAGTCTCCATGACGAACCAACACCTACCAATATTAAACTTATGAGTAAGAAAATATAACTTGGTTAAACTATAACGTAGATTAGAATGGATACCATGGTGGAAAACTAGAAAACAACAATCATCATACGTATATGTATCACAATTCTGGGAAAGAAACATGGGACAGAACAGATATCATACGAAAGGATACGAAGATATATGTATAATATAACTGCAAGCTAGTAACTCAACACGCAAGAGACGCATAGGAGTAAACCACCGATTGACTATCATTGGTTCTGCATTCAAACACTCTGAGGGGGAGAGTGCTCCTCTAAAACTAAGTTAAAACTTTTTCTTCTCTTATAAAACTATATTGTAAGTAATTGACCAATGAGATTTAGCCCCGTGAAAACCCCACTCTTAGAAAAAACTCCTATAAAAGGGACGACACAGTAGCCACTCCAGTTGTACTTTGTTCTTTTTCTCTCGGATACCCAGTAGCAGTAGGAGTAGGGTTAACAGTAGCTAGCTATCTAATCATCAGAAGTTTTCGAAGTCTTTACACTGTTGTCTTACCGCTGTTTCTGATTTCACTCTTCCCTAATTTTTATACTAAGAGAGTTTCAAAGATAGAAATTAGAGACAAAATCTTTCACTTGATTTATTCAGAAATATTTAACTCAGTAATAAATCATCACGCATTTCTAAATTTTCTTGGTCAAATACATTAGTATTTTAAAGGACATATTTAATTCTGAGGTGTAACTCAATAAAAGCGAAATAGAACAATTCTAAATAATAAATAACGAGTCGTTTAACTCCCTATACGTAAGTAGTTCTTGACTTTTCTAATTACTGGCAATTCTTCTATAATAATTCGATTTCCCAACAACATTAATAACCACATTAACCATATTCCAAAACCTCCTTCAGTCTTGACACCTAGAGACAATATCTCTGGTCACGGGGTAAGCACCAGGGAGAATAGCCTTGGTCACACCTTAAGTTGTCACCTGAAGCGAGTCCTTAATTTTCCTATTATTTATCCATAGTTAAGCCTCCTAATGCCAAGAGGAGCGCCAGTATCCGTTAGGCTTTTGTTTTGTTATTCAGAGTTTGAAAGTGGCGAGTAGTCGCCTGGCGCCCAACTTACTAGAAGTCGACCAGACCTCCGGGTCATGGATCTGGCCCAAACTTGTAGGGATGCTTTCTTGTACCAAAATATGAAGTACCTGCTAAATAACTCTCCGGAATGGGCCTTTATTTGATCAATCTAACACAATATACAATACAAGTCGGCGGAACATGGGTTTTGCAAATTGTCCTGAAATAACCAGTTTTTGCTTGGCGTCATGAGATTTTACATTGCAGTGAATATTTATATATTGAACACGGTGGTTATTGTACATCAGATCCTTCAAATTTATTAGTCAACAAAAATATAAAAATTTATTCAATAAAATTTAATAGGAAAATCTAACAATCAAGAAAATACTCGTGCGTACCCGGGGGTACTCCCCCTCGGGTACTAGTCGGCTGCAGGCTTTGTGAGGGCGGCCTCGCCTCGACTTGCGAGTTGTACAATGACAATAGAAAAACACTAGCTTTCACGTAGGACAGCAATAACAAAGCAAAATAATCAACTAAAAATTAACTCGGCACATCAGTACCTCGCAGAACAATATTATAATTAACAAACCGAATTATCACTATGAGGTGTCCATGAATAAATACACAAGTTCTAATAAATTAATAACAATGGCTCGGCCGTCAGTCGTGTATAGGCGACCGGCAAGCCTACGGGAGGCTAGGTTTCTTCGCTAATTGGGTATTTACAAATTGAACTTAAAACTAACTTAACCTAACTCTGCCGTTGGAGGCGAACCGAAATTTGAAGTATTACAGACGACAAAAGAACAAAGCAGGCTCACGCCTGTGCTAACGGTCGGGCTCTCCTCGCAGGAGGAAGAGATACCGACAGTGACGTACTCGTGGTATCTCACTCGCACTCGTGTGCGGGATACCGAAACTAGACCAGATACAGATTCTCAACTAAAGTAAATAGGTGACGGCTTACCGACTCGGGGGTCGTCTTTATTTGAATCCCAAAGATACTAAAGAGCCTCGTGGCTTCGCTAGAGGCAAGATGGTAGACGGCCATTGCCGGATTCACATCTTAACCTAGGTAAAATTGGCTGACGCTTACCGTTTTCCAGCCACCTCAAAAATTCACGGACCTCGTGGTCGTAGTCCATCGCATCTTCCCTCGCGGGATACCTCACAATCACTCAATACTTTTTTAGCACAAACAAAAAGATTCACGCCAAAACTGCTCTTTACGACTACATATAACGCCGGCCTAAGGCAGAGTGATCTTACGAGACCACATGGCGCCGGTATTGCACACTCTCGGTAATTAGGCAATTATCGATCTGCCTATCAAACGCTAGATCGCCTTACATGGCGGTTTGGCCACAGCACGCGCGTGAATGGTTATGATTTTTGTTTAATTTGAATTTTCTTTCTTCAGTTGTATCAGGTAGCAAAAATATGTATACAGGGTGTATATTTTAACTCTGCAGAGACTTCTAGGGTGTGTAGGGGCTGCTCAAACAAGCATTTTGAGGTAATACACCCATGGTCGGAAACTCATCGTAACGGATCGGAAAATCTTTGAAGGATTTGGTACCGCGCGCTTGTTCGTAGTGTAATGAATCAGATGTGATCACTTTAGTAGTTATTCTATGCCGGTTCTGGACCAACGCGTGTTAGTGCACACACACACGCACGCACACACGCGCACCTCGCCGTGTCCGTGTGAGGGGGCGGGGAGGGGCGACGGGGGGTATCAGGTTTCATGACGTCACGCCTACGTCACGCCTACGTCACGTGACGTCACGCTACGTCATGTGACGTCGCAGCTACGTCACCGCAGGGACGCGTCGGCTCGATCGGGGCCCTGCCGTTGAATTTTTCCCGGCAGGGGTGCGAGGCTGCTCCCCGGGGTACGCCCCCGACGATTCTCGGAATTTCGCGAACGGTTCTCGGAATTGTCGGCGTAGGACCCTCGGAATGACGTCACACACCCTCAAAATGACGGCACACACCCTTAATACGACGTCACATACCCTCGAATTAACGTCACACACCCCAAAATAAGATTTCAGCCCCGCGTCAGGTTGGGGGGTGGTGCGGAGGCCCGTTCGAGTCGCATCGACGGGTCGCGACTCGTTTTTTCCGCCGGGACGCTCCTTATCGCTCGTAACCCGACACCTCCGGTGAATTCGCCACGCCGGATTTGGACGAGCAGTTCCCGGAACGCGAAGAACGACCTCGGGTGCGCTTCGTCCGATTCGTAGAATTTTTCAAAACGAACAGTTCCTGGTATGTCCTTCGAGTTCTTGGAATCCGGCACCCTGTGAGACGTGACAAGTTTCGACGAGTCTGTTATTTGATACCTCAGCGTTTCGTATGAAGAACATGCAGATGCAAGTCCGATAACCAACGATTCGTGGAATTTTTCAAAACAAACAGTTTCTGGTATGTCCTTCGAGTTCTTGGAATTATCGCTTCGGCACCCTGTGAGACGTGACGGGTTTCGACGAGTCTGCTATTTGATGCCTCAGCGTTTCGTATGAAGAACATGCAGATGCAAGTCCGGTAACTAACGATTCGTGGAATTTTTCGAAACAAACAGTTCCTGGTATGTCCTTTGTTTCCCAGAGACACGAAGCATTGTTTCATCATACGATATATTCGATAGAAATATGTATTAGATCGAATAAAGCCAGAAATGAAAGATATCTCGGTGCACGTCACGTACGAGCGGAGACTTATCTGTGAGTTTGTTACGTATCCGCTCTTGCAAACCATACGTTTAATTCTTTCACATTTTCGAATGCGCAAATCTTACGTGGTAAGTCGTCACGAACGGAGCATTTTTCCCACTGTTTCGTGTAACCTGAAACCAGCCCGCAAACTTGTCGCGTTGTTTATAGGCACGCGTCGTTGAAAAATATACGTATATATTTATTTCCATTGCTACTCGATGTCTACGGTGCTAGATTATTCTCTGTGGCGTATTAAGATTTAACCATCCTTCTTCAATTAGTAAACATAAATATTCGAATCATATGTACGCGTCGCTAAAAAATATACGCATATACTCTTCCCATTGTTACTCGATGTCCACAGTGCTCGATTATTCTCCGTGGTGTTATGAGATTTGACCATTCTTTTTCAATTAGTAAACATAAATATTCGAATTATATAAAGGAGCTCTAGGCTCTCATCTTGAGTTCGCTTCGAATAATCATCATCCTCCCTATATACATATACATTCGTAGTAGGAAGGGGTTATGAGACAATGCTGATATATTTTCCCTACATACCTTCCGGAAAGGGTAACGGGTATAAATTTATAAGTGGAACGTTCGATCGGTCAATATCTTTCTGAAGCGATTCAATATCATCAGGTCTACGGTATGTGTATTGACATTCATCACTTACTAGTAAATCATATTTAAAATAAGCGTTCCATACTATTCCATAAGAGTCATCCGTTTTTCAATTTTAGACTGAAACATTGATGGAGGGTCACAGAAAAATCAAAGTTCTGCAGGCAAAGAGTGACAAGCTTGAAAAGGAGGAACAACCTGCGAAGGTAGAAGAGAAGGATCAGCAAGGGAGCAAATATGTATAACTAAAATCCATGTTAAGGTTCAATTTAAACAAAAATTCCCGACTTGCGTTATTTGATATTCAAATTGTTAAATAATATTATAATCAAGAAAATCATTTTTTACTTCCAGCTGAAGGCTACAACTAATTTCTTGATGATTGCGGCGGGAGCAGAAGAAGATTTTACTGATGATGATAACGTCTGGGGTCAAATATTCCAAAGTAAAGAACACTGGTTGGAAAGCCAAAAGGAGATCTATGGTTTAATGAACGTTTATTCATACTTATTTTCCTTGGAATTTATTTCACTGGTTAGGTAAATGCCACTTGTAAATACACGAATAAAAAATTGAATAATTAGATTTATACAATTTGAAACTTGATTATCACTCCAAGTTCCTTAACTCAGTACAGTCTAGTTTGAATATACATAGTGAGACTTATGATAACCTCAAAAAAACCTTAGAATATAGATAAATTAAGGATTTGAGTATGATTTATGAAGGTTTGGAGTTGGAAATGAATCAGAAGATATACATTCAATAAACTGCTTTATTGTTTTCTAAAATGGTATTATATAATAATTGTATATAGTGTGTTTCGATAGTACAATACAATTTTATATATAATATATAAATTAGCATGACATATTCATGACAAAAACTAGAGCTCATCATCGAATATTAAGAAGTTGCTCATATTTATCTTTCCCATTTGGTATCACGTAACACGTAAAATCTCAGTAGTGAAAATTATTTCGGTTTCCGATGATGCTGTAGACATGTATGACACCAAACCATATCTGTAGACGCTATCGGTCAGGTGTGATATCAGTAGATGGATCGCGATGCTTGAACAACCAATCCCGCAGTAGTTTAACGTTTTGAACGGAACAATTTGAATTCGGTATATCATGGTGTGTACAAGCGTCAGTTCCAGAGGCTTTCCTCAACGTTTTCAGCGAGGGACAACCAAGATCCAACATATCAACGACCTGCGCATCTTCTATGATGTTCTGCAACCAATTTTTCTTTTCCAATCCTTTCACATAAATTTTTCGAGAATTCTGCACAAGGTTGGGTAGTATAAATTCGAAATCTTCATAAGATATATCTCCAGAGCTCCACGATAAACCATGAAGATTACACTCTAACCACAAATTTTCACTTTTATATCGAGCTGGTAAGCGCTCCCAATCGAACGGTGGTTTGAATAGCATAGGTACGGGTTGTGCTTCTGGGTCGACTGCAATTACAGCCAGCTCCTTCAACGTAAAGTTGTTAACGGGTCGTTTAAAACCCTGCAGATCCATAACGAACTCCATCTCGAATACGACTGATATTTTGCGTATAGGTTAAATAGGGTTTTATACCGATTTCTTCACCCCACCACTTATGGGGTTACTAGCATGTAATTGAGCCTGATGATGGTTCTTGGAATTTTTCGGACAAACGGTTCTTGGAATTATCGCTTCGGCACCCTGTGAGACTTGACGAGTTTCGGAGGGTCTATTATTTGATACCTCAGCGTTTCGTATGAAGAACATCCAGATGCGAGTCCGATAACTAATGATTCGCGAAATTTTTCAAAACAAACAGTTCCTGGTATGTTCTTCGTTTCACAGAGACACGAAGCATTGTTTCATCATACGACATATTGGGCTTCTAGAAACATCTATTAGATCGAAAAAAGCTAGAGATACCATCCTTAATTGCAAAAGACGAGTAGTGGGGGTAAACGATTATAAAAGCTGGAAATTCGCTCAGATCTCAGACTGAAAATTAGTCTCCAACCGATCTTTAAGTGATACAGAGTTTTGATTACTAACATCCCCTAAAAATCCACGTCGTAGTATTCTAAAAATAAATCAGCATAATGGAGATGATATTGGATGTGCAAGGTTTTTAACAATCTAACAGCGAATTCGTCTTAAAAGAGCTCGCTGCAATCATTGTTCAAGCGGATGAATCAGGCAGGCAAGGTCTGACTCGCCTCCTATTCAAACCACCTTGTTCTTGGGAAACCTTACCGGTCAGATGCAGAGCTACCAACGCCTGGTTGACGCGAAATTATCACGGATTAGAGTGGAATGTCGGTAACATGTCTTACGACGATGTGCAAGAAGTGATGAAAAGAATCGTCGAGTATGCAAGTTACATCTATGTAAAGGGAATGGAGAAAAAACGATGGATTCAAAAAATTATCAACAACGGTTCGAACCCAGTGATCGATCTGGAAAACTTAGGATGTCCAAATTTCCGAACACTGCGACGCATAAAAGTGTTTCATCGGCATAAGGACTATCACGATGACGTTTCCGGGTACCGGTATGCATTCGAGAACGTTCAGCGATTGAAAACTTGGTATTTGAAGGACTGTACTGGATCCTTACAAAAATCATTGCACATTTACCTTCAAGTGGGGACTTTGAAACGAATGAGGACAGAAGATATCGCGAATTTACCGAAAGATTTTCTTCTCATCTACGCTTCGAACGTCATCGATGAGGTGTGGGATAAATTACCGGAGGATCTGAAGAACGATGAGGACATTGCAGACTGTCTAAGATGTCGAATACATTATTTTTCGCTGAACGATGAATTCAATGGACCTACTCCCATGGTTAAAGATTGTTCATTGTGTCAAATGAATTGATAAATTTGTATCCTTCGTGTATAACTAACGGAAAAAAATTAATTAAATGTTGAAATAATTTACAACAGTATCAATGCTGACTTTTTATGCAACCTTATATCCGAATCTCCATCCTCTCCTTCCTTATACTGTTCGGTATAATTATCTGAGCTGTACGGTTATAGATCAAACAATAGTACACATTCCACAATAATACCTTCTCATTTGAATGGGAAATATCTTTTTCTTTTTTTTTTTTTTTTTATTTCAAATGGTTCAGTTGTTACAATGCAACATGTCTAACCCTACTGATATGTTTGTTTGTTCATACTCATCGAACAATCGATTCCTTCTCTAGATCCCCCTCATTTGTACTTACTTCTTTTAATGATCACACCGAATACATACTCATCGTGAGTCTAAGCACAAGTCTTCGGTATTCGCACAATCATCTTCTGGCAGAAATGAGAACAAATGACATTTGTCCTATTTCCTTATACTAATGGAGAACCTAATGATCTACTTGAATATATGCTGTAAGTAAATCAAGATGTTCTCAGTATTTAATCGGTTTGCAAAGAGCTAAGATTTGCTACTCTTCATATTCCAACGTCTCAAGGTTACTACACTGGACAAACAAATGTTTTTGAGCACGCTTATACACCAAATTGAACGATTGAAATATTCACGATTATCTAAATAGTTGAAACTGATCCAGTAACGTACAAGCTTGAAGACTATCAGGATCAGTCTATAGCGGGTGGTTTCTACGAACAGGAACTTCTTAAAGTTAGGAATTCTGATATCTACCTCGTGGAGAAGGTGCTCAAGAGATGTGGAAGAAGAGTATAACTTGTAAGGTTTATTTGAATAAATAAATCTTTATTTTCACACCTATGTACAGTTCATTTACATGTATCATAGCCCGATGGAAGCGTGTCCGTTGTATCAGGCAATATGATCTTCTTGTCGTCGTTCCAGCTCAGCGCTATCTTTCTCTGCGTCACCGTATGGACCTGGTGATTCTTACTTTGAATTAAATTTTAACTTTTTGTTAGATGTTGATGCTGCAGAGCACATTGTATCGACGCTGCTTACGAAAAGTAGCACGTTTCAAATTTCTTACGAAAACTAGCACATTTCGACTATCCACGAAAACTAGCACGTTTCGATATTCACCGCGAAAACTAGCATGTTTCGGTTTTCGCCGCGAAGACTAGCACGTTTTGATATTAACCGCGAAGACTAGCATGTTTCGGCTTTCACCGCGAAAACTAGCACGTAACATAATATCAAAACGTGCTAGTTTTCGCGGTTAATATCAAAACGTGCTAGTTTTTGTGGTGAAAGCCGAAACATGCTAGTTTTCGTGGTGAAAACCGAAACATGCTAGTTTTATCGAAACATACTAGCTTTCGCGGTGAATATCGAAACGTGCTAGTTTTCATGGTGAAAACCGAAACATGCTAGTTTTCGTAAGAAATTTGAAACGTGCTACTTTTCGTAAGCAGCGTCGGTATATAGTCATTGAAAGTTATGGTTTTTATTGTAGCCTCTTTGACTCCCTTAGCACGAATTCTATCCTCGTGTATCTGTTGTAAGCTTTAGCGTATCTATTCGAGCATTGGGCTACACCACCGCGAATACCTCTTTCTATAAACATCAACGTCAACAAGGACCTTGAGTTCGACTTCCGTGCACTTAAGCATCGCGTCAAACGAGAGGTCCGGCGCCGTATAATAATGTAATGGATCTAAATTATAAGTGGATCGACAGTTACGCCTGAGATTTTTGAAAAATATCCGCTGAAAAGAGCACGTCCGTTTGTAAATACAAGTCTGAGTATTGACTTAGAGTTTGTCAAACATCACACATGTGTAAACAATCATCCTCTAAAATACCTGCATCATTCAATTTTAAACTTTGGGGTAAGCGTGTTTCTTCAAGCTTTTTCCAACTGTCTACATACTCATAGGGAAATACACCCTTTCTCGTCAATAACTTGAATTCTTTGACGCTTCCGCAATGTTTACGCGTTATTAATTTCTGCTCGTTATCTAGATAAAACGTTAGTTTTTATAGACAACGCATAGTTTGCCAGAGAAAGAGGCATTTCGCGGTTGGTCAATACTTGAATCCATCTTTTCTCTTCCTTTTCCATTCATTTTGAAAGTGTAAATTGTTCGTGAATACTGAGGCAAGCTCATTTTATAGGTAGTGTTATCGATAAATTCTAAGATCTGTAAAATTTGATTTTTACACATCTCGTTCATATGAGAAACCTTTTTTATCGAATATTCTCGAAGCAAGTCCTACAGCTAGTGAAATGACAACAGAAGTAAAGGATCGAGCTCATTTCCTCTGCATAACCCTATTTTGCAAAGCTTAATTTTATCATCAATCCTACCTTATTGTTGAAAATTTTTCTAAAAGATATTCTAGAATATTTAGGAAGCGACATTTGGTTCACGATGCAACTATCATGGAAGTTTATAACGCTTTTTTTACTATCGTACCATAGGTACATCGATAAGTATGAGAAAACGTTCGAGAGTTCTGCGCCACGATATTTAGTTACATCTATAAGTCTTGTGACCAGGACCGAAGTCATTCGCGACATTGTACATCTCTCTCATGTTATCTTATTTATGATTTCAACCTTAAACATGAGGGGTATATAGAGGTTGATCATCTACCACGGACAGCTCATTCAATTTTGAACTTTTCGAGGAGAGGTTTAGTGTTGAAAGTGAGTGAAACATATCGTTTCTTTTAGATTATAAAACGTTGAAAGTGAATCCTACAATTCAGATTTCATCATTCAATTCGAGTAAAAAAATGTCTTGAACTAATAACGATTTCCGTTGCACATTTTATGTTATATTTTATACAAATGCAGTAACTTTATGTTAATTATTTTCAATTGTATTTTTGTTACTGTGTTTAGTTATTCCTTCAGTTCAGCTATTCCTTCAGTTATTCAACAGTCTATACTTATCATCACGTTTAAGTAAGTGTGAGATATTATTATTTTCTTCTACCAAAACAGTTTTTTATGTAAAATTTAATAATCAGAATCTGTATGGATTTGATTGATAACTGAATATGAGAAGCAACAGTTTGTTGGATTTCTATTCTCGTATACGTTATTCCATGCACTGTTACAAAGCTTATTCAAACGTTGGAAATTTTGATGTTGTCCTTTTAAATTCTTTCCAGATATGAATCATCAAACATTTACTATTCGAGTGCCTCGTGAATGGGTAGAAAGATCTATATCAATCGAAGCGTTGATGAACAAGCTGTTACCTATGCTCTTCATAGATGAAATCGGAGACGACAACTTTGCGGTTTACATCTATTATCTAGGAATCTTTGTAAAAGTAGAGAGATATGAAGATGTTTATTGGTTCCGAAGATGCGAAGAAGAGATTCTGATTCAATGAACATCCCCACCCATATAACACGTAATATTACAACAATTTTCATTACCTTGCACCTGCAACGTTGCTGCAACCTTACTGAAATGTGCCTATGCGATATTACAATTGAAATTTTTAATTATTTTAATTAATATTTAATTACTACTATTTTAGAAAACAATAAAACAGTTTATTGAATGTATATCTTCTGATTCATTGTCAAATCCTTAATTTATCTGTATTCTAAGGTTTTTTTTGAGGTTATTATAAGTCTCACTATATATTCAAACTAGACTGTACTAAGTTATGGAACTTGAGGTGATAATCAAGTTTCAAATTGTATAAATCTAATTATTCAATTTTTTATTCGTTTATTTACAAGTAGCATTCACCTAACCGGTGAAATAAATTCCAAGGAAAATAAGTATGAATAAACGTTTATTAAACCATTACATTCTTCTCATCGAATTCCCAAATCTCATTCCTTCATAGGAATTCGACTCGTTTACCCATAGATTGAGAACGGCCGGCTTATCCAAGCACATATGTATTATGTTTTGTTTATTGTTTATGTTGATAGCGAAGTTGCCAAGGGCACTCGTGAACAAATATCGGAAGAGAACAGACGTGTTATTTTATTTCTAATATTAAAATTGCATTTTAATTATTCTAAAAAGATTACCGTTTTTTCTGTTCAGTCATTCCATAAATACCTTCCCTTGACGAGTCGGGTATTTATAAAACCATATTGAAATTAAGATCGCCCGAAAGGGTTAACATAGAAAATCAAGGAATAAAACGGAACGAATATCAGGAGATCGGAAGACCCATCTTGTGTATTTGCGACGTAATATCAAATAAGAAACTGTGTGATCTTTCAAATTCAATATAACTCTATAATTAAAAATTACTATATAAATTCAACTAATTTTACCTATCAAGAAATCGGCAAGATCCTTTTAAAACAAAATCTTCTACAAATAAAGATACTTGTGAAGTGTTCTTTTAAGGGAATGAACATTATCTCCAACATATCCCGTTACAAGATTCCCTTTTGGCTTCCCAACCAGTGTTCTTTACTTTGAAGCATTTCACCCCAGACGTTATCATCGTCATCAGTAAAATCTTCTTCTGCTCCCGCCGCAATCATCGAGAAATTAGTTCGAGCCTTCAGCTAGAAGTGAAAAATGATTTTCTTGATTATAACATTATTTAACAATTTGAATATCAAATAACGCAAGTCGAGAATTTTTGTTTAAATTGAACCCTAATACAAATTTTAGTTATACATATTTGCTCCCTTGCTGATCCTCATCTTCTACCTTCTATCTTCACAGGTTGATCCTCCTTTTCAGGCTTGTCACTCTTTGCCTGTAGAACTTCGATTTTTCTGTGACCCTCCATCAATGTTTCAGTCTAAAATTGAAAAACGAATGACTCTTATGGAATAATATGGAACACTTATTTTGAATATAATTTACTGATAAGTGATGAATACACATACCGTATAATATTATTTAACAATTTGAATATTCAATAACACCAGTCGTGAATTTTTGTTTTTGTTTGAAAAATAAGTTGAATAAGTAATTTTTTAAATATTGAATGGAACCCTAATATGAATTTTAGTTATACATACTGTAACGTGGTATTTTGTGAATCCCAGTTCCAAGGAATTCTATCGTAGCGCAGACAAGGGTCTCCAGGAAAAGAAAACAAGTTAAGGAAAAATATCAGCTTAATTAACACCTATTTTATTTTTATGTAATTATGTAACTCGAGCTCCATCTACTACGAGGGAGAAACTACCGGAAAAACTATGGCTCAGCTTGAAGAAACTACATCTAGTATTGTCATCGGCGTCACTATCGGTGTGCAAACCCTTGGTTCGTCAAGAAAGCGCCAGGGTCAGCGCCTCCACTAGTACGGAACGATTTACTGCTCTATACGATACGGACTGACGGCGTACAGAGATGTCCGAAAAGCACACAAAAAATCCTTCCATCATCCGACGAAGCTACTGTCTACAGAAACTACGCTACGATGCGAGGGTGGTGTATAAGGTCATGTTAAAGCATCTTCATAACCTTTCATCTGATGAGTCATCAGCTGTCGCAGGTACCGAACATCCATACTGTCTCTGAAACTGTTATCGCGACCGGGTTGGTCCAGAAAACCCTGGGTACAGATTTTCTAGGAAAAAAGTAACACAGGACTCCTGCTCAGGTTCCACGCACTATATTATAGCGTAATATATCAAACATGCTATACTACAGGATAAATGTATAAGGGTACGTTTGTGAATGATAGTTGGATGGTTTTATGTGATACGTTTATTTTTATAGTTACATATACAATGATTGACTTACTGGAATCGAAGTATAATAATATTATTCAATCTTATACTATAGATTCATAAAATATAGTTGATATTTACATAAAAAATAAATGGAAAACACAGTTGTTGAAATTAACATACATATATGGGATAAATCAATTTGATCTGGGTTTTCATGTTGAATAACGAAATATGGTGTGTGTGCTTGAATAGAAAATTCAGATGTAGTTGGATTCGACTTGATTATATTTTCCACCATTCGAGCCGGTAATTGTCCACATTTACCGTTGGAAAATTACAGTCTATTTGTCATTGGGAATAGGTCCATCGAATTCGTCGTTCAGCCAACAGTGATGTTTACTTTTTCGATATTTCAGACAGCTTATGATGTCTTCATCTTTCTTCATAGCCTCCGATAGTTTATCCCATATCTCATCAATGATATCCGATGCGTAAATGAGAATGAATTGTTTCGTTAAAAATGCGATATCCTCCTTCCTCATTCGTTTCAAACTTCCCACTTGAAGGTATATATGTAAAGATTTATGAAGAGATTCAGTACAGTCCTTCAAAAACCAAGATTTCAATCGCTGAACGTTTTCCCAGGCACATCGGTATATGACAATGTTCCCGTGATAGTCCTCATACCAACCACCCACTTTGATGTATTTCAAGAATCCAAGACTCGGACACCCCAATTCTTCCAGATCGATCACTGGCTTTGAATCGTCGTTGATAATTTTCTCGATCCACTGTTTCTTCTCATTTCCCTTCACATAGATATAACTTGCAGGCTCAACAATTTTCTTCAATGCTGTCTGCACATTATCGTAAGACATATCACCATCATTCCACTCTAATCCGTGATAATTTCGCGTCAACCAGGAATTGGTAGCTCTACATTTAGGTGGTAAGGTTTGCCAAGAACAGGGTGGTTTGAATAGGACGCGAGTCATACCGTACCGGCCTGCGTCATCCGCTTGAACAGTGATTGCAGCCAGCTCTTTTAGTACAAATGCGTCGTAAGAGTTTTGAAAACCTTGCATATCCAATATTATCTCCATTGTGAGAGAAGATTCTTTACTACTCGAAGATCGGTTGAAGACTAATTTGCACCCTGAATTTCTCGCTCTTTTATAGCTGACAAACCCTCCACTAATTTTCTAGAACGTTCCAAAAGATCTTTCCAAAGTCGAAGGTTATTCCGAGAACCATTCTTCTGAGAATCATTAGACTAATCATATTATTGCATTGTTCTTCGTACGAGTCGCAGGGGTATCAAATTAACGAACTTCTCAAGTCTCACAGGGTGCCGAAAAACTTAACGATTATTCCTGAAACGGTTTGTCACGTGAAATTCCGAGAATCGTTGAGCTTCCAGAAACGTCTCCGAGCCTTCACGAGTGACGTCATATTTCGAGAATCGACCCGAAACTTCCAGAAGAGTCATGGAAAAAAACTTCTCGTAGGGTGTCGAATAATTCCAGGAACTGTTCGTCTGCCCGAAATCTCGGAAGCATCACCTCGAGGAAGCTTCTAGAAGACCCTGACGCACGGGTTGGAATTTTATTTTTAGGGTGCGTGACGTTAATTCGAGGTCATGTGACGTCATATTGAGAGAGTTTGTCGTTATTTTGTAACAAACTTCTCACAGGGTGCCGATAATTCCAAGAACCGTTCGCGAAATTCCGAGAATCGTCAGGGGCGTACCCCCGAGAGCAGCCGTCACCCCATTTCGAGAAAATAAAAATTACGTTAATAGTCACCTTTCATCCACAATGCGTTAGCTTTTATACACCCTTCTTGACAACAAAACGGTTTGGTGCTCTCCGTTAATCTTTTATTGATTCATTCTAGTTATTTGGAGGGAAATATTGATAGAATACATTTTTTTTATGATGATGATTGTTTTTTGATTCATTTCCGTGGAATCTAAGTAATTATCAGAAAGTCAAGAAAGGGGTTTTGAATAATTTCAATTTCAACAACTGGTGACTATGCTTGGGAGATAGAATAAATGAAAGGTAAAGGATGTCTAGAACGTTTTTCACAATTAAGGGTTGCATCTCTGGTATAGGGTTTATTCGATCTAATAGATATTTCTCGAAGCCCAATATGTCGTATGATAAAACAATGCTTCGTGTCTCTGGAAAACTAAGGATATACCAGGAACTGTTTGTTTTGAAAAATTGCATCTGCATGTTCTTAATACGAAACGCTGGGGTAATAAATAACAAACTCTAAGAACCATCATCGGGCTTACAATTGTCTCATAACCCCTTCCTACTACGAGTGTATATGTATATAGGGAGGATGATGATTATTCGAAGCGAACTCAAGATGAGAGCCTAGAGCTCCTTTATATGATTCGAATATTTATGTTTACTAATTGAAAAAGAATGGTCAAATCTCATAACACCACGGAGAATAATCGAGCACTGTGGACATCGAGTAACAATGGGAAGAGTATATGCGTATATTTTTTAGCGACGCGTACATATGATTCGAATATTTATGTTTACCAATTGAAGAAGGATGGTTAAATCTTAATACGCCACAGAGAATAATCTAGCACCGTAGACATCGAGTAGCAATGGAAATAAATATATACGTATATTTTTCAACGACGCGTGCCTATAAACAACGCGACAAGTTTGCGGGCTGGTTTCAGGTTACACGAAACAGTGGGAAAAATGCTCCGTTCGTGACGACTTACCACGTAAGATTTGCGCATTCGAAAATGTGAAAGAATTAAACGTATGGTTTGCAAGAGCGGATACGTAACAAACTCACAGATAAGTCTCCGCTCGTACGTGACGTGCACCGAGATATCTTTCATTTCTGGCTTTATTCGATCTAATACATATTTTTATCGAATGTATCGTATGATGAAACAATGCTTCGTGTCTCTGGGATACAAAGGACATACCAGGAACTGTTCGTTTTGAAAAATTCTACGAATCGGACGAAGCGCACCCGAGGTCGTTCTTCGCGTTCCGGGAACTGCTCGTCCAAATCCGGCGCGGCGAATTCACCGGAGGTGTCGGGTTACGAGCGATAAGGAGCGTCCCGGCGGAAAAAACGAGTCGCGACCCGTCGATGCGACTCGAACGGGCCTCCGCACCACCCCCCAACCTGACGCGGGGCTGAAATCTTATTTTGCGGTGTGTGACGTTAATTCGAGGGTATGTGACGTCATATTAAGGGGTGTGCTGTCATTTTGTAACGAACTCCTCACAGGGTGCCGATAATTCCTAGAACCGTTCGCGAAATTCCGAGAATCGTCAGGGGCGTACCCCGGGGAGCAACCCTCCGCCCTTGGCGGAAAAAATTTAACGGGGTTGGGATCTCATTTTTGGGGTGTGTGACGTTAATTCGAGGGTATGTGACGTCGTATTAAGGGTGTGTGCCGTCATTTTGAGGGTGTGTGACGTCATTCCGAGGGTCCTACGCCGACAATTCCGAGAACCGTTCGCGAAATTCCGAGAATCGTCGGGGGCGTACCCCGGGGAGCAGCCTCGCACCCCTGCCGGGAAAAATTCAACGGCAGGGCCCCGATCGAGCCGACGCGTCCCTGCCGTGACGTAGCTGCGACGTCACATGACGTAGCGTGACGTCACGTGACGTAGGCGTGACGTAGGCGTGACGTCATGAAACCTGATACCCCCCGTCGCCCCTCCCCACCCCCTCACACGGACACGGCGAGGTGCGCGTGTGTGCGTGCGTGTGTGTGTGCACTAACACGCGTTGGTCCAGAACCGGCATAGAATAACTACTCACTTTTCATCCTATTTTTTATTCAGCCGTATACTTGTACGCAGGCGTATGAAATAACGCGGAAGTTTTTCCGACATACAAATATAATTATTGGTATTTACCCTTACTTGAGGGGTAGTTCACCCCCTCTATGGAGGTTCTCATAAATGTGGAAGAGTACACATACGCAACATTCGTACTTGCGATATAATAGCACCGGTTATATCAGAATGGATTGGCAAATGTTTAATGCCGTGAATGAAAAGGAAAAAAGAGAGGGTAGTTCACCCTCTCAAACACGCCTCATAATTTCTCAACGTGATGAAACGTGAGCTACGAGTTTCCAGATATATTTTGAATCAGCAGACACATTCAAAACAGACGGGAGACAGCTACGATAAGAAAACTCATGTTAGGAGTAGTTTACCCCCTTGAACTTGCGTATTTGCAAAAATGCAAAAACACGTGAACTTCGATTTTGTTTCCCCTTTAAAATGGCCCTGGTTTTATTCAATTCGATGCACAACTTTTGAATAAGTAGTGAAAACAAAAAAGTTGAGGGGTGATTCACCCCTCATTTTTTTTTTTTTCAATAAGTATAGTGGGCTTTTCATTGATTCACATGAGAAACATTTTCGTCTTTCATTCATTGAAATCGATCGATTGCTTATAGGTGAAACTGCCAAATCGCCCCTTGACATGCCTTACTTTGGGTGGTGGTTTCACGCCTTTAAACTGTTTTTCCGTCGATAAAAAAAAATATGTGTCTCTTAGTTTTCAATGGTCTACAACATACTGTGACGTTGCATTTTGCAAGCGTTACAATACCGCGCGAGTGGCAGACGACGTGAGAACGGACAGCTCCAGAGAAGTATGCACAGGTCGTAATGCAGCTTCTTTATTATTTGGATTATTAATTTGATTATTATTTTAATTGATATTACGACTATTAGTCTGATAATAGTTTGATTTATTATGTAACCCCTTTGCTTTATATCGAGTCTCTATAATAGCGGAGCTCGGGAGGACAACGCCAGGACGTCGAGGGACTGCATCCGACGTCTGAAACCGAGGTCCTTCCCGAACTACAGCTCCCGGTCAGCACGTCTTTCTTTTCCAACTCCCGGTCGTGGATGCCGCAGGAGCAGTCGAATAAGGATGACTCCCGGAGTCAAACCCTCTCGTTCCCGCAGACTGATCAACCTGGTGCTGAACCACTTCCCGTCAACCATTTCTGGACGTCTAGGCAATGGTTGAATAGAGCAGGGCGAAACTCCAAGTAACCCAACAACGCTTCCCATTGCCAATGACTTATCGACCTGGAGTCGAGCTAGACTTGGTCATCGGCTTTCCCGGTATCGTCCCGCTACCGGCGTTACTCCCGAAAAGTCCCGGTAGTAGAACTGCAACCATGTGAGGCAGGCCTGTCTGTAAGCCTTCTACATCGCTCATGGGGAATTCTGGATGCAGATCCGGGTATTGGGGCATCAGAACTTCCGCCAGACCCTCTAACTGGTCCGTTTTCTTGTTAAAACGCAGCCAGGGTGCACTTCGTCCCGACAATAATCCCGAGGAGTCCCGCGACGAGAAGCGAGGTTGGAGAAGAAGACGCAATGCACGAAATCCCGTACGAGCCCCGCTATACTACATTCGAAACATCCCGCCGTACCGCCATGTTGGATGAGCACTTGGACAAACTCCTACGACTAGAGCCGAAACCGAAACTCACACCAGCAAGGCCGACTAACTGCTGAGTCTGACGACTAAGATTTTGACGAAAAATCTAAGTACGACGATTCAAATCGGATACCAGCTAGGGGATCCCGCACCTATAAAATTTGGGGTAGCGCAGGACTCGGCCTACTTCTACGCTGGTTCGTCCTCACGCCGAGACCATCTTATTCCCGAGTTCCCGTTACCGTTGTCGTGCTAAAGAGTGTGTTAAAGATTTTGTTCAAGTTGATATTATTGTTATTTTGTTAAAGTTTAAAGTCTAGTTTATTGGTATTTTTCTATTGTTATTACCGTTTTGTGCGAAGCCGATTTATCGCCGATAAGGTAAGACCTATTTTCTGTAAAACCACGAGGTCGCTCATGAATCCCGTTTAGTTATTTAGTAGGTTATATTTCCTGTGGCGTAGGCCACGATTATGGTTCGTTAAGTCCTTCGACTTCGTCCCGGTTATATTTTATTATATTTAGTCTTGTTGAAAACGGATTCTCGAGTCGACTCGTGCTTAGTGACTATTTGTGGCTTTTTCTCTATGCTTTAGCATGCGGTAGATTCTGTTAGATTTTCTTCTTTTTCTCTGTCTTTCTCTTCTATTTTATTATTTCGATCACAAACGACCTGTAACGTACTATCCTGGAGCTAGCGAGCGTAGAAGCAAGCATTGTTATTTAGTTTTTAGTTCTTAGTTAGTAGTTATTTGGTTGATATATTTTTCATATTTTCTTCTTTAAGTCCCGTGAATTTGATTACTCTTGTATCGAGACGACTACTGTGAATTTCTCTTATATTTTGTTATATTGTGTCATATATTTTGGATATTTGATTATTAGTCTGTTCCCGTAATTTCCCGAATTTGTCTGAATCACAGAACATAATTTTGTAAATATTGTATTACTCATTCCCGTAATTATTGCGGATTGTGCTTTAGTTTTTCCCGTACCGATTCAGTACTTCTGAATAAATCAGTCGAAAATATAATTGGTATTGACTATTAATTGGCACCCTGCCCCTCTACCGTTTAGTTACTAGTATATTCTGAGCTATCTGGCAATTTCCGCCGTCAAACTATATGTTTTAGTCTTTCGAGTGACGTGAAAACGTCTGGCGCCCAACTATCAGTTTTCTCATTAGTTTTCTATTAAATAAACGTTGACGCCGAAGTGCGCGGTTCCCGGGTAACCTTTCCCGTAAAAGTGCACCGTTGCAATACATGAGTTGCAAAAAAATCGGAGGGAGACGCCAAAGTGATGTTCCTGTAAGAACAGGATACCTGTGTGTTGATTCCTTTTTTTTGCCAGTTCTATTTCCGTTCTGAGGACTGCCAGGCATTCTCGAGCCGATTTGTTTCTACGAAATCCGAAAAAGCAATCCCGAACGAATCCTTGGTTCTCCAGGAACCACGATATTCGATCATTGATTATCCTTTCCAGTCCTTTTAATAGGCAGCTAGAAAGAGCTATTGGGCGGTATCCCGATTTGCCTGCCTTTGGAATGAAACGGACCGTGTATTCTTTCCAAGCTTCAGGAGATATTCCATTTTCGAGTACCAGGTTGAGGAATTTGTTAAGCCAGTAGATGGCTCTATCCGGCAAATTTTTAATTGTATGGTATGAGATGAGGTCGCTTCCGGGAGCGGAATTCGTCTTGCTAGTTCTGATAGCCTGTTCAGTCTCTATGAAAGAAATCGGTGAAGAGATTTCAGAGTTCTCGTTTTGGGTGTCAGGAGAGAGAGCTTGAAATTGGGAAGAATATGATAAGTTTCCAGAAATCTTTTGGAAGGCTGACAACAGGTGAGGGTCTTCAGTGATCGTAGCCTGGGATGAAGATTGGGGACTGGGGTTTGTGAATCTTCTTTTGGAGGATTTTATGTTTTTCCAAACTTGGCCGATAGGTGATTGGGGGGAGAGGCCCGAGCAAAAGTTTTTGAATCCCGTCGATTTTGCTTTGTCCGTTATTCTACTGGCTGTTTCCTTGTCATTGACGTAAGTTGTCCAGTTAGCCGCAGAACCGTATTCAAGGAATCTTTTTTGGGACTCCCTTCTCCCACCATATCGTGGGTTTTGGAGCCATTTTCCCCCCCTCCCAGGAGGCGGAAGATATTTTAGCGTTTGCCGAATTGAAGAAATCCAAAATAAGGCTGGTGAAGGCCTCGCATTCATCCAGGAAATTTTCTTTATTCAGGTGCGAGGTTTCTAACGCGTTGCTGTTATCCATATCGGTCCTGAATTTTTTCCATTCTACTAAGCGTTTGTTAATTTTTTTTGACGAGGCTTCCATTGATAAGTTGTTTGACTTGTATTTTATGACCATAGGGAAGTGGTCGGTACCGAAGGAATCAAAGTGAACATCCCAAATTAAATTGTCTGCGATATCTGGGGAGGCTATGGTCAAATCTGGGTCGCTTTTTTTAGGGGATCCCGGGATCATCCTTGTGATTTTTCCTGTATTGAGGATTTTTATTCCTAAATCTAATGTAATTTCTGCTAAGATTTCCCCTCTATGGTTTCTCAGTTCGCTACCCCAAGTGGGGGAGTGGGCATTGAAATCTCCCATTATAATTAGGTTATCAAAGGCTTCAAGGTCGGTAATAAAACCCTTGAGGGTTTCTTTTTGGATATGAGTGCCTGACGATAGGTAGATCAAGAAAATGTTTAGGATGATTTCTAATTTAGAGATTCTTATCCCTAAGACTTCGATGCCCTCAGGGATGTTGGTCGCTGGACGGATATCTTTGTATTGATATCTGGTTTTTACATAAATGATGAGACCGCCATGTTCCGAGTCGTCCCTGCAATCTGTTCTGATGTGGTTATATCCGAGGCATTGTTTTGTGGGGTAGAAAGGGTGGTAGTTGGTTTCGGATATTCCCAGGATATCAAAATTTCTTGTACTATATGGTTTAGCTCGGAGGCCTTGCCCCTGAGGCCGTTAGCGTCCCAACTTCCTTATCTTCGTTTAGAGGGAGTTGGTTTCTTGTTTGATGGGTTTCAAGATTATGTTTATTCTGATCGGTGTTTGTAGGAGGATTTTAGGTTGATTCGTGCAGTTACGGTTGCGTCAGGCCGTTCTATTACTGAGTAGGGAAGTCGGTTATGGTATCTAGTCCGTCGGCTCGTTTTCTATGGCCAAAATGAGGTTCGCTTCGTTAGCCTTTAATATCGCAATTGAAGGGCTAGCAGGGTCGATTTTATCTAGAGCTTGTTGGGTTAAGGTCCTCACCCTCTCAATTGCAATTGACTTATTGTTTATTTCTTCATCGTTGGAGGCTGAAGCGGTGGATTCCTCTTCTTCAGTAGCTATATCGCCTTGGTCTGTAGTGCTATTAAAGGTCGGAGGGATTTGATAAGGGTTTAGTACTAAATAATCTGAGGTGTCGTTTGGTTCTCCCGAGATAGAAGTCATCCCACGCAAAAACATCGTAGATGTAAAAAAAGCCGCCAAGTACCCACACAAAAATCATAATTGATTTATAAGTAGAACGTTTCGCCAGTCTCCGTCGTGAAATCAAGAAAATAGCCAAGCACCGAACGTACCCCTGCGATCTTTCAGCAAGTCTACGTCGTGAAGTCGGAGTTTCGAATGCGGATATCGAAACATCATTTCAAGAGCTACGTACTTGGCGGGCACATTCGGTTTTTCTTTTTCGTGTTGGTTGTGTTGGCTTTGGATTGATAGTACTTTCACTCATAGTATCTTGCGAACTATTTTTCTACAACCATTTTCCATATTGTTTATTCATCAAATCTGGCATCCAAAAGCTATCGATTAATAGGACACGACAAGTACTATGTTTCCGGTCGATGGATATATACACGTCATGAATCTTGCATCGACTGACGAATGTCCGATTGGCAGATAACATTGGTTCGGTTCCAAACACACTCATTTAAAATGCATCTTCCGATCTTGTGGGATGACTTTGTCGAAGCAGTTGAAAGATTAGCGCGTGCGAGTTTACGTCCGTGCTTGCGCGCGGGCGCCTAAAGGCGCCCGCACTACAGCACTTCCGTAAATTCGCACGCGCTAATCTTCTTGCACTAATGTCTAGTTGCGAATGATTATTCCTCACAAGCGAATGAGCAACAAAATATTTTTGCAATCGAGTGAGGCCGAACTGTTACGACGATGGGTTCCAGGCATTGTAATCGGCTCTTCCCACTACGTGTATACGCTCGTACACCACACACACATGCATCGTGAGCAAGATTGTATGACATAGTATATAGCCCAGTCAATTGGTATTTTTGCCCTACATCAAATCCGGGAGTTTTGATTTTTGGCAGGGTCGTTGGGTTCAAGGTCATGAATGATTCCCTGAGTTTTTGACCTTGGCGAGCTCCCGCTCGCGTCGCCATCTTGGAAAAATGGCGGCCAAAACCGTTATTTTCGCAATATCTCCTTTCCAGTTGGTCCTACTACGAAAATGTCTGAATGAATATTATAGATAAGACAATTCCCTATAACTTTTGTATCAAACATTTTTTTCTAGACCGAACAGTTTACGAACTGCAACAACCTAAAGCGAAGACGATTTCCATAATTTTTCAAAACGCCTGTTTTCAACGTAATGCTTTGAAATTATTAATCTTTAATTGCATAAGGATTCATTATATCAGGAATCCGCTGTTATCCGACTCATTTCCACACTACCTGAGGATATAGTCACCTTGAGGTAGAGTCACCAGCGCGTTTTTTTTTACGTGGTTTCCCCGGTAGGCCTAATCGACTTGTTTCGTTCGGTAGTTATTGTAACCTGCTTCGTTTGGAAGGCCCAGGTTGTTCTAGGTCAATGTTGATGTCTTCGATGATTTCTTCTGCACTTACGTCGTCTTCTAAGTCGTACAAAATCTGTGGCACGTTTTCGCAGCTTTGTCCGTTACAATAACCGCAGATAATAGAGCATTTTAGGCCTGCTTTCCTACAACCACAAGCCGCGCTGCATTTGGTCTTGCATTTACATGAAATAAATTTCAGCAAAGCCTGAGGAGCAGGATCTTTCGTGTTTTGGATTGGAATTAGACCAATCTTGCTACTTTGCCAACCCCATTGCTGTGGATCTTTTACGACGCCACACCAGTGGCGGACCTGGACTTGGTAGTATGTCCTGAATGAATGAAGTCGTGCAGCTTCTCGTGTAGGGGGCAACGCAGCAAGATTGAACTTACTTTTTGTAACAGATTTTGCGAAACGATGGTATCGAAGTGAGTCCAAGGTGTCATTTGTTTTATCGCCGTTATATAATGAGATCAAAAATCGCTCCCCAGCAGTCGCAATGATCTCAGGGTCTACGTCAGTATTTTTGAATATTCGCACGATATCTATTAAGTGCGGGTTTTTTTCGATGGTATTTAAAAATTTGGTTTTGCCGTTATTGAATATAGCCGATGTTGTGTCGCAGCCGCTGAATGCATGGATGAACATTATGTTCTCTGCTACTGCTTCACCATCCGTTATTAAAAAGGAGAAGGACTCGAAATCCTGTCAGCATTTTATTCGTGTTCTGATTGGGCGTTTGTTTTCGAGGTGCGAGGTTCGAGATGATCGCGGCGCTGCTTCGATCGGTCGTGTTGTCAAGCGCGCGTAATTTGTATACGCGTCATCACTCATCAGTAATCTGTACATTGACATCTGTCTGACTTGGTCTGCTTTTGCAAACCTTTTTTCAAGTGAATTGGTTAAAGTGTTTATAACTAGCATTTCGTTGCGGTTCGACGGACGTGTGTTAAGACTTCTACGGATACGCGGGAAGAGCAACAGCGTAGCAAATTGTACAGATAAATATATATTCTAAAATTGTGAGTATAAATATTTCAATATACATTTCACCATCATAGGAGTCGAACGATCAATGAGTATTTTCTCGCATGAGTACCAATTGAACCTAAGACATGAGTATCACGATGAAAACGATGAGTATTCCTTTTGCATGAGTAACGAGTACCTATTACACGAGTAAACCACGACGAAAACCACGAGCTTGCAAGTTTTGCAAGTTTGAAATTGAAAAAGCAGCATCAGGATATCAGTTTTTTAATAGTCGTTGAGTTTGAATTATATTTCGTAATGGGCAGACGTAAAATTTGTCGAAATGCAGACGAAGAAGAGGAGTTTCAACGTTTACGTCGCGCGAAAAATAATGAGTACCAGCGCAGATATCGTCTCAAGATGCGAAATGAAGCATGTTCGAGTAATACTGTTGTTGACGACATACCAGATCATGAATGCCAAAGACGATATCAAACTCAACGAACAGCACGATCCAGTATTCTCGCTTTTGACTCGGATCATGTCAATGAGGTACCTGAGCACTACATAGGAGAGATGAATATATCGTGCAAACATTGTGGTGCCAAGCATTTTTCCGCTGAGAGAGTGGTTGGTAAAGGAGATTCATTCAATGACTGTTGCAATCATGGTAATGTCGTTTTAGATGCGTTGCCAAATTATCCAGATGAACTAAAACCATTATTCGATTCTACGCATCACAAGTCTCGTAATTTTTATGAACGCATACGCTGTTATAATAGTTCGTTTTCTTTTGCGTCATTCAATGCAAATTTAGTTAATTTCAGACATCCGGGACCTTATTGTTTTAAGATACAGGGGCAAATTTATTATCAGATTAACACAGCTCTTTACCCTGCCCCCAACGAAATTCCAAGTTATGGTCAACTATTTATAGTGGACTCTAACGAAGCAACGGAACATCGTTTAGGCCAAAATTCGAATCTCGATAGTGATATAGTTCAATTATTAGATCGAATAATGCGTCAAATAAACATCTTTGCACACTCTTATCAAATGATGGGCGAAGAAATCGAAACACAGCTTTGATTCGCAAAAAATGAGTCTATTCAAGAAATGCAATTGCTTTTTACGTTGAAGCCTGGTCTGGATCGCCGTCGATTCAACTTCCAAAGAACCAACGAAGTTGCTGCTATTTTTTCAACGACAGCTGATGGAGAAATTCCGGAATCCTATGTTACTGTACGCAATCGAAATACTAAGATATTGCAAAGTGTCAGCACGATGGATCCGAATGTTGAACCATGGGTTTATCCACTATTTTATCCATACGGTTCGCAAGGATGGCATCGCAATTTGATGAAGCAAAATAGCAGTAAGCGTGTAACCCGAACTTCATACGTCAAGTATCGAATGGCCGTGCGAGATAGCTTCAATATCTTTCTGATGGGTCGTAGATTATTTCAACAATGGATAGTGGACAATTATGTTAAAATTGAGAAAGATCGAATACATTACTGCGCTACACATCAGTCCCAATTACGCGCTGATACGTATCAAGGGCTTATTGATCACCTACAAAGTTCATCCAATAATGTGAATGGCCGAGTTGGCAAAATGGTAATATTGCCTTCGACTTTCGTTGGATCACCGCGTAATATGATGCAGAGTTATCAGGATGCGATGGCCATAGTCCGGAAATATGGCAAGCCGGATCTGTTTTTGACAATGACATGCAACCCGAAGTGGCCAGAAATTGAAAAGAATCTACTTCCAGGTCAAGTAGCATCTGACAGACCAGACATATGCGCACGAGTCTTCAATTTGAAAAAAAAATTCTTAATAGATTTGATTGTGAGGCAAGAATGTTTTGGTCAAGTAGCAGCATACGTCTATGTCATTGAATTTCAGAAACGCGGCTTACCGCATATACATATGTTGGTAACCCTTAAACAAAACTACAAAATGTCAACTCCAGAAATAGTAGATCATTATATCTCAGCAGAGATACCCGATCCGACTCAGCGTCCCGTTTTGCATGATATTGTTATGAAAAACATGATACACGGACCATGCGGTGATTGGTGCTTGGTAAATGGCAAGTGTTCTAAACATTTCCCGAAGCTAAATCAAGAACAGACAATACTGGATGGCGACGGGTATCCCAGCTATCGGCGCAGAAATATTGATATGTTTTTCGCACGTCCTGGGGGATACATGGTTGATAACCGTCACGTTGTACCATTTTGTCCAATGTTGTTAGTTTTGTTCAATTGCCATATCAACGTCGAAGTTGTCTCAAGTATTAAGGCGGTGAAATATTTATACAAATACATATACAAAGGTCACGATGCGGCCGCTATTACAGTAAGTGAAGCTTCATCAGAAACTGTCATTGATCATGATGAGATCAGAGATTATATCGAAGCCCGGTACGTAGGGCCTGTGGAGGCATATTGGCGTATCACAAGCAAACTTTTACAAGAAAAAAGTCATTCAATCGTACGGTTACCGGTTCATTTACCAAATGAACAGAATGTATTAATTCACTTGGAAGCTGTCGGTGAGCCCGCCAATTATGAACGTGAAATGAACAATGTCTTAGATCAGAGAACAATGCTTCTAGAATATTTTTCGCTGAATGCTCGTAGCCAAGAATCTAAACAATACTTATACACTGAAATACCATTTTATTATACCTTCAAGAAAGAAAAAGTCGATGGTGTCCATATTTCCCACTGGGAAAAACGTAAATCACACTTCAACTGTATCGGACGTATGTATTCTGTGAGTCCTACTCAATTAGAATTATTTCATTTACGGTTGTTGTTACTAACGGTTAGAGGAGCTACAAGTTTCGATGATCTCAGAACGGTGAATGGCAGGCTTTATCAAAACTTTTCAGAAGCTTGCTTGGCATTAGGTCTTATAGAAGATGATGAAGAATGGAGCCGAGCTATGCATGAAGCAGAAGTGTGGATGATGCCTCGAATGCTACGCAGATTATTTGTACGCATATTAATACACTGCCAACCTGTTCATCCTGCACAGCTTTGGGAGGAATTTGCGATTGCAATGTCTGAAGACTATGTACAGCATATGGATGCATTTCAAGCAACAAAAAAAGCCTATGCCCAAATAAATGCAATGCTCAATGCGGAAAACAGAAGTCTTGCAGATTTTCAGGGAATGGTGCAATTGATGGACGTTGATGAAGTAGAAGAGGATATATCTGATTTGGAAGCAGCAGCAATAGGAGCAGAAAAGTATAAACAATTGAATGATCATCAAAAAGAAGTTGTAGATGTAGTGCTTCGCGTTGCAGATAATGACACCATTGACGAAGGAAACTGTTTTTACATCGATGGACCGGGAGGATCTGGTAAGACCTTTCTATATACAACACTTTGGTATTTATTGAAGAGTAAAAACAAACAGGTTAGTACTATGGCTTTTACGGGAATCGCTGCAACACTGCTTCCAAATGGAAGAACTGTCCACAAAACTTTCGGACTACCCGTTCCTTTATTCCATGATTCGTCATCAAACATCAAAATACAATCAAAAGAAAGTGAGTATCTGCAACAGATTGAGGTTTTCATTTGGGACGAAGCACCGATGGCCCCACGATATGCATTGGAAGTGATTGATCGAACATTACGTGATATTATGAATACCAATTTACCATTCGGCGGAAAAATTGTTGTACTTGGCGGTGACTTTAGACAGCTTCTTCCTGTACTGCCTCGTAGTACACGTTGCGAAATTGTAAATCTCTCTATTAAATTCAGTCCACTATGGATTCATTTTAAAAAATTCTCATTAACAAAAAATATGCGCGCAATGCCACAAGAATTAGAGTTCAGTCAATTCTTAATCAATGTTGGTGATGGAATCATAAACGATATTGATGACAATATTGAAATACCACGACGCTGTGTGGCCGCAGCTGATGCGGATATAGTTAACGAAACTTTTGGCGATCTGATTGGTATGAAGCATTATAAACAGGCCGCTAAATGTGCAATATTATCTGCTAGAAATGTCGACGTAAATGAATTAAATAATAGAGTTGTAGACCTACTAGACATTACAAGTGAACGGATATATACGAGTGTCGACAATGCGGAAAATTGCGATGATAACGGTGATATTACCGAAGCTCTTCTACCAGAATATCTAAACAGTCTATCACCACCATCGCTTCCACCGTACGAATTGCGACTGAGATTGAATAGTGTTGTGATGCTTATACGAAACCTTAGCATACTTGAGGGTCTTTGCAACGGTACTAGACTGCTCATCTTGGAACTTGGAAATCATCTTCTCAAATGTGAAATATTGAGTGGTGATAAAGCTGGGGATATAGTGTTTTTAAATCGGATCACCCTCTACTGTGAAAACTCATATCCATTCACATTCAAACGAAGACAATTCCCTATAAAATTAGCTTTTGCCATGACGATTAATAAGTCACAGGGACAGACGTTTGAAAGAATTGGCGTTGATCTGCGTAAAGATGTTTTTAATCACGGACAATTGTACGTTGCTTTTTCACGAGTTCGTTCATTTGAATCATTGAAGGTCTATCTTGGAAACCAAAGGAACAATCATATTGTGAAAAACCAGGTTTACAAAGAAATTTATCAATAATCATCACGTTTTAGATGATAGACTAATTTTATACAATTGACTCTATCAAACTTTTTTTACATCATTCGAATTGAACTTCCGTTTCCATTTCAATAACTCGACCTTAGAAAAGATGTATTTAATCATGGACAATTATACGTTGCTTGTTCACGAGTTCGGTCGTGGGATACCTTAAAAGTTTACTCAGGCAATCAACGTGACAACACATGTGTTGAAAATTATGTATATAGAGAACTCTATGAAAGGAATTACATTCAAATTAACAGAACGATGGTAAAAACCGTGAACATAAAAATAAAAATACAAATAGAACGATTTATTACGTTCGGTACACGGCGTATAAAAATCTAATTTCGCATCAATTGTTTCGGTATTCATTTGATAATTAGAAAATGAGTGTGTTCGTTAAATTTACTGAGCTGGTGTTCTGCGCTTTGTAATCAATCGTTATTGGAGAGTGAAAAAAAAAAACAACCAACTAACGATGCAGTCCGCCTACTGAGTAGAACGAAAAATCAAAACCTAAATATAAACAGTTGAAAGAAATTTTTCAATTGTTATTGTGTATATACCCCATAGCAACGAAGAATTCTATCGAGCACGGACGTGAAAAAAATTATATTCGAAAATAATTTAACCGATATCACCAAAAAATACGAAGTTGAAGTGATTATGTCTTGTAAAAATTCTCAAAGCAGCGGTAAGTACACGGAATATAATACTTCTCCGTTTTTTCTTTCAATTGATATAATAATCAATGATATGAGAGCGGGATTCAATTAGACTGGGCCATATTTTCAGGGTGGATTTTTTCATGTCATGTTAGATTAATCTGATCTAATATTTCTATGAGCCTTCATTCACGCCGTTCACCGTCATATTAATTTGTTTGTGTAGCATCTTCAGAATCGTTGCTACTTAAAGAAGATGAAGACGTCGAACTTTATGAAAAAGACGAAAATGATATCCTGGACTGTGACTTGACGAAAATTAGTTATACTTCAAGCGAACAATTACACAAAATTACAGCATACAATTCCACGGTGTTAGTACATTCTTTATTTTATTCGAATTGAATTCAGATAGACCATAAAAATATTACAATCAAATTCAACGTGCGATAAAATGAATTCACTGTTATAATTTGCTGAATTCCATGATATACACCGATCGAGTTGACATTATATTTTGTTTTACAGAGAAGTAATCGGTTATGTGGATATAATTGAGGCATCAAGGTTGGTAGGCGCAAAAAATCTCAGACTCTTCAAATTTTACTTGAACAACGGTTCAGGAGACCGTGTCCAAGTTGTGGCCTGGCGGAGTGAAGTGGACCGATGTGAAACAATCTTGAAACCAAATTCAGTACGTGCATGAAATATCAAATAAAATTTTTGGAAAAGTTACGCAAAAATTGATAAAATATTGATATCTCTGAATTTAAATAATATCCATGACGAAGTTAAAAAAATTATTCTATTTATGTTCCAAATTTGTGATCACATTCTGCTGAATTATTGAACGTTTAAATTATAGATATTACACATCGATGGTGCGTATGCGAAACCATCGTTAGTTGGCAATTTCAATAAAGGAACCATCAACTTTGAATTAATCATTCAATCTGCAACTAAATTAAATATATTCGGGTACCATTCCATAATCGAAGATATAACCGCCACAGCGCCAGAAATAATACTATTAAAGAATATTGGGTCTGCAACCAACAAGTGCATCAGTGAGTGTTATTTCATTTATACTATTGAGTTCATAAACAAGTTTGGAAAAATATTGAAAAAAGTGATTCTTTTTAATGAAAAAAATTATGTTTAATTTAAATTTAAATCAAAAATATAATTATAATGAATCGAATGAATAGAATTTCGATCAATTTTTAATAAATAAATGATTCAGCAAAAATAAGGTCATTTACATATATCTAATCATGTTACAGAAGTGCAAGGATTCGTGAAAACAAACTTTGGAGTAATTGTCAAACAGTCAACAAACTCAGGAAACGACTTCGGATGTGGTTCTATCACTGACGGAAATTTTAAGATTGAAGTTCGCATTCCGAAAATGGAAAATACAGTACACGATTTCGTAAAGGGGGATCATGTAGAAGTAGAAGGTGAACTACAGATGAACGGTAATAACTCTTTGAATCATAATAAATATTCAACAAAGACAATTACAAATATATGTTGAGCTGGAAAAAAAAACGATTCCATCACATCGAAAGAATCAATAAAAATAATTACGTCCTAATACAACAAAATTTTATCATTACTCTTTTCCTGATCACAAAATATGGATAGAAAATTAATTATGTCCAGAAAATACATGTATTCTGTGCTCAATCTACAGCTTCATTTAATTACGTGAAATTATATTCTTTTTCTTTTCAGCAAATCCAATATACATACTATGCAAATCAATCGATAATGTGAAAAAAATCGACAACAAACGAATGCAATTGATGCAGTTATTACAAGGATATAACGTAATATCAACTGGAAAGAAAAACGAAAATTACGAAACACCGCAAAAAAAAATTAAACAGAACTGAAATAGTATGAAAATACAATTATTTAAAGAAAAATAATTACTTTTTGAGTTTGCTATTTTCAATGTTTCATTAACCACATAATAACATACTTCCGCATCCGGCTTAAGAAGGGCCTATACTGAAATTGGGCCAAAAAATAGTTTTTCATTTTCCAAAGCTGTAGAAAAGGTCAAATTAAAGAAATCCTACGTCAAGTTGTGAAGGATAGTAGTATCTATATACATAAAAAAAATTAATCTTACACTTTGAAAGTGTAGATGCAAGAAACCTTTCGCAGAACCTTGCAGCGCAGCGAAGGAAAGTGGAAAGAGCCTTTTGCAGAAACTTTCTTTGCTGTGCGGTAAGGTTCTGCGAAAGGTTTCTTGCGTCTACACTTTCATGGCAAAAGATTGAATTTTTTTCTATTCATGGATACTAGCATACTACGATCATTACAACATCAAAGTAACGTAGGCTCCTTTTCTTTGGACTTTTTCTACACCTTCAAGAAATGAAAAACTATTTTTTTCAAAATTTCAGTTTAGGCCCCCCTCAACTTCTTGCACTACCATAATTTTTTTTTTACGTCCTTGCCCAATAGAATTTTTCGTTGTTATGGATAAAAGTATACTTCTCTCTTAAGATTTGAAATTTGAAAATTTATAAGAAAAAAAAATTACAATAAAATATATTATATTATATTAATTAATTATATATTATTTTGATATGATTATATTTTATATATTATTATTTTTTTTTTATATTTTACCCTACGAGTACCTAATGATGGAACTATAAGAACCTCTACAATCGTAAGTCAGTTATACTTTAGTTCAGAATTGTTTTCATAATGCCACGTCGCAAGACCATTCGGACTGTTGAAGAAGAGAAGGAGTTTTTACTCGCGCGTAGGGAAAGAAGTGATGCAAGTCAATGTCTGCGTCGTCAGAGACAAATCTCTCTCAATGATGTGTCAAATTTACCAATTATTCGTCAAGATGTCAACATTGTTGGTTGAATATTGTTGAGTTAAATGCATCTTTGAAAACATCGACTTTTTACGGCCCCATAACAGAATTCACGTATCTTCATTATAACATTTGGTTTCGTGATAAAAAATCCTTACTATACTTTTACAATCGAAAATGCAAAATCGAAATCTGAAAAGTTAAAGACAGACGCGCGCGAAGCGCGCGAGTGAGCTAGTACTGTAAACTTGAAGCCGAGTACAGTTTTTCCAGAACTTTTCCCTTTCCTGGTTTTCTAAAATAAACATTCGGGCACAATCCTGCTAATCCTATTAGTAAAACTAACAGGTCAATGTCTTCACCAATTACGATAACGGAATCGTATGCTGATGACAAGGTGATAGCCGTGTTGATTATTAACACGTCAGCATCTTCCGTAGCTTGCTTTACGGTGAAATTGAATTGCTCTAATCTATTTTTGAGCATGGAAATCAAACGTATTTTATTATTACCGTTACCAAGAAATTTATCCTGTGAAACGGTAGCAACCATTTCCTCATCGAAAAGTATATCCGCGGAATTTAACTTTCGTGACCGGCGCAGTCGTTCGGCGCTCTTTGTATTTTTTTCATTAGCATCAACTGGGTAACCATCAAAAACAACTACCGCGTTTGGACCATGGTGTTGTTGTACGTATTTTACGTAACTATCACAAATTGATGAAAATGTACTATTGCGATTCCACACGACTCGATGCAAAAGGTATCCACCATCAACGACTTGAATGCTGTTCGCTCCGAGTTGAGTGTCATCTGATAGTGGAGTGAAAGCAGCGTATAAAGACGATTTTGTGCCCTTGCGCATCCCCTCTTCTGAGAATAGTGACAAAGGAAACGGAGCAAGTTCATACTTCAAGTAATCCATCAACTCTTCATCGGATTGTTTCGCAAGGCACATTCTCTGAAAAAGCACGAGTGGGTTGATCGGAATAGTAACGTTGTCGATACGAATGCTGTTGGTGATTGTTGAAAGTGGTAGAACTTTCTCTTTACGTTTGAATTTAATACACTCAAAATTTTCTCCAATCATTTTTAAAACTCCCAACGCACCGATCTCTTCTGACAAGTGACAGTTTATTGTCTCATTACCAACAACTCCGGTGCTGATTGACAGTATTTCGTTAATATTCGGAAACGGGGGGTGTTGAGCAAACCAATATTGTCGAGTTTTTCAAGGTCTGCGTTGTCACGAACAACTCGGGCAGTTCTCATGTCAACATGCTGTTCGGTTGTTTCTAAAGAAATTCCGCAAAATTTTTCGACTTCATCACACACATTGTGTAAGTAAACCATCCCCAAAGTCCACAACGTTATCACGCTGTCTGTGATTCCACGTCCTTGAGTGAGTCCACCAGAGCTTTTCATCGTTCGCATGAGAGTCTGCTCAATTGTCATGTCGGACCACACACCTGACCAGAACTTATCAGAGCGCCTGATCGTAAAATACCCTTTTCTTGTAAAATTCTCGTATTCAGCAGGGGCCATTTTTTCTTCAAGATGTAACATGTCTTGCAAATAGAGGTGCGCAGATTTCGCATGAAAAGAATGAGCGCTTGCGTGGAAATAAGGTAGCATTTTTCTTATGGTATCGAGGTGAAGTTGCCAGTTGCCCATTCGTTCCGCTTCAATGAACTGTTTCACTAATGTTATCATTTTAAAATATTGCACCCAGAGTTTAGATATGGGACCATTTTTTTCAATTTTATTCAGCTCTTCTTGGAATTTGCCAGCAACGATCTGATACGAAACGTTTTCAGTTGCGCTAAGGATTATTGATCTATCAAAATCACTCAAAATGTCGTCCATTGTAGCACGATCCTCTTCTGTAAAATCGATCATTTTGAAAAATACTTTCGCCAAAGCCAAATGACATAAAATATGAGCTCGGACTGCCCGAGAATATGCATGCCCCGACATCATTTTTTCAACACTGTTTTCTGCGTAAATGGTGTTGAATAGATCCTTCAGTCCACTTCCAGACATTATGTACCCAATAGACCCTAAAAAGGACATTAAGAGGTGAAATCCTCCAAGCCTCACAATCACATTACTCAAATCAGATTCCAGGTTTCCATTTGCAATAATTTCGCGAGCTTTCATGTAAAATGGCTGATTGAATGTCACAAAACAGGTGCGCTGATTCAATGCCTTACATTTTTCAGCAGCGGCGAGAAGAGATGTATAAACGGTGTCGTAGTGACTGGGTGGCGCATTTATGAATGGAAGACACAATATTTTCGACTTTGCATATAATTGGTCAACTGTTGCCTGCTCCATGAAACCATTCCATGTAGGTACAGACGGTGTGTTCAACCATTTTCCGTACAGCCAAATAAAATCAGAAGCTGATAGCAGTATTTCTTTAGAACGAGGATGAATACTCTCGATGTCTTCAATAGGAATATTTTTCAACCCGGAGTCTTTTAGTTTTTGAAAACATTTAATCGGAACGAATCCATACTTGCCTACAACCTGTGCTGATGGCATTCTAGTAAGACGTGAAATGTTCTGATCTTTGGAAATAGCAGTATACGGGGTCACACATTGGATACCACCCATGGCATGAAAAGTATTAGATCCATCGAGAGTGTTGATATTAAAGTCAGCATTGTCAAAAACAAACTGAGAGAATGAATCCTGCTCGATTTCAAGTTGTGGACGCATAATACAGGATCTTTCAAACAAAGCTGTCTCGCTGTATGATGTTGAAAATCCAAATGCCGATAAAACGTTGATCAGATTTTTAGAACCAAATTTTTTGTATAAAAATGCTCCGATTCCGATCAGTAATGGTGACAAAAATGAATGGGGCCTTACAGCAGATATAACGGCATGCGATAAAGCTTTGCATTTAACTTCCCACTTTACCAGGGGACCACGCTTGTTTTTTAAAATTACACCTTCAAAAAAGACACGTAAGGATTCGGGAACCACGGTATCCACGTCTTGCATAAAGTCATCTGACGGAGCATATTTCTCTGTTTCATAAACCTGCGATCGTATGTCTTCCAAGACGATGACAGCCGCAGCTCGAACAATTCGCAGCCTTTCTTCATTTTTGTCGGTCTTTTTCTGGTTGTACCACGCATCGGTCAGTATTTTATATCCCGTATTCTTAAAGCAGACAATTGGAGATTCGTTGGCTCGTTCGATTACGAGAATATCGTCACCGTACTGTTTCATCAATCGGTTCTTCACTGTTCTGATATCCGGACGATAATCTCCTTCGATTAGATTCATCAAATCATCTAACTTAAATTGACATTCATCAGAATTCTCGCTTAGATACGAATAAATCGATTCCATCGCTTCACCCACGTCAGAAAAGGATCGTTGCCCTTTCTTCAGTCCAGTAGGTGGCTTTTGGTAAAGATTTTTCATGCATGCGTTATGATACATTGCATCTACTGCAACTAAATCGGCAACATTCTGAATACGCTCAATTACTGCTTCAGCCCATTTATCGTTGCGACTTCTTGCTGCGGTCAAAACGGTGTCTTTTACAGATAGCTTCCGCCCGTTATATACAACGTTACGCCGTGACACATGACTTTTATTTTGCTTCTGTACAAACTCTTCCGTTATTTCTTTGCTGCACAAGAAGCAATGGTTTTCAAAATTGAAAGATGGTGTAGCCGATCGCAACGATGTCGACGGCAAGGAAACCACATCACTGCCGCGACGCTTTGCTGCCGTAATCAATTTTTCATTCGTATAATGTGTTTGACACGCACGGTGAACAGTGATTTTGTTCAACGATTCTAACAAGCGTTCATGTTTTTTATTTTTTCTTTTCACACTCGATGCTTTCAGAGTTTTTACACCTCTCTCTTTCACTTCAATTATTTCGCCTACATCTAAAGTTTTTTCACAAATGAAACAAACATTGATTTCGGAAGCAGCCATAGCGATACACGCAACACTATCATCGGCTATGGGCACACTGAAAATACGAGCGAATTCTTTGCGTTCGAGGTAGAGCGGCAGATGGTCTTAGTCCTACGAGGGAAGGAAGAGAAGTCCCTTCTTTGTATCCCTCCGACCGTTGGCAATTCTGTGGAAATATACAGCAGGAGCGCGACGAGTGTATGTGCTATATATATCTCGGCCGGAGTACCTGAAATGAGCCCGTCTACCTGACCCAAGTTCTATGTAGTCTGCCTCTAGTAGTGCGGCAACGAGTGGAAAATAGTCGGTATGTAATTATAAGATACGTATCCCGAGTCGAAATTTAGCGCCTACTTTCAACCTCCAGTGCTGCAACTACGTAGGTGTTAAAGACAGTGAAGTAGGTTCTATCACAATGCAATATGAGGCCCTACTTTGACGCTAAAAGTGTCTGAAACGGGCGTTGAAAACGGGCGTTTTGAAAAATTATGGAAATCGTCTTCGCTTTAGGCTGTTGCAGTTCGTAAACTGTTCGATCTAGAAAAAAATATTTGATACGAAAGTTATAGGGAATTGTCTTATCTATAATATTCATTCAGACATTTTCGTAGTAGGACCAACTGGAAAGGAGATATTGCGAAAATAACGGTTTTGGCCGCCATTTTTCCAAGATGGCGACGCGAGCGGGAGCTCGCCAAGGTCAAAAACTCAGGGAATCATTCATGACCTTGAACCCAACGACCCTGCCAAAAATCAAAACTCCCGGATTTGATGTAGGGCAACCGCCTTTTTTTGTCCCCATTGACTGCATACGACTTAAAGCGTACACGTATATTCGTAGCTGCGAGTTTTAGATTTTATGCTGAAATAGCAAAGTAGAGTTTTCTTGATTCGACAGTTTTGCAAATGAATAAGTTTGTTCTTCCATAGTTGATACTACATGCATGAGCTCTACGGTATGTTACCTATCATAGGAAAACTAGCTGTACATCGCTCATTGGCTCCATAGTAAGACACGTGATTCCAGAGTTCCGAGTCTGATCTGATAATTGAATGACAGTGAAACGACCCAGATTATTATTCATTATACAAGGTATTCACGTCTGTAAAGTTATACGTATGCTTAAGAACAGGAGTATTTTCTGCTCCGATTATTGGTTGGAATAATTAGTTTTCCACTGTACTTCATCGCTATCGCATGAAAAACTCAATTTTCGCGTAAAACGAAGCGGTTGTCTGTATAGCTCTGAGGAACCGAATGTGCCCGCCAAGTACGTAGCTTTTGGAATGATGTTTCGATATCCTCATTCGAAACTCCGACTTCACGACGTAGACTTGCTGAAAGATCGCAGGGGTACGTTCGGTGCTTGGCTATTTTCTTGATTTCACGACGGAGACTGGCGAAACGTTCCACTTATAAATCAATTATGATTTTTGCGTGGGTACTTGGCGGCTTTTTTTACATCTACGATGTTTTTGCGTGGGATCTCACTACTTTTTGCAAGTACGCATCTTTGACATCGCTATCCCATTCAACCGACAATCCTAACAAACCCCCGATCATTCAGAAGACATGTTGTATTTACAGAAGTTATGTATTTCCGTATAGGGTTACTCTGCCGCGCCTAGGTACCGCGAAATAGGCGACCGACGACGCACCTCGTGCTATTTCTTATGGGGGTATCGATAGATGGATTTTGGTCAGATTTCCGTACCAGTTATACCAATTTTATATACGTTATTGTAGTATAATTATCTCAAGAAATACTTTCGGAAGTGGATTAGGGGGAGAAACATTCAGTGAAAAAAACACCTTCGCTTTAACCGTCAACTGTGACAAACATAGATAATTTATTGAGTAGAACTTAATGAAACCGAAATCAATTACCCCATTACAATTGTAATTTGTAATTAAACCGAAATCCATTAGCTATTACAATTGTCATATGTAATTTGAAAAAATAAATTACTACTTCTAATTGTAAGTGTAATTGAAGTCTTTTCTCGCATCAGTCACAATTTCTGAGTGTAGCAAAACTAAGAGCGTGTTCAATCGAAAAATTCAGTTGAATTACTTATTATCAACTGTGACGTTGCATTTCGCAAGCAGCCACGGGGTTTTGATCTGTACCCAAGTAAAGTGACAGCAGATAGCTACAGGGTAGAAGCTCACCATGGATCACTAGGTAAATTTAGTTCTACGGTTCTATTTAGTACTACGGCGTATTTCTTCTCTTATCATTCTCACTACATTTTGTCGAAATCTGTGTTAATTACTACTATTATTTTTATGGTAATTCTCTGATATCTGATTGTGTGTTTCAGGATACTTGTCGTGGCTCTGTTATTCACCCGATTTATCTAGTTTTCTTTGATTTCTTTGATATTTCCCGTTCATTTTGAATATTATTATCATCACTCTGGTTATTCAACCTTTGCTATTTTATTTTTTATGTGATCTGTCGAGTGAAACCCTGGAGAAGCGAGCATAGTTGTAGCCTAAAGTTCAAGTTATTATTAGGTTTATTTTCTTGATTCGTTAATGAACCGCCTTCCTCCCGATATTTGATGACTTTTCATAATTGCGAATATTGCGCTGCTATTAATTTTGAGTATTTTCCCGGTAGACTCAGCAAAGTCTAACCGTTTTTATATTCGAGTCATTTCTCTAAATTTTAATCTGATAACAGCGTATATACTAGCCTTTTATCGAGTCTAATCACACCATTTGCTGTTGTTAAACCTTTGTTTCTTGATTAGTTACTTTCATTCATCCCGCTCAAGTTGGCCGTTCATAAATTCTGCGGAATGTTGAATAATATCTTGAATTCTGAAGTTGAACTTGTTCAATCACGTGAATCTAAAAACATATGGAAAACTCATCCCATTGAAGGATAACTTTGTTTTTTAATAGTTTGATCCGTCGAATCCATCCCCTCCACCGTATTCTTTTAGTCTTTATTCTGTGTTAGCCGAGCTCATCCGTCATGAGTCTCTGATTGCATCTGATCTAGTTGATTATTCTCTGATTCACAACTACCGATATATTTGAACAAATTAATTCTTTTTGAAACTATTGATAGAAATTAGAAACCGCGCCGTAGGGTTACGTGAGGAGTCACCCTCTATTCCTTTCTTTTTAGGAAACACGTTACAACCTATAACGCACTTTTGTTCGGTATGAAACTTTGTTCGATCGGAGGATGTCATTTCTGAAGAGTTTGAACTCTGCAGTAATCACACTGAAATTAAAATTAGGGTATATACATTAGGGTGCTTTTTTTTTGGACAATTTTTTTTCCGCTCCCGGCCTGAAATTTTGTTGGAAATGCTGAAAAAGAAATTCCCTCAAAATATAAGCCCTTAATATTAATATTAAGTACTCTCCCAGAACGTGAAATAATTTCTCATTTAAATTACATGGAAATTAAAATTTTTTTTTTTTTAAATTCTATAACTCGGTGGCATTTTATGCTATTATATCGCCCAAACTTGCAAATTGCTCAGCATTGAGCGCTCTACAAAAGTGCCCATCGCAACTTAACTGTAACTCACACTGAAGTCAAATTTTGTAGAAATTTCTTGTATTTTGAGTGACCTGTACTGCCTCACCGGCGTGAGTTACAGTTAAGTCGCAATGGACACTTTTGTAGAGCGCTTAATGCTGAGTAATTTGCAAGTTTGGGCGATATAATAGCATAAAATGCCACCAAGTTATAGCATTTTGAAAAAAAAAATTTCAATTTCCATGTAATTTAAATGAGAAATCATTTCACGTTCTGCGAGAAAACTTAATATTAATATTAAGGGTTTATATTTTGAGGGAATTTCTTTTTTAGCATTTCCAACAAAATTTCAGGCCGGGAGCGAAAAAAAAAATAGTCCCAAAAAAAAGCACCCTAATATACATACTGAAACGGATCGGGTGATCTAAGCCCGAGACAATACGTCACAACGCGCACCATCAACCGCGCACAACAAGTGACATCAATCGGTGACTATTTAAGCGCAGCGCCAACCAGGCTAATCAGCAGTGCTAGGCAAAGCGCCACACTGACTTAATAGATACTCTTCGATACTAGGCAAAGTAACCAGATCACTATACTAATAATTAGCAGTGTTAGGCAAAGCGCCACGCTGACTCACTTTCGCTTTCTTTTCTGAGGCCGCACAGGCATAGCGCCGCGGTACTCTTTAGCGTCATCTTTGCGAATACGGAAACGGCCATAGCGGCGTTTCACGTTATAGAATCTCTATTATTATTTCTTTATTAATTTCTTTATATCATTCAATTTAATTTCAATTTCGACAAACTCAATTTAACGGTAGTAGAGCCCTAGTAGCGCTAAATCTACACTTTCTTTAGAATTACTTTAACTTATTTTTGTAATAGCATATTGGTTGCAACCATTTGAAAACTAATTCCTTAATGTTTAATGAAAACTTATGTTAATCGGGACGGTTTGCTTTTCTTCAAAACCTTTTCTCAGTAGGCTGATCTGACCTGACTAACATCTTTTATTCAACTAGCTAATATACAGCTTCGGTGACGACTGCACTGCAAAGATCCGATACTCGCTTGGGTGCGCATTGCGCATCCAAGTCGAGATACGGTCTTGGCAGGTGCGTCGAATCCCAAGTCTGATACAGCCTCGGTGCTGCTTGCAGCATCCAGGTCTGAGGGAGGCAGCTACTGTGTGATGCGCTCCACCCTAGTCTGTATCAGGGACTAACAAAGATACTATCTCTACCAAGGAGCCCTAGAAATTAATCTAGAGTAAAGACACTCACAAGTAACTAGCCATACGCGACACCTTCTGTGTCGCGTACAGCACCCGAAAAGTTACAATACATAATTTCAGAATCGTATGGAAAAAGTACAAGTTTCCCCTGGAAAGCCTGAAAAAGTCACGGAATTCAGGGACCTCAATTTTGTAACAATCCTGGATATTATACTAAACCTCGACTTCACGGAAGAGCCAATGTGGTATTTTCCACACATATTACTGAGATGTAATTTATTGCAATACTCCACAGTATATGACTGTCCGTATTGACGGAATCAACACACATATAATGATACTTTGTTTCACTCAAATTTTTATTCTCGTATATACCTATAGTTATATATGATTTTGAACGTATACAAAATCATCCGCATTCACATTCATGGAAAGTTGAATATTTTACAATTCAAATTGATTCGAAAAAAGATTCCGATTACATTTAGAAATAGTGATTGTTTTTTTTTTCAATTGCGAATTACAATTGTGATGAATCTCAGTTTGATTAAAATTACAACTGTAATGAGTAATAGATTTCGGTTTAATTACAAATACAATTGTAATTGATAATGGAATTCGGTTTAAATACAAATTACAATTTATACTGAAGTAATTTGTGATTGATTTATTTTTAATTATAAATTACAGCTGTAATTATGATGAATTACAGATTATAATTTGATGCTATCCTTATCCAACACTGCTGTCGAGCGGCCATATTGTAATAAAGCTCATTTCGCAACTCGATTCATACAACTTTGGTGGTGAATATGTCAGAAACTGATCAACTGATTCCGCTCAAATTTGGATCGCGAACTCGGGAAGTCTGAGAGATAAATCCCTACAATTTTCATTGAATAATATCAACTCATTCGAAAGATATAACCCGAATAAGTGTTGTTATCAATTTTGACGAAAATTAAATTAAGTCAATATTGACATGTAAACACCTCACAGTCCAAATTTCAAGAACATATGTTAGGCCGTTCCACGAATATCGTTGTAACAACAATAAATCGTTGTAATAAATAAAAAAACACCGTTAGCATCAATGGATTTCGCCTCAAATCAATAGGGGGCGAGATTTCTATGACACAAACCCACAGTCCAAATTTGAAGTCATTCGATACAACCGTTCGTTCGGAATCGATGTCGATAGCCAGCGTCTAGCGAAAACGACGGAGGAGAAGGAGGAGGAGGAAAATAAGTGTTGTTATTAATCGATTCTGACGAAAATTAAATTAGGTCAATATTGACATGTAAACACCTCACAGTCCAAATTTCAAGAACATATGTTAGACCGTTCCACAAATATCCTTGTAACAACAATAAATCGTATAATAAATAAAAAAAACACCGTTAGCATCAATGGATTTCGCCTCAAATCAATAGGGGGCGAGATTTCCATGACACAAACCCACAGTCCAAATTTGAAGTCATTCGATACAACCGTTTGTTCGGAATCGATGTCGATAGCCAGCGTTTAGCGAAAAGGACGGAGGAGGAGGAGGAGGAGGAGAAGAAGACGTTTTTTCATCAACTTTCGAGACCAATATCTCGTAAACCAGTAGACCGATTTCGGTCAAATTCATACAGCGAGGTCATGTGGGAAGGGACTTTCTGACCTGTGAATTTCATCAAAAAATATTGACGCGTTCCGGAGTTATAACACCGTGCTCACAGGTATAACTAGTTCCTCCGAGAAAATATTCCCGGCTAGCTCTCGCCTGCCTACGGGTACTTGGCGGCGATTCGCTGCCGCGAATCTTGATGTAGTAAAGGTAGGGGTAGAAGAAAAAGACAAAGATGATGGTGGGGGGAAGATGAAATGGAAGAAGTGGACGAAATGAAATATCTGGGATACGTACTAAGTATGACGAACAGCAAAGGCCCTCATATGAAGGAAAGAATTGGGAAAGCGAGGGAAGCAATGGGAGCTCTTTAGGGAATCGGAGAGACAAGATTCAGGGGCGACATAGGCTGGAGACTGAAGATGTTCGAAGCGGTGGTGAAGAGGATACTATTGCACGGAGCAGAGATCTGGGGATGGGAGGAGAAGGAGGAGATGATATGATATGATATGGTGATATATGCTTTATTATGCCGTAGCCTATGCATAGGCCAAAGGGCAATCGAGAATAATACAATGGTACATAATATAGAACACAAATAATGTACCGAGAGGAAATCTTGAAAGTATACAGTCGACTGCGCATGCGCGAGTTTTGTCGTCTACTGAAGCAGGCTGGCTATCCCGAGTTTCAGCTGTCAAATTTTGTTTTTGGCGCCGATGTAATTGATACAAACTTTTGAGGTTAGGATCTCAATGAATTGCGGTAGTGATTCGGAAAGGCTTGGAAAGCTTTTATTGTTAAGATTGAACCTGATATATTTATTATTGTTGAATTAAAACCTGATGTTCTGAAAGAGCCGTCGAGATTTATTCCGAACAGCTGATTGCTTGTTTCGATTCGATGGTATTGGTTTATTCATAGAGGATTTGTTTTCTTCCAATTACAATTAAAAAGTAGAGGTCTAACTGTAAATGATGGGTGCTTGGAAGAAACGAAGCAGCTAGGTGGAAACAGTTTATTCAATCGTGTTAATTTGATACAGTAGAAATTAAATTAAAATAAAAAACAACATAACCTCGATTGACTACTTTACGCGCTAGAGTTCGACAGCTCTCGCTTCATTTCTTGCAAGTTGGCACCCATGCCTCGTAAGTTGAAATATCAGGGCGGAACGATCTCACCGACCAATAAAATTCAATTATTTGGCGCATGCGCAGTCGACTGTATACTTGCAAGTTTTCCTCTTGGTATAAACAATAAAAGTGATATACAGCAGCAAGCAAGAAATAAAAGTTAGCGGTAGAAAAGAATAGCATACTATCGTGTAGGCAATAATAAATAATCAAAAGATGATACAAAAAGAGGAACTAGGATGAAGCATTGCGAGAATGTTAAGAAATAAATAAATAACAGATGATGAAAACAAACTTAACTAATAAATAAGTATAAAAATAAACAGAATAGACTTCCAGATAGAATTATGAACGTAGATAATAAATAATAGAACGAAAAGTAAATAATATAGGTATAACAATAGGCAAAAAGGACCGTCAGGTGGGAGATACAAACACAGGCCGCCAACGGCAACGGTAAGCGAATAAAATTAGGCGTCAACGGTCCTAATTCCGGCATTACGCGGTGCGCCGTCGTAGCAGTAGGCACGTACCAACCCAGCTGCAACCTTCCGGACTATCGAAATCAGACATTGAGAACTCCAACAATAGAGTCTAGCGCATTTGTCGATACGCTTACAACTACGGCAAAACGCCAGAATCCCATATTTATCTGACTTAGAATTTTGATACGCACGCTAATATTTAAATAGATAATGATGAGAGCCCGATGGTGATGCGAGTACGCCTGAGAGTCAAAGCCGTGGCCTAAGCTCCTCAGTAGTACAGCAAGCCTCGGCGGATGTTAAGTGTTGCATGAGTCTGGCCCTGAACACGCCCAAGGAGGACGATTCCCGAATTTGAGACGGAAGACCGTTCCAGAAGTAAATGGCCGCAAGCGCAAACGAGTTACGGTAGCAGGCAGTACGGTAGTTCGAGACGACAAACACCGGGACATGGCCCGCGTCAGCAAGCCTGGAGGAGTGACGTAGACAGGGGTCTGGATCCCGGAATAATTCCTGCAGGTAGGGAGGGGAAGATGTAGCCACGACTTGGTGAAGGAAACTACCCACGAAGTACAACCTCCGATCAGCCACCGAGAGCCACTTCAGTTTGCGACGGTAAGGCGTAATGTGGACGTCTCGCTTCAGACCGAAAATAAACCGAATTGCAGAGTTCATGAGTCGCTGAAGCTTCAAGTTCAGGTAGCCCGAAATATCCGTATAGACCAAACAACAATAATCAAGATGAGGAGAAATTAACGCGTTCATCAACATGGTTTTCACCTGCGGTAACAGGGCTGCGCAATGAAGCTTTAGCCTGTAGAGGGAGGCATGGACCTTCCTTGAAACTTGAGCAATCTGACCGTTCCACGATAGATCACCCGATATACGGATACCTAGATTTTTGACCTCGTCGACATAGGGCACAGCTTGGCCATAGATGGATATTTGAGGGAGCGTGTGTTGGCGCAACTGATCTAGATACGGTGAACTACCTAACGAGATTGCTTTTGTTTTGGTAACATTCAACCTAAAGCCATCTTCCCGAGCCCACTCCGCCACAGCGTTCGCATCCCTGCTAATCCTGGAAATAGCATCTCTGATATCGCCAGGCGGGGCATGCAAGTAAATTTGCAGATCATCCGCGAACATGACGTGTTTCGAGTGACTGAGCACACGTGCGATGTCATTGACAAATACCAGGAAGAGCAGCGGGCCTAGGACAGAGCCTTGAGGGACTCCGGATTTGGTTGCCAAGAAGCTGGAATGGGCCCCCGCGCGATCTTGAAAATCCTGGGATCTGTTCGATAGATGGGAGTGAAACCATCTAACTACTTCCTCGGACAGCCCGCAGTGCAGCAGTTTTGCCAAGAGCAGCCGATGATTTATGCTATCGAAAGCCTTGCTAAAATCAAATAGCACTAAGGCAGTGACACACCTATCATCAATGGCTTTTCTGGTATCATCGAGCACTCTGAGCAAGGCCGACTGGGTACTGTAGTATTTCCGAAAGCCCAACTGCGCTGGGTCAAAGATAGAGTTCGCAACCAGACGTTCGAAGACTTTAGCCAAATGAGGAATGTTAGCGATGGGCCTGGTATCGGATTCGGAGTGAGGAGGCTCACATTTGCTCAGGGGTATGATATATGCTTGCCTCCAGATTTTCGGGAACAGGCAGTTTCAAAGCGAACAATTGAAAAGACATGCGAGATGGGCAGCCAGCGAAGCCGGATGAGATTTAACGACATGCGACAGTTGGATGCCGTCCGGGCTCTGGTCCCCGCGACTTGATAATATAAGATTTAAGAATTTCAAGGACCTGCATGTCTTGAACAGGACAAAACGCGAAATGAGACTGGACCTTGGATGATTGAGAGTGAAGCAAATGCTGTAATTAGTGTAGGGAGCAGGAAGGATGGGCATTTGCAACCGACACATAAAATATATTTACAATTAGCTGGAGAGCCTCGAAATGATGCAATGGGGAAGATGACTTGCTGCCAGAGGCAATGAGACCCAAGCGTATTAACTCGGACCACGTACTTGCGGGGGGTCAGAATGCTTAGATAGACGGTCAATGAAATAGGCATTTTTCGCAGTTTTAATTTGGGCTTTGATGTCACGCCGCAGAGCGCGGTATTCAGCCAGAGACTTCGACGAGTCCGCGCGTTTGGCCGTTGCGTACAATCTGTTCCGCAATTTAATGCGCTGCTTCATCTCAGGTGAAAACAACCCGGCCGAAGGCTTTCTGAACTCCCGAGTCACCACCGGTGCATGGGTATCAAGTGCACTCACAATGGCCTGACGCAAGGCTTCCGCCATCATCTCAAGGTCATCATCACAGATCAGCAGTGACGAACCAATGTTATGATCTAGATCTATGGGTAGGGCTGCCGCATCACAGCCACTGAAATCACGAAACTTCTTCATACGGCTCACCCGACGCGAGACTAGGAGTTTATACCGGACCTCGATCAAGTCATGCCCAGCGAAGAAAGGGGTAAGGAACTTATGTTAGTTATATAAGTTAGATTCAATGCATAAAAATTGTGAGATAGGGACGAGGGTGTAAATATGTATAGTTTTAGATTAATTTCAGATTAGTGCTATAAGTTAAATTTAATTCGTTTGATTCATTTCGTGTACACCCCCCGCACATGTCGCTCTGCTTCATTCCACAGCTATAGTGTGTAAGATAAGAATTTGATATTTGAGAACCGCCATCTTGAAATTGCCGGATCAGCTATTATAAGCCAAGAATTTAGGCCGTGTTCGAAAATTGACTGACAGTACTGTCAGTACTGATGCTGGTTGTACTGGAAAATGGGTGTCCTGTTTTACTGACAGTGCTGCCTCTACTTGTAAATCCGAACGCATTTCAGTATTCTCAGCATAGCACTGTGTACTGCCTATCTATTCGTGCATCATTTGTGTAAAGCGTCGGAATAACAAAAAATGAATCGTGCTGTAATAAATGTTATTTTGAACGAACTTGTGAATGACGATGACAGTGATTCGTCTGAGGATGAACGGCAGTTCATTTTAATTAATAGAATAGCATTTCGCCGACGAGAAAGACGACCTCGAATCCAGGCTTATAGTGAAATATTAATCCCGCAATTACCAGACATGGATTTTAAAACGTATTTTCGGTAAGAAATGAATATTATATCCGGATTTTACCGAATATTATATTCGGTAAAAGATAATTTCGGTATTCAAATCACTATATTCGAACAAGTAAATATTATTCAATCATATTCTAACCTACAAATTGAGTAACAGAATGACAAGAGCAACATTTGAGGTGCTGTTAAATATTTTGGGACCAAAACTAGCTGCGACAAGGATCCACCCACATTTAAGAGTCGGTCGCCCTTTGATAGAACCCAGGAAGCAGTTGATGGTAGCACTCTGGACACTAGCGACTCCTGATTCATATAGGTAGTACATTAGACGTAAATTTACCTTTGGATCTTTGTGTATTTGCGATCCTCTTATCGATGTATGAACTTATATGTATCATGTTTTCATAATATAAAAGTGAATATTTAAAGAAATGTTTGCATGTTAACAGATCAATATGTGAACGCTTTGGAATTGGGAAAGCTACTGCACTAACAAGGAGAGTGTCAGGACTCCGGGTAACGCTTTTGGACCAAACTACTAAGGGTGTTTCCTTGGGCCAAAATATGAGGCTTACCATGCTTCATTCAATCTCATAGGCCCTTTCAGGTTTAACGTCGCCCAAATTGGAAAATTATCTTAGAATTCAGCGCCGTTCGCATTACTTCATAATGTTGCAACGAATTTCAGTTTCGTAGCTTATCTTGACTGAAAATAGGCTGTCCTAGAAAAAAGAAAGTGTTTGCACCCTGAAAAGTATATTCTTTGCAAGTACGATCGCCCAAATTCATAATTCAAGGTGAAAAATGATTAAATTCAGCGTTCCTCCCTGCGAAGGGCGGAGAAATTCCTTGAAACACTCTTATATTATGTCTACCGGTTGTAAAATATTCATCCAATATATGGTAGATCCATCCATACACCATTTGAGACCTATGCATTATAGACACCTGCGGATTGTCCAAAGGCGCAACTGGATCATCATTTTTTCAACAGTATCTCAGAAGCTGCACATTATCATAAAGCATCAAATTTCGTGAAGTTATAACGAAGATTTGTCGTAAAACTGTAGTCATCTGAAATAGGCATATCGGTAGAGTTGTCGGCTAGGTTAGATTTCCATCGAACGTATCTGGAAAAATCAATTTTACATATTCGTATCGCATACATCAAAAATCACCTTTTATGATCACTATTTCGCCCACGAACAGCTTCTGCGAAATATGACAGTAACAATAACTTGGTAATACAAATGTTACTTACACAACACTATGCAGATAGAGGTTGACAGATCTCGATCCATGCTTACAGTGGGTCCGTCGCGTCAGAAAGTAACATCTCATTGGTCGATATTTCAAAGCCGACCAATCACGCGTAGCCTCCCAACGTCTCATTTGAACGAGCCGCGTAAGCATCGATCACGATCTGTCAACCTCTACCTGCATAGTGTTGTGTAAGTAACATTCGTATTACCAAGTTATTGTTACAGTTGTATATTCGCAGAAGCTGTTCGTTGGCGAAATAGTATTCATGAAAGGTGATTTTTGATATATGCGATACGAAAATGTCAAACTGATTTTTCCAGATACATTCGATGGAAACCTAACCTGGCTCATACCTCTACCAATATGCCTATTTCAGATGACTACAATTTCACGACAAATCTTCGTAATAACTTCACGAAATTCGACGCTTTGTGGTAATGAGCAGCTTTTGAGATACTGTTCAAAAAATGATAATCCAGTTGCGCCTTCCGACGATCCGCAGGTATGTATTGTGCATAGGTCTCAAATGGTATATGGATGGACTTACCGTATATTGAATTAATATCTTACAACAGGTAGACATAATATAAGAGTTTTTCAAGAAGTCTCTCCGCCCTACCCAGGGAGGAACGCTGAATTTAATCATTTTTTAACTTGAATTATGAATTTTGGAGATCGTACTTGCAAAAAGTACACTTTTCAGGCTGCAAAAACTTTCTTTTTTCTAGGACAGTCTATTTCCAGTCAAGATAAGCTACCAAACTGAAATTCGTTGCAATATTATGAAATAATATGAAAGGCGCTGAATTCTGAGATAATTTTCCAATTTGGGTGACGTTAAACCTGAAAGGGCCTATGAGATTGAATGAAGCATGGTGAGCCTCATATTTTGGCCCAAGGAAACACCTCTAGCAGTTTGGTTCAAAAGCGTTACCCGGAGTCTTGACACTCTCCTTGTAAGTATCGTAAGACGAGTGATCAAAACACTGATAAGTATTCGATCCACCGTCATCAAGTGGCCAAGCGACGAAGAAGCTCAACGATCTGCAGCATTTTTCGAGCGGAAATATGATTTTCCTGGTGTGATTGGCGCAGTAGATGGCACACATATCAGAATAGATGCACCTCCTGAGGACCCAGAAGCATATATTAACAGAAAGGGTTACCACTCAGTACATTTACAGGTAATTTTTATTTTTTTTTAAATCGAATTAAAGCGCATAAATAGTGCAACTGAAATCTTTCTTTCTCAGGTTATATGTCAAGAGTATTTGAAATTCATCCACTGCTTTGCGGGATACCCTGGGTCTGTTCATGATAACCGAGTATTTCAACTATCAGACGTGCAAACGATTTGCACTATGGAAACACGCTTTCCCAACAACACCCATCTCCTTGGTGATGCAGCTTATGCAAATCAAAAGCACTTATTGGTGCCCTACAAAAACAATGGCCGGCTGACGGAACGAGAGATAAACTACAACACGAGATTATCTTCGACACGGATGGTTGTAGAACGAAGCATTGGCCTACTGAAAAGCAGGTTTCACATCTTGCTTGATAGACTTCCTGTCCGACGAATGGATCTTTTACCAGAGTACATTATGGCGTGTTGTGTGTTGCACAATATTTGTTTATTAAATAGAGATTATATGGAGGTACCATTAGTTGTACCACATCGCAATGAAAACATCAACGAGAATGTTGAAATAAACGCCGATTTACGCAACGAAGGAAGAGTGAAACGCGAGATGATAAAAAATGGTTTGCCTTGACTTATGTTAAATAAAATTGCATACGTGTTTTCATTGGAGTTCTTTCAATAAAAATAAATCCATGTGAATCGGGACAAACTTAGATAAATTGTAAGGAAACGAAGGTAGGAAGCACGTGAAAAAACCGTACACATAAGAGACAAGAATAGCAAATAATTTTTATTATCTTACAATCTTTTACAAAATTATAGTTGTAGGACTCGTAAAAATTAAAAAAACAAACTTAAAAATAATATGTATGAACTTTTTCTTTAATAAAATGCAACTTTGGTAATTTGTGAGAACGGTAGAATAGGTAGAATACACGTAAAAACGTCATAGACGTGAGTCTTTCGAAACTTAACATTATAATCACGGTAAGTATTTAACTTTTTAACAAAATCTTAGTTGTACTTGTAATAAGAAAATAATACTATTTAGGAACTCTGTTAAAAAAATGTACTTAAGTAAACTTTGGTCACTTCTTAGAAAACTCAGAATGCACGCAAACGTGATAATTATTTTTAGTCCTTTTTTCGTAGAAGTTGGAGTAGTTCCTCCATTTTCTCCATTTTTTCTACGTGTTGTGCCGCTCTATCTTCTCTTCTTCTTTTCATTTCATCAACAAAGATGTCAACTTGATTCTTGGTGGACGACGATCTTCGTTTTCTTGTTGTTTCTATAACACAAAAAAATACATAAAGTCGCGTTTATGTACATATCCATTTTTTTCTTTTGAATATTTAGGTATTTAAGTGTATATATGAAAATAACAAGAAAATTAAAAAAAATTTAGATGCTATGTGACATTTTCATAATATCATGTAAAAATTTCGCGACTAGGAAGCTCGTTGCTTAGGTAAGGCTGTCAACCATCTCAATTACTTACGGGGCTCCGTGTTCTTCGTTTCCTCTTTTCTTTCGTTCTTTTCTTCCGGTGGTTCCGAGGTGACGGTCGCGACCGGTTTTATCCATGGTTTCGTATTGAAGATGTTGTCCATTCTCTGTACATAAATTTGTAAATAACAGAAGTACTGTATTTTACGTATTCTTATAATATATCTTCACAAAAGTACCTCAAAGTACTGCCATCTTTGACGATCGTTTCCAGATTTTTTATTATGGTCCTTTATTTTTTTGTACGCTCGCTTGAGAGATGCGAGCTTTGTAGCGCATTGTTTTGCCGATATCTCCATGGATTGTTCTTTTAAATTTTGCGCTATCCTATCGAATGCGTCCTTTTGTTTTATTTTTCCATTGTCGATCAAATGTTGAAATTTCTCGTATTGTGTTATGAATGCAAATGTTCCTGCTGTAGTCCAAGTGTCTACAATGTGAGTGAAAATAATTTGTATATAAATATGAATAGCCTTTTCAGTGTAACACAAGGGTGAAATATTGAGACTAAATACAAAGTCATATTTTACCTGTGACGCATATTTTTGAAAAAAAAAAAACTAGAGTTGTACTTTATTCCGTATTTTAACATGGAATAAGCACAACTGTGGTCATGGAATACAACAAAACTCTTCTTTTTTTTTTTTTCCAAAAGTATCAAGTGTTTTAGACAAAAATGTAAATCTGTATTTTGCCTCACTGATTCGTTCTTGTTTCATATTCTTTAGTATGTTATACAGGGTGAATTCCTAACATCCGTCTGCTGAGAGTCGTGTTGAGGTGGCCGAGAGTCGAAATCGGCGATTGTTTTAGTGGTTTTCGAGTCCTTGATTGGCTGCCTAGTAGCAAACAATTGCCGATTTAGACTCTCGGCCACCTCAACACGACTCTCAGCAGACGGACGTTAGGAATTCATCCTGTATAACTTGTTTCATATGATACATGATGCTAGAGAGTAAAGTAACAAATAATTTTATTTTATAATAATCTTTTGGCTTTAAGTTTACCTATACTGTCTTCTGTCCCCACATCACTGCTTCCTGCCACTTCAGGTTCCTCCTGCCACAGGTTCCTGCTGTCTTTGGGGGTTGTGCTGCTGGAACTCTCGTCATCCTCGAACTGATCCGCGATTTGAATTAAAAAGGAATCATCTGAAAATTGTTAATCGTCGAGTGTGATAAAAAAGTGCAATACATGCTTAAATTTATAGGTTAAGAAATGTCAATTTACCGGTATTCGCTCTTACATGTTCCTCATCGGTCACGGGAATATAAAATATTTTATCCGTCTGGGTATTGTATACTTGGACCAGCTTTTTTGTTCCAACTCTATCCATTATAATTTGGATTTGCATTAAACGCACGACACGCACTTGTAAAAGTTTGTACCATCCTCTTTGGTTTATACCACGGATTCCGCCATATGTATTACTGGCTCTGCACTACCTCGCTGCTGACAGTCTCGACAGCCGGAAGTCAGTAATTCCCTAGGACCAATGTCCAGCGAAATGGTGATACGTTTCAGTCGCGTCAGCCGTGCTGAAAAGCATTTTAGAACGGAATCTGAGTACTGACAGTACTGTCAGTAAATTTTCGAACACGGCCTTAATATTTCAGAAGCGCCATTTTGAAATCGTGGCAGCCATCTTAGATTTTAATTTTCGAAAAACGGTCACCATCTTGGATTTCGAAAAATGGACGCCATATTGGTTTATATGGGCGCCGAAATCTTGGAAAATTTATATCAAAGGCCGCCGTCTTGGTGTAGCTGGCGTCAGACTCCCCTCACTACCACCCGGTGACGTCATTTGTTATGACTCTCCATGGCTGTTATCTACTACTCCCGTATCTCGAGTATCGTTCAGTGAGCAACCTCTTGGCTGATCATCAAGATTCGCGGTAGCGAATTGCCGCCAAGTACTTTTATTATATAATAACGTGCGTTTTCGTGGATGAGCGACATGTATAGATCCGAAGATAGCCGAACGTACGCCCTATTATACCGTGCGATTATGTGGAAACTACACGCTCCAAGCGCGCGAACTTTGATTTGCTCGAATATCATCGGCCGGTGAAATCGTGCCAGCAACTCCACCAACTTTTCAGTAATATCCCTAGCTCTGTCGTCTGCTGGATTCACAAGAAACATAACCTATTCCTGCCACGGTCTGCCGCCATTTGTATTTGACAACAATCTGAAACAAACAGCAGACGGACTCTAGGGATATTCGTGCAGAGTCTGAAATTGGTGTCTCTCGTAATAGTCGAATAAATCAGCGCCTGCGCGCTTGGAACCTGTAATTTCCACATAATCGCATGGTATGCAATTAAGGGTACACGTCATATATATATCAGTATTTTTGACACTTGACGGCGAGCTGTCAGCTACTGTAGAGCCTACGTACATTGGCGGCGATGTTTATAAGTTATTCTTTAATCATAAAACTAGCTGAATGACGCGGATCAGTGATCAATCGATTTCGAATAATTACGTGTGATCAAAGAATAACCTATAAACATTGCGATAAATAGACATAGAGGCTCTACAGCAACTGACAGCTTGCCGCCAAGGCTCGAGTGTCAGAAATACTGATATGTATATATCCCCCCAAAAACACCTCACGTGCAAAAACCTTGCGCCAAGTACATTAACGTGGGCACTCTATCTGAAAACGTTCGACCATTCCAAAAAGTATCGTAAGCACTTAACAAAATAATTTGTTCCTCCTACAAAAAAGTATTGAAATCAGATATTACTGCCAAGTACATCATGAGATTTAATTTATCTTCAGTATGTACCTAATTAAGGCCGCAACATTAAATCTGCGAATGTACCCAATAAGCATAAGCCTCTAGTATACTACTGTAAGCAATAGACCGACTTATGCAAAAATTCTCATTTTTATAATACGTGCACGGAAAGTGGTGCGTTGTGTGTCAGTTTAGCGGGACGAAAGTGGCCGAATGCATGCCAGGACTGCAAAGCGAGGTTGGCGCATGCGCAGTCCACAATTATTTCACTTTCGTCCCTTGGGAAAAATTTCGTTCACTCTCGTCTCTGTTTTGCGGGATAGCAACGCCCCACCTTCCGTGCACTTATTATAAAAAGTATCGTGTGTGACTAGGGACGAAGTTCTCGCTTCGCTCGAGTGGCAAACTTCACACTCTTCGCAATCGCCAACTTTCGTCCCTAGTCACACAATGTACTATTGTATCCATTTACAGCAATTGGAGAAAAACCGTCATCAATCAAAGGGAAAAAAAAATTAGAAAAAAAATTGGAGCAAGTGGTACTTGGCGGGCTGATATTTTGAAATTTTTGTAATTACTATCGAAACATTTATTCACGCAGAATTTGTGTCGCAGATTTTGTGATTTTTTTGCAAAAAGCCCGCCAAGTACCACTTCCTCCAATTTTTTTTCTAATTTTTTTTTTCCTCTGTTTGATGACGGTTTTTCTCCAATTGCTGTAAATGGATACAAATATGAGAATTTTTGCATAAGTCGGTCTATTGCTTACAGTAGTATACTAGAGGCTTATGCTTATTGGGTACATTCGCAGATTCAATGTTGCGGCCTTAATTAGGTACATACTGAAGATAAATTAAATCTCATGATGTACTTGGCAGTAATATCTGATTTCAATACTTTTTTGTAGGAGGAACAAATTATTTTGTTAAATGTTTGTTGAAGTTTGTTGAAGTTTATTGAAGTAGTAGTAGTACACTGGTGTTATTATTACATGTTTCTATCTATTGCTAATTTCACGCCTGCTTCTATTTTTTTTTTTACATGGTATTGTAACTATATTGTACTATATGGAGCGTGCACAAAAAGACATTTGTCCGTGCTGTAGATCCATTTACCTCATTTGTACATTTACTTATACCTACCTTATCTTCTAGACTTAAACCTAAAACTTCTCGGTCTCATACCCCAACAACCTATTAATTAGTTTACCCAATTTATGCACAATGCATGCTAGCACAGGCTCACACTATCTCAACCTATCTCAAACTAACATTCTTATTGCCTCTCCGGTTTGGGCGAGGGCCCATCTTTTTAGTTTTTGGTACATGTTGTCCGTCTCTTTTAGGTGCATTTCCGAGTCTAGGTACAGGTTATGCAACTTTTTCCCCACATATGAAAAACACCGCGTCCTTATCGTCTGCTTACATTTGGGTAGCCTCGCGACCTGCCTGTCCTTACTTCTAGTATTTTTTTCGCTATTCGTCCTACTCAGTAGGCCATTCCTTTTACAGTATATTGCAGCTGTTATGCCGAATTTCCTCTTTATATCTAGGGCCCCGACTTCGCGATATAGATCCTCGGTTGGGTACCGCCTGTGTTTGAATAGCATTGTCCTTAGCACTGCCTTTTGTATTTTTTGGAGTTTATTTGTTACGTTATCGTACGCACCCCCCCAGCCTATTATACCGTAGAAAAAGATAGACTCAAAAAGGGCGTAGTATATCATTTGCATTTCGTTCCTCTGCAATATATTGCGAAGTCTGTAGAAATTACAGTTTATGTACCTTAATTTTGTTCCCATCATCTCGGCCTGTCGATCCCACTTCAGGTTTTTGTCAATCCATATACCTAGATATTTTACACTGTCCTCCCTCTGTATTTTTGAGCATTTACACCCTGACTCTCCATTCTGGTCGCAGTTTCTTTCATGTACAGTAAGTATATCCAAGTCTTTGGGTATGCTATCTATGTAGCATCCGAAAGGCTTACGATGCTTACGATACTTTTTAGAATGGGCGAATGTTTTCAGATAGAGTGCCCACGTCAATGTACTTGGCGCAAGGTTTTTGCACGTGAGGTGTTTTTGGGGGGATTTCACTACTATTTGCACCGTTCAGCTGGATATTCATTCACATTTGAATGAATAACATTTGCTACAGTTTATAAAGCTAGTTCGTATATTTGTAAGGAATATGACTGCCACAATATATATAGCAATTTTATATCCTGCTTCCTCATTTTCTTATGCTAGCCGAGAGGGAATAATGTATTTGTAAAAATCATTTGAAATATTAACGTACTTATATCGACTATCCTACAACTCATAATGCAAGGTAGACTAAGAACGGTTTATAACTCAGCGAGTGTCAGCGAGTCGATACAAACTACCTGCAGTTGTAGGAAAATGAGCGTATCTATAATGACATGACATATTTTCTAAACTAAATTGTCGACCCTTCATATAATTATGAAAGTTAATTATTTGTATTACATTTCATTAGTCTTCTATGATTATTGACTAGCTGATAAATCTAGGCCTACGCAGCAAGTATTTCAGAATAAACTTGCATGAGTTGTTGGAATTAAAAATTTTGACCATAGCTCATTGAATTAAATAAAAATTTGAGCCAAAGGTTAGTTTCCAAATGAAAAAAACAACTGCAGTAATAATATTGAAACAAAAATTATAATATAGCAAAGTGTTTGTAGTCTACGAAGAAAGATATCTATAAGTTTACTAATGAATCTTAGTCTACTAGTAACAATTGAAATTATCTATATTTGTAATATTTATTATTATGTCAAATGTTAGAGATAAAATCAAGGCCGTAGGCACGGGGGAGGTTTTGGGGGTTCAAACCCCCCCCGAAATTCCTAAGCCAACCCACCGTTTTATACATACTTACTAAAATATTTTCGACTTTTTCGAAATGTAATGTATTGTCAATAAATTAAATGAATCAATAAACTCTTTCGTCGGCATGCATTCTTACGCGTCACGTGCGACAAGCGTTGCCACTCCGCCGCCGCGCCGATCGCGTTGTGTTCATTCATTGTTTCATTTCAAATCATATGCCGTCTTGGCGTCGATCGCAAGTTAGTACAAGGTTAAATAAGTTTTCCCGTAACTTACGTCGAAAATATTGTTACTTCGTAACAGTTACATTGTTACATAGATTACAAATAATACGGATTCATGAAAGTGTTTGGCAAACTTGTCGAATCAAATCTTGGATAGTTGGAATTCTGTTGGATGGATTATTCTCTTGTCTTGCCTTGAGCATACTGGACTATTTATTGGTGAGTGAAATTATATATAATATTGTCATTTCATTGTTTTGTAATTATAATTATAGTACGTAATTTCGGAATTCTATCTATTTTTTGATAGCAAACCAGCATGGTTTGGTGGTGGTTTTGTTGATTTTTTTTTTGGCGTATAATTTTTTACTTCTGTTGTGTGGTCTTGAGCACACATAGCTTTTTATTAAGACCTCTGCGTTCAACATAATTTTGAAGTTGCATGTATGTCATTCACTAATGATTATGGGTTAATCGGTAGGTATTTATCTATATAAGTTAAGTATGTTTATTGGTGTTATTGTTTGTTGCAGTTGGTTGTTAAATAACTCGCTCGCCTGTTTCGTACTAAAAATGAAGCGTAAAGAAAAACAAATTCCGATTATCAACTTTATCACAAAAATGTCAAGAACAAATAATTCAAACTTTTCAACTCCAACTAACCCAGCCCAGTCTTGTTCCCATATGACTACCGTTTCAAATGTGGACGGAGATGGTGTTGGATCTGGTGATGGTCTTCAAACCATTCAAACTCATGTTACTAACCACGACACTTTCTCAAAACAGGAATCGAATCGATCTATACAAAACGCAACTTTATCAGAGAAACAGGATGCGCCGTGTGATTCCGAATTGAATAAGGATATTTCTAACTTCGTAGACAAAAATCTGTCCGATTCACAAAGAGAATATTTTTTAAGACGGGCCTGGATACCAGATAAAGGTTTCAGATTCCCAACTAAACCTGATGATAAAAGGCATCTCACATTTCAAAGAGCGTGGTTCGATCAATTTAATTGGCTGATTTATTCCAAAAAAGAATTTAGTGCATATTGCAAATATTGTGCTCTTTTTGCTGCGGAAGGCGAAGGAAAGAGGAATCATCAAAATCTTGGATTCCTTGTCAAGAAAGGATTACGCAATTGGAAAAAAGCAAAAGAGACATTTACATATCACGCCACCTTAAAATATCATTTAAAGGCAACAGAAATGGCTGAAAACTTCCTCTCAATTTACGATGGTAAAAAAACGGAACATTCAAGAAGTAATTAGTTCTGAATTTGCTAAGAGATCACAAGAGAATCGAGCCAAATTACTTTCCATTGTGAAAACTGTTATTTTATGCGGCCGTCAAGAACTACCCTTGCGGGGCACATCCGATCATGGAAATGTTTCGGAGGAAACAAAGGTGAATGACGGTACATTTCGTGCCCTTTTGAGATTTAGAGTCGACGCAGGAGATGAAACGCTGAAGTCGCATTTGAAAAGTGGCAGCAGAAATGCTCAATACACCAGCGCTCCTGTACAAAATGAAATCATAAATATTTGCGGGGACATCGTCAAGGAATCCATTGTGAGAAAAGTCAATCGCTCCTCAGTTTTTTCAGTTCTGATTGATGAAACAACAGATATCTCTAGAACTGAACAAATGTCGTTTTGTCTCAGATACATAGATCCTGATAACAAGGTTTTGCGAGAGGACTTTTTAGAATTTGTCCCTATTTCTGATCTTACTGGAGAAGGTATCGCATCACACATAATTAACCGATTGGAAATCAATGGAATAGATACTGAAGGATTTGTCGGTCAAGGCTATGATGGTGCATCAGCGATGAGTGGAAGTTTCAACGGTGCTCAAGCCGTAATAAGAAGAAAATTTCCATTAGCGCTATACGTGCACTGTAGTGCCCATTCACTTAATCTGGCAATTGCAGACACTTGCAAAATACGGAGTCTGTCCAATTGTTTAGGTACTATAAATTCTGTCGGAACTTTTTTTCGCGCATCGGCACTACGTTCGACGGTACTGACAGAATCAATCACAAGTCTCATGCCAGATTCTAGACACAAGACGTTAATAGCAATGTGCGAAACTCGATGGGTCCAAAGACACGACAGTGTGATGCGTTTTGATGAAATCCTCTTGCCTGTAGCACATGCTTTAGAAAAGTTAAGGGATTCGGGAAACAGAGAGACTTCGCAAGCGGCTAACCAATTGCTGGTCGCAATTCAACGTGAAGATTTTCTCATAAATCTGAACATTGCCAACAAGCTGTTTTCGATAACGATCAATCTTTGTAAATATTTACAAGGCGTCGGCTGTGATCTCGTAACTGCATGTGATCACGTTGATGACGTAATTACCGCTCTCAATGAAATGAGACAACAAGCAGAGACACATTTTTCATTACTTTACAAACGAACTGAGGATCAAGCAAAGCAATTAAATGGCGACGACTTCACTATAGCTATGCCACGTCGAGTCGGGCGTCAAAAACACCGAAGCAATGCAGTAGCTGACAGTCCCGAGGAATATTACAGACGCGCTACATTTATCCCGGTTATTGACCATATTGTTAATCATCTAACAGAACGTTTCGTCAATCACAAAACGGTGATGGGGTCGCTATCATTGCTGATGCCGCAGAAGTTTACTGACAGCACCAACGACCTGCATGGCGCAGTACAATTTTACAGCCCGCTTCTCTGTGACGCAACAAGTTTTGAAGGGGAGTTTACAGTGTGGCGAGCGAAGTGGTCAAGAATAGATGCTGTGCAATGGCCCACTACACCACTAGAAGCGCTGGACAACTGTAACGCAGTAATGTTCCCCATGATTCACAAGCTACTCTCAATACTCGTGACGCTACCTGTCTCGACGGCGACACCAGAGCGTACTTTTTCCTCGTTGAAGAGGCTAAAAACATTCTTGAGAAACAGCATGGGACAGTCACGACTGACTGGATTGGCCTTGATGAGCGTTCATCGTGATGTCGAGATCAATCCAGAGATCGTTGTCACGCGCTTTACTTCTGGTGATCATCCACGTCGCTTGCTTTTTAATTAAATTTCTGTTTATGTAAAATTCTAATATATGCTTATTTCAAAATAAAGTTGTTACTTATTGTCTGTGGTCCAGAGCTCGACCCCCCCCCCCCCCCCCCCCCCCGAAATTAATTCCTGGCTACGGCCTTGGATAAAATGATATTCATCGCTGGCTTAAGTGGAATTAGGTAGCCCTTAGGATGCCTCTAAAACGCAATACCTAGTCTCACTGTTCCATTAAAATATTAATAATTTTTGGATTCTCATCAACTGTTTTTGTCACTGGACATGAACGATCTGCCTAGAACCGTAATGTTTTAATAGAAGTATGAAGTAATGCTAGTGGAATATGATCAAGTAATATCATCTTCTGTTTCCTAATTTACTTGTGATAGTGAGGTAACAATGCTTTGTAAAGTCAGACTTTCACAAGTGTACAGTATTCATCGACTATCTAAATGGTTGTAAAGTAAAGTAGACTGCGAAGGCTATAGAATTTACACTTAATGAGAAATTAAAGAAAACACAGTGAGAACGAAACAATGACGAAAATAAATCCAACGAAATCTGAGTTCATTCCAGATCGAGCGTGGCTGAGCCTAAACGTACTATCCGCAATACTAACGCTATATAAAGGGTCTGAAAATAACGTTGTTTCAATTGGAAGAATATAATATTCTTGCCACAGCTCAATGAAATTTTGTGTGAAATTCAATTTTTATAGATGACATATATTCATCACAAAGCTATAAACCCTATAAATTAAAAGCAATTCTGCAGAAAAAAATATAAATATATAAATATAGGAGTGTGGTCATCCCTTATGTCCTTGTCATGGAACTCGGTTAGGTAATTCTAATTTATACTGGTGCTATTTCCTTGTTTCTGACGCTGTGCACAGTAATAATGAATCCTCTGGTATAATTTTCTTGAACTAGAATACACCAACGCACGCCACGAAGCATGATGTCTTGTGCTGTACACGATGCGATTATTGACACCTGTCGAAGAGTTGGATATAATAATTAAAATTAAAATTAAAAGCAAGTTTACGAAAAGTGTCTACAACGCAAGCCGGACTTATTAAAAGCGTACATTATTACAGGTATTCACATAACCTCAAAGATTCGTGAGGTAAACGATCAATCACATAGGTTAATATTGATTGTTGTTCACAAGATATATCGGGTCCATATCCGAACATATTCACCTCCTACTCTGTGGAAAGTTTTTGATCAAACATTATTTTGTGAAGTCTCGCGCAATTGAAATATTGTATCTTCCACATGCCGGCTGACTTGAACTGTCAGTTTGACAGATCCGCGCGCATGCGTAATGGTCTGGAGCGATGAAATGGGCTGAAGACGGAGAAAACGGAGATCGTGAAACGAGCCACCTCGAAATTACAAATTATCATATCTCAGCTATACATGCACAGATTCTATTGATGTTAGGCTTAAATGAAAGCTCTTTCGATCCTTATTCTCACAAATGAGTTCTAGACCCCCATAATGTCATCAAATACGGTAGAATCGGGGAAACCTCATCTCCCCACTCCGCGGAAAATTGCCGCAGCTGTATAGAGACTCGGTAGAGTCGCCACAGAAAAAAACTTTGTTTTTAATGTACTTGGCGCGAGACTCTACCGAGTCTCTTGATATATATACCGTGAGTTTTCCTAACGGCGCAACGATCCGTGCGCCTGACGCAGAAAACCGGAGTTACACCACATTTTCAAATAAGCACTGTAGCCCGCCACGGTCATTCCTGACCTCAAAGATTATTGGATGACAGTCCTACTCTCCATTGCTTCATTATTATCTTCGATTATCGTCCCTAGATGAGGTTGGCGGGCTACGGTGCACATTTGAAAATGAGGTGTAACTCTGGTTACCTGCGTCAGGCGCACGGATCGTTGCGCCGTTAGGAAAATTCACGGTATATATATATTGTAACTTTTTTGATGTTGTTTGCGTGACGGGAGTGGCGCAAACACGAAGTTATTGTGAGTTTTTTATCTAATAATGTTTAGAGCCGCTCTATCGAATCTAGTCTGACGGGTTTCTAATGCGGACTTGGGAGTAGAAGACTCCGAAGCCGCCAGCGCATACCTGGGTGTGCAGATGCACGCCAAGGACGCCAAGTTTCCCTGGTCGCGGACTTGGGAGTGGAAGACTCCAAAGCCGCCTTTACATACCTGGGTGTGCAACTGCACACCAAGGATGCCTTGATCTTCTAATCGCGGACTTGGGAGTAGAAAACTCCGAAGCCGCCTCCCTCAGACCTGGGTGTGCTTGACACACACCAAGGCTGTCACAGACTTGGGCGAGTGAACTCGCCAAAGCTGTCTTCTAGCTAAGGTGGAAATAAGCCGCGATAAATAAGGAAAACTCGGGGTAAAGAAGCCTGCGTCGAATGCTTTAACTTATATTTTAATGCAATACCATTTGCGTGAACAAAAGCGAAAATATAAAATATGTATGAGAAATAATATGAAATAATAACATATAGCGTAACCTGCGGTTGCAACCGAAATATCTTAGGACTAAATATAAAGCTAATGTAATCAAAGCCGTTTGTTTTGAGCTGGGTTTGAATATCAAGTATTGGTTATATTCGAAGTAAGACAATGTGTTTAAGAATTTGAGCGAAAAAGAAAAGAGATTCTAAAATTCAACAAAGTGACTCGACCGAGAATAATGTAATTTTAACTATTATTCCAAAAACTAACTGATTCTAATAGTTCACCGGGCGCTTTGCCTCGGAGACTAGGTGCTAAGGAGAAAGTGAGCCAATAAGGCGCTATGCCATGTATTGCTGCTGAGCGGTAGTGAGACGCCGGGCGCTATGCCTCGAAAACGCTCCTGAGCTGAGTGGCGTCGCGATTTATATATTTGTCGTGACGTCACTCAGTCCAGTGTCGCTGTCGCTGAGGTGGTGCCGTGTGCACGCTGTTTGTTTGAATTGTAACGGCACAGGCCTGGGTAGGCCTGGCACGTTACAATATATATATATTAGGGTGTGCCAGAAAAAACTTTTTTTTTTTTGAATCTCCCACATTAAAAATCAGAGTGGTTTTATGAAATACGAAGCCTCGATGAAGGAGGGCACTGAAAAAAAATGCGAAGTGGTATCTCAGTCGACCAGGCATTAACACTGATGAGGCACCTTTTAAACTTGATTATCAGCATCTTCCTTTCGGCAATTGAAATATTACATGACATTCAGGTGTTTTAGCATGTGGTATAATAAGTAGAAAATAAAAAAATTTTGGCAAAAATTAAGCCATTAGCATTCACTTTTTTTTGTTCCCCACTGCAGATACGTACGTATTTGTGAATAATAACGACCCTCGCGAAAGAGAGCACCAGACGATCAATGCTAACAGGTGCCTCATCGCCAATATTGCGATAAGGTAACTGATGCTAGCTTCTAATGTCCAAAACTCCCTTCAGCGAAAAGAATCTTTGTTCAATTTTGTATAACACCTTGTAATATTGTTTATTTTCGTGTATAATTGATCCTCACGAGAGGGAGTTCCGAACAGACAAGTTTAAGAGGTCTCTCATCAGCGTTGTAGTTTAGTCGATTGAGACACCTCTTAGAATTTTTTTTCAGAGCCCTCCTTCAATGACGTTCTTTATAATATTCAAATACGCAAACTACAGCGGTGGGAAGTGGGGAAAAAAATAATTTTTTTTTTTCACAATTGTTCTCAAAACAAAATTATTTATTAGTCTATTCCCTATACCACCTTGTGATTTTATTCAATTTGCTGTGAAATTTCACCTCGCGAAAGGGGGCTTCGGTCAATTAAGTCTAGCAGGTGCCTCATTATTATGATTTCTGTTCGACTGAGGCACCATTTAACATTTTTTGTCAGAGCCCCCCTTCGACGACGTTTCTTATAATACATGAAACCACTCATTTTTCATACGGGAAATGATAAAAAAAAAAAAAAAAATTTTTGGCACACCCTAATATACCGTGACTTTCTGTGGATGCGGCACAGCAGGAATACCAACCCAAGTGATTGACAGTCAAATCACTAGATTTATCCAGCTGCTTACTGCCTACTAGTCCGCGCTAGTTTTGGGTTGGTATCCCTGCTGTGCCGCATCCACCGAAAGTCACGGTATATATATATATATATATATATATATATATATATATATGACATGTACCCTTAATTGCATATAGTAGGGCGTACGTTCGGCTATCTTCGGAACTATGCATGTCGCTCATGCACGAAAACGCACGGCATATATTGTAACCTTTCGGGTTGTTCGTCAACCGGGGTTGTCGATCAAACCGACGTTATTGTGAGTTCTTTGGGCTCCTCCAACTATTTATAGGTCTTCAAAGTAGAAAAATGGTTTTGAATGGGTTAATATTCTGGGAATTCCCTGCGCTCAGACTCGGTAAGGTTCGGTGCAGAATCGAGACACTTGGGCAAGCTTTGGTTGTCCCGGTGCTTTCCTCCAACACTTACTACCCAGAGCTGTTCTCCAGACTCGGTAAGGTTCGGAACGGATCGAGACACTTGAGTGAGTTTATCACACCGGTGCTTCCTCCTGATTCTTACTACCCAGAGCTGTTCTTCACATCTATGGTTAGTTAAGAGGAATAGGTAGAACATTAGTGGCTGGTTACAAGAAGTTACAGAATCGTTGAGTATAAGAAAAGTATCAGATTTAATCTTAATTTGAATTTTATATCAGCTAACTGAGATGTACAAGGTTTATCTCAGTTACCCGTATGAATCAGTTTAGTCACAATCCGACTTCTATATTTACTTATTCTAAATCCCTATGTTTACTCTATTTGTCGTTGAATTGAATATTAAGGTAATGGGTGCTATACCACATTCCGATATGTTACATCTTGATTCTAATAAGTCCAACCCGCTTTGGCGATGAAAATAATCTAAGTTTCTGCTCTTCAGCCTTTCCTATATGTTTGCTACTAGTCAGCCTAAGGCTACTATTAGTCTTGACTCCAAGGGCTCTCTGCCACGAGTGTGACGGTGTGGAGACAATCGTTCCTTAAATACCTGCGGTTGCGGATTACTCAGCCATCGCTGAGGATTAACGTGTGCGTACTTCTAACTGCGCAAGTTGTCGCGGAACGTCGTCTTTTGTCCAATTTGGTTACTGCTCATCTCGTACAGCGCAACTAACAGCTGATTGACGGTGATATGTGCGACGTGGCTGTCCATGCGTGGTTGATCAGCCGGTCGGAGCGACTGAATCGTTACAATATATATATATATATATATATATTGTAACATTGCAGTTTGTGACTGCCGTTACAATTCGCCCCAAACCCTTGACAGGCTTAATTAAGGGAGCGAAAGAGTGAGAGGACCACCGAGGTCCAGTGTGAACGCACCCACAGTTAAGGTTATCTAACTCCGAGAGGCGACCGTGACCGACTTAGACTTTTGATTTGAGTCTTATTTTTTTTGTTCTTTTCCATACTCTCTGTTATGTACGCGGGGAGCCAAAAGTTTCCCAGATCGGAGCGGATCCACGTCACTTCACTCGAAAATAAACCGTCAAGTCACGGATTTTTGCGCCATTCAAAATATCTTTAGTACTATGGAAAAAAAAAATACAACTTCGAGGATTTTGAAAAATTTTCAAAAATGGCGGAGTTAGAGCTATGTGAATTTTCGTAAACCGGTGTTGCACCGCTATGTTGAAAAATTCATATCTCCAAAAGTATTCAACGGAGCGGATTGATCTTTGAATCATTTTGTTCGTAAAAGAATACGCTTTCATGCAAAAAATAACAATGCCAGAAAAAAAAATTCCTTCGCTTTTTTTTCGTCGTTTTTTTTTTAAATTTCACTGCCATTTTCGCGGGACTCACAGAAATTCATGGAGATAATTTTTTTTGGATACCTGGATCCTTCCCCTTCAATCCTAAAAAAAAAAATTCATGTCGAAATTACCTGGGCCGGAGAAAAAAAATAAAACGTCTCGTCGCGCGTCGCCGCGCGCGCCAATCCACGCCCGCACTACTCCCGCAAGCTCGTTGTGTCGCATAGTGGAGTTATGACTGATGGATGTTTTGAAATATTTTGGTGGCTCTGAAAAGGGCCGATGTTTTTAGCGATGATTCGCTGGATGACACTTAGTAGAACACCTCTGTTTTATATCAATTCATAATTTTCATCGAATCAAATTTATCTGATGCGGAAAATAATTTTGTTTTGACGAGTTTATGGGATGTTGGACTGACCGCATGTAATTTCAGAGTACCATGAACTGTCAATGCTTTATCGAATCGATTTTGTAAAATACATTCTTCCGCTTGATGTTCTGCAGACGTACAGTACGCGAAAGATATGCTGCGAAAATAAGAACATGCCCAATCATCGTTGCAAGAAGCCTTCACAAATAATGTCATCAATGATGTTACTTATAAATAGTGGATATCAGTGGATCGAACGGCTTTCGAGACACTCACCAAAAAGTCCGAGGATTTTATAGATAACTTCTGTGATCAATTGCCAAAATTGGTTGCACATGATTTTATTGCGAAGCAGCAAAGTAGTTATTCGCAGAAGATGAAAGAGAGCTTGAATGTTAGCGAATTTTTAGTAGTATGCGATTTCGAGGAGAATTATGCATTTTTCGTACACGATTCCACGCAAGGGTTACACTGGAGCAATAATCAGGCGACTATTTATCCAATCCTGGTTTAATATAAAAGTTACGGTCACGACCAGTCGAGACATTTTAGTTTTGTGATCATTTCAGAGCATCTGAAACATAATCCAGTTGCAGTTCATTTATTTCAAAAAAAGTTAATCAACTTTATGACAGAGAAGTTTCAAAATTCAATTTCTATAGAAAAAATAATTTATTTCTCCGATGGAGCAGCTTCCCAATATAAAAACAAAAAGAATTTCATAAACATAACACATCACTTCGAAGACTTTCAATGCCAAGCCGAGTGGCATTTCTTTGCTACATCACATGGGAAAGAGCCGTGTGATGGGGTAGGTGGAACTGTTAAAAGATTAGCTTCACGTGCGAGTTTACAACTGATTGGCAATTCCGATCCTATTCAAACATCGCTGGATCTATATAATTGGGCATGTTCTTATTTTCGCAGCATATCTTTCGCGTACTGTACGTCTGCAGAACATCAAGCGGAAGAATGTATTTTACAAAATCGATTCGATAAAGCATTGACAGTTCATGGTACTCTGAAATTACATGCGGTCAGTCCAACATCCCATAAACTCGTCAAAACAAAATTATTTTCCGCATCAGATAAATTTGATTCGATGAAAATTATGAATTGATATAAAACAGAGGTGTTCTACTAAGTGTCATCCAGCGAATCATCGCTAAAAACATCGGCCCTTTTCAGAGCCACCAAAATATTTCAAAACATCCATCAGTCATAACTCCACTATGCGACACAACGAGCTTGCGGGAGTAGTGCGGGCGTGGATTGGCGCGCGCGGCGACGCGCGACGAGACGTTTTATTTTTTTTCTCCGGCCCAGGTAATTTCGACATGAATTTTTTTTTTTAGGATTGAAGGGGAAGGATCCAGGTATCCAAAAAAAATTATCTCCATGAATTTCTGTGAGTCCCGCGAAAATGGCAGTGAAATTAAAAAAACAAACGACGAAAAAAAAGTAAAGGAATTTTTTTTTTGGGATTGACATTTTTTTCATGAAAGCGTATTCTTTTACGAACAAAATGATCCGAAGATCAATCCGCTCCGTTGAATACTTTTGGAGATATGAATTTTTAAACATAGCGGTGCAACACCGGTTTACGAAAATTCACATAGCTCTAACTCCGCCATTTTTGAAAATTTTTCAAAATCCTCGAAGTTGTATTTTTTTTTTCCATAGTACTAAAGATATTTTGAATGGCGCAAAAATCCGTGACTTGACGGTTTATTTTCGAGTGAAGTGACGTGGATCCGCTCATCGAGGACTTGGCTGCGAATCCCGACACGAGGGGTAAAAAGCGACGTTCGAAGCAAGTCTGGGACGGTGATTCAACCTGGAGGAACGCGGAGGAGTGCCTAGAGTACTCAGCAACGTGGGAAATCGGCGGTGGAAGAGATTCCCGCCGCCACCAAGAGCCTGCGAGCCGCGTTCCCTGCCTTCCCGCAGGATTTTCTACGAAAATCGGCGAGGGACAACTGGACACACGACGAGCGCCTAACGTAGCGCAACCCCCCCCCCCCCCGATCAACTTTGAGGATCAAAGGTCGATATTGCGCAAATTGAGAGCGCAATGACACGAGCGATTTTCGAGGAAGACACTCTGCCGTAGGCCTGCTTAGCAGGCAGAGCGTCGAGCTCTAACTTGAGTCCATAATTTTGGTTAAGCCGCGAGGCTAGTTTTGCGACTCCCCTACGTGGGCATACTTTTTGAGTTAAGTTTGAGTCTAGCGTGTGCTTGAGTGCAGTTTCGGGTCTATCGCCACGAGGCACTACTTCTGTACGTGAGGTGGCTGGATTACGGTAAGCGTCCACTTATCTAATCCCCAAAATTTTCGAACCCGGCAAACGGCCATTCGCCATATTGCCTTTGATCTATGCCACGAGGCGAATTAACACTTTTGAGGGTCGATTAAGCCGTACTGCGAGTCGGTAGGCCGTAGCCAGTGTTTTAGAAGAATTTTCGCGTTCGAGAAATTTGGTTTTAGGCCCAAAAAGTGGCCAGTTAGTAGTCAAACTGTAGCTGTACCGAGGCTCGCCTATGAGAGCGAGTGAGAAAGTCTAAGTCAGTCGCTGTCTCTCTCTATCTCTCTCTCTCTCATCTTCTTGTATCTCCTGTAACGTAACGTAACGTCGGTCCTCTCAAGTTGCCGATTTTTGAACGTTATACCTCACCCAGCATCCCCGTGCTTGTGCGTGTACTGTGGTCCAAGGGAGCTCTATTTCCTCTGCTGTTGGCATTACTTCTCCTACTGTGCATTGTGCATAACTGCACCTTTTTCCGATCGTGTCGGTTACGTGAGCTGTTCATCTTTGAGTGTGGTGTGTCGGTGTATCTTGACAATCATAATATCCCAGTTATTGACAGTGTTTATCAGCCACGCTGGATTGGACTTTAGACTGTGCCTATACGTTTAGCACTCGTTTCACGTCGGCTGTCTATCCAGCTGTTTGTGGGTCTTTCTTCTTCTCTGTTTCGTGAGCCTCTCTGTTCCTCACAAGCGAGAATGACTAGTCTACCTGGCTCCTCTTCAACCGCGCCAAGTGGTACCTCTAGAGCTCGATCTCCGCCTCTCTCGCCCAAAACGTGCAAGTCTTGCAAGAAGGAGGTTGTTAACTCCGTGCACTGCTGTGTATGTCGCGGTTTTTTTCACCCTAGCTGCGCTCGAATGACGAAGGTAACAACGGCAAAGGGCAAAGTGCTCGCGCGATGCAAGGCCCGCACTACAGCAGCGGCCAATATTGGTGCCAGTCCTTCTGCGAACCTGAGCCCAACATTTGAGCCACACGTTGGCGTTGTAAATACAGGGTCATCTCAGCCTACCCTGGAGATGGTACTTGCGGCGGTTGAGGCCAGCTCGCGGGACATTGCAGGCAAGCTTGATGGCCTATTAACGTTGCCGGCTAGAGTCGACCACCTAGCATCCACAGTGGATACGTTGTCGCGATCCTCTGCGGACCTTGCTGCGGAACTTGCGGCTAAGATCGACGGCTTGTCGGAACAAAATCAACTGCTCAATACCAGAGTTGATGCCCTCGAAGGCTCCCGTGTGGCTCACACCTCGGAGATCTCGCGCCTTACCAAGGAAAACTCGGACCTTAGGGATAAAGTTGCGGCGTTCGAGCGAAATTTACTGAGCCGTGATCTGATAATTACCGCGGTACCGGAATCCGAGGGTGAGGACCTACCTGGTACATTCAACTCTCTCATGGCGCTTCTATCTGTCACCGTACCTTGCACTGAGGTGATGGAAATTGTGCGCATTAGGAGCAGCGTAAATACCAACAAGCCTCGTCAAATCTTAGCCAAGCTTCGGTCGGTGGACTATCGGAATCGCATACTCGCTGCAAAGAGAGCCAAGGGTTCAATCTATGCGGATGAGTTGGGTCTCCCGTGTGAGGTTCCTCATACCCCGATTTTTGTAAATGAGCATTTACCGCCTACTCTCTCTAAACTGCTGGGGAAGACGAGGTCATACGCCAAGGAACGGGGGTACCGATTCATCTGGATCAAGAGGGGAGTAGTGCATGTCAAGCGGGATTCGTCATCAGATCCTATCCTTATCAACTCTGAAGCTGATTTCCACCTCCTCACCGCCAATGTCTGATGGTCCGTGGGCCATGCACTGGCTACCGGTACTGGTCTGGGATCCAGTTCCGTGCCAGCTAGTGCTCCAGGCTCGCTACCCGACCGGCACCTTAATATAGCTAACTTTAATGCGAACTCGCTTCTGGGCCATATTGACCTAATTAGAGAGTATTTTGCAGATGGTCAGTATCATTTAATATCGATTTCCGAAACATGGCTCCACGCGAATATTTCAAATCAACTTGTGGCCATAGATAACTACTTTCTTGTAAGGAACGATAGAGTTGGAAAGCAGGGTGGTGGTGTGGGTGTTTATATCCACAACTCTCTCTATCCATGTTATGTTTATTCACTTATTCTTTATTTATTTATTTATTTATTTATTATTTTTACTTTTATTAGTATTTTTATTTTTATTTTTCCATTTTGTAATATTTTATTTATTCTTACTACTTATTTATTTCTCTTCTATTCTTAATTTTATTCTCAATTTAATTTTAATTTTACTTACTTATATTTATTTATTCTACTCTATTTCACTTATTTATACCTATATTTATACCTTGCTTACTCACAAGTATTATCTATTCTGTACTGCCCTATTATTACGCTCATACCGTCCTCAGCTTGTAGCTGTAGTATCAGTAGGGTGCTGTAGCGGCCAGTACCTTGCTTATTCGCCCCTATCTTGAACTCTACTGAGGCCTAGTCATACCAGTGCCTAGCGTAGCTGTTCCTGCGCTGCCCATCGCCATCTCGTACCACTGAATACGTGCTGGTGCTGTGCAGCTCGGCGTGCAAAGCAGCAGCTCTGAGAGCTAAGTCTGAGCTCCTAATCTTCAGTACACTTTCGTCTTATTTCTTTGTCTAGCATCTGAGTTTCGTGCTCTACCTGTATTTCACTATACGTTTGCCCTTTGGCCTGATTGTAGGCCACGGCATAATAAATGATATCTATCTATCTATCTATCTATCTCGCGTAGAAATTCAAATTCAATCAGTTAGTGTCGAGTCGAGTTTCGTTTTGTTTTGGAAATCTCGAGTCAAGGTCCTGTGGACTTGCCTACGAGGCAGAGTTAGGATTAAGTTATTGTTAGTGTTTATTGTAAAAATTTGGAAAATTACTTATTATCACCTCGCGGTGGTGATTCCGCCTAGGACCCGCTATCATGGTTCCGCGAGGCACTAATTCGTTAAGCTCTTGATTATTTTTATTTTGGTATTGTTTTTTTTTTGTTATTGCGTTCCCACGTGGAAACTTGTATTTTTGTCAAATTTGTGAAACGTGGCGAGACCGCCTATACACGGTCCTCGGCCACAACTAACCCGCGGGGGAGTACCCCCGGGTACACGATTACTCTTTACTCATTTTATCTTAATTTGTTTTTCTTTACATTTTTTTTATTGAATAAATTCGTTATATTTCTTTGTTAAATTTAACTCCACGAGTCGTTATTTAACGCCTAGCTAATCCTCAATCTTAATCCCGACCCCTCTCCGCGGTACTGTTGCTAGCCGCCGCTTAGGTTACCGTTAGTCTTTTGTTTTGTTGTGGAAATTTTGAAAGTGGCGAAGATAGTTCGCCTGGCGCCCAAACCAATTTGAATTTTGAAGTATAGCTGTGTGCACCGTTGGATCGACCCCGGAGTCTGGCTATCCGGTCCAGATCCGAGGGTCTAACAAAAATCCACGTCACAAATTGGCGCCCAACGTGGGGCCTTCTCAAGTCGTTTTTTTTAGCATCACGCGTGCAAAAATTTTTGAGTTTTCATATCTTGTATCGGGATTCCCTTGCCTCGTGCGTGACTGCATTTTGTTTTCAACCGGAAGAGGATCGGCCGAGCGTGCGCTCGTGGAGATTGAGCGTTAGGTCGCTCGACTTTTTGTGTACTTTTTTGAATTTACTTTTTTTTAGTTTTAGTATTTTTTTTTTTTTTGCGAATATTTTATTCGGGTTTCGCGTTGTGTCGCGAATTCCTGTGGAGTTTTCTCCGTTTGAATTTGAGCCAAATCTTAGCCGCGTTTTCCTCCCTGGAGTAGGAGAATTTAATTGTTGTCGGCACATAAGCCTCTCGATTACTTGCACTTATTGTTCTGGGACACTGGCAGCGACCCTAGCTGAAGCATTACGAAAAATTTGAAAATTGTATGACACCTCGCTGTTGACATTTTTTTTGTGGTTGGCTGGATTATTATGTTCTGTGTTCTGTGCCTGAATGGTGGGGACATAGAATGTGTACTGTAGTTGATCACAGACAAGACATAACTAGCTAGATAGGTCGCGGTCTGGTGCATAGGCTGGGAACCGACAGATAATTTAGTTTTCGCGATCAGATACCCGGGTGGAGGAAAAACATAGTCCCTATTCGACGGACTTTTATTACACCCCGTATCGAGGGAATATTTACGTGTTGTCTCACAAAGTCAGCTCGAGATAATTCTCGTTCGTCTTAGTTTAGATTTTGATTTTCGCGCTTAACAGTGGTGCTCAGGTGTGGGTTCTGAGCCTTGAGCGAGACCCTACAGCTGTTGCCATACTAGTACGTCGTAGGTACGCCACGATGTTTTGAGTTCAGACTTTATTTTTTCGCGTTCGCGTTCGGGTTCGAGTTCGCGTTTGACGTTTAGTTGTTCTTTCCTCTGGCGGAAGACCGCCAGTATAGAACACCTTTTGCGTTATCATTTTTTTGCGTCTTGAGTTTTCGCGTTCGGGTTCAGTTTCGAGTTCGAGTTCGCGTCCGAGTTCAAGTTTGCGTTCAAAGTACCGCTGTGCTTTTTGCGTTCAACTTCGCGTTCGACGTATTTTTCGAACTTTGATTTTTCGCGTTTTGAGTCCTCACGTTTTGCGTGCGGTGTTTTTGAGTTCGCGTTCGAGGTCAAGTCCGAGTTCGTGCTTTGAATTAGCTCTTAGAGTTCGAACCCTCGTTCGAAGTCAAGTTGGCATGCGAAATTTTGAGATCGAGTTCGCGGTTCAGTTTGAGTTCGAGTTTAAGTTCGCGTTTCAGTCTGAGCTAATGTTTTGAGTTTAGACTTTAAGTTTTTAATTTTCGCGTTCGCGTTCGGGTTCGCGTTCGAGGTTCCATTGGGATTGTTTTCCGGTGGAAGACTTCGAGTTCAAAACACCCTCCGCGTTTGGAAACTCATTGAAGTTCTGAATTTTCGCGTTTTGATTTTTCGCGTTTGGAGCTTTGTTTTCGATCTTTCGCGTTACGCGTGAGTTTCGAGTGATTTCTCGCGTTTAGATCATTCTGGGTTCAGATTTTGATTTTCCGCGTTTGAACTCTTGTTTGGTTTCCATTTCTCGCCTCTCGAGGGAGTTCAGAAGCCAACACGCGACACTTTCGAGTGCCCCGTTTGTAAGTGCGAACGCCAGAGCCGCTTTTTGGAAAACTTATTTACACGCGCTCCAGTTCGAGATTCGAAATTGCCTATGCAGTTGGAGTTCGGGTTGACTTTTCGAGTTTCGTTTGTTTTTGTGCTTTCTTTTTGACGAACGCGCGACTTTTAGCGTGGCGAGTTGAAATCTGCGACCCGCGGAATCCTGGGTTGCCGAGTTTTATTCCGCGTGTTCGCGTTTTAGTAACTTTTGTGGTGTTAACCGCGTTATGAAGTACACGGGAAGCCATGAGGACGACCGATGCTTCACGCGTTACCTTTTGGGGGACCTTGAGTCGTGCAGAGTTGTCCCAGCTGACAACTACGCTGCATAATAGCCTCGAGGGCTCGGTTGTAGAGATACTGGGTCAGTAAAGATGTAGTGAAATATCCGAGGTTTAGGGTTATCAACGACGGGCTGCAGATCGACCTCTACAAGATTGAACCGATGGTTAGTTATCCGGCACCCCGGAGCTGTAAACAATCGCGACGATTTGTAGGGATGGCCTCGAGGTACCGCCGGTCTGTCCCGGCGTTCGCAGGTTCTTCGGAGCCAGTAACGCGGCTTTTACGTGAGGATAGACGGTGGAATCGGGGTGACGATCAAATAACATCTTTCGAGTGAACTAAGTCCGGGGTAACCTAAGCTCCCAATCCAGTCATTATTTTTGTTTCGTTGTGTATTTGTTGGTGTTGGGTTAATTCTGCAAGCTCGACCAGAGCATCATTTAGCCTAAATGATTTTTTTTTGTTATTACATGGCACTGCCGGAACGTACGCGTTAATATAATTAATAACTAGAGGTCTTTGGTCACTAGACTTCAACACAAACGGCTTGCGGCCGCCACTCGGAGTTCGGCCCTTGGGTTACGTAAGTTGGCGCTTCCGCCCCAGCGGCCCGTCTAAGGGGGGGGGAGTTGTAACATTGCAGTTTGTGACTGCCGTTACAATTCGCCCCAAACCCTTGACAGGCTTAATTAAGGGAGCGAAAGAGTGAGAGGACCACCGAGGTCCAGTGTGAACGCACCCACAGTTAGGGTTATCTAACTCCGAGAGGCGACCGTGACCGACTTAGACTTTTGATTTGAGTCTTATTTTTTTTTTTTCTTTTCCATACTCTCTGTTATGTACGCGGGGAGCCAAAAGTTTCCCAGATCGAGGACTTGGCTGCGAATCCCGACACGAGGGGTAAAAAGCGACGTTCGAAGCAAGTCTGAGACGGTGATTCAACCTGGAGGAACGCGGAGGAGTGCCTAGGGTACTCAGCAACGTGGAAAATCGGCGGTGGAAGAGATTCCCGCCGCCACCAAGAGCCTGCGAGCCGCGTTCCCTGCCTTCCCGAAGGATTTTCTACGAAAACCGGCGAGGGACAACTGGACACACGACGAGCGCCTAACGTAGCGCAACCCCCCCCCCGATCAATTTTGAGGATCAAAGGTCGATATTGCGCAAATTGAGAGCGCAATGACACGAGCGATTTTCGAGGAAGACACTCTGCCGTAGGCCTGCTTAGCAGGCAGAGCGTCGAGCTCTAACTTGAGTCCATAATTTTGGTTAAGCCGCGAGGCTAGTTTTGCGACTCCCCTACGTGGGCATACTTTTTGAGTTAAGTTTGAGTCTAGCGTGTGCTTGAGTGCAGTTTCGGGTCTATCGCCACGAGGCACTACTTCTGTACGTGAGGTGGCTGGATTACGGTAAGCGTCCACTTATCTAATCCCCAAAATTTTCGAACCCGGCAAACGGCCATTCGCCATATTGCCTTTGATCTATGCCACGAGGCGAATTAACACTTTTGAGGGTCGATTAAGCCGTACTGCGAGTCGGTAGGCCGTAGCCAGTGTTTTAGAAGAATTTTCGCGTTCGAGAAATTTGGTTTTAGGCCCAAAAAGTGGCCAGTTAGTAGTCAAACTGTAGCTGTACCGAGGCTCGCCTATGAGAGCGAGTGAGAAAGTCTAAGTCAGTCGCTGTCTCTCTCTATCTCGCGTAGAAATTCAAATTCAATCAGTTAGTGTCGAGTCGAGTTTGGTTTTGTTTTGGAAATCTCGAGTCAAGGTCCTGTGGACTTGCCTACGAGGCAGAGTTAGGATTAAGTTATTGTTAGTGTTTATTGTAAAAATTTGGAAAATTACTTATTATCACCTCGCGGTGGTGATTCCGCCTAGGACCCGCTATCATGGTTCCGCGAGGCACTAATTCGTTAAGCTCTTGATTATTTTTATTTTGGTATTGTTTTTTTTTTGTTATTGCGTTCCCACGTGGAAACTTGTATTTTTGTCAAATTTGTGAAACGTGGCGAGACCGCCTATACACGGTCCTCGGCCACAACTAACCCGCGGGGGAGTACCCCCGGGTACACGATTACTCTTTACTCATTTTATCTTAATTTGTTTTTCTTTACATTTTTTTTATTGAATAAATTCGTTATATTTCTTTGTTAAATTTAACTCCACGAGTCGTTATTTAACGCCTAGCTAATCCTCAATCTTAATCCCGACCCCTCTCCGCGGTACTGTTGCTAGCCGCCGCTTAGGTTACCGTTAGTCTTTTGTTTTGTTGTGGAAATTTTGAAAGTGGCGAAGATAGTTCGCCTGGCGCCCAAACCAATTTGAATTTTGAAGTATAGCTGTGTGCACCGTTGGATCGACCCCGGAGTCTGGCTATCCGGTCCAGATCCGAGGGTCTAACAAAAATCCACGTCACAATATATACAGAGTGAATTCCTAACGGGTAAACAGGTGAATTCCGAGTGCGCATGCCCAGGTGCCCGATCGCCGATTGTTTCTCAGTGCGGCTAACCGTCGGAAATATGAAATTTATACATGACAGATCGCCGCGATGTATCTAACCCAAAATATTTTGACAGTTTTCTCTAATCGGTCATTTTTCATTCGTGGTTATTGATTAAATTTAACTTCAACAATTGGAAATGACACTAAATATTTGATGTATTACAGGTGCTGTTAATTTTTCGTCGCATAATATAATATACATATTAGGAATTATCTGTAGTCTGTGAATACGCTACCCTCATTTCTTACTACCGCTCTGTCCAAGTGATGGTTGCGGTTAGTTATAGGTTATTTTTGTGGTTATGAATGAAATTCATTTAGCATGGACAATATTAACAGAACGATGAAACCTTTTGCTACAACACAGCTTTTGCTATACCAAATACCTGAATTCTCCCTGATTCATAACTATGAAAAGTGAGCATATGATAACCGCTACTAATCGTTATCACTCTGGTCACTACCAGGGTCGCCAGTGACCCCAGGCCACGCATTAACCGATAAGACTTTTAAATATATCAATAAAAATAATAGCCATAATAATTGATTGAATCGCAATTTATTATTAATGATTATATTTCACTTTATTCATGTATATTATTCTAAACAATTATAGTATATTTGAGGCCTACAAGTACCACAAACAGCAACATTTAACAGCGGCAGACATAAAGTCTTGTTTAGTAAAATGATAACATCAAAAATATCATTGAGTATTGCCGTGTTATATTTGCATGTCTTTGCAGGAAGTTATTGTCTACTTATGTTGTAATAATTAACAATACAAAATGACTAACCTTGTTGAAATTTACAGAATTCAGAAACGTTCCAATCATCTCATCCTCTTCCCTACCGCGCATGAAAGATCCCACAACACCAGTACATGGAAATAAGCCTCCGGCTTGAGAAGAAATGCTTCAAATACACTATAATTGTTTTAAATAACATACATGAATAAAGTGAAATATAATCATTAATAATAAAATGCGAGTCAATCCATTATTACGGTTAATATTTTTATTAATCTATTCAAAAGTCTTATCGGTTAGTGCGTGGCCTGGGGTCACTGACGACCCTGGTAGTGACCAGAATGATAACGATTAGTAGCGGTTATCATATGCTCACTTTTCATAGTTATGAATCGAGGATAATTCAGGTATTTGGTGTTAATAAATCATACGCTAGGCCGGGTATGGCTTGTAAGTTGATGATACGACCAAGAAAATCATAGGTGTTGTAGCAAAAGGTTTCATCGTTCTGTTAATATTGTCCATGCTAAATGAATTTCATTTATAACCACAAAAATAACCTATCACTAACCGCAACCATCACTTGGACAGAGCGGTAGTAAGAAATGACGAAAGCGTATGCACAGAATACACAAAACATTTCGTGTCATTTGCAATTGTTAAAGATATACTACGCTGTGTCGGAGCATTTATTTATATTTAATCAATAACCACGAATAATAAATGACCGATTTGAGAAAACTGTCAAAATATTTTGGGTTAGATACATCGCGGCGATCTGTCATGAATGAATTTCATATTTCCGACGGTTGCCCGCACTGAGAAACAATCGGCGATCGGGCACCTGGGCATGCGCACTCGGAATTCACCTGTTTACCCGTTAGGAATTCACTCTGTATATACCGAGAGGAAACCTTGAAAGTTAACACTCAGTCATAGCCAACTCGGCACACTCCTGGTTTTCGTCTGTTTATTGCAGGCTGGCCATCCACTATTATGTTCACTTACCTAATTTACTTCTTGAAAATATCAATTCGACCAGAAAAAGAAGAAAATAGCGGATGGCCAGCCTGCAATAAACAGACGAAAACCTGGAGTGTGCCGAGTTGGCTATGACTGAGTGTTAACTTTCAAGGTTTCCTCTCGGTATATATATATATGGAAGATTATATAACTTTGAACAAGAACTTTATTGTAAATCAAAAGCTACAAAGCTCGAATAGCACTCAAGGCGACTCTTTTAATCTGCCGGGAGAATTGACCAACTGCCCTCGTTGGTTCTCCCTTCTTGACTGTCTCAAGCCCTGTACTTTGTTTCTTCGGTAATAATAACAGTTGTCATGGTATAAAAGTCAGTTGTCTGAATCGGCTCTTAACTGTTCAGGGCAGCCACAGATCGTGGTGCGATGGAATTATGTTCCGCGCTAACATACATGTATACAGGGTGATTCAGGTTGGGCGCACCACCTAACGTGGGTGTATTCCTCCTGAAAATCTAAGACTAAATTTCCTTTACCGAAACTTCGAGGGACTAACGGTTTGGGAGCTACGGAAGATCTTAGTTGACCAATCACAGGGCTTATGAGTGACGTAGACAGGCCCGGTTCAAGAGTGTAAGTCGAGCAGTGCCCGCGGCGGTTTGATTTTTATTTTACGACGTTTCAGTTCGATTTCTAGATGAGTATGATGGCGTCGCCTCCTGGAGATGTCTTCGTACGGCATTCACCTCCGTTCTCGTCTTCCTGGTCCTCTGATTCATAGTTTCATTCGTCCAGGTCCTCCACTCCGTAGTTCTCGTAGTCCGGGTCCTCCGCTCCGTAGTTTTCGTAGTCCAGGTCCTCCGCTCCGTAGTTCTTGTGGTCTAGGTCCTCTGCTCCGTAGTTCTCGTAGTCCAGATCCTCCGCACCGTAGTTTGAGTCGTCCAGGTCCTGCGCTCCGTAGTTTGAGTCGTCCAGGTACTTCGCTCCGTAATTTCAGCCGTCCAGGTCCTGCGCTCCGTAGTTTCGATCGTCCAGGTCCTCCGCTCCGTAGTTTCACTTGTGCAGGTCCTTCGCTCCGTAGTTTTCGTAGTCCAGGTCCTCCGCACTCTAGTTTGAGTCGTCCAGGTTCTGCTCTCCGTAGTTTCAGTCGTCCAGGTCCTGCGCTTCGTAGTTCTCGTAGTCGCAGGGCCTGGACGACTGAAACTACGGAGAGCAAGACCTGGACGACTGAAACTACGGAGAGCAAGACCTGGACGACTGAAACTGAGGGGCGGAGGACCTGGACGACTCAAACTACGAAGCGCAGGACCTGGACGACTCAAACTACGGTGCGGAGGACCTGGACTACGAGAACTACGGAGCGGAGGACCTGGACGGCTGAAACTACGGAGCACAGGACTTGAACGACTGAAACTACGGAGCGGAGGACCTGGACGACTGAAACTACGGAGCGCAGGACTTGGACGACTGAAACTACCGAACGGAGGACCTGGACGACTGAACTACGGAGCGGAGGACCTGGACTCCAAGAACTACGAAGCGCAGGACCTGGACGACTCAAACTACGGTGCGGAGGATCTGGACTACGCAAACTACGGAGCGGAGGACCTGGACGACTGAAACTACGGAGCGCAGGACTTGGACGACTGAAACTACGGAGCGGAGGAACTGGACTCCAAGAACTACGGAGCGGAGGACCTGGACTACTCAAACTACCGAACGGAGGACCTGGACTACTCAAACTACCGAACGGAGGACCTGGACGACTCAAACTACCGAACAGAGGACCTGGACGATTCAAACTACGGAGTGGAGGACCTGGACGACTGAAACTATGAAGCAGAGGATCAGGACGACGAGAACGGAGGTGAATGCCGTACGAAGACATCTCCAGGAGGCGACGCTGTCATACTCATCTAGAAATCGAACTGAAACGTCGTACAATAAAAATCGAACCGCCGCGGGCACTGCTCGACTTACACTCTTGAACCGACCCTGTCTACGTCACTCATAAGCCCTGTGATTGGTCAACTAAGATCTTCCGTAGCTCCCAAACCGTTAGTCCCTCGAAGTTTCGGTGAAGGAAATTTAGTCTCAGATTTTCAGGAGGAATACACCCACGTAAGGTGGTGCGCCCAACCTGAATCACCCTGTATACCGAGAAGAGACCTTGAAAGTTAACACTCAGTCACAGCCAACTCGGCACACTCCAAGTTTTTCGTCTACTTATTGCAGGCTGGCCATCCGCTATTTTTTTCTTTTTCTGGTCGAATTGATATTTTCAAAAATCAAATTAGGTAAGTGAAGGTAATAGTGGATGGCCAGCCTGCAATAAACAGATGAAAAACCTGAAGTGTGCCGAGTTGGCTGTGACTGAGTGTTAACTTTCAAGGTTTCTTTTTGGTATATGACGTCATGAGTTGACAAGCGCTGCCGAGAATCCTATACCCGAGCGAGCTCACTGCTATGCCTACTGTATATAAAACAATTGCGATATTTCCTAAACGAATCTATTGTTTTGGATGAAATTTGTATGGCAATATGCTGCGGCGCCGATGATCTCACCATATAAATTTTAAAGTAATTAAATTTGTAATTGCTCAAAAAAAAAACGATGATAATTTCGTGAATTAATTTTCTTCTTCTTCTTCTTCTCGGGACAATTTTTCGCAGACCGTTGCTTGGGGACATGATATCTGTCGAACGATTGTACGGATTGACTTAAAATTTGTACAGCAGATATATGCAACTGTAATCTCGCTCTCTATTGATTTTGGTGCGAATACGTACACGATTTCAGTCGTAAAAATCAATTGAAAAAACTTAGTGGCACCGTATGGTTGTTTCAAGTATATACAGGGTGTCTGGAAATTCGCGCACCATCGGCATACTGACGGATTACTTGCGAAAAATTGAGACGAAAGCTATCAATGAAAAGAAGTCCGCAACGGCTTAGTTTTCCTGTAAAATCATTTAATAACGAACCAATCAGCGTTCGGCTTTAGGAAAGAATGGTTAGAACATTGCATAGCCGTCCGCCCCACTCCTGGGCGAAGCGAGGAACACCACACATTATTGTTTCGATCTCGGTAGTGGGGCGGACGGCGTTGCGGAGCTTTAGTCGGTCTTTCTTAAAGCCGAACGCTGATTGGTCCGTTATTAAATGCTTTTACACGAAAACTAACAAGGAGAGTGTCAGGACTCCGGGTAACGCTTTTGGACCAAACTACTAGGGGTGTTTCCTTGGGCCAAAATATGAGGCTCACCATATGCTTCATTCAATCTCATAGGCCCTTTCAGGTTTAACGTCGCCCAAATTGAAAAATCATCTCAGAATTCAGCGCCTTTCGCATTACTTCATAATGTTGCAACGAATTTCAGTTTCGTAGCTTATCTTGACTGAAAATAGACTGTCCTAGAAAAAAGAAAGTGTTTGCACCCTGAAAAGTATACTCTTTGCAAGTACGATCGCCCAAATTCATAATTCAAGGTGAAAAATGATTGAATTCAGCGTTCCTCCCTGGGTAGAGCGGAGAAATTCCTTGAAACACTCTTATATTATGCCTACCGGTTGTAAAATATTCATCCAATATATGGTAGATCCATCCATACACCATTTGAGACCTATGCACTATAGATACCTGCGGATTGTCCAAAGGCGCAACTGGATCATCATTTTTTGAACAGTATCTCAGAAGCTGCACATTATCATAAAGCATCAAATTTCGTGAGGTTATAACGAAGATTTGTCGTAAAACTGTAGTCATCTGAAATAGGCATATCGGTAGAGGTGTCGGCTAGGTTAGATTTTCATCGAACGTATCTGGAAAAATCAATTTTACATATTCGTATCGCATACATCAAAAATCACCTTTCATGATTACTATTTCGCCCACGAACAGCTTCTGCGAAATATGACAGTAACAATAACTTGGTAATACAAATGTTACTTACACAACACTATGCAGGTAGAGGTTGACAGATCTCGATCCATGCTTACAGTGGGTCCGTCGCGTCAGAAAGTAACATCTCATTGGTCGATATTTCAAAGCCGACCAATCACGCGTAGCCTCCCAACGTCTCATTTGAACGAGCCGCGTAAGCATCGATCGCGATCTGTCAACCTCTACCTGCATAGTGTTGTGTAAGTAACATTCGTATTACCAAGTTATTGTTACAGTTGTGTATTCGCAGAAGCTGTTCGTTGGCGAAATAGTATTCATGAAAGGTGATTTTTGATATATGCGATACGAATATGTCAGACTGATTTTTCCAGATACATTCGATGGAAACCTAACCTGGCCCATACCTCTACCAATATGCCTATTTCAGATGACTACAATTTCACGACAAATCTTCGTAATAACTTCACGAAATTCGACGCTTTGTGGTAATGAGCAGCTTTTGAGATACTGTTCAAAAAATGATAATCCAGTCGCGCCTTCCGACGATCCGCAGGTATCTATTGTGCATGGGTCTCAAATGGTATATGGATGGACTTACCGTATATTGGATGAATATCTTAGAACAGGTAGACATAATATAATAGTTTTTCAAGGAGTCTCTCCGCCCTACCCACGGAGGAACGCTGAATTTAATCATTTTTTACCTTGAATTATGAATTTTGGAGATCGTACTTGCAAAAAGTACACTTTTCAGGCTGCAAGAACTTTCTTTTTTCTAGGACAGTCTATTTCCAGTCAAGATAAGCTACCAAACTGAAATTCGTTGCAATATTTGTAACGAGTGATTAATTCGTCACCCAGGAATGGAGGGAGGGGCGGGGAAGTACCGACTTGAGAGAGAGTTCTGGAGTCTAGAATTATTTATTGGCTAATCTTATTCGCTAGGGTTACAAGTGTGAGTGTGTGTGTAGGTGTGGGTGTCCACTAGATTAAGAACGTTACTAAAAAGGTACTGACCTTACAAAAAGTTAATCGCGGTCTCGAAAAGGGGGCTGTCGCACTTATAGGCCACGTCCGTGCTAGGTCTCTAATTCGAGTGCCGATCGGCTCACGTTGCCGATCGGCCTCGGCTACTCTCGTATTTGTTCGGTTCCTCCCGCGTGGTTTGGGGGCTTGTGACTTGCAACGTCACATATTATGAAATAATATGAAAGGCGCTGAATTCTGAGATAATTTTCCAATTTGGGTGACGTTAAACCTGGAAGGGCCTATGAGATTGAATGACGCATGGTGAGCCTCATATTTTGGCCCAAGGAAACACCCCTAGCAGTTTGGTTCAAAAGCGTTACCCGGAGTCCTGACACTCTCCTTGTAAGTCCTCGCGGACTTTTTTGCATAGGTAATTTTCGTCTCAATTTTCCGCAAGGAATCCGCCAGTATGCCGATGGTGCGCGAATTTTCAGACACCCTGTATATATATACTATATATGTATATGTATATGAGTACGTCATACGTATCACATACGTATAATTAATTGATCGACCCTACAATAATCAATAGATATCGAACGAAGCAAGATGGCTGCCCAGTATCTGGCAGCCACGCGCCTGTCAAGCATTTCGTCGCCGTACGTGTTAAATTGTTATACATACCGTGACTTTCTGTGGATGCGGCACAACAGGGATACCAACCCAAAACTAGCGCGGACTAGTAGGCAGTAAGCAGCTGGATAAATCTAGTGATTTGACTGTCAATCACTTGGGTTGGTATCCCTGCTGTGCCGCATCCACAGAAAGTCACGGTATATTGTACGTAATAAATCATAGTACTGTGTTATGGTTATACTGGATTACCAAAAATCAAGTAATCTTGTTTAGTGAACAGTGACGTGCTTCTGTCCAGTGAAAAACTAACACGATCCAGCACCTGATCGAACAGTCATCGAATGTATTGTTCACATCGATCTACGCGTACCTAGCCTATGGAATGTACTGTAACGGATCGGGTGATCTAAGCCCGAGACAATACGTCACAACGCGCACCATCAACCGCGCACAACAAGTGACGTCAATCGGTGACTATATAAGCGCAGCGCTAACATGGCTAATTAGCAGTGCTAGGCAAAGCGCCACGCTGACTCAATAACTTCTCCCCGATACTAGGCAAAGTAACCAGATCGTTCTATTAATTAGAGCAGTGTTAGGCAAAGCGCCACGCTGACTCACACTCTTATTTTCCGAGGCCGTACAGGCAAAGCGCCACGGTACTCTCTAGATTCTCTTTTTGCATACGGAAACGGCCATAGCGGCGTTTTACGTCTTCGAGTCAATTATTTTCTTTGTTTTCTTTTCGTCATTATAATTTACTCTTTACTTAATTTATATCCAATCTCACAATTTCACTAGAATTTAATTTATAAACGACTGTAGAATCGTTGCTTAGCTAAATCTACGAATTTCGACTAAATTTATGTAATTTAATTTTATAACACATTTTCGGTTGCAACCATTTCACCTATTATGAATTTATTTGATTAATTAAAACTTATGTTAATCGGGACGGTTTTCTTTTCTTCAACACCTTCTTCTCAGTAGGCTGAACTGACCTGACTAACATCTCTTATTTAATTGGCTAATATACAGGTTCGGTGACGACTGCACTGCACAGATCAGATACTCGCTTCGGTGCGCTTTGCGCATCCAATTCGAGATACTGTCTCGGCAAGTGCGTCGAATCCCAAGTCTGATACAGCCTCGGTGCTGCTTGCAGCATCCAGGTCTGAAGGGAGGCAGCTACGGTGTGATTCGCTCCACCCTAGTCTGTATCAGGGACTAACAAATTGATTACCTCTACCAAGGAGCCCTAGAAATTAATCTAGAGTAAAGACACTCACAAGTAACTAGCACCCAAAAAGTTACAGTACACGCAACGAGTTTGATTCTGATACCTCCGTTCTGGACAACTTTTGAATAATGTTTCCCCAATGAATGGGATTTCATTTTCATCATATCCAATCATTCATAAAAAATTTAGTCGATTCATAAAAAACAACCTCATTGTAAAGTATCGTCAATAATAAAAACCAGCCTATAATTTAGGGTTAGTAGAGTCACTTGGCGTAGAAATGACAGTTTACGGGTCGCGCTATGGTTGCAAGCCGTTCTGTCACGGCGCGCTGTGAGACGTCACTATTGCCAATATTATTCAAAAGTTGTCCAGAATGGAGGTATCAGAATCAAACTCGTTGGGTGTACACTGTACATACATACATACAGTGAAAACATGAAGCACTGGGAACGTATGCTGTAAGTCTAATTCCTTTCGTATATTCTTTAGTCAACGCATATATTTTTACGACACATTTACTCAATTTTGGATTTATAGGTATAAAAATTCGCGTCACTATTTCATGCTTTTAACACAACTATTACTTTTATATGGGATGCTTCACCTATCTGTATATGGGGCGTTCCACGTCAACTCGACCAACGTCTGACCCTGACCATCACATTGTATTCTGATGTGTGTATTACAGAAATATGTCACTTTTACTTTGATTTCAATATATTATACAATTTCGACTTCTGAGATTGAGAGAATGCTCTTACTTCGACTTGACCATTTCCGCGAGGAATTAATCAATGGAGTTTCTGCGTATCGGGTACACGTCTTGCATTTTTGTATCGTATTTCCTGATCAATTTTCGCTAGTTCGTAGTCTTCTTTAATTAATTAAAATTTCACGGTTACATTTGGCAAGTGTGCAGGATCAGAACCCCACTCAAAGAATTCCTGAGGGGTCGTTATTTGACGATTCGGTAGAAGTTGCAAACTAGCACGAGCAGCTTCTAGTTTTGCAGTTCCACCGACACTATCACATGGTACTTTACCATGCGCTGTTGCGAAAAAATGCTGTTCGGCATCAATTCCATGATCTGATTTATGGTGATATAAATTAATGAAGTGTTTATAATTCTTAAATTGCTGAGGTGCCCCATCCGAAAAATAGTACACTTTAGAAGCTCTGCTATCAATTGATTTAATGAAATCAAAAACGATTGTCGTATAAACAAAAACAGCAGTAGCATTATGAGATAGGCAATCCGATATAACAATCAAACTTTAGTGACTGATGATATCACCAATTTTGTAATATACTACCACCGTATACAATGTAGTTTGAGGGGTGTTCCAGAAATAGCCTGGAGCAGCGTCTTGCAGAACAAACGAATAATTTTCTCCAAAATCAGAAATCACCAATAATTCTCCAACTCCCAATAATTCCTTCAAAGTTTTCAGAAAATTTGCCTGCTGTTTTGCAATGTATGCATGAGACAGAAGAGTTCAAATTTTCTCACAAAAGTCATCCAGAAATTCCGAAGTGCATTTGTCAATTGTTTCAAGGGTTACCCGAGGATTGAACATCCATTGTTGATCATTCAAAATGTCAATGTTATTGTTGTCAAAAATTTCCTCCAAAAGACTTCGCAAATAATCAGTGCCTGGACAATTACTGCACTTTCCAGAATAACACTCTGACTTAGGATTGACACGATAAAATTGGAACAGTCATTATAGTGGGATAGTGGTTTCCTTAAATGAGCTGTTAATCTTCTCATATTGCAACCTAAAATCAAATCAGTATTTTTTCCCATTTTGTTTTGCCACGAAATAATAATTTTACACTATAAAGGACAGGAATAATGATAGAATACTTTTCGTTTTCACTAGGCTCTTCGCCGTTTCTACCATACATCGCGTACCTCCAATTTCTTGAATCACTTTGTTTATGCTCCAATTTGGTGGTAACAAAGTTAATATTTAAATTTTTTCCTGGTTTATTGTATTCTCATCATTAAATTTCTGTTTGAATTTATTTATCATGCTGTGAAAATCCTCTGAATCACGTTCATCCGTTGGATTCAACTCAGCGTGCAGTCCTAAGCTTTTCTTCAAATTTACACATACATTGTTGACTTTTTTCGTAACCAAAGGTTCACTCTTCAGTTTTTTCTTCGGAATGGGAGATTCATTCCACAATTGCAGTGCGGTATTGACTACAGGTAATTGTGTGTCGAGACTCATTTGAGAAAGCGTACTCTGTTGTTGCGACAAAAGTTTATAAAAATCTGATTTCGAATCTATAAACGATGAATAATCACGCGAAGTTTAGAAAATTTCGAATTAAAGTAGTTATCAAAAAGTTGCAATGATCACTTACGACTGTCCACCATCAGATGAACTTCTTCAAATTCGTAAGACTCATAGGTAACGTTCGAGTTATATCTGGCAATTGCTTCACCAACTTTTTCTCCTCCCTCAATTCCCTCCGATTTGTCCAACAATATACCTGCGACGTCGACACTCCCATCGATAACTTTGATGCTATGATCATCAACAATATGCTCAGCATTATTATCAGTACTCAAGTCATCAGTGGACAATCTTGAATTCAATTCTTGATGCAATCTTCTTCTGCATAGGTTACAGACACGATAGTTACTATCTAAAGAATATTGTTCTGAAGCTAGTTTTGTTATGTTCCGTAATCCTACAGTTATTTTTTTGTGATTCTCGAGGTTATAAGAATTACAACAACGATCCTAGGATTTTCTTGGCAGCATCTCAAATGCAATATGATGTATAATAATCAAGGGTAGAATTTGACTGATTTGCGTTTGTAAAAAACTTTATATTAGTTAAGACAAGAACAGTCACGATTTATAAAGAATTAATCTATTAATTTTTTGTCAACAATAAATCACTTTTCACGACGGTGTATTAAACGAGACAGTTCTTTTGTTTCGATCGTTAATGCTGTTCAAGGGGGTCCGGCCATTTTTTCGACCCTTCGCAGCGCTGCTACGCGTTGAGTTTTCGAACTAAATTCGTCAGGACCGTGTTGATACAAAATATTGGTGCAAATTAGAGGGCCCTAAATTTTACACAATTTGTTGTCAATCAAGAACATTTGTCAAATCTAAATTCTTGCGTATGTACAAACAACCTCGCAGCCAATATTTCACAATACATGAATTATCTATGAACTGGGTACGTCAAAATTGATGGTAGACGTGACACATTAAACTAAAACAAAGATTATTAGTAATTCTTATTTGAGGATGTACTTGTGGTATAATCGGCGTCAAAACAATAAGACATACGAAAATCTAATTAATTAATCTTCGATAACGATGATGTGAAAAATGATTGGTCAATATTAAGGAAAGGATACTCCTACAACCTCAGAAAATATGAAAACTTGTAATCAAGTATAAAAATCTCGGAAATGCTAACAAGTACAATAAAAAATGGTAAGAACAGTTTACATATAATAAATAATATGAAAATTCTTTATTTTTGATCCGATTTCAAAATTGCATGGTTTGTTTTATTTAGCGATGAAATCTCTTCAAACCCACTGAAAAAAATTTAGAAATAAACAGTTATATTCATGTCGAAAATGCAGTTGTTCATGATCTTTAATAACCTATAGCAATATAAGATTCATACGGATAATGCACTATTTTATTTTTGACTTGTATAAGAGTGTTTTCTTCGAAATTTTTTTTCAGTAGCTTCGAAGATATTTCATCGCTGACTAAAACAATCCGTGAAGTTTTGAAAGCAGATCAAAAATAAAGATTTTCCGATTATTTAGTATGTACTTGTAAACTGTTCTTACCATTTTTCATACTTATTAGTACTTCCGAGATTTTGAAATTTGATCATAAGTTTTTATATTTTCTGAGGTTGTGGGAATATCCTTTCTTTTATAGTGACCAATCATTTTTCACATAATCATTATCAAAGTTTGATTAAATAGATTTTCGTCTAGCTTATTGTTTTACGCCGAATGTACCAAAGTACATCCTTAATTTTGTGTATGCAAAAATCTTTTTCAAACATAGAATAACAATTGCAAAAAGGATGAGAATTGTATTCCTGTCATTGAAGCTCTTTAGATAATTAATGACTGTTGAACAAAAATTTTGTGCCACTCAAAAAATAAGCTCAAGAAAATGAAAAAAGGACTCGTGAGTCTAGATACCCATGAACCAATTTACATATAACATAATACTTCTCAATGAATTGAATCATGATCAAAGTCTCGCCTTCAATTAATTCCAGATATTTTCTGAGTTTCTTGAAATCTGAATCAATATACAAAAAATTAAATAAAAATAAATGACAAAAATTAGTGGGCTCTCTTTTCTGTTCGAATGTTTAAGACACAAGCGAGTAGTTTCGAACGACTATCGAATCGAGAAATATTATATTTTCATTTGTTAGAGAATCGAGTGCGCTTGATTGGGATCGATCTATAATGACATATCAAGATAGCTACCGCCAGTTATCGAGCTATCAATAGATCTACTTCAGTTATCTATCGATCTACATCCACAGAGCTTGTGGATCCTACATCACGATTTACATTCTGCAATGATGTACCACTTATCGGACAATTGTCACATAAAAAGATAGTGTCCAGTTATTTGTGGAACCACTAGGGTGGTTCGAAAAAAGTCGATATTTTTTTTCTCCTTTCATTACTTGAAGGATGTCAATACATGTTAATTGTTAAAAGAGAATTTTTCCCTGAATATTAGCTCTAAAGAATGTTTCTAAAAGGTAGCTTAAGCCATCTCTAGCTTATTTTTCTAATTTGACCTAATATTATGGGTTTTCACATTTCCCTTGAAAAGAATTATTGTGAAATATCTCAAACAATATTTACTTCACAATATATAACAAAGGTAAAATGAAAAGGTATTTATCATTTGTTGTTTAACAGAGAACAATAGATTCAATTTGATAATCAATATTTTTATTTAATTTAATTTAATAATAAACGAATAATAAATAACTTTTCTCCATACCTTTATTATAGGAATTGACAAATTTGAAAATAATTATGTTCATGGAAAATGTGAAAACCCATAATATTAAGTCAAATTAGGAAATTAGGTTAAATATAGCTTGACCTAACTTTTACAAAAATTCTATAGAGCTCATATTTAGGGAAAAATTTTCTTTCACCATGGATTAAAATTTTGTACGTAATGGAAGACAAAAAATATCGACTTTTTTTAACCACCCTAATAACCACCCACTAATCTGAGGTATTACTGGACATTTTTGTAGATTCACGTGACCGAATTTGGACTATGCGTTTTCGAAGTCTCAAGTGTTGAATATCATAAATTTATCGAGCCACTAGACCTACTTATCGAAAATATTCTTTGCGTTCCACCGTGTTCGCTGTGGTCTTCAGCAGACTGCTGAGACGGAATAATTTCCTTACCTGGCGCGGCCGCGGTCTAGATAATCTTTTTTGTTTAAATATTTTTGGGCGCCAGCTAGCCTAATTGACTAACGATTTCAATTTTTTGATAGATTATTAAAGACAACTGTCTCAGGGTAGGTACAGTTGGTGGACCAGACAATTGCTTGCAAAGCTGATAAATCGTCCACAGGGAAAAGCAAGACAGATAACAGCTTAATGATAAAGATATACAGGGTGAGTTTTCTCCGGGGTCTGATCTGGGAGGAGCTTCAACGTGCTAAAGTACTGAGGTGTGCTATACGTGTGGATGTAAACAAATTTGGAGATAAGGGTATCTGCTTGATAATCACACACTATTATTCTGATGCGAACGAGTATGAATAGAAGAAGGCGGAGCTCCAGCACGTTGAAGCTCCTCCCAGATTAGACCCCGGAGAAAACTCACCCTGTATAAATTTATCAAGACTTACGGTTGTTGACGAAAGATTTCACTTATATGATATGACTGTCGATCTCTAACGATAATCCTTTATGATGTTTTGACGATACACTATGTTCACAATTAATTATAATTTATAGTTGACAAAAGGCTTTCGAGTTTGATATACTACGCCGAGACTCCTCGAGGGTTGACTTCACTTATTTTGTGTTATTGGAATTGGCAATATGCGGCTTCGGAAGTCTGTGACCAAAGTGATTCTTGTCGATAATTAGACAAGTAACGCACTCCTCTCCCCACTCTTTGTTTCTGGATCCCCAGTTACCGAAAATCGATATACTGGCGCATGCGTGTCTACCCTCGAAGTGGCTCCGTCTCCCTCTGGAGTCTGTTGACTGCTGACTATGAGACTTTGTTTGTCGACCGGCCAAAGATGGTAATGTAGAATCGGAATCGATCGACTTGACAAATCTCTCATAACTAATCGTTTGATAATTCAATAAGTTAACGTAACATTTAATTGTAAGATTAAGGACGATACAATTTGGGACACCACAATCATGACGACACGACTTTTGGTACGCTCGAGGAGTCGGTCGAGCGTTGATGTCGAGGAAATCTCATTTTCCTGTCACACTGCAGTGTTGAGTGTCCGTATGTTTCATTAATCTTTTTACCTATGTATTACGTACAACCAGATTCACGACAGAATATTTTTCGATAGTCGACAAACTGTAAACATTGTTTGATTTCATTCGAACTATTCGTTTTCAAAATATCGCGTGTCCGGTTCTATTATTTGGCCCCTGCATAGTAATGAATTAACATTTACAAAAATGGAGTACAAAGTAGGTATATATGTTTTGTTACATTTGAAGTCAGAGTTAGTTTACGGCAAAAAAAAAAACGGCAAATTGTGAACCGAACCAGGATTACGTATCATCACTCGTTCTACGTTTTTCCGTTGCATGGCGCGCTGGCACTTAGTAAAGTTAGCACGCCATCCTATTTTTGGTTTTAGATTTTTTTTTTTTAACCTTCGTAGTCTGGATCAGCTTATGGCACATAGGTTGTAAATTATTAGCTAAATTGGGATCCCGTACGATTATTCGTTCTGTGTTTTTCGTTGCGTGGCGGGCTGACTATTTCTGAAGTTAGCACGGCACCCACTTTTTTTTTCAAATAAATCGCGACAAAAAAAAAGAGTTGCACGGCTAATTTACGGCTTATTAACGGCAAATTATACAATAATTCAAATTCATATTCTCGAAAGTTGGCGTGTCAAGTTCATATACGTGACGAGCCGTCATATGTATTCAGTTACTGGCAAGAAAACCATACTAAAATGAGAACAAGAAGTTATTTTACTTCATGATGCCTATTATTCATACTATCCAAATATTATTATAATCACAGGAAACCTTACCAAAATGCGAATGAGAGTAGATTTCTTGAATTATTTTCTTATTCTCCCTTTGAAAGCACGTTGTGCATTATATTGACCTCATTTTATCTATTATTTATATTATCCAAACATTTTTATTATCACAGTAAACAGAAGATGTAAAACTCATCTTACAACTAAGCGAAAACTCGAACACTTTCTTTTCAAGTTTCGAAAGGCCATTGTTTTTGATTCGTCAGTATAATATGACGAATTTTCAGTAACTGAATATACGGAATGATATAATAAATAACAAACCTCATTCGTACCTGCTCCGACTTTTTGTGAAATCTCTCTGTAATATCGTATATGCGTCACAAATATTCCGAGTTCATTCGATCAGTTTAGTAAATGTACAACAAGTCATATAGGAGGAAAATACGAGTTTCTCTCCAATATGATCAAAAACCAACTGTCAACAGTACAGCATCTATCCTTTACCATCGATATTAGGACGGACTCCCTGAATGCAAAATTTTTGGGCGTAATGGTTCACTTTCTATCAAATGAAAGTCCCAGATCTGTCATGATGGGTGTAACCGAATTAGCCGACAGACATACTGCTGAGAGCTTGGAACAATAGTTACTCGACATAGTAGACTCTAGGGGTATAAAAAGAGAAAGTATCGTGGTATTCGTATCTGACAATGCAGCTAATGTGAAAAAAGCTATTGTAGATGCATTCGGTGCTGACAAGCATTCACCGTGCTCTGCACATACATTAAACCTAGTCCCTTCAAAAATCATCGAAAATCACGGAGCTGTTAGTTCTGTATGCACTGTAATGATGGTGTTAGAGAGGTGCACCACCGCACCATACCGCGTTCCTTTACGAATCTAATCTATATCTGTTGAAACGGTTCCGGCTAGTCGGGTATGGGTGCGACAAGGACAGGTGATCAAGTTCAAACAGACAACTGTTTGCTGTTTGTCACCAAGAAATACAACGGCCGTTCGTCGCTCATCGAAGATTCGAGACGCGTGACGCCAGAATAGGCGGGGAATAGACTATAATAAGCGGCTGAGCCAATGGCTCAGGAGCGATACTCGATACAGAACCAGGTCGACTCACTTGTGTATTACACCAGGCGTCCTGCCTTAGTAATAATTTGCTTCACTAGTAAATTATTCGCAGATTCAAAGTATACAATAAAAAAAAAAAAGAGAAATATAAAAGTCTATCAGCGACAAACTGGATAGCAAGGACAGTTAGATTAGAGGCAGTAGCTAAAGAAGTGCTAGCACTCAATAAAATATTACTTTAAATTCAAATTGCATAGAATTCGACAGAACTATAGTCAGAAAGAGCAAGCCGTTAGAGTTAAGGAATTAGAGATTAGATTAGAACTATTGTCTTTTTGATTTAGTTTATATTTATTTTATTTTACTTTCTTGTTGTTTATGAATCATTCATATGCACGATATTTGTATGTCAAAAATAAACATTTAGCGAACCAAACCAGTTCTTTGTCTGACCTTCGGGAATCACCTGACCGGAGCAACCTAGTGCCACACGAAACAAGTTAGGATAGCTCAGATTCCAGCTCTGTTGGGAAGCCTTCTGAGTCTGGTGGACAGTCCTAGGCGAAAGCTTCGGATCTGTAGTTCAGGATTTCAGTCATATGAAAGAATAGACAGGAAGACAGGCTTGAGTGAAAGCTCCAGCTCTGTATAGCGGTGGCTCTGTCGGGAAACCGTCCGAGTCCACGAAGACGGCTCTGTTAATTCCGAGTCTGTAGATAGTTAGAAATAGATAAAACATAAATAGGTGGCTTTTTGTGGCATAAACCAACTTTTCCCCACCTCAATGCTTGAAAAGTTCCGATTTTACTTCAATTTCTAGATAAGAAAAGTCCTAAGGACAAAGGCACTCACAATAACGCCGGATTCTTCTATAGCTTTGCAGCCCGAGTAATCCGGAAACGTTACACTATATGTTGTAACGAGCAATTTTCCTATCCGGAGGAACTAGGTAGAAAAACAAATCCCGCACAAAGAGCACCAACGTGAACCTCACTCAACATACATACAATAAGTTAGCTAGACTAAGAGGTAATGTTGGGCGCCAGGCACTCGAATGTGCCAGATAAGAGAAAACGAGACGGCAAGAAAGAAGGAAATCAAAATAAGCCACAAAAAAACTCAGAAATAAATAGGTAACCGGCTAGATAGACGGAGAGGGAAACATGGGGGCGTATAAATAACACACTTCGACGGAAGAGATACGGCCAAAATAAATAAATATAATTTCAATAAATCAGCAAAAGAATACAAAAAAAAAATCGGAACGGTAAGATAACGGAAAGTAGGCTTAGCGTGTAGGCGACGCGGACCCAGCTGACGCGGCCGGACACATAGGCAACAACGTCGCTGGCGACAGCCGCACTACACGCACTCACTCACACACGCACATGCAACGGCCAGCACCCGGAGACGATGGCTCTGGATGCGGCACGGCTTTCTCCAAGGTAAGGGAAGCAAGGTGAAGGTAGCAGAAAGCTCAAAAAACTACACAAAAAAAAAAAAAAACCAGTGCTGCTCCAGACTTCGACAATCCGTCGGTCGCTAGAAGAGCGACTCCGAACGAAAGATAGCACACCCAAAAAAAAAAAACCAAAAGAGATGAACGGAAGAAAAGGCAAAAATACGAAAAATGGGTGATCGCAGTCTGGGCGAAAGCCTACCTTGCGCTCCGACAATAATCCCTCGGCACGGCAACGGAACGGTAGGATCGCACTCACACTCACACCACTAAATCTAAGACTGAATTAACTTAAAAACGATGGCAGAAGGCCCCAAAACGAACTGACTAGGTAAAGGCTACCAAACTAACGAAATATCCAGGCTTAGAAGAGATAAAAGAAAGAAAAGGCAAGACGGAAAATAATAAAAGAGAAGGCACAGGACTCAAAAACCGTACGTGGGCAATTCCACCTCAAATCAGCCAATTTTTTATGTTTGTTGACCTCGTATTTGATCCAAAAGTGTCTTTCATCACCTTTAAAACGCGTTTCGGAACATCTCTCTACGGTGAAAGGGACCCGAGATATTAATTCTCGAAGCCGCCCGCGCGTTACATTCATAGTAAAATGCGATAATTCATAACTAGCGTAAAAAAAATTTTTTGGACCAACAAAAAAATACGGGTCTACTTTTTTGACATAGATTTCACGTAAAAAAAGTTTAAAGTGATTAAGAAAATACGAGGTCATTTCTCGGCCGATTTGAGGTGGAATTGCCCACGTCCAAGATAACGGTAAGCGCAGAAGAAGCGATGTCCGGTAATAACCGTCTTCTCCTTCGGCCAGAGATCAGTAGGGGTCGCCCGCGTTGCGGGGAGGTATTTCCGCCGCACTCGTCGATTTCGCTGTGCCTTGGCGCAGTGACGTCATAACGGCTTCGGCCGCTCGAGAGGCATGAGGCAGATCGGCGAGGTGATGTTGCTGGGAGGCGCAGCGCTCTCTCGGTTGGCTGGCGGGCGGTGGTCGATATTTGGCAAATACCAAGGCACAGGTAATTTCAACGAGCTTGGCAGACGACCGTTGCCGATCGTCCCTCGTTGTCCCTCGCAGTCCATCGCCGAGTTCACCTGCTGACAAGGACTTAGAGCAGGCAACGGAACGCTAAAAAGGATTATTGGCTTGCCTCGGGGAGTAAAAATCGGAATCACACTACCAGACACAGCGGGTCATTCCTAGCGAGAGGGGAAGGCAGAAGTCCGTGGTGGATTAAAAATCTGCCACGTTACAATGTATATCTATTCTATATAAATATATAAAAATGGAGATGTTGTCCGTATATTTCACTTTGCAGCCAAAACCGCTCAACGCAGACTGCTGGTGTTTATGTAGGGCGGTAGCCCCGAGTCTCCCATCGTGCACTATGGTGGTCGAGTGTCCATAGCTATGGGGGTGTGGGAGATATAGCGGTTGAAAGTGATCGACTTCGAGCATGTGTGTCGTTATCCAACTTTGTTCCAGTTTTCTTCTAGAAAATCCTAGAATTTTCAAGAAAGTTCTACAATTTCCTGGAACATCGTAGAATCCTCACACATATTCTTCGTCCTCACCCTCACTCTTCACCCTTATACCCTACACTCCCTAACTAATAAGAGAAATTATACATTTGTACATTTTTTTTTTGTCAATTGATCAAATAACAGTCAGGAGTGTGTACGTGGGGATCCACTCTTCTCCACACCACCAGCTTTGCATAGGCGGGGGGGGGGGGGGGGGGGGGGGGGGGGCGAAACTATCACGAGACACTATCTATCTCTTTTTAACACATTGTTTTTTTACGAATAGACTCAAGAAGTTTTCGACTGTCGTTTAGCGTGGCAGTGAGTAACAAAGGTGTATTTTAGAGTTTCCCAGAAAATTCTTTTTCTAGAATGTTTCAGAGAAATAGACTCGAAAAATTTTTTACTGTCGTTTCGCGTGGCAGCGAGTAACAGAGATGTATTTCAGAGTTTTCCAGAACATGCTTTTTCTAAAATGTTTCAGAAGAATAGACTCGAGAATTTATTGACTGTCGTTTAGCGCGGCAGTGAGTAACAGATATGTATTTGAGAGCTTTCCAGAAAGTTATAAAATATTTGAAATTTTCATTAATTCTCAGCTAGAATGTTTTAGAATAAACTGGACTAGAAGGATCGAAATTTTTTTGGAATATTCGAGGACTATGTGAGTAGTGGAGATGGGTTCTAATTGTGAGACTATATAAGGCGAAGCGTGACGCGCATGGATGAGTTGACTTTTCAGAAATAAAAGTGTATGGATAACAGAAAAAGTAAAAAGTGGAAAGTGGAAAGTGAATAGTGATGTGTAAAAAATAAAAATACAAAGAGATAAAATGCTTGAGCGTAAGAAAGAATTTTCGCGATCTCGAATCGTATCGCAAAGGTAAAAGATGGCACGAGAAAATGAAACCGAGCAAGAAAGAGAAGTACGTCTAACAATTCCGCGAGAAAATTCTCAACGGTATAGAGATAGTCAGACAGAAGATCAACGTGAAAATGTTAGGGAAACAGATCGAAGAAGACAACAAGTATGTAGAGAAAGAGAAATAGTTACACAGGGGGATAAAAAAATTGAACAGAATAGAGCGAGAATTACTAGCCTTTGCTTAGGGCAGCAGGGTGAGACAAAATGATTGGAAACAGCTGTACACGCTATGCGCGGACGACGGCGAGGAAGTTACAGTCTTGAACGAGAAGCATTTCGTTATGACCCAACCAAAGATTATAATGAACATCTAATTGTAGCAATTGGAATAATGGATAAAGTATATAAGTTTTGTAAAGCAAAAAAATTCAACGGAGAAACGCCGAGTAAAAAATAAATAAATAAAATTAGATTGCCTGCAGCGAATTCGCCGCCGCCTGAATTTTTGGAATATATGAATGGAGAAACACCGAAATCTAAAAAATTATGATTCAGGCTCTTATACTTGGTATAGTAATTTTGATTTAGTCCGCACTTTGAGTTCCAGAGCTATGCGTATAAGATGATATCCTACAAAAATGTCCATATCTTTTAATTCTTATCATACCATTCAATATTTAGTATAAATAGGAGTGAAAGTGGTTTCAAAGATACTGAGCTGCAAACGATAGTACGGTAGTATAATAAATGGAGTCACGTTACTGACGAAACCCATCATGACGTGAAGGAAATAGTTGAAATAACAAGTATATCATCTTACAGTCAGCACTTATATCGAAGCGAAATCTACGATATCGTTCTACCCACAATATACAATGTAGTTATAATTTCTATGCGCCGTATTCTTTGTATCCCAATAATATATGTAAGTCTTGTGCCGACTGTATGAGAATCGTTACTATACAGAGAATACCTATATTCGCCATGTATTTTAGTACAGCTTGCAATACATATAACAAATGCTAATATAGGTTCAACATCGCGTTCCATATTGTAAAACATGAATTCTTAGATTTTGAAATAATAGTGGGGAACGGACTCGCATCCTGTTATGTCCTGTGCCATTTGAGTTGGAGCTTCCAACCATTACTGTGTTGTCGCGAAGTGTTCTAACGTCGTTCTTTACACTAACGGAAAAAGCTGGTAAGTACACGTTCATCTTATGCATACCTTATCAACGTTCTGATTCGGTTTATACCGTTTCGGACTTTTTTCAAACAAAGTAATGCTCTCGACATCGAATATTATAAATGTGAACTGCCCGATAAGTTGTGCTGCAATTCTTCAGTCAAAGAAAGTTTCGAATGTTACCGTCAAAGAAATAGTTCTAATCAAAATCATGTCGTAGTATATAAATCTGATAAAATTACAAAAATAGAGGTATTCGAAATGCATCATTATCACCGAACTATATAGTTCAGTAATCAATATAGTACCTGCAGTCTATATAATTCCAAGGGTTTTGCGAGGGTGTTTGTATGGTGTGTTTGTGTTGAGATATGTTTCCATATCCGTCTGCAGTTTTCGCGGGAAGTGAAAATAATCCGCCCAACCACCAATTTAACTCGACCTATCCATCTAATGAAGCTAACATCATCCAAGTATATATTAGTCATTTGTGTTTATTATTTCCAATTTGGTCTCAACAACTCCTACTGGTTATATTTGATGTAAGGTACCCCCCTGAATTCACCAGCCTTTAAATCTCGCCGTGATTAACGAATTTGCGGATAGAGTGTAAAATATTGCCGGAATAATAATATAAAAAAAGAATTGAAGTATTTTCTTTAGCTGGGCCCGGATATTTTGCATCGACAATTCAAGATAATATGTCAAATTAGCTTTCGATTTATTGTAAATATTTCTTCACGCAAGTATCTATTTATAAACCCTGATCAAGCTCTCACTCTTGTCACTGTACTTTTATAAATCGAGTGATAAACATTTGAAAATAATAAATTTCAAAATTAAAAAAAAATGGACAGATCAAAAATGGTCGGAGGCTGATTGAAGCAGCATTTAAATACTCATTTTATAACTTGCAAGTTTTTCAGCCGTCTCAGTCTGAGTTCCAAGAACCAAACATTGACTCATACATCCTAGAAAATTTGGAGAGCTCGAGATCAGATAATACAATCATAACCCAGTTGGGTAGCTCGAAGATTACGCGCGTGAGAATCCACAATATCTAAAAATAGATGCATCGATAATTATCACTATGATAATAATTATACATAATCCATAATTTGGAATAATAATAAAATGAATATGATACTCCGTGTCTGAATGAAAAATTTCCTCGGATCTCGAATTATGTATGTAGAATCTCGGGTTCCCCAAGCTCTATAAACCGGGCGAGGGGAACGTGGGCTGAGCTCCGACCGAGCGCGTCTCCAGGTGGCGGATAGGAGAGGGCCAGGGAGAGGCGCGGCACCTGCGGTCTCGGGGACCGGGGTGCCGACTGGCAACCGGAAACGGAGACCGCTGGCTGCGGGTCCCCGGGTCTGTTGGTGGCTATACGTAACCCGGCCGGTGTAACAACCGGCCCAGGGGAACTAAGGCCCCGACCGCGGACCCATGGCTCCCCAAGCCAAGGTGTAAAGCTATCGTGCCGAGGGCTGAATGGCACTGGGGTACAGTGTCGCGAACGATGCCCTTGGGGAACCGGGCGACACCCCATTGTACGCAGCCTTACCCCCACACGGCAGGCTCTGTGGGGGCGGACCTTGCTTCCTGCATACTCGTGGGACCAATTATGGAAATAAACACAGACAAAAACAAAAACGAAAAAGAGGACGGAGTACCCGGTGAGGCCACTTCCATGGAAGTGAGCTCACCGGCTAGGCAGCGCTCCGGGATGGCGGGGCTGGTGGAGGAAATGGAGGTGCTGATCTCCATGACCGACAACAGTCTGGCGGTCTCGGTGGCCTCGCCAAAGGGAAGGGACGGGGGGCAGGAGGGCTCAGCTACCGCCGGGACCTCTTGCACCCTGGACCGTAAGGAGAGGAAGGGGAACCGCTCAGGGGCGGCAAAGAGGAGGGCGAGGAAGGCCAAGCTGGCCTCCGCGACCTCCCCGGAACCAAGCCTGGGCGGGGCCCCTGCCTGCGCAGCGGGGGGCCCAGCAAGTGGGAAACCCGGGGCAAGCGCGACACTGAGCCGCACACCGACGGGGACGGAGGGCTCCGGCTTGAAAAGGCCCAGGCCCTCGGATAGTACCCCGCCGGAAGCGTACTCGGCCCCGAAAAGGGGCAAAGGAGCAGCCACCAGACCGGCAAGTTACAGGGAGGCAGTCGGCGGGGGCAAGAGGGTGGTGATATCGCCCTCCGGCTACCCCGACGTCACCCTGAGCGAGGCGGAAGGGGACCTGGTGGTGCAGGGGCTGTGTGGGGCGCTGGACTCCATCCCGGAAGGGAGGGAGGTCCCGTGCTTTGAGCAGCACCGGTACGACCAGGGCCTCATATGGGTGACCTGCTCCAATGAAGCAGCGCTCGTCTGGCTAAGGGGCACAATCCCAGAGCTCAAGCCATGGGCGGGGGCCTCTCTCCAGCTAATGGAGGGCAGCCAACTGCCCAGGCTCACGAGGATGACCGTGGTCTTCCCTGGTCTACCAGAGAGGACCGAGGTCATCCTCAGACGGCTCAGGAGGCAAAACACCGGCCTACAGACCCACTTATGGAGGGTCTGGGATAGGAAGGAGAGCCAGAGATCGGTTCTCCTGGCACTGGGCGTAGACTGCCAGTCCAAGGGGTTGCTGAGGGCTGGGGGCCACCTGGCTCACTACGGACTCGGGAGGGTCTCCTTTAGGGAGGCACACCTGAGGACGGGAGGGACGGAGTTGGCTTCCGGCCCATCGGCGCAGGAGGGCAGGGATAGACCAGCTGCAGAGGAGGGGGAGGCTCCGGCCCCGGCAACAGGGACGGAGACCCCCAGGGACGGGGGGGAAAGCGCGGTAGGGGCCGCAGGGAATTTCAGGGGAGAGGAGGGCCCAACGGGCCCAGGCGACCAGAGGGTAACCCTTGGAACCCAGGGCAAGCCGGGCCCACCCAAAAGAGGGGGCGCGGGCAGATCGAGGGGGCGGCCCTCGAGAGCCCACGAGGTAGGAAGGGCTGGAGAGGCAGACGTGCGGGCCGGGATCCAAAGGACCCTGGACGGCACGCTGATCCAGACCAGGGAGACGAAAGAGGGGCCCCCGGAGACGGGGGCTCCACTGGATAGAGGAGCGGCGGAGGAGAGGGCCCAGTAACTGGGCCCCTCCCGTCGGCAATAGAATAGGGTAGGCAAGGTGGGTCCATGGCGGGGGACACAATAGCCATATCGCAAATCAACCTGCGCCACTGCAAAGCGGCCTCGGCGGTACACAGCCGAGACCTGGCGGTGGAAATAACAGACATATCATTAATACAGGAGCCCTGGGTAGTCAGAGGACTTATTAAAGGTATAGACACAAGCATTGGGACTCTGATAAGTGCAGAAGGGGGAGTAGGCCCAAGGGCCTGCGTCTTTGTAAACAAAAGTCATAGTGCTCTAAGGCTGAGCCAGTTCTGTTGCAGGGACCTAGCAGCAGCCTCCATCAAGATGAGACTGGCGGAAGGCGGCATGACCGACGTGGTCGTCTGCTCGGCCTACCTCCCATACGACTCTGAGGCACCGCCACCCACGGAAGAACTCAGAGCACTGGTGGACTACTGCACAAGTAAAAGGCTGAACCTACTGATTGGATGCGACGCAAACGCACACCATGAAGTGTGGGGCAGCTCAGACACTAACGACAGAGGCTCGGCACTACTAGAGTACCTCTCGTCCACCGGGCTTGAGATCCTCAATAGGGGGTCACAGCCGACCTTCGTCATCCCGACTAGACAGGAGGTGTTGGATATCACGATCTGCACGGCGAAACTCGCCAGCAACGTCAGGGGCTGGCGTGTGCGGAAAGAAGACACCCTCTCCGACCACAAACGCATCTCCCTCGAACTGGTCGCGAGTGCAACCAGGGAACAAACGAGAGCATATAGGAACCCCAGGGCCACGGACTGGACCTCCTACAAGGAGGAGCTGGAGAGGAGGCTCAGGGGGCCCTACAATAGGCTCAGAACAGCAGGGCAAGTGGAGAGAGAGGTGACGGAACTGCAGGCATCCATCGTACAGGCCTACGAAAAGGCATGTCCTCTAAAAAAAGGAAAGGCGGGTAAGAAGGTGCCCTGGTGGAGCGGGGAGCTGGGCAAGTACAGAACGGGCTCGCGCAAACTGCTCAACAGGGCCCTCAAAACGCAGAAGGAAGAAGACTGGGCAGCCTACAAGGTAGCCCAGAAGGAATACAAAAACCTAATAAAGAGAGCAAAAACCGAGGCCTGGAAGAAATTCTGCGAGGAGACAGAGGACCTCTCCGTAGTGGCCAAGCTCCGCAGGGTCTTCGCCTCAGGGCCTCCGACAAAACTAGACAGCCTCGTCCTTCCCAATGGCAACATGGCGGAGAGCCAGGCTGACATACTGTCCCACATGCTGAGCACCCACTTCCCAGGCTCCACACCCGCGTCTCGAGGGCCTCCCGAAAAGGAGGCCCCACGCGGGAGGGGCCCAGGGGACTGGAAGACAGCGGCAGAAATCATCACGCCGACCAGAATAAGGTGGGCAGTGGACACTTTCGACGGGTACAAAAGCCCGGGCACGGATGGGATATTCCCGGCCCTCCTACAGAAGGGAGGGGACATCCTCATCAGCTCGCTAAACAAGATCTTCAGGGCCTGCCTGGCACTACGCTATGTACCCAGGAACTGGAGGGAGGTCAGAGTGGTCTTTATACCGAAACCGGGCAAGGGCTACTACGATCGAGCGAAATCATGGCGACCTATCAGCCTGACATCCTTCATGCTAAAAACCATGGAGAGACTGATTGACAGATACATCAGGGACCAGGTGCTGACCATTAGGCCAGTATCTCGGGCCCAACTCGCATACCAAGCTGGCAAATCCACGGAGACGGCGCTGCACCACCTCGTCCGCGAGGTGGAAGGCCCGCTACACTGGCAGAGAGCAGCGTTATGCGTGTTCATGGACGTGGAGGGGGCGTTCGACAACACCTCCTTCGACGCGATCTGTGCTGCCGCGACAGAGTTCGGCACCAGCAACACAGTGGTGGACTGGATCAGACAGATGCTCTGTACTAGGACGGTCACCGCGAGCTTGGGTGAGTCAGAGGCCAGGGCTCAGGTCGACAGGGGCTGCCCGCAGGGGGGAGTTCTCTCCCCCCTGCTGTGGACCCTCGTTGTGGACGGGCTCCTGGTCAGGCTCGAGGAGATGGGGGTGACGACCGTGGGCTACGCAGACGATGTAGCACTGGTCGTCAAGGGGGATCACCCCCAACACATGACGAGCAGGATGCAAAAGGCCATGAATCTCGTTCAGGAGTGGTGCACATCTCAGGCACTGAGGATAAATCCCAGCAAGACTGAAATGATGGTATTCACGAAAAAACGACGCTTCGAGGTGGGCCCAATAGAGGTCTTTGGCTCGAAGCTCGAACTGTCCCATGCGGTGCGCTACCTCGGGGTTTCCCTAGATAGCAAACTGTCATGGAAGGAGCACGTGACCCAACAGACCCGGAAGGCCACAGCCACATACTGGGCCTGCAGGAGGATGGTGGGGCAAACCTGGGGATTAAAACCCAGGGTGGTCAAGTGGATCTACACGGCAATCCTCCTGCCACAGACAACCTACGCCTCCGTAGTGTGGTGGCCCGCGACGGACAAAGCCACGCTGCGGAGGACACTAGACAAGGTGTACAGACTTGCGTGCCTGGGGATAACGGGGGCGCTCAGCACATCGCCCACGCTCGCAATAGGGGCTCTCCTGAACCTACCGCCTCCACACATCACTGTGGAGGCGGAGGCTTGGAAGACAGCCCTACGTCTGTCACACCTGGGGCACTGGAGAAGGACGGGAGTGGGACACGCAGCGATACTGAGCAGGAGGGGAGCACCACAGGTGAACCCATCCCTGGGTGGGGATCGCTGCCCGAACCACTACCAGTTCGATCGATCTTACAAGATAGAGGTCCCGAGCAGACAACTCTGGGCAGATGATCGGGACAGCTTACTCTCACCGAAAGGACTAGTCTGGTACACGGACGGGTCCAAGACGAACACAGGGGCCGGGGCGGGGGTTTGGAGCGAGGGACCGAGAACGAGCACATCGCTCGCGCTCGGGCCCACAGCGACAATCCTCCAGGCCGAGGTGTTCGCCATAATGGCCTGCGCCAAGGCGATCTGGGCAAAGAAACCCAGGGGCAAGCACATCTACATATGCAGCGACAGTCTAACGGCGCTCAAATCACTCAGCGCCTGCGTGATAAAATCCGAGCTCGTCAGAAACTGCATAGAGGAACTCCAAAGGATCTCCCGCGACAACCGCGTGAAGCTACCATGGGTGCCGGGCCACAGCGGCATACAGGGCAACGAAACGGCGCACTGCCTAGCCAAGACAGGGGCCCTGCGCAAGGAAGTCGATGCGGGGTGCCTTATCGGCGCACCGCCGACCCATGCCAAGGACCTGGCAAGGAAATGGACGGAGCGCCGTTTTGTGGACCTGTGGGAGCAAGCACCAGGCTCAGCGCACACAAGAACCCTCTTTCAAGGTCCCTCACGGGAGATAGGGACCTCGCTCATTAACCTAGATAGAACCAGACTCAGGCTGGCGGTGGGACTCATCACCGGCCACTGGTTCACGGGCAAACACATGGCTCGCATGGGGCTCAGGAGCGGGCCACTATGCACCAGATGCGGGGAAGCAGAAGAAACCCCACTGCACCTGATCACCCGCTGCGTGGGCCTAGAGGGGCCCCGGAGGGAGGCCCTAGGGGGGACCCACAGTCCAGGTAGGAGCATTGAGGAGATGGGGGTGGGGAGGCTACTACAGTTTGCTAGAATGGCCCACCTTACCTCCGCTCCTACAGGTTAAGATGCCCCAAAGGGCTCGGGCACAATGGTCCTGTAGGACTGAGCGCCCGGTCAACCGCCCGGCGACACGGGCAACAACAAACAAACAAACAATGTATGTAGAATAAATATTAGGTATACAATTATTTGAACCTACAAGGCTTCAACCTACATATCGTTTTTTTTTTTTTTCTTAATTCGCAGACATGGGACTTATTATCTCCAGACCTATCGACAAATTCAGCAATACTTAATTCATTTGCGAATAGTTCAAATGAGGTATCGACAAGTACAACTCGCACGCCATGTGAGAGTTCATCAACATTCGTTTCGAATGTTAGTTTCGTCAACTCTGCATATTAGATTATATTATATTAACATGATATTTTTTTTTCGAAATATTTATTACCATTAAATATTTTTAAATTACATCTAACTATTCTAGGTTTCAATTTTTTGTCTTCTTATTTTGTTCAGAGCGTCAACTATATTTAAAAAAAAACAAAAGCTGAAGGATTGTCCATCATTCGCTATCATAAAAATAATGGTGTTCTAAGTGAAGCTATTCGAAAAGTATTAGTTCGCCTGGTAATTCAACACGAAGTGAACGAAGCCTGCAAGCATTTATCTTCCGATAAAAACGAACAACTAACCTCATTCTCGTGTGTACTCCATATACCGAAATGCTTACTTCATTACCTATTACATATCATTGACATCACACTCTGCCATGGGAAGTCGCCAGACTACCATCCTGAGGACGGCAGCAGATTTTAGCGCCCGAAACGTCGAGATGCAGAAGAACTCGAGCAGTGGACTTAGTCCAAGTAACCCCCTGGAGGAAGGGGGGAAGTGGGTGGGCGGGTTCCCCCCTCCCTCCATCCCCTCTCCTACCTCCAATAATAACGTATTACATATCATTGAGAATTGTCAAATATTTTTATTTTACCGACAGTATAAAAGCAGAGAAATTTCGAAAGTATGCTGCAGAGATAGTAGAGTCATTTCCCGAAGAAACCAGTGAAACCTATATGTTCCGTTCGGTAAAGGTCAAAACAATGAAAAGGTGCTTGCTACCGGGCGACTTTGGGACCACAACAACTTTTGAAAATTACGGCTTCGAGAATGTGGCATTCTAAAATGCAGGGCTACTGCAGCACATGATGTAGAAAAATTAGTTCTAGATAGTGAGAAAAATTTGTGTCAGGATATCGACAAAAAGTTCCATATTAAAACAACCTTATTGTATATTACGTATTTGCTTCAGATAATGTCATTGAAAATTTAGAGTGGCTCAAGAATCACTGTACCGAATTAGCGGACTTGAGTGATGCATGGCGAGTAACATTTGAAAGTAGGCGAAGCTTTCTTTTGACAGAGAATTTATCTATAGCGAGCTACCATGAAAAGTTTCTGGGACTCCACACAGTGCCGTTTCTAGCCGGGGTTCAACGGGTGCATCGCACCCGGGCGGTCGCTCCCAGGGGCGGCCGCAGCATCGATTTTTTTTTTTCGCTTGTCGTAAGAAAAAAATCGATGGGTTGGACGAATTGCATCTCGCGAGGCACTACGAAACCGCTCTGTAGCGCTACAGACTTACGATACAACTACAGAGCGATTTCAGAGTCGCTCGCGAGATGCAACGTTATTCATCTAAGCCATTGAAATGATTACGTTGTAGATACGGACGCAGATGAAATGGTGAGCAGTGAATTGCTTTGCCATTTGCGCGAGTGACCTAGCAGTTCTGCGTTGCCTCCAAGGATGGCACCAATCTAATAGCTAATTTCGATCATGCCCCTACTCTTAACATTATTCCTGTTTCATGGCGGCGAAAGTAATGTCCCGTTGCGGAGGATAAAGGATAAAGTTATGAATCGTGGGGATTCCCATACTTGGTAATATATTTCCGAAAATAAGGTTGCGGGTAGCGGGTATACCTACGTATACATACACATAGATATTGCCGAGTATCATATATAGATTGAGAATACGTCATAGTGGACACCAGTCTGAAGGTAAAATTATTTGTTATTGTCTAACGCGTGTCATGTGCATACAATTTTAATGCAGGTTAACATTTTTAGTAGGTCCAACTTTTTTTCCGGTTCATCTGTGATGTGTTAATTCTAAGAAAGATATTTCTGTGGACTTTCTAGATTTGGGTACTAGATGTAATACCGATAATAGATGGTAATTTTTCGTAGAAATCGTACATGATGTCTGACAGAAAAACCAAACTCTTGTTTGGAGCCCAATACAGAAAACGCAAATCAGTTCATGAATTAGCGCTACAGAAAGACAGTGGAGCCGTAAAAAAGTTTCTTCTTGCGGACAACTCAGCAAAAGGAATAATTGAAGAAAACGTAGAAATATTGAAAGGGGTGGATCAAAAATTAGCGATCGAAAACCTAAATGAAAAGGAGTCGGGTCGAGCAATTGAAGAAATAGCGGAAGTAAGACAGAAAACAAGCAAGAAAGGAGAGGTTAAAAAGTCCGGAACTGAAGAACTACAGAACAAAGACCAAGTTAATGTAAACCAGGAAGCAGACAAAATTCAACTCGACACTATTTTGAGTGACGACCCAGGTGACTGGGCTCCCGACTGAACAATATGCAGGCACAATTATTAGTACAAAATAAGTCTACGATCAAAAAAAAATTAAATTATCCCCCCGACATATCAGGAAGAGCATTTTCCAATACATATTACCCGCGCACCTTACCAAATGGCGAAATATGCGAAAGAAGCTGGTCACTTTATTCGGTTTCGCGAAATGCCATCTTTTGTTTTTGTTGTAAAGTCTTCAGTAACCAAGATATTCCCATGGTGAAAGATGGGTTTTCAGACTGGGGCCATGCGTCTCGTCATTTGTCACGACATGAAAAAAGTTTATACCATATAACCAATTTCAAGATTTGGTCACATCTTTCAATCTCTTTGAGAACCGGCCAAACCATAGATAAACGAGAGCAACAAATATTTGAAGCAGAGAAACGTAATTGGTTTTGCGTTATTGAACGAATCCTACATGTGGTGAGATTCTTATCACGGCAGAATTCAGCATTCCGTGGATCATCAAGCCAGTTGTTTGAACATAATAATCGGAATTTCCTCAAAATCATCGAAATGCTATCCAAATTTGACCCAGTGATATCCGAGCATGTTAGACGCACACAAAACAGACAGAGTCAGCATCTTCCCACGTATTTAGGGAATATAATTCAGAATGAAATTATAGATCTGCTGGCAGATAATATAAAAAGTATTATTTTAGAAAAAGTGAAAAAGGCAAAATATTATTCCATAGTTTTGGATTGTACTCCAGATGTGAGTCATGTAGAGCAAATCACACTGATAATACGATTCGTCGACGTAAATACCAACGAAAAATCTTTCGAAGTTTGCGAGCACTTCCTGGGGTTTCCCCGATTACAGATACTAGTGGCGAAGACATCACTCAGTTTATCCTTGACAAATTAAAAGAATATGACTTGAAAATCGAAGACTTACGGGGTCGAAGTTATGATAATGGCGCTAATATGCGTGGAAAACATAGAGAAGTACAGAAGAGAATCCTGGACATCAATTCGAGAGCATCGTTCGTACCTTGTGCCGCACACAGCCTAAATCTTGTCGTCAACGATTCTGCTAAAGTTACTTTCGAAACTGTTGAATTTTTCAACATTATGCAAGAACTGTATGTATTTTTTCCGGCCTCAACTCAAAGATGGGCTCTTTTGAAGAGCCATATTTCTGGACTAACATTGAAGGCAGTATCAGATACAAGGTGGGAGAGCAGAATCAACGCAATAAAACCACTGCGATATGAGCTAGGTGAAGTTTATGATAGTTTGATTGAACTGTCCGAAATGGAAAATAAGGACATGAGCACTCGACACCAGGCACAGTGTCTGGCCGTTAAAATAAAAAACTTCAAGTTCTTGTGTTCCGTTGTCATATGGCATGAGATATTATCAAAGATTAATGTAGTAAGTAAAATGCTGCAAGCGCCGAATCTAAATTTCCCTATTTGTACTGATCTCATGAAAAATTTGATCGATTTCCTAAACGAAAAGCGAACAGATGAAGGATTTGAAACATTCATAAGAAGTGCTGAGGACTTGGCAGAATTAATTGAAGCAGAAAAAAAATTTCCGGTCATGCAGACCGTACGACGAAGGAGAGTACCAATTCGCACTGACTACCAAAAATGCGATGAACCTATTACCGATCCCAAGACTAGATTCAAAATAAGTTTTTATTTTGTAATCATGGACACGGCACTCACTTCTATAAACGAACGATTCGAATCGTTCAAAGAACACGATGAAACTTTTCATTTTATATATCGCAGTGGGCATCTCAAAGATTTAGGCAGAGAAGAACTTTTACAAAGATGTAAAGTTGTAGAATCTAGATTCACTGATTCTCGAACGAGAGATTCCGATATAAGCGCTGTTGAACTGAACGACGAAATCACGAATTTGCGCGACATGATCGAACCGGAAATGTCCTCGAGTGAAATACTGGATTTCCTCTTAAAAAATGATTTGCATTATGTATTTTCAAATCTCTTTATAGTTTTACGGATTTTGTTGACACTACTTGTATCAGTTGCAGCGGGTGAAAGATCCTTTTCGAAATTAAAAATGATCAAAAACTACCTTCGATCAACAATGACACAGGAACGTCTAACAAACTTGGCGATGATATCCATAGAGCATAGAATTGCAGACAAACTCGATACCAGCGATATGATTAAGAAGTTTTCAGAGTTGAAGGCTAGGCGAATGTGTTTCACATAAGAAAACGAATCATATCATAATATATTCTGATTATGTCTATCTAACCAAAGTATATATTGTAACGTTTCAACTATTTGACTGACTACAAGTGCAATAAATAATAATACAGACCTCATGATATATTATATTCATTTATAATTTAAGATTTTCTTGTGAAAATCAAGTATGACGGCATGTGGAAGGGGCGGGGGGGGGGGGGGGGGGGGGGTGAATTCTGCTGAACCCGGGCGGTTATCTGCGTAGAAACGGCGCTGACTCCACAACCAAGAGGGCATTGAATTGGTAGAACGTTTAATTATCTATGCGTTCCTACTAACAGAAGAAAGGAACCAACTGGAATATTTTTATAGATAAAATTTGATTTCAACAAATTATATCCCGGAAAAAGCTGTATTTTGCAGAGGAAATGGCCTGTTGTTAGAGATTTGCTAATTTCGAAATTGCAACAATGTCGGACCATAAAATCGGTAGACGATAAAGCATTAGTGAAATTACTACCGCGATTGGAACCATGTAAGAAATTCCCACAATATTGTGTATGTTACGAGCAACCGAGCTGAGGGCTTCGGATGTCGAGTTCTTATATAATTTACGAGAATAATCTCCGAGCGGCTGAAGATGATTCTCCTGGGTTCGCTTGAATTAAGTCCTAAGGACACCTGCACAATCTGTGAATGGTCTAGGAGGAACTAATACGCGTTTCTTTAAATCTATCCCCTTTATTTATTACTACAATAATGAATCGTGATAAGCCCAACCACGTTAAAGACCAATTCCCTATAATACTAAACTAAACTAGAGACTACGTGAAATAGTTATAAAATATTATGGAAGAAATGTAAAGGAAAGGTATATACGTTGGAATTGAATGATAGAACTATAAGGAAGGTAAAGGAGGAAATGAGCCTACCGAATTTACTCCTGAACGCCACCCGGGCCAACTCCAAGAACCCACCGGCAAGAGACTACTAGCTCTGGTTACTCCGTGCAGCTTATGCCGAGCGTTTCGGTCAGCGTCAGCTGTCTTGTTGATGGACCTTCAGCTGTTCCGCGCCCTGGTCTGCTTTACACCTTTCGTCCTTCGTGCAGAGTCCCGTTGTCGATTAGGTGTGGCCGGGGGTGACGTCGAAGGGTGCGCACTTTGCGTAGCCTTCGGTAATTAAAATCGACTGACTGTCAGTCACCTCGGTTCCGATAAGGAAACCTCGGGTGATCGACAGTGGGGTTTTCCGCAACTCGCTGAATTGGCGGTTGCGGGGGGCCCGCGCGCCCCTGGCTCGTTCCCTGCTCTGCTTTCGGCCGAGCGCGCGTGTGTAGGAATGCGCTGATGGCATGACTTGCAGTAGAATTGGAATTTGGAAAAATTACGCAAAAGGGCCGTTCGTAACAAGTACAACATAATAAATAATAAACTTCATAAAAACTTATTTGAAAAATATTTTTATAGCTCCACAGCCCGGAGATATATTCTCTCTTTTGCCGTACCTGATTCCGACCGATCAGCGGGGAAAAAAAAGAAAATCGACTGCTAAAGATGAAGCAAGAGTGTCAGAAAATAATGAAGACACAGCGCCGGTTGTTGTGCAAGGATGTGGAAAGAACACGCCGGCTGAGAAGCGCGAATCTTTTACATTGATAGTTACTGTAAGTACCATACGTGGTTCTATTATTATCTTAGTTTTATAACAATCGGAAAAGCGTTAGATTCATAAAATCTCAATGGCAATATTTCGAGGGCGTGCAACACATACCAACATTCAAACTTCACTCAATCATGGTAATTTAAAACAGTGCCAAATAAATCATGATGTAAGCAATGACGCTTATTTCAAATAACTTGAATATTGTTAAACATTGATGTCTCTTCGGCAAATTTGTGTTAATGTTTTCGACAATTTCCAAACTGCGGCAGATTTGCAATCCGAATTGGAAGAGACAAGGAATCGTTTGCATAAAAGCGGAGAAACATTGCAGCCAACCCCAATCATCCACGGAACACTCGAGAACATTACCGCCACGTACGTCGTAGTAGACATCATTCTCTACAAGACAGACTCGTATTTAGATGCGGTAGATTTGTGTTTCAAAATATTCTTTGCCGTCAACTGCGAGTATCCTAGGCGGTGTAGTAATATCTGTAAATTTCTGCAGAAGTGTATTTATGAAATAGAAAATACGAACGAAAGATTCTCGCCAGCGATAAATGCTTTAAGCGGCGAAATTCGTGCAGTCTTTAATAAAGAGTAATATCAAATTCTATATACTTTTCTTCAAATATTATTTTCGATAGAATGATTTGTTTTGCGTGCCAGTGCTCTTGCGGCGATAATAAATCATTAATACGACACGTGGGCTTATATCATGCAGAATTATCAGTCTTTAGATGTGATGAGGACCTATGTCAGAGAAGTTTCACTTCTCTCATTTCATTTAAAATCCATCGCAAGGCAAAACATGAAAACGAAGAAAATCTACAAACAACTGTGTCTGATGAGAATTTTGCTTGTTACACTCCTATGGAAGTAGATGTAAATAACGATAACCATGATAGAGTTAGAAAGCAGGAAAAAGATTTTCAATGTTCTATTGAGTATAATGATGTTCTTGATCACGAAGCTCCCGTAGAAGAAATAGATGACTCATATATATCATTCAACGTTTAAGTTGCCTGTCCGAACCAGCAGGTAGTGATACGGCTGATGATTTTCCAGAGTTGACTAATGTTATTAAAGGGAAATCGTTGGAATTTATATCACATTTATATAGTTTTCCGGATATTTCCAGAAGTCGCGTGCAAAACATTGTCAGTTTAGTCTCAGTTTTCGTGTCTGATATTGTCACTGAATTACGCCAGAATATAGAGCGCCACCAAAAACCTGTAACTGACGATCCTAAAGATTCACACACAATTCAGAATATATATGATATTTGTTCTGACCCGTTTCATGACTTACAAACTGAATGGCAATGTTTCAGTAATTTTGTAAGGTCCAGTACACTTATACTGCCGGAAAATTGTAAAATTGGTAAGAGATCTGAATTCAGACAGGAGCAAGGCTCGCAAATTTTAAGATTCGCGAAATCTAGTGTCCAATTTATTCCTATCCAAAAAGCATTTAAACGGCTTTTTGAATTGCCAGGCGTTCTACAAGAAACGCTCGAATACATGGATTCACTAAAAGTAGACTCAGAAGTGATTTCTAACTTTTGCCAGGGAAGTCTGTGGAAAACACTAAGTTCATCATTCGGAGAAAATATCGTCTTTTCACTTTTCTTATATTTCGATGATTATGAAACTAACAATCCCCTCGGTAGTCATAAGGGAATCAGCAAGTGTGGTGCAGTATATTTATCTCCACCTAGCTTGCCGCCTAGGGTTCAATCAAAATTAGAACATATTTTTCTATTTGTCCTCTTTAATTCCTTAGACCGCGAACAATTCAAAAACGAAGTCATTTTTTCCCGAGCTATAGAGGAGTTGCGACACCTGAGGAGTACTGGGATTAGCATTGAGTTGCCTACGGGATCTGTACGAATTTTTTTCCAATTGGCTTTGATATTGGGGGACAATTTAGGCATGCATTCTATCTTGGGCTTTACAGAAGGATTTAATTCAAACATTTTTTGTAGATTTTGCTTAACAAAACGAAAAGAATTATCGACAGTATTTGAAGAAAGTCAATGTGTACTGCGAAATATTGATAACTATGAAGCGCTATCGTACTTGGGGGATTTATCACAATCTGGAATTAAAGAAGAATGTATTTTTAATAAAATCGATGGGTACCACGTGACGAAAAACTTGTGTGTGGATGAGTCGCATGACATTTTAGAAGGCACCCCTACAGCACGCAACGTTGCAGCAATGTCTCAGCAACATTGCTAAATCTCATTTTTATTGCATTGCACTGCAATGTTGCTACAAGATCTCTGCAATATTACTTTTGCAACATTGCATTTGCAATGTTACCGCAAGATTTCTGCAATATAACTTTGTTATATACATTGGTATTATATAATAATATTTATACACGCGATATAGATATATATATAGTAACATTCCGTACTCATCTGGCTTGTGCTTCCGATTTTGTTTAATTTTTTTTATTGAAATAGTCCGAAAACATGATGAAGCAGCCGTTCGCCCACTTTGGGACTAGGCTCTAAAATTTTGATATTCAACACAAGATTTTTCAGAATTTTTTCAGATTTTAGAATTATGGCTAAGGATATGTTCATTTTCAAAAATCATAAGTAAATCAGACAATTTTTGAAAAATTAAAACAAAATTTTGAGTTATTTTTAGAGTTGGGACAACAACATAAAATATCGTGAGCCAAATGCGAAAGGTCGAGGGTGAGACCCAGGTCGATTCGGTATGGAATGCCCCATTATACCCATATACATATAAATACAATCAGGGCCGTGATTCTTAGTTCGGACGGGCCAAATAGTCCCTCTCGACGTTTTGATTAAGTAAATCAATTTACTTAATCTAAGACTAATTTTAGTCTTAGATTTTCAAGAGGAATACATATTATATGTATATTCTTCAATTCAAATTTCGCGCGTGTGGAAAATGTACGAGCACATTTTCGTATATTCTGGCGCATTGACCTGCTACGTTACCCGATGTTTTCGTGCGCGTTAATATAGCCGCTAGCCGCGGGAAGCGCGGGAGTTCTTATATACTCACGGCTCACGGCGTGTTTGGTGCAACGCGTGTTCGTTTTTAATTCGGCGGATTGTTCCCATAGTACACACAAGTAGGTATTATGCAGAATTATACTATATGCTGTAATTGAAATGCTATGTGGATTTCTTTCTTCAGTTTAGCATGTATTCGTACTGAACATTATATTGCTTGCCTATTCACCGCGTATTTGGGTTGATCATAACCTCAAATGTCGGCGTCCCCATACAAAAACAGATCTTTCACTTGTGGAATTTTCCTAAAGTGCTTTTTTGGTTTTGCATTTCTCACACTCGGCAGATTTGATTGTATCGTAGTCAACTGCACATATGTATACCTCCACTAATATATTTGCTAATATTCCGAAATCAATCGATCTAAAATCTGCAGAAGTTTTGTTTTTTTAACTGTTGAAGACTCACTAAAATGCATTACTTTTTACTATAATTATACTATCACTTGTTATGATTATTTATATCAGACTGTCATGCAATATATATAATAATATAATGTATATTGTGTGTTGATCTGTCTCAAATATAAAATATAATCATTTTCAGAAAAGACATGCGGTTGTAAAATACATTAAATGTGGACGGGGACCAATGAATAATATACATGAGATAAAATGATTGAATTATTTTTTTTCCAGCCGTTTCTAGTCATTGTTTGGGGAACCAGGACACAATATATACTTACACGTAGCTGGCCTTTTTATTTGATGGTGCAGCGTTCTCGGTCATGGCTATTAATGTTTCTGATTGACAATCAAATGGTGTCGCGTAGACCACTTTATTTTATTGTATGTTAACGAGTGACGTAAAATATCCTTAGCGTTAGTTATATATATATATGAGGCATTCCACGCCGTTTCGCACGGTCGAAAAGTTGACCGACCCCGAAAAAATCATAATTTTGTCTTATTACACAAATGTATCAAAGGAACTTATGTGAATTTTTTCAGAATTTTCGGACCGCATTTTTTGAGTTTTTCCAAATTTCAACTTTTTTCTACGAACCTCCGTATATCAAAAATATAAGATCATACAAGAAAATTTATGAGACAAAAAAGTTGCAGTTTCGGATCAACTTTCTGGAAAATTTTTTTTGGGAATTTCTCGAATCCCAAAAATACCAATTTTTATCAATAATACACAAAAATATTTTTTTTCAACCAATATGTCACTTTCGATTTTCCTCAAAAATTTACAGAAAATACTCTTGCGTGTTTACAGCAACCAAATATTTTTTTCAAGATGGTTGGCTCAATCGTTTGGAAGCTATGCTTTATTAATTCTTTTTTTTTGCTCGAAAAAAAATGTATAAAATTGTTATGAAAAATTTTATTAAAAAATTGTTCAAAAAATAATTCATCAATAAAAAAGTTGGTGAACCTTTTTTTCCTCAATTCGAATGAATTCGTTGACTTTTTAAGAGCCATATGAATTTTTTCAGAGTATTCTTACATTCAAATTTTTTTTCGCAATTCCAAAAAATGAACGTAAAGTCACGAATTTTGGACATTATGTTTTCGTAGGCAAGTTCCACATTACACTTCAGAAGTTTGGGAGTGGTCGTACGAAAAGTTTTGTTGCAATAGCTTCTAAAAAAATTAACGAATAGAAATTTCAAAAATGTAAGAGAATCCTAAAAAAGGTCATATGTTTTCGAAATAATCAACAAATTGGTTTGAAATGATAAAAAATACGGTTCGCCGATTTTTTTGTTGAAGAATTAATTTTTTAAATTATTTGTTAATAATTTTTTGTCATTATTATTGTAGAGCGCGATACACGCTTTTGGTCGAACGCAAGGTCAACATACCCCCTCCATGCCATGATACTATTGTAGCCCTCATAGAGTTTATATTCGTTCTAGTTTACACTGTTCATGCCGCGAGTAGTGAAGTTGTGTGTTATCCAGTGGCGAACAGTTTCATGGTGCCGCGGAGGGCTTTCGATATGATTTTTGGAGTACACTGTACAAAAATAATTCATACTTAATTATTCCGACAATGGCATCAACCAACAAAATGACGGCGCAATTTAGTCGGTGCTGCGACCCACTAAGAAAACATCCCGGACATGTTAAAAGACAATGCTTACGAAACCCATCGGCTGTAGCATTGGAGAAAATTCCATCGCTAAACGCGACCGATAAGTTGTGTACTGTGTGCAGGCAAACGATTCAATCAATGAAAGTGGATGATGACATGATTGAAATGAGTACAAGTAAGTATTTAATATTATGACAATTAAAATTCATGAGCCCCAACAAAAAGATTATCTTTTTTACCTTACCAGATTTTTTTAGTAGATTACCGTTCTCTAATAGTCATTTTTGGCTTGCATTTATACTCGTGTCCCATCTAGATACGAGCAATGTGAAATTTACTTACGCCGTATACATATCTCTGGTACTTCACAACCAGCATCGGCTCATATTTCATTCGAATGATTCAGAATTTTTCACGCTTCTAGTTTTGAAAATTACATAGCAGCCTCTCGTATTTCGTAGACTTCGCGTATTTTTGTATACGTGTCACATTTCCCTGAACAAGTCTGATTGTGATTGTCTTAATACCATGGCAAAATCTTCAGCAGATTCAGCTGTACTCCAGGATAGTGAAGCATCAACGTCGAGGAGCCAAGAGCCATCAATTTCAGCTGATCATCAATCAGATTGCTTGGCGACCCAAGAATCGGGAGTTTTATCTAGTCAAACTCAGTCTTTCACAAGCCAAGAATCGGCTCCAGATATCAATTTAGAATTGCTACAAATAAATGCTGCTTTGGAAATGCTACAACAATCTCCGATTCCTTCCTGGAAGGTGGGACACGGACATTGGATTTCGAACAAAATCGATCGTGTTTGCGGCGCTCTGAAAGGGAAGTTGGGTTGTCATGACGAACCTCCGAACAAAGTTGCCTTCAACGAAGTGATCACTGGATTGAAAAGGAAGTATCAAGATGACGATACAACACGAACGGAAAAAATACAGATTTTGACTGTGTTGCCTGACTCTTGGTCAAACGCAAAAATATCAAAGGAATTCGATGCTCCGTTGTATACGGTCCGCAAAGCCAAACGATTGAAGGCAGAAAAAGGCGCCCTAGCTCTGCGCAACCCGCCAGTTGGTGGTTCGTTACTGTTTTTTTTTTACACGAATTCATTATTCATCCAATTGGTACTCTCCAATTTATTGGTAAAATTTATTTAAGAATCAACTATTGACTAACTTATTTTCAAGGTTCTGCGCTACCTGGAAATATCGTTAACGAAGTAGAATCGTTCTACAATGATGACACAGTGAGTGTCAATATGCCCGGCATGAAAGATTTCGTGTCGGTGCGAGACGCCGATGGAAAGAGGACACATAAGCAAAAACGTCTGCTACTGGCTAATCTGAAAGAGCTTTACGCACATTTCAAATCATGTCATCCTGATTTTTCCGTTGGCTTCTCGAAATTCGCGTCGCTGAGACCGAAACATTGCGTTTCAGCGGGCGCTAGTGGCACGCACACAAGCTGCGTATGTATAACGCATCAGAACATGAAGCTGATGCTCCTAGGTAGTTAAAAAATTTCCATAAATCGTCCCTAATCGGTCACATCATATTTCGGTCATTCCTGTCTGACGTAAATTTGTCTATATCTGAATGCAAAAAGAATTCCGTATAATATTTGCATTCAGATATGCATTTGAAATGTTTACGACAAGATCCAATTTTCGTATAATTTCGAAAATATCTGAATATAATTCTTTATAAAATTTTTAAACAGAACCTAGACACGAAAGACGCTAAATGATCGTCTACGGTTACAATGATACTATAGATTTAATGGTTGGGTGTGTGGGGTATAACAACACAACACAACTGAACTTATATTTCAGGGTGTGATATTCGCAACTTGTTGAAGGATTCGGAGTTATCGATAAATGGCTACGAAGATTGCTTAAATATGATCATATGTGCTAAGCCAGATGTGAAATGTTATTTCGGTGACTGCGCCGTTTGTCCCGGAGTAGGAAAACTTCGCCAGACTCTTGAGAAAGCTATCGATGATCGTGATATTGAAAGCATCACGTATAAACAGTGGGTTTCCAAGCCGAGAATGACGCTTGAAACAATGTTGAAAAGCGCTGACGAGTTCATCGACGAACTTTATGTGATTCGGCTACGAATTTATTAGATCATGCGTTTATCGCGAAAACACAAGCTCAATATTTCAAGTATTTGAGAGAAAACTTGAAGGAAGGTGAATTTCTTGTAGTATGTGATTTTGCTGAAAATTACTCTTTCATCGTACAACAAGCGGTTTCCGGTTTTCACTGGAATAATAACCAAGCTACAGTATATCCAGTTGTTGTATATTTCCGCGAAAATCAATCAGTCGTTCACAAAAGTCTTGCAATAATATCAGATTGTCTTCACCACGATGCGATTGCCGTTCACGTTTTCAACAGAGTTATCCAAGAGTTCATTAGGTCGATCTGTGAGAATCCGATACGAACATATTACTTTTCCGATGGAGCTCCGCAGCAATATAAAAACTTCAAGAATTTTGGAAATCTGTCTTTTCACGAGAAAGATTTTGGCGTTCCAGCGGAATGGCATTTCTTTGCGAGTGCTCATGGCAAGGGGCCATGCGATGGGGTGGGAGGTACGTTGAAACGACTCGCGGCTCGAGCCGGAATGCAGTTGCCTTTGGACCAACAGATTTTAACGCTCCGAGATCTTTACGAATGGGCATCTCAGCCTGCGAATGTTTCGAGTATCACCGGTCGCTATTCGTCTACTGATGATTACAATGCCCAAAAAGAAATGTTGGAATCGAGATTCAAGCAAATTAAAGCTGTACCGAAGACCCAACAACAACATTGCGTTATATCAACACACGCTGGCACTTTGAAATTTAAAAGGTATTCAGTTGCCACGGACTTCGTAACTCACCGAGTTTGGAAAAATAAATAACTTGAAACGTTCTGTTTATGCCTTACTTATTCCCCGTTCTATAAACATTGTGATTAGTGTTTATAATTTTGAAAAATTGATATGCACGCAAAGAATATAATTTACATAATTATTTAATTTTTTTCGAAAAAAAGATTAGGGTAAACCCAGTGAATACGGACCGGTCCACATTTCGTTGATTGACGTGCTAATCGCGGTGGTGCTCCATATTCACCAGTTTTCCCGTAATCATAGCTTCCAAACGATTGAGCCAACCATCTTGAAAAAAATATGTGGTTGCTGTAAACACTCAAAAGTATTTTCTGTAAATTTTTGAGGAAAATCGAAAGTGACATATTGGTTGAAAAAAAATATTTTTGTGTATTATTGATAAAAATTGGTATTTTTGGGATTCGAGAAATTCCCAAAAAAAATTTTCCAGAAAGTTGATCCGAAACTGCAACTTTTTTGTCTTATAAATTTTCTTGTATGATCTTACATTTTTGACATACGGAGGTTCGTAGAAAAAAGTTGAAATTTGAAAAAACTCAAAAAATGCGGTCCGAAAATTCTGAAAAAATTCACATAAGTTCCTTTCATATATTTGTGTAATAGGACAAAATGATGATTTTTTCGGGGTCGGTCAACTTTTCGACCGTGCGAAACGGCGTGGAATGCCTCATATATATATATATATATATATATATATATATATATATACTACGTATATATAACTAACACTACCGTAACTGTGAACATAGATTCATCGAGGTATACAATATTTCTCTACAACTTTGCCACATGTCCTCACCTCGAATCTCGTTCGAATGGTCTACCCTATATTACATTTGAATATTTTCTCAATCATATGGTCGTACAAAAAAATTCATATAGAGTATCAAGATGAACGAAAATTGCAAAAGAAAAAGGATTTCTCAGTACTCCCAAAGACATTTGAGGCGAACAATTAGAAACGAAGTAGATTTAATTGTTGAGCGTACCACACGTTCACCACGAGAAGAATCATTTTCGGAATCCTCCGATGATGATTCTTCATCAGCTAATAACAGTCATGTGTCTGACAATAGTGATATTCCAAGTATGCATGATATAGTGAACGGTACAAACATAGCGCCCGATCATCTGCGGGCTCTGAATCATGATAACGAAGATGCGAATGAGAATTCTGACAACTCTAATTCCGACACCACAGATAGTAACGATAGAAACATAGACTATGTGGTACCAGTAGCGGCTGTAGATGAGAATGAACTATATGCAAGTGATGCAGCAGAATCAATAGCTGCGGCAGCAAATGTTAATAACATTTTAGATGATCTCACCTCTTGGGCTCTCCAATTCAACGTGACACACAATTCCCTTTCTGCTCTTTTATCGATATTACGAGAGCATTTTTGCCAAATCTACCAAAAGATTCGAGAACTTTACTTAGCACTCCCAGGCAAACTGAAGTAACGGCCATTGCAGGTGGTGAATATTGTCACTTTGGATTGGAAAGAGTACTGGGCATTATTGCCAAGAAATACGCTAATTTTGATAACCCTGTACAAACTATTGAACTCTTGATTAATATTGACGGGGCTTCACTTTCAAATTCTTCAAGATCTAGTATATGGCCAATTCTATGTTCAGATACAATTTTAAAACAGGTCTTTGTTATCGGTGCCTTCTGTGGAAACGAAAAACCGAAAGATGCTAGTGAATTTCTGAAGCCTTTTGTTGATGAAGCAGTTAATGTAATCAGTAATGGTTTCTTTTATAATGGGCATATGATCAAAGTTAAAATCACTGGGTTAATTTGCGATGCACTTGCCAAAGCATTTGTGTTAGGTGTGAAACATCACACTGGCTATCACAACTGTACAAAATGCGTTACGACAGGAGAATATATATGTAACAGGCTGTGTTTTACCGAGGGACGTATTGTAAGCGAATTGCGAACAGATAGAAAGTTCAGAAATGACGAGTACGAAGATTATCAGCTTACAGACACTATTATAAAGAGTATACCCAATTTCGATCTTATATGTAACGTGCCTCTGGACTACATGCATTTGGTGTGCTTAGGAGTAATGAAAAAATTAATTTTGCTGTGGTCAAAAGGTCCACTAGCTTGCAGATTATGCGCTCGTATGATTCAACAAATTTCTGAAAGACTAATAGCATTGCGATGTAATGTACCTACCGAGTTTGCTAGAAAACCCCGAGCTCTGTCAGATTATAAGTACTGGAAGGCAACCGAGTTTAGACAATTTCTACTATACACGGGACCGATTGTTCTTAAAGGCATATTACGAGAGGACATGTACCTTAATTTTCTCACTCTGCATATAGCAACTACCATCATAGCCAGTCCGAGTCTTCCCATGCACGGTGAAAATCTTAACTATGCTCACAAGTTATTTGAGCATTTTGTGACATCTTTTGGGTTAATTTATGGAAAACAGTATATGTCGCATAATATTCACAATCTGTTGCACATCTCTGCAGATGTGAAAAATTATGGTCCAGTAGATCTGTTTAGTGCAGTGGTGGGCAAACTTTCTTAATGGGGGGCCAGAAAGTTTAAGAAATTGCAGAGGAGGGCCAGAATTGTAGGAAAAATGCATTTTGTGTTGAAACTTTTAATCATGTAAAAACATTACAGCATTACACACTTGAACAAATGTTAAAAATTACAATTTAACTTTTATTCGAAGGCCCTGCAATGGTAGGCGTGTGAGACATATGAAATTGCTTTTGATTTGCCATAATATTTTCGAATGCAGGTTCGAGCTGTGACGAAGTAACTTTCAGCAGCGCGAACAGGTGTTCATCAGTAAGTCGGTTTCTGATTGAGTTTTTCCGCAATTTCATGGTCGAAAAAGTCTGTTCGCACACATACGACGACGCAAACATCGCCATAATTTTCTGGGCGTGAGTAATCATCTTTGGGAATTCAGCTTTCGACAGTGTTCTATAAAAATCTAGTTTTGTGGAATTTAAGAACAGTTGTTTTAAATGGGTGCTGCACTGCATTTCAATAATTTCCAACTGCAATTCTGCAGAGACATTTTCCGGATCTACATTAAACGGCATCGAGAAAACATCTAGCGATGACTGAATGTTCTTAAAATCTTGAAACCTAGTTTCAAATTCTGTGTGAAGTTTTTTCAACACCTGACTGAATTCTTTCAGTTTGTTCTCGCTCACTGGTGCCATGGATTTTAAACGCGGAAAGTGAGTTAAGTCGTTCTTTGCCATGCAGTTATGAAACAGAAAAAGCTGAGTTTTAAATGATTTTAGACAACCCCAAGTCTCATCTATAAATTGGTTCTTTCCTTGCAATTTTTTATTTAATTTGTTGTAGTGTTCGAGCAAATCGGTAAAAAATGCAAAATCGGTACGCCAATCTTTGTCTTCGAAGATTTGGAAATCAGACCATTTGTCTGTTTTATTCTTTAAGAAATCTTGTATTTCCTCTTTTAAATTCCAGACCCGTTCAAATGCATACCCACAACTCAACCATCTTACCTTCGTGTGGTAAAGAAGGTCAGAATAATCTGCGTCGACTTCAATCAGAAATTCTTGGAATTGCCGGTGTACTAAGCCCCGGGATCGAATCGTATTTATTAGTTTTATAACCACATTAAGTACATGGGTAATATCTATTGCAGCTTTACAAAGGACGTCCTGGTGAATTATGCAATGTAAAAATACAACATCGTGATTGGGATTCTGGTTCCGAAAAATACCTGAAAAGCCCGCGTGTTTTCCAATCATATTTGGGGCTCCATCTGTAGTTATATTGCATAATTTTGAAATAGGAGCATTTAAATTTTGAAGACCTTCGGAAAATTCGTTATAAATTATTTGCCCCGTCGTTTTTCCTTTTAGTGATTGCAAACAAGCTAGCTCTTCAGTAATATTAAATTCGTCGTCAACGCCTCTAATGAAGATCAATAATTGAGCAGTGTCACTTCTATCCGTACTTTCATCCATCGCCACGGAAAAATATTTGAAGTTTTCTATACGGTGCATAAATTGAGTCGACAAGTTTGATGCAATGGCATCAATTCGCGTTGTTACTGTTTTTCGCGATAAGCTGACAGACTCAAACTCTTTTTTTTTTTCTGTGCAGATAATATTACTCACACTCATCATGCAATCTTTTACAAACTCTCCTTCCGAGTATGGTTTGTTATTTTTAGCAATTTTATAAGCCACAACATATCCAGCCAGTGTAGAAGCCTTTTGAACAGTGGTTTGCTTTATAAACATATTTCTTTGACCAGATATTGTTTTTTTTAGGTTTTCCGCATTCACCTTTTTTTCTGCGTCATTCATCAAAGCATATTTGGTTGTAGCATGCTTGGTGTTAAAATGGCGAGCGAGGTTAAAATCTTTAAATACCGCCGCTGCTTCATTACATATAAGACATACTGGTTTACCGTTGTATTCTGTAAAGAAGTATTTCCAAGCCCACTCTTCTTTAAACAGTCGACACTCGGAATCAACTTTTCGTTTTTTACACGCCATTATCCCAAAAGCGGAGCTTATTTTTTCATACAATTATGAATGCAGTGCGTTACTCGACAAGCAAGAACACGGGACAAATTTAAAACAAAATTACCTACGCGAACAAGCAAAACTTTACGTGCGGCTCGCTCGGTGACAGCAGGCGACTGAGTTTATTCACCCGCGCCCGCGCCTCGCACTTCACCGCGCTTCTTTGCGCCCCGTTACTCTCACTACATTGTATACAAAATATATTTGTGTACGTTCGGAAAGACTGTGCTCTTATGAAAAAATGGGGTCCCTCGCTGAGAAGAAATCCTTAGAATTTTAGCCCTGAGTTGGGAATTATAGAGAGGGAGCACTGTACTAAGTAGAATCTACTTTATACTTCTGGACCGTCAAAATATGATTATCGCGGGCCATATACTATTCATGTCGAAGGACCGTCGGCGGGCCGGATTAAATGCTTTCGCGGGCCGGAGCTGGCCCGCGGGCCGTACTTTGCCCATCACTGGTTTAGTGCCTTCCGATTTGAAAATTACATATCATCTATATTAAAAAAAAACAGAAAGCCTGAGAAACCTCTCCAACAGCTGGTGAGACGGTATGCGGAAATAGAACTACTCAGTGTGCCTGCCCAGCAACATGTTAATCAAAATGCTTTAAAAAAATCCCACAATGATGGACCTCTTATCACTAGACAAAACGTAAAAAATCAGTTCAAACTATTACTAAAGTCGTCCTATTCAATCAATTGTGATCATCTCAGTAACGATTGTTGCGCTCTTGAAAACGGATCAGTAGTGAGGGTTTTGAATATAGTCGAGTACAGAGATGGAACGATAGTTATCGTAGGCAAAAAGCTTATTCCAATCGACGATGTGTATACTACACCGTGTGATTCTGGGAAATTGTCTATTCAAGTTGTGAAAGAAGGCAACAGATTGCATTCCTGGCCGCTTGATTCGATAAAATTCAAAATGTTTCGAATACCATATGAGCGAAATTTCGGTGTTTTTCCTTTAATACACATATAACTTGTAAAATTTTCAGTCGAAAAGCCTATTATTGTACTTACATTAAAAAATTGAATAATAGTATCGAGTCTTCTACGATTCACACACCACCATTGCATCTACGTACCAGGTTACTATTCACTCATAAAATACAAGAAAAAAATTGTTCATGCGAAAAAATTGCCATGATTTAAATCAGACGCGCACTATATGCCTTACCGAACCAGACCCACATTTTGTATCGCAGGCTACCTCATGGGAGGAGCGCACTACACATTATAGTGATTGACCTGTTTATAATTTGTGTGAGCACGTTACTCGTCTTCCTTCATCAAATAAACATTATTTTCCATATTTATAAATTGTTATTTTGATGTTGCAATATATAGGATATAATATAAACCACTGCTACGATGACAAAGTATTCGATTGTCGAGTTTGAAGATGGAATACAAATGGTCCCTACTAGTTGGCTGCAGACAGATGATGAACTTTGCCTTTGGCCCAACTACACCAACCAGTTAAAAATTAACAAAGCTATAGCACAGCTCGAAGAACCATCATCGAGTTGGTCGGAACAAACAGTCCTTCGTACGTTTGGCACAGCAAGTAAGTCGCGTATCGTTTATAAGTGTGAAAATAATCTTCCGGAAGATGTTAACGTTCAATATTCCATATTTTCGAGTGTTACATTATAAAGAAGCAACCCTTCTGGTTATGAACCGAACACTTTATACCGTATATTTTATATGGCTGAATAATGGATTCTGTAATTTACAGCGAATTGATTTTTATAAATGAATTTGGGTAAAATGAAACTACCTTTTTGTTAAGTGAGTGATTGATATTTGGTATTTCACAGAGACATATGGGGAGGGAATGACCAAATTGAAGTTGGCCGAAAAATTATCCGATGTCGACACTGCAGCCTCCAATGAAGAAAAGTTATCAGGAAAACGAGGTAGACATCTGCGAGCCAAGCGAGTTATAAGCTCCGACGATGATGATGATGTGGCAGCGCCGGCTCCGAAAAAAAAATTGCCACCATTTCCGAAAGCGCCTAAAAATTTTGCGTTATCCAACTCAGAGGCAATGCAGCGTCCGGCTGGAGGTATAACTATATGTTGGCTTCCCAATTATTCCTGCCTCTGAATTGAATATGTATAATTTATCTTCTTCATTTTTTTATTTGTACTTATGTCTTGTGAAATATTTATTAACAGAACGTGACGAGGGTCATTCTGTGGCAAATTCTGAAGATGAGAGGAGACAAACAAACTCTTTCCCTACTGAAGGTATATAAATGTTTAAGCTATGCAATTGTTCATACCTCTGGAATACATGTATATTATTATTTATTTTTATGAAGAATATTCATTGACAGAGCGGGACGAGGGTCATTTTGTGGATGATACTCAAGATGAGTGGACAAACCAAAGTACAGCAAGTTCCTCAACGCGAAACGTAAACACTATGAGTCCAGGTAGATCATTGCGGAAAGGTTCAATGAGGGAATCTCCCAGAACCACAAAAATACAAAAGATTGACGGTCTGTCTCAAGAAACTGAGCCAGTAATAGGTGAGAAAATAATATACCGCGTTCAATAAATATAGTTCCTCGAACTGTATCGATTTTGACTTCTGTTTACAGATATACTGAAGGAGATCTTAAAGAGAATAGGCAGAATCAATTACCGACTGCGTGATATCGAGGACAAACTCGATGACAAAAAGGGCAAAAGTATTATTACTGAAGATGATGACGAAATTTGGAAACAAGAAGACCACGATTTTCCCCTAAAGACCCAGGAATCACTCGAAAAGTTCGAGGTGGCGTTGAAAGACAAAACCTACGCTTCTAAAATGGTAATCGAATTACATTATATAATTTCATTTAATCTAATGTGAGAGCCGAGTCATAACAGTCAAACTCACATTTTAGAATACTATATATCGATGTATATGTTTGGACATACATCTGAGATTCTCCTACTTAATACATGATTACTGCAATGATATTTATTGATTTGGAACGCATCATTGGTCAATATAGTTTATAGCAATTATCTCTTCGTGAATTGTAGGTCGAATTCATGAAAACTATTGGTGGATCTGCAGCGAATGTAAGCATTGTGAATATTTTGAAATATACGCTATCGGATTTGGTAGCGCAGGAGTATAGTTGGTCGGGCGCTAGAAAGAAGAAGTCGTTCGAAGAATTGAATACATGCAGAATGCTCATAAGTAATCCATTTTCACAATCTAATATTCATACTGACTTACCTGTGTCTGACTAATTACATTTAGTATGTACAACGACTTTTGCTACCGTAATTGATTTGGTGAGATGAAAATTGAAACTATATTAATTGGAAGACTGAAAATCTCCGACAAAATTCAAAACTCATACGAAATGCTGAAAATATTCCACAGAGACTATCCGTAGTGTGTTCAGCACCGTGACTAATGACGACATTAAAGGTGTCGTATCAAAGTGGCTCGCCCAGGCTAAGCTGCGATACACCCGAAAAACGTACGTCCTCTGTCGTATTCACAAAACATATATACCATTATTATACTTCGATTATGGTCACATAGATGAATGCTCACTATTTTTCATTTTTGTAGTGATAAATCTGAACGTGCTGCAGAAAAAAAAGTCAGCAGCGAAGCGGGAAAAGACGCTTCGGATGAATAATCGATTAGTACTCGAAGTACTTTACTCGAAGTGATCACTTCGAGTACAAAGATACCTTATATATGTTATACAGTATAATTATATATCCCGTTACTATATATACATAAGAATCGTATGTTTATATTACTATATGTATATAAAATATATACGAAATAAATATATACATGTCTATATAAAGTTACCTCATAATCGGGGGTAGAACCATCTATAACGTGTGTATAAATATCCTAGCGTATGTGTTTATACACTGTATATAAAACGAATTTTAGCAATATTGCAGAAACATTGCAGGTGTTATGCAACGAATGCGGACATTGAGACATTGCAGCAACATTGCAGGACAGTTGCAGCAACATTGCGCAATATAACCGCAACATTGCCCATATTGCAAAGTTATATTGCTGCAACATTGCTGCAACGTCTCGGTGCTGTATGGGCATATGCCACTACGATCTATCATTAATATTACATCACTACATTTATGTAACGAAATTATTTACATTGGAAGAATTGAATGTGAGACTCCAAGCGTTTACCTACAGCAATAATTATAACAAGAATAAGTCGGCTGAGATTTCAGTACACCATCTTTAAAAAAACAAATGTTTGTCTATGACTGCATCCGAGACGCTCGCCGTTGTGAGACACATATGCTTGATATTAGGACCTTTAATTGACGCAGATGATGAACACTGGCAAATGCTAAAAATTGATGAAAAACATTGTAGATATAGTTCGTAGCCGGGTAGTTCATAAAACATCTCATATCTATTTAAGTTCCATTATCACAGTATATTTTCAGGATCATAAAAGATTGTTTCCCAATGCCATGAAATCAAAGCATCATTTTTTAGTGCATCACCCACGAGTAATGGAATCAGTAGGGGTATTGTTCGAAGTTTCTTCAATGCGCTCCCTGACGGCTTTTTCGAAACGTATTTTAACAGTTTTCGACCGTATTTAGCGTGTATTCTCGTGGTATTGGTATTATCAGCGTGGCAGTACCGTCTGAAAACGGGGCTTGTACCTTCTCAATACGGTATTTTGGCGCTCCTTGGCATACCGTATCCGAACAGTTGGTAGAGGGTCTGCAAACCGAATGTCCCTCAATCAAACTACCAATGAAATACCTTTTGCAAACGGTTAGACTGCAGTATGCAGAACGTCTTACGACCGTATTTGGACCGTTCCCATACGGTATGGTTTTCGATAATACGGTATGTATACTTTTTTTTTTATCACATTATACGAATTTTATAACGAAATCCACAAGAACTGTGTCGGAATGATTGTTGACAATTTGAGATATTCGTCTGATAAAATTTTTTTTAAAGAAATTGGAAATATTTTAGGTACATTTGGTGGATTGGGATTCCGGTACAATAAACGAATTCCAAAGACAATCGCATATCAGTATGAAAATAATTTATTTTGCATTGTATATTAATTGACAATATTAAACGTACGAAGCGTACGAAGGGAATCGTGATATCGCACACACGATTTTACTAACTATGAATAGTTAGGAACGTACGAAGTACGAAGGGAAGCGCGAAGTCGCATACACGACTTTACAAACTATAAAGTGAAACGTAAGAACTACGAAGGGAATCGTGATATCGCATACACGACTTTACAAACTATAAATAGTTAGGAACGTACGAAGTACGAAGGGAATAGTTATACAAACTTAGAAATATGAAATTTTCGCACTTCATTACAGAAAGTCTAATGACTGGTGTCGCATACACGACTTTACAAACTATAAATAGTTAGGAACGTACGAAGTACGAAAGGAAGAGTTATACAAACTTAGAAATATGAAATTTTCGCACTTCATTACAGAAAGTCTAATGACTGGTGTCGCATACACGACTTTACAAACTATAAATAGTTAGGAACGTACGAAGTACGAAGGGAAGAGTTATACAAACTTAGAAATATGAAATTTTCGCACTTCATTACAGAAAGTCTAATGACTGGTGTCGCATACACGACTTTACAAACTATAAAGTGAAACGTAAGAACTACGAAGGGAATCGTAATATCGCATACACGACTTTACAAACTATAAATAGTTAGGAACGTACGAAGTACGAAGGGAAGAGTTATACAAACTTAGAAATATGAAATTTTCGCACTTCATTACAGAAAGTCTAATGACTGGTGTCGCATACACGACTTTACAAACTATAAATAGTTAGGAACGTACGAAGTACGAAGGGAAGAGTTATACAAACTTAGAAATATGAAATTTTCGCACTTCATTACAGAAAGTCTAATGACTGGTGTCGCATACACGACTTTACAAACTATAAATAGTTAGGAACGTACGAAGTACGAAGGGAAGAGTTATACAAACTTAGAAATATGAAATTTTCGCACTTCATTACAGAAAGTCTAATGACTGGTGTCGCATACACGACTTTACAAACTATAAATAGTTAGGAACGTACGAAGTACGAAGGGAAGAGTTATACAAACTTAGAAATATGAAATTTTCGCACTTCATTACAGAAAGTCTAATGACTGGTGTCGCATACACGACTTTACAAACTATAAATAGTTAGGAACGTACGAAGTACGAAGGGAAGAGTTATACAAACTTAGAAATATGAAATTTTCGCACTTCATTACAGAAAGTCTAATGACTGGTGTCGCATACACGACTTTACAAACTATAAAGTGAAACGTAAGAACTACGAAGGGAATCGTAATATCGCATACACGACTTTACAAACTATAAATAGTTAGGAACGTACGAAGTACGAAGGGAAGAGTTATACAAACTTAGAAATATGAAATTTTCGCACTTCATTACAGAAAGTCTAATGACTGGTGTCGCATACACGACTTTACAAACTATAAAGTGAAACGTAATAAGTACGAAGGGAAGCGCGATGTCGCACGACTTTACAAACTAAATGACTCTGAACTTACGAAGTCCGAAGGGAAGTTTCTAACTTGTACACTTAACATGCAGACATTCGTTCCGTCGCACAAGTCGCTGCTCACTTCCGACTCGCTGTCTTTAATTGAAATCTCTTGTTCTTGAGCCAGTCGCTTGCCCAGGAACGTATACGCAGGTGGACGTTGTCTTCCGGTCCTCGTACCGGTATTGACCGAATGCTCTGGAGTTGCGTGCATATATCTGAAAAAATCAAAAATGGAATAAATATACTGAATATATGCGACGTTCGATAATAGTATCCGACACGTATCGCTTCGTGCACGCTTACTTATCAATTTCATATAATCAGGCACTTGCTTGCGGCAATTTGCGTCGGAAGGGGCATCGCTCTCCGGGTCGCTGTCTCCGATCGATGGCCGTGAAGTTCGCCTACGCTTCACATACATCCCTTTGATTTCATCGTCAGACCATATCAGCTTCATTACTTCAACAGCACGACGCCGAACACTTTTCGCGAGAACCGCCGGCATGCAATCTTCGTATTTTCTCTTCAGCCCCGGGTACAGCTCCACGTTTCCATCTGCGTCCGGTTGGAGTTTGGCCGAAAAAGTCGATCTACTAGTGTCGCTAGATTTTGGCGACGAGCTTCCAGCTTTATCATCGACTACCGAAGCTTCCGCAAGCAGGTTCTCCAGGGTGGAGTATGTCACCATTTTTTCGGATATACCGAGTAGGACGCGGTACGTCTTCAACAGTACAGTCACGACGGCTTTCCTGAACTTCATAGTCTGCTGGTCCAAGTCATCTCCACCGGAAGTATTGCCGGATTCCAACGGTACCTGGAATTCTGATTCTTGCGGTACTGTAGAAATGCGCGACTGCGCTTTAGTCCGCGGCGTAGAAGTCGCCGGGTTCGTCCGGCGGTTCACATCTTTATCCATACCTGCAAGCTGAAAGCACGGCAATCGTTTAATAAGTTATCTTCACCGTAGGAATGCATTGGGTTCCGATTACGTAGCGCACATTAAATCATCGACAGGGATGTTTTACTTACGTCATACATCGTCAACGACCTCGGCATGACGCGGCTTTTCGATGTACCGACTGAACGCGGTGTGCTCACAGGTGACGCATCCAACGAGAAAGGTGGCTGCAACAAATTCATAAGCATACGTGATAATCCGAATTCTCCAACATCGCAGATTACAAAAAAAAAATCCTTGGACATTTACAGAATTTGCAATAGCCGTGGACGTAGTGTTTGCGAGTCGAAAACTTACCGACCGGTTAGTCACAAGTGTTGCTACCGGAGACGGCGTAGAAAACCCTAGAGCGTCATTGGTTGATGTCTGGTCCATGGGGGATATCGGCCGCGGATCTTTAGACTGCGAAGAAGACACAATTATCAATCCACAGCTTTCCTACTTGCCTCGACATAAATTAGACCCACGCGTGAACAGCACGATATATTAGATACACGAAAATTTGCAATTCATTTGCAAGTCATTGTCATGAAGAAATGTTCAAAATAGACCGGTATGGAAATACAGGGGAACGAATTGAACCATTTTAAATACCAAACAAAAAAAATTGTTTCGGCGTTAAATTCGAGAAAAAGGAAAACCAACTGAACCGCTAATGTCGATGAATAAAAAAATATTTGTATACTCACTGCAATTATGGTCGAGCATGCGATATCCGCAGCCTTCAGGTTTTTGGCTCGGGCGTTCTGTATGAAGTTCTGTAGAACCAGAAAAACAGAAAAACAGTCCGTATCAGAAAACAAGAAAATTTTAATAATTCAGTCGGTGTATGTGACACGATAGGAGGTGCTCGCGTCCTACACAACAGAAAATACCACACCTTGCCTGCGATGCAACACTTCTTCTTTATCGCCAACAAGTTTAGAGCAGCCTGCTTTTTTGGTAACTGGTTGTGCGGCGAAAAGCTCTTTTTTTTCGCGATACGAATTCTCGCACCAGCGTTCGACGCTCTTCGGCGTAGCTGGATCGGATCACCTGCAAAATGATGCAAATTTTATTTTACACGTATGTCGAGAAACCTTGATGTTATTGAAATTCGACACTCAATGAATACCCACCGATCTCCACTATTCTTTCGACCGGTTTTCTAACGCCATCCAAAATAACTGCGAAGTTATTGTCTGCGTTTCCCAGCATCGTGTCATCCGGGACCAACCATCGATTGTCCTTTCGTACGCGCAACGTATTTTTGGGGACAATCGTCCTAGTTCCGTTGCTTTGTGCTATCAGGGCGTGATCATTCTTCTGTAATGTATCGTAGATAGAATGAAATGAATGCAGATGCCTGCTAATGATATTATCAAAGGTATAATTCTTTTGGAATTAATATTGTTATTATTATTTTCAAATTATTGGATAATAGAGGTACAATTTTGTATTTATTTTTAAGGAGATTATTAAAGTTATTAATGAATATAAAAAAAAATATCAAATTCTCTAAATCATATGATATTAATAATATGAAGTACAAATAAATCATTTGCATCGGATTCAATGCGTAGTAAATGTAGACAGCACAGCACGCCTGGTCGCTATGACTCATAATGCTTGCCTGCTCGAACGCGCGCACACACACACGCCTAATGGAGAAGGGATGGGTAGGGGTGGGGTGGGGAGTACACGAAGCATCGGACAAAGAGGAAACAAAGATAATACGTTATATTGTGCAAAAAATCGGTTATAGCAGATTCTCTCGTTTGCCACATACAAGTTAGCCTGTTACTAGTGTCGCTTCTTCGTTTTACAACATACAATTAGCAGCCTCGTGAAGGAAGTTTCGTTAAAAAAACCAAATATTAAAAAACCAAAAAATTAGCAAGACAAAAAACCGGAAACAATGTCATTGATAACATATTATTTCATGTACGGTTGAACATTGTTATTCGATACCCAACAACTTGGAAATCTAAATCTCTTTGTCCGTAACACGCGGTCCATGCCTGTCCATGCCTGCCGTACACGAGGCGTTATACGCGTTATGTCGTTAATAAATTTAACCGACCCGATATATAATCGCATTGTATATAGCGGATGAGAAATTCATAATGTCGAAGCCCTTATTACCACGCTAAAACAATTATTCGCGGAATACATTAATTATAACAAGTAACACTTACCTTAGTCATGATGGCCGACCACGTGCAGAGACTGCAGAGGCACAGTAACAGCACGAGCACGTCAGCCGACATCAGTGACCTCAGAACACGAACTGGTCTACCATCCTCTTTGGTCTACCGCAGCCTCGTCCGTCTCCTCCTTCGCCCGAACCTGCGCCCTAGAACGACGCAGACGACACTTCTGCGCCCATGTCCTCTCTGCGCATGCTTGCTGTGCCACAGCCTCCTCGATATACGATGAAACAGCGGAACACGTTGCGGCCAACGTGCCACGTCGACAGTTTGGCTGCGTTTATGCTAATTTCAAACTATGCTCACACGTCGGCAAGGAAGGACTCCCGACTCACTACTCTCACTTTCACTTTCCGACTGTCCCTTAATTTTGATTTCAACTTCGCCGCGACTAACACTATTTTTGACACACATTTACGAATCTATATTTCAAACACTGACTAGTCTACTAATTTTTTGTCAACAAATCCAATATATTGTTCAGCACAACAACCACACCCTTTTTCGGGAAGCCCGATAAGCCAGGATTAGGATGAAGTATCGAGGCGATCGGGATCAGTCTGAGTCTTAGCCTCGACAACAGATCGTACGGGCAGTGTACAGTTTAAATTTGGAAATAGTCTTAGATACATAAGAGCACACAATGGACGAACTTTATTTGCGAATTAATCGGTCTCCCAAAGGTTGGATAGCGGATATATATAAGAATAATCAGTCGCTTCGATCCGAACAGCCGGGCGAACGGCTGTTATGTCGGTGATGCATATAATTTCGTCCGACAGAACTACTTTATGAATGTAGCGCGTCTGAAAGCAATATCCGATTCTTGTGAAACGTTTCGCAAATATTACAGTACGTTCCTCGTCCTCGTGATGAAATTTCGCGATGTTTAATATGAAACCAAAACGTTTGTCGGCGATCTGAACGACGGAATCGCAAGATTTCACTCGACGATCGCGACTAGCGAATCGAATACCGCGGAGGCGTACAGTACGGTAGTAAGACAAAATTCTCGGATGAAAACCCGCGTCCAGAAGCAGCTGTCGCTCAACCGCCGTAGGTTGGCGTTGCACGCACCTGCCGGTCGTCACGATTGCGGGTTGATCGGCATCGTCGTATATCGGCCTCTTGTTCATCAACCTATCGATCAGTCGGCGGGCTTCAGGTGACATCCGATCGTCGGACACCGAGTATGAGACGAAAGTGTGCATCAAGAACCTCGAGGCTACCTGAATCACCCGACCTTGCGGACTTGTAATCCTTTCCACGATTTTCCTATTCCACGATTCGAACGGAAAGGCCGAATGTGTCCAAATAGGACCCCAATTCCTGACACATTGGGTTATATGTGTCATGAGATGGACGTTGAAGGACATGTTATCAATACCAAAGTATTCTTCGAACCGTCGGACATAGGTTCCTAACAAAGCTTCGGCGCGGTCCAATTGTTCCGGCGTTACCGAATCAGAATTTAGATAGTGGATCGCCTCGGAAAACAACGAAATATGCCTCAAGTATCTAACCTCAAGGATACCTTCCAGACACGCAGACGCATATCCTAGCCAATTTCTCCATTCCGAAGCTTTCCACTGCTTCGAAGCGGTAGTACTCCGCGGAACTCGAGATAGACGAGTCGGTGGTGTAATCGACAAGAGTCGTTCGTCGATTATACGAATGTCGTTCGGATTGCCGATATAATATGGCTCACCGGCGGACTCTATGAGCAAGCGAAGATGTTGTTTGGCAACACCTAAGTAACAAGCATGCATACTGTCAACGACGGTACCGTTGCATACATCGTACGAAGGCAGCCCCGTTACACAGGAAACTCCCATCATTCCGCGAACCGTCTCTCCGGTACGAAGAGCTTCGCGCATATCAGTCGTTACTTCATAGTGAGTCCGAACTTGTCCGAAACTCTGTTCGACGGGATAGACAAATTTCCCAGGTCGAAGGCTACGACCGACGGCGTAGCAATGTAAACAGCCGTAACGGCCGTTGAACTGCTTCATCCGCATCAAGCTCGCTCTGGCCGGAGAATCGACACAGCCGATGACAACCACGAATTTGGATCTAATCTCGCGATCTGGGGATGGCTTCCACAATATACCTTCATCGAAGAGTTTCTGCATTTCCGCAACGAAAGGTTTTAAGAAGTGACTTAACACAGGATGTGTATCGTCGACGTAGATACCAGCGAGTAGCATATGTCTTTTTCTCATGTGCGGCGGTAGTTCGTTGATCTCCACGTAGATGGGCCACGCGCTGGTATTCGACGATTTCGATACCTTGCAGCCATCAGTATTGAACGTGAGCGAAAAGTTGTTGCAATTCGCCAGGATATTTCCAGGCAAGGACAGGTTCTTGTACGCCTCGCCATCATAGATATCCTCGAGGGCATGTACATTTGTCTTTTCCCTACGGAATTTATACTGCAGGGATTGAAAAATGTTCGGTGTCGAAAACAGTTGCTTGATTTGTGAGGTGACGTCCAGTTGTAAAAAGTACCCCAAAGTTGTATTCGGTCGATCAGGACCACAAGCCAGGCAAAAGCATGGCGCCTCCAGATATGTTTCTTCGAAATATCCCTCACAGCGTCGGCAGTAATATCGGCGTTTCATAGTCGTTGTATTGCGGCACAATAGTTTCCAGAAAGTATCCTTCGTCTTGGGAAGACGGTTCTTTCCATGTGAGTCCGACATCCACCTCAAAATATCTAGTGTTGCCTCGTATGATAGTTTGTGTCTTATCGACAGGGAAACGATAGCAAGTAAATGATCTCTTGCAGTCACCCGATGCTTCGCCCTCAGCGGTAAATTCCAACGCGGCGAATTGTCGATATTGAAGGCAAGGTCGGCATTACCTTCAACGCCATCGTCATCATCGTCAGGATCATCAGGATCGTCATCGTCATCGTCAGGATCATCAGGATCATCAGAATCGTCATCGTCAGGATCATCAGGATCATCAGAATCGTCATTGTCAGGATCATCAGGATCATCAGAATCGTCATCGTCATCGTCAGGATCATCGGAATCGTCATCGTCATCGTCATCATCAGGATCATCATGATCGTGATCATCGTCATCGTCGCCAGGCAACCTGTCGTCGGCCCTATGTCTGCTCGCAGATGTAGAGGGACGAGGACTTTCGACCCCTGGTTCGTCCACCACTTCAAAACTATCCTGCCGCATTGTGTTTTCGGCCGATGATGTACCCTGCCGATGTATGCATTGTTCTTTCGTTTGTCGGTACAGAACTAATAGTGCTAATAAACAATGTACCCTGAAAGACCCGGGAGTTCTGCAGAACTATTTCCAAAAATCCGGAAGGGGGGTTTCGGTCGAAGACAGACTACACGCGAATAAATCGTAAACGTGTCCAATCTTTCTGATTATGGTGTTATCAATTACATATTGTTGAAATTCACCAGACCGATGTGTGAAGGTGTATATGAAAAAATCAATATCGCCTATCCCGTAGTCTAAATAAGTAGATGTAATGAGTGCAGAGTTCTCATGACGGTCAGCTGCACCGATACTGTACATGTAATACTGTTTATATTACAGTGATAAGGATAGGTTTAAGGGATGCATTCTGTATACAGAAAAGTCGCACAGTCTCTAAAAAGGAGTCAGTCCTCTTGAAGGAGCATAGAGTCTTATATGAACTTTAATGCGTATTGATTATTTTGTACCCCCATAACCAATACATATCTTGTATCATGTACCTGTCAAAAATAGTGTGGTATCGAAAATTGTGTAAACTCACCGAACTTGCAAAGAAACTCATCGGAAAGGTATTACTTAACCCGGTACGGACGAACGCTGCGCCGTATTCTTTAAATTTGCGCTTCATACGTCTGTACTCCCTCTGTCGTTGTTGCCGATCCATATTGATAATCTGCAATACGAGACAACAACTTGAAATTGTATGATACGGATTAAGGAAGCACAGATCGGCCGGGATGTCAAAAAAGATTTTTTCGTTGCAGTGTGCGTAAAATCCATTTTTACACCTCGATTTTCAGGGTGTAAAAGACGTTTTTCGATGCATCGGTTGTAAAATTCTCTTTTACGCCCTCGAGGTGTAAAATGAAAAATCACGAAATTTGCTTCCTTTTTTACTGTAATGACTTTTACTACATTTCCTTTTTTTTTTCAAAATAGAACAATAGACTGTACAATCACCCTACTAACAGACACGTATTTAGAAATGAATTATACACCGCTTCTTTATACCACCTCCATTTTCACGAAACTCACGATTATAGTTCAGTTTTTTAGAAAATATATACCTCTGAATTGTTGATAATCTTTAATTTAGTTTTGTTTTTGAAGCAATTTTTAATTGATTTTTGATTTTGTGGGGGGGCTCCGCCCCCCCCCCCAACCCCCCCGGCGGGGGCTGCGCCCACTGCACCCCCCTAGCGGGGGCTTCGCCCCCGCTCCCCCACCAGGGGCTGCGCCCCTGGACCCCCCGACCTGTTCTAACTTGACCGCTTTTGTTCAATTCATTCTATGTTGAATTTAAATTCTGCCTAATGACCTTTCCTTCAATCTTAGCGGCGTACTTTACGCGCACCCACCAATCCCCAATACATTCCTATGTAGTATGTGAACGATTTTCCACACACCGCAAAGAAAAATATCGTATGCACCACGGGCGTACGATTTCGGCCCTCGCGTGATCGTCGCGACCTAAGGGCCGGCTTCGCCGGCCCTCGGTAGCGCGATCACTCCTCGGGCCGAAAAACGTCTTTTACACCCTAGGCACATAATATACTATTGTTTCAAACCCCCAACTATATATTCATTGCCGTTAGTAACATCATTTGACGGCATGAAAATACGTCGGTTACACTCGATCCGATGCGAGCGAGCCAGTTGACTTGCCGTTCTTCGGGTTCCATGCGTATGTGTCACGGGCTCACCGTTCTAACGAGCTATCTCGCTCTAACACTTGCTCGCGCACTCTCTCGATTCGAGTACATATACGACTCTGCTTCTATCACTGCTGCCCCCCGCCCATCCCGCCGTGCCCCGCCTCCTCAGTTCTGGTGCCAGGCTGTCTGACGCAGAAACTAGTCTAGGCGCTCATGCTGTCTGCCAAGCTTAGAAGGAGACGGAAGGTCGGGCAGAAGGAGACGGAAGTCGGCTGGTGCGGATTGTCCTCTAATATGTTAGAGAATGATAACCCACACTAACCGATCTTTCGTCTCTCTCTATTCCGATCAAGCCTTCGTTACACGCCGCCTCATTACTGATATCTCGCGATCGATAAATTTACAATATACGGTCGAAATAACTCGGTTCATATAAATTACTAACCATCGAATGTCATGAAATTTATGTTAGGTATTACATGCCGAATCAAAGAGCCTCTTCACCCGACCACCACGTGTAAAAATGAATCTAATTATGTGGAGCAGTTGGGCCCATATAAGTATGTGCAAATATATACAATTCTTTTTAATCGTGGCTGTTGATAATTTGTATGGGTTTTTCGTGTGCAGATCGGAGAGGTCGGATAAAAACCTCGTCGCTCTCTGTTGTACTGTTCGAAATGTAACGAACAAACGTGGCAACGCTGCAGTTTAGTTATTACTGCAGGCATGAAACGAACTACCGGAGCGATTGAAACGGCATAATAAATTATATTAACACATAAAATCATGCTTGCTTACCTGAAAACGATAAAACGCAGACGTAACTTCGCTCCGAATTTGCGTCCTGATATTGAAAATTATTGTTACACCTGTTGAACGACACCACGTTTCTGCGCCTTCCTGGAAACGTACACACACCAACAGACAGCGTTGCCAGTCTGAAATTTTGCTGCGTACTAGCCATGGATATAAAAAGTACTAGATCCGAGGTGTTCCGTACTAAACGCACCTGTTGACTGTGTCGACTACTGGCTGAGTAAAGTAAAATCCTGCATGGATTTCTACTGTACCGATGAAGATTACAGTCAACTTGTATCGAAAAAATCTACGCAGTCGGAAACACGAAAAAATAGTTTTCAATTGGTTCAATTTTTTTCCAAACCATGCATATTTGTAGAGAAGATGAATGATTAATCGTTACCTAGTGTGGAATTCCTAAATGAAGAGTATGATAAAGTAGGATTGGCTTTTGTCAGAAATATCAACTGTTCGAGATTTTTTGGCTCGGGTTTTTACCACGTTTTCTTCATGCCGCCAAATTTTCAAAAAGGTACTAGATTTTGCTACCGTCGTACTAGCGTACTAGATGGAACCAAAATGTACTAGATCTAGTACAATAGTACTAACACTGGCAACGCTGCCAACAGAGTCGGAAATGGCAATTCGATTAATGGCGGAAACGACTAACTGAAGAGTTAATTCGAAGCACAGATTCGTCAAACTAGCGGAAATTCTTATTATTCGATAATCATAATATTTAAAAAATAATATTTTACATTTGGGAAGTAACTCTTCATAAGTATATAGTGTTGCATATTATTTTAAAAAGTTAAATTCAGTATGAGTGGTTATTAAAAACAATAAACTGTAATTTTTCGATGACAATTAATGAGGTAGTGTGAATCACGCGGTGCAACTATGCTGGCGACACTCACCGCCTTGGTGGCAGTCACAAGTTCGATAGATAGATATATGGATACACAAGAAAAGTAGTTAGATATATACGTCACGCCCGTGTAGCAACGGAATAGACTGGAATATTCGATTCGACTCCATTGCACATGGCCGCGGTGGACGCGTGTGAGGTGAGACTGCTGGGCTACTGGCGAACAAAGAAGTGATCCTACTACGTGAAAATTGTTACAAATTCCGTGATTACGCCTCTTATGGAAAAGACGACAAAGGACGAAGCCGAAGGATTAATCGGAACCTGAAGGAGGAAGCAAATGCGAGGTAAGTATGTGATACGATTAATATGTATGAAGATATAAATAGTAGAACGGTTGGACGTTGAAACCGTTATGCTGTCGCGCCGCCATAATTACGAGCTCTCTGTTGAAATCAGTCGTTACGAAAATTGCTTAACTTCCTCAACTCTCGTGTGTATGTAGCGTTCAGGTATGAACTACGTAGAGCCGTTGTACAATACCTTGATATACCCGCGTTGAAATGCGATGAAAATTTTGAGGCATAACCTAGAATATAGTAGGTATGTACACTAGGTGTGTTTGATTATGACATATATGAAGTTGCATGCGCCCAATTCTTTTGTTCTCTTTTTCCCTATACTTATACTAGCAAAAGAGAAGACGGACGAATTTGGGTGCAACTTCATATGTGTCAGAATCCAACAAATGTAGTATACACTCGGCACCGTGTACCGCCATATTCGCATGTTGATAATTTTCAGGTAGATGACTACCATCAAAGGAGTGCGCGAACGTGCGATACAACGGGACATGCGGCGATACCGGGAGGAAGCGTAGAAGTACCGAGCTCGTTCCAGTCTCATCCAGATGCCATTTCACAAGAGAGAACGCCGTCGGAAGATAATGTATTGTACGCGGATCCGTCCGGTGTCGTGCTACTATTGTAATGATCGGAGGTTAGCATTAACATACGTACGCCATTTGCTATTAATGGTATTAAAGGTTGATAATAATGAAAATTCATTAAAATCGTTTATTGAAATTGTTCAGGTACCACGGATGATGCGGTAACGCGAATGGACTGCAAACGCACCGAGTATACGGCTGCTGAATTGTCAAGGCCGCCTCAGGCGATACTGCTTCGCTACGGGGGCGTACTTCACCGAAAGACGGAGCATGTAATACGAACGATCGACGAGGGAAGGACCGGAACGAAGTACCGCTGGCGTATGAGTACAAGATTCCAGATTTCGAGAAGGAAAATGTGGCTCGCCCCTGGACCCCGTCTGTTTTTTTCGTCGCATCCTTGAAGCCTACCACTAGAATCCCCTCTTTCGCTCACTTGATGTACGATTTAATATTATGACAATGAATTAGGCAACAATTACGGAAATTACCTGAAGTATACTATAGTATACGTATTTTCTGTTCAGTATACTATTATGTACTTCTTGCTCCGATTAATATTTTCGTAGTTGACGACATAAATATGAAAATTATGCTTGCAATGTTATATGTCTCTTCATGTAAAGTTAGTGAATTATTGTAGTTTTCTCTCGTTAATAAATCCAATATACAGAGAATAGTCCGATATGTCTTGCTCAGAAAAGAGCGACGCTTTCGTGCGAAGACATATATGGAATTTCATTTAAAAATCATGCTATCCCTGCATCGGTTGAAATATGCGGGACAGCATGATTTTCAAATGACATTCTATACATGTCTTCCTCCGCCGAGGCGTCGCCGTTCTCGGGTTTCCCATTTTTTTTTTTTTTTAATTTTTTTTTTCTCAACCGTATGAATGCTGTTAGAATGCGGTATTGATGCAGTGTGAGTGCTACTAAAATACGGTGTGGATATGGTCTGAATGCGGTACTGAATCCATCTAGCTACGATACACATACCACGGTCATACCTAATTTTTGGAAGAAACCAGGAAATTTGTGGGTATGGTAAGGTGTCCATACCGTATGAAAGCTCACGTTCATACGGAAACAATACCGGTGCAAGACGGTCTGCAAAAGGGCGCCAAAATACGGTATTCTTCAAGTAACCATACGCGGTTAATACGTCGATAAACGATATCCTAACAGTTTTTTTACCTAGTGACAACCTTGCGAAAAAGTCGTCAGGGCTATGAAATAAAACATAGCGAAGGCAAAGTTATTGCAAGTTCAGCTCTAAACAGAATCAACGTATGCCATACAATAGCTTTAAGACACCAATTGATTCTCAATAACCGACTCCTCAATAAACGTGAGATTAAGAAACGTTAAGATTGTAATTATTTCCAAAAAACTACTCGATTGTTTTTTTGATGCACATACCCAATCATATAAAATTATTGATATAAATGCACACGAATGGGTATGTCTGCATCAGAAAGATTTAACCAGCGCGGTTGTCTCATACAAAAATATTTTAAGCGATGGTTTCACCTACATCGCGAAAGTATAAATATAAATATATTTGATTCAAATATTATAAAAGAAATATCATGTACCTCAAATATTCGAATTATTACTATTGAAAAAAAAAAGACAGAAGAATCCCCACTCGTAGATTAGTATAGATTATTACATTCGTATTTCGATTTTCTCTATATCAGCATAACTTGTTACGTTACATTGATTTAGTATGTTTCATTGGTATACTATGAGATTACCTCTCATACTGATTATGGTACAGATAATTATACTTTATAAAGACATACCATCATGATGGATGAATGTATTTACTTTAACAATGAATCTGTCACGTCCTCTGGACCTAGCGCCCTGAACCCATTCAACACATATAACCCACACGACCACTAAAGACAAGAAATCTACGTTACCCACAGCTACACTAGTAGTACGATCGAATAATATTCTTTTCTTTTACCAATAACCGTATGTAGGCCTTATGCCATAGAGAGGTTATTATGGATAAATATTACTATAGAGAGATATTGCAGAGCCTGCAAGGGAACAACTCAACATACCTATAAATGATAGATAACCAAACACACCTTCAGGAAATTAATGCGTAAAATGGTTAATAAAAACCTTGATGAGTATTCCCTTTCGGGTAAAACAATCAATAAACAATATGTTATCATTAGTTATGAAACCTATTAACCCTAAATTTAACAATAATAATAATAATAATAATAATAAACAGCTAGAGTAATGATGTTAGTTGATGAAGGTGTTGGGAAAGCCATGCGGACGTTATCAAATTTTATACATATGAATACATATTTCATCGATATTGGGACAAGTCCCTGTGACGAACCAACACCTACCAAATTTATGAATAAGAAACTTGGTTAAACTATAACGTAATTTAAAACGAACACCATGGTGGAAAAACTAGAAATTAACAATCATATATATATATATATTGTAACGGATCGGGTGATCTAATCCCGAGACAATACGTCGCCACGCGCACCGTCAACCGCGCACAACAAGTGACGTCAATCGGTGACTATTTAAGCGCAGCGCTAACCTGGCTAATCAGCAGTGTTAGGCAAAGCGCCACGCTGACTCACCTATTTCTTCCCGATACTAGGCAAAGTAACCAGATCGTTCTATTAATTAGAGCAGTGTTAGGCAAAGCGCCACGCTGACTCACACTCATTTAATTTTTCGAGGCCGTACAGGCATAGCGCCACGGTTCTCTGTAGCTTCATTTTTGCGTACGGAAACGGCCATAGCGGCGTTTTACGTCTTCGAGTCAATTATTTTCTTTGTTTTCTTTTCTTCATTATAATTCAATCTTTGCTTAATTTATATTCAATCTCACAAATTCACGAGAATTTAATTTATATTGCATGTATAACGACTGTAGAATCGTTGCTTAGCTAAATCTACAAATTTCGACTAAATTTATGTAATCTAATTTTATAACATAACTTATGGTTGCAACCATTTCACCAATTATGAATTTATTTGATTAATTAAAACTTATGTTAATCGGGACGGTTTTCTTTTCTTCAAAACCTTTTTCTCAGTAGGCTGAACTGACCTGACTAACATCTTTTATTTAATTAGCTAATATACAGCTTCGGTGACGACTGCACTGCACAGATCAGATACCCGCTTCGGTGCGCTTTGCGCATCCAAGTCGAGATACTGTCTCGGCAAGTGCGTCGAATCCCAAGTCTGATACAGCCTCGGTGCTGCTTGCAGCATCCAGGTCTGAGGGAGGCAGCTACGGTGTGATTCGCTCCACCCTAGTCTGTATCAGGGACTAACAAATTGATTACCTCTACCAAGGAGCCTTAGAAATTAATCTAGAGTAAAGACACTCACAAGTAACTAGCCATACGCGACACCTTCTGTGTCGCGTACAGCACCCAAAAAGTTACAATATATATATGGGCAGATCCATTAGTTTTCGACGAAAGTGTGCGCACTTGGGTCAGCGATTTTGATGCCGATTTTTTCCCTGAAAGTAGCCTGGAAAGGAGATGATCCTAAAAATTTGAGCCCGATACGATCAAATCCGGCCGCCAGAAAATATTTTGAAATTCGAAAAAAGTCGATTTTTTAGTCATTTTCAAAAATTTATATCTCAGCTTCCATATAACTTAGAGACTCGTGTAAGGCGTTATTATTCTCTGTGAACCCCCCACTTTCAAGAAAAAAAATGGTCATCGGTTCAAATTAAAGTCCGGCTTCACGGCAAGCTGCTAACTAAACCACTGTTTTAAAGAACTTTTGCCTATTTTTGAAATGCTGTCATATCTACAGTTTCCGAAGTAGAGGGTTGATCAGCAGCTCATATTCTTCGTTCAGGTGTACTCTAATGAAATCTACACAATTTTTCGTTGATTGCTTCTATTTCGTTAAGTTATGGCCATCTAAAGTCAACTTATTTTCGAAAAATCGCTATTTTCAGATAGCAAGAACTTTTATCTCCGAACTTCGATTTGCTTCAAATTTTCAGGAAAGTTGCTCTGTTACGTCCCTAATAAGCCCTGAAAATTTCTACGAGGAAATCGAGCTTGGATCCGAGCTCCCTCGGCTACGATTCCCTCGTAGAAATTTTCAGGGCTTATTAGGGACATAACAGAGCAACTTTCCTGAAAATTTGAGGCAAATCGAAGTTCGGAGAAAAAAGTTCTTGCTATCTGAAAATAGCGATTTTTCGAAAATAAGTTGACTTTAGATGGCCATAACTTAACGAAATAGAAGCAATCAACAAAAAATTGTGTATATTTCATTAGAGTACACCTGAACGAAGAATATGAGCTGCTGATCAAGCCTCTACTCCGGAAACTGTAGATATGACAGCATTTCAAAAATAGGCAAAAGTTCTCTAAAACAGTGGTTTAGGTAGCAGCTTGCCCTGAAGCCGGACTTTAATTTGAACCAATGACCAATTTTTTTCTTGAAAATGGGGGGTTAACAGAGAATAATAACGCCTTACACGAGTCTCTAAGTTATATAGAAGCTGAGATATAAATTTTTGCAAATGACTAAAAAATCAACTTTTTTCGAATTTCAAAATATTTTCTGGCGGCCGGATTTGATCGTATCGGGCTCAAATTTTCAGGATCATCTCCTTTTCTAGAGTACTTTCAGGGAAAAAATCGGCATCAAAATCGCTGACCTAAGTGCGCACACTTTCGTCGAAAACTAATGGATCTGCCCATATATATATATATATATATTGTGACGTTGCACTTTGTGCAAGCGCCCCAGGTACTGCCCAGTACGATCTCAGGTGTGCGCGGTCGACAGGATACCCAGGGTTGGCAAAGACAGGGATAGGCAGGCTAAAATAATTCCTAATTTCCTTCTGTTTTCTTGTACTTTCTTTCTATGAAACTTGTACCCCGCGCTACGGCGTGCAACGAGCTGACCTACCACCGAGGGAGCAACCCTCCAAGGTCGGCAGACTCGAGCCAACGACTCCTGGAATCGTCGGGAAACGGGATGCCGCGATGACAGCGTACAGGGCTGAGCGAATCAAGTAACTCACTAAAGCCTCCTGCATCGACGACTAATCAGCCTGGAGCTGAACCCAAGGAACAACATCTACCCTCCTGATTATCGTACCGTCGCCGTGTTGGCCGAGAAAGCCCACGAGTATCGTTCCGACGAAGAGTGGCCGCGCCGCGTGAGGAGGTTCTGGTGACCTTCCGCGACGCCAATGGTGCAGTGGAGGCGAAGATCCGGTGCAGGGTCGCCCCTCTGCAGCCAAGTCCTCCAGTTAGGCAAACTCCTGCTGGGTCGACGATTGGAGAACCCCTCTTGATCCACGACAATCAGGGAGTAACGCGAAACGATAAAGGAGCCGTCAGGTCGAGCAGCTACGAGATTCGAATTAAGCGCGCCCCAGGTCTAGCCTAAGCCAAAACCCGGCAAGACCGGGATTTGCCAAAATTACGATCCAGAAGAAAACATAATTCCGTCCGCAGGACTCTAGTGTGACGCGCAACAACTGTCCGCTAGATCTGCGCTACTCATGGGAAACAAATAGGCCAATCACGGGGGCACGTAAAAACGCTCGCACCACATCACCTAGCGAGCCGAGGAATCGACCAAGGATCCACCTCTTCTGCGTTCGACTGTCGACCAGCGCACACGTGCCGATTATCGTCCCGAGTTTCCTTATTCTATCTTTCTTATTTTCGGAACCACACTCAAAATTTAGTAGTTTAAATTCAATTTAGTGTAACAGTGCCTTGAGGCCAAAAATTTCAGTATAAGGTAAGCCTGTTTAGTTCATTGTACAGTCACGACATAATTCACAAATCGTATGGTATCGAGTACGACTATTGTATAGAGTATCGTTTGCTACGCAGGCGTTGGGCCACGCGGTCTCGTCGTGCTGTAGGTTTTATTTGCTTCTATTTAATTTAGTAATATCGTCTCGTACCGATTCTTCACTGTCTCATTTAATTAATGAATTATCTCGTGGCTGGCTGTTTGGTTGCTTGAGCATGCTTTGAGGTTAAGCCTCGTGCTAACTAGCATTTTCTATTTAATAATTATTGCGGACTTCAACGTCCTATACTTTGTAGTCGAGCTACTATCACTCTCTTGCTTCTTTCTATAGTAGTATTATTCACTCTGTCTTGCTTATCCTGGGTATTGCGAACGTAGTTGTAGCCGTGGAGAGATATAATTCTCGTCCCGTATTATTATTTTCTTATATTGTGTAAATCTTTCTTGAGGACTATCCATGTTAATTTTTAAGTAAGTTGGTAAATCCTGGTAATCCAGATTACTGTTCTCTCGTTTACGAACTTTCTTATGGTTGAGCAGAATTGTTACCGAATTATATCGAGCCTAGTATTTTGAATGTTGTGAAATTAGAGAATATCGTCCCGAACGACTCGTTATCCTTGTCCATGATATGATTTTGATTAAAAGTCTCGTCTAATTACCAATTCAAATCTGTGTTATTTCTCTGAGTACTATTTGACCACCTGGTAACCTACCCCCTCTACCCTCTGGTTTATTAACTGAACTAGCTGAGCACACCCGTCGTAAGTCTCTCATTCATTTTCTATTTAATTGATAACTGACGCGAGAGGCGTCTGGCGCCCAACGGAAATTTAGGTAAAATTCATAGTTCCACGTTTCGTTCTTGTTTCATTCATTCTTCTTTCTATTTATTTGCGATTAAGAGACGAACGCCGTAGGGTAGCGCGAGGGGCTTCCCCTCTTCCCCCTTTCCTGACTGGAAAACGCGTTACAATATATATGATGTATGTATAATAATCGATAATCGTTAATCATGATAGATTCATTCAGAGATCCGAGCGATCTCCTTCCAATTATTTTTAGGGGTTAGGGTTTTAACATTTTCTTTTGAGAATTTTAGGTTTCTCTCAAGTTGATAAAAAAAAAAGAAAGGGAAACCCGGATAATCCACAACGCGAAGAACTCGGACCAGGACAAAATAAGACTGCAATCCTCTGAAATCCCCCTTCTTCCACTTTTCCCGAACCAGATAAGATCGTTGTAATTTTATTCTTTTACATTTATTAAGTATTAATTAAGAATTATTATTAACTCCGGCCTTCAGCAAGACAGTGATTAAACAGTTTTCCCTGTTCCTCGCACTCACATTTGTTTCCCACTCTAGGGTGTGCTGGAATTTCTTTACCAATTTGGGATCCACCTGGGAGCGGCTTATGATTCCTGTTTCCTGTTTCCTGATTCCCTGCCTCTGGACCTACCTGACTTTCTCTTACGAATCAGAAACCGACTTCATCTCCAGGCGGTTTTCAACTTTCCAGATACCCCTTGCTCTTCGAGGAAATACTTCAATGATACTTCACTTTGGCTAGATTTAGTGAAGATTCAAGAACTCATGTTGAAATTATTTTAAAGCTCGGCTATCTTTTCAAGGTTTTCTATGGTTTACCTTGAGAATAAAGGCGAATGCTGGATAGTTACATGAGAGGGAATTTGAATTTAAGAGCCATAGCTCGTCCACTCTCTACGAGCCTATTTAAGAGTCGGGACGCCTCTTCCCCTCAGGGGGGGGGGGGGGGGGCAATGTTACAAAAGGTGAAATCACCCATATTCCAAAACTACCCGATCTAATAACATTTATAGACATTATACCATCAATTACCGAATGTCACTCAAAAACAACCAAATGAGGTTGTCAGCCAATCGATGTTTTATCAACAGTCTCGCTCAAGACTTTAACTCGGGCACTTGTATTCAAATATAACTAATTCGTTTGAATCAATCTAATTGCGCCTTCAAGTCTACTTATTTCGCTCGGGGACTCATAGCTTCTCCTCTTTACGTAACTCATCAAGTTACAGTATTTTGATTTTATCATTATTGTTATCTTTATTTTTATTATATTTTCAGTTTTATTTTTGGTTTTTATTTTTTATTTTTGTTTTTAATTTCATTTTTATTCTTGTTTTTATTTATTTTTATGCATTTCTACTTTTATTTGATTTTATTTTTATTTTATGTTATTGTTATTTCATTGTTATTTTGTTTTATTTTATTATCACATTAATTACTGCTATCTGTCACCGAGATGTACTACAATTTTGCCCTTTGGCCTTGGCTTGGGCATATTAAATCAGATCAATCAATCAATCAATCCTCTTTCTCCCTTTTTTCTAGCGCTCTTCTCATTTCTCTCGTTACTTCGCTTACTTCCTCCCCTACCCTCTTTCCCCTACCCTCTTTCCCCTACCCTCTTTCTCCTTCCCTCCTGCCATCTGCACTCTCTCCTAAGCTTTTCGCTCCCTTCCCTGGTCCATACCCCCCTTACCGTCCTTATCCCCTTCCCCTCTTCCTCCACTTGTCATATCCCGTCATTGTTAGTATTACCGGTGGTCCGAGTCTACTCTGTCCCCTATCTCCATTCTTTCTACTCTCTCCTTTGCTTCCCTTCCCCCCTATCGCATAGTCTATGACCGTGTCTCTTGTCTGTTCTGTCTGTCTGTAAAAGTATTGACAATACATATCACAGAACATTACAATAGATTGCTCTATGACAAAACAGCAAGAAAGAATACTTACAAGCTAGAGTTAGAAAAAGTTAGATAGAGAAATCGATAGATATGAGCGCAGTTAGACTAATTTAGATTAAAAATTAGATTGAGTTGAGCTAAGCAAGGAAAGAGAGAGGCAGCAAGTAGTGCGAGACAGGGCAAGAACTGCAGAGAAAGCCAAGAGACTAGCTCTTACCCTCCAAATCAAAGAGATACCGGTGCAAGACCGTTTTGAATCCGGCGAGGGTCTTGAAGGCCTTAATGCTAGCAGGGAGAGAATTCCAGTGACGAACTACCGACAGAGCGAGAGAGTTTCTGAGCCGCTCCGTGCGTGGGGTCGAAGTAACAGAGTCCCCACGGATCCGCCGAAGAGGACTATACCCTGTTCATGGAGAGAATACCCAAACGTCGCGCAGCTTCGAACGGCCTGAGAGTCGGGTGGGGGTAACGGAGCTCACAACTCAACGCCGTATCTAAATTATCATACGTTTGGTCCCCGGCCGATAATGTACGCTCTGTAAAGAAATTGACCGCTCGGCTTAAAGACTCGGGGCCCCCGCGTCGGCTATACCGGGTCTGCTTAGCCATGCAACCCGTTTGGCGACATGGAGAGGGTAAAATGGGTGGAGCGTTGGGTGGGATCTGACCGAACCGGACGAGTTCTGTTTCGATCGTTGGGTATTCTCTCCGTGAACGGGGTATAGATCCTTATGCAGGATGAACAACAAATAACTCCCGGAGGTAGGCAGGGAGACGTAGTATGGAAAAGCGAAAGAAGGAAGTAAAGTCTCCTGATGCTACACTTACATTAGCCACCCTAGTTCACGAGCGACACCACATACAAACCGAACACAGGAGTTAGGCATCGCTGAAGCTTTAAGTTCAGCATTCCAGAGAGATCCATTATATATGACGCAGCAATAACCGAAGATCGGAAAGATTAAGGTGACGAACAACTGTCTCCGGAGCGACTTTGACAGCAGACGCCGCGAGGCTGCCACTCCAGTCCAGCCTCGAGTCTACCCCAATATCCCGCACCTCGTCTGAAAATGGCAGGCGGACGCCACCGAGTATTACCGGGGATATGTCGACCAGTGTGAACCTAGAGATGTACGATTCACTCTCAACGACGATCACTTGGGTTTTGGCCGGGTTGAGCTTCGGCAACGACCTGCTGGACCACCCCAGTCGGACAGTTCTTGAGAGCCGCAGTGGAGGTGAATCTGAAGATTATCAGCATAGACCAAGTGCTCCACGTGCCCGGAGGTCTCCGAAATGTTGTTAATAAACAGCGAGAAGAGCAAAAGGCTCAAGACCGAATCCTGCGGCGTCCCCCCACTCAAGGGAAACCCAAAAAATCTGTAGTGGCAGCGAACCAACTGCGAGCTCATTTCGATCTCGAGCTCATTCAATCGGTAGAAGTACGGTGAAATTCAACGTACGCCGTGCTCGCCAGGTTCATAGAATTGTCTGACAAAATAGGTTCGATACTTTAATAATCTCTCACGGCTCCAGCAATGCTCAGCGCATCTGAGTTACAAACTGTAAAAGAATTTGTTCAATTGCCGAAAGCTTTCGAAGATGCAACAAAAATATTTTGTGATGAATTCTTTCTTACTGGTAATAGTCATACCAATTGTCAACACTTTGAATAAAAAGTTACAAATCTGTGAGCCTAATACTGCAATTGGACAGCACATGAATAAAATTCTGTCACAACAGTTCTAAAAAGGTTTGAAAACATTGAACAAGATTCTAGTTTAGCAATCGCGACAATTTTGGATCCGAGGTGCAAGAAAATCTATTTTTCTGACAGAATAGCCTGCTCTTACGCAGTCAATGAAATCATAAGAATGGTGAACAGTGCTGTTTCGAATAACGAGAGTAATATAATTAAAGTCTCTGAAGGTAGATCCCTGGAACCAAAAGACGATTTCTGGTCATATCACGACGGTCTGGTAAATTTATGAAATTTGCAAAAGTCCGTCAATCACAACCAGGGTGAAATGCCGCAAGACTTTCAGTATTATCTAAACCAACCACTAATGAAGATGGATGACAGCCGAATAAAGTACTTAATTGTTGCAGGAATTTCACCTTTGAGTGCTCTGGGTAAACGGTGTCTGGCAACAATTGCGACTCCCGTTCCATCCGAACGATTATTTTCAAAAGCAGGCTGAATCATGAATGAAGCCAGGAATCGTTGACCCCAAGTTCACCTCCAACAATTGTTGTTATTGGGCCCCCTTTCAATCGGAGATTGAAGTTTGATAAAATTACCATTTTACCAAACTGTGATTTTGTCAAATTGCAAACCCCTATCATGAGACTATGTACAGTAATTATCACAGATTCTTTTGCACCGAAAATATGCAACCGGGGATATATGTTCTTTTTAAGTTGACAATAGCTGGCAGTAGCTGACTTAAGTGCCCTCGCGACGGTGAGCGGCAATTAATGATTATTGTTGCCTAGGGTATTGCCAACTTAAAAAGACCATGTACCCTCGGTTGCATGTTTCCGGTGCAACAGAATCCGTGATCATTACTGTACGTATACTATCTGCAATAAAAATAAATATGTTTTTATTATAGTATCAATTCTTGTATTATTCATATCGATATTTCATTCCCGATATTTTACCTGTATCGATACTGTGACGGTCGATACGTCATAACATAATACATAAACTATAAGATAGACTACCTCTTTTTTATCTCTTTTATGGACAAAAGAGAAAACAATAGTTACATGAATAACTACTTCAACAGGATACGCCTCCACCCTACGACGTGAGCGACTTGCCGTGCCGTGCCGCTGCCACCTCTCTACTCCTCCCCATAGCGACGGGGTCCATCCCTTATCTTATAAGAGCCGTGTCTGCCGTAAGCTTTTTTATGTAAAGGCAGATTTCGCCGGCACCAGAACAATGGGGCAATGTCCTCGATGCCTCGGCACTAGTACCCGCACCTACGTCACTCCAACGTCCAGCCAAGCAGCCTTGTCACCTGCCAGCCGGAAGAGGGCTGTGCCTTTCAGCCTGCCTCGTCTGCTACCTACCTCTCGGCCGAAATTTTGGACATGTGTCACCATCTAGGTGCGGCAAACATGCCGGGTGCCCCTCCCCGTTTTTCGCCAAGCAGCGCTGCGTTACAGACGTCACTCGATGACCGACTCGTTTCTATTCTAGGGACCGACTGTCTTCGGCCCATGTTGAGCGTTGATATCTTACCTTTACCTTACTTTACCGTTTGTTTTAGTTTCTTGCGTTTATTTACTTTCTTTTTGCGTTATTTTGAGATTTTCTCGCCTTTTTTACTTTACTTTTCTTTTTTTTTTGTGGTATCTTCTCTTATATTTCTGTGATATTTCTGAATTCCGCCTCACTGGGCTACATCCCCGACCAAAGATAGGCTTTTCTTTTCTGTCGGACCTCGACCATCCGTCTCCGAGCGCATTTCTTGCCTCGTTGCCGCCTAACTTATCTGAGTCTAGGATAATTAGATTTAAGATCTTGCATTTTGGACTATGCCGTAACGCTCTGGGAAAGAATTCCCGTTCCATCTCGTACTCTACCGTTCCGATTTCTGCGTGCTCTTGATTTAGCCAAGGCTGAGCCTAGCTCCGGTTATCCTAGTAGCGGTAATCTGACGCCTCGCGAAATCCGGATGATCTATTTTGCTATTCTTTTTTGTTTTGGGATTTTTGTTATTTCTTCGCTCGGCGAACCACTGCAATTATATTTATTTCTTTACATTTATTTTGTATTGCATGAGCGTATCGAAATTATATTTCTTTTTATCTTCGCCGTATCTTTGCCGTACCGGAGTGAGTTATTTCTACGCCTCCACGTTTCCCTCTTTTTCTAACTAGTCGGTTACCGTTAAAATTATTAAATTTTGTTCGTAGCTTATTCGAGTTTTTATTTTGCCGTACCGTTTTATCTTACCTTGGCACATCCGTGTGCCTGGCACCCAACACTATCTTTCTTTTTTTTGGCTTATTTCATGTACCTGGTTTGAGTGTGATCACGTTGGTGTGCTTTGTGCAGAATTTATTCTCCTATTCGCTTCCTCCGGGTAGGAAAATTGCTCGTTACAATACATCCTCCCTAGACATATATTCATAGTTAAAATGAGACAATGAAATTGAAGAGTTTCGTTGCTCAACCACTAACATGCGTGCACCAAGGGTACTTATTACAAGTCTCAAGGTCTGTCATAAAACTAACACATCTATGGCCTACGCGTAATTGCTGCAATTATACAGGTTATCACTTATTTACATAGATTATACCGCACATGAACACAGGCGGTTATTGCAAGAATTACGAACTGTCGTGTGCGAGAAAATGTTTTTTGTGCACGTCTATTGGCTGAATCAGTTATTGCAACAGAATAGCCGTTGTATCTGATACAAGTTCGCCACGACCAAGGACCTCATGACTAGATCGAAGCGATAGTCAGGGTGCCAAATTTACAAGGGGACCCCCAAGCTTGGTACTGTTACAAAGGTCAAAAAACACCCCTCATATTTAATTTGCAAGGTCTAGTAGTCATCTAAGATAAATGATGTTAACATCTGATAAATGATAATCGGTTACTCCTCACAACGTTATTATTGTAAAAACAGTCTTGTTTTAGCTTTGGGCTTAAACGGACGTGTATTTTCCTAAATACAACTTAATATTTATTTCCCATTATTTCGTTTCCTGTTCAACTTATTTCCCTCGGGAACCCACATTTAATTATCTTATCAATCGCGAACCATAATTCGCAACAGTACAAATGGATTTTGATGGGACTCAGGTATGTTGTAGGGGTACTTGCCCTAAGTACCAGGCTAACGGGAATTTATGCATACGGCTTGGTTTCCGAGAAAATCCACGGTAAAGTTTCACGCGCAGTATGTATACCACTAACTGTGTTTCCTCGTCAAGCAAGCGAGCGCGGCGAAGTAGGCAAGGTTTACGGCTGGCACGTTGCTGGCCCGTGTTCGAGTTCAGTCGGCGTGCGACTTTTTGTTGTAATTTTTTCTTAAATTCTATCATTTTTTTTCTCGTTTACGTATTACTTAATATAAATAACAAACATCGCATTACAGAGTTGCGGAGAAAAAAATTGCTATACAACGTACGGTAGTAATTTCATTTATTTTATATTAAATATATATGGCCCAGTCCATATGGATTCACCGATAATTTTTGGCCACCACTTTCGATTCATTTGTAACTTGGGCATATCAATTTTCATACGATTTCATGAGACACGTGTTTTTGCGTTTTAGCGAAAAAGGATTTTTTACCTCTGTGGCGCCTTTTGAAATTTTCATGAAAATTGGGTTTTTCCAAGAATAAAAAACCCATGTTTTTTTCAAATTGCCGCCATTTCGTCACCAATCAGCCAATCGCAACGATTTTTTTTTTTGAAATGTGCGCAATTTCATAAGCTTGAGGCTCGTCTTTGGCCAATTGTGATTCAGTGCAAGGTTTTTGAGATAGAGGAGGAAAACTGAAAAAAGTCAATTTTAGGAAAAATTGATTTTCTCAAAAACACCATCTTCGATTTTCGCGAAAATTTTATATGTTTTTCAGTACCCAAAAAGCCGTCTTTTTGCCAAGTGGCAACATGCCATTTTTACATATATATATATTAGAATTTGTATCTTCCATGTATACATTATGACTTATGATTTCGGGAACTTCAAGATTAGAATGATCGTTGACAGCTACATTTAAGTTTGAACGTTACCCATATAACACTAGAACGTGAATAAATCGCATTTTTCATCGCGAGGCTGTAACTCACGTAATGAAAAAATGGCATGTTGCCATTTGGCAAAAGGATGGCTTTTTGGGTACTGAAAAACATATGAAATTTTCGCAAAAATCGAAGATGGTGTTTTTGAGAAAATCAATTTTTCCTAAAATTGTCTTTTTTCAGTTTTCCTCCTCTATCTCAAAAACCTTGCACTGAATCACAATTGGCCAAAGACGAGCCTCAAGCTTATGAAATTGCGCACATTTCAAAAAAAAAATCGTTGCGATTGGCTGATTGGTGACGAAATGGCGGCAATTTGAAAAAAACATGGGTTTTTTATTCTTGGAAAAACCCAATTTTCATGAAAATTTCAAAAGGCGCCACAGAGGTAAAAAATCCTTTTTCGCTAAAACGCAAAAACACGTGTCTCATGAAATCGCATGAAAATTGATATGCCCAAGTTACAAATGAATCGAAAGTGGTGGCCAAAAATTATCGGTGAATCCATATGGACTGGGCCATATACATGCAGGTAGCGAGCGATGCCGAAGTATACCCCGTTCACGGAGAGAATACCCAACGATCGAAACAGAACTCGTCCGGTTCGGTCAGATCCCACCCAACGCTCCACCCATTTTACCCTCTCCATGTCGCCAAACGGGTTGCATGGCTAAGCAGACCCGGTATAGCCGACGCGGGGGCCCTGAGTCTTTAAGCCGAGCGATCAATTTCTTCACAGAGCGTACATTATCGGCCGGGGCCCAAACGTATGATAATTTAGACACGGCGTTGAGTTGTGAGCTCCGTTACCCCCACCCGACTCTCAGGCCGTTCGAAGCTGCGCGACGTTTGGGTATTCTCTCCGTGAACAGGGTATAGAGTCATTCGGGGTAACCGTGCGCAGTGGGTAAGTGTGCGCACCTCATTTATCGTGAAAGAGGAGAGGGAAAAGTCACGACATGCGTAGTTGACTGAAAGGTACGATAACGAGGAACTAATTTATCCACAAGATCGCGACATGGTGTTATCCATTTTTTTTTAAACAATAATTATAAGAATTCGGCACTGCAACTATAACTTTTGTCATCACGGCAAAGATTCTCATATCGTACTGGATATACTCACCAAGGTAAATCAATTTTTCTCATGTTAGTAATTTATTTAAGTTTACTGCTCTGCATATAATTTAAGGTTATGTTTAGTATGAGTAAAGTTATATGAGTATATATCAAAAATCTCGGCCTGGGGTAAGTGTGCGCGGGTACGTGTGCGCGTTCGCACACTTACCCTCGTTGTTTTATGTGAAGAAACAGTGAATTTGTTGTAAGAAAAATTGATGAATGATGTTTATTTTATTCCAGATTGTAATTATAATGCCACGAAATTATCAGTTATTAAGGCATTTATAACTATGAAAAAAATGCGCACACTTTCCCGAAATGCGTACACGTACTCGAACGATTGCGCATACTCACCCGAACGATTGCGCACACTTACCCGCAAATCGGGTCAAGTGTGCGCATTTTGAATTTTTCTAAATAACCTTTTTTTTCAAGTGTCAAGGTTTTATGTGTTATTACTCAATTTAATTATCAGTCCAATAAATACTGTATCATATGCATGGTTTCTTTTTTTCTTATTCCTTATTGTTTAATTTTAACACCGGTTTAAATCCTTAAGTGCGCACACTTGACCCGAATGACTCTACTTGGAATTTCGACAAAGGGTCAGATCGTTGATTTTAACAATAAGAGCTCGTTCTAAATTTGTACAAAATCTTACCAAAAACCGTACGTTGTATAGCAATTTTTTTCCCCGCAACTTTGTAATGCAATGTTTGTTATTTATATTAAGTAATAGCCGTGAACCTTGCCTACTGCGCAGTGCTCGCTTGCTTGACGAGGCAGCATAGTTACTGATACAGATACCGCGCGTGAAACTTTACCGTGGATTTTCTCGGAAACCAAGCCGTAGTGCATAAATTCCCGTTAACCTGGTACTTAGGGCAAGTACCCCTACAACATACCTGAGTCCCATCAAAATCCATTTGTACCAAGCTTGGGGGTCCCCTTGTTAGACATACCGAGAATTCGAAACTTCTAATAACAAGAACAACGAACAGGTGGTTTCTAATAACTTTAAAAATAATAACAATGTCACAATAGCGCCGTCAGTTTCGGAACGACGGTGAAAGGTGACGGAAATCGGACGCGGTTCTTTTTCTTCCAACAATCATGTGGGATCCCAGGTGCCGTGTTGATTTTCGGCGGAGGTAGCCTCTCCGCAAATAATGGTTTCATTGTGCTTTGATAGGGTGACATATTGTAGGTTCGGGAGGTAGGTGAAAAGAAGCGTGGCATCGGCGGGCTGGGAGTAAAGTACAGCCCTTTCTCGGATTGCCGGTGGCTAGGCATCGTGTATCGCTAATTGTCGCAGACACAGTTCTACCACTAAGGCTTTAAAAGCGTTTCTCCCCCCTGTGTATGTCAAGTTTCCCCGTCGTCCCGAGTCATGTCCACCCGTTGACATGGACAAAAGACATCAGCAGACACAATTCTCATTCTAAAGTGAAATACCGAATTGCCTTGGGGAAGTTGAACGAAAAGGAACGAGCGCCGAGTCCTTTTCCTGAGCATCCCACGCATCTTACCTGCGAGGGTCGCGCGTCGCAGGTTACAAGTTATACTCTTGTGAATCCGTGTAAATCTTCATGAAAATACTTGCCGACATTTTGCACTCCAGGATGGATGTGCAATGGGAAGACAGGTTTAAGGTATGATTTGAATCAGCGTAAACCACTGATCTAAATACTCACTGGATAGCGGATCCCGTGGGACGCTATTCTAGCAAATTGAAGATTCAATCAGCGCCATCGTAGGAAGGCAGTGTACTTAATTTCGTTTAAGTGCGCTTGCGTAGCGTCGACGTGTAATAGTGTATGTGTTAATGTAGGTACTCGAAGCTTTGGTCGCGCAAGGGCATTGAGGTGGAATTTGGTACCTTGACTTACAGGGGAGGCGCTGATTAACTCATCAAGTAGTTAGAATATTTCATGTCCAGGCCCATCAGGATCTGCTATCCAGTTAGTATTCAGATCAGTGGCGCCAGCACTCCGTAGTTTATTGACAGAACCTGGGACATCACGCAAGACAGCGAGGAGTATGTATGTAGAATATTTACGTAGGAGAAACTGGTCACTCCCTCAACATTCGGATCCAAGAACACCAGAAGAATATCAAAATGTGCGAACAATCGAAATCATGAGGCTGGCAAATCAAGCCTGGAGGAACGAACACCAGTTCCAACAGACTGAAGCTCAGGTCCTATAGAAAGAAGCTAATCCAACGATTCCAACGCTCAAGAAAGCGGTTTGTATAGTTGTTACACCCAACGCCGTGAGTCAACCCAGAAAGAGCTCAAGAAACTGTGATTACCTTTTTAGAGATGAAGTAAGAAAATCCATGAGCAGGCCGAACGTTACCACCAACCAAGGCAGTGCCACTAGTTAAAGGTAGCGCCACCAGTGATGAGACCTGTACATACCGGTCAAATAGTGGAGCCGGGCATTTTGTAATGGAAGGTCTTTGAACTACCATCCTGAGGATGGGGGGGGGGGGGGGGGGAGATTTCAGCGTCCGAAACGTCGATGATGAGACACAAACCAAGTCGTCGACCTGGACCAAGTAGCCCCTTAGAATAGGGGGGCAATGTGGTTCGGCGGGTGTGAGGATGGCCCCTCCCCCGTCCAGCCCCTCCTCAACCTCTAAAAATACTAATTGTTTACCTATGTCATGAACTTTCAGCAAAGAACAGGTGTATGTACATTTAGACAGGACGTTGTGAGGGCAGAAATCGGACTCTATTATGAGTATTTCAGTTTCTTTATTACGTTTAACTCACCTTTTTTGCATAGTACATACCCTTCATGGGATGCGGTATGTGTATTATATTATGTTGGTTGTGCAGTATTCACATGTGTGGCGATTGGGGATGACCCAAAAGAACAAAGTAATTTTAATCAAACTGCTAGCCGTTCGAAAGAACCGATTTTATGAGCTACACGATGCTTGATGAAAATATTTGCAGAACAAATAACGTAGGTAGATAGAACAGTTTATTTTAAGACATTACTTTAATATGAATTCGTTTGGATATAATAATAAACACGTAAATTACAGATTGAATGATGGTGTATATAGGCTAAAGATACATATTACCGCCACTGAAGACACATTGTGGGCGTCCAAACTACAAACATGTTTCTATTCTTACGAAGTCGCGCCATACTTATATAATAACCGTCTTTTGTAATTCTAGAATCGATATAGCAAATGTATGATTTATGAATTCCGTGTTATTTTTATCCATAGCAATGAAAATTCCTTAATTAAAAACGGTTCAGATTATCGTTTACATTATAACACACTTTCCTTTCTCGGCCCATGGATTGTTCTTTTTATCAGGTGCGTGGATCAGAGGATCATTCTTCTCGTTCTCTTCGACGTATTCACGCATTCTGCAAAAATAAATAGTCGCGTTATTTCATATGCACAGTTATGTAGCCAGTAAAGAAGCATATATTTAGCAAAAACATTAGTTGAATAAATGCTGGAATACATAATCCGCGTATATATGAGTGAGTGTTTAATACAGTGATTTAACTGCTACTTGTAAAATTTGGTAGGTTTAAATTAAGAAATAAGTTTGAGAAAAGTTCAATTTTCAATGAAAATAAAACAGTGCTTTTGACTTGATGTTGGAAAACGGTCAGTCGCTTCGTAGAAGACTAATGTACCGTATGGATTACGGATTAAAAATTCCAAGTGATTCAGACAAGCGGTCACAGAGTTATCAGTGCCACCGTTTTGAAAAATATACTAAGAAAATAGTTAAAAATCTGTAGACTGTAGACTCTGTACACATAGTACCACGTACTCGAAATTTTTTTATTTTTTATTTTTTTTTTTTCAACGTGATGTCGGTACTAGGCAACTAGGGAATAGCATCTGATTTCGAATTGTTTTTTTACGAGGAAGGAATTTTTGTATAAAATAATAATTGTATGGTGTTTTCTTGGCATGAGAATGTATTTTTTGTGGGTAAGTATTACATTTATATAACTAGGCGGAAGGTTTTTGCACCAAAGGTGCTTTTTATGGGGGTATATATATATACAAAAGTAACGAGACGGCTGAATATTTCCTCAGGCAAGATATTTTTCAAATAGGTAAAGGTTATTCTTGTAGTAACTTTCAACGAGGAATTCAATGGTGACCTTGATTTTGACCTTGACGATGACCTTCAAGGTTATTTCCAGGTAAACTTGTTTCTGAATACGGAAACCCCTTTTTTTGACATCGGAAATCGATAGAGCGCGAAATTTCACGTTCAAATATGTACTTAAGTCGTAGGGACATTTTGACCTTGAAGGTCTGTATTAAAATTCTTTCGTAACGACCAAACTTAATAATTTCAACAAGGCGCATTTAGTAATGACCCCGATCATGACCTTGACGATGACCTTTAAGGTGATTTAGAGGTCAACTTTTTTTCAAATAGAAACCTGTATTTTTGAGTTTTAAAATGAATAGAACATACAGCTTTACATTTACATTAAAAGATTCGGAAAAGAATAATTAATTTTTTTGAAATAGGTTTCATTTACTTAAAGCATTACCCAGGAACAACGCCGTGGACGTAGTGAATTCTGTTCCCTTCGGGGTGCTTGATTAGCGTGAGTCTCTTTGCCTCTCACGTTTTGGGGTGCTTGATTAGCGTGAGTCCCCTCGCCCCTCACGTTTTCTTTCAAAACCTTTAAAATTTAGTGCAGATGTTCGAACTGAAAACCTTGAGCTTCTTGACAAAAAGCTAAAATATCTCTGGTCCCGACACCGTAAAATAGGCGGGATCTGAGTGTAATAATAAAGTTGAAAATTTGACATGGTAATCAACCTCTTATTGATTTCCGAAAAAAAAATCGTGCTCTATCGATTGCCGATGTCAAAAGTACAGGTTTCTATTTGAAAAAAAATTCGACCTTGAAATCAGCTTGAAGGTCATTGTTCGAGGTCCCTACCAAATGCGCTTTGTTGAAATTAATAACTTTGGTCGTTACAAAAGAATTTAAATAGAGACTTTCAAGGTCAAAATGTATTTATGACCTAAGTACATATTTGAACGTGAAATTTCACGCTCTATCGATTGCCGATGTCAAAAAAAGGAGTTTCTGTTAAAAAAAAAGTTGACCTAGAAATTACCTTGAAGGTCATCGTCAAGGTCAAAATCAAGGTCACCATTGAATTCCTCGTTGAAAGTTACTATAGGAATAACCTTTACCTTTTTAAAAAATATCTTGCCCGAGGAAATATTCAACCGTCCCGTTACTTTTGTGACACCCTGTATATACAGGGTGTCCTATTTTAAGTGGGCCCCTTTATTATTTTGAAAAACATTTCGAACAAAAGTTGCTTGGTTTTGAGGGAGACATATTATGGTGTGATCAGTTTGATTCTGAGTAGCTATGCCAAGGTCACGACACAGTCACTTTGATTTTTTTAAATGGAAACATTGATTCTTAATTACTTGTTCTCATAATAGTAGAGGAGCCCAAGCGGGGATTTTGGGATTTACTCGAGCGCGGCAGAATAACATAAGGGGGGAAACCTTGCACCCTGATAAGTACTCCCACCATATATGAACCCTTCATATAGGGCCGCGCGTTCAGGGCAGCCGATCAGATTAGTAAAAAAAAATCGATCGTTAGAAAAACTCGAGCGCATCAGATTAAGGCAAGGTAAGTTAATTACATGCAGAAAAGAGTGCATTTCAATAATCTGACGATTTGCGCGTAACATAAGGAAATAGGAGAGTCACAAAGTTGCAAAAAAAAAAACGTCACCTGGACATTCTCAAGCGCGGTTAAATTTTTTTTTATTTTGAAGGAAATAATTCAAGGATCACGGAAATAATATAATCTGCCGATTTTCTCAAGCCGAAGTAGTTAAAATCATCTATAAAGTGTGGTGCGTGCAGCTGCTGAGAACTATGTATTTCCCACTCCGCGCCTCTCTTCCCTTCTCGCTCTTTCTCTATGTCTCACTCGCTCGCACCTTCCCTATACTACTTTCCGTCGTCAGATTAGGGAAATGTCTCCACATAATTGTCAGATTATGGATCAGCAAGACAAGGACATCAAGCTGAACCGTCTGTATATTAATCTGACGCGTTCGAGTATTTCAATGTCACGATTTTTTTTTGCATTTTCAAAAATCGGCTATGAGTTTTGGTCACGTCCAAATCGTCAGTCTTTTGAATAGGAGCTCCTTTAGGGCTTACTTAACATGCCTTCTGAATATCTGACGCGCTCGAATAAATTTTTTTTTTTTTAATTTTCAACCCCTTCGTACGGCCACCTCCACCACGCAAACCGGCAGATTAATATTCCTCCGTTATCAGAAACACTTGGGGCGTATACACTATTAATATCTGACGCGCTCGAGTATTTCTTTGTAACGATTTTTTTTTACATTTTTGAAAGTCTGTACACGCTCCCCCCACCACTGAAAGGGCATACAGCATAAACGTTTTTTGCTTTTTAGCATCTAATCTTCACAATCCAAAAGGTCCCCACGACGCTCGAGTAAATCCCCATTTAGCATCTTGGGCTCCCCTACTATAACACATGTTCTGAGGATTTCAAAAACGTACCTAGAAACCATTTTCAGTCAAGGGATTGCAAGGACATCGGCCTCGGAACTTCGACCGTTGGCATCAGCGTTAGAGTGTAAGAAGAGCAGAGGTTGTACGTTTAGAGTTTTCACTTCTTTGTTTAGCTGTTGATGGTGAGATTCACTTGAACTTGGTTGTTTTATGTGTAATTAAGAGCGGATGCATTACCGGATAGTGGATATGATCAAAAACTATAACGATCGAACACAGGAGGATGAACAACATTAGAATGGAAGGATAGTAAACTTAATGAACCCTAAAGCAATTGTTCAAAATGGCCGCCATCCTGCTGCAGGCATAAGCGAAGTCGTCTTTCAAATTCGCGGACCGTTGCCAAAAGAACATTTTGAGAAATGTTTCCGCAGGCCTTTTGAAATACGATTTTTCAACAAGTGGTAACTCCAAAAGTACAACTTCTGCTCTTCTTACACTCTAACGCTGATGCCAACAGTTAAAGCTTCGACGCCGACATCCTTGGAATCCCTTAACTGAAAATGATTTCTAGGCACGTTTTTGAAATCCTCAAAACATGAGTTACGAGAATAAGTAATCAAAAATTTATGTTTCCATTTAAAAAAATCAAAATGACCTTGACGTGACCTTGGCATAGCCACTCAGAGTCAAATTGATCACATAATAATATGTTCCTCTCAAAACCAAGCAACTTTTGTTCGAAACGTTTTTCTGTATTTTGCTTTGTTTTTGAAATAATCAAGGTGGCCACTTAAAATGGGAGACCCTGTATATATATATATACCGTACGTTTTCGTGGATGAGCGACATTTATAGATCCGTAGATAGCCGGATGTACGCTCTATTATATGCAATTAAGGGTACATGTCATATATTGTGAGAGTGACAAGAAAGTTACTAGGTGAATAAGTCTTTTCCGCTGTATCAAGTGTAATCACCACATAAGTTGGTAGCACTGCACTTCTTCGCTCTTACAAAAATGATCACGACATGCGTTCCCAAAGCTGTTACAAGTTAAGTTGCTTAAAGAAAGAAATTAAAGGATATATGTGAGACTGAAGGAAATAAAGTGAAAACCTCATTTAGTAATGCCATTGGATCCAAAACACCACATATATACATATATCAGTATTTTTGACACTCTAGCTTTGACGGTAAGCTGTCAGTTCCTGTAGAGCCTCTATGTCTATTAGACGCAATGTTTATGGGTTATTCTTTAATCACACGTAATTATTCGAAATCGATTGATCACTGATCCGCGTCATTCAGCTAGTTTTGTGATGAAAGAATAACCTATAAACATCGCCGCAAATGCACGTAGGCTCTAAAGTAGCTGACAGCTTGCCGTTAAGTGTCAGAATTACTGATATATATATATATGGGGCATTCCACGCCAAACCGACCACTTTTGAATCCGACCCCTTTCGATTTGGCTGAAACTTTTTTTTTTTTTCTACCCCACTAAAAACGTTTCTCAGAATTTTTTTAAATTTTTTTGCCCAACCGATAAAAAGTTCAAAAAAATGGCTCTTGTTTTTTCAAATAGCCATAACTTTTTTAAAAATTGACTTATCGGGACGCTTTTTTTTTTAAGTTTTTGATTTTGAGTGTACTTTAAAAAAAAAAAATATAAAAAAATTATTCAGACCTGTCTTCAACGTGTTTGTTCAGATTTTTGGAAAAAATCGAAAATTTCTCGATGACTACCATTTTTTTTTTTTTTTTTTTTCTTAGAGAAAACTTTGACATTTTCTGCAAATTCTCTGAAATTTGCAGAGTGGTGTTTTTTCGTTTTCTATTTTTTTTAATCAATTGAAAAAAAAAATTGAAATTTTTTCGATGATTACTACTTTCAATTATTATTATTATTATTTTTTATTCAAAGTTTGAGGTTCTTTGTACATCCTCAAAAATCCTCAGAACGGTATTATAAGAAATAAGCTGAGTTAAAAAAAATAAAAATTTTCTCAATTGATTAAAAGAAATAGAAAACGAAAAAACACCACTCTGCAAATTTCAGAGAATTTGCAGAAAATGTCAAAGTTTTCACTAAGAAAAAGAAAAAAAAATAAAAAATGGTAATCATCGAAAAATTTCCGTTTGTATCCAAAAATCTGAAAAAAAAGGTTGAAGATAAATCTGAATAATTTTTTTCTATTTTTTTTTGAAAAGTACAATTAAAACCAAAAACTTTCAAAAAAAAAAAACGTCCCGATAAGTCAATTTTTAAAAAAGTTATGGCTATTTGAAAAAAAAAGAGCCATTTTTTTTCGGTTGGGTGAAAAAATTTGAAAAAATTCTGAGCACCGTTTTTAGTGGGGTAGAAAAAGATGAAAAAGTTTCAGCCAAATCGAAAGGGGTCAGATTCAAAAGTGGTCGATTTGGCGTGGAATGCCCCATATGTATATATATATTGTAACGTAACCAGCTGATGTACAGCCGGTTAGCGCACACATTCGGAAATCACACAAGAATATGTCCGTTTGTCATGCGCGACGAAAAGGTGGGATGAGAATCAAGATGGCGTCAGGAATATAAATTTGAAGGAGCAGCAAGTTCGGGAGCAATCTTGCGGCAAAGCGTCCCTCGGTTAGCTCCAACAATAATTTAAATTAGTCAAGGATAGCACAACAGCACTTGTACAAATCAAACACAATTATAAGCGAATTGGAAAATCCAAATGTAAAAGAAAAGTTGAAATTTCAAAACTCGAGGAAATCTAAACTTATAAATCTCAGAGAAATAGAAACAGGCTGGCATAGATTTAGGACACATAGCTTAAGAACACGGCCGTTAAATCAGAATCGTTAGTAAGTTCATAACATCGTATTGTAAATGAGTTGGGTTTTTGGTTTATTTACATATAATTATTTTTGTTCTATTAACATGCTTGAATTGTGCAAGTATTAAAGTTTCATCGAATAAAATAAGTTCAAAATTCACATGATAAATCTTTATCCTCAATTTAGTCGTGCAAAGTCGTTTTAGTATCATTGGGGAGGTTCGAAGTATCGAGGCATTGATAGCTCCCAAACTATCCGTGTCCTGGGATAGAACACTTCAATACTGTGCGTTTCAAACACCAGGCTCGGTGGATTCGAAGCCATCCAGCTCTGGCAGCAGTGACTTAGTCCCGGTAGACTCCAAACTACTTGGATCTAATTACTGAGTTTAAACGTTGCGATTCATAACTCCGCGAGTGGAAGAGTCGCCACACGAAAACATACGAATAGTTCACACGAGGGGTCTCCTTTTTTTTTGTGTAAAAAAAAAAAAAAAACAACCGAGTATAACGGACTCACGGTTTTCTTCTCTCCTCAACATCAATTTCGATTCAAAATAAAAGGAAACTTTACAATATATATATATATATATATATATATGATATGTACCCTTAAATGCATATAATAGGGCGTACGTTCGGCTACCTTCGGATCGATACATGTCGCCCATCCACGAAAACGCACGGTATATACAAGGTGTCCCATATTAATCTTACACCTGATTTATTTCGGAAAATACGACTCCGATCGGGTATTGAGTATAATGAAACTTTGAAGGTTCGAAGGAGGGCGTTCAAAAAAAAATTTGTTTTGGTCCAAAATAAGAAATGGCGAAGTTAAGATGACCAACATGTTTTTTTTTTAAATGGAAACATGACTTTTTTTTGCCAAAAGATTTGTCAATTAAAAACGAACAACTTTCGTGGGTAACATTATTCCATTGAAGTTCATAATTTTTAGAAGAGAAAAATCTTTGGTGCGCGTGTCGTATGATACTAGGGCGGTTCAAAAATGACCTAAGTGCTCGGATGTTGCTGCTCATCCGTGAATATGTTGTTTTTGATTTTTAAAAAATATTCCATTTTTTTGAGCTACATAGGACAATATTTACTACTGCCTCATCGAGGTTGAAATTTCGAAACTTTACAATTTTCAGCAATTTCAAAGTTCTCAGATCAAAGTGCTCATCCGGCTACCTCTAGATTCTTATTCAATTAGCATTTTTGTTCAAGACGAGACTCGTACGATAATATTTAGTACTGCCTCAGAGACATTGAAGTTTTTTCACTATTTAGCGGGTTTTTTTAGAGATTCGATCGCCAGGTGTTGCTCATGAGATAGTTTTTCCTTCCCGTTATAAGGAAGAAATACAAGCAATTTGCAGTCTGTGAAACCATTTTTACTACTGCCTCATTGGGGCAATTTCACTTGAAGGAAAAGAGAAAAGAAGGAAAGGAAAAAAATGGAATATTTAAAAAATATCAAGAACAACATATTCACGGATGAGCAACAACATCTGAGCACTTACATCATTTTTGAACCGCCCTGGTGTCACACGCACATGCGCATCAAAGATTGTTCTCTTCTAAAAATTATGAACTTTAATGGAAAAATGTTTCCCACAAAAGTTGTTCGTTTTTATTTGATAAATCTTTTGGCGAAAAAAGTCATGTTTCCATTTTAAAGAAAAATATTGGCCATCTTAACTCCGCCATTTTTTATTTTGGACCAAAAAAAATTTTTTTTTTGGAACGTCTCCCCTCGAACCTTCAGAATTTCATTATACGCAATACTCGTTTTTATTTTTCGTTCGAAATTTTCGTTTTTCTTCCAAAAATCTAAAAAAAAAAACGTTCAAGACAGGTCTGAATGATTTTTTCTATTTTTTTTTTTTTTTTTCAATACATTCAAAACCGAAAATTTCCAAACAAAACTTGCCGATAAGTCAATTTTTGAAAAAGTTATGGCTAACTGAAAAAAAGAGCCATTTTTTTCGGTTGGGTAAAAAAATTTGAAAAAATTCTGAGAAACGTTTTTAGTGGGGTAGAAAACGATAAAAAAGTTTCAGCCAAATCGGAAGGGGTCGGGGTCAAAAGCGGTCGATTTGGCGTGGAATGCCCCATATACAGGGTGAGTCTTTTCAAAGGTCTCAAATGGGTGGGACTACTTGCGGCGAAAGCACGCTTATTCAGCCAATCAGGTAAACAATTGTCCGGTTGGGGATAGTGAAACAATGCTTAATCACGTATCGCAATACATCTATGCGTGCCTTCGCCGCAAGTAAGTCCCACCCATTTGAGACCTTTGAAGAGACTCATCCTGTATATATACATATGAGCAAGTCTACCAATTCTAGACGTCGGATCCGGTCTCACCCTCTCAGATCTTTTTGTAACTTTACCAGCTGAAAGTTCACTTCGAAAAACGGATCCCAAAAACGGGATCCCAAATCGCGAAAACTAAATAAAGAACGAAAAACTTGAAAAATTTACAAAATACCCCATATAATGACAGCGAAAATAAAGGAGGGAAAAATCTGAAAAAATTTTGGGACCCGTTTTTCGAAGTGAACTTTCAGCTGGTAAAGTTACAAAAAGATCTGAGAGGGTGAGACCGGATTCGACGTCTGGTATTGGTAGACTTGCTCATATATATGTATATTAGACTGTGTCGAAAAAAAACTTTTTTTGTTTCTGGGCTACACCAGAAATCGGTAGGGTATGTCAAAACAAAACTTCTGATAAGAGATGGGCTCTTAACTCCAAATTTTAGAGGTAGCTCATCACATTTTTCGATTTCCCATTTAAATAACATAGGAAATTTTTTTTTTTTTCTGTTTCGAATTTGATACCTCGGTAATGGCATATTGTACAGCAAGCCCGTGACATATTTTTATAGAGAATTGAATGCTCTACAAAAAAGGTCTCTTGTAATTTTTTGATAACTCAACTTTTTTTAATACTTACCTAATTTATTGATACGTTTTTGGTACTCTAGGTAAGTATTAGAAAAAGTTTGAGTTTAAGTTTAAGTTTAAGTATAAAGTTTATTTTTTTTTTTTTTCACTCGTTTCGGTCTCAAAATCATCGCTTATGAATCTTATATTTTGGGAATTCTTTCAAAAATTAGAAAAATGCCGTTTTTGAGATGGCTTGAATAAGAGAAAAAAAAAGAAAATTTGTGGTTCTTGAGTAGAGAACTATCATATAAAAATATATGAAGAAAATGTAAAATGGTCAAGGTTATTGGCTGGGTGATCTGGCATGGAATACCCCAGATATATTTATTTCGATTTATTTTATTACACAAACAAAGTTGGAGTGCGAGAAAATAAAAATAAAATTTTTTCAATTAAAAAAAAAAAAAAAAATACAAAGAAAAATCGGCCCACGATGGGATTTACGGCATTAAACGCAGGATAAATCGAAGTTTAAAAAAAAAAGGGGTCGGGTTCAAAAGTGGTCGATTTGGCGTGGAATGCCCCAGATATGAGTCATTCCACGTCAAACCGGACAAAATAAATCGGAAATTGACCTCGATGTTTCCGATTTCGTTCCAGAGTTGTGAATAATGCATTACTTTGATAATGCATTACTGTATTCGTTACACATTACACTGCATAATGTGAAATGGATAAGTGCTCCATTACAAATTACAAAAGTAATATGTAATGAATGAGTGCTCTATTACAACTAAAATAAGTAATGTGTAATGGACGCGTGATCTACTACAAATTTAAAAAAGTAATGTGCAATTGATATGTGATCCATTACAAATTACAAATGAAAAAAAAAGTAATTTCTAATGGAAAGTATTCCATTACAAATAGAAAAATTTCCGTGCTCGCGTAGGGATTTGCGCGAAATAAAAGCATGCAAATTAGAAACTTGCACAAAGCTTTCTATATGAGAAAGCCAACATTTGACAACCAGCTTTCTCACTTTACATTACCATTAATAAAACACATATTTCAGCATTTCCCTAAATTCAGCCCTTGGAGCGTTGCAAGGGGGTGGAAAAGTTTGTATAGAAAAACAAATTTTTTGTCGAATACTCTACATTGAAAATCATTTTTTTTTTCATTTGTAACTAGGGGCTTCGCCCCTGCGCGCTTCGCGCCTCACTACACTTCTCTATCACACATCTTGTCATACACGTATGCATGCGACGTTTGCTGTTTTACACGTATAGCTGCTAGATGCTGTTTTTGTTTTGTTTCGGCACTCACACCACCGCCAACTTCATGCGCTATACTAAATAATTTATATATTTTTAAAAATAAATTTAATATTGTATGAATATTTTTAAATTTACATCCACATATTTTTATTTTCAATAGTTTTTATTTCAAAAATGTACATTTTTTGTTACTTTAAATTTAGTTTGCTTCACGTGAATTTTCATGAAAAGTTTTTGCCGTGGAAAAACATGTGTTTCATTAGTTTCATTTCATTTTCTTAGACAAGCTTCATTTAACATGTATAAACAGAGCCTGCTGGTGCTTCCAGCAGCAGCTCCTCCTCTGCCGCTTCTGCTGCTTCGCACAGCCTGTCATCTAGTCCGTCATCTTGTTTCATATTAAAAAAAGGCGTTAAATTAATCACTCAGAGATTCATACCGTGTTTGACTGTATTTTTGGATTTCATTATTTTTATTTTTTTATTTTTATCAATAATAATATAGATGGAAAATTGTATATAAGTGATCATTTTCCCATTCTTCGGTTCAAGTCACAAGCGATGATATTTTGAAAGAGTCAGGCTGTTTGGTTTGTCGAGATGAGTTTGGAATTTCCATTCTATAGATATTCTTTGAATATGCTTCACCTGGCGCTTGCTCGCTCTGCCCGCGCTCTTCTTGACTGCTGTCCTGTTTCAAGAATGCTGATTAATTTCATTTTACTGTTTACTTACAATTAGCTATTTATCCATTCATATTTAAAATTACTTACTTGGCCTTTCGGATTGCACATCATTTTAAATTTAATCTTTGTTTCATATAATAATATTTATTTACTCCCAATATTTGCCTTTCGGCGTTACATTGATTTTTTTCCTTATCTCATTCCATACTTCATTTATTTGTAATTTACAAACTATAAACTATTTCTACTTGTACTGTTTGTTACAAGATTTCTTTCATATCTTTCCTTTCTTTCTATTTTCTTCCTCCTAGTCTTCCCATTGTTCCCTCTCCTTTTTTTCTATTCTGTCTCTTCTTTCTTTCAGCATTTTCCCCCACCTCGCCCCTTTTCCCTCGTCGCTTAGTATTTCTTCTAGCTTTCCCTCTACCCCCTTCATCTCGCTGCATCTTTCTATCGAGTGTTCTAGCGTCTCCGTTTCTTTTCTGCACATCTAGCATATTCTCTTTTCTTCTTTTATCCAGAATTTTCTTCCTCTCTTTTCGTTTCCGCATCTCAGTCTTGCAATTATCGATACTTCGCTTCCTTTTCTTCCTCTTTTCCCTTTCATGTATCTTGGCTTTGCTAGTAGCCTTATCTCTTTATATCTCGGTACACTTCTTGAATTCCACACTTTATCCATTCTTTCTTGCTCTTGTACCTCTCTATCTCTGCACACTGCTATTTCTTCTATTGTTCCTTCTTTCTCTCTTCTCTTCTCTACTTGTTCTGGTCCCATACCACATCTCCATAGGTATCTTTTTCTTTCTACTCCCCATCTGTCGTTTTTTCCTCTTTCTTCCGTTTTCTTTCTCTCCTTCCAGCATTCCCTTAGTATCTTTCTCTTCTCGTCTTTTCTTATTTTCTCTTCGTATCTTACCGCTCTCTTTCCGGCTTCTACTCTTAGCTTGTCCCTTTTAAGCTCTTCTCTTATTATGACCCTGGCGTGGTTCTTTCCAGTCCCAGAATCCATCTTAGGTACCTCTCCTGCAGTCTCTCCATCTCTTCTCGTTCTTCCCATCCCTATACTTCTGCCCCATACATCAGGATTCCTTTTACTACTGAGTCGAATAGTTTCAGTCTCCATTTCACGTCTCCCTTAAATTTTCTCTCTCCTATTCCCCATAGTCCTCCCATGGCTTTTCTCGCTTTTCCTATCCTTTCCTTGATGTGCGGCCCTTCGTTGTTCGTCCTGCTTAGTACGTATCCTAGGTATTTGATCTCGTCTACTTCCTCCATTTCCTTCTCCCCCCACATCCATTTCTCTCTGCTTCTTTTTCCTTTCCCTTTACTGAATATCATTATTTTCGTTTTCTCTTGATTTACCTCCAGTTTTTTTCTTTTGAAGTATCTGTCTGCTCTGTTTATCATTTCCTTCATCTCTTTCTCTTCTTCTGCTATCAGCACTACGTCGTCTGCATATCCCAGCGACCATATTTTTTCTTTCCCTATCACTGTTCCGCCGTCCTGTCCTTTTCTCATTGTTTCCTTTAGGTCTGCGATATAGATGTTAAAAAGCGCTGGGCTTAGTGGGCATCCCTGCCTCACTCCTTTGTCTACCCAGAATCTTTCGGAGGTCTCGTTTCCTATTCTTACGTAGCATCTCGTTTCTTTGTAGATTTCTTTTACCTTTTCTATGAGCTGTTTCTTCACTCCTCTCTTCTCCATCGTTTTCCACAGTGTTTCTCTGTCCAGTCTATTGAATGCTGCTTTGAGATCTACAAATGTCATGTACACCTTTCCTTTCTTCTCGTTTCGTTTTTGACCCACCACGTGTTTTATTATGTATATGTTGTCCATTCCTCCTCTTTCTCCTCTGAATCCTGATTGTGTTTCGTCTAGTCCCCCTTTTTTCTCCAGCTCCTTTATTATCCTGTCGTTTATTATTGAGGCGTATATCTTGTATGCCGTTTGGGTTAGAGTTACCCCTCTATAGTTTTTCACTTCTTCTGTGCTGCCCTTTTTGTGAACTGGAATTACTACTCCGTCTCTCCACTGCTCTACGTATCCTTCTCCTTTCCATGTCTTCCATATTATTTCTGCTAGTTTTTCCTTCACCTTCTGTCCTCCTGCTGACCACGCTTCATTTTTTATCCCGTCCCCTCCTTCGGCTTTCCCTTTCTTTAATTTGTCAATCTTCTTTATTACTTCTTCTTTTATTTTTCTTTCCTCCTGTGTCTTTTCTTCCTCTTCGTTCTCCTCCTCTTTTTCTTTGATCTCTTCTTTCTGCCCCCCCCCCCCCCCCCTTCTTCTTGCTTCTTCTCCCCCTGGCCGCCCAGCAATTCTTTGAAGTGTTCTGTCCATTGTTTCATTGTTATATTCTCGCTCACCCCTATTCTTTTCTTTCTCTCTCTGTTTATGTATTTCCATGCTCCTCCTTCATCTTTTATTTCTTCTACTCTTCTTTCTTCCCTCTCTCTCCACTCTTCCTTCTTCTTCCGGCACATGTCTCTGTATTTCCTTCTTTCTTCTTTGAATCTTTTCATTTCTGTTTCACCTTCTTCTTTTCTTTTTCCCATTGTTCTCCATGCTTTTTGAGCCATCTTCTTCTATCTCCTGCATTCTTGGTCCCACCATTCCGTTTGTCCTATTTTCCAAGTTCTTTTCTTCTTTTTCTTTGTTGTTTCTTCTTTGATTTTTTCTGTCAGTTCCTTCCATTCTTCTTCTATTCCTTCTTTCTCCCATTTTTTCTGCTCCATCTTTTTCCTGAAGCTTTCTGTCTCTTTTTGTCCCCATATCTGTACTTCTCTTTTCTCTTCTTCTCTCTCCCCCCTTTCTCTTTTATCTCCTTTAATCTGTACTACTATCGGTTGGTGGTCCGACTCTATTCTTCTTACTATCTTGAAGCTTTCTATCTCTTCCCATGTCTCTTCGTTCACTATCCCGTACTCTATCGTCGTCTCCACTCCGTCCCTGCTATACGTTGCTTCCCCTTCCTCGTCGCCCCTCATGTTTCCGTTCAGTATTGTCCACCCCTTTCTCTTCACCACTTCTATGAGCACTTCCCCCTCTTCGTTTACTTTTCGGTCTTTTGTCTTTCTCTTTGTTTCCCCTTTTTCTTCTCCTTCTTCTCTGCTTCCTCGTTCTCCTATTCTTGCATTGAGGTCTCCCCCTATTATTATCTTTCCTTCCTCCTCCTCTTCCCCTATTATCTCCTCTAGCTTCTTGATCTTTTCGGGGCTTCCTCCTCTATTGTATATTGTCACTATTCTCCATATTTTTTCCCCTATCCTCGCTTTTCTTTCTTGTACTCCTTCTTCTTTCGTTCCTTCTCTGACTTCTACGGCAATCTCTTCTCTTACCCCCGTGATTATTCCTCCTCTCGCTCTTCCTCTTTTTTCTATTCTCTCTGCACCTTGGCATTCCCATTTCCATCCCTTTGGCATTTTCTTCTTCCATCTCTCCCATTCTTTTTCTTCTAGCCATGTTTCGGTCATTCCTACTATGTCGAATCCTGTCACATACTCCCAGAATTCTTCGTCTTTTTCTTTCATTCCCGCTATATTCCAGAATATCATTTTTGCACCTTTTTCTCCTTCGTTTACCTATCTATTTAGTGAGTGCTCCATTTGTCACTAGGCTCTACAGTGCCGCTCTTCCGCCTATAATCGTGAATGGTGTACCGGTCTCCTTCTCCCAGTCTGTTCGCAACCTCGGTCTCCTTGTGGATAGTTCGCTGTCCTGGGCTCCCCAAATCGATGCAGTTTCCGGTAGGGTGCACTGCGCTCTTCGTCAGCTCTCTGCGTCCCGTCGGCTTCTCTCGCCTGCTCTGCGTAGCTATCTAGTCACAACTCTCGTCTTCCCGCTCCTAGACTATTGCTGCATCGTTTACAACGACATCTCTGGGGTGCTGAACATACGGTTGCAACGCCTCGTGAACTGCTGCGTTAGGTATGTCTGCGGTGTCTCGAGGGCCGAGCATGTTACCCCTCATCGACGCGAGCTAGGCTGGCTCTCTGCACGGGACCGTCGGCTGTACTTCCTTGGCACGTTGCTCTACACAGTCTTGAGCACAAACTCCCCGGATTACCTGCGGGTCTTATTCGTTGACCGCCCCCTCGCTCCCCTAGGATCTAGTAGGCGAGCAGGGGGTGACCTCGTTATTCCGCGATTTTCCACTGAGGCTTATAGAAGGTCATTCGCGGTAGCCGGTGCATATTTCTGGGCGTCTCTCCCTCCTGAACTGCGGGGGTCAGCCTCTGTCCATGTTTTCCGTTCCCGATTGAGGAAATTCTTATTTGAGTCGGAATCACTTAGGGCGTAGTAGCCTTGGTTGCAGCTCTGGTCTCGGTCTTTTACTTGTCGCCTTTTTTTACCCTTTCTTTCTTCTTTCTTCTCGGCTCTCTGTTTCTGTCTCTTTCTCTTTTAGTTTAATGCTTTCTCTTTTAGTCTAATTCTTTCTCTTTTAGTCTAATTCTTTCTCTTTTAGTACAATTCTTTCTCTTTAAGTTTAATTAGTTTTAAGACCCTAGGCTAAGTATTATGTATCTTCTCAGCAAACTTGGCGCATGTGTCTTGTTTGTTCTTCTTCTTGTCTGTTTACGTAGCATACCCTATTGTAAATGCTGCGTATTCTTGCCCAATATTGCTATGGGTAAATGAATAAACTATCTATCTATCTATCTCTCTATTTCCTCTTCCTCCTCTTCCTCGTCCTCTTCCTCTCTCCTCTCGTCGTGTGCTTAGAGTTCTTTCGACTAGTTGTCTTCTTTCTTCCTCCCATTCCCATAGTTCTTCTCCTATCCATATCTTCTTGTATCCTACTTTTGTTCTAATGCCTTTTTCTCTCTCCTTTCTTGCCCTGTCCCATAATTCGTTTTGCACCTCTCTTTCTTTTTTGGTGAGGTCGTCATCGATGTAGATTTTTCTTCCTCTCAGTTTTCCTTTTACTCTCATCACTTTCCTCTTATCCTCCCAGGTTGCTAGCTTCACCATTATGGCTCTTTTTGTTCTTCCAATCTCCGCGACTTCCTTCATGATCGCCCTCTCTCCCGTGAGCTCTTCTATTATGGACCTTGCCATTTGTTCGGCTGCCATCTCTCCTTCTGTATCTTCCTCTCTTATTATAATGTTGTTCCTTCTTTCTTGTTTCTCTTTTCTTTCGTATACCTCTTCGAGTTCTTTCATTCTTCTTTCTTGCTCTCTTTGTTTTTTTCTTTCCCTTTCTTTTACTTCTTTTATCATTCTTTCGATTCTCTCTTCTGTCTCTTTTTTCCCTCTCCTCTTCAAGTCTCTCAACTCGTTCTTCTAGCTTTCTTCTCTCCTCTGCCCCCTGTTTTCTTATTTCTTCAATCTCCTTTCTTATTTTTGTTGCTTCCTCTTTCGCCTCTGCTCTTCCTGTTTCCATTTCCTCCCTCATTTTCTCGATTTCTTCTGTCATGCTTTTCATTCCCTCGTACATTTGTTCCACAATTGTTTTCACCCATTCCGGTTCATCTTTCTCTCTGGCTTCTGTTCTCTCCTCTCTTCCTTGGATCTTCCTCGCTTCTCCCCCACGCTCTTTCGTCCCTTCTTCCCTTGGGGGCGTCCTCTGCAACGGCATGTTGCTTTTCTTTACTCTTCTCTTCTCTCCTTCGTCTTCTGTTTCTTCCTCCCCTGCCTTCCTTTTCCTGAGGCTTTCTATTATCGATCCGTCTGATGCCGATCGCTCCCTTATCCAGGTCTTCGCCTTTAGCGGTCTTCCCCTTCTCCGTTTGTCTCCCGAGCCTAACGGCGTTCCCCACTCCTCTGTTTGTTCTCCTTCGCTTTCCTCTCGTCTCGTGTCTCCGAGCTTCCACCTCTCCGCTTCCCTTGCCATATGCTCTCCACGACTCGCGTAGTCTGACTGCCGACTCACGCGCCTGCGCGCTTTTGTCTGCTTGTCAGATTTCACGTGTTCGTGCCGGTGCTTTAGGTTATGTGCTAGACTTTATCTGCTGTTCTACTCCTTTTTCTTTTTCTTTGTACCTTTTTTTTTCTCTCCTGTTTTTTTTCTCCTCTCCTTGATTGCTCCCTCTGTTCTTTTTCTTCTCTCTTCCAGCTTTGATTCACCGTATTTTTATTTTCTTTCACTCCGATTTTCGCACTCTACTATTCTATACGGTGTCTATCCCGGAAGTCAATTTTTGTTTTATATCTAGATAACAAAACATTATCGAGCCGGGCAGCGCTAACCTGTTATTATTTTGTTTCTCTTTAGCCACGGTGATCCATTTTAACGGTCTATTGAATTTGCTATTTTTTGTGCACCAGGTGATTATTTTCTCATTATTTTTATGTATATATTTTTTTTTATATGAGTAATTTCCGATTCAGAGTGAGTCCATCTCCGATAATTTGGGTATTATAGGTATATTATATTCAATATTTCATAATTTTTTTATTTCGAATTTCCTCCCGGTCGGCATGATCTATGATAAAAATGCAAACTGTGTGTAGGTCGAACATAATTTATATATTACTCTCGATGTAATAGATATCTATGTATATATTTAATATATTTTTTTACTGAATTCGATATTAACTAAATATGGTGAAAATATTTTGGAGTTTATATTAACAAATTTTCATTTCCAACAATATTTCTTACAATTGACATTTTTTATCACTTCAAATTAAGTTGATACATCGATATAAATTTCAATTTTTGGTAAATGATTAAAACTATTAAAGTTATTTCCCTACATATTGCTAGAAAATTGAACTTTTAATTTTGACTTATCACCTCACATACCTCAAATTGAAATTATTAAATTTATTTCCTTACATAATAATTAAAATTTCAAGTTTCAATTTTCACAAATTATCTGACCTACCCTAAATTGAAACTATTAAATTCATCTCCCTACATATTGATGGAAATTTCATGTTTCAATTTTCACAAAGTATCTGATCTACCCTAGATTGAAACTATTACATTTATTTCCCTACATAATAACTTAAATTTCGAGTTTCGACATTCACAAAGTATCTGACCTACCCTAAATTGAAACTATTGAAGTATTTTCCCTACATGATAATTGAAATTTCAAGTTTCAATTTTCACAAATTATCTGACTTACCCTAAATCGAAACTATTGAATTTATTTCCCTACATAATAATTTAAATTACAAGTTTCAATTTTCACAAATTATCTGACCTACCCTAAATCGAAACTATTGAATTTATTTCCCTACATAATAATTTAAATTTCAAGTTTCAATTTTCACAAAGTATCTGACCTACCCTAAATTGAAACTATTAAAGTTTTTTCCCTACATGATAATTGAAATTTCAAGTTTCAATTTTCACAAATTATCTGACCTACCCTAAATTGAAACTATTACATTTATTTCCCTACATAATAATTTAAATTACAAGTTTCAATTTTCACAAATTATCTGACCTACCCTAAATCGAAACTATTGAATTTATTTCCCTACATAATAATTTAAATTTCAAGTTTCAATTTTCACAAAGTATCTGACCTACCCTAAATTGAAACTATTGAAGTTTTTTCCCTACATGATAATTGAAATTTCAAGTTTCAATTTTCACAAATTATCTGACCTACCCTAAATTGAAACTATTACATTTATTTCCCTACATAATAATTTAAATTTCGAGTTTCAATTTTCACAAATTATCTGACCTACCCTAAATTGAAACTATTACATTTATTTCCCTATAAATTTTCGTCAATTCAGAATCTCCTTGTATACGATGTTGTTAATGTATTTCTCTTCCTTTTTTATTTCAATTTTGATTCCTTTCGTTGACTGGCACCGTGATAACGCGACGTATAGTTGTCCATGTCCAAATATTGGTCTGTCAATATATGTATAGTCCTACGTGTCCGAAACTCTGTCCTTGCGATTTATTAATAGTCATGGCAAATGCTAATCGTACAGGGAATTGTCTTCTGTGTAAGATGAATGGCATATCTGTATCCCCACGCGTGTCCAATTTTGTCCTCGGTATTGCCACTATTTGTCCTTTTTTTTCCCCTGTTAAAAGTTCAGCAATCAAAATTCTTGAATGAAGTTCACGAACAACCAACCGTGTCCCATTGCATATGCCATCTGAGATTGATAAATTTCGTAACATCATTAATATGGCGCCGATTTTCAGTTGTAAATTATGAGGTGGCAGACCTGTTGGTGTTAATTCATTTAAATACTCGATGGGATATCGCAGCGTAGCTTTTTCGTATGTCGTCGTGTCAGCAGCATCAAGTCCTTGGAGGGTTGCGTAATCTATGCTCTTTGACTCTTGTAAGTTGCCATCCATTCTTTTTAAAATTTCTGCGTTCAACTGGTTCACTTCCATATTTAACGGAGCTAAGATTGCTCTGTTTATAAGTTCTTTGCTTGGTATGTTCATTGGATATAATTCGGCTATCAAATCCGTACTGATGGTTTCTCTCTCAGGTTCTAAGAAATCGATTTCCCCGTTACCTACGCTGAGTAGCCACTCCGAAAATGCAACGATATCATCTTTCGCCCTCATATTTCTGGTTAAACCGAATTTTTCAAATACATTCCAAAGTGACGAATGTTTTATTGTTTATTCTATAATTTGTCTCTTTCCGCCACATTTGACTACTGGTAATACTTGCCTGAAGTCCCCACCAAGTATAACGGTTTTTCCTCCGAATGGTAATGAACTACTCATAATATCTTTCAGTGTTCTGTCAATCAATTCAAGAGCAGTCTTTGGAATCATCGAACACTCGTCCCATATGATCACATCAATTGCGGTCAATTTCTTTTTCATACTCGGAGTTGTAAAAATTGTTCCGTCGTTGGGTAATGTCATTGGCAGACCGAACATTTTGTGAGCGGTTGTTCCGCATGGAAGAAGAATCGCTGCTATACCCGTCCAAGCCACACATGCGACAGTTTTTTCTGTTGACCTTAGCATGTAGTATATCGCATTGTACAGAAATGTTTTTCCAGTTCCTCCAGGTCCGTCGATGAAGAAGCATTTGTGCATTGAATAAATCTCTGTCTTGTCGTTTGGCGTTATTGTTTTCATAGTTGCATTGTACATGATCCGCTGCTCGTTGTTTAATTGATTCACCAATGCTGAACCTTTTTCTGTAAATGTTTTTATTTTCTCAACTGTTATTTCTTCTTCATCATTTTCATAGATTACTTCTGGTGCTGGTAGACTAAAATTTTCGCATGATCTACCTTCTGCTTGTAGAAGGTGCTCAATGGCGCATATTGCTCTCTTTTCATTATTATCTGCAAAGTCTTCAGAGAGTGCTGCTTTATATTTGTTCCATAAATCTATTACGTCAGATGGCGTTTCTCCGATCAGGTACCATACAAAAAAATGTCGTAAACGTTTGGGCATCAATATTGAAACTGCTTCGTCCAATACCTTGAATGTTTCATCGTTAGTTGCCGTCAAGCCCATCTCTACTGCCACCTCCCTGAATGTATCATATTCTTTGCCGTCCACAGTACGTAAGTCTTTGAAACATCTAGCGCCTGTAGCCCGTCCAAGAATCAATTTAAGATGAAATCGTTCCGCATCCCTTGGAGAAACATTCGTCATTCTGCTTACAACTTTACAAGCAATTTTTCGTCTGCTCCACGTTTTCGTAGTTTCTTTGAATGTATAGTAGTCCGGTATGTTGGCATAGGTGATATTTCGTGGGAATTCATCCGTCGTATTTAGTTTAAACCATGCAGTTACTGGAGTTTTCCATTTATTTTCGTTTAGAAGAGCCTCTTCCTCTCTGCCTTCCTCGAATGTTGCATATTGATGACCTGGTAGGTGAACGGGTAATCGTGTCACAACGTGACTCCGTCCATGCATAGGCAGCTCTAGTATTCTCCATGCTGCTTCCATTGGACTGACATACCGCGTATCTACGTGATCTTTGATTTCGTCGACTACTGGTCGATCATGACCTTGTATATTACAGTCATCGATTTGAACCCTCGCGCGATCATGTCCTTTGTTAGAATACTTGTAAATATATTTTGCTGCCATTACTGACGCACAATATTCTACGTTCAAATGGCAATCGTATTTTGCGAGTAGATATGGATTGTATGGCACAACCATACTGTTATCTACCGGTATATTTCTTCCATTTATGCGGTTATGGTAGTAGTTTATAATATTATTTTTTGTACGGCGATACTTTGGAAAACCACTTGTACTTATATCGGTGTCTTTAGCGAAGTCTTTTGGAAACTTTTTCGAACACGACTTCGTTTCTGTGTTCCAACATGGAACTTTTGAAGTATGTGGACCGTGTAACATGTGTGTTGTCACAGATTGATGTAATCGGGGATATTTTTCTTTGTCGGGTATTTCTGCTGATATGAAATTATCAATCGCCTCTGGAGTCAATAGCTTATCTTCGTTATTCATTATGAACAGCATGTGTGCATGAGGTAATCCTCTTTTTTGGAACTCTATCGTATATACATATCCATTAATTTTTCCGAATACTGCACCACTTTCTATCTCCTTCAGCATACGTTGTAGACGCAAACTGAATATGCGACATACTATGGTTGGTATGTCGTTGGTGGTAGTACCTGGAGGAAAACTTTTCAATACTCCACGTATTTCCTGCCATTTCGGGTTACATGTCATCGTGATAAATAGATTCGGTCTGCCGACTTTCCTGGTTATCGCCATTGCATCTTGATATTGTTGTTGCATATGGCGCATAGAGCCAGTAAATGTTGCCGGTAAAATCATCATGTTTCCAAGTCTGGTTTGGTTGGATGTATTCGCTTCACTATTAAATACGTGGTCAGTCATTCCCAAGTAACACTCCACACGCAGCTGCTTCTGATTATTTCGTAAATATAATAATCTCTGCGATTCAATAGTAAGGTATGCGTGAATAACGTAATGTTGTGTGAGTCGTCCGCTTCGTAGCAATCGGTTACACCCTTCTCCTTCACGTAAAGCCAACCGATGACCGTAGTACTCTACCGGGGTTATAGTTTTGTTTGTTTCTATATGTTTCATGTTGTAATTCCATCCTAAATCTCCGCTAGGGAATAGTAACGGAAATATCATTGGATCGACATGATGTGACGATTTTGGCACATATCCTAACTGTCTTTCATGTTTTGGAAATACTTGTACATCCACTTAGTCCGATATCGTTCCATCCCTCGATACAATCAAAGCTGCTAGTTCTCCGCAGGTTGGTGCGTTGTATCGTCGTCTGTCATCTGTGTTCAACGCGATGAAGTTTAACACAACTTGGCTCTCTCCATCGCTATATCGCTCGTATAGTGTTTTAAAATTGGCCGCATAAGGATTAATGTCGAGTATTGTTTTTCCAATCCTTTCTAGAATATTTGTTCTGCGTACATTATTTTCTCTAAATTGTAGCTGTGTTTGCGCATCGTAGATATAAATTTGTCCGTATCTTGCACAGCTATTGTTGACGGCTTCCAAACTGGTCGAAATCATATAGCTAACGTCTCCAACAATTTTCATTAGATGCGGCCCATTATTTCCTTGTTCTGCCACCGTACAATTGAATGATGCAAAAGCAAACGCATCATTATAAGATCGTATCATTTGTCGGTAATGCTTTGAACTTTCGTCATTTCCTTCTCGCAGTTGTTCAAGTACTTCTGGATACTTTGTCAGTGGTGGTAGTTTCACCTTTCCTCCGTGACAACAATTGTTTGCCACCCTTCCTGGTTCATTTATAAATGCCAAAGCATTGCAGTGCCGACACTTAGCTGTCATTTCACCAATGTCCAGTGGCGCCACGTTTTTGAACACCTCTTTGGCAATGCATCCGTTATACATTTTTCCTGCGGACTCTCTTGCTCTGTATCGCTTCGTTCTGTTCGAATTTATAATTGTATTTCTTTCACCGTTAATCTCTGTTCTTTCACAATCATCGATTACATTTTCGTTGCTGTTGTGGCCATGTTCTTCTGCCGTTTTTTTCGCACCAGTTTGTTTCGATACATTTTCTCCTTGTATTTTCTCGAAGTCTTGTTCGCTTATGCTGCGCTTCCTTTTTATATTCGTCATTTCATTCTCTTCTTCGCTTGACTTATGTTTGCTATTCATGTTTCTTTCAACGTCAGTTACTATTTCTTCGCAATTACGCTCTCCAATTCGATCATCTATGCTGACCTGTGCCACTGCAGTCAGTTGTGCACCAGAATAGCGTTTTTCAACAGCTTCTCTATACTTTCGTTGTTGTTCTCGCCGTAATATAATTTTTGCTTCGTCGTTCCTCATGCTCTTTGGTCGTTCTCTTGTCAACTTTTTTTGTTCACCAAGAGATTTATCTGTAATAACAATTCTTTAAATTGTTTATATCTGTATAATTGTCATCTATGAGTTCTTGGTTTCAATCATCACCTTCTACTCTATTTTTCTTCGAGCCTCGGCATATTACTGCATTTTCATCTCGCTTCTTTTCCTCGCGATATCTACGCTGCTGTTCCCTCCGTAAAACTTGTCTTTCCTCTGGTGTTACCAAAGATACCGGTCGCCCTTTTTTCGGTTTTTCTATTTTGATATTAAATTTTTTTGAATATCTATCCGTACCTTTATTTTCTGTATTTCTATTATTACCTTCGACTTCACTTTCTTGCGAGCCTCCGATTACTATTACTTCATCGACAGGATATCGCTGCTGCTGGTCACAGCAGTGAACAGTTTTTCCCTCGCTGGTCAACTTCGAGCCCAGTTGTCCGCTTTTTCGCTTCATTCCTAGAAAATAACTTACCTTTTGCATCCGTCCCGCCTGAGTTCCAGCTGTTTCTTCTACGACGTCAAAGTGTCCACTATCTCCGTCGCCAGTGAACAGTAACGAACATTTTTTCGCACTTCGCGCGTCTCCAATTTCTCGTGGATTCGGGTCTCCGCATCGGTACACCAATATACATAACTTGTAAATTGTTGCGACAGCGTTGATCTCCACTTCTTCACCATAGCTTCCCATATTTTCCATATGAAATTTATATTCATCTACTGACCGTATGCACGTCCCGGAGGATTCATCGCCGATGATGAAATTTTTGAAAGAAGACCAGTTACGTGTGACGTAGTCAACGGCATTGAATCGTACCTCCGCATGTCTTTCTTGGGTATTGTACATACAATAGGATACCGCACGGAAAAGACAATTTCCGTCGGGTCTCATTTTCAAAACTTTAAACCCCATCTCAATGATTTTTCAATTTATAACAACGAACTATTGAACTTCAAACAACAAACTTTATACCGTTAAATGACTAACTGTCAAAAATAAAATTCGACTACAAACTCGTCAACTTTGAATAAATAAATCGTCAACTTTAAATGAATAAGTTATAATTAAATTAATGGTAGTAACGTTACCTTTTAACACAAATGAATAGTTAATTTTTTTATTTTGATATAGTTTTCAGATTGCTGCATGTGATTACAGAAATAGCTGTCAACTATCTGTATCGAAATTCGTCAATCAGCTGTCAGTGACTGTCATCTGATCAACGCTCATTTAGATTGCTGTTAACTATCCGTCATATAGCTGTCAAACATACCTGTCAAAACTGAAACATTTGACATATTGTTTAACATGAACTGGGCTGACATTCAACGGCAACTTCATTCGTATACTATTGTTATTATAATCTTTTAATCTTCTTTTTCATTTGTTAGGTACAAGATTTTTTTATTTATAAGGATTTGTAATGGATCACATATCAATTGCACGTTACTTTTTTAAATTTGTAATGGATCACGCATCCATTACACATTACTTTTTTTATCGGTAATGGAGCACTCATTCATTACACATTACTTTTTTTATTTGTAATGGAGCACTCATTCATGACACATTCCTTTTTTCATTTGTAATAGAACATTCATTCATTACACATTTCGTTTGTAATTTGTAATGGAGAACGTATCCAATTCACATTGTTTAAAGTAATGGCTAATGCATTACTTTTACATTACTATTTTCACAACTCTGTTTCGTTCTAATTCTTTTGACGGGTTGTTTGGATCAAATAAATTTGTCAACCAATTTTTTTTTTTTTTTCCGCCCCTATTTTCCAAGTTACACGAGGGTGAAATTCACGATAAAGGGCCAAAAATCGGAAACATACTTGTCTTCAAACAGTCATATCTTTGGCTGTGTTCGTCCTGGAGACTTATTTTGAAAATTATTTTGAAGCTATTGAATGGCACTATCATTATATATTTATTGAATTCTGCGATAACGAGCGATTCCATTTGTTATAAACAAATATATTATTCAAACGTGATTTTCTAAGCGAGAACGACGCTTTAAAATTCCCAAAAAAATATAAGCACATTCCTTGATCAATCCCCTACAAACTTGGTAAGTTATAGAATGGAACTCCGATGGAAACTATTTCAAAACGATTTATTCATAAGCGACGGCGCGCGCTGCCGCTGAGAGACCTGGCTCGGGTGCGTGTAGCTCGCGTAAGGAAGAAATGGTGGGCGTGTAGATCTATATTAAAAAAATTCACCATGTCAGAAAACAATGGATATCGTATTAGTTTATTAAATATCTAACTAACAATAAGTAAATCATGATCCTAAGTCTTACATAAAGATCTCCTAGTCACATTATATCATATATAATACCTGGAAATCGTTATATTTGCTTACAATTAGTGGTTTACTTAGAAACAATGGCCTCTACTGACCTTTCGGCATCAGAGTATCTCTTGCCGATTAATTCATTTTTTGTTAGTCGCATCAATTTATTTTTTTGTTAGTGGCTTAGATGGAGCCCTTCAAAGACTAGCAGTTGAAATAGGTCTGGAATCCTTGCAGGAAGCAATAAATACATAATTTTTTTTTTATGGGCGCAGAATATCAAAAATATTAAAAATATTGATTCAGAATTTTTCACTAAAGACATTTCATTGTATTCTGCCACAAACGAAAAATAAATTAATAACTAATGTGAGAGATAGTCGGATAGCGAAAAGTCAGTGCAGGCCGTTGTTTCTGAATAAACCACCCTAAAATTTGTAATAATCTTTCCTAATTTAATTGCTTCATTTTCTTAACTTGACAAAAATTGCCCCATAATTTCTTTAAACTAACTTTAACAATAATATGATTATTTAAATTTTTGCGTTAACTTCAACATTTATAGGAGCCATTATAGAAATAAACCAAACTTCTTTAAAATTAATTATAGTGTATTTATCAATTCAGGTACTATAGGTATAATATGATGTGACTAGGGGATCTTTATGTAAGATTTAGGATCATGATCTACTTATTGTTAGCTAGACATTTAATAAACTAATACAATATCTATTGTTTTTTGACATGGTGAATTTTTTTAATATAGATCTATATGCTCACTATTTCTTCCATACGCGAGCTACACGTACTCGACCCGTCGTTTATAAATAACTCGTTTTAACATAGTTTCCATCGGGGTTCCATTTTATAACTTACCAGTTTTGTAGGGAATTGATCAAGGAATGCGCTCATATTTTTTTGGGAATTTTAAAGCGTCGTTCTCGCTTAGAAAATCACGTTTCAATAATATATTTGTTTATAACAAATAGAATCGCTCGTTATGGCAGAATTCAATAAATATATAATAATAGTGCCATTCAATAGCTTTAAAATGATTTCTGACAAAAGTCTCTAGGACAAACACAGCCAAAGATATGACCGTTTGAAAAGGAGTATGTTTTCGGTTTTTGGCCGTTCTTCGTGAATTCCACCCTCGTGTAACTTGGAAAATAGGGGCGAGAACAAAAAAAAAAAAAAAATTGTTCGATGAATTTATTTGTTCCAAAGAACCCGTCAAAAAAATTAGAACGAAATCGGAAACATCGAGGTCAAAAAGGTGTCCGGTTTGACGTGGAATGACTCATATACCGATACATAGATATAGGTGTTAGTTTGTATGTCGCATTGCCGTGAAATTTGAGATCTTCGACGGCACTTGAGTTTTTAAACAACACTCTCGATTCCCGGCCAATATTTAGGCAACCTCAAGTGCGAGGCGACAAGGGATCAGGCCGTACGACTGCAGAAGAGATAGCACTCAATGAGTACGTCCTGAGAGGAACCTCCCCCGGTGGTGGTGCGTTGTGCATATGCTACGAGTGGATTGTATCACGTAGAGGCCTAGGTTCTTGAAGTAGAGACTCAGGGTGCTCCAAGCATTCCCTTTTGGTCAACTAGTGAGACAAGACTTTTATTTTGATTAAAGAAAGGCTCTGCGTGATACACCGCACTAGCATTGCTATCGGGTCGCTACTTGTATCTCTAATCGAATATTGTTTTCAATAATAAAAAGACTTGTTAGTCGTGTCACTGCAGCAGTCAGTGAAATAATTATTTGTTTATCTATCATCGGATGCGTGACATACGTTTGGGTGTCTAGATCCTGACAAATCCATACCTAGCTTTTACCCAGACCTACTGCGGTATCTGACATGTATTTATTGAAACGACCCATGACTTCTGAAAACGCGGTCTTCTGGCAAAAATTGGAGATCGAATGTTATCGTTGGCCTTATGTGGCCCAATGTTACGTCTGCCTACTCGAAGTAGAGTTAAGGTGGCCAAGAGAGCGGATCGAAAACTGTTTCAGTAGCTAGCGATTCCGTGATTGGCTGTCTCGAGGCGAACAATTGCCGATTTGGATTTGCGGCGACCTCAATTCTACTCCGAGGGGGCAGACAATAGGAATTCAAACTGTACCTATATAAGTATGATTCTTATATTCGAGGTATGGACGATTTTTTGAGGAGCTGCTGCCCAAACCGGCACCAAATAATTAGAAACTTTTGAAGGCCAATCTTCGAGATTTATCACAACGGGTATTTTCATTTTCCAATCAAATAAAAATTTCGAGAACTAATCGCGCGTAGCGAACAAGAATGATTACCAGTTAGTGCTCAATTATGTCTCACTATATATGGTCGCCCAACTTCTTTGTCCAGGAATACTCATGAAGTGTTCCGATTTCGAAAATCTTTCAGAATAGATTTAGAAATAATGAGAGTCTTGGGATTTCTAACAGAGTTCTTGTGCGTTTTCCAGACTTATTTCAAAAATGTTGAGAAAACAGTCACATCACAGATTCCCATGATAATATTTTTGTTGAATCGAAACAATGTATCTTCTATGATGAATACGGTTCTTTTTAACCAAGAATATAGTTTATATCAAACGAAATAGGTACTTTATTCATATAGTTGCAGCGATTCACGGGGCATGACATAGTACATTGTCCTTGGAAAACTTGCCTTACTCATTGTCAGTCCTTCCACTGTCAACTTCACTGATCTGTATACAGGGTGTCTGGAAATTCGTGCACCACCTGCATATCAGCGGATTCATTGCGAGAAATGAAAACAAAAGTTACCCGTAAAAAAAAGTCCGCAACGGCTCAGTTTTCCTCTAAAAGCAGTTAATAACGAACCAATCAGCGTTTGGCTTTAGGGAAGAATGATTAGAACTCTGCATAGCCGTCTGCCCCACTCCTGGGCGAAGCGGGGAACACCACACATTATTGCCTCGTTCTCGGTAGTGGGGCGGACGGCGTTGCGGAGCTTGAGCCAGTCTTTCCTGAAGCTGGACGCTGATTGGTCCGTTATTAAGGGCTTTTACCAGAAAACTAAATCCTCGCGGACTTTTTTGCATAGGTAACTTTAGTCTCAATTTATTGCAAGGAATCTGCTAGTATGCAAATAGTGCGCGAATTTCCAGACACCCTGTATTGCTAGGGGGAATTGTCCCACAGCTAAATAAATCTATTCTGTTCTATTTCATTTACATTCGATGGCCAACCCACATGCCAAGCAAGCTCGCGTTTCTACGGTGTATATTTTCGACATTCTGTATCGGATGACGAAATAAGTGGTATTTAGACAGACTTTTACTATGCCTTGTGTTCCCAGTACATTGGGTATTCATTAACATAGCTAGATGTGAAATATATCACATATATTTTTGTTCCTTTTCAAATGTAAATGAGAGGGTTGTAATTACTGATCATGAGTGCCCGAACACTTCTTATTAATTGAGCATAATAAATATTGCATTGCATATTCTTATGAACGTCGGTAATGGCGTTAGGATCTTGAATAAAAATAAACAGAAATAAATACCTTCAATCAATTCATTACTTGGTGCAACTGCTTTAGGAATTAATTGTGATGGATTTTGGCCTAATAACCTCACGATTCTCACAATCCTAACGACCTGACCGCTAAGTAGCCTTTTGACAAAAATGTGTCTAATTTTTGTATCCCCCTTCGACTGCTGACACAAACATTGACTTCGGGAGTCTTTGGAATTTTACTGTTGGGTTGCCCATTTTCGGAATATCTTCCTTTGTATTTCATGGTAGATAACCTCATTGATGGAAGAAAACCCAAATCAAAATCAACAGTTACGGAAGGAAATGAAATTGTTCTTCAAATGTCGGAAGTGCATTTTTGAATCATTTGGACGCATCACAGAAATATGAAAATATTTCAATTCGAAAGAGCGAGAAATTGCCGCATGAAAATGTATCTTCAGGATTAAATTTGTCTTCTTCGAGATTCCATACAAATCATTGGAGAAGTCGGTTTTCGAAAACGTCATAATTGTTGATCATTCAAGTACGCATTACCATGTAACAAATACAAATCTTAGAGGATTCTTATGATTGGGATAAAGGGTATCGAAACTTAGAAAAGAATCGGAGATGGTAAGACCCCAGACGTAGCAGAATCACCCTTATGTATATTTCTATCAAGGATGTCTGAAATAATCGGAAACAAAGCAGGTATTTACACCCTTATTTTTCAACGTTAAAATATAGTATCTCATGCTTCACAAGTTGAATTGAAGAAAAATAAATGTATCATGAGCGAAAAGGTCATTTTTTTCCGACTCAAGAACTACTAAATCGATTAATTGAAAAATTCAATCAGAATAAAATTGGATCAAATGGTGTCGCTTGAAAAAATATATCAAAAATCTCTGATCCGTTCACGAAATATGGTGAATTAGAAGGAAAACACCCGAATGTTATTTTCTCGATAACTTGAAGACTACTGCATGAATAGAATTCAATACCTAAAATCTAATCAATTCTAAGCTACTGAAACTGCATGGATTGATCTAACGAATGTTGAAATACGTTCATTCGTTTTCAAAATATTGCCGGACCAAAAATTAATTCCTCCATCCAAAGTGTTTAGCTCTAGTGAATACTTAACGAATAATAACTTCCCTTTTTTCAGAGCGGCGAGTTATAAATCTACACTGCACTTACTTAACCTATACAGAAACCCTAAGGCATCGCGATCGATGAGACTCTATAAAATTTGGCAAATTAGGGCTGCATGCCTTGTATGTAGTTAACAGAAGTCATACGATCTGCAAATAATGACGTATAAGTCGTCATACACATTTGATAAGAAATAATGATCAATTTTCAGCTAAATGTGATCGAAATATAGCGTAGAAATGTCTGTAAACTCGGCTGTTTCCATTATATTATTGAATTCAATTATAAAAGCTTACAGTCTATATTGAGAGAGTTGTGATATGAATTCACTAGTGGTTGCAATGGAAACTAATCGTCGGATTGTTATTAGATCAAGTGTGCTGACCGGTAAACAGATGAATGTTATTTCGTCACAACAAAATTTGATATTTTTATTCTTCCAAATTATTGAACCATAGGTCGCGGTTAAAATAAATAAGACGATCCTGGAGACTGGAAATTTCAGATGAAGTCTACTCAAACCTATATATTATATCTTTAAATCATATTGCGTTTTAAATTGATATAATGTAGTTTGAAATTTTACCATGGAATTATGAGTATGCTTGAACAACTGATCCTAATGGTAAATATAACAGTAACATTTATTGATTTGCAAATACCGTAGCAATTTTTTGAATTCAAAATCGTATTCAGTCAGCAAATCATTGAAATTAAATCTCTTTATTGATCGTCTGATTAGACATGATAAACACAACCCTAACATCATGTAATTCGGTCAAAAAACATTGTATTGAGAAATGTTCACTCGACAATTCCGACTAAGAATTCAATAATATTTATTATACAGACACCAAATTATTGCACGATCTTGCTCATCGCTTATGTATTTCGGAAGCAGCTTCAGGGATCAACTCGTATTTTGGGACGATGAGTTACTCGAGATATATATGTAAAGTGGAGCCTAACAGGTATTTAACATACATCAAACGTACTGGATGTTATCAATGAATAAGTCTATATTTACGCATAATATGAAAATATAGTGATCGCGTAGCGTGAAATTTTGTACATACCCAAGGCTACGTGTGAATCAATTTCTCGTTTCTATTTATAATACGCGATATTAGACCACTAACGGAGCCTTATCTACAATAGTTATTGTAGTACAATTATGTAGAAGAGAAAAAGGAAAAACTTACGCTGCGATACTCTTAGACAGAGGCCATCGTTCCATTGTTGCTTGATATTTCATGTTTTCAATCTGTTTCTTGAGTGCGTCTTTATCCATAGTAGCTAGTATACTGGGATCCATGGTAACAACCGCACCCCCGCAGACAGCAAATCCAACCTGCGCGTGCGCCTGCCTCAAAATCAATATTCTTAAAACACCCACGGACGAGCTAAAGAAAATGTGCAAAACATGAATTATACCTTGCAGTGACTGCTACAATTTATATTTCCATTATTATTCTAGCATCACCTGTCTACGAGTATAGATATACGAGGCCGAACACCAGATTCTTCTGAATGCACAAATTAATAGAATCTCTTCATCATTTTACTCCATTCGTATTCAGATAATGAGCACTATCTATGGATAATGAGTGATAACCCTCATGGAAGAGCCATATTAGACCATCCAACCGTGAAACAAAAAAACATTGCACACTGAAGTGCCGATAGTTTGGTTCGCATAGAGTGGATTAGTTCTATGGTATATTTTTGTAACGGAAATCGGTTGAATTTCCACATAGTTCAATAGCGATTTTGTGAAATTTATATTAAATACTTGAGCATGTATACTAGGCTGGACGTTAAATACTATCTTGAAGAGTGAAGCCCCACAGTTTTTAGCCAAAAAATATAAAAAAATTTTGGCCCCAGTGCGGGGTTTTTAAAATGAAATTAAACCGTGCCGGTAAGGTCGCAAAGTTTCCCACGTAAAACACATGCATTTTCACGGATCTCAATTCAAAAATTCACTGCGAGGCTAATTGTAATTCAAAAAATTCTGAACTATGTGAAAGTATCAGGTATGTGTACTACCACATGGAGAAATATCGAGGATGTCATACCGTTGAATCTGCTCATGATTCCACTCCAAACTAAAATTCTCTTTATCGATTTTACGGCCTAAAATTCTAATTTTCAGTAAGTATTACTTACTTACGGCACGATATCCTCGATTTTTCTCCATGTAGAAGTACACATACCCGATACTTTCACATAGTTAAAAATTTGTTCAATTAAAATTAGCCTCACAGTAAATTTTTGAATTGAGATCCGCAAAAATGCATGTGTTTTACTTGGGAAACTTTGCGACCTTATCGGAAGGGGTTATTTCATTTTAAAAACCTCGCACTGGGGCCAAAATTTTTTTCTTTTTTTTGTCTATAAACTGTGGGGCTTCACTCCTCAAGATGGTATTTAACGTCCACCCTAATGTATACGATTCAATTCAAGATTACGTTGTCATAAATGGTACTTTCGCAACACGACTTAATTTTAGAACACATTTGCTGCAATATTGTATATGAATAACCACGACGCGTGTATTCGATATTCGGTGTTCAAATGATAGAAAGAATGGAGGGGAATGCGACGAAAGCGACCAACAGCTATAAGACAGCCAAAAAAAATTTCCATTTTTTTAATTCCGCATTGAATGCCTCGCAAAAATTAGACATAGGTAAGTGTGGGTATCACTGCGGTTCGAAACGCAGGACTAACTTTAAGAGCACACGCTATTCGAAGATTCATTATAAGATATCGTTTGATTTTTTTTTCAAATTGTTGTTTAAACATTTTAAGCTTTCGAAATAATTAACAATGCGATAAAATATTGCTTTCGTCAAATTAAACACATTTTTAAAAAAGTGAAGGTTTCGTTCTAATTTTTTTAACGGGTTCTTTGGAACAAATAAATTTATCAAACAATTTTTTTTTTTTTTTTTCGCCCCGATTTTCCAAGTTACACGGGGGTGACATTCACGAAAAACAGCCAAAAATCGAAAACATATTCCTCTTCAAACGGTCATATCTTTGGCTGTGTTCATTATAGAGACTTCTTTAAAGAACCATTTTAAAGCTATTGAATGGCACTATGATTATATATTAATTGAAATCTGCGATAAAGAGCGATGCCATTTGTTATAATCTAATATATTATTCAAACGTGGTTTTCTAGGCGAGAACCACGCTTTAAAATTCCAAAAAAAAAATAAGCGTATTCCTTGATCAATTCCCTACAAAACTAATAAGTTATAGAATGGAAATCCGATGGAAACTATGTCCAAACGATTTATTTATAAGCGACGGCGCGCGCTGCCGCTGAGAGACCTGGCTCGGGTACGTGTAGCTCGCGTAAGGAAGAAATGGTAGGCATGTAGATCTATATGTAAAAAAATGACCATGTCAGAAAACAATGTATATCATATCAGTTTATTAAATACCTAACTAACAATAAGTAAATCATGGTCCTAAATCTGAAATAAAGATCCCCTAGTCACATTATTATATATTATAATACCTAAATTGATGAATACACTATAATTAATTCAATAGAAGTTTGGTTTATTCATATAATTCCTTCTATAACTGTTGAAGTTAAAGCTAAAGTATAAATAATTATATTATTGTTGAAGTTAGTTGAAAGAAATAACGGGGCAATTTTTTGTCAAGTTAGGAAAATAAAGCAATCGAATCAGGAAAGATTATTAAAAATTTTGGGGTGGTTTATTTAGAAACAACGGCCTTGACTGACTTTTCGGTATCAGAGTATCTCTTAGTTATTAATTTATTTTTCGTTTGTGGGAGAATACAATGAAATGTCAGTGTATCACGAACTAATTTAGCTTTCCTGAATTGAGGCTGCAATGCAGCTACTTCCCTTTGGTAATCGTCTTTAGTCAAAAATTCTAAATCAGTATTTTTAATATTTTTGATATTGACAAAAATTGTGGTGTATTTATTGGTTCCCGCAAGGATTCCAGACCTACTTTAGCTGCTAGTCTTTGGAGGGCTCCTCCTAAGCCGCTAACAAAAAAAAAAAAATTAATGCGACTAACAAAAAATGAATTAATAGGCAAGAGATACTCTGATGCCGAAAGGTCAGTAGAGGCCGTTATTTCTAAATAAACCACTAATTGTAAGCAAATATAACGACTTCCAGGTATAATATATGATATAATGTGACTAGGGGATTTTTATGTAAGATCTAGGGTCATGATTTACTCATTGTTAGTTAGATATTTAATAAACTAATATGATATGCATTGTTTTCTGACATGGTGAATTTTTTTATTATAGATCTACATGCCCACCATTTCTTCCTTACGCGAGCTACACGTACCCCAGCCAGGTCTCTCAGGGGCAGCGCGCGCCGTCGCTTATAAATAAATCGTTTTAACATAGTTTGCATCGGAGTTCCATTCTATAACTTACCAGTTCTGTAGGAAAGTGATCGAGGAATACGCTCATATTTTTTTGGGAATTTTAAAGCGTGGTTCTCGCCTAGAAAACTACGTTTGAATAATATATTTGTTCATGAGAAATAGAATCGCTCGTTATCGCCGAGTTCAATATTATATAATAATAGTGCCATTCAATAGCTTCAAATTGGAATTTAAAAGAAGTCTCTAGACTGAACACAGCTAAAGATATGACCGTTTGAAGAGGAATATGTTTTTGATTTTTGGCTGTTTCTCGTAAATTTCACCCCCTTGTAACTTGGAAAATGGGGTCGGAAAAAACAAACAAAAAATTGTATAATGAATTTGGTTGTTCTCTGGAACGAAATCGGAAACATCGAGGTCAATTTTTGATTTATTTTGTCCGGTTTGACGTGGAATGACTCATGTATGACTGCGGGGCTTTAAGTAACTTGTACCTATTACTGCGCTCTAAATACTGCGGGTGACCCAATTACTATATGCCTGATACTGTGAAGTCCAGTAAAACAAAAATGAACAAAACAAAATATTTAGACAAATATTTACCAATAATATTGATAATTTTTTATTATAAATTTCAATAATATAAAATAAGACTCAACAAAGTTTTCTATATGATATAGGGAAACGATATTTTCGACAGGCGAAAAATTTCGGGACCCATGGCCAAAACCTGTCCCGCTACCCGTGGAATACCCCATTCAGCACAGCTCTTTGACGAATTTTGGTACTTAAATAATACTTGGGTACAATATTAATTTGTGATTTATAACAGATATTCTTTAACTATCATTTTCTGGCAGTTCTGCTCCTTCTGCTTGAAGCTGATCAACTCGTTTTTTTTTTTTCATCTCAGCTGCCTTTTTTTTCAATAGCGATTCTTCATTTACTTTTTGTTTCATTTCAATTTCTTCAATTTTCTGTTCTTGTTTAAGAAATTTTTTTTTTCAAATCTTATTTGGTCTTTTCTCGGTCTTTTTTCTTCTTTTAACATCCATTTTTCTTCTTTTGCTTTTTTCAACATTCTTGAAATTCTATTCTAATTTTTTTTCTTAATACTCCTTCCTCTGTTTCAAAACGTTTCTGATTTTTGTTGGTGTTTCGAATTGATTGCCATGGTACTGGAGAATATGAATGGAATTTTTGTTGTGTTGATTGCACGCTTTTTATTTTTTTTCATGTATCACGTCTTAGCTATTACAAGAGTTCCTTAAACGAATCAGAAAATTCGGCTACTTCTGGGTCATTAATTATATTCTCAAGGAAAAGTGACTGTTCATTTTTTTGTTCTGGAGTAGCTGGAGTTCGATTAAAGTCAGAAGCGTCCATTTCTGGAATCTTGAAAGTTATGATTAGTGTTTACTTATATACTTATATACCTTATCATCTTATTTTGAAAACGTTTGATAATTTCTGTATTAGAGTTGGCTGCAGTTCCCCATAACTGTATATCATAACCTCAAGCATTCGTTAAATGATACACACAATTTTATATTCAATATCTACAACTTACCTTGTCGAAATCAGAGATTTGATCAATTGTCTCATTGTTCGCCGACTTAGCTGGAGTTTACCAACTTCCAAAAAGACTTTCGTCTTCTTTTTTCCCTGTCTAATTCGAACTGTCATAAGTTTCGAATGATAGTAATTTCTTTTTATCTATTGAATTCTCCAAAACTTTTAACGAATCAGATTTTACAATTATTTCTGCTGTACTTTCTGAATTTCTTATCGCTTCGCAAGGCGAACTTTCTAATCTTTCAAAAACCTTTTTGGAATCGATGGCATTTACATTTAAGGAACACAACCCACATGTCTGAAACCTATTCGCCGAAACTCTTTGAAGATCTAGATTTTTAAAGGTTTCTTCAAATACAAGTGCAAATTGATATTTTTTAATACTTATAGTCCCAAACTTTTGACAAAAAAATTTAAAGGTTTTGAAAGCCATTTTAAAAGTACGAAATGGAAACACGTCCAGCGGTTGAAGAATATGTGTTGAACTAGGTTGGATTACCGTGCTATGAGGATAATTTTTTTCTCACGACAAAATTCACTTAATGGTAAAGTGATTTGAGAGGAATTTGCCCACAGGGGTCATTAAAGTAGCACCTGCTGATTACAGTTTTGGATGCTCGGATAATGGTTGAATGACATCTAAAAACTTTCATGAATATCTTGCCAATGTTTTTTATCCATGGTTAGAACAAAGTGGAATAAAATTATCAATTATTTTCCAAGTTACACGGGCGTGAAATTCACGAAAAACAGCCAAAAATCGAAAATATATTCCTCTTCAAACGGTCATATCTTTGGCTGTATTCATTCTAGAGACTTCTTTTAGAAACCGCTTTGAAGCTATTGAATAGCACTATTATTATATATTTATTGAATTTCGCGATAACGAGCGATTCCATTTTCTATGAACAAATATATTATTCAAACGTGGTTTTCTAGCCGAGAAACACGCTTTAAAATTCCCAAAAAAATATAAGCACATTCCTTGATCAATCCCCTACAAACTTGGTAAATTGTAGAATGGAACTCCGATGGAAACTATGTTAAAACGATTTATTTATAAGCGACGGCGCGCGCTGCCGCTGAGAGACCTGGCTCGGGTACGTGTAGCTCGCGTAAAGAAGAAATGGTGGGCATGTAGATCTATATTAAAAAAATTCACCATGTCAGAAAACAAGGTATATCATATTAGTTTGTTAAATATCTAACTAACAATAAGTAAATCATGATCCTAAATCTCACATAAAAATCCCCTAGTCACATTATATCATATACAAGGTGAATCTTTTCAAAGGTCTCAAATGGGTGGGGCTTACTTGCGGCGAAGGCATGCAAAGATGTATTGTGATATGTCAAATTTGTAATTAAGCATTGCTTCACTATCCCCACCCGGATAATTGTTTACCTGATTGGCTAAATAAGCGTGTATTCGCCGCAAGTAGTCCCACCCATTTGAGACCTTTGAAAAGATTCACCCTGTATAATACCTGGAAGTCGTTATATTTGCTTACAGTTAGTGGTTTATTTAGAAACAACGGCCTCTACTGACCTTTCGGCACCAGAGTATCTCTTGCCTATTAATTCATTTTTTGTTAGTCGTATTCATTTATTTTTTTTGGCAGCTTAGGAGGAGCCCTCCAAAGACTAACAGCTAAAGCAAATCTGGAATCCTTGCAGGAACCAATAAATACACCATCATTTTTTTTTTTCTATAGGCGCAGAATATCGAAAATATCAAAAATACTGATTTAGAATTTTTGACTAAAGACGATTACCAAAGGGAAGTAGCTGCATTGCAGCCTCGTTTCAGGAAAGCTACATTAGTTCGTGATACACTGACATTTCATTGTATTCTGCCACAAACGAAAAATAAATTAATAACTTGCAAGGAGAGGCCGCCTACTCGTCATCACCGATTTCGTCTGGATTTACAGTATATGTAGGGCTTGACTAGAGATGAAAGTGACGTAAGTGGGATCGCTACATGGCCAAGTGTTTAGAAAATAAAATTTTTGTTGCTGACCGGTCAATACATAACATCTTTTACGTCGAAACGATTTCCAAGTAGCGGTTAGTGCAGCGGCAAAAGCCCGGATTAGTAGTGCGAGGCTCGCGGGTTCAAGTGTTACGTCCTAGGTTGAAAGCTCAACATATAATCTTTAGGTATAACAGATACCGTAGTTAGTACCGTAGGTATAGAAAATACCGACGTGCAATTACCATCAGAGTTTCAATAACACCTCTATCGATGTAATTCCATTTATAATTTTTTTTTTCTAAATTCTTTATATTATTTTACCTATAGTTATAAGTCAATACTTTTAAGAAGTCTCAAACTCATACACCATAACTAATTTTCCCATAGTCTCTCACAAAACTAAGCAAGCCGAAAACACTCGAAAACCCATAAATTTGAAATCCTAAACTTTAAGTAAACTTTTGAAAACGCTAGAAACTATCTTTATTGAGGAAACATAAATCTTTAAGATCTTTAGAATTTTACTGTCAAACGCGGAGAACCCAAAAGACAAAGACAGTTTTGTTTAAAAGAAGACAGATCATAGACGCTTAAAACATCCCTTCTCAGCATCTCGACGTTTGGGCCTCTGACCCAATCGTCTCGCACAAATTCTATTTTAGCCAACCATATTTTTTCCCTCTTAAATTTAATGTGTCTTTTACCAATGAGAAAAGACTCGCTTTCCCGCGAGTACTAAAAACTTCCTCCCCCGCGTAACCGCGAGGAGAGATCCTTTTTCCTTCAGGATTAGGGAGTTAGTCACGAGATTTCAAAGAGTAAAGATCAGATCCACAAAAGACTTAGATTTCAGAATATAATACCAAATTCGAAGTGTTTAATATATTCATAAATTAACCAAGTGCAAAACTTATCAACATATAAAAACCATAGACTAAAGTTAATCAACATGCATATGTTCGATTAGCAACCAACATTGTTAAGCAGTTTGTTAAATAAATATTGTTAATTAAAAGTGAAATCAACAAACATTTATTTCACCCACGCATAGTGGTGACTGATAAAAACCCATTACCTCAACAGAATACGAGTTATACGTCAATCAGAAGAACTAGTAATCCAAGACTCGGTAAGAAATATAGAACTCTACCAATTCAGAATCAGAACCTCAACACATCTAACTAGTGATTCGAAAATTTTATATAGTTAAATCCAGGACGTAACACAAGTCCCCATGCGGAAAGTTTTTTTTTTTTTCGTTATTATGGTTTCTTTGGCTACCTTTTTCATTTTTACGATACTTACGCCACAAACGAATCGAAATATCGCATAATGTATTGTATTTCCTTATATTTTTACAAAAGGCATAGGGCGTCATTATCCCAACGGATGCATAATCATGGAAAATTTGGGATTGCGAATAACTTTTCAGAAAGGAATTGTTTGTTGTACGTTATAGGGGAGAGTGGGGCAAAATGGACCGGTAAAAAAAAAACACTGGTTGATTGAAAAACTTGAGTATGAATAAGAACTTTATTGATACAATTGATGTGGAATTGAAGAAAACTCAAAGAAAATTCAATATCAGTGTGATTATTCTGTGCAAACCAGAAAGCCATAATGGATTATGTTGCTATTTTTCTTTATTTTAATTTTTTTAGTCATTTTTTTTTACGTTCTAGTTTTTTCTTCAATTTTACATCAATTGTATTAATAAAGCTCATATTCATACTCGAATTTTGCAACCATTTTTTTTTTTTTTACCGGTCCATTTTGCCCCACCGGTCCATTTTGCGGCGTGGTCCATTTTGCCCCACCCTCCACCATGACTGCCACAACATACAGCAATTTTATCTCCTGCTTCCTCATTTTCTTATGCTAGTCGAGAGGGAATAATGTATTTGTGAGAATCATTTCAAATATCAACGTACTTTTGCCAACTATCCTACAACTCATAATGCAAGGTAGACTTACAATGAGTAGGAACGCTTTATAACTCAGCGAGTGTCAGCGAGACGATACAAACTACCTGCAGTTGTAGAGAAATGAGCGTACTTATAATGACATGACATATTTTCAAAACAAAATTCTCGACCCGTAATATAATTATGAAAGTTAATTATTTGTATTACATTTCATTAGTCTTCTATGATTATTGACTAGCTGATAAATCTAGGCTTCTCAATTTCATTGCTATATGCTTTCATCATCCCTCGAAGCAACAGATAATCACCCTAAAACTGTATGCAAAGTAGACTGCGAAGGCTATAAAAAACGAGACAATGATGAAAATAAATCCAAAGAAATCTGAACTCATTATAGATCGAGCGTGGCTGAGCCTAAACGTACTACCCGCAATACTTACGCTATATGAACGGTCTAAAAATAACTTTGCTTCAATTTGAAGAATATAATATTCTTGTCAGAGCACAATGAAATTTTGTGTGAAATTCAATTTTTATAGATCACAAATATAGATCACAAAGCTATGAACCCTATAAATTAGAAGAAATTCTGTGGAAAAAAAATATAAATATATAAATATAGGAGTGTGATCATCATTTATGTCCTTGTCATGAAACTCGGCCAGGTAATTCTAATTTAGACTGGTGCTAATTCCTTGGTTCCGACGCTGTGCACAGTAATCATGAATCTTCTGATATAATTTTTGGTGAACTAAAATACATCAACGCACTCCATGAAGCATGATGTCTCGTGCTGTACACTATGCGATTATTGACACTTGTCGAAGAGTTAGATCTAATAATTAAAAGTAAAATTGAAAGGAAGTTGACGATAAGTGTCTACAACGCAAGCCGGACTCAACAAAAGCATTATTATTACAGGTATTCGAGCTCGCGAGGTAAACGATCAATCACATAGGTTAATATTCACTGTTGTTTACAAGATATCGGCTCCATATCCGAACATGTTTACCTCCTACTTTGTGGAAAGTTTTTAATCAAACATTATTTTGTGAAGTCTTGCGCGATTGAATCTTTCACATGCCGGCTGACTTGAACTGTCGCGCAATGCGCAATGGTCTGGAGCGATGAATTGTACTGAAAAGGGAGAAAAACTGAGAACGTGAAACGAGCCACCTCGAAATTGAAAATTATCATATCTCAGCTGTACGTGCACAGATTCTATTGATTCTATTGAATGAAAGCTCTTTCAACCCTCATTTTGACAATGAGTCGTAGATCCGCATGATGTCAACAAACACGGTGGAATAGACAAAACTTATTCCTCCAATCCGCGGAAAATTGCCGCAGCTGTATAGAGACTCGATAAAGTCGCCACGTAAAAAAAAAATTTTTTTAATGTACTTGGCGCGAGACTCTACCGAGTCTCTTGATGGATTTCATTGTCATAGATAATCCTTTCATATATGTTCGGTATTTGTTAATATCAACACTCAACTCCGTACCGTCAACTCAACAACTATTGTAAAAATGAATTTCATTTTATTTCAGTTAGCTAGGCTCAAGCCGATTCTCGATCATTTTTTACTCTTATTCAAAATGATCTTCTCGTCTGTTGTTGGAATTGTTTGACTTCGAAAGAAAAGTATTACTAGCGTAAGTGTGGGTATTACTGCAGATTTTTTTCATTATATTATAAATCAACGAAATGTGATTCTTTATAACTTGAAAAAAATCAGACTATTACTTCAATATTTGAAGAATATAATTAACTCATAATATAGCATGTTTAGCTATTATTTAATTTGTTATTCATTATTGGAAATTGACCGGTTGCTATGAGAGAAAATTTCATCATTTTATTAGACGATCAAACGAGCCTACCGAAGGTAGGCGAAGTTCGATCGGGATTATACGAAACGTCTCGTTCGAAGATGATTACATGTAGTACTGTTGGTTATCGGAGACTTCACAACGTTTAGAGTATTCAAATTTTTGGCGCCGGGCCGTGGGGCCTCATGGGTTCTTCCGGGCGCCATCTTCATATTGTTTAGAGTATTATTTGGAGTTATCTCATTTTTTTTTAAGATGATTACGGGTTTGGGTAATTTTTCTAGGGATGGGAGGTAATCATCTTCGAACGAGACGTTTCGTATAATCCCGATCGAACTTCGCCTACCTTCGGTAGGCTCGTTTGATCGTCTAATTATACTACACGTCTCGTTCTCAATGATTACATGTAGATGTTTAGAGATTGTGATAACTCCATTTTTTTTTTTTTTTTTTTTTTTTATTGAACAGGATGATCTCTTATAAAGGATATATTGTATTTACTTATTAGTATTTTCTAATAACGATCTCGCGAAGAGGTCATTTGGGGTCTCTATCGGTCTATTATAGAACCTCGCGAATGTTTTTGAGTGAGAGGACCAGCCTGCTGTGCGTCTGATTGTACTCACATCTACTCCTCTCCTGAAAACTGCTGAGACTGCAGCGTGTCTTGTGCTATACGCACTGAATTTGGTCGTATCTAGACCTGCTTTGGTTAATAATGACTTTATCCAGTGACCAATGGTCTGTGCGCCTACTGGACCATGTGGTTTGACCGTTGAAATAAACAAATTTTTGTGTTCACCTCTTAGCTCTTTGGTATAAGTTATGTAATCTAAGATAACTGTAGCCACGCATATATCGGGCTTCTCTTCATAAAAGGGTAAAATTAAGCTTGGCTGATAGCTGCCAGGCTTAGAAGTTTTTATCAATTCGGGAATCTTGATTTCTATCCCTGCAGTTGATTTTGAGATATTGTCGATATTTATTAGTGCTAAAGTCTGCAACCTATGAGCTGTTGCTAGCGCGAGTAATGTTGCTGTTTTTTCTGACGCTTCCTTGGGTTTTAACTTTTGGAGCGGATGTAAATTTTGAAGAAATTTTAGTATCGGGTCAACATCCCAAGTACTAGAGTATTTTGGTGTACTGGGTTTGTTTCTGTAGACTCCGCGTAGGAATCTAGATATCAAATGATCCTTTGATATGTCGTTTGAAGAGATGAGTGATATTGCTGACCTGGCTGTGTTTAGCGTGCCGTAGCTTGCTCCGTCGTGGAATTTTTTGGTTAAGAATTCGATGACTGTTGAGCTGTTGGTATTGTATTTGTCATATCCATTATCCTGACTAAAATTAACCCATTGTTTAAGGCATCCTTCGTATTGCTTAAGTGTCGACTGTGCTATGGAATCCACCATAATATCCACTGAGTCTTGTGGGATACCTTTATTCACAAACGCCCTCCGTATAATTTCCCTGCCACTATTGAGAGACTCTTTGCTAGTGGATGGGTCCTCTCTCTGAAAGGAGAGAGTAGTAAGTTTGGATATGGTTTGAATATCCAAGGTGGTTGGATGAGTAGTGACGAGAATAGAGGGTACCACGGTTGTGATGGCCAGTATGGAACAATTAATGTACCGCAGGCTTTATCGTTGATTATTTTTCGAATAGTAGGTAGTATTTGTGAGAAAGGAGGAAAAGCGTAAAATTTTTCATTCTTCCAAGATATGGTAAAAGCATCAATTACAAATGCTTCGGGATCTGGGTATCGAGAACAGAAACGTTTATGTTTTTTGTTTAGTCTAGTTGCAAATAGGTCCATAGTGAATGGTCCAAATTTTTTGTCAATTTGCTTGTATATTATATCAGACAATTCCCATTCGGTATCCGCGTTAGTGATTCTGGATGCTGCGTCCGCCTCCACATTCTGCTTTGATGGGATATATGATGCGAGTATCCATAATTTTTTCTTTTCGCACCACTGCCAAATTTTCCTAGCTAGTTCGCTCAATTTTGGGAATTGAATTCCCCCTGCTTTATTAATATACGCTATCGCGGTAGTATTGTCTATTCTCATAAGGATCTCACAGTTATAAGACTGTGACGCGAATGATTTCAAGGCAAAGAAGGCTGCTAGCAGTTCTAAATAATTTATGTGACATTGTTTGTCCATATCGTTCCAGAATCCGTAGGTACTGACTCCGTTTGAGTGTGCGCCCCACCCAGTGAGAGATGCGTCAGAACTTATTTCTATTGCGAATTTTAATGATCTGATGGGATTTATTCCCAGTAGTATGTTGTGTTTCCACCATTGAAAGTCTTCTTTTAGTCTTTTGTTAATAATCATTTTTCCTTCATAGTCGCCGTCAAGTGACAGCGCTAGAAACTTTTCTCGTTCGAGTCTTTTGCAGTATATTTTGCTGTATGCAACTGCTGGGCAACAAGCTGTTAGGACTCCTAAAAGTTGGGCAAATTCGCGAATCTTATATGTTTTCCCAATATGAAATTTATTAATCAGGTTCATGACTTGGGTTTTTTTCTTCTCAGTTACTTCTAATGAATATTCCAGAGAGTTTAAGATAAATCCTAAATACTGGCATTTCTGACTGGGTGTAAGCGAGCTTTTATTGTAATTAATGATAAAGCCCAGATGTTCCAGCAATTGTATTGTCTGGTTTACATTACTTTGACAAGAGCTATGCGTGTTACCTATACATAATATATCGTCTAGATAGATTACCGATAAGAGGCCTTTTTGTCTTAGTGCATTAACTACCGGTTTCATGATTTTTGTAAACACATATGGACTTGTAGATAGTCCAAATGGGAGGCATTTGAATTGAAAAAGTTTTCCTTTGAAATAGAATCTTAGATACTTTCTGCTATTTTTTTCTACCGGAATAAGAAAATATGCGTCCTTGATATCAATACAGCTCATATAGGCTCCTGGTGTTATCAGATTCTTTGCAGACCTTATGTCTTCCATTTTAAAGTGCATGGGTTCTAAAAACTTATTTAGAGGTTTCAAATTGAGTATAAATCTATAAGTACCGTCCGGTTTTGGTACTAAAAAGTATAATGAGATAAACTGGCCATCACATTTTTCGCATTCCTCTATTGCTCCTTTCTGATACAGCATTTTATTGATTTCAGTTTCTATTTTGAGAGATTCATCTTGTGACCATTGAGGTTCTTTGGGAATCTGTTTTTGGTCAGGAATATGGTAAAAAGGTATCTTGTAACCTGCTATGCAATTTAATATAACCTCATTCGTTGTAATTTCTTTCCACTTGCTTGTGAAATATTTTAATCTGCCTGCCTTGTAACTTACCTCTTCTATTTTTTGTCGAACGACTGGTTCGTTGTCTTTTGTGTTTTCCCTGAGTACTGGTTGGGATACTTGTTTGGATACTGGTTTGGGTACTGTGTCTTTGGTCTGAACTTCAGGAAGGGTTTCTTTTTGAGTGCGCCCACCTGTCTGGAGTATGCAGGTGGGCCCTTCCAGTTTCCCTGATGTTGGGTTTTGAATGGTGTTGTCTTAGGCATTACTTTTTCTGGGGCCTTAATGTCAGCGCATGCTTTTTCGATAATTTTTGCCTCCTTCACTTGTTCAGTGAGTTTCGAACCATACAACCATTCATCTGGTATAGTCGCATCCAAAACTGGTTTGATAGTTTTGTTCATCAAAGGCGTGATAAATGACCTCCTCGCAGCTGAATGCTGATGAAATGCAGATGTTATCATCTTTCCTGTATCACACAGATATTTCATGAGTGCCAATTGATCGATACCCTCTTCTGACCCGTCGAGGATCATCGAGATAGCTGCGGAGAGCGAGATGACTGCTGTGCCGATACAATTTTGTGTATCTACAAAGTGCTGATCGCGCTTTGTGGTAATAGCTGTCATTGCTGGCGCGACTTCGGGGTTTATTTTTGGAGCTTCTGCCTTGAGATCTCCTGCCCTAGAGTATTCTTTTAGTAGAGCTTTTTTGACCTCCTCCTTTATGTCTTCTCTCATCCATTTAGTCCAACGAATATTTATTTCTGGGTTGGATTTGATCAATATGTCGGTTGTCATACCTGGATCTTCCCCCAAGATCTCCAGGAATTCTTTGTCAACTCCCTGATCTACTGTAAGTTCTTTGGGTTGATCTTGAACTGGGTTCGGTGACTTATTGCCCTCGACCGCATTTTCTTGTGATTTTTTGGCGTCATTAGCTGAGGGAGGCTGATTTTCCTTGTTGGAAAGGTCCTCTCGTATCTCTGCAGAGAGAGTATGAGAATATCAGATTTTATTCGCCGTGTGGGCATTAAATGTCTTGGCATTTGAACTTCATTCGTGTGGAAAGAGGTTCTATTTTTTGTCGTCAGAAAATTCGTGTGGAATTTTGGCGATGACATATTTTTAAGGTAATCTCATGTATCCCTATTCGTATGGAACTTGGTATACATAACCTATATTTTGACTTACCTATGACACTTTCGTTTTCTATATGCAGATCGTGAGGTGGATTTTTCTCGCACGGTATGCTTTCGGGTTTTTGAGTCTGGATGAACTGTGAGATAGCCTTTGTTAGGTTATCTATTTGACTTTGCATCTTTTGCAATTTTGACTCTGTTTCTCCCTCTTCTCGATCACGTTCTTTTGACCGTGACTTCGAGTGGGATCTCTTTTTTGATTTTCCCATTGTAATGTTGTTCTAAACTGTGAAAAAGTGAAAATAATATATACGACCTTTTCTTTGCGTCCGAAGTCTCCTGCACAACGAAACAATATGAAGATGGCGCCCGGAAGAACCCATGAGGCCCCACGGCCCGGCGCCAAAAATTTGAATACTCTAAACGTTGTGAAGTCTCCGATAACCAACAGTACTACATGTAATCATTGAGAACGAGACGTGTAGTATAATGGCAGTTAGTGCATGGACAGAGGATTTAATATAAGGTCCGTTTTCATCAATTAATACTTCTATATCCATATTTATTGTATCTCAGAGTTAGATAACACTTCATTGTTATTAAGAACTGAACGAAAATCGAATTTTGATTCATTTCTATGATAAATTTACTGCCACAGCAATTGGTGCCACTTTTTTGAGCGTGTATGTATTACTGCGATTTTATAACGGTGCCACAGTATTTAGAAGCATCTGGTCATTTCATGCGCATGCACCTATTACTGCTGTTGAACTTTGTGTTTTCTAACTTATAAAAATAAAATCGGCGAGTGCCGTTTTCTCACTAGGTATATCAAATTTCTTCATTTACCCAATCACCTTGTATTATAACTACCTATATAAGTATGATGGCAAAGACACGAAGTTCTAAAATCACTAACAACAAAGTAAAAAAATCATTAACAAAAATAAAAAGACGTAAGTAAAAGAGAGGAGATTTAGTTTCAGCCGTCAAAGAAGTTTTGACCGGGAAAAGTGTTGCAGAAGTTGGAAGAAAATATCAAGTGCCAGAACCAACAATTAGAGCGAAAAAAATTGGCAAATATGCAGATAAACGACCAGGACCATCGACTTTACTTAGTGCTGAAGAGGAAAATGAACTTGTTCATTGGATTTTCTTTTGTACTACTCGCGGATTTCCGGCAACAAAACATCAGTTGGTAGAAAGTGTTAAATTATTATGTGATAAAGATGGACGAAAAACACATTTTGTTGATAACCGGCCTGGTAGAACTTAGTATGGTTCTTTTTTAACGTGATATCCCAACGTATCGACAAGGATGGCTGAAAATGTATCACTCAACCAAGCGAAAGTTTCTGACAATGGATATGACATACGCTCATGGTTCGAAGAAATCATAAGTTCTATAACTGAAAAATACCTCTTATTAATTGACCCAACTAGAATTTTATAATGCAGATGAAGTTGGTGTCTCATTGAATCTGAAGCCGCTTACTGTACTTGCTCCAAAAGGGTGTAGAAATGTATATAACATCGTGAATAATAATGAAAAAGAAGATGTTACTGTACTAGAGTGATTCCACCTCAAACCGGACACCTTTTTGACCTCGATGTTTCCGATTTCGTTATAATTTTTTTAACGGGTTCTTTGAAACAAATAAATTCATCAAACTATTCTTTGTTTTTTTTCCACCCCTATTTTCCAAGTTACACGGGAGTGAAATTCACGAAAAACAGCCAAAAATCGAAAACATACCCCTCCAAAAGGTCATATCTTTGGCTGTGTTTATCCTAGAGACTCCTTCCAATAAACATTTTGAAGCTATTGAATAGCACTATTATTATATATTTATTGAATTCTGCGATAACAAGCGATTTCATTTTTTGTAGACGAATATATTATTCAAACGTGGTTTTTTAGGCGAGAACCACGATTTAAGATTCCCAACAAAATATGAGCGTATTCCTTGGTCAATTCCCTACAAAGATAGTAAGTTATAGAATGGAACTCCGATGGAAACTATGTGGAAACGATTTACTTATTAGCAACGGCGCACGCTGCCGCTGAGAGACCTGGCTCAGGTACGTGTAGCTCGCGTAAGGAAGAAATGTGGGCATGTAGATGTATAATAAAAAATTCACCATGTCAGAAAACAATGTATATCATATCAGTTCATTAAATATCTAACCAACATTAAGTAAATCATGATCCTAGATTGTACATAAAGATCTTCTAGTCACATTATATTATACCTATATAATACCTGAATTGATGAATACACTATAATTAATTCATTAGAAGTTTGGTTTATTCCTATAATTGCTCCCATAAATGTTGAAGTAAAAGCAAAAATATAAATAATTATACCCTTGTTAAAGTTAGTTAAAAGAAATAATGAGGCAATTTTTTGTCAAGTCAGGAAAATAAAGCAATTGTATCAGGAAAGATTATTAAAAATTTTGGGGTGATTTATTTAGAAACAACGGCCCCCAGTGACTCTTCGGTATTAGAGTATCTTTAACAAGGAGAGGCCGCCTACTCATCATCGCCGATTTCGTATGGATTTACAGTGTATGAAGGGCTTGACTAGAAATGAAAGTGACGCAAGTGGGATCGCTAGATGGCTAAGTGTTTAGAAAATCAAATTTTCGTCGCGGACCAACCAATATATAAGTCTTTTACGTTAAAATGATTTCTGAGTAGTGGTTGGCGCAGCGGCAAGAGCCCGAATTTGTAGTATGAGGATCGCTGGTTTGAGTCCCCACGTGGAAAGTTTTTTTTTTTTTGTTATCCTTTTTTCTTGGCTTCTTTTCAGAAATTGAAGTGATTCATTTGTCATAAATAGGGGAGAGTGGGGCAAAATGGACCGGCGGGGCAAAATGGACCGCGGGGCAAAATGGACCGGTAAAAAAAAAACACTGGTTGATTGAAAAACTTGAGAATGAATAAGAACTTTATTTATACAATTGATGTGGAATTGAAGAAAACTTAAAGAAAATTCAATATCAGTGTGATTATTCTGTGCAAACCAGAAAGCCATAATGAATTATGTTGCTATTTTTCTTTATTTTAATTTTTTTAGTAATTTTTTTTTTACGTTCTAGTTTTTTCTTCAATTTTACATCAATTGTATCAATAAAGCTCATATTCATACTCGAATTTTGCAACCATTTTTTTTTTTTTTTTACCGGTCCATTTTGCCCCGCCGGTCCATTTTGCCCCACCCTCCCCTGTATATGTAATGAAAGTCTACTGCAATCATTCGAATTGCGAATTTTGCGTAAAAACCACATTTTAACGTAAATTATATAAAATTTGCAAACGCAAGTATTGACTCAGCGTGAATATAATCTTTTTTGTAATAATATTGTTATAAAGGTCGAAAAACACCCCTCATATTTAATTGGCAAGGTCTAGTAGTCATCTAAGATAAAAGATGTTAACATTGGATAAATGATAAAAGGTTACTCCTCACAACAACATTATTGTAAAAACAGTCTTGTTTTGGCTTTGAGCTAGACAAGACGTGTATTTTCTTAAATACAACCCGATTATTTATTTCATCTTATTTCGTTTCCTGTTCACCTTATTTCTCTCGGGAACCCACATTTAATTATTTTAAATAATCGCGAGCTTAATTTCTCAACATTGGTGTCAGAATTGAGGATCTTATTGAGAATTTGAGATAATTTGAGAACGAACTGTCCTCTCGCCGACGGGCTACAAACCCTCCAAGCGACGAACCCGCTCCTACGACTTCGGGATCATCTGGTACCCAGCTAGCCGCTCCACAAACAGCTCAACTACAGTTCGATATGGTCGAACCATGGCCGGCAACTATTGTGTGGTTGGTGTGGAGGCAACCACACTCGAAATGTTCAGTGTGTGGTTTTTCCATACACGGAATTCGATCACTGCAAACCGACATTCATTGAGTATCACAGACCACGCTACAAAATTTGAAAACTGAAAAAAATGTTACTACCGCCCCCCCCCCCATCACCAAATCCACCACACACGGAAAATTCATAACTTGCCGGCACTGGGTCGAACGATTCCTACAATCTTTGGCGGCCCAACAACAGGCTAACTTGACTGCTCAACGCGAGGAACGAGAGACCAACTTGGCTTTCCAACGTGAAGAGCGTGAAACCAACCTGGTGGCTCAACGCGAACGGGAAGAGCGTGAAGCCCAACGCCAGCTGGAACGCAGAGAGCGCGAAGTTAAGCGTCAGCGCGAACGAAATCGTGAAGAGCGCATGGCCCGACGCGAAGAAAAAAAAACGGATCTTGTAGCTCAAACCGAACGTGAATGGGCCGATCGCAAACCTAATCTTACAGCTCAACAGGCCACCCTCTCCCTACTTCGCGAAGGACTTCGCCGGCGTTCTGAGGGCCCGGAAACACATTCACGGACCTCTACACCGAGGAGATCCCCAGTAGACCAAATACCAGAATCTCAGGTTCAAAGGTCTGTGCCAGTTTATGGGGAAGAAGAACCTTCCCCTATCATTCGTAGGCCTCGGGCTGGTGGAGCGGCCGTTTTTACGCCGCACACCCGTACCGATACTCAAAACGACCGCATTGGAAATACAATGCGGAACGATCGAACAGAATGTCTACACCTGATGTGTGGCGACAAACATTCGGGAGATGCGATTCCGAAGTCACCATGCACTCAGACCAGAATTGCTATTAGTCATAATGAAAATAGTCCGGTCGTTTTAACTCGCGCCGAGAGTGGACGTATTCGAGAAGTTCCGGTTAGAATGACAGAAATACCTATTCCTTCGGACTCGGATCACGAACTTCACAGGGCTCAAAATAACCCCCAAATTAGACAATCTAATAACCTAAAAGTTCCTTTTTATGATGGCTCGACCCATTGGGCCGAATATGAATGCCAATTCAATCTTTGTTCTGATTTAAACGATTGGAGTCCGATCGCGAAGGCTTCAAATTCAGCTTTGAGTCTCAGAGGTCCGGCTCTTTCGGTATTAACAACTCTTTCGGGAGTAGAAATTCGTGATTTCAGTAAACTAAGCGAAACTTTAGGGCTCCGATATGAAGACCAACATCTAAAGAAACTACATTTGACACAGCTTGAAAATAGGAAACAAATAAAAGGTGAGAGTCTTGTAACTCTTGGACATGAAATTGAACGGATGACCAGGTTGGCTTTACCAACCTGCGACGATGAGACGAGAGATCAGATAGCTCGAACTCGCTTTATTAATGCCATTTTTAATACTGAATTAGAGCATGCCTTGAGTTTAGTAGGACCCCCGTCTTCAAGAGAAGCTATTGTTAGAGCTTCAGAAATTAGTGGCCAAAATAAGGCCAAAATAAGGGTTCTTCAGTGAGCAAAGATAACACTGAATCCCCAAGGTTTTGCCGTTGTTGCAAAAAGAACGGACATACGATAGAATTTTGCTTTATACGTAAAAAAAAGAATTCTGAAACTAATAATTCGAACAAGTCTAAAGATAATGATAAAGATTCGAATCAAAAATCATGGAGAGAAAGAGATTCCTCTCCTAATTCTCAACCCTCAACCTTAAAAAACTAATGTAAGTTCTGGTGATTCAGTAGGGCTCAAATCATCAGAGAAGTCTTATATTGGAAGTCCTAGTAATACCCAATTTTTAGTCAGGAGCCTCCGTTAAACCAGGCTATACACCTGGGGCACCGTAAATGGTGTAGATTGTCTCTGGATTATAGGTACCGGGGCTGAGGTTACCATGATCCGTTCGGATCTCTTATTGTTAGAACCCATTTTGAATGTTTTACCTGTTCCTTCTTTGCGAACCGCTACTGGAGAGACTACTCCAGTTTTAGGCAAAACTTCCGTCCAGGTTGCTATTTCTGGATTTATTACTTCTCCTCGTAAAGTTTATGTAGCTGATATAGAGGATGATGGAATTTGGGGTTAGATTTTTCGACTGTTCATGGATGTATTATTTCAACGGCTACCAAATCATTAATTTCTGGTCGACGTGAGATTTCTCTTTTAACGACCAGACGTTTACCTTTCAATTCTTCGTGTAACGTTTCTAGGGTTTGTAGTTTGGCTCATCCTACAGAAGACCCAGAGATTTTACTGGAAACTTCGTTTGAAGACGAGGATAATCATGAAGAAGGATTAAGAATAGACTCTTCTATCAAGACTCACACACCTTTTGAAGACTTCATAGATAGGTCTATGATGAATTTAGATGAATCTTATACGGATGATTTCGTATCCTTATTAGGAGATTTTAAAGACTCTTTCGCTACAGGCGGAGGAGATATTGGACATTGTACTTCGGTGAAACAGAAGATTAACACTGGAGACAATGTTCCATTCAAACAAGCTGCTCGCAGACTTCCTTTGGACGGGCGGGAAGAGGTTAGCAAACTAGTAGAAGACATGCTAACCAATGGAGTAATTGAACCCCCTATTGTTTTGGTCAAAAAGAAGGATGGTTCTAAACGATTCTGTATAGATTACAGAAAGTTAAACGACATATCCAAAAAAGACTCGTACGCCCTTCCAAAGATAGAGGAGACTTTAGATCTGTCAACTGGAGCCCGATGGTTCAGTACCATTGATCTTCAAAGTGGCTACCGGCAGATTGGAATGGATCCGATGGATAAGGAAAAAACCGCCTTTGTCTCTGGTCTTGGAGGATTATGGCAATTTAAAGCCATGCCCTTCGAGTTATGTAATGCTCCCGCGACTTTCGAAACGGCCATGGAAACAATTCTTCAAGGATTATCGGGAAAGATTTGCCTCGTCCACTTAGATGACATTATTGTTTTTGGGTAAACCTTCAAAGAAGAGGTGAACAATATTCGAGAAGTTTTACTTCGTCTCCGAAAAGTAGGACTCAAAATGAGTCCAAAGAAATATCATCTGTTCCAAAAAGAATCGAACTTCCTGGGACATGTAGTCTCCGCTTCTGGAGTAAAGACTAACCCGTCAAGAATCAAAAAAGTTTCTAATTGGCCTTGCCCTATAAATCAAGAATAATTACAAAGTTTCATCGGGCTATGTATACTCGGCGTGTTTGATTCTGACCGGTATGAAGTTGGTACCACAGTCTTCTGTCTTTTTCTATCCTTCATGGCTACATAGAAAAGAAAAGAGACAGAATACTGTGGGGCCAACTTCATAGCGGTCAGAATCGAACACGTTTGGTGTACATATTACAGAAGATTTGTAAAAGGATTTGCGACCGTCGCCAGACCGCTTCATCATTTAACCGGACTGAAGACACCTTTCGAATGGGATCAAGATTGTGAAGAAGCCTTTTCTCGACTGAAATTTTGCTTGACTTCGTCTTCCATTCTAGCTTATCCAAATGTAGAACTTCCATTTATATTAGATACAGACGCTTCGCTTACGGGAATAGGTGGAGTTGTATCTCAAATTCAAGAAGGACAAGAAAGAGTAATTAGCTATTTTAGTCGAGTACTTAGTAAGACCTGTTAGGGATAGAATTCAAATTCATATATGAAATATAAGTGCCACCTGTAGTGTGCGGCTAGAATTGCTCTTGTACTTTTGTACCTGTTAGTTAGCCAAGAGCAATAGAGTTGTATACACCTATTTGATATTGGTCTCCGATTTATTTAATCCTTCCTAATCATCAATCCTACAGGTTATGGGCCCAGGCACAACCGTTAAACAAAGTATAGTGTCCGTTAAGTGAATTCTAGTGGAATGAACATTTTTCTCTGATTCGTTTTCTTCTTTTCGCGTACGATAGGTTGAAAAAAAAAAAAAAAAATTTCTTTGAACCTCCGAGTTGAAACGCGCCGGTTGTTTTTGATGAATACACTAATTGTGCACTGGCCTGTTGAAGAGATCTGTGAAAAATAGTAATTAAATTAAAAATAAGGAAAAATGATGGCAACCGCAAGTAATTTGCCACCGATTGAAAAATTGAAAGGTATGGCGGATTATATAGACTGGAAATTTGCCATGAAGGCGTATTTGGAGCATGAAGATCTCTGGAAAGTCGTTGAAGGTGACCCGACGGCCATACAGAACACTAGAAATATGGCGAAAGCCAAAGCAAAGTTGGTGTTGTCAGTAGATACATCCAACTACTCACACATACGCGATGCCACCACACCTAAACAGTGTGACGTTGCATTTTGCAAACCGTGAGGACGGACAGCTCCAGAGAAGTAGCACAGGTCGTAAGATAGCTTCTTTATTATTTGAATTACTAATTTGATTATTACTTTAATTGATATTACGACTATTAGTCTGATAATAGCCTGATTTATTATGTAACTCCCTTTGCTTTATATCGAGTCTCTATAATAGCGGAGCTCGGGAGGACAACGCCAGGACGTCGAGGGACTACTTCCGACGTCTGAAATCGAGGTCCTTCCCGAACTACAGCTCCCGGTCAACACGTCTCTCCTTCCCAACTCCCGGTCGTGGATGCCGCAGGAGCGGTTGAATAAGGATGACTCCCGGAGTCAAACCCTTCCGTTCCCGCAGACTGATCAGCCTGGTGCTGAACCACTCCCGTCAACCAATTCTGGACGTCTAGGCAATGGTTGAATAGAGCAGGGCGAAATTCCAGTAACCCACCAAAGCTTCCCGTTGCCAATGACTTATCGACCTGGAGTCGAGCTAGACCTTGTCATCGGCTTTCCCGGTATCGTCCCGCTACCGGTGTTACTCCCGAAAAGTCCCGGTAGAAGAACTGCAACCATGTGAGGCAGGCCTGCCTGTAAGCCTTCCACATCGCTCATGGGGAATTCTGGATGCAGATCCGGGTATTGGGGCATCAGAACTTCCGCCAGATCCTCTGACTGGCCCGTTTTTCTTGTTAAAACGCAGCCAGGGTGCACTTCGTCCCGACGATAATCCCGAGAAGTCCCGCGACGAGAACCGAAGTTGGAAGAGAAGACGCAGAGAACGAGAATCACGTACGAGTCCCGCTATACCAGCTTTAAAATATCCCGCCGTACCGCCATGTTGGATGAGCACTTGGACAAACGTCTACTACCTGAACGTCCCGGACTACGCGTCCCGAAACTCATGCCAGCGAGGACGACTAACTGCTGAGTCTGACGACTAAGGTTTTGACGAAAAATCTAAGTACGACGACTCAAATCGGATAGCAGCTAGGGGATCCCGCACCTATAAAGTGTGGGGTAACGCAGGACTCGGCCTACTTCTACGCTTGTTCGTCCTCACGTCTAGACCATCTGATCCCGAGTTCCCGTTATCGTTATCGATAAATAGTGTGTTAAAGATTCTGTTAGTTTCCCGTTAAAGTTAAAGTTCTTGTTATTTTGTTAAAGTTCAAAATCTAGTTTATTGTTATTGTTCTACTATTATTCCCGTTTTGTGTTTGAAGCAGACTTATCGCTGATAAGGTAAGACCTATTTTATGTAAACCACGAGGTCGCTCATGAATCCCGTTTAGTTATTTATTAGGTTATATTTCGTGTGGCGTAGGCCACGAGTATGGTTCGTTAAGTCCTTCGACTTCGTCCCGGTTATATTTTATTATATTTAGTCTTGTTAAAAACGGATTCTCGAGTCGACTCGTGTTAGTATCTATTTGTGGCTTTTCTCTTGCTTCAGCATGCGGTAGATTCTATCCCCCAAAAAGCACCTCACGTGCAAAAACCTTGCGCCAAGTATATTGATGTGGTCATCACCTGAAAAAAACGACTTCCTTCAAAAAAGTATTGAAATCTGACATTACCGCCAAGTACGTACAGCGTCATTTTTGTTTTTCTTCGAGCACGAAATAAGGCTTCAATATTTGATGTACGCATATGTCCCATGTATAACTTGCTAGTGTACTGATATAAGCAAGCACCATACGTACTCATGAGAAAATCAGAAATTGAACTTCTTAACAATTTAAAAAAAAATTTAAAAATAAAAATTGGAGGTAGTGGTACTTGGCGGGCCGACTTGTCTACAGAAGGTCCGACTTGTCTACAGAAGGCCCGCCAAGTACCACTACCTCCAATTTTTATTTAAAATTTTTTTTTTAAATTGTTAAGAAGTTCAATTTCTGATTTTCTCATGAGTACGTATGGTGCTTGCTTATATCAGTACACTAGCAAGTTATACATGGGACATATGCGTACATCAAATATTGAAGCCTTATTTCGTGCTCGAAGAAAAACAAAAATGACGCTGTACGTACTTGGCGGTAATGTCAGATTTCAATACTTTTTTGAAGGAAGTCGTTTTTTTCAGGTGATGACCACATCAATATACTTGGCGCAAGGTTTTTGCACGTGAGGTGCTTTTTGGGGGATTTCACTACTTTTTGTTCAGTGCCGTTTTGATATTTATTTTTGTTTTTAATCAATCGTATCTAGACACGTAGAACGTAGATATCAACGTACTTGGCGCAAGGTTTTTGCACGTCGGATGCTTTTTGGGGGGATTAACCCATCGTGACTATTGGTGATACGAATTCACGAGACACACAGTACTTCAGTTAAAGTTGACGTGTTTTGAATATACCTACAAATGATAGTGCAAGGCAAAACTCAATCCACTTCGAATCAAAGAAAGCAATTAATCCCGTTTGCAGTCCAACAGACGGAACACGGTAATGAGCCATGGAATAAGGTATGAATTCTAATAAATTTTCCGCATGACTGGAAGTACGAAACGGATGTATCTAGTCAGCATCAGATTGTCTATCTATTTCAGTTCTTCTGGCTAACTCCAGTGGCCGACTAGAGAAGCTCCCGGACTCGAATAGTGGGGGGAGACCTCAGTTCATGATAAATCTACGAGACTGACGGGGACTCCCCTGATTACAGTTGAATTTTTGCCCATAACTGTAGTTTCATTTTGCAGCTATAAGCTAGTCGAGGAGATATTCAAAATATATTGTTCCCTCACAACCGCCAGAAGTGAGAGGAAGCAAAAGATAACATTTTTTCATCCTATCGCAGTGCATCACTTTATCCTGTATTCTATGTAATTCTATATAATTATCTCGAGGGTTAACAATGTTTGAATTATATCTTATATTTGAAATTGGTTTTAATACAAAGCTTTATTGCAAGTAACATTATTTAAGATACGGTTTATTCCTATTACAAATATATAGGAACTATACACATGTCTTGTCGTGTTCGTAATATTACCTATGTATGCTTATTTTCTATCATGATAATTTGAGGGTTTAATATTATATAGTTATGGACAGTATGGTCATATTGATAATTAGTTCTGAGCTATATGTAAAATCATAATGAAAGATAATAAGTATATATCAGTAATATTACAAACATGCCGAAGCATGTGTATAATACCTATATATTTGTAATAGGAATAAACCATATCTTCAATATTGTTACCTGCAATAAAGCATTGTACTGAAACCAATTTAACATTTAAGATACCACTCAAACATTGTTGTGTCCCTTGAGATAATTATACATATAGAAATATATAGAAAATAGGATAAAGTGATGCGTGGCTTTCTTTCACTTCTGGTACTTGTGAGGAAACAATATATTGTGAAACTTAATAGTCTGTGAGCGTAAATACCCTCTTGACTAGTCCTCCGCAAAGTAAAATAGAACTAGCTACAATCGTAACACGAAGAACGTTTTTAAATTAGCGTTGCTTTGATTGATAGAATATATGATTTAGAAACTTGCCCATGCAAAGTCATTATCAATTGTCTTGTTACTTGCCTACACAAAATACACGACATGAGTAATAAACTTTCCAGTAACCGAAGGGTTCTATGGTACACGTCTGGTGAAAACTAAACAATCATCCAAATACATCCGACGATTGAAGTTTGGTAGCAAAATACATCCACTACCTATATAGCTACTCTGCAGAGAGCTTTGGTAAATAGGTGTATATCTTATCAATATATCATCAGAACCGTTATATGCCGGGAATTCAGAAAAGGATCTCAGAATAAGTGTCGTTTCACCCAACTCGAAAGATCCACCTAGAACTATAATGTAGTGACAAACATTTTTAAACTGGCGTCACACAAATTGAAGAAATATAATATATTTTCAAATAAATTCATTCGAAAGTTCGATGTGTAACATTTTAGATCATAGTTTTGTGCATCCTGCCATTATATGTACTTTTTTAATGTAATTTATGGGAATTAATTGATGAAAGCTATTTATCCTAACCTCAAAGTCTTAAGCATGACAGATATTTATATTGCTTGCGTGCGCACCACTGTGCGCACGTTGGACTGCACGGTTGGACTGTATTCCTTGGCCATAGACCAAAGGCATTGTATTAATGTCGTATAGACTACCATACCCCATTTGAGTTTACTCCCATGTAACTTTCGCCTCATACAGCGACTCTCTATGTCATTTATATGCGCATGGAACTGAGAGCGGAGCGAAAAATCTGGGCCGGAGATGACTTTTATTCCTGATGAAACTGACTACTTCAAATAATAGAAAAGAACATATCTCAGCACTCCGAGCACCGATCGCATTGATCTTTGACTCAAATGAAGGGGATTTTGACCCTTAATCTTGACCTAAATCGTCGATCTTAGGGTACTACCAAATACGCCAGAATTCGCTAGAATGTATGAAACATTATACCCCCACTCCGTCAAAGTCTGGTCGGTGCGGTATATATACTCGGTCGAGCGCGCTTCTTTATATTTTCTGTCTTTTAATATACTTGGCGCGAGACTCTACCGAGTCTCTTGATTAGATTTTCTTCTTTTTCTCTTTCTTTCTTATGTAATTTTTCTGATCACAAACGACCTGTAACGACTATTTCCCGGAGCTAGCGAGCGTAGAAGTCAGCATTGTTATTTAGTTTTTAGTTTCTTAGTTAATAATTACTTGATTGATGTATTTTCATATTTTCTTCTCTTTAAGTCCCGTATAAATTTGGTTAAATCTTGTATCAAGACGATTACTGTGAATTATCTTATATTTTGTTATATTGTGTCATATATTTTGAGTATTGGATTGATTAGTTTGTTCCCGTAAATTTCCCGAATTTTGTCTGAATCACGAAACATAATTTTGTAACTATTGTGCTTTAGTTTTCCCGCATCGGCATTTTATGTCCGAATAAATCAGTCGAAAACATAATTCATTGTCTTTGAGTATTAATCGGCACCCTGCCCCTCTACCGTCTAAGTAATATTATATTCTGAGCTATCTGGCAATTTCCGCCGTCAATTTCTATCCTTTATAGTCTTTCGAGTGACGTGAAAACGTCTGGTGCCCAAATCTTAGTCTTATATAATTTTTTATATTAAATAAACGTTGACGCCGAAGTGCGCGGTTCCCGGGTAGACCCTTCCCGTTAGAAGTGCACCGTTGCAACAGATATGGGATAACCTCAAAACAGCGTTTGAGGATACTGGCCTGACTAGGAAAGTCACGTTATTGAAGACTCTCATCACAACGAGACTCTCAGATTGCTCCAACACAGAAGAGTATGTAAACAGAATAACAAACACAGCTCAGCAGTTGAACACCTTAGATTTCAAAGTATCAACGGAATGGATTGGGATTCTATTATTGGCTGGTCTACCGGAGGAGTATAGACCAATGATTATGGCCATGGAAAGCTCAGGAATTGTTTTGAAATCAGAGAATGTCAAAACAAGAATACTCCAGGACGTACATCATAGTCGGAGTAAAACAACAGATGATGAAGCTGTATTTTTCTCTAGAACGCACCGTCATAACACTAGACCAAGACAATTTAACAAAGTGAGATGCTATAATTGCAACGGTTTTGGACACATCTCTAAAAATTGTAGAAAGCCAAGAAAATCCAACCCTCGAACAAACATGTGTAGTGTTAACAACAATGTTGACACGGATAACGCTAAAGAAAGTGAGACAGCAATTGCATGGTTGGCGAATGACGAAGATACCGAGAACAACAAACAGGCATGGTATCTAGATTCGGGTGCAACTAATCATATGTCTCCACATCGAGACTGTTTCATAGACTTTAAATCATTACCAGAAAATTCAGTGAGCGTTGCTGATGACCATGTGGTTAGTGCGTACGGACAAGGTGACGTTAAAATAAAAGTGGTAGCAAATAATAGCATTAAAGACATAGTGTTAAAATCGGTGCTGTATGTCCCAAAGTTGGCGACAAACCTTATATCTGTTGGTAAACTGACTGGTTTAGGATTTAAAATAGTCTGTGAAAATAACAATTGTGAAGTGATGGACAAGGACAATAAAGTAGTGGCTGTGGCAATGAAAGTGAAAAATTTGTTCCGTTTGAACATTCATACAGACAAAGTGAACTTAGTAAAAGACGATAAGACTGAAAATATTGAGTGTAGAACATGGCATAAAAGACTCGCGCATTTAAACAGGAAAGACATGTTCAAATTAAATGGTTTAGTTACTGGTTACTCAGTAAAAATCCTAGAAAAGGATCCGTGCGAAGTTTGTCTGAAAAGTAAACAAACAAGGAAACCATTTCCGAAAAGCGAGCGTACAACGAACGAATTACTCCAATTAATCCACACAGACTTATGTGGACCGATGGAAACGTCTTCAATAGGCGGCGCTAAGTATTTCATGACAATGACCGACGACTATAGTAGACATACTACAGTGTATTTCCTAAAAGAGAAATCCGAAGTGAAAGACTATATTAAACTGTATGTAAACAAGACGGAGAATCAACTAAATAAAGTGATAAAAATAATAAGGTCAGATAACGGCCGCGAATACATAAATAGTGAGGTAGCTCAGTTCTTGAATAATAAAGGTATAATTTGTCAAACCTCATGTCCCTATACACCCCAGCAGAACGGGGTAGCAGAAAGAAAAAATAGAACAATCATAGAAAAAGCGAAAAGTATGTTGATAGAAGCCAACCTGCCAAAGAAATATTGGGCAGAGGCGGTACACACAGCAGTGTACACAATGAACCGATCTCCAACAAAATCAGTAGAAAACTTCACACCAGAAGAACTCTGGAGCAGCAACAAACCGAGTTTAGAACATATGAGAGTATTCGGATGCGTAGCCATGGTGCATATACCAAAATAAAGAAGGCAAAAATGGGACGAGAAGTCCAAACGACTAATGTTCATCGGTTACACGGAAAACAAGAAGGCATATAAGCTGATTGATCCTACAACTCTTAAGGTCAGCTCCAGCAGAGATGTCGTGTTCATTGAAAACAAGATGTTTTTCCAGAAAAATGCCGAAAACGAAATTAATGAAAAGAAAAGCAGTGAAGTGAAACTATTCATTCCATGGGTTGAGCCCGTAGCAGAAGAAGAGGAAGAAATTCTACAACCTAATAACGATGACCACGTAGACAGTGATATGAGTTTAGAAGAAAATATAAACAATGCTGAAAATAAAAATAATGAAAGTGTATACGAACTAAGTGAACAAAGTATAGACTCAGTGTTGAGTGACGCGAACACAGACTCTGTTGAAAATGTTACAGACAATAATCAACAAACGCGAAAATCAATAAGAAAAAAAAGACTACCGGGTAAATTTGATGATTACGTCATGTACTGTGAACACACCGCAGAAGATACCGAACCAATCACTTGGAAAGAAGCCATAGAATCGGAATACAGAGAAGAATGGATCGCCGCAATGAAAAACGAAATAAAATCTTTCAATACAAATCATGCTTGGTCACTCGTCGACGCCCCTGCCGACAAAGTACCAATTGATCTAAAATGGGTTTTCAAAATTAAAAGGAAAGGCGACGGGTCCATTGACAGACGCAAAGCCAGACTAGTGGCAAGAGGCTTCATGCAAAAGCCCGGAGAAGATTATGCCGAAACATATGCTCCTGTAGTACGCTACTCAACCATAAGATTCCTCTTATGCCTGGCAGTGAAACTTAAATTACTAGTGTTTCATGTAGACGTAGAAACCGCGTTTCTCATAGTCCGGGAGCCCGCGACCTTTTTTAATGACCAAAACTGCAAAAGCTGAAAATTTTTCCTAAGCTTTATTTGATATCACTAGTAAGTGAATGGACCTCCAGCTGGCGCACCTCCGGGGGGTGTAGCTGCGGCAGCCTCCCACACACGTAAAATGATAGTGATAAAAAACTAATCTCGCAAAAGCTGAAACTTTATTCACATGTTGATTATGATATAAATAAAAGAAAAAACGTATCCAGCCGAATTTAGAGTGGGGGATTATGCCCCAGCTTTTCGCGTAAAGAAATTAAAAATAAGCGCTGGGTAAACTGATGCCGCAAAAGCTGAAATTTGGTAAACTAATAGTTAAATTAATAAGTTAAACGAAAAAAACATCCAGCTGTACATTTAGTGGGGGAAAAGTGTCCAGCTGATGCAGTGAAGAGCGCTGCACATGGGAATACGCTCGGGTGCGTCGTATCTTTGACTGCATCAGCTGGACACTTTCCCCTCGATAAAAATAAAGCTGGATATTTTTTTCGTTTAACATATTCAGTTAACTATTGTATTACCAAATTTCAGCTTTTGCGGTATCAGATATCTATACTTTTCTCATTAAACACAGCGTGCCGTCCATACAGTTATTGGGTGAAGATACGTATAACTTTTCTGCTCTAAGGGAAGATAATAAAAAATAGCTTTACTATTATTTGATTATTGAAAATATTTTTTAGTATTTATTTACAAGAAACATAGTGAAAATAATAAAAAGTAAAGTAAATAATAAAAAGTATCAATAATTTTTAGATTTCGACTTCTTCCGATTCATCGCCATCGTACTCATTGTATTAATGTACATTGTATTAATGTACATGTACATTTAATACTGCAGTCTTATGATATACCGAATAGGCCAAGCGACCGAAATTTCTAGAAGCGGTCGGTCTATTATATCTAGCATGGAAGGCTCTTTTCTCCCCACCGCACCGTCCGCAGATCCGGCATCGAATATACTATATACTATACGTATCTTCACCCAATAACTGTATGGACGGCACGCTGTGTTTAATGAGAAAAGTATAGATATCTGATACCGCAAAAGCTGAAATTTGGTAATACAATAGTTAACTGAATATGTTAAACGAAAAAAATATCCAGCTTCATTTTTATCGAGGGGAAAGTGTCCAGCTGATGCAGTCAAAGATACGACGCACCCGAGCGTATTCCCATGTGCAGCGCTCTTCACTGCATCAGCTGGACACTTTTCCCCCACTAAATGTACAGCTGGATGTTTTTTTCGTTTAACTTATTAATTTAACTATTAGTTTACCAAATTTCAGCTTTTGCGGCATCAGTTTACCCAGCGCTTATTTTTAATTTCTTTACGCGAAAAGCTGGGGCATAATCCCCCACTCTAAATTCGGCTGGATACGTTTTTTCTTTTATTTATATCATAATCAACATGTGAACAAAGTTTCAGCTTTTGCGAGATTAGTTTTTTTTCATCATCATTTTACGTGTGTGGGAGGCTGCCGCAGCTACACCCCCCGGAACTGTGCCAGCTGGAGGTCCATTCACTTACTAGTGATATCAAATAAAGCTTAGGAAAAATTTTCAGCTTTTGCGAAATGACTAACTCTAAACGGTCGCGGGCTCCCGGACTATCAATGGGGAACTTGAAGAAGAGATATATACTACTCAGCCAGAACCGTTTATAGACATTAAAAATCAAAATAAAGTTATGAGATTGCATAAAGCTCTTTACGGATTAAAACAAGGATCTAGGAAGTGGAACGAGAAGCTCAAGGAAGTTCTTTTCGAACTCCAGTTCACTCAATGCACCACTGATCCGTGTGTTTCCATTTACAAGAGCGAACCGAGTATATTAATTCTGGCAGTGTACGTGGACGACGAAATAATCATAACAAACTCTGAAGATCTGAAGAACCAGCTGATTAATCACCTACAGAAGAAACTGAGAATCAAAGATTTAGGGGAAATGAAATTTTTTCTCAATGTCAATGTATCACACAACAGAGACGAGGGAATACTTACCTTGAACCAGGAAAACTACATCAAGCAAATACTGCAAAAATTCAGAATGCAGAGTTGCGGATCAATGACAACACCCTTAGATGCAAATCAAAAATTAAGTACAACGATACAACAAGATACAGGTTCTCACAGTCCTGAAGACGAAGACTTTCCATATCAAGAAGCCGTTGGAACAATTCTATATCTGAGCCAGACTACGAGGCCCGATATATGTTATGCTGCGTGCGCCCTCAGTATGTACAGCAAAAACTACTCCAAAATGCACATCAAAGCAGTTAAACGAGTATTAAGATACCTCCAAGGCACAAAAACAGATAGATTGGAGTACAATTGTCAAGGAAACCCTCAATTGATTGGATACTGCGATGCAGATTGGGCAAACGACCAACTCGATAGAAAATCCATTGGGGGATATATATTCTTACTACAAGGAGCGCCTATATCATGGCTAACAAAGAAGCAGAAAACGATTGCCTTGTCGTCATGTGAAGCAGAATACATGTCGCTGGCTGCTGCGTGCCAAGAAGCTATCTGGCTACGAAACCTAATCAACGAGATTGACTCTAGCTTCACTACAACACCCACGAAGATATACGTCGACAACCAGGGAGCGATTGATCTCGCAAGAACATCTGCTTACAAGCCCAGGACCAAACATATCGATATTAAATATCATTTTATTAGGGAGTGCTTAGAAAATAAAACAATTCAATTGGAACACATCGGTACCAATGAAATGCTAGCAGATTTTCTAACAAAGCCACTATTTAGTGAAAAATTTCAACACTGCGTTACAGGGATAGGTTTAAAGAAAACAAACCCATAAAATAAAATAAATAAACAAATTGTAGGAGGCTCACATACAAAGCTTCCTGAATGATAATCTAAATTCATATTATATTATTGTTGGATCTGTAAGATTAATTTGAAAGTACACACACACATTATAGTATACAAATGAATTATATAAAGGCCGAAACATTATATTAAAAAAAAAAAAAATAATAATAATAATATATAAATTTGAGATCCTAAGGGAGTGTTAGGGATAGAATTCAAATTCATATATGAAATATAAGTGCCACCTGTAGTGTGCGGCTAGAATTGCTCTTGTACTTTTGTACCTGTTAGTTAGCCAAGAGCAATAGAGTTGTATACACCTATTTGATATTGGTCTCCGATTTATTTAATCCTTCCTAATCATCAATCCTACAAGACCGAAAGGAATTATTGTGTTACCCGTAGGGAACTTCTAGCTGTAGTAAAAACGGTAATACATTTCCATCATTATTCGTATACTATAAGAAAGTTTCTTGGTCGAACTGATTATGCTTCATTAAGGTGGTTGCTTTCTTTCAAAGCTCTTGAAGGACAGGTAGCTAGATGGTTAGAGACTTTAGGACAATGCGACTTTGACATCCAACATCGTCCAGGAATCCTACATGGAAACGCAGACGCCCTCTCCAGGAGACCCTGCGAAGATTTGACTGATTGTCAACAATGCAAACGCCTCGATGATTAACGAATACCTTCCATTAAGGTTCGTATGATTTCTCTTGAAGGAGATATCCAAGATTGGCAAATTCCACAGAGAGAAGATGTTGTTTTATCTCAAATCAGGACCTGGAAATATTCAGGATTACGACCGGAATGGCAAGAAGTGTCTTCGGCTAATCAGCAACTAAAAATTTATTGGGCTCAATGGGATTCTATCCATGTGTTACAAGATTTATTTTATCGAAGATGGGAATCCCCGGATGCAAAACAACTTCGTTGGCAACTTCTGGTCCCTCCGAAGAAGATTCTAATCGTACTCCAAGAACATTATAATTCCCCTTCCGGAGGACATTTTGCAGCTAATAAAACTCTTGGAAGAATTCGAGAAAGATACTTTTGGGCGCGTTGTCGTTCGGATGTAGAAGATTGGTGTCGTACTTGCGACATTTGTATAGCTAAAAAAGAGTCACGAGAAAGAGGGATTAGCAGTTTACAGATTTATTATGTTGGCGCTCCCTTCAGTTATTTCAGATTACTTCAGCAAGTGGCCTGAAGTAATACCAATTCCAAATCAGGAAGCTGAAACGGTAGCTCAGGTTTTTGTCAAGAAATTTATTTGTCGTTATGGTTCTCCTTTAGAACTTCATACTGACCAAGGACGAAATTTTGAATCGATTCTTGTAGCCGAAGTTTTAAAAGTCTTAGGAATAAAGAAAACTCGAACAACTGCGTTACCACCTCAATCAGATGGAATGGTGGAGCGATTGAATAGAACCCTTCTTCGATATCTTTCTTCTTACGTGGACAAAGATCATAGGAATTGGGACGACTGGTCCCTTTATTTCTTCTATCCTATAGATCAGCTGTTCACGAAACAACGGGTCAAACCCCTGCTTCTATGCTCATGGGGAGGCACCTTAGACTTCCTTCAGATTTAGAAAAGGGTCCTACCCGTTCGGGAGAGTCATTAGTAATAAGTTGCGAGAAATAAGATCCAAGTAGTTTCAGATCGTACTAAAGCCAGATATGATATTAGGACTCGCAACCTCCAATTTAAATCTGGAGATTTAGTTTGGTTCTGCCAACCTCGAAGAGAGAAGGGACGCTGTCCCAAGTTACAGTCCAATTGGGAGGGACCTAATGAAGTTAAAAATCCAAATAATGATGTAGTGTACCGAATTCAACGATCAACGCGTACCAAACCAAAAGTTGTCCATTTGGACCGATTAGCTCCTCATGAAGAAAGACAATCTTCCCAAAACGACTAATTTGGGAGAATGTTGATCTTACTCTTCTTTGAGTCCTTTAGGTTTTCGTCATTTCTGTTTTCAGGTGGTCTGGAGTACTACCTTTTGGAATGGTACGGAGACCCAATAGACCCCTGGCGTTCATAGTAGAAGGAAACATAGGATGTGGGAAGACCACTTTTACCGAAAAAGGACATTTTAACTCTTTTAGGACCACTAGAAGTATTTAGGGATATATTAGGAATAAATTTGTTAGAAAGGATGTATAAGGATCCACGAAGACATGCTTATCATTTTCAACACCACGCTTCATTGGTAATGAGAAAAAAGCATTTGATTCACACATCACGACCTGTTAAAATTATGGAAAAGTCGATCTTCAGTGTTAATTGTTTTATAGAGGCTCGACGTACATCCGGTGAATTCGAAGATTTTGAAGCTCACGTTTTATCGGAAACCGTTAAAATACTAGTTGAGAGTTCTTTTGATTTTAAAGTAGACCATATTATTCATTTGAGGTTAAGTCCTGATACTTCCTACTCACGAGTATCGTCTCGTTCTCGAAATGAAGAAGATTCAATTCCCTTAAATTATTTAAAAAATCTACATGAAGTTCATGAAGATTGGTTAGTAGATAGAACCTTTTCTTTGCAACCAGCTCCAGTTCTAATTCTCGATGCCGAAGAATCAGCCGATGATGTTTATAACAGGTTTTGTGAGGTTATAGAAACCTAGAAGATGAAGAAGAGTCATTTCGATACAATAATTGATTTTCCTTCTCGTGTCAAATTTGGCGAGGTTATGAAAGCTTAAAAGATGAAGAAGGGAGTCGTTCTCGACGGTATCAGAATCGATTTTCGATTAGATCTTCGATTTTCGGTTCAATCTAGAATGGTATAGTTTTCAATGGCTGACCCAAGAATAATAACATCAAGAAAATTTAATCAGAATTTTTATTTATGAATAAAAAAACAGCGACAGAGTTGAAAAAAATAATTCTTGGTAGACTCCAGGATGTAGACGAAGACTATTATGACAGTTTCTCTTATTGACTTCGCCAATAAGCGCCTGAACCCTCCGACAACAAACACAATTTTCTAAAGACTGCGTTCGAAAGATGGGCGTGAGACCACAGTCTCTACAGCGGCCCTCGGTATTACCAGCGCCATTTTCATCTACCGTCAAATGAAGATTCTTCCTCCAAAGACTTCTTTTTTTGTCGGATTCTTAGAGAAGATAGAAGAAGATGAATTGCAAGATTAAGAATAATCAAGACTAAAGGGTTCGAAATAGTAAGAGTGGAGTAAATCTGAATTATTACTAACCCAAGAATATAACATTTAAGGCATACGAAACCTTCTTTTTATTTTAAAATTGTTATCTTCCACACAACAATTTTGTCCTGGAAGTCGTTTGCTTTGATAAAATACCAAAATTAATTATTTCTTCGTCGTTGAGATTTTTCTTTAGAAAGCACACCTCCTCGTTTAGCGACATTTTAGATGCTACTCTTAAATTTTTATTCAATTGTTTGAACGTTTCATTGTTTATTAAATATTCTTCTTTTATAATAGATGGAGTAGTTTCAAGAAGATTGCCTTTTGTTTATCAATGACGGATTTGTTCTCTTTTGAAATAACATCATGCGGGCGTTGTTTTCTGTGAAATAAGAGATCTGAATAGAATTTTAAATTTAATTGTTAGTTCAAGTAACTAATGCAAAACAAAATTTTCAGAGTTGACTTGATCTAGTATTGTGAGGTTGGAAAATCGAAACGGAATCCATCCCATCCTGAACCTGTTCATCCTGTTTTCCTGCTTCCCCTCAGATAAGATCGTTCCATCTTTATTGTGTCGTTTAATTTTGATTTTCATTCATTTTACCTTTAAAATGAAGGTTTTCTTATTTCACGTCTTCTACGTGTTTTATGTGTTTTATGTGAAAAAACTCATATTTGTCCTCCTATCTAGGTCGTTAAGGAGGATTATACACGTTTGAATTTTGAAAAAATCGATTCTTGGTTTTTTGCGTTTCTGGAACGCTAGGGTTCTAAACTATCTGTAAAAAAATCATCATGTGAAAATACGTCAAAATGAATAAGTTACAGCCATTTAAATCCCGAAGTACAAAGGCGCGCCGCATGGCGCTCTATCAGCACAACTGGCAGACGGATTTTACGACGGTTTACGCATCCCGCCGAAATCCTGTCATTTTCTTGTTGTCTGCTAGCATCATTGCGTCTCCGACAATTGAACTCGAGAATAAAACTAACTTGTTACCGCAAAGTTCCAATTGACTTGTCAATTATGAGTACCCAGGAAAAGAGAAACTTTTGGAGCGATAAAAAACGTTCCGTTGGGCGCTCGAGAAAAAGAAAAAGATCTTTTCCAGGGAAACCACGACACTCCGACGAGCATGGTGATCCATTTCCGAGGCCCTCCGGCGCATCGTCCAGTAAAATCAGCGATGACGACTACAGCGAGACCGATGCACAGGGGTATATGCTTTTTGATTTGACTATTCTTTTTCAAAGTTTGCAGGACAACCTAAGCTGCAACAGATGTGGGAGTGCTATCCGCATGAGAGAGGTTAGGATTCACGACTTAGGTGGAACCTACGAAATCAAGTGCGGTAAGTGTCTCATGAGCTCTAAGTTTAACACCTCCAGAATGGTCGGAAAGAATAACAACGTCTTTGAAGTAAATCGACGATCTGTATTGGCGAGCAAGAGTGTGGGTCTGGGCAGCGTAGATCTTGCCAAATTCTGTGGATTGATGGACGTACCACCTCCAATCAAACAATCCACTTATAAGAAGGTAATTGGTAGAATAGCTGAGGCAACAACGGAGGTGGCAAGAGAGACGATGCATGCGGCTGTAAAAGAATAGATAAGGGCCTCGAATGAACTACTAGCCCGAGAGATAGTCGTGCAGTGTGACGGAACCTGGCAGAAGCGTGGATTCAGCTCCCTGAATGGAGTGTGCGCAGTGATTGGGACAGAGACAGGTAAAGTCTTAGATATAGAAGTCTTGTCACGGTTCTGCAAGGCGTGCTCAAGCTTTAAGAGTAAGAAGTCTGGGGATCAATGGAACTCTAGGTACCAGAACCACAAGAGCAGCTGCCAGGCCAATTACCAAGGATCGTCCGGAGCAATGGAAGTCACTGGCATGGTTCGAATTTTTAAACGTTCCCAGGAAGTACACGCAGCAAAGTACGTTGGGTACATTGGCGACGGTGACACGAAAAGTTATGCCAGTGTCCTGAAGGCAGAGCCCTACGGACCAGACGTGAAGATCGAGAAGCTCGAGTGCTGTGGCCACGTTCAGAAAAGGTTGGGGACACGAATGAGGACACTAAAGGCTCGGCTCAGGGGACAGAAATTATCGGACGGCAAAACCATCGGAGGCAAAGGACGGCTAACTGACAAAGCTATTAACCAGATGCAATCTTACTACGGAAATGCGATAAAGAACAACCCCAAATCAGTTTCAGGTATGAAAAAAGCTATATGGGCCATATGGTTCCACAAGTCCTCGACAGACGATAAGCCGCAGCACCACCTCTGCCCGGAGGGTCAGGACTCTTGGTGTAAGTATCAACAGGCAATTGCAGCTGGAACTGTTGATACGTTCAAAGACCGGGCTAATCTCCCAGAGGCTGTGATGGATCTGATCAGACCGCTCTAATTCCGATTTGAATCCGGCAACAGCCGTCTGCCATCTTGCCTTTAGTTAAGCCACGAGGCTCTTTAGTGATTTTGGGATTCAAATTACGACGACCCCCGAGTCGGTAGGCCGTCACCAGTGTCCTCACTTTAATAGAGAACTTTCGCGTTTCCTTTTGAGTACGATTTTTCTAGTCGAAATTTGTAATTTTGTCGCGTTACGTTCTGCCGCACACGAGTGCGAGAAGAACAGTCTTAGTTCGGTACTGTCGCCGTCTCTCTTCCTCCTGCGAGGAGACTCAGTCGTTGAGTACAGGCGTGAGCCTGTTTTTGGTTTTTCGCGTCTCTCTTATTGTTATAATTTCAAATTTCCGTTAGCCTAAGCAGGCAGAGTTAGGTTAAGTTAGGGTTAAGTTCCAATTTTGTAAATACAGTAGAACCTCGATTATCCGAACCAATTGGGACCGGGCCTAGTTCGGATAATCGAACAGTAATGTTAGGTGACACCATGTTCATCGCTGGGAAATATTCAAAAAAAAATGTAATATATGCATATATATATATATATACCGCGACCAAGTTAAATCTAACTGTATATGATTTTAGAACGCATTTTGTATTTCACCAGATGTTACTGTATGATTTATATTGTTTTTACACCGCGAATGATCACTCAGTGGTTAAAAAGAGACATATAAGTCTCAATACTAGCTCATATTGCAGTCAAATTTCTTTTTGGAAATAAAAATAATTCAACCTATATCCACTTAGTTGTGAGTATTCAAAGTCTGATAACGTTATACCCGTTAGGTTTACGAGAAAATCATATCAGAGCTTTTTTGTAGACAATTTAATTTTCTACAAGTACATGTCCATCAAAATTGTAAAAAAAAATTTTGTAGTGGTTTTATTTGAGAAATACAAAAAAAAATTTTTCTTACGTGTTATTTATATGGGAAAACGGAAAACCGTTGAGCGTCACGTAGAATCAAAATATCGAGCTGTCCTTGTGGGAGAATTTTTTTTATACCTACTAGAAACTTTTGAGATGATAGCCAAAAAACTTTTTTTTTTTTGAGCACCCTAATATATATATTATTTAATAGAATTTATGAACATTTAACATATTATTTAAAGTGTTTTTGAGTGTCAAATGACTAAATAGCAAATAATTGAATATATAAATGTGTATGTTAAATAAAGACTACCGGTAAGAATGGATATGCGAGCCCACTAATGCCCTGACAGGCGAAGCAAGCTGAACACGTTTGACCAAACGCTTTGTTTGCAACATTGTAATTGCGCGCGGTCCTTCACGTGTATACGTAATTTCGTTTAATTTCGCGCCGTCGTTCAAATAGATACGTGCTATGTAAGAAAACACGAAAAACACGAAAAAAACAAAAAAACAGCAAGTTGAGATTCGGATAATAGAGGGTTCGGTTAAAGCGATCGTGGTTCGGATAACAGAGGGTTCGGATAACAGAGGTTCGGATAATCGAGGTTCTACTGTATGTTATTTCACGTGAAGAAGGAACATTTGTAGGTTTTGTCGGATCAAATATTTGAATAATTAATGATAGATCGCTTGAAGTTGAGCTGAAGTTGACCTTTTACGCGAATTTTCTTCATAAAAAAAAACTTTTAAGCAGGTAATACACTGAGGAAAAAGTTCATTAGAGCTTGTTTGATGTTAACAAATCTTTTTTGGATATGGCGAAATGAAGATTTAGTTGTTATTACTAAATTTTAGTTGAGCCAAATGATATTTGTTATTATTACCATATTTGTTATTATTACCAAATATTATTTCGATATACATATTTTGGCTGAATTAAATCGTCTTTGGTTCAACTGAAATTTAGTGATAACAACTGAATCTTCATTTCGCCGAATCCAAAAAAAGATTTGTTAACATTCAATACACTCTCCTTTCAGTGTATCCACGGAAAAAAAATGAAAAAAAAGAACACCCAACTACCCACAGGGCACGAATGCACAATTGCATCATAGTTCGCAGACACTCAAGTATATCTGATCTCTTTAAGCACCAAGCCTATCTCGGACGACTGTTTGCATTAACGGAAATGTTTCAAGACACTGGTAAGATCTTCAAAATGATGTGTCAATGTGTGACAATGTCCAAAAAGGGCAACAATCAAGTGACAGAAGGTTTAACTCTATAATGAACTAAGGAAACAAAAAGAAGAAGAAATAATGATGATGATAGTAATAATAATGATAATATAAGTAATAAAACAATTTTCTCGAGATATCAGAATTGATATCGGATAAATGATGATTCGAGGCTGGCGCGCCGACGTACGGGTATTGAAGGTACGAAAATACGAATCTTGATAGCGAAGGACTTGGATACCGAAAGCTAAGAAGCGGAGGACCTGGATACCGAGAACTACGGAGCGGAAGACCTGGGCGTCGAAAACTTCGGAGTGGAGGACCTGGACACCGAAAACTATGGGGCAGAGGACCTGGGCACCGAAAACTACGGAGTGGAGGACCTGGTCGCCGAAAACTACGGAGCGGAGGACCTGGACGCCGCAAACTATGAAGCGGAAGACCTGGATGCCGAAAACTACGAAGCGCAGGACCTGTACGCCGAAAACTACGGAGCGGAGGACCTGGACATCGGAAACTACGGAGCGGACGACCTGAACATCGGAAACTACGAAGCGGAGGACCTGGACACCGAAAACTACGGGGCAGAGGACCTGGGCACCGAAAACTACGGAGTGGAGGACCTGGTCGCCGAAATCTACGGAGCGGAGGACCTGGACATATAGAGGATGACCTGGACATTTTTCAGGTGGCACCAGCTCAAATGTTGACACATCAATAATAATGATAATGACGATAATTATAATAATAATAATGATAATGATGATGATGATGATACTAATAAATCAAATAGTGATAAACATAATAATATTTAAATATAATCAATACTGGCACGCCGACCTACGGGTACTTGGCCGCGATTCGCTGCTGCGAATTTTTATAAATGATCATTATATGAATAACTCAGTTTTGCGTGGTGGATTATTGCTAAAAAACAATAGGGGGTGGGATTTCGGTGACAAGAACACCCCTTCCAAATTGCAAGTTCATAAATGCAACGGTTCGACAGATATCGTGGTCAGAAGAAAAACGTTCTGCAACGAAGAAGAAGAAGAAGAAGAAGAAAAAGAAGACGAAGAAGATTGTGTTTTTCGATCAACTTTGACGGTCAATATCTCCGAAGCCACTTAGTCGATTTTGTCGAACTCTTGCGAGCAAGGTCAACTGGGGAGGGCCTTACGCCCCTATAAATTTTATTAAAAAATAATCAGCGGTTCAAAAGATGTGGCAGATTTTTTACGAGAACAAGAGCTTGCTCGGGTAAATGATTCGTGGCTGCCGCGCCGAGTTAGTAGGGAAGGAACTCGGCTGCGATTCGCTACCGCGAATCTTGATAATCCCGAGATTAAAGCGAGTTTAGAATGGATTGAAAAAAATCAAGCTCCGTGGGAGCTTGTCGAAATGCATTGGCGTAAAACATTCAATGTTCGACGTATAAACATTGAAACATCGAAAGAAAAAAATTTGTTCAAAATCTTGGATAAATGGCAAATGGTGAAACATCCGAGTGGTTATATCTTGATTAGAATAGATTTCGAGATGATGAAGTTATCCGATGTTGCTTTAACTATTCAAATATGGAATAATTTTATGGAAAACGTCCGAAAATGTAAATCTATAACTAGCAAGGATGACACCGGACATGAATTGATCGAAAATTTAAAGAATAAAAATATCAGTAACGGTACAAAAATTTTTATATCTTTTATTATCTTTCACCAATGAAAATATGTTGCTATTTTATTGAATTAAATATATAACGTTGATATAAATTAAAATATGAAATTCTGATTCTGAGTAGAGTTGCAAGCCAATAGAGTTATTTGTAAAACATAAAAGTAGATAAAATATTGAATTATTCGACTCAGATATTTGATAATTCTCTTGTATGTAAGATTAATCTTGCATTTTAATCTTATATTCTTCTTTTTCTTGTATTTTAATTTGTAAATCGTTATTTATGCGGTAAATTTTAACGAAATTTTGAAAACTATATTTTTTTTTAAGATTCAAAAGTAGTTGTCGATCTCATGTCTCTTCCTCATCTTCTTCCACCTAAAAAGATGGTTAGAAACAAGGAAAAATATTGGAAACCATTAATTGGGAACGCAAAGGAAAGCATTACAAAACATTCATTTGTTAGTATATTTTCGTATCGTCACTTTAGAAGCTGTTGATATATGCTTCGAAGAATTCCATGTTCTACAAGTAGAATATCCGGCAGCAAGTGAACACTTGTGGATACGACTTCAAAAAGGTATTTTTCATTTTTCTACGAAATGGGATCCTACAAAACCGACCATAGAACCCCTGATACAGAAAGTATTAAAGGTAACAACTACGTCGCAAGAATCAGAATAAATCTAAAAATATTCGCTGATGCGAATGTATAAAAACTACTCTGGAGTGTTGAGAATTTCTTATATCCCACGCAAAAACATCGTAGATGTAAAAAAAGCCGCCAAGTACCCACACAAAAATCATAATTGATTTATAAGTGAAACGTTTCGCCAGTCTCCGTCGTGAAATCAAGAAAATAGCCAAGCACCGAACGTACCCCTGCGATCTTTCAGCAAGTCTACGTCGTGAAGTCGGAGTTTCGAATGAGGATATCGAAACATCATTCCAAGAGCTACGTACTTGGCGGGCACATTCGGTTTTTCTTTTTCGTGTTGGTTGTGTTGGCTTTGGATTGATAGTACTTTCACTCATAGTATCTTGCGAACTATTTTTCTACAACCATTTTCCATATTGTTGATTTATCAAATCTGGCATCCAAAAGCTATCGATTAATAGGACACGACAAGTACTATGTTTCCGGTCGATGGATATATACACGTCATGAATCTTGCATCGACTGACGAATGTCCGATTGGCAGATAACATTGGTTCGGTTCCAAACACACTCATTTAAAATGCATCTTCCGATCTTGTGGGATGACTTTGTCGAAGCAGTTAAAAGATTAGCGCGTGCGAGTTTACGTCCGTGCTTGCGCGCGGGCGCCTAAAGGCGCCCGCACTACAGTACTTCCGTAAACTCGCACGCGCTAATCTTCTTGCACTAATGTCTAGTTGCGAATGATTATTCCTCACAAGCGAATGAGCAACAAAATATTTTTGCAATCGAGTGAGGCCGAACTGTTACGACGATGGGTTCTAGGCATTGTAATCGGCTCTTCCCACTACGTGTATACGCTCGTACACCACACACACATGCATCGTGAGCAAGATTGTATGACATAGTATAAGTACACCAAACCAATCATCAACTGAATTTTGTATTCGTCATTATATCAAACTGTCATACTCTATACGACTTAGAGCGTACACGTATATTTGTAGCTGCGAGTTTTAGATTTTATGCTGAAATAGCAAAGTAGAGTTTTCTTGATTCGACAGTTTTGCAAATGAATAAGTTTGTTCTTCCATAGTTGATACTACATGCATGAGCTCTACGATATGTTACCTATCATAGGAAAACTAGCTGTACATCGCTCATTGGCTCCATAGTAAGGCACGTGATTCCAGAGTTCCGAGTCTGATCTGATAATTGAATGACAGTGAAACGACCCAGATTATTATTCATTATACAAGGTATTCACGTCTGTAAAGTTATACGTATGCTTAAGAACAGGAGTATTTTCTGCTCCGATTATTGGTTGGAATAACTAGTTTTCCACTGTACTTCATCGCTATCGCATGAAAAACTCAATTTTCGCGTAAAACGAAGCGGTTGTCTGTATAGCTCTGAGGAACCGAATGTGCCCGCCAAGTACGTAGCTCTTGGAATGATGTTTCGATATCCTCATTCGAAACTCCGACTTCACGACGTAGACTTGCTGAAAGATCGCAGGGGTACGTTCGGTGCTTGGCTATTTTCTTGATTTCACGACGGAGACTGGCGAAACGTTCTTATAAATCACCTATAATCAATTATGATTTTTGTGTGGGTACTTGGCGGCTTTTTTTACATCTACGATGTTTTTGCGTGGGATCTCACTACTTTTTGCAAGGACGCATCTTTGACATCGCTATCCCATTCAACCGACAATCCTAACAAACCCCCGATCATTCAGAAGACATGTTGTATTTACAGAAGTTATGTATTTCCGTATAGGGTTACTCTGCCGCGCCTAGGTACCGCGAAATAGGCGACCGACGATGCACCTCGTGCTATTTCTTATGGGGGTATCGATAGATGGATTTTGGTCAGATTTCCGTACCAGTTATACCAATTTTATATACGTTATTGTAGTATAATTATCTCAAGAAATACTTTCGGAAGTGGATTAGGGGGAGAAACATTCAGTGAAAAAAACACCTTCGCTTTAACCGTCAACTGTGACAAACATAGATAATTTATTGAGTAGAACTTAATGAAACCGAAATCAATTACCCCATTACAATTGTAATTTGTAATTAAACCGGAATCCATTAGCCATTACAATTGTCATATGTTATTTGAAAAAATAAATTACTACTTCTAATTGTAAGTGTAATTGAAGTCTTTTCTCGCATCAGCCACAATTTCTGAGTGTAGTAAAACTAAGAGCGTGTTCAATCGAAAAATTCAGTTGAATTACTTATTATAAACTGTGACGTTGCATTTCGCAAGCAGCCACGGGGTTTTGATCTGTACCCAAGTAAAGTGACAGCAGATAGCTACAGGGTAGAAGCTCACCATGGATCACTAGGTAAATTTAGTTCTACGGTTCTATTTAGTACTACGGCGTATTTCTTCTCTTATCATTCTCACTACATTTTGTCGAAATCTGTGTTAATTACTACTATTATTTTCATGGTGATTCTCTGATATCTGATTGTGTGTTTCAGGATACTTGTCGTGGCTCTGTTATTCACCCGATTTATCTAGTTTTCTTTGATTTCTTTGATATTTCCCGTTCATTTTGAATATTATTATCATCACTCTGGTTATTCAACCTTTGCTCTTTTATTTTTTATGTGATCTGTCGAGTGAAACCCTGGAGAAGCGAGCATAGTTGTAGCCTAAAGTTCAAGTTATTATTAGGTTTATTTTCTTGATTCGTTAATGAACTGCCTTCCTCCCGATATTTAATGACTTTTCATAATTGCGAATATTGCGCTGCTATTAATTTTGAGTATTTTCCCGATAGACTCAACAAAGTCTAACCGTTTTTATATTCGAGTCATTTCTCTGAATTTTAATCTGATAACAGCGTATATACTAGCCTTTTATCGAGTCTAATCACACCATTTGCTGTAACAAATTTGCACTTTTGTTCGGTATGAAACTTTGTTCGATTGGAGGATGTCATTTCTGGAGAGTTTGAACTCTGCAGTAATCACACTGAAATTAAAATTAGGGTATATACCTACATTAGGGTGCTTTTTTTTGGGACAATTTTTTTTTTCCGCTCCCGGCCTGAAATTTTGTTGGAGATGCTGAAAAAGAAATTCCCTCAAAATATAAGCCCTTAATATTAATATTAAGTACTCTCCCAGAACGTGAAATGATTTCTCATTTAAATTACATGTAAATTAAAATTATTTTTTTTCAAAATTCTATAACTCGGTGGCATTTTATGCTATTATATCGCCCAAACTTGCAAATTACTCAGCATTGAGCGCTCTACAAAAGTGCCCATCGCAACTTAACTGTAACTCACACTAAAGTCAAATTTTGTAGAAATTTCTTGTATTTTGAGTGACCTGTACTGCCTCACCGGCGTGAGTTACAGTTAAGTCGCAATGGACACTTTTGTAGAGCGCTTAATGCTGAGTAATTTGCAAGTTTGGGCGATATAATAGCATAAAATGCCACCGAGTTATAGCATTTTGAAAAAAAAAATTTTCAATTTCCATGTAATTTAAATGAGAAATCATTTCACGTTCTGCGAGAAAACTTAATATTAATATTGAGGGCTTATATTTTGAGGGAATTTCTTTTTTAGTATTTCCAACAAAATTTCAGGCCGGGAGCGAAAAAAAAAATAGTCCCAAGAAAAAGCACCCTAATATACATACATAATTTCAGAATCGTATGGAAAAAGTACAAGTTTCCCCTGGAAAGCCTGAAAAAGTCACGGAATTCAGGGACCTCGATTTCGTAACAATCCTGGATATTATACTAAACCTCGACTTCGCGGAAGAGCCGATGAGGTATTTTCCACACATATTACTGAGATGTAATTTATTGCAATAATCCACAGTATATGACTGTCCGTATTGACACAGTATCAACACACATATAATGATACTTTCTTTCACTCAAATTTTTATTCTCGTATATACCTCTAGTTATATATGATTTTGAACATATATAAAATCATCCGCATTCACATTCATGGAAAGTTGAATATTTTACAATTCAAATTGATTCGAAAAAAGATTTCGATTACATTTAGAAATAGTGATTGTTTTTTTTTTCAATTGCGAATTACAATTGTGATGAATCTCAGTTTGATCAAAATTACAACTGTAATGGGTAATAGATTTCGGTTTAATTACAAATACAATTGTAATTGATAATGGAATTCGGTTTAAATACAAATTACAATTTATGCTGAAGTAATTTGTGATTGATTTATTTTTAATTATAAATGACAGCTGTAATTATGATGAATTACAGATTATAATTTGATGGTATCCAACACTGCTGTCGAGCGGCCATATTGTAATAAAGCTCATTTCGCAACTCGATTCATACAACTTTGGTGGTGAATATCTCAGAAACTGATCACCTGATTCCGCTCAAATTTGGATCGCAAACTCGGGAAGTCTGAGAGATAAATCCCTACAATTTTCATTGAATAATATCAACTCATTCGAAAGATATAGCCCGAATCATTGAATAATATCAACTCATTCGAAAGATATAACCCGAATAAGTGTTGTTATCAATTTTGACGAAAATTAAATTAAGTCAATACTGACATGTAAACACCTCACAGTCCAAATTTCAAGAACATATGTTTGGCCGTTCCACAAATATCGTTGTCAAAACAATAAATCGTTGTAATAAATGAAAAAACACCGTTAGCATCAATGGATTTCGCCTCAAATCAATAGGGGGCGAGATTTCTATGACACAAACCCACAGTCCAAATTTGAAGTCATTCGATACAACCGTTTGTTCGGAATCGATGTCGATAGCCAGCGTTTAGCGAAATGGACGGAGCAGGAGGAGGAGGAGGAGAAGAAGACGTTTTTTCATCAACTTTCGAGACCAATATCTCGTAAACCAGTAGACCGATTTCGGTCAAATTTATACAGCGAGGTCATGTGGAAAGGCACTTTCTGACCTGTGAATTTCATCAAAAAATATTGACGCGTTCCGGAGTTATAACACCGTGCTCACAGGTATAACTAGTTCCTCCGAGAAAATATTCCCGGCTAGCTCTCGCCTGCCTACGGGTACTTGGCGGCGATTTGCTGCCGCGAATCTTGATGTCGCTCAATTTATTTTCGCTTCACATCAAGTTTATATTGCTGATATTGAGGACGATGGAATTTTAGGGTCCCTCTCAACTCATGAATGCGTTATTTCGCCGGCTACTAATACTCTATCTTTTGGACAAAACGAGGTTCCTCTTTTGACAACCAGATCTAGAATTCCTTTAGTTTCTTCTCCACCTCAAATTCGTGAGATATCCGTTTCGTTAGAGAAGAAAACTCCTACACTTTTTGAAGATTTGATTGATCGATCAGCATTAAACCTCGAGGATACTCATATAGAAGAATTTACCGAATTGATGTCTGATTTTGAAGAATCTTTTGCTAAAGATGGAAATGGTATTGGACTCTGCACTTTAGTGAAACATAAGATAGATACAGAAGACAATATTCCCTTTAAACAAGCAGCGCGGAGAGTACCTCTGAACGGACGAGAAGAAGTTTCCAAGTTGATAGAAGACATGTTAAAAAATAACGTAATAGAACCCTCTTCCAGCCCTTGGGCCTCTCCTATCGTTTTGGTGACCAAGAAGGACGGCAAGAAACGATTTTGTGTGGATTATAGGAAGCTGAATGACCTAACCAAGAAAGATTCCTACCCTCTGCCAAAGATCGATGAGACTCTTGATTTAATAGCTGGAGCTCGATGGTTCAGTATCATTGATCTTTAAAGTGGTTACTGGCAAATCGAGATGGATCCAACGGATCAAGAGAAGACTGCCTCCGTTACAGGATTAGCAGGATTATGGCAATTCAAGGTTATGCCCTTCGGGTTATGTAACGCCCCAGCTACCTTCGAACGAACCATGGATTCAGCTCTCCAAGGATTGACGGGAAAGAACTATCTAGTCTACTTAGACGACATCATCGTTTTTGGAAAGACTTTTAAGGAACATACTCAAAACCTTCGTCAAGTATTCATGCGACTACGACAGTTTGGACTACAAATGAATCCGGAGAAATGCCATCTTTTCAAGAAAGAAGTTAACTTCTAAGGACACATAGTTTCAACCTCCGGAGTTAAGACCGACTCGACGAAGATACAGAAAGTTTCTGCATGGCCACGACATACCGACAGAGAACAAGTACAGAGTTTTATAGGCCTCTGTACCTATTATCGAAGATTCGTCAAAGAATTTGCTACGATCGCTAGACCTCCTCACCATCTCACAGGAAACAAGATTACTTTTGAATGGACTCCCAACTGTGAAGAAGCATTTATTCAATTAAAGTCGTGTTTAACCTCTTCACCTATTTTAGCTTAACCCCAAATAGATCTCCCGTTCATTTTAGATACTGACGCTTCACTTACAGTTATAGGCGGAGTTTTGTCTCAAATCCAAGACGGACAGGAACGCGTCACTAGTTATTTTAGTAGAGTTTTGAGTAAGACGGAAAGGAATTATTGCGTGACTCGTAGGGAGCTCCTTGCTGTAGTAAAAACTATTTCACATTTTCATCATTATCTGTATGGAAGGAAGCTTTTGGTTCGTACGGATCACGCTTCGTTAAAGTGGTTACTCTCTTTTGAATCTCCAGAAGGACAAGTAGCTAGGTGGTTAGAAACTTTAGGTCAGTACGATTTTGATATCCAACACCGCGCTGGACTTCTTCATGGCAACACTGATGCTCTCTCAAGCAGTGTATACGATTAGAAAAACAAAGGGTTCCTTCTGTCAAGGTCTGCCTAGTAACTCTGGAGGGAGATAAAGACAAGTAGAAAATGTTAAGACAGGAAGACAACATTCTTTTACAGCTGAAGAATTGGAAAAAAACTGGAATTAAGCCTGAATGGCAAGAAATATCAGCGTTGGATCAACATTTGAAGATTTACTGGGCCCAATGGAATTCGCTCCATTTACATGAAGATTTGTTATACCGGACGTGGGAATCCCCGGATGCAAAAGGAGAAGTAAAATGGCAGTTATTGGTACCTAAGAAGAAAATCGTGGATATCCTCCGAGAACATCATAATTCCCCATCTGATGGATATTCGCTTCAAACAAAACTCTTAATCGTATTAGGGAGCTCTATTTTTGGTAGCGTTGTCGATACGATGTAGAAAATTGGTGTAGGACTTGCACCATTTGCGTGGCGAAGAAAGGACCTAGAAATAGAGGAACGAGTTCTCTTCAAATTTATAATTGTTAAAATATATGAAGGTTACACTGTACAATATATCGTGTAGTATAAAGTTGCCCAAGTCTAAGTGCGCATGCGTGTAAGTATAGTGTATGAGCGTATGTGCAAAGGTATAGCGAGAGCTGTAGCTCTGCCTGTTCGTTATCAGCCAGCGCGTGGTAAGCAGCACGCCATGTGTGCTCTGTATAATATAGAGTAAGGTATTATTCAATAAACTTATTTTACCAGACAGCTATTTATTTATTTAACAACCCGTCTCATTATTTCAACATGGTAGCAGAGCGTGGTTTGTTGAATAAATAATTGGTAAAATAAAAGAGCTTGATAGAAAATAGCTCGTAAAACCAAACTTGCCTATAACTGTTAACTCACTCTGTCACGAGTAGTTAAAAGTTATTTAATAGTGAAAAATATAGTTAAACTAGTGAGTGCAAAGTGATAAACAATAGAAATAGTGAAAAACTGGATAAAAATTAAGTGATTTTAAGCTCGATGCGAGCAGATTGAAAAAGCTGCACGTGAGAAGCGCGGCATGGTTACAAGACCGCATGGCGAGTTTTGAGGTTATACACATGGTGGCATATAGATAGATAGATACGTAGAGACAGAAAAATTTAGTGTACGTGTTTAGTAAAGTGAATAAAATTGATTTAGAGGAAAATAGAAAAATTGAAATAAATTAAAATGACGAACAACGATACACATATTCCACTCTTTGATGGTCAAGATCACGCAATGTGGAAAAAGAGAATAACGATATTTTTAAAAATGAAAAAATGTAATGCTAATATAGAAAGAGAAAAGGAAACTCCAGAAAAAGTAGCAGACTGGGATGAAAGTGATACAAGAGCAATGCATTATATATATGGTGCAATTACAAACAAACAGTTAGAATTTGTGTGGGAAGAAAAGACGGCATATGCTATAATGAAAAAGTTTGATAGGTTATACTTAAAAGAATCGACAGCGTTGCAGATAGTGTGTCGTAATAAATTAGATAGAATGAGACTTGAAAAGTGTAATGACACAGCATCGTTTTTTAGTGAGTTTGAAAAGAATATCAATGAGTTGAAAAGTGCTGGTGCGACGATTACCGAGAAAGAAAAATTGAACTACATGCTAAATATGCTGCCTGACTCATATAGTTACATAGGAGATTTGATAGACACTTTAGATGAAGATGATAGGACAGTCGAATATATTAAGAGTAAATTGGAAATAGCAGAGAAGAAAAATAGCAAAGAAAATGAGAAAAGTAGTGACAGTAGAAATGCATTTACTGCAAATCAAGGATGTTATAAGTGTGGCAAAAATGGACATTTTGCTCGAGACTGTCATAGTTCGACGCGTGGCGCAACACGTGGTGCTCATAGAAGCAGAGGAGGCAGAGGAAACTGCTACAGGGGACGAGGTCAATCCCGAGGAGGCAACAATGGCGGTACGAATACGCAGCGCAACCAACACAGAACCTCATGGCTGGCGCAGGTGAAAGAAGAAGATAGCAGCCAAGCAGAACAAAGCAGTCAAGTGGACGATAGATGGGCTCAACACGCTGAACAGCGAATAGAAGAAAACAGGTTAAGTACTAGCGAAATTAATTGGTTAATAGATAGCGGTTGCACTGATCATGTTATAAATGATGATAGTTATTTTTATGAATATATTGATTTAAAAAGGGATGTTGATATTTATTTAGGAGATAATAGATCAGTTAAAGCAACAAAAATAGGAAAAGTTGTAACTTACTTTAAAGTTTATAATAGAAATATGGAAGTAACAATTAATAATGTTTATTATGCTAAAAATATGAATAGAAATTTAATAAGTTATGGTAGATTAACTAACAGTTGTACTGTTATATCAAAAGGTAATGAAATGAAAATATACAATCAAAATAGAGAATTAACTGCTATTGCTAATAAAGAAAATAATATTTATCCTATAAATAGTTGGATTAAGAAAAGAAAATTGATAGCAAATAATAATGAATCATATTGTAATATGAGTAAAAAAGAAAAATGGCATAGAGTTTTAGGGCATGTAAATTTTGGTTATTTGAATACTTTATGTAAAAATCAATTATTGAATGGTTTGCCTAATGAATTAGAATCTGAAATACTTAAATGCAAAACATGTATAGAAAATAAAATGCATAATTTACCATTTGTTAACAAAAGAAAATCTGCAAAAGAAATATTAGAGATAGTACATACTGATGTATGTGGTCCATTTCAAACTACAGGCTTTAATGGAGAAAGATATTTTGTTTCATTTATTGATGATTATAGTAAAATAGCAAAAGTATACTGTATAAAATCGAAAGATGAAGTATTTGATTGTATGGTACAGTATGTGAATGAATGTGAAAATATAACAGGAAAAAGAGTAAAAATAATTAGATGCGACAATGGTAAAGAATATGTTAATAATAGAATGTTTCAGTTCGCTAAAAGTAAAGGAATATGGTTAAATAATTGTCCTGCTTACGTCCACGAGTTAAACGGAACCGCGGAAAGATTTAATAGAACAATAATGGATAAAGCGCGTTGTTTATTAGATGAAGCAAAAGTAGATAAAAAATATTGGCCGGAAATAGTAACTGCCGCGACTTATTTGAAAAATAGAACACTTGCTAATACAATTGAAAAGAAAACACCGTACGAAATTTTTTTTAAAGAAAGACCGAATGTAGAGAATCTACGTTTATACGGAAGTAAAGTTTTTGTTAGAAAACCGGAGCAAAAGAGAACTTCAAAATGGGATAAAAAGTCGGAAATTGGTATTTTATTAGGATATTGTGATGTTGGTTATAGAGTATTGTTGAATGGTAAAATTATAATCGCAAGAAATGTACAAATAATAGAAAAAGATCAAAATTGTATTGGAATGTATGATGAGAGTGATGATAATTCTGTAAATGACGAAAATGATGAAAGTGTGTATGAGGATGCAAGTGATGATGAAAACGAAACAAATGATGATGTGTTTAAGGAGGAATTGAAAAAAGACAAAATAGAAAAAGAAATAGAAAAGAAAAATGTTAAAAAAGATACGTTGAAAACACCTAGAAAGTCAACTAGAACTAAGAAAAGTCCTATTAGATACCCAGAAAATGAAAATGAAAATAAACAAAGTAATAGAGTATATGTAAATTTTTGTAAAGTTGATGTTCCTAAAAATTTTGAGGAGGCAATAAATTGCGTTGAAAATAGAGATTGGAAAAATGTAATGGAAAATGAATTAAATGTATTTAATGAAAGAGATGCATGGGTATTGGTTCAAAGACCGGAAAATTGTAAAGTTATAGATGTAAAATGGGTATATACAAAGAAATCTGATGGTAGAAAAAAAGCAAGATTAGTAGCATTAGGATGTCAACAGGAAAATGAAGTTGAGGACATATACTCTCCCGTTGCAAGTAGTCACGCATTAAAATTTATTTTATCATATTGTTGTCAAAATGGTTTAGACATTGAAGTTGTAGATGTAGATTCAGCTTTTTTATATGGAGAAATCAATGCGGAGGTATATGTTGCTCAACCTAAAGGTTTTAATGATGGGTCAAATAGAGTATACAAATTGAAAAAGTCTATGTATGGCTTAAGTGAGAGTCCTAGAGACTGGTACGAATGCTTATCAGAGTATGTAGAGAGCTTAGGCTTCAAAAGAAGTAATGTTGATTTATGTTTATACGTACATGGAAAAGATGACGATAAAGTGTATTTACTTAATTATGTAGATGATGTATTTTTATGTAGTAAAAATAGTGGAAAATTGAAAGTTATAAAAAGATTGTTAGGAAAAAAATTCAACATTAAAGATTTGGGAAAAATAAAAGAATATTTAGGAATGAAAATTGATTATAATAAAGAAAAAGGAAAAATGGAACTAAATCAGACTAATTATATAGAGTCATTAACGAAAAAGTATCAGATAGAGAATAGTAGATTATTCCATACACCAATGGAAACAGATTTGAAAATCGAAGCCTCAGATGAAGTTAACAATAGCTTATTGTATAGAAATTTGTTAGGTGCGTTATTATACATTGGGTCAAATACGCGACCAGATATAGGATATAGTGTTAATTATTTGAGTAGGTTTCAGAATTGTTATAATGTAACTCATTTTAAATATGCTTTGCGAATCTTAAAATATTTGTATTTGACAAAAGATAAAAAGTTATGCTACAATAGAAATAAAAGCTGTGAAATAATGGATTGTTATGTAGATTCAGATTGGGCTGGAGATGTAGTAAATAGAAAATCGACGACAGGATATGTAATTAGACTCTATGGTAATTGTATTGTATGGAAATCGAGAAAACAAAAAGTTGTAACAAAAGCGTCGAATTATGCCGAGTATGTTGCGTTGTCAGAAGCTGTAAGCGAAATTATATACTTAAGAAAAATGTTAAAGTTCTTCGAGATAGAAATTGTAAAACCAATAAAAATATTTGATGATAATTCAGGTGCTGTAAAAATTGCGAATCATGGAAATTTTACGAAAAATTCGAAGCACATAGAGATACATTATCATTTTGTTCATGAGAATGTAAAAGATAAAATTATAGAAGTGTTAAAAGTTAATTCTGAAGATAATGTATCTGATATCTTAACCAAAGCATTATGTAAAGAAAAGTTTGTAAAGTTTAGAGAAATGCTTAATATAAAATAAAGAGTAAAAATTGATATTGTACAGTCTAACTTCAAGGAGGCATGTTAAAATATATGAAGGTTACACTGTACAATATATCGTGTAGTATAAAGTTGCCCAAGTCTAAGTGCGCATGCGTGTAAGTATAGTGTATGAGCGTATGTGCAAAGGTATAGCGAGAGCTGTAGCTCTGCCTGTTCGTTATCAGCCAGCGCGTGGTAAGCAGCACGCCATGTGTGCTCTGTATAATATAGAGTAAGGTATTATTCAATAAACTTATTTTACCAGACAGCTATTTATTTATTTAACAACCCGTCTCATTATTTCAACAATAATGTAGGTGCTCCATTTGAGAGAGTAGCAATGGATATACTCGGACCTCTTCCTCTTACACGATCTGGAAATCGCTACGCTTTGGTAATAGCAGACTATTTCACGAAGTGGCCTGAGGTTATTCCTATTCCGAATCAGGAAGCTGATACTGTAGCTAGAGTCTTTGTTAAAGAGTTTGTTTGTCGATACGGTTCTCCCTTAGAACTCCACACTGATCAGGATCGTAATCTTGAAGCAATGCTTTTGGCTGAAATATTGAAAGTCTTAGGGGTTAGAAGGATTCCTACTACCCCATTGCATCCTCAATCGGATGGCATGGTGGAACGTTTAAATCGAACTCTACTCAGATACCTTTTTTTCTACGTTGATGAAGATCAAAAGGATTAGAACGAGTGGATTCCTCTATTTCTTCTATCATATAGGTCTGCTACACATGAAACTACAGGTTATACTCCAGCCTTTATGCTTATGGGGAGATATCTTCGACTCCCTTCAGATTTGGGAAAGGGACCCTTTCCCTCTACTGAGTTTTCTCATATTTCATATTTCAGCGGTTCAGGTCATTTGCTCCATAGTTCTCGGCCGTCTAGGTCAACCGATCCATAGTCTTAGCGGTACAGGTTATTCGCTTCATAGTTTTCGGACATCTAGGTACTAGAACTATGAAACGGATGACTTGGATGGCTAAAACTATGGAGCGAATTACCTGGACCGCTGAAACTATAGTGCAGTTGACCTAGCCGGCCCAAAACTATGGAGCGAATGACCTGGACCGCTGAAAATATGGAGCGGTTGACGTAAACGGCAAAAAACTATGGAGCGGACGACCTAGACCGCTGAAACTATGGAGCGGTCGACGTAAACTACACCGGATGAAACCTAGACGGCGAAGACCATGATCCGATCGATCTGGGCGTCAGGAACTACGGTGCAATCGACCTGGACGACCGAAAATACAAATTGAATTGAATAATAATAAAAATAGCGGTCGTCCAAGCTAATAAGGAAGATACCACGGGCTCTGCCCATGGCTTGCTTCTGAGCCGGCACTATCACGATGATAAGAAACGCTCTGATTTGTCAATCGCGATTTTGAATAACTCGAAAACCGTTGGGCTTGGAGAGTTTTCGTAAAGAAACTTTCGTCTTAGAATTTGATAAAGAACCCGCCAATTCAAGGAGGTGCGGGGGTTTTGGGTCACCCTGTATACAGAGAAAGTTAAGAAAAATTCATGATTTGGCTAGAAACAGAGTTCATGTAGTGTCAGATCGGGTCAAAGCTAGGTATGATATTCGAGCTAGGGATCTTCAATTTGAATTCGGAAATTTAGTTTGGCTTTACCAACCTCGCAGAGAAAAAGGACGTTGTCCTAAATTACAATCCAACTGGGAAGGTCCTTACGAAGTCATCAAGAAAATCAACGATGTAGTTTACAGGGTAGAACGTTCTTCGCGGTCTAAACCGAAAATAGTTCATTTAGATCATCTTGCACCTTATGAAGTAATCCCAGAACCTGGAGGTAACTAGGGTTCCACGAGATGATGCCAATTTATCATGTATCCTCTTCATTCCAGATGTTCCGGGGATCTTCCTCTTGGAATCCGACGAAAGGATTCTAGGCCCCTGACTATCTTAGTGGAAGGAAATATTGGGTGTGGTGAAACCACCTTTACGAAAAGGTTTTTAGATTACCCTGAAATTTTAACATTGTTGGAACCTTTAGATTCTTATAGAGACGTAGTCGGAGTTAATTTATTAGACAAAATGTATAAGGATCCTGCTCGTTTTGTTCACCTATTCCAACATCATGCATTGATGATGATGCGTAATAGACACCTTATTAAAACTCAGCTTCCAAACAAAGTTATGGAACGATCTATTTTTAGCTGCAACTGTTTTGTAGAAGCTCGTAGACGACAGGAAGATTTTAACGAGCTCGAAGCTCATCTCTTATTAGAACATATCAGGAGGTTTACTGAAGATTCGATCAATTTCGAGGTAGCTTTGATCGTCTATCTGAGGTTATCTGCGGAAGAATTATATTCTAGAGTCCTTTCTCGTGCCCGAAGTGAAGAAGAGACTATTCCTCTAGATTATCCTAAACAACTTCACACAGTGCATGAAGAATGGTTGATTCATGGGAATTTCTCAATTCTCCCTGCCCCTGTTTCAATTCTTGATGCGAAAGTTTCACCAGATGATTTATTCAGACATTTCTGCGAGGTTATGAATTCTAGTCGTTTAGGTTAACTCTAACGCTAGTTACTATCGATTTAAAGATGGCTGATATCGATTTTCGAGATATTAATTTGTCCAATACTCATGACGAATTTTTTTTTTTTGTTTCCCCCAGAGAATTCTTTATCAGTATTTTGTTTTCAAGAACTCCTAGTATTTTACTCGTTTAAAGAAGTTGGTCTCTCTTGTTTAGCGGGGTGATGTTTTCTATTAAAAAAAAAAAAACTGAGAGATCCGAACGCGATTTTAAACTTGATTGTTAGTTTTAAGTAACTAACCGCTTACAAGTTTTTCAGAATCATACAGACCTTTTACATTTGGGGATTTATAGCAAACACGTCTACCACATCCTGGACCCATATGTCCTGTTCCTAATCCTTCTTCAGATAAGATCGTTCCAATTTTCGTATTTCCAGTTAAACTTTAATTCCAAAGAATATTAAGAAACCAAAATATGAGTCCATTTTCGCCTAAATAAAAGGCACAAAAACCTTTTATTATTTTGTACTCACATTTATTTCCCTATATAGGTCGTTTTGTGACCAATTCTTGAAGAGGTTTGAAGTTGGGCCGAGACGACTTGAATTGCTACCGATCTTCCGAGTTTCTGCTCTTTCGACCCACTCCTACCTTATTCACCGATCTACTGACCATATCTACTAGTTCCTTTGACTTTTTCCTCAAGACGGATGAACCTTTTTATACTAATTGCTCACTTTGATAAGTTAACGCTCAGCTATCTTTTCAAGGTTTTTCGTGGTTTTCCCTTGAGAGTAAAGGCAAATGCCGGATAGTCTTTGGGAAAGTTCCCTCACTTTTAATTCAATTCCAGCTTTCCCAAAAAGAGCACACACACACCATACGCATGATTACTAGACGTTGGTTTTCAATTTTTATTCGATTCTGTTTCAACGAGTCGGGACGACTCTTCTTCTGGAGGGGGGATAGTGTTACAAAGGTAGATTTTCCTCCTCCGCTTTTCTAGGAAATCACTTATACAGGGTGATTCAGGTTGGGCGCACCACCTCACGTGGGTGTATTCCTCCTGAAAATCTAAGACTAAATTTCCTTTATCAAAACTTCGAGGGACTAACGGTTTGGGAGCTACGGAAGATCTTAGTTGACCAATCACAGAGCTTATGAGTGACGTAGACAGGGCCGGTTCAAGAGTGTAAGTCGAGCAGTGCCCGCGGCGGTTCCATTTTTATTGTACGACGTTTCAGTTCGATTTCTAGATGAGTATGACGGCGTCGCCTCCTGGAGATGTCTTCGTACGGCATTCACCTCCGTTCTCGTCGTCCTGATCCTCTGATTCATAGTTTCAGTCATCCAGGTCCTCCGCTCCGTAGTTTCAGTCGTCCAGGTTCTGCTCTCCGCAGTTTCAGTCGTCCAGGCTCTGCGACGACGAGAACTACAAAGCGCAGGACCTGGACGACTGAAACTACGGAAAGCAGAACCTGGACGACTTAAACTAGAGTGCGGAGGACCTGGACTACGAAAACTACGGAGCGAAGGACCTGGACTAGTGAAACTACGGAGCGGAGAACCTGGACGACTGAAACTACGGAGCGCAGGACCTGGACGACTGAAACTACGAGGCGGAGGACCTGGACGACTGAAACTACGAGGCGGAGGACCTGGACGACTCAAACTACGGTGCAGAGAACCTGGACTACAAGAACTACGAAGCGCAGGACCTGGACGACTCAAATTACGGAGTGGAGGACTTGGACGACTGAAACTATGAATCAGAGGATCAGGACGACGAGAACGGACGTGAATGCCATACGAAGACATCTTCAGGAGGCGACGCTGTCATACTCATTTAGAAATTGAACTGAAACGTCGTACAATAAAAATCAAAGCGCCGCGGGCAATGCTCGATTTACACTCTTGAACCGACCCTGACTTGGTCACTCATAAGCCTTGTGATTGGTCAACTAAGATCTTCCATAGCTCCGAAACCGTTGGTCCCTCGAAGTTTTGGTAAAGGAAATTTAGTCTTAGATTCTCAGGAGGAATACACCCACGTAAGATGGTGCGCCCAACCTAGATCACCCTGTATATTTCAAATGAATTTAGGAAATAAATGATTGCAAATAAATGCCATTAAATAGTTAAAATATCGCTTGCTGCGACAACCGATATTATTGTAAAAACAGTCTTGTTCTAGACATAAACTCGAACTCACGCATTTTCCAATGAACGCAATTTTGCCCAATTCATTATAATTTGACTACGACTGGAATCTTTATTTCATCTCAGGACCCACAATATTTTACTGGAAAGCTCTCAGCTCATATTTATTGCGATTTAGCCCTCAAAAGCTAAACTTCGTTACACTATGATTGGTACAAGCTATCGTATGATTCTCAGAAGGATATTTCTTGATCCTATAGAATATCTTGTCCGCTTTGCGCGAACCCGAAAATACGTAATTTCATTTTATGTCAAATGACTGACAATGAGAGTTGGTATTCATATGTGTATAATACATCAAAATCATTTCAGCGCTGACCCGTTTTATAGAACATACAAAAAGTAATGAAATACCCGGCAAAAACATGGTAAACGTAAAAAATTACAGCCGAGTTCTAAAATGGTTTCACCGACTGAAAAATCCGAAACATTATACTCTTTCTCAGCGATAGATTACAAACATCATTTCGTTATACAAAATAGTACAAAATAATACGTGAAATCAGGTAGCGAAGCCGAGCGTTCCTTCAGCTAATTTTCATACTTCAAATTATGTTTTTCAAATGCTAATCAATGGAAATGACTGGAAAACCAATAGGATCATTCGTTACCTTCGACAGAACAGCATATTGGCGACAGGAAATATTGCTGAAAGAAGTTAGCTCGTATGATGATACGAACTCGGCGGGCATAGATTGTTCTGAAAATCATCAATTGCTGAAGTGTAGGGTAATAAGATCAACAATTAATGCGTCTTTGAATGTAGAATATACTTTCGCTTCGATGTGTATCTACTGTATGTGAGTCGAACAGAGGCAGAAGCGTTAAAAAAGCATTACCCAAGTGTATCGAAAATGGGTACGTCCGGGATGGATATGTATCGTTTCATGGCTGTGACATGTTTGTGGCATGGCGTTATAACCATTGACGAACGTTGGTAAACGATAGATGCACAATAAAATTGGATTATTCTTCAAAACACGAATTTGAATCTAAATTACTAAGATCGTCGTGCCTGGACTTATTACTTCTTGTTATGAACACACTATAGGTATATTTTCAATTCAACTTTAATTTCTAACGTATTACTCACTCGTTTCATTTATTTATTTATGCACTACCTCTTGTGAGAAACACGATTTTCGTGCAGCTTTTCCAGCACTACTGTGTGGGAAATGTTTATAATTTTCAAATCTGAAAGAAAATATAGGACGTAGGGCACAGACACATAGAAGGACTTCGTGACGAGTGTGAAAGTGCCGCACGATCCAAAGACGAGGTCTTTTCGCGCTCTTATAGTATAAAAAACTATTATATCGCAGTTTCAGTCTACAATAATAAATATTAACAATGCCAAAAATGTTTCAAACAGTTTTTGATCATGCTTAAAACAATTTTGTGGGTGTGATCGTTACGGAGTTGCTGGATGAAATAAATAAAAAGAAAAGTGCAATTGATAGTTTCCAGAACAATCTATGCCCGCCGAGTTCGTATCATCTGTGACGTGGATTTTTGTTAGACCCTCGGATCTGGACCGGATAGCCAGACTCCGGGGTCGATCCAACGGTGCACACAGCTATACTTCAAAATTCAAATTGATTGGGCGCCAGGCGAACTATCTTCGCCACTTTCAAAATTTCACCAACAAAATAAGAGACTAACGGTAACCTAAGCGGCGGCTAGCAAGAGTACCGCGGAGAGGGGTCGGGATTAATATGGAGGATTAGCTAGGCGTTAAATAACGACTCGTGGAGTTCAATTTAACAAAGAAATATAAGGAATTTATTCAATAAAAAAAATGTAAGAAAAATATGAGACAAAATAATTAAACAATCAAGTACTCGGGGGTACTTCCCCGCGGGTTGGGTGTGGCCGAGGACCGTGTATAGGCGGCCTCGCCCCGTTTCACTTTCACAAACAAAATAGCTTCCACGTAGGAACGCAATAACAAAAAAAAAGAACAAGATAACTATTAACTGAACAAAGCAATACCTCGCGGAACAATGATAACGGGTAGAAGGCGGAATCACCACCGCGAGGTGAGAATAAATAATTTTCACGATTTCTACAATAAATCTTAACAATAACTTAATCCTAACTCTGCCGCGTAGGCAAGTCCACGGGACCTTGACGCGTAAATACAAAACAAAAGTTGACTCGACAATAACCAGCTAAATTTGAATCTCCGTACGTTGGAGAGGGAGACGGTAACCGACTTAGATTTTCTCGCTCGCTCTCATAGGCGAGCCTTCGTACACCTAGACGTGATTACTAATTGGTCACTTTTTAGGCCTCCAAACGATATTTCCAAACTCAATATTTTTCCTTAGAACACTGGCTACGGCCTACCGACTCGCAGTTCGGCTTAATCGACCCTCAAAATTAAGAAATCGCTCGTGGCGTGGATCAAAGGCAATATGGCGGATGGCCGTTTGCCGGGTTCGAAAATTTTGGACTAAGTAAGGTGAAGCTTACCGTAGTCCAGCCACCTCACGTACAGAAGCGATGCTCCAAAATTGCACTCAAGCACACGCTACAGACGCAAAACTTAACTCAAAAAGTATGCCCACGTAGGGGAGTCGCAAAACTAGCCTCGCGGCTTAACAAAATTATGGACTCAAGTTAGAGCTCGACGCTCTGCCTGCTAAGCAGGCCTACGGCAGAGTGTCTTCCTCGAAAATCGCTCGTGTCATTGCGCTCTCAATTTGCGCAATATCGACCTTTGATCCTCAAAATTGATCGGGGGGGGGGGGGGGGGGTTTGCGCTACGTTAGGCGCTCGTCGTGTGTCTAGTTGTCCCTCGCCGATTTTCGTAGAAAATCCTTCGGGAAGGCAGGGAACGCGGCTCGCAGGCTCTTGATGGCGGCGGGAATCTCCTCCACCGCCGATTTCCCACGTTGCTGAGTACCCTAGGCACTCCTCCGCGTTCCTCCAGGTTGAATCACCGTCCCAGACTTGCTTCGAACGTCGCTGTTTACCCCTCGTGTCGGGATTCGCAGCCAAGTCCTCGATCTGGGAAACTTTTGGCTCCCCGCGTACATAACAGAGAGTATGGAAAAGAACAAAAAAAAATAAGACTCAAATCAAAAGCCTAAGTCGGTCACGGTCGCCTCTCGGAGATAAATTTCCCTATACGCGGGTACATTCACTCATGACCTCAGCGGTCTTTCGTACTTTCGCTCCCTTAACGAGACCTGCCAAGGGTTTTGGGCGGACTGTAACAGCCTTCCAAAATGCAATGTTACACATCATACGAGCTAACTTCTTTCAGTAATATTTTCTGTCGCCAATATGCTATTCTGTCAAAGATAACGAATGATCCTATTGGTTTTCCATTTATTTTCATTGATTAGCATTTGAAAAACGTAATTTGACGTATGAAAATCAGCCGAGGGAACGCTCGGCTTCGCCACCTGATTTCACGTATTATTTTGTACTATTTTGTGTAACGAAATGACGTTTGTAATCTATCGCTGAGAAAGAGTATAATATTTCGGATTTTTCAGACGGTGAAACCATTTTAGAACTCGGCTGTAATTTTTGACATTTACAATGTTTTTGCCGGGCATAATTAATTCAATAGAAGTTTGGTTTATTCATATAATTCCTTCTATAACTGTTGAAGTTAAAGCAAAAATATAAATAATTATATTATTGTTAAAGTTGGTTGAAAGAAATAATGGGGCAATTTTTGGTCAAGTTAGGAAAATAAAGCAATTGAATCACGAAAGATTATTCAAAATTTCGGGGTGGTTTATTTAGAAAGAAAGGCCTCCAGTGACTCTTCGGTATCAGAGTATCTCTAAGTTATTGATTTATTTCTCGCGTGTGGCAGAATACAATAAAATGTCAGTGTACCACGAACTATTTTAGCTTTCCTGAAACGAGGCTGCAATGCAGCTACTTCCCTTTGGTAATCGTCTCTAGTGAAAAATTCTAAATCAGTATTTTTAATATTTTTGATATTCTGTGCCCATAGAAAAAAAAATCGTGGTGTATTTTTCGGTTCCTGCAAGGATTCCGGACTTGCTTTAGCTGCTAGTCTCTGAAGGGCTCATCCTAAGCCACTAACAAAAAAATAAATTAATGCGACCAACAAAAAATGATTTAATAAGCAAGAGATACTCTGACGCCAAAAGGTCAGTAGAGGCCGTTGTTTCTAAATAAACTACTAATTGTAAGCAAATATAACGACTTCCATGTATTATATATGGGCAATTTCACCTCAAATCGGCCGATTTTTGATTTTTTTCGACCTCGTATTTTTTTAATCGCTTTAAACTTTTCTTACGTGAAATCTACGTCAAGAAAGTGGACCCGTATTTTTTCGTTGGTCCAAAAATTTTTTTCACGCTAGTTATGAATTATCGCATTTTACTGTAAATGTAACGCGCGGGCGGCTTCAAGAATTAATATCTCGGGTCCCCTCCACCGTAGAGAGATGTTTCAAAACGCCTTTTACAGGTGTTCTAAGAAACTTATCGATAAAACTTTCCAAATTTTCGAAAAATATAGTTTTGTTGGTTTTATGAGCAATCGAAATGTTTATCGAATTTTTTCACAAACTAAAGTCATTTTTTAAATTTTGAAAAAATATGACTGCATTCCTTATTCAATTCTGAATATGGCAAAATTTCGGAATTGATGGAGCGATTTTTCTAAATATTTTTTTACAATTATTCGTCCGGCGCTGCGTCAGGTAGCCGCGCCGCGCGCATGGAAAGACGTGCGCCACGCCATTTGCCGAACCTCGTACGCGCGGTAGTCGCAAGGCGCGCGGCGCGGCTACCTGACGCAGCGTCGTACAAATAATTGTAAAAAAAAAATTCAGAAAAATCGCTCCATCAATTTCAAAATTTCGCCATATTCAGAATTGAATAAGGAATGCAGTCATATTTTTTTCAGAATTTTAAAAATGGCTTTAGTTTGTGAAAGAAATCGATAAACATTTCGATTGCTCATAAAACCAATAAAACTATATTTTTTGAAAATTTGAAAAGTTTTATCGAAAAGTGTCTTTCATCATCTTGAAAACGCGCTTAGGAACATCTCTCTACAGTGAAGGGGACCCGAGATATTAATTCTCGAAGCCGCCCGCGCGCTACATTTACAGTAAAATGCGATAATTCATAAGTAGCTTTAAAAAAAATTTTTGGACCAACGAAAAAATACGGGTCTACTTTTTTGGCGTAGTTTTCACGTAAAAAAAGTTTCAAATGATTAAAAAAATACGAGGTCATTTCTCGGCCGATTTGAGGTGAAATTGCCCATATGATATAATGTGACTAGGGGATCTTTATGTACGATTTAGGATCATGGTTTACTTATTGTTAGTTAGGTATTCAATAAACTTATATGATATACATTGTTTTCTGACATGGTGAATTTTTTTAATATAGATCTACATGCCTACCATTTCTTCCTTACGCGAGCTACACGTCCCCGAGCCAGGTCTCTCAGCGGCAGCGCGCGCCATCGCTGATAAATAAATCGTTTTAACATAGTTTCCATCAGAGTTCCATTCTATAACTTAACAGTTTTATTGGGAGAATTGATCAAGGAATACGCTCATATTTTTTTGGGAATTTTAAAACGTACTTCTCGCGTAGAAAACCACGTTTGAATAATATATTTGTTTATAACAAATGGAATCGCTCGTTATCGCAGAATTCAATAAAGATATAATAATAGTGCCATTCAATAGCTTCAAAATGGTTTTTAAAAAAAGTCTCTCGAATGAACAGAGCCAAAGATATCACCTTTGAAGAGGAATATGTTTTCGATTTTTGGCTGTTTTTCGTGAATGTCACCCCCGTGTAACTTGGCAAATAGGTGCAGGAAAAACAAACAAAAAATTTTTTGATGAATTTATTTGTTCCACAGAACCCGTTAAAAAAATCAGAACGAAATCGGAAACATCGAGGTCAAAAAGGTATCTGGTTCGACGTGGAATGACTTTATCCGACTTCAGGTGCCGCTCTCCACTTGTACTCAAAATTTTTCTACAGGGAATAAGTAAAATCGTCAATCGAAATTTGTTCAAATGGAAATCGCCTTTCTCATATGTATATTCTGGTGCCCAAGATTTAAAATTCTCAATGCTTCCAAACACATTGTAACTGTTCACGTAGACGCAGCAGACTTCTTTAGATTGGTCTGTAACCCTTTTTGTGAACTTCTGCAATTCTAATTAAAGGTTGCAGATGATTTGAGGTTGTAAGAACGAGTGTCTTGTATTAATTTCGAATATATTTTAATAAATAAGTTCAAATATTTTACAAGATACTGGTTGAGAATATGAGTTGAGTTGAGGTTTATAATTTGAGTTGAGGTTTTGAAGATGAGACTGTTAGAGGAGATTGAGATTGTATGTTTTTAGTTGAGAGGTTGAGATTAGACTGATGAAAATTAGACAAGAGATTTCGGTTGTTGGTGATGGTGGGAGTGTACGAAAATTTTGAGTAAGGGTAGGAAATTGTTAATCCGTGTTGATTGGTTCAGTTAGTCGGGTGGGAGATTTGTTTAAACGTAGGGATTGGTCAGATTTGGTTAGAGTGGGAAATTTGGGGGGTTGGAATGAGGATTGTTTAAACATTTGGTTTCTTGGAAGGACAAGATGGAGGAGAGGTAAGGGTTCGACGGACGTGATGAAACAATAGAGGGAAGTTTTTCGAGGAGTACAAAAGAGCCATAAACTAATTGCTTGGAGGAAAGTTTGAATTTTAGATCTTACACATTTGGTCGCCAAATGTGTGTCCAAAAAGGTGAGGAGAGGTTTTATTGCCCTTTGCCTCAGGGTATGAGGGGCATTTGAGTTTTATTGGACTCTGTCGTAGCGTTTTGGATAGACGTATGGAAAATGATTAAATATTGGAATACTGACTTATTGACTAAATAGATTGATTAAATCAGAGCATGATTTGGCACGCAACACTGACAAGGAGAAGGCACAGCCTGGATGTTGCGAATCGGGTCCTCCTTTCGCGTGGTGAAAGCTGAAGACCTCCATATTAACGTCCTTTTTGATTTTTGTTCCAATGGGCCTTAGTTGCTGAGATATCGCGATTTGAAAATTTGGGAGCTTCGGGCGGCGCCAAGCCGGTTTCGGCTCGCGCGTAGAGTACGTTGAGTGTTGACGTTTGAGACAAGAGCGGCCGTAGCCGATGCGGTAAGACGACGGACTGGCACTCTGAAAGTTCACGGTTCGCGTCCCCGTGCTTTTTTTTTAATTCAATTTTTTTTTTATTTTATAATCTCTCATAAGACTTTGCATGTGCAGGTAAATAATATAAATGCAATACTTGTCTTTGTTTCATAGAAAAATCAGGTGGGACAGGGTATGCGATATTCCGGGTATTTATGTGTTATAGAAAACCCAGGTGGGATATTCCAGGTACTCATTTCTTGACAAGGTTTAGCCGAAGGGGTGTTTTTGATTGGTCCGTCACAGGTAAAGACCAGTTTTCGGTCTGGTAATCCATACTGCTATGTAGGGCCTATGTCATCAGTTTGACTGCAATTCTTGACCAGGCAAGACGTATTATTCACTGTGAAAATATTATTTGTGCAAAAATGGAAGACCATCCAAGTACTTCTGGAATCGGCAATCCAGCTCCTTCGGAGAGTGAAATCAATGATTACGAGTTTCAACATTCAAAAGAAGACGTCACTGATGCCGTGTATGAATGTGTTAAATCCTTGCGTCGAAAGAATATCGTTCTCGAAACCGGAAGTGAAAATCCTTCAATAAAATCAACCGTTCTCGCCGAGAAGATGGTCGAACAAATAATAACGACCATAGAAAATGCGGACCTGACAGAAACGGAGGAATTATTTTTGGAAGATGAGGAGATGGGAATTTTTGAGGAAGGCCAAATGACTGCTACATCCCCCGATTATTCACTAATCAAATCTTCATCGACGTCATCTTCCGAGTCTGCGCCAAGTGAATATTGTCCATCCCCAAAAAATCCTCGTGCCACTAGACACGTTCCATTAGACACGAAAATAAAAATTGTTAATATGGCGAAGGAACACCCGAAGTGGTCGGTAAAGACTCTACAAAAGAACGGAGGTGCTGTGTTAAAACACAAAGGCCAACTGAAAATTTGGGAAAAAGACATTGAAAACGGAGGAACAGTTTTTGAAAAATGGGAAATGATAAATAAGTGGACTTACGATCGATTTGTCGAAGCAAGAAAAAGTATGATACCTGTTACCACACGAACGCTCCAACAGTGGTCATTAGCTGCAGCGATGCAATATGATAACTTCGATTTTACTGCATCAGCCAGGTGGGTGAACAAATTCAAAAGAAGACATCGGATTCGACAACGAAAGGTCACCAAATATATCAAACAAACAGAAATGAGATCACCGGAGGCTCTCATGGAATGTGCAAAACTTTTTCAACAGCAAGTGTCGAAGGTGATTCGAAACTACGATCCAGATTTCATGATCAATACAGATCAAACTGGTTGTGAGTACCGCGTCGGTATGAATCGAACGCTGATACACATGGGAGATAAAACAGTTAACGTATATTTGGGAGATTTAAATAAAGTAACCCATTCATACACCGCGCAGTATTGTATGACAGCTTCTGGTAAATTGCTTCCACATGTGTTCATTTGTTTAAAAGAACAAACTGGTAAGTTTGGGCCACGAGTTCAAACACATATCAACGAACTGACAAGCATTTATAAAAATATTATCGTCACTGCATCGAAATCGGGGAAATTAACTTCACAATTATTCGCTGATTTTCTTGAAAAAGTTTTGAAGCCGTACGTGAAGCAAGAGGATTTTCTTTTAATAATTGATTCGTGGGGAGGCCAAACTAATTCTTCCATGTTTGACTCGACATTCGTTGATGAGGAAAACGATCCGACCTGCCAATTAAAAATTATTCCGCCAGGTTGTACACCTTATTGCCAGCCGTGCGACGTTTATTTCTACCGGCAGGTAAAAAATTTTATCAAACGACTCCAAAATAGTACTCATTTATTGAGAGAAGATCGCCAGATAAATAGCAGAGACGACGCACTCAAAATACATTCTCTAATCCACCATCAATTGCTGGCGCCTATATTTGAAGATATGCTAAAGTATGCGTGGTTTGCAGCCAAATTAACGACGAATAGAACAGTTTTTCAGAACGTGAACGAAGTTTGCTTTCCTGATAGAATCCGCAAGGTTAAATGTGGTTGCGGTGGTATTGCGTTCATCTTATGTTCGTGGTGTCGTAAGCCTTTGTACTTTCCTTGCTTTTACGATGATTTCCACCCTCCAATTTGTCAACATACCGATCTGATAGAGGAAGAATCAGAATAATTACTTGCTGCGAAATTTGCAAGTGTGATTTAGATTAATTATTTATTTTTTATACCATATTATTTTGCTTTCTTATTATGACGTGATTAATAGATTAATTATTTGTTATAGAATATTATTTTGATTTGTAATTGTGACTTCATTATTGGATTAATTATTTTAATATAATAGATAAATAAAACTAGTAATACATATTTTCGAATTTTCTTATTTACCGGCACATGCAAAGTCTTATGAGAGATTATAAAATAAAAAAAAAAGCATGGGGACGCGAACCGTGAACTTTCAGAGTGCCAGTCCGTCGTCTTACCGTATCGGCTACGGCCGCTCTTGTCTCAAACGTCAACGCTCAGCGTACTCTACGCGCGAGCCGGAACCGGCTTGGCGCCGCCCGAAACTCCCAAATTTTCAAATCGCGATATCTCAGCAACTAAGGCCCATTGGAACAAAAATCAAAAAGGACGTTAATATGGAGGTCTTCAGCTTTTACCACGCGAAAGGAGGACCCGATTCGCGACATCCAGGCTGTGCCTTCTCCTTGTGAGTTCTTATGCGTCGCAACATTCTCCCCCCGTTGAGAGGGTGAAACGCGATCAATTAAACTAGAATGAAAAAAAAAGAAATGGTGTTGCAAGCACTGAACTGGAGGCTTATATCTAAGTGTTATGTCTAGGTTAGAACTAAAGAACAATTAGATTATGCTGTAAGGGTAATGTAGAGTTCATGTGAAGCTTATCTTACGATTATAATAGTCATAGTGTCCGTTAATTGAAGTCTTTGCTTATTTAATGGCACTGTTTGTAAAACTGTTATTTACACTAGAACAGGGGGTAGTGTTTCATTGTCTTCCTGGTCGATGGGTAACGGTGCAAGTTTTCTCACATTCCGTTTTAAAGTAGTGTTGGCGGTTTTCACCGTGACGGTGCGGATGACTCCGTCAGCGCCCGGGTGACACTCAATCACCTTGCCCAGGGACCATTGTGAGGGTGGAAGATGATCTTCCCTGAGAAGAACGATCGTACCCGTCTGGATGCTGTGTTGACCTTGGGCCCACTTGCTGCGGACCGTCAACTCATTTAGGTAGTCGTGTCTCCAACGGGACCAGAAGTCCTGCTAGACTTTCTGAATGTGTTGCCAGGAGGACAAGCGGTTGCTTGCTACTTCCCTGTAATCCTGCTCGCACAGGCTTGTTAGCGAATCGCCAATTAGAAAATGGCCGGGAGTGAGGACTAGGGGGTCATGGGGATCGGAAGAGATAGGGGTTAACGGACGAGAGTTCAATATGGCTTCTATTTCTATAGTTAAGGTATTGAATTCTTCGAACGTAAAAAGCAATTCTGCGCCCGCGGTACGCCTAAGATGTGATTTGAATGATTTGACCGCGGCCTCCCACAGGCCACCAAAGTTAGGTGACTGGGGGGGTATAAAATGCCATTGGATGCCCTTGTTGGCGAGATACGCTTGAATTTTGTTTGCCTGATCGGTTCCTCTTAAGAATTGGGAGATTTCGCGGAGCTCGTTGTTCGCGCCTACGAAATTGGTGCCGTTGTCGGAATAAATATCGGTGCACAGTCCTCGCCGTCCAGTGAAACGTCGAAGGGCAGCGATGAATCCGTCGCTGGTGAGGTCGCTGACCACTTCCAGGTGTATGGCCTTTCCAGACAGGCAAACGAAGACAGCTACATATGCCTTGATTTTGTTCCGGTTGCGGTGTTTTTTCTCTTTTAGGAGAAACGGACCGCAGTAACCTACGCCGACGTGCGTGAAAGGCCTGGCCTGTGTGACCCTGTGTTTGGGAAGGTTTCCCATGATATAATTGGTAGAGGGCGGCTTTGCTCTATTGCAGATTACGCATGTTTTAATAGTCTTCCACACTTGGCTACGACCGTCCAGTGGCCAGTAGCATCGACGAACTGCATACAAGGTTGCTTGAGTTCCGGCATGCAAGTGAAGAAGATGATCGTTGCGTATAATTAATGTGGTTATGTGGTGGTTCTTCGGTAGAATGACCGGATGTCTTGCAGAGAAAGGGAGCGTTGAATATTGGAGCCTTCCTCCGACTCGTAAAATTCCATCCTTGTCGATGAAGGGGTTCAGCCGCGTGAGTTTGTTTTTGGGTTGCAGGGACCTCCCCCCGCTGAGGTTGTATATTTCTTCGGAAAAGGCACCTTTCTGTGTTAACTTCAAGATAATTTGGAGTGCCTTTCGCAGTTCCAAAACGGTGAGAGGACCCTTGCTCCTCGATTTTCTTCCGAAGCGCATGCAGTATGCGATTATTCGTTGTAATCTTGAGATTGACGAGTAGCGTGTGAGTATAGTGAATTCTACGGGCGTCGTCGTGGCGAGACAGGTTACGCGTCGTAGTTCTGGAAGCTCGTCGAGTTGTGGTAAGGTTGTTGATGGCCAGGCTGCTTCTTCTTGGCTGAGCCACGGTGGGCCGTTTTTCCAATTGCGTGATTGTAAAAATTCGTTTGGTGCTTGGCCGCGAGATGCGAGATCCGCGGGGTTGTCATGTGTGCGTACATGACGCCAGTCGTCTACATTGGATTTACTTTGTATGTCGGAGACTCGATTTGCTATGAAGGTTTTTAATTGATGGGGTGGCGTGTGAATCCAATGCAAAACGATGGTTGAGTCGGTCCGGAGGAAAGTACGGTCGATCCTGAGTTGGATTTCCTGTTTTACTCTCGCTGCTAGAGAGGCTAATAGTACGGCTCCGCACAATTCGAGGCGTGGAATTGTAACCGTTTTGAGAGGTGCTACTCGTGATTTGGCGCATAGCAGTTCCGCCTGGATCTCTCCATCCCTTCCGATTGTTCGTAGATAGATGCAGGCTCCGTAGGCTTTCTCGCTGGCGTCGCTAAATCCGTGGAGTTGTATTTCTTGAGCGTCAGTTAAGACTGCTGATCGCTTGAATGAGAGATCGTTCAATGCCTGTAATTGTTGATAATAATCTGTCCATTCGGTGTGAATACTGGCAGGCAAAGATTCATCCCAATCGAGTTTGAGGCTCCACAGCTGTTGCATGAGGATTTTTGCAGTGATGATGATGGGGGCTAAGAGCCCTAGTGGGTCGAAGATTTTTGCAGTCTCCGATAGAATGAAGCGTTTGGTGATCCTATGCTGGTCTGTCATGGGTTTTACGGTGTATACAATGGAATCCGTGCCAGAATTCCAGTGTACCCCGAGTGTTTTTAGAGTTGCTGGTTCACCGAGATTCAGGTGTAGATTCACACTCCCTTTGGGAATATCTTCTTGGATTTCGGGATCGTTTGCTGCCCATTGACCTATTGTAAATCCAGCACATTTCAATAGTTCGGTCAGTTCCTTCCGTAAAGCGATGACTTCCTCCTTCGCGGATGCTCCGGTGAGTACGTCATCGACATAAAAATCCTCCTTGAGAACCTTGGCTGCTCTAGGAAGCCGGTGTTTCTCATCTTCTGCCAACTGATGCAGACTACGAATGGCGAGGTATGGAGCGGAAGACAAGCTGAAGGTGACGGTGTTGAGTTCGTAGCTCTGTATTTTGCCCGATGAGGCTCTCCACAATATCCGTTGATATTTCCTGTCTTCCGGCCTGACGAGAATCTGCCGGTACATTTTCTCTATGTCTCCGGTCAGTACGTATGCGTGTTTTCTGAAGTGAATTAGTAATATAAAGATGTCCGGTTGAATGGTGGGGCCTACCAGTAAAGTGTCGTTCAAGGAAATTCCCGTCGTTGTTTTTGCAGATCCGTCGAAGACGACGCGGACCTTTGTCGTGAGACTACTCTGCTTGATTACCGCGTGATGTGGTAAGTAATATTCTTGCTCGGTTAGTTGTGCATCATCGACTGAGTACATGTGTCCGAGTGTCAAATACTCCTGCAGTACGGCGTGGTAATTCTGTCTGAGATTGGGGTCACCGGCTAATTTCTTTTCGATGCCCCTTAATCGTTTGAAAGCCATACCTTTCGATTCTCCTAAGTTTTCGATTTTGTCGTTGAATGGCAAAGCTACGCAATAACGTCCTTCTTCTGCTGAGCGAGTGGTATGTTGATCAAAATGCCTTTCGCATTTTTTTTCTTCATCTGTAAAGAAACGGATGGGAGGTCCTTCCTCGATCTCCCAAAATTTCGCCATGTCGAATTGTTGGCTGGTGGTCGTTGCGTGGCAGGTGCCTTTGGTTGATGGTCGGGTAGAGGGTGTACTTCCTCCGATTACCCAGCCTAGTCCTGTCTTTTGCAGGTAGAGATCGGGGCCCTGAGGTGGCGACAGGTTCAGTTGACCGACGCATAATAACGAGAGGGTGGTACCGGCACCCAAAAGCAGGTCAACCGGTGCAGGTATGTGAAATAATGGGTCCGCGAGTTTTAAATTTGAAGGGATTTTAATTTTGCTGCGATCGATATGTTGGTCAGGTACCCTTCGTGAGATACTAGGAATTAGCAGAAAGGTGAGATTACGTTTGTAACCGTTAATCGGTGAGCGAATGGTTGCCGAGACGACGTTCTTAGAGAGAGTGTTGAGGGTGTTAACCGCACCGATTTGTATCGAACAGGACCTTTTCTTGAGACCTAAGGTGCCTGCTAGCTGCTCTGTCACAAAGTTCGTGGTCGAACAAGTGTCGAGTAGACTTCGGCAGCAGATTGGTTGGCTATTTGAATTTAAGATGTTGACCATGGCTGTAACCATGATGTCGTTGGTCGCCGAGTTGACCACGAGGGTGATGGCCTTGGTACCATTTTCAGAGGGGTCTGGGCGCTCTAGTCACGCTTGCCCAGACGAAGTAGTCGGTAATGCGTGGCTCGTGGACGGAGTTGCATCAGGGGTCGATTTTTTGTCGCCTCCGAATTTGTGAAGGAGAGTGTGATGAGGCTTTTGGCAGCGGTAACATGGCCCAGATTTGCAGCTCTGTATGGGATGCCCCTTTGCGAGGCAGTTGCCGCAGAGTGATTTGTTAGTAACCACCTTTAGGTTTTCGAGCGCGCGAGTATGTTGATAAAAGGTGTCAGTGAGCTGGTTTAGCGCGGTTGGTGTGTCCCTCTGTAAGCGCGGGTAGTCGCGAAGGATGGCCCAGTGCCGTCGTAAGGTCCGACGTTCACACTCGAATTTCTGTTTTAGGGTGGCCAACGCGATACTATAGTTGTCTTCAGTTGTTTCGAGTGACTCTATGGCGCTGGCCGCTCGACCCGTCAATGAAAGTCTTAAATATTGTAGTTTTTGCACCGCGGGTGAGTTTTCGTTTCGGTCAATGAGTGATATGAATAGATAGTGGAAAGCAGCCCAATTTTCCGGCAATCCGTCGAATTTCGGGAGTTCGACCCTTGGAAGTGCAACCGAGAGTGGCGCACTGCATGAGCCCGTGGCTGGTGCTGAGATGGATGTTGTGATTGATGCTGGGGTTGATGCCCTCGACGCATCGTTATGCTCGCGTATGAATTTCCTAGTTTTGGCTACTGCTAAGTTGTACCTTTCTACGAGTTCTGCTCGTCTGCTGAGTTCGTTTATGTCAACAGCTTCGAGTTTATCTTGTATCGAATCTAATTTCTTGAATGCTTCTTGCATTGTCTCGAGAGAGACTTGTAGATAATCGGGATCGCGGTCGTTTGGTGTAAGGCTCACCCAATCATCTAAGAGTTTTGAGAAATTGGTGATAGCGGCTTGGATTGCTCCGCGTTTGCGACGAAGTGACTCGATTTCAGCCACAATGAGGATTGGATTGATAAGAGAATGGAGGAGGATGTTGACGATTCGAAACTAACGAACCCACCTTTTCGTTGTGTGAAGTTTGGAAGATGTCCTGACGAAGACGATCTGGGTCCAGTTCCTCCTTGGATGTGTCTCGTGCTCTCCGTCGGTACGGTTTGGAGATATCTGGTGTGTAGGACACTTGCGTCTATGAGGGGTCGCACCGCGGATCACTGAGTTTATAGGGGTGATTGCACTTGCACTGGGTAACTTTGGATATTCAAATCCGGCTCGAAGGACCATAAAATGTTCACGTTTGCGGGGCATGTCCTGGAGATGAAGTCTAGTCACAATCTGCTAAGTTCGCACAAATTTTTCACCATTTGCTAGGTCATGCGAGTAAAATGAAGAAAGAAAAGGATTTTCAACCGACCTCAAAATACATATTGTAACTTTTCAATGTGATTACATCAAATCAGTACGAGAGCAGCTACGGATTCAACGTCTCAATTATCGGCCAAATCTTCAAATTGGATTTCCGGCAAACTACATTTTCTGGTCGTTGTCGTAGAGTACAGGTCACACCGTTCCTCCAAACTTTCTGAAATTTGGCGAAAATATTTTGCATTGATGTAATTTCGGACAAAACCAATAATATATAGAGATAAGGATCCACCTTCTACCATTGTAGGTATCTAACGCACTTTTTTTTGATATTTTTATAAAAAAATGTTTTTGAATACATAATTTCCATGTCTGAAAACTAAATTTATAGAATATTATTGGTTTGGTCCAAAATTACAATAATGTAGAGTACTCCCTTCGTATTTGAAGAAGCTTTGATGAACGATGCAACCTGTCCAGATAACAATCGTGCCACGCACGTAACCCTCACGGGCGTGAGAGTCATGCCGAGAGGGTCGAAACGCATGATTTCCGCTAGCACTCGCCTGCGAAAAAGCGAGTGAGGGCGCATTGAGTCTTCATTCACGATCACACGTGTTATTACGCTATGCCAGAAATTCGACTTACAGGGCTCGAATACTATATGAGGCCAGTGTGTAATCAGTACTGTATTCACAACGCAATGTACAAGATATTCATTTATTTATTTATTTATTCGAACAAATGAATAAATAAATAAATAATAAATAAATAGATACATATGCCATTTGATGAGTGAGGCAAATTATAGCCTCAATTTTATTTCTCATTCCAATCGAATAACCATACATTATAATGATGTCAAGTTACTCAATCAAATGCACTTGTAAACATTTGAAAATAAAACCTGCAACTGATGTTCGTTCAACTACGTAACGCTTAGATGCTGTTAAGTATATAATGAGGTGCGCATTTGAAGGTGCGCATAGACACAGCTCAGCCATTCGCCGACGCTGCCCGCCATACCGATTTCACTCTGCAGCGTGTTCTGTGGGCGATGTTGTTTATTGTTTCGCGAGAGATATATGTATCCTTTCAATATATTTAGTGTTTGTGCCTACAAGATAAATTTTGTTATACTGAACTTCTATCACGCCTTGTAAGGTGAGTTCAAGTAATTGATATTATTATAAAAACAACCACATGAAACGTATCTAGATATAACACGTGGAGTCCATATAACCTCACTTCTTAGTCATTTCCTCTCACTTGTTTGTGGGGTATGAAATGTTTTCGACTTATGTGAAAATGTGTTTCAAAGCATATAATATATGTTAAAACCGCTAGCATACTGGCATTATGGGACAATAATAGACTTCTAGACACGATTTATTGACATAAGACAATTAGTGATGAGTGCGTCCATTCTATACCAGTGTATGTTGTTTATTTTTTTCGGATTCGGTTTTTTTTTTCACGTACTTCCCACAAAAATACACTGGTATAGAATTGACGCGCTTAGCATTGTCGTATGTCAATAAATCGTGTCTGAAAGTCTATTATTGTTCCATAATGCCAGTATGCTAGCGGTTTTATTGAAATTCTCGCTGTGTGATATTATGTGAAATATTATGTTTATAATTCGGCCCATAGATGCAACGGCAAAATAACTAGAATGTTCAATTGACTAATCAATTTGTTCCGATCAAATTAATTTACATTAATCCCTTCGACTGAATTAATGTTCGAAACGTTACGGAATTTTGTGATTTAAGAAACGTCACAACCTTGTGACTTTAATAAGTTTCAAGATTAACCAATTCAATAAAATCGCGCAATCGTTAGCTCGTGATAACCTGTAAGGTAGCAAACTGATATTATATTATACATATGGGTCATTCCATGTCAAATCGACCAATGGTTGGAATCGACCCCTTTCAATTTGGACGAAATTTGGTCAAAAGTTTTCTTTTATCATAGAACGAAGATCTGCCAGAAGAAAAAAATTAAATTTTTTTTTTCGAAAGTTATTAAAAATTCGAAATTTCACTACTTTTCCAATTTTTCAAGTTTATCTTTGAAATATCTCGAAAACTATCACAGTTACAGTTGTTTGTTCCAAAGAGGATACTTGGGGCTATAAAAAAAACAATATTTCGAGAAAAAAAAATTGAGAAATGAAAAATTTGTAGAATTTTGCATTTAAAAAATCGTGAAAATCGACTATCGACAATAAATTTTTGACTCAATTTTTTTTATATGATACCTTTGAATGATCTTAAAAGATCCCGAAATTTCCAGAGTTATGTTTTTTTTTTCTCAAAAATATGAATTTTTGAATTTTGGATTTTTTTTTTTTTTTAAACTCTGAAGTAAAATTGAGAAAACATATAGTTTTGTAATTTTGAGCAAGTAAAAGTTCATTTTATGACATAAGAACGTAAAAACAGAAACATAAGTAAAATAAGCTTAGGCTTGAAACGCTGTACCAAATAAATAAGAATTCAATTTTAATTATGTTTCTGTTTTTACGTTTTTATGTCATAAAATGAACTTTTAACTGCTCAAAATTACAAAACTACATGTGTTCTTGACTTTACTTGACTTAGAGGTTGAGAAAAAAAAATTCTTTTTTTTTACAAAATTTCAAAATTTATATTTTTGAAAAAAAAACGCAACCTTGAAAATTTCAGGATTTTTTCAGATCATTTGAAGGTATTATATAAAAAAAATTGAGTCAAAAATTTAATGTCGATAGTCGATTTTGACGATTTTTTAAGTTCAAAATTCTACAAATTTTTCATTTTTCATATTTTTTCCAAATTGTTTTTTTTTCATAGCCCCAAGTATCCTCTTCGAAACAAACACAAGCTCATTTCTGTAACTATCAAGAGACTCGGTAGAGTCTCGAGCCTAGTTATACATATAAAAAAAAAAAAATTTGTATGCGCCGCGCGAGACTCGACCGAGTCTATACAGGGTGATCCAGAATGAGGTATTTTCCTTCTACCAGTGGATTCTTCGTGAAAATCTGAGCCGAAAATTATCAATGCTAAAATGTCGAGGGTGAAGCCGTTTTTAGATAAGAGCCGTTCAAAGTTAGCGAATACGAGAACAGATACGAAACTACCTCAGGGCCGCGATCGTCGTTTTGTCAGTTGGCGAGATCGCGGTGGCCGGTGACGCGTCGCGAGGACCACCAGGCCGGCGGTGCGGCCCTGAGACAGTTTCGTATCTGCTCTCACATTGGCTAACTTTGAACGGCTCTTGTCCGAAGACGGCTTCACCCTCGACATTTTATCATTGATAATTTTCGTCTTAGATTTTCACGAGGAATCTACTGGTAGAAGGAAAATACCTCATTCTGGATCACCCTGTATACCCGAACGAGAGCTACAAATACGGAATTGTAATATTTATCGCAGGATGTGGCCAAGAAGGGCTTTCATTTAAGCCCTATTTCGATTAAATCGGTAAACGTAGAGCTGAGATATGATTATTCGACGTTTTAGATCAAGTAAATTTCACTTGTTTTCGTCGAGTGTTCATCATCATCTCCTTCAGTCAGTGTGACACTAAACCTATGTGTTGTAACATTGCATTTTGGAAGGCTGTTACAGTCCGCCCAAAACCCTTGGCAGGTCTCGTTAAGGGAGCGAAAGTGCGAAAGACCGCTGAGGTCATGAGTGAATGTACCCGCGTATAGGGAAATTTATCTCCGAGAGGCGACCGTGACCGACTTAGGCTTTTGATTTGAGTCTTATTTTTTTTTGTTCTTTTCCATACTCTCTGTTATGTACGCGGGGAGCCAAAAGTTTCCCAGATCGAGGACTTGGCTGCGAATCCCGACACGAGGGGTAAAAAGCGACGTTCGAAGCAAGTCTGGGACGGTGATTCAACCTGGAGGAACGCGGAGGAGTGCCTAGGGTACTCAGCAACGTGGGAAATCGGCGGTGGAGGAGATTCCCGCCGCCACCAAGAGCCTGCGAGCCGCGTTCCCTGCCTTCTCGAAGGATTTTCTAAGAAAATCGGCGAGGGACAACTGGACACACGACGAGCGCCTAACGTAGCGCAACCCCCCCCGATCAATTTTGAGGATCAAAGGTCGATATTGCGCAAATTGAGAGCGCAATGACACGAGCGATTTTCGAGGAAGACACTCTGCCGTAGGCCTGCTTAGCAGGCAGAGCCTCGAGCTCTGATTTGAGTTAATTAGTTTGTTAAGCCGCGAGGCTATTTTTGCGACTCCCCTACGTGGGACTTTTTGAGTTTTGCGTTTCGAGTTTTGAGTCTGTAGCGTGTGCTTGAGTGCAATTTTGGAGCATCGCTTCTGTACGTGAGGTGGCTGGACTACGGTAAGCTTGACCTTACTTAGCCCAAAATTTTCGAACCCGGCAAACGGCCATCCGCCATATTGCCTTTGATCCACGCCACGAGCGATTTCTTAATTCTGAGGGTCGATTAAGCCGAACTGCGAGTCGGTAGGCCGTAGCCAGTGTTCTAAGGAAAAATATTGAGTTTGGAAATATCGTTCGGAGGCCTAAAAAGTGGTCAATTAGTAATCACGTCTAGCTGTACCGAGGCTCGCCTATGAGAGCGAGGGAGAAAGTCTAAGTCAGTCGCTGTCTCTCTCTATCTCGCGTAGAAATTCAAATTCAATCAGTTAGTGTCGAGTCGAGTTTGGTTTTGTTTTGGAAATCTCGAGTCAAGGTGTCCTGTCGACTTGCCTACGAGGCAGAGTTAGGTTTAAGTTATTGTTAGTGTTTATTGTAAAAATTTGGGAACTTATTACTTAACACCTCGCGGTGTAGATTTCGCCGATGACCCGTTATCGTGGTTCCGCGAGGCACTAACTTGTTAAGTTCTTGATTATTTTATTTTGGTATTGTTTTCTTTTGTCATTGCGTTCCTACGTGGAAACTGGTATTTTTGTCAAATTTTTTGAAACGTGGCAAGACCGCCTATACACGGTCCTTGGCCACAACTAACCCGCGGGGGAGTACCCCCGGGTACACGACCGTTCTTTACTTATTTTATCTTAATTTGTTTTTCTTTACATTTTTTTTTATTGAATAAATTCGTTATATTTCTTTGTTAAATTTAACTCCACGAGTCGTTATTTAACGCCTAGCTGATCCTCCATATTAATCCCGACCCCTCTCCGCGGTACTGTTGCTAGCCGCCGCTTAGGTTACCGTTAGTCTTTTGTTTTGTGTTGAAATTTTGAAGGTGGCGAAGATAGTTCGCCTGGCGCCCAACCAATTTGAATTTTGAAGTATAGCTGTGTGCACCGTTGGATCGACCCCGGAGTCTGGCTATCCGGTCCAGATCCGAGGGTCTAACAAAAATCCACGTCACAGTGTATAAAAATTAGCATAGAGTGGCCTTCGCTAGGCTATGTAGAGAGAAGAGATCTACCAAGTACGGACGTCAGTAGCCAGATGGCGCTATGGTTAGCTCTTTATTTTCACCAACTAGTTTTTTTTTTAGATCCTTTTTAATGGCTGATTGGTTCGTTATTGAATGAATTTACAGAAAAACTAAACCGTTGCGGACTTTTTTTTATTGGTAACTTCCGTCTCAATTTTTTGCAAAGAATCTGCCGGTATGCCGATGGTGCGCGAATTTTCAGACACCCTGTATATACAGGGTGTCCCATTTTAATCTTACACCTGATTTATCTCGGAAAATACGTCTCCGATCGAGTATTGAGTAAAATGAATCTTCGACGGTTCGAAGGGGGACGTTCAAAAAAAAAAATTGTTTTGGTCCAAAATGAAAAATGGCGGAGTTAAGGTGGCAAGCATGTTTTTTTTTAAATGGAAACACGACTTTTTTTTCATCAAAAGATTGGTCAAATAAAAACGAAAAACTTTTGCGGGAAACATTTTTCCATTAACCTATTCGCAGTCAGGCGAAAATGAGATTTGTGTTGGAAAAAAGTTTTCGTAGATTTATCCTACAATTTTTGGTATCACGGTTTTTGGGGTCGCTGAATCCGAATCTGAAATCAGATTTCCAAAATTCAAAATGGCGGATGCAATATGGCGGACGCAAATTTGAAGAATAGTTTGATTCCAACGAAAGTGAGTATGTAATGGTTTTTGAGGTCGCCGAATCCGAATCTCAAATCGAATTTCTAAAATTTACAATTGCGAATCCAATATGGCGGCAGAAAATCCGAAAAGTAGTTGGATTTCGACAAAAATTTGTATCCTCAGATGTTTGTGACCTCAAAAACTATAGAGTACTCATTTTCGTCGAAATCTAACCACTTTTCGAATTTGCGTCCGCCATATTGGATCCGCCATTTTGAATTTTGAAAATCTGAGTTCAGATTTGGAATCAGCGAGCCCAAAAACCGTAATACTAAAATTGTAGGATAAATCTACGAGAAATTTTTTCCAACACAAATCTCATTTTCGCCTGACTGCGAATGGGTTAATGGAAAAATGTTCGCCACAAAAGTTGTTCGTTTTCATTTGACAAATCTCCTGGTGAAAAAAAAAGTCGTATTTCCATTTAAAAAAAACATGTTGGCCATCTTAACTCCGACATTTTTGATTTTGGACTGAAACACATTTTTTTTCTGAACGTCCCCCTTCGAACCTTCAAAGTTTTATTATACTCAATACTCGATCGGAGTCGTATTTTTCGAGATGAATCAGGTGTAAGATTAAAATGGGACACCCGGTATATATATATAGACCCTGAACCCCCGCACCACCTTGAATAGGCGGGTTCCTTATCGAATTCTAAGGCGAAAGTTCCTTTACGAAAACTCTCCAAGGCCAACGGTTTTCGAGTTATTCAAAATCGCGATTGACGAATCAGAGCATTTTTTATTATCGTAATAGTGACGTCTCAAAAGCAAGCCATGGGCAGAGCCCGTGGTGTCTTTCTTATTACCTTGGACAACCGCTATTTTTATTATTATTCAATTGAATTTGTAGTTTCGGTCGTCCAGGTCGATTGCACCGTAGTTCCTGACGCCCAGGTCGATCGCATCATGGTCTTCGCCAAAAAACACTATGAAACGGATGACCTGGACGACTAAAACTATGGAGTGAATTACCTGGACCGCTGAAAATATAGAGCTTTTGATTTTTGTTTTTTTTTTTTCACCAAATTCATTGCTGAGAAATAGAAATTCACAGGAAAAATGACATTTGACGTTATGAATAGTGTAGAAGTGGTAATTGAATTTTTTTTGTGTTATTGATTTTCATGTTCCACAGAAACAATTGATTAAAAATCGTGAGGGAAACAATATTTCTTACATTAGTATCAAATTATTTGTACATGAACAATCCGAGTTTCTACTTCATTCTTTTCAGAGGTGTTTTCATTGGTTTTTCTCGAGTTCTTTTTTCTCCGAAGCGTGGCTTACTTCACTCCAAACACATACATATTCTGATCTGAACCAGCAGTAGCCATGATGAACCACGACTAAATTATAATATCACGAAGCACAGGTTAAAACTCACTAAACTCGCATTTTTCTGAAACCATCAACATTTTTAGGCTATGTGTTTGGAGTGAAGTTAGCCACGCTTCGGAGAAAAAAAACTCTAAAAAAACCAATGAAAACACCTCTGGAAAGAATGAAGTAGAAACTCGGATTGTCATGTACAAATAATTTGAAACTAATGTAGTAAATATTGTTTTTGACACAGCGTGCGGGAAGTACGTTTTCCCAGGCCTGTGGAGCGTGCGGGAAGTGATTGATCCCTGTACTGAACCGTAATGAGCCACAAATTTTCATTGTTTGCGTTGCCACGGAAGTTAACATTCAATCACAGCCAATTCAGACGAACTTCCCGCAACTCGTGTCAAAAAATAGTATACGCAACAATGGCGGGTTGATGCTCCCTGCACTCGTGCTTCTCGCCACCCTCGCTGCGCTGGGGCGGCAAACGTCGTACTCGTGCAGGGGTCATTAACTTCCCGGCCTAGTTGCGTAATGTACTATATCCTTACGATTTTTAATCAATTGTTTCTGTGGAACATGAAAATCAATAACACAAAAAAATTTCAATTACCACTTGTTTATATTTTCACATGACTGATTTGCAATTTATAACGCCACATGTCATTTTGCCCGTGAATTTCTATCTCTCAGCAATGAATTTGGTGAAAAAAAATAAATAAATCGAAAGCTCGTTGGGGCACATGTTCCCATTGAAATAAAAAATTCAAAATTTAACTTTTTTTTTCTCATTACTTGGAACCGTTTTGGGGTGCGTTTCGATTAAAATTCGTCCGACTCCAAAATAAGGACCACCCTAATATATATATATATATATTATATGTATATATTAGGGTGGACGTTGAATACCATCTTGAGGAGTGAAGCCCCACAGTTTATGGACAAAAAATAGAAAAAAATTTTGGCCCCAGTGCGAGATTTTTAAAATGAAATTAACCCGTGCCGGTAAGGTCGCAAAGTTTCCCATGTAAAACACATGCATTTTTACGGATCTCAATTCAAAAATTCACTGTGAGGCTAATTTTAATTCGAAAAATTCTAAACTATGTGAAAGTATCAAGTACGTGTATTACTACATGGAGAAAAATCGAGGATGTCATGCCGTTGAATCTGCTCGTGATTCCACTCCAAACTAAAATTCTCTTTATCGATTTTACGGCCTGAAATTCTAATTTTCAGTAAGTATTACTTACTCACGGTATTATATCCTCGATTTTTCTCCATGTAGTAGTACACATACCCGATACTTTCACATAGTTTACCCAGTAAAAATAACTGATTTTTGATTAAAAAATGCTTCGTAGACAAAATTACTAATATTCAGAGGTCGCTCAATACTTTAACGGAGCATTCTTGAATCAACAATCAGTTTTCCATGTAGTTTCGAGACAGAATCAATGTTTATGTTTATGTTTGAAAAATTGAGAAAACACCTCAAACATTGATTTTTGATTGAAAAATGCTTCTTCAAAGTATTGAGCGACCTCTGAATATGAGTATTTTTGGCTCATATTTTATGAACATCCATGCGAACAACCTAAGAAAGAATGGAAAGGGTGAGAATAATAATTACGTAACATCAATTTTTTTTTCTTTATAGTCATTGAGCGACCTTTAAGAATGAAAAATTTCAAATAAAATTTTGCACACATTCCTAGATTTCAATGAAGATGAAGTAGAGGGGGTGAGAACAATAATTATTTTCAGTAAAAAAATCGATTTTTGACAGAATATCGATTTTTGAAAGTGATTGAGCGACCTTTAAAAATGGTCCGAGCGGGTTCAAACTGCACAAAAATTCTACAATCACGAAATACAATCTAATTATTGGGTGAGACTGAAAATTCAGAATTTGAGGGGAAAAAAATTGTCACCCTAATGTCGGTACTAGGCAATTAGGCAATAGCATCTGATTTCGAACTGTTTTTTTACGAGGAAGGAATTTTTGTATAAAATAATAATTGTATAATGTTTTCTTGGCATGAGACTGTATTTTTTGTGGGTAAGTATCACATTTATATAACTAGGCGAAAGGTTTTTGCACCAAATTGTAATTACGCGATAATCGCACGTTGAATATATGTATATTATATTACATTCATCCATTTGTAAACGACAACTACTTCCCTAGTAATTCTAGAGACAAAAATCCTCAAGTTATAAGCCAATACTTGGATACTGATTTTTCATTTTGCAGCGCTTTGAAATAAATAGAAATCCATTTGATTCGATCGATTTCACTTTACGTCTACTCATTTTGTTCAGAGATCCATTTCGTACAACTTCACCTTGACAAGAAAGAGTTATAATTTTTTATTGATGAGTATTTAATTTTATAAGACTTCATCGATATCAAATTCGAGCAACAAATAGTAATATTTGACTGAAAATCAAAAACGAAAATTGTGTCATGGTAGAATTGTAGAGAATTGTTTCCTGAACAAAAGAAGCTGACGTTGAATGAAAGCTACCGAATCTGACAGATCAAGAGACTCGGTAGAGTCTCGCGCCAAGTGTATTAAAAAGAATTTTTCACGTGCAGCGCGGGACGAGACTCAACCGAGTCTCTTTACCCGAACGGCAGCTCTTCGGCGGAGTGGGGGAACATGTTTCTTATTTTTCAAGCGTTATCGAAGTCGCTTTCAGGATAAACGCCTGATTTTCGGAATCAGGGCCAATTCAGTTTTAATTTAAGACCAAAATCAATACAATCGGTGCACGGATAGCCAATTACTGATGATTCACAAAATTGAGTAGGCCAGTTTCACGACGAAATTTTGGTCGCGTCCGTCTCCGTCGTCGTCGTCAACATGACGTCATCAAAAGTTGTATGGGCATAAAACTACATAGAGAGTACCTCGATGAGACGAAAATCACATAGGTCTGAATTCAGGGGAGCATGCCACTCTAGAGGTTCATTATGTCTTGTACATATTCTATGGTCTATGGAGCAGACGGTCTGAAACTTGCACACGTACTATGGCTCGCCCGTAGCTTGAGATGACAGCTAAGAATCATTATTGGGAGTATCTCAAAACTTTTTAAAATAATAATGTTTGATATAAAAGCGAGCATTGATGAGATGTAAAATATTGTTATTGTCAAATTTAGCCCCAACGTCTAAGAGAAGAATAATGAATATTGGTGATTTAATTTAATTAATCGTTTATCTTACAAAGCTGAAATTTAGAGGTTATGTAAATCATCTGTCACATTGATGCTGATTTCATCAATGTTGCTGTTTTTATAATATCTGGTTTGCATTATAGACTATTTTGCATCAATTTTCATTCCTGCAATCATCTCAAACTTCTAGAAAAGTGATAAGGAATGCGTATAGGCCATTATATCACTATAGAACATTATCTTTCGTGGAATGTGTTCTAGTGTTTGGTATAGAATAAGAATAATTATACCACAACATCAATGAATACTGTACTCAGAGTGCAACCACAGGATCAAGAGAATATCACCAAGTTCAATTGAAAATCCGTAATTAGGGCATTTTGGAAGATTCAGACCACACTGATACATTTATTCCAAGACTGGAAACTAGATTTTTCACAACGGAATTTATATTTTCTTGAAATTCACAGCATAGCCTTATGATAACGGAAACTAAGTTTCATACAAAATATCATTAAGCTACAGCAATCACATCATATTCTTCAAGTCAGAGCTATAGTTATAGGTGTTTTGTTTGATCTACTTCGGAATAATAATTTTGTAAAGATGTTCACGATGAGAAAAAATTAGCATTTGATCACCTAAAAAAAACAACTATCGGATGCAGCTTTGAAAATTATGAGGGAACAACTCGGAAATGCTGTACTCATTATTATCGACAAAGTCTCGATGATTTCAAATATTACACTTATGTACTACATACATCTCGGCTTAGGTGAAATATTTAATACCACAGACTGCGAAGATGATTGGGTCGGTGAAGAACATATTCTGCTTCATGGTGATTTGTTACAACTCTCACCTGTTCGCGAAGGGCCTATTTTTGTACAACTATCGAGTGCTCGTACGGATAAACTCCTAAGGTCGATAGGAAGTGTTAATCTTTGGTCCAATTTGTTTAGCTACGATGAACTAACGATTAATATGCGGCAACAAAACGATCAATCGTACCGCGAAATGCTTACGAGAACACCTCTCGGGGTCGTTACCGTTTCGAATACAACTACATTAGACTCAAGAAAACTACATTGGAGTTCGCAAATAGGCTACGCGAATTATGTGATTATATAAAGAATCTATCAAACGACACAGTTTGTCTATTTCCCACTTGTCGCATGTGTGATGTTCTCAACGAAGCTATGTTGAATGAAATCCCAACTGAAGAAATATAATTGTTAGCTCACGACACAATCGACTGTCTTCTGTATTTCAAAAAAAAGTGCAGAAGATGTTGAATACAGATGACGAGGATAGTTCTCGAATTGCAGGTCTGGCAAAAATAGTCACTATGATCAGACGAAACATCGATGTTGGGTCTTGTTAATCATAAAATTGGTACAATTCATTCAATATCCCAAGCTATTAATACTAATGACATAGAAACAGTGCGGGTAGTTTTAGCGAGCGGAGTTGAACATTACAAAGCAGAAATGGCTGACAAGTGCTCAAGGTGCCTATATGTTCTTCTTGCGGCAGATTTAATCACAGTTAAGAAATTGATAGACAATTATGACGTTGTGCCGAAAAGATACCAGGAACTATAACACGGCTGCTTGAAAGTAATTCTCTTGTTGCTAATTACATCCCTGGATTGAAAATAAGGGTTGCACGTAGGGTTACATGTTGGGAACATCTGTTTATAATTCACTATAAACAAGAATAATTATCAACCGAAATGGTACAAAAAGTAGTGAAATCCCCCCAAAAGCACCTGCCGTGCAAAAACCTTGCGCCAAGTACATAAACATGGGCACTCTATCTGAAAACATTCGCCCATTCTAAAAAGTATCGTAAGCATTTAACAAAATACTTTGTTCCTCATATAAAAAAGTATTGAAATCAGATATTACTGCCAAGTACATCGTCAGATTTAATTTATCTCCAGTATATAATTAGACGATGAGAAGAAAAAAAAAAATTAGAAAAAAAAATTGGAGGAAGTGGTACTTGGCGGGCTTTTTTAAAAAAAATCACAAATTCTGCGACACAAATTCTGCGTGAATAAATGTTTCGATAGTAATTACAAAAATTTCAAAATATCAGCCCGCCAAGTACCACTTCCTCCAATTTTTTTTTTTAATTTTTTTTTTCTTTGTTTGGTCTAATTATATACTGGAGATAAATTAAATCTGACGATGTACTTGGCAGTAATATCTGATTTCCATACTTTTTTATATGAGGAACAAAGTATTTTGTTAAATGCTTACGATACTTTTTAGAATGGGCGAATGTTTCCAGATAGAGTGCCCATGTTTATGTACTTGGCGCAAGGTTTTTGCACGGCAGGTGCTTTTGGGGGGTTTCTATTTATTTGAGGTCTATGTGTTAAAATGTCCAGATTGTTTTCGGGAATTTCCAAGAAAGTTGTCCTAGTTACGAATAAATAATCAGATTAATTACAAATGTATTGATTCGAACTGCCTCAGCTCCCTTCAATTTTTACCATCGTATCCAGCAGGCTGACCGACTTTATTGAGAATAACTGTTAACGCTCTACATGGTGATTCAGAATTCGATGCGAATATTTCACAGGCTCATTCTTCGTGTGAATTGGGATTAAAATTTTCTTATATCAGCCATTTTTTTCTAAAAATCTTTTTTCCTCAATTCCAGAAGAATTTTTAAATTTTATTCCTTTATTTATGACTTTAAAATTCCGCACATTCCTGAGTAATGCTACTGAAGTTTTTTTAATATCATCAAAATGCTTGGTGAAAGTTTTTTTATTTGTTAGAAATTAAGAACAAAAAAAAGTGTTACTGTTATAAAATGTATAAATTGAAAAGCGGATTATTATGTGAATCTTAAAATGTAACATTCTCAAGATCATAAGTCCACGTATGCCGTTTAAAACGTGTCATACGAGATTCACGACTACATACTGTGCATTTGCAGGATTTACGGTGAATGTCGCGAAATGTCGACGTATGCAGCAATTCCATAAGCTGCACGTCTGCCGGATAGATTTGGCATACTTTTTCAAGTTTTATTTAAGAAGATAATTGATGACTTTTTGTTTCAATTTTTTATTTTGTTTTGTTGTTTTGAAAATTCAATACCCTTTGGTTATATAATAACCCGCTTTTTGATTTATCAAATTAACAACATTAATGAACATTTTTCACTACGATTCCTACCAAGTAGAAAACCTCCACCAAGCAATTTCTGTAATATCAACAAAAAACGGAACTCAGGGCCGCGACTCAGGATTCTGTGGAATTTATAAAAAAAAAAGGAATTGCAGCAAATTTTTTCTTTTAACTAAAAAAAAAATCTTCGAAAAAGATGATTAAGGAAACTTGAGTTCCAATTTTGACAAGGATTGTAAAATATAACCCTGTAAAAGATTAACCTGTAAAATATTCGTGATGAATTCTGAATCAATTCGTATATCTGGAAATCATCAAAACTTGATGATCGAACGGAAAACTGTCTTCCAATTTTACTCTATACGAACCGTGGTCGGAAAGACGCGAGATGGTGGTGAGAACATGAATACGTAAACCGTCGTGGCTTACGATGCAAGTACAGTCGGTGTACTGAGGTGACAACTTTTTGACTTAACATTCTCTATGTTTTGACCCCAAAATTTTGTAGTTTTATTCATTGTATATGCCACCCAAATTCTAGAGCGACCGAACAATTTTTGAAGGTCACTCAAATTGAAAAATAATTAAACTCAAAATAAATCGATTTGTTCAATTTTATTAATCACGACTCTCATTCTCTGCATTTGTTCATCTATAGGTATCTATCGATGTACACAAAATGTGAGGCAACAATATTAATATTCAAGGGTCACTTAAGAGTTTCTGAAAGTTAGAGAAAAACGTTTTTAAAGTCATCGACTAACCTATAAATATTAATATTAAAACTTGACGTTTATTGTGCTTCGGTAGGTGTAAATGGATATAGGTGGGTAAGAGTTATGAAAGTTGTGATAAAAAGAAAAGATGGTACTTTTCAATAGACAAATATTTTCTAAACCTTCACATAATGAATTTCTCTCTTGGTTCATTATTAATCCCACCCTATTTATTGATTAGCCTCACCTGGTAACAAAAAATATAGACCCACAAAGAATGTGAGGTCTTAATGGGAATATTTAGAAGTCGCTCGAAAACTTCTAAACTATCCGTTTTATTTTGAATCTTCTTCCGAGAAATTCTTGAGCGACCCCTGAATATTATTATTTTGACTGAGAATATTCGCGTCCTTCTATTGATATTGATAATAAACAAATAGAGAGGGGGTAAGTCATGATTTGACCATTAATAAATAACGAATTTTTTTCAAATCGGATTGTGTTCGTAATTCTTTAACGTCCTTTATAAATTTTTCCACCCGGCCAAAAATTTGGGAGGCTTACTCGAACATTTAACACTACAAAATTTCGGGGTAAATCGATAATTGAATAATAAAGGTCCAGAAATTGTCACCCTATGTTTACTCACCCTTGCGAACCGGTTGGTTATTTACTTTATGCATATGAATGTTCATAATAAGCACACATTTATTCTCCCATTCAATTTATGCCATCCAGTCACTCACGCAAGCAATAATGAAATAAAGCCGTATGTACAAGTAAAGTCATCGTGACTCACACAAATGACAAAAAAAAAAGGAGATGGAAAATAGATTTAAATTCTATAATATTTGCACAACTTGAAATCACGACTATAGTAGTTACCTTGTGAATCGTTGAAGAAGCTCTGAACGGACACGGCTCTTTACGTGCTTCTTTACAAATCGATAAATGTAAGCCATACAAGTTTATAAAATCCAATAGTATGGTCAGTCGGTGGTAAATGTATAAATTCAATTACTGTCAGGTAAACATAACGATAAGCATTCCCTCGATAAAAGCCAGTAATGTAAAAAAAACGTCGGCATACTATGAAAAACATCTGGTCCAAGGTACGTCCAGACTTTCATAGACTAAATTTTGGTATAAATTTAACAATATCTGAAGCTAATTCATTCAACAGTGTATATCGAAACGTTATTTTATGTTATCATTATTTTGCTATTATTTAAAAATAAATCAAAAAGTCGAAACTTATCTGAAATAGAGTATGCGTACTATTTCAATTAAATATTACGCAAAACAGACCATAGAGACGCTTTAGAAGTCAAAAAACAAACCATAGAAACGCCTAGAAGTCAAATAGAATCGTATCAAATAAGTAGATTCCGGTAGGGAAGTCACCCATGTAAGGAGGCGAGCAAAGAGGCTCGATCATTCATGAAACTTTCATAGAATCAAAAATTTGAAATAATGAAGAAAAGATAAGCTTCGGTAATATAAACAAAAAATATATAGAAGGTGTGTAAGTATTTCCTACCAATAATAATTAACGCTGACGGGTATTTACTCTGAAGCCGCAATTAATAAATATCCTACCCTCAATCCTTATCACATCCATATTATAATATCACGATTAACGCTAACGGGTTACAACTCTGAAACTGCAATCGTTGAATACATCGAATATATTGGTGAACGCTAACGGGTATTACTCTGAGGCTACAACCAATATTTCATCTCAGAATCAACTAAAATCATATAATTAACGCTGACGGGTTAACACTCCGAAGCTGCGATTATTGATTATTATTGGAAATGGGGTATATAAATAATTGTTATAAGCAGTGGATTTAAATATTAATTAATTTATTTAATTTGTATCGCACGAGAAAGAAACGTCTATACTCAATGAGAAACTGTAGGAGACTAATAAGTGGTCACAAAAAACCAAATCTGTCCCATAGGCATAAAGAACCCTTAGTTCTTTATCCCTATGAGATCATTGTATATGTTTATGTTACGACACTCTATATGTCGATTCGTTTTTGAACTTCTAATCTCTTCCGAACAATTCTTCAAATATGAAGCTATACATCATCATTATAATATATTATTAAGATTTGATTAAATTAAGATATTTATTAATTCATTTTCTATAACAAGTAAATTAAAAATATCGAATTGAATGCCAGTTTGCTTAAGTAGCCCTGAGATATAAAGACAAAGTAAGAAATAGAATCAAATAATTAAATACTATACTAATTACTCACAAGGAAATAATTGTAAACGTTTCAATATGCTGTCGTTGTACACTGTTTGATGCTATATTTTTGACTTACGAAAAAGTCTATGTTTATCAAAGTCCACATCGTGATTATAGTGATTCAGACGCCTCGGGTATATCAAAATTCGCGGCAGCGAATCGCCGCCAAGTACCGTAGGCCGGCACGCCAGCCCCGATCATTTACCCGAGCAGACTTTTGTTCTCACAAAAAATCTGTCATATTTTTCGAACCGCTGATTATTTTTTGTAAAAATTTATAGAGGTGAGGTATTCTCTGCCAAGTGTGACCGGCTCGGTTCCTCACCCAGGTCGATTTATTTGATCATTTTTTTTCATCATCAGCAAATTGAAAAGAACTTAAGTGAATAATTTCAAATTTTTTGTTCAAAGCCTTTTTCAACTGCGAATTTTCAATCTTTTCAGCTAGCATAACATACAAGCAATTATTGCGCAGCTCTGGTTAATCCGATCGGAAAAACCGAATACATGCAAGTGTTCGTTAGAAAATGGACTTTTCAAGTCAAATATATTCAAGATTCCATGACGCATTTTCCACCACTATTTTCATGTTTGAAGTCTGAAAATTCGATTTTCGTCGGGTATGCCACTTTTGATTTTTTTGAATTTTTAGTCAGTTTTTCTGCATTCCAACCCAAACGTTTTAAGCCATGCCCCAGCGTGGACAGATTTTTCCTTTTATTTTATTTTATTTTTTTCTCTAATTTTATATAAATTTTTCGATTTTTTTTCTTTTCAAACCATCGGTGGCAACCAGTATAGCAACCCAATCAGCACTTTTGGCCGAGTGGCAGTAGATTAAACGCAGTAATTAGTAGAATTCCAACATTCGTGATCTTATGTTTTTACGGCAAAACCATTAGGTTTAGGTGAAAAATGATCAGAACTTAATTTGTAAGGCATGAAGTTTCTCACAAGAATAGTATTTATTGTTTTTTATCTAGAATCAATAGTTAACAGGCTACAAGCGTGTAAACGTCGTTGGAATTTACCGATGCTTAAACGCTTGTAACTTTCAAACGATTAATCCTAAGTAACAAACTATCTGGACTATTTTGATAGTAAATTTCATACTCTACAAATCAAGTTTCGATCATTTTTCACCTAAACCTAATGGTTTCGCCGTAAAAACATAAGATCACGAATGTTGGAATTCTACTAATTACTGCTGTTACGTCCTAGGTTGAAAGCTCAACATATAATCTTTAGGTATAACAGATACCGTAGTTAGTACCGTAGGTATAGAATATACCGACGTGCAATTACCATCAGAGTTTCAATAACACCTCTATCAATGTCATTCTATTTATAATTTTTTTTTCTCTAAATTCTTTATATTATTTTACCTATAGTTATAAGTCAATACTTTTAAGAAGTCTCAAACTCATACACCATAACTAATTTTTCCATAGTCTCTCACAAAACTAAGCAAGCCGAAAACACTCGAAAACCCATAAATTTGAAATCCTAAACTTTAAGCAAACTTTTGAAAACGCTAGAAACTATCTTTATTGAGGAAACATAAATCTTCAAGATCTTTAGAATTTTACTGTCAAACGCGGAGAACCCAAAAGACAAAGACAGTTTTGTTTAAAAGAAGACAGATCATAGCCGCTTAAAACATCCCTTCTCAGCATCTCGACGCTTGGGCCTCTGACCCAATCGTCTCGCACAAATTCTATTTTAGCCAACCATATTTTTTCCCTCTTAAAATTTAATGTGTCTTTTACCAATGAGGAAAAACTCGCTTTCCCGCGAGTACTAAAAACTTCCTCCCCCGCGTAACCGCGAGGAGAGATCCTTTTTCCTTCAGGATTAGAGAGTTAGTCACGAGATTTCAAAGAGTAAAGATCAGATCCACAAAAGACTTAGATTTCAGAATATAATATCAAATTCGAAGTGTTTAATATATTCATAAATTAACCAAGTGCAAAACTTATCAACGTATAAAACCCATAGACTAAAGTTAATCAACATGCGAATGTTTGATTAGCAACCAACATTGTTAAGCAGTTTGTTAAATAAATATTGTTAATTAAAAGTGAAATCAACAAACATTTATTTCACCCACGCATAGTGGTGACTGATAAAAACCCATTACCTCAACAGAATACGAGTTATACGTCAATCAGAAGAACTAGTTATCCAAGACTCGGTAAGAAACATAGAACTCTACCACATCTGAATCAGAACCTCAACACATCTAACTAGTGATTCGCAACCTCTATATAATTCTCATCCAAGACGTAACACTGCGTTTAATCTACTGCCATTCGGCCAAAAGTGCTGATTGGGTTGCTGTACTGGTTGCCATCGATAATTTGGAAAGAAACAAAAAAATAGTGGATAATTTGGAAAGAAACATAAACATAGTAGTGGAAAATGCGTCATGGAATCTTGAATATATTTGACTTGAAAAGTCCATTTTCTAACGAACATTTTCATGTATTCGGTTTTTCCGATCGGATTAACCAGAGCTGCGCAATAATTGCTTGTATGTTATGCTAGCTGAAAAGATTGAAAATTCGCAGCTGAAAAAGGCTTTGAACAAAAAATTTGAAATTATTCACTTAAGTTCTTTTCAATTTGCTGATAATGAAAAAATTATCAAATAAATCGAACTGGGTGAGGAACTGAGCCGGTCACACTTGGCAGAGAATACCTCAGGTATAAGGCCCACTGGACCTGACCTTGCTTGAAAAAGTTCGACAGAATAGATGAAGCGGTTCCTTAGATATAGACCGTCACAGTTGATCGGAAAACACAATCTGTTTCTCCTCCTCTATCTTCTTCTCCTTCTTCTTTTTCTTCTTCGTGGCAGAACGTTTTTCTTGGAACCACGATATCTGTGAAACTGCTGCACTTATGAACTTGCGGTTTGATAGGGGTGTGCTTCTCGCCGAAATCTCACCCCATCTTGTTTCTGAGCAATAATCTACCACGCATAACAGGTTGTACACTTGCAGGAAGGTAAAATAAGGAGCCTGTTAAAATTTGAGTTCTTAATATTAATATTAAGAGGTGCCTAATCGCGAATTTCTATTTCCCATTTAAATAACATATGAAATTTTTTTTTACATGTTTTTAATTTTATACCTTGGTAATGGCATATTGTACAGACTAGCCCATGACATATTTCCATAGAGAATTAAATGCTCTACAAAAAAAGGTCTCATATAATTTTTCGATAACTCAACTCCGTCGAACTTTTTCAAGCAAGGTTTGATGGGGTGGGCCTTAAGCCTCTATAAATTTTAATGAGAATTAATTAGCGGTTCAATAGATATTACAAATTTTTTACCAGTACAAAGATTTTACTTTAGTAAATACAAGATTTTGCTTTAGTAAATGATTCTGGGCTAGCCAGCCAGCCTACGGGTACTCGCCGGCGATCCGCTGCCGCGAATCTTGATCTAATTAATTGATCAGAGTAGATTATAGTGATCATTTATCTCTATAATCCAAACAAAATACCTCATATCGTTATAGATACGTGATAACAAACAACCACGATGTTTATTTATATTCAATTAGTCGCAATGGATACCTCAGACGAGGATGTTCTGATAGCTGTTGCTCTCTATCAGCAAATCGCTAAAAAAAATAATCGTAAGCGTAAATGGGTTCACGAAATTTGTCAAAAAAGACACCTCCACAGCGAATATCACACGCTTTTTCGTTCACTTTTGCGCGATCGAGCGAAATTCTTCAATTACTTTCGGATGACGTATGAAAATTTTCAAGAAATTCTCAACTTTGTGAAAGAAGATCTCTCAAAAGAGAACACACCATTTCGACCATCAATTGATCCTGAGGAAAGACTCGCTGTATGTCTAAGGTAAATGTTTATATTTATACGTGCTCCATTTCTATTTATTACCACGTTTATTTAACAATTAACATTATAAACATTTCACAATTCATAAAGACGAAAAAACTGGAAGTGAGGCGTCCAACTGTTCTTCAATTTCTTCTCTATCTGCCTCTAAATATACTTTATTTTCAAATTTATTGACTAATTCGAAAACTTGTGATTTAATTTGAATTTGATAATTTTTAGGGAAAGATTCTACCGTCTCAGCCATGTTTAAAAAGAATTTTGATAGGTTTGACAACTTTCACGTTTTCTTCAGCCTTTTTGTTTTTGGTTTTTAAATATTCGACTGAAAAGTTAGAAACGTCGGTTGATTCTTTATTATTATTTTTCATTGGTCTTTTTCTTAAATTTTTCTTTAGTGTTATTTCTGTTTGTTGATCTGGACCTAGAAATCAAATGATACGTTGCTATATATACTATCATAGATGAAGTTCAAATTGTCGATGGTATTGCGTGAAACTTTATCAAATAAATAATTCATATCATTTTTATTCCGTACCAATGTTCATTGTATATATGAAGCATTTCATAATAAATTCTTCTTACTTTCGATGTGTTCATCGGGAATCGTCTGTATATCGTCTTCGTCCTGGTCATCGTCAAATGCTAATCGTGGAGTATTGTCATCCGTCGATGTACTTTGCGATTCATCAAAATTTGTATGTGTATTTCTTTCCAATAAATGCTTTTCTAAAGAACTCATTTGCCTTTCGAATTTCCATGGCCTTTTTTTCTTGCGCTGATTGCCCGCTCTTCGTCTTTCTGATTTTTATGGCCTTCCGATAGCCGTCTCGCAGTTGGCGCCACGCTTCTTTACATTCTTCCGCTATTGAATTTTCAATTTTTTGGTTTTAAATTTATAAATTCGTCACAATTTCGTATTTATTATAGATTTCTGGCTACTGGCGATTCATTCAAAACAATAGCTCTGAGTTACCGGCTAGGACACACTATTGCCAGAAATATTGTACACGAGACATGCAAATTTATTTGGATACGTCTTTCTCCGATTGTACTACCCGTGCCGACTACGGATATGTGGAAAGACATTGAACAAAATTTTAACACACGCTAGAATTTTCCAAATTGTATCGGTGCTCTTAACGGAAAGCACATCACAATCGAAGCGCCAACCAATTCGGGATCTTTATATTTCAATTATAAAAAAATATTTAGCGTAGTTCTCATGGCACTAGTAGATGCTAATTATAAACTCATTTTCGTGGATGTTGGCGCATATAGAAAGAACAGTGACGATGGAATTTTTTCGAATAGCGCCTTAGGAAAAGCTGTAAATGAAGGGAAATTGCACCTCCCAAGCGACAAGCCTCTACGGGGTAGTGACTTATCGTTACCGCACGTTATTGTCGGTGACGAGGCATTTCCTCTTCAAAAAAATATTATGCGTCCATATCCAGGTTATCAATTACGGAACGATGAATCAAAAAAGATATTTAATTACAGATTGTCTCGTGCCCGTAGAATTTCCGAAAACGCGTTCGGCATTTTGACCCAAAAGTTCAGGACCAAAGGAAAATTAAAATGGAAGTAGAGAACATAGATAACGTCATTTTAGCAACGTGTTGTCTTCATAATTTTTTAATTGGAGATATCCATTCGATAACTGGAAATACTTCGAGCAATACAAACGCAATGTTACAGGATGTTAATAATGTTTCAAATCACGTAACGGCAGAGGCTATCTCGATTAGGGACGAATTCAGAAAATACTTTATATCAACAGAGGGTTCGGTCACTTGGCAAACGGAAATGGTACGACGCGGCAGAATGTCGGATTAATTCAATTTAACTTTTAAATAATTTTTGATTTTTAATTTTCATAAATGGAACATGAAACATGCAACATGCTCGACAACATGTTTAGTTATCATATATAATGTTTAAGGTTGAAATGTAAGATCCCGTATGGATTCACTTCGATGGGTGTTTAATGTTTGATTGATATTCTAAAGTTAATTAATTAATAATGACATTGTGAGGTGATTAATAAGTTCTATTGACGTTCAAGCTACCGTTGTACTCTAACCTATCCGAATAACATATTCTATGGTATTATATACAATGGTATCTACTTATACCTATAGTTCAAATTCAAGACATTAGTTATTAAATTATAAATCAGATTAATTTGTATTTATTCGTTGAATCATTTCAACCAGGGATGACTGCATAATATGAATATTTTATACGTTTTCAATGTCTAAATAATGGAATATAATATATTGAAGTTGTGATTACCTGATAGTTTCATTGCCCTAGAAATGTCTTGCCAACAATTCTCTTCGACCCGATGATTAGAATATTTACAATCGGACATGTTGTAAAGCGGTGCGTACTTTTGTACAAGCAGTATCAATGTTCCTTCGTCCATGATTATTATTTTGTAAATAATAATGCACAATGCCGATGATTATTACCAGTCGTTTCAGTTTATACTAACGTTAAAATAGAATTGAAATGTGCCGCGTCAATTCAAGTTACCATGACCACGTGATTTTATTTATTTTTAATACTCACTGTTGTTTGGCGCGACTCACTTAGGACTGGTCAAAATTTTAACAGTGCAGTGGTATACGATTACAAAAAATATAATTTAAATATTGACATAGCTCATAAAAAATTTAAAATAACTGAAAAACACTTTGGTGTTCGTATAATTTTAAGATGATCGTTTTTTATAATATAGATAGTGAATTCAATCTAGAATAACAAACATAGTGTTCTTGAGTAGCATGAATAATTATTAAATCAACGTTTTTTTAAAATTAAAAAAAAAGGATTGTATTATGAGAACTATAGTATGAAATAAAATTATAAGAATATAATATAAAAATTTTAACAAAAATTTGAACGGTCAGGGTCAGAGGCTGGGTGATTTGGCATTGAATATTTAATTTTTTAAAAAAAATTTTAATTTTATAAAATATCGAAAGCTCAATAAATAGGTGGAGGAGTATGGTGAAATACCATTCAAGTTGACGAATATATACCTATCTCACTGGCACTCATAGGTCTTCCACCGTAGCATTCAAGTACGAAAATGTAGTATATCATATATTATGCGTTATTGATAGTGTTACAAAGGTCGAAAAACACCCTTCATATTTAATTTGCAAGGTCTAGTAGTCATCTGAGATAAATGATGTTAACATGTGATAAAAGATAGCGGTTACTAATCACAACCGCATTATTGTAAAAACAGTCTTGTTTTAGCTTTGAGCTATAACGGACGTGTATTTTCTTAAATACAACCCAATTATTATTTCATCTTATTTCGTTTCCTGTTCAACTTATTTCTCTCGGGAACCCACATTTAATTATCTTAATAATCGCGAACCCTAATTTCGCAACAATACTAGCATGATAAAATCATATATGCAAAAACGAAAGATATTGAGTGCGGACTACGAAAAATGACGAGAACGTACTGCACCTCATTGTATGCAACCTATAATACATCTGGGAGTAAAATCAGTTGCGGATTCCCTCGGTGTCGTGAGCGCACGCATTGTCGGAGCGGTTCGCTGACGATCGCAGCCGACTAGTGAGCGCACTCTCATAAGAAAGCATATAATAAACGATAACATTCGATGCCGATCGGTGCGGTTCCGTACGGTATAGTGGGCGCACGAATTATCGGAGCGGTTCGCAGCGGGTCGCTGACGATCGCAGCCGACTAGTGAGCGCACTCTCATAAGAAAGCATGTAAACGATAACATTCGGTGCCGATCCGATCCGTGCGGTCTAGCGGGCGCCGGCCTTAACTGAGTTATGCATGTTATAATTGTTTATATATCCAGATTCGCGGCAGCGAATCGCCGCCAAGTACCCTTAGGCTTCTAATATCTAATATCTCTAAGAATTCTTTCATTGCTGATATTATTATTTCATATATTATTATTTTTCATTTTTTTTTTTTTTTTCTAGTTCATTATGAAGTAAAAACTTCCGTCACTTGATTGCCACACTATGGACATTGTCACACATTAAAACAGTATCGCAGATTTTACCAGTATTTTTAGAGCATTTCTGTTATCATTGCAAAATAGTTGTTGGAGACAGGTTTGGTGCATAAAAAGATTAGATACTTGAGTGCCTGCGAACTATAATGAAATTGCACATTCGTGCACTGTGCGTAGTAAGGTGTTTTTTTGTTTGAATTTTTTTTTTTCTATGAATATTACTTGCTTACAAGTCAGTTTTCATGAGAAGAAAAATCCTCGCAAAGGGTCGAATTTTTAATTCAACTTCAAGTGGTCGATCATCAATTTATTGAATAAATGTATGTATACCTATAAGTAGATCATGGGTAGCGTGACATCGGTACAAGCTATTTTGATCCTCAAAAGGAGATTTTGTTGGGATAAAAAATATATTTAAATCTTAGATCTCCAGTGACGTCATCTATATTAGTTCAGTCTAGTTGCCATACGAGGCGTTCAAGTCATCAGTTAGTGAGTATCCATTACAAGTAACTGGCAAGTCAGCCTATTGTACGCTTGGCGTGTTTGATTATGACCGATATGAAGTTGGCACCACAGTCTTCTGTCCTCTTCTATCCTTCGTGGCTACATAGGAAAAGAAAGAGACAGAAGACAGTGGGGCCAACTTCATATCGGTCAAAATCAAACACGCTTGGTGTACATACACCAAGCGTGTTTGATTCTGACCGATATGAAGTTGGCACCATAGTCTTCTGTCCTCTTCTATCCTTCGTGGCTACATAGGAAAAGAAAGAGACAGAAGACAGTGGCGCCAACTTCATATCGGTCATAATCAAACACGCCAAGCATACCTACTACTCTGTTAGAGAAGGTGCACTTCGATCTGGTTTTGTGATGAGGGAAAAATAATATGGATTAATGAGTACAGATTTATTACTCTTTATCGATGATTACGTATTTTGATAATAAAGTTAAAGGAGAATCGGTTCGTTCTCGTCGTCTGATCTTGTGAAGTAACTTGCTCAGATTAGGATAACTCTGAGATAATTTTGATTCTCATGTAGTTCATTGTTCTCTTGTAAGCCGAGATAGAGAGAGAAACAACCACTGAGATCTTACAAGAGAACGAGATAGACACACATTGAACTCCTAGAGCAATACCAACCAGTGCCCTTATGGCTTACATATATGTCTATATGTGAGAACGATAGGGGCTAGATGCTAGTTCGATCTATAATGGATAACTTTGCCCTTCAGGCCAACACTTACTGTGATATGCAAGAGTGAGTGATAACTCTGCCCTTCGGGCCAACACATACTGTGATGTGCAAGAGTGAGAGTCGGGCACTCATGGAGTTCTTTGTTCTGTTCATCGCTCTCCTGTAAGCCGAGATAGAGAGAGAAACAACCACTGAGATCTTACAAGAGAGCGAGAGAGACATATCGAACTCCTGTGAGTGAGACCGATAACATTGCCCTTCAGGCATGCACGTATTTCTATGCGTGAGATTGAGAATAGTGCTCTGCAGGCCAGCACATATTTCTATGTGCAAGAGTGAGATTTTCCTTAGTTTTGAGAGCGTACCTTTTTGTCTGAAGATTGTAACTGATGACGTACTTCTTCTAACTAGCACATATGCGAGGAGAGTGGTATCAGAGCCAGGGGGTTCCCCACGATCCAAATCGATTAGTATCGAATGATTCATTACTTACAGCGATAGATGTCGTTGCCGTATAGGTAGTCTAGTGCGTCTAGGGAGATCGATTTATCGAACGCCCCAGAGTGCACCCAACTCTCGATCATACTTGTTCAGATGGCGTGAGTAACAGCGTAATATTACATTGATGCGACCTGCTCAATATTGAGTCAGAGGAGGCAAAGACCAAAACTATAGTTAGATATGGTAGGTTTTATTTGGAATTGATTGTTTTTCAAACATACTCTTACCTCAATTATCTATAATTAACTATACATATATTGTTATATTCTTTGAAGTATGTGTGGCTCTGATCTATTCTAACTACCCTGGAAATATACATGGATATGGTCTAACAGAATATCTCGTGCGTTTTGCACAAACCCCAAAATATATGTTCCGATTGTACATGGAATTTCATTCTATGAGAAATGACTAGGAGTTGATCTTCATATGTGTATAATAAATTAAAATTAATTTAGCGCTTTTTTTGTACATAAAAAAAGTTCTGAAATACCTTTTTTTCAAATTTACAATGTTTTTGCCGGATTATGAATTACGATGAAAACCTCATCAGCCAAAGATGGAACCTGCGATTTCGTGAGTTCGCTCCAATATGTAGTGTACCTTAGGGTAGTCGTAAAAAAGTAAAAATTGTCGGCGCTCGCTAAAATGGTAGTAATTGAAAATAAATATCTGTGAGACCCGAAGTCGTTCAATTGAAGGGAACAGGTGCTTCTTCGCATTTAAATTTCATAATCCGCTTTTTTTTTACTTTTGCTTTATTAATTAACCGTATCGGCGGTTTTTTGAATATTTGTTTATTTACGAACGTATTTGATGATGTTACAATATCCCCTAGTGTACCTAATGCTATGAATAAGAATTTCAAATTACACAGAAAGTTTAAAAAAAAAAAAAAACAGTTTTAATAAAAATGATATTTTTACAGGATATTTTTCATTTAACGATACAAAAATAACTATTACCCTGATTATATCAATCTAATTTTCAGTAATTATAAATTATTACCCATTCTTTAAAAACTTAACATTTGAAAAATGACTTATTTCATACCCTTAGTCGTCATTATTCTTAACAAGCGGTTCAAGCAAATTTTTTTTTTTATACTTGCAGCCTATTCTTTCTTGTAGTCGGTTATAATCTGTAGAGTAAATTGTGTGTGATCTTCATTTCTTGTGAATAAATTATTGTATTCTTGCATTAAGGGGTGGTTACCGTTCATGACGATGAAAAATTCGATATTTTTTACATGATTTGCATCCATGAAGTGTTTAAAACAGGAAAAAGAGGGGCCTCTGTGTAGTGCTAGAATGGCTGATTATTTGAATGTAAGTTGGCAAAATTTTTTTATGACGTTAAACTTTAAATGCGTTTTTCTGGAAACAGCATTTTTCAGCGCACGGGGTGGCCTACAGCTTCAACCGATGAATCGATTCACATAAATCTCTGCGCGATTGAAAGGAATTCGATTTGCGGGGCCATCACAAAGCGATTTTTGTCAAAAATTGATTAAAAAAGATTTTTTTCGTCCGTTGAAGCAAACAACAAACTGGGCAAAAAGATTTTTTTTTTTAAACGGCTGCCATTTTGTTATCCAGGGGTTTTTCAGAAAACGAAAACTGATAAGGCCCCCTAAATTTAGTCTAGTTTAATAATTTTCAACCTGTTTTTGTTTCAAATGAACTGGCAAGGCTGTGGAGCGCTCCGCGCAAACCAAAGCACGCTGTGCACGGCTTTATTTGACGGGAGCTGGAGCCACTATTTTAGATTTTTTTTTTTTTTTAATAAAATTGGAATTTACTCTCCATTGATTGAAGAATAACATACGTTAAAACCCCTTCCCAAAAGTATTTATTTTGTATAGAAAAAAAACTTCCCGAATTTCATGCATTTTTCATGCCTCTCGATGGCAACCTCCCCTTCAATGCCGTAACGTGAGTTTTGATTCGGGGGGAGGAAACCCCCGACCACGCTACGCTTCGGCGATTCCTTTGGGTATCTGTCTGATAGGTTGGGCGCCAGGCGAGCTTACGCCAGTTTTTAACAGATTAATAACGGTGAACAAACTTAGGGAAATCAACGGGAGGCAACTCGGATAATTCAGATACGATAATTATGGCAGAGGGGCGAGGTACACCAGTTAAACACAGTAAGAACTTTCGGTAGGCTATACAGCCTTTATATTGTATAAGACACTTCATTACACAACACGATAGGCTCGTCTTTGACGATAACAGAACATTATATTCCACACTAAAGTAGACAGATATGATTTACAAAAAGTCGACAAATCAATAACTCCTCAGATATCACTCAATTTACCAGCTAAAGTATTACCTAAATCATATTTTCTAAATTTGCCCTTCAAGAATTTACCATACAAAGGGACTCTACTTACCCAAAATATAAGCGGGAGGTTAGATAGGAGCGGGAAGTATAGTTTTTCGTGCGATAAGATATTACGGGAGCGAATGTGTGCCAGGCTGCTTTGATATAATTTTGATTATTTTGAGGTTAATGCGGAGCCATGCGGTTTACGCGGCTATCTACACTCGGGTTTTTCTCTAGGAAGAATTGGCAAACGGGTTATTTTCATGCAGTACAAAATATAGAATAAAGTAGATATACAAAATAAAGGCTTGATAAGACAGACGTTATGAAATGATAATAGAAAAGATCACACAAGCGAGAAAAGAAGGACTGAGATTTAGATCCACGTTCTCGCTCTCACTCGTGCTTAGTGCTGCCCATAGTGTGTCTTTCTCTATTCCGTACAACATTTATTTTGCTGTTTGCCAATTATTAAACCCTGGCAAAAGTGTCTGGCTTTTTGCAAGTATTATTTAAAAAATATAATTAAAATGCTATTAAAATTCCAGCGTAAATCAATCGCTTCTCTTCAACTTAAGAAAAAAACAGCTTTAGGGTAGTTTGGGTCGACGTCAACCCCTCCAAAAATGTCTGCCTTAGTTAATTTTTAATTTAAAGCCAACTTAACTGTTAGTTAGTATTTGTTGGCTTTTGAATCAAAAACTTTTTTTGGCCCAAATTTTTTAACACCTTTCTTCTATGCGCAGTATCGGTCGTACCCAGGTACATCAAGCAAACAACCGTTTTTCTACTCATCTATACTATTGATACCTCTCCGAGAAATTCCCGCTTGAATCAAATACTTCATGAAGAATGGGTCATGAGCTCTCCGACTAATACGAATTTCGATACAATGTGATGATGATACGATTTTGGATACAACTTAACAGAACAACGAAGTTGGACTTGAAGTGTTAAAGTACCTGGCGCTCTCGTTACATTTAAGAAGTTTTTACAGATTATCATTGCCGTACTTTGCCGCTCTTTCCAAATTTCATATTTATTTGTCGTTTTTTTTTATATGGTACTTGGCGGCTTTTTTGACATTTTTGATGTTTTTTACGTGGATTTCACTCCTTTTTGAGAAAATGATAAACTTAAAATTGTGTCTTTCTTCGTTTTTCTGTTTCTGTTTTGTTTCCAAATAATTGTTCTAATAACTTATCGCACAGTAGATTTTTCTATATTTTTTTTACTCATTAGTGTCGCCTCAATTTCAGCTGATGATTATTGATTCGTACAATCATTGAATTTATAAAACTATCAAAATTAGTGACCAACCAAAATTAATAAATAGATTTAGTATAAACAATTGCTTCATCAAATTCATTTATTATTAATCAATATTTTTTCTTCCTGAAAAAATCACCAATATCATATATGTATAGCTTATATTTACTGCGCTATTCTTGTGATATTTCTTTCAGTGTATTCAATTATTCTTATTATCTCTCATAATAGTCCGAGAGCTGGCAGGAATTTTTGGGTAGGTATTTGAGGCAAGCTGAAAACTTGCCCTATACCTATCTTATGATATCCCCAACACAGAATGGCAGACCTGGCTGGTGAGTAGCGGGGCTAAATCAACCCCTAAATTTTTAAAAGTCTTAATTTTTTTTTGCCAAAAATATGCTTGAGGCAATTTGAAATTTTTATATCTTGTTTTTTAATGTTTAAAGACTTAAGAAAAAAATAAGCCAGGTGATTCTGTCGGGGTTTTAACCTTGCCAGGCGAGTGCAAAAATATTTTGCAAAAAAATATAAAAAATGTTCTCGAGGCAACTTGAAATTTTGTTAGGGTATTATTTATAATTAAAAAGAAAATATTATAAAAAGACAGGTCATTCTGGTGGGACTTTCTGCCTGCCAGGTGAACTAAAAAATCATGTATAGGTGCGAGTGAATAGCGTCGTAGGTATACGGTAGTGTGAGAGAGAGCGTTTATCGGCAGCTGTCTGCGTTCTCGCTCGCCGCGTTACTATTGGCTCTCGCGTGGTCACGTGACTTATAACAGCCATGCGGTTCTAGGTATGTTTGAATTTCGGAGTAAACAATAAAAAATTGATTGAATTTTGCTGAAAACGGTTAGTATGAAAATTATTGTATTGACTTGTGTGTGTTGAATTGACATATTTTTTGTTATTTTTTTTATTATAAGAAATTTTAGTTTCATAAATTTGAAGACAAATCTAAATGGAATGAATTATTTAAATCTTTGATATTACTGCAAAAATATTGATTTTTTTCAAAAAATCATTAGAGGCATTTTTTTTAGAAAATTACATTTTCAACAACTTTTGTTCCATAAATTTCGTTATAGGACCTCGATATGTGCATATTATGTAAGATGTACATAAATTAAAATATAAACATTATCTATATTGTTTTGTAATATTATTTTCATATAAATAATAACCACGAATTCAATTATTATCTCTCTATATACATAAAAAAATCTGGGCGAAAAAGAGATGAGCGCGATGAGTCGCATAATGCCATTTGGGTTGCATGGCATCGGGCGTTTTGCGCTGTTTTTGGTATGTCCGTTTTGTTTCAGGTGAATGACAGTCATTCACTGTGAGTAATTGACAGATCAAATAGAAATATTATTTCATATAAAAAAAAAAAAAAAATGGATAAAAAGGTAGTGCAGATGAAACCAGATGGGAATTGTCTTTTTCGCGCGCTGTCGTATTGCCTGTCAAAAAATCAGGATAGGCATGAAGAGCTAAGATTGACCATCGTTTCATTTATACGGCAACATTGGGATAGCTATAGAGATTATATCATGGGTGACGAGTCACATGGCGTTTCAATAAGGTCAGCAGAAGATTATAAAAATTGACTTTCGAAGATAAAAAATGGAGGTTTTGTGAGGGTAATTTAGGATATTCACAATTCAATATATGTGACCGAGTGAGGCGCGTAGCGCCGAGCGGGGTTGGCGCGCGAAGCGCGCAGGGGCGAAGCCCCTAGTAAATTATATAATATGATGCGATGATCAAGTCACAGATGAAGTACCACACGATGACTAATGTTATCTGCTTGCAGCTAAATGATTACCTCTTCCAACCCATTGATATACGTACCTTTTTTTAAGTATAAAAAATAAAAATCAGACATTAAAAATAATGTCCCCAATACAATTGAGACATTATAAAGGCTAGCGTTGACACGACACTAGACAGCATGAGACTATGCGTTAACTTGCTTTGTATTACAATTTTAAAACAAAAATATCCTATCGTTCCATAAAAATTAACGATCAACAAATATTATCTTATTGACATCGGAACATGAATACCGTATGATTAATTTTATTCAATCTGCCTCGAATAGTCATTTTAAAAGTGAATGTGATAAACAAAAGCAACAAATTTTAAATCCAACAACCAAGCTTCGCCTTATATTTCATCATCAGAAGATTTGTATTATACCGCGAGAATCAGGTGAAATCGAATGGTCCATCCGCCCAGGCGCCGAATATTTGGTATTTTTAGGAGGCTAACCACTCGTTGCGCTGAAAAATCTCTAGGGTGATCTTGGCGCGCGGTCGATCTGCCGAGTTTCATCGACCGCGCGCCAAAATCACCCTAGGGATTTTCAGTGCAGCGAGTGGCTATCCCCATGAAAATACCAAATATTCGGCGCCTGGGCGGATGCACCATTCGGTTTTACCTGATTCTCACGGTATATTACCTAAGTTGCTTACAGTTGACGAAAACGTTCCTCAATTACGATCTTCGTATGGATCATGCCCCATTATTTCTATCCTATACAACGAATAGTGGATTATCCGTATTGATCGTCGCCTCATCTTACATTCTCATCATGGATCCTGTTATTGTTTTATCTCTCCTCGTAGATGTCATCTCGTCAAGTCACGCTCTCACTATTAACCGAGCAACAACGATTTTCAATTCCTCTGATTTCTGATGCAAGCACTAACATTAAAATTATCGTCAATTTTTTCATGTCACTCTGTAAAATAATAATAAAAAACCAATACATCGATATGACTTATTCTTATAAATTTAACTTATAAGGATTATTTTATTACACGCTGCGTACATAAACTTGACCAATGCCAGCAACTTGTAAGCAGTTAACATACAACCGTCTGTGACTTGTAAACTTTTCATCCCACGTTGACAGATCCACAACGTGTAAGACATATTTTCAAACTCCGAACCCTGTGTCTCTCCCTTTCTGTAATCAATCACACATTCATATAATTTTTATTTCATTTTATTTTCGAATGAGTTCGTCGAGTTTCATTTTGATATAATATAATATATATTTGCTGCCAATAATATTCACTAGTAGGTACGGATGTGCAACAATCCCAACAAATTCTAATTAGAAATGGGGCGTTGCACGTTAACTCGACCAACGTCTGACCCTAACGATCTCGGATTTTAACCACTCTTTTTAATAAAATTATATGCAGGTTCAGGACCTCGCCAATTTTTTTTTGAATTCTTCGTTATAACCGTTATTTATTCATAATTGTTTAAATCGAATCAAAGTTCGTCCCATTTTAAAATTCTGAAAAAATTCATCACGGTTCTATGAAATATGAGGATACTTTTAAGTCATTATTTAGATGGGTCAGTATCATATAAGTCCTTGATAAAAAATAATAAGAGTTGAGATTAAGTTCTTCTGAACTTTTTTTTTTTGTTGAATGTTATCTTGTATCGAAAGAACTCGCAGCACATGTTTGGAAAAAAAAAACGGAACAATGAGACTTTTTTATTTTTTACTCCGATTTAACAATATGATACAAAAAAATCCCTTCCGGTGAATTAATTAGAAGGCTAGATTCATGAGGCACAGATAATTTCAAATTTTAATGTTACGTATCATGAGAGATACATCATTTTTACAAGAAAAAAAAAAAATGTCAAGGTAATGAACTTTTGGCAGTAGTAACTGGATCGCATGATTTGTATGATACATTAAAACTCCCACCGCAAAATTAATGTGTACAATGGCGCCTTTGTTTCACTTTTCGTCCACTTATGATTTTGATTCATTAAGGCTGCCGAGGGGGTCCCATGGTGGGGGTAACGGCACATACACATGTACACACCTACGAGTGAATTTCGCACGGTAAATTCTCGAGAGTAAAGAATTATTTAGAGAATCTGATGTGCACGAAATGTTCCTTGATTAAAATTGTTTTGGGTGAAATAGCGGTCGTTAGCCACAAATAAGCCTGGCGTTTCAATAAAATCTTTATATAATATCTTCGTGACAGCTGACACATAGATACACACACTGACACAGTGAACATGGCTGCCGCGTGAGACGAGTGACACCTAATTTGAGCTATATAATGATTTCTTGCAATCGACTAGTACTGAGCACTATTTCACCCACAACAATATTACAGTAGAAATAGTGCAATCACCATCCCAAGTTGTAAAGCTGTCTACAATCGGAGAATTCAGCGTGCGAAAATTTCGAGTCAATAGATGGCGTCACTATTAGCTCGTTGACTGAAGCTGTCGGGACTCATAGCCGAATACAAATTTCCGAGGGCCCCGACTGTTTCACTCACACAATCACACACATTTCCATCTTATACAAAACGCACACTATGGCGGCTCAAAACAGTGCGCTACGTGAATATTCGCTTATGCCACAGAATTTGGACTTCGTTCCACGGTTGTTAGCAGCTTGCTCAGAGGTTATGAGAATCAATTCTGCAGATTATTGTTGATGATAAGCACAGAAAATCAGACAAAAATTCGGGATAGGCACCAATAGTAGTATACTCAAATCATAGGCATAATGAGCTGCCAATTGAACTACTTATTAATTAATTTGTAGGTTAGAATCATACTCGTGAACAAACTGTCCGTGCTCAATAATGTGAACGTGCATAAACTGTGTTGCGCATTTTTTACCTAATTTTATGTAACATAGGGATGTTAGATATCTTCTTTAGGTTAAACTGGCGTGCATTTTCATTCTTCTTCAAGTATGGGGAAACGCCACTGAAACTTCGATGAAAGTAAATTTTCATTTTTACAAATGACTATGAAAGGTCTAATCAAGAAGCACTTATTGCAGTTTCCATGAAACATGTAGAGAAACTATAGAATTCGATACATAAAATGTCATATAAGTTCAGGTATAATCTCATATAAACGAGTTTGCGTCCAGATAAATTATCAAATGCATTTTCATGCGCAACATTGTGTATGCACTGTCTTCACATAACATGTTGCACTCCTCGATTGAATCTATGTAATTAAGACTCGTATATGTTAAAATGGTGGGAAATTTAAGCTAATATCATCTAACGTGTATTACAGTGTATCTTTCAGTCAGTTTGACTATGCGTCATTCAAAACCTCATATCAGTTTTGACGCTGCAGAGTAGCTGCCGTCACAGTCAAGATGAATAAACTAAAAATATGTCACTATTTTTTCAAATACTCGCAATTACTTTAATGTCCTTAATTGTAATTATTGAAATAATCAGACGTCTAATTGGAAATTTAGAATCCTCCGGACGATAACTGCAAGTAGAATTCCTGGATTGAATATGGATAATCATTACCCGTGTAAAAATTTTTTTAGGGGCCTGTGAAGGCCCTAATTAATTTTACCGAATTAATCCCGGGGCCTGTTTAGGAAACCCGTTCGGACCCCGTAAGAGATGGTCACGCTTTTTGAAAAGGGACCCTTAAAGGGTGCCTTTTTAGGGCCTTTATTGTTTTCTTATTCATTCCTGGTCATTACCATATTGGGCCCCTGGAACATCCTGATAATAGCCCTTTTGCTTTCTGGATATACCCTTACTCCATATAAACAAAAAATATTCAAAAAAATACAGGAATATTGAAAAATATCGACACTATTCATCGGAATTGAACATTTATCATCACTTATTATCTACTAACTTGGTACATAAAGTCAAAAGTAATATTAGGATAATGACATATACTTATCCGGGTCGAAAAACATCTGAAATGTAAAAAACTCCGCCAAGTACCCAAATTATCTTACAATGAAAATTCACGACAAACATATCGCCAGTCTCTGTCATGATACTAGGAAAGTCTACAAAGCACTGAAATTTCCCTGCAAGTCTACGTCGTGGACTCGGACCTCGCTGTTTCGTGTAGTGATATCGCAACATCATTCCAAGAGCTACGTACTTGGCGGGCACATTTTTTTTTTCTTATCACTTGCAGCATTTCACCTTTCCTCTTTCCTCCAAGAAATACTTGTAAAGCAGTAATAACATTTTCAATAATCGGACTTATAATTACACCAATCATAATACGTATACAAATGATGCGAAACTTTTCATGGTATACAGGGTGATTCAGGTTGGGCGCACCACCTTACGTGGGTGTATTCCTTCTGAAAATCTAAGACTAAATTTCCTTTACCAAAACTTCGAGGGACTAACGGTTTGGGAGCTATGGAAGATCTTAGTTGACCAATCACAGGGCTTATGAGTGACGTAGACAGGGTCGGTTCAAGAGTGTAAGTCGAGCAGTGCCCGCGGCGATGCGATTTTTATTGTACGACGTTTTAGTTCGATTTCTAGATGAGTATGACAGCGTCGCCTCCTGGAGATGTCTTCGTACGGCATTCACCTCCGTTCTCGCCGTCCTGATCCTCTGCTTCATAGTTTCAGTCGTCCAGGTCCTCCACTCCGTAATTCTCGCCGTCCAGATGCTCGGAATCGTAGTCGCATTTGTCCAGGTCTTCGGTTTCGTAGTTTCAGTCGCCCAAGTCTTCTGTTCCGTAGTTTGAGGACCTGAACGACTGAAACTACGGAGCAAAGGACCTGGACGACTGAAAATACGGAGCGCAGGACCTGGACGACTCAAACTGCGGAGCGAAGGACCTGAACGACTGAAACTACGGAGCGAAGGACCTGGACGACTGAAACTACGGAGCGGAGGACCTGGACAACTGAAACTATGGAGCGCAGGACCTGGACGACTGAAACTACGGAGCGAAGGACCTGGACGACTCAAACTATGGAGCGGAGGACCTGGACGACTGAAACTATGGAGCGCAGGACCTGTACGACTCAAACTACGGAGCGAAGGACCTGGACGACTCAAACTACGGAGCGGAGGACCTGGACTACGCGAGCTACACTGAGAAAATTTTATTGGATAGATTCCCATACTACGTATAGTAATTTTGGGATATACTTGCACTATGGCGATCAGTCTTATACTTATACATACGGCGACTATAAATAAAGTAACGTACTAGTTATGAGGTTCATCGATAGTTGTTATACGTAATCTAAAAATTACAAGTGTTACGTCTACGCCACGATGTATGAATGTGTGCTGTACTTGAATTTCATGTCTCCCAAATATTTACCGAAGTTAGCTGTATAGTTTTGCAATCTTCACTGTACAATGGATATTGAATTTTGAGGGGCCATCGTATACAAATCGTATCGTTCAAAATTCTAGTAAACTTTCCAGTCAATCCAGCACCTCGTGCCTGCTATATATGAATCGTCACTCTACTGCAGATATTATTTCGTAAGAAATAGTAAAAGATGAGACGCTGCAATAGGTAAGATATCATATATTCTAATAATTGTCCAGACCTCTGTGTGAATTGTATCGTAATTATTCCCATACAGCAGATATGTTATCTTACGTACCTCTGCAAGTGAACTAGGGCTCCGTCTATAATATATCGTGACATATACCCATAGCAATTCATGCGACTCGTATATGAAGGATTCCTATACTGTGCGGGAGTCGCATACATTGGGTGGCGTAAATTTCAAAAGCTCCGTCCATCATAAATCGCGTAAACCTAATGCCGGCGTCGCGGCGCAATTCCAGTCAGCCAGTTTTTTCCTAGCATCGTCACGAGACGGACCCCTGTAGTGTGAAGTGACTGTGAAATCACAAAGATTTTCTTAGGATTTCAACGAGATCGCGCAAAAAGTGTGTGTAAGTATTAATTAATAATCATATTTATTCTATTCTAGTCTAGTCTAGTTCAGTCCCCACTTGTGCCATTTTTACACGTATCGTTGATCACAAATCGTCAATGTACATAAGAAGCTTGTTTGTATAAGCTGCAAAATGATCTGTTACGCTGGATATTAGCACCAATCTAGGGCTATAAAATTGCTCGACATAAAGAATTGTTTCCCGAGAATTTTGTTCAAACTGTTCATCGAGTGTTTTCAGTTTGTATTGATAATAATCATAAATAGGCAACAAACATGAATGCATCCCTGTATCAGAACGGAGAGCAGAGTGAGCCTATACCCGAGGTGAGCACCATAGAACATATGTAATAGACAAAAAACTTTCTGCGCAGAATCCATGCAACTTTTTGATTTCGCAATTGCAGTATCCGTCAAGATTTCAGAATCCTTGTCCGTTAGAAGCCATAGTCTTCGATAATAACGATGTCGAGCTCCAGCGTGCCTTGAGCGACTCGCTCTCATATACTGAGATTGGATTTATCGAACCTCCATCCTGTGTATGTATATACTCGTGAAAACATTTCTCCTTTGGACATGTGGAGTCCCTAAGCCTTCGTATCAGATTATCGATGGCGTAGATTTGTGTTAAAAAAACGCAATGCTTCCAATTCCTATACAGCGATCCACAGTTCGAGGAGAATATGTTTTTAATACTATCCCTATGAATTCGCTCATATTATTAAAAATACAAATTTTATTATAGACCGGATCCAACAAAACGAATTTAGATGATACATCTCGCAATGCATTGTCAAAAACGGTATCCATCGAGTCAAATAACGGAGGCGAGGCTCAAACATCAGTACGTTTGAATTTAGGAATGTAATGCGCATTTTCAGAACAAATTTTAGGTTCTATTACTCATTTGACGTAAATATGAATCAATTGTTTAGAAATTGGAAATATTGCTGCGAAAATACACTGACGGAAAAGTCATTAAACGATCATATAAGCACAATAATGGCTATTTAACCGACTCGACAAGAAAACTTCTGGTACACCTGATAATTCAGAGTGAACTCGATAAGGCTTTAGCAACTTTATCTGACGACGGCACGGAAAAGTTGCAGGATTTTATGTAAGATTGAATGCATGGAGTTATACGCGGCGAGTCAGTATTATTTATCACGTTTTGGATGATTATTATCATTGGTTAAACACAGAATTTCTTCGGAAATGCTCGTCAGTTACGCAACTGACATAGAAAAGTTATTCAAGACGGAAAGTTCGGGTACATATTTTAACCCATTTAAATCAGTCAACGGAGTTCGTGTATTAGCGCATGGAAAACTATGGGAGCATTACGGATACGTGAAGGCCGTCTTGAGAGAGCAAGGGGTATTGGAAATACGTAAACCTAGAACGAAACAAACCCAACACTCCCCCATAGTGACCGGTTAGTAGTTTGATAATCACTCTAAGTAGATGCGTACAATTTGATGCAACCGTAATAATATTTCCATTTGGAGATGATGTAAAACTCAAACTCGAGTGGTTGAAATCTCACTGTGAGCCTTGGGAAGAGGTATTGGATACGTGGAGAGCAACACATCAAGTGCGAAGACATATTATCACGGTCGAGAATAAGGCGATCTTTGAATATTTTGGCGCGATATTAGCTCTTCGTTTGCAAATAGGCTCTAAACTAGTATGTATCTGAAAGTATTTTAGCGGCCAAAATTCGAACTTCTGATTTACACTAACAGCATAATCGTATGTACAGCTTGAATGTGATTTCAATCTGTTATGGCCTGATAAACATTCAATTCTCTTCGACACATGGGGGACCATAAAACATCACCTCATATTCAGACTGAAGTCCGCGAAAAATATCAAAAACGCCGAAGATAAAGCTTACGTCCATTTGCTTCCAACATTGCCCGACAGTGAACATTCACATTGAGTCTAATCATATTTTCGAAACTATTTTCACTATACTTCATACAATAATAATACCATATGAATTATCAATGCAATGTTTTTGGTTTTTTAACATCTATTTTTAGGCCAGCAAGACTCTGTGATTTTCTTGCTTCTGCCGTACCTCATACCATCCGAACGCGTCAAAAGCAGGAAAAGAAAAGCAGCCATAAGTGAAGAGGCATCTAAACAAAAGGTCCCTTGCAACACGGCCCCAGATGCCTGCAAATTGAGTCTGCATGAACGAAGGGAATCGTTTACATTGAGGGTTCCGGTAAGCGATATACATATGTATACTACCGATTATACGAAAAACAAGTAGATCCTGCAGGTGTTCACAAGCATTGTTGCTAAGAAAATTGCAACAGGATTTGTAATAATATTTTTTATTTGTACGTTTATTCTCGATAATTTCAGACTGCAGCTGATCTCAACTCGGCGATAAATAAACAAAAAGAATATCTACGGGCTCGTGGACTCAGTGTTCAGCCTACTCCAGTGATCGTTGGGACAATAACTAATATCCAAGCGTCATACGTTGTAATTGACGATATCATTTATAACGTAGACTCGTATCTTCACGCCATCGATCTAACGTTCAAAATATTCTACGCTGTGAACTGCGAATACCCTGAACAATGTAGAAGCATATGGCTGTTCTTGCAGAAGGGTATTTACAATATCGAGGCCCCAACCGAAAAATTTCCGGTAGCAGTTAATGCATTAGCCGGAGAAATAAGACATTTACTGGCTTGACCGACCTGAAAGTAGCACCCATGTTAACGTTTCATAACATACTGTAATATCAGTCCAATACAGTTTGACGAAGCTTACCATGATTTGCTTTGCTTGTCAGTGCCTTTTCCATGATAATACCAGTCTTGTACGCCATATTTATTTATTACACGGCGATTTATCAGTTTATCGTTGCGCACCCGATGAAAATTGCGACAGAAGCTTTTCATGCTTTAGTTCATTCAGAAACCACAGGCTGAAAAAACATTCACCCAAAATGACCGATGGGACCAATAACGATGTTCTTGGCAATACGTTTACTAACGAAGGTACTTCATGTACGCCCCTATTAGAAAATTATGATTCCACAAATTTCGAGGATAACTCAAGCAGTAGATGTCAAGGTTGGGAAAATTTTGATCCAGACGATCTTATAGATGACACAGAATTTTTCGCAAAATTACAAGATACACACAATATTGAACCTCAAATTAAAAATCCCGAGATTCTTCCTCAGGGCGGTATTATAAAAAATATCCTCAAAGAAAAAGCGTTGAAATATATAGCAATGATGTATGATTTCCCTGAGATACCTCGAAGCAGAGTTCAAAATATAGTCAGTGGAACCTCCGCATTTATAAATGACATAGTCAATATGATTCAAGAAAAATTGCAGGTCTATCTCAACCTGAACGAAAGTCCTGATAATCAGTTAAAAATTAAAGATATTTTTGATATATTTGCTAAGCCGTTTGACAATTTGGATACAGAGTGGCATTGTTTTTCTAATTTTGTCCAGCGTGGAACCCTCATACTTCCAGAATATTATACAATTGGCGAAAGAGAAGAATTCAGGCACCAAAATGGCATACAAATTCTAAGTCACGTTGGAGTTACAGCGCAATATATTCCGATCAGAAACGTATTCAAGAAATTTTTCGAACTGCCTGGTTTACTTCAGGAAACATTAGATTATCTGAAATGTCTACAGTCGAATTCTGATATTATTTCGATTTTCGTTCAGGGTACTTTGTGGCAGTCAAAAGTTCCCTCGTTTGGTGACAAAATAGTTTTGCCACTTTTCATGTATTTCGACGACTACGAAAATAATAACCCTCTTGGAAGCCACAAAGGGATTGGTAAGTGTGGTGCAGTGTATCTCAGTATACCATGTCTACCACCGGACTTCCAATCCAAATTGGAAAATATTTTTCTATTCGTACTTTTTAACACATTAGATCGTGAAGTTTTCAAAAACGAAATAATTTTTACAAAAGTCATCGAGGAATTGAAATTTCTCGAAAACGAAGGCGTAACAATTAATCTTGGCGCTGGTAAAAAGCAATTATTTTTCAGTTTGGGGCAAATATTGGGCGATAATCTTGGCCTCCATTCGATTCTTGGGTTCACCGAAAGTTTTCAGGCTAATTTCTTCTGTAGATTCTGCCTCACTCCGAGAAATAATATACACAACATTTTCCGCGAAAATCAATGCATCTCACGTGATCCTGCAAACTACGAAACTCATTTACAGGTCAACGATCTAAAACAAAGTGGGATAAAGGAGGAGTGTATTTTTCACAAAATAGATGGCTTTCACGTGACAAAGAATTTGAGTGCAGATGCCATGCACGACTTTCTGGAAGGTATTTGCCCTTCGGATGAAGCTAAGATACTAAATTATTTCATTTACGAAGCTAAACTATTTTCACTGGCAGAGTTAAATGACAGGATTCGAGGATTTTATTATGGACCCAAACATAGCCAAAATAAACCCGCTCAGATTTTGGAACATCACTTGAAAAAAAATAAACGCTTAGCAATGTCCTCTGCAGAAATTGTATGCTTTACACGGCATGTATGCATGATGCTAGGCGACTTGGTATCAGAGAATGATGAACATTGGCAACTTCTAAAAATGTTGAAGATGATAATTGAAGTGGTCGTAAGTACTAAACTTACATCAGGCACCCACGAGTATCTGAGCACACTAATAACAGAATATTTGCAATTGCATGCAAAGTTATTCCCTCAATCTATGACGTCCAAGCATCACTTCATTGTCCACTACCCAAAGATATTGCGGACTGTAGGTATTCTATGGAAAAGCAGCTCAATGCGATTTGAGAGCAAACACCGTGAAGGAAAAATAATATCTCGTGCTGCAGTCAGTCGTGTCAATATATGTCGCACGATAGCGCTGAGACATCAGTTACGATTGAATTACCGTTTGATGTGTAAAAGAAACTTGTATTCCAATTATATGATTGGGCCCCAGACGCAAATGAACGTACGAGACGTCTTTGAAACAACTTTGTTCCATAGCATCTTGCCACCTGATTTAACAGATCCTGTATATCTTGCCAAGTGGGTCAAATACGAAAATGAAATAATCGAAAAGAACTCTGTCATAATGATTCCTTCCGAAGAAGGACCCGTATTTTACGATGTATACTGTATCATTGCGCACGTAGATTATAACTTTTTGATTATAACCAAGGAATTTTCGGACTGTTTTTTTTCATCAACACTCTCAGGCATATAAAATAATGAACATAGAATATTGCGACTTCAAATGTTTGTCGTACGGAGACCTGCAAAATGCAGTTATCACATATAAGAATCTAAGTAGTGACCGCTTTTTCTACATAACGAAGAAGTGGATGTAATTCCAACACTAGTAGTATATTATCTCCGTTTCTCGGCCCGTTTGGTCGTTTATACCAATGAAAAATATTCGTGCGATGGTCTAGTCTAGAAATTTTGAAAACTGATGTATATATATGTATTTATGAATAAAACATAATTCAATTGCAATTTGTGATGCATTCATAATTTTTCAACTGTCCTTTCAAATCACCATAAAGTACCCATATGTTTACTATATGCTAACTATACGAACAGCATGTGTTTAATATAAAATCTCTAATAACTGGAGTGAGTTTCCCTAGCTCAGTTTTAAACGTTACCGGAGTTACGGTTTCAGTTTACAACTGGACTAGTTAACCTTATTTCAATTGTCACAGATTCTACGTTAAACACCCGCTGGTCATATATTTATTTCTCCAAACGCAACATTCACAATTCATTTTTCTCCAGCATATGCATACATATATGGTGAAATTTCCAATATTATGCTAGAATAGGGATTGCAATATAGTATAGGGATTTTAGCCATGCAATATAGCAAAATTAGCATTGTTATAGTTGGGTACGGGTTACTATATAGTATAAATAAGTTTAAGTTCCGCTATATAGTAAAACTGCCATTGTCATAATTAGATAGGGATTTCTATGTGATTTGTGAGTTATAGCTATGCCGTATGGTAAATTTTTCAATATGATAATCGGTTATCGATCGCTGTGTAGTATCGCGGAGTGTCAGCTATGCGGTATGGTAAGATTTGCCATTTCATTCGTACACACAAAATACTATACTCTCTCCGGGCGCTTGATATATGCTGTATAATGATATTTACTGTAAGATAATTTAGTTGAACGGAACGTACGATTCCAGCTCTTGCTACTATGCCGTATGGCGATTTTTGCTTTATCGTGTACAGTAAAACTGACTTGGTGACATTGTCCATACAGTATCGTAGAAATTACCATATTACAAGTATGTCACAAAAGTACGATACTGTATAGCATTTATCAATATATTTTTATACGAATTGCTCCCGTAAAATTCTCTCAGTGTACAAAGCCGAGGATCTGGACAAATGAGACTACGATTTCGAGGATTTAGACTACGAGAATCACTGAGTGGGGTACCTGGAAGTATGAATCAGAGGATGAGGACGACGAGATGGAGGTGAATGCCGTACGAAGACATCTCCAGGAGACGACGCCGCCATACTTATCTAGGAATCTAATCTAACTGAAACGTCGTACAATAAAAATCGTTCCTCCGCGGGCACTGCTCGACTTGCACTCTTGAACCGGCCCTGCCTCGATCACTCATAAGCTCTGTGATCGGTCAACTAATGTAAGGTCTCGTGTAGCATCGAAACTATTAGTCTCTCGAAGTTTTGGTAAAAGAAATTATTAGTTTTCAGGAGGAATACACCCACCTAAGATGGTGGGTCCAGGCTGCATTACCTTGTAAAAAATATATAAAATTTAATTAACGCCCTCGGGCGGCCATTTTGGAGTACTAAGCGCTTTGTGACTTTATTAAAATCTCCTGACCGAGTGTGAGTACAGATTCGCACCAAAATCAATAGGGAGCTAGATTTCGATGGAGAGTAGCTACGTTTTAAATCTCAAGTCGATACATACAGCCGTTCGACTGATATCGTGGTCCCTAGCAAGCGTCCAGCGAAAAACGGGGCGGAGAAGAAGAAGAAGATTGTGTTTTTTCATCAACTTTAACAGTTAATATCTCTGGAACTAAAAGACAGATTCTGTTCGAATTTGGACAACGAACTCATTCGGACTGGGACTCATAACTTTGTCATCCTATAATATTCACGCATTCGGGAGATATAACGGTATGTTTACAGGTATACACCGTTGCCTCGGGTAAATAATTCTCGGCTGCGCTCGCCTACCTTCAAAATAGAAATAAGAAAAAAAAACTTTGGGGCTTGGTACTTGGCGGCGATTCGCTGCCGCGAATCTTGATACGTATTCGTAGTAACGAGAATTGAAGCTTTATCTTTGGGTTCGGAACATTCATTGTCCTCTGGAATTAATCCTTTGCGACTTGGCGATGCTTTCGATGCCCATCCCAATCTTTGGCGTCATTCAAGCAACTAGAAAGAGTTTGATGAAACAGCTTTTCAGTCACGGGTCCTTTGGCCATCTGAATACCTCTCAAAAAATCTAAAATGGATGGAATAATAAGTGAAAAATTAATGAAAACACATAACTCAAATTCAAAAAAATATGCGACGCTCCAAAGACATCATCATAGAATTGTGATCCTTTTATTATCATTTTTCGACCTCCGGCTTTTCTCGAGTTTCTGACTGCCGTACATTTTATTGCTAGTTCTCGGACCAAAAATTTGTTCAATATTGATTTGACCGTTTTCTTCATTTCTGACTCAACAATGCAATCGAGAGCTGTTTTATGCAAACAAGTATATATGAAACATTGATTTCTCAGAGTTAAAGCTTTGAAAATGTATTTTCAATCAAATAAACCATACTAATAATTCCAAAAAGAAGAAATACAAATGTCTCAATGTTTTTGCACATCGGAAACTTACAAAATCTTTATGAAAGGCTGCATCTGCTTTCAAACGCTCATCGAAGACTTGAAATCCCTGAATTGCTCATTATGATTAATATTTAATCTAGTACATGCCATAGTCTGGCGCAATTCTATGAGTTCTTCTCTCAATGGATTCACTTCGACAATCAGTTTTTTCTGGGAGAAGTATATCAGCTTTATAATGTCATCTGAAAAATATAATGATTAGTATTATTAACTGCTCCATAGAATTATGTTCTCAATTATTTCAAAATTATAATTATGTAATATTACCTTTGGAAAGATTAACTTCTTCATTTTTGAAGATTCTTTCTGGCGTCTTTGTATCCTCAATTCTTCTGCCTCCGCTGTTTATAACCGGGTTTGAATTTTCTGCTGGTACAGGATGCTTCAACGAAGAGATATCTTTATTCCCTGAGTTTTTCTCATTTTACAATTTGTGGGGATTAACATTAGTTATAGGAATCGGCATGGATAATATTTTTCGGAGCTTCCTCAATTTGATCCTCTTGCAGTGTACCAATGAATTTGGTTGATGATTGTGCTGCAGCTGACGCGAGGAGTCCTGGGAGTGGCTTTTTCATGTTTTTTCTCTTGAATTTTGTGTTGTTGTTGAGATCCTCCCCGTTCTGCTTTTTTTTATCGCTTTGACATTGTTTTTCAGAGTTTTCGATTTTATTTTACGACTGATTTGACGTGAGGATTCTGAAGAATCAGTACTCCAGTTATCTGAGTTAACTGTTGAGTTGGATAAATAAATCTATGGGATTTAACTTAGAAAACAATATTAATATCGCAGAGTTATCAATTGTATAAGAAATTACACTTAAGGCAAATTAGATTAATACATAAAAAAAACTCACCATCATACACTTCATCATAATCATTGTTCCGTCGTCACACTTCAAATTAGGAGAATGTTACTTTAAGGCACCAAACACACTTATAATACACGACACTACACCGGCATTCTACACATGCCCAAAATCAATTTCTCTTTCACCTTTTTCGCACGACGAACATTTACGGCTCAGAACAATACAATCAATACACATAAAAATAGTCCTTAGAGAAACGCTTGACCAACGTCAAGCAGCAATCAAACAATGAGGCGACGGGGAATCCCACGTTTTCGGTAATCCTTGACCTGAGGGAAGAAACGCATCCTTCTAAGAAAATGAGACAGCGGACGGTCAACAAACTTTCCCATATTCCTATACTGGTCATTTGCACACATCTGGCAGCCAAACGGGCAAATAGTTCAGACAATGGAATCGAAGTCAGCCTATGGAGTGCAGAGACGAACGCGACACCCCCACGACATCCCTTCCTCCTCAATTGCTAACCAACAATTTTAACAACTTGGGGAAGAAAAACCAGATACATTTGAAACACCGCTCAGAGTAGACACAGCAAAATACACTTCACGACAATCGTTCATTTCACTAGTTACACACAACACTCTAACATTCTCATTTCTGTAAGACTTGTAATATAAATAAATAATTGACACCGTTTATTTTATAAACTCTTTCATCGAACTCATTTGTGCCTAACCGCACACCCCAACAATCAGCTGCGCAATATTAACTTGGCGCGCAGCAGAAGAAGATGCGAAACCCTCACCTGATTCGACAATCATTATCAGATTCTTCTGGCTCTGAATCAAAAGGCAAATAATTTTTACCGAGCAATTTCTTAACATCAGTAATGTTAGAATTTGCATCTTTGAAAAATTTCATCGTTTCTGCAGCTTTACGGATGCAACTTCAAATTTGAACCAACTCTCTGGAGCAGACATCTCCGCCCTAATTAAATCTCTAATTAATTTTTTATCTTCCTCCTCACAAGGGCCATCCATATACCGTGCCACCATACACCCCTTATTTTGTTCGAAATCGATCCACGAACTTGGAACAAATTCAATAGATCTACTGCCGTTTTCATTCGCGTCGTGAACGAAGTAAACGATCTGATACGGATATAATTGATATCCTGTCACTGAAAAAGTTGACAAGAAATAGTGATTAGTTACCACATTATCAAACGATTGATTTGCAATATGATACCAGAGAAAAGATACATACGTGTGGAGGAAATTACAAATAAGTGAGGTTAAAGGATTCAATAAATATTGTGTTTCGTCACTACATTTCTTATGCTGATTTTTTTATACTATATCACGCAATTAATAATAACAGTGTGGTGTACTTACTTTTGTTATAATAATAGCCAATTTCGATTCAAACTATCACAAATATTGGGAGACAATTCAGCACCTGGCAAACACAACACAGCCTCGGGAACACGTGCTCGCAAATGTATGAATTTTTCAATGGCGTCGTAAACATACGCCCGCCTGACACGCTGTTGTCATTTTGGCGGGATAGGCTCACCACACTCTCACCAAAGTGAGAATGAGTAGTCGTGTACATGCGTGTAGGGTGCACGGTCTCTATGGCCGTTACCAGGAACAAGACTAGTCATATCGGTAATGCAGATTTTTTTCTTGCCGATGGTACAGTACGCAACCTCCAAAAATTTAAAAAAGTAGTTCGGAATTGAAATTATACAATTATAAAGATTAATGTTGTGGTCTGGGTAGAAAAGAAAAACTGAAGCGGACAGTTGTTGTAACAAAAGTATTGTATTAACCTCTTTGTGTCTAAGCTTGCCTTGTTACAAGAAAAAGAAGAAGCTAGTCTTGCCAACCTTACATTTAAGAACAACTGACGCATGCGCGCAGTCCACCTTACATACTAAAAATGATCCTTATAGTTTGTATGGGGAGCCGGTAGCTGTCGCTCGAATCCAACAATTAATAAAGCATGGAACGTGACAAGGAGAAAGTTGCACGTGATCGGAAACGTACAAATAGATATTTTTTTAAAGAGTTGAAAGCAGATATGAATCAGGTGCCTCAAGAGAGAAAACAGCATCTAGAAGCCATAGATTATAAGTGATGTTTTTCTAATGACAGATACTGCAACGGTGCACTTTTACGGGAAGGGTTACCCGGGAACCGCGCACTTCGGCGTCAACGTTTATTTAATAGAAAACTAATAAGAAAACTGATAGTTGGGCGCCAGACGTTTTCACGTCACTCGAAAGACTAAAACATATAGTTTGACGGCGGAAATTGTCAGATAGCTCAGAATATAATAGCAACTAAACGGTAGAGGGGTAGGGTGCCAATTAATACTCAAAGACAATGAATTATGTTTTCGACTGATTTATTCGGAAGTACTGAATCGGTACGGGAAAAACTAGAGCACAATCCGCAATAATTACGGGAATGAGTAATACAAGATTTACAAAATTATGTTCTGTGATTCAGACAAATTCGGGAATTTACAGGAACAAACTAATAATCAAATATCCAAAATATATGACACAATATAACGAAATATAAGAGAAATTCACAGTAGTCGTCTTGACACAAGATTAATCAAATTATACGGGACTTAGAGTAGAAAATACGAAAAATATATCAATCACATAAATATTAACTAAGAACTAAATACTAAATAACAATGCTGGCTTCTACGCTCGCTAGCTCCAGGAATAGTACGTTAACAGGTCGTTTGTGATCGAAATAATAGAATAAGAGAGAAAGACAGAGAAAAAGAAGAAAATCTAACAGAATCTACCGCATGCTGAAGCATAGAGAAAAAGCCACAAATAGATACTAAGCACGAGTCGACTCGAGAATCCGTTTTTAACAAGACTAAATATAATAAAATATAACCGGGACGAAGTCGAAGGACTTAACGAACCATAATCGTGGCCTACGCCACACCAAATATAACCTACTAAATAACTAAACGGGATTCATGAGCGACCTCGTGGTTTTACATAAAATAGGTCTTACCTTATCAGCGATAAGTTGGCTTCAAGCACAAAATGGGAATAATAAAGACAATATAACAATAAACTAAAACTTTAACGGTAACTAAATAACAATGATATAAATTTTAACTAAATCTTTAATACACTATTTAACAAAACTCGGGAATGTAGCTGGTGTTCGTGACGTGAGGATGGCTGAGCGTAGAAGTAGGCCGAGTCCTGCGTTACCCCACATTTTATAGCTGCGGGATCCCCTAGCTGCTAGGCGATTTGAATCGTCGTACTTAGATTTTTCGTCAAAATCTTAGTCGTCAGACTCAGCAGTTAGTTGGCCGCGTTGGCGTGAGTTTCGGGACGCGTAGTCCGGGACGCTCTAGTCGTAGGAGTTTGTCCAAGTGTTCATCCAACATGGCGGTACGGCGGGATGTTTTGAATGTGGTATAGCGGGACTCGTACGGGATTTCGTGCATACGTCTTCTTCTCCAACCTCGGTTCTCGTCGCGGGACTCCTCGGGATTATCGTCGGGACGAAGTGCACCCTGGCTGCGTTTTAACAAGAAAAACGGACCGGTCAGAGGATCTGGCGGAAGTTCTGATGCCCCAATACCCGGATCTGCATCCAGAATTCCCCATGAGCGATGTGGAAGGCTTACAGGCAGGCCTGCCTCACATGGTTGCAGTTCTACTACCGGGACTTTTCGGGAGTAACGCCGGTAGCGGGACGATACCGGGAAAGCCGATGACAAGGTCTAGTTCGACTCCAGGTCGATAAGTCATTGGCAACGGGAAGCTTTGTTGGGTTACTTGGAGTTTTCGCCCTGCTCTATTCAACCATTGCCTAGACGTCCAGAATTGGTTGACGGGAGTGGTTCAGCACCAGGCTGATCAGTCTGCGGGAACGGGAGGGTTTGACTCCGGGAGTCATCCTTATTCGACCGCTCCTGCGGCATCCACGACCGGGAGTTGGGAAAGAGAGACGTGTTGACTGGAAGCTGTAGTTCGGGAAGGACCTCGGTTTCAGACGTCGGATGTAGTCCCTCGACGTCCTGGCGTTGTCCTCCCGAGCTCCGCTATTATAAAGACTCGATATAAAGAAAAAGGGGGGTTATATAATAGATCAGGTTAACCGTACTAATAATCAAACTATCGATAGAAATAATAATCAAATTAATTAGCATAATAATAATCAAGCTATTTTACGACCTGTGCTACTTCTCTGGAGCTGTCCATCCTCACGTCACCTGCCACTCGTGCGCGGTATTGTGACGGTTGCAAAATGCAACGTCACAATACATAGACAAATTTATTACAAAAAAAATTGATGTATTATATCGACGCTGCTTACGAAAAGTAGCACGTTTCAAATTTCTTACGAAAACTAGCACATTTCGACTATCCACGAAAACTAGCACGTTTCGATATTCACCGCGAAAACTAGCATGTTTCGGTTTTCGCCGCGAAGACTAGCACGTTTTGATATTAACCGCGAAGACTAGCATGATAATATCAAAACGTGCTAGTCTTTGTGGTGAAAGCCGAAACATGCTAGTTTTCGTGGTGAAAACCGAAACATGCTAGTTTTATCGAAACATGCTAGTTTTCGCGGTGAATATCGAAACGTACTAGTTTTCATGGTGGAAACCGAAACATGCTAGTTTTCGTAAGAAATTTGAAACGTGCTACTTTTCGTAAGCAGCGTCGATATGTAGGACTCTTTTTATATGTCTTGCTTATTTTTGAATTTCCCGCGTAAACGTTAAGTTGATGTTTGTGCCGCCAGAGGCGTTCATAAGAACAAGGAGGCTGTGAACCGAAAGGTCGGCCATTATTATGTTTTATGAAATGTAAGAACGCGTGTCGTGAAAAGAACACCCCGCTTTATGAACGTTTCAATATGTTCTGTTACAAACTGAATAAAGAACTAATACTCAGAAGAATCTATTTAATATCCTACATATAATCCTTTGAATAGCTCACATAACTTCTGATGATAGTGAATATGATGTGGAGCACACCAATCACCAAGAAAGTGATGATGAGATTGCAGCCTATATCGAGGACGACAGCTATTCAGAAAAGGATGATCAAAAAATAGATCGCCCTGGAAATGTACATCTTGATAGTTCGCCTGGACCATCGACTGAATTGAATCCCATAGAAATATTGCAACTACGACAGTGGGCTATTGAATCAAACATAAGTCGCACACAGTTGAGTGATTTATTGGTCATTCTGAATACAAAATGGCTTCCTCAGTTACCAGACACAGCTAAAACATTTTTACATACGTCAGGAGCATCGTACGACATATAGAAAATGGAAGATTCTCTAAGATCGGAACCCGAACAGTTTGTGTACTTCGGAATTGCACAAGGGCTGAAAAAATATCCAGCTTCTTTTCACGGAGGTGATGTTGAATTAATTGTGAACGTAGATAGTCTACCGCTGTCAAAATCAGGCAAATCACATTTCTGGCCAATTTTATGGAAGGTTTTTTATGATCCTGATATACCGTGAGAATCAGATGAAACCGAATGGTCCATCCGCCCAGACGGTGAATATTTGGTATTTTCATGGGGATAGCCACTCGTTGCACTGAAAATCCCTATGGTGATTTTGGCACGCGGTCGATGGAACTCTGCAGCCATTGTTGGTGAAAGCCGGCTGACTGTCAATACATCGCGAAAGGTAGATATGTAGATATTTGAAGCAAAGAAAGGAACATAACAACACATATCTACCTTCCGCGATGTATTGACAGTCAGCCGGTTTCCAACAACAATGGCTGCAAAGTTCCATCGACCGCGCGCCAAGATCACCCTAGGGATTTTCAGCGCAACAAGTGGTTATTCCCCTAAAAATACCAAATATTCACCGTCTGGGCGGATGGACCATTCGGTTTCACCTGATTCTCACGATATATCAGCCTTTCGCAGTTGCCATTTACTCTGGATCAAGTAAACCAAACAACGTAGACGACTATTTTGCCGATTTTATTCAAGAACTGAATTATTTGCCACAGGAAGGTTTGGTGATGGAAGGAAAAAAATTCAACGTTCACTTGAAAGCCATAGTCGCTGATACTCCGGCTCGATCTACGGGGTGATTCATTTTAATCGCCCCAGGCCGATTTTTCCGAAACTAAGCAAGATACGAAAAAAAGTTTGGTATAAAATATTCATGGTTCAGAGGGGAACGAAACTTGGTGATATCAGTATTTCCGTAAATGGAGCGGCCGATGTCAGGTGAAGGTCAACTTAGTTTTTTTTAAACGGAATGACATATTTTTGTCTCCAGAATCGGCAAGAGCGTCAAATTCGGCACCAAAAAGTACTTATATAGATATGGCCTTAGGTCAATAAGTAACAAGGTAGAACCGGTCAAAACAGTACACATGCGGCCGCGCTTCGCGGTCGCGGTGCAGCGCCCGCCAGCGTATCAATCTACAGATATCTCATCGAAATTGTTAGGAGACTTGAGTATCCATGTTTTGAGGAATATGAAGGGGTCAGATTATTTTTAACGTGGAGTTGCTGAGGGTGAATAAAGTGTAACTAGTTAATTTTGATGTTTCCTTTATTAATCAAACAACAAATTTCTGTTCGAAATTATTTCATTGCGTTTTTTACTTTCTATTTTTTATTTCAACATCAAATTCGTAATATTTATTCATTTTTGGCATTATCGCAAGTGTTACGTGAGGGTGAAGCCCGAGCGGATGTTAAAGAAGTTCACGTAGCAAAGAAATAATTATTTATTTGACTTATTCATATACTAGTTCGTATACTAGTATTCATATTCTATATCATATACTAGTTAAATGATTAACAAAAGAAGATCAAATGAATCTAGCGTATCGATGAAATATTGGTAAATGATTAAACAATAATGATTATTAATGAGGATATAAACTACAGATTCTGAAAAATAAAAGGGAACGATCGGTCAATTTACCTCCTCAACTCGCTCTGTCTCAACTGTTAATTATGATTGCGGTAACGAATAACTATATATAACTAGTTGGAGGATAATATGAGCGGGCGATATTCTAGGCAAGGACCAATTCGCACATGAAAGACTTATGCACGGATTAGCCTTTTATCACTCGTAGGTGATTTTCTAAGGAAGATAGATTTATATACGAAAGACTTATACACAGATCTATCTTATGATTACTGGTTACTTTTGGCAAGCAATTGGTTGAAACAGACAAACCTAGCTTGGTTGTACGACTGTAGTGACGTAGGGTCCCGTCGGATGATGTCTGAGTCCGTCCCACTGTATATTAGGCCAGCGTATCTCACCTGACGATGAACTAAGGCTTAAGGCCATGCCACGATCAAACGCAGATGCGTGCGCAAACGCAAACGCAATCGCAGAAATTTTTTCACCGAACTCCACTTTCATGTCGCATTGACGTCTATGGTCGTGAGAGCATTGAGGCTTCAGAGGTCATGTCCAATATACTAGTAATCCAACAACAACAATTCAGAGGTTATGTTTGCAGTTTTGGAAAGTTATGGTTATAAAGATAAAACTTTGGTAAAGTAAAGCAATCAAAATTAAAAATGGATTCTGAAAATGAAATTGATACTTTGATATAATAATATTATCAATTGCTCTGTGGCTTCGCATTCCGACGAAAGTGAGCACTCCATGGTTTTTGAGGTCGCTGAATCCGAATCTCAAATCGGATATTCAATATTCAAAATGGTGGATCCAATATAGCGGGAGGAAATTTCAGTTTTTATTTGATTGAGTTGATTTTAATTTGGGCGCCTAAATACGACAAAATATCTAACATAATATGGACAATATAAATATCTAGCGAGAAATTTTTTGTCTCGTATAGGCTTAGGGGTCACGTAAATAAAGACACAACACTCACATTATGCCTGTGACACGCAGATCGAGCGCACCGTTCTAGAGGCATCCATCTAATATACACTCGACCCGCTCTCTTGTGATCCGAGGTCTATCCCACCATTCCACACGTGGTTATCATAGAAGGATTTGGGAAACCAATGTATTTATTTCCAGTGTATAAAATAAAATAAGAATCGAATTTTCATTCTTTGCTTTGACATCGATTATTATATCATAGTTTTAAGGAAATACAGGGTATATTGTAAGAAACGGTCAAGTTTTTTACAATGTCAAGGGCACGTTCAGTGTCTAGTCGAAAACGAAAAATTAATGAGGTACAAATCAACAGTTCTGATTCGGACACAGACATTTCTCTCGATACCGATGATTGGTTGATAGGTGAGAGTGACGATGAAGCAGAAGGGATTCAGCAATCCAATAATGGGCCACAGGAAAGTACTCAAGATGTGCTTTCAGAATCTGAGAATGAATCCAGTGTACCATTATCGGAGCGCTTGGACATGTTCCGAAAAGATCTGACGTGGACTAAACAGTCTAAACAGTCACCATTTGAACCAATACTTCATCCATTTACTGATTTGAATGCAGGTGTGCAATCTGAAAGTAGTCTCGATAGGTACAGCAGTCCAGCCGAAATTTTGAAAAAGTTTCTTTCGGCAGAGATGATTGAGATGATTTGTTACGAAACAAATAAGTATGCTGCAGAGAAAACAAATGCCTCGAGTCTTGCTAACAAACTGAAGCCGCAATCGAGAATACTAAAGTATACAGAAACAGATCCTGATGAAATGTATACATTCCATGCAATAATTCTTTTGATGGGAATTATACACAAACCATCGCTTGACATGTATTGGACCAAGGATAAAATGTTAGCAACACCGTTTTTCTCTGCTACCATGAAATACAATAGATTCCGTCAGTTGCTAACTCTACTACATTTCTCCGAAAATGAGGATGATTCAACAGATAAGCTCATAAAAATTCGTCCTGTTCACGAACTTCTAATTGAAAATTTCAAAGCCGTTTATAGACCAGGAAAAGATATAAGTATTGACGAATCATTGATACCATGGAAAGGTCGTCTAAATTTTAGACAGTGTAATCGAAATGAACGAGCTCGTTTCGGGATAAAGATATACAAAAATTGCGAGTCAAAAACTGGCTACGTTTATGATCTGAACATATACACTGGTAAAGATCGAGAAAATCAAACAGCCCGTAAAGGAATAGGCATATCTGGCACAGTAGTAAAAAGATTACTTGGAGATCTCGCAGGTCAAGGCCGATCGCTTTACATTGATAACTGGTATACATCTCCACTTCTGTGCAAACAGCTTGTCGATGAAAAAACGAACGTGTGCGGAACCGTGCGTGAAAATCGTAAATACATGCCGAAGATGAATACAAAAAATCTAAGAGTTGGCGACATGAAAGTTTGGTACACTCCAAAAATGGCTTGTTTAGCATGGAAAGACAAAAAAGTTGTTACGATACTCACAACAATGCACAATCCAGCCATGACTATTACCGGAAAAATAGATAGGCTCACCAAGAAGGAGATCATGAAGCCAAATGTTGTTATTTCTTATAATAACAATATGGGAGGTGTCGATAAAACAGATCAGTCTATTTCTTCTTACGAAACAATTCACAAGACTGTCAAGTGGCATCACAAATTATACTTTCATTTATTCGATACTGCAATTTACAATGCTTCCGTCGTCTATAATCATCTCCAAATTGATTCGAAAACAATGACTTCTTTACAGTTTCGTCGTGCACTGGCAACAGAGCTGTTAGAAGAGCATTGCGCTCAACACACATCATCTAAGGAGTATCATTGCAAACCCAAAAATCCTCTATGCTCGTCACGAAATGACTATCCATCCTTTATTTCAGACGATAAGAAGATGAGAAAGCGATGCACTGAATGTTATTCCAATAAACTTAGGAAGGCAACATGTTTTATGTGCAAAGATTGTGGTTGCGTTCCACTGTGCGTGGTACCTTGCTTTCAAAAGTATCATATGTGATGGTGTTATCAGGTAAAATACCGAAATTCTTTTTTATTTGCTGTCCAAGTACAAAACTGAAGATTATAAATTGTTGAATACAAAAATTCTGAGAACGCAAAAAATGATAGGAAAGAACAATAGATATAGAAAAAAAAAAAAAATGAATAAGATCAAAACCGAAATAAAAATAATAAAAAATTGAAAATACAAAAAAAAACATTTTTAGATATTCTAAAAATACAAAAAAAAAAAAATAGAATACGAAAGATACGAAAAAAATGTTTCTAATATGAATAGTAAAAAAAAATTTTTTAAATACAAAAAGCACAAGAAAATTTCAAAATACAAACAGCCCAACATTTTCAGAATACAAAAAGCACAAAAAAAATACAAAATCGGAGTCAACAACCGCCACGTCCTCGATTCGTGACTCTGGGTTCGGCAGAGAGCGGGATTTAAAACCAAAAAAATAATTTGTCACATTTTTTACTATGGATAATTTGTCATAAATGGCTTGCTAAGTTTTTATTCATCATAATGTATCCGAGCTCCAAATACTTAGAGTCAGGACTCAAATTCGAAGTTCGCGACCACAAACATCTAAAGATACAAATTTTTGTCGAAATCCAACGACTTTTAGAATTTCCTCCCGCCATATTGGATCTGCAATTGTAAATTTTTTAAATTCGATTTGAGATTCGCATTCGGCGACCTCAAAAACCATTACATACTCACTTTCATCGAAATCAAACTATACTTCAAATTTGCGTCCACCATATTGCATCCGCCATTTTGAATTTTGTGAATCTGATTTCAGATTCGGTTTCAGTGACCTCAAAAACAAAATGGTACTCACTTTCGGCGGAATCAAACTATTTCTCGAATTTGCGTCCGCCATATTGCATCCGCCATTTTGAATTTTGTGAATCTGATTTCAGATTCGGTGTCAGTGACCTCAAAAACAATATGGTACTTACTTTCGTCTGAATCAAACTATTTCTCGAATTTGCGTCCGCCATATTGGATCCGCCATTTTGAATTTTGGAATTCCGATTTCAGATTCGGATTCAGCGACCTCAAAAACGGTGATTTACCAAATTACAGTCAAATCGATGTAGTAGAAAGATGTTTTTTTGCAAATGCCCACATATGTGTCATGGGACAAAAGTGGCACGACTTTTTTCTGTCCATATGTGTGTCACTGACAGTCAAGGAGTTAATATCCCTTTAATACTGTATTCTATTTCATTCTCACATAATCTTCTGGAATATCATCTCCTCATTCCATATTACTTATAACACTTCTTCACACGCTCAAATGTTGAATAGGATTTTTCTACTTTCACAGATTACGAAGAGAACAAGCAGAGTATTGGAACTTGTTTTGCGAAATAAAACGGGGTGATCCTCAACAGTTTTTCAAATACACCCGCATGGACCGTGCTAAGTTTGACGAACTTCTTGAAATCTTGAAACCTCATCTCAAGAAAAGGTCAATGCGAACGACTCTGATACCGGAAGAGCGTTTGGCTTTGACGCTTAAGTCAGAAAATTCAGTGCAGATTCACATTTTCACAGCCTTTCGTTACATGTGTACTAAATTTTATATGTGTACAGATATTTTGCTGGGGGTTTCCGTGTTGGCCGGAGCACAGCAAAACAAGTCATTTTGGAGACATGTGAAGCCATCTGGATTGCACTGTCAACTATTTATCTACCGCAAAAAACACCGCAGGACTGGTATGAAATAGGGAAAAACTTTTCGAAAATATGGAATTTACCGAATTGCATTAGCGCCATCGACGGCAAACACATTATAATCCAATCGCCACCAAATAGTGGTTCTTTATATTTCAGCTATAAAAAATCACATAGCATAGTACTTATGGCCGCATGTGATGCAAAATATAAATTTGCAATGGCCGATGTTGGTGCGTTAGGGTCGGATAATGACGCTGGAATTTTTGGAAAAACAGAATTTGGTAAAGCATTGCTTAATGGTCAGCTCAACTTGCCACCGGACACTCAACTTCCTAATAGCAATGTGATATTTCCACATTTTTTTGTGGGTGATGAAGCATTTCCACTCTTCAAATCATTAATGCGACCCTATTCTGGACCACAATTAACGCAAGAAAAATCTATCTTTAATTATAGACTCTTTCGGGCACGCCGTGTCATCGAAAATACATTCGGAATATTTGCTTCAAGGTGGAGAGTGTTTCGAAAGCCCTTCTTGTCACACCCTGAAATGGTTGACAAGGCGGTATTAGCATGTGTTTGTTTGCACAATTATCTGATGACACACCAAGATAGGTTACCAGCCGCTGAGAGAAGATATTGCCCAGAGTGCTATGTAGATACTGAAAACACAGAAACCGGTGAAATAGAACCTGGAGATTGGCGTATTAACGGAACGACTTTTGAAAACGGACCAATATTTCACGGTGGTAACCGAACCGCACGTTATTTCCTTGAATTGAGAGATCAGCTAGCAGAATATTGCACTCATCATGGCGCCGTATCTTGGCAAGATGAATATGTAAATAGGGGTGGAGTCATGTGATAGAAGTTAGCTTGACCATTTTTGTTTTGAAATAAAACCGACCTTGTGCTGACTTGTGCTAGATCTGTGCCACGTTGTGCCGCAGGCCCGAACACTTTATCTCAAAAAATGTACCCTCAAACGTCAAAAAACCGTTTTTCGAACCAGCATGGCCATTTTGTTTTTTCGAAAATTCAAAGCGTGTGCCGGAATGTGCTCGGCTTGTGCTGCGATGTGCCACAAAACCGAATCGATTGATCTTTAAAAATGAAGCCAATACAATCAAAATGTCGTGTGAAATATCTGTGTATAATCTTTATTCATATACAAACTCTACAGAATATCGACTTGTGTTTGAGAATCCTCGGAATTTTCAGAGTTCTCATTGCACATCGAACAGGACATCATATGATTTTCGCTTATCCGGCCTGAGGAAGGGTTGACGTTGCAATTGTAACAATTATGGATAACCTGAGATACTCAATAACGTATACTGATTGCGAATTGTCTCAAAATACGAAGGGTGTGAAAAGCGTACTTATGATAATTCAACCTGCTCCGAATGTATGAAGGATATGATGTGATTTTCCGTGAACGTCGTCTTGTGCCTATTTGAATTTCGGCCAGACAAACTGTATTCCGACAGACGATGCTTTTTTCCGGCGAATGTACTGTACATACATACATGTACTGTAACCTTTTGTTAATTTTTACCGAGCTGAAAGACAGGTAAAAATTACAGTTATTGTGAGTAATTTGTCCGGAAGGGACTCGGAGCAGCGCCTACGAAAAATTAAAGAAATCGTGTCCCTTGTCGTGGACTTGACTGGGTATTAACCCTCTAGTAAAGCCACCTTCCTTTTGCACGGATTCGGATGGGAATTATACCTCCACCAGAACCGTCTCCTACAGAACAGGGACGCTTTCGCGACCATGTCTGCCTATCAGACTTGGGACAAACGCTATCACCCAGACACGTATAGCTATTATAGCTCTATAAGTGCTGTCTGTAATAGGTCTGACCGAAGCTGACTCTAGCTAAGATTCTCTTGTTATATCCTGAAAACGTAAGGAAGTTAATATGGCAGGTAAGAAACAAATTCCTTATGGATCAGAATAAATTTTATCTCAAATCGATATTAAATCATATTGGTTGCAACCAGTTGTACAAACAAAAAAAATAATAATAAAGAATTTCACAAATAATAATAAATTAAATTAAGTTGAAGTTAATAACAAAGAAAAAATAAAATAAACAAATAATTGTTCGACTTATCAGGTATCGAAATTTTAATTTTAACGGTGAGTTTATACGTTCGATTAAACATAAATTGAGTTTGAATTAGCTTTCGCTGAAAAGCTTCTTTGTTTCGACTTTAAAATAGGCTAACCTATAAATATCCGAATTAGCATTTATAACCTGGATTTAAGTGGTATTTTGAAAATGGCAATTGGTAAGTTAATGTTATCAAGAAAGTTTTAAATAGACCTCGCGAATAGCAATTTCAGACGATTCCGAAATGGCAAATTGAAGCTACGAAGTCAAACCCAGTTTTAGCAGTTTGCTTGAAATATAGAATACAAGTGGATACGATGGGTGCTTTGCCATGAATCGCTCCTCGAGCGCCGCAGCTGCGCGACCTTTATACTTATGGTGACGTCATCGCGTGATCCCGTGCGCTGCGCTGTTGGTGGTGCGCGATCGGCTTCGTTGATGTGCGCCGAACGGTTACAGTACGTACATACATACATGTACGTACATACATGCAGGCACAGTACTTTGCTACATATCGCAAGTCTAGCCCAATCGTGCTATCGTACGTAAAGCCAGAGCCGTTTCAGCCATAAAAAATTGACTTTTATGTTGCCCAGATCTCACCACGTGGAGGTGCGGTTGGTATTTGTGAGTTGGAAGTTGATCCGAACGCACTTCGAGACCCTCATTCATACGTTCATTCATACGTTCATTCATACACGCATTCACACGTTGATTCATACATCTTAAATCTTATACCAATACTTATACGCTAGTTAGTGACTATATTATTACATAATATGAATAATGTACTTTACTTATTGTTAGGGTTCTAATTTTACGTGTAATGGGGTGACTCGTGTAATTTTACTATCTTACGGAAGAACCATAGGATGTCGGTTATACTTTTTTTTTCTTCCTTTTCATAAGGGAGACAATAACCTGCTCACGTCCGTCTTTCAGGAGTCATCAAGCCCGCGTAGCACATGAAGTTTCGGGAACATCGCAGGTATCTTACAATGTATTTTTTAGGTAACATTTCTCTTACGATGTTCCAGAGATATTCATTTCGTGACTCACTAGAGATGCTTCCAAAAATGTATATCAGGAAGGTTTCAGGAATCTTTGACAAACGTACATCTCTCACAACCTTTTTGCAATGTTCCACACAGATTCTTCTGAAACTTCAATCACGTTACTCCTCATGCATTATGATATATCATACCTACATGTGCGTACACTGCGTACAGTACAAACCGCGCTAGAATCCCGCTGGAGATCATTGACGTTGATCGTGACGCGAATTGTGTGTTGTGTGTCATATCGTGTTTTCTGGTGTTAGGAGGTAAGTATTTATATATTCAAACCTGCAATATCAATTTCTAACATTGTTATTTTTCGCGTACCTCGACGAAAATTAGGGAGTATGCGACTGCATTTATTGTATTTATAACCTCAAAATCATGTTCTGTTGATTTAATTACTAATATTTTTTCATTAAATATAATTTAATGGTTGTACAGGAATATGAAGCTGTATCTAGTAGCTATAATCTGATGCCAATACGACAATAAGTACATATATGGGCTATTTTCTCAAATATTAATTCAAGTCTGCAGTCTGGGGTCTTATACCACCTTGTATTTTTGTATAACTATTCTCAGATTTTAACTGTGTTCAGATTTTCGTAAGTCAATTTCATAAATTTTCATGTAAGTTCAGTGCGAACTAACCTTTTGACCGAATTTAATAAGGGTCTTGGAGTACCAGCCTCCGATTAATTGAATAAAATTTCCAATTCATTAAAATCACGAATCTCTACTTTTATATTCGAATGTGGGATGATTTTGTTTCTTTTTGACATATTATTCTTTGCAAATTCAAGTATACTATCAGATTTCAGAAGTTGCTGAAAATGGATAACAGAAATAGGAGTATTTCAGCATACACTAGTAGACATATGAGAAGATTAATACAACGCCAAACTGAAATAGAAATGAACCTTCTTCACCCAGGAGACCAATATCCCTCGCATAATAGTGAGGAAGATTTGGCAGAACAAATCAATAGTAGCTGCATTCAAGAACAACATTCCGCATTAAGCGAGCCCACTATAGTAGACTGTGATAAATTTGGAAATGATGACAATCGTGAGAATGTTGACTCTTCATGTCAGCATAAAAATTTGATTGATATGTCTTGTGGTGATTCAAGCAGCTGTGCGAGCAATTTATTGACAGAGCCCGCAGATGATGTATCAGATTGGGATAGGTTTGAATGTGACGAAGAAACAGAACAATTGAGCGAGCCAATTGAAATAATAGATAATAAGGAAGATCATGATGATTTGAAAACGGATTTAAGATCATGGGCCTTGCATTTCAACATTTCACATAAAGCTTTATCGGCACTTTTAGTTATACTGATTCATTATGTTACAAATTGTAGTATTCCTAAAGATGCAAGAACTCTACTTAAAACACCTAGACAAACTGATATTCAACCATGTAGTAATGGTGCATATTGGCATTGGGGATTAGATAAGGCATTATCGTCCATCACATCAATGTATACTAAGGCAGGACTTGTTAATGAAACTATCCAACTATTATTGAATGTTGACGGGTTACCACTCTATAAATCAGCGTCTTCATGTCTATGGCCCATATTAATTTCTGAAAAAATTTTTGCAACTGTTTTCATGATCGGCGCATTCTATGGAGAAGAGAAGCCTAAAAACGCTTGTGAATATCTTCAGTCTTTCGTAATCGAAATAACATCATTCATTCAAAACGGCTTCACTCTTCTAGGGCATACTTTTAAAATCGAATTACATGCCATCATATGTGATGCGCCAGCAAAATCATTTATTTTAAACGTTAAAAATCATAACGGGTATTTCAGTTGTACGAAATGCATCATTGAGGGATCTTACTTGAATCATAGAATTTGTTTTCCCTATAGTGAAATGCAATCTCCTTTAAGAACAGATGACGGTTTCGCGAATAACGCATATGATGATTACCAGCAAGGCCCCAGTATTTTGCAAAGAGTGCCAAATTTGAAATTAGTGTCTGATGTACCGTTGGACTGCATGCATTTAATTTATTTGGGTGTTGTAAAAAAAATTCTTCTATTGCTGATTAGTGGTCCGCTCACTGTAAGACAACCGGCAAAGGTAAGAAAGCTTTCTGAAATATTAGAATCATTGCGCAATAGTGTTCCAAATGATTTTGCTAGACTTCCGCGATCTTTGAAATACATAAGGGACTGGAAAGCAACCGAGTTCAGACAGTTTTTATTATACACAGGACCTATCGTCTTGAGTTGTTTGTCAAATTTAAAACCAGATGTTTATAAGAATTTCATGACATTGCATGTAGCAGTATCAATTCTTACAAGTCCTGCCCTAGTGAAAAATTCTGCAAATATAAATTATGCTTCTCAATTACTACGACAGTTCGTTAAATCTTTTGGAGAAATTTATGGTGTAGAATATATGTCTCACAACATCCATAATTTGTTACATATTTGTGCAGATGTTGAAAAATATGGTGCATTAGATTCTTACAGCGCATTTCGTTTTGAAAATTATCTTTCTTTGGTTAAACGTAAAGTCAGATCATCAGTGTTACCATTGCAACAACTGGCAAAACGGCAAGCAGAAATTCAAGTAGATGAACTTCAAGATCAAATTCCAATTTTTAAACAAATACGCCTCCGAAATATGCACTACGATGGGCCAATAGCTGATTTGAACAAGACTGACATTATTGAGCAATATAAATTTTTACAAAGCCATCATTATTCTATTAAATGTAATGACGAAAAGAACAATTGCTGCCTTTTGAAAAATGGTCAAATATTAACTGCAATGAATATTGTAAAATCTAAGGACGAACAAGTTTACGTTGTCGGAAAGTTATTTACTGCATCTGAAAATTTTTATACTATACCATGTTCATCTAGAATCATAAATATTTCGCTCGTTGACGAAGCTGAAGGTATTGTTTGTGCTCGACCCATCACAGATGTTAAGGGTAAAATGTGGCAAGTACGAGTAGATGGAGATCTGGTTGTATTTCCTTTGCGCCATACACTGGCAGCAGAGTAAAGGATTTTTTGTTTATTTTTCTTGCATCAATTTGAATACATACAATATAGCAAAGTGAGGTCGATTCGAAATTGCAATTGGTCCCGCCATATTCTACTGACTGAGTACAATGCGCGGTGAATTCGAGGACGCCGGTCACGTGTCGCGAGCGTTCCCAGTTTCATCGTGGTTAGAATGTCTAATATCATTACTTGCTACGAAATTAATGACAAATCGTACAAATAGCCTGTGCAGCTGTATTAATAAATATTATTTAAACGTCAGTGGAAACTAAGAATTTATTATAACTATTTTATGAATGCCGTGTAAAGTACAGAATTCGCAACCTAACCTAAAAACCTATACGAACTACCTGTACAATTGAGACTGTCGCCTACATTTTATCGTGGTATGTTTATTTGTATTGTAACTTTTCGGGTGCTTTACGCGACACAGAAGGTGTCGCGTATGGCTAGTTACTTGTGAGTGTCTTTACTCTAGATTAATTTCTAGGACTCCTTGGTAGAGATAAGATCTTTGTTAGTCCCTGATACAGACTAGGGTGGAGCGAATCACACCGTAGCTGCCTCCCTCAGACCTGGATGCTGCAAGCAGCACCGAGGCTGTATCAGACTTGGGATTCGACGCACTTGCCGAGACCGTATCTCGACTTGGGTACGCCAAGCGCACCGAAGCGAGTATCGGATCTTTGCAGTGCAGTCGTCACCGAAGCTGTATATTAGCTAGTAGGATAAAGATGTTAGTCAGGTCAGATCAGCCTACTGAGAAAAAGGTTTTAAAGAAAAGAAAACCGTCCCGATTAACATAAACTTTAATCAAACAAAATAATTCATCTTTTGTGAAATGGTTGCAACCGGTAAATATTCTATAAACTAAATTACATAAATTCAGTCAGAAATTATAGGTTTAGCTACGCTACGATCCTACAGTCGTTATACAAGTTATTTAATTAGGTCGAAAAACAATCATCAATTAGAAATAAGAAATCAAGGAATAAATCAAAATTATATATAAAAAAAAATAGAATCTACTAGGTAAAGCACCGCTATGGTTGCTTCCGTCTCAAACAAAGTGAAGCTAAAGAGTACCAGGGCGCTTTGCCTGTCTGGTCTCAGAAAAATCGAGGCGAGTCAGTGTGGCGCTTTGCCTAACACTGCTCGATAAGGTGAGAACTAAGTGAGTCAGCGTGGCGCTTTGCCTAACACTGCTGCTGGTGCCATGTTAGCGCTGCGCTTATATAGTCACCGATTGACGTCACTTGTTGTGCGCGGTTGATGGTGCACGTTGTGACGTATTGTTTCGGGCTTAGATCACCCGATCCGTTACAGTATAATTATTCATTCCTGAAAATAAACACTTAATATCACTGAAATATTACTAAAAAAGATTATATCAGTCGTTTGGACTCAATGAATTCATCCATTCATACTACACTAAGAAATAGTACCTGCATGTTATTTAATAATTGGTAGAGTAACATTTTCATTTTTCACGTTTTATTTATTTTAAATTAATTATTTATAGATGTCTGCCAATTATTATATTATTAACTTGATTGATGGGCTGGCCTTAGTGCCCTCATCTTGGCTTACTGACGATCAGAAACTGTGCTATTGGCCGAAAAAATATGCTAAGACAAGAATAGATACAGCCATTCGAAATCGAGAGATGCCACAGATTTCGAAAGATTGGTCACTTTTCACTGTTTTGAAAATCTACGGTACATCAGGTAATGAATTTAATGATGTTACCTCACTCAAGATTCCAGTAAAAGTGTATAATTTTTCTGATGCTTTGTATTTTTTAACATTGTTAGCCCTAACTCTTCAACTATAATTATATGTTATCCAATAAAAGTTTGTTCATAATTTTTCGTCACTGCCGCAATTATATAGTATTAAACTTGAAATAATTTTTTTTCATCGCGTTAGATACTTTTGAACAAGGGCTTATTAAGCTAAAAAAGTGTGAGTATGTATCGGATCTTGAATCTGGAAACACATCTACTGATGATCACGATATGGAACTTCAAAAGAAGACACGGCATAATAGGATTGCCCGTAAAGATTCATCTGATTCAGATGACCGTCTGTTGGGTCTAAGAAAATCCCGCAGCCCAAAACAAAATGTAATTCCAAGTTATCACAAACAAGACATACCACGTTGTCATCATTTCCTGAACCGCCACAGAGTTTGACCGTTATACATGAAGTTGACGTCGCTTTGAATCATGTTACGCCAAGTATGAGACAACAAAATGGAAGACAGAAACCTATTGTTGTAGCTACCTATGAGTCACCTATATTTTATGAACAGCGATTGGAGAAGAACCATAAGAACTGTGCGTCCTCGGAAGAGATAACAGAGTCTTCTACAGACTATAATGATAATGTGTTGCAAACTGAATCAGTCCAAAGAAGGAAACAGCCCTGCCAACAATCAACATATAATCCCAGAGTCGAGCTGAATCAAGAAACAGGTACTATGAATTGAGGGGAACCTCGGTGAAATTGTAATAAAAACCATTCAATTGTTTTTAGAACTTCTAACAAAAAATCTGATATATTCGTCCCTACAAAATTTGTATTCAATCAAAAATATCAAAGGTCTGCGATGAAAATGTTAATGCAGGGAATCTTTCACAGAAAGTTTCCTTCGTACCGTTGCAGAAGGCTCCCTGCATTAATACTTTCATCGCAGATCATTAATACTTTTTCGTTGAATACACATACTGACATAATTTCAATTTTGTAGAAAGGAATTTATGAGTCGATTCTTGTTAGTAATTTTCAAAATGAAAAAATGATTATCAACACGATCATATAAACTCGCAGCTTCGAAATTTCAATCAAAAGTATTTGTTATTATTTCAGAATTCAAAGAAGAAGTTTTACGAAAATTGAATAAATTACTGCTCGACGTTAAAATCATCCAAGAAACTATTGATATTATGAAACCTGACAAAAATGACTTCAAAACTGGTGATCTTGAAGTCACAAAAGACCTACCTCTGGCCACTTTTGAACAGTTGCAACAGATGGAAAATAAGTTGGAAGATGAGACCTTCTTCCGAGAATTGGTATGTATAACATTCAATCTGCATTGAATGGACGAGTCTAAGGGTTGATGAAATATTAGCTGTGCATCATTGGGGATAGTTGTTTGCAAGTATAATGAGATTCTGGAAATTTTCATGACATAGGTATATTGCGTACAAAACTGTTAGATGAACCTTGCCACTGTTATTGCAAAAAACTAAACAGTTTCTTGTCTACAGTCATATAAAGTATTAGTTATTCTGTTAAGGTCAAAATCCTTTCTGGCGTGGGTGGACATGACTTAAACAATATTACTACCAACATACTGAAGAGACTATTATCGAATGCTTTAGCCGAAGAATTTAGCCTTCTTGGTGAAAACAAAAAATCCTTCACCGTTCTAAAGTTGATGAAGGTTGTGATTGGTAGGTAAAAATGATAATCAATATCACATTGTGATAATCTTCTTGATGTGTGAAAGTTCATGCCAAGTGATTTTATGTGTTCCTCGGGAGCAGTTCGATTCCACAATAAAGATGCAACCGAAATAACAATCACGCAATATATTGGGAGATGGCTCGTACAGGCAAGACAACGTCATGACAGAGAGTTGTACGTATATGTTGATTGATAATATATTATACATACCATATATGACTGCGTATTTTATAGACATGACCTTTTACTACCGTAAATTTCCATTTTTATAGGGAAAAATTGCAAAAAAAAGATGCTGTTCCCATCAACTCATAAAGACACTACACTTATTCAGAAGAAAACCTATCTTTTATAGCATGTTAACTGTAATGCTTACAGTTTTTTTTTTTTAGATATAAGAGGAGAACATTTCATTCATTGTGATGACCTAAATACCGTGTTAATTGTCAGGTTTATTTTTATGTAGGTTTTCAGTTTTAAGCGAAGAACAAACAAAATTTTTATCATAGCTGATTATAGGTATTTTGAAAAAGACGAAGTTGTCAAATGTCTTCTTGAGTTGTAAGACACGGTTTTTACTACTTTAATAACCATGATACCATGTTAGCTGTTCAAGTCTGGTAGTTCTTTAGTCATTGAAGTAGAAGAATCAAAAGAGAATTTCGTTATGACTGATTATATTAAGAAAGAAGGTGAAGTTGTCAACAGATTTCGTAGTTATATGTAAAAAAGAAAGTTTTACTCACTGTGATAACTAAATATTACCATGTTAACTATAAAGCTGGCACTTTTTTTAGTTATAAGAGAAGAGTATCCAAAAAAATTCTATTGTGATTAATTATATTAGGTCGGTAAGGAAGAGTTATCTATTTATAATATTTCAATATTCTAAGTTCTTTCACCCTTGAAAATAAAAGTTCATGTTCAATTATTTCTGTTGTTCAGTTCTCCATGCAGTACCAATCCATAAGTTTTATTGCGCACGAAGCAAGCCCCCGACGTTTTTTTTTTTTAATGAATAGAAATTTCATGCGAAATCACCCAGTAGCCTGTGGCCCTGACCATTTTACGGTTTTTCTTCCTTCATATTTCACTACAAGATAATTGACCCTCAAAACTACCAACGAAGTGAAATTTTTTGATTCTCGAAAACGTTCCTTTTTCCTTGTTTTTTTAACATATCACAAAAACGCTATTTTTTGCATTTTCAAAAAATTCACACAAATTCTATGATATAAATAAGGATGACTGAGACCATAACAATACTAGGATTTCAGTTTTCTTCTATTTTTTACAGACATATTTCAATATTTTAAATCAATAATTTCAACAAAATAAAAAATTTTAGTATGCAGAATATTTTTCTCGAATTTTTCCAAGTTTACATGATTATGTTCGGAGAAATTGGAAACAAAGAAAAATTAAAGATTTCCTCAAGCAAAATTTATTTATTTTTGTTGAAATTATTGACAAAATATTAAAACCCCTCTAGAAATAAAAACAGGAAAAACTGGAATCATCGTTGTTTATCGCAGAATTTGTGTCGATTTTTTTAAGAATTCGAAAAATTACATTTTTGAGATGTATATGTATATTATACCTGTGCATAGATGCGCAAACACAAGCGCACACACGCACGAACCATACGTATGCAGGCGATTTTCCAGGTATGTACCTGAAACGTAACCAATATTGTAAACAGCTACCATGTACTTTAAGCTGCGATGTTTCGGGAACGTTACTTGGTAATGTAACAATGGGCGGACATTTGCACATTTCTGTGAGCTAAGCTGGAAGGTTGCTCTAACATACCGTGACCTAACAGCAACATTACAATCTTTCGATCGAGACATCATTGCAACATCTACGTAATGTAACTGTGCTACGCGGGAGCTGACTCGCTCATTTCTTCATCCTTGAAATGGCTATCCGCTTGCTTTCAGATGCCATGTGCCACGACTATCTCATGTAAACCTACAGACATAGCATTCGCGAATTCTAAATCGTATACACGAAGACATGAATTTCTACGAGCGCCTTGCCGCTTATTATCGGTATTGTTCTCAGCCTTGCACTGTCATTGTACTTGAGCTAATGACTTCCAGTCCAACAATACGCGATGTAATGTCCAACAGAATTAATGGATTTAGAGCCTATGTACTCAATCACTCCAGCTAATTTGTACTGTGTACCGTCTGGTACCGTCAATATTTGGGGTACGTCACCAAGTGCTTCTTTTTTGCCTGTACCAGTATCCACGTCGAGAAACAGATGTGGACCATATTCAAACTTTTGCGTTGGTCTTGATACGCAGCATTTCCAAGCGACCCACTGTCCTTTTGATACTGCCTGGTTGAGTGATTGTATTTCAACTGACATCAAGGGATTATAGTTGACATCGAGGAAAACTTCGCGGTGATTGAAATTAATACCACATAGTGAACACCTACATTCACAGACGTAACTCGGAATATCACTCAATAAATCTTTCATCAATGTGGTAATGTTAGATTCTGCTCAGAGTGTAAGAATTCCGTCTTTGACTTCTCTCTTTAATCTTGATATTCCAAGCAAGATTCTCGCACGTTCTTTGAAAATCTGTGCTACCAAACCCTTTTGAATCAATATTTCGATGCATTTGAATATATCTGCACGGCCTTCAATGATTTTTCTGTAGTGTGGATTGTTGCAGGCAACCATTGCTAAAATTTGACACACGCTATCGAATCCACACGTATTTGTCACGGTGATAAGATTTGATTTATCCTGAATGATTTTGCTGTGATTGCCATTGGATAGCAGCGGTAGTGAAGTATACCTCTCGATATTTGAGGGATCGAATTGTGGGTATGCTTTCGTGTATCCAGGTTTTTTCCCCGACCTATTCTTATTTCGCCAATTATGTTGCTCTTTCAGCTCTATTATCGCTTCATTTATCGAATGCGGTACTCCATCAGTACTTGGTGTTGACTTGCACCTTCGCTTTGGAGCAGATGTCAGATCAATAATTCCACAGGGACTATCCAAGGGTATGACTTCCTGGCTAGCGTCCGCAGGCCTCTCTCTCGCCATAATTCCATCAATTGTCTTTGCTAAAGAAAGCTTAACATCTTCATTGATTTCAGTTTTAGTTACTGCATTTTGAGGCCCTGAGCTATGGAATTCGTCTGATTTTTGCGAGTTGAACCTATAACCGTCTTCAGTAGTTGTCGGAAATAAAAGCGTCAGAATCAAATTTCGATCAGATGCGACGGTATTTATTGGAGATGGCGTGCGAAGTAAGTCTGAGTGTCTCAAAGTACTTGGAAATTCGTCTGGCACAATTGTAATGTCAGGACTGTCAAATTTTTCCTGTAATTTCGATGATTCGTGATTGCACCGTCCCTCCCTTTCCTCGCTCTTGATTTCATGCATTTTCGCGTTTTCTTCATTGAGCCTCGAAAATTTTTCTTTTCGTTTCTCTAATTGCAAAAGTGCGTCTCTCTCTAATTGCCCGGAGAATGCTAATTTGATTTTGCCTGAAAGTGACAAAATATGCGTAGCAATAAATCTGTCAGCACGAAGTGGTTGCCGTACGTTAATTAATGTACGATTTTTCAGATCATCAAACTCTGACTCGACGGCAGCTGACGAGGCGTTTATTGAACCGGTTCCACAAGCTTTTCGCATGATTTCCGAAAATAAAGGAAAATACGGTAGTAAAGATTTCAAATGCTTAGCGAACTTCACATTGTAAAACCCGTTGACATTTCCGCTTTTGCCTTTCGGTTCAATTCTTAACTTTTCAATACATCGGTCGTGTATACTTTTCGTCCATTCCCACGTATTTGTTGGCATTTTTTCGACAGAATGCATCAGTTCGCTATACTTTGAATCAAGTTTGTCGTTCGTTTATGAGTCGATAGATTCATTTTCAGTTTCATCAGTCTTGATCAAATCGCCATCGGGCATTCTTTTAATTAGTGCTGTCAGGCGAGTACGTGCTTTGTCAGATAAGCTGCCGTTGTCCGCATTTCTGCTTAAGACGAGCATGAATATTTCTTCAGCAACGGATTCGAATGCCGATAAAGTTTCCTGTTGTCGAAGTACAGCAACCGCCCTAATACACATCGACTTTGCACCGAAAGGGGTCCCGTTATAACATTTCCATTTCGCTATCATATTAATGAAATGACAAATATCGAGACGAAGTATGCATGTCGGAGGTGACGAAACCTGCTCTGTTAGAAATTCGTAACAATACGAAAGGTACTTTTTCAAACTTGCTTGTTGTGCAAAAGCCCTTGCAACTCCACCCAGAAGGGCCTTGTCAAAGTCAATAACGATTTCTTGGGGTGAAGAAAAAGATGATATTTCTGTAGTACCTGTACGCAAAAACTCAAACAACCATTTTGCGATTGCATCAGTGTGGTGTTCGGCCGATAATATTTGGAAAATCGGCACGGTTTTTTCATTTACTTGACTTACAGCCTGATAGAGGTATATATGAGGACTGTTACCAGCAGGTCGTTTTATAGCTCGAGCTACAGATCCGGTTCCATCAATGTAAATGGTTTTGTGAAATTTTTGGTATACCGCTAGCTGTTCTTTTGACCAGTAATGTACATAGAATTCCATGAAGCCAATGGAGTGAATTGTTGGTCCATATATCTCACCACATTTCATGTCTTCTAAGATTTCAAAAACATTATGCATCCTAATCAAACCGAGAACTTTATCTCGCATTTCCAGCGCAGCTTTCCCAAGAACCTGGCCACTGGGAATATGTGCTAGTTCCTCATCCCCAATACAATCTATTAATCGATCGCCTTCTTTCCGCCGCCAAGTACTCGGTAATAAATTTCCTTCTACTATCTCTCTCGCGACTTTTTGTCTTCGCAGTCCTTTTAATTGTCTTTTCGTGACATGTTTCACTGACCTATCAAACCCGTAAATGAAACACTCCATCTCTATCGGTTCATTGTCTATTGGGGCATTTACAATACGCCCAAGAAATCGAGCCTGACAATCAGGATAATCTCCAGTTACTTACAAATAATGACCACTCTCAGAAATTTCATTGTTTTTGAAATTCAGTGCGCAAGGTATTTTAGTTTCGTCGTAGATGGCATCATACAGAGCATGCGTCCATGAATGCCGTTTGAGCTTCCGCAATTCCCGTTTACCTCTGGACTGAAAATCGTAATTTACAGTTTCGGGTGTCATTTCTGACCAAACGCTTGTCAGATCGAGCCGAAATTCCAGAACGCTATCTAACGTAGAATTGAGGGACTCGCTTAATGGAATCGTGTCATTTTGCACTATATTTTGTGATTGAATGACGTCTGTTAAGGTATTGTACCTATTTTCGAGAAGAAGAGTATAAATATTTTTCGGATTTTTCCGCAAGGAGTGATCCATTGCTTCTGACAATTTTGAGTAAACTTCGTTTTTTGGAGGGAGAACCTTACCATTGTCGGATATTACCACAAATTCCGGGGACTGTAATAATTCTTTTAATTCAGTGATAACGGGAGGATCTGGATTTTTATTTTTATTCTTCATTGTAACCCGGATAATATACCTACTGAAATACGACTGAAGAGTATAAGACCTGAAGTACAATCGAAAGAGTTATCACGTCTGAACCTTATTACATGTCTTGGACATACAAGGACCCTTGCGAGTCTTTGGTACAGTGTCTGAACTTATATTGTCAAATAAAAAGTATCAAACTTATTTTAGTAATTTTTCTGATTCGTTTCGCTTAGGAATGATCCATCGATTGCTTAAGTGAACTGTGTCACAAGAAATCTGGGTTGCTCAGCTAGCGTTGTCGCTGAATCGACGATTTGCGGGATGTATAGGCCGCGTCAACATCGTCGGTTGACTGAGAAGGGTGGGGGTAAGTGCAGCGGCACTGTATCTACGAAGATCGCCGAACTTTACCGAATCGGACCGATGCTGGGACTCTCACCAAAGAGCCTACGTATATGTATGCCTTGAGCAGGAGAGTGCGCCGAAATCCTGTCTGGTTTGGGGGGGGGGGGGGGGGGGGGGGGGGTCCGGTCGAAATATTACCCCCCGGAAATATTGATGCCAGAAAGTTGCTGATTTTTTTGGTAGTATTGTTGTTGACAAGAATCAACGTCCCACAGTGATGTCAAAATCGAACGATTCTTCGAGGTTTTTTGAGATTATTATTTTCGACGGAATTGAGATAGCCAAAATCCCAAGCAATTGATTGTTCCTCTTAGCTCCGCGAATTCAACGAAAAATCGGCAGCTTATGAAGTCAAGAATTTTAGGAGAAGATGCCTTTTTGAATCCGGGGCTCTGAGGTAAAATGTTCGAAAAATTGACCCCCAATTTTTCATGTTAGTCCTCTACCTTTGAAAGATTTTTCTGAATTTTTAAAGATTTTTCGGACCAACCCTTCATCAGTGATGGCTTTTTTCAAACCCAAATGATAACCAATTTGTAAAATCTCAAAAAATTCACAAGAATACTTATCATGATATAAAACAACCTCCCGCCCTGAAAAGCGTCGGCAGAGTTTTTCTTCTATTTTTTCTCGATTATTTAATCATTTGATTTCACGAAACGTTTCACCAATAACTTCTAGCATTCCCTGCGATGACTCTTAGGCAGGATTGTAAACAGAGTACACAACACTGATTCCAAATTTGAAGCAGTTCATTTTTTGTAACAAAAAATATTTGTGTTCACGAAATAACAGACAGCTCGTTCATCAGAATGGATTCTTGAGCAATTAGCCAGCCGAATTCTGATTTTTTCTATTTGATCTTTCCTAAAAAATATCACCAACCAACAATAAATCTCCATTCACGGAATGCTAGAAGTTATTGGTGAAACGTTTCGTGAAATCAAATAATGAAATAATCGAGAAAAAATAGAAGAAAAACTCCGCCGACGCTTTTCAGGGCGGGAGGATGATTTACATCATGATAAGTAATTTTGTGAATTTTTTGAGATTTTACAAATTGGTTATCATTAGGGTTTGAAAAAGCCATGACTGATGAAGGGTTGGTCCGAAAAATCTTTAAAAATTCAGAAAAGTCTTCCGAAAGTAGAGGACTAACATAAAAAATTGGGGGTCAATTTTTCGAACATTTTACCTCAGAGCCCCGGATTAAAAATGCATACTCTTCTAGAACTCTTGACTTCATGAACTGCCGATTTTTCGTCGAATTCGCGGAGCTAAGAGGAACAATCAATCGCTCGGGATTTTGGCTATCTCAATTCCGTCGAAAATAATAATCTCAAAAAACCTCCAAGAATCGTTCGATTTTGACATCACTGTGGAATGATGATTCTTGTCAAAAACAATACTACCAAAAGAATTAGCAACTTTCTAGTATCAATATTTCCGGGGGTAAAATTTCGACCGGACCCCCCCCCCCCTAACTTCTTTAAGCCGCGAAACGAACACGAACGAATTGAGAAAATGAACAAACTACAATCTAGATTTTGTACTTTTGTAGGATAGTTAAATTGTGCATTATCTATTTTTGGAAGTAGGCAGTAATTACGTAGATCTGACGAAATATTTTGATTACCGAATGATTTTTTGACGATGTTAGCTTCATTTTGGGATACACACAAATTCGGTTTGTGGCACATCGCAGCAGAAGCCGAGCACATTCCGGCACACGCTTTGAATTTTCGAAAAAACAAAATGCCCATGCTGGTTCAAAAAATGGTTTTTTGACGTTTGAGGGTACATTTTTTGAGATAAAACGTTCGGGCCTGCGGCACAACGTGGCACAGATCTAGCACAAGTCAGCACAAGGTCGGTTTTATTTGAAAACAAAAATGGTCATGCTAACTTCTATCACATGGTAGAGTCCCTTTCCTATAGAAAACGACTGAATAGTCTAAGATTTTAGATATGTTTATTTAGATATTATAAACGGAGAACGTATTTTTTGTTTTCATGACAAACAGGATTACACAAATAATAATGACATGTAAGTTAATATTATAACACAGTTCGATTCGTCGACCTTACATTACCTTACGTTACCTTATCTTTTAATATAGTTTTATTATATTTCTTAACATATATTTTGAAAGAATAGTTTCAATTTAAATATATTTTAAATTTATATATCATGTATTATACAAATATTAATGGTATAGAAATTAATGTTATAACGCAAATAATTAGTACGTCGGCCTTACATTAGCAAATAGAATACATTGTTCTTATGCTTAGATGAAGAAAAATTGTTCATCTTATGACTTAATATATCTTCAATATAGGTTATTAGCTATATTTTTATGTATGTATAGTTTTAATATACAATATTCCATGGATACATCATAATCTGATTGTCCAGCAATATTAAAACTTTTTTTGTATATGAAATAATTTTGTATTTCTTTGCGTTCCTTTTTAAAATAAATAAACATAATATTTATTGACTTGAAATTATAATACTGAAGTCTGATTGCTTACCAATATTATAGTAATATTAGCACACGTTCGCAATTACTTGAGTATGGCACGCAAAATCTTATAATATTCTATTGTAGCTCTGGTTCGTCGTATGTGGCTATAAGCTGCATCAATTCCCCCTTTATGAAAGTTCTTTTTCGAGGTGGAAATCGCTGTAATTCTGCCACAAGAGACTGAGCGAATAATTGGTCAGCTTGTGGAGGTTCATGTTCTTTGGGTCTCTTAGCTGACGATAGTGATCCAAAAGCATCGATTATAGCCGCATTTACCTCATCATTCCGTGATCGCTTTAGCCTGCGTTCTTTGGGCTCAGTGCTTGAGGTTGTATGCACCGGATCGGCATCATCAATTTGGTTTGAAAGTATCTCTTCTTCTAGAGAAGGGTCGGGGTAACTATTTGAGCTAGATGATTCTTCACAGTCACTACTCGATATCGTGCGAAACCTACCAACTGGGGTAGATGCCTTGGATATATGCGTAGGCGACAGAGATGGATTTGCAACCAGAGATGATAATGGAGGAGCGATACGTACGAACGATCGAGAGGAAACAGTACTTTCATCATGAGATGGCATTTGAATTTTTGTCATGGGCGAACTTGAAATTATTCTTCTTGAGCAAGAAGACAGCGCGTGTATGCCAGATGTTGATGGCTGTGAAGAAGCGGAGGTTCCATCAACGGGTACGGTTTCTGATTCGCTACTCCCTATATTTGTCTTACTGAAGGATGGTGTTCCATAATTTCCACTGGTCCTGGAACGTGATGTATAAAGCAATAAAATAATAGGAACATTTTATACACTAATTTCAAGAGATTAGTGATTATATGCCATATCTAGTTGTATTTGAAATTTTCAGCTACTATACGTACTTTCTGTGATGTACAATTGTATCCAAGAAACTCATGCTCCTGAGCAGTTGCTGAGAACTTTCCGACATGCAAATCGCACCACTTCCACTTGGTGCGTCAGCCTTCTTCTTCTCACGACAATACCTGTCGCGCGATGATTTCCACCTTGTCTGGCAGTCGTTCACTTTAAACGTGCAATATCCACAATGATTAGTTTCAATAATGAAGTACAGTACAAAGTAGTACCGTTTTGGTGATAGTAAAATCAATTTATTGATATAAATATACCAGTCATTCCTGTGAGTATAGCGATGGTTGTCCATGAATTTTCGCGTTTTATTGAATCTTTATAAAAAGGATCCTTTTTATTATAAAGATGAGGGAATCCCTGCATGTGTGTAATTATGATATCATTTATTTCGTCACTCATTTTAAATTCAGATTCGTTCACCGCGTAATAAGTCATAAAAAACACTTCTTTCCTACGCAAACGCAAAATTAGAACTGTTTCTAAAATGGCTCGCGCTTGTATCCCTAGATATTTGTTCATGATCAGGTGCAATTTTATTGGACAATAAAATTTCATTGGTCTAAATAGGACAACGTGAAGTCAACAACCAATAGCGATCGAGCTTCGCTCACGATTGCGTTTCTGTTTGCGCACACGTCTGCGTTTGATCGTGGCATGGCCTTTAGGGACCACAACTTATCGCTATCTCTTTTGTCTAATGTAATAACTGAGCGGAATCGTTGAAAAAACTGAAGCTGATAGTTCAAAAATTAATGAAGTGATGAGAGTTCGGTTAAAATTTAAATAATTTGAAAATGAATTGTTTGGTATAACTGGAATTAATCTATGATAATATTTGATGTATTTATAAATGTAGGTTGAGTTTCATTTGGATTTATTGAATGTTTCCTTGCACTAATTGTAGCTTTCGCTGAACGGATTTTATATTTATTTTTAAAGAGTGAAAATGAGTCCTTAGGTTGTCTCTTAGAAAGATTTCCAATCACTAACTATTGCTCAATTGATGATACTCGGGGCAAACGTCCACGCGGTTCACGACTTGATAGACGAAAGACACTGCATTAGATTTAGGTGCAGCCACGAAGCCGCGGTTTTGACAAAGTATGTATTACTGAGCCTAGGTAATTAGCCTATCAGCAGTCTCCTTTATTCCGCGGATGAGGATTCACCTCGCTCCTGGACACTTTACCCAAGACAGTGCTATGCGGTCCCAACCTCACTACAGTCGATTCGCAATAACATTATAATTTCATGGACTCGGTACTTTAACAAAATCTATTACATATACATTCATACATCGCTTCAATCAGTCTACAGTACTAACTCTCTAAGAGAGCGGTCTAGGGCGGTTAGGGGAAGAAATTCTCGAGAAATTCGTCGCCGAAGCCTTCCCCCACCGCTAGGTTAGCGCGCTCGAAAATCGCGCATGTGGTAGCGTGTATGAGTTTCTCCACTCGAACTCGATAAGAGAGCGCGAACCAAAGTGTGCGAAAACTAAACGAGTTACGGAAAGTGTACTGTGTTTCGTCGTTTCATGCGTAAGTATGAATATTGATGTGTAAATCTTTCTTTTTCTTCGCGTTTTTTTTTTTTTTATGCTGTTTGGTATATTTTTTTTGCAATATTGTAACACATATGAAGCAAAGATTTGTAAGACTTTCAATAATTGTTGAATAATCTTATTGTTCGCAAAAATATACGTAGTATATTCGTTATCGAAACTCGAACATATACAGGGTGTCTGGAAATTCGCGCACCATCGGCATACTGGCGGATTCCTTGCGAAAAATTGAGACGAAAGTTACCAATAAAAAAAAGTCCGCAACGGCTTAGTTTTTCTGTAAAATCATTTAATAACGAACCAATCAGCGTTCAGCTTTAGGAAAGAATGGTTAGAACATTGCATAGCCGTCCTCCCCACTCATGGGCAAAGCGGGGAACACCACACATTATTGTCTCGATCTCGGTAGTGGGGCGGACGGCGGTGCGGAGCTTTAGCCAGTCTTTCTTAATACCGATGCTAATTGGTCCGTTATTTAGTGCTTTTACACGAAAACTAAGTCCTTGCGGACTTTTTTGCATAGGTAACTTTCTTCTCAATTTTTCGCAAGGAATCCGGCAGTATGCCGATGGTGCGCGAATTTCCAGACACCCTGTATAGTAGGGTGGTCTTTAATAAGGTCATTTTCGAATTTTTACTCTCCCAAGGGCCTAAACGCTTCCTTTTCGACAAAAAAAAATTGTCCCAAAGTTTCAAAGCTTCATCTCAATTCTAACATGTTGCGCAAGACCGCCGAGGTTTCCCATTTAAATAACACGTAAGTTTTTCACTTTCAGCTTTATTTATTGATTACTCGGTTGCATGTTATGCTTTTGCCTTGTTATTAAGCTCAATATGTAGATAATTTAACACTCTTCAAAAGCGTATACGGCATTTTTACTGTTACTCAAATCGTGTTATCGGTATACGCATATCGGTATACGCGCTTTTCTGAAAAAAAAAATGACTTTCTATGCTTATACCGATAACACGTTTCAGTAACAGTGAAAATGCCGTATACACTTTTGAAGAGTGTTAAATTATCTACAAAATGAGCCTAATAACAAGGCAAAAGCATGACATGCAGCCGAGTAATCAATAAATAAAGCTGAAAGTGAAAAGCTTACGTGTTATTTAAATGGGAAACTTCGGCGGTCTTGCGCAACATGTTGGAATTGAGATGTAGCTTCAAAACTTTGGGACAATTTTTTTTCGTCGAAAAGGAAGCGTTTAGGACCTTATTACGGACCACCCTAATATAGTGTACAAAAAAAATATGTAACTAACAATTTATCTCGTGTATATACTTCAAGTTGAAATATATAATGTATATACAGGGTGATTCAGGTTGGGCGCACCACCTTACGTGGGTGTATTCCTCCTGAAAATCTAATACTAAATTTCCTTTACCAAAACTTCGAGGGACTAACGGTTTGGAAGCTACGGAAGATCTTAGTTGACCAATCACAGGGCTTATGAGTGACGTAGACAGGGCCGCTTCAAGAGTGTAAGTCGAGCAGTGCCCGCAGCGGTTCGATTTTTATTGTACGACGTTTCAGTTCGATTTCTAGATGAGTATGACAGCGTCGCCTCCTGGAGATGTCTTCGTACGGCATTCATCTCCGTTCTCGTCGTCCTGATCCTCTACTTCATAGTTTCAGTCGTCAAAGTCCTCCGCTCCGTAGTTTGAGTCGTCCAGGTCCTGCGCTTTGTAGTTTCAGTCGTCCAGGTCCTCCGCCTCGTAGTTTCAGTCGTCCAGGTCCTCCGCTCCGTCGTTTCACTCGTCTAGGTCCTGCTCTCCGTAGTTTCAGTCGTCCAGGTCCTCCGCTCCGTAGTATCACTCGTCCAGGTCCTGCTCTCCGTAGTTTCAGTCGTCCAGGCCCTGCGACTACGAGTACTACGAAGCGCAGGACCTGGACGACTGAAACTACATAGAGCAGAATCTGGACGACTCAAACTAGAGTGCGGAGGACCTGGACGACGAAAACTGCCGAGCGAAGGACCTGGACGATTTCTAGATGAGTATGACAGCGTCGCCTCCTGGAGATGTCTTCGTACGGCATTCTCCTCCGTTCTCATCGTCCTGGTCCTCTGATTCATAGTTTCAGTCGTCCAGGTCCTCCGCTCCGTAGTTCTTGTGGTCCAGGTCCTCCGCTCCGTGGTTCTCGTAGTCCGGGTCATCCGCTCCGTAGTTCTCGTAGTCCAGGTCCTCCGCTCCGTAGTTCTTGTGGTCCAGGTCCTCCGCTCCGTAGTTTTCGTAGTCCGGGTCCTCCGCTCCGTAGTTCTTGTAGTCCAGGTCCTCCGCTCCGTAGTTCTTGTGGTCTAGGTCCTCTGCTCCGTAGTTCTCGTAGTCCGGATCCTCCGCACCGTAGTTTGAGTCGTCCAGGTCCTGTGCTCCGTAGTTTGAGTCGTCTAGGTACTTCGCTCCGTAATTTCAGTCGTCCAGGTCCTGCGCTCCGTAGTTTCGGTCGTCCAGGTCCTCCGCTCCGTAGTTTCACTCGTGCAGGTCCTTCGCTCCGTAGTTTTCGTAGTCCAGGTCCTCCACACTCTAGTTTGAGTCGTCCAGGTTCTGCTCTCCGTAGTTTCAGTCGTCCAGGTCCTGCGCTTCGTAGTTCTCGTAGTCGCAGAGCCTGGACGATTGAAACTACGGAGAGCAAGACCTGGACGACTGAAACTGAGGAGCGGAGGACCTGGACGACTCAAACTACGGAGCGCAGGACCTGGACGACTCAAACTACGGTGCGGAGGACCTGGACTACGCGAACTACGGAGCGTAGGACCTGGACGACTGAAACTACGGAGCGGAGGACCTGGACTCCAAGAACTACGAAGCGCAGCACCTGGACGACTAAAACTACGGAGCGAAGGACCTGGGCGACTCAAACTACCGAACAGAGGACCTGGACGACTGAAACTACGGAGCGGAGGACCTGGGGGACTCAAACTACCGAACGGAGGACCTGGACGACTGAAACTACGGAGCGGAGGACCTGGACGACTCAAACTACCGAACGGAGGACCTGGACGACTAAAACTACGGAGCAGATGACCTGGACTCCAAGAACTACGAAGCGCAGCACCTGGACGACTAAAACTACGGAGCGGAGGACCTCGGGGACTCAAACTACCGAACGGAGGACCTGGACGACTGAAACTACGGAGCGGAGGACCTGGACGACTCAAACTACCGAACGGAGGATCTGGACGACTCAAACTACGGTGTGGAGAACCTGGACTACAAGAACTACGAAGCGCACGACCTGGACGACTCAAACTACGGAGTGGAGGACCTGGACGACTGAAACTATGAAGCAGAGGATCAGGACGACGAGAACGGAGGTGAATGCCGTACGAAGACATCTCCAGGAGGCGACGCTGTCATACTCATCTAGAAATCGAACTGAAACGTCGTACAATAAAAATCGAACCGCCGCGGGCACTGCTCGACTTACACGCTTGAACCGACCCTGTCTACGTCACTCAGAAGCCCTGTGATTGGTCAACTAAGATCTTCCGTAGCTCCCAAACCGTTAGTCCCTCGAAGTTTTGGTAAAGGAAATTTAGTCTTAGATTTTCAGGAGGAATACACCCACGTAAGGTGGTGCGCCCAACCTGAATCACCCTGTATATTGTTACCAAGGTCGAAGACACCCTTCATAATTTTATTACAAGGTCTAGTAGTCATCTAAATAAAAGATGTTAACATTTGATAAAAGATAGCGGTTTCTAATCACAACCACATTATTGTACAAAACAGTCTTGTTTTAGCTGTGAGCTTAGACAGACGTGTATTTTCCTAAATACAATCCAATATTTATTTCACATTATTTCGTTTCCTGTTCAACTTATTTCTCTCGGGAACCCACATTTAATTATCTTAATAATCGCGAACCTAATTTCGCAACAATATGTATAAATATTTCATTTTTAGATGAAGCGGGATGGCTGAATCGAAAAAACGAAAATACGAAACAAGCGGCACGGAGATGAGCCCGGTGAGAGATTCTCCAACAACTTCGTCTACCACGGTAGAAAATCGACCGTCAACGAAAAAAAAAAGAAGTTTCTCGTCGATCGAAAAGGTGCGAATTTTGAAACATTTGGACACAAAATCGCTAGATTCTGTGTGCACCAAATTTGACTTACACCAGTGTATTACGCAAATGGAGGCGCAAAAAGGCGGAGCTGCAAGAGATGTGCGAGAAAGAAAATCTAAAAAACGTCAAAAAGATGAAAAAACCAGCTAACGTGGACGTTGACAATGCTCTATATACATGGTTTTTACAAGCACGAACGAGTGTAATACCAATTACCGTGTCACTTCTACAGAGCAAGGCAGTGGCGTTGAATGAGGAATTGGGTGGCAGTCCAAATTTCAAGGCTAGTAACGGCTGGTTCTGGAGATGGAAGCAGCGAAACGGGATTCGTCGGTTGGCAATAGCTGGCGAAAAACTTTCGGCAAATACCGAAGCCGCAGATCAATTCAAAGTTGAATTTGAAAACATAATAAAGAATGAAAAACTCACACGAGCGCAAATTTTCAACTTCGACGAAACTGGGCTGTGGTACAAAACAATGCCGAACAAAACTATAGCTGCAAGGGAAGAGACTCAAGCTCCGGGGTTCAAAAATTCAAAAGACCGCGTTACGATTGGTGCGTGTTGCAACGCCGATGGCTCATTCAAGTTACCGCTCGTAGTAATCGGTAAATCTGCTCGACCACGAGCTTTCAAAAACATTAGTCCGAAAAATCTCCCAGTCTCGTATAAGCATCAGAAAAGTGCTTGGATGGATTCCTCAATTTTTACGGATTGGTTTACATACGAGTTTGTACCAGAAGTACAAAAATTTTTGCGTGAAAAAAATCTGTCCTCGAAAGCGTTGCTTATTATCGACAACTGCAGAGCGCATCCATCTATCAAAGTAGATGATATAATGACTATCTTCTTGCCGCCAAATGTAACCTCGCTCATCCAGCCACTCGACCAAGGAATCTTGGAAGCCATGAAGAGGCGATATAAAATTCGGCTCGTTTCGTCGATTTTGAATGAACAGGAGCAACACAACACTCCCGTTGACGTCCGTCTGAAAAAAATTACAATCAAAGACGTTGTCGAATGGATCGACGATTCCTGGAGGCAGATAAACCCAACCACCGTCTACAAATGTTGGAATAAAATATGGCCAACTGAGACTCGTAGCATTGCGACGCAGACAGAAGAGACCGAGGAAACGATTCTGACACTGTCGAGTCCACTTGTAGGGGCTGAGTCGGAGCATTCGTTAATTCTCGGCCCGGAAATAACGACAGAAAACATCGTACAAGTGTTGAAAAAAGTTCAAGGATACGAAGTGATCGATGATCACATCGTTCAAGAGTGGATCACAAGAGTGGAAGACTGGGGTACACGAGTTTTTCAAGAGTTTTTATACGAATATAAAAGACATTCAACTCCGATGAATTTTCCATATACGGACACAATTATTCTAGTATACGTAGTATGTGTGGGGTGTTTTTGTTTATTATTTTTAGAAACATCGGAAAACACCAATAGAGGAGATTCAACGATGGTACATTTTGATCAGGAAATTGGTGATCAGCCCAGCACATCAGCTGATCACGAAAATGAAGCCGTCTCTACGATTCTTGCAAACGTCAACATGACTCTATACTCTGATGTATAGTATACAGGGTGTCCCAGAAGTAACGGACGTAATTGTTGCCTATGATAGAAAAAAAAATTCTGAGACGAAAAGTCCTTAGCCATTTTTTGATCTGACCCATAGATAATCAGTTATTAATCAAAATAGTAACTAATCAGGTGCGCGCTATAGCGGTGAGAAAAAGCAGAGCGAGAGTGAGAGGTGACTGTGACAAGGAGACGCGAGGAGTACAGCCGTACGCTGGCTCACCTTAATGCAAGTGAAATATATTTTAATGGACATTAACACAGCATAGAATATTATTGATATTGATAAAAATTGTCGAGGCTACATTATACTAGAGATATGTTTATAAGTAGTAGTAATAAATGCAAATATCGTACAGCATATACAATATGTATGTATCATAACATATACAGGGTGTCCCAGAAGTAACGGACGTAAAGTAAATTACTACTTGAAATTTAATTATGGTGCATGTTTTTTTTCTCCGACTTTACGGCTTAAACGCATATATTATTATACGAAGGAATATTATTCATTTGACAATCGTGCGACGTGCGATTTGCTGAAATCGCTCGTGATCTCTTATCGAGTTGTCCGCGACAAATTTGAGAGCCTCGGGTACACTGGACAGCTCGAGTTAGGTGGGGGAAGCCATAAAATGCGCTCAAGCGGAACGGCGGGGAAATTCTCTCTTATCGAGGGCTCTCTTAGAGAGGGCCTACTGTATAATAGCTTGCTTTGTATCGCTTCTAAGGCACTCGCTAGCCGACCGGCGTGTTATTGTTTTTTATACCGCTGCGTTGAAAATAAGGCGTAGTTAAATTATATTCTTCTCTTTGTAACTTCGTATTCATCCCATATCAAATCAGATCATATATCGTTTCTATCATATTATTTTCTAGTAGTTTATCCTGATCATATTATTTGTCATAGCAGTTGAATTTATTTGTTACCGCTAACTTGATTGTTACCGCTTATTATTTTGGAATATACGGAATCGTGGATTCCCTTGAAGGATTTATCTGGTGTATCAGACTTTATTTCATTTATTAATTAGAAGACGAACCTACCCACTCTACCATTATCGCTGTACATCTGAGCTAACCGTGGGCTTTAAGGCCGTCGTTCCGCTAAGTTTTTCTCTACCGTTTTATCCGAATTATCGTAATTATCTGTGATCGACGCAGTCGCGTCTGGCGCCCAACAAAACTACCGCTGAAGGATTTATTTAGTAATTTCGAATTTTATTTGAGGAACGCCGTAGGGTGCGGTGGTGCACCTCTGACACCATCGTTACAATATATATAATTGGCCTCATTAATACTATAATTATACAAACGTACGGCCCTGTATGGGGCTAGGCGAGTAAGATCTCATATACCGACTTATTTAGCGATAAGTCAAGTAAATAATTATCTCTTTGCTACGTGAACTTGTTTAACATCCGCTCGGGCTTCACCCTCACGTAACATAAGGAAGAAATGGTGGGCATGTAGATCTATACTAAAAAAATTCACCATAACAGAAAACAATGGATATCATATTAGTTTATTAAATATCTGACTGACAATGAGTAAATCATGATCCTACATCTTACACAAAGATCCCCTAGCCACATCATATCATATATAATACCTGGAAGTCGTTATATTTGCTCACAATTGGTGGTTTATTTAGAAACAACGGCTTCTACTGACTTTTCGGCATCAGAGTATCTCTTGCCTATTAATTCATTTTTTGTTCGTCTCATTGATTTATTTTTCAAAGTTAGTGGCTTAGGAAAGCCCTTCAAAGACTAGCAGCTGAACCAAGTCTGGAATCCTTGCAGGAACTAATAAATACACCACAATTTTTTTTTTCGTATGGGCGCAGAATATCAAAAATATTAAAAATACTGATTCAGAATTTTTCACTAAACACGATTACCAAAGGGCAGTAGCTGCATTGCAGCCTTGTTTCGGGAAAGCTAAATTAGTTCGTGGTACACTGACATTTCATTGTATTCTGCTACAAACGAAAAATAACTTGATAACTAATGTGAGAGATACTCCGTGTGACAGGAAAATAAAGTTCTTTCTCGACGTCAAAACTCGAACTGACTCCTCGAGAACTCAATCAATCCCCGAACCCTAATAATCGACACTAACCCTGTAGATAGAAAATTATTAAACATAATCCATATTGTCAAGCTACAGGCTGGACCAAGTGCCGCGCTCAACGAGGAAAGACTCACGTTGTATTCGACCGATTGACAAATCGGCAGTTAAGGGGAGGGACCAGACGATTTTTACCGACCTATCTAATTTCCCGAATATCTCCGAAACGGGGCTATCAATCGGATTGTCCTTTTGGCAGCCGATGTTGACGAGGAATGAGTTCGAGCTAGCTCCCAAAATTCAATGAAATCGATTTTTTTTTTTAAATTTTAATCGCAGAATGTGCGCGTGTCACTTATTTCGACTAATATCAGAGCCCACGCATCATTGGCGCGAAAATAACTGTATAAGCGCCATTCTACACGGCATGACAAACATTCCTATTCAAAAACATCTTTGTTTCATGCAGGAATAAAGTCTCTATGTGAAAACTCGCAATTCGTTGTAATTAGCGATTGTAAATTGTTAGGAAGCCATGATAATCCTTAGTTCCCGTAATGCCCGAGAGAGAGAGCTCAGCGCGCGAATCGTGCATCGGTATTACTGCCGGCCAGCGCAGGGCCGACTATTATATTTGGCATAAAGTGACGTGACGAATATTTTTTGGAGGTTTTTCAATTCATGGAATTTATATATATATATATTTTTTTTTCTGTCTAAAGTGCAGCAGGTAACGGTAAGTATGACTAAGTTATGTTCTGAATAATAATTCTATTCATTATATCGCCTTCTATCAATTAGTTACCCATTCGCTTGTCGAACCGGCCATAAGTTGAAACAAATATAATATGCAAGAACATGCATCAAATACGAAATGGTCAGGGTCAGATGACGGCCGAGTTGACACGTAATGTCTCATGTATGAATAATTAAAAAATAGTCTAGTGCAATGAAAGAAGCCTCACCATACATATAATATAGTTCTCAAATTGCAAAATTAATGACAAATTAGTGACTGAAGTCTACTCTTCAGAATCATTTTCAAATATCAGATGTTTTTCACTGTGTTATTCAATTTTTAGTAACGTCAGTCATATGCATGCTGAAACGGTCTGATTCGCGGACTCATTCCACTGCCACATACACGGTAGTGACGCTACTCAATAATGAATAATTTGGCGAGGATAAATCGGAAAATCTAAAAGTGAATGCACTCCACAGAAGGAACTTTATGCTTGAAAACCATCACTGTCAGAATTTTCTGTTTTGTTTTTCACACCACAGACAACTTTTGAAAATAATTTTATACGAGCAAACAATCTTCTTTTTCCATTATTATTTTGTCAGATTATTATCAACAGAACATACATGTTCAAGAATTTTTTCCAGATAAAAATGTTCATATTCCCCGTACGTTTTCGACAGTCCCAGGCAACAAGTCAGCCCTGCGCTGGCCGGCAGTAATACCGATGCACGATTCGCGCGCTGAGCTCTCTCTCTCGGGCATTACGGGAACTAAGGATTATCATGGCTTCCCAATAATGTACAATCGCTAATTACAACGAATTGCGAGTTTTCACATAGAGACTTTATTCCTGCATGAAACAAAGATGTTTTTGAATAGGAGTGTTTGTCATGCCGTGTAGAATGGCGCTTACACAGTTATTTTCGCGTCAATGATGCGTGGGCTCTGATATTAGTCGAAATAAGTGACACGCCCACATTCTGCGATTAAAATTCAAAAAAAAATTCGATTTCATTGAATTGTGGGAGCTAGCTCGAACTCATTCCTCGTCAACATCGGCTGCCAAAAGGACAATCCGATTGATAGCCCCGTTTCGGAGATATTCGGGAAATTAGATAGGTCGGTAAAAATCGTCTGGTCCCTCCCCTTAAAGCGAAGACGCTGGACCGGCGCAGACTAGTTGCGCACATTAGACATACTTTTAACACGTGTGAATAGTCCTCGAGGAGTCTTGGCCGTATTTGGTCGCAATTCGTCAGTTTAACCGTTTTTTACTTTGTCATAATTATATTTGTTGCCTTCGACCGTATGTCGTCGATTGGTAATATGTTCTAAATTGATTCGTCAAGTGTGAAGGATATTTCCACCTGATATATCATCGTAATAGTAAGCAAATAAATTTATATATCTTCGCCTATACGCTTTTCTATTGTCTTGCAATTATTTATGGTCCTCCATGTATCCTCCTTGTGTTGTCTCTCCTGTTCTCAATAATTGAGCTATGTTTAATAATCGTCGAATTTCATTTGTCAAAAGTACGCTGTCTCATCTGATACCGAAAAGTCAGTGCAGACCGTTGCTTCTGAATAAACCACCCTAAAATTTTTAATAATCCTTCCTAATCTAATTGCTTTATTTTCTTAAGTTGACAAAAAATTGCCCCATTATTTCTTTCAACTAACTTTAACAATAATATAATTATTTATATTTTTGCTTTTACTTCAACAGTTATAGAAGCAATTATATGAATAAACCAAACTTCTATTGAATTAATTATAGTGTATTCATCAATTCAGGTATTATAGTATACAATATAATGTGACTAGGGGATCTTTATGTCAGATTTAGGATCATGATTTACTTATTGCTGGTTAGATATTCAATAAACTAATATGATATCCATTGTTTTCTGACATGGTGAATTTTTTTAGTATATAAAAAATAGTATCTACATGCCCACCATTTCTTCCTTACGCGAGCCACACGTACCCGAGCCAGGTCTCTCAGTGGCAGCGCGCGCCGTCGCTTATAAATAAATCGTTCTAACATAGTTCCCATCGGGGTTCCACTCTATAACTTACTTGTAAAGAATTGATCAAGGAATACGCTCATATGTTTTTCGGAATTTTAAAGCGTGATTTTCGCCTAGAAACCACGTTTGTTTAATATATTTGTTTATAACAAATGGAATCGCTATTTTTCGCAGAATTCAATAAATATATAATAATAGTGGCATTTAATAGCTTCGAAACGGTTCTTGAAAGTAGTCTCTAGGACGAACACAGCCAAAGATATGACCGTTTGAAGAGGAGTATGTTTTCGATTTTTGGCCGTCTTTCGTGAATTTCACCCTCGTGTAACTTGAAAAATAGGGGCGCGGACAAAAAAAATTGTTTGAACAGTTTATTTGTTTCAAATAACCCGTTAAAAAGATTAGAACCACATCGGAAACATCGAGGTCAAAAAGGTGTCCGGTTTGACGTGGAATGACTCTATTGCATTAGTCATGTACTTGACAGCTAAGTTATAGTCAGCCAGAACATAACAAATATACTGTCCAATAAACTTTTATGCACAGCTGACAATGATAAACCTATAAATGTGTCTCAACGAACAACACTGGCAAAAATGTTCTCCAATTTTAACAAGAATCGTGGCTTTGTTAGAAATATTGTTTTGCTGTTTCAGTTACCGACAATACCTTATTGCTACTGCTCCTGCGCCTTTGTTGCACCAGTGATATATTGAGTAAGGGGTACGATTCTTCGTTAGACTGGTAATGAATTCATAATAATGGTATTGCTATTAAGCTTCAAGTATTTTTTTTTTTTTCGTGATTAAATATCCGAAGGCGGATTCGACAACCATGTACAACCATTATCTATATTTTTTTGAACTATACACCAGCATGACTTACGACTTATATCGGATTTTTTAATTTTTAGTAGAGGGTCCTAATTAATCATCGGTGCAGACAAAACTTTAATCGAGAGCTATTCACATCACCTTCTACTTCAAAAGTGGAACCAACAATTGCTGAAGTTAGTCTAGTATAAATCTACTACTACAACGAATAGATGATAAATATTCAATCACAAAGGGGATACTGACGATACCGCCAAACGGAATCAATCGCAGGCCTGAGGCAAACCGAGGCACGATAGGAAAATTTGAATTAACTTTTAAAAAAACTTCTTGTCTACTGCCCCGAGGACTATCGAATTATCTAATTCTTCACCGGAGTATACGTGAGTTCAATATTTTAATTCAAGGCGCAATTGAAATGCTAATATACGGGAAAAATCATTCATCGTATTTAAGTAGTATGACAGGTTAATTTTCAACCTTGCAAATTATGTTGGGAGATCTATTGGTGATTAGGTCAGGAATGAGGCGTCTTCAGTAGCGATTCGAAAGTATGTTGAGGGCCCTCGACAGGAGTTTTTTTTTTTTTTTCGTTCAAATTAAACACAATCAATCTCAAAACCCGCAAAAACATTGTAAATGTCAAAAATTACAGCCGAGTTCTAAAATGGTTTCACCAACTGAAAAATCCGAAATATTATACACTTTCTCAGCGATAGATCACAAACATCATTTCGTTGCACAAAATAGTACAAAATAATATGTGAAATCAGGTAGCGAAGCCGAGCGTTCCCTCAGCTAATTTTCATACTTCAAATTATGTTTTTCAAATGCTAATCAATGGAAATGAATGGAAAACCAATAGGATCATTAGTTACCTTTGACAGAACGGCATATTGGCGACAGGAAATATTGCTGAAAGAAGTTAGCTCGTATGATGATACGAACTCGGTGGGCATAGATTGTTCTAAAAATTACACAGCTCAACAACAACAACAAAAATTTTGTCGCCCTGATTTTTTCTGTGAATTTTGATGTTTGAGAACGTAAAATTTACGGAAAAAAATATTATTATATCAGATGGGCTCTAGTTTATATGCTATAGTAGTATATGATAATATTTAGTTCTTCCATTCGGCTCATACGTTAAAACGCGTTTTATGCGCATTCAGCTCGCGCATTTATATATTTTACAGCTGTTCGTGTGATCTTGGGTTTTCATGTACGCATTTTCTTCCATGTATAACCTACAAATTTATTTTCTTTGACAATATTGATATAAATGCAACGTGTTATTTGGTAAGTTACTAATACGATATTATAAAATTCATTTTTTAAATTTTATTCATTAATTTACTATTTTTTTCTACAGAAATATGAGTTCATCGCGAAGACAGTGCCGACATCAGTCTGATTTATTTTGCTACATTTGTGGTGTGTATATAACAGTGAAAAATCGACGGAATATTACCGATTTCGTAAAGGAGGTTTATTTTTCTTATTTTCGACTACAAATCGGGAAGCAAGATAAGCCATGGGTTCCACACAAAGTTTGTAAATCTTGTGTCGAAACTTTGCGATTGTGGAAGAAAGGAGAACGCTCAGGATTAGATTTTAGTACCCCTGTGATCTGGACAGAGCCCAAAAATCATGTTGATGATTGCTACTTCAGAGTGGTGGAGACCAAAGGCTTCAATCGTTTTAAAAAATGGGAATATCCTAACATGGAGTCTGCAAAACCTTCCGTATTACGAGATAAAGAACTTCCTCAGCCTATTTACGCCTCGCAGCCGGAGCGCATGCTATCGAATGTAACCGTGCTTTCAGAACAACAGTATTCTACAGCATGTTCAGGTACAAGTGGAAGTGAATATGTAGGAGAAACGTCAACACCGCAGTTATTTACTCAGAATGAGCTCAGTGATTTAATACGAGATCTGAGTTTATCAAAGCAGGCATTGGAATTGTTAGCGTCAAGACTAAAGGAAAAAAAATTGCTACGACCAGAAGTAACGATTACAATGTATCGAACGAAGGAAAGTAAAATTTTACCATACTTTAGTGACACGGAAAATCTTGTCTCTTCTAACAATATCACGAAGTTACTATTAGACATGGGTTTATCTGAATACAAACCTACCGATTGGCGGCTCTTTATTGATAGCTCTAAGAGAAGTTTAAAGTGCGTTTTACTGCACAAAGGAAACCAACATGCATCTATCCCGACCGCACATTCAACCAAGCTCAAAGAAGAATATCAGAATATTAAACTAGTTCTGAAGAAAATTAATTTTTACGAACATCAATGGTCGGTCTGTGTTGATTTGAAAATGGTCCACTTTTTACTCGGCCAGCAAAGTGGATACACAAAATATCCTTGTTTTATTTGCCATTGGGATAGTCGGGCAAAAGAAAAACACTGGGAACAGAAATTGTGGCCATTGAGAGAATCGTTGGCTGTCGGTAAAGCTAACGTTGTAAATGAGCCACTGGTAAGTAGAGATAAAATCATACTTTCACCACTGCATATCAAACTAGGCACAATGAAATGATTTGTCAAGGCAGTAGACAAGAACGGAGAATGCTTTGCATATATTTGTCAAAAATTTCCGAAACTAAGTATGGAAAAATTAAGAGCTGGAATTTTTGACGGGCCTCAAATTCAAACATTGATGAAAGATAAAAATATCATAAAAGTGATGACTACTGTAGAAGCTGAAGCTTGGAGTGGCTTAGTATCGGTAATAAACCATTTTCTTGGTAATCGTAAAGCACCAAACTATGAAGAAATCGTTCAAAACATGCTGAAAAGCTTTACAAATTTTGGAGCAAATATGAGCATAAAATTACACTTTCTTCATAGTCATCTCGATAAATTCCCTGACAACTTAGGAGATTACAGCGAAGAACAGGGAGAACGTTTTCACCAAGATTTGAGAGTGATGGAGAAACGATATCAAGGTCGGTGGGATAGTCACATGATGGCATCTTACTGCTGGACTCTACAAAGACATAGTTCCTAAAAATCTTATGAAAGAAAATTTATAAAAGTAGTTTCTGAAAAGTAGTCTATTTTTAATGTTTTTTTTTAAATTTTATATGAATAAATTACGTATATCTACAGCCACTCATTGTATTTTATTTATGAAGTTTAGATATTATAAAAAATAAAAACATTTTTTTTCATATAGAAATTGCGGTCATGGGTTATATATGAAAATGTCGATAATATCAATAACTGGAGCCAATTCCGTAAAACTACGCTTACTTTTAGAGTTACTGACATTAAACCTTCCTCAAACCATAAAAATATCAAGGGCAACAAAACCACTGTTGACCAGTGTTATCAATTGCACTTTTCTTTTTATTTATTTCTTCCAGCAACACCGTAACGATCACACCCACAAAATTGTTTTAAGCATGATCAAAGACTGTTTCAACATTTTTGGCATTGTTAATATTTATTATTGTAGACTGAAACTGCGACATGATGGTTTTTTATACGACAAGAGCTCGAAAAGACCTCGTCTTCGAACCGTGCAGCACTTTCACACTCGTCACGAAGTCCTTCTATGTGCCTGTCCTATATTTTCTTTCAGATTCGAAAATTATAAACATTTCCCACGCACTAGTGCTGGAAAATCGTGTTTCTCACAAGAAGTAGTGCATAAATAACTAAATGAAACGAGTAAGTAATACTGTTACGTCCTGGATTTAACTATATAGAGTTTTCGAATCACTAGTTAGATGTGTTGAGGTTCTGATTCTGAATTGGTAGAGTTCTATATTTCTTACCAAGTCTTGGATTACTAGTTCTTCTGACTGACGTATAACTCGTATTCTGTTGAGGTAATGGGTTTTTATCAGTCGCCACTATGCGTGGGTGAAATAAATGTTTGTTGATTTCACTTTTAATCAACAATATTTATTTAACAAACTGCTTAACAATGTTGGTTGCTAATCGAACATTTGCATGTTGATTAACTTTAGTCTATGGGTTTTATACGTTGATAAGTTTTGCACTTGGTTAATTTATGAATATATTAAACACTTCGAATTCGATATTATATTCTGAAATCTACTGTCGGCGCAAAAAGGTTAGGCCCCTGTGTTTGTGCGATCATAACTTCTACAAAAAAAATGATAGAGCATCCAGACAGGAAATATCGTAAAGCGCCAAGTTTTCTGCGTCTGGCGTTTATTCACAAATTTCTGTGTAAAAATTGTGAAAACCGTTATGATCTCCGAAGGGTTAAAAAACGTAGTTTTTAGGAGCCGATTGCCGTACGTCGACTTCAACTCGTCACCGTTTGTTTAAAATGAGTGTAAAAAATCTGGAAAAATTCAGAAATATACCCTGAACATTAACGAACATGATAGCACTGTGTAATTTCAAAAATGTTCAAAAACCTGGACGCCAGGTGCAAAAAGGTCCAATGATGCGATTTGGGGAACGGATTGGTACGGGTGAACCTGAGCTAGCTTAAAATTTTCGTTATGATATACACTTCTTGATTGAAGTTTAGGATTTCAAATTTATGGGTTTTCGAGTGTTTTCGGCTTGCTTAGTTTTGTGAGAGACTATGGAAAAATTAGTTATGGTGTATGAGGTTGAGACTTCTTAAAAGTATTGACTTATAACTATAGGTAAAGTAATATGAAGAATTTAGAAAAAAAAATTATAAATGGAATTACATCGATAGAGGTGTTATTGAAACTCTGATGGTAATTGCACGTCGGTATTTTCTATACCTACGGTACTAACTACGGTATCTGTTATACCTAAAGATTATACCGTGCGTTTTCGTGGATGAGCGACATGCCTAGATCCGAAGATAGCCGAACGTACGCCCTATTATATGCAATTAAGGGTACATGTCATATATATATCAGTATTTCTGACATTCGGCCCATCGACGGCAAACTGTCAATTGCTGTAGAGCCTCTTTATCTATTGGGCGCAATGTTTATAGGTTATTCTTTAACCACACGTAATTATTCAAAATCGATTGATCACTGATCCGCGTCATTCAGCTAGTTTTATGATTAAAGAATAACCTATAAACGTCGGCGCCAATGCACGTAAACTCTACAGTAGCTGACAGCTCGCCGTCAAATGTCAAAAATACTGATATATATATGACATGTACCCTTAATTGCATATAATAGGGCGTACGTTCGGCTATCTTCGGATCTAGGCATGTCGCTCATCCACGAAAACGCACGGTATGTTGAGCATTCAACCTAGGACGTAACAATACGTTAGAAGTAAAAGTAAATTAAAAATATACCCATAGTGTGTTCTGTAACGTGGTATTTTGATAATCCCCGTTACATGGGAATCCTATCGGAAAATACGGCGATGCGTAGCGCAGACAAGGGTCTCCAGGAAAAGACAAATTTAGGAAAAACTATTAGGCTAAACTAATGCACTATTTTATTTTTGTAAACTATGTAACTCGAGCACGATACGCAACGAGATTTCTACCGTCGTGGGAATTACCGCGGAAACTACATCTGGAATCGTTATCGATGTCTCGACCGGCGTGCAAGCCTTCGATTCGTTAAGAAAGCGGCAAGGTCAGCGCCTCCTCTCGACCAGGCAAATTCTACCACCCCCAACGAAGTGGATGGACGGCGTACAGGGATGTGCGAGAAGCACGCCAAATCCTCCCGTCATCCGACGAGTCTACCGGCTGATAAGACTGCACAGCTGAGATGAGGATGGCGTATAGGGTCAGGTGAAGGAATATTCACAGTCTCCCACCCGATGATTCACCAGCTGGAGCAGGTATCGTGCAACTACTTTCTCTGAGACCGTTATCGCGGCCGGGTTGGTCCAGAAAACCCTCGATTCAGCGTTCCAACCTGAAGAATTTTATCGTGAGCGAGGCCCTAGTATGCCCAGCACGAGGCTATTAAGTAACTCCTCAAGGATTGACTCTGATGTAAGGCCTAGGAGAATTATCGTATAGCTCTGGCGAGCTGGATTTCTTTATGAACCCAGCGTCAGGGAATTCTAACGGAAGGCGGCAGGAAGAGGGGTATCGTGACGGCTGGGGTAGGATAGGTTTCCCCTGAGAAACGCAACGACACCTCATACGTTCGTCGAAACTACCGAAAACGACAATAACCAATTAGCCCGTCAGCACTCTTGTTATGAGCATTTTGCTCACGCTCAATTTAAAATGTTAATAACTTTTTTTTTTCAAATGAAATGAATGGTTGAAAATTTTTCTATCTTCAAATAATTTTATATATTTTCGAATTACGAATTTCGCAAATTTCTCCATTCCATGTAAAATTTGTAAAAATAGTAGTTTACGACACAAGTGCGCAAAGTACGTGATTTTCACACGAGTGTTAGCTTGTCGCCCGAGCGAAGCGAGGGAGACAAGAACACGAGTGTGAACCTAATCACGTACGCGCACGCGTATCGTACAATACTTTTTGCAACTCAGTGCGCAAAGTGAGCACTTTGCGCACTAGTGCGCGAAACGGGTACTTTGCGCACGCAAAAGAGGCATCAAAAGTCGAACTTTGCGCACTAGTGCGCGAAACGGGTACTTTGCGCACGCAAAATAGGCATCAAAAGTCGAACTGTTCGGTCGAACGAATAGTTTATGAGGTGCCCAGGTACCCACAGTTGGTATCAGTTACCAACAATCGCTCGCGCGTGTATACGAATACACGAGCCGAGCGGTCGACCATCTTTTTTTTTTTGCAGGTGTCTCAAATGGGCATGACGGTGGAGGGGATGGGGGGACCGAGCTATGTGTGTCCAGAGGTCGCCAGCGACTAAATCCCACAGTCTTCTTCTGTGCGCGTTCCCGGAGAAACGAATACTTTAAGGTTAGGGTTGCGATTCGATTATTATCGGATATCGTGAGGTCTCGGTGTTAACCCTTTCTAATTGTCTGCATGCTGGTGAGCTGAACATTTAGCCCGTAAGTACACTGACAAGTGCGGTACGTCCCGCCAGGTACACCGGCACGGCCCGGTTGCACCAGCAAGCAAGCGCAACGCTTGATCATAGGTCGTCTGCCGACTAATTTGCACACTCGCATATTCACGTGAACCAAACTGTTAAGTACACCGAATCAGACGGTGATACTTAACCACAAGCGCAATGCTTACGAGGTCGCCAGCGACTCATACACATGATAATCATATTGCATGACAGAATCAAACATATAATACACAACCTGTGTAACTCCTTCTGACTGTAGATTTCATCCTTACAATGATCATCACACGAAATGTATTCGATAAAACCAACGGACTGTATCTATTGTAAATTCATGATTTGCGAGGGGTTCTTTCTCTGAGATTCACACGTCCGGAGATTTTCCTCTCTGAGCCATAATAAACGTAGAATTGTATGGCTCCAAAGATGTGTTTAAGTTATTATTCCCTATTCCTTCGATCCTTATTTATTTGAGATGAAGGGAAAAAAATACGCGGCTTCTTTTTTGTTAAAGAATACGCGCCCCACGAAACACGAACTTTGCGCACTGAGTTGCAAAAAAAATTTTTTCCATGCTCCTCAAAAATTGTAAGAGTTTTTCTCATCACAAGACTAAAGGTGTATGCCTAAAAATTTTAATTTCGGTAATGGTCGGGCCTGTTCGTGGACCTTCGTTAGTTTACGGATATTCGGCGTCATTCGGTACAGTTCGTAAATGTGTATGAGCAAATCTCTCATCACGGGAGTAAAGGTTACCGAAAGGTTTACCTGGGTGCTGACGGGTTAGGAAGGTGATGAGCCACGTGACCCATCAGAAGTCGGTACGAGCAGAAATAAGGACTATATAAGGAGGATACGTAGGCTAATCGACCTACTCTTCGCTCCGTCTGCGCTACACTACGTAATAACTCATCGTGTGTCGAATCTCTATCGTCTTCCGTATCGTATATCGGAGTCTAATTAAAATGGTGTTGTGTTCCCTCTGAAGCAAACTAAGGTAAGGTCTTGATTTCTTTATGTGAAGGCACGAGGTCGTTCGTATAAAAGTCTGTTTTATGGTATAGTTTGTTCTTGTGACGTCTGGAGTGGCATCGATAACGTCACACAAGAGTATGGGGGGTTCTAGAAGGTGATAGAAGGTCGTAGAAAGATCCAGAATATCAGGGAACATTCCAGAATAGCGCTAAAACGTCTAGAACAATTAAACGACTCTATGAGGACCAGCCATGATATATAAGGGGGGCAGCGTATGCCAGGAGGACAGTTGAAATCAGGTCCGCTTAAGACAATCTCGCGAGTACACATCGGGTTAATTAAATCCTATTAGAGTCATTTTGAAGTGCTGCATTTATCGAGTCGTTAAGGAACATTTAGATAATAGTTAATTAAAGTTAGTAAATATCTGTTTTCTTGTTTTTCAAAATTACTTAATTTTCTTTCGTGATCACCTTATTTGTGAAAATAAACTTATACAAGTGCTCAACCTACCTGTTTCATTTAATTATATGTGTGAAACCCTAAAGAAAGTGTAAGTGTGGTAATATCTGTGTCGTGCTTCGAATTCACAGCGGCTAATCCTTCAAGGCTGTGGACTCCTGCACTGTAAGCGGAACGACCTTTACTAAAAGGCGAGTTCCCGTCCTACCATACAGCTGTTTCATAGCCAACATCATTGATAATCACTCATCTTGAGGCCCACTAAGCGGCTGAAGGATAGTAGCGGTTTCAATGATGAACTGCGGATACTCATCTCCATATCGTAATAAACGATTGGTGATTGTAGAATCCGCCAGCGGTCTCTAATTCCAGCTGCATCTCCGCCATTCGACCTCACTACCCGACTCAATAAGAGAACGGAAGTCGTAGAGAGAATCGGGAACGAGGAAGCAACTATATTCGCGGTGCAACCCGTCAGATAACCGAACACACACGCACACAAGCACGAGGAGACGCGCGGTAATTCGGCTGTGTGCCCGCGGCGCGGTGAGACGGTGTGAAACGTCAACACGACACATATTTAGAAGCAAGGCACATCACCGACACGCGGATTAACGATTTAAAGTGCCGAATCGTCCTCATTTCAAGTCCGAACAGAAACTATATTGTCGACCGTTGCAAATCAACTATCCCAATTAATTGTGGCCCCCTGGACCGTCACATTCTTGAGCTAAGAAGCTCGTCTTTTGGTTAATTTATCGAGCAACCTCGAGTCTGGCTGAATTCGTAGACTTTATATCGTTTACTGGCTATTATCTATCGCCTATCTTGCTTTTGGCTTATGTCTATCGTATGGCTTTCGTATATTTAGTATGTTAAATATCTATTGTGCATGAAAATCGTAGAATAGTATATTGTTTACCGAGCGAGAAAACGGTCGTTTGCACGACCGGCAAATCCTCGTTTGCGGATGGAAACCAGTCGATTTCCGGTCCTCGTTTGCGGATGGAAACTCGCTGGTTCCACTCCGCTGTTGTAGAAAATAGTATGTTCACCTCGGAAAAAACGGTCGTTTGCGCCTCGTATGAAGTTGAGAACACCTCGGCTTTGCCTCGGTGTTCAACTTCATACTCGGCGTGCAAACGGCCGTTTTCTCGCTCGGTAAACAATCAAGATTCGTGGCAGCGAATCGCCGCAAAGTCCCCGATTAGCCCAATTAGATTATATAAAGGTAGGCGAGCGCAGCCAAGAATTATTTACCCGAGGCAACGCTTTATACCTGTAAACATAACGTCATATCTCCCGAATGAGTGAATATTATTGAATGAAATTTGCAAGGTTAATAGTCCCAGCCTAAATGAGCTTGCCGTCCAACTTTGAACAAAATCGGTCGTATGGTTCCGGAGTATTAATGAGTCAAAGTTGATCAAAAAACACAATCTTCTTCTTCTTCTTCTTTTTCTTCTCGGCCCCATTTTTCGCAAGACGCTTGCTAGGGACCACGATATCAATCGAACGGCTGTATGTATCGACTTGAGATTTGAAACGTAGCTATTCTCCATCGAAATCTAACTCCCTATTGATTTTGGTGCGAATCTGTACTCACACTCGGTCGGTAGATTTGAATGAAGTCACAAAACGCTCAGTACAGCAAAATGGCCGCCCGACGGCGTTGATTAAATTTTATATATTTTTCACGGGGTGATTCAGGTTGGACGCACCACTTTAGGTGGGTGTATTCCTCCTGAAAATCTAATAAGACTGAATTTCCTTTACCAAAACTTCGAGGGGCTATTAGTTTCGGAGCTACAGAAGTTGACTAATCACAGAGCTTATGAGTGACCAAGCAGGGCCGGTTCATTCAAGAGTGTAAGTCGAGCAGTGCCGCAGCGGATCGATTTTTATTGTACGACGTTTCAATGAGATTTCTAAATTAGATTTCTAAATGAGTGTGACGACGTCGTCTCCCGGAGATGTCTTCGTACGGCATTCACCTCCGTCTCGTCGTCCTGATCCTCTGATTCATAGTTCTAGGTCCCCCACGCCGTGATTCTCGTAGTCCAGACCCTCGGAATCGTAGTCTCATTTGTCCAGGTCCTCGGCTTCGTAGTTCTCGTAGTCCAGGTCCTCCGCTCCGTAGTTTGAGTTGTCCAGGTCCTCCCCTCCCTAGTTTGAGTCGTCCAGGTCCTTCGCTCCGTAGGTTCGATGGTCTAAGTCCTCGGCTTCGTGGTTCTCGTAGTCCAGGTCCTCCGCTCTGTAGTTTGATTCGTCCAGGTCCTTCACTTTATAGTTTGAGTCATCCAGGTTCTTTGCTCCGTAGTTTCAGCCGTCCAGGTCCTCGGCTTCGTGGTTCTCGTACTCCAGGTCCTTCACTCTGTAGTTTGAATCATCCAGGTCCTCCGCTCCGTAGTTTCAGCCGTGCAGGTCTTTGGCTTCGTAGTTCTCGTAGTCTAGGTCCTTCGATCTGTGGTTTGAGTCGTCCAGGTCCTCCGCTCCGTAGTTTCAGTCGTCCAGGCCTTTCGCTCTGTAGTTTCAGTCGTCCAGGTCCTCAAACTACGAAGCGGAAGACATGGACGACTGAACCTATGAAACTGAAAACCTGGACAAATGAGACTACGATTCTGAGCATCTGGACTACGAGGATTACGGTGTAGGGGACCTGGATGACTGAAACTATGAATTAGGGGATGAGAACGACAAGAACGGAGGTGAATGCCGTACGAAGACATCTCCAGGAGACGACGGCGTCATACTCAACTAGAAATTGAACTGAATCGTCGTTCGATGAAATTCGATACGCAGCAGGTACTGGTCGACTTACACTCTTGAACCGGCCCCGTCTTGTTCTCTCACAAACCCTGTGATTGGTCAAATAATTTCTTCTGTAGCTCCGAAACTATTAGTCCTTCGAAATTTTGCTAAAGGAAATTTAGTCTTAGATTTGCAGGACGAATACACCCGCCTAAAGTTGTGCGTCCAACCTGAATCACCCTATATTGTAACTTTTCGGGTGCTTTACGCGACACAGAAGGTGTCGCGTATGGCTAGTTACTTGTGAGTGTCTTTACTCTAGATTAATTTCTAGGGCTCCTTGGTAGAGGCAATCAATTTGTTAGTCCCTGATACAGACTAGGGTGGAGCGAATCACACCGTAGCTGCCTCCCTCAGACCTGGATGCTGCAAGCAGCACCGAGGCTGTATCAGACTTGGGATTCGACGCACCTGCCGAGACAGTATCTCGACTTGGATGCGCAAAGCGCACCGAAGCGAGTATCTGATCTGTGCAGTGCAGTCGTCACCGAAGCTGTATATTAGCTAATTAAATACAAGATGTGTAACGTTTCCAAATTAATATTAATTAGATATAGGCGCGCCAGCGCTATCTCTGATGCTCACGGCGAACCCCCCTTCGCTTGCACTGAACCTCCGAGAGACCCGAAAGACTCCTCTCGCAAGTAAAGTAAGATTCTGCGTCAATAGTACCCGTGAATATCGAGGTATAAATCAGAGAAAGAGAAATTAATAATTCTCTAGATATTGGGCTAGCTAGTGTTGTTTCGTCTTCACAGCCTGTCCTGATATTTAGTGATCTTTTTGTTTATTACTCAATTCATTTACTCGTCACTTCACTTCTTTACCAAGGAGAAGCAAGCACAGGTCGTTTCGTCTTCCTGGCTTGTCCTATCCGAGGTATCGCTCACAAATAGATTCACCTATCAGTAAATTCTTTCATTTAAATCTTATTGCGTGCATTAATAGTAATAACTAATAGTCGATTCATTAACAGAATATATCCTTTTTTCAATTGCTAGACGTTTCTCTTTTTCTCGCCTTTAACCCGTAGAATCAGTAAAATAAAAGAAAACATATCAAACGGTCATTCGCCAAAACGAAGTTAGCTAAGAGCAAAATAGAGAAACAATCAGATCATTAGTTGTGCTCAAACTTAGAATCCCTAGCGATAAGTAGAAATAGGAGATAACATTAAACCGTAATTCTCACGAATAAGTAGATCTATGATCCCAAAATAACGCATGTTCCATATCCCGTACTTGTTTAATAAACCAACGTTCTTTTCTGTTATATATCCTACAGTATTATATTTTTTGATCCAATTCCCATCCCCTGCCAATTCATAATTTTAACGAAAGGAAAAATAGTAAGTAGGCCCGCGGAATCTCATTTCCAATCGACCCTGACGACGTGAATCAGCTCTCACAATAAGACAACAAAAAAGAAAAGAAAGTAAAAAATAGACAAACATTACTAATGGCGCCCAACGTGGTGGCTGTTTCTATATAATTAAACTCTTTCAACAAATAAATTTTTGGAATGGTTGAAACTCGTAGCGCGAAAAAAATAAAAGCAAAAATGACTAACAAAGGAGAAGATACACACGGGGAATTGGACCAAACAAATATGGATATAGCGGAGCATGATAATCAACAACCTAGCACTAGTATAGAACAAGAAACAGACATAATGGCAAACTTACGTACGTTAATGACAAAATTTCAAATAGAAATCAGACAAGACTTTCAAAAAACCCACGAAAAAATAGATAAATATCGCACTGAACTAACTGACAATCTAGAAAAAGCTAAAGAAGAACTGCGACAAGAAACATCAAATCAAATAAAAAGTCTAGGAAACTTAGAAAGTCAAGCCAATAAGCCTTCCCAGGTACCACCAGCAAAGGTAGATGATTTAGAAACAGAAATAGTAAGTCTATGTAAAGCTACGGACAATCAACTACCCACATTAATGCGCCTAGCAAAGGAAAAACCACCCACATTTTCAAACAACGACGTAATATTTCCATTAGAATTCCTAGAAGAAACCGAAAATTGGTTCAAAAAATGGAACATAGTGCCTAATGCCCGATTAGACGAATTGAAAACTAGTAACGACATATTCCAAGGGAGCGCAAAATACTGGTTTGGAGCAATAAAAAACAATTTAGAATCCTATCAACAATTCAAAGACGAATTTTTGCGCACGCACTGGAGCGAGCCGACGCGTTTAAGAAAGCGAAGCGAGTGGACGAATCGGAGATACGATAGAAAAGGGGGCATATCATTAACAGAATATTTCCATGATCAGTTGCACCGGGCAACACAAATAGACGATAAAATGTCAAAATTCGAAATAACGTATCACATCATTCGCCAATTCCCACCGGAATGCGTATACTCACTTATCGGGACCGTAGATTGTAACAATATGAGCTCCGTATTAGACAGACTAAGCGTCATAGAAAATCCGAATTTGCTTGACCATCCGGAAACGCACTTCTCTCCATGGAACCGAAATGAAAATAGATTCAACGAAACCCCATATTCCGACAATTCGCCTAGTCAAAATAGGAATCCTAATCAAAATTGGAATCAAGGCCAGAATAGAAATCAAAGTCAAAATAGAAACCCTAATCAAAACACGTGGCGTAGTGATAATAATCAATCTCGGCCAAACGGAAATGCAAACCCGAACCATTTAAACGAACAACGAACTTAGACGAAGGCCAAAGCCTAGGTTCGGCCGATGTAAACACTATGGCCCAAGAAGTAATAGCTGAGGCTGAAGGAGAGCCGACAGCTGTAGAAGGAAGAAAAAAATCCTTTGATTGCCCTCGATTACACTTAAAAATAAATAACATTCCGATAACGGCACTTTTGGACACAGGGAGTCAAATCACGGGAATATCGGAAAACCTGTATCAACGGCTAAAAGAGAAACAAGCAATTCCTACATTACCGGTTCAAAATATGAAAGTACGTGGCCCATTCTTACACAAATCCCCAACAATAAAAAAGCAAGCCTTAATAGAAGTCAAGATAGAGTCACAAACGATCGAAACGACCTGTTACATATTAGCGATAGCTTTCGAAAACATGATCATAGGAATAGACTGGATACAAGCAAATCACGTTGTCGTAGATATGAACCACCAAACGATCAAACTCAACAACCATACCCTACGCGATTCAACCATTAGTACTGAAATTGGGGATAAAGAACCAAACAGCCATAACTTACATTTAATCACAGTCCGAGACAGATCTGAGTCCGAAATCGCGGGACTGGTCAAAATCACAGATAACGAAACAAAGAATGATCCCGAAACATCTTTTTTAAACGCAGTAACACACGACGCATTCACCAATCACGAAGATCTAAACGCGACAATTCGCCAGAAACCTAACGAATTTCATACGGAGGTACATAAAATAATCGAAAAACTCGAATCACTTGACATCGTTGAAAAACAAGCATTAGAAGAGGTAATCCTAAGTAATAAGAAAGCGTTCGACACCAAACCCGGATGCACTAACATATACGAACACAAAATCGATTTAAAAACTAATATTCCTATCGTCGCACACTCTTACCCCGTGCCTTACGCACAACGAAGCGCTGTCGGGAAAGCTATAGAAACTATGTTAGACCAAGGAATAATAGAAAGAAGCGCGTCCCCTTATCTTAATCCAATTACCACCGTAGTAAAAAAGGACAACTCAGTTAGAATCTGCTTAGATGCGCGAAGATTGAATGAGATTATAATTGCCGATAATGAGCGACCGAGACCTGTTGACGAAATAATACAGAAATTTGATGGAGTAAAATACATTACCTCGACGGATTTCATACAGGGATACTGGTAAGTTCCACTCGCGAAAGAATCGCGGCGATACACCGCGTTCCTGCATAATTATTCTCTTTACCAATTTCGCCGAATCCCGTTTGGAATTAAAACCGCCGGAAGTGGATTTATACGCACAGTAAACCTCGCATTTGGCCGCGAATTTGATAAATTTACAACGATTTATCTAGACGACGTCTTGATCACTTCCAAAACATTTTCCGAACACCTTGAACACCTAGACCGCGTCTTCAAAAGAATAATTGCTCATGGATTCACGCTAAAACTTTCAAAGACTATGTTTTGTCGATCCGAAGTAGAATTCGTCGGGTACATACTATCAACCACGGGTGTAAAGCCTAATCCCGAGAAGATCGCGGCGATTCGCGAATTTCCGAAACCAAGAAATATCAAACAATTACGAGGTTTTCTAGGCCTATGCAACTATTATAGGCGATTCGCCAGTCAATACGCCGAATATCTAGATCCATTCCGAGAATTACTTAGCATAAAAAAAAAATACGGTTGGACAACCGAACACGACATAGCCTTTCAAGAAATAAAAGATAAATTCATCGACACGGTTACTCTGGGACACTACATTCCGGAACAACTTTTTTACGTCCAAACCGACGCGAGTAAACGGGGAATCAGTGGAGTTCTCTATCAAATAGACAACGAACAAAATCATAGGATAATATCTCTGGTCAGCCGCGGTCTCAATAGCGCCGAGAAAAACTACACAACCACGGAACTAGAACTCCTAGCGATCGTTTATTCAATTACTAAATTTCGTACTTACTTAGCGGGGACAAGATTTCGCGTCCTATCCGACCACAAAGCTTTATCATTCTTAATGCAAACAAGATCCAATAACAGTAGACTCACACGATGGATCTTATTCCTACAGGAATATGATTTTGAAATTGCACACTGCAAAGGCCGTGACAACTTAGTAGCGGACTTATTTAGTCGAAACCTATCCGATTCCACGAACCAGACCGATTATCGAGATGACCATAACGAGATCGCCCACATTAATGCTCTCGAGATAAAAGTGGATAGGGAACTAGCTAAGAATCTGAAAAAGATAGAGAGGTTACAAAGAGAGGACGCTAGGCTCCTCGAAGTAATTCAAAGATTTGAAGCAGACCCCGATTACACTCACCTGCGGTACCGTCGACACCACGGAATACTATTTAAAAATTCGAGAGATAATCCGTCGTGGAGAATTTGCATCCCCCGCGGAATGGTTGTTAAGGTAATAAAACATATACACGAAGCCACGGGGCACGCGGGAACGAAGAAGTGCATTAACGCAACCGACCGATTCTTTACCTGGCCCGGCTATCAACGTAATATCAGGCAACAAGTCGCCTCCTGTGATCTCTGCCAACGCGTTAAAACTATAAACTTCTCAATGGATGCTCAGCGCACCAGTTTCATTCTGAGGAATACTAATCAACTTCTCGCGTTAGATCTTTATGGTCCACTGCCTACGTCCATTGGGGGGGTCAAATACCTATTAGTTACACTAGACACATTCTCCAAGTACGTAGCCCTATTTCCCCTGAAGAAGGCCACCTCTAATGTCTGCATAAAAAAATTACGTGAATACTTCCTGACCGTAGGGAAACCCCAAAAGATCCTCTCGGACCACGGCAGTCAATTTACAGCCCAAAGTTGGGAAAGGTTCGCTCTTGAAAGTAACGTAGAAATTATCTTTTCCCCGATTCGCCACCCGCAGAGCAACCCGTCAGAACGCGTTATGCGCGAATTAGGAAGGTATTTTCGCACATACTGCAGCGAAAAACACACCGGTTGGGCTCAGATGGTCCCTCAGATACAAAAATGGATTAATTTAACTTACCATGAAAGTACGGGCTTCACCCCTTATGAATTACATTTCGGGCAAAATCCAAGAAATGAGATTGAAAAGCTTATAAAATACCCTCTCAGTATTCCCCCTCCCCGGGAAACACAGATTCGCTTAGCGTACGAAAAAATGACACGCAGCGCGGCTAGACGTAATCATCGCGAAATAATAAAAAGGGAAGTTTCATTAAACGTGGGTGAGTTGGTTTTATTGCGGGTGCCACAAATGTCCACGGTAATAGAAAAAAAAAAATAGGAAAGTTCTTTCACCTATACCAAGGTTCGTATGTCATTGTTGATTGTCCATATGCTAATGCTTTCAAGCTCCAGAGCCGCGATAACCCCCCCAAAGTTATTGGGGTATACCATCGCATGAGTTTAAAAAAATATAGGGTAGCATTACAATAATAGTACGATAGTCTCATAAGTAACATTAATGAGGATTCTTGTCAGTTTCTAATCTCTATGAGCCAGGGGCCTAAACAAAAAAAAAAAAATAATAATAATATACGTATATATATATATTGTATATAATCTAAATAATATTTATCTATAACTCATTTAATGGTAATACGAAGCAGTGGTCTCCCATATCAACTCATTAGAATCTTACAATGATCCCCCAATACAAAGAGTGAAAAAGTCACCGGCCCAAAGGAACGAGCACGCCCACCCCTCCCTGCCCCCTTCTTTTTTGGATCTTCATCGATTGTCATGCCGTCTGAGATCGTCACTCCAGCCTGAACTCCCATCATTAGAGCTACAAAAAGGAAAAATACGGAACAAATCGTCAACCTAAAGAAAAAAAAAAATAATGAATCAAGAATGCCAAACCGACTGCTCCGGGAGTCGGCATGTCAGCTTACAGACCGACAGGGATGAGGTCGACGTCTTCATAACCCAGGGCGAAACAACCCCCACTATCATCCCCAGGCAATGGGTAAAGCACGAAGGAAGGCCTGCTCCAGGGCGCGCTAGCCAAACTCTACGTTCGGCCCGAGCACACAGGGGTACCCAAACTGAGGAGCGCATAACAGGGAAGATTATCCTTTGGAAGCTGATCTCCGTTGAGGCCAGCGTTCCAACAAGGCGCCCCCCACGAATCATACGTGAGTCCCACTATATTCCGTACGATTTTACACTTGTGGAGCTCACGGACGAAAATATCCGAAGTTGGATGCCAGGAGAAGGATGGACGATACCCTCAGCCAGTACGGTAGCAGTGATAACCAAAGCCCCAGAAGAAACTCCCCCCGACTCACTCCCATAAAACAATATATACATATCAAAAAAAAAAAAAGGGGAGAGAAACAGAAATGGTAGACCACGCCATGAATATTTTGTGTTTCCTTTGATTTAAATACGCCGCTTAGATGACGAACTATCATTTATGTCGTTTCATTATTATATTATATTACATTTTTTTCCTTTTTGTTCCGTTAATTACGTAGTTTGCACGACAAACTTTTCTTTACGTTATTTCGTTATAATATTACACTATTTTTTCTTGAGCCTAAGCACGCAGTTTGCATAACAAACTTTTATTTATGTTATCTTATTATTATCCTATATTATTTTCTTTTCTGAACCAATGTACTCAACTCATAAGGTGAATGTTCCTATAAGCATATGTTGATATTTAGAATAAGGTCCTCCAAATGACCACCTGTGATTTAACCAAATAATTAATATTAAGATTCCCAATTTTTAAGTTAGATTTAGTACAACAAAGTCTCCTCACACATCTTAACATATTGTTAGTTTACTTTGCTGCAGGGACAATTGTAACGTTTCCAAATTAATATTAATTAGATATAGGCGCGCCAGCGCTATCTCTGATGCTCACGGCGAACCCCCCTTCGCTTGCACTGAACCTCCGAGAGACCCGAAAGACTCCTCTCGCAAGTAAAGTAAGATTCTGCGTCAATAGTACCCGTGAATATCGAGGTATAAATCAGAGAAAGAGAAATTAATAATTCTCTAGATATTGGGCTAGCTAGTGTTGTTTCGTCTTCACAGCCTGTCCTGATATTTAGTGATCTTTTTGTTTATTACTCAATTCATTTACTCGTCACTTCACTTCTTTACCAAGGAGAAGCAAGCACAGGTCGTTTCGTCTTCCTGGCTTGTCCTATCCGAGGTATCGCTCACAAATAGATTCACCTATCAGTAAATTCTTTCATTTAAATCTTATTGCGTGCATTAATAGTAATAACTAATAGTCGATTCATTAACAGAATATATCCTTTTTTCAATTGCTAGACGTTTCTCTTTTTCTCGCCTTTAACCCGTAGAATCAGTAAAATAAAAGAAAACATATCAAACGGTCATTCGCCAAAACGAAGTTAGCTAAGAGCAAAATAGAGAAACAATCAGATCATTAGTTGTGCTCAAACTTAGAATCCCTAGCGATAAGTAGAAATAGGAGATAACATTAAACCGTAATTCTCACGAATAAGTAGATCTATGATCCCAAAATAACGCATGTTCCATATCCCGTACTTGTTTAATAAACCAACGTTCTTTTCTGTTATATATCCTACAGTATTATATTTTTTGATCCAATTCCCATCCCCTGCCAATTCATAATTTTAACGAAAGGAAAAATAGTAAGTAGGCCCGCGGAATCTCATTTCCAATCGACCCTGACGACGTGAATCAGCTCTCACAATAAGACAACAAAAAAGAAAAGAAAGTAAAAAATAGACAAACATTACAGATGTTAGTCAGGTCAGTTCAGCCTACGGAGAAAAAGGTTTTAAAGAAAAGGAAACCGTCCCGATTAACATAAGTTTTAATTAATCAAATAACTTCATAATCTGTGAAATGGTTGCAACCGGTAAATATTCTATAACCTAAATTACATAAATTCAGTCAGAAATTATAGGTTTAGCTACGCTACGATCCTATAGTCGTTACACACGTTATTTAATTTGGTCGAAAAACAATTATCAAATGGAAATAAGAAATCAATGGAATAAATCAAAATTATATATCAGAAAAATAAATAGAATCTACCGAGTATCTGATCTGTGCAGTGCAGTCGTCACCGAAGCTGTATATTAGCTAATTAAATAAAAGATGTTAGTCAGGTCAGTTCAGCCTACGGAGAAAAAGGTTTTAAAGAAAAGGAAACCGTCCTAACCGTCATAACTTCATAATCTGTGAAATGGTTGCAACCGGTAAATATTCTATAACCTGAATTACATAAATTCAGTCAGAAATTATAGGTTTAGCTACGCTACGATCCTATAGTCGTTACACACGTTATTTAATTTGGTCGAAAAACAATTATCAAATGGAAATAAGAAATCAATGGAATAAATCAAAATTATATATCAGAAAAATAAATAGAATCTACTACGTAAAGCACCGCTATGGTTGCTTCCGTCTCGAACAAAGTGAAGCTAAAGAGTGACAGGGCGCTTTGCCTGTCTGGTCTCAGAAAAATCGAGGTGAGTCAGTGTGGCGCTTTGCCTAACACTGCTCTTATTAGTATAGCGATCTGGTTACTTTGCCTAGTATCGGAAAGAAGAAATATGTGAGTCAGCGTGGCGCTTTGCCTAACACTGCTGTGGAGCCATGTTAGCGCTGCGCTTATATAGTCATCGATTGACGTCACTTGTTGTGCGCGGTTGATGGTGCGCGTTGTGACGTATTGTTTCGGGCTTAGATCACCCGATCCGTTACAATATATTAATTATGATTCTCGATCGATGAGATATAATTAACTTGACGAAAATCAACAATCTATCGAAAACAAACGTTGCATGAGTCATTTTCCGCGTTACGATCTCACGCTATCATAGAATCACGCATCGTATAGTTATACGGAGATCGTTCGGTAGGGATTATTATAGGTAGATCTGCACTATCTGACTTCATTCTGAGTTGTAGGCGTGTACAACATATCCATCAGATGCGAGTGCGATCTATCTTGAAAATATTGGAGGTATTACTTATATTAAACGTCTGTACGGTACGCGGCATTATGATTGTTGTCACGATCTTACAAAAAGAAGTGAAATCCGGGTCAAAAACATCTGAAATGTAAAAAAAGCCGCAAAGTACCCGAATTATCTTACAATGAAGAAGTCGGACCTCGCTGTTTCGTGTAGTGATATCGAAACATCATTCCAAGAGCTACGTACTTTGCGGGCACATTTTTTTTTTCTCCACTTATACTATTTCACCATTCCTCTTTTCTTCAAGAAATACTCGTTAAGCAATAGTAACGTTCGTTATAATCGACCTAATAACTGTACTAATCATAATCCATTTACAAATAATGCGACACTTTTCTTCTTATAGACATGGCGGTATTTGCATAAACAGCTCATAATATCTAATCATCAGCCTTATCCTCGGCGTTCGTAATTCTCTCTTTATATCTACGTACGTCGCTTAAATACTGATTCTTAATAAGGCTCGCTTATCGTGTGAACGCTTTCATTTCATATAATCTATGAGCAATCAAATATGATATCACGCCTATAAATTTGCCGACAAGGAGAGGACAATAAATATTCTTAAGTAACTGCTTGCCGTGTGGTCCTGAATTGTACGCAACGATGGACCAATTCTTGTTGACGATATCTGAATTCATCAGAAGTATGTGTTCTTCTCCTTCTTTCTTTTGGCTGTACAATAATATGTATTAGCAAAAATCCTTGCGCGCGAGTGTACGGATGCGATGGAGTGCGGGCGCCCGAAAGGCGCCCGCACGCAAGCGCATCCGTACACTCGCGCGCGACGATATTCTGACGGTATATTACCAACAGGAACTAGCTGTAAAAAGCTAATTCTAGGCACATATCAAGTAGCTGACAACGAATCGACCGAACTCGGTTCAAATTAGTTAATAATTAATCTCCATCTAATTTTATTCTCTCCATGTATCTGGTTAGAACATGCATTGCAAATATTATTACCAGTAAAAGTTCCTCAGCCTCAAGACAGCGTGGCATTTTTTCAACCAATTATTTTTATGAACTGGTACCGATCAAGTTTTGGAATCCAAAATCCATCGCCTGATGCCAGAACGTACAGTCGCATCTTTGTTGATCTTGCAACTAATAGGATGTAAATATGAAAGCGTGTACAATCGCGGAAGAATGCAGAAATTAAATGTGCCCGCAAAGTACGTAGCTCTTGGAATGATGTTTCGATATCACTACACGAAACAGCGAGGTCCGACTTCTTCATTGTAAGATAATTCGGGTACTTTGCGGCTTTTTTTACATTTCAGATGTTTTTGACCCGGATATACTATTCCTGGAGAACCCTGATCGAGGATAGCCGCGAGTGGCCTTAGGCCTCATGTTACAGGTAATATTTAGTAATAATTCTGTGTAATTCTGGTTAATATTGACGATTCTGTCGTAATTTGGTAATAATTTCGTTTGGTATACCGTAAAATCGTCTTGTAAGTCGAGTATCGTTCTGGATAAATTAAAATCTTAACCTCAAGTATCGTATCGTATAGAATTTGGTTAATAATATCTTTCTCAGTTAAATCTGTTAACGTTGCTCTGCTAATTCGCATTCCGAGTGACCATGCGGTCCCTATGTTACACTATTTCTCGGAATATCGTAATTATAAAGCCTAGCGAACCGCTACGTTGAATACTGTATCGTTTGTTATCGAGCTTTGTCGGCGTTTAGAAAGAATAATTTTTCATTCGGGTACGAAGTATCGCTCTGTGATACCGAGTCTGGAGTCTAGTAAATTGTTTTATATCGAGTCACCTCTAACGCGCCTATGACTGACCTTGCGTAGTAAAACGCGTAAAATCTGTTCCGACACGTAGGAAACTTACGGTAGCAAACTGATATAATTACTGTCCATTTCTGTTATCAATCTCGAATAATTATCGACTTTCATTGAATAAAAATAATTGATTGATGTTACCTCAAATACTATCGTTGCATTAATATTTTGTGTATGGTGTACCCTGCCCCTCTATCTAAGGCTATCGTTACTGAGTTAGTTGAGTTATCGCTCGTCGCACTCTCGCGAATTTTGGCTTATTGTTTTTGGTCTATGGTATCGTAATTCTGTTAAAGAAACGACGCATCTGCGTCTGGCGCTCAACATTCAAGTAAGTTTTCCGTAAGTAACCCGAGTAAGCGTTGAATTGTAGCGTAGTAGTGGTTTTCCTCTGCCTAATAAGAGAACTGCGTTACAGTTCATAACAAGAAGTAATAAGTTCAGGCACGATGATCTTAGTAATTTAGATTCAAATTCGTGTTTTGAAGAATAATCCAATTTTATTGTGCATCTGTTGTTCACCAACGTTCGTCAATGGTTATAACACCATGCTACAAACATGTCACAGTCATGAAACAATACATATCCATCCTGGACGTACCCATTATCGGTACACTTGGGTAATGCTTTTTTAACGTCTCCCTCTTTGTTCGACTTACATACAATAGATACACATCGAAGCGAAAGTATATTCTACATTCAAAGATGCACTGATTGTTGATCTTATTACCTAACACTTCAGCAATTGATAATTTTCAGAACACTCTATGCCCGCCGAGTTCGTATCATCGTACAAGCTAAATTTTTTTAGCAATATTCCTTGTCGCCGATATGCTGTTCTGTCAAAGGTAACGAATGATCCTATTGGTTTTCCATTCATTTCCATTGATTAGCATTTGAAAAACATAATTTGAAGTATGAAAATTAGCTGAGGGAACGCTCGGCTTCACTACCTAATTTCACGTATTATTTTGTACTATTTTGTGTAGGAAAATGATGTTTGTAATCTATCACTGAAAAAGAGTATAATTTTTCGGATTTTTTAGTCGGTGAAACCATTTTAGGACTCGGCTGTAATTTTTGACATTTACAATGTTTTTGCCGGGTATTTCATTACTTTTTGTATATACTGCAAACGGGTCAGCGCTGAAATGATTTCAATGTATTATACACATATGAAGATGAACTCTTATTGTCAACATTTGTCATCAAATGAAATTATGTATTTTCGGGTTCGCGCAGAGCGGACGAGATATTCTATATGACCAAGAAATATCCTTTTCAGAATCATACGATAGCTTGTACCAATCATTGGTAATGCCACCCATGAACTCGTCTATTCAAACAGCGCCACATATTCAGATGTAGTACAAACATAAAATACGGAAAATGTTCTTCAATCGTCTGGTTGTGAAACTCTTACGTAAAATAAAAAAGCCCCATATCGAAACAGACCATCACGTGATTCTATGATATTTTGCAAGCCATAGGTCTCACTCTTTTGATATGGCATTATATACATATATTCAAGTATTGCTGAATGAACAACGAACATTGCATTGAAAAATTGGTCCCGCGAGCTTGAAAAATTGCGATGGTATTCCATTCTGAACTTAAAATTCATGTAGATAAATTCATTTAACACCTGTATTAAAGTTTTTTTTCTCTTTGAACGTAAATACCTCGGAAATTAGGACCGACAAGGTGGACTTTTTTCATACCGATGATACAGGGTGTCTGGAAATTCGCGCACCATCGGCATACTGGCGGATTCCTTGCGAAAAATTGAGACGGAAGTTACCTATGCAAAAAAGTCCGCGAGGACTTAGTTTTCGTGTAAAAGCACTTAATACCGAACCAATCAGCGTTCGGCTTTAAGAAAGACTGGCTAAAGCTCCGCATCGCCGTCCGCCCCACTACCGAGATCGAGACAATAATGTGTGGTGTTCCCCGCTTCGCCGAGGAGTGGGGCGGACGGCTATGCAATGTTCTAACTATTCTTTTCTGAAGCCAAATGCTGATTGGTTCGTTATTAAATGATTTTACAGGAAAACTGAGTCCTCGAGGACTTTTTCGCATAGATAACTTTCGTCTCAATTTTTCGCAAGGAATCCGCCAGTATGCCGATGGTGCGCGAATTTCCAGACACCCTGTATATTACGAAAACAAAAGTTTCTGGAATGAAATTCAAGATACAACTAATAATAATACTGATTGATGTCTTGATGTCAATGACTTCGTATATTGATGGGGGTCAATTTTTTTGTTGCATTATCGGATTTGTTCAACAACCAATAGGGGGCGAGATATCGATAGTGTCAATTTTCCTTGCAAATTTGAAATCGATCTGTGCATCGGATGGGGAAATAGATGTGATGTAGCAAAGTGTCTGAACCAAAGGATCTTGACACCGAAAACTACGAAACGAAGGACCTGGACACCATAAACTACAAAGCGGAGGACCTGGACACTGGAAATTACGTAGCGGAGGACCTGAACAGCGAGATTTACGGGAGGAAGGGCTTGGATACCGAAAACTACGGGGCAGAGGACCTGGACACCGAGCACTACGGAGCGGAGGACCTGGACACCGAAAACTACGGAGCGAAGGACCTGGATACCGGAAACTACGGAGCAGAAGACCTGGACAGCAAGATTTACGAAGGGGAGGACCTGGATACCAAAAATTACGCAGAAGAGGACCTGGATACCGGAAACTACGGAGCGGAGGACCTGGACAGCGAAAACTACCGAGAAGGGGACCTGGATACCGGAAACTACGAAGCGGAATACCTGGATACCGAAGACTACGGAGAAGAGGACCTGGATACCGGAAACTACGGAGCGGAATACCTGGACACTGGAAACTGCGAAGCGATGGACCTGGGCAGCGAGATTTACGGATGGAAGAACCTGGATACCGAAAATCACGGAGAAGAGGACCTGGATACCGGAAACTACGGAGCGGAACACCTGGACAGTGAAAGCTACGGAGCGAAGGACCTGGATACCGGAAACTATGGAGCGGAGGACCTGGACAGCGAAAACTACGGAGAAAAGGATCTGAATACCGAAAACTACGAAGCGAGAATTACGGATTAGAGGACCTGGACGCCGAAAACTACCGAGAAGAGGACCTGAATACCGAAAACTACGGAGCGGATGACCTGGACATTAGAAGGATAACCCGATTAAAATGTTCACATATCAATAATGATAAATAATAATAACCATAATCATACATATAAGTATAAGAATTAGCAGTAGTTCAGGAGAATTAGCCCAAAAAGGCCTCACACGTGGATGTACACCAAGCGTGTTTGATTCTGACCGATATGAAGTTGGCACCATAGTCTTCTGTCCTCTTCTATCCTTCGTGGCTACATAGGAAAAGAAAGAGACAGAAGACAGTGGGGCCAACTTCATATCGGTCATAATCAAACACGCCAAGCGTACGTTAGAGTATGCTAGATTTTTGTCGCCGCTAGCCGTGGTAAATGCAAATGTTTGAGATAGGACGTAAAAGGCACATTCTTCGGTGAACTTTCTTATTTAACTTTGAAAATTTTATTCCTATGACAAAAATGCGTAGAAATAATCTTGTTGGCCGTAAAATTTCCTACAAAATGCCATGGTCAAAAATTGAAAAATTCCAATACCGTACCCGTAGGAGTTGAAAATATCGTCAAATAATGCTTCAAATTTGACTTATATTTATACGCGCACGTAGATACTTAGTTTTTTTTTTTTTGACATCTGTGCTTGAAATATTCAGAGTTTTCTGAATCTAATGCAACAAACCCGAACTCGATGTGACAATTACTTTTCGCACAATAGAACTGTTAGTCTACTTTTTACGTGAGTAGATATCGTTAATTATAACCAAATAGCGATCATACGAGAGCCTTCATATGGAAGATATAATTTTTTTCATATACTGTAAGGTCTAAAGTATCATATGCAATTGTCGTATGAACTGTTTTTGATTGTTAAATAATATTAACGATTTAAAAAACAAATTTGCGATTCTTAACTCAATAACAAATTATATAACACCGTGGTTTTTCATGAAAATGAATTTTCAAAGCACGTACGGAGAGTACTCGGGAAGAGGCTTCTTTTGGTCACTTGACCGTACAATTCGAAGCATTCAGTCTCGAGATATCAAGTCGCAAAGATGATTTGACATCGATGGCATACGATTAACAATATAGCGATAAAAAAAATACTGTCATATAGCTCTTTCCTGATTCTTTTCGTATACACATTGAGAAAATGCTCCTCCTTTGTGCTTCGAGTGCAATTAAATTATTCATCAGCGCCCACGCGCGAGGAAATGCAGTCGGATGCGAGGTCGGCGTGGTGGGGGTAACTTTGAGCGAAAATCGAATTCGTGTGTTCAAAATCGATGCGCGCTCTTTACCTCGCATTAATTCAGCTTCTGGTTAACCGAATTTGACGTTTTTTTTCAAATTTAATATAGCTGATCGCGAGGAACTCAATTTTATATTTTTTTTTGTTATATTTCCATGAACCAATGAGCTATAAGGAGCTATTAACATTTTGAAATATTTCATTGCTATAAAGTAACATTGTTCACGAATGAAAAATTGTTAATTATAGTTCCACACAAAACGAAATCATTCATTCGTTGCATTAAAACATAATCAATTTGATACATTTAGCATTATGATACATATTTATTTATTATACGGTAACCATGTACAAAAACATAAAAAATGAAAAAAAAAACGAAAAGAAAAAAAGAAGCAGCTATATTTTGTGAGGGGGATTGTTTGACACTACTGTCTAGAATATCCGTAGCGTCCTTTCAGTTCGCGTAGTGTAACTTTGGTCTAATGTGGTAAGTAAAAAATTAATTTAATATTGAATGTATACCATTTTAACAATTAAATCAGCATTATATTTTTCCGTGAGTGTTGATTCAGATGAAATTTTATTTCTCATAAAGATAGTGTTTAAACCTTGCACATTTACTTTCTCTAGTGATCAGATTCATTGACGCTACGATGGATGAAGAACCGGAGAACTGTCTTTTGTTTCACGAACCGTTGCTCGAGTACAACAAAATCCAAAGAATCGATGGCGATCGTATGGAAAATATAAAACTTGCAAGTATGAAGCGGAAAGATGAAAGACATTTAAAAATTCGACAATATACAACCATCAACGTTCACCTAAACTGTGCTAAAAACTACTCGACACAGTCAAGAATCGAGGCATATCTGCGTCGAGTAGCAAAGACCGAATCCGTAAGAGCGTATGCGACCCGTTCGTCACAGCCAAGTGATTTTGATTTTGCAAATCGATGTTCAATTTGTGGAGAAGACGCATCAGAAAAGTTCATACAAAAACAATTAAAGTATCCTTCAAAGTGACGCACACAAGTTAGAAATGTTACAAAGAACGACACGAGACAGACGATTTTAGATCTATGTCGCCCATTAACTCATCAGTTAGCTATTGAAGTTACTTCTAGAATTGAGAGTGTCGAAGATTCAGTTTTAGTAGGCGCTAGATATCACGACAATTGCCAAAAATCACTATACAGTAAATTTCATAACTTTTCTGAAACACAAGAAAGTAATACTGTAAAAGCAGTGAAACGTATCAGTGAATATATAATTAAAAACAAGGATGAATGTCAATTTAGTATAAAGTCAATTTTAGAAAATTATGAGTGTCATGAATGGCCAGAAACAAAATATTTAAAAGAATACTTGTACAAAATTTTTGGCAATGATATTGCAATTCATTCTTTACCAGATGGGCCGATTATTATATACATTGACGCAGGTGCAAAAATTTTAACTGACAATTGGATAAAAAATAAATTATCAGATAGAAAAAAAGATCGTGAAAAAATAATAAAAATTGCTGCTAATATTATTTTTGAAGATATTAGCGCACAAGTTTATGATACAAGTTGTTATCCTCCGCCTGATTGCTTTGTTGAAAGAGCTTATGCAGACATACCAGAATCTTTGAAATTGTTGTTGAACACAATTATTTGCAAAAACAAACCTGATTCCAGAAAATTCGAATAAAAAATTCTAGCTATAGCACATACTATTATTGCTGCGACTCGTCCTAGATCATCTTTGTCGTCTATTCTAGTTGGCATGGGTGCTATGTTGAACAAGCAATATGGCTCTAAAGAGCTATTACAGCTTTTAAATTCACTAGGTTTTTGTGCGTCGTATGATGAAATTAGATTATTTGAAGCATCGCTACTATCTCATTCGCAAACTATAAAATATAAAGATCCACATGGGCAGCTGTATTTTGATAATGCTGATCATAATGTAAATACAATAGATGGTCGTAACACTTTTCATTCAATGGGTGGCATAGAAATAATTACACCTCATAATGCAGTTTATTCTAGAAAATCAATTCCAAGATTAAATAAACTTCCGTCATCAAATGTACTTGGAAATATCGGTGAAACCGATTTACAGATTTTTCATAAGCCTGCTAATTCTGGCATGCAAAAAATTGAAGTCCAAAATTTAAATCTAGTTCACGAAATGTCTTTGCAAATAAAAATACGTCCAACTGATTTTTTGTGGATGTGTGGAAAGAATAAATATGCGCTCGGCTTTGTTGGATGGAATGGCTTTATGGAGCAGATAACGGAAGAAAAAAAGCTTTGAAAAATGTAAAGTTCTTTTCTTACCATTTATAAATGCTCCTCCAAGCAACTACGACACTATATACACTGCCCCTTTGAAAGCTGATAAAAAACGAATCGAACTAGGCCAAAATGATATTTTTGTTACATTCGATCAGCCCCTTTATCATAAAGCGAGGGAAATTTTTGAGGCTTCTAAAGAACGAAATGAACTTCCTCATGTGCATGTTAGATTAGAGGAGGATTCCACTTACTCATGTCATTTTTGGGGGCAATTGGATTTATGATGGAAGGAAGCGGCCTTCGAGAATTGTTTTGCGTGATTTATGCCGAAAATTCAGTTGACAAAATGTTGAACGGGCATGCCTATAGTCGAGCAATAAGGGGTCATATGTTAGCTCATTTGACTTTGGGTCAAATAATTTTTGATACCCTCGATATTACGCCATTTGAAGATAGATTATTGAATGAAATGCTGGACATCGGAGACCATACATTAGATGATATTAAGAAAGAAGATTTTCTCAAAATTTATAACAAATTTTTAGACCATCTTGACCAATTTAGAGAAAGAGGGCCTACTGCAAAACTATGGATACAATATTATGATATGGTCACCGTATGTGAGCAATTCATCGAAGCTGAGCGATCTGGTAATTGGCAATTACATCTTGAAAGTATAAGAAAAATGTTACCGTTTTTCCATGCAAGCGGTCATTTTCTGTATGCAAAATCTAGTCAACTCCATCTTCAGGACATGTATCAACTCAAAGATAAAATGGATAAATCAGAATATAAAAAATTCATTGAACAAAGTTTTTTCACAATTAGAAGATCTGACAAATTTTGGTGCGGGATTTGGTCTGATATGGCTATCGAACAGATTTTGATGCGTTCAATGAAGACCAGAGGTGGCTTAACGCATGGAAGGGGGGTTGCCGATTCTGTACTTGCTAAGTGGATTGAAAATATGCCAGCTCTCGTTGACATCACTGAGTCAATTCAAAAATTTTGCAATGTCACTTTAGCCTCTTCGGAACAACACGTGGGTGCTCGACCTTCCAGGATTAACAGAGATACTGCAAATATGAAAAAATTATTGCAATTTTTTACAACATACGACCCTTTCTTCGTTTCCGAAAAAATATCTTGCATAACTTCTGGTTTACAAGGCAATGAAAAAATTAACTGCCACAATGCATTTGAAGTCGGTGTAGAATTAATGGAGGGCATTGTAGGTAATGTAGGTAGGGCATTGTAGTAAAGTTACAAAGAAAAAATCGTGTTGTATCGCTGCTGAGTGTTGATTCAATTAAAATCAAAGATAAAGAGATTGCTATAAATCCAACGTTAATATTTCAAAGAATTTCAGTAGCTATGGCAGGCAAAGCCGAACTAAAATATTATTTTTCGTACGAATTGGCACCCTATCCACTGCCCATATTTGATAACGGATTGATGCGCAAAACAGAAAAATCGAAGTTATACGATTATTTTATACCTACAGAAGAAAAGCCACATGATAATTATCTTCATGTAATTGATGGGGGTTTCCTACTGCACAAAGTTGTGTGGCCTCAAAAAGGAACGTATGATGCTATTCTAAATCGTTATGTGGATTATGTTACTAAGTATTTTGCAAAAAATAGTTATATCATTTTTGATGGATACCCTGAAGAGAAAGATCGATCAACGAAAAGCGCTGAACGGCGGCGTAGGCGATCGCAAAATTGCACAAAAATAAATTTTGATTTACACATGGCGCCAACAGTTTCGCAAGAAAAATTTCTGTCAAACGATAGCAATAAAAGTAGATTCATTTCTAAATTACGTGAAAAGCTAGAGGCAGCAGGGTTTTATACGAAGAAAGCATATGGAGATGCAGATACGTTAATTGTTGAAACGGCAATAAGCATAGCTACAGACAAGGAATCAGCTGTTATCGTAGCTGAAGATATCGATATTTCGGTTATTTTAACACAACTTGTGCCCAGTGATAAAAGAGTTTATCTTTTAAAACCCAGCAAAGGTAAAACTGCAGAAAAATGTTATGATTCAAACAGTTTCAAGTATGCAGCTGTTACGTACCGCTTCACATTATTCAAAATTTGTATTTTAAGATAATACCTATTTATCGGAAATGATACTCAACACTTCGGGTTTTCCTGGGAACCTCAAATAAGACCCGTGAGAATACTTCATATACAGTAAATTATAATCACTATTTCTCAAAGTTTATCAAAACCCCCTCGGCTTAAAGATCACGAAGTCACGTCGCGAAACCTAAACCTTTAGTCATAACGTGAGAGATACGGTGTTGAGGGTTTTTGCTGACCCCACATCGTACGGTCGGTTCGATGCAACTCCTCTGATCGGTAACGCATTTATTCAGGAATAAACAGGGGTAATTGATAAGAATAAAAACCCTAGATTAAGGTAGACTGACTGAAGCAATGGATGGATATACATGTAATAGATTTTGTTAAAATACCGAGTGCGCGAAATTATAATGTTATTGCGAATCGACTGTAGTGAGGTTGGGACCGCGTAGCACTGTCTTGGGTAAAGTGACCAGGAGCGAGGAGAATCCTCATCCGCGGAATAAAGGGAACTCCTGATGGGCTAATTACCTAGGCGCAGTAATACATACTTTGTCACAACCGCGGTTTCGTGACTGCACCTAAATCTAATGCAGTGTCTTTCGTCTATCAAGTCGCGAACCGCGTGGACGTTTGCCCGAGTATCATAAATTGAGCAATAGTTAGTGATTGAAAATCTTTCTAAGTGACAACCTAAGGACTCATTTTCACTCGTTAAACATAAATATAAAATCTTTTAAACGAAACCTACAATTAGTGCAAGGACACATTTTCAATAAATCCAAATTCAACTCAACCTACCTTATAAATACATTTAATACTTTTATAGATTAATTCCAGTTTTACCAAACATTTAGTTTTCAAATCATTCAAGTTTTAACCGAACTCTCATTCTTTCATTAACTTTCGAACCATTAGTTTCAGTTCTTTCCATAATTCCGGTCAGTTACAAAATTAGACACAAAACATAGTGATAGATTGTGGTGCTCCGATACCGTGGTTGTCGTCAGGTGAGACGCGCTGGCCTAGCATACTTTGGGACAGATCTTGACATCATCCGACGGAACCCTGCGTCACTACAGTCATACCGCAAAGCTAAGTTTTATCTGTTCCAAACAAATTGCTTGCCGAAATAGGCAGTGATCGTAAGATATATTTGTGTATAAGTCTTTCGTATCCAAATCTATTTTCGCTAGGAAATCACCTACGAGTGATAAGAAGGGTTGATTCGCGCATAAGTCTTTCATGTGTGAATCGGTCCTTACCTAGAGAATCACCCGCTATTGTCATACTCCAATTTAATTATAAGATATTTTCTGTTTCACATATTTTAACCAATAGTAAAGACAGAGCGAGATTGCGAGGCTTCATCAACCGATCAGAAATCCCTTTTATTTCTCAGAACCTGTTCCATATATACAGGGTGTCTGGAAATTCGCGCACCATCGGCATACTGCCGGATTCCTTGCGAAAAATTGAGAAGAAAGTTACCTATGCAAAAAAGTCCGCAAGGACTTAGTTTTCGTGTAAAAGCACTAAATAACGGACCAATCAGCATCGGTATTAAGAAAGACTGGCTAAAGATCCGCACCGCCGTCCGCCCCACTACCGAGATCGAGACAATAATGTGTGGTGTTCCCCGCTTTGCCCATGAGTGGGGAGGACGGCTATGCAATGTTCTAACCATTCTTTCCTAAAGCTGAACGCTGATTGATTCGTTATTAAATGATTTTACAGAAAAACTAAGCCGTTGCGGACTTTTTTTTATTGGTAACTTTCGTCTCAATTTTTCGCAAGGAATCCGCCAGTATGCCGATGGTGCGCGAATTTCCAGACACCCTGTATATATATATATTTTACATATATACTTATACATATATACATATATACATAATACATATTGTTTAGTCATTAATTAATATTTCATTGCTGGCGCTAGATTCATTTGATCTCCTTTTGTTAATCATTTGGATCACATTTAAACAGAATCGCTTTCAGAATATATTTCAGTTTTACCTATTAATTTTCATCACTCATTCATTTATCACCCTCATTTAACCACATCCCTATAATACTATATATAATTGGCCTCACTAATAAATAATTAAACAAAACGTACGGTTCTGTATAGAGCTAGGCGAGTAAGATCCTATATACCGACTTATTTAGCGATAAGTCAAATAAATAATTATCTCTTCGCTACGTGAACTTATTTAACATCCGCTCGGGCTTTACCCTCACGTAACACAGCTTTGAAACCTCAAATTGCATTCTTTCACGCTTTTACCGGATGTGATACTACTTCAGCTTTTTATAATCAGGGAAAAGGTGAAATAATCAAATTATTGGAAAATAACAATAATTTACTACCTGAAGCTTTAGTATTCAATTTGCCAGACGCGAGCAAACAAGAAATCGAAGAAGCGGGTAAAAAATTAATCGCGGCTATGTACGGTGGAAGAACTGTTAGAAGTTCAAATTTGAGTGAATTGAGATACCGTTTTTTTCAAATGTAGCTCTGCAAAAAAGGCTTTTAATTTAGCAACGTTACCGCCAACAGAATCAGCAGCTGATCAACACTTGTTCCGTGTGTACCATCAAGTGCAACAATGGTTTGGCAAAATACTATATCCTACAGAATGGGGTTGGGCAATAAAAGAAGGAATACTGCAGCCGGTTTATGGTCCAGAACTTGTAGTGCCGGAAAATTCATTAAAAGATATAAGCTGCAGATGTAAAAAAGAATGCAAAAAAAGCTGCAGTTGTGTGAAACATGGTTTAAAACGTTCAGAAATCTGTGCCAGATGCCACGGACGAACGTGTAAAAATGCCATTGCTATTGGTGAAGATAGTATTGATGTAGAAGACGTTGACGACGAATTAGATCTAAATGAAAATACTATGAATATTGATGAAAGTAACGCGGAAGATGGGTCTGATATTGTTGAGAGTATGTATTTGTATGATGATGGCGATGATGATGACGATAGTGATGATGATGATAGTAGCGATGTTGATGATAAGGCGTATATAAGCAATGATGATAGCGATAATGAGAGTGATACCAGCATATCAGCGGTATGTAAACGACCCCGACTCAACTAGTAATTATAATTGTTTGCGAATAAAATTTGAATTTAACTAGAATTTAACATCGCTAGAATTAGATTTTTAATATAATTTCGTACCGAAATATCATGATCATTCATTTATCATTATCATTCATCACGAGATAAATATCATAACTTTAATACGGACTTTTGTGTATGTTTTTGTTCATGGTTACCGTATAATAAATATAGTATATTACGCACCTAGGGAGTAAAAGTAGGCCATTCCAAACTGTGTGTGAGATTGACACCCAAGCCGAAGGCGAGGGTGGCAAAAACGCAGTTTGGGATGGCCTCTTTCACTTCCGTGTGACGTATACTATTTTTCACCACCCCCTGCATCGGAAAGTACGACTTTCCTTTCACGCGAGGGGCCGAAAGTCGCACTTTCGGTGCAGGTGTGGTGAAAAATATGTATCATAATGCTAAATGTATCTAATTGATTATGTTTTAATGAAACGAATGAATGATTTCGTTTTGTGTGGAACTATAATTAACAATTTTTCATTCGTGAACAATGTTACTTTATAGCAATGAAATATTTCAAAATGTTAATAGCTCCTTATAGCTCATTGGTTCATGGAAATATAACAAAAAAAAAATATAAAATTGAGTTCCTCGCGATCAGCTATATTAAATTTGAAAAAAAACGTCAAATTCGGTTAACCAGAAGCTGAATTAATGCGAGGTAAAGAGCGCGCATCGATTTTGAACACACGAATTCGATTTTCGCTCAAAGTTACCCCCACCACGCCGACCTCGCATCCGACTGCATTTCCTCGCGCGTGGGCGCTGATGAATAATTTAATTGCACTCGAAGCACAAAGGAGGAGCATTTTCTCAATGTGTATACGAAAAGTATCAGGAAAGAGCTATATGACAGTATTTTTTTTATCGCTATATTGTTGATCGTATGCCATCGATGTCAAATCATCTTTGCGACTTGATACCTCGAGACTGAATGCTTCGAATTGTTCGGTCAAGGGACCAAAAGAAGCCTCTTCCCGAGTACTCTCCGTACGTGCTTTGAAAATTCATTTTCATGAAAAACCACGGTGTTATATAATTTGTTATTGAGTTAAGAATCGCAAATTTGTTTTTTAAATCGTTAATATTATTTAACAATCAAAAACAGTTCATACGACAATTGCATATGATACTTTAGACCTTACAGTATATGAAAAAAATTATACCTCCCATATGAAGGCTCTATAATTAACGATATCTACTCACGTAGAAAGTAGATTAACAAATCTATTGTGCGAAAAGTAATTGTCACATCGAGTTCGGGTTTGTTGCATTAGATTCATAAAACTCTGAATATTTCAAGCACAGATGTCAAAAAAAAAAAAAAAAACAACTAAGGATCTACGTGCGCGTATAAATATAAGCCAAATTTAAAGCATTATTTGACGATATTTTCAACTCCTACGGGTACGGTATTGGAATTTTTCAATTTTTGACCATGGCATTTTGTAGGAAATTTTACGACCAACAAGATTATTCCCATCCATTTTTGTCATAGGAATGAAATTTTCAAAGTTAAATAAGAAAGTTTACCGAAGAATGTGCCTTTTTCGCCCTAGCTCACACATTTGCATTTACCACGGCTAGCGCACCCCGAAATCGATGACGCCAAACATTATTCCTCATTTTCTGTATCATTTTGGAGTGAGACCGACAAAAATCTAGCATACTCTAAGTACATCCACCGTGGATCGTTATTCTACTGGACTACAGTATTATATTCGATCGATATCATGAGAATCGGGACTAGCGACGTCATTCTCATTTTCAAAATATGTGCATTCGTGCGTTTTCGTGGATGAGCGACATGTAAAGATCCGAAGATAGCCGAACGTACGCCCTATTATATGCAATTAAGGGTACATGTCATATACCGTGCGTTTTCGTGGATCAGCGGCATGCCTAGAGCCGAAGATAGCCGAACGTACGCCCTATTATATGCAATTAAGGGTACATGTCATATATATATACCAGTAATTGTGACACTTGACGGTGAGCTGTCAGCTACTGTAGGGCCTACGTACATTGGCGGCGATGTTCATAAGTTATTTGTTGATCCTAAAAATAGCTGAATGACGCGGATCAGTGATCAATCGATTTCGAATAATTACGTGTGATTAAAGAATAACCTATAAACATTGCGGCCAATAGATATAGAGGCGCTACAGCAACTGACAGCTTGCCGTCAAGAGTTGAGTGTCAGAAATACTGATATAGTATATACAGAGTGAGTCTTCTCAAAGGTTTCAAATGGGTGGGGCTTACCTGCGGCGAAGGCACGCAAAGATGTATTGTGATATGTCAAATTTGTAATTAAGCATTGCTTCACTATCCCCACCCGGATAATTGTTTACCTGATTGGCTAATTAAGCGTGTATTCGCCGCAAGTAGTCCCACCCATTTGAGACCTCTGAAAAGATTCACCCTGTATATATGACATGTACGCCTAATTGCCTATAATAGGGCGTACGTTCGGCTATCTTCGGATCTATACATGTCGCTCATCCACGAAAACGCACGCTATAAATAATCATCATGAATAACTCAGTTGTGCGTGGTCGATTATTGCTCAAAAACAATAGGTGGCGATATTTCGATGACAAGAACACCCCTTCCAAATTGCAAGTTCATAAGTGCAACGGTTCGACAGATATCGTGGTCCCAAGAAAAACGTTCTGCAACGAAGAAGAAGAAAAAGAGAAAGAAAAAGAAGATTGTGTTTTCCGATCAACTTTGACGGTCAATATCTCCGAAGCCACTTAGTCGATTTCGTAGAACTTTTGCGAGCAAGGTCAAGTGGGAAGGGCCTCACGCTCCTATAAATTTTATTGGAAAATAATCAGCGGTTCAAAAGATGTGACAGATTTTTTACAAGAACAAGAGCTTGCTCGGGTAAATGATTCATGGCTGCTGCACCGAGTTGGAGGCGGGAAACTCGGCTGCGATTCGCAGCCGCAAATCTTGATAATTGATCAGTTAAGCTTCATAGTGGTTTTTGCCCCACTCGATGAACTTATCGAGTTTGATTTGTTTGTTTTAATTATCCTGTGTAAACTGTATACTAGGGTGCTTTTGTTTTTGGGACTATTTTTTTTTTCGCTCCCGGCCTGAAATTTTGTTGGAAATGCTGAAAACAAAATTACCTCGAAATATAAGTCCCTAATAATAATATTAAGTACTCTCCCAGACCGGAAAATGATTTCTCATTTAAATTACATGGAAATTAAAAAAAATTTCTTCAAAATTCTATAACTCGGTGGCATTTTATGCTATTATATCGCCCAAACTTGCAAATTACTCAGCATTAAGCGCTCTACAAAAGTGCCCGTTGCGACTTCACTGTAACTCTCACCGGTGAGGCAGTACAGGTCACTAAAAATACAAGAAATTTTTACAAAATTTGACTTTAGTGTGAGTTACAGTCAAGTCGCGATGGGCACTTTTGTAGAGCGCCTAATGCCGAGTAATTTGCAAGTGTGGGCGATATAATAGCATAAAATGCCACCGAGTTATAGAATTTTGAAAAAAAAAAATACTAATTTCCATGTAATTTGAATGAGAAATCATTTCACGTTCTGGGACAGTACTTAATAGTATCATTAAGGGGGTATTCTAGTTTAGAGGCTCGATTGTGAGGTGATTTTACGGACGTAATAAAAAAAAAACACTAAACATTTTTACTATAAAGTTCTTTATCAGTTTTTTATTGACATTTCAAAAGTATAAAAATGTATTGTTACGTTCCCTATACTTCTCACTCTCAACACTCGATATACAACATCCTGCAGGCATCCTATCCTATGACCCCTAATCAAAGGAAGTCTCAACCTCACGATTCGAAGAACCATCATCCCTACCTAAGTACCTATAAACTGCAAACCTTGCATTTTAACACGCTCACGCCCAAGAGACAAAGAACTCGCTTTCGAACTGACACCATACTCATTATTAGCGCAACACTCTTCAATTAGCCATCGAGCTATCAACACATCAATTAACTCTCGAACAATCAACTCTCAAACACTCAAATCCTACATCTGAATAGTTAATACCTAACTCTAGAAAATTATAGTTAACGCACACATGTCTTCAACCATCAATATAACTACGTACCAATAAATAATTCTAATTGTAATCCTATCAACGAGTACATATTATTCACTTCAACCATCCGCACGTAATTCGGTTACCCTCAGGTGTAAAAACGAGGTACGAACTCAACGATCTCAGCAGAACTCACAACATCCACAACCATAATCATAACAGTATTTAAAATTAAAAAGAATTCAAAATCGAAATTGATACAGGCCGGTGAAGTGGGAACTCAAAAAAAAAGGTGTCTCCTGGTTGACGTGATTCCAACCCTTCCGGTGATTTGGAACATAAAATTTTCGTGAATTCCTAAGAAACAAAGATGTAGAATTTTCCGGACGTAGGGGATTTGAAAAAAAAAAAAATTCCACAAAATGGCGTCCATCTGAAAGAAGAGGTCATTTTTTTGCCTCCTTTTTTCAACTTTTTTCAAAAATCCTTACGTCAGGTGAATTTTTATGGTATTGAAAAGGTCTGTACCAAATTTTAAGTAAATCGGTGCATTAGAACTTGAGATATCATGTCAACCGCATCGAAAAAAGTAGTTTCGAGAAAAACGCGTTTAAACTTCTGAGTCGGAGTCTCACTTCGGGCAGTCTGAGTCGTTTAATGGTATGTTATACTTCAATTTTTTTCAATAAGCGATCCCTGCCTCATACAATGTTCCTTTTTCCACCTTAAAAGCGACATTGTTTGCAGCTCTTTCAGCCATTCGAGCAGTAATAGTTTCTTTAGAAGTTTTAGAAGCTCGTGACTCGGAGCGGTTAATTCGTTGTTGATCGCGTTTGCTGGCGAATGCATGACTAAAATAACTAGAACTCCGAAAATAATTCGAATTCCTAAAAATCCTCTCAGAGCCTTATTCTTAAAGGTCAAAGCTTTGAAAATATGAGGAAAAAAAATCGATTTTTTCAAATTTCTAGACTAGAATACCCCCTTAAGGGCTTATATTTTGAGGGGAATTTTGTTTTTAGCATTTTCAACGAAATTTCAGGCCGGGAGCGAAAAAAAAAATAGTCCCAAAAAAAAGCACCCTACTGTATACCTATTCAGCTGAAACTAAATATTTTCCTGATGAGGGCTCTGACATGGCATCAGAACATTGAACAGAGCACCACTTTTTTTTTTTTTTTTAATTCTGACTTGATCGCGGATGCATTTTCTGAAAAATCAACCCGTAATATTTTTGATGGAATCATTATTATCTCTCATGCACGCACTAATCATCAAAGGATCGTGAACTATACAAATGAAAATAAATTTTAGGAAAGGTTCGGGTAGTATGTGATGAAAAACCTCATGAAGATACAGTCGACTTACCTACGGTATGGAGCACCTAATGTACAGCAAAGGTTGGCCAAGATTGTTCGGAGGCTGCATTCGCTGTAACCAGGCTCCTGAACTTTTCCTCGGATTTCGTTCGTGGCCAATAGCGTAGTGTATTGTTGACAGTAAGCCATAATACCGGGACAAGACACACTCTTTTATAGTCTCACGCTCAACTCTCACGAATTCGATTACTGCATTGTAACGTGCCAGGCCTACCCAGGCCTGTGCCGTTACAATTCAAACAAACAGCGTGCACACGGCACCACCTCAGCGACAGCGACACTGGACTGAGTGACGTCACGACAAATATATAAATCGCGACGCCACTCAGCTCAGGAGCGTTTTCGAGGCATAGCGCCCGGCGTCTCACTACCTTTAGCAGCAATCCACGGCATAGCGCCTGATTGGCTCACTCACTCTTCAGTAACGAGTCTCCGAGGCAAAGCGCCCGGAGAGCTATTAGAATCACGTCATTTTTGGGATAATAGTTAAAATTATATTATTTCGGTCGAGTCATTTTATTACTATTTAGAATTCATTTCCTATTTGCTCAAATTATACGATTCAAACTTAATCAACTCGAACTCAAACCCAAACAAAACCACGGTTTATATTAGTTATACTTAATTTAATGTTTTCGGTTGCAACCTTAGGATACAAATTTTGTTATTATTTGTTATTATTTTTTATACATAGTTTATAATTTTGTTATTGTTCACGCAAATGGTATTGCAGTAAAACCTAAGTTAAAGCATACGACGCAGGCTTCTTTACCCCGAGGTTTCCTTATTTATCGCGGCTTATTTCCACCTTAGCTAGACGACAGCTTTGGCGAGTTTACTTGCCCAAGTCTGTGACAGCCTTGGTGTGTGTCAAGCACACCCAGGTCTGAGGGAGGCGGCTTCGGAGTTTCTACTCCCAAGTCCGCGATTAGAAAAGCAAGGCATCCTTGGTGTGCAGTTGCACACCCAGGTATGTAACGGCGGCTTTGGAGTCTTCCACTCCCAAGTCCGCGACCAGGGAAACTTGGCATCCTTGGCGTGCATCTGCACACCCAGGTATGCATTGGCGGCTTCGGAGTCTTCTACTCCCAAGTCCGCATTAGAAACCAGTCACACTAGATTCGATAGAGCGGCTCTAAATATTATTAGATAAAAAACTCACAATAACTTGTCGTTTGCGCCACTCCCGTGACGCAAACAACACAAAAAAAGTTACAGCATATATGTTTGGTTATCGCCACAGCTGTATGTGTACAATATACTAGCATGTAACTAGGGTAACTATCTGAACAATATGAGAGGCTCAGCACAAACAGATATCGATTACACTGAAAAAACATGACTGCAACAGAATCAAAAGTAATCCTCCGTGAATAACTAATGCAATAAAAATATCAGAGCATAGCTCTAAACCTAACAATAATCGAACAATAAGATTTTTCCTAGCCGATTTTCATAGAATTCTCAATATTCAGGTTGGATTTGCATATCGAGATAGATTAAATTCATGAATCTTTCTGATGAACAATAGGGAAAATACCGAATACATCTTGGAATGGAAATCAAAGGCATTTGAATGAACTTTTATTGATAGGAAAGGTCGTGGTTGGAGCATAACTTTGAGCAAAGAAAATTCCTAGTTTCGAAGATTCGATTGGTTTCGATACAGATTTCTAAAATAATGGAATGCAGTTCCTACACATTTGTACGTAGCATTGACACATATAATTGATTTGATTATATAAATTTTGCCATTCACTGACACCATGTTATCTGGATTTTCTGTTGACAGTTTAAATCGGTTTGTTTGTAATCTTTCACACCAGAAGGCATTTTCGCCTTTTGCTTTAATGCCTTTTGTTATTTCCATTTCAGGCCCAGGATTCGAAGGCACTGTTTCTTGCAAATTGAATAGTTCCAAAACTCGCTTAACAACCTGTAGCAGGGGAAGCCTTTTTGCCCGTACAGGTTTCTTCAACTTGCCTAGGTAATTTTCAAACGAAAGCATCTAAAATCTTGCAGTGTCCGGTACCGTTCAACGTCATCGCAGAGATGGAGCAGAGAATGGACATCTACGGGTCTTTTGAATTATCTATGCTTTTAAGAATGTAATTGTGGATATCGTTAGGTGTAACTCTAACATATGAACTAGACTCATTTTCCGATGAAAACATGAAGGGGCGATGATCGATATTACTAATTGAATTTCTTGCAGTATATTTGGATTTTAACGGCATTTTGCAGTTCGATAATGTCTTGTTGATGATCAAAATTATGAATACAAGCATTTTCCTCAGTATCATAAGTCACAACAGACTTTATGCGATACAAATTTTCTGCTCGTTTGCGACGCAAATGACGTTTGCTTAGTAATTTTCGTTCAAGAGGCATGATACGATATACAACTGTTATTGGTGACTCTATATTAGTAAACCTATTGAAACAGGTTGAATACCTGAGTAATAAGGAATCCGTTATTCGCGATATTTGACTGCGTTCAGAGATGTGGTATGCCCATATGCTTATCCACTTTGGTATCTGAGGAGAACAATGACTGTTGTTAGGCATGACGTTTATCAATCCGTTTTCCATAATTCTAGGATTTGATATTTCTATATAAAAGAGCCACTCCCTGATCAATAAACAGTAAAGTATAAAAGTAGAAGGAATGCTTTGCACAAAAACGTATATTAAACTCTTTAGTCCAGGAGCCAGTAAATAATATCATTAATAATAATAACAATAACAATAACAATAACAATACAATGACAATAACAATAACAATAACAATAACAATAATGATAATGATAAATTTTGATTGTGCAAAATTAAGACTGTAATCACTATAATAGGTAGCATAAGTTTGTAATTTTGACTCATCGATCCCATCGCAAATCAATAGCCAGACCATCGATTTGTTGAAAAACATCGTCAATGAAACCGGAAAAACCTTGGTTGCTGCGTACGAAAATAAGTTGCAAAAAATATTCCCCGGCTTCCGGCCTATTTGTAGGTAAAATATACATTTTGAGAATCGGGGGAGGATTTCTTTACATATGGGATATGTGCACGATAAGTAGACTAAAAAATCAGCCTATTCAATGCAAAAAAAAAAAAGTTAAATTGTCCGCACAGTGTAGCTCAATAGTCACGACGTTCGCCATGCATAGTTTCTTTTATGACAGTAAAATTTTCAGAAAGTATGAAGAGTATTTTTAAGCCAGTACCAGAAAAAATTATGAGAAGAAGTCTACAAATATACGTACTGAAATATGGTTAACATGCTTTATTTTTTATACGATTCGAAAATTTCATGGTCTGTTATACTGTAAAACTCCGAGCATACGTCTTTCAAGGGGTCTGGCAATTTATACACATAAATGAGAATAACGTCGAAGTGAAATAACATATAGGGTGATTCTATAAGGTATAGGAAGAGACTATTACTACTACTACTAACATGAAACAGTTAAACGTATAGCGCGTGCCCTGCTCAATCTAAAAATAAGCAAGTGGTATCAAGTAAAGAATCTTCCTGCGTATGAAACGTGTTCAAAACAGCTGGTAGGCGAATAGGCAGTGCACGTGCTGAGCTACACTTTCAATCTTGCGGTAGGCAAATAAATCACCAAAATGTAAGTCTAGATTGAAAAATCAACTGTACATAGTACATACAATGTTGCAGAGCCCATGAGCCCAGTGTGAAAGCAACTTAAAAAAAGAGGTGTTGATGACGAAATAAATAGCGTATAAACGCAAAATACATATGAACGAGTAATGTACAAGTGAAACATTTTCATATGATTCACAGGCAGTAACGGTCGGAAGCAAGGAAATTTAACGTACACATGAGAATAACGTAGAAGTGCAAAACGTATAAACGAGGTTTCACGGATTTTCAGAAATCTAGTTCAAACAAATTTAATATTATTTTACAACAATTTCAATAAGTTTGCCTTACCTTGCGTACGGCAAGGTGTCATACGAATGGTCTGAAAAAATGTGTTTCGCAAATTTGTTTAACTCTTAGCGGCCGCACCTCAGCCAGGCCACATAGCGGCCACATGGGGTGACTCATTACCCCACGCTGAAAAACCTAGTTGTACAAAACATATGGGTGTTTTAAGACTTCTAACCGATTGTTTCATGTTTGTTGGAGAGTTCTTTAACATTTCTGATGATTTTTATCGGTCAATTTATAGATGGCGTTCTAAAAACTGGTCATATATGTGAAAATTCAGCAAAAATGGCTTTTTTCAGAAAAAAATTCATTACTCCGCCATTTTTCAATATTAAGGGCTAAAATTTTGGGATTGTACGCCCAATATATACCACTACCATAAAAAAATAACAGTATCCGCCGATCATGCAAAAAGTATATTTATTTTGCAAAATTACTGGAGGGAAAAATGAAAAAAATGACAAAGCATAAAATTTGCTTTTTTTGTGTTTTATTAGCTTCTAAATACATATTTACGTACAGAAAAGTGAAAAAAATATTATTTTTCTGAGCCCGGGGTAACCAGTTATCCCGTGCGGCCACTAAGGGTTAAGTATTGATAAACGGTCAGCGGAGGTCGGCATTGTACAGTTGCAGGATGTTGTTATTGGTCATTGCTACCAAATTTTCGTTTTAATGTTACACAGCTACTATTACTTTGTAAAATAGTAAAGATGACATGATTTTCAAAAAGTGCTTCTATGTAATAGCCACTATTCTTGCCAGATATTTTTTTTTTCTTGAACCATTTATGTTAGTTGTAATCGCTATACATTTTTCTACGTATGAGAGACCGTTCATATAGAACTGAATATTGGATTAGAATAAATGGGTACCGCGAGAGAAACACCGTTAATCATACGCGAATCCGTTTGATATACGTTTTTAATTCATTTATTTGCCTCCATTTTGCGGGTCTTGAGCACCCCTGTAGTGGGAAGTCTAGAAAATTTTCATAGCCTCGAAATGCGCATATCAGAAAAAAAAATAATAATTTCCTGGGTGCCTGTTAATTTGCACTCAGTTATTTCCTCTATACCGAGGAAATTTGATAAAACGAACCGGTAAAAACGGCTGCGCCAATACATTAACATCTTTCAGCCGGTGGCCCTATCGTTAGGCAGCGGAACAGGCGGCGGTCATTGTCAGAATTTGAGGCTGTTACAATGTGTAGCTACTATTTTCATTGGAGAAGAATTGAGTATATTATAGAGACTTCACAAATGAAATAGCGAGAGTGATACAAGTATCGACATTACTTTTGATCTTCATATCAGCGTTGCCGCGCGGTAGAATACATGCGACGATGCGTTTAACTAACCAGTAGCTTCAAATATCATTACTATTTGAATGAATCAACTAATAATTCTATGTAAAATTAAGAAAAGATACACGATTGTCAAGTATAAAATACTACGGCTTGCTGAATTACATATGTTTTTACAACAATCGCATAGCTGCGTTTACTATAAATTTATCCTCATACACCGCTTCAAAAGCGGCTGAATTATCGTATCGAATCAGGATATCTACAACTACAAAAGTTCGAGTCTTACCATCGCAATATAGAATCAGGATATCGTTGATTATCCTGCTATATCATTGCGAAATGTTTTTGGAAAGTACAATTATGTTTCTATCACAGAAACATAATATGTTAACTTTCGTTAATATACCAAAAATATCGTCTATCATTCAGATTAAATTTTTGGTTTGCAGCATGAACTTTCAACGTTTACTTAACCCGTCAGCACCCAGGTAAACCTTTCGGTAACCTTTACTCCCGTGATGAGAGATTTGCTCATACATATTTACGAACTATACCGAATGACGCCGAATATCCGTAAGCTAACGAAGGTCCACGAACAGGCCCGACCATTACCGAGAGTAAAATTTTTATGCATACACCTTTAGTCTTGTGATGAGAAAAACTCTCACAATTTTTGAGGAGCATGAAAAAAAAATTTTTTCACAAATTTTACATGGAATGGAGAAATTTGAGAAATTCGTAATTCGAAAATATATAAAATTATTTGAAGATAGAAAAATTTTCAACCATTCATTTCATTTGAAAAAAAAAGTTATTAACGTTTTAAATTGAGCGTGAGCAAAATGCTCATAACAAGAGTGCTGACGGGTTGACCGTATCATAATAGATACGGATATAATATCCGCAATGCATCATCTGATAAACTTGTATGCGATATCTTGGAAAGATATGACTATCTCTTAACGAATAATAGATTCAGTCAAAATAACTCAGATGAAATATGCGAGACAAGAACGTGAGTAATTTGTTTATCATTCAAATACTGAACAGATATTCTGAATAGTGTACGTTCATTCGATCGGTTGTATAGTATGTTCGATGTACATTACTCGGCTTTGAATACGCATCGGATAAACGTTTATATTCGGAATATGAGTGACTACTTCTCAGTGTATCAGAATCGTCGAAGTCAACTTGAAATGATTACGTCTGATGTGAACGTATTTTCCTCGTTTTTCGCATACTGAACAGATCTTGTGAGTGGGACGTTTATGCGACCGTCTGTACATCGTATAATCGACGCACATTACCCGGCTGTTAATACGCATCGGATGAACGTTTATATTCGGAATATAGGTGACTACTTCTCAGCGTATCAGAATCGCGGGAATCAACTTGAAATAATTTCGTCCTATGTAAACGTGTCTTCTTCGTTGATCGGATACTGAAAAGATCTTCAGATTGGGACGTTTATACGATCGTCTGTACATCGTATGATCGACGTACGTTATCCGGCTTTTAATACGTATCAAAGAAAATGTTTATATTTGCAATATCACCGACTATTTTTTAGCGTATAAGGCTCGTTTTTGATGACTAAAATCAAGATTCGCGGCAGCGAATCGCCGCCAAGTACCCGTAGGCAGGCGAGAGCTAGCTGCGTATATTTTCTCGGCGGAACTAGTTATACCTGTAAGCACGGTGTCATAACTTCGGAACGCGTGAATGTTTTTCGATAAAATTTACACGACAGGATTTCCCTCCCCACACGACCTCGCTGTACAAATCTGATTGAAATCCGTACACTGGTTTCCGAGATATTAGTCACGAAAGATGATGAAAAAGCATCTTCTTCTTCTTCCTGGTCGCTAGACATTTTGCTTGAGACCACGATATCTATCGAACGGTTGAATGCATCGACTTGAAATTCGAAACGTGGGTACAATCCACTGAAATCTCGCCCCCTATTGATTTTGGTATGAATCAGAATCCGCACTCGGTCGGTATGTGCTGATAAAGTTACAAAGTGAGCTACAAAACGTCGACTAAACAAAATGGCCGTCGGCTCGCGCTATTGAGCGCTATTGACCGTTGAAATATGCACAATTTTATATACAATTGTTTATATTTATATGATGTGTTATCTTATTATTATTATCATTATTATTATAATCGTAGTTGGTGAAAATCGGCCATGCTAATGGGTTTATATCAGTGAATAATAATCAGAGTGAAAAGTGCAACGACCATCATTTCATGCCGATGAATGTTATTAATAATGATTATTAACATCTGCATGACGGCCTCTTGTAATTGTCCGAAACAGATACTTCGAGCTGGGTGTAAATATAGAGAATTAGACCAACGAAGGGGCGAAAAACTGCAATCAGATACAATTTTGAAAAGCAGCCTAAATATTAATCGAAATACAATCAGCAACATACGTAGCACATATAAATAGCTAGCAAGGAAATGCAAAGAAGAAGGTTGTTCGTTTTGTCATATCTGGCGAAATATTATCATTACTAACCGGACCAAGTGAAAAAATAGTTATACGGTGCCTTACATCAAATGGTATGATACGTACATTAATTCTCCCTAGATTTTACAATTGTTTACACACTAATAGACAAATAGAACAGCCTCAACCTCTTTATTTTCACTAAATGCATGACTCGTTATTTGTTTCTGTCACTTGGAAAACAATCTGCTCAGTCAATTATACATACGTAAGTAGAGCTATTATTACAGTCTTGCCAGTCACAAAATTTTCTCATTGTTTCCATAAATATTTAACATAAAACATAAAATCTAATCCATGCAATCTGTTGGTAATTCGAAAATATATATCAAATCGACGAGCCCTGTTGGAAATAGAAATTTAACTGATTTTAACTCGAAATGAGAAAAACTAATTGCAAGGATACGGCATGACCTGATAACAAAACGAGAAATTATAAGCTAAGCCTCTTTAGAAAATTTAAGTTATTGACTGCTATTTTTACAAATAAATAACTTATTCATGAATTTTATCTTTGGACATATTTTATTGATTAATTGCGGAATGCATAGTGATGAATGAGTGAACTTTACAAAATGAAAATAAAATCATGTAATAACAGTTAAATGTACCAAAGAAATGTAACGAATTCAATTATTTATTTGATGATACTCGCATCTCGGAATAATCAATGATAGTTCTAAGCTAGCACCTGTTATAAGCTATAACCGACAAATTAGTGAAATTCTAAGTTTAAGTTACGACTGTATAAAATGAAATAACTTCTATTCAATCAATGACTTACGTTTGTCACGGTTGACAGTTAAAGTAAATGTGTTTGTTGTACTGAAAATGTTTCCCCCCGTGCCCCACTACCGAATGTCATTCGTGATATAATCACACTATAATAACGTACAGCCCCGTTGAAATTTAATAAACAACTTTTCATAGAAAGAACGGCCACCTACATATACGTATGTATGCATACATATGCATTTATGAAGCATTGTTATATAATCCTCTGAAATTATTTTAGTTAAATTCATAGCTATCAATTGGAATTAGAAAATGCTGAAACTTCGAAATTTGGGGGGCGCCTCAAGATCTCGTCCTAATGAAATTTTTTTAATTTTAAACCTGCTTAATTTCGAGAAAATTTTTCATCATTGTCCCAGCTTGTTTTTTTTAATTTTGTTAGAAATCCAGGTTTTTATGACAGATGGAGAGCGTTTTGCCAAACTTGGCTAATTAATGCAAAGATTTTGGATATTCTTCAATGATGGATATGTCGCAGATCGTATATGTTTTCCAAATAATCTGAGGGCAACTCTGTTCTCTTCTAGAGTCCATCGAGGCTTGCTCTTAACTGCACCATATGGTGACGCTGGAAGTATCGTAAGGGTTATGTTAGAATGAACGAAAGGTACGAATTTTGTTCGAAAGAAGTTAGAGACTGGAGTATTTACTTGATCGCTTTTTCTTTATTTTGGTCAATGGCTTTGCTTTTGGAGATTGCTTCACTTTTGAAAGTTGCTTTCCTCTTGTCTTTTGGTGTCGATTTTTTTTCAACTCCAGGTAATAAATCTGCATCAGGATCACTATAAATGTCATCCATTTCACAAGAGGCGTCATAGGTTTTCTGTGATTTTTGTTTAGTGTTGGTCACTGTAGGCATGAATAATTAAATTAAAATTAGAATACACAGCAACATCATACGGAAAAATGAAACATACATTTCCAACAAGAACACTATAAATTGAAGAATTGAATGCAACAAGAGCGTAAACCAATTAATAAAGGTCTCACATGTAGCACAGAAAAACATACTCGATAGTGAATAACTGGATCAGAGCGATTTCCACAAAATATGCCCTAGAATATGCTTACCCTTCTGGGTTTTCCTGTAGTCATCTGATGGATTATTATCGCTGTCCTCTTCTTCATCGTCAGTGCATTCTTCGGCATCTTCAATACCTCCCTGTGCCTGTTCTAGAACTTTTGACATGCGCAAGATTTCACGACTGATAATAGGTTGACGATAATGTTCTCTATGAATTTTGTCCGCGTGTCCCATGAAATTGGCAACATCATTGACTTCATTCTCGGTTAAATTCAGATTTATGCAGTTCGTGGCGACATGTTTTCTCAATCTTGTTCCGGTTAAATTTGTTGGAAAATCAGCGCCTGATTTTTGCGCGAACTTTCGGAGTAGATAACAAGCCCGTAGGTATTTATACCTGGTCTTTTCAAAGCCTGGAATGCCAAATACTTAACGATTTTCTGAAGGTACTTGGGCTTCATGGCGATACTTCAAGATCATCTGAATGCATGCTGTTAAATCCGATATAGTTATATACAAAAATTCCTTACTCGTAAAAAAACAATTCGAAATCGGATGCTATTGCCTAGTTGCCTAGTACCGACATTACGTTGATTTTTTTTCGAATTGACAATTAGGCTTTTCATAACACGGTATTGACCGCCTTCTTGTCTTGCCACGTAGAATCATAGAGGTAACGATAGGCGATTGACGCCTCCATTGGTTCAAACAGAAAACATACAAAAAATAATAATTAAAAAAAAAAAAAAATTTGGAGTACGTGGTACTAGGCGGGCCAATATTGCGTTTTATTATATTGGGATTATATGTAGTCCTCGCTCTCATACATTATACATAATGTAGTATCCTTCCTGTCCACTGTGGCAGCACACGTCTTTAGAGTCTCGAAAGTCAACTACCCCACGTCCCTCTTCACTACTTCACTTTTCTTTCGTGTGCGCAAGGCTCAACACGGCATATAGAGTTAGCGAGAAGTTTTCCGTTCTTGAGCAAAAATGAGCAAAAAATCCAGGAAAAGAAGACAAGAACGAGACGAGAAAATCGAAAGTCTGTTAGCTAAAGTAAAGAAGCTAGAAGAAAAACTTAAAAAAGGAGAAGAATCGTCGGAAGAGGTTATACAAAAAATGGCGGAAAACGAGCCGGCATCGATCACGGCGCAGGAAATCGAGCCGATGTCCCCAGACAAGATCGCTTCTGAAAGCGAAACCCAAGAAGAAGATGTAAGTCTCATTCGGGACGAAGAGACTGGGATTGAAAAGGATGGCTGGCTGGAAATCGTAAGTAAAAAAAAAAAAAAAAAAAAAAAAAAAAAAAAGAAACAGAAAATTATTAATAAACGGTCTGTGCTTGTTATAAGACAAGACAAGGACTTGTTGCTTACGTCTGTGCTTACTGGTGTGGTAAGACAGAGACGAAATTATATGCTATCGGTGCTTGCGTGTGTTGCAAGACAGAGATAGTCGGTCTATATAGTGTTCGCACGTGTGGCGAAACAAAGATACTTACTATAGTTATAAAGTAAAACTATGAATGCTAAAAAGGGCCTAATATATATGTTTAGCTGGGAGATGATCCTACGGCCTCTGCAGCGGTGGAGATTAAGGTGGAACCCGGGTTATTAAAAAGATGGGAATTTTTCAGTAAAAATGGAATGAAAAAGGAGATGCTCGAAGCCCTTCTTACAAAATATACATGTATTCCAGACTTAGTTCCACCAAAGCTGAATCCACAAATTTCAGCAACTATGAAAGACTACGCTGTCACTAGAGACAAACATATGACGGAGGTTCAGAGACTGGCTAGCACAGCCTTGTCTATGATTGGCCTCGTAGCCACTATGATTCACGAACAATCCGAGGAAGGCTTGGACCTTGTTAGTATTACAAAACCTCTTGCAGACGCTGGTAAGATTTTATCCATGCTTATTCATAAGCAGAACGTAACAAGAAAAGCCTTTATCGAGCCTGGATTATCAAAAGAGACAAAGGTAATATTGAAGGAAACAAAGGTAGATGAATATTTGTATGGAAAGGACTTGACTGAAAAACTAAAAGATGCTAAGGCCATGGTAAAAATGGCAGAAACTTTGAGGACCCCTCAACCTAAGCCAGCAGGGCCTGCGAAACAGAATTTAAACCAGAAGCCCCCATTTGTGAGACGTCCAAACCAAGTGGGGTCTACATCTTTCGTAGGACAACAGAAACCAAAGGTCTTCTTCAAAAACAAACAGCAATTCATCAACCAAAATGCTCGTACATTCCCTCATCATCAACAAAGACCTCCGAACAAAATTCAGGAGAAGAAAGAATAGACACAGTAAGTCATTGTGCGGGTAGATTGAGAAACTTTTATTCACATTGGAGAAAAATCACTGATGACAAATTTATCTTGAATTGTATAAAAGGTTACAAGATCCCCATAGATGATAAATACGTTCCTTGTAGTTCCCAAAGACAAGGGTCTTTTTCCAAGAGTGAAAATCAGATATTACAGGGCTGTATAGATGACCTGGTGAATAAGAAGGCTATCGTTACCTGCGCTCATAGAAATGATCAGTTTACGTCATCCTTCTTTCTCATAAAGAAACCAAATGGAAAATACAGATTTATTCTAAATCTTAAAAACCTGAATCGTTTCATAAAGAACCAACATTTTAAATTAGAAGATTTAAGAACGGCAGTTCAACTTATTTTTCCTAAATTTTATTTAGGTTCAATTGATTTAGAAGACGCTTATTACCTTGTAGCAATTCACCCTAGCAGCAGAAAATATCTTCGGTTTATGTTTAATGGTATTCTTTATGAATTTGTCTGCCTACCATTTGGTCTCTGTACAGCACCCTTTATTTTCACAAAGATTATGAGAGTTGTTATGAGTTATTTGAGAAAACGAGGTTTGACTTCGGTGATTTATCTCGACGACATCTTATGTATAGAAAAATCCAAAGATAGCTGTAGTAAAAATTTAAACAAAACAGTGGAACTTCTTGAATGGTTAGGTTTTCTGGTTAACTATAAAAAGTCAAGTCTGGAACCTAAAATGAGATGTAAATTTTTAGGAGTCATTTTAGACACTGATAAATATTTGATTGAATTGCCAGATGAAAAACGAAAAAACGTTTTTCTAGCAATAGAAAAGTTTTTGAGTGCAGATAGTTGCTCTATCAGAGAATTTGCAGGCCTGATTGGAAAATTGATTGCATGCTGCCAAGCTGTCGAGTACGGTTGGCTATATACCAAGAGGTTAGAGAGAGAAAAAACCTATCACTTGATTATTAATGATGGGGCTTTCGACAGTTTGATGTCTATAAACAAGGTTATTAGACAAGATTTAATATGGTGGAAAGAAAACATTTTAAATAGTGTTCACCTTATAAAAGATGGTACGCATGCCATGACTATTTACACAGATGCATCTCTGACAGGCTGGGGGGCATGCAACAATTTTAACAGAAAAATTTATGGTGTTTGGTCGGTTAACGAAAGAAAAAAACACATAAATTATTTGGAATTATACACGATTAAGATAGCGTTGGAAAGTTTAGCTTCAGATCTGGAAAAATGTCAAATTTTAATTAGGGTTGATAATACAACTGCCCTCTCATATATAAATAAAATGAGTGGCGTCAGATACGACCATTATAATGATTTGGCTAGGGAAATTTGGCAATGGGCGGAAAGGCGTCAAATCATTTTGATAGCATCTTATATTGCGTCAAAAGAGAATGTAATAGCCGATAGACTGTCTAGACAAATGAACTTAGATATAGAATGGGAATTGAATGAAAACTGTTACCAGAGGATTGTTAAAGCCTTTGGGCTCCCGGAGATCGACCTCTTTGCAAATGGTCAGAACACAAAATGCAGGAGGTTCGCATCTTGGAAACCGGAGGAGGAGGCATCATACATTGATGCCTTCACGATATCCTGGAAACAGTTCTATTTCTATGCATTTCCACCCTTTGCCTTAATTTTGAAAGCCTTGGCAAAGATAAGGCGCGAAAAAGCGCACGGTATAGTTGTCGTACCTCTCTGGAAAAAACAACCATGGTATCCCATGTTCGATTCAATGAGAGTTGGAAGACCAATAGTGTTCGAAGCTAATCCAACCTTGTTATTGTCACCCTGTAGGTCTCAGATCCATCCAAGGGCGAACCACCTAAGGTTAGTTGTAAGCAGAGTGTCCGGCAATCGTTTTTAAAAAGAGGAATCCCTGAGGAGGCGGCTGGCATTATGTTAGCATCATTGAAAGACTCCACACTAAAGCAGTATGGCTGTGCGTTAAGTCAATGGAAGGAATACTGTTATAAATACAAAATAGGATTCTTAGATATTACTCCGATCTCTGTAATCAGTTTCTTATCGAAACTATTTTACGGTGGAGCATCCTATGGCACGATTAATTCATGCAGGTGCGCTCTCTCTTTGATGACGAATACAAAAGTAGGTGAACACCCAGACGTCACTAGATTTATGAAAGGTGTCTCAAATCTGAGACCACTGCGACAAAAATATTCTATCACATGGGATGTAGCTATCGTATTAGATTACTTAGAAAATCTGAATATTTCCAACATGAAAAACTTGACCTATAAAACAGTTACGTTACTAGCTTTAAGCACAGCTCAGAGAGCTCAGACCTTGTCTAAACTAAATATTAACAATATAAAAAGAGACGCTGATCGGTTATTAATCACAGTCCCGGAGTCGATAAAAACGTCGGGTCCAGGGAGATATCAGCCTTGTTTAAAACTACCAAAGTTTCACGACAAACCAAAGTTATGTGTAGTATCAGCTGTGCGCCGATACTTAAAGAAGACTAAGAGGTTGAGACAGAATTGTAGCCAATTATTTATATCTACAAGAAAACCTCACAAGGCTGTCGGACCCTCTACGATTAGTAGATGGGTGAAGGATGTGCTAAAAAAGAGTGGCATAGATGTGTCGATCTTTTCGGCACATTCAACGAGACACGCCGCTACGTCGGCTGCATCTGAAAAAGGCATCGATTTTGACACAATAAGATTGACCGCAGGATGGTCTGAAAAATCAAAGGTATTCGCCAAATTTTACCAAAGACCGATTGTTTCAAATGGTTATGACTTTGCTGAAGCAGTGATAAAATAAGTTCATATGAATAAAAAATAAAGATGATAACTATATACTCTAAACAACTACATTATGTATAATGTATGAGAGCGAGGACTACATATAATTAATAATCAAACGAACTTACCTGTACGTGAAGTTCGATTTAAATTATGTGTAGTCCTCGCTCGAGTACATTACTCCCCACCCAAGATGATATCACATATCATCCCTCCCTAGATAATAAAAAAGTATTCAGCAGAAATTTAGCCTGCTTCAATACTCTAAAAAAGTGAAGTAGTGAAGAGGGACGTGGGGTAGTTGACTTTCGAGACTCTAAAGACGTGTGCTGCCACAGTGGACAGGAAGGATACTACATTATGTATAATGTACTCGAGCGAGGACTACACATAATTTAAATCGAACTTCACGTACAGGTAAGTTCGTTTGATTATTAATTATTGACGTGGTTCAATCGCCGTTTACTTGTACAGGGTGTAAAAAAATTATGTGTCGCCGCTTTACTAGACGATTCTTCAGGTCGAGATCGGTGGAGATCTATGAAAACTTGCAGCCGCAAAATTGACCTTGACCCTGAAATTCAAGGTCAAATTTTTGCATTATCCTAAGAAATTCTACTTGTCGAGAAAAACAAAAGTCTCTGAGGGACCATGGGTCCCGAGCAACCCGTTCTCACAGAAAACGGCCCTTGAACATATAAAAAAATCGATAAAATTAGGAAAAAATTACAAATAGACATTCCACCGAATTGTGGGATTATTCAGTGAAATCTCGTCATCTCTCAGCTTGACAAACGGATTCTCGAGTCTCTGGTCCATGAGTTATCGACTTAACTGGTCAAATGTTAGCGTCTTTAGGACTAATAGAAAAAGAAACATAGAAATCCCGATGAATATCAGCACCGACATCGTTGACGGACATGAGTATCCAAACGAACTTAAAATTTTAGTGAAATCGACAAATGGGGTAAATATAGAATGAACTGACAGGAATTGAAACTTTTTTCTAACAGGATATCAGTTTGGAGTATTTATCGAAGATTAGCACCCGAACTAGCAGACCAAGATTTTAAATAGTGATGGGAAGGTTGGTCACGTGCTTGAATGAAGGCTCTTATTGGCAGAGGATACGATACATGAAAAGACAAGGTATAAGTATACTACAAGGTTAGCTGATTTCCTCATCAGCCGGAGTAAAAGAGAAGAGAATTGCCACCTACGGTTATTCGATTTTCAACCCTGTAGACCTCAGTGAGATGTGAATTGCTTAGCTACAGGGCACATGTTCACAACTTAAAGTCTATGGAAACGGTGGTGCGTCCGCATGATATTTTCGAATGTTTGAAGTTCGTTCTAATACTCTCATGTGAGTCGTGTCCGTCAACGATGTCGGTGATATTCATCGGGATTTCTATGTTTCTTTTTCTATTAGTCCTGAAGACGCTAACATTTGACCAGTTAAGTCGATAACTCATGGACCAGAGACTCGAGAATCCGTTTGTCAAGCTGAGAGATGACGAGATTTCACTGAATAATCTCACAATTCAGTGGAATGTCTATTTGTAATTTTTACCTAATTTTATCGATTTTTTTATATGTTCAAGGGCCGTTTTCTGTGAGAACGGGTTGCTCGCGACCCATGGTCCCTCAGAGACTTTTGTTTTTCTCGACAAGTAGAATTTTTTAAGATAATACAAAAGTTTGACCTTGAATTTCAGGGTCAAGGTCAATTTTGCGGCTGCAAGTTTTGATAGATCTCCATCGATCTCGACCTGAAGAATCGTCTAGTAAAGCGGCGACACATAATTTTTTTACACCCTGTACTTGTATAGAAAAGGCCCGCCTAGTACCACGTACTCCAAATTTTTTTTTTTTTTTTTAATTATTATTTTTTGTATGTTTTCTGTTTGAACCAATGGAGGCGTCAATCGCCTATCGTTACCTCTATGATTCTACGTGGCAAGACAAGAAGGCGGTCAATACCGTGTTATGAAAAGCCTAATTGTCAATTCGAAAAAAATCAACGTAATGTCGGTACTAGGCAACTAGGCAATAGCATCCGATTTCGAATTGTTTTTTTACGAGAAAGGAATTTTTGTATATAACTATAACATTTATATAACTAGGCGAAAGGTTTTTGCACCAAAGGTGCTTTTTATGGGGATATCACTACTTTTTGTAGAATTTCATTAATTAAGTATAATTATTCTCGTATCCATAATAAATTGCATAAATTGTCGACCACTCTCTAAGTGAAATATATATACTATATTTATATCTAGGGAAGGGTGGGGCAAAATGGACCGGTAAGAAAGAAAGAAAAAATGGTTGCAAAATTCGAGTATGAATAGGAACTTTATTGATACAATTGATGTGAAATTGACGAAAAATGTAGAACGTAAAAAAAAGAAACTAAAGACTAAAAAAATTAACATAAAGAAAAATAGCAACATAATTCATTATGGCTTTCTAGTTTGCACACAATAATCACACTGATATTGGATGGTCTTCGAGTTTTCTTCAATTCCATATCAATTGTATCAATAAAGTTCTTATTTATACTCAAGTTTTTCAATCAATCAGTTTTTTTTTTTTTTTTACCGGTCCATTTTGCCCCACCCGCCCCTATGTAGACAGAGAGAGAATTTCGTGCCTCTTCTGGCGTTCTATTGTCTACTGGATCACTCGTATGGAAAGTCAATCGCCCTGTGATTGTAACGCATGGGAAATTTCCAAGTTAGTGCGACACGAATTAAGCGAATGTATTATTATCACAGCTTATTGCGTCGAATACAAATTTGAGCAAAAGGTTAGATTCCACATGAGAAAAGTACCTCGCAGAAATTATATAATGTTTATTGCCTTCGCATAAAGATATCTAGACATTTACTCATGAATCTTGGTATACGAGTATCGATAATAATAATCTCTATGCATTGATATGATTTATGTTAAAATGGCATAACGGAGGTCAAAATTAATAACTTTTCCTAGAATAACTTTTGACCGAGTTGACTTACCGAAAAATGACTTTGGACCTTTTTTGTAGAGCGTTTAATTCTCTAGAAAAACATGCCAAGAACTTTACTGTACGACGTATCGTTCGTTAGTTACAAAAATGAGAGGGAACAAAAGTAGTTGTTGCTGTGTTATTTTTATGGGAAATCGAAAAGTGCGATGCGGGCCATCTTAATATTGTTACAAAGGTCGAAAAACACCCCTCATATTTAATTTGCAAGGTCTAGTAGTCATCTAAGATAAATGATGTTAACATCTGATAAATGATAATCGGTTACTCCTCACAACGACATTATTGTAAAAACAGTCTTGTTTTAGCTTTGGGCTTAAACGGACGTGTATTTTCCTAAATACAACTTAATATTTATTTCCCATTATTTCGTTTCCTGTTCAACTTATTTCCCTCGGGAACCCACATTTAATTATCTTATTAATCGCGAACCATAATTCGCAACACTGGTGTCAGAATCGGGATCTTACCCGAGATCGATAAGTTGAATTTTTGAAATAATTCGAAATAATTTGAGAACATAATGTCCTCTCGCCGACGGGCTACAAACTCTGCTAACGACGAACCCGCTGCTTCGACTTCGGGACCAGCTGGTACCCAGCTATCTTCACCACAACTGCCGTTCGACATGATGGAACGTCTCCTTCAATCTTTGGCGGCCCAACAACAGGCCACTTTAGCTGCTCAACGAGAGGAGCGAACTTTCCAACGCGAACGGGAAGAACGCAACCTGGCAACGCAACGCGAAGAGCGAGAAGCTAACCTGGCAGCGCTACGCGAAGAGCGTGAAGCCAACCTGCTAGCTCAGCGCGAACGCGAAGAACGCGAAGCCGAGCGACAACGCGAACGCGAACGAGCCGATCGCGAAGCGAACCTTGCTGCCCAACAGGCAACCCTTTCCCTTCTTCGCGAAGGACTTCACCGGCGATCTGAGGGCCCGGAATTGCATTTACGGACCCCTACCCCGAGCCAATCCCCTGTAGAACAGATTCCCGAACCTTCAATTTTAAGGTCTGTTCCAGTTTATGGGGAAGTAGAACCTTCCCCTATCGTTCGTAGGCCTCGTACTGGTGGAGCGGCTGTTTTTACGCCGCGCACCCGTACCAATACTCAAAACGACCGCATTGAAAATACAATGCGGGACGAAAGAGCAGAAGGTCGAGACTTGACGTGTGGCGATAATCATTCGAGAGAAGGGATTCCGAATTCGCCACACGCGCAGGCTTTAAATACAGATAAAAATATTGATAACGTAGAAAACGTTTTGTCTCGCGCCGCGAGTGGTCGCGAAATTTGCGAAGTCCCGGTCAGGAATCCGGAAAATTTAATTGACAGGGTTCAACATAACCCCCATCCAAAAATGTATAATAATCTCAAAGTCCCTTTTTATGATGGCTCAACTCCTTGGGCCGAATATGAATGCCAGTTTAACCTCTGTTCGGAATTAAACGATTGGACTCCCATCGCGAAAGCTTCGAATTTGGCCCTGAGTCTGAGAGGTCCGGCCCTCTCAGTATTAACGACTCTTTCGGGAGAGGAAATTCGCAATTTTGATAAACTAAGCGAAAGTTTCAGACTCAGGTACGGTGGTCATCACCTTAAAAAATTACATCTAACCGAACTAGAAAATAGGAAACAAATTAAAGGAGAGAGTCTCGTAACGCTCGGGCACGAAATCGAACGAATGACCAGGTTGGCTTTACCGACCTGTGATGACGAGACGAGAGACCAGATAGCTCAAAGTCGTTTCATTAACGCTATTTTCAATGCCGAATTAAAACATGCCCTGAGTCTAGCGGGACCCCCGACTTTAAGAGAAGCCATTAGGAGGGCTCTAGAAATAGAGGCCCTCAATAAACAATATTTAGCTACCGGAAAAATTAGGCGAATTCAAAATAACGAATCTTCTCCCGAAAAGAAGAAAAATAATAATTCAAAAAAGACCACTCCCTGGCAGCGTCGCGACCAAAATAAGGCGCCTCCAAAGACCAAAGACGATACTGAATCACCACGGTTCTGTCGTTATTGTAAGAAGAACGGTCACACGATAGATTACTGTTTCATACTTAAAAAAAGAAATTCTGAAAATAATAATTCAGACAAATCTAAAGATAATGACAATAAAAGCTCGAATCAAAAATCTTGGAGGGAAAGAGATTCCTCTTCCAATCCTGAAGCTTCAACCTCAAAAAACTAAGTTCTGGTGATTCAGTGGGGCTTAAATCATCGGGAGAGTCTTATATTGGTAGTCCTGATAATATCCAATTTTTAGTTAGGAGCCTCCGTCAAACCGGGCTATACACCTGGGGCACCGTAAATGGTGTTGATTGTCTCTGGGTTATAGATACCGGGGCTGAGGTTACCGTGGTCCGTTCGGATCTCTGAGATCCCATTTTAAATGTTTTGCCTGTTCCTTCATTGCGAACTGCTACTGGAGAAACTACTCCAGTTTTAGGTAAAACTTCCGTCCAGGTTGCTATATCTGGATTTATTTTTTCTCCTCATAAAGTTTATATAGCCGATATTGAGGATGATGGGATTTTGGGGTTAGATTTTCTGACTCTTCATGGATGCATTATTTCAACGGCTACCAATTCCTTAATTTCTGGTCGACGTGAGATTTCTCTTTTGACGACCAGACGTCTACCTTTTGATCCCTCGAATAACGCTCCTAGGGTTCGTAGTTTGGCTCATTCTTCAGAAGATCCGGAGATTTTACTGGAAACTTCGTTTGAAGATGAAGACGATCACGAAGAAGGATCAAGAGTAGACTCTTCCATCGAAACCCTCTCACCTTTTGAAGATCTCATAGACAGATCTATGATGAATTTGGACGAACCTAATACAGAAGGTTTCGTGTCTCTATTAGGAGAATTTAAAGACTCCTTCGCTAAACCCGGAGGAGATATTGGACGATGTACTTTGGTGAAACACAAGATCAACACCGGAGACAACGCTCCTTTTAAACAAGCTGCTCGCAGACTTCCCTTGAACGGGAGGGAAGAGGTTAACAAACTGTTAGAAGACATGTTAAACAGCGGAGTAATAGAAGCCTCTTCCAGCCCGTGGGCATCCCCTATTGTTTTGGTAAACAAAAAGGATGGTTCCAAACGATTCTGTATTGATTACAGAAAACTGAACGACATAACCAAAAAAGATTCTTACCCCCTTCCAAAGATCGAAGAGACTTTAGATCTGCTAACTGGAGCCCGATGGTTCAGTACCATAGATCTTCAAAGTGGATACTGGCAGATCGAAATGGATCCAATGGACAAGGAAAAAACTGCTTTTGTCTCAGGTCTTGGAGGGTTATGGCAATTTAAGGTCATGCCGTTTGGATTGTGCAATGCTCCCGCAACTTTCGAAAGAGCCATGGAGACGATTCTTCAAGGACTATCGGGGAAAGTTTGTCTCGTCTACTTAGACGACATCATCGTTTTCGGGAAAACCTTCAAAGAAGAGGTGGACAATCTTCGAGAAGTTTTCCTTCGTCTTCGAAAAGCAGGACTCAAAATGAGTCCGAAGAAATGTCACCTATTTCAAAAAGAAGTGAACTTCTTGGGACACATAGTCTCCGCTTCTGGAGTTAGAACTGACCCGACAAAAATCGAGAAGGTTTCCAATTGGCCTCGCCCTGAAAATAAGGAACAAATACAAAGCTTCATTGGGCTATGCACATACTACAGAAGATTCGTGAAAGGATTCGCAACCATCGCTAGACCACTTCATCATCCAACTGGACTCAAGACGCCTTTCGATTGGGACCAAGATTGTGAAGAGGCCTTTTCTCGATTAAAACTTTGCTTAACTTCGTCTCCCATCTTAGCTTACCCAAATGCCGAACTTTCATTTATATTAGACACAGATGCTTCACTTACAGGAATAGGTGGGGTTTTATCTCAAATTCAAGGAGGGCAAGAAAGGGTAATTAGTTATTTCAGTCGAGTTCTTAGCAAAACTGAGAGGAATTATTGCGTCACCCGTAGGGAACTTCTAGCTGTTGTGAAAACGGTGTCTCATTTTCATCACTATTTGTATGGAAGAAAGTTTCTTGTTCGAACCGATCACGCTTCGCTAAGGTGGTTGCTCTCTTTCAAGGCTCCTGAAGGTCAAGTAGCTAGATGGTTAGAAACTTTAGGTCAATATGATTTCGACATTCAACATCGCCCAGGAACCCTACACGGAAACGCGGACGCCCTCTCCAGGAGACCCTGCGAAGACTTAATAGATTGTAAACAATGCACACGTCTTGAAGGTCAACGAATACCTTCTGTCAAGATACGATTGATTTCCCTTGGAGGAGATGCTCAAGAATGGCAGACTCTTCAAAGAGAAGATATTGTTCTCTCTCAAATCAGGACGTGGAAAGATTCGGGTACACGACCAGATTGGCAAGAAGTGTCTTCGACTTCAAGATCTATTTTACCGAAAATGGGAATCCCCAGACGCAAGACAACTTCGATGGCAACTTCTGGTCCCTTCAAAGAAGATTCCGGACATCCTCCTGGAACATCACAATGCCCCTTCCGGAGGACATTTCGCAGCCAATAAAACTCTTGGTAGGATTAGGGAGAAATACTTTTGGGCGCGTTGTCGTTCAGACGTAGAAAATTGGTGTCGCACTTGCGACGTTTGTATAGCTAAAAAGGGACCAAGAGAGAAGGGGACTAGTAATTTTCAGATTTATAATGTCGGCGCTCCATTTGAAAGAGTAACTATGGACATCCTCGGTCCTTTACCCCTTTCCCATTCTGGAAACCGTTACGCTCTAGTTATTTCAGATTACTTCACCAAGTGGCCTGAAGTAATACCAATTCCAAATCAGGAAGCTGAAACGGTAGCTCAGGTTTTTGTTAAAGAATTTATTTGTCGCTACGGTTCTCCATTAGAACTCCATACAGACCAAGGTCGAAATTTTGAATCTCTTCTTGTAGCCGAAGTTTTAAAGGTCTTAGGGATAAGGAAAACTAGAACGACTCCCTTACATCCCCAATCAGATGGGATTATAGAACGATTGAACAGAACTCTCCTTCGGTATCTTTCTTCCTACGTGGACAAAGATCATAGGAATTGGGATGACTGGATCCCTCTATTTCTTCTATCCTATAGATCAGCTGTTCATGAAACTACTGGTCAAACTCCTGCTTCCATGCTCATGGGGAGGGACCTTAGACTTCCTTCGGATTTAGAAAAGGGACCTTTTCCTTCGGAAGAACCCTTAGACTCAAGTTTCGGTTTATCTCTTCAGAAAAAACTGGAAGAAATTCATGAATTTGCTAGGGATAAGATTCAGGTAGTTTCAGATCGGACGAAAGCTAGGTACGACATTAGAACTCGTAACCTTCAATTTAAAACTGGGGATTTAGTTTGGTTCTTTCAACCTAGAAGAGAGAAGGGACGCTGTCCCAAGTTACAGTCCAATTGGGAAGGACCGTATGAAATTAAAGATCGAATTAACGATGTAGTTTATAGAATACAACGATCAGCTCGTACTAAACCTAAGGTGGTTCACTTGGACCGACTAGCCCCTTATGAACGAAGACAACCTTTCCAAAACGACTGACTTGGGAGATGTTGAACTTGCTCTTTTCTTTTGAATCCTTCAGGTTCTTGTCTTTTCTGTTTTCAGGTGGTCTGGGTTACAATCACTTGGGATCAAGCAAAGTCCTAACAGACCCCTGACGTTCATAGTAGAAGGTAATATAGGGTGTGGAAAGAGTACTTTCACTGAAAAATTCCTAGAAGATGAGGATATTTTAACTCTTTTAGAACCGGTAGAAGAATTTAGAAACGTATTAGGAGTGAATTTGTTAGAAAAGATGTATAGGGATCCTAGAAAATATGCTTACCATTTTCAACATCACGCTTCGATGGTGATGAGAAATAAGCATTTGATTCAAACTTCGAAACCTGTTAAAATCATGGAAAGGTCAATTTTCAGTGCCGATTGTTTTATAGAGGCTCGTCGTAGATCCGGAGAGTTCGAAGATTTCGAAGCTCACCTTTTGTCTGAAAACGTCAGGATATTAATCGAAAGTTCTTCCAACTTCAAAGTAGACCTCGTAATTTATTTGAGGTTAAGTCCAGAAACCTCCTATTTACGACTATCATCTCGTTCGCGACTAGAAGAAGACTCGATCCCCTTAAATTATTTAAAAATCTTACATGAAGTTCATGAAGACTGGTTGATAAATGGGTCGTTTTCTTTCCAACCAGCTCGAGTTTTAATTCTCGACGCCGAAGAATCAGCCAGCGATATTTACAAGAGATTTTGTAGGGTTATGAATGCCTGGTAAAAAAAAAAAAAAAAAAAAAAAGTAGAGAGTCATTTCGATAACACGATAATCGATTTTTCTTCTCGCATCAATTAGTAAGGTTATGGAAACCCAGAGGATAAAATAGAGGGAGCCATTTTTAACGGACAAATCGATTTTCGATTCGATTCGATTCGATCTTCAACTTTCGGTTCGATCTAGAATGCTACGCCTTTCGATGGCCGACTCAAGAATAATAACGACAAAGAGACTAGACCATTTATTTTATTTATACTTATTATTTATTTATGAAAAGAAGAAGAGAGAAAGAGTGAAAAAAAACAATTTTCGGAGAACTCCGGGAAAGGGTTGGTGGTTTTGAGAGAGGCCTCTTTTGTTGACAAGGTCGAAAAACGTTCGAACCCTTTGGCATCGCACGCAATCCTCAAGACTCTTGACTCGAAAAGAAGGGGGGAGCCCACAACCCCTGCACCTTCCACCGGTATTTCCCCTCCCGTGCTGATCGACCGTTAGGTGCAACTCCTTCCTCCAAAGGTCGGTTTCTGGACCTTTCTTTTGCTGGAAACTATTTTTTTTCAAATAGAAGAAGAATTACAAGATTGAGATTGATCGAGACTTGAGAACTCAGGCTAGTAAGGGCGAAGTAAGCCTGAATGACACTAACCTAGCGACGCAACACTCCAGACATTGAAAATCTCCTTTTCCCTTAAGTATTGTCGTTCGTCCGCACATTAGTTCACTTCTAGAGAGATTTTGTTTAATCAAAACTCCTAAATTTATTACCTCCTCTTCGCTAAGATTTCTCTTCAAAAAAATGACCTCGCTTCTTGGCATGATGGGATGCTTCTAACAAACTTTCATTCATTTGTTTAACAATTTGTTTCAACACATTTGATTGTTTATCAATAATCTCCTTTTATAATAGATGGAGTAGTTTCAAGCAGATAGCCTTTCAATTGTTAAATAATAGATTTGTTCTCTTCTAAAACGATGTCGTGTGAATGTTGTTTCTTGAGATCCGAATAGGATTACGAATTTAATTGTTAGTTTAAGCAACTAATTTAATACAAGATTTTCAGAGCTGGATTTATCTAGTATTCTGAGGTTGGAAAATCAAAGCGGAAAGCATCCCATCCTGGACCTATTTATCCTGTTTTCCTGCTTCCCCTCAGATAAGATCGTCCCATTTTTATTATCTTGATTATTATGATTATATCTCACATTTTAACCTTTATGAGGATTTTTCTTGTTTCACGTTTTCTACGTGTTCAATGTGTTTTACGTGTAAAACTCATATTTGTCCTCCTATATAGGTCGTTTACTAAATAAACTTTTGAAGAGGCTTGGATCGAGCGATTTTGGGACCAGTACTATGTTTTTGGAATGATCCAGAACTCCCTCCCTTTCACGCCCTCCTGTCGCCTCCTTTTGCAGATTGCAGGATCTAACTCCCATGCCGCTCACATCCTGATCCTGCTCTTTTTGGATTCTTCACACAAGATTGAAAACTTTGAAGAACATTTTTATACTAAAATTTCACACTTTGATTGGTTAAGGCTCGACTATCTTCTCAAGTTCTTTTGTGTGGTTTTTCCTTGAGAGTGAAGGCAAATGCCGGATAGTTTTTGGGAAAGAATTCTTCAAATTTTTAATCCACCACACTAACCTTCCCTATTAGAGCAAGCACACACAATTTGACTACTCGACTTTTCGTTTTTCTTTTAATTTTTGCATTTCGAGAGTCGGGTCGACTCTTTTACTAAAGGGGGGGTAGTGTTACAAAGGTCGAAAAACACCCCTCATATTTAATTTGCAAGGTCTAGTAGTCATCTAAGATAAATGATGTTAACATCTGATAAATGATAATCGGTTACTCCTCACAACGACATTATTGTAAAAACAGTCTTGGTTTAGCTTTGGGCTTAAACGGACGTGTATTTTCCTAAATACAACTTAATATTTATTTCCCATTATTTCGTTTCCTGTTCAACTTATTTCCCTCGGGAACCCACATTTAATTATCGTATTAATCGCGAACCATAATTCGCAACAATATTAATATTAAGAGCTTATATTTTAACAGGTCTATTTTAGTACCCAAACAAAACTTTTAAACTTGATTCCGAGGAAAAAAAAAATTTTCAATTTATCTTATAAAAAATAAATCGTACCATACCCTACATGATCGTTTGCTGAATTATACACATAACATTACGACCAAAAATAAATTGACATAATAAAAAAGAAAATAAAAGATGGGGTACGATACCGTACTGTAGTTGATGGTTCGGCTACATTCCTTATCAGATATAAGCCATTAAGAAGAATCTAAAAAAAAAACTAGTTGGTGAAAATAAAGAGCTAACCAAAGCGCCATCTGGCTACTGACGTCCGTACTTGGTCTCGTCTCTCTACATAGCCTAGCGAAGGCCACTCTTTGCTAATTTTTATACACATAGGTTTAGTGCCACACTGGCTGAAGGAGATGAACACTCGACGAAAACAAGTACGAATTACTTTGATCTAAAACGTCGAATAATCATATCTCAGCTCTACGTTCACCGATTTAATCGAAATAGGGCTTAAATGAAAGCTCTTCTTGGCCACATTCTGCGATAAATATTACAATTCCGTATTTATAGCGAGACGGAAGAAATTAACGATCATAAATTGCCGTAACGGCCGTTCAGCTCTCGTTCGGGTATATGAGCGGATCCACGTCACTTCACTCGAAAATAAACCGTCAAGTCACGGATTTTTGCGCCATTCAAAATATCTTTAGTACTATGGAAAAAAAAAAATACAACTTCGAGGATTTTGAAAAATTTTCAAAAATGGCGGAGTTAGAGCTATGTGAATTTTCGTAAACCGGTGTTGCACCGCTATGTTTAAAAATTCATATCTCCAAAAGTATTCAACGGAGCGGATTGATCTTTGAATCATTTTGTTCGTAAAAGAATACGCTTTCATGCAAAAAATAACAATGCCAGAAAAAAAAAATTCCTTCGCTTTTTTTCGTCGTTTTTTTTTTAAATTTCACTGCCATTTTCGCGGGACTCACAGAAATTCATGGAGATAATTTTTTTTGGATACCTGGATCCTTCCCCTTCAATCCTAAAAAAAAAAATTCATGTCGAAATTACCTGGGCCGGAGAAAAAAAATAAAACGTCTCGTCGCGCGTCGCCGCGCGCGCCAATCCACGCCCGCACTACTCCCGCAAGCTCGTTGTGTCGCATAGTGGAGTTATGACTGATGGATCTTTTGAAATATTTTGGTGGCTCTGAAAAGGACTGATGGATGACACTTAGTAGAACACCTCTGTTTTATATCAATTCATAATTTTCATCGAATCAAATTTTTCTGTTGCGGAAAATAATTTTGTTTTGACGAGTTTATGGGATGTTGGAATGACCGCATGTAATTTCAGAGTACCATGAACTGTCAATGCTTTATCGAATCGATTTTGTAAAATAGATTCTTCCGTTTGATGTTCTGCAGACGTACAGTACGCGAAAGATATGCTGCGAAAATAAGAACATGCCCAATCATCGTTGCAAGAAGCCTTCCCGAATAATGTCATCAATGACGTCACTTATAAATAGTGGATATCAGTGGATCGAACGGCTTTGGAGACACTCACCAAAAAGTCCGAGGATTTTGTAGATAACTTCTGTGATCAATTGTCAAAATTGGTTGCACATGATTTTATTGCGAAGCAGCAAAGTAGTTATTCGCAGAAGATGAAAGAGAGCTTGAATGTTAGCGAATTTTTAGTAGTATGCGATTTCGAGGAGAATTATGTATTTTTTGTACACGATTCCACGCAAGGGTTGCACTGGAGCAATAATCAGGCGACTATTCATCCAATCCTGGTTTAATATAAAAGTTACGGTCACGACCAGTCGAGACATTTTAGTTTTGTGATCATTTCAGAGCATCTGAAACATAGTCCAGTTGCAGTTCATTTATTTCAAAAAAAGTTAATCAACTTTATGACAGAGAAGTTTCAAAATTCAATTCCTATAGAAAAAATAATTTATTTCTCCGATGGAGCAGCTTCCCAATATAAGAACAAAAAGAATTTCATAAACATAACACATCACTTTGAAGACTTTCAATGCCAAGCCGAGTGGCATTTCTTTGCTACATCACATGGGAAAGAGCCGTGTGATGGGGTAGGTGGAACTGTTAAAAGATTAGCTTCACGTGCGAGTTTACAACTGATTGGCAATTCCGATCCTATTCAAACATCGCTGGATCTATATAATTGGGCATGTTCTTATTTTCGCAGCATATCTTTGGCGTACTGTACGTCTGCAGAACATCAAACGGAAGAATCTATTTTACAAAATCGATTCGATAAAGCATTGACAGTTCATGGTACTCTGAAATTACATGCGGTCATTCCAACATCCCATAAACTCGTCAAAACAAAATTATTTTCCGCAACAGAAAAATTTGATTCGATGAAAATTATGAATTGATATAAAACAGAGGTGTTCTACTAAGTGTCATCCAGCGAATCATCGCTAAAAACATCGGCCCTTTTCAGAGCCACCAAAATATTTCAAAAGATCCATCAGTCATAACTCCACTATGCGACACAACGAACTTGCGGGAGTAGTGCGGGCGTGGATTGGCGCGCGCGGCGACGCGCGACGAGACGTTTTATTTTTTTTCTCCGGCCCAGGTAATTTCGACATGAATTTTTTTTTTAGGATTGAAGGGGAAGGATCCAGGTATCCAAAAAAAATTATCTCCATGAATTTCTGTGAGTCCCGCGAAAATGGCAGTGAAATTTAAAAAAAAAAACGACGAAAAAAAAGCGAAGGAATTTTTTTTTCTGGCATTGTTATTTTTTGCATGAAAGCGTATTCTTTTACGAACAAAATGATCCAAAGATCAATCCGCTCCGTTGAATACTTTTGGAGATATGAATTTTTAAACATAGCGGTGCAACACCGGTTTACGAAAATTCACATAGCTCTAACTCCGCCATTTTTGAAAAATTTTCAAAATCCTCGAAGTTGTATTTTTTTTTTCCATAGTACTAAAGATATTTTGAATGGCGCAAAAATCCGTGACTTGACGGTTTATTTTCGAGTGAAGTGACGTGGATCCGCTCATATAGACTCGGTCGAGTCTCGCGCGGCGCGTACAAAAAATTTTTTTTTTTATATAACTAGGCGCGAGACTCTACCGAGTCTCTTGATGAGAGCAGAGAGCGACAAAGCGCACATATTTCCTTGCTAATACCTGAGCGTTAGGTGATAGCGTTCTAACGAGGTCTTCATTAATACTTTCGAAATTTTCGAAGTCTTCGATGAAAACTCGCTCAATCTCACCAGCTCGGCGACGATTAAAGACTTGGACAGCTGTGAGGGTAGTTTGCGCTAAAGTCAACCACGCATCGTAAGTGAACTTAGTTTGAAGAATTCGGTAAGCCGATTTTCTCCTCTCGTCTATGTATGCAAATAATTTTTTGATATCTTGGACAGATGGGAGCTCAGTTTTCTTGCGCCGTTTTTGTTGAGTTCGTGATTCCACAACAGTTTTTAACACTTACGCCGATGTCATCAAGAGCTAGCTTGAGAAAATCTTCTGTATTCGGTTTCTGTTCAGCATCGTGACGTTCAATGCAGTCTGTAATTAACAAATCTCCAATTTTCTTTACAAACGATCCTAAACTATAGGCTGTGGATGGATGGGTGTAAGTGTTGGTCTTGTCGTCGAATTTACTAACAATGTTTATTGCAGAGATGACATCGTCATAGTACTTAGGTTCATATGTATAGTTGCGAATTCGAGTATATCCTTGTTGATTTCTTCTAACGCAGATAAAAGGCGTCCCAACATTCGCAGATGAGCTCTGATCATATCGCCGTCGTGCTGTTTCTTGTATTTACGGCACAATTTGTTGCCATAAAGTATGAGTAATCTATCGTATCTAAGGAGTCGAACAATTTCATCCTCTCGCAAGACAGCAAATATGTTTAACAAACGCTCTGACGCTACTTCGTGGATATGCGCAACAACCTTCCGGCCCATTATCATGAGTGTACGGCTTTTTTTACCATTATAACCAAAACAGTGCTGAGCGTGGTGTCTAATATTGTTTTTTGAATAGAATCCTCTGCAATGATGGCAGACTTAGAAGTCGTTAGCCGTTCTTCGCAGTTTAGCGCTAGGTCTTCTAACACAATTAACTCTCCGTCATTCACATTATTATCAGTGTTGAAGGAAAACTGACAATTTTTTCGGATTGTATCAATGATTTCTTTCCTTTCAGTGGAACCCTTCGGCAAAGCAGAGAATGTCTTTATCTCTGATATATCTTTATGGACAAATTCTAGGTGACGAGCAAATTTACATTGCATCGTTTGGCAATACATACAATAAATTCGTTTTCCCTGTCCTCTGATACTGTCTGACGTCACGACGAACATTTCCGCGTTATCACGTACAATTTTGGGTTCAAATCCTAAAGAAACATTTGCAGATGAATTTCGTGAAGAATTTCGAGCGTCACGACGTTGATTAGAACTTCTTTTTTCGCTTTGCTTTGAACCCTGCTCTTCATAATTTTCACTGCCGTTCTCTTCTCCAAATGATGCATTAGACGAAATATCATCTGCTGATGGTTGATATCCAGACGCGCTGTCGCTAATCTCTTTCATACCTGTAATTTGTGTTAATTGTCAAACAAACCAAACATATACTGTGAGTACTCCTGTACATCGCATTCCTCAAACCTAAAGCTCATATACATGCGCCATACGTGTAACCGATCGTCTGCACCGCTGTCTTGACTTGAGAGTGACACGAAATTTTGGGATCATCAGTTTATCAGAATAAACAGTAGTATTTGTGTCATTTCAGACAAATATTATGTATTTCATATTCTTAAAACTTGAAAAAGTTTAACATAATGACATCGAGCAATGATATTCACATCAAAGATGGATTTTTGTTATTATTTTAGACCTTCAAAAGTAGGAATTTCCATATCAGTGACAAAGATGAGTTGTTCTAAATATTAAAAGTTACTTATTCCATTGTTATTTCAAATATTCGAGAATATAAAATACATGATTCCGGTCTGAAATGACATTGATTTAAGTGTTTATTGCAGTGAAAATTACCCCAGGATGTCGTTTCTATTACAAATGAATCTTGACCTCGAATTGTAAAATTTAACACTGACAGCCGGATACCACCCTGCTTGCCATTTAAATACTCAAGGCAGCATCATTAACGACCAGTCACATGTACGCAAGGCGCGCATACACAAGTTTGAGCAATAGTTTCGACAAGTACGGTATATAGAGGAACTCATGGTATGAATAATATCGCCCACTACAATTGGTGTATAGTTGGTCCAGCTCAAATGATTCACAGCTCGACGACTCAGAGGAGTAACATGATATCTTACAAGCGACTCCAAAATCGCTTTGCAGTTGTATGGTAAGTCTATAGCGCTACAGAGCGGTTTCAAAGTGGCTTACGAGATGTCATGTTATTCCTCTGAGGCGTCGAGCTGATCATTTTTCTTGAGCAAACGCCGCGTGTCACTCAGATTATTGTCAACGTTTCAACAGATAAATAAATTATTATATTTGGGAATATTTTTTATGTCCGTTGAAAAATGTAGTACAAAATGGAGCAAATTTTTTTAGTTTTAATTTTGTCAGTATTTTTACAACTGTTCTGAATCTTTTTCAACCCCGCAAATCCAGCAAAGTATACTGCACTAATTTTTTAAAATGAAAACGAATATATGAAAATCCTACCGATATTCTGAATATAAAGTTTAGTTCTTAATCCAAAGAGACAAGTAGATGCAGAACGAAAAGTTATTCTTTCAAAATCAGGCTCGATTCTTAGGTCCGTACCGATCAGTTCGATTATTAGGTTTGATCTGTTGTGAAGTATCGGTTTCAACTTTATTGTTATTTAGTATTTCAGTCTTTGCTAAATTAATTTTCTTTTTTTGTTTCTTTGGGTTAGGAGTATCAGTTAAAATTCTGTTAATGTCAAGGATCTCTTTGGCTTTATCAATTCGATTGTTTGGTTTGATCTCTTGTGTAGTATCGGTTTCAACTCTATTGTTACTTAGTATTTCAGTCTTTGCTAAATCAATTTTCTTTTTTTGTTTCTGTGGGTTAGGAGTATCAGTCAAAATTCTGTCATTATCGAGGATTTCTTTGGCTTTATCAATTCGATTGTTTGGTTTGATCTGTTGTGAAATATCGGTTTCAACTTTATTGTTATTTACTATTTCAGTCTTCTTCGCTAAATTAATTTTCTTTCTTTGTTTCTTTTGGTTAGTGGTATCAACTAAGATTCTATCGTTATCAAGGATTTCTTTGATTTTATCAATTCGATCATTTGGTGCAATCTGTTGTGAAATATCCGTTTTATCTCTGTTGTTATTGAGCATTTGCTTCTTCTCCGCTGCCTTAATTTTCTTTTTTCGTTTCTTTTTGTTAGTAGTATCAGGATTATTTTCAGACTCATCGCAAGCTTCCATATTTTTCTTGAGATTTTCAAGATATACACGATCGGCTGTAAATGTGAATGAACATAAATAAATTTCGACTGAACCAGCTGCTAATGTTCACGCTTTTCATATTTTTTTTCAGTGTGTATATTATGTCACTATGTGAAAATACTTTTTAGATTTCAGAATTCGGTTCCATACTTTGTGAAGACAAAATAGAATTCTCAAATAGATTAAACTAGGGCTAAATGAAATGAGTAGCGTATAATGGAGCGGTTGACCTAGACGGCCGAAAACTATGGAGCGGTTGACGTAAACGGCCAAAAATTATAGAGCGGACGACCTGGACCGTTGAAACTATGTAGCGGTCGACAAAGACGACAGAGAACTAGGGAACGAATGACCTGGACCCCTGACACTATGGAGCGGTTGACCTAGACGGCCGAAAACTATGGAGCGGTTGACGTAAACGGCCAAAAACTATGGAGCGGACGACCTGGACCGCTGAAACTATGGAGCGGTCGACGTGAACTACGCCGGATGAAACCTAGACCTCGAAAACCATGATCCCATCGACCTGGACGTCAGGAACTACGGTGCAAAAGACCTGGACGACCAGAACTACAAATTAAATTGAATAATATAAAAAATAGCGGTTGTACAAGCTAATATTAAAGATACGGGCTCTGCCCATGGCTTGCTCTTGAGCCGGCACTATGACGATAATAAGGAACGCTCTGATTCGTCAATCGCGATTTTGAATAACTCGAAAACCATTGGCCTTAGAGAGTTTTCGTAAAGGAACTTTCGTCTTAGAATTCGATAAGGTACCTGCCTATTCAAGGTGGTGCGGGAATTTTGGGTCACCCTGTATATAAAGTACATTTATTACAATAAATAATGTTAATGTGCCGATGGGATCATCATTTATTGGAGAAGTCGCTGAACATCTACCTAGTAATCATGAGAACGATACCCAGATATAATTGACCGATCAAACGAACTTACCTGTTGGAAGTTCGATCAGAATTATATGTGGAGTCTCGTTCGAAATGATTAGAACCCTCCCAAAAGTATAGATTGCACAAATCAAGATTCATGCAACCTCTTCCCAAACCCCCCTTATGGGACATTGCAAACTGTGAACTATATGACGAAACACCCCACGTTGAGTAGGAGAGGCGCTAGTGAGGCCGACAGTTCGTTTTTTAGGATAAAGATTGTGGCGACACAGTGCGTGAAATAGCAGTACTACCTAGTAATCATTTCGAACGAGACTCCACATATAATTCCGATCGAACTTCACAACAGGTAAGTTCGTTTGATCGGTCAATTTGAATAGTATACATTTACGTACTTGATTGATTTTGTCTGTCACGTGTGAAAGGTTTTAACTTCTTAGTATGGTAGATTATAACGTGTGAAAAGTTTTGCTTTATCAATATGGTATGTTATTACGTGAGTAAAGTTTGAATAGGATTTGTTCTTTACACATATTATTTATTTATTTATTTTATAATCCGCTTCCTTCGGATTCTTTTACTCAATGTATTTTGAAGATTTTATGTATTTTATTCGAATTAAATTAATTATGAAGTATATAATTGTACAAAAATATATGCGACATTTCACGACAACTTAACCTAGGTCTCTGACCCTCAACTTCCTCGATTTAGTACACCATTTCTCATATAACTTTTCCATACTCCAAACAGCGCTTATATTTTTTTAATACATTCTTTATAACGATTTTTATTTCCTTCTGATTTTTTGAAACAAACATATTCATAATTTTCAAAAATACTGTATTGAATATGAAAATTTACGAGCAGAACATCGTATTTCGTTCGAGTGAATGCATTTTTGATTATATTAATAACTAGGGGCTGCGCCCTGCGCGCTTTGCGCGCCAACCCCGCTCGGCGCTGCGCGCCTCGGGCACTCGGCGCTTCGCGCCTCACTCGGTCACATACATTGAATTGAGGATATCCTAAATTATCCTCACAAAACCGACATACCAGAAACGGTACACGTGTGCAAAACGCCCTTATTGCAAGATTTTTTTATATATTGTGATTTTTCTATACATTGAGGATTTTTGTAGACCCTCGGATCTAGACCGAATAGCGAGCCTCCGGGGTCAATTCAACGTAGACACAGCTATATCTCGAGGTTTAAATTGGTTATGTTGGGCGCCAGGCGACTATTCGCTACTCTAGAAATTTGAATCACAACAGACAGAGAGACCTAATGGCTATTTACGCGGCGGCTAGCAGCAGTACCGCGGAGAGGGGTCGGGATTGGTTGGAAGACTAGCTCGGCTATAAATTACGACTCGTGAAATTTCAATTGTAACAAAAAGTAAAAAAGCCTATTCAAAGAAAAAGACTTACGACTAGGTAACAAAAATAGTACAGTATCGTTAACGCACCCGGGGGTACTTAGCTACGGGTGTGGGGTAGCTAGAGGCCATGTAACGGCGGCCTCGCCTCGATTTGCGAATTTTACAATGAAAAGAAAACAAAGGATAGCTCCAACGTAGGATAGCAATAACAGGCAAAAACAAAAAGAAAAGGACAACGACTAGTAACTCGACAAATCAATTCCCCGCGGAACAATCAAACGTATAACCCCCACGGGTACCACCGCGAGGTGTTGCTAATGAATTATAATGAGAGCCTCAAATTAGGAATACTCATGCAGTAGCCGGCCGTGTATAAGCGACCGGCAACTACGGGAGGCTACAAACTATTTACAAATGGACTTACAACTATCTTAACCCAACTCTGCCTTCGCAGGCCACCAAAATTTTAATCTAGAGGCAAAAAGAAACTTGAGCAGGCTCAAGCCTGCGCGGATGTTCTAACTCTCCCCACAGGAAGAAGAGAGAGAGCGACCGTGACGGACTATGGCTGTCCTTGTCGCACTCGTGTGCGATGACTACAGACTCGACAAATTACGGCTTTGTGGCCCGAAAATCTTACTTAACGCGAAACTCGAAATTTCTCTATTACGGGGGGGACACTGGTGACGGCCTACCGACTCGGAGGTCATCTTTATTCGAATCCCAAAAATACTAAAGAGCCCCGTGGCTATGTGAACGGCGATATGGCAGACGGCCGTTGCCGGATTCAAATCCGAACCTGAATGTAATTTGCTAGCGCTTACCGTTCTCCAGCCACCTCACGAATTCCTGGACCTCACGGTCGTATTTCATTCTGTTTTCCCTCGCGGGATTCTGCACAATGACCAAGCTCACAATACTGGCTCACCCACACTCTTGAAACAAAATTTTCATTAGGGCTATCTGAGTCGCAACGTGGTCTATCGCAGAGTGATCTCTCTAGATCGCATGGCGCAGATATTGCGCACCCTCGCTGGTCAGGCAATTATCAATTGGCCTATCGACCGCTAGATCGTCATACATGGCGGCTTGGCCGCAACCCGCGAAACTTCGAATTCGCTCAGGGTGATCCTCGAGGATTCTTCTGGCGGAACAAGGTTCGCTGGCTCTTGGGGGTGGCGGGAATCACCTCCACCACCGTTGTCCCTCGTAGCTGAGTGCCCTCGGCACTCCCCCGCGTTTGCACTGGTTGTTTCGTTGACGGACGTAGTGTAAGGCCCCCAGGGGCATAGTGGCCTTAAGTTTAGGTGGGCCTCATATGGTCCTGAGTGTCCACGTAAGTCTGTGTCGGTCGGGTCTCGTCGTACTCCACCAACAGTTTGGCCATGTCTCCCACATAACAAAGAAAGTGAAAAAGAAAACAAACAAAATCAGAAATAAAGCCTCCAGTCTTAGTACAGTCACGGTCGCCTCTCGGAGATTTGTCGTAGCCTCGTGGCTCCTTAACACATTCGTGCTTCTCCATGCATTCTAGCCTACGTAATTATGGCCGTCTATGGGTTCGGAAGCTCCTCGTAACGGCGAGTGCACTTTGCCATGTTACAATATGGAAAGATCCCCTGCGCGCTTCGCGCGCCAACCCCGCCTCGGGGCTCGTTGCGCTCGCCGCCAAAAACCCCGAACTCGTTGTTCGGTGCCTGGCGCGTCATGCTACAACATACCGACGTTGGATTGTAGATATTCTGAAGTTCCAAGTGGATAACTGATACGTCGGAAACCACAAAGCGGAGGAGTATTAAACGTTCGTCAAATTCGAATATGGCTAAGGTAGACCGTCTGTTCTGTGAACAACTTCATTTAATAACTTTATGTTAAGTATGTGGCTGCCACTTCACGTATTTGATGCGCTCGTTTTCCATGCCATTTATTTCAAATTGCTTTTTTCAAATTTATTCATTGTTTTCGGTATAAATAAAAAAAACATTGTTATCGATTACACCAAAACGGTTGACCGGTCGAGATATTCAATAGACGTAAGTATTTATTTATTTATTGTACCTGAGCCAATATAATAGATCCTATCATCTGCATTCGTTTTATGGCTTAATCAAACTTCATTATTTATTATTACGTCTTCATTCATCGAATTTTTTTTTTTCAGATGTCTGAAGCAAATACGTCAAAAAGAGCAGCGGAATGTGAAAAAGAAAAGGAGGCTGCCGGAAAAGTAAAAGGAGATGAAAGGTATTCCTATTTTTTTTCCTGTAATTGAATTTTACTGTCTCGATAGTCAGCATTAATTACTTATCACCCATCGTTTTTATTTTTCAGCAAACAGACCCAGAGGCGTGAGAGCTGGACGGTAGTGCTGTTGGTATTGGAAATTTGATACCGATTTTCGGTATGGATTTTTCATTCGGTACTTTAGGTTTACCGAAATACCGTTATTTCAGTAATTACCGAAATATTGTTTTGCTGCTAAATACCGAAATACTGATAAAATACCGAAATACCGTAAAAATACCGAAATATCGTAAAAATACCGTAATACCGACAGAACACTGAATTACTGATAAAATACCAAAAAACTGATTGGGAAGAATGAAAAAGCGAAAGGCGTATAAAATTACAAACTGTTGTATCTAACTGGCTTAAATTACTGAATTTACATATATACTTGTAACTAACGTGCAACACATTGTGTAAAACGTAAACTTTTCTACGGTTAACTGTAGATAAGTATACCATATAATTTAAAGAAGACGGTATCCCTAGTCTCTATGTTGAAATACAACATTATACGAAGATTAATTCTAGGCATATCTTATGAGAGAAATAAACACGGAAAAAGCTCTGTCATTTTCATTATCACAAGGTATTTTTATGTTACCGATATATCAGTTTTTGGGACATTGCACGTTATATCTATAGTGTCCTGTCAGAACCAGCAATGTATACGAAACATAGATAGTATATCACCATATGCCGCCCATGGTGCAAGCGCAAACGAATCGCAGGACGTTTTGTTGAGCTGGATTTCGATATTGCGGTGTTGACTGTCGGTAAATGGAGTTAGGTTTCGGTGTTTCGGTATTTCGGTATTTCGGTATTTCGGTATCGGTAGTTTCAACTTTCGGTATTGGTAGTTTTAAATTTCGGTTTCAGGAATTCGGTATTTCGGTATCGGTATTGACAGCCGATCTTGATACCGAGATATTTTACAACAAAATTACCGAAAAAATTTCGGTATACCGAAATACCGAACAGCACTACTGGACGGTGGGTGCAAGCCCGCAAAGATGCCGCGAGGCGGTTAGCCGAGCAGCGGCAGCGGTGGGCTATAAATCATAGAATAATTAATTAAATAAGGCGCCCGCAATAAATCATAGAATAATTTATAATTTAATTATTGTATCATTTCTCCAAAAAATCAGATGTTTTTTACATTTTATGTTCAGCAGTTTTTTATTTTTAAATCTACGGACGAATTTTTTCTCGTTCGTTATACCAAATTTTCTTTTATCCTATACATCAGCTGTTCACGAAACAACGGGTCAAACTCCCGTTTCCATGCTGATGGAAAGGGATCTTAGACTTCCTTCAAATTTAGAAAAGGGTCCTACTCCTTCAGAAAAAGCATTGGGTTCAGGTTTTGTTTTATCCCTTTAACAGAAATTAGAAAAAATTCATACATTTGCTAGAGATAGGATTCAGGTAGTTTTAGATCGTAATAAAGCTAGGTACGACATTAGGACTCGTAACCTAGTAGTAAATTTGTTAGAAAGGATGTACATACATACAAGAATCCTCAACATCATACCTCAATGGTAATGAGGAATAAGCATTTACTACAGACCTCGCGATCTAATAAGATTATGGAAAGGTCAATTTTCAGTACTAATTGTTCCATAGAGGCTCGTCGTAGATCCGGTCAATTTGAAGATTTCGAAGCTCATCTATTATTCGGAAACGTGAGAATATTAGTCGAGAGTTCTTTCGATTTTAAAGTAGATCTTATAATTTATTTGAGGTCAAGCCCTGAAGCTTCTTACTCACGAGGATTGTCTCGTTCTCGCTATTTGAAGATTCTCCATGAAGCACATGAAGATTGGTTAATCCATAAGACGTTTTCTTTTTAACCGGCCCCAATATTAGTTCTTGACGCCGAAAATTCCGCCGACGATATTTTTGTCAAATTTTGTAAGGTTATGGAAGAATATGTTGCCTAGGGGTGTTAGGAGAGGGGCGGCCGTGCTCTCAGAGCTGCGACCTGGTCCTCGTCTATGAGGGGAATGGGCGATACTGTCCGATATATCGAGACCGTCGATCTTGATTCGATATTTATCGATATTTTTTATTCGATATTTTCGATGCCTGATTATTCGATATTCGATATTTTTTGAAAAATATCGTTCAAGATATCGTTCGTGAAGTAATGTGCGTCGTATTGTGCCTGTGGTAAAAAAACAGTAAAAACGTGGTAGAACAAGTCGTGCGATGGAGCAAGAACAAGGTAAGTATGGTTTATTCACAAATTTCTATTTTATCGAAATCTGTGGGTCTTTTCAACTGAGAATAACTCATCTGAGAAAACCTCTGTGTTACGAAACTTTTTCGAGAACAATTATGTTTTATGTTTTAGATTCCGAGTTCAGCGATCTTGCACAAAATGTGAATTTGATTGACGATAATCAAAGGTAAATTATTTTTTCTCGTTTCGACAATGATCTTCGTTTTAAAAATACTTTTGATTTCATTTCTTCCAGCATTCCTATTGACCACAACTCAAAGGAAAATGACGAGGGCTCACAGCCGAAAATGTGAGTATTTTGAGTACTTTATCATAATGACTAAATCCATTTGCAATTATACCATTTGTCCTATTTTGTGTCCCGTTATCATTTTTCAATGCCTAACTGCTCGAATTCGTTGCTGTAATCTGCACATATTTCCCTCCGTGGTCTTTGTTTTAATCATTCTTTTATCCTTATACTAGTTTTGAGATGGTTCTTCCACGAACCGATGGCCCTCTGTGGAAGAACTACCTTAATTCGTAATTGCTCCGTATTCTATCTACCATTATAATGATATGTGTTTTCCTTTTACAAGTCTCCCACTTTGTTATATTAATTTGGTATTATTCGAACGTAAATTAATCTTTTTAGAATAAAAAAAGGCACACGCCTAGTGTGGAGTTATTTCACCAAAGTGTCTGACAAAGAAGCTCGCTGCATAATTTGCAACGGTATCTTTAAACGAGCTGACAACACTTCAAATATGAGGTCACACATGATGCGTAAACATTCGCTAATTTGGAACTCATCGAACTCTAAGCGGAATTTGATAAAGCGACAAACATCTGGGGCCACCTCATCTGACAATGACTCTTGCGATGATCCTCAGCACTGCGTCTAATTAATTCTGGTTCTAAGGTGGGTAATAATTATTGTACCATTCGAATAATGTTAACAATTAAATGAACGCTATCTAAACAGAAGCTATTACTGTTATAGCGCAAGCTTAGCACAATCGATGAAGCATTTTCAAGGATCAAATCATTTAGAGGTATATTAAAACTTGTTTATATTTGAACGAGATTTGACATTTACTTTTTTATCTTCTATACTTTTTTGACAAATTTTCTTTTAGATGGAGGAAAAGATGCTGATCAGCTGACGAACGCGATTCTCTACATGATTTCAGTTGATAAAAATCCTTTGTCAATCGTTGAGAAAAAAGGATTTGTGCATCTCATGAAGTTTCTCGCACCACTCTACAGTATTCCAAGCAGGAAAACGATCACTCGGCTGTTGGAGCATCGTTATATTACGCTGAAAGGAAAGTTTATATCGCAAGTGGAATACTCCCTATCCTATTGTCTAACCTGCGACAATTGGACGGATGTTACCAATCAAAGTTACCTAGGTGTAACAATTCATCATCTGACAACAGATTTGACAGTCTCAAACGCAAATATTGGTGTTTTTCCACTGGAAAAAAATCATACCGCAGATTATCTCGCTGATTCTCTAAACGCAGTAATCGAGGAATTCCGGTTGAAACGCTCGAAAATTATTTGTGTAATTTCGGATAACGCAGCAAATATAAAAGCAGCGATTTCAAAATCAGTAGGAAGTGAGAAACACGTTGGCTGCTTCGCTCATATTTTATCGCATTTAGTTCCAGATGTGCTCGACGATATGAATGATTTGCAGAAGATAATACAAAAAGTGAGAACAATAACTTCAACAGTCAAAAGGAATATTTCTGCTTCTGATGAACTTAAAAGACTGCAGGTTCAAGATGGAAGAACTAAAGGAAGTTGTCTAAAGTTTAAAATGGACATGAAGGTCAGATGGAATTCTTCACTCTACATGATCCTAAGATTCCTCGAGTTGGAACAATATGTGTATCTGGTTGTCAGGAAGTGTGCACACAAGCCAGTCATGGTAGAACCAGAAGAAATCTACATCTTGAACGACGTTGTCTCATTGATGAAAATCGTTGAACAGGCTATAACTGAAATCAGTGGAGAAACTTACCCAACAGCCAGTATGGTTATTCCGATGGTAAATTGTATGAAAATTCAAATCAACGCAATTAAACCAAAATCAGAGCATGGTGTGACTTTCAAAGAGAAGCTGATGATGGCAATTGACAGAAGATGTGATAATTTAGAGACAAACAAAATATTAGCCATTGCAACAATCCTAGATCCTAGGTTCAAAAAGATTCACTTTCAAAAGGCACTAACGGCAGCAAACACCGTGGCCACAATCGAAAATATCATTGTGAAAAATTCAGTACTCCCAAAAACAGTCGTCGAAAGTCCGAAGATCATTTCAAAAGATAGTTTGTGGTCCTGCCACGATGAATTGCTGGCTTTAACGAGTGGTGATGTAATTTCTCATAGAGATTATTCCGAAACAAGAGGATACTCGAAACAGCCTTGTCTGGAAAAAAAAGGAAATCCATTGGAATTTTGGAAGACATCACAAAGTAAATTTCCAGGATTGTATGAGATTGCAATCAGATACATTAGCATTCTCGGTACTTCTGTGCCATCCGAAAGACTATTCTCGCAAGCTGGGAATATAATTACCGACGACAGAAGTCGTCTCACAGGTGAGCACGTTAATATACTGCTTTTTCTCAGTGCCTTATCACAGCAGGATTGGGGTTTAAAACTTTAAACTAATTGTGCTTTTTACCTTCTAACTACTTCCACACGTACTTCATAAGATCAATATATTGTGATATATACTACACCTATGTAGTTCCTTTTCTATACCTATGTCGAGACTTATGTATTCATATAGTACCTTACCAAAAAAAAGATATATTAATTGTTTTGTTTGGATTTACTTTGTATCGACAAATTATAGTATGTATGAAAACTTGACTTAAACATAGTCTTTGATTGTTCCTCATTAGAACAGGATTGGAGATTACTGATTGCATGTCCATGTTATGTTTCAATTATTTCCATATCCTTGTAATTATCCTGTGATATACTTCAACTATATGTATATGTATCCAATATATTGTTGTTATAATATATTGAAAGTAATATTATATTATATTATATTATTATGGTCAATATTCTCGGGTTCCCCAAGCTCTGTAGAACGAGCGAGGGGAACGTGGGCTGAGCTCCGACCGAGCGCGTCTCCAGGTGGCGGATAGGAGAGGGCCAGGGAGAGGCGCGGCACCTGCGGCCTCGGGGACCGGGGTGCCGGCTGGCAACCGGAAACTGAGACCGCTGGCTGCGGGTCCCCGGGTCTGTTAGTGGCTATACGTAACCCGGCCGGCGTAACAACTGGCCCAAGGGAACTAAGGCCCAGATCGAGGACCCATGGCTCCCCAAGCCAAGGTGTAAGCTATCGTGCCGAGGGCTGAATGGCACTGGGGTACAGTGTCGATAACGATGCCCTTGGGGTACCGGGCGACCCCCCATTGTATCTAGCCTTACCCCCACACAGCAGGCTCTGTGGGGGCGGACCCTGTATTTCCTGCACACTCGTGGGACCGAATGTGGAAACCATAAACAAAAAATAAAAAAAAACAAAGGCGTGGAAGACGCGAAGCGCCGCGAGGCTGCCTCCATGGAGGTCGACTCGCTGGCAGGGAAGGGCCCCGGGGACGACGGGCTATCTGCGGACATGGAGGCGCTTGTCTCCATGACACGTGGTGGACTGTCAGTCTTGGGGACCGACCCAGAGCCAACAGGCAGGGCGGAAGAGGGCTCGGCACCAGCCGGGATCTCGGAAGCCACAGTTAACAGCACGCGGAGGGCTAACCGCTCCGGGGCGGCAAAAAGGAAGGCTAGGAGGGCCAGGCTGGCCGCCGAAACCTCCTCGGAGCCGAGCCGGGGCACTACCCCTCGCGCAGCGGCGCGCGCAAGCGCGGGGGGCTCAGGAAACGGGTAACCCGGGGATGGTGCGCAGCTGAAGGCTACGCCGATGGGGGCGGGAGGTACTGGTACGAAGAGACCTAGGCCTTCCGATAGCACCCCACCGAAGGTGTACTCGGCCCCTAAAAGGGGCAGGGAGGCTCACCTGGGACCCGGGCCCAGGAGTTACAAGGAGGCAGCCGAGGGAGGCAGGAGGGTAGTCATCGCACCCTCAGGCTACCCCGAGGTCACCCTTGGCTCCGGACAAGGGGACCAGGTAGTGCAGGCGCTGTGCGGAGTGCTGGACTCCATTCCGGAAGGACAAGGGGTCCCACGGTTCGAGCAGTGCCGGTCTGAACAGGGCATCCTCTGGGTGACCTGCTCCGACGAAGGGAGCCTGACGTGGCTGAGGGAGACAGTCCCTACACTGGTGCCCTGGGCGGGGGCCTCTCTCCAGCTAATGGAGAGGGGACAGCTGCCCAGGCTCACCAGGATGATCGCGGCCTTCCCCGGAATTCTGAAGAAGAACGAGACCATCCTAAAAAGGCTGAAACGCCAGAACACCGGTCTCCAGACCCACCTATGGAGGGTCTGGGACACAAAGGAGAGACCGAAGTCGGTACTCCTGGTGCTCGGTGTGGACGTCGTATCTAGGGACGCGTTGAGGGCGGGGGGATACCTGGCCCACTTCGCCCTCGGGAGGGTCTCTTTCAAAGAGGCTCATCGTGGCGCGAATGAGGGACGGGCGTCTTCCGGCCCATCGACAAAGGTTCGGGCGGACCTGGTGGCGCCGCCGGGGGGGGGGGGGGGGGGGGCTCGGCGCCGGCAGCGGCGGTGAGGCCACTGGACGACGCGACCGAGCAGGCTGCCAAAGTGACGGAGGGACAAGGCCCGTCCAGCGCGGACGGGCGGGGGGCAACCCCAGGAAATCTGCGTCGGATGGGTCCTCCCATCAGGGGGGCTCAATCTAGCAGGCCCAGGGGTCGTCCCTCAAGGGCCCTTGAGATTGGGAAGGCTGGGAGGGAGAGCGTGCTGGCCGGGGTCCAGAAGACCCTGACCTGCACGGCGACAGGACCGGTAGTCGGGGGGCGGATTAGGGGTATCGACTCCAGCCTTGGTGCGCTGGTGTACGCGAAGGGAGGGGCGGGCCCCAGAGCCTGCGTCTTCGTCAGCAGGAAACACTGCGCCACCAGGCTGAGCCAGTTCTGCTGCAGAGACCTGGCAGCGGTCTCCATCACGGTGAGGTTGGCCAGAGGCGGCACAACCGACGTGGTTGTCTGCTCGGCGTACCTACCCTACGACTCTGAGGCACCCCCACCGACGGAGGAACTCAGGGCGCTGGTGGAGCACTGCAGCAACAAGGGACTCAACCTGCTGATCGGATGCTACGCTAACTCGCACCATGAAGTATGGGGCAGCTCGAATACGAACAAAAGAGGCGGGGTACTGCTGGAGTACCTCTCCTCAGCGGGACTCGAGATTCTCAACAGAGGATCGAGACCCACCTTCGTCACCCCGCATAGGCAGGAGGTGATAGACATCACACTCTGCACGCCTAGACTTGCCAGTCTTGTCAAAGACTGGAGGGTGCGGAGCGAGAATACTCTCTCAGACCACAGACGCATTTCGCTCGTCCTGAACGCGAACGCGTCGTGGGAACGGACGGAGGAATACAGGAACCCCAGGACAACCGACTGGACCTCCTATAAAGAGGGGCTAGAAGGGAAGCTTGGGGGAACCCCGCAACCGGCCGAGGACTGAGGGAATGGTAGAGAAAGAGTTAGCCCACCTACAGGCTACCATCACAGAAGCTTACGAGGCCGCGTGCCCCGTAAAGCAGAGAAAAGCGAAAAAGAAGGTGCCCTGGTGGAGCAGAGAGTTAGACAAGAGCAGAACCGGCTCACGCAAACTGCTCAACAGGGCCCTCAGGACGCAACTCTAACCGGACTGGGCGGCCTACAGGGAAGCTCGCAAGGTCTACAAAAAGCTGATCAAAAGATCCAAGAACGAGGCCTGGAGGGGATTCTGTGAGGAGACTGAGGCTCTAAGCACAGTGGCTAAGCTCCGCAAGGTCTTCACCTCCGGGCCCCCAATCAAGCTGGACAGCCTCATGCTCCCTGACGGCAGCATGGCAGAGAGACAGACGGATATACTGTCGCACATGCTGAGTACCCACTTCCCGGGCTCCACGCCAGCCACACAGGGACCTCCCCAGAGGGAGGTCTCTGGCAGGCAGGGGCCAGGGGACTGGAAAACAGCGGCAGAGATAGTCACGCCGTCAAGGAGCAGATGGGCGATTGACACTTTCGACAGTTACAAGAGCCCAGGCACAGACGGAATCTTTCCGGCCCTCCTCCAAAGGGGAGGGGAGAACCTTGTGGCCAAATGAACGCGATCTTCAGGGCCTGCTTAGCTCTCCGCTACATACCCAGGAACTGGAGAGAGGTCAGAGTGGTCTTTATACCCAAGCCGGGCAAAGGATGCGATGACCGCGCGAAGTCATGGAGACCCATCAGCCTCATGTCCTTCATGCTGAAAACCATGAAGAGACTGGTGGATAGGTACATCAGGGACTGTGTCCTGGTCGTGAGACCAATCTCACCGACCCAACACGCATACCAGGCCGGCAAATCTACGGAGACGGCGCTCCACCACCTCGTGCGCGAGATTGAGAGGCCGCTTCTCCGGCAGAGAGCGGCGCTGTGTGTGTTTATGGATGTGGAGGGGGCTTTTGATAACACCTCCTTCAAATCGATATGCGATGCCGCTGTTCGATTCGGCATTAACAAAACGGTGGTGGACTGGATTAAGCAGATGCTTCAATCCAGGACGGTCACCGCGGAGCTTGGAGAGTCAGTTGCTAGGGCTCAGGTCGACAGGGGCTGCCCGCAGGGAGGGGTTCTCTCCCCCCTGCTGTGGACTCTGGTCGTAGATGGGCTCCTGGCAGAGCTTGACAGGCTAGGGGTGACGGCCGTAGGCTACGCCGACGACGTGGCCCTGGTCGTCGCGGGCGACCACCCACATCACATGACGAGTAGGATGCAAAAAGCACTGAACATCGTACAGGACTAGTGCACCACTCAGTCACTGAGGATCAACCCCAGCAAGACCGAGATGGTGATCTTCACCAAGAAACGTCGCTTCGAGGGAGGACCCGTTGAGGTCTTCGGGTCGAAGCTAGCACCATCCACCACCGTGCGCTACCTGGGGGTCACCCTGGATAGCAAACCGTCGTGGAAAGCCCACGTCACCAAACAGGCACAGAAGGCCACGGCCACATACTGGGCCTGCAAGAGAATGGTGGGACAAACCTGGGGACTCAAGCCGAGAGTGGTCAAGTGGATATACACAGCCATCCTCTTGCCCCAGCTGTCATACGCCTCCGTAGTGTGGTGGCCAGCAATGGACAAAAGCACACTCCGCAGGACACTAGATCGGGTGTACAGGTTAGCGGGCCTAGGAATAACGGGGGCGCCCAGAACCTCGCCTACGCTCGCTATAGGGGCACTCCTGAATCTTCCGCCCCCCATCTCACGGTGGAGGCTGAGGCATGGAGGGCTGCTCTGCGCCTGTGGCAGCAGAACCACTAGAAGAGGACGGGCGTGGGGCACACGACGATACTGCTGCGGGAGGGGGCACTTTAGGTAGACCCATCCCAAGGCGGGGATCGCTGCCCCAACCGTTACCAGTTCGACCCGTTATTCATGGTGGAGGCACCGAGCAGGCAGTCATGGACAAACGACCGGGACGACCTGCTCAAACCACGAGGGCTCGTCTGGTACACAGACGGGTCCAAGACGAACACGGGGGCTGAAGCCGGTGTGTGGAGTGAGGGACCCAGGACGCGCATTTCGCTCGCTCTGGGGCCTACGGCCTCAGTCCTCCAAGCCGAGGTGTTCGCCATATGGATCTGTGCCAGGACAGTCCTGGCTCACAACCCCAAGGGCAAACACATATACATCTGCAGTGACAGTTGGGCGGCGCTCAGGTCAATACGCAACTGCGTCATAAGATCCGGGCTCGTCAACGACTATGCAGAACTGCTAACGCAGATCTCACGTGGAAACCGCGTAAAGCTTCTATGGGTGCCGGTCACAGCGGCATACAGGGAAACGAGGTGGCACACAGCCTGGCCAGGGCAGGTGCCGCACGCAAAGAAGCCGACGACGGGTGCCGGATTGGCCCAACCTCGGCACACGCCAAGGGCCTAGCGGAGGGCTGGATGGACCGCCGCTTCAAGGAGCTCTTGGCGCGGGCACCTGGCATGACTCACACGAGGGCCCTCTTCCGGGGGCCTTCACGCGAGCTAGGTGCCACATTAATTAATCTGGACAGGACCAGTCTCAGGGCCCTGGTAGGACTTGTCACCGGACACTGGTTCACAGGTAAGCACCTGGTGCATATGGGGCTCAGAACCGGGCCTCTCTGCACTAGGTGCGGGGTGGAGCAGGAAACCCCGCTCCATCTGATTGCGCGGTGTAGGGGCCTCGAGGGACCTCAGCTCCTACAATGTAGGGTGCCCTCACGGGCTCGGGCACAATGGTCCGCATGGACTGAGCGCCCGGGAAGAGCTCAGAAATACAATACAATGGTTAATATTTCACTTGCTTCTTTATTGTAATTGTCATTTTCTATCCCCCGATTCCTTACCTTCCATTTCATATAATCAATGTTCTCAAGTAAGCCCATCGCATAAATTTCCATCATTCATAAGTTTGTTTACTAATACAAGTTTTTGGTGCTGCCGTGAAAGAATTCATTTCAGTGTTTTTATTGTTTTCTAAAGGATACAGGAGAAAATAGACCATATGAAAAGTGGCTGCACTACATGATCAATCTTCGAAGGTCGAGGGGTCATACAAAGTTTCGCTATCATAACTAGTATGTGCTATCAAATAAATAAAGAGTAAATCAAATGAAAGTTGATGAATTGTTGAGAGTAGAAGAATTTTACGAATATTTTTATCGATAGATCGAGTATTCGATATTTATTGGACCGATATACATATATCTACCTTTATTCGATATTTTATTATTCATTCGATATTTTTTTCATCGATATTTTCTTGAATATGGCCCATTCAGGGTCTGGGGTAGGAGTTGGTCGGCAGGCGTTCTACCTGGGTGACCTTTGGGAGTCTTCTGGGAGAAAGGGGGATCTGGGGAACCAGAAAGGGAGACTTTTCTGGCGATGGAGGTAGAGAGGCGAGGAGGAGAGGGATTGGTTCGAGCGGGAGCAGGGAAAGGTGCTGCGGGGGTAGCAGCTGAGCGGTCCCGCGTTCTCCGTCTTCCTTCCTTCAGTGGTGGTCAGTGGGGCGTAGGAGACCAGCTGCTCACTGAGGTGGAGCTCGTACATTGACCGGACATCCACTTCCGGGGCCTTGCGCAGCCTTAGTCGGGGGTCGATCTGGCGAAGTCGCTCGGTCAAGGGTGGAAGAGTAATCTTCCGCCACCGGTGCTGGTAGTTGACCGCGTCTGCGTAGTCCCTGGCCCTCTGGAGTGCGTCCGACGAAGCTACTGGTGGAGGATAAGAACGGACGACAAGACAGAAAAGGATTCGTGAGTCGAAATTCTTTATTTGGTTTTTAAAAGGACCGGTCGGTTAGGAAATACTCTAGCAGTGATATTGCCGTAGATAAAAGGCGAGTATCGTTCTGTTCGAGATTGCTTTTAGGCTCTCGAGAGCCGGGTCTCAATAAGTCTACCGCTTACTTGTCTAGTGAGAGAGGTGTTTAGGCGGTGCGCTACGGCCCCCGCCGGCCCACCACCCCTGACTCCGATCGCGCGCAAGAGATAGGCATGCGGGTTGCCGAGTTGCCGGCGTAGGCGGGCAACAAATAGTTGATAAAGAAGAGAGTTATTCTCGAAGAAATCACGATCGATTATCGATTCAGTTTCCGACTTTTATGATTCAATCTAAAACTTTCACTATGATGACTTATTTCGAAAATAATAACAACGGAATTGTTTTATTAAAATGTTTTATTGAAAAATCAGAAAAAAATAAAATGAAATAAAATAAAATAAAAATTAGATTAGGTCATTTGAGATTTTACCCAGTAATGATATTATTTTTCAGCAACCCTCGTAATCGGTGGCTCGGCGGGTCAGTGTGAAAACGACGCGCCCACATTTGTAACATCGGGTGTCGTTACGCGTCGTCTCCCTGGCCCGCCCACAGCAGTGCAGTTCTGATGGCCAATATTCGGCCCGGTTTGGTATTTTTTAAAGATGAATGGAGAAGGATTTCATGATTAGGACTACAAGGATTAGGTTCGAGGAGAAGAAGTTCCATGGATTTAATTCTGACCTAAAAAAGTAGCAGCTCATGCAAATCATTGGACTCCGATTTCCGTTCCCGAATTGTCGGAAGATTGTCGTCCTTCCACGTACTATTTCGTCGATAATCAATTGATTGGGGGTTGCTCCCCATTGAATTTGGGCAACGATAACCCCCAAATTTATTGCGTCTTCGTGAGATATTGTGGTTCGTTGCAAAAGCATGACTGGCTCGGGGCTAGTTTCTGCCATTTTTGATGCAAGCCTTGAATTTTCACTCATATGTTTAAATATTCTATTGTTTTGTAAATACCTTCTTTTATGATAGATGGAATAGCTCCAAGTTCATCGTCAAAATCTCGCAATTATTATATCGTACATTAGTATAGTATAATAAATTGTATTGAAACACATGCGTTATCAATTTACAAATTTTGTTTTATTTATAGATGATTTATTGAAGTTGATTAATTTTGTTTATATCAATGTTATTATCTTTTTTCCGAGCTTCATATACTCATCAAAATTTTTTAATTTTATATATTTTTCTGCAAGCCCCCCGCCCGCTGCCTCTGCAGCCGCCGCTGCCGTGGCAGCCTCCGCTGTCCTAACAGCCTCTGCTGCCTCTGCAGCCTCCACTGCAGCGGCGGCTGCTGAGAACTCCTCATACAACCCGTCATCTGTGAAATTAAGTCATCATATTAAAATTGATTCGCGATCTTACAAGACTGAATTTATTCAACGACGTGCAAATATAATTTACCTTCTATTTTGATCGCCAATGGATCCTGGCCGACCGCCTCTATCCCCGTAACTGCAGCTCTGTTCGATATCTTTAAAAAATGGTTATGAATTGAATTATGTTTTATAATATTCTCGTTAATAAGTATCTATTATTTTGTTTTATTTTTCGTTATGCGGCATAAATACTCACGTCTTTTTCGGCCAAGGCCATTTCCGTCACTGAATGACTGTTGACAGTTGTTTTATCGTAGCCACGGCATTGATTCTTTCGTTTTTCAAAAACAAAACACGATCGGTACGTTCCGAAGTATGCTGCCAGTATACTACAGGTATCTTCTTCTTTTTCTTACCAAATTCGAGATCGTTTTTTTTCGCTTTGCTCCGCTGCCTCTACAGCTGCTGCGAGCAGCTCATCTAAACCATCATCTGTCAAATTGATTGACCATATTAAAATGCATTCAAAAGTTGATTTAAGTTCATATATACATATAATATAGATTATATACTTTAAATACTATTCACCCTCGATTTTAAACGGCATTTCTTCGCTGCTCGTGCTATCTAGGTCTGCGTCCACCGTGCCATCGAGCTCCGCGTCTACCGTGTCTTACATTACAGCTGCTATTATCTTCGATATCTTTGAAAAATTGATATCATTAAGTTATTATTATATAATAATAATATATAATATATTTATTCAAGTGTTTCAATACAGAGGTGCTATTTCAGTATACATAAAACTTACATATATTAAAATACTCCCCCCTGCCGAGATACAATGGTATCTGTGAGCAGGCTTGATGAAAAAAAAAAAAAAAAAAATTTTAACAGTGATATATTTTGTGCCACAAAAAATTTTTTATCACAACTCCTCTCATCAGACCTGATATCCTCATAGGATTTATTTAACCTACATCTAACTTACATCTAACTTTTACTGGCCCTATTATTACTGCTACTTATAATCCACCTTTTTAAGGTTTTTTTTATAGATCGTTTACTTCCATCTCTGTTGTGGCCTATTTCCTTTAGGTCATTCGGCAATTCATTAAAAAGCTTAGCGGCATTATAACTGTGCCTTTTCGTCCCCACTGTTTTATTGCACCTTACTCTGGCGATTGCTTTAAAACGCGTCCTGCTCTCGCTTGCAGTGAACTCGTTTCTCAGCTGATCATACTCACGTACCATACACTCCAAATCATATGCTTCTTTAATCATAAGAATATGTTTTTCTCTGCATATACGTTCCAGCCTCTCACTATTAACATTAAAGATAATTCTTAAAATTCTTTTTTGCACCCTGTTCAATGGTTCCAGAGTGGTTTGATACACCCCACCCCATGCTAGCAAACCGTAGGTAGCCACTGAGACAAACAGTGCATGGTATATTCGCAGCATCATGTTTACATTCATTTTTGCCTTCTTGAATTTGCGAAAAATAAATATCAAATACCGCGTTTTATTTAATATAAACCTTATTTCCTCCTCCCATCTCATGTGCTGATCAATTTGGATCCCTAGATATTTAGCATTTGAAACTCTAGTAATACCTTCGCAGTCGCATTCAGTCCCATTCTCACATTCACTATTATGTATTCTTATTCTAGTCGTTTCCGGTATACTGTCCCTGTAGTTGCCAAACGTGAGGAATACTGTTTTATCAATATTTAGCGATAGTTTATGCGCACACAGCCATCCATAGACATTATTTACTTTTTTTTCCGTGCTCTCCACCACCGTATCCCACGTTGCACCCCTGCTCAGGATAGCAGTGTCATCCGCGTAGGATGTAATACCTTCCATGAGCATGGTTAATTTATTCAGATATATAATGAATAGAATGGGCCCCAATACACTGCCTTGTCGTACTCCACACTCCACCGACCTGTAACTACTGTAGGATCCATTCATCCTTACTTTTTGCTTCCTTCCCTTCAGATAACTACACACCAGATCATTTGCGGCTCCCCTAATACCTAACGAAAACAATATTTTAATTAAGATGTCATGATCTACTGTGTCGAAGGCCTTTGCCAGGTCAAGTAGCACCAAAATCGTTGGTTCGCTCTTATCTAGACTCTCATAAATCTTTTCCGTAACCCTGACTAGCGCATCTACCGTAGACTTGCCCTCTCTGAAACCAAATTGAGCATTCGAAATCTGACTCGGCTTATCAATAAAATCCAATATCCTTTTCTTTAAAACCATTTCATATATTTTTGCCAGGTTGGAGATCAAGGAAATCGGCCTATAGTTGCCACATTTATGCCTATCCCCAGTTTTGAAGATCGGGACTATCTCAGCCCTTTTGAAGTGCGCTGGTACTACACCACATGCAAAAGACCTATTAATTATCTGCGCGATTGTCTCAGCTATGAAATCTCTCAAGCAGATCAGAACCTTAGAGCTTATTCCATCAACTCCCCCCGCCGCATTCTTTTTTAGGCTTTGAATCACATTGGATATCTCTTCTCTATATGTTGGTACCAGGAACATAGATTGCACCGAGCTATTTAGCTCTACTTTAAATTCAACATAGGGTATCTTACTAGCTAGGGTTCCTCCCACTGTGGAGAAGAACTTATTCATAGCATCAGCCATTTGCTTCAACTCTACTATTTTACTGCCATTATCTATTATGTACTCCGGTACCTGTCTATTATCACTACTACTACCTATTTTCTTTCTAACATATTTCCAGATATTCTTTGTATCATACCCAATATCATCTAGTTCTTTCTGATCGCCTAAATTTTTTGCTATTTTTAATTTTTTTTCCAGCTTCTTCGCAAAGTTCTTATACTTCTCTTTAACTTCCACGTTTCCTGGGTTGTTTTTCAGTTTCTTCGACAGTTTCTTCTTTATTTTACACTGCTTAATCAATTCCAACGTAATCCAGTCCCTTCTTTGTTCTCTGTTCTTTCTCACTCTCTTAGCTTTTGTAGCTTGCGCCACAGCAGTCTGAATTTTAACAATTAAAGTATCCGTTTATGTGTCTACATCTGTTTCACCAGTGTCATATCCCCAATCTGTATTAGATGCAATGCCCAGTAGAGTTCCATAGTCTATGCATCTGCTAATCTCCTCGACACGATTACTATTTTCTGTTTGGCCACATGGTATACTCAAGAAAGTGGGATAGTGATCTGTGATCTGTTCTTTTATGACGTAGCCTTGCGCTCCGTCCTTTTGCATCTTTGCAAATATATGGTCAATGCAGGTACCACCTCTATCCGTAGGTCTGGTTATCGAGTTATATACGATCTATACCCGAATTCAGCATAATTATTGCAGTATTCTTCAATTTCCACTGATGAAACCATTATGTCAATATTTATATCCCCAATTATAACATGCGTAGTGAGTTCTTCACAGTTTTTCAGATAATTGCACATTTGCCGTATAAAGATATCCTTCTCTATTGCCTGCGACCTATACAAGGACGTAATGTACAGTTTAGACTTATCACACCTACCTACAGTAGATTGCACCACTTTTATTTTGTCTATCATTACAATTTCATGTGTAACATCCACATCCATCCTAGTATACACCACTACTCCATCACACATATTAACATTGCCATGATTATAATATGTGTTGTATCCTGCTATTTCATAGAACCCACTTCCGGCTACTTGCCTAGTTTCTGTGAGAACAATCATATGCGGCTTGGTCTTTAGGGACTCCAAAAACACGGCCAAGGCTTCATAATTTTTGTTTATACTCCTAATATTTTGATGCATTATCAAAAAGCTCCTCCTTTCTGTGAGAGTGTCCTTGAATTCGCTAGTACTTTCCATTGCAATATCGGTAATTTTAAAGTCCATCACGTTGAGTTTGATTTCTCATATACGTCAGTCTATTATTTTCCCATTTGGATAATCCACTCTTGAGATGATGAACATTTTCCTATCCAGGTATGAGGCACACTTCTCCTCCTCCTCAGCGGCATGATCTACTTCCCTATTTAGCCTGTATTTTTGGTTTGCCCTATAACAATTTATGTACTTTTTTCTACCAGTCCTGGGGCAATCACGTGTTACGTGATTCCCAGCACATATCTGACATCCACTGTCATTACAATCGCTCCCTGAGTGCCCATACCCACCGCATTTATAGCATCTTCGCATGTTCAGGTCGTTAAAAACTCTGCAGCTCTGCCACCCGATATAGAGCTTTTTCTTCCCACTCATAATTTGCTCATATAAGTTGGGTTCCACTTCTATATATGCTGTATACGTGTTTTTCCTCTCCAAGTGCTGTATATGTTTTACTTGTATAGCGTCAACCGAAGTGTCCTCCGCAAAATTCTGCACAATTATTTGGTCGCGTAGTTCATCATTCCTATACTTTTTTTCTATTCCCACAATCTTTAGTGCGGGTCTTCTAAGTTTCTCTCTTTCCACCTTATACCTTTCTCCTAGTGTCTTTTCAATTTTATCCACCATGTTTTCCATTTCTGCTTTTGTACGACACCTCACTTTGAGAGCCCCGTTATTGCACTCTTTCGTTTTGTTAAACCCCACACTGATTCCACTCGCCTTTACCGCCTCTAGCACTTCAGATTTGGTCTTTAGGCACTTTTGCTTGTCGTCCGTCGGTGTTATTGTGAGCATGGGAACTTTTTCGGCTTTGTGGATATTCAGATTGCCATTACTCACCACTTGAGCGTAGCTTACCATAGTCTTTCCATTTCCTCTGTGCTCAAGCTCGTTTTTTAACATCTTAATTTCGTCATTTCTTATTGTGATCAGTTCTTCATTTGATGCTATCAATCGTTTTTGAGTTTCAATTATCGTGTCCTTCGCCGAACACAGTTCTTTCCACACTTTTAGGCTTACATCATATTCCAGTATACATTGTCTGCAGTAATACTTCATAGATCTCTTCCTCAGCGACATTACCTTAACTTCAGAAGCCGTTAACCCCGAGCAGTCTGGGCATTCTTCCCTGCTGCATCCATCACAGGCAACTAGGCTATGCTGATGAGCCCTATTACAACTGTCACACTCCATTTCCCTGCGGTTTGTAGGTTAGGATTGAGGCAAATTCATAAACAGTCCGCAGTAACTATGCTTTAGATAGAAAATACACATATCTTTATTTAGTGTGTAGCTTTCACTTTTGTCTACTAGCTCGTGTATAAATGTACCGGTTTCAGAACAATAACTTATGGTATTTAGTTTGATGAAACGGAGTCCATACAGTCTCATGTCGAGAGTCTGTTTACTGTGCGACGAAATGTCGATATTCTTATTTATTTTCTTTTTTTCTTTCATTGGAATATTATGGATTTGCACCTACTCGTTCGAACGACGCAGGGGAATTTTCTGCGAAAGAACTCAATCACTCTTTCGTTGCTGCCTCTCACAAGAAAAGGGCCCGAGGTGCCCCCCCTTTTTTATCTTAGGATATGTTATTTTTCATCGAAATCTAAGCGACACATATTTTTTTTTATCTGCGGATAAACGGTTTGGAGGGATGAAATCAGCCTCCAAAGTTGGGCATCCCCAGCTGTAGTTCCGCAGTTTCGCATATTTCCAGTTGAGATATTTGAATGAAACCAATTGGGTAAGAATTCTCATGGCGAATGATGAAAAATGTATTTTGTCCGGTTACGATCCGGTTAAATGGTCCAAAATTATAGGGGTTGAAAGTTACAAATTTTTTATAACTAGGAAAGTATTGTTCGTATTTCAATGCAATTGATTGCATTTGGAAGAGCAGAAAGAAGTATGGAATGGGTGTTTTTGCGTTTTTCGAAATAACGTCGCTAAAGGGGTGACCTACCCTTATACACGTGCAACCAAATTACCATTACGATCGCACTATTTTGCTTCAATTCGTCTTATTTGATATCACAAAGCTCTTTTTAAGCACCAATTGAGCAACTCATTCGTTTCAAGTTGCATTCATCACAAAAATCACCCTCTTGAATTTCGCTTCTGGCAGAGTTTCTTTCACGATCGCGAAATCTTCTGGAGTCCGGTATTTCAGTAGCTTGTGAGGTTACTGGAATCGATTCTGAGCTTGCAATTTTGGAATTCAACATGACTTATGCTGTAAATATTTAGGACCTTGGTTATTATTTTTGCCAACGATTTGCAAACGATTGAAAAAGATAGGAAAGTTAATATGGAATGGCTTGTATGGTATTGAAGATATAAGAGATCTTGTGACGCAGAAGCACCGCAACAATTGCATTGTATTTCGGCGCATTCTAATTTTATCTGCCTGCTTGCAGCGCAAAAGATTGAAATAAATTCTCACTCGAAGTTCGGGCGGCCAGTCCAATAGCTGCGGTCATCGCATGCAGCCAGCCTTCGATTCATATTCTGAAATCGGCAGTTGTGTGTTTGTATAAGTTGTTCGTGGCTTATATGTAATTAAGAATTTGGAAGTGCATTAATGCTTTTTCATATCAAACATGAAGGTCAATCCTTTGAACGTCATACAGTTACTTCTGACAACATTTCAAGCGACGAATATTCCTCAAACGCCCATAAATAATAAAGAAATACAGTTGAAAAACCATTTCGAAACTAAATTATCAAATGCAATGGAAAAATACACTGGAGTTGAGACAGAGGCAGAAAGTTCCCTGTATTTTGCAGAACCGTACAAAAATTTATGAATAGAAATAGTAGAGAACGAAGAATGGCAATCTGCAATTCAGGAATCAAAATTGCCTCCAGACGCATGGACTAGCAATGAAGAAGACTTTTATATGAATACAAGTCGAAAGCAGTTGATTACTGGGGGTCTGAAAAAAAAAAAAAAATTTGAGGATAGAAAGTGTCCGCCAGAAGTTCCTAAAAGTAGAATCTGTTCGCCAATTACGTCGCTGGGCTCATTATTTAAATAAGGGCGGAACTTGCAAGGAAAGAATAGCTGGAATTTGTGACTACAGATGGCAGAACTTCAAATCCGCTGTTAATGCTGGTTTAACAGTGCAAGATGATGATTTACAAAGGTGGGCGCCACAAGCCCGAAAGGAAATAGGCCATGAAGACTTTCGGCTTAAAGCATCTCAACATTGGGTGAAATCATTCAAAATTGCTCGTCGTATTGGATCGAGGAAAATTAATAAATTCATTACCAAAAAAACGATCGAAAATACCGAACGTTTGAGAGAACAAGCTGAAGAATTTGTACAAAGTGTCAAGGAAGATATAAAAATATACGGCTTATCGAATATATATAATTCAGACCAAAGTGGTTTCGAATTGGAGATGCATTCTGGAAGAACTTCGGCAGTCGAAGAAGGAAAGAAGGTGGAATATCTTGTGCAGTCAGTTGCTTCTACTACACACAGTTACATAATTCAGCCAACTGTATCAGCTGAAGAAAAACTTCTTTTCCCACTCTTTTTTGTGACGTTGGTCCTAAAAGAACCAAGTGGTTTGTTCGATCCAATTGTGCAACAGACATTGTTTCGACCAGATAATCTGTACATTGGAGTATCAAAGTCTGGTAAACTTACTTCAGGTATAAACTGGTTATAAAGTCCATGATTATTCGCTTATGGAAATGAAAAAGTAGTATGTACAGTAGTAAATATTATATTATTATATTTTCAAAACATTTCAAAACTTGGTTGCGAAATGTTTTTTTCCCCAACGTTGGTTCAAAAAGTGTACTATTGATTGATTCGTGGAGTGGCCATTGCCCTGCAGTTGTACGTGAGGCAACACCTCTGAATAAAGACGTTACGTTGAAACTTATACCTAAAGAAACAACCGCAAAGATTCAACCCCCTGACGTTTAGGGTTTTAGGGTGTGGAAAAATTTCGTCAGACATTTCTCTGACAGTGTTTTATCGATGAATTATGATCTTGTGGGGACTCACATAATTCCTAATACGCCCGCTACGCGGCTACGCCTAGCTACATCTCTCTCGCTAGTGCTAGGACAAACACTCGGTTCGTATATATATTGATTCCTAACAATCCCTAACGTCCACTACCGGACACACCGCGTCTAGGGCAGGGTACAGTGGCGCAGCCCTACTGACGAGTCTGTCACTGTACCCAAGACGAAACGCATACCTAAAGGCTCGACTCCTTCACACACAAACTCAAGAGTTCCCCACATGTTAGAAGGTTCGAATCCTCCAACAAAGTCAACGGAGCTAACACACCTACACCCGAGGGTTCGATTCCTTCAATCTGAATTTGCATTTAAAAAAAGAATATTATTAAATTACAATCCCTGATTCACAATGAGTTATCATCTCCACGATATGTCAACCTTTTCAAGTATTCTTGGTTCAAGAGTAGTTACACAGAGGTGAAGCTAGAAAGATTCGAGAATCCTGTGGTTTCGCTTTCGGAGAAACTTGTTCATCACATTGTCAAATTCCAAGCTGTTATAATATTGCGGTTATTCGTTGTTCCTGATGCAAGAAGTCCTTATGTTTTCATCACTTTTTCGATGATTACCATTATTGCAGTACTTATAATGCGTAATGTAACGCATATTCCTCCGAACATCGAAATAAAGTGACAAGCCGGCGACAAGGTGAGTCTTCATCGGTCGCGGTTGAGCGTGGCAGGTTCGCACGGAGCGATAATTGTAGATGGCGCTGTCTTTGAGAAGACTGATTCTCAAACATTTCTGCCCGCCATCATCAACTAGAGTTGATGATGAGTTATGAGTGGCCTTCAGGAGTCACCGGCAGGAGAGCGAGCTTGGCAATTGGCCGAGTGAGTGTGGTGGTAGCTGTCTTCAGCGATACCACTCTGGTGAGTCCATCTTGTCCAGGCAACAGTTTGAGCACCCTGGCCATGGGCCACTTCCCTGGAGGCAAGCGGTCGTCAGTGAGTAGGACTAATGAGCCCACCTGAATGTTATTGTGAGGATGATGCCACTTGGAAATGGCTTGCATTTGTTGCAAATACTGCGTTGACCACGTGCGCCAAAACTGTTGCACTCGTTGCTGGATGAACTGCCAGCGAGACAGTCGATTGGTGGAGACGTCCAGTAGGGATGGCTCGGGGACTGCATTCAGTGCAGTTCCAATGAGGAAGTGCCTTGGTGTGAGTATTGCGGTGTCTTCTGGGTCGTCGCTGAGTGGTTCGAGAGGTCTTGAGTTGAGAATCGCTTCTATTTGAGTGAGGAGCGTAGCAGTCTCTTCGTAGGTGAGCAATGTGTCTCCTACGGTCCGTTTGATGTGGAACTTGAGAGATTTTACCACTGCTTCCCACTTGCCACCCATGTGGGGAGCGGCAGGTGGGTTGAAATGCCAATGAGTCTTGTTTTGAGCTAGAAGCGATGAGATTCGCTGATGTCCAGCTGTGCTTTCGGCAAAGCACTGCTTGAGTTGAGCATTAGCGCCCAAAAAGTTGGTTCCACAGTCAGAGTAGAGTGTCGAAGGAATTCCTCTTCTTGAGGTGAAGCGCTTGTAGGTCGCGATGAAGCCTTCAGTTGTATAGTCTGAGACTACCTCGAGGTGAGTGGCTGAGGTGGTGAGACAAACGAATACACAGATCCAGCCTTTAGCGGTCTTGGAACCTCGACCCTTCCAGGTCTTGAGTGTGAGTGGTCCAGCGTAGTCAATGCCAGTGTGAGAGAATGGGCGTGATGGCGTGACTCGCGCCAGAGGTAGTTGGCCCATCAGTTGCTGCGCACGGATCCCTCTTTGACGAGCACACCCCACGCACCTGAGCACATGTGACTTGACTGGAGCTCTGCCTCCGATGATCCAGTAGCGCTGCCTGACGAATGCTAGAGTCGTCTGCGTGCCTCCGTGCATCGTTTGCTCGTGAGCATGAGCGATTACAAGCTCTGAGAGTCTCGACGTTCGAGGGAGAATCGCCTGGTGTTTTGCTTCGTATGAGAGTTCTGAGTTATCGAGACGACCACCCACTCGAAGCACACCGCCTTCGTCAACGAATGCAGTGAGCCTGCTGAGTGGGTGTGAGTTTGGCAGTTGAGCTTGTCGTTGAAGTAGAGCAAGCTCTTCTTGCAAGTAGGCTGATTGAGTGGCCTTGACCCAAAAGAGCCGTGAGTCTTCCATGTCGCTTGATGAGATGGAAGCTGCTGGTGAGTCGAGTTTTCTTGAGAGTTTCTTGATGGATTGACTGCAGAGAGAGGTGATTCTGAGTAGTTTGTTGAGCGATGAAAACTTGTAGATGAGATCCCAATGATATTCCGGAGCAGCTCGTGTGGTGTGTAGTGCCACAGTTGCACGAGCCTCTTGTGCACTTGCATCATCAGGGGTCTCATCGGCTTGAGCAGGCCATGAGGCCGATGGTTGAGTCATCCATGATGGTCCCGTCCACCATAGAGAGTGTTCTTCTAGCTGATCTGTGGTTATACCACGCGAAGTACAGTCAGCTGGGTTTGAGGTGCCTGGTACGTGCCTCCAGTGAGCTCTCTCGGTAAGTTCTCGGATTTTGGTCACCCGGTTGCATACATAATCCTTCCACCTTGAGGGGTGAGCCTTGATCCATGTGAGTGTTACTTGAGAATCCGTCCACAAATGTATGTTTGTTATGTCTATGTTTAGAGTAGCCCAAACATGGTTTATTAGCTTGGAAAGTAGCAGCGCTGCTGTGAGTTCTAACCGCGGGATGGTTAGGCGTTTGAGAGGAGAGACCTTCGTTCTTGAGCAGATGAGCGAAACGTTGGCGCCTGTGGACGGTGAGTTGACAACGAGATACACAACGGCTGCCATTGCAAATTGCGAAGCATCAGAGAAACCATGCAGCTCCACAGCTGAATCAGAGAGCGTGTTGAACCAGCGTGGGATGGAGAGTCTAGCCAGTCAAGTGAGATCGTGTCTGATGCTGAGCCATTGAGATATGAGTTGTTCTGGGAGCGAATCATCCCAGTTGAGTTTGTGTAACCAGAGCGCTTGAAAGAACATTTTTGCTCTGATTACGACTGGTGCGGCGAAGCCTAATGGATCAAATATTTGTGTTACTTCTGATAAGATGAGGCGTTTCGAGAATCTGTGAGCGTGAGTTGATGAGATGGTTGAAAAGTTGAACGTATCTTGTTGAGGGGACCACCGTATCCCAAGAATTTTGGTGTCACAGTCGTCGAATGAGATGCCTGATGTGTGACCGAGCTCTGCTGATACCTCGGCCGGCCATTGCTTCGGCGTAGAATGCCATTTGGCAAGCGGAAATCCGCCCGCATGGCAGAGTTGTATGAGTTGGTGAGCTGTCTGAGTTAGCTCTTCCAACGTATCTGACCCTCCGAAAATCTCATCAACGTATCGACCGTGAGTGATCAATTCCACAGCGAGTGGGTACCTTGAACCTTCGTCCTCAGCAAGTTGAAGCAACGTCCTTACCGCTAAGAACGGTGCTGCCTTGGTACCGTACGTAACTGTCGTGAGGTGGTAGTGAGATTCCTTTTGTTGCTCGTCCACCCATAGTATCCGCTGCAGGTCCCAATCGTCAGGGTGTATCTTGATCTGTCGATACATTTTTGTTATGTCTGTAGCAAACAAGAACTTGTGTCGGCGGATCCAGATGAGCAAGTCGAAAATATTGAGCATCAGATTTGGACCAGCGTGCATGAGATCATTGAGAGAGTAGCCGGTGGAGCTTGCGCCAGAGCCATTGAACACCACTTCGAGCTTTGTCGTCGAGCTGTCTGGTTTGAGCACCCCATGATGTGGCAGATAATAGTGAGGTCTTCTGGTTGCTGAGCTGTCGTTGAGCTTGATCATGTGCCCAGCTCTTGCGTACTCGTGCATGAACTGAGTGTAGAGTTGTCGATAGTCGCTATCTCTGTCAAACCGTTTGAGAATCCGTTGCAGGCATGAATGTGCCGTATGGTGTGAGTCCCCTAAGGCTGTTGGCGATGATTTGAGCGGTATTCTCACGATGTAACGCCCTGTAGAATCCCTTGTGTGAGTGTTTTTGAAGTATTCTTCACACTCCTGTTCTTCTACAGTGAAGTGTGAATTATCTGATGCTGGAGACTCTTCTTGGACCCAAAACCTTGTTAGCAACTCTTGCAGGGCTGAGTTTGTCGCTTGTGAGACACCATGATGTGCCGCTCTTGCCATTGTGCTAGGCGCATGAGCCGGGCCAATGACTAACCAACCAAAGATAGATAGTTGAGCAATAGGAGCTTCAGGTGAGTGCCTAATGATGTTAGGCTTGATGAGCTGCCCGTAGTAGTCTGCTCCCATGATCACATCTATTGCCCTTGGGACGAAGAACTCTGGGTCCGCGAGGTTTAACCCCTTGAGGTGAGGCCATTGAAGATCGTGAGATGGCTTACTGGTTGGTAGGATGGTGGTAACTGTCCTTGAGACATGAGCTGAGATTTCGACTGAGAGTGGCCTGTACCTTGAGTGAAGGGTGAGCGTGACCACGCCTTTTGTTTGAGAAGTCCTTTTTTCGCCAACCCCATGGATATTCAGTTTTGAGTGCCGGCGTTCAAGGTTAAGTTGTTTGGTGAGACTTTCTGATATGAATGAGATTTCTGAGCCAGGATCGATGAGTACTCGAACCTGTTGTGAGGAGGACGTTGAGAAGACTGTAGTGATAGCTGTTGCCAGCAAGGTGAGTTGACTGGCATCGATGAGTGAGCGTTCCGGGGAGTGACCGTGGTTATTGACGATCGTTCCTAAGCTTCATGCTGATGTGGGTTTTGATGATGAAGAGGTAGCGCCCTGAGTGTCTTGAGTTATCTGTGCGCGCTCTGATGTCGATCTAAAAACGCTTGAGAGGTCTGTGCCGTGTAGCATGGTATGGTGAATACCATCGCATGTTTTGCAACGCCTGGTGCTGTTGCACTTGCGTACGTTGTGTCTACCCAAGCAGTTGCAGCACAAGCTTCTTTCTTTCACGAGCTTCACCCGTTGATCTAATGAGCAGTTCCTAAGCTTTGGACACATTACTATAAAGTGGTCTTGTCCGCAACAATCGCACGGGTACGGGGACCGTGGTTGTGTCGGCTGAAACGTCGGTGAAGCCGTTGGAGCGGGCGCCTTTGATGAGCTGGCCTGCGGTTGTTGAGAAGCCTGATGTGAATTGGCACGTCTAGGCACAGCTCCCCGTGCCTGTGTCGATTGAGCTTGCGATGAGTCCTCCTCGATGTTCTCTAACGTGCGTGCACGACTCATGAGGAACTCGGTGAGCTGACTGAGCGGTGGGAAATCGGCGGTGGATGCGAGAGACGTTTCCCACTTCTCACGAGTGTCCTTGTCGAGCAGCCCACTAACGAGAGTTACCATGAGGCAATCATTATTGCTTATGTAGGATAAGTTATTGGAAATGTAGGTCAGTAAATTGTCAAAGTGTTGACGTTTCGGCCCGGGTGTGGGCCCTCCTCAGAACAGTTTTATTACAGTATCTGTCAAGTAGAACAAGAAAATTCAAATTGACCGTTACAGCAAGGATATATTTCGCAGAATGATAGTTAACTCACCTTAAATTAAACTTAAAAGCTATAAGTAAAGTGAAAAATCAGGCCGAGTTGGTGTCAGACGTTTAAAAGGCCAAAGCGATTCTAATCTCCCAGTTCTCCATTGAAATAAAATAAATATGTCAGAAATTAAAAGGCTGTCAGAAATTAAAAGGCTGTTGACAAGTCACAAGAGGGGAGACTGTCGCATGAGAGTGGGCATAGAATAGCCAAATATTGATAGGTGGAAACAATAGATACACAGGCCGAGCCGTAAGTAGAGTCAAGGACGGTCGGTAAAGACTTATTAGCAAATCTCACACAGTTAGACACGATTACGTTTAGTGATCGCCGGAGTGTAAATAGTGCTGAGATGCTCTATATCCTGTCGGAGATTGACGGAGTTAGGATTGCCCGCTATATTGCACATTTCTATTAATAATCTCCTGTAATACACAGGGTCTTCATCAAGAATTCGGGCCTGGTCATAATTAAAACGATGGTCCTTATCGACTATATGTCTCGTCAAGGCCGTGTACCTATCGGAGCTGTCTAAAATATTTCTTTTATGTTCCTTAATCCTAGTATGTAACTGTCTGCTTGTCTGTCCGATGTATACTTGGTTACAGTCTTTACAGGGAATCTCGTATATTACGTTCGAACGTCTATCCAACGGTAGTGAATCCTTCCCGGAGTCAAAAACAGAACTCAGATCATGTGCATTTTTTCCTACAAATTGGATGTCGTATTTGTTAAAAACTCTGTTCAGAGATTCGAATAGACCGGCGACATATGGGATCGCTATAAACTTTTTTGGATGTGCATTAGTGTCGCCTACAGCCCTGTCATTGTTATTGTCATCAGAAGAGCTCATAATCAGGCTATGTTTTTTATGTATGTGTTTCTTCAACAGGAGAGGTGGATAGCCGTTCGAACGTAGTACATTAAAAATAAGGTCCAGGTTTTTTTGATGAAATTCCGTGCTGGATAATCTAATCCCTCTGTCTACTAAGTTAAGAATTGTGCCAACTTTGTAAGATCTGGCATGATGAGAATGAAAATTGAGATATCTTTGTGACCAGGTCTGCTTGTGGAACCAATCAGTCTTAATTGACTGGTTGTCTTTGATAACAAGCACATCAAGAAAGCTGATTTTGCCCTCAACTTCTTTTTCTTTGCCCAGCAGTTTGGTCTTCCAATGGGATCCCCGCTTTCGCCAATTTTGTCTGATCTGGTCATGGATGACCTTGAACAATTCTGTATCGGTAGTCTGGACTTCGATCTTCCTTTCTATTTTAGGTATGTTGATGATATACTGACTGCAGTCCCCTCTGATAAAGTGGACACCATCCTCAACACATTCAACCAATTCCACCCTAGACTGCAGTTCACTATAGAAAAAGAAGTTGAGGGCAAAATCAGCTTTCTTGATGTGCTTGTTATCAAAGACAACCAGTCAATTAAGACTGATTGGTTCCACAAGCAGACCTGGTCACAAAGATATCTCAATTTTCATTCTCATCATGCCAGATCTTACAAAGTTGGCACAATTCTTAACTTAGTAGACAGAGGGATTAGATTATCCAGCACGGAATTTCATCAAAAAAACCTGGACCTTATTTTTAATGTACTACGTTCGAACGGCTATCCACCTCTCCTGTTGAAGAAACACATACATAAAAAACATAGCCTGATTATGAGCTCTTCTGATGACAATAACAATGACAGGGCTGTAGGCGACACTAATGCACATCCAAAAAAGTTTATAGCGATCCCATATGTCGCCGGTCTATTCGAATCTCTGAACAGAGTTTTTAACAAATACGACATCCAATTTGTAGGAAAAAATGCACATGATCTGAGTTCTGTTTTTGACTCCGGGAAGGATTCACTACCGTTGGATAGACGTTCGAACGTAATATACGAGATTCCCTGTAAAGACTGTAACCAAGTATACATCGGACAGACAAGCAGACAGTTACATACTAGGATTAAGGAACATAAAAGAAATATTTTAGACAGCTCCGATAGGTACACGGCCTTGACGAGACATATAGTCGATAAGGACCATCGTTTTAATTATGACCAGGCCCGAATTCTTGATGAAGACCCTGTGTATTACAGGAGATTATTAATAGAAATGTGCAATATAGCGGGCAATCCTAACTCCGTCAATCTCCGACAGGATATAGAGCATCTCAGCACTATTTACACTCCGGCGATCACTAAACGTAATCGTGTCTAACTGTGTGAGATTTGCTAATTAGTCTTTACCGACCGTCCTTGACTCTACTTACGGCTCGGCCTGTGTATCTATTGTTTCCACCTATCAATATTTGGCTATTCTATGCCCACTCTCATGCGACAGTCTCCCCTCTTGTGACTTGTCAACAGCCTTTTAATTTCTGACAGCCTTTTAATTTCTGACATATTTATTTTATTTCAATGGAGAACTGGGAGATTAGAATCGCTTTGGCCTTTTAAACGTCTGACACCAACTCGGCCTGATTTTTCACTTTACTTATAGCTTTTAAGTTTAATTTAAGGTGAGTTAACTATCATTCTGCGAAATATATCCTTGCTGTAACGGTCAATTTGAATTTTCTTGTTCTACTTGACAGATACTGTAATAAAACTGTTCTGAGGAGGGCCCACACCCGGGCCGAAACGTCAACACTTTGACAATTTACTGACCTACATTTCCAATAACTTATCCTACATAATATATACGAAGGTCAAGAATACTCATTTTCAATCATTATTGCTCTTTGTGGTGAGTGTCCTGAGTGACTGAGTTGCCTCGTTTATTATGTTGACCATCTTGGTCAATGAGCTGGCTTGCCTTTTTTGCATCGGTTTGAGGTTGAGTAGTCTCTCTAGGTGCGTCTTGATGATGAGACGCTTATTTTCAAACCTTGCATCTAAAATGGTCCAGGCTGCTTTGTATGATGCCGGGTGTGGTGACAGATTGGCGATAAGTTCTGATGCATCGGCTTGCATCGCACCCTTTAAGTACTGGAACTTTTCCAACTCGTTCAGGTCTGAGCGGCCCCCGATGACGGACACGAACATCGCCTTAAAATCTGGCCACTTACGGCTGTCGCCACTGAAGGTGGGCACTGTCAATTCCGGCAGCCGTGCACGCGCTCGAGCACCTGATTCAGTCGAAGCGGTTGGTTGAGCAGTCGGTGTGAGTTGTTTCTGCAGCCTTCCAAGCAGACGTTTAATCCTGAGCGTCAGCTTGGATTTTGTGACATTACTCCCTCCAGTAAAGTATGCGTGGTCTAAGTGAGCCGGAGGCCAATGAGACACAAGCCATGAGTGTTCTGAGCGGAATGATTGATGCATCTCTTCCAGCTGAGCGAGCATCATATTGACCTCGGTCAGCACGATGTCCTCTGGTGGCTCGGTGAGTTGGCTGAGCATGTCTTCCATGGCCTCGATAATCTCACTCTGAGCATGAACTCGTAAAAACAGCTCACTGCTGAGCATCGTGGGTGATTTGCTACGAGTACTGGCACCTCTGTTTGATTGAACGTCGGGGTTGAGTAGGTCACCTTGCTCTGGCTGTCCACGCGTACCCGCTGAGCCAGGAGGTGGATTGGTGGCTTCGTCATCGCGCATGAGAGGCATTTTTTTGAAAATGTTAATTGCGCTGACTGGCTAAATCAATTGAGTTTCAGCGTCCCGATGGTTCACAGACATGACTGTCAGCACTACACGAGCGCAAAAGGGTCAGAGATATGCCGCGCACTGCACGAGAGCGAGAGAGTCAGAGATATACCGCGCACTGCACGAGTTTTACACTGAGTTTAACGAATAAGAGATTGCAGTTGCTCGATCCGGCTCGAAGGACCAAATGTTGAGGAAATTTGATAAATGAGAAGAACGTCGAGCACTCTCCAATCACATAGGTTTTATTTAAGCATATACAGGTTAAACTAGTGTGCATGTATGAGTGGACAAGGCAAACGTGTATGAGTGGGCAAAGGAAACGCGTGTGAGAGTCAGTTAGTCGCTGAGAATCAAGTTGCGGTAAATGAAATTGTCTGATGAGAGGTCCTGGATTATACTAATTCACTTGAGCGATGAGTTCTAAGGATTATATTAATCACATGAGCGGTCTAATTAAGCGTTAATAACAAATGGCACAGGAATATGAAAGTCACATGAGTGAAAAGCACGTGCTGAGTAAGCAAACGCGAGAACTGAGATGACTTGTCTGAAAAGCCGGCGACAAGGTAAGTCTTCATCGGTCGCGGTTGAGCGTGGCAGGTTCGCACGGAGCGACAATTGTAGATGGCGCTGTCTTTGAGAAGACTGATTCTCAAACAATATCGAAGGCTAAAATGATCATGAAAAATTGCTTCTCGTCAGTTTTCAATTGCTCCACCCTTACTTTCAACTGCTCTTTCTTAGTTTTTGAGAAAATTGAATAATTATGACGAGTTCAACCAACATAACCTGATTTTGGGTGACACCTCATTTCAAATTCCATCGCTGTATCGATTAGATCGACAATAAATGCTGAAATCATCATGAAAAAATTGCTCCTCGTCAGTTTTCAATTGCTCTACCCTTACTTTCAATTGCTCTCTCTTAGTTTTTGAGAAAATTGAATAATTATGACGAGTTCAGCCAACATAACCTGATTCGGGTGACAGCTCATTTCAAATTCCATGGCTGTATCGATTACATCGACAATAAATGCTGAAATGATCATGAAAAAATTGCTCCTCGTCAGTTTTCAATTGCTCTACCCTTACTTTCAATTGCTCCCTCTTAGTTTTTGAGAAAATTGGATAATTATGACGAGTTCAACCAACATAACCTGATTTCGGGTGACAGCTCATTTCAAATTCCATCGCTGTATCGATTACATCGACAATACTGAAATGATCATGAGAAAACTGCTCCTTGTCATTTTTGAAGTACTCTACCAAAAAAATTAATATTAAGGGTGCGAAATCAGAGAAGGACAATTGATTCCAATTATTGTATTTTTATTTATTAATCGGCAGTTCTAAATGAAATGAATACATAAATAAGAAAAATTTCTTCGCACTTATGTGATACATAACATAACCTCAGATGATCTTTCTAGATAAAAATTGTTCTATAAGTTCGAGTAACATTAGTTTTCACTATTTTAGTAATATTTGGAATCGGCCAATTGTGAACCAAATTACAACATGAACAAATATATTACCCGTTTGTAGACACCTTAACCTCATGTAATATTTCGCTACAGGCTAAAGAAAATAGATTTCAAGGATCCGAAATCCAACAATAAACACGTTCAATAATTATATTTTAATTTTTAACCGCTCTATTGTGAATCGAATGACAAATTTATTAATTATTTTAGAGGGTACGAATCATAGAACGATTACCTTTACCTGTAATAATTGCTGTCGTAGCAAATTCAAACGATTAACATGAGTTAATTCCATATTTTTTCTGAAGCGATGATTTAGGACACTAGCCTACAGGAAACTTTTATTTAAATTTTGTGTCTAATAATCTACGAACCAGAAACGATTGCACCTGGATTACGAATTTTGTGGACAAAATTGTATCTAACTATATTTCAAAGCTACTACCAACTACTTCCGGTCATTAGTATATAGGAAACGCACCATCTTGCCACTTTATTAGCGAGTCACTTCCGCATACGGATAGGGCATAACAAGCTCAAATCTTATGACGCCACCATCAACGAGTTCAGTGTTTCGGAGCATTTTGGAGATTTGGAATTGTGCAGAATATTGTTATTGGAGATTTGTACGGAAAATGGATATTAAGGTGAAAGTTTATTATTCAAACCAATCAATCTTTTAACTACGATTCACATTAGGTTTTATAATCTTGAGTGACTGTTTTATAAGTTGAACAGAAACGTTTCTATATAGACGCCAATTTGTTTTTGCGACCAAATTACAAGGTATGGCCTGAAAATACTCAGAAGATATTCGGATACGTACTAAGTATTGAGCAATCATATATTATATTAAAGTTCGAAATCGGATGTCCGGATGTCACAAAATCGGGGTTGTATCTATTCATGCCTGTATGAAGTTACTGTGTATCGTCAGTCGTATATTGTGATCGTCAATTTGAGCCGAAGGGAATTTTGGGTTAATGTGAGAATTTTTGAGATCATGAAAAAAGTATAGCAGGGGCAGTAATAATAACATATCTTTGAGTGATATTTTTTATATTATATTTTTTTTATTGATTTTTATTTTTTTTTATTTCACATCAAACATTCCATCTGAAAAAACTCGAAAATTGTTCATCACCGCCTCTTTGCGGACTGTTCTCGCCGCTGCTCCTGCCTCCTCCGACACTCCCGAGCGCTGTTACCGCCCCTCGTCCCCCTGTATGCTGATTTTTATATTGGCAATTGTCCTAAGAAGCTAATACGTATTCTTTTGTTTCTTACTCACGACGATTAATTCGAACCCTAATTCCCCTCCGATTGGATCAACACAGCCAGAGCTATTGAGAATTGAATAATTAACCTTTCGATTGACAATTACAGACAGGTGCGAATTCGCATCAAGGGTATCTTATTCACCTGTATCTCTTAGAAAGCGAAAAGTATCATACGTTTCCCTCACCACGGAAAAAAAAAGTCCAATAGTTTCCCCAGCAGATGGCCCCGGACCAGCATTCAATTATATTTCGGCCATCGAAGGAGACGGACGTAAATTTATTTACGGTGCGAATTTCGACCGGTGTACAACCCCCGGCTGGTAAACGAGTTTTTGGCAATTAAGAAATCAAATACTTGAATAAAAATTGCATTGTAACAACATTCTGCGTTAATTTGTTCATTTTTTTATTCATTCGAAACAAGAATTATTCTTGGAGTCGTTAAAACACTATAAAATTTTATTTTCGGGTTACTTCGATAAATCGATTTTTTTCCTAAATTGCGAGAACAAACTTATATATACCCTCGAAATATTAATATTCCCGTTGATTACAGTCTTTACCATTTTCATCATTTTAATAATCAAGAATTTGCTCCAGTGTGTAAATCTAAGGTTTTCAAATAGGTGTTCGATCAAAGGGTTATGGATGAAATTTTTTTTCGATTGTCGCCGCTTATCATCACTGAGTAAGTATAAAGCAAAATTGATCAATAATCGAAATTTTAAATCACTGTCGTCACTGAGTTCACATGCAATCTCATATCCAGGGTCTACTTAATTTCATCCAAACTTTAACTGAATATAGTTCAACATGTTATGAACGTTTGGTAAGATTTTCAGCTTACCTTTTTTCTTTTGATTGCATAAATTTAATAAATTAATAAATTTTGTATGTAAATATATTATGTATACGAAAAAATGTATACATAATAATTGACAGCAAAAAAAGGCGAATGGTTTCCCCACTAGGTAACCCAAGATTAGCATCCAATTATATTTTGGCCATCAAAGGAGACGGACGTAAATTTATTTTCGGTGCGAATTTCGACCGAATTCTTCCTAAAATTGACTATCTTCAGTTTTCCTCCTCTATCTTAAAAACCTTGCACTTAATCACAATTTGCAAAAAACGAACTTGAAGCTTATGAAATTGCGCACATTTTAAAAACAAAAATCGTTGCGATTTGATGATTAGTGACGAAATGGCGGCAATTTGAAAAAAACATGGATTTTTTATTCTAGGAAGAACCCTATTTTTATGAAAATTTCAAAATGGCCCAACAGAGGTAAAACATCGTTTTTCGCCAAAACGTAGAAACACGTGTCTCATGAAATCGCATGAAAATTGATATACCAAAGTTACAAATGAATCGGAAGTGGTGGCCAAAAATCATCGGTGAATCCATATGGACTGGGCCATATGTAAGTTAAATATATGGCCAATTTCGCTAATCATCCTCATATTAATAATAGTTGCAGTTACAGATTCGCGAGCAAACTTTGTGAGCTTTGAATTATAGGTAATTGAATTTTGTTCATCCGATGGTTTGTCATATACTATACTTCTGACTCACCGCGCGTTTCGATTTGAAATCCATGCAAGTAATCTGAAAGTATATTATATTATTTATAAACGAGGCATTTTATGTCAACTTAGTACAGCGTCTTTCATGAAATTCAACATACCTCAAAATTTATTTATTACTCGACTCATGTGCATTTGAGGATATTCCAGAAAGAAAGGTCAATAAAGGTATTGGCTGCCTACTCCTATTGAGGTGTAAAAGAAATCAATCGGCAACTGAATTGAAAGTGTTTCAGATCCTAGGTGTATGAAATATTTTTTGTGAATCATTTGAAAATAGTTCCGACTTACCGCTGATTTCGGAAATCCCTGGAATCTCGCCGCCCGACATGATGCCGAAATTCACACTGATACGACACGAAGTTTACACAATTTCTTCAAGATTAAGACACGCAAGTAAAGGATGACGTCGCAGTAATGGCTGAAGACGAGGAGGGAATGAAGGTGATGATAAGAAGACTGGAGAGGTATCTAGATGAGAAAAAGCTTACGCTAAACGCAGACAAGACGAAAATAATGAGATGCAGAAGAGCAGGGGGGAGAAAAAAGAATGTGGAATGGAGGTGGAAGGGGGAAAAGCTAGAGGAAGTGAAAGAATTCAAATATCTGGGATACGTGATAACAAAGAATGGGAAGCAAGATGCGCATGTGCGGGACAGAGTGAGGAAAGCAGGAGTGGTCATGAGACAAGTATGGGGAATCGGAAAAAGAAGATTCGGAAGAGACTGGGAAAGAAGAATGTGGATGTTCGACAGGCTGGTATGGACAGTAGCGGAGTATGCAGCAGAGATATGGGGATGGAGAGAATGGAAGAATATGGAAGCACTACAAGAAAGATATATCCGATGGCTATTTGGAGTAGACTGGAGAACACCTGGGTACATGGTTAGGGAAGAAATAATGAGGTCAAAACTGAGAACAAAAGCGGGGAAAAGAGCCTGGAAGTTCGAAAAGAGACTGGAGGAAGGAAGAGGAAGCGAACTGGCAAGGGAGTGCCTAGAAGAAGTAAAAAGAAGAGAAGAAAGAAAGGACAGAGAACTAGAGGGATGGGAGAAGGATAGAAAAGAATGGAGGACGAAGTGGGAGGAAGAGACAGGCGAAAGAAACGCAGAAGGGGAAAGACGAGAGATGGATATAGAAGAAAGAAAAAAAAATAGACGAAGAAAAACAGAAAGAAGAGAGATGGAGGAAAATATGCGAATCGAAGTACAACAAATGGTACAAAGAGATAAGAAAGGAGGGAATACCAGCATACCTGAAAAAGGGCTGGGGAGAAAGCAGATGGGGAAGAATAGCAAGATTCAGAATAGGAGGTGAAGTTAAAGAAGCAAGATACTGGGTCGTGGAGGAAAAGAAAAAATGTAGAATCTGCGAAGGGGAAACAGAGTCATGGGAACACGTTTGGGAAAGATGCACAACAAGAGTAAATAGAGGAAACAGAGAAGACGAAAAGAAAAGCTGGCAGGAGAAAGTGCACGAAATACTTGGAGAAGAAGGAGAGGGGGAGAGTTGGATGAGAGAAATAGAACAAATAAGAGAGGAAAAGGAGAGAAGGGGGAAAGAACAAAACGCGGAAGAAATGAACAGCGCAAAGACTAGGGCAGATTAAATATAGTCTAACTATGGCAAATAGAATAAGAGTAAACAGGAGAGAATGGTAATAGAAGAATAGGATAAGAAACGAAAATAGGTAGAAATAAGAAAGTTGTACAACAAAATGTAACCTCGAGAGGAAACAATAAAAGCACATACATACAGAAATTCTCCGGAAGAAAATCCCGCTAATTAATATGATTCGTATTACTATGATTCATAATCAAATTGAACATGATAATTTGATGAAGAATATACGAGAAAAATAAAATATTCTGTTATGTAAATATCACAAAATGGCAGGACTTGCCGGAGAAAAAAAAACGCATTATACTGCCATAAATTGAAAGAAAGAGGAAATTTATAATTCAAAAAAGGATACAAGACGAAAACAAGAAACCTCGTTATAATCTTTCGAGTAACCTTCGGGAAAAAACTCTAATTCTTCGCAAAAGAATAATGACTAAATTACTATAGATTTGAAAACAGATTAAAATTGATCGTTAGAAAATAAGAAATAGAAATCTCTGTTATTTTTCAGAACCGATCAAAGATGCAGCCTTGGCGGCAATTGTGGCCGCGTTTATGAAAGGTATGATACAACTCCAAATATTTGAGTGTGTCAAAAAAAAAAAAAACATAAAAATATGTAGATATGGATTTTGATATATTGTTGTTGTTTCCAGGCGATGAGTGGGACGCCGTCATGGCGGAGATGGCAATAAATATAAAATAATAATAATAAATATAGAAAATAAAAGTTTCATGAATAGTTAAATTTTCAGTATCTGATGTTTGATTTATACCCAAAAAAATTTCCTTTAGTTCTATCTTTTCATTATCATAATTGTTCTTAAATTGTTCTTACATTCATGTATCATGTTATTTGTACAGCTCATCATAAAAGCTGTCAAATCACCATAGAATGTATATTGTTTTGTCACAGTGGATGTTGCGTTTAACATCAACGACGTACGATTTTATAAAAATGACATTCTCAATTTTATACATTCAAGTTCGTTTCGACGCGCGACAAAAATCTGCAAGCACTTTCGAAGACCGATTTCCTTGATATCTCTTTTTCATCGCCATCATGTCTTGATTAATTCGTAGTAGTCTCAATTAAGGGGTGAGAATTTTTTCCATTATTAGGTATGAAGAAGTACCATCGGCTAAGAGTGTGATGAAATTTGTACCTGCCGTGCTATCCGATTTCGGACTTGACTACTATATACGATATGATATCATTATCAAGAACGCGCCTATTTTAATGTATGAGTTTTTGCGATTCTTTCGTGCACTGAATGAGTGTGGAAAGAATTGAACAGAATATTTCATGTAACTTGTGACAACATATTACCCAAACAATTGGTACACCACTACCAACCGAGCGAGCGTAACGAGTGAGGGACAACGCAAAATCAAACGAGTGAGCGAGCGAAGCGAGCGAACGAGCACAATTATCAGCTAGTAGAAATTAGTTTGAAAAAAAAGCAAAATACGTTGAGTTTATAATTTATGAGAATAGAGTTCTGGGTTATTAGTTTCGGAGTAGTAGTTAAGAATTATCTGTGATATGTACTTACAAGATCAAAGCAATTTTCATCTTTTCTATCTTATTAACGTCTACAACTTCAGCCCTTTTGTGTAAATCAATTCGGATCTGCCATGTTCCTGTCGCAGATCGACAATATGCAACCCCATAAAAAGCACCTTTGGTGCAAAAACCTTTCGCCTAGTTATATAAATGTGATACTCACCCGAAAAAAATACATTCTCATGCCAAGAAAATATTATACCATTATTATTTTATACAAAAATTCCTTCCTCGTAAAAAAATAATTCGAAACCAGATGCTATTGCCTAGTTGCCTAGTACCGACATCACGTTGATTTTTTTTCGAATTGACAACTAGGCTGTTCATAACACGGTATTGACCGCCTCCTTGTCTTGCCACGTAGAATCATAGAGGTAACGATAGGCGATTGATGCCTCTATTGGTTCAAACAGAAAACATACGAAAAATAATAATTAAAAAAACAAAAAAAAATTTGGAGTACGTGGTACTAGTCGGGCCAATATTTCGTTTTATTATATTAGGATTATTAACGTGGTTCAATCGCCGTATACTTGTACTTGTATAGAAAAGGCCCGCCTAGTACCACGGACTCCAAATTTTTTTTTTTTAATTATTATTTTTTGTATGTTTTCTGTTTGAACCAATGGAGGCATCAATCGCCTATCGGTACCTCTATGATTCTACGTGGCAAGACAAGAAGGCGGTCAATACCGTGTTATGAAAAGCCTAATTGTCAATTCGAAGAAAAATCAACGTGATGTCGGTACTAGGCAACGAGGCAATAGCATCTGGTTTCGAATTGTTTTTTTACGAGGAAGGAATTTTTGTATAAAATAATAATTGTATAATATTTTCTTGGCATGAGAATGTATTTTTTGTGGGTGAGTATCACATTTATATAACTAGGCGAAAGGTTTTTGCACCAAAGGTGCTTTTTATGGGGATATCACTACTTTTTGTAGAATTTGATTAATTAAGTATAATCATTTTCGTATCCGTAATAAATTGCATAAATTGTCGACCACTCTCTATATGAAATATATATACTATAAACATATATGTAGAGAGAGAGAGAATATCGTGCCTCTTCTGGCATTCTATTGTCTACTGGATCCCTCATATGAAAAGTCAATCGCCCTGTGATTTTAACGCATGAGAAATTTCCAAGTTAGTGCGACATGAATTAAGCAAATGTAATATTATCACAGCTTATTGCGTCGAATCAAAATTTGAGCAAAAGGTTAGTTTCCACATGAGAAAAGTATCTCGTAGGAATTATATAGTGTTTATTGCCTTCGCTTAAAGATATCTATATCTCTATTCATTGATATTATTTATGTTAAAATGGCATAATGGAGGTCAAAATTGAAAACTTTTCCTTGAATAACTTTTGACCGAGTTGACTTACCAAACAATGACTTCAGACCTTTTTTGTAGAGCGTTCAATTTTATAGAAAAACATGCCAAGAACTTTACTGTACGACATATCGTTCGTTAGTTACAAAAATCAGAACGAACAAAAGTAGTTGTTCCTGTGTTATTCTTATGGGAAATCGAAAAGTGCGATGCGGGCCATATTAATATTAATATTAAGAGCTTATATTTTAACAGGCCTATTTTAGTACCTAAACGAAGATTCTAAACTTGATTCCGAGAAAACAAAAATGTCAATTTATCTCATAAAAAATAAATCGTACCATACCCTACATGATCGTTTGCTGAATTATACACATAACATTACGACCAAAAATAAATTGACATAATAAATCATACCCCGCATGATGGGATATGATACCGTACTGTAGTTGGTGGTTCGGCTACATTCCTTATCAGATATAAGCTATTAAAAAGGATCTAAAGAAAAAAACTAGTTGGCGAAAATAAAGAGCTCACCAAAGCGCCATCTGGCTACTGACGTCGGTACTTGGTGGGTCTCTTCTCTCTACATAGCGTAGCAAAGGCCACTCTATGCTAATTTTTATGCACATAGGTTTAGTGTCACACTGACTGAAGGAGATGATGAACACTCGACGAAAACAAGTACGATTTACTTGATCTAAAACGTCGAATAATCATATCTCAGCTCTACGTTCACCGATTTAATCTGAATAGGGCTGAAATGAAAGCTCTTCTTGGCCACATCCTAAAATCCATCCGATAAATATTACAATTGTAAGAGTCCAATATGCGGACTCGCCATGACGCCTCGCGACGACGGGCGACTCATGCGAACGCACCGAATAGCGAGGAACGGCTCGAGAGAAGGGAGAGCTGGAAGATACATGGCGGAAGAGCCATGAGGCGTCCTGTTACGTTAAGAGTTGTAAGATCCCATTTGTGTAAACCGTCCAAACAAACAAATAAATAACCACATCCATTATGGTCATCCTTACAATATCAGAAGTGGGATCGGGATAAAATTAAGGTGGGAAATTTTAAGATAAAAAGTGCGCGGAACGCTGTGTGCATCTACGACGCGTGCTAGGAAGAAAAACCGTTAAGTTAGACTCGTTATGTGAAAGCTGTGTGCTACGGGTTTGTGCTCCGTGCCGACACTAAAGAATTAAGAAAAGAATTAAGAAAGCTAAGAATTAAGAACAGAAAACAAAACAACAGGGAACAGTATTACGAATAAAATAAAGAATAGCTTACGTGCTAAAAAGACAAAGAAGATTCTAAAAAAAAAAAAAAAAATGGCCACCAACTATACGGTAGCTGAGCTGAAAGAGGCGTTGAAGTGTCTTGGATTAAGTTCGGTGGGATCGAAAGCCGAATTGGTTTTACGTATAGAAGAGGCTGATCCTCAAGGAGCATGGATGGTTGGAGTTAGGCAGCATGAGGAGACGGCCGAGGGACAGCAACAAGTCGGTGCAAGTAATTACATGACTGAGTTGGAAATATCCAAGAAAGAAAGAGAGCTAGCGCAACGCGAATTGCAGCTAGTTAGGCGTGAGTTGGAGTTGACTCGCGGCATGGCAATGGGGGCACCACCGCCACCACCGGTGCGCCAAGAAGTAGGTCACCCAACAAATAATGATTCACGTTTACGGATGAGTGAGATAAAAGAATTATTAGCCACGTTTGACGGCACTAGCGGTGCTTTTGACAGTTGGCAGAAACAGGTTAGACTGATTAAAGATACTTACCATTTAAACGAAGACGTTACCAAAGTATTAGTGAGCACCAGGCTGACGGGGAAGGCGATGGAATGGTTCCATTCCCGATCAGACTACATTGGCATGAGTTTTGAAGAACTTATGGGGGAAATGAAAAACATGTTCGACCACAGGCCAAGCAGGGTCGCTCTCAGAAAACAATTCGAAGAAAGACAGTGGAGGAGAGGTGAGACCTTTGCCGAATATTGTCATTCAAAAGTTATCCTAGGGAATCGAATACCTATTGCAGACGACGAAATAGTGGACTATATCGTCGATGGAATATCGGACACATTTCTAAGGGACCAAGCCCGAATTCAGCAGTTCAAATCCCAGGGCGAATTGTTGAAGGCTTTTGAGAAAGTAACATTACGACCTAAGTTTTTCCAGAAGACGGAGACTGAAACTAAAACCGGCTCGAGGGGCGAACCAAAAGTCCCGTTTAAGCAAGAGAAGGCCGCAGAGAGTAGTTCGGGAGGAGCTACCACCCGAGGGGTCATAAAATGTTACAATTGTCAAGGAACGGGCCATATCGCTCGTGACTGTAAGAAACCAAAAAGAGAACGGGGATCTTGTTATTCTTGTGGAGAAACCAATCATCTAATCACTGACTGTCCAAAGAAGATCAGACCCAAGGAGGAAAAGCAGGTCAACCACATCGATCATGGAAGCAACGCAGGAGACGACTTCCGTCGAAAGGTGCTGTACGAGATGGAGTGGGACAACGAGCAGTTCTGCCTACAGTTGGACACACTCATCGACACAGGAAGCCCGATCAGCTTCGTGAAAGGGAAGTTTATTTGTGAACGTGCAATAGAGCCTGTCAGTGGTGACAGTGATGAGTACCATGGTATTAACGACTCTAGGTTAATGATTATTGGTAGAGTTAATCTTAAGATAACATTAGGCAAAGATTCCATAGCGAACAACGTTTTGCTCGTAGTACCAGACGACACGATGAAAAGCGCTGTAGTGCTAGGGCGAGATGTTCTGCAACGATTCGGGTATCGGTTAATGAAAGCAGGCAAGCCACCTAAAGAAAGTGAACAGATTTTAGAAATCTTACACATAGAGGTAGATTCAGAAAAGGATAAGGGGGAAGCAGAATATAAGATAAACCCAGAAATACCAGCAGAAAAGCAACTTCAGTTTAGAAAATTATTTGCGAAAGAATACGTTAATTGCGAACGACCAAAGGAACCAAAAGTGAAAAAAGACGTGAAACTCGTGTTAAAAGAACATGAACCGTTTCATTACGCACCTAGACATTTAGCATTTACAGAAAAAACAGAGTTGCGCAACATCCTCGATCGACTACTAGAAAAGGGAATAATTAGGCCAAGCGATTCGGAGTACGCTTCGAATATGGTACTTACCAAGAAAAAGAATAAGGAAACACGAATGTGTGTCGACTATCGTACCCTAAACAAATATCTGGTCAGAGATAATTATCCTCTTCCATTGATTGAAGACCAATTAGATGTGCTTGCGGGTAAGGCTTACTTTAGTTTACTTGATCTGAAGGATGGATTTTAACACTTGAACATGACGGAAGATTCCATTAAATATACGTCTTTTGTGACCCCGTTAGGTCAGTTTGAGTATACTAAGTTGCCATTCGGATTGACGGTCGCGCCTTCAAAATTCCAGAGATATATTTACAATGTTCTGAAAACACTAATTGAGTCAGGTGATGTTGTCGCCTACTTAGATGATTTCCTGATAGCAACCCAGACGGTGGAACATCATTTTAAGGTCCTAAGAGAAGTTATGAAATTATTAGTAGATAACCTGCTAGTTTTAAGATTAGACAAGTGCAAGTTCCTTTACACTAAAATAAACTATCTAGGGTATACCGTATCGGCAGACGGAATAAGCCCAACCGAAGAAGGCACGAGGGCTGTACAGGAATTTCCGATTCCTACCAATGCAAAGGAGGTACGCAGTTTTGTAGGGTTGTGCTCCTATTTTAGAAAGTTTATAGAGAACTTTTCCATTATAGCTAAACCCCTTTATGATCTACTGAAAAAGGATGTCGAATTCCAATTCGGCGAGAGAGAAATGCTAGCGGTCGAATCCCTGAAAAAGAAGCTGATCGAATCACCGATCTTAGAGATATATAACCCCCACAGTGAAACCGAACTTCACTGCGATGCGAGTTCATTAGGTTTTGGAGCAATCCTTATGCAGCGCAAAAACGACTTGAAAATGCATCCGGTATTTTATTTCTCAAGGCGAACTACCTACACCGAGAGTAAATATCATAGCTTCGAATTGGAAATGTTAGCTATAATATACGTGTTAAGAAGATTTAGAATTTATTTGAGCGGAATCAAATTTAAGATTTTGACAGACTGTAACTCATTATCGCAAGCTCTCAAAAAGCGCGATATAAATCCTCGTATAGAACGATGGGTTTTGGAGCTGCAATCATACGACTATACGGTAGAGCATCGTGAAGGAACAAAGATGACCCACGTTGACGGGTTAAGTCGCGTAAACAGCGTTATGGTAATCGAAGACAATTCGTTTGAACGAAACTTAGCATTGTGTCAAAACCAGAGTTCATTTATGCAAGCGTTACGTGAAAAACTTTCGGAGCAAGAAGACAAATTTTACGAAATGCGAAACGGGATCGTTTACCGGAAAAAGGGCGATAAATTACTATTTTGTGTACCCGAAGAAATGGAGACTAACATATTAGTTAAATATCATGACGAGCTAGGACACATAGGAGTTGACAAAGTTCGCGAGACAATACAAAAGAATTATTGGTTCCCAAATCTAAAACAGAAAGTTCAAAAATACATCAAAAATTGCTTGAAATGCATATCATTTTGCCCAAAGTTAGGAAAGTGTCAAGGGTTGTTACACAGCATACCTAAAGGCAATGTACCTTTTGATACAGTACACATTGATCACCTAGGTCCATTAAGTTACGGTCAATCTTCAAAGAAACACATATTAGTAGTCATAGACGCTTTTACGAAATTTACGAAATTATATGCAACAAAAACCACAAAAACCAAAGAGGCAATAGAATGTTTATGTCACTATTTCAGAGCTTATAGTAAGCCACGAACAATCGTATCGGATAGGGGTAGTTGTTTCACTTCCGAAGAATTTAGGGATTTTACGGAAGAATACGGAATCAAACACATAAAAATTGCCACCGGTTCACCACAGGCAAATGGGCAAGTGGAACGAGTTAACCGAGTCATAGTGCCGATGTTAGCTAAATTGTTAGGTGACGAAAATAAAAGAGTATGGCAAAAGGAACTACCTACCGTCGAATTTTCTCTAAACAACACAGTTAGTAAAGCGACAGGAGAAATAGCGAGTAAATTGTTATTTGGAGTAGAACAAAGAGGAAAAGTTACAGATGAAGTGAAAGAATATTTAGAAACAAATGTACAGGGAAAGGAAAGGAATCTAATAGATCTAAGAGAACAAGCAGAATCGAAAAATGAAATAAGTCAAGCATACAACAAAGAATACTACGATAAGAAACATAAAGCAGCTCATAACTACAGGGAAGGAGATTATGTAATGATAAGAAACTTTGATACTACCTTAGGGGTATCCAACAAACTAGTTTCTAAGTTCAAAGGAACATATGAAATATTTAAAGTATTAAGAAATGATCGCTATGTAATTGGTGACATCGAAGGTTTCCAAGCAACCCAGAAACCATACCAGGGAGTGTGGGAGGCTGCAAACATGAGGTTATGGAAAGAAACCAAATAAAATTTAGATTTAAGTTTGTGATATTTAATTTAAGAGAAAACAAGTACAATTTTTCATATATATATACATAGACATTAATGAAAAAAAAATAATAAAGAGAAATATAAACGTGGCCGAGGACGGCCAGGTTGTCAGGAAAGGCCGAATTGTAAGAGTCCAATATGCGGACTCGCCATGACGCCTCGCGACGACGGGCGACTCATGCGAACGCACCGAATAGCGAGGAACGGCTCGAGAGAAGGGAGAGCTGGAAGATACATGGCGGAAGAGCCATGAGGCGTCCTGTTATGTTAAGAGTTGTAAGATCCCATTTGTGTAAACCGTCCAAACAAACAAATAAATAACCACATAACCACATCCATTATGGTCATCCTTACACAATTCCGTATTTATAGCGAGACGGAAGAAATTAACGATCATAAATTGCCGTAACGGCCGTTCAGCTTTCGTTCTGGTATATAGACTCGGTCGAGTCTCGCGCGGCGCATACAAAAAAAAATTTTTTTATACAGGGTGATTCATTCACCACCTTACGTGGGTGTATTCCTCGTGAAAATCTGAAACTAAATTTCCTTTACCAAAACTTCGAGGGACTAACCGTTTGGGAGCTACGGAAGATCTTAGTTGACCAATCACAGGGCTTATGAGTGACGTAAACAGGGCCGGTTCGAAAGTGTAAGTCGAGCAGTGCCCGCGGCGGTTCGATTTTTATTGTACGACGTTTCAGTTCGATTTCTAGATGAGTATGACGGCGTCGCCTCCTGGAGATGTCTTTGTACGGCATTCACCTCCGTTCTCGTCGTCCTGATCCTCTGCTTCATAGTTTCGGTCGTCCAGGTCCTCCGCTCCGTAGTTTCAGTCGTCCAGGTCCTGCGCTTCGTAGTTCTCGCAGTCCAGGTCCTCCGCTTCGTAGTTGTAGTCGTCCAGGTCCTGCGCTTCGTTGTTCTCGCAGTCCAGGTCCTCTGCTCCGTAGTTTCAGTCGTCCAGGTCCTGCGCTTCGTTGTTCTCGCAGTCCAGGTCCTCCGCTCCGTAGTTTCAGTCGTCCAGATCCTCCGTTTGGTAGTTTTAGTCGTCCAGGTCCTCCGCTCCGTAGTTTTAGTCGTCCAGGTCCTTCGCTCCGTAGTTTGAGTCGTCCAGGTCCTCCGCTCCGTAGTTTTAGTCGTCCAGGTCCTGCGCTTCGTAGTTCTCGCAGTCCAGGTCCTCCGCACTGTAGTTCTCGTAGTCCAGGTCCTCGGATTCGTAGTTTGAGTCGTCTAGGTCCACCGCTTCGTAATCGTCCAAGTTCTCGGCTTTATTAGCTAATTATCGATTAGCAATTAATATTGTACACCCAACGAGTTTGATTCTGATACCTCCGTTCTGGACAACTTTTGAATCATGTTGGCAATAGTGACGTCTCACAGCGCGCCGTGACAGAACGGCGTGCAGCCATAGCGCGACCCGTAAACTGTCATTTATACGCCAAGTGACTCTACTAACCCTAAATTGTAGGCTGGTTTTTATGATTGACGATACTTTACAATGATGTTATTTTTTATAAATCAACTGAATTTTTTATGAATGATTGGATGTAACGAAAATGAAATCATACAGACAATCTTTTTATCATACGATTACCATTTTTATTTAATCAACGAATTCATCGATACTAGAATTATGTTATTTTAATATTCTATAAAAATTTTAAAGTTATGGCACAGTCTAAGCAGATGTAGTTATGGGACGTGACAATTTTACCGCGACACGTATCGGTACTCATTAGGAAATATATATATATATATGTATATATACGGTACAGCGGACGTTGATCGCCTATCACAGACACATTTTTACAGATACCTATAATTTTATTTCTACTGAACATACATAAATCATTCACAATGAAACGCTATATAATAAAATATCAATTCCAAATAAAACTCGTTGTAACTAAACAAGTTCGTTATTTTGACTATTTATTTAGCGATAATTATAGATAAGACAACGGTTTAATAATTCTTGTTGAGTAACATCGATCAAAATTAAACTTATTACAACTCAAAAAAATGTAAACTCTAACATTTATTTATATATGTTTAGAGACGACAATATAAATTCAACAACAGATTCAACTAAGTCAAAGTGTATATATAAATCTAAACTTACACATGATATTCGTAAATGATTACTGTAAGAGTATAGGGGCTTTGCCGATATGATTTCTAATGTGGGCCACCCCGTGAATGAACCAATGTTGAAATAAACAAAGCTCTTCTGTTATTAATAAATGAAGCAGTTCGATCTCCTTCTTCTGTACGGATAAAACCGATATATAATTTTGTCTTGTATCTGATAACTAATAAATACGTTATATACCAATTATAAAGCTAACAGGTTATGGGCCCAGAGCACGCTTCCACTGCGCGAAAAAGCTCTGGTGATACTGTGATAAAAGTGATTAAAAGAATTTAGAAAGTGAGTACATTTCAATATTCTTCGACGAATACATTAAGAGAATTTAGAAGGTGAGTACATCTCAATATTCTTCGCCGAATGAACAAAGGGATTTAGAAGTAAAATAGAGATGAAAATATAAATGAAAATATGAAGGATTAGAGTAATTTGATAATCATTATGAATTTTTCAATAAAAAAAAAAAAAAAATTAATCAATTTAAAAAAATTCATTTAATATATAAAAAAAGAGGCATGTGTTTGCATGGGCGATGTAAACAAACTTTTTCCATCGCAACTAGAGTATAGAGTGACAAGAGAAACAAAGCTGAAACGTTCTTCTTTTATTGGAAGCTGTTATTAAGAGTTAGAGGAATTTTATTGAAGTTTTCTTTAATAAAGTTAATAAAATAAAATTGATAAAGAGATAAATCCCACAAAACAAACAAATAAGAATTCAGGGCAGTTTTTGGGTGAAAACTTGCAGTGCGGTATAGCCTATTAGCTGACTAGGGAAACTGAAGATTTTCGTACGCGCCGTGTATGTGTGCGTGATCAACCGATTCTGACAGATTTCATTGCTGTGCGTGAAATCAAACCTCAGTACATGGTGTGCATATACATGTGAGTGTTGCGGAGAAACTCAGATCTCAGTTTCAAGTCATCTTTGATTGCTGTGCATCAATTTTTGACTTAGAAGCACGAAACGAAACATTCTTGTATTTGTTAATTACACACAAGCATTAAAATTACCTGGTATTAGATGTAACCTAAAGAGAATACTAGAGTTCAATAGAGTTAGAGAATAAAAATCAACATAAAAACTAATCAGATCGAATGTTCGTTTCTAAATCCTGAAATAGATGGCAGAAAAGAACTTGAAAGATGAAAATGTGAAGAGATTCATTCCTTACATGTTCGACTATGAGAGTGATGAGTATATGATAGGGACTTACGAGGACGAGAATCACATGAAGAGCATGGAAGAAGGAAAAGAGTCAACTAAAGAGATCAAAGAGGCTGAGAAATCTCAGGATAATAATTCAGAGGAATTAGATTCAAGTTATAAGAGTAAGAGAACTTTTTATATACGTCATTTCAAAATTTTTACGAGTTCTTTCACACATATCTGCCTAGTTTGTATAATACATACAAGTGTGGGTAAATAGAGTACTGTGAAATCTAGAGTTGAAGAAAGAGTTAGATGGTCAGGCCAGACTATATTTAAACTTTCAAGAGAAACCCAGGATATAATTTATCAGTTTATTATTCACAGTAAAAATGAAGAGTTTAGAGAATGAAGAGAACACAGAAAATAAGATGAAACCAGTTATTAAAGAGGACACAGTATATAAACCTATAACTGCGAATCAAATTACAAGTCTTCATTACCAAATGCAACTGGAACAACAAAACAAGCAGGCTGAGAAGACTGAGGCAGTGTCTAAGGCATTATCTTCTTCTGTAACCCAACTAGCTAAAGTTATGGAGGGAGTTCAGAAAATGGTCACAACACTGGCTGACGTCTCGAGAAATAATGTAGAAGCAGAGAGACTTCGACTTCAATATTTGGAGGCACACAAAAATAGTCAAACAAATAAAGAGGTCGATAACTCAAACCCTGATCATTCTTATGAACAATCAAAAGATAAGAGTAAGAATAGAAAATTAGAGAACCCCACTGAAATAGTCAAAACAACTAAGAAGTCAGAGCAAATTGATCAAAACAACTTAAATAAAGATTTTGAATTGTTGAAGAAAGTAGTAGGGAATGAGTTTCTCAACAATAAAATAAACATTAAGAGAGAGTATAAATTGTCACAGAAGTCAAACTTTGATCTTTGGATGGATTACTTAAGATCTGATTTGACCAGTAATGATTTATTGGATGTAATAGATCCAAGAATACCAGGTCCAGAAAACATGTCTGAAACTAAATCCATAAAAAGAAAGAACTTGGTACGAGACATTATAATCAATCATTTAGATGAAAATTATCATAAAAAAATCTTGAATGAGTCAGATCCTAGAGAAATAATAAAGAAATTGAAAGGTCATAGAAAAAATGAAGTGAATGTTACACATACGTCGGTAAGAGCAAGACTCTACCAAACTAAGATGAGAAAAGACGAAAATTCCAAAAAGTATTAGGTTAACGATTTCTGCGAACGATTCGACTCAATCATTAGAGAATATGAGGTATGTGAAGACGCAGTAACTCTAACAGAACAAGAAAAGCGATCTTCGTTTTACCAAGCTGTGACTACTATTAATCCTGAACTTAGAAATGCAGATCTGATCAGAAGACAGACAACATCCAAAGAGATGACTCTAGAGGAAATAAAGAGTTTTATCTTACAATTAGAGGCAGAAAAGAAGAATGACATCAAAGAGGAGTCTAAGGCTCAAAGAGCATACCCAAAACAGAACTCGAACTCAGAAAATCGTTGCCACAGATGTAACAAATCGGGTCATTGGGCTAAAGAGTGCAATCTGGACGATACGGACAAATGGTTCTGCTATTTTTGTCAAGAAGTTAAAAATCACAAGGGCAGTAACTGTCCACAAGCAGGTGCTAAGTTCAGAGATAAGAGAATTGGTAACAAACCTCAATATAAAAACAATTTCAATAAAACCAATTTCAATAAAAACAATAATTACAAAAACTCAAGTGACACAAATTACAAGAGTGAAAATAAGAGTAGGAATGATCAGAAAGGGTTTAAGAGAGTTGACAATAGAGGTAGAGTGAAGAAATTCCGTAATACAAATTATGGAAATGCTAGAAGAACAACTGGAGGAAAAGACAAAGGACAAAAGGAATCAGGTGAGTCTGAGTTAGATGTAATAGAGTCTATAAATTTTATAGCAGATTCAGGCGCAACTGATCACATTGTAAATGATAATATAAAACTGAGGGACTTTAAGAGGTGTGAAAATGAGGTTATTAAGAGTGCTAATAAGAAAGACATAGCAGATATCCGGATAGATGGAAAAGGGGATCTTCTATTGTTGCCAAGTTCACCCGGACAGAGAATTATAAAATTAACAAATATAATTTCAGCGAAAGATATCTCAGATAATTTGTTATCCCTCAGAAAATTAGCAGATACTGGACTCAGCATATACCTAGAAGATGAAATACTTAGAGTTTACAATAAGATCACGGACGAGACAATTTTAAGGGGAAAATACGAAAAACCAAACTGGATAATAAACTTTAGAGTTGAAGAGGACAGTGAATACAATAAAGAGACCTTAGAGGTAGAAAAACACTGTTACAACATAACGACACTATCAGAGAATGAGCTCTCAAGACAATCACAGACAAGCATTGAAGTTAAAGATTTTAAAAGTTCGGAGGGAGAAGTTGAAGAGCTTGAAAATGCTAGTTCTGCGATCGGGAGGGAGAATAAAGAGAAGTTCATAGATTCAAATAAAGACAAAGAGGTAAACATGGACAGAGTAGGTCTAATAGAATGGGATGGCAACCAGATGTCTAGAGAAACAATCAAAATAGACACTTTAGAAGCAGTTAAGAATATGGAAGAAAAGTTTAATATAAATCCATTCGAGGATAAATTACGAAAGTTTAAGAAACTAGACGAGGCGATGCTATGGCATTTTAGATTAGGACATGCATCATTGAACTATTTGAAGAAACTACAGAAAACAGTTAAGAGTTTAGAAAAGGTGAAATTCGATGAGTCCATCCTGGAGTGTGAAGTGTGTGTAATGGCAAAGATGGAAAAACTACCATTTAGAGAGACAAGAACTAGAGCTGAAAGGTCACTTCAAGTAATACACACTGATACGATGGGTCCTATAAAACCTCCTTCGTATCCAGGAGAAAAGAGATTTATAAATGTTTTCGTAGATGATTATTCTAGATTAGCTAGAGCATACTCGTTGAAAACAAAAGACGAATCAGGTAAAGCGTTAGAAGGGTTTTTGATTTCAACTCGAAATCTTCTGGGTAAAAATGAAAAGGTATGCTATGTGAAGTCAGATCAGGGCACTGAGTTCACAGGAAAGAAATTTATGGAAATCTTACAACAAGAGAAAATAGAGATTGAACTAACACCACCATATACACCTGAACACAATGGGGTAGCGGAAAGGTTCAATGCAACAATCCAGAGAAAAGTTAGAGCATATATGTTCGATTCCGGACTACCAAAAAGTATGTGGGAGCTTGCTGTTGATGCCGCTGTACATGCATACAACAGGACTCCTCATAAATCCATAGAATACGAAAGTCCACTAAAGAAATTTGCACTAAATACGAACTGTCATTTTGATAAAATAAAGAGGTTTGGCTGCATAGGGTACATAAAAATACCAAAGCCTAATTCAAAATTTGATGAGCGTGCGATAAAAGCAGTACTGGTGGGATATAAAACTACTGGGTATTTACTATGGCATCCCAGTTCCAGAAAATTCCTAGAGTCAAGACACGTTAGATTTAATGAGAAACTTGTATATAAAGATGTATACAAAAGAGATAAAGAAACAAACATATTAGAGTCAAAAGAAGATGAAGAGGCAAATGACTGGAATTGGATGAAAGAGTTTGAAGAGGAAAAGCAAGAAGAGACAAAAGAAGAAAAAGTGGAACCCCGAAAAAGAGGTAGACCACGAAAATCAACTAAAGAGAAAAATAAAAAAAGGAATGTTGTAGAACAGGAAATGAACAAGACTCCAATAAGACGAAGCAAAAGGAAACTAGAGGTTGCAAAACATATTAAGAGTTTATACATGGGAAAATTGATTAAAGATATCAGCTATACCAACAATGCTAGAGAATCAACAGACACACAAAATTCAAGAGTAGAAGATAACCTAGAGAAACAAATGAGAGAAAAAGAAATGATATACTGCTTTATAGCAACATTAAACAAAGATCCGACTTCCTATAAAGAGGCAATGCAGACTAGAGAAAAAGAAAAATGGAAACATGCTGTAAAAGAGGAACTTAAGTCTATGGCTGAAAACAATGTGTGGACACTGATAGATAAATCAAATATAATACTGAACGGAAAAAGAGCAAATATCATAGACTCAAAATGGGTCTTCAAGGTAAAATCAGAGGCTGATGGATCCACACGATTCAAGGCAAGATTAGTCACTAGAGGTTTCAAAGACAACAATGAATATGACTTAAGAGAGACATATGCACCGGTATCTAGAATGCCTGTTATACGATCAATATTTGCAATAATCAATAGATATGATTTGCAAGCCTGCCAATTAGATGTTAAGACAGCATTTCTGAATGGAGTAATAGAGGAAGAAATCTACATGTACATTCCAGATGGCTTAGAGGTAGATGAACATACGAAGAGAAGTAAAGTATGCAAATTAGAGAAAGCACTTTATGGTCTAAAAATAAGTCCTAAGAAATGGAATAAGAGGTTTACGGAAGAAGTACGAAAGATTGGATTAGAGAATGACTTACACGAGCCATGCCTGTACACCTGGAGGAAAGATGGAAAAATGGTTGTACTATTGTTATATGTTGATGACATCTTACTGGCTGGCAACGATGAAGAAAAATTAGATGAAATTAAAAAACACTTAAACAAGGTTTTTGAGATGAGGAATCTAGGGGAACCAAAGAGTTTTCTAGGTATGGAAATAGAAAGGAATAAAGAAAAGAAATATATAATTATTAATCAGACGAGATATACAGAGAGCATACTAGAAAAATTTCACATGAAAGATTGCAATCCCCAAAGCACACCTATGGTAACCAGACAGGTGAGCAACAGAAGCAAGAGAAGGAAATTAGAGAATCCAGAAATTAAGACAGATGATAAAACCAAGAAAGTACCGTATAGAGAGGCCATCGGAAGCCTGATGTATCTGGCAAACGCAACGCGTCCTGATATATCCTTTGCGGTCAATTATCTTGCGAGAAAACAAGTAGAGCCAACCGAGGATGATTGGATGGATGTAAAGAGGATTTTCAGATACCTGAAGGGCAGTGTCAACTCAGGACTGAAATTTAAAACAGAAACTGAACAATTAGAGGCATTTACAGATGCAAGCTTTAGAGATCATGAAGATTCAACATCTACATCAGGATACATAATAAGACTATTTGGCGAAATTGTAGCATGGAGGAGTCATAAGCAAGCAAGTGTGACTCTGTCTACTTGTCAAGCCGAATATTTGGCTATGAGTGAAGCATGTACCGAAATAATATCACTCGATAAAGCCATTAGACAAGTAATAGGTAAAACACTTTATCCTGTAATAATCTGGTGCGACAACAGAGCTGCAGGTGACTGTACAAAAAAAGATGGAAGCCATAAACTCAAGATGTTCGATAATAGTCTCAAGGAGATACAGGAAAGTCTTAAAGAAAGAGAGCAGAGTGGGACTAGAAAGCACATGGCACAGAGTCATGGAGACTATATTAAGGAATGTGTCAATCAGAACAAAATTAGAGTCGAATGGATAGCTACTAAAGAGAATCTAGCTGATTGTATGACGAAACCCTTACCATTAGATGCACACAAATATCTTAGAGACAAAATAATGATGTAGATACGTTAAAATGAAACTTAAGAGTTACGATCATCAACAATCTATCATCTATTTTGATTTCAGAAAATACATAGAGTTAAGAGTCAGCAAAGATATAATCACCCAGATGCAAGGACAACCAATTCACTCTAGCACTGAGTCAACATAATATTACATACTTACTTAAATTTCATATTTGTTACATTATACTAAAATAGAGGTGCAAATCGACAAAGGGAGGGAGTGTAAGAGTATAGGGGCTTTGCCGATATGATTTCTAATGTGGGCCACCCCGTGAATGAACCAATGTTGAAATAAACAAAGCTCTTCTGTTATTAATAAATGAAGCAGTTCGATCTCCTTCTTCTGTACGGATAAAACCGATATATAATTTTGTCTTGTATCTGATAACTAATAAATACGTTATATACCAATTATAAAGCTAACAATTACATATAACAGTATTTAACTAAATTCACGCAAACTTTTCACAATGAAACATAAGGTAAGGTAGGGTAAGGTGTGTATGACTTTCGTTGTGACTAGAGTATATCAGAATAAATTGCACATCTGTTCATATTGTGAACTGATCAGACCTCTGACGGACAGCCAAATTTTGATTAGAATGATTAAAAATATATAACAAAACTCATAGTATAACGTAATCATATCTTTGACCAGCAATCACAATTTGACGAGAGATATAATAATATAAAACAAAACTGATCACACAGTTTGCTATACTAAGTAGAATACAAAAATAGCTTATCGTAGTCCAGCGCATCGACCGTCGATTGCTACACTTGTCAGTAGACTCCTGAGTCTATTCTAACTAGGCAATGCCAATTCACCGACGAAAAAGTTTTTCCAACAGTCTTTAACAGAATTAACTCAAAACGAAACGAAACAAATCAAAACTTAAAGAATATTATAACAATTAAACCAAAAATTAACCCTATTAACATAATATGAAAACGAAGTGGTGGGGAAGTGCGGAACGGTATTTCAATGTCATACGCATAAGTTCAAGTGAACTTATTACTGCACCTAATGAATGACGATGAATATATCGGAATTCTCAAATCTGTTATACTGGCCTTCATCATAGTCTATATATTCTTCGAAATAAATGCCATAATTTACAATTGCCTAGTTCAATAGTGCAGCGCATACGTAGCTTTCCAAGACTCTGCAAACAAATCTGTGCAGTATGAAATAAGTTCCATAACAAAGCCAAGATACACTCAAGTTATAGTGGGTTTATGCCTCGTCTATTTCAGTCAGCTCAACATAATGACAGCTGGTCTTGAATAATTGAATTTAAACTATTGGCCAAACTATTAATAATCGATTTGCCAGCCGTCATTATCTATCACGTCATTTAAACGTTGAGGCATCGAACCCACTACAGCTTCAGCATACTCTGGCCTTGCTCGGAGCCCTTCCCAAGTTGCACAGACTCGATTGCAGAGTCCTGCCCTTCTCTCACCCTCCACCGGCGTCCATCCCCGTCCCATTTCCGACCAAAAATTTTCAATAGGATTTAGGTCCGGGGATTTAGCCGGCCAGTCAAATCGTACGACCTCCGGATGGTCCTCGTACCACTCTCTTACTATTCGAGCGGTATGCACCGCACTATTATCTTCGACAATTCTAATTATCGGCATGTCTTCCTCAGAATATACAGCCCGTACAGAAGGCAGCATGACATCTTCTAGAATTTCGATATATCCCTCGGCATTCATCTGGCGACGGATCTCATGCAGTTCACCCGGACCTGCAGCACTGACCCATCCCCAGAACGACGCAGTAACTCGTCCACTTCTTGTCCCGCGTATGACATTGTTCGGGTGATACCGTTCCCCATCTTCCCTCCAAACATTCAACCGACTGTCCTTGTCCGTTGAAAAAACTTTTTCGTCGGTGAAAATAACATTGTTCCAGTATTCGGCAGTTACTGGCAGGTGTTCCAACGCAAATCCTATGCGCCTTTCGCGATGGTTTTGGCTCATATCAATTTTTTTTGCGGCACGCCGACAGTGCAGATCATCTTCTCGCAACCTCTTACTCACAATCCACGGTGATGCCACTATTTCCAGAGCTGCCGCAACTTGCGTGGCAGCCTGGAATGGGTTCCTACGAACCGACATGCATATCGCGGCATCCGTTTCTGCCGTTGTCTTCCTTTCAGCACCATTATCCTTACGGTTGTCTCGCAACCCGACCATGCCGCCTTCAATATACTTCCTCACGTACCGCTTGACAGTTATTAAACTGCATCCAACGATTTCTAAATTAAATTAAAAATCGTTAAATTGTTACCGATTTTGAATTTGAAAAGACTATTTCGAATTTTTTATTTTTTATTTAATAATTCACCGGAAATTTCACGCTGCGTGACTCCACCTCCCAGCCACAATCCTATCACCCGTCCGTAATCAACAGCTGTCGGTCGAAACATGCTGTAAATTACGCGTGTATACCGATATGAATAATCATTTAAACAATAATAATTCAACAATAATAATTCACGGTATGCTTAAATCTTTCGGATTATGTGTCCGCTTATTTCAAATTCATAACTTTTAAAAACTTACGATACGTACTTTTTTTTTGATGATGGCAGATTTCTTCAAATATTACTGTTGTGTTTGCTCCACATAATATTTTTCGGAGGGTTAAATCAATCGTATACAATTAATTCAACGTTATTGAAAAAATTGACCATCAATCGCAGGTAACCAAGAGGCTGTTAATGACGTCGTTGTATTTTGAATTTTTGAAATAATGCATATCGTTAACAACGTAGTTGGAAATAAACGTTAATAATAATCGTAGTTGGCGTAAGATCGACGTCATTAACAGCCTCTTGGTTACCTGCGATTGATGGTCAATTTTTTCAATAACGTTGAATTAATTGTATACGATTGATTTAACCCTCCGAAAAATATTATGTGGAGCAAACACAACAGTAATATTTGAAGAAATCTGCCATCATCAAAAAAAAAGTACGTATCGTAAGTTTTTAAAAGTTATGAATTTGAAATAAGCGGACACATAATCCGAAAGATTTAAGCATACCGTGAATTATTATTGTTGAATTATTATTGTTTAAATGATTATTCATATCGGTATACACGCGTAATTTACAGCATGTTTCGACCGACAGCTGTTGATTACGGACGGGTGATAGGATTGTGGCTGGGAGGTGGAGTCACGCAGCGTGAAATTTCCGGTGAATTATTAAATAAAAAATAAAAAATTCGAAATAGTCTTTTCAAATTCAAAATCGGTAACAATTTAACGATTTTTAATTTAATTTAGAAATCGTTGGATGCAGTTTAATAACTGTCAAGCGGTACGTGAGGAAGTATATTGAAGGCGGCATGGTCGGGTTGCGAGACAACCGTAAGGATAATGGTGCTGAAAGGAAGACAACGGCAGAAACGGATGCCGCGATATGCATGTCGGTTCGTAGGAACCCATTCCAGGCTGCCACGCAAGTTGCGGCAGCTCTGGAAATAGTGGCATCACCGTGGATTGTGAGTAAGAGGTTGCGAGAAGATGATCTGCACTGTCGGCGTGCCGCAAAAAAAATTGATATGAGCCAAAACCATCGCGAAAGGCGCATAGGATTTGCGTTGGAACACCTGCCAGTAACTGCCGAATACTGGAACAATGTTATTTTCACCGACGAAAAAGTTTTTTCAACGGACAAGGACAGTCGGTTGAATGTTTGGAGGGAAGATGGGGAACGGTATCACCCGAACAATGTCATACGCGGGACAAGAAGTGGACGAGTTACTGCGTCGTTCTGGGGATGGGTCAGTGCTGCAGGTCCGGGTGAACTGCATGAGATCCGTCGCCAGATGAATGCCGAGGGATATATCGAAATTCTAGAAGATGTCATGCTGCCTTCTGTACGGGCTGTATATTCTGAGGAAGACATGCCGATAATTAGAATTGTCGAAGATAATAGTGCGGTGCATACCGCTCGAATAGTAAGAGAGTGGTACGAGGACCATCCGGAGGTCGTACGATTTGACTGGCCGGCTAAATCCCCGGACCTAAATCCTATTGAAAATTTTTGGTCGGAAATGGGACGGGGATGGACGCCGGTGGAGGGTGAGAGAAGGGCAGGACTCTGCAATCGAGTCTGTGCAACTTGGGAAGGGCTCCGAGCAAGGCCAGAGTATGCTGAAGCTGTAGTGGGTTCGATGCCTCAACGTTTAAATGACGTGATAGATAATGACGGCTGGCAAATCGATTATTAATAGTTTGGCCAATAGTTTAAATTCAATTATTCAAGACCAGCTGTCATTATGTTGAGCTGACTGAAATAGACGAGGCATAAACCCACTATAACTTGAGTGTATCTTGGCTTTGTTATGGAACTTATTTCATACTGCACAGATTTGTTTGCAGAGTCTTGGAAAGCTACGTATGCGCTGCACTATTGAACTAGGCAATTGTAAATTATGGCATTTATTTCGAAGAATATATAGACTATGATGAAGGCCAGTATAACAGATTTGAGAATTCCGATATATTCATCGTCATTCATTAGGTGCAGTAATAAGTTCACTTGAACTTATGCGTATGACATTGAAATACCGTTCCGCACTTCCCCACCACTTCGTTTTCATATTATGTTAATAGGGTTAATTTTTGGTTTAATTGTTATAATATTCTTTAAGTTTTGATTTGTTTCGTTTCGTTTTGAGTTAATTCTGTTAAAGACTGTTGGAAAAACTTTTTCGTCGGTGAATTGGCATTGCCTAGTTAGAATAGACTCAGGAGTCTACTGACAAGTGTAGCAATCGACGGTCGATGCGCTGGACTACGATAAGCTATTTTTGTATTCTACTTAGTATAGCAAACTGTGTGATCAGTTTTGTTTTATATTATTATATCTCTCGTCAAATTGTGATTGCTGGTCAAAGATATGATTACGTTATACTATGAGTTTTGTTATATATTTTTAATCATTCTAATCAAAATTTGGCTGTCCGTCAGAGGTCTGATCAGTTCACAATATGAACAGATGTGCAATTTATTCTGATATACTCTAGTCACAACGAAAGTCATACACACCTTACCCTACCTTACCTTATGTTTCATTGTGAAAAGTTTGCGTGAATTTAGTTAAATACTGTTATATGTAATCATTTACGAATATCATGTGTAAGTTTAGATTTATATATACACTTTGACTTAGTTGAATCTGTTGTTGAATTTATATTGTCGTCTCTAAACATATATAAATAAATGTTAGAGTTTACATTTTTTTGAGTTGTAATAAGTTTAATTTTGATCGATGTTACTCAACAAGAATTATTAAACCGTTGTCTTATCTATAATTATCGCTAAATAAATAGTCAAAATAACGAACTTGTTTAGTTACAACGAGTTTTATTTGGAATTGATATTTTATTATATAGCGTTTCATTGTGAATGATTTATGTATGTTCAGTAGAAATAAAATTATAGGTATCTGTGAAAATGTGTCTGTGATAGGCGATCAACGTCCGCTGTACCGTATATATACATATATATATATATTTCCTAATGAGTACCGATACGTGTCGCGGTAAAATTGTCACGTCCCATAACTACATCTGCTTAGACTGTGCCATAACTTTAAAATTTTTATAGAATATTAAAATAACATAATTCTAGTATCGATGAATTCGTTGATTAAATAAAAATGGTAATCGTATGATAAAAAGATTGTCTGTATGATTTCATTTTCGTTACATCCAATCATTCATAAAAAATTCAGTTGATTTATAAAAAATAACATCATTGTAAAGTATCGTCAATCATAAAAACCAGCCTACAATTTAGGGTTAGTAGAGTCACTTGGCGTATAAATGACAGTTTACGGGTCGCGCTATGGCTGTACGCCGTTCTGTCACGGCGCGCTGTGAGACGTCACTATTGCCAACATGATTCAAAAGTTGTCCAGAACGGAGGTATCAGAATCAAACTCGTTGGGTGTACAAACAAATTTGCTTAACTCATCTTTTCACAGCGAGTTGTAATTTGGCAGAACCGGTGCGACCCATAACAGCTGTTACTAAAAATCGGGCTTTATCGAAAAGTAATGAATTATGCTTCGTATGAGTACAGGTACGCTGGTAATGTGCCTGCATGCCTTCAGAAAAGTACACAGAGAGAACGTGAGCAGTCAATGTCAGTTGAGAAATGTATGTATGCGTTAATATTTAAACGTTACAACAGCTGTTATGGTGATCATCCGATTCATTTGATTAATCTATTATAACGTTAATAAATTTACTAAAAGAATGAAAACAACAACAACATAATGAGCAACGACCAATAATTATTTAATAATGATAATACCAGATATAATAATTGTAACATCAATATATTTATTTATTTTTTTTCGGAGGGGAAAAATGCCTTATGCACCGTCAGGGGATATTCGTATCCGCTGGTATGTGGGACTCGCACCCACTAAAAAATCGCCTCTTCGACAGGCATGTATAAAATAATTAATCGAACAATAAAGTAAATAAGGTAACTGAACAATAAAATAAAATAAGTAACAGAAGAATAAATTAAATAAGGTAACCGAACAATAAAATAAAATAAGTAAGAGAAGAATGGCTTCCGTTTCCGACAGCGAATGTGACAGAAGAGTGTGAGATAGAGTGCAAGAAAATTGTCAAAAAAGGTGGCGTGAGAGAAGTTTGAGTGTGGAGAAGGGCGAGAGGGGGTGCGACAGACGCGCGAGAGTGGAGATAACATAAGGGGAAACGCAGGAAAGCATAAAACAGTGAGTAGGAGGGGTAGAAAACAGAGTGGGAATTGAGGTTAGGGGGTAGGGCGGGAAACGCAGGAGAGAGCGGGGACAGGTGGTCAGGCGACGCAGTGGACAGAAAAGAAACCCAGGGAGGAGCGCAGGTAAGGTAGAACGGGCGAGTCGGTAAGGAAGGTAGGCGGCCCAAGGTAAAGAGGAGCGCCGCAGCTCCGAGAAAGGAGAAGAGATGGGGAAGGACGGAGAGGGGGATAATGGGAAGGGGGGCGGGGAAGGAGCGAGGAGGAAGCCAGGAAAGCCGTCCAACGCGGAGCTGCTAATAAGGATGGGGAGGGAGAGAAGTCAGAGTCTAGGGTCAGTGGCGGACCTGTGGAAGAGAAAAAGGGAGAGCAATGATGAGCGAGAGGAGGAGGAGTACATGATTGAAAGAAAAGAAGAGGGAAAAAGGATATTCGGAAAAAGCAGAAAATTAGCCAGGTCGCCCGTGAAAGGGAGCGAAAAAGAAAGAAAAGAAGGGGACGAGGAAGAGGAGGCGGAGGAAGAGGAGGAGGAGGACCCAGAGCGAGAAGAGATAAGGGAGGATGTGTTGACAAGGATAATCAGAGAGACGATAAGAGAAGAGATGGAGGAGATGAAAAGGCAGGGGAAAAAGCAGCGGAAGAGGCGAAGCAAGTAAGGGAGGAGTGGGAAATCAAAGAGAGAAAATGGGAGGGAGAGAAGAGAAAGTGGGAGGAGAGAGTAAAGGAGTTAGAAAAGAGACTAGAGGGGGTAGAGAAAGAGAAAACGAAGGGTGAGGAGGAGAGGAGCGCAGATGAGTGCGTAGAAAAAGCGCTGAAAAGGAAGGAGAAAGAGATAATGAAAATCGATCAAAGGAAGGAAAAAAAGAAGGAAGAAGAGGCAAGGGAGATCGAAAGAAAACTAAGAGAGATTGAGGAGGAAATAGAAAGGAAGAGGAAAGACGAAGTAAGAGAGAATATCGGGATAAGAGGAGCGAAATGGGAAGAAGGAAGAGCCAAGGACAAAGTGCAGGAGCTAATGGATGCAATAGGAGCGTCCGTGGACCTCAGAGAGGTGAGAGAGTCCGGAGGGATAAGAGGGAAGGTGATAATAGCAAAACTAGGAAGCAGGGAGCAGAAATCAGTGGTGATGGAGAAAAAGAAGAAGCTATGGGGACGAGAAGAAAGAATAGACGACGACCTGACGTGGGAGGAAAGAAGAGTAAAGAGGAGGTTAAACGAAATAGCGTGGAAATTTAGAAGGAAGGGGCGAAGAGTGAACGTAGGATATGGGAGGTTATGGATAGAGGGAAAGGTATGGAGATGGGACGAAGAGAAGAAAGCGATAGTAGACCTAGAGGGGAGAGCAAGAGAAGAAGAGGGAGAGGAGGAGGAGAACAGCGACGCGGCAAGGGGAGGGGAAGATAAAGAGAAAGGAGGCATGGAGAGAGAAATAGAGGAAGAAGCGATGGAATACAGGGACGAAGAACCTGGACAGTGGACAGTAGTAAGGGGAGGATCAAGAGGCAGGGGAAGAGCGAGAGGAAGAGCAAGCCATGCAAATTTAAACTGGATGAGAGGAGGAGGGCAGGGGCAGGAGTAGAGCCGGGAGTAAGAAAGCAGTCGGAGGAAGAAAACAGAGAGAGAAGCGAAAAAGGAGGTAGGAAAGGAAGAGAATGCCTGAGAAAAAAAAGGAGAAAAAGGAAAAAAGAGGACGAGACAAAGGAAACAAGGCAAGGAGCGAAGGATAAAGAAAGGAGGAGTTGGAGAATTGCATTCTGGAACATCGCAGGAATCGCGAGGAAGGACAGAGAATTTTGGAACGAGCTACAAGAATGGGACGTAGTAGTGCTCAGCGAAACATGGGTGGAAGAGAAAGGGTGGGACAAGGTTAGGTGTAAGTTACCAGAGGGGTACATATGGAAAGTACAACACGCGAGAAAGGAGCACAAAAAAGGGAGGGCGAAAGGAGGGTTGGTGATGGGAATAAGAAAGGAGATCGCGTACGAGACGAGAGAAAAGAGAGAAGAAAACGTAGAAGGGATAATCACAGGGAAGACAGAGATAGGAAAGGAAAGGTCGTCGATAGTAGGACTGTACGCTAACGGTGACATAGAGGATAAAATGGAGAAGGTAAAAGAGTACGTCGAGAACGAAGGGAAGGACAGCTTAGTGATAGCGGGAGGGGATCTCAACGCTAGAACTGGAGTAGAGGGAGGGGGGTACTGGGGGGAAAGAAGGGGAGAAGAGATAGAGAGAAAGTCGAAGGACAAAGTAACCAACGGAGAGGGAAAAAGGCTATTAGAGGCAATAGATGAGATGGGATGGACAATAATGAACGGAAACACAGCGGGGGACGAAGAAGGGGAAGTGACTTTCACAGGTGGCAGAGGCGCGACGGTGATAGACTACGCGATAGGAGGTAACGACGCGAGGGACAAAGTGATAAGGCTAGAAATCGGGGACAAAATCGACTCAGACCACCATCCAGTAGTAGTAGAAATAGAAGCAGAAAGTTGGAAGCGAAAGAAGGAAAAGAAAGGGAAGAAGACAGCAAGAGGCGTATGGACGAGAGAAGGGAGTGAGAGATTTAGAAGAGAAATACGTTGGGAGAACGAGGCGGAAAAAGATGTCAATGAAGAGATAAAAAGAATGACCGAGGAAACGAAAAGAGCAGTAGAGAAAGAGGAAAAACAAGAAGATGAAACGAACAAAGAAAGATAGATAGATAGATAGATAGATTTTATTATGCCACATGAGTTGGGCAAGTACGGAGAAGTACAATACAATAGAGTTAATAAAGATATAATACATTATAGATATGGTATGAGTGAATAATAATACAGTAGAGATAAGAAAACAACAGAAAGAAAACATAGGTTGATAAGAAATACAAAAGAGTATCTTACATCTACTTAGCCTACCGATCCATGAGATAATTAGATTAAGCAGAGGTACCACTGACACGCCACTGAAGATGACCTAATTCGAGTGCTCACCATGCTATACCATGCCAATCAGTCAGTCTCCCATTGCCTATAGTAGGTAAAGCTCCTGACTACGGAGTTCCTCCGACTGAAAAAGGTATCTATACAGGCGCGACTTAAACGAGGCTAGAGTGGGAGCGGCCTTAACATCTCCCGGAAGACTGTCCCACAGTTTGACTGCCTGTACCGAGAACGAGCGGCGAGCAGCCTCAGTGGTAAACCCCGGGATGAGGTAGTCGCCTCGAACTAAGCGCCTGGACCCATATGATTCCTGTGGGCGAGCAATAAAGAACTCGCTTAAGTAGGGAGGACGGTTTAGTCTAGTGATTGTAAAGAAGAGTGTCGCTAGAAAATACAGTCGCCTATCCTTGACTGAGAGCCAGCCGAGCTCGCGCCTATGAGGTGAGACGTGCTCGTCCTTAGGCAGTCTGCGCACAAACCGGACACAGCAATTCTGCAACCGCTGGAGTTTCGTATTTAGCTCGCCGGAGACGTCATTGAAGACTACACTACAGTAGTCGAGAATAGGAAAAACCAGTGTCGCAACCAGCATCCGACGTAACGCCGGGGAAAAACAATCCCGAGAGGAGGAGGAGAGCTGCCTGAGAGAACCATGCACGCGGCTAGAAATAGACGCTACCTGCTGATTCCACGTGAGCTTGCTGTCGATGAGAAGCCCTAGGTTACGAACGCAGGAGGAATAGTCAATCGGGCAAGTACCAAGTCGTAGCCTGGGGACAGGGGAATCGTCAAGCCGCGTAATGAAGGGCGAGCTTCCGATCACAATGACCTGGGTTTTACGGACATTAAGAGATAGCCTAGACGAGTTCGACCACTCGCAGATCGCGTCAGTATCATCCTGAAGACGAGCCAGGGCTTCCGGGAGGTCACGCAATGGGCACTGAAGGTAGATTTGGAAATCATCGGCGTAGAGTACATGTTTGCAATGTTGCAGTACCTTAGAGATCCCATTGATCGCGACTAGGAAGATGAGGGGGCCAAGGACCGAGCCTTGCGGGACCCCTCTCTGAAGAGGTTCCCATGTTGACAATTTTCCACCAGGGCCAGAGACAGCCTGGACCCGCCCGTGCAGATAGCTGGCGAACCACGTTACGACGTGCCGCGAGAAGCCTAGTGACACCAACTGAGCCAGGAGAATAGCGTGCGGGATACAGTCAAATGCTTTAGTAAAGTCAAATAGAGCCGCCACCGTGACGCACTGCCTATCAATCCCCCAACGAACGTCCTCAGCGAATTTCAGAAGAGCGGTCTGAGTGCTGAAGCCAGTCCGATACCCCGACTGAAAGGGGTCTAGTAGGTGTTTTGATTCAAGGAAATCAGAGACTTGGAGGAGAACGATACGCTCCAAGACTTTGGAGAGCGTACAAAGAATAGAGACTGGGCGGTAGTCCTGAAGCTGGGACGGTCGCTTGACTTTAGGGACCGGCGTCACTATAGCTTTCTTCCAGAGGGCAGGGAACGTGGCCGAGGAGAGCGAGGCATTAAACAGCCTGAGTATGTAGGGGAACGCCACCGGTAGCGAATCATTGACATTACGCAGAGATAGTTGGTCTGCCCCCCGCGACTGCGACGAGAAGTGATCTAAAGCGTTCACCAACACAACCGGCGAGATATCCTTGAAGTGGAACTGAGAGTCAGAATAGGCCGGCGGAGGCAGCGATTTAATGTAGTCTAGTGCTGTTAGTGGATGTGAGCATTGCGCTATCGCAATGAAGTGCTTATTTAGTGCGTCTGGGGAGAAAGGACAATGCAGTGCAGTCGGCGCAGCAACGGCCCCAAGAGTCCGGAGCTCCTTCCAAAGGAGGTTGGGGGATTCAATCGAGCTAAGTCGATTATAATAGTAGCTTGACCTAGCTTCCTCAATATCAGCAACCAAAGAATCCCTAGATTGCCGGTACAACGCTAGAACACCCTCAGTCCTTGACCGCCTATAAGCTCTGTACAGCCTATCTCGATTGCACAGCGCCACACGCAATTCTCCCACAACCCAAGGGAGTCGTCGGCTTCTGGGAATACACTGACGGAGAGGGGCAATACGATCTAGCGCACCCGTAGTATTGCCATTCAGGCAACAAAGTAGCTCGTCCGGTGATGAGATGTCTGCATGGAAGGATGACCAGTTACTCGATGCCAGCAGGGCGCAAAACTTCTCCGGAGTAAAGTCGCGGTATGAGCGCGCGACGTAAGAGGAGGTCGGAACCCGACGACCAGGGACATCCACTACAACTGAGACGAGGTCATGCCCAGCTATAAATGGACTATCCGATTGGAAGTAGGAGACGACTACGCCACTAGAACTAACCATAACCAAGTCAAGGAGAGTAGACGAACCGCGTGCGTGGTGAGTTTCACGAAAGGGTACTAGAGATAGGTCACGTGCAAGATAAAAATTACGCACATGCTTCGCGTCATCGGAGTTGGACAGCTGATCTGCGTTAAAGTCACCAAGGATCACCGCCAGCGGATAGTTACATGATATCACATCAAAATCCCGGGCAAAGTCATGCAAGAAAGCAGTCTTAGGAGGTCGATACACCACCGCAACTACCAGGGGGGACCCGCCAGGTACATTGACCTCAAGAATGAGGTACTCCGGTTTAGCTTCGTAGGGCTCAGGAGAGGCAACAAGGATCTTAGTATAGAGAGATTCACGCACATACAAAGCTACTCCACCTGCCAATTTTCCAGTCCTGTCCTTCCTAAAGAGAGTGAATCCCGGCAGGGACACCATAGAATCTGGCCGGTCAGGCCGGAGCCAGGTCTCGCTCACCGCTATCACGTCATAAGAGTTAGCCTCGAAGTAGTAGGGGGTGGTGGGACGAGGAAGCCAAGAGCAAGAAGCGAGAAGTAAGAAAGAAGTTGAGGGAGTGGAGAAGAGGGAAGGCAGAGGTGGGAGAATACAGGACGGAGAAGAGAGAATACAACAGAATGTGCGAGAGGAAGAAGCAGGAAGAAAGGAGAGATTCATCAAGGAGGCAGAGGAGGCGAAGACAGAAAGCAAGGTCTGGGAAGTAATAAATAGGGGTAGGAAAAAGAGGAAAAAGATAAATGAAAGCATAGAGAAAGGGCAATGGAAGGAACACTTTATGAAGCTGCTAGGGGGAGTGGAGGAGAGAGCAGTGTCGAAAAAGACGAAAGAAAGAAGAGAAGAAGACAACGAAAAAGAGATAGAGAAAGAAGAAATAAAGAAAGCAATAGATACGTTAAAAGACGGGAAAGCGCCGGGAGGGGACGAAATAGTGAACGAGATATGGAGATACGGAGGGGAGGCGACGGAGCAGTGGGTATGGAAGACGTGCAACAGGGTATGGAGGGGAGAGGGGTGGCCAGACGCATGGAAAGAAGGGTGGATAATTCCAATAGTTAAGAGCGGCGAAGGGAAAAGAGTGGAGGAATACAGAGGAGTAACACTCATGCCGACAATGTACAAAATATACCGAGAGGAAATCTTGAAAGTATACAGTCGACTGCGCATGCGCCAAATAATTGAATTCTATTGGTCGGTGAGATCGTCCCGCGCTGATATTTTAACCTACGAGGCATGGGTGCCAACTTGCAAGAAATGAAGCGAGAGCTGTCGAACTCTCGCGCGTAAAGTAGTCAATCGAGGTTATGTTGTTTTTTATTTCAATTTAATTTCTACTGTATCAAATTAATACGATTTAATAAACTGTTCCCACCTAGCTGCTTCGTTTCTTCCAAGCACCCATCATTTACAGTTAAACCTCTAGTTTTTAATTGTAATTGGAAGAAAACAAATCCTCTATAAATAAACCAATACCATCGAATCGAAACAAGCAATCAGCTGTTCGGAATAAATCTCGACGGCTCTTTCAGAACATCAGGTTTCAATCTCAACAATAAAAGCTTTCCAAGCCTTTCTGAATCACTACCGCAATTCATTGAGATCCTAACCTCAAAAGTTCGTATCAATTACATCGGCGCCAAAAACAAAATTTAACAGCTGAAACTCGGGATGGCCAGCCTGCTTCAGCAGACGACAAAACTCGCGCATGCGCAGTCAACTGTATACTTTCAAGATTTCCTCTCGGTATGCAAAGGTCCTAGCGGGGAGGCTAGAGGAGGAAATGGAGAGGGAAGGAATGATACCACATAATCGGACGGGTTTTAGGAAGGGGATGGGAACGATGGACAACATCTATGTATTGAACCACCTGATAAACAGGAGGATAAGTCGAAAAAAAGGGGGGATGACAGTAATGTTTATTGACCTGAAAGCAGCATTCGACTCGGTAGACAGAGAAGTGCTATGGAAGGCGATGAGGGAGAGAGGGGTAAGGAAAGAGCTGATAGCAAGGGTAGAAGAGATTTACAGAGAGACTAGGAACAGAGTGAAGGTAGGAGGAGAGACAGGCGACGAATTCTGTACAGTACAAGGGGTGAGGCAGGGATGCCCGCTGAGCTCCTTCTTGTTCAACCTGCTGACGGCAGATATGGAAGAGGAGCTCGGTGAATCAAGAAGCGTGGGAGGAATAAGACTAGGCGAAGGGAGAATATACACGCTGGCATATGCGGACGATGTGGCGGTGCTAGCTGAGAACGAGGAAGGAATGAAATCGATGATAAGGAGGTTAGAGAAGTACCTAGACAAGAAAAAGCTAACGCTGAACGCCAAGAAGACAAAGATTATGAGATGCAGAAAAGGAGGAGGGAGAAGTAAAAAGTTCGAGTGGAGCTGGAAAGGAGAGAAGATAGAGGAGGTTAAGGAATTCAAGTACCTAGGGTACATAATGTCAAAAAACGGGGGACAGGAGGCGCATGTAAAGGACAGAGTCAGGAAAGCAGGCATAGTAATGAAGCAGGCATGGGGAATAGGAAAGAGGAGATTCGGGAAGGACTGGGAAAGGAGATTGTGGATTTTTGACAGGCTGGTGTGGACGGTAGCCGAATACGCCGCAGAGATATGGGGGTGGAAGGAGCGAAGCACAGTGGAGGCGCTGCAGGAAAGGTACATGAGGTGGACGCTAGGAGTGGATAGGAGAACGCCGGGGTACATGCTGAGAGAGGAACTTGAGAGACGGAAGCTAAGAACAAGGGCAGGGAAAAGAGCATGGAACTTTGAGAGAAGGTTGGAAGAAGGAAAAGGCAGTCAACTGGCGAGAAGATGCTGGGAGGAGGTAAAAGATAGAAGCAAGGGAAACGTGCAGCTAGCAGAATGGGAAAGAGATAGGCAAACATGGTTAAGGGAGTGGGGGGTAGGAGGGGAGGATAGAGCAGTGAGAGGAGAGGGACGGGAGGTGCAGTACGAAGAAATAGAGGCCAGAGACACGGAGAAACAAATAGGGGAAAGGTAGGAGAAGATCCTGAACTCAAGGTATAACAAGTGGTATAAGGGAATCAAAGGGGAGGGAGTGCCAGGGTACCTAAAGAAGGGGTGGGGAGAAAGCAGGTGGGGAAGAATAGCAAGGTTCAGACTAGGGGGGGAAGTGAGAGAGTCGAGGTACTGGGAGAATGAGGGAAAAGGAGGTGTAGGATGTGTTTGATTGATTGATTGATTGAATGTATTTATGCCCTGGTAATACCTTGGGGCAAAGAAAGAATACACATTAACAAAGAACATAGGCAGTAACATGACTACATATAAACTCTCAGAATGGGAGAATAGACTTACTAAACATGGAATAAGAGTAAAAGTAAGAGTGAGAAGAATAGCAAAAATAAAAGAAAATAAAAATACCGTTGACAATATGAGTAAAAGTAAAAACGATAGTTAAGATAAAAATAATATTAAAATCAAAAATAAAAAGTCTGAGTAAAAAGAATAAAAGAGTAAAAGAATAGCTAAACAAAATAACAATAAAAGTACAGTTATCAGTGTATGTAAAAGTAAAAACAAAAGTAGAAATAATAATAATGTTAAAAGTAGAGTAAAAGTAAGTAAGTGTGTGAGACAGAAGAGGAGACATGGGAGCATGTGTGGGAAGGGTGCATGGGCGAGAGAGAAAAAGAAAGCTGGCAGGAGAAAGTGGTGAAAATCCTCCGGGAGGAAGGAGAAGGGGAAGGGTGGATGAGAGAGATTGAGAGAATGAGGCATGAAAGAATGATGCATGGGAAGAGTGAGAGGGGGACGGAAGTCGGCAGGGAAGAGTGAATGACTAAAAATAAAATAAAATAAGCTAAGATAGGATAAGATAGGATAAGGCAGGATAGGACAAGATAGGATAAAGTAAGATAAGATAGGATAAGATGAGCGAAAAGAGCGAAGGGACAAGGCACGAAGATAATTTAAGAGTTAAAGTAAGCGAGAGAGAGAGAGTAGAGACGAAGTAAGAAAGGCAAGCGTAAGATGTAAGATACAAGGCATAAAACAGAATGTAAAAGTAGAATAAGGAAAGTAATAGAATAAAAGAATAAGAGTAGAGTAAGAATAGGTCAAGGGCAGGCGAGCATTAGGATAAGAGTAGAATAAGAGTAGGGTAAGAACAACGTAAAAAAGAAATATGGAAAGGGAAACGAAAAGAAAGGCATTGTAAAATATTGTAAATAGGAGGCTGAAGCCACGCAACCCCAAGGGGAGCGTTAAATAAACAAACAAGTAAGAGAAGAATAAATTAAAATAGGTAACCGAACAATAATATAAAATAATTAACAGAAGAATAAATTAAATAGGGTAACCGAACAATAAATTAAAATAGGTAATTGAACAATAAATTAAATAAGGTAACTGAACAATAATATAAAATAAGTAATTGAAGAATAAATTAAAATACGTAATCTGACAATAAAATAAACAATAGCGTCGTCCGCTCCACTTGTATTCGGTGTAGGTGAGTCTGCGATGCCATCACTTTCAAACATCCGGTTGATCCTGCAAAATTTCAAACCAATGATAATTGACAGACATTAAATGATGAATTGCTTGACTCACCTTGAGTAGGTGTTCGAAGTGGCCCCCTTGCATCTCAATGCAAAGGTTCGCTCGTCGAATCAGATTATTCTGCGCTCTGCCGAGCATTTCGGGAGTCAGTGTTGCGAGGGCCTCGTCGATGGCATCTCGCAGTTCTTCGACGTTATTGTTAGGTGTTCGGTACACATATTCTTTAATGTGTCCTTATAAAAAGTAGTCCAGCACCGTGAGGTCCGGAGATCTTGGCGGCCAGGCAACGGGTCCACCACGGCCGATCCAGGCGTTCGGGAATTCGCGTTCAATTACATTACGCGCGCGTAATGCAAAATGCGCGGGTGCGCCGTCGTGCTGGAACCACGTATTTTCGTCGATTATGACTCCCGCGTTTCCCAGCAATTCCGGCAAATCATTTTCCAAGAACGCTTCGTAATTGGGCCCGTTCAAACGTCGCGGGAGTTCTATCGGACCAATCTGAAAATAATTAACGACATATTAATTTTTCACTCGAGGTGCATGATGCAGCCAAACTGATTATTTTTACAATTATTGTGTGATCTACTAACGTTCATCATTAATGTATACAAATGTATTATTCGTAAAAAAATTATATGAAAAATAAGCTTACGAAATCGTCGCCTCTTATACCAGCCCATAGATTGACTCCAAATCTGTACTGGTGACCGCGTGGCATTGTCACGTGTGGGTTTTCGGAATCCCATACGTGGTAATTGTGTGCGTTGAATGTGCCCTCTCGTCCAAACGTTGACTCATCTGTAAAAATAATTCGTCTGGTGAAATTCGGATCCTCAATATTTTTCGCGACGAGCCATCTACAAAAATCTAAACGCCCCGGGTAATCGCCCGGTTCTAGACTCTGCACTCGCGTGTAATGGAACACGTGCAACGCATTATCGCTGAGGATCCGTTGCGCTGTCGAGTAGCTCGTCTCGCACATCCTTGCTACCGCTCTAATGCCGAGTGTCGGATCATTCGCGATCGCACCAGCACCATCTCTTCTTTTTCCGGAACACGCGCGTCTATGCGGCCTCCGATCGCATTTCCGTCATCTCTATTCGGCACGAGTTGCCCTGTCTCCCTGCTCCGGTTGATTAATCGCAGAATCACATTTTTGTCCGGGTGTCTGCAATTCGGAAACCGCACAGAGTATACCGTCGATGTAACCCGCGCGTTTTGCCTACACTCGCCGTATAAAATAAGCATATCGCAATACTCTGATGCAGTATATTCCATTTTATTAATATCTTTCGGTGGTAAAAATGATAGCTACAATACAAAGAATGCCAAGTAACTGATTGTTTATTAAAAAAATACATAGCGAAACAAAGAGAAAAAAAAAAACGATCACCCGAGCGCCAAGCTGTTACCGAAACAGATTTCTTAAATTATTCAAACCCTTGACCTCATGTTTCCCTCATCCAGAGCAGAAGTATAATGAAAAACAGGTTTTTAAAAAATAGGAACGCTTGAGCTTGTGATACAGTAATCATGGGAACTAATAGAGAGTAATTGTAGTCCAGTCGGAATATACATGAGGTCTATTCTCGAATATGTCCAAGTTGGGAATTTTTTTACAACTTCATCGGATGTCCATGAAAGTAGTTGTTTAAGGAGAGTTCTGGACCAATGTAGGTCACGACGTCATCAATGCTGGTTCAGAATCCCCCTATGTTCTGATTGGTCGAAAATCTCCCCACCGGCTGCAAGGGCCGCCCCTAATAAGGGTAAGATCGATGATTTCGCAATTCTAACGGGATCTATCGCAATGACGGCCCCTAATTAGCGGCGACCTGCCCCACCCCTCTTCGATTATTTCACAATTTTTGCGGATAACGGGATCTACGGGCCGCCCCTGAACGGGGGATCTATCCGCAAGGACCGCCCCTGAGGCCGATTTCGCCTCGATCACGCGCGCACGTCTTCCGACTAACGGTGTCTGATTTTTCTGAATAATTTGTGCGACCTGATTTCTGAATTTCTGCTAGCTGATTTCTGAAATGACATTTCTGAATTATGCGTGCTGATTTCTGAAATGACATTTCTGAATTATGCGAGCTGATTTCTGAAATGACGCGAGCCCGATCGATGCTATAGCTTCGTCGTCGTCGTCGTCGTGAGCGCGCGCTCTCTTACCGACCCCCGATCGCGCGCGCCTGTCCGATGAGAGAACTCTCATCGATACCGACGACGACGACGACGACGACGACGGGGTTACATTTTTTCTTTTTCTTTCACAGTTCGAACGTTCGATTGCTTTGCGTATTGGTGGCCCTGAAAAGGGCCGATTTTGTGTTTTTCAGGATTTGGTGTCCCTCTGGAAAAAAGAAAAAATCGATGATAATTAATAATTAATAGAATTACCAAATAAATACTTTTTTAAAATTAATAATTTTTCTTCTTGAAAGTAACTTTGAACTCTGTACATACCACTCCACCTCCTCCACCTCCTCCACCACCCGCTTCAAATTTTATTCTTTCTTCACACGTTTCGGGTACCGCATCTTTGGTGAGCTAGCATCAAGGGTAGATGTATCTACCTCGACCGCAGGTGTATCTGCCCCAGACGATTGAACGAGCTCAACCATCTCGGGCAGTTGAGCAAACGCATCTCCCTCGAACGGTTGAGCAGGTGGCTCGACTGAAAGAATATAAAACGCTTTAATCGTTCGAAGTACTGAAATTAGCGTGTTTGAATTATGTATTTTGAAAGCCTTTACCTTGTGGACAGTTTGATGACTCAGCAGTCATCGATGCTTCAACAGCCTGTATGATGGATCCGAATTTGTACCGACCGTTATTATAATTGTGCTTTTGATCAGCGTTGAGATATAATTTCGCTGCTTGGATGCACTTCATACATTTTTCCCACTTTATCCTCAGTAACGGAATGCCGCATTTATCACAAAACCAAATTTGTGGTGTTGCGTGGCTGGGTAACAGTTGGTGCTCCAGCTCAACATCCCACGGCCGGGATTTTTAATCACACGTTGTTCACAAAATATACCCACTTTCGTGGAGTCTTTCAAGTACAGTGTGTTGTAACACCGAGCTTGTAATCGGAACATCTCCCAGAAATCCTTTTCACGCTCAGCCCATTCCATTTTATGAGGTAAAGCCCATACTTGAACCATGGGAATCAGTTGTTTAACTGTAGCCGTTTGTAAAAGATTCGGAAGCGCTAAAAATAAAAAATTAGAAATCAACAAATTGAAAGATTCCAGTAATGCACAGAACCACTCACACACACACACACGTAAAGATTTTGCAATACCCACACATTTTGAAAATTGGTGATATATTTTGATATTTTTTTAATCGAACGAAACTCAGCACCACACTCTCGAGATCTAATTTGCGAATGAGATCGGTATGCGATTCTTCAGTGTGCAGACGTCCAAAGCCGTATACAACAATAAAAATAAAATATATACTTACCCTCGGAGTCTTTGTCGCGTACATATTGAAGTTAGAACCTCACTGGTAGTTTATAGTTAGATTATCTAGAAATCATACGATCATATGTCAAGCTACATAACGTACCGAATATTCTAAACAATACGATAACCACGTTGGCTTGAGCGATTCGGCGAACCACAGTAAATTCGTAGCTAAACAGTTGAAGACGTTAAATTTTTCTAAAGATTTAATGTGAATAATAACAAGCCTACCGATATAGTATCTACGCACGCATACATATTATTTATTACTAACGGTATTACAATCTGCATAAATTCACCTCTAAGCTGGCGCACTACAAAGGCTAACGAGTTAGATAAGCTACGGAGAAAAGGAATTAAAAATAATCGTGTGTGTAAGGGTTATAGACTGTAAATTTACAGTGAATTCTTTTTATTCTTCAAATTAGAGAACACATAAATGACAGAAAGCGTAAATTTATTGAATCGTTTGGCATTGTGAGCAGTCTCTAATCATAGGAGTAGATTCAGCGAATTCTCTGCTCTGCGTTTCATGATGTATTTGACATCGCCGACAGCCTGCGATATCTGCATCCTTCTTCATAGCCTCCGATAGTTTGTCCCACATCTCATCCATGATGCTCGAACCGTAAATAAGAATGAAATCTTTGGTCAAATAGGCGATGTCTTCCGCCTTCATTCGTTTCAAACCCCCTACTTCAATGGACATGATCAATGATTTGTAAAGTGATGGTTTGCATTTCTCCAAATACCAAGCTTTCAATCGCTGAAAGTTTTCGAAGGCGCACTGATATCTGGGTATGTTACCGTGACTGTCCTCGTGCCAATGAGTCACCTCGTATTCTCGCATCCATCGAAAACTTGGACATCGCAATTCTTCTAAATTGATCACAGGCTTGGACTCGTCGTTAATGATTTTTTTAATCCACTCTTTCTTCTCCTTTCCCTTGACGTAAATATAACTTGCGTGCTCGACAACTTTTTTTACCACTTCTTGAACCTTGTCGTAAGATATATTGCCAGCATTCCATGGTATTCCGTGATGATTCCGCATCAACCAAGTATTGACAGCTCTACATTTTACAGATAAGATTTTCCAAGCACACGGCGGTTTGAAGAGAATGCGTGCCAGATCCTGCTTGCCCGTCTTATCCGCTTGAATGGTAATTACACCGAGCTCTTTCAGTACGAACTCGTTGACGGGATGTTGAAAACCTTGTACATCCAATATCATCTCCATTGTAACAATTTTATATTTCTAGAGTGGTACGATGTGGATTTCAGAAAAATTGAGCGTTAACTAATTTCAAAATATGTTCAACCTCGCTTTTATACCATATATCCCCTCTGAACGACTGTCGTACACATAGCTGGAACTGTGAAATGGTAAAATAAAATAAATATCATTTTTTCTTTACTTATCTTTTTTTATTATTTTAATCGCAGTAAGGTACAGTTGTCATAAAATAGGACAAATACAGTTGTTGCAAATTATAGATTGTAGAATCATAATGTAACGTAGGATGATATAGTTTTTTCTTATGTTAATTTCTTTACACCACCGCTGATCGGGTTGTACTCAATGATACGATCGTGTAAAATCATACAATAGACTGAAGTTTGCGGTGGAAAAGTATACGTTGACTCGAATTCGAGGCGAATGTCCACGGGTCCGGATTTCAGGGAATCGCTTTGCTTCGAACAATCGATGACGATGAGCGGTGCATATTTCAGAAATTCATTCCTGCTCAACAGAGGTTCGGAATCTTTAACGTAGTACGATGTCTGGAAGTTTGCATACATATCATAGAGCAGAGCGTACTGGTTACGAGCAACATCGAGATTTAGGTTTCCGTAAGGATAACTCTGCGAGTTGAGAAAGAGCTTCACATCTCGGATGCTGCAGTGATCGAAATGACTCGCGTTCCTAGCTGCATTATTTTTTCGACCCGTCTGAAAACCTACTACAACGTATCGAGGTTTTTCCAGCTGAGTGGAGGTTTTCACGACCCAGACATGCTTCGAGGTAGCGGGTAGTAGTGGATACTCGTATAATTCCCATGTGCGGTAACTGATGGGGATGGGTGTGTCTTTGGCAATATAGTTCAGCAACTGAATTTTTCGTTGATCGGAGACCTTGATGTACGGAATCATCCACTCGAGTTTGAGAAGTGAAATTTTGAATTCTTCCACAGTACCATCGGCGGCTGTCTGTATAATTGCATTCGTATCGGTGTTTGTCCTTGTAAGAATTAACTCGTGCTTGGCATTGACGATGATTCGACGATAGTCCTCGGCGAAACCCAGTAACCAACTCAGCGGTATGGATATATCGAAGTAACCGTTCTCGTCGACTATTTCATTATCGTTATCGATCCAACCGGCGTTCTCTCGCAGAGACCTTTGGCTAGGACTTTGCGATATGTAATTCTTCATTAGGGTTGTAATGCCTACGTGCTTATTTCGATCGATCTCAACAGCATTCAGCTCGTAGCGTATATCCTCAAAGAGATGACAGATGGCATTGTTGACTAACTTCGTGGCAGTGACCTGAGTTCGTCCATCAGCCTTGGTCAATCTACCGTGTACGTGCAGTGAGCTCCTACTCGGTAACAGACATAAATCTTGATGTTGAACGGCGATCCGAATTTCATCGTTGTTTTCGAAGCTCGTTGATGCGAAGGGTTGATGCGCGTCGGTCTCGTAGTGTGCGACGGACTCGTCAAAGACAATTGGTCTTTGTATCGTTAAGATCTCCTCCATGGTACGAAGCAGACGATTGCGATACAGCAGAATTGTACTCTTACTTTCCGGAAAATCCTCTTCCACGAACTCTGAGTCCCAGACTCTTCAGGAACTTGATGTTTTGACGTCTGAGCTGCCCGGAAGCTGTGCGACGACTGCTCGTCCCGTGACATGTCGGTTCGATTTTATAACTTCGTCCGACTTTGGTTTCGAAAACGATACCCATCACGATTTCACGTGCAGTCTTATCGTTATTACTTCACCTTGGAAATTAACCAATCGTCCGTCTTGATCGACTAGTCTGAGCTGAAGATGATCTATTGCTTGAACGGTGATCGGTAGGTAAATGACGTTCGATGGTACTTCGATGATCTTATATCCAGGTGGAACGACGGGGAAAAACTCGTGAATGGTGTGCACTTGTTGTCCGTTGAGGTACGCACCCGTAGTGACGTTGCACTCGACTCGTAGGGAGTTAACCTTGAGAACAGCCACAGGCAAGTCAGACGTATGTGTCACATCTGCATCAAGGGTGCGTGGAGTGAAACCCAATAGTCGTCCGATAGAGTCGGAGGGTTTAAAATTTATCTTACGATTGCACTTGATTTCGCTACACAGTGTATTGTTGTTTGCTCGTAGGGTGATGGAGATGTTACGATCGGTTAATACCTGCTGTACATAACTCTCTATGTCCTCAATTTCGTAGCTTCCGGTGGGTATGGTTATAACTTCAGTCCCATCGATGTGAAGCTTGTTGTTACCCTCATCGATGTTGGGAATCGAGTTTGTGACAACCATAGATTGCCATCTATCAGTTATCGGCACAATTAAAGCAAAAGATTTCGCGCATGATTTACGGCGCAGCCCGTCAAGAAAACTACTCCAAAACTTCACTCTACGAGAAGACGCCTTGCCTAACAGTGTACATAATTTTTAAACTCCTCGTATTGTCACATAGAGAACAGTCTTACAATATCAATAATTATTTCACCTCACGCATTTCAATATTTCATCGTTTAAATTAATCTAATTGATCAAACATCAAGATGAGTTCTTGACCTAATTCAATTAAAACAACGAAACATAACTCCAAGCACGTAATCGCCTTCGACGAAGATCATGGTCGCCACGAGGCTCGGATGAGCCAATATCCGCATCCATCGAAATCACCAACATCCTTTGAACTGGAGAAGAAGAATTCATCACATACGGAAAATGCGAGAATATTGACCAATTATACGTAGTCATTCAACGGAGAAAATCCCATAACATCCGAAAAAACCGCATGGTTTTCGACGACCCGACATCTTCGCAACTGGGATAAGTACAATCGACTCTTTTCGCATTTCCTCTACGAGATCTTCATAACGCGCAATACTTGTTTAACTAGAATCAACTTTGGACAATTTAACTTCACTTGTAACATTTAGCATAACTGATTATTTAAAAGCATCGCTTAATACATACTAATGTCCGCGACGGCCGTTTCAAATTTCACTCTTCGTTCGATAGCTTTGCTATAATTCAATATATAATTTCACATAGGCTGTAATTAGTTATAGAAAGGCGTATTTTAATAAGGTATGAATGGTGAGGGATGAATGAGAACAAAATAGGTCCACTATCGTGAGTGATATCAGCCACATGGCCAATTATCATTGTATAACTTTAATTTACCATTAAATGAAATTAAGGTCAACTGTTCAATTTAATCGAGTTTTCCGATTTATTCTGAATCCCATATTGTTCCAATCCAGCAATTTTCTTTTATTTGTAGCGGGAAAGACACTAATTCGTTACAAGTTGAAGGTTAGCAACTCGACAAGTCCTAACGTGTAATTTTTGAACGGTGATAGCTCGATGGGTGGGAAATAGTAGGCTTCTAGTACAGGTGACGTACCCGATAGTGTTAACGTGAAAGAATCACCCATGATGATCCGCGCTCAACTGACGTTTTGCGTGCGAACAGCGTTTTTATAGTAGTCCGCTGAGGAATTTGAGACACAGATGTCCGCACACCACCGTATCATAGTCTTGATATTTTTTATGATTATACATTACAATGCTACCACCACCGAGGTATGTCATGAGATCTTTGGGTGGTTGTAAATCACCAAAGCTGTCAAAGTAAATTACTTTGTTGTTCTTCTTTCTGTACGCAACCCAGTGTGTACCAGGACCTTCTTTATTATCAAGATTTACTATGGCAGCTTCGTACTTCCTCAGTCCACCTTTCGGCATTTCGTTTCTCATGTACACTCCGCGAAACCCCGGAATTTTCATGATCTTGGCGTACTTCAGCAGATCGAAATCGGTGAGTGCTCGGTGTGGTAGCCTTACGTGTTTTTTGGATTCAACTGAAGACCTAAGCCTTTTTTGTAGGGTTTCAGGTACAACCCCTTTCCCAAAGCGATCGCCTCCATTGTCTCGTTGTGACGTTGCCGCTCGTGTAATTCGCGTTTTGCTGCGCTTGCCTCGTTCACAGCTTTTGCGATACCAGCTGCCCCACCTGCTAGAGCTCCGGTAGCACTCAGCCCGGCAAATAGAGGTATGAGAAAGGGCAGGAAACCTCCAACTTTGGCTGGTATAGGGAGAATGCGTGGAGTTTGCACTTTGTTCCTACCACCCGCATTTTTGACAGCCTCGCGTGCCCCTCTGAGAGCCGACTTGATAGGGTCGGCACTGTTCGACCGCGTGGCAGCTCGTGCCGCCTTCGCTATCTGTTTCAAAGAGATTTTTTTCTTGTCGCAGGTTTTTTTCCCCGTGGAGTTTTTTTTCTTCCGCATACCCATGCCGAACTTCCTTTTCACTTTCATTGCGTTGGCTACACCCCAGGCGGCTGCCTTCTCCGTAACGCTCGCGTCTTTGGCGAGTACGCGGTGCCAGGCCTTCTCCGCGAGTACTTTGTCCGCCTCGTGTCGAGCAGCAAGATTATCCCGTTCTTTCGAGTAAGCGATGTCGTGTTCCTTGCACGCAGCGTCGAGAGGATTGATGCCCGGATCACCGCGTGCGAGTCGCGACTTCAGTTTTGTTCCGGGACCGCAGTACTGATAGCCCGGTATATGCAATTCAATGGGAAGTTTGTTGATGATTCTGTTGACGAGACCTTTCCCCCTTGGTCGCTTTCGTTCTCCGTCACGTTTGTGCACGATCATGGCTACCGACACACTGACTCAAATCTTATAAATAGCGAGCATTTATAGTTTTTGGAGGTAGTCGGGATACGTCAGCGGTCTTTGATTGCACCCTCGCGTTATACCATCATGAAGTTCAAGGAGCAAAGTACCAAGTTACCGGTAATCAATTTCGACAAACTGACGCAAACGAGTGTGAAGGAGCGGGAGAAACGTCACGGTCCGCTACTACCGAATAGCGTACGCGCAGTGATTTGCGGACCATCCAATTGCGGCAAAACCAACACCCTCTTATCCCTGATCACACATCCGAATGGTCTAAAATTTGCGAACATCTACGCTTACTCAAAATCGCTCAATCAGCCCAAGTACCAGTTTCTCAAAAGGCTCCTCGATTCGATCAAAGGTGTTGGATATTTTCCGTTCAGCGAACACGAGCAAGTGATCAGGCCGGAAGAGACACGACCGAATTCCATCATGATTTTCGATGACGTGGCCTGCGAAAAACAGGATAACATCAGAGCCTTCTTTTGTATGGGGAGACACAACGCGGTCGACTGTTTCTATCTTTGTCAGACTTACGCTCGTATTCCCAAACACCTCGTACGTGACAATGCTAATATGCTAATACTCTTCCGACAAGATGAAATGAATTTTAAACATATATACGATGATCATGTGAACACGGACATGTCCTTTGCACAGTTCAGGGACCTGTGCTCAGCCTGTTGGAGTGATAATAAATATGGTTTCGTTATGATCGATAAAGATAGCGATCTCAACGGGGGGAGGTACCGCAAGGGTTTTGACTGCTTCGTAGCCATAAATACGGGGCAAACGTTGTGACAAAAGTAGTTATATATCAAACTCAGAGACATCAACATGCAGAGTGCTGATTTGCGTCAACAGAGAGATGTCTTGCATCAAATTACAAAAGCGAGCGATGCTATTCGACGCAAGCATAAAATGTTGAAGATGGGTCAGGATACCAACGAAAAGGCTATGATGGAAGTTTTCAAACCTGTAACAACACCTCTTCAGCAGCTGGTGAATCAGTCGCTGAAACAGGAGACCATCAAGAGTGAAATTCAAGAGCCACCCATGAAACGGGAATTTCCGCAAGAGAACGTGCGGGAGTCGGATGAGAACTCTTTTGTCACGGCTGACGAAGAATCCTCCGATGAGAATGAACCTGTCACCCCCTTGAGGCGTGAAGCTTCCACCGCGGTTGGCAACGATTTGTCTCAAACGTATCTTCGAATGTTCGAAACAAACGAAGCGAAAGCCTTGGATACTTCGTACGGTGTTCGTAGATTGAAGGGTAACGTTTTTAAGATTGGGAACTCTGAATTGACTTTTGACAACGATGTCATTCGCATTGGGAGCACGAGTTATCAATCAACACCGGGTTTGCTCGAATTACTGTTCAAAAAGTCGCCCAGTGGCACCACGGTGAACCAGACTGATTTGGAGAATTATAGAAAAATCGTGGTCAACACGAACGCACATCGAAAGTATTATCGCAGTGACACGGCTATTCGTTCCGAGAATAGCGATAAATTCAAAAATATCATTTCTCAAATTCCCACCTCTGGGGGACAGAAGAAGGGTGAGGCCTTACCGCGTTTCAAAATCGTCGCAGGCAAGAAGAGTCGAACGGATTACGTGTATTGGGACGATCCCAATGAGCTAGTCGAACGACTTCGATTGCTCTACGCATCCCAGGCGGCCGGCAACACGAGCCACTCCAATGAAATTATTTCCATCATTGAGGAGTTGCGTGAGGCTGGAATCATATATTAGACTTTCTCATTATTTGTCCGAGCTCATTTTCAAAATGAGCGTTGACGTGTTTGGTCGACAATTGACGAGGGTGAAGAGTAGTGGTCTGTCGGGAAACCGCGGTCCTCCCGGTTACGGTTTCAAAAAAACCCTCGACGGACAGTACGATATGGATAACAAGAGATTGAGCAACCTTGCGGATCCTGTGGAACAAAATGATGCAGCGTCCATAAGGGCGGTGCGAAGCGCTGTACGGCAAGAAACTCAACTCTTACACCAAATTACGACATCTTTGCGAAACGAGGTGAAAAATGTGGGTAAGAGGATCGAATCTCTCGAAAACCTTACCGCTCGCCATTCTCAATTCATTCCACAACTGGAGGAGAAGCTGACAACATCGGAGAGTGAAAACAATTTTATGATAAGAAGCCTGGAATCGAGTGTGAACGAAACTCTGAAACGCCTCGAAGCGGACAACAAGACCGGTCAAGACTTGGCATTCCACAATTCCGGAATAATAGTGCGATTGGACGAACGATTGACCAGACTGGAGGATGGGAGACAAGAAGCTAGCGTTGGTGGAGGAACTTCATAAGCCTGCACGAAGAAATTACCCGCGTCGTCGCGTTATCATGCGAGGAGTGGATGAGACCTGGCAGGCTGATCTCGTGGATATGAATGCTTATGCGAAATACAACAATGACTACAAATACCTTCTAACGATCATAGATATTTTTTCGAAATTTGCCTGGGCAGTGCCGATTAAGACCAAGAGTGGAAAGGATGTGACACATGCTATGAACTCTGTTTTAAAGCAGGGTCGCGTGCCGAAGAAATTGCACGTTGATCGCGGTAAAGAATTTTATAACGCCGACTTCAAGGCTCTCCTAGAACGACACGGTATCAAGCTATATTCAACCTTTAGCAACCTCAAAGCATCGATCTGTGAACGTTTTAATCGTACGCTAAAAAGTAACATGTGGAAGCGTTTTTCTCTCCGAGGAAATTACAAGTGGATAGATATTGTGTCGGAGTTGATGCTGACTTACAACAACACCAAGCACCGTACAATTGGAATCAAACCGAATGAGGTTACAGCTCGAAACGAAAAGAATCTCCTGCGCAACGTGTACGGGAAATTCCAAGTTAATCGAACGCGGAAAAAGAAGTTCAAGCTGGGTGATAAAGTTCGAGTCAGTAGGAATAAACATACGTTTGACAAAGGCTACACACCCAACTGGACAACTGAAATATTTACTATAAGTAGGATAGAGAATACTGATCCTGTCACATACAAACTCGTAGATTATCAGGATCAACGGATCGAAGGTGGCTTCTACGAAGAGGAACTCTCCAAAGTCAAAAACCCTGATGTTTACGTGGTGGAGAAAGTGTTGCGGAAGCGTGGCAGTAAACTGTTTGTAAAATGGTTAGGTTTTGATAATTCACACAACAGTTGGATAAATAAGGCGGATATGTAATTTTTTATTCAATAAAGATACATAAATATGTTATACATATATAAAGTTTTATTCATTTACGATAACCCCATGGTACGGTATCGGTAGTGTTGGGGAGAATAACCCTCTTATCATCGCACCAACTGAGTGCTATTTTCTTTTGTAATACGGTATGAACCTCATGTTTCTTGCTCCTAATAAAGTACTGAGATTTAACTAAATTTTCATGTTGAATGAGACACTTTTTGTAATCATCGAACATTATTGTTCTCAACGTCGCTGCCTTGATACCTTTTGCTCGCTTTTGCTCTTTATCTTCCCCAAAAATTTTAAAAGTGTACAATTTCGCTCGTAATCCTACAAATTCTTTCATAATCTTCCCGTTACATTCATCCTTCATTAAACCTACCACTTTTTTGTTCATCAATGGGATTCCATAGATATTATCGAGCGGATAATCGGATTTATCGAATTTGTGTGAATCACGTTTGATGTATTCGTATATGTCGGGGACAGTGAAGTGATACAGAAGACTATCTGTGTCCGTGTACAATAGCTTTGATCGGTCGGCAAAGGTACGTTTCACGTAGTTGTAGTGAAAATCGTAAATGAAGATCTTGGATAGATCGAGGATGGAAAATCCAGCGTAAATCGGTTTATTAAAGTGTATTTTGACCCGACTGAGCTCGATAATTACTATATCATTATCAAATACGGTACAGCTGTGAAAATTCGGTTTTGCGATGAGTGCTTTGGCTCCGTACCTCCCCTCCCACTTTGTCACTAATTTAACATCTTTTTGCTTTCTTACGTTCTCCATAGTCTTGCCGAATACCGCGTTATTCATCTATTTAAAGAAATTCTTCTCAAACTCGTTATTCGACTTTTTTCTCAATTCAGTGTTCAGATCTATGTACGGTTTCAACCACGGAGATTGTTCAAATTTTAAGATTCTATGAATTTTCGATAATTTCAGCCCCAAGCTTAAGTATTGTTTTAAATTCTGGTAGTGAACAACGTATTTCTTTTTCGGATAAAGAGTAGTCATTAATTTAGAATTTTTACCGTGCGAGGGTGTATAGTGTTCGGGGCAAAGAGGCAGATCCTTGTGTGTTTCGTGAAGTTCCAAAGGATACTCCAAATCCACTTCAAGAATGTATCCTACATGTGAATCATCGGGAATATTACAAACATCAATCGACTCGGATTCCCACTGGAAAGATCCACGAGGTAGGCACTGACTCATCGCTCCACCGTACAGATTGTTTACATCGAAGTACATGAGGTAGGATTCCTCTTTGCTGGAATCAAAGTCCTCGCCCATATATCTATTGTTACTCTCAGCGTACCGGTTTGAGCACTGAGCTACACCACCCCGAATCCCCTTTTGGATAAACAAGAGCATCTCCACATCGGTGAGGAGTTCTAACTCGACGCGCGTGGACTTGAGCATCGCGTCAAAGGCAAGTCCAGGAGCGGTGTAATAGTGCAGAGGATCCAGGCTATACGTTGAATGACAGTTACGACGAAAATTTTCAAAAATGTCCGCTAGGAGTAGAACATCCGTTTTCAAATATAAATCAGAGTATTCGCCAAGCGTATCAATATTAAACGTGTCCCAGACTTTTATTGCATGTCGATAATTCACTTCCGAGACGTTGGTATCGTTCAATTTTGAATAGAATTTTTCAATCGGTGGTAATTTTTTCTCGTCAAGCTTTGCCCAACTATCTATATATTCGTAGGGAAATACCCCCTTTCTCGTAAGCAACTCGAATTCCTCTGCGCTATTACACAACTTTCGTATAATTGTTTTATCATTATTATTCAGATAGGATGCCAGTTTGTCTGAACTACTTGCCATAAACCGACACGAATCGATAAATCGTAGGCTTACATTTGTACCTTGAATCTTTTTTGTAAAGGAAATGTACCGTTCTTTGTTGACCGGAAGAAGACTCAATTGACCGTCGAACAGTGTAGCCAAACCTTTGATTAAAAAGTGTGAATCATAGCCGGACAGATTGTGAAAAACTACTGGAATAATATGCGAAGTTTTATAATTCAAATTACAGCTCGGATGCGTCACACCGCGGTACTTGCCTGTGAAATGACAATGATCGCGATGTTTCTCATCCGTAGAAGTGAACGGTTTCTCGCAAATATGACATATTTTAGTATTATGAAAATCTTGTTTTTCCTCGCTAGTGAGTTGCATCGGTACGTTTCTTTCTAGGTAAAAATTTGTTAATTCCGCCAATTTTTGTAATTTTTTAACGAACCATTGGTTTTATTTCAAATTTTGATAGAGAATCGTCGAAGGTACAGTGTAGATAGAACGCTGTACTATGTGGAATATGCTTTTCGTATAAGGTTTCATTCTCCGTCGGCTCAAGGACACACTCTATATCAGCGTATACGACGAACGGTACAAACTCCTTATATCTATAATTTCTAAAACTTAAAATCTTATCTTGTTCTTTCGGTAATATCATCTTACACTTGTTTATATTTTCACAGTCTTGCTTATGTCTTTCGTAGGAGGCTTGAATTTGGAAATGACACAAACATCTATCACACAGAAATTTCGCGCCCTTATGTTTCGATAATTGTGAACTTAACAATCTGGATAGATTTTTGATCCAAGCAAAGTGGAAAACGAATTGACCATTGATTTCTGTACAACTATCTATAGCAATAAGGTGGATAGTAGGTTTATCTGACTTATTTTTACTCAAATAAAGGGGTACTATTTCACTAGGCTTCTTCGGTTCGGTTTCCACACCGTAAACGTTTATTGTTAGACAATTGATTCGTTCAAATTTTGAAATATCTTTCAAAGCTATAGGAAACTTGATACCCTCACATTTGAATATCGTGTTATGATGAGGATGAGAAGTTGTTCGATTAACGTGATTATCTACAGGATAAAGAGCTGCAACGACCGTCCACAGAAAGCAGAATTCATCGCTGTTCTTGACGTTCACCACAGCTTTCTTCTTCTGTATATCCAGAGGTAGATCCGCGTAGGTAGATAAACCTCCCCGTAGCGGCTCGTACCGATTGATATTAATCATTAGGTTAACAATTTCGATTAATGTCCAACCGGAGTCTTGCTCTTGAAAATCCTCAACTTTCGCCAGGAGACGATCGATCAAATTCTCATCGAACCATCTCTTAATATCCGTTGCTCGAAGGATAACTTCATTTTTTGTGTTGAAATATTTCATCTCTTCGACGGTTTCAGAGTTTTTCGGGATGGAAAATTTGCAAGCCAGTATACCGTTCACTTTCAGATTACCTCCTTGCTGTAGAGAATTCTTCAATCGTACGACAGTTAACGTTTTCGAATCCTGTAAAAAAGATCTCAGATCTTTGTGACGTAGATTTATAATAACACCAGTGCGTATTCGACCTTTAAATACAGATTCCAAGTCCTTCCACTGAACTCTGTCTCTTATCCTTCTTCTCGATGTTCCGATACCTTGGCCACTTCGTTGTTTGTCTTTAAATTTCTCACCGAACGATTGGAGTATGGAGACTGTTGTTACAATTCTGTGTCTCTCTCCAACAGAAAGAGTAACTGTTCTCAAGATTTTATTCAAGAGTCTGATATTGCGATTGCACAAATTTTTCCATCGCTCGATTTGATGAGGTGACGCACCGTCCAACAGTTTATAAGCATTTTCCACAATGTCGATCAACTTCAAACACGTTTCAGCATCCATTTCACGAACAAATTTTCAACATTTAATATTAACTTATTATTATTATTATTGAACACCTAAATCTCAGTAAAAATCGGTACAGCAAGAAAATGTAATAGTTTTACAAATAAAGAAATTCGCACTTGTTGTATTGTCCACCGAGGTACCGTAAACGTAGACGATCTTCCGAAGCAGCAGTTTCATGTAGTTGTAACTGTTCCTTATCATCGTCGAATGCCTTTGATATTCTGGCTGGTAGGAACATCAGAAAACTATTATCGATCTCAACCATGGTTTTAGATCCGAATTTGGTGGCGACAGATTTGAACGATGAAACTTTATAGTCTTTCCCGACCTCCAACTCTGATATTTTCTTCGTAGGTAAGTAGTCATCCATGCGACAAACTTTGTTTATTTTTCCAGAATCCATTTTGAATATAAATTCAAAATAGACAAAGTTTTTTCTCGAGAGTGTGCACCTTATTGCACGACTAAAATTCGAATGACTGAAAAACGTCACGAATACACCGTTTTTATAGGAGGTGCCATCAAAAAATGTGTGCGTGTACATGCTCTGCTATTCCTGGAAAGCTTACTATTCGAAAGTTTTTGCCGCTCTATATTCGTTTCTCTACATGGATTCAGTTCATGCAGTTTTCAAAAATACCGTTAGTAATATGTAGGTACTGTATCGTTAATATTCGTGTGGTTCGTTCAAGATGACGCGCTCTCGTATCAATTAGACTATTCGAGTGTTATATACACACGGCTTGGCATAGGATTATTTTTCTTCCTAGATTATCTAACTATAAGCTATCCGTGACGTTGCACTCGAGTGTATATATGTGATAGGTACTCCAAAAGTAATTATATATACATATATGGTTGTGTATGACTTTGGAGGCGTGCACACTACCACAAAAATGTGTACCGGTCTCATTCCCATCTTAGACCTTGCAGAGGTAAGTTCAAATAGAATACAGTGAATTTTCGAATCGAAAAATTGTGAATTTTAAAATGTGAGTTTTAATTTATTGATTTTCGGATTTTAGCGCTAAAAATACAGTTAAAAAAATGAATCCTGTTGAAGATCCCTGGGAAGATGATGGAAGAGATGACGGGTACGAGACCTCAGACGATCTGAGGTGGGTTCAAAGTTACTTTCAAGAAAAAATTATTAATTTTAAAAAAGTATTTATTTGTTCATTCTATTAAAAGGTGGGTCAAAATCCGATATGACGATGGAGATGAGGAGTGGGTCCTCGTAGGGCGGGAGGAAGAGGTGGCGAAGGAGGAAGAAGAGGTGGCGGAGGATTGGGATGCGGAGGTGGCGGTGGAGGCGGCGGAGGAGGAAGAGGTGGCGGAGGATTGGGATGCGGAGGTGGCGGTGGAGGCGGCGGAGGAGGAAGAGGTGGCGGAGGATTGGGATGCGGAGGCGCCGGTGGAGGCGGCGGTGGAGGTGGCGGAGGAGGTGGAGTGGTATGTACAGAGTTCAAAGTTACTTTCAAGAAGAAAAATTATTAATTTTAAAAAAGTATTTATTTGGTAATTCTATTAATTATTAATTATCATCGATTTTTTCTTTTTTCCAGAGGGACACCAAATCCTGAAAAACACAAAATCGGCCCTTTTCAGGGCCACCAATACGCAAAGCAATCGAACGTTCGAACTGTGAAAGAAAAAGAAAAAATGTAACCCCGTCGTCGTCGTCGTCGTCGTCGTCGGTATCGATGAGAGTTCTCTCATCGGACAGGCGCGCGCGATCGGGGGTCGGTAAGAGAGCGCGCGCTCACGACGACGACGACGACGAAGCTATAGCATCGATCGGACTCGCGTCATTTCAGAAATCAGCTCGCATAATTCAGAAATGTCATTTCAGAAATCAGCACGCATAATTCAGAAATGTCATTTCAGAAATCAGCTAGCAGAAATTCAGAAATCAGGTCGCACAAATTATTCAGAAAAATCAGACACCGTTAGTCGGAAGACGCGCGCGCGTGATCGAGGCGAAATCGGCCTCAGGGGCGGTCCTTGCGGATAGATCCCCCGTTCAGGGGCGGCCCGTAGATCCCGTTATCCGCAAAAATTGTGAAATAATCGAAGAGGGGTGGGGCAGGTCGCCGCTAATTAGGGGCCGTCATTGCGATAGATCCCGTTAGAATTGCGAAATCATCGATCTTACCGTTAGGGGGGCGGGAGGTTTCGACCAATCGGAGCACAGGGAGCTTCTGGACGTCCTCAAAAATTGCGAAATAATCAATTAGCGGGGCGGGTTATCGCTAATTAGGGGCGGTCATTGCGATAGATCCCGTTAAAATTGTGAAATCATCGATTTACCCTTATTAGGGGCGGCCCTTGCAGCCGGTGGGGAGATTTTCGACCAATCAGAACATAGGGGGATTCTGAACCAGCATTGATGACGTCGTGACCTACATTGGTCCAGAACTCTCCTTAAACAACTACTCATGAACATACTCTGAAAAACTCGGTGTGTCGTAGGTCCGGGTTTGGGAGTAAAAAAATTATTAACAATTGAGAGCACCTGATTTTTACGCTATCTTTTTATTTATCGATTTCAGAGAAAAAAGTTTCATACAAAAGTTGTAGATCCTATTGTCTTCTACATAATAGGTCTAATAAAAAAATCACATAGCGTTGACGATTTAGCTGTAAATTGCAACGGACGACTAAACACCCCCAAAACTCGATCACCCTTTTTTTTGTATGCAGGTTAGTGAATTATCAATACGCACTATTTGAACTCACCGTAAATGTAGAACCATCTTTCTTTAGGAGAAGCGTATAAAGTTTGTCCGGCTATGTCATCGAGTTTAGCAACAATGAATTTTCTCCTGAATTCCGCCCTTCACCTACAGTTTTCCGCTAAATGACCTTACAGAGTCCAAAAAAATCGTGGTGGTATTTTTTACCACCTTCTTTCTGTATCCGATGAGAATAAACTTTTTTTTTGCCAATGAAGTTCGTTAAAAATGAAACAAAATTTTCGCTTATAAACAAATTGTAATAACTTCGTCAATTTTCAAGTTACCGGGAATATTCTACACGGTCTGATAGGTCTTCTCGATACGCTTTTTTTTTTTTTTAATCATCCCTTAATCTCCATTAGAACCGGAGATACGGACAGGTTTACCTATTAATTCATAATTGTCGATCCAAGCAACATTTTAGGATAATTCAAGTTCGTACGTGTTCTTGAGGCATTCGAGTATGATATGCAATTTGTCTCATATCCCCCAAATCATTCATTTCATTGCAACGACTGGTTGAATAGAGCCGCGCGGATAACATCGCTCCGTCCGCCGAGTGAGTGCCGCAGGGCCGCGCGGTGGTGAGCGACTCGGCCAATGGCGTTCGACGTCGCGCCGCTTAGTTAACAATTGGAATATCTCCCTTAATAATGGTCGTACAGACTTAATTTTTTTTTCAATTCGGGCTACTTTTTTATGACCATTCCGATTACGCTGTCCAAAACGAGCGTCGACCGACACTCGAAAAATTAAATGTTGTTTTTTCTTCGTAATAAGATCATGTTAATTAAAAGACATGTTAATTGGGTTTGTGTTTTATTTTTTATTTTCACCACTTGCACCTCTTATACTCCTGGTCATGACCTACACGTGTACTGATGATGTATCGAATCGGTGACCCATGCAACGCAGCCTCAAATTGTGAGTATACCTGCGATGTCCCGGTGCACCGTAGTATCGCATGTTTTTCCAAAGCTTGGTGTCAGTTGATATTATCATTTTATCACATTTTACGCCGGTACTCAGTGATATGAGACCTTCTGTTTATTGAAAAGGATTGTGATCTGCGAACTATAGCATAATTTTTCTAATATCCCCGATATCTCTCGTTATACGCGTAGCTCGTGCATCAACATGTTGTTCGGTTGTTGCTAGAAAAACTTGACAATAATCTGTAATTGCATCTAGTAAGTCTATCTAAGTTGGCGTTGACATTAACCATTCAGATAGAACACTATCAGTCATTCTTCTACCTCTGGTTCGCAATCATCTTTTTTATTCTCGTCTCAAATTCCGTTTGCGACAGTCGTTATTTTCTACCGTTTTTTATGTTCTGATTCTAAAACTTGCAGCACCTTCAAACTCACTTTGCTAGGTAAGTGTCAATGCTATTACTTAATTTAAATAGAAATACATGCTAGATAACAGAGTATATTCAATATCAAGTGAAATATAATTAATCATCAGAAAAATGCATTACAGAACGCCTGCAACACAGCGGATTGCGATTGCAGTGCAGTATTGTACATATATTTTGTACTGTACACGTCGACCATTCTGGTGAGTGAAAACATGTTCTGATTTGACAGAACCTAATACCCTAAATTTGACATAGCCTAACTTTAAATAACATAGTACCGCGACTATTTATTAAAATTTATCAAAAAAATGTATGAATATGTATTACAGATTGTCGCCAACTAGTTAATATTTTTCAGCATGTATGTTGCTATGACAACCACCGAATTTTGAAGATGGCTACAGATATCTGTTTCATCTGTCTGGAATTGTTTGAGTGCGATGAAAAAACTTGTACCGTACAGCAGAAAGGCGTTGAAAATTTAATATCCGCCAGCATTGCTAGAGAAGACAAAAAATATTACAACTATAAATTGAAAGACAAACTATGTGTGATTATACATGAAAAATGTTACAAATGGTACACCGACGCCAGAAACATTGCAGCGTGCAAATCTAGAAAAAAAGGAATGGAAATTGGAAGTATGTCTACGCGCGCGACTTCCAGCAATTTCGAGTTTCAAATAAATTGTCTGTTGTGCGGCAAAGATGCTTCGGAAAACTTTGTTAAAAATCAGGCTAAGAAGAAAAATGCGTCAAGGCGACAACGTGTGACTTATGTTAAGACAGAAGAAGTGCAAAATACTATTGTGCACAGAGCAGGTGTACGTTCAGATAAATGGGCCAGTGAAGTTTCGAACCGTGTAGTTTCAGTCACGAGTTTGATTGATCTACAAGCTCGTTACCACGCTTTGTGCTATGCGCGTTTCTTTACTTCAGAACCAAAATTGGCTACTGGAAAATTATCAGGAGACACTCCACATATTATCAACCTTATCGAGAAATTTATAAAAGATCATCCGGACGAACACAATTTCTCACTCAATCAAATTGTCGATGCTTGCGAAGGCGAAGCCGCGAATAATCAATGGATGAAAAAGAAATTGTACGAAAGGCTTGGCAATGATATAATAATTACGTCAAACAATGGTTTGGAACCAATAATTTATTTACGGGAAAGTTGCAACAAAATTTTATTTAAAAATTTTAAAGACTCTGCGAACGAAGAGCCAGATCGCATTAAAATAGTTACAGCAGCCGCGAAGATTATAGTAGAAGATATTCGTGCCCAAGAATACGATGTAGAAACTTATCCATCTCCTTATTCATTTTTGGAAAACGTTGAGGAAGTCATACCCAATTCGTTGCGGATGTTTCTAGATAACGTAGTTCTAAGCGATAAACGGGGAACAGAAACAGGTAGATTCATATCTAAAATAGTAGGCATTGCACATGCGATTATTAGTTGTGTCCGCCCGCGCAGTTTCTTATCTTCTCTTAAAATTGGTTTGGGTGCAGTCTTGAACAAAAAATTCGGATCCAAATCTTTATTAAATATTTTGTCGTCGCTAGGATTCTGTTGTTCGTATGACGAAGCTCTGTTGTTTGAAGCATCGGTGGTCTCTGAGCCGAATAATGCTGCTATCGATCCCGAATCGTTTTCACAATTTGTTTTCGATAACGCTGATCATAATGTTAATACCATCGACGGTTTACATACGTTTCACGCAATGGGTGGCATTGAATGCGTAACTCCAGCATCAGCTGTATCATGCGACTTCAAAGTTCCTAAATTAAAAGCAATTCCTACGCGAGATACCGTGGGTTCATATGGTACACTTCCTTTGAAAACATTTCATGGGTATAAGAAGGCAGGGCTTGGCAATGTCCCGATTGTGGATTTAAATCTTACGAATCCAGATTTTCAATATAATTTTGACATATCTTCTACTGACTTCTTATGGATTTATAATCACAAGGTATGTTCAATTGACGTGCAAGGGTGGAATGGATTTATGGAGAATTTAACTCAAGATATACCCTACACAAAATCACGTATTGTATGTCTCCCTTGTTTGAATCATCCCCCAAGCAATTACGATACGATTTACACAGTTCTTAGTCTTGCAGCAGAAAGAATTGCAAACAAAAAACAAAAAATAGCGTTCGTAACGTTTGATCAGCCTTTGTATTGGAAGGCCAAAGAAATTATACATTCTACCGCAGATCCCAAACTGACAAACGTTGTGGTGCGATTAGGAGGCTTTCATCTGATAATGTCATTCTTAGGCTCTATTGGTCAAATAATGGACGGTAGCGGACTAAAAGAACTGTTTTCCATGTTTTACGCATCAGCTTCCGTTGACAAAATGTTGGCAGGACATGCTTATTCTAGATCGGTGAGGGCCCACATTCTAGTACACTGCGCGCTAGTCCAAATCATCCTGTGCTCAACAAACTTGACAGATGAAGAATCGTCGAAGCTTAAAACAATTTTGGAAGAGTCAAACAACATTTTCGAAACCATTGGTGCGTACGTAGAATTCCAAAATATAAAAATAAAATTTATTGAAACGGTAAACAATTTCTCGGGAAGAAGCGAAACTGGAAAATTATGGGTACAGTACGTACAAATGGTTTCGCTGTTAAAAATGTTCATCGAAGCAGAGAAAAGTGGCAATTGGCAGTTGCACCTTGATACAGTGCAAAAGATGTTGCCCTTTTTCCACGCAAGTGGTCATTTTTTGTACGCGAAATCTGCGCACTTATATCTGCAGGACATGTGCAATTTAAAAGAACGAATGAATGAAGCGGAATACGAACAGTTTGTTAACGGGGGTTTTACCATAAGACGGACTGACAAATTTTGGAGCGGAATTTGGTCAGATATGACAGTAGAGCAATTCTTGATGAAAGCGCTTAAAGATATTGGTGGGCCAACCCGAGGTAGACGAATGACCGATAGTGTTCTATCTAAATGGTTAATGTCAACGCCGGCTTTGATAGACTTACTAGATGCACTTACAGATTTTTGTAAAGTTCATCTAGCAACAACCGAACAACATGTTGATGCACGAGCTACGCGTATAACGAGAGATATCGGGGATATTAGAAAAATTATGGTATGCTATGGTTCGCAGATCACAATCCTTTTCCAGAAACAGAAGGTCTCATATCCCTGAGTACCGGCGTAAAATGTGGTAAAAATGATAATATCAACCGCCACCAAGCTTTGGAAGTCGGGTTGCGGTGCATGGTTGAAATGATGAAGGCGAACTCAGATGGAACACAGAAGTGTTTCGGAACAGTAAAATACAAACGTAAGAACAAAATTGTTCCACTAAAGGCACTGGTTTCAAGTGTTAAAGTTTTAGATACTCCTGTTACAATCGATCCGTGTTTATTATTTCAAAGACTCTGCGTTCTCAAAAAGTCCGACGAGGAATTAAGGGCGCATGTTTCTCACGAAATGGCGCCGTTTCCTTTGTCCATGTTCACTGAAAAAGGATTTAGAAAAAATGTGAAATCAAAGTTGTACGATTCGTTCACACCCATCGATACCACAATGAGAGGCAATGTGATTCATGTGATTGACGGTGGATTCCTTTTGCACAAAGTCGTATGGCATCATAAGGAAATGTTCAGTGACATCTTGACTCGCTACCTTGATTACCTGTCTAGAAATTATTCAAAGAATTGTATTATAGTTTTCGATGGATATCCAGAAGTGGGGGAGGGAAAATATACCAAGAGTTCAGAGCGTTCGCGTAGGGCAACGGTTATTAGCGCTCCAGAAGTTGTCTGCGATACAAATCTCCCGTCAACATTACCGCAGGACAAATTTTTGTCGAATGATAAAAATTAGCTCAATCTCATTGGCATTCTCACAAATAGGTTGCGTACGGAGGGATTTGTTGTAAGACAAGCTGTCGAGGACGCGGATACTTTAATCATAGAAACGGCGATCGGGGTTTCAGATAATTATGAGTCGGTGTATGTCGTAGGCGAAGACGTCGACCTGCTTGTGATATTGTCTCAAATAGCGAAAGATAGGAAGAATATTTATCTTTTTAAACCTAGCCGAGGAAACGTTGAACAAAAAATCTACTCCGTCGATAGTTTTAAGTATCCAGAAATACAACATCTTATCTGTTTTATTCATGCTTTTACCGGTTGCGACACAACTTCGGCGCTATACAGGCATGGAAAATCAAAATTAATGCGGCTTTTGCAAAACGATTCCACTATGAGGAGCTTTGCTGATGTTTTTAACGACAAAAATACATCAAAACAGTTGCTGTATACAGCTGGGCAAAAACTCATTATGTCTTTATACGGTGCCAAATACCAAGACGATGATTCTCTTGAAACCTTCAGGTACAAGTGCTTCATCAATTCAAGCCTCAAAACTACCTTCGATTTGAGCACTCTGCCACCGACGGTTGATGCATTGAACGAACATTGTCTTAGGTCGTACCTACAAACGCGAGTCTGGCAGGGAGACAATTTTCGTGATCCCATGCAATGGGGGTGGGAAAAATCTAACAACATTTTAGTACCGATCACTATGCGCAATGATCCAATACCGCAAAGCCTGATGGAACTAATTTCATGCAGTTGTGACAAAAGTAATTGTACAGGAAGATGCTCGTGCCGTAAAGTTGGGTTGAAATGCACTGTGCTGTGCAAAACGTGTAGTGGCCAGACTTGCTCTAATGTCCACGAGCCGGACGTAATATTGAGTGACGATGAAATTGATAACGATCTGCTCATATTACATGAAGATAGCGACGACGATTGCGCGACTATAGGCTATTCGTATGCACAGACCCTAGACGAAAGTGAGCCTGTCGCGAAAAAAAAAAGAAAAATGTATATAGGTTTATAAAAAGCGAATTAAATGAGTGAGTGGGAAACGGAAGCTGGTAGGGCTGAATAGGCTAAAGAATAGAGGGAAGAGAAATGGAGTTAAAGTAGCATAAGATAGTAGAAAAGTATAAAAAGGATAAGTTTTGGAAAATGAGTATAGAGAGATGATGAGATGAGAGGCGAGGAAGTGAATTAAAGAAAAGGCAAAGAGAAATAGAGATGAGAAATGACATAGTTTATTAGCGAGATGAGATAAGGTACGTCGCACAAAGATAGGTATATAAGGAAGGAATGGCATACAGAATTGAAAGGAAAAGAGAGAGCAAGTAGCATAAATGTAGCGAGTAAGGGCAGTGTAAGTAGATTAAGGTAGTTGTAACGAATTGTAAGAATGTATGTATAAGAAATGTAAAAGGGATGTAAAACGGATCACAAGTTATGTAACCCTGAGGGCAATCATTAAAAATACATACAAACACATCATATACATAACCCAATTAACATGTCTTTTAATTAACATGATCTTATTACGAAGAAAAAACAACATTTAATTTTTCGAGTGTCGGTCGACGCTCGTTTTGGACAGCGTAATCGGAATGGTCATAAAAAAGTAGCCCGAATTGAAAAAAAAATTAAGTCTGTACGACCATTATTAAGGGAGATATTCCAATTGTTAACTAAGCGGCGCGACGTCGAACGCCATTGGCCGAGTCGCTCCCCACCGCGCGGCCCTGCGGCACTCACTCGGCGGACGGAGCGATGTTATCCGCGCGGCTCTATTCAACCAGTCGTTGCAATGAAATGAATGATTTGGGGGATATGAGACAAATTGCATATCATACTCGAATGCCTCAAGAACACGTACGAACTTGAATTATCCTAAAATGTTGCTTGGATCGACAATTATGAATTAATAGGTAAACCTGTCCGTATCTCCGGTTCTAATGGAGATTAAGGGATGATTTAAAAAAAAAAAAAGCGTATCGAGAAGACCTATCAGACCGTGTAGAATATTCCCGGTAACTTGAAAATTGACGAAGTTATTACAATTTGTTTATAAGCGAAAATTTTGTTTCATTTTTAACGAACTTCATTGGCAAAAAAAAAGTTTATTCTCATCGGATACAGAAAGAAGGTGGTAAAAAATACCACCACGATTTTTTTGGACTCTGTAAGGTCATTTAGCGGAAAACTGTAGGTGAAGGGCGGAATTCAGGAGAAAATTCATTGTTGCTAAACTCGATGACATAGCCGGACAAACTTTATACGCTTCTCCTAAAGAAAGATGGTTCTACATTTACGGTGAGTTCAAATAGTGCGTATTGATAATTCACTAACCTGCATACAAAAAAAAGGGTGATCGAGTTTTGGGGGTGTTTAGTCGTCCGTTGCAATTTACAGCTAAATCGTCAACGCTATGTGATTTTTTTATTAGACCTATTATGTAGAAGACAATAGGATCTACAACTTTTGTATGAAACTTTTTTCTCTGAAATCGATAAATAAAAAGATAGCGTAAAAATCAGGTGCTCTCAATTGTTAATAATTTTTTTACTCCCAAACCCGGACCTACGACACACCGAGTTTTTCAGAGTATGTTCATGGACATCCGATGAAGTTGTATAAAAATTCCCAACTCGGACATATTCGAGAATAGAACTAGGCGAAATTTCTGTACATTCCGACTGGACTATTGAAAGTGAAGGTAAATATATATTATAAACGATGGAAGAGCGGTTGGTTGATGATTGTTTCAGCCTTCGATATCAATTTTTTTCTCCACAGAGTTGAATTCGAAATTGCCGCTCACTAAAAGGGGATAATGGTTATCTCACTCCCGTTAATTATTGTATTTCACACAAACTAAGTGGGAGCAATTGAAAGTAAGGGTAGAGCAATTGAAAACTGACGAGGAGCAATTTTTTCATGATCATTTCAGCATTTATTGTCGATGTAATCGATACAGCGATGGAATTTGAAATGAGCTGTCACCCGAATCAGGCTATGTTGGCTGAACTCGTCATAATTATTCAATTTTCTCAAAAACTAAGAGGGAGCAATTGAGAGTAAGGGTAGAGCAATTGCAAACTGACGAGGAGCAATTTTTTCATTTGAATTATTGTATTTCACGGAAACTAAGAGGGAGCAATTAGAAATGAAGGTGGATCAATTAAGAGCAATTAAGAAGCAATTTTTTAGTTCTCTGTAGAACGACGTATGTCCATCTGTTTCGTTACAACCCAGATTTGAATTTGGCCGCCATTCTGCCATAGAAAATCCACGTTTCGTTTTTTTTCTTCTTTCTCAAAAACCAGACCAGAACAATTAACAAAATTAGTGGAGCAATTAAGAGCTATTAAGGAGCAATTGTCTAGTTCTTTGTAGAACGTTGTATGTCCATCCGTTTCGGTACCACCCAGATTTGAATTTGGCCGCCATCCTGCCATAGAAAATCCACATTTTGTTTTTTCCTTTTTTTTTCGAAAACCAGATTAAAGCAATTAACAAAATTAGTGGAGCAATTAAGAGCAATTAAGGAGCAATTGTTTGGTATATCAAAAATCGAAAACAAATGAAGTTACCGGCCAACTTCATATAGGTAATGTAGCGTTTATTCTGCAGCCTTTTATGAACGTTTCGTATTAATTTGGCGCATGATGCAGCCTGATATTGATGTATTCGTTTACTTTAGCGCTTATTATGCAGCCTTTTATGAATTTTTCCTATTAACGTAGCGCATGATGCAGCCTGAAATTAATATACGTTCACTTACTGCGGGGTTATACCATATCAATGTACGCATTAGAATTTTTGTATGAGATTTAGATTTGCACCATGAACGTATGAAATAAAACTCACTGTGAGATTAATATACGGTAATATAGGTATAAAGTTAATGTATAGCTCGACGTTGTCAAAACACTGTTTCTGTGTCCTACACCAAAAGCGGCTTCAACTTTTCATTACTCTTCTCATGCAAGTATCTTTTTGTATACAATATTTTGTATCTCCTTATTGCTCTTTGTTTGAATTTTCATTTTTTTTCTTGACCTACACCTTGACAGTGCAACATAAAGTTGTCCATGTCCAAAAATTGATCTATCTATGTTCAGACCAACAAAGTCAAAGCTTTGTCCTTGTGCTTTGTTTATATTCATAGCAAACGCTAACCGTACCGGGAATTGTCTTCTGTAGAGTACAAATGGCATGTCTACGTCATTTCGTGTGTCTAATTTTATACGTGGTATCTCCACAATTTGTCCTCTTTTGTCTCCAGTTAGTAGTTCAGCAATAAGTATCCGTGAATAAAGCGCACGAACAACCAACCTTGTTCCGTTACATATGCCATCGGATATTGACAAATTTCTTAATGGCATTACAATAGCGCCAACTTTTAACTGTAATTTGTGTGGTGGTAAACCTGAAGGTGGTAAACTGTTTAGATATTCTATTGGCTATCGTGAAGTGGTTTCTTCGTCAAGAGTTGCATCAGCCGGGTCTATGCCTTGCAGTGTTGCGTAATCGACGCTATGCGACTCGAGTAGATTGCCTTCCATTCTATTTAGAATTTCTGTATTCAGCTGGTTAACTTATACATTTTTTGGTGTTAGAATCAATCTGTTCGTTAATTCGTTACTTGTAATATTCTTGTAGGTCTCCAAAAATTGAATTTCGCGATTACCTATGTCGAGAAGTCATTTTGAAAATAGAAGTGCATCCTCTGTTGCCCGCATGTTTTTATACAATCTAAATTTGATAAATATGTTCTATAGTACTGAGTATTTAATTGTCTCTTCTAGTATTTGTCTTCTTCCCCCCCCCCCCCCCCCATTTTACAATCGGCAAAACTTGCCTGAAGTTACCGCCAAGTATTATTGTTTTTCCGCCAAACGGTAATGCACAGTGCATAATATCTTGCAATGTTTTGTCGATTAATTCAAGAGCACGCTTCGGGATCATCGAACATTCATCCCAAATGAATATATCGATTGCAGTCAGTTTTTGTTTCATCGCAGGATTTGTAAAAATTGTTCCTTTCTCTGGCAAAGTTATTGGCAAATTAAATGTTTTGTCAGCAGTTGTTCCATCAGGAAGAAGAATAGCTGCCATGCCTGTCCACGCCACACAGGCTACTGTTCTTCCGATTGATTTAAGAATGTAATATAGCACGGTGTAGATAAATGTCTTTCCTGTTCTTTCCGGACCATCAATGAAGAAACATTTGCTATTTCCATCATTTTCTGTAGTGATTGCACACATTATTTTGTTGAAAACTATTTGCTAATCTTCGTTAAATCTCTCAGTAAACTCCTGACCTCTAGTTGCAAATGCTTCGGTGTTTCCGATATTTTTATCGTGCCATTCGTCGTAAATCATTTCGTCTGGTATTGGAATGACGAACTCTTCACAGAAAGAGTCTTCTGCCCTCAGCACGAAGAAGCTGGCCTATTTTACATAAAGCTCTGGCTTCTGGTATATCATGAAAGTCTTCGCCTAGGTCCTTCTTGTATCTGTACCAAATATCTATTGCATTTGAGTGCATCTACCCTATTAAATACCACACGAAAAAGTGTCTCAAACGATTGGGCATAAGTATTGATACAGCTTCATCAAATATTTTGAAGGCTTCGTCATTTGTTTCAGTCAATCCCATTGCTATTGCAGTATCTCTAAATGTATCATGAACTATACCATCAAAGGTCCTCAAATCTTTGAAACAACTTGCATTTTTTGCACGTCCAAGAATGAGTTTCAAGTGGAATCTGTCTGAATCTCGTGGTGATACATTTGTTATTCTGCTAACCGCTTTGCATGCAATTTTGCGTCTTCTCCAGGACTGTGTGTTCTCATTAAATACGAAGTGATCCGGTGTGTCTGGATATGTTAAACTTCTAGCTGTTTCATCAATTTTGTTCAACTCAAACCATGCTGTGAGATGAGTCTTCCATTTTTTATCATTCGAAAGTGCCTCGACTTCTCTACCTTCCTCGAAGGTAGCATACTGCTGTCCTGGCAGATAAACTGGTAAACGTATCACCGCATGACTTTTCCCATGCATTGGTATCTCTGACAATATCCAAGCTGCTTCTGCTGGCGAAACATAACGTGTATCAATATAATCCTGTATTTCGTCAATCACTTACTTTTCTTCTCCATTTGCGTCTACTCTATCTATCGTAACTCGTACACGATCGTGTCCTTTGTGAATATATTTCCAAATATATTTCACTCCCAATATCGATGCGCAGTATTCCACATTAATGTGACAATCATATTTTACGCTTATATATGGATTTTATGGCACTACCATACTGTTATCAACTCGGATCAGCCTTCCATTCACTCGGTTCTGGTAGTAATAATTCGCTAGAGTTGTTCCTTCTGCGATACACCGGCTTACCTCCACTTACCATGTCTGTTTCTTCGATAAATGTTTTCGGAAATTTTTTAGTGCACACCTGGAACTTTTGTTGTGTGTGGACCGTGTAGCATATGGGTCATCACAGTCCGATAAAGCGATGGATCATTTTTCTTCTCTGGAATTTCCGCACATACAAATCTATCTATTGCCTCAGGACTGAAAAGCTTATCTTGGTTACTTAGAATGCACAGTGTAAGCATGAGGTAAACCACGCTTCTAAAATTCTATTGTATAAACATAGCCTTCTATTTTTCCAAACTCTGAACCGCTGTAAATTTCACTTATTAAACGCTGTAATCGAATATTAAATATCCGACAAGTTATAGTTGGAATATTCATCGCAGTTGTCCCCGGAGGAAAGTCTTGCAACACTCTTTTTATCTCCTTCCACTTCGGATTGCAAGTTATTGTAACGAATAGATCCGGACGACCAATTTTCCTCGTTATTGCTATTGAATCCTGGTAATGCTGTTGCATATTGCGCATACTACCAGAAAACGTTGAGGGTAGAATCATCAAATTACCAACACGATTAATATTAGAGGTATTCGCATTACTGTTCTCTATGTGATCTGTTATACCCCTGTAGCATTCCACCCGTAATTGCTTTTGATTATTTATCAAATAAAGTGAACGCTGTGATTCAATTGTCAAGTATGCGTGGATCACATAATGCTGTGTCAATCTCCCACTTCGGAGCAATGGGCTTAGAGGTTCCGTAGGATTCCTTAGAGGATATCCGTAATATTGTACAGGTGAGATGGTTTTTTTTGTTAGAATGTGTTTCATATTGTAGCTCCATCCTACACTGAAAATCCGATATCGCTGTGGTAGCCATATTTGAGTCCACAGAACCTTATGGTATTGCTCTGTACACAACACAAAAACGTATGGCTGTTGCAGCTATAGCGGTATAGGTGCAGCAGCAATACAGTCATTAGCAGCGCCGTGTCGCTACTAGAGAAATATATAATATGTTACGATATGTTACGATCAAATAATTTGGTTACGATCACGATATAGGGTGCGTTCGAGGAGCACGCTTTGAGCGCTGTGAGCGCCACATCTTATAGCATTTTATACTTACCTTTGAACAAATCAATGTATTTTGTCGATCCCCAATCGTTAAGTTTTTTTTCTACCCACTGATCCATTCAAATAAATCGCACATTAGTATATTTTCGTCTGTCAAGGTGGTAAAGCAAGTCTTCGTATCGTATATATACACTTTAGACGCGTTTTGAGGTTATATGTGGTTCCGCGGTAATTCAGTTACGCGTCGTAGTTACCGTCGTGGCGCTACTTCTGGGCATTGCAGCAAAATGGTATAGCTGCCACAACTATACACTTAGGTGGTGGAACGATCCATTTTTTATACCTATCATGCCAATACATTTATGCTTATTAGAACGAAACGAAATTGCCAAGAGGGCAAACTGAACGTTTTCGATGTAACTCCTATTCAGTTTTGTTGCGATAACTATAAGTATTGTTCACGGAGCATTTGAAATTATTGATAATTCTGTATCGGTCCGACACCAACATGAGATTTTCAGTGTAAGTCACCTCTCGGAAATAACAATGAGAATGTCATCGGATCTACATGATGTGATGACTTTGGTATATAACCAATTGATGTGTTTTGCTTGGGGTAGATTTCTACTTCAACATTTTCTGAAACAGATCCATCTTTCGAAACAATGATTGCATCAACTTCTCCACATGTTGGTGTATTATATCTTCGTTTATCATCATTGCCTAGCGAAATAAATCTGAGTACAACCTGATGTTCTCCTTCGACATATCGCTGATATAGTGTCTTGAAATTTGTCGCATACGGATTCATTTAATTGATTATCTGTCCAATTTTAGTCAACACATCATCTCTTCTCAAATCATTTTTGCGCAATTCAAGTTGAGCTTATTCATCATAGATGTATATCTGTCCATATCTTGCTACACTATTGTCATTATTGTCTAAACTGGTTGAAACTTTTATAATTAACATCTCCAAGTATTTTCATTACGTAATTTCCATGATTTTCTAAATCTACACTAGTGCAATTGAAGGATGCAAAAGCAAATGCATCGTTATATGACCGTACCATTTGTCTGGAATGTTTTGAAACGCCGTCATTACCATCTCTCATGTTTTCTAGCGCGGATGGGTATTGAGATAACGGCGGAAGTATTATTTTCCCTCCATGGCAGCAATTATGTTTACTTCTACCTGGTTCTTTTCCAAATGAAACTGCCTTGCAATTACAGCACGCTATTTTCATATTACCAATATTTAATGACTCAACTGTTTTATATACAGGGTATCTGGAAATTTGCGCACCATCGGCATACTGGCGGATTCCTTGCGAAAAATTGAGACGAAAGTTATCTATGCGAAAAAGTCCGCGAGGACTTAGTTTTTCTGTAAAATCATTTAATAACGAACCAATCAGCATTTGGCTTTAGAAAAGAATAGTTAGAACATTGCATAGCCGTCCGCCCCACTCCTCGGCGAAACGGGGAACACCACACATTATTGTCTCGATCTCGGTAGTGGGGCGGACGGCGATGCGGAGCTTTAGCCAGTCTTTCTTAAAGCCGAACGCTGATTGGTTCGTTATTAAGTGCTTTTACACGAAAACTAAGTTCTCGCGGACTTTTTTGCATAGGTAACTTTCGTCTCAATTTTTCGCAAGGAATCCGCCAGTATGCCGATGGTGCGCGAATCTCCAGACACCCTGTATATTATTCCTCATATCCCCATTATATTTCGATATCATTGGTTGTGGCCCTGGCTTGCATGTCCTCTTCCATATATTATGCTGTTTTATTGTTTTTTGACTGTCTATATGTTCTTCCGGATCTTTATTCAAAAAAAGAATTGTCTCTTCATCCCAATTCTGTTCTAATTCTACCTTTTCTATCTCGCAGATATCCGCATGTTTCATTTTCTTCAATTCTTCTGTATTAAACCTCATCTTTTTTGAGTTGCTGTGCTCGCACTGGTTTTTGTCTTCTGTTTATTTCTTTTCATGACCTATAATTGATCCACATTTCGAAACTTCACAGTTAACTTGTCAGTCGCTGTTCTACTAATTTCACTGCTTATTTCTGATTTTTCATACTGTAATTGATTTATTTGTATTTCTCCTACTTTTTCAGCATCTGTACCCATTCTTTTCACTTTACGATATTTACGCTGTCTTTTATTCTTTTGAATTCTCCATTCCTATTCATTTCTTCTCTCCGGTCGCCCTTTTTTGGCTATTGATGAATTTTCTATTGCAGACTTACCACATTCATTTTTTGTTCCTAAGGTTTCTAAATCCATTCGTACCCTCTCAATGTCGATGTACTTTACCTGGTTTTCAATCAGAATTTTTCTCTTTTCTTCTGTCTTCTTTGGTACATTTCTATTTAATATAAAAGGGACACACACTTTTGTAACGCTTATTATGGTTGGCAGTTTTTTATTCCTGTTTTCCATCCTTTCTTCATTAACATTTTCAAAAACATCATAATGCCCACTGTCCCCGTTACCGGTATACAATAGTGCAAATTCATTTGAACTTCCTAACTGACTACCATTATTAATGCAAACATGATGAGTATGATCATTTATGTAAACTTTGCAATTCACCTTAAATATTAATGCAGCCACAGTCAACTCTACTTGACCGGCGTAAATGCCATTCTTACTTATATGTAATTTATAATCTTCTGTTGACTTCATGGGTACGCCATGTGATTCGTCACCCGTGATATAATCTCCATAGATATCCCAATTTTGCAGTATAAATGAAACGATGTTTAATCTTAGCTCCTGATGTCTATCCTGATTCTTTGATAGACAGTATGACAACGCGCGGTAAAGACAATTCCCATCTGGTTTCATCTGCACTACCTTCTTATCCATTTCTTCAATAATATAAATAAAATCAATGATATTTATGATATTCATGATAATAATTGATGATATGAATGATATTTATGATATAATCTTTGATCTGTCAATTACTGACAGTCAATGACTATCATTTAACATGAACAAAAACAGACATACCAGAAACAGCACACGTGCACAAATTGCATTATGCTCCTCATCGTTACTCATTTTTTTACTATTGTTATAATTGCATGATTTTTTTATATATGTAGGCAGATATTAATTAGTTACCTAATTTGTTATGAATTATTACAGCGGCTATCTTCCGAAACTCCGCAGATTATTTCAAAACTTCACAATTCACCATAGAATACAGAAATTCCGATAGATCAATAACTCACTTATACAGAGATAACGCCTGACAACGGGGCGTTAAAAGATCCAGAATCGTAATACAGGTGCTGTTAATTTTTCGTCGCATTTACAAAATTTTGGAAATTATCTTCCAACTGTGATGATTTTTCACCGCATTTGCAATATTTTAGAAATTATCTGTAGCCTGTGAATACGCTTTCATCATGTCTTACAACTCCTCTGTCAAGTGATGGTTGCGGTTAGTTATAGGTTATATGAGCGGATCCACGTTACTTCACTCGAAAATAAACCGTCAAGTCACGGATTTTTGCGCCATTCAAAATATCTTTAGTACTATGGAAAAAAAAAATACAACTTCGAGGATTTTGAAAAATTTTCAAAAATGGCGGAGTTAGAGCTATGTGAATTTTCGTAAACCGGTGTTGCACCGCTGTTTAAAAATTCATATCTCCAAAAGTATTCAACGGAGCGGATTGATCTTTGGATCATTTTGTTCGTAAAAGAATACGCTTTCATGCAAAAAATGTCACTCCAAAAAAAAAAAATTCCTTCACTTTTTTCGTCGTTTTTTTTTTTAATTTTACTGCCATTTTCGCGGGACTCACAGAAATTCATGGAGATAATTTTTTTTGGATACCTGAATCCTTCCCCTTCAATCCTAAAAAAAAAAATTTATGGAGAAAATACCTGGGCCGAAGAAAAAAAATAAAACGTCTCGTCGCGCGTTGCCGCGCGCGCCAATCCACGTCCGCACTAGTCCCGCAAGCTCGTTGTGTTGCATAGTGGAGTTATGACTGATGGATCTTTTGAAATATTTTGGTGGCTCTGAAGAGGGCCGATGTTTTTAGCGATGATTCGCTGGATGACACTTAGTAGGACACCTCTGTTTTAAATCAATTCATAATTTTCATCGAATCAAATTTTTCTGATGCGGAAAATAATTTTGTTTTGACGAGTTTATGGGATGTTGGAATGACCGCATGTAATTTCAGAGTACCATGAACTGTCAATGCTTTATCGAATCGATTTTGTCAAATAGATTCTTCCGTTTGATGTTCTGCAGACGTACCGTACGCGAAAGATATGCTGCGGAAATAAGAACATACCCAATTATATAGATCCAGCGATGTTTGAATAGGATCGGAATTGCCAATCAGTTGTAAACTCGCACGTGAAGCTAATCTTTTAACAGTTCCACCTACCCCATCACACGGCTCTTTCCCATGTGATGTAGCAAAGAAATGCCACTCGGCTTGGTTCTGTTTGTTCTTTAACTATTATTTGTGTGGTCTGGTTTGTGTTTGTGCCGTTGAGTCTTGGCGAGTAAGGTAAGCTTCCCATTCTAAACGACCTTCCGATAACATCCAAATTAAATTATCCGACTTTAGATTTCCTTAAGATCTAATCGAATTGTTGTGTTTCGGTTTTTCCCTTATTCTTTGAAATTCTCTAAATATTATCGTATCTGTAATTTTGTATCGTTAGATCGATTTTTCTAGAAAGCCTTTGGCCCCAAAATATCGCGTCGTTTCTATCCCGGCATTGAGAGCTTGGGTTTTGTCCTTTGTTATTGTTTGAATCGTTACCTAGCCACGTGTCTCTAGAAAGATCGACCAACGCATTCCCGATAAGATTCTTCCCCAAACTTGTATAAATCCCTCCCATCCTGATTAGAAACCCTTTAAACCCTTCGAGACTTTGAGCTGGTTTATTTAAGATTTTCGGGTAGCATTATTTACAGTTCCTTCTTGTAATTTCTTCATTCATTAATTATAATGTGTTGCATCATGGCATGGCGTGCTTTGTGTGGTTGTATTCGTGCATGTCCGTGAGAGTTCGTACGGGTTCGCCCCGACGCACTACACTTTTCGGTTAATTGTTTTATATTATCGACGCTCTTAACTGATTTTTAGTAGTTCCAAAAAGTATCGACCCTAGCTTACCCAGATCCCCCTATGTTATCGATCTAGTCTTATTCTTTTCTTTGTATCCTATGATTAATTCCTACTGTACCCTAAGGTAGTTCTCTTTCTTTGTTTTGTGAAATGTTCTACGTTACCCTAACTGTTACCTCCTTGCCTGTGACCCATATATCTCGTAGTCTATCAGCTGTTTGCGAATTTCGGTCATTGAGTCACGGCCTCCCTGTTTGATTGTTTTTAACGATGTAGTTTGTTTATCTTTTAATTTAATTGTGGGATTTGCTGTGGGTTACTTACACAATTTGATATGAATGTTACCCTATTACTTGACAATAAATAAATTTGGTTTCTCTGTGATTTTTCCATAAATCCTAACTGTACCGCTTCGCTTATATTATTCGCCCCCACGTTCCCCTCGCCCTGAACTCGCCGAGTAGTCTCGTTTAACGTTATCGGATTGATTGATTTATTTAAATTTTGAAAACCCCATTTCATTTTTTTTATTATTCTATTCCTCTCGTTATCGCGGTACCCTAGGTACCTGGCGCCCAACCTTATATTTGATACAGATTTCGTTGTTCAATAATTATTTATTGACAGTAAAATCAAGATTCGCGGCAGCGAATCGCAGCCGAGTTCCCCCCTACTAACTCGGCGCGGCAGCCACGAATCATTTACCCGAGCAAGCTCTTGTTCTTGTAAAAAATCTGCCACATCTCTTGAACCGCTGATTATTTTTTAATAAAATTTATAGGGGCGTAAGGCCCTCCCCAGTTGACCTTGCTCGCAAAAGTTCAACAGAATCGACTGAGTGATTTCGGAGATATTGACCGTCAAAGTTGATCGAAAAACACAATCTTTTTCTTTTTCTTTTTTTTTTTGCTTCCTTGCAGAACGTTTTTCGGGACCACGATATCTGTCGAAACGTTGCACTTATGAACATACAATTTGGTAGGGGTGTTCTTGTCACTGAAATCTTGCCCTCTATTGTTTTTGAGCAATAATCGACCACGCATAACTGAGTTATCCATGTAATATTGATTATTTACATATGCGCATATTTTGAGAATCAGAATGACGTCACGAGCCCCGATTCTCATGACATCGATCGAATATAATACTGCTAATTTTTATACATACTAGGGGCTTCGCTCCTGCGCGCTTCGCGCGCCGACCCCGCCTCGTCGCTCGCTTCGCTCGCTTCCGAGGCCTCGGCGCTACGCGCCTCGTTGTTCGGCGCTTCGCGCCTCACTACTTCTCTATCACACATCTTGTCATACACGTATACATGCGACGTTTGTCTGCTAGATGCTGTTTTTGTTTTGTTTCGGCACTCACACCACCGCCAACTTCATGCGCTATACTAAATAATTTATATATTTTTTAAAATAAATTTGATATTGTATGAATATTTTTAAATTTATATCCACATATTTTTATTTTCAATAGTTTTTATTTCAAAAATGTACATTTTTTGTTACTTTAAATTTAGTTTGCTTCACTCGAATTTTCATGGAAAGTTTTTGCTGTGGAAAAACATGTGTTTCATTAGTTTTATTTCATTTTCTTAGACAAGCTTCATTTACCACGTATAAACAGAGCCTGCTGGTGCTTCCAGCAGCAGCTCCTCCTCTGCCGCTTCTGCTGCCTCGCACAGCATGTCATCTAGTCCGTCATCTTGTTCCATATTAAAAAAAGGCGTTAAATAATTCACTCAGAGATTCATACCGTGTTTGACTGTATTTTTGGATTTCATTATTTTTATTTTTTTATTTTTATCAATAATAATATAAATGGAAAATTGTATATAAGTGATCATTTCCCCATTTTTCGGTTCAAGTCACGAGCGATGATATTTTAAAAGAGTCAGGCTGTTTGGTTTGTCGAGATGAGTTTGGAATTTCCATTCTATAGATATTCTTTGAATATGCTTTACCTGGCATTTGCTCGCTCTGCCCGCGCTCTTCTTACTGCTGTCCTGTTTCAAGAATGCTGATTAATTTCATTTTACCGTTTACTTACAATTAGCTATTTATCCATTCATATTTAAAATTACTTACTTGGCCTTTCGGATTGCACATCATTTTAAATTTAATTTTTGTTTTATATCTAGATAACAAAACATTATCGAGCCGGGCAGCGCTAACCTGTTATTATTTTATTTCTCTTTAGCCACGGTGATCCATTTTAACGGTCTATTGAATTTGCTATTTTTTGTGCACCAGGTGATTATTTTTTCATTATTTTTATATACATACATATATTTTTTTATATGAGTAATTTCCGATCCAGAGTGAGTCCATCTCCGATAATTTGGGTATTATAGGTATATTATATTCAATATTTCATAATTTTTTTATTTCGAATTTCCTCCCGGTCTGCATGATCTATAATAAAAATGCAAACTGTCTGTAGGTCGAACATAATTTATATATCACTCTCGATATAATAGATATCTATGTATATATTTAATATATTTGTTACGAACGGCCCTGAACACGCGTCGCCTGTGCCTTGCACCGCCTGCTTACCAAGCGCATTCTTTCCCGACCAGAAACAGGTGAGCCTAGGAATGCGTTGACCCTAAGAAAAATTGCAAATAACAATCAGCAAAATACCACCCCTACCACCGGGAAACCGAGCTGTAATGCAAGACCAGATGCCTCCCCGAAGCCAGTCGAAAACTTGGAGTGAAAAGATCAAAGTGCTCTTTACCTGGAGGCGTGCGAGGTGCACCTTAACCCCTTGAAACCGACTACTGAATACGACCTTCCAGTCGAAGCGAGGCATCATCGAGGACAAGGCAGCCCTACGAATTGGGGATTCAACGGTCGTAGTGACCAAGCCCGGCACCTTACACGCATCCTACGCCTACACTGGGGACTTAGGTCGGCAAGTACAGCTCTGGTGACTCGGTGGTGGGTTCTAAAAGTCTACTCCACACCTTCCTAGGGAACGCACTCCTCGACTCACCCTTTTCTTCCTAATTTAATATAATCTCATAATCTTATAAAACTTCCAACATCTCATAAATAAAGTCAAAACCGATTCAACGCATGTCTGCAATCCCATCAATATCTAATCCCTTACCGCTGGAATCCTAGTCACCTAGAATAGAACACTCTGGCTCAGCAGGTATGCTTCAGCATTTAAATTAGCCAAGAACCCGACCTGGAGGGTTATTCACTAACTTCTCGGTTCGTACCGCACGGTCTGGTTCGGTTCCGTACCGAGCGGTTCGCCTTACCGCGCGGAGAAGGAAATCCGCTATTTTGCTACTCGGTAGCCTATTCGACACGGGTACCGCGCGGTACGGTCTAGACTGCCGCTCGGAAGAATATCCGTAATGAGACCGATACCGAAACCTCTTCCCGCGCGGTAGCATGAACCGAGAAACGGTACGATACCGCGCGGTAACAACCGCCCGAAAAGTTACTGAACAGCTCGGTTCGTCGCTACCGTGGACATGACGTCACAACCGCGCGGAAAGTCGCATAACCGCGCGGTCCCAGAGTTAGTGAATAACCCCCCTGGTCAACCCCTAACCGCTCGGGGGTGGATCGTAGAATAATATCTGCAGCCGAGATCATTCGATTCTCGTCCGCACGTAACATATTATTTTACTGAATTCGATAACTAAATATGGTGAAAATATTTTCGAGTTTATATTAACAAATTTTTATTTTCAACAATATGTCTTACAATTGACATTTTTTATCACTTCAAATTTAGTTGATACATCGATATAAATTTCAATTTTTGGTAAATGATTAAAACTATTAAAGTTATTTCCCTACATATTGCTAGAAAATTGAACTTTTAATTTTAACTTATCACCTCACATACCTCAAATTGAAATTATTAAATTTATTTCCCTAGATTTTAAAATAAGCGATTTTGGGAGAGATCACTCTGCCGTAGGCCTGCCTAGCAGGCAGAGCATCGAGCTCTGATTTAAGTTAATCATTTTGTTAAGCCGCGAGGCTATTTTTGCAACTCCCCTACGTGGGACTTTTTGAGTTTGAGTTTCGAGTCTGGCGTGTGCTTGAGTGCTGTTTTGGGTCGATCGCCACGAGGCATTATTTCTTCTGTCCATGAGGTGGCTGGATTACGGTAAGCGTCAACTTATCTAGTCCCAAGATTTTCGAACCCGGCAAACGGCCATTCGCCATATTGCCTTTGATCTGCGCCACGAGGCGAATTAACACTTTGGAGGGTCGATTAAGCCGTACTGCGAGTCGGTAGGCCGTAGCTAGTGTTTTAGAGAACTTGTCGCGTTCGAGGAATTTGGTTTTAGGCCTAAAAATTGGCCATATAGTAGTCAAACCGTAGCTGTACCGAGGCTCGCCTATGAGAGCGAGTGAGAAAGTCTAAGTCAGTCACTGTCTCTCTCTCTCTCGCGTAGAGATTCAAATACAATCAGTTAGAGTCGAGTCGCGTTGCGTTTTGTTTTGGAAATCTCGAGTCAAGGTCCAGTGGACTTGCCTACGAGGCAGAGTTAGGATTAAGTCATTGTTACTGTTTATTGTAAAAATTTGGGAAATTATTACTTAACACCTCGCGGTGTAGATTTCGCCTATGACCCGTTATCATTGTTCCGCGAGGCACTAATTTGTTAAGTTCTCGATTATTTTATTTTGGGATTGTTTTTTTTTTGTTATTGCGTTCCTACGGGGAAACTTGTATTTTTGTCAAATTTGTGAAACGTGGCGAGACCGCCTATACACGGTCCTTGGCCACAACTAACCCGCGGGGGAGTACCCCCGGGTACACGATCGTTCTCTACTTATTTTATCTTAATTTGTTTTTCTTTACATTTTTTTTATTGAATCTTTATATTTCTTTGTTAAATTTAACTCCACGAGTCGTTATTTAACGCCTGGCTGATCCTCAATATTAATCCCGACCCCTCTCCGCGGTACTGTTGCTAGCCGCCGCTTAAGTTTCCGTTAGTCTTTTGTTTTGTTGTTGAAATTTTGAAAGTGGCGAAGATAGTTCGCCTGGCGCCCAAACAATTTAAATTTTGAGTATAGCTGTGTGTGCGTTGGATTGACCCCGGAGGCTGGCTATCCGGTCCAGCTCCGCGGGTCAACAAAAATCCACGTCACAACTAATATTATATTGCTTAAGATTATATAGCCATGCTCGACAAGTTGGAGACGTCGCGAGCTTGCTTAAAGCTGAGGGTTTCCCCGAAGTGTCTTTGCACTAGCTCTAGGCAAGGTCTATGGGCTTTCTTAAACTAACTATCATAGCAAGCATAGATAATAGATATAGGTAACAAGATAATAACGAAATATAGTTGACGAATAGGGGGGTCGTGAAGTATTTCAGGTCGGAGTAAGAACTTGAGTTGGGATGTCGTGAACAGTTTATTACTGACTTTCATCTAATTATGCTCGACCTGCAATACTACGTTGAACCCAGGGAGTATCCCGGAGTATTTAGAGTACTGGCTTAGCAGGAACGATTCCCATTTTCGTATCAACTTCTAATAATACATTATATAAGTATGTATAAGTATAACTAGTATACTTGTGAGAATACTGGAAACAATTTGATAGTAAAGATGGAATTTAGCATGAATGATAATACATGGATAACGATCGTCGACACTCAGCTTTAGTAGAACCGACTATGGAGGGCTGGATGTCGCGTCGCACCTTTGATTTTGCGGGTCCTCACCTTTAGTATCTTCTAACTCCAAACTTTGCACTATCGACGTGATTTTTTTGAACAGTCTCGGTCTTTAATAAAGTATCTATACACTGACTCGAATTTTGAATATTTTTGATGAAGTTAATAAGGTCCTGAATTTGAAAAATGTCTATCACTAGGTTTTGATTATAAAGGAACGTAAGGTTTGAATTTATGAATTTAAAACTGAATCTATAACTACAAGTACGAGACTTGGCAAAACTGAACTGAATAATTATTTTTTTTGTGACGAGTACTGAGTCCCTTGGGTCACCACTTTGTTAAAGATTGAACACCAACTCTAGACTCTAACTAGCACCCGGTTCTCTACATCCACGCGCCTCGCGATTTACCAGAAAAAAGACACAAAAGGATGATCCCTACCTCGCTCGTAATTAGACGTCAAGACTTTGGGGACTTAAGTCCCAAGAAGTGCACGCGTCAGCCGTCCGCACCCACATAGTCGGTTCACCGTAGTAATTAAATTATACATATGCTAGATTCTTAAAATTAGCTAGATACAATCACCCCATGCATAACACGCATCCCAATTCTTTAATTTAGAATTTCCTAGTTCTTATGGTTTTCCTTGTCTATACTAGGATAATTAGGGTTTTATTAGAAAGAGTTATAACGATGCGACTATAGGTGCTAGGTCAACAGAAACTGCTACGTTGTAAGCGTTAATCCTAGATATTCTATATTATACGTGACTTCTTCGACATTGAGGAGGTAATGAATCTTTTCTAAATAACAAAGCGAATCGTGACAAAATGCACATTTTAATAATTCTCCTTCTCGAATATCCAAAAAGAAAAGTAACGACTAGGGTTTCCTCGAATGCTGATGTCTTTGTCTGATCTCAACTCAAATTTATTGATTATTATAAATTTTTAGGGAAAGCGTAAAGTTGGTACGTAACAATAGTCATGGCAAATGCTAATCGTACAGGGAATTGTCTTCTGTGTAAGATGAATGGCATATCTGTATCCCCACGCGTGTCCAATTTTATCCTCGGTATTGCCACTTATTGTTCTTTTTTTTCTCCTGTTAAAAGTTCAGCAATCAAAATTCTTGAATGAAGTTCACGAACAACCAACCGTGTCCCATTGCATATGCCATCTGATATTGATAAATTTCGTAACATCATTAATATGGCGCCGATTTTCAGTTGTAAATTATGAGGTGGCAGACCTGTTGGTGTTAATCCATTTAAATACTCGATGGGATATCGCAGCGTAGCTTTTTCGTATGTCGTCGTGTCAGCAGCATCAAGTCCTTGAAGGGTTGCGTAATCTATGCTCTTTGACTCTTGTAAGTTGCCATCCATTCTTTTTTAAATTTCTGCGTTCAACTGGTTCACTTCCACATTTAACGGAGCTAAGATTGCTCTGTTTATAAGTTCTTCGCTTGGTATGTTCATTGGATATAATTCGGCTATCAAATCCGTACTGATTGTTTCTCTCTCAGGTTCTAAGAAATCGATTTCCCCGTTACCTACGCTGAGTAGCCACTCCGAAAATGCAACGATATCATCTTTCGCCCTCATATTTTTGGTTAAACCGAATTTTTCAAATACATTCCAAAGTGACGAATGTTTTATTGTTTTTTCTATAATTTGTCTCTTTCCGCCACGTTTGACTACTGGTAATACTTGCCTGAAGTCCCCACCAAGTATAACGGTTTTTCCTCCGAATGGTAATGAACTACTCATAATATCTTTCAGTGTTCTGTCGATCAATTCAAGAACAGTCTTTGGAATCATCGAACACTCGTCCCATATGATTACATCAATTGCGGTCAATTTCTTTTTCATATTCGGAGTTGTAAAAATTGTTCCGTCGTTGGGTAATGTCATTGGCAGACCGAACATTTTGTGAGCGGTTGTTCCGCATGGAAGAAGAATCGCTGCTATACCCGTCCAAGCCACACATGCGACAGTTTTTTCTGTTGACCTTAGCATGTAGTATATCGCATTGTACAGAAATGTTTTTTCCAGTTCCTCCAAGTCCGTCGATGAAGAAGCATTTGTGCATTGAATAAATCTCTGCCTTGTCGTTTGACGTTATTGTTTTCATAATTGCATTGTACATGATCCGCTGCTCGTTGTTTAATTGATTCACCTATGCTGAACCTTTTTCTGTGAATGTTTTTATTTTCTCAACTGTTATTTCTTCTTCATCATTTTCATAGATTACTTCTGGTGCTGGTAGACCAAAATTTTCGCATGATCTACCTTCTGCTTGTAAAAGGTGCTCAATGGCGCATATTGCTCTCTTTTCATTATTATCTGCAAAGTCTTCAGAGAGTGCTGCTTTATATTTATTCCATAAATCTATTACGCAGATGGCGTTTCTCCGATCAAGTACCAAACAAAAAAATGTCGTAAACGTTTGGGCATCAATATTGAAACTGCTTCGTCAAATACCTTGAATGTTTCATCGTTAGTTGCCGTCAAGCCCATCTCTACTGCCGCCTCCCTGAATGTATCATATTCTTTGCCGTCCACAGTACGTAAGTCTTTGAAACATCTAGCGCCTGTAGCCCGTCCAAGAATCAATTTAAGATGAAATCGTTCCGCATCCCTTGGAGAAACATTCGTCATTCTGCTCACAACTTTACAAGCAAGTTTTCGTCTGCTCCACGTTTTCGTACTTTCTTTAAATGTATAGTAGTCCGGTATGTTGGCATAGGTGATATTTCGTGCGAATTCATCCGTCGTATTTAGTTTAAACCATGCAGTTACTGGAGTTTTCCATTTATTTTCATTTAGAAGAGCCTCTTCCTCTCTGCCTTCCTCGAATGTTGCATATTGATGACCTGGTAGGTGAACGGGTAATCGTGTCACAGCGTGACTCCGTCCATGCATAGGCAGCTTTAGTATTCTCATGCTGCTTCCATTGGACTGACATACCGCGTATCTACATGATCTTTGATTTCGTCGACTACTGGTCGATCATGACCTTGTATATTACAGTCATCGATTACAGTCTGCGAGTAGATATGGATTGTATGGCACAACCATACTGTTATCTACCGGTATATTTCTTCCATTTATGCGGTTATGGTAGTAGTTTATAATATTATTTTTTGTACGGCGATACTTTGGAAAACCACTTGTACTTATATCGGTGTCTTTAGCGAAGTCTTTTGGAAACTTTTTCGAACACGACTTCGTTTCTGTGTTCCAACATGGAACTTTTGAAGTATGTGGACCGTGTAACATGTGTGTTGTCACAGATTGATGTAATCGGGGATATTTTTCTTTGTCGGGTATTTCTGCTGATATGAAATTATCAATCGCCTCTGGAGTCAATAGCTTATCTTCGTTATTCATTATGAACAGCATGTGTGCATGAGGTAATCCTCTTTTTTGGAACTCTATCAAGATTCGCGGCAGCGAATCGCCGCCAAGTACCAAGCCCCAAAGTTTTTTTTTCATATTTTTATTTTGAAGGTAGGCGAGCGCAGCCGGGAATTATTTACCCGAGGCAACGGTTTATACCTGTAAACATACCGTTATATCTCCCGAATGCGTGAATATTATCGGATGAAATTTACAAAGTTATGAGTCCCAGTCCGAATGAGTTCGTTGTCCAAATTCGAACAGAATCGGTCTTTTAGTTCCGGAGATATTAACTGTTAAAGTTGATGAAAAAACACAATCTTCTTCTTCTTCTCCGCCCCGTTTTTCGCTAGACGCTTGCTAGGGACCACGATATCAGTCGAACGGCTGCATGTATCGACTTGAGATTTAAAACGTAGCTACGCTCCATCGAGATCTAGCTCCCTATTGATTTTGGTGCGAATCTGTACTCACACTCGGTCAGGAGATTTTAATAAAGTCACAAAGCGCTTAGTACGGCAAAATGGCCGCCCGAGGGCGTTAATTAAATTTTATATATTTTTTATTACAGGGTAATCCAGGCTGGACGCACCACCTTAGGTGGGTGTATTCCTCCTGAAAACTAATAATTTCCTTTATCAAAACTTCGAGAGACTAATAGTTTCGGAGCTACACGAGACCTTACATTAGTGGACCGATCACAAAGTCTATGTGTGAGCAAGAATGCGAGTCAAGCAGTGCCCGCGGAGGATCGATTTTTATTGTACGACGTTTCAGTTAGATTAGATTCCTAGATGAGTATGACGGTGTCGTCTACTGGAGATGCCTTCGTACGGCATTCACCTCCGTCTCGTCGTCCTCATCCTCTGATTCATACTTCCAGGTCCCCCACCCAGTGATTCTCGTAGTCTAGATCCTCGAAATCGTAGTCTCATTTGTCCAGATCCTCGGCTTTGTAGCTTGCGTAGTCCAGGTCCTGCGCTTCGTAGTTTCAGTCGTCCAGGTCCTTCGCTCCGTAGTTTGAGTCGTCCAGGTCTTGCGCTCCGTAGTTTCAGTCGTCCAGGTCCTTCGCCCCGTAGTTTGAGTCGTTCAAGTCTTGCGCTCCGTAGTTTCAGTCGTCCAGGTCCTTCGCCCCGTAGTTTGAGTCGTTCAAGTCTTGCGCTCCGTAGTTTCAGTCGTCCAGGTCCTTCGCTCCGTAGTTTCAGTCGTCCAGGTCCTGCGCTCCGTAGTTTCAGTTGTCCAGGTCCTTCGCTCCGTAGTTTGAGTCGTCCAGGTCCTTCGCTCCGTAGTTTCAGTCGTTCAGGTCCTTCGCTCCGTAGTTTCAGTCGTCCAAGTCCTCAAACTACGGAACGGAAGACTTGGGCGACTGAAACTACGAAACCGAAGACCTGGACAAATGCGACTACAATTCCGAGCATCTGGACTGCGAGAATTACGGAGTAGGGGATCTGGACGATTGAAACTGTGAATTGAGGGATCAGGACGACAAGAACGGAGGTGAATGCCGTACGAAGACATCTTCGGGAGACGACGTCGTTATACTCATCTAGAAATCGAACTGAAGCGTAGTAGTTGTTCTAGGCCGGTTCTGGACCAACGCGTGTTAGTGCACACACACACGCACGCACGCACACACGCGCACCTCGCCGTGTCCGTGTGAGGGGGTGGGGAGGGGCGACGGGGGGTATCAGGTTTCATGACGTCACGCCTACGTCACGCCTACGTCACGTGACGTCACGCCTACGTCACGCCTACGTCACGCCTACGTCACGTGACGTCACGCTACGTCATGTGACGTCGCAGCTACGTCACGGCATAGGACTCTCGGAATGACGGCACACACCCTTAATACGACGTCACATACCCTCGAATTAACGTCACACGCCCCAAAATAAGATTGCAACCCCGCGTCAGGTTGGGGGGTGGTGCGGGGGCCCGTTCGAGAAGCTTCGACGGGTCGCGACTCGTTTTTTCCGCCGGGACGCTCCTTGTCGCTCGTAACCCGACACCTCCGGTGAGCTCGCCGGAATCGGACGATCAGTTCCCGGAACGCGAAGAACGACCTCGGGTGCGCTTCGTCCGATTCGTAGAATTTTTCAAAACGAACAGTTCCTGGTATGTCCTTCGAGTTCTTGGAATTATCGTTTCGGCACCCTGTGAGACGTGACGAGTTTCGACGAGTCTGTTATTTGATACCTCAGCGTTTCGTATGAAGAACATGCAGATGCAAGTCCGATAACCAACGATTCGTGGAATTTTTCGAAACAAACAGTTCCTGGTATGTCCTTCGAGTTCTTGGAATTATCGTTTCGGCACCCTGTGAGACGTGACAAGTTTCGACGAGTCTGTTATTTGATACCTCAGCGTTTCGCATGAAGAACATGCAGATGCAAGTCCGATAACTAACGATTCGTGGAATTTTTCGAAACAAACAGTTCCTGGTATGTCCTTTGTTTCCCAGAGACACGAAGCATTGTTTCATCATACGATATATTCGATAGAAATATGTATTAGATCGAATAAAACCAGAAATATCACCCTCAATTGCAAAAGACGAGTAGTGGGGGTAAAAAACGATTATATTAGCGGAGAATTCGCACTGGAACATCGCAGTTCACAATTATTTCTCGAATGGTTCAGACCACTCTGAAACACCGTGAATTAAAAGCGCGACTCGAGCTATTAATAAAGAATATCAACGAAGTGAAAGATTTGATTCAGACAAAATCAGCCATCAACCGTCTCACGAGTAAGCTTGACACGATAAAGATTCGACTGAAAACATGGATCTCTCCGCGATCAACAAATTGGGTCGTTTGGAGGAATTCCTCCCGACAAAAAAGTTAAGTGACCTGGAGGTGTTGAAAGCCTATCCCATTACCGATCTCCGAAAAGTGGAAACCAAATTTGGAGCCAGGATAGTGGGGGATGTGGACAACAGATTTTGTATCTTCTTACCGGCTCGAATGGCGAAAATTTTGAAGGATGACGCTGCCTTATTGCAGACAATGAGAGAAGCTGCTGATGAAAACCGCTTACATGTTAAATACCTTGGTGGAAAATATAATCAAGTCGAATTCAACTACATATGAATTTTTTTATTCAAGCACACACCATATTTCATTATTCAAACATGAAAACCCAGATTAAATTGATCCATACCTATATATGTATATTAATTTTCACAACGATGTTTTCCATTTATTTTTTTTTATATAAATCATATATTATATTAAAGTTCGAAATCGGATGTCCGGATGTCACAAAATCGGGGATGTATCTATTCATGCCTGTATGAAGTTTCTGTGTTATCGTCAGTCGTATATTGTGATCGTCAATTTGAGCCGAAGGGAATTTTGGGTTAATGTGAGAATTTTTGAGATCATGAAAAAAGTATAGCAGGGGCAGTAATAATAACATATCTTTGAGTGATATTTTTTATATTATATTTTTTTTATTGATTTTTTATTTTTTTTATTTCACATCAAACATTCCATCTGAAAAAACTCGAAAATTGTTCATCACCGCCTCTTTGCGGACTGTTCTCGCCGCTGCTCCTGCCTCCTCCGACACTCCCGAGCGCTGTTACCGCCCCTCGTCCCCCTGTATGCTGATTTTTATATTGGTAATTGTCCTAAGAAGCTAATACGTATTCTTTTGTTTCTTACTCACGACGATTAATTCGAACCCTAATTCCCCTCCGATTGGATCAACACAGCCAGAATTATTGAGAATTGAATAATTAACCTTTCGATTGACGATTACAGACAGGTGCGAATTCGCATCAAGGGTATCTTATTCACCTGTATCTCTTAGAAAGCGAAAAGTATCATACGTTTCCCTCACCACGGAAAAAAAAAGTCCAATAGTTTCCCCAGCAGATGGCCCCGGACCAGCATTCAATTATATTTCGGCCATCGAAGGAGACGGACGTAAATTTATTTACGGTGCGAATTTCGACCGGTGTACAACCCCCGGCTGGTAAACGAGTTTTTGGCAATTAAGAAATCAAATACTTGAATAAAAATTGCATTGTAACAACATTCTGCGTTAATTTGTTCATTTTTTTATTCATTCGAAACAAGAATTATTCTTGGAGTCGTTAAAACACTATAAAATTTTATTTTCGGGTTACTTCGATAAATCGATTTTTTTCCTAAATTGCGAGAACAAACTTATATATACCCTCGAAATATTAATATTCCCGTTGATTACAGTCTTTACCATTTTCATCATTTTAATAATCAAGAATTTGCTCCAGTGTGTAAATCTAAGGTTTTCAAATAGGTGTTCGATCAAAGGGTTATGGATGAAATTTTTTTTCGATTGTCGCCGCTTATCATCACTGAGTAAGTATAAAGCAAAATTGATCAATAATCGAAATTTTAAATCACTGTCGTCACTGAGTTCACATGCAATCTCATATCCAGGGTCTACTTAATTTCATCCAAACTTTAACTGAATATAGTTCAACATGTTATGAACGTTTGGTAAGATTTTCAGCTTACCTTTTTTCTTTTGATTGCATAAATTTAATAAATTAATAAATTTTGTATGTAAATATATTATGTATACGAAAAAATGTATACATAATAATTGACAGCAAAAAAAGGCGAATGGTTTCCCCACTAGGTAACCCAAGATTAGCATCCAATTATATTTTGGCCATCAAAGGAGACGGACGTAAATTTATTTTCGGTGCGAATTTCGACCGAATTCTTCCTAAAATTGACTATCTTCAGTTTTCCTCCTCTATCTTAAAAACCTTGCACTTAATCACAATTTGCAAAAAACGAACTTGAAGCTTATGAAATTGCGCACATTTTAAAAACAAAAATCGTTGCGATTTGATGATTAGTGACGAAATGGCGGCAATTTGAAAAAAACATGGATTTTTTATTCTAGGAAGAACCCTATTTTTATGAAAATTTCAAAATGGCCCAACAGAGGTAAAACATCGTTTTTCGCCAAAACGTAGAAACACGTGTCTCATGAAATCGCATGAAAATTGATATACCAAAGTTACAAATGAATCGGAAGTGGTGGCCAAAAATCATCGGTGAATCCATATGGACTGGGCCATATGTAAGTTAAATATATGGCCAATTTCGCTAATCATCCTCATATTAATAATAGTTGCAGTTACAGATTCGCGAGCAAACTTTGTGAGCTTTGAATTATAGGTAATTGAATTTTGTTCATCCGATGGTTTGTCATATACTATACTTCTGACTCACCGCGCGTTTCGATTTGAAATCCATGCAAGTAATCTGAAAGTATATTATATTATTTATAAACGAGGCATTTTATGTCAACTTAGTACAGCGTCTTTCATGAAATTCAACATACCTCAAAATTTATTTATTACTCGACTCATGTGCATTTGAGGATATTCCAGAAAGAAAGGTCAATAAAGGTATTGGCTGCCTACTCCTATTGAGGTGTAAAAGAAATCAATCGGCAACTGAATTGAAAGTGTTTCAGATCCTAGGTGTATGAAATATTTTTTGTGAATCATTTGAAAATAGTTCCGACTTACCGCTGATTTCGGAAATCCCTGGAATCTCGCCGCCCGACATGATGCCGAAATTCACACTGATACGACACGAAGTTTACACAATTTCTTCAAGATTAAGACACGGAAGTAAAGTAGGGATAATTCCCGCGCCATGCGCAGACAAATCCCAAGTCAGCCTAATGTGTGACGTGTTTATATGCTCATATTATGACGTATTTCTCCGTCAACGGATAAGTGAGGTAAGAACAGACGAAAGAAAACAGAGATTAGTTCTAAATTTTGAACGTGTCTCGCGGTGATTACGCCATATCGCTCACTACGCTGAAGACATGGGGCGAAGAAACACCAAAAGTGAGTCGACTCCCACTTAAATATAAAATATACATTTGATTGATTTATCTCGCAATATTGTATTCCATGTTTCGTTCACATTATTTGAATTTATTCTACAATATTTCCTATACAAATGGATGATCTAGGAAGAACCCTCCTATTTAGTATCAGCTGCTTCTCTAAAACTGCTTCCTCGTCTTGACTAAAAATCAACATCCAACTTTTCTCCGATTGTTACCATTACAAAAATAATGAGAAGTCGCTGGGATCACATTTATGACCAAAATCGGTATGTGTAGTACGTATATGCATGTATGTATAAAGCACATGTTCTGACGATAATTTTCATGTATCGGTTTTTTTCAACTTGACCGACCAGAGCCAAGCTATAATTATTTGAATACTATTTACTTGACAAAATTCAAAATTTTCAACTCCGAAATTTTAGATAAAAAGAAATTGGGAATCACTCATACACGTTGTTTTCAGTTTGCTGATGGTAGAAAAAAAATTATTAAAAATCTTGAAGAGGGTGGGATCCGAGCCTGACTCATTTGAAAGAGAATACCTCATATACACCATACATACGTGTATATAATATCTGTGGACGTGAACAACGATTATACCAATTCAGTGTCAATATTGTGCTAATTAGTTTAATTTGCGTTCCAGATTCTGAGAACAAAAAAAAAAAAAAAATATTGTAGGCGTCCAGGCCACCAACGCTAAAAGTGAGTACTTTTTGAAGTGCTTAATAATAAAGAGTACAGAAATTCTCCGGAAGAGGAAGAGAATAGGAAGAAGAGGAGGAAAAGCAGGAAGAGAGAAAGGAAGAGGAGCCAAAGACGAAAGAACAAGCAGGGCGACGGGAGAAAGAAGCGAGAGAGAAAAAAGCAGATAGAGATAGCGAAAGCTGGAAAGTGATGTTTTGGAATGTAGCAGGACTAGCCAGAAAAGACGAGGACTTCTGGAAAGACATGAGGCAATGCGACGTAATAGTCCTAAGCGAAACGTGGTTAGAGGAGAAGGGCTGGGAGAAGATCAGAAGCAAACTACCCAAAGGATACGTATGGAAAACGCAACACGCAAAGAAAGAATACAAAAAGGGCAGAGCAGCGGGAGGAACGGCAATGGGAATAAGAACAGAAATAGTAGAAGAAGGAGCGGAGGAAGAAAGAGACAGACAGGAGGAGGGATGGATCGAAGGAAGAATCAAGGTAAAAGAAGACAAATGGACCGTGATAGGAATATACGCAAAAGGCGACATAAAAGAAAAATGAAGAAAGTAAAAGAAATAGAAGAAACAGAAGGAAGACGAAGAAGAATAGTAGTAGGAGGAGACATGAATGCGCGAATAGGTGAAACAGGAGGGGAATATAGAGGGCAATACAAAGAAGAGGAAAAAGAAAGGAGATCAAAAGACAAAGAGATAAACGCAGAAGGCAAAAGACTCGTAGAAGCAATAGAGGAGATAGGCTGGGCAATATGGAATGGAAACACACCTGGGGACGAGGAAGGAGAATTCACCTTCACAGGAGGGAGAGGAGACACAGTGATAGACTACGTGATGGGAGGAAACGAAACAAAAGACAAAGTGAGAAGAATGGAGGTTGGAGACAGAGTGGACTCAGACCATCACCCAATCATAGTAGAAATAGAAGCGGAGAGATGGGAAAAGAAAAATGAAAAAAGAGGCAAAAAAATAATGAGAGGAAAATGGTCAAGAGAAGGAAGAGAAAGAATAAGAAGAGAGGTAAGGTGGAGAGAGGAAGAGACGAGAGGAGTGAATGAAGAAATGGACAGAAGAACAGCGGAGATAAGGAAGATTATAGAGGAAGAAGCCGAGAAGGAAGAGACAGCAGTGAAGCATAAAAGAGGGTGGTGGGACGAAGAAGCAAAAAGGAAAAAAAAGAAATTGAGGAGAACGCTGAGAGAATGGAGAGCAGGAAGAGAAAAGAGAGAAAGGTACAAAGAAGAGAGAAATGAATACAACAAACTGTGTGAAAGAAAGAAGAGTGAAGAGAATGAGAGATTCATAAGAGAAGCGGAAGAAGCCCACACGGAAAGCAAAGTGTGGGAAGTGTTGAGCAAAGAGAGGAAAAGAAGGAAAAAAGTAGAGGACACCATAGAAGAAGCAGAATGGAAGGAGCACTTCATGAGGATACTGGGAGGAACTGACAGCAAGGCAATAGTAGGAAACGCAGAAGCAGGGAGAGAAAAAGATGAGGAAAGTGATATAAAAAGAGAAGAAATAAACAACGCAATAAAAAAGCTAAAAGAAGGAAAAGCCCCGGGAGGAGACGGAATCGCGAACGAAATATGGAAAATCGGCGGAGAAGACGCAGGAGAATGGATATGGGAAATTTGTAATAGAATATGGAGAGGAGAAGGATGGCCCGAAGCATGGAAAGAAGGGCTGATCATACCAATAATCAAAAAAGGGGAAGGGAGAAAGGCAGAAGACTACAGAGGAGTCACACTGATGCCGACACTATATAAAATATACGCCACAGTACTAGCAGGAAGGATAGAAGAAGAAATGGAAGAGAAAGAAATGATACCGCAAAACCAAACCGGGTTCAGAAAAGGAATGGGAACGATCGACAACATATGCGTAATAAACCACCTGATAAACAGAAGGATAAGAAGAAAAAAAGGAGGAATGGTAATAATGTTCATAGACCTGAAGGCAGCCTTCGACTCAGTAAACAGAGGAAAACTATGAGAAGCGATGAGAAAGAAAGGAGTGAGAGAAGAACTAATAAAAAGAGTAAAAGAGATCTATAAGGAGACAAAGAACAGAGTGAAAATAGGGGACAAGGCAGGGGAAACCTTCTGGACGGTGATGGGAGTCAGACAAGGATGTTCGCTAAGCGCATATCTGTTCAACCTACTGACTGCAGACATGGAAGAAGAACTAAGCAGAGCAGGAGAAGCCGGAGGAGTAAAGCTGGGAGGAAGACGAGTGTACACACTCGCGTACGCGGATGACGTCGCAGTAATGGCTGAAGACGAGGAGGGAATGAAGGTGATGATAAGAAGACTGGAGAGGTATCTAGATGAGAAAAAGCTTACGCTAAACGCAGACAAGACGAAAATAATGAGATGCAGAAGAGCAGGGGGGAGAAAAAAGAATGTGGAATGGAGGTGGAAGGGGGAAAAGCTAGAGGAAGTGAAAGAATTCAAATATCTGGGATACGTGATAACAAAGAATGGGAAGCAAGATGCGCATGTGCGGGACAGAGTGAGGAAAGCAGGAGTGGTCATGAGACAAGTATGGGGAATCGGAAAAAGAAGATTCGGAAGAGACTGGGAAAGAAGAATGTGGATGTTCGACAGGCTGGTATGGACAGTAGCGGAGTATACAGCAGAGATATGGGGATGGAGAGAATGGAAGAATATGGAAGCACTACAAGAAAGATATATCCGATGGCTATTTGGAGTAGACTGGAGAACACCTGGGTACATGGTTAGGGAAGAAATAATGAGGTCAAAACTGAGAACAAAAGCGGGGAAAAGAGCCTGGAAGTTCGAAAAGAGACTGGAGGAAGGAACAGGAAGCGAACTGGCAAGGGAGTGCCTAGAAGAAGTAAAAAGAAGAGAAGAAAGAAAGGACAGAGAACTAGAGGGATGGGAGAAGGATAGAAAAGAATGGTGGACGAAGTGGGAGGAAGAGACAGGCGAAAGAAACGCAGAAGGGGAAAGACGAGAGATGGATATAGAAGAAAGAAAAAAAAATAGACGAAGAAAAACAGAAAGAAGAGAGATGGAGGAAAATATGCGAATCGAAGTACAACAAATGGTACAAAGAGATAAGAAAGGAGGGAATACCAGCATACCTGAAAAAGGGCTGGGGAGAAAGCAGATGGGGAAGAATAGCAAGATTCAGAATGGGAGGTGAAGTTAAAGAAGTAAGATACTGGGTCGTGGAGGAAAAGAAAAAATGTAGAATCTGCGAAGGGGAAACAGAGTCATGGGAACACGTTTGGGAAAGATGCACAACAAGAGTAAATAGAGGAAACAGAGAAGACGAAAAGAAAAGCTGGCAGGAGAAAGTGCACGAAATACTTGGAGAAGAAGGAGAGGGGGAGAGTTGGATGAGAGAAATAGAACAAATAAGAGAGGAAAAGGAGAGAAGGGGGAAAGAACAAAACGCGGAAGAAATGAACAGCGCAAAGACTAGGGCAGATTAAATATAGTCTAACTATGGCAAATAGAATAAGAGTAAACAGGAGAGAATGGTAATAGAGGAATAGGATAAGAAACGAAAATAGGTAGAAATAAGAAAGTTGTACAACAAAATGTAACCTCGAGAGGAAACAATAAAAGCACATACATACAGAAATTCTCCGGAAAAAAATTGCCGCTAATTAATATGATTCGTATTACTATGATTCATAATCAAATTGAACAGGATAATTTGATGAAGAATATACGAGAAAAATAAAATATTCTGTTATGTAAATATCACAAAATGGCAGGACTTGCCGGAGAAAAAAAAACGCATTATACTGCCATAAATTGAAAGAAAGAGGAAATTTATAATTCAAAAAAGGATACAAGACGGAAACAAGAAACCTCTTTATAATCTGTTGAGTAACCTTCGGGAAAAAACTCTAATTCTTCGCAAAAGAATAATGACTGAATTACTATAGATTTGAAAACAGATTAAAATTGATCGTTAGAAAATAAGAAATAAAAATCTCTGTTATTTTTCAGAACCGATCAAAGATGCGGCCTTGGCGGCAATTGTGGCCGCGTTTATGAAAGGTATGATACAACTCCAAATATTTGAGTGTGTCAAAAAAAAAAAAAACATAAAAATATGTAGATATGGATTTTGATATATTGTTGTTGTTTCCAGGCGATGAGTGGGACGCCGTCATGGCGGAGATGGCAATAAATATAAAATAATAATAATAAATATAGAAAATAAAAGTTTCATGAATAGTTAAATTTTCAGTATCTGATGTTTGATTTATACCCAAAAAAATTTCCTTTAGTTCTATCTTTTCATTATCATAATTGTTCTTAAATTGTTCTTACATTCATATATCATGTTATTTGTACAGCTCATCATAAAAGCTGTCAAATCACCATAGAATGTATATTGTTTTGTCACAGTGGATGTTGCGTTTAACATCAACGACGTACGATTTTATAAAAATGACATTCTCAATTTTATACATTCAAGTTCGTTTCGACGCGCGACAAAAATCTGCAAGCACTTTCGAAGACCAATTTCCTTGATATCTCTTTTTCGTCGCCATCATGTCTTGATTAATTCGTAGTAGTCTCAATTAAGGGGTGAGAATTTTTTCCATTATTAGGTATGAAGAAGTACCATCGGCTAAGAGTGTGATGAAATTTGTACCTGCCGTGCTATCCGATTTCGGACTTGACTACTATATATGATATGATATCATTATCAAGAACGCGCCTATTTTAATGTATAAGTTTAAGAATGAGTGTGGAAAGAATTGAACAGAATATTTCATGTAACTTGTGACAACATATTACCCAAACAATTGGTACACCACTACCAACCGAGCGAGCGTAGCGAGTGAGGGACAACGCAAAATCAAACGAGTGAGCGAGCGAAGCGAGCGAACGAGCACAATTATCAGCTATATTAACTATATTTTGTAAATCTAAGATTGAATATTTCGATTTCAGTAAGTCAATCATTGTATATGTAAATGTGACCATTAAAATAAACGTATTACATAAAACCATCCAACTATCATTTGCAAACGTACCCTTATACATTCATCCTGTAGTATATCATGTTTGATATATTACGCTATAATATAGTGCGTAGAACCTGAGCAGGAGTCTCATGTTACTTTGTTCCTAAAATGTAAACTTATCATTAGTTTAGAAAGAGATGTATGATGCATTTCTTAGAATTCATCAGTGAAGCTGACCTATAAAATGATCACTCCGCAGTGTTAACGTATCATTCAAGTTCAAGCTTTCGTAACATACAACTGTTGTTAGCGATCACGAAAAATGGACTCAGGCAAGTGTCTTAAACTTATTAGCATTATGGAAAATGCTTACGATATTTTGAAAGAGAGATCATCGACTGTAGAAATAGAGAAATGGCTGCGATTTGGAACTCAAAACATCAGACTTTTGAATAAAATTTTACGAAAAAAGGCTTCCACCGTCGGGGAAAGAACAAGAATTTTAACAACCATAGGAATCCTAAAGTCATTGAGAGCACAGTTTGAGCAGTGTCGGAAAAGAGGAGAAGGTACAGAGTAAAGTGGGAAGATCTGGAGTCAGCTTTCAAGGGGAGAATAAGAACGGGGGTTATAGCGAATTTACGACACAAAGATCTGAAACATTTTCTGGATGATTCGAAAAAATTAATCATCATCAGATTGAAGAATATTTTACGGAAAGAAGGAAATTTGAAAGTAAATGTAGTTTTGTCCTGTAAATTTAATACCGTAAAAGGCGGTGAATTTGTTGAGGAGATGAAGTTCTTCAATACCAAAAATGAAGCTATCCTACCAGCGACGAACATTGACGAATGGTTTGATGAGAATGTAAAGGAGAAATTGTTAGTCAAGATCGAAGGCTTCCAGGAAAAGGATTCGGGATGGTCGTTGACTGAAATTATGAATATGGCTGTGAATATCAACAAATATGTACCACTGCGAGGAGGTATATCCACTTACACACAGTTACCGAAGTATATACAGGATAAAAAGGCGGTGGTAAATATTATGAACGACGATCAGTACTGTTTTCTCTGGTCAGTCATAGCAGCTCTTTTTCCGGCGGGTGATCATGTGAGTAGAACGACTTCTTATCCGCACTTCAGTACAGCGCTCAGGTATGAAGGTTTGAATTTTCCTATGAGTCTGAACGAAATTTCGAAATTTGAAAAATTGAATGGTTTAACAATCAATGTTTATGGTATAGATGAACATGAAATAGTCCCTGTTTATTTGAGTAGAGCGAAATCAGACAAGTCTACCATACATCTTCTTGTGTTAGAAACTAATATCGAGTCAAATAAAATTGATGACGTTAGCGATACAATATATCATTTTGCATGGATCAAAAATTTGTCTCGACTGGCAAGTTCACAAATTTCAAAGCATGATCATCGTAGCTGGTTGTGTGATAGATGTTTGAGTCATTTTCAGACTGAAAATTGCTTAGTCAAACACGGGTTAGATTGCGTGAATTTAAATAAATGTAAAGTAATATTACCGAACGAAAAGGATAGAATCTTGAAATTCAAAAACTTCAAACATAAAGAGAACGTTCCGTTTTGCATTTACGCTGATCTCGAATGCCTCTTGCAATCAGTTGATGATGCATCCGAGTCTAGCAACAGAAGGGTGTATGAAAAACACGTCCTGCATAGTATCGCCTACTATTTACATTGTACTTTCAACGATTCAATTTCTAAATTTAGAATCTACCGTGGAGAGGATTGTATAGAATGGTTCGTAAACGAGCTGAAGGAATTGGCTCAAGCTTTGGAACCTTATTTCAAGTGTGCCGTACCTATGGAATCGTTGAGTCATAATCAGAAACAAGAATTCCATTCAGCTAAGACTTGTCACATTTGTGAAAAACCGTTTACACCTCAGGATATGAAACATCGTGATCATTGTCATTTCACCGGTAAATATCGCGGTGCAGCGCATCAAGGGTGCAATTTGAATTACCAAGATTCACATATAATTCCAGTGGTCTTCCACAATTTATCAGGTTATGACTCACACTTTTTGATCAAAACTCTAGCAATATCTTTCGAAGGTCCGATCAGTCTCTTACCGGTTAACAAAGATAGATATATATCCTTCACAAAAAGTGTGAAGGGAACATCTATACATTTCAGGTTCATTGATTCGTTCAGATTCATGCCGAGTAGTTTAGAAAAATTAGCGTCCTATTTAAATGTCGAGCAGAAATTGATCACACGTAAGCATTGTACGAACGTTGAAGAATTTAAATTATTGACAAGGAAAGGTGTTTTCCCGTATGAATATGTAAACAGTTGGGACAGACTGGAGGCGATACAATTACCTTCCAAAGAAGAATTTTATTCAACGTTAAATGACGAAAGTGTTTCGGAGGATGATTATTCGCACGCTTGTAATGTTTGGCAAACTTTTCATATCAAGAATTTAGGTGAATATTCAGACTTGTATCTGCAAACGGACGTGCTCCTTTTAGCGGATATTTTCCAAAATTTCAGACGTAACTGTTGGTCCACGTACAATTTAGATCCGTTGCACTATTATACGGCGCCGGGCCTCTCGTTTGACGCGATGCTCAAGTGTACGGGTGTCGAACTCGAGCTCCTTATCGACGTTGATATGTTGATGTTTATAGAAAGAGGTATTCGCGGTGGCGTGGCCCAATGCTCAAACAGATACGCTAAAGCCAACAACAAATATATGGGGACAGAATTCGATCGGAGTCAGGAAGAATCATACCTCATGTATTTCGATGTTAATAATTTGTACGGTGCGGCTATGAGTCACTTCCTACCGTATAGCTCCTTCGAGTGGATGTCGAATTTCGAACAATTTAATTTCTTAGATGTTTCGAATGAATCCTCCATAGGTTACATACTCGAAGTAGATTTAGAATATCCGCGAGAACTTCAGGACTCTCACAAAGACTTACCATTGTGTCCGGAGCATTACATCCCTCCTTTTTCGAAATGCAATAAATCTAAATTAGCAACTACTCTTTTCGCAAAAAAGCGGTACGTCATTCACTATCAAGTTTTGAAACAGTGTTTAGGTTTAGGTATGAAGTTAGAAAAAATTCATCGAGTATTGAAATTTAAACAAGCGCCGTGGCTCAAGAAATATATAGATTTGAATACCGAATTGAGAAAAAAGTCAAACAACGATTTTGAAAAGAATTTTTATAAACTTATGAATAACGCTGTTTTCGGGAAAACCATGGAAAATGTTAGAAAACACAGGGATGTGCGGTTAATTACAAAGTGGGATGGAAGACACGGAGCAAGAGCGCTTATCGCTAAACCAAATTTTCATAGCTGTACTACATTCGGTGAAGATATGTCAATAATTGAATTAAGTCAAACGAAAATTAAATTCAATAAACCTGTATATGCCGGATTTTCTATTCTGGATCTCTCTAAAACTTACGTTTACGATTTCCATTACAATTACATAAAAAGCAGATTTGGTAACCAAGCAAAGCTCATGTATACCGATACGGATAGTCTCATATATCACTTTACCGTACCCGATATATACGAACTCATGAAACGTGATTTGTACCGATTCGATACTTCCGACTATCCTCCGGAAAATATTTACGAGATGCCGTTGGTCAACAAGAAAGTGTTGGGATTGATGAAAGATGAAAATAACGGGAAAATAATGACTGAGTTTATAGGCTTAAGAGCTAAATTATATTCCTTCAAGGTTTTAGGTGAGAATAGAGAGCGGAAACGTGCCAAGGGAGTCAAAGCGGCTACACTGAAAACTATAACTTTCGACGACTATGTACAATGCGCTCTGCAGCATCAAAATCTAACAAAAAGTCAAAATTTAATACAGAGTAAGAATCATCAGGTTTATACGGTGACGCAGACGAAGATAGCGCTGAGCTGGAACGACGACAAGAGGATCATATTTCCCGATACGACGGACACGCTTCCGTGGGGTTATGACACATGTAAATAAACTGTACATAGGTGTGAAATAAAGAAACGTCGTATCTTTATTATTAATAAACCTTACAAGTCGGACTTATTTATCCAACTGTTGTGCGAATTATCAAATCCTAACCATTTTACATATAAGTTATTTCCACGTCTGCGCACTACTTTCTCGATCAGATAAATATCTGGATACTCGACTTTGGTGAGTTCCTCCTCGTAGAAACCTCCTTCGATCGGCTGGTCCCGGTAGTCGACGAGCTTGTAGGTCACCGGATCGGTGTTCTTCGTCTCACTTATCGTGAAGATCTCCGTTGTCCAATTCGGTGTATATCCTTTCTCGAAGACGTGTTTGTACTTGCTGATTCGAACCCTGTCTCCGACCTTGAATTTCGTTTTCCTCGTTCGATTCGCTCGGGGATTTCGATACACTTCTCGCAGCAGCCGCTGTTCATCCGCGCGGGTGACGTCGATCGGTCTCATTCCGATGGTTCGATGCTTGGTCTCGTTGTACGTCGATACCAATCGCGGAAGAACATCCGTCCACTTGTAACTGCCTCGCAGTGTGAACTCCTTCCACATTTTCGTTTTCAAAGTGCGATTGAAACGTTCACAGATCGACGCTTTCAGGTTGCTGAACGTCGAGTACAATCCGATTCCGTAACTTCGCATCAGAGCTTTGAAATCGCTGTTGTAGAACTCCTTGCCCCGATCGACGTGTAAATTTTTGGGTACACGCCCTCTCGTTAACACGGATTTCATAGCACTCGTGACATCCGCACCAGTTTTCGTCTTTATCGGCACTGCCCAAGCGAATTTCGAGAACACGTCGATGACGGTGAGCATGAATTTGTAACCGCCGTTGCACGTTGCGTAGACCGACATGTCAACGAGATCGGCCTGCCACGTCTCGTCCAGCCCGCGAACGTCGACGCGACGACGAGGGTAATTTCTACGAGCGGGTCTGTGAAGTTCTTCCGCCACCGCCGCCTTCTTGTCCATGTTCCAGCGCGTTCAATCTGGCGTCGAGTTGCTCGATCGCTCGAGAATTACGAAGCACCAGTTCGTGTCCGCCCGTGATATCCGTTCTGATTCGCTTCAACGCCTCGTTCACGTTCGAATCGAGGCTCCGAATCATGGAAGTGTTGTCTCCGACGGCTTCGTTCAGTGCTCTCAGTCGGGCTTCCAGGCGAGAAATGACCTCGGAGTTGGCGGTTACGAGATCCTGAACCGTTTCGCTGTCGACGCTTTGCTTCTTCAGGTTATCTTGGAACTCGGATTGCAGAGCGCGAATCATCAGGTCGTTGTTCTCGGTACTGTTCTGCAACGACGACGTGACTCGGTGCACCGTACGAACTTCCTGCTGTACGATACTCTGCACGCTCTTCACGGATACGGCGTCGCTCGACTCTCGAGGATCGGCGACGTTGCACAGTCTCTTGTTGTCTATATCGTACTGACCGTCGGTGGTGACCTTGAACCCTACGCCGGGCGGTCCGCGACTACCGCTCTTCGTCGCGCTCGTCGCAATCTGTCGTCCGAACACGTCCACGCTCATCTTTCGCGCAGGCTCTTCAACGGTCGACGTGCAAATGGCGTCGATCAGTCGCGCGACTCGATTAATAAATGATTCCAGCCTCACGCAGTTCCTCGACGATGGAAATGATTTCGTTGGAGTGGCTCGGATTCCCGGCGGCTTGCGACGACAGGAGCAGCCGAAGCCGGTCCACGAGTTCGTTGGGATCGTCCCAGTGAACGTAATCCACTCTTCTGTCTTTCCGAGCAACCATGTACTTGGGTAGAACTCCTTCACCTCTACGTCGACGTTTCGGTGGCGACGGTGGTAACGGTAAGACGTCCACGCGGCCGCGTTTCGTCGGCGGTGGCGACGGTAAAACTCTCTTGCACTTGCGTTTTCTCAGCGAGGAGTCTCTACGCTCGCGTTTCGTCGGCGGTGGCGACGGTAAGACGTCCTTGCACTTGCGTTTTCTCAACGACGGGTCTCTACGCACGCGTTTTGTCGGTGCTGGTAAGATATCCTTCAACTTGCGTTTTCTTGGTGGTGGTGAGACGTTTGGTGGTAGCGAGGTGTCCATACGCTCGTGTTTTCTCGGTAATGGTAAGAGCTTCGTAGGTTTCCACTCTATAGGTGATGGCAAGACGTCCGTACGTTTATGTTTCATTGGCGGTGGTGGTACGATATCGGTACGTCCACGTTTCGGCGCTTTCCTCGTCCTCAGACTCCCTTCATCATACGTTGTTGGAAACGTTTCAGTTTCCATTTCTTCCGGCGGCTGCCGGATCTCATCCTCAGAGATGGCCGTACGTTTATCGGGTGGTGGCGATGCTGCGATGTCCCCGAGTCTACGTTTCGCTGGCGCTTTTCTCTCTTCTTCCCCTTCATCCGCTGTTACAAACGTTTCAGTCTCCATATCCTGCTCGGTTTCGTCTTCGATCGGTTTCATCTCCTTTTTGACCGGATTGGAAACTTTCACCAATTGTTCGAGCGGGGTAACTATCGGTTTGAAGACGTCGCTCATCGTCCGTTCGACAGCCTCCCTGTCCGACCTCAGCGTTCGATGTTTCTGACGAATCGCGTCGCTCGCTCTCGCGATCCCACGCAAAACTTTCTTCTGTTCGCGGATACTTGTACCCTGCATGTTGACGCAGCTGTGTCCGGAACGCGACTGTCTCACCGTTATGCGAACACGATACATTTATCACTTGTTCATGCTCACAAAACAGTCGAATCCTTTCCTGTATCGTCCTTCGTTCATCTCGCTTTCCTTGTCGATAACAACGAAAGCGTACTTGTCGTCGTTCCAACACGCGGAACATAAATCTCTGAACCGCGCGTACGTCATATCCGTGTTAACGTGATCGTCGTAGACGTGCTTCAGATTCATCTCGTCCTGGCGAAAGAGTACCAGCAGATTAGCGTTGTCGCGCACCAAATGTTTCGGGATACGAGCGTACGTCTGACAAAGATAGAAACAGTCGACGTCTCTGTGTCGCCCCATGCAGAAGAAGGCTCTCACGTTGTCCTGTTTTTCGCACGCTATATCGTCAAAAATCATGATCGAACTGGGTCGCGCATCCTGAGGTTTGACCACCTCCTCGTGCTCGTCGAAGGGAAAATAACCGACACCCTCGACGGGCTCCAGTACTTTCTCTAAAAACTGGTACTTGGGCTGACTCAGTGATTTCGAGTAGACGTAGACGTTCTCGAATCTGAGACCGTTGGGGTGGGTTACGAGGGCCAGAAGCGCGTTGGTCTTGCCGCAATTGGACGGACCGCAGAAGACCGCTCGCACGCTGTTCGGCAGTAATTCTCCGTGTCGTTTCGCTCGCGTCTTCGCCATTCGTTGAGCGATTTCGTCGAAGTTCGTCACCGGCAACTCGGTCGTTTGTTTCTCGAACTCCATCTCGACGACGACTAACGGATAAGATATATAAACCGGCGTCTTATAGAATCAGAGTCAGTTGTGATGTGACAATGATTGTGCACAGACGCAAGAACCAGCGACGAGGCGGCAAAGGGCTGATCAACCGCATCATCAACAACCTTCGGTTGAATTACACATACCCGGCTACCAGTACTGCGGACCCGGCACGAAATTAGCTAAGAGGTTAGCTCGCGGCGATCCCGGCATCAATCCTCTCGACGCAGCGTGCAAAGAGCACGACATCGCGTACTCGACGAATCGGGAGAACGTCGCCGCGAGAAACCAGGCGGACAGGGTGCTCGCCGACCGAGCCTGGCAACGGGTCTTCGCCAAAGACGCGAGCATCGGTGAGAAAGCCGCGGCCTGGGGGATAGCCAACACCATGAAAGTCAAGGCTAAGCTCGGAATGGGTCTGAAGAAGAAAAACGCTCCCGTGACGACGACGACCTTGAAACAAATCGTCAAGTCGGCGAAGGAGTCGATGCGTCCGGGCGCGGATCCCGTCAAGTCCGCGCTCCGGGGTGCCCGCGAAGCCGTCAAGAAAGCCGGTGGGAGGAGGAAGGTGCGATCACCGTGCGTCTTGCCCGTACCCTCGAAAGTGGGGGGCTTTTTACCCTTCCTCATACCGATTTTCGCCGGTCTGAGTGCCACCGGAGCGCTGGCCGGTGGTGCGGCGGGTATAGCGAAAGCCGTGAACGACGCCAGCGCCGCCAAACGAGAATTGGCGGAAAGTAAACGTCACAACGAGACGATGGAAGCTATCGCTCTGGGCAAAGGTTTGTTCCTCAAACCCTACAAAAAAGGCATGGGACTCTATCTGGAGCCAAAAAACGCGTGAAGCTACCGCGCCGAGCACTGACCGACGTCGATCTGGAAAAGTACGCCAAAATTATGGAAATCCCGCACTTCCGCGGCGTTTTCATGAGAAACGATCTACCCGAGTCCGGTCCGCGGAAGAACGAGTCGGCCATCGTCAATCTGGACGACAAGGCTGGGCCGGGGACGCACTGGGTCGCGTACCGGAAGAGCGGCAACGACGTCGTCTACTTCGACAGTTTCGGCAACCTACGACCACCGAAAGATCTGACGGACTATCTCGGCGTTGGTAGCGTAAAATACAATCACGAGAGTTACCAGAACTACGACACGGTCGTATGCGGACACCTGTGCCTCAAGTTCCTCAGCGGACAATTATAAAGTCAACGCGACGCAACGACGCGGCGTCAGTCATGGACGATTCGTTCACCCTGACGCTGTCTGGAACATCCTCCGTCCTGGAGGCCCAATATTTCCCACCCATCGAATTGTCCCCAACGAAAAATTACGCCCTAGGACTCATCGAATTGCTGACTTTCAACTCGATTCCCAACATCGACGAGGGCAACAACAAGTTCCACGTGGAAAATCGAGTCGTCACTGTACCCACCGGTAGCTACGAGATCGAAGATATCGAAAGGTACCTGCAAAAGGTACTACCCGACGTCTCCGTCAGCATCAAGCCCAACAACAACGAGTTGCGCAGCGAAATCAAATGCAGCGGGCGTGTAAATTTCATACCCGAAGACTCGATCGGTCGATTGCTGGGATTCACACCGCGCATCTTGGAACCCAATATCACTCACAAATCCGATTCACCGGTGGCCATTTTGAAAATCAACGCCCTGCGAGTCGAGTGCAACATCACGACGGGCGCCTACATCAACGAACGACGAGTACACACCGTTCACGAATTTTTCCCGGTCGTTCCACCGGGATATAAGATCATCGAAGTGCCGTCGCACGTCATTTATCTCCCGATCGCGGTCCGCGCGATACATCATCTCCGGTTGAAAATAGTCGACCAAGACGGAGAATTGGTGAATTTCCGCGGTGAAATTATCACGATAAGATTGCACGTGAAGACAATGCGATAATGGGAATTGTGTTCGAGACGAAAACCGTTAACAGAAGCTATAAGAGCGAACCGATATGCCTAAGACCCGTCAGTCATCGCGAACCTCGCAAGGAGCTAACACGTCGAAACGTTCAGTTTCTGAGGAGTCTAGGTCTCAGACCTCGTGGGAATTTGGAAAAGTGAAAATCCGCCTCTGCTGTCTCTTGTGCGTGTTACCATGGAAGAAATCTTAACGATACAGAAGGCCGTCGTCTTCGACGAATCCGTCGAACACTGCGAGATCCACACGCACCAACCTTACGCGTCGTCGACCTTCAACAACAGCGACGAAATTCGGATCACCGTCCAACACCAGGACTTGTGTCTGCTGCCGAATAAAAGCTCGCTGCACATCTACGGCAGATTAACCAAGACCGATGGAGCTACCGCAACCCCGCACACGGCTATGGTCAACATGGCTGTCTGCCATCTGTTCGAGGAACTGCGTTACGAACTGAACGCCGTTGAGATCGATCGGAACAAGAACGTCGGGCTCACGAGTCTCATGAAGAGCTACGTATCTCTGAGCCCCGGTCAAAAACATCTATCCGAGAACGCTGGTTGGTTGAACGAGGACAACGATAAATTAACCAATGCGGACGGATACTTCGACGTGTCCGTACCCCTGAGCTTGCTACTGGGATTCGCCGAGGATTACCGTAAAATCATCGTCAACGCCAAGCACGAATTGATCCTCACGAGAGCTAATACCGATACGAACGCCGTGGTGCAAACCGTTGCGGAGAATGTTAAAATTTCACTCAGAAAAATCGAGTGGATGATACCCTACATCAAAGTTTTCGACAAACAGAAGATCCAACTGCTCAGTTACATCGCCAGAGATCCACCTATCCCCGTGAGTTTCCGTACCTGGGAAATGTACGAGTACCCCTTGCTACCGACGACCACGAAACACGTCTGGGCCGTGAAGACGTCGACGCAGCTCGAGAAACCGCGGTACGTCATTCTGGGATTTCAAACCGCTAGAAAGAACACCGGGACCAAGGACGTCAGCCACTTCGACCACTGCAGCCTCAGAGACGTCAAGTTGTTCCTGAATTCGCAGAGCTATCCCTACGCGAATTTGAATCTCGACATCGGTCGTAATCAGTACGCCGTACTCTACGAGATGTACGCGAGCTTCCAGGCCTCGTACTACGGCAAAGAACCCGAACCGCTGCTGACGAGAACGCAATTCCTGCAACGCGCCCCACTCGTCGTCATCGACTGCTCCAAGCAGAACGAGACCCTGAAATCCGGACCTGTGGATATCCGTATCGAGTTTGAGTCGGAAGCCCAGTTTCCGACGCAGACTTCAGCTTACTGTCTGATTCTACACGATCGTATAGTGGAGTACAATCCGCTCAGCAGCGGAGTCCGCAAATTGATGTAAAACTATACTTACAATAAGTTAAGAAACTTGGGGTCATTTATTCACAGATATTTAAGTTTTAAATCATTTTTATTTATTTATATATTTACAAATAATATTATAAAATTAAGGTGATAGTTATAAGTCGAACAGATGGTATTATAAAAATAGGGTGATAATTTGTTTTAAGCATTATAAAAATAAGTCAAAATTCAAAACTTGAATTTTAATCGTAGACGGGAATGAAGTCAGAAGCAGAAGAAAGTGGATCCTATGTTGAATACTGTGAAAATGAAAAATTGTTTCAAAATAACTAATCACATGATCTTAGTGATCAATACTTACAAAATCCAATTTTATTCCTCGGCTTCCATCCTTCGAAAGAATATTAGGCCGTCTTCTATGGAGATTTCGGTTGCTACCTCATTAACGATTAAGATGACATTTTCCCCCTGTTGATAGTGGCGTAGGGCGAGCCATACGCCGCATAACAGGAGGAACCTGTCGACGTTAATCCATTCGTGAGGTACGTACACCAATTGCGACAGCTGTTCATAGTTTCTAGAATTTGAATCAGACGTATGAGTTCGAATATGGAATATGCACGTTCACTAATTGTAAATGTATTCGTCACACACTACTTACTGGTCAGTCATCTTAACAAAATACTTTTATGAAACGCCTTTTAAATTCGAACGTGGAATGTTCTGCGGATGGGAGCTCGGAGCTCTTTTATATGATTCGAATATTTATGTTTATTAATTGAAAAAGGATGGTCAAATCTCATTACGCCACAGAGGATAATCGAGACAAGTGCATGCGTACCTATATTCTTAGCGACGCGGGCTGGTTTCGGGTTACACAAAACAGTGGGACACTGTATATTTCACGTACGCTTCACAACCGATCATTCGAGAAAAAGCATCATCGTTTGAGTATAACTTTTTTCAAACGATGGAGGATTCCTTAAATGAGAAGAATCCGTTGATTTTGTTAGTCTTACGTGAACACTCTTCGCGTCAACGTCTGAACATGGAATACATCGTTGACCTGCAGGGGTTCAAAGAACCAGAGAATCGTTTCGTGGTTAGGGAACTAGCCGTAATTGCTACAGACGGAGAATACCCATCGGTATTCTTTTTCGAACCACCGTACGCGTGGACCGATTTACCTGTCAAGTATCGAGCGATGAACGCCTGGTGCACACGCAATCACCACGGACTACCGTGGGATTTCGGCTACGTCCCTTATTCGAAAGCGAAGGAGATCCTCCGCGCTATCTTATCTACCGCCAAAACGGTGTACGTGAAAGGAGCGGAGAAGGTAGAGTGGTTGAAACACTTGATGGGGAACAACAACGTTGAAGTCGTTCTGGATCTCGGAGACTTTTGCTGTCCGTCGCTGACTAAATTACCACCGCTATCGACCCGCGAGTGTTTCATTCATGCGAATTCCTCAAGAAACACTACTTGCGCTTCAGAAAATGTGAGAAAATTGTACGATTGGTTCAATGAGCATATGTGAATAAAGATTGAAAACCAAATTTTACTCGTTTCATCAATTCGTTCCCTCGCGAACCGCATCCTTTCCGAATACCTTTCCCGGATACCTCCTACCCCTCTAGCCGTAGCATCGTTCCATTCGAAAAGTCTCTCGCCGGCAGGTTTCGAGAAACTCCTCGTTACAGGTGACGTTCTCGTCCCGATGCTCGACGGTTCAGCTGAGACGAATCGCAGCTACAGTCGTGAATTCATACTTCATGCAGCGAACTCCTCGCGTCAGAGGGTTCACGTTACAAGCGATAAGACGGTCGGCGGTCTCTTCGGAACACCGCAGAGAGAGAGAGACGTTTCAATCCGTACAATGTCACCTATGTTAGCTCTTCTCGAATCATCCGATCGCTCGTTACTCTCGTAAGGATAGGTAGGAATTTTTTATCGAAACTTCGAGTATAGCGAGTACAGATACGAACTATTTGTCTCGGAATTCCTTGGAATCTGATCGTCTGCGACGCTTCGTGTGTCTTTGTAAGAAAAAAATATGCAGAGGTTTATTTGATCTGGAAAATATTAAGCCCAATATGTCGTATGATGAAACAATGCTTCGTGTCTCTGGGAAACAAAGGACATACCAGGAACTGTTTGTTTCGAAAAATTCCACGAATCGTTGGTTATCGGACTTGCATCTGCATGTTCTTCATACGAAACGCTGAGGTATCAAATAACAGACTCATCGAAACTCGTCACGTCTCACAGGGTGCCGAAACGATAATTCCAAGAACTCGAAGGACATACCAGGAACTGTTCGTTTTGAAAAATTCTACGAATCGGACGAAGCGCACCCGAGGTCGTTCTTCGCGTTCCGGGAACTGATCGTCCGATTCCGGCGAGCTCACCGGAGGTGTCGGGTTACGAGCGACAAGGAGCGTCCCGGCGGAAAAAACGAGTCGCGACCCGTCGAAGCTTCTCGAACGGGCCCCCGCACCACCCCCCAACCTGACGCGGGGTTGCAATCTTATTTTGGGGCGTGTGACGTTAATTCGAGGGTATGTGACGTCGTATTAAGGGTGTGTGCCGTCATTTTGAGGGTGTGTGACGTCATTCCGAGAGTCCTATGCCGTGACGTAGCTGCGACGTCACATGACGTAGCGTGACGTCACGTGACGTAGGCGTGACGTAGGCGTGACGTCATGAAACCTGATACCCCCCGTCGCCCCTCCCCACCCCCTCACATGGACACGGCGAGGTGCGCGTGTGTGCGTGCGTGTGTGTGTGCACTAACACGCGTTGGTCCAGAACCGGCCTAGAACAACTACTAAGCGTCGTACGATAAAATTCGATCTGCCGCGGGTACTGCTCGACTTATACTCTTGAACCGGCCCTGTCTTGATCTCTCACAGCTCTGTGATTGGTCAACTAATTTCTTCTGTAGCTCCGAAACTATTAGTCCCTTGAAGTTTTGATAAAGGAAATTTAGTCTTAGATTTCCAGGAGGAAAACACCTGCCTAAAGTGGTGCGTCCAACCTGAATCACCCTGTATATAATTTACGATTCTCGATCGATAAGATATAATCGACTTGACAAAAATCAACAATTTTTCAAAAGCAAACGTTGAATGAGTCGTTTTCGCGTTACGATCTCACGGTATCATAGAATCACGTATCGAATAGTTATACGAATATCGTTCGGTACAGATCAATAATATATACATAATGCAGGTAGATCTGCACTATCTGACTTCATTTTGAGTTGTAGGCGTGTACAACATATCCATCGGATGCGAGTGCGATCTATCTTGGAAATATTGGAGGTATCACTTATATTAAACGTCTGTACGGTACGCGGCATTACGCGGCTTACAAAAAGAAGTGAAATCCGGGTCCAAAAACATCTGAAATGTAAAAAACTCCGCCAAGTACCCAAATTATCTTACAATGAAAATTCACGACAAACATATCGCCAGTCTCTGTCATGATATTAGGAAAGTCTACAAAGCACTGAAATTTCCCTGCAAGTGTACGTCGTGGAGTCGGACCTCGTTGTTTCGTGTAGTGATATCGCAATATCATTCCAAGAGCTACGTACTTGGCGGGCACATTTTTTTTTTCTCAACACTTGTACCATTTCACCTTTCCTCTTTCCTCCAAGAAATACTTGTAAAAAGCAGTAATAACATTTACAATAATCGGACTTATAATTATACCAATCATAATACGTATACAAATAATGCGAAACTTTTCATGGTATAGACATAGCAGGTTTTGCATAAACAGCCCATAGTATTCAATCATCAGCCTTATCCTCGGTGTGTGTAATTCTCTTTTCATATCTACGTACGTAACTTCAATACAAATTCTTAATAAGACTCGCCTACAGTATGAACGATTTCATGTCATATAATCTAGGAGCAATTAAAATTGATATTATTTGCTGCAAAATTGCATACCCAGAACAAAACTCAAGAACCATACGTACGACGGCGAATAAAATTAAAGAATTTAAATGAATATGTGAATTGCAGAGATACGCAGTATAATCGTAGATATTCATCATAATTAGGTACAGTATAATAGCAAACCGTCATACTGCTATAGTCTATTTATATATATTATGGTATCAGCTGTTTGCTTGAACATAAGAATAGTATAGATGCTATTTCACCTTGGCTCTTTTAACCGAGACGCAATTCTGTCGTCAATTGTGTCACGGTATATAATGACAAAAGATGTAACGCCGACAAACTGGATGAGGACCTTTACGGAGAGGACAATTACTCATTTTAAAGTGGCTGCTTATCATGAACTCCTGAATTATACGTAACAATGTTCTTATTCTTATTGATAATATCCGGATTCCCCAATAATATGTGTAACAAAATATCGTCGCGCGCGAGTGTAAGGCCTATTGGCGCCCGCACGCAAGCGCATCCTTACACTCGCGCGCGACGATATTTTGATATAGTTACGAACGGGAACTAGCTTGAACAAGGTTATTCGAGGAACATGGTGATATACGGCCTATTTACTTCTGTAAAATATGTTCGTTGCAAAACAAGACTCATAACGCGTAAATGTAAGAATCAGGATTATGCTCTAAGTCATCAATCAGATGATGATTCTTTTATGAAATAGGTGTCAGCGACTTGACTGGACTCTGGTTCAAATTAATTTGTAAAACTACTATCTTATGCATAAACAAAGGCAAATTCTTCATTGATCCTGCAGCTAAGAAAAAAAAAATGTGCCCGCCAAGTACGTAGCTCTTGGAATGATGTTGCGATATCACTACACGAAACAACGAGGTGAGACTCCACGACGTACACTTGCAGGGAAATTTCAGTGCTTTTTAGACTTTACTAATATCATGACAGAGACTGGCGATATGTTTGTCGTGAATTTTCATTGTAAGATAATTTGGGTACTTGGCGGAGTTTTTTACATTTCAGATGTTTTTGGACCCGGATCGTATATACATATCCATTAATTTTTCCGAATACTGCACCACTTTCTATCTCCTTCAGCATACGTTGTAGACGCAAACTGAATATGCGACAAACTATGGTTGGTATGTCGTTGGTGGTAGTACCTGGAGGAAAACTTTTCAATACTCCACGTATTTCCTGCCATTTCGGGTTACATGTCATCGTGATAAATAGATCCGGTCTGCCGACTTTTCTGGTTATCGCCATTGCATCTTGATATTGTTGTTGCATATGGCGCATAGAGCCAATAAATGTTGCCGGTAAAATCATCATGTTTCCAAGTCTGGTTTGGTTGGATGTATTCGCTTCATTATTAAATACGTGGTCAATCATTCCCAAGTAACACTCCACACGCAGCTGCTTCTGATTATTTCGTAAATATAATAATCTCTGCGATTCAATAGTAAGGTATGCGTGAATAACGTAATGTTGTGTGAGTCGTCCGCTTCATAGCAATCGGTTACACCCTTCTCCTTCACGTAAAGCCAACCGATTACCGGAGTACTGTACCGGGGTTATAGTTTTGTTTGTTTCTATATGTTTCATGTTGTAATTCCATCCTAAATCTCCGCTAGGGAATAGTAACGGAAATGTCATTGGATCGACATGATGTGACGATTTTGGCACATATCCTAACTGTCTTTCATGTTTTGGAAATACTTGTACATCCACTTTGTCCGATATCGTTCCATCCCTCGATACAATCAAAGCTGCTAGTTCTCCGCAGGTTGGTGCGTTGTATCGTCGTCTGTCATCTGTGTTCAACGCGATGAAGTTTAACACAACTTGGCTCTCTCCATCGCTATATCGCTCGTATAGTGTTTTAAAATTGGCCGCATAAGGATTAATGTCGAGTATTGTTTTTCCAATCCTTTCTAGAATATTTGTTCGGCGTACATTATTTTCTCTAAATTGTAGCCGTGTTTGTGCATCGTAGATATAAATTTGTCCGTATCTTGCACAGCTATTGTTGACGGCTTCCAAACTGGTTGGAATCATATAGCTAACGTCTCCAACAATTTTCATTAGATGCGGCCCATTATTTCCTTGTTCTACCACCGTACAATTGAATGATGCAAAAGCAAACGCATCATTATAAGATCGTATCATTTGTCGGCAATGCTTCGAACTTTCGTCATTTCCTTCTCGCAGTTGTTCAAGTACTTCTGGATACTTTGTCAGTGGTGGTAGTTTCACCTTTCCTCCGTGACAACAATTGTTTGCCACCCTTCCTGGTTCATTTATAAACGCCAAAGCATTGCAGTGCCGACACTTAGCTGTCATTTCATCAATGTCCAGTGGCGCCACGTTTTTGAACACCTCTTTGGCAATGCATCCGTTATACATTTTTCCTGCGGACTCTCTTGCTCTGTATCGCTTCGGTCTGTTCGAATTTATAATTGTATTTCTTTCACCGTTAATCTCTGTTCTTTCACAATCATCGATTACATTTTCGTTGCTGTTGTGGCCATGTTCTTCTGCCCTTTTTGTCGCACCAGTTTGTTTCGATACATTTTCTCCTTGTATTTTCTCGAAGTCTTGTTCGCTTATGCTGCGCTCCCTTTTTATATTCGTCATTTCATTCTCTTCTTCGCTTGACTTACGTTTGCTATTCATGTTTCTTTCAACGTCAGTTACTATTTCTTCGCAATTACGCTCTCCAATTCGATCATCTATGCTGACCTGTGCCACTGCAGTCAGTTGTGCACCAGAATAGCGTTTTTCAACAGCTTCTCTATACTTTCGTTGTTGTTCTCACCGTAATATAATTTTTGCTTCGTCGTTCCTCATGCTCTTCGGTCGTTCTCTTGTCAACTTTTTTTGTTCACCAAGAGATTTATCTGTAATAACAATTTTTTAAATTGTTTATATCTATATAATTGTCATCTATGAGTTCTTGGTTTCAATCATCACCTCATCAGTGGACGTCAAAGTGTCCACTATCTCCGTCGCCAGTGAACAGTAACGAACATTTTTTCGCACTTCGCGCGTCACCAATTTCTCGTGGATTCGGGTCTCCGCATCGGTACACCAATCAAGATTCGCGGCAGCGAATCGCCGCCAAGTACTTTCATTATATATAATATATATGTGTATATATATATGACGTCATGACTTGAACAAGCGCTGCCGAGAATCCTTTACCCGAGCGAGTTCACCGCTATCCCTACTGTATATAAAACAATTGCCATATCTCCTAAACGAATCTATTGTTTTGGATGAAATTTGTATGGCAATATGCTGCGGCGCCGATGATCTCACTATATAAGTTTTGAAGTAATTAAATTTGTAGTTGCTGAGAAAAAACGATGATAATTTCGTGAATTAATCTTCTTCTTCTTCTTCTTCTTCTCGGGACAATTTTTCGCAGACCGTTGCTTGGGGACACGATATCTGTCGAACGGTTGTACGGATTGACTCAAAATTTGTACAGCAGATATATGCAACTGTGATCTCGCTCCCTATTGATTTTGGTGCGAATCCGTACACGAATTCAGTCGTAAAAATCAATTGAAAAAACTAAGTGGCACCGTATGGTTGTTTCAAGTCTATATATTGTTACAAAGGTCGAAAAACACCCCTCATATTTAATTTGCAAGGTCTAGTAGTCATCTAAGATAAATGATGTTAACATCTGATAAATGATAATCGGTTACTCCTCACAACGACATTATTGTGAAAACAGTCTTGTTTTAGCTTTGGGCTTAAACGGACGTGTATTTTCCTAAATACAACCTAATATTTATTTCCCATTATTTCGTTTCCTGTTCAACTTATTTCCCTCGGGAACCCACATTTAATTATCTTATCAATCGCGAACCATAATTCGCAACACTGGTGTCAGAATCGGGATCTTACCCGAGATCGATAAGTTGAATTTTTGAAATAATTCGAAGTAATTTGAGAACATAATGTCCTCTCGCCGACGGGCTACAAACTCTGCTAACGACGAACCCGCTGCTTCGACTTCGGGATCAGCTGGTACCCAGCTACCCTCTCCACAACCAGCCCAATTGCCGTTCGAAATGATGGAACGCCTCCTTCAATCTTTGGCGGCCCAACAACAGGCCTCTCTAGCTGCCCAACAACAGGCCACTCTAGCTGCTCAACGAGAAGAGCGAGCTTTTCAACGCGAACGCGAAGAACGCGAAGCCGAGCGAGATTTTCAGAGCTGGATTTATCTAGTATTCTGAGGTTGGAAAGTCAAAGCGGAAAACATCCCATCCTAGACCTATTTATCCTGTTTTCCTGCTACCCCTCAGATAAGATCGTTCCAATTTTATTATCCTGATTATTATGATTATAACTCACATTTTAACATTTATAAGAATTTTTCTTCTTTCACGTTTTTTACGTGTTCAATGTGTTTTACGTGTAAAACTCATATTTGTCCTCCTATATAGGTCGTTTACTAAAAAAACTTTTGAAGAGGCTTGGATCGAGCGATTTTGGGACCAGTGCTATGTTTTTGGAATGATCCAGAACTCCCTCCCTTTCACGCCCTCCTGTCGCCTCCTTTTGCAGATTGCAGGATCTAACCACAATACCGCTCACATCCTGATCCTGTTCCTTTTGGATTCTTCTTTCAAGATAGAAAAACTTTGAAGAACATTTTTATACTAAATTTCTCACTTTGATTGGTTAAGGCTCGGCTATCTTCTCAAGTTCTTTTGTGTGGTTTTTCCTTGAGAGTGAAGGCAAATGCCGGATAGTTTTTGGGAAAGAATTCTTCAAATTTTCAATCCACCACGCTAACTTTCCCTATTAGAGCAAGCACACACAATTTGACTAGTGGACTTTTCGTTTTTCTTTCAATTTTTGCATTTCGAGAGTCGGGTCGACTCTTTTACTAAAGGGGGGGTAGTGTTACAAAGGTCAAAAAACACCCCTCATATTTAATTTGCAAGGTCTAGTAGTCATCTAAGATAAATGATGTTGACATCTGATAAATGATAATCGGTTACTCCTCACAACGACATTATTGTAAAAACAGTCTTGTTTTAGCTTTGGGCTTAAACGGACGTGTATTTTCCTAAATACAACCTAATATTTATTTCCCATTATTTCGTTTCCTGTTCAACTTATTCCCCTCGGGAACCCACATTTAATCATCTTATCAATCGCGAACCATAATTCGCAACAATATATATATTTGTATTTTGTAACGACGGTGTCAGAGATTCACCGCCGCACCCTACGGCGTTCTTCCACCGAAGTTCGCCCGAAGGCTCCGCGCCGACATGCACCCGCGCGATTACCGTATGACGACTCACCCCGGCCGATGTTGTGGCATGCTCCTTACGGCGCATGTTGGTGTTGCCACCTGTATGGCCACCAACACCGGGACTGTCCGAAGCTCGGCCACCCGGACTACATATATTGCTATCGATGTGGACTCGCCGGCACTAAATGCACCAACTGCCCATACTGCCAGGGACAGTGGGACGCCGATCCATCCCAGTGGTAACTCCCGTGTTGCGACTAGTACCGCTACGAATACCGCCACGCGCTAGAGATAAGTCGTGAACTTGTATTATTTACCCGCATTCTATAGTGTTCACTAATAAATATCACCTTATACCGTGTAACCGATCGTCTCGACTTAACCACTACGTCTCGTATTTAGCTCCAAATCCTTAAACGCCAATCGTACGCATAATAATCACTACCTCCGCTAACGCTACCTAAGCATCCCTATCTCCGTCAGTAAGTCAGGAGAAATCTAGTAATAAGTCCATCTTCCGTCGATATAGCAAGTTCCTAAGGAGTGTCTTTGTCAGTTCTCTGTAAAGTTTAGTCTCCGAGACACTTGCCACAGTCAAGATCTTTGTATTTTTTTTTTGTTGTCATATCGCTATCTCAGTATATCCGCTTCGAACCACAATTCTAGTCGTTTCTAGTCGAAAAACAGCTTAGTCTTGCCTCTCGTTCAGTAGCGACCACCAACGAAGTCGCGTCGATTCCGCGATCAGCTGTCAACTAAGTAAGTAACCTTTTTTGTCATAATTTTTTTTTCTCGTTGATGCTAAGTCAGTCATGAAGTCGCTATTATCGCTCGTGGTATAACAAGAGCAAGAGGCCTTTCCTAGGCCTCCTCTTAGGAGGGAGGAGTTGTGACGTTGCAGATTTTCTGCCGTCACAGTAGCCCTTCCGGCGAATTCTTTTAGCTAACTATACCGCGAGAGAGAGGTAGAGCACGTCTCAACCTCGGGATAATAGCGACAGAATTAATTAAATTGTTATACATATATTGTATGTAATAAATCAGTACTGTGTTATGATTATACTGGATTACTGAAAATCAAGTGATCTTATTTAGTGAACAGTGGCGTGCTTCTGTTCAGTGAAAACCAACACGATCCAGCACCTGATTGAACAGTCATCGAATGTATTGTTTACATCGATCTACGTGTACCTAGCCTATGGAATGTATTAAATACATACAGTGAAACATGAAGCATTGGGAACGTATGCTGTAAGTGTAATTCCGTTCGTATATTCTTTAGTCAACGCATATATTTTTACGACACATTCATTCAATTTTGGATTTATAGGTATAAAAATGCGGGTTACTATTTCATGCTTTTAACACAATTATTACTTTTATATGGGATGCTTCACCTATCTGTATTCCTAATTAGAAAGTGTTGGGATTGTTGCATATTCGTACTAGTTATTATATTGTATCAAAATGAAATTCGACGAACTCATTCAAAAATAAAATGAAGTAAAAATTATATGAATGGGTAATTGATTACAGAAAGGGAGAGACACAGGGCTCGGAGTTTGAAAAAATATTTTAAACGTCGTGGATCTGTCAACGTGGAATGAAAAGTTTACAAGTCACAGATGGTTGTATATTAATTGCTTACAAGTTACTTACATTGGTTAAGTTTATGTACGCAACGTGTAATCAAATAATCCTTATAAGTTAAATTTATAAGAATAAGTCATATCGATGTATTGGTTTTTTATTATTATTTTACAGAGTGACATGAAAAAATTGATGATAATCTTGATGTTAGTGCTTTCATCAGAAATCAGAAGAATTGAAAATCGTTGTTGCTTTGTTAATAGTGCAAGCGTGACTTGAAGAGACGACATCTACGACGAGAGATAAAACAATAACAAGATCCATGATGAGAATGTAAGATGAGGCGACGATCAATACGGATAATCCACTATTCGTTGTATAGGATAGAAATAACTGGGCATGATCCATATGAGGATCGTAATTAAGGAACGTTTTCATCAATTATAAGCAATTTAGGTAATATATAATACAAATCTGCTGATGACGAAATATAAGGCGAAGCTTGGTTGTTGGGTTTAAAATTTGTTGCTTTTGTTTATGACATTCACTTTCAAAATATCTATTGAAGGCAGATGGAATAAAATTAATCATACAGTATTCATATACCGATGTCAATAAGATAATATTTGTTGATCGTCAATTCTTATGGAACGATAAGATTTAGATTTAAAAAAATGTATCCATAGTAGCGTTCTGTGTATCATCACATGATCGAATTATGAAACGTTAACTTAGTGCTAATGTAATTTAGTGTATTATTAGTCATGATATGTTGATGACATAATCCATTCAAATTAATAAATGGTTTATGCTCCCTCTGTTCTATGAAAAAGAAATGCCTCCTACTTTCACTTTTATTCATAAATGTACACAGTAATATCATCACGTATTATCGCAAAAAGAAGTGAAATCCCCGTAAAAAACATTAAAAATGTCGAAAAAGCCGCCAAGTACCATATAAAAAAAAACTACAAAAACACAAGAAATGTGCCAAAAAGCCGCAAAGTACCGCAATGATAATCTGAAAAAACCTCTGAAATGTAACGAGAGCGCCAGGTACTTTAGCACTTCAAGTCCAACTTCGTTGTTCTGTTAAGTTGTATTCAAAATCGTATCGCCATCACATTGTATCGAAATTCGTATGGTATTACGGAAACATCATTCAAAGAGCTACTTACTTGGCGGGCATATGCAATATCTCGTTTCTTGATAATGTGTAACGTATGATTGATAACATTTCATTCCATTCTCACAAATTTATACTGTTCTTTCGTTATTTCTTATCCGACATATTGTAGTTACTCGTCTCAACAACAGCCTGCTCTGACCTGTACCAACGAATAATGAAGAAATGCCTATCAGTCTGTACGTTAAAAACCATACACATATCTTTGGTTGCTTGAGTGTCTTAAACTTAGCTTCATGAATTACCTGATAATTAAACTGTATTATTCGTCGTAAACGTGCGTACATCTGCATTGCAATGCTTATAAACGAATGAGGTTTTCCGGACAGAAGAGAAAAAGCAAATATCTGGAATGAATGATACTTTGTTGGAAAATTTTATATAGCGGCGGTCGAAGTTGTATTAAGCAATTGTGAGAGTATAATAGCAATGTGAAGAGTGTAGCCTAAAAAATGAACGAACCTATTCATGTACGTTCAGTCGTATCAATTGCATGTGCCCGCCAAGTGAGTAGCTCTTTGAATGATGTTTCCGTAATACCATACGAATTTCGATACAATGTGATGACGATACGATTTTGAATACAACTTAACAGAACAACGAAGTTGGACTTGAAGTGCTAAAGTACCTGGCGCTCTCGTTACATTTCAGAGGTTTTTTCAGATTATCATTGCGGTACTTTGCGGCTTTTTGGCACATTTCATATGTTTTTGTAGTTTTTTTTTTATATGGTACTTGGCGGCTTTTTCGACATTTCTGCATATAATAGGGCGTACGTTCGGCTATCTTCGGCTCTAGGCATGTCGCTCATCCACGAAAACGCACGGTATACAGAGATCCATAGATATATCAAGAGCAACTTTCTTTGGGTAGAAAAATATAAAGAAAACATGGACGAATACGGCGTTGGGGCGATTAAGGATAGGACCAACAGACTGGAAATAAGACTTTCACAAATGAACAAGAGTCATGATTTCAATAAGGGCGACAAAGTAGAAATTCGAGAGCGTATCAGATTTAATAGTATGTACCATAATTTTGATAGCCGAAGCATGCCTTCGTGAGGTTTTATAATATATTTTGCGACCACGCTTAAAAAATATATTTTTTCAATAAACGTGATTGTGATTGTTCAAGGTGAACCAATCTATCTTGCAGTAACGTCTCTGGACGATGTCGTCTTACTGAAAGCACCGAAAATGTCAATTAATAAACTGCTGCGAGGAACTGCAGTACTTTCTAGAAAACGAAAATTATCGTCAACGAGCAACATTAACCCACAAAAAAGTTCATTGTCGTCATCATTCGTGAAAAAATCAAAAAGAGACTAGCTGAAGAACTTTTACCTGAACCCTCATTTCCCTACATTTTGAAATAGGGTACGAGAGCAGATACGAGACTGTATCAGGGTCGCCATTGCCGGCCTGGCGGTTCTCGCGACGCGTTACCGGCCACCGCGATCTCGCCAACTGACAAAATGACGGCAGCGGCCCTGAGCCAGTCTCGTATCTGCTCTCGCATATTAGTTAACTTTAAACGGCTCGTACCGGAAAACGGCTTCGCTTTCGACTTTTTAGGATTAATAATTTTGGTCTTAGATTTTTACAAGGAATCCGCCGATGTAAGTAAAGTACCGCATTCTCAATCACCCTGTATATAATATTTAATATACAGGGTGATCCAGAATGAGGTATTTTCCTTCTACCAGTAGATTCCTCGTGAAAATCTAAGACGAAAATTATCAATGATAAAATGTCAAGGGTGAAGCCGTTTTCGGACAAGAGCCGTTCAAAGTTAGCCAATGTGAGAGCAGATACGAAATTGTCTCAGGGCCGCACCGCCGGCCTGGCGGTCCTCGCGACGCGTCACCGGCCACCGCGATCTCGCCAACTGACAAAACGACGATCGCGGCCCTGAGGTAGTTTCGTATCTGTTCTCGTATTCGCTAACTTTGAACGGCTCTTATCTAAAAACGGCTTCACCCTCGACATTTTAGCATTAATAATTTTCATCTTAGATTTTAACGAAGAATCCACTGGTAGAAGGAAAATACCTCATTCTGGATCACCCTGTATACCTTAATAAACTATTTTATGCTATGCGAATGAAAAGGTGTTTCATTTCTATTTCTATTTTTTTTTTTTTCTTAATTAAAATTCTATAAAATTTTATCTTTCAATCCGAGCAATTTTCATGGTGTTTCGTTGATTAAAATGTTTGAATTTCGAAAGAAGTAGACGAAAATGATTCGACCATGGGTTGGGTGTTAAAATAATCATCATGGAAAAATAAAATATTGGAGAATTTTTAAAGAGCTTTTTAATTAATATACATATATGAGCGGATCCACGTCACTTCACTCAAAAAATTCCATTCAGAGTATCTTTAGTACTATTTTAAAAAAAAAATACAACTTCAAGTATTTTGAAAAATTTTCAAAAATGGCGGAGTTAGAGCTATGTGAATTTTCGTAAACCGCTGTTGCACCACTAAAAGTATTCACCCGAGCGGACTGATCCTCGGATCATTTTGTTAGCAAAAGAATGCGCTTTCATGAAAAAAATTTCAATTAAAAAAAAAAAAAATTCCTTCAATTTTTGTTAGTCGTTTTTTTCAAATTTTCCTATCATATTATATTCGAGAGGACTCGATGGGAGATTTGCTGCTGATGTCGAGTCGCTTGTATCGCTATTTTTCATCTACGAATCCTCATGGTGGTACCACATAAACTAATTGTATCTTCAGGTCAACTTGACTCCGTTGAAAAAAATACCTGCAGAACTCGAGAAATCGTGCGCCCGCGCGAAGCGCGGGCTTCGGATCATCTAGTTAAATAAATCGTATACAATCAATCCAATGTTATTTAAAAAATTGACTATCAATCGCAGGTTACCAAGAGGCTGTTAATGACGTCGATCCTGCGCCAAGTACGATTATTATTCACGCTTATTTTTAACTTCGTTGTTAACAATATGCATTATTTCAAAAATTCAAAATACAACGACGTCATTAACAGCCTCTTGGTAACCTGCGATTGATAGTCAATTTTTTAAATAACATTGGATTAATTGTATACGATTTATTTAACCCTTCGAAAAATATGAATAAGAGCAAACACAACATTAATGTTTGAAGAAATCTTCCATCATCTAAAAAAAAGTACGTATCGTAAGTTTTGAAAAGTTATGAATTTGAAATAAGCGGACACAGAATTCGAGAGATTTAAGTATACCGTGAATTATTATTGTTGAAGTATTATTGTTAAAATGATTATTCATATCCAGGGCCGTCTTATGCCAAACGGGGGCTTATGGCACTTTAGGATATATGGGGCCCGAACTAAAATTTGGGTTATCAACAGGAATAAACAACATCCTACCTATAATTGTTATTTTTATATTTAAAAAGTTACAAACTAATGCGAACATACTTAAAAAATCAATACTGATACAAAAGGTGCTTTTATAGGTAGCCGGACAGAGTTACCATTATTTTATTGACATGAACCAATGGTCTAAAAAAATTCTCTGATTAATTACCAAATAACAGCTAAGCAATTCAGTTATTATTCCGTAAGTAGAGTAGAGAAAACAATCTATTGCAGTTTGTAATAGTAATGGGATCTTTTATTGGTCCAAACCCCCAGAGATCCCGGGGCCCTGGGCTCACGCCCAGCGAGTCCATGCGTAAGGATGAGCCTGTTCATATCCGTATACACGCGTAATTTACAGCATGTTTCGACCGACAGCTGTTGATTACGGACGGGTAATTGGATTGTGGCTGGGAGGTGGGGTCACTCAGCGTGAAATTTCAGGTGAATTATTAAATAAAAAAAATTCGAACTAGTCTTTTTAAATTCAAAATCAATAACAATTTAACGATTTTTGATTTATTTTAGAAATCGTGGGATGCAGTTTAATAACTGTAAAGCGATATGTAAGAAAGTATATGGAAGGCGGAATGGTCGGGTTGCGAGACAACCGTAAGGATAATGGTGCTGAACGAAAGACAACGGCAGAAGCGGATGCCGCAATATGCATGTCGGTTAGGAGGAACCCATTTCAGTTATAGTTTAGTTAGTTAGGTCAGTAAATAGTTGAAAATTAATTATTCAAGACCAGCTGTCATTATGTTGAGCTAAGTGAAAGAGACGAGATATAAACCCACTATAACTTGAGTGTATCTTGGCTTTGTTATGAAACTTATTTCATACTGCACGGATTTGTTTGCAGAGTCTTGTAAAGCTACGTATGTGCTGCACTATTGAAGTAGGCAATTGTAAATTATGGCATTCATTACAGAGAATATATAGACTATGATGAAGACCAGTGTAACATATTTAAGAATTCCGATATATTCATCGTCATTCATGAGGTGCAGCAATAAGTTCACTTTAACCTATGTTTATGACATTGAAATACCGTTCCGCGCTTCCCCGCCACTTCGTATTCATATTATATTAATAGTTCCCTTTATTTTGATAATATATTGTGTCCTTATTCACAAGGCCAACACAGTTTAACATCAATTTTAATTTTTGGTTTAATTGTTATATTATTCTTTAACTTTGCTTTGTTTAGATACGTTTTGCGTTAATTCTGTTAAAGAATCTTGGAAAAACTTTTTGGTCGGTGAATTGGCATTGCCTAGTTAAAATAGACTCAGGAGTCTACTGACAAGTATAGCAATCGACGGTCGATGCGCTGGACTACGATAAGCTATTTTTGTATTCTATTTCGTATAGTAAACCGTGTGATCAGTATTGTTTTATATTATCACATCTCTAGTTAAATTGTGATTGCTGGTCAGAGATATGATTACGTTATACTATGAATTTTGTTATATATTTTTATTCACTCGAGTCAAAATTTGGCTGTCGGTCAGAGGTCTGATCACTTCACAATATGAACAGATGTGCAATTTATTATGATATACTCTAGTCACAACGCAAGTCATACACACCTTACCCTACCTTACATTATGTTTCATTGTGTAAAGATTGCGTGAATTTAGTTAAATACTGTTATTCATAATCATTTAGGAATATCATGTGTAAGTTTAGATCCCTATATGCACTTTAACCTAGTTGAATCTGTTGTTAAATTTATATTGTCGTCTTTAAACGGATAAAAATGAATGTTAGAGTTTACAGTTTGTTGGGTTGTAATAAGTTTGATTTGGATCGATGTTACTCAACAAGAATTATGAATCCGCTGTCTTATTTATAATTATCGCTAAATAGATAGTCAAAATGACGAACTTGTTTAGTTACGAGTTTCATTTAGAATTGATATTTTATTGTATAGCGTTTCATTGTGAATAGTAGTTAGACAAGGCGGGTTCTGATTGATCGAAATTGAGGTCACCTGCAAGGACTGCCCCAATGTAACGGTAATTGCGAAAATTTCACCCGCGGCTTGATCCAAGATGGCGACCGTGTACGATGTAAGATGGCGATCATGCGCAATAAGATGGCGGTCGTGCGAGTCAAAATTCCCCCTTCTACCGATTTTGAACCGAGACTATTTCCAGCATGATGACGGACCCCCTTGATTTGAGAGAAGGGGGTAGTTCTGATGACATCATAATGAGCCTTCACCACGATACCGTTATAACGTATTCCTTCGCCCAAGAGACGAGGATTCGGACTCCATGCTTGCTTCTCATTTCCTTGCGGGAGGTAACGGATTCGATGCGATATGGAACAGCGAGACGAGTCATAAGTTTCTAATATTCAGCTTAGATAAATCGGAACGGGGCCGAATCATTTTTGAATTAATGGAATTAGTCGTGTTGCAACCCAAGTATCAAGGTGTTGCAATCCAGATGTTTGAGGCACACTTTGGTAATATTATGGAATGTGCAAGTACGAAGCGTTAACGCAACTAAGAACAACTGCAGACGCAGCGCAACCTCCTTAACTTAATAAATAAGCGATCATTGTAATACTCAGGGTCAGAACATCAAGACCTGTAGTCAGTCACAGTAAATCAGATATCAGTAAGAATAATCAGAAACCTTTGTAAAGATATTAATTGTTATTTAATAAACTATTCACTTGATTGTACGATTGAGTTCCAACTCTTAACTTCACACGAACCTCCTAAATAAATAAATTGTAGTTGTCTGAAGGATCTCAGGATCCCGATTACAACAACTGGTGGCAGCGAGTGAGATTCGTTGAGTCGTGAAAACAAGTGAAGAATCAGTAAGAAGAAAGAAGACTGGAAGCATCTACACTGGGAAGAAGAAACCTTAAAAGAACACAACGAACGTTGTACAGCGCGTGGCTATCATATGTCGCAGAGAATCGAACGATCAGCATCCGTAGACTCTCCGACTACACCTAAATGAGAGGGAGAAGTAAGTTTTGGAGATAATTCACCGTTGTTTGGTGTACTTCCTCCCAGCCAGAGGCACGCGTTGCATTTATCACTGGCTGCAACAGCACAGGAAGCTTCGAGAGAACAGCAAATGCCACTGAACTGGGATTTGGTGAAACAACGTATCGCAGAAGGTAAAACCGCGTGGATTCAAGAATTACGAAGAGATCATCTTCTCCAAACCTGTGAGCACCTTCGCATAAACGTAAACGAAGAAAATACGGTTGACGAACTTCGTGCAGAACTGCGCGACTTTGTTAAGAATCAGACTCGAGAACTCGCAGCACCCCGTCAGAATCAGAATACAGAAGTAAGCACACCCCTAGCAGACATGGCAGAAGACACCCCCACCGCGAGACAAGTGCTGAAGGACATCGAGATCCTCGATAGCAGTGACCGACGAAAAGTTTGTGATTTTATAAGCTCTTGTAAATATGCACGTGAGATAATACGACCTGCGGATACGCAAAACCTACTAAGGGCTGTTTTGAGCACGCGGATTAAAGGTGCTCCGGCACGAGCTTTAGAATACAAATCAATTGACACCTGGAATGCACTGGAGGAAAAGCTCAAGTTGATGAGCATCGATACACGAACACTAGCTTCGTTACAAGTGGAGTTTAACAGCTGTAGGCAACGACCAAACGAAGACGCGAAGCCATACGGATTACGAGTCGAACAACTCACCGCATAGGTAGTCGAGTTAACGATGAGAGAAGCGGCAGCCCAAGATTCGAAATCGACGCTGGAACGTCAGGTCAGGAAGCAAGCTGTTAATATTTTTGTACGAGGGTTGAATGACAGGCTGAAGATATTAGTCTAGAGTCAACGATGTGAGAAGCTCAGGGAAGCGATATCCACTGCGATAGAAGAGGAACGCGATCTAGGTCCGATTCGTGGTCCAGACCGAGGACAGCAACGATCATGGAACAAGGAAGGTAACAAAGGAAATAACTGCTATAACTGTGGGAAGCCAGGACACCTAGCACGAGACTGTCGCTTAGCGAAGATAGGATCCAGTAATCCTCAACGATTACCGGCACCGAGTAAATACGTAAGAAAAATTCAAGTAATTTGCCATTATTGTAAGAAGCCAGGACCTTTAATTCGAGATTGCAGGAAACGCTTAGCCAGTGAGAACAGACAATGTTCCGAAGGTGATCAGAGGCATCCTAGGGAAACAGGATGTGCTCAAACAGGTCCGTCCAGAGACGCTAACAGACGAGACGACGAGACTTCGGTAAGCGAGGAGCAGGCGCGGCGGACAGGCAACCGTATCGCGTCGTACCAGTAAATTGCCTAGTAAATGGAGCCGGACAAAAGAATCACGCAACGATCAAGGCAGATGAATTCAAGACGAAACACGGGACTATGTTATTAGATTCAGGAGCTGAGGTAAGCTTAGTAAAAGTCGGAAGAATTGACGGCGAGGTGATGGCTGAGGACGGTGTGATCACGCTCAGAGAAATATGCGGGACGCCGGTTACGACCTTGTGCAAGGTCAGTTAAACATAAGGGTTGGTGATAGGCACATATCGCACCCTTGTTACGCCTTCGAAGACGATTTCCCACTAGAAGCAGACGGTCTCTTAGGAGGCGACTTCCCCGAGAAGCATGACGTCAAACTTAGATCCGGAAAATACGCGAAGTTGTACGCAATAACTTGGAGCTTAGGAGCTACAGGAGCTCGCATTTCGCTTGAATTAAGAAGTGAGAAGATAATTTACGCAAAGACGATCGATGATGCGGCAGGCATTATCGAAGGAATTCAGTTACACCCAGGAGTACACATGGGGAGTTGCATCACCAAAGCAGTCGACGGTGAGTGCAAAGTCAGCATTTTGAACACTAACGATTATGAAGTAGAATTGGAACGACTGAGTGTGCGAATTGTGGCACTAGGTCAAGAAAACGCTGAGACTACGCAAGTTTATGCACGTCGGACGATGACACCGAGTAACGCGAGCAGAATGCAACAGCTGAGAGACAACTTGAGAACCAGTCACCTAAATCGAGAAGAAAGGAAGAGTTTGTTAGACGTATGCGAAAGATTTCACGATGTATTTCATTTGGAGGGAGACCATTTAGGTCATACGAACACGGCTACTCACAAAATTACAACGAATTCAGATATCGCACCGATAAATGTAAGACCTTATAGACTTCCAGAGAAACACAAGCAGGAGATAAACGAGCAGGTAAACAAGATACCCGGCAAAAACATTGTAAATGTAAAAAATTACAGCCGAGTTCTAAAATGGTTTCGCCGGCTAAAAAATCCAAAACATTATACTCTTTTTCAGCGATAGATTACAAACATCATTTCGTTACACAACATAGTACAAAATAATACGTGAAATCAGGTACCGAAGCCGAGCGTTCCCTCAGTTAATTTTCATACTTCAAATTATGTTTTTCTAATGCTAATCGATGGAAGTAAACGGAAAACCAATAGAATCATTCGTTACCTTTGACAGAACAACCTATCGGCGACAGGAAATATTGCTGAAAGAAGTTAGCTCGTATGATGATACGAACTCGGCGGGCATAGATTGTTCTGAAAATTATCAATTGCAATTTTCTTTTTATTTATTTCTTCTAGCCACTCCGTAACGATCGCACCCAGGAAATTGTTTTAAGCATGATCAAAGACTGTTTGAACATTTTCGGCATTGATAATATTTATTATTGTAGACTGAAACTGCGATATAATAGTTTTTTATATGACAAGGGCGCGAAAGAACCTCGTCTTCGGATCGTGCGGCACTTTCACACTCGTCACGAAGTCCCTCTATCTGCCTGTGCCCTACGTCCTATATTTTCTTTCAGATTTGAAAATTATCAAGATACGCGGCAGCGAATCGCCGCCAAGTACCAAGCCCCAAAGTTTTTTTTTCATATATTTTTATTTTGAAGGTAGGCGAGCGCAGCCGAGAATTATTTACCCGGGGCAACGGTTTATACCTGTAAACATACCGTTATATCTCCCGAATGCGTGAATATTATTGGATGAAATTTACAAAGTTATGAGTCCCAGTCCGAATGAGTTCGTTGTCCAAATTCGAACAGAATCGGTCTTTTAGTTCCAGAGATATTAACTGTTGAAGTTGATGAAAAAACACAATCTTCATCTTCTTCTTCGCCCCGTTTTTCGCTAGACGCTTGCTAGGGACCACGATATCAGTCGAACGGCTGTATGTATCGACTTGAGATTTAAAACGTAGCTACTCTCCATCGAAATCTAGCTCCCTATTGATTTTGGTGCGAATCTGTACTCACACTCGGTCAGGAGATTTTAATAAAGTCACAAAGCGCTCAGTACGGCAAAATGGCCGCCAGAGGGCGTTAATTAAATTTTATAAATTTTATATATTTTTTACAGGGTAATTCAGGCTGGACCCACCACCTTAGGTGGGTGTATTCCTCCTGAAAACTAATAATTTCTTTTACCAAAACTTCGAGAGACTAATAGTTTCGGTGCAACACGAGACCTTACATTAGTTGTCCGATCACAGAGTTTATGAGTGATCGAGGCAGGGCCGGTTCAAGAGTGCAAGTCGAGCAGTGCCCGCGGAGGAACGATTTTTATTGTACGACGTTTCAGTTAGATTAGATTCCTAGATAAGTATGGCGGCGTCGTCTCCTGGAGATGTCTTCGTACGGCATTCACCTCCATCTCGTCGTCTTCATCCTCTGATTCATACTTCCAGGTCCCCCACTCAGTGATTCTCGTAGTCTAGATCCTCGAAATCGTAGTCTCATTTGTCCAGATCCTCGGCTTTGTAGCTCGCGTAGTCCAGGTCCTCCGCTCCGTAATTTGAGTCGTCCAGGTCCTTCGCTCCGTAGTTTCAGTCGTCCAGGTCCTTCGCTCCGTAGTTTCAGTCGTCCAGGTCCTGCGCTCCATAGTTTCAGTTGTCCAGGTCCTCCGCTCCGTAGTTCGAGTCGTCCAGGTCCTTCGCTCCGTATTTTCAGTCGTCCAGGTCCTTCGCTCCGTAGTTTCAGTCGTTTAGGTCCTCAAACTACGGAACAGAAGACTTGGGCGACTGAAACTACGAAACCGAAGACCTGGACAAATGCGACTACGATTCCGAGCATCTGGACTGCGAGAATTACGAAGTGCGGGATCTGGACGACTGAAACTATGAATTAAGGGATCAGGACGACAAGAACGGAGGTAAATGCCGTACGAAGACATCTCCAGGAGACGACGTCGTTATACTCATCTAGAAATCGAACTGAAACGTCGTGCGACAAAATTCGATCCGCCGCGGGTACTGCTCGACTTATACTCTTGAACCGGCCCTGTCTTGATCTCTCACAGCCCTGCAGTGATTGGTCAACTAATTTCTTCTGTATCTCCGAAACTATCAATTCCTTGAAGTTTTGGTAAAGGAAATTTAGTCTTAGATTTGCAGGAGTAATACACCTGCCTAAAGTGGTGCGTCCAACCTGAATCACTCTGTATATTAATTACGATTCTCGATCGATAAGATATAATTGACTTGACGAAAATCAACAATCTTTTGAGAGCAAACGTTGAATACGTCATTTTTCGCGTTACGATCTCACGCTATCATAGAATCACGCATCGAATAGTTATACGAAGATCGTTCGGTACAGATCAATATTAATTGGTAGATCTGCACTATCTGACTTCATTCTGAGTTGTAGGCGTGTACAACATATCCATCGGATGCGGGTGCGATCTATCTTGAAAATATTGGAGGTATTATTTATATTAAACGTCTGTACGGTATGCGGCAATACGCGGCTTACAAAAAGAAGTGAAATCCGGGTCCAAAAACATCTGGAATGTAAAAAACTCCGCCAAGTACCCAAATTATCATACAATGAAAATTCACGACAAACATATCGCCAGTCTGTCATGATATTAGGAAAGTCTACAAAGCACTGAAATTTCCCTGCAAGTTTACGTCGTGGAGTCGGACCTCGCTGTTTCGTGTAGTGATATCGCAACATCATTCCAAGAGCTACGTACTTGGCGGGCACATTTTTTTTTGTTTATCACTTGCACCATTTCACCTTTCCTCTTTCCTCCAAGAAATACTTGGAAAGCAGTCATAACATTTTCAATAATCGGACTTAAAATTACACCAATCATAATACGTATACAAATAATGCCACACTTTTCATGGTATAGACTGTGACGTGACTTTTTATTAGCCCTCGAGACTAGACCGGATTACTAGGCCTCGGGACCAGCCAGTCGACAATCAGCTATAGAAAAAAAAAACTCGAATTTTAAAATGTTTTTGGGCGCCAGGCGAACTATCTTCGCCACGAAACTGAAAATTAAGAAAAACCACGAAGCCTCAAGAATATGTACCAGCGGCGGCTAGCTTCAGTACCGCGGAGAGGGGTCGGGATTATGTGAGGGATTAGCTAAGACAATAACGACTCGAGATATTTAAAATTAAACAAAATAATAAAGAATTTATTCAAATAAAAAAAATTAAATAAAGAAGAAAATAATAATTCTAACAATACTTGCTCACCTCGGGGGTGCTTTACATTAAATAATACTCCAAAAACTAAACTTCCACGTGGGATAGCAATAACCGGCAAAAAGAACAAAACAAAAAAAAGGAAGCAAACTAATTGGCTCGACAAATCAAAGCCATGCGGCCCACTACAACTAGTTAACAACTAAATTCGGCGATTCTTAACCCTACTCGGTGGTGGTAGCGCAAAATCAAAATAACAAAAAAAAGATAGAAGAAATAATAGAAACAACTCAAAAAACCATCCCACGGCTGTTGCTAGGCAGCAACCGCGACGACGAGAGGTTAGGCTTCTGCGTTACCGACCACCTATGTTATTTCAATTCTTACTTAACTAACTTATTTTAACTCTGCCTCGGGGCAACAACAAAAGGACAAATATAAATCGGAATCTGAATTTCGCAAACCGTTCGTACAATGAATAAAAGCCTCTAAGTGACTCACAACAGCCTTAGTCTAGCCTAACGGCTGACTCCTCGTGGGAGTGAGAGAGAGAGCGCGACGGTGACCGGCTCTGTCTCTGTCGCACTCGTGTGCGGAGATACTCGACTCTACAAAAATCGTATATTTGACTCGAAATGTTGGTCCAACCAAAATTTGACTCGAAATCACTTTTTCTCTGGGACCCTGGTGACGGCCCACCGACTCGGAGATCGGTTTAACTTGATCCCAAAATCTAATGAGCCTCGTGGCTGCGAACAAGGCAGTATGGCTGATGGCCGTTGCCGGATTCAAATCATTCGTGGGCTAAGTGAGCTATCGCTTACCGTTGGCCAGCCACCTGATGAAATAGTCTCCTTCGCAGGAGAAATCCCAAATCAATCCCTCGGGGGTCCTCAAAAATCCACAAATTTCCCCCGTGGGGTCTCACAAACTCAATATCCTACTTGACTCGAAACTCAATCGCAAGAAAAATTCGCTAACAAGAAGCGCACTTGTACGCTAACCACTAATCTACGATCTAGCCTAAGGCCGAGCCTACGGCAGAGTCTACGGCAGAGTCTACGGCAGAGTGTCCTCTGATCGCAAGGTGCCGGTCGTTAGCACCCTCGTTAGACGATCGATTGTTAGATCGCCTAACACCTGGCGGCGTATTGTCGTGCCGCGCGAAAACTCAAAATTCGGAAGTCCTCGTAGTAGGCCCACGGTTCGCCGGCTCTTGGGGGTGGCGGGAATCTCTTCCACCACCGATTTCCCTCGTTGCTGAGTGCCCTCGGCACTCCCCCGTGTCCTTGGCCGTAGGTGAGAAAGCTTCCGTAGTCAGGTGTCATCAAAATCGTAGTTCCCGGGGCTCTCATGCCAACCCGCGGTTAATTCGGCGAGTCATTCGTCCGTCAAGCGTCATTTATTGGGAATCTCCACCAAACGTTTGGCCGTGCCTCCCACATATCAGAGAAAAAGTGCAAAAAAAAACAAAAGAATGAGTCTTAACTCCACAGTCTATAATCGGTCACGGTCGCCTCTCGGAGCGAACATTAGCGTCGTGGCTATCCTAACGCATTCACACGGCTGCGCAGGCATTCGTTACACCCTTAACTAAGGTCGTCTAAGGAAAGGTGAGCGTATTGTAACATGCAATGTTACAAGACATAGCAGAGGTCTATTAAGCTGGCACCCCCATAACGTCGAAAATTGTTTCAAACCATTTGGAAATTATAGGCTTTTTATGGGCTTTCGAATGCCGCAAATTAAAATTTTTGGGCTCATAACGTTTTCGAGAAAATCGAAATTCAAAAGTGGGGGTGCCGGCTTAACGTTAAGCCAGCGCCAAAATAGTCCCACAGCAAATCGGATGGTTCTAATTAGTCTCAACATTATGGGCTATTTATGGGCTCTACGAAAATGTCCCTTTCGACCGTTCCAAAACCACCCCTATGGAAATATTAGCCCTTCCAAAATTTCAGAAAATATTTATTTTCAGTTTTTTTTAAATAAATATGGAAGAACTATAGGATATTTATTTAACGCAAGTGAGCGCAATTTTTTTTATTCACCCTGACCTATGAAAACTACCTTTTGATGGTACCAGCATTGGAAAAAAAACGAACTATGAGGGTTGAATAGGATTTAAAATATACTCATCGAAGAGCCCATAAATCTGGTGCAGAAAGTTTTGTCCTATCGCAATATTTGCCGATTTTCGGAAGTGAAGATAATGCCTTGGGTGTAATTTTTATCAAGAGGGGTAGGGCTCCAAAATTGTTCCTTAATTCATTGCGAAGCCCATAAATAGCCCACAATTCTAGCGTGGAGATTTGCGTTCCAACACAATTTTTACCGTTTTTTGAAGATGACGATAATGTCTCCGGGGCAGTTTTTATGAAGAGGAGTCGGGTCTAAAAATTGTTCCTTGGCTCATTGCAGAGCCTATATATAGCCCATAATTCTAGCGTGGAGATCTGTGTCCCAACACAATTTTTATCGTTTTTTGGAAGTCACGATTATGTCTCGGGGGTAGTTTCTATGAAAACGAGTAGGGCCCAAAAATTCTTCTCTGGCTAGTTGCAGAGCCCATAAATAGCCCACAATTCTAGCATGGAGATCTGTGTCCCAACACAATTTTTATCGTTTTTTGGAAGTCACGATAATGTCTCGGGGGTAGTTTCTCCAAAACGAGTAGGGCCCAAAAATTGTTCTTTCGCTCGTTGCAGAGCCCATAAATAGCCCACAATTCTAGCGTGGAGATTTGCGTTCCAACACAATTTTTACCGTTTTTTGAAAATGACGATAATGTCTCCGGGGCAGTTTTTATGAAGAGGAGTAGGGTCTAAAAATTGTTCCTTGGCTCATTGCAGACCCCGTATACAGGGTGATCCAGAATGAGGTATTTTCCTTCTACCAGTGGATTCTTCCCGAAAATCTAAGACGAAAATTATCAATGCTAAAATGTTGAGGGTGAAGCCGTTTTTAGATAAGAGCCGTTCAAAGTTAGCGAATACGAGAACAGATACGAAACTACCTCAGGGCCGCGATCGTCGTTTTGTCAGTTGGCGAGATCGCGGTGGCCGGTGACGCGTCGCGAGGACCGCCAGGCCAGCGGTGCGGCCCTGAGACAGTTTCGTATCTGCTCTCACATTGGCTAACTTTGAACGGCTCTTGTCCGAAAACGGCTTCACCCTCGACATTTTATCATTGATAATTTTCGTCTTAGATTTTCACGAGGAATCTACTGGTATAAGGAAAATACCTCATTCTGGATCACCCTGTATAGCCCATAATTTTAGCGTGGAAATCTGCGTTCCAACACAATTTTTACCGTTTTCTGAAAATGACGATAACGTCTCGGGGGTAGTTTTTATGAAAAGGAGTAGGGCCCAAAATGTGTTCCTTTGCTCGTTGCAGAGCCTATGAATAGCCCATAAATCTTGAACTTATCGCACACTACATCAATTAAACATGATTACGGCGATAGAAATTGTGTCTTGAGGCCTATCCCTAGTCGCTCACCTCCTTTTGATACAATGTGACACATTTCGATTATTATCCGAGCCCAGGCGTTAAAAACGCTCAAAAGGCCAAGGCTGTGCGAATTCAAATTCAATACCGAACACATACGTCCAAAACAATGTTCGTTTCGTGCGAAAATAGAGTCTACAGATGGTTTTTACATTTTGCGTAATGTAATGTTTTTCGTAACAATGTAAAAACCATTTCTAGTCTCTATTTTCGCACGAAACGAACATTTTTTTGGACGTATGTGTTCGGTATTGAATTTGAATTCGCGCAGCGTTGGCCTTTTTTGCGTTTTTGACGCCTGGGCTCGGATAATAATCGAAACGTGTCACATTGTATCAAAAGAAGGTGGGCGACTAGGGATGGGCCTTAATTCAATGTTTCTTGTTTGTTTATGCCTCTCGCGATACACATTGTAGATCTTGGGCGCATAGCACGGGTCGCTCGTCCTCTCGCCTCACCACGCCGGTACGTATTTTCGTTTCTCATAGTTTCCACTGCTGCACGTCGACTGTATGACAGCGGGTTTGGTTTTGTCCGTTCACGGAAATTTGCATAACGCATACGACGCCAACCATCGTTCATTGTGATTTCATTTAGTTCACGTATCTATCTCGATAGTGTACACTAGGATGGGCCAAAAAAAAAGACTAACTTTTTTTTCTTAGTTACCATGAAAATATTGCTCAGGATAACGAAAAAAAAAATCCTGTGAAAGTTTGAGCTCTTAATATTAATATTAAGAGGTGTCTTCGTGATGTTTGATTTCCCATTTAAATAACACGGCATTTTTTTTTTTTTTTACTCGGAATTTTAATCCGTTCCAAAGAATCAAGGTTAAAGTTGAACTTTGACCTTGAATAACTTTCAAACGAGTCGACTTAGCGAAAAATTATATCAGACCTTTTTTTGGAGATCGTTTAATTTCCTACAAGAATATGTCTTGATTTTTACAACACGCTGATTCGTTACAACGGAATAATATTCCAAATGAAAAAAAAAAAATTGCCGTGTTATTTGAATGGGAAATCAACAATCACAAAGAGACACCTCTTAATATTAATATCAAGAGCTCAAACTTTCACACGATTTTTTTTTCGTCATCCTGAACAATATTTTCATGGTAAATAAGAAAAAAAAAAATGGTATTTTTTTTTTGCCCACCCTAGTGTACAGTGTATATTGCTAGATCGTTCATCGTGAGAGCACTATAGTGTGGATGTACGCGAGTGTGAGATCGTGCAGAAATTCACAGCGTTAACACGAGATCGAACAAAATGTCAAAGCCACCTACAAAACGAGGACGGCCTTGCCGGATTACTGCGGAAGAGGTCGACTCGATTATTGAATCCTTCGCTGAAGAAATTTTTGTTGATGGTAAAGTTGTATCCAAAGAACATGCGGTGTGGACGTCGATGGCAAAAAACGCCGGAGGTGTGAAAAACGCTCGTGGGTTTTACAGCTACTTTGTTGACAATCGCAATAATATAAGGAATCGTTTGCAAATAGTCAATGGCAACAACAGTTCGAGCTTCGCTACAGCTGATGCCTCTCGACAAAACGATTCGACAGTCATTAGTGCTGCTGATGAAACCGAAGCGTCTATTCTCAAAAGTACGGTAAACATATTGATAAATTTCACTCACCGCGAATTCGTAGATATGTTACAGCAAAAAGAGTGCAAACGTACCGAAGAAAACCGACCGGACTTGTGGTACCGGCAATATACTACGTTTATTCCGGGTACATGGCAATTAAAAGTGAGTGAAAAATTGTGGGCCAAGAAAGTGCAACATGGCTTTCATTTCAAAACTCACAAAATCTCGTGGTATTCGAACTCGGCCTCTTTCCAGGGCTACTGTCTATGTGGCTCGGAAATTACCGGCCAATTCGAAGATATTTCGTGCGATAATATTGTGGTACAGTGCACCATTACAGCAGGAGTTGGATCGGGATGCGGAAAGAGGTACTGTCGAGCACCCGAAAGGAAGCAGATTGGTCGGAAATTAATAGAACAGCACAAATCCGTGTACGCCTATAGAGCTGAGAAGGCCGATGATTTCATGAAGGTGGGCGATCCTGAGCCTCCACACATGTACAAGGCCAATGTGTACAGAGTGATAAAAAATGAAGCGAAGAAAGAGGGTCGTAAGCACAACGAGGTTATATCGGCTTTGGAAATTCTGCAATTAACTGAGTTGAAAAACGTTATTCACTCGCTCGGATTAAACCCCTTTTACATACATTACTGGACACATCATCAGCTCGACGTCTACAGGAACTATTGTAGAATCGGCGATTCGCGAATCAGTATAGACGCAACAGGTAGCATCGTCCGAAAAATTGATCGGTTGGACAAATCCAAATCTCGGGCTATTTTTCTTTACCAATGTGTTGTAAACGATGGAAAGGAACAGTACTCGGTCAACCAAATGCTCACAGAATCACACAATACGAACAGTATAACATTCTGGCTTGTAGAGTGGTTGAAATCTGGTGCACCATACCCCAAAGAAGTGGTATGCGATGGTTCGCTAGCTCTACTTGCTGCTTCAGTACGGGCATTCACAGGCTATTTGACAATCGACAAGTATACGAATGCATGCACAGAAAGAAGCGTTCCAAAGTGTTATATCAGACGAGATGTTGCACATTTTCTAGTAGATTACGCGAAATTTCTGAGCATCACGAGACTTCGTATCAAACGGTTCTACCTCGGATGCATCGGACAACTCATACTGTCAACGAACACGGTTGAAGCTGAAGAGCGTCTCACGTGGCTGCTGACCGTGTGCCGTAGCGAGACAGAGGGAAAGACTGATACCGGCCCGACCTTGTGTGAGATTCGGAAGCAAAAGCTACAAAATTTGTTAATCCGATCAACTAACGAGGTCATAGATGAAACGATAGGTGGGATTAGAACGATATTATAATTCTCGCGGCTAGTGGAGATTTCTAGCCAGACTAAAAGTTTTACAGTTCAGTCAAAAAGTGGATAGCTAAATTTTCCAAGCGGTGTTTTTAAAGAGAACATCAAATCAACCTTTATTTTACTTTTTTAGAAAATTCACTTTCGAATGTGGCCGTCTTTCAGTTATTTTTGGCTCGTCCAAAACTGGCCGCATAGCTTCTGGACAAAATTTTCTATAAAAAGTTTATCTATAAAAAGCTCAAAAAGGGTACTGAAACCTTCATTTTGGTTTTTCAGAACGCTTCATATGATTTTTTTTTGCGCGATTATTTCGTTTTCGCGAAAAAACGATGAGTTTTAGAAAAAAGGCGTCATCCAAGAAGTATAGGGGGTATCCATGGGTAGCGGGAAAGGTTTTGGCCGCAGGTTCGACAATTTTCCGCCCGTCAAGAATATTGTTCATGCACCTAGGGAATTTGACAGTTGAAGTTCCAAAGCAGATGAGCTGAAATTTCACCCTGGCCTGCATTAACCTTGTTGCATATATTCTATTTTTCTTTCTTTGCGTTGAAAAGCAACTATACAAACAGTTGACATTTTGCGGTGCTCGTACGGGGTTTGCGACAAAATGTTAACAAAAAGCACCTTGCCGATTTGGAAAAAAAAGTTATGGTAAAGAAAGGTTCTGAAAAAATTTAAGTGAATTCGGAATAATGAAAAAGTAAAAAAGTTTTCTATTTCGCTATTCTGACCCAAACCAAGAAATTCTCGAGTTGAGGCCAACTCTCTTGACATTTCCTCTAAAACCCTATAGTTCTTGAATTACGCCTTTTTTTTTCTAAAACGCATCTTTTTAGCCAATAATGAAATAATCGCGCGAAAAAACATCGTACAAAACTTTCTAAAACAAAAATAAAATGAAGGTTTTGATACCCTTTTTAAATTTTTCATAGATTATTTTCTCCATTACGATCTTGGCCAATAAGGTACAGTATTTTTTTAAAATTACTTTTTCTCCGATGGACTAAATTTTTGCTCAGCGTCGGACATAAAATCTGGAAAAATCATGAACTATGTATCAACTGTAAAAAAAACTGAGTGTGTATACTAGACTGGGCCAAAAAAATTGACTATTTTTTTTTTTTTGAAAAATATATCGAGAATATTATTCAGAATGACAAAAAAAAAATTTCGTGAAAGTTTGAGCCCTTAATATTAATCTTAAGAGGTTTATCATTGTTATTTTTGATTTTTAGTCATAATTTGATGTTTTACGTCAGAACTGTCAAAACATTGAAGTGAAAGAATTTATTTTTGCTTATTCCTATATAAAATTAAATTCCCTACAAAAAAGGTCTGATTATAGATTTTCGTCAGACGAGCCGTTTCCGGATAATTAAGCTTAATAAATTGATATGTTGTTTCGATTTGACTTGTTTAATTTGGAATTTTGTAACTAACGAATCAATGAATATCTGAAAGAGATCACGACGGATTCTTAAAGGAAATTCAATGTTCTACAAAAAAGATCTCTTAGTATTTTTGCCTAAATTTAATTCTTCAAAAGTTATTCTCAATTAGAATCGAAAAAATTAAGAATTTCAATTGAGAATAACTTTTGAAGAATTAAATTTAGGCAAAAATACTAAGAGATCTTTTTTGTAGAACATTAAATTTCCTTCAAGAATCCGTCGTAATCTTTCTTAGATATTTATTGATTCGTTAGTTACAAAATTCCAAATTAAATAGGTGCAATCGAAGAAACATATCAATTTATTAAGCTTAATTACCCGGAAACGGCTCGTCTGACGAAAATCTATAATCAGACCTTTTTTGTAGGGAATTTAATTTTATATAGGAATAAGCGAAAATAAATTCTTTCACTTCAATGTTTTGACAGTTCTGACGTAAAACATTAAATTATGACTAAAAATCAAAAATAGCGATGATAGACCTCTTAAGATTAATATTAAGGGCTCAAACTTTCACGAAAATTTTTTTTTGTCATTCTGAATAATATTCTCGATATATTTTTCAAAAAAAAAAAATAGTCAATTTTTTTGGCCCAGTCTAGTGTATACCCCCTTAACAAAATGCAAAAATTTAGAGTAATCCTGCAATTCGATTAAATCTCAAGCATAAATAAGCGTACATATCAAGCGTGAATTATTGTAATCGTGACTTTTATATTATTTTTGTTAGAATCTGTTGAAGTTCGAGGTCCAGATAAATAAAAGTAGCCGGGTTGATTAATAGTTAGGTGAAAATGGTTTATTAACGTAGGTAAATAACTAAAAATAGAAGAACATTTTGGAGCACATGCTGCTCGGCTTGAGGTAGCGTGGAGAAGGGAGGATTGCGCTCGCGCTGCCAGTCGGCTCTCTCATACAGCGCGTGGGGGGGGGGGGGGGGGGGGGGGGGGGGGCACATTGGTGTGCGTTGCTGGGTACGCGAGCAGCTATCATACATATATATATCTATAGTGTAAAGTCACATATTTCAACACGCCTCCTTAACTTTACACGTTTACATTTAACAATTCTCTAAACTTTTCAAGTTTTTCGCGACATAATGCTTTTGTAAATATATCTGCTACATTATCATTCGTATCAATCTTTACGATATCAATCAACTTATCATTCACACTTTTATTCACAAAATGGTAATGTATTTTAATATGCTTAGAGTTCTTTGTAAAATTCCCATGTTTCGCTATTTTCACTGCACCTTCGTTATCTTCATACACTTTAATTGGTTCAACAGTCTTTATTTCAAAAAAGTTCATTAATTCCTTTATCACTTTCACTTCACTTACAGCTTCAGATAACGCAACATATTCAGCATACGTAGATGCTTTAGTAACAATTTTTTGTTTTCTTGATTTCCAAAATATAGTATTACCATACAAACGAATAACATAGCCTGTCGTCGATTTTCTATCTACTTTATCGCCTGCCCAATCGGCATCTACAAAACAATCAATAATTTCACATTCTTCACTTCTAGTATAATATAATTTGAAATCTTTAGTTAAGTACAGATACTTTAAGATTCGCAAGGCATATGCAAAATGCGTCTTATTATAACAATTTTGAAAACGGCTTAGGTAGTTTACACTGTAACTTATATCGGGCCTGGTACTTGAGCTTATATATAACAATGCTCCTAGTAAATTTCTATACTTTAAGCTTTCATCATGTACATCCGTTATTTCAATATTTAGTTTTGTTTCCATAGGTGTTTTATACAATTTACTGTTTATCACATCATATAACTTTGCTAATGATTCTATATATTTTGTCTGACTTAGTTCCATTTTTCCATTTTTATAATCATACTCAATTTTAATACCTAAATATTCTTTAATCTCGCCCATATCTTTAATGTTAAATCTTTTCGCAAGCAATCTTTTTACAACTTTGATTTTACCTTTATTTTTACTACATAATAATACATCATCTACGTACGTTAATATATAAAGTTTATCATCGCCTTCTCCGTGTACATATAAACATGATTCAATATTGCTTCTTTCAAATTCTAAACTTTCAAGATAATTATTCAAGCATTTATACCAGTCTCTTGGACTTTCACTTAATCCATACCTTGATTTTAACAATTTATAAACTTTATCTGTTCCATCCTCGTAGCCTTGAGGTTGATTAACATATACTTCAGCGCTTATGTCTCCATACAAAAATGCGGAATCTACATCTACAAGTTCAATAATTAGGCCGTTTTGGCAACAAAATGATAATAAAACCTTTAACGTTTCATTACTTGCTACTGGAGAGTATATGTCATCAATTACATTTGTTTGTTGAAAGCCTTTGGCTACTAACCTTGATTTATATCTACCATCAGGTTTCTTGGTATATACCCATTTTGTATCAATTACTTTTTTATTTTTCGGTTTATTCACTAATATCTCGGGTTCCCCAAGCTCTATAAACCGGGCGAGGGGAACGTGGGCTGAGCTCCGACCGAGCGCGTCTCCAGGTGGCGGATAGGAGAGGGCCAGGGAGAGGCGCGGCACCTGCGGTCTCGGGGACCGGGGTGCCGACTGGCAACCGGAAACTGAGACCGCTGGCTGCGGGTCCCCGGGTCTGTCGGTGGCTATACGTAACCCGGCCGGAGTAACAACCGGCCTAGGGGAACTAAGGCCCCGACCGCGGACCCATGGCTCCCCAAGCCAAGGTGTAAGCTATCGTGCCGAGGGCTGAATGGCACTAGGGGATAGTGTCGCGAACGATGCCCTTGGGGAACCGGGCGACACCCCATTGTACGCAGCCTTACCCCCACACGGCAGGCTCTGTGGGGGCGGACCGTGCTTCCTGCATACTCGTGGGACCAAACATGGACACCAATAAAACAAACAAAAACAAAAACAAAGAAGATGGAGTACCCGGTGAGGTCACTTCCATGGAAGTGAGCTCACCGGCCTGGCAGAGCTCCGGGATGGCGGGGCTGGTGGAGGAAATGGAAACGCTGATCTCCATGACCGACAGCAGTCTGGCGGTCTCGGAGGCCATGCCGACGAGGAAGGTCGGGGGACAGGAGGGCTCAGCAACCGCCGGGACCTCTTGCACTCAGGACCGTAAGGAGAAGAAGGGGAACCGCTCAGGGGCGGCAAAGAGGAGAGCGAGGAAGGCCAAGTTGGCCTCCGGGACCTCCTCGGGACCAAGCCTGGACGGGGCTCCTGCCAGCGCAGCGGGGGGCCCAGTAAGTGGGAAACCCGGGGCGGGCGAGATACTAAGTCGCACACCGACGGGGGCGGAGGGCTCAGGCTTGAAGAGGCCCAGGCCCTCGGACAGTACACCGCCGGAAGCGTACTCGGCCCCGAAAAGGGGCAAAGGAGCAGCCACCCGGCCGGAGAGCTACAGGGAGGCAGTTGGGGGGGGGGGGGGGGGGGGGGGCAGGAGGGTGGTGATCTCGCCCTCCGGCTACCCCGATGTCACCCTGAGCGAGGCGGAAGGGGACCTGGTGGTGCAGGGGCTGTGCGGGGCGCTGGACTCCATCCCGGAAGGGAGGGGGGTCCCGTGCTTTGAGCAGCACCGGTACGACCAGGGCCTCATATGGGTGACCTGCTGTAACGAAGCAGCGCTCGGTTGGCTAAGGGGCACAATCCCTGAGCTCAGGCCATGGGCGGGGGCCTCCCTCCAGCTAATGGAGGGCAGCCAACTGCCCAGGCTCACGAGGATGACTGTGGTCTTCCCTGGTCTACCAGAGAGGACCGAGGTCATCCTCAGACGGCTCAGGAGGCAGAACACCGGCCTGCAGACCCACCTATGGAGGGTCTGGGATAGAAAGGAGAGCCAAAGATCGGTTCTCCTGGCACTAGGCGTGGACTGCCAATCGAGGGGGGTGCTGAGGGCTGGGGGCCACCTGGCTCACTACGGACTCGGGAGGGTCTCCTTCAGGGAGGCACACCTGAGGACGGTAGGGACGGAGATGGCTCCCGGCCCATCGGCGCAGGAGGGCAGGGAAAGACCTGCCGCGGAAGAGGGGGAGGCTCCGGCTCCGGCAACGGGGACGGAGGCCCCCAGTGACGGGAGGGAAAGAGCGGAAGGGGCCGCAGAACAGGCAAAGGGGGAAGAGGGCCCAACGAGCCCAGGGGACCAGAGGGCATCCTCCGGAACCCAGGGCAAGCTGGGCCCACCCAAAAAAGGGGGCGCGGGCAGATCCAGGGGGCGACCCTCGAGAGCCCACGAGGTAGGGAGGGCTGGAGAGGCAGACGTGCGGGCCGGGGTCCAGAGGACCCTGGACGGCACGCTGGTCAAGACCAGGGAGACGAAGGAGGGGCCCCCGGAGACGGGGGCTCCACCGGATAGAGGGGCGGAGGCGGAGAGGGCCCAGTAACTGGGCCCCTCCGATCAGCAGATAGGGTAGGCGAGGTGGGTCCATGGCGGGGGACACAGTAGCCGTATCACAGATAAACTTGCGCCACTGCAAAGCGGCCTCGGCGGTACACAGCCGAGACCTGGCGGTGGAAAAAACAGACATATCATTAATACAGGAGCCCTGGGTAGTCAGAGGACTTATTAAAGGTATAGACACCAGCATAGGGACTCTGATAAGCGCAGAAGGGGGGGAAGGCCCAAGGGCCTGTGTCTTTGTAAACAAAAGACATAGCGCTCTAAGGCTGAGCCAGTTCTGTTGCAGGGACTTAGTAGCAGTCTCCATCAAGATGGGACTGGCGGAAGGCGGCATGACCGACGTGGTCGTCTGCTCAGCCTACCTCCCATACAACTCTGAGGCACCGCCACCCACGGAAGAACTCAGAGCACTAGTGGACTACTGTACAAGCAAAAGGCTGAACCTACTGATTGGATGCGACGCAAACGCACACCATGAAGTGTGGGGCAGCTCAGACACTAACGACAGAGGCGCGGCACTATTAGAGTACCTCTCGTCCACCGGGCTGGAGATCCTCAATAGGGGATCACAGCCGACCTTCGTCATCCCAACAAGGCAGGAGGTGATAGACATCACGCTCTGCACAACGAAACTCGCTAGCAACGTCAGGGGCTGGCGGGTGCGGAAAGAAGACACCCTCTCCGACCACAAGCGCATCTCCCTCGAACTGGTCGCGAAGGCGACCAGGGAGCAAACGAGGGCATATAGGAACCCCAGGGCCACGGACTGGACCTCCTATAAAGAGGAGCTGGAGAGGAGGCTCAGGGGGCCCCGCAACAGGCCCAGAACAGCGGGGCAAGTGGAGAGAGAGGTGACGGAACTGCAGGCATCCATCGTACAGGCCTACGAGAAGGCATGTCCTGTGAAAAAAGGTAAGGCGGATAAGAAGGTGCCTTGGTGGAGCGGGGAGCTGGGCAGGTGCAGAACGAGCTCGCGCAAACTGCTCAACAGGGCCCTCAAAACGCAGAGGGAAGAGGACTGGGCAGCCTACAAGGCAGCCCAGAAGGAATATAAAAAACTAATAAAGAAGGCAAAAACCGAGGCCTGGAGGAACTTCTGCGAGGAGACGGAGGACCTCACCGTAGTGGCAAAGCTCCGTAGGGTCTTCGCCTCGGGGCCTCCGATAAAGCTAGACAGCCTCGTCCTCCCCGACGGCAACATGGCGGAGAGCCAGGCTGACATACTATCCCACATGCTGTGCACCCACTTCCCAGGCTCCACACCCGCGACTCGAGGGCCTGCCGCAAAGGAGGCTCCCCGCGGGAGGGGCCCAGGGGACTGGAAGACAGCGGCAGAAATCGTCACGCCGACCAGAGTAAGGTGGGCTGTGGACACTTTCGACGGGCACAAAAGCCCGGGCACGGATGGGATATTCCCGGCCCTCCTACAGAAGGGAGGCGACATCCTCATCAACTCGCTGAACGCAATCTTCAGGGCCTGTCTGGCACTACGCTATGTACCCAGGAACTGGAGAGAGGTCAGGGTGGTCTTTATACCGAAACCGGGCAAGGGCAGCTACGACCGGGCGAAATCATGGCGACCTATCAGACTGACGTCCTTCGTGCTGAAAACCATGGAGAGACTGGTTGACAGATACATCAGGGACCGTGTACTGACCATAAGGCCAGTATCTCGGGCCCAACACGCATATCAAGCTGGCAGATCCACGGAAACGGCGCTGCACCACCTCGTCCGCGAGGTGGAAGGCCCGCTACACCGGCGGGGAGCAGCGTTATGCGTATTCATGGACGTAGAGGGGGCGTTTGACAACACCTCCTTCGACGCGATCTGCACTGCCGCCACGGAGTTCGGCACCAACAGCACGGTGGTGGACTGGATCAGACAGATGCTCTGTACTAGGACGGTCACCGCGAGCTTGGGAGAGACAGAGGCCAGGGCTCAGGTAGACAGGGGCTGCCCGCAGGGGGGGGTTCTCTCCCCTCTGCTGTGGACCCTCGTCGTGGACGGGCTCCTGGTCAGGCTCGAGGAGATGGGAGTGACGACCGTGGGCTACGCAGACGATGTGGCACTGGTCGTCAAGGGGGATCACCCCCAATACCTGACGAGCAGGACGCAGAAGGCCATGCATCTTGTGCAGGAGTGGTGCACATCTCGGGCACTGAGGATAAATCCCAGCAAGACTGAGATGATGGTTTTCACGAAAAAACGACGCTTCGAGGTGGACCCAATAGAAGTCTTCGGCTCGAAGCTGGAACTATCCCACGCAGTGCGCTACCTCGGGGTCTCCCTAGATAGCAAACTGTCATGGAAGGAACACGTGACCCAACAAACCCGAAAGGCCACAGCCACGTACTGGGCCTGCAGGAGGATGATAGGGCAAACCTGGGGACTGAAACCCAGGGTGGTCAAGTGGATTTACACGGCAATCCTCCTGCCCCAGACAACCTACGCCTCCGTAGTGTGGTGGCCCGCGACGAACAGAGCCACACTGCGGAGGGCACTAGATAAGGTGTACAGACTTGCGTGCCTGGGGATAACGGGGGCGCTTAGTACTTCGCCCACGCTCGCAATAGGGGCTCTCTTGAACCTCCCGCCTCCACACATCACAGTGGAGGCGGAGGCCTAGAAGACAGCCCTGCGTCTGTCGCACCTGGGACACTGGAGAAGGACTGGAGTGGGGCACGCGGCGATACTGCACAGGAGGGGAGCACCACAAGTGAACCCATCCCTGGGTGGGGATCGCTGCCCGAACCACTACCAGTTCGAACGAGCTTTCAAGGTAGAGGTCCCGAGCAGACAACTTTGGGCGGACGATCGGGACAGCCTACTCTCACCGGAAGGACTAGTCTGGTACACGGACGGGTCCAAGACGAGCACAGGGGCCGGGGCGGGGGTCTGGAGTGAGGGACCGAGAACGAACACATCGCTCGCGCTCGGACCCACAGCGACAATTCTCCAGGCCGAGGTGTTTGCCATATGGGCCTGCGCTAAGACGATCCGGGCAAAGGAACCCAGGGGCAAACACATCTACATCTGCAGTGATAGTCTGACGGCGCTCAAATCACTCAGCGCCTGTGTGATAAAATCTGAGCTCGTCAGAAGCTGCATAGAGGAACTCCAAAGGATCTCCCGCGATAACCGCGTGAAACTACTATGGGTGCCGGGTCACAGCGGCATACAGGGCAACGAGGCGGCGCACTGCCTAGCCAAGGCAGGGGCCCTACGCACGAGAGTCGATGCAGGGTGCCTTATTGGCGTACCGCCGACCCATGCCAGGGACCTGGCAAGGAAATGGGCAGAGCGCCGTTTTGTGGGCCTGTGGGAGCAAGCACCTGGCTCAGCTCACACAAGAACCCTCTTCCAAGGTCCCTCACGAGAGATAGGGACCTCACTCAGCAACCTAAGCAGAACTAGACTCAGGCTGGCGGTGGGACTCATCACTGGCCACTGGTTCACGGGCAAGCATATGGCACGCATGGGGCTCAGGAGCGGGTCACTATGCACCAGATGCACCAGATGCGGGGAAGCAGAAGAAACCCCACTGCACCTAATCACCCGATGCGTGGGCTTAGAGGGGCCCCGGAGGGAGGCCCTAGGGGAGACCCACAGTTCAGGTAGGAGTATCGAGGAGATGGGGGTGGGGGGGCTACTACAGTTCGCTAGATTGGCCCACCTTACCTCCGCTCTTACAGGATAACGCGCCCTAACGGGCTCGGGCACAATGGTCCTGTAGGACTGAGCGCCCGGTCAACCGCCCGGCGTCACGGGCAACAACAAACAACAACAAACAATTCACTAATATCCAAGATTTTCGATTATTAAACATATCATATTCTATATCCATTGATTCACTCCATTTTTCATATTCATCACAATTTATCGCCTCATTAAAATCCTTCGGTACATCGATTTTACAAAAATTCGCATATACATATATCAAAGTTTTGTTTATCTCTATATGACTCGAGAGTCGATATAGAAGACAAGTGATTTTTCTTATTACTACTTAATTTATTTTCATTCTCTGGGAATCTAACTGGGCTTTTCTTTTCCCGTGTTGACCTTCTTGGTTCAAGCTCTTTAGTTTCTTTTTCATTATCTTTGTTTGTGTTTGTACTTGTTTCTTTTTCGAATACCTCATCGCTTAAATTATCATTTTCGTTTGAGTCTTCATATATACTTTCATCAAGATCAGCATTATCATTAACTGACTCATAATCATTATCAAAGCCTATGCATTTTTCATCTTTTTCAACAATTTGTACGTTACGAGCTATTACTATTTTACCATTCAATAATACTCGGTATCCTACTTCACCGTAACCTATCAAAATTCCTATTTCGGCTTTTTTATCCCATTTTGACGATCTCTTTTGTTCCGGTTTTCTAACAAATACTTTACTCCCGTATAACCGTAAGTGTGCTACATTTGGTCTTTTACCAAAAAATATCTCATAAGGAGTTTTTCTTTCGATAGTATTTGCTAACGTGCGATTTTTCAAATGTGTAGCTGCTTTAATTATTTCCGGCCAGAAACATTTATCTACTCGCGCTTCATCTAACAAACATCGTGCCATATCCATTATCGTTCGATTAAACCGTTCTGCCGTACCGTTCAATTCGTGTACATATGCCGGGCAATTATCTATCCAAATACCCTTCTCTTTTGCAAAGTTAATCATTTGGCCGTTCACATATTCTTTGCCATTATCACATCTTATTTTCTTTACTTTTTTCCCGGTGATATTTTCAGCCTCATTTACATATTCGACTAGACTTTCAAAAACTTTATCTTTTGATTTTATACAGTAAACTTTTGCAATTTTGCTATAGTCATCTATGAAAGAAACAAAGTACTTTTCTCCGTTTGGACCTGTAGTACTAAACGGACCACAGACATCAGTGTGTATTATTTCTACAATATCTTTTGCCTTTGTTCTATTATTAGCAAATGGTAGGTTATACATTTTATTCTCAATACAGGTTTTACATTTCATATTTTCTGATTCTAATTCTTTTGGAATTCCATGCAATAATTGATTTCTACTTAAAGCATTTAAATAATTGAAGTTAACATGCCCTAGTAATCTATGCCATTTTTCTTTTTTACTCATTGCACAATTACTTTCAATATTATTTGCCGATTTATCTTTTCCTTTAATGACACTTTTGATAGGATAAATATCATTTTCTTTAAATGCTACTGCTACTGCTTCTCTATTTTTATTATAAATTTTCATCTCCTTATCTCTAGAAACAATCGTACTACTTTTTGTCAATTTTCCGTAGCTAATTAAATTTTTATGCATATCTTTGGCATAATACACGTTATATATTGTTACTTCATTTTCTCTACCATAAGCTTTAAAATAAGTTACAACATTACCAATTTTAGTTGCTTCTACAGCGCTATTATCACCTAAACGTATTTTTACAGGTTTTTCTAATACAATATATTCGTTATACCATTCATCATTATTAATAATATGATCAGTGCAACCACTGTCTATCAACCAATCAATTTCGCAATTACCTGTTACCTGTTTATCTTCGCTACGCTGCTCCGCATGTTGAGCTTGAAGTTCTTCCCCTTCTCTGGATGCTATAGCCAGCCATGCATTGGCGTCTCTATTGCTTTGTTGGCCTGTGCTTCCTCCTCGTTGACGGAAGTTGCCGCGACCCCTGTTGTAGCTTTCTCTACCTCGACCTCTGCCTCTGCCTGCACCACGTGTCGAACCTTGGCAATCTCGTGCAACATGGCCGCTTTTTCCACAGTTAAAACATCCATCCTTTTTTGCAGTAAAAGCATTTGTACTGCTTCTTCCTTGATATTTCTCACTTTTCTTTTCTGCGATTTCAATTTTCGATTTTACGTATTCAACGGTTCTGTCGCTTTCTTGTAACGCGTCTATTAAATCTCCAATGTAACTATATGTATCTGGCAGCATGTTTAACATATAATTCAACTTTTCCTTTTCACTCATCTTCGCACCTGCACTTTTAAGTTCATTCATCTGTTTTTCAAATTCACAGAAAAACGTTGCAGAGTCACTGTATTGGTTTAACTTCATTTTTTCAAGCTTATTTCTACACACTATTTGTAATGCTGTAGACTCCTTCAAGTACATATTGTCGAACTTCTTCATTATGCCATACGCCGTCGCTTCTTCGCTAATAAACTCTAGCTGCTTGTTCGTTATGGCACTATATATATAGTTTATCGCTTTTACATCATTATTTTCCCACTCTTCTGCTTTCTCCGAAGTACTCATTTCTCTCTCTGCGTTTAGGTTACATTTTTTCATCTTCAAGAAAAGCATAATCCGCTTTTTCCACATTCCGTAGTCCTGTCCGTCGAACGCTGGAATCTTAACCTCATTTTGTGCCATCTTGATTTTTGGAGCTTTCCTTCGTACTCACAAAAACTTTTCAATTTTTCCTTCTGAATTACGGACTTTCCTTCGTATCCGTAATTTCACTTTTTATTTCCGGCACTTATAAATTTCTCAATATACCTCTAGAGGAACTATTGAACACGTGCGGTGCGTTTCACGACTCACTTTACTTAATTAATTTTTATCCGTCGACATCGGCACCTTTTTGAACCACGCTCTGCTACCATGTTGAAGTTCGAGGTCCAGATAAATAAAAGTAGCCGGGTTGATTAATAGTTAGGTGAAAATGGTTTATTAACGTAGGTAAATAACTAAAAATAGAAGAACATTTTGGAGCACATGCTGCTCGGCTTGAGGTAGCGTGGAGAAGGGAGGATTGCGCTCGCGCTGCCAGTCGGCTCTCTCATACAGCGCGTGGGGGGGGGGCACATTGGTGTGCGTTGCTGGGTACGCGAGCAGCTATCATACATATATATATCTATGGTGTAAAGTCACATATTTCAACAGAATCAATCCTTGTTGAAGAATCCCAACATGAAAACAAAACAAAAAAGGGCAAAAATAACGAGGAAAACGAGGGGGTCGACGACGAAGGCAATGAAGAAAATGAGGGGGCAGGTGATGAACATCCGGTGGACAACATATTTGAAGGGAGTTGGTGGAAGGTTTGGGGTGACGATATCGACAAAGCCGTAAAAGATTCGATCGATGGTGAAATCGGTGACGGCGATAACGCTCATTTTCTCCCGGTTCTGGCCGATCGGCTCGTGCGAGATATGAGATATTTTGTGCTGTGGTCATGTGTCTGTCGAAATACGTTTGGGTATGGACGCCAACCGGCGTCAAGCGCACCCGTCGAAGCGGACTTCAAAAACATCAAAAGGCATCTATTGCAAAACGAAGTTCTTCCGATGAGAGCCGACGAGTTCATCTCAAAACACCTTAAGCATATCAGCGGAAGAACGAAAATTGTTGACGCAGCAACTGCTAATATCACAAGCGAAGACAACAGAGGAACTTTGGCAGAAAAACGGAGCAGCACACCAGCGAAGGAAAGCGATTTTGCCGATTCAAATGGAGAACTGAACAAGGACGATTTCGAGTGGAACGCAGTGATTCCGAACGCGAACTCCACGTATACAGAGTGTAGAGACGACCCTTCTACCGACGTCAGCACTTATCAAGTACACGGAATTCGAGAAAAAACTGGTGGAAACGATGGTGTTGACGCTCAAGCAATCGACGGTTTGCCAATAAACGAAATAATTCCCGAAAAAAACCAACAAAACCGTCGGAAGGTAATAGTTACAGAAGTTCTCAATTACGGGAACGGGTGCGTCGCATGCAGAATCGGCCATAGTCCGAGCGGTGCTCATAAATGTGTGTACTGTAAAAAATTGGTACACGCATTACCGAACTGTTCCACGGCAGTGGAAGGACAAGAGGAGGGCTACGGAGAGAAGAGAGTTCGCGTCTCATGTCTCAAGGATTTTCCAGACAGCGTGTCAAAAAATTTGGCTTCAAACGCCAAAAAAAACTGGAAGAATTTGGCAGTCAGCCCGCCAACGCAGTCTACTAATCGCTCCAAGGTACTGAAACGTTTGGGTGTTGAAAATGAGTCTCACAACAATGTCGAGGTCCCCAAACTCGTCTCTGCTGATTCTCAACGCTCGAAAAAACGGTCCCGTTACCTCGAACCAATCTTCTTGGAGCATGAGTTGGTGCTGCATGACGATCTGGATAAGGTTCCCATTTTGAAGAATGGCAACCATATGGCTTTGAACCCAATTTCATTGAATCGAAGAAAGATGACGTTGACCAATACCTGCCCCTTTGATAGTATTTTTCAAGTCTTCCTAACGGCTGCGCTCGACTCTGAATCATTTTGCGATACTTGTAAAGATTCTCCGAACAGCGTGTTGAATATGGTCGCTGCAGTGGCCAAAACGGGAGTGCGAGCAATTACGTATCGTACAAGGGCGAAAATTCTTTCCGCGATAATCGACGTTTCGGTCAGTCATTGCGGTGTTGACAACATCGATTGTAGACTGACAGCGGGTGGAGCATACCAGAAGCTCTTTAAAGACGTGCCAAGCCTCACGGAGATAGTGCAATGCTCAGGCGGGTGTCCGGAACGCCGCATAGCTTGGCCACGTATTCAGATCCATCGCGAACACGTCCATGGATCTATCAGACTTGAAGTAGCGATTGAAGATTCGTTGGCGTTGACAGAACGAGTCTGCGGAAACCAAGGATGTTCAACCCAATGCGCACCTATCGTCGTCGAACCAGGTGAATATGTGTACGATATCGCGTGACTAATACCTGCAGGTATGACATATTTGCTGTGCATGAATACAAAACAACTCCTTCCGGTTTTCGTCTAAAGATATGGAAAAAGTCCATCGAAAATATCATCTTTAAGGTGCTTTCCACGCAATTCCACCGGACCTGAAAACATTGGGGAAAAAAGGTGCTATTAAACGGAATATCTCTGCCTGGGCACCGAAATCAATGAAACAAACTCTCTAGCGCAATTTTATGCGCGATTGCGAACACGTACGGCCAAAAAAAATGTTTTTTTTACGCGAAAATAGAGAAGATATCCATGTAAAACGGCTTTGAAAATAGAGAAGATATCCATGTAAAACGGCTTTGAAAACGTTTTACATGGGTATCTTCTCCATTTTCGCGTGAAAAAAAACATTTTTTTTGGCTGTACATGTTCGCAATCGCGCATAAAATTGCGCTACAGAGTTTGTTTCATTGATTTCGGTGCCCAGGCAGAGATATTCCGTTTAATAGCACCTTTTTTCCCAATGTTTTCAGGTCTGGTGGAATTGCGTAGGGAAGCACCTTAATATTATTTTCGGTAGAATGCGCATTGTTTTCATGGCGATAACGTATCAATACATAACATTTTTGTTCATCTTGGCAGGTCCTTTTCTTGTCATCGAAGTGATCGGCAGTTGCAATACTCCACTAGACCACGAACAGCTGCAGCTTCACGACATTCCCACCGAATTGAAGTTGTCCTTTTCTACAGAGCGGTATCGCCTCGTCGGGGTGGTGCAGTTCAAACCGCCAGCAATGATCCGTCGAAGCTCCACAAATGAACCACTTGGTCATTATTTCGCTGTATCTCATAGACGTGACTACAGCTGGATTGCATATGATGACAATGAAGAGAAAGCGAAACTCTTAATGGCCACACATCGGGCACATTACCAATTACTCATATATGTTAGGTAATGTGACGGAAATATTGAATAAGAAGAGGTTTTATTTTTTATGACATGTTATTTACTGATACCTAACTCAACTTATCCTTCACCAATATCAATCCTATAACGCCACGTCTGGGATAAGTAGACCCCAGCAGTCGAAAAGAGATGTTGCTGCATTAACAATTTTCCGAATCGGGTCCATTCGTGACGCTTGAAGGTTATACAGGTCGATCCAGAATGCGGTACTTTCCTTACACCGATGGATTCCTTGTAAAAATCTAAGACCAAAATCATTGATCCTAAAAAGTCGAAAGCAATGCCGTTTTCAGGTAGGAGCCGTTTCAAGTTAGCTAATACGAGAGAAGATACGAGACTGGCTCAGGGTCGCTACCGTCATTTTGTCAGTTGGCGAGATCGCGGTGGCTGGTTATGCGTTGCGAGAACCGCCAGGCCGGTGGCGGTGGCCCTGAGACAGTCTCGTATCTACTCTCGTATTGGCTTACTTCAAATGGATCCTACCTGGAAAACGGCTTCCCATTCGAAATTTTAGCATTGATAATTCTCCTCTCAGATTATCACCTTTCTTTTATCAGGAAAGTAGACTTTGATCTGTCTGAACATTTATAAATTGGGTCAAATTCTCATCATAAAAAAACATCGTAATTCGAATTAAGAAACCGACCCGATGAATTATCGAAGTATGCCGAAAATAATTTCCTCCAGTGTATTCTGTGGAAAGAAAGATTTCTTCGCTGAGTCCGCCCGTGAGGACAAATTATAGATTTTTCAAGACGTCGATGTCGTAAAGGGTTATTTCCATGGAAGAAAAGTGTGAATAAAAAATCGCGCACGAATGAGTTGAAGGACTCAATGTTAAATTAGAACTTATAGTGATTAGACATATAATTGAAGAACATTTAATTGGAATAAAATAACTTTTACTACAATAACTACAAAAAATTCTTAAGGTCGAGGTGAAAGATGCGAAATTTACAGAGCTCATAATATAATCCCCAGAAATCGAGGACGAATTGAAATCAGATAACTTGCTGTCAAATGATTTTGGTTCCCGACCAGCCTTGAGCTAGCAACACTGGTCCGGATTGCCACCTTCAACTCCTATGGTTTTACGAGGCTACACCGTCTCAAAAAAACTACCCCCCATGACCCAAGTGTTACAATAAACAAACAGAAAACATTGAATAAAGACACAATTTTTCTTAATTAATTTATGGGTTGTATAATAGGTTCAAGATTTATAGGCTATTCATGGGTTCTGCAATGAGCCAAGGATGAATTTTTGGGCCCTACTCCTTTTCATAAAAACTACCCCCGAGACGTTATCGTCATTTTCAGAAAACGATAAAAATTGTGTTGGAACGCAGATTTCCACGCTAAAATTATGGCCTATATATGGGGTCTGCAATGAGCCAAGGAACAATTTTTAGACCCTACTCCTCTTCATAAAAACTGCCCCGGAGACATTATCGTCATTTTCAAAAAACGGTAAAAATTGTGTTGGAATGCAAATCTCCACGCTAGAATTGCGGGCTATTTATGGGCTCTGCAACGAGCCAAAGAACAATTTTTGGGCCCTACTCGTTTTCATAGAAACTACCCCCGAGACATTATCGTGACTTCCAAAAAACGATAAAAATTGTGTTGGGACACAGATCTCCACGCTAGAATTGTGGGCTATTTATGGCTCGGATAATAATCGAAATGTGTCACATTGTATCAAAAGGAGGTGAGCGACTAGGGATAGGCCTTAAGACACAATTTCTATCGCCGTAATCATGTTTAATTGATGTAGTGTGCGATAAGTTCAAGATTTATGGGCTATTCATAGGCTCTGCAACGAGCAAAGGAACACATTTTGGGCCCTACTCCTTTTCATAAAAACTACCCCCGAGACGTTATCGTCATTTTCAGAAAACGGTAAAAATTGTGTTGGAACGCAGATCTCCACGCTAGAATTATGGGCTATATATAGGCTCTGCAATGAGCCAAGGAACAATTTTTAGACTCTACTCCTCTTCATAAAAACTGCCCCGGAGACATTATCGTCATCTTCAAAAAACGGTAAAAATTGTATTGGAACGCAAATCTCCACGCTAGAATTGTGGGCTATTTATGGGCTTCGCAATGAATTAAGGAACAATTTTGGAGCCCTACCCCTCTTGATAAAAATTACACCCAAGGCATTATCTTCACTTCCGAAAATCGGCAAATATTGCGATAGGACAAAACTTTCTGCACCAGATTTATGGGCTCTTCGATGAGTATATTTTAAATCCTATTCAACCCTCATAGTTCGTTTTTTTTCCGATGCTGGTAGCATCAAAAGGTAGTTTTCATGGGTCAGGGTGAATAAAAAAAATTGCGCTCACTTGCGTTAAAGAGCACATAAATATCCTATAGTTCTTCCATATTTATTTAAAAAAAAAACTGAAAATAAATATTTTCTGAAATTTTGGAAGGGCTAATATTTCCATAGGGGTGGTTTTGGAACGGTCGAAAGGGACATTTTCGTAGAGCCCATAAATAGCCCATAATGTTGAGACTAATTAGAACCATCCGATTTGCTGTGGGACTATTTTGGCGCTGGCTTAACGTTAAGCCGGCACCCCCACTTTTGAATTTCGATTTTCTCGAAAACGTTATGAGCCCAAAAATTTTAATTTGCGGTATTCGAAAGCCCATAAAAAGCCTATAATTTCCAAATGGTTTGAAACAATTTTCGACGTTATGGGGATGCCAGCTTAATAGACCTACATAGCAGGTGTTGCATGAACAGCCCATAGTATTTAATCATCAGCCTTATCCTCGGTGTGGGTAATTCTTTTTGCATATCTACGTACGTAACTTCAATACAAATTCTTAATAAAACTTGCCTACAGTATGAACGATTTCATGTCATATAATCCAGAAGCAATTAAAATTGATATTATTTGCTGCAAAATTGCATACCCGGAACAAAACTCAAGAACGATACGTACGACGGCGAATAAAATTGAAGAATTCAAATGAATATGTTCATTGCAGAGATACGCAGTATAATCGTAGATATTCGTCATAATTAAGTACAGTATAATAGCAAACCTTCATACTGCTATAGTCTATTTATATACAGGGTGACCCAAAAGTGCCGCACCTCCTTGAATAGGCGGGTTCCTTATCGAATTCTAAGACGAAAGTTCCTTTACGAAAACTCTCCAAGGCCAACGGTTTTCGAGTTATTCAAAATCGCGATTGACAAATCAGAGCGTTTCTTATCATCGTGATAGTGCCGGCTCAAAAGCAAGCCATGGGCAGAGCCCGTGGTATGTTTCTTATTAGCTTGGACGACCGCTATTTTTATTATTATTGAATTCAATTTGTATTTTCGGTCGTCCAGGTCGATTGCACCGTAGTTCCTGACGCCCAGATCTATCGGGTTATGGTCTTCGCGGTCTAGGTTTCATCCGGCGTAGTTTACGTCAACCGCTCCATAGTTTCAGCGGTCCAGGTAATTTGCTCCATAGTTTTAGCCGTCCAGGTGATTCGCTCCATAGTTTTAGCCGTCCAGGTCATCTGCTTCATAGTTTTCGGCCGTCTAGGTCAACCGCTCCATAGTTTCAGCGGTCCACGTAATTCGCTCCATAGTTTTAGCCGTCCAGGTCATCCGCTTCATAGTTTTCGGCTGTCTAGGTCAACCGCTCCATAGTTTCAGCGGTCCAGGTAATTCGCTCCATAGTTTTAGCCGTCCAGGTAATTCGCTCCATAGTTTTAGCCGTCCAGGTCATCCGCTTCATAGTTTTCGGCCGTCTAGGTCAACCGCTTCATAGTTTTCTGACGTCTAGGTCAACCACTTTTTGACGGCCGAAAACTATGAAGCGGATAACCTAGACGGCTAAAACTATGGAGCGAATTACCTGGACCGCTGAAACTATGGAGCGGTTGACCTAGACGGCCGAAAACTATGAAGCGGATGACCTGGACGGCTAAAACTATGGAGCGAATTACCTGGACCGCTGAAACTATGGAGCGGTTGACGTAAACTACGCCGGATGAAACCTAGACCGCGAAGACCATAACCCGATAGATCTGGGCGTCAGGAACTACGGTGCAATCGACCTGGACGACCGAAAATACAAATTGAATTCAATAATAATAAAAATAGCGGTCGTCCAAGCTAATAAGAAACATACCACGGGCTCTGCCCATGGCTTGCTTTTGAGCCGGCACTATCACGATGATAAGAAACGCTCTGATTTGTCAATCGCGATTTTGAATAACTCGAAAACCGTTGGCCTTGGAGAGTTTTCGTAAAGGAACTTTCGTCTTAGAATTCGATAAGGAACCCGCCTATTCAAGGAGGTGCGGCACTTTTGGGTCACCCTGTATATATTATGGTATCAGCTGTTTGCTTGAACATAAGAATAGTATAGATGCTATTTCACCTTGGCTCTTCTAACCGAGACCCAATTCTGTCGTCAATTGTGTTACGGTATACAATGACAAAAGATGTAACGCCGACAAACTGCATGAGGACCTTTACGGAGAGGACAATTACTCATTTTAGACTAGCTGCTTATCATGAACTCCTGAATTATACGTAACAATATTTGAATTCTTATTGATAATATCCGGATTCACCAATAATATGTGTGAACAAAATATCGTCGCGCGCGAGTGTAAGCGGGCGCCTATTGGCGCCGGCACGCAAGCGCATCCTTACACTCGCGCGCGACGATATTCTGATATACTATACGAACGGGAACTAGCTTGAACAAGCTTATTCGAGGCACATGGTGATATATGGCCTATCTACTTCTGTAAAATATATTTGTTGCGAAACAAGACTCATAGCGCGTAAATGTAAGAATCAGGATTATGCTCTCAATCATCAATCAGATGATGATTCTTTTATGAAATAGGTATCAACGACTTGACTGGACTCTGGTTCAAATTAATTTGTAGACCTACTATCTTATGCAAAAACAGAGGCAAATTCTTCATTGATCCTGCAGCTGACAGAATGTAAATATACACTCAGATATAATTGCAGTACAATGCAGAAATTGAATGTGCCCGCCAAGTACGTAGCTCTTGGAATGATGTTGCGATATCACTACACGAAACAGCGAGGTCCGACACCACGACGTAAACTCGCAGGGAAATTTCAGTGCTTTGTAGACTTTCCTAATACGGTGTGGCTATTCATCCGACAACCGGACGAATACGTAAAAATTATTCGTCCGACAACCGGACGAATACGTAGAAATTATTCGTCCGACAACTTTTTGCAATTTTTATTTTTATACGCTCAACCGTAGGAAAATGTGACTAAAATATGATTACCAAAAACACACCACGGTACCACTGTGAAGCACAGCAGTGGTCGGGGCATAAAGTGTGTAATTTCCTCGAGAGTGAGCTGCGGCTGAAAGTTTCACGATCTATGCTACTTGGAGCTGGGCAGGTCGCACATGACTCGTCGAAACCATCGTCCGGTAAGTTATCATCATCACGGATTTGAATCCGAGTTACTTGACTGTAATATATGATACCAAATACAATTGTGGGCTCTTTCTTACCGATGGTGGTATCACTGAACAAAACGAGATGGAATTTCGTGCAGAGTAGTTTTGTAATTGCAGAGAATATCAGTTGTACTTACATGCACTAGATACGGTCAATGCAAGCAACAATATTGTTACTTACGTGTATCGACTTGACAAAATTACATGTGCAAAACGCAATTTAATGCGGCTATTGTAGAGCATCATACCTACATCTGTGTCTCATATGTGTGTGTAGATATATAGTGTAACATTGCAGTTTGTGACTGCCGTTACAATTCGCCCCAAACCCTTGACAGGTCTAATTAAGGGAGCGAAAGAGTAAGAGGACCACCGAGGTCCAGCGTGAATGCACCCAGTGTTAGGGTTATCTAACTCCGAAAGGCGACCGTGACCGACTTAGACTTTTGGATTTGAGTTCTTATTTTTTTTTTGTTCTTTTCCATACTCTCTGTTATGTTAAGTTTCCCAGATCGAGGACTTGGCTGCGAATCCCGACACGAGGGGTAAGAAGCGACGTTCGAAGCAAGTCTGGGACGGTGATTCAACCTGGAGGAACGCGGAGGAGTGCCTAGGGTACTCAGCAACGTGGGAAATCGGCGGTGGAGGAGATTCCCGCCGCCACCAAGAGCCTGCGAGCCGCGTTCCCTGCCTTCCCGAAGGATTTTCTACGAAAATCGGCGAGGGACAACTAGACACACGACGAGCGCCTAACGTAGCGCAACCCCCCCCCCCCCCCCCCCCCCCCCCGATCAATTTTGAGGATGAAAGGTCGATATTGCGCAAATTGAGAGCGCAATGACACGAGCGATTTTCGAGGAAGACACTCTGCCGTAGGCCTGCTTAGCAGGCAGAGCGTCGAGCTCTAACTTGAGCCCATAATTTTGGTTAAGCCGCGAGGCTAGTTTTGCGACTCCCCTACGTGGGCATACTTTTTGAGTTTTGCGTTTCGAGTTTTGAGTCTGTAGCGTGTGCTTGAGTGCAATTGTGGAGCATCGCTTCTGTACGTGAGGTGGCTGGACTACGGTAAGCTTCACCTTACTTAGCCCAAAATTTTCGAACCCGGCAAACGGCCATCCGCCATATTGCCTTTGATCCACGCCACGAGCGATTTCTTAATTTTGAGGGTCGATTAAGCCGAACTGCGAGTCGGTAGGCCGTAGCCAGTGTTCTAAGGAAAAATATTGAGTTTGGAAATATCGTTTGGAGGCCTAAAAAGTGGTCAATTAGTAATCACGTCTAGGTGTACGAAGGCTCGCCTATGAGAGCGAGCGAGAAAATCTAAGTCGGTTGCCGTCTCCCTCTCCAACGTACGGAGATTCAAATTTAGCTGATTATTGTCGAGTCCACTTTTGTTTTGTATTTACGCGTCGAGGTCCCGTGGACTTGCCTACGCGGCAGAGTTAGGATTAAGTTATTGTTAAGATTTATTGTAGAAATCGTGAAAATTATTTATTATCACCTCGCGGTGGTGATTCCGCCTTCTACCCGTTATCATTGTTCCGCGAGGTATTGCCTTGTTAAGTTAATAGTTATCTTGTTCTTTTTTTTTGTTATTGCGTTCCTACGTGGAAGCTATTTTGTTTGTGAAATTTGTGAAACGTGGCGAGACCGCCTATACACGGTCCTTGGCCACAACTAACCCGCGGGGGAGTACCCCCGGGTACACGAGCATTCTTTACTTATTTTATCCTAATTTGTTTTCCTTTACATTTTTTTTTTTGAATAAATTCGTTATATTTCTTTGTTAGATTTAACTCCACGAGTCGTTATTTAACGCCTAGCTAATCCTCCATATTAATCCCGACCCCTCTCCGCGGTACTGTTGCTAGCCGCCGCTTAGGTTACCGTTAGTCTTTTGTTTTGTGTTGAAATTTTGAAAGTGGCGAAGATAGTTCGCCTGGCGCCCAACCAATTTGAATTTTGAAGTATAGCTGTGTGCACCGTTGGATCGACCCCGGAGTCTGGCTATCCGGTCCAGATCCGAGGGTCTAACAAAAATCCACGTCACAATAGATATAGTACAACGTAGAGTAATAATAATAATAATAATTATAATTATAATAATTATAATAATGATACATAATAATACATAATAATACGTAAAATGAATATACTATACCACAAACAGATCGAGACTGTATCCAAAGGGCGCGAGAAATCGAGAGTGGTAAAGAAACAACTATGCATTAAGCCTACACTGAAGCATATACTATACCAAACCGTTTTGTATAATATCACAGTACGTCACATGAGTTGCTGTATATATCCAATCAACCAGCCAACCACGAATTTCAATCGCGGCAGTTACTGCACATCCAAAATTTAGTTTTCGGTGGAAGCTTCAGAGAAACACATGGCAGATGATACCACATCAGGCAATAGTCGCATCTTATGGTGACCTTATCGTCAAAGTTGCTTTTATTAAGTCCCAAATTATCATCGATGATGGTGTTCTCCAAATCTATCATGCAGCGACCACATTCCCATTGAGGGTTTTGTCTTTTTGCTGCCAAAACCCCCCTAACAATATTCCACCCGTCTTGCGAGAAAAACCGTTTAATCAGCTTTATGTTAACGTCGTCGTCCAGTGCAGCATATGTCACCTGATCGGACCTTGCTTCTACCTCTGATTCATCGATAATCGTGCCTGATATGGCAGCTTCGGCAATTGCATCGTCTACGAACCACCGCAACATGATACCGACCTTCTGTGATTCCCTCAGTTTACAGAAGGGAAGCTTTTTGAGGCATGTACCTTTTGGAGCTCGTTTCGGCAAACCGATAATGGTTTTTTCGGCGCCCTTTGGTCGTCCCTTTCGCTTTTGAGCAGGAGGCACGACAATCTCATTTAAGTCTTTTTTTTCCTGTGACGTTGGTTTGTTTTCTGACACCGGCACCTTCTTGCATGAGCCCATATTTGGAGCCGTAGAGGTACTTGGTTCGCAAGGATCTTCATCAAGACGTAGTGGTTCCGGACAATCACGTTCGCTCTCACTACCGCTGGTCTCCTGTCGCTGTTCTCCTTCACCATCAGGTCCAGTAATGTACACCTCGCGGTTCTCTTGCCATGCCTTTTTAATTTCAGACAGTACTTGCATGCGCTGTATGAATAAGCGCCCTGTCGCTTCCGAAGCTAGACTAGCAATTTCTTTTCCGATGACTGCAGCTTTTCGATATTTTTCATGCTGCGACAGAATTCGCTTGCTAGCAGCAGTTGCAGATGTTATCGTGTAATCAGGTACAGTGTCTGGTGGTTCTGTGCCGGTGTCCGTATCAAATACCCTCTGATGTTTATAATAGTAATCACGGGTCCATCGCTTATCGCAAATCGTATCATCTTTGAGCGTGATTTCCAGCTTTTCCCTCAATGCAAATATGTGTCTGCAAAAATAATTGTGGGTTATTGTGATAATACAGACGATGGTTACAGGATTATTCGTTTTTTTCTTATTATATTATCGCTGCTTTAGTTCGCCGATTGTACTTCGATGACAATTTCAACACTTGAATGGTATTTATTTGCATTACAAATTGAAAATTCTCTCTGATGTACGCTTGGCGTGTTTGATTATGACCGATATGAAGTTGGCCCCGCTGTCTTCTGTCTCTTTCTTTTCCTATGTAGCCACGAAGGATAGAAGAGGACAAAAGACTATGGTGCAACTTCATATCGGTCAGAATCAAACACGCTTGGTGTACGTCATTTTTTCCGAGGGTATAAAAGTAAATAATTAATCTAACAGTCACCTGCACGGCAAATACATTGATGTATAGGGCGTGCAATCGCAACTACCGCTACTAGTTTTAAACTTTTTTTCTTGGACGCGCGTAATATAGACCCCTCCTTCCGTTGGGCTCTGTTCTATTTTGACAGTTGATCGTCGGCTGAGCTCGAGCTTCACGAATTGGAAGCTGTATCCCGTCAACAGCCGCGAATAATAAAATTCCGGACTGTTCTTCGTGAAGTTGACAACGGTCGTCTTTTGATAAGCATATGCTGCCTTGTGGTCTCGTTCCGTATGAAGACACGCTACTAGTATAAAAAAGTTCTTAACGAAATCCTTTAGCGAGCTGTACCGTTTAACCACACTTTTAACTTTGGCGTTGAGGGATTCGATACGATTGTTAGTGGTGTTTAAGAAATTACTCTGCATATAGTTGGGAGTCAAAGTCCATTCATCTCTGATGGAGTGCCAGTTATTGTCAAAGTAATCAATTATGGTTCGTGGCAGTTCCTGCAACGTTTCATATAATTCATGATACTCTTCCATTGTTTTGCAATAAAGCATTTTTTGAAAGATCTCTTTAGCACTATCCCTCTGCCCTGGAGTTATGCTGAGTTTTTCGCATGTTATTTCACGGTTGAACGTGCGTAGCAAATGAAAGATACATATAAGGACATTGGCAGAAGGGAAGCTGGTTTTTATAACATCCCTTTCCAATAAATCTTTGTCTGCCATGACACACTTGATTTGATGCCATGATGGGTGTGCCAGCTTAAAACATTGCAGGAACCAGGTCATGCTTGCTTTGTCCTCTGAAATTAAGATGCAGCCTGCCACGATTTCGGTGCAGCCTTCCGAATCCTCGACAACCATCAGATAGACGGGTGCGTGAATATTAAGTAATTTAAATGTAGCATCTATCCCAACAAACTCAGGATATGCTTTCATAGCAACTTTCATGGCCTCCGTGGTGAAAAACAGACCTTTGAACACGTTTTCTTCTTCATAGATGTGACACTCAGCAGCTGAAATAGGCATTTAAAAATTGAAACACCCATATCGGTTGCAATGCGAAAACCTAATAAACTCAATTGAGGATTGAAAATCATTCTATGACTGCCGAGATTAATGTATTCCATTTGAGTCACTAGTCGCTTTCGTAGAGAAATCTCCGGAACTGCTCAGAAAAAATATCAAAAATGATATACGCCCCCTTTGCGATAACGAAATCAAGGTGATCGGATTAAGATGATAATAACTGCAGATTCTTCTCTGTCTGGAGTCTACAAATACGATGAGGTACTTTTGCACCAACTGTATCTGAACTGTAAATTTCGTAAAATTGTACGAGGTTTGCCTCATCAAATTCTTAAATCAACAACAGAGGAGGCTCTATAGGGAATGATATTGTTTCGGGTCGATTAGCGTGATTTCGTCATAGTAAAAGGAGATGTGCATTACCCCCATATTTTTTTTAGAAATTTAGAAGAATTCCTACGAAATAATTCAATAACACGAATGGATTAGACGTAACTTATCAAATTCATAAGGGGATTTAAAAAAATCTGTTTTCAAAATTTGATTGATAATATTTAAAAGAGTGTAGACGTGAAAACTTTTATAAGACCACGCAAACACCTTGAATGGTGCCTGTAACTAAAAATAAAAACGACAAGAATAAGGTCCAGGGTATAAGTTGTCCGAGTTGAAACGAGATGCATATTTCATCAAACATACCATATTTTGCCTCCAACATTTCCACAGTAGCGGCGAGATTGTTGTTATTGCCGCCCCGAGCTGCTATATTCGACAAGTCTTTGAGCAGGACAATTTTTTGAGTCTCCATTTCAATACGTGCCTTTACTTTTTTTCTGTTGGCGTCTAGATTGAGAAGATCAGCCACTTTTCGTCTATCTTCTGGTTTTAGTCGTCTCATTTGAGGGAGGTGTTTATACAGGTTCTGCAAAATGTATAGCATTACATTTTTTTATGTTATATACATATATGAAGCATTACCAACGAACATAGGTGTAAAACCGTGTATAATATATTACCTTTGAGCATTGATGATTGTGCTGAAAGTTCGCACTTGAAATGACCAATGCGTTACCATTTTCGCTTAGCCTCAGTTTGAATGAAGCGTCACATTGCTTTTGAAAAGTTCTGTAAATGGGCACATTGAATTAAATCAAATGAATCATTTACCTATATTAATATGTGTATTCTCGTATCTGATAGAAGGTATTCATATATCAGATCATGATCGTATCTGCGATAAAATGTATTCATATGGCCATTGATTATGAATTGTTGTGGCAACAAAATTATCATGGCAATTTATTCGAAACCGGACAAATGTCGATACCAGCAAAGCTAACCCTTATGTCAACACTTACGCTGAAGATCGTTGCCCTGTTGCTAACGTCTTGAATTTTTTGCCTCCATGTATGCAGCAATACATGAGCATATAATATTTAAGATTTTCCGAAATGTGATTCTTAACACCCCTTTTCCGGCATTGTGCTATAGTAACAGCATCACGTCGATAATATGTACAGAACGTTTCGTCCTGAACTTTGCGCAGCCGTTGTTCAAAAGCTTCGATTGATTCGAAACTTTCTCCAATTTTGAGATTGTAATCTCCAGGAAGATCGCCTTCATCGTCCTCCAACCTAGCGGATGCTGACGGATCGTCAATGTCTCAATCCGCTGAAATGTCTCAACATTTAGCGACTGGAGTTATTTCATGAGGTGTGGACTAACTTAATTGTAATATGTTTAGAGAAAATAATTAAAGATTATACTCGTTATTTGCATTCGCATATTGTTTTCGAAGTACTTGAAATCTCATTTGAAAATTGTGAATTTCATAATTGTTACCAAGGTTAGATAGGACTCAACTTCCTGGAAATTTTAAGCTATTGTTGGTTTATATAACTTGAGCCTTTTCTAAGATCGCTAATCCACGCTTCGTTTCACGCAGCTGTTTTTTTTATTATTAGTCAACTTTGAAAACGGTACTAGTTCATTAATTTCAAGGGAAAATCTCTAATTTTTTTTTAGGTATTTTTACACTTTTTTCAGCCAATAGCGACGACACAAACTGTACCCGCGACGTTACAATGTCAGAAAACCATGGTCTTCAATCTTCAAGACTTCAAGGTTCCTAAAACTTGTTTAAATTTTGTTCTAATAATATTTCGCACGAAGCGATTGACCCCTTGAAGTGACAAATCTCAACTTTACGTGCCGACAGTAATCTGATGTTATCTTGGCAACAATTAAAATGAAATAGAACGCAGGAATAGGAGCAAAGAATTTGTTATATACTTACAACCTTGTGCACGACAATCTTCCATCTTAGAAATATCAAAGACACAATCACAATTATAAATATAACACTTTTCAAAGCCGGTTTCGATGTTTTATCACCCGTTTTCTATGCAGCTACTCACAAACAAAGTTATCGCCAAAACAGACTACGCGCTGTGCGACTATTTCTTGCGCTTTATACGGAAACCCGATGGCAATATTCTGTCGCGCTATACTTTGAGTTGACGCAGCGAGCGCGGTAGAGGCGAGGAAAACGTAAAAGACAATGTTTTTTTTCTGGTAGAAGCAAACGTTTAAATTTGATAGGATATCGCAATTTTTCATTCCCTTCATTCGGATGTAAGGTCCTCTAAATTTCAGATTTTTTCATCAAGTCAGGAAAAAAAAGACTTAAATGAGATTGTCGTGCCTCCTGCTCAAAAGCGAAAGGGACGATCAAAGGGCGCCGAAAAAACCATTATCGGTTTGCGGAAACGAGCTCCAAAAGGTACATGCCTCAAAAAGCTTCCCTTCTGTAAACTGAGGGAATCACAGAAGGTCGGTATCATGTTGCGGTGGTTCGTAGACGATGCAATTGCCGAAGCTGCCATATCAGGCACGATTATCGATGAATCAGAGGTAGAAGCAAGGTTCGATCAGGTGACATATGCTGCACTGGACGACGACGTTAACATAAAGCTGATTAAACGGTTTTTCTCGCAAGACGGGTGGAATATTGTTAGGGGGGTTTTGGCAGCAAAAAGACAGAACCCTCAATGGGAATGTGGTCGCTGCATGATAGATTTGGAGAACACCATCATCGATGATAATTTGGGACTTAATAAAAGCAACTTTGACGATAAGGTCACCATAAGATGCGACTATTGCCTGATGTGGTATCATCTGCCATGTGTTTCTCTGAAGCTTCCACCGAAATAGTAGTTTACGACACAAGTGCGCAAAGTACGTGATTTTCACACGAGTGTTAGCTTGTCGCCCGAGCGAAGCGAGGGAGACAAGAACACGAGTGTGAACCTAATCACGTACGCGCACGCGTATCGTACAATACTTTTTGCAACTCAGTGCGCAAAGTGAGCACTTTGCGCACTAGTGCGCGAAACGGGTACTTTGCGCACGCAAAAGAGGCATCAAAAGTCGAACTTTGCGCACTAGTGCGTAAAGTGATCACTTTGCGCACTAGTGCGTGAAACGGGTACTTTGCGCACGCAAAATAGGCATCAAAAGTCGAACTTTGCGCACTGAGTTGCAAAAACTAAATTTTGGATGTGCAGTAACTGCCGCGATTGAAATTCGTGGTTGGCTGGTTGATTGGATATATACAGCAACTCATGTGACGTACTGTGATATTATACAAAACGGTTTGGTATAGTATATGCTTTAGTGTAGGCTTGATGTATAGTTGTTTCTTTACCACTCTCGATTTCTCGCGCCCTTTGGTTACAGTCTCGATCTGTTTGTGGTATAGTATATTCATTTTTTGCAACTCAGTGCGCAAAGTTCGACTTTTGATGCCTATTTTGCGTGCGCAAAGTACCCGTTTCTCGCACTAGTGCGCAAAGTGATCACTTTACGCACTAGTGCGCAAAGTTCGACTTTTGATGCCTCTTTTGCGTGCGCAAAGTACCCGTTTCGCGCACTAGTGCGCAAAGTGCTCACTTTGCGCACTGAGTTGCAAAAAGTATTGTACGATACGCGTGCGCGTACGTGATTAGGTTCACACTCGTGTCCTTGTCTTCCTCGCTTCGCTCGGGCGACAAGCTAACACTCGTGTGAAAATCACGTACTTTGCGCACTTGTGTCGTAAACTACTATTACGTATTATTATGTATTATTATGTATCATTATTATAATTATTATAATTATTATTATTATTATAATTATTATTATTATTATTATTATTACTCTACGTTGTACTATATCTATATATCTACACACACATATGAGACACAGATGTAGGTATGATGCTCTACAATAGCCGCATTAAATTGCGTTTTGCACATGTAATTTTGTCAAGTCGATACACGTAAGTAACAATATTGTTGCTTGCATTGACCGTATCTAGTGCATGTAAGTACAACTGATATTCTCTGCAATTACAAAACTACTCCGCATGAAATTCCATCTCGTTTTGTTCAGTGATACCACCATCGGTAAGAAAGAGCCCACAATTGTATTTGGTATCATATATTACAGTCAAGTAACTCGGATTCAAATCCGTCATGATGATAACTTACCGGACGATGGTTTCGACGAGTCATGTGCGACCTGTAATTTAAATTCAAATTCGTGTTTTGAAGAAGAATCCAATTTTATTGTGCATCTATCGTTTACCAACATTCGCCTATGGTTATAACGCCACGCTATAAACATGCCACAGCCATGAAACGATACATATCCATCCTAGACGTACCCATTATCGGTACACTTGGGTAATGCTTTTCTTACGTCGCCCTTCCTGTTCGACTTACACACAGTAGATACACATCGAAGCGAAAGTATATTCTTGTTGAAAAAACAATAAATATTAAGGTCATAAAGACATAATCAATAGCAATAAGATTTTGATTTAAAGTACAGGCCGGGAAGTGGTGCTCCCTTGTGCCGATCTATAATAATAGAAGGCATGGCGCAAGAAGTCAGGCGCAATTTTTTTTGGTTCTCAAGCTTAGAGTTGACAAGTATGTGAGTGGACAACCGACCGCATCGGTTGTCTTTTGAATTTGAATTTCTCATTTTCGTGTTTATTTTTTTTCCTTGCCTTCTCTTTGTGCCTCTAAGAAAAACTGATAATCACTTATAATAAATACTATACTGATCTACAAGACCACGTGAATTTTATTAAATTAAAACCTCAACAGGTTATGGGCCCAGCACGCTTCCACTGCGCCAAGAGAAGTATAGTATTAGTGCGGTGAGCGAGTCCATCACGAGTGCGCGGAGTAGCTTTCGTTGTCTAGTTTTTTTTTTTCTTGGGTTCGAAAAAAAAAAAAAAAAATGGCAGAAAAGGAAACATTCAATTTGACAAAATTCGACGGTACGAATTTTGCAATGTGGAAGTTCGGCGTTTCTTTTTTGCTGGATGCTCAAGATTTGGAAAAGTTCATAGACGGCACGGATACGGAACCGGACAGAGAAACGAGGCCAAAGGAATGGAAGGAGTGGAAAAAGAACAGGTCGAAGGCCGCCGTGATTCTACTCAGCTCAGTAGATCAGTCGCTGCATGCTAATTTGATTAATTGCACGACGCCGGAAGAAATCTGGAATAAACTCCACTCATTGTATGACGACACTAGCGATGATGCGAAACAACGGTGTCGGCAACAGTTCTATGAATTTCGAATAAAAGATGGACAACCAGTGGCAACGGAAATCGAAAAAATAGAAACAATATGCAAGAAGCTGCATAATGCAGGTGAAAAAGTATCCGATTCAGCGGTGATGTCAAAAATACTAAGTAGCTTGCCATCGAGATTTTCTGCATTTACCATGGCTTGGGAGTGCACAGCCAAAGCTGATCGGACGAAAGAACACCTGATCGCAAGAATTATTCGCGAAGAAAAAAGGTTGACAACAAGTGAGGATGAAGTGTCATCACTCGCACTACAAGTAAAGGCATTACAAGGAAAGATAGACAGTCAGTCGAAGCCGTCAACAAGCGTGGCAACAAGCGCACACAAACATAAGAGGAAGAAAACAAGGCAAAAGCAGATTGAAGCCTTGAAGAAGAAGTTTCCGTGTAAATATTGCAATGAAGCAGGACACTGGTACCGCGAGTGTAAGAAAAGGATCGCAGACGAAAAGAGTGACGGAAAGACAACAAACGAAGGCAACAGTCCAACTGCCTATTTGTGTGACATTTCGTCTTTCTTCTCCGAAACGACGGAGAAAGATGAATCTGTGTGGCTAGCAGATTCAGGTGCAAGCATGCACATGACTTTTCGGCGTGAATTTTTCCGTGAACTTGGACCAGTAAAGTCAGTGCGTTTCGTAAAAATTGCGAGTGGCAAAGTGTTGTCTGTAACCGGTGTCGGGACAATAGACATACAAGTGTGTGTGAATAATGTAAAAGCTGACAGACAGCTAAAAGATGTTCTCCTAGTTCCGGAATTAAAACGTAACTTGTTCTCAGTGGGTGCCATAAATGACAAAAAGTTCTCTTTTCATAGTTACCGCGACCGGTGCGAGGTTCGAACGAGCGACGGCGCTCTGTCTGCGGAAGGGAAACGATACGGTCAGTTATTTCGTATGCTTTTTGAGGTAAAGAGACCGGAGGAAGCTCACATCGCAGAAGCAAACTCCTTGAGGTTGTGGCACGAAAGACTCGGTCACATCAATGTCAAGGCCATAAAGGAAACGGAAAAACTTGCCGCAGCGGATGGTATGTCGATCGTAGATAAAAGCGATTTTTTCTTCTGCGAAGCATGTGTTCTGGCTAAGCAGGCTCAAAAATCACACCCCCCGGGCAAGCGAGAAAGAGCCACGAAACCTGGGGAAAAGATACACTCCGATGTATGCGGCCCGATAAATATTGAGTCACCATCTGGTTCGAGATATTTTGTGCTGTTCAAAGACGATTGTACCGGCTTCCGCACAGTCAATTTTTTGAATCATAAATCCGAAGTTTTTGAGAGATTCAAGGAATATGAAGCCATGGTATCGAAGCAAACAGGAAACAATATTAAGGTTCTGAAAACTGACAATGGAACAGAATATCTCTCGAATCAATTTCGCGAATTCCTACAGAAGAAAGGAATTATCCATCAACTATCAACTCCGTACAGTCATGAGCAAAATGGTCGTGCCGAACGTGAAATGCGGACGCTTGTTGAAAGTGCAAGAGCAATGTTGATCGCGAAAAACCTCCCCAAAGAGTTGTGGGCTGAAGCTGTCAAAACAGCAGCATATGTTTTGAACAGAACAATCTCTACGCAAGTAGACGGGATGACAGCATACGAGAAATGGTTCCAGCGCAAGCCAGAAATCAAACACATCCGCGTATTTGGAAGTGATGCGTATATGAACATACCGAAGGAAAAACGGAAGAAGATGGACCCGAAGAGCAAGAAAATGACCCTCGTTGGCTATGAAGGTGATTCGAAAAACTATCGACTGTGGGACTCCGCTTCCCGCCAGATAAAAGTCAGCTGTAACGTAGATTTCAATGAAACTAAGCATGTTTCAGAAGAAACCGTCGGAAGTTTGAAAAAGGAAGTCAAAGTAGCGTTGGACTTTGGAAACTACGATCAAGAAGATGAAGTCAACCTGGAGGAAGAAAGGGGATTACCACAAGTAGCTGAAGTGGATGAATCAGAAAAAGAAGACCAGGACGAGGCCGAGAGTTCAATCGCGGCTAGGGAATTACGCCGAAGAAGTGGGTTGCAGAGACCAGAACGCTACGTGGCAAGTGCTTTTGTGGCGGAACCTGAACCAGCCACCTATGAGGAAGCGGTTGCAAGTGTTAATGCTGAAAAATGGCAACGTGCAATGTGTGAGGAAATGACCGCGCATCGCGAAAATAGGACATGGACCCTCGAAACGCTCCCGGCTGGACAAAGTGTAGTGGGTTGCAAGTGGGTATACACTACCAAAACAGACAGTAAAGGTGAAGTTAAACGGCATAAAGCCAGACTCGTGGCGAAGGGCTTCGCACAACGAGAGGGTGTGAATTATTTCCAGACATTCTCACCAGTAGTTCGGTATGAATCCATAAGGATACTTTTAGCCATAGCCGCGAAAGAGGATTTAGAAATCGCTCAATTCGATGTAAAGACGGCATTTCTTTACGGGGAATTGGAGGAAATCATCTTTATGGAGCAACCACATGGATTCGAGGATATGGAGCAGCCAAACGCAGTTTGCAGATTAAGAAAAAGCCTGTATGGACTAAAACAGTCTCCGCGCTGTTGGAACTCAAAATTCGTCGATTTTTTAAATAGTTTTCATTTCCATGAAACGGAAAGTGACCACTGTGTTTTCTCAGGCAAAGTAAAAGGAGACACCGTGTTCTTAGCACTCTACGTAGACGATGGGTTGTTAATGTCAAAATCGAAATTGGCGATAGAAGAGGTGTTGAAAAATCTGAGCCGTAACTTCCAAATCACGATCGAAGATGCCAAACAGTTTATCGGTATCCAGATAGAACGTGACCGGGAAAACCGTACGATAAAGATTGGACAGAGTGCGTATATTAAGAAAATTCTCAAGAAATTCCGGATGGAAGAAGCAAATCCGTCCAGTGTTCCTGCAGAACCTGGCCAACACTTGAGTAAACAAGGGGAGGAGGAGATGGAAGTACAAGGTGTGCCATATCGCGAAGCAATCGGTTCCTTGCTCTTTGCTGCCAAAGTAAGTCGACCCGATATCGAATATGCGGTCAACCAAGCAAGCCAGTTTTTGGAAAATTATGGCCCGAAACACTGGCAAGCAGTAAAGAAGATACTACGGTACTTGCAAGGTACGTCCGAATACGGAATTGTTTACGGAAAAAGTGGGAGCAATCCGGAAGTAAGCGGTTACACGGACGCGGATTACGCGGGTGACATCGATACGCGGAAATCAACGAGTGGTTTTGTGTTTTTGCTAAATGGAGGAGCAATAACGTGGTCCAGTCAACGACAACGAGTAGTCGCACTCTCAACAACTGAAGCTGAATATATTGCACTCGCCAATGGGACAAAAGAAGCAATATGGCTACGCCGAATCATGAGTGAGTTAGGATTTAAGTGTGATACGATACCAATGTATGTGGACAATCAGTCGGCAATTAAACTATCAAACAATCCAGAATATCCAAAGAAAACGAAACATATCGATGTTCGTTACCACTTCGTTCGGGACGTGCACGAGCGGGGTGAAATAGATGTAAGATATGTAATGTCAAGGCAGCAACTAGCTGATATCCTTACAAAACCTTTGCCAAAGCAGCAGCTTGAATACCTTAGAAGTAAAATAAGTGTGTCAAACGAGCCTTAATAAGTGGGAGTGTTGAAAAAACAATAAATATTAAGGTCATAAAGACATAATCAATAGCAATAAGATTTTGATTTAAAGTACAGGCCGGGAAGTGGTGCTCCCTTGTGCCGATCTATAATAATAGAAGGCATGGCGCAAGAAGTCAGGCGCAATTTTTTTTGGTTCTCAAGCTTAGAGTTGACAAGTATGTGAGTGGACAACCGACCGCATCGGTTGTCTTTTGAATTTGAATTTCTCATTTTCGTGTTTATTTTTTTTCCTTGCCTTCTCTTTGTGCCTCTAAGAAAAACTGATAATCACTTATAATAAATACTATACTGATCTACAAGACCACGTGTATTTTATTAAATTAAAACCTCAACAATTCTACATTCAAAGATACACTAATTGTTGATCTTATTACCTCACACTTCAGCAATTGATAATTTTCAGAACAATCTATGCCCGCCGAGTTCGTATCACCATACGAGCTAACTTCTTTCAGCAATATTTCCTGTTGCCAATATGCTGTTCTGTCAAAGGTAACGAATGATTCTATTGGTTTTCCGTTTACTTCCATCGATTAGCATTAGAAAAACATAATTTGAAGTATGAAACTTAACTGAGGGAACGCTCGGCTTCGGTACCTGATTCCACGTATTATTTTGTACTATGTTGTGTAACGAAATGATGTTTGTAATCTATCGCTGAAAAAGAGTATAATGTTTCGGATTTTTTAGCCGGCGAAACCATTTTAGAACTCGGCTGTAATTTTTTACATTTACAATGTTTTTGCCGGGTATTTCATTACTTTTTGTATGTGTAAACAGGCCTGCGCTGAACTAATCTCAATGTATTTTACACATTACAAATATATGAAGACCAATTCTTAGTCATTCGTATTGTAATTGAATGTTGTGTGCTACAATCAACAAATTTATTTTGGAACCTGCGCTGAAGATACGAGATATTTTATTCGACCAAGAAATCTCATTTTCAGAATCATACAATAGCTTGTAGTGATCATAGTTCATGCTACCCATGATCCCATTTTATTCAAACAGTGCCACATATTTAGATGTATGTTATTTCACGTGAAGAAAAAACATTTGTAGGTTTTGTCGGATCAAATATTTGAATAATTAATGATAGATCGCTTGAAGTTGAGCTGAAGTTGACCCTTTACGCGAATTTTCTTTATAAAAAATAACTTTCAAGCAGGTAATACACTGAGGAAAAAGTTCATTGGAGCGTGTTTGATGTTAACAAATCTTTTTTGGATATGGCGAAATGAAGATTTAGTTGTTATCACTAGATTTTAGTTGAGCCAAATGATATTTGTTATTATTACCATATTTGTTAATTTAGCGCCGGCGACTTCCGTACGGAGTATATGGAGAACTCCATACCCAGAATAACTCAGGGTATGGAATTCCACGCCCAGAATTATGTAGATGCGTCACAAAAAAATCGCGGTTTTCAAATATTTTATTGCCGATTGCACATTGCGCGTCGGTAAGAAAGTACAAACCCGTCGAGCAAATTTTTTGCATATCATATTAGTTACAATTCTCTGCACGCGCGCGCTGCGGACTCACTTCTTTCCGCCACATTGTGAGGCCTTTTAACCTTTATGTGTGTAGAAGTTCTGTGTCCGTGTGCCTCATTGTGAAGCGAAGAGAAGGATAGCGAACTCAGTCGACCTCTGATTTGGTATGGATAAGTTTGTAGTAAGATTGATTGATTGATTGATTGTTTATTTATTGAGCGCTCTGGGACGGATCCCCTTAAGCGCTGGCACTTCAGGTTACATTGTAGCAGATATTTTTACACATGCATACGATACATTGTCCTTAAGGTATCATAGTCGTGCTGGTTTATATCTATATATATAAAAATAAGTAAGTAAATTAATCTAATATAATATAATATAATAATAAAATTTGTGTGCCTACGTGTATGTGAGTGTGTGTGCGTGTGTACAAGAACGTGTGTATATTGCAAGTAGGTATCGGCCTATATATCTCTGTGAGGCTAACTATAACTGAGGTCGGTTTGATATGCCATGGAGACCTCAGCGAGTCCCGGCATTTGCCCTCAGTCCGCAGGAAAAACCATGGCCCAAATAACCTGTGGAAGGACTTAGTCTAGGTGACTAGATTAGATTAAAGCGCAGCATTTGCTTGTGTCTGACTAGAGAGTAAGTATTTGAATAGATAATGTTTGAAGGTGACTAGAGTTTTACAGTTGCGGATGTCCAGAGGTATGCTGTTCCAGTACTCCGCGCCTCCATGTGTGAACGACTTTTTGAAATATTGAGTCCTACAGGGTTTGATGGCTAGATTCTCGGATGGAGTTCTTGTATTTCTAATCCCCACTTCTGCTTTACGCTTAAAATTATTCTTCAGGTACGCTGGTATCTCAGTGTTAAGTACATTGTACATCATGCAGCCAAGTAAATATTTCTTTCTAGCGTTTACTTTTAACCACCCTATCCTTGTGAAGTAAGGAGTGATGTGTTCGTCCCGACGGATATTATAGATAAATCTAAGGCATGAGTTCAAGGCTCTTTGTAGCGAGAGCGTAAGTTCATCAGTTAGGTCGAGGTGTATGATGGAGCAGTAATCGATCAAAGGAAAAACCAGAGTTGATATTAGCTGAATGCGTAACTGTTCGGGCAGTAGTTTGCGACAAAGGCGCAATTGACAGGCAGTACTATATATTCTTTTAGTAATATTGTTAATATGAGGCCTCCACGTGAGGTCACTCGTAAGCGTAACCCCCAGTATACATAGATTTGTAGAGTACTCTATCCCAGTTCCCCGTACTTGGATACGTGGTAAAGTTGTGAAATCGAAAGAATTTATGTACCTCGTGGAGCCAACCAACATCGCTCTGGTTTTACCTTGGTTCAGTTGTAGCCCGTTATCGGTTGCCCATTGGCAGACCGCATCGACGTCCCTGTTGACCCTCGCGATGCCACTAAGGATGTTGGCAGGTTCACACTCGATCATCAGCTGGAGGTCATCGGCGTAGAAATTGTAGCTGCAGTTACGTAAGATATAGCAAAGATCTGAAACATAGATGATGAAGAGCAAGGGTCCCAGAACCGATCCCTGGGGTACGCCCAGCGACTTGTTGACCCATTCCGATAGTTCCCCATTCGCCCCTCTGACAGCCTGCCGCCGCTTAGTGAGATATGAATGAAGAAATTTGAGGACCAGAGGAGAGAAGTTTAAGTTCCTCAGCTTTGTAAGAAGTGTGGAATGATTAACCTTGTCAAAGGCTTTCGAGAAATCGAAGGAGACCATGATAACAACCTTTCTTTTGTCTATCGCCTGGCGGCAGTAGTCTACAACCCTAATGAGCGCGGTATGGGTGCTATGACCCTTCCTGTAGGCCGATTGGAATCGGTCATACAGGTTGCGTTCCTCAAGATAGCCAGAGATTTGGTCTGCTACGAGCCTCTCGAGACACTTAGAGAGTGCACACAGAATCGAAATGGGTCTGTAGTCATTGCATGACCTCGGAGATTTCGTTTTGGGAAGCGGCACGATAACAGAATTCTTCCATAATGAGGGGAATACCCCATGCGAGAGCGAGAAATGAAACAGATGCTCTATAATGGGCAAAAGAACAGGTAGACTCTTTCGAAACACATCAATTGAAATACCGTCTATCCCAATTGCGTTCGACTTTGAGTGAAAAATGGCTTTGAGGACTTTTCCGGTTTCGATGTTGCAGAAATGGAACTTATTGTCATCGAATGGTTCCATTGATGCTTGGCTGAAGGGTTCAGGAGCCACTTGACGACCGTAGCCGACCTGTGTAGAATCCGAAGACGCAAAGTGACTGTTTAATTCAGAGATCGGTGAGTGCAAGCTACGCGACGAGGATTTTGATTTGACGAGTCCTAGCCTCCTAAGCTTTGTCCATACCTCTGACGGAGATTTTGAGGTGCCAAGAGTTGTGGTGTAAAACTCATTTCTGGCGCTGTCGATTCTAGCCCGGACTAAGTTCCGAAGACGTTTGAATTTCTCGTGGAGTATCTGGCATCTCTTTCTCCTCCAGGCTCTGCGAGCCTGGTTACGCTCATTCATGAGACCCCTAATCTCTGTTGTCAACCAAGGTGCAGGGGCCTTATTAGGTTTAGTCTTGGCCCTAACTAAAGGTGCATGTCTATCCAGGCAGGCGGTCACGGTGATATTCATGTACTCGACTTTCGAGTCAATGTCATCACTACAGAAAAAGGGTTTCCAATCTGTGCTACTCAAATCTCCCAGAAAGTTATCAATTGAGAAGTTCTTAAAGTCTCTATAGGTGATGTCTTTCGACTCCTTTTCTACTCCTACGTCGAGCACAACGTAGATGAGGTCATGCGCGGAAAGAAATGATGCGTCCAGTTGCCCGGATGCAACTATTTCATCAGGACCGCTAACAATACAGTGGTCTATCCACGTCGCCCTATTCTTGAGATTATGCGTCGGCTCGTACGGGACGAAATAAAGATTAGAACTGTTTACAAAGTTCAATAGCCGATCACGCATTTTGTCGCTATCGTACGCATGTGGCCTGAGGTCGAGGTTCAAGTCCCCGATGACAACATGGTGGGAATAATGCACGAAGAATTGAAAGAACGAGTTCTCGAAGTCCAGCAGATAAGCGGTATCCGGGGGCCGATACACTACGCTCAGCATCAGCTTCTCTGTCCGAGACACAGCTATTTCCGCGATGATAAACTCTGGCTTACGACAGTATTCTCCCCCAGAGTCCTGCAGTATTCGCGTCTGAAAATTGCACTTTGCATAGAAACCTACGCCTCCTCCTGTTTTACCTATTCTGTCACACCTGTATAGATTATATCCCTCTATATCAACGAAACCGTCTGTGATGTAGGGAGTGAGCCAGGTCTCAGACATGCAGATTATGTGATAATCAGAGCCGGTAAAGAATTGTTTAAATTCCACGAAGTGATTAGCAGCTAGAAGATTTTGGCAGTTTACATGGCAGATTTTAAGATGTTGGACATCAGAATCCGATGCTCCATAACTAGCCATAGTGAGTTCTACTAATTTTGTCCTTCAATTTGTTAATTAATATTGGACACTTTTTGCCATCGAGAGCAGAGTGTTTATCGTCTCCAAGTTTCGCCTTGAAACAGTTATGGCATCTAGGGTGCCCATTGTCTGAATTTTTGATGGGGCAAGTTTTCATTTCGTGTTCCCCCGCACAATGACCACAGCGAGCCTGTGCCTTACAGTCTTTAGCAAGATGCCCAAAAGCTAGGCACTTGAAACATTGGAGTACCTTGACATGATTATCAAATCTGCATGCCGAATGGCCTATATAGATTCGGTTTTCATCCTTGAGCGAAGCCCAAGTGCCATGTGATACCTCCACTACGCAGCTAGTGTAGGCCTTATTGTCTTTGGGAGGATAGATGTATACAACTCTAAGAGCCTCATCATTTTCACCGTCTAAGTTTAGTGCGATGAAATCCGACCTAATATCATCTTTGCTAAAAGTAACTGGGATGCCATGAAGAATTAGCCTAGGATTGAACTTGGCGTCCTCTCTTAACTCCAACTCGGCCTCAGCGAGGGCTGGAAGGGCCTTCACCTTATCCAGATCTACTGCCCTAGCCTCTATCCTGACACTGCATTTACCTGCACTTCGAATGTTTTCTATTTTCAGCCGCATTTTTGATGCTCTAAGAGCTCCGATTGCCCCATCCTTAGCCTTATCATAATTGGGATATTTATCCACCGAACCGGTTTTGGGGGCTAAAACGAACGTTTGAGTATTTTGAACTCTGACTGTAGGCCCTTTCGGCACCTGAATTTTAGGTCCAGACGATTTGGCGACCTCTGCGAATGACCTGGCTTCTCCCATTTTACCAGCGCTTGCCTCGGGTAGATGTCCCTTCACGATAGCTGCAAGATCAGGAAGATTCTTTTCTATGATCACCGGTACGTTTCGCTTTACGGTAGAATTCACGGACTCGACACAAGACTTTGTGATGACCTCGCATGCTTTGAGGACGGCACGCTTACACTCGTCAGCTGTCGCGGATGCGGCTGCAAGTTTGGCATAGGCCGAAGATACAATGCTGAAAGCGGTTTGGTAGTCTATAGCTACCTGATTAAGAGCTTGTTTCTCATCTGACGTTAGTTTGGAGGATTTAAGTAGCCGTGCTAGTGTGCCATCATGTACACTCATTTGTGATCGCATCTCTCTGAGCTTGTTGTACGAAATCGATTGTTCGCCATCAGGTCTGAGAGGACTGGAAAAACGGAAATCATCGGGATCAGGCTCTGATCCTAGCCTACCGCATCTAGGCGAGCCCCTAGAAGTCGAGCAACCCGCGTTACTAGTATTACCGGTAGTGTTTGAGCGCGTCACTCGCTTGTCCGACATCCTACTATCACCTCATTGACCCCTAAAGGTACAGCGCTAATACCAAGCTGTCAGAAATTGACAATAGCTGATAAACACGTCGATACCACAGGATACTTATCGATCGATCGATCGATAATTAAAGGAAAGCGGCAGATGACGCCAGCAGGCGTCAAACTGCAAAGATACTAACGTTAGGCGGTTATTGACCAGTCACCGTATTTTGAGGTTATACCCGAAAGCGAGAAGAAAAGACAAGAATAATAGGAATGTTAAGGCAGGAAGGCACCTACCTTCATTTCTGCGAAGAGCTACAGCTTAGTGGATGCTGATTAGACAGTCCGCCGAAGATTTTCACCTCTCTAGCACCAGAAAACACGCAAAGAAAGACCCCACTCTCTGAAGACACTCAATCCCGCAAAAGAGAGAGAGAGAGAGAGAGAGAGAGACATTTATTATGCGCTCTGGGATAGTATCCCCTCAAGCGCAGGACCAAAAGAATACATAGCATTGCAATATAAAAAGGAGAAATAGTGAATTAACAATCAGTTGAAAATAGTATAAGCATAAAAAGTAACAGTTGAGAAGATAAAGCATAAAGCATGACTAAAAATTAGATAAATAAGTATATAATTCCAATAGCAGTCATGAGCCTTAGAAAATAAAGATAAAAGATAAAAGATAAAAGTGGCGAAAGGAAGTCGCGGCTGCAGCCGACTTAGAGGATGTACCTCCATTCGGTAACGTAGGCATGAGGGAAACTGCAGAAAACCTATGCCAGGTACAACGAGGAGTGGACTCAAACGGGATGAGAGAAACAAGGTCAGGAGTCGAGGGCAAGAAGGTGGTCATGGAGCGAGGCCTTGAAGATAGGAGCGCTTGTGGAGTTTCGAATTTCAGGCGGAAGGCTGTTCCAGAGACGAGCAGCGGCGATGGTGAATGAGTTTTTGAATAGTTCGGTCCGACAGGGTGATACGTAGAGAAGATCGAGAGGGGTCCTGGTAGCTCGGCCAGATTCGAGTCTTCGGTCAGGGCGAATGACCATGTGAGATGGTATGCCAGAGAGAGAGAAATGGTAGATGGTATGCAGAGAGAGAGAGAGAAAGAAACAGCCAGATGTGGCAACCGGTGATCCGATTCTTGAAGCCGCCAGTTCGAAATCTCAATTTTCTAGAGAACGACTGTTGGTCGAGTCCCTGTGTGAAAATCCCGATTCAGAGAAAGAAAATAAGGAAATCGAAAATAAAAAAGGTAGGTATATAGTGTAACTTTTTTTGTGTTGTTTGCGTCACGGGAGTGGCGCAAACGATAAGTTATTGTGAGTTTTTTATCTAATAATGTTTAGAGCCGCTCTATCGAATCTAGTGTGACTGGTTTCTAATGCGGACTTGGGAGTAGAAGACTCCGAAGCCGCCAATGCATACCTGGGTGTGCAGATGCACGCCAAGGATGCCAAGTTTCCCTGGTCGCGGACTTGGGAGTGGAAGACTCCAAAGCCGCCTTTACATACCTGGGTGTGCAACTGCACACCAAGGATGCCTTGTTTTTCTAATCGCGGACTTGGGAGTAGAAACTCCGAAGCCGCCTCCCTCAGACCTGGGTGTGCTTGACACACACCAAGGCTGTCACAGACTTGGGCAAGTAAACTCGCCAAAGCTGTCTTCTAGCTAAGGTGGAATTAAGCCGCGATAAATAAGGAAAACTCGGGGTAAAGAAGCCTGCGTCGAATGCTTTAACTTATATTTTAATGCAATACCATTTGCGTGAACAGAAACAAAAAATATAAAATATGTATGAGAATTAATATGAAAAAACAACATATATCGTAACCTGCGGTTGCAACCGAAATATCTTAAACTAAATATAAAGCTAATGTAATCAAGCCGTTTGTTTTGAGCTGGGTTTGTATATCAAGTATTGATTATATTTGAAGTAAGACAATGTGATTAAGAATTTGAGCGAAAAAGAAAAGAGATTCTAAAATTTAATAAGGTGACTCGACCGAGAACAATGTAATTTTAACTATTATCCCAAAAATGAAGTGATTCTAATAGCTCTCCGGGCGCTTTGCCTCGGAGACTCGTTACTGAAGAGTGAGTGAGCCAATCAGGCGCTATGCCGTGTATTGCTGCTAAAGGTAGTGAGACGCCGGGCGCTATGCCTCGAAAACGCTCCTGAGCTGAGTGGCGTCGCGATTTATATATTTGTCGTGACGTCACTCAGTCCAGTGTCGCTGTCGCTGAGGTGGTGCCGTGTGCACGCTGTTTGTTCGAATTGTAACGGCACAGGCCTGGGTAGGCCTGGCACGTTACATTAGCCCCCTTCAATTATTGGATCTTTGGTAGATCTTGATCGCCGAAGTAACCGATAATTGACTTGTTGTTATGGTTCGGGTGGAGTTGGTATATTTATCTCGACTCTGAGTGTCGACTTTGACGGTGGTGTTATGTATCGCACGGTCTGCTGCGATGTTGACGTTTGTCACTGAGGCTCAGCTGATCGGCGTGCCTTCGAAATGTTTACCTCGTACCAGAGCTCTTTATCATCGAGATTTTTCAGCGTCACTCCACTTTTCCAGTTCTGTTCCCTCAGGTAAGTCACGATTGCTTAGTTTATATGGGCCCTTTCACGTATTCTGCATCTCAGATGTTCATTTTCTTTACAGTGGTGACCTTATTGCACTGCAGTTCGGCCGATGCCTCTGGGATCGTCGTCATCCTTTTGCGCCGTGATTTATCCATACCCTAGGCTGCACTTTGGTCTTCTTTTCAGGTATGAACCTTTTAAATGATTTTGAATCATTGACTTTGACCCATTTACTGCCCATTTAATGCATTTCTGTCACTTGCTCTATCATTGAAATTGATAAACCGTTTTTTTTTTTGTTGTTTCCAGTACGTATGTCTGATGGCTGCCCCCTGGCTCTAAGTGGTATAGGAAATCATCGTATATCAGGATTAACTTTTCTTCGTTTCCAACCATAACAGCGATTATCCACGTAACGTGTTCACCTCTCTCTTTTCCTGAATAGTCCGGTAGCTTTACATGTCTGGATATTCTGCGATTATAATCAGCGTTTTCAACCGACGTTCTATTTTTCATATTTCGAATATTAGTTTCGATGCTGTTTTTAAAACTATCTTGCCTATTCGCTAATCCGATAATCCTATTTGAGTTAATCTGTTGCTCCTTCATAATGCTATTATCTAGTCCGTTTAAACCATCAGCAAATTTATTTCTAATGTTATCCTGACTTTTGATTTTAATTTCGTGATAAGTTTCTAATTGATCATTAGGGATTAAGTTTCTGAAAAATTCGTTTCGCTCGTTAGACTTTAAATTCATTTGACAGCTGGTGAGGAGCGTGTCTCTCCGAGCGGTATTGTTTTGACGCTCGAGTTCAGCCTGTTCTTCGTTCTGTTTGTCTCCTACCGAGTACGTTATTTCTTTTACCGTCTCCGCGTCACTTTGTTCGACTTTTGTTTGGCTGTTTATTGTCTCTGAATTACCGAGTATAATCCGTTCAATCGAATCGAATTTTTCATCTACTTTTTCCATCATTTTTTCTAGGAATGCCATCATCGTGTCCTGACCCTGACCTACTGGATCGCTATTCATCGTGCTATCATCGATTGGCATAATAGATTTGTTATCAATAAAGACTTTATCTAAATTTATCTGAGTCTTGTTTGTGTTTCTCTTAGATCCTATCCTGTCTCCTACACGTTGATCTAAAGGTCTTTCGACGCCGGCTTCCTTATCCGTCATTTTCCTTATCGTGTTGACACTAAGGTCGTCTGGTCTTGACATTGACCCGATCGAATTTAAGTTAGCAAGGATTTTACGTTATTTTAGCAAAGATTTTAAATTTTAGTTAAAGCAAAGGTTCTGAAATTGGTTAAAGCAAATTTACACTAAATTTCTTTAATAGAGTGGCCCCACGTTGGGCGCCAAATGTAACTTTTTTTGTGTTGTTTGCGTCACGGGAGTGGCGCAAACGATAAGTTATTGTGAGTTTTTTATCTAATAATGTTTAGAGCCGCTCTATCGAATCTAGTGTGACTGGTTTCTAATGCGGACTTGGGAGTAGAAGACTCCGAAGCCGCCAATGCATACCTGGGTGTGCAGATGCACGCCAAGGATGCCAAGTTTCCCTGGTCGCGGACTTGGGAGTGGAAGACTCCAAAGCCGCCTTTACATACCTGGGTGTGCAACTGCACACCAAGGATGCCTTGTTTTTCTAATCGCGGACTTGGGAGTAGAAACTCCGAAGCCGCCTCCCTCAGACCTGGGTGTGCTTGACACACACCAAGGCTGTCACAGACTTGGGCAAGTAAACTCGCCAAAGCTGTCTTCTAGCTAAGGTGGAATTAAGCCGCGATAAATAAGGAAAACTCGGGGTAAAGAAGCCTGCGTCGAATGCTTTAACTTATATTTTAATGCAATACCATTTGCGTGAACAGAAACAAAAAATATAAAATATGTATGAGAATTAATATGAAAAAACAACATATATCGTAACCTGCGGTTGCAACCGAAATATCTTAAACTAAATATAAAGCTAATGTAATCAAGCCGTTTGTTTTGAGCTGGGTTTGTATATCAAGTATTGATTATATTTGAAGTAAGACAATGTGATTAAGAATTTGAGCGAAAAAGAAAAGAGATTCTAAAATTTAATAAGGTGACTCGACCGAGAACAATGTAATTTTAACTATTATCCCAAAAATGAAGTGATTCTAATAGCTCTCCGGGCGCTTTGCCTCGGAGACTCGTTACTGAAGAGTGAGTGAGCCAATCAGGCGCTATGCCGTGTATTGCTGCTAAAGGTAGTGAGACGCCGGGCGCTATGCCTCGAAAACGCTCCTGAGCTGAGTGGCGTCGCGATTTATATATTTGTCGTGACGTCACTCAGTCCAGTGTCGCTGTCGCTGAGGTGGTGCCGTGTGCACGCTGTTTGTTCGAATTGTAACGGCACAGGCCTGGGTAGGCCTGGCACGTTACAATAGATTGATTTTATCAAATTCGAATGATTCATAATTTTCTCTTTTTCACTTTTTCAATGAAATTTCAGCTCATTGACTCTTAAATTTATATTATCAGAAATGGAGTAATTTGAAATTCGTATACTTATTATTTCGATTCCACACGGTTTTTGGGTTTTATTTAAGATGCTGCTGGCTGGTAATTGGTAATGCTCAAATTGAAAATTAAAACGAAAGAATAGAAATAATTGATAGGTTCTCAGTGAATAAAGAGTATGTTTTTAGAAGAAATTAGATTTTATACCAGCTAGGTATTGTTTTTATTTCGAGAATCTCCGCGTCCACGACACTGAACGTACGATTTTTTGTCAATTCCAGGTCGTGGAGTACCACAAGCTTTTCGAAAGTGGCAGAGTACTTATCCATGGCTAGATCTAAATTCAAACAGTAGAGCCATTTGTAAGCTCTGTACTGAGGCAAAGCAAAAAAAATTGCCATTAGCTAAGAATAGTCAAACTGTAAGTGGTCTTGGGTAGAAAACGGTTTTGACACGTGGAAAAACGCCGTTCTACGGTTCATGAAGCACGAGAAAAGTGAATTGCATCGCGAAGCTTTAACTGGAATAGCCAATTTGAGTAAGCCATCGGTTGTGAGTTCTTTGTCACACGGAAAGAAAAAAGAGATGGCTGATGCACGAATAGCTCTTGAAAAGATGTTTAACACTGTCAACGTCTTAGCCAGACAAGGGTTGGCATTGCGAGGAAGGGATAACGATGAAAATTCTAATCTCATCCAATTATTGAAAATGAGAGCCGAAGATGTTCCGCAGCTTGAAGCGTGGTTGAAACGGACGAGTTATAAATGGCTGCACCATGATTCTATCAACGAAATCTTAGAGATAATGGCTGAAGATTTAATTCAGAAACTCGTAAGGAAAATAAAATCGGTTGCCTATTTTGCGCTCATAGCAGATGAGACAGCTGACATTACTAGAGTGGAGCAGGTATCCATTTCCATCAGGATTGTCTTGGACGATTTATCAATTGAAGAGATCTTCATGGGCTTCTATGCAACGAGTGATACGAGAGCAGAGATACTATTTAAAATTATAAAGGATGTTTTACTTCGCTTCAACTTAAATATTGCCATTCTACGAGGCCAATGCTACGACGGTGCGTCCAATGTCAGTGGAAGATTGACTGGGCTACAGGCTCGAATCCGCGAAGAAGAACCTCGGGCACTTTACGTGCATTGTTCGGCGCATACAACGAACCTTGTTGCTCAAGATGCCATGGAAGCCGTTAAATCGGCTAGAAATTTCATCGGAGTAATCAAGCAGTTAATCAACTTTATTCGGGATTCACCTAAGAGAGTGGCAGAGTTAAAACTTCTCCAAGCAGAAGACTCACCTACATTGTCGCAATTTTGTCCTACGAGGTATGAGTGATTCAAATATTATCAAAATGCGGTTGCGAATGCGATGTTTTATCTATTGTACATTCAGCAGAGTAGTCAATGCGATTTTTTTCATAATCTGCTTTAGGTGGTGCATGCGGATCAAATCTTTAAAAAGTATGAGGTCTAACTTTGGAGCCGTTCTATCATTTTTGGAGCAATCAAAAGATGATCTGAGAATAGCCAGTGCTGCATCAACGAAAGCTTCAGGATTTCTAAAGCACCTTGAAAGTTTTGATTTCTTCTTCCATCTGACCGTCGTCATCGGCGTGTTGGAAAGAATAGAAATTCTTAACACTGAGCTGCAGAAGAGTGACCTCTGTTACAACAACTCACACGAAAAGGTAAAGGCAGTCGTTGAGTCTCTTCTTTCAACACGGCAATTTGGATTTGAGACTGTGTGGGCCGATGCGATTACTGGCGCAAAAGAATTCGATTTGGATAACTCGGAACTCCCTCGACTCCGAAATCGTCCGAGAAAATTTCGAACGGAAAGCGAGCCTGAAATTCATTTTTCCACGGCAAAAGAGTATTTCGAGAATATTTTCAATAATATCGTTGATCAGGTACTCGATTCGCTGAATACCAGATTTCAGTCGGAAACTATGACTCTCCTTAATAAGTTTGAGGATTTCGTTGTTGGCAGAGAATATGAATGTGCGACGGTAGTTTCTTTTTACAGAGACGACTTCGAGGCTGACAAATTATGGTTACACAGAAACATGTTTCTCGATATATTAAAGCAGAAAAAAATTGAAATATCTACCCCACACGACGTCGTATCATTCTTAAAAGCAAACTTGACTATTGCAGAGCTTTTGTCCAAATTTTGTAGGTTGATCAAACTGTTGTTGACAATTCCGGCATCGTCGTGTACGGCAGAAAGATCATTTTCCTCTCTTCGCCGTCTAAAAAAATACCTAAGATCGGGGATGTTGCAATTGCGTCTGAATAACTTGGCGACACTCTACGTCTATGCGGACTTAGCCGCTGAATACGATCGGAAAAAACTCATAGACGAATTTATAAAGCGAAACAAGGTGCGCCGTACTGCATTTGCGTTGTCTGAATAAAGTCTTTGAAAAAATTACAAATATGTATTGTGACCCCCCCCCCCCCCCCCCCCCCCCCCCCCTCTGCCGCTCATCACTAGTGTAACTCCATACCCGAAAATTTTGCAAGTCGCCGGCGGTGTTTGTTATTATTACCAAATATTATTTCGATATATTTTGGCTGAATTATATCGTCTTTGGTTCAACTGAAATTTAGTGATAACAACTAAATCTTCATTTCGCCGAATCCAAAAAAAGATTTGTTAACATTCAATAAACTCTCCTTTCAGTGTATCCACGGAAAAAAAATGAAAAAAAAGAACACCCAACTACCCACAGGGCACGAATGCACAATTGCATCATAGTTCGCAGACACTCAAGTATATCTGATCTCTTTAAGCACCAAGCCTATCTCGGACGACTGTTTGCATTAACGGAAATGTTTCAAGACACTGGTAAGATCTTCAAAATGATGTGTCAATGTGTGACAATGTCCAAAAAGGGCAACAATCAAGTGACGGAAGGTTTAACTCTATAATGAACTAAGGAAACAAGAAGAAGAAGAAATAATGATAATGATAGTAATAATAATGATAATATGAGTAATGAAACAATTTTCTCGAGGTATCAGAATTGATATCGGATAAATGATGATTCGAGGCTGGCGCGCCGATGTACGGGTATCGAAGGTACGAAAATACGAATCTTGATAGCGAAAGACTTGGATACCGAAAGCTAAGAAGCGGAGGACCTGGATACCGAGAACTACGGAGCGAAAGACCTGGACATATAGAGGATGACCTGGACATTTTTCAGGTGGCACAAGCTCAAATGTTGACACATCAATAATAATGATAATGACAATAATTATAATAATAATAATAATGATAATGATGATGCTGATGATGATGATGATACTAATAAATCAAATATTGATATAAATAATAATATTCAAATATAATCAATACTGGTACGCCGACCTACGGGTACTTGGCCGCGATTCGCTGCTGCGAATTTTTATAAATAATTATCATATGAATGACTCAGTTTTGCGTGGTGGATTATTGCTAAAAAACAATAGCGGGTGGGATTTCGGTGATAAGAACGCCCCGTCCAAATTGCAAGTTCGTAAGTGCAACGGTTCGACAGCTATCGTGGTCCCAAGTGTAACGATATAATGCATTCAAAGCTAGCGCCTAATACTTGACTCATGTGGTGCGCTATGCGACACCACAGCCGATGTTTAGCACTAATAAACCGGTTAGCCGGAAGAGAAGGAGACTCGCTCTCTCGACTCTGAGCCGTGATGGAAGATAGACGTGTCACTAATTGTTGTTGATTGATTGTAATCTAGAATCGTCATTGAAATGTGAAACTGATCAATAATAATGTTCACGAAATAATAATCAGAAATTTATATACTCTCTACAATCTTCGTCCAATGAAACAACACTATTACGACGAGATCATCAATCAACTTAAACTTCGAACAAAATATAAGTATAATACCATGCGGCTACGCCAATAACTCATCGTAATTAAGAGACTTGTCGAGAATGTATAATTAGCACTATTAATTCGAATTACTTTATAATGTCATTTTTTGAATCATTTTGAGTCATTTTTAGATAACTGAACGTATGTGTGTGTAAATTTCATGATACCGCATGTTTGTCTATAGTGTTCCAATGTCCATTGTCTGTACTCGAAATTAGCGGTATCATTATTTCTTTTCCACAGATGTTTTTCAACATCTTAAAGAGTACTGTGTCGTCTGTTTTGTCCATTAAAAATAAGATTATTAGACTCTGATTGTCAAAAATTTATAATAAGAATATTGCTTGAATCGTTGATATTTTGATATAAACTCCAAGACCTGTTGCAACAATTTTAAAATATATTGTTCATATCAACGATTCGATAACTAAATTCTCAAAGAAAATATTTTCAATCAAATAGAGCTAAATTTTCCATCATAAAACATTAAATAAATAAAGTCGTAGTTTTCAGCTCAATGACCTGTTGTTGTGTTATATTATTTTACTTAAACCTTAATACTAATAAGTTCAGTTAGAATCAAAAATCCTTATGTATATGTGGTGAGGAGATAGACTCAACTATCGAATCATCACATTTTGGCGCCCAACGTATTTAAGAATCTACTACCAATTTTTTTTACTCTGTTTAAATTTGTGTTTATGTGTTTGATTGTCTTTTAATGGTTAAACTAACGCACAGTCCAATTACTACCAGGTCCAAAGCAAGTGGTAATCCGTTACATTCACTTGCTACATCGTCGCCTATCGTTAGACGAGCTAAAACAAAAGACCTAAAACACGCAGCGATGGATGAACAAATGAAACAATTGAGATTGGAGCAGGAGAAAGTCGCTCGAGAAAAAGAGGAGTTGCAGAAAAAATTGGAAGAACTTGAGTCACGTGAACAACTAGCTGAACAAATTCGAATACTACAAGCAGAAAAACTAGCAGGTTTTCAAACTCCAATTCAAGACAATGTCTCTACTGCGCTTAGGCAATCAACTGAAGCCACAAACCTTCTGTTTAGCGGTTTATTAAATCATTTTCAATACTTGCAGTTAGAAATAAAACCTCCTAAATTTTCAGATGAAGAAAATCAGAATCCTATAGAATTTTTGAATGATTTAGAAAAATATTTTAGAGTCAATAATGTAAAAGAATCACAAATATGGTTGGTTATTGGGAGTGTGTTTGACAATAGAGCAAAAATATGGTTTGAAATCAACAAAGATATTTTTGGCACCTATGAAAATTTTAAAAAATTATTCAAAGAAGAATTTTGGTCAGTACAATATTAAGTAAAAGTTAAGAGTCGTTGGTCAATACGCAGATATAAATCACAGGATGGTACGCTTCGCAGTTATTTCAGATCTCAAAGTAAAGAAGCTAAATATTTTGAACCAGCACTTTCTCAATATGAAATAAATTTTGCGATAGTACAACAACTTCCATCTAGAATTAGAGATATATTGGCAACTATAGATTTTAATGATACAAAATTGATTACTCAGTCATTATGAAATTTAGATTCAGTACATGAAGATAGAGAAAGTAATAAAAATAGAAATACTGGTTATTTTAACAGAAGTACGCAAAATAGTAATAGTACCAATCAAACAGGAGGAGCAACATCAGGTAGTAATAATTATAATGGTAATGGGCAAGCAAACTTTACAGTCAATCAACAGAGACTTTATAATCAGAGTCATAATAATTATAGCCCTGTTCCACAACAAAATTTCACTTTACCAAATACAAATTTTCCTCCACCTGTAATAAGTAATCAGTATAGCTATGGCAATAATAACTCACATTTAAACTAATTCGAGGTACGAATAAACAAGGTCCGTTATCGTACTGAGGATCTAATGATTTTGTTGAGGACCTATCGTCAGACATTTTAAACACTAGTAAATTACCAGCTGAACAGAAACAAATTCCTAAATGTCCTCACTTATCAGTTATTGTTGGAGGTATTTTAGCACAAGCTTTAGTTGATACGGGTAGTCAAATAACCTGCATTTCAGAAAATTTCTATAATCAAATTTTGAATCATCATATATTGGCTGAACTGCCAGTAGCTAATATCAAAGTGTTTCCTGCGTTTGGGAAAACCGCGGTTAATCTTAGAAAACAAATTTTAGTGGATATGTATATAGACGGTCGAAGGATGACTTATATGTTTTTAGTGGTACCTAAATTATCATCGAGTATAATATTGGGGAATGATTGGTTGTCAGTGAATAATGTGATATTAGATTATTATGAAAAAACTATTGAAATTAATGGATCATGTGTAGATGAACGTCTTGTATCGTACAGTCGAGGATCGGTAGACAAATTGCAGTCTTCTTGCAAAGACGAAGTAACATACATACAAATAGTTAGGAATGACCTTCGCGCTAATGTTGATAAGTTGAATGAATGTCAGACTTGTCGGATAACTGAAAGTTTCATACATTCTAATACTGAAGGGAATAAAAATGTAGTTCTTAGTAATGAAAATCTTGAAAATAATGAACTTGAAATTGAAAATATTGAAAATAATGAAATTGAAAATGTTGAAAATAACATGCGTAATAGAGACGATGTTATAAATATTGAAAATAATGAAATTGAAAATGTTGAAAATAACATGCGTAATAGAAACGATGTTATAAATTTTGCGAATAATATTGAAATAATTGAAAATGTTGAAAATAATGATTTGACTAATGTTGATGATAATAATGTTTTGTGCAATTTGAATCTTGATAATATTTCAGACACAAGGTGTCAAGTATTTTGTGTAAATGAAATTTGTTCTCACCCTAATGATGCTATTGATAGAAGTACAAATCAGATAGACGCAGAGTCTGATAATCATTTAATAGCAACAGATAATTTAATAATAGAACATCTAAATGAAATCGAATGTAATAGTCAAGAACATGACGAGGCAGAAGACCATAATTTTTTTAAAGATTTTCGAATGATCGCGTCACAACTTATGGTGCAGGATATCAAATATACTGAACCATTACTAAATTTAATATTAAAACATCAAACCTTATTCACTGATAAACCGGCATGCACTAGTATATACGAACATCATATTAAGGTATTGAACAATAAACCATTTATTCGTCGGTCTTATCCAATACCCTTGTCATACCGAGACGCGGTAAACTCTGAGATACAAGCTATGTTAAAAAACGGAATAATAGAACATTCAATTAGCCCATATTGCAATCCACTTAGAATCGTTAAAAAAAAAGATGGTAAAGTTCGTGTTTGTCTTGATGCTAGATTTTTGAATGAGATAATTGAATCTGATAATGAATCACCACCGTTAATTAATGAAGTTTTACAAAAATATCACGGAACAAAATATTTTTCAACAGTAGACTTAACACATGGATATTGGCAAATTCCTTTAGCAGTCAAATCGAGACCATACACAGCTTTTTTACATAATTCAACGCTTTATCATTTTTGCAGAATACCATTTGGCCTAAAAACAGCAGGAAGTGGGTTCATTAGAGCTCTTAACTTAGCATTTCAAAATAATTTCTCCAGTTTTCTAACCACATATATTGATGATTTATTAATTAATTCTAAAACTTTTGAAGAACATTTACACCATCTCAGTCTTGTTTTTAACAGATTGGAGCAGTACAATTTCACTTTAAACCTCAGCAAATCGCTATTCCTCAAGGATTCAATTCCATTTTTAGGTTTTATCATATCAGTTACAGGAGTAATACCTGATCCTGAAAAAGTAGCAATAATAAGAAACTTTGCTGAACCTAAAAGTAAACAGCAACTTCAACAGTTTATTGGGGTATGCAACTTTTATCGACAATTTTGTACCAAATATTCAAATTATATTGATCCATTTCGAGATTTGTTAAGAAAAAATAAAGAATGGAATTGGACTCTCAATCATCTCAAAATAAATTTTTAGACGTTGTAACATTGCATCACATAAATCCAAGTTCTACCTATAAACTACAAACAGATGCAAGCGATAAAGGCATTTCTGGTGTTTTGTTTCAAACAGATCAAGAAAATAATCATTGTATAATAGGCCTAGTGAGTCGATGTCTTTCGAATACCGAAATTAACTGTACAACCACGGAAAAAGAACTTTTAGCAATTGTGTATTCGGTTACGAAATTTCGCACGTATTTAATTGGTAATGAATTTGAGATAATCACGGATCATAAAGGTCTCATTTTTCTGAATAGTACTCCATTTCAAAATGCCCGTCTTATTCGGTGAAGCTTGTTATTACCACAGTATACATTTAAAATTAGTTATTGTACCGGACGCGATAATTTGGTAGCAGACTTCTTCAGTCGCAATCCTGAAGGAAAATTTCATGAACAACAAGATGACAAGCTAGTAATAGCAGCTATGACTTCGCATTTATCACCTAGTTATAATTTAAATGACAATATTGAACAAAATCAAATAGCAAAATTATTAGTTGACACCAAGCTTCCAATTGAATTTAAGAAAATATCAAAATGGCAAAAAAGTGATCCCAAATTAAAATCTATATTTGACAACAATATAACTCCAGATAATAACTATAAATATTTAGTGCATGAAAACGTATTATTCAGCAAAAATAAATTTGATCATAAATGGAAAATTGTTGTACCGCAAAGTTTGACTATTCAACTAATCAAAGCTATACATAATAACTTAGCACATCCTGGTGTCTATAAAACTTTACAATATTTAAAAACCTATTATTATTGGAAAAATATGACGCGTGACGTGAAGCATATCGTCTTGCATTGCGATTTATGTCAACGTATAAAACACTTAACATACAGTATGGAAGGAGAATATCAACTAGTTGAAGCAACAAAACCTAATGAATTAATAACAGTAGATTTTTACGGCCCACTACCAAGATCTGTAGGTGGAGTTCAATATATTTCAGTCGTATTAGATGCCTTTTCGAAATATGTAACACTTTATCCAATGAAAAAAGCTACTACTAAAGTAAGTTTAAAAAAAATAATCGAACATTGTATTCCAACTTTTGGAAAACCACAAAGAATATTATCTGATAATGGAACTCAATTTACTTCGCATAATTGGAGACGTGAATTAGAAGCTTTAAACATAAAAATCTGTTTTTCATCGATACGTCACCCACAATCAAATCCTACCGAGCGAGTAATGAGAGAATTAGGAAAATTATTTCGATTATTTTGTCATGAACATCATACTAAATGGGCTAAATATATACCAAACATCCAAAAAGTTTTAAATGTAACTGTTCATAGTAGCACTGGTTTTACTCCTCACGAGTTGCAATTTGGAGAAAATCCAATCGACAAAATTCAAGAACTTATAAAATTTCCAACTGCTTTAATATTTCCTCAGCATGTAAAAATAAAATTAGCGAATGAAAGAATTTTAACAAATTTTAATAGACGCCAAAAGAATCAAAAAACAAAATCCAAAATCAAACTTAATGACAATGATCTAGTTCTTATACGTGTACCTATACAATCAAGTGCATTAGATAAAGTTACACAAAAATTTTTCCATCTGTATCAAGGACCGTATAGAATAAAACGAAGTCTAGGAGGTAACGCCTACGAATTGACAGATCCCAATAATTCAAACATATTAAAAGGAATTTATAACCGAACTAGCTTACGCAAGTATTATCAACCTGTATAACAAATTGGAGCAACTAGCGAAGAACTCCAATCTCAGCTGTGACATTGTTCATACCATCGACTGACTATTAATAGAATTAGATTAAGTGACTACTGTACCTAAATTTTAAGACTGATTGTACTTGTTACATGTTATTTATTTTATAATTAGATTATTTACTCGTTACATGTTCTTTGTATTATGTTTAATTATCTTGACATTTTTTTGACAAACCCTGTAAAGATAATGGGGGGGCAAGATGTAACGATATAATGCATTCAAAGCTAGCGCCTAATACTTGACTCATGTGGTGCGCTATGCGACACCACAGTCGATGTTTAGCACTAATAAACCGGTTAGCCGGAAGAGAAGGAGACTCGCTCTCTCGACTCTGAGCCGTGATGGAAGATAGACGTGTCACTAATTGTTGTTGATTGATTGTAATCTAGAATCGTCATTGAAATGTGAAACTGATCAGTAATAATGTTCACGAAATAATAATCAGAAATTTATATACTCTCTACAATCTTCGTCCAATGAAACAACACTATTACGACGAGATCATCAATCAACTTAAACTTCGAACAAAATATAAGTATAATACCATGCGGCTACGCCAATAACTCATCGTAATTAAGAGACTTGTCGAGAATGTATAATTAGCACTATTAATTCGAATTACTTTATAATGTCATTTTTTTAATCATTTTGAGTCATTTTTAGATAACTGAACGTATGTGTGTGTAAATTTCATGATACCGCATGTTTGTCTATAGTGTTCCAATGTCCATTGTCTGTACTCGAAATTAGCCGTATCATTATTTTTTTTCCACAGATGTTTTTCAACATCTTAAAGAGTACTGTGTCGTCTGTTTTGACCATTAAAAATAAGATTATTAGACTCTGATTGTCAAAAATTTATAATAAGAATATTGCTTGAATCGTTGATATTTTGATATAAACTCCAAGACCTGTTGCAACAATTTTAAAATATATTGTTCATATCAACGATTCGATAACTAAATTCTCAAAGAAAATATTTTCAATCAAATAGAGCTAAATTTTCCATCATAAAACATTAAATAAATGAAGTCGTAGTTTTCAGCTCAATGACCTGTTGTTGTGTTATATTATTTTACTTAAACCTTAATACTAATAAGTTCAGTTAGAATCAAAAATCCTTATGTATATGTGGTGAGGAGATAGACTCAATTATCGAATCATTACACAAGACACACGTATATGTATAATAAGATTTATATTATTATTAATAATAACTCAGTTATGCGTGGTCGATTTTTACTCAAAAACAATAGGGGGCGAGATTTCGATGACAAGAACACCCCTTCCAAATTGCAAGTTCATAGGTGCAACGGTTCGACAGATATCGTGGTCCCAAGAAAAACGTTCTGCAACGAAGAAGAAAAAAGGAAGAAAAAGAAGATTGTGTTTTTCGATCAACTTTGACGGTCAATATCTCCGAAACCACTTGGTCGATTCTGTTGAACTTTTGCAAGCAAGGTCAAGTGGGAAGGGCCTTACGCCCCTATAAATTTTATTGGAAAATAATCAGCGGTTCAAAAGATGTGTCTGATTTTTTACAAGAACAAGAGCTTGCTCGGGTAAATGATTCGTGGCTGCCGCGCCGAGTTGGAGGGGGGGAACTCGGCTGCGATTCGCTGCCGCGAATCTTGATAGGCGATGCATATTCAGATTTGCTCTCTTGTATAATATGATCTCTAAGTAATGTATCTAATATAAGTCTAACTTTCTCCTTGTCTGTGTAGGCCAGTCGACGCGGACCAAAATAAATAGGTTGGTTATTTTTTAAGTTTATCCTTGCTTCTACTTGTATTTTGGGGTTTACGGGTCGCCCCGGATTTACGTAGTATTTCATGAAAACCGTCTCAAATCGATCTTTGTATTCACGCGGAATAATTGGGTTAATCCTAATTTGATCGACCTTCACCTGATCCTCCATACCAATGTGCATCATACCAGTTACGGCAGCGTCATAGGCAGGACTTTTAGTAAGGGCGTAACCAAACACTTTGAGCGCATCCCTTCCCAATAGAACCGGTGCATTCATGGTCTCATTCGAAACTACGCCTAACGTAATGTCTTCAGTGTCACCGTCAAGAGTGACTTGTGTGTCTATTACACCTACGACTCTTACTACTGATTGGTTCAGACCATGGTATTTTTGCCACTCGCACCCAGGGGTACTCATAGCTTTCTTACTTACGAATTGCTCCCGGATAAGACTAATAGGACAACCTGTATCTATTCTAGACAACAGTGTGAAAGGCTGACACTCCCTAATCTTAAAGTCTGTAAGTTTCTGAAATTCATCTCTGTTTTCGGCGTTCAAGTCAATGAAAGCTATCTCTCCTTCGTCGTCATTGTCCGAAGTACTATCCTCCTCTTCTTCTGACTGGAACTGGGGTTCCCGTTCCTCATCTTCTTCTGCGGTGGGGTGACAGACACACCCAATTTGGCGGTCAGTCCTGACTCCGGTCTCTTTCGGTGCTGGTTCCCTTCTCTCCTTTCTTGGTTGTGGACAGTCCTTGGCATAATGGCCATTGTTATTACAGTTGTAGCACTTCGTTATGCCTCTAGGTGTAGGTTTGGAAGTATTTTTTGCCTCCTTGGTCAATGCTGACCCTGTGCCTTGGTACGGTGAGTCGGTTTTAGGTTTGTTTCTTACATCTTTAGGCTGCTGATAATCACGCTTTTTAATGAACGGTTTTTGAGGGTTCAGTTGAATTTTCTCAAATGCTCCGAGAAGATTATGTACTGTAACGTGTACGGCTGTACCAGCCTATACTGGTATAGTCGTACACAGCACATACGCGCCGCGCAGGTGGGGTGACACCTAATGACGTCACAAGTCATATATAAGGAGCACCGCTGAGACGCAAATTAGCGGACTTGAGCCAAAGCGGCCGACCGACTCAGACGTAATATTCACTTCAAGATTCCTAACCTAAAATCGAGCATAAATTCAATATAGCTAAAATTGCGTTTTGATCAAAAATTTCAATTAAAGAAAGATAAAATCGTTCTAGCCAAAGCGGCAGTTCAAATAAAGAAAAACTTTTAAAATTTGTAATTAGCAAAAAAAAAAGCATTGCAAGAAAATAGAATCACAAATATTATCTAAACAAAAATTAGAGAAAACCAAAAACACGAAAGTCCGACCATTGAGGAAGATAGGAATAGCGTAATATTAAGTTAAGTTAGGAAAACAATCATTCACCTCACTCATTCTTTCATAATTATCATCCTTTTGTTCAACCATTATTAATATAACTTTTTTTTTGTAAATAGTTTGCGCGAAAGAACGATCGCAACGTATAAAATAAAGCCAAAAACGATCAATCGATCATAAAATTATCAGAAATTTGATTTTTGTTTTCAATTCACTAATTAACCTCATTTTTCTTTCAGAAACACTTCGTTTTGATTAAATAAAACTTAAACTCATTGTTAGTTAAAAGGCAGCTTCGGTGAGTGTGTTGGACAGCTACGGTATAGCTATAATTGGTACCCTAGTCTGAGAACACACATATCCCAAGTCTGTAATTAGGCAGCTTCGGTGACCTGAACTCTAGGCAGCTACGGTAGAGGTAAAATCCTATCCTAGTCTGTTGAGTCTGGGATATCCCAAGTCTGTAGGGAGGCAGCTCTGGTAGTGAAAAATCTATCCGAGTCTGTATTAGGGTAATTTAAGGGTTTTTTACATTTTTCCCAGAGGAGCTCCAAATATCATAACCCGTGACAAAGAACACACGCGAACTAGGTTAACTTCACCAGCCCTCTGCTGGTGAAGCATAACCAGATAAAGTTACATTTGGCGCCCAACGTGGGGCTCCTTAAATAAAATTAAAATCACTTAATTTTATAGATTTATATTAAATTCATTGCTTAACTTAAAATCAATTTCTTTAGGGGCAAATTCAAGACTTCAAAGTCAAGTTCAAGTAAAATCGTTTATTAGAATCACATAAAAAAAAAAAAAGATGGCAGACAAAGATCAAATTCCTGATAAGCAAGGCGATAAAAGGGTAGAACAAGCCGGTCAGCACGACCGAGACACTGGTTTCCATGAGCGTGATGTTTCGCTGACCGATACCAGCATAGTGAGCCAGGTTGAAAGTCCACTACGTAGTCAAGATGAGTCAATCACTGCAATTGCTACGACTCTGCTTTCTTTAAAACAATCTAATGAACGTCTAGAAAAGAAAATAGATAATAAATTTGCTCAGATGGAAAGAACTATAAATAATTTTCATATGACTAATATAGAAGCTCAAGTAGAGTTTGAAACTAAAATGAATAAAAGGTTTGACGAAACTATAAGTAAAAACAAAAAAAGAATAGACGACATGGAAACTAAGGTCAATATAGTCTTAGACAAATGGGATACAGACCTAACCAATTGTAACGATAAAATAAATAGAGTCGAGTCAAGTATCAGGACGGAGCATGTAAACGATCTCGATGTAATCAATAGCAAGATTAGGGAGAGAGATCGAGTTTTAAATGAGAAAATTAAAGATTTAAATCATAAACACGAAAGCTTAAAAATAGGTATAGATGCAGATTTAAAAAAACTCAAAACTAGAGTGACAGGGCCCACTGGTACAAATGGTCAAGACTCATTTAGATTTATTACAAAACAATTAAGGTTACCCACATATTCTGGGAAAGCTTGGGAAAAACCCATGGTTTATATTAGAGATATCGAAGAATATTTCACATCTTTAGGAGTAAATGAAGAGTTAAGACTTCAATTGTTAGGCCAAGGTCTCACCGGAGATGCTAAAGACTGGTGGACTGCGCGTCGTGACGTCATTGTCGATTGGGATACATTCAAGGAGAAATTCACTGCTAGGTTCTGGGGCATAGAGATACAAAGAGAGATTAGAAAGGATTTAGAGTTTGGTTTTTACATCGTTGACTCAAAATTAACCTTTTCGGAGTATGCAAACCGTAAATTCGCGGCGGCCGCAGGGTTATGTCCTCGGTTGCCTGAAGAAGAAATAGTACGATCATTAATCAGACATTTTGATGAGCACGTGGTTGAGGCAGCGAGATGCCGAAATATCTCAGAAATCGATGCACTACTTACATTTTTAGATGAAATGCAGACAGGGGGCCGTTCTAACGCTTCTCGTAGACCAGGAAATCAATTTACGCTGAATAAGCAGGGTCCATCAAATAATCGAGTTTACGAAGATAAAAACAAACCTCTTTCATGGCGAAACAATTCGGTACCTAAACCTTTTCCAAACCACGACGCGATAGACAAGCCTGATATACAACGGCGACCTAGACAAAACGATTATGTCCAAAATAAAAACGAAAATTGGACAAATGCTAGAGTCCAATGTATCACGGAGAATAAGATCGATGAAGAAGAAATCGATACAGTAATAGAGCCTAACCCGGAAAACTAGATGGCGCTGTGCCGGTGCTGACAAGTACAGTTCCGACACAGCGTAGTCTGGTTGTTTGCGCGGCGAAATTAGAAAAATCAGATTTAGACGACAATCTATTCGAAGACCCAGCAAATTATTTATTAGTAGAGGATGAGGAAGCAGAAAAGGTTGACAAACAATGTCCGGAAATTTGCTTAATTATCGAAGACATTGCAGTGCGAGCTCTCATAGACACGGGCAGCCAAATAACATGTATTTCACAAGATTTTTATGAACGAAATAAAAATTCCCTTACAAAATGTGATCGGCTACCTGTCGTAAATTTTCAAATATTTGGAGTAATAGGGGGCAAGCCTACCAAAGTAAAGGAGCAAATATTTGCCGAAGTTAAAATCAATGATTCCTCTGATCGAATAAATTTTCTAATAATTAGCGGCCTTAGAAGAGATGTCATCATCGGGATAGACACACTCCATAGATGGAAAGCCGATCTCGATTTAAGAACTGAAAAATTAAGAATAGAAACATCACCAGGGTACAGCCAAGTGCAATTAGTTAAAACAGATATCGTAACAATAAATCAATTAGCCAATGTTCAATATACAAGAAACAAAATAGCGAACCAGGAAGATGAAGAGACAGAATGTAATTTGACCAGTGATGAAGTTGAAGAGAAACTCGCTGAGTGTCAGGTTTTGAGTAAAAAGGAAATCAGCATCTTTTCAGACTTACTAATGGAATATAACGACGTTTTTAATAAATTACCGGGTCGAGTTACGATTTATGAGCATAAATTAAATATCTACGAAGATAGACCTTTTGTCAGACGGTCTTACCCGATCCCAATGATTCACAGGGAGAAGGTAAACCTTGAAATAGAGAAAATGCTAAAAATCGGAGTAATCGAGAGATCTTATAGCGAATACGTTAATCCCTTAGTAGTCGTGAAGAAAAGGTCTGGAGAAATCCGACTGGTGCTAGATGCGCGTTTCATAAATAGACTCATTGTACCTGACCATGATTGTTCTCAATCAACTGAGGTCTTATTTCAGCGGTGTTCCAACAATGCCTATATGTCTAGCCTCGACCTGACCGCTAGTTTCTGGCAAATCCCGCTCCATAAGGATTCACGAAAATATACTGCTTTTATGCACGAGGGCAAAACGTACCATTTTACTGTAACACCATATGGGTTAAATACGAGTTTGGCGAGCCTAGTCAGAGCTTTAGATTTAGTTTTAAAAAATACAGAGTCGTTTACAATAAACTTCGTAGATGACATCCTGTGCGGTTCTGACTCTGTCCAATCTCACTTGGCCCACCTTAAAATATTATTCGAAACCTTTAGAAAGTATAATATGACAATCAATTTCAAAAAATCCAAATTCTTTCGTGAAGAGGTAGACTTTTTAGGTCACAAAATCACAAAACTTGGGATAAGACCACAACCAGAAAAAATAGAGGCGATTAAACATTTTCCCACGCCGAAAAACGTCAAACAGTTAAAAGGATTTTTGGGTCTTACCAATTACTACCATAAATTCACAAAAGATTATTCAGACGTGACGTTTCCGCTACTAGCTTTAATAAGGAAAGGCGCCAAGTGGGATTGGACCGAAGAGATGAACGCACAGTTTAATTTAGTTAAGGACATTTTCTGTGAAAAAATGATTTTGCATCACCCCGATCCAAAGAAACGTTACTATCTAGAATGCGATGCCAGCAATTTCGCAGTAGGCGCAGTCTTATACCAAATCTCAGACGAAAATGAAAAACAAATCGTAGGACTGGCAAGCAGAACCATGAAAGGCGCAGAGCTTAATTATTTTACCAGCGAAAAGGAATTAATGGCGATAGTTTTCGCGTTAGGCAAGTTCCGATCATTCATCATAGGTGCAAAGTTAACAGTACGCACTGATCATAATGCTTTAACATTTCTTTTTTCATGCAAACTGGTAAGCTCGAAATTGGCTCGATGGGCGCTGTTTATCCAGGCGTATAGTTTTGAGATTGAGCACATTAAAGGGATGGAAAATATAGTTGCCGATATCCTTAGCAGAAACCCACCTGAAACAAAGGAAGTGGTTTCCGAAATTGCCGAATTTAGTATGGCACCGCTAGCCAAAGAAATAGATAAAGGATTAGAGACAAATTTAAAATTCTTTGGTAAACTTCAGAAGCAGGATCAGAGGATTTGCGAATTAATGCAACCAGAAAGTTTAAACAGAGATAAGAATCTCATCGTCGAAAATGACGTTCTATATCACAAAAATCCAGGGGGTGATTTTAAAGCCTATATACCCGAGGGAATTTTAAAAGACCTCATAGACGAATGTCACGAGGCATACGGCCACGTGGGTGCATCAAAATGTCATAAGCTACTTAGAGAGGGGTTTTATTACCCAAAATTAGCTAAAAGAGTGCGACAAGTAATTGCAAAGTGCGACAAATGCCAACGATGTAAGGTACCGAACCGTCATTCATATGCAGCAATGCAAAATATAATTCCAAACGGAATAGGGGACCTTGTATCCATAGATTTTTTAGGACCGTTACCATCAAGTAAAGGAAATTACAAATGGCTTCTGGTGACTATCGACGCTTTTAGTAAATACGTCAAGTTATATCCGTTAAGATCAGCGAACGCGCGGTCCACTATTACTTGCATCTTTAAGGATTACATTCCAGAATTAGGGAAACCGAAGCGAATCCAGTGCGATCATGGCACACAATTCACTTCATCCCAATGGATAAATAAGCTAAAGGAAGAAAATATAACTTTAATATTCTCGTCAATTAGACACCCGCAAGGGAACATTGTCGAACGAGTAAACCGGGAAATCGGGAGATTTTTCCGTACCTTCTTGGGGGATAACCATACACAGTGGATTAACTGGGTACGAGTTATTGAAACTTGCATAAATGAAGTGTGCCATGATGGTACTGGATTCGCTCCGTGTGAGATCCAATTTCAAAGTAGACCGACCAGATTTTGGGCAGATTGGATAAATCCAAAAATCAAAGACATACCTTATGAAACAAAGATTCACTTAGTTGAAGAAAATATAAAGAGGCATGGAAGAAAAAGAGCCGATAGGTTCAATTCTAGCCATAAATTATCTAGATTTAAAGTAGGTGATAAGGTTTTAATAAGAGCTCTCAATGTGTCGGACACCATAAAAAAGAAAATGGCAAAAATTTTTTCCATTATACGAAGGACCGTATATTATAAGTAAACAAATAGGCGAAGCAACTTACATTCTTGATAACATAAGAACTGGAATAGAGAGAGGACGATTTCACGTCAATATGATGAGATTATACTTAGATCAGGATAACTAGATATGACTAGATTTACCTCATTCGAGCCGAAAATTTGGAATAAAATAAAATAAAGTAAAGGGTTAAGTACAAATCCAAATCCAGTAAGAAGATTATCAGGAGTATATAAGATGTCATCACCAGAAGAAGATATCAGTCAAACTTTATTTCACGATGTGCGACTACGTATACGGTTACATCAGTGTCCAGGAGAAGGGTGTGCAAGCATCCGAAATAGATATCGGGAGTAAAGATGCAAATAATAATTTGTATAGAACTATCGAGTGTTCGGGTCCATTCATCGGTGGCAGTGGGAAGTACGCCGCTGGAAAAGGTTCCCAAACTAAAAAAGAAAAAGGAATTATAACTTCAAACTCGGACATAACGGAAAAAAGTATTGAAAAACCTAAACTAAGTATGAGAATTAACATACCAATTGAAAAGATAAACTTGGAAGGAACAGTCGTCAAAAGGTCAAAAATTCACCATGAGGAAAACCCAAACCACATCCCATGGAAATTGCACCGAATTGAAATAGAAGAGAGAACGGAGGAGGAAAAAGCAGCTCACCATCGCAAGGTGGACTTGTTCCGAACCGTTGGCCCTATTTCTTTAGTGACAAGCGACTTAGAGCACGCCATAAACATCCAGGCTGCGAAAGACGAAAATTCAACGTGTGAGGAGCAAATAGCCGAGATGCAGGTGGACGACGATTTGGGTGGAGTACTCCACATACCATCACCAGAACATCTTGAAGGTGATCCACTTCCGTTCAACCTACCGGATTTTGCCTTGGAAGACCTGGTGACTGATTTTATCTTCGAGGTACCAATGCCAATATCCGCAGAAGAAAAGTTGCCCGATTACATGGCGGAGTTCGACATCGACGACAAATTAGCCAAGGATAGGAGCTAGAGAAAGAAATAGAATCACAATCAAACAAGGAACTCGGACTTGACAAATAACACGGACATAACGAAGCAATCGGACATGACTAATATAAAACACCCGGACGTAGAAAATTAACAAGTTTTTATCAACTTACCTGCCAGCGATTCCGAAAAATCTCCATCACCGAAGATCAGCTGATAAAAAGGGGGCAATGTAACGTGTACGGCTGTACCAGCCTATACTGGTATAGTCGTACACAGCACATACGCGCCGCGCAGGTGGGGTGACACCTAATGACGTCACAAGTCATATATAAGGAGCACCGCTGAGACGCAAATTAGCGGACTTGAGCCAAAGCGGCCGACCGACTCAGACGTAATATTCACTTCAAGATTCCTAACCTAAAATCGAGCATAAATTCAATATAGCTAAAAATTGCGTTTTGATCAAAAAATTTCAATTAAAGAAAGATAAAATCGTTCTAGCCAAAGCGGCAGTTCAAATAAAGAAAAACTTTTAAAATTTGTAATTAGCAAAAAAAAAAGCATTGCAAGAAAATAGAATCACAAATATTATCTAAACAAAAATTAGAGAAAACCAAAAACACGAAAGTCCGACCATTGAGGAAGATAGGAATAGCGTAATATTAAGTTAAGTTAGGAAAACAATCATTCACCTCACTCATTCTTTCATAATTATCATCCTTTTGTTCAACCATTATTAATATAACTTTTTTTTTGTAAATAGTTTGCGCGAAAGAACGATCGCAACGTATAAAATAAAGCCAAAAACGATCAATCGATCATAAAATTATCAGAAATTTGATTTTTGTTTTCAATTCACTAATTAACCTCATTTTTCTTTCAGAAACACTTCGTTTTGATTAAATAAAACTTAAACTCATTGTTAGTTAAAAGGCAGCTTCGGTGAGTGTGTTGGACAGCTACGGTATAGCTATAATTGGTACCCTAGTCTGAGAACACACATATCCCAAGTCTGTAATTAGGCAGCTTCGGTGACCTGAACTCTAGGCAGCTACGGTAGAGGTAAAATCCTATCCTAGTCTGTTGAGTCTGGGATATCCCAAGTCTGTAGGGAGGCAGCTCTGGTAGTGAAAAATCTATCCGAGTCTGTATTAGGGTAATTTAAGGGTTTTTTACATTTTTCCCAGAGGAGCTCCAAATATCATAACCCGTGACAAAGAACACACGCGAACTAGGTTAACTTCACCAGCCCTCTGCTGGTGAAGCATAACCAGATAAAGTTACAGTACTGAAGGGAATGTTTGCATGCGTGCCTGATTCTTCAAATATTCTGAAGGAATTCCCTCGATAACATAATATATGATTTCTTCTTCGGCAATCGGTACCTTGTTTGCCAAAATAATCTTATTATGGCAATAGTCGCTGAAGGATTCATTGCGTTGCCACTCTCTGGCTTTAAACCTTCTGCGCAGCTGCAGTCTGTCTGGTCGTTGGTCAAACATAGATGCCATTTGCTCCAACAACTGCTCTACGGTTAATAACAGATACTCTGCCTTGGAGTGATACCAATTCAGTGCCTTTCCCTTAAGTTTAGAGCCGATCATTACTTTGCAAGAATTGTCATCCAAGTCATAAGTTCGTCGAAGGAGATTTACCTAGGCTTTCCACCGTTTGTAGTCCTCGCCCGATCCATTATATTCACTGAGAAGCTCGCTTACGTTCTTTACACTCAGTGATGTCCTGGAAGAGGTTGATCTGGAGCTTGGCGCCGGAGACGTTCTCAGCATCTCGTTTTCCCGTCGTAACAATTCAAGTTCTCGTCTCGTGAGAGCTGTTTCTGCTTGCCGGATGATTGCTTGTCGCTCCTCCATGTCTCTTACCTCGTTTTCACCTGGTTGCAGTGACGTGCCACGGGCCTCGTCGTCCTCTTCTTCGGCAGCCTGGTGAGCTTCTTCCACCCATTTTCCTGATGGATCAGCTTCATTCATTCGTATGATTAATTCTGCTTTGCGTCCGGTTATAAGCAGATTACGCTGCTGCAAAACTACTTTTATTTGCGCCATCGTTAGTTGTTGTGGATCCATCGTGAGTCGTTGTGTTCGTAGCACTAACCTGATCTGTGTGCGACTGTTGTCACGTGACTCGCTCCTTGTCTTCTGTCGATAGATTTTATCGACCTCGTTTGTGTAGTGTTCGTAAAGCTAAGATATTGATATTATCGATTCAGTGGTCCTTCTTTACCACCGGATACTCTGTACGCGTCCCGACGCTTCCCTAATATACAGGGTGTCCCATTTGAATCTTACACCTGATTTATCTCGAAAAATACGTCTCCGATCGAGTATTGAGTAGAATGAATCTTTGACGGTTCGAAGGGGGACGTTCAAAAAAAAAATTGTTTTGGTCCAAAATAAAAAATGGCGGAGTTAAGGTGGCAAGCATGTTTTTTTTTAAATGGAAACACGACTTTGTTTTTTCACCTAAGGATTCGTCAATCAAAAACGAACAACTTTTGTGGGAAACATTTTTCCATTAACCCCTTCGCAGTAAGTCGAAAATGAGATTTTCGTGCCACTTTTGTGTTGGAAACAAATTTTCGTAGATTTATCCTACAATTTCAGTATTACGGTTCTTGGGGTCGCTGAATCCGAATCTGAAATCAGATTTCCAAAATTCAAAATGGCGGATGCAATATGGCGGACGCAAATTTGAAGAATGGTTTGATTCCAACGAAAGTGAGTATGTAATGGTTTTTGAGGTCGCCGAATCCGAATCTGAAATCGAATTTCTAAAATTTACAATTGCGAATCCAATATGGCGGGAGAAAATCCGAGAAGTAGTTGGATTTCGACAAAAATTTGTATCTTTGGATGTTTGTGACCTCAAAAACCATAGAGTACTCATTTTCGTCGAAATCTAACCATTTTTCAAATTCGCGTTCGCCATATTGTAGCCGCCATTTTGAATTTTGAAAATCTGAGATCAGATTTGGATTCAGCGACCCCAAAAACCGTAATACTAAAATTCTAGGATAAATCTACGAAAATTTTTTTCCAACACAAAACTGTCACGAAAATCTCATTTTCGCCTGACTGCGAATGGGTTAATAGAAAAATGTTTCCCACAAAAGTTGGTCGTTTTTATTTGACAAATCTTTTGGTGAAAAAAAAGTCGTGTTTCCATTTTTTAAAAACATGTTGGCCATCTTAACTCCGCCATTTTTTATTTTAGACCAAAACAAATTTTTTTTCTGAACGTCCCCCTTCGAACCTTCAAAGTTTTATTATACTCGATCGGAGTCGTATTTTTTGAGATAAATCAGGTGTAAGATTAAAATGGGACACCCAGTATACAGATATATACCAACGCTTCGAGTCCTTGCTATTTTCACCGAGTTTTTCACTAATGTTTTTCTTTTTTAGCTTGTTTCTTGGCACATAGCTCACTTTCTTTTTGTTTCAGATTTATCACGGGCACGCAGCTCACTAAATCTACTAATGCCGGTCTCGTTGAAGCACAAAACATGAGACGCCAACACGCCCGAACACACGGCACAGAGCTCTACGGATCGGATTTCTTGTTTTCTTAGGGAGCACACAGCTTCCCATTCCTTTGATAACCGGTTAACGTTAGGTTATCCCACTTCTGAATTGTGGTGAGGGGTGTACTTGGAATAAAACACGACAAAATTACGTTTATGACCGTTTTATTGGGGAACACCTCCCGAGTGTTAGTCTATATGAAAAGCAGACATGTTGCACTACTCTACCAGTTACTTTTCATTTCTTGGGTTGGTAGCCCTGGCTACCTTACGCGCCTACAAACTTGACGTGTTTTCGCCTGGGCCGTGTTGGAATTTTTTCGACAACGGGTTACATTTCTTCTTTCTATGTAAAGAGGTATGCACTACTTCATAACGGGATAGACTTTATCACCAATGATGAATTGTTCTGGTCCAAAATAGTTGTTTGGTAGATTCATGAAAGAATCGTAAATGTCAGAATTTCTAAAAATACGGATATCAGAGACTGAACTGGGATATCCTGCAAAGCAATCTATGAAGTTCAATGAATTGTCACAAATTCCTTGAAGGGTTATACCATGGAAACATTTCCGGTTTATATATGCTTCTGGATTTTCCTTTCGTGCTTTGATAGGAACATAGGTTCCATCAATAGCACCAATTACACCGTGAATACCAGCCATCCTGGAAAATGCTTCTTCGATGATCATCCTTCGTCCTTCAGGTGGCCATGATATCACCTGAGGTGCAATATTGTTAAGTGCTCCAATCATTCTGACAAATGCCGCAGACAAAGTTGACTTGCCCAAGTTGAACCAAGAACCCACAGATCTAAAGAAACAAAATTCAAAATTAAAACAATTTTATAATTTGGTGAAGTAGCATCTCTTTTTAGTATACCTATAACTGTGTGGGGTTGCTAACAGCCAAAGTACGGCAAAAGTAGCTGTTTTTTTTGTGTCCAGTGTTTGTCGACCAGCACGACGGCCACTTTGCAATAATGGAGAAATATTCTCTAAGAGCCACTCGAAAGCTTGCCTTGAGATACGGAAATGACTTTGGGATTCCTTGTCAGTACACAACTTTATTGTACGTTCAACAAATAGTTCAATCCGATGTGGTATTTTGCTTTCTCCATTGACTCTTTTTGCGAGTCTATGAACAAATAATTCAATGTGATCATCATCTTCGGAGTCTTTGTCTTCTGGTTCAGCCTGATCAAAAAATATTATTCGGCATAGTGTAACTACATTCTGGATACCATATAATATCACATCGATAATTAAAAGTTTTGGTTATGGGAAATTAGTTTTCTGAAACATGAAACATGTTAAAAATCATAATTACAAACTATAATCATTTTGACATAGTTATAAGCATCCTACTTACCAAACAACAACTAGATTAATTAATCGTAATTCAACCTGTATCGCGCACTATTACTGTCACACGTTTTCTAACCTCAATAAGAAATGTCGAATATTTCGGTAATTTCATGTATCTGTTTGAAATGGTTGTGTAACGACCTGGCGAGTCAGTTAGTTTATATTGGGATTAATGTTTATAACACGACTAATAAATTAATTTACGAGTTGCATCAAACGCACTCTAGCGTGAAGAGACTCTCCTACGTAATAAGTTTTTCTTACCTTATGTGATCGGGTGACTCTATCGTAAATGAAGATTACAGATGTCAGGGTCAGCCAGTTGTTCAAGGATGTCGTCAGGTAATATTGGTAGAGGATCTTGTGAGTCGAGGATCGACTTAACTATCTCCAGATAGTAATCTGTTTCCTCCAAGGGTATTGGCTCGGTAGCAAACAGAGTAGATTCTGTGTTCGATGGTTTTTCTTGAGAAGTTACGAAGATAGGGGGGTGATCGAACGTAGTTAAGGGCGTAGCGGGTTGTTGAAATAATAAAGATTTATCTGCGTAATCGTGTGATGGTTTTTGAGTCAGGTCTACTGGATATGAAGGTTCCACAGGAAATTGAAAGGGTGGAAAAGGTGATCTTGAGTCCGAAGGGAGGATTTGAGGAATAAGGTTCACACTCAATGTATATGGTTGAACAAAAGGGGGAATTTCGGTTATTACTCGCGTAGCTCCGGTTTGAGGTGGAGCTGGCAGAGGATTCGGATTTAGGGTTAAAGATGTGTTGTCTGCTTGATTACTTGATATCAGGGTGGGAATGTTTCTTTGGTATGTCGAACTAATTCAGCAAGAATTTGTGAAGCGTCTTCAAGACCTTCAAGGAGTTGGCTTAATGTGCTCCTTGCTCCGATGGGTATTTTGATGGTCTTAGTTTTCTTAATAATGGCTCCTCGAGCTACTGGCGCTCCTCTTGGCATTAGGGGACTTAATTATGGATAAGTAATAGGAAAAATATGGACTCGCTTCAGGTGACAACTTAAGGGGGGCCTATACTGAAAACGAAAACTTCTACAATTCTAATTCAAATGAATTGCTATTTAGACAGAATGTTCACCACCTGAAAAGGAAATATTGTACCAAATATGAACTCATTCCAAATAGTAATGCCTAAGTTACGCTGGTTCATTTATATTTATCGAGCCAAAAATACCAAATTTCAAAATGCTCCTTGCGTTACAAATATGAAGTTATTCAGTTCAAACTTATTTGGCTTATTTATGGACACAATCTGAAGAAATTAACGGAGGGTTTTTGAAATCGGATTATTTTTTGTCACAGTACACAATTAATTTTTTTTTTTTTTTTCTCATTGATTTGGTCAATTTTGTGCAGAAAATGGACTACAATTCTAGTTTCCTCCACTTTAGAGTAAAAATACTCCGTTAATTTGTGGGCAAGGTATCTGTGAATGTGCCTATGTAATTCCAAGTCAATCCGACGAAAATTGTAACGCAAGGGACTTTTTCAAGAAGTAAAAATGTAGTTTTGAGAAAACAGCACTTTTGTGAAAACTTAAAGAATATCTGCCTCTGGGTATTTGAATGGATTCTGGAGGGTCCAGGAAGTAATGGGAGAGTGGAGGAAGGGGGGGCCACCCACCCACCCACTTCCCCCCCTTCCTCCTAGGGGCTGCTCGATGCATGGCCTTCTCGTCATTACTTGTCGAGTCAGTTAGGATGTCTAGTTGGATATCAATAAGAAATACCATTATAATTTCAGAATGTCAAGGTAGTTTAATATTTTACAAGGTCAATTCTAGTAACATACATCAAATGGAAAATAAATTACAAAAATGCGAGGTAACAAATATTTCTTAAAATTAAAACAGTTACTGTAAAAATAATTTCCATGATCCTGTATCGTAATTTCCACAATGGTAGCCGATGGATATGCAAACTGCCCTGCTCCATATGTTGGCCCTTCTTTTTTCTTCATTGCTTTTCAGCTGCGGCTTTTTTAATTTTTAGTGTACGGCGGAACTTAGTTGCCAAGTCAGTACTGCGGGCATCACTCTTTCTTTTGCGCCTCATATCTAGTTGCCTACTGATCTTTTCAGCACTTGTTATGCCTCACTCCTCCTCTGTGGATGTTTTTGTGCCTCGAGTCACTGTACAACCCATGTTGAACACAGCTACAGCCTTGGTTACGGCAATGTCAATTCGTTGTTTCGAAACGAATGTTCCTTTAGGACACTTCCTCCAGATGGTAGAATGGAGGCTTTCGTTGGCATTTTGTGTCGCCCCACGACTACAAGCTGCTAAAAGTTCATCGCTCGATAGTCGTTTGTACAGAGGTAGGAGCTTGGTCACCACCTCTGGCTTCAATTTCACTGGCATCTTTTCATGACTACCAGGTGTCTCACCTTTTGTCAATCTCTTGTTGAAGAAGCACCAGGAGTCTGGCCCAGTTGGGCAGTCCGAATGTTGAGGCTTTCGGTCCGTCGACATGCAGTGATTTAGCGTGGCGAAGATCTGCCGCTTCATTTTTGTCACATCTGGAAGATTCTGTGTGACGGCACTTTTATAATAATTAGTCAGGGCAACTATTGTGCTCTCCTTTAGTGTGCCTTCTCCGCGGCCACCGAGTGTGACTCCTCTTGCTTTCCAATCCTTCACGAGATTTCTAATCCCGGTGCCCATTCGTTTTGCCACATGGTTTATACACTCTTCTTTTTCAATGGGCATATCTGGACCATAAACAGCCCCTTTCTTCAGGTGGGTGTAGGTTTTAGCATCGCCATCGGAAAGGACTGTAGTGTACCGCATTTCGCATTCTGCAATTGAACGTTTCCACATACGGTCTGCGGCGGCTGTTTCCATTACAACTGAGGATCCCTCGTAGTTTATGTTGCATTCTCGACTTTCCTGATGTCCAATTTTCCACACTGCATACTCGGGCGAGTCTTCGCCAAGCTCAGATGCAGTTAGCGTACACATATGGCAGAACTTTGACAGCACTTCGAAGTCAATGACAAGGCCAGTGAGTATGTCAATCACTGCGCCAATTCCATATAAAGACGTATATCCACGCTTATGCCATGTGCCATCATAAGACACAGCGATGTTGATCACCTCTTCTGATGTAGGGCTCCCATCAATGGCTTCATGAGCTTTTCGTACAACAGCACGGGCCTTGGATAGAATTTCCTGTCTGTAGCTTTGGCTGTTGTTTGCCAGCATCTTCAAGTGTGCGTTGTACGTCTTGGGAGTTATTAAATTCATCCCCATGGTCATGCAGAAATTTTCCATCGCAGCATGTCCTGTTCCGATACCAATAAATGAATCGACCATCCTTCGGTTGACCTGAAATGGGGACTCATTATTTTGCTTATCAACATGTGGACTGTTGTAAGCTTCACCACATCGAATGTCGCAGCTCCCACATTTCAAAACTAATTTGATGGCAAACCCTTTTCTGTCTCTCATCTGGACCCGAATGGCCTTTTCACCGCAGTTGCTAAAAGATACATTTTTCATTAATTCTTGCATCGCTGTGCAATGTACTAGAATATAATCAGGATCTTGGCTTACTCTACCTGGGGACATCGGTACCTGAAAAGCACTGAACTTTTCATCAGTGGCTGACGATGGTCTCTCCGGGACATCTACAGGGATTGGCGATGCTGCTTGTCATCCAGATAGACCAGGCTGTGGCTCTTCAATATTCTGAGGAACAATCATCGCTTCGACATACTCAGAAGAGGACGACGTGACCTGTAATCTAGAAGCATGGGATGTTACTTGCAACCCAGATGAACCGGGTTGTGGCTCTGAAGAGACCTGGGAAATATTTGGTGTCTTGGCATGCCTTTTTTCTAAAGCTTTCTGGAGTCCACGATTGTACTTACCTGGTCTATTTTTTAGGGGCCGCCAATGGCCAGAAGATTTATCCATGACTTACCTTATCACGTAATAAACTGAAACACTATCGAAAACTAGCCTCTAAATGCAGATACTAGTATTCTACACAAAGTTACACAGACACACTTGTTTACACAACTCTCAGATTTTGTTCTGAAAAGAGGAGTTTGTCAGATTTCCGTGGAAAAGAAGACTCCTCAGGAGCTCCGAGCTCCGAGCTCCGGAGTTCTGGCCGCGTAAAAATATTCGCCAACAAGCGGAAATAGAAAAAAGACGGATGAAAATCAGTATTGTTCTGAAGAGAACAGGTATTTATTGAAATGTAGCTTTCTCAATATGGAAATAAAGTATTCTAATAAGAACAGGTTTCAATACTCAAGAAAAAAGTGTGCACAGGCAAAGTTCTGATCTTGCGTAAGCCAAGCGTGAAAGCGATTGTTATTTGTCGTCATTTGTCGTCTGCTAACATTTGCGCGGTAAAGTTGATGGCGCGGGTTGCATATGCCACCATAGATAGCGCTGCCAAACCTTCAAAAATGATCAGACGGACAAATCACTTCACCAGAAGTTGCGGGACTCTTTGAAGTATTATATAAGACAAAAAACCGAAAGTTGATTTTTTTCATGTTTTTGACCAAATCATCTGTATGGGCCCCCCTTAAGGTATGACCAAGGATATTCTCTCTGGTATTTACCCCGTGATCGGAGATATTGTCTCTAGGTGTCAACGCTGAAGGAGAAGGTTTTGGAATATGGTTAATGTGGTTATTAATGATGTTGGGAAATTTAATTAATATAGAAGAATTTCCAGTAACTGGAAAAGTCAAGAAGTACTTACGTATAGGGGGTTAAACGACTCGTTCTTTATTATTTAGAATAGTTTTATTTCACTTCTGCTGAGTTACACTTTAGAATTAAATATGTTCTTCAAAACACCATTGTATTTGACCAAGAAAAACTTAGAAATGTGTGGTGATTTATTACCGAATTGAATAGTTCTGATTAAGTCAAGTGAAAGCGTTTGTCTCTAATTTTTAACTTTGAAACTCTCTTAATATCAATGTTAAGAAAGAGGCAAATCAGAGGCAGCAGTGAAACAACAGTGTGAAGACTTAAAAAACTCCTGATGATTGAATTGGTAGCTAGCTACTCAGCTTCCTAACTGCTGTTAACCCTACTCCTACTATTACTGGGTACTCGAGAGAGTACAAGAGAGAGCATTGGAGACCGAGATGGACACTCAAAAAGAGAACGAAGACAGCCGCAAAGAGAGAACACTGACTACTGTGTTGTCCCTTTTATAGGCATCTTCTCTAAGAGTGGGTTTTCAAATCTCATTGGTCAAATACTTACATATGAGGTATTCCATGCCGTTTCGACCTGAGTTTGACCCTTGACCTCTCGGATTTGGCCCGCCATTTTTTATATGGTTGTTCCCACTTTGAAAAGCACTCGGTTTTTATTTCAGATTTTTTCGACTCGATTTGAATTTTCTACAATTTTTGAAAACGATTTCATTGATCGACACAATTTAAAAATCTGAAAAAATTCTGAAAAATCGTGTGACAGATATCAAAATTTTGAAGCCTAGGGCCGAAGTGGGGAGATTGTTTCTTCTCACTTTTTCAAGCTTTTTACGAAAAAAACCGTTACAAGAATTGGGAGCGGCAGTCATTTTACTATAGATGGTTGCTGAAACATTTTCATACGTCACATCGGATTTTTGAAAAAAATTTCAGATTTTTCGGCACTATTTTACCATTTGCATTTTTTTTTTTACCTTTTAGCATTTTGAAGATCGTAGAAACAACAGAGATTGAAAGGTATTTATTAGAAAAACAATAAATTATATACTGAACAAAGATGTCGATTCTAAATAATTATTAAGTGTTGATCATAACAGCGTGCATTTATTTTGAGAGGTTCCAGCGGAATTGAAAATCCCATTTTTTCTGTCATAAGGCCCTTATAAATAACTTGCACGACAACAATTTTATTTGATATGGTAATACTTTTATTTCGATTTTTTTCACAGAAATTCATACTTGTTCATACTCGTTCGCAGCTGCCCGCTTTCTCCTGACAACACTATACAGTTGAAAATCTGGTGACGAAGAAAACAATTTTGTTTTCATACCTTCCGGCGTTGGTATGAAACAGTGCTGTTTTTGGGTATTGGGAATTGGCTTTGCCGTTGCAAACCTCTCACCCAAGGAGTCTTTGGCAGCTTCATAATCTTCGACCGATGAGAACCTTTTAGTTATTGACGGCAATGTTCCTACCGTACAAGTCCAATCAAACAAGCCGCGCGGAGATAATATCTGGCGATCAGGTGGAAGTTGCAGACTGGCCCTTCTACTCAATCTTTTTAATGTCCCGCCAATACCATCGCACGGACCTTTGCCAAAAATGCCACTCAGCAGGAACAGAAAAATCGCGATCATGGTACCACAAGTTGATAAAATTTTTAAAGTTTTTAAATTGCTGTGGTGCGCCATCTGACCAGTAGTAGATACGACCGGGTGTCATTATTTCCGCTTTGTTGAAGTCCACGATAATTCTCGTGAACACGTGAACGGCGACAGAGTCATGGTTCAGGTTGTCTGAGATCACGACAAGACTTTTATGCGCTATTTCTTCATCAGATTTATAATATACGACAACTGGAAAAATTGTAGCCTGGTCGTTATTCCAATGGAAGCTCGGGGCACACTGTGGGCAGATTCACAGAAAAATCGGCAAAATCCAAAAATTGAGTGTTCTCATTTTTGATTTGTATGTATGTCATTTCAAAGATCAGGTGTTTCTACGCCCTATTGTAGAAGGACCGGTCCCTACGTTTCGCGGTACTCGACTGACGACAGTCCGAACTCGACCGTTTGCGACTGAAGAACGTAGCGATTTTGTACTCTGAAATTTTCGATTCACGCTAAGTGAAATATATTTCGTTCTACGCTACCGATTTCAAATAGGTAAAATGGAAGATAAGCTTGAAGGTATGTAGAATATTATTATGTCAAATAGTTTTTTGAAATTTTAAACATTGTATGTTTGAAAGCGTGTTCAATGTGTACATTTTAAGCAAGCGTGTAAATTTAATATTGTAAAAGAAGTATGAATATAGTTATGATCGCGGGAGATCTCAGACTTTTGAACATTGTACACTATTGATAATGTTATTAAGATTAGAAATTGATGAAAACTTTCCGCAGAATGCTGCATATCTGGCTTTGGGAAGCGGAATTCTCATGTCGCGCAACGCTCGGCATGTTTGTTCGGGCTGGGCGCATAGTCTCCAGCAGGTATACCTGTACCTGCTGGGGACAATAGCCGTTCCGTGTGGAATATAAAATAATTTTCTACCCAGTGAATCAATGGAATACACCAGTGATGAATAAGAATCCACCAATTCTTCTGACGACGACGACCGCGACGCTGACGATTATGATTAATATTGAAATCAGGAATAATTATTCTATGTAACTCACGTATTATTTTCGGTAATATTTAATTCGTAAAGTGTCTATTGCTGTTTCAACTGTGTTTAGCAATAAAATTCATTCAAAATGCTTTTTGACTAATTTTCCGAAATTCTTTAAAAACTTTCCCTCACTTCCAGACAAACGTTTTATTTTCCCCAATTCTCATTCAAAATTTCTGAAAAAACAACCTTCAAAACACACAAATATTGATATCTGATAGAAAAAGTTGCCTGTGAGTAAGATAAAAATATATTTCCAGTTCGCCATTTTGTTTTTTCGAAATTTTGATTCAAGATTTTCAATAAGTGACTTTTAAACCGCAAATTTACCAATCCTTACACGAATTGGATGCTTCTTAGTAACGCAGATAGTCACTTCCGGTTCACCATTTTGTTTTTTCGAAATTCTGATTCGAGATTTGAAATCAGCGAGGTCAAAAACTTAAGAATCACCATTGCATTCTTCAGTACGCACATCTGCCTAGTTTTGCCGATTTTTCTGTGAATCTGCCCACAGTGCGTTGGAAGGTCGGAGGGCTGCATATTTCCTCACGATTTGAGCAAATTCCTCCGAGATGGTGAATGAGCGTGGAACACCAGTTTTTGTTTTAGGGATTTTGATCAAAAATATATTGTCGTGTGTTTCAATATTTTTCAGGGTCACGTTCATCATTTCATTGCTCCTGCAAGCGCCAGATATCCCAAATATCATGATCACCTGTAAATCAACGTTTTTTTCAGATTTTTATGTCACCTTTATTTTTTAACCTTATTTGTTATTCATTTCTGATCTATTTTTCATCAATTTATTGTAATATTTTATCAAATATAATTCAATTTGTATCTGTCATTTTCGTTTACACACTCGTAATTTGTTAGCCATTTGTTATCTGTTTTATTTAATTGTATAATTATTATTGATTTTTACAAATGAGTCTTCTCGCGTATTTGTAATTATTATTTACTTATTATAATTAAGGTCAAGTTTTTACCTTATCGGCCGAATATTCCCTGTCTGGGGCGTCTGTGAGGAATTTTTGCACGTTTTCTGCTGTGAAGACTTTTGATTGTTTGCTGCGGAACCCTTTTGACGTGGACTTGAGAAAGGCCAAGACTTTATTATAGGTCCTAATGTCGATATTGTGATTTGCGTTCATCATGGTTCTTATCATTGAATATTGACTCCAAAGAGTTGACGGTTTCCACACTTTAGACTTTTCGCCGAAGTAAGCGAGGAAAACATTTTCCGAAAAGGAAGTCTTGCATTCTTTGTTTTCTCTCTCGATTGTTCGGGGAGTACCTTGCTTGCTGCCCGTTCTGCTTCCGCACGCAATTCGGGTGGGGTAGAAAACTCTTGTTCCGACGAGTCACTCATTGTCGCTCGTTACAAATTAGATCGACTCTGATGCGATGTGTGTATACAGAGGAGAAGTACGGCCATTTGGTTACATTGTCAACAGTACTCAGTAGAGACCGTCCGATGGCGCCACTGTCATTTTCTTGTAGAATTACTTTATTCTTTTTTCTCGACCCTGATGTTCACCATCTCTTTCTCTCTCTCTCTCTCAGTAGTTGTACAAGGTGCTTTCTACCCCCATTTTTTTTTTAAATTACCTGTAAAGTCTGACAGCACCTTAAGTTTTACTAGATTTCCAGGGGTTCGAACCGACGCCTTCATGTCAATGAACCCGGTCAAACCGGATGAGGTTGACATAGGACTTATCATAACGACAGTTTTTAAATAAATTAATTGCATTGCCACAAATTTACCGATTTTTCCAAAGTGTTCAGCGTAAATATACAGATTTTTTCGAGATCGTATCGGAGCGTTAATTTTTTCGCGATCGTATACGCGTACGACACTGCAAAAAGTGTTCGGTGTAAAATCAGTATTTATACCTGATGGAACCACCCCACTTCAATTGAAAATCTTCAAAGTTGGCAACCTTGCGAGTAATAGTCGACGCGACTCATATACAAGAAAAAAAATCTGATCAGACACATAAATTAGTGCCCACACAGTAGTTGGCGCCGACGCGTTATTGGTAAGCCAAGGTGGTGAAATCTCCTGCTAATTGGTTCAACGCGATAAGGTAACGTCACCGCCCCGACATACAAAGTTGCAGTCCTTAACCAGCATCCGCAACTTTGATTTTTATAACTGACAGTAGTCGACGCAGACGTGTTATTGGTAAGCCAAGGTAGTGAAATCTACAGCTGATCGGTTCAACGTAATAAAGTGAAGCCCATACCAGAATCGGTTCGATAAACCGACTCATAAAATCTGATCAGACACATAAATTAGTGCCCACACAGTAGTTGGCGCCGACGCGTTATTGGTAAGCCAAGGCAGTGAAATCTCCTGCTAATTGATTCAACGCGATAATGTAACGTCATAGCCCCGACATACAAAGTTGCAGTCCTTAACCAGCGTCCGCAACTTTGATTTTTATAACTGACAGTAGTCGACGCAGACGCGTTATTGGTAAGCCAAGGTAGTGAAATCTACAGCAAATCGGTTCAACATAATAAAGTGAAGCCCCATACAAAGTTGCAGTACGCAATTAATGTTTCACCCACCCCGCTGGCAGTTAAGAAAAATCAGGTGTCGGATTGAACGCTGTTGCAACCCGCATTTGGAGCGCTCTAAGCTAGTAATTCACTGAAAAATTCATTTCATGAAAGATCCGGTTCAATTTCATAGAGCGATTCCATTTTTTTTCGTAGACCAACGAAGAAAATTTTGTTGGGTTTAAAACCACCTCTCCAACGTTTCACCTCAGATATAAAACCCCTGTACCAGCCTAGTGATGCACACAGTTCTACCAGTTCTGACAAGAGAATCATCCAAGCTAGAATGGCAGATAATTCTGAAACGCACGCCTCAGAGTGTCACACTGAAAAGTGTGATGGTAACGAACATTGGGTATTTTGCTCCAATCCTGGATCATTCGAGAAGACGCAGACCCTAATATCCTGCAATTCCAATTGCAAGCGACCTGGATCTGCCCACAGAGATGAATCTCCTAGTCCGAAAAAACAGCGAACGAACGACATTTATCACGCAACAATCACCGAATTCGAATCTTGCAATATTTTACAACGAAAGTATGAATTAAACAAAAGTTGTTCAAAGAGTTTGGAAATTGGGGTATTGATCAAGAGTGATTTGACAGCTGAAATTATAATCACCGTTGCGGACAACCTCAAGAATAAGAAACTGATTTTCAATCACAATACTTGGCAAAATTTGATGTTGCATCAAGAAGTTTTGAGGAAATGGTTAGGATCTGGATTTCTACCCCAATCGCGGAATGAACACACGATTCCTCTGAATGCCAATGGGGATATATTAGTTAAATGCTGCAAATTTTATGACAAAAGGGCAGTAATTTTCTCGACATCAATTATTGGAAGCATCGTAATGATGCAAGTGACTTTTGATAATCTCATCAGGCAGCTTCCATGTGTTCAAATCGTGATAGAAGAACTTACAAAGCATTTGAACACAATAAAAAATCGTATGAAGTTATTCGCTGGAAAACTTTGCGCGGCGATGGAAGAGGAAGCCCTTGATGAACAAGAGTCGATCAAAATTCTAATTAATTCTGAAGATTTCGATAAACATAGTATGGTTGATTGTGAATTGGTTGGCATGGGTATTCTTACAGTAATGAAATCAGTTGAAACTGAATAATGTACATCATGCATATGGATATGCGTCATTTATTTATTGTACTATTATTGATTACATATGTAGCAGTTATTTGGTGTCACATGTTTTTTCAATCTACAATAAATCGATCTATATCTATATCTTTTTGTAACAATAAATGAATCTATGCATATCTATGTAACAATCTGCGCATACCATATGATTTAGTGTTCCCCAAGTAATTTTGAATCTACATAATATACTATAAGAATAAATTGTTACTTGTATATCTATCCATCTATCTATCTATATACTATATATCATGCTACAAGTAACTGCACGGTGTTGTAATTATTCATCTCCCCTGAAACAGACGTAATTAATTATTACCCCCATAGAATCAGGCCGGCTTATGCGTGTATCGCGCAAAGCTGTAGAACAACGCGAGTTGCACACTGCGAACTTTACCTACATCATCATCATCTTTAGAGATCAGTTCGGCACCAAAATCTCCGAATATGGAATAATCTGGTGTGATTGAATCTGTAATCAAATTCAAATGAGCGGTTCAGCGGCAGAATTCCAGTTTTCTGATATGAAATTATTTTAATATCTCACATAATATGGAGCTAGCTTACATGCAGAAACAATAGTCAAAGTCTTACCGACAGGCCGTTCAGTCGTAGTAGTGGTAGTAATCCCAGAGTCAGACTGGTAGAAATTAACAACATTATTATAAGGCGACTTTTTGGGTGGATGCAGTTGGTTTTGTTGAATGGCGGTGCCATCCGATACGTCAGCGAATCGCTGGTAATGTAATCCTGAGTAGGTTACATTCGTTAGTGAATGAATTGACTCTACTTGCAAATTGTGAATCAAGCGGTCAGCCAAGTCCACGGGTGATGCAATTATTTGTTTAATTGCGATGGTGAAAAACAAAATCACTAAGTACTTCATTTTAATGATAGAATTTGCGGTCTGAATGCAACCTTAATTGGGTCGGTTTATAAATACTGAAAATGCCCCCCACCCACCAGCTCAGAGATGCTGATGCAGCTGGCACGCGCTCGTCAAATGCATCAAGGAGAATGCTAATTCGACCAAATTATTCGATCGTACGATCGACGTCAACTCGATCATACGATCTGAAATATGCCGATGCTGAGCAGTCTGAAGGAATATTTTCCACGTGCGGTGCATCGATGAAAAAAAACTGAAAATGCTCCACGCCTTCGAGCTTAGAGATGCAGCTGGCACGCGCTCGTGAAATGCATCAAGAAGAAATGCTAATTCGACCGAATTACTCAATCGTACGATCGACGTCAACTCAATCATACGATCTGAAATATGCCGATGCTGAGCAGTCTGAAGGAATATTTTCCACGTGCGGTGCATCGATGAAAAAACTGAAAATGCCCCACGCCTTCGAGCTTAGAGATGCAGCTGGCACGCGCTCGTGAAATGCATCAAGGAGAAATGCTAATTCGGCTGAATTATTTGATCGTACGATCGACGTCAACTCGGCAGAAGCTGACCAAAACGCACATCATACGAGTGGAGAAATGCCGAGTAAACTATCAAGTCAATCCGAAGGATATTTTGAAAATCGATGGACGTCACCAGGAGTGGTGAAGTGTGCAGATTCAATAATATCATTCATGTAAAATGCTCCCCCCTCCACTCACACCATACGAGTTGATATATGTCGGGGTACAAGCGGGCACGATTCATACGTCTGCTATAGGGTTGACCAGCACGATTCAACATCAAGTTTACGGTATGTGCGGTATTCATATTTGGTAGTTATTACAAATAAGCGTTCCATACTATTCAATAAATCACACTTCAAATAAGTGTTCCACACTATTTGATAAAATCATACTTAAGTTAAGCGTTCCATACTATTGGATCACAGTCATTCATTTTCAATTTAGACTATATACTGATGGAGCCCCCAAAAAAAATCACAACTCAATCATCAAAGTGTGATAAGCCGGTAGTTCATCTGACTGCAAAGGTGGATCAGCCAAAAGAAAACATGGTGAAAAAGAATCAGCACGAGAAGGAACCCCCTCCAAAGGTAGGTAAAATACGTGTAATGAAATTTCTATTGGAGTTCAATCAATTCAAGCATCAAAGTCATTTTTCTGTTCGAAACAAAAAATTCCAGACTTTGTATATTAGATATTCAAATTAGTTTCAATGAACATTATATCAAAAATTATTAATTACAGCCGCAAGCTGTAACCAAACCAACGATTGTTGCAGCTGGCGCGGAAGAAAAGGATCCTGACGATGATATCTGGGGTGAAATGTTCCAGAGTCAGGATGAGTGGTTGGAAAACCAACGACAAATCGACGAGGAAACGAGTCGAATTCGCTTGGAGGATTGGGATTTAGGCTTGCGATAAAAAAATGTGACTAGATGAATAAATGTTTATTTATCATTATAAAAATCGTTAGTTTCCACCCAACATCGATCTCGCATTGAAAACACATTTTCCATAGCACAAATACCTGAGTGGCATGTACATCGTGTCTGCTGCGTACGGGAATTTATTTCATCGGCTATGAATGCGGCATCGATATTAAATAATCGTTTTAATATTATTTTAACAGACTTGTTCATCACTAAAAACGATGGAGAATCTTGTAACTGCGGTTTTATATAAAATTGTAGTCCGGAGTAAGGGACGTATCCATCATTCCAACTGAATCCGTGAAAAGTTTTATTCTCCAATGCTTGTCGTTGATTATCTTCAGGTAGAACAGACCAAGAATATGGGGGCTTGAATACGAGATGTTGAAGGTTATAATTGTTTTTTAGAACTGCAATCTCTTTCACAATGAACGTGTTGTTGGGGCCCGCGAACCCCTGAACGTCAATAAATGTAGGCCCCATGACTGTATACGATATTCTGCAACTAATTGAGCTTGTGAGACATTTATAGTGTTGGAAATTACCTCCCACCATTTGTTCATATCATTTGCCGAACTACGTTCGTGAGTGGACTGTATTCAATAATTTTATCATGAAAAATTAGGCAGTAAGCAGTAGTATTGGGGGGTACATTAACATTGCACTGAAATTCGAGACGTATATCTACGGATGCACTTTTCAGTGATTCGTTTTGACGTGAACAATCGATGACTGCGAGGGGGGCGTGTTTTTTGAATGTATCCAAATCAAGTAATGGTTCTGGGCTGCTAGTCTCACCGTAATACGATCCTTTGAATTTAGCATACATATCGTAGAGTAAAGCATATCGTTTTCGAGTGAAATCTAAATCTAAATTATCGTAGGGATATGACTCAGAATTAAGGTACAGGCGAACGTTCGTCAATTCACAATGATCAAATATACTCGGATCGTGGGTCAGTTTATTTCTTCGTCCGGTTTGCAGCGCTAATATGACATAGCGAGGTTTTTCAAGTTGTACGGCGGTTTTCACGGACCAGGTATGATGGGTTGTTTCTTGGAGCACTGGATACTCATATAGATCCCATGAACGGAAACTCATCTGAATTGATGCCCCACTCGCGAGCAGATGTAACAGCTCCAATTTCTGCAAATCTTCAACACTGATATGAGGCATCCGCCATTGCAATTTACTGAGCTTCAAATTTACTGATACATTTTCCCCTCCTGTGAATATTGCATTTGAATCAGTTCTCGATCGAATTAAAACCAGTTCGTGACGCGTATTGGCGAAATTCTTTTATAGTCTTCGCAGAAGCCCAGCAGAATGCGTAATGGTATGCAGTAATTAAAATATCCTTTATCCAGTTCAACCATACTCCCAGGGATCGACCAGCCAGCAACTTCTAACGCCTTACCAGCATGAGTACTCAATGATAAATAGTTTTTTATTGTCGTGCTTATTCCTACATTTCTGCATCGATCAATTTCAACACCATTCAACTCGTATCGAATTTCATCGAAAAGAAACGCTACAGCGTTATTGACAAATTTTACATTTTTCACCGGCTGATGGACACCATTTGCGTCTGCAACTGAATTTAATAATGTCCCTTCAATATATATAAAACTGTTGCAAGGTAATGTATACAAATCCTGCTGCTGAATTGGAATCCGTATCTCGTCATTATTCTGATACGATGTACTCGCGTAGGGGGCATGTGCATGAACTTCAACTCGGGTTATACTGTTATCAAATACAGGTCGAGCATTAATATTCAACAGACTCGCCATATCGTACTTTGACAATGAATCCCAGTGATTTCAAAAATTGTGCGTTATCGGGAGTTAGCGATTGACGTACGGCGTACGGTGTTGTTTGTTTGACCAAACTTTGAACACTGAGGGATGGAACAAGGTTCGCAGGATATTTGTGCACATCTTCGTAGATCAGCATGATGAGAATTAATGTTTTTGTTCCTTGATGTGTAAGCGAACTGTGATTTCTTCCCCTCTGAAGTTGACCAAATTACCGTCTTGGTCCACAATACGAAGTGTTACGTTGTCTATTACACGCTGGCTCACGGGCAAGTAGATGACATGGTAAGGTGACTCGGAGATTTTATAGCCCGGTGGCACGTTGGCAGAGAATTCATGAATCGTGTGCACTGGACGGGCATTGCTGTAAGCCCCCGCGGTGATATTACATTCAACCCGTAAAATATTAACTTTCAGAATGTTAACGGGTAAATCTGATTCGTGCCACACGTTAGCTTCTAGCCGTCGCTTGGTAAAACCTATCAACGAACCAAGGCTTTTTTCCCCAGTAAAGTCAATCTCATACTTGCACTTGAGCTCGCATTTTAATGTATTGTTATTCGGACGCAGTGTGATTGGAGGTGGCAATTCCGGACTCTGACCCGTTTCACTTATTTTTTCAACTAAATACTTATTCAAATCATCTATTTCGTAAGATCCTTCAGGAATTACGATTTTTTTGTTATTCCCGTAATAAGAGGTATTATTTGTGTGGTCAACGTTCGGTACCGAGTTGAATGTTTCGAAATCCACTAATCCCAATACATATTGAGAATTTTCGCTCAACGCAATTGGAGGAAAATAATTTGCACTGAGAATGGATGTTGACCCGGAGAGCGTAAACGTCAGAGACATGACGCGGTCATGTGGATACTGAGGTTCAAACATCAATGCTCTCTATGTATTATTATGTAAAAAATACAAACACAATTGACCACATATTGATGAATCATAATTTTGATATTGTTGATAATTGTATTCAATTCGCACATCCTTCCCCAAATATTGAATCAATTCTATAGGTGGAGGCAGATTCCCATAACTATCGTAATATTTCGCTTGATCGACACGTTTTACATATGCCACCCAATGAGTGCCAGGTCCATTGATATTATCCAAATTAATAATTCCACACTCATTCTGATGGACAGAATTTTTGAGTAGTTCAGATCGCATAAACACACCTTTAAAATAAGGAATATGCATGGATTTCGCATACGCAAGTAGCTGAATATTAGTTGTCGGACCACCAGGTAGAATAATTATCTCATTTTTGACTTTTTTTTTTTTTTTGCGACATTTTGTTATACCCCCACCCTTTTTGTATGGATTCAGATACAGTCCACGACCCTGCTGCTCCATAGCACGGTTGTGTCGCTGCGTTTCAGATAAAAGTTTGCGTTCATTAGATGCTTGATTGACGGATTTAGCGATACCTGCAGCCCCTCCTGCTAAACTTCCTACTGCAGATAATCCTGCCAGTAATGGAACTAAAAATGGTAAAAATCCTCCCCGTGTCGCTAGCGGTAATATTCGGGGTTTACCACCTTTCCTCCTATGCCTTCGAAGTTGTGAAATTTTTTTTTTAACTTTCAACCGCCCACCAACCTTCTTCCCCCTCTTCAATCCTGCCCCCATTTTCAATTTAACTCGCATAGCACGTGCTACTGCCCATGCAGCTGCCCGCTCAAGCAACGGTGCGTCCCCAGCCTTAACGCGATGTGATGCCTGTTCAGCAAGTTTTCGGTCAGCGATATGACGTGAATCAAGGTCACTGCTTCGTGAATAGGCAATATCGTGTTCGCGACAAAACTTGTCTAATGGGTTGATACCTGGATCCCCGCGAGCTAAACGCTTAGTTAGATGCGTACCCGGACCGCAATACTGATAACCCGGTATGTGTAGTTCAAAGGGTAATGAATTGATAACTCTATTTATCAGACCCCTTCCGACAGATCTCGCTCTTGACATTGACCACAATTTCTTATCGTTACACAGTCAATCATAATAGTATGAGCAGAATATATATTGAATTTGTTGGGATTATTTCAGCAATACAACTTTAGAAATATTTCAAAAATGATTCTTCGCGACAAAGTGATCTGGCGATGAATCAATGTTCATGTACATTTTGAAACTGAGGAAAAAAAATCACACTCGTCTATAAATACCCTTTGCCTCCAATCGCAGCCAACTCACAACCCAACATGCATTTCATAAAGCAACCATATTCCATTCAAGTCGTTAATCTTGATAGTAAAACCGAATTCAACATTCCAAAGCGGCATGGCCCCCTGTTACCTAGTACAATTAGATCCATAATTTGCGGTCCATCTAATTGCGGAAAGACAAATGTTGTTGTGAGTTTACTAGAAAGTTGTAACGGGGTTCGGTTTGAGAACGTCTACATCTATTCAAAATCGCTGGAACAACCCAAATATCTGTAGTGTCGAGTGTATTATATGGACAAAAATTAGTTTACGTTAGGTTTAAATATTAGGATGGTATGAAGGGCGAAAGCCGATATGTTTAAGTCGTAAATCTAAGGTTTAGGATAGCTAGGGTCGGAGGCTAGGCGCCGGTATGACCGTTAGCAATAAGTGTATGTCTGAGTGGAGAAAATGGAAAGTGCGAGTGAGGCTGCATGTGTGACGATGAACAGATGGAGGAGTTGGGTGGAGGGTGTAAGCCTCTCTTCGAAAAAGGCAAAAGAACAGAATTGACCTGACCAGCGACTCAGTAAGACGTATGTACGGAGTTGAGTGAATTGCACGAGGGCGAAGTAAAATAAAGTCTACTTATTGTTTTTAACTTCTTAAATGGACCTTGCATTTATTGATCATCCTTAAACATCCTCGCTCACCCTTAAACCACACATTTCGGTAGTTTATACTACATTTTTGGGGGCTCGTCCGGGATAAGGGTAGTTAGCGAACGGTGACAGTGACTGGCAAGTGAAAAGACACGAGTGATAAGTGACAGTGTAGAAAGTAAAGTGTAAGTTTAAGTTCAATAAGTTGTAAATTATGGCCGACCAGGTTGAACAAGTGGTACAAGGACTCAACGCAGTAGAGCTCAATGACGAACGGGTTGCAGGGATGAAGGTCATCAATCTCAAAGAAGAACTCAGACGACGACAACTCCGTGTGACCGGTAGGAAGCCGGAGTTACAGGCACGACTAAGGGCAGCATTGCTGCTAGAACGGGAACGCATTGCTCCGGGCGAAGAAGACGACGAAGGCGACGACGTTGACGACGAAGAAGATGATGCTGAGGGTAACGACGAAGAGGTCCGCGCAGACGGCAACGGCCAATTAAACCCAGACGCAGATACCGACGACGACGAAGACGATGAAGAAGTTTCAGAAGAAGAAGACGAAGCTCCAGCCCGAGCAAGACGACGCAGAAGACGAGAATCACCTCAACGCGCGCTGTTAACGTTCAAAGACGTTGAGGAATCTCTCGAAAAGTTCAGTGGCGACGATTATATGAGTGTGAAACAGTGGCTAGAAGACTTTGAAGAAATGGCTGAATTGTGCAAATGGACTGATGTCCACAAGATTGCCTACGGCAAGCGACTGTTGAAAGGATCGGCGAAACTGTTCGTCAAACACGAAAAATGTACAAAAACATGGGGTAAGTTTAAAAAAGCTTTAAGAGAAGAGTTTGACGAGGCCGTCAGTGGCCACAAGGTGCATATGGAGCTGTCGCAGCGCAGAAAGAAAGCAGAAGAGACGTCCCAGGAGTATATCTATGAGATGCTCGAAATTGCTGCCCAAGCGGATGTCGACACGCAGTCCGTGATTCAATACATCATACAGGGTGTACCAGACGAGGCAACGAATAAATCGGTGTTGTACGGAGCAAAGACTATTCGACAGTTGAAGGAAAAGTTCAAGCAGTACGAAGCCATGAAGAGGGAGATGAAGTCGAGGTCAAAGCCAGCAGAGCAGCGGAAGGACGATAGGGCGAAGCGGCCCGACGGAAAAGGTGTCAAGAAGAAGACGACAGACGAAGCTACGCCAGTGAAACGGTGTTTCAATTGTGGTGATAAAAAACATGTGGGTGCGGAGTGTCCGGCGAAGGAAAAGGGCACAAAGTGCTTTCAGTGCAACGAGTACGGGCATATCGCGGCAAAGTGTCCGACTAAACCGAAGGAGGCGTACATTGTGTCGCGTCCCAATAAACAAAAGTACATGAAGGAAGTGGCTCTAGAGGACCATAAGTTCGTAGCATTAGTCGACACAGGCAGTGACCTTACTTTCATACGATCAGACGAGTACGAGAAGATAGGGTCACCAGCCTTGCATGATAGTAATCTTAAGTTCGAAGGTTTCGGCTCCACAGGCAATACGACTATGGGTGAGTTTACTAAGAATATGACAGTCGATGGCGACGAGTTTCCCGTCGTGTTCCATGTAGTTTCAAGTACGATTCTAAAGCACAGTCTATTGTTAGGTACCGACTTTCTTGACCAAGTAGAACTACGCGTAAGACGAGGTATCGTGGCATTTTTAAGACTCGACAGGACAGACGACGATAAAGTAGATTCGCCACATATTTTCAGAATTAACGTAGTTGATCAAGCGGACGAAGTTGACCTGTCCCATGTTAAAGAACCTTATTATCGCGAGGAGATCCGTAAGGTTATAAAGAAGTACAAGCCGGAAAAGACGCGAGACGTAGGGATCAAGACTAAAATAATATTGAAAAACGATGTCCCGATAGCGAGTAGGCCACGAAGGCTCTCACCGTCGGAGAAGAAGGAAGTAGAAGACTTGGTAAAGCTATGGATGCAGGAAGGCATCATCAGACCGTCTAATTCAGAATACGCGAGTCCGATAGTGTTAGTAAAGAAAAAAAACGGCTCGACGAGACTCTGCGTCGATTATCGCGAAATAAATAAGTTAATTGAGAGACCACGCTTTCCATTACCGCTGATCGAAGACCAGCTAGACTCTCTGCAGGGCGCGGAAATATTCACGACGATAGACATGAAAAACGGGTTCTTCCACGTACCGGTAGACGAGGAAAGTCAGAAGTATACGGCCTTTGTGACGCCAAACGGGCAATACGAATTTTTAAGAACGCCGTTCGGATTAAGTATTTCGCCAATTATCTTTCAGAAGTTTGTGGCGACGGTTTTTAAGGGATTAATTGATAAGAAATATCTAGTTGTTTACATGGACGACTTGATAATTCTAGCGGAAAACGTAGAAGAAGCTATGGAGCGTTTAAGGCTCGTGTTGGAAGTTTCGAGTCAATTCGGATTAATAATTAATTGGAGTAAGTGTAGATTTCTGCAAACGGAAATCGAATATCTAGGGCATATTGTTTCAAAAGATACCATTAAGCCGTCCGAGAATAAGACGAAAGCCGTAGCAAATTTTCCCAGGCCGACAACCGTTAAAAAGGTCCAAAGCTTTTTAGGGCTGACGGGTTATTTTAGAAAATTTATTGAAGGGTACGCAAAAATAGCTAGGCCGTTAACGGAATTGCTGAAAAAAGACGCGAAGTTCAGTTTCGGGGATCAAGAGATCGAAGCTTTTGAAGCACTGAAGACAGCGCTAAGTAGCGGGCCCGTGCTAAGGTTGTATCGCGTGGGGGCGGAGACAGAACTGCACACGGATGCATCATGTTTAGGGTACGGGGCAATTTTAATGCAACTGGGTAGTGACGACGGGAGATTCCATCCGGTCTACTATGCCAGTGGTAAGTCGACACCGGCCGAGGAAAAGTACACCAGCTACGAGCTGGAAGTACTCGCGATTATGAAGGCCTTGAAGAAGTTTAGGGTTTACCTTCTGGGAATTCCGTTCAAGATTATCACTGACTGTCAGGCTTTCGCAATGACGATGAAGAAAAAAGATTTATGTGTGCGAGTAGCCAGATGGGCTTTGTTGTTGGAGGAGTTCGACTACGAAGTATGCCATAGGCCGGGTAAAAGTATGCAGCATGTGGATGCCTTGAGTCGTAATCCGTTGCCGAGTGCGTTATTGGTAACTGAAAGTGACGACGGCTTGATTGCGCGATTGGTAAGAGCGCAAAATGAGGATGACGACTTGCGGAAAATATTGGACGCCGCAACACGCAACCAAGCCGACGGGTATTTAATAAGGAACGATCTATTATATAAGGAAGTAGATAATGATGTTTTAGTTGTAGTGCCGAAGAGTATGCAAACCCAGGTAGTGCGCCAGGCACATGAGCGTGGGCACTTCGGGGTGAATAAGACTGAAGCTATTGTCCGCAAAGACTTTTGGTTTAAAGCGATGCGGCAAAAAGTAGAGAAAGTGTTAGCGAATTGTGTGAACTGTATACTAGCGGAAAGAAAACAAGGTAGGCAAGAAGGGTTCCTGAACCCTATCGCCAAAGGGGATGTCCCGTTAGATACGTACCATATAGACCACGTGGGTCCGATGACAACGACAAAGAAGAAGTACCAGCATGTATTCGTAGTGGTCGACGCGTTTACAAAGTTTGTGTGGCTGTACTCTACAAAGTCGACGGATACAGCTGAGGTGCTAGACCGCCTGCGTAAGCAGTCCGCCGTTTTTGGGAACCCACGAAGAATCGTTTCTGACCGGGGGACGGCATTTACGTCGAACGCCTTCAAGGAGTATTGCGAGAGCGAGAGGATAGACCACGCGCTAATTACGACAGGGGTGCCAAGGGGGAACGGTCAGGTGGAAAGGGTGAACCGGACGTTGATCCCTCTTCTTACCAAGCTGGCTGCCCCGGTACCTGAGAATTGGTACAAGTACGTAGAGGCGACGCAGAAATACCTAAACGCCACAGTGAGCCGCAGCACAGGTAGAGCGCCGTTTCACCTGTTGTTCGGGGTCAACATGCGAATTAAGGAGGACCAGCAGGTTAAAGAGCTAATCGAGAAGGAGTGGGCCACAAGATTCGAAGAAAGTCGTGACGAGCTGCGAGAAAAGGCCCAGGGAAAAATCAGAAAGATCCAAGAAGAGAATCGCGCGAGCTACAACAAAAAACGCAAGGTGGCGGAAAAATACGGAGAAAACGATCTGGTTGCGATTAAACGAACCCAGTTCGGACCAGGGCTGAAGCTACGCGGGAAATTTTTGGGGCCCTATAAGGTGACACGTGTTATGCGAAACGACCGGTACGCTGTAGAAAAGGTGGGCGAACACGAAGGCCCACAACTGACATCAACGTCGGCGGATCACATGAAAAGGTGGGTCGTGAAAGATGACCGTGATTCCGACAACTGCAGTGAAGATGAGGACGACATCTGAGGCCAGATGTCAACGCAGGATGGCCGAATGTAGTGTCGAGTGTATTATATGGACAAAAATTAGTTTACGTTAGGTTTAAATATTAGGATGGTATGAAGGGCGAAAGCCGATATGTTTAAGTCGTAAATCTAAGGTTTAGGATAGCTAGGGTCGGAGGCTAGGCGCCGGTATGACCGTTAGCAATAAGTGTATGTCTGAGTGGAGAAAATGGAAAGTGCGAGTGAGGCTGCATGTGTGACGATGAACAGATGGAGGAGTTGGGTGGAGGGTGTAAGCCTCTCTTCGAAAAAGGCAAAAGAACAGAATTGACCTGACCAGCGACTCAGTAAGACGTATGTACGGAGTTGAGTGAATTGCACGAGGGCGAAGTAAAATAAAGTCTACTTATTGTTTTTAACTTCTTAAATGGACCTTGCATTTATTGATCATCCTTAAACATCCTCGCTCACCCTTAAACCACACATTTCGGTAGTTTATACTACATATCAATATTTGGAGAAACTTCTATCAAATATCGAAGAAATTGGATACTTCCCGTTCTCCAACAACTGCGATGTAATCCCTCCGACTGAATCACTACCCAATTCAGTGTTCGTGTTTGACGATGTGGCTTGTGACAAGCAGGATGTAATTCGAGAATATTTTTCTATGGGTCGACATGCGCACGTCGATTGTTTCTACTTGTGTCAAACGTATGCGCGAATCCCAATTTAAACAGGACAATATGAATTTACGGCATGTTTACGACGATCACGTTAACACCGATATGTCGTATGAGACATTCCAGAAACTCTGCGCCATCTGTTGGCAAAAGAAATATGGTTTTCTCGTGATTGTCAAGGATGACCCTTTACAGGCTGGTCGTTATCGTAGGGGGTTTAATGAATACGTCGTCTGGTAATTCAATGCATTCAGTTGCACTTTATCTTCCGAAGTATTACGATCAAAAAATAATGTCTGAGTCTGCAGCACTCGTTGAAAACCTTAAAACGGTGAATAAAAAAAATTCGGTTGGAGATACGAAATTAAAAAAAGCGATCGCCCGATCAAGTAAAACAATTCGCGCGAAATACATGGCACTGAAAGTTGGTCAATCGGAAGCTGTGGAGGCTTTGGAAAAAAACCTGGCACCAATCGTAGCACCACTGAAGATGTTAGCAGAGACCAGCAGCATTAATAATGCATCATCGGAACGAAAACCCATAGTACAGGTGAAACGAAAACTTGAGCTAGACGAAGATGAGGACGAGGATCTTGAGCAGAATCGAAATATTCGTTTCAAACCATCCAGCACTCCACTGGAAAATCGCAAGAAGAGACTGCAGAGTGCACCTGCTTCGATGGAAACGAACTCTGATCATGATAATAGTGTTTTCTTGCCACTAGAAACCCTAGCCCAATCCCATTCTGATTAAGTCACCATGCGGTCAATCCTGGAAACTCCTGAGGGGCGGAAATATGCGATACAATACATCGATGAAAACTTTGGTGAATTGACTAAAACATATTTCAAAGGGTTGATTTTCGACACGAAAAATACATTTGATACAACGTTTGGGGTCCGTTTCGTGGACGGATTATGGTTGATTGGTGATTCTACTATTGAAGTAGATAAAAATGATAATATTATAATCAATAATGTTAGGTACAAGGCAACTCCAGGATTGTTGGAATTGATTTTTAAAAGAATTCCCGATGACGACCAATTTGATAACACTGATCTTTTGAAATACAAAAGCATATTGACTGCGACTAACGCCCACAAACGTGGATATATTCTGTTAGACCAGTTTCTTTGTATAGCGTAAGGAGAGATGGGAAGAAAATGATTAGACACGTTTAGGAGTAATTATGATTTAGTTTATTGTAAGTAGAAAAAGGTAAGTTGAATCAGCTAGGACTAGTCAGGAGACGACGACGACAACTACTAACTAGGGTACATAGCGTACACCGGTCTATCGGCTCCGACCATTTCCGGAGATACCCGAGCCTAGCTGTAAGATATGGCGGTATATTCAAATATAACAAAATGCGCTAACCTATTCTTAACACTACCATCGTTTGCGTGTTTTGCTTGAATACTACCATCGTTTATACACATTTTTCTTTTATATTTAACTCGTTACATAGGAACTTAAATCTATCTCTTGGTAATGCTTTTGTTAGTACATCAGCAAGTTGTTTTTCGGAGGGAACATATTTTACAGTTATTTCCCCGGTTGCAACTTTTTCTCTAACAAAATGATAGTGGATGTCTATGTGCTTTGTCCTCTTATGAAAAACCGGGTTTCTGACTAGCTGTATTGCACTTTGGTTATCGACAAGGAGAGTGGTCTCTTTTGCACATGGGCATCCCATATCTGTTAACAATTTTCTCAACCAGATACATTCTCGAGTTGCTGCTGACGCAGCCACATATTCGGCTTCTGTCGTGCTGAGCGTAACAAGTTTCTGTCTCTGCGATGACCATGTTATTGCTCCGTTTGCAAAACAGAAAATATAGCCTGTTGTTGAACGCCTAGTTTCAACATCACCTGCGTAGTCAGAATCAGAAAAACCAATTAATTCAGGCACGTTTCCACTGCCTCTATACTCTATACCTTGGTCTTTTGTGCCAATTAGATAGGCAAATATTCGTTTTATTGCACGCCAGTGTTCATCGTTGTGATTGTTCAGATACTTACTAACTAAATTCACAGCAAAGGATATGTCGGGTCGCGTTACAGCGGCTAAAAAGACTAGTGACCCAACAGCTTCTCTGTATGGTACTTGACTCGAGTTTTTATGACCTTCTTCCGAAGGGTACAATATCACATGCGGGTCCGCTGGAACGCTCACCGACTTTGCATTGTTCATGTTGAATTTTTCAATAATCTTATTTGTATATGCGCTCTGATGTATCATCAGAGTCTTTTCTTCTCGATTTCGTACAAATTGTACGCCAACAAATACATTAGAGTCACCTTGTGTTATACTAAAGTTTTCGCTTAATTGTTTAACAATATACTTTAACGCTTCCTTAGATTTTGATGCTACTAACCCGTCATCGACAAATAATGCTAGGTATACCGGCTGACTTTTGAATTTTCCGGTAAATATACATTTGTCAGCTTCACCTTCAACGAACTCAAATTCACTGAGAAAACGAGTAAATCTAAGATTCCAGCACCTTGGCGCTTGCTTTAGACCGTAGAGGGATCTCTCGAGTCTACACACCACGCTGTCCATGCTGGTTTCTTCTTTTCCACCGACGTCAAGTCCTTCAGGAATCTTCATGTAGATGGTCTCATTTAGCTTTCCATATAGGAAGGCTGTTTGTACATCAAACTGGGTTAATTCGAGATCCTTGGAAGCTACTAGTGCCAGAAACACCCGTAAGGAGTCGTATCGGATTACTGGTGCAAAAGTTTCGGTATAATCGATTCCTTCTCTCTGCAAGAATCCTCTTGCACATAATCGAGCCTTGAAACGAAGCAATTGTTTTTCTTCGTCCATCTTTACACGAAAAACCCACTTGGAATCGATTATCTTCATGTCGTCTGTCTTTGTTACGATTGTCCACGTATGGCTTTTCTCGTGAGCTTGGAGCTCTTCTTTTATAGCATTTGCCCACTGCGCGGCATTTTTGCTATTTGTCGCTTCCTTGTATGAATTCGGAGTTATGTACTCAGCAACGTCTGCTGTGTACCGTCTGGGTGCTCTGATATTTTCTCGATCTCGGAGTACTCTTCCATTCTCTGCTGGATCTTCTCCAGCAGCTTGCGCGTCCTCGAACACTTCAACGTCGATTTCTTCAATATCACTGTTGTTTTCAATTTCTTGCTCGTCCCTGGATACTGGAAGAATGATTTCATCATCTTCGTCTTCTTCCTCTTGCGGTTTCGCTTCCGGTACTTTTCCAGTTCTCTCGTTGAAAACAACATCTCTTGCTTCGATCACTTTCTTGGTGACTGGATCAAATAATCGATAATTTGCCGAGTTTTCTTTATATCCCACGAGGATTGTCTTTCGCGCACGCGCATCGAACTTGTGTGTAAATTGCTTTGGAGTGTGAACAAACGCTTCCGAGCCAAAGATTCGTAAGTGTCTCAGGTCCGGTGGTTTTCCAACCCATATTTCATATGGTGTTTTGTCACTGGTTGTCCATACGGTTCTGTTGAGAACGTACACTGCACAATTTACTGCTTCTGCCCATAGACTCATAGGCAGGCTTTTCGCGTGAATCATCGTGCGCGCACTTTCTACAATCGTTCGGTTATCGCGTTCGGCTTTACCATTTTGTTCAGGCGAGTATGGCGCGGTCGTCTCGTGGTTAATTCCACGCGATGCAAGGTAGTCTTTCATTTCCTTGTTGCAGAACTCACGACCGTTATCCGACCTCAGGGTTTTAATTGATTTCCCGAATTTATTCGCGACCCTTTTGTCGAATTCTTTAAATTTCGCGCACACTTCGGATTTTTGTTGCAGAAAGTACACATATCGATAGCCACTCGCGTCGTCCTTGAATGTCAGAAAATATCGCGACTTACCGATTGAATCAACTGACATAGGCCCGCAAACATCGGTATGCACAACTTCACCGGGCACTGTTTTTACTTTCACTGAGTTTTTATTGAACGGGAGTCTGTGGGATTTCCCTAGCTGACACGGCTCACAGAACAGCACAGATTTGTCAGTCAGAGTCAAACCCTTCACCAGGCCTTTTTTCACCATTTCAGTAATGGCTCGCATGCCCACATGTCCCATTCGTTCGTGCCACACATTAAGAGTCGTTGTCGACATATTCGCCTCTTGTGTGCTAACCGGCTTCGCGACTTTGAACAACATACGCCATACGTCATTGCCTTGAATTTTTCCAGTCGCGAATACACTATCACCTTTCTTCACTTCGACGTATTCACCATCAAACTTTATGTCGTAGCCCATTTTTGTACACGCCCCTACTGAGAATAGGTTCTTCCGAATATTCGGCACATACAATACTTTTTCGATACGTGCATCTTTCCACACACCGTTGATAAGTCTCTTAATGTGCACTGTTCCTTCGCCGGTAACATTGCACGTTTTATTATCTCCTAGCGACACGGTGTCGCCGCTTTCGCTCGGTCGGTAATCGGTAAGCCACTCTCTATGATAAGTGAGATGTCTTGACGCCCCACTGTCGATAAGCCATACTTCGCTTTGCTCTGCTGACATAATGTCTCTCATCTGGCTTCTCGTTGATTCCGCTTGACTGCTTGGCGCACTTGTTGCTTCCTGCGTTGTGCCGGTTTCCACCAGAAACGCACAGTCGCTCTCACGTGGTTTCTCGTCATTTTTCTTGGGCTTCCGACGTTTCTTTTTACAGAACCGCGCGATATGTCCAATTCCTTGGCACTTATAGCACTGAACCACTTGCTTTCGCGACTGTTTTGAATTTTCAGGTACATTGTTCTTGGTTGTGACTAACGCACTCGCTGCGTCATCGTCACCACTGTTCCTCATATCTTCACGTATGAGTCTCTCTTGAAGATAATCAAGAGTTTGTCTCGCGGGGTCTACACTATCCCACGCAATCTGTAGCGTACTAAACTTTGATGTTAGACTCGCTAAGATCTTCGCCATTATCGTCGTATCACTCACTGCTTCACCGACATCTTTTAGCTGACCCGCCATGTTTAGCACTCGAGACACGTGTTGCACAGCAGTATCTTGTTCACTCATTTTATACGCATGGAATTTTTGCATGAGTCCCAGCTTATTCGTCACGGTCTTTTGCTCGTGTATGAGTGTTAATTTATCCCACATTTCCTTCGCGGTTTCGCAGGATAGCACACACGTTTGCTGAGACTCTTCGAGCGATGATAAAATAATGAATTTAGCCGTTGCATTGTCCTTCTTACATTGTTTCACCTCTGCCGCATTTCCAACGGCGGGTACCGGCATGACTCGTGAACCGTCCACGATTTCCAGCACATCATTCATCACGAATAACGCGTTTATTTGTGATTTCCAACCAAGGAAATTGGTTCCGTCGAACCGTTTTATTCCCTTGCTCGATATGCCTACGGACATCGTAGATGCAGAACTTTCACAAAATTTAACTATGCCTCGTTTCACACGTGCCGGCTACAATGGCCGACTTTTTCGCGCACACGTTCTTCCTCTCTTTATACGACTTTTTATACAGGATGTGGAACTGGGCCCATAACCTGTTAGACCAGTTTCTTTGTATAGCGTAAGGAGAGATGGGAAGAAAATGATTAGACACGTTTAGGAGTAATTATGATTTAGTTTATTGTAAGTAGAAAAAGGTAAGTTGAATCAGCTAGGACTAGTCAGGAGACGACGACGACAACTACTAACTAGGGTACATAGCGTACACCGGTCTATCGGCTCCGACCATTTCCGGAGATACCCGAGCCTAGCTGTAAGATATGGCGGTATATTCAAATATAACAAAATGCGCTAACCTATTCTTAACATATTCTAAACGGTCAATTGAATGGGAACAAAGGTTATAAATGGAAGTATATAATCGCGAATTTGTTTAATACTCCTGCACGTAGCGGCTCTTCCGGAAGAGGTTTGATTCCCAGTAAAATGGTTGTCACTAATAACCGTGTAGATTACGTGCATTGGGACGATCCGAATGAACTTGTAGAGAGATTGCGACTTCTGATTGCTTCAAAAACGGCTGGTCACACGGGTCATGACAATGAGATCAAGTCTATTGTTGAAGAACTTCATGAGGCTAAAATTATTGAATAAATATGTGAAACAACTCCAACATCGTGTCAGTGCTGAAATGTCAGTTGGTAAATTCGGAAGACATCTTGATTCTAAACGAGTCCCCATACTTCATACACCCAGTAATAGTGGTAATATTTTGCAAGTGAATGGTAATTTTGACTTCGGCGGTAAAAGGTTGACAAATGCAGCTGTTCCAATTGCTTCAAGTGATGTCGTCACAAAAGATTACATCGATCGCAACTTTTTGACTTTTACGGATAAAGGACATTATAATTTGAAAAATAAGCGGCTCAAAAAAGTGCATACACCGCTGGCAGACGATGACGCTGTGAACAAGCAGTACGTCGATGTTGTGAAAGTTCGGGGGCTTCAGCTTACACAGCATGACAACCTCACGTCGGAACAGTTCGATGCGAAGAATTATCGAATAGTTCAAATACATACACCTTTGGCCGACAACGATGCCGCCAACAAAAAATATGTCGATACACTTCGCATAAATGGACTGCAACCGGAAGCTGATGGAACTTGGAATTTTAATACCAACCGTTTAAAAAATGTTGACAATCCAGTCAATGAATTTGATGCTGCAAATAAAGCATACGTTGATAATCATAACCGTTCGGTAGATGGAAATTATGCGTTTGCTGGTAAACGATTGACTATTGTTGGCGATCCCCAAAACAGTTCTGACACAGCAACAAAATCGTATGTTGATAGGATGATCGCTCAAACAAAGTATTATGTGGATATCAAACCTACTGTTAAACGAGTAGGTCTTATGGATGATTTCGATTTCGATAACAGATTACTGCGCAACGTGCAAAAACCGGTTCAACCATCTGACGGTGTGAATAAGGAGTACGTTGACATGCTGCATGACTCGCTTAAAGATGAACTTCACTTACTTGTTTCACGTGTCAATATATACCATTAAGAATGAGTAAGGAGAAACTACAACTGGTGAGAGAACTGCACGCGCCGGCACGGCGTAATTATCCTCGGAGGAAGGTCATCACTCAGGGTTACGATGATTTGTGGCAAGCAGACCTTGTGGATATGCAACCGTATGCAAAGATTAATAATGGATTTAAGTACATTCTTACAGTAATCGATGTTCTCTCTAAATATGCGTGGGCTGTCCCACTTAAGACTAAAAGTGGCAAAGATGTGTCCGAAGGCTTCAATACAATTATTTCAGGACCCCGAAAACCTATAAATCTTCAAACTGATAATGGTAAAGAATTTTATAACGGGACGTTCAAGTCTCTTTTATCAAAGCATGCCATTAATCACTATTCTACGTACAGTGTAATGAAGGCTTCTGTAGTTGAACGTTGGAACAGAACACTCAAAAACTCGATGTGGATAGCTTTTACCAGTAATGGGTCGTACAAATGGGTTAATATTCTCCAACGATTAGTTTCGGACTATAACAATCGTGTGCACAGAACAATTAGAATGCGACCGCGAAACGTCACACCATCAATTGCAAAAAAACTTCTTACCACCGTGTACAGCAACATAAAAATCGCTGGTCGAGCAAAATTTAAAATCGGAGACGCTGTAAGAATTAGTAAATACAAAACTATATTCTCTCGCGGATTCACACCCAATTGGTCCACGGAGATATTCAAAATAATTAAAGTGCAAGTCACTAATCCGGCATCTTACTTGCTTGAAGATTCTCGCGGACAACCGATTATGGGGAGCTTCTACGAACATGAATTGAGAATAGCTAAATATCCAGATGTACATCTAGTTGAAAAGATCTTACGAAAAAAGGGAAATAATGTATATGTTAAGTGGTTGGGGTTTGATTCTTCACACAATTCATGGATAAATAAGGATAATGTTTTATAATCATGAATGTATTCAACATGAAATAAATAATTATAAATGTATTCTACATCAAATAAATAATTATAATCATAAATGTATTTTGCATCAAATAATAGAAAACAACTTCAAGCAACTTCCAAATCCTCTTCAATCCCACTACGCAACTGCTGAGTTGTTGGTATTTTATAATGACCCCAGGGTAATGTATCAGTCGTATCAGGTAGTATGTAACGTTTAGTGTCGTTTGAGCTCAAAGCTATTTTCATCTCACATACTGAATACACTCTATGCAACTTTGAACGTATGGACTGCTGCTGTCTGTTTAAATCACAGTTTGTCTGCAAGCATTCAAGATAATCCTCAAATGTTATTTGTCTTTGTACGACACAATTTTTTACACCTTTAGCTTTCTTCACTTCGTTTTCATCAATTCTAATTGCATACATTTTAGATCTCAAACCTACAAACTCAGTCATTATATTACCATTATTTTCATCTTTCATTAACCCTGGAACTTTTTTATTCATCAAAGGAATATTGTAACAATTATTCACATTATAATCACTCGTGTCAAACCTTTCAATATCGCGTTTCATTATTTTGTAAATATCATCACATTTTATTTCATACACTAAACTATCTGTGTCTGTATATAGAAGCTTGGATTCATCCTGGAATTGAGGTTTCATGTATTCATAATGAAACGCATACAGACACGTTTTGGATATATCCAATATACACATTCCTACGTAAATTGGTTTGAAAAACTTCACTTTCAACTTTCGCAATTCTATCGCAACGAAATTTTTCGAAAAAATCGTTCTTCGATGAAAATTTGGTTTTGAAATCAAAGATTTTGCTCCGTATCTCCCATACCATTTACTGATTAATTTTATATCTACATGATTACGTACGTTTTCCATGGTTTTACCGAAAACGGCATTATTCATCAATTTGAAAAGGTTTTTTTTTAAATTATTCCTAGCATGTGTGCGCAGATTTGTATTCAAATCGATGTATGAACGTAACCATGCGGACTGTTCGAATTGCAAAATTCGATGTATTTTAGATAATTTTAAACCATGACTTAGGCACTGCTTAAGATTTCTATAATGAATGACATATCGCTGTTTATTGTACAAAGTTGCGAGCAATTTCTCATCTTTCGTATTTGGAGCCTTGGTATGGGTGGGGCAGAAAGGTAAATCCTTATGATAATCGTGAAATTCTTCAGAATATTCTAAATCAACTTCCAAAATATACCCCGTTGAGGCGTCATCTGAAATAGATGTCACATCAAATTGTGATACATCCGCAAACCACTGGAATTTTCCCGTAGGTAAATGCTGAGACATTGCCCAGCCGTATAAATTATTGACATCAAAATACATTAAATATTTTTCTGCAGCATTCACATCATAATTATTCATGTATCTATTATTGGCGCAACTATACCTATTCGAACACTGACTCAAACCACCTCGTATACCTCGCTCTACGTACAATAACATATCTATATCGGTTAACAACTCCAAACGAATTTTCGTGTACTTAAGCATTGCATCCCAGGTCAATCCAGGGAGTGTATAATAGTATGCTGGATCCAAGTGATAAGTTATCATGCAACTTTTTCTAAAATTTTCAAAGACATCCGCTAACAGTAAAACATCTGTCTTTAAGTATAAATCGCTATATTCACCCAATGTCTTTATATTGAATGATTTCCACACATTAACTGCATGCAAATAATCCTCTTCTAAAATATCACTCTTAGTCAATTTATTGTGAAATTTTTCTCTTGGTGGCAGTGTAGTTTCATTCAACCTGCTCACCGAGTTCAAGTAATCATACGGAAACACTCCTTTTCGCGTCAACAGTTTAAACTCTGTGGGATTGATATAATCGAATTTGCTTCTCAAGATTTGCAACTCGTCAACTCCTAAGTATGAACTGAGTTTATCCAAACTGGAACTCGTGAATTTAAATGAATCAATGAATCTTAGTTTGAAATGATTTCCTTGAACTTTTTTTGTGAATGAAATATACTTTTCTTTATTGAGAGCTAATACTGACACCCCTCCTTCGAATGCAGTCATTAATTCAGTGATAATAAAATGTGCATCATAGCCAGTTAGATTGTGAAATACTATTGGAATCGTTCGTTCATCTTTATAATTCAAATTACATCCCATATGTGCGGGGCCTCTATATCGACCGGTAAAGTGGCAATGATCTCGAACTCGTGTGCATGTAGCGGTGAATGGTCCTCCACAGATGTGACAGTACAGTGCATTGCAATAATTTATAGTTTCATGTTGAGTTAACTGGTCCATTTTTCTGAAATTGCTGCACGTAGTTTCCAAGTTATCAGCTATTCTTTTCAATTCCATAACGAACCACTTAGCCGGATTCATGCCTCGATATGATGCATAACGCGATTGTGAGTTATCATACGAACAATGGAAGTAATATCCAACGCTGTATGCGTCATGTTTTTGATATGCATGAGATTTTTTTTTTTCCTGACACTTATCAATTGGTAATTCATTTAATAAACATTCAAAGTCAGCGTACACTATGAATGGAACATACTCTTTGCAGTTAAAATTATTAAACTGTAACCACTTCGTTTCATCATTTGGAAGCTCAACCGCGCAATGATTTAACTTACTACAGTCAGTCTCATGACTCAGCAATTTTATTTCACTATAGAACATATGTAAACACCTATCACACACGAATTTTTTTCGCGTTGATTTCGACAACTGCCTGCCAAGCAATCTAGAAAGATTTTTAATCCAACAAAAGTGTGAGTTTCCACTACTGTTCTGTATCATTAACAAATTAATATGTATCGGTTTTTTATCGTCGGTTAAACACAATGGCTCAATTTCAATATTTTTGCGACCTTCCTTGAGTATGAAAACATTTATAGACAGAGCATTCATTTTCGCGAACTTTGGAATTTGTTTTATTGTCATAGGAAATGAAATGTTTTCCAACTTTAGTATTGTTAAAAAATGAGGATATGAACTTGACCGTTCGGCATGATGTGGTGCCGGGTATAAAGCGGAAACAACTGCCCAAGCAAAACATGCATCATCCTTAACGTGAACATTAATCACTGCTTTTCGCGCTTTAACGCTGGCGGGTAATTCCACGAAACTCGCTCCACTCAGAGGTACACATCGATTCACATTAACCTCTAAATTAATGAGTCGAATCAGGACCCATCCACTATCCCTTTCCTGAAATTCTTCCATCTGAGTTATTATTGGTGTGACGACGTGGTCTCTATACCAATTTTGTAGATTCGATGTTAACAAGATTTGAATATTCACAGTATTAAAACATTTTGTGTCACTTTTTTCTTTTAGGTTAAATTCAGCATTAAGGCTTGTATTTACTTTAATGCAATGATGTTTCCGTAGTGCTTTTCTAATGCGGATCATCACCAAGTATTTAGCATCTTCGAGGAATTGTTTTGGATCAATATGTAGTACGTTAATCACTATACCGGTGCGGATTCGTCCTTTGAATGCCGATTCAATATCCTGCCAGCACACTCGACTGCTTCGTGATTCCTGCGCGATATCTCTAATTCCTCGACCGATTTTGATCTGTTGTTTGACTAAAACTCTAAGACTCTTCAGTCGACCAATTCTTGACTCTAGGCTATGTTTAGCCCCACAAGATAAACCAGCATTATTCAATGCACGCCTCAATAAACGTACAGTACTATCACAATTGCGAATCCATCTGGTGATTTTTTCAGCACTATTCGAATCTTTAATTAATCGAAACATTTCACACAATTTATTTTCCATGTGAATGGATAAATCCGAAATCGATGACATTGTATGTCTTTAATCCTCATTCTCATGAGATCAAAACATCACTGCGGCTTGAAATTTCTCAATGTTGCAGCACCGCGAGTGTCAACGTATTTATTCTGGAGAATTTTTTTCTGCCTGCCAAGATACTGGGGGTTTTAAATGTGCATCACATGTTTACCTTGATTTCTGAGCATTTTTCAACGGTCGTCTGTTGGGTGGTGAGTAAGGATTACAACCTGTAATTGTTGTGAAAAATTGTACAGGTGATTGGTAAGCTGCCTGTCATCAGCAGTTAACACCAATCTGTCACCTGATTTGTTAGATATATACTTGAACATTGGCGCCTTATGCCGCCATTTTTACCTCAGCTGCTGCGCAGCCTAAAATGAGCAGTTGCTATATCCTATATGAAAAGTCTGTATAACATGCGTTAAAAATAAAACCATATTTGATATCGATTAACATCGAATTATTCATTGTTGTAAAACATGACCTGCCCAACAGGTTATGGGCCCAGAGAAGTTCTGAATTAAAAATAACATAGTCAAGTGACGAGAAAAAGTTTTTAATAGTTATTTCGAGCGACCAGTGGATGGAACCTATTTTGAGGTTAGCCGGTCTCGTGGTATAGAGTTTTGCATAGACTATTGTCAGTGTTTTATGAATTAAAATTATATTCAAATCACCTCAGTATGGCAGAAGCTCAAACCACTGTCGGAGGCATGGGGCATACAATCGAGAAACTTGAAGGAACCAAGAACTATAACAATTGGAAATTCTCAATGAGAATGTTGCTAACCTTGGAAGGACTTTGGAATTGCGTGCTCGGTACGGATTTAGACGTGACCAAAAACCAAAAGGCACTCGCAAGAATTTGTCTAAGTGTAAAACCGTCATGTTTTTCGTACATAAGAGAGGCTACAACGTCCAAAGACGCATGGACAAATCTTCAAAGAGCTTTTGAAGACAAGGGATTATGTCGCCGACTCAGTCTCCTACGAAGACTACTCAGGACAAAATATGAAGACTTTGGAACTATGGGTGACTACGTAAGTGGTGTGACTTCACTCGTACAAGAACTAGCGGATATAGATCATAGAGTGGATGACGAAGAGGTCGCGATGCTCCTACTCGGAGGTCTGCCACCAGAATTTGAACCACTAGTGATGGCTTTGGAGGCAACACACATGGTGATCTCAAGTGAGATAGTAAAGGCTAGACTGATGCAGGAAGATTACCGGAGAACTGATGCAGCATCAGGATCAACAACCGAGACTGCATTTGGTGTCAAAGCTCCAAGGAAACGAGAAGGTCCAAAGAAGAAGGTAGTGTGTCATCACTGCGGCAAGGAGGGTCATATTAAGCCAAAGTGCCGTGATCTAAAGAAAAAGAAGGAAGATCACAACAAGAAGCCTGAAGAATCGCTGTTATTGACAACTGCTTTATCCGCTGCAGTTTTCAACGATGATGACTGGTATGTCGACTCCGGCTGTACAGCTCATATGAGCATGCGCCAGGATTGGTTCTCAAATTATTCTATTATCGAGCCGAAACAAATCACTGTTGCGAATAATCACAAGTTGAAAAGTGAAGGCTTAGGGAAGATTAAAGTAGAACTAGACAATAACGTTCAAAAAACTATAACAGATGTCATGTATGTTCCTAGAATTGCAGCAAACTTGCTCTCAGTTAGCAAAATGACTGAGAAAGGACTGATAGTAATATTTGATAGTGACAAATGTTGCATATATAATAAAGATAAATGTAAAGTTGTAGGTCTTAGCGAAGTTACCGCATCTAACGTAGATGGCGTGTACAAATTGGACCAAGCCATTAAACCAGACTGTCAAGGACAAAGAAAACATACAATAGAAACTGGAAATTCTATTGCTATGGCAATATCTCAAGATATATGGCACAGAAGATTGGGTCATCTAAGTCAGAAGAGTTTGGTAATGATGAAGAAAGGATTAGTCACAGGAATTGATTTACGCGAGGAAGGAGATATCAAGAATTGCGTCCCATGCATCGAAGGGAAGCAAAGAAGAGATGCGTTCCCAAAAGGCATCGCAAAGCGAGCCAAGGCACGGCTAGAGTTAATTCACTCAGATCTCTGTGGTCCCATGACGGAGTCAACCTGGGGTGGCGCCCGTTACCTACTGACTTTCACAGACGATTTTTCAAGAAAAACATTTGGTTATTTACTAAAATCAAAGGATCAGGTATTTAACAAATTCGTTGAATTTAAACAATTGGTAGAAAACCAAACTGATTTAAAGATTAAAAAGCTAAGAACCGACAATGGTACGGAATATTGTAATAAGATTCTCGAAGATTATCTCACTAAGCACGGTATAATTCATGAAACTACTGTTTCATATTCGCCACAGCAAAATGGGGTGGCCGAAAGACTAAATCGTACTATAATAGAGAAAGCGAGAACAATGTTACAGGATTCAGGATTGACGAGACGCTATTGGGGTGAAGCTGTGACAACGGGAATATATCTGAAGAATCTCAGTCCAACGGTAGCGGTTCCAGGAGCAACACCGGAAGAAATTTGGACTGGATCAAAGATCGATGTATCTCACTTAAGAGTATTTGGCAGCAAGGCATATGCCCACATACCAAATGAACTAAGGAAAAAGTTTGACCCTAAATCAAAAGAATACATCATGGTAGGTTACTGTGATCACACCAAAGGATATCGACTGGCCGATCCCAGACAACCTGGAAAGGTGATAAAAGCGAGGAGCGTCATATTCCTAGAAGATAATACAAAGGAGAAAAATAAAGAAACACACATCACAGATATGATTCAAGTCAATGAACATCAAAATGTACAAGATGTTGAAGAAGACAATGATGAACCTGAAAATATAAGTATACATTCAGGGGAAGAATCTATTCCTGAGGATGCATCGGAGGATTATGAACCCGACGATGACAGTTCGGATACATTAATCACTGCGAACGAGGAAGATGATGATGATATGTTCGACGCTGAAGTAGAACAACCTGTTCAAGAAGAAGTTGACAATGCAAGGCCAATTAGAGAAAAACGCAAGCCAAGCTGGATGAACGACTTCGAGACTTCAATAGTATCCTTTATGAAAAATACAAATGGTAATGAACCACTAACATATAACGAAGCAGTCATATGCGAAAAGCATAAAGATTGGAAACTAGCTATGCAAGCAGAATATAACTCACTGATTAAAAATAAAGTCTGGGAGTTAGTTGATCGACCTAAGAAAGAAAATGTAGTTAAATGCAAATGGGTTTACAAAGTTAAAAATAACATATCTGATGACTCTGAAATTCATAAGGCGCGTTTAGTAGCTCGCGGTTTTAGTCAAAGATACGGTATGGATTTCGAAGAGACTTTTGCACCCGTGGTTAGGCATTCTACCATAAGGTTGTTGTTTGCAATAGCAAATGAACGAGATATGGATATAGATCACGTAGATGTAAAGACAGCTTTTTTAAATGGTGAATTAGATGAAAGAATTTATATGGAACAACCCACTGGATTTGAAACTGGGGGATCCAATAAAGTATGCTTATTAAAAAAGAGTATCTATGGTTTAAAGCAAGCTAGCAGAGCTTGGAACCAAAGAATTCATTCGGTTTTGAAGGAAAATGGTTATAATCAATCAAAATTCGAACAATGTGTTTATATAAAGAGGAATGAAGAGGAATTAATAATAATTGCGTTGTATGTAGACGATTTCTTCATATTAAGTAACTCAAAAACTCAAAAGCAAACACTTGTAAAAGCATTAGAGAAAGAATTCGAGGTCAAATTCTTAGGACCAATAAAGAATTGTTTAGGAATAAAAGTAACGAGAAATAAATCAGAAGGAACATTGAGCCTATGTCAAAGTGAATATATAAAAAGCTTATTGACCAAATTTGGCATGTCAGAGGCAAAAGCGATAGCAACGCCGATAGCATTAAATGAAAAATTAGAAAAGTCTGAAGTAAATGAAACAAAATATCCCTACCAACAATTAATTGGAGGATTATTGTATCTTGCTGTATGCACACGTCCAGACATTGCATATGCCACAAGTCTGTTGAGCCAATTTAACACTTGTCACAATGAATCTCATTGGATAGTTGCAAAAAGAATACTAAGGTATTTGAAAGGGACAATTGATTACTCATTAACATTTAAAAAGGGCAAAAATCAACTTGAGGCATTTGCAGATGCAGATTGGGGTAGTGATCTAGTAGATAGGAAATCATATACAGGACTAGTACTTAAGTTAGGAGGTAGTGCAATAAGTTGGGAATGTAGAAAACAGAAAACCATTGCACTGTCGAGCACCGAAGCGGAGTATCTAAGTATAAGCGACGCAACCAAAGAGATAATATTTGTTAGAAATCTGATGGAAGAAATACTTAATGATAAGAGAACAATAATACTGTACAACGATAATCAGAGTGCACAAAAGTTAATAAATAATGGTCAACATCATCGAAGAACAAAACATATAGATGTGAGACATCATTTCATTAGGGAAGCTGTTGAGAATAAAGTAATAAAGATAGAATACAAAGAAACAAACGATATGGTAGCAGACATTTTGACCAAACCTTTGCCAAAAATTAAACATAACCAATATATAGCAGATTTAGGTTTAAAAGCGTCATAAGAATGTTAAAGTAAGGGGAAGTGTTAGATATATACTTGAACATTGGCGCCTTATGCCGCCATTTTTACCTCAGCTGCTGCGCAGCCTAAAATGAGCAGTTGCTATATCCTATATGAAAAGTCTGTATAACATGCGTTAAAAATAAAACCATATTTGATATCGATTAACATCGAATTATTCATTGTTGTAAAACATGACCTGCCCAACATGATTGAATGCTAGTACTATACCAGTAATTATCAGTTCATCTGACGCCTCGCAATCAGGTTGTCATGAAGCATTTCTCCACTCGTATGATGTGCGTAGAGGCCAGCTTCTGCCGAGTTGACGTCGATCGTACGATCTAATAATTCGGCTGAATCGCCATTTTTTCGTTTATGCATTTGGCGAGCGCGTGCCATCTGCATCTCTGAGCTCGAAGGCGTGGGGACATTTTCAGTTTTTTTCATCGATACATCGCGCGTGGGAGATATCCTTCAGACTGCTCAGCATCGACATATCTCAGATCGTACGATCTGGATCAAGGACTTCATCTGCACACTTCACCACTTGTAGGATTTTTTTTTATTTTACCAGTGGTTCAAGTATAAATACTGATTTACGCTGGACTCATTAACGGTGGTGAGTTCACAGTGGCAATGCATCGCACATTTGTTGACGTTCAGGGATTTCTTGGACACGACAAGGACTTCATAGTGAAAGAGTTCGCGTCACTAAGTGCCGAAAACGACCGAATTATACATCTCATATTCAAAGAGCCCTACGATTATATGGAACTATCCGACAAACGAAAAAACTCTGTAAATAGGGCCTCGGCATATCATGGAATGAGTTGGTGGACTGGATGCGCTCCATACGTAAATCTTCAACCATTTTTGGATAAACATCTGAAGGAATCGGAGGATCAAATTTACTATGTCCAAGGTCTCCAGAAATGCATTTGGTTGAAGCAATGGAGCAATGCCAACTTCATTAATATGACATCATTCGGTTGCCCTGGACTGGATTCACTAGGAGTTTCGTATCCGTATGAACTTAGGTGCAGTGCGCATATTATGCGATGTGCTGTGAACAACGTTTGTTTATTGAAAAAATGGACCAGTATGAATAAATCAAAGATTATTCCCCCTAATTGCTGGGTATAAAAGACTAAGATTAGCATGCCGAGGGTTAGTCTACGAATTGTTCTCGATAAATGAGAATCACTCGATTGCAGCAAGAATTAAGACGGCGCATAGAATTACTTTTAAAGAATATCGACGAAATAAAAACAGTGATTAAAACCAAATCGGATCTCAATCAAGTTATAAGGAAATTGGAGAATATAAATTTGACATGACGAGCACTATGGACTTATCAAAAATTAATAAGATGGGGCGATGTGATGAATACCTTCCGACTAAAAAATTGGCAGATCTGGAAGTACATAAACATTATCCAATCACCACCTTGCGGAAAGTACAAACAAGATTCGGGACAAGAATAACAGTTGACATCGACAACTCGTTTTCAGCGTTTCTACCTGCACGTATGTCCAAGGTGTTGATAGATGATGTCGACTTATTCCACAAAATGATACTGGCTGCCGATGAAAATCGTCTTCACATGCACAATCTTGGCGGACTGTATAACCGAATCGAATTTAACTATATGTAAACTATACCTTGCTTCATCATTTATCATGTTTGAAATAAATCATTGATTCTATATGTAAACTATACCTTGCTTCATCATTTATCATGTTTGAAATAAATCATTGATTCCAATTGCTGTTATGATAATTTAAATCCCCATCCTTAAGAGAGATATGACCATTTAGTTCCATGCACTATAATTAGAACTGGTTTGGTTTTTCATGACAAATGCAGTTTGAAATAAATCATTGATGCGAATTGCTGTTATGATCATTTGAATCCCTATCCTTCAGAGAGATATGACCATTTGGTTGCATCCACTATAATCAGAACCGGTTTATTTTCATGACAGATGCAGTATTATTTGATTTTTCTTAACTGCCAGCGGGGTGGGTGAAACATTAATTGCGTACTGCAACTTTGTATGGGCTTCACTTTTACCTTGGCTTACCAATAACGCGTCTGCGTCGACTACTGTCAGTTATAAAAATCAAAGTTGCGGACGCTGGTTAAGGACTGCAACTTTGTATGTCGGGGCGGTGACGTTACCTTATCGCGTTGAATCAATTAGCAGGAGATTTCACTACCTTGGCTTACCAATAACGCGTCGGCGCCAACTACTGTGTGGGCACTAATTTATGTGTCTGATCAGATTTTATGAGTCGGTTTATCGAACCGATTCTGGTATGGGCTTCACTTTATTACGTTGAACCGATTAGCTGTAGATTTCACTACCTTGGCTTACCAATAACACGTCTGCGTCGACTACTGTCAGTTATAAAAATCAAAGTTGCCGATGCTGGTTAAGGACTGCAACTTTGTATGTCGGGGCGGTGACGTTACCTTATCGCGTTGAACCAATTAGCAGGAGATTTCACCACCTTGGCTTACCAATAACGCGTCGGCGCCAACTACTGTGTGGGCACTAATTTATGTGTCTGATCAGATTTTTTTTCTTGTATATGAGTCGCGTCGACTATTACTCGCAAGGTTGCCAACTTTGAAGATTTTCAATTGAAGTGGGGTGGTTCCATCAGGTATAAATACTGATTTTACACCGAACACTTTTTGCAGTGTCGTACGCGTATACGATCGCGAAAAAATTAACGCTCCGATACGATCTCGAAAAAATCTGTATATTTACGCTGAACACTTTGGAAAAATCGGTAAATTTGTGGCAATGCAATTAATTTATTTAAAAACTGTCGTTATGATAAGTCCTATGTCAACCTCATCCGGTTTGACCGGGTTCATTGACATGAAGGCGTCGGTTCGAACCCCTGGAAATCTAGTAAAACTTAAGGTGCTGTCAGACTTTACAGGTAATTTAAAAAAAATGGGGGTAGAAAGCACCTTGTACAACTACTTCTCTCTCTTTACAAAAGCGCTAGTGAGTGTTGTAAAAAGAGCTTCCTTAGTCTCTCTGATAATTCTAAGTCTAGCGATAATTTAATTGATCAGGGCAACCAATTGCACTCTAGTGAGGCACCAGCAGCAATGGACAGGGACCTTATCGACAAAATGCTCGTTGCTATCAACCAGTCTAATGTTATGAATAGAGAACTGTCGGCTACGAATAAGGAGCTAGCTGCTCTTGTTGCTCAGCAGACTAAAGTCAATTCTGACATAGCTAATAAATTAAATTGTTTGCCTGAATTACTCGCGAAAGTTGATAGGCATAATGAAATTATTGCGCGGCTCGAAGCAAGCAACTTGCGCTTGACTAACGATATCGAGCAGATCAGAACTGCAGCTACATCTGCGTTACCTGTCACATCTGCTGCCAAAATAATACTTGCGGGCGTACCTATCGCGGTAGCGGATCCACCTAGAACCGCCGTGCTGAAAATCTTTACTGCTCTTAGAGCGCCTGATCTGATTACTGAGGTTCTGGACATCCGTCCATTAACTAGGAAAACAAACTCCGTGGTTGGTGATAGTTTGGGCAGCTCGTCGTCTACTCGTAATACCTATAGGTCTTTAATTGTTACTCTTAGGTCACAAGTAGTTAGAGATCATATTATTACTCTGAAGCGTGCCAAGAAGAACCTGCCGGCTGCTGAAGTGTTTCATTCTAATTACGCAGGTCTGATTTATGTAAACGAATTTCTCTCTTCGGAAGCCTATGACTTGCTCAAACGCACGAAAGCTAAAGCTGCTAACCTTCATTATAAGTATGTCTGGCTACGTTCTGGGGTCATCTGTGTGCGAAAAACAGAGGGAGCACCCATAATTTTTATTGAAAAGAACGAGGATCTTTCTAAACTTACTTGACTAACTGATGATCGTGATACTGGGCGTGTTCCTGCACTCACTAATGTCAAGATTGCACAATTTAATGCGAACTTGCTAGTAGGACATCTAAATTATTTTAAAGCTCATTTAACGACCAATTTTTATCATATAATTTCTATTTCGGAAACTTGGCTCCACCCTCTCGTACCTGATGACTTGATTAGTCTGGATGATTACACACTGATTCGCAGGGATCGCGAGGGTAGGCAGAGAGGTGGCGTTGCTTGTTACGTACATTGTTCACTAAATGTTAAAGTATTGGAGTCTTCTCCTGGTCCGTTCTCAAACGCGCCCGAGTTTTTAATTCTTGACATCTGTGGTCCCAACGGACAATCACTTTTATTTGTCAGTATGTATAGAAGACCCAAAGGGCTCCTTTTTTAAGATTTCATTTCGTCATTTACGAAACACGCAGTCGCCTTCAATAATATTATAATCTGTGGTGATCTAAATTGTAATCTACTCAATACCAACGTAGAAGCTACTTTTCTCCGCGAATTTGTGTCGTCTCAATCGCTGCACATTGTTCAATCTGACGCGACTCATCACACGTCCACGTCTGATTCCTGGCTAGATGTTTTTATTGTTGACGATATGGAGAAAATTACCGCTTTTACTAAGTCCGATCCATTTATAGCGGGTCATGACCTATTAGAACTTACCTATGATTTTCATGCTAGCCAGCCTCAGGAACATCTCATCACCTGGAGAATTTCAAACATTTTGATGCAGAGGCGTTTCTGGTCACTCTTATGCATTGCTTAAATGTAGCTGATTCAGGTACGCTAGCCCTAAGTTCCACCTGCCCTGAGGTTGACGCATACACTAGCTCTATTATTGACTGTTTAGTGGAGGCTACAGACCTTCATGCGCCGAAATGCACTTTTACCGCTAGGAAGCGCCATCTTCCCTGGCTTACACTAGAGTTGAGAGCTCGTATCAAGCGCCGTAATTCTTTGTTCAAACTAGCTAAGAGATCAGGCTGTGTTTTAGCTATGGCTATCTTTCGCCACTATCGGGATGAGCTAACGCGTGACATGAGGATTGCAGCAGATAGTTATAATTTAAGTGTGCTCTCTGGCATCAGTGACTGCTCCAAACTCTGGAACGAGCTTGCGAAATTAGGACTCGTCAAGGTGCGACAATGCTCCCCGCTTGCGTTTTTCACAGCTGACGAACTTAATGTTACATTCACTGCTGTCTCGAATGTATCTCTTGCGTGTGAGCAGGTGCAGCTTGACTCGTTGCTATCTGAGCCTCGTCCTTTGCCTGCTGATAGTGAGCTCTTCACATTTTCTCTGGTCTCAAGTTCGTGTGTGTCTTCGCTCATTCGTCTCACGCCATCTGCATCGCGTTCAGCTGGACCTGACGAGGTCTCTCTTTTCATATTACATCAATCATCACCTCTTCTAGCTGATAGACTTGCCGCTCTATATAATCACTGCCTTGCGCATGGTTTTTTTCCATCACCATGGAAACGTGCGTTTATCAGACCTCTGCTTAAAATTAATCCACCTCAGTCACCTGCTGACGCCAGACCTATTGCTAATCTGTGTGAGCTGTCTAAGATTTTTGAGCGGGTGGTTCATGCGCAAATCCTCGACTACCTTGACACGCACAATATTTTAGAAGTAGATATAATAAGAGAGTTCTGGATCCAGCCTTCTTTACCGGCCATCAAGCAGTCGGTAACGTATCGACTGTGATAGTAAGTTACCTGCCGCGATGGTAACGATTTTGGATCATGGTTACCGATTTAGTTACCGACAATCTGATGGTTACGATTTTCTGTCATGCGATGGCGCCACTACCGATCAGCATTTTGGATCATGGTAACGATTGCCGATCTTTCGATACCGATAGTCCGATGGTAACGATTACGGATCGTCGATCTTCTGTTACCGACAATCTGATGGCTGCAATTTTCCGTCGTGCGATGGCGCCATTTCGAATCATGGTAACGTGAATCATGGATTGTCGATCTTCTGCTATCGGTAGTCTGATGGTAACGATTCTGAATCATGGATTGTCGATCTTTCGTTACCGACAATCGGATGGCTGCAATTTTCTGTCGCGCGATGGCGCCACTACCGATTCGCTTTTGGATCATGGTAACGATTACCGATCTTTTTTCCCTCTTACCGACAATGGAATAGAATTCTTAGCTTATATACGAATTATACTAGCTGAAATGCTCGAAGAGTGACAGGGTGTTGTAAGCAATGGCGCGAATCATCTGATAATATATGTTTTGTTCATTCAATATTTCCTACGTCTAACCTATTCTAGAAGTAATAATTTTCTTATACGCTATTTCTCAAGTCTAACCTATTCTAAAGTCTCAAGTCTAACCTATTCTAGAATAACAATTTTCCTAAAACTATATATTAAACTGAAACTTAAACTATATTTACATAGATGTGGCGGCGATCATGCCGCGCGTATCTGAAACATACGGGTATATTGCAATAATCGAACGGTATGTGATGAAAATGATATTAACTTACCGGGTGACGAGTCGAGGTGTCACTCAGGGTCGGTGATGTACCCGAAATCCTCCCACCACCTCGCCACCTCCTCTGGGACCCCACCGGGCCAGCGCCGCCGTTCCTCGTACGCTTCCCTGGCATCGGCGAGGTCCCACTCGTTGTCGGGCTCCTCACCCTCCTCGGCATGTCGCCGCCACAGACCCTCCCCCAACAGAGGGTTTTCCTCCACCACCTCCTCCACCTCCTCCTGCTCCACCACCTCCTCCCCCTCCTCCCCCTCCACCTCCTCGTATGAGCTTTCGTACCCGTCATCCATCTCATCATCGTCCCACCCCAGCCAACGCTCATCATCAAATTTATCCATATTGTCGTTCATGTCTGCAATATGGAATATTAATTACAAAACCATATCCATCGTGAAAACTATGATATCGAAGAATAACGATACTTACTTCCTAGTCTTGCACTTTCTGCTCTTGAATCAATAGCTTGATTGTTTTCTGGTTTCACGGTCTGGCTGGTTGCAGAATGTGTAAAACTCTATGCAAACTCGCACTTTTATGTCCAACTAGAAACCCAAAAATACACACCCAATGTTGGTGGGGGCTGCCCAATGGCAAACCCCGATAATATTTTTCCCGCATAATGGTGTGAAAAGGCCCAAACCCCCAGGTACAAAACCTCTGAACTATGGTTGGAAACGTTTGAATTTTCATAGTATTAGAATGGTTGAGGGTGGGGGTGGGCGTGCACATATGAAACCCCAAAACCTGCGGCGGGTGTCAACATTCGTATGGTGTGAGTTTGAATGCAGAGCTGTAAAATTCATCGAAAAAAATGGACAACGTTGGCTATATGAATCTCGTTGAGATGATGAAAGATGCATACAAGTTGCTGTGTGCACTACCCTCGGAACAATCGAATGAAGATATTTTTATTCACTGGCGTGATATCGCGATTGAAAATGTTCGATTCTTGAACGGTATTTTGACACAACCAAAACTGTGTGTGAGTGAAAAACAACAACTGCAACATATAATTTCACTCCTCCAATCGTCGGTGGTGAAATTTGAACGACACCATGCGGGTATTGTTGGCGGTAATATTGGCGATGATATTCACAATCGTGTTCGATGGGATGATATGAGGAGTGCCTTCAACTGTCGTATACGCACCGGAGCCGTGACAAATCTTCAACACAAGGATTTGGGGAGATTTTTGGCCGACGCTGGGGTGATAACTATGGAACGCTTGAAAAATGTGCTACGCGAAGTGGGTGGTATTAAGGTGAATGTGGGGGTTTCATGTAGATTTGAGAACGTCAAAAACGATGAGATCAGTCTGGAAGTAAAAAACTTCAATACAGGCAACGCCACTATTCTTCCATCGACTGATCTAGAAACCTGGTTCAGCGATAATGTAACGAATCCTCTGCTAACCATGGTGGAAGATTTTGAACAACGAGATTCCGGTTGGAGCATGATCGAGATCATTAATGCGGTGATCTGCATCAACCGATACGTGCCTCTTCGCGGAGGACTTTCGACATTCACAAAGCTACCTGAGGACATTCAACGAAAGAGGGCGGTGGTCAACGTACAGAACAGTGATGATCGATGTTTGTTGTGGTCCGTCACCGCAGCTCTCCACCCCACAGACGTCAACACAACCAGAACATGCAGCTATCAACGATACATCTCGGAGCTAGATTGCACAGGTATCAAATTCCCCGCAACCCTGCGTAGTGTAGAAAAATTTGAAAAAGCAAATAATTTGAGAATAAATGTATATGGAATTGAAAACGAAACTTTCTCAAATGCGGAATCAAAACAGAGCATTATCACCCCTCTTTATCTTAGTAAAAATTCAACAAATCCTTGCGAAAAGACAATTCACCTACTTATGGTTGAAAGTCACCCTGAAATAGACCGCGATGATGATGATGATAATGATGACTTGAATAATTTCAAAGTCAGATTTCACTTTGCGTGGATCAAAAATCTTTCACGACTGGTTAGCCGGCAATTATCAAATCATAACGGCAAACAATTTTTGTGCGATAGATGCTTGTGTCACTTTAGCATACGCAGCTTGTATGAAAGCCACAGGCAAGATTGCATTCGAATGAATAGCATCCGAATGGAATTTCCGGGGAAAAATTTTTTGGAATTTTCCAATTTTCAGAATAAGGGAACTGTGCCATTCGTCGTTTACGCGGATCTTGAGTGTATATTGAAACCGGCTGCGAATGAATCTCAAGAGCATATCCCCCATAGTGCCGCTTATTATGTACATTGCTCATATGATGGAACATTATCGGAATATAGAAACAAGCGCGGGCCCGATTGTGTTGAATGGTTCATCAAGCAGCTTCGCGAATTATCCATTAAAGTAGAGTCGCGCATAAAAAATATAATTCCAATGGAATCTCTGAATCAGACACAACGCGACCGTCATATGCGCTCAAAAAATTGTCACATCTGTGAGAAGCGATTTTTATCGGGACAACAAAAATGTCACGATCACTGTCATTTCACAGGTAAATATCGCGGTGCCGCCCATAATCGGTGTAACTTGAATTTTAAGGAGAAACACACAATTCCGGTTGTTTTCCACAATTTGTCTGGCTATGATTCGCATTTCTTAATTAAATCTTTAGCTTCAAATTTTTCGGGTAAAATCACACTATTGCCTATTAATAAGGAAAAGTATATATCATTTACCAAGAGGGTTGACGGCACTACGATGAGCTTGAGATTCATAGATTCGATTCGATTTATGGCCAGCAGCATCGACAAATTGGCATCATACCTGTGCAATGCGGATAAAAAAATAACACGGAATTTTTACGATGATCAGGGAAAATTTGATTTGATGATTCGCAAAGGTGTATTCCCCTATGAATACATCGATTCTTGGGAAAAACTCGATGAACCAGAATTACCAATTAAAAAAGATTTTTATTCAAGGCTAAGTGATTCTCATATTTCCGATGGGGATTATGAACATGCGAAAAATGTTTGGGCCAAGTTCGATCTAAAAACTCTGGGTGAATATTCCGATTTATACCTGAAAACCGATGTACTTTTATTAGCCGATATATTTCAAAATTTCCGCGATAGCTGCTTCAAAACGTACAACTTGGACCCTCTGCATTATTACACCGCGCCAGGGCTTGCTTTTGATGCTATGTTAAAGCAGACAAAAATTAATCTCCAACTTTTAGACGATCCTGAAATGATATTATTCATTGAGAAAAGCATAAGAGGTGGTGTGGCACAGTGCTCGAATCGCTATGCAAGAGCAAATAATCGATTTATGGGTGAAGATTTTGATCCAGGCAAGGCGGAATCATATTTAATGTATTTCGATGTAAACAATCTCTATGGTGCAGCTATGAGCGAACATTTGCCGAGTGGGTCGTTCGAGTGGGAAAATGATGCCATTGATGTATTGTCCCACCCCGATAATTCATCAACCGGTTATATCCTAGAGGTAGATTTAGATTATCCTGTAGAGTTGCATAAACAGCATGCGGACTTACCTCTCTGCCCCGAGCATTTCACACCGCCCGGTAGTAAAATCAGAAAACTGGCAACAACGCTTTTACCCAAAGAAAAATATGTACTCCACTATCGTAATTTGAAACAGTGCATCAAATTTGGTTTGAAGCTGGTGAAAGTGCATAGAATTCTAAGGTTCGCACAATCACCATGGTTAAAGACATACATCGATCTTAATACAAATATGCGAAAACAGTCAAAAAAAGAGTTCGAAAAAAATTTCTACAAGCTTATGAATAATGCGGTATTTGGCAAGACCATGGAGAATGTGCGTAACCATAAGAACGTGAAACTAATCACGAAATGGGAGGGTCGGGGTGCCGCGCGTGCTCTCATTGCGAGACCCACATTTTACAGCTGCACCATATTCGATGAAGATATGGTGATTATTGAGCTAAATCGCACCATGGTACATTTCAATAAACCTATATACATTGATGCTGCAATTCTCGATCTTTCGAAAATATTCCTATACAATTTCCACTATGATTATGTAAAAAATAATTTTTCAAGTAGTGAAGCAAAACTCATGTATACCGATACGGATAGCTTGATATACCAATTCACTGTACCAAATATATACGAAATCATCAAGCGTGATGTTGTGGCAATGTTTGATACATCGGACTACCCTCTGGATAATGCCTACGGCATCCCCTTGTTGAATAAAAAAACGCCTCGGTCTGATGAAGGACGAGAATAATGGTAAAATTATGACTGAATTTATCGGACTGCGAGCAAAACTCTACACATTCAGAACTCGCGGCGATACCGATAAGAAACGTGCAAAGGGTGTAAAGGGGTCCACATTGAAATCCATCACGTTTGATGATTACAAACGATGCCTTGTTGATTATAAAAATTTAGTTGAGAAACAGTGTATGATAAAAAGTCGCCGACATACAGTTAGCACCATAGTACAGAATAAGTTAGCTCTAAGCTGGTGTGATGATAAGCGGAAATTGATACCCGGTAAAACTGATACTTTACCCTGGGGTTATCAAGATTCTGCAAACTAAGACATTTCTCATATATTTGCAAAGAGTTTTTCTCACATTTTCTCACATTTTCTCAGATTTTCTCACATTTGGAAAAAGTTTTCTAAAATAGAATAAAATAATTTTCCATTTACTTTACATGTAAATGTGAGAAAATGTGAGAAAATGGAGGAAAAATTTATTTAATGTGTGAGGGGTGAAGAAACAAATGTAAATATGTTGATAATAAAATTTATTAAAATTATGCTACATATCAGACTTATTTATCCAACTATTATGTAAACTGTCAAATCCCAACCATTTTACATAGAGTTGATCACCACGCCTTCGCAAGACCTTTTCTACAAGATAACCATCGGGATATTGCACCCTGCTGAGCTCCTCCTCGTAAAACCCACCCGCGATAAATTGGTTCAGGTAGTCGGTGAGTTTGTATGTTGGGGGGTTGGTATTTTTCACCTCATCAACTGTAAATATTTCCGTTGTCCAATTCGGTGTATAGCCCTTTTCGAATACATTTTTATATTTACTAATTCGAACTTTATCGCCAACTTTAAATTTGCGCTTCCGTTGGCTTCTTTTGATCTGACGCGGTTTGTACACACTTCGATATATTTGTTTTTCATTGACCGTAGTTACATCTTTTGGTTTCATTCTGATCGTGCGATGTTTGGTGTTATTACACGATGCAATTAAATCAGGTAGAATGCCAATCCACTTATGAGAACCTTGACGTGTGAATTGCTTCCACATTTTATTTTTCAGTGTACGATTGAAGCGTTCGCATATCGATGCCTTCAAGTTGCCAAATGTCGAGTACATGTTGATTTTTATGTTTCATAAGACTTTTAAATTCTTTGTTGTAAAATTCCTTGCCCTGATCAACGTGTAGATGTTTCGGCATGCGACCCTGAGTTAGCACAGATTTCATCGCTGCTGTTACGTCTTTGGCATTTTTACCCTTGATCGGTACGGCCCACGTAAATTTTGAAAATATATCAATTACTGTGAGCAAAAAATTTGAGCCCTTGTTGACGGATGAGTACGCGGACATGTCGACAAGATCGGCTTGCCAGGTCTCATCCAAACCACGTATATCGACATAACGTCGAGGATAATTACGCCGAGCGGGTCTATGAAGTTCGTTTGCTATTGCCGCCTTCATCCTCCTGCTCCCGCACCCAATTTTTAATGTATTTATTCTGTTTGATGCTCGGCAACAAGTTGGCCGGAATTCCACGAATGTAGTGTCGGCTAAGCTTTTCAACGTTATTCGCAGCTATCCCCAATCGTTTCTCCAGAGATTCACAATCCCTTTTCAGCGCCTCAATCCTTTCTTTTGCCTGGAGCCAAATACGCTGATCTTCTTCGAAACTTTCGCTGTGTTCTCGATCTATGCGGGTATTAAGTTTAGATTCAAGAGCTTCGAGAGACTGTCGCATGGATTGCTCGAATGTCTCTTTTATAGATCGCTCGAGAGCATTATATGATCGTCGCGTAATATCTTCAAGACTTTTCAGAGAAACGGCATCGGTTGGCTCTTGGGGATATGCAATATTACATAATCGTTTATTGGCTACGTCGTACTGGTTATCGATGGTGGTCTTAAACCCAACACCGGGAGGTCCGCGCCTACCCACACTATTAATTTTTCCGCTAGCCGACCGACGACCGAATATGTCTATGCTCATTGTTAAATGTTCTAGCTCGATTCGAGGCTAATTCCTCGAAGTAGTCCGTTGCGACTGAACCCCTCGGGATCAACTCCTATGGCAGCCAATCAGGTCTCCAGAACTTCCTTTTTCACCGTTAGAGTGTCAATCTCTTCTGTCATAAGAGTCTGAATGTGTTGATTCGCGTTGAAATTGTTGGTATGCTCTCGATCTAGACGTGCAGTAAGTTGAGATTCAAACTTGTGGAGTGCTTGCAGCGTAGAGTTCGCAAATGTTTTTTCCATAGAATGTTCGAGAACGCCTAGGACTCGCTGTGTAATATCTTCAAGACTTTTCAGGGAAACGACGTCGTTAGGTTCCTGCGGATCGGCGATATTACATAATCGTTTGCCATCTAGATCATAATGCCTATCAGTGGTGAATTTGAATCCGACACCCGGAGGGCCTTGAATAACACCTTTTCGGTGACTGTTGCTCACCAGCTGTCGTCCAAATATGTCTATGCTCATTGTTCAATGATCCATGTCCGAATGATCATTCTATGATTAATCTCATGCTAATAAATGATTCCCGCCTCGCGCAGCTCCTCAATAATGGAGGCTATTTCATTGGTATGGCTGGTATTACCGGCCGCTTGAGATGCCATAAGTAGTCGAAGACGATCAACAAGCTCATTAGGATCATCCCAATAAACATAATCCATACTTTGTCCCTGCGCATTTTTATGGGTGGGTAATAAACCTGTGCCGGATCTTTGCCCAGGTTTTTTCACAGGTAGCTCGATGTATGGGGCAATAAAATCTCTATACTTTGAACTTTTTTCCCTATCATGATGAGGACTTTTTTCAGCTTTGTAATATTTCCGATATGCATTCGTTTTCTTCACGATTCTGATATAATTCAATTTGTCGCTTTTATTCACAATCGAGGGTTCGGGAAACTTTTTGAATAGCAATTCAAGCAATCCCGGTGTGTTCTCATAGCTCTTATCACCCACATATATCTGATTATCGCTAAATACTATATCCGAATTACCAATCTTCATTCCACCGACTAGCTTTCGAACACCATATTTCGTGTCCAAGTTCTTGCGCTCTTTGGCCGAGGTAAACATGTTTAAATAGCGTGCTGTCTTGACCCCTGTTCTCGACACCGGTGTGCTTGTAGAAGCGACTGCAAACGCACCATCCTGGTTGTTATCACCATCATCATCATCATCATCATCATCATCATCATCATAGGCACCAGCCGCATCATCCATAGCGGTGACAGTTGTAGCATTGTCACCAATAGCAGCGCTAGTTGTGAAACACTCCTCGATCGCGCTTTTATATGCATCATTATCATCATCATCATCATCATCATCATCATCATCTGTATTACCATAATCTTCTGTTTTCACAAAATCTTCCATCTTCTCTGTCTTAACCGAACCTGGCTCCGTTTTCACTTCCCGCTTTATTAGTAGCCACTGCTGCTGCTTTGATGAATCTACCAACTTGTGCAGTGGTGTAACCAGGGGTTTGAAAATTTCGCTAATAGCCTGCTCACTGTCGTCTTTCCCCATTTTGATCATTTTGTATTTACGTCGAATGATATCGCTAGCTCTGGTTATTTCTCGCAACACATCGTTTTGCCTACGTATCTTGGAGCTCTCCATGCTGCTAGTTTGATCGATGTGTTGTGACTGTATGTGGTTTATCCGTGATTCAGACTTATAAAGCAGTCAAAGCCTCGCCTATATCATCCAGCGTTAATCTCACTGTCTTTGTCGATGGTTACAAAACTATATCTACCACCATTCCAACACGCCAAGCACAAATCTTTAAATTGCTGATAGGTCATATCGGTGTTCACATGATCGGCGTAGATGTGTTTCAAATTCATTTCATCTTGACGAAAAAGAACAAATAAGTTTGCATTATCACGCACCAAATGTTTTGGAATTCGGGCATACGTTTGACAGAGATAAAAACTATCGACATCTCTGTGCCGCCCCATGCAGAAATAGGCCCTAATATTATCTTGCTTCTCACAGGCCACATCATCGAAAATCATAATCGAGTTGGGGTGTGCATCTTTCGGCTCTACAACCTCCTTGTGCTCATCAAACGGAAAATAACCCAGCCCCTCCACTGGTTCCAACAACCTCTTCAGGAACTCATACTTTGGCTGATGAGGGATTTTGAATAGACGTAGACATTCTCAAATCGTAGGCCATTAGCATGTGTGAGTAGCGTGAGAAGGGCATTAGTTTTGCCACAATTCGAAGGCCCGCAAAAGACAGCCCTCACACTGTTCGGCAGTAAGGCCCCGTGTCGTTTGCCCTTCTTCTTTTTTTTGCTCAACCAATTTATCGAAATTGGCAATGGGTAGTTTAATTGTTTGATCCTGAAATTTCATGATGCCTGGTAAACGTCGCAATGAGAACTAATGTATTTACGTATAAAATACGCTCTTTTATAGAATTTGAGTTAGTTTGCGATGAACCATGGTTGGATGCACACGTAGACAAAAGAGCGGTTGTGGGTTAATAAATAAAATCATCAACAATCTCCCCATCGAATTACATGTTCCTGGTTATCAGTACTGCGGACCTAGTACAAAATTGGCAAAGAGGTTAGCTCGCGGTGATCGTGGTATCAATGCTCTAGACGCTGCATGCATGCAGCACGATATTGCATACTCCAAAAATCACGATAATATTGCAGAGCGCCATAAGGCTGACAAAGTGCTTGCCGAGAGGGCGTGGAATCGGGTTTTGGCTAAAGACGCGAGCACAGCTGAAAGAGCTGTTGCCTGGGCGGTCACCAACACCATGAAAGCGAAATCCAAACTGGGTATGGGTATGAGGAGGGTCAAGACGCAGGCATCGCCCAAGAACAGGAAAAGGACATTGAAATTTATTATACAAGCAGCAAAGAAATCCATGAAGCCTGGCCCCAAAGCCATTGAGTCGGCTCTGGCGGGTGCCCGTTCGGCTTCATCTAAAGGAAAAGTGCGCGTGCCTCGTATTTTGCCCGTCCCACGGAAAATTGGTGGTATATTACCGTTTCTAATCCCAATATTTGCAGCCCTTAGTGCCACAGGTGCTTTAGCTGGTGGTGCCGCGGGTATAGCAAAGGTTGTCAATGAGGCTAAGGCAAACAAACATCAATTACAAGAATCCAAGCGGCACAACGCAACAATGGAGGCGATTGCTTTGGGAAAGGGCTTATACCTGAAACCATATAAGAAGGGTATGGGGCTGTATTTGAAGCCGGCAAAAAACTAATAAAGCTACCACACCGAGCCCTCACGGATGCTGATTTACTCAACTATGCAAGAGCCATGAAAATTCCATATTTTCGAGGTATTTTTATGCGGAATGATTTACTCAATTCAGGACCCAGAAAGCGTGAATCTGCAATTATCAATCTTGATGATAAAAACGGTCCAGGGACGCATTGGGTTGCGTATATGAAAAATGGCAACGATGCGGTGTATTTCGACAGTTTTGGTGATTTACAACCGCCTAGAGATCTAGTGAATTATCTCGGTGTTGGTAGCGTAAAATATAATCATAAGAGATATCAAGAATATAACACAATAATTTGCGGTCACTTATGCCTCAAGTTTCTCAGCGGACAACTATAAAATGTATGCGAATCATCGATGTGATATTAGTCATGGCTGATTCGTTCACGTTGACACTCTCTGGGGAATCGTCGGTGTTGAGGACTCAATATTTTCCCCCTATCGAGCTATCACCGACAAAGACGTATGTTCTAGGACTTATAGAGCTCTTGACATTCAACGCAATCCCCAATATAGATGAGGGGTGTAATAAGTTTTATATAAAACCAGACACGGTGATTACAATACCCACTGGGAGCTATGAAATTGATGATATCGCAAATTATTTGGAAGGGGCACTACCTGATGATATAAAATTTAGTCTAAAAGCTAATAACAATGAGTTACTCAGTGAAATTAGATGCAATCAACAGATAGACTTTCATCCAAAAGATTCCATCGGTCATTTGCTTGGTTTCACCCCCAATGTTCTCCGAGGCGGTATTACCCACAAATCTGAGTTACCCGTTCGCATACTCAAAGTCAACGCCTTGCGGCTTGAGTGTAATATTACCACGGGTGCGTATATCAATGAGCATCGGGTACATACGATTCATCAATTTTTTCCAACCGTGCCACCCGGATATAAGATCGTGGAAGTTCCAACAAATGTCATTTACCACCCGATCACCGTGCGGTCAATACACGATATACAGTTGAGAATAGTTGATCAGGACGGGAAATTGATCAATTTTCGAGGTGAAACTGTAACTATACGATTACATGTGAAATCTTCGAGATAATATGGGCATTGTGTTTGAGAGGACAAGAAAATCTGGCGGTAGTTATAAAAGCTTGATAACATGTCCGAACATCATCAGTCATCGAGCAGCTCCGATTCGAGTGACACATCAGAACGCTCAGTTTCTCCAGAGCCTAGGACTCCGACTTCGTTGTGCTGGAGGTGGAAAATAAGAATTCGCTGCTATTTCTGCATATGCCCATCACGAAAATGATAAAAATCCAAACACCCGTGACCTTCGACGAGTCGATTGCCCACTGTGAAATACACGCACATCAACCGTATGCTGCATCTACATTCAAAAATAACGATGAGATCCGCATAGCTGTGCAGAATCAAGATGCATGTGTATTACCCAGCAAAAGTTCGCTCCACATCTACGGTCGGCTCACGAAATCAGATGATACCGCCGTTGGTGTAGGCACGGAATTGGTCAATATGGCTGTGTGTCACATGTTTGGCGATATGCGTTATGAGTTGAATGGTCATGAGATTGATCAGAATAAGAATGTCGGCATCACAAGTATTATGAAGGGATACTTGTCATTCACCCCAGGACAGCAACATCTTTTGGGAAACACCGGTTGGTTGGCGGATAATAAAGATAAACTAACCAACGCCGATGGATACTTTGATGTTGTTATACCGCTGAATTTTTTACTCGGATTTGCCGAGGACTATAATCGAATCATTGTCAATGCGAAGCATTAGCTAATTTTGACGCGGTCAAACAATGATTTAAATGCCATACATCAAACCGCTGTGGAGGGGATCAAAATTTCGATCGAAAAAATTGAATGGTTGTTGCCATACATCAGGCTATCAGATCCTGCAAAGATTAAGATGCTCAATTATATTGCCAAAGATCCGGCTGTATCTATGAGTTTTCGCTCGTGGGAAATGTACGAGTACCCAATGTTACCCGCAACAACGAGACATGTATGGGTGGTCAAGACATCCACACAGCTGGAGAAACCAAGACACGTCATACTAGGATTCCAAACCGCACGACGAAACGATCCGAAGAAAAATGCCAGTGAATTCGATCATTGTATGATTAGAGATGTGAAACTTTTCCTAAACTCGCAATGCTATCCCTATGGAAATTTGAATCTTGATATTACGCGCAATCAATACGCCATTCTCTACAATATGTATACAAACTTTCAAATTTCATACTACGATAAGGAATCTGAGCCTCTTTTGTCAAAGAGTGATTTTTTGGTGAAAGCCCCGCTCATTACTATAGACTGTTCCAAGCAAAATGAATCGTTAAAGAGTGGACCTGTGGATATTCGTTTGGAATTTGAAACTAGCGTTGCATTTCCAGCAAATACTTCAGCCTACTGTATGATTATACACGATCACATTGTTGAATACAACCCCATCAGCGGTACAGTCAAAAAATTAGCCACATTTTAAGGATTCTGCATGCTTGAGAACTATAGATTAAGCTTATTCTAAGTAACTAAAGGAACAATAAATAAATAAATAAATAAATAAATAAATGTGATTGCAATTTCATTGTTATTTATTCAACCCTAACCCATCCCCATTACATATATATATATATATATATATATATATATATACATTTGTGTGTGTGTGTGTGTGTGTGTGTGTGTTTAGATTTTTCCGCAGAATTAAAATTTATTGTATGGTCCACCGAGATAGAGTATCTGCAAACGCTTCTGATTCGCCTCGTTGTTCAGCTGATCCAACTGGGTGGAATCATTCTCCAGAAGTTTTCCAACTCTCGCAGGCAGGAAAACGATGTATTCATCAGCAATCGTGGCGATGATTCGACTACCAAATTTTGTTTTTACGAGCCTCAGTTTTGTGATGTCATATTTTTGTCATCACCGGTTTCGAGTCGTCATTGAGGATTTTTTCAATCCAGCGTTTCTTCTCCAACCCCTTCACATAAATGTAACTCGCATCTTGTACAACTTTTCTCACAGTTTTCACCATATCTTTATACGGTGTTTCTCCAGCATTCCAGGGTATTCCATGATGGAATCGTGTTAGCCACGAATTGAGATTCTTATACTCGCTTGAGAGAGTCACCCAGGAACATGGTGCTTTGAAGAGGATGCGTGTAATATCCTGCTTATATTCCTCATGCGCGCGAATGCTTATTGCGGCCAGCTCTTTGATCACAAATTTATCGTCGAATCGCCCAAAACCTTGTAGATCCAAGACGAGCTCCATATTGATGATCACGTGTGCGGTCTCAAGTACAGGCGGAAATTGACTGAGCTGATGATTTATTGCGTGGGATCGGTATGCACGCTGTTGTGCAGGTGGTACCGTGTGAATGGATGCAGGAAAACCAAATTTTCTTATTGCAATGTTTATGTTTGGCAAATTTATCCGAACGATGTACGGATTGACAGCTGTGCACCGACCACCCACAGGTTAACAAAATTCAGGCGTTTTTTGAGCGGCGAAAATCACATAACCGATTTATAGCGTAGGATTGGTATGCACACAGCTGTGCAAACGGTGGTACCGTGTGAACGAATGCGAAAAACCCTATCTTCTTATTGCAATGTTTATGTTTGTCATTATCGAGCGGTGAAAAAATCACATTGGTTTATTGCTCGAGCCTTTGAGACTGACCGACTTTATGGTGTGAGTGGCGGTCTTTGGGAGCTGTTCTCTGGTTGGTTAGGCTTGATTCTATTTTGGGGGTAGTATGCAGCCAATGGGATGCAACCCAACCCTCCTCGCCAAAAGATTGGTGAATAGTGCAAGTTCATAGAATCAAAGTGAAAAAGCGCTAAGTGGAAGGAGACAAGGAAAAAGAGGAATTTCAAAAACTAGACAAGTGAAAAAAATGAATAAAAAGGTATATTGTTGGTGTTGAATACGCAAATTTTAATAGATTCTAAACATAAGAATGTGTGATCAATCCAGATGAATTCGACTCATGGGAGGGTTGCACGGCGGGCGGCTCAACTACGACGAAGGGCTGATTTGAGGGTGCGATATCTTCAGAACGCACGGGTGGTGTTGCGTATTTTGCGTGACAGTCAAATAGATCAGAACTTCGTAGACGAAACCGCAAACATCTACTATGAGATGGTGGAAAACATTACCCGTCAATATCAGATCAATGATCATTGGGCGATGCGTGCGGCCACCACCACTGAAAACGTCGCAGCATCAGCCGTCCAATGCGCGGATATTACATCTTCCAGGTCGGAAGATGCATGTGATTCGGATGCGGAGACGATACACATAAATAGGGAGAGAGAACGATCACCACCACCCGGTTCGGTCTCATCGGTGTATTCCCGATCGAGTCCGAGCTCACCATCATCGTCGAGATCATCATCTCCCGACATACCGCCACCGCAGCCGAGAGTGATTCCACTCGAACGACAACATATTCATGGATATGACTCGGAGTGACACCTCGACTCGTCACCCGGTAAGTTAATATCATTTTCATCACATACCGTTCGATTATTGCAATATACCCGCATGTTTCAGATACGCGTGGCATGATCGCCATCACATCTATGTAAATATAGTTTAAGTTTCAGTTTAATATATAGTTTTAAGAAAATTGTTATCCTAGAATAGGTTAGACTTGAGACTTTAGAATAGGTTAGACTTGAGAAATAGCGTATAAGAAAATTATTACTTCTAGAATAGGTTAGACGTAGGAAATATTGAATAAACAAAACATATATTATCAGATGATTCGCGTCATTGCTTACAACACCCTGTCACTCTTCGAGCATTTCAGCTAGTATAATTCGTATATAAGCTAAGAATTCTATTCCATTGTCGGTAAGGGGGAAAAAAGATCGGTAATCGTTACCATGATCCAAAAGCGAATCGGTAGTGGCGCCATCGCGCGACAGAAAATTGCAGCCATCCGATTGTCGGTAACGAAAGATCGACAATCCATGATTCAGATTCGTTACCATCAGACTGCCGATTCGTCTACCATCAGACTGATCAGACTGCCGATTTGTCTACCATCAGACCGCCGATTTGTCGGTAACAGAAGATCAGCAATCCATGATTCAGAATCGTTACCATCAGACTACCGATAGCAGAAGATCGACAATCCATGATTCACGTTACCATGATTCGAAATGGCGCCATCGCACGACGGAAAATTGCAGCCATCAGATTGTCGGTAACAGAAGATCGACGATCCGTAATTGTTACCATCGGACTATCGGTATCGAAAGATCGGCAATCGTTACCATGATCCAAAATGCTGATCGGTAGTGGCGCCATCGCATGACAGAAAATCGTAACCATCAGATTGTCGGTAACTAAATCGGTAACCATGATCCAAAATCGTTACCATCGCGGCAGGTAACTTACTATCACAGTCGATACGTTACCGACTGCTTGATGGCCGGTAAAGAAGGCTGGATCCAGAACTCTCTTATTATATCTACTTTTAGATGAGTGTCAGTTTGGCTACCGAAGAAGGCACAGTACACAATTCGCTCTTCTTCAACTGTGTCATGCAATTAGGCATGGAGTCGATCTGGGGCACATAACGGTAATTGTGCTCTTTGACTTTAGCAAAGCGTTCGACATGGTGAATCATTTCCTCTTACCAGTCCAAGCTGAGGCATTTAGGGTTTTCTGATGGTGCGTTGCGCCGGTTTTTCGCGTACCTAACAGGCCGTTCCCAGGCTGTTGTAGGGCATGACGGTACCTGTTCGTCTTGGCAGTCAACTTCGTCTGGCGTACCGCAGGGATCGGTCCTTGGGCCTTTACTATTCTCGCTATTTATCAACGATATTGGAGCTGGGCTTGCCTTTACTAAGCACATTATCTTCGCTGATGACACTCAGATTTATCTCTCTTGCCACCCCTCAAAACTGGATGAAGGTCTAGCGAAAGTTGCTCATGATGTAGGCGTCATAGCTGACTACGCGGTGGCTAACAATCTGAAACTCAACCTAAGTAAATCAAAAGTATTAGTAACAGGTAGCGCTACGCTCATGAATCGTATTGATTTGGGCAGTTTAACTCCCATTCTGGTAAATGGCATGGTACTGCCATATGTTAACGAGGTTCGTAATCTCGGTGTTATCATGCAGTCGAACTTGTCATGGCGGGGGCATGTGATGCACATTTCGAAAAAAGTTAATTTTTCTCTCTATCGTCTGAAATTCAATAGGAACGCCCTTTCACAAGAGCTCAAGGCTAAACTTGTCGCCTCGCTAATATTTCCCCAACTAGATTACTGTTGTCTCGTGTACAACGACCTATCGGCTGAACTCAATCTCTTGCTGCAGCGTTTGCTCAATAGCTGCATAAGGTTTATCTTTAACCTCCGTCGCGACGACCACGTTACGCCGTTCCGTCGACAGCTTGGTTGGCTTACTGTTAGAGCTAGACGCCTATACTTTTTGGGCTTGTTTGTTTTTAACATTGTGCATGGTCGTGCACCTGCCTTCCTAACTGACTTCTTCGCTCGCTCTAGGCCGGCTATGGGGCTTCACACGCGGCAGGTCAGGAATGTCTTTCATATTCCGTTACACCGCACGGCTGTTTTCCGGAACTCGTTCTACCTTGCGTCAATTTACTTTTGGCATTCCTTGCCCATTGAGCTAGTCTCGTGCGCGGCGGATAGCACCTTTCGAACTAATCTCTTTGCGTACCTCCTTGAACGTGACACTGGCTCGGTCTGATCGTCGCTTGAGTGCTGCTTATAGTTACAGGCTCATTTATAGGGCCATTGCGTTAGGGTGAGCACCAGGCTAGGTAGCTAGCTTCTGGGTTGTTTTGCTTGTTTTACTTGTCCTCTTGAGTGCTTTTGTCTAGATCAAGATTTTTATATTTTTATATTTTTATTCTATATTTATATTTATATTTATATTTTTATTTTTATTTATTTTTATTTTTATTTTTAGTTTTTAATTATTTTCGTTCCATTTTATTCAGTTCAACTAGTTTAACTCATGTTTTAGATCATTTTTATTTTTATTTTTATTTTTATTTTATGTATACTTTGGATATTGTTATTGTGTTATTTTCATATTTGCCCCAGCTGAGCAAGGGCATAATAAACCTTTCAATCAATCAATCAATCAATCTCTCTCTCTCTCTTATTGTTATTGTTATTGATAAGTCTGACCTATCTGCTTGGCTTCCCACTACCTCAGGGGTACCTCAAGGCTCTGTCCTTGGACCCCTATTGTTTTCCATCTTCATAAATGACATAGGTGCCACCCTTAGGTATTCCAACTACATTGTCTTCGCTGACGACACACAAATTTACTCAAGTTGCCATCTATCTGAACTAAATGCAGGATTAACAAACATACGATTTGATATCAATCAAATCTCTGAATATGCGATCGAGAACAACCTCAAATTAAATCTATCAAAATCCTCTGTTATGATCGTGGGTAGTGGAGCAAACCGTCGGAGTATAGACTTGAATCTGTTGCCAGCGATCTCAGTTAACCAGGTTACTCTCCCATATGTGCGCGAGGCTCGTAATTTGGGTGTGATGCTTCAATTCAATCTCTCCTGGTCCTGTCACGTATCCATGATTTCCAGAAAAGTGAACTTCACCCTCCACAGATTGAAGTATCATAAAACCTCGCTATCTACTCAACTCCGCATAAAATTAGTTTCTGCTCTTGTTCTGCCCTTACTCGATTATTGCTGTATTGTCTACAATGACCTAGCAGACGAATTAGACTTAAAACTCCAGAGGCTTGTAAACAGTGCGATACGTTTCATCTTCGATCTTCGTAGGGATGATCATATCACGCCATATCGACTACGGCTAAGGTGGCTTTCGGTGTCAAACAGAAGAAAATATTTTTTAGGTATTACCACGTACAATATTTTACATCAAAATGCCCCGTCTTATCTTCGAGAGTTATTTCCTTTGCGCGATAACTCCATTCGTCACTCCTCACGTCTTAGATCTGCAGAAATTTTCCACATTCCTGCGCACAGAACTAGTATTTATCGCAACTCATTTCATCTTGCTGCGGTATATTTATGGCATTCTCGTCCTGCAGAAGTTGTCGCCTCATCTTCTATTGGCATTTTTAAAGTCAGATTATTTAATCACCTCTTTTCCATGGAGCTCTCAGCCCTCAGTATTCTCGAAAGCTAGTATATCGAAGAAATTCTCAGTATCAGGTATATAATATACTAATCTCTCATTTCTGAATTTTCAACTTCCATTTCATGTTCCATTTTTACCTGTTGCGAATTTTAATTAGTTCTAACCTATTTTAGTATAATTTCTGGTATGAGGTTATATATTATTTTAAATTTTTACATATTTTATACATTTATTTCTAGATTTTTTTTGTATACCGTAATTTATATTGTTTGTCAGCATTTTATTTACTTTTATTTTTATTTTTATTTTATTTTTTATCTCTGTATGTATTTCTACCTGTATTCTTAATTATGTATATATTCGATTTTTATTTATATTATTTTATATCTATTGTTAAGCCAAGTTCCTCTGATTGATATTGCAAGTCTCATGTACAAGTCACGACAATAATCTTTGGTTCTATGCGATATTCTTGGTTTCAAATTTTATTCAATCGATTGGAATTTTTTTTAACCCGTCAGCACCCAGGTAAACTTTTCGGTAACCTTTACTCCCGTGATGAGAGATTTGCTCATACACATTTACGAACTATGCCGAATGACGCCGAATATCCGTAAACTAACGAAGGTCCACGAACAGGCCCGACCATTACCGAAAGTAAAATTTTTATGCATACACCTTTAGTCTTGTGATGAGAAAAACTCTCACAATTTTTGAGGAGCATGAAAAAAATTTTTTTTTACAAATTTTACATGGAATGGAGAAATTTGCGAAATTCGTAATTCGAAAATATATAAAATTATTTGAAGATAGAAAAATTTTCAACCATTCATTTCATTTGAAAAAAAAAAGTTATTAACGTTTTAAATTGAGCGTGAGCAAAATGCTCATAACAAGAGTGCTGACGGGTTAAGTATCTTGGTGTGACCATCTCCAATACCTTGTCATGGAGAGACCATGTACTATTCGTCTCAAATAGAGTTTTTAGTACGCTTTGGCAGCTCAAAGCGAGAAAGGAGCTACTTAGCACCCGTCTGAGGAAGCAACTTGTCAGCGCCCTGGTTCTCCCGCACCTGGAGTACTGCTGCCTCGTTTACAGTGACCTGTCAGATGAGCTAAATACCAAACTTGAACGCGCTATGAATTCTGGTGTTCGTTTTATTTTTGATGTTGCGAAGTATGAGCACATCTCGCCTTTCTATGATTTCCTGGGTTGGTTAAGGGTGGGGATGAGGCGGCAGTATTGGTTGGGCGTGTTCATCTTCGACGTTATTCGCAGGAGGCAACCTGCTTACTTGTTCTCGCGGCTGCGTTTCCGAGATAATGAGCAGCACAGGGATATGCGGGTTCCCCCTGACTTGCTTATTGTACCTTTGGCGAGGACGTCAACGTTCCAAAATTCTATAATTGTTCGTGCTTGCGTCTTGTGGAACTCGTTGCCCCCTGCTGCTCGGCAGGCGAGGTCAGTGGCGGCGTTCAAGGTGCAACTGCTATTGTTTCTTAGTTAAGTAGTTTTAAGTGCATAGTCTCTCTGCTATGTTTGAATTGATACTGTAATTTTACGTTTCCCTCTAGCCATTTTTCTCAGTTATGTATTCTTTCTTTTTGTTTTTTGTTTTTTTTGTACTATATTGAACTATTATCTTTTCTGTATTGTTATCTGTTCTCGCTTTTTGTATTCTTTCATTATTTCTTTTTTGGCGTCCTTAGGGGATTTTATATCCCAGGGCTAAATAAATGCATTTCTCTCTATCTCTCTCTCTCTCTCTCTCCCTCTCTCTTGGATGGCGGATTCGGTTCGTCAGCAATCAGTTGGAGCTCCGTAATTTTTCTTCTTCTGCACCATATCACTGTTGGCCACGTTCTTCGGCCTGCACTCCGGTGGTGGGTGAGTTGCACACTTTCGGTTGAACATTATTTTGGGCGATTCTTTCCTACCGTTGTTTAATTATTCCATAATTTCTAATCATCAATTTCGGTTAATCACTGTCTGGCACCTGCCACGTTTTTCTCGGTGCGCACGCATGTGAGTGCGCGCGTTACCTGTTATTGTTTTGACGAGACTCGGCTATGTCGGACTCAGAAGATAGCGCCTTGCTGGGATGTGCTCCGTCTCTCTCTAGCACGTTGGCCTCTGTTGAGTCTGATGTTTTCAACTTGAGTAGCATGCGTGCTAAACTGACAGCTCTCGACGGCCAATTCCTCGATTTCGTGAGATCTTCGCGAGAATCCCTCGAAAGGAAGTCTGCGCTTCGTGACATTTTTGTGTGCTATCAGCACGCATTTAATACCCTCGCGATTGAATATGCCCGGCTCGAAGGTAAATGTGACGGCTCTCGCGCGTGTGTCAAAGCCGTGTCTGACTCCTGCTCGGAAATTCTGCGTGTGTGTGCGTCTACTGCCAAGAAGGCCTGTAGCGATGGCGTGAAAGAGACCATGTCCGTCGTAAATAATTCCACCGCGTCGTATGCTGCTGCGGTTAATCGCTCTGCTAAGATTCGTGTACCTAGAGGTCCCACGGTCGAGGTACCGAAGACCACTAGCTTCGTCATTGCTCCCACCGCCAAATCTGCCGAACTGTTCTCCTCTTCTGCGGCCACCAAGACTGCTCTTTTCAAGGCAGTGAATCCTGCCTCCCTGGCGATGAAAGTCGACCGTATCTCCAGTGCAGGGAATAATGCTATTCGCATTCAGGCCAGTTCTGTGAACGTCGATCGTGTCCGTGCGCTTCCGCAGCTTGCAAAGGCGGGATTAGAGGTCAGGGAGGATCTAAAGATGAACCCTCGCCTAGTTGTTCATGGTGTCCCGTCTGACATGAGCATGGACGAAATTAGGTCCGACTTCGTAGCCTTGAATCTTGGCGGTAAGGATGATCCTGACGTCAAGGTGGTGTATAAATATCCTGTCAGGCAGGGCAACTCTCGTGTTCGCTGTGTCATCGAAGTGCCTCCACAGGTGCGTAAAAGTCTTCGAGAAATTTCTAATTCCCGCATTTACCTGAGATTTTCAGCCTGCCGCTTTGATGATCACGTCGTCGTTCGCCAATGCTTCAAGTGTCTAGCTTTCGGTCACTTAGCCAAGGACTGTAAGAATTCCTCTCGATGTGGGCATTGTGCGGGAGCTCATGAACTCAAGGATTGCCAGAAGTTGCGTGACACGCCTCGCTGTTTCAACTGCGAGGCAGCCAAAGTGCAGGATTCTTCGCACTCGGCTCTTGATGGTAAGAAATGCGCAATTCTTAGTAGGCGTCTGTCTGAAAAGGTCCGCAATATCAATTATGGATAGCACCGTGTCTGTGACCCATGACAATCTTTCTATTTGCCACGTAAACTGCCAGTCTCTTGTTGCTCATTGGGATGAATTCCGAGATTTCTTCATCAATTCTAACTATCACCTTATTTGCATGTCCGAAACTTGGCTGAAACCTGCGATCTCCGACGACCTGGTCCGTCTTCCTGGCTATCAACTTCTACGATGCGACCGAATCGGGCGTGGCGGGGGTGGAGTTGGCGTCTTCGTGCATAATTCTCTCCAAGTCCGTGTCCTGGACTCTTCTGGCAGCATCCACCTGCATAAGCCAGAGTTTATCCTACTTGAGATATCGCCTGTGGGTTCGTCGAAGTTGCTGCTTGCCTCAGTCTACCGTCCACCTCACATAGGTCACCTGGACGAATTCTTTGACTGTCTCCTGAGGTATTCTTCCTCCTATGCCAATCTTGTGATTGTGGGTGACTTCAATACTGACATGACAGGTAGTACCTTTGACAGTAATTACTTACGAAGCTTTATAGATACTTCTAACTTCTTTCTGGTTCCTCATCGGCCTACGCATATCCTTCGTGGTTCTGCCACCTGGTTAGATCTTTGCATAGTTGATGATCCTCAAAAAGTAATTGATCACGGCCAGCACGACGTTCCATTTCTATCGGCGCATGACTTGATCTCCATCTCTTATCGCGTTAGGGTCCCACGCCCGCCAGCCAGAACCTTCACCTGTCGCGATCTTCGTCTCTTTGATAGATCTAGCCTTCTCCAAAGTCTTGAGGAGACCGACTGGAACCATTTCTACCATACGCAGTCTGCTGACGAGAAGGTGGAGTTTCTTAATTCCGCGATTCTTGGCTGCTTTGCTCGCCTTGCGCCCTTGCATCAGGTTACACCGCGCACATTTCCTGCACCCTGGCTCACGCCTGAGATGAAACTCCTAATGTCACAGCGTGACAAAGCTCGTAGACAGTGGCGTAGAAATAGATCGGATTTTCTGTATACTAGGTTCAAAGCACTACGTAATAAAGCGCAAAATGAAGTTAGAAATGCAAAAAGAGCCTATTTCCTCTCGAAACTTGGATGCCTCAGGGATTCGAATGTGATCTGGAGAGAGCTGCGTCGCTTAGGTTTAATTCGACCACGAACCTCCGATCGGCCGCTGGCAGTCTCTGCCGACGCGTTGAATGTTCATTTCGCAAATGCAGGGGCGGACGATGATGATGATAGTGTAGCCTCCTCTTCCTCGGAGCGCTGGTTCTTGGGCGAAATAGGCTTTGATGATTCGAAGTTCTACTTCGATAATCTTTCTATCGATGTCTTGATTAAATCCTTGTCCTATTCTAAGTCCAGATCCACCGGTGCTGATGGTCTTTCCTCTCAGCTCATTGTCTTATCCTTGCCTGCGATCCTTCCGCAAATTCACCATCTGTTTTCATTTTCCCTCACCTCCGGTTCCTTCCTCTCACTGTGGAAGTCAGCTCTGGTGTGTCCTCTCCCCAAAATCAAGTCTCCTGTGAGTCTCAATGACTACCGTCCAATTTCTATCTTGTGCTCGCTTGCTAAATCTCTTGAGCGTATTGTTGCTGATCAGGTTATGCGCTTCCTCGTGAAAGGCGATCTTCTCGATCCTCATCAGTCTGCGTACAGAGCTGGACACAGTACTCATACGGCACTTATACGCGTAACCGATGACGTTAGGAATGCTATGGATTCTCGGATGGTCACTGTCATGGTCTTCTTCGATTTCTCTAAAGCCTTCGATCGCGTCCGTCATGCTCTTCTGATCGACAAACTCAGGCTCCTCGGTTTTTCGAACTCCGCACTCAAATGGTTCTGTGAATATCTTTGCGGTCGCAAACAAGCGGTGAGGCCGGGTGATGGCTCCACCACTTCGTGGCAGCCTGTCTTCAATGGTGTTCCACAAGGCTCTGTTCTTGGTCCCCTGCTTTTTACCCTGTATATTTCCGATATTAAAGACTGTTTAAGGCACTGCAGGAGGAATCTCTACGCCGACGACTTGGTCATCTATCTTCACTGCCCTCCGCACGAGCTACCTGAGGGCATTGCGAAAGTCAACGAGGATGTCGCTAGAATCTCCAACTGGGCCTCACGGAATGGGTTACTACTCAATGGGGCCAAAACGAAGGCGATGATTCTGGGTACTCGCCGCTACCTCAACGCTATCGATCTTTCTGCCACACCTGCCATCATGGTCGGAACTGATCCTGTGGTCTATTCTCAAGAAGTCAAGCACCTGGGTGTCATCATTTCGAATACTCTGTCCTGGAGCTCGCATGCAACTGGCGTTACCAAAAAAGTCAATGGAACGCTGTATCAGCTCAAACTATGCCGTGACTTGCTCCCTTGTGCTCTTCGGGAACGACTCATCAGCACTTTGGTCTTCCCGCACATTGACTACTGTTGCACGATATTTCTTGACTTGACCGATGGACTCAATCTTCAGCTTCAGAGAGCACTCAATTCATGTGTGCGTTTTATATTTGACGTCAAGAAGGATGCTCACATCACTCCGTACTTCAGAAGATTGAAATGGCTTAAGGTTTCTGCACGACGACAATATTTCCTTGGTTGCCTGCTGTACAATGTCATTCACACTGGCATACCATCTCACATGGTCATTCGCCCTGACCGAAGACTCGAATCTGGCCGAGCTACCAGGACCCCTCTCGATCTTCTCTACGTATCACCCTGTCGGACCGAACTATTCAAAAACTCTTTCACCATCGCCGCTGCTCGTCTCTGGAACAGCCTTCCGCCTGAAATTCGAAACTCCACAAGCGCTCCTATCTTCAAGGCCTCGCTCCATGACCACCTTCTTGCCCTCGACTCCTGACCTTGTTTCTCTCATCCCGTTTGAGTCCACTCCTCGTTGTACCTGGCATAGGTTTTCTGCAGTTTCCCTCATGCCTACGTTACCGAATGGAGGTACATCCTCTAAGTCGGCTGCAGCCGCGACTTCCTTTCGCCACTTTTATCTTTTATCTTTTATCTTTATTTTCTAAGGCTCATGACTGCTATTGGAATTATATACTTATTTATCTAATTTTTAGTCATGCTTTATGCTTTATCTTCTCAACTGTTACTTTTTATGCTTATACTATTTTCAACTGATTGTTAATTCACTATTTCTCCTTTTTATATTGCAATGCTATGTATTCTTTTGGTCCTGCGCTTGAGGGGATACTATCCCAGAGCGCATAATAAATGTCTCTCTCTCTCTCTCTCTCTCTCTCTCTCTCTCTCTCTCTCTCTCTCTCTCTCTCTCTCTCTCTCTCTCTCTCTCTTCATCTACTGGTCGTTTGAAATTTGAAGTTGGTGTAACATCGCTCCTCTTAATTTATCGAACTTCCGGAGGTTATACTTTAGCGATCGCTTCGGTTTTTGCGCGTACACTGTGGTCTTAGCGAGTTCTTTTCGTCCTGCTATTGGCTTCACTTTTGCCGCTGCGTAAAGTGCATAATTATTGCATATCTTCCGATCGTATCGGCTATTGTGCCAAAGTGTCTTGAGTGTGGTGGTGTATTGGTGTACCTCGGCAAGCATAACAATCTGGCTGGTATACGTGTTTATCAGCTTGGTTGGTCTGGACTTTAGACTCTGTGGTTACGATTAGTGTGCGCTCTCATCGGCTGTTCACCCAGCTGTTTGCGTATCTTCCTTGTCTGCCCCGTGTGACTCTCTGTCTGGTGCAAGCGACAAATGGCCAGCCTACCTGGCTCTTCTTCCGCCATGCCGGGTGATATAGCTGGATGTCAGTCCCCGCCTCTCTCGCCGAAAACATGCAAAGCCTGTAAGAAGGAGGTTGTGAGCCCTGTTCGTTGCTCCATATGCCGAGGTTTCTTTCATCCCAGTTGTGCTCGATTGGCGAAGACAACCTCCAAGGGTAAAACACTTATGCGGTGCAGGCTCTGTTCTGCGGCAGTAGCAAATGGTACAGGTAGCTCTTCAGGCATAAGTCCGACAGCTGAGGCCCGTGGTCACCCCGGGAAAGCGGGGTCGTCACAACCTACTTTGGAAATGGTACTTGCGGCGGTGGAGGCCAGCTCGCGAGATATCACCAGTAAAATTGACGGTCTGCTAACGTTACCTGCCAGAGTTGACCAATTAACCTCCACGGTGGATGCCCTATCCCGATCCACAGCCGAGCTCGCCACAGAGCTTGCAGCAAAGATTGATTGCTTGTCCGAGAAAAATCAGCTGCTCACTACTCGACTTGATGCTCTCGAAGGCTCTCACGTAGCCCATACAACGGAGATTACTCGGCTTACTAAGGAGAACTCTGACCTCAAGGACAGGGTTGCGATGTTCGAGCGGAATTTGCTGAGCCGCGATCTGATGATTGCTGCAGTACCAGAGTCTGAGAATGAAAATCTGTCCAGCTTGTTTGGCTCTCTCATGACGCTTCTTTCTGTCGCCGTGCCATCCACTGAAATAGCGGAAATTGTCCGCCTCAAGAGCAATGCGAGCACTCGCAAGCCTCGGCAGATCTTAGTCCGGCTCCGGTTAGTGGATCTTCGAAATCGCATACTTGCTGCGAAGAGGGCCAAAGGCTCTGTTTATGCAGATGAGCTGGGCCTTTCACGTGAGGTTGCTCATACCCCTATTTTTATTAACGAGCATTTGCCGCCCACTCTTTCCAAGCTACTGGGGAAAACGAGGTCCTACGCAAAGGAACGAGGATATCGGTTCGTCTGGGTCAGGAAGGGAGCAGTTCATGTGAAGCGGGATGCCTCCTCGGAACCCATCCTTATCAGCTCTGAGGCTGACTTTCAACTTCTCGCCGACGTCTGACGGTGTGGCGGCCTCCCACAGGCCACTAGCGCTGGTCCGGAATCCAGCTCCACGGCAGCTTGTGCTTCAGGTTCACCACCTATCCGGTATCTTAGTATAGCCAATTTTAATGCAAACTCGCTCTTGGGTCATATAGATTTAGTTAGAGAATCTTTTATAAGCGGTCAGCACCATCTAGTCTCGATATCTGAAACATGGCTCCATGCCAACATCTCAAGTCAGGTTGTGGCCTTTGACAATTACTACCTTGTGAGGAATGACCGGGTTGGAAGGCAGGGCGGTGGCGTGGGCGTCTACGTTCACGACTCTCTGAAATGAAAAATTCTTACCTCCTCCCATTCCCTGTACTCTAACTCGCCAGAATTCCTTATCTTGGAGATTAGCTTCTTGAGCAACAAAATTCTTTTCGCTACGGTATATCGCCGACCAAAGGGCCTTCTCCTGGACGCCTTTCTTGACAGATTCGCCATTTACGCGCACAGTTACAGTAATATTGTTATAACAGGTGACCTAAACTGTAACCTAAGTAGCAATAACTTTGAGGCTAAATACCTCCGTGACATCATATTCGCTCAATCGTTTTACCTTGTCCCATCCGGCGACACCCATCATACGGCTCATTCGGACTCGTGGCTGGATGTAGCCATTATTGATTCGGCCGACAGACTTCAGTCATATTCCAAAACGCCTGCTCCATTCATTGCGGGGCACGATCTGATTGAGCTCCAGTACAAGCTATCAGCCCCGAGCCGAGTGAGCCGTACGAAAAGATACCGAGACTTCGACAGGTGCAATGCGTCGGCCTTAACCACTGACCTAGAGACTGCACTCACTTAGTCGTGGCCAGCCCATGGAGACGACCCTGATGAGCAAGCGAAAGCCCTATGTGGCGCTGTTGTGGGTGCGCTTGACATTCATGCGCCAGAGTTGACACGCGAGTTCAGCAAGCCTTCGGCTGGCTGGTTCACGGAGACAATTAAGCAGCGCATTCGGCTCCGAAATAATCTTTTCACCGCGGCTAAGCGCGCGGGCTCACCTGAGCTCATGGCACAATTCCGGGCACTGCGACGCGACATCAAAGCTGAAATTAAGTCAGCCAAAAATGCTTATTTTATCAGTCGATTGTCTGGCCTCTCAGATCCCGCAAGTACATGGTCCGAGTTAAGACGCCTGGGTCTCATAACCTCCAAGAATGCGTTGTCCTCACCGTTGCATCACTTTGAGGCTCATCAACTAAATGTCTTTTACGTGTCTATCACCAGTGTTCATAACCCTTGCTCTGAGTTGGACTTGCAGCAACTCCTCCGCTGCGAGACGGCTCGAGTCCAGTCTCGTTTTTCGTTCATGCCTATCCAGGAGATGCAAGTCCTAGATGCCCTTAACTCCTATACCGCCAAGTCACGTGGGCAGAGTTCCGATGGCGTTCAGCTAAGGCATGTCAACGGCCACCTGGCCGTTCTCGTGCCCCACGTGACCCGTCTCTTAAACGGTTCACTCCGCTGCGGTATATTCCCGAAGATCTCGAAACGTGCGTATATCGTACCTCTGTCTAAGCGCGATCCTCCGCTCTCTGAGTCCGACACCAGACCCATTGCGAACTTACCACATCTTGGGAAAGCATTCGAACGGCTAGTCGCAAATCAGCTCACATCCTACCTAGAGCTAGAGCATAGCACACAAACGGCCCCGCTAGGTGTTCTCGATGATGTTAGGAAAGCCGTCGATGACAGATGTCTCACAGTCCTCATATTATTTGACTTTAGCAAGGTGTTTGACAGTATCAACCATCGGATGCTGTTGTCTAAACTGGTACACTACGGGCTATCGGTTGAAGCGGTTAAATGGTTCCACTCCTATCTGTCGGGTAGAACACAAGCTGTCCAAGGTCTTCTCGGGGGTCATTCCAGCTTCCTGGTAAATAAGTCAGGTGTGCCGCAGGGGTTCGTCTTAGGTCCTCTGCTGTTCCTTCTATTCGTAAATGATATTGCTCGGGTGCTCGCGCATTCGAAGCATATGATGTTTGCGGATGACCTCCAAATTTACTTACATGCTCCGCTTTGTGACATTGCTGATGCGATTGCCAAAATCAACAGGGATGCGGATGCCGTGCTGAACTGGACGGTAAGCAACGGCCTCAAGCTGAATGTCGCGAAGACCAAGGCGATCATTCTTGGCAGTTCGTCGTATCTTGACCAACTGCGCCCCCTTACTCTCCCCCCGGTGTTCATTGACGGTCAGGTCGTGCCTTATGCTAAAGAGGTCACAAGTCTTGGCGTTCATATTTCTGCTGATTTATCTTGGAACAGACATATTGCTCAGGTCTCTAAAAGGGCTCACGCCTCCCTTCATAGGCTAAAGTATCACGGTGCAGTCCTATCTCCGCGTGTGAAGACCATGCTTGTTAATGCGCTTATTTTGCCCCATCTTGATTACTGCTGCCTGGTTTTCAATGACTTATCCAGCTATCTGAACTTAAAGCTTCAGCGGCTCATGAATACTGGACTACGCTTCATTTTCGGTTTGAAGAGAGATGTCCACATTACACCCTATCGTCTCAAGCTGAAGTGGCTCTCAGTCGCCGATCGACGTTTATTTCTCCTTGGCGCTTTCCTGTACCAGATCCTAGCTACGTCCACTCCTCCGTACCTGCGGGAGATGTTCCAGGTTCCAGACCCCCAAATGCGTCAATCATCCAGACTTATCGACTCGGGTCGTTCGTTAGTATTTTCTGTCCCAAAACACAGGACAGCATGCTATCGGCATTCCTTCGCACTCGAAGCCATCTACTTCTGGAACAACTTACCCCAGCCAGTTCGAGACTCGTCGTCGCTTGACATTTTCAAGGCGAGGCTTTTTTTGCACTTATCAGCTGCTGAAGTAGGTAGTATTGACCTTGTCAAACCGAGGCTCTGACGGTCGGGCGCACCCACAGGTTCCGCAATCGGTCTTGGACATGGCTGCGAATTGCAGCGCTGTAGTACCATAGTTTTATGTTATATCGTAGTACCATAGTTTTATGTTTTAAGGCGCTATTCTTAATCTCCATCTGTCCGACACTATACTGAAGCTGCTTACTAACTGTTTCAGGTTTTAGTTTGCTGTCCTTCTTCATTTCACCGTACTTGCTGCTTCGCTTGCAATGTATATGTAAGCCATCAGCTAGCGCTGTAGTTACTGTCATACCTTCATTTCACCTTCACCTTCATTTGTAATGTATCTGGTAATTATTGGCTGGACCTACTGTCCGCAATTTCAGTTTAGTTTTATTTTATCTATTCTCCTGTATTTTTATTTATACCTTATACCTTATTTATTCTTAACTGTTCATATCTTCCTGTTTATTTTCTTTTCCATCACTATAGCCTAGCGCTGTAAAATCTGTATTTCGATTATTCTTTCTTTTTATTCATTTTTATTGTTTATATCTTCTTTTTTATATTTTTTCTTGTTATTATAGTATTACGTTGGAAAATTTGTATTTCGATTGCCCTTTGGCTCGAATCCGAGTCACGGCATAATAAACTATCTTCAATCAATCAATCAATCTCTCTCTCTCCCTCCAGCGCCATGGTTATCAACCGAACTCAAAACCCGGCTTCGTCTCAGGAACTCGCTATACAAACGTGCAAAGCGATCGAATAGCCCTGCTAGGTATGAAGCGTATAGGCTTTTTCGCAATCAACTTAATTCCGACATCAAGCATGTGAAAAGTACTTTTCAGTTCAACTGCCTTAACTGCATCACAGACTCAGCCAAATTGTGGAAGGAACTTGCTCGACTAGGACTTGTAAAATCGATGCTTGTTTCGCCACTCCACTTTTTCACGCCAGACCAACTAAATTCGTTTTACGTCTCGATTTCCAACGCGCAGCCACCGTGCCTATATGATGACGTTACGACATCTATAGCTCATGTTGCCAGCACGCCCATGCGACCCGAGTTCGTTTTTTCTGAGGTATCATCTGAGGCAATATTCAAAATCATCACATCCGGACCCCTTCACGCATATTCCTCCGGATCAGACGGCATCCCTCTCTATGTTATCCGCATCACTTGGCCGATGATTTCGTCCTGGCTTACCTTTTTATTCAACTCCTCGCTATCCACCTGTTCGTTCCCTGCGGACTGGAAACGAGCATACATTCGTCCCTTGTCGAAAATTCGCACTCCGCTAAGTCCGTCAGATACACGGCCGATTGCAAATCTGCCTGAATTGTCAAAGATCCTCGAGAAAATTGTTGCCCAGCAAATCGCGGAGTATTTGCGTCGTCACAACGTCTTAAATCCGAGACAGTCCGCTTATCGTCCGAACCACAGCACACAGTCTGCGCTTTTGAGGGTTACCGATGACATAAAAAGAGGTATTGACAACGGGCTCGTTACCATCTTGATTCTCTTCGATTTCAGCAAAGCTTTTGACACGGTACCACATAGTCGTTTACTGATTAAACTAAAAGAGATCGGATTTTCAGATGCTGTTCTCACTTGGATGTTCTCATATTTAACGGGTAGATCTCAATCTGTAGTTGAAGACATCGACAAGTGCTCTTCCTGGAGAACCGTGACCTCAGGGGTCCCTCAGGGGTCCGTACTTGGCCCGATCTTGTTTTCTCTTTTTATTAATGATATTAGTTCGGTCTTAAGTCACTCACACTCCATGGTATTCGCAGATGACACCCAAATCTATCTTTCCTGCCGTCCTGCTGACATCCAACACGGTCTTGACCTAATTTCGCGAGACGCGAATGAGATTTTCATCTACGCAAATACAAATGGACTCAAACTTAACCTCACAAAGTCTAAGGTGCTTATTCTCGGCAGCAATGCTCACATTAGGGACATTGACCTGAATCAGCTTCCATCTGTTGATGTAAATTGTACACCTCTACCGTTTGTAAGTGAAGCGTGTAACTTAGGCGTCATTTTTACTTCAGACTTATCGTGGAAAAGGCATATCTCGCACGTGTCTCGCAAGGTACACTATGCGCTGCACAAATTAAAGTTCCACAAAAACTCTCTTTCGACCGCCCTTAGATCTAAACTTGTACTGACTTTAATACTGCCTCACATAGATTACTGCTGCCTTGTTTATCATGGCCTCAGCGATGAGCTTGACACCACACTGCAAAGGCTAGTAAATTGCTGCATACGCTTCATTTTCGACCTTCGGCGTGATGAGCATGTTTCCCCTTACAGACGTCGTCTAGCTTGGTTGTCGGTGAAAAATCGTAGGCTTTACTTTTTGGGCATCCAGGTCTATCGCATTTTGCACTCTGAGTCTGCGTCCTATCTGCATGAACTCTTCGTCTTTCTGGATCCGTCGCTGCGCAGATCTGACCGTCTAACCATGCCGTCTCATATCTTCAACATTCCTCCCCATCGAACCACTACCTATAGGAATTCGTTTTGCCTCTCAGCCATATATTTCTGGCATTCCCTACCAGGCAACATCGTGCAGGCTTCGTCCCTAGGAATCTTTAAAAGTACGCTATTTTCGTTTCTACGGGCATCTGAGCTCACTTAGCGCTCGCGTTTCTGGGGATGGGACTGTCCGTATAGTTGATATGGTTAACATTCTTGATATTCTTAATATTTTGATTTCTCTTATTCATCGCTATCTTTATCACTATCTCTATTTTTATTTTTACTTTTATTTTATTTTTTATTTTATTGTTATTTCACCTTTATTTTTATTTTTATTTTTATGTATCTACTTCTATTTGACTCTGCTTTTATTTTATGTTATTGTTATTTTATTGTAATCTCATTGTTTATTTTTCTGTATTTATTTTATGTTATTGTTATTTCATTGTTATTTTTTTTTTTTTTTTTCTATTGCTTTTTATTTTTATACGCTACCGCTATTGTCACCTAGATGTATGGCAATTTTGCCCTTTGGCCTTGGCTTGGGCATATTAAATTAATCAATCAATCAATCTCTCTCTCTCTAACTCTAACTCCCTCTGCCTTCCGATTCTTTTTTTTTCTTGGAAAATGCCTTACCTACTTTTCTACAAATTTTTGAAAAGGGCCGAAAATGATGATCCGACAAAGCTCTTACTTAAAAGATTGTTCACTAAATAATAAAACTTTTTCTAATTTTGTGAATAAAAAGATGTCGAAGGATTTTATTTTTTCACTAAAATGTTTTTACCCGACTACGATAAAATGACCATATTCAATAAAAGTTGTACAAAAATTCGAATTTTTTTTTAGATTTTATTTTTAACACGTTGACTACTCTTATTGTATCAAATAAAAATTACTTTTTCTGATAATCGGGGGGCTTCGCCCCCGAACCCCCCACCGGGGCTTCGCCCCTGGACTCCGTAAACCCCCCGTTTGGTGCGTCCCCGCGTCACCACACCCGCTCATCTTCAGTGCCTTTACTAATGTCAATTTTTGTCTTTTCGAGGTCTTCAATAATCTCGAAACCGGTAACTCTGACTTCTCTCAACTAGCCGTCAAACTCTTATTTCCCGCGTGGTAATGGGAAAAAGTATCGTGTGTCACTCGTGGGAGTAGGTGATTTCTAATTCGTGTAATGCCCGCACTCGCCTTCGGCTCGTGCGAGCAACTTCACACTCATTAGAAATCACCTACTTTTCCCACTCGTTGCACAATGTACTATTCTTGCCCGGCATCCACCGCGACTGTACACGTCATTCTTTCAAAGTTGTACCGTAACATGTCTATGGGTATCCTCATGATATACATATAGAACTATAGAATGAGGATATCTGGGATGATGATAGGGTGGGACTCTGATCTCTTCGGAAGAGGCGCTACATACAATTTTGATATAACTTCACTTACAGGTAAGTTCGTTTAATCAATTAATTGTATTTCGCGCCTCTTCCTCGAGATCAGAGTGTAGTTGTTCAAAGTATGTTACGACCAGATAGGAATGAATAACAGTTCACAGTAATTAAGGGATGTATGGAGTATTAGGCATAATATAAATAGTTGAACATACAAGAAAGGTTCTTATAACCAAAAAGAAACGAGATTCACGATGGATTATATGAGAGCGTTGGTTTTTGCTATCCACGTAATATGGAGGAGGCAAATTCATTATCGTCTGTAATGATTTCTCGCTGATAAAACCGTGCAAACGTCTTCGATCTTGGAGTGCAACCAGCTGTTTTTCGAATACAGTCCACGCTAACGCAGTTTTTGTATGCCGTTGATGTTGATGCAGGTCTGGTGCTATATGCACTAAATTTACTTGTATCGATCCCACTGTCGGCTAAAACACTTTTTATCCATCGGCTGTATTATTGACGTTGTGTTTGGAGGTAAACATTTGACTTTAATGGCACCTTCCTGTAAAACCTCAACCGATGGGTGACAAGGAGCATTGTCAAGCAGAAGGACAGCTTTAATAGGAATATTTTTTCCTTTCAGAAATAAAGTCACTCTCGGTACAAACTCTTCCCTGAACCATTTTTCAAAAATGATTGCAGACATCCAGGCACTCTTGTTACTCGCGTAATACACAGGCAGCGCTCCCAGAATGTTTTTTATTGCTCTGGGTTCAGCCGATTTGCCAATAACCACTAGAGGAAGCTTCAATGATCTGTCAGCATTACTACACACCATGACTGTGACGCGATCTTTGTTTACATCAGGCCCGGCGGTATTGTTGACGATTTCTCCGCTAACGTTTTCTTTGGCATCTGCTTGAAATTTAAGCCCGTCGCATCTGCATTAAAAATTTGATATAAACTCAGTTGCTTGTCAGTCTTGAAAACATTAGCCGCTGGGACATCTGCCGATAATTTTTCTCCGGATCGCATGTACTGCTGGATGCTGAATTTCTTCTTCCAGTTACTCAGCCATCCCTCACTCGCGTTGAATGCCGTTTCAATTTTAAATTCTTCATGCAATTCCTCAGCTTTTGCTATAATTGTAAAACAAGTATTATATTTTTTCAGTGTTGATTTAATATTCATTACACATTATCGAAAAATACTTTAATAGTTTTCACACCTAGTTGAATATTTATTGATTAATTTATACACCATCGAGAAAACAAATTCACATACCCATAATCGCAGGTCCTGTCAGAGATATTCCATTTTTAATAAAACGATCAAACCAAAAATACACAGCATCATCAAGATCATCGAAGGGACTCTTCCTTATCCTCTTGATTATGCGATTCAGATTATAGGTTTGTCCTTGTTCTTTTAATTGTTCTTGGTTTTTTATCCAATTTCTTAATGTTCTTTTAAGAACATCATACTTTTCCAGAAGTGAGTTTAACGTGCTGCCTTGATCAAATTCACCCAGGATGGATATTTTTTCTAGTATGCTGAAAGACTTGAGCTTTCTTTTTTCTTCGTTCGCACCACTTTTCTGAGACATTTCTTCAATTTGGTCACAAATCAGACACAAGTGTAAATAGACTAAACCATCAAAAACAAAGCGAGCACATGAAAACAGTGCCGGGAGAGTGAATGTGAATATTAGCGCAGTAGAACGCGCGCGCAGTGGGAGCGTGGTGGGGGAACGCGAGTAAATGTGTGAGTGAACCCGTGTGCAGGGGAAGGCATTCATGGTGCCACTTATCAAGAGTGCACTGTACTTTTAAGGTTCAACTTCGAGAGTTGCAACTTCCAAAGCTTCAAGATAACCTTCAAATCGGGACCTCGCCAATTGCCAGTATCACCACGACGCTATATTCCACAATCCACATGGCATATTGGCTCCCCCAAAGAGGATAGGATCCTATCTTCTTTGGGCTCTCCATAGCTGGAATTCTGGAAACGTGTATAGTGTATACTGTTAACTGTATAGTATAGAACTATAGAATAATCTCAAAATTTCCGAACATATATAAGAGTGAGGGTAAGATAAAGTTTTTCCTTTTAACTATTTCATTTGGTCAGTTATCCGCCTGCAGAATTCTCATACGTTCTGAACTTCCGACATGCTATAAGTTTGACATATTTCATGATTATTCCGATAAATAGACGATGCACAATGATATATAATTATTCCATAGACCAGAGAAGTCACAAGATCTACTTGCAGATAAATGATCAAGATCCTTATGGCGTGGGGAAATTAACAACAAGCCAGTATGTTAAATTAAAGCGTACATATATTTTATCCCAATATTTCCACGTTGCATAAATATCCACGTGTTAACGTTTTTGCCAATCGATTCCATAGCATATTGTATAATTTTGTTCTGTAATATGAGTATTATTATAATTGGCATTTGATTTCCAATTTTATAATTTAAGACAATGACAAAGCAGTTTATGAATTTGTCCGGCAATTGTACGAGTCAAAGAAAATATCCATTGCTGATGGTGAAATAACTACTTTATTTCGGTCGATTGATGATGTAGATTAGTAAGTATTGAGTTTTGATGGAAAATCCTCTTAGTGACTTCCAATTCATGATTTCTTTGAACAATTGATAACGGAAGCTTTTCTTGATCGAGGATTTTGGCTGTTCACTCACTTCATACTGTGTATATTATATAGCGTATTTAAATCAGAATGCAATGTATTTATCATATTTCATGTTCGAAGTGATTGGAATTGATGTACTTCTTTCAAAGCATACCGGTCAAACTATCAGGAAAAACGAAAACTCTGTGTCCTGCCCAAGCGCCCCAAGCTAATTGGTTCATGTAGCACAGTAACGTCCGTTACAGAAAATGAGATTAAACTTCCAGTAAACAGTAGTTCACGAAGCGAGTTGGCATCCAATGAATCTTGGATTCTATCAAGAACTGTGGACCCAGCGACCAACGGTATTAAAATCACGCTGATTTTTTTATAGTAATTTTGATTCCGATTTTCATTATTACTATTTGGTTTTCATTATTATTTTTTGACATTTCAGATAATGAGGTTCAGGACTTGATTGAAAGTACTCAGTCATCGCGGCACGTACAATTGTATTCCATTAACTGAATTATTTTACTGCATGTTCTGAACATCATTTATTCAATTTTGAGTGACTTTTTTGACGATTTTGGCAAATTCACCATCAATCGTAAAAGAACGAGCCACGTTAGTTTTTGTCTCCGGTATCTGTACTGATAACAGAGCTCCTTGTTCTGAAATATCCCCAACTTTGATATTAACTAATTCGTGTGTGCGACAGGCGCCGGAAACACCAAATATCAAAACCACCTGTAATCAATATAAAATATTAATCATATATTGATTATACAATAATCGAAATTAACAAAATCATATGTCAAAAATTTGCTAATGTTAAAAAAATTATACTTACTTTCACGTCCAAAAATGTCACGTCAGGTGCATTTTGAAGAAAAATTTTCAAATGATCCGGCTCAAACACTTTTGATTGTTTACTCTTGAAACCAGTGGAATTTCGCTTCAAAAAAGCACCCAATTTGGAATACGTCGCGATGTCGAGGTTATGATTTAAATTCATCGTGCTTTTGAGGATGAAATATTGAGACCAGACAGTTTTTTAAAAGTGTCGAAGTTTGGAACTAGAGGACAATTATTTTCATTTTTGACCAGCATTTTTGTCCTAGGACAAAAAAATTAACGAATTGAATACAGACTCAAAACGACTTGATTTCCGCTCCCAAATGAGGACAAAAATGACCCACTTTCCGTGCACGTGTTACAAAAAATAGTTTTTTTATATGACAAGGGCGCGGAAAAACCTCGTCTTCGGATCGTGCGGCACTTTCACACTCGTCACGAAGTCCCTCTATGTGCCTGTGCCCCACGTCCTATATTTTCTTTTAGATCTAAAAATTATAAACATTTTCCATGCACTAGTGCTGCGAAAGCCCAACGAAAATCGTGTTTCTCACAAGAGGTAGTGCATAAATAAATAAATCAAACGAGTGAGTAATACGTTGGAAATTGAAGTCGAATTAAAAATATACCTACAGTGTGTTAATAACAAGAAGTAATAAGTCCAGGCACGATGATCTTAGTAATTTAAATTCAAATTCGTGTTTTGAAGAAGAATCCAATTTTATTGTTCATCTATCGTTTACCAACATTCGCCTATGGTTATAACGCCACGCTATAAACATGCCACAGCCATGAAACGATACATATCCATCCTAGACGTACCCATTATCGGTATACTTGGGTAATGCTTTTCTAACGTCTCCCTTTCTGTTTGACTTACACACAGTAGATACACATCGAAGCGAAAGTATATTCTACATTCAAAGACACACCAATTGTTGATCTTATTACCTAACACTTCAGCAATTGATAATTTTCAGAACAATCTATGCCCGCCGAGTTCGTATCATCATACGAGCTAACTTCTTTCAGCAATATTTCCTGTCGCCAATATGCTGTTCTGTCAAAGGTAACGAATGATCCTATTGGTTTTCCATTCATTTCCATTGATTAGCATTAGAAAAACATAATTTGAAGTATGAAAATTAACTGAGGGAACGCTCGGCTTCGCTACCTGATTTCACGTATTATTTTGTACTATTTTGTGTAACGAAATGATCTTCGTAATCTATCGCTGAAAAAGAGTATGATGTTTCAGATTTTTCAGTCGGTGAAATCATTTTAGAACTCGGCTGTGATTTTTTACATTTACAATGTTTTTGCCGGGTATTTCATTACTTTTTGTATGTGTAAACAGGCCTGCGCTGAACTGACTGTAATGTATTTTACACATTACACATATATGAAGACCAATTCTTAGTTATTCGTAATGTAATTGAATTTTATGTGCTACAATCAAGAAATTCATTTTGGAACCTGCGCAAAAGATACGAGATGTTTTATTCGACCAAGAAATCTCATTTTCAGAATCATACAATAGCTTGTACTGATAATAGTTTATGCTACTCATGATCCCATTTTATTCAGACAGTGCCACATATTTAGATGTAGTACGAACATAGAATATGGAAAATGTTCTCGAATTGTTCGATTGTGAAACTCTCACGTAAAATAACCAGATCTAATATCGAAACAAACCATCATGAGATTCTATAATATTTTTCAAGTTAACCTAAAATAAATATATACATGGTAGATAAAACAACGTATACAATATCATACTTGTATCATCAAAATGAAATTTAATGATTTCATCATCCTTATAGCATATTGATACATACAAGATACACAACATTAAATCTACGTACAGTATGCATATAACCGGACCTGAATATCGCGGCGCCGAACTGAAGGTAAATTTTCATTATCCTATTATTACATTCAACTGGATGGTCGATGGTTAGTTCAGCAATCAATAAGATAGCATTCATAAATAAAAGGTCAACCATCCAATCAAATGCAGTAGAATGATCATAAGAATCATCTTACGAAGAAAGCTTACTCATAATCAGTACAATAATCGTTTAACACTTCTTACAACTCAAAACGTCTTAAATCATATGGAAATTTTTTTCTACTTATAGATATAATAGTTTGTAAACAGCTTTGTGTCGTTGGCAAGAAAATTTAGTTATATGATGTATCGTTATATAATCTACTACATGTTTCCGGTAAAGTAGTCTACTATATAAATACAACCATTCATCTAGAAGTTTTCCTTCTGTTTGCATCGTAGCATCCTGCGGCCCAAAATCATACGGTTAAGGCTCTGGTTATCATCAAAATGAACCTACAATAAGAACCGTTTAATTAAATTCATAATTTTTTATCTAGTAGCCTGGTTATTTCATACTTCATATGTGTGAAACCAGTACTCAAGTATTTCCCAATAGAAGATTGTTTGATCTACAGGTGAATGTTTTCAACTCGCATTCCAATGATGATATGCTCAAACTATGTCACTCAATCAATCGGTTGAAGCAAATATTGTCATATAATAGATACGAGTAATATTATTTCGTGTCATTAAGTTCTACTCAACTTCCAGATGAGATCAATTTAGATTGGCAAGAACCTAACGGTCACACCTGCGCTGCTTCTCTATTTCATGTGCTTTATTGGGTTAAACGAATAAAATTCGTAAATCAGATGATTTCCTCACATTCATGATCTATGAAATATTACTTCGATCGTGAATCCGTCACTAGATCTTGGTCATCTGCTGTTACATCTCAGAATCTGTTGACTGTCAATACAAACAAACTTGTAACGAAAAATGAATAACTAATACTTAAATGTTTTCAATAAATATCATAATAGGAAAAAGATTAAGTGACTCAAAAATAAATGCATGGAAAACGCTGTTCAGTAATACTCTACAAAACAAATTTTTGTAATATTAATTCGTACCAATAAAAAAAGGAAATGAATAAACTAAAAAATAATAATTATTTTTATCATATTGAGGGATAAACTTACAAATGATTTTGGTTCTCCTTGTATCAGATCCACCACCTGGCATCTTGCGCGACATTGAAATGACATAGATATCGGCGTGGATTATATAGCTACGTCGAGTGGTTGTTTATTACTAACGAAATATTTGCGCTCGCGAGGGTCTATTTGTAATAAATTGTAACCTATTCGATTCAAGATGTATCGTGAATGTTGATTAGCTTGAAATCAAATGCCGAACTAAGTCTCATGTTATTAGAGAACTGTATATATGTGACTAATAAGAATCAAGGCGTGCAATTCAATATAGTGTCCTTATGCGCTACCTGAAAGTTGTCCTGTAGCATATTTACCTTCATTTGAAATAAAAGGCTGTTCGCTAGTATATATTTACGGCCATCTTGCCAACTGAACAAATCCGACATTATATGTATAACAAAATATAAGAGAAATTCACAGTAGTCGTCTCGATACAAGATTAATCAAACTACACGGGACTTAAAGAAGAAAATATGAAAAATATATCAACCAAATAATTACTAACTAAGAACTAAAAACTGAATAACAATGCTTGCTTCTACGCTCGCTAGCTCCAGGAAATAGTACGTTAACAGGTCGTTTGTGATCGATAAATTGCATAAGAAAAAAGACAAAGAAAAAGAAGAAAATCTAACAGAATCTACCGCATGCTAAAGCATAGAGAAAAAGCCACAAATAGTCACTAAGCACGAGTCGACTCGAGAATCCGTTTCTAACAAGACTAAATATAATAAAATATAACCAGGACGAAGTCGAAGGACTTAACGAACCATAATCGTGGCCTACGCCACACGAAATATAACCTACTAAATAACTAAACGGGATTCATGAGCGACCTCGTGGTTTTACAGAAAATAGGTCTTACCTTATCGGCGATCAATCGGCTTCGCACAAAACGGGAATAATAGAAAATAACAATAAACTAGACTTTGAACTATAACAAAATAACAATAATAACTTTAACGGGAAACTAACAAAATCTTTAACACAACACTTTATCGATAACGATAACGGGAACTCGGGAATTAGCTGGTCTTGAGGTGAGGACGGACGAGCGTAGAAGTAGGCTGAGTCCTGCGCTACCCCACATTTTATAGGTGCGGGATCCCCTAGCTGCTATCCGATTTGAATCGTCGTACTTAGATTTTTCGTCAAAATCTTAGTCGTCAGACTCAGCAGTTAGTCGGCCTTGCTGGTGTGAGTTTCGGGACGCGTAGTCCGGGACGCTCTAGTCGTAGGAGTTTGTCCAAGTGCTCATCCAACATGGCGGTACGGCGGGATGTTTTGAATGTGGTATAGCGGGACTCGTACGGGATTTCGTGCATTGCGTCTTCTTCTCCAACCTCGGTTCTCGTCGCGGGACTCCTCGGGATTATCGTCGGGACGAAGTGCACCCTGGCTGCGTTTTAACAAGAAAAACGGACCAGTCAGAGGATCTGGCGGAAGTTCTGATGCCCCAATACCCGGATCTGCATCCAGAATTCCCCATGAGCGATGTGGAAGGCTTACAGACAGGCCTGCCTCACATGGTTGCAGTTCTACTACCGGGACTTTTCGGGAGTAACGCCGGTAGCGGGACGATACCGGGAAAGCCGATGACGAAGTCTAGCTCGACTCCAGGTCGATAAGTCATTGGCAACGGAAAGCTTTGTTGGGTTACTTGGGGTTTCGCCCTGCTCTATTCAACCATTGCCTAGACGTCCACACTTAGAATCTAAATCGAGATGTCATGGAATGCTCCACATATAAATTATATTTACTGCGCTATTTCTTTCTGTGTATCAAATATTATTGTGATATTTCTTTCTGTGTATTAAATTATTCTTATTATCTCTCATAATTATTGAATCCTATTAAGGTAAATGTAAATCAATCAATACTTTATCAAAGTGCTAATTTTCTGAGTATATGTTTGTATTGTATTGTATTTCTGAGCTCTTCCCGGGCGCTCAGTCCATGCGGACCATTGTGCCCGAGCCCGTGAGGGCAGCTATATTGTAGGAGCCGAGGTCAGGTTGGCCATCCTGGCGAATCGCATCAGCCCACCCACCCCGATCTCCTCAATCTTCATGCCTTCGCTGTAGGTTCCTCCGAGGGCCGCCTGCCGAGGTCCCTCGAGGCCCCTACACCGCGCAATCAGATGGAGCGGGGTTTCCTGCTCCACCCCGCGCCTAGTGCAGAGAGGCCCGGTTCTGAGCCCCATATGCACCAGGTGCTTACCTGTGAACCAGTGTCCGGTGACAAGTCCTACCAGGGCCCTGAGACTGGTTCTGTCCAGATTGATTAATGTGGCACCTAGCTCGCGTGAAGGCCCCCGGAAGAGGGCCCTCGTGTGAGTCATGCCAGGTGCCCGCGCCCAGAGCTCCTTGAAGCGGCGGTCCATCCAGCCCTCCGCTAGGCCCTTGGCGTGTGCCGAGGTTAAGCCAATCCGGCACCCGTCGTCGGCTTCTTTGCGTGCGGCACCTGCCCTAGCCAGGCTGTATGCCACCTCGTTTCCCTGTATGCCGCTGTGACCCGGCACCCATAGAAGCTTCACGCGGTTTCCACGTGAGATCTGTGTTAGCAGTTTTGCACAGTCGTTGACGAGCCCGGATCTTATGACGCAGTTGCGTATTGACCTGAGCGCCGCCCAACTGTCACTGCAGATGTATATGTGTTTGCCCTTGGGGTTGTGAGCCAGGATTGTCCTGGCACAGATCCATATGGCGAACACCTCGGCTTGGAGGACTGAGGCCGTAGGCCCCAGAGCGAGCGAAATGCGCGTCCTGGGTCCCTCACTCCACACACCGGCCCCAGCCCCCGTGTTCGTCTTGGACCCGTCTGTGTACCAGACGAGCCCTCGTGGTTTGAGCAGGTTGTCCCGTTCGTTTGTCCATGACTGCCTGCTCGGTGCCTCCACCATGAATAACGGGTCGAACTGGTGACGGTTGGGGCAGCGATCCCCGCCTTGGGATGGGTCTACCTGAGGTGCCCCCTCCTGCAGCAGTATCGTCGTGTGCTTCACGCCCGTCCTCTTCCAGTGGCCACAGGCGCAGAGCGGCCCTCCATGCCTCAGCCTCCACCGTGAGATGGGGGGGCGGAAGATTCAGGAGTGCCCCTATAGCGAGCGTAGGCGAGGTTCTGAGCGCCCCCGTTATTCCTAGGCCCGCTAACCTGTACACCCGGTCTAGTGTCCTGCGGAGTGTGCTTTTGTCCATTGCTGGCCACCACACTACGGAGGCGTATGACAGCTGGGGCAAGAGGATGGCTGTGTATATCCACTTGACCACTTTTGGCTTGAGTCCCCAGGTTTGTCCCACCATTCTCTTGCAGGCCCAGTATGTGGCCGTGGCCTTCTGTGCCTGCTTGGTGACGTGGGCTTTCCACGACAGTTTGCTATCCAGGGTGACCCCCAGGTAGCGCACTGTGGAAGATGGTACTAGCTTCGACCCGAAAACCTCAACGGGTCCTCCTTCGAAGCGACGTTTCTTGGTGAAGATCACCATCTCGGTCTTGCTGGGGTTGATCCTCAGTGACTGAGTGGTGCACCAGTCCTGTACGATGTTCATTGCTTTTTGCATCCTACTCGTCATGTGATGTGGGCGGTCGCCCGCGACGACCAGGGCCACGTCGTCGGCGTAGCCTACGGCCGTCACCCCTAGCCTGTCAAGCTCTGCCAGGAGCCTATCTACGACCAGAGTCCACAGCAGGGGGGAAAGAACCCCCCCCCTGCGGGCAGCCCCTGTCGACCTGAGCCCTAGCAACCGACTCTCCAAGCTCCGCGGTGACCGTCCTGGATTGAAGCATCTGCTTAATCCAGTCCACCACCGTTTTGTTAATGCCGAATCGAACAGCGGCATCGCATATCGATTTGAAAGAGGTGTTATCAAAAGCCCCCTCCACATCCATAAACACACACAGCGCCGCTCTCTGCCGGAGGAGCGGCCCCTCAATCTCGCGCACGAGGTGGTGGAGCGCCGTCTCCGTAGATTTGCCAGCCTGGTATGCGTGTTGGGCCGGTGAGACTCGTCTCTCGACCAGGACACAGTCCCTGATGTACCTATCCACCAGTCTCTCCATGGTTTTCAGCATGAAGGACATGAGGCTGATTGGTCTCCATGACTTCGCGCGGTCATAGCAGCCTTTGCCCGGCTTGGGTATAAAGACCACTCTGACCTCTCTCCAGTTCCTGGGTATGTAGCTGAGAGCTAAGCAGGCCCTGAAGATCGCGTTCATTTTGGCCACAAGGTTCTCCCCTCCCCTCTGGAGGAGGGCCGGGAAAATTCCGTCTGTGCCTGGGCTCTTGTAACTGTCGAAAGTGTCAATCGCCCATCTTATCCTTGACGGCGTGATTATCTCTGCCGCTGTTTTCTAGTCCCCTGGCCCCTGCCTGCCAGAGACCTCCCTCTGGGGAGGTCCCTGTGTGGCTGGCGTGGAGCCCGGGAAGTGGGTACTCAGCATGTGCGACAGTATATCCGTCTGGCTCTCTGCCATGCTGCCGTCAGGGAGCATGAGGCTGTCCAGCTTGATTGGGGGCCCGGAGGTGAAGACCTTGCGGAGCTTTGCCACTGTGCTTAGAGCCTCAGTCTCCTCACAGAATCCCCTCCAGGCCTCGTTCTTGGATCTTTTGATCAGCCTTTTGTAGACCTTCTGAGCTTCCCTGTAGGCCGCCCAGTCCGGCTCGAGTTGCGTCCTGAGGGCCCTGTTGAGCAGTTTGCGCGAGCCGGTTCTGATCTTGCCTAACTCTCTGCTCCACCAGGGCACCTTTTTTTTCACTTTTCCCTGCTTTACGGGGCACGCGGCCTCGTAAGCTTCTGTGATGGTAGCCTGTAGGTGGGCTACCTCTTTCTCTACCATTCCCTCCGTCCTCGGCCGGCTGCGGGGTCCCCCGAGCTTCCCTTCTAGCCCCTCTTTATACGAGGTCCAGTCGGTTGTCCTGGGGTTCCTGTATTCCTCCGTCCGTTCCCACGACGCGTTCGCGTCCAGGACGAGCGAAATGCGTCTGTGGTCTGAGAGAGTATCCTCGCTCCGCACCCTCCAGTCTTTGACAAGACTGGCAAGTCTAGGCGTGCAGAGTGTGATGTCTATCACCTCCTGCCTATGCGGGGTGACGAAGGTGGGTCTCGATCCTCTGTTGAGAATCTTGAGTCCCGCTGAGGAGAGGTACTCCAGCAGTGCCCCGCGTCTTTTGTTCGTATTCGAGCTGCCCCATACTTCATGGTGCGAGTTAGCGTCGCATCCGATCAGCAGGTTGAGTCCCTTGTTGCTGCAGTGCTCCACCAGCGCCCTGAGTTCCTCCGTCGGTGGGGGTGCCTTAGAGTCGTAGGGTAGGTACGCCGAGCAGACAACCACGTCGGTTGTGCCGCCTCTGGCTAACCTCACCCTGATGGAGACCGCTGCCAGGTCTCTGCAGCAGAAGTGGCTCAGCCTGGTGGCGTAGTGTTTCCTGCTGACGAAGGCGCAGGCTCTGGGGCCCGCCCCTCCCTCCGCGTACACTAGCGCACCAAGGCTGGAATCGATACCCCTAATCTGCCCCCCGACTACCCAGGGTTCCTGTATTAGTGATATGTCTGTTGTTTCCACCGCCAGGTCTCGGCTGTGTATTGCCAAGGCCGCCTTGCAGTGGCGCAAGTTTATCTGAGATATGGCGAGCCCGTCCCCTGCCATGGGCCTGGTCCTCGCCTGATCCTTCGTTGTCCAGTGAGGATGGGGGGACCCGATTACCGAGCCCCTCCTACCTCGCTGGTTTTTGCCGCAGGAGCCCCCGTTGCGGGGGGCCCCTGCTCTGGCCTGCCGGGTCCTGTCGCCGTGCAGGTCAGGGTCTTCTGGACCCCGGCCAGCACGCTCTCCCTCCCAGCCTTCCCAATCTCAAAGGCCCTTGAGGGACGACCCCTGGGCCTGCTAGATTGAGCCCCCCTGATGGGAGGGCCCATCCGACACAGGTTTCCTGGGGTTGCCCCCCGCCCGTCCGCGTTGGACGGGCCTTGTCCCTCCGTCACCTCGGCAGCCTGCTCGGTCGCGCCGTCCAGTAGCCTCACCGCCGTAGCCGGCGTCGAGCCCCCCCCCCCCCCCCCCCCCCCCCCAGCGGCGTCACCGCGTCCGCCCGAACCTTTGTCGATGGGCCGGAAGTCGCCCGTCCATCACTCGCGCCACGATGAGCCTCTTCGAAAGAGACCCTCCCGAGGGCGAAGTGGCCCAGGTATCCCCCCGCCCTCAACGCGTCTCTAGATACGACGTCCACACCGAGCACCAGGAGTACCGACTTCGGTCCCTCCTTTCTGTCCCAGACCCTCCATAGGTGGGTCTGGAGACCGGTGTTCTGGCGTTTCAGCCTTTTTAGGATGGTCGCGTTCTTCTCCGGAATTCCGGGGAAGCCCGCCACCATTCTGGTGAGCCTGGGCAGCTGTCCCCTCTCCATTAGCTGGAGAGAGGCCCCCGCCCAGAGCACCAGTGTAGGGACTGTTTCCCTCAGCCACGTCAGGCTCCCTTCGTCGGAGCAGGTCACCCAGAGGATGCTCTGTTCAGATCGGCACTGCTCGAACCGTGGGACCCCTTGTCCTTCCGAAATGGAGTCCAGCACTCCGCACAGCGCCTGCACCACCTGGTCCCCTTGTCCGGAGCCAAGGGTGACCTCGGGGTAGCCTGAGGGTGCGATGACCACCCTCCTGCCTCCCTCGGCCGCCTCCTTGTAACTCCTGGGCCCGGGTCCCAGGTGAGCCTCCCTGCCTCTTTTAGGTGCCGAGTACACCTCCGGTGGGGTGCTATCGGAGGGCCTGGGTCTCTTCGTACCAGTACCTCCCGCCCCCATCGGCGTAGCCTTCAGCTGCGCACCATCCCCGGGTTGCCCATTTCCTGAGCCCCCCGCGCTTGCGCGCGCCGCTGCGCGAGGCGTAGTGCCCCGGCTGGGCTCCGAGGAGGTTTCGGCGGCCAGCCTGGCCCTCCTAGCCTTCCTCTTTGCCGCCCCGGAGCGGTTAGCCCTCCGCGTGCTGTTAACTGTGGCTTCGGAGGTCCTGGCTGGTGCCGAGCCCTCTTCCGCCCTGCCTGTTGGCTCTGGGTCGGTCCCCGAGACTGACAGTCCACCACGTGTCATGAAGACAAGCGCCTCCATGTCCGCAGATAGCCCGTCGTCCCCGGGGCCCTTCCCTGCCAGCGAGTCGACCTCCATGGAGGCAGCCTCACCGCGCTTCGCGTCTTCCACGCCTTCGTTTTTTGCTTTTTTGTTTATGGTTTCCATATACGGTCCCACTAGTGTGCAGGAAATACAGGGTCCGCCCCCACAGAGCCTGCTGTGTGGGGGTAAGGCTAGATACAATGGGGGGTCGCCCGGTACCCCAAGGGCATCGTTATCGACACTGTACCCCAGTGCCATTCAGCCCTCGGCACGATAGCTTTACACCTTGGCTTGGGGAGCCATGGGTCCGCGGTCGGGGCCTTAGTTCCCCTGGGCCAGTTGTTACGCCGGCCGGGTTACGTATAGCCACCAACAGACCCGGGGACCCGCAGCCAGCGGTCTCAGTTTCCGGTTGCCAGCCGGCACCTCGGTCCCCGAGACCGCAGGTGCCGCGCCTCTCCCTGGCCCTCTCCTATCCGCCACCTGGAGACGCGCTCGGTCGGAGCTCAGCCCACGTTCCCCTCGCTCGTTCTACAGAGCTTGGGGAACCCGAGAATTATATGTTTACTTTCATTCATTTTTATTTATACATTTTTTTATTATACAGTTTATAAATCTCTAATTGTTTACAGGTGTCATTGCATTACACTTTTTTCAACCTTATATGACATTATACTGGATCAAGTGTTAGATTTTAAATTACTGCATATTGTTATGTATCGTATTCTATTAGAATTCATGAAATAACAATAATGAAATAAATAACCAATATACCTAAAGCAACTGCTTCATGGATTTCCAACTGTTTTTCAATGAATATTGATCTCATTATGTGCATATTAGGTAAGATGTACATAAATTAAAATATAAACATTATCAATATTGTTTTGTAATATTATTTTCATATAAATATTAACCACGAATTCAATTATTATACATTATATATGATGCGATGATCAAGTCACAGATGAAGTACCACACGATGACTCATGTTATCTGCTTGCAGCTAAATGGTCACCTCTTCCAACCCATTGATATGCGGAATTTTTTTAAGTATTGTAACGAGCAATTTCCCTATCCGGGGGAAGCGAATAAGAAAACAGATCTCGCACAAAAGACACCAACGTGAATCACCCTCGCGAGGTATCCTAAAGGTAGCTAGAGAAAGAGAGGGTGTTGGGCGCCAGGCACACGGATGTGCCAGATAAGTAAAAGCGAAACGGCAAAAGAAAGAGATGGAAATCAAAATAAGTCGCAATCAAGCTCTAAGCTAGGCAGGCAACCGGCTAGTTAGTAGGAGAGGGGAACGTGGGGGCGACGAAATGACACATTCCGATACGGTATGCAAAGAATCAATGTATTTGTCCGGAGACCGGAACGGTAAGCGCGATAAACAATAAAGAAAATAACAAAAGAAAGAAAGAAAAAAAATAATATAACGTAAAATGAACCAGGTAATGAAAAAAAAAACTAAACCGAAATATAAAGTTTGATCGCAGCAACCAAGAACCAAAAAAAAGATATAAATAAAATACTAGGTGACGCCCGTCGGGATCGCACTCACGACCGGTAGAGCGGCGGAGCACGATCGAGGTAGTCGCGACGGGTCGTATACAAGACGGCAGAGAAGATACAGTAATTTAGCGAGCCGGGTAGTACGGCTCAGCTGTACAACGAGCTACGGCTGGTAGGCTCGGTACGCGGTACGGGACGGCAGGGGGAGGGTAGGCACACTCGCACGCTGCCGGCTCAGCTGACGCGCTCACACAACTAGGCGGCGCGTCGTCGGCGACAGACGTGCCACACGCACTCACGCTCACACACACTCACACAGACGGCGGAGAGCCGGAGACTTACGCCTCCGGGTCCAGCACGTAGGTCTCCCGAAGGCAAGGGAGCAGGCTAGGTGGAGGTGGCCGAGGGCCCTAACTACACAAGTAATAATAAGATGAAGAGACAGACTTCCGACAACCGTCGAACGCGATAGAGCTGGGCAAGAGGCTCGGGAGAAGCCACGAGCCGCTAGGAGGTACCGAATACCACAAAGAAAAAGAGAAGAGATACGCTAAGAAAGCGCATAGCCACGCGAGACGGTTGGTCGGGAGTCCGGTGAGAAGCCTACCTCGCTCTCCAACAGCTACTCCTGCGGCACGGCACGGAACGGCAGCAGCACTCCACACACTCGCACACACAACGGATGTCGGTTAGGCCGAACGATACTTAATAAACTAAATCTACGAAACTTAAAACACTAGAAGCCAAAAAAATAACTCAAACAAAAAAAGCAAACAAAGCAGAACGAAAGTAAAGAAAGCAAATAACGTAAGGAACCGAAAATAGCTAAAGATAATAGAAAGTTAGTAGGCGGCAAGGCAGCGACGGTACTCTCGATAACGTGAGCAAGAATCAAGATGATCTCCTCTTCGTTTCCGCTGTCCTCCTCTTCGCTGGCGGAAATCGGGCAGGTGTCGCTGATAACGGCAAGGGAGGTAGCCGCTCGGCACCCACCGACGTCAGGTGGTGGTTGCGGCCGGCTCGGGAGGTAATGCAGGTAGAGGAGCGGTGGCCTGAGGCTGCGACGGTCAGCCCTCTCCCGGCCGGCTGGCTGGCGAGGCGTTGTCTCCGCTGTGTCGTCCGAGGTATAGGTACTATCGGCGAGGCTCTGCGGCGTCCCTCCCCGCCGATCAGCGCGGTCGTCTTCCCTCGTCGTCCCTCGCAGTCCAGCGTTGCCTCAACCTGCTGACAAAAACTTACGGCAGACAGACATGCTAAAGCTGGGGGACGAGAGGCTTGCCTTGGGGAACCTATAGGAAGTAGCATTAGGAGTCGCGGATCGTCCCGGGGTGCAGGGAAGGCTGGTCAGTGGCGGACTGGAAGTCCACCACGTTACAGTATAAAAAATAAAAATCAGACATTAAAAATAATGTCCTTAATACAATTGACACATTATAAAGGCTAGCGTTGACATGACACTAAACAGCATGAGACTATGCGTTAACTTGCTTTGTATTACTATTTTAAAACAAAGATATCTTATCGTTCCATAAAAATTGACGATCAACAAATATTATCTTATTGACATCGGTATATGAATACTGTATGATTAATTTTATTCCATCTGCCTTCAATAGTTATTTCAAAAGTGAATGTCATAAACAAAAGCAGCAAATTTTAAACCCAACAACCAAGCTTCGCCTTATATTTCATCATCAGAAGATTTGTATTATATATTACCTAAATTGCTTATAATTGATGAAAACGTTCCTTAATTACGATCCTCATATGGATCATGCCCCATTAATTCTATGCTATACAACGAATAGTGGATTATCCGTATTGATCGGCGCCTCATCTTACATTCTCATCATGGATCCTGTTATTGTTTTATCTCTCGTCGTAGATGTCGTCACGTCAAGTCACGCTTTCACTATTAACAGAGCAACAACGATTTTCAATTCTTCTGATTTCTGATGCAAGCACTAACATCAAGATTATCATCAATTTTTTCATGTCACTCTGTAAAATAATAATAAAAAACCAATACATCGATATGACTTATTCTTATAAATTTAACTTATAAGGATTATTTTATTACACGTTGCGTACATGAACTTAACCAATGCAAGTAACTTGTAAGCAATTAACATACAACCATCTGTGACTTGTAAACTTTTCATTCCACGTTGACAGATCCACGACGTTTAAAACATATTTTCAAACTCCGAGCCCTGTGTCTCTCCCTTTCTGTAATCAATCACCCATTCATATAATTTTTACTTCATTGTATTTTTGAATGAGTTCGTCGAATTTCATTTTGATACAATATAACAACTAGTACGAATATGCAACAATCCCAACACTTGCTAATTATAAATACAGATAGGTGAAGCATCCCATATAAAAGTAATAATTGTGTTAAAAGCATGAAATAGTAACGCACATTTTTATACCTATAAATCCAAAATTGAATTAATGTGTCGTAAAAATATATGCGTTGACTGAAGAATATACGAAAGGAATTACACTTACAGCATACGTTCCCAGTGCTTCATGTTTCACTGTATGTATGTAATACATTCCATAGGCTAGGTACGCGTAGATCGATGTAAACAATACATTCGATGACTGTTCAATCAGGTGCTGGATCGTGTTAGTTTTCACTGAACAGAAGCACGCCACTGTTCACTAAATAAGATCACTTGATTTTTAGTAATCCAGTATAATCATAACACAGTACTGATTTATTACATACAATGTATGTATAACAATTTAACACGTACTGCGACGAAATACTTGACAGGTCGCGTGGCTGCCAGATACTGGGCAGCCATCTTGCTTCGTTCGATATCCATCGATTATTGTAGGGTCGATATATGTACGTGATCCGTATATGACGTACTCAAATATATATGTATATACAGGGTGACCCAAAATTCCCGCACCACCTTGAATAGGCAGGTACCTTATCGAATTCTAAGACGAAAGTTCCTTCACGAAAACTCTCCAAGGCCAACGGTTTTCGAGTTATTCAAAATCGCGATTGACGAATCAGAGCGTTCCTTATTATCGTAATAGTGCCGGCTCAAGAGCAAGCCATGGGCAGAGCCCGTGGTATCTTTCTTATTAGCTTGGACGACCGCTATTTTTATTATTATTCAATTCAATTCATATTTCCGGTCGTCCAGGTCGATTGCACCGTAGTTCCTGACGCCCAGGTCGATCGGATCATGGTCTTTGCCGTCTAGGTTTTATCCGGCGTAGTTTACGTCGACCGCTCCATAGTTTCAGCGGTCCAGGTCGTCCGCTCCATAGTTTTTTGCGATTCATGTCAACCGCTCTATATTTTCAGCGGTCCAGGACATTCGCTCCATAGTTCTCGGCCGTCTAGGTCGACCGCCCCATAGTTTCGGCTGTCCAGGTCGTCCGCTCCATAGTTTTTTGCCGTTTACGTCAACCGCTCCATATTTCAAGCGGTCCAGGTCAATCGCTCCATAGTTCTCAGCCGTCTAGGTCAACCGCTTCATATTTTCAGCGGTCCAGGTCATTCGCTCCATAGTTCTCGGCCGTCTAGGTCGACCGCTCCAAAGTGTTAGAGATTAATGACCTGAATGGTTAAAACTATGGAGCGGTTGACCAAGACGGCCGAGAACTATGAAACGAATGACCTGGACGGCGGAAACTATGGAACGAATTACCTAGACCGCTGAAACTATGGAGCGGTTGACCTAGACGGCTGAGAACTATGGAGCGATTGACCTGGACCGCTTGAAATATGGAGCGGTTGACGTAAACGGCAAAAAACTATGGAGCGGACGACCTGGACAGCCGAAACTATGGGGCGGTCGACCTAGACGGCCGAGAACTATGGAGCGAATGTCCTGGACCGCTGAAAATATGGAGCTGTTGACATGAACCGCAAAAAACTATGGAGCGGACGACCTGGACCGCTGAAACTATGGAGCGGTCGACGTAAACTACGCCGGATAAAACCTAGACGGCGAAGACCATGATCCGATCGACCTGGGCGTCAGGAACTACGGTGCAATCGACCTGGACGACCAGAACTACAAATTAAATTGAATAATATAAAAAATAGCGGTTGTACAAGCTAATATTAAAGATACGGGCTCTGCTCATGGCTTGCTTTTGAGCCGGCACTATCACGATGATAAAATACGCTCTGATTCGTCAATCGCGATTTTGAATAACTCGAAAACCGCAGGCTTTGGAGAGTTTTCGTGGAGGAACTTTCGTCTTAGAATTCGATATGGTACCTGCCTATTCAAGGTGGTGCGAGAATTTTGGGTCACCCTGTATATGTATATTAGGGTGTGCCAAAAAAAATTTTTTTCTTTTTTTTTATAATTTCCCATATAAAAAATGAGTGGTTTCATGTATTATAAGAAACGTCGTCGAAGGGGGGCTCTGACAAAAAATGTTAAATGGTGCCTCAGTCGAACAGAAATCATAATAATGAGGCACCTGCTAGACTTAATTGACCGAAGCCCCCTTTGGCGAGGTGAAATTTCACAGCAAATTGAATAAAATCACAAGGTGGTATAGGGAATAGACTAATAAATAATTTTGTTTTGAGAACAATTGTGAAAAAAAAAATTATTTTTTTTCCCCACTTCCCACCGCGGGAATTTGCGTATTTGAATATTATAAAGAACGTCATTGAAGGAGGGCTCTGAAAAAAAATTCTAAGAGGTGTCTCAATCGACTAAACTACAACGCTGATGAGACACCTCTTAAACTTGTCTGTTCGGAACTCCCTTTCGTGAGGATCAATTATACACGAAAATAAACAATATTACAAGGTGTTATACAAAATTGAACAAACATTCTTTTCGCTGAAGGGAGTTTTGGACATTAGAAGCTAGCATCAGTAACCTTATCGCAATATTGGCGATGAGGCACCTGTTAGCATTGATCGTCCGATGCTCTCTTTCACGAGGGTCGTTATTATTCACAAATACGTACATATCTGCAGTGGGGAGCAAAAAAAAGTAAATGCTAATAGCTTAATTTTTGCCAAAATTTTTTTATTTTCTACTTAATATACAACATGCTAAAACACCTGAATGTCATGTAATATTTCAATTGCCGAAAGGAAGATGCTGACAATCAAGTTTAAAAGGTGCCTCATCAGTGTTAATGCCTGATCGACTGAGACACCACTTCGCATTTTTTCTCAGTGCCCTCCTTCATCGAGGCTTCGTATTTCATAAAACCACTCTGATTTTTAATGTGGGAGATTCAACAAAAAAAAAAGTTTTTTCTGGAACACCCTAATATATATATGTCGGAGTGACAGCCGTACGCGGCCCAGGGGCGTCCATGATTACTCTTGCAGGGAGCTTGTCTAATTAAATGTAGTCCTAATCACTAATAACTACAACACGAACTAACATAAAATCTTAACCCACTAACACTGTGTCTATATCAAATACAATAACAATAAGCTGAGGCGTACAGAGAGACGCGACAACGAATCCACCCTGCCTCTAGATTTCTCAATATAACTCTCAAATTTCCGTACCAACCACTGGCTCGGTTCAAATGCAACTGACTCTCAAAATCAGCATCTTCTAGGGCTGCAGTGGCTACGTTCGACAAAGACTCTGGTTCCCAAAGTCTTCATCTCGCACCTCCCTCTACGCCACTCATTAGGCTAAGGGTCTATAACTAATATCAATACTAACAAATATACCTAGACGTAAACTTAAACTAATTTATTATCAACCGTCGGTTGATATCTAGACTAAACTAAATTATAATAGCTGCCCAAATGCAGCGTCCAGCACATCGCGCCGACACACCGTGCGTTTTCGTGGATGAGCGACATGCCTAGGTCCGAAGATAGCCGAACGTACGCCCTATTATATGCAATTAAGGGTACATGTCATATATATATCAGTATTTCTGACATTCGGCCCATCGACGGCAAACTGTCAATTGCTGTAGAGCCTCTATATCTATTGGGCGCAATGTTTATAGGTTATTCTTTAACCACACGTAATTATTCAAAATCGATTGATCACTGATCCGCGTCATTCAGCTAGTTTTATGATTAAAGAATAACCTATAAACGTCGCCGCCAATGCACGTAGACTCTACAGTAGCTGACAGCTCGCCGTCAAATGTCAAAAATACTGATATATATATGACATGTACCCTTAATTGCATATAATAGGGCGTATGTTCGGCTATCTTCGGCTCTAGGCATGTCGCTCATCCACGAAAACGCACGGTATATGTATATATATACTTGAAACAACCATACGGTGCCACTAAGTTTTTTCAATTGATTTTTACGACTGAATTCGTGTACGGATTCGCACCAAAATCAATAGGGAGCGAGATCACAGTTGCATATATCTGCTGTACAAATTTCAAGTCAATCCGTACAATCGTTCGACAGATATCGTGTCCCCAAGCAACGGTCTGCGAAAAATTGTCCCGAGAAGAAGTTTTTTCTCAGCAACTACAAATTTAATTACTTTAAAACTTATATGGTGAGATCATCGACGCCGCAGCATATTGCCATACAAATTTCATCCAAAATAATAGATTCGTTTAGGAGATATCGCAATTGTTTTATATACAGTAGGGATAGCGGTGAGCTCGCTCGGGTAAAGGATTCTCGGCAGCGCTTGTTCAAGTCATGACGTCATATATTGTAACGGATCGGGTGATATAATCCCGAGACAATACGTCGCCACGCGCACTGTCAACAGCGCACAACAAGTGACGTCAATCGGTGAGTATTTAAGCGCAGCGCTAACCTGGCTGATTAGCAGTGTTAGGCAAAGCGCCACGCTGACTCACTCTTCTATTCTTTCTGAGGCCGCACAGGCATAGCGCCGCGGTGCTCTTTAGCGTCATTTTGATTAAACGGAAACGACCAAAGCGGCGTTTTACGTAGTAGGGCCATATCATATTATATTTGATTTTCTTTTCTTTGTATTTCATTACTTTTTTTACTAACTTATTTCACTATTTCGACAATAACATAACGGTAGTAGAGCCGTAGCAGTGCTAAATCTACACTTTGTTATAGAATTAATTTGAATCATTTTGTATTAGAATCTCGGTTGCAACCATTTAACCTAAATCTTAAATGTTAAATTAAAACTGTATGTTTAATCGAGACGATTCCCTTTTCTTTCAGACCTTTTTCTCAGTAGATTGAACCTTTCTTACCAACTCATTTTATTTATTAGCTAATATACAGCTTCGGTGACGACTGCACTGCACAGATCAGATACTCGCTTCGGACGAAAAATATTCGTCACGTCACTTTATGCCAAATATAATAGTCGGCCCTGCGCTGGCCGGCAGTAATACCGATGCACGATTCGCGCGCTGAGCTCTATCTCTCGGGCATTACGGGAACTAAGGATTATCATGGCTTCCGAACAATTTACAATCGCTAATTACAACGAATTGCGAGTTTTCACATAGAGACTTTATTCCTGCATGAAACGAAGATGTTTTTGAATAGGAGTGTTTGTCATGCCGTGTAGAATGGCGCTTACACAGTTATTTTCGCGTCAATGATGCGTGGGCTCTGATATTAGTCGAAATAAGTGACACGCCCACATTCTGCAATTAAAATTTAAAAAAAAAATCGATTTCATTAAATTTTGGGAGTTAGCTCGAACTTATTCCTCGTCAAACATCGGCTGCCAAAAGGACAATCCGATTGATAGCCCCGTTTCGGAGATATTCGGGAAATTAGATAGGTCGCTAAAAATCGTCTGGTCCCTCCCCTTAAGAATAAGGTGTAGTTAAAATATATCTTTTTTTTTGTAACTTCGTATTTATCCCATACCATATCCGATCATATATCGTTTCTATCATATTATTTCTAGTAGCTTATTCTGATCATATTACTTTGTTATAGCAGTTGACTCTATTTGTTACCGCTAACTTAATTGTTGCCGCTGAATACTTGAATATACGGAGTCGTGGATTCCCTTGAAGGATTTATCTGGTGTACCATACTCTATTTTATTAATTAATCAAGGCGAACCTACCCACTCTACTATTATCGTTGTACATCTGAGCTAACCGTGGGCTTTGAGGCCGTCGTTCCGATAAATACCTCTGTATCGCTTTATTTGAATTTTCGTAGCTATCTGTGATTGCCGCAGTCGCGTCTGGCGCCCAACAAAAATATCGCTGAGGAGTTTATTTCGTAAATTCGAATTTTATTTGAGAAACGCCGTAGGGTGCGGTGGTGCACCTCTGACACCATCGTTACAGTATACATACAAATAAACTTAGATATAAAAATGTTGTAACATCAATGTAAGCCCCTGTGTGCTGAAAGAAACTCTGGACAGCTTCGGTAGCCAAGTGCGTAATGTTGCTGAAAGCAAGGAGTATGTCTTTGGCTGAAAGGACAGTGAGACACGATGGCCAGAGGCGGACTGGGCTGGGGGGCAACCGGGCAAATGCCAGGTGGGCCGCTCCACTGTGGGCTGGTGAGCCGATGGATTTTTTTATTTTTTTTCATTCAAGCGAATCAATTTGTTATTGATTTGCAATTTTTGTGATCACTAGAATGAACTGATCATTCCCGGGCGCAAGTGCCTAATTATGGTGCTGCTCAGTGCTAGGAGACCGACTCCTATTCAAACCTGTAGCTTGAGGTGGACCCGTATACGGCAGTTATAGCGAAGACTCAAAATATTTGACTGCGCAGTGCTGCATTGCGCTGGTACGTGTTGTTTTGCAGCATAGCAGCGACGCCTGCCGTCAGTCATATACAGGCCTATCCCCACCATGCGAATTTGTTCTCTCGGTCTCTAGACTTCTTGACTGTCTCTGCCTGAATGCACCACGGGCAGCGTATGCTAACTTGTTTATTGCGACTGTTTCGATCTTTGCTTCGAACGATATCAGGTCTTTCAGCTGCTAGCGATACATATATCTCATTTCCGTTACCAGATTAAAGCACAATAATTAGTAAAATATATAAATAATAAAATTCTAAAATAAATTCTCTAATAATAAATAAAATAGTTGAAAATTCCTATTTAGCTAGTTATAGTTTCAGTTAGACATCAACGCTTTGAAATCATAAATATGAGCGAAGATAAGCGTAAACGAAAGGGGGGAGCCCAAAAAGAGAGAGAAAAAAAAATGCAAAAACTAGTAGAAGAAGGCACGAAGTGTAAAAAAATCACAGATATGTTCCTAAATGTAAAATCATCTCCTCCTGAACGTTCTACACCAATTTCCAGCCTCAGCGAAAAATGTTTTGAGGCTACCTCGAGTACTTGCGATGGTTTTCCGCTCAAAAATAGTAATTCAAATTGTCCACCCCATCCCGATGAAAACATCACCCCGGATAATGTAAAAGAGGACCAAACTATTACGGAAGAAACACCAATAGCCACATCTTCCGTAGCTCTACCACTTCCAAGTAATTATTTTCTGAAACCGAATCCGAATGATCTGAATGATTTTTTCTCTCGGCATCCCTGCCAGCCATCTGGTCATGAATTACCTTTCAAATCTGATGTATTTAAGAGAAGGGATGGAAGTTCTCGCTTATGGTTGACATTTTTATTTGAAAAACGTAGCCTCTTTTGCAGCATTTGCTTAGGTTATTCTGATCCCGGCAATACAAGTGCCTTTGTTAATAGTGGCATGAATGATTGGCGACACGTGTTTCAACGTATTGAGGAGCATGAAAAAAGTACATGGCATGGTAAGTGTGTGGATTCACACGTTATGCAGTCACGAAAAAAAGATGTGCATAGCTTACTTTTCATCAACCAAGTAACTCAACGTTCACAAAAAGCCCGTAAAAATCGTGAGATTCTTGTGCGTATTATAGAAGTGATAAAAGTTATTAGTAAGCGCGGCCTTGCATATCGGGGTCACAGTAATGAAGCCAGATATTTGTTGGATAATGAAGATGTAGACCATGGGAACTTCTTGGAAATCATGTTGCTTCTCTCGAAGTTTGATCCAGAATTAAGGGAGCATATGACGAAAGTTATAGAAAATAGTAAGCGTCGACATCAAAGTAATCAGGGTAAGATGGGAAGGGGTAATTTATTGACAATGCTGTCCAAGACCACAGTTAATTATATCATCACAGCAATACATCAGTTAATCAAAACTAACATTGCAAGTGAAATCAATGAAGCAGGTATGTTCTCGATACAAATAGATACCACGCAGGACATCACAGTTAAAGATCAGTCCTCTATAATCATTAGATTCGTCAACGATACAGTTCAAGAAAGATTATTGGGTGTAGTCAATTGCACCTCTTCAACTGGACATGGAATGTTCGAATTGATCAAAAATTGTCTTGTCAGTAATGGCATCAATCCGCCTAATTGTGTTGGAAATTCTACTGATGGCGCTGCTAATATGTCCGGTCAATATAATGGTTTTACTTCTTGGCTCAACACCGTCGCTCCTGATCAAGTGCATGTATGGTGCTATGCACACGTTTTGAATTTGGTCGTTAGTGATGCTACACAATATATAATTGAAGCGAATTCTCTTTTTCAACTTTTGAATTCGTGTGCTGTCTTTATTCGCGGGTCGTATAAGCGTATGGATGTTTGGAATGACCAGACACAGCATGAAAGACACAAGAGACTCAACGTCATTGGTGAAACAAGATGGTCTGCCAAAGGCGATGCGTTAAAAAAAATATTTGGGGGTTTCGATGATTTTGATGGTGCTCTTTATGTAGATTTACTTTTAACGTTACATCATTTGGAAACGGCTGATGGCTTTAACGGTCAAGTCAAACAAACTGCGAGAACTTTACTCCAGAATTTTTCGAAATTCGAAACTATTTTGACGGCGTTTTTATTCATGCGTATTTTCAAATATATTTCTCCATTGTCCAAATACTTGCAGACAAAAGGACTTGATATATTACAAGCCTTTCGAATGGTCCGAGCTACGTTGTCTTCACTGAAAGAGATTTCCCGGGATTTCAACACGGTACTCAATGCTGCAAGAAACTTTGTAGAATTTGCAAACGAAACTCTGGTGAAATCAGATAAAGATATTTTTGTAGAAAAAGATTTGCCAATGAAAAGGATAAGAAAACCAAAATTGCAGCTAGGTGAAACTCAAGAACATCAAGTTATTTTTGAAGACCGTTACGAAGATTATCGCATACGGGTTCACAATGGTACTCTTGATACTGCCATACAAAGCATTAATGCTCGATTTCCGAAGCATAGTGAATTGTACGCTGATATGGCGTCTTCAAATCCGAAAAATTTCAATGTTACTGAAGGGTGCCCTAAAACATCGATGGTGCGGCTAAGTCAACTATTATTACGCTTTTTTCCTGATGCCATGGCCAGTACACTTCGAGAGGAATCGGACGATTTTGTTCCAAAACGGGAGGGTCTAAAATCACCTGTATCTCAAGAGTACGATGAGTCTACGACCGAATATCCTACCGATGAGGAGATTGAGACCGTAGTTACATTTAAACAATGTGAGAAAGTAAAAAATCAAAAATGCATGAATTGTTTACACTGCTGCTTTTTCGTTCTGAAGAAATATAATTTGTACAGTAATGCATACGCGAATCTTTTTGCCGCATACAAATTAGTCCTGACATTATCGGCCACTCAAGTGGCTTGTGAAAGAAATTTTTCAAAATTAAAAATAATAAAAACCCGACTCAGAAGCACCCTCAGTCAGCATCATTTGGAGGCGTTCATGCTAATGTCTATAGAAAAAAGCATACTCGTAAATTTAAGTAATAGTACCGTTATAGATATGGTAGCCGAAATGGCCCCAGTTATAAGAAAAAATATAACGTAATTATTCGTGCTAAAAAATGTCGTACGAGGGCCGGTACAGGCATAATGCCCGGGCCGGATCAGACGTGCCAGTCCGCCTCTGACGATGGCATAGGTACGTCGCGAACCACAATCCGTGACGCGCGGGCGCATGCGTAGAAATATACCTATATATAGGTATAGGTCCACGTATAGGTATACCTATCGCGGTATAGTAGTGGTGGGGGAAAAGGCGCTCACAGCGCTCATATTCGTACAGTGGAGTCGTGGAGGAGCGATGAATGCAGAAGAAAGAAGGCGCCGTCGCAACAAAATCATATGATTCGTAATATACACGAATAAAAATGGAATCCAATTTAGAAAAAATTATCAATAAAATTTCATTTTTTTCTGATGACATGACATTTTCAATGACATTCGACTTTGAGGCGCCCCTTGATTCGAGGCGCCCAGGTGCGACTGCTCCATATACCACCCCTAGCCACGGCGCTGCGTCTGCTCTGTTTCACAGTCTTCCCAAGAGAGCTAGAGAGTCCATTTCTTTTCCGCTTAGCGACGAGTGTGTCTTTGACTCATGATATTAGATGTTATGATGACTTATGGCAAGTGTCGTTTCTGTCGTATACTTAGCGGGCTATTCGATTTAAATTATCCTTACAGTTTCAGATCCACTATTATGGAGCCAATCGAATTTATGTGAGTTAGATTGTATGCTCGCAGGTTTACTTTTGATTTATTTACAGGAATATCGTGAAAATACTTGTAACATTCCTGGATTAATATCCGCCAGTTATTTAAAATACTCTGACCGAGCGCGTGCCATCTCTGGGCACGCTCAGAGTTCACTTCATTTCGGGGGCCGCCTAGAAACCTTTCCCGCTAGCGAAGCAACTCGAGTACGTATCGAGAAGACGGCTTCTCGGCCCCCCAAAGCAGAAAGAGGAGCAGGAGCAACCGTTCTTAGGGGCCTTATTCTGGTGTACCGCAATCAGGGAACGCTTCGGCCTACCTGATTGTCCATGCACCATGTGTGTGAAGTTAGCCCAGCACTTTTGGAAAATCAAAAATCTAAAAATTGTGCTATATTGTGCTAGACTTGTGCTAACTTGTGCCGTGAACCGTTTTCCAAAATTCTCTACGGTTTTTGAAAAAATTAAAAAAATTCATATTTCGGATCAGACCAGCACTTTTGGAAAATTGAAAATCTCAAAATTGTGCCATATTGTGCTAGACTTGTGCTAACTTGTGCCGTAAACCGTTTTCCGGAATTCCGTGTGGTCTTCGAGAAAAAAAATAAACTGAAAAAATACTCAGCCCAGCACTTTTGGAAAATTCAAAATCTAAAAATTGTGTCATATTATGCTAGACTTATGCTAACTTGTGCCGTAAACCGTTATCCGGAATCCGTGTGGTTTTCGAGAAAAAAAAACAAACTAAAAAAATAGTCAGCCCAGCACTTTTGGAAAATTAGAAATCCAAAAATTGTGCTATATTGTGCCGTGAAACGTTCTCCGGGATTCCGTATGGTTTTCAAAAAAAAAAAATTGAAAATCTCTATGTTGGTTTGAACTACAGCTGTAAATACCTGTCAAACAACCGTGTCAACGGCGACAATCTAACAATAACTTATAATTTTTTTTCACGATTTTTCTTCTCAGCTTATGTTAGGATGACTTAGACTGTATATTAGGGTGGCCCTTAACGCGGTCTTAATCATGCACGCTCACCAAATGGGCTCGCAAAAAATAGAACAAAGCGATGGCGTCAATCTTTTCTTTTTAGCGCAACTAGAAATGGTGCCGATGAAGCTGAACTTTTTCATGTTTGAATAACATGAATTTGCACGAGCATCTCAATCATGATCATTTTGAATTTCGCATATCAACGATAAACATTCAAACTCCGCGAGAAATCATGCAACCTACTGAAGCTATTTTTACTTTTATTGGACTTTGATAAATATTTTATGAATTAATATGTTGGGCGCCAATCAGATAATATACAATTTGTGAAGCTCAGGGCGTTGAGAATTCTCTGGGCTGGTCAAATGAAGAGGACAATAACGAGGATTGAACGAATAATATGTGAAACTATCCGGTATCCGAATATATAAAGGATTTTCAATATTGTACAAAGAAACAAGGATATGCGGACATTTCAATTAAATAATATATCAATTTATTTATAATGTTGAACGAGTAATTATAAAGGTTTAAATTAACATAATAATCTAATAAAATTATTTGAATCTATGCTCATTTGGGAGAATAAACAGAAAAATCGCTCATTATTTACATCACCATATGATTTATGAGTTTGCTTTATAAATGAATTTAATTATAATATTCAATTTATATTTATTTAAAAAGTTTTTTTTTATCGAAAAGAGAAAAGCTTGACAGGCAAAAGGACCTAAGTACAATCCGCGATGCAAGCTAGTTTATTTTCTAATGACTCTAATGGTTATTCAAAAAGAGGAAAGCACGACAGGCAGAAAGACCGAAGTACGATCCGCGATGCGTACAAACCAAAAAATAAAAAGAAAAGCTAGACAGGCAGAACGACCGAAATACGATCCACGATGCTAGCAAATCTTAGTGATTTAAAAAGAAAAATCTTGAGGACAAGCAGAAAGACCGAAGTACGATCCGCGATGCCTCAGAGGATTATTTAAATAGAGTATGGCGCTCTAGAATAATTAAAATGGATTATTCATATAAAAATACAATAATTACTTTTATTATGAGTTATATAACCATCTATCGGTGCATATATCAATTTAATGTTTCTGTGTTTCTATGTATTGAATGCGTTTATCATTTGTGATAGAATTTATTTAACAGAAAACATAATAGCTAGGTCTCTGCACCTAGCTGTGACTCGCTATACTCATACGTTACGTTACACTACATTTACACTTGTAAAAACTCGAAGAAATTGCTTACAAGTGATATTTCTTCAATTTCAGAAATTTAATTCCAATTTATTGAGTTTCCAGTCTGTAAAATAAGTACTGAGCTCTGCACAAAAATTTTCCTAAGTAGTGGTACTATTGCCCATGAATTTTCCGCTGCTGTTTGAATTTTTATCGTTGAAATGCGAAATTAAAACAAATCGAAATTGAGAGACACGTAAAAGTCCATGTTATTCAAATAGGAAAAAGTTCAGCTTCGCCGGCGTCATTTCTAGTTGGGCTGGAAAAAAATATGCGCCATCTTTTTTTCTATATTTTGGAGCCCATATGGAGGGCGTGCATGATTAAGACCGCGGTAAGGGCCACCCTGCTGTATACATATTGAAGAACTTGATATGATCAAAATGAAAAGTCGCTTTAACATGATGCTTTGAGAAACGTAATGCAGGTATAGCTTATTGTTAGATGCAGTCCAAGCCAAAAAAGGGGGTGGCCAAAAAGTATAATAATTTAATGGAACAAGAATTCAATAAGCTTTTTTAGTTTTCAGTCGATATTCATACAAATATCTGTGGGATTAATTATTTTATCTTAAACATTACGAATTTGAGATTCAATGAGATCTACAAAATTTTTATAGATACTATGGAAATTTATAATAAATTACGAAAGGCAGATGAAAGTATAAATGTAAGACAAAAAATAAATTGGAACCGCAATGATTTCTTACATCACTATATTCCAAGACATATTTCGACGAAATATTTGTCTACCTCATCCTACAGTAAACGAATGTCTATTCCAATGTGTTTTTTTTTTCAATCTTCGAAGCACTTATCTCGCGATCGTGTCAAAACAGATCATCATTATTATCTCAGTAGTAGTGGATTATCATTATTATTGGTATCATTATCATTAGTATTATTATTATTATTATTATTATCATCAGCAAATTGATCCCTTCCTTAAAAAAGAGATTGTAACGGATGTGACGCAACTTCCGTCACCGCGAAATGCGCGCTACGCAATGCGCATGCATAGAGCAACGTGTGGTTCTCGTTCAAAAAGCAGCCCGCGTTCTTTGTTTGAAATATCGTGTCAAATCTACGAAAGTTTGCAATTTCTTCTTACTAGCGTGTTGTATGCAAAAGTGCCGACATCGTATATACAGGGTGACCCAGAACCCTCGTACCACCGCTGGTGGGCATATTCCTTGACAAATTCTAAGACGAAAATTCCTTAGCGAAAAATTCCTGAGATCAACGGTGTCCGAGTTATAGAATTTTCTAGTTGACCATTTAGAGAGCTCTACACTGGCCGAGATAGTGCCGGCTCTAGTGTCAACAATTGTGGCAGTGCCCCCCATCGTATGTCTGATAATTTGGCGCGAAAGTTTCATTTGAATAATGCGTAACGGATAACGGGTGAGCCTTTTCACTTTGACATTTCGGTTTTTCAGTTCTTGGCAGCCAGGTCACCCGCTCGATAGTTTTCGGCCGTCTAGGTCCACTGCTCGATATTTTTCAGCTTTTCACGTCTACCACGAGATAATTTTCGCCGTCCGAGTTGTTCGCGCAGCAGTTCTTGGCCGTCTGGGTCGACCGCTCCATAGTTTTCTGCAGTCAGGTCGTCCGCTTCGTAGTTTTCCGCCGTCCACGTCGACCACGAGATTATTTTCGCCGTCCGGGTTGTTCGCGCAGCAGTTCTTGGCCGTCTGGGTCGACCGCTCCATAGTTTTCTGCAGTCAGGTCGTCCGCTTCGTAGTTTTTCGCCGTCCACGTCGACCACGAGATTATTTTCGCCGTCCGGGTTGTTCGCGCAGCAGTTCTTGGCCGTCTGGGTCGACCGCTCCATAGTTTTCTGCAGTCAGGTCGTCCGCTTCGTAGTTTTTCGCCGTCCACGTCGACCACGAGATAATTTTCGCCGTCCGGGTTGTTCGCGCAGCAGTTCTTGGCCGTCTGGGTCGACCGCTCCATTGTTTTCTGCAGTCAGGTCGTCCGCTTCGTAGTTTTTCGCCGTCCACGTCGACCACGAGATAATTTTCGCCGTCCGGGTTGTTCGCGCAGCAGTTCTTGGCCGTCTGGGTCGACCGCTCCATAGTTTTCTGCAGTCAGGTCGTCCGCTTCGTAGTTTTTCGCCGTCCACGTCTACCACGAGATAATTTTCGCCGTCCGGGTTGTTCGCGCAGCAGTTCTTGGCCGTCTGGGTCGACCGCTCCATAGTTTTCTGCAGTCAGGTCGTCCGCTTCGTAGTTTTTTTACCAGCGCACAGTTGTTGGACGCCCACGTCAACCCATCTATATTTTATTCGATTATCTAACTACTCTAGTAGTTAATGAAATAAATAACCTAGTTATTACTTCAATAAAAATGGGTCCACTGGGTCCACTTCTTGATTTTTTTTTCTTTTGTTAATTCTTATATCCCATCTGTACGATAGGAAACTCTTGTTCGTCGGAGTGATCATTACAATGAGTGAAACCGCTTGACTGCTTGACAGTCATAAAACAAAAAATTATCACGTATTATGCAGTCCCTTCCTAATCACAAAACAGATAACATACTTAAATACTTATGTCACGTAATTTCATAAGAAAGACTTGTTTCATATCCAACTACGAAACGACACAGGATGGTCTCACAAGGTGTTCCATGCCAGTGTAAAAATCAAATCAGTTTCACAACACAAGATGCGGAATATTTCATATGCAATAATAATATTTTTAATTGAAGTATAAGTTGAACAATAGTGTATAAGGTTAACAAAATACTGAATGGGTCATAGGTAATGGAAGTATAAGGTGAACAAGTAGTGTATAAGGTTAACAAAATACTAAATGGGTTATAGGTAATGGAAGTATAAGGTGAACAAGTAGTGTATAAGGTTAACAAAATACTAAATGGGTTATAGGTAATGGAAGTGTAAGGTGAACAAGTAGTGTATAAGGTTAACAAAATACTGAATGGGTTAAAGGTAATGGAAGTATAAGGTTAACAAGTAGTGTATAAGGAGGTTAACAAAATACTAAATGGGTCAAAGGTAATGGAAGTATAAGGTGAACAAGTAGTGTATATTGATGTCATTCACAAGAGGTGTTCGAATTGCCCTCCCTCTTGTTCTATGCAAAGTCGCGCTCTGTGAATTAGGCTGGTCTGTGCGCGGTCAAGCATTGCTGGTGTTACGGTAGCAATAGCCGCTCGTATCGCCTCTTGCAGTTGAGCAGGGTTGTTGATTATCTCTGCTCGATAGACTCTTTGTTTAATGTGGCCCCATAAAAAGAAATCTAAAATGTTCAAGTCCGGAGATCGTGGGGGCCAAGCAATCGGGCCGCCACGGCCAATCCATGCGGCTGGAAACGCTGCCTCCAAAACCTCACGTGCCTGTTGAGCATAATGGGCTGGTGCCCCGTCATGCTGAAACCACACTTCCCCGGCATCCAATTCTGCCTGTTCTAACAGCTCTGGCAGGGTTTCAAGGAGGAAATCCCGATATAAACCACCATTCAAACGGGGTGGTAATTCAGTCGGGCCCAACTGAAAGTGCGAATCAATGATTTATTATTTAATTAGACTACAGATCGCACCCTCACGTCTAATCACATCAAACTTAATCTGTTCTAAAAATGATTCCAGTATAAATATCAAAATCTGAATAATGACTTTGAACTCACCAATACGTCTCCTCTGATTCCGGCCCATAAATTCATGCTAAATCGTACTTGGAACCCTTTTACCAATTTTTCGTGAGGATTTTGGTAACCCCACACATGTAAATTATGATGATTGTACGTGCCCTCCTGGCCGAACGTTGACTCGTCAGTAAATAAAATTTTGCGGCTAAATGCAGGGTCCAGTTCATTACGTTGCAATAACCATTCGCAAAATTCTACCCGAGCGGGGTAGTCTCCGGCCTGCAAACTTTGGACTCTTATGTAGTGGTATGCGTGCATCTTTTCAGCTGTTGTTATCCGTTGTGCGGTGCTGTAACTGGTATCACATATACTTGCAACTTCTCTCAAGCTCAGCCGTGGATCATTTTCAATGGTTTCTATAACCGATTCTTCTAAATCGGGTACTCGTGCATTTCTGAGTCGTCCGACCCCTTTCGATCCGGTGCAGTCCTGCCGGTTTCACTTATACGGTTGACGACCCTCAATATCACGCCTTTATCAGGTAATCGTTGATTAGGGTACCGATCTGCGTGTTGTCTAGTAGTTTCCATCGCATTGCGACCACACTCTCCGTACAATAATACCATTTCACAGTATTCCGTATTGCGAGTATGACCGTAGTGCGCTGAAAATTTCTGATAGAAACCGAAAAAGTGAGCTATGATTTGTTTTCAAACAAACGTATCTACGTTTAAAATCGGCTTGGATTGAAACCTAAAATGGATTATTCAACTCGTGAATACTGCGAAATGGTGATATTGTACGGAGAGTGTGGACGAAATGCGAGGGAAACAGCTAGACGATACGCAGAGCTGTACCCTAATCAACGATCACCTGATAAAGGCGTGATATTGAGGGTCGTCAACCGGCTAAGTGAAACCGGCAAGACTGCACCGGATCGGAAGGGGGTCGGACGACTCAGAAATGCACGAGTACCCGATTTAGAAGAATCGGTTGTAGAAACCATTGAAAATGATCCACGGCTGAGCTTGAGAGAAGTTGCAAGTATATGTGAACCCCGCAAAAACATTGCCAATGTAAAAAATACCGCCAAGTACCAAAATGATCTCACTGAAAAAAAACATACAAAAACCTATCGCCAGTCTCTGTTCTGAAATCAGGAAAAATGCCAAGCACTACGCCCTCCCTGCAAGTATATGCGTCGAAAAGTCGGACCTCGATGATTCGTGAAGTGATATCGAAAAATCATTTCAAGAGCTACATACTTGGCGGGCACATTCCTTTCTCCCACTCTGCTACAATCTACTTCCTTTCTATTGCATACTTATTGTAGTCTGCATTTACCAGAGCAGGCGATGTACTTAGATAGAAATTGTTTGTGGAAAGTAAGCCTACTGAAGAATTCCCAATTAAATTTGAAGTTGAAATGTCCTCGGGTCAACGTTATATTACTCAAGATCAGGATAGTCTATGCCGTAAAGGGTGATGCTCGCTTCGGTTTAATGCAGTTATTATTCCTCTGTATCAGGATGTACTGGCCCAGTAAACCAAAATGAATTGCGGAATGCTATTTGTGAAGATTTCGGTACCCGAAATCTTCAAAAATAGGATTCCCCAATTCATTTTGGTTCACTGGGAAGATCGTGTCGGCAATCAATATCTAATTATTCCCGACTGTTCAGTCTTAATAAGCACAATAATGGAAGTCAGCTATTGTAAATATCTTGATGAATAATTGGTGAGGGCACCGTTTCTACAGAGATTGTTCCTACAAATGGTCGTTTCTACATGTTCGTTTTCATAGAGATCGATTCAATCAACAGATGATCGTTTCTATAGAGGGCGGTTCTACAGACTGATATTGCGGCTACTTCTACAGCGTGTTGTGTGAATGCGTCACGCGCTCGTTTCTACAGAACTGGCGTAAACTTGTGCGAAGTGTTCGTTACTAGAGATGATCGTTTCTATAGATGTGTGTGTGTGTGTGTGTCGAATCAGTGGAGTGACCTAATCTTTCTAGCTATCTGTAGAAATGATCTCTGTAGAAACGGACACTTCCCACAATTTTACGCCAACTCTGTAGAAACGATCTCTGTAGAACCAATCCACCCCCATGTCGTGGAACATTAGAGCTCGAAAATCTACATCTTGTAAATTGTAAATAGACTCGGAACTATTACAATAGAGAATAGAACGTTGGATGATTATGCAATCTATAATTTTTGCATTTGTTCATGCAATCATACACTGTATATAATCATTCGTCGTTATTAGTATAAAGTAACTGAAACATTTCTACACATTTCTTGTTCATAATAAGTGGATTGACGAAGAAAATAGAGTGGGAGAAAGGAATGTGCCCGCCAAGTATGTAGCTCTTGAAATGATTTTTCGATATCACTTCACGAATCATCGAGGTCCGACTTTTCGACGCATATACTTGCAGGGAGGGCGTAGTGCTTGGCATTTTTCCTGATTCCAGAACAGAGACTGGCGATAGGTTTTTGTATGTTTTTTTTCAGTGAGATCATTTTGGTACTTGGCGGTATTTTTTACATTGGCAATGTTTTTGCGGGGTATTTCATTGGTTTTTGTAAGTTGCGGCTAAGAATATACAAAGAATGGGAAATTAATATCGTTGTTTGTGGAAGCGATGGTGGAATTATTATAGATAGACAGATTGTACAAAAGAAGAAGTAGCATTATTTCTGAATTGGCAGCAATGCAAAGTATGCAGTCTATATTTATTATTTTTTAAATGCTTTTGTACAGAATAAAAGTTTCACATTCAACGACAAAAGGTTAGATAACATTGCAAACATCACATCAAAGCAAATCAATTGCAAAAAGCACTCTATATTTATGGACTAAGGAATTTTTAATGAAATTGACCACTTTGTTATTGTCACTAGTGTGAAATAAGTTCAGGGCACTAAAACGGGAAATATGACTATGACTTTATGCGAAATCATATTGAACGTCGCAAGGCAATGTCAAACTTGAAATCTATGCGAGCTTGACATAATGGCGAATAAGTTCAGGGCACTAAAACGGGAAATATGACTATGACTTTATGCGAAATCATATTGAACGTCGCAAGGCAATGTCAAACTTGAAATCTATGCGAGCTTGACATAATGGCGAATCATTATATACTGACCAGTATACAGCGCAAACTAACAGATATTCTTTAAAACTATACGTAGTCCTCAACCGATCTCAACTATTTAGGTTCACTTTCTAGAAAGATTGTTCACACATTGATTGTTTACTATTACACATGAATATGAAGTCTGTAATTTCAGCGTATAGGCAAGTCCGCTCCTCGCATGTAGTTTCTAACTTTGGATCTAAGTGGTTGAAGTACCAGTTGTGTCAATTTAAGAAATGCAATAAATATTGATTACTCACTACATGTCCACAGCTTGTGAAAATTCAGATCACACTATACATATACATATAGGTATATAATCATCTACTCCGATGGTAGTGTATTATAATAATAGTAGTTTATGCAACGAGGGCGTAAAGTGAGGCTGGCATCGCCGACCCGCGTGCGCGGCGATCATCACTCGTGCGAAAAAGTTTACGCCTGAGTCGCATACACTACTTTTGACCCCTGTGCGTAAAGTTCGTATACTGTTAAGCCCCGAAAATTTTACATACACGTGTTTGAAAAAGTCTTAATTTACGCTCATAAATCGGGACTTTACACACGTACTTTACGTACATGGGGTCAAAAAGTAAATACGTGAAGCTATTTTTAGAAAAATTCAAGAGAGTGCAGATAGAGTTGAGTGTGGCTGTGATGTATTGTTATAACATATGGTAACGAGTGAGCTACAATTGCGGTGAAACATTTCGATCTCTATCGTAAGTTATAACAATTTCAAATTGTCTCTACAGTTGTTTTTTCGATATTCTTTCCAAATAGATACAGGCAGCTTGCGTTTCAAATTAAATTAATTCTATAGTTGGTTTATTAGAAAGACGATTTGAGAACACAACATAGACAGTGTCTTATACATATGGACTTATTGGATATTTAAAATTCGCTGTGATAGCAGAACCACTCTAGGCGGTCTTTATGAAAGGCTGGTGTGCCGCACAAAACATCAGGATTGACTTGTCGCGTAGCTGCTTAGGTTCGTGATCAGAAGAGCTGCTAAAAATCAGAACATTGTAGTATCATGCAATAATGGCATGTGTAATTCGTTTAAATGGTTGAGGTTTTTTATCCAAGAAACCCATCATTTATCCATCCATACTATCTCATTGCAGTACAAGTAACAAATACAATACAAACCTTACATTCTTGACTCAACCGCTGGATGTTTCGGAACATGAGGTTTTTTTAAGTTTAGAAAGACTACATGCTTGAACTCATTGCATAATACTCATTGTCAGAGCACCTATGCCTTGGGCTTGATACGATGGGGTATTTCTAGAAAATACAACAAGGATAAAAAATGTTTTCTTTATAATTGTATGCTCAATTTCATTTCCAATTATTATTCATCTAATTGTATAGTAAAGTTTTAATATCAATCCTATTGTATAGCTAGACATTTATTTTGGTAGTAGAGAAAACTTTCTAAATTTTTGTTTCGTAACTGTATGAATGATAAATAGTAGTTCACAACATTGGCATGCTCATGTCATGACAATTATCTAGGCTAATTATTGTTACAAATAATTATCAATTAATATTATGAATTGTATATGAAACGGTAATTAATAACTGGATAAAATACAATTTTATATAAAATGACAAATTAATAACTACTTAAAATACAATTTTACATAAAACGATGGTACATTTTGAAATTGTTTGATATGTATCATAAATAACTTTATGATAGTGAATAGTTTCATTTGAAATTCTGTTTTAATTATTTATTCATTTTTCGTTTCATATCAAATTTAATATATCAATTATAGATGTTATATTTTAACAAGCAAAATGTTTTTTGGCAATATTGCTGTTTCGAAGCCAATGATGATATGCTGCCGTTGCAAAGCCGAGTACAAAGTACTGCCGTCTTGATTAAATTCCAAACCAAGGTGTAAATCTAAGGTCATTGTGAATTCGAGAATGAGATACTGAATTCCTAGTTCAGCTAAAATGTGTATCCGTTCAAATAGCTATTAGCTACAGTATCTGCTTTCCGGGGCTACTGTAAAAAGAAGAAGAACGAAAAAATGTAACGTATTGACTGTAATAAAAGTACAAGCGGTGATTTAACGATAATTCTTTCGATGTCAATGTTCTTTTTCAATTGATAGAGATTTCTATAATAATAATGAGATTCATGGATTCATACCTATAATACCATTTATTTCTAAATGTCAAATTAGAATTATTTTTCTTATTTATAATTATTCTTGAACTTACCATAGCTATCGAGTTGTCCATATAGATTCGTATGATGATGATTTACGATGAACAGACTTTTGTGTTTTATTTGAGATCTTCGTTCCCAAGTAAGCATATTTATAAACATATTCTGCGTGTCACTGACTCGTTGTTACGATTATGAATGATTTTCTTCTGTGAAATTTGAAAAACCTAGTCATCTTTTATTTGTTGCTGTTTTTTATTTAGCGTTGTCTGGATTGATGATGACTGTCTTATGGTCGATGCAATATCCTGAACAAACTCACTGAGTACACGCACTTGTTGATGACCACTATTATTTATTATTTTTTATGTTTGCTCATTATTACGATATAACATTATTGTATGCATAAATCGCCAGTTTACGCTCTCATAAATTTTAAATAAATCATAATAATATTGTAATATAAAATCCGAATTGAAAAATGACAGGTACGATCTGTTGACTACATGACGAAGAAGGTGATGTTTTGATTGATCTCTAGATGATCGTTATAGACTACGACGAGGAGGTTAACTTAGGATTATAACTTTGTCATCTTTTTGTTTTGTGATTGGTACTTTTTGACACTTAAGGTTTTTCTTCTTTCTTAGTAGGCTTATGCCGACATTGGATGTAGCCGAGATACTTTATTATAGGTTCTTCTTTTTTCTTCCTTAGATTAATAACTCCACAACGAAATGTAGCCAAGAACACTTTAAATTAGTAGATATAAAAATAATTGTCATCGATAAAACATCGATTATATTTTACATAGATCGAATTATTACGGTTGGGGCTGGACGCATTTTTTTCTGACGTCACGAGTATTCTGACGTCATCGTGAGTACTCGCCGCATGCGCTTCCATGCGGCCATTTTTTAACTCAGTCGTACCCGCCACTTCGTTACTTATGCCAGGGACGGGCCGCGGCCAGAGGCGAGGCGGAGATAAAAAACTACAAAATATATGCTGCATTTTGAGTAAAGTTTTGTCAAAGTGAAAGGACGAAATATTTTGATCAGAGATTTCGACACCGAAAACTACGAAGTGGAGGATCTGGACACCGAAACCTATGAAGCGGAGGACTTAGACACCGAAAACTACGAAGCGGAGGACTTAGACACCGAGAACTACGAAGCGTATGACCTGGACACCGAAACCTATGAAGCAGAGGACCTGGACACCGAAAACTACGAAGCGTATGACCTGGACACCGAAAACTACGGAGCGGAGGACCTGGACACCGAAAACTACGGAGTGGAGGACCTGGACACCGAAAACTACGAAGCGGATGACCTGGACACCGAAAACTACGAAGGGTATGACCTGGATACCGAAAACTACGGAGCGTAGGACCTGGACACCGAAAACTACGGAGCGGAGGACCTGGACACCGAAAACTACGGAGCGGAGGACCTGGACACCGAAAACTACGGAGCGGAGGACCTGGACACCGAAAACTACGGAGCGGATGACCTGGACACCGAAAACTACGGAGCGGAGGACCTGGACACCGAAAACTACGGAGCGGAGGACCTGGACACCGAAAACTACGGAGCGGATGACCTGGACACCGAAAACTACGGAGCGGATGACCTGGACACCGAAAACTACGGAGCGGAGGACCTGGACACCGAAAACTACGGAGCGGAGGACCTCGACATCGAAACCTATGAAGCGGAGGACCTGGACACCGAAAACTACGAAGCGTATGACCTGGACACCAACAACTACGGAGCGGAGCGGAGGACCTGGATACCGTTTAGTTTCTATTTTATTTTTTATATCAGTCGAACTTGTGACGTCATTCTCAACGAGAATTCATCACTTCGTAGATTGATTAGGGCCAATCTTCTTATTACGTCATACGATTCTTGCCAAAATCAATAGGGGTCGAGATTCTGATGGAGAGAATCTCTCTTCCAAATCTCACATCGATCCGTGTATCGGATCGGGAGATAGAGGTGTTCCAAGAAAGTGTCTGCGAAAACTTGAGCGGAGAAGAAGACGAAGAAGAAGAATCTTAAAAAAATCATCAACTTTGAGGATCAATATCTTAGCAAACACCTGACCGATTTCATCCAAGTTTTATAAACTAGGTCATGTGGACTAGGACTTATGGTCCTGTAAAGTTCATCAAGAAATATGCAGTTGTTCGGCAGATATAACGTAGTGATTACAAGTATAAGAAGTTGCTCCGGGTAAATGATTCTCAGCTAGCGCTCGCCGGCCGAAAGTACTTGGCGGCGATTCGCTGCCGCGAATCTTGATACCAGTTACAGCACCGCACAACGGATAACAATAGCTGAAAAGATGCACGCATACCACTACATAAGAGTCCAAAGTTTGCAGGCCGGAGACTTCCCCGCTCGGGGAGAATTTTGCGAATGGTTATTGCAACGTAATGAACTGGACCCTGCATTTAGCCGCAAAATTTTATTTACTGACGAGTCAACGTTCGGCCAGGAGGGCACGTACAATCATCATAATTTACATGTGTGGGGTTACCAAAATCCTCACAAAAAATTGGTAAAAGGGTTCCAAGTACGATTTAGCATGAATTTATGGGCCGGAATCAGAGGAGACGTATTGGTGAGTTCAAAGTCATTATTCAGATTTTGATATTTATACTGGAATCATTTTTAGAACAGATTAAGTTTGATGTGATTAGACGTGAGGGTGCGATCTGTAGTCTAATTAAATAATAAATCATTGATTCGCACTTTCAGTTGGGCCCGACTGAATTACCACCCCGTTTGAATGGTGGTTTATATCGGGATTTCCTCCTTGAAACCCTGCCAGAGCTGTTAGAACAGGCAGAATTGGATGCCGGGGAAGTGTGGTTTCAGCATGACGGGGCACCAGCCCATTATGCTCAACAGGCACGTGAGGTTTTGGAGGCAGCGTTTCCAGCCGCATGGATTGGCCGTGGCGGCCCGATTGCTTGGCCCCCACGATCTCCGGACTTGAACATTTTAGATTTCTTTTTATGGGGCCACATTAAACAAAGAGTCTATCGAGCAGAGATAATCAACAACCCTGCTCAACTGCAAGAGGCGATACGAGCGGCTATTGCTACCGTAACACCAGCAATGCTTGACCGCGCACAGACCAGCCTAATTCACAGAGCGCGACTTTGCATAGAACAAGAGGGAGGGCAATTCGAACACCTCTTGTGAATGACATCAATATACACTACTTGTTCACCTTATACTTCCATTACCTTTGACCCATTTAGTATTTTGTTAACCTCCCTATACACTACTTGTTAACCTTATACTTCCATTACCTTTAACCCATTCAGTATTTTGTTAACCTTATGCACTACTTGTTCACCTTATACTTCCATTACCTATAACCCATTTAGTATTTTGTTAACCTTATACACTACTTGTTCACCTTATACTTCCATTACCTATGACCCATTCAGTATTTTGTTAACCTTATACACTACTTGTTCACCTTATACTTCCATTACCTATAACCCATTTAGTATTTTGTTAACCTTATACACTACTTGTTCACCTTATACTTCCATTACCTATGACCCATTCAGTATTTTGTTAACCTTATACACTACTTGTTCACCTTATACTTCCATTACCTATGACCCATTCAGTATTTTGTTAACCTTATACACTATTGTTCAACTTATACTTCAATTAAAAATATTATTATTGCATATGAAATATTCCGCATCTTGTGTTGTGAAACTGATTTGATTTTTACACTGGCATGGAACACCTTGTGAGACCATCCTGTGTCGTTTCGTAGTTGGATATGAAACAAGTCTTTCTTATGAAATTACGTGACATAAGTATTTAAGTATGTTATCTGTTTTGTGATTAAGAAGGGACTGCATAATACGTGATAATTTTTTGTTTTATGACTGTCAAGCAGTCAAGCGGTTTCACTCATTGTAATGATCACTCCGACGAACAAGAGTTTCCTATCGTACAGATGGGATATAAGAATTAACAAAAGAAAAAAAAATCAAGAAGTGGACCCAGTGGACCCATTTTTATTGAAGTAATAACTAGGTTATTTATTTCATTAACTACTAGCTCGTAGATAGATAATCGAATAAAATATAGATGGGTTGACGTGGGCGTCCAAAAACTGTGCACTGGTAAAAAAACTACGAAGCGGACGACCTGACTGCAGAAAACTATGGAGCGGTCGACCCAGACGGCCAAGAACTGCTGCGCGAACAACCCGGACAGCGAAAATTATCTCGTGGTCGACGTGGACGGCGAAAAACTACGAAGCGGACGACCTGACTGCAGAAAACTATGGAGCGGTCGACCCAGACGGCCAAGAACTGCTGCGCGAACAACCCGGACGGCGAAAATAATCTCGTGGTCGACGTGGACGGCGAAAAACTACGAAGCGGACGACCTGACTGCAGAAAACTATGGAGCGGTCGACCCAGACGGCCAAGAACTGCTGCGCGAACAACCCGGACGGCGAAAATTATCTCGTGGTAGACGTGAAAAGCTGAAAAATATCGAGCAGTGGACCTAGACGGCCGAAAGCTATGGAGCGGGTGACCTGGCTGCCAAGAACTGAAAAACCGAAATGTCAAAGTGAAAAGGCTCACCCGTTATCCGTTACGCATTATTCAAATGAAACTTTCGCGCCAAATTATCAGACATACGATGGGGGGCACTGCCACAATTGTTGACACTAGAGCCGGCACTATCTCGGCCAGTGTAGAGCTCTCTAAATGGTCAACTAGAAAATTCTATAACTCGGACACCGTTGATCTCAGGAATTTTTCGCTAAGGAATTTTCGTCTTAGAATTTGTCAAGGAATATGCCCACCAGCGGTGGTACGAGGGTTCTGGGTCACCCTGTATATAAGTCGGATCTTCTAGCGATATATTCATCGTAGAAGAAGAAGTACTTTGCTTTGTCGATTTTAGGGGCATTTAATTACCAAAAGTATGAAATCAACACAATTTATAAATTATCAGGTTTCAGAGAGACGTCACAGTTTCGCGGGCTTCCGATCAATTCTTATAATAATCATCTCCTTTCAAATATTCTAAATGAAACCCAGCAACCGATAGTCCTTATTGATAACGAACGACTATCGATGCTTTGACGGCTCTGTGCGAGCAGATCTCGTAACATCGGAGATCGCTCCGTCTTTCTTGACCATAAGGGGTGATGAGATATCACACGATGACATATATATATATATATATAAGGTACGTGATTGCATCTTTCAATACCCAAATTGTAAAACTTACGACTGAAGAGATGTTTTGTAGTTACTGTTATTTTCAGGTTAAATTCTCAAACATCGCTTCGTTGTCAACTGACTATGGTCATGGTCCCAGCGATCAGATAATTTGAATTAATTGACCTACTTACAGTGTACGGACGATAGGGATCCACCCTGCATAATTCATATCAGGTACGTAACTCAAATTTTTGGATTCATAACAAAACAAAAAAATCAAAACTGCAAAGTCGATTTAAGTACGGAAGATAACTTGTGTATTCATTAAACTGTTCATTTTTTCAGGTCTGCAATAGAAGGAGTTTAACACCCGTTCAATACGTATATACCGTGCGTTTTCGTGGATGAGCGACATGCCTAGATCCGAAGATAGCCGAACGTACGCCCTATTATATGCAATTAAGGGTACATGTCATATATATATCAGTATTTCTGACACTCGACCCTTGACGGCAAACTGTCAGTTGCTGTAGAGCCTCTATATCTATTGGTCGCGATGTTTATAGGTTATTCTTTAATCACACGTAATTATTCGAAATCGATTGATCACTGATCCGCGTCATTCAGCTAGTTTTATGATTAAAGAATAACCTATAAACGTCGCCGCCAATGCACGTAGGCTCTATAGTAGCTGACAGCTCGCCGTCAAATGTCAAAAATACTGATATATATATGACATGTACCCTCAATTGCATATAATAGGGCGTACGTTCGGCTATCTTCGGATCTAGGCATGTCGCTCATCCACGAAAACGCACGGTATAGCAAAATAATTTCAAATTTCACCTTAATTTATTTATTTTCTTGTACGTTTGTTCTATATTTTGTAATTTGTTTGTGAAAAAAATTATAATATTTGAATTTAAATCAAAAATATATGCCATGATTGATCATATTGATAACTAGCTGGTAATTACAACTAATTTTTTGACGAGTACCTAATTGATAAGACCTAATGAGTACCTTGATGAATCCTATGAGTACCTAATGATGAAACTATAAGTACATACCTAATAAGACATTATAAGTCCCCTGATGAATTCTACGAGTACCCAATGATGAAATTATAAGGACTAATACAATTGTAAATCAGTAATGCAATGACTAATCATCGGCTATCGTAAGCGCAGTGCTGTCAATTTAGAGTTGTTTTCATAATGCCACGTCGTAAGATTATTTGGACTGTTGAAGAAGAGGAGGAGTATTTACGCACACGTCGAGAGAGAACTCGAGAGAGAAATAATGCAACTCAATGTCCGCGGCATCAGAGGCAAATCTCTAGCAATGATGTAGGCTGTCGCCGTATAGTAATTAACGACGAAGAAAATATTCAACTTGACTCACAAAATGAATTATATACGTCAAGTTTACCAATTCTTGTTCAAGATGTTGATATTGTCGGTCTAAATAATTGTGAACGGCAACGCAGATTCAGAGCAATACATGGAGAGTCATCTAATATTCAAAACTTCAACATTAAATGTTTAGATGAAGTTTCTGAACATTATATTGGGAGATTGGAGGTACTATGTATTCATTGTGGTGCTCGACATTTTTCACAAGAGAAGGTGGCCAATCGAGGGAATTCGTTCAATGATTGTTGTAGCCACGGGAGTGTACTTCTTGATGCGATGCCCGATTTCCCTATCGAACTGTGAACGTGTGCGTGAACTGTTTGAGGCTAATCATCCTAAGTCTACCGATTTTTATAAACGTATAAGATGCTACAATAGTTCATTTTCGTTTGCTTCATTCAATGCCAATCTGTTTAATTTTGGCGCAAGACGACCTGGACCCTACTGCTTTAAGATTCAAGGTCAGATTTATTACCAAGTGAATACATCACTGTATTCTGCTTTGAATGAACCTCCGAGTTATGGTCAACTCTTTATAGTTGATCCAAGCGAAGCAACGGAACATCGCTTGAATCACAATTCTGAACTCGATGACGAAATTGTACTAACATTAGATCGAATAATGCGGCAGTACAATATATTTGCACAATCATATCAAATGATGGGTGAAGAATTAGCAAATCAAAGGCGATTAGCATTGGAAAATAATGAGCCAGTCCCTGAGCTTAGTATGCTACTTACGTTGAAGCTAAGTGTGGATCGACGTCGGTATAACTTTCAGAGAACTAATGAAGTGGCTGCTGTGTTTTCTACAACTGCTGATGGCGAGATTCCGGAATCTTACGTATGTATTCGGAATAGGAATGATAAAGTTCTGCTACAAGTCAGTAGTATGGATCCAAATGTCGAGCCTTGGATTTATCCCCTATTCTACCCACGTGGTTCTCGGGGTTGGCATCGTAATTTAATGCGGTTGAACAGCAATCGACGTGTTTCCAGGTTAGCCTATGTAAAGTACCGATTGAGTATACGTGAAGACTTCAATTCTTTCATTATGGGTCGTCGGTTGTTCCAGCAATGGGCAGTGGACAATTATGTAAAAATTGAGAAGGACCGAATAGAATACTGTAAGGGGCACCAAAAAAAACTGCGCGCAGAATCCTATATCGGACTTATAGACTACTTGCAAAATACTGAAAATGATGTGAATGGTCGTGTTCGAAAAATGATTATACTTCCCTCGTCATTTATAGGTTCACCGCGCAATATGATGCAAGATTACCAAGATGCAATGGCTATTGTTCGTGAATATGGTAAACCAGATCTTTTCATAACGATGACATGTAATCCAAGTTGGAGAGAAATCCGTGAAAATCTTCTTCCAGGACAACAAGCCGCCGATCGACCAGACATTTGCGCACGAGTCTTTAGCATTAAGAAAAATGTTTTGATTGATCTAATTGTTAAGAAAAAGTGGTTCGGAGAAGTAGCAGCGTACGTTGATGTTGTTGAGTTTCAAGAAAGAGGTTTACCGCATATACACATGCTGGTAACACTGCGTCAAAATTACAAAATAACAACTCCCAATATAGTTGACCGTTATATTTCTGCTGAAATTCCCGATCCGTCTGAGAACCGAGTTTTGCATGAGATTGTTATGAAACATATGATTCACGGGCCTAGCGGTGATTGGTGTTTTGTGGACGGTAAGTGCTCTAAACATTATCCCAGATCATTGTGCGAGGAAACAACCATGGACGTAGACGGATATTCATCTTATCGTCGCAAAGATACTGGTGATGCATTTTTCGAGCGACCTGGCGGGTACAGTGTCAACAATCGTTACGTCGTACCCTACTGTCCAATGCTGTTAGGTCTATTCAATTCTCATATTAATGTTGAAATTGTTTCGAGTATTAAGTCCGTGAAATACCTATACAAATATATCTACAAAGGTCACGATGCTGCTACGGTAACTATTGGCGAAATTCACGACGATACTGTTATAAATCATGATGAAATACGCGATTATATTGCTTCTCGTTATGTAGGACCTGTGGAAGCAGTCTGGCGTATTCTGAGTAAAACTCTGCATGACAAAAGTCATGCTATTTCACGCTCACCTGTGCACTTACCAAATGAACAAAACCTAACAATCAACATTGGTGCTGATGAAAATGAGCTTATGAATACATTGGACCAAGCAACTATGCTTTTAGACTACTTTGCTTTGAATTCACGTGACAAGCAAGCCAGACAATATTTGTACATTGATATTCCATCACACTATACATTTCAAAAGCAAAAGGACTGTAATGGTAAAAATGTTTCTTATTGGAAACCACGCAAATCTCATTTCAATTGCATTGGTCGTATGTATGCTGTCAGTCCCACACAGATAGAACTGTTTCATTTGCGGTTGTTATTATTGACAATCAGAGGGGCTACAAGTTTCGAATATCTGCGAACTGTAGATGGAGAACTTCAACAAACATTTACAACTACTTGTTTGAAATTAGGTCTCATTGAAGACGATGAAGAATGAAGCCAAGTAATGCACGAAGCAGAAATTTGGATGATGCCTCGACAATTGCGCAGGTTATTTGTTCGCATTTTGATACACTGTCAACCAGTTCATCCTGAACATCTTTGGGAAGAATTCAAAGTTGCAATGTCTGAAGATTATGCACAATCTTCAGGTTCGCTGGTTGGGCAAAATGAATCGTATGCCCAGATAAATGCAATGCTTTGCGTCGAAGGTCGAAGTCTCACTGATTTTCCGGAAATGATACAATTAGCAGATATTGTTGAGATGGACGACGGCGTATCACTTCAACAAGCTATGGAGAATGGAAAGAAGTAATATACGATATTGAATGCTGAGCAAAAAGAAATTGTCGATGTCATTTTGAATGTAAGTGATAATAAGAATGAAAATGCAAATACATGCTATTACATCGATGGACCAGGTGGATCTGGAAAAACTTTCCTCTATATCACTCTTTGGAATCTACTCAAGGGTAGAAATCAGCGAGTCATCACAATGGCCTTCACTGGAATAGCAGCAGTATCGCTTCCTAATGGCAAAACAGTTCACAAGACTTTCGGATTGCCAGTTCCTCTATTTGCGGATTCTTCGTCTAATATTAAATTGCAATCCACTGAAGCTAAATACCTCGAAGATACTGATATTTTCATTTTTGACGAAGCTTCTATGGCTCCAAGATACGCTTTGGAAGTGATGGATCGAACCTTGCGGGATATTATGAATAATGATTTGCCATTTGGTGGAAAAATTGTCATTCTTGGCGGTGATTTTAGGCAACTTCTGCCGATTAAATTGCATAGTACTAGGAGTGAAACAGTCAATTTATCAATTAAATTTAGCCCAGTTTGGCGACACTTTAAGAAATATTCGTTAACACAAAACATGCGCACGCTACCTCATGAAATTGATTTTATGAAATTTTCGATAGATCTAGGCGGTGGAGTCTTGAATGATATAAATGACAATATAAGCATTCCACACTGTTTTCTAGCGAGCCTGGATGCTGATATAGTAGAGAACACATTCGGCACCCTAATTAGAAATAAACGATATCGAGAAGCAGCAAAATGTGCAATTTTATCTGCAAGATATGTTGACGTCGATGAAATAAATGAAAGAGTTGTCAAGCTTTTAGAAATTGAAAATGAAAAGGTATATACAAGCGTAGATAGTACGGAAAATTGTAACGACAATGACGATATAGGTGAAATTCTACTTCCAGAATATTTGAATACGTTGAATCCACCTTCTCTTCCTCCACATGAACTGCGGCTCAGGGTGAATAGTGTCGTTATGCTAATTAAAAATCTGAGTATACACGAAGGTCTTTGTAATGGTACTAGATTATTGATTTTGGATCTCAGAAATAATCTGCTCAGATGCGAAATTCTGACGGGTGACAGGGTTGGAGAAATTGTATTTCTGAATCGTATAACATTGTATTGTGAGAACAATTATCCGTTCACGTTCAAAAGAAAACAATTTCCGATAAAATTAGCTTTCGCCACGACTATCAATAAGTCGCGAGGACAGACTTTTGCTAAAATTGGTCTTGACCTTCGGAAAGATGTATTTAATCATGGGCAATTGTATGTTGCTTGTTCGCGTGTTCGTTCATGGGATTCATTGAAAATTTATCTTGGTAATCAACGTGATGATCGAATTGTGAAGAATTACGTTTTCAAAGAACTATATTATTAGTGGGTTAAAATACAGATGTCTATAAATCATAGCATGAAAAAATCAAACATTTTATACATATAGGTATGTATAAAGTAATCACTCAGTCATTGCCAACTCGACACTCCCCAAGTTTTTCGTCTGTTTTTTTCGCAGGCTGGCCATCCCCTTCTTATGCCCGGTTGTATAAAAGATAGTTATCCCTGGGATAACCTAAGCGTTAGCTAGCCCTAGGTTAAATGTAACTTTTGGGTTATCCTTTCGTATGTTTTATAAAACAATGCACACCTAATTTACCCCAGGGTTAGCAAACCGATGGATAACCCTCTAATTATTATTACTTCGCGATTCCACAAGATGGCAGGTGAAGCGAATACAACTGCGTCTATGTGAATGCTTGAAAAAATGAAGCCGCGAACGAAAATTCAACAATCGACATACGAGATAACAATCAGAGTTTGTTTATTGCCAAACTTATATTGCAGTTATTATAAGCAACGCTTCTTATTTATCGTACAAAATGCCTCGTCAAATTATTTAAAAAAATATTGACGAAATTAGTAAACGTGGCAAAAATTTTACACAATACGAAAAAAATTTAATAATAGGATTAGTAGAAGAATATAAAAACATCATAGAAAATAAACAAACCGACGCTACAACGAATGACGGCAAAAGTGAATCTTGGGACGCGCTGACGATCACATACAACGCCAGCAACCAAAGCGGCATTCAAAGTGCGAAGCAATTAAAGGAATTGTATAAAGTATTGAAGAAAAGTGCTAGATCTAATTTAAATAACGATAGGGTAAGTACGCTCATAAATAACCAGTAATTCTATTATATTATACACATGACTATACATAATAATATAATAATATAATTGTACTTAAAAAAATATAGATATTGTGACGTGGATTTTTGTTGACCCGCGGATCTGGACCGGATAGCCAGCCTCCGGGGTCAATCCAACGTGCACACAGCTATACCCGAGAATTCGAAATTAATATGTTGGGCGCCAGGCGACTTCTCGCCACTTTCAAAATTCTCTAAACGAAACAAAGCCTAACGGACTATAGTGCGGCGGCTAGCAACAGTACCGCGGAGAGGGGTCGGGATCAAATGAAGGATGAGCTCGGCGTAGAATAATTACCCGTGGAGTTGAGTTTAACAAAAATATAAAAATTTATTTAAGAAAAAAAATAGAAGAACGGATTTAAAAATTAATAACAATAATCGTGCGTACCCGGGGGTACTCCCCCTCGGGTACTAGTCGGCTGTAGGCCGTGTAAAGGCGGCCTCGCCTCGATTTGCGAGTTTTACAATTACAATAGAAAAACAGGAGCTTCCACGTAGGACAGCAATAACAAAGAAAAATAAGAAACTAATAATTAACTCGGCAAATCGGTACCTCGCGGAACCATATCACAGTGGACAAACAGAATAATCACCACGAGGTGTTCATGAATAATTACCTAAAATCTAATAAACTAATAATACCAGAAAACAAATGACTCGGCCGTCGGTCGTGTATAGGCGACCGGCGAGCCTACGGGAGGCTAGGCCTCTTCGTTAATTGACTATTTACAAATTTGAACTTAACACTAACTTAACCTAACTCTGCATGCGTAGGCTAACGGAAAGTTGCAATAATGTAAGCCAGAGAGACGCAAGAACAAAACAGGCTCACGCCTGAGCTAACTGACTGAGTCTCCTCGTAGGAGAAAGAGAGACAGCGACAGTGACGAACTAAGACTGTCCTTCTCGCACTCATGTGCGGCAGGACGTAAAGCGACAAAACTACAGATTCCGACTCGAGAAATCGTACTTAAAAGACAACGCGAAAATTCTCTATTAAAGTGAGGACACTGGTGACGGCCTACCGACTCGGCGGTCGTCTTTATTCGAATCCCAAGGATAGCTAAAAAGCCTCGTGGCTTGACTCAAGGCAAGATGGCAGACGGCCGTTGCCGGATTCAAATCTGAACATGGGTAAAGTTCGTTAACGCTTACCGCTTTCCAGCCACCTCACAAATTCGTGGGCCTCGTAGGCAAAGTTCATCGTCTTGTCTCTCAAAGGATATCCCTCGCGGGCTCACACACTCTTAAAATAACACACTCAACCCACAACCAAAAGCAAGGACTAAAACGCAAAACTGTTAGCTCCCTAGACGCCTCGCTATGTCGCTGGCCTAACGCAGAGTGATCTCTCCAGACCACATGGCGCCGGTGTTGCGCACCCTCGGCAGTCAGGTAATTATCGATTTGCCTATCGACTGCTAGATCGTAAACTATGGCGGCCTGGCCGCCCTACACGCGAAACTTCAAATTCGTACAGGGGGATCTTCGAAGATTCGTCTAGCGGAACGCGGTTCGCTGGCTCTTGGGGGTGGCGGGAATCACCTCCACCACCGGATTCCCTCGTCGCTGAGTGCCCTCGGCACTCCCCCGCGCTCTCGCTGACTTTTTCGGTGCTCGTCGTAGGAGTAGGCCCCCAGGGGCATAGTGGCCTGCAGTTTAGGTGGGCCTCATACGGTCTGGATCGTCCACGTAAGTGTGTGTCGGTCGGGTCGTGTCATACTCCACCAACAGTTTGGCCAGGTCTCCCACATAATAGAGAAAGTGGAAAAAAAAACAAACAGAATAAGAAATCAAGTCTACAGTCTCAGTACAGTCACGGTCGCCTCTCGGAGATTATATTAGCCTCGTGGCTATCCTATTGCAATCGTGCTTTCCACATTCACTCCCGATTACTTCATTACGGCCGTCTAAGGGTTCGGGAGCTGATTGTAACGGCAGGTGCACCTTGCAATGTTACAATATCTATTAATCAAAAATCTCTTCCGGATTGAACTTCATAGAACTGGTGGTAGATCGTTCGTTCCGCAATCGAATGAGATTGATTTCAAATTGCAGGAACTCTTGAAAGATCAGTTTGAACCGGATACAAATCCATATGACGATAGCGCCGTACTCTATAAAGATGGTTAATTTAAATAATTAATATTAATCACCAGACTATTTGAGCACATGATATACAATAACTCTATGATAATTAGGTTGGGTAACGATTTCAAAATAACATTGAATTCATTTTAAATAACAGATACCGATGCCTTTGACAATCCACGACATCCAGATGATTTCACAGATACTGGAGAATTTTATTTACCAATTGTCTGCGAGGTGGAATCTTCAGGTACCTTACAGTCATTATGTCATAGTACAGTAATTAGTTATTATTCCTATCATTTGGATCAAGTGGTTTGAAAATTAGAAATTCAGAATGTATCCGCATAGATACATCATACCTACTTTCAAAAGTATCAATAGTAAATGTACGAAATACCTGTATTATAACAAGATTATCATATTTCAACCCGAACCTTTTTATGTCACAGAGCTTGTTGTCCCTATTTCTATGATATCACCATCATCGATGGCATTGGGTGATATCAATGAGACCCGTACTCCATCTGCAATGGTCCCTTCCACTTCCACGATCTCTCACTGCTTCACGAAACCTCACTGCTCTTCCGCAAAACCTCAGTCCTCATCCACATCATGTAACTCTGGATCGCAGACAGTTGTTGAGAGGCCGTCTGCCTCATGGCCCAAAAAGCTAACTTCAGCGACTGGGGTGAAAAGAAATTCAATTTCAAATATAACCGACACATTAATCAACAGAAAGAAATTGAAAAATAGTTTTGATGAGGCGACTCAGAACGAAAAAATCAAAATCCTTGGTGAAAAAGCACTTTTATTGGATACGGGTAATGAAATAAAGAAAATCGATTTAAAGATCAAAAAAATAGAAGTTGAAAATCTCGAAACTTTATTTAATAAAAAATTAGAAATTCTAAATACTGAGGCACAAATCAAATTAGTGGAATTGGAAATAAACAACATTGAACGTAAGACAAAGAAATTAGACTATCAAATAAAGTTAAAGGAGTATGAATCACTCACCAACGAATAACTACTTAAGCTTACATTATTATCAAGTTCACGAATACCACGTGGCCGGTTCAAACAATTTCAAGTGACTTAAGCAATAAATATTACTCTGCACATGATAACACGATTTTTATTTATTATTATAATTGTAATTACGTTTTGAAATAATATCGAATGGACAACATATAATGCGAAACGTGGTGTTACGTTTTACCTTACGATTCTGTGATTACGATTGAACGTGTGTTTCGTATCTGCGATATGCTAAACCGGATATCGCACATGATGGTGCGAGGTTGCCGCTTCTACTCTACCGGCGACCAGCGTGCTACCCTTGTACCATACCGGATATCGTCTTAGCTAAAGGCCCTTTCAGTTCATTTTACAGTAAAATTTATGGTTCATTATTACCCTATAATACATATTTATCCGTCATGTCGTCGTAATGACGTCAATAATGGTCTTTATACGCAGCACACACGTAAGATAATTTTGATTAACACGATTTTCAAAGAATTATTGTAATAGGTTATTTACATCGAACGAATAACGTATTCACGCATGTTGAATGTAATATGCTGAAACGTAATTTTTACTTCTTCGTTACTATATTTGTTCGTATCCTTTATGTTAGTGGTCAATGATTTTACAGTGTGGCTATTTGTCCGGTAACCGGACGAATAAGCGCAAAATTATTTGTCCGGTAGCCGGACGAATAAGCGCAAAATTATTTGTCCGGTAGCCGGACGAATAAGCGCAAAATTATTTGTCCGGTAGCTGCGATTATTTGCGCAAAATGTGATGATTCTGTCGCAAACGGTGTACTAACTTTTTCGCGTGAAGCCTCGTGTAACGTATCCTCGCAACCTCGCAAGCGACATCTACTCCAAAACTCAGAAGACTGAATTCAAACCGGTGTAGGGTAAGTTAACAGCACTTACTTATAATACCATTATCAGTATAAACAGCAATACTTGTATACGATTATCATCAGATGCCATGGTTACTTGCAGACAACGGGTCAATTTTGTCACTCATTTTATCATACTTTTCGGAACAACGATGTATAACCAGTGTGTCGTCTATATTAGTTATTTTCCTTGAGTATCGTATCGCTCGATGATACGTCGCCTAAAAAGTAGTGTTAGCTTGTATCATATCGCTTCATCCATAGCCTTAGCGCGGCATCGCTTTCTAGATTAAATTACCCATAATAAGAATATCACTTTTGCCGCAGTCGTCGCGTACGACATGTTACACATAGTATTAGTATAAGAAATTTAGTCACAGTATACGATTTTATTTCCACAATAAAAACTTGTGTCTTATTACGGTTCAGTGCAGGGATCAAACACTTTCCGCACGCTCCACAGGCACTGGAAAACGAACTTTGGGTGCACTTCCGATAGCCGTAAACCGAATTTCGCCATGAAATTTGGCACATACATTCCATTTAACTATCTAAGAGTCTCTTAAAAAGGATTTCGGGCGATTCGCAACAGTTTTCTAGAAATCGAATTTAAAAATTTCGTTTTTTTTGGTGATCGTACGAATTCCAAAAATTCAACGATTTATTTTTCTCATGTGTACTTTTTTTATTATTAATAATAAAAATCAGGCGGCCGAACTTGAAAAAGTATTTGTCTACCCCACTGTTTCCACACACACACACACACACACACACACACACATACACATGCGAAATACCGAGCGGTGTGTGGCTCCCGAAAGGCTAGAATAGATTAGGCTAGGTTTTGATTCTAGTAACAACGTTTCAGTGAAAGCAAACATATATTTATTTTATATTTAATGAAAATAGTACAGTTCACGTAATTGTAACAACACATACATAGGTATGGGTACCTCATAATATATTTTCTTTTCTTTTGACTAGTTATTTTAGTAACCTACTTGTAGTCCTTAATAAGTAAATTGTTTTTTTTTTTTTTCATTAAAGCTAAGTAACGTAATTTCAGTGAAATCTCAAAGATAATTTCAATTAACTTTTTGGTTTTAATTTCAAGGAACCCCTACCTCTTTTCAGTTATGGGAAAGAAACCATCAGAATAGGGAAGGATGAAGGAAATTATTATTCGCTGTCATTATTCGCACGGCAGAATGATTCAAACTTACACAATACTCATTCACACGCATTCGATAGGGTGGTTCTGACGGGATTCATTTAAATATATCTCGAATACAGTCATCAATATGTAGATACTAGTTGGAGCCCACAACAATTTTTTACCAGGTCCCTTATATTCCGAAAACCACAATTAGGTGGTGTGTCACTTGATTAATGATTTTCACTAATTAATAATTTTCGCGCCAAAAGACTCCGACGGAGTGTATCTATAGGCTCTTAAATAGGGGATTACAGTATGATGAAATTATGATGATATAATGTCGGAACTACCCTGTTGGAGTGTGTGTATGTGTCATGTAAGTTTGAGTCACTCTAGCGTGTGAATAATTACAGTGATTATTATTTGCCGATCGCATTGCTGAAAACTATATATTCAGTTTTTGACACTTTGTGCACATCCAAAATTTTGTCTTTGGTGCTTTTTTGAGTGGAATGCATGGTAGGTGATACCACACCAGACAGTAATCACACCTTATAGTGACTTTTTCCGCGGCACTCTTATTCGGGCTAGAATTCTCATCCGCAATGGTTGTATCCAAATCGGCTCGGCAAAGACCACAATCCCATCTATTACTTTGTTTTTTTATTTTCAAAACATTTTTTACCACCTGCCATGCGTCTTTGGAAAAGTATCGCTTTATCAAGGGAATATTGACGTCGTCGTCCAGTATTGCATGACTGACGTGCTCGGGCCTCGTTTCAACTTGTGATTCGCTGATTATTTTCCCACGCAATGCAGCATCTTCAGCTACGTTTCGGTCGACAAACCACTGCAACATTATTAAGAGCTTCTCCGACTCTCGTTTTTTGCAGAAAGGTTGCGTTGTGGTTTTGACACCACCAACTCTTTTCGGCAACCCAATTGTCGTTTTTTCTGACCCCTTAGGGCGACCTCTTCGCTTTTGGGCGGGCGGAACGATGATTTTAGCCAAATCCCGAGAATTGTGCGAAGGTGATTTTGAGATCTGCTTATCACTCACGGAATCATTATCGCTGTCAGTTTGCGTTAAATTCAGTAATGGCCTCTCAGCAGGAGTTTTTTCACAATTCTCAATCGAAACTCTCTTTCGTGTAGTATCTACTACGTTCTTGGCGGCAGAGGTGGAGGCTTCGCATGCATATTCGACTGGGACGAAAACATCGACTTCACTTTCGTACTCATCTCCGCTTGATTGTATGCCTGCTTGTGGTTCTCCTGTGTCTGTTCGGGTGACGAAAACCTCGCGATTGTCTTGCCAGGCTTTTTTAATCTCGGCCAAGACCTGCATACGTTGGACATATAATCGACCTGTCGCCTCTGAAGCAAGCCCAGCAATATCCTGCGTAATAAGTGCAGCTTTACGGAATTTTTCATGTTGCGAAAGTATTCGCCGCGTGGTAACAGCGGATGTTATTGTGTGTGGCACATTTTCTACAGGTTCAATTTCATTGAATATTCTCTGGCTCTTGTAATAATAATTCCGTGTCCAACGTTGGTCACATAGAGTTTCGTCTGCGAGTTCCATTTCCAAATGGTCTCGTACTGCGAATATATGCCTGAAAATGCGAGCATTAAAATTGGGTTAAAATTCCGTTTTACATTTATACAGACGAGTGACATAAAATAAGCCAGATATCAAAATTCTTCAATCCTGCTTTTTTGTTTATTTCATCGAGTTCTACATGAATCATCAGTTAAATCACGGCGCCACGCGTATCCTATTCTTGCCAAGCCCCTCGTCTATTAAATAAATATTTTATGCAATGAACTTACCGACACGGAAGTTTCATCGACGTATGAGCCGTACAATTACAGTCACTGGGACTACTGCGGAATGTCCTCCCGTTGACGCGTAATTCATATATATCATCCACATATGGGTCACCCGCAATTTTTATTGCCGATCTACCAGCAAGTTCCTGCTTAACGAATTTGAAGCCATAGCCCGTCAGTATTTTTGAATACAGGTGCTCCGGACTATCAACCTCGAATAGCGTCACCTTCGTCTTCTGGTAAGCGTACGCCGCTTTATGGTCCCTTTCAGTCTGAAGACATGCGACCAGAAGAAAAAAGTTCTCAACAAAATCTTCGAGAGAGCTGTATCTCTTCACTACACTTTTTATCTTTGCATTGAGAGATTCGATTCGATTGTTCGTGGTGTTGAGGAAATTATTTTGCATGTAATTGATGCTCAGTGTCCATTCGTCTCGAATTTCATGCCAGTTGTTATTAAAATAGGTAAGTATGGAAGTTGGCAATTCCTTCAACTCGTTATATAATTGCATATAGTGATGTTCGGTTTCGGCATAGACCATTTTTTGGAAGATCTCCTTGGCGCTGTCTCTCTGACCTGGTGTTATACCGAGTTTGTCGCAGGTTATTTCGCGATTGAAAGTCCGCAGGGAATGAAAAGTGCATATGAGAACGTTAGCCGATGGGAACTTGGTTTTAATGACGTCTCTTTCTAATAAATCTTTATCTGCCATCACACATTTGATTTTATTCCATGACGGGTGCACGGCTTTGAAACACTCCATAAACCAAGACATACTTTGTTTGTCTTCAGTGAGCAGTATGCACCCCGAGACGATTTCCGTGCATCCTTCGGAATCCTCAACGATCGTCAAATAGACTGGAGCGCGGATCTCCAGTAATTTGAAAGTGGCATCTATGCCGACAAACTCCGGGAAGGCCTCCATGGCCGATTTCATAGCTTTTGTTACGAAGAACAAGCCTTTGAACATATTCTGCTCTTCGTAAATGTGGCATTCGGCATCTAGAATAAGCACAGCTGAATCTATATGGTTCCTACTAGAATCCACAATTTTCGCGCTATATGTATTTGTTATATGGTCAGGCACAAAGCTCGCCTACTCCGCTGGAATGCTTATAAGACTCGGAAATTAATTATCAAGCACCTACTTATGATTTATAGTAAGTCTTCATCTGAGCTTTCTCATATATGTGAACGTTAAACTTGAAGTAGGGTTATAAGATAATTGAAATCGGTTTGCATATAATACAGAAAACAATTCATGTATAAGAAGCTGACGGTAACTTGCAACGGCCAACTCACCGTACTTTTCTTCCAACATTTTGACGGTGGCTGCAAGACTATTTTTGTCACCAACCCGCGCAGAGATGTTCGATAAATCTTTCAGGAGAACGATTTTATTTGTTTCGGCCTCAATTTGTTGCTTCACCTTTTTTCGATTGGCGTCTAGACGAAGAAGATTAGCCACTTTTTTTCTATCCTCTGGCTTCAACCGTCGCGCTTGTGGCAAGTGTCGGTATAGGTTCTTAAAAAAGAAATAACATTTCAAATTGTGCAATAATCACAGGTTCGTACCTAAATTATTCGTTGCCTATTTACGCAAATTACAAAAAATTCGAAATTATACTAAGTCCACGGATTTAGAACGAATATTCGGCTGAGAATTCAAGTATACAGAAGAGTCGGAAGCCGTTTGAATAAAAATACCTGGAAAAATTAATAACAATGACCATAATTTATACCTTCGAGCACTCATGGTTATGGTCCATTTTCACGTCAGAAACGACCAAAGCATCGCCATCTTTATTAATTTTGAGTTTGAACGATGATGGACATGCTTTTTGAAATGTTCTATGAAAGCAATCCAAATGTATGATTAAATGTTTAGAATTAATTCGAAAGTTAGTAATTATGATAAATAGTTCGTAATGAGTCAGAGGTATATAGGGTAGGGTAAGATTGTCTATGCTTACGATACAGATCTTTGGCCCGTTGACGTAGTTTTGCGGTATTTCCCTCCCTGAATGCAGCAGTAGAGCACTGTATAATATTTCAGTGGTTTTGCAATAGGTTTTTGCGTTACACCTCTTCTCCGAGCGCGGTCGATTGTAACCGAATCACGTCGGTAGTAGGCAGAAAAACTTTTATCTTGTAATTTCTCCAATCGTTTTTCGAATTCTTTGAATGATTTGAATTCTTCCCCATCTCTCAATACACCATTGTTTACATCGTCCTCTTCGTCCTCTATCAATTCTTCTGCAGAGTTCTGCGAATCGTTATCACTTTCCGAAGCACCTAAGATGTTTCCATCCGAATTCAACCAACTCATTATCAAGATATTGTAGTTCCGTTAAAATAAATATTACGCAATCCTCGCGGTTTAGTGAAAACGATAGAATGTATATAATGACGGAACTATGATGAACATGAGTTGCGTGGAAAATACGTGCCAAACGATGTCTTTGATTCAAAATCGGTCGAAATAATTAGCAGGAAGACATGAGATGCAGAAAATTAGGCTGTCAAAAATTTTCGACCCGACGCGCTTGCAACTTTATTTGTTGAGCCATGGATCTTCTATCCCAGAGGGTCCGATTCATTAGAATGACAGATTTATTCGATCCGCAGTGGAATAAAATGCGTCTTTAAATAATAATGTAATTGTACTTACTTTGTGATTCAGCATCAAGCATCTTGAATTATTTAAAAACACCTCCGAGAAATTAACTAGGCTTATTGAACTGCTAATGCCTTAAAGCATCGACTGAGCTTATACGCTGACTAGTAAGCGGCAAACTAGACTGATATGTAGTGAGCGCGCTCTTAACACCAGTCTAGTAAGCGCTGTATATCAGTTGTATGCGGGGCAGCGAATGGTTGCAATCTGCACGAAATCATTAGGACGCACTTCTGCTATGAATGCCGGTCACGAACAGCCACGGATTGTTAGAAACCAATGTTACCGCGATTTTGTCGTCTCAACACCAGATACATATTTTATCACAATTACTTGGGATTCATTATCCTTTAAGTAAAGTTTCTGAAAAATGCTTTTTTTTATAAAGAACATTGATCTTTAGGCGGCCGCAAAAGCCCCTTCGCAAATTTTCGAGATAGCGCGCGACTTACATGTCATCATCATGTATGAATTTCCGAGAGAAAAAGACCACTATTTTTCACGAAAAATTGGCGGCCGCTGAAGATCGAAATCAATTTATTCGTTCTCGAGTAGCCACCCAGCATGAAGAAAGATTGAAAATAATGAAAACGGATAAAAACTTTACATCAGAATGAATCCGGTTTTGTTTTCTTTCAAAATTTTGATCGAATACGATAGTACAGCTGATTACTAGAATTTTTTCTAATCCCTTCAATATAACTCAGAATAGACTTAGCATATCTACGGTGGAATTGCCATCATACCAATATCGGTGCTAATATATGTACATGTCGGCGCGATATGCTGGACGCTGCATTTAGGCAACTATTATAATTTAGTTTAGCTAGATATCGACCGACGACGGTTGATAATGAATTCGTTTAAGTTTACGTCTACGTATATATGTTAGTATTGAGATTAGTTATAGACCCTTAGCCTAATGAGTGGCGTAGAGGAAGGTGCGAGATGAAGACTTTGGGAACCAGAGTCTTTGTCGAACGTAGCCACTGCAGCCCTAGAAGATGCTGATTTTGAGTCAGTTGCATTTGAATCGAGCCAGTGGTTGGTACGGAAATTTGAGAGTTATATTGAGAAATCTAGAGGCAGGGTGGATTCGTTGTCGCGTCTCTCTGTACGCATCAGCTTATCAGCAATCATCCAATCAGTAGCACATAATAAATATAATACGTAATCTATAAAATGGGTGACAAAATTGACCCGTTGTCTGCAAGTAACCATGGCATCTGATGATAATCGTATACAAGTATTGCTGTTTATACTGATAATGGTATTATAAGTAAGTGCTGTTAACTTACCCTACACCGGTTTGAATTCAGTCTTCTGAGTTTTGGAGTAGATGTCGCTTGCGAGGTTGCGAGGATACGTTACACGAGGCTTCACGCGAAAAAGTTAGTACACCGTTTGCGACAGAATCATCACATTTTGCGCAAATAATCGCAGCTACCGGACAAATAATTTTGCGCTTATTCGTCCGGCTACCGGACAAATAATTTTGCGCTTATTCGTCCGGCTACCGGACAAATAGCCACACTGATGATTTTATCTCGGGGCTACCTGAGTAAACTGCGATCGACTAGCTAGTTCTTATTGGTTTATATTACTATTCTTGGCCTATTATACTACTATCGGCTAATAATTATTAGTAACGGTATTGGATTCTTGAGACAGGGTTCTATTAAGAAAGGGAAAGGTTTTCGATGTATCCTGGCTTCTCAATCGCACCGTGAAGCTATCAGCTTGTTGGTGATGATTATAAAAGCAGGAGTTTGCCACAGTAGCCGCGAAGTGATACACTTGTTGGCTTTGATACCATATGAGAGGATTTATAATCGTAACCGCGGAGTAGTTTACTCGTTGGTGTTGATTGTTTAGTAAGGATTGTGTTATTGTTGCCGCGAAGGAATTTCCTTGTTGGCTTCAGTAACATATGGAAGGGTTAATAATCGTAACCGCAGAGTAATCTACTCGTTGGTGTTGATTATTTAATAAGGATTGTGTTATTGTTGCCGCGAAGGGTTTTCCTCGTTGGCTTCAGTAACATATGGAAGGGTTAATAATCGTAACCGCAGAGTAATCTACTCGTTGGTGTTGATTATTTAGTAAGGATTGTGATAGGTAAGACACTTACGCCTTCTGCTTTTTGTTTTTATACTTTTGTTGGAGTTTATCTCTTTGATCCTTGCTGTTTAGTTATCAGTTGTAATCAGAATGATCTAGCTATCTCACGCACTGCCTTATATAGGCAGCCTTCCCCCTCCGCGGTCGACTTGTTTACGTCACTTCTAAGGCTTCCCGATACTATAGTCCGTTTAATCAGACTTCAACAGAGTAGATATGAGCAATTGATCTCAGATGAGCTCCAGTAACTTTATTTTATCTAGTGTATATAGCGTGATTCATCTTAATATCGTTTCAATGCATAAAATGATGTAATTAGTTTTCAAAAACGCGCCTCTCGAGTTAAATATACTGTTACAAAGGTCGAAAAACACCCCTCATATTTAATTTGCAAGGTCTAGTGGTCATCTAAGATGAATGATGTTAACATCTGATAAATGATAATCGGTTACTCCTCACAACGACATTATTGTAAAAACAGTCTTGTTTTAGCTTTGGGCTTAAACGGACGTGTATTTTCCTAAATACAACTTAATATTTATTTCCCATTATTTCGTTTCCTGTTCAACTTATTTCCCTCGGGAACCCACATTTAATTATCTTATCAATCGCGAACCATGATTCGCAACACTGGTGTCAGAATCGGGATCTTACCCGAGATCGATAAGTTGAATTTTTGAAATAATTCGAAGTAATTTGAGAACATAATGTCCTCTCGCCGACGGGCTACAAACTCTGCTAACGACGAACCCGCTGCTTCGACTTCGGGACCAGCTGGTACCCAGCTATCTTCTCCACAATCAGCCCAATTGCCGTTCGAAATGATGGAACGCCTCCTTCAATCTTTGGCGACCCAACAACAGGCCTCTTTAGCTCCCCAACAACAGGCCTCTTTAGCTGCTCAACGAGAAGAGCGAGCTTTTCAACGCGAACGGGAAGAACGCAACCTGGCAGCGCTACGCGAAGAGCGTGAAGCCAACCTGCTAGCTCAGCGAGAACGCGAAGAACGCGAAGCCGAGCGACAACGCGAACGCGATCCAGCCACCCTTTCCCTTCTTCGCGAAGGACTTCGCCGGCGATCTGAGGGCCCGGAATTGCATTTACGGACCCCTACCCCGAGCCAATCCCCTGTAGAACAGATTCCCGAACCTTCAATTTTAAGGTCTGTTCCAATTTATGGGGAAGTAGAACCTTCCCCTATCATTCGTAGGCCTCGTACTGGTGGAGCGGCTGTTTTTACGCCGCGCACCCGTACCAATACTCAAAACGACCGCTTCGAAAATACAATGCGGGACGAAAGAGCAGAAGGTCGAGACTTGACGTGTGGCGATAATCATTCGAGAGAAGGGATTCCGAATTCGCCACACGCGCAGGCTTTAAACACAGATAAAAATATTGATAACGTAGAAAACGTTTGGTCTCGCGCCGCGAGTGGTCGCGAAATTTGCGAAGTTCCGGTCAGAAATCCGGAAAATTTAATTGACAGGGTTCAACATAACCCCCATCCAAAAATGTATAATAATCTCAAAGTTCCTTTTTATGATGGCTCAACTCCTTGGGCCGAATATGAATGTCAGTTTAACCTCTGTTCGGAATTAAACGATTGGACTCCCATCGCGAAAGCTTCGAATTTGGCCCTGAGTCTGAGAGGTCCGGCCCTCTCAGTATTAACGACTCTTTCGGGAGAGGAAATTCGCAATTTTGATAAACTAAGCGAAAGTTTCAGACTCAGGTACGGTGGTCATCACCTTAAAAAATTACATCTAACCGAACTAGAAAATAGGAAACAAATTAAAGGAGAGAGTCTCGTAACGCTCGGGCACGAAATCGAACGAATGACCAGGTTGGCTTTACCGACCTGTGATGACGAGACGAGAGCCCAGATAGCTCAAAGTCGTTTCATTAACGCTATTTTCAATGCCGAATTAAAACATGCCCTGAGTCTAGCGGGACCCCCGACTTTAAGAGAAGCCATTAGGAGGGCTCTAGAAATAGAGGCCCTCAATAAACAATATTTAGCTACCGGAAAAATTAGGCGAATTCAAAATAACGAATCTTCTCCCGAAAAGAAGAAAAATAATAATTCAAAAAAGACCACTCCCTGGCAGCGTCGCGACCAAAATAAGGCGCCTCCAAAGACCAAAGACGATACTGAATCACCACGGTTCTGTCGTTATTGTAAGAAGAACGGTCACACGATAGATTACTGTTTCATACTTAAAAAAAGAAATTCTGAAAATAATAATTCAGACAAATCTAAAGATAATGACAATAAAAGCTCGAATCAAAAATCTTGGAGGGAAAGAGATTCCTCTTCCAATCCTGAAGCTTCAACCTCAAGAAACTAAGTTCTGGTGATTCAGTGGGGCTTAAATCATCGGGAGAGTCTTATATTGGTAGTCCTGATAATATCCAATTTTTAGTTAGGAGCCTCCGTCAAACCGGGCTATACACCTGGGGCACCGTAAATGGTGTTGATTGTCTCTGGGTTATAGATACCGGGGCTGAGGTTACCGTGGTCCGTTCGGATCTCTGAGATCCCATTTTAAATGTTTTGCCTGTTCCTTCATTGCGAACTGCTACTGGAGAAACTACTCCAGTTTTAGGTAAAACTTCCGTCCAGGTTGCTATATCTGGATTTATTTTTTCTCCTCATAAAGTTTATATAGCCGATATTGAGGATGATGGGATTTTGGGGTTAGATTTTCTGACTCTTCATGGATGCATTATTTCAACGGCTACCAATTCCTTAATTTCTGGTCGACGTGAGATTTCTCTTTTGACGACCAGACGTCTACCTTTTGATCCCTCGAATAACGCTCCTAGGGTTCGTAGTTTGGCTCATTCTTCAGAAGATCCGGAGATTTTACTGGAAACTTCGTTTGAAGATGAAGACGATCACGAAGAAGGATCAAGAGTAGACTCTTCCATCGAAACCCTCTCACCTTTTGAAGATCTCATAGACAGATCTATGATGAATTTGGACGAACCTAATACAGAAGGTTTCGTGTCTCTATTAGGAGAATTTAAAGACTCCTTCGCTAAACCCGGAGGAGATATTGGACGATGTACTTTGGTGAAACACAAGATCAACACCGGAGACAACGCTCCTTTTAAACAAGCTGCTCGCAGACTTCCCTTGAACGGGAGGGAAGAGGTTAACAAACTGTTAGAAGACATGTTAAACAGCGGAGTAATAGAAGCCTCTTCCAGCCCGTGGGCATCCCCTATTGTTTTGGTAAACAAAAAGGATGGTTCCAAACGATTCTGTATTGATTACAGAAAACTGAACGACATAACCAAAAAAGATTCTTACCCCCTTCCAAAGATCGAAGAGACTTTAGATCTGCTAACTGGAGCCCGATGGTTCAGTACCATAGATCTTCAAAGTGGATACTGGCAGATCGAAATGGATCCAATGGACAAGGAAAAAACTGCTTTTGTCTCAGGTCTTGGAGGGTTATGGCAATTTAAGGTCATGCCGTTTGGATTGTGCAATGCTCCCGCAACTTTCGAAAGAGCCATGGAGACGATTCTTCAAGGACTATCGGGGAAAATTTGTCTCGTCTACTTAGACGACATCATCGTTTTCGGGAAAACCTTCAAAGAAGAGGTGGACAATCTTCGAGAAGTTTTCCTTCGTCTTCGAAAAGCGGGACTCAAAATGAGTCCGAAGAAATGTCACCTATTTCAACAAGAAGTGAACTTCTTGGGACATATAGTCTCCGCTTCTGGAGTTAGAACTGACCCGACAAAAATCGAGAAGGTTTCCAATTGGCCTCGCCCTGAAAATAAGGAACAAATACAAAGCTTCATCGGGCTATGCACATACTACAGAAGATTCGTAAAAGGATTCGCAACCATCGCTAGACCACTTCATCATCTAACTGGACTCAAGACGCCCTTCGATTGGGACCAAGATTGTGAAGAGGCCTTTTCTCGATTAAAACTTTGTTTAACTTCGTCTCCCATCTTAGCTTACCCAAACGCCGAACTTTCATTTATATTAGATACAGATGCTTCACTTACAGGAATAGGCGGAGTTTTATCTCAAATTCAAGGAGGGCAAGAAAGGGTAATTAGTTATTTTAGTCGAGTTCTTAGCAAAACTGAAAGGAATTATTGCGTCACCCGTAGGGAACTTCTAGCTGTTGTGAAAACGGTGTCTCATTTTCATCACTATTTGTATGGAAGAAAGTTTCTTGTTCGAACCGATCACGCTTCGCTAAGGTGGTGTTACGTACCAACTTTACGCTTTCCCTAAAAATTTATAATAATCAATCAATCAATTTATAATAATCAAATTTGAGTTGAGATCAGACAAAGACATCAGCATTCGAGGAAACCCTAGTTGTTACTCTTCTTTTTGGATACTCGAGAAGGAGAATTATTAAAACTTGCATTTTGTCACGATTCGCTTTGTTATTTAGGAAAGATTCATTACCTCCTTAATGTCGAAGAAGTCACGTATAATATAGAATACCTAGGATTAACGCTTACAACGTAGCAGTTTCTGTTGACCTAGCACCTATAGTCGCATCCTTATAACTCTTTCTAATAAAACCCTAATTATCCTAGTATAGACAAGGTAAACCATAAGACCTAGGAAATTCTAAGTTAAAGAATTGGGATGTGTGTTATGCATGGAGTGATTGTATCTAGCTAACCTTAAGAATCTAGCATAAGTATAATTTAATTACTACGGTGAACTGACTATGTGGGTGCAGACGGCTGACGCGTGCACTTCTTGGGACTTAAGTCCCCAAAGGCTTGACGGCTGATTACGAGCGAGGTAGCGATCATCCTTTTGTGTCTTTCTTCTGGTAAATCGCGAGGCGCGTGGATGCAGAGAACCGGGTGCTAGTTAGAGCCTAGAGTTGGTGTTCAATCTTTAACAAAGTGGTGACCCAAGGGACTCAGTACTCGTCAAAAAAAATAATTATTCAGTTCAGTTTTGCCAAGTCTCGTACTTGTAATTATAGATTCAGTTTTAAGTTCAAAAATTCAAACATTACGTTCCATTATAATCAAAACTTAGTGATAGACATTTTTCAAATTCAGGACCTTATTAATTTCATCAAAAATATTCAAAATTCGAGTCAGTGTATAGATACTTTATTAAAGACCGAGACTGTTCAAAAACCCCACATCGATAGTGCAAAGTTTGGAGTTAGAAGATACTAAAGGTGAGGACCCGCAAAATCAAGGGTGCGACGCGACATCCAGCCCTCCATGGTCGGTTCTACTAAAGCTAAGTGTCGACGATCGTTATCCATGTATTATCATTCATGCTAAATTCCATCTTTACTATCAAATTGTTTCCAGTATTCTCACAAGTATACTAGTTATACTTGCAATTACACTATATTTTGTCATTATCCTGTTACCTATATCTATTATCTATGCTTGCTATGATAATTAGTTTAAGAAAGCCCATAGACCTTGCCTAAAGCTAGTGCAAAGACACTTCGGGGAAAACCCTCAGTTTTAAGCAAGTTCGCGACGTCTCCAACTTGTCGAGCATGGCTATATAATCTTAAGCAATATAATATTAGTATAACCATAAGGAATTGCAACGAAAGAGTTATAAGGAGTTGCTAGTTTGCAAAGATTTATCAACCCAAACATTAAAATCCGAGCGACATCATATTCACACATTATATTATTTTATCACTACCAAGGTGTCAACGCGAGAATCGAGAAGGGCATATTTTTGTTTGGTACCTATCTAAAGGTTTCTTTTAAGGTAAGCTCTCTTCACGAACCCGCGTCGACACACACATCATTACCCTTGTATCAGCCATACACGATATTCATTTATGTTCAGCCGTACGTTTTACTTCAAATAATCGTTCAAGAATATAATCTATTTCTATCAATTAATTTTCCTTATCATTTTACCCGACCTAATACATTCCTGACAAGACAATTAGGCCCTTCTGTTTAAATAATTAATGCGAGACCTGTATAGGACTAGACGGCGTAGGATCCAAAAAATCGATCTATTGAGAGGTAGGTCAAAATTATTTTTATTTGTTATCATAGATAACGGGCGGTTATACTTAGACGCTACGCGGTTAGGCATAGTCGGACAACTCATGTGACGTTCGTTACAGTGGTTGCTCTCGTTCAAGGCTCCTGAAGGTCAAGTAGCTAGATGGTTAGAGACTTTAGGTCAATATGATTTCGACATTCAACATCGCCCAGGAACCCTACACGGAAACGCGGACGCCCTCTCCAGGAGACCCTGCGAAGACTTAATAAATTGTAAACAATGCACACGTCTTGAAAGTCAACGAATACCTTCTGTCAAGATACGATTGATTTTCCTTGGAGGAGATGCTCAAGAATGGCAGACTCTTCAACGAGAAGATATTGTTCTCTCTCAAATCAGGACGTGGAAAGATTCGGGTACTTTATTGGATACTTTACCGAAAATGGGAATCCCCAGACGCAAGACAACTTCGATGGCAACTTCTGGTCCCTTCAAAGAAGATTCCGGACATCCTCCTGGAACATCACAATGCCCCTTCCGGAGGACATTTCGCAGCCAATAAAACTCTTGGTAAAATTAGGGAGAAATACTTTTGGGCGCGTTGTCGTTCAGACGTAGAAAATTGGTGTCGCACTTGCGACGTTTGTATAGCTAAAAAAGGACCAAGAGAGAAAGGGACTAGTAATTTTCAGATTTATAATGTTGGCGCTCCATTTGAAAGAGTAGCTATGGACATCCTCGGTCCTTTACCTCTTTCCCATTCTGGAAACCGTTAGGCTTTAGTTATTTCGGATTACTTCACCAAGTGGCCTGAAGTAATACCAATTCCAAATCAGGAAGCTGAAACGGTAGCTCAGGTTTTTGTTAAAGAATTTATTTGTCGATACGGTTCTCCATTAGAACTCCATACGGACCAAGGTCGAAATTTTGAATCTCTTCTTGTAGCTGAAGTTTTAAAGGTTTTAGGGATAAGGAAAACTAGAACGACTCCCTTACATCCCCAATCGGATGGGATGATAGAACGATTGAACAGAACTCTCCTTCGGTATCTTTCTTCCTACGTGCACAAAGATCATAGGAATTGGGATGACTGCATCCCTCTATTTCTTCTATCCTATAGATCAGCTGTTCATGAAACAACTGGTCAAACTCCTGCTTCCATGCTCACGGGGAGGGACCTTAGACTTCCTTCGGATCTAGAAAAGGGACCTTTTCCTTCGGAAGAACCATTAGACTCGAGTTTCGGTTTATCTCTTCAGGAAAACTGGAAGAAATTCATGAATTTGCTAGAGATAAGATTCAGGTAGTTTCAGATCGGACGAAAGCTAGGTACGACATTAGAACTCGTAACCTTCAATTTAAAACTGGGGATTTAGTTTGGTTCTTTCAACCCAGAAGAGAGAAGGGACGCTGTCCCAAGTTACAGTCCAATTGGGAAGGACCGTATGAAATTAAAGATCGAATTAACGATGTAGTTTATAGGATACAACGATCAGCTCGTACTAAACCAAAAGTGGTTCACTTGGACCGACTAGCCCCTTATGAACGAAGACAACCTTTCCAAAACGACTGACTTGGGAGATGTTGAACTTGCTCTTCTCTTTTGAATCCTTCAGGTTCTTGTCTTTTCTGTTTTCAGGTGGTCTGGATTGCAATCATTTGGGATCAAGCGAAGTCCTAACAGACCCCTGACGTTCATAGTAGAAGGTAATATAGGGTGCGGAAAAAGCACTTTCACTCAAAAATTCCTAGAAGATGAGAATATTTTGACTCTTTTGGAACCAGTAGAAGAATTTAGAAACGTATTAGGAGTGAATCTGTTAGAAAAGATGTACAGGGATCCTAAAAAATATGCTTACCATTTCCAACATCACACTTCGATGGTAATGAGAAATAAGCATTTAATTCAAACTTCGAAACCTGTTAAAATCATGGAAAGGTCAATTTTCAGTGCCAATTGTTTTATAGAGGCTCGTCGTAGATCCAGAGAGTTCGGAAATTTCGAAGCTCACCTTTTATTTGAAAACGTCAGGATATGAGTCGAGAGTTCTCCCAATTTCAAAGTAGACCTCGTAATTTATTTGAGGTTAAGTCTAGAAACCTCCTTCTCACGAGTATCATCTCGTTCGCGACTTGAAGAAGACTCGATTCCCCTGAATTATTTGAAAATCTTACACGAAGTTCACGAGGACTGGTTGATAAATGGGTTATTTTCTTTCCAACCAGCTCAAGTTTTGATTCTTAATGCCGAAGAATCAGCCAGCGATGTTTACAAGAGGTTTTGTAAGGTTATGCTCACCTAGTAGAAAAAGAACAGAGTCGTTTCGACAAAACTTTAATCGATTTTTTTACTTTAATCGATTAGTAAGGTTATAAAGTCAAGATAAAATAGGGAGAGTTATTCTTGACAGACGAATCGATTTTCGAGTTTAAATTCGATCTTTGATTCTCGATTGGATTCACATCGTCATGGTTTGCGAAGACTAATTCGAGAATTAATAATCTAGGCGGTTGGTTTGATTTTTAATTTGTTTATTCAAAACAGAAAGAAAGAAATGACTGCGAGAGTCGTTTTAAATAAGATAATAGAGCCGGAATCCCCAGCTGCCCTTTTAGAAATCTCGTCAACCAAGCCGCCGACTCTCTCACAGCGACGACATTCCGCCACGGGTCGGACCCTCAACACTGGGGGGCGGCCGCAATCGGTACACCGATCTTTCCTGTCCCTCGATTCGTTCCGTCCAATTCCGTAGATCGTCCGATGAAGAACAGCGCGGTATATATCCGATCGTTCTGGCGCTCTTGAAATAGATAAAGGAAAAAGGATTATGGAATTAGCATTATTTCCCATTTAAAAAAAAAAAAAAAAAAAAAAATTAATTAAATATTTCAAGTTATTACTAACCCGAGAGTGAAACACTCAAGACACACAATCTCCCCATTTTCTTTTTTTTTTAATACCGTGGTTCGCCCACAATACTTTTCTTTATAAAACTTTTGCAAAGTAAGGACCCCGACGTTGATAACTTCTTCCTCGTCGAGGACTCTCTTAAAAAGTTTCACGTCTTTACTCTCTGGCATCTTTGAAACTTTTGTTGACAAACTTCTATTCATTTATTTAACAATTTGTTTCAACATTTGATTGTTTATTAGTAATCTCTCTTCATAGTAGATGGAGTAGTTTCAAGAAGATAGCCTTTTATTTGTCAAACGATAGATTTGTTCTCTTTTGGAGAGGCATCTTACAGGCGTTGTTTGAAAACGTTTAATTGCTAACTCGTTTGAGAGATCCGAATAGGATTACAAATTTAATTGTTAGCTTAAGTAACTAATTTAATACAAGATTTTCAGAGCTCGATTTATCTAGTATTCTGAGGTTGGAAAATCAAAGCGGAAAGCATCCCATCCTGGACCTATTTATCCTGTTTTCCTGCTTCCCCTCAGATAAGATCGTCCCATTTTTATTATCTTGATTATTATGATTATATCTCACATTTTAACCTTTATAAGGATTTTTCTTCACGTTTTCTACGTGATCAATGTGTTTTACGTGTGAAACTCATATTCGTCCTCCTATATAGGTCGTTTACTAAAAAATCTTTTGAAGAGGCTTGGCTTGAGCGATTTTGGGACCAGTGCCATGTTTTTGGAATGATCCAGAGCTCCCTCCCTTCCACGCCCTCCTGTCGCCTCCTTTTGCAGATTGCAGGATCTAACCACAATACCGCTCACATCCTGATCCTGTTCCTTATGGATTCTTCACACAAGATTGAAAACTTTGAAGAACATTTTTATACTAAATTTTTCACTTTGATTGGTTAAGACTCGACTATCTTCTCAAGTTCTTTTGTGTGGTTTTTCCTTGAGAGTGAAGGCAAATGCCGGATAGTTTTTGGGAAAGAATTCTTCAAATCTTTAATCCACCACGCTAACTTTCCCTATTAGAGCAAGCACACACAATTTGACTACTAGACTTTTCGTTTTTCTTTCAATTTTTGCATTTCGAGAGTCGGGTCGACTCTTTTACTAAGGGGGGGGGGGGGTAGTGTTACAAAGGTCAAAAAACACCCCTCATATTTAATTTGCAAGGTCTAGTAGTCATCTAAGATAGATGATGTTAACATCTGATAAATGATAATCGGTTACTCCTCACAACGACATTATTGTAAAAACAGTCTTGTTTTAGCTTTGAGCTATAACGGACGTGTATTTTCCTAAATACAACCTAATATTTATTCCCCATTATTTCGTTTCCTGTTCAACTTATTTCCCTCGGGAACCCACATTTAATTATCTTATCAATCGCGAACCATAATTCGCAACAATATTATCCAAATTAATAATTCCACACTCATTCTGATGGACAGATTTTTCAAGTTGTTCCGATCGCATAAACACACCTTTAAAATAAGGAATATGCATAGCTTTGGCATACGTAAGGAGCTGAATATTAGTTGTCGGAAGTAGATATAATAAGAGAGTTCTGGATCCAGCCTTCTTTACCGGCCATCAAGCAGTCGGTAACGTATCGACTGTGATGGTAAGTTACCTGCCGCGATGGTAACGATTTTGGATCATGGTTACCGATTTAGTTACCGACAATCTGATGGTTACGATTTTCTGTCATGCGATGGCGCCACTACCGATTAGCATTTTGGATCATGGTAACGATTGCCGATCTTTCGATACCGATAGTCCGATGGTAACGATTACGGATCGTCGATCTTCTGTTACCGACAATCTGATGGCTGCAATTTTCCGTCGTGCGATGGCGCCATTTCGAATCATGGTAACGTGAATCATGGATTGTCGATCTTCTGCTATCGGTAGTCTGATGGTAACGATTCTGAATCATGGATTGCTGATCTTCTGTTACCGACAAATCGGCGGTCTGATGGTAGACAAATCGGCAGTCTGATCAGTCTGATGGTAGACGAATCGGCAGTCTGATGGTAACGAATCTGAATCATGGATTGCCAATCTTTCGTTACCGACAATCGGATGGCTGCAATTTTCTGTCGCGCGATGGCGCCACTACCGATTCGCTTTTGGATCATGGTAACGATTACCGATCTTTTTTTTCCCCCTTACCGACAATGGAATAGAATTCTTAGCTTATATACGAATTATACTAGCTGAAATGCTCGAAGAGTGACAGGGTGTTGTAAGCAATGACGCGAATCATCCGATAATATATGTTTTGTTTATTCAATATTTCCTACGTCTAACCTATTCTAGAAGTAATAATTTTCTTATACGCTATTTCTCAAGTCTAACCTATTCTAAAGTCTTAAGTCTAACCTATTCTAGGATAACAATTTTCTTAAAACTATATATTAAACTGAAACTTAAGCTATATTTACATAGATGTGGTGGCGATCATGCCACGCGTATCTGAAACATACGGGTATATTGCAATAATCGAACGGTATGTGATGAAAATGATATTAACTTACCGGGTGACGAGTCGAGGTGTCACTCCGAGTCATATCCATGAATATGTTGTCGTTCGAGTGGAATCACTCTCGGCTGCGGTGGCGGTATGTCGGGAGATGATGATCTCGACGATGATGGTGAGCTCGGACTCGATCGGGAATACACCGATGAGACCGAACCGGGTGGTGGTGATCGTTCTCTCTCCCTATTTATGTGTATCGTCTCCGCATCCGAATCACATGCATCTTCCGACATGGAAGATGTAATATCCGCGCATTGGACGGCTGATGCTGCGACGTTTTCAGTGGTGGCGGCCGCACGCATCGCCCAATGATCATTGATCTGATATTGACGGGTAATGTTTTCCACCATCTCATAGTAGATGTTTGCGGTTTCGTCTACGAAGTTCTGATCTATTTGACTGTCACGCAAAATACGCAACACCACCCGCGCGTTCTGAAGATATCGCACCCTCAACTCAGCCCTTCGTCGTAGTTGAGCCGCCCGCCGTGCAACCCTCCCATGAGTCGAATTCATCTGGATTGATCACACATTCTTATGTTTAGAATCTATTAAAATTTGCGTATTCAACACCAACAACATACCTTTTTATTTATTTTTTTCACTTGTCTAGTTTTTGAAATTCCTCTTTTTCCTTGCCTTCTTCCACTTAGCGCTTTTTCACTTTGATTCTATGAACTTGCACTATTCACCAATCTTTCAAACCGGAAACTGTCTTTTTCCTCTTAAACTGACCTGGCGAGGAGGGTTGGGTTGCATCCCATTGGCTGCATACTACCCCCAAAATAGAATCAAGCCTAACCAACCAGAGAACAGCTCCCAAAGACCGCCACCCACACCATAAAGTCGGTCAGTCTCAAAGGCTCGAGCAATAAACCAATGTGATTTTTTCACCGCTCGATAATGACAAACATAAACATTGCAATAAGAAGATAGGGTTTTTCGCATTCGTTCACACGGTACCACCGTTTGCACAGCTGTGTGCATACCAATCCTACGCTATGAATCGGTTATGTGATTTTCGCCGCTCAAAAAACGCCAGAATTTTGTTAACCTGTGGGTGGTCGGTGCACAGCTGTCAATCCGTACATCGTTCGGATAAATTTGCCAAACATAAACATTGCAATAAGAAAATTTGGTTTTCCTGCATCCATTCACACGGTACCACCTGCACAACAGCGTGCATACCGATCCCACGCAATAAATCATCAGCTCAGTCAATTTCCGCCTGTACTTGAGACCGCACACGTGATCGTCAATATGGAGCTTGTCTTGGATCCACAAGGTTTTGGGCGATTCGACGATAAATTTGTGATCAAAGAGCTGGCCGCAATAAGCATTCGCGCGCATGAGGAATATAAGCAGGATATTACACGCATCCTCTTCAAAGCACCATGTTCCTGGGTGACTCTCTCAAGCGAGTATAAGAATCTCAATTCGTGGCTAACACGATTCCATCATGGAATACCCTGGAATGCTGGAGAAACACCGTATAAAGATATGGTGAAAACTGTGAGAAAAGTTGTACAAGATGCGAGTTACATTTATGTGAAGGGGTTGGAGAAGAAACGCTGGATTGAAAAAATCCTCAATGACGACTCGAAACCGGTGATTGATTTGGACGAGCTGGGGTGTCCGAATCTTCGCATACTACGATTAGAATCGCATGTATTTCATTGGCATGGTGACTGTCATGGTATTGTACCTGGAGGCCACCATTGTGCCTTCGAGAACGTTCAGCGGTTGAAGAACTGGTATTTGGAGGAGGGTCATAAAAACCCCTCCCCACATGCCTCGAGAGCGGGGGATGATGGTTTATAAGTCAAGAGCTCGCAGGGAGCCGCATTCGTGCATCCCGACTTGTCGCCATTAACACATCTTCCACGTATATTCGAATCCTCGAACTCTTCCGAACACGGTGAGAATCCCATTACACGATAATCATATTCAATTATAATATCAAAACTGATTCCGAATTATTCATTTTTCCTACAGATGGACTTCAGCAGCCTGAACAGCACCAGCCGTATGGATAATGATGATGTGCGAACGAAAAAGATGTCGGAGCTGGAGATCGGACAAAAATATGACATCACAAAACTGAGGCTCGTAAAAACAAAATTTGGTAGTCGAATCATCGCCACGATTGCTGATGAATACATCGTGTTCCTGCCTGCGAGAGTTGGAAAACTTCTAGAGAATGATTCCACCCAGTTGGATCAGCTGAACAACGAGGCGAATCAGAAGCGTTTGCAGATACTCTATCTCGGTGGACCATACAATAAATTTAAATTCTGCGGCAAAATCTAAACACACACACACACACACACACAAATGTATATATATATATATATATATATATATGTAATGGGGATGGGTTAGGGTTGAATAAATAACAATGAAATTGCAATCACATTTATTTATTTATTCATTTATTTATTGTTCCTTTAGTTACTTAGAATAAGCTTAATCTATAGTTCTCAAGCATGCAGAATCCTTAAAATGTGGCTAATTTTTTGACTGTACCGCTGATGGGGTTATATTCAACAATGCGATCGTGTATAATCATACAGTAGGCTGAAGTATTTGCTGGAAATGCAACGCTAGTTTCAAATTCCAAACGAATATCCACAGGTCCACTCTTTAACGATTCATTTTGCTTGGAACAGTCTATAGTAATGAGCGGGGCTCTCACCAAAAAATCACTCTTTGACAAAAGAGGCTCAGATTCCTTATCGTAGTATGAAATTTGAAAGTTTGTATACATATTGTAGAGAATGGCGTATTGATTGCGCGTAATATCAAGATTCAAATTTCCATAGGGATAGCATTGCGAGTTTAGGAAAAGTTTCACATCTCTAATCATACAATGATCGAATTCACTGGCATTTTTCTTCGCATCGTTTCGTCGCGCGGTTTGGAATCCTAGTATGACGTGTCTTGGTTTCTCCAGCTGTGTGGATGTCTTGACCACCCATACATGTCTCGTTGTTGCGGGTAACATTGGGTACTCGTACATTTCCCACGAGCGAAAACTCATAGATACAGCCGGATCTTTGGCAATATAATTGAGCATCTTAATCTTTGCAGGATCTGATAGCCTGATGTATGGCAACAACCATTCAATTTTTTCGATCGAAATTTTGATCCCATCCACAGCGGTTTGATGTATGGCATTTAAATCATTGTTTGACCGCGTCAAAATTAGCTCATGCTTCGCATTGACAATGATTCGATTATAGTCCTCGGCAAATCCGAGTAAAAAATTCAGCGGTATAACAACATCAAAGTATCCATCAGCGTTGGTTAGTTTATCTTTATTATCCGCCAACCAACCGGTGTTTCCCAAAAGATGTTGCTGTCCTGGGGTGAATGACAAGTATCCCTTCATAATACTTGTGATGCCGACATTCTTATTCTGATCAATCTCATGACCATTCAACTCATAACGCATATCGCCAAACATGTGACACACAGCCATATTGACCAATTCCGTGCCTACACCAACGGCGGTATCATCTGATTTCGTGAGCCGACCGTAGATGTGGAGCGAACTTTTGCTGGGTAATACACATGCATCTTGATTCTGCACAGCTATGCGGATCTCATCGTTATTTTTGAATGTAGATGCAGCATACGGTTGATGTGCATGTATTTCACAGTGGGCAATCGACTCATCGAAGGTCACGGGTGTTTGGATTTTTATCATTTTCGTGATGGACATATGCAGAAATAGCAGCGAATTCTTATTTTCCACCTCCAGCACAACGAAGTCGGAGTCCTAGGCTCTGGAGAAACTGAGCGTTCTGATGTGTCACTCGAATCGGAGCTGCTCGATGACTGATGATGTTCGGACATGTTATCAAGCTTTTATAACTACCGCCAGATTTTCTTGTCCTCTCAAACACAATGCCCATATTATCTCGAAGATTTCACATGTAATCGTATAGTTACAGTTTCACCTCGAAAATTGATCAATTTCCCGTCCTGATCAACTATTCTCAACTGTATATCGTGTATTGACCGCACGGTGATCGGGTGGTAAATGACATTTGTTGGCACTTCCACGATCTTATATCCGGGTGGTACGGTTGGAAAAAATTGATGAATCGTATGTACCCGATGCTCATTGATATACGCACCCGTGGTAATATTACACTCAACCCGCAAGGCGTTGACTTTGAGTATGCGAACGGGTAACTCAGATTTGTGGGTAATACCGCCTTGGAGAACATTGGGGGTGAAACCAAGCAAATGACCGATGGAATCTTTTGGATGAAAGTCTATCTGTTGATTGCATCTAATTTCACTGAGTAACTCATTGTTATTAGCTTTTAGACTAAATTTTATATCATCAGGTAGTGCCCCTTTCAAATAATTTGCGATATCATCAATTTCATAGCTCCCAGTGGGTATTGTAATCACCGTGTCCGGTTTTATATAAAACTTATTACACCCCTCATCTATATTGGGGATCGCGTTGAATGTCAAGAGCTCTATAAGTCCTAGAACATACGTCTTTGTCGGTGATAGCTCGATAGGGGGGAAATATTGAGTCCTCAACACCGACGATTCCCCAGAGAGTGTCAACGTGAACGAATCAGCCATGACTAATATCACATCGATGATTCGCATACATTTTATAGTTGTCCGCTGAGAAACTTGAGGCATAAGTGACCGCAAATTATTGTGTTATATTCTTGATATCTCTTATGATTATATTTTACGCTACCAACACCGAGATAATTCACTAGATCTCTAGGCGGTTGTAAATCACCAAAACTGTCGAAATACACCGCATCGTTGCCATTTTTCGTATACGCAACCCAATGCGTCCCTGGACCGTTTTTATCATCAAGATTGATAATTGCAGATTCACGCTTTCTGGGTCCTGAATTGGGTAAATCATTCCGCATAAAAACACCTCGAAAATATGGAATTTTCATAGCTCTTGCATAGTTGAGTAAATCAGCATCCGTGAGGGCTCGGTGTGGTAGCTTTATTAGTTTTTTGCCGGCTTCAAATACAGCCCCATACCCTTCTTATATGGTTTCAGGTATAAGCCCTTTCCCAAAGCAATCGCCTCCATTGTTGCGTTGTGTCGCTTGGATTCATGTAATTGATGTTTGTTTGCCTTAGCCTCATTGACAACCTTTGCTATACCCGCGGCACCACCAGCTAAAGCACCTGTGGCACTAAGGGCTGCAAATATTGGGATTAGAAACGGCAATATACCACCAATTTTCCGTGGGACGGGCAAAATACGAGGCACGCGCACTTTTCCTTTAGATGCAGCCGAACGGGCACCCGCCAGAGCCGACTCAATGGCTTTGGGGCCAGGCTTCATGGATTTCTTTGCTGCTTGTATAATAAATTTCAATGTCCTTTTCCTGTTCTTGGGCGATGCCTGCGTCTTGACCCTCCTCATACCCATACCCAGTTTGGATTTCGCTTTCATGGTGTTGGTGACCGCCCAGGCAACAGCTCTTTCAGCTGTGCTCGCGTCTTTAGCCAAAACCCGATTCCACGCCCTCTCGGCAAGCACTTTGTCAGCCTTATGGCGCTCTGCAATATTATCGTGATTTTTGGAGTATGCCATATCGTGCTGCATGCATGCAGCGTCTAGAGCATTGATACCACGATCACCGCGAGCTAACCTCTTTGCCAATTTTGTACCAGGTCCGCAGTACTGATAACCAGGAACATGTAATTCGATGGGGAGATTGTTGATGATTTTATTTATTAACCCACAACCGCTCTTTTGTCTACGTGTGCATCCAACCATGGTTCATCGCAAACTAACTCAAATTCTATAAAAGAGCGTATTTTATACGTAAATACATTAGTTCTCATTGCGACGTTTACCAGGCATCATGAAATTTCAGGATCAAACAATTAAACTACCCATTGCCAATTTCGATAAATTGGTTGAGCAAAAAAAGAAGAAGGGCAAACGACACGGGGCCTTACTGCCGAACAGTGTGAGGGCTGTCTTTTGCGGGCCTTCGAATTGTGGCAAAACTAATGCCCTTCTCACGCTACTCACACATGCTAATGGCCTACGATTCGAGAATGTCTACGTCTATTCAAAATCCCTCAATCAGCCAAAGTATGAGTTCCTGAAGAGGTTGTTGGAACCGATGGAGGGGCTGGGTTATTTTCCGTTTGATGAGCACAAGGAGGTTGTAGAGCCGAAAGATGCACACCCCAACTCGATTATGATTTTCGATGATGTGGCCTGTGAGAAGCAAGATAATATTAGAGCCTATTTCTGCATGGGGCGGCACAGAGATGTCGATAGTTTTTATCTCTGTCAAACGTATACCCGAATTCCAAAACATTTGGTGCGTGATAATGCAAACTTATTGGTTCTTTTTCGTCAAGATGAAATGAATTTGAAACACATCTACGCCGATCATGTGAACACCGATATGACCTATCAGCAATTTAAAGAATTGTGCTTGGCGTGTTGGAATGGTGGTAGATATAGTTTTGTAACCATCGACAAAGACAGTGAGATTAACGCTGGACGATATAGGCGAGGCTTTGACTGCTTTATAAGTCTGAATCACGGATAAACCACATACAGTCACAACATATCGATCAAACTAGCAGCATGGAGAGCTCCAAGATACGTAGGCAAAACGATGTGTTGCGAGAAATAACCAGAGCTAGCGATATCATTCGGCGTAAACACAAAATGATCAAAATGGGGAAAGACGACAGTGAGCAGGCTATTAGCGAAATTTTCAAACCCCTGGTTACACCACTGCACAAGTTGGTAGATTCATCAAAGCAGCAGCAGCGGCTACTAATAAAGCGGGAAGTGAAAACGGAGCCAGGTTCGGTTAAGACAGAGAAGATGGAAGATTTTGTGAAAACAGAAGATTATGGTAATACAGATGATGATGATGATGATGATGATAATGATGCATATAAAAGCGCGATCGAGCTTCACAACTAGCGCTGCTATTGGTGACAATGCTACAACTGTCGTCGCTATGGATGATGCGGCTGGTGCCTATGATGATGATGATGATGATGATGATGATGATGATGATGATGATGATGATGGTGATAACAACCAGGATGGTGCGTTTGCAGTCGCTTCTACAAGCACACCGGTGTCGAGAACAGGGGTCAAGACAGCACGCTATTTAAACATGTTTACCTCGGCCAAAGAGCGCAAGAACTTGGACACGAAATATGGTGTTCGAAAGCTAGTCGGTGGAATGAAGATTGGTAATTCGGATATAGTATTTAGCGATAATCAGATATATGTGGGTGATAAGAGCTATGAGAACACACCAGGATTGCTTGAATTGCTATTCAAAAAGTTTCCCAATCCCTCGGTTGTGAATAAAAGCGACAAATTGAATTATATCAGAATCGTGAAGAAAACGAATGCATATCGGAAATATTACAAAGCTGAAAAAAGTCCTCATCATGATAGGGAAAAAAGTTCAAAGTATAGAGATTTTATTGCCCCATACATCGAGCTACCTGTGAAAAAACCTGGGCAAAGATCCGGCACAGGTTTATTACCCACCCATAAAAATGCGCAGGGACAAAGTATGGATTATGTTTATTGGGATGATCCTAATGAGCTTGTTGATCGTCTTCGACTACTTATGGCATCTCAAGCGGCCGGTAATACCAGCCATACCAATGAAATAGCCTCCATTATTGAGGAGCTGCGCGAGGCGGGAATCATTTATTAGCATGAGATTAATCATAGAATGATCATTCGGACATGGATCATTGAACAATGAGCATAGACATATTTGGACGACAGCTGGTGAGCAACAGTCACCGAAAAGGTGTTATTCAAGGCCCTCCGGGTGTCGGATTCAAATTCACCACTGATAGGCATTATGATCTAGATGGCAAACGATTATGTAATATCGCCGATCCGCAGGAACCTAACGACGTCGTTTCCCTGAAAAGTCTTGAAGATATTACACAGCGAGTCCTAGGCGTTCTCGAACATTCTATGGAAAAAACATTTGCGAACTCTACGCTGCAAGCACTCCACAAGTTTGAATCTCAACTTACTGCACGTCTAGATCGAGAGCATACCGACAATTTCAACGCGAATCAACACATTCAGACTCTTATGACAGAAGAGATTGACACTCTAACGGTGAAAAAGGAAGTTCTGGAGACCCGATTGGCTGCCATAGGAGTTGATCCCGAGGGGTTCAGTCGCAACGGACTACTTCGAGGAATTAGCCTCGAATCGAGCTAGATCATTTAACAATGAGCATAGACATATTCGGTCGTCGGTCGGCTAGCGGAAAAATCAAAAGTGTGGGTAGGCGCGGACCTCCCGGTGTTGGGTTTAAGACCACCATCGATAACCAGTCCGACATAGCCAATAAACGATTGTGTAATATTGCATATCCCCAAGAGCCATGCCGTTTCTCTGAAAAGTCTTGAAGATATTACGCGACGATCATATAATGCTCTCGAGCGATCTATAAAAGAGACATTCGAGCAATCCATGCGACAGTCTCTCGAAGCTCTTGAATCTAAACTTAATACCCGCATAGATCGGGAACACAGCGAAAGTTTCAAAGAAGATCAGCGTATTTGGCTCCAGGCAAAAGAAAGGATTGAGGCGCTGAAAAGGGATTGTGAATCTCTGGAGAAACGATTGGGGATAGCTGCGAATAACGTTGAAAAGCTTAGCCGGCACTACATTCGTGGAATTCCGGCCAACTTGTTGCCGAGCATCAAACAGAATAAATACATTAAAAATTGGGTGCGGAAGCAGGAGGATGAAGGCGGCAATAGCAAACGAACTTCATAGACCCGCTCGGCGTAATTATCCTCGACGTTATGTCGATATACGTGGTTTGGATGAGACCTGGCAAGCCGATCTTGTCGACATGTCCGCGTACTCATCCGTCAACAAGGGCTCAAATTTTTTGCTCACAGTAATTGATATATTTTCAAAATTTGCGTGGGCCGTACCGATCAAGGGTAAAAATGCCAAAGACGTAACAGCAGCGATGAAATCTGTGCTAACTCAGGGTCGCATGCCGAAACATCTACACGTTGATCAGGGCAAGGAATTTTACAACAAAGAATTTAAAAGTCTTATGAAACATAATGGGATCAACATGTACTCGACATTTGGCAACTTGAAGGCATCGATATGCGAACGCTTCAATCGTACACTGAAAAATAAAATGTGGAAGCAATTCACACGTCAAGGTTCTCATAAGTGGATTGGCATTCTACCTGATTTAATTGCATCGTATAATAACACCAAACATCGCACGATCAGAATGAAACCAAAAGATGTAACTACGGTCAATGAAAAACAAATATATCGAAGTGTGTACAAACCGCGTCAGATCAAAAGAAGCCAACGGAAGCGCAAATTTAAAGTTGGCGATAAAGTTCGAATAAGTAAATATAAAAATGTATTCGAAAAGGGCTATACACCGAATTGGACAACGGAAATATTTACAGTTGATGAGGTGAAAAATACCAACCCCCCAACATACAAACTCACCGACTACCTGAACCAACCCATCGCGGGTGGGGTTTACGAGGAGGAGCTCAGCAGGGTGCAATATCCCGATGGTTATCTTGTAGAAAAGGTCTTGCGAAGGCGTGGTGATCAACTCTATGTAAAATGGTTGGGATTTGACAGTTTACATAATAGTTGAATAAATAAGTCTGATATGTAGCATAATTTCAATAAATTTTATTATCAACATATTTACATTTGTTTCTTCACCCCTCACACATTAAATAAATTTTTCCCCCATTTTCCCACATTTTCTCACATTTTCTCACATTTTCTCACATTTTCTCACATTTTCTCACATTTACATGTAAAGTAAATGGAAAATTATTTTATTCTATTTTAGAAAACTTTTTCCAAATGTGAGAAAATCTGAGAAAATGTGAGAAAATGTGAGAAAAACTCTTTGCAAATATATGAGAAATTTCTTAGTTTGCAGAATCTTGATAACCCCAGGGTAAAGTATCAGTTTTACCGGGTATCAATTTCCGCTTATCATCACACCAGCTTAGAGCTAACTTATTCTGTACTATGGTGCTAACTGTATGTCGGCGACTTTTTATCATACACTGTTTCTCAACTAAATTTTTATAATCAATAAGGCATCGTTTGTAATCATCAAACGTGATGGATTTTAATGTGGACCCCTTCACACCCTTTGCACGTTCCTTATCGGTATCGCCGCGAGTTCTGAATGCATAGAGTTTTGCTCGCAGTCCGATAAATTCAGTCATAATTTTACCATTATTCTCGTCCTTCATCAGACCGAGGCGTTTTTTATTCAACAGGGGGATGCCGTAGGCATTATCCAGAGGGTAGTCCGATGTATCAAACATTGCCACAACATCACGCTTGATGATTTCGTATATATTTGGTACAGTGAATTGGTATATCAAGCTATCCGTATCGGTATACATGAGTTTTGCTTCACTACTTGAAAAATTATTTTTTACATAATCATAGTGGAAATTGTATAGGAATATTTTCGAAAGATCGAGAATTGCAGCACCAATGTATATAGGTTTATTGAAATGTACCATGGTGCGATTTAGCTCAATAATCACCATATCTTCATCGAATATGGTGCAGCTGTGAAATGTGGGTCTCGCAATGAGAGCACGCGCACCACCCCGACCCTCCCATTTCGTGATTAGTTTCACGTTCTTATGGTTACGCACATTCTCCATGGTCTTGCCAAATACCGCATTATTCATAAGCTTGTAGAAATTTTTTTCGAACTCATTTTTTGACTGTTTTCGCATATTTGTATTAAGATCGATGTATGTCTTTAACCATGGTGATTGTGCGAACCTTAGAATTCTATGCACTTTCACCAGCTTCAAACCAAATTTGATGCACTGTTTCAAATTACGATAGTGGAGTACATATTTTTCTTTGGGTAAAAGCGTTGTTGCCAGTTTTCTGATTTTACTACCGGGCGGTGTGAAATGCTCGGGGCAGAGAGGTAAGTCCGCATGCTGTTTATGCAACTCTACAGGATAATCTAAATCTACCTCTAGGATATAACCGGTTGATGAATTATCGGGGTGGGACAATACATCAATGGCATCATTTTCCCACTCGAACGACCCACTCGGCAAATGTTCGCTCATAGCTGCACCATAGAGATTGTTTACATCGAAATACATTAAATATGATTCCGCCTTGCCTGGATCAAAATCTTCACCCATAAATCGATTATTTGCTCTTGCATAGCGATTCGAGCACTGTGCCACACCACCTCTTATGCTTTTCTCAATGAATAATATCATTTCAGGATCGTCTAAAAGTTGGAGATTAATTTTTGTCTGCTTTAACATAGCATCAAAAGCAAGCCCTGGCGCGGTGTAATAATGCAGAGGGTCCAAGTTGTACGTTTTGAAGCAGCTATCGCGGAAATTTTGAAATATATCGGCTAATAAAAGTACATCGGTTTTCAGGTATAAATCGGAATATTCACCCAGAGTTTTTAGATCGAACTTGGCCCAAACATTTTTCGCATGTTCATAATCCCCATCGGAAATATGAGAATCACTTAGCCTTGAATAAAAATCTTTTTTAATTGGTAATTCTGGTTCATCGAGTTTTTCCCAAGAATCGATGTATTCATAGGGGAATACACCTTTGCGAATCATCAAATCAAATTTTCCCTGATCATCGTAAAAATTCCGTGTTATTTTTTTATCCGCATTGCACAGGTATGATGCCAATTTGTCGATGCTGCTGGCCATAAATCGAATCGAATCAATGAATCTCAAGCTCATCGTAGTGCCGTCAACCCTCTTGGTAAATGATATATACTTTTCCTTATTAATGGGCAATAGTGTGATTTTACCCGAAAAATTTGAAGCTAAAGATTTAATTAAGAAATGCGAATCATAGCCAGACAAATTGTGGAAAACAACTGGAATTGTGTGTTTCTCCTTAAAATTCAAGTTACACCGATTATGGGCGGCACCGCGATATTTACCTGTGAAATGACAGTGATCGTGACATTTTTGTTCTCCCGATAAAAATCGCTTCTCACAGATGTGACAATTTTTTGAGCGCATATGGCGGTCGCGTTGTGTCTGATTCAGAGATTCCATTGGAATTATATTTTTTATGCGTGACTCTACTTTAATGGATAATTCGCGAAGCTGCTTGATGAACCATTCAACACAATCGGGCCCGCGCTTGTTTCTATATTCCGATAATGTTCCATCATATGAGCAATGTACATAATAAGCGGCACTATGAGGGATATGCTCTTGAGATTCATTCGCAGCCGGTTTCAATATACACTCAAGATCCGCGTAAACGACGAATGGCACAGTTCCCTTATTCTGAAAATTGGAAAATTCCAAAAAATTTTTCTCCGGAAATTCCATTCGGATGCTATTCATTCGAATGCAATCTTGCCTGTGGCTTTCATACAAGCTACGTATGCTAAAGTGACACAAGCATCTATCGCACAAAAATTGTTTGCCGTTATGATTTGATAATTGCCGGCTAACCAGTCGTGAAAGATTTTTGATCCACGCAAAGTGAAATCTGGCTTTGAAATTATTCAAGTCATCATTATCATCATCATCATCGCGGTCTATTTCAGGGTGACTTTCAACCATAAGTAGGTGAATTGTCTTTTCGCAAGGATTTGTTGAATTTTTACTAAGATAAAGAGGGGTGATAATGCTCTGTTTTGATTCCGCATTTGAGAAAGTTTCGTTTTCAATTCCATATACATTTATTCTCAAATTATTTGCTTTTTCAAATTTCTCTACACTACGCAGGGTTGCGGGGAATTTGATACCTGTGCAATCTAGCTCCGAGATGTATCGTTGATAGCTGCATGTTCTGGTTGTGTTGACGTCTGTGGGGTGGAGAGCTGCGGTGACGGACCACAACAAACATCGATCATCACTGTTCTGTACGTTGACCACCGCCCTCTTTCGTTGAATGTCCTCAGGTAGCTTTGTGAATGTCGAAAGTCCTCCGCGAAGGGGCACGTATCGGTTGATGCAGATCACCGCATTAATGATCTCGATCATGCTCCAACCGGAATCTCGTTGTTCAAAATCCTCCACCATGGTTAGCAGAGGATTCGTTACATTATCGCTGAACCAGGTTTCCAGATCAGTCGATGGAAGAATAGTGGCGTTGCCTGTATTGAAGTTTTTTACTTCCAGACTGATCTCATCGTTTTTGACGTTCTCAAATCTACATGAAACCCCCACATTCACCTTAATACCACCCACTTCGCGTAGCACATTTTTCAAGCGTTCCATAGTTATCATCCCAGCGTCGGCCAAAAATCTCCCCAAATCCTTGTGTTGAAGATTTGTCACGGCTCCGGTGCGTATACGACAGTTGAAGGCACTCCTCATATCATCCCATCGAACACGATTGTGAATATCATCGCCAATATTACCGCCAACAATACCCGCATGGTGTCGTTCAAATTTCACCACCCACGATTGGAGGAGTGAAATTATATGTTGCAGTTGTTGTTTTTCACTCACACACAGTTTTGGTTGTGTCAAAATACCGTTCAAGAATCGAACATTTTCAATCGCGATATCACGCCAGTGAATAAAAATATCTTCATTCGATTGCTCCGAGGGTAGTGCACACAGCAACTTGTATGCATCTTCCATCATCTCAACGAGATTCATATAGCCAACGTTGTCCATTTTTTTCGATGAATTTTACAGCTCTGCATTCAAACTCACACCATACGAATGTTGACACCCGCCGCAGGTTTTGGGGTTTTATATGTGCACGCCCACCCCCACCCTCAACCATTCTAATACTATGAAAATTCAAACGTTTCCAACCATAGTTCAGAGGTTTTGTACCTGGGGGTTTGGGCCTTTTCACGCTATTATGCGGGAAAAATATTATCGGGGTTTGCCATTGGGCAGCCCCCACCAACATTGGGTGTGTATTTTTGGGTTTCTAGTTGGACATAAAAGTGCGAGTTTGCATAGAGTTTTACACATTCTGCAACCAGCCAGACCGTGAAACCAGAAAACAATCAAGCTATTGATTCAAGAACAGAAAGTGCAAGACTAGGAAGTAAGTATCGTTATTCTTCGATATCATAGTTTTCACGATGGATATGGTTTTGTAATTAATATTCCATATTGCAGACATGAACGACAATATGAATAATTTTGATGATGAGCGTTGGCTGGGGTGGGACGATGATGAGATGGATGACGGGTACGAAAGCTCATACGAGGAGGTGGAGGGGGAGGAGGGGGAGGAGGTGGTGGAGCAGGAGGAGGTGGAGGAGGTGGTGGAGGAGGAGGAGGAGGTGGTGGAGGAAAACCCTCTGTTGGGGGAGGGTCTGTGGTGGCGACATGCCGAGGAGGATGAGGAGTCCGATAATGAGTGGGACCTCGCCGACGCCAGGGACGCATATGAGGAACAACGACGCTGGCCCGGCGGGGTCCCTGAGGAGGTGGCGAGGTGGTGGGAGGATTTCGGATACATCACCGATCCTGAGTGACACCTCGACTCGTCACCCGGTAAGTTAATATCATTTTCATCACATACCGTTCGATTATTGCAATATACCCGTATGTTTCAGATACGCGTGGCATGATCGCCACCACATCTATGTGAATATAGCTTAAGTTTCAGTTTAATATATAGTTTTAAGAAAATTGTTATCCTAGAATAGGTTAGACTTAAGACTTTAGAATAGGTTAGACTTGAGAAATAGCGTATAAGAAAATTATTACTTCTAGAATAGGTTAGACGTAGGAAATATTGAATAAACAAAACATATATTATCGGATGATTCGCGTCATTGCTTACAACACCCTGTCACTCTTCGAGCATTTCAGCTAGTATAATTCGTATATAAGCTAAGAATTCTATTCCATTGTCGGTAAGGGGGAAAAAAGAGATCGGTAATCGTTACCATGATCCAAAAGCGAATCGGTAGTGGCGCCATCGCGCGACAGAAAATTGCAGCCATCCGATTGTCGGTAACGAAAGATTGGCAATCCATGATTCAGATTCGTTACCATCAGACTGCCGATTCGTCTACCATCAGACTGATCAGACTGCCGATTTGTCTACCATCAGACCGCCGATTTGTCGGTAACAGAAGATCAGCAATCCATGATTCAGAATCGTTACCATCAGACTACCGATAGCAGAAGATCGACAATCCATGATTCACGTTACCATGATTCGAAATGGCGCCATCGCACGACGGAAAATTGCAGCCATCAGATTGTCGGTAACAGAAGATCGACGATCCGTAATCGTTACCATCGGACTATCGGTATCGAAAGATCGGCAATCGTTACCATGATCCAAAATGCTAATCGGTAGTGGCGCCATCGCACGACGGAAAATTGCAGCCATCAGATTGTCGGTAACAGAAGATCGACGATCCGTAATCGTTACCATCGGACTATCGGTATCGAAAGATCGGCAATCGTTACCATGATCCAAAATGCTAATCGGTAGTGGCGCCATCGCATGACAGAAAATCGTAACCATCAGATTGTCGGTAACTAAATCGGTAACCATGATCCAAAATCGTTACCATCGTGGCAGGTAACTTACCATCACAGTCGATACGTTACCGACTGCTTGATGGCCGGTAAAGAAGGCTGGATCCAGAACTCTCTTATTATATCTACTGTCGGACCACCAGGTAGAATAATTATCTCATTTTTGACTTTTTTTTTTCGACATTTTGCTATACCCCCACCCTTTTTGTATGGATTCAGATACAGTCCACGACCCTGCTGCTCCATAGCACGGTTGTGTCGTTGCGTTTCAGATAAAAGTTTGCGTTCATTAGATGCTTGATTGACGGATTTAGCGATACCTGCAGCCCCTCCTGCTAAACTTCCTACTGCAGATAATCTCGCCAGTAATGGGACTAAAAATGGTAAAAATTCTCCCCGTGTCACTAGCGGTAATATTCGGACTTTGCCGCCTTTCCTCCTATGCCTTCGAAGTTGTGAAAATTTTTTTTCAACTTTCAACCGTCCGCCAACTTTCTTCCCCCTCTTCAATCCTGCTCCCATTTTCAATTTAACTCGCATAGCACGTGCTACTGCCCATGCAGCTGCCCGCTCAAGCAAGGGCGCGTCTCCAGCCTTAACGCGGTGTGATGCCTGTTCAGCAAGTTTCCGGTCAGCGATATGACGTGAATCAAGGTCACTACTTTGTGAATAGGCAATATCGTGTTCGCGACAAAACTTGTCTAATGGATTGATACCTGGATCCCCGCGAGCTAAACGCTTAGTTAGATGTGTACCCGGACCGCAATACTGATAACCCGGTATGTGTAGTTCAAAGGGTAATGAGTTGATAACTCTATTTATCAGACCCCTTCCGGCAGATCTCGCTCTTGACATTGACCACAATTTCTTATCGTTACACAGTCAATCAGATCAATATGAGTAGAATATATATTGAATTTGTTGGGATTATTTCAGCAATACAACTTTAGAAATATTTTAAAAATGCTTCTTCGCGACAAAGTGATCTGGCGATGAATCAATGTTCATGTACATTTTGAAACTGAGGAAAAAAAATCACACTCGTCTATAAATACCCTTTGCCTCCAATTGCAGCCAACTCACAACCCAACATGCATTTCATCAAGCAACCATATTCCATTCGAGTCGTTAATCTTGACAGTAAAACCGAATTCAACATTCCAAAGCGGCATGGTCCCCTGTTACGTAGTACAATTAGGTCCATAATTTGCGGTCCATCTAATTGCGGAAAGACAAATGTTGTTGTGAGTTTACTGGAAAGTTGTAACGGCGTTCGGCTTGAGAACGTCTACATCTATTCAAAATCGCTGGAACAACCCAAATATCAATATTTGGAGAAACTTTTATCAAATATCGAAGAAATTGGATTTTTCCCGTTCTCCAACAACTGCGATGTAATCCCTCCGACTGAATCACTACCCAACTCAGTGTTCCTGTTTGATGATGTGGCTTGTGACAAGCAGGATGTAATTCGAGAATATTTTTCTATGGGTCGACATGCACACGTCGATTGTTTCTACTTGTGTCAAACGTATGCGCGAATCCCCAAACATTTGATTCGCGACAACGCGAACGTTCTAATCTTATTTAAACAGGACAATATGAATTTACGTCATGTTTACGACGATCACGTTAACACCGATATGTCGTATGAGACATTCCAGAAACTCTGCGCCATCTGTTGGCAGAAGAAATATGGTTTTCTCGTCATTGTCAAGGATGACCCTTTACAGGCTGGTCGTTATCGTAGAGGGTTTAATGAATACGTCGTCTGGTAATTCAATGCATTCAGTTGCACTTTATCTTCCGAAGTATTACGATCGAAAATGATGTCTGAGTCTGCAGCACTCGTTGAAAACCTTAAACCGGTGAATAAAAACAATTCGGTTGGGGATGCGAAATTAAAAAAAGCTATCGCACGATCAAGTAAAACAATTCGCGCGAAATACATGGCACTGAAAGTTGGTCAATCGGAAGCTGTGGAGGCTTTAGAAAAAAATCTGGCACCAATCGTAGCACCACTGAAGATGTTAGCAGAGACCGGCAGCATTAGTAATGCATCATCGGAACGAAAACCAATAGTACAGGTGAAATGAAAACTTGCGCTAGACGAAGATGAGGACGAGGATCTCAAGCAAAATCGAAATATTCGTTTCAAACCATCCAGCACTCCACTGGAAAATCGCAAGAAGAGACTGCAGAGTGCACCTGCTTCGATGGAAACGAACTCAGATCATGATAATAGTTTTTTCTTGCCACTTGATACAATAGCCCAATCCCATTCTGATGAAGTCACCATGCGATCAATCCTGGAAACCCCCGAGGGGCGGGAACATGCGATACAATACATCGACGAAAACTTTGGTGAATTGACTAAAACATATTTCAAAGGATTGATTTTTGACACAAAAAATACATTTGATACAACGTTTGGGGTCCGTTTCGTGGACGGATTATGGTTGATTGGTGATTCTACTATTGAAGTAGATAAAAATGATAATATAATAATCAATAATGTTAGGTACAAGGGAACTCCAGGATTGTTGGAATTAATTTTTAAAAGAATTCCCGATGACGACCAATTTGATAACACTGATCTTTTAAAATACAAAAGTATATTGACTGCAACTAACGCCCACAAGCGTGGATATATTTTAAACGGTCAATTGAATGGGAATAAAGGTTATAAATGGAAGTATATAATTGCGAATTTGTTTAATACTCCTGCACGTAGCGGCTCTTCCGGAAGAGGTTTGATTCCCAGTAAAATGGTTGTCACTAATAACCGTGTAGATTACGTGCATTGGGACGATCCGAATGAACTTGTAGAGAGATTGCGACTTCTGATTGCTTCAAAGACGGCCGGTCACACGGGTCATGGCAATGAAATCAAGTCTATTGTTGAAGAACTTCATGAGGCTGAAATTATTGAATAAATATGTGAAACAGCTCCAACATTGTGTCAGTGCAGAAATGTCAGTTGATAAATCCGGAAGACATCTTGATTCTAAACGAGCCCCCATACTTCATACACCCAGTAATGGTGGTGGTAATATTTTGCAAGCAAATGGTAATTTTGACTTCGGCGGCAAAAGGTTGACAAATGCAGCTGTTCCAATTGCTTCGAGTGATGTCGTCACAAAAGATTACATCGATAGCAACTTTTTGACTTTTACGGATGAAGGACATTATAATTTGAAAAATAAGCAGCTGAAAAAAGTGCATGCACCGCTGACAGCCAATGACGCTGTGAACAAGCAGTACGCCGATGTTGTAAAAGTTCGGGGGCTTCAGCTTACACAGCATGACAACCTTACGTCGGAACAGTTCAATGCGAAAAATCATCGAATAGTTCAAATACATACACCTTTGGCCGACAACGATGCCGCCAACAAAAAATATGTCGATGCACTTCGCATAAATGAACTGCAACCGGAAGCTGATGGAACCTGGAATTTTAATACCAACCGTTTAAAAAATGTTGACAATCCAGTCAATGAATTTGATGCTGCAGATAAAGCATACGTTGATAGAAAGAACCTTACGGTAGATGGAAATTTTGCGTTTGCTGGTAAACGACTGACTATTGTCGGCGATCCCCAAAACAGTTCTGACACAGCAACAAAATCGTATGTTGATAGGATGATCGCTCAAACTAGGAGTTATGTGGACATCAAACCTTCTGTTAAACGAGTGGGTCTTATGGATGACTTCGATTTCGATAATAGATTACTGCGCAACGTGCAAAAACCGGTTCAACCATCTGACGGTGTGAACAAGGAGTACGTTGACCTGCTGCATGACTTGTTTAGATAGGAACTTCACATACTTGTTCAACGTGTCAATATATACGATAAATAATGAGTTAGGAGAAACTACACCTGGTGAGAGAACTGCACGCACCGACACGACGTAATCACCCCCGGAGGAAGGTCATCACTCACGGTTACGATGATTTGTGGCAAGCAGATCTTGTTGATATGCAAGCGCATGCAAAAATTAATAACGAATTTAAGTATATACTTACAGTAATCGATGTTCTCTCTAAATATTCGTGGGCTGTGCCACTCAAGACTAAAAGCGGTAAAGATGTGTCCGAAGCCTTCAATACAATTATTTCAGGACCCCGCAAACCTATAAATCTCCAAACTGATAATGGTAGAGAATTTTATAACGGGACGTTCAAGTCTCTTTTATCAAAGCATGCCATTAATTACTATTCTACGGACCGGACAGTGTAATGAAGGCTTCTGTAGTTGAACGTTGGAACAGAACACTCAAAAACTCGATGTGGATAGCTTTCACCAGTGATGGCTCGTACAAATGGGTTAATATTCTCCAACGATTGGTTTCAGACTATAACAATCGTGTGCACAGAACAATTAGAATGCGACCGTGAAACGTCACACCATCAATTGCAAAAAAACTTCTTACCACCGTGTACAGCAACATAAAAATCGCTGGTGGAGCAAAATTTAAAATCGGAGACCCTGTAAGAATTAGTAAATACAAAACTATATTTTCTCGCGGATTCACACCCAATTGGTCTACGGAAGTATTCAAAATAATTAAAGTGCAAGTCACCAATCCCGCATCTTACTTGTTTGAAGATTCTCGCGGACACCCGATTATGGTAGGCTTTTATGAACATGAATTGAAAATAGCTAAATATCCAGATGTACATCTAGTGGAAAAGATCTTACGAACAAAGGTAAATAATGTATATGGGGAATTCCACGTCAACTCGACCAGCGTCTGACCCTCACTATTTTCGATCGAATTTATTTATTTTTTCTGAGATTGACCCCACGCCCCGAAGTACCCATGAATTATTTCAGAATTTCATATGCATCCGTTATTGCCTTATGAATTTTTATGAATTTGTTGTTTTGTCATTTCAATGAATTTTCTAAGGATTACATCTTCGGACGCATGCATCGTGTCACAAAAAAAAAGTATATCAAATTCTTTGTCTTGATACGTACTTTCATGTGAAAATACTGCCGAAATTTTGTGACTTTTTTGTAAACGATATTTTCAACGTCAAAGTGGAAAAATCGAAATATCGCAAAGTTCGACCATTTTGATTTTTCTGAAAAAAATCTCGAAAAATCTACTCTCGAAGACAAAACTTTTGAGCCCGAGCCCAGCGTGGCTCGAATTTTCCACAATTTTTTAGAGAATTTCAAAGTTCAAGACAATTTCATTCAGGGCAATGGTATAACCGATCGTCAATAAAAATATAATTTACGTCATGGAACTCGACCATCAAGCATATGAACAATCCTATCTTCATTCGTGAGATAGTAGTAACCAATGATTTCTCACTCCGATTGTCAAAGAAAATAAGTTTCATGGGTGTTTGGTGTGTAGATATTTTTTTTCCTTAATGCGCTGTTGTGATCGGTAAGCGCGCACCTATATACAAAGAGTCAGTCGTCACCCAGTGACGCCCGAAGACGCACGCTCTTCGCGGTGGGGCCTCAGGGCTACACGCAACCAACCTGTTACAAGGTTGACGAAAATGACAGACGTGTTAAGGAGATCGCGAGAACGACAACAGCTCTTGATTCTTGGATCCTTAACAATCGTTGTCTTACCTAAAGGACGGCAACAGCCCAAGATCCTACCTGGTACAAAAAAAACGACGCAATCGAACACAATACGCCCGCGATCACGATAGCGCGAGACATACGCTCATTATACGTTTTCGTTCTAACGCTAAGACCGATGTAAAATCGTAAAATAACGTATTCGCATCACGTGGGTTTTTATGTCGCCAGGCTTTTCCCACCAGAGCCAATAAACTTTCACACTGTTTTACGAGAACAAAAAAATCCATCTCAATCCCTTCATTATTACCGAATTTAAATACGAAATTATGAAGGAACTTCGCAATGAAGGACTTTCAACTATACAATGGGCTAATGTGATTCTTGGACAATGCCATCCTTCGAATTGGAAATATAACAAGGAAATGAATAATCAATCACGTAGCGTACGAAGGTACGTACAACATTTATTGCGGGCCGATTTGAAATACAAATTTATGTATGGTTCTGGACAGATTTGACAATATTGTAAGCTTCGAACTTTTCAGAACCCGACGTATTTTCGACACGAACAATACCATTTAATTGAGGAATGATACGATGGATTTTTTGTGTTGCTGGAACACTTTTTCCACTCTCGAAACGAGAAAGTAAAAAATATTCGGCTCTATTATACCTTGCCATCGGTGAAAATTTAACTTCTATTAACAGGAAATTCGTCAGGATTGAAGCCCAATCGTAAAGCTCTTGAGGAGTAGTTATCTGACGATGTGGTGGAAGCTACAGACTAGTTCGAGCAGCCATTCTTTTTAGTGTACCGCCTATACCATCGATTCCTGGATCTATTGTTTTTTCCACTAAATCTTCGCGGCAAAAATATGCAAATCTATTCATCATACCTAACTGTTAACTAAGAGAAGAGTTACCATTACCCGTATCAGCATCAGCTTAGTCGGTTGGATTGGTCTTCATTAATCTATCTCTACAATTTGAGCATAGATAATCGCTTTTTTTCAACTTCCACTTTTCGCAAATATTTTCAGAAGCAGGTCGTAAACTCTTGCACTTTCGATAGCTATTCAGACCAAAGGGATTGCGCCACCGGTCACAAAATTTATTCGGTGCCATATTTGCGTAAATAAGATTGATTGAAGTATTTATTATGCCCTTGAACCACATAACGTAAATTTATAAATAATTTATTAGCAAAACGTCATCAACAAAAACGGGGCAGAATTGGTACGAACAATTGAATAAAAGCCGCCCGTTACCCGACTGCAGCGATGATGCTTATGACTGAAGCGATGCGATGATTGTTATGATCCTTTCAAAATTCCTTGAAATGACAAAACAACAAATTCCTAAAAATTCACAAGGCAAGAACTGATGCATATAAAATTCTGAAATAACTCACGGGTACTTCGGGTGGTAGGGTCAATCTCGGAAAAAAAAAAATTCGATAGAAAATAGTGAGGATCGAGCTGGTCGAGTTGACATGGAATTCCCCATATGTTAAGTGGTTGGGGTTTGATTCATCACACAATTCATGGATAAATAAGGATAATGTTTTATAATTATAATCATGAATGTATTTTTACATCAAATAAATATTGTAACTTTTTAAATATTGTAATTTTCACAATCGCGAGATTTATAAAATTCCCCAAGCTAGCGTGAATTTCGTATCACGATTAAAATCGGAGCTCCTCGTGTAAAAAATACCTTAAATCTTATAATAGAAATTGTCTTAAATAGAACCTAGTCGTGAATCCAGATCGAATGACCAAGATCACCTCCCTATTTCGCAGACCCGAGCATTTATAATAACAGAGCTGGCTATCAGACTCGGTTTGTTTATATTTGCCAAGGCTGCCTCCCTCAGAGCCGGACCGTTAGGCCAAGCCTGTCACAGACTCGGACTTTCGTGCAGTTGATCTGTCAGACGGGGGTAATGATATCACCGCTGCCCGTGCACTTAGTCAAAGCTGCCGTATAGCTATCTAGGTGTTGATATGATAGGATGAAAAATAATAGGAAAATGAAAGCGATTGTCTGCAATGGATCTAAACTGGTTTTGGAAATTAAATATAAGTTTTAATATGAACAGAAAATATGAATATTAACAAAATAAAATAATAAAGAAAGGTTGCAACCAATGATTACAAAATAAAATCAAAATAATAAGGCTACGACTAGAAATAACAAAATTATACTAAAATCAACAATACAGTAAATCTAGAGGTTAGACGTCGACCTTGTCACGTCTGATGTTTGGTTGGCGATTTTATAATTGAATAGAATATCAGATGATTTAGCAGAAATGAAAGCTTGATTTCAATGTTCATCGAAATAAACTGAAGTTGACATTAATAAATTATTTTATCGTGATTTTAAAGACAAAAAAATAATAAATTAACCGCGCCGATAGTCTAACTATGACGACTTTTAAATTTGTGAATCTACTTCGATAAGGGTGAATTTTATAGGACAATTAACATTTCTCGTTTTTGCGAAATAATAATGAATTTGAAGCTACGTCAACGGTAACCTGTCGCTTTGACAAGGCTCCAACAATTTTAGGAATCGAACGAGTAAATCAGGCGCTCTGCCTATGAATGCTTTAAAGGTCTTACGGAACTTGAGTCAATGTGGCGCTTTGCCTAGCATTGCTGAACTGCGTTACCGTGCGCTCTAATTTATACTTGTCGTGACGTCATAGTTGTTATGCGCACTCGGCAGTGCGCAATACGACGGAGTGTACCGCCGTATGCGTTACAATCATTATAATCATAAATGTATTTTGCATCAAATAATAGAAACAATTTCAGTCAACTTCCAAATCCTCTTCAGTCCCACATCGCAACTGCTGGGTTGCTGGTATTTTATAATGACCCCAGGGCAATGTATCAGTGGTATCAGGAAGTATGTAACGTTTAGTGTCGTTCGAGCTCAAAGCTATTTTCATCTCACATACTGAATATACTGTATGCAACTTTGAACGTATGGACTGTTGCTGTCTGTTTAAGTCGCAGTTTGTCTGCAAGCATTCAAGATAATCCTCAAATGTTATTTGTCTTTGGACGACGCAATTTTTTACACCTTTAGCTTTTTTCACTTTGTTTTTATCAATTCTAATTGAAAACATTTTAGATCCCAAACCTACAAACTCAGTCATTATATTACCATTATTTTCATCTTTCATCAACCCTGGAACTTTTTTATTCCTCAGAGGAATATTGTAACAATTATTCACATTATAATCACTCGTGTCGAACCTTTCGATATCGCGTTTCATTATTTTGTAAATATCATCACATTTTATTTCATATACTAAACTATCTGTGTCTGTATATAGGAGCTTGGATTCATCCTGGAATTGAGGTTTCATGTATTTATAATAAAACGCATACAGGCACGTTTTGGATATATCCAATATACACATTCCTACGTAAATTGGTTTGAAAAACTTCACCTTCAACTTTCGCAACTCTACCGCAACGAAATTTTCTGAAAAAATCGTTCTTCGATGAAAATTTGTTTTTGAAATCAAAGATTTTGCTCCGTATCTCCCATACCATTCACTGATTAATTTCATATCTACATGATTACGCACATTTTCCATGGTTTTACCAAAAACGGCATTATTCATCAATTTGAACAGTTTTTTTTCAAAATTATTCCTAGCATGTGTGCGCAGACTTGTATTCAAATCGATGTATGAACGTAACCATGCGGCTGTTCGAATTGCAGAATTCGATGTATTTCAGATAATTTCAAACCATGGCTTAGGCACTGCTCGAGATTTCTATAATGAATGACATATCGCTGTTTATTGTACAAAATTGCGAGCAATTTTTCATCCTTTGTATTTGGAGCCTTGGTATGGGTGGGGCAAAAAGGTAAATCCTTATGATAATCGTGAAATTCTTCAGAATATTCTAAATCAACTTCCAGAATATACCCCGGTGAGGCGTCGTCGGAAATAGATGCCACATCAAATTGTGATACATCCGCAAACCACTGAAAGTTTCCCGTAGGTGAATGCTGAGACATTGCCCAGCCGTATAAATTATTGACATGAAAATACATTAGATATTTTTTTGTGGCATTCACATCATAATGACCCATGTATCTATCATTGGCGCAACTATACCTATTGGAACACTGACTCAAACCACCTCGTATACCTCGCTCTACGTACAATAACATATCTATATCGGTTAACAACTCCAAACGAATTTTCGTGTACGCATTGCATCCCAGGTCAATCCAGGAAGTGTATAATAGTATGCTGGATCCAAGTGATAGGTTGTCATGCAACTTTTTCTATAATTTTCAAAGACATCCGCTAACAGTAAAACATCTGTCTTTAAGTATAAATCGCTATATTCACCCAATGTCTTTATATTGAATGATTTCCACACATTAACTGCATGCAAATAATCCTCTTCCAAAATATCACTATCAGTTAATTTATTGTAAAATATTTCTCTTGGTGGCAGTGTAGTTTCATTCAACCTGCTCACTGAGTTCAAGTAATCATAAGGAAACACTCCTTTTCACGTCAACAGTTTAAACTCAGTGGGATTGATATAATCGAATTTGCTTCTCAAGATTTGCAACTCTTCAACTCCTAAGTATGAACTGAGTTTATCCAAACTGGAACTCATGAATTTAAATGAATCAATGAATCTTAGTTCGAAATGATTACTTTGAACTTTTTTTGTGAATGAAATATACTTCTCTTTATTAAGAGCTAATACTGATACTCTTCCTTCAAATGCAGTCAATAATTCAGTAATAATAAAATGTGCATCATAGCCAGTTAGATTGTGATATACGATCGGAATCGTTCGTTCATCTTTATAATTCAAACTACACCCCATATGTGCGGGGCCTTTATATCGACCAGTAAAGTGGCAATGATCTCGAACTCGTGTGCATGTAGCGGTGAATGGTCCTCCACAGATGTGGCAGTATAGTGCATTCCAATGATTCATAGTTTCATTTTGAGTTGAATGATCCATTGTTATGGAATTGCTGCACGTTGTTTCCAAGTTATCTGCTATTATCTTCAATTCCATAACGAACCACTTGGCCGGATTTATGCCTCGATATGATGCATAACGCGATTGTGAGTTATCATACGAACAATGGAAGTAATATCCAACGCTGTATGCTTCATGTTTTTGACATGCATGAGATTTTCTTTCCTGGAACTCGTCAATTGGTAATTCATTCAATAAACATTCAAAGTCAGCGTACACTATAAATGGAACAAACTCCCTGCGGTTAAAATGTTAAACTGTAGCCACTTAGTTTCATCATTTGGAAGCTCGACCGTGCAATTATTTATTTTACTGCAGTCAGTCTCATGACTAAGCAATTTTATTTCACTATGGAACACATGTGAACACCTATCACATACGAATTTTTTTCGCTTTGATCTAGAAAAATTTTTAATCCAGCAAAAGTGTGATTTTCCACTACTGTTCTGTGTCATTAACAAATTAATATGTATCGGTTTTTTATCGTCGGTTAAATACAATGGTTCAATTTCAATATTTTCGCGGCATTTCTTGAGTATAAAAACATTTATAGACAAGAGCATTCATTTTCTCGAACTTCGGTATTTGTTTTATCGTCATAGGAAATGAAATGCTTTCCAACTTTAATATTGTTGAGAAATGAGGACATGAACTTGACCGATCGGAATGATGCGATGCCGGGTATAAAGCGGAAACAACTGCGCAAGCAAAACATGCATCATCTTTAACGTGAACATTAAGGTGAAATGCAACATTTATCAAAACGTCGAAGACGGGAATCGTGAATTCTCCGAAACTACGCAATCAATCGCAATGAAACTTTGAGGACTTACGCAGTTCTTTGTCAGAAAGTGGCTGATTATCTTACTTTTCCAAAATTTGACAAAAATTTTTACAGATTGAGTTATCGACCACCTAAATCACGCGATTATCCACTGTTACCGTAGATAATCGGATTTTCAAGACAATCAGTCACCCCGCAATGGAAAACCACACACTTTGAGCCTAATCCCGTGTCATTTCATAGAGAAATGGCTGAAAATTGACGATTCTCCGTCACTCGAAACCAAAAAACCGACATTTAGTCGAGGTGACCTTTTGTACCGACATTGCACCCGGTATACTTGTAAGCCGCGCGGCGGCGCTAGTGAAGGTTCCTTAGGTCACTATACGTAAGTGTGAATGCTGTTCCCGCTTAACAAAATATACAAATAATCGATATCATGGTGGAAGGAATACATGGCGTGCTTATAACTGCTAAACCACGCCCACTTTTGCACTGAAATCAAGAAGAATAAAAATGGTTGCCAACTGTTGCGCATAAATCCTATATTATGGGGGAAATTCGTCTTAAAGTTGGCAGTAGTGTCGAAATGTGGTGTCTTCGCCATCTTGAATTTATTCTCCTGGGTGACGCGTTTACTTACGTTTGTCGAACGATTAATTTTGAAGTACAGTAATTAATTAGTGAGCTTAAAATTTTGGCTACTTTCCTAACGGGTATAAGCCCTATGATGATCCTGAAAGGATCATCATTATCATCATATCATCATCGCCGAACTTAATAATCTCATGAAAATGGCACATACTTGTATTGTCAAGTGTTGCCCGATTACTCGGAGTAAATTTTCAACCAGTGACGAGTATATCACTTTTTTCCGACTACCAAAAGTAGAAATAATGCGTCAAGGGTGGTTGCAGAGGATCGGTGAAGTGAAAATGCCATCTAAAATTGAGCATGGTAAGTACAAAACACTTGCGCCCATCTGACGTGAACGTAAGGTATATCGAAGATTAGAGAATCATTTTTTTTCAGCTTGGATATGTTCTACACATTTTGCTGAAGACTCATTCATTAATCGTGATAGCGCGACTATAAAGAAATCAGACCGTCAAACACATAAAAGACTAAGACGCCTTGTACCGCATGCAGTACCAACCTTAAATTTGAATACAATCGAAGGGTAAGAATGATGCAATATAGCCGCTATGTTTATTTCTTAAACAGAAAGCAAGCAAGCAAGCAAGCCTGTGGCGGTGGAAATGTATAACTATAATGAACGTATGCATGTTGTTGACAGAACGACTACAGACCAGTTGCAACACAAGATCCTTAAACGTGAATTTGTACTTCCCATTTGCAATGTTACACCTAAAAGAAATAGATGTTTGGCGAATATCGACCCTCCGTTAGTGGTAACTCGATCCGCAGAGGATAATAACTTACTGACTCATGTTCTAGATGTGGAAGACAATGAAAGAAGGTACAAAGTTATCAATAATCTGCGAAAGCCCTTCAATGAAATAGAAAACCAATATTTCTTTTGAAATTATATAATATTTTAATCAAGCATCTCCTATATTTTCGGAGATTTTTAGGGAAAAGTGAAAAAAAAAAACGAGAAATCAATTGCACCAGTGTTTAAGCATAAGTTGAGTAGCTCAGATTTTAAGAGGTTATTTTTTAGGTCCCAAATAGGCATTTTATCGGGTAACGTTGAGAAAAATTCAATTTTTTTTTTTTTAACACCCTAATGAACACACGTACGAATAGTAACATTATTGTTATAAGATTATGCAAATTGTGCGACGAATTAAATATATAAGGATTTGTCTATCAAAAGTAACATTTTGGTCATGAATACTCTGTTAATGTAAATTTTTTACAAATATAAAAGGAACATATCTATTATTTTATATTATGACGAATTGAATATACGATATGATAAGTATACTTCTAACAAAGTATGAGATTTTGTTTATTAATACGTTGTCAATGAAAATATTACGTCACATTTTATGTATAAGTGACTGTAAATATGGTTTATCATTTTTTTTTATAAATACCGTAATGCAATAGTAGACCTCTGAATACTCACTTTTGATCGTTTTACGTATTACTTTAAATTAGGTATGTTTACACTTACCTCTCTGACAAAAAAAATAAGGGTCAATCGCTCAAGTTACGAATGTGGATATGAAGAAACCAATTCTGTTATTAATAAACAACGTTTAATATCATTTGTGTTTTAATGAAACCTACATTACGTATTTCCCAATGCAAATTTTACCAAACAATTTGAATTTTCATTTTTATCGCAATTTAGCAAATGTTTCTATAAAAAAAAAAAAGCACAAATTCATCCATTCACGTATCATACTACATCTTGCTCTAAGGCCCAGTTCCACAATCGCGGTTTAAGAACCTAAACTCCGGTTACCTTATGTCAAAACTAGGTGAAAAAAAATTAAACTCGGTTTAAAGTCGTATTGTGGAACTGGGCCTAAGAAGTATGTACATAATATACATGCATACAAGTTCGGAAATTCATTGGTGCGTATTCGAATCAACTGCCTCCACTCTTTTCTCAGGATTCAAACATTATAACAAGAATCCCCCACAGATTCTAGGGAATTTCGGCGATTGGTATGAATGTTTATTCTCCCTACAGATAGTGCGAGAGAGAAACTTTTTTAGAGAGAGAAGCAGTCGTTATAAGCACACCATGTATTCCTTCCAATTCCTTCCACCATGAATCAATATCGCATGCGGATTGTACCCAACCAACAGCTAACCTAAAATACGAACATAGGGTTTTAGTTTGGAATTGAGGTTAGGGAGAGACTCTGGCTAGTTTATTCGTTTCATGTGTATTTTTCAGTTCCTCCGACTAGTTGGACGAAAATTAAAATATGAAAATGAATTCCAATATTCGATCGAGGATCTAACCTCACATTTTTGACAGCTAACCTAGCAGCCGAACATAGGGTTTTAATTTAGACTTGAGGTTAGGAAGACTCTGGCTAGTGTATTCGTTCCATGTTTTTTTTTCAGTTCCTCCGACTCATTGGACAAAAATTAAAATATGAAAATAAATCCCAATATTCGATCGAGGATCATAACTTCACATTTTTGACAGCTAACCTAGCAGCCAAACATAGGGGTTTTAGTTTGGAATTGAGGTTAGGGAGAGACTCTCGCTAGTGTATTCGTTTCATGTATATTTTTTAGTTCCTCCGACTCGTTGGACAAAAATTAAAATATGAAAATAAATTCCAATATTCGATCAAGGATTTTAACCTCACATTTTTGACGGCTAACCCAGAAGTTGAACATAGAGTTTTAGGTTAGAGTTGAGGTTAGGGAGAGAAAAATAAATTCGAATAATCGATCGAGGATCTCGGACGTTATAACCTCACATATTTAACAGCTAACTTAGAAGCCCGATGTTCGGCTTTTAGGTTAGCTGTTGAAAATGTGAGGTTATGATTCTCGATCGACTGTTGGAATTTATTTTCGTATTTCTATTTTTGTCCAACAAGTCGGAGAAACTGAAAAATACACATGAAATGAATAAACTAGCCAGAGTCTCTCCCTAACCTTAATTCCAAACTAAAACCCTATATTTGGCTGCTAGGTTAGCTGTCAAAAATGTGAGGGTATAACGCCTGAGAGACTCTATCGATTATTCGCACGATTCGAATTTATTTTTCTCTTCCCAAAACTCGTAACCTAAAACTCTATGTTCGACTTCTAGGTTAGTTGTCAAAAATGTGAGGTTATGATCTTCGATCGAATATTGGAATTTATTTTCATATTTTAAATTTTGTCCAACGAGTTGGGGAAACTGGAAAATTCATGTAAAACGAATAAACTAGCTAGAGTCTCTCCCTAATCTCAACTCTAAACTAAAACTTTATGTTCGGGACGCATTTTTCCCGCCTTCGCGTTCGTCGCACCGACCGACGCTAGGGGCCATAGAAACACGTGACAGTGCACATGGTGACGTGACGTTTACTGAAGATCTGTTCGAGCTTGTTAGTGCGATAGAATAATCGAAAAACAATTGAATAATACGTTTCTAAACACAGCAGGCGTGTAATGTGTTAGCTGAACTATTTCTGCTGAATTTATTTCCAGTATCTACGGGTGTGATAGTGCAGCTTATTACATGAGATCTGAACCTTCAACAAGACATGTTTGCGAGCATGTGCTTTTTGTTCATTGCGAATACGTTCGTAAACACTGTGCTAGGACATACAAAGAGAGACAAAAGTGACTATTTTCCGTATATATCCTGTGGGACTTGACACAACGCGTTAGCTATACTTGGTTATTAATTTTTATTATTATAATCTGCTTTCAGTGATAATTTAGTGAATGAGATTTCACTCATATTTACCTCTCTGCTGCACCGAATATAGAGCGAGGACGACTCGCTTGTCATAACCATGAGAATCCAGAATAAGGATTTTGTCCGTATTCATTTTTCATGTCTAATTGTAAGTTAGAATTATTATAGTAAATTAGTTTTCACTCATATCTACCGCTCTGCGTAAGAGCGAGGACGACTAGCTCGTCATACCGATGAGAATCCTGAATGAGGATTTTGTCCGTATTCATTTTTCATGTCTAATTGTAAGTTAGAATTATTATAGTAAATTAGTTTTCACTCATATCTACCGCTCTGCGTAAGAGCGAGGACGACTAGCTCGTCATACCCATGAGAAACCTGAATAAGGATTTTCTCTTGGTTGGTTCAAAATGTTTATCACATTTGCAATATTATAGTGAATTAGTTTTCACTCATATCTACCGCTCTGCTCAAGAGCGAGGACGACTAGCTCGTCATACCGATGAGAATCCTGAATAAGGATTTTCTCTGTATTCATTTTTCATGTCTAATTGTAAGTTAGAAATATTATAGCGAATTAGTTTTCACTGGTATCTACCGCTCCGCTCAAGAGCGAGGACGACTAGCTCGTCGTATGAATGATTAAAATCATGAATATCCTGAATATGGATTTTCTCTTGGTTTGTTCAAAATCAAATTCGATGAAAATCCTGAATAAGGATTTTCTCTTGGTTTGTTAAAAATGTTTATGACATTTGCAATATTATAGTGAATTAGTCTTCACTCATATATACCGCTCCGCGCAAGAGCGAGAGTACATGATGTACATGAATAATACTCGATTTGTTCGGGCTATAATTCAGTGCAATTATTTGCATGCATTGCGGTGTTTAAGGACACTGCCGCGTAATAATCGCGAGTATTAGTGTATACGTATATACTGGTGTAGCAAGCGTCGGCTAGCTGAGTTGCTGGTTAGAAGACGCGTGCTGCGCCATCTAGCGGTATGCAGAAGTACCAATATTGGGACCTCTGTTTTACCGCGGTGAAGGGGACCTGGCCGTGGCCTTGTAACGTTTCATTTCACTTTAATCACTGCTTTTCGCGCTTTAACGTTGGCGGGTAATTCTACGAAACTCGCTTCACTCAGAGGTACACATCGATTCACATTAACCTCTAAATTGATGAGTCAAATCGGGACCCATCCGCTATCCCTCTCCTGAAATTCTTTCATCTGAGTTATTATTGGTGTGACGACGTGGTCTCTATACCAATTCTCTAGATTCGATGTTGACAAGACCTGAATATTCGCAGTATTGAAACATTTTTTGTAACACATGCACGATTTTCGCGTTTTTTTACCTTAAAATCGGGCGTAAAGTGAACGTTTTTGCACCGGCGGGCAAAAAAATTAGTAGCGGGCGATAATAAACTTTTTCGCCCGCTAACGGTGGGCAGCGGGCGATAATGAACTTTTTTTACCCGCTCACGGTGAACAGCGGGCGATAATGAGCTTTTATCGCCCGCTAGCTCAGTGCCGCTTATAAGCACAAAAAACGCAAAAATCAATACATGCGTTACAAAAAATATGATGTGCGCCAAGGGCTAGTGGGCTTTTTGACCTCGTGTGGTTGCAGTACTCGTCTTCGGCTCGCAGACGCACTCGCCTTCGGCTCGTACTGCAAACTCCACACTCGGTCTAAAAAAGCCCACTTTACGCCCTTGGTACACAATATACTATTTTGCAACTCAGTGCGCAAAGTTCGACTTTTGATGCCTATTTTGCGTGCGCAAAGTACCCGTTTCGCGCACTTTTGCAACTCAGTGCGCAAAGTGCTCACTTTGCGCACTGAGTTGCAAAAAGTAGTGTACGATACGCGTGCGCGTACGTGATTAGGTTCACACTCGTGTGAAAATCACGTACTTCGCGCACTTGTGTTGTAAACTACTATTGTGTCACTTTTTTCTTTTAGGTTAAATTCACCATCAAGGCTTGTATTTACTTCAATGCAATTATGTTTCCGTAGTGCGTTTTTAATGCGGATCATTACTAAGTATTTAGCATCTTCGAGGAATTGTTTAAGATCAATATGTAGTATGTTAATCACTATACCAGTACGAATTCGTCCTTTGAATCCCGATTCAATATCCTGCCAGCACACTCGACTGCTTCGTGATTCCTGCGTGATATCTCCAATCCCTTGACCGATTCTGATCTGTTGTTTGACTAAGGCCTGTATTAATAGTCATTGCTCCAATCTCGTCTCAAGACAGTACCAAGTGATACACTCTCAAAACCCGATTCTCATTTCAGAATGTGCGCTATTTGATAGTCAGTTCTCAAGTCTTACTCAGTTGATACATTCTCAACCTGAAATTAGATTCCTAATTCCATTGATAAGTGATCGGCGGAGATGCGATCAGGGTGGCTAGCCGTGCACAAGGTCACTGGGTACGAAAGCTTGTCAAATAATGCGTGTACGAACGTTATTTGGAGTCGCGTTCTTTTGCGCTGTAGTACGTCGTGCCGTCGTTTAGTGTGGTTTCTTTTGCAATCAATTTTGAATAAAATGGATCATGAGAAGAAAAATTTCACGGAGGTGAAGAAGAATTTACTTACTTCTATCTTGATTAATTATAAAGATATAATCGAAAATAAGAAAACCGACGGCGCATCAGTCAAAAGCAAGAATGCGGCGTGGGAAAAAGTAGCCACCAGCTTTAACGCATCTCAACTCATTAATCGAAAGGTAGGTTGATATTTTGCGCATGTCAGAATATGATTTTCATCTCGTAAAGTATGAATTATCAATTCAGATCATTCCACGGGTCCAGTATTTAACCTTAGCTTACCGTATCTCTTTTTGCATACATCGTTACCACATCGGGATTTTGAGAATCCTGGTCGGGTTTTCGATCACAATTCTGGGTCAAATAGCTGTATTTAGACCTTGTATTTTTCCGGTAGATAATGGGTAGGTAAATTCAACTATAAAAAATCGGAACAATGTTGTAAGCTGGGGTTAATAGATATGTCAGGCTAGGATCTTTTTGTATGGGTCAATCCCCCAAATATTCTTCCATCGCGCTGCATTTGATTTCCAGGCTGACACCAAGCAGCTTCAAAGATTATGGACGAACATGAAACAGCGCCAGCGAGACGCGCTCACGCAAGAAGGGCAACACCGGTTGACAACAGGTGGAGGAACAAGCATTGGTGATGTTTCAACTGATGCAAATGTCTCCACGGTCGCACCCAACCTTATGGTTGAAGTGTCAGGTGCTGTCGATAGCGACAGTAGATTTGTGATTTCTGGTAAGCAACAATAATAATTGAATGACATTCAACTACACGCAAATCATGAATGTGTTCACATAATATGTTCAATAGATACACTGATCCTCACATAGGCTGCAATGCTACGAAGGGTTGGGAAGCATTAATCACTTTTGTAATTCAAGTATCTATTGATGACACATTATATTTTTAATGGATCATTAGAATAAATTATTTCACAATATTTACAACCCTGATCGTATAGTTATTATTAAAGATGAAGATTCTCTAGAATTTTTCAAGCAAGACATTGTCGATGAATCCGAAATTTCGAGCGAAGAAAGCAGCAAAGAACTGAGAAAGGGTAAGAAATATTTCCATTTCCATGAAAATAAAATGTGTTGAAGAAAGCAATATCAAATATTGTATTGATATGAAAATTAGAGAGGAATTACAAAATATAATACATTTTTTGCATTCATGAACAGAACACAGGATAAGTTTGTGCTATTTTGAAGGGATGGATAAGTTAAATGAGCATATGTATGTACATTACCCGAAATGATTACTCTTTCAGGTATCACACTGGTCAGAATTGCAGATACAGGTTGTTCATGATTTTTTCTTTGCAGATTTAGAATATGGACCACCTGCAAAAGTGATGCGGATGCAAACTGCGGAGATAAAATCAACGGTGAAGAATCGTATGACTTCAGGAGCAGCGATCCCATTAACCTCAGGTGGAATAACAATGCCGTTAGCACCATCATCACAGCCTGCACGGCGGAGGTTAACCTCTATATCAACGTCACGCCCTGAAACACCTCCTTCTCGCTCACCATCCCATGCGACATCTGCAAATATAAAAGATATGTTGATGCAGCAAGAGACCGAATGTCGTATGAAGAGAGAGAAACAGCTCATGATGTTAGATAAAGTTATTTTGGAACAGCGTATTATCACTGAAAAAGAGAACACATGGAAATTGAAGGCTGAGGCAGATCTTGCCGAGCTTGAATTGAAAATCAGAACTCAGCAGGCTGAGGCGAATTTACAGTAACACTTACCTGCAGTACTTTAGACAACATTTACTTTTCTTATTTACTGACTAACATTATTCAAAATAACATGTACCTATCTCACTGTGTTTTCGAATTATTTAGTATAGTATATTTTCAAACAATAATAAAATGTGAGTTGTAACTGATGTGTGAATCAAGTCATATCCGTACAGATCAGCATTATCACATTCGTGTTCAAAAAACTGACCATGAGAAGTGTGCCTGAATCAGAGCCTGACGAACTGCAAATCCTTCTCGACCGGTCGGGTCTACCGGAACAATGGACACTGCATCATCTTCATTTTCAGGCACTTCGGGTAGCTCTTCGTTTCCGGCCACTGCTATGTTATGCAAAACGGCACAGGCAACAATAATGTTTGACACTGTGGGCAGTGCGTTTCCCAAACCCTTTTGCAAACGAGGAAACCTTCTCTTCCATACACCAAAAGTACGTTCGACAGTATTTCTTGTTCGTATATGAGCGCTGTTGTACCGATTTTCGGCTTCTATTCTTGGATTCAGCAAGGGTATGTACAAGTACCGAAGAACAGGGTATCCACTGTCCCCCAGCAGAGCACCCGTGAGCTGACCCTCCTTATACCTCATGTTGACCCGAGACATTTAGAAGATGCGACTGTTGTGCATGCTACCTGCCCACCTTGCTACAATATCAAGAAATTTCATTTTAGGGCCAACGACTGCCTGCAAGGAAAATTTTTGTTCAAAATCTCGATACATGTTGCGCGTATCACAATTTAACATGTCCATAAACCATCACCTGTACATTGATGGAGAAAAAAGTTTTCCTATTGCGGTACGCTTCACCATGAAGCCTACCAGGTGTATTCACAATCTTTATATGGGTGCAATCAATGGCCCCATCAACACCAGGGACACCGTCTATTGCCCCAATTCTACCGAGTGCTCGAAACAGATCTCTATTTTCGGCGGTAGCGGCAGCGCAAGTTGGAAACTTGATATACTGAAGCTGCAGCTGGGCAATTAGCTGAGACACTCTTCGAACAATATTAGATGCACTCGCTTGTGACACAGATTCAAGATCACCACATACGGTTAAAAAAATCCACGATATACACGAAATAGGCCCCCTACATGTATTAAAGATGCTAGAAAGTAATACCTTATATTGACTTACCTGAAATGATGCAGTAGCATAGAATCGCAAGCACAGCAACAGTTTTTGAATCGGTGAGATGGGCAATATCCGCATTGAATCAGTTCTCAGCGCAGGCTCAATTTGTGGTAAAATCAAACGCATTACAACCTGTTTCGAAAATCTAAAGCGCTTCCTAAATTCATCACCAGCCCACCATTCGAATGGGTTCATCGCATCGCGCACATACCGCTTTTGCAATCGGACACGTGGCATCGCGTAATTTTCGTCATGAATCTCATACCGATCGTACACGTCATACACATCATACAGATCGTAATTGTCACGCATTTGTTGCAAGTCCATCTTGAGCACACTTCCATGTACACCATTCGTCAATAATATGTTGAATTTCCTTCCAATTAGTAGCACATATAAAAAATAGACGACAGATTAGCGAAGAATCACATCTCAAGTCACCTCTAGACGTCAATTGAGAAATACGAGATTTTCCTCATCTTGGCACTCAACTGATACGAGCTTCAGTGACTATTAATGAGGGCATGAGTAATGGAATCTCAACAATCGACTATTGCAAATCCATCTCCTGATATTTTCAACACTATTCGAATCTTTGATCAATCGAAACATTTGACCCAATTTATATTCCATGTGAATGGATAAATCCGATATTGAGGACATTGTATGTCTTCAATACTCATTCTCATAATATCAAAACCCCACTGTGGCTTGAAATTTCTCAATGTTGCAGTACTGCGAGTGTCAACGTATTTATGCTGGAGAATTTTTTTCTGCCTGCCGCGATACTAGGGTTTGAAATGTGCAACACGTGTTTACCTTGATTTCTGGGCATATTTCAAACGGTCGTCTGCCTGGTTGAGAGTAGAGATTACAACTTGTAATTGTCGTAAACAAATTTTACAGGTGATTGGTATGCTATCTGTCATCAGCAGTTAACACCAATCTGTCACCTGATTGACTGCTAGTACTATACCAGTAATTATCGGTTCATCTGACGCCGCGCGATCAGCTTGTCATGACAATCTGATAATTGAGTGAAGGTGCACTGACAAAGTTGCACACTGAACAAGCGCTGGCGAAATTGTACAACCAGTTTTCCTTGACTTCTGGAGCGATTCGTGAAAGCATTTTTTTATCGTGGGTGAGGAGTTCGCAGTGACAATGCATCGCACATTTGTTGATGTGCGGGATTTCTTGGGTCCAACAAAGAATTCATAGTGAAAGAATTTGCTTCAGTAAGTGCAGAAAATGATCGAATAATACACCTAATATTCAAACAGCCTCACGATTATCGGAAACTAACCGAAAAACGAAGAAAATCTGTAAATAGGCCCTCGGAATATTGTAACATCCATAGCCTGATGTTACCTCAAATTCGGGATCTTGCCCCTGTTTAACCCGTCAGCACCCAGGTAAACCTTTCGGTAACCTTTACTCCCGTGATGAGAGATTTGCTTATACACATTTACGAACTATACCGAATGACGCCGAATATCCGTAAACTAACGAAGGTCCACGAACAGGCCCGACCATTACCGAAAGTAAAATTTTTATGCATACACCTTTAGTCTTGTGATGAGAAAAACTCTCACAATTTTTGAGGAGCATACAAAAATTTTTTTTCACAAATTTTACATGGAATGGAGAAATTTGCGAAATTCGTAATTCGAAAATATATAAAATTATTTGAAGATAGAAAAATTTCCAACCATTCATTTCATTTGAAAAAAAAAAGTTATTAACGTTTTAAATTGAGCGTGAGCAAAATGCTCATAACAAGAGTGCTGACGGGTTAAATACTAATGTACGACTAAGGGACGATGTTGGTGGTGAAGCAAACTAAATGAATCTTGAACTAATAAGTTTATTTATATATATAATTGTCAGGTAGATTAGGAAGAGTTGTCCTGTTTAGACACGTTAGGAGGTTGGTTAAGAAGTGAGGAACTGTAAATAGGTAAAGAGAGGGTAAAAAGGATTAGCTGACTCGTTGCATTTGGCGGTGCCGTGTGCAACGAGCATCTTAGAGTTAGTGGGAGAATAGGATGTCGACGGCCAGGTTTCAGGTCAAAGATAAGAGTAGAAGAGGAGAGAACCGTGCGAATAGTTAGAGGATAGAGTGATACCCGGACGTAACAATATCATGGAATGAGTTGGTGCAGCGGATGCGCTCCATACGCGAATCTTTAATCATTTTCAAATAAACATTTAAAGGAATCGGGAGACCACACTTACTACGTGCAAGGTCTACAGAAATGCACTTGGTTAAAGCAATGGAGCAATGCCGAGTTCATTAATATGGCATCATTCGGTAATACTAGGATACACTAGGAGTTCGCATCCCCGGGAACTTAGGTGCAGTGCGCATGTTATGCGATGTGCTGTGAACCACGTGTGTTTATTAAAAAAATGGGCTAGTATGAATGAATCGAAGATGATTTCTCCTAATTTCTGGGTATAAAAGACTGAAATTAGCATGCAGAAGGTTAGTCTTCGAATTGTTCTCGACAAATGAGAATCACCCGGTTGCGGCGAGAATTAAGATTGCGCATAGAATTACTTTCAAACAATGTCAACGAAATAAAAACATTGATTAAAACCAAATCAGATCTCAATCAAGTTATGAGGAAATTGGAGAATATAAATTTGACATGACGAGCACCATGGACTTATCTAAAATTAATAAGATGGGGCGATGTGATGAATACCTTCCGACTAAAAGATTGGCAGGTCTGGAAGTACATAAACATTATCCAATCACCACCTTGCGGAAAGTACAAACAAGATTTGGCACAAGACTAACAGTTGACATAGACAACACGTTTTCAGCGTTTCTACCGGCACGTATGTCCAAGGTGTTGATAGATGATGTCGACTTATTCCACAAAATGATACTGGCTGCCGATGAAAATCGTCTTCACATGCACAATCTTGGTGGACTTTATAACCGAATCGAATTTAACTATATGTAAACTATACCTTGTTTCATCATTCATCATGTTTGAAATAAATCATTGATGTGAATTGCTGTTATGATCATTTAAATCCCCATCCTTGAGAGATGTGGCCGTTTGGTGGCATGCACTATAATTAGAACCGGTTTATTTTCATGGCAGATGCAGTACTATTAGGGGTCGATTTAATCAGAAGCTACCCTATTTTTATTGATTTTTCGTAACTACCAGCGGGCGGGCGAAACATTAATTACGGACTGCAACTTTGTTGTATGTCAGCGGCGTCACTTTATTACGTTGAACCGATTAGCAGCAGATTTATTTTACCACCTTGGCTTACCAATAATGTGTCTGATTAGATTTTCGTTATATATGAGCCACTTTATCGCGATGATTTATGAGTGCAACTTTGTTGTATGTCCACCACGTGTTGCGTCAACTACTGCTTGCAAGGTTGGCAACTTTGAATACCAGATTTTTCACGGCATTTTTTTAATTGAAGTGGGGTGGTTCCATCAGGTATAAATACTGATTTACGCTGAACACTTTTGCAGTATAGTACGCGTATACGATCTCGAAAAAATCGACGCTGCATTACGATCTTGAAAAAATCGGTAGATTTGTGGCAATGCAATTAACCGACCTGATTTATTTAAAAGCTATCGCGGATTATGATTAGTCCTATTTGATTTGTGATTTGTCGACCTCATCCGGTTGACCGGATTTATTGACATCATTGAAATAAAGGCGTCGGTTAGAACCCCTGAAAATCGACTAAAACTTAAGGCGCTGTCAGACTTCGCAGGTAATTTAATAAAAATGGTAAAAGTGGTCCAGTAGCCGCTTAGGTACTCTACTGGTGGGTTTGATTGGTTTTGTCATGGGTGAGGCCCACTAATCCGGGATGGTCCTGCAGTAGGTTCTTGGTATTCCTCCGATGTTGATGATTGATTTACACTGCGTTGACCAGAATTAGCAGTGTGGAATTCAGTAAATGAATGGGGGAGCCATTGTTTTCTGCGTATTATTATTGTTGTGGTATGGATATTGAAAATTAGTTGGCGGTGGTGATAGGTAAATACTGCCGCTAAAATTATGAGCGCTCTCTCCGACCTGACTTGTATGACTGCGTGGTTTGATTGCAGTGAACATAATTGTATTAAAGTATTAAAGCAAACTATTCCTTATACTAATTGAAAAAAAATTCGGTAATATGTACATTGTATACCCAACGAGGTTGATTCTGATACCTTCGATTTGGATAACTCCGGACACAGCCAATTGACGCGCAGAAATCGCTGTACTCCAGAGCACTGATTGGCTGCTTCGGAAGTTGTCACAATCGCAGGGAGCAGAATCAATTTTATTGGGTGTACATGAAGCTTTTACTCACTTATTCATTTCTCAGCTTGACGTAAGTATAATAGATCTGAAATGGAAAAAGAAACGAGCCATTCGATTCATGAGAATTATATTCAACTCATAATGTTCCAGTTTATGACTCAATTCGTTTATTGCCAAATACACAAGCGAATATTTAGCTCAGCAAGTTATGTTTGTTATCTTTCCAATCGGGCATTTTAAAACATTTTGCTGATGAATTATTCGAATCAATGGCAACTATCTTAGCCGATAAATTCCAACAAACGTAGATGCTTACAAATGATGAGGAAATTCCATAAGGTGTATGATAAAAGTCAGTGATAGATGACAAAAATCCGACAATGAGTTTAAAATCGTTTTTTCGAATTTCAACAACGTTAATGACTTCGCACACTGTTCCATTTTTCAATAAAATGCAATTGTCACGGATATTGCAACTCATTAAACGAAAATGCTCGAATTTTAAGCCTTTATAGGGCTTATATATATATTATATAATATAATATTATATAATATAATATGTATATATATATAATATAATATTATATAATATAATATATATTAGATTTATATAAGCCACGAATCATTTACCCGAGCAAGCTCTTGTTCTTGTTAAATATCTGCCATATCTCTTGAACCGCTGATTATTTATTAATAAAATTTATAGGGGCGTGAGGCCCTCCCCAGTTGACCTTGCTCGCGAAAGTTCGACAAAATCGACCGAGTGGCTTCGGAGATATTGATCGTCAAAGTTGATCGAAAAACACAATCTTCTTCTTTTTCTTTTTCTTCTTCTTCTTCGTTGCAGAATGTTTTTCTTGGGACGACGATATCTGTCGAACCGTTGCACTTATAAACTTGCAATTCGGAAGGGGTGTTCTTGTCATCGAAATCTCACCCCTTATTGTTTTTGAGCAATAAACGACCATGAATAACTGAGTTATTCATAATAATAATAATTATTTTACCAATTAAGATTCGCAGCAGCAAATCGCGGCCGAGTACCCGTAGGCTAATTATTATTATTATTATTATTATTATTATTATTATTATTATTATTATTATCATTCTCATTATTATTATTATTATTATTATTATTATTGATGTGTCAACATCTTATAGTTCGCGCTATCCAAAAAATTCCGTACTCAGCAATGTGTCCGCTTCGTAGTTTTCGGTGTCCACGGCCTCCGCTCCGTAGTTTTCCGTATCCAGGTCCTCCGCTCCGTAGTTTTCCGTATCCAGGTCCTCCGGTCCGTAGTTCTCGGTATCCAGGTCCTCCGCTCCGTGGTTTTTAGAGTCCAGGTCCTCCGCTCCGTAGTTTTCCGTATCCAGGTCCTCTTCTCCGTAGTTTTCGGTATCCAGGTCCTTCCATCCATAAATCTCACTGCCCAGGTCCTCCCATCCGTAAATCTCACTGCCCAGGTTCTTCGCTTCGTAGTTTCCGGTGTCCAGGTTCTCCGCTTCGTAGTTCTTAGTGTCCAGGTCCTTCGCTTCTTAGTTTTCGGTATCCAGGTCCTTCCCTCCGTAGTTCTCGATGTCCAGGTCTAGCGCCACGTAGTTTTCGGTGTCTAGGTCTTGCGCTCCATTGTTTTCGGTGTCAAGATCCTCTGGTCCAGACACTTTCCCACGACACATTTATTCCCCGATCCGATGCACACATCGATTTCAAATTTGGAAGGAAAATTGATTCTATCGATATCTCGCTGCCTATTGGTCGTTGAACAAATCTGATCACGCAACAAAAAAATTGACCCCAATCAATATACTAAGTCATTGACATCAAGACATCAATAAGTATTATTATTAGTATTGTCTTGAATTTCATTCCCGAAACTTTTGTTTTCGTAATACATCATCGGTATGAAAAAGTTCCACCTTGTCGGTCCTAGTTTCTGAGGTATTTATGTTCAATGAGAAAAAATAACGCTAATGCAAGTGTTAAATAAATTCATGTACATGAATTTCAAGTATAGAATGAAAAAACATCGCGATTCTTCAAGCTCGTGGGACCAATTTTTCAACGCAATGTTCGTTGTTCGTTCAGCAATACTTACATATACATAAGGCCATATCGACAAAGTGCGACCTATAGCTTGAAAAATATCATAGAATCACATGATGGTCCGTTTCGAAATGAGGACTGTTTATTTTACGTAAGAATTTCACAACCAGACGATTGAAGAACATTTTCCGTATTTTATGTTTGTACTACATCTGAATATGTGGCGCTGTTTGAATAGACGAGTTCATGGGTGGCATAAACTATGATTGGTACAAGCTATCGAATGATTCTCAGAAGAAGATTTCTTGGTCCTATAGAATATCTTGTCCGCTTTGCGTGAACCCAAAGATACATAATTTCATTTCATGATAAATGACTGAGAGTTGATCTTCATATGTGTATGATATATTAAAATCATTTCAGCGCTGACCCGTTTGTGGTACATACAAAAAGTAATGAAATACCCGGCAAAAACATTGTAAATGTCAAAAATTACAGCCGAGTTCTAAAATGGTTTCACCGACTAAAAAATCTGAAACATTATACTCTTTTTCAGCGATAGATTACAAACATCATTTCGTTACACAAAATAGTACAAAATAATACGTGAAATCAGGTAGCGAAGCCGAGCGTTCCCTCAGTTAATTTTCATACTTCAAATTATGTCTTCCAAATGCCAATCAATGGAAATGAATGGAAAAACGATCATTCGTTACCTTTGACAGAACAGCATATTGGCGACGGGAAATATTGCTGAAAGAAGTTAGCTCGTATGATGATACAAACTCGGCGGGCATAGATTGTTCTGAAAATTATCAATTGCACTTTTCCTTCTATTTATTTCTTTCAGACACGTCTTCTTTAGAACACGTGTTACCATATTGCAATTTAACGATTTTAACGCAGATTCGTTTGTAGAAAGGTGGTGAGTTTTGTCAATTTGGTTTATATAATCAGTATCATTACGCGGCTCATTGGAATATTGACAAAAAGTCATTCTTCTGCCAATCGATTCACCCGTTACTTCGCATTTTGAACAAGGATTCTTGGCATTATGGCTACGATGATTTGGGACAAAAGCTCGCGCTGGAGCATCTGCGATAAATGCTCGTATATGTAGAGGAATACGCTTTCCTGCAAATAACAGACCACCGGAGGATTGACTAATAGCTTTATATTCATCAACGAAAAATTGGAAAAAATCAATTGCATTTGGAGGCTTCGTTTGGCCAATGTAAACGCCAATGATTGAGGGATTGTCATGCAAGATATTAACGATACGAAATTGTATCGGCCATAACTGCCTTTTACTGCTACCATGTATTGACATTCCATCTGTATGCAGATCAATCAGCAAATAATCAGGAATTGGAAGAATAAGTGATAGAGTGCGGAGTTTTTGGAATCATTGAATTTCAAATCATATGTGGACTTATTCACCAGGATCTATTATAATTGCTTGGTATGGTTGACGGGGAGTTTTCAATGAAGTTTTTGTTGTACATGGCAAGCTCTGATGACAAGGGTGTTTACGTAAAAAAGCCAAAATAGTATCTCCTTGCGCATGATTAATATTTGCGCGAATGAATATTTCTGCTAATTCCCTCTTGAAGGCATTTTGTTGGTAAGAAAATTTATCAACTTCAACAGAGTCATTGCCTGACTTTTTATCATCATATGAATCATGAATGTCATCGTTAACTTCATCATCGGTAATATCAAAATCATCATCTGACTCTTCCAGGTAATATAAGCCGAAATCGGATATTTTCATCATCGTTAACATTATCAAAAATATTTATGAAATTAATGACTCGGCCGAGTTGGTAAAATTTCGAATTTCGTCCGCTGGTAGCTTGCTGATGAACCATCAGCAAGACTTTCGGCCGTAACAGTTGCGCACTCCGGCATTAAGGGCTTCTGAGCGAGCCCCGACAACTCCTCATCCGTTGAGCGCCTCTAGCGGCCCAGCTCAGGAACCCTATTGCAGTAACCACTTTTATAAGACAGTTTCTGCATGTGTTCGTGTCGAACTAGCCTGTCACTTCGAATTTTAGTCCACGTCTTATACTGCTCCTGCTTTTCTGATCTTCCTCGAAATAATATCAGAAGATTGCTAACATTAGCCTATACGGCGCGCTGGTTGTCCCGACACCGATTTTTCATTGAAAGTACAGAAAATAATGTTAATATTTTACAGTATCCGTGTATCGGCGATGTAGTAGTGTCAGCTGATTTCACAGCTTTGTATAAATAAATTTATCATTAATTGGAAATACAATAATTTACTTTTCGGATACCATCGCGCGCTAGCTAATAATCTAAGGATTATCCCTACGGAAGCTGATAGTGATCAGTGAACCGATAGAGACGTGATCCGTAGACTAAATAGCGGTCGTGACGACTGGCCGAAAAAGTCTCCGTCGGTCAAACAGACGGTCGCTCAAAAGCCCTTAACGCCGGTGTGCTAGGCACCGGGTTGATTGGTGATGCCGCATCTCGCAGCTTTGTCTGTTGTTTGAGAAACCAGCGACGTTGTGTTTTTGGCAGGACAGATTGAGAAGCCTTTTTTTTCCACAGTATCGAATCATATTTTATAAATTAGCACCGAGATCTCTACTATTAATCCAATAATACATGATAGTGATGTAACGAATGTCCAATTTTGCACATAATGCGAATGCGAATGCGAATATTCGTTACACCACTAATAGATATATGATTAACAGAAGATTATGTTTTTGTTCATGTATTTGCTTTCAAATAGTAATTGAGTTGATTATTTAATTCTAACAAGGGGAGGCTACGTACTTGCCCTCACCGATTCGGTTCATTTTCATCGCTTGAGTAGGACACGGCTAGGACTTCAACAGGTGTAAATGGCAAGGCGCACTATGCAGACGATTCCGAGAGAATCGAATTTTGAAAATTCAGGCCTGCTTATATACTTTGTATGTTACAAATATATCTAGTAGTCCGTAGCTCAGGTGGTAAGCGCTCCGTTTCGTAAGCGCGAGGTCTCTGAATCGAATCTCGCTGCTGGTGACTTTGTTTTTCGATTTTTTTTTTTACTCTACGTTATTCTAAAAACAGATGTATCATAATTGTGCCAATTAGTAATATACAATAATCAATTTTGATCGAAAAAAATCAGTTTGTTATTTTCATAATCCCTCGCCTAAAAAATCGGACTTTCTACGAAAATATACAATACTTAACTCGTGTTAAAAGTCAATAATTATGAATATTGGGGGCTTGGCCCCTGCGCGCTTCGCGCGCCAACCCCGCCTCGTCGCTCGCTTCGCTCGCTTCCGAGGCCTCGGCGCTACGCGCCTCACTACTTCACTATCGCACATCTTGTAATACATATATGCGACTTTTGTCTGCTAGATGCTGTTTTTGTTTGGTTTTGGCACCTCACACCACCGCCAACTTCATGCGCTATACTAAATAATTTATATATTTTTTAAAATAAATTTCATATTGTGTATAAATATTTTGAAACCCACAAAATTTTATTTTCAATAATTTTTTTTTCTAATCATCTACATTTCTCGTTACTTCAAATTTGGTTTTTCTTTGTCCGAACTTCCAACTTCTAACTTGAATTAATCGCCGCAACGTTGGATTCATTACCTATGATAAAATCAGCGAATGTAGACCAATGAAATACAATATGTGAAACGATACTCAGTCTCACCTCGGTGTGTCGATCCTGACTGCCGTGTATACAGTATGCCAGGGCTCGAAAAAGACAATTCCCGTCGGGAATCATCTTGATAATTCGCGATTGCATCTTTAATTATTTTGTGTTTAAATCACAACAGATAACTGTCAAGCTATTTGTCAATGACTGTCATATGCTGTCGCTGACAGCTATCAATTACTTGACACTAACTTCATAAAAACAGCGACTTCATTGCTTCTTACTACAGAGTTAATCCAGTAGCCGGGTCGAAAAAATAGGCTCATAATGTATTAATTCTACGCGCCTAGAATTAATGCAGCAAAAAAGTACCTGGCTCTTAACTCAGTAGAGATCTTCACGTTTGTAATTAATGTAATATTTCCATCGCATCCCTTCATTTACATTATTCAAGACCATCCACCAAATACCGCAAACTAAATACTTTTTGATAAAAAATGACTTGTTTTTTTTTAAATCTCAATCCAATAAATTTATTATCAATTTTATCTATTTGTATTGAATTATTACAGCTGAATTTTTTTAGATCAATCAAATTTTGTCATATTTTTCTCATATTTTTATTTAATGAATCAAACAAATTTTGTACTAATATCCTAACATTTTTACTTATAATTATTTATTATCTAAAAATTACAGATGTCGATTATATTTATTCGTTGTCCATGGTTCTTGAGCTGCAAGAAAAATGTCTCCATGTTTATTATTTATCTATACGCAATTTATATAATTACATGTTATTTTAATCCTTGCATCCGCAAATTACATCCGATTTTTTTTCTACTCACCAAACGAACACATGCCATTCGCTGTCTCCAACGCTTGCAGCTTGTATTCCAGCTGCCTTTGCCGCCTCCTAAAGGATTTCATCCGACCCATCATCTTTTTACGAAAAATTGTATACAGTTTTTGTGCAATGATAAAAATCATCCGGTTATACCAGGCTTCTCATCCACCGATTCTGCGCAATTAGTTACCTAATTAGTAATTCATATTGTGATTAATCTTATTACTTTCAATTCTCCAAAATAAGTTCAATCGAAAATACTCACGTCGACATCTCGGCACACATCTTGTCATACATACATGCGACTTTTGTCTGCGAGATGTTGTTTTTGTTTTGTTTTCGGCACCCCACATTACCGCCAACTTCACGCGCTATACTATTATTATTATAATCTTTTTTTGCTATAGTTTAATCTGCTTTTCATCTGTTTATTTCGCCGGACAGAATTTTTTTATTATATAGAGAGATTATATTTACAGTTGATTTTCATTATACTTGAACAGAGGATGACGTGGAATTGGAAATATTATTTATTTTTGTAAGGGGATTGGAAATGAAAAAAGTAAACACAAAAACTTTGGCAAAATCAATATTTTTATCTTTCGTATTACTTTATTTACTATGTTACGTCTTGGATTAGAATTATATAGAGGTTGCGAATCACTAGTTAGATGTGTTGAGGTTCTGATTCAGATTTGGTAGAGTTCTATGTTTCTTACCGAGTCTTGGATAACTAGTTCTTCTGATTGACGTATAACTCGTATCTGTTGAGGTATGGGTTGTTATCAGTCACCACTATGCGTGGGTGAAATAAATGTTCGTAGATTTCACTTTTAATTAACAATATTTATTTAACAAACTGCTTAACAATGTTGGTTGCTGATCAAACATTTGCATGTTGATTAACTTTAGTTTATAGATTTTATATGTTGATAAGTTTTGCACTTGGTGAATTTATATATGAATCAATCACTTCGAATTTTGTATTATATTCGGGGTTCTGAGACTTATGTAGATTTGATCTTTACTCTTTGAAGTCTCGTGACTAACTCTCGATGTTCTGGAGAAAAGGGGATTCTGCTCGCGGTTCCGCGGGGGGAAGTTTTTAGAACTCGCGGGAAAGCGAGTCTTTTCTCGTTGGTAAAAAACACATTAAATTTAAGAGGGAAAGAATATGGTTGGCTAGAATAGAATTTGTGCGAGACGATTGGCTCAGAGGCCCAAGCATTGAGATGCTGTGAAGGGATGTTTTGAGCGTCTATGATCTGTCTTCTTTTAAACAAAACTGTCTTTGTCTTTTGGGTTCTCCACGTTTGGCAGTAAAATTCTGAAGATCTTGAAGATTTATGTTTCCTCAATAAAGATAGTGTCTAACATTTTCAAAGTTTACTTGAAGTTTAGGATTTCAAATTTATGGGTTTTCGAGTGTTTTCGGGCTTGCTTAGTTTTGTGAGAGACTATGGAAAAATTAGTTATGGTGTATGAGATTGAGACTTCTTAAAAGTATTGACTGATAACTATAGGTAAAATAATATGAAGAATTTAGGAAAAAAAAATTATAAATGGAATTACATCGACAAAGGTGTTATTGAAACTCTGATGGTAATTGCACGTCGGTATTTTCTACACCTACCGTACTAACTATGGTATCTGTTATACCTAAAGATTATATGTTGAGCTTTCAATCTAGGAGGTAACAACAATGCGACTCATTTTCGACCATTCTCATATTCCACCTACGGAGCACTGCACGAAGCAGGGTGATACTGGTCGTAGAGGCACGGGAAACAGTAATTATCGCGGCATTTAGCACATGTAATGAATGCTGAATTTTTGCATGCGCATGGTATATTACTAATTTGCACAGTTATGATACATCTATTTTTAGAATAACGTACAGTAAAAAAAAAAGTCACCGGCAGCGAGATTCGATCCACAGACCTCGCGCTTATGAAACGGAGCGCTTACTACCTGAGCTACGGAATGAATGAATGAAAATGCTTCATTGAAGAAATATAGAAAGTACAAGAACAGTGGAGTGTAGACATAATTGTCGGCCCTGAGGCCTTTGATTATAAGTTATACAAAGATAAATGGTTAATGGATAAGGCTTATATATAGAAGTGGGGTAGTCGATGGGGAAAATTTCAAAAAAACCCCAAAGTCAGAAGGTTTGTTGCGAGAGTATGAGGCGAGTAATTACAGATGGAGTATGAGTGAGATGAGAGAATAGTATATAATAGTAGTTGACTAACTTATAATAACCTTAAAGCAACTTGATGCCAGCCAGGTATCGTTTGCCAGTCCCTCTGGCCCATTTAGAATGGGAGAAGGGATCAGCAGCACGAATCTGGCTGTTCTCGTGGATCTTAAGCAATTTGCTAAAATTAACTGTGAGCTTTTTGATCATCTCCGGGATAAGAGGAAGGTTATAAGTTTGGTGCATGTCTAGGACGGAAGAATCTGGTGGTGTGCCCGTAGCAATTCTGAGACACTTGTTCTGTGTAACTTGCAGTTTGTTTAGGTGGGTGTTTGCAGCATTGTGCCATATTGGGCAGGCATAAAGGAGAGTAGGCCTTATGATGGCTTTGTATAATAATAGCTTCATGTTTGTATTTAGGTAAGGCGATTTAAGTAGGTTGTATACCCGAGCTAGCTTGGATTTGGCTTTTACATTGGCTAGGTCAATGTGATCCATCCATAATAATTTTTTGTCCAGAGTGAGACCAAGGTATTTTACCGATTTGTTGAATTTGATAAGTTTGCCCTTGATGGTGACTCCGGGAGGGGGATTCCTCATGGCCGAGAAAAAGATAGCCTCAGTTTTAGCAGGGTTGACTTTAATGTGCCATCGATCTAGTTCAGATGCGATTAGATGAGTAGCATTACTGATCCTATTTATAGCAGTTGACGGGGTAGTGCTGGACGAATAAAGCGCAATGTCGTCAGCAAAACCCGCAATAGAAACCCCTTTCGGTATGGATTTGTATAAGTCTACATTATAGAGATTAAAAAGAATAGGAGCTAGGATTGATCCCTGTGGAACACCCGCCGAAATCACCAGGAGGTCAGACGTCAAGGAGTTGACTGAGACCTTAATTTTACGATTGTACAAGTAAGAGCTGATTAGCTTAATTAAATAAATCGGGAACTCAAGGTTCCTTAGCTTAACAATGATGCCCTGGTGCCAGACCGAATCGAATGCCTTTTCGCTGTCGAGCAGGATTAAAGCTGTAGAATTCTTACAGTAGGATTGCTTTTTAATCTCATTCACTACTCTCAATAGCTGATGAACGGTGGAATGCCCTTTTCTAAAACCAAATTGCTGCGAAGGTATAATGTTATTTTGAGTAATGTGGGTAGCAAGTCTTTTAAGAATTATTTTTTCAAGTAGCTTGCCTAAGGTAGGTAAGAGGCTGATTGGTCTATAGCTCATAGGTAAGGTCGGGTCCTTCCCAGGCTTTAAGATTGGTATAACTTTGGCGATCTTCCAGGAGTCAGGAAAGAATTCGGCTCTAATGCAGGCATTAAAAATGTTCGTAATTAGGACAAGGGATTTCCTGGATAGGTTTTTCAAGATGATGTTGTGCAGATTATCATGGCCAGGGGCAGAAGAGGTTTTAAGATTGGTAATTAATGAAGAGACTTCTCTAGGCGAGGTAAGGGAGGGAATATCCCCTATATTGTAGGGAATTGGGGAGTTTAGGAATCTCTTGCAGTCTGCGTTTATATTTTGGTTAAAAGAGGAATTGCCGAAGTTGACCGATTTGGCATGGATGCTAGCAAAGTGTTGACAGCGCAGGTTAGCTTTATCCATTGGGGATACCACCAGTTCATCAGCTCCGTGTCGCTTGAGAGGAGGAATATCTCTGGATTTCGTGGTGTTGAAATTTTTTGCTAACTTCCAGATGGAGTTGTCTTTTAGATTTAATTTACCTAGTTTATCGGCCCAGAGTTTTTGCCTCCAGATAGCTATTTGATTTTTGATTTGTTTGACAAGCAAATTATAGTTGGACTTATTATTTCTGAGGCGGAATCTGGTCCAAAGTCTGCGTTCATTATTTTTTATTCTGATTAGGTTTTTGATGGAAGGGGGTAATGGAGGAAGGGACTGATTCGTTCCATGACTAGAAGCCAGCTCATGGACTACAGAGGTAATAGTGCTGGAGATGTTATCAATTGAGTCATTAATGTTAACAATAGAGCGGAGGTTGGGCGCCGCAGTAGCGATGTTGTCATCTAACAAGGATCGGAACTCCTTCCAATCTATCTTAGCGTAATCTATCATAAAGGTAGGAGTGGCAGGTGTGAAGCGCATGGCAACCGTACATACAACCGGAAGGTGGTCTGAAGGTGAATTAGTCAGGGTGTGAACGTTGGAAATCAGAGTCGGTATATCCGTTAGGATTAGGTCGATGGTGCTAGAGGACTCATTCGCCTTGACAGGGACGAAGGTAGGGCCCGGGGGAGCCACAAGGAACAAATCAGAAGAGTCTATAGTATTTCGGATGGTTATACCCGATGAGTTGTTTTTTAGACATCCCCAGGAGACGTGTCTGGCATTAAAGTCGCCCATCAAGATGAATGAGCCCGGCAGTTTGCGGAGAGCTAGAAGTAATTGGCTAGAAATTGCGTTTTTAGGCGGATTATAGATTGTAATTACATTGACCCTAATAGAGTTGTGGATTATTAAGATTCCAACCAGTTCAGAGGGAGTGGTTGCGAGTTCCCTAGGTAGGACAATCTTATCATATTTGATGGATGATTTGCAGATAACTGCCACGCCTCCACCGACTCTATCTGCTCTGTCATGTCTTAATATGTGATAGCCCGGGAGCCTGATTAAGATTTTGGGGTTTAAAAAGGTTTCAGTGATACAAGCAATATCAATATTATTAGAAACTAGTATGTCGTAGAGTTGCTCAAGGTGAGCTTTGAGACTACGGACATTGAGCGTGAGAAGTTTGAGAGGCTCGTTACCTACTGGCATGATTCGTCAAAAAGATGAGCAAAGCTGGCAATGATGTTGATTTTGTCGAAGGGAGACGAGGCAGTTTTAAGTTGAGCTACTATCAAGCGCAAGTCAGACAATAATTCAAAGATCTTGAGCTGGGTAAGCTCTCTGTGAATGGATTTAAACTCCGCTAAGGAGGACATGATACCAGTTGTGATGGAGAGTTGGTTCAAGCCGGCAGTTGAGGCCTGAGCAGTGCGTTCGTCAGACAAGGACGGGAGTTGCGAGGCTTTGGTGATGTCTGCGTAGGATTGTTTGTTTCCATTTATTATAGAAGGAATGTTGATGGTCGGAGTGTTGTTAAACAGTCGTTCTTGCTGATTAGTAGCGCTTGATAGCGCAGGCTTTGGAGCTTTGGAAGCCATAGCCGTTACAAATTTAGTTCGGGCTGGGCAATGTCTATAACTGGCAACATGGTTGCCATTGCAATTAGCACAGTTGGAGTCCTGCTCCGATTTGTGTAGTGGGCAATCCTGAATTTTATGGCACTTAGCACACCGTAGGCACTTCGTTTTAATGTTGCAATATCTGCTGGTATAGCCAAATGCTTGGCAGTTATAGCATTGGGTGACGTTTGAGACGGTTTTGAATTTCTCTGGCGAGAAGGAATGGTATATGATAGTTTTAATGTCTTTGAGTGTTTTTAATGTCACATCAGGTGGAGTGGTGATTAGAAATACCGGGAGTTTTTTCCGAGATCCATCGGGATTATTTTTAACAAATTGCTTGATGTGATTTACCTTGATGTGATTGGTAAGATCACTTAGAATATCTTCTGGGTCCAGCGATTCAGGAAGGCCATGCAAGACAAATTTTCGTGGGAGATTTTCCTTAAAAGCGTATGAGTGGAATTCAAGTCCCTTGAGTTGTAGAAGGTCTATGCAAGGTTGGTGGTCAGTTTTAAGCGCTAGGTGTAATTGGGTGGCATTTCCAGTGTATTTCAGTTTGAAGGAACCTTTGCATATTCCCTCAATTGTGTCTGTGAATCTCTTAATGTCAGAGATGGTTGATTTGATGATAATGGGAGGTATATGGTGTTTGGAGGCGGTTTGAGTAGACGGCTCTGATATGATTTCGGGTGCATCAATAAGCGGTGAAAATCGGTTGGTGGTTTGAGTGAGATGTTCCTCAGGTAACGATGGTCCGGGTTGTGATTTCGGAGAGATGTGAGGTTTCGTAACTTTCACAGGTCGACTCGATTGACTTGGAGATCTAGTGATGACTATGGATTTATTAATAATCCTTGAGGTTTTCATGGTGGAGGAGGTATCCGTTTTGGAGGGCAGATCACCCGTTTTAGAGGTTTTGCTACGAGTAGCTTGCGAAATAACGGTCTAATTTAAACTCTGTGCGACGAATGGAAGGATAAGATAAACACCCACAGCTCACAGAATAACGCGTGCGTTGATCACAGTGGATCGAAGCAAACTGACCTGAGCTACGGGCTATTTGGAATATTCGAAATATACAAAGTATATAAGTAGGCTTGAATTTTTCAAACTCGATTTTCTCGGAATCGTCTGCATAGTGCGCCTTGCCATTGACACTTGTTGAAGTCCTAGCCATGTCCTACACAAGCGATGAAAATAAACCGAATCCGTGAGGGCAAGTACGTAGCCTCCCCTTGTAAGTCTAAAATTGTTATTGTAATGTTAAATGCTAAAAAACAGAAAGACTGATTAAAGAATAATAAATAGAAGAAAATATTTATTTTGCTTTATAAAAAAAAATTTTTGCTTGTCTTGAACTCTAACAATAAAAAATATTTTAAAAAATCATATTTTTTGTTTAATTTTATAATATATTCACAATTTCAACAAACGAAATATGAAATTTTTGTGATATTCATATTCGCAAAACATTCGCATGGTTTTTACGAATGCGAATGCGAATGCGAATGTAAAAAAATATGCGAATATTCGCGAATGCGAATGCGAATGTGAATATTCGTTACAGCACTATGTACTATTGTTTAATCTATTACCGTACAACTCAGATAATTATACCAAACAGTATAAGGGAGGAGAGATTGGAGATTCGGATCTGAGGTTGTATAAAAAGTCAGCATTGATACTGTTGTAAATTATTTCAACCTTTAATTAATTTTTTTCTGCTAGTTATACATGAAGAATACAAATTTATCAATTCGTTTGACACAATGAACAATCTTTAACCATGGGAGTAGGTCCATCGAATCCGTCGTTCAGCGAAAAATAATGTATTCGACATCTTAGACAGCCTACAATATCTTCATCGTTCTTCAGATCCTCCGGTAATTTACCCCACACCTCATCGATGATGTTCGAAGCCTAGATGAGAAGAAAATCTTCCGGTAAATTCGCGATATCTTCTGTCCTCATTCGTTTCAAAGTCCCCACTTGAAGGTAAATGTGCAATGATTTCTATAAGGACCCAGTACAGTCCTTCAAATACCAAGTTTTCAATCGCTGAACGTTCTCGAATGCACACCGGTACCCGGGAACGTCATCGTGATGGTCCTTAAGCTGATGAAACACTTTTATGCGTCGCAGTGTTTGGAAATTTGGAAATCCTAAGTTTTCTAGATCGATCACTGGTTTCGAACCGGCGTTGATAATTTTTTGAATCTATTGTTTTTTCTCCATTCCCTGTATATAGATGTAACTTACATACTCAACGATTCTTTTCATCACTTCTCGCACATCGTCGTAAGACATGTTACCGACATTCCACGGTATTCCATGATGATTTCGCGTCAACCAGGCGTTGGTAGCTCTGCATTTTACCGGTGAGGTTTCCCAAGAACAAGGTGGTTTGAATAGGACGCGAATCAGACCTTGCCTGCCTGATTCATCCGCTTGAATAATGATTGCAGCGAGCTCTTTTAAGACGAATTCGCTGTTCGATTGTTGAAAACCTTGCACATCCAAAATCATCCTCATTATGCTGATTTATTTTTAGAATACTACGACGTGGATTTTTAGGAGATATTAGAATTCAAAACTCTGTATCACTCGAAGATCGGTTGCAGACTAATTTTCAGTCTGAGATTTGAGCGAATTTTCAGCTTTTATAATCGTTTACCCCCACTACTCGTCTTTTGCAATTAAGGGTTGTATCTCTGGCATAGGGTTTATTCGATCTAATAGATACTTCCAAAAGCCCAATAGTCGTATGGATGCGTGTACTGTTTGATCTTACACGATCGAGTATTTAAATACAACCCCATAAGTGGTGGGGTGGAAAAATTGGTATAAAACCCTATTTAACCTATACGCAAAATATCAGTCGTATTCGAGATGGAGTTCGTTGTGGATCTGCAGGGTTTTAAACGACCCGTTAACAACTTTACGTTGAAGGAGCTAGCTGTAATTGCAGTCGACCAAGCAGCACAACCTGTACCTTTACTATTCGAACCACCGTTCGAGTGGGAGCGCTTACCAGCTCGATATAAAAGTGAAAATTTGTGGCTGGAGCATAATCCTCATGGTTTATCGTGGAGCTCTGGGGATATATCTCATGGAGATTTTAAATTTATATTACCCAACCTTGTGCAGGATTCTCAACAGATTTATGTGAAAGGATTGGAGAAGAAAAATTTTTTGCAAAACATCATACAAGATGCGCCGGTCGTTGATATGTTGGATCTTGGTTGACCCTCGCTGAAAACGTTGAGGAAAGCCTCTGGAACTGACGCTTGTACACACCATGACATACCAAATTCAAATTGTTCCGTTCAAAACGTTAAACTACTGCGGGATTGGTTGTTCAAGCATCGCGACTCATCTACCGATATCACACCTGACCAAAGTCCACAGATGGATATGGTTTGGTGTCATACGTGTGTACAGCATCATCGAAAACCGAAATAATTTTCACTACTGAGCTTTTACGTGTTACGTGATACCGTATGGGAAAGATAAATATGAGCAACTTCCTAATATTTGATGATTAGCTTCCAGTTTTTGTCATAAATATGTCATGCTAACTTATATAATATATAAAATTGTATTGTACTATCGAAAATCACTATACCATCATTATTATGTGATACCATTTTAGAAAACAATAAAGCAGTTTATTGAATTTATATCTGCTGAGTCATTGTCAACTCCACACCTTCATAAATCATACTCAAATCCTTAATTTATATGTATTCTAAGGTTTTTTTTGAGGTTACCATAAGTCTCAATATATATTCAAACTAGACTGTACTAAGTTAAGGAACTTGGGGGTGATAATCAAGCTTCAAATTGTATAAATCTAATTATTTAATTTTTTATTTGTTTATTTACAAGTTGCATTCATCTAACCGGTGAAATAAATTCCAAGGAAAAATAATTATAAATAAACGTTTATTAAACCATCACATTCTTCTCATCGAATTCCCAAATCCCATTCTTTCATAGGAATTCGATTGATTGCCTCATATATTTCCCTTTGGCTTTCCAACTAGTCCTCTCTACCTTGAAATATTTCACCCCAGACGTTATCATCATCATCATCATCAGTAAAATCTTCTTCTGCTCCCGCCGGAATCATCGAGAAATTAGTTTGAGCCTTCAGCTGGAAGTAAAAAATTAATGTTCTTGATTATAATATTATTTAACAATTTGAATATCAAATAACGCAAGTCGGGAATTTTTGTTTAAATTGAACCCTCATATAGATTTTAGTTATACATACATGTTTGCTCTCTTGCTGATCCTTCTCTTCTACCTCCGCAGGTTGATCCCTTCCTCCTTTTCAGGCTTGTCACTCTTTGCCTGCAGAACCTTGATTTTTCTGTGACCCTCCATCAATGTTTCAGTCTAAAATTGAAAAAGGAATGACTTATGGAATAGTATGAAACGCTTATTTTAAATATGATTTATGATTAAGTGATGAATGTCAATACACATTCCGTATAATATTATTTAACAATTTGAATATCAAATAACGCAAGTCGTGAATTTTTGTTTTGATTGAAAAATAAGTTGAATAAGTAATTTTTAAATATTGAATTTAACGCTGGTATGGATTTTAGTTATACATACATGTTTGCTCCCTTGCTGATCCTTCTCTTCTACCTTTGCAGGTTGATCCTTCTTTTCTTCTATCCTCACAGGTTGATCCTCCTTCTCTTCTACCTTCGCAGGTTGATCCTACTTTTTAGGCTTGTCACTCTTTGCCTGCAGAACCTTGATTTTTCTGTAACCCTCCATCAATGTTTTCAGTCTAAAATTGAAAAACGAATGACTCTTATGGAATAGTATGGAACGCTTATTTGAAATATGATTTACTAATAAGTGATAAATGTGAATACACATACCGTAGATCTGATGATGTTGAATCGCTTCAGCAAGATACTGACCGATCGAATGTTTCACTTATGAATTTATACCCGTTACCCTTACCGGAAAGTATGTGTGGAAAATATATCAGCATTGTCTCATAACTCTTTCCTACTACGAGTGTATATAGGGAGGGTGATGATTATTGGAAGCGAACTCAAGATGGGAGCTTGGAGCTCTTTTATATAATTCGAATATTCATGTTTATTAACCCTCATCAGCTAACGATGTTTTGAGCAACCGTTAAAGCTAACGATGGGTCGTTCGTGTCTTTCGCTTATTTCACGATTTTAAAACTTTTGAAAAAATCTGAAAAAATTCATGGGCTTTCTTTGAACTCTTAACTGAATGATAATAATCTGTCCCACCCGAAGAAAAACATTTTTACTAACAATTTCATTCAACATATGGAGACGTGCAGGCATTTTTCACGACAATGTTTAAAAAATCATATCTCCTATGATTTTTTGAATAAATTGGAAAATCCAACGGTGTTCTTTCATTGAAATGACACCCTTTTAGAAAAAAAATATGAGGAATTTCGAGGATTGAAATCGGACCCTTATTTTCCATCCTGAAAAATGCCTATTTCCTGACCTCCGTATATGTGTTTAATGAAGGAAGGGATATTCGGAAAAACTTTTACACGTATGATATGTATAAGTATGTACTTTTATTTACATTTTTTTTTTATCTGCAGTCTGAGCATACAACCGTTCGATGCTTCTCGCATACGGGTCTTCCGCACCCTATACAACAAAATTGTGTTTTTTTATCTTTTGAAAACGGACAAAAAGCACACTTCTTTCGTTTAGGTAGTCTGTCGCTCCCCTAAGGCTCATTTTCTGGGTGACCTAATATTACGGACAAGGACACGCGTAAATGTCGCGATAGCTTTGGATTAGCCGTTCGCTGCACCAATTGCGGGTGCACTAATTTCAATACTAAGTTTTTTATGAATTCAATTCTTGTCATATTATTATTTGCCGATATTAGGTTATGTAAAATGATTGCGTTTATTCCCGCTTGATCGAGCATACCGAAAAATACTCGCATTGGCCATCTTTTTGTTTTCCGAGCAGTGGTGTACGCGGATATCATTTTATCACAGACATCAACTCCTCCTTTCGTTGCATTGTACTGTTCAATTATTTCGGGCTTACCCGATTGTCCAGCAATACCTTTTCGGTGAACAGTCGATGGTAAAAGTACCACTTTATTCCTTTTCGGACAAAACGAAACGAGAGTGAGGCCTTTGCTATTCTGATAGGCGTAACGAGTACATCCGGGCGCTGTTGGTCTAACGAACGATACCGGAATTTCCCGTTTATTTTTGCGGCTCGTCCCAACCGCCTCGAGACCATATTCGTTATGTAATTTTTCACAAATGTTCACCGTTGTGAACCAATTACCGAATGTAATAATTCGATTTGTATGGTGGATTGGCTCGGTCAAAACGCGAACGTAATATTCAGGTACTTTTTCATTATTTTCTGTTCTGACTCTTCCTGTGTACGGAATAGCGTTATACATATATGATGTTTTGGCATCGTTCATCGAAATTGTTTTTATACCGTAACGTGCGGGTTTTGACTTTATATACACGCGAGCACCGTAATTACCGCGAAAACCGAGTAGCTGTTCGTCAATAGTTAAATTATTCGAAGGAGAATAATTGATTCGGCACTTTTCGATGAATAATTCCCAGATTTCCCTAATTGGGGCAGATAAATCGGTCTCTTTTCTCGCGGCTCTAGTTTGCTTATCGTCAAAGCGTAGAACGGAGGCAATGAATTTGAAATGCTCGCGACTCATGACGGTTGCGAAAAATGAGGTACCGAATTCCGACGACCACATCTCAACGAGAGACATTTTGGCTTGGTGTTGTAAGCCCGCGAAATACAATATTCCAATAAATGCTTCGATTTCTATTATATCCGTTTCCCGGTGGGTCGCACTATTATTATTCTCGTCTTCGTCTCTTGTACTCAAGTAATTTCGTATCTCTTCGTTGGTATGAGTAACGATGACGTTGATTATTTCGTCCGTGAATAATGAACTCCAGGCGTCGATCGGGCTTCGAATGGTCATGACGCCCGCAGTTGGAGTGGGAAAATGAACTACCAGTGGCGTAGATCTTCTTCCTCGATTGTCCGGTGCTTTTTTCGACCACTTATAGCCACTTTTTCCGCGAACGTAAACTCTCGTTGCCCGTGTTTCGCCCGGTTCTTCAACTCGCTGCTCCGTTTCCGATTCAGAATGCGAATCTTCACTATCACTCTCAAAATCGTCGCATTCGTCTTCGGAACTTACGAGTTCTTCTTCCTCGATATTATCCTCTTCTTCTGAGGCTTCTCCGCCGAAACATTCAACATTTTTCCCACGCCGGAGTGCATACATTATTTGACTGTCGTTTCGTATCGCCATTTTGCGAACCAAAAATCTGAGACCAATGTAGATACACTTTTTCTTGTGAAATGAACGTATTTTACACGAAAACACAAAAAAAAATTCATGTTTACTTACGTTGAAGCTAACGATGGGTCGTTTGTGTCTTTTGCCGATTTTCACAGCCAGCTGTTTACAAACGGAATGAGAGACAATTCCGGGACTTGGCCGTCGGGTTACCCTCTCCCTAAACATTCCCCCCCCCCCCCCCCCCCCCCCCCCGTTCCACATTTTTACCTGCACGGGTCTACGAGAAATCATAACAGACAATTTTCGCCCGGACACGAATGACCCATCGTTAGCGTTTGAGGGTTAATTGGAAAAGGATGGTCAAATCTTAATACGCCACAGAGAATAATATAGCACCGTAGACATCGAGTAGCAATGGAAATAAGCATATACGTATATTTTTTAACGACGCGTGCCTATAAACAACGCGACAAGTTTGCAGGCTAGTTTCAGGTTACACAAAACAGTGGGAAAAATGCTCCGTTCGTGAAAACTCACCACGTAAGATTTGTACATTCGAAAATGTGAAAGAATTAAACGTATGGTTTGCAACAGCGGATATGTAACAAACTCACAAATAAGTCTCCGCTCGTACGTGACGTGCACCGAGATATCTCTCATCTTTGTCAGCTTCTGAGAAATTGTCGAAAGAATTGTACCTATCACACACATGTATAAGATTATACATCGTACTGGTTTGATATGTGAATAAAGAGCGAAAACCAAATTTTACTCGTTTCATCAATTCATTCCCTCGCGAACCGCATCCTTTCCGAACACCTTTCCCCGCGGATACCTTCCACAGGGTGCCGACGCGATGTTTCCAAGAACTGTTTGTCCGAAAAATTCCAAGAACCATCATCAGGCTCAACTACATGCTAGTTGTGTCTCTGGAAAACGGAAGACATACCAGGAACTGTTTGTTTTGAGAAATTCCACGAATCGTTGGTTATCGGACTCGCATCTGCATGTTCTTCATTGTTTGTCCGAAAAATTCCAAGAACCATCATCGGGCGCGACTATGTGTCAGAAGTTCGGGACGAAGCGCGCCCAAGGTCGTTCTCAGCGATAATTCCGAGAACTGATCGTCGAAATCCGGCGCGGTGAGCTCACCGCAGTTGTCGGGTTACAAGCGATAAGGAGCGTCCCGGCGGAAAAAACGAGTCGCGACCCGTCGATACAACTCGCACGCACCACCCCCCAGCCTGACGCGGGGCTGGCATCTTATTTTGGGGTGTGTGACGTTAATTCGAGGGTATGTGACGTCATATTGAGGGTATGTGCCGTCATTTTGAGGGAGTGTGACGTCATTTCAAAAGTGCGTGACATCATAAGGGGTGTGCCGTCATTTTGTAACGAACTTCTCACAAGGTACCGATAATTCCTAGAACCGTTCGCGAAATTCCGAGAATCGTCAGAGGCGTACCCCGGGAAGCAGCCCGCGCCCTTGCCGAGAAAAATTTAACGGCAGGGCCCCGATCGAACCCGACACGTCGCTGCTGTGACGTAGCTGCAACGTCGCATGACGTAGGCGTGACGGTCACATTGTTGAACGTCCCTTCGTGCGGAGAGACTCCCTTCCCTAGGTTAGAGCCGGGGAGGGGATTAGGGGGTTTAGGTGGCTGGTCAGGAGACCAGCCGAGAAAAATACGGGCGGTGCCGGGTTAAGGCGCTGCGGTGTCGGTCCGGGCCGTCTTGGCGCGATGCCGTGGTGCCCTGGGTCGGACGTAAGGCTGGTACGGCGGTAGCAGCGGAGGTGGCGGCTCAATCTCGCTAGGCAACTGCTGGACGGGAGCTCCGGCGAAGGTCCTTGCCACGCACGTCCGTGGTTTGGCCGGGGTGGCCCGAACTCGCTTGGAGAGTCCCTCTGTCTGAGTCCCGCTCTCTGTGGTCGGGGTACGGAGTACTGGCCGTGGAAGCCTGGAACCCGGGGCGGTCTGGGTCCCTTGGGTCCGGGAGTCCGGCTTGGTAGACCACGCTAGACGGGGTCCCTTGGGGCGACGAGCTTCCTCGGTGCAGCGGGCCGCGTAGCGTTGGGCGAGGGCGAGCCGTCGGATGTCGTCGGAAGTCAACGCTAGACGCTGGGAGAACAGATCGTTCCCGACCATTCGTCGGCGTGGGAGAGGTAGTCGGGGGGTTAAAGAACTGAGCCACCGTAGTTGTGCAAAAGTACGAGACACCGTATCTTTATTAGGGTTAGCAAGGCTTACTGACAAACGTTCGGTCGAGTATTATGTCGACTTGGCAACTGTCGTAGCGAAGCTGATATTACATGAAAAATCGACGGAGCTTAATTAATAGGAGCCTTACTTCTATTGTGAGAGAGGTGTTTAGGCGGTGCGCTACGGCGCCCGCCGGCCCACCCCCTCGGACTCCGATCGCGCGCAAGAGAAGGCATGCGGGTTGCCGGGTTGCCGGCGTAGGCGGGCAACAACATGACGTAGGCGTGACGTAGGCGTGACGTCATGAAACCTTATAGAACTTCTTCAAGAACACCCCCCGTCGCCCCTCCCTGCCTCTCGCCCTCACACGGACACGGGGAAGTGTGCATGTGTGCGTGCGTGAATGTGTGCACTAATACGCGTTGGTCCAGACTCTCCTAGAATATCTACCGAGTGCCTGAGAAGCGATACAAGGCAAGCTATACTTCTTTCCAGGCTACGTATCACCGAATGATACGATACTCTATAGCAAATTTTCTGATACAGGGGCACGCTAGCGATTTTAATTATAATACTGGCGATATTACTTCGGTTAATGACTCTAATTGATTTGCTTAGATAACAGATTAAATTCAAATAGACCTAAACAGACTACAACCAAATGGGTTCGCAAAATTACTTATCTTGAATAAACGATGATTTCAAAGATATTCAGCAAGATTCGGATTAAAGAACTTACTTATTAACCCTTTACCGTCACACTACCAAAAAATATCATGGTCGTCACACTGGGTCGATTCTACCCAGTCAGTTTTCAAAAAACGATTGTAAGCAAACTATCGGTCCGAAGTGGTTCGAAAAATTACGCAACATGCTCTGAACATTCTAGATGATGGACGAAGAATTTATTTATGAGAAATAAAATGGCGACATGTTGACAAAAATTCATAAAGAGGTGAGAACGCAAAAAAGACACTTTTCCGCTAAAAAAAATCATAAGTCTGTGAAATTTGAATATTTTTATCTAAGATTTGGACGTGATACTCCTTAGATATGCTACTTTTGAGAAAAAAATATTAGTATAGTGCGCGTTTCAAAAAAGGTATTTATTCCGACATGTGAAGAAGGTCGATTATGGAGTAGGAAAAAATGGTGAATTATGCAAAAATATGGTTTTTATTCGTAAAAACAAAGTGTATTGTTGCCCCCCCCCCCCCCCCCCCCCCCCCCCTTCAGAACTGACGTAGGACGGTCTCGAGGGCGCAACTCCAAAATGCGTGATACCGGTGAAGCATTCTCAGCCTCCGTATCCTCATCATCGTCCGACGCTTCGAATCGTCGACGCTGCCTTCCGATATTTCACTTACGTTGTCATGTTCATCTTCGGATGATTCGCCACCAAAATTTCCGACATCATCGTTGAGCAATTGCGATTGAAATGCCTGATCCCGTAAATTATATGCCATCTGGCAGCAATAAAATTCGTTATTTATATATAAATTATCGAGAAAAGAAGATATAGCGGGTACCACAGATATACTTACTGTCGCAACGGTTGTGCTGAACAAAAAGAGAGAAAAAAAAATACCATTTTTTTTAAGAATACATGCGTCACCGTCACACTTGGGTCGAATCTACCCATGCCGCGTGCACGATGTTGTTCGACTTGACTTGGATCAACTTATTAAAGGTCCGTACATGTAGGGGATACTTCAAAGCGTAGGTCTATGGCAACGGAAGTTCCGTTGGAAGTCAGGGAATATTAGATATTTACGCCGAAAGTAGATCGACGGGTCGATTCTACCCAGTGTGACGGCGAAGGGTTAACTAACTTAGCCCATGACATCTACGTTCAGCCAACCCTCGGGGAGTCGGAAATTAATTAGCGACACACCATACAAAATAATATAATACTAACTACAGAGATAGACCAAAGAAATAACTACAGAAAATAGATATAGGCAAATAGCTGAATCAAGCGGTAAGGTAAGTAGGCGGTAAGGTATCAGATAATAAGCATCAGCGAAAATCGGAAAAATAGCACTACTAGAATAGGCAAGAGAAAATGGCTACGGCCTACCTTTTTGAAAATACTGCACGCTTCACAAAAGATACGTTACGATAAAGCGGAAAATTCAGCGAGACCTCGTGGCTTGTAACGTGGTGGACTTCCAGTCCGCCACTGACCAGCCTTCCCTGCACGCAGGGACGATCTGCGACACCTAGTTTTAATTCCTAAAGGTTCCCTAAGGCAAGCCTCTAGTTCCCCAGCTCTAGCATGTCTGTCTGCCTGAAGTTTATGTCAGTAGGTTGAGGCGACGCTGGACTGCGAGGGACGACGGGGGAAAACGGCCACGGTGGTCGGCGGGGAGGGATGCTGCAGAGCCTCGCCGCTAGTACCTGTACCTCGGTCCACAACTACCGGACAACAGCCAGCGAGCCAGCCAGCCGGTCCGTAGAGGGCCGCCTGCCACAGCCTCATGCTGCCGCTCCTCCCTGCGTTACCTCCCGAGCCGGCCGCAGCTATCGTATGACGTCATCGCACCAAGGTATGGCGAGATCGGCGGGTGCCGAGCGGCTATCTCCCTCGCCATTATCAGCGACACCTGCGCGACATTTCCGCATCCTAAGAAGAGGACGGCGGAAACGAGGGGAATCGCTATCTTTTTTCCTGCGCCTAGCGCTGTTACCGTCGTTTACGCTTTTCTGTTCTGCGTTTACCTTTATTTCACTGCGTGCTGCCTTTTTCTCTTTAGTCTACCTTACTTAATTTTTCGTTTTGCTTTCTTTTGAATCAATCAATTTTGAGTTTAGTGCCTCAGTTTCTCTTATATTTGCTTCATTTATTGTTAGTTGTATCGTTCGTTCGGCTTAACCGACGTCCGCTGCGTGGAGTGTGTGTGTATGGGTGGATGTGCTGCTACCGTCCTGTGCCGTGGGGCGGTATTATATAAAACTTATTCCAGGTGAACTGATTTTTAGACCTATCTCGACTGGACTAGTTGGGGTTGTGCAAAGCATTGAACATTTCACGTGCAGACGAGGATCGAATGACTTCGGCTGCCGATGTTATTATATGATCTATCCCCGAGCGGTGAGGGGTTGACCGATGGGGTTGCTTGCTATTTTGAATGCTAAAACAAACTAGCTGAACTAGTATGCTCTGTTCTAAGTAGCTGGGAATTGGAGTGGTACGGAGGATCGAAGTACGCGTGCACACCAGTTTAAATTGTATTTAATTTATAGAACAAAAGATAGGTATTGATAGAGCACAAAGATAAAAGAAAAATAATAGATCGGTTTAAAAGAAGAAAATAATGAGAATTCGTTGACGCCTTTACAGTTTCAGAGTTTGTTCTACTATACAGGGTGATTCAGGTTGGGCGCACCACCTTACGTGGGTGTATTCCTCCTGAAAATCTAAGACCGAATTTTCTTTACCAAAACTTCGAGGGACTAACGGTTTGGGAGCTACGGAAGATCTTATTGTTAGTTGACCAATCACAGGGCTTATGAGTGACGTAGACAGGGTCGGTTCAAGAGTGTAAGTCGAGCAGTGCTCGCGGCGGTTCGATTTTTATTGTACGACGTTTCAGTTCGATTTCTAGATGAGTATGACAGCGTTGCCTCCTGGAGATGTATTCGTACGGCATTCACCTCCGTTCTCGTCGTCCTGATCCTCTGCTTCATAGTTTCAGTCGTCCAGGTCCTCCGTTCGGTAGTTTGAGTCCCCCAGGTCCTCCGCTCCGTAGTTTTAGTCGTCCAGGTGCTGCGCTTCGTATTTCTTGGAGTCCAGGTCCCCCGCTCCGTAGTTTGAGTCGTCCAGGTCCTCCGCTCCGTAGTTTCAGTCGTCCAGGTCCTCCGCTCCGTAGTTTTAGTCGTGAAACTATGGAGCGGATGACCTGGACTACGAGAACTACGAAGCGCAGGATCTAGACAACTAAAACTAAGGAGCGGAGGACCTGGACGACTCAAACTACGGAGCGGAGGACCTGGACGACTTAAACTACGGAGCGGATGACCTGGACTACGAGAACTACGAAGCGCAGGACCTAGACGACTATAACTAAGGAGCGGAGGACCTGGACGACTCAAACTACGGAGCGGAGGACCTGGACGACTTAAACTACGGAGCGGATGACCTGGACTACGAGAACTACGAAGCGCAGGACCTAGACGACTAAAACTAAGGAGCGGAGGACCTGGACGACTCAAACTACGGAGCGGAGGACTTGCACCACGCGAACTACGAAGCGCAGGACCTGGACGACTCAAACTACGGAGCGGAGGACCTGCACTACGCGAACTACGAAGCCGAGAACCTGGACAAATCAGACTACGATTCTGAGGATCTGGACTACAAGAATCACGGAGTGGGGGACCTAGAACTATGCATCAGAGGATCAGGACGACGAGACGGAGGTGAATGTCGTACGAAGACATCTCCAGGAGGTGACGCCGTCATACTCATCTAGAAATCGAACTGAAACGTCGTACAATAGAAATCGAACCGCCGCGGGCACTGCTCGACTTACACTCTTGAACCGGCCCTATCTACGTCACTCATAGGCCCTGTGATTGGTCAACTAAGATCTTCCGTAGCTCCGAAACCGTTAGTCCCTCGAAGTTTTGGTAAAGGAAATTTGGTCTTAGATTTTCAGGAGGCATACACCCACGTAAGGTGGTGCGCCCAACCTGAATCACCCTGTATACTATAAGGTTATATTAAATTAGGAAGAAAAGAGTGAGTCGAGGAGTGTGTTTCCTAGGAAGGTGTGGAGTAGACTGTTAGAACCTACCACCGAGTCACCAGAGTTGTACTTGCCGACCTGAGTTTCCAGTGTAGGCGTAGGATGCGTGTAAGGTGCCGGGCGTGGTCACTACGACCGTTGAATTCCCAATTCGTAGGGGGCTGCCCCTCCTCGATGATGCCTCGCTTTGACTGGAAGATCCTTTTCAGTAGTCGGTCCCAAGGGGTTAAGGTGCACCTTGCACGGCCTCCAGGTGAAGAGCACTTTGATCTTTTCACTCCAAGTTTTCGACTGACTTTGGGGTGGCATTTCGTCTTGCATTACAGCTCGGTTTCTCGGTGATGGGGTTGGTATTTTTGCCGATCACTAGTTGCAATTTTTCCTAGGGCCAACGCACTCCTAGGTCCACCTACTTCTGTGTCCGAGCGAGTAACCGGAGAAGAATGCGCTTGGTAAGCAGGTGGTGCAAGGCATAAGCAGCGTGTGCTCAGGGCCGTTCGTAACAAACACGATGCTAGGCTACAAGTCACAATTCTGAAATATGAAATCAAGATTCGCGGCAGGGAATCGCCGCCAAGTATCCGTAAGGCTTCTGATAGAACTAATATCTCTAGAAATCATTTCATTATTTATATCATGGTTTGAAATATTTTTATTATTATTATTATTATTATTATTATTATTTATATTATTATTATTATTATTATTATTTTCTAAATCTTTCTATGGATATTACCTGCTCAAACGTGATAGTTCTTATGAGGAGATCTATACTTCATCATCAAGATTCGCTGTAGTGAATCGCCACCAAAACCCGTAGGCTTTTGATATTTAATATCTCTAAAAATTATTTCATTATTTATATCATCATTTCATAGATTATTATTATTTGTTTTTTCTTCTTCTATGGATTTTATCTGTTCAAAGTTAGTTTTTAGGAGCAGAAAAATCCCCGAAAAAGGTCGAATTTTTAGCTCAACTTGTGACTGGAATCTAGGCTTCGATATAATCCTCGAGAAAATCTTCGCCGTCGATTTAATTTGAGATGATATGTAAATAATCTTATGGACTTGATTTCCAGTAGCACATGTAGAATTAATTCAAAAATTCGCCAGGAGAGAATGGGTGCAAAGGCTGTCGGGACTGAAGATCTTGGCAAGGTTCTTAAGATAAATCCGGAGTTCAATCTTCTACGAGGTTCATGAGAGGTGTTGTAAAACGGCTCCGATTCAAGATATTCGGAGAAGGTTTATCCAAAAACTGAATTACAACAGTAAAAACTCTCGGGTTGACTAGATCTCGACTTGGGGAAAAGATCTAGCCGATTGATAGTACGAATTATGAATATTACTTAATAGAAAAGAAGATTTAGAATTCAATTAAATAAAGACACGTTCGTACGGTTTCACGTTTAATTACCAAGTGCTCAATCGTTTGGTTGCTAGGAACCTTTACAAACAAATAAAAGTAACTTTAAAACAGAAATTCTATTTGAAATAACTAAAAACATATGTTTAATGAGTTGCGTATAACTCTTATAATTAACTGCCTTCTAAGAGTAGAAAAAGAAATCATCTAACGGCCGTTTTGCTAGAAGGTACCCCTTCTCAATCCCCCCCCACATCTGCTAATTCCCTATTTTGGGTTAGCGGATGATGTTCGCAAAACGGCCTGAGAAAAATGATGTTAAAAGTCCCTCTATTTTGTCCTTCTAAAGTCTCCAGTTCATAGGCATTCCCTAACTTGACAGATTTGACTCGAAAAGGCCCCTCATAAATTAAGAAGAGCTTTTTTGTTTTCTCCTCCACTGCTGAGGATAATTTATGATTTCTCACTAGCACTAATTCTCCTATTTGGTAAAAACTATATTTAGTATGTTTATCATCTAGAATTTTGTTTCTATTAGCAATGACAATCTTGTTATTTAGTAAAGCTAGTTGTAGCCTCTCTTTGCGAGATAGCAGTATATCAGAAACAGGAAAAACTATGTTTGGCCCTTCTTCCTCGAGTTGTTGTTGACCCATCAGATCATTTGGACAGAAACCAGTTGCCGAGTGTACAGTGGCATTTATAGTATTCTCTGTTGGTGTTGCCCACTTAACCCAATTTTTATGATTATCATGGCAATATGTCCTGAAAACTCGCCCAATCTCCTTCATGACCCTTTCAACAGGATTCGACTGTGGATGGTAAACCGAGGTATGACTCATTCTAATTTCTTGTTCTCTCAGAAAATCAATCCATTTTCCAGAAATAAATTGCCCCCCATGATCACTCAGAATCTGTTTTGGTTTCCCTACTTCGCTGAAAAAACGGTGTTCAGCTTTGTTTATTAACGTCTCAGTTTTTAAACTTTTAACTGGGTATAGTTTTACATATCGAGTGCAAAGATCCATGAATACCATAATATATTTAAGGTTTGCCCTTCCGGTGGGTAACGGTCCGAAAAAATCAATTGCTACAACGTCCAAAGGATTTTCGATGAGAATAGATCTTGCTTTACCTAATTTACTTTTCTGATAAAATTTACTTTGTTGGCACAGCAAACATGATCGAATTACGCTCCTAAGTTTGCTTTCCATATTAGGAAAATAGAACTTTCTCTGTAGATATTTAAAAACCTTATTTGTCCCGAAATGTAACAATTTCTTATGTGTTTGTTCAATAAGTTCCTGTTCGCAATCTGTTGTTACCCAAACTTTCCAAAATCCGTTTATTTTAACAAACAGGATATCATTCAAAATCTGTTTTTCCATATTTTTGAATTGTGGATTATTCCTGATTAAGATCTGAATTTCTTCGCGCTGATCGCGCTGTTTTTTCAAAATTAACTTCACTATTTTTCCATAATCCAGTTTGTTTTTAACTTCCTCTACTAAATTAATTTGAAAAGTCTTAAAAAATGTTACAGTTTCTTGTAAACGTTTATTTGCAGAATTTACCACCTCTGGATAGCGTGACAAGGTATCTGCAACCACATTCTTTTTTCCTTCTATATATTCTATGTTATAATTAAACTGTTGTAAAAACAGCGCCCATCGTGTGATTCTACTATTAGTAAGTCGACAAGTCTGTATAAACTCTAATGCTCTATGGTCTGTTCGTATGGTTAGTTTTGAGCCTAACAAATAAATTCGCCACTTGGTTAGAGCATGAATAATTGCTAAAGTCTCTTTTTCTGTCGTTGTATAATTAATCTCTGCGCCTCGCAAAGTACGACTAGTATAAGCGAGCACCTGAGGTTCTCCTTCAATATTGTATTGGTATAGTTTTGCACCTAATCCATGACCAGATGCATCGCTTTCTATGAAAAATTCGCGTCCCATTTTTGGGTGATGAAGAATGCAGCTTTGGAACAACTTCTCTTTAATTTTTTCGAAAGAATTCTGTAATTCGGCGTCCCAATAGAATTTAATTCCTTTTTTAAGTAGTTTTTGCAAAGGAAAAACCGTGTCTGTAAAATTTGGAATAAATTTACGCTCCCAGTTGCACAATCCTAAAAACGATTGAAGTTGCTTTCGATTTTTCGGAATTGGGAAACTCTTTATATTTGTTAAAGTCTTCGGTTCTATTTTCATACCTTCTTTGTCTATCCTATGACCAAGAAAACTTAACTCTTGTTGAGCGAAACGCGATTTCCCTAACTTTACCGTTATTTTAGCCTGATGTAAACGTTCTAAGATAAGATTAATATGCTCCATATGTTGTTCCCAAGTAGCCGATGCGATAAGAATATCGTCAATATAGTTTATACAGAAAGACTTAACATCAAAACCTAAAATCTTGTCCATTGCCCGTGAAAAAGAAGCTACTGCCGTGCAAAGACCGAAAGGAAGTCTAGTAAATACATAGCTTCGATCGTTGTAGATGAATCCAGTGTATTGTTGTGAAAAAGGTTCCAAAGGAATCTGCCAATAAGCACTTGATAGATCCAATGTCGTAAAATATTTAGCTTCACCCAAATTTACAGTGATCTCGTCAAAATTAGGTGGTTTCTCGTAGTCCTTAATCATTCTAAGATTGAGATACCGTGCATCCATACACAAACGTATTTCTCCTGTTGGTTTAATCACCGTGACTAAAGGATTAACGTATTGAGTAGCTCTTCTAACAATTACCCCAGCCTTTTCCATTTCTTCTATCTGCCTATCTGTACTGACACGATGTGCGAACGGAATAGGGTATTGTCGTTTATAGAAAGGAGTGTCGTCCGTCAATTCTATAACATGTTCGTATTTGTCGGTCAAGCCAGGTTTATCATCGAATACAGCTTTGTTTTTAAAAATCCATTGATCTAGCTCTAGCAATTGTAAATCATTCAAATGAGTATATTGATCGATATTTGTTCTAATCATTGTCAACAAGTGATTTTCCTTTTCTGTTGAATTTTTAACCGACCCATCCAAATTATAAGAAAACAGTTCAAAAAACAGTCCTTGTATAACTAGTCGAGACGTAGAAAAATCAAGTTGAACTTCATTATTAGTCATCCAATCTGTCCCTAAGATTGATGGTTTGATTAATTTCGGAACCACTATGAAAACTGCCGGACAAACTAACGATCCAAAATCTAGATTCAAAAGAATTTGTTTAGATACTAAATTTGTCTTATTTCCCAGTGCCCCTTGAATAGAGATACCCGTCATTGGTAGTTGTTCGTATACAATATTTTTTTGTTTGATAGTATTGAAGAACTCCTCTGAAATGCAAGAAATTTCTGCACCAGTATCGAAGAGTATATCTATAGTAATATTTTCTGTATTAACATGAATTGTAGGTTTGATTTGTAAAAATTCAACTACTTTCCTATTTTCTTCTATCAATAGTTCTTGATCGGTCCCAAAAATTGATAGTATTTTTCGCCCTCCTACTGGGACTCGTAAGGAGTGGCTTTCTAGTTTTCCTGCGATTCCTGTGCCGGTAACAATTCGCAATCATCTTGTTGATAGAAAAAATTTGTATCATTATCTGAATTACCGGCTGTCTCTAACAGTTGAATCTTACGAGGATTGTTATCCCGATTATTATTTGAAGATTCTGTTCGACGGTTCTGATAACTATTCAAAGGAATTGAACGATTATTTGATCCCACATACCCCGTAGTGGGTTCCGGGCCTCGATTATTTTGTTTACCCATTCCATGATTATTGTTCGAGTTACTTTGATTATTAAAAGACGCTCGCATAGCACTACGTTTTTTTAATAATAACTCTATTTTTTCTAGCGCCTGCACCAATTCTAAAAAACGATTGAATTTCCTTCCTGAGAGGAAAAGAGTTACGTCGTATGAACGGTCAAAATGTTCAATGAGCATGTCAACTAATTCACATTCCTCGTACGGGGGGTTGAAAAATTTCGCCTGTCCCAAAACACGATATAGATAAGACACTCTACCACCATCCACATTCGAATCATATTTTCCGTTAAAAAGTTGTTTCCTCAATTGGAATTGCTCCTCTTTACCCCAGAATTTGAGTAAAAATTCGCTTCTGAACTGGTCATAAGAATAAAACTGGAGAGTACCATACCATGCCTCTGCCTCACCAGTTAGTCTCTGTCTTACAATATTCAGTCTCGCACGGTCAGATCGCTGCTCCCAATAAGTCTCATCTTCCAACAACTCGAGGAAGTATACGGGATGTATAGGACGCGTCCCGCCTTCATATCGCGGTAGTGCTTCCTTATCAGGTTTTGGTAGGAATTTGAAATCACTTGCAGGGTTACTAGGATAAGGAACGTCATTGCATGAATTAAATACAGGTTCATGTGTTTCTGTTGGTTTTAAAAGTAATTGTTCCTTCGTGGGTATTTTTTTTTTTTCTATAAATTCTAAGAATTCCTTAAAAAGCTGATTTCGTTCCATCAAATTATTATCTTTTACTGTTTCTTCATTCACTGATGTGGTTTCGTTAGAATATACTACAGTAGGATTTTTAACTGGCTGTTTCGCCATTGACTTGGTTTTGTTAATAACTAAATTTTCTGTACTATGATTAAGATTTCGTCGTTTGTCCGCTGGTAACTGCGGGGAAGACAACTCGATCATGCTTCGATGGTGTCCAGCTCTTGTTTGCGTCATGATATTATATGAATAAAAACAAAAGAAAGAGAAAAAAAAAAAATTGCCGTAAAATGACAGTCGTCTCTTGATTGTATTCGTCAACGGAATTATACGAACGAGTTTTGTATATCTTCTTTGGATAACAAAAACACTATCGCTTGAAGGTTCTAGAAGTTTCGATGCGTGTTTGAGCAAATATGGAGTATTGATGCTTCCAATTCGTTTTGAAGAGGAGAAAAAAAAAAAATTCTCGTAACAAAAAACTCTGACCTTGAAGTTCCGACCTCTTCGTCTCCTGGGTCCTGTCACGGTCGCCAAAATCTGTGACTGGAATCTAGGCTTCGATATAATCCTCGAGAAAATCTTCGCCGTCGATTTAATTTGAGATGATATGTAAATAATCTTATGGACTTGATTTCCAGTAGCACATGTAGAATTAATTCAAAAATTCGCCAGGAGAGAATGAGTGCAAAGGCTGTCGAGACTGAAGATCTTGGCAAGGTTCTTAAGATAAATCCGGAGTTCAATCTTCTACGAGGTTCATGAGAGGTGTTGTAAAACGGCTCCGATTCAAGATATTCGGAGAAGGTTTATCCAAAAACTGAATTACAACAGTAAAAACTCTCGGGTTGACTAGATCTCGACTTGGGGAAAAGATCTAGCCGATTGATAGTACGAATTATGAATATTACTTAATAGAAAAGAAGATTTAGAATTCAATTAAATAAAGACACGTTCGTACGGTTTCACGTTTAATTACCAAGTGCTCAATCGTTTGGTTGCTAGGAACCTTTACAAACAAATAAAAGTAACTTTAAAACAGAAATTCTATTTAAAATAACTAAAAACATATGTTTAATGAGTTGCGTAGAACTCTTATAATTAACTGCCTTCTAAGAGTAGAAAAAGAAATCATCTAACGGCCGTTTTGCTAGAAGGTACCCCTTCTCAAACTTCAAGTGGACCATCATCAATTTTTCAAATATATGCATATCTATACACAAATAATGGGCAGCGTAGACCTTGGCATCTGTACAAGCTATCGTATGATTCTCTAAAGGAGATTTCTAGGTCGAATAGAATATCTCGTGCGTTTTGCACAAACCCCAAAATAAATGTGTTGATTGTACATGGAATTTCATTCTATGACGAATAACCAGGAGTTGATCTTCATCTATGTATAATACTGTTGCGTATTTAAGCTCACGATTATTTAAGATGATTAAATGTGGGTTCCCGAGAGAAATAAGGTGAACAGGAAACGAAATAAGATGAAATAGATAATTGGGTTGTATTTAAGAAAATACACGTCTGTCTTAGCTCACAGCTAAAACAAGACTGTTTTCATGATAATGTCGTTGTGAGGAGTAACCGTTTATCATTTATCAAATGTTAACATCTTTTATCTTAGATGACTACTAGACCTGCAAATTGAATATGAGGGGTGTTTTTTGACCTTTGTAACAATACATTAAAATCCGTTCAGCGCTGACCTGTTTGTACATACGAATAGTAATGAAATAGTCCGCAAAAACATTGTAAATGTTAAGAATTACCGACAAGTACAAAAATAGTTTCGCCAGCCAAAAACTCAGAAGTATCATACTCTTTTTGAAAGACAGACTACAAATCTCGCACGTGAAATCAGGCAACAAAGCCAAGCAATACCTTAGTTAAGTTTTATTTTTCAAATTATGTTTATCAAATGTTAATTAATGGAAATCAATTAAAAACCAATAGGAATTATTCGTTACTTTTAACAAAACAGCATCTTGGCGCCGGGAAATATTGCCGAAGGAAGTTATCCGTATGACGATACAAACTGGGCGGGCATAGATTGTTCTGAAAATGATCAATTGCTGCAGTGTGAGGTAGAATGGGAAATTAGTGTGTCTGTAAATATAGAATAGATTTTAATCTCTTCGTTATCGACTCATGAAAAATTGATGCAATTCGATGTATATTTTCTGCAGGTAGAACAGGAAGGGAGACGTTGAAAAAAGCATTAACCCAGAATACCAATAATGGGTACAGCCAGGATATGTACCATTTCATGGCTTTGACATGTTCATATCGTGGCGTGACAACCATAGGCGAATGTTGGTGAACGATGGATGCACAATTCTCAACTGCAACGATGCAACTAAGTAATGCTGATTTGGAATTGAACCCATCGTCAAAATAAAAACTCCAACTTCCAGGGCCATCGTTCATAAACTTATTAGTTCTCGCTGTATAAGACGTATTCTGTAAAAGTATTGACACGATAGGTATGTTGTCAATCTCTTTTTTGAAAGTCTTTCCAAAAACAATAAGGTCATGTAAATAAACAAGACAGATTTTTCCCGACAATCCTTAAAGAATCGCTTTCATGGCGCCTTCAAAAGTCGCAGGAGCATTACATAATCCAAAAGGCATGACTTTGAATTGCCATAATCCCCCAAGACCAGAGACGGAGGCAGTTTTCTCCTTATCCACTAGATTCATTCCGATCTGCCAGTAACCACTTCGAAGATCGATAGTACTGAACCATCGGGATCCAGTCAAAAGATCTACAGTCTCTTCTATATTGAAAAAGGGATACGAATCCTATTTGGTTATGTCATTTAGCTTCCTATAATCTATACAGAACCGTTTGGATCCATCCTTCTTATTGACCAATACATTAGGGGATTCCCAAGGGCTGAAAGAGGGCTCAATTACACCATTGACTAGCACGTCTTCTACCAGTTTGCTAACTTCTTTACTGCCGTTCAATGGAAGTCTGCGAGCAGCTCGTTTGAATGAAACGTTCTCCCCAGTGTCAATTTTATGTCTCACCACAGTGCAGTGTCCAATATCTCTTCGGATTTTGCGAAGGAGTCTTTAAAATCCCCTAATGAAGATACGGAATCTTTCGCATAAGATTCATCCAAGTTCATCACAGATCTGCCTATGAGATCTTCAAAAGGTGTGGGGGCTTTGATTAAAAAGTCTTTACTTGATCCTTCCTCGCGGTCAATTCGTCCTTTGACAAAGTTACAGCAAAAATCTCCGGGTTTCGTGTAAGTTGAATTAAATCATGAACCCTAGGAGCGTTACAAGAAGGATCGGAAGGAAAACCTTTGGTCGTTAAAAGAGATATCTCACGTCGACCAGAAATTAATGAATTGGTAGGAGTAGAAATAATACGCCCATGAGTAGTCAAAAAATCTAACCCCGAAATTCCATCATCCTCTACATCAGCTACATAAACTTTATGGGAAGAAGTAATAAATCCAGTAATAGCAACCTGGACGGAAGTTTTTCCCAAAACGGGAGTGGTCTTTCCTACAGCTTCACTTTATCGATCTCGGATAAAATCCCACTTCTGACCCTAATTTTGCAAAATGTGATTACGATAAATTAAATTTGGGTTCCCGAGAGAAATAAAGTGAATAGAAAGCGAAATTAGATGAATAAAGAAATTAGTTGTATTTGAGAAAATACATGTCTGAACTAGCCCAAGACTAGAACAAGACTGTTTTCATACAATAATGCAGTTATGAGGAGTAACCGTAAATATTTATCATCTGTTAACATCTTTCATCTTAAATGACTACTAGACTTTGCAATTTGAATATTAGGGGTGTTTTCGACCTTCTTAAAAATACGTTACAATATATTGTAACCGTTGGGCACAATCAACACAGCCGAGCGCGCACCACTAACAGCGCAGCGCAAAAAACCACGAGGTGACATATAACGGGTATAAAAGTCACGCACAGCACACAATATTGCAGCAACATTGCAGCAATGTAACATGCAACATTTGTAATATTACGTGCAACGTTGCAGACATATTACAGCATCATTGAAATGTCCTCTGATTTTATTGTGGTGCAATGTTGGTGTAATCTGTCCATGTAACGTTTCCAAAATATTTCGTTGCCATATTTCCGGAAGGAAATTTCAGCGATATAGTATAAATTTTCAAAAAAAAATGTTGAATGTTGAATGAATAATTCACATAGTTTGACTGATACTAAATTTTAGATTTATAACATTAAAATACGTTATTATAAATGCTTTTGAAAAACAACATTTTTGTTACTTGGACAAGTCTCAACACATGGAATCACAGCTGTCTACTTAATTAGACTACTATAACCTAGCTTTACAAAGAAAAATGAAACAAAACATAACATTTTTGTACGTTTTGAAATTAAATATGATTTACTTTACTTTATATAATTAAATTTGGAATTTCAGTATTTTATTTTCAAAAAAAAAAAAATGTTTAATAGAATAATGCAAGTAGTTTGACTGATACCATATTTTAACATATAATTATATATGAGGTATTTTACGCCAACTCGGCGGCATTTGACCCTGACCCTCTACGATCTGTTCCATTATTTTTTATCTTATTTAACCCACAGAAAAACGTACTCTCAATTTTTTCCGGATTTTTGGGATCAGCCGGTCTCTCAAAAGGACTTGATGCACCTCACTTTTCGAAAACAAAAACGCCCATTTTGAAAATTTTCAAAAAATTTACGAAAATTCTGTGTCACAACACAAAAATTTTGAGCCATAAAACATAGCGGGAGGATTTTGAAAAAAAAATCTTATTCAATTTTCTAAGTTAGACAAAACTTTTTTTTCTCGTTTTCGTACATTTTTTGTATACCATTCTGAAACGGTATCAGTGGATAGCCGGGAGAGCAAGAGCGACAGACAACACAACACAAACAGACCAGCCGTTGACCAGCTGATATTCAAAGTTGCTCGCCGAATATTCGAGTTGCGTGACGTCAGTGGTAGGCAGGAATAGGGTATAAAAGCCGCTGAGCACTTCGCTCCGCAGTGATACTTGGCAAAGCGCTAGATCGACTCACTTGGTATATTAGATCCAAGGTCTACTTGGACTAATAACTTAGCTTCACTTTCCATATAACTATCCAATTCAAGAATCAATTTTAAAGTCTATTGCTTAATATAAAGAATAGCGAATATAATTTGTAAAAGAGGCGGTTTCTAAAGCAGGGCTAGCACTCATTAAATTCATTACTCGATCAAACATATTTACCTCGAATAACGAGTTTCAAAGATAGAAAGAGCGGTTAGAATAAGAGTAGCAGTAAGTTCTTTTGTTAAAATTTCATTTTGATTTATTATTTTTGGCAAATCCTTTATTTCATGATTAACATTTCAGTTCATTAATTTATTGACTAAATAAAATCAAGATTCGATTATAAAGTTCTTTGTTCGACATTTCGCCTAGCCGATTTCTCCAGCACCTTGATACCACATGAGCCAAGTATAGGTTAGAATAGAGACAGCTTTGTGGAGCAATTCGCCGAGTCTGGTGAATAGTCTAGGGATCGTAATTAGGCAGGAATAAGGAACTGATAGGACACCAGGCTTGTGCGAAAGCGCCGGTTCTGGATAGTAGGTGGCTTTGTTAACTCCGAATCCACAATAATACGGCTCTGTTAATTCCGAGTCCGTTACAGTTAGCAATAGGTTGATAAAAAAGTAAACAGGTGGATTTTGTGGCAGAACCAATTTTTCCCCACCACGAGCGTTGAAGAGTCCCGATTTCTTAAAATCCATCTAAATTCCTCACATCCGTGACAAAGAATTCACAGTTACTACCGGATTCCCCTAACGCCTTCAGCCTGGGAAATCCGGGAACGTTACAATTCGTATAGCAGTACATCCTTGTGTACATGTACACTAGGGTGTCCGTTATTTCCCAAATTGATTTTTTTCACTTGGGTATGGTCCAAATCATTAGTTTATAGCCTAAAAACAACTATGAAAAGAAAAAAAAAAATTTAATTTCCATCAACCCCTCCCTGAATGACGATACTTTTGCCATTTGATTAACATGGGATTTTTGCGCTGTTTGGATTTTAATTTTTTTTTCGGTTACTATATTCATTACCTCGTTGAATATTGTTGATTCGTCGACTGTTCTGACCTATTTCGACGGACAAATTTTTACATTGGAGAAAAGAAATTTTTTCGTGAGTTTTGAAGAGGTCAATTGATTTTATTTTTAATAATTGTGTTTTCAATATTTTCGAATATTTTTGAGTGTATTGACTTTCCAATACTTTTTGTCTATTTTAGGGTTGAATATATGTTTTTATACGCCTCATTACTGTTTAATATAAATTTTGACCTCTTCGAAATTTTTTTCATGAGTTTCAAAGAGGTCAAAATTTATATTAAACAGTAATGAGGCGTATAAAAACATATTTTGAACCCTAAAATAGACAAAAAGCATTGGAAAGTCAATACACTCAAAAATATTCGGAAATATTGAAAACACAATTATTAAAAAAAAAACAATTTTGACCTCTTCAAAACTCATGAAAAAATGTCTTTTCTCCAATGTAAAAATTTGTCCATCCAAATAGGTCAGAACAGTCGAAGAATCAACAATATTCAACGAGGTAATGAATATAGTAACCGAAAAAAAAATTGAAGTCTAAAAAGTACAACAATCCCATGTTAATCAAATGGGAAAAGTATCGTCATTCAGGAAGGGGTTGATGTAAATTAAATTTTTTTTTTACTTTTCATAGTTGTTTTTAGGCTATAAACTAATGATTTGGACCATACCCAAGTGAAAAAAGTCAATTTAGGAAATAACGGACACCCTAATGTACACATATACACATATAAAAGGATGTGCTGCTATACGCTTTGATTACAAAAAATGTACGAAAACGTTTTCGAGAAGCGAGGTGTATCAAGTCCTCTTAAAAAAAATTTAGAGTACGTTTTTTTTTAGGTTGAATGAGATAAAGAATAATGAAACAGATCGTATAGAGGGTCAGGGTCAAATGCCGCCGAGTTGGCGTGGAATACCTCATATACTTTTGAAAAACAATATTTTTGTTACATCGACATGCCTCAACACATGCGATCACATACAAGGGGAGGCCACGATGTTCGGATCACGGATTTTCTTCAAACTTCGTACACTTTTAGTAGTCCATTAGGACAACATAATGTGCGAGTAGTAAGGTGCACTACTCAGGCGTTTTCGAGAAAATCGCAAGAGAAGTTTTACGCATCGAATATGTACCGGTGCGCTGTGACTATGAGCACGAGATGGCGGCGGTCGAGTGGTTAACGTGCAAGCTTCGTAATCGGTGGATCGCTGGTTCGAGTCCCGCTCATTTTTTTTTCTCTTTTTTTTTTTTGTTTTTTCTTCAACACTGGTCATATTCTTTCATATATATTACAATTCGAAGGTAATATAATGAAAAAATGCGTGTATTTTCATGAACTTTTATTGAATTTACAATGTTATTTGACTGCTTACTAATTTTTATTATTACAACAAATATTATATTTATAATTATCGACAAGTAAACGACCGAACGCATAAAGTTTTCCTGGAAATGTATGCCTGTCGTGATTTGCAAAATCCCATATACCTGCAATCGGGTAAGTCACCCGATAGGTTGGTATAAGGTGTAAGGGATTTCGCAAATCACGGCAGGCATACATTTCCAGGAAAACTTTATGCGTTCGGTCGTTTACTTGTCGATAATTATAAATATAATATTTGTTGTAATAATAAAAATTAGTAAGCAGTCAAATAACATTGTAAATTCAATAAAAGTTCATGAAAATACACGCATTTTTTCATTATATTACCTTCGAATTGTAATATATATGAAAGAATATGACCAGTGTTGAAGAAAAAACAAAAAAAAAAAAGAGAAAAAACCTGCAATCGGGTAAGTCACCCGATAGGTTGGTATAAGGTGTAAGGGATTTCGCAAATCACGGCAGGCATACATTTCCAGGAAAACTTTATGCGTTCGGTCGTTTACTTGTCGATAATTATAAATATAATATTTGTTGTAATAATAAAAATTAGTAAGCAGTCAAATAACATTGTAAATTCAATAAAAGTTCATGAAAATACACGCATTTTTTCATTATATTACCTTCGAATTGTAATATATATGAAAGAATATGACCAGTGTTGAAGAAAAAACAAAAAAAAAAAAAGACAAAAAAAAATGAGCGGGACTCGAACCAGCGATCCACCGATTACGAAGCTTGCACGTTAACCACTCGACCGCCGCCATCTCGTGCTCATAGTCACAGCGCACCGGTACATATTCGATGGTAAAACTTCTCTTGCGATTTTCTCGAAAACGCCTGAGTAGTGCACCTTACTACTCGCACATTATGTTGTCCTAATGGACTACTAAAAGTGTACGAAGTTTGAAGAAAATCCGTGATCCGAACGTCGTGGCCTCCCCTTGATAGTCTACTTGGACTACTTTATAGCCTAGCTCCAAAAAAAAAACAACAACATTTTTGTACTTTTTATAACTGTATCACATATATGCCTGAACTATTCTCACTCAATTATAGGAACAAGCGTAAATTATTAGGAAAAACCTATCCATTAAACATACTAATAAACGTATTACATACACTGACAAAAAACAGTTTCCAAGAAAAATAGAGCTTAAATAGTGGCAAGTAAATGTATTCTTGATATGAGAAATATATATTAATTCGAGTATATATTCCGCAAATCAAGTGTATGTACTTGAGATTCTCGAAAAAAAAATGCTAGATTTAAGAGAATGTTCACAACGATTAATATTTATTTCTGACATCAAAGATTCATTTACTCTTGGCACTAGTAAGGATTCATTTTTACTTGGAGCAAGTAATATTTTTACGATTTTTTTTTTCTATCAGTATAATAAGATATAGTGCACTCAAAATCTAGTAGTATCATTCAGAATTTGTGGCTGTTCTTTTTCGGCATTTGCAGCTCTCTTAGTACGGTTTTCAGCGCTTGTAGCTTTCTTGTGTTTTGCAGTTTTTGCGATTTCTCTCGTATTTCTGAGTTTTGTTTGAGCAAGCCACTTACTGATTATGTCCGCGAATATTACATCTGATGCTCCTGGCACTCTTACACGTACTGTTTCTAAAAAAATGCATGAGACGATTATAGTCATGCCGTAAAGCAGTCTTTTTCTAATTCAAAAAAGTTTTTGCTATTTCAAATCAATTTACTGCATACTCATGACAAGCCGGACCAATCGCAAGTTTTTGAAATTTTGTTTTTCCTTCAATCCAGCCCAACTGTACTGCTGGGCCAGTGGATTGGATAACAGTTTTCCAAGTGTCTTGTGGGTACTGGTATTGATGTCCGTCCCACCGAATATTTGCAACTATTTTATCTGAGACAAATTACATGAAATATATTTCAATCAAAATATGGCACTCTACTTCAGTCACTGAAACCACATGATATAGAACGATTTTATTGAATGATGTACACCCAGTCTACATCTTATTTCTATCTTGGACGAAAGGTCATATTGATTTGAATGATTTGCTGCAAATTCAGAAATACAGAAAAAGTAATTAAACTTTATGAAACTGCATATTTAAAACACATTATTTAAGAGCTCTAAGGAGGGACTTTGTTAAAATTTGGGACTAATATCGATTTTATTTTGTTTAAATAACTGTACTGAGTCAAACAGAGAAATCCATGTACAAATTTGTAGATTATGGTAGTACGTGAAGTAACAAAAATGTCAATCCCCTACGGTGAACTGTGTGCGCAATAGGAACCTTTCGCAGGAGATCCTGCGTACCACTGTAGAAAATTTTTTACACATACACCTTCGTCGCAGGGGCTGAAATTTTTTTTTGATACACACACCAACATAATTTCAAAATTTTTGGCATAATTATTTAATTTAATTTGATTCTTGGTAGCAGCCTTCAAAATTTCAGCGAAGTCTCGCCCTAATGAAATTCGGTTTACCCAGCTATGGTTACGCTTCGCCTCTAAATTAACCCACCTAATGTCAGCAGATTGTGCTAAATATTAGCAACATCTTTGAAGCCTTGTAAAGTGTACTCTCATACATTACTGAAATCCGATATAATATAAAACATAATACCATCTTAGCAAAGAATGTTGTATTTTTCAGTTTTTCCTCGAATGTGGTAAGTTGGAGAACGTCTTGTAACGGCATACCGAGCTCCTCCTCATCTTCTGAATCGAATTCGTCAAGGTGTAAATTATGGCCACGCTCAGTCAACACAACCAGAGTTTTATCTAACTCCTCCATCCAGCATAACACTTTGTTGAGTTTAAAAGAAAGTAGTTTCATGAAGCCTACATGTGAATAAAAGACGTAGTATTTAGATTTTTTACATACAAAAATACAATCAATTTCATATCAATTATATGAATACCGTGAGTTGAAGAAGCCTCATTATTATCATCTCGCATCTTGAATTGTTTTTTATGTATCGTCAGTTTAGTAAAATTATCTTCTCCAATTTTCCACTTCGACGTACGTGATAGGAGCAAGGGTGATGAAAACTTAGATTGAGTTGTACCACGATTTGCTGTATCAAGAAAGTTGCAGGAACTTTCACACTGCTATCTCATTTTTTGTTGAATTGTGCTGCGGATTTGGTTTGAAAGATCAATTGTAAATTATACCCGATTTTGTCAAAGAGTCATTCGCACCTGTAAAACTTTGGGCAAGTTCTTTAAGGCACGATTTTCTCTTGATGAAGTAGGACTGTGACGTTTTCTTTTGGTGGTGCTGATTTCGCTACATCTTGTTGTCAAAGATTCGTCTCAACCTGTGATGCTCCGTTCAAGTTCGTGAGAGGCATGGTTTTCTTTTAGTGAAGATGAAGCTATACGACTGGCGTTGCGTCTTCTCTCGGAGGTGCTAGTTTTGCTCTCATTCTTGTATGGTAAAACTGGGACAGTGCGGGAAATGGTTGTAGCTTGCTCTGTGGCTGCTTTTCAGGAATCTCTTCATCTGATGAAGTAAAATGCTTTTTAGCCTTCTCTCGCCTTCTTTTCTTTGCTCGAATAGCTGAGATTTCATCGTTTAACGCAACAGTTTCTTTCATATTTGATGTCTCTTCGGCCAAGTACAACTTTTGCATCCCTGTTTCATAGGTATCTGCAACAGGATGTCAATTTGTCAATATAATAAAGTGTTTCAATTGTAATTCCACACGACAAAAACTCGGATAAAGTTAACACGCTACTGTTTTTAGATGTATGATATTGTTACAAAGGTCGAAAAATACCTCGCATATTTAATTTGCAAGGTCTAGTAGTCATCTAAGATAAAAGATGTTAACATTTGATAAATGATAAACGGTTACTCCTTACAACGACATTATTGTAAAAACAGTCTAGCTTTAGCTGTGGGCTAAGACAGACGTGTATTTTCTTAAATACAAGCCAATTATCTATTTCATCTTATTTCGTTTCCTGTTCACCTTATTTCTCTCGGGAACCCACATTTAATTATATCGATGTCTCGTTCTCGAGATTACAGAACGTAGTACCGCTATTTCCCGCAAGGTGGCACGAATGTTTAGAGTTTTAAAAGCGGAACATCGGTTCTGGATCGTACCGTTCGCTTATTCCGTTCCTTACCTTTATAACGTTTTTCGTGCTTGGTGGTATCGCACGTGCAGAGTGAATCCGAAGACAAATAAATAAACAAAAAGAAAAGGTTGTCTACCAGACATGGTAAAGCACAAACAGAAAGCCGAAGACATTACCGAGGTGTCAAAACTCTTCAAAAGACTGAAGAGACTAGAAAGAAAAATCCGACGCAACACGCCAAGGTCACAGTCGACGTCTTCGGAAGATGGCGGCGCAAGATCGCCTCACAGAACGCCCGACAACCGGGATACAGCAGAGGAGAACATCGAACAACAATTCCAAAATGATCAAGGTGAGAGAAACAAAAAAAACCTGGAAAAGACAACGAGTCCACACAAGAGGTGGTACGGTGTTACAAATTCTCGACTAGCGCGGAGCTTGCCTTGAGGTAAGACAAACCTAGATCCACCAGCGACGCATCAAATTTTGATGGAAATTGAGAGAAGCGACCAATCGCATCATCTCAAGCTGAGCTTACACTATGGATAAGACAACGCTTGCACAGGCCTATTCGATTTTTCAGCAATGGATGTCGAGGCTTTCGACAACCCTGTACATCTAAATGATGTAGGCGATAACTGCGCTATCCGTGAGGTACCGGTATGTGTATGCGGGAATGACCGATTGTATAGACTACTAAATCGATGTATTAATACAGGAGGTCAGTCCTTCTCGAACCACCAAAGGAGAAATACCAAATAAAGGCTCTAAATATATACACTACGAAAGATCTCTTTCACCTACCCAAATCCCGCAATCCTACAGTGGCGACGAGGATATTGGAAATAAATTAATTTCATGTGAAATAAATGATCAATGCAAAATTAAAGCAGTGTCCGCCGCGGAAATTAACGGGTGCATATTTGCTGACCGATATACGTCGAAATAAAGGCAAACGGATCGGGAATAAATGAGTGGACTGGAAGATGGAGATGTGAAGAAGAAAGTTGAATCCGGATTAACAAAGTGGGTGTACGAACTAAATAAAGAGCCATTGCTGAAAATTTGTGCACAATATGGACTAGAGGGATCAAGTACAACTTCCATTGATGAGTAAAGGAAGACGTTAGCTACGTTCATGAAATCGAAACAGCCTTCGAAGAAAGACGTAAGCGAAAGTTCAAAAATTACCGTAGCTGAAAATACAGAAAACGAGGGAAGATCAAAAATCGAGAAGAAGAACAACAAAATGGCAGGGTTTTTAAGTCAAATAGAACCGTTCCAAAAAGGTGGTAATTGGTCATTATTCGAAGAACAGCTCGACGCCTTCATCGAACTAAATGATGTAGCTGAAGAGAAGAAAACACCTTCCCAGACAGCATGAAAATCATAAAGATATCCGCATGAATTCTCTGAAAGGACCACTTTCGGAATGATGAAAAAGACATTTTCAAGGTGTCTTACTTAAGAAGAAAGTTCCGAGAAATCAGAAAGACATCATTTTGACGAATTTTCTCGAATAAGAGATCCACAAGATATCTTTCATGAGACTTCTCATGAATCTCACTTATTTGGTATCAAAAAGTCGTCTTTATAAAGACCTGACAGAGATGTCTTTTCAATGTCTTGATTACTAGTTCGCACATGCGTATACTGACGTTTACGTTTCCGTTACGATCATGACGGCGAAGTGATTATTATCATAACCTATAAGAGTGAATATTATAGCCACGTAATTTTTTATACGATAATAATCATATTTTTCGATAGATAAGTGACAATTATAATAATTAAATATAATCGATCGCTTGCTCGCTGATGAATAATTAATAAATGCCTTCAAAAGATCAGTTTGATACAACGGAAAGATTAATATTTTTGCTCAAGAAAGGTTATGTTTGTATTAATCATTGAAAAGGCTGCTATGTTTTCTAAATATGATTGATAACCGTAATATTAATTTCAAATATTTCATTCATGAAATATGATAATAAGAAGATATTTTGCTTGCTCATACAGTACTTGCATTGCTTTTCTATCATAACGAAATTCAGATATACAAAGTAAAAAAATTGAAGTATTAATTGCGATTGCTGACTGGTATAATTATCTGTAGCTATAGAATATGTCTGAACAATTTCTAATATTCATTTTTAGTAGACAGCCATGTGTTTTGTTATATTTTTCAATTATACTCATTATTGATCTGAAATTTCGATTACGATGAACATGCATTGGAGATTTGTTCAGAATTTGATTTATCTTTAAATGTTCAGAAATGGCATGCATGCGATCGTTTAGATAGTCGTGTAAATATTATCAAATCATCGAGATCTTTGATGAATTTTTAGCGCTTTTAACGTTACTTTTCAATATAAAACATTGAAAAAGTTTCATTGTCATTTTTAAATTATGTCCCAAATTATGTAGAGCGATTTAATATTCATGGCCTGTTTCATCAACCGCCAAATAACTTTTATTCGTTGAATAACTTTGTTCACTGATTTAGAAATTGCATGCTCACATCGAAAATGTCCCTTCATTTTCCGATGAAATTACGTTTTGTATGTAAAAATGCAATTCCTAAATCAGTGAACAAAGTTATGCAACGAATGAAAGTTATTCGTCGTTTGTGAAACCGGCCATTACTATAGTTCTTATAAGAGATAACTCTCAGATATCTTATGCGGGAAGTCATAGAACAGATGTCTTCGGGACGTCCCTAATAAGAACTCTGCAAGAAGAGAGCTTTCTGACGTCCGAAAGAAGTTGTCTCAGAAATGTTGTCTTTTTGATATCATGTTGAAGAAGTCTTATTCTTTTCCGATGGTGGCGCATAGGAGTTCTTTCTGAACTCCTTATGTTGTCTTTCATAAGCTACTTTGAGAAGTCCAAATCTTTAACCAGGATTCTTTAAGCGTTCTTTAGGATATCTTAATGCCGTCTGGGTTTGCTCTTGACAAGGTTGTCGACAGCTGTGTTTGAGGATTTGAGAGCGCTGTGTGATCAAAAACCGTTATCTATGAAATACAAGGACTTATTGTTAGTACGAAAGCTACGAGACCACTACATACAAGTAAACGAACACTTACATCGTTACGCGTTTCGGGAACGTGAACAAAAACTCGGGGAGACGATCCAAAATTATGTTGTCTCACTGAGAACTATGGCACACAAATGCAAATTTGCCAGCACGGTGATAGAAAGTCATATCAAAGATCAACTAATCTCGGGCGTGAACAGCCAATTGATGCAATATGAGTTACTGAAATCATCGAAATCATCACTGGCAGAGTTGGTCGAATTGGCTTAAACGATCGAGATTGCGGACGCTAAGGTCAGTGGAGCGGGACGAAGCGTCATGACGCACGCTCAACCACCAGACGAAAACAGTCTACATGTGATCTTCGGGGGCCAAAGTAAGGACACGTCGAGAAATACACAAAAGTTTGGCAACCGCACATCCACGCAGAATAAACAAGGTAGCGCTAGTACTAAAAAAGGATGTTACTGCTGCGGAAAGGACAATCACGTGAGATCAGAATGTTCATTAAAAGATAAATTTTGTAGCGAATGCGGTCAAAAAGGGCACATATATAAAGTGTGTAACAATTATAAAAGTAGAGTTACTTCGCAAAATTTTGTAAACGTTGATAAGGAAGATTCAGATCAATCTGACCAATCCGAGCAATCCGATGATTCCGAATTATCGAGATTCACCAGCGACTCACTGCAAAGTGCAGTGAATATTATAAATAATGTAAGCGTAAAAACGCTGGAGATGGTAGAACCCCACACGGAAACACTATTTATAAATGATAAACAATTGAAAATGCAAGTAGACACCGGTGCGGCAATTTCAGCCATCTCCGAAGCGTGGTATAAAAAATATTTTGCTAAGGTATCACTTCAACCGACAGGGATTCTCCTCCAATCTTATGACAAACAAGAAATTTTCGCCAAGGGCATAATTAGAGTATACGTAAAAAAGGTACCGCACGCAGAACCGCGGAAACTGAGTCTGTATGTAATTAAAGGAGGAGGATGCCCTCTTTTGTGTCGAAATTGGTTGCAAAAATTAGGCATGTGGCCTATAAAGTTTGAAAATTTTGAAAAACAGAAGATTAACGTAAATCATATGTCAAAGCCGGAACCGAATGTTGAAAAAGAAATTGCAAAACTAAAAAATGCGTTTCCAGGAGGGGCATTCCATGTCAATTCGACCAGTTTCAAACCTGAACATCTTGGATTCGTTTGTAATTTTTTTTTTGTGATTCTACTCGGTGAGAAAAGCACCCTGATTTTTTTTTAGATTTTTTCATTAATCCGCTCATTTTTTATGATTTTTTTTTAGTGAATCATCGAAAACCCCATTTTAAAAATCTGAAAAAATTCACGAAAATTCGATACTACGAGAAAAAAATTTCAAACCATTTTTTAGAGTCGAACTAAGGATAGTAGCCCATATGCTAGCTCTGTTTCTATATACACTACGAAAAAAATCAAATTTTATCGTTGAAATTTATGTTTTCGATAGTGCTGAATCCGAATACGAAGTCGGTTTTCGCGAGTTGTGATGGGGTCCATTTATTAACAACAATTTGACAGTTTAAACGATGATATCACGGGAACGGTTGCAGATAGGGAAAAAAGGGTCAAACAAAAGATGTTTGTCATGTAAAAATACACATTTTTTGTTCCATCATTTTTTCTCCTAACTGTGATAGATAAGTAGTTATCAGGGGTGAGGGCGATATGGGCAGCTCGTTCGCCTTTACGCGCGATGTCCGCACGATCAATCTCGATCACAATGGAGGAAAAACGTTCGCATAAAGAATATTTGTTGCTGAATTTTCCATATGATTGGTGGTATGACATTTTTCCCTACACCAAGCTATTGATAAGATATTAACGCTTTGGTTCTGCATGATAGGGCAAATTCGGAATTATTCTTTCATATAAAATACATAAGACACTTCATGCCAAGTCGAAAAAATCTAATTATGACAGGACTTCTCTTCTCGCGTTGACTCGGTCAGTACAGAAAGTATCCACTCTTACCGAAGGAGTGCAGCTGACTTCCTCCGGATGACTGGAGTTTGTTTGGAGGATTTGTGAACAACAAGTATTATCGAGTTATATTCGAAAAATTGCTAAGTGTACGCGGTGTTTATCAATCTTCTCCATCACAAGTAACGAAGAGAATCAATACCAAGTTTCTAAGAAGGATTGCAGTGGTAATTGACCTAATCACATAAATGAGTAAAAATTATGAACATTATCTATATCAATTGTTTTGGAAACTAATTCTGATGCTCTTTCAGGTTACACATATTAGATAAGCATAATGGCACCAGTGAAACGCAGAGATCGTTGCTGCAATCCATTGATGAAGCCGAATCACAAAAAAAAACAAGGGTTACGAGCACCTTCACGCAATTTGCAGAGGATTTGGAATCTACAAAATGGAGTTCTGTTGTGTCCAGCTTGTAGGATTGAATTGTCCCGAACGACCCCAACATCGAGTCACACAGCCGCTGGAACAGCTGATGAGAATGTTACTGAGGAGTCTGACGCCGATGGTTGCTCAGAGGCTGTTGTCAACCAAAATGAGTCCACTACTGGAGAACAAAGCGTGAATGACATGGATGTTGATGAAGTGCATTCTCACGAATCTCTGAAATCGTTTGAAGGCAGTGAAACATCGAATGTTTTGAGTCAATCAAGTAATTTCGTGATATTTCATCTTTTTGCTCCTCTGCTGTACGTTTAAAGCTAATTCGAAATTAATTCTCATGATTTAGGCTCAGGGACTAGTTTCTTACAATCACAACAGAGTACTTCATCTCAATTGAGTATCAATACTCGACTCCCTGCAATGAATGATGCTCTTGGGATTTTGGATCAGTCTCCAATTCCAATGAAAAAATTGAATGACACCCCATGGATCCATAAAAAGGTGGAAAAAATATCGACCAACTTGAGAGCATCGTTAGGAGTTGATTTTGACACAACGATAAACAGCGGTGCTCGTGATTTGCAAGACATCCTGGAGAGATTGAAAATTAAGTTTCATGGTGAGGAAACTACTCGATCTGAAAAGATTCAAATACTCACAGTATTACCTTCTCACTGGAGCCCCGGGAAAATGGCTGAGACAATAGGTTCAACGAAGTATATGGCAACTCAAGCGAAGAAACTTGCTCAGTGCAAAGTAATATTGGCGATGCCAGATAAAAAACTAGGTGAAGAAATATCATAACGAGAGATATTGAAATATTAATGGAATGTTGATTACTAATACATGATTTCAATTATCGTAAATCTTACAGGCCATGTTCTCCCCGAAGCCACAAAGGATCTTGTGCAGCAATTTTACAATGATGACAGGGGTACAACACTCATGCCAGGGATGAAAGATTTCGTGTTCATCAAAAATAAAGAGAATCAACGTATCCACGTGCAAAAACGGTTGATTATGTCAGACTTGAACGAGTTTCATGAGGATTTTAAAAATGAACATCCCGAGGTTAAAGTTGGACTTTCAATGTTTGCCTCGTTGAGGGCCAAGCATTGTGTCTTAGCTGGTGGGAGTGGCACACATACTGTGTGTGTGTGTCCTATCCACGAGAATGTGAAGCTCATGATGTTTGGTAATTATCGTTTGTATTTTGGTTAATTGTGACGAACTAACGAGAATATAACTTTCGTCGCCTTTCTGTTCTTTAGGCGCCAATTCGAAAGCATTATCCAAGGATTCACTTCAACCGATAGATCATTATCGTGACTGCATTAAAATGGTGATATGTTCTCCTCTAAGCCCACGTTGTTACCTTGGAGACTGTTCTAGTTGTCCTGGTACGTCAGTATTACACGATCTACTAGAGAAAATCTTCGATGAGAACAACGTCTCCAACGTGATCTACAAGAATTGGGTCTCCACCCCTCGTACTACCCTAGAAAAATTCATCAAGGAATCGGACAACTTTGTGGACACATTTTGTGAGAAAATTCAAAATCTTGTTTCTCACGATTTCATTGATACACAACAGGCATCCTTCATGAAAGAGACTAAAGAGTCACTCCAAGATAATGAATTCCTGGTTGTTTGCGACTTTGCAGAAAACTATGCATTCATAGTTCAAAATACAGTTCCAGGATTCCATTGGAATAATGACTCAGCCACAGTCTATCCCGTTGTGCTCTACTTCAGGGAGAATGGTGTGATCAATCACAAGAGCTTAGTCATTATTTCGGATTGCTTGTCTCATGATTCGATTGCAGTGTATGCATTTTCTAAAATTGTCATCGATTCCATCAAAATACTCAACAAGGATGTGACCAAAGTACACTATTTCACGGACGGAGCGCCGCAACAGTTCAAAAACTGGAAATATTTCCTTAATTTGTATAGTCACAGAGAAGATTATGGAATCGATGCAGTACATCATTATTTCGCCACTGCTCATGGTAAAGGGCCTTGTGACGGAGTTGGGGGAACTCTGAAGAGAGAAGCTGCACGAGCGAGTTTGCAACTTGGACCAAATCGTCAGGTAACAACACCTGACGAATTATTCCAGTGGGCATCTCAACCCAATAACCTGCCAAATATCACCGTAAAGTATTGCACTCAAGAAAGTTATGAACTAGCGAAAGAATTCCTGACGAGCCGTTTTGAGCAGGGCAAAGCCATTCAAGGAACCCAAAAAATTCATTGTGTCATTCCTGATTTCAATGGTCGTTTGAACGTGAAACGTTTTTCCCGTTCTGAAGAAAGCACTTGTCCGAGTATTTTGAAAAAGAGAAAATAGTGGAGATGGAATGACTCAAATTTTGTTATGACTTTCTAATGATTCCGTTGAGAATCGAGTACGTTTATTTCCAAATCAACTATCAGCTATTCACCGTGTCTAGGAATGTCTATTGAGAGTTCTGCGAAGTCAGTATGCATCTTATAAAATACTCCAGGCAAAAAATGTTCATATTTTCTGTAATTTTGATGATTGAGTGTCAAAATTTCGAACTAACCTTGAAAGGAGATATGAGTAATGACTTTATGACATCGGATCTCAGTTTTGTACTGTGTGCTCCATTACGAAAAGGTTCAACCCCTGATAACTCCTCATTCATCACAGTTAGGAGAAAAAATGACGGAATAAAAAATATGTATTTTTACATGGCAAACATCTTTTGTTTGACGGTTTTTTTCCTATCTCCAACCGTTCCCGTGATATCATCGTTTAAACTATTAAATTGTTGTAAATAAATGGGCCCGATCACAACTCGCAAAAACCGACTCCATATTCGGATTCAGCACTATCGAAAACATAAATTTCAGAGATAAAATTTGATTTTTTTCGTAGTGTATATAGAAACAGAGCTAACATATGGACTACTATTCTAAGTTCCAATCTAAAAAATGGCTTGAAATTTTTTTTTCATAGTATCGAATTTTTGTGAATTTTTTCAGATTTTTAAAATGGGGCTTTCGATGATCCACTAAAAAAAATCATAAAAAATGAGCGGATTAATAAAAAAATCTAAAAAAAATTCGGGGTGCTTTTTTCACCGAGTAGAATCATAAAAAAAAATTACAAACGAATCCAAGATGTTCAGGTTTAAAACTGGTCGAATTGACATGGAATGCCCCAGGAGTTTTTGCGCCCGGATTTGGAGCTTTTACGAAAGGTAATTTGAAATTAAAATTACAGCCAGGCACACAACCTAAATTTTTGCAACCACCCAAAATCCGTTAGCGATAAAAGGCAAAGTTGAAAAGGAAATTGAGCGATTGGTTGATAATAAAATAATCGTCCCCGTCGAATATAGCGAATGGGGCACACCCGTCGTACCGATCTTAAAAGACAAAGGCGCGATACGCTTGTGTGAAGATTTCAAAGTCACCTTGAATAAATATTTGTGCGTAGATCATTTTCCTCTGCCCCGTATAGAGTGGGTGTTTGAGATCCTCAGAGGAGGTGCCCAGTTCACTAAGCTGGACTTACGAGAAGCGTACCAGCAATTGCCTCTGGACGAAGAATCTCAGAAATGCGTGGTTATAAGCACGCATGTGGGACTGTTTAAGTATCTGCGATTGCCGTACGGCATTTCAACGGGTCCAGGTTCGTTCCAACGAGAAATGCAACAATTGCTGTTGGTAATAGAGGGGGTTGTTATTCTTATCGATGACATATTAATAACAGCGTCAGAGTTCAAAGAGCATCTTGCGAGACTGCACGAAGTTTTGAGACGCTTAAATGACGCTGGTCTCCGAATCAAGTTTGAAAAATGTCAATTTCTGCAGCCAGAAGTTAAGTACTTAGGGTTTAAAATCGATAAAAACGGAATTTATCCGTTAGAAGACAAACTTGAAAGCGTCAGAAATGCACTGCGTCCGCAGGATGTCTCACAACTTCGCAGCTTTATCGGTTCCATAAACTACTACGCACGATTTATCGAAAACTTAGCGGTCAAACTGCATCCTTTGTATATCAGCTTGGAAAGAGGAAAGTTTGAGTGGACTTTTGAGTGTGAAGAGGCATTCAATAACATCAAACGGGAATTAACGTCAGACAAAGTGTTGATGCATTTTGACCCAGAAAAACCGATAGTAGTAACCACAGATGCATCACCATATGGTATAAGTGCCGTACTTTCGCACACGACGGACGATGACTTGGATCGACCAGTCTGTTTTGCAAGTCGAACGTTAACTGCTTGCGAGAAAAACTACTCACAGCTGGACAAAGAAGGTTTGGCAATAATTTTCGGGATAAAAAAATTCTTTGAATTTTTGTACGGATTTGAATTTACGTTACAAACAGATAATCTAGCAATCGCGCGAATTCTAGATGCAAATAAGCAAATTCCCGAAATTGCCGCCGCACGCCTTCAGAGATGGGCAGTTTTTCTCTCCACTTTTCGTTATACGATAAGGTACATTCGAGGTATAAACAATTACGCCGATTGGTTGATCCGCCTTCCAGTTGAAAATGCTAAAACAAAAGAAAACAAAGAAAAAGAACATATTTCTGAAAAAGTGAATTACACATACTTGAATCAAATAAAAGAATATGATTTTGCGACGCTTAACTGGAAGGTGATACAACGAGAGACCAAGAAAGAGGCTCTACTGAATAACGCGGTTCGTAGTTGCCTAGACGGATGGCCTGAGAAGCCTCCCGAGGACGATAAAATGCGCCCATTTTGGGAAAAAAGAGATGCGCTATCGGTCGATAAAAATTGTTTATTGTGGGGTCATCGAATAGTAATACCAACGTCAATTAGACCAATAGTCTTACACGAGCTGCATCACAGCCATTGTGGTACTACCAAAATGAAGGCTTTGGCCAGATCGTTCGTTTGGTGGCCGGGATTGGACCGCGAAATAGAAGAAATAACACAAAAATGTCTGCCCTGTTTAGAATCAAGAAAAAAGAAACCCCAAGATACCATTAACGCCTTGGGCATGGCCAACGACACCGTGGCATAGAATCCACGCCGATTTTTTAGGTCCCATCCTCGACCAAACGGTACTAGTAATCTTGGACAGTCACTCCAAGTGGCCGGAAGGTTGAATTATGAAAAACATGAGTGAAACCGCGACAATAGCCGTTTTTGAAGATATTTTTACGCGTTTTGGGCTTCCGGCACACTTAGTGTCGGACAATTTTGCAACTTTCACGGGCAACGCGTTCAAGCAATTTGTTCAAAAACGAGGCATAAGACATAGGGTAGATGTACCGTTTGTGGCCACTGTACCATTTATGGCCATTTTCAGATTTATATTGATATATTAAGTATTTCATTCTTACTATAGCATTATATAGTATATTTCTAGGATTTTTAGATATGTTGGCAACATGGTGAATACTTTCCTATACTCGTTAAAAGTATAGTCGCAATAATTATTGAAAAAACATCTGGACGCGTGGTGTATCTCAGTAATTTTGAATTGTTGTTAGTAAGAATCTGATGAAAGACTCTGGTAAGTAAGTCATTGATATTTATTAGAAATCATAATATTCTTGAAATGTTTAACTTTTATACTATTTAGACAACTTGATAATTTATAAAAACAAAAAAAAATTACCAATAATAACCTAAAATATGAATAAAATAACCCATGGCTACAACTGACACAGCAAAAACATACAAGCGCTATTTTTGGTCATGCCATGGCCACAAGTGGTGCATGCTCTATCCAGTTTTGGTCATCATATTGATTTATTCGATACATCACGTTGCTCACGTGTTTGTTATTCAATTAAGAAAATCGAAAGAGAAGAAAGAATTGAGAAACAGAGAAAAATACAACAAGAGAAATTAGAAGAAAAAACTAAAAAACAATTAGCTGCGAAAAAATCTGTGAAACCGAAAAAAAGTTCTAAAAATAAGTAACAGTTTCATATATATAACCAATTCATTGTATCTCGTTCAACTATATTGAAAATAAATGAATATTTTGATTATTTATTGAGTAAATATTTATAATACTCCCTCCAGCAAAAAATATTACTTGATATGACCAAAAGTGGTACAACCAATGGCCAAAAATAGTGCTTCTATGGCCACTACTGGTAACATAGGTATCATCAAGAAATTTAATTTTTTTTTCTTAACAAAGGACGTTTTGAAGGTTTTCGCTTATTATAATTCGATTACTAATACACCTCAGATTTGATTAATTGATTTCTTTTTCTTGAATATTTTGTTCAAATTGGTTTAATTCTTAATCAAAGATACGAAATCGCCTAAAGTGGCCACAAATGGTACTTCTACCCTAGTAGCTCAGCCCCTCACCGTCCTGCAACAAACGGGGCGGCTGAAAATTTTGTCGATACGTTCAAACGTAAAGTTAAATGCATCGCTAAAACAGGAGCCACGATACACGAAGCAATCCGCATATTTTTATTTGATTATCGAACCACCCCACACGCGGCCACCCAACAAACGCCGGCTAAATTAATTTTTGGCAGAGAATTAAGAACTCGATTTTCGTTACTGAGACCACCGCTAACAAGCGAAATCATTCATACGTACCAAACACGACAGACCAAAAACCATCGTGGGGCTCGTGTAGTCGAGTTCAGGGTAGGAGACGCGGTTATGGCTAAAGATTACAGGGGAGGGAAGGAGACGTGGACACCCGGAGTAATTGTAAACGAGCTTACTCCAGGTGTAACGTATGATGTACAGATAGGAGATCAAACCTGGAAAAGACATGCTAATCAAATATTAGCGCGTAGCTCGCAATTAGAGAAACAGCTACCAGCTGATAAACCAATCATACCCGCAGACATTGTTCTCCGCAGATCTTAGCGTATTCGAGAACGCAATAACAAGTAGATTATAAGAATAGAATAGCGATAAGTTACTATGTACGAATAACGAAAATCAAATAAAGGAGCCAAACCACACATTCACACATATATTGTAACGCGTTTTCCAGTCAGGAAGGGGAGAAGAGGGGAAGCCCCTCGCGCTACCCTACGGCGTTCGTCTCTTGATCGCGAATGAATGAAAAGGGGATTAATAAAACCAGAAAAAGAGTGAAACTATGAATTTTACCTAAATTTCCGTTGGGCGCCAGACGCTTCTCGCGTCAGTTATCAATTAAATAGAAAATGAATGAGAGACTTACGACGGGTGTGCTCAGCTAGTCCAGATAATAAATCAGAGGGTAGAGGGGGTAGGTTACCAGGTGGTCAAATAGTACTCAGAGAAATAACACAGATTTGAATCGGTAATTAAATGAGAATTTTAATCAAAATTATATCATGGACAAAGATAACGAGTCGCTCGGGACGCGATATTCTCCAATTTCACAACATTCAAAACAATAGACTCGATATAATTCGATAACAATTCTACTCAACCATAAGAAAGTTCGTAAACGAGAGAACAATAATCTGAATTACCAGGGTTTACTAACTTACTTAAAAATTAACATGGCTAGTCCTCAAGAAAGATTCACATAATATAAGAAAATAATAATACGGGACGAGAATTATATCTCTCCACGGCTACAACTACGTTCGCAATACCCAGAATAAGCAAGACAGAGTGAATAATACTACTATAGAAAGAAGCAAGAGAATGATAGTAGCTCGACTACAAAGTATAGGACGTTGAAGTCCGCAATAATTATTAAATAGAAAATGATAGTTAGCACGAGGCTTAACCTCAAAGCATGCTCAAGCAACCAAACAGCCAGCCACGAGATAATTCATTAATTAAATGAAACAATACTATAAAGAATCGGCACGAGACGATATTACTAAATTACATAGAAGCAACTAAAAGCCTACAGCACGACGAGACCGCGTGGCCCAACGCCTGCGTAGCAAAATATACTCTATACGATAGTCGTACTCGATACCATACTATTTTATGAATTATGTCGTGACTTCACAATGAATTAAACAGGCTTACCTTAGGTTGAATTTCTGGCCTCAAGGCACTATGACACTAAACTTTATTTGATTGACTCTAAATTTTGAGTGCGGTTCCGAAAGTAAGAAAAGATTAGAAATTAAGGAAAACTCGGGACGGTAGCTAGCACGTGTGTGCTGGTCGGCAGTCGAACGCAGAAGAGGTGGATCCTTGGTCGATTCCTCGGCTCGCTAGGTGGTAGGTTTTTATGTGCCCCCGTGATTGGCCTATTTGTTTCCCATGAGTAGCGCAGATCTAGCGGACAGTTGTTGCGCGTCACACTAGAGTCCTGCGGACGGAATTATGTTTTCTTCTGGATCGTAATTTTGGCAAATCCCGGTCTGGCCGGGTTTTGGCTTAGGCTAGACCTGGGACGCGCTGAATTCAAATCCTGTAACAGCTCGAGCTTGGCGACTCCGTTACCGTTTCTCGTTACTCCCTGATTGTCGTTGGTTAAGAGGGGTTCTCCAGTCGTCGACTCAGCAGGAGTCTGCCTAACTGGAGGACTTGGCTGCAGACGGGCGACCCGGCACCGGATCTTCGCCTCCACTGCACCATTGGCGTCGCGGAAGGTCACCAGAACCTCCTCACGCGGCGCGGCCACTCTTCGTCGGAACGATACTCGTGGGCTTTCTCGGCCAACACCGAACACGGCGACGGTACGATAATCAGGAGGGTAGATGTTGTTCCTCGGGTTCAGCTCCAGGCTGATTAGTCGTCGATGAAGGAGGCTTTAGTGAGTTACTTGATTCGCTCAGCCCTGTTCGCTGTCATCGCGGCATCCCGTTTTCAGACGATTCCAGGAGTCCTTGGAGGGTTGCTCCCTCGGTGGTAGGTCAGCTCGTTGCACGCCGTAGCGTGGGATACAAGTTTCATGCAGGGGGAAAATACAAGAAAACAAGAAGGAATTAGAAATTATATTAGCCTGCCTATCTCTGTCTTTGCCAATCCTGGGTATCCTGCCGACCCTGCACACCCGGCGTCGTACTTGGTAGTACTTGGGACGCTTGCACAAAGTGCAACGTCACAATATATATATATATATATATATATTGTAACTTTATCTGGTTATGCTTCACCAGCAGAAGGCTGGTGAAGTTAACCTAGTTCGCGTGTGTTCTTTGTCACGGGTTATGATATTTGGAGCTCCTCTGGGAAAAATGTAAAAAACCCTTAAATTACCCTAATACAGACTCGGATAGATTTTTCACTACCAGAGCTGCCTCCCTACAGACTTGGGATATCCCAGACTCAACAGACTAGGATAGGATTTTACCTCTACCGTAGCTGCCTAGAGTTCAGGTCACCGAAGCTGCCTAATTACAGACTTGGGATATGTGTGTTCTCAGACTAGGGTACCAATTATAGCTATACCGTAGCTGTCCAACACACTCACCGAAGCTGCCTTTTAGCTAACAATGAGTTTAAGTTTTATTTAATCAAAACGAAGTGTTTCTGAAAGAAAAATGAGGTTAATTAGTGAATTGAAAACAAAAATCAAATTTCTGATAATTTTATGATCGATTGATCGTTTTTGGCTTTATTTTATACGTTGCGATCGTTCTTTCGCGCAAACTATTTACAAAAAAAAAGTTATATTAATAATGGTTGAACAAAAGGATGATAATTATGAAAGAATGAGTGAGGTGAATGATTGTTTTCCTAACTTAACTTAATATTACGCTATTCCTATCTTCCTCAATGGTCGGACTTTCGTGTTTTTGGTTTTCTCTAATTTTTGTTTAGATAATATTTGTGATTCTATTTTCTTGCAATGCTTTTTTTTTTGCTAATTACAAATTTTAAAAGTTTTTCTTTATTTGAACTGCCGCTTTGGCTAGAACGATTTTATCTTTCTTTAATTGAAATTTTTGATCAAAACGCAATTTTAGCTATATTGAATTTATGCTCGATTTTAGGTTAGGAATCTTGAAGTGAATATTACGTCTGAGTCGGTCGGCCGCTTTGGCTCAAGTCCGCTAATTTGCGTCTCAGCGGTGCTCCTTATATATGACTTGTGACGTCATTAGGTGTCACCCCACCTGCGCGGCGCGTATGTGCTGTGTACGACTATACCAGTATAGGCTGGTACAGCCGTACACGTTACATTGCCCCCTTTTTATCAGCTGATCTTCGGTGATGGAGATTTTTCGGAATCGCTGGCAGGTAAGTTGATAAAAACTTGTTAATTTTCTACGTCCGGGTGTTTTATATTAGTCATGTCCGATTGCTTCGTTATGTCCGTGTTATTTGTCAAGTCCGAGTTCCTTGTTTGATTGTGATTCTATTTCTTTCTCTAGCTCCTATCCTTGGCTAATTTGTCGTCGATGTCGAACTCCGCCATGTAATCGGGCAACTTTTCTTCTGCGGATATTGGCATTGGTACCTCGAAGATAAAATCAGTCACCAGGTCTTCCAAGGCAAAATCCGGTAGGTTGAACGGAAGTGGATCACCTTCAAGATGTTCTGGTGATGGTATGTGGAGTACTCCACCCAAATCGTCGTCCACCTGCATCTCGGCTATTTGCTCCTCACACGTTGAATTTTCGTCTTTCGCAGCCTGGATGTTTATGGCGTGCTCTAAGTCGCTTGTCACTAAAGAAATAGGGCCAACGGTTCGGAACAAGTCCACCTTGCGATGGTGAGCTGCTTTTTCCTCCTCCGTTCTCTCTTCTATTTCAATTCGGTGCAATTTCCATGGGATGTGGTTTGGGTTTTCCTCATGGTGAATTTTTGACCTTTTGACGACTGTTCCTTCCAAGTTTATCTTTTCAATTGGTATGTTAATTCTCATACTTAGTTTAGGTTTTTCAATACTTTTTTCCGTTATGTCCGAGTTTGAAGTTATAATTCCTTTTTCTTTTTTAGTTTGGGAACCTTTTCCAGCGGCGTACTTCCCACTGCCACCGATGAATGGACCCGAACACTCGATAGTTTTATACAAATTATTGTTTGCATCTTTACTCCCGATATCTATTTCGGATGCCTGCACACCCTTCTCCTGGACACTGATGTAACCGTATACGTAGTCGCACATCGTGAAATAAAGTTTGACTGATATCTTCTTCTGGTGATGACATCTTATATACTCCTGATAATCTTCTTACTGGATTTGGATTTGTACTTAACCCTTTACTTTATTTTATTTTATTCCAAAATTTCGGCTCGAATGAGGTAAATCTAGTCATATCTAGTTATCCTGATCTAAGTATAATCTCATCATATTGACGTGAAATCGTCCTCTCTCTATTCCAGTTCTTATGTTATCAAGAATGTAAGTTGCTTCGCCTATTTGTTTACTTATAATATACGGTCCTTCGTATAATGGAAAAAATTTTGCCATTTTCTTTTTTATGGTGTCCGACACATTGAGAGCTCTTATTAAAACCTTATCACCTACTTTAAATCTAGATAATTTATGGCTAGAATTGAACCTATCGGCTCTTTTTCTTCCATGCCGCTTTATATTTTCTTCAACTAAGTGAATCTTTGTTTCATAAGGTATGTCTTTGATTTTTGGATTTATCCAATCTGCCCAAAATCTGGTCGGTCTACTTTGAAATTGGATCTCACACGGAGCGAATCCAGTACCATCATGGCACACTTCATTTATGCAAGTTTCAATAACTCGTACCCAGTTAATCCACTGTGTATGGTTATCCCCCAAGAAGGTACGGAAAAATCTCCCGATTTCCCGGTTTACTCGTTCGACAATGTTCCCTTGCGGGTGTCTAATTGACGAGAATATTAAAGTTATATTTTCTTCCTTTAGCTTATTTATCCATTGGGATGAAGTGAATTGTGTGCCATGATCGCACTGGATTCGCTTCGGTTTCCCTAATTCTGGAATGTAATCCTTAAAGATGCAAGTAATAGTGGACCGCGCGTTCGCTGATCTTAACGGATATAACTTGACGTATTTACTAAAAGCGTCGATAGTCACCAGAAGCCATTTGTAATTTCCTTTACTTGATGGTAACGGTCCTAAAAAATCTATGGATACAAGGTCCCCTATTCCGTTTGGAATTATATTTTGCATTGCTGCATATGAATGACGGTTCGGTACCTTACATCGTTGGCATTTGTCGCACTTTGCAATTACTTGTCGCACTCTTTTAGCTAATTTTGGGTAATAAAACCCCTCTCTAAGTAGCTTATGACATTTTGATGCACCCACGTGGCCGTATGCCTCGTGACATTCGTCTATGAGGTCTTTTAAAATTCCCTCGGGTATATAGGCTTTAAAATCACCCCCTGGATTTTTGTGATATAGAACGTCATTTTCGACGATGAGATTCTTATCTCTGTTTAAACTTTCTGGTTGCATTAATTCGCAAATCCTCTGATCCTGCTTCTGAAGTTTACCAAAGAATTTTAAATTTGTCTCTAATCCTTTATCTATTTCTTTGGCTAGCGGTGCCATACTAAATTCGGCAATTTCGGAAACCACTTCTTTTGTTTCAGGTGGGTTTCTGCTAAGGATATCGGCAACTATATTTTCCGTCCCTTTAATGTGCTCAATCTCAAAACTATACGCCTGGATAAACAGCGCCCATCGAGCCAATCTCGAGCTTACCAGTTTGCATGAAAAAAGAAATGTTAAAGCATTATGATCAGTGCGTACTGTTAACTTTGCACCTATGATGAATGATCGGAACTTGCCTAACGCGAAAACTATCGCCATTAATTCTTTTTCGCTGGTAAAATAATTAAGCTCTGCGCCTTTCATGGTTCTGCTTGCCAGTCCTACGATTTGTTTTTCATTTTCGTCTGAGATTTGGTATAAGACTGCGCCTACTGCGAAATTGCTGGCATCGCATTCTAGATAGTAACGTTTCTTTGGATCGGGGTGATGCAAAATCATTTTTTCACAGAAAATGTCCTTAACTAAATTAAACTGTGCGTTCATCTCTTCGGTCCAATCCCACTTGGCGCCTTTCCTTATTAAAGCTAGTAGCGGAAACGTCACGTCTGAATAATCTTTTGTGAATTTATGGTAGTAATTGGTAAGACCCAAAAATCCTTTTAACTGTTTGACGTTTTTCGGCGTGGGAAAATGTTTAATCGCCTCTATTTTTTCTGGTTGTGGTCTTATCCCAAGTTTTGTGATTTTGTGACCTAAAAAGTCTACCTCTTCACGAAAGAATTTGGATTTTTTGAAATTGATTGTCATATTATACTTTCTAAAGGTTTCGAATAATATTTTAAGGTGGGCCAAGTGAGATTGGACAGAGTCAGAACCGCACAGGATGTCATCTACGAAGTTTATTGTAAACGACTCTGTATTTTTTAAAACTAAATCTAAAGCTCTGACTAGGCTCGCCAAACTCGTATTTAACCCATATGGTGTTACAGTAAAATGGTACGTTTTGCCCTCGTGCATAAAAGCAGTATATTTTCGTGAATCCTTATGGAGCGGGATTTGCCAGAAACTAGCGGTCAGGTCGAGGCTAGACATATAGGCATTGTTGGAACACCGCTGAAATAAGACCTCAGTTGATTGAGAACAATCATGGTCAGGTACAATGAGTCTATTTATGAAACGCGCATCTAGCACCAGTCGGATTTCTCCAGACCTTTTCTTCACGACTACTAAGGGATTAACGTATTCGCTATAAGATCTCTCGATTACTCCGATTTTTAGCATTTTCTCTATTTCAAGGTTTACCTTCTCCCTGTGAATCATTGGGATCGGGTAAGACCGTCTGACAAAAGGTCTATCTTCGTAGATATTTAATTTATGCTCATAAATCGTAACTCGACCCGGTAATTTATTAAAAACGTCGTTATATTCCATTAGTAAGTCTGAAAAGATGCTGATTTCCTTTTTACTCAAAACCTGACACTCAGCGAGTTTCTCTTCAACTTCATCACTGGTCAAATTACATTCTGTCTCTTCATCTTCCTGGTTCGCTATTTTGTTTCTTGTATATTGAACATTGGCTAATTGATTTATTGTTACGATATCTGTTTTAACTAATTGCACTTGGCTGTACCCTGGTGATGTTTCTATTCTTAATTTTTCAGTTCTTAAATCGAGATCGGCTTTCCATCTATGGAGTGTGTCTATCCCGATGATGACATCTCTTCTAAGGCCGCTAATTATTAGAAAATTTATTCGATCAGAGGAATCATTGATTTTAACTTCGGCAAATATTTGCTCCTTTACTTTGGTAGGCTTGCCCCCTATTACTCCAAATATTTGAAAATTTACGACAGGTAGCCGATCACATTTTGTAAGGGAATTTTTATTTCGTTCATAAAAATCTTGTGAAATACATGTTATTTGGCTGCCCGTGTCTATGAGAGCTCGCACTGCAATGTCTTCGATAATTAAGCAAATTTCCGGACATTGTTTGTCAACCTTTTCTGCTTCCTCATCCTCTACTAATAAATAATTTGCTGGGTCTTCGAATAGATTGTCGTCTAAATCTGATTTTTCTAATTTCGCCGCGCAAACAACCAGACTACGCTGTGTCGGAACTGTACTTGTCAGCACCGGCACAGCGCCATCTAGTTTTCCGGGTTAGGCTCTATTACTGTATCGATTTCTTCTTCATCGATCTTATTCTCCGTGATACATTGGACTCTAGCATTTGTCCAATTTTCGTTTTTATTTTGGACATAATCGTTTTGTCTAGGTCGCCGTTGTATATCAGGCTTGTCTATCGCGTCGTGGTTTGGAAAAGGTTTAGGTACCGAATTGTTTCGCCATGAAAGAGGTTTGTTTTTATCTTCGTAAACTCGATTATTTGATGGACCCTGCTTATTCAGCGTAAATTGATTTCCTGGTCTACGAGAAGCGTTAGAACGGCCCCCTGTCTGCATTTCATCTAAAAATGTAAGTAGTGCATCGATTTCTGAGATATTTCGGCATCTCGCTGCCTCAACCACGTGCTCATCAAAATGTCTGATTAATGATCGTACTATTTCTTCTTCAGGCAACCGAGGACATAACCCTGCGGCCGCCGCGAATTTACGGTTTGCATACTCCGAAAAGGTTAATTTTGAGTCAACGATGTAAAAACCAAACTCTAAATCCTTTCTAATCTCTCTTTGTATCTCTATGCCCCAGAACCTAGCAGTGAATTTCTCCTTGAATGTATCCCAATCGACAATGACGTCACGACGCGCAGTCCACCAGTCTTTAGCATCTCCGGTGAGACCTTGGCCTAACAATTGAAGTCTTAACTCTTCATTTACTCCTAAAGATGTGAAATATTCTTCGATATCTCTAATATAAACCATGGGTTTTTCCCAAGCTTTCCCAGAATATGTGGGTAACTTTAATTGTTTTGTAATAAATCTAAATGAGTCTTGACCATTTGTACCAGTGGGCCCTGTCACTCTAGTTTTGAGTTTTTTTAAATCTGCATCTATACCTATTTTTAAGCTTTCGTGTTTATGATTTAAATCTTTAATTTTCTCATTTAAAACTCGATCTCTCTCCCTAATCTTGCTATTGATTACATCGAGATCGTTTACATGCTCCGTCCTGATACTTGACTCGACTCTATTTATTTTATCGTTACAATTGGTTAGGTCCGTATCCCATTTGTCTAAGACTATATTGACCTTAGTTTCCATGTCGTCTATTCTTTTTTTGTTTTTACTTATAGTTTCGTCAAATCTTTTATTCATTTTAGTTTCAAACTCTACTTGAGCTTCTATATTAGTCATATGAAAATTATTTATAGTTCTTTCCATCTGAGCAAATTTATTATCTATTTTCTTTTCTAGACGTTCATTAGATTGTTTTAAAGAAAGCAGAGTCGTAGCAATTGCAGTGATTGACTCATCTTGACTACGTAGTGGACTTTCAACCTGGCTCACTATGCTGGTATCGGTCAGCGAAACATCACGCTCATGGAAACCAGTGTCTCGGTCGTGCTGACCGGCTTGTTCTACCCTTTTATCGCCTTGCTTATCAGGAATTTGATCTTTGTCTGCCATCTTTTTTTTTTTTTTATGTGATTCTAATAAACGATTTTACTTGAACTTGACTTTGAAGTCTTGAATTTGCCCCTAAAGAAATTGATTTTAAGTTAAGCAATGAATTTAATATAAATCTATAAAATTAAGTGATTTTAATTTTATTTAAGGAGCCCCACGTTGGGCGCCAAATGTAACTTTATCTGGTTATGCTTCACCAGCAGAAGGCTGGTGAAGTTAACCTAGTTCGCGTGTGTTCTTTGTCACGGGTTATGATATTTGGAGCTCCTCTGGGAAAAATGTAAAAAACCCTTAAATTACCCTAATACAGACTCGGATAGATTTTTCACTACCAGAGCTGCCTCCCTACAGACTTGGGATATCCCAGACTCAACAGACTAGGATAGGATTTTACCTCTACCGTAGCTGCCTAGAGTTCAGGTCACCGAAGCTGCCTAATTACAGACTTGGGATATGTGTGTTCTCAGACTAGGGTACCAATTATAGCTATACCGTAGCTGTCCAACACACTCACCGAAGCTGCCTTTTAGCTAACAATGAGTTTAAGTTTTATTTAATCAAAACGAAGTGTTTCTGAAAGAAAAATGAGGTTAATTAGTGAATTGAAAACAAAAATCAAATTTCTGATAATTTTATGATCGATTGATCGTTTTTGGCTTTATTTTATACGTTGCGATCGTTCTTTCGCGCAAACTATTTACAAAAAAAAAGTTATATTAATAATGGTTGAACAAAAGGATGATAATTATGAAAGAATGAGTGAGGTGAATGATTGTTTTCCTAACTTAACTTAATATTACGCTATTCCTATCTTCCTCAATGGTCGGACTTTCGTGTTTTTGGTTTTCTCTAATTTTTGTTTAGATAATATTTGTGATTCTATTTTCTTGCAATGCTTTTTTTTTTGCTAATTACAAATTTTAAAAGTTTTTCTTTATTTGAACTGCCGCTTTGGCTAGAACGATTTTATCTTTCTTTAATTGAAATTTTTGATCAAAACGCAATTTTAGCTATATTGAATTTATGCTCGATTTTAGGTTAGGAATCTTGAAGTGAATATTACGTCTGAGTCGGTCGGCCGCTTTGGCTCAAGTCCGCTAATTTGCGTCTCAGCGGTGCTCCTTATATATGACTTGTGACGTCATTAGGTGTCACCCCACCTGCGCGGCGCGTATGTGCTGTGTACGACTATACCAGTATAGGCTGGTACAGCCGTACACGTTACAATATATATGTAAGAGAGAAACCCTCTCACTTCACGGCGGCCTAAGATAATAGCCTACACTGCCATACCGACTGCTACACCACTAGATTTTGGTGTAGAAGGACGGTAGGCAGAGAGAGAGTCGGAGAGAAACGTGGGAGAAGGAGCTTCGCTTTCGATTCCTTTTTATAGGTTAGGAACAAAACGTGAGGTCTTATTCTGTTTACAATGTACAAATTAACACAAATAAATCCACCTTTTTATAGGCAACGAGCAGCCCGATCTCACTCCACTCACCCAGCTTGGAATACAATCCTACTAATCTTACAAATCGAAAGCTTGAAACTCCGCATGATGACTACTCAATTTCGCTTCGATGCGATCGTGGAGGAAGCACCAGACAAGAAAACGAACACGTGTAAGCTGAAATGGGTCCAACCTATCGGCAGTGAACTCTACTACGAATTTCCATTGGAACTACAGAACCTAAGCAAACACCCGGAGATTTATGCAATAAGTAAGGTAAAAACTGTTTTATCCGCAATGAAAACTAGAGGAACGTACCGTACATTTTCGCTTACACTACCACCAGAGACAGCTGCATTATATAGCGACGCCGAAGGAGATGTAATGTACAAAGAGAATTACTTACAAGCAACAACAACCCCTGAATACGAAATAAAAACGAAGAAGAAAGAAAAGGAAGAGAATATATCTACGTTGTTACAACAAGTAGTCCTCGCTACAAGAAAAGAAGCAGAGCCAGAAGCAACAACAAAGAAGAATCTAAGGAAAATACGTGAAGATTTCATATTGGACAGTTTCGATGGAAAGAACTTCCCAATAACAAGTTGGTTCCGAACATTTGAAAAAGAATGTGAGCGATGCCAGGTTACATCAGATGAGGATAAAATTTTGATATTACGTTTATTTCTAGACGGGACAGCTAAAGATTGGTTCGCTTCGAAAGTAATTACAATCGGTCTAGATGTAGACTTTGACACATGGAAAAAAACTTTTCTAGATAGTTTTCGGGAAACCGGTTGGCATAAAACCAGAGTGGCTTATTCTTTTCGTTACATTGGGGGCAGCTTGGTAGATTATGCTTTACGAAAAGAAAACTTATTAGTTAACATTAGAGATAATTTTCCAACGGATATACTAATTGGCTTGATAGTGACCGACTTACCAATAATGATACAAGATAAGATCGAAAAAACAAAGGTTACATCAATGGAGGATTTGTTAACAGAGCTACGTAGATTGCAGAGTTTAGTACAAAAGAGAAAAACAGTTACGAAAACGAATCCAGGAACCTCAAACCCCAATCAGAAAAACCAGACACAAGTACCCAGTACGGAAAGAAAACCGTGCTCATACTGCGAAAAAAAAGGTTTTCCAGGAAGATTTCATCCTGAGGCACTATGTAGATTAAAACAGAAGGAACGAAGTGAACAACCGGGAAACATCAAGACAGTAAACAATGTGACTGTCCAAGATACGTTGAACGAAACTATAACCGATCAAAAAAACTAGTTTTGCCGCCACTGATAACATTAGAGGTATTTCTGAATGACAATAAGATACAAGGAATTTACGATCCAGGTGCAAACGTAACCCTTCTAAATGCGAAGATTACAAGGAAAATGGGTCTGACTACACAAGAGGATAGAAATACCTTCAGAACTGTCGGTGGCAGGAAAAAATTCACAGGCAGATTATATACTACAATAAAAATCCACAAGATAGAAAAAACAGTGTGTGGGAGGACTAGTATTAGCCCCCACAGTTGTAGGCTAGGATGTGAAAAATGGGGTCTTTTATATTAATAATTAGCCAAGCACGGAGTTCGGTTATGCCTCGTTTATTTCGTTGATGTTTCCTTGGCCGTTGTCTTCGACAGTCAACGCCGAACTAACTTCTTGTTTTCATTATCAGACATCCATCCACATACATACATACATACATACATACACACACGTACTGCGCCTAGCAACGGGGCTTACAGCTCGGCCGTTCCTGATTTATAAGGACGTCCCGTCCGTTGGTCCTGCTCGATTGTGCGCTTCGTCATCTTCGGAGTCATGGTTGTCGGTCTCCTCATCAGTATCGTCTAATTCCGGATCCTTAACGGAAATCCATTTCTTTAGTCGGTCGGGGGATAATATGGACTCATAGATTTTCTGTTTGAGTTGGTAGCCTGGGATGTCCCCGACTACGTAACGATCGTTGTCTAGTTTTCTCAAGATCTGATATGGTCCTATATACTTTTTGCTGAGCTTCGCACTTCCAGGGACGGAGTGGGTGGACTGTCGAATCATTACGAACTCTCCTTTTTCAAATTCTTGATGCGGCCGTCGTCGGCGATTATAACTCTCTTCGTTTCGCTGCTGATTGGCGACAATGGCATCGGAGATCTGCTCTCGTAACTTTGTTCGCTCCCTACCGAGGTTCTCAAGTGTGAGGTCCTCTTCCATTTTTTCTTCCAGGACATCGAGGCTTCCTCGTCGTAGTCGAAACCCAAACATGGCCTCGGCTGGGCTACGGCCAATACTTCTTTGAATAGCCGTATTCAGTGCCATCTGCACTTTCCCGAGGGCTTCGTGCCATTTATCGGGTCTCTCCGTCAATTTGCAAATAGCTGGCATAATGGTACGGTTGTAACGCTCAATCTGACCGTTGGCACGGGGAGTATGAACAGCCACCTTTACGTGCTGGATTCCATTGTCTCGACAGAATGTTTCGAAGTCGTTACTAGTAAAGGCGGTACCCCGGTCCGAAACAATACGCCGTGGGACGCCAAAGATCCTGAACATGGATTCCAACGCCCGGATGACTTCGTCGGTGGTGGTGGATTTAACAGCCTCAAGAATGACGAACTTGCTGAAGCCATCAATGACTTCAAATATGTGTTTATGTCCCTTCGTGGTTTTAAGTAAAGGGCCCATGTGGTCGACGTGGAGCGTATCCCATGGCCTCGCACCCTTATCTATACTGTGAAGATACCCCTCGTTCAAGCTGGCTTTTTGATTATACTCGAGACACTTTATACAATTGGACAGGCATTTCTTTACGTACTTTCGCATGTTCCGAAAATAATATTTCCTTCTAAGTTCCTCAAGAGTTTTATCAGTGCTAAGATGAGCCAAGGTCTCATGGATTTTCATCACGAGATCGTGCTTCATGCGTTTCGGAACGACAAATCGGTACTCGCCGCGAACCACCTTAAAAAGCTTGCCATTGATAACACTGAAATCGGACAGCGAGCGGTCGTCCCTTTGGAGACGGTTCTTAATTTCCAAGACCTCTACGTCCGTGTCCTGAGCTACGGATAACATATCCGGTTGCTCATCGTCGTCTACTACGTTCATGTGAAAGCAACGGCTAAGGCCGTCCACGTGACCCATCCTATCGCCACTACGATGTTGCACATCGAAGTCATATTCCTGAAGTACCATGCTCCAGCGGCAAATCTTAGCATTTATATCTCGTTTCTCTAAAGTTTGCTTCAAAGCATTACAGTCAGTTACGATTACAAATTTCATACCTATCAGATAAACCCTAAAACGTTCAATGGCTTTAATAATAGCTAGAGTCTCCAACTCGAAGCTATGATAGTTTTTCTCAGTATCAGTTGTTTTAGCACTAAAATAATATACAGGATGTAGGTTACCATCAGCCTGTCTTTGCAACAGGATGGCGCCATAGCCGTGCGAGCTGGCATCAGTGTGTAATTCAGTTTCCTTCTTAGGATCATAAATTTTTAAAACAGGCTCACTGATCAGGATATGCTTTAATTGGTCAATAGCTTGCTTATGCTCGTCACGGACTTCAAATTTAACGCCACCGTGCAACAAATCAGTCAAAGGCTTGGCTATAACTGAATAACCTCTAATAAAGCGCCGAAAATAGCTTGTCAAACCTAAGAAGGCTCGGAGTTGCCGCAACGTCTGCGGTATGGGGAATTGCTCAACGGCTCGCGTTTTTTCTACGCCAGGCTTAATCTCGTCTTTACTTATTATATATCCTAAATATTCTAATTCAGTTTTAACAAACGAACATTTATCGATTCTCGCTTCCAAACCATACTCACGCATTCGATCAGTCACAATTTTAATAATCTCGAGATTTTCCTCGATTGTCACAGTCGCGATCAAAAGGTCGTCGAAGTAAATCCTCAATTTTCTCTGCTGCACGAGATCTCTAAAAATATACATGATATATTCCAAGAATACAGGTGGCGAGTTCTTAAGTCCAAAGGGCGCGACCAAGAACTCGTACTGACCGCTCGGAACTACAAAGGATGTATATTTTATCGAGTCTTCTTCGATCTTCACATGGAAGAAAGCGTTCTTTAAATCAATGCTAGTGAAATAATTGAGGCCACTTAGGCCCTTGATCATGTCATCAATATGAGGTACGGGAAAATTATTCTTTATCATTATCTTATTAAGTCCTCTATAATCCACACACATACGATACTCATTATTCTTTTTCTTAATCAGTACGATAGGGCTCGCATACTCGGATTGACTAGGTCTTATTCTACCCTTAGCTAAATAGTCATCTATTATTTCATCGACGACACCTTCCTCAAAGAACGATAGTCGTCTAGGGGCAGAACGCACTATTTTGTCACTACTTAATTCTATTTTCATACGAACTGGGCACTCGCGTGTCTGCGTGGTGGCATCTCCGTTGCAACTCACGATTTGTTTCTTTATCAGCTCTTTCTGAGCTGGGGTCAAAACTGGATTAGTGTCGATGTTCGGCCCGTCTTCGTCGACGCAGATGTTCATCATTCGATAGACTTCGTCGTCAGGGGGACCCATAGGTCGGAAGTTAATTTCGTCCTGCTCCTTGCTCCAAGCAACAGAGTCAAGGAAGGCTTGTCCTAGTACTAGATCTACGTCAATAACATTGTCCGGGATCACAGCTGCTGGAATAGTATAATTCTCATTATCGATCGTCGCCTGGTATACAATAGTCTTATGGCTTGCCACTAGGTTGTTACCAAAGCCCTTTAAAGACTTGCTCTGATAGGATACATCAGAAATATGCATCATGGGGAGACAGCTCTCTTTTACCAGATTGATAGTACAGCCAGTGTCTAACAGAGCAGTAAGGCTAACATCTCCTACCTGTATGTCTTTAAAATACTTAGAGGCGTTCTGAGGATATGGCAGCGTCCGGATGTGCATAACGGAAGGCTGATTTCCTCCAGCTGAAGTCCTCGAAGTTGATGCCGGTCCGCTGGTGCCACTCGTACACAGCCTCGCGATATGTCCTATAACACCACATTTAAAACACGTAGGCACGCTACGTGTATGCGTGTTATACGATCTATTGTACGGGTTAGTATTATTGTTCATCGTACTGTCTTTGCGCGCACTCCCACTCTCGCTTTGTTTACGATCGCGGAAGAAGCACTTGTCACTCGTATGTCCATCTTTCTTACACACATCGCACTTAACCGATACAGTCTTTGCCAATGCGTTGTCCCTTGAATTATCACCAACTTCATTCGAAAGTAGCTTCAATGTACGAAAAAGAGAGTCAAGCGTTTGGTGGTGAGCAGCGACAAGCTGGGTGCGGATAGTGAAATTATCGATGCCACGAATGATGTGCAGTATGATCTCACTATCGTCCAGTTTCGCTTTCTTTGCCAGAGACAGCTTATCAAGATAATATTCTTCTAGGCGTTCACTACGCTTCCATCTCCTAGCCCTTAGCCTTTCCATGAGCCGGGATATATCCTCGCTGTTTCCGAACATTTCAAGGAGTTTCATCTTGAGGTCGCCCCATGTCAACCTGCATGAGTCTTCCTGTGCCTCATACCATTTTTTTACACCACCTGCAAATTTGTTGGAGGCGAGAACCTTCACAACGTCGTCGTTTAATTGGTACACAATCATTAAATCGTCGATTCGTCTCAGCCACATTTCTAAAGTCAAGGAGGAATTATCCTTGTTGTCAAACACGGGTATTTGTGACGCAATCTCATAATATGGTATTTTCGTAGTGGGGTGTCCTTGAGCTTGTTCGCTGGGCTCGGTGGCATTGTCTTTGTTTGTATCTCTATTCCGAAGTGCTGCAATGTTTTCTTCTCGCAAACGGCTGATTTCAGAATCTCGTTCGGTCAACAATCGCATCATCTGGGACAATTGGGCCATAGTCGTGTCGAGGGTCTGATAATATCGACTTTGTTCTTTACGATGAGCCTCCAAAATGCCTTGAGTCTCTGCGCTATGATGATTTACTAGGTCTTGCATCTCCGAGCGATGCGTCTTAATCAACTCTTGCCACTCAGACATCGTTTTTTTTTTTTTTTTTTTACATAAATCTGCTAGCGGTCCTAGGGAACACACGTCCGCCGTTAGAGATAATTATCACTGTTTTATTCGTTTATTTTAGTATTAGTCTTTCACTCACAATCTCGTTACTCGATTATCTGGACGTAGCCAATATATTTTCTATTCACGATTCAAACCGTCGAGCAATTCCGCCGCACTTTACTAACGGTCCCAGGGAATTCTCGAACGATCCACACCCTTTCGTACTCACTTTTGATGGAGCACTGTTTTATTTTTAAGGTTCTGTCGGTAAGTATCCCACTTCTGATTCTGAGGGAGGACTAGTATTAGCCCCCACAGTTGTAGGCTAGGATGTGAAAAATGGGGTCTTTTATATTAATAATTAGCCAAGCACGGAGTTCGGTTATGCCTCGTTTATTTCGTTGATGTTTCCTTGGCCGTTGTCTTCGACAGTCAACGCCGAACTAACTTCTTGTTTTCATTATCAGACATCCATCCACATACATACATACATACATACATACACACACGTACTGCGCCTAGCAACGGGGCTTACAAGTGGAAGTTTTCGTTGTGGATGATGAGAACTTCGAGTATGATATTCTACTCGGCCTCGACACAATAAAGAACTTCTGGCTAAAACAAGACTACGATCTAAAAATATACCAGAAAATAAATTTGGAAAATAAAGAAGAGGAAATTAAATATTTTAACACCAACACAGAAACCCAGGAACATTCTGTGAGGTTCAAATAACGCGCTAAACTATGTGACTCAATTCGTACGAACTACGTGAAGCGTACAATACATAATTTTGAAATCCGCTTAACGGAGAAGAACTAGGACTCTGCGAGAAGACGTCGACTTAGACACACGCTTTTATATTTCCTTGCAGAAGTCAAAATTATAAGTCTTTTCTTTACACATTTATACTATTGATATACTAGTACAAATTTCATATTTTTCTAATCATAAACAGTTTTCACAGTATAATTTCAAAACATTAACAAGAATAGTTATTTTAACTAATTACTAATTACGAAAACGAACTACGAGTGAGCGAGAAGTCTGACGAGACATAACATCATTGCCATTATTGAAATTATACGACTACGGAACCAGCATGGTCAAAGAATAAGATAAGTTACAAATTGAGAGTAATATTTAAAGTCAAAAATTGTGATAATTGTGATTAGAAATTTCAAAAACTAAAACAACATTTCGTAAACAGACTTAACGAACAACAAAATAGAAAAAGAAAAGCGACGTTTTATTTTATACAAATGTTTTAATGGTATGAATGAATGGTGTGAATGGGAATATTTATTAAACATGTTTTTCTCTGAACAAATAATCAAACTTCTTGTCATATTAATAAATAATGATTGAAATTTAACATACATAATTTTATTATACATGATTTTCCTTTTTTTAAAAAATCGAATCTATTAGGACCGATAATAAATTACATATCTGATTATAACAAAAACTAATAAAATTGTCACAATTCGATAAATTTTAATGAAGGTATTCCCACCGAGCATTTCAGAGCGAGACTAGATCATCTACATAAAGAAAAAAAAGAGAGAATTCAAAACTTGATAAACAAATATGAAACGATTTTTGCAAGAAACAAATTTGATGTTGGTCAAGTTAAAGATCACGAAGCCCATATAAAACTCCTGGAACACAAATTTGTAGCAAAAAAACCATACCGTTGCTCCGTACTGGATCAAAAAGAGATAGAATTTCAGATAAAAGAATTACTAAAAACAGGACTGATTGAAGAATCATGCTCTCCTTTTGCGTCCCCCGTTACTCTTGCGTACAAACGAGAAGAAGGGACTAAGACAAGGATGTGCATCGATTTTCGAGAGCTAAACAAATTACTTATCCCAGAATCTCAACCATTTCCCTTAATAGAGGATATTATAGCTAAGACACGAGACTCGGAATGGTTCACTACACTGGACATAAACTCCGCTTTCTGGGCGATCCCTCTGAGAGCTAAGGACAGATACAAAACTGCATTTGTAACACAAGATGGCCACTGGCAGTGGAAAAGTTTACCATTCGGCCTAAAGACATCTCCCGCAATATTCCAACGAATTCTAAGCAATATAATTCGAAGAAATAATTTAAACTCCTTTTGCGTAAACTACATTGACGACATCCTTATTTTCTCTAGATCTTTTGAAGAACATATGGAACATTTGGAGAAACTATCGAATGCTATCTGCAAAGAAGGATTTCGCTTAAAATTTGTCAAATGCAACTTTGCGAAAAACGAAGCAAAATATCTCGGTCATGTGATATCGAAGAACACTGTACGCCCATTAAAAGACAACCTAAAGTCGATCCAGGAATTTTCAACACCAGACTCTCGGAAGAAAATTCGCCAATTCCTTGGAAAAATAAACTTTTACCATAAATATATTGAAGACTCCGCGCGGCTTTTGGAACCACTACATAATCTACTTCGAAAAGATACCCACTTTTCATGGTCACAAGATTGCCAGAGAGCATTTACGAAAGCTAAGAATTTATTGTGTTCACAACCAATATTAGCAATTTATGATGTGAACGCACCAACGGTTATCTATACGGACGCCAGCATAGAGGATATTGGAGCAGTACTAAAACAAAAACAACCAGACGGTGAATTAAAACCGATTGCATTTTTTTCAAAGAAGCTAATTAAATACCAAAAGGAAAAGAAAGCTATATTTTTGGAATGTCTGGCCATAAAAGAAGCCATTAAATATTGGCAGTACTGGCTTATTGGAAAAAAATTTTTGGTCATAACCGACCATAAACCACTGGAAGGTCAGAATATTCGATCAAGGACGGACGAAGAATTAGGTGATATGATGCATTTTCTCTCCCAATTCGACTTTCAGATTAAATACGAACCAGGAAAAGGCAATGCAGAAGCGGATTGCCTTTCACGTAATCCAGTTCTGTCTAATTTAGATAATGTAGAAGAACATATAAAGACAGTAAACTTCATTACGGTCGAAAATATAAAACAAGATCAAAGTATAAACAAAGATTTACAGGAAAATTCAAAGAAGATACTACTCGAAAACGGAATATTTTAGAAGTTAAAGGGAAGCCGAAAACGAATAATAATTTCAGAAAAATTCGGAAAACAACTAATATCGAGGATTCACAAAGATTATGGACACATCTGTAAAAGCAAAATTATGGACAAGTTAAAACACTCGTATTATCTACCGAATATAAAGAAGATAACAAAACAAATTTATGAACACTGTGAAATTTGCGCCAAAAACAAGACCCGAAGCAAACATTATGGCCTCCTAGCCAAACTCGGCCCACCTAGGGAACCATTTGAAATTGTTTCTCTGGATACAATTGGAGGATTCGCGGGAAACAGATCGACAAAAAGATACCTACATCTTTTAATAGACCATTTTACCAGATACGCTTTCATACTGACGTCAAAAAATCAGACATCTGAAGATTTTACACAACTTGTTGCGAGAAAACGATAGAGAGAGGTTCTTTGGATATGGGTTAACGAATTAGCGAGATAGAGGCCTAGGATGAGTGACCTTCGGGTTAAATGAAGTATAAAAAGTTCACACTGCAGCTAAAAACTTGTGATTTTATTTGTACATTTGACTACAGAGCCGATTAACTACAATGTTTCCCACGGGGAATTTCGAGACACACTGATCTATGGACTTCGATCTAGTCAGCAAGAATACATACATAGATAGAATAGTTCTTGCGCTCGGTGCGCGGTAGGACTACATATTCTGATTTATCACGTAAACACTACACGATGGTGTGTGTGCGATCGATAGTACTGGCCGTCCAGCTGATCTACGAGATCGATTATATTTTGCCCGAACACAACTACTAAAGAGAATCCAAGATAAATACCAAATAAGAACATTACTTACGGATCAATATAGCGGCATTAACTCGAACTCATTTAAAAATTATCTAAAAAATCAAAACATAAACCTAATCTTTACAGCAGTGAATTGCCCATTTTCCAATGGACTTAACGAACGACTTAATCAAACTCTTGTAAACCGAATTCGATGTAAAATAAATGCAACAAAGTCTCGAGCATGGTCAAAAATCGCGGAAGAATGCACAGATCAGTATAACCGGACAGAACACTCAGTAACGGGATTCAGTCCGGAATATCTATTATTTGGAAAAGTTGACCCAATAGTCCCAGAAGAGTTATCAGAAAAAAGAAACTTGATCGACGATAGAGAATTAGCATATAAAAATTCCCTAAGGAACCACGAATACAATAAGGCAAGATATGATAAAAACCGGAAAAACCTTAATCTCAGTGTCAACGATTTGGTCTACGTTGAAAATGGAGCAAGACTAAATAGAAAAAAATTGGACGAGATTAGACTTGGCCCTTTCCCGATAACTCGCAAGATTTCAAACACTATTTATGAAGTGGACTCCGGACATAAGAGACAGGAATCAAACTACTACCATATCTCTAAACTTCTTCCATATAGCGGACCCGATGATTTTCAGTAAATCCGCAAGCGTGTCCTGCTCTCTTCCCACTTACGGAAGGGGGGGGATGTAAGAGAGAAACCCTCTCACTTCACGGCGGCCTAAGATAATAGCCTACACTGCCATACCGACTGCTACACCGCTAGATTTTGGTGTAGAAGGACGGTAGGCAGAGAGAGAGTCGGAGAGAAACGTGGGAGAAGGAGCTTCGCTTTCGATTCCTTTTTATAGGTTAGGAACAAAACGTGAGGTCTTATTCTGTTTACAATGTACAAATTAACACAAATAAATCCACCTTTTTATAGGCAACGAGCAGCCCGATCTCACTCCACTCACCCAGCTTGGAATACAATCCTACTAATCTTACTATTATATATACCGTGACTTTCTGTGGATGCGGCACAGCAGGGATACCAACCCAAGTGATTGACAGTCAAATCACTAGATTTATCCAGCTGCTTACTGCCTACTAGTCCGCGCTAGTTTTGGGTTGGTATCCCTGTTGTGCCGCATCCACAGAAAGTCACGGTATATGTATATACAGACTAGCATATGATTAAGCAAGGGTGGATGCGATATCCGTGAGGTACCGGTATGTGTATGTGGGAATGACCGATTGTATAGACTACTAAGTCGATGTATTAATACAGGAGGTCAGTCCTTCTCGAACCACCAAAGGAGAAATACCAAATAAAGGCTCTAAATATATACACTACGAAAGATCTCTTTCACCTACCCAAATCCCGCAATCCTACAATAACAATCGACCAGGCGAGCAAGGCGATGGTCCAGTTGCGCAGATTGACGGACCAAACCCGACAACTATCGAAACCCCTATCGACGAAAACACATTGCAGATCCTTGGCGAGGATGCTTTGACTGTGGAGCCCAAAACGGTTAGATTCCATTCGAACGTGGAGTCTAGATGGAAATCTTGGGTGACAACAGGCCTAAAGAAGGAAGAGCGGAGTTCCTTGCTAGACAAGTACCCCCGTACCGGAACCTGTCCTATTGAGGCCCCAGCTCTAAACCCAGAATTGCAAGCATCACTCAACGAAACTTCAATTAAAAGAGACAAACACTTAATTGATTTCCAAAAAATGATTGGGTCGGCAATGTCAGCACTGAGATCAGCTGTCACACTTGTCCTAAATGAGAAGGAGGAGATGATTGACAAGCTGAAGCTACTTGAACTGATGTGCGACGCAGGGAAGCTACTTGCAGATTTACATCATAAGGAGTCCACCGCCAGGCGAGCTTACATTTTGCCAGGACTGGACAAAAAAGCCAGGACCCTAATGGAAAAATTGAAGACGGACAGCTTTCTGTTTGGATCAGATCTCGCTGAGAAACTAACAATAAGATCAGCAAAATCAGTTGAAAAAGTGGGACTAGACTTAAAATCGCAAGGAGCTTTGTGACATGGCAAGTCACAAACCCCCCAAACCACGCGGAAATTAACGAAGATAGCCGAGGCCGATCGGCAGCGTGAGCCGATCGGCACTCTCTTGAGAGACCGTGCACGAGTCAGTCGCGAGCACATCGAACCCTTTTTGTGAGACCACGACCGCATTATCGTAAGGTCAGTACCTTTTAGTACCGTTCTTAAAGAAGTAGATACACACACACACACACTCACCCTTGTAAATACTAGACCCTAAGAGTAGATAATAAATCGTTCTATATACCAGAATCCTCTAGAGTCATTACTCCCCCGCCCTCCCTCCATACATGGGTGACGAGCTAACCCCTCGTTACAAATTGGCGCCCAACGTACAAATCCACGAATTTCCCAGTAACACAGGACATTAAACAATTCACAAAACACATTAAAACACGAGAAAACGGGGTACGAAGTAGAAAAGTAGAACGGTTTTACACGAGGCGAGTACAGAAAACACAGAACAGGAAACAAATACACATCATAAGGAAACTAAAGAACAAGAAACACAAACACACACTAAACAAGCAAAGGCAGCAGCATTGCAAGAAAAGAGAGCTAGAGAAGCACTCATAAAAAACTCAAAAACAGAGGGACCGGAACAAACACAAACACAAACAGACACTCCACCAAAGCGAAAATCACTATTACCGACCCCAAATATTCCACCTAATCCAAACCTATATAAAGATACACAAGAACAAAACACCGACGCAACGGAACAAACAGAAACAAACACTCCACCAAGAAAAAAACCACTATTACCCACCCCAAAAATGCCACCTAACCCGAACCTATACAAACCGACAGATATGCAAAATACAGACAGAAGAAAACACACACAAACGGAGATACCTATACGAAAAGTATTGCTACCGACACCAAATATCCCACCAAATCCAAACCTATACCCCCGACACAGTACACCGCCACCGCGAATCTGCAGCGGAATACAACAACTCACAGACACACAACACACAGAACTGCAAACACTTCTAGCAAACAAAATCACATCACTCCCCGGACAGCTAGGACTAACACACCTAGTATCACACAGAATCGACACACAAGGACACACCCCTATCAAACAACGCTACTACATGGTATCACCGAAAATAAGAAACGCAATATACACGGAAGTAGACAAGATGATCGAGGAAGAGGTAATCGAACCATCAGAAAGCGAGTGGTCAAGCCCAATAGTAATGATAAAAAAGCCTAACGGCACATACCGATTCTGTTTAGATTTTAGGAAGGTAAACGCGGTATCACGAAAAGATGCATACCCCCTCCCATACATGACAGCAATACTCGACAAATTACGCGCAGCACAATACATATCTAAACTCGACCTCAGTCAAGCATACTTTCAAATACCACTACACGAAGACAGCAGACACATAACAGCATTCACAGTACCGGGAAAAGGATTATACCAATTTAAAAGGATGCCATACGGCTTAACAGGAGCACCAGCTACCTTTCAAAGATTGCTAGACAAATTAATAGGACCCGAATCAGAACCATACGCATTTGCATACCTAGACGACATAATAATCGTAACACAAACATTCGAAGAACACTTACACTGGCTAGGAAAAATACTACAGAAAATTACACACGCAGGACTCACAATTAACCCAGACAAATGCGAATTCGGCTGCTCACAAGTTAAATACCTAGGATACATAGTAGATAAACACGGATTACACGTAGACCCAGAAAAAATACAACCACTGACAGACTATCCGGAACCGAAAACATTAAAACAATTGAGACGATTAATCGGAATGGCTTCATGGTATAGAAGATTTATCCCAAATTTCGCACACATAACAGAACCACTTACACGACTACTAAAGAAAGATCAGAAATGGACCTGGGGAGCGGAACAACAACACGCAACGAACACAATCAAACAAATCCTCACAACACCACCCACACTCACATGCCCCGATCACACACTACCATTCCAAGTACAAACAGACGCGAGCGGAACAGGCATAGGTGCAGTACTAACACAAACAAAGAATGAAGAAGAACACGTAATAGCATACGCCAGCCGTGCACTTAGCGAGGCGGAGAGAAAATACACAACAACGGAACAGGAATGCCTCGCGGTAATTTGGGCAATATACAAATTCAGACCGTACTTGGAGGGGTACCATTTCACAGTAATTACAGACCACAGCGCACTCAAATGGTTACACAATTTAAAAAATCCAACAGGCAGACTAGCAAGATGGGCACTAGAATTGTTAGAATACGATTTCGAAATTATACACAGAAAAGGCACAGCACACCAAGTACCAGACGCACTATCACGACTACACGAACACGAAGAACAATTACAATTAGGCGCGATAGAAAACACCGCGGATAAATGGTACACATACAAGAAAACACAAGTACAAACACGACCAGAAAAGAACGAATCATGGAGAATACGCGACACACACCTATACTTCCATAGACCCGATCCACTACACTCCAACCTATTACCGGACACAAACCCATGGAAATTAGTTATCCCCAAAGAACAAATCACACAAATATTACACGAAAATCACGACACAACACAAGCAGGACACCTAGGCATAGAAAAAACATATCAAAGGATAGCGAAGGAATATTACTGGCCCGGGATGTACAGAGACACAGTAGAATATGTACGAAAATGCGAAATTTGCCAAAAAACAAAAATAGAACAAAAACAACCAGCAGGCCTAATGGGACATAGAATAATCGAGGAACCATGGACAGTAGTGGCATCTGACATAATGGGACCACTCCCGATCTCAAAAACACGACACCAATACATAATAGTTTTTCAAGACCTATACACGAAATGGGCAGAAATCATACCATTAAAGAAAGCGACAGCACAGACAGTAGAACACGCATTACACAAACACGTCATATCACGATGGGGTACACCACGCGTAATACTCACAGATAACGGCACACCATACATAAACAAATTAATTCGCGAACTCACACAAAAATTTAGCATCAGACACACAACAATCCCACCATACCACGCCCAGGCAAACCCAGTAGAACGAATAAACAGAACAATAAAAACAATGATACAAGCATATGTAGAAAAAGACCACAGGGAATGGGACATACACTTACAAGACCTGCAATTTGCACTAAACACAAGCACACACACACATCCACAAAACACACACCCGCATTCCTAAACCTCGGGAGAGAACTACACCCGACACAATGCTTGCGGAACAACATCGAGAACGAAGGCGACATAGAACGGCAAGACACGGACAAATGGACAGACCACCTACGTAGACTACAAATAATTAGGGAAGAAGTACAGAGACACCTGACAGAAGCAAACGAGAGACAGGCACACTATTACAATTTAAGACGAAGAAACACGGAGTACAAGGTGGGAGATAGGGTTCTTAAGAAAAACCACATGCTGTCATCAAAAGCAGATCATATAGCAGCAAAACTAACACATAAGTATACCGGACCATATATAATAACAAACAAAATCTCACCCACAGTATACGAACTAACAACGGAAACTGGAAAAAAAATGGGAAAATGGCACATAGACAATTTAAAACTGTACATATAAATAACTAATGAATGCAATTCGACTTTAACAGATACAAAGATGGACAGAGCAACAAGGACACCAACACGAATCCCACTACTACCGACACCACGACAGACAACACACCCAGACCGATACAGGACAGAAGACACACTGCAGATCGACAGACAGATACAACGACAATACAACATACACCCACACACACCAGCCCGACGCACGCTACTACCAACACCACAACAATATACACTACCCACGACACCACCAACAAAAATACCACTGCTACAAACACCCGGACTCGCACCACACACACACAGATACCCCAACCCACCCTCCACCAACACGACACCGACAACCACACAAAAACATCCAACCCCAGCTACTAAAACACCAACTACAGACACACACGATGACATAGAACAATTAGCACACAGAATCGACGAACAAATACAAATAATGGAGGACGTAGAAAGACACAACGCACAAAGATACAAGAACATACGCATACACGAACCAACACCCACACAACCACTACTCATCGACCTAGACGACCTACCACCCTACACTCCACCAGAACCAACAAAACCGACACCCACATACACACCACCCATACACAATGTTACAGCGAGATACACAAGACGCACACGCACACGATCACACCCACCGTTCCCAAAACGCTATCACATAACACCGAAAGAACACACACAAGACACAACCCCCACACAAAACACACAAGACACAGACTCGGACACATATGAGACAGCGGAGGAGATGGACACGGACACGGAGACAGACACAGACACACTGATTATAGAAATAGACGACACAGACACAATATAAACCACAGAAAAGAGGGAGGAGGAGGAGGAACAAAAAGAACACGGAGCGACGGAACAGGACGGAAACGCCACCAGACAAAAAGACACACAGAAAACACGGAGAAGAGGGACAGGACACAGGAACGACACGAGACAAGAAGACAACAGGAAGACACAACGACAAACAGTACGGAATAAAAGATAGGATAGAAATAGGAACAACACAAAATACTTAGGTAAATAAGGATAACGCAAAATAGATAAGAACATAGAAATAAGGACACAGTAAACAAAAGGAAAAACACAAAATCACACAACACATAGGCTCACCCTATAGGCTTCACCCCGCGTGGGGAGGGGGGAGTTGTGACATGGCAAGTCACAAACCCCCCAAACCACGCGGAAATTAACGAAGATAGCCGAGGCCGATCGGCAGCGTGAGCCGATCGGCACTCTCTTGAGAGACCGTGCACGAGTCAGTCGCGAGCACATCGAACCCTTTTTGTGAGACCACGACCGCATTATCGCAAGGTCAGTACCTTTTAGTACCGTTCTTAAAGAAGTAGATACACACACACACACACTCACCCTTGTAAATACTAGACCCTAAGAGTAGATAATAAATCGTTCTATATACCAGAATCCTCTAGAGTCATTACTCCCCCGCCCTCCCTCCACACATGGGTGACGAGCTAACCCCTCGTTACAGCTTCCAAGACTCCTTTACGAGCACAGAATTCTTTAAACTGCAAAGGTCCAGCTGCCAGACTCCAGAAGACAAAGCAGGTGGGCAACAACCCAAGGTCCTCAATGTATTACAAATCTCAAAAGAGTCACCCGTCACAGAGACGAGGGTCATTCCAGCGACGGAATCGACCACCAGGCTCACCGAAGCCATACCAGAGATCAGCCCAACACCACAGATAAAGGTAAGTCGCATAGCAGGTCGCCTTAAAAACTTCCTAGCTAGTTGGCAGGAAATAACACAGGATAGGTTCATCCTAGACTGTATTTAAGGTTACAAAATAAGACCAAGTCGTCCAATAGTTCAAATCCCCCCCCCCCCCCCCCCCCCCCCAGCAAGTAAAGGGTCGAGCACATCAAGGGAGGAGCAAGAGCTTAAATCAGCAATTGAGGAGTTGGAAGCCATAGATGTCATCAGAACTTGTTTCCCAGTGAAGGGACAGTTCCTGTCTACCTATTTTCTAGTCCCGAAATCAGATGGGTCCTTCAGATTCATCTTGAACCTGGAAAGATTAAATGGCTTTATTCAAACCGATCACTTCAAATTAGAAGATATTCGTACAACAATAAAGATCTCCTCAGAAGGAGACTTCTTGGCCAAATTAGACTTACAAGATGCGTATTTTTTGATTCGTATCGCTGAGGAGAGCAAGAAGCTGCTAAGATTCAATTTCAAGGGCCAATTATTCGAATTTAACTGTCTACCGTTCGGCCTATCGCCGGCACCATACATTTTTACAAAGATCATGAAGCCGGTTGTGAGGATACTCCGAAACAGAGGCTTTGCCTCAGTAATCTATCTCGACGACCTCTTATGCATTGCACCAGACTATCAGTCTTGCTCCGAAAACATTGACGCCACAATCAATGTATCAAACAAGTTGGGGTTTAAGATCAATTATGAGAAGAGCGTCCTAATCCCTAATATTCAATGTCAATTTTTGGGGTTTGTAATTAATACAAAGAATATAACGTCAGAGCTTCCGCGTGAAAAAAGGCAAAAAATTCGGGGCTTAGTTGAAACCTTTAGCCGCAAACGCGATTGTAAAATTCGAGATTGGGCACAATTTATAGGAAACTTAATCTCTTGTTGTCCTGCCTTGGAATACAGTTGGGCTTACGTAAAAAACTTCGAGAGAGAAAAATTTTTAGCTCTCCTGGTTAGTGGGGGGGACTACAATGCAAGCATGGTCCTGCCAGAACACCTACAACCAGACTTTTCTTGGTGGGAATCCGGAATTCACCATGGCACCAAGTCCATAAAAACCCCTAGGTACACCAAAGAGATATTCTCTGATGCATCCCTGACTGGCTGGGGTGCGTATTGCAACAATGAAGGCACACATGGGTTTTGGAGTAAGAGCGAAAGTTCCTTGCATATACATTATCTCGAACTCATGGCAGCATTTATAGCAATTAAATGCTTCGCTGCTGATCTGAGCCACTGCGAAGTTCTATTGAGGGTTGACAACACAACTGCAATATCGTACATAAACCGCATGGGGGGCATTCAACATCCACACTTAAGTCAAATCGCGAAAGATATATGGCAACAGTGTGAAGCACGGAAGATTAGAATCTTTGCATCGTACATCCCATTCGAGAGTAACAAGGAAGCAGACAGGGAGTCCAGAGTCCGCAATATAGACACGGAGTCGAAATTAGCGGGCTTTGCGTTCAAGGAAATAACAAAAAAATTCGGCGCCCCAAACATGGATTTATTTGCTTCAAGGGCTAACACAAAATGTCAGACCTTCTGCTCTTGGCACAGGGACCCAGACGCCTTCGCGGTAGACGCATTTACTATAGATTGGAACCAGTGGTTCTACTTCGCCTTCCCACCATTCGCATTAATACCGAGAGTCCTACAAAAAATTATTGTTGATCGAGCCCACGGCATCCCAGTAGTGCCCTATTGGCACAACCAGCCATGGTTCCCCATGTTCCTCTCATGCCTAGCAGAAGAACCAATACACATTGGCCCATCTAATAAACTGTTAATCTCTCCTTGTAGATCGATCTACCATCCATTAGCGGAAAACTTGGTTTCAACTGCAGGGAGGTTATCCGGCAGTCATTCATCAAGGAAAGCTTCCCAAACTCGACGGCCGACATTTTCATCGCATCCTTAGCTGCATCAACGATAAAACAATAGACATCAGGCCAGGACACCCCCAGCTATTATAACTAGTGCCTTACTTTAAAGAGAAGCCACAGATATGTGTGGCTTCATTCCTGAATAGATATTTAACGATAACCGAGCCTCTAAGAGGTGACTGTGATACGATGTTTGTAACAACAAAAAAGCCCTTCAAGGCAGCCTCCTCGCAATCCATCAGCAGATGGATAAGAGTAGTTCTTAATTTGAGCAGCTTAGGTGCAAAATACACCCCGCATAATACTATAAAAGTGGCTACTTCGTCAGCCTTAGCCAAGGGCGTAGATTTAGGCATTATCAAGACAACAGCTGGCTGGTCCAAAGAATCTCAAGTCTTCGCAAAATTCTACAACAGGCCTATTGAAGGAAATAGACGAGAATTTGTGACTTCAGTGTTCAACTGACCTCATAGGAGGCGTATTATTAGTTATTACTATTAGAATAGAAAACCCATAAGGTATAATCATGTTCCTAAAATACACTTGTGTTCCAAAGATCAAATTTCTGGTCAGTTATCTAACTTCATAAACCACGGACAAGGATCCGGCATTCAACCAAATAAAATATGTGTAATCATACAGCTCTAAACATCTACGTTCTGTAATCTCGAGAACGAGACATCGATATAATTAAACGATCAAACGAACTTACCTGTTGTGAAGTTCGATCCTAATTATATCCGATGTCTCATTCGAGATGATTACACCCCACCCTAGAAGATCGTCGTCCCAACGGTCCATTCCCACCCAAAAAAAAACAAAAACTTTCAACAATATGAAGGTAAGGAACGGAATAAGCGAACGGTACGGTCGAGAACCGACGTTCCGCTTTTAAAACTCTAAACATTCGTGCCCTCTCGCGGGAAATAGCGGTACTACGTTCTGTAATCATCTCGAATGAGACATCGGATATAATTACGATCGAACTGAGTTGGCCATCGGCATGAGGTTTTTTCTGTATTCAACCATAGGGTTGGCACCAAGTGCATGCCATCTGCAAACTCCACTACGGAGTAGCTTGCCATCTTTAAATAGTTTGAAAGTATAATATTCAACTCTTCCAGTCCACTGCCACAGTATTTTAGTCCGACAGGCAGTATAATACATGCGACGAATATGCAACTAGACTACATACCGTGAACATTCGTGGGAGCGTAGGTGTCTGATGCCGAAGATACCCGGACGTATGCCTTAGCATACCGCGCAATTTGGCATCAAAAACTAAAACAAAACGAAGCTATCCTTCGCACCAATGTGTCAGAGAGAGAAAGAGATAGCAAAATAATATCGCTTTCTTTGTGTCAGACATTGGTGCAAAAGTTTGTTTTGTTTTGTTTTAGTCATCGACGGGGCGCATCTACAAAATCTTCCTCGAACAGTGATATACTGATGTACGCTCAATTGTATGTGCTAGGGTTCAAGTATCTCAGGCATTAGGCACGGTACGCTTCCACAAATATTCACGGTATAATCGCAATACATCAACATCTTATACTTGTGGAGAAAAAAAATTGCGTCACACATTGTTTCAATTCTTGAGTGAAAGTTATTATCACGTAGTATGGATTACTGGCATGACAACATAATTACGTTTATAAGGCATTTTCCATAGTTTATACTTAAGTTGGCTAGCGGGCCAAAACTGTAATTATGAGTTACTTGCTGATACATTTTTAATGTCAAATCTGCTAGACTCGCAAGGTACTGTATAAAGATTATCCACATACGATAATTTCTTTCCATCTATATGTACACCTCGTTGTCGTTATTTTGAATGATATTTTTAGCCATGATGCACTTCCCATTTTTCAACATACAACAGTTGTTACGATGACTGTCACAGTTTATATTGAATAGCTGATTCGAAATTGTTTTATATTGCAACCTTACATTATCACACCCAGCTAATAGTCCGTCACAGTGCAGATTCGTGAAGCAAAGCATTGAAGTAATCGAAAGATCCCTCTTTAGATAACCTGGCCACAATACTTGAATTTCATGGTATCTTTTAGCCAACTGCTGTAAAGGTTTTTCGCTTTTCCTCAAAAGTTTTTTAATTGAGGACAAGAAGTTTTCAAAACAAAATGCACTGAATGCGTCTAACGGGCCATACTTTCTTATGTCAGAGGTCAGGTGGAGCAGATTATGTATATTATGAGAAATGTACTCTTCACCATATAGAATTGCAAATGAAGCAACGAAATGTTCGAGCAAGGCATCGGCATAATCAAGGTGCTCGTTATTTTGACAAAGAACTGGATTTATCAAAATTGTGATAGCTACGTGTAAAGTGATGAAATGTTCATACACGTCCTTCCGCACAATGTCTTCCAATACTATAGGACTAGTATACAAGAGAAAAGTCCGAAATTCAGTAGCCTTCCAGCGTCGAACATCACGCAGCGCCCGTGGTCTCCCAGCAAAGTTATTGGGTGTTGTATCACGCAACGACAGCAGCAAGTCAGAAATTTTATTGACCGATTGTACTGGTATTCGCACTGAAACAGGCCCAGATTCCATACCAAGCATAATTATTTTTTCGTCACAGTAGGCGTAAAGTACGCTTGAATATGCATGTTTTGCGGGCGTAAAGTTGAATTTTACGCCCTAGCACAAAACATGCATATTCAAGCGTACCTCACGCCCACTATGACGAAATAGTAGTTTACGACACAAGTGCGCAAAGTACGTGATTTTCACACGAGTGTTAGCTTGTCGCCCGAGCGAAGCGAGGGAGACAAGGACACGAGTGTGAACCTAATCACGTACGCGCACGCGTATCGTACAATACTTTTTGCAACTCAGTGCGCAAAGTGAGCACTTTGCGCACTAGTGCGCGAAACGGGTACTTTGCGCACGCAAAAGAGGCATCAAAAGTCGAACTTTGCGCACTAGTGCGTAAAGTGATCACTTTGCGCACTATTGCGCGAAACGGGTACTTTGCGCACGCAAAAGAGGCATCAAAAGTCGAACTTTGCGCACTGAGTTGCAAAAAATAATGTTCGCACCTCGGGCGTAAAGTTTAACTTTACGCCCTAGATACGAAAACTACTATTTCAGTGGCACCATGACATACCAGATGCAAGTAATCCCGGGGTAGGAGAGCCCGGGGCTAAAAGTTCCGATTTTGAGTAAACATAAAAAATGACTGCAAAAGTGTTTGCAATTCTCTTGACTGTTGACTAACTTATCGTTAAATGTATTGTATTTTGGGGTTTTAAGCTTAGATATTATATATTATCACAGGTTTTTCATATAAACTCATTTATTTGTGGTGAGTTGGAGAGGAACTTCTTACCCCTTCGTGGGGCTAGTTGTTTTAGTTATTTCTAACGAAGTAACGAGTTATTTCTAACGAAGTAAAACACATGAGTTTCATTTATAAGTTGTATTTGTTCAGGTAGTGATACTTACAAATATATTTAAAAAAAAACAGTACAGTTCAATAGATAGAAAATCGTCTTCGTTTATTACTAAGTTAACAGTCATAAAAACTCTGTATTGCGAACCACATCTACAAAAATAAGCTATTTATTAGCCTCATGTTTCACATACTTATATTGATGAGATCAGTGACAAATCTTTGTCAATCCTTAACCTATTTTAAATACTCAGCCTTTTAAGCCAAACATACAAAATTACATATAATCATCACACGACTCATCAGAATCACAGTTTGGGCGAACATAAGTAGTAGATGACAGCCATGGAGGGTCAAAACAAATGACGTCACAGGGTGGTGATAGGGGGGAGTCTGGCGCCAGTTAAACCAAGATGGCGGCCTTTTTTATAAATTATCCAAGATGGCGGCCACCGTGTGAACCAATATGGCGTCTATTTTTTCGAAATCCAAGATGGCGACCTTTTTTATAAATTATCCAAGATGGCGGCCCCCATGTGAACCAATATGGCGTCTATTTTTAGGTTCATAAAGTTGGCACCCGACTCGATTAAAACCATCCGAAACTAGGATAGATCGTTTGCGCGTGGCTCAGATGAAAACAATATCGCAATAAAACGTTTGCGCGTTTCCCCGTTTTTAAGAAAATCAAAAATAAAAGTGGGGTGCTGAATTCAGCACCCGATTTTCGAACAAGGTATTATGACAATGGTTTCAAGAATTTCCATTGTATTATCGTGCCAATCGTTCGCGCGTCGTTTGCGCGACCAGCACCCATAAAAATTTATCACCAAATAACTAATTTTCCGTTGATAAAAATTATTTTTCCAAATCGACAATAGTTGTTAGCCAAACTCACTATTGCGCATGCGCCGGAAGCGGTTCAATTCCGTGCGTTCCTAATTCACACCATTTGTCAGTGTTGCGCATGCGCCACTGACGCGCTACAGGTAACAGGGAAGAAGAAGTGTAATAACCTACAAATACCATAGTGAGAATTCAGTTTTATTGATCGTAGGGTATAATAATAATTATTTATCCCATATCCTGGAAATGTAATCGACGTAGTACCATCTGAAACACATGAAATAACTTTGATGACAGCTATTGCCTATTTAAAACACGCTGATACGTTGGTGACTCCAAAACGACGTATAATACACTGACACATTAATTACTCCAGAACGAGAACAATTGGAGTTGTCTTCATTTTCACGTGCAAGGAGTGTGGTCTTGTTTTTGAACACGTCAACCAAATTTCGCATTTTCATTTTAATTTCTAGTTTCGAAGACTGTGGAATATTGCAGTGTGCTGACATAGCCATGAAATCGGACCACAACTCACATTTTGGAGGCGTTTCGGCATACAAATCTACGGTAGGAGTTTTCTGAGATCAGAATCTACATCATTGAGAATCTTGCATAAGTCTGCTGCGAGATCCGTGAGGACTGCGAGGACGTGTTACTGTTGCAAGTAAATTGAATACAATTTTTTCAGCGTTATTTGTGATGGTTATTCGACTAGACAAACGTTTTGTCTGTGTAAATAACTGGATATCAAAATTATATCGCTATTCCATCATCGCGTATAATAGATAAGCTGATCCTTCTGTTGAGACCGCCAACTTTGTCCCAAATTGTCAAAGCGATGTTCATATCCCGTGTTAGTAAAATATCATTGTTATATAAAAAGTCATTATACTTTTTTTATAGTTACCAGAATCCTAATCATCATCCACACGTTGGCACTTGATCTTGGATAGTAACGGCACTCATCGTAATGCCCAGCAAACTACGCTTTGAAAAAAACAACAGCAGTACGCTTTGCAAACAGCCGTACGCTCTGTGTGGGTTCAGTAATTTTCACACTCAAATTCTGATATACAGCGAAAAATTGATACGGCCATCTGGATGAAAGCATCGAAAATTACGCTGGCAAACATTTGGTAAATTAACACCAAGTCTAATCATTGCGCAGAAAAGATATTCATTTAATAACAGAATTTGTAAAGTCGTCAGTTTGTAAACAAAAGATGCAAACATTATCACATCTGGTCGTCCAGGGTAGAGTCACACGTTGTTTTGTTCGTAGAAACAAGTAAGTGTGTGTATGTATATCTCGTTTCCCTGGTAGTTCATTTATTTATTCAACTATGAATGTAATACTTGACTTTCCTTTCAACTGAATTCACCAACCTTTGTAGAAATTACCACGTACACTTTGCTCGGTGTGAGACCTGAATTTTGATTCGGTCATTTTGTGACAATCTTGTTTGAAACATCTTATTTGTAGAATAACTTTGTACTTCCAATTACAGATCCGAAGCACGTTGGGAGGTCGCCAAGGATGATCTGATAACAGAGGGCTTTGCTTTCGCTCCTCGGTTTCATCAGCGCGATGACACCACCCTGGATCAAAGACTGTAACTAATCGTCACTCATCTGATGCAAGGCCTTCCTCTCAATCGGACGATCACTCACTCTATGTACTAAATAACAAAATCCTGTAAGTATCATTCATACTCTGCAAAGATGTCTGCCATTCGTGAAGAATTAGTTGTTCAGCGTCAAGCGCTGTTCTAACAGTCCGGTCTACCGTTTGGTATTGCTACAAAATTTTGAGACGTCTAACGTGACGTGACCATGCCGTGTGCTGTTTGCACTTCCTCAAATAAAGATACATTGACTTCGATTAACAAGAATGTAAAACAAAAACAAGAGGTATGTGGCATCATCTCCTTGGAATTAAAATATTTAGAAATTCTCTATTTTGGCTTGTATCATTGGTTGAAACTAAATTATGCCTGGTACCTTTAGTGTAATATTTCTTCGATTGACCTGAGGGATTAATTACTATATGTAATACCTGCAGGAATGTGTAATTTTGGCATAAAGAAATGTGAAAATTTGAGGAAATGATTTTTAATAGCAAAAATTTTTATTCCTACGGTTTTACTGAGGAGAAAAAAATTAAGGAAATAGCATCCGCTATTTCGAACAAACAAGGGTTGAAAAGCTCGTTGGGTCATCTTGATAAGAATAGTATTCTTTACAAATTTCAGTCGCATCGATTGAATGGTTTGTCCTGAATTTCGAGCGCGAAAAATTTCTAAACACTTCTGTCCTTAAAAACACCTGAAAACATTTTTGTAAATGACAAAACATAATCATTTTATCATTTATCATTTTTTCTGTCGCCGTATGAATCGGTTATGATTGGATCAAACCGCGAGGTCCCATTAAATTTGCTTTTAGAACACTTGCCTTGGTTTCACCGTTCCCGTTTACCGACAATCGACAATCGACAATTTACAGCCTCTGTCGATAAAATCGTCGATTTACACTTTCACACAGTTTTTGAACTTGTCCCAACCAAACGGAATCATTGTGAAATATTTTATAATTGACACAGTTTGTTTCTAAAATGCCACGTGAATCTCGTGTTACACGTCAGAAAATTTTCGATACTCTAAAAGAATTACCAATTTTTGATCAAAATCGTAAATTGCTAAAAGAACAAAATTCAGTATGGTCGGAAGCGTGCAAAGTTTTGAAGGACATAAAGCGTCACAATTTATATATTTATGTCCAACAAAATCGAAAAAACATTAGGAAAGATTTGTTGCGTGATTATACGAATTCCTGTGAGCCGACGAACACCATGGAGAATCAGAACACCAAATTAGAGAAAAATCAGGACGCAATTCCTGAAAATAACTGCGAAACCAGCATTGACGAATATGACACTTTACATAAAATGAAATTCAGTGCCAACTTGAACGGCGTGATTCGAAATATATGCCTTCGGCCATTTCACCTCACATATTATTGTCCGGAACAAATAAGTTTATGGAAAGACCTAATGAGTCTTGATTTGCCTGCTTCGCTCATCGTTATGGATGACCTTGTACAAAATGTTACAATGAAGGACTATCAAACTACCCACATATTTTCACTTATGCTTGCAGTTGAAGCAGCCGACACCACTATCATATTGGCTCAAGCAATCATGGAGAAGATGGGAGTCAAATTCGTTTTGAGCTTCTGCAATGGATTTTTGAAAAATAACGTTCCAACGCCATCAGGACTGGTCACTGGATACTCTTCCACTTTGTTGAATGGTGTATCGCTGGCTTTCAATAATTGTACATTCAGCCAATACAACGTGAAATGCTACGACTATTTGATGCGGTATACTTCTGCTTTGCCACCAACTATATTACACGTGGATACTGTCAGCATAATCAAAGTTTTAGAAGGGTTGCAATGTTTCACTGCAAAATTAGAATCAGTGAAGTGGTTTCATATACGGTGCATCATATATTTAAGCAACATTGAAAGTCTCACTGAATTTCAAGAAACTATAATAAGTCTTTTGATATTGGTTCTAAGCCCCTACCAAAATGATTTAACTAAATCAAAAAGACTCATATTGTTATCCAAAATCAGAAGCGAAAAAATACAAAAATATGTCAAGTATTTGACTGATCCCAACGCACAGAGAAGTTTTTCTCATCTTGCCTTTGATGAAACCTCGATATCCGACAATCTTTCAAAGGTAATGGTGAATTATGCCAACGACCTAGAGCAACAAGCATGCAAAATCTGCGAATCAAACAACAATCCTCAAAACGAAGTTAATGCATACTATTGTCCGCAGTGGATTACCAGTAATTTGCATGCACTACTTACACAATTCCCATCTTGGACAAGGATCATCAAAGGCCGAACCGATTACTCCAGTTTAGCTACATCTTGTGCCGTACAGCATTCACATACCCTAAGGCAACTAAATCAACCAATGACTGCGTCAAAATTTGTACCTCATCATGTTGAAATAGTTAGATCATTAGCCCAGAAAGGACGAGCGTTTGTTAATGAATCAAAAAGCATAGGTCAAATTTGTAAGAAAAGCGCATCCAAGAATTATCACGCTTGCCTGAATGACCAGGAAAACTGGATGGGAAAAAATGAATACCGAAACGAGAATCTAATTGAGGATGATGATACTTTGCATTGTGACAATAAGAATTCAAATTTACTTCTTGCACATCAAAATACACCAGGACCTGTAGATGAAATATATTGCAGAGAATTTCCAGAAGTAACTAACTCTGGTAAGTTTTGAAAAAATACTGTTAATCATGAAGCAAAACAGTTCAAAATGTCGAACAAAAATCAAAAACAGAATGAAATGAGTTCCAATACCTCTGGCAGATTAGTAGTAAGCAGAGTATGTCTACGGCTCAGAGGAGTAACATGATATCTCACGAGCGACTTCGAAATCGCTCTGTAGTTGTATGGTAAGTCTATAGCGCTACAGATCGGTTTCGAAGTGGCTTGCGAGGTATCATGTTACTTCTCTGAGCCCTCGATTTAATAACAATATAAATTTGACAAAAATTTTTCCTGCAGTCTGTTCCATGAAAGACGCCAATAAAACACTGCGGTTCACTGGAACGGATGAAAGTATCCAGCATACTGCTGTACTCGCACATTCCACACCATTAAAGAGTGGAGGATCTAATGAAAAGATAATCATAGTAGAAGAAACAATGAATGACTTGGATCAAAAAGCTACTGACAATTACATTAATAATATTAGCTCCATTAATCTTGACAAAACACCTTCAACTAATGTGATTGACATAGACCCATCGGAATCTTCACCCAAGGTTTGTTCCATGGAACAACAAAATAAAATAGAGCAATTATCTGGAACTGATGAAAGCACTCAGTCTCGTGTACTCGCACCTTTTGTACCTTTACGGAGTGAAGAATCTAATACCAGAGAAGAGATGATAAAATATATAAGCACAGAACATAATTACTCCATGGAACCAAAAGCCACTGACAATAGTAACGATAATTTTAACTTCGTTAAGCTTGACAAGACATTTATAACTAATGTGTTCGACAACGATCCGAATACTCGTATCAATTCGCTGGAATCTTTACCCGCAGTTTGTTTCATGGAACAACAAACTGAAATAGGGCAGATGTCTCAAACTGAGGAAAGAATCCAGAGTATACCAGAAAGCTTGATATCAATGCAAAGTGAAGAATTCAGCAAAAGAGAATTATATAATATAAGTATTGAACATAACTATTCTGCGGTACCAACGGCCAAAAATGAAGATGTCGAATTCCCATTACACAACAAGGTTTATGAAAACATGAGTAAAAAAAAATATGTGACTCCGTTTCCAGCTTTGAAAGTGTGTCACGAACAAGCTGCTTGCAAAAAGAGATCGAAAGAAACCTTGATTCGTAATGGGAATTGTTTGCAGCCGAAAGTTATCTACAAGAAGAAGTACGTTCTAGATGATACATGTAAATTTGATAGTATAGTTGAAGTGCTAGCGTTTGCATATAAAAATATCAAAGATTTTCAGACATATTGTGATACTAGAGTAAATTCATCTGCGCGTCTTAATCCTGATTTTTTAACAGCCGTAGTTCATTATTGTAAAACAGCAAATATGCCATCTATGTACAAATCCAGATCTTTGCTGCTTTTTCTCTACGGAAACAAAACAGGAGATGTTATTTCTTGTCGGGAAAGAGTCGGGGCTTTCTTCACTAAACTTATGAGTCACGATTTCTCATTCAAAGAAGTAATATATTGTAGTTTGTGTGGTACGCAATATGAAGCATGTCAAACACTGATAGAATTCAGTGTGATTTCATCGGGTAAAATTCAGAATTTGGAAAAAGAATTACAGATGTATTTTCATCGAAAGCAAAATATCTGTAACCAATGTAAGGGCACCGTGGTAACGTCGTACAACTTTGGGGCATACCTTACAATTGATATAGAAAGCGTGGAAGTTTCAGCATTCATAAATGTAATCCCAAATCGCCTCCAAATACAGAATAATACATTTATTTTGAGTGGCGTAATAGCTATTGAACCAAATGATACTCAGCTGTACATAGCTTATTGTCGATCAATACGTGGAGCATGGAGTAAACGTTGTGATATTGAGAAAAAAGTTCAAGGTCTCAGAAAATTACCAATTGCAACTATCGCTCTGATAATGTATGTAAAGATAAATCTCAGTTATTGAAAAATTATCATTCAGGTAAATAAGTTAAAATCATCGAGATAACATTCATTTGAGCATTTCAACTTTAATGCCTTTGCATTAAATTTAATTTTTAACATACTTCTGAAAAATAGCCTTTATCTTTGAAACATGCACCTGTACGTATCTTGACATGTGGTCGAGAATGACTTCAAACTATCGTGAAAGGAAAATATTTGAACATATGTTTATTGTATTTTATACAATTGCGGCGTTATAAAAAATAATAATAATATAGTTTGTTGCTGTTTTAAAGTAGGTATGTATTTATAGGGTGAATTATTCCTGATGTCCGTCCGCTAAGAGTCATGTTGAGTTGGCCGAGAGTGAAAATCTGCAATTATTTAAATATAGTATATAAATAACCCCCCTGTATATAGGTATATTATACAAATTCACGCATAAGCTAAAAAAATTGTTCGTAAATGTAAAATATTAATATTATCTAAATGTGTGTCTCGTTCGTCGTACTTCTATTGCGAATATTTTGTATATGTAATCAGATTGGAGATACTTTCTGTTGATAACATATACCTATATTACACATATTTATGATCGTATATAATATACTGATCAGAAGGCATACTTAACATGATTCTATAAATAAAAAAGTACACATTAAAAAATGTTATAAATTCCGTAATTGTTTCTGTTGTGTAATATTCCCTGTAGTAACATGGTATAGTGATACCGTGGGCGCTGCCCTCAGGCAGATTACAGTTAAGGCGGTCAGGTACAAGCAGTATTGTATTAGCCTTCACGCCGGATTGATGTGCAATCGTTTCTATACTTATTCTTTTGCATAAACAGTTATTAATCTGAGTACTGAGTGTGACTTGATTTTCCCTGATGGTTACCACATTTCCAATATAGATTTATACTGTAGAATCAGGTCCATGTTAACCTTGTACAATTTCCGATTATTTCTGAATCTCGCAGACCCTAGAGGATACCCCTAGAAAGTAATCAGCAATGCTGAGACCAGAATCGTATAGTGAAATAGAAGTGGATGATGAAGCTGCTCCAAATCGATAGACGACCCGGCAACGGTGGTGTGAAGCTATCTCTGGAACTTCTACAACTTCCTTCTCCAGTTTCTCTTCAGTCTGGAATATTAGAAAAGTGAAAATCAGACATGAAATTAAGTAATCAAGGTAAACTATACCAGCTGTGCACAAGTGGTATGTGCTTCAACAGAGAGATTTGCAGTTGCATCTACACAGTATATGTAATTCTATCTTCTATTCTATCCCAAGATCTAAGCTTTTATTTCCATTATCTATACAGTTGAAAGAAAATCAAACCTTGTTTCTAGAGCTAGTATAGTCATGTAATAGCATAGCCATGGTGTAGAGGGTGGTCGACTTTGCTCGGATGACTTTCTAACAGCCAAGAACTTGAATAGCATTCAACGATATGTGACAGCACGAAGCTTACTGAACAATGGTGTGGTTTGATGATCATCCCACCTGTGAAAATAAAAAATATATATCATGACAACATTGATTAAAATTGTAATTAAATTACAAAAATAAAAGGTCTATCAGTGCGTTATCACTCTGAAAGAGGCAATAGGTGTGTTCAGCGTTAGTACCATTGCTTTTTTGAGCTCAGTATATTCTGTGCAACGTCTTTTTCATCCGTTAGTTCAAATTTGGCATCGTTCTGAGTTGAAAGATTGTCAGTTCTAATCAGTTTTTCATACAATTTTGTTGAGGTGATATCACATGAAGACTTTAACGATGTAGCAGGTACATTAGATCATCAAGCTAATAGTTGATATTGGTGAGCACGTCTGGCATTTGAATATCAGCATATTGGTTACTATGAGCATCCAAATATTCTTCTAAGTGCAAGCCAGTTTTCATAATAATTGTCACTGTAATAAAGATCGAGTAATTTATTTTCTTGAGTCAGTTCGACCAGTTGAGGTTCAACAAGTGTGACGGGGGTTTGAGTTTAAGTTTTTCGTTCTGATTTGTGTTATCAGCAAACACAAATAAAAGAAAAAATTCTCCGTTATGAGTCTCAAAGATTAGAAGCCACATATTGAGTATTATTTTGCACATAGCAAACAAATGCCATCGACAATTATTGTATCCGGATTATCTTTATTCGCGACTCTGAGTACACAATTATTGTGCGCCCACCGGTAACAATTTTTACAAATCGAACATACACCTTTCTTGTCGTTCGAACAGTATATGCACATATTACTCATTGATTTCGATGAAGCAATAAGTTGATGAGCAATATCGGAACGGTATACTTCTGGATCGAAATCTGCATTATCTATCAATTCTCCTCTGGACAAACAGTGCATGTAGTACATTACAAAGACACCGCAGCTGAAGCTGTCAACCTGCATTGGTCGACTCGTTGTTGCTGTGAGAATGGTCCAATCGATACTGCATAAGCTGTTTTTTCCTTTAGAGGTACATTCTGCTAGGTATCTCATGAAAAACTTTACAGCGCGATCACCAGAATGTCCGCTAATGAGAGGGTCAAAATGAGTGATCGTCTTTTCCTCTATGTTTAGTACCAAAAGACACCAATGTGAACTGTAGCAATACGGTAAGAAAACTATACCTTGGAAGACAAAGTCAATATTATACATTGGCCATGATGTTGGCTTTTTGTGAGTGGCCAAATTACCGATCATGTACGCTGTTTGACCAGTTGGGTAATAGTATATATTTTTCCACTCTTTGTTACTATTTACAATCATAAAACTGTCGATAACAGAGCCGTCGATCCATGTCTTTGGCTGTAAAGTTTTGAACTCTGATGACCACAATACATGATCTTTCAGTATACAGAATTCTGGCTTTTTTGGAATGTACCGAGCCACTGTCAGGCAGGGCACATGGTCTTGCATGTAGCACGTAACTATTTGTTGAACATTGTGAGAAAAAAATGGTTCTCCTTTTTCCTTTGAGTTCACGAACTGCTTGTTGTTGCAACTGATATCGTCATCTTTTTCAATTACTTCTGTCGATGCCGGTAAGTCAATACTACGTTTGGATTCACCTTCAGTTAATGAGAAAACTTGTATTTCAGTAGTATCGGATATTTCTGAGTTTTGGTCACCACTTGCGTGTAGATTTTCATTTCGAGTTTGATTCTGGTGGTGATGATGCAATGATGATTTTATTTCAGTGATAATTCCGCGTCCAAGTTTTGTCGCCCCATTGATGACACGAAGATGTATCAGCAGAAATCGATTTAGTGAAATTGGAGCAGTCATGCTGTACTCACGTCTCATTATTCGGTAATAACATTCTGAGCCTGTGGAAGTTGATACAACATTGGTAGATGAGTAATGCGAGCGCATCACATTAGTCCAGGCTGGGAATTGTGTATACAATTGTATCAAATTTCGAACTATTTTAGGTAAGTAATAGTTATTGGGTATGGATGAATCGTCATCATCATTTGAGCACAATGGCAGGGATCTATTGTGAATTTCCTGGACATATTGTGAAATTTCATTTGTGTCATTACATTCATCGATGTTTTCATGATCGTTATAGTCTTTAGAATTCCATTCTTCGTTGTAGGCCTCATTTACACTGTACCTGCCGTTATTGAATGTTTCAATTTTTGTCATCAGCCACGATTTACGCTTGAAGCATTCTGAATCTTTGTCAGCAGTTTTACTTTGGCAAACTATGAACAAAGCTGTTAATACTTCTTCTAACAGTTCGAGATCTTCTACTTCGAGGGAATAGGCAATACATCTCGTATAGAAATCACTCTGCACCCAATTCGCTCCAGTAAAACATGTCCATCGTAGCACCGCTTTGATTAAATGGGCTCGGTCACGTTTTATTAAGCAATGAGGTAAGATTTCATTGTTATTCGTCAAAAACTTGTAACATTTAGAGAGATAATCCTGGTAGTAGCACCCATTGAAGGCCAAGGATATTGCATTGAGAAGAGCGCTTGAACAATCGACGACTACTTCCTTCGGAATCGGTGCTCCACTTTCTATCCATGCGAACAGCCATAAGTAAATCGAATTCGTGTCATGACTCTCTGACAGCATTTGACAAATAGTGTAGATTTTGTTTTTCAAACGTATCACAACATTGTACAGAAATATATGAGAACTACGATGCCCATCTATTATATTGACAGCTTTCACAAAGCGACCCGATGCATCCAAAGATATGAATGTATTTAGATCTGCCGCTTCTCTCCACAACTGTAATTGGTTTTCTGTGCAGTACCAGACAACAAGAGGGATTGTCGATATTTCTCGAATAACTGGTAAACGATCCATCATTGAAAGTGCAGAGGTGATAGCATCTCCCGGAAATTCTGACAATCCTATGTCTTCATCTAAAGCTTCATGGCGTGCGACGCGATATACACCCGTGTTGTGTAAGAATGGATGCGCCGTGCCAAAATCATTTAATAAATTATTAGCTCGTATCTGTTTAAAATGTGTGGCCTTCATGCGTTTTAATGTTTCTTTAGCTTCCATTCTGCCTCCTTTTGCCAGTCTTCGTTTCTTAAAGTGAAGTATCTTCTTTGTGTCATAAGTTTCTATGGATATTGTTACACCAATGTTAGGATTTGGTTCTTTTTTACACTCACCATAAACAGTTGCATGGCATTCTTTGCAAGAGCCATAAAATATTAGGTAAGGATATTGATCATTTTTTGAGACTTGCGAATTTTTGAAGCTGAAGGGACAAGGTAATTTGTGCAGGTCAAAGATCTTGGCGGCTATTATGTCAGTCCAAGGTGGATTTAGTTTTGCGTATGTTCGTTCATCTTTGTATGTTACTTCGATAGGTTTAATTTTGTTCCAAGTTTCTACGTCTAATTTGATGACAAAGTTCAACGGCTTCAAGAGACCACATGTGTTTTGCCCACCACGTGTACGATATTTATCAATTTTACGCATATTTAAAACACTGATCTACTGTGTAACTTATATATGTAAACTTTACTACATTAAAGAAAAAAAACTGTTGCAATGAGTACGCTTATAATTGAGGTGCGAACTCTGATTGATGACGATCATTAGCAAGTTGCACGTGTGAATAGTAACGTTTAAAATGTTCGAATTGTCTTCTTAAAAACTACTGAACCACACTACTTTATCAACAGGCGCAGTATTAGTGGATTGTCGATAAGTAGGACGGCTTCACTTACCATGTGTTCGTTTCATGAAATGGCATAGTAGGTGGCAAAAATTGCTGGAAAAGTACTTTCGTGCACATTTGAACTGTTTGAATGAATACAGAAGTATTTGATTAAGATGATAATGTCATATATACAATGTTTGATCTAATACCTCGAATTTTTATCTACTTGGTTATTCACTGATGGCAGTGAACCGGAAATCTTGTAAATTTAAGAATTCAAATTTCGTTTCTGCAGAATCAACAGGTGCGTCTGGAAGAGCATAGCGAATGGGGCAGAGAGAGCATAAAGCTGTTAGAGCCGTTTAGTTGGAGCAGCATTTGATGCCCAACAACCAATTCGCTACAAATAGCGGATCGTTTAATTACACATAGGGTATGAGCCTCAATTACGGGGTAGTATTCCCTACTTGACACGTCAAGCGTAAATATCATTACAAAAATTATGATATTGAGATCTCATAGTAACCTTAATCACAGCTGTGATCGTCCGATTGAGAGGAAGGCCTTGCATCAGATGAGTGACGATTAGTTACAGTCTTTGATCCAGGGTGGTGTCATCGCGCTGATGAAACCGAGGAGCGAAAGCAAAGCCCTCTGTTATCAGATCATCCTTGGCGACCTCCCAACGTGCTTCGGATCTGTAATTGGAAGTACAAAGTTATTCTACAAATAAGATGTTTCAAACAAGATTGTCACAAAATGACCGAATCAAAATTCAGGTCTCACACCGAGCAAAGTGTACGTGGTAATTTCTACAAAGGTTGGTGAATTCAGTTGAAAGGAAAGTCAAGTATTACATTCATAGTTGAATAAATAAATGAACTACCAGGGAAACGAGATATACATACACACACTTACTTGTTTCTACGAACAAAACAACGTGTGACTCTACCCTGGACGACCAGATGTGATAATGTTTGCATCTTTTGTTTACAAACTGACGACTTTACAAATTCTGTTATTAAATGAATATCTTTTCTGCGCAATGATTAGACTTGGTGTTAATTTACCAAATGTTTGCCAGCGTAATTTTCGATGCTTTCATCCAGATAGCCGTATCAATTTTTCGCTGTATATCAGAATTTGAGTGTGAAAATTACTGAACCCACACAGAGCGTACGGCTGTTTGCAAAGCGTACTGCTGTTGTTTTTTTCAAAGCGTAGTTTGCTGGGCATTACGATGAGTGCCGTTACTATCCAAGATCAAGTGCCAACGTGTGGATGATGATTAGGATTCTGGTAACTATAAAAAAAGTATAATGACTTTTTATATAACAATGATATTTTACTAACACGGGATATGAACATCGCTTTGACAATTTGGGACAAAGTTGGCGGTCTCAACAGAAGGATCAGCTTATCTATTATACGCGATGATGGAATAGCGATATAATTTTGATATCCAGTTATTTACACAGACAAAACGTTTGTCTAGTCGAATAACCATCACAAATAACGCTGAAAAAATTGTATTCAATTTACTTGCAACAGTAACACGTCCTCGCAGTCCTCACGGATCTCGCAGCAGACTTATGCAAGATTCTCAATGATGTAGATTCTGATCTCAGAAAACTCCTACCGTAGATTTGTATGCCGAAACGCCTCCAAAATGTGAGTTGTGGTCCGATTTCATGGCTATGTCAGCACACTGCAATATTCCACAGTCTTCGAAACTAGAAATTAAAATGAAAATGCGAAATTTGGTTGACGTGTTCAAAAACAAGACCACACTCCTTGCACGTGAAAATGAAGACAACTCCAATTGTTCTCGTTCTGGAGTAATTAATGTGTCAGTGTATTATACGTCGTTTTGGAGTCACCAACGTATCAGCGTGTTTTAAATAGGCAATAGCTGTCATCAAAGTTATTTCATGTTTTTCAGATGGTACTACGTCGATTACATTTCCAGGATATGGGATAAATAATTATTATTATACCCTACGATCAATAAAACTGAATTCTCACTATGGTATTTGTAGGTTATTACACTTCTTCTTCCCTGTTACCTGTAGCGCGTCAGTGGCGCATGCGCAACACTGACAAATGGTGTGAATTAGGAACGCACGGAATTGAACCGCTTCCGGCGCATGCGCAATAGTGAGTTTGGCTAACAACTATTGTCGATTTGGAAAAATAATTTTTATCAACGGAAAATTAGTTATTTGGTGATAAATTTTTATGGGTGCTGGTCGCGCAAACGACGCGCGAACGATTGGCACGATAATACAATGGAAATTCTTGAAACCATTGTCATAATACCTTGTTCGAAAATCGGGTGCTGAATTCAGCACCCCACTTTTATTTTTGATTTTCTTAAAAACGGGGAAACGCGCAAACGTTTTATTGCGATATTGTTTTCATCTGAGCCACGCGCAAACGATCTATCCTAGTTTTGGATGGTTTTAATCGAGTCGGGTGCCAACTTTATGAACCTTCTATTTTTTCGAAATCCAAGATGGCGACCTTTTTTTATAAATTATCCAAGATGGCGGCTCGCATTTAAACCAAGATGTCGATCGTTTTTCGAAAATTAAAATCTAAGATGGCTGCCACGATTCTGAAATATTAAATTCTTAGCTTATAATAGCTGACCCAGCAATTTCAAGTTGGCGCTTCTGAAATATTAAATTCTTAACTTATAATAGCTCACGCGGCAAGTTCAAGATGGCGGTCCAAGGTGTCGCTTCTGAAATATCAAATTCTTATCTTACCTACTATAACTGCGGAATGGCGAAGGAGTGACATGGGTGGGGTAGTTTACGTGAAATGAATCAAGCGAATTATCGCACAATTTTTCGATTTATTCAATTTTAGAAACATTTATATGTATAGATATATCATACCAGATAAACTCCGAGACTACGCTGCCCCTGGGCTCTCATTCCGCGCGATTCGCTATCATAACGCTAGATCTGACCTTTTCATCAACCATCTATGACCTACCGAATTGACTAACGCTGAAGTTGATCTTCCGCGTAAACACGGTGCCTTCGTCCCCAACGATACTTAGCAATAATCACAAGAGAATTACGGAATATCGTTCAGGACGACTGCGCTGTGCTTACGCGGAAGAGCTACTCCAACATTCGTCGCCGCGGGACATCACAGATGGCTGATGATAAGGACTGATCGAGCCTCATAATCCGAATCGCGCAGGGATTAAACCCCAGCGACAACGTGATCTGACAGCTTAGCGGAGCGTATCTACGACTCAAACTCTTAGGCTGGTAACTTAACGGTCCATGGTACACACAGGTAAACCGACACCAATCACTTGTCTATCAGAACAGTCTGACATATATCAGCAATAATATATGCCAAAAACAATCGCGTCAATTCGTAAAACACAATACTGAAATATCTGGTCCGGAAATTCGCATCTGTTTGCACGCCGACCGCTTCCCTCGCTACGTCATCTTCTTCGCACACCATATAACCGATCTGCTGCAGTGTCGGGGTCTTCATCTTCCGAGCTTTCACCACAGATGCGAAGTGTTGGACCAGCAACCCTTGCACTTGTCGACATCGTCCGTCAGTAGCTCTAGCTGAGCCAAATGTTCGTTTACGCAACACGCTATATGCCGCAAGCCGTCGAACGTGATTTTCTGCATCACAATCACTGGTGAAAAGTTTTTTCGCTTCTTGGATTTCGGCTCTGCATCGTCGTTCTCATCTTCGTCCATCTGCTGACTTTCAACAGCATCATCCGGATTGCTCGCATAGAATGCGATTACTTTGGAACCGTGCGCCGATGTAAAACGCATGGCGCAACCACCGGGTAGCGAAATCGTATCGCTTAGCAAACAACTCAATCCACCGGGGGAGCGCTCGCCTTTCTCGAAATACTTCTCGATAGCCTCGAATCTTCCAATCAGATCCTCCCATGCATCCGCGGTGAGCGAGACTCCACTCGAAAAATTGTTCACAAATCTCACCACAGGTTCGAAAGATCCATCGATACGAAGACGTAACCCAACGTTCACTTTTTTCGACCACGAACTGTTCAAACCGTACGTCGTTGATAGTACCAGGTTACGTTCTGATTTTTTCAGAGCTATGTCAAAAGTTTTGAACAGTTTACTACACCCATCTTTCACCAAGCCTGTTTCCGGTGCAGCCATCGCTCGTGCCTGTTTAATTACAACTGAGTTCTCCACAGCAGACAACCGAGCAGCCTCGCCGTTTTGCACACCGCAGCATAAATCTACGTATCTGTTGCCGTGTATGAAACATCACGCGCCGCGCCGCGGCTGCAGAGAGCTTCGCGAACCGCGCATCAAGATCGCTACGCGGTAATCTTACCCACCTTGTCAGCTCGAGCTATCCGATAAACATGAATTTACGCTATATCGCACGTACTCCGCTGTGCAACTGCGATCCTCGCCATTTCGGTTTCTGTTACACCCTTCTCAATATCTGCTGCCGATTCTGCACGTACCGTCTTTAAACAATGCTTCTGTAATTCCGTCCAAGATTTAGCGATGTACCCGTACGTACATATTCGCGGCTGATTATAGTTTACGCTATATTGCACGTACTCCGATGTGCAACGCCCATCCTCGCTATCTCCGTTTCTGTTACACCCGTCGCAATATTTCCTGCTGACGCCGAACGAGCCATCTTCAAGCAATGCTTCTTTAGCGCCAGCCAACTTTGACACCCGTGCCCATATGTCAAACCCCGCGATGATGATGATCTCACGGCAGTCGCTGCCGAGCGCACGCAGAGATTCATGAACATTATCCGCTGATGCTGTACGAGTTGTCTTCAAAAAATTGCTTCTCTATCCATACTCGTCGCATTCGTATATTTAAAACCTATAACTATTATCTCGCCGTCTGCCGGAGTGCATAGAGTGACGTATAATCGCCAAACACACGCACCGGTAAAGCAGCATTTCTCGAGCCACATACATTGGGAGACAAGGTATGTGTCGTCGTTGAATACACTAATTTGAACAGATCCTGAACAAAAGAATGTGTGTGTGTGTATGATCAATCCAGATGAATCCAGCATACGGAACAGTCGAACAGCGTGCGGTGCAACTACGGCACAGGGCAGAGTTAAGGGAACGCTTTCTTCGTAATGCTCGGGAGTTGTTGGACTTCCTGCGTAGCAACAACGCTCCGCAACAGTTTATAACTGATACCAGCCATGCGCACTACGAGATGTTGGAAAGCATCACCCGCCAATATCAGATGAGCGATTACTGGGCCCGACGAGCAGCCGTCGCTACAGCACAACCCAACATCCAGTGTCCCGAAATTTCATCATCGGTACAGGAGGATGCATACGATTCTGACCCCGAAACCATACGTATATATCGCTTGAGACGTGAACAAACACAGCCACCACTGTCACCACCACCACCGTCGAGTTCACCCTCGCCACCACCTAGTTCACCGTCAAGCCCGGGATCACCACCCAGATCACCATCACCCGACCACGACATACCCCCACCTCCGGAAGTAATCCCGCTTGTAATCATAAACAGGCATTGAAATACTGATTCATCCGAAATGATTGACATAGTACACACACGCACACGCACACAAATAATTGTAAATCAATCTCCCGTATGAATATAGAAAATATATAATTATCGCAACTATTTCGGCGAGTTTTATTATCCTGAACTATCCTTACATATGCAAATATTTACAACTAGTCTATGCCTCACATGCCCGTACGGTGGGGGGAGGTGGGACGTGTAATATAGTCTAGTGTAGGTGTCTCACATTACGTAAGCGGTGTCTATAAATTCAGATGCAATTGTGCAGCGGCCTCAGTTTGAGGATTTACAGGCTAGAAAATGGCAATGAATAATTTCCACCTAAAATTATCGCCGGTTAACCGGGCGATGTATCTGAGTAGCGAGATGCGATCTATAGTGCGCGACGTGTTGCGTTTCGCTAGGGAGTGTAACCCGCGATCGGTGCGTGAGTTTGACGAAAATTGGTGCCGCGAGCTGGTTAACCTGCCGGCAGCCGCATTGCTCTACCGCTTAAGGGTGGTTCTAACGTGGTGCAGCGTGCGTGATATAGGTCGTATGTACGACACGGGAGTGTTCAAGGGTTCGTGGTCGTGTATCGAGACTGCTGTCAACGTACTGCGCGAAGGCGGTAGTTCTTGCTCCGCTTTTGTCGCCAATATGTTACGGGCGTACAGGAATCACGAGGGTAAGTAAACTTTTTTCCTAGATACGCCACGCGCGTTGCCTACGCGTTGTTTCACAGTTTGGTTTGACCAGCGTACGCGACCCGCTCCCCCGCGACCGATTGGGTAAACATGGAAAACGACGATGACGACGAGGACCAGCTCTTGTGCGATGCCGCGACTCGTTACGAGCTTGCCGAGGAGGAGGCGGCTGACGAGCGTGAATTGTCCAGAATAGCTGAGCTTTGCGAACAAGCCGAAGCAGCCAGAAATTCACGACTCGAAGGATACGGCGACGCCTGTAATATCGCCACCATCGTACCGTCCTCTTCCGATCAATCGACATCCGAGGAGGAAGAGGAGATGGATTCGGGGGAACCCTCAGGTAAGTACCGGCTTGCATTTTATTTTTAAATCCTGGCACGCGTGCACACCCAATCCGTATAACTTATAAGCTTGAACTTTTGGACATCAGAGCGGTGTCGTGTTGCTGCTGCTGCTGCCAATGCAACGTTGAAACGAGACACGAGTCGGGGTATCAACGAAAGAGCTGGTACATCGGGTATACAGCAGGGTCAGGGGGTACAGAGAGTAGCTAGCACAGCTGTAGATTACGGCGCGCGTCCACCGGGTGTCAGATTCGTAATTCTCGACGAGAGTCGTAAACATTACCGTAGATTCGCCGTCACAGGGAGCATTCTAACGTTAAAGATCATAACACCACCCGAAACCGTCGATCCTATAACCTGGCTCGAAGAAGCCATCCAGGATATTCATAACTACGCCACGACCCGTGCTCCGGACTCTGTCGATCGACCCGCCAACGATAATATTGGATTCGGGTTGGACACACCGTCGTTTACTCTGGGATCGGCTGGCTTATCGTTCAGGCCGGTCCGCGATTCGCACTACGAGGATCTCTGGCGCCTGGTGTTCAGCCTGACGCAGAGCGCGTCGGAATTCTGTGTAGACGATGCGTTTAGAATCACGGTCAACCGCGTCAGCGTACCGGTGGGGCGGGGTAGAAAAAGTAAACCTCTTACACACGAGGAGGTGAGCAAACGATCGCTTCCCGAGGTACCGCGCGACAATCTTTGTCTACCGCGTGCTATAATTCTAGCCCGTGCATACTTCAACAGGGAAAGTATTCTAAACAATGACCACCGCCACGATGACGACGACGACGATGACGACGACGACGACGAGGACGAGGACGCAATACCGCGATGGTCCGACGTACGTCACTCAAGCTCCAGACTCCAGAGGGAGGCTGCTCTGACGTTGTGCAGAGAGGCGGGTGTACGAGTACCCGCTGAGGGTTGCGGGATGCGCGAGATCGTGAGATTTCAGGAACACTTGGCCCGTCACGGCTTAGCCATTATAATATACGATTTTAATACCTTGGGGCGCGGTGAGGAACCTATTTACAACGGTACACGCGTACTGACCGAGCAGGGTGGGTGCGTCAACGGTAAATTGAACATACTGTATTATCCTCGCGGTGGTCATTACAAACCTATACTAAATCTCACGGCCGCAGCGGCTAACAGACGGTTCTGCGAACCATGTAACGTGTCGTATCGCAACACCGATGATCACAGATGCTCCAACAGGTGTCCCGGCTGCAACGCTGTACCGCAATGCGACACAACCGCGGAGCGGACACGTTGCGTAACCTGCGGTAGGTGGTTCTTCGGCGAGGAATGTCTGCGGAGACATCGCGCCGTGGGATCGTTTAATACCCGCAAAACCGTCTGCGACACCCTTCAGATGTGCAGCGGGTGCGGTCTGTTCGTCAATCGCACGAAACGCGCTCATTCCTGCGGCAACGCGTACTGCAAGACCTGCGGCTCTGTACAACCGGTGAATCACGAATGTTACATGCACCCTCTCGCGCCACCCACCGAAAACCCGGAATATGTATTTGTATTTTACGACTTTGAGACGCAACAGTGCGCCTCGGTGGCCGGTAGTCGGGATGTCAATCTACACGTACCGAATCTGTGCGTGGCTCAGCAGGCGTGCACAGGATGCATACACGAGCCGGACATACGCACACCTTGCTCGAATTGCGGTCTCGTGCGCGAGTTCGTATTCCGGGACAATCCCGTGAAACAGCTGGTGGACTTTGCCACGCGAGACGTTCATCGGTTCAAAAAGATCTTCTGTATAGCGCAGACATTCTCCGCAGAGCTTGCGTCGCGTTTAGAGATATTTTTCTGAATTGTGGCGGTGTTTGCCCGTTCTCGCGAAGCACTACCATAGCATCGGCCTGTTCGGTCGTTTTTCGACAGAATTTCCTCCGGCCCGACACCATAGGTGTGCTACCCGCCGGTGGGTACAGACTGGGCAACAATCAATCCGCAAAAGCCGTCAAATGGCTTGTTTGGCAGGAGCGAGAGCTAGATATCGCGGTTACGCACGCGGCCAGAGGTCGGGAGTACAAAATCCCTGAGACGAGGCGTCCGGTAGATGGGTATTACACGGACGAGGACGGGACATGGCACGTGTTGGAATTTCACGGTTGCTACTGGCACGGGTGTCGCCGATGTCATACGGTAAATCGAGACAAAGACTTATCCAACGGGGACACGATGGACAGACGGTGGGAGGAGACTAGGGCAAAAACAGCGCGTATGATCGAGCTTCGTTACAGGGTTACGGAGATGTGGGAGTGCGTGTTCGACGGGATGTTGAAAGCTGATTCTGGAATGCGCGATTACGTCAACCAACATCCGCTGGTCGTCTCGCGCATCCCGTTGAATCCGCGAGACGCGTTTTTCGGTGGACGCACGGGCAACACCAAGCGGTATTACGAGACAGTTCCGGGTGAGGAGGAAATTCGCTACGTCGACGTCTGCTCCCTGTACCCGTGGGTGTGCAAGAACGGTCGCTATCCCGTTGGACACCCGCAAGTCTACGTCGGTGCGGAGTGCAAAGCGTTAACCGGCCCGTTCAACACGGACATTGCGAGACTCGAGGGTCTCGTCAAGTGCATGGTCCTGCCACCTAGGAATCTTTATCATCCCGTGCTACCGGTCCGTATGCGGGGTAAACTCATGTTTCCGTTGTGTCGCTCGTGTTGCGAGGCTGCTCTGCAGATCGATTGCCCGCACGACGCGGAGGCCGACAGGTGGTTCACCGGCACCTGGGTCTCGGCCGAGTTGAAAAAAGCCGTGGCTATGGGTTACAGGGTGGTCGATGTATTGGAGATCTGGCAGTACGCGAGCACTATGTACGATCCGGCAACAGGCCACGGTGGTCTCTTTGCACCGTATATAGACACGTTTCTGAAAATAAAACAAGAAGCCAGCGGCTGGCCGAGCGAGTGTGTAGACGAGGCGGCGCGCGAGCGTTATCTTGTTGAGTACGAGCACGTGGAGGGTATCAAGTTGCAGCGCGAGAAGATAGCAAAGAACGCCGGCCTTCGCTCCGTGTCCAAGCTCTGTTTGAATTCTTTCTGGGGTAAATTTGGCCAGCGCGACAACCTGCCGCGTACGGAAGTGATAAAAGATCGTCAACGCTTGTTGGAGCTGTTGACGAATCCCGAGAACGAGGTGTTGGACGTTTTACCGGTGACGGAGGAAATACTTTACGCGCGCTGGGTTCATACCGAGGAGAGTCTGACCCCGTCACCCCTGGCCAACGTTGTTCTGGCTGCCTACACTACGGCCCAAGTACGCCTCAAACTGTACAGCTATCTCGAGAGATTGGGGCGCCGGGTGTTGTATTACGATACGGACTCGGTTATTTACGTGCGAGGAGTAGCGAATCGCGGCGAATGGGAACCGCGGACGGGTAACTTTTTGGGCGATTTGACTGATGAACTGGCGGACTACGGTGACGGTAGCTACATAAAATCCTTCGTTTCCGGTGGTCCGAAATTTTACGCGTACTTGGTGCAAAAACCCGACGGAGAAGTTGCCGAGGTCTGCCAGGTCAAAGGTGTAACTCTGAATTATCAGACTCGCATGAGGATAAATTTTAACTCGGTCCGAAGCATGGTGGTCGAGGCGGCCGAACCCATTTGAGTAGAGCGACGGGTTATACAGCGAACAGCGCTGCATCAGGTGGTGACGCGTACGGTGAACAAGATATGCCGTCCCGTTCAAACCAAGAGGCGTCTCTGCGACGGTGGCTACGACACGCTTCCTTTCGGATACAAATCTTGAAACTTCGCCATTTCTTTCTCTCTCTCTCTCTCTCTCTCTCTCGCTAGATCATTCTTGCGTATAAAAATCTGCGCTCTCTGATATACTCTATTTTCCAACCTGTGCGCTTTGCGCTTGTCCAATTCTGTCACGTTCAAGAAATAAATATCTAAACAGCTCTCTCTGTTCCACTGCCCGCGAACACCCCTCAGAACACCGAAACAGTCGTGCAGCCGGTGACGGCTGACTAGGTCAGTAGATTGCGGCGTCCGATTATCACCCGTGCACGAGCATCCAACGGCTGCGGGGGGCAGTGCGGGAAAAAGCTGACATCACCGCACGACGCGGGGGCAACCTGACGTAAGCTGATGCAGGTTGACGTACGCGCGACCGACCTGCACGAGCTGTTTCTGGTCGGCGACCCGTATCAGCTGTTGAGGCGGGTCGTCACCGCACGCGCGTCTCGTCAGCTGATCCGCGCGCCCCGCGGGCCCCCCCACCGCGGTTATGCCGTAGCGACAGGGATGTCGATTCGAAACCGTGCATATGCGTATATATACCAATATATATATATATATATTGAATTGCAGATCCATCTATCCTGTGAGTCGCGAGGATGGACACGCGCTGGAAACACCCGTTTTCGGCCATCGTAGCCGGTCCGTCCGGTTGCGGAAAATCGAACTTTGTGAAAAAATTTCTACAACACGCAGACGACATGTGCGACACGAAGTTCGCGCGGGTAGTCTGGCATTACGCCGAGTGGCAACCGTTGTATGCGGAATCGTCATGCGATGGTATAGAGTATAGCGAAGGTTTGCCACAGCCGACCGACTACGACGCGGACGCGCGACCCAAACTACTCGTCATCGACGATCTGATGCGGGAATCGTCAAACGGCGTTGTCATCGATCTCTTCACCAAGGGCTGTCATCACAAGAACATGAGCGTGTTCCTCATCACGCAGAATCTGTTTCACCAGGGGCGCGGTCAAAGGGATATCTCGCTCAACGCGAACTACATCGTTTTCTTCAAGAATCCGCGCGATCGCGCGCAGATACAACACTTGGCTCGGCAGGTCTATCCTGAGGACCCGCGCTTTCTACAGGAGGCGTATCACGACGCAACGGGGCGCCCGCACGGCTATTTGCTCCTGGATCTGAAACAATCCACTCCGGAAAACTGCCGGTTTCGCACCGATATATTACCCTCGGACGGGCATAATTACGTTTACGTGCCGCGCAAGGATATAAAGGGTGGTGGCGGGTCGTACGGTACGCCAGTCTTTCGTCTGTGATGACGCCGGGAGCAAACCGGGGAAGTAGGAGGGGTGCAGGAAACAGGTTCAGTTCCGCCAACGCAGCAACCTTGCAAGCTATCTGTAGATTGGATGCCTCGCAGAGACTGGCGCTATTACGCACGGCTGACGACACTCTCGTGAGAAACATTTGCGAGTGCGCTCTGAACACTCTCAGGGGTAACGTGAGCCTGAGTCCGGACCAGAAGAAACGTTTGGGCAAGCATAGAAAAACTTTACGCCGCTTGGCCTGCGACAACGGTAGCTGGAAAAGTAAGAAACGCTTGCTGGTTCAGCGGGGTGGATTTCTCCCCCTCTTGCTGGCCCCTATCATCGGCAGTCTGGTGGCCGGTCTGATCGGTGGACGGGGTTGAATCAACGCTATGGAGCGCGCGAAGAAAATGGTCCTGATACCGCAGGAGACTGCCGAGCGTATCCCCGAGACGCAGCAGCTGCTGCATCGACCCCGCACAGATCCCGTGAGCAGGCTGAATAGCGAGATGCACGCTATCCTCAACGAGGCGGGAAAAAGTGATCGGGAGAAATGGCGACTGTACAGACAGGTGTTGGGATGTTTCTTGTTCTTTGCCGGTGAGTCGCGAAAACCTCTGCAATTCTCTGTACGCGGGCTCGGTGACGAGGCTGTGGCCGGCGCTGTGAATGACGTCACGGTTGGAGATCGGGAAGAAGGAGCTGGCGAGGAGGTGGGGGTGGAGGACGATGCCGCGGGTGCCGGCAGAGGCGTACCTGCAAGAGACATAGCCTTCAGCGTGCCCGTCAAGTTTCGGCGCAAAGCGGAATTGTTGTTGAACTATTTAGTCACCAATGGCCGGGCCGATATCTCGTGGGATGGCAAGGGGACTATAGCCATAAGGGGGGCTCCGATACCCGGGACGAACATCATCGACTTGATAAACGACGCTGTACGCGAGAGAAAGTCCATGCAGGCTACGGGTAGACAACAGTTCGCGCGGCTCCTTCACTCGATCAACACGCCGCAAGAGTTTATCGGTAATCCGGTTTTTCACAAACTCACGCGTAACGCCTCGTCACGATCGGCGAGCGGTCCGTCGAGATCGCGGCGCAAGCACGATACCAACAACGACGAGGAGCAGGCTGACGACGGTGACATCGATACCTGTGGCACGAACGAGGCCGGCGAGGAGGACGACGATGATGTGGTGTTCCTCTCACCCAAGAAGATACAACGTGTAGCTCAAACCGGAAACGGTGGTTGGCTGAGATTGAAATTAAAATGAAAATCCTCGAAGGTCTGTACTACAACCCCTCCCATGCGGCGGGTTACGCGGGTGCCAGGAACTTGACGCGATCCGTGAGGATGAGGAAAAAAAAAAAAATATATATATATCGCGATACGGTGCTCGAATGGTTGGCCGCGCAGGACGCGTACACTCTGCACAAGTCCGTGCGTAGAAGATTTCCACGAGCCAGGTACAACGTGCAGAATATAGACGATTTGTGGGAGGCGGATCTGGTGGATCTGAGATCGATCAAACAGTACAACGACGGGTACGGCTACCTACTCGTGGTCATAGATGTACTCAGCAAGTTCGCCTGGGTGGAGCCGCTTGCGGACAAAACCGCGGCCACTGTTGCCGGAGCGTTCGAGCGCGTGTTGTCAGCCACCGAACGATGCCCGATTTATCTGCAGACCGACAAAGGCAAAGAGTTTGTGGGTGCTCAATTCCAGAAGCTGGTCGCGGCCAAAGGAGTGCGTTACAGAGTCACGCGAAACCCGGACATAAAGGCGGCTGTGGTCGAACGATTCAATCGCACTCTCAAGGAGAGAATGTGGCGATACTTTACGCACAAAAATACCCATCGCTACGTGGATATACTACAGCGACTGGTGGAGGCGTACAACGGCACCACGCACTAGACCATTAAAATGGCTCCGTCGGTGGTGACGCTCGAAAATGCCGCAGCCGCGCGTTCGAACATGGAGAATGCACGCGCTGGCTCGCGGTCGTCGAGGGGGCGAACTGCGAAACCACGGCTTATGGTCGGCGAGCGCGTGCGTATCAGTAAAGCTAAGGGTGCCTTCAGGAAAGGCTACGAGGCCAACTGGACCGAGGAGGTGTTCAAGATTCGACGCGTTCTGACGCGCACTCCTATCGTCTACGTGCTGGAGGATTTAGCCGGTGAGGAAATAGACGGTCTGTTTTACGAGGCGGAGTTGCAACGCGTGATCAAGGACGATGTCTTGGTGATAGATAAAATAATACGCACGCGGGGAAAGGGTGGCAGTAAGAAGCTGCTCGTCAGCTGGCGAGGTTATCCGGAAAAGTTCAACTCTTGGATCGCGGCGAGCAGCGTGCGAAAACAGGCATGAAGGATCAGTTTTACATCACGCTGCCTAGCAACAGTTCGATGAAATATTTCCCAAACAATACCACGGCTCGATACATCACCCAGCTACCTCGACAGATCGAGCTTATCGGAGAGTGGGAGGTCGCCCTCGTGGAGATTCAATACCCGCTGACGCTGCAAAACATCAACGAACCCTACAACGCTGTTCGATTTCACGTGCATCGCTCGGATACACCCGCCGATAATTTACATGAAATTACATCGTCGAACGAGAGACGAGTCGCACAGGGTCAATTCCTCATCAAACCGGCGATTTACACGGATATTTGGGAAATTATCGATGTCTTGAACAGTCTGGCGACGGTCCGGGAACATTTGGAGTTTGGACGAGCGGATACCGCGGATGATCGTCTGGTTGTCGGTAGGAAATGCAGTTGCCAGGATGCCTCATTTTCACCTGGTCTCATTTTCACCTGGTCTCATTTTCACCTGGTCTGCATCGACAGCTCGGCTGTCCGAAACTTACAGCCAACATACGCGACAAATTGGTGGCCAGACATCCGTTAAACCTAACCGGTGGGATACCCTCCCAGATGTTCGTCTACAGCGATCTGGTCGAGCCTAGAATAGTGGGTGACGTCTACGCACCGCTGCTGCGTATAGTACAGACGGTGGGGAAAAATGTCCACATCTCCGGCTCTGAGAGAAAATCATTGACGCCTTCGCATTACGTACCTCTGCTGCTGACGAATTTTCGCACCATAGAAATCGATATAAGGGACCCCCTGAGTAGCCCTATGCCATTCACGCACGGGACATTGACTGTCACGCTGCACTTTAAGAGGACGCACTGATATTCGCTGCGGTGACCAACTACCAGCAACATTACGATAATCAGGTGGGTGGTGGCGGTATAGAGCGAGTCTACGTCGGTGCCCCGAATCAGCGCGGTCACGGAATCGGTAGCTTCCTGGGGGGTTTGTTTCGTCGTGTGTTACCGATTCTCAGGAGCGGCGCGCGCGTGTTGGGTAAGGAGGCTCTGCGCACGGGTGTGAACGTCATGGAGGATATGGATAACAACACGCCATTCAAGCAGGCTCTCAAGAACCGAGTAGTCGAGTCGGGCTACAATCTGAAGCGCAAGGCCACCGCAAAATTGGGAAACATGATGCAGGGGTCCGGTTATAAGACGCCGCGTGGTGGATCGGTGGGACAGTTGATGCGCGGTCGTGGTGTAGGATCGGTCGGGAAACGCCGGCGAAAAGGTGTTAAGAAACCCAAAACGAAGAAGAGGCAAAATCGCGAATCTCTCAAGCGACGAGGGGTGGCTGGAATTAAGACGAAAAAGGCTTTGAAGCGGAAAAAAAGCTGTTGTGGCAGTAGACGAACGGTGGCTGATATATTCGGAACTCGTTAATAATAATAATAAACAACCACTATGGCGTACCTGCACGCGCACTCGTGCGAGTGCCTGAAGTCGGAGCTGGATTTATTCTCTCTACCACCGACGCAAACCACGATTGAGAGCGGACAGTGGGTACACTATAAGCCTGTGTCGTCGCTCACGGATGACTCACCGATAGAGTTTATGGTGCCCGGACTCAGCGACGAGTACCTAGATCTATCCCACACTATGCTCAGCCTGCGCGTGGGTCTGCAACCGCTTACGCCTGTGAAGGACGCCGCAGCAACGTCAAAGGCCGTCGTAGCCCCCGTAAACAACCTGCTGCACTCGTTGTTCAGTCAAGCCTATGTGTTCTTCAATCAGAAGCTAGTTTCCCCGGCCAACAACGCGTACGCGTACCGCGCGTACATCGAGTCGTTGCTGAATTACAATTCTGCGGCGAAAAAATCACATCTCACCACCACCCTTTGGTATGGGGATACGGCCGGGAAAATGGACGAAATCGGACCGGCTAATAAGGGATTTGCGCAGCGTGCAGAATTTCTGAATGCCGGAACCAGCGTGGATATAATCGGACATCTTCACTGCGATGTGTTCAATCAGGAGAAATTTCTGCTCAACGGTGTCGAGTTGCGGCTGCGGCTGGTAAGATCGCGGGACGCGTTCTGTCTAATGGAGACTACCAGCGCACACGGCATACACATACTCGAGGCCTCGCTACTCATACGACGTGTTACGATAAACCCCGGTATCTTGCTCGCGCACGCGAGAGCTCTGGGCAGAGGTACGGCAAAGTATCCTCTTACGCGAGTAGAGGTGAAGGCTATGACGATTCACAGCGGCGTGCAGGGTGATACGCTGGACAACGTCTTCCTGGGACAGCTGCCAAAAAGAATGATAGTGGGGTTCGTCGATAACAAGGCCTTCAACGGGGACAAAGCCTACAACCCCTTCAACTTCCAGCATTTCAATATCAACTTTTTGTCGCTGTACGTGGACGGTTCGCAGGTACCCTCGAAACCGCTGCAGCCGGACTTTACGCGGAGCAAGCATTACGTGGATGCCTACCACACTCTTTTTTCGGGAACCGGCATACATTTTCTGAACGATGGGAACGGTATCAGCCGTGAGGATTTCCCCTACGGGTATTGCTTGACGGCGTTCGACCTCACCCCCGATTTATCGGCAAACAGCAACACGCACTGGAATTTGGTCAGACACGGTAGTGTTAGAATCGAGGTGCGATTCGAAGCTGCCCTACGAAAGACGATAAATTGCATCGTGTACGCGGAGTTTGACAACGTCTTGGAAATCGATTCGGCTCGTTAGGTTATAGTCGACTTTGGAGGATAACTCGTGCGAGCCACGCTGTGAAACCTGAACCACCTCCCACCAGATACAGGGACAGAGGGGGAGGGGGGAGATACAAAGAATAGAGGAATATGCTGCATTTCACTGTTGTACCGCGACCAGTGTCTCATTCCTCGTGTATCCGTGAACACGTTAATAATTTACCGGCACGATGGACTACGTGATCGATGTTCAGGGATTTCGCGACGCCGCGAACGGTTTCATAGTCAAGGAGGTTTCCGTGCTGGCTTTAAATCGCGACCACATTGGCCATTGGGTTGCCACACCACCCTGCGCTTTCACCGATCTTCCGGCGAATATTTGTGCCCAGAACAACTATCTTTCCCGCAGTCACCACGGTATGGAGTGGTTCGACGGCGATATCCAGCATAAGCAAATCTACGGAAAGCTGCGCGCTGTGGCACGTTCGGCCCGAATGATCTATACGCGCGGCGCCGAGAAGGCGAAGTTCTTGCGGAGCGTGATGTCGCGTCAGGTGACAAATCTGGAGGAAGAGGATTGCCCGGCATTCGGAAGGCTACCCCCCTCGGATACGTATTGCATGTATCACGCTCTGCACAGTCGGGGGGAGTTTGTCTGCTCGCTGAATCGCGCCGCGGTATTGAAATCCTGGTTACTACAGCGGAGAACGGCTGATGAGGTGGATGGTAACGGGTCATCTGCCAACGAATCCGACGATGAACAGTTTGGAGCTGCAGAGGGTTTTGGCATCAATCCCCACGAGGACGTGTGGAGTGTACCCGGCTGATCGTATTCCGCTGCGGTGGTCCCGGCCGGCAACCCTTATCGCGAACACCGATGATCACACACAACCAGGGAGCCACTGGGTCGCCTTCTACAACGACGCATCCGGCAACGGGGTTTACTTCGACAGTTACGGAGTTCCGCCTTTTGTCCCACAACATGTGCGTTGTCTCCGAAGAAACTGTCCCCGCTACCGGTGCAACACGCGCCAGCTTCAGAGTACCTTTTCGGACGTGTGTGGCCAGTTTTGTATTATGTTTCTGTATTATATGCACCTTGGTTACACTCTCGAACAGTTTGTCGGTATTTTTTCGGATGACTATGTAAAAAATGATTCTATGGCCGCATCCTTCTACAATTGTTTAGTCGAGAAGTTGAAGAGTTGCGAAAAATCCGACGCCTCTTGTTTATCCTGTGTTCAGATATGTTTAAGGAAACGTATTTAGTCTATTCGCATTAATGAATAAAACGAAAATTGTGTCGTGAATAGCGTGCTTTCTTGCAAACACCCCACCAGTCTTTCAGCTATCAGATAAGCTGAAAAAATTATGCTAAGTAACTGATCCTGGCCGCGGCGAGTACGTGCTCGCGAACTGATACCGACCATATGCGCTCCATGACAGTCTGCAAAAAGGCGAGGGTGAGCTACTGCTGACGACCATCGCGGGTCCATTGCAGTCAAAAGATAACAATGAATTCCGGCTACCCTCCCACCGAAGTCGCTGCGCGATCGGCTGCAACAAGGTAGATTTATGTGCTGGGTATGTCACTCCAAGCTCGAACTCCTCAGCCTGAAGAAGTCTTTCACATCGTATAAAAGCAACGTGACCTGCCGCCGAAAAGTGAGTGCTGTTGTTCTTCGATACAGTAGTTTTCGTGATGTGAATAGTTTTGTAATTAATATTATCTTCCACAGAAATGAATCCGAAAGAAATAAACATCATCCCCGTCGATGTGCTCGCCCACGTCGATCGGCGTGACTTATGGTTGTACGAGGAGGTGGAGGACAACCGTGTCTTCCCGCTCGACGGGTACGTCGCGCGGTTTTGGGCTGTAGAAGCGGATTGCGGCTACAGCAGCAGCAGCTCGACGTGCTCGTTCGAGTATGGGGATGAGGAGGAGTGGTTGTCCGATACCGAATCGGAGCACATAGTTTACGGTGGTCACGAGGGGGAGTACATCGATGCGGATGAGCTGGCCGGTCGTGCGGCGGTCGAGGCTGAGGAGGAAGGGGACGGGGAAAATTTGCGGTGGCGACCAGTCGAAGACTTTGAGGAATCGGACGACGAGTGGGACCTCGAAGATGGTCGAGAGTTCTACCTTCGGCAGCGCGCCGAGGAAGAGGCACTGCGGCGCTGGCCGAACGGGGTCCCGCCAGAGGTGGAATTCTGGTGGTATGATTTCGGCTACGGGTCGGAATCAGACACCGAGGCGTGACACCTCTACTCTTAGTCCGGTAAGTTAATCTAATTTTTATTACGCATGGTTAGATTATGATTGGAATACTTTTATGTTCCAGATTGAAGCACGAAACAACATGTGCGACTGGTCGTCACCGCAATGTAAATATGTATAAAATTTAGCTTAGTTAGTTATATAAGTTAGTTATGTTTAGCTTAGTTAGTTATATAAGTTTGAATAAATCCAAAAACTGTGCGATAATTCGCTTGATTCATTTCACGTAAACTACCCCCACCCATGTCACTCCTTCGTCATTCCGCAGTTATAGTAGGTAAGATAAGAATTTGATATTTCAGAAGCGACACCTTGGACCGCCATCTTGAACTTGCCGCGTGAGCTATTATAAGTTAAGAATTTAATATTTCAGAAGCGCCAACTTGAAATTGCTGGGTCAACTATTATAAGCTACGAATTTAATATTTCAGAATCGTGGCAGCCATCTTAGATTTTAATTTTCGAAAAACGATCGACATCTTGGTTTAAATGCGAGCCGCCATCTTGGATAATTTATAAAAAAAGGTCGCCATCTTGGATTTCGAAAAGATAGACGCCATATTGGTTCACATGGGGGCCGCCATCTTGGATAATTTATAAAAAAGGTCGCCATCTTGGATTTCGAAAAAATAGACGCCATATTGGTTCACATGGGGGCCGCCATCTTGGATAATTTATAAAAAAGGCCGCCATCTTGGTTTAACTGGCGCCAGACTCCCCCCTATCACCACCCTGTGACGTCATTTGTTTTGACCCTCCATGGCTGTCATCTACTACTAACATATAATGCCTTGCTCATGTTTTTTATACATTTGGAATGTGCCCAGTTCTTGCACAGCAGACACTGGATCCACGTTTCTCCGGGCTGTGATTTCAAATATGCATCACAACAAATAATACAATAATATTCCAAGCTGTCTTCCTCATCATCACTCTTAGTATTTTCTTGAAGAACCTTTCGTTTAGCTTGGGCCTTACCCTTTCCTTGAACCTTACGCTTTTCTAAACCTTTACCCTTTCCTTTTCCTTTTGCTTTGATTTTATTCTGTGAACTCTCGTTTTCATTTTTTATTCTTTTCGACTGCTCTTCGGCTAAAGCATTTTTCTCCGGCGTGTCAGCCAAAACAGCTGATTTTCTAACACGACGCTTGGAATTTCCCTGTCTTGGTGGTGCCTTTGGCAGTGGTCGGACTGTTTCAGGTGAAAAGATTACTGTCTTATCAACCGTTTCTTTTCCGTTGTTGAGATGTTTAACGACGTCAGTTAGAGACGATTGTCCTGCGTTATCAACGTTGGAGGGCCTAGGCTGAGGTTCTTTTTCCTCGACGGTCCGATGCGTTGAATTACGTTGATTTTCAATGAAAGGGCGATCAGTCACGTAACATTGCGCAAAGTCTTCATGCGTGAATATATTCGTGTCGAGTGGACATATTCCAGTCTTCTCGAAAGCATTCACTATGTTGTTCGGAGTGGTTGCTATAAGTCAAGCATATTTAACGATCCCTGGAAGCTCGTGAATGGACATGGTTTTACCAGGATTATTGCGCATCCAATTATCCTGAGCAGTCGCACAATAACTCTTAACCCGTCAGCACTCTTGTTATGAGCATTTTGCTTACGCTCAATTTAAAACGTTAATAAATTTTTTTTTCAAATGAAATGAATGGTTGAAAATTTTTCTATCTTCAAATAATTTGATATATTTTCGAATTACGAATTTCGCAAATTTCTCCATTCCATGTAAAATTTGTAAAAAAAAATTTTTTTCATGCTCCTCAAAAATTGTGAGAGTTTTTCTCATTACAAGACTAAAGGTGTATGCATAAAAATTTTACTTTCGGTAATGGTCGGGCCGATTCGTGGACCTTCGTTAGTTTACAGATATTCGGCGTCATTCGGTATAGTTCGTAAATGTGTATAAGCAAATCTCTCATCACGGGAGTAAAGGTTACCGAAAGGTTTACCTGGGTGCTGACGGGTTAAATGGGCCATAGACACCGACATCTAAAGGTTGAAGGCGATGCGTGCAATGAGGAGGGAAAGAAAGCATTATGACCCCGTTAGCTTTTGCTTTTTCAACAACGTTTATGCCGATATGCGAACAATGATTGTCCAGTAACAACAGGACTGGCTCTGATAGAGTTGGCTTCACATGTTTTATAAAGTGATCCATATATATCAGAAACTCTGTTGCTGTCATCCATCCAGAGCTGTTGCCCGCTCTGATAGATTCGGGTGGACCGTCTCGGATAAATATGTCTTTGAATTTGAGTCGTGGGAACACAAACATCGGTGGAATATTATTTCCCGATGCACTGACTGCCATTTCAACGGTAACATTAATGTGCCGCGTTCAGCCGATACTATGGCTCCTACTTGCTTAATGCCTTTTTGAGCGATTATTTTCGTTGGATTTTGAATCGTTGTTACGCCTGTTTCGTCTAAGTTCCAAATTCTGGATGGTGGCAAGTTGTATTTGAGCACAGTATTACTGAGCTTGCAAAAGAAGTTATCAACGTTTGTCCTATGGAATGAAGTAGCTCGACTCAAACTTGTTGCCTCAGGAGCCCTTATCGACAATTTAGGGTTCCTCTTTAAAAAAGCACTTAGCCAATCAGGACCAGCCATGCCATTTTTGTGCCAAGTCGATGGAATATTCTTCATGTCAAATTTCACCGCACATTCGTAGTCTAATTTTCTTACTTCTTGCGGTTGGAGACCAAAGAAGATCGAGGAACATCTGAAAAGATAGTCTGATATATGTTTTTCTTGCTACTCATCAAAAATCAACCTCACTTGCTTATATCCCACTGTCGCTTTTTCTCCAGCTTTTAGTTTCTTCATGAATCTTGACAAAGTCATATGACATATTTGGAATTCCTTGGCGACTGTTTTTATCTTACAGCCTTAGTAACACCGACCTCTAAATCGTCCGATGATTTCAACTTTTTCGCCGACGTGCTCACATGCTCTGCAGAACTGTTTTCGGAGCTATAACGGTTCAAAGGTTTTCGATTCGAGATTTTCGACCGATTCCTGGTCACATAGCTCCGTTTTGTTCCCTTTCTCCCCGCGTACACTTTCTTATTCTCCATTTCAATGTTAAAAGAATAATTCGGAGCGTTTGATATTCACAAACGAAACGATTCGGAGCGATTCGATATTTTAGACACGAATAGCGGCGCTTCTATCCGCAAACTGACGCTATGACGCTAATCCCTATACCTGCCATGGTTAGGTTAGGTGCCATGGATTATCGCCACCTAGTGCTATGGAGTGCTGGAAAGGTGGGAACACCTGGTGACCCTGAGGCGCCCAGCTGCGTGGGACCCCGAGCGTCGCGGAGCGCTGCACCGCTCCACAAAACATTCAATATCTACGAAAATAATTATTTTTTCGACCTGGGTCCAACGGCATTTTAATCTTGAAAGTATTTTAGATTTTTTTAAATGGTTTTCAAAAAATCGATTTTTTGAAACCGTCACAGTGGTGTTGTCCCTTGATAACAGCTTCAGCTGCTTTATGCATGAGTTCTATGGAAGTGGTACCCCCCTTCCGTCTTTCGTTGGTATGTTCGCATCCTAACATAAATTGAGAATCGATATAGACTAGCTGTACATTTTCGATGGGGCAAGTTGTTAAGGTAACATCGTGCCCCAAATCACGGTAACAACTAACCCCATCTGACATACGTGAGATCTTGATACCATTTTGTGTTTATACATGAAAATAGGCGAACAAGCGCTGTTACATAATGTTTTTAAATGTGTATCGATCCATAAAGACGAAACAATCAAAGACACCAACGAAAAATAATCGAAATAGACCGAAAAATAAAAATACGAAAATATTAACTTACTTGGCGCGCGACTGCTCCTAATACATAACCACATTAACGGCCGGCGCGAACGCTACTATAACGGCTGACACAGTGGCGTCATCTGATGACGCATCGAGGCGCGCTTAAAACAAATCTTCTCTTTGCATCTTGGAGCTACAACTATCGGAACAACTTACCCCTGGAACTTTTAGCCCCGGGCTCCCCTACTCCTGATACTGGTCCAAAATGAGGTACCGCATTTAATATCGTATAACCAGTTTGATAGTCTTCATGAAGACTCATTACAAAATCTTGATCTGTTCTTAATCGCGTATTTGCCGTTAAATTTGAAAAACACATTCGGTTTTCTTTCCAGAATCCTTCAATTGTACATGTCGTACAACTGTAGTATCCTGTATGTGGTTTCACATTTAAAACAAAAGATTTTGCGGGGGTATCACAAATAAGAGCATGCAACCGAATCTCTATCAGTTTCTCATTGACACGAAATCCATTATTTATCATGCTAATCAGTTCGGTTACAAACGGCAGTAAATATTCGTTGCAATCATTTGGTTTATTAAACCCATAATAAGCTCCTGCCAAATAAACTTTTTTACTAATATCGTTTGAGCACAATATCGGCTACAACTCAGCCTTAGATGATTTGAATAATGGCAATCCATATTCACTAACAAATTAATATTTTCTACATCTTCATTGCTGTCAAATACCATTTGTTGAATGACAGTGCGTAAGCTGAAGTGACAATAACTTCCATTAGCCAAGAGTTTCACATTTGTTGTTCGAGGAGTTTTGAGTAACGTTCTTATGTCTTTCGGAAAACTGTAATCTGTATATTTTCGCAAAAGGCTCAACATTAAATTACATGTATTTTGAGGGACATTTTGTTAAACTGCCCAAGATGCTACACCATTTTTAAATTTCTTGCATAAGTCATCGTCATTGTCACTTTCAGAACTATCAAATGAATCCATTTCAGATGAGGTATGTACAGTTGGGCAATAAAGTTCTTGTAGGATCGGAATTGAGGCTCATGCGTTTCTGTGACTACACTGCCCTTCACACCGCATATCCCGTTCGCAAGACCCATCGATGCATTACGGCCGATTGGTCAGCTAGCCTGGCCCGACCGGCCTGTGGATATTTCGGAAGTATTTCTTACTTTACTTTGAGTAGGTAATCTCCCCGGTTTAGCCTTCTTGCCTACCAATTCGTCAAACGTTAGCGACAAATACGTATAGAATATATCGTCACCTGATTTCAAACTTCGTTATTTCAGTGAAAAAGAGTTAAATTCGAACTCGATCTTGATGTTATACAGAAGTAACTTATGTAATGAGTTTTAAAAAAATGTGATCTAAAAATATGATGCCCAACTGATCGAAAGTCGCAATTCAAATTTATAAGTTTTCGATTACAACAAATTTTTAATTTCTTGCAGGTATCATTCTATGTAAGTTTTCTATTAAATGTATGTCTAGGTTGAGTGACAAAATGAAAAATTGAGTCACAGGGAGAAGAATTGAGGTAACATAAATTTGGATAACATTGTATACGCTTATTAAATAAAAAAAATAAAAAATCCAAAATTAGAACTCAACAGTAGAACAGTAGACAACACAATATCGATGAAATATAAATAAATTATGATAGAGATGATTTGAACATACATAAATATAATGATATGAAAACTTACAAATTTTTAATATTACTAGCCCCATATGAGGCCCGCGCTGCGCGCGGGCATGATCATGCATTCTCGAATTCGGAGATTATATAGAGTGAGTTTTATCGAAGTTCCAGTCTGAATTGATATGAAAATACATTTTAATGTAAAAATGAAACGCAGCATCCTGTAAAAGTTGGACTTACAGGACTGAGCCATAGTGTGAAAGATACGTTCGATTTTTTAGCTCACAGTCATACAGTTTCAGTCGAAGAACTGTATTTTTTTAACATGAAAGAACTGTATTTTTTTTAACATAATTAGGCCACGCCGATTTTGGACCTTCTATAAGACTCACCATGTATAAAATCATCTACATATTAAAAAAATGGGTAAAATTTGTTATTATCAAAAAAATGTACTGTCTACATTTGTAGACGAAATTTGTTTATTACTATAATTAGAAATAATATTATTTATCATATCATATATATTATCAATTCATATATATATATTCAATGTAATTATTATATTTTAATTCATTTAATATTTCAACTCATTTAATTAATTTAAATTATTCCATGTTTATTTTTGAAAGCATTATTCCTTTTTTTTTTTTTTTTGATCAGTGGTTGGAGAATTGCCTGTTTGGGTGTTTGAGCTACCGGACGGTGCTACAACTCTTTTTCTTTTCAACACTCCTGTGCCCTTTAGCAATTTTATAAATGGCATGCGCGGGCCAATGATTTTTTTTATATCGTCCAAAGATCCCACCGACATGTATATAGGTTGACCTGGAAAAGTAGAAATTATTTGAAGAACGAACATACGAGCCTATTTGATTATGCTATTTGATTATACTTAGATAGAGAGATATTTATACATGTGAATCAACTTTAAAACTCAGTCGAATGGGAATAATATTTCCTTGACCGATTTATCATCAATCTTTGTTTAACAACCGTAATCTTTTTCAGTACTATAATTCTACTACTATAATATTTTTTTGCATAACCACACCCTGGCAAGCAGTCAATAACGCAGGTATTTTGAAAGATGAGACTCAAATATGTGTACATCTTGTTTTAACGTACTATTATTGCGAATACGTCCAACCACTTCCACATGGTCATCCTTCTCGTAATCGTGGAACTCAAGTAGGCTGGTGATACGAATTTCCAATTTATAAATTCCATCAGTCACTGATCCAACGCCATATTCCTCCATGCCGGGCTTGTATTTTTTCATCCATAGAAAATTCGATTTCACGTATCCTTGTATTCCTATGTATATATTTCATACAGATTATTTTATTTCATACTAATTCATTATAGTGCTTGAAATCGAATTTTGTATACACACTATCGCAAAAAATAGCGTATGCAACTCGTTCGTAATTGCATAACATATTATTTTTTTTTTCAAAAGTTCCTAAAAAATTAAAATCGACAAAATTTAACATTTTTCGTTGAAAATCCATTTTTTTTTTTTTAAATGTGTTGTAGGTCGAATTTTGTGACTTTTTTTGGATTTGCAGAGAATAAAGATTAGAATCATATCAATTTTTTCCATAATGGTAGAAAAATCTTTACACTACAACATGTTCTTTAGCAGAAAGACCCCTCGGAATCGATGTAGAAAGCTGTGAGTTTGCACAATTTTTTTTTTTATGTCAGGAACGTTTGAGAAAATCGGCGCCATGAAAGTTAGTGGGGACAGATTCACCATTCTTATTCGGCTAGACTCTTCGATTCAATGATCATTTTAAAATAAATAAAATACACTTACTTATTGTACCGGTCGTTTCTACGGCATCAATAAGAGATACCAGGGGTATAATATCTTTCTCCATGCTGATCTCTATTTTATGTTTGCCAAGGATATTGATCATGGTGTTGGAACGCACCGTGAGTTCAAATGGTAATGTCCCGAATTGAAACCCTTATTTTGAAGGTACCGGCATGGCTCCATCAATATGTATAATCTGTTAAATTTTTTTTTTGTATTATTAGTACTAATTACCTGCTGTATTGTACGACACACATACGACGATCTTCTATTTATTTCAACATGAAATAAAAAGCTAGTTCATCAAGTATGAAGTATACATACATGGTTGAGCCGAACATGATCCTTAATTCTTTTAATTTCGTCATTCCACGTAATGACTTGTATCCGATGGCCTAATGCATTATTCACGAAGAACTTGAACACAATGTTTCCTTTATTCCCCACTTGCTTTGGAGCATCGATAGAATCGATCCAACCAATGAATTCTCTATAATATAAAAGGTTTCACATATGAAATATTCATACAATCATTACATTTACTCTGATAGTGAATCATCATATATGCTAGAGATTAGTATTTTTTTTTTAAGGTGCTTCCCTACGCAATTTCACCAGACCTGAAAACATTGGGAAAAAGGTGTTATTAAACGGGATATCTCTGCCTGGGCACCGAAATCAATGAAACAAACTCTGTAGCGCAATTTTATGCGCGATTTCGAACACGTACGGCCAAAAAAATGTTTTTTTTACGCGAAAATAGAGAAGATATCCATGTAAAACGTTTTCAAAGCCGTTTTGCATGGATATCTTCTCTATTTTCGCGTAAAAAAAACATTTTTTTGGCCGTACGTGTTCGAAATCGCGCATAAAATTGCGCTACAGAGTTTGTTCCATTGATTTCGGTGCCCAGGCAGAGATATTTCGTTTAATAACACCTTTTTTCCCAATGTTTTCAGATCTGGTGGAATTGCGTAGGGAAGCAGCTTAAATTTGATTCATTTGTAAATTTATTTCTTACGTTGAAGCCTCATATATGCGTATACGTTCAATGTCCTCATTTGAAGTATATGCGAACTCCTTATCGTCGATATTGATGTAGTCGGTTACGTCGCATGATTCTTGTTCATTTTCTTCGTACATTCCATCATCCACCACGTCATCTACAAATAATTTTCTTTATACTGTATTATTAATTGGCGATATATTTAAATCGAGAGAGGGTCGAGCGTTTTATATGTAATTAATTAATTAATTAATTTTATGCAATTGGCCATGCAGCTATATTCAAATTTAAAATAGGTATAAAAGTCTAGTTTCTTTCCTAGACCCATCGTTCGGGATGTAAGAATTGGTATTTTCAGTAATGTTGTCAACTGCAACATGACCGAAAATACACGATGCGATCATACGAAAGAGGAAAAATAAATGTTCCAAGAGCTGTTACTAAAGCACAATTAATGAGGCACTTACCTATTTTTTCTTGTGATTTTTCCTCCATGATCAGTACGTATTTTCAAGATTCTTATACTTGAGTATATTAACCGTATTATACAGATAACGATTCACGAATATCTGGTCATTTTTATACGAAAAAAATTAACAACAGTTTAAACACCGTTCACTTATTATACAAACAAGTTTTCTTGTTATACCAAGCAACCATTCCAATGATCCTTGATTCACATCATTCACATAGCCCAAAAACCAAAAAGCTGTGATTAAAGACTATTCAATTGTCATATAGCATCATCAACCAAGTACCTGGTGTTTCAATAGTAATAACAAATACTACAAAGAATATCGATTCGAACTAATAGACGCATTTTCAGAATTGACCGTGGCGAAGAAGGAAGTTTCTAATTAAAAATAGAACGTAATCTATAATAAAGATATCCAGGTTAAGGGGTGGGGGGGTAAAGTTTGTTTGGTCAAAAAAAGGCCTATTTTCAAGAATTTTTTTACAACATATTGTTATAGATTTATTTTGAAAATTAGTATTTTATAATACAACTTTTGAAGAATATTTGTGAAAAATTTGGTACAAAAATATAAAGACATAACGGATTTATTGCAGTCCTCCGTTGGTGCCTCGAAAAAAAATTCTTTTGCGGTGACCGCGATTCCTCAGCACTGGATTATCTGGAATCAAAAAAACAAATTGTTTTGATTAGTTAATTAGTTTTTCTCTCAATTGACGCCGCGTTTTTTCATTTTATCAATTTTTAAATTTTTTGCATCATTATTTAAAGTTGAAATGTCGATTTTTTTACAATAAAATCGACCTATATGTTATTGTAAGATTGATACTAATTTAAAAATTTAAAAAAACTCAACGCCACTTGATAATTATTTGTATGTAGAATATGTACAAATTTTTAAAACGATCGGTTCAGTAGTTTTTTCGGAATGGTGGTCACCGACTTTAAAAGTTACATGTTTTGGAAAATCGATTTAAAGTTTTGTACACTGGAAAAATGAAAATAACTTTTAAAAAATTGAATTTTCTTATAAAATACTTACATAGAATCATCGATGCCAGGTCCATGTGGTATCACTATCATCCAAGACGTCTAAGGCATCTTTTTGCTCCTGTCTACGCTGGATTATGCTTTCTTTAGTCTCATGCGCAGCTTTCTTATCCGCTCTGCTGATCCGCAAAAAAAGGTGCGCAAGACTGAGTTGGAGCAACGGTCATTCAAACTATCATAAATCCGTCAATTTTGCTCCGAATGACCTCAAAATTCAATACAAAATTCTTGAGACGTTATACATTCAAAATATCGAATAAAAAAAAATGAAAAAACACGTTTCAAACTTTACCCCCCATTAATAGAAAAGGGTCTGAATATGTTCCATAATACCTATTCATAACAGTAATAAGAAAAATCAAGCATTGGTGTACAATTCTTTGTAAACATAATTTTTTATTTCATTTCGATTTCGCTGATCTCCCAAGAAAATTCGTAATGCATCCCATGACCGAACTCTCGAACAAGCCACGTACAACTGACCATGATTAAAAACATCTTTGCGTAAATCTATCCCAATTTTTTCAAAAGTTTGTCCCTGAGATTTATTTATAGTCATTGCAAATGCCAGTTTTATTGGAAACTGTCGTCTCTTAAAAGTAAATGGATAGACGTCCTCGCAATACAGAGTAATACGATTTAAAAACACTATTTGTCCAGAATTATCACCTGTCAAAATTTCACACTTTAATATGTGATTCCCGAGCTCAAGCACAAGTAATCTCGTACCATTGCAAAGGCCTTCGTTTACGCTCAAATTACGAATAATCATAACAATGCTATGGGTTCGTAAACGTATTTCATGAGCTGGCAATGACGGTGGCGTTAGAGTTTCTAAATATTCTGGTAGAATTGTTTCTTCAACACCTTCACTACTTGTGGATTTTTCAATACTGTTTATACTTGTATACACCTTTTCATTTGTCGGATCAAGTAATTGTACAACCTGTTTATTAATTTCCTCAACATCTACATTTCTTGCAGAGAGTATCGCACATTTTGATGCTTCTTTATAACGCTTGGCCCTTATGTAATCTCCGTAAATGACCTCTACTATATTTGAACTTACATCAGCTATACAACATTCAGGAAACGACATATTGTCATTATGATCATTTAATTTACCATCGCCCAATTCCAATAAAAAATTCGCAAACTCAATTTCCTGGGGTAAAGTACGCATGTTCTGCTTCAATGTAAACTTCTCGAAATATTTCCATAGCGAGCTGAATTTGATAGAGAGATTCACGGTTTCGGTACGTGTACCTCTTTGTTTTACGGGTAATAATTGTCTGAAATCCCCACCTAAAATTATAATTTTTCCACCAAATGGTATATTGGTGTTCATGATATCGCGTAAGGTTCGATCTATTACTTCTAAAGCATATCTTGGTGCCATTGTCGCTTCATCCCATATGACAACATCAACTTCTTTAATATAAGTGGCTTCCTTGGATTGTATTTTGATATTAGAAGAGGAGTCCGCATAAAGGGGTACCGGTAATCCAAAAGTTTTATGGACAGTTTTACCATGAGGTAATAAGTTTGCTGCGATTCCGGTGAATGCCATTGTGATAACCTTTTTCATTCTACTTTGGATCAAATACCAAAGAGTAGTATAAACATACGTTTTCCCAGAACCACCGGGTCCATCGATGTAAAAGCACTTATGCCGACGTTCATCGTCACTATCTAGTGATTTCAATACAGTATCGATGATCTCTTTTTGCTGTTGATTTAATTTTTCGTATTGTATTTCTCCGGTTCCTACGATTACATCAGGTGATCCATTATCCATCTCAGTTTGATCTATACTTTGTTCCATGCCATGGAAATCCGAAAAAGTTTTACCTTCTACCAATAGCGATGCACCGATATGAGCATAGGCCCACATTTCACATTGCAATGACCCTCCATGACGTCTAAAATCTTCGGACATATCTGCTTTGAATCCTTCCCACAAACTTCTTGGATCAACTGGTTGACAATGGATTAAAATTCGGACAAATAAATTACGAAGTTGACGTGGCATCATCCAAGTGCTAGCCTCAGTCATCGTCCGTCTCCATTCTTCATCATCCTCGATTAATCCGAGAGCTAAGCAGGCATCTGTGAATGTTTGATGGAGCTCCCCATTTGTAGTTTTTAAGTCATCAAAACTTTTTGCACCTCGGACCGCTAACAATAGTAATCGCAAATGGAACAATTCAACTTGAGTCGGACTGACAGAATACATTCGCCCGATGCAATTAAATTGGCATTTACGTGGTACCCATCGATGAACGACTTTACCATCAATCTTATATTTTTTGAATGTGTAATGACATGGTATTTCTGTATAGTAATATTTATTCGCTTGCTCATCGCGTACATTTAGCGCAAAGTAATCTACTAACATATCCACCTTATCTAGAGCCGATCTCACCGTACTTTCATCCCTGTCATCGTTAAATACTACGCTTTGTTCATTTATCAAATGAACAGGTAAACGTGTAATTGAATGACTTTTATTTTGCAAGAGTTTTCCAAGAATTCTCCAACTGGCTTCTACAGGACCTACGTAACGGGCTTCAATATAATCGAGTATCTCGTCATGATCAACTACGATGGTTTCATCCAAGTTTTCACCAACTGTGATAGCAGCTGTATCGTGACCTTTGTACATATATTTATAAAAATATTTCACAGATCTAATACTTGAAACTACCTCGACGTTGATATGACTGTTCAATAAAAGCAACAAGGTAGGGGAATACGGTACAACATAACGATTGTCTACTAAATATTTACCAGGTCGTTCAAAAGTTTTATTTATATTACGTCTTCGATAATAAGGATAGCCATCTTCATCCATTGTTGTAATTTCTCTAAATTGTTTTGGAAAATGTTTCGTACATTTATCTTTTTCTAAACACCAATCGCCGCATGGTCCGTGTATCATATGTCTCATCACGATAGTGTGTAAATTTTGGTTTTTGTTCGGATCTGGTATCTCCGCAGATATATATCTATCTACAATTTCTGGAACAGTTAGTTTAGAATTTCGTTTCATTGTTACCAGCATATGAATGTGTGGTAGACCACGTTTTCGGAATTCGATAACATAAACATATGCTGCAACCTCACCAAAAAACTTTTGTCGAACAATAAGATCTACTAAATAATCTTTCTTTGCATTAAAAACACGTGCGCAAATATCTGGCCGATCTGCCGCCTGCTGATTTACTAAAAGATTGTCGATTATTTCACGCCATTTTGGATTGCATGTCATCGTTATAAAAAGGTCAGGTTTTCCATACTTACGGACAATCGCCATTGCATCCTGGTACGTTTGCAGCATGTTACGAGGTGAACCAGCAAATGTTGATGGAAGAATTACAATTTTACCTACTCGTCCATTAACATTATTTGCTTTTTTTTCTAAATGATCAATTAAACCCTGATACGACTCTGCCCTTAACTGTTTTTGGTGATTCTTACACCATTGGATTCTATCTTTCTCAATTTTTACATAATTATCTACCAACCACTGCTGGAATAGTTCGTCTACCCAATAAAAAAATATTTAATTCCTGATCGCGTATAGCCATTCGATACTTCAAGTATGCTGCTCTGCTAATACGCTTAGCCATCGATCCAGGTCGACCAATGCGCATCAAATCACGATGCCAACCTTGAGTGCCGTACGGGTAAAAGAGCGGATAAATCCAAGGTTCGACATTTGGATCCATAGTGTTGACATTTTTCAACATTTTGGTCGTTTTGTTCCGAATCGTAACAAATGATTCAGGAATTTCTCCGTCCGCTGTTGTAGAGAAAACAGCAGCAACTTCGTTGCATCTTTGAACATTGAACCGTCTACGATCCATACCTGGTTTCAAAGTGAACAAAAGCTGCATTTCGGGTACCGTTTCTGAATCTTTATTTAATAATCGTTCCTGATTCTGTATCTCTTCGCTCATCATTTGGTACGAATGTGCGAATATATTTTTTTCACGGATTAAACGATCGACAATTTCTAAGACTTCTCGATCAAGCTGTGAATACTTATGCAGCCGATGTTCCATTGCTTCATTCGCATCGACAATGAATAGCTGACCATAACTCGGCCTTTCATTCACTTCGGGATACAATGCCGTATTAACCTGATAATAAATTTGTCCTTGGATCTTGAAGCAATATGGTCCAGAACGTCTCCCACCAAAATGAACTAAATTGGCATGAATGATGCAAATGATACCGCACTGTTATAACATCGGATTCTATCGAAAAATAATTTGGATTTTGTGTGATCATTTTGAAATAAGCAAAGCAGCTCATCGGGTGTATCCGGCATCTTTTCTGAAATTACGTCTCCATGGGAGCAACAATCATTAAAGGAATCCTTATTCGTAACTTATTCGGCACAAAAATGTTTCGCATTACACTTAGTGCACAATACATTCATCGGACCCATGTAATGTTCAATAATATCATCTACTGGAATGGCATTCAACGAGCATTGATCACTTGTCGAAATGTGTCGCTTCCTGCGTGCACGAGATTGCCGTTTATTTGCTTCGTAATTTGTACTAACGTGAGGTGTATTTTCAAAATGTGAAGTTAGTTTTATTTCGCAACTCTCATTGAGAATTACTTCCGTTTGTTTCGTACAAATAGTTAAACTCATATCATTGTCTAATTCTCTAACAGTATTAATTTCTTGTACAGAATTTTGCACGTTCGAACTATGGCTTTGATTTTGATTTGCGATATGATTAGTACTATTTGAAATCACAAAGACCGGTGTCAAATCATATTGATTACCAGCTCTATCATTTGTATCAGGAACATTAGCAGTAAATAATAAAAATAACGATTTAATCGATCCGAATGTTACCAAACAAGCTGATCCCGTACAATCTACTTTTCCATCTGAACCTCTCGAATGAGAATCAAATACCCAAAATTTATCGTGGAACTTGCCGACTGATACAGAAATTCCGTTGCACGTTAAAATTCCAAAGATTGATTCACTAAACAAGCGGCGTAAGCCATTTTTCAGGTTTGGCATACCAAAATCGCTATTTTCATCAAACAAATGCCCAAAAATCACAGCACCGAAGATTAGATAATAATCTACAGATAGTATTTTGACTTTTTTTTCCAATTCTGCAACCGCGAGATAATTTGTATACTCTTCATTTCGATGCACGGCCCTTCGGTTAGCTATACTATCAACATACAATTGATCTCCAACATCTAATATAGTATCGATAATGTCAGAAGTCCATGAGGTAACGGGTCTTGCAACGGACATAATTATCGATACTGCAGCATTAGCAGTGCATTGCCTTCCTCTACTAAAATGCGAAAATTTAGTGTCGCCTTGATGGAGCGAACCACGTATGATGGAAAAAATAAAACTATCATCTACATTGATTGTTTCTGAACTCACATTATTCTCGTGATGATCGGGTAAACTAACTGCAGATTTCTTGTTACGTCTTTGCTGCTGGTATTCTCGGATCCTTTCTGCACGGAAACGTTTTTGCTCGATTTCGTGTTCGGATGTGAATTGCATTTTTCTCCTTCCCATTTTTCAGAATATAGAACAAATTTGTATTCTTTACTTTCTATAATCGAATGAGTTCTCAGTAACGAAAACTGAAAGCTTCAATTCATCTTTTCAATTCGTATTAAGGAAAACTAATTTGTCTAATGAAAATCTATAATCAAATGATCAATACTCAAATCTTAAACCACATCACCAAATTCACTTTATTAATTCGTGTTGAGTAACCAATTCGTCTAAATTCACTTGAATAATTCGTATTGAGTAACCAATTCGTATACATCAATAAATTTTCTTTGTCAATTCGTATTCAGTAAACAACTAAACAACTAATTCGTCTAATGAAAATCTATAATCAGATGATCAATACTCAAATCTTAAACCATATCACCAAATTCACTTTATTAATTCGTGTTGAGTAACCAATTCGAATATCACCAAATTCACTTGAATAATTCGTATTGAGTAACCAATTCGTATACATCAATAAATTTTCTTTGTCAATTCGTATTCAGTAAACAACTAAACAACTAATTCGTCTAATGAAAATCTATAATCAAATGATCAATACTCAAATCTTAAACCATATCACCAAATTCACTTTATTAATTCGTGTTGAGTAACCAATTCGAATATCACCAAATTCACTTGAATAATTCGTATTGAGTAACCAATTCGTATACATCAATAAATTTTCTTTGTCAATTCGTATTCAGTAAACAATTCGTCTGATCAATTAAACTTCAATCAAAATCTGGATTCACTTACCTATTATATGGAACTGCAGCAAGTCACAGATACAATTGCATATCGCTTCACAGCCACTATATGTGATAGCACTTATAAGTGCACAAGAAAACTACGAATGGAGAATAGGCGTGTATATATATCTAACCTAGTATCTGTTATCCGTTGGCAGACATATTTTGAATCACAGCGCGATGAAACAAATTCGAGATTGCGACACCACGATAACCTCGAGATTCGACGATAAAAAAACTCGACATTCGACGAAATCCTCGTGGACCAATCCACGCGCGAATAAAATGTAAACAATGGTTGCGAGATTTCGATTTGCGATGTCTCATGCCTCTTTTAAGAATGGATAATTATCGACTAAATATAATTCAGCTCTATAAACCGAGCAAGGGGAACGTGGGCTGAGCTCCGACCGAGCGCGTCTCCGGGTGGCGGATAGGAGAGAGCCAGGGAGAGGCGCGGCACCTGCGGTCTCGGGGACCGGGATGCCGGCTGGCAACCGGAAACTGAGACCGTTGGCTGCGGGTCCCCGGGTCTGTTGGTGGCTATACGTGACCCGGCCGGTGTAACAACTGGCCCAGGGGAACTAAGGCCCCGACCGCGGACCCATGGCTCCCCAAGCCAATGTGTAAGCTATCGTGCTGAGGGCTGAATGGCACTGGGGTACAGGGTCAATAACGATGCCCTTGGGGTACCGGGCGACCCCCCATTGTATCGAGCCTTACCCCCACACGGCAGGCTCTGTGGGGGCAGACCTTTTATTTCCTGCATACTCGTGGGATTAAAATGGATCACAAAAACAAAACAAAAGATGTAAGCGCGGAGGACGCGACAGAGCTGGGTTCGCGCGATGAGGCTGCCTCAATGGAGGTGGACTCACCGGCAGGTCAGGGCTCCGGGGAAGGTGGGCTAGCTGTGGACATGGAGGCACTCGTCTCCATGACACGCGGCGGCCTGTCGGTCTCGGGTACCAGTCCGACCCCGACTCAGTCGACAAGGGTGAAAGAGGGCTCGGTACCCACCGGGACCTCAGACGCCACAAACGAAAGGGCTAAGAGGGCAAACCGCTCGGGAGCGGCGGAGAGGACGGCGAGGGAAGCCAAGCAGGCCGCCGCGGCTTTCTCAGAGCCGAGCCTGGGCGGGATCCCTCAGGCCAGCACGGCAGTGCGCGCCGAAGCGGGGGGCCCAGGCAGTGGGCGACTCGTGGATGGCGCGCCTACCAGCACCACACCGGTAGGGACGGGAGGCTCGGGCACGAAGAGGCCCAGGCCCTCGGACAGTACCCCGCCAGAGGTGTACTCGGCGCCCAAGAGGAGCAGAGAGGCTCACCCGAAACCGATGAGCTACAAGGAGGCGGCGGAGGGAGGCAGGAAGGTGGTAATCGCACCCTCCGGCTATCCCGAGGTCACCCTTGGCTCTGGGGAGGGAGACCTAGTGGTTCAGGCGCTGTGCGCGGCGATGGACTCCATCCCGGAAGGAAAAGGGGTACCTTGCTTCGAGTAGTACCGATGCGACCAGGGCATCCTGTGGGTGACCTGCTCAGATGAGAAGGCTCTGGACTGGCTGAGGTCCACAGTCCCGACGGTGGTGCCCTGGGGGAGGGGCCTCTCTCCAACTACTGGCGAAGGGGCAACTACCCAGGCTCACCAGGATGGTCTCGGTCTTCTCTGGTATCCCAGAGAAGAACGAGGTCATCCTTAAAAGGCTTAGACGCCAAAACGCCGGGATCCAGACCCACCTGTAGAGGGTCTGGGACAGGAGGGAGGGCCAGAAGTCGGTCCAGCTTGTGCTGGGGGTGGACGCCACCTTCAGGGACGCGCTGAGGACGGGGGGCCACCTGGCCCACTACGGTCTCGGGAGGGTCCTCTTCAGGGAGGCCCACCAGAGGGCGAGTGGGGGACGGGAGGCTCCCGGTCCATCGGGGCAAAGGGTGACCCGGAGGGAGGCTCCGACACCGGAAACGGAGGAGGGGCCCTCCGAGGGCACAACCCCGCAAGCGGCCGCAGGGAACAAGGGGCAGGGCCGTCGACTCGAGGGAACCAAGAGGCAACTCTGGGACCACCGGGTAGGATGGGCCCCCCCTATAGCAGAGGCGGCAGAGCCGGCAGGGGCGGCGGACCCAGCAGGCCGAGAGGCCGTCCCTCAAGGGCCTCCGAGATAAGGAGGACCGGAAGGGAGAGCGTCAGGGCTGGGGTCCAAACGACCCTGACCGGTGAAGCGTCGAGGGCGAGAACACCCGGGCAGGAGCTCCCCCCAGCGGGGGCTCATGCACCGGCGACCGGGGAGAACTAGAGGGCTCGGTAAACGGGCTCCCCGACTCTCTCCGAGCTACGGGGGTAAGCTAGTCTAGTCCCACAGCCGTGGACGGACTCGCCTTATCACAAATAAACTTGCGCCACTGCAAAGCGGCCTCGGCAATACACAGCCGAGACCTGGCGGTGGAAACAACAGACATATCACTAATACAGGAACCCTGGGTAGTCGGGGGGCGGATTAGGGGTATCGATTCCAGCCTTGGGGCGCTACTGTACGCGGAGGGAGGGGCGGGCCCCAGAGCCCGCGTCTTCGTCAGCAAGAAGCACTGCGCCACCAGGCTGAGCCAGTTCTGCTGCAGGGACCTGGCAGCGGTCTCCATCAGGGTGAGGTACGACTCTGAGGCACCCTCACCGACAGAGGAACTCAGGGCGCTGGTGGAGCACTGCAGCAACAAAGGACTCAACCTGCTGATTGGATGCGACGCTAACTCGTACCATGAAGTATGGGGCAGCTCGAACACGAATAAAAGAGGCGGGGCACTGCTAGAGTACCTCTCCTTAACGGGACTCGAGATTCTCAACAGAGGATCGAGACCCACCTTCGTCACCCCGCACAGGCAGGAGGTGATAGACATCACACTCTGCACGCCCAGACTTGCCAGTCTGGTCAAGGACTGGCGGGTGCGGAGCGAGGACACCCTCTCAGACCACAGACGCATCTCGCTGGTCCTGGATGCGAACACGTCGTGGGAACGGACGAAGGAATACAGGAACCCTAGGGCAACCGACTGGACCTCCTATCAAGAGGGGCTAGAAGGGAAGCTTGGGGGACCCCGCAGCCGGCCGAGGACTGAGGGAATGGTAGAGAAAGAGGTAGCCCACCTACAGGCAACCATCACAGAAGGTTACGAGGCCGCGTGCCCCGTAAAGCAAAGAAAAGCGAAAAAAAAGGTGCCCTGATGGAGCAGAGAGCTAGACAAGAGCAGAACTAGCTCTCGCAAACTGCTCAACAGGGCCCTCAGGACGCAACTCGAGACGGACTGGGCGGTCTACAGGAAAGCTCAGAAGGTCTACAAGAGCTGATTAAAAGATCCAAGAACGAGGCCTGGAGGAGATTCTGCGAGGAGACTGAGGCTCTAAACGTAGTGGCCAAGCTCCGCAAAGTCTTCACTTCCGGGCCCCCAATCAAGCTGGACAACCTCATGCTTCCTGACGGCAGCATGGCAGATAGCCAGACGGATATACTGTCGCACATGCTGAGTACCCACTTCCCGGGCTCCACGCCAGCCACACAGGGACCTCCCGAGAGGGAGGTCTCTGGCAGGCAGGGGCCAAGAGACTGGAAAACAGCGGCAGAGATAATCACGCCGTTAAGGATGGGATGGGCGATTGACACTTCCGACAGCTACAAGAGCCCAGGCACGGACGGTATCTTTCCGGCCCTCCTCCAGAGGGGAGGGGAGAACCTCGTTGCCAAACTGAACGCGACCTTCAGGGCCTGCCTAGCTCTCCGCTACATACCCAGGAACTGGAGGGAGGTCAGAGTGGTCTTTATATCCAAGCCAGGCAAAGGATGCTATGACCGCGCGAAGTCATGGAGACCCATTAGCCTTATGTCCTTCATGCTGAAAACCATGGAGAGACTGGTGGATAGGTACATCAGGGACTGTGTCCTGGTCGAGAGACCAGTCTCACGGGCCCAACACGCATACCAGGTCGGCAAATCTACGGAGACAGCGCTCCACCACCTCGTGCGCAAGATCGAGGGGCCGCTCCTCCGGCAGAGAGCGGCGCTGTGCGTGTTTATGGACGTGGAGGGGGCGTTCGATAACACCTCCTTCAACTCGATATGCGATGCCGCTGTTTAATTCGGCATCAACACCACGGTGGTGGACTGGATCAAGCAGATGCTTCAATCCAGGACGGTCACCGTGGAGCTTGGAGAGTCGGTTGCTAGGGCTCAGGTCGACAGGGGCTGCCCGCAAGGGGGGGTTCTCTCCCGCCTGCTGTGGACTCTGGTCGTAGATGGGCTCCTGGCGAAGCTTGACAGGCTAGGGGTGACGGCCGTAGGCTACGCCGATGACGTGGCCCTGGTCGTCGCGGGCGACCACCCACATCACATGACTAGCAGGATGCAAAAAGCACTGAACATCGTACAGGACTGGTGCACCACTCAGTCACTGAGGATCAACCCCAGCAAGACCGAAATGGTGATTTTCACCAAGAAACGTCGCTTCGAGGTAGGACCCGTTGAGGTCTTTGGGTCGAAGCTAGTAACATCCGCCACAGTGCGCTACCTGGGGGTCACCCTGGATAGCAGACTGTCGTGGAAAGCCCACGTCACCAAGCAGGCACAGAAGGCCACGGCCACATACTGGGCCTGCAAGAGAATGGTGGGACAAACCTGGGGACTCAAGCCAAAAGTGGTCAAGTGGATATATACAGCCATCCTCTTGCCCCAGATATCATACGCCTCCGTAGTGTGGTGGCCAGCAATGGACAAAGACACGCTCCGCAGGACACTGGACCGGGTGTACAGGTTAGCGGGCCTAGGAATAATGGGGGCGCTCAGAACCTCGCCGACGCTCGCCATGGGGGCACTCCTGAACCTTCCGCCCCCCCATCTTACGGTGGAGGCTGAGGCATGGAGGGCTGCTCTGCGGCTGTGGCAACAGGGCCACTGGAACAGGACGGGTGTGGGGCACACGACGGTACTGCTGAGGGAGAGGGCACCTCAGGTAGACCCATCCCAAGGCGGGGATCGCTGCCCCAACCGTTACCAGTTCGACCCGTTATACATGGTGGAGGCACCGAGCAGGCAGTCATGAACGAACGACCGGGACAACCTGCTCAAACCACAAGGGCTCGTCTGGTACACAGACGGGTCCAAGGCGAACGCAGGGGCTGGGGCCGGTGTGTGGAGTGAGGGACCCAGGACGCGCATTTCGCTCGCTCTGGGGCCCACGGCCTCAGTCCTTCAAGCTGAGGTGTTCGCCATATGGACCTGTGCCAGGACTATCCTGGCTCACAACCCCAAGGGCAAACACATATACATCTGCAGTGACAGTTGGGCGGCGCTCAGGTCAATACGCAACTGTGTCATAAGATCCGGGCTCGTCAGCGACTGTGCAGAACTGCTAACACAGATCTCACGTGGAAACCGCGTGAAGCTTCTATGGGTGCCGGGTCACAGCGGCATGCAGGGAAACGAGATGGCACACAACCTGGCCAGGGCAGGTGCCGCACGCAAAGAAACCGACGACGGGTGCCGGATAGGCCTAACCTCGGCTCACGCCAAGGGCCTAGCGGAGGGCTGGATGGACCGCCGCTTCAAGGAGCTCTGGGCGCGGGCATCTGGCATGACTCACACGAGGGCCCTCTTCCAGGGGCCTTCACGCGAGCTAGGTGCCACATAATTCAATTTGGACAAAACCTGTCTTAGGGCCCTGGTAGGACTTGTCACCGGCCACTAGTTCACAGGTAAGCACCCGGTGCATATGAAGCTCAGAACCGGGCCTCTCTGCACTAGGTGCGGGGTGGAGCAGGAAACCCCGCGCCATCTGATTGCGCGGTGTAGGGGCCTCGAGGGACCTCGGAAGGTGGTCTGGGAGGAACCTACAGCGAAGGCGTGAAGATTGAGGAGATCGGGGTGGGTGGGCTGACTTCTACAATAAGGGTGCCCTCACGGGCTCGGGCACAATGGTCCGCATGGACTGAGCGCCCGGTAAGAGCTCAGAAATACAATACATTACAAAATATAATTCAAAAGCAATAAATACTAAAGGCGGGTAGATCACATAACATCATATTCATATTCCAAGAAACAATTAATTAATTTTTGATAAAACCTCAACGTTAATGGTCAAAATTCTACGTAAGAAAATACAACGGAATATTTATTAATAAAATCTTTTATAAATCTCTCAGTTTTCATATTATTATATTCATGTATTTTACAAATCATCTCTATTATAATTTATTTATATTTCATTGATAGTGTGTTGTTATTATCTACTGTTGAGTTCTGATTTTGGATTTCTGTTTTTTTTATTCAATAAACTGTAACGTGGTATTTCGTAAAGACCCGTTACAAGGGCACACTATCGGAAAATACGACGATGCGTAGCGCAGACAAGGGTCTCCAGGAAAAGAAAAATTTAGGGAACAAAAGTAGGCTAAACTAACGCACTATTTTATTTTTTGTAAATCATGTATATCTCTACGAGGCATCCACCGTCGTGGGAACTACCGGAAAAACTACGGCATCCTGAAACAACAACACCTAGAGTCATCATCGACGTCTCGTTCGGCGCGCAAACCTTTGTTTCGCCAAGAAAGCGGCAAGGTCAGCGCCTCCTCCTCGAACAGGACGATCTGCTGCTCTCAACGATTCGGACTGGCGGAGTATAGGGATGTGCGTGAAGCACCAAAAAGTCCTCCCGTCATCCGACGAAGCTACCGTCCACAACAACTGCGCTACTGAAACGAGGGTGGAGTATAAGGTCAGGTGAGAGTAATCTCGCAGCCTCCCATCTGATGAGTTGTCAGCTGTCGCAGGTATCGAACATCTAAACTGTCTCTGAAACCGTTATCGCGGCCGGGTTGGTCCAGAAAACCCTCGGTACAGCGTTCCTACCGGAAGAATTCTGTCGTGAGCGAGGCCCTAGTATGCCCAGCACGAGGTTATTAGTTAACTTCTTTAGGATTGACTTTAATGTAAGGCCTAAGAGAATTAATGAGTAGCTCTGGCGAGCTGGATTTCTTTATGAATCCAGCGTCAGGGGATTCTAACGAAAGGCGGCAGGAAGAGGGGTGAGAAGCAACGGCAGGGGTACGCTAGAATCGCCTGTAAATCGCACCAACAGCTAACGTCCGTCGAAACTACCGAAAACGATGACAACCAATTAGGAAGGTGATGAGCCACGTGACCGGTCAGAAGTCTGTACGAGCGAAAATAAGGACTATATAAGGAGGATACGTAGGCTAATCGGCCTACTCTTCGCTCCGTCTGCGCTGCTCATCGTGTGTCGGATATCGTGTATCGCATCTATCGAGTTTAATTTAAATTAGTGATTGTGTTCCATCTGAAGCAATTTAAGGTAAGGTCTTGATTTCTTTATGTGAAGGCACGAGGTAGTTCGTATAAAAGTTTGCCGTATCGTATGGTATTTTGAGCTAAGAGGCTCGTTTTTGATTAATTTATCGAACAACCTCGAGTCTGGCTGAATTCGTAGACTTTACACTGCTTTTTGGCTATTATTGATTATCTACCGCTTTTTGCTTATGTCTATCGTATGACTTTCTTATATTTAGTATGTTGAATAGTTATCATTGTGCATGAAAATCGTAGAAATACTTTTCCTGGAGAACCCTGAGCGAAGATAGCCGCGAGTGGCTTTAGGCCTCGCGTTACCGTTAATATTTAGTAATAATTCTGTTAAATTCTGGTTTATATTGACGATGCCGTCATAATTTGGTAATAATTCCGTTTGGTATACCGTGATTTAGTTTTATAAGTCGAGTTTCATTTTGGATAAATTAATAGCGTATCATCGAGTATCGTATCGTATGTAACTTGGTTAATAACACCTTCTCAGTTTAATCTGTTAACGTTGCTCTGCTAATTCGTTTTCTGAGTGACCACGCGGTCCCTGTAAAATTAATCGATTCTCAGAATATCGTATTTATAAAGTCTAGCGAGCCCCTATAGTAAATACTGTAGCGTTATTGTCAAGCTTTGTCGTTTAAAACATCGAATAAATTCTCGGCTTAGGCGACGTTTAGAATGAATAATTTTGCATTCGGGTACGAAGTATCGCTCTGTGATACCGAGTCTGGAGTCTAGTAAATTGTTTTATATCGAGTCACCTCTAACGCGCCTATGACTGACCTTGCGTAATAAAACACGTTAATTCTGTTCCGACAAGCAATAGATCTATCGTAACAAGTTGATATTCTCTGTCCAATTCTGTTATCAATCTCGAATTACTGACTTTCGAATCAATAAAATAATTGATTGATATTACCTCAAACACTTTGTTGAATTAATAATTTTTGTATGGTGTACCCTGCCCCTCTATCTAAGGCTATCGTTACTGAGTTAGTTGAGTTATCGCTCGTCGCATTCTCGCGAGTTTTGGTTTATTGTTCTGGTATGGTATCGTAAAGAATTTTGTTAAGAAAACGACGCATCGGCGTCTGGCGCCCAACATATAGTAAGTTTCGGTAAAAATAACACGGGAAAGCGTCGAATTGTGACGTAGTAGTGGTTTTCCTCTTCCTAAAAGAAAACTGCGTTACAAAACATATACAATGTTATCCAAATTTATATGTTATCTCAATTCTTTTCCCTGTGACTCAATTTTTCATTTTGTCACTCAACGTAGATATACATTCAATAGAAAACTTACATAGAATAATACCTGGAAGAAATAAAAAATTTGTTGTAATCGAAAACTTATAAATCTGAATTGCGACTTTTGATCAGTTGGGTATCATATTTTTAGATAACATTTTTTTTAACTCATTACATAAGTTACTTCTGTATAACCTTAAGATCGAGTTCGAATTTAACTCTTTGTCACTAAAATAAAGAAGTTTGAAATCAGGTGACGATATATTCTATACGTATTTGTCGCCAACGTTTGACGAATTGGTAGGCGAGAAGGCAAAACCGGGGAGATTACCTACTCAAAGTGAAGTAAGAAATACTTCCGAAATATCCACAGGCCGGTCGGGCCAGGCTAGCTGACCGATCGGCCGTAATGCATCGATGGGTTTTGCGAACGGGGTATGCGGTGTGAAGGGCCTGCTCAACAGTGTAGACACAGAAACGCATGAGCCTAAATTTCGATGCTACAAGAACTTTATTGCCCAACTGTACATTATTATTAAATAAAGCATTATTATTTGATGAAGTTTGGCTATCGCTGTTTGATAGTGTGCCAGTCCTATCATTATCAAAATCGTCAACAACATATCTCCGCTCATCTTCGCTACAGCTACTGTCTAACTCGGTTTCACTCTTCGATGTCACCGAAGACTCTCCAATTAGGCTTTCTACTACCTGGGAAATCCTACCTACATTTTCTAAATCTACCTCTGTATCCTGTCGAACAATACGTCTAACATGACTTACAGTATACTTTCTTTTCATTTTGTAGATTTTCGACTCCCATTGAACATAAAATTCTTATGAAAATTTTGAAATGACAAAAGTACCTGCAGCTTTGAACTGGAAGTACAGTCTGACCCCGGGCACTGTTAAGTCTCGGGACCGAGCACCCCGGGCACTGTTACTCCCCGCCCTTCGCCTCGCAAGCCAATGAAAGTGAAGCTTCAGGTCCGTAGCTATTCTGAATACAAAAGGTTCTTATGGTGTACTAGAAATAATAATAAATTCGGGGTTTTTACTCAAGCATTTCATATTCTGCACATAAAGTATTTAATTGTTTCTAAAAATCATTATAAATGTTTCTTTTGTCATATTTTAGGTTATGTATGCTTATGTATGTGTATTTGCCATGCGGAATATAACTTAAACAGCCGTGTCGAATATTTTATACCATGATATGTCAATAACTAATAGCTAATAATGAATAACTTGATAAATCACATGAATAATGACTTATCTGTAACTGTCTCATGATCATAAATTAAAAATGACATAGATTGAAAATCCAGTTTCTGTGACTGTTTCAGAGTACATACAAATGAGTACATATTTTCTGAGTTTAGCCTTTAACAAAATCTTGTACATATCTGTCGATATTGCAGGCGGTTTTTATGGATAGGTCAGTAACAAAACAATGGACATAGAATTATTGGAACTAATACTAATTATAAAAGCTCGTAACTTCTTTGGCGGAGATTTTGCAGATCAACCAAATCTTTTGTTTCGCATTCCCAACGGGTTTCAAACCATTTGAAAAAGGTGTTAAGTCCTTGAATTGCCTCTTCAATCTTCGGAACTGCCGGAGCTGCTGGGTTATAGGATTCGTCAAAATTATTCGTAGAATCATCATCAGCAGATAATGATTCTTCATCGTCTCTAGAATCTTCATTGTGTAGTAAACCGCTTTGAATTCTACATAAATAAAAACAAATGACTTTTTTTTACATAATAAGTAAACCGGAAACACCTCTGCAAGTTTGAGCCGAATCTGTGATCCGGAAGCCTGATATTCTCCTTGTCAGCATAAAAACTATTGGTACAGATTTTGACTAAACGGATGAAGATTCACCGTATGTATGGGGGTTTGAAAGTATGTATACAGGGTGATTCAGAATGAGGTATTTTCCTTCTACCAGTGGATTCTTCGTGAAAATCTAAACCGAAAATTATCAATGCTATAATGTCGAGGGTGAAGCCGTTTTTAGATAGGAGCCGTTTAAAGTTAGCGAATACGAGAACAGATACGAAACTACCTCAGGGCCGCTGATCGTCGTTTTGTCAGTTGGCGAGATCGCGGTGGCCGGTGACACGTCGCGCGGACCGGCGGTGCGGCCCTGAGACAGTTTCGTATCTGCTCTCACATTGGCTGACTTTGAACGGCTCTTGTCCGAAAACGGCTTCACCCTCGACATTTTATCATTGATAATTTTCGTCTTAGATTTTCACGAGGAATCTACTGGTAGAAGGAAAATACCTCATTCTGGATCACCCTGTATGTAGTGATCCTGATATGGTTTGAATAGTATTATAAATTTGTCACTTCCCTCACCGTTTCAAAATTTCGACGGCACTACAAACTGTCCATCCATTGTCTCTTTGATCTGCTTCTATCCATGCTTTGGCATCTGCGTAGGAACAATTTTGAAATCCAGGTAGTCTGTTCAGGATCGATAGGAGTTGCATAACATCTAAATGGTACGTTTCGGGATTTTCAGTCCAATTTTGTTTTTTTAATGATTTGTTCCATGCATGATGTGCATCGGCTTCTGTAACCTGATCCCATGCATTTGCAATTGTGTGGCAGCAATCTTTTAAGTTTAGTTTTTTGACTTGGTTATAGATACTTTCTTCGTCTTTTTGTAATAAAAGTTCTCGAAGCCAATATTTTCTGTACAAGCGTTTGGTTTTTTCAATTATTCCCTGATCCATCGGCTGGATTAATGCTGTGACGTTCGGTGGAAGATACATTACTTGACAAGTTTCGTCGATAGCATTAAGCTCGTCGATGGGCGGATGTGATGGTGCATTATCTAGAATAAGAAGTACTTGCCGTGGCTGTTCCAGTGTATTAGGATGCTCTTTCTTAACTTCTGGTAAAAAAAGTTGTGTGTACCAATGTAGGAAAATTTTGCGATCCATCCACGCGCTCTTCTGTCCAATGTATTTAACAGGCAACTTTTCTACTTGAATCTTTTTAAAACAACGTGGCTTCGTGGACTTTCCAATCAAAGGAAGGGGCAGTTTATGTGTGCCGGATGCATTTGCACAAAACATCAGTGTGACTCTATCCTTGCTTTCCTTATGTCCTGGAGCATTTCTTTCATTGCCAGATATTAATGTTTTTGTTGGTAAGGCTTTCCAGTAAAGACCACTCTCATCAGCGTTATACACCTGATTCATCGTATAATTATTATCCTGGACCAGTTTATTGAAAGAAGATGAAAAATTATCAGCACCCATTTGATCCGCTGATAATTTTTCTCCCTGGACCGAGACTTGGTGAATCCCATGCCTTTCCTTAAACCGGTGAAGCCAACCATTACTTGCTTTAAAGGTCGAAGATCCATTTGCCTCTTTGTTTAAAATAAGAGCTTTTTCTTGGAGAACATGTCCTGACACTGGCTCGCCTGCACTTCTCTTTTGGACGAACCAAGCATACAGAGCTTTATCCGTTACACTCTCTTCAGTTCCATGCACCTTTCTCTGCTTCAGGTTACCTTGACTGTTTCGCACAGATGTGATTCGTTGTAGCAGTTCTTGTTTATTCTGTTTTTTTCTACGAATTGTCATTGTCGAAACGCCATATTCTTGGGCGAGATTCTCAATTGTCTGACCCGCATCTAAGCTGTTGATGATAACTTCCCGAGTCTCCAGATCTAAAGTTTTTTGTTTTTTTCTTGTAGCTTCTCGTGAAGAACTACTTGTTACAGCGTCGGTGCACGCTACATTTTCTTTTTTATTTATTCGGCGAATAGTTTTGCAAGACACTCCAAACTCCCTCGCTAATGCAGAAATAGGCTCGTTGCAACTCAAGCGACGAATAATAACAGCTCGTTCAAGGCTTGTCAAACTTTTCAGAGATGACCTAGTTGGTTCCTTATCCATCTTTGACAATGATTTAAGATATTTCTTCACGCTGTCAACAAATGAGACACGATGTAATTCTGTCAGCAATGAAAGTATAATTCTAACCTCAAAATTCTGAATTGTCAGAACAACTCAAGAAAACTTAAAAAGAGATAAAATCAAGGATTTTTGTCAAAAAAAAAAACGTGAATCGTTACATGTATGTTCGTAAAAATAAACTTACCTTTATAGATGATAAACAAACTGGAACTGCTAAGTGCAATTTCAAAGATGTCGTTTGTCCTCACTTATAAACACGGACATCAGCGCTGTGCTTTGTTTTGTAAACTAAAACACCTATGAGTGCGGGGACATTGAATTATGAACACGGGAAACAAATTTCAATTGCCTTTAAGAATTTGTCTTTCGCACTTTTGGATATTTGAGTCAGCCCTGGCCGGAATCACTGTGCCCGAGGCTCAGCTGTTTACAGTGCCCGGGGTTTAACAGTGCCCGAGTTAACAGTGCCCGGGGTCGGACTGTATATTATTCTTGTAAAAGATTGAACTGGAACAATAATCAGGAAAAAGCAGAAATTATATTAGAAGAATATACAACACCCGCAAACATGAAAGTTATGTTGTATTGTGGCAATTCGACATAATCTCTCAACCGGTATTGAAACCGCATAAGATGACGCATTTGGAAAATTGTAACAATCAATAATGATTCGGACTACGAATCGTAAGCAAGATAAATTTGTATGAATGCAGACATTTAGAAAGAATAAAAGCCTATTTATACATAGATATCAGATCAAGACACTCGGTAGAGTCTCGCGCCAAGTATATCAAAATTTTTTTTTTTTTGTAAGTGGCGACTCTACCGAGTCTCCATACAGCTGCGGCAATCTTGCGCGGAGTGGGGGGGATAATGTTTTCTCTATTCCACCGTATTTGTTGACATCATGCGGATCTACGACTCATTGACAAAGTGAGGCTTGAAAGAGCTTTCATTTAAGCCTAACATCAATAGAATCTGTGCACGTATAGCTGAGATATGATAATTTTCAATTTCGAGGTGGCTCGTTTCACGTTCTCAATTTTTCTCCCTTTTCAGCACAATTCATCGCTCCAGACCATTGCGCATGCGCGCGGATCTGTCAAACTGACAGTTCAAGTCAGCCGGCATGTGAAAGATTCAATTGCGCAAGACTTCACAAAATAATGTTTGATTAAAAACTTTCCACAGAGTGGGAGGTAAACATGTTCGGATATGAACCCGATATCTTGTAAACAACAGTGAATATTAACCTATGTGATTGATCGTTTCGCGAGCTCGAGTTTTTGAGGTTATGTGAATACCTGTAATAATAACGCTTATGTTAAGTCCGGCTTGCGTTGTTAGACACTTTTCGTCAACTTCCTTTTAATTTTACTTTCAATTATTATATCTAACTCTTCGACAAGTGTCAACAATCGCATAGTGTACAGCACGAGACATCAGGGCCGGCGGAACGCTGATTTGTCAGATATGGAATGTCGGAAACAATTTGGAAAAATGGCAAAAAATGAAAAATGCCTGTATATCCGAATAATTTTGAAGCATTTGATATTGTTTATTCGTAGAGCTCCCTATTTATAGATATAACATAATGCATAGAATATAACACATAGGTAATATAGGGTAGAATCAATTTTAACTAATTGTAAGATAGGACTACGTGGTAACTGGTATGTCAGGTACGTGATATCACTCAAGTCGTCAAAACAATATGTCTATTTTGGCGCGCAAATAGCAAACATTCCCTTTCTTTGTTTATTCCTTGTGATAAATTCGTCCATAAGACAATTTAAGTCTAGCTGCCCTGCAAGATCATTATGTATGTGCATGATTGCAACGTGGTTCAATCTTTTCTGCAGCATTGTTGACCGTAAATATGATTTTAATCGTCTGAGAGCGGAAAAGGATTGTTCACTCGTACACGACGATCCTGGGATGGTTAGTAAAATTTTGATGAATTTTTTGAATTCAGGTAAAAGATCACCGACTAGACTGAAGGATTATCCTTCAAAAATGAAATTACATCTTTGAGAGATTTGACAGTTACATTTTGCCTATTAACAACGTCAATGAACATATCACGATGTCTGACCAATGAGGATTCGTCAAAGTCTTTACAGTTGATTCCGTCCTCTTCAGAATTATTATCAACTCTGGTTATTTCTTTGACATCTACAGTTTTATTGCCCAGCACAAACAATTCACATTTTTGTAAAAAGTCCATTGTGTCAAACTGAAATCGAGTATCTAGGGACATCAGAACTCTATCGTAAATTTCGAAATACATCTTTCGGTAATAATCCTCAGGTTTACTAAAGGCGTGGGCATCACTTGAATTGACAGAACTTTCAAGACGTTTAGAAACCTTTCGTGCCCGTGGTAACTTTGGTTCTTCTACTGCAAATACCGACATATTCACGATTGCTGTTTCCCAAACGGACTGAAATTTCTGATCACGTGTGGCAGCAAAGATCTCTTTCACAATTCTGACCTTTTCACATGATTCGCTGACACATAAGTCTTTTTTTTGAAGCTCGGCATTCAAGATTTCAATTCTTTCGAAAATTTCAATTGACAAGGACAGTAAAAAGTAAAAATCGAAGGATTCCATGTGCTTCAGAAATCCTGATGCCTTCGCTGACACACTACCATCAACGTCACGGTCGGCCTTGCACCCATCAAAAAACTCCATTGCAGCGGTGTAATTGGCGTTAATCGTCTTTAGTGACTTCACTCGAACACACCATCTTGTTGGGCAAAATGCTGTTAAATTCGGGCTGTTTGCAGATTGCAACTGTTTGAACGTCGCTCATCGTTTTGGAGAATCGCGAAGAAAATTAATAAGCTCTTTCACAATGCCAATGAAGTTTCGTGCAGACGGAACTTGCTCCATCGCATCCTGTACCACGAGGTTCAAGGTATGTGCTGTGCAATGGAAATACAAGGCACGAGTCTCAACGGCTTGTACACGTGCTTGAAGACCGTTTACTCGTCCGCTGACGTTTGATGCACCGTCATAACATTGTCCCCGTAAGTTACTAATCTTCAGGTTAAATCGAAGCAAGGCATCTGCCACAACTTTGAAAAGAGTTTCAGATTTTGTGTTTTGTGTTGAGTGGAAGCCCATAAAAATTTCATCTACTGAAAGATCATCTTGAACGACTCTGAGGCATATTGATATTTGCTCTAGTCGTGATATATCCGATGTTTCATCGAGGATGAGAGCGTAATACTTTGCAGCCCGGATGAATTCTAAGTTCTGCCACAGTACTTCAATGGCCATGATCTCCAGAATTTCATTGACAACGTCATGATGTAGCCATGTTTGACCACTACGTCCCAGCCAAGTTTTCAGTTCCGGAACACCATCTGCCCTCATTTTTAGAATTTGTATAAAATTTGAGTGCTCGTCTTTGTTATTACCGCGTAGAGCCATTCCTTGCCTGCTCAATACACCAATGGTGCTGAAAATCTTTTTCAAAGCGGTCCGAGAATCCATCATTTCTTTTTGCTTCACACTAGAAATTTGTTGCAAGACGCTTTGTTTTTTTATATCGTTGATTGCTCCCATGGAATTGAGATGGAGTTCACTGGCTCCATGGCTTCGAAAGGTCGCGATTGCATTTTTCCAACAATTAACTCCTGTATCAACGAATGCTTGACGAGAAATATGGCAACTTCGACTTGATCCACTTGCCAATAACAACTTTTCATCCGTAGCCAATGTGCATATCGAACAAATTGCTTCATTATTCGAGTTCGATGCTAACCAAGGAATAGTACATTGTGTTACTAGGGACGAAAGTTGGCGATTGCGAAGAGTGTGAAGTTTGCCGCCCGAGCGAAGCGAGGGCGGCAATCACACGAGTCGCAATAATCGCCAACTTCGTCCCTAGTCACACACGATACTTTTTATAATAAGTGCATGGAGGTGGGGCGTTGCTATCCCGCAAAACAGAGACGAAAGTGAATGAAATTTTTCCCAAGGGACGAAAGTGAAATTATTGTGGACTGCGCATGCGCCAACCTCGCTTTGCAGTCCTGGCATGCATTCGGCCACTTTCGTCCCGCTAAACTGACACACAACGCCGCACTTTCCATGCACGTATTATAAAAATGTCTTTTGCCAGTTAGAAAACGCGGGTGGCAGCGATTTAGCTTGAGATTCCACATTATTATTAACGATGTCGGTGATTGTCTCTGTATTCGTAGGGTTATTGTTGCCTAACTTTTGTTTTTTCTTCTTTGGCGATCTTGCAAGTTTTTTTGAGGTTCTATCATTGGAGGTGTTGGAGGTTATATTCGCAACGCTATCCTTTTTACACCCAGCAGGAGCCGAACGACCTGAGGCCGCTGCGGGATTAGCATCTGCAATGGGCTTTCTAACTATAAACTTATCCATAACACAGGCCTGATCCAAACCGATCCTCGACACGCATTCACACGAAACGACGTAGATATACACAAGTCACAACAAGACATTCACGTGTGCGTGCAGCTCGCGTCGGTAACGACGCGCGAGTAGCCAACGAATGTCAGTCGATCGTATCATATAGACTGCAGCGTCGGTAACACTGATAGTATTTTGACCGACTCGCTTTATAGACCAGCACACACGGAAAACCATATGATACGACTCATTGTCAGTTACTCAGTTACTTAGTTTAATTAAGTAAAATAGTTAAATTCTGTAACTCGGACACCGTTGATCTCAGGAATTTTTCGCTAAGGAATTTTCGTCTTATTTGTCAAGGAATATGCCCACCAACGGTGGTACGGGGGTTCTGGGTCACATAATATGCACTGAGAATAATAATCTATATGTATAGTTGAATATGCACCCATTGGACAATTTATTCGTGAACGCTAATTTTTATTCGTCACAATTTATAAGTTATATTTCAGATAATAAAATAATTCATTCACTTTAAATATCTTTTTCTTATATGTATTGTAACATTGCAAGGTGCACCTGCCGTTACAATCAGCTCCCGAACCCTTAGACGACCGTAATTAAGTAATTTGGAGTGAATGTGGGAAGCACGAACGCGTTAGAGCAGCCGCGAGGCTAGGACATATTAACCGAGAGGCGACCGTGACTGTACTGAGACTATAGACTGTATCTCTAATTCTACTTGTTCTTTTTTCACTTTCTCTATTATGTGGGAGACATGGCCAAAGTGTTGGTGGAGTACGACTTGACACGACCGACACACACTTACGTGCACGACCCAGACCGTATGAGGCCCACCTAAACTTCAGGCCGCTATGCCCCTGGAGGCCTAATCCTACGTCGAGCAACGAAAGAGCCGGCGAGAACGCGGGGGAGTGCCGAGGCCACTCAGCGACGAGCGAAACCGGTGGTGGAGGTGATTCCCACCACCCCCAAGAGCCAGCGAACCGCGTTCCGCCAGAAGAATCCCCGAGGATCCCCCCTTCACGAATTTGGAGTTTCGCGCGTAGGGCGGCCAAACCGCCATAGTTACGATCTAGCAGTCGATAGGCAAATCGATAATTGCCTGACTGTCGAGGGTGCGCAACACCGGCGCCATGCGGTCTCGCTAGATCACTCTGCGTTAGGCCGGCGATATAGCTAGGTGTAAGAGCGAGCTGTGGAGGTTCTTTGTCAGATTCAGTTTGTTTCTTTTTGTGGTTGTTTGATGGAGTGTGTGGGAGCCCGCGTGGGACAACATCCTACGTCCAACACGATGAATTTCGCCTACGAGGCTCAAGAGTTTTTGAGGTGGCTGGAAAGCGGTAAGCGTTAGCTAACTTTACCCATCTCCTGATTTGAATCCGGCAACGGCCGTCTGCCACCTTGCCTTTAGTCAAGCCACGAGGCTCTGTAGTATTTTTGGGATTCAAATAAAGACGATCCCCGAGGCGGTAGGCCGTAACCAGTGTCCTCACTTTAATAAAGAACTTTCGCGTTTCCTTTTGAGTACGATTTTTCTAGTCGAAATTGGTAAATTTGTCGCGTTACGTTCTGCCGCACACGCGTGCGAGAAGGACAGTCTTAGTTCGGCACTGTCGCCGTCTCTCTCCCTCCTGCGAGGAGACTCGGTCGTTGAGCTCAGGCGTGAGCCTGTTTGGTTTTTGCGTCTCTCTTGTTATTATAATTTCAAATTTCCGTTAGTCTAAGAAGGCAGAGTTAGGTTAAGTTAGTGTTAAGTTCCAATTTTGTGAATAGTCAATTAACGAGGAGGCCTAGCCTCCCGTAGGCTCGCCGGTCGCCTATACACGATCGACGGCCGAGGTATTTGTTGTTGTTAATTTATTAGATTTTAGATAATTATTTCTGAACACCTCGTGGTGATTATTCTGTTTGTTAATTGTGATATTGTTCCGCGAGGTACCGATTTGACGAGTTAATTAATAGTCCTTATTTTTCTGTTATTGCTGTCCTACGTGGAAGCTCTTGTTTTTCTATTACTGTTGTAAAACTCGCAAATCGCGGCGAAGCCGCCTTTACACGGCCTGCAGCCGACTAGTACCCGAGGGGGAGTACCCCCGAGTACGCACTTTTTATTTAATAAATTTTTATACTTTTATTAACGTAATCTCCACGAGTACTTATTCTACGCCGAGCTCATCCTTAATTTGATCCCGACCCCTCTCCGCGGTACTGAAGCTAGCCGCCGCATAAGATTGCGTCAGGCTTTTGTTTTGGTTGTTCTAATTTTGAAAGTGGCGAAGATAATTCGCCTGGCGCCCAAACAATTTAAAATTTCCAAAGTATAGCTGTGTGCGCGTTGGATTGACCCCGGAGGCTGGCTATCCGGTCCAGATCCGAGGGTCACCAAAAATCCACTTTACGGTATCTTACAAGATTAATTATAATTCAATCAAAATTAGGTTGAACCTGAATTTTCTACAGTGAGCTCATATTCAGCTGGACCATTTCTCTCATATCAGTGTAGTTTATATGCATGCCATCTATACACATGTATACGCCATGTTTGAAAAAAAGGATATGCCGAAAGATGCACTCAAAATTTTGATTCGGTATTGCATTTAGAAGAATTTTATCCTGAAAGATACTGCAGCTATGCAGGTCACATAGAATGATCTCTTTTCTTCTCTCTCTTTCCCTTGTTATTACCTAACGGTTGCTTTAATACATAAAATAATGATATAAAGCAATAAGTATAACGATTAACATACAGATGCTAGCGCGCGATCCGAGATCGCAAGCAGGCAGCCTAGCGCCACTAGCGCAACCACGAGGCGTAAACAGAGGCTTGCAATTAGTTCGATTAACTTTTATTTCTACTCTCTGGTTGGCACAAACATGATAATTTTTTGAACGGTGCCATTCTTGACGGTAGATACGCGCAGCGTGCTCTAACCGGCGTCACACGCATTCGAGAACCACGCGGTCGAGGTCGCAGGACCTAGTATAAAATTATACAATTCTTCATTTTATACAAAAAAGTGAATACTAATGGATGCAACCGCAACTGTGGACAGCCTACTCCAAACATGGGAGCTTGGCGAATATATCAACATTTTTACTGGTAAGTACATATAAAAATGCTAGTTTAATTCCCATAGAACGTTGTTACGAAAAAAAGCAAATACGCATGCTTCAAATATCTGAAACTTGAGCACGTGTTTACAATTTTATCCATTCCCAATTAAACGCACAATGCGCTCACAACTTCACCCATTCCCAATTGAACGCGCAAATGCTTTCTTCTTGACAAATTGCACGAATAAATAAATTCTGAGCGTTGATACTGAAATTCGCCATTGTCTATTCTTTCTTTGTTCGTGCGTTGAACTGACGAAGCATGCAGTATGTTTGTATGTACCATGTTCTGCCTCAGATCTACCATACTATTAGTTAGTTTTACCATACCATTAGTTCAAGCTACCATATCAATAGTGCACGCTACCATATATATTTTTCTCCGCATATGGTTACATGATCTGCACCATTGATCGTTAACATCAATACTGAAATTAATACTGAATCTTTCGATGGAACTGTGCGATTAGAATCTTGAAGAAAATATGTGACTTCCCACGTGGAAGTGTTACATTCTTATTATGGTCTAACAAAAATATATCTTCCAAAAACTTTCCTACATCATTCGGAAAAAAATGGTTAAATTATTTATGGCGGTTAATACGGGTGGTGACGCAAGTATGTAGTAATTGTTGCAACTAAATGTTTGGTGCAGCATATGGAATACTAGAAACTAAATAAAAAAAATTACTCACTAAGTAAAAACTGAGGCCGCTGTGCCGGTTTTCTCTTTCATTGCGTATTCATTTAGAAATTGAAAACATGTTGTCAGAATTAATATTTGAACAATTTATTTCGGCAAATATAATTGTCTATGTTCGTATATTATCAAAGTCCCAACTTCTTCCTTATTTTTGTGGAGCAAGACATCAATGTCGACACGCTCTTTTCTATGTCATTGGAAATCTTGAAGGAAATAATTCCACAAGTAGGACTTAGATGCAGATTCATCAAAAATAGAGAATAATTCCTTCAACAAGTAATAGATTCCAAAATCATAGTAAGACATTCTTCACATATACTTTTTTGTATTTTGCGTACTTGACCCAACTTGACTAATTCCATTGATATATTTGTTTTCTTAACTCAATCCTGATTTATCTGCGAGTCTTGCGAACAGTCTAATCTTTTACAATGCAAAAACTCTAGAATCAAGACTCCTTTACGTATTATATGAAATAGAGATGGTAATTAATGATGAGCCTCAATTTGAGGGCTCTCACTTGCTCACGTCTTTCTCACCTTTACTCACTGATTCTGTATACAAAAATTACTTTCTTCCCGATTTTATACTTATTGTTCGCATGTTTTGACCAATTAGTCAAGTAGGAGTCCTACAATTTTCTTTTAAATATATTTTCAAAGTTCCAAGCCTCCGTTGAGGGTATTTCAGGATCATCTATAGACTTAATTTACCTAAACTCACAAACGTGAACATCCTGATTCTTTTTAATCTCCATTCTTCAGATTGATGGGAGTGTTTCACCGGAAAACTTACATGCTCTGGAATTATCGGCTGATGGCTTGAATATGCCACAAGCCCTAGCACAACCCCCGCCTTTGAATACAGACACAGATATACCTAGCCAATCGAACAAAATAAACGAAACGCGGAAAACTAGTAAGGATGGACAGGTACAGAACATCTATGAATCTTTTTCTGCAGATTTAGAAATTCTCTGGCAACCAACTTGCTCTGGAAATTTTTTCAATTCTCTATCTAGATTTTCACCGATATGATATCTATAATTTCTATAACTATAACTGATTCTCTCGTGCTATAATGTTCATAAACGAAATTTCCAATTTTCTGATAATATAATGTATCTGTTATCAGTCAATTATTATGCATGTGATAAACAACGTTCATATGCACATTAAGGCAGTGTTTTATTCAAGCGTTTTTTTTTTTTTGTTCTTTTTATAATAGAAGTTAAGAAAATTGCTCGAGCAATCCAGTACAGGGCGGACTGTATTATCCCGGATCAGGCTGACAAACAATGACAGAAAAAAACTGTCATCTCATAATAGATAATCTGCTTGCAAAATCATTGAAGTAGGTGCCTAAATAATTTTTTTTTTCACTAACGTGGACTTTCTATGTGCAATAACAGAATACAAATGCAAAATGTTTATAACCAATGCATCACTAGATAATACTTTCATATGTGGTTCAATTTTTTAAATGTTCTATTGTTTTTTGGATTTTGCAACAAGAGAAGATGTGCTATTTTCATGCACGAAATAGCTAGAATTCTTCTGTTCTCTATATTTCTAGCACGGCTATATTAAATAGATATTCATGTTTATTATTAGAATCACTAGCGAAGACTTTCGTTCCTGGACAGAAGAAATAACTTCGGTATTCAAAACGGAAAAACCTGACATTTATTACAATCCGAGTTGTGGCCAAGAGAGAAGGCTTGCCACAGGAAAACTCTGGGATAAGTACACGAATTTACGAAAGTACGTCAAGAGCAACAAGGAAAATAAGATTCCCAATGAAAACAAAGCTACAGCTCCAGTTAAGGAATCTGTAGTCCTAACTAAATTGCGCAACATCTCACCCGATGACTCCCAACTGATACAATATTGGAAGGACACCTTCGACATACGTGAGAGGGGAGATTGTATCGCAGATTATTATGATAACTATCCAGTATTGAAAGCGCCGATCGGAGCAGAGTTGGTAAATGCTGACTAGGATATGTTTGAATGATTTTCATTAGCCTGATACAGGTCTTATAATTTCATTATTATTTACATTATTCAAAGATTGAAACAGACTTCAAATTAGCCACCAAAATCGATGAAGAAAGATTTCTGATTGACTGGCCTGATGTCGCAGACCAAATTGTGCAGTATGCTATCGAGAAGAAACTGTGCGACATTCTTTGCAATCAGGCTGAAGGTAATTTCATTTTTATATAGGTAGGTAGCTTATTTATTTTAGTTGTATCTAAAAGATTCTTTTGAAAAATCAACTTTGATATTTCTTCATAGGAATCCCTAAAGAAATATTAGCCCTGCTAATCCTGCCAAATCTCTTTACACCAGTACCAGTACCGACCAAGAGACAGAAATCCTGGAAGCCATCAAAATCTGAAATATCAGAGGCTTTCATCCTTCGAATGAATGTGAGTAAAGCGTACTAGAATGCAATGAGTAATTAATATAACACTCAATTCTAATTTTATCGTTCGTTAGTTCTTCGATACTATCTGAATATGGATTCTACAGATCCAAGATGGCCTTGGTTTTGAAAAATTTCACAAAAAATATGTTTGTTACAGACTGTTGCCGAGTTTGAATAAAAAAATCACAGAACGCCGTAGCAAATTACAGGAGTTTGGTCTGCAACTGCAACCTTTAGTCGTCGCTGTCGGACCACTACAAAATCTGACTACCTACGTTATCATCAACGATATCAAGTATGTAATGAGCAGTTTAATGGGAGCTGTGGACTTGTGCTTTAAGTCGTACTATGCACTCACTGCACATTATCCGGTTGATTGTGAAATTGTATGGCAGTTTTTACAGGGCTATTTATTCAAAGTTAGCGATAGAAAACACGGGAAAAAATTTCCTCGTATCCATACGTTATGGCTAGAATTGGAATCTACGAATAGACCCAATTCATCAAGTTCAAGCTCCGATGAGTCCGAGTCTTTGACTCAACCTTGGTCTTAAGGCTATTTTTAAGATAAAACAAAGCTTTGCATTCTCAATATGCATACACAGTGCAACATTTGCTTTAAATATCGCGATGAGAAGTATCTAGATATGCATATGAAACATATGCACAGATCAACTAATTTCACAGTATATAAATGCCTTACTGATCCATCTTGCAATCGAGTTTTTCCAACTAAAAAGTCTTTGAGACAGCATTCAGCAAAAAGTCACGATATCCCTCCACTTATGGCAGTCGAGATAGGGAGTAGCATTGAAGGCACACAACTTCTTGATACAATAGATGAGCCTCCATCAAATCCAGCAGATGAAGTTGATGTAGTAAAGGTTCCAAAAGTGAAGTTACCAACTGACTCGGAACTTACAACTAGTTCGGTGGAAATGATTTCAAAACTTTATGCTGACCCAAGTCTTACTCGAATTCAAGTCGACCGTGTCGTTAGCTACTTCCATAGATTTCTTAATAGTAACTACTTCAATTCTTTAAAACAATCAATCAAAGATTGCAATTCAAACGAAGATAAAGATCTAATTGTTGCAAATTGTGAAAAGATTCAAAATACTTTCGATAAGTTGAAAACTGAACACAACAGATTTAAAGCACTGAAGGAACTGCAATGCTTCATAAATCTGAAGCCTGTGTATTTTGGGTGTATTAAAAAAGGGTATTTACGGTACACTGAAAGTTGAGGAAGTTTGTGGACAGATAATACCATTAAATTTAGTATTTAAACAGTTTTTTGAATTACCAGATATATTCGACGTAATACATAATTACTACTTATCGTTGATGTCAAATACCAGAACTTCCACATGCAATATAGTGCAGACAGAGTTTTGGAAATTCAAAGCATCACAGACGTCTGATAAAATTATTTTCCCCTTATTTTTATACGAAGATGCATTTGAAACTGGAAACCCATTAGGATCGCATGCTGGAATATATAAATTATCTGGGATGTATATTCAAATTCCTTGTGTTCCTCCGGAATTTCGTTCACAATTGGATAACATTTTCTTAGCTCAAATATATCATGCAGACGATTCTAAAGCTTTTCCGAAAAGAACCATATACGGACAGTTAATTTGTGATTTGAATGCATTAGAAAGTGAGGGCATCAAACTATCAATTAAAGATCGTAACTTAACTATGTATTTCAAAGTTGCTTTAATATTAGGTGATAATCTAGGTTTGAATTCAATGCTTGGATTTGTGGAAAGTTTTAATTCAAACTATTCGTGTAGGTTCTGTAAGATATCACGCCAAGAATCGTCAAAACTTGTTCGTGAAAATCCGAAACTGTTGCGAACGAAAGTAAACTATCAATCTGATGTTCTGAAAGACGATCTCAGCACAACTGGTATCAAGGAGTTGTGTGTCTTCAATGACTTGACTAATTTCGATGTATGGGAAAATCACTGTGTAGTTGTTGCGCATGACTTAGACGAGGGGGTATGCAGATATGAAGTAAACAATCTCCTATGTCATTGCATACTAAATAAAAAGTACTTTATTTGGATACCTTGAATTGGAGAATAAAATACTTCAATTTTGGCCCCCAGAGCAATAGACCTCCTTCGATATCTGCGCAAAGTTTGAAAACCAAGGGCATAAAAATGTCTGCTGCGGAAATGCAAAGTTTTGTTCGAAATGCAAATGCTCATATACTATGCATTTTTCAATTGTATCATATGCTACGGAAACATAGCTTGGGGTGGTGCCTACAACAACAACCTGAAATTATTACAAGCTCTCCAAAACAAATTATTGAAAATAGTAAATAAAAATAGTTTTTCCACAAAGGGAAGGCCACTGAATTTGAATCAAATCTTTGCTTATGAGTCATTGAAACATCACTATTGTGCTTTACAGGAGATATATCTCAACACTAAAAGCAGAACTAGAAATAAAAACATAATTTTACCAAAAATGTACAAAACTGTAGGCTTTAAGAATAGCTATATCATGGCTGTTAAACTATTCAACAACCTACCAAGCGAGTTGAAAAACCTAAACTATAAAAGAAACACATTGAAGATCAAACTGAAAGATTTTATAGCCAAGAGCATCTTGGCGCAATAACATGCGAACGCGATTGTAACCGAATGTTACAGAAATATATATGAATTTATAATCCGTTATTAAAAAGGAGAAGGAATCGAAATCCCGTCAGCATTTTATTCGTGTTCTGATTGGGCGTTTGTTTTCGAGGTGCGAGGTTCGAGATGATCGCGGCGCTGCTTCGATCGGTCGTGTTGTCAAGCGCGCGTAATTTGTATACGCGTCATCACTCATCAGTAATCTGTACATTGACATCTGTCTGACTTGGTCTGCTTTTGCAAACCTTTTTTCAAGTGAATTGGTTAAAGTGTTTATAACTAGCATTTCGTTGCGGTTCGACGGACGTGTGTTAAGACTTCTACGGATACGCGGGAAGAGCAACAGCGTAGCAAATTGTACAGATAAATATATATTCTAAAATTGTGAGTATAAATATTTCAATATACATTTCACCATCATAGGAGTCGAACGATCAATGAGTATTTTCTCGCATGAGTACCAATTGAACCTAAGACATGAGTATCACGATGAAAACGATGAGTATTCCTTTTGCATGAGTAACGAGTACCTATTACACGAGTAAACCACGACGAAAACCACGAGCTTGCAAGTTTTGCAAGTTTGAAATTGAAAAAGCAGCATCAGGATATCAGTTTTTTAATAGTCGTTGAGTTTGAATTATATTTCGTAATGGGCAGACGTAAAATTTGTCGAAATGCAGACGAAGAAGAGGAGTTTCAACGTTTACGTCGCGCGAAAAATAATGAGTACCAGCGCAGATATCGTCTCAAGATGCGAAATGAAGCATGTTCGAGTAATACTGTTGTTGACGACATACCAGATCATGAATGCCAAAGACGATATCAAACTCAACGAACAGCACGATCCAGTATTCTCGCTTTTGACTCGGATCATGTCAATGAGGTACCTGAGCACTACATAGGAGAGATGAATATATCGTGCAAACATTGTGGTGCCAAGCATTTTTCCGCTGAGAGAGTGGTTGGTAAAGGAGATTCATTCAATGACTGTTGCAATCATGGTAATGTCGTTTTAGATGCGTTGCCAAATTATCCAGATGAACTAAAACCATTATTCGATTCTACGCATCACAAGTCTCGTAATTTTTATGAACGCATACGCTGTTATAATAGTTCGTTTTCTTTTGCGTCATTCAATGCAAATTTAGTTAATTTCAGACATCCGGGACCTTATTGTTTTAAGATACAGGGGCAAATTTATTATCAGATTAACACAGCTCTTTACCCTGCCCCCAACGAAATTCCAAGTTATGGTCAACTATTTATAGTGGACTCTAACGAAGCAACGGAACATCGTTTAGGCCAAAATTCGAATCTCGATAGTGATATAGTTCAATTATTAGATCGAATAATGCGTCAAATAAACATCTTTGCACACTCTTATCAAATGATGGGCGAAGAAATCGAAACACAGCGTCGATTCGCAAAAAATGAGTCTATTCAAGAAATGCAATTGCTTTTTACGTTGAAGCCTGGTCTGGATCGCCGTCGATTCAACTTCCAAAGAACCAACGAAGTTGCTGCTATTTTTTCAACGACAGCTGATGGAGAAATTCCGGAATCCTATGTTACTGTACGCAATCGAAATACTAAGATATTGCAAAGTGTCAGCACGATGGATCCGAATGTTGAACCATGGGTTTATCCACTATTTTATCCATACGGTTCGCAAGGATGGCATCGCAATTTGATGAAGCAAAATAGCAGTAAGCGTGTAACCCGAACTTCATACGTCAAGTATCGAATGGCCGTGCGAGATAGCTTCAATATCTTTCTGATGGGTCGTAGATTATTTCAACAATGGATAGTGGACAATTATGTTAAAATTGAGAAAGATCGAATACATTACTGCGCTACACATCAGTCCCAATTACGCGCTGATACGTATCAAGGGCTTATTGATCACCTACAAAGTTCATCCAATAATGTGAATGGCCGAGTTGGCAAAATGGTAATATTGCCTTCGACTTTCGTTGGATCACCGCGTAATATGATGCAGAGTTATCAGGATGCGATGGCCATAGTCCGGAAATATGGCAAGCCGGATCTGTTTTTGACAATGACATGCAACCCGAAGTGGCCAGAAATTGAAAAGAATCTACTTCCAGGTCAAGTAGCATCTGACAGACCAGACATATGCGCACGAGTCTTCAATTTGAAAAAAAAATTCTTAATAGATTTGATTGTGAGGCAAGAATGTTTTGGTCAAGTAGCAGCATACGTCTATGTCATTGAATTTCAGAAACGCGGCTTACCGCATATACATATGTTGGTAACCCTTAAACAAAACTACAAAATGTCAACTCCAGAAATAGTAGATCATTATATCTCAGCAGAGATACCCGATCCGACTCAGCGTCCCGTTTTGCATGATATTGTTATGAAAAACATGATACACGGACCATGCGGTGATTGGTGCTTGGTAAATGGCAAGTGTTCTAAACATTTCCCGAAGCTAAATCAAGAACAGACAATACTGGATGGCGACGGGTATCCCAGCTATCGGCGCAGAAATATTGATATGTTTTTCGCACGTCCTGGGGGATACATGGTTGATAACCGTCACGTTGTACCATTTTGTCCAATGTTGTTAGTTTTGTTCAATTGCCATATCAACGTCGAAGTTGTCTCAAGTATTAAGGCGGTGAAATATTTATACAAATACATATACAAAGGTCACGATGCGGCCGCTATTACAGTAAGTGAAGCTTCATCAGAAACTGTCATTGATCATGATGAGATCAGAGATTATATCGAAGCCCGGTACGTAGGGCCTGTGGAGGCATATTGGCGTATCACAAGCAAACTTTTACAAGATAAAAGTCATTCAATCGTACGGTTACCGGTTCATTTACCAAATGAACAGAATGTATTAATTCACTTGGAAGCTGTCGGTGAGCCCGCCAATTATGAACGTGAAATGAACAATGTCTTAGATCAGAGAACAATGCTTCTAGAATATTTTTCGCTGAATGCTCGTAGCCAAGAATCTAAACAATACTTATACACTGAAATACCATTTTATTATACCTTCAAGAAAGAAAAAGTCGATGGTGTCCATATTTCCCACTGGGAAAAACGTAAATCACACTTCAACTGTATCGGACGTATGTATTCTGTGAGTCCTACTCAATTAGAATTATTTCATTTACGGTTGTTGTTACTAACGGTTAGAGGAGCTACAAGTTTCGATGATCTCAGAACGGTGAATGGCAGGCTTTATCAAAACTTTTCAGAAGCTTGCTTGGCATTAGGTCTTATAGAAGATGATGAAGAATGGAGCCGAGCTATGCATGAAGCAGAAGTGTGGATGATGCCTCGAATGCTACGCAGATTATTTGTACGCATATTAATACACTGCCAACCTGTTCATCCTGCACAGCTTTGGGAGGAATTTGCGATTGCAATGTCTGAAGACTATGTACAGCATATGGATGCATTTCAAGCAACAAAAAAAGCCTATGCCCAAATAAATGCAATGCTCAATGCGGAAAACAGAAGTCTTGCAGATTTTCAGGGAATGGTGCAATTGATGGACGTTGATGAAGTAGAAGAGGATATATCTGATTTGGAAGCAGCAGCAATAGGAGCAGAAAAGTATAAACAATTGAATGATCATCAAAAAGAAGTTGTAGATGTAGTGCTTCGCGTTGCAGATAATGACACCATTGACGAAGGAAACTGTTTTTACATCGATGGACCGGGAGGATCTGGTAAGACCTTTCTATATACAACACTTTGGTATTTATTGAAGAGTAAAAACAAACAGGTTAGTACTATGGCTTTTACGGGAATCGCTGCAACACTGCTTCCAAATGGAAGAACTGTCCACAAAACTTTCGGACTACCCGTTCCTTTATTCCATGATTCGTCATCAAACATCAAAATACAATCAAAAGAAAGTGAGTATCTGCAACAGATTGAGGTTTTCATTTGGGACGAAGCACCGATGGCCCCACGATATGCATTGGAAGTGATTGATCGAACATTACGTGATATTATGAATACCAATTTACCATTCGGCGGAAAAATTGTTGTACTTGGCGGTGACTTTAGACAGCTTCTTCCTGTACTGCCTCGTAGTACACGTTGCGAAATTGTAAATCTCTCTATTAAATTCAGTCCACTATGGATTCATTTTAAAAAATTCTCATTAACAAAAAATATGCGCGCAATGCCACAAGAATTAGAGTTCAGTCAATTCTTAATCAATGTTGGTGATGGAATCATAAACGATATTGATGACAATATTGAAATACCACGACGCTGTGTGGCCGCAGCTGATGCGGATATAGTTAACGAAACTTTTGGCGATCTGATTGGTATGAAGCATTATAAACAGGCCGCTAAATGTGCAATATTATCTGCTAGAAATGTCGACGTAAATGAATTAAATAATAGAGTTGTAGACCTACTAGACATTACAAGTGAACGGATATATACGAGTGTCGACAATGCGGAAAATTGCGATGATAACGGTGATATTACCGAAGCTCTTCTACCAGAATATCTAAACAGTCTATCACCACCATCGCTTCCACCGTACGAATTGCGACTGAGATTGAATAGTGTTGTGATGCTTATACGAAACCTTAGCATACTTGAGGGTCTTTGCAACGGTACTAGACTGCTCATCTTGGAACTTGGAAATCATCTTCTCAAATGTGAAATATTGAGTGGTGATAAAGCTGGGGATATAGTGTTTTTAAATCGGATCACCCTCTACTGTGAAAACTCATATCCATTCACATTCAAACGAAGACAATTCCCTATAAAATTAGCTTTTGCCATGACGATTAATAAGTCACAGGGACAGACGTTTGAAAGAATTGGCGTTGATCTGCGTAAAGATGTTTTTAATCACGGACAATTGTACGTTGCTTTTTCACGAGTTCGTTCATTTGAATCATTGAAGGTCTATCTTGGAAACCAAAGGAACAATCATATTGTGAAAAACCAGGTTTACAAAGAAATTTATCAATAATCATCACGTTTTAGATGATAGACTAATTTTATACAATTGACTCTATCAAACTTTTTTTACATCATTCGAATTGAACTTCCGTTTCCATTTCAATAACTCGACCTTAGAAAAGATGTATTTAATCATGGACAATTATACGTTGCTTGTTCACGAGTTCGGTCGTGGGATACCTTAAAAGTTTACTCAGGCAATCAACGTGACAACACATGTGTTGAAAATTATGTATATAGAGAACTCTATGAAAGGAATTACATTCAAATTAACAGAACGATGGTAAAAACCGTGAACATAAAAATAAAAATACAAATAGAACGATTTATTACGTTCGGTACACGGCGTATAAAAATCTAATTTCGCATCAATTGTTTCGGTATTCATTTGATAATTAGAAAATGAGTGTGTTCGTTAAATTTACTGAGCTGGTGTTCTGCGCTTTGTAATCAATCGTTATTGGAGAGTGAAAAAAAAAAACAACCAACTAACGATGCAGTCCGCCTACTGAGTAGAACGAAAAATCAAAACCTAAATATAAACAGTTTAAAGAAATTTTTCAATTGTTATTGTGTATATACCCCATAGCAACGAAGAATTCTATCGAGCACGGACGTGAAAAAAATTATATTCGAAAATAATTTAACCGATATCACCAAAAAATACGAAGTTGAAGTGATTATGTCTTGTAAAAATTCTCAAAGCAGCGGTAAGTACACGGAATATAATACTTCTCCGTTTTTTCTTTCAATTGATATAATAATCAATGATATGAGAGCGGGATTCAATTAGACTGGGCCATATTTTCAGGGTGGATTTTTTCATGTCATGTTAGATTAATCTGATCTAATATTTCTATGAGCCTTCATTCACGCCGTTCACCGTCATATTAATTTGTTTGTGTAGCATCTTCAGAATCGTTGCTACTTAAAGAAGATGAAGACGTCGAACTTTATGAAAAAGACGAAAATGATATCCTGGACTGTGACTTGACGAAAATTAGTTATACTTCAAGCGAACAATTACACAAAATTACAGCATACGATTCCACGGTGTTAGTACATTCTTTATTTTATTCGAATTGAATTCAGATAGACCATAAAAATATTACAATCAAATTCAACATGCGATAAAATGAATTCACTGTTATAATTTGCTGAATTCCATGATATACACCGATCGAGTTGACATTATATTTTGTTTTACAGAGAAGTAATCGGTTATGTGGATATAATTGAGGCATCAAGGTTGGTAGGCGCAAAAAATCTCAGACTCTTCAAATTTTACTTGAACAACGGTTCAGGAGACCGTGTCCAAGTTGTGGCCTGGCGGAGTGAAGTGGACCGATGTGAAACAATCTTGAAACCAAATTCAGTACGTGCATGAAATATCAAATAAAATTTTTGGAAAAGTTACGCAAAAATTGATAAAATATTGATATCTCTGAATTTAAATAATATCCATGACGAAGTTAAAAAAATTATTCTATTTATGTTCCAAATTTGTGATCACATTCTGCTGAATTATTGAATGTTTAAATTATAGATATTACACATCGATGGTGCGTATGCGAAACCATCGTTAGTTGGCAATTTCAATAAAGGAACCATCAACTTTGAATTAATCATTCAATCTGCAACTAAATTAAATATATTCGGGTACCATTCCATAATCGAAGATATAACCGCCACAGCGCCAGAAATAATACTATTAAAGAATATTGGGTCTGCAACCAACAAGTGCATCAGTGAGTGTTATTTCATTTATACTATTGAGTTCATAAACAAGTTTGGAAAAATATTGAAAAAAGTGATTCTTTTTAATGAAAAAAATTATGTTTAATTTAAATTTAAATCAAAAATATAATTATAATGAATCGAATGAATAGAATTTCGATCAATTTTTAATAAATAAATGATTCAGCAAAAATAAGGTCATTTACATATATCTAATCATGTTACAGAAGTGCAAGGATTCGTGAAAACAAACTTTGGAGTAATTGTCAAACAGTCAACAAATTCAGGAAACGACTTCGGATGTGGTTCTATCACTGACGGAAATTTTAAGATTGAAGTTCGCATTCCGAAAATGGAAAATACAGTACACGATTTCGTAAAGGGGGATCATGTAGAAGTAGAAGGTGAACTACAGATGAACGGTAATAACTCTTTGAATCATAATAAATATTCAACAAAGACAATTACAAATATATGTTGAGCTGGAAAAAAAAACGATTCCATCACATCGAAAGAATCAATAAAAATAATTACGTCCTAATACAACAAAATTTTATCATTACTCTTTTCCTGATCACAAAATATGGATAGAAAATTAATTATGTCCAGAAAATACATGTATTCTGTGCTCAATCTACAGCTTCATTTAATTACGTGAAATTATATTCTTTTTCTTTTCAGCAAATCCAATATACATACTATGCAAATCAATCGATAATGTGAAAAAAATCGACAACAAACGAATGCAATTGATGCAGTTATTACAAGGATATAACGTAATATCAACTGGAAAGAAAAACGAAAATTACGAAACACCGCAAAAAAAAATTAAACAGAACTGAAATAGTATGAAAATACAATTATTTAAAGAAAAATAATTACTTTTTGAGTTTGCTATTTTCAATGTTTCATTAACCACATAATAACATACTTCCGCATCCGGCTTAAGAAGGGCCTATACTGAAATTGGGCCAAAAAATAGTTTTTCATTTTCCAAAGCTGTAGAAAAGGTCAAATTAAAGAAATCCTACGTCAAGTTGTGAAGGATAGTAGTATCTATATACATAAAAAAAATTAATCTTACACTTTGAAAGTGTAGATGCAAGAAACCTTTCGCAGAACCTTGCAGCGCAGCGAAGGAAAGTGGAAAGAGCCTTTTGCAGAAACTTTCTTTGCTGTGCGGTAAGGTTCTGCGAAAGGTTTCTTGCGTCTACACTTTCATGGCAAAAGATTGAATTTTTTTCTATTCATGGATACTAGCATACTACGATCATTACAACATCAAAGTAACGTAGGCTCCTTTTCTTTGGACTTTTTCTACACCTTCAAGAAATGAAAAACTATTTTTTTCAAAATTTCAGTTTAGGCCCCCCTCAACTTCTTGCACTACCATAATTTTTTTTTTACGTCCTTGCCCAATAGAATTTTTCGTTGTTATGGATAAAAGTATACTTCTCTCTTAAGATTTGAAATTTGAAAATTTATAAGAAAAAAAAATTACAATAAAATATATTATATTATATTAATTAATTATATATTATTTTGATATGATTATATTTTATATATTATTATTTTTTTTTTATATTTTACCCTACGAGTACCTAATGATGGAACTATAAGAACCTCTACAATCGTAAGTCAGTTATACTTTAGTTCAGAATTGTTTTCATAATGCCACGTCGCAAGACCATTCGGACTGTTGAAGAAGAGAAGGAGTTTTTACTCGCGCGTAGGGAAAGAAGTGATGCAAGTCAATGTCTGCGTCGTCAGAGACAAATCTCTCTCAATGATGTGTCAAATTTACCAATTATTCGTCAAGATGTCAACATTGTTGGTTGAATATTGTTGAGTTAAATGCATCTTTGAAAACATCGACTTTTTACGGCCCCATAACAGAATTCACGTATCTTCATTATAACATTTGGTTTCGTGATAAAAAATCCTTACTATACTTTTACAATCGAAAATGCAAAATCGAAATCTGAAAAGTTAAAGACAGACGCGCGCGAAGCGCGCGAGTGAGCTAGTGTACATAAAGAGGAGAGATGGTATATATATTATTTTTAACCCTCCGTGTGTACACTTTATTTTTCGAGACACGGTGTGTACACTGGGTCTTTTAGGGAATAGTCGGGTTTTCAAAGTCTTTTAAGCTTTCAAAAAATCTGAAAAAATTCAGGGTTTCTTCTTGAAGTGTCTACTACATGTCCCAGAAGTTGCCAAAGTTGAAAGTTCAAAACTGTCGTGAATAAAAATTGAAGTATAGTTAAAAATGCGGAAAAAACGGGATAATTTAAAAATTCGTAACTCTGCAATAAACAAATATTTAAAAAAACGGTTTTAGGGTTTTGTAGCTAAGACTATGAGCTTCCAAGAGAATATAATGTCATGAGAGTGGGCTCTCAAAAGCTGAATTATTGCAGCACCTGAAAGTGAGGAATATTTTACGGATTCAGACAGGTCGTAAGTATACGTAACGGTAATTATTTGGCACAAAATGAGTGTTCATTGTAGCAAATACAGAAATTATAAAATATGGTTTGACAGTGATAAATAAAGAAATTTAAGATGCGCAATTGTGGCAAAAGTGCATTCGGTGGTCCTCGCACACCGGCGATTGGCACGATGTACAGCAGTAGATTGTTTTTTTATTTCTATTCCAACTACAAACGGAACACCGTGTTCGCTTCTCTAGTCTATCCATTCTGTTAGGGCCGTGTTCGTTCACTCCGAGAAAATCGCTAATCAGGATTCTAATGCTCCTGCGTAAGGTCGTTTTTCGGAGACGATTTTCTAGATGAGGCTTCATTAGACTGAAGGCTAATTCCTTCAGAAAAGAGCAACGATTCAAGGCGGGGTTGGCTTCCCTCAAATTGTAGAAAATAGTGCTGTTTACTCCTGCCTGATCGAGCATCCCTAAAAAGAGGCGCATAGGCCATCGCTCGGTGATTCGGCTCGTTGTGTAATTTTTACAAAGCTGGTCAAACGTGTCCGTTCTACCTTTTGTGGCGTTGTAAAAAACCACGATTTCTGGCTTGCCAATTTCTTCGTCCATTCGGCCTGCTTTGTGTAAGCTTGATAATAGCAAAACCACCTTATTTCTTCTCGGGCAGTAGGAAACTAACGTCATTCCATCGGCGTAGGCGTACCGTACCGTGCCGGCAGCAGCTATTTGTGTTAAAGTCACTGGTATTTCGGGCTTGTTTTTTCGTAACGTGCCAACCATTGTCAAGGAGTGATTAGCCTTCATTTCTTGAACAATCTTGATGGACATGAACCAGATATCGCAGGTGACGTTGCGTTCAGAATTGTGCATCTGCTCAGTCAGTTTCTTGATGTAATTACTCGGCACGGTGTCTCCTGTGGCTGTTTCTACCCTCCCAACATAAGGTTCCGCGTCTAGCATATACGATATTTGCGCGTCGTTGCAGGTGACAATTTTTATTCCGTATTTATCCGGCTTATTAGGAATGTACACTCTTGCTCCAAAACGGCCACGAAATCCCAGCAATTGTTCATCGATAGCACAATTAGTGGATGGCGAATAATACCTCTTACAATTTGCAATGAATGCGTCCCACAGATCTTTCATGGGGGCTAATGCGTGTTCGTTTATTCTTGTATTCCGAGTATTCTTGTCATCGAACCGAAGATTTTTCAAAAGGAACTGAAATCGACGTTCCGGCATAACAGCTCGGTATAAATTATATCCGAACTGAGGGCTCCACAGATCTTCTAAATTTGTGTGGTTGTGCTTTTCCACACCAGTAAAATATAATAATCCGATGAAAGCTTTCAGCTCGGCTATATCTGTATTTCCGCAAAGTGTTGCTGCAGGTTGATTGTCAACGTCCAACTCTTGTTTCCTCTCGATTTCTTCATTGGTATGCTGAATAATCAGTTCGAGCATCTCTGGAGTAAATAATAGGGCCCAAGCTTCCAAGGGTGTTGCGATATTCCTTGCTTCTTCTTTCGCTGACGGCAAGTAAACTCGAAGCGAACGGCGTCCCCGGGTTTCAGGCGCGTTCATGGACCACTTGAAATTATTTTTTCCTTTTATGACAGATCGTCGACGGCCTGCCGGTCTTGGTTGTGGCACAGGTTCGTTACTTTCCTCCCTCTCATGAACTCGTCGTCTTCTCGGTTCATCGAAATCAGAGTCCTCGTCGAAATCCTGTTCATCGGACACTTCTTCCTGAACCTCTCGTCCACCGGCCTCATTTTCGCTTCCTTCGTCGTAAAACACGTCAAGGCGATGGTCGCGTAGATAATACATAACCTGACTTGCATTTCTTCCACCCATCTTCAAGAACTGTTTGTATCAGTAAGAAGCAAGGACAAATTGGAAAAAAAGAACACGAAAGAGCAAAAAAGTTCTCACTCAACTGTTAAAAACCACTGTTGCCGCCCACAAAATGGGTTATCTCCTCCACAATACCTTTAGCAGACGCTAATAATATAGCAACTCTTTTATGCAATGAAGATTTAGAAAAATTACGAAATTATAAGCCATACACACAAAAAAGTCTTATTTTCGACATAAAAGGACATAAAAATGGTCAAAAAAGCATCCAATCATATGAAGCAATAAATTCAGCCATGGAAAGGCTAAAACACTACGAAAAAATAAAAAAAAACTGTATCCACTTACCTTTGGAAACACTGACGCGGTGTGTACACTGACCCTTTCAGGAAACGGAAACAACTTGCACCGGCTGGCATTTACAGATAAATAGCCAGACCCGGGCACCCCTTGTGGCTTTAGTCCCCACTACTACCTAGATGTTTTAGGTGAGGTAGCCGAAGTCTGCTATCCATTCATTGGAGAAAAATTTGAGTTTGAAATTTCGACTGTTCCTTGAAAGACCCAGTGTACACACCGAGGGTTAATTACAAATTACAGCTGTGATTTGTAATGGAAATGTAATGAATTACACAATGTAATTTGATGCTGCCCAATACTGCTGTCGAGCGGCCATATTGTAATAAAGCTCATTTCGCGACTTGATTCATACAACTTTGGTGGTGAATATCTCAGAAACTGATCAACCGATTTGGCTCAAATTTGGACCGCAAACTCGGGAAGTCTGAGAGATGAATCCCTATAATTTTCATTGAATAATATCAACTCATTCGAAAGATATAACCCGAATAAGTATTGTTATTAATCGATTTTGACGAAAATTGAATAAGGTCAATATTGACACGTAAACACCTCGTTCAAATTTCAAGAACATATGTTAGACCGTTCCACAAGTATCGTCGTAATCAATAAATTGATGTAATAAATTTAAAAAAAAACACCGTTAGCATCGACAGATTTCGCCTCAGATCAATAGGGGGCGAGATTTTTATAACACAACCCCACAGTCCAAATTTGAAGTCATTCGATACCACCGTTCGTTCGGGTTCGATGTCGATAGCCAGTGTCTAACGAAAACGACGGAGGAGGAGGAAGAGGAGAAAAATACGTTTTTGCGTCAACTTTCGAGACCAATATCTCGGAAACCCTCGGCCGATTTTGTTCAAATTTATACAGCGAGGTCCTGTGAGAACGGACTTTCTGTCGTCTGAATTTCATCGAAAAATATCGACGCGTTCCGGAGTTATGACACCGTGCTTACAGGTATAACTAGTTCCCCCGAGAAAATAATTCCCGGCTAGCTCTCGCCTGCCTACGGCTACTTGACGGCGATTCGCTGCCGCGAATCTTGATAATAGAAATTTGAAACAAGAGAATATAGAAAAATTGAAGCTATCGTAAAAACCCCGCTATGGCGATTTTCCGTAAACAAAATGAATCTAAAGAGTGCTAAGGCTCTATGCCTGTCTAGTCTCGGAACAATACGGATTTGCGAGTCAATGCGGCGCTTTGCCTGTCATTGCTGATGAGTCGAGCATCGCCGTGTCTTATATAGGTGTTTGTGATGTCACTTGTTATGCGCGATGGGCAGTGCGTGGTGATCTCTTGTATTCGTATCAGGCCTAGGCTGCCTGATACGTTAAAATATATAGCAGTGAAGTCTGAAATCGGAGAGCATAGTAAGAATAAATTTCATCACACTCTTGGCCGATAGTACTTCTGCATACCTAATGGAAAAGATTTCCACCTTATGTCTGAATCATCAATACATGTATCATTGTTCAGAGAAGTACTATCGCTTAACGGAGACTAACGAGAAGGTCTCGCTCTAAAGTGAAATTGGTAATGTGACATAATCGCGCGATTGAGTTGAAATGATCATAATTAAATGAAATCAGTCTCATCAATAAAATGGATACACTAGCGAAATCGGTTATTTCGAAGAGATCATTTTTTCATTACGACGGAATGAATGCTGATCAGCAGCTAATTTTGTAGCACTTGGCCAAATGAGGCTTTAAGGAGTTACACTCGGTCCTAGCGTCGAAGAATAGGTACATCTTTGAGAATTTTTCACAGGTAAACTAAGAAGTAGATTTATTTGATGTTCACACAGTTATAGCATACTATTATTATGTATCTGGAGATAATTTTTTGATTTAAAAAAAAAAGGTGTTCAAGAGCTACAGCCATCTTGCCGAACCTCTGCAATTCTTGCAAGACCGAACGGTGGGCATTGTAGCGGCGAAGCGCCGTATCCGAAATCAAAACTTGAGAATCTGTCTTAATAAAGACTAGCTGATAATTGTGCTCGTTCGTTCGCTTCGCTTGCTCACTCGTTTGATTTTGCGTTGTCCCTCACTCGCTACGCTCGCTCGGTTGTTAGTGGTGTACCAATTGTTTGGGTAATATGTTGTCACAAGTTACATGAAATATTCTGTTCAATTCTTTCCACACTCATTCAGTGCACGAAAGAATCGCAAAAACTCATACATTAAAATAGGAGCGTTCTTGATAATGATATCATATCATATATAGTAGTCAAGTCCGAAATCGGATAGCACGGCAGGTACGAATTTCATCACACTCTTAGCCGATGGTACTTTTTCATACCTAATAATGGAAAAAATTCTCCCCCGTTGATTGAGACTACTATGAATTAATCAAGACATGATGGCGATGAAAGAGAGATATCAAGGAAAATGGTCTTCGAAAGTGCTTGCAGATTTTTGTAGCACGTCGAAACGAACTTGAATGTATAAAGTTCAGAATGTTCTTTTTATAAAATCGTACGTCGTTGATGTTGAACGCAACATCCACTGTTACAAAACAATAATACATTCTACGGTAATTTGACAACTTTTATGATGAGCTGTACAAATAACATGATATATAAATGTAAGAACAATTTAAAAACAATTATGATAATGAAAAGGTAGAACTAAAGGAATTTTTTTTGGGTGTAAATCAAACATCAGATACTGAAAATTTAACTATTCATGAAACTTTCATTTATTATATTAATTATTATTATTTTATATTTATTGCCATCTCCGCCATGACGGCGTCCAACTCATCGCCTGAAAACGACAACAGTATATCAAAATCCATATCTACTGTGACGTTGCAGATTTTCTGCCGTCACAGTAGCCCTTCCGGCGAACTTTTCTAGCTCACTATACCGCGAGAGAGAGATAGAGCACGTCTCAACCTCGGGATAATAGCGACACACCTAGTTAAGGAATATTAGAATTAGACTAATTTGATGTGTTTTTTTGTTAATGTACGCCGAGAGAGAGAGAGAGAGACGATTTAGATCAGGACTGCCGCGTCGAGAACTTCCGCTCCGAGAACTTCCGTTGCTGAGATGACCGCAACTATCGCCACTGAGGCCTCCACGGTACGCAGCCCGGGACCTGTACCTTAAAAAGTACCGAGGGTAGTACCGCATCATCTGGAGGGAAGGTTGTTGACCTTGGACGAAGATGCCGCTGAGAGTGAACAGGGCCTGCATACGGCTCCCTGTCAGCTGATGTCTCTTACCGCAGAGCATCTGGCCTGCAACGACGGCGTACAAGGTTGTACGATACGACGCCGCAACCTCCCGTCAACGCACCAGCTACCATCTACCGCTCCTGTTATTATTACCGACCACGTTTGGTCCAGGAAAGACTCGTGGCGTAACGTTATCGCCGAAGGATGAGCCATGTGAGAGTGGGCGAGGATTGCGTCCCGCATGCCACTGACAGATCAAGAGAGGTGCAGATCCGGTCCAGGGGCACCTAGATCTCGTCAGGAAACTACAGCGAGGCCGACTTCGGGTGAGTCTGCCGCTGTAGAGCCTATTCCGGAGAGATTAATAACGCAAGGACGGTACCGCCACGTAAGAGCCAAGGTCACACCTTCCTCCACGTCATCTCGAAACTCCAGCCTCGAGGAACGGCTGAATTACCGCTGAGAAGCGCGGAGCCCTACGCCTGATGGCTGGCAACAAGATGACACTTCGTAGACAACGGCTGACGAGCTGTTGCTACGAAGTCGTCGGTTAAGGGAACCAATCAACTAATGAGAAGTACCTCATAGGTTCCCCACCCCCTAGGCGTAAGGAGCAGCGAGGAGACCACCGAAATCCTGCAAGAACTCGTCACTTCTACGTTCAACTATTGTACCAGACAGACGTGCGCTAATCTCTCTCTCGGACATTTAGTATCGAAGTCTATCGCTGTTAAGTTTTCGTCATTCTTTTGTTAGTCCTGTTAAGTTTATTGTTATATTACCGCCGTTACAGTTTAAGAGAGTTAAAGTTAAGTGAGTGAGAACCCACATCTTTCATAAGGTAAGGTCTCTATGCTCTATATCTTTGTAAAGCCACGAGGTCTCGCTGAATTTTCCGCTTATCGTATCTTTTGTGTTCATTTTTCTCTAAGGAAATTCAGTAAATCCGCTTGATTAAGCTATTTTCTCTATCTCTTTTCTCTATCTACCTTCTGTAGTTATCTCTTGATCTATCTTGGTAGTTAGTATTATATTATTGTGCATGGTGTGTCGCTAATTAGTTTCCAACTCCCCGAGAGTTGGCTGAACGTAGATGTCATAGGCTAAGTTAGTTAATAAGTAATTTCTCTATATTAATTTCTTTGGTCCGGATCCCGCCGCGTATCTTTGAATTTACCGTTATCCGCAGTACGCAATATTTTCGTCTAGTGCGAACCCGTCGATTATAATCTATTTCAGTCCGTTGAATTCAGTCGGCTACCTCCGAATATTAGTTACAGTCATTTGTTAAAGTAATACCGCCAATATTATAAATAATATCGCTAGCGTGCCGCCGTGTTAGAAAATTTGCCAGAGTATCGTATCGCTCGGTGATACGCAGTCTAAAACGTAGTATAATAGCTTGCTTTGTATCGCTTCTAAGGCGCTCGCTAGCCGACCGGCGTGTTATTGTTTTTTGTTACCGCCGCGTCGAAAATCAGGCGTAGTTAAATTCTATTATTTTCTGTGTAACTTCGTATTTATCCCATATCAAATCAGATCCTATATCGTCTCTATTATATTATTGCTAGTAGCTTCTTCCGATCATATTATTTTGATTATAGTAAATTTATTTGTTACCGCTAACTAATTGTTAACGCTGAATTTTGTCAATATACGGAATCGTGGATTCCCTTGAAGGATTTATCTGGTGTACCAAACTTTATTTTATTAATTAGAAGGCGACCCTACCCACTCTACCATTATCGCTGCACATCCGAGCTAACCGTGGGCTTTAAGGCCGTCGTTCCGCTAAATTTGTCTGTACCGTTGTATCTGAATTATCGTAGCTATCTGTGATCGACGCAGTCGCGTCTGGCGCCCAACAAACAATATCGCTAGAACATTTAATTCGTAAATACAGTTTTCATTTGAGGAACGCCGTAGGGTGCGGCGGTGCATCTCTGACACCGACGTTACACTATATATGTTTATGTTTTTTTTTTTTCACACTCAAATATTTTGAGTTGTATCATACTTTTCATAAACGCGGCCACAATTGCCGCCAAGGCCGCATCTTCGATCGGTTCCGAAAAATAACTGAGATTTCTATTTCTTATTTTCTGACGATCAATTTTAATCTGCTTTCAAATCTATAGTAATTCAGTCATTATTATTTTGCGAAGAATTCGAGTTTTTTCCCGAAGATTACTCAACAGATTATAACGAGGTTTCTTGTTTTCGTCTTGTATCCTTTGTTGAATTATAAATTCCCGCTTTCTTTCAAATCATGGCAGTTTAATCCCTTTTTTTTTTCTCCGGCAAGTCCTGTCATTTTGTGATATTTACATAACAGAATATTTTATTTTTCTCGTATATTCTTTATCAAATTATCATGTTCAATTTGATTATGAATCATAGTAATACGAATTATATTAATTAGCTACAATTTTCTCCCGGAGAATTTCTGTACTCTTCATTATTAAGCAGTTCAAAAAGTAATCACTTTTAGCGTTGGTGGCCTGGACGCCTACAATATTTTTTTTTTTTTGTACTTAATCTGGAACGCAAATTAAAATAATTAGCACAATATTGACACTGAATTGGTCTAATCGTTGTTCACGTCCACAGATATTATATGATTGAACGAACTTACCTAAGTGATGTTCAATCAGGATTGTATGAGCGCCTCTTCCGAAGTGATCAACTGTAGTACCCTCAACTTACACCGATGTCGCCACCATTGTTTAAAGTAAAAATTTCCGTTGGCTGCCTGTCTAGGCATTACGTTAGCTCATTCTCTTTAAAGCTATGCTGTAACTTTTTAGGGATCCTAAGAGCGTTTAGGATTGGGAATTATAGGGTGGGATTTGATCACTTCGGAAGAGGCGCTCATACAATCCTGATTGAACATCACTTAGGTAAGTTCGTTCAATCATATAATTGTATTTCGCGCCTCTTCCTCATGATCAACTGTAGATGTTTAAAGCTAGTTACAGCATAAAAGACTATAATAAAGTAAGAAAAACTTTATTATCAAGGACACGTATTGTGCCTTTACAATGGACTTGAAGTATCCAACTGGACCTTCTGACCCTAAGTGTTAAGATAATATATGAATAAAGGCCCAAGGCCAAGGTTTTGCTTATTCTAATATGGCATTTGCAAAGGTGGAACTATCTGCTATAATCTTTCTGTCATAAAACTTAGCAAACGTTGCTGATGACTCTGTCCAACCAGCAGTTTTTCTAATAAGACCTATATCTACTCCTCTCCGTTTTGCTGCTGACGTAGCAGCATGTCGCGTACTATAAGCAGTAAACACGTTAGTATCCACGCCGCCTCTGCTTATAGTTTCCTTAACCCAGCGACTTAGAGTTTGACTTGAAATCGCTCGAAAGGGTTTCTTTAGAGAGATGAAAAGTTTAGTTATGCTACCACGCAACAATTTCGTTTTTTCCAAATAAGTTTTTAAAGTGGATGCTACGCAAATCTTTCTATTAATATTGTATGTAGGTAAAAACAGGCATGGTTGTTTTTTGTTTGGTCCGGACGTCTTAATTCTTTCAGGAATTTTGATTTCGATAACCTCTGGAGTCTCACGAATATTTCTAATGTCTATTAGTGAAAATGTCTGTAATCTGTGACCCGTAACCAGAGCAAGAAGTGTTATGAGTTTCATAGAGAGGTCCTTTTGGCTCATTTGATCATCTGCCGGCCATGACAAGAAAAAATCTAAGACGGTTTTAGGATCCCAAGTTGACTCATACCGAGGTCTTGATGGTCTCAAGTTATAAATTCCTTTAAAAAACCGTCTGAGCTTAGGATCATTTGATATGTCGGTATCAATTATTAGAGAGATCGCGGATCGAAGACAATTTAACGATCCATGCGATGCTCCCTTCTCAAATTCTTCTGTTAAGCACGTAAGAATGTCAGGAACTGACTTAGTAAAATGGTTGATCCCTCTCTGCTTACAAAACGTCCACCATTTCTTCAGAGAAGAATTATACTGCTTTAGGGATGATTCGCTTAATGAAGAAATCATCACCTCGATTGATGATTCAGGAATATTCTTTAATTCGTACGATTTCCTGATAATCTGCCTCCCACCAGGGTAAGACTCCGCCAAAGGGGATGTGGTTCTCTATTACAAGAAATTAGCAGGTTATAGTCAGGATTAAAATAAATAGGTTCAGAAACGAGCATCGAATGGAAAAGCGGAAACCAGGGTTGGGCAGGCCATTTGGGGACCACTACAATTCCCTCGGCCTTTTCATCTCTAATTTTTTGTAGCACTTTCAGAATAATCGCGAATGGTGGGAAAGCGTAGAAATAAAAGGGTTTCCACGAGATTGTAAATGCATCCGAAGCCAGGGCATCTGGGTCTTTGTACCAAGATATATATCTTTTGCACTTTGTATTGACCCTACTTGCAAACAAGTCAATTTCCGGACTTCCGAAAACTCGTATGATTTTTTCGAAAGCCGTATCCGCTATTTCGAATTCTGTCTCTGGCTTAACCCTCCGAGATTCTGCATCTGCTTCAGAGTTTTCGATAGAGCTTATATATGACGCGAAAATCCATAAACCTCGATCCTCACACCATCTCTAAATCTCTTTGGTGATTTGGTTCAGTTTTACAAATTGGATGCCACCCATTCTATTTATGTACGAAATAGCCGTGGTATTATCTATTCGTAGTAATACATCGCAATTTCGTAATGAGTTAGCAAACCATTTTAACCCGAGAAAGGCTGCTTTTAGCTCTAAATAATTAATGTGGTGTGTGCGTTCGTCCTCATGCCAATGACCATGAGTCTTTTCTTTACCACAAACAGCGCCCCAACCGGACAGCGATGCGTCTGTAAAAATTTCTATACAAAAATGAATATTTTTGATATGATTGAAAGATGATACTATGGATGATCTCCACCAACGGAGATCCGCTTGCAATTTATCGCTCAGTGGCATTACTTTACCGTAATCGTCCCGATTTTTTTTGAGAGCCAAATACTTTTCTCTTTCAAATATCTTTGTATGACTCCATCCGTATCTCACCGCAGGGCAGCAAGATACCAATAGGCCAACCAGACTTGCAAATTCCCTTATTTTACACCTTTCTAGAGAGCTAAACTTCTCTATCTGTTTTCTTATTTGATCTCTTTTCTTTTGGGGCAGTTCAATTATCATTCGATTTGAGTCAAAGACAAAACCCAGAAATTTACACTTCATCGATGGAGTAACTTGGCTTTTTTCATCATTAACTATGAATCCGAGACTATGTAAAAATTGTCGAGTCTTTGTAACATTAGCTAAACATTCTTTATACGATTTTCCCAGTAACAAAAAATCATCCAAGTAGACTACTGAAAGATAACCCAAACTTCTTAATGAAGTTGCCACTGGCTTCAGAAGCTTGGTAAAGACAAAAGGAGCCGTGCAAAGTCCAAAAGGTAGGCAAGTAAATTCAAATAAACTATTTTCAAATCTGAATCTTAAGTATTTCCTATCAGACTCAGCAATTGGTATCAAATAATAAGCGTCTTTTAGATCTAACGTCGCCATATACCATTTCTCGTTAATTAAATTTATCGCTGTCCTGTAGTCTTCTAATTTGAAATGTTGAGTCTGAATGAAATTGTTTAATTTTTTAAGATTCAAAATCAGTCTACTAGTCCCATCAGGCTTTGGAACTAGAAATATATTTGAGATATATTGGTCTTGGCATGGGTTGCATTGTACTATTGCCCCCTTTTCTAGTAAAGCAGAGATTTGTAAGTGAATTTGACATCTTTCCTCTTTCGACCAGGTTGGGCATTTAGGGGGTATCAATTGCACCACTTTAGATGCAAAAGGTATTTTATACCCTTGAATCCAGGACATAATCTTTGGATCGGGTGTGAGGCTTTTCCATTCTCTCTTGAACAACCTTAGTCTACCCGCTATTTGACTTACAGGACTTAGTATCGTTTCTTTCCGTAATTGGAGTTGTCCTTCCGCTGCGATGTTCTCTGAAAGTGTTGTGGGCGCGATGCCCTGCCTGAAGTTGGTGTTGGATATTTTTGCCCGCTCGTTGTGGCCTGCGGATTTTTGGGTCGTTGCTGACGGAGCGGGCCCTTCCAGTTTTTTGACTGCTTAAATGTCTGGGGCTTTCCTGCCGGTTTGAAATCCTTAGCTGAGTTTTCGATTAGCTTTGCTGCCTTAACATTCTCTGCTAATTCTTTACCAAACAGCCACTCATCTATTGGCGTGGCACTGAGTGTATTCTTCAGATTTGTATTGATGTTTGACAACAATAAACTCCTCCTGATGACAGTTTCATCATGCTGTAAATCCGCCAAGAGGCGGCTTGTATCGCCCAAACATTCAATCAAAAGCAGATTTTCTTCGCTATATCCATTTTTGAAAAGTATGGAAAGCGTTTTCCCAATTGCCCCCAGGCATGCTGTCAACTTTTCTTGTTTTGATAAAATACGTCCGTCTCTTTTTCAAATTGCTTTCTGTAATGAAGACTTGACCTCTAAATTGAGCTTCGGTGGGTCGATTAAGGTACAGTTACTCGGGGGTGGGTATTTTTTGATAATGGCCATCCTGTCTTCTGATGGCAGTCCAAGCTTAAGGATTTCCTCCCATCTAGATGCCATATCTTTATGAATGGCTAGAGCAAGGACTCTACCCTCTGCGAAGCGCTTTCCTATAGCATTCAAAACTTCCTCTCCCAGTGGGTCATCAACTGGCTCGGAAGATTTTTCCCCAGCAGGTTGAGCTTCTTTCGGATTAGCGTCCAACAAGGCTTGCGCCTGGATTGTTTCACTTGTCTTGTTATTCTCATCTCCACCATGACTACCTATAATTATCAGAATAACCCTATGAAGAACCATTTCTACTTGATTTAACTGAGTAAAACAAGTCCAACTGTGAGCGTTTCTGATAGGTTAGGACCTGAACAAGTCAAAAATTTCTCTCAGGTTAGAGCCCGATTGAGTGTTCCAGAAAATCGAATAACGATTTTAGCATTACAGGTTAGAGCCTGAACAATCCGAACAGATTAGTGTCTGTCGAACAAACAATTACTAGCGCCATTCGGCACTCATCAGCCACGTGGCGAGGGACGCATATCCCTAGTACCGGTTAGAGCTGGTACACATATATACCACTATTGTCTTTAATGACTTACTTATTTGACTAGTTTCATGCCTCGAAACCTCTTCAGAATCCGACAATGAATGCATACGAAGTTGTCGTTGATTAGTGTCAGACGACAACGAATTCGCAGATTTCGATGGCGTGTAATCATGGCGTCCTTGTTTGTCGATCACTATCGAAGATTCAGAATCTGATGAATGTTTACGACGATGCTGTCTTTTCTTCTTATGCTTGAGCTTTCTCTCCAGTCTTCGAATCCTCTTTATTATTGCAGATTCCTTATTTTCTTTATCTGAGCTATCACTGTGTGAACTGTGTCTTCTTTTTCGTCCCATTTCTTCACGTTGTGGTCTCATCGGCACCAAGAAGAAGAATGAGCTAACGTAATGCCTAGACAGGCAGCCAACGGAAATTTTTACTTTAAACAATGGTGGCGACATCGGTGTAAGTTGAGGGTACTACAGTTGATCATGAGGAAGAGGCGCGAAATACAATCATATGCACTTAGGTATGTATGGTGTATATGAGGTATTCTTTTTCGAATGAGTCAGGCTCGGATCCCACCCTCTTCAAGATTTTTGATAATTTTTTTTCTACCATCAGCAAACTGAAAACAACGTGTATGAGTGATTCCGAATTTCTTTTTATCTAAATTTTCTTAGTTGAAAATTTTGAATTTTGTCAAGTGAATAGTATTCAAATAATTATAGCTTGGCTCTGGTCGGTCAGGTTGAAAAAAACCGATACATGAAAATTATCGTCAGAAGATGTGCTTTATGCATACATGCATATTGCATATACGTACTACACATACCGATTTTGGTCATAAATGTGATCCGAGCGACTTCTCATTATTTTTGTAATGGTAACAATCGGAGAAAAGTTGGATGTTGATTTTTAGTCGAGAGAAGAAAGCAGTTTTAGAGAAGCAGCTGATACTAAATAAGAGGGTTCTTCCTAGATCATCCATTTGTATAGGAAATGTTGTAGAATAAATTCAAATAATGTGAACGAAACATGGAATACAATATTGCGAGATAAATCAATCAAATGTATATTTTATATTTAAGTGGGAGTCGACTGACTTTTGGTGTTTCTTCGCCCCATGTCTTCAGCGTAGTGAGCGATACGGCGTAATCACCGCGAGACACGTTCAAAATTTAGAACTAATCTCTGTTTTCTTTTATCTTTCCTTACCTCATTGTCATTTCTTTTGTCTTTTCTTACCTCACTTATCCGTTTACGGAGAAATACGTCATAATATGAGCATATAAACACGTCACACATTAGGCTGACTTGGGATTTGTCTGTGCGTGGGCGCGGGAATTATCCCTACTTTACTTGCGTGTATTAATCTTGAAGAAATTGTGTAAACTTCGTGTCGTATCAGTGTGAATTTCGGCATCATGTCGGGCGGCGAGATTCCAGGGATTTCCGAAATCAACGGTAAGTCGGAACTATTTTCAAATGATTTACAAAAAATATTTCATACACCTAGGATTTGAAACACTTCCAATTCAGTTGCCGATTGATTTCTTTTACACCTCAATAGGAGTAGGCAGCCAGTACCTTTATTGACCTTTCTTTCTGGAATATCCCCAAATGCACATTAGTCGAGTAATAAATAAATTTGGAGGTATGTTGAGTTTCATGAAAGACGCTGTACTAAGTTGACATAAAATGCCTTATTTATAAATAATATAATATACTTTCAGATTACTGGCACGGATTTCAAATCGAATCGCGCGGTGAGTCAGAAGTATAGTATAATATGACAAACCATCGGATGAACAAAATTCAATGAAGATTCGCGGCAGCGAATCGCCGCCAAGTACCCGTAGGCAGGCGAGAGCTAGCCGGGAATATTTTCTCGGAGGAACCAGTTATACCTGTGAGCACGCTGTTATAACTCCGGAACGCGTCAATATTTTTTGATGAAATTCACAGGTCAGAAAGTCCCTTCCCACATGACCTCGCTGTATAAATTTGACCGAAATCAGTCTACTGGTTTACGAGATATTGGTCTCGAAAGTTGATGAAAAAACGTCTTCTTCTCCTCCTCCTCCTCCTCCGTCCTTTTCGCTAAACGCTGGCTATCGACATCGATTCCGAACAAACGGTTGTATTGAATGACTTCAAATTTGGACTGTGGGTTTGTGTCATGGAAATCTCGCCCCCTATTGATTTGAGGCGAAATCCATTGATGCTAACGGTGTTTTTTCATTTATTACAACGATTTATTGTTGTTACAACGATATTTGTGGAACGGCCTAACATATGTTCTTGAAATTTGGACTGTGAGGTGTTTACATGTCAAGATTGACTTAATTTAATTTTCGTCAAAATTGATAACAACACTTATTCGGGTTATATCTTTCGAATGAGTTGATATTATTCAATGAAAATTGTAGGGATTTATCTTTCAGACTTCCCGAGTTTGCGGTCCAAATTTGAGCGGAATCAGGTGATCAGTTTCTGAGATATTCACCACCAAAGTTGTATGAATCGAGTTGCGAAATGAGCTTTATTACAATATGGCCGCTCGACAGCAGTGTTGGATAGCATCAAATTATAATCTGTAATTCATCATAATTACAGCTGTCATTTATAATTAAAAATAAATCAATCACAAATTACTTCAGTATAAATTGTAATTTGTATTTAAACCGAATTTCATTATCAATTACAATTGTATTTGTAATTAAACCGAAATCTATTACCCATTACAGTTGTAATTTTGATCAAACTGAGATTCATCACAATTGTAATTCGCAATTGAAAAAAAAAACAATCACTATTTCTAAATGTAATCGGAATCTTTTTTCGAATCAATTCGAATTGTAAAATATTCAACTTTCCATGAATGTGAATGCGGATGATTTTGTATACGTTCAAAATTATATATAACTAGAGGTATATACGAGAATAAAAATTTGAGTGAAAGAAATTATCATTATATGTGTGTTGATTCCGTCAATACGGACAGTCATATACTGTGGATTATTGCAATAAATTACATCTCAGTAATATGTGTGGAAAATACCTCATTGGCTCTTCCGTGAAGTCGAGGTTTAGTATAATATCCAGGATTGTTACGAAATTGAGGTCCCTGAATTCCGTGACTTTTTCAGGCTTTCCAGGGGAAACTTGTACTTTTTGCATACGATTCTGAAATTATGTATGTATATTAGGGTGCTTTTTCTTGGGACTATTTTTTTTTTGCTCCCGGCCTGAAATTTTGTTGGAAATGCTAAAAAAGAAATTCCCTCAAAATATAAGCCCTCAATATTAATATTAAGTTTTCTCGCAGAACGTGAAATGATTTCTCATTTAAATTACATGGAAATTGAAATTTTTTTTTTTTCAAAATGCTATAACTCGGTGGCATTTTATGCTATTATATCGCCCAAACTTGCAAATTACTCAGCATTAAGCGCTCTACAAAAGTGTCCATTGCGACTTAACTGTAACTCACGCCGGTGAGGCAGTACAGGTCACTCAAAATACAAGAAATTTCTACAAAATTTGACTTTAGTGTGAGTTACAGTTAAGTTGCGATGGGCACTTTTGTAGAGTGCTCAATGCTGAGTAATTTGCAAGTTTGGGCGATATAATAGCATAAAATGCCACCGAGTTATAGAATTTTGAAAAAAAATAATTTTAATTTACATGTAATTTAAATGAGAAATCATTTCACGTTCTGGGAGAGTACTTAATATTAATATTAAGGGCTTATATTTTGAGGGAATTTCTTTTTCAGCATTTCCAACAAAATTTCAGGCCGGGAGCGGAAAAAAAAATTGTCCCAAAAAAAAGCACCCTAATGTATTGTAACGAGGCAAAATATTTGCCTCGTAATGGAACAATCGACTCCTCCTCAGACGAAAGCGACCCCGCGAAAAATAGAAATAAATCAAACAAGGAGTCCCCAGCTCAGGTTCCGAAGGTCCCCTAATTTAATTTCTATCGTTTGTAATCCTGTATTTTTCCCGTCTTTCTCTATTATCGTACGTGCCGTCTCGACCGGATCAACGAGGGAGATCATCCCTCAATCCCACTATGCCTGGCAGGTCACCTGGAAGCCTCAGAGTCAGTAGCCGGGGCGGCCAAGATCATCGTATCCTGAGATACGCCTGGAAGCGCGCTGCATTACGATCTGCCTCTCGCCAAGAATATCCCGCTCCCCTCCCCATCTGTCTCCTACCGGCCTGGTCCACCGGTCCACATGCAGATATTTCCGCCTTCCAGGGTATCGCGAAAACCTGAGATGCCATCTATCAACCCCCTGGCAAAAGCTCTGAGTGCCAAAGGCCCTGTCAGGCCCGCCACCTCGTCATCGAAGAAAGAAGAGAAAAACCGTCCACCAATTAACTGCATCGCATGCATTTGTCTCTGCCCCCCCTCCCACTAATTTTTAATTTGGGTAGTAACAGGCGGAAACACGCCACTTCTTGTTTGGATACCGTAAGAGACAGAGAGAGTATTTTCTTCTGAACGTTTCTTTCAATTATTCGATAACTTTTGTGTAGCATTTTCCGATTTTCCTTATTTTTTTTTTGTCTGTATTTTCTCATTGGTAACGTCCTATTTAGTTTGTGTGTATTTGTCTTAGTTTTCTTGTTTTTGTTCGTTTCGTCCTATTTTGTTTGATTTTGTGAAGTTTTAAACAAGACAATTATCCCTTTTGTTGTGTTGTGCCGTCGAGTCCGTTTTCCCTAAGGTAAGCTTCCCATTCTAAACGACTTTCCGATAATTTCCAAATTAAATTATTCGAATTCAAATTCTCTTGAAATTTTATCGAATTGTTGTGTTTCGGTTGTCCCTGATTCTTTGTCATTCCCTGAAAATTACCCTATTTGTAATTGTGTATCGTTAGATCGATTTTTCTAGAAAGCCTTTGGCCCCAAAATATAGCGTCTTTTCTATCCCTGCATGGAAAGCTTGGGTTTTGTCCTTTGTTATTGTTTGTATCGTTACCTAGCCACGTGTCTCTAGGAAGATCGACTAACACACCCTAGATAAGATTCTCCCCAAACTTGCATGTATCCCTCCCATCCTAATTCATAACCTCCTAAAAGGCCTTTGAAAATCTGAGCTGGTTTATTTGAGATTTTTAGATAGTATTATTTATAGTCCCTTCTTGTGAATTTCTTTAATTATTAATTATTATCGTGTGTTGTCTCATGGCATGGCGTACCTTGTGTAGTTGTATTCGTGCATGTTCGTGAGAGTTCGTACGGGTTCGCCCCGACGCATTAGATTTTTTCGGTTAATTGTTCTACTTTATCGACACTTTTAATTGATTTTCAATAGTTCCAAAAAGTATCGACCCTAGCTCCCCCAGATCCCCCTATGTTATCGACCTAGTCTTATTCTTTGCTTTGTATCCTATGATTAATTCCTACTGTACCCTAAGGTAGTTCTTTTCTTTGTTTTGTAAATCGTTCTATGTTACCATAACTATTAACTCCTTGCTCGTGACCCACATACCTTGTAGTCTGTCAGTTGTTTGTCAATTTCGGTCACTGGGTCACAGCCTCCCTGTTTGATTATATTTAACATTAAATAAATTTTTGGGTTTCTTTGTGATTTTTCCATAAATCTTACTTGTCTCGCTTCGCCTATATTATTCGCCCCCACGTTCCCCTCACCCTGAACTCGCCGAGTCGTCCCGTCTGGTGTTATCCAATTGATTGAGTTATTTAAATTTTGAAAATCCCATTTCATTTTTATTACTCTATTCTTTTCGTTACCGGGGTACCCTAGGTACCTGGCGCCCAACCTTCTATTGTACGCAGATTTTGTCTGTTGAATAATTAGTTATCAACTGTCAAATCTCAAATTTACCAAACGGTGGGATCGCCTGGTTTTGTGCACGTAGCTGACCTCGATAACAACCCCCCCCCCCCCCCCCCCAATCGTCGGTCTTGCCCGTCACAGTATATACCCTAATTTTAATTTCAGTGTGATTACTGCAGAGTTCAAACTCTTCAGAAATGACATCCTCCAATCGAACAAAGTTTCATACCGAACAAAAGTGCGTTATAGGTTGTAACGTGTTTCCTAAAAAGAAAGGAATAGAGGGTGACTTCTCACGTAACCCTACGGCGCGGTTTCTAATTTCTATCAATAGTTTCAAAAAGAATTAATTTGTTTAAATATATCAGTAGGTGTCAATCAGAGAATAATCAACTAGATCAGATGCGATCAGAGACTCATGACGGATGAGCTCGGCTAACACAGAATAAAGACTAAAAGAATACGGTGGAGGGGATGGATTCGACGGATCAAACTATTAAAAAACAAAGTTATCCTTCAATGGGATGAGTTTTCCATATGTTTTTAGATTCACGTGATTGAACAAGTTCAACTTCAGAATTCAAGATATTATTCAACATTCCGCAGAATTTATGAACGGCCAACTTGAGCGGGATGAATGAAAGTAACTAATCAAGAAACAAAGGTTTAACAACAGCAAATGGTGTGATTAGACTCGATGAAAGGCTAGTATATACGCTGTTATCAGATTAAAATTCAGAGAATCGAATATAAAAGCGGTTAGACTTTGCTGAGTCTACCGGGAAAATACTCAAAATTAATAGCAGCGCAATATTCGCAATTATGAAAAGTCATCGAATATCGGGAGGAAGGCGGTTAATTAACGAATCAAGAAAATAAACCTAATAATAACTTGAACTTTAGGCTACAACTATGCTCGCTTCTCCAGGGTTTCACTCGACAGATCACATAAAAAATAAAATAGCAAAGGTTGAATAACCAGAGTGATGATAATAATATTCAAAATGAACGGGAAATATCAAAGAAATCAAAGAAAACTACATAAATCGGGTGAATAACAGAGCCACGACAAGTATCCTGAAACACACAATCAGATATCAGAGAATCACCATAAAAATAATAGTAGTAATTAACACAGATTTCGACAAAATGTAGTGAGAATGATAAGAGAAGAAATACGCCGTAGTACTAAATAGAACCGTAGAACTAAATTTACCTAGTGATCCATGGTGAGCTTCTACCCTGTAGCTATCTGCTGTCACTTTACTTGGGTGCAGATCAAAACCCCGTGGCTGCTTGCGAAATGCAACGTCACAGTTGATAATAAGTAATTCAATTGAATTTTTCGATTGAACACGCTCTTAGTTTTACTACACTCAGAAATTGTGACTGATGCGAGAAAAGACTTCAATTACACTTACAATTAGAAGTAGTAATTTATTTTTTCAAATTACATATGACAATTGTAATGACTAATGGATTTCGGTTTAATTACAAATTACAATTGTAATGGGGTAATTGATTTCGGTTTCATTAAGTTCTACTCAATAAATTATCTATGTTTGTCACAGTTGACGGTTAAAGCGAAGGTGTTTTTTTCACTGAATGTTTCTCCCCCTAATCCACTTCCGAAAGTATTTCTTGAGATAATTATACTACAATAACGTATATAAAATTGGTATAACTGGTACGGAAATCTGACCAAAATCCATCTATCGATACCCCCATAAGAAATAGCACGAGGTGCATCGTCGGTCGCCTATTTCGCGGTACCTAGGCGCGGCAAAGTAAACCTATACGGAAATACATAACTTCTGTAAATACAACATGTCTTCTGAATGATCGGGGTGTGGCGACTATGTCCCCACATACGCCTATGCCACACACACACACACACACACACACACACACACACACACACACACACACACACACGCGCGCGCGCGCGCGCGCACTACACACTCATTCTCTCCACACCGAACATAACTGTATATACGAACATACTGAAGTTGTAAATATTCTCCTGTTCTTTCTACTTTTCTACTTTCGCTATTGTTCATAGTTTTCTACTTTCGCTATCCTCGAACCTTTTTCGGGTTTTTCCAAATTCCGCGGTACCTGAAGGGTCGCACTCGGCCAGCACCAAGAGGTCATATAAAATCTGGCGACCAGACATCGCTGGCGAGGCGGGTTTTTCCCAGGTCCCGGTTTTTCCAACTTCTTCATCATTCTTTTCAAAAAGCTTTTCTATCTTTTTCTATTATTACTTTTCGGCACGTATGCACCTATCTACTTGCATACCGATGCCACAGTCTTTAACCAACTTTCGTGCAGAGCAGTTCGATCTTTTCACTCGACTCGAGTTCTCGACCTCTCACCAACTAACATCCGATTTTCTCTGAATTTTGCTTTAGAACAAACATTTGTAACTTATAATCCCTGTAAAATAAACCTACTACTTGTACATATATGTAACCGAGTCGTTATTCGCATTCACCCGCGCAATCACCTCAAATTGGTGACTCCGACGTGATCTCAACCCGCGATCGTGTGTGACTTGTGCAGTGAAATATCGCGATTCGTAACACTCAGGACTAGTTAATCCGTAGTTTAGTGAGCTAAGTGACTCTTTCGTATTTTTATAGACTTATAGTTAACATCCGCGTCTCGACATGCCGAACAGCGTCAACGAAACCGGGACCGGAGACTTAGCCGCGAATGGGCTTGCGGACGCAATCGGGAATGCCCTCTCAATTAATCGGGTGGCCGTGCGCGTACCACCGTTTAACGCAACAGATCCGGAGTTGTGGTTTTCCATGGTCGAAACCAGCTTCGGCGCGGCTGGTGTCAGCACCGATGGCACAAAGTTCGGGTACGTAGTCAGTGCAATGGACCCTAAATACGCGCAAGAAGTGCGTGAAATAATAGTGAATTCGCCAGTGGGTAACGCGTACGAAACGCTCAAAGCGGAGCTCATCAAAAGGCTCAGCACGACGCAGGAGCAGAAAACGCGACGTTTGCTGGAACGCGAGGAGATGGGTGATCGAAAACCGTCACAGTTCCTCCGCCATCTCCGCAGCTTGGCAGGTACAGCAGTGCCTGATAGCGTGCTAAGACCCCTGTGGCTCGGACGACTACCGGTGAATATGCAGGTCATACTTGCGACCCAGCGCGACGCCGAATTGGATAAGGCGGCAGAACTGGCCGACGCCGTAGCTGAGACGACGACACCGCGCGCGACTGTCGCGGAAACAACGGCAATGGCACCGACACCGCCGCCAGAAGCAAACCTCGCCGCGCAGCTACAGCAAATGATACTGGCGTTCCAGACGCAGATGGTTGCGATGCGACAGGAAATCGCGGAATTGAAGAGCACCGCGAATCGTGACTCTCGACCCCGCGGTAATAGTCAGCGCTCTCGTTCGCGCTCGCGATCGAAAGACGGATTCTGCTGGTATCATTGGAAGTTCGCCACCGACGCGAAGAAGTGCGAACCGCCGTGCAACTTTAACTCGGGAAACGCCGGGGGCAGTCGTTGATGACGGCCGACGACTCCTGCCCGTCAACATCACGCCGTATCTTTGTGACTGATAGAGATTCGAAGACACAATTCTTGGTTGACACTGGCGCCGACCTGTGTGTCTTTCCTCGATCTCGACTACGGGGACCGCGAGAAAAGTCAACATACGAGCTTTACGCGGCGAACGATTCAACTATCGCTACGTACGGCATCATCACGTTGACACTTAACCTGGGACTCCGACGGGACTTCAGCTGGAGATTCGTCGTCGCAGACGTCTCCAAGCCGATCATCGGCGTCGATTTCCTGGACCACTACGGACTCCTAGTGGACATTCGGAACCGCAAGCTCTGGGATCTTACTACCCTTCTTACCGCTCAAGGACAGGTAGTAGAGGGTGAGATCTCCAGCATCAGAACAATCACAAGTGCTGCAGCATCTTCACCGTACCATGAGCTACTTTCACGGTATCCAGAGGTCACACGACCTGGTGGAGCTCCTAAAGTCACCCAGCATACCACGGTGCATTTCATCAAAACAACGCCAGGACCACCGGTGGCGCAGAAACCGCGTCGTCTTTCTCCCGATAGGCTCAAAGCGGCGAAGAAGGAGTTTGACGCCATGCTCAAGCTAGGAATCGCTCGTCCATCACAGAGCTGTTGGTCATCCCCGCTGCACATGGTACCCAAAAAGGGTGACGAATGGAGACCCTGCGGAGACTACCGGGGGCTGAACGAGAGAACGATACCAGATCTATATCCGATACGACACATTGAGGATTTCGCGCAATCACTTCCAGGCAAGAAAATCTACTCGTCTCTCGACTTGGTACGGGCTTTCAACCAAATTCCGGTCGCTGAAGAGGATATTCCGAAGACTGCCATTACGACACCGTTTGGGCTCTTCGAGTTTCAGTTCATGACGTTCGGATTGCGCAACGCAGCGCAGACATTCCAACGGTTCATTGACGAGGTTCTTCGGGGGTTGGACTTCTGTTACGTCTACATCGACGACATCCTGGTAGCATCGACATCAGAAGAGGAACACATCAAACACCTGGAGACCGTATTCCACCGACTAAAGGAGTACGGTGTCGTAATCAATCCAGCTAAATGTGTATTCGGTCAACCCGAAGTTAAATTCCTGGGATACTTGGTTTCGAACGGAGGCACACGCCCTTTACCTGAGAAGGTTGAGACCATACGCACGTATCCGCAGCCAGATTCAGCTAAAAGGCTCAGACAGTTCTTGGGTATGCTGAACTTCTACCGAAGGTTCATACCCAAGGCTGCGCAAATTCAAGCACCGTTAAACGACCTTCTTCAAGGGAACATCAAAGGAAAGGCACCCATCAACTGGACGTCGCAGAGTGAGGCGGCATTCGAAGCATGTAGGGAGAGTATCGCACAGGCAGCGATGCTAGCTCATCCTAAACCCGATGCACCGCTCGCAATCTTTTCCGACGCGTCTGACCATACTGTTGGCGCCGCGCTCCAGCAGCTAGTCAATGGCCACTGGGAACCACTAGCTTTCTTCTCAAAGAAGCTTTCGACAGCCGAAGTCAAATACAGCGCTTTCGACAGGGAACTTCTAGCCATATACCTTGCCATTCGACACTTTCGACACATGGTTGACGGGCGCGCGTTCACGGTTTACAGAGACCACAAACCTATCACTTACGCCTTACACAAACTCAACGACAAAACCAGCTCACCCAGACGTTGTCGACACCTGGACTACATCAGCCAGTTCACTACTGACATACGCCACGTTTCCGGCAAGGATAACGTCGTAGCTGATGCGTTATCACGCATCGAGGAACTTGCGACCGCCTTGGACTACGAAGCACTCGCAGCATCCCAACGAACGGACGAAGAGCTGAAGACGTACCTCAGGGAAGGGTCTGCCTTGCAACTCAAGCAAGTGCAGATCCCTGGAACAACGGGAACAATCTTCTATGACATCTCAACAACAACAGCGAGGCCTTTCGTTACGACACCTTTTAGACGTGCAGCATTCAACGTGGTCCACCAACTATCGCATCCTGGAGCCAACGCCACGGTTAAGCTCGTAACACAGCGTTACGTTTGGCCATCGATCAAATCGGATTGCAGAAAATGGGCTCGCAACTGTATCCAGTGCCAAAAATCTAAAATAACCAGACACGTAGCCGCACCGCGTGGAACCTTCGTACCACCATCCTCAAGGTTTGAGCACGTGCACCTTGACATCGTGATAATGCCGTACGCAGAAGGGTACAGGTATTGCCTAACGTGCGTAGATCGCTTTTCACGCTGGCCCGAAGCTATACCGATGGAGGACCAGGAAGCTGCCACCGTCGCTCGTGCATTCTACAGCAACTGGATCGCACGATTTGGCACACCGCTCCGCATCACGACCGACCAGGGGAGACAGTTTGAATCGCACTTGTTCAAGCACCTAAATCGCTTGACAGGTACGACTCATCTACACACGACCGCCTATCACCCCGCAGCCAACGGAATGGTAGAGCGTTTGCATCGCCAACTGAAAGCTGCGATCAAGTGCCACCAGAACAACCGGTGGACCGACGTCCTTTCGACAGTCTTGCTGGGCATCCGCTCAGCCTGGAAGGAGGACCTTCAAGCAACAACGGCAGAGCTCGTCTATGGCGAACCTCTCCGCCTTCCGGGAGAATTCTTATCTGAAAGGTCAGCCAGAGAAGATCACTTTCCTGCGGACTACGTCAAAGAGCTACGACAGCACCTACAGAACTTGCGACCTGCTAGCGTCTCTCGGCACGGCGAGCGAAAGGTGTTCGTGTTCAAAGATCTAGCAACCACCGAGCAGGTCTTTGTACGCCACGACGGTTCGAAAGGGCCACTGCAGCAGCCGTACGACGGACCGTTCCGAGTCGTCAGACGTAACGACAGGACGTTTGTCGTCCACATCCGAGGTCATGACGTCACAGTTACCATTGACCGGCTAAAGCCAGCGTACGTCATGACCGAAGACGCCAGCGAGGAGGGGAACGAGAGCAATCCCGCAGACGCACCAGCCGGTGCCGGTGAGGAGCCGACCGATTCCACACGCGCACCTGAGCCGATCCAAGCACCAGACGCTGCCAAGTCGAAGCATACGACACGATCCGGCAGGCGTGTTCGCTTCACAGACCGTCTTCAAGCAGGATTTTCGTGATTCAAAATCACTGGCAGGGGGGTACTGTGGCGACTATGTCCCCACATACGCCTATGCCACACACTCACACACTCACACACACACACACACACACACGCACTACACACTCATTCTCTCCACACCGAACATAACTGTATATACGAACATACTGAAGTTGTAAATATTCTCCTGTTCTTTCTACTTTTCTACTTTCGCTATTGTTCATAGTTTTCTACTTTCGCTATCCTCGAACCTTTTTCGGGTTTTTCCAAATTCCGCGGTACCTGAAGGGTCGCACTCGGCCAGCACCAAGAGGTCATATAAAATCTGGCGACCAGACATCGCTGGCGAGGCGGGTTTTTCCCAGGTCCCGGTTTTTCCAACTTCTTCATCATTCTTTTCAAAAACCTTTTCTATCTTTTTCTATTATTACTTTTCGGCACGTATGCACCTATCTACTTGCATACCGATGCCGCAGTCTTTAACCAACTTTCGTGCAGAGCAGTTCGATCTTTTCACTCGACTCGAGTTCTCGACCTCTCACCAACTAACATCCGATTTTCTCTGAATTTTGCTTTAGAACAAACATTTGTAACTTATAATCCCTGTAAAATAAACCTACTACTTGTACATATATGTAACCGAGTCGTTATTCGCATTCACCCGCGCAATCACCTCAGGGAGTTTGTTAGGATTGTCGGTTGAATGGGATAGCGATGTCAAAGATGCGTACTTGCAAAAAAACATCGTAGATGTAAAAAAAGCCGCCAAGTACCCACACAAAAATCATAATTGATTTATAAGTGGAACGTTTCGCCAGTCTCCGTCGTGAAATCAAGAAAATAGCCAAGCACCGAACATACCCCTGCGATCTTTCAGCAAGTCTACGTCGTGAAGTCGGAGTTTCGAATGAGGATATCGAAACATCATTCCAAGAGCTACGTACTTGGCGGGCACATTCGGTTCCTCAGAGCTATACAGACAACCGCTTCGTTTTACGCGAAAATTGAGTTTTTCATGCGATAGCGATGAAGTACAGTGGAAAACTAGTTATTCCAACCAATAATCGGAGCAGAAAATACTCCTGTCCTTAAGCATACGTATAACTTTACAGACGTGAATACCTTGTATAATGAATAATAATCTGGGTCGTTTCACTGTCATTCAATTATCAGATCAGACTCGGAACTCTGGAATCACGTGCCTTACTATGAAGCCAATGAGCGATGTACAGCTAGTTTTCCTATGATAGGTAACATACCGTAGAGCTCATGCATGTAGTATCAACTATGGAAGAACAAACTTATTCATTTGCAAAACTGTCGAATCAAGAAAACACTACTTTGCTATTTCAGCATAAAATCTAAAACTCGCAGCTACGAATATACGTGTACGCTTTAAGTCGTATAAAGTATGACAGTTTGATATAATGATGAATACAAAATTCAGTTGATGATTGGTTTGGTGTACCTATACTATGTCATACAATCTTGCCCACGATGCATGTGTGTGCGGTGTACGAGCGTATACACGTAGTGGGAACAGCCGATTACAATGCCTGGAACCCATCGTCGTAACAGTTCGGCCTCACTCGATTGCAAAAATATTTTGTTGCTCATTCGCTTGTGAGGAATAATCATTCGCAACTAGACATTAGTGCAAGAAGATTAGCGCGTGCGAGTTTACGGAAGTGCTGTAGTGCGGGCGCCTTTAGGCGCCCGCGCGCAAGCACGGACGTAAACTCGCACGCGCTAATCTTTCAACTGCTTCGACAAAGTCATCCCACAAGATCGGAAGATGCATTTTGAATGAGTGTGTTTGGAACCGAACCAATGTTATCTGCCAATCGGACATTCGTCAGTCGATGCAAGATTCATGACGTGTATATATCCATCGACCGGAAACATAGTACTTGTCGTGTCCGATTAATCGATAGCTTTTGGATGCCAGATTTGATGAATAAACAATATGGAAAATGGTTGTAGAAAAATAGTTCGCAAGATACTATGAGTGAAAGTACTATCAATCCAAAGCCAACACAACCAACACGAAAAAGAAAAACCGAATGTGCCCGCCAAGTACGTAGCTCTTGGAATGATGTTTCGATATCCTCATTCGAAACTCCGACTTCACGACGTAGACTTGCTGAAAGATCGCAGGGGTATGTTCGGTGCTTGGCTATTTTCTTGATTTCACGATGGAGACTGGCGAAACGTTCCACTTATAAATCAATTATGATTTTTGTGTGGGTACTTGGCGGCTTTTTTTACATCTACGATGTTTTTGCGTGGGATTACCTATAATTCAAAGCTCACAAAGTTTGCTCGCGAATCTGTAACTGCAACTATTATCATTATGAGGATGATTAGCGAAATTGGCAATATATTTAACTTACATATGGCCCAGTCCATATGGATTCACCGATGATTTTTGGCCACCACTTCCGATTTATTTGTAACTTTGGTATATCAATTTTCATGCGATTTCACGAGACACGTGTTTCTGCGTTTTGGCGAAAAACGATGTTTCACCTCTGTTGGGCCATTTTGAAATTTTCATAAAAATAGGGTTCTTCCGAGAATAAAAAATCCATGTTTTTTTCAAATTGCCGCCATTTCGTCACCAATCATCGAATCGCAACGATTTTTATTTTGAAAATGTGCGCAATTTCATAAGCTCTAAGTTCGTTTCTGGCAAATTGTGATTAAGTGCAAGGTTTTTGAGATAGAGGAGGAAAACTGAAGATAGTCAATTTTAGGAAGAATTCGGTCGAAATTCGCATCGAAAATAAATTTACGTCCGTCTCCTTTGATGGCCAAAATATAATTGGATGCTAATCTTGAGTCACCTAGTGGGGAGACCATTCGCCTTTCTTTGCTGTCAATTATTATGTATACATTTTTTCGTATACATATATAATATATTTTTATAAAGAATTTATTAATTTATTAACTTTATGCAACTAAAAGAAAAAAGGTAATCTGAAAATCTTACCAAACGTTCATAACATGTTGACCTATATTCAGTTAAAATTTGGATGAAATTAAGTAGACCCTGGATATGAGATTGCATGTGAACTCAGTGACGACTGTGATTTAAAATTTCGATTGTTGATCAATTTTGCTTTATACTTACTCAGCGATGATAAGCGGCAACAATCGAAAAAAAATTTCATCCATAACCCTTTGATCGAACACCTATTTGAAAACCTTAGATTTACACACTGGAGCAAATTCTTGATTATTAAAATGATGAAAATTGTAAAGACTGTAATCAACGAGAATATTAATATTTCGAGGGTATATACAAGTTTGTTTTTACAATTTAGGAAAACAATCGATTTATCGAGCGGTTGGAAATTAGAGTTTTATCGAAGTAACCCGAAAATAAAATTTTATAGTGTTTTAACGACTCCAAGAATAATACTTGTTTCGAATGAATGAAAAAATGAACAAATTAACGTAGAATGTTGTTACAATGCAATTTTTATTCAAGTATTTGATTTCTTAATTGCCGAAAACTCGTTTACCAGCCGGGGGTTGTACACCGGTCGAAATTCGCACCGTAAATAAATTTACGTCCGTCTCCTTCGATGGCCGAAATATAATTGAATGCTGGTCCGGGGCCATCTGCTGGGAAAACTATTCGACTTTTTTTTCCGTGGTGAGGGAAACGTACGATATTTTTCGATTTCTAAGAGATACAGGCGAATAAGTTACCCTTGATGCGAATTCGCACCTGTCTGTAATCGTCAATCGAAAGGTTAATTATTCAATTCTCAATAATTCTGGCTGTGTTGATCAAATCAGAGGGGAATTAGGGTTCGAATTAGTCGTCGTAAGTAAGAAACAAAGGAACACGTATTAGCTTTTTGGGGCAACTGCCAATATAAAAATCAGCATACAGGTGGACGAGGGGCGGTAACAGCGCTCGAGAGTGGCGGAGGAAGCAGGAGCAGCGGCGAGAACAGTCCCGCAAAGAGGCGGTGATGAACAATTTTCGAGTTTTTTCAGATGGAATGTTTGATGTCAAATAAAAAAAATAAAAAATCAATACAAAAATATAATATAAAAAATATCACTCAAAGATATGTTATTATTACTGCCCCTGCTATACTTTTTTCATGATCTCAAAAACTCTCACATTAACCCAAAAATCCCTTCGGCTCAAATTGACGATCACAATATACGACTGACGATAACACAGAAACTTCATACAGGCATGAATAGATACATCCCCGATTTTGTGACATCCGGACATCCGCGGACATCCGGACATCCACGAACATCCGATTTCGAACTTTAATATAATATATGATGACAATAGTTATGCATTCACGATCGGGATTTTAAAAATTCGAAAAAATGGCAATTTGATCAAAATTGTCTCTTTTTCGATTTAAAATCGTTTGGTATTTTAGGTGACATCAAAAATCGGTAGATCTTATCGAACCCTCCGATCATGAATGCATGCGGAATCATAGAAGGAATGTGTATGTATTGTGACGTTGCAGATTTTCTGCCGTCACAGAGCCCTTCTGGCGAACTTTTTAGCTGACTATACCGCGAGAGAGAGGTAGAGCACGTCTCAACCTCGAGATAATAGCGACACACCTAGTTAGGAAATATTAAAATTAAACTAATTTGATGTGTTTTTCTGTTAATGTGCGATGCGAGAGAGCGAGAGAGAGAGACGATTTAGATCAAGACTACCGCTTCTAGAATTTCCGCTCCGAGACCTTCCGTTGCTGAGATGACCACAACTATCGCCACTGAGACCTCTATCAAGCCACAACCGCCACAACCAAAAATCAAAAAGTGGCATACAGAATAATTAAGGGCCAATTAAAGGCTAATTAAATGCCCCATTGCAGAATTTAATGCTCCTTGTTTTCCGAAAAAAAACGGTGGCGGTGCCAGGTTGGGTTCAAGCTGCAACCGCCACAGTTCAAAAACCAAGAAGCACACCGAATTTTGAAAACGTGATGTCATAGCAATTAAGGGCTAATTAAAGGCTCTCGATACAGACATTTTTTAAATTAAATGTTACACCCCTATACGATGAAACCCACCCCCAGATGGAAAAACCAGAGCATTTTATCAACAGGATTGTCGTAGAGAGTTTCAATCGGTCCCAAAATACTCGCAGAATTAAAGGCTCTCGACGAAACCCTGGTCTGAATAAAGTGCTCCAACTTCAACTTATTCAAGTCACGTCAATAAAACTATCTTCTCATATTTGAATAACCGAGCATCTAATTCCAGAAATGGTAACAAAAATTTGGAGTAATTCTGTTCAACGCCTGATTCCTATATTATTTCTCCTAATTCAGCTTTATTTCTTTTAAAAAAGTGGTTTGACTAATTTTTTGGTTACGATATTTTATAAAACCAGCAAAACGTTTTAATATTGATCAATTGAAAACGTCAAGGCTGTCAAGAGGGACTGATAATGGCAATGTGATTTCGTTTTTAGCGCGTTTTTGGTAGTAATTCGTAACGTGCTCTGCAGCGTTCTATGAACATTCAATTTCCAATTCAAACAGGCTCCAAGTATGCCCCTTCACTAGTTTCATCTACGTTCGTTAACAATTCTGCGGTGCGGTGTATGGTGTGGTAGGACACTTAAATTTAAGATAAGAGCATTTTATCTTGGCTTCTAATACACGAAGTCCTCATCCATACTTACACCCGCATAATGCCATGTTCGGTTGCCACGTGAATCCGTGAAGACCCTGTATTGTCTGCTCAACATCATGATAATTTTATACTTTAAGCCTTATTATCGAACCATCAAATTGGAATTATAGAAATATGTCAATATGTGTACTTCACGATATCTCGTGCCATGTTGTAAAAGTTCTTGTATTTGTTCACCTTCTATTATGCCTGATTTCTCGGAACAAGTCCCAGAAACTTTTTCTTCCTGCTTCGGCCATCGCGATGATATCTTCTCGACGCAGATTAATTTGTTATCATAACTTCGGATACCTATTTCAACGATACATTTGCTTTGAATGCTAGTGTGTCGAATTCCGATAATAAGATGTCAGCATGAAATAGAAACACTATAGTTTGCTCGCCTGGCAGGTACAGCTCAACGCGAGCTTATTGACATGTGACTGTTTGGACGTGCATCGACGTATGTGCGTGTGATTATTTTTTCGGAATAAAAGGTACGCGTCACCTATGGATTCGATTGTTAGTGATAATAGAGCAATAGATAGTCTTGAAGGAAATCACCATACTTTTTTTCCAATATCTGGCGTACTCGCTTCATGTGTACCAAGGTCATAAAGGAATCATGTGTACGCTTAAGTATTGCAACTGTGCCTAAGCTGGCGATTCTCGATAACCACTAGCGCGTCAATGAAATTTTCCGTGTCTGCCTCCCAAACATCACGAACGGGAGGGGGCAGGCCTGGTTCAGTCAGTGGATAGGGCCGAGACGACACTTTGTCCTGGACTAGAATCTCGTTATCACGTTTATCAGCGGTCATCCTTGTGTGTCATCTTTCGAGCGATTTTCTTTTCATCGCGGAGTCAGGCCATCATTTTCAAACAGCATCCAGAATCTACAACCAAGCAGCTGGAGAGCAGAGGTAAGCAAGAGCATTCATATTATCACGACTGACTTTCATCGGTAATTAGCTGTCTTGCGCGTGACCGTCTTGGTGCTCCGCTGTCGATTTTCTACGGATATTTTCAAATCCTACCTGGTTTCTAACTTTTCAGGCTTTCATTGTCCCTAACGAAGTAATTACCGAGTTTTTATACTAGACGTTTCTGCGAGTACATATAATTTCCGAGCATTATCATATCTTCCGCGCGTCGACGTCGCTTGTTCTGGAGCATCCTGTGATTGAGTCTTTGCCCCGAAGCAGCGTATTACTACGCGAATATTATTCGAGTTACCTTACATCGTTTGCAGTTTCAATTTTTTTTGTTCGCCGCAAGCAGTATCTAATACAGTTGCCTATAGATTAAATTGTATTTTAAGCTAAGTATACTTGGTTCGACCTTGGATTGGTTTTTCCGACGAGATTGTCAGCTTTGGTTAACGATTAGATTTGTTTCATTATCGCCGTATGCGTACCTCCCGTCGGTTGAGCAAGACCATAGTCAAGCGTCGACAGCCTTTCGCTTTTGCGTTACTTGTGTTATTTTCATTTTATTTACTTTTCTTACCGTTCGTTCGAAAATTTTTCGCTACGATTGATTCTTTTTATTCCAAATCATAGTCACATAATTTGTCTTATTATTATTTGTTCCGTCCTTCACCTTTCGCGACATAGTCCCCCCCCCCCCCCCCCCCCCCCCCCCGCTATTTAGGCTACTGCAATACAATCACGGCGAACCTCACGCGTAATTACATCACCATTAACGCCGTATTCTCAAGTACATACATGGGTATAATAAAATTCAATTTCAATGTATGTAAACAAATATTTGTTTCCGGAGTACCTACAGACGGGACGGTTATTATGAAGAATGTAACTGTGTGAAATATAAATATTTAGGTATGTATTTTTTTTTTATCACAGGTACGTGTTTCAATCAGTCCAGTCGTCAGTAGTCAGTCCAGTCTTTATCTATAATAAATCAATAAATGGGGTCTGGCAATGAATTTGGACCCAATTTTTAATGGTTTCTTGTGCGTGTCGTCTATTTCAAACCACACTCCTGATGGCCTCAACACACAGGTTGTGTAGTGCCCTATGCCCTGTACTAGGTCTCCGGATGAACGAGTGTGATTCGAGGGTGGCTTAAAGTGTATCACACTGACAAGTGTGAATCGACGTCCTTCACACAATGGATCGCGGAAACTTCCAGGTATATCACCCAATGAAAGCTGATGATCGTCAACCTCCATCATGATAAAAGGTCCTGTATTGTAAGGTAATAATCATTATATTAGTATATTAAACCTATATAATGCCATACATTCGTGATATAAATAAATATCACACGCATTCTTGTATTATCATAATAACAGTTTATTACTATAGTAGTTTGTTTGAGGCGTCCATTTCAAATTCAGAATGATTTAATACTGGTTTACTGTCATACATAGAGTGAAAGATTTTTTGTATTGGTCATATATACTTTTTAGTTTCATACCCAAAACCGACACCAATTCAAAGATACCAAAGTATATACCTACTTACGTATCTAGTGAATTGAAAGCAACGTTGGAATATTTATTTTTTAAAGCCAAGAACATCTTACGTCATAAGGAACGTTTATCATGCTCTCCGAACTTCATGAAAATACAACTTTCGCATTACTTGCGATAACTAAATAAAATTTTGAATGTAACTTTCTAGTATCAAAATAAATATATCGTTGAGTATTTTTTCCCCTCGTCAGATCACGACGTATTAGGTATACGAATTTCTTGTATCTTTGACTCTAACTGAACGGATAACCAATTTTAATGAATTTTTTGATAGAGGGGTGTCTTATTCATTCAATCAATGTGTAACTGATCATATGAATTTCTGTGTTTAGTCAAACAATTTGCTCAAAATTCTTTGATCATCCATAATATCGAGCAATAGAGTAGGCAGCACAGACATAAAAGGACATGATCTGGCACAAAAGCAAAGCCTTGTGGATAAGAAACTTGTTGAATTATTTCGTGTAGAAGAAAACAAATCTCAAAAGCAAGACACCTTCATTTTGAATACGTAAAAGTTAAAAATCCCTTAAATCTAGGACTATATCTCATGCAATTTTTTGATTGCTCGAACTTTGTTTCTCATTTTACAGAATGTTTTATAATTGTTGATTATCCATCGTCGATGGCTTGCTTGTCAAGAATCACATTTCACTAGAAAGGTGGTAAGTATTATTGAATAGCTGAAGAGCTATAATTGCTGAAGCTAAAGAGAAATAATGCGAAAATTACTTACCAATTTCAGAGAATTCGGTACCAGTGACTCCAGTACATCCCTTGTTGGGACATGGTCTAGTGCCTTTTAGAGCAACATGCTCCATTAAAACATCATCGAATCTAATGGGGTCGGATAATATTTCGGAGGTAACGCTAACTGTCCGCAGCTGTTTTTCCCGAGGCTCGCATTTATTGCTGCATATAGTAACCTCTCGTATGCTTGGTGTATTGCCGAAAAGCTTGCCGACCAAGTAGCAGACATTGGTTTCACAATCTACAAGGTTACAGCTTCCAGTAGTCTTCGTAATCGGATGTATTTCAATCAACATTTCAGCCCTCAGCCGATATGAATGCGCTGGCAAACCTTTGCTCATGATATCGATGACCAAATTCATTAGAAGATTTTGGTCCTTGAGGCGATTAAAATCTTCTTTTGCTTGAGGTCTATCGCATGCTGTCACAAGCAAGCTGTGCAAGACACTGTCAAATGCACATGTTTTCGTAAACGAGTACTGTTTTTGCCTCGTCTTTGAAACCTGTACCAAAAATATTCATGATTCGAAAGAACAGCATTAACAAGATCAAATTAGGCTAGTTTAATATTGAATAGTTATTACTGTATATTGAATTATATCCCTGAATCAGGGTCTAATAGAATGAGACATGATATTTCAATGATAGATATGCAAATAGCGTTGATGATGACGCTGTATACTTAAGAATGAGTACGGTCGATTAGGATGGTACAATATTACCTGCAATTGTAAACTGTTCCCATTTTTCATTATCGGAATCTTGGACAGTTTATCTATCGATACAGTGTCAAAGGTTGCGTGATTTTTGTCCAAATATCGTGATTTTTTTGGGGGATCTGCAGAATTCAACCCACGCCAGTCTTTTATCTCCCTAGCAGCTAGAATTTTCGGCGCACTTTCGAGGTCTGTACACTGTAGGCATACAGTCGGACCATTCTCAGATTCGACCGACACAGAATTCGTCAAATCATGTATGGGTACTGCACATAAAATACACGATTGTACATTTTTTTTGCCTGGTCGCTTTGAACGGGAAGCAGTTTGGGTTTTAGCTCGGAGTAATTCATGACTGTCAACAGGAGTCACGTCAGCTACAAGAGCATGCTGTGAAGAATCGTCGATAGAATCCTCGATAATGTTGCTACGAAGAGGCGTGTTGTCTTCGTGTAAAATATCTGAATCATCGTTGTTGGAAGTTGAAATATCGGAGTCAGCAATAGTCATGGGTTTATCAGTTGGCAAGACGACTGGAGCCCCGACAACTTTCATGCGCCCGTTGATATGGTTGAGGTGCTTTCGTAAGAAAACATCTGCTCTCATGGGCCTGGTTTCATTTTTGAGCAGGTGAGTTTTTATGATATTAAACTCACTTTCAACCGATGCACTCGTTGCCGGGACGCGTCCATACCCGAATTGATTACGGCACACGCATGACCATAATGGTAACCAGCTGATATCATTCAACAAACGATCCGCTAGTTTAGGTGAGTAACTGGCATTATCGTGATCCCCTTCTTCAGTCTGTGATATATTTTTTGCCTCTAGATCGATGCTGCAACCCCACGATGACCAATGGTTATTTATTGGCGCACTGCTGAAGATACTTTCGTCTTCCTGACAAGAGGCAGATTCGGATAGAACATTACCTTCATGGTCGATTATTTCTGGGCAAGGATTAATCAAATTTTTAAGTATTTGTCTGTGTTGTTCACATTGAGTAGGCTCGCCGTTCGGTAAGTTACCATCTGTCTCGCACCGTGCGACTATTAAAATTGATTTTAAAATTGTACCCGCAGACTTTTTATCGCACGATAGTATGAGTTGTCCTAATGCAGCCAGGTAAAGACTTCTATGGCGAGGCCGGGTATCTTTTAACAAGTTGGCATACTTTTTAATAAAGTGTGCCACGTCGATCCTTATATAACAAGGTGGTAAAGCCGAGCTGTAACATGCATCGGCATATTCCTCTATTGTCGCGTGTCCTGTAAAAACTTTGACCGCTGCTCCTAATAAAGCTTTAGCCGAATCACAGACGACTTCCTTAGGATAAAGACCAGCATCTGAAACCCACTCTGCTAGCCAGAAAGAAATTGCGACTGTCGTATGTTTTTCACTTAACATTTGGCAAACTGAATATTGCTCTTTATCGTTTAGTGCTACGCAGTGATATAAATATATCGGACTGGTTTTCGTCCCATCGCATCTTTCCAACGGCTTCACTATACTGCCGGTCGCGTCGATAGCAATACAAGCTGGCCTTTGCTTAGCATAGGTCTTGTACACGTGCAACTGATGATTGGTCCAGTAGTGCACATAAAAGGGGTCAAAACCGATGCCGTGAATAGAATTTTGCATCAACTCCCTTTTCATGATTTGCAATGCACGGATCGGATCGCGATCAAGGTATTGTGATGACATATATTCAGATTTAGCGTTGTTAAGCGCTGATTTTTTGTACAGGTGCGGTGGTTCCGAATCTCCTGGCAACATCATTTCATTGGCTTTTTCGGTGCGGTATATGGCGGCAGATTTAGTTAATAATTCTTGGCCGACCATTTTCCTCAAAGGGGCGCGCAGATACCGTTTTCCGCACTGTCCATTACCTTCTTTGGTAACACAATCAATACGCGTGCTGTTATTATCCACGCTGTCAATACAATTGTCGATACTGCAAAATATCGTGCCTCCACAATTGCACGTACCTGTAAAACATTGGAATTATACGATTTCGCATACATATGAAAATTATAGGATTTTGTCTTTATGAAATTTATACAATTTGCATTTACTTAAGAATTAAATGCATCTGGCTCAATTTTAGAAGTTTGTTTTAATGTCTCATTTTTCGTAGAATAATAGTGATTTAGCATTTGAAAGTGATTGAAAAGGTAAACTATTATTCTGGTTGATGCTGTTCGTTTTTCGAATCATGATATTTTTCATATGCAGTTCATTAGTTTAATTATAAATGACTTGCTGTTTATGTCACGGATTTATTGCTATCTTTAGATTTTATTGCTTGTATTAGTCGTAGTTCTATTCTTAGTGTTATTACGATGGTTGTTGCTATTTTTATCATTATCCATTATTATTGTGATTATATTTATTATAGTACACTGAGAAGAGATTTTTTTAAATTCACGAAACCATTTCTTTCAGTAAAATTGTTTGAATAATCATTTGTAACTATAAATTATTAACTGCTCTACAAATTTCGTTTTCCGAATTGAATCCGCAAATTACAATAATATAAATTTGAGTACTGAAAGTTTATTGTTACGATTGAATATTTCTTAGGTATAATGTATTGAAGGAAAAAGTTTTTTTTGGCAACAAAGAAATTATCTCACCGTATCATATTAAAAGACAATCGCAAAAGTACCCATTAGCATACCTCGGATACTGAACAATGTAGATTTTAAGATCAGTTTTTTTATCAAGTTAGGTATGCTCAATAGTTTAGATTAACTTAATGTAGTATTTAAATTGTTATTATTGTAGATATGATTAGAATCCTGAATTTTCACATTCTAGTACTAGTTAATATGTAAATAGTTTAGACTGAGTTATACAAGTGTTTAAATTATTATTATAGTATCAGTATTTTAGGCTCTAAGATTTTGACTTCATCGAATGTTTGATTTGTAGTGGTTCAGATTAGGTCAATATGACATTCGAATTATTATTTTATGTGTGATCCAATACTCATGATTTCAAGATTAAAAATAGTATAATATTTCTACGTATCCGTTAGTTTAAATTAGGTAATTTCAATATTAAAATTATTATCGTTTGTACAGTTTAAGTCTATAAATTACACATGACGATTAGATTACGGATTCGATTTGAGAAATAAAGATTAGAACTTGCGTGTGTACATACCATGTATCGTACCACTCTTTCCATCTCGCGTGAGTTTGGAATTGTGGAAATTGAAGGCACATTGTATTTTCGTCAAATTCCAAATTTAATTCGTCACCCATTCTTGCCAGAGACCTGGCTTCAAAACCGTGCATTGCCGTTCATACTGTTTGCGTCTAGTTAGATCCCTTCTTCTGTACACCTTTTCTTCGAAGAGTTTCTGAAAATCTTCTTTACTAGCCCAAATTGTGAAATTTTTTGACCCTGGTTCTAGACTAGAGTCGTTTTCAACAGTGTTGGTAGAAACTGCACTACTATTTGCACTTGAATCATGAACACTAACACACTTGATGTTGGCTTCACTCGTGGAAGAAAATACCTGTCGTCGAATATCTGTTTGACACACCATCGAGTATAAGGTTCTAGCGGAAAGTTTGTCATTCAAATCGGCAGCTATTAAGCGCCAAACCGGATCCAACAACACGATTTTGTTGTTCGGCCGTATAATATCCGAACTCCTTTTTAGAATCGCATTGATAACGATTTTACGCTCTACTTTGCATGGTTTTCCCGGTGGACGAGTCATTTTTGAACACAATATGTAATTTCTAATCTTTTCGCTGCAATATCAAATAGTAATGATCCTAACGAGAGAACGAACAAGACTAAGGGTTTTCAACGTGAGCTATGGTTATAAATGAAAACGATCATAAGAGCCGAATTGCCAAGAATCATTCGAAGAATACTTGGAAGAATATCGCATGCAACACTGTTGCGCTCAAATGATAGCCCGCTGCTAATGAAATTTTGATACAAACGATTTTTGAGTTTGTTAAATAACGAAGCAAAACTAATCGAAAATTCCCTGCATCAATATTTTGATTAAGCTAGAATATGTATCAACAAAAAAATTCATTTCTCTGAATTGAAAGTGTATGCGCAACGAATTTTTGGAAGCACTTAATTCAAACAAGGGTTTCGTCGAGAGCCTCTAATTCTGCGAGTATTTTGGGACCGATTGGAACTCTCTACGACAATCCTGTAATAAAATGCTCTGAATTTTCCACCTGGGGGTGGTTTTTCTTGAATTTCACAAGTTAGGGGTGAAGCACTTACTTCATACCCGGGTTTCGTCGAGAGCCTTTAATTCTGCGAGTATTTTGGGACCGATTGGAACTCTCTACGACAATCCTGTAATAAAATGCTCTGGTTTTTCCATCTGGGGGTGGGTTTCATCGTATAGGGGTGTAACATTTAATTTAAAAAATGTCTGTATCGAGAGCCTTTAATTAGCCCTTAATTGCTATGACATCACTTTTTCAAAATTCGGTGTGCTTCTTGGTTTTTGAACTGTGGCGGTTGCAGCTTGAACCCAACCTGGCACCGCCACCGTTTTTTTTCGGAAAACAAGGAGCATTAAATTCGGCAATGGGGCATTTAATTAGCCTTTAATTGGCCCTTAATTATTCTGTATGCCACTTTTTGATTTTTGGTTGTGGCGGTTGTGGCTTGATAGAGGTGCCACTGAGGCCTCCACGGTACGCAGCCCGGGACCTGTACTTCAGAAAGTACCGAGGGTAGTACCGCACCACCTGGAGGGAAGGCTGTTGACCTTGGACGAAGATGCCGCTGAGAGTGAACAGGGCCTGCATACGGCTCCCTGTCAGCTGATATCGCTTACCGCTGAGCATCTGGCCTGCAACGACGGCGTATAGGGTTGTACGCTACCATGCCGCAATCTCCCGTTGCCGCACCAGCTTCCATCCAGCGCCGTCTTATGCAATAGGCACAGTAGGCACTGTGCCTAGGGCCCACGACATTTTTCAGGGCCTACGAGAATGTTTAAACCAACACCGTAGTCTAAACACCATGAAACGTAAAATTGCAAAATTAGCAAAAGTCATTTTTGCTCGAAACTAATACTATCCGAGTCCAAAAACATCTGAAATGTAAAAAAATCCGTCAAGTACCCAAATTGTCTTACAATGAAAATTCACGACAAACCTATCGCCAGTCTCTGGCATGATATTAGGAAAGCTTGCAAATCACTACAATTTCCCCGCAAGTATACGTCGTGAAGTCGGACCTCGCTCTTTCGTGTAGTGATATCGAAACATCATTCCAAGAGCTACGTACTTGGCGGGCACATTTTTTTTCTGCATTCTACCGTGATTGTGCACAAGTTTATATTTACATTCTATTGGCTGCAGGATCAACAAAGATACGACTGTACGTTCTGGCATAAGGCGATGGATTTTAGATTCCAAAACTTGATCGGTACCAGTTCATAAAAATAATTCGTTCAAAAAATGCCACGCTGTCTTGGGGTTGAGAAACTTTTACTTGTAATAATATTTGCAGTGCAGAGGTATGTATGATGTATCCAGATATATGTAGATAATGAAATTAGATGAAGAATAATTATAAATTAATTTGAACCGAGTTCGGTTGATTCGTTGTCAGCTACTTGATATGTGCCTTGAATTAGCTCTTCATACCTAGTTCCCATTGGTAATATACAGTCAGAATATCGTCGCGCCTTCCGGGCGCCCGCACTCCATCGCATCCGTACACTCGCGCGCGACGAATTTTGCTGATACATATTATTGTATAACCGAGAGGAAGGAGAAGCACACATACTATTGGTGACTTCAGATATCGTCAACAAGAATTGGTCCATCGTTGCGTACAATTCAGGACCACACGGCAAACAGTTACTTGAGAATATTTGTTGTCTTCTCCTTGCCGTCAAATTTATCACCGTAATATCATATTTGATTACTTATAAATTATTTGAAATGAAAACCTCGACAAGATAAGCGAGTCATCAAGAATCTGTATTCAAGCGACGAACGTAGATATAAAGAGAGAATTACGCATGCCGATAATAAGGCTGATGACTAGATATTATAAGCTGTTTATGCAAATACCGTCATGTCTATAACAAGAAAAGTATCGCATTATTTGTATACGGATTATGATTAAATTATCAGTCCAATTATTACGAACGTTACTATTGCTTAACAAGTATTTCTTGAAGAAAAGTGGAATAGTGAAATAGTATAAGTGGAGGAAAAAAAATGTGCCCGCCAAGTACGTAGCTCTTGGAATGATGTTGCGATATCACTACACGAAACAACGAGGTCCGACTCCACGACGTACACTTGCAGGGAAATTTCAGTGCTTTGTAGACTTTCCTAATATCATGACAGAGACTGGCGATATGTTTGTCGTGAATTTTCATCGTAAGATAATTTGGGTACTTGGCGGAGTTTTTTACATTTCAGATGTTTTTGGACCCGGATTATACTTCTCCGTACTTGCCCAACTCATGTGGCATAATAAAATCTATCTATCTATCTATCTTCGCTACTAACAGGGGCTCTGCTTAAGGCATCCACGTGTGCTAGTTTCGTGCCAGGTTTGTGGAGGATTTCAAAGTCGAATTCGCACAGGAGGTTGTACCATCGAACTATTTGAGCATTCTTTGTCTTTTGCGCGTTCAAATACACTAACGCTTGGCAGTCGGTTACTATTTCAAAAGTAATGTTGATTAACAGATTGCGTAAGCGTGACACTGCCCAAATTATCGCCGATAGTTCCAATTTACTGGAATGATAGTTTTTCTCGTTATCGTTAGTACGTCGACTAATCGCGTATACTAAATGTAGTCGGTCGTCAGTGCCTCGTTGCATTAGCATAGCTGCGAGACCTTTTGCGCTAGCGTCCGTATGTAATTGTGAAAGTGCGTTTTTCAGGCTCGCGAACGCTTTATCTTCGTTCTCGCCCCACGCGAAGGGCTGATTTGCTCGTAATAGTTTATGTAGAGGTTCGGCGATCTGTGCAAAGTGCAAGGTACAAAGCGACGAAAAAAACTTGTCATGCCCAGAAATCTGCGCACTTCGTGAACATTAACTGGGGTGGGAAATTCCACTATTCCCCGAATTTTGTATTCTCCTGGTTCTATCCCTAGTCCCGAGATTTCGAATCCGAGGTAACTTACTTTTCGCTTTAGAAATTTACATTTCGACAATTTTATCGTTAACCCGGCTCCCCGTAATGCCTCGAATACCAAGATTAGCTTATCTTTTAGGTCCGACCAATCCTTACCGGGTATAAAAATATCGTCTAAATAGAACAACACCACCTGATTTCTCAGTGGTCCTAAGGCTTTGTACATGGCCTTGGAAAAGTAAAAGGGGCTGTTCATCGAACCGAACATCATTCGAGTGAATTCGCCCGTTTCATCAGGCGTGATGAATGCTGTCTTGGCACGCGCTTTTTTCGCTAAGGGGACTTGTAAATAACCATGCGCCAAATCTAAAGTGATGTACAACGAGCTTTCTCCTATCTGCCTCAGATGCTCGTCTAGATCAGGTAGGGGAAAATGCATTCGCGCGGTTTGCTTATTCAGTTTACGGTAATCGACTACTAATCTTTGTTCTCCGGTCTTCTTGCGAACTAGAAGGACTGGGCTCGCATAAGGTGAATCCGTCTCCGTTACGATTCCCTGATCCTTCCACTCTTTTACAATTTCTTTTAAAGTCTCTCGCTCTGTATCGCTCGCACGGTACGGTTTGCTGTAGACTGGTACGCTACCTGGTATTTCTCTAATTTCCATCTCGGTACTTTTTGTGCATCCTAATTCTTCTACACTCATCGCCACACAATCATGATAATCATTTATAATACTTAATAAGTCCTGTATTGTTTCTTCGTCTTGTTCCTCGCCTACGTCGACGTCCTCTCGTCGTATGGTTGATCGTGTTAACGCTCGCTCTCTCCGTGGTAAGTGGATTATCTCTCTGCCTGCATGAATGTTAGTCTCCATCAGTGTCTGCGCGCGTTCACTCAAATTTAGAACAGGTAATTCGTGGGTGTCGTCATTTCTGGTTAATTCTATGAAATTGATCGAACGCGGCGGTAACTCAATATCTATTATTGTTTTTCGGTTTCTATTCTCATAACTACCCGTCGCGGAATTTTCAATCGAGATCGCCTGCGTGTTTTGTTCGAATAATAATTCGTCACCGATTTTATGATAGTTTACATGCGGTGCTTCGGTGAACGTTCGGCCGATTATCACATCCACGTTTTGCACATCGTCTGCTACGACGCGTAACATCACATCACTCACACTAACGTCATCGACAGTTATCGTTGCGCGTACTATACCTGGGGATTTGACCTTGAAATGATCTGGTCCGAAACTTTTTAATTCTGAAATCACTCTTATTATTTCAAATTGTTCGAGTAATACAATAGATGCTTTGATAGTACATTCAGAACTTCCCGGGTCGATTAACGCCTTTAATTCTTTATCGTCTACGCGTATTGCTTTCAAGTACTTACTCACCGCGTTCCGATTGGCACTATTGATTTGATTTACTGGCCTTGATTCGGCATTTCCTTGCACAGTACAATGTCTCTGAATATGTCCCTTTTCTTTGCACTTTTTGATGTATTATTGTTCATTATTTTTCTTGACCCTTTTTGATGTATTATTGTTCACGGTTGACCTTGATGTCGGTTTCGGTTTATTAGCGTTGTAATCCTTTACATTTCGGATTCGTTCAGTACGTTGGGCCATCATTCGCTCGTATGCTAGTATGTCATGCAATAGTTCATCCCGGGACGTGTGTACACGCGCAGCCATAGCGTGACACAATTCTCGGGACCATATTCCGACGAGTATTTGTTCTTTTGTATCATCCAATCGTAATTTCAAGTAGCTGCATAGTTTTGCCTTTGCGTGAAAATATGCACTAAGGGATTCGCCCTTCTGCTGCGTTCGTACGGTTATCCTTTTCCACTGTAGTGTAGTGCTATCCTGCGTGCTGAAGGTCGTGCGAAAGGCGATCTTGAACGCATTCCATGTGCTTAGATCGCGTGCGTTCATACGGAACCAATCTTTAGCTCCATCCTTTAGGTGCGTACGTGCGGCTTCGAGCGCAAAACTGTCGGGCCAGTGGTGGAGTTGTTTCATGCTTTCTATCGTCTCCAACCATTCGGTTTCTCGTAGGCTACCCGTGTCTCCGGTAAAATCACCGATGTTCGCACTCAGATCTGGCATAATGTGATAATTCGCTATAGCCTGCTGCGGTTGTTGGTTGTATCGTGGTGGATCGTTTGTTGACAGTTGGCTTAACAGTCTTTCGAGCATCATGTCCCTTTTTCTCCCCTCTTCTATCATTGCCCAAACAGCGGCTTCCAGCGCTTGCGGAGAGCTCAGTGATCGGTTTTGCCCCTCTTCCCCGGTACATGTGTTGTCAATATCCATCTCACATGGTCCGGTTGCTCCTTCTTGGGATCCCGGTGCGCGGGGTGGTTGCGCGTTCGTGGTTCATCTGCCGGTTCCTAATCCCCGTGTGCCGGCATTATCTCCGCCATTATGCGACATGGTTGAAAAATTCAATTGTGAATTATTGGATAAGTTATTACTTCTTAGCATTGCACGCACATTGCGGTAAAATGTTTCAAATTCGTCTTCGCGCACTATATCGACATTTTCGTTCATTTCTTGGGCTTCTTCCGGGTTTCACTCACTTCTACACACAGTTCGGTTAATAATTCGAATCTTGTTGCGGCCATTTACTTTCAGTATCGGTTGTAACGGTCGTGCGTTCTTCTCGCTGTTTATTCGGTAATTCTCTTCGAAAACGATTTTCGTACTTCTTTATCGTGATTTCTTTGGGGTATTATCCCACTTCTGAATTGTTATTGTTAAGAATTATGGGTATGGATGTTGGTAAGAGGTTGAGTAACTGCAATTGTTATATATAATAATATATTTATTCATGATGAATACACTTCGGTCTCACCAGCATTTTCGTGTAGCGTGGCATTGGTAACAACGTATCGCACAGTACTCCCCACTTCGCATCGCGACACCCCTCACCCCTTCCACATATGTATTTCACCTAGTGAGTGATAGGTGTCACAACGAGTACGGATTTACTCTTAACTCAACAGTTATAGATATTATTAATATTGAAGTTTGTCTGGGCGACGGGCGGAATTTTTAGTTTCCTCACCTTCGCTTAGATGTGGTGTAAAGGAAACTCATGATTTGCCGGCAAAATTAATATACTTTTATTATATAATGAATTTGATTATACAAAGAGACGCCACAACAGAAACCTCGTAATTGATTTAATTTAATAATTAGGGAACGATTGGACCTTATTCCTCTCCGTACGCGCACTGTCGTCCGCACCATTCCACGGTTAATTACACACTACTTGCTACTTCGCTCCTCGTTCGCTTTGACCTGTCTTACCCTTTATTTTGGGTTTTTCGCTCGACGCGTATACTCACACACACACACACACACAAACATTACATACATAGTAGTTCTATTTATTAGATTCGTTAATGTCTACAGCCGGTTGCCCTCGCGGTAACACAACGTATACTCTAAGATTAGCTGCTACCAGCTGCTACCACACAGTTTTAGTGAAGATACTTGCGTTCGAAGCCAACAGTGAGTACTCTTTCTGTTACGTCGCCCGCCGCGCATCAAATCTAAGAAATCCATGCGTTGAAACACGTTGAAATTCATTCCGTCTCTGAACTTTCAATATTGTCATTTTCATGCACATTCACTGACATACATTCTCACTTCGCTGTGCTAATTCAAGTCAATTTGAATTGAAGTTTTTTGAGACTAAGACCGCTGATGGGTCTTAGAATATTGGTTTTTCAGTTGTTTTAGAATACCTACACTTTTTTGAAATATATTTCTGTTAAATTAAACTAAAGAGCTTGAAAGGAAATAAATCTCCCAAACACTTCCTTTTATGTTGTTAAATTTCAGTATATTTCATTTTCTCATCATACACATTGATTACAATTATTTTCACTGATTCTATACGAGGAGATATATTGGACATTTTTGCCATGATCCTCTTTTACACTCTCTCTCCAAACTCTGCACATGAGTCGCGCGCACCTTTGCGCATGTCGCGCCGCTCTTGTGCTGCGCATTCATACACCTGCGCACACACACTTGGGACGCATGAATTCACATACCTCAACATACCTCCTTGAATTCATGCGCCTGCATACTTATATTTCAAATCATCACTTAACTTAACTTAAGGAGGTACATACACCTTCGAAATTGAAAAAAATCGATTTTTATTTTATTTTAGTTTCGGAAGGCTGGTAACTTAATCTATCTTCACACAAATTTTGGTGTGAAAATGTTGAGTATTTAAAAAGTTACAGCCATATTAAGACAGAGTTTGACAGGCGCACCGCCGTGGCCGCATGGCGCGCTCATTCGCTCATCACATTTTCAAATATAACTTACGTCTTTGATTTGTGTCTAACTTGTGAGTTACGATACTGTACCGAACAGCACAATTCCTATCTGTATCGCGACTAGTCTGTGGTATAAATGGCGTGGCGGGAAGTTTTGCCGCTTATTCCCGCCATTGACAAAATAACCACGCTGTCGTTCGATTGTTTTTGAGGTTAGGTGTTTGCTATTTTGTCGATTTTCGTGATTATTGCGAATAAAAACTCAACTGTAATTTTCATTACTAAAAAACGTTCTGTTTTCGTGTAACGAATTCGAATCAACAGTAATTTTTATTACTAAACTTTTATTTTCCCTTTAGACGCACTTTTAGAGTGTTCGTGTATAATTTGTGTTTATTCTTTTATTCGGTGTGAATATAATTTTAAACCACAATGCGTCCACGAAACTCCGAAACGGATAAAAAACGTTCAACTAGAAGGCCTCGTAAACGAGTCTTTCATGGGAACAAGAAGCCAGTATCAAGGGAGGAGGAGGAGGATCGACCACTGAGTGCCTCAGGGAGAAAACTTTCCGGTTCCAGATCCAGCAGCGCCAGCACATTCCAGGACTTCAAACAACCAGCTCATAACGGGTATAGAATAATAGACATCGACCAGGTATTCAACGCTATTTTCAAGTTGGTTCGATGTGCGACCTGTGCTGGTAAGGTAAGTATAAACGAAACTACCAAACGAGGTCTCGGTTCGACCATAAGAGTCATTTGCGTAAATTGCAACGAGGTAGGTGCTGTAAATAGTAGTAAATTAGTTGGAAATAATAACAACGTTTTTGAAGTAAATAGAAGATCTGTTTTGGCTATGCGTATGCTCGGGCAAGGACAAACAGGGCTACGCACGTTCTGTACGATCATGGATCTACCACCGCCTGTACAGCAACCGACCTTCGACAAACTGGCTGATCGATTGAAGATTGTATCTGAAGAAGTAGCTGCTCGCTCGATGACAACAGCGGCACGAGAAGAGATCTAGGCTACAGAGGACGTCCAAACAGAAGGAGGAGCAAGCAACATTCGGTATCCGGGGATGGTTCTTCGAGGAAGCGAGGCTTTTCCTCTCTTCATGGCGTATGCAGTGTCATCGGAGCAGAGACCGGGAAAATATTGGACGTGGAAGCACTTTCGTCGCATTGCAAGGGATGCACATCGTGGGAAAATAGAGTAGGCACACCCGAATATGCACGATGGAAAATCCAGCATGATCCAGTTTGCTCCGCCAACCACATAGGTAATGCTGGAAAGATGGAAGTCGAAGGGATGCTCAGAATCTTCCAACGATCTGAAGCCAAGGGACTACGTTACACCTCGTACATTGGAGACGGAGATTCCAAGACACATCTCGCCCTCGTCAAGGCAAGGCCGTACAAGAATATCACGGTAAAGAAGCTCGAATGCATCAACCATGTGCCGAAGCGCATGGGGACCAGACTCCGAAAATTAAAAGCAACGATGTCAGGCAAGAAGCTTGCGGATGGAAGGACGCCAGGAGGAAAGGGAAGACTGACAGACCTGGCAATCAACCAAATAACATCATACTATGGGAACGCTATTAGGAGGCACAACACGTCTTTACCACAGATGAACCGAGCAATTTGGGCTATTTGGTACCACAAGCGCTCAAGTGATGCAGTTCCACAACATCACTACTGCCCTGAAGGTAAAGGAAGTTGGTGTAAATGGCAGAAAGCCAAGGCTAACGAGGAGCTTTCTAACTTCCGACACACGGATTCCCTCCCGGAAGTGGTAATGGATGCCATCAAACCTGTCTTTGAGGAGCTGACGAAGCCGGAACTCCTTCAGCGTTGCCTGGGAAGCAAAACGCAAAACACCAATGAAAGCTTCAACAGCAAGGTGTGGAAACTCTGTCCGAAAGCTACTTTCAGTGGATTGACGACTGTGAAGATTGCCCTCAACATAGCTGCGATAACGTTCAACGATGGAGGGAGAGGACTGCTTCGCCTCATGGAAGGATTGGACATCATACCAGGCACGAACGCTCACCGGGGGATAGAACTGATGGATTCTACAAGGATCGGTGCTGCGGAGAAGCGTACGGTAGAGGCGAGCAAAGGCTCGTACAGCGAGGAGGCGCAGGCTCCTTGAAATCACAGATGATGAAGATCCCGGGGAAGGCACATCGTATGCAGCAGGAGCATTTTAAATTCCACCGAGGTCGACTGGGCATTTTGGATTTCATAAAAAGATGAGTATTTTTATATTATTTTTATCTTTAAAAGTTTGGTGAATATGATGTAAAACACTTATGATGAAAGGCAACCAAATTTTAGAAATATTTGAAAAAATTAGGATGGAAGCTTCTGAATTTCTAAAATCTCAAAAAACCAAAACGTCTATGAATTTTGATTTTTTGAAAGATTTTTACCAGATTTATCCACAGGTATTTTTTTTTTTCATTTTCATAGAACGGGTCTACATCTCCGGTGGATAGAACGAACTGAAACTCGCTACAAATCTTCACCTAGCACATCTGTTCAGACTCGACTCAAAACACAGGAACATTGGAGCCAGTATCGATTCAGCGTCTCAAATTATTTCCAAAATCTTAAAAATTAATTTCCCGCTAACTACATTTTCTCGCCGTTGTCGTAGCATACAGGCTGCTACGGTTGTCGAATCTTGATGAAATTTGGACAGAGTATACTAAAGTGATGTGATTTCGGGGCAAACCGATAATATTTCAAAATAAGTTACATCTTCCATTGTTGGAAGCAGGCAACACACATTTTTTCTCAACTTGGGAGAAAAAAAAATTGGAAATTCAAAATTTTTGTATTTAAAAATAAAATTTTCAAAATTTTATTGGTTTGCCCCGGAATGACATCATTCTAGTATATTCCCTCCAAATTTCATGAAGATTCAATAACCGATGTGACCTGTATGCTACGACAACCACTTTTTTTTTAGTCACCTCGAACTATGTAACCCCATGCTTAGAGATCTAGAACTACAAGCAAATTTTGGGTCAAGATACCAGTAATTACCTGTAAAAAAATTAGGTCAATAAAAAATTTGTATGATGTGTAGCAATTTTTAGAAAAAAATTATTTTGAAGGTGTACTATGTACCCCCTTAACTTAACTTAACTTCAATTTTTTCTTTCATTCAAGTTAAATTATTTTCAACATGTTTCTGAATTTTTCAAATTTAACTCGTCCTAGAGCCTTCGTTAATACATCCGCTATATTGTTTTCGAATTCTACTTTTATAAATTCAATAATTTTGTTCCCGTAACACTCGTTGACAAAATGATAGTGAACTTCTATATGTTTTGAATTTTTTGTTAAATTTCCAAATTTTGCAATAGCGATGGCTCCGGAGTTGTCTTCATATATTTTGATCGGTTTTTCAATTTTTGATTTGAAGTCTTATAAGTCTAAAGTTAATAAATTTGAGATCACTTTAATTTCACTGACTGCCTCGCATAATGCAGTGTACTCAGCTGCAGTTGACGATTTCGTCACACTGCTCTGTTTTCTAGACCTCCAATAAATCACGTTTTCAAAAAATCTTATGATAAATCCCGTCGTTGATTTTCTATCCGATTTATCCCCTGCCCAGTCAGCATCCACATAACAGTCTAATATTTCCGCTTTTTCATTTCTTACATAGGTCAATTTTAAATCTCTCGTTAAATACAGGTATTTCAAGATTCTCAGTCCATATTTATAGTGTGTCTCGTCGTAACTACTTTGAAATCGACTGAGGTAATTTACACTGTAACTCACATCCAGTCTGGTTCCTGTAGATATATATGTATAATAAGGCTCCTATTAAATTCCTATATTTAATATCACTTGATTGTATCTGCGCTGGCTTTAAACTGAGATTTAGTTCCATCGGTGTACAATATAATTTTGCATCTACAATGTTATACTTTCTCGCTAGAGTTTCTATATAAGTACTTTGGCCCAACGTCATAATACCTTTTTTACAGTCATAGTAGATATCTATTCCTAGGTACGTTTTTATTTCACCGAGATCTTTCATGGCAAATCTGTTTGAAAGCTTATTTTTAATTTCATCAATTACTTTCTGGTGTTTTCCACAGATCAATAGATCATCAACGAATAGTATTAAAAATATTATCTCATCTTTTTCATACTTTATGTACAGACAATAGGCACTTTCGCTTCTGATAAACCCTAGTTTTCCTATATACTCATCAAAACACTTGTACCACGCCCTCGGGCTTTCGCGTAACCCATACAACGCTTTTTCCAATTTACAAACTTTTTCAGTACCATCGTCGTATCCTAGAGGTTGTTTCACATACACCTCGGATTGCACGTCACCATTCGGGAAGGCTGCTTCTACATCCATTTGTACAATTTTCAATCCATACTGACAACAATATGATAACAGTAATTTTAGCGTCTGTATTTTCGCTACTGGGGAATACACGTCTTCCAGTATTTCAGTCTGTTGAAATCCGCGTACGACTAACCTTGCTTTCTTTTTATTATCTGACTTAACTCGTCAGCACCCAGGTAAACCTTTCGGTAACCTTTACTCCCGTGATGAGAGATTTGCTCATACACATTTACGAACTATACCGAATGACGCCGAATATCCGTAAACTAACGAAGGTCCACGAACAGGCCCGACCATTACCGAAAGTAAAATTTTTATGCATACACCTTTAGTCTTGTGATGAGAAAAACTCTCACAATTTTTGAGGAGCATGAAAAAATTTTTTTTTTACAAATTTTACATGGAATGGAGAAATTTGCGAAATTCGTAATTCGAAAATATATAAAATTATTTGAAGATAGAAAAATTTCCAACCATTCATTTCATTTGAAAAAAAAAGTTATTAACGTTTTAAATTGAGCGTGAGCAAAGTGCTCATAACAAGAGTGCTGACGGGTTAATCGTAAATACCCATTTCAAATTTAATGCCCTTTTTCCTTTTGGAATATCGACTAGTTTCCACGTTTTATTTTTATAGAGACAATTTATTTCGCGATCCATTGCTTCTTTCCACAACTCACTATCTCTACTATTTAAAGCTTCCTCGTATGTTAATGGGCTATCTGCACTTACAACGTTCACGTAAATACAATTTGTACTCAATGAATTTTCTCCAAATCTTTCTGGTCTTTTTCTTTCGCGAGCTGACCTTCCAATATAATTTTCCTTTGTTTCATTATTAACTACATTTTCTTCCATTTCGCTCGATTCGGATCCTTCATCCATACTTTGTTCAGATTCATTGTCACTTTCGTTATCACCTTTGAAACCTACTAAATTTTGTTCGTTATCTACAATATCAACGTGTCTTGCTATAATTATTTTATTATTCACCAAGACCCTATATCCGACATTATCATAACCTACAAATATGCCTCAGTCCGCCTTTCTGTCCCATTTCGAGTCTCGTTTTACTTCAGGTACTTTTACAAATACTTTGCTCCCGTACACTCTCAAATGGCTAATATTTGGCTTCTTCCGAAATAATATCTCAAACGGGGTTTTATTTTCCACCGTGTTCGCAATAGTTCTATTTTTCGGATACGCTGTCGTTTTTACTACTTCTGGCCAATATTTTCTATCTAACTTCGAATCCTGTAGTAAACATCTTGCTGAGTCCATAACAGTCCTATTATACCGCTCAGCCGTTCCATTTAGCTCATGCACGTACGGTGGGCATGGTTCTATAACAATTCCTTTTTCAGTAGCTATATCTTCAATCTCTTCATTCATGTACTCGCGTCCGTTATCACATCTCAATTTTTTGATCTTTTTCCCAGTTACATTTTCGACTTTATTAATATAATCCCTAAAACAATTGTGTACAGCGTCTTTCGATTTTATCGTGTATACCATCGCGCATTTGCTATAGTCGTCGATGAATGTCAAAAAATATTTTGATCCGTCAAATCCAGTCGTTTTGTGAGGCCCATTCAAATCTGTATGAATTACTTCCAAAATTTCCCTTGACCTACTTCTCGTATTCTTAAAGGGTAAATTGTGCATCTTGTTTTGTATACACGTTCCGCATTTTGAATATATAGATTCCAAATTTACCGGTAATCCATCGACTAATTTTTCCTCGCTCATCGTACTTAGATATCTGAAATTTACATGTCCCAAAATCCTGTGAAATTTTTCTTTTTGTGACATTTTTCTGATACGTTTCTTTTCTATCGATGTAACTACTTATTTTATATAGACCGTTTTCTGTGTACGCGATTCCAATTAAATCTCCTATTCCATTATAAATTTTCGAAGTTTTTCCAATCGAGATAATTTTGTTATCATTTGTTACTTTCGCGAAGCTCATCAAATTTTTATCCATCTCTTTGACGTAGAAAACATTCGGAATTGTGATTCCCTTATTCACACCGTTAACAACTAAATAGGTCAATATTTTTCCTACTTTAGTTCCCTTTAAGGTTCTACCATCGCCAACTTTTACGGTAATTGGATTTTTTAAAGTTACTGACTCGTGAAGAAATGTATCATCGTTTATAATATGATCGGAACAGCCACTATCTAAAATCCAGTCAATTCTATTGTTATCACAATTATACGCAGCTACCTTTCTATCATGTTCATCGTTTCGCTCTACCTGCGTGAGGAATGAACCGTTCTCGTAGTCATTGTTGTATGCATGGTGCGCTCCTCCGCCGATGGGTGGACGACGATTTTCAATATTATCATTGAATCATTGAACAGATTATATGATGCAATATGTCGAATACAGGTACAGATATACAAAACGAGAAATCATTGAAAAATTCTCCGATCGGTCCAGCGAGGATGTCATAAAATCAGCAGTTGTATATATTTCAGCGAAAGTGAACCTGCAAGTCGGAGATGTAGAGACTGAGAAACTTGATCGACTGAAGGTTGCTGTGTGGGTTCTCAGAAGTTAATTTAATCTGAGATGGCAAGAGTCAAGAAGAGCAGTAAAAAGGTTTAAGGCAAAAAATGCTGACTGGTTAAACTCAGAGTTTCGTATTCCTGATTTTGAAAGACATGAAAATTCTCTGGATGAAAGTATCAAGTCCGTAAGAGCAGGTAGACCACCTCTTCCTTTTCATCTGAAATCTGAGAGAGCTAAGAGGCGAGATTCTGTAGCAATTAGCGACCAAAATGGGAATGATCCACAGCGGATCTTGATGGCATGTCGTCATGCTGCAAGGTATTCTGGAGAGAAAGACTTATCGGTGGTCCTCAAAGAGATTGAAAGTGGTCAAGCACATCAAATACGGAAAATACTGAACGAACCAAAGCCAAATATAGTGAAGCTGACACCAGAACAAGCATTATCGTTCGTACTAGACCGTTCGCTGTCCAAAGAGGATTATGTTAGTATGCGTTTGTTGCTTAAGAGACAAGGGGCGGACATTTTTCCACTGTATGATAGCGTTCGAACTATTAAAGCTTCATGCAGGCCTTCAAAAGCAGCGGTATCAATCACGGAAGATGAAGCTAAGGTTGCTTTGCAGCCACTACTACATCATACTGCGGAAAGAATTCTCAACTTGCAACAAGATGTTTTATTTCAGTATCTACAGCAGCTTAAAGACACTGCGGAATTGGAAACGGTCTTGATTTGTTCATGGGGGTTCGATGGAAGCTGCGGCCATTCACCTTACAAGCAGAGGTATGAAAATGCGACTGTTAATGTGAGCGATGAAAATTTGTTTGCTACTACGCTCATACCATTGCGTTGGACAACCAAGGACAATATAATACTGTGGAACAACCGGTCATCACAGTCAGCTAGATTCTGTCGACCTATCAATTTGAAATATGTCATAGAGTCAGCAGATATCATCACGAAACAGAAAGCCAGCGTTGAAGCTGAGATTGCCGAACTACGCCCTCTTGAAGTGATGTTAAATAATATCAAGATACTGATACACTTCTCCCTATGCTTGACTCTAATAGATGGTAAAGTGATGAACATTATCACGGGCACGAAGTCCATGCAGACCTGTCCTATCTGCCATGCGACTCCAAAGCAATTCAACGATCTCTCCAATAAGTCCAAGACCACCTTCATTCCGGATGTACACTCACTCCAGTACGGAATAAGTGCATTACACGCATGGATTCGCTTGTTCGAGTGTTGCCTGCACATTTCGTATCGATTGCACATCAAAGCGTGGCAGATGAGAAGTGAGAAGCAGAAAACTGAATACGCGCAAAGAAAACGCACCTTCCAAAAAATTCTTTGGGACAATTTGGGGCTAAATGTTGATGAACCGAAGCCAGGGGGTAGCGGTACAACTAATGATGGCAACACAGCATGAAGAGCTTTTGATAATCTGGACTTGCTCGCTGAGTATTTGGGGCTAGATAGACAACTGCTCCACAATTTTAAAACGATCCTTATCGCTCTGTCTTGTCAGCTACCAGTGGACCCTGTTCTCTTCGACAATCTTTGGTCCACAACTGCCGAAATTTACGTGAACTGCCACTCTTGGTATTCGATGCCATCAACAGTCCACAAGATTCTCATACACTCTGCGGACAAAATGAGGAATAGCTTGTTGCCTCTTGGAATGCTTGGTGAAGAGGCATCAGAAGCACGCAATAAGCATTACAAGAAGTATAGACACGATCACAGTAGAAAGCATAACCGTACTGCCAATCTAACCGATCTCTTTAATAGAGTCATGGACACCTCCGATCCGATTATTTCATCTTTAAGCCTAAATTCACGACTTGATAAAAAAAAAAAAACAATTGCCACTTCCTAATGAAGTGAAGAAACTACTTGCTACTTCTACAGAGAACATATCGTTCACTTCCGATACGGAACACGAAGACGACGAACAAGACTTAACTGGTCTTCCAGAAACGGATGGACTTTTAGATGAAGTAGATTTGTCCGACGAAGGAGAGTTGTTCAATGGAGATTCACATAATTAGTGGAAGACGAGAACTCATGTTATTGAGCAGCGTTATTCATAAGAGTCCGAACAACCTGCACATATGATCAACCGCCATTTTTTCGGCTAGTTGACCCGCGATTCTCAATTTTTTCATTTCCACAGGGCATTCGTGGAGAACAGCTCTAAAAACTCGTTCGTGCATTTATGTAGACAGTGATTCTTTGGATAGCAGGTCACCATTTTGAGTACATCATTTTGGGTCCGCCATTTGTGGTTCATCAATTTCTACTTAAAATTCGTGATTAGCAGCCTAAAAACTCAGAAATAACGATTCCCAGCTGAATTGTATGTGTTTTTCCAATTTTTTATCGCATAATGGGTCCGGCATATTGAATTCCGAATTCTTATTAATAGATTCGAAATAAGTGACAACAAAAACCCCCGAAGACAGATTTTCATGCAAATCTGTGGAAATTTTGTATTTTCTTACGCCATTTTGGGTCCGCCATTTTAAATTAAAAATTTTTCTCATTAGATTCGGAATCAGCGACCACGAAAACCCGCAGGGACCGATTTTCATGGGAATCTGTGAAAACTTTGAATTGTTTTACAGCATTTTGGTTCCACCATTTAGCATGTTGAATTTTCGTCATCAGATTTGGGATCAGCGACCTCGAAAACCCCCGAGTAAGAATTTTCATATCAATATGATCGGTGTTAGAATTTTGGCCACTTTTTCGGGTCTCCCAGTCTACTGTGCAACGACCCGAACCTAATCAAAATCCTGTAACTTGTACTTACTGTAACCGCAGAGGTCACACAGAAAACATTTGTTATACCCAAGCCCGCGATATAAAACAAGCTAAATACTGTATATCTTGCCAGAGACAGGGCCACACCCCAAACGAGTGCCGCTCTGCTAAAAATCAACAACAACAACCTAACCAATCACAACAGTCAAATCAACAGCGACAATCTGATCAACCACAACAGTCTAATCAATCAAACACGCAATATTCCTGAATATCATGTAATTATTGTAAACGCCAAGGACACACAATCGAAAATTGTAGAAAACGCGCCTACAATAACTCACGCAACCAACAAACACAGCCTCCTTTAAACTCGAACACCGTCCGCCGGTAGAACGCGCCGACGGATCCAGAACAAACACAACAGCGTTCAACGATACAATAAATCATGTCTTCGGCACAGAATCAAAATCAAGAAACGAACTATTACCAGTCATCAAAATCGATATAACAGAAGTAAGAACAAAATCAAAATTTGTAATAGACACTGGTGCAGACATAAATTTCATCAAACTCAATTGCTTAAAAGAGAAAACAAAACTTGACGAAAATAAAACGCGAAAAATGACGGGAATAACAGACGGATTTATTAATACCTTAGCTGTAACCAAATTAAAAATCAACGACAATCATCACGAATTTCATATTGTCCCCGACGACTTCCCAATAGCTTTAAATGGCATTATCGGACAACCCTTGCTATCCAAAGAAGAAGCTCTAATTTCTTACAAATCCAATACGCTAACTCTGACAGATACAGTAATTCCCTTCGAACTCCAAAAACATAATTCACATACAATCGCCGGGACCATCACAATACCAGGCCGTACAGCTCAAGTAATCCCTATTAAAATCGCAAATTCAGAAATCAATCAAGGATACGTAGATACAATCAATCTAGGTCATAATATCCACTGCAGTAAAGCACTCCTAACAAATAGAAACGGTCAAGCATGCATATACGCGATAAACTCAAATGCATCAGCTGTCGAAATAAGAGTGCCGACAGTAATCCTAGAACCTGTCCTCGAAACATTTAGTACACTCACACGAGAAACTACTACAGATCGCCCCGCGCTGAAACAATTTTCAAGAACGCACGGCGACATATACAATTCTACAGGAGCAATCATTCATTTTATACCGCAAAAATTCCAAATATTACGAGGAATTTCGGTCAAACTACTAGAAGCTTGCAATCTAAACGAGTACGAACTCATCACTTACGCAAAAAATAGTATAGTCGGAGATACTATAAAAGATATAATCCCTAGCACCTCACAAGTATTATACCACTCAATAATCATGGCAACATATTACAGCGACACAGACGATATAATGATTACAAAATCACTCGATGCCCTAAAAAACCATCTACTAACGCAAAACACAAAATCAATCTCAATTCCTGACCTATCTGACGAACTAGGCAAACAAAAATGGGATAAAATTTGGAAAATAATAATCTCAACCTTCAATAACACAAATATTACAGTAAAAATATACGATACTAAATCTCCTAACCCAACTCAAAATACGCACGAAAATCTAAACGTGTTGACAATAAACGACACAATCGAACCTAACGCTACTACAACTGCCAATAATGATAACAATAAGTCCGAAGGATTAACGATCCTTAAAAACTTGATGCATCTGGATCACCTGAACAACGAAGAAAAAGAATCCATACTCGCACTTACAACAGAATTCAACCACCTAATTTTCCTACTAGGCGACAAATTATTACATACGCCCTTAACAAAACATTCAATTCCAACCACAGACAACATTCCAATCAACGTAAAATAATATCGATATCCAACCATCCACAAAGACGAGATACAGAAACAAATTTCCGACTTATTAGACCAAAATATCATCCTCTCCTTATAACCCAGGTGCGGAAGGTAACAAAAGATGGAGAATGGTCATAGATTTTAGAAAACTCAACGAAAAAACCATAGGTGATGCGTATACCCTGCCAAACATAAACGACATACTCGACCAGTCAGGAAACGCTCAATATTTCTCAACCTTCGACCTCGCTTCAGGCTTTTACCAAATCCCTATGGACCCAATTGACGCCCATAAAACATGTTTTTCAACTCCACACGCCCATTACGAATTTAATGACATGCCATACGGACTCAAAAACGCCCCGGCGATATTTCAGAGACTGATGAACCAAGTTATATCCTGTCTAGAAGGAAACATTGCATTCGTATATTTAGACGACATCGTTATCTACGCGCACTCCATAGAAGAACACGAAACAAAATTCAGAAAACTAGCCAATCGACTACAATCAGCAAATCTAAGTCGAAAAATTGGAAAATGCGAATTCTCAAGAAAAGAAGTAGTCTACTTAGGACACATTATTACAGAAAACGGTGTGAAACCAGACCCTAAGAAAATAATAGCAGTCAAATCATATCCAGTTCCTAAAACAGCCAGACAAATCAAAAAATTCCTCGGTCTAGTCGGCTATTACAGACGCTTTATCGAAAACTTTTCAAAAATATCGAGACCATTAACTACACTACTCGAAGAGAACGTTAAATTCCTCTGGACATCCGAACACCGAATGGCTTTTGAAACCTTCCGAGACTTGATATGTATATCCCCTATATTACAATATCCTAAATTCGATCAACCATTTATCTTAACAACTGACGCATCTAAATATGCGATGGGTGCCGTACTCAGCCAAGGTAAAATAGGAGAAGACTTTCCGATAGCCTATACTTCACGAACACTAATCAAAGCAGAATCAAATTATTCCGTAATCGAGAAAGAACTACTAGCCATTGTATATTCAGTCCACCATTTCAGACCTTACTTATATGGACATAGATTTACACTTGTTACCGATCACAAACCTCTCGTCTGAGTCATCAGCGTCAAAGACCCAACTTCACGATTGCTGAGATGGAGATTCAAACTAGAAGAATACGACTATGATGTCGTATACAAAAAAGGACAAATCAATTGTAATTCAGACGCATTATCACGCAATCCACCTGTAGATGCTGATAAACTATTACCAATCAACGTAAAACGCGACCGAAATCCGAGCTCAGATAGTATATCAAATCCTGACGCGAAACGAAGAAAAGAAGTCTACCAATTCCCAACTCACCTGCGACAAAGTACAGATGACTCACCAAACCCCGCGTCTGCGAAGAAATATAAAGGCGACATCGATGCAAATACAGAAAACAACGAACTTACTCATATCCCCATGGATTGCCTACCATCAGCAAGAGGAATCGTAAACTTCTCAAATAGACCCCTAACAAACTATTCACTAACCGACAGTTCTGTAGATAATCAAATACTCACAAAAAGACTGATTTACCTACTATTGGAGAGTCTCTTAGACAACCTGACTACGTTCTCAGAAGATCCATCCACAGGCGACTCGACAGACAGTTTCCCGATGCCTAAAAAACCAATTAACGTCTCAAAATCCACTAAAACAATAAAAATCGATTCATCTACGGACACCTCCGCCGATAATTCACCATTATTCAAGAGAATCGATCAAAAACGAAACGCTACGTATACAGACATTTTCCTGGACAACTTACCCTTAAATAAAAGATTACGAAATACCGAAAGCCATTCGAACACAAACGCTTCAATCAGCAAGCCTAACCTCACTCCAAACAGTCCTAGCGATAACCGAGACTCAAGTAACACGCGCAAAGATAAAACAACGTACAACGAGCCCACTAGCGCGCGATCTTCAACACACGCCCCGTATATAAACTACGACCAAGAAAGCCCAAATCTCCTCCACTATCACCTGACACATCGTCAGACGACGACCATATCCCTTATTATAAACAAAAACTCCCTACTTCCAGCGAATCATGGACCTCGAACCGCAAAAATCCTGCTTCTAAACAAAACTCTCCCGTTTCCAGTGAATCAGAGACTCACAAAACAAATTATAAAAAATCAGATTCAGACGTTGCCAAAGAAAAACAACGAACAACAATGCCCAAAACTACCACTCCAAGACAACACACTAAATGCCCAATCACAGAATCCATTTACCATAACCCATCCTACAAACAATTCCGAGAAGTCTCAAAACTCTTACCAGACCTAGAAAACCAATTCATAACAGAGATAACCGAAGATCTATTTACAAAATACGACAATTTAGCACATTGCATCCCAGCTGACTGTCTAATCGGACAAGGTATAGCACAAGGAATGATTGAACGAAACATTATAAATCGCGACGTATTAGAATCAAAGAACCCCCGAGTAGGTGACATCATAGTAACACCGTACAATAACATCAAAGTGTATAACTTAATCACTAAAGCGGAATTTTTCAACAAGCCTACGTACGGAACTATGTATAACATTATATGTAAGCTCAGACAAAAACTAGAATCAGACAATGTATAGTCAATATCTATCCCAAAAATCGGTAGTGGACTAGACAAACTAAACTGGAAGACCGTCCGATCAATGATTCACTTCGTTTTCCAAAATTCGGACGTAAAAATAACTATCTGTGATTTCAAACCAAGTCAAAGAACCGCACCGCATTCAGAAAATAACCCCGAAAATCCAAACTCAAATAACGAAAATTTCATACAAACCGAACATACAAACATACCAGAAAATCCACAAAACAACTACACAGAAACAATGTTTGAACTAAGTGTTACCAGGACTTAGCTATCCTGGTTCGCCTCTATTTTCTCAGTATGTGGAAATGATGCATCAATGTTCAACAATACGTAATTTATTAAAGGTTGATAACATCATTTATAAAGATTATGAATATAGATAGAATTAGTAGAAGCAAGTAGTTCTAATAATTTGCTATGGTATAAAGGTAGTTTAAGCTAGGCAAGGTAACCTAGTCAGACTTATAGTGAAAGATCAAAGTGGATCAATGAGTTGGTCGTTACTCCCGGAGTATAAGTGTACTCTAGAGGAGAGATGTATGCTAGGTACTGTAACGTCGGTGTCAGAGGGGCACCGCCGCACCCTACGGCGTTCCTCAAATAAAAACTGAATTTCCGAAATAAATACTCTAGCGATAATTTTTGTTGGGCGCCAGACCCTACTGCGTCAGTCACAGACAACTACGATAATTCAGACTAAAAAGATACAGAAAAGTTTTCGGAACGACGGCCTTAAAGCTCACGGTTAGCTCAGATATACGGCGATAATGGTAGAGTGGGTAGGTTCGCCTTCTAATTAATAAAATAAAGTTTGGTACACCAGATAAATCCTTCAAGGGAATCCACGATTCCGTATATTCCAGTTCTTTGCGTTAACACTTAGTTGGCGGTAACAGATAAAGGCAATATAACGAAATAAGATGATCGGAATAAACTACTCAAAATAATATAATAGAGACGGTATATTATGTGATTTGACTTGGGATAAATTCGAATTTACAAAGGAAAGAATATAATTTAACTACGCCTGATTTTCGACGCGGCGGTAGCAAAAAACAGTAACACGCCGGTCGGCTAGCGAGCGCCTTAGAAGCGATACAAAGCAAGCTATTATACTACGTTTTAGACTGCGTATCACCGAGCGATACGATACTCTGGCAAATTTTCTAACACGGCGGCACGCAAGCGGTATTAATTATAATATAGGCGATAATGCTTTAACAACTGAATTTGACTAACTTTCTCAGATAACAGACTGGATTCAAATGTGCAGAAATAGTTTATAATCAGGGGTTCGCAATATACGGAACGATTAAGTATCTCGGATAACGATAGATTCAACGATATACAGCGGGATTCGGATCAAAGAAATTACTTATTAACTAACTCAGCCTATGACATCTACGTTCAGCCAACCCTCGGGGAGTTGGAAATTAATTAGCGACACACCATGCACAATAATATAATACTAACTACCAAGATAGATCAAAAGATAACTACAGAAAATAGATAGAGAAAAGAGATATAGAAATTAGATAGAGAAAATAGCTTAATCAAGCGGTAAAGTAAGCAAGTAGCAAAGTATCAAGCAACACGTACCAGAGATAATCAGAAAAGAAAGGTCTACTAAACTAGGCAGAGAAAATGGCTACAGCCAGTCACGAAGTCCTTTTACTGAATTTCCTTAGAGAAAAATGAACTAATCACGTGGCCCGGAGGCTTCACGCTACACAAAAGATATGATAAAGCGGAAAATTCAGCGAGACCTCGTGGCTTTACAACAGATCGAGCAAAGAGACCTTACCTTACTGAAGATGTGGTCTCTGCACTCACTTAACTTAACTTAGTTCTTTAACTTTAACAAACTTAACGGCGGTAACTAATACTAAAGGAAACTTAATAATGGCACCAAGTGAGAGCCTAATATGACCGAGCGAGAGAGAAGGCTTTCAGCACGTCTGTTTAGCACACTAGTTGAACGTAGAAGTGACGAGTTCTTGCAGGATTTCAGTGGTCTCCTCGCTGCTCCTTACGCCTAGGGGGTGGGGAACCTATGAGGTACATCTCATTACTTGATTGGCTCCCTTAACCGACGACTTCGTAGCAACAGCTCGTCAGCCGTTGTCTACGAAGCGTCATCTTGTTGCGGGCCATCAGGCGTAGGGCTCCGCGCTTCGTAGCGATATCTCAGACGTTCCTCGAGGCTGGGGTTGCGAGATGACGTGGAGGAAGGTGTGACCTTGGCTCTTACGTAGCGGTACCGTCCTTGCGTTACTAATCTCTCCGGGATAGGCTCTACAGCGGCAGACTCACCCGAAGTCGACCTCGCTGCAGCCTCCTGACGAGATCTAGGTGCCCCTGGACCGGATCTGCACCTCTCTTGATCCATCAGTAGCATGCGGGATGCAATTCTCGCCCACTCTCGCATGGCCAATCCTTCGGCGATAACGTTACGCCACGAGTCTTTCCTGGACCAAGCGTGGCGTCGGTAATAATAACAGGAGCGGTAGATGGTAGCTGGTGCGTTGACGGGAGGTTGCGGCGTCGTAGCGTACAACCCTGTACGCCGTCGTTGCAGGCCAGATGCTCGGCGGTAAGCGACATCGGCTGACAGGGAGCCGTATGCAGGCCCTGTTCACTCTCAGCGGCATCTTCGTCCAAGGTCAACAACCTTCCCTCCAGATGATGCGGTACTACCCTCGGTACTTTCTAAGGTACAGGTCCCGGGCTGCGTACCGTGGAGGCCTCAGTGGCGATAGTTGCGGTCATCTCAGCAACGGAAGTTCTCGGAGCGGAAATTCTGGAAGCGGCAGTCTTGATCTAAATCGTCTCTCTCTCTCTCTCGGCGTACATTAACAAAAAAACACATCAAATTAGTCTAACTCTAATATTCCTTAACTAGGTGTGTCGCTATTATCCAGAGGTTGAGACGTGCTCTACCTCTCTCTCGCGGTATAGTGAGCTAGAAAAGTTCGCCAGAAGGGCTACTGTGACGGCAGAAAATCTGCAACGTCACAGTACATACCCGACGAAGACTGACTGTTAATTTTTAAACTTAAACTGCATTAGCCTGGGTTTTGGAACTGAACCCAAGAGGGTGGGAGGCAATGCCAGGTACCTCCATGCGTGGTATGGTAGGGGTTGGAAAAACCCCAAGACGCCTACGTCACACTCGCGAAGCCCTCGACATGGGGCCTTTGCAGAGTGCAGCCGAGGGACCTTTGCGTCTAGCGACCACTTGAAAGCCATAAACCTGGGAAAGTTCGAAAGTCCCAAATTTATGGACCTTCAAAGGGCGCAGAACGCGTTCTGGTCATTGTCTTTCTCGCTATTTCCAGGCATGGTTATTTGTGCTAACACTCATGTGCACTCTTTATGGCACCAAAATCCTCGAAGGGTCTGACCTGGCCTGGGACTGTCTCCCCTCATGGCGTGGGAAGTTCCATGAGTCAGACCGTTAATTATTTACAATACGTAATAATACTAATACAATATATGAGCGGATCCACGTCACTTCACTCGAAAATAAACCGTCAAGTCACGGATTTTTGCGCCATTCAAAATATCTTTAGTACTATGGAAAAAAAAAATACAACTTCGAGGATTTTGAAAAATTTTCAAAAATGGCGGAGTTAGAGCTATGTGAATTTTCGTAAACCGGTGTTGCACCGCTATGTTTAAAAATTCATATCTCCAAAAGTATTCAACGGAGCGGATTGATCTTCGAATCATTTTGTTCGTAAAAGAATACGCTTTCATGCAAAAAATAACAATGCCAGAAAAAAAAATTCCTTCGCTTTTTTTTCGTCGTTTTTTTTTTAAATTTCACTGCCATTTTCGCGGGACTCACAGAAATTCATGGAGATAATTTTTTTTGGATACCTGGATCCTTCCCCTTCAATCCTAAAAAAAAAAATTCATGGAGAATTCACCTGGGCCGGAGAAAAAAAATAAAACGTCTCGTCGCGCGTCGCCGCGCGCGCCAATCCACGCCCGCACTACTCCCGCAAGCTCGTTGTGTCGCATAGTGGAGTTATGACTGATGGATCTTTTGAAATATTTTGGTGGCTCTGAAAAGGGCCGATGTTTTTAGCGATGATTCGCTGGATGACACTTAGTAGAACACCTCTGTTTTATATCAATTCATAATTTTCATCGAATCAAATTTTTCTGTTGCGGAAAATAATTTTGTTTTGACGAGTTTATGGGATGTTGGAATGACCGCATGTAATTTCAGAGTACCATGAACTGTCAATGCTTTATCGAATCGATTTTGTAAAATAGATTCTTCCGTTTGATGTTCTGCAGACGTACAGTACGCCAAAGATATGCTGCGAAAATAAGAACATGCCCAATTATATAGATCCAGCGATGTTTGAATAGGATCAGAATTGCCAATCAGTTGTAAATTCGCACGTGAAGCTAATCTTTTAACAGTTCCACCTACCCCATCACACGGCTCTTTCCCATGTGATGTAGCAAAGAAATGCCACTCGGCTTGGCATTGAAAGTCTTCAAAGTGATGTGTTATGTTTATGAAATTCTTTTTGTTCTTATATTGGGAAGCTGCTCCATCGGAGAAATGAATTATTTTTTCTATAGGAATTGAATTTTGAAACTTCTCTGTCATAAAGTTGATTAACTTTTTTTGAAATAAATGAACTGCAACTGGATTATGTTTCAGATGCTCTGAAATGATCACAAAACTAAAATGTCTCGATTGGTCGTGACCGTAACTTTTATATTAAACCAGGATTGGATGAACAGTCGCCTGATTATTGCTCCAGTGCAACCCTTGCGTGGAATCGTGTACAAAAAATGCATAATTCTCCTCGAAATCGCATACTACTAAACATTCGCTAACATTCAAGCTCTCTTTCATCTTCTGCGAATAACTACTTTGCTGCTTCGCAATAAAATCATGTGCAACCAATTTTGACAATTGATCACAGAAGTTATCTATAAAATCCTCGGACTTTTTGGTGAGTGTCTCCAAAGCCGTTCGATCCACTGATATCCACTATTTATAAGTAACGTCATTGATGACATTATTTGCGAAGGCTTCTTGCAACGATGATTGGGCATGTTCTTATTTCCGCAGCATATCTTTCGCGTACTGTACGTCTGCAGAACATCAAACGGAAGAATCTATTTTACAAAATCGATTCGATAAAGCATTGACAGTTCATGGTACTCTGAAATTACATGCGGTCATTCCAACATCCCATAAACTCGTCAAAACAAAATTATTTTCCGCATCAGAAAAATTTGATTCGATGAAAATTATGAATTGATTTAAAACAGAGGTGTCCTACTAAGTGTCATCCAGCGAATCATCGCTAAAAACATCGGCCCTTTTCAGAGCCACCAAAATATTGCAAAAGATCCATCAGTCATAACTCCACTATGCGACACTACGAGCTTGCGGGAGTAGTGCGGACGTGTATTGGCGCGCGCGGCGACGCGCGACGAGACGTTTTATTTTTTTTCTTCGGCCCAGGTATTTTCTCCATAAATTTTTTCTTTTAGGATTAAACGGGAAGGATCCAGGTATCCAAAAAAAATTATCTCCACGAATTTTTGTGAGTCCCGCGAAAATGGCAGTAAAATTAAAAAAAAAAAAAACGACGAAAAAAAAGTGAAGGAATTTTTTTTTTTTGGTTTGACATTTTTTGCATGAAAGCGTATTCTTTTACGAACAAAATGATTCAAAGATCAATCCGCTCCGTTGAATACTTTTGGAGATATGAATTTTTAAACATAGCGGTGCAACACCGGTTTACGAAAATTCACATAGCTCTAACTCCGCCATTTTTGAAAATTTTTCAAAATCCTCGAAGTTGTATTTTTTTTTCCATAGTACTAAAGATATTTTGAATGGCGCAAAAATCCGTGACTTGACGGTTTATTTTCGAGTGAAGTGACGTGGATCCGCTCATATACGGGACGGAACAACAAACATATATAAAAACTCGAATAATATTCCAGTAAATAATGACCGCCCTCCAAACGTCAACCAAAGCTTACACAATATCGAAGAAATGAGTTCAGATGATACACGACAAAATCCACCTCAAATCCCATTCCACATTTTAGCCAAATAGATCTAACGCCAACAGCGACCAATATCAAAGAAACAAACGACGATATTCTCATGAAAAAAGATAACTACGTACACTGCTTGCCAGCCGACTGCATTATAAAAAAAGGAGTTGCTAAACAATTAATCGATATTGGCAGCCTAGATACAAAGGCCGTAGCCGGGTAAGAAGGGGGGAGCGGCCCCCGCGCGGATTGATCTGAAATTTTGGCGAAAAGTTACCTCTGATGTGTAACGAATTCACCCCAAATTTTAACCTTGTAGCTACACTGGAATGAAAAATAAAAATACAAGTAGCATTTTTAGATGATCCTGCTTTTCTCCGGATATAATTGACCGATTTTCCTGAAAAAAATATATGTCGGAAATATACTTAAGACAACCCATAGAAAATATCGAGATCCATATTCGGCCAACAGAACCCCGTGAAATAAATTATCTTATTTTTCATGAATTTTTTTCGGTGACTTTTACACGAGATACAATTACCATATTTTTTGTATAGCGCAATTCAACGTCCTTCTACAACACCTATTTTTTTCAAGTCGATCGAAGAGGTAGAAAATATATAGAGAATAGATAGAAAAAATAAAATGTTTTTTCTTTCGCATTTTTCTTCTGTTCGGGATGAGTGTTCAGAAATCAAGAAAATATGTAAACTCTCTTCAGTTGCATGAAATCCTATTCATGTGACGAAACGTAACTATGGTTTTTTTTATTCAATAGTTCATCTAGTTATTATCGAAGGCGATCGTGTTTCTTTGTCATCTTCGTTGAAAACTTCGTCATTCTATACTTTCCTATTTATACAGTGGAGTTCCGTTTTTGTCCGCTTGGTGGCTACCGGCTTTCGCAAAACAAGCGTCCGCCGTTGTGTATAATACGGAGACTCGTTATAAGACGGTTTACTTGACAAATTCAGAGCATTTAATCGCCATTTGAGACGACTATTTTTTCTAGTATTTCCGTTATTGAAATCATATACTGCAAGTCTTTCTCTGATCGTTTCAGTAATATTCGGGTCAGGTCAATTCATATCGTAAATTCTTATCAATAATATCATTACTGTTCTACCACTGAAGTGTAAAAAAACACACCCTCGGTCAAATATTTCTGTATACTTGTATGTCAGTAAGTTCATGTTCCGCTCGTATGTATCACGTTTCGTAAAATGTCACTCAGTGGTACGAAGAATCCGAAGTGTGCTGTGTGCCACAAACTCGTGTATAAATTCAAAGGTATGAAAAAAAAAATAGAATCAGCCGAAGAAGCAAGAAGCTTTTCACGAGCTTTCCAACAAACGATTAGTATCAACGATATACTTTGTGGAAGTTGTCGCATTGCACCTTACAAACGATCTAAAAATAATGATCGAGATGCTCAAGAACAGGCAGAGGAAGCGGTCGAGGAGCAGGCTTATAGTTTTGAGAACTTGTCCCAATCATTATCTTGTCTTTCAGTTGAAACTCCGGGCGATTCATCATCGCCATTTCTTTTGGACGATCCTCCAGTTCGAATGAAATTAAAGCCTGAAACCGATGAATCACAAGTTGAATCTATTGAAATCGAAATGCAGAGAACTGTGGCGACACACAAGTACTATTGTATTTGTCGGGCTAACAAGTACTTGGTCGTGGTTCCCCCAGAGGCTCGTATGTAATCGTATGTGAAAAGAAGAATATATATCCCGGTAAAAAATCGATGCTGCCGAAGTCATTTAATTAAAAATCGTTTTTATGACGAAGAACTCAACCTCATAACAGTGCACTCAAACTCTGCTACAGTCAAAGCATTTGAATTGACAGAAATGATGGAAGCCTTGGCAGTCGAATGTGACTCCACTATATTTGACAAGATCAGAGATTTCAGATGGTCAGAAGAACAATTAAATATATTCACTGGCCTGAAGTCAGATAATATAATTGAAATACGGGACATGTTAACTTCAATGCGAAGTCATTCTACACGTACAGTGATGCAAGCACTTATTGTCTTTTTATTCAAACTCCGGACAGGAAATTCCAACAAGATGATCGCCTCAGTATTGCAATTGGAACGAGAACAGTTGGTTTCAGACTATTCAGCGTCAGTAATAAAATCCTTCGAACAAGACATCCTCCCGAATCACTTTGGGATATCTGCTCTGTCAAGAGATGATCTTATAGAGAATCATTCAGCAGACATTGCAAAAAGTCTCTATGATAGTCATGACAAACTAATGCTTATTTGCGATGGAACTTATGCACTTCACCAGAAGAGCTCCAATAACGAATACCAACGAAAATCTTTCTCGGGCCAGAAAAAAGTTCCTCTGTGCAAACCTTTCACGGGTTGTACAACTGATGGCTATATCGTTGATATGCTAGGACCTTACCTTGCAAACCAGAATGATGCGGAAATATTGAAAAGTGTGATCAATGAACCCAATGGCTTATGGACACTGATGAAAGAAGGGGACATCTTTGTTCTGGACCGCGGTTTTCGTGATGTCAAAACTCATTTAGAATCGAAAGGTTTTCGGGTACTGATGCCAGCACTTAAGGGAAAGCGTTCACAATTACCTGTTAAAGAATCGAATGAATCGCGCTTTGTGACAAAGATTCGTTGGGTTACAAGACATTTTTGTGAATGCGCTAATGGAAAAAAGACCGTCGGCTGCTGTTCTCATATTGCTGCAATCACATATTACCTAGCACATGGGAGGTATTTATCCAAAATTCCACGACCAGCTGCGATTCTCAGTGAATTGTTCAGAAAAAAGAATATAACTACCGTCATTAATGACGATAGCGACGATGATTGAGTAAGGCAGGGAGAATATCCATAAGTTAACGATGCCCATGATGCAGTAGTAAGAATTAATCAGAGATATGACGATATTTTCAGGAAACCCCACTCAAATTTGAATAAAATATGAAGAGAACTAAGATTTCATTTTTTCTATCTATGCTCTACCTCTTCGATCGAGTTGAAAAAAAAAATAGGTGTTGTAGAAGGACGTTGAATTGCGCTATACAAAAAATATGGTAATTGTATCTCGTGTAAAAGTCACCGAAAAAAATTCATGAAAAATAAGATAATTTATTTCACGGGGTTCTGTTGGCCGAATATGGATCTCGATATTTTCTATGAGTTGTCTTAAGTATATTTCCGACATATATTTTTTTCAGGAAAATCGGTCAATTATATCCGGAGAAAAGCAGGATCATCTAAAAATGCTACTTGTATTTTTATTTTTCATTCCAGTGTAGCTACAAGGATAAAATTTGGGGTGAATTCGTTACACATCAGAGGTAACTTTTCGCCAAAATTTCAGATCAATCTGCGCGGGGGCCGCTCCCCCCTTCTTACCCAGCTACGGCCTTTCCTAAAATCTTAAAACCCAGAAATAAATAGCGTAATCATAACACCAACTGATAAAAAATTCGTCTTCAGTCTTATAACTTCTTAGAAGGAATGAATAACACTAATTATCCTTCGTGACATACTACAAGCGAAACACATAAAATCCTTTTCAATTTCTAAAATAGGCAGCGGATTTGAGTTCGCTGGCCACAAAGGAATAACTAAAACATTTAAACGAATCCGAGCAATATATTTGTGGCCGAACATGAAAAACGACATAGGAAAATTTATAAAATCATGCGAAAGCTGTCGAAGACGAAAACTTGTCAGAAATAAAGTTAAACTTCCGATAGTGATAACCGAGACACCGACAACCGCTTTCGAAAAAGTGTCATTACATATTGTCGGACCCTTACCAACTTCAAACTCATAGAATAAATATTTACTAACAATCCAAGATAACTTAACCAAATATTCAGAAGCAATACCACTAAAAAACATGACATCAACAACAATCGCTAAAGCGGAGCACCCGAATCAATCCTAACAGACCGAGGTCCAAACTTTCTCAGTCCCGTCATGAAACAATTAGCAACAATCTTCAGAATCAAGCAAATAAAAACAACAGCTCACCATCCTCAATCCAACGGTTCCCTCGAACGCAGCCATCAAGTCTTAATCGAATACTTGAAACACTATATTAATAACAAAAATAACTTGGACAGATGGATCCGATTTGCAATATTTTCGTACAACACATCAGTACACGAAGGTACCGGGTTACACACCACCCGAACTCATTTTCGGAAAGATAGCGCGCCAACTATCAAACATACGCCTAGACAAAAACGTTTCGAACAAATATGAAGAATACCTCCAGGAAATGATAACCCGACTCAAAGAAACTAGACAAGGCGCAACAAACAATCTAAAAAACGCAAAATCAAAATCAAAATTGGGATACGATAAACATATAAACGCGCACAGCTTCCAACCAGGACAATATGTCTATTTGATCAACGAAACAAAAAAAAAACTAGACGACCATTATAAAGGTCCATACAAAATAATTCGCATAATTAACAACATTAACGCGGAAATTCAAATAAATCACAACAAAACGAAAATAGTCGACATAAATAAAATCAAACGAGCCAAATGATAATTAATTAACAGAAAAATAAAGCTAACTAACAAAAATATAAAAAGGAAAAATAACAACACCGAAACTGTTTTCATATTTTGAATAAATCCATACTTAACATTTATTAGCATAAGGCGCAATAAGTAAACTAAAACCTGTGGTCAATTATCTAATCCTAACTTATTCATTAACTTTACTTAACCTATTAATGACAACTTAACTAACAGAAGAACTAGGTAAGAAATATCATTTGAATTGAATTATCGCTAAGAAGCGCGGAGCCCTACGCCTGATGGCCCGCGACAAGATGACGCTTCGTAGACAACGGCTGACGAGCAGTTGCTACGAAGTCGTCGGTTAAGGGAGCCAATCAAGTAATGAGATGTACCTCATAGGTTCCCCACCCGCTAGGCGTAAGGAGCAGCGAGAAGACCACCGAAATCCTGCAAGCTGCAAGAACTCGTCACGTCTGCGTTCAACTATTGTACGAGACAGACGTGCACTAATCTCTCTTTCGATCTTTAGTATCTCAGTTATCGCGCTGTTAAGTTTTATAGCTCTTAAGTTTTCGCCATTCTCTTGTTATTCCTGATAAGTTTATTGTTAGTTCATTATCGCTGCGTTAAAGTTAAAAGAGTTAAAGTTAAGTGAGTGACGAACCAAGGTCTTCGTTAAGGTAAGGTTTCTTTGCTCTATCTGTTGTAAAGCCACGAGGTCTCGCTGAATTTTCCGCTTTATCGTATCTTTTGTGTAGCGTAGCCTACGGACCACGTGATTAGTAAATTTCTTTTCGAGGAAAAATGAGCAAAAAGACTTCGTGACTGTCTGTAGCCATTTTCTCTACCTATTCTAGTAGATCTATCTTTTCTGATTATCGCTGATGCTTATTGCTTGATACCTTGCCGCTTACTTGCTTTACCGCTTGATTCAGCTATTTTTCTCTATCTATTTTCTGTAGTTATCTTTTTGATCTATTTCTGTAGTTAGTAGTATATTATTTTGTATGGTGTGTCGCTAATTAATTTCCAACTCCCCGAGGGTTGGCTGAACGTAGATGTCATAGGCTAAGTTAGTTAATAAGTAATTTCTTTATCCGAATCCCGCTACATATCTTTGAATTTATCGTTACCCAAAATACTTAATATTTCCGTATATTGCGAACCCTTCGATTGTAATCTATTTCAGTCTTTTCGACCCAGTCTGTTATCTAAGAAAATTAGTTAGAGTCAGTTGTTAAAGTTATATCGCCAATATCATAATTAATATCGCTAGCGTGCCGCTGTGTTAGAAAATTGCCATAGAGTATAGTATCGCTCGGTGATACGCAGTCTGAAACGTAGTATAGTAGCTTGCTTTGTATCGCTTCTAAGGCGCTCGCTAGCCGACCGGCGTGTTATTGTTTTTTATACCGCTGCGTTGAAAATAAGGCGTAGTTAAATTATATTTTTTTCTTGTAACTTCGTATTTATCCCATATCAAATCATATCATATAAAGCTTCTATTATATTATTTCTAGTAGCTTATTCCGATCATATTCTTTTGTTATAGCAGTTGAATTTAATTGTTACCGCTAACTTGATTGTTACCGCTGATTATTCTGAATATTCGGAATCGTGGATTCCCTTGAAGGATTTATCGGGTGTATCAAACCTCATTTCACTAATTCATTAGGGCGAACCTACCCACTCTACTATTATCGCTGCACATCTGAGCTAACCGTGGGCGTTAAGGCCGTCGTTCCGGTCAATTTTTCTGTATCGTTTTATCAGCATTATCGTAGCTATCTGTGATCGACGCAGTCGCGTCTGGCGCCCAACAAAACTATCGCTGGAACATTTATTCAATAAAGTTGAGTTTTATTTGAGGAACGCCGTAGGGTGCGGTGGTGCACCTCTGACACCATCGTTACAATATATTGTTGCGAAATTAGAGCTCGCGATTATTAAGATAATTATATGTGGGTTCCCGAGAGATATAAGTTGAACAGGAAATGAAATGTGGTAAAATAAATATTGGGTTGTATTTGAGAAAATACACGTCTGTCTAAGCTCAAAGCTAAAACAAGACTGTTTTGACAATAATGTCTTTGTGAGGAGTAACCGTTTATCATTTATCACATGTTAACATCATTTATCTGAGATGACTACTAGACCTTGCAAATTAAATATGAGGGGTGTTTTTCGACCTTTGTAACAACTGCCCCCCCCCCCCCCCCCCCCCCCCCCCCAGGAAAAGAGTCGACCCGACTCTCGAAATGCAAAAATGAAGAGAAAAACGAAAAGTCTAGTTGTCAAATTGTGTGTGCTTGCTCTAATAGGGAAAGTTAGTGTGGTGGATTGAAAATTTAAAGAATTCTTTCCCCAAAACTATCTGGCATTTGCCTTCACTCTCAAGGAAAAACCACACAAAAGAACTTGAGAAGATAGTTGAGCCTTAACCAATCAAAGTGTGAGATTGAATATAAAAATGTTCTTCAAAGTTTTTCTATCTTGAAAGAAGAATCCAAAACGAACAGGATCAGGATGTGAGCGGTATTGTGGTTAGGTCCTGTAATCTGCAAAAGGAGGCGACAGGAGGGCGTAGAAGGGGGGAAGTTCTGGAGTATTCGAAAAATACAACCTTGGTCCCAAAATCGCCCGGTCCAAACCTCTTCAAAAGTTTTTCAGTAAACGACCTATATAGGAGGAAAAATATGAGTTTTACACGTAAAACACATTGAACACGTAGAAAGCGTGAAACAAGATGAATCCTCTTTTCGAGGTCAAGATATAAGAAATAATCAAAATTAAATAGGATAATAAAAATGGAACGATCTTATCTGTGGGGAAGCAGGAAAACAGGATCCGGGTCCAAAAACATCTGAAATGTGAAAAACTCCGCCAAGTACCCAAATTATCTTACAATGAAAATTCACGACAAACATATCGCCCGTCTCTGTCATGATACACGGAAAGTCTACAAAGCACTGAAATTTCCCTGCAAGTTATACGTCGTGGAGTCGGACCTCGCTGTTTCGTGTAGTGATATCGCAACATCATTCCAAGAGCTACGTACTTGGCGGGCACTTTTTTTTTTCTTATCACTTGTACCATTTCACCTTTCCTCTTTCCTCCAAGAAATACTTGTAAAAAGCAGTAATAACATTTTCAATAATCGGACTTATAATTATACCAATCATAATACGTATACAAATAATGCGAAAGTTTTCATGGTATAGACATAGCAGGTTTTGCATAAACAGCCCATAGTATTCAATCATCAGCCTTATCCTCGGTGTGTGTAATTCTCTTTTCATATCTACGTACGTAACTTCAATACAAATTCTTAATAAGACTCGCCTACAGTATGAACGATTTCATGTCATATAATCTAGGAGCAATTAAAATTGATATTATATGCTGCAAAATTGCATACCCAGAACAAAACTCAAGAACGATACGTACGACGGCGAATAAAATTAAAGAATTTAAATGAATATGTAAATTGCAGAGATACGCAGTATAATCGTAGATATTCATCATAATTAGGTACAGTATAATAGCAAACCGTCATACTGCTATAGTCTATTTATATATATTATGGTATCAGCTGTTTGCTTGAACATAAGAATAGTATAGATGCTATTTCACCTTGGCTCTTTTAACCGAGACCCAATTCTGTCGTCAATTGTGTTACGGTATACAATGACAAAAGAGGACCTTTATGGAGAGGACAATTACTCATTTTAAAGTAGCTGCTTATCATGAACTCCTGAATTATACGTAACAATGTTCTTATTCTTATGGATAATATCCGGATTCCCCAATAATATGTGTAACAAAATATCGTCGCGCGCGAGTGTAAGGATGCGCTTGCGTCCGGGCGCCAATAGGCGCCCGCACGCAAAGCGCGTTCTTACACTCGCGCGCGACGATATTCTGATATAGTATACGAACGGGAACTAGCTTGAACAAGGTTATTCGAGGCACATGGTGATATACGGCCTATTTACTTCTGTAAAATATATTTGTTGCAAAACAAGACTCATAACGCGTAAATGTAAGAATCAGGATTATGCTCTAAGTCATCAATCAGATGATGATTCTTTTATGAAATAGGTGTCAGCGACTTGACTGGACTCTGGTTCAAATCAATTTGTAAATCTACTATCTTATGCATAAACAAAGGCAAATTCTTCAGTGATCTTGCAGCTAAGAAAAAAAAAATGTGCCCGCTAAGTACGTAGAGCTCTTGGAATGATGTTGCGATATCACTACACGAAACAACGAGGTCCGACTCCACGACGTACACTTGCAGGGAAATTTCAGTGCTTTGTAGACTTTCCTAATATCATGACAGAGACTGGCGATATGTTTGTCGTAAATTTTCATTGTGAGATAATTTGGGTACTTGGCGGAGTTTTTTACATTTCAAATGTTTTTGGACTCGGATTAAAATCTCCTGACCGAGTGTGAGTACAGATTCGCACCAAAATCAATAGGGAGCTAGATCTCGATGGAGCGTAGCTACGTTTTAAATCTCAAGTCGATACATACAGCCGTTCGACTGATATCGTGGTCCCTAGCAAGCGTCTAGCGAAAAACGGGGCGGAGAAGAAGAAGAAGATTGTGTTTTTTCATCAACTTTAACAGTTAATATCTCTGGAACCAAAAGACCGATTCTGTTCGAATTTGGACAAGGAACTCATTCGGACTGGGACTCATAACTTTGTGAATTTCATCCGATAATATTCACGCATTCGGGAGATATAACGGTATGTTTACAGGTATAAACCGTTGCCTCGGGTAAATAATTCCCGGCTGCGCTCGCCTACCTTCAAAATAAAAATATGAAAAAAAAACTTTGGGGCTTGGTACTTGGCGGCGATTCGCTGCCGCGAATCTTGATAAAATTTAATTAACGCTCTCGGGCGGCCATTTTGCCGTACTAAGCGCTTTGTGACTTTATTAAAATCTCCTGACCGAATGTGAGTACAGATTCGCACCAAAATCAATAGGGAGCTAGATTTCGATGGATAGTAGCTACGTTGCAGATCTCAAGTCGATACATACAGCCGTTCGATTGATATCGTGGTCCCTAGCAAGCGTCTAGCGAGAAATGGGGCGAAGAAGAAAAAGAAGATTGTGTTTTTTCACCAACTTTAACAGTTGATATCTCTGGAACCAAACGACCGCTTCTGTTCGAATTCGGACAACGAACTCATTTCGACTGGGACTCATAATATTGTAAATTCCATCCGATAATATTCACGCATTCGGGAGATATAATGGTATGTTCACAGGTATAAACCGTTGCCTCGGGTAAATGAGTCTTGGCTGCGCTCGCTTACCTTCACAATAGAAATAAGAAAAAAAAATGTTGGGGCTTGGTACTTGGCGGCGATTTGCTACCGCGAATCCTCATATGTTGTTCACCGAACCAATCATCTTCGCAGTCTGTGGTAATAAATATTTCGCCTAAGCCGACATGGATGTACAGTTGGGCAATAAAGTTCTTGTAGGATCGAAATTTAGGCTCATGCGTTTCTGTGTCTATGCTGTTGAGCAGGCCCTTCACACCGCATACCCCGTTCGCAAAACCCATCGATGCATTACGGCCGATCGGTCAGCTAGCCTGGCACGACCGGCCTGTGGATATTTCGGAAGTATTTCTTACTTTACTTTGAGCAGGTAATTTCCCCGGTTTTGCCTTCTCGCCTACCAATTCGTCAAACGTTGGCGGCAAATACGTATAGAATATATCGTCACTTGATTTCAAACTTCTTTATTTTAGTGAAAGAGAGTCAAATTCGAATTCGATCTTGGTGTTATACAGAAGTAACTTATGTAATGAGTTTGAAAAAAATGTTATCTAAAAATATGATGCCCAACTGATCGAAATTCGAAATTCAGATTTATAAGTTTTCGATTGCAACAAATTTTTAATTTCTTGCAGGTATTATTCTATGTAAGTTTTCTATTGAATGTTTATCTACGTTGAGTGACAAAATGAAAAATTGAGTCACAGGGAAAAGAATTGAGGTAACGTATAAATTTGGATAACATTGTATATGTTTATTGAATGAAAAAAACAAAAATCCAAAATTAGAACTCAACAGTAGATAATAACAACACAATATCGATGAAATATAAATAAATTATAATAGAGATGATTTGTAAAATACATAAATATAATAATAGGTCCCGCGCTTTGTAGTTTCAGTCGTCCGGGTCCTCCGCCTCGTAGTTTCAGTCGTCCAGGTCCTCCGCTCCGTAGTTTCACTCGTCCAGGTCCTGCTCTCCGTAGTTTCAGTCGTCCAGGTCGTCCGCTCCGTAGTATCACTCGTCCAGGTCCTGCTCTCCGTAGTTTCAGTCGTCCAGGCCCTGCGACTACGAGAACTACGAAGCGCAGGACCTGGACGACTGAAACTACGGAGAGCAGAATCTGGACGACTCAAAGTAGAGTGCGGAGGACCTGGACGACGAAAACTGCGGAGCGAAGGACCTGGACGATTTCTAGATGAGTATGACAGCGTCGCCTCCTGGAGATGTCTTCGTACGGCATTCACCTCCGTTCTCGTCGTCCTGGTCCTCTGATTCATAGTTTCAGTCGTCCAGGTCCTCCGCTCCGTAGTTCTCGTAGTCGCAGAGCCTGGACGACTGAAACTACGGAGAGCAAGACCTGGACGACTGAAACTGAGGAGCGGAGGACCTGGACGACTCAAACTACGGAGCGCAGGACCTGGACGACTCAAACTACGGTGCGGAGGACCTGAACTACGCGAACTACGGAGCGGAGCACCTGGACGACTAAAACTACGGAGCGGAGGACCTGGACGACTCAAACTACCGAACAGAGGACCTGGACGACTGAAACTACGGAGCGGAGGACCTGGACTCCAAGAACTACAAAGCGCAGCACCTGGACGACTAAAACTACGGAGCGGAGGACCTGGGGGACTCAAACTACCGAATGGAGGACCTGAACGACTGAAACTACGGAGCGGAGGACCTGAACTCCAAGAACTACGAAGCGCAGCACCTGGACGACAAAACTACGGAGCGGAGGACCTGGACGACTCAAACTACCGAACGGAGGACCTGGATGACTCAAACTACCGAACGGAGGACCTGGACGACTGAAACTACGGAGTGGAGGACCTGGACGACTGAAACTATGAAGCAGAGGATCAGGACGACGAGAACGGAGGTGAATGCCGTACGGAGACATCTCCAGGAGGCGACGCTGTCATACTCATCTAGAAATCGAACTGAAACGTCGTACAATAAAAATCGAACCGCCGCGGGCACTGCTCGACTTACACTCTTGAACCGACCCTGTCCATGTCACTCATAAGCCCTGTGATTGGTCAACTAAGATCTTCCATAGCTCCCAAACCGTTAGTCCCTCGAAGTTTTGGTAAAGGAAATTTAGTCTTAGATTTTCAGGAGGAATACACCCACGTAAGGTGGTGCGCCCAACCTGAATCACCCTCTATATACTGTAACTTTTTTTATTGCGTTCGCGACACTGAAGGTTTCGCGAACGGCAAGTTATTGTGAGTGTCATTACTCTAATAGAAATAATCTAGGGCTCCTTGGTAAAGATAAGCTGTTTGTTAGTACCCTAATACGGACTAGGGAAGAGTAGCTCTCCGTAGCCGCGTCCCTCAGACCTGGATGCTGCGAGCAGCACCGAGGCTGTATAAGACTTGGGTTTCAACGCGCGTACCGAGACAGTATTTCGACTTAGGTGCACCAGGTACACCGAAGCGAATATCTGATCTGGGCAGTGCAGTCGTCCCCGAAGGTGTATATTAGCTAACGATGAAATTTGTGTTGGTAGGTAGTATTGAATCTTGGAAAAACAGGTCTAAATGATAAGGAAACCGTCTCAATTGAACATATAATTCATTCAAACATTTTAATATTTCATCTCAGAAGTGGTTGCAACCGGATCCTGATCTTAAGTAAACTAAATAATCTTAATACAATTTGTAGATTCAGCTATGCAACGGCTCTACTACCGTTAATTTTTAATTGAAATGAAATAAAAAAATTGTTTGAATATAAGTAAATTTACAAAGGAATGAAATAAGTGACTCTATTACGTAAAACCCCGCTCCGGCGGTTTCCGTCTATTATAAATGATTCTAGAGAGTACTGCGGCTCTATGTCTGTGCAGTCTCGAAATTAAAGAAAGTGTGAGTCAGTCTGGCGCTTTGCCTAACACTGCTGATTTTCCAGATTACCGCAGCGCTTTATAAAGGTAGCGTTTGACGTCACTTGTTGTGCGCGGTTGACGGTGCGCGTGACAAGGTATTGTATCCGACTATATTAGGGTGTCCGTTATTTCCCAATTTTCCTTTTTTCACTTGGGTATGGTCCAAATCATGAGTTTGTAGCCTAAAAATCGCTATGTAAATAAAATAAAAAAATGTAGTTTCCATTAACCCCTGCCTGGATGACCATACTTTTCCTATTTGATTGACATGGGATTTTTGCACTATTTAGACTTTAATTTTTTTTGCGCTTACTACATTCATTACCTCATTAAATATTGTCGATTCTTCTACTGTTCCTACCTATTTAGATGTACAAATCTTTATATTACCGAAAATAAAAATGTTTATTGATTGACTTTTCAATGCTTTTTATCTATTGAAAGGTTGAATATATGTTTTTATACGCTCTCATTACTTTTCAATATAAATTTTTATCTCTTCAAAACTTTTTTCATCTTCATGAGTTTCGAAGAGGTCAAAATTTATATTAAACAATAATGAGAATGTCGAAAAACATATATTCAACCTTCAAATAAATAAAAAGTATTGAAAAGTCACTAAATTCAAAAATATTCGAAAATTATTGTAAAATACGGTAAAAATCAATTTTGATCTATTCAAAACTCATAATTTTTTTTTTTTCTACAATGTAAAGATTTGTCCATCTAAACAGGTCAGAACAGTAGAAGAGTCAACAATATTCAATGAGGTGATGAATATAGTCACCTAAAAAAAATCAGTCTCAAAAGTTCAAAAATCCCATGTTAATCAAATAGGAAAAGTATCGTCATTCGGGCAGATGATAATGGAAATTAAATTATTATTTTTTGGTTCAATAATTATTTCTAGGCTATAGACTAATGATTTGGACAATACCAAAGTGAAAGAAGGCAATTTTAAAAATAACGGACACACTGATATATGTATATATACAGGGTGAGTCTTTTCAAAGGTCTCAAGTAGGTGGGACTACTTGCGGCGAAGACATGCTTATTCAGCCAATCAGGTAAACAATTATCCGGGTGGGGATAGTGAAGCAATGCTTAATCACAAATTTGACATATCACAATACATCTTTGCGTGCCTTCGCCGCAATTAAGTCCCACCCATCGGAGACCTTTAAAAAGATTCACTCTGTATATTGTAACGAGCAATTTCCCTACCCGGGGGAAGCGAATAGGAAAACTAGATTTTGCCCAAAAGGCACTAACGTGATCCACCCTCAAGAGGTATTCCAGAAGTAGTCAGAGAAAGAGAGGGTTGACGGCAAAAAAGAAAGAAATCGAAATAAGCCACAATTAAACTCTAGACCTAGCAGGTAACTGGCTAGTTAGTAGGAGAGGGGAACGTGGGGGCGGCGAAATGACACACTCCGATACGGTAAGAAAATAAAGAATATATTTGCCTGAGGGCCGGAACGGTACTTGAATAAACAATAAAGAAAATAATAAAAAGAAATGGTAACTTAAAACCAACTATTAAAGGTAACAAAAGAGATTAGGAACGATATAATAAACAAAATAATAAATAAAATACTGGGCGACGCACGTCGGGATCAAACTCGCGACCGGTCGAGCGGCGGAGCACGATCAAGGTAGTCGCGACGGGTCGTACACAAGACGGCAGGGAAAGTACAGAGGTTTAGCGAGTCGGGTAGTACGGCTCAGCTGTACGGCGAGCTACGGCTGGTCGGCTTGTTACGCGGTACGGGACGGCAGGGGGAGGGAAGGCACACTCGCACCCTGCCGGCTCAGCTGACGCGCTCACACAACTAGGCGGCGCGTCGTCGGCGACAGTCGTGCCACACGCACTGATACGGACGGCGAATAGCTGGAGACTTGCGCCTCCGGGTCCAGCACGTGGATCTCCCCAAGGCAAGGGAGCAGGCTAGGTGGAGGTGGCCGTGGGCCCTAAATACACAGGCAGACCGAGAGGCAATCTTGAAAGTATACAGTCGACTGCGCATGCGCGAGTTTTGTCGTCCGCTGAAGCAGGCTGGCCATCCTGAGTTTTAGCTGTCAAACTTTGTTTTTTGCGCCGATGTAATTGATACGGCCTTTTGAGGTTAAAATCTCAATCAATTGCGGTAGTGATTCGAAAAGGCTTAAAAAGCTTTTATTGTCAAGATTGAAACTCGATGTTCTCTGAAAGAACCGTCGAAATTTATTCCGAACAGCTCATTGCTTGCTTCGATGCGATGTATCGGTTCATTTTTAGAGGATTTGTTTATCCGATTGAAATTCGAAACTAGTGGTCTAAATGATGGGTGCTTGGAAAAAACAAAGCAGGTAGGTGAAAAAAGTTTATTCAATCTTGATAGTTTAATACAGTAGAATTAATCCAAATTCTTTTGATTAACAGGAAAAATTGGTAAATAAATGCTGTTGAATTAAAAATTCCAAGACAAAGTTTCCAACAGTCAAATAATTGCATCCGTGCCATTCATTGATACCTCCCATTTAATTTCATCTCATGTGCAGAAATCATTGCCACTTTTGTCGGTTGGCTCAGGAAATTATTATGACTTCTTTTAATTTTAAATCTTTGCATGTAACGTATCTTTTAGATAACTTTCTCGTTAGGAAAAAATATTAATTTTACCAGTTCGAAAATTGAAAAATATCAAACCAATCGTTTAAGAAGTTTGAATATTGAAATAATTTCTGAACGAGCGATGATTTGTAAGGCAACGTGTATTAGCAAATGAATGCATTTTTAGCCTTTGACAAGGTTTGCCGATGTACTTTGAACGAGACACAAGTACAGAGACAGCGAAAGAGATAACTGAGACAGCTAGAACTAGCTAGCAGGCTAAAATTGTAAACTAAAACTAATTTTAGACATTTTCAACTGAAAGTATTCAACATTCCTAGATTTTGATTGTATCAGTTTGGCTAGCGAAACCTATTCCGCGAATTTAATGAAAGACCTGAAACACTATTTCTCTGGATCGAATGACCAAAGTAACAAAACCCAACTTCGAGATGAAAATATTTGTGTGTTCGAATGATTCCTTGATACAATGAAGTAGCAGCAACGGTCAAATAACAAACTTATCATTATTTGCTTGATCAAAGTAAAATGATCAAATATTTGAACACCGTGATCCGTACTGTGATGAGCTCTCCAATTTTGCCTCAACTGATGTAAAAACAGAGGTGGTGGTCCAACAAAATCACTTGAACACCTGTTGCCTGACGGAACGACCAGGTCAAATGTTTGGAATGATGGCACTCATCAAGAAACCATGGTCCTTGCTGGCAGAACGTTTTGATCATCAGGTAAAACACAATTTTCCTACTGCTGACCAATGTTGAAACCTCGAGCCTTCTAAAAGAACGAATTTCATCATTGAATACATGCCAAAATGTCGTATCACTCAAAGATCACAGAATTAGAAATGTACTTACGAGCTTCGATGACTTGTCCGAGGAGTAAACTTGAACGTTTACGATTTTAGTACCACTTCGCTGTTTAATTATTTCGTAGCTGAAAATGGAAAGTGTTATTATCAGACGAGTGCTTTTGATGATTTGGGATTCAACTAATTTCTAATGACATGCACTACCATGAGACGTGAAGCTACAAATTTTTTTTATTTTCAATGATTTATCGAACCCACACTCAAGTTCCGCGATTTGCGAATTTTTCGACACCCACGTGAGGTTAACGAGGACAATAACCTTGACCCTCATAAAATGAGACGAGCTAATTTAACGTCACTATTCATATCTCGAACTATTTCCATGTTTTCCTACGTAATCATATCGAATTTTCGAAATTCGGCAAAAAATCACCACGAGACCAGAAAAATTAGTATCATGGTGCGTGCATTTGTGAACACCACGAGGCGCGCGCGCGCAGACGCCGCAAAATTCAAAATAGTGTGAAGCTGTTACGAGAATGCGATTGGATGATAGTAACGACCGAGAACGGTATCAACCAATCGTCTGTCTGTAGAGTCTCGTGATGAGTTTTTCACTCGAGAATTTGAACAAAGCCGCTAGCAAGAAGAGACCACTTTGCAAAAACATCGCGCGTGTTCAACCTCGTGTTTGTTAAGTACCTCGATCCTTCTGTAAAGTTTTTTACTGGCTGAAAAATGCCTAATTACAAGTTTTCTGTGCAGGAAAAAGTGGAGCTGGTGACCCATCATCTTCAAGGCCTCAGTTATCGCGAAAATAGGGACCATTTCACCGCCGCATACCCGGATACACCGATACCATCGATCGCGACAATGCGCGAGATGGTCTTGAAATTTCAAGCGACGGAAAGTGTCGATGGAAGGTCCCTTAAAGTGTCTTAACGAAACCGGCAGCTAAGTTGGGATACCAAGCTAAACACCTGCTTAAGCGTTGAAGAGGACCCATTTAAGCCGACCAGCCGCATCGCCCAGGAGTGGGATATTAGCAAGCCGTCCGTCCGAAAAGTCCTGCGTGAAGCTAAGTACAAGTCCTACAAGTTTCAAACCCACCAGGAACTTTTGGCTGGCGATGACGATAATCGTCTTCGTTTCAGTGAGGAGATGATGGACCGAATCAATGCAGACGAGGGGCTTCAGAGTCGCATTTGCTTCTCGGACGAAAGCACTGTGGTGCTTATTGGGAAGCCGAACATGCAGAACACCAGGGCCTGGAGTCGTACTAATCCACGTCTTTTCTTTCAGGTCGGTACACAGTATCCGCTGAAACTCAATGTCTGGCTTGGCATCATTGGGAATCGGCTGATCGGACCGTTCTTCATCGATGGAAACCTCAACGGTGAGAAGTATCTCCAATTGCTGAGGGAGCACATCGTACCGGCTCTTAGGCTCATCGAAGAAGAAATTGTGAGTAAATAGTACTATTCAGAGCTGATCTGTTCATTATTGGACTGCCTGTGGTTCAAGAATAAATATTTCCTGTGTTTTCTAGAAGTAATATGATTTTTATCTGAATTCAAGGGCGAACAAGTCTGGTTCCAGCAGGATGGAGCGTCACCGCACTTCACACGAGCGGTTCGAGACTATCTCGATCAGGAGTTCCCTGGTCGTTGGATCGGTAGGGGAAGCCCGACAGTCCAATGGCCCTCTCGTTCGCCTGATCTGTCACCTCTGGATTATGGTTTGTGGGGCCATTTGAAGAACGTCCTCTATGCGCAGGGTAGGATTGAAGACCTTGCCGCACTGCAAGCTAGGATCTTGGACATCCTTCAGAATCTGTCGCCGGATGTTATTTCTAACACGACGAACGCCTTCTACGATCGACTAGGTTACTGTGCTGCAGCTGCAGGAGGACAATTCGAACACCTCTTGAATGGTAACCGGTGGCCAGAAGATGAGTGATTAGGAAAGTGGAGATCGGTCTCCCAGAGTTGTGGGGCGTTTGTCCCGTAAGTTCTCGTTTTGTTTCATAATTTTACTTTGATGACGTAAATTACACTGTGATTAACTGTTATTCTTTTTATCTGTTTATTCTTGGATTTTTGGGAAATCCTTCTTCGTTAATGGAACATTGATTGCTGAACTATGGAGTTGCATGATCTTCACCCACTATTCAACAGAGCCGACGAAGGGTTTGTGAGGGGTCAAGTCAGGTACGTCTGCTATAAATTTACATTCTCTGTACTAGTAAATTTCATGTAGAAGCTGAATAATTTATTTGATTCCTTGCTACTAATTTAATTTTTCCATTTCATGTTCATCGACATTCATTACTGGCCTCCGGAGCACTGCACTGTGACAAATCCACATCGGAGCTACCTTCTACCCGGTTTCAACAATCCATTTATTTTTTACTTTAATTGAATAAAGAATATTTTTGCAATAAACGTCATTTTCACTTACCTGCCTCAGTTTGTCCGGACTGCCACTTAATAATGCCCTTTCAGATTTGATTTTGGATTTCATCTTTCAACAAAGCACTTCAAGATAATTTTTGTAGCAATTGATTTTTGTTTTACTACTGAATCCTTTATTGTACCCATTTAATCATTTTCCGATATGGACTACGTTATTAAAAACTGCTAGTCCATGCTATTTTTTTTCTTTTTTTTATAATCAACTCTGGATTAAAATAAATAACAACATAACCTCGATTGACTACTTTACGCGCGAGAGTCTGACAGCTCTCGCTTCATTTCTTGCATGTTGGCACCCATGCCTCGTAGGTTAAAATATCAGCGCGGGACGATCTCACCGACCAATAAAATTCAATTATTTGGCGCATGCGCAGTCGACTGTATACTTTCAAGATTTCCTCGCGGTATAGTATTAAGGCGGCTCTACAATGAAGTCGTAAGTCGGTGTCATGACGGTGTCGCGGCGGAGTCGGGACGGAATAGGCGCCGACATCGGCACGAAATTGTCGGAGAGTGGCGCCACTGTTTTGTCGTGTCGGTACTTGACAATCTGTACCGGTATACGTCCGCCACTTGTGGCGCGAAACCTATAGCAACAACAGCGTGTAGCAAACTGTCACTGGAATTTGAAATCCCAACCTCGAATGCCGTGAATGATGGATTACAGTATTCATAAGGTCTTTTTGGATTTACTGGAAGCATGAGTTTCTTTGACACAAGCTGTTCATCAGTTAAAAAAGAAAAAATGTCGGAATCGAAGGTGGTGGGTAAAACCGTGTATTCGGTTGGAATCGCGACTGAGACTTGGAATGTACAATACTCTCTTCAAATACTTCCAACTCCACGATCATGAGGAGTTTTATCAGAGAATGCGGATGACAGTTTCTCAATTCGAGTACCTCTATGATTTGGTTAAAGAAAGACTCACAAAAAAAGTATCCGAACACCTCTACCTACAGAACTCCGTTTGGCTTGTACAATAGCGTTTGTATAGAACAATGCGTGATGTGTTTGAATTATTGTATCTTTAATTAGTATAAATGCATATCATTTTTTAGATATTTAGGACATGGAGATAGTATACAATCAACTGCGTTAACGTTTCGCATTGAAAGATCAACCATGAGTTCCATTGTCAAAGAAGTCGGTAAGATTCTATGGGATGTTCTGCAACCCATGTATCTTGAACAACCAAACCAAGAAGAGTGGATCAATATTGCTGAAGATTTTAATGAAAAATGGAACTTTGCAAACTGTTTGGGTGCAGTAGATGGAAAGCATTGTCGAATTGAAGCACCCTTCAATTCAGGAAGCCTTTTTCATAATTACAAAGGATATTTCAGCATTGTACTTTTTGCTGCTTGCGATGCAAATTATCGATTCACATGGGTGAACATTGGAGATTATGGTAAGTATATAATATGACTTGAGCCTGATGTACACGAGCATAAAAATCTGTCAAAGTTCTATGGTTTTCCCTCATAGAATCAGCAATATTTCAGAGAACTCTAGAACTTGGACAGATTACTTGGATTCTGTACATCGAGCTGGAGCACTCTCATACATGACTGATATAGTTATTTATTTGCTAATTTTTCAGAAGTTTATTGACTTATAGTTAGTTATAAAAGTACAAAAAGATTTTGATTCATCATTGTTCAACACTAAGCTCACCCGAGTCTGAATGAAAATTCGAGCATATTTCACAAATCATTGTGATAATCAGGTACAGTACTAATACTGGTTGTAGGATCATTGAATGATGCAAGTATTTTCGGAAATAGCGATATGGGAAAAGCATTAGAAGAAAACACAATAGACTTACCTGAACCACGTGAACTCCCAAACTCCGAAATTGTTGTACCATTTGCTTTTGTGGGCGATGAAGCTTTCCCATTGGAACGTTACGTGATGAAACCCTATGCTCGAAGAAATATACTCACTATTGAGAAATAGTTATTGGCGTAACTAGTAGGCTAAGTTACTCATAACGTGTCAAGCGCAATGTTTTTAGCAAGAGTCGGAGGTGCGCAGGCACGAGCGAAGCGAGTGCCTACTGCGCACCTCCGACTCTTGCTAAAAACATTGCGCTGGACAGGTTATGACTTAGCCTACATGTTGCGCCCATAATTTTATACATCTCATGCGTGATATTCACGTTTTATCAAAAGCCTAAAAAACGAAGTTTGAATGGTTGTTTAGTGACATGGTGGAATAATTTTTACATTAAAATCTTGTCAACGACACCAACCGCACGATCGAAAAGCGTTTATGAGTAAACTCCACATCAAAAACATTCGGCATATAATTTTGGCGACTCGACAGGTAACAATAGGGAGTGGTAATTACCCCGCGTTTCGTTAAGGCTCGAAAAACTGTTACGTTATTTTTCATTACATCACAATGGTCGGTACTGTAGGAATATCGTTGCGTTTTCACGAATAATTCGTTACCAGTCGGTAAACGGCCACTTAGGGTCCGGCTTTTACGCACGATAAAACGTGAATAGCGCGCATAAGTTGTATAAAAGATATTTAATTACCGTTTGTCAAGAGCCCGTCGCATAATCGAGAATGCTTTTGGTATTTTGGTGGCAAAATGGGCAATTCTCCAAAGATCTATATGAGCGGATCCACGTCACTTCACTCGAAAATAAACCGTCAAGTCACGGATTTTTGCGCCATTCAAAATATCTTTAGTACTATGGAAAAAAAAATACAACTTCGAGGATTTTGAAAAATTTTCAAAAATGGCGGAGTTAGAGCTATGTGAATTTTCGTAAACCGGTGTTGCACCGCTATGTTTAAAAATTCATATCTCCAAAAGTATTCAACGGAGCGGATTGATCTTTGGATCATTTTGTTCGTAAAAGAATACGCTTTCATGCAAAAAATGTCAAACCAAAAAAAAAAAATTCCTTCGCTTTTTTTTCGTCGTTTTTTTTTTTAAATTTCACTGCCATTTTCGCGGGACTCACAGAAATTCATGGAGATAATTTTTTTTGGATACCTGGATCCTTCCCCTTCAATCCTAAAAAAAAATTCATGTCGAAATTACCTGGGCCGGAGAAAAAAAATAAAACGTCTCGTCGCGCGTCGCCGAGCGCGCCAATCCACGCCCGCACTACTCCCGCAAGTTCGTTGTGTCGCATAGTGGAGTTATGACTGATGGATCTTTTGAAATATTTTGGTGGCTCTGAAAAGGGCCGATGTTTTTAGCGATGATTCGCTGGATGACACTTAGTAGAACACCTCTGTTTTATATCAATTCATAATTTTCATCGAATCAAATTTTTCTGTTGCGGAAAATAATTTTGTTTTGACGAGTTTATGGGATGTTGGAATGACCGCATGTAATTTCAGAGTACCATGAACTGTCAATGCTTTATCGAATCGATTTTGTAGAATAGATTCTTCCGTTTGATGTTCTGCAGACGTACAGTACGCCAAAGATATGCTGCGAAAATAAGAACATGCCCAATTATATAGATCCAGCGATGTTTGAATAGGATCGGAATTGCCAATCAGTTGTCAACTCGCACGTGAAGCTAATCTTTTAACAGTTCCACCTACCCCATCACACGGCTCTTTCCCATGTGATGTAGCAAAGAAATGCCACTCGGCTTGGCATTGAAAGTCTACAAAGTGATGTGTTATGTTTATGAAATTCTTTTTGTTCTTATATTGGGAAGCTGCTCCATCGGAGAAATGAATTATTTTTTCTATAGGAATTGAATTTTGAAACTTCTCTGTCATAAAGTTGATTAACTTTTTTTGAAATAAATGAACTGCAACTGGATTATGTTTCAGATGCTCTGAAATGATCACAAAACTAAAATGTCTCGATTGGTCGTGACCGTAACTTTTATATTAAACCAGGATTGGATGAACAGTCGCCTGATTATTGCTCCAGTGCAACCCTTGCGTGGAATCGTGTACAAAAAATGCATAATTCTCCTCGAAATCGCATACTACTAAACATTCGCTAACATTCAAGCTCTCTTTCATCTTCTGCGAATAACTACTTTGCTGCTTCGCAATAAAATCATGTGCAACCAATTTTGACAATTGATCACAGAAGTTATCTATAAAATCCTCGGACTTTTTGGTGAGTGTCTCCAAAGCCGTTCGATCCACTGATATCCACTATTTATAAGTAACGTCATTGATGACATTATTTGCGAAGGCTTCTTGCAACGATGATTGGGCATGTTCTTATTTCCGCAGCATATCTTTCGCGTACTGTACGTCTGCAGAACATCAAACGGAAGAATCTATTTTACAAAATCGATTCGATAAAGCATTGACAGTTCATGGTACTCTGAAATTACATGCGGTCATTCCAACATCCCATAAACTCGTCAAAACAAAATTATTTTCCGCATCAGAAAAATTTGATTCGATGAAAATTATGAATTGATTTAAAACAGAGGTGTCCTACTAAGTGTCATCCAGCGAATCATCGCTAAAAACATCGGCCCTTTTCAGAGCCACCAAAATATTGCAAAAGATCCATCAGTCATAACTCCACTATGCGACACTACGAGCTTGCGGGAGTAGTGCGGACGTGTATTGGCGCGCGCGGCGACGCGCGACGAGACGTTTTATTTTTTTTCTTCGGCCCAGGTATTTTCTCCATAAATTTTTTCTTTTAGGATTAAACGGGAAGGATCCAGGTATCCAAAAAAAATTATCTCCACGAATTTTTGTGAGTCCCGCGAAAATGGCAGTAAAATTAAAAAAAAAAAAAACGACGAAAAAAAAGTGAAGGAATTTTTTTTTTTTGGTTTGACATTTTTTGCATGAAAGCGTATTCTTTTACGAACAAAATGATTCAAAGATCAATCCGCTCCGTTGAATACTTTTGGAGATATGAATTTTTAAACATAGCGGTGCAACACCGGTTTACGAAAATTCACATAGCTCTAACTCCGCCATTTTTGAAAATTTTTCAAAATCCTCGAAGTTGTATTTTTTTTTCCATAGTACTAAAGATATTTTGAATGGCGCAAAAATCCGTGACTTGACGGTTTATTTTCGAGTGAAGTGACGTGGATCCGCTCATATGTGGCAATCTAGAAATTGGTGAATGTACTATACAAGCATTGACTTGCCTACATAATTTCATTATTACAAAATAAATGACTGAGAATCCAGAAGACAGACGATATTTGCATCCTCAGTTAATTGATAAAGAGACCAACAATGAAAAAATTATTGATGGCGATTGGCGACAAGCAAGACATCATGAAGACATTTGGCAACCAATCACTGGGAGACAAGAACACTTTGGAGGAATATCTGCTATTCAACAACGTGAGACGTTAGCTAAGTACTTCTGCTCGAATGAAGGAATGGTACCATGGCAATACAACTGTTTATAAGGCTATTATGAATAAAATATAAAAAATGATGGATTATTTAGGGAAAGATTATTGTACTGAGAAAAAAACTAAGTTGATATATGTGTATGTTTTCAGGTTTTTTTTTTTGTTTTTTTTTTTAAATGGAGCTGCCTCAGTTTTACAAATAAAACGTGTTTAATGTGATAAATGCATCAAGAGACTCGGAAGAGTCTCGCGCCAAGTATATTAAAAGACAGAAAATATAAGACCGTAGCGCGCTCGATCGAGTATCTATACCGCACCGACCCAACTTTGACGGAGTGGGGGGATAATGGTTAATGCGTGAACCGTCACGACGCGATTTTTTAGTTGAAAATCTCTTGAGGTCGTAAGTCTTAAGCTACGTCACAACAGGCACGCGTCACACTCTAAATTAATATAGTGCAACCTATTTGGGATAAATAAATACGAATCGTATCGGTAACGAAAGTTGTTTATATTGAGTCTATGAAAGTTAACAAGTATTTGATATGATACAAAGCAGTGAAAAAGAATAATGGTATAAGTTGACGTGTTAGATCTTTGAGTTTGAGTTTTAAGACGTGTTACTCGATCTGATAGTTGGTGCTAGACTGACGATCGTCGCCCGTTGCGAAGACCATCAGACTTGTCCGAAGACGTTTGTCTTTCCTGGCCAGCCCCCCTTTGGGGGTGGAATTTTGACCTTTTTGTTACAATTGGTTGCCGGTGCTGAGGGCGGTTCCGACATAACGCGGGACGAGGCCGTACCTGGGGTTTCCCAATTCGCGGCAACGTCGCGGATTTCCATGAGGGACAGAAAAAAAACCCCGGTTAATTATCGGGCCCGAAGCAAAGTCCCATGCTTATGGTTCGAAAATCTGGTGACCATGTGTATCGCACGGGCCTATTTACCTGGATCCCTTTGCGATCCTCTACGTGTCGGAAACAAAGGGATACAGGATTAGGTTTATACGCTTGATTGCCACTGGCCAAGGAAGACGGATGTATTTTAACTAATTTTGCCTTAGGTACTAGGTACTAATAAACTAATAAACGTATTTAAAAACTAACGCTACTCTTGAGAATTGTCCATAGCAATACATAGATGTATATATACATGATGGGTGACGCACCATACTCCCCCCGTTGAGAGGATCGCGATCAACATCCTTAAGCTAGGTTCTTAGATAGGTTATTCATTGTCTTTATCATTAGCAAGAGGCAATGGTGCCATACGCTTTACATTACGTTTGAATTCACTTTTCGAAGTTTTCACCGTCACCGTTCTCACTATACCGTCGGTGCCAGGATGAGTTTCGACAACTCGGCCCAGCGCCCACTGCATGGGTGGTAAATTCTCTTCCTTCAGGATGACGATTGTTCCAACCTTGATTGCATGCTCGCCGTGGGTCCACTTACGTCTGACGTTGAGTTCGTTGAGGTACTCCTTGTGCCATCTGGCCCAAAAGTCTCGTCGAACCTTTTGCACGTGTTGCCAATGGGATAATCGATTTGTAGGCGTGCAGCTAAAATCAGCTTCTGGTAAGCTCGTCAACGAATCACCGATTAGGAAGTGACCAGGAGTGAGTACAAGAATATCATTTGGATCTGTTGGTATAGGAGTGAGAGGCCGGGAATTCAGTATCGCCTCTACTTCGATGGCAAACGTATTAAATTCTTCGAAAGTAAAGAGAAGCTCGGAAACAACGCGTTTTAAATGATGTTTGAAGGACTTCACGGTAGATTCCCATAAGCCCCCGAAGTGAGGAGATAAGGGTGGAATAAAATGCCAGATTATTTGATTGTCGCTTGAATATTTGGTGACCATTTCTTGATGATGGTCTGAATTGAAGATTGCGTACATTTCCTTCAATTCGTTGTTTGCGCCTACGAAGTTTGTACCATTATCGGAGTATACGTTTTGGGGACGTCCGCGCCTTGATATGAATCTTCGTAACGCTGCAAGGAACCCTTCGCTTGTCATATCGCTGACCACTTCAAGGTGAACCGCCTTTACTGCCAGACACACGAATACCGCGACGTATGCCTTTATACGTGCCCGATTACGAAACTTTTTCTCTTTTATAAAAAATGGTCCGCAATAGTCGACTCCTACGTTGGAGAACGGTCGTGCCTTTGTAGTGCGAGCGCGCGGCAAGTCGCCCATTAGATATTCCATCGTTGGGGGATTTGCTCGAAAACATGGTATGCATTTTCGTATGATTTTCCGCACTTGATTGCGTCCGTCGAGCGGCCAGAATTGTCGTCGGAGAGCGTATAATGTCGTTTGGATCCCTGCATGAAGATTTTTACGATGATATTCGTCAATTATGAGGTCTGTGAGTCGATGAGAGCGAGGAAGTAGCATCGGATGCTGCTGCGCATAAGGTAGTGTTGAGTTCTTCAATCTTCCGCCTACTCTCATGATTCCATCTTGATCAATGAACGGACTGAGGGAGAGTATTCTACTCTTTTTGTTTACTCGTTCCCCCTTACTGAGATCGCGTATTTCTTCAGCAAAGCTAACGCCTTGAACGAGTTTTATGATTTTCTTCTCAGCGTCCATCAATTCTTCCGGTTGTAGATATCGCGTATGCGAGTTCTTCGTCTTAACTCGCTGGCAATATGCAATAATTCGCTTCAATTTTGTGAACGAGGAAAATTTTCTTAAGATGCTTGACATAAAATCCTCCGTTCCTGCAGCTAGGCAAATATTTTTCCGCATCTCTGGTATCTCGTTGATTCCTATTATGTCAGTCTGTGGCCATGACGATTCTTGATGTTTCAGCCATTCCGGTCCATTCTGCCATTGAGAATTTTGTAAGAATTCAGAAGGGAGTTGACCTCTGGAGAGCGCGTCGGCTGGATTATCATTCGATCTCACGTGTTTCCACTGACTAGCGAGAGTCTTGTCTTGAATGTCTGAGACCCGATTTGCGACAAAGGTCTTCAAAACATGTGGTGACGTGTTAATCCAGTGCAGGGTTATTGTCGAATCTGTCCAAAATACCGATTTATCGACGGACAGTTCGATCTTATCCATCGTTTGCTTGTACAATTTGGCAAGCAGTTGTGCCGCACATAATTCCAGACGTGGCAGGGTGACTGTCTTCAAAGGTGCGACTCGTGATTTGGCACAGAATAGTGTGGAATGTACTCGCCCCTCACAGTCCGCTGAACGTATATAAATGCATGCTCCGTATCCTCGTTCGCTTGCATCGCAGAACCCGTGTAGTTGCACTGTCTCGACATCTGAGATTAAAATCTTTCTATCAAAGGATAAATTGTTGATTAACCTGAGCTGAGTGCAATATTCGGTCCACGACGTGTAGATGTGGTTTGGAACTGATTCATCCCAATTCAGTTTCAATTGCCAGAGCATTTGCATTAATATTTTCGCGTAAAGAATCACTGGGCCTAATAATCCTAACGGATCGTAGATCCTTGCAATTTCCGATAAAATTATTCGCTTCGTCGCGGTGAGCCCTATCTTTAGCGGTGTAGCCGTGTATTTGATCGCATCGCCTTTCGCATCCCAGGAAATGCCTAGCATTTTGGTCGTTTGATCCTTATCCAATTGGAAATAAGGGTTAATGTCCGTGTCATCTAAACCATGAAGAATCCGCAAGTCATTGGACGCCCATTGTCGCAGAGTAAATCGTCCACGATTTAAGAGTTGCGTGATCTCATCTCGAATTCGACGCGCTTCTTCAATGGTTTCTGCTCCTGTGAGTAGATCGTCCACGTACAAGTCCTTCTTCAGAATCCTTGCAGCTGTCGGATATCGATGACCCTCGTCGTGTGCTAATTGATGCAGGCAGCGAATCGCGAGAAAAGGAGCGGGAGCTAGGCCAAAGGTAACAGTATTCAGTTCATACGTTTTTATCTCATCCGCTTCTTTCCATAGGATCCGCAGGTATCTTCGGTCCCTTTGACGTATTAATATTTGACGATACATTTTTTCAATGTCTGCGATCAAAACGTGGTTATGCAGTCGAAACCGTAGCATGTGCGAAAAAATGCCGTCTTGAATCGTCGGCCCTACCATGAGTGAGTCGTTTAAAGACTGTCCGGTGCTCGTTTTCGCCGATCCATCAAAAACTACGCGTAATTTCGTTGTCAAACTCGTTTCTTTAACAACGGCGTGGTGAGGCAAATAAAATTTCGTTTCTGAGACGTCCTCAACCGCTTCCATGTGTCCGAGCTGTATATATTCCTGAATCACGTCCGAATATTGCTGCTTCAAGTTCGTATTTCTTTGAAGCTTATTCATCAGAGAGTTTAACCGTTTCTGTGCTCTCGCTCGCGATTCGCCTAGCTCTTCCACGTTATTCTTGAAGGGCAATGCGACGACATAACGTCCCGTTTCGTCGCGCGTCGTATGTTGCTGAAAATGCCTTTCGCATGCAAGCTCTTCAGCTGAGAAATAAGGAGGTCTAGGTACTTCCTCGATTTCCCAAAAACGTGTTATATCGCAGTGCAATTCCGTGACGTTGCAAACTGCGCGATTAGGATTCTTCGACGGATGATAGTCTCCCCCGATGACCCATCCAAGTCTCGTTTTCTGCAGGTAACAATCTGAATCCTCCTGTGATAACTTTATCTGCCCGATGCAGAATAAAGACAGGGTTGGTCCAGAACCGATCAGCATGTCGACCGATGCTGGTTTGTGAAATTCCGGATCGGCGAGACGTATATTCGCCGGAATCGAAAATTTGTCGCGTTGAAGTGTTTCGCTGGGAACTAGGTCCGCAATGCGCGAAACGGTGAGAAACTCGAGGGTTTTCGCATACTTATTATGTAACGAATGAAATGTAACAGCTACAACATACTTTGTTGCTGTTGTAAGTTGGTCGAGTGCCCCTACAGGAATGCAGCATCGTTTTTTCGGCAGTCCAAGGTTGCTTGCCAACCTTTCTGTAATGAAGTTAGCAGTAGAACACGTGTCTAATAACACTCGACATCGCATAGGTTGATTCTTCGCATTGATGACGCGTACGACCGCACTAGTCATTAATTGACTTCTTGGAGGTCGGGCCGATGAAGTGATGCAACGATGGACCACTCCTGCAGGCTGTGGCAGTCAATCTTGACTTGCCGAGGCTTGATTTTCCGCGATTCCATGCAAGAGCGTGTTGTGCGCTTGGTCTCACATCATGCATTTGCTAAATTTGCACGGCTCTTGACCGTGTGCTCGGAGGCAGTTGACGCACAGTGATGCATCTTTCACTACCTTAAAACGCTTGGGCACGGTCAATTTTCGGAATTTCTCGCATCTGTACAGTGCATGCTGTTCTTGTTGGCAAACGATGCACTTTTTCGCGGTATTCGAAACAAACGCTTGCCGGGACGATTTCTGTTCCTTATTACGTCGATTCGGAGCAGGTTTCTTCGAGTTTGCATCTTTACCGCGTGTGGATTCGCCGTTCTCGTCTTCGCGTTTGGATAACCGCGCGGCCGTCTTGTAGAGGAATTCTATCATGTCTTCGAGACTGGGAAAGACGCCACGTTTTTGCGTTTCTTCCCATTTCTCCGCCGTCGATTTATAAAGTTTCTCCTCAAGATTTTGCACAACGATTTCTGGAGTTACGTTTATACCGAGAATTGCTAACGATTCGAGGTGCTGTTGCGTTTCATCCGCGAGTTTCCTCAATCCTTCCACTGATTCTCTATCTTGTACCGGTAAGCGTATCAACAAACTGAGATGTCGCGCGATTATTAGACGTTTATCCGCGTAGCCTCTTTTTAACAAATCCCACGCCCGATGATAGTTATCTTCGGTGATCGTGATATTTTTGATTTTTGTTGACACTTCTCCTCGCAACGTAGATTTTAAATATTGAAGTTTTTCGACGTTGCTTAAATCGTCCTGCTTATCAATCATCGATTCGAACGCGTCTTTAAAGGATAACCAATCTTCGTAACGGCCGTCAAAGCTTGGCAGCGAAGCCTCTGGTAGCTTTACTCTACGTTTACTTACGATCGCCGGGATCGCGGTGTTGGTCGCGTGGTTTGCACGATGATTCGGCTGCTGCGCGGGACGTAAGAGTTTCTCAGCCTCGTACGTCGTGTCGAGAAAATCCTCCTGAAGCGTAAATCTATCGTGTTCGTATTTGTCTTCATTTGCGGGGTCCAGAAGCTCAAGTTCATCGTATAGCGAGTTTACGCCTTCAAATGCTGCGGTTATGTTTTTTAGACGAAGTTCGAGTTTTAACGCATCTGGTTCTCCTTCGGCGTATTGAACGAGGAATTTCTTAAACGTTGTTAGTTGACTTTTAAGAGTACCCGCCTTTTTGGTAAGTACTTTGACCGCCGATACGTTTGCCATCGTATTGAAATATAGGAAAGGAGGAACCGACAATAAGGGAAAATAACTCGGTGATTCGTGTAATGAACGAGCTTACCTTGTTGTTGTCTCGGTGTTCGTACTAAGATGGACGTTTGTCGACTCGATGAAGATGTAGCCTCTTGGATCTCCGTCGCCTTGGTGCTGTCTGTGTCCCAACGCTGAGTGCTCTTTCGCTTCAGAGAGCAACAGTGATGGGATCCGTTTTGGCCAGCGTGTGAAGGAAAACTGCGATGTTGCAGGTTGTTAACGTATAATGAGTCGTAGCACTGAATTTATTGTTCTTTTCACTGGTTTCACGTATTGTTCGTATGAATTTTATAACACAGTTGTATCATCCGGCTCGAAGGACCAATGGTTAATGCGTGAACCGTCACGACGCGATTTTTTAGTTGAAAATCTCTTGAGGTCGTAAGTCTCAAGCTACGTCACAACAGGCACGCGTCACACTCTAAATTAATATAGTGCAACCTATTTGGGATAAATAAATACGAATCGTTTCGGTAACGAAAGTTGTTTATATTGAGTCTATGAAAGTTAACAAGTATTCGATATGATACAAAGCAGTGAAAAAGAATAATGGTATAAGTTGACGCGTTAGATCTTTGAGTTTGAGTTTTAAGACGTGTTACTCGATCTGATAGTTGGTGCTAGACTGACGATCGTCGCCCGTTGCGAAGACCATCAGACTTGTCCGAAGACGTTTGTCTTTCCTGGCCAGCCCCCCTTTGGGGGTGGAATTTTGACCTTTTTGTTACAATTGGTTGCCGGTGCTGAGGGCGGTTCCGACATAACGCGGGACGAGGCCGTACCTGGGGTTTCCCAATTCGCGGCAACGTCGCGGATTTCCATGAGGGACAGAAAAAAAACCCCGGTTAATTATCGGGCCCGAAGCAAAGTCCCATGCTTATGGTTCGAAAATCTGGTGACCATGTGTATCGCACGGGCCTATTTACCTGGATCCCTTTGCGATCCTCTACGTGTCGGAAACAAAGGGATACAGGATTAGGTTTATACGCTTGATTGCCACTGGCCAAGGAAGACGGATGTATTTTAACTAATTTTGCCTTAGGTACTAGGTACTAATAAACTAATAAACGTATTTAAAAACTAACGCTACTCTTGAGAATTGTCCATAGCAATACATAGATGTATATATACATGATGGGTGACGCACCAGATAATGTTTCATATATTCTAGCGGATTCTAACGAATTTAATAGTATCCTGAGATCGACGATTTAGGTCAAAATTAAGGGTCAAAATCCCCTTCATTTGAGTCAAAGATCAATGCGATCGGTGCTTGGAGCGCTGAGATGTGTTCTCTTCTATTATTTGTAGTAGTCAGTTTCATCAGGAATAAAAGTCATCTCCGGCCCAGACTTTTCGCTCCGCTTTCCTTCGCTCCGCTCTCAGTTCCATGCGCATATAAATGACATAGAGAGTCGCTGATGAGACGAAAGTTACATGGGAGTAAACTCAAATGGGGTATGGTGGTCTATACGACATTAATATAGTGCCTTTGGTCTATGGCTTAAGGAATACAGTCCAACGCGCGCACAGTGGTGCGCACGCAAGCAATATAAATATCTGTCATGCATAAGACCTTGAGGTTAGGATAAATAGCTTTCATCAATTAATTCCCATGAAGTATATAAAAAAAAGTACATATAATGGTAGGATGCACAAAACTATGATCTAAAATGTTACACATCGAACTTTCGAATAAATTTATTTGAAAATATATTATATTTCTTCAATTTATGTAACGCCAGTTTAAAAATGTTTGTCACGACATTATAGTTCTAGGTGGATCTTTCGAGTTGGGTGCAACAACACCTATTCTGAGATCCTTTGCTGAATTTTCTGGATATAACGGTTCTGATGATATATTGATAACATATACGCCTATTTCCCAAAGCTCTCTTCAGAGTAGCTAAATAGGTAGCGGATGTATTTCGCTAGCAACTTCAATCGTCAGATGTATTTGGATGATTGTTGAGTTTTCACCGGACGTGTACCATAGGATACTTCAGTCACTGAAAATTAATTACTCATGTTGTGTATTTTGTGTATGCGAGTAACGAGATAGTTGATAATGACTTTGCATGGGCAAGTTTCCAAATCATATATCAAAACAATGCTAACTTGAAAACGTTATTCGTGTTACAGTTATAGCTAGTTCAAGATTCGCGGCAGCGAATCGCCGCCAAGTTATTATATATATGTGTATATATCTGACGTCATGACTTGAACAAGCGCTGCCGAGAATCCTTTACCCGAGCGAGCTCACCGCTATCCCTACTGTATATAAAACAATTGCGATATCTCCTAAACGAATCTATTGTTTTGGATGAAATTTGTATGGCAATATGCTGCGGCGCCGATGATCTCACCATATAAGTTTTAAAGTAATTAAAATTGTAGTTGCTGAGAAAAATCGATGATAATTTCGTGAATTAATCTTCTTCTTCTTCTTCTTCTTCTTCTTCTTCTTCTTCTCGGGACAATTTTTCGCAGACCGTTGCTTGGGGACACGATATCTGTCGAACGATTGTACGGATTGACTTAAAATTTGTACAGCAGATATATGCAACTGTGATCTCGCTCCCTATTGATTTTGGTGCGAATCCGTATACGAATTCAGTCGTAAAAATGAATTGAAAAAACTTAGTGGCACCGTATGGTTGTTTCAAGTATATATACCTATATATATTTGAGTACGTCATATACGGATCACGTACGTATATCGACCCTACAATAATCGATGGATATCGAACGAAGCAAGATGGCTGCCCAGTATCTGGCAGCCACGCGACCTGTCAAGTATTTCGTCGCCGTACGTGGTAAATTGTTATACATATATTGTATGTAATAAATCAGGACTGTGTTATGATTATACTGGATTACTAAAAATCAAGTGATCTTATTTAGTGAACAGTGGCGTGCTTCTGTTCAGTGAAAACTAACACGATCCAGCACCTGATTGAACAGTCATCGAATGTATTGTTTACATCGGTCTACGCGTACCTAGCCTATGGAATGTACTACATACATACAGTGAAACATGAAGCATTGGGAACGTATGCTGTAAGTGTAATTCTTTTCGTATATTCTTTAGTCAACGCATATATTTTTACGATACATTTATTCAATTTTGGATTTATAGGTATAAAAATGTGCGTTAGTATTTCATGCTTTTAACACAATTATTACTTTTATATGGGATGCTTTCACCTATCTGTATTTCTAATTAGAAAGTGTTGGGGTTGTTGCATATTCGTACTAGTTATTATATTGTATCAAAATGAAATTCGATGAACTCATTCAAAAATAAAATGAAGTAAAAATTATATGAATGGGTGATTGATTACAGAAAGGGAGAGACACAGGGCTCGGAGTTTGAAAATATGTTTTAAACGTCGTGGATCTGTCAACGTGGAATGAAAAGTTTACAAGTCACAGACGGTTGTATGTTAACTGCTTACAAGTTACTTGCATTGGTTAAGTTTATGTACGCAACGACATGAAAAAATTGATGATAATCTTGATGTTAGTGCTTGCATCAGAAATCAGAAGAATTGAAAATCGTTGTTGCTCTGTTAATAGTGAAAGCGTGACTTGACGAGATGACATCTACGACGAGAGATAAAACAATAACAGGATCCATGATGAGAATGTAAGATGAGGCGACGATCAATACGGATAATCCACTATTCGTTGTATAGGATAGAAATAATGGGGCATGATCCATATGAGGATCGTAATTAAGGAACGTTTTTATCAATTATAAGCAATTTAGGTAATATATAATACAAATCTTCTGATGATGAAATATAAGGCGAAGCTTGGTTGTTGGGTTTAAAATTTGTTGCTTTTGTTTATGACATACACTTTTAAAATAACTATTGAAGGCAGATGGAATAAAATTAATCATACAGTATTCATATACCGATGTCAATAAGATAATATTTGTTGATCGTCAATTTTTATGGAACGATAGGATATCTTTGTTTTAAAATAGTAATACAGAGCAAGATAACGCATAGTCTCATGCTGTTTAGTCTCGTGTCAACGCTAGCCTTTATAATGTGTCAATTGTGTTGAGAACATTATTTTTAATGTCTGATTTTTATTTTTTATACTCAAAAAAAGGTACGCATATCAATGGGTTGGAAGAGGTGACCATTTAGCTGCAAGCAGATAACATTAGTCATCGTGTGGTACTTCATCTGTGACTTGATCATCGCATCATATATAATTTATAATAATTGAATTCGTGATTAATATTTATATGGAAATAATATTATAAAACAATATTGATAATGTTCATATTTTAATTTATGTACATGTTACCTAATATGCACATAATGAGATCAATATTCATTGAAAAACAGTTGGAAATTCATGAAGCAGTTGCTTTAGGTATATTGGTTATTTATTTCATTATTGTTATTTCATGAATTCTAATAGAACACGATACATAATAATATGCAGTAATTTAAAATCTAACACTTGATCCAGTATAATGTCATATAATGTTCAAAAAAGTGTAATGCAATGAACCTGTACACAATTAGAGATTTATAAACTTTATAATAAAAAAATGTATAAATAAAGATGAATGAAAGTAAACATATAATGAGAAAATTAGCACTTTGATGAAGTATTGATTGATTTACATTTACCTTAATAGGGTTCAATAATTATGAGAGATAATAAGAATAATTCAATACACAGAAAGAAATATCGCACGAATAGCGCAGTAAATATTATCTATACAGGGTGAATTCCTAACGTCCGTCTGCTGAGAGTCGTGTTGAGGTGGCCGAGAGTCGAAATCGGCGATTTTATATCGGCCACCTTAACACGACTCTCAGCAGACGGACGTTAGGAATTCACCCTGTATATGTTATTGGTGATTTTTTGAGGAAGAAAAAATATTGATTAATAATAAATGAATTTGTTTAAATCTATTTATTAATTTTCTTACTTATAAAATATTTGGGAAAAAAACAGTTCAAAACTTAAATACATATTTCACGCCGCCTCCCCGGCCGCCACCCCAGCCGCGCTGGCCGCCACCCCGGCCGCCACCCCGGCCGCCTCCCCAGCCGCGCTGGCCCCCTCGGCCACCACGGCCGCGCTGGCCGCCTCGGCCGCCTCGGCCGTCCTGGCCCCCGTCTCGGCCGTCCTGGCCGCCGTCTCGGCCGTCCTGGCCGCCCCGGCCGCCCCTATTTTCTTGTAGGTAGCGGGCGACCGTTGCCAATATCATATTCATCTGTAAGATAAAAAAAAGTCATTCTATTCATATATGAAAATGGATCATGTGGCCAGAACCGTATTTGGACGGTGAATATTAGATAAAGCAAGAAATTGGATCTAACATCCTGTTCAGAAATAGTTGCATGTTAAGCTGAAAAAATAATCGGGTCATATATGATGTCGTTTACTTACTAGAATAGGGTCGATCGCTTGATTGGGAGGAGGTGAATCTCCACCACCTCCTCTACCTCCTCCCAATCGCATTTCGTCTTCGCTGTTAGCTGCAATTTAAATAGAAAATATTTCAAAAAATTTGTTTTATTCCGTAGTGAAATTCAACAAAAAAGGAGAAAAAAGGTACGATATAAAATAAACTATTCACATAAATTAATATGATATGAAATTATGCAGTTTTGATTAAATGAAAACCAGAGTATTAACTATAGTTTTGAGAAAATGAAATCAATTATCATCAGACATCTGGTTAAAGTATTAATTTAGTATCATTTGGCGTGTTTGAAATTATTCACACTCACCGGTATTCGTAAATTAATTTAGAGAAATTGATTTGCAAAAATGTATGTAGCTCAAAGTTGTTAGAGACGACGTAAATGACGCGAAAGTATTGTAACATAAAAATAGAAATAAAAATTAACTAATTAGAATAAAAATACTAATTATTCAAAAATTAGTGAAGATCGGATATATTTCACGAAGACAATTAAGTCGTATTTAATATAAAGCTACATTTTTATTTACATAAATTTAGTGGAATTTCAATAAAAATATTAGTCAATGTGAAGAAATAATTGCAAACACTTAAAATTATGATAATATACATCAATACTCAAACAATTTGGAATAGTGATAATTACTACATATATTCAATAATATAATGCGCAGTAATCCTTTGCCAATAGGCTTTATAGAATTCTGCTCTTCAAAGTGTGAACATAAAAACAAATGAAACCAAAATATTAATGCTACTGATTACAATACTTTGTGGTAATTAATTTTGGATGTAAATGGATGATGCAGTGATATCGATATTGGAGTAAAGGTATATTGTACGTTATATTTAATATGGCAGAATATATAAATTTTGTATTGTACTTACACATGTTTACTGCTTTACACTTCGACGACAAGTGAGGGCACACTCTCAGCCTAATGCGTATTAGGTATTCAAATATGAAAACTAGAGTCACATTTGATGACTTTGAGCGATGTAAAATAAAAAAGATAGACAGTATTTGATTGGTTAGATCCAATAGAATTAACCAATCATTTACTTTTGTGTAGATGTCCACTTATAGGAAAATTATTTTTGGATATCACTATTCTTCACAATTACAATCATAACTCTATTTCACTTGGAGATATTGTCGAGTATATACGTACATTGTTATGGATATATTTAAATTGATCTGAAAGTGAGAGTTTTCCTACATGCGAAGTGAGAAAAAAGGTGTAATTGATAGTATTGGTGTTTATAATAATAATTCTATTAATTCATCGACAACAAAATTATTATACTTATTGAAAGCCGGTAATTAGTGAGTTGACCTAGGTAGTTAAGAGTGAGAGAAATTCTATTATAGTGAATCTACATGTCAATATATGTTGTGTAGGTATATTTACAAACACTAATATTTCAGCATATATTAAATGACAATCATTACATGAATATAGATTCAGTATATTTGGTAAATATGACAAATTGATTAACTACAGTAAAATATTGTCGGCTTGTTACGGTTTAATAATTGTTTTGGCAGTTATTGTTTTTTCGTAACAAAATTACGTAGTGGGAGAAAACAAACATTCGGATAAATAGTCTCGCAGAACAGCTCAGTGTTGGAGATATATAATACGTAAGGACACTACAAAAAAAAATATTAACTCTATATATATAAATGATAGTATAACATAATACTGGTGGCATTACATATTATTCATTTGTTTGGTATAAATTGTGAAGTAGAGTAAAAATAAAATGCCGAAAACAAAGAAGATTAGTTATGCGAAACGTAGGGAACGCAAAAATCAAGTGAGGCGATCTATTATAATAAATGGGGTTGATGGCAGCGGTACTTTGAAGTCTAGCGAGGCCGTAATTAGTATAGATTCGCAAGAAGTGATAGAAATATCGGATGATAATTTAGGTACGGATATTCAAAACGTGGATCGTAAAAGAAGAGAAGAAATTCAACGTTGCATTTTGGACGTAAATCAAGAATTGGACGACATGTGCATAAATGCATTTTTAAAAGTGCTATCTACGAACACGTTGTTTAAACCCCAGGACCCGCTGCTGTATCAGGGTATACGTTGGTACCAAAGAGTTGACGCCGAGAAAGATATACAAATACTTTACGGTGGTGATATAGGTGAAAAAATTGTTGGACACTGGACTTGCGTGTACTATGATGGTTCAGTAGTGCATGTATACGACACGTTGCAGAAAAAATTACTACCGCTCCACAAGGAGATATTGAAAAAATTGTACAGCAAATATTCAATCGTGTATGAAAATGTACAGCATCAACCGGACGGGGTATCTTGCGGAGTATTCGCCTGTGCTATTGCAACATCTCTCGCACAGGGTAAAGACCCTACAACGTTACGTTATTTTATTGACGATCATGATCAACATTTAATGTCTACGCACACGATGAGACACCATTTGTTAAATATATTGAATCAACAAACTTTGACTCAGTTTCCAACGATGGTGAGTCCTTCATCACACATCGGGCAACAAGAATTAGATTCTGCGTTAATTCAAAAAATAACGCCGGACGGAGTTAGATCGAAGATGCAATTGTCATCACAGAGAACTTACGCGTCAGTGTGTGGAATGATACAGGGAACTCTGCAAGATGATCGAATCGCAACGAATAATGATGGGGTTAATAAGCGCGAAGAGGTGCCCACAGCTGATTCGAAATTCAGTGATGCAGCAAAAAGAAAAATGGATTCGCAAAAAGAATGGTGGCGCATTCACAAAGAAGAAATAAACAGAAAAAGAAGAAATGACTATTTGCTTCTGCAGGCTGGCAAGTTGCAGCAGGCAACTGATGCAAATAAAGGGTCACAAAAAAATATTACTGACGATGAGAGATATGAGATTAACAAGGCCAAGAAAACAATGTATTATGTAGCTAATGTAGAGATACTCAAGTCGCAGAAGAAGCAAAAATATGTCGTGAATCCGCACAATAAAAGAGCATACGCACAAGCACAATATGTGGCGAATTGTGATGAAAAAAAAACATATGAAAAAACGAAATACAATGCTAATCCGGAAATAAAGAAAAATTATGAAAAAACGAAATATAATGCTAATCCGGAAATAAAGAAAAATTATGAAAAAACGAAATACAATGCTAATCCGGAAATAAAGAAAAATGATCAAAAAATGAAATATAATGTTAATCCGGAAATAAAGAAAAATGATGAAATAACGAAATATAATGTTAATCCGGAAATAAAGAAAAATTATGAAAAAACGAAATATAATGCTAATCCGGAAATAAAGAGAAATGATGAAAAAACGAAATATAATGCTAATCCGGAAATGAAGAAAAATTATGAAAGAAATAAATACAATGCAAATACAGAAATGAAAAAGGAAATGAACAAACGAAATTATTATTTGCGTAAAGAACGAAAAAAAAGTCACATAACATTCATAAAAACGAGAAAAATTTTGAGAAAATATAAAAATCTCAGTATACGGGGAAATACTATACCATTATTGGGATCTGTAAATAAGTACATCAATCTTTTGGCATACAGGATTAGCGGTAAACCTAATCCGCAATCTATAATTGAGGCGGAAAAAATAATGAAGTGGTGTATGCGAACAAGAAAAGGAATTGTCTACAGCGTTAACAAGACATTGACTAATTTGAAGAATAGAATAGACGTATGTTCGGTTCGAGCGGCGGAATCGTTGAATGTTGAATCCAAAATAGCAGCATTTTGCGGTGAATCGAAACATACAGGGTCGACTGAAGCTTATTATGCAGATACCGCTTATAATCAGTTGAATATTACGAAAGATCGAGAATCATTAATGACGAACTCAAATGGACAAGTTGTTGATATTCTACCGACGAGTGCAAGTACACATGTGCGCAAATCGTGGGTTTGTTCAAAAATATGTGTGAGCCCAGATGCACATACCGTCAATGGACTTGAACACTTGTTGCGAGCTATTAGCTTATGGAAAATGACGAATATTCGCAACGGTGTTAAAAGGATCAATGAGTGTAGTTTTAATAACTCAAGTATGAGATTGGGGCATTCTCAAGGTTGTTATACCAATCCCATGTGTTGTAAATCGAAACTGTTACCGCTTTTAATTTTACAGCCGCACTTTCCACAAATAAGATATTTCGTGAGACAGATTTACGAAATTATTAGGCTCATTGCAAAACTCAATGACGTCGATAATGCTATAATACGTGGGGATTTACGAATTCTAAAAGATATATCTAGCGATGCAGCACGAAATGCTTCTTCACGCCAATCTTGTGCAAAGGAAATAAGTCCGAACGAAGATGAACTTATAGCTAAGCATCCACATGCATTTGCGGAACTAACTAAACGATCGATGGATGTACCGGAATCACCTTGTGTCTCGTGCGAGAGATTATGTTATCGAAGAGATGTGACTGACATAGGAAAAATGAGAAAACTTCTGACAGGGAGGTGTTGGTTGGAGCTACAGAAGTATGTCAATGATACTGGCTGTGATATGGATTTTATTTGCCATTATTGTTTGGATAAATTCCGTAAGAATCAGGTGCCATCCACGTGCGTCTTGAACCAACTGACAGTCAAAGAAATACCAGCCGTTATATCAACGCTTAATGATTATGAAAAACTTCTAATCCAAAGGGCTAAAGCGTTTCAAACGGTACAAAGGATGGGTACGGTGTCAAAAAAGAATTTACCCCATTGTTATAGAATTCAGAAGGTGAAGGGTAGAACTTTTCATTTACCGTTACCTTTAGAGGAAACTTTAAAAAAATTACCATCGCCAACCGATGCGCTTAATACCAATCACGAGCTATTTATAATGGTTTGTGGGATTCCGAACAAGGTAAATGTGGTTTGGAGTAAATTGGTGGATGTGAACAAAGTCTATGGTGCATTAGTGTGGTTAAAGCAGAACAATCCGCTGTATTCACAAATCAAATTACCAAGAGAGCCTAAGATGTTGTTAGAATCGCTCACGAACGATGTGGAAATTCAAATAGTGCCGCCTCAATCAAAAATTGAGGAATGTACAGAGCTGCCGATTCAGTATGACGAAGAACCACCAATCGGACGACGGGCTATATTGACACAAATCAAGGACAAGGACGAGTACTGCGAGCAGTATACTATCTGCCCCATAAATGCGGCTAGAGATAACAACAGTGCAGCTGTTCTCTATCAAATGCTGAAAGTTCAAGAGCCAGCTATGAACACGTGGGATAAACAACTGGATGTAATGTGCTTTCCTGATTTATATCCATATGGCAACAATGGCCAACGCGAAGATCGCGGCGTCGTTCTGCGAAAATGCGATTTCATTAGAAGCAGACTGATGTCAAAACATTCCGCCTTCAGATTGAATCAACAGTACCTCTTTTTCTTATTGCACGATTCAAACATTCGTCAATTAAAAAGTGGTATTTTTCATAAAATGAATGTAATCAATCCGAAAGAAAAATTACATGCGGAAAAGTATTTGGAAATGATATCGAAAGAACAGCTAGAAGGAAATCTAACTACTATTTTCGCGAGGTTGCGCAATACGGACCAATATTGGCGTAAGGCAAGAAGTATGCTAGCCTGCATGGTTCATCAGTATTGTCCAGCAACATGGTTTCTTACGCTGAGCCCAAGCGAATGGATGTGGGACGATTTAGCTGAATATGTACGTAGAGTTAATGGCCCGAGAATGGCTCGTATGTCTACAAGCGAACTCGTAGCTGGTGATCCAGTATCTGCTTCGAGATACATAGACAACAAATTTCAGGCCATGTTAAAATTCTTATGTTCAACCGATAATACGATTGGGGAAGTGGTCCATTACTTTTGGAGACGCGAGTACCAAGGTAGGGGTACCCAACATTTTCACTTGTTAATATGGATCAAGGACGCTCCCACTATAGGAGAATCATCCGCGGATGAAGTGATCAATTTTATCAGTAAGTATGTCACTTGCAGGATACCCGATAAAAATGTATCTCCTACTTTATATCGCCGAGTTACAACTCATCAACGACACACTCATAACGATTACTGTTTGCGTAATAAAAAGAATAAACAAGGATATTGCAGAGTGTGCAGGTTTGGTTTTCCCAGACCTGTCACAGATTCGTTCGTCATGAGAGATGTGGCAGTATCTATTGCCGGTAGAAAACAACTAAAGTCGAAAAGTAGACTTTACGACCTACCGCGGTCAGAGGAAGAAACTTGTATAAACGATTACAATCCTGTTGTTCTAACTGCATGGGAAGGCAACATGGATATACAATTTATTGGCGATAAATCGACGATATTGACTTGGTATTGCACAAAGTATACCACCAAGACTGAAGCCAGTATGTCGGCGGAAACGTTCGACGAAATCAATTCGACTAAGTCGTTGAGTAGTCGTCTTTGGAGTGTGACAACGCGCAGCTTGGATAATCGAGATTGTGGTGCCCTGGAAGCTGCAGATACATTATTGGGAATATCGTTGTATGGAACCGATCCCGATACAACCATTAAATGGTTGGACGTGAATCAAATTAGAAGCAAAAGGGTCAAACCGCATAACGTTGTAAAGAACCTACCACCGAAATCGACGGACATTTTCTTTCCTTCGTTAATCGATGATCACTATGCGAATAGACCCAACGATCTGGAGTCATTACCTTTGTACGATTTTGCAAAATGGTACGAGGTTACAAAAATAAAGCCTGTAGATGGTAATAGAGAAATATACGAGCTAGGTAATAACTTGTACCTGAAGAAAAGGCAAAGAGGCTACCTTGTAAATCACTATAGACATAATGTGAATACGGAGCCAGAAAAATATTTTCATGCGTTATTACTGCTCTTCAAACCGTGGCGCGATACTGATGAGCTGAAAGGTAATTGCGATTCGTATGCGGAAGCATTCGAAATGAGCAAGCTAAAACTTATCGAAGCGATGCAATACCATGAGCGTTTGTCGGATATTCAGAAAGGGTTGGATTGCGTTAAAGAATTGATCGAACAAAAGACCGCCGATTTTAATCGTCAGACAAGCCACCACAGTCAAGAATCTGACAACAATGAACATGATAATCAATTACAGTTCCAACCAGTCGAAGCTGGTTTAGCTATGCAAGAGTTCGTTGACGTGGATGGCAAAATTGACGAGGTTAGTGTCAGTGAAATGATTGCGGCATTGAATACCGATCAAAAAAGAATATTTGATAAAGTTACAGCTAATCTAACCTCGACCAACGAAGACGAAGTACTGCGAATGTTCGTGAGCGGTGCTGGAGGTACCGGTAAAAGTTTCCTCATAAAATGTATAAGATCATGGACAAAGCAGATACTTGGTAAAACAACTGCAGTCACAGCACCCACCGGCCTGGCAGCCTTCAATATCGACGGACTAACGGTACATAGGCTGTTTCAATTGCCAATCGAGCATGGCGGCACGCCCAAGTACAGAGAATTGTCCGATGAGGTATTGAAAATTTTAAGAAGAGATTTGAAAGACGTAGTGCTGTTTATCATAGATGAAGTGTCGATGATTTCAAATATCACATTGACTTATATTCACCTGCGCCTGTCTGAAATATTTAATACCAAAAATTTATCTGGAGGCTGGTTTGGTGGGAAACACGTTATGGTATTGGGTGATTTATTGCAGTTACCTCCCGTTAATGAAGATTCAGCCTTTGCAGATCTATCAAGACAAAAGATACGAAAATATCCAGGCTCAGTCGGTAGCGTAAATTTGTGGTCTCATTTGTTTACGTACGACGAGCTGTTAATAAATGTACGACAAAAAAATGACTTGACATATCTACAGACATTATCTAGAGTCCGTTTTGGAACACTCTCAACCGACGATCAACGTGTTCTCGAATCAAGGAAAATCAAACTTGTTGGTGAGTCGGTAAATGATAGAATTGAGAACTTATGCAGTTACATTAACGAATTACCAATGGATACGGTATGTTTGTTTGCAACACGACGTCAATGCGAAGTTCTTAATACGGCGATGCTAGCGAAGATTCCCAATGAGGAAATCGAGCTCAAAGCCGAGGATTCGGTTGATTGTATACCGTATCTGAGAAAAAAAAAATAGAAAAACTTTTAAATAAAGAAAACGAAGACGACTCCCGCACAGCTGGATTGTCAAAAACTATAATCATCAAAATCGGTGCGAAAATAATGATAAGACGTAATATTGATGTATCTCTTGGTCTTATCAATGGTACCATTGGCCATGTGATTTCCGTCACTCGTGCTATCGACACGCGTGAAGTTGAGTCATTGACAATTGCTTTAGCTTTAGGTATGGAGCACGTCATTGAAAGGGTATCAACCAAATTCGAAATAATGAATGGCGCATTTACATTTAGAAAACAATTCCCGATATCACTCAGTTATGGTATAACAATACATAAAAGTCAGGGGCTCACTTTGAATAGCACAGTGATGGATATCGGAAATACTTCATTCACTTGTGGACAAGCCTACGTCGCTTTATCCAGAGTCACATCGTTGGAAGGTGTGCATTTGATTAATCTGGATCCAGGCTCGTTTAAAGTTCAAGAGTCGGCTCTGATAGAGTACAATCGGCTCAGAAGGCTCTACCGACCAGAATTAGCTGAAATTGATATTTTACGCACACGAAATAAAAAAGTTTGGGACACTGTATGGTCAGTTCGATCACACGTACCGGATGTACAAGCTGCAAACAACGGTATCGCGGTGCCAGATCCAGTACCAACGGCAATTGGCATAGAAAACGTAGACGGTGTTTCCTGTTACACCAACGCCTCTCTACAGGCTATATTCCATTGTAAATCCATATTACGGGAATTGATAAAAATCAACAACAACGACCCCTTAGAGACATTAGCTCATGCCTATGTTATGAATGAGGCAAAATTAAATTCATTGATTGTTCGAGCGTTTGCTGGTGAACAATTTAAAGAAAACGCGCAACAAGACGCAGCTGAATTTATTATGGCCTTGTGTCAAAAATCAAAAGTAACGCGCGATGCGATTGAACATAAATTGATTACAACTACTCGGTGTAATCAATGCGGGCTCAGCTCCGAAAACGTACAACCGAATTGCATTCTTATGATACCCGTTGAATTGACACAGATTACAAAGTGTCCTAAGAACCTTCATGATTTGATCGACAGCTTCTTGTCGCGATGGAGAAGGATCGACGGTACGTGTGAAAATTGTCACAAAACCAATAGAGTACAGAAAACTGTTGTTGATGCGGTAAAACAAATCATTATTATACAATTAATGTTATTTTCGTTCAAAGATGGTTGTGCAGCTAAATTAACAAATCTGAAAATAAATGCAGTACCGACCACTACAGTAAAACTGAACAATGAAAAATTCAAGGTGAGTAGTACGATATTCCATCATGGGCAAAATATCGACAGTGGTCACTATACCGCAATGCTAAGATATGAAACGAATAATTGGCAAAATGTTAACGATGCGGAGGTGCGTAAGATGATTTGGCCTCGAGGAGCTAAGGATGCTTATATATTTGTGTTAGAGAATATACTTTAATTTATTTAATAAATTGTCGATGTACCTACGACAAGTGGCAATTGATATTGGTATTTAATATCAAAATCAAACAGATATGAATGAAAAATATAGTGATATAAATTTATACAGATAACATGTATTTATCCGTTACAGATATCATTAGCAGATATAAAATATTGACTTAGCATTGATTTATTTTTGGAAAGCATTGTTTTTACGAAAGTGTATTATGCTCATTCGAGTATGGAAGTGGACGTGCAAAAATTATGTACGGATATTTGCGAAATACATTATAAGTGATAGTTTCGATACCTGCCGTTTGAGCGTTAGATAAATCGATCAATAAAATCGTACCACTTGATGGTTATGACTGTATTTCGCTAATAGTAGAACTATACAACGGATATAAGATGCTGAACACTACGCAATTTTATACAGTACACGTTAAAACATCGTGCCGACAATTAATATCGTGCACAATTCACAATGTATGAAGCCAGGTGTGTGAATTTTGAATTTGGTAAGTGATACATGTGGTTGAAGAATTATCATTTGCGATTGAAGATATAAAGAAATGAATCGATACGATTCATATGACATCGGTTTCATATCATAGTTGATTCTTGGTTTAGAAGCCGTAATGAGTGAAAATTTAAAGCAAGTATCGTCAGTCGATGAGAGATCATAGTATAACGTTCCGACGAATAGTTGCATCACAGGGTGTCCTGTCATTGAAACTTCACTCATCCAAAACACAAAACATACACTTGCAGAAGAAATAGCTGACTAGGGCAAATCCTGCCATGAATAGCGTAATGTAATGTAAGTTGACCAATCAATTGAACTCAATTAATATTGATCTACGAGTATGTATAATGTTTCATTGAATTTTAACGAATTTAAAGAGTCTATGGCAAAATAGTACATATTTCTTCTGTATCGGTGTACGCTGTGAAGTATGGATATGCAAACAGTCTATGTTGCAGCACGGGTTAATGTATACAGCAAGGCTAATTTTATGAAATCAGTGTCCATATACTGAAATAGATTATTGCATGTAACATTCCTGTGCGTGACATTACATTCTGAACCTGTATCAAATACATCCGTATAATAATAAATTACGGAAATTTGCCGAACATGCATTTGTAATTTATAAACAATTAGCAAGGCCCAATGATTGTTCAAGACAGATCTATAAAAAAAAAAAAAAAACTGTGATATGAACACCGTATGAACTAATTTACATACATAACGTCTGATGCTTTCGTTTCAATCCTTCTAATTATAACATATTTAAAGACATTGTGAATAAAGAGGCAAACAAATCAGCTTATGATTATACCATACATATATTTGAAGACATTGCAAATGAAGAGGTAATTGAAGTAGGTGCATTCTACTAAATATAACTGTCAATCATGGAGTAATATAATAAAAGTGAGTATGTATGACAGGTTCATCCTGTAATGGAACTATTCGTCATGGCGATATACTATGATCTCTCACCGTTCGTTTGGATTATGTTCCAACGACGATACATACACGAACTATAAACTCACTTAAAAAGACTATAAAAGTTAATTCAAATATGATATATATCAAATTTTATTAATTTTGATGATAAAAAAAAAAAAAAAAACGGAAACTTATAACATGGTATCTTCTCATATATTTGCTTGTTAGCAACATAAAGTCGAGCCTTGATGAGAAAACACAATCACATGTGTCACATTGTTTGTATTTTTCGCCCCTTCATGCATGAACCGGTTGTAGAATTTTATGCGCTAAATCTGATTGAATTATCTAGTAAATTTGATCGGATATTGTTTATTAGACATGTGTTTACAATAAATAAGTCACGGTCAGCATGGACCGTTGATAATAATGTTCAATTCGATTCGATAACACTTCACGAGGAAAGTTATTACTTGATTTATTGATTTTCTCCACGTACGTGACTAAATCTTTATGCATGAAGAGGTTGTTGTACTAATCATCCATTTTTTACAGGACATTAGTTTAGCATCAGCGCGCTTCGAGAAATGTTTATTTATTCATGACCGATCCAGTGTTGGGATATTGTAACGGATCTCATGAATGGAGAATATATTAATTATACGTTTTATTATATAGTATCAAAGTTGATCTTGAGATTCAGTACATAGATGTAGTCTAGAATAGATGAATCAGAAAAATTAAGTTTGCGTTTGGATATAATACGTTTATTTAACATATGCGATATATTGCTTGATTATGTTGAATATCGCATATAGTGAATAGGCAATGTGACCCCAAAAGTGTCAATCATTGGTTAAATTTTTGAAAACTGTTATATATGAGTTAGTGGGTCCAACACTGGTCGGAGTATTATCATCAATCAACTATATCAACTAATACAACTTTGTGATATCAATTTATCTTACTAATGTGCATAGTTTCTTTTACATAGGGGAGAGTGGGGCACAACGGAGGACCTATTAAAAAATGCAATGAGAGTCGTCAAAATAATAATATTCCTTCAAGGGGTTCGTTGTTCCCCACCTTCCCCTATATTTAATAATGTTTCGTTAGCATATAATCCAAAGCGTGAGTGTGAGAAGGCCAAAATTAATTAGATACGGTTTATTTTTAATATTGATTTATATTATTGTGAGTTTGAGATAGCAATCTCTTTGCTATGTTATGCGAAATATCTGGATAAAATTATAAGTTTTGATATATTATAAGTTAAGTTTATCTCCTGTGTGTATCCACTACACTATGGTTACTCAGATTATATCGATCTAAATAGGTTACAACCGAGCTGAAGTCTTTCTGTTATTCTATAAAAAATGAGCGCTCCGTTTATTATATGCTTGTATACCAGAAAACTTCTTATTCATTTGTAATGTGTTATGAATTTGATTATTATGGAAATCGATCATTCACGTAACAGCTCAAACTATTGTTTCGTATCTATTTTGAATGGAAAATTGTATGTATTCGATGTGATTTTGTGGTGAACAGGTAATGTATTTGCAAATTGTACAATTCATCGAAACTTCAACGATTGTCCGATTGTGTGTGTATATGTGATTGTTGTAAACTGAACAGAGAAAATCGACATAAAATGAGCTCGGAGGTATTTATTGGATTCCGATGGAATCAAGATTCGGATGATGGGTTACAGTGTTATTAATGTCACATCACAACCAATGGCATCTCATCGTAATAGATGATAATCAAAAATGCCAATAGATTTGGTATGCTGCTCTGCAATTTTTATTTAATTTTCATCAGTTCATTTTATTTTAGACTTACTTGAACACTATTCGCATTGAGTCACGCATTTTATAAATATGTTTAGTAATTATTATTTTAGATTCGTGTAGGCGTTCAAAAACAGCATTTTGAGAGTCATGATTACGGACAAGTTATTTCGTTTGAATATGAACGTTTCAGCGTGTGACGACTCCGCCGCATATTGCAGTCACTTATATTGCATGCAGCATATTGCGATAAAAATTCACCTTCGTGTTATATGTCTGCTGTTTGGGTGAGAATATTTTCAGAATTTATTTTTATGTAATACTACATTATTATTTAGAATCTATACAGTATCAAATACATAGCTTATTACGTGCATTATTTTATAAATACTGTAGGAAGTCACAGTTTATTATTAATTTATTTATGTTTCCAATGTGAGCTCCTACGCAACATAAAGTAATATGAAATGAAACTAATTTCTCATATCTACTTACAGATGTGTGGCAGCTGGTAGGTTTCGTGGAATATCACCAACGAATAAAGTCTACTGAAAGGAATGACCACTGTACAGAAGATACAGAAGATGATCCAAACAAGAAGTTGGAATTTCGACTGTAATTCGCGTCGGTTGCGTATAGTGTGAACTGTGGCGCGTTTTGGATGTCGGAGCCTTTGTAACAATTGCGAATAATCTTTAATAACATATTATTCGACTTCTGATCGTTACTTAAGCTGATTTGTTTATTTTATTACATGTTACGTGATATCAGTCACACTGACAGAATTTGCGTCATATTTAGAAATGTGATAGTTGCTTTAGTTTAAAAATTTTTTAAACATATATTTTTTAATTACGTATACGTATAGAAATCGAATCTTCACCTATTACAGCTATGCGTGATTGATCTTTCGAATTGGGTTCACTAACTGTTTGATACACTATCCGAATCGGCGAGTTGCGGAAAATAACTGCCAAATAAAGGTAGTTATACGTATAGAAAATTCGTCGAATCGGATTAAGTGTATTGAATCATTGAGCGGTATTGTACAAAGTTTATATTTGAAAAAATGTATCCATAGTAGCGTTCTGTGTATTATCACATGATCGAACTATGAAACGTTAACTTAGTGCTAATGTAGTTTAGTGTATTATTAGTCATGATATGTTGATGACATAATTCATTCAAATTAATAAATGGTTTATGCTCCCTCTGTTCTATGAAAAAGAAATGCCTCCTACTTTCACTCTTATTCATAAATGTACACAGTAATATCATCACGTATTATCGCAAAAAGAAGTGAAATCCCCGTAAAAAACATTAAAAATGTCGAAAAAGCCGCCAAGTACCATATAAAAAAAAAAAACTACAAAAACATATGAAATGCCGAAAAAAGCGGCAAAGTACCGCAATGATAATCTGAAAAAACCTCTGAAATGTAACGAGAGCGCCAGGTACTTTAGCATTTTGAGTCCAACTTCGTTGTTCTGTTAAGTTGTATCAAAAAATCGTATCGTCATCATATTGTATCGAAATTCGTATGGTATTACGGAAACATCATTCAAAGAGCTACTTGGCGGGCACATGCAATTGATACAACTGAACGTACATGAGTAGGTTCGTTCATTTTTTAGGCTACACTTTTCACATTGCTGTTATACTCTCACAATTGCTTAATTCAATTTCGACCGCCGCTATACAAAATTTACCAAGAAAGTATCATTCATTCAAGATATTTGCTTTTTCTCTTCTGTCCGGAGAACCTTATTCGTTTATAAGCATTGCAATGCAGATGTACGCACGTTTACGACGAATAATACAGTTTAATTATCAGTTAATTCATGAAGCTAAGTTTAAGACATTCAAGCAACTAAAGATATGTGTATGGTCTTTAACGTACAGAACGATAGGCATTTCTTCATTATTCGTTGGTACAGGTCAGAGCAGGCTGTTGTTGAGACGAGTAACTACAATATGTCGGATAAGAAATAACGAAAGAACAGTATAAATTTGTGAGAATGGAATGAAATGTTATCAATCATACGTTACACATTATCAAGAACCGAGGTATTGCATGTGCCCGCCAAGTAAGTAGCTCTTTGAATGATGTTTCCGTAATACCATACGAATTTCGATACAATATGATGACGATACGATTTTTTGATACAACTTAATCTATTTTACTTTGCGGCGATAGGGTAGTCACGAGGGTATTTACGCTCACAGACTATTAAGTTTTACAATATGTTATTCCTTTACAAGCACCTGTAGTGAAAGAAAGCAACGCATCACTCTATTCTATTTTCTATATAATTATATATAATTATATCATGGGACAACAATATTTGAATGACATCTCAAATGTGAAATTGGTTTCAATACGAAGCCTTATTGCAAGTAACAATATTTAAGCAACGATTTATTTCTATTACAAATATAGAGGGTGATTCAGGTTGGGCGCACCACCTTACATGGGTGTATTCCTCCTGAAAATCTAAGACTAAAGTTCCTTTACCAAAATTTCGAGGGACTAATGGTTTCGAGGCTACGGAAGATCTTAGTTGACTAATCACAGGGCTTATGAGTGACGAAGACAGGGCCAGTTCAAGAGTGTAAGACTAGCAGTGCCCGCGGCGGTTCGATTTTTATTGTACGACGTTTCAATACGATTTCTAGATGAGTATGACAGCATCGCCTCCTGGAGATATCTTCGTCCGGCATTGACCTCCATTCTCATTGTCCTGATCCTCTGATTCATAGTTTTAGTCGTCCAGGTCCTTCGCACCGTAGTTTGAGTCCTCCAGGCCCTCCACTTACTAGTTTGTCATCCAGGTCCTGCGCTCTGTAGTTTTAGAACGGAGGTGAATGCCGTACGAAGACATCTCCAGGAGGCGACGCCGTCATACTCATCCAGAAATCAAACTGAAACGTCGTGCAATAAAAATCGAACCGCCGATATCGAAAAACTACGCGAAATTTCAGAAGCAGTTCAGCAAAAAGTAAATACTATACCGAATAATTGTGTTAATGGAATTGATTTGAATGAAGAAAAAATCAAATCCGAGTATTTACATGCTTTCAGAGCTTTAACAAAACGTTCCATGGATAGTCCTCGTTTCGCATGTGTATCTTGCGATAAGCTTTGCTTTCAAAGAGATGTGACAAATATTCACAATTTTAGAAAACCAATAACGGATAAAATTTGGTTAGATTTGATGGAACACGCTGCAATACGAAATATTGCCTGTGATTACGTTTGCAATTATTGCCTTCCAAAACTTCGTAAGAACATCATGCCAGCTAGATGCATTTTGAACAAGTTTATTACTGAAATCGTGCCAGAGGTTATATCATCCTTGAATGATTACGAGCGCATTTTGATCCAAAGAGCTGAAGCGTTTCAAACCGTTCAAAGAATGGGCACCGTGGCAAACAAAAATTTACCTCACAGAGCGATGGTGCAGAAAGTAAAGGGCAGGACGTTCCATTTACCCTTACCTATGGAAGAAACTTTGAAAAAAATTTGCCCCTCTACGAAATCAATTAATCCTCATCACGAACTATACATATTAGTTCGCGGTATTCCCACGAAATCCAAACTAGTATGGGAACAATTAGTCGATATTAATAGAGTATGGGACGCATTATTATGGCTTAAGAGAAACAATCCTCAATATTCGGAAATCGAACTGCCAGCGTCAGCTGATCTTTTGTTAGCTAATATTGAAGAGGTCGAATTCGAAATTCAAGATACGGAAATAGTTCATGAGAAAGAGGACCATACGTTGGTTGATGATGCAATTTGCGATGAAGTAGATGTAGAAGCGCGTACGGCATTATTGACTCAGGTCTCAGAATCAGATGAACTGTACGAACAATTCACCGTATACCCAATGTACGAAAAACGGACGAATGAAACTGCGACGAACCTTTACCAAATGTTGAAAATTCACGATGTGCCTCTAGATAATCGTCACAAAAGTCTTGATTTGCAATGCTTTCCGCATTTGTATCCGTATGGCTGTAACGGACAGCGGGAAGAAAGGCCGACACGGCTTACCCATGCAGAATTCATCAAGTCGAGACTGATGTCAAAGCATCCAAAATTCCGGTCAGATCAGCAATATCTATTCTTCTTATTGAACGACGCTAACAATCGTCAATTGAGTAGTGGTATTTATTATAAACTGAATGTATCGAACCCAAGCGAGCGATTTACTGCGGCAAGTTATTCAGAAAAACTTTCGAGGGAAGAGTTGGAAGGAAATCTTAATGCTGTATTTTCAAGACTGCGCAACACTCAACAATATTGGAGTCGGCCAAGAAATGATTTATCTTATATGATACATAATTACGACCCGGCTTCATGGTTTTTAACACTTAGTCCAAGCGAATGGTTGTGGTCAGACATGACGGAATACCTTCGTGATGTTGGAGGCCCATCTACCGCTGAGATGTCTCCTAGTCAATTAGTCGCCAATGACCCAGTGTCTGCATCTCGGTTCATTAATAACAAGTTTCGAGCTATGCTCGATTTTATATGTTCTTCCGATAATCCTATCGGAGAGGTAACCCATTATTTTTGAAGGCGCGAGTACCAAGGCAGGGGAACTCAACATTTTCATTTATTAATTTGGGTCAAAGATGCTCCGATTCTCGGGAAATCTTCGAATGAAGAGGTAGCAAACTTTATTCAAAAATATGTGACGTGTAGAATGCTATCGAAAAATGTTTCACCTGATTTGTATCGTCGAGTTAATACGCATCAGCGACACAAGCATAATTCTTATTGTTTACGTAGTAAAAAAGACAAAACCGGTCGTTCGGCCAAAGTGTGTCGATTCGGGTTTTCTCGTCCTATTACGAATAATTTTGTCATGAGAGACGTGGCTATTTCAATAGCTGGTAGGCGAAAACTCAAGTCGAGAAGTAGACTGTACGATCTCCCACGTACCGAACAGGAGGCAAATATCAATGATTATAATCCAGCTATTCTTGTCGCTTGGGAAGGCAATATGGATGTGCAATTTATCGGTGAAAAGTCGACTCTACTAAGCTGGTATGTGACGAAATATGTAGCAAAAGCTGAGAAAAGCAACACAGATAAAGAAATGTTGGATCAGGTTAATTCGACCAAATCTCTATGTAGTCGTCTATGGAGTTTTGCTCAACGCAGATTAAATCACAGAGAATGTGGAGCGCTTGAGGCTGCTGATACCCTCATGGGGATTTCATTATACGGCACAGATCCAAAGACAACCATCAAATGGATAGATGTTAATATGATCAGAAGCAGAAAAGTTAAAACTATAGAGTGGAAATTGAGTTGTTGGATGCTGATTCTACTGAGATTTTCTGTGATTCGTTAGTCGATACACATTATCCTGCTCGACCAAAAGAATTGGAATCGATCAACCTTTACGACTTTGCGAAATGGTGGGAAGTGACAAAATTAAGACCTACAGCTCAAAATGTTGAATATTATCGAATGAGCAATTCAATGTATTTGAAAAAGCGAACAGACGGATGTCTTATCAATCACTATAAAAATAATGTTAATAATCAACCCGAACGTTATTTTTACGCATTATTGCTACTCTTCAAACCGTGGAGAGACGTAGATGAACCTAAAAACGGATGTGATACTTACGCACAGTCATTTCGATCACTGGAATCTGAGCTTACGAAGGCGTTGGAGTATCATGAACGCATGACAGAAATACAAAAGAGTATGGAGCATGCGAAGGAATTGATCGAAAAATGTATGGCGAAAGCACATCAATCCCAAGGTAGCGATGATTCTAGTGTGGTGCCGTTAGGTTGTGAGCTTATGGAAGCTGAAGGAGCGATGAAGGAATTTCAAGAAGGCCTTGATAAAGTCGATACAGTTAATGTTTCGGAAATGATAGCCGAATTGAATACTGATCAGAAACGAGTATTTGATACAGTTACGTATGCTCTAAGTTCAAGCAATATTCTACGGCTTTACGTCAGTGGAGAGGGCGGAACTGGTAAGAGTTTTCTTATTAAAACTATCAGGTGTTGGATTAAACAACATGCTGGTAAGGATACCGCTGTATCCGCACCCACTGGAATAGCAGCATTTAATATTGATGGTTTGACTGTTCATAGATTGTTCCAACTACCAGTTGAACACGGGCGAACTCCTAAGTACAAACAATTGTCGGACGCAGTTTTGAAAACTATCAGGGACCAGCTCAGAAATGTTGCACTAATTATTATCGACGAAGTCTCGATGATTTCAAATGTTACACTCATGTATATACATCTTCGCTTAGGTGAAATATTTGATACCACAGACTGCAAGGATGGTTGGTTTGGTAAAAAACATATTGTGTTTTTTGGTGATTTGTTACAACTTCCACCTGTTCGCGAGGGGCCTGTTTTTGTACAACTATCGAGTGCCTGTACGGATAAACTTCTAGGCTCGATAGGAGGTGCCAATCTTTGGTATGATTCATTTAGTTATGACGAATTAACAATTAATATGCGTCAAAAAAATGATCAATCATATCGCGAGATACTTACGAGAATACGTCTTGGGGTCGTTACTGATTCGGACACATCAATGTTAGTATCAAGAATACTACACTTCAACACATTGGAGTTTGCAGATAGGCTACGCGAACTATGCAACTATCTGAAGAATCTATCTGACGACACAGTTTGTCTACTTCCCACTTGTCGCATGTGTGATGTTCTCAATGAAGCTATGTTGAATCAAATTCCAACTGCAGAAATAATATTAGTAGCTCACGACACAATTGACTGTCCTCCGTATTTCAAAAAAAAAGTTCGCGAAATGTTGAATACAGATGACGAAGATAGCTCTCGAACTGCGGGTCTAGCAAAAATAATCACTGTAAAAATTGGTGTGAAAATAATGATCAGACGAAATATAGATGTAACCTTAGGTCTTGTTAATGGTACAATTGGGAAAATTACTTCAATAATCCGAACTATTGATACTAATGACGTAGAAACTCTACGTGTGATTTTAGCGAACGGAGTCGAACGTATCATAGAACGTGTTGCCGTCAAGTTTGAAGTGATGGAAGGGGCTTTTGTCATTCGAAAACAGTTTCCTATTTGCCTTAGTTATGGAATTACAATCCATAAAAGTCAGGGTTTAAGCTTAAAGAATGCTGTTATAGATGCTGATAATTCAGTATTTTCTTGTGGACAAGTGTACGTTGCACTTTCACGGGTAACTTCATTAGAAGCGCTGCATTTGATTAATTACGACCCTTATTCTGTATTAGCGGATACAACAGCAATTGCAGAATACAATCGATTGAGAAAAAGATATCGACCAGACCTTATGATGATGCCTATTACACGTCTGAGAGCTCGAAAAGTGCCGGACCGCAGATGGTCAATCCCGCAAACCTTAATTACGTGTCAGGAACCAATTGAAGAAAAAACCTCTGATGATTCGTGGCAACTAAAAGGTTTTCCAAATATGGATGGTGTTTCTTGCTATGCTAACGCGACGATCCAGTGTATGTTTCATTCTACTTCGATTAGAGAACGTTTCTTTTGTCGAAAAAAAAATGATGTCATGAGAATGTTAGTGGAAAGATACAAAAATGCCGACATCCAAGAATACGTTCTTCCAGCTAGAAGACTCGCAGGTGAACAATTCACTTTGAATGTTCAACAAGATGTGCCGGAATTTCTCACAGCTCTTTTATCCAAATGCGACGATGTGAGACAAGGCGTTGAGCATCGGTTAACCACGAAGGTGCGTTGTCAAGCTTGTGGATATACCATTACTTCAGCTTCTGAATCTAATAATATATTGTTACTTGCTCTACCCAAATCTTGCAGGAAGACTTCTAGTTTGACGGAGATAATTGATTATAACATTGCCTGTTGGAAAACTGTTGAGGGTTCGTCCTGCAGTAATTGTAAGTCGATGAATATACTCACAAAAACTGACGTTACTTCAGTAAGTGACTGTTTGAATGTTCAACTCATATTAACTTCCATACAGGATGAACAAGTCATGAAGATTACCAATTACAGTATAAAAGCCGTGCCTACTGAGAAACTCTTATTTTGCTTGAAAAAGTTTAAAGTAGATAGTGCTATATTTCACCATGGTCAGAATATTCAAACGGGCCATTATACGTGCATGGTACGGGAGGGAAGTTCTGCCTGGAAACGTGTAGATGATAATACAGTTATAAAGCATAAATGGCCGAGAAATGCTCAAGATGCGTATATATTCTTTTTACGGCAGATCTGATGGCATTCAAAGAATTAATAGACAATCATAATGTTTTGCCAAAGTCAACAGTAGGTAGCTATAACTCCGCGTGCAAGTAATTCCACTGTTGCTGGTGTCAAGCCAGGATTAAAGAAAAGGGTTGCACGCAGGATTACATGTTGGGAACATCTGTTTGTCAAGAAACTCGGTAGAGTCTCGCGCAAAGTATTGTAACTTTTTGGGTGCTGTACGCGACACAGAAGGTGTCGCGTATGGCTAGTTACTTGTGAGTGTCTTTACTCTAGATTAATTTCTAGGGCTCCTTGGTAGAGATAATCAAATTGTTAGTCCCTGATACAGACTAGGGTGGAGCGAATCACACCGTAGCTGCCTCCCTCAGACCTGGATGCTGCAAGCAGCACCGAGGCTGTATCAGACTTGGGATTCGACGCACTTGCCGAGACAGTATCTCGACTTGGATGCGCAAAGCGCACCGAAGCGAGTATCTGATCTGTGCAGTGCAGTCGTCACCGAAGCTGTATATTAGCTAATTAAATAAAAGATGTTAGTCAGGTCAGTTCAGCCTACTGAGAAAAAGGTTTTGAAGAAAAGAAAAACCGTCCCGATTAACATAAGTTTTAATTAATCAAATAAATTCATAATTGGTGAAATGGTTGCAACCGAAAGTTGTGTTATAAAATTAGATTACATAAATTTAGTCGAAATTCGTAGATTTAGCTAAGCAACGATTCTACGGTCGTTAATAAATTAAATTCTAGTGAAATTGTGAAATTGGATATAAATTAAATGAAAAGTAAGTTATAATGAAGAAAAGAAAAGAAAGTAAATAAATGACTCGAAGACGTAAAACGCCGCTATGGCCGTTTCCGTATGCAAAAAGAGATTCTAAAGAGTACCGTGGCGCTTTGCCTGTACGGCCTCGGAAAATAAGAGTGTGAGTCAGCGTGGCGCTTTGCCTAACACTGCTGCTTAGCCATGTTAGCGCTGCGCTTATATAGTCACCGATTGACGTCACTTGTTGTGCGCGGTTGATGGTGCGCGTTGTGACGTATTGTCTCGGGCTTAGATCACCCGATCCGTTACAGTATATTAAAAAAAAAAAAATTTTTATGCACACCGCGCGAGACTCGACTGAGTCTATACGCACGGAATTTGAACATTTATCGAAGGAAACAGCCAAGAAAAGCTTTCATTTAAGCCATATTCCAACAAAATCAGTTAGCGGAGAGCTGAGATATGATTATTCAATGTTTAAGAATACCCGTCAATAAAAGTCAGTTGAAATCGTGGAGCGATATCGAATTGTAGAAATTGCATATGGAAATTTAAAAGTGGATCGAGCATGCGAATTAATAATAATTGAAGATAATTTAAATTTGTTTCATAGAAACGGTTTGTTTCCTAGGAGGCACCAACAAAATTCTTTTATTCAAATTTAAATAATGTCAGGCGAACGACGAGGATCGCCAGATAGCGTAAGTTTTAAGAATAATAGCAAACCATGTTTAATATCAATATTTTATAAATTCATATCTATTTTTCGATCTACAGTTATTAGATTTTGACGAATTGAACTTGTCAGACGAAATAATTATTATGAATGACGAAAACGAGGAACAACATAGAGCCCGTAAGTATTTTAAATTGGTTCAAAAAAAATAAAAAAATAAATTAATTAATTAAATTAAATTGAATGAAATTCCCGAACCTATAGAGTTGCCACCTGCAGCGGATGCTGAAATCCGACAAGTACAAAATCAAGTAGAGATAGAGAGGCAAGACGGAAATGGTATGTCAAATCAAATTAAATTATTATTAATTTGAATGCTAGATACACTTTTAAAATAAAATATGCAAGTTCAACAATTCGATATCGATACACGATTTCAAATAGAAATAAGAAAAAAAGATAATAAAATAGAGCAACTAAACATTTTATATTTATAAAATTTAATCAGGATTATTGTAAGCTTATATATGTATAACAACATCCTTTTTAACATGTTTAGTGGGAGCACAACGCATGAACCAAAACATCGACCCCATTCAAATGAATGAAAATAGAGTGCGGAGACACGCGCGGGCCGGATGGCAGACTCGTAGCCGCAGACATGCGGAGCAAATGAATTTAATTCATTTTTTGTATAATATGGCAAATCCCGGCCGTGGTCGCGGTCGTAATAATAACCGTAAACGTGCGGATCGCGGCCGCGGTGCGGGAAATTGAATAAAAAAAATTAAAATACAAGTTACATTAATAAAATTATCTTATAAATTAAAGACTCGTTTTAATTTATTAACATTAGAATTCAATATTATCATGAAAGGCTACAAATATGGGCAATGATGTTGAAATCGTCAAATGAATCTGTTTAATGAAATTTATTTTTCAATTATTAATAAGTATCCACTTATCAAGAGACTCGGTAGAGTCTCGCGCCTGGTTATATAAAAAAAAAAAAAAATTTTTTTGTATGCGCCGCGCGAGATTCGACCGAGTCTATATACCCGAACGAGAGCTGAGCGGCCGTTACGGCAATTTATGATCGTTAATTTCTTCCGTCTCACTATAAATACCGAATTGTAATATTTATCGTAGGATGTGGCCGAGAAGAGCTTTCATTTAAGCCCTATTTCGATTAAATCGGTGAACGTAGAGCTGAGATATGATTATTCGACGTTTTAGATTCAAGTAAATCATACTTGTTTTCGTCGAGTGTTCATCATCATCATCTCCTTCAGTCAGTGTGGCACTAAACCTATGTGTATAAAAATTAGCATAGAGTGGCCTTCGCTAGGCTATGTAGAAAGAAGAGACCTACCAAGTACGGACGTCAGTAGCCAGATGGCGCTTTGGTTAGCTCTTTATTTTCACGAACTAGTTTTTTTTTTTGGATCCTTTTTAATGGCTCATATCTGATAAGGAATTTAGCCGAACCACCAACTACAGTACGGTATCATATCCCATCATGCGGGGTATGATTTTTTATGTCAATTTATTCTTGGTCGTAATGTTATGTGTATAATTCCGCAAACGATCATGTAGGGTATGGTACGATTCATTTTTTATGAGACAAATTGAAATTTTTTTTTTCCTCGGAATCAAGTTTAAAAGTTTCGTTTAGGTACTAAAATAGGCCTGTTAGAATATAAGCTCTTAATATTAATATTAAGATGGACCGCATCGCACTTTTCGATTTCCCGTAAGAATAACACAGGAACAACTACTTTTGTTCCTTCTCATTTTTGTAACTAACGAACGATACGTCGTACAGTGAAGTTCTTGGCATGTTTTTCCAGAGAATTAAACGCTCTACAAAAAAGGTCTAAAGTCATTTTTTGGTAAGTCACCTCGGTCAAAAGTTATTCAAGGAAAACCCTGACGACTTTTTCGCAAGGTTGTCACTAGGTAAAAAAACTGTTAGGATATCGTTTATCGACGTATTAACCGCGTATGGTTACTTGAAGAATACCGTATTTTGGCGCCCTTTTGCAGACCGTCTTGCACCGGTATTGTTTCCGTATGAACGTGAGCTTTCATACGGTATGGACACCTTACCATACCCACAAATTTCCTGGTTTCTTCCAAAAATTAGGTATGACCGTGGTATGTGTATCGTAGCTAGATGGATTCAGTACCGCATTCAGACCATATCCACACCGTATTTTAGTAGCACTCACACTGCATCAATACCGCATTCTAACAGCATTCATACGGTTGAGAAAAAAAAATTAAAAAAAAAAAAAATGGGAAACCCGAGAACGGCGACGCCTCGGCGGAGGAAGACATGTATAGAATGTCATTTGAAAATCATGCTGTCCCGCATATTTCAACCGATGCAGGGATAGCATGATTTTTAAATGAAATTCCATATATGTCTTCGCACGAAAGCGTCGCTCTTTTCTGAGCAAGACATATCGGACTATTCTCTGTATATTGGATTTATTAACGAGAGAAAACTACAATAATTCACTAACTTTACATGAAGAGACATATAACATTGCAAGCATAATTTTCATATTTATGTCGTCAACTACGAAAATATTAATCGGAGCAAGAAGTACATAATAGTATACTGAACAGAAAATACGTATACTATAGTATACTTCAGGTAATTCCCGTAATTGTTGCCTAATTCATTGTCATAATATTAAATCGTACATCAAGTGAGCGAAAGAGGGGATTCTAGTGGTAGGCTTCAAGGATGCGACGAAAAAAACAGACGGGGTCCAGGGGCGAGCCACATTTTCCTTCTCGAAATCTGGAATCTTGTACTCATACGCCAGCGGTACTTTGTTCCGGTCCTTCCCTCGTCGATCGTTCGTATTACATGCTCCGTCTTTCGGTGAAGTACGCCCCCGTAGCGAAGCAGTATCGCCTGAGGCGGCCTTGACAATTCAGCAGCCGTATACTCGGTGCGTTTGCAGTCCATTCGCGTTACCGCATCATCCGTGGTACCTGAACAATTTCAATAAACGATTTTAATGAATTTTCATTATTATCAACCTTTAATACCATTAATAGCAAATGGCGTACGTATGTTAATGCTAACCTCCGATCATTACAATAGTAGCACGACACCGGACGGATCCGCGTACAATACATTATCTTCCGACGGCGTTCTCTCTTGTGAAATGGCATCTGGATGAGACTGGAACGAGCTCGGTACTTCTACGCTTCCTCCCGGTATCGCCGCATGTCCCGTTGTATCGCACGTTCGCGCACTCCTTTGATGGTAGTCATCTACCTGAAAATTATCAACATGCGAATATGGCGGTACACGGTGCCGAGTGTATACTACATTTGTTGGATTCTGACACATATGAAGTTGCACCCAAATTCGTCCGTCTTCTCTTTTGCTAGTATAAGTATAGGGAAAAAGAGAACAAAAGAATTGGGCGCATGCAACTTCATATATGTCATAATCAAACACACCTAGTGTACATACCTACTATATTCTAGGTTATGCCTCAAAATTTTCATCGCATTTCAACGCGGGTATATCAAGGTATTGTACAACAGCTCTACGTAGTTCATACCTGAACGCTACATACACACGAGAGTTGAGGAAGTTAAGCAATTTTCGTAACGACTGATTTCAACAGAGAGCTCGTAATTATGGCGGCGCGACAGCATAACGGTTTCAACGTCCAACCGTTCTACTATTTATATCTTCATACATATTAATCGTATCACATACTTACCTCGCATTTGCTTCCTCCTTCAGGTTCCGATTAATCCTTCGGCTTCGTCCTTTGTCGTCTCTTCCATAAGAGGCGTAATCACGGAATTTGTAACAATTTTCACGTAGTAGGATCACTTCTTTGTTCGCCAGTAGCCCAGCAGTCTCACCTCATACGCGTCCACCGCGGCCATATGCAATGGAGTCGAATCGAATATTCCAGTCTATTCCGTTGCTACACAGGCGTGACGTATATATCTAACTACTTTTCTTGTGTATCCATATATCTATTTATCGAACTTGTGACTGCCACCAAGGCGGTGAGTGTCGCCAACATAGTTGCACCGCGTGATTCACACTACCTCATTAATTGTCATCGAAAAATTACAGTTTATTGTTTTCAATAACCACTCATCCTGGGCAAGCGACTGGCTCAAGAACAAGAGATTTCAATTAAAGACAGCGAGTCGGAAGTGAGGAGCGACTTGTGCGACGGAACGAATGTCTGCATGTTAAGTGTACACCAAGCGTGTTTGATTTTGACCGATATGAAGTCGGCACCACAGTCTTCTGTCCTTTTCTATCCTTCATGGCTACATAGGAAAAGAAAGAGACAGAAGACAGTGGGGCCAACTTCATATCGGTCATAATCAAACACGCCAAGCGTACAAGTTAGAAACTTCCCTTCGGACTTCGTAAGTTCAGAGTCATTTAGTTTCTAAAGTCGTGCGACATCGCGCTTCCCTTCGTACTTATTACGTTTCACTTACTTTAGAGTTTGTAAAGTCGTGTATACGACTTCGCGCTTCCCTTCGTACTTCGTACGTTCCTAACTATTTATAGTTTGTAAAATCGTGTATGCGATATCACGATTCCCTTCGTACGCTTCGTACGTTTAATATTGTCAATTAATATACAATGCAAAATAAATTATTTTCATACTGATATGCGATTGTCTTTGGAATTCGTTTATTGTACCGGAATCCCAATCCACCAAATGTACCTAAAATATTTCCAATTTCTTTAAAAAAAATTTTATCAGACGAATATCTCAAATTGTCAACAATCATTCCGACACAGTTCTTGTGGATTTCGTTATAAAATTCGTATAATGAGATAAAACAAAAAAGTATACATACCGTATTATCGAAAACCATACCGTATGGGAACGGTCCAAATACGGTCGAAAGACGTTCTGCATACTGCAGTCTAACCGTTTGCAAAAGGTATTTCATTGGTAGTTTGATTGAGGGGCATTCGGTTTGCAGACCCTCTACCAACTGTTCGGATACGGTATGCCAAGGAGCGCCAAAATACTGTATTGAGAAGGTACAAGCCCCGTTTTCAGACGGTACTGCCACGCTGATAATACCAATACCACGAGAATACACGCAAAATACGGTCGAAAACTGTTAAAATACGTTTCGAAAAAGCCGTCAGGGAAGTTATTAATTTTAACCTCCGTTATGCCATCTTAACATAAATAATATCAATGAATAGAGATTATTATTATCGATACTCGTATACCAAGATTCATGAGTAAATGTATAGATATCTTTATGCGAAGGCAATAAACACTATATAATTTCTACGAGATACTTTTCTCATGTGGAAACTAACCTTTTGCTCAAATTTTGATTCGACGCAATAAGCTGTGATAATATTACATTTGCTTAATTCATGTCGCACTAATTTGGAAATTTCCCATGCGTTACAATCACAGGGCGATTGACTTTTCATACGAGGGATCCAGTAGACAATAGAACGCCAGTAGAGGCACGAAATTCTCTCTCTACATGGGGGCGGGTGGGGCAAAATGGACCGGTAAAAAAAAAAAAAAACTGGTTGATTGAAAAACTTGAGTATAAATAAGAACTTTATTCATACAATTGATGTGGAATTGAAGAAAACTCGAAGAACATTCAATATCAGTGTGATTATTGTGTGCAAACTAGAAAGCCATAATGAATTATGTTGCTATTTTTCTTTATTTTACTTTTTTTAGTCTTTAGTTTCTTTTTTTTTACGTCCTACATTTTTCATCAATTTCACATCAATTGAGTTCATATTCATACTCGAATTTTGCAACCATTTTTTTTTTCTTTTTTACCGGTCCATTTTGCCCCACCCTCCCCTATATATAAATACAGTATATATATTTCATATAGAGAGTGGTCGACAATTTATGCAATTTATTACGGATACGAGAATAATTATACTTAATTAATCAAATTCTACAAGAAGTAGTGATATCCCCATAAAAAGCACCTTCGGTGCAAAAACCTTTCGCCTAGTTATATAAATGTTATAGTTATATACAAAAATTCCTTCCTCATAAAAAACAATTCGAAATCAGATGCTATTGCCTAGTTGCCTAGTACCGACATAGAATCATGGAGGTAACGATAGGCGATTGACGCCTCCATTAGTTCAAACAGAAAACATACAAAAAAAAAAAATTAAAAAAAAAAAAAATTTGGAGGTAGTGGTACTAGGCCGGCCTTTTCTATACAAGTACAAGTAAACGGTGATTGAACCACGTCAATAATCCTAATATAATAATACGAAATATTGGCCCGCCTAGTACCACGTACTCCAAATTTTTTTTTTTTTTTAATTATTTTTTTTTGTATGTTTTCTGTTTGAACTAATGGAGGCGTCAATCGCCTATCGTTACCTCCATGATTCTATGTCGGTACTAGGCAACTAGGCAATAGCATCTGATTTCGAATTGTTTTTTATGAGGAAGGAATTTTTGTATACAACTATAACATTTATATAACTAGGCGAAAGGTTTTTGCACCGAAGGTGCTTTTTATGGGGATTCGATTTTCTAGAACATCGAGCGTGGCGTATGGGTAATTAGATTGCAAGCTGTTCATAATCTGCTGCTCGTGTGTCGATGTGATATGATTAGCTAATATTATACAAATTATTTTGGGTGCGTCAGAACTTAGCTGCCGTTTACTGCATCCTTTGATTCGCGATGAGAATATGTTTCGAAGCTTTAAAAAAAAAGGTTAAAAATTTATGGACAATCGCGCATGCGCTCATCACACTTGCTCAGCGGCGCAGATGCAATATCAAACCTGAAGTCACATGGAATCTATGTACCTTCCACATAGAGAGTGCTCTAAAAATTTATGCGATTCATTACGAACGAGAATGATCAGTAAATCAAATTATACAAAAAAAAAAACATAATAACCTGTCGCAAAGTACATTAATGCGATGATCGTAATTCATTATAAACAAGAATAATTATCGAACGAAATGGTACAAAAAGTAGTGAAATCCCCACAAAAGCACCTGCTGTGCAAAAACCTTGCGCCAAGTACATTAATGCGTTAATTCATACAAAAAATATTGAAATCAGATACTGGTGCCAAGTGCATCTACAGATTTATTTATTATTTATTTATTTATTTGTAACTAAGCCTCAACATGTGACCTACGCATGTGTCCAACGTATGAACTGGTAGCGTACTCATGTGAGCAAGCGACATACGTACTCATGAGTCAATTCGAATTTGAATTCATAAAAAAAAAAAAAAAATCGAAGTTAGAAAAAAAATTTGGAGGTAGTGGTACTTGGCGGACCATTTTAGATAAATTACGAAAAAATAAGAATGAAATTGAGCTACCTAAATGCTTTTATGGCAATCGAACTCACAGCCCGCAAAGTACCACGTACTCCAAATTTTTTTTTTAACTTCGATTTTTTTTATTTTTTTTTTTTATGAATTTAAATTCGAATTAACTCATGAGTACGTATGTCGCTTGCTCACATGAGTACGCTACCAGTTCATACGTTGGACACATGCGTAGGTCACATGTTGAGGCTTAGTTACAAATAAATAAATAAATAATAAATAAATCTGTAGATGCACTTGGCACCAGTATCTGATTTCAATATTTTTTGTATGAATTAACGCATTAATGTACTTGGCGCAAGGTTTTTGCACAGCAGGTGCTTTTGTGGGGATATGATATACATTTTCCTCCCGTTTAAAACAACATACAAAATATATTTAAAAAAAAATACAATATACAGGGTGATTCAGGTTGGGCGCACCACCTTACGTGGGTGTATTCCTCCTGAGAATCTAAGACTAAATTTCCTTGACCAAAACTTCGAGGGACTAACGGTTTCGGAGCTACGGAAAATCTTAGTTCACCAATCACAGGGCTTACGAATGACCAAGACAGGGTCGGTTCAAGAGTGTAAATCGAGCAGTGCCCGCGGCGCTTTGATTTTTATTGTACGACGTTGCAGTTCTATTTCTAGATGAGTATGACAGCGTCGCCTCCTCGAGATGTCTTCGTACGGCATTCACCTCCGTTCTCGTCGTGCTGATCCTCTGATTCATAGTTTCAGTCGTCCAGGTCCTCCACTCCGTAGTTTGAGTCGTCCAGGTACTGCGCTTCGTAGTTCTTGTAGTCCAGGTTCTCCACACCGTAGTTTGAGTCTGCCAGGTCCTCCGCCTCGTAGTTTCAGTCGTCCAGGTCCTTCGCTCCGTAGTTTCACTCGTCCAGGTCCTTCGCTTCGTAGTTTTCGTAATCCAGATCCCCCGCACTCTAGTTTGAGTCGTCCAGGTTCTGCACTCCCTAGTTTCAGTCGTCCAGGTCCTGCGCTTCGTAGTTCTCGTAGTCACAGGGCCTGGACGACTGAAACTACGGAGCGGAGGACCTGGACTACGAGAACTACAGAGTGGAGGACCTGGACTACAAGAACTGCGGAGCGGAGGACCTGGACGACTCAAACTACGGTGTGGAGAACCTGACCGACTGAAACTATGAATCAGAGGACCAGGACGACGAGAACGGAGGTGAATGCCGTACGAAGACATCTCCAGGAGGCGACGCTGTCATACTCATCTAGAAATCGAACTGAAACGTCGTACAATAAAAATCAAAGCGCCGCGGGCACTACTTGATTTACACTATTGAACCGATCCTGCCTTGGTCACTCATAAGTCTTGTGATTGGTCAACTAAGATCTTCCATAGCTCCGAAACCGTTAGTCCCTTGAAGTTCTGGTAAAGGAAATTTAGTCTCAGATTCTCAGGAGGAATACACCCACGTAAGGTGGTGCGCCCAACCTGAATCACCCTGTATATTTAAAATAAAAACAAATTTTCGCACACGTTTTTGTTATTCAATATTGAAAAGATACTCTCCTTACGTTTGTTATTCTTAATAGCTAATATTGCGACTTTTTTTCGTGAAGACACTGAAAGATTACTTTCAACTAGAAGATACTATCTAATATGTGAGAACGTTCAACATCATCCACATTTTTAATATATTAATAATATATGGGCTCTGGCAAAGAAATACATCATAACAAGCGTGTTTTGCGCTTGTAAGTGAAGAAAGTTGATGTTCATCGAGTATTATCAACTATAATATACATCTCAGCACTTCTCACTCACGCGCATATGCTCTTCATGGTCACTTAGTGTAATCTATAACTAAAAATACAGAATTGCATCGACTGAGCAGTAATATATCTATAGGAACTTGAACCACTTACGCATAGTGCAAGAAATCAACATTTAAACATCATAATACGTGTAATGGGTCCTTTTAGAATATCCCGACATGAGGAGCTCATGCGTGCAAGTGAGAAGCTTCTGCATTTACCCGAAGTTCGGGAGTGTTTATTATATTAGTGTGTTTCGGTCACTTTACATCTGGCAGTTTGCATACCATGCATGTGACAGAAAGACACTTATATGCGGATTCCAGGCAAAAAGGTTTCTAACTCATGCACACGGTTTTCGCATGACGGAATAATTGAAAAGGATATACTTCGGTATACTTTTATAAAGCTTTTCAATCATTTCAGCCGTGATGGCGCGGTTTCCGCAGCTTCATGGAATGTCGGCATTTTTTTGAATAACTTGCGATACCTCGATTAAACATGGAATCTTATTGGTAGAGGGTACAAATTTTAAATACTCTTGAATAACCATCAAGAAGCCACGATCTTCTTGATCTGTAGCTACCAAACACAGACACCATAGAGGTCGCTGCTTCAGAAATCGCTGCACTGGCAGATGCGAAACTTTCTTCAATACCCTCTTCTTTCTTCGTTTTTGTCGGTGAAAAACATCCGGTGGTGGTACGATTCCAGGTTTCATTCCCCTTTGTTTTGAGGAACTAAAAGATGTTGACAGAGCTGTTGAAGATGTGAGAGAACTTTTTTTACGCTTGTATGAACGCAAATATGTTGATCGTGTCGAAGAAGTTGCCGTTTGCATACCGCATCCTCGTGGTGTACTCAATATTTTATCCTGTGTTGAGAACATGTCTTCTTGCGAGAAGTTGTCCAGAGTTTCAATAAACTGTGAACATCTTTCTACGAACATGAAATCACTACATGTGGAAAAATTTGTCAGAAATCTCACACAATATAGGCCTCTTCGTTGTTGACATATCTTCAAAAAGTGTAGAAGTTGGTTAGACGCAGTATACCTAACAACCAATAAATCACTATACTTTCCTCAAAAGTATAAAAAGTGACAGCAGCGAACAGCCCTCAATTACATTTTACAATAATGAATTATTTTATTTATAAGAAGTATAATTGCTATTCATTTACCTTTCACAAAGTCATTATCTGGACTCTCAAGAACTTCCACATTAGAGATAACATCGCTGTCAATGCCATATTCATCATCATCATCATCATCCTCACTCAATTGCTGCGTCATTGATGATTTCACTCTTCATCCAATTAATCTAATTAATGCATAATCTATTTAGGCGCAGTTTCACAACATCCGTTTAACTTTGAACTCAGCCTCTGAATTATTCAATGAGAAGCAAATAACTTTCTCCACACAAGCTTTCGTGAAATTCAATAAAATTTGAAGTTAAAGTAAGGTCGAACTGATGTCGTGAAAATGGACCTCATGCTTTGCGGTACTATGATTTATAAAATGATAAAATATTAAGCTTACAGTTTAGGTGAAAATATCTTTGTATCACCTTCGATGTGCAATGTGGGGGACCAGGAACAACAAATGTCTGTACAAGGGCCATTGCTTAACTGAAAGAGATCCAGAACCTTATGAAAGTTGTCTGGTTGTTTTGCCATGGTCTCGACTAAACATATCACGTAGTGAATTCCATCTTTTTGATACGCCAGTGTCTGAAAAAAGTTTGGTCCACTTTTAAAGTTATTTAATAACAACTAATCACAGAAAATTAGTATACAATGAGAAAATACCTGTTGCTGGTTCACCTGTCACCATTTGTAGCACATGGGCAATCTCAATCCATTCATCTTTTTTTTTTAAACGTTTTTAAAATTCGGGTCGGATTTGTCGTACAGTAATCTGGCTTCTTGCACACAATTTATCAATGCTTCGTCAAACAAGTCACCCATTTTCAGCTTAGTTTTGCGGCGGTTCGGATCAGTACGAAACAAGCTATCACGTGCCACACACAGTTGCTACTTGTTGATACATGTTTCGCGCCACAAGTCGCAGACGTATACCGGTACAGATTGTCAAGTACCGACACGACAAAACAGTGGCGCCACTCTCCGACAATTTCGTGCCGATGTCGGCGCCTATTCCGTCCCGACTCCGCCGCGACACCGTCACGACACCGACTTCCGACTTCATTGTAGAGCCGCCCTTTGTCTACTTCCATGTTAATAATCTGCTGGACGTGTGGGTTTCTTGGCCGGTAACGTTGTTCGATCGGTGTGTCAGTTATTAAGCGTATACGGTGTTCGGCTAGTGGCGAGACGCCGTGTACGTCATGGGCTTTACGGAACTCGGTTCTCAGGAATTTTTCCAGGCGGCGCTGTTCTTCAGGGGTTTGTGTCGCCAGGCCGGTGTCAGGTTCGGTTGTACACGTTTCCATCATGTGTCGGTTTTGCTGGCCGTTGAACGATATTGTCAGGTTTAGCTTCACTAGTATGTCCATGCCGAGGAACATTTTGTGTTTCAGGTGTGGCATTACCAGGAATGTGTGTTGTAGGTGTCGCCCCTGTATTTTTACTGTGCCGGTGAGGTTAGTGGTAATCTCAGTGAGGTTTCCGTTGGCCATTCTGGCCGTGATTTGTTCTTGGTACGGTCGCCATTTTCCCCAGCGGCAGTGATATGCCATTGAGCTATTTATGTATGAGTCTACTGATCCGGTGTCGATTAAGGTTTGGACAGTTTTGCCTGGGCCGTTGACTTTCATGAAGATGCGGTTGTCGCTGGGGTCTCGGGCCGGGTTACCGTTGTCCCGGGACCGGCCCTGCTGAAATTTTCCGGCCTTGGACACGCAGTCTCTCGTCAGGATGCCGTCGGTGCCACAGTATGAGCAGAATTTGCGTTGTGGTCGTCCGCAATTTCGTCTGGTGTGCCGTCTTTGCTTACAGCGCTAGCATTTTTCGTAACGGTTGTATAGTATAGTTGACGTGACGGCCGCGTCGCTTCGTGGCGCGGTTTCGGGTTCGCTTCGGTTTTGCCGTTGTCTAGTTTCTTCGTGTTCGGTGGCGTATAGGATTAGGTCGTCGACGCACTGAAGTTCGTGTCGACGAGTCGATCGGTGGTATTCTAGCGGTAGGTTATAGTATAGCCGGTCTAGTTGCTTTTTTGCGGATAGGCCTCTTCGTCGTCTCATTAGGGTTTCTAGTGCAGTGATGAATGATTGGGCCGCCTCCCCGGCGTTCTGCTTGCGCTCGATGATTTGGTCATCGAGTTTGTATTCTTTAGCGGTCAGTAAGTAGTATGCGTGAAGACTAGAGGTAAATTCGTTCCAAGTTTGCCACGCGTGTCTTTTATTGCGGTACCATACTAATGCGTCGTCTTTGAGCAGTTCTGGTAGCCCTCGGAGTAAGGTAGAGTCGTCGACTTGGTATTCCGTTTTTAACTCTTCGATGCGTTATAGAAATGCGTAATGGTCTTTTTCGTCGAATTTGCACCCCCATTTACGTATCTGTTCTTTGCTTCTGTAGTTTTCTAAATGCGGTAACAATTGCATCATGCCGCCAGCGGCCGTGACTGCTGGCGGGGGGTTATTGGCTTGTCTTACCATATTGGCTGTTCCTTGACCACAGCTTTTGCGTTCACGCGGTTCAAGCCACTTTTGGACCTCCGGGTGGTTTGGGTTATCTTTTACGAATGTGCGTAGGCTTGCACGGAGTTCGTCGACGGTGCCTACTGCTTCTATTTCCACGAGTTCCAGGTGGTCCTGTAGTTCTTCCCTCCGTAGTTCGTAGATCCACGCCGTGGGACGGTATGGCATTTTTTTTTGTGCAGAATTTAATCCCGTTTCGTGGTTTGATCGGTCGGCCTAGCATAGCGGACGGGCAAGTAAAGCAAAATAGCGAGAAAAGAGAAAGAAAAGAAAGAAAAAATATTGTGCCTAGTGCGGGGAAGAAAGAAAACAAATGTATATATATACAGGGTGTCCCATTTTAATGTCCCACCCCGAAGAGTCCCTGTAAATGAACTTTGAGAAAAAAAAGTTCCAGACAAAAGTTGCAAGGTTTCGAGGGGGTCAAACAATGGTGTCCGTGAACTCGACCGTGACGTCTATTTTCAAGGTTGTCTCACGGGTAATTTTGATTTATTTAATGGAAACCCATATTTTTCATTGCAGATTCGCAATCTACGGGAAAAAATATTCAACTTTCGTAGGGAACATTGTTCACTCTTTACACTGATATATGTCAAAACCGGTAGTAAATTATAAAGACTGAAATGAAGAGTTGAAAACGGGAGAATTCAGGTCGCAGTAAAACAAACGTCGTTCTCGAATGGTTAGAGTAAAAAATCACAGGTTTTATTTCAATGAGGATCGAAGGCACACTTTTGGATGAAAAGAAAAACGTACGGATAACAATAAAAAAAATAAGGCTCGTGGTTGCTAACTATTGGATATATAGCTCCATATTTGGAGAATTGTTTAGAATAGATTAGAAGTTCAAAAACGAATCGACATATAGAGTGCCGTAACATATACAATGATCTCATAGGGAGAAAGAACTGAGGGTTCTTTATCCCTATGGTGAAGATATTCGTTTGGTCCTTGAGACCACTTATTAGTCTCCTACAGTTTCTCATTGAGCATAGACCTATCTTCCTCGTGCATACAAATTGAATAAAGAAAATTAATATTGTTAAATCCACTGCATAAAAACAATTATTTATATACCCCATCACCAATACTAACTGAAGCTCTTTCATCTCTCCGCGCCCACCCCCGCTCTCACCGACCGGCCAGCTGAGTTGACGCCGGGGGGGGGGTTGGTTGGTTGTGAATCACCGTTTCAAGTCAAACGGCTTGAATATGCCGCCCGCCTGGTCGTACGACGAAGTAAAGTCACCTGGAGCTAGGCCTTTTCTCAGGCCAGCTGCCCGCCGTGCGAAGAGCGGTGCGTACAGTAGGTCGATCAATCTTCTTGGGGGGGCTTTGATCGGTAGTGGACAAAGTTTAGAAATTGCCCGGGTTGTGGTCCCTCTGGTTGTGCGTAGGCTCACAACTCTGACGAGGCCGTCTGGCCCCGGATGGCCCTCAGTGACGCGGCCCATGATCAGGACCAAAGTCCCAGTTTGTAAGTTTTCCCGTTCCCGCCTCCAGGTGGGCAACTGTTTTAGGTGGGTCAGGTATTCTTGAGACCACCGTCGCCAAAAATGATCTCGCATCTTAGAAAGCTGTCGCCAGCGGGTTATGAGGTTCGGGCTTACGTCATCAAGTCCAGGTTCACGAATGGAGGTGAGCGGACCTCCTATTAGGAAATGACCGGGTGTGAGAGCAGACAGGTCATTGGGATCGTTGCTAATCAGGGTTAGAGGACGTGAGTTGAGGCATGCCTCTACTTGGCACAGGAATGTCGCTAGCTCCTCGAATGTGGGGGTCCTTTCCTCGAGGGCGTGACGAAGGTGATGCTTGGTGGACTTCACCCCTGCCTCCCAAAGTCCGCCAAAGTCAGGCGAGTACGGGGGGATGAAGCTCCAAGCAGCGTTGCCAGATGCTCGCAGAGCTTTGTCGCCGAAACCTCCCAGCCAAGTAGCCTAAAATCGCCTAAAGAACGCGCTAGTCAATCATAAACTATGCAACCAGGGGCGGGATTGTAACACATGAATTCGAACATATTATTGCATTTCCGTTTATTACCATACGATCTTCTTGTATTTCATTATGCTTAAATTTTCATATTTCGTATGAATAAATTTGTAATATTTGGTTTGATGAATTTGTAATATTTGGGTTGGCTTCCTCTGAATCACTCTCGTCATCCTCGTTGGAATTACTCGTCATCCTCAGCAAACAATGTCATCGTCTCAACCAAGATATCGGTCGAATCCTTCCCCGTGGAAGTTTCTGATGCAGTGTCGACAACGACAGGTCGAGTCGTACATTTTTGATGTGAATCTTTCGTACATCATGGGCGATGGACTGAACGTTGTGCAGCATTTATTCGTTGCGTGGAAATGCGTGCGGATCTCAGAATCGCGTTGAGCATATCGAAACTCATTTTATTTCGAGCCTTAGTCTTCGCACCGTTCATGATGGAGAATACCCTCTCCACTACAGCATTGCTGAGTGGCAACGATAGGGCTTTCAAAGCGGACTGCGCCAGATCTTTGAAAGGTCGAGAACCTCCTACTGTTTTGTGAGAATACACGTTTGACCAGAAGGCCGTTGCGCTTGCGATGACTTCGTCAGTAAAAATTTTGGACCAATCAACGAAACGAATTTTTCGTAGTTGACCTTGAATTTCTGAAATATCCGACGAATCGTCGAGAAGAGATATCGGTAACTCTGCGATGTCAAGCTTCTTTACAGTGTTCAACACTGTTGCCGGGGAGAGTTTTGTTGAAGATTTCAGAATCGACATATTTCCTGGAAGACGTTTCAGCAATTCGGTCAACAGAACGATCAAATATTGTCGACATCGGTCTTTGACCTCCTCCAACTCTCCCGATCTCCAGTTGTACGTAGCACCAATATTTGTGAAATCTATCCCGAAATCTACCATGCTAGCGGACTGCGAAGCTAGGTCGTTTTGCAATGATTCCTTGATGCAGTCAAAACGTTTATCGGCCTTCTCTATGAATACCGGCTTGATAATCCGACTAGCAATGGATATGACGAGCAATGAGAGGGTTTCGTACAAATTTGTAACATCCTCCGTGGTACTTTGGAATAAAGTGTTCGCTGCATTGACATCCCGTAGCACAGACTTGAGGAATATCAAGTAGAGATGGTTAGCCGGATCTTTGTACATACTTTTCAGAGTTCTTGGAGTGTAACATTTCTCCGGACCGATGGCGATCGTCTCAAAGTGAGTTTTCAATTCTAGCCATTGATACAGAATACGCTTCACTGCACCCTCCCACGCAAGCCACCGAGTAACTGATAATTGTATAAGATTCAAGAATGCCTTGTCGTTGTCATTAATCAAATTGTACAGATCGGCATAATAGGCTTTTCTCTGAGCACTATGCGAGAACCAATTCCTGGTTTCTCTAACCATGAACTCGAGAGAGGATGGCAAGACCTCAGCTGCCTTCGAACTACACAGATGAAGTGAGCGGCATACACATCGCACGATTTGTAGATTCGGTAGCGGCACCCGTTCTTTGAGAAGCGTGTACAGAAAATGATTTTTGCCACACAAATTACTTGCCCCGTCCGTCCCAATGCCGATCAAGTTTTTTATCGGCAAGTTGATCTCGCTCCAGTATTTTGTTAGGTAGTCGTACAACGCGATAGCTGTGGTTTCGACGATCTGGATAATGCCCAAAAACTCGGTCACTATATCAATCTTACTTGAACTGAAGTAGCGTATGCAGATCGCCATGTATTTTTGTGTCGATACGTCCGTAGATTCGTCGACAATGAGCGAATATGATTCGTTTTCAACGTCGTTGACGAGATCGAACAACAAAGCTGGCGAGATCACGTTCAAGATCAACTTCGAACATTTTGTGCGATGCATGCGCAGCGCCTCGAGCTTTGAGTTCTTTCCGAGATTGACGAGTAATGCAACCATCCTATGAATAACAGAAGATTCATAAAATCAGGACTAACAACACAACCAAGTACCGAGCTCTTACCCTAAAAAGGTTGTATGAAGGACTCCAGTTATCTGTATACTTCACCTTTGAACTCAGGTAAGTCTTGCCAAGACATGCGGTACTTCTTCTCGTATTTCCCGTGTTTTCCCATTTTCGAGTCTAACGTTCTTTGATGGAGCTCTCGTTGTATTCGACCTCTCGTAATACAATCACTAAAAGGCTGAGGAAACAATGGAAGTTCAAAATGACCGCTTGTTTACCTCTTACTCTGATTGGTTTGAATTATGGCGGCTCTTTTGATTGCAGATGCAGACAGAAAACTTGAATCTAAGTAGTTAGGGTGGACACTCTCCGTCCGGTCGGTAAGCATAGTTATCATTTCAGCCACCAGCGGCGCAAAGTGTATACGCATAGCGATACATGATCCATTTGTAGCATCGTAGGTCGATAAGCGTAGTTGTAGCTCCGGCCGCCAGCAGCGCAAGTATGCATATACATGCACGAAAACGATTTGTAGCCATCGTAAGCCGTAGCGGAAAATATGCTTATGAAAAGTCTCAAATACTTGAGTAGCCTAAAACCGACAGGCTACTGAATAAAACCTCCAGTAGCCTAGAATCGCCAGCCGGAAAATCCAAATAGCCTAATTGGGCGATAGGCGACTTTGCATCCATTGTTCGTCCCCGTTTTACCGCCGAGATAGCCTAAATGGCGATAAATCGCCCAATCTGGCAACGCTGGCTCCAAGCGGTGCCTTTGCTAGCGAGTTCTCTAGCCACCTCCACGTAGAAATTGGAGGCTGCGTGGAGCAAGGTTCGTCACAGCGTCCTCGCCTCGCGGTAAATCGATGGAAAGCTGAAACAAAGGAAGCAGAGGAGAGGTCCGTCACGGCCTCTTTTGTTCTTTCGGTTTTTATTTTCCATATCTATTATAACTTTTATTAATTATTTCTTATTAACCTTTGATTCAAGTTTTATCAAGATTCGCGGCAGCGAATCGCAGCCGAGTTCCCCCCTACTAACTCGGCGCGGCAGCCACGAATCATTTACCCGAGCAAGCTCTTGTTCTTGTAAAAAATCTGCCACATCTCTTGAACCGCTGATTATTTTTTGATAGAATTTATAGGGGCGTAAGGCCCTCCCCCGTTGACCTTGCTCGCAAAAGTTCAACAGAATCGACTAAGTGATCTCGAAGATATTGACCGTCAAAGTTGATCGAAAAACACAATCTTTTTCTTTTGCTTCCTTGCAGAACGTTTTTCTTGGGACCACGATATCTGTCGAAACGTTGCACTTATGAACATGCAATTTGGCAGGGGTGTTCTTGTCACCGAGATCTCGCCCCCTATTGTTTTTGAGCAATAATCGACCACGCATAACTGAGTTATTCATGTAATATTGATTATTTATATACATATTTTGAGAATGAGAATGACGTCACGAGTCCCGATTCTCATGAAATCGATCGAATATAATACTGCTAATTTTTATACATATAGGTATGTATGATTATCATAATTATTATTTTAGTTATTATTAATGTGTTAACATTTTGATCGGGTCATCCTTTTAATGTCCAGGTCCTCCGCTTCGTAGTTTCCGGTATCCAGGTCCCCCGCTCCGTAGTTTTCGGTGTCCAGGAATTTTGCTCCCTAGTTTCCGGTATCCAGATCCTCTTCTTGGTAGTTTCCGGTGTCCAGGTATTCCGCTCCGTAGTTTCTGGTATCCAGATCCTCTTCTCCGTAGTTTTCGGTATCTAGGTCCTCCCATCCGTAAATCTCGCTGTCCAGGTCCTGTGCTTCGTAGTTTTCGGTGTCCAGGTATTTCGCTCCGTGGTTTCCGGTATCCAGGTCCTCTTCTCCGTAATTTTTGGTATCCAGGTCCTCCCATCCGTAAATCTCGCTATCCAGGTCCTTTGCTTCGTAGTTTTCGGTGTCCAAGTATTCCGCTCCGTGGTTTCCGGTATCCAGGTCCTCTTCTCCGTAGTTTTCGGTGTCCAGGTATTCCGCTCCGTAGTTTCTCGTATCCAGGTCCTCTTCTCCGCAGTTTTCGGTATCCAGGTCCTCCCATCCGTAAATTTCGCTGTCCAGGTCCTGTGCTTCGTAGTCTTCGGTGTCTAGGTATTCCGCTCCGTGGTTTCCGGTATCCAGGTCCTCTTCTCCGTAGTTTTCGGTATCCAGGTCCTCCCATCCGTAAATCTTGCTGCCCAGGTCCTTCGCTTCGTAGTTTCCGGTGTCCAGGTATTCCGCTCCGTAGTTTTCGGTATCAAGATTCGCGGCAGCGAATCGCAGTCGAGTTCCCCCCCCTCCAACTCGGCGCGGCAGCCATGAATCTCCGAAACGATTAAGTGGTTTCGGAGATATTGACCGTCAAAGTTGATCGAAAAACACAATCTTCTTCTTTTTCTCTTTCTTTTTCTTCTTCTTCGTCCTTGCTGAACGTTTTCTTGGGACCATGATATCTGTCGAACCGTTGCACTTAAGAACTTGCAATTTGGTAGGAGTGTACTTGTCACCGAAATCCCGCCCCCTATAATAATTATTTATATGTATATTGAGATTCGCGGCAGCGAATCGCCGACAAGTACCCGTAGGCTTCTGATATCTGATATGGCTACAAATTATTTCATTATTTATATCATCATTTCATGTGTTATTATTATTATTATCATCATCATCATCATCATCGTCGTCGGATTTTACCAGTATTTTCAGAGCATTTCTATTATTATTGCAAAACAGTTGTTGGAGACAGATTTGGTGCATAAGTAGCTTATACATACTTGAGTGCCTGCGGTCAGTTCAGGAGAGAGCGTTAAATATAAGTGAAGCGCGAACATTAGAAAAAGCGACATTAATGCCATCCTGTCGATAACATAGAACACTACATAGGTAAAATATTAAAAAAATTGATGATGGACCACTTGAAATTGAGCTCAAAATCGACACTTCGCGAGGAACTTTCATTTCATAAAAGCCAACTTTTTAGCAGGTAATATTAAATAAATTGGAGAATTTTTTTTTTCCAATAAATTAATAATTGGGAACGATAGTTCAAAAACTAATGAACGGATCCGTTCGGGGTTGTGCGAAGCATTGCACACGATGCTAGGCTACGAGCCATAACTCTGAAATCCGAAATCTCCAATGTTTGCATCGGAAGTACGGTTTTCCTGGCAATTTATCTAGGTTTAAAGAAATGTTGCATTATATGCCTAATTTGAGAATTTTTGCAATTGATTAGAGCAGAGTCATTCCTTGCGGAATTTGTCGTGTGTCAAATGGGTGTACTATGCGTTTTATTAATAATAGTTGTAGAAAATTGCAGCGCATTATAAACTAGGAAAGGAACAGATTAGGGTTAAGGTTCAATAATAAAGTTAATGTAACATATCGGAATGATATATTTTTATTTATTTTCATTTTTCACATATACACTACTCAAAAAAATTAAAGGAACAAGAAATTGAAAAGAAATTTTCGGTCATTTTCGAATTGCTGTAACTTCTAGACAAATGATCGTACAGAAAAAAATAAAAAAGCATTTCGAAGCCGGAAATCTCTAGTTTACAACCCTTGCTTCAAATTTTTTTTTTGAGGTTCCATCAATGAGTAAACAAAAAAAAATTGCCGAACCAAAAATGTTCGCACTTTTTTGTCGACTTTCAGAGCATCCACGAACTTCGATTTTTTTTTTAAAACTTTTTCAGTACCAGGGTCAGTAAGCCTGATCATTCAGCTTGGATTTGCTTCTTGAACGGACTCTGTACGACAACTTGTTCCGGTGATATCGATGATTGAATGAAAAGTCGTCTTTTTGTCTTCAATCTCGGATATCTCAGGAACTAATGACGCTACGGAAAATTGAATATGGGTTTCGGAAACTTGAATAAATTTCCTAGAAGTACGTTTCATTGTTTTTGGCAAAAAAAATTTTTCTTCACCCCTTACATTGATTTGTAAAGAGTGCGAAAAAGTGATTTTTTTTGGTTTTTAAGAAAATCCCCTGCATTTTTGCAAATAACCACAAAACTGCTAATGTTTGCAGGTTTTTCTTTAACCTAATGTTGCCCCAATAGACCCTTAAAATTTCAAATTGATCCGTTCATCCGTCTTACTTTCCCGAGTGATCAAACTTTTGAAAAAATTGATGGAACACGTTTATTACTCTAAAACATCAATCAATGATTATCAACATGGAATTTTTTTGTCTTTCCTCTCTTCTCTCGACAATTTTACATTCATTGCTTGTGGAATTTAAATAAACAATAATAACAATTTGAAAAAAAATTCACATTTTCTTTTTCACTTTGTTTGTTAATCTTTGTGTGTGTGTGTGTGTGTGTGTGTGTGTGTTCTCTTAAGAATTCTTAAGGATATGAGACCCCACGGCTCGTCAGTTCCGTGGTATTTATTGACTCCAAACTCAATCCCCAACATGTCTGTGTGTGTGTGTTTGTGTGCGCGTGAGTGATGTTAAAATCGTGTGTTGCCACCTCTCGCACGAATCACTGCTCTCAATCGCTCTGCCATATTAATGCACCTTCTTATTGCTGCCATTGGAATAGTCCGCCAGACTCGCTGAAGTGCTCGTTCCAAAGCAGCTAAATTCTGCAACCTCGGATATTCCCGTCTCAATCGGCGCCCCACCATATCCCAGACATGTTCAATGGGATTCAAATCAGGACTCATTGCTGGATGTCTCAAAACAGGGATTTGATTATCCTCTAAAAATCGTCTGGTGATCCTAGCCGTGTGAGGGCGAGCATTGTCGTGCATGAGTATGAATCCTCTTAAACGTTGTCGGAGAGGCAAGACGATGGGTTCAAGAATTTGATCGATGTATCGTCTTGCATTCAAATTCTCTCTGACAATCACTAACGGGGTACGCCTCCATGGTGAAATCCCACCCCAAACCATTACCGATCCTCCATTAAAAGCGACGATGGGTTGAACAAAGTTTTGCCGAAAACGTTCCCCACGAGGACGCCAAACTTGAGGACGTCTGTCGTTACCATAGAGGCAAAACCTGGACTCGTCTGTAAACAAGACATTATTCCATCGCCTGTTACCCCATTGCAAATGTTGACGTGCGTAAGCTAAAGGAGCTTGGCGATGTCTCACATTCAACATGGGAACACGGAGTGGATGTCTCGCGCGCAATCCAAATTCGTGGAAACGATTTCTAACTGTTTGGTCCGAAATGTTGCGCTGTCGTTGTTGCCATCCTGGTCGTCTCTGTTGTTGTTGTTGTTGATAACATCGGTTAGGGAAATACTGCGCAATAGAATTCGCTTGAGCGAACGGTTCTCTCCGAGCGTGACGAATAATTTGCCGATCATCCCGTGGGGTAGTGACACGACGTCGACCTTGTCCCGGTCGGCGACTGTATGCTGCAGTTTCTCGATAACGCGTGTAGGCGCGATGCACAACGGACTGACTAACTCCCATCATGTTACCTACTTCACGGAAACGGTGACCTTCCTCGACAAGAGTCACTAACCGAGCGACTTCGGGTTCAGATAAGTGCCGTCTTGGCATAATTGAGAAAAATACTGAGTATTTTGAGAATAACTGTTCCTAAGAACACCTATGAGCTTGTCCAGCAGAAAAGTATCGACAGCCAAATAACCTTTTGGATGCGTAAGGATTCAGTACGGGAAACAGCTTGGGGTAAACAGTTTATTCACGACTGCGAAGGCCGAGATTATGATATGCTAAGTGAGGAACGCGTTGAAACGAATAAGTGTTCAATTCATTCCGTAACTGTGAATTTTCTGATTCAAAAAAAATTGACAAAAAAAAAATAATTTTCCATTAAAATTTAATTTTTTATTCAAATTTCACAAGCAATGAATGTAAAATTGTCGAGAGAAGAGAGGAAAGACAAAAAAATTCCATGTTGATAATCATTGATTGATGTTTTAGAGTAATAAACGTGTTCCATCAATTTTTTCAAAAGTTTGATCACTCGGGAAAGTAAGACGGATGAACGGATCAATTTGAAATTTTAAGGGTCTATTGGGGCAACATTAGGTTAAAGAAAAACCTGCAAACATTAGCAGTTTTGTGGTTATTTGCAAAAATGCAGGGGATTTTCTTAAAAACCAAAAAAAATCACTTTTTCGCACTCTTTACAAATCAATGTAAGGGGTGAAGAAAAATTTTTTTTGCCAAAAACAATGAAACGTACTTCTAGGAAATTTATTCAAGTTTCCGAAACCCATATTCAATTTTCCGTAGCGTCATTAGTTCCTGAGATATCCGAGATTGAAGACAAAAAGACGACTTTTCATTCAATCATCGATATCACCGGAACAAGTTGTCGTACAGAGTCCGTTCAAGAAGCAAATCCAAGCTGAATGATCAGGCTTACTGACCCTGGTACTGAAAAAGTTTTTAAAAAAAAATCGAAGTCCGTGGATGCTCTGAAAGTCGACAAAAAAGTGCGAACATTTTTGGTTCGGCAATTTTTTTTTGTTTACTCATTGATGGAACCTCAAAAAAAAAATTTGAAGCAAGGGTTGTAAACTAGAGATTTCCGGCTTCGAAATGCTTTTTTATTTTTTTCTGTACGATCATTTGTCTAGAAGTTACAGCAATTCGAAAATGACCGAAAATTTCTTTTCAATTTCTTGTTCCTTTAATTTTTTTGAGTAGTGTATATAGTTAGGGCCGATTCTCTTCCTCTCCCGCCGCCACCGCCACCGCCTCTTCGGCCTCCGCCGCCACGCCGCCCCCGCCAGCCGCGCCAGCCTCCACGCCTATAGGCTCCGCGGCCGCGACGGGCGGCCAGAGCCGAGCGGAAGCATTCCGCTAATGCGGCTCGTACCATGGCATTCTATAAGAAGTAATACGTTGATTAATATTTGATTATTATATTAAAAGATTATCATCTGGCCTGCCCACGTATGAGGCATCAAAATATTTATATTTGGATATTTTGCAAATGCAGTCTGTAGATGAGTAGTTATTTATAAGTAAGACTAATTTATCTAAAGTTGAACGAAATATGTATACACTGAGAGATCACTTCATATGTAGTTCAATCGATTTTATTTCAATTTCTATCCAATGACAATCAGTAACATTCCCTTTATACTGAATCTGTGATGAGCAGCTCAGAATATTCCATAAAAACCACGCATAGTTATTAGATACATCCATGTATTGTATTTTATTTAATCGTATACGCATGATGCTGCTTATCGAAATAAATCTCGAAATTTGTTTGGGATATTTCTATATTTCTACTGGGATTGTGAATATTAGAATTAGGTGTGCTATAATTATACGCGTTGACAACATTTTATAAAATACGTACGATTTCGTCGCGATGCACGATTTGTGCTGGTTGTGGCTGCGGCTGCACCACTGGCTGAGGCTCCGGCTGTATCGGCTCGGTTGCTTGTGGATTTGGTGGATTTGGATCCACCACCCGGGTGTCGTTTATCCCGACAAGATACTGCCCGGGTGGTGGATCCGTTTCCATATTTTGTTGCGTGATTACTAATTCGTCCGAGCAGTCTATTATACAAAAAAATTAGAATTAAGAGTATCGTTACGAGTAAATGTCGTGGTTACGAATTACATTACTATCGAAGAATTGTTATTTTATTATGGTATTAGTCAGTAATACATATGAGTGCACATATTGCGAAAGTTGATTCGTAACAATTAATGAGAAAGTCGTCGATCTGGCGCGTCTGGACAACACCCGGTAACACGAACACAACTACGCACGTCACCCATCGACAGACGCTGGCTTATGTTATATGCCTGATTGGCTAGTTTACAATTATTATCCAAAATCTACGAACTTCCAAAAAAAGTCTGAATGATAATTTTGATTATATTGTTGATGTAGGATAATTCATCAAGGGTAGATTGTGCTACACCATGTAAAAATGCATTTCAGTTGAAGCAAGTCGAGTATAACTGAATTATTTCATTTGTCAAGAATATTGTTTGGATTATAAATCATCTGCCGTATCATGAATTCAATTTTTAATAGATAAAATATCGGATTGAGTTTGACATCTTGGCAGTTTGTTAGCAATAGCATTGTTCTAATTATGAGTTGAATGTAATAATACTATTATATTTCGCAGTATATCAATTTCATTTAGTTAGGTCAGTTTGCCGGTATTATCGTTCTCAGTGATTACACTCAATCAATGCTGCAATTAACTTCTTAAATCATCAAGTTGTTTCTATTGCGAGAATATCGATACATCAGATATGGTATATAATAAATGTGATAAATAGTGTGTACTTACCAGACATGTGGACGCTTCGGGTTGTAAGACGCAATAGAGCTATGCCACGAGGTGACCACAGATAAAAAAATTAAGCTTCGACTTACATAGATAGGTATTTGAATATGTGCGTAACCCGTGTATTCGAAAACGCTACAGGTTTGACCTGTATATTCAAAATTCTCTTTCACCGCGGCAAATAGAATAAGACACAATCATGTGACTATCTGTTTTTCAGTTTATGGCTTCAGTTGCCGTCCTCTGCAAAGATAGACATGATCTACGTTATTATAGGTTGACCATTTACCAATGGGAACAGGCTGCCAAAATTTGAGGACATTGCTATAGACAACTCATGTTATGAAGAATAAGTCGTTCGTTCGTGAAGATGACAATTCGCTGCGTAGATCGAAAAATTGATAAAATTTTCAATCGTTTCACAAATGAACGTTATTCTTTATATGTATCGTGAATCAACATAATATGAAAATTGATAGTAGATCGCAATAATTCAATCAAAATACATTGTTGGTATACCTTATTTTATTAAACTTGTGACAAGTGTCAATTTATGAACTTTATTCGACGACAGCGTTATAATCATTTCGTGTTAATCAATTCATGATCACAAATTCTCAAATTAATTTGTGAAAAAAGGTGAATAATCATCAATTAATCGCTCATGCAGATCAGTACTCTACAAAATACGGAAATTGTACGTGAGTAGCACATTTTAATGATAACAATTCGATCATCAGAAGAAAGAGACCTTGATATAATAATACACAATTGCTATGATTTAATATTTTTAATTGTTATAACATATATGTATATTACAGCTAGGTGAATAATTTTTAGATTTATTTAGTTATTGTTATAAGACTTGATCAATCAGTAGAAATCAGATAAAATTTCTGACATCGTGATATATTTCGTTTCATAATGCCGAAAACGAAGAAGCATTCCTATGCAAAATATAGAGAATGTAGAAATGTTGCGAAACGTTTGGCAAGAATTGACACTAATAATCACGATAGCAGGGATGACATTATTAACATAGATTCCATGCAAGCGATAGAAGTTAATAATGATTCCGATGCGAAAAATGCTTGTGATGTATTACAAAGTGAACGCGTAAGCATTTCGGCACGTATTGCTGACGTTACACTTGAATTGGATGATCGATGTATTAACGCGTTTCTCAAGGTTCTAACAATGAACACATCCTTCCGGCCACAGGATCCATTACTTTACCAAGGCCTACATTGGTATCGACCGGTAGAAACTGATAGGGATATTCAAATCATGTACGGATGAAATATAGGTAAAGATGAGGTGGGTCATTGGACGTGCATATATTACGATGGATTTATAGTACATGTATACGATTCGTTGCGTAGACAATTATTACCGATACAATACGAGATAGTAAACAGGCTCTATCCGAATCACTCGGTGAAATACGAATGTATCCAGATTCAACCGGATGGTGTATCATGCGGAGTGTACGCTTGCGCTATTGCAACTTCTATTGCATTACGGATAGACCCTGAAACGGAACAATATTTTGTAGATAGTAATGGGCCAACGAGGTCCACGTATACACTCAGACGTCATTTGCTCAGCGTTTTGGAACAACAGACGTTGATCCGTTTCCCGACAATCGGTGCTAATTCATTTCCGTTCAACCAGCAGCACTCGAATAATGAAATTCTTGGTGAGTTTCATATCTATACCGGACGTTCTAAGGGTACAACCGTGTTCTATCCAAAGGTAATTACAGATGAGGCTAAAATTAATTCAAGGGATATGCTACCTCAATCGAGAATATCTCAACCAAAGACTTATGCATCAGTATGCAAATCACAGCGAGGGCAAATTGTTGATTGCATTCCAGTTATTTTGAAGAATGCAATTACCGGTGATGAACGCCAGCAGGTAACAAACCAAACAGTTGAGAGTAGAGTAGAGGCAATTAAATGTATGAAAGAAGATTGGTGGATTAGTCATAAAGATGAGATAAGCAAAAGAAGGCATATAGAATATTCTATTAACCGGGTTGTCAGACGAAATGAAACAAACGAAAAGTATGCTGCCGACCCGGAGAGTAAGAAAATTAGGGAAAAGGCAAAGTATGCTGCCCATCCGGAAAATAAGAAAATGAGGGAAAATGCAAGGTATGCTGCCGATCCGGAAAGTTATAAAAATAGGGAAAAGGCAAAGTATGCTGCCGATCCGGAAAGCAAGGAAATTAGGGCAAATGCACGGTATGCTGCCGACCCGGAGAGTTAGAAAAATCGGGAAAAGGCAAAGTATGCTGCCGATCCAGAGAAAAAGAAAGATTTGAATAAGAAAATGTATTATGCCAATAAAGAAAGAAAATTAAAGATCCGCAACTTGGTTGTTTCTAATAACATTTCAAAGAAATATAGACACTTGGGAAGGTGTAGTAATACAATGAAGTTTTTTGGATCAGTAGAAAAGTGTATTAATGCTTTAGCGTTCAAAATTAATCGCGAGTCGTTGCTGAAGTCCAGAATAGAAGCTGAACAAATTATTAAATGGTGTATTCATGTCAGGGAAGATTTAGTTTTCAGTTTAAAGAAAGTGTTAGCCAATTCTAAGCGAAATGCGGAGATGTGTTTGTCGCGTGCGTCAGAATTGTAACGAACGTCACATGAGTTGTCCGACTATGCCTAACCGCGTAGCGTCTAAGTATAACCGCCCGTTATCTATGATAACAAATAAAAATAATTTTGACCTATCTCTCAATAGATCGATTTTTGGATCCTACGCCGTCTAGTCCTATACAGGTCTCGCATTAATTATTTAAACAGAAGGGCCTAATTGTCTTGTCAGGAATGTATTAGGTCGGGTAAAATGATAAGGAAAATTAATTGATAGAAATAGATTATATTCTTGAACGATTATTTGAAGTAAAACGTACGGCTGAACATAAATAAATATCGTGTATGGCTGATACAAGGGTAATGATGTGTGTGTCGACGCGGGTTCGTGAAGAGAGCTTACCTTAAAAGAAACCTTTAGATAGGTACCAAACAAAAATATGCCCTTCTCGATTCTCGCGTTGACACCTTGGTAGTGATAAAATAATATAATGTGTGAATATGATGTCGCTCGGATTTTAATGTTTGGGTTGATAAATCTTTGCAAACTAGCAACTCCTTATAACTCTTTCGTTGCAATTCCTTATGGTTATACTAATATTATATTGCTTAAGATTATATAGCCATGCTCGACAAGTTGGAGACGTCGCGAACTTGCTTAAAACTGAGGGTTTTCCCCGAAGTGTCTTTGCACTAGCTTTAGGCAAGGTCTATGGGCTTTCTTGAACTAATTATCATAGCAAGCATAGATAATAGATATAGGTAACAGGATAATGACAAAATATAGTGTAATTGCAAGTATAACTAGTATACTTGTGAGAATACTGGAAACAATTTGATAGTAAAGATGGAATTTAGCATGAATGATAATACATGGATAACGATCGTCGACACTTAGCTTTAGTAGAACCGACCATGGAGGGCTGGATGTCGCGTCGCACCCTTGATTTTGCGGGTCCTCACCTTTAGTATCTTCTAACTCCAAACTTTGCACTATCGATGTGGGGTTTTTGAACAGTCTCGGTCTTTAATAAAGTATCTATACACTGACTCGAATTTTGAATATTTTTGATGAAATTAATAAGGTCCTGAATTTGAAAAATGTCTATCACTAAGTTTTGATTATAATGGAACGTAATGTTTAAATTTTTGAACTTAAAACTGAATCTATAATTACAAGCACGAGACTTGGCAAAACTGAACTGAATAATTATTCTTTTTGACGAGTACTGAGTCCCTTGGGTCACCACTTTGTTAAAGATTGAACACCAACTCTAGGCTCTAACTAGCACCCGGTTCTCTGCATCCACGCGCCTCGCGATTTACCAGAAGAAAGACACAAAAGGATGATCGCTACCTCGCTCGTAATCAGCCGTCAAGCCTTTGGGGACTTAAGTCCCAAGAAGTGCACGCGTCAGCCGTCTGCACCCACATAGTCAGTTCACCGTAGTAATTAAATTATACTTATGCTAGATTCTTAAGGTTAGCTAGATACAATCACTCCATGCATAACACACATCCCAATTCTTTAACTTAGAATTTCCTAGGTCTTATGGTTTACCTTGTCTATACTAGGATAATTAGGGTTTTATTAGAAAGAGTTATAAGGATGCGACTATAGGTGCTAGGTCAACAGAAACTGCTACGTTGTAAGCGTTAATCCTAGGTATTCTATATTATACGTGACTTCTTCGACATTAAGGAGGTAATGAATCTTTTCTAAATAACAAAGCGAATCGTGACAAAATGCACGTTTTAATAATTCTCCTTCTCGAGTATCCAAAAAGAAGAGTAACAACTAGGGTTTCCTCGAATGCTGATGTCTTTGTCTGATCTCAACTCAAATTTGATTATTATAAATTGATTGATTGATTATTATAAATTTTTAGGGAAAGCGTAAAGTTGGTACGTAACAGAATCTTCAGATTTTGAATATAAAGTAATAGCGTTTTGTGGTGTTTCAAAACATACTGGATCATCTGAATCCTATTTCGCTGATACTGCTTACAATGAGCTGGAAATGGTCAACGAATCGCTCGTTACAACAGCGGCTGGGCGAATTGCTAACATTTTACCCGTATGTTCAAGCAAGCATATTCGGAAATCGTGGACTTGCGACTCAAAAATGTGCGTGAAACCGGATTTAATTACGATCGATAAAATAGAATATTTTCTGAAACTTGTTAGTCATTGGAATTTAACAAATATTCGGAAAAACATAATACAAGTTAATGTCTGCAGTATTAATAAATTTGGTAATAAACTTGGGCACCCACATAGCTGCTATGCAAATCCGAGCACCTGTCGATCCAAGCTTTTACCGATGCAGATCTTGAGTGCTCATTTCACACGGATTAGATACTTCGTTAGACAGGTGTTTCAGATAATCAGTCTCGTCAGAAAAATTACTTACATTGACACCGCTTTGAAGCGCAGTGATTTGGAAGTTTTAAACGATATATCGATTAAATCGGCACAAAATGCTCAAGCTCATCAGTCGTGTGTAGACGGAATAATGAATTTGAACGAAGATGTCATAATTTCTAAATATCAGCATGCGTTTGAAGCGTTGACTAAGCGTTCGATGGATACACCGCGACTAGCTTGCGAGTCTTGTGCGAAGCTTTGTTGCCGGAGACACGTTGTGGAAATTTCGAAATTGAGAAAACCACTGTCGGGAGTTTACTGGAGGGTTATTCACTAACTTCTCGGTTCGTACCGCACGGTCTGGTTCGGTTCCGTACCGAGCGGTTCGCCTTACCGCGCGGAGAAGGAAATCCGCTATTTTGCTACTCGGTAGCCTATTCGACACGGGTACCGCGCGGTACGGTCTAGACTGCCGCTCGGAAGAATATCCGTAATGAGACCGATACCGAAACCTCTTCCCGCGCGGTAGCATGAACCCAGAAACGGTACGATACCGCGCGGTAACAACCGCCCGAAAAGTTACTGAACAGCTCGGTTCGTCGCTACCGTGGACATGACGTCACAACCGCGCGGAAAGTCGCATAACCGCGCGGTTCCAGAGTTAGTGAATAACCCCCCTGGTCGGATCTAAAAGAGTACGTTGATGTTACTGGCTTCATTTGTCATTATTGTCTGGGCAACTTTCGCGATGGTAAGTTACCACCGACTTGCAGCCTGAATCGACTAGCCGCGAGAGAAAGACCAGACGTAGTATCGTCGTTAAATGATTATGAAAGAATTTCAATTCAGAGAGCGAAAGCTTTTCAGACGGTTCAAAGAATGGGAACGGTAGCTAAAAAGAATTTGCCTAATACCGTTAAGATACAAAAAGTAAAGGGCAGAACTTTTCATTTGCCGTTGCCTTTGGAGGAGACGTTGAAGAAATTGCCATCTCCGACAGATGCAATAAATCTTAACCACAAATTATACATATTGGTTTGTGGTATCCCGAACAAATCAAAGGTGGTTTGGAGTAAATTGGTAAATGTACAGAAAATTCATGATGCGCTGGCATGGCTAAAAACAAATAATTCGTTGTATCGAGAAATCAAATTACCGGTAAAGAGCCACTCGTTGTTGGACGATCTGATTGAAAATGCTGAAATTCAGGCAGAACAGGAAATCGAAGATTTAAAACAATGTGCGGAATTAAAATCACCGTGCAATAATGATCAAAAACGTACCGAACCCTCGGCGATGTTAACTCAGATTGTTGATTCCGATGCATATTGTGAACAGTTTATAATATATCCGATACATGAGGACAGAGAAAAAAAAGTGCTACAGCTCTCTATCAATTGCTCAAAGTACAAGCAGCGCCTCTGAACACATGGGATAAAAGTTTAGACATAGATATTATGTGTTTTCCGGATCTGTATCCTTATGGTGTCAATGGTCAGTACCAAATACGAACGGTTCACCTACGAGAATGTGACTTTATAAAATGCAGATTAATGTCCAAGCACGCTTGCTTTGGATTGAATCATCAATATCTTTTCTACTTGCTGCACGACTCTAACATTCGTCTATTAAGGAGCGGTAGTTTTCATACATTGAATGTCGTCAATCCACGAGAAAACTTGACCGCAGCGAGTTGCTTAGAAATGATGTCCAAAGAACAGCTGGAAGGAAATCTTACTACTATCTTTTCTAGATTACGCAATACGGAACAGTATTGGCGTAGACCGCGAAATAATTTAACTTGCATGATTCGTAATTATGGTCCGGCGACATGGTTCCTGACCATAAGTCCCAGCGAATGGATGTGGGATGATTTGGCAGAATATATCCGTCAGGTAAATGGACCCGAAATGTCGAATTTGTCGACGAGTAAGCTTGTAGCTGCCGATCCGGTGTCCACTTCAAGGTATCTTGATAATAAATTTCAGGCGATGCTTAACTTCATTTGTTCGAACGATCACCCAATCGGGGAAGTAACTCATTACTTTTGGAGACGTGAATACCAAGGGAGAGGTACGCAGCATTTTCATTTATTGATTTGGATCAAAGATGCTCCTGTTATTGGTGAATCTTCCACCGATGAGGTGGCTAGATTCATTACTAATCATGTTACGTGCAAGATGCCTGATAAAAACGTATCGCCAACGTTGTATCGTAGGGTAGACACGTATCAGAGACACAAGCACAATGATTACTGTTTGCGTAACAAAAAAAATAAAAAGGGATACTCCAGAGTTTGCAGGTTTGGCTTTCCACGACCTATTACGGATTCATTAGTCATGAGGGATGTGGCTATCTCTGTTGCGGGAAGAAAACAGTTGAAGTCGAAAAGTCGATTGTACGACTTACCGCGCTCGGAAGCGGAGACCTGCATCAATGACTACAATCCTGTTATTCTCACGGCTTGAGAAGGGAACATGGATATGCAGTTCGTCGGTGAAAAATCTACACTGCTCACTTGGTATTGCACGAAATATACGACGAAATCTGAATCTAGTGATGGAGTGGATGTATTTGATGACATTAATTCAACCAAGTCGTTGAGTAGTCGACTTTGGAGTGTAGCGGTGCGCAGTCTGGCTAATAGAGAATGCGGAGCTTTGGAGGCTGCAGACACGTTGTTGGGAATATCACTCTATGGAACTGATCCAGACACAACGATCAAATGGTTGGATGTTAATCAAATACGGAACAGAAAGTTAAAATCATTTAAAACCGTAAAAGCACTAAATCCAGAGTCAACGGACATTTTTTTTCCGTCGCTCATTGACAATTACTATCCAAACAGGCCTAAGCAGTTAGAGTCTGTACATTTGTACGATTTCGCGGCATGGTATGATATAACGAAGATAAAGCCTATAAATACCAGCGTAGAAATATACAAACTTAACGACGGTTTGTATTTGAAAAAGCGACAGCGTGCTTATCTGATAAATCATTATCAATATAATGTCAACGTACAGCCAGAAAAATATTTCTACTCTCTGTTACTTATGTTCAAACCCTGGCGAGATACGGATGTCCTGAAACAGGGTTGTGACTCCTATGCCGAATCTTTCGATAAATCAAAATCTGAGCTTATGACAGCTCTTGAGTATCACGAACGCTTGCTAGATATTCAAAAGGGGTTAGAATTCATTAAAGAACAAATTGAAAACAAATTGGTCGATTCAGCTGATAAGACGAGCGTGCTTAGTGAAAACTCTCAAGGCGGTGAGGATAATCCATTAGGTTTTCAGCCAGTAGAGGCTGACGTAGCGATGCAAGAGTTTAACTGTGTCGAGGAACAACTCGAAGACGTTGATATCAACCAAATGATTTCCGAGCTCAATGATGACCAGAAAAGAATATTTGATAAGGTCACAAGCATTCTGCATTCGGGAAATAATGGTGAAATCTTGCGTCAATTTGTGAGCGGCGCCGGTGGTACTGGTAAAAGCTTTCTTATTAAAACTATAAGATGCTGGACTAAACAGATACTCGGAAAAGTTACAGCCGTGACGGCACCCACCGGGTTGGCAGCCTTCAACATTGACGGGTTAACGATACATAGATTATTTCAATTGCCTATTGAACATGGAGGTACTCCGAAATATAAAGAATTATCGGATCAGGTACTGAAAATTCTAAGACAAGAAATGAAAGACGTTGTTTTAATCATTATAGATGAGGTGTCAATGATTTCAAATGTCACACTAGCATATATTCACTTGCGGTTGTCTGAAATATTCAACACGAAAAATTCTGACGAAGGTTGGTTTGGAGGAAAACATATGATACTTCTGGGCGATTTGTTACAGCTACCTCCCGTAAATGATGAATCAGCTTTCATCAAAATATCAAAAGACCGAGTAAAGAAATACTTAGGCTCGTTAGGAATGATCAATTTATGGTCGCATTTATTCACGTATGACGAGTTGATAATAAATATGCGTCAACAAAACGACTTGTCCTATAAAGAAATTTTGGATCGAGTTCGGTTCGGTATTTTGACTAGGGGCGACCTAAATATTCTCCAATCGAGGCAATTGGAATTCGTTGAGAATAGCATAGGTGATAGACTTCACGAACTATGCGACTATATTAATAAACTACCAATAGATACGGTTTGCTTGTTTTCCACTAGACATCAGTGTGAGGTTCTGAATGTAGCAATGCTTGCAAGAATTTAAAGCGACGAAATAGAACTCAATGCCGAGGATACTGTTGATTGTATGTCGTATTTGAAGAAGAAAATATCTAAACTTTTGAATAACGAAAATGAAGATAGTTCTCGTACTGCAGGTCTTGCGAAAACTATTACGATTAAAATTGGAGCGAAGGTTATGATCAGAAGAAATATCGACATAACCTCGGGTCTTGTCAACGGCACGATAGGTCGTGTTACATCTGTTTCAAAAAGCATTGACACCGGTCAAGTGGCATCGCTAACAATTGCTCTATCGTCTGGCAAAGAATATACGATAGAAAAACTTTCGGCCAAGTTCGAGATAATGAACGGAGCATTCATTTTCAGAAAACAGTTTCCTTTGTCTCTTAGCTACGGTATTACTATACATAAAAGTCAAGGATTGAGTTTAACAAGTGCCGTCATAGATATTGGCAACAGGGTGTTTACTTCTGGACAAGCTTACGTTGCGTTGTCAAGAGTAACGTCCCTGGAGGGATTGCATGTGATCAACTTAGATCCATGTTCAATCAAAGTTCAGGAGTCGGCATTAGTCGAATACAATAGGCTGAGAAAGCTGTACAGGCCTGAACTGTCGGCAATAGATGTTGCGCACGAACCGAAACTAAAAATCCGAGATACCCTCTGGTCAGTTTATGATAATAATAATAAAAATACCGAGATTTGTGACATCCAGCCCGACGTAGCCAGTATTACAAATCGTGCTTCTGTACCGAACGTCGTCGGCATGGTCAATAACGATAACGTTTCTTGTTACGCCAATGCAATAATTCAGTGTTTATTTCACTGCCAAACTATTGTACAGATGCTCAATAAACCAGAAAACGAGGATCCACTAGGAATGTTAGCTCATTCTTACGTAAAGGCCGGTGAAAATTTGAATTCTCTCGCTGTTCGTAAGTTTGTTGATCACCGATTCGTGGAGACGGTTCAGCAAGATGCAGCGGAATTTCTCATGGCACTTTGTCAAAAATCGAAAATCATCCGTGACACGATAGAGCATGAGACGATTACAACTATCAGATGTAACGACTGCGGACTCACTTCGGAAAATACAGAATCAAATTATATTGTTACGTTACCCATCAATATTGCGCCCGGTGAAAAGTGTCCTAAGAGTTTTCAGGATTTGATAGACATGTCTTTTTCACGATGGACTAGAATTGATGATAGTACTTGTGATAACTGTCGCAAAATGAATAAATTACAGAAAACTGTTGTAGCGTCTGTTAAAGAAATCGTTGTTCTACAATTGATGCTCTTTACTTATCAAGTTGATCGAGCAATGAAGATAGGTGATTTCAAATTGAATGCTATTCCAACGACAACCGTATTACTTGATGGTCGAAAATTTAAAGTAAGTAGTGCGATATTTCACCACGGCGATAATGTTGATAGTGGTCATTATACTGCAATGCTAAGATCCAATCAAAGTAATTGGTTAAATGTGAGCGATATGCAAGTACACAAGATGACTTGGCCGAGAGGAGGAAAAAATGCTTATATGTTTGTGTTACAAAGATGGCCGTGAATACAATAATATGTTGTATGCCAATTGATCATGTGAAATTGTTTGTGGATTGTGGTATGTTGATTCAAAACAAAGGTTCGTTTTAACGATATTGTTCGGTATATATGTGTATATGGGGCTGTCCACGTCAATTCACCTAGCCTCCAGACCGCACCATCTCCGATTTGCCTCGTAATTTTTTATGTTGTTGTCCTTGCTCTAAAACATTTTCCTGAATTTTTTCAAAATTTTCAGACCAAGCCTTTCTGAGTTATAATTTTTTTTAACTTAAACAGATGGACCATTTTTAAAAATCTGAAAAAATTCACAAAAATTGTATGACTGACGTAGAACAGTTTTCCGCTAGTGAGAATGTGGAACACATTTTTCTTATATTTTTTTTTACCTAATCAAATTTTTTTTTGAAGAAAACACTACACCCATGACTTTCACCCTTCCATAGATCTGCCAACACTATTTTTGAATTTTAGGAATGAAAAAACATTAGAATTCAACTGGTCGGTCCTAAGAAATATTGATTCGATCAAATATTCACCTTGTGCCAAGAATAACATGTGAAAAAAATTAGTCGTTTCAGAATGTATATCCCAGAAACGATTAACCACGTGCTGAAACAACCAATTATTGCCCTATGTGTACGGTTTCGACTATAGCTCTAATACTAATCGTTGAAAATTTAATAAATCGAGACGTACGCTCTAGCGTGCTGAAATGTATTTCAGTTAGTCACAAAAAAAAAATGACTATATTGATACGCTTGCTTTTCCGAACGCCGATGCGCACAGGGTTGAGCGCAGCTTTTCAAGGCGCGTGTACACAGGCGTGTCTAGGCGCGTGTGTGTGCATATAGCTGTCGTCAAACTCATTTGACAAGTGGCATAGAGATAAAGTGTGCGCTGGTTTGGTGAAAAACGATTATTTATTTGCTGCATTTGGCGATGGAAGAGTCGGTTTTTAGGGATCGTTGTTGCAACCCTTACGGGTTGAAAAATCACCGGAAATCCAGATCACTCCGACCACTTTCCGATGCTATGAGAGAATCATTCCCGAATTTCGATGGACTAGGTCACGTACGATATCGCATATGTCCTAAATGTAGACAGCGGTTCTATGAGAAAAATAAAACTACAGTTACAGGTTAGTTGATCTTCATTCTATTATTAAGGTATACAATCCTACGTTTCCAGTTACTCATGTTTTAGACTAGCCCGGGATTCTGCTTGTTCTATCATAATTGAAGCAGGGGTGTCGCACGTTGTGTAAATTGAGTTCTGCTAACGTGTAGTTCAGATTAGTAGAGAAATATCCGTATGATTATTTGAAACAAGATTTTTTTTTTTTTTATCGTGAAGAAATTATTCCAGCAATTCACAGGTTGTGCTTGAATGGAGAAATCTTTTTTTTTCAGAAGACATCATTGAATCATCTGATGATGAACATTGTGAAACGGAAAACCAACATGGCGTTGATACCGAAATTAAATCATCTGATGATGAACATGGTGAAACGGAAAACCAACATGGCGTTGATAATGAAATGAAATTGGTTGATAGCTTTGAGAGTACACCCACACAAAGTACAGTTGATCCATGCAGTTCGGAATCCCAGAATAGCCCGAATATAACCCTGCCTTTCGTAAACAAGGCCCTGCAGTGTATAAACTGCTCTCCCATCCCAACAAAAAGGCTGGCAGATCAAAAGTGGATCGTGAATAAAACGAAAAAAGTGTGCAATTCATTGCAGAAAAGCTTAGGTGTTCAAAATGCATCGTTGTCTGAATTAAAAAAGCAAGAGCGTGCAGCAGGTTATTTTTTTGAGATGATAGGAAATCTGAAAGAAAAATTCAATTCTGAAGTACGTTACCAAGAGAAAATACAGATTCTAACATTATTGCCGAATAGTTGGAGCATAAATGAAATTCGTCAAGAAATGGGCGCAACAGAGCATATGGCAAAAATGTCAAAAAAGTTGATTATGACCAAGGGATGTTTATCCAAACCTGAACGATATATTGGTAAGATAATCGAGCTTATGATATTGATGAGTTTATTTGGGTCAAACTTTCATTTGTTATGATTTTTAAACGTGTAATTTTAGGAAAACAGATGAGTCCAGAGACCATTCGAATGGTCATCGAATTTTACTTGGACGATGAAGTAAGTTCTACGAGACCCGGAAAAAAGGAATGTGTCGTGATAAAAACGGATCAAGGAGAGGTCGAACATGTTCAAAAACGTCTTTTACTTGCAAATTTACGCGAATTATATCAGTTTTTCAAAGAAAAACACCCAAACTGTAGCATCGGATTCTCCAAGTTCGCTATGCTTCGGCCTAAGCAATGTGTTATTGCAGGATCAAGTGGAACCCACACGGTCTGTGTATGTCCAATTCACCAAAATATGAAGCTTATGATTCTAGGTACGTACGAAATAATAAGTAGGTATGCGAGACACCGTCGGAAAAATCGCTTATTCTATATCATTTAAAGATCTGTGTACAATATGTAATTTCCCGTATCCTTGAACTCGCACAACCAGATATTTTGAATATGAATATCACTTTACAGGTGCAAGACTACACCAACTTTCAACGGACATGGACGCTCCCATAAGGGCTTGCGATGACATCATCACATATGTCGTGTGCGACAATGCTGAGCTGCGATGTTATTCTGGAGATTGCAAACATTGCCCTCGAACACAATTGCTCTACGACACACTACTGGAAATATTCGCCAATAATGGCATCAAAACGATCTCGTATAAGCAATGGATATCTAATCCGTACACTGTTTTCGACGATGTTGAGGAACAACGAGTTGAAGACTTCGCAAAGCTCTTGTGTGAAAAGGCAAAAGTGTTGTGCAAGCATGATTTCATTGCGAAACAACAAGCGGGTTATTTGAAACGTTTGAAAACTATATTGCCCGAAGATGAATGTATCGTTCTCACGGATTTTGCTGAAAATTATGCGTTTGTGATCCAGGATGCTGCCCCGGGATATCACTGGAATAATAATACTCAGGCGTCGATATATCCTCTGGTGATTTATTACAAAAAAAATAATGAAATCACCCACAAGAGTTTGGTGATAATCTCGGACTGCATGCATCACGATGCAATTTCCGTGTACATGTTCTCGAAGGTTTTGAATGAGTTTCTGCAGGGCCTTATTCCAAATCCACGTAAAATACATTATTTTTCCGACGGTGCGCCTCAACAATATAAGAATTTCAAACATTTTGCAAACATCTATCACCATTTCAAAGATTTTGGAGTTTCAGCAGAATGGAATTTCTTTGAAACTGCGCACGGAAAAGGACCTTGCGACGGAACGGGGGGTACATTAAAACGAAAAGCTGCGCAAGCAAGTTTACAGCTTCCACCAGAACGACAAATTACATCAGCTGAAGCTCTGTATCGTTGGGCGTCACAACCAAATACATTTCCAGCGATTGAAGTTAAATTCGTAAGTGACAGTGAATATGCTCCCACGACGGATAAGCTGCGTGAACGATTCAAATCAGTCAAAAGGGTTTCACAAACCCAACAAATACATTGTTTTATCCCTCAACACAATGGAGTGGTTTTCACCAAGGAATACTCTAGTGCACAAGAGTACAAAATACACACCTTTTTAAAAAAGAATTGTTCGTAAGCAATAAACAAAATGAAATTGTGAAGATCTATCTAACGATTATGTATCACATTATTTTATTCTCCAAAATCCAAAATCACATGGACAGAGGCCCGCAGCGGAATTTTTTTTGGTTTTCTTGACAAAAAAAATATCAGAAAAATGTGTTCCACATTCTCACTAGCGGAAAACTGTTCTACGTCAGTCATACAATTTTTGTGAATTTTTTCAGATTTTTAAAAATGGTCCATCTGTTTAGGTTAAAAAAAATTATAACTCAGAAAGGCTTGGTCTGAAAATTTTGAAAAAATTCAGGAAAATGTTTTAGAGCAAGGACAACAACATAAAAAATTACGGGGCAAATCGGAGATGGTGCGGTCTGGAGGCTAGGTGAATTGACGTGGACAGCCCCATATATACATATATATATATATATAATGCATAATTTCAAACAAAATAGATCCAAGCTACCTGTACTTTATCGCTAATAAGATCGGCGATAGATCCGGGTGCCTACATACAAGAAGTACAACGATAAATTGCTGATATTTATAGTCCATATGTTTCAAATCACAGTGTGATTGTAGATTCATAATCTGCGACGTGTGTAAATTGCAAATTTGAAATTAATTCTAGTGAGAGAACAGAGTGTACCGTTTCGGTTAATAGTTGCGTTACCGGATAACCTGTCATTTGAAAAGTACATATGAAATCATATGTTGAAAAAATGTATAGTGGACAAATAAGAGAGGGGCCTATACGTATCTTGCAATTGGCGAACAGTATCAATTTTCAAATAACTTTGACTTAAAATTTTAATATCGCCTTTATCGTGTCATTCATATTATATATTCATGACCCGAACTCATTTGTAATTCATGACATTATTAAAGCAAAGTGTAGGCCTCCGTCTTATTGGATATTTTCACTTTACAAGAAAAATTTGCAATTTATCCTACTCGCAAGATTGTGATGAAAAATCTAACAAGTAATCGTCTCACATTTTTTATGTACGAAGATACATAAGCTAATATTTCGGAATGAAATGACGGTAACATGAACCATATGCATGAATGATATACTATTCCATACATGGATATGTGGCATGTCGAACGAGTTCTATTGTTTAAAGTCCTTTGAAAACAAGATACGCAGCAGCAATTCGAAAAAATCACGTCATTTGAAAAGACTGATGCAAATATAATTTTGTAACATATGGACATTAGATATCAACCTTAAGTGAAATATGAAATGAAAATGAATGTATGAAATACATTAATTATAAACTATTCGAATAAGGAGGCAACTAAAATATATCCAGCAATGTTCATTAAGGTATAAATCCGAAAACATTTGAATCGCAAGAACATTATTGCATGTCAATGACAGGCTTATCCTGCAACGCAACTATTAGCCATGGCGGTACATATTCTGTTCTCTCACGGTCAGCCTCGATTATGATGCGAGGCGACAATACGAAAATATGAATATTAATGAAATCTAAAAGAAAGTGAACATGTTGCCAATCATATATTCATAACAAAACTATACCCTATATGTTGTGTCGTCTTCCCATATTATATATTATTATTTTACCTCTTCATGCACAAAAGATTCATCTGAGTGGTCACTTGACCCTTTTTCCATTAGTATTTACTCTTGATTCGAGAGGTGAGCTGATAACGATCAAACATTATGAAAATATACATTTTAGAATAATAATTGTGACAATGTTCGTAGCCAATGACAATAATATAATTATTGATTGAAAGTGGCTACATTTCTATCATACCCTCGGATGAATTTTGTGAGGAGGTTATATGTGTACTAATTTCCAAATTTTCCATAGGCTCATGATTAACGCGACATGATTCAACAATATTAAAATTAGCGCATACACACTATTCAATCGTTATATGTCATCCTTACACGATTCACGGTGTAATTGCACGTATCATACTATGAATGTCGCGTACATATTATCGATACGAAAAAGGTCCACTTTATCGATTTTAGATTCTGAGATATTTACGTTCAAAAAGGAAAGAACCTTATAACAAGCAAGTGTTGAATGGATTAATGCATATGAATATCAAGTTCAGAATGAAATAACATTCCAATTTTACCAGCTAGAGGGACACATTTTTTATCGTGATTTTCGTTGGTTATTTAGCAATACTCACATGTACATCACGCTATATAGCGATGCAGTGAGACCTATTCGTATACGGATGTCCACGGATATGCATATATAAATATATTGTATAGAGAAGAAGATAGGGCAATATTGAGCTTTGATAGCTAGCAGCAGGGAATATCATGTGCTCGCGGACTTATCTGCTCGTACAATGTACATTCATCTGTGGCTGTAGGATAAAATCAAGTAAAATACAAGTTACACTTCCAGGTAAATTTCAAGTCCCATGTCAAGCTCGTGTAACTGCAAATACTATGATCTCAAATGGCTGCAAGTCAAAAAGTATCAAATGGAAATTATTATGTTATGTATATTTCTTCTTTTGAACCATGCAGCTACAGATAGGTATATGGCACAATTTCGCGATTATTGAATAACTATTTTCATTATTTACCTATTTAGTTTATAAGCAGCAGAAACATTGTAAAACAGTTTGAATTTTTATCTAAAATTGTACATTTGGAGACTTTTATTATATATTGTCGGATTTGTTCAGTTGGCAAGATGGCCGTAAATATATACTAGCGAACAGCCTTTTATTTCAAATGAAGGTAAATATGCTACAGGACAACTTTCAGGTAGCGCATAAGGACACTATATTGAATTGCACGCCTTGATTCTTATCAGTCACATATATACAGTTCTCTAATAACATGAGACTTAGTTCGACATTTGATTTCGAGCTAATCAACATTCACGATACATCTTGAATCGAATAAGTTACAATTCATTACAAATACACCCTCGCGAGCGCAAATATTTCGTTAGTAATAAACATCCACTTGACGTAGCTGTATAATCCACGCCGATATCTATGTCATTTCAATGTCGCGCAAGATGCCAGGTGGTGGATCTGATACAAGGAGAACTAAACTGATTTGTAAGTTTATCCCTAAATATGATAAAAATAATTATTATTTTTTAGTTTATTCATTTCCTTTTTTTATTGGTACGAATTGATATTACAAAAATTTGTTTTGTAGAGTATTACTGAACAGCGTTTTCCATGCATTTATTTTTGAGTCACTTAATCTTTCTCCTATTATGATATCTATTTAAAAACATTTAACTATTAGTTATTCATTTTTCGTTACAAGTTTGTTTGTATTGACAGTCAACAGATTCTGAGATGTAACAGCAGGTGACCAAGATCTAGTGACGGATTCACGATCGAAGTAATATTTCATAGATCATGAATGTGAGGAAATCATCTGATTTACGAATTTGATTCGTTTATCCCAATAAAGCACATGAAATAGAGAAGCAGCGCAGGTGTGACCGTTAAGTTCTTGCTAATCTAAATTGATTTCATCTGGAAGTTGAGTAGAACTTAATGACACGAAATAATATTACTCGTATCTATTATTATGACAATATTTGCTTCAACCGATTGATTGAGTAACATAGTTTGAGCAAATCATCATTGGAATGCGAGTTGAAAACATTCACCTGTAGATCAAACAATCTTCTATTGGGGAATACTTGAGTACTGGTTTCACACATATGAAGTATGAAATAACCAGGCTACTAGATAAAAAATTATGTATTTAATTGAATGGTTCTTATTGTAGGTTTATTTTGATGATAACCAGAGCCTTAACCGTATGATTTTGGGCCGCAGGATGCTACGATGCAAACAGAAGGAAAACTTCTAGATGAATGGTTGTATTTATATAGTAGACTACTTTACCGGAGACATGTAGTAGATCATATAACGATACATCATATAACTAAATTTTCTTGCCAACGACACAAAGCTGTTTACAAACTATTATATCTATAAGTAGAAAAAAATTTCCATATGATTTGAGACGTTTTGAGTTGTAAGAAGTGTTGAACGATTATTGTACTGATTATGAGTAAGCTTTCTTCGTAAGATGATTCTTATGATCATTCTACTGCATTTGATTGGATGGTTGACCTTTTATTTACGAATGCTATCTTATTGATTGCTGAACTAACCATCGACCATCCAGTTGAATGTAATAATAGGATAATGAAAATTTACTTTTAGTTCGGCGCCGCGATATTCAGGTCCGGTTATATGCATACTGTACGTAGAATTTAATGTTGTGTATCTTGTATGTATCAATATGCTATAAGGATGATGGAATCATTAAATTTCATTTTAATGATACAAGTATGATATTGTATACGTTGTTTTATCTACCATGTATAAAATTCAATTACATTACGAATAACTAAGAATTGGTCTTCATATATGTGTAATGTGTAAAAAGTAATGAAATACCCGGCAAAAACATTGTAAATGTCAAAAATTACAGCCGAGTTCTAAAATGGTTTCACCGACTAAAAACCTTAAACATTATACTCTTTTTCAGTGATAGATTACAAAGATCATTTCGTTACACAAAATAGTACAAAATAATACGTGAAATCAGGTAGCGAAGCCGAGCGTTCCCTTAGTTAATTTTCATACTTTAAATTATGTTTTCCAAATGCCAATCAATGGAAATGAATGGAAAAACGATCATTCGTTACCTTTGACAGAACAGCATATTGGCGGCGGGAAATATTGCTGAAAGAAGTTAGCTCGTATGATGATACAAACTCGGCGGGCATAGATTGTTCTGAAAATTATCAATTGCTGAAGTGTGAGGTAATAAGATCAACAATTAGTGTATCTTTGAATGTAGAATATATTTCCGCTTCGATGTGCATCTACTGTGTGTAAGTCGAACAGAAAGGGAGACGTTAGAAAAGCATTACCCAAGTATACCGATAATGGGTACGTCCAGGATGGATATGTATCGTTTCATGGCTGTGACATGTTTGTAGCGTGGCGTTATAACCATAGGCGAACGTTGTTGAACGATAGATGCACAATAAAATTGGATTCTTCTTCAAACTACGAATTTGAATTTAAAATACTAAGATCATCGTGCCTGGACTTATTACTTCTTGTTATGAACACACTATAGGTATATTTTTAATTCAACTTTAATTTCTAACGTATTACTCGCTCGTTTCATTCATTTATGTGATGCATTCATTTATGCACTACGTCTTGTGAGAAACACGATTTTCGTTGAGCTTTCCCAGCACTAGTGCGTGAAAAATGTTTATAATTTGTAAATCTGGAAGAAAATACAGGACTTAGGGCACAGGCATAGAAAAACTTCGTGACGAGTCTGAAAGTGCCGCACGATCCGAAGACGAGTTCTTTCCGCGCCCTTGTCATATAAAAAACTATTATTTTGCAGTTTCAGTCTACAATAATAAATATCATCAATGCCAAAAATGTTCAAACAGTCTTTGATCATGCTTAAAATAATTTTGTGGGTGTGATCGTTACGGAGTGGCTGAAAGAAATAAATAAAAAGAAAAGTGCAATTGATAATTTTCAGAACAATCTATGCCCGCCGAGTTTGTATCATCATACGAGCTAACTTCTTTCAGCAATATTTCCCGCCGCCAATATGCTGTTCTGTCAAAGGTAACGAATGATCGTTTTTCCATTCATTTCCATTGATTGGCATTTGGAAAACATAATTTAAAGTATGAAAATTAACTAAGGGAACGCTCGGCTTCGCTACCTGATTTCACGTATTATTTTGTACTATTTTGTGTAACGAAATGATCTTTGTAATCTATCACTGAAAAAGAGTATAATGTTTCAGGTTTTTAGTCGGTGAAACCATTTTAGAACTCGGCTGTAATTTTTGACATTTATTGCAGTTTACTTCATCAGGGCGAGAGTCAACCTGATACTCCAGTAACTAACTAAACTGCAATGTTTACGAAACGTCGGCAACTAACCGTTAACCAACGCGGCTCCATCCCGGAAGCCAAGTCTTATTCAAATACGTACATTTTCAAAAAATTAAATCAAATTTTTTGCTTACTGGAGTTGGAATTATGGGTAGAGTTTCCCTCCACCCTTGCCACTGCGGTTGCGGTGCGTAGCCATTTGGTGGCCACAGGCTGTAGCCCATTTGTGTATTATAGTTCGGTTGAATGCCCCCCATCATTCCCGGATGCATCACATTGTGATACATCTCGGGTCTGAAAGAACCACCACCCATGTCCTGTACTGTTTGTGGAGCTATTCCTGTAGGTGGTGGTTGGGAGGCATTCACCTGAACGCCCGAAGTATTCTGTTCATTATTGTTTGTTGAAAAATAAATTATAAAATGAATTACACATGTCGCATTTATAAATTAATGATTAATGAATTACTTACGATTCATCGTTGTCCGCAATCTGTGAACGACTGGCGCTCAGTATATTTTCGTGGCGTTATCGCTTGCACGCGGTATCACCGCGGCAGTGCCCATTGTTTATCACTTTTTCAGGTACCATGCACCTCACGAGGTTTGCGAAATCAACGCGAGTGAATGCAGTTTCGATTTCTAATGCGCAACATCATTATACAGGGTGAATTCCTGAAGTCCGTCCGCCAAGTGTCGTGTTGAGTTGGCCTAGAGTCGAAATCGGCAATTGTTTTAGTCGAGTCTTTGATTGGCTGTCTAATATGAGACAATTGCAGATTTCGACTATCGACTACCTCAACACGACTCTTGGAGAACGGATGTCAGGAATTCACCCTATATCTACATGCCTCAGAATCACTTTATAATCGCTTTTCGGTTTGCGATAAAATATATGTGCCTAGACGATTTCGCGCGGTATCGCCGCGGCTAGGACCATTGTTTGTCACTTTTTCAGTTAACATACACGTATCGCTGTGGGCTAAATCAACGCAAGTGAATGTAGATTTGATTTCTAACTCGCAAAATCGTTATATCTGCATCCCTCAGAATAACTTTATATTTGCTTTTCTGTTAGCGATAAAATTTGTGCGAATAGCCGCGTATGTTTGTCACGTGCAAACACCGGTAGTTTAGTGAGTGTAAAAATGTCTCGATCGTACTCTAAAAGTAGAAGGGATGACACGAAAAAACCGCTGCATTTATCCGCAAGAAGAACGAGTCGTACATTGAAAGGGTAAGTGTTCCCTATCGCCACATTATTTTTCATGTAAGCAATCATATAATACAATATCAATAATTCAACGTAGGATGGAATAGAATGTAGCTCTAAACATTTGAAATTCGTTGTAAATTGATGCACTTATTTCCATCCACCTCTCGGATATTTTTTATAATTATTAATTTGAAAATTAAAAATTTTCTCGTTTTATAGACGACGAAATCGACATAAGACTGTGCAAGATGCCGCGACCACAGTGGCAACAAACTCGACTGCCACCGTCGTTGGTAAACAAGACGAGCATCGTCTTGAAGATGCGATTCAGCCTGAAGCTGGCTTCGGTCGCTGTCAACCTGGAAGTTATGGACATACATCCCAACGCTACACGTCCACCTCAGAATTATTACAGATATCGCAATCGGAAGATGACAGCGATGAAGAAGTGATTGAAGAGGAAATCACTTTCGAAATTGAAATCCATAAAAATGATGGTCGCATCGATGAGAGTTCAATTTCTCAGCTACACAGTAATATGATTGATAGCTATGCTGAAAGTCTTGAATCGACATCCACGAAGTCCTTAGATGAATACGACGTAGCACAAAGTGAACACGTATATAGATCTGTCCGTAATCCCGAACCGGATCACGTGCTTGAACAAGACAGTGAAGAACAGCCAACACACAACGAACACGACGCGGACAGTATTGAAGAGGCAAATATCGAAGGCCGTCGCATTGTGAATGTGCAGCACCTGTTCTCAGAATTCTTTAATAAATTCGGTAATCACGGACCTCGCTTTGATTGTCCGATGGCAGCCCTGAAAGCCCTGCCTGTACAGAGACAGCATATGGACTGAACCGTCGGATCTCGAATCCATGGATATCCATCGTAGCGCAGTGGCCGGGTGCATCACCAGCGGAATTGGGTATTCTCAGATGGAACAACTCTTCGCAGCGATTGACGTGCCGAACATTTCTGAAAACACGTATCGCAAGTACGAAGATGAGATGACCCGAGACTTCATGAGTACCGCCTCAAAAGAGATGAAAGCTGCTGGTAAACTTGAGAGGGAATTAGCTATCAAGCGCGGTGATATTGTCGATGGCATTCCACATATCCCCGTTGTAGCGGATGGAAGCTGGATGAAGCGATCGTACCGAACCGGGAAGTACGATTCTCTGTCTGGTGTCGGTGCGATCGTCGGTTACCACACGCAGAAAATACTCTTCATCGAAGTACGGAACAAATTTTGCGCGACATGCGAACGGGCGGCACGCACGAAGAAGGAACCTTCCGAGCATTTTTGTTATAAAAATTGGGAGCGAAACCGCAGTTCAACCAGCATGGAAAGTGACGCTATCGTCGACGGGTTTAAGCGTAGCATCGATGAGCACGGACTTATGTATTCCACCTTAATCACAGATGGAGACAGTAGCGTATACAAGAAGATATTGGACAGCAATCCGTACCCAAATATGCCTGTCAAAAAGGTAGAATGTACCAACCATTTGTTGCGTAATCTTGCGACGAAAATCAAAGAGGTAGCAAAAGGAAAAGGTCGCATTAAAAAATTACGCCAAGTGATAGAAGGCAGCGTTCTCAAGCTGCGAACTGCCGTGACGAAGGCTGTGGAATTCAGGTCAAAGGAAGAAGGCCCCACAAGTTTAAAAGCCCGCAAGCTTGCGGGTGATATTAGGAACGCGCCGAGCCACGTATTTGGCGAGCACAAGAAATGCGCTGAAATCGGTTACTTTTGTGACGGTTCATCGAAGGAAGGTGAAGAAAACATTGTACCCACATTGAAGACTCTTGGTCTATGTGATAAAATAAACGAAGCCTTTGAGAGTTTAAGTTGTTATTCTGACAGCCTGATACTAGGCGTCAATAGCAACAGCGTCGAAAGATACAATTCCATCATTGCAAAATATATTGGTGGAAAACGTATCAATTACGGATCCAGGGGTTCATATACCGGAAGATGCTCCGCAGCCGTGATACAATTCAATACGAATAAATCACTGAGCGTATTGAGTGAAAACATCGGCAAGGAACCAACAAGGACGTTGATGAAAATGGAGGATCGACATATAATAGACACGATAATAAAACAGCAAGCAGAACCAAATCTATCGAAAAGCGGAAGAATCATGGAAATAACAACCCGATAGATCAGAGAAGCAAAGTCCGACGTACAAACACTGCAACCGTAGACTACGGAAGTAATTCACAACGACCAGATTTATCGGAGGATGAATTTGAGAAACAATTGCAGTATCATCACGATAGACTGCTTGAGTGTATAGAGCGTATGTATGAGTGTATATAATAGAGCGAGCGTTGGATGTCGATACGTAAGAAAATTCTGACTGCATCGAATTTCGGACGCGTGTGTCACATGCGTGCTGACACATCGTGTGAAAATACGCTAAAATCGTTGCTATATCCCAGACCGTTGCGGCTTTCGGCTATCGAACACGGTCAACAGTGCGAAGAAAAAGCGCGACGAGAATTAAAAATCGATCGCAATACCATAATAACGGAGTGTGGATTATTTATCGACGAGGAGCTACCGTACATCGGCGCATCGCCAGACGGTTTGATCGACGACGATGGGATTGTGGAAATAAAATGCCCATTTTCAGTGATAAATTTCACCCCGGAGGAGGCAATCGCTCAGAAGAGGGGAAACATGCATCGTATCTTTGACAGCCGAGGTGATAAAATGAACGAGAACCACGAATATCATTATCAAGTGCAAGGTCAGCTGCACGTGACCCGCAGGAAGTACTGCATATTTGCTGTTTGGACACCACGAGGTATGAAAAGTATCGTCGAACAAAGAAACGATGAGTTTTGGTCACATAAAATTGAACCATACTTGACGAGATTCTATAAATACTGTATGATACCCGAAATAGTTGATAGCCGTTATTTAAGAAATATGGATATTAGGGACCCACAGTATATTTTAGATGCTCGTCAAGATAGACAAAGTAAAATCTCTAAAAACGATAATAAAATACCTTAGTAAAAACTTTTACTATCGTATAGGCCTTGCATCGTGATCGCGATTATAACACATACCCTATGGATCGCTTCGCGCGTGAGCTTCTCTTAGTGCGTGCTATGGATCATACAATATTGGCGTAGCGATACAGTAGCAGTATACTAAAAACGTATAATATCTCCGTAATTCATTTAAAAAAATTCAATTGTTCGTTAGTGGCGCAATTAGAATAAATGAACAAGCCATAATTACTCACGGTTGTCCGTTATCTCAGTCGAGAGCTCGGATTACAACGTTCTGGCGGGCAGTGGTATGACAGGTGAAAACATTCAACGACGAATCTCCCGTGATGTAAATTGTGCTGTACATTTATTGTTTTACAAGTAATTTTTGTGATCTACAATCGCACTAAGGAAGCGTAGTCAATAATAATTATCCAGTACGCCAAATAAATTTGGTAAATTTAACGTAAATTGAAATATTAATAATGCTATAGCACGTTTGTTGGCGATAGAAACATGTATATGATACATGTTTAGTTTTGACACGCATGCTGTTGAACGTATAAGTTAGTAACTTCAGAAGCTATGCATGACATGTATTTAGTTGTGAAATATCAAAGGTAAACATTACGTAATTAGTTATGAAATATATAAGATCAACATTATGTAGTTAGTTATGAAATATTTAAGGTGTAAATTAATTCATGAATTTAATTACAAAGCCATCATACATTCCTGTGAGCATGCCGCGATACGTAACAAGTGTTCCAGGACATTATTGCAATATTATTGATGGCATAATATAGATATATTTAAAAATTGTAAACTGCCTTATGGTAACGTTTAAGGATCCTGTCATACGACTGCCAGTCAGAACGACACCCGCTCTCGATTGGGATAACGCACTACGGAGATTTGGATAACTGTCAAACCTCGGCGTTTAGACGGTAATCATAAATAGAAATATATTGTAACGGATCGGGTGATCTAAGCCCGAGACAATACGTCACAACACGCACCATCAACCGCGCACAACAAGTGACGTCAATCGGTGACTATTTAAGCGCAGCGCTAACCAGGCTAATCAGCAGTGCTAGGCAAAGCGCCACGCTGACTGACCTATTTCTTCCAGATACTAGGCAAGGTAACCAGATCGTTCTATTAATTAGAGCAGTGTTAGGCAAAGCGCCACACTGACTCGCTAAATTCTCTTGTTGAGGCCGTACAGGCAAAGCGCCACGGTTCTTTTTAGCTTCATCTTTTTGTTCACGGAAACGGCCATAACGGCGTTTTACGTATTAGAGCCCAGATAGAAATCGTGTCTTGGTGGAAGCTTGCTGGTAGCTAGTTATGCTAGCTTGAATCTTGGCGCAAGATAACTAAACTATATTGCTGCAAGGTCCGTGCGTAACGCTCATTCTAGCTAGCAGCAAGCTAATAGACTTGTCTCGCTCCAACCTTTACAACTTAGCTAATGGCAATCTAACTGATACAGTTTCGTGCTAGTTTAGGGAATTGGTCTAAATATACGCAGAATAAAAGACAATATTGATCAATTATTATTGCCATTGCAGGTTACTTTGCACTTTATTCTTTTCAATTATTGTACTTAAAAAACTAGCAATCATAGATCTTCTTGCTCGGTTATAAAAATATCTATAAAAGTTAACAAAATGTTCCTTTGATTTTATTTAAATAGTAAACGGATTAAGAATAACATTATGCGCCCATATCGTCGATTTCATCCTCGTTCGATTTGGTCCGAGCTGTCCTATACCATTCCCAATCCTTGGAATGAGTGAATGTTGTCCCCAGTGCTGCATACACTTTTGCTTCCGTCGTATTTTGACGACGTATTATGGTGTCTGCAAGTAAAAGTGAAAACATGGAAATGATCTAAATAAAAACATTTGATCAACAGACTTATTACGCGAAAATTTTATCAATTATACCTATATACCAATATACTTTATGCTCACCTACAATGCAGTTACAAACGTTTAGAACATTTAACTTGAAGACTATTTTTTTGTCCATTTTCCTTGTCGCTGTAAAAAGCATTGCGACATCTCGACTTAAAAACTTCTTTATTACTGCAGTCACATTTTTAGACAGTGTCTCCTCAGGGTCTATCAGTCGACTTATTACGGGTATCTGGAATAATGTAACAATATCGGTCAACAGAAATATAAAATGGGGAAAATGATAATAATCAATTCACATCGTGCAATACAATCGTACCATATTTTTGCGCAATTCAGGATCAGCCAATTTTCCTTCAAGATTATATAAATCGTTAATAGTTTTTATTGGAAATTCCATCCCAAAATGCTGCAGGGTTGTTTTGTCTACTTCCTTACAGTCAAGTGTTTGCTGAAGTAAGCCTTCAATGTTGTGGATTGACTTATTCAGGGCTTTCACTTCCTCTTCAACGGATATCAGTTTCTTCATGATATCACTATATTCTGAACGTAATAGGAATAAATTACAACAAACGCGTAAGAAATAATAATAGACCCAAAAAAAAGTAGACCCCATAGAATTAGTTGTAAGTCTCAATAAAATCATTACCATTTCGGCTTATGTCAGTCCCTTTCTCATATACGTTTTCAATGGTATTCTGAACAATATCCACGTTTTGGGATATTTGTTTAGAGGGGATATCATCACTATGATCCACTGAAAGGACATAGAAATTATTCATGTAAATTTGCACAATATTGTAAAGTCAAGTCATATTATAATAAAAATCATTCCTTATTTAATCATGAAAAATTTAATTGCTTATAGAAGTAATCATAAGTTATATTGGTTGAAAAAAAAGGATATCGAACCTGGTAAAATAATGGTGCCATCATAAGTAATTGTTGTACCCACAGGAAAATCAAAATTTTTCTCTCTAAGCTGAATACAATTCAAACTTTCAATAACCTTTGGATCTTGACGGTCTTGGCAAGAGCTAGTGGATGGTTTGACGTCAGCACTGATATTTTTATTTGTTTTATAAGTAGTTGGCACTGATTTTGGTGTTAATTTTGTGTTCTTGACACAGGTATTGGATTCCAAATTTTCGGATTGAATAATATATTTCTTAGGCACAGCAGTGCATCTTGGGGAACCTGCCATTTCAGATGTGCGCTTTTTAGGCAAAATAATTTTCACAGCTGCAGCTGGTGAATTTTTTGTATCAAACTTTGTATTTGATACTAATTTTGGTCTAACTTTAATATTTGAAATTAAACTTATGGGTGAACCTGGCGGTGTATCTTGGGTTGTATCAGATGGTGTATCTGTAGAAAAATATGTAATTCATATATGGTTAGAAGAATAATTTTTTTTTATATAAGAGTAATTTAGATAAAATAAACTTTACTATGCTCATTATCTGATGATGAATCAGATATTTGGTTCGAAGTATTCTTAGACCTCTCTTGACTACCCATAGTAGTATGTAGGCGATTGACACTCTCTTTTAATTGTCGAATTCGGAAAGCCTTTTCTAACTGTTCGACTTTCTGTTTCGAATCACCATCTGCATCCGTTGTGAAAGCATTCTCCTCTTTTTCCAACTTTTTCAACTTTTTTTCTGCTTCTTTATATGTTTCTAAATATAACCATTAAAATTATAAATGTCTATCAATTCCAGATGAAAATTTATTTTTCGGTCTAACGAATTGTGATGTTTTCTTGTTAAAAATTTCCAAAGATTGTAGGAAAGAATTTTAGATTAGCAGTAATTTAAAAAACAAAACAAAATTATTATTATCACAATTTCACCGAAGTCTCCTCTCAATAACATCTTATATAAAACACTAACCTGCTTGACCTTTGATTTTAACATTGAATGTCTGCCATGACGTGTCAGGGGAACTTTGTTTCTTTACTAGGTTTTGAATGCCTGTGAACGGTGGAGGTCCGAATGGACAGGTATATTTTTTCTTCGCAATATCGAAACTAATCCACGAAGACGGAACGATATCAGTAATCCGTTTCTGATTTTTCTTTCTACCTCTAGTAAGGAACTCGACAACTTGAAAGAGATAGATTTTGCCGCCAGATTGATCACTTTCTTCCCCGTCTGCCATATCTGTATAGAATGTATGTTAGCTATTTATAAGTTTCCCTCATTCACATAAATAACCTAATCTCTATACAACGAATTATGCAACAAACTATTACGAATTATTTTTTATATTATTATTTGATCATTATCGTTTTCAACAAAGTTTAAAAATAATATAATCAGACCTTACTTATTTCAATTATGCTTTCAATCGGCCACCGAACAATGATATTAACGTTGGACTTGATGATTGCTGACGCCATTCTGAACGTGCAGCACATTGTCAGTGGCGCCAATGTTTCGATGTGTTGGCACTAGCTGCGGGAATATTTCAGTACAATTTGGATCCGATGGCCATTTAGAGAATAAGAAGAAGAATATTTTAGTACTGACAAGATACGCATTCGCTATGGAAGACATGGGTCAGAGCTCATACTCATTAGAAATCTATTGGATTAATACCACCGCGATGTCTGGCGGTCAGCCTTGGTACTACGTTATTCACATTTGAATGTACTGAATGCACGTACTTCCACCGCAAGAAGTGTTTTTTTAATTTGGAACTCGGAAACTAATAAAAACAAAATTATGGGAGCAAGCATTCTTAATTATAGGATTATTTTAAATAAATAAATGAATGCCGAGGAATAAATACTTTAAAGATATAGTATTGTTCAATAACTTTCTTCAATTGTTATGCACTGATATACCGTTGACTACTCGTGTAATAATGGAATAGCAAAGACACGTTGCACTTCATTTTCTGACAAATTCAAAGACAATTTCATCATTTTTGTTTTCACTTTTTCGATCGAGATAATGGTTAAAGATGGTGCTGGTTTTGGATGCAATTCACATATATTCAAATGTGTCGATTCTATTGGATCCGAATAAATAAAGTCCTTTACTTTCAACAGTACTCCTTTTAACATTATGGAATTCCTCTGGCGAAGAAAATCTTTTATTTGGAGTACTTTTCCATTCTTCAAAAGCACGGTATCATCAGGTGAAGCTTTTGAGAGAAGACATCCTTTATACTGTACTTTAGATATAATTTGATTTTTCTCTTTCAAAACTTTGATGTCCTTATTTAATTTAGCTGGATCTTTCATCACAGATTGTTCATGGAGCCTACGACATAGTTGTGCTACCGATCTATTCGGTGAGCGTAGAAATCTTTTGATTTTACCTAAAAGATTTTCATAAGGAAAAGCATTGATTTCACTCAAACTACACTTCATATTCTTTACGTCTCTGCTAGATGTATAAGATGATGCATATTGACTGTAGCCGATTCGTTTCCATATATTTCTTGAGCATCTTTAAAAAAATGTATTAAATACTCTTTCGCATATTCATGATGCATCATTGCTGTTTCTTTAGACCACAAAAATCGAGAAGCTAAATGGAATAGTATGAAATTGTTATACATTTGTGTGTTCAAAATTTTCATAAGTACAATAGGTCCCACATACAGTAGGAAAAGTTTATGCTCAGTGGCTTTCCATTTGGAAAGATCGCATAGAGTTCTCAACTGTCTTTGAAATTCGTGAGGTATTTGTGATTTTATTTGTTTCAATCGCCGTGATATTTCATGTTTACTCGTTTGACTGATCTTTTTTGTTGACTTACTTGAACACCAATAATCCATCAACTTTGCGTTTCCACCAAGAAACCCCAAATGCATAAAGTCTAGTACAAACGACAATATCATATTGATAGTTGGATTAATCAGCAGAAGAGGCGAGGCCTTATGATAATGATCAGGGTCGTCAAAATTTCTAAATGTTTCATCGGTTCTTAGATTGTCATTAACAGATACATAAGTCATAGTCCTTTGAATTCTAATACCCCGAGCCTCACACCTCTCACAAGCATTGGCACTCGTGTGACCTTTAGTGCATTTCAAGAATGCTCTTGCTGGGGTATCACATATAAAACATTTGATTTTAATGGTATAGTTCACTCCTGCAATTGTAACACCATTTAGCAATAACCTATTAATTTCTGCGATGAATTCTCTCATATACTCTTCAATGCTCCTGGGTTTAGATTGTCCACAATATAGAGCAACGACGAATGGCTCATAATTAGCCAAATCAGAGTGCACTTTACATAATATGGGCCATATATGATGTGAGCTTGACTTTGATAAAGAGAGACCGTCACAATTGAATTGTAATTCTATTATGTGGGTCGTATTATGTGCATCGGTATTCACACATGCTATCAAACCCTTTTCAACACCGATATACGCAAATTCTCCGATAGATCCATTGCCATCTCTCATTTTTATAACTTCATATATAGCTCCTGCAGTATTCAACAATGTTTTTGAACACGATGGTAACTGAGGAAGTAACCTAGCTCGAAGAATATGGAGGAGGGGATCGAGATGAGCATGAGCAATCCTATATTTGATTGCCCATTGTTTCAACTGTTCTATTTCAACGTCACATTGATTTGCTTCGCAAACTTGAAGTGGAGGATTAGGTTCATCGTCATCTTCTTGCTCTTCACCTTCACTTTCACTTTCACTTTCGTTATTCACTAAATGTTCCATTGGTTCGATATTTCTTGCACCTCTTTCCTCTACTTCAACGTCATCCATAAATCTCTCCTCTACTTCGTCATCCATAAATCTCTCTTCTACATCATCGTCATCCATAGGTCTTTCCTCTACTTCATCGTCATCACTTGCGTTTCTTGCCATCCATTGTGCTTTGAGTTTTCCCGTTGCCCGAAACTTGCGTACTCGTAGACGCGTGAGGGTTAGCTTCCTTTTTCTTTTACTATCCATTTTGCTGTTATAAAAAATAATCTACAATAATAATTAGGGACTCATTAAAGTATTTAAAAAAACTAAACTATATATTAAATAGAATATACGACGTACCGTTTCAAATCAATTGATACGAAATATTGATGGTATATCACGATCTTGCACTAGACGAATAGACGTGACGCCGCATCAGCAACGCGCGTGCCTAACGCCCTAACCTCACTTTTTGCACAGCAGCGCCTCTCACGCTGTCGCGGCCAGATACAATACGGATGCAGCAACGAACCTCGAAAGTACATGTAAAGTAATGCTAGCAGCAAGCTATCCTGGATCATACAGCGGCGACTCTCGCCACTCTCGTGCGTAGTAAGGTCGCGGCCAGATACAGTACGGAGGCAACAACGAACCTCGAAAGTACATGTGAAGTAATGCTAGCAGCAAGCTATCCTGGATCATACAGCGGCGACTCTCGCCACTCTCGTGCGTAGTAAGGTCGCGGCCAGATACAGTACGGAGGCAGCAATGAACCTCAAAAGTACATGTGAAGTATAGGTAGCAGCGATCTAGTTTGATTGAGCTATCAAATATGTCATAACTCAAGACTACAAACATAGCTAATGGGAGTCTACAGCCATTGTCGTAGTGGCGAGTCTCGCAAGCCAACATAAAATACGGCTCGCGGCGAGGTTGAAACTGTTTCAACCGAGACAACTTTCTACCTGGGAGTCTGGTTAATTTTGTATTTAATTGTATTTCGATTTAACTTCTGATTACCTTTATTCAATGAGTCAATTTATATTGCATGTGTAACGACTGTAGAATCGTAGCTTAGCTAAATCTACAACTTTCAACTAAATTTATGCAATTTAATTTTATAACACATTTTTCGGTTGCAACCATTTCGCAAACGATGAGTTTATTTGTTTGATTAAAACTTATGTTAATCGGGACGGTTTTCTTTTCTTCAAAACCTTTTTCTCAGTAGGCTGAACTGACCTGACTAACATCTTTCGTTTAATTAGCTAATATACAGCTTCGGTGACGACTGCACTGCAAAGATCAGATACTCGCTTCGGTGCGCTTTGCGTACCCGAGTCGAGATACTGTCTCGGCAAGTGCGTCGAATCCCAAGTCTGATACAGCCTCGGTGCTGCTTGCAGCATCCAAGTCTGAGGGAGGCAGCTACGGTGTGATTCGCTCCACCCTAGTCTGTATCAGGGACTAACAAATTGATTACCTCTACCAAGGAGCCCTAGAAATTAATCTAGAGTAAAGACACTCACAAGTAACTAGCCATACGCGACACCTTCTGTGTCGCGTACAGCACCCAAAAAAGTTACAATATGTGTAGCACGCGAAAGATATGCAAGGACTACGAAATGATTATGAGACGTGTCCAGAAGTATTGACTAATAATTGTATATGTGTTTAAATGTTTTCAGGTGTTTACCATTATTTGTGGTTTAACTTTTCAGGCTTTCAACATTAGGGGCTATTCATAAATTAAATACGTGTTTGGGGGTTTAGGGCGTAAAGTCAATGAATTTAACATATAACTTTTAATTTTGGAGTGGATACGAGTTCAACGTATTTCATCTATCATCAAAGTAGATATGTTGCCAAGCAGGATTATCCAGGAATGAGAGAAGGGCCTTCACTGATCGATGAAATGGATACCAAGTCGCGGATGTATGCTGAGGAATGCCGTATGACAGAGGCTACCCGAATTCGTAACGTTACAAGTGCGTAATATAGACGAGTATAGTTTACATAAAAGTTATCGAGAATCCTTTAACAATTGCATAATCATTTACAGAACCGCGTATATGCAAGATGGCAACTATCTGCGGAATCGAAGACCTAACGAAGGATATACAGTATTCATGACGAAATGATTTTCAAACACAACCCTGGACTTCGTGGTTACCTTCAACGACACTCAAAATATATGTAATTGATCATCTATCTGTATGTAACCAGATCATTGCATGGATTTTGTTTGATAAAATGCCATATTCTTAATAAATTACTGTTTCGGAAACTATTTAAATATTAAATTCAAAGTGAAAAAAAAAGCAAATGGAAATAACATAGAGTAAAATGTATTCAACAAATCGATGTCAATAACCAATTGATGTGTACGTACATATGCGTCAAATAAATCAAATTTTCAAACATTAAGATACGTATTTGTTTTTAATAACTTTAAAATGCGAAATCAATGTTTAGCCAGTTTCGTATATTGTAATATTAAATATTTCTTATATATTTGAGAATATTTGAAAATGTTGCTTTGTAGAATTTTTTTAGAGGTATCTTCAAATCTTTAGTGCTGTGTGGGGACGCATTAGGTTGCTTCTTGAACGTGATTGTTTGATAAAATATCGCTTGTAACACGGAATTATATTCTACACGTTATTCAATTATATAAAAAATCATTTAGAAACATCATAACGTAGTATAACATACATATTGTTACAAAGGTCGAAAAACACCCCTCATATTTAATTTGCAAGGTCTAGTAGTCATCTAAGATAAATGATGTTACCATTTGATAAAAGATAGCGATTTCTAATCACAACCGCATTATTGTACAAAACAGTCTTGTTTTAGTTTTGAGCTATAACGGACGTGTATTTTCTTAAATACAACCCAATTATTATTTCATCTTATTTCGTTTCCTGTTCAACTTATTTCTCTCGGGAACCCACATTTAATTATCTTAATAATCGCGAACCCTTAATTTCGCAACATTGGTGTCAGGACTGAGGATCTTGCCCGAGATCGATAAGTTGAATTTTTGAAATAATTTGAAGTAATTCGAGAACATAATGTCCTCTCGCCGACGGGCTACAAACTCTGCTAACAACGAACCCGCTGCTTCGACTCCGGGATCAGCTGGTACCCAGCTACCTTCTCCACAACCAGCCCAATTGCCGTTCGATATGGTGGAACGTCTCCTTCAATCCTTGGCGACCCAACAACAGACCAATTTAGCCTTCCAACGAGAAGAAAGAGAGGCTTACTTGACTGCCCAACGAGAAGAGCGGGAAGCTAATCTGGCAGCACTACGCGAAGACCGTGAAGCCAACTTAGTGGCACAACGCGAACGTGATCAAGCCACCCTTTCCCTTCTTCGCGAAGGACTTCGCCGGCGTTCCGAGGGCTCAGAATTACACTTACGAACCCCTACTCCGAGCAGATCCCCTGTAGAACAGACTCCTGAACCTCCAGTTTTAAGGTCTGTTCCAGTTTATGGGGAAGTAGAACCTTCCCCTATCATTCGTAGGCCTCGTACTGGTGGAGCGGCCGTTTTTACGCCGCACACCCGTACCAATACTCAAGACGACCGCATTGGAAATACAATGCGGGACGAAAGAGCAGAAGGTCTAGACTTGACGTGTGGGGATACTCATTCGAGAGATGCGATTCCGAAATCGCCACACGCGCAAGCTTGAATTAACGATAACAATGTTGATAACGTAGAAATCGTTTTATCTCGCGCCGCGAGTGGTCGCGAAATTAGTGAAATCCCTGTTAGAAATCCGGAAGATTCAATTGACAGGGTCCAACATAACCCCCAACCAAAACTATATAATAACCTTAAAGTTCCTTTTTATGATGGCTCGACCCCTTGGGCCGAATACGAATGTCAGTTTAATCTGTGTACCGAATTAAACGATTGGACCCCGATCGCGAAGGCTTCGAATTTAGCCCTGAGTCTCAGAGGTCCAGCTCTTTCAGTGCTAACAACCCTTTCAGGAGTAGAAATTCGCGATTTCAGTAAACTAAGCGCAACTTTAAGGCTCCGATATGGAGACCAACATTTAAAGAAATTACATTTAACTCAACTTGAGAACAGAGAACAATTGAAGGGTGAGAGTCTCGTTACTCTGGGCCATGAGATCGAACGAATGACCAGGTTGGCTTTACCAACCTGTGATGATGAAACGAGAGACCAGATTGCCCGTACTCGCTTCATCAATGCCATTTTTGATTCAGAGTTGAAACATGCCTTGAGTTTGGCAGGACCCTCGTTTTTAAGAGATGCTATTGTACGGGCTTTAGAAATAGAAGCTCTCAATAAGCAATATTCAACTTCAGGAAAGATTAGACGAGTTCAGACTGACGAGTCTCCTCCCGAAAAGAAGAAAAATAATAATTCAAAAAAGATCACTCCCTGGCAGCGTCGCGACCAAAATAAGACTTCTCCAAAGACCAAAGACGACACTGAATCACCAAGGTTCTGTCGTTATTGTAAGAAAAACGGTCACACAATAGATTATTGCTTTATACTTAAAAAAAGAAATTCTGAAAATAATAATTCAGACAAATCCAAAAATAATGATAATAAAAGTTCAAATCAAAAATCTTGGAGAGAAAGAGATTCCTCTTCCAATCCTGAATCTTCAACCTCAAAAAACTAAATTCTGGTGATTCAGAGGGACTTAAATCATCGGAAGAGTCTTATAATTATTGGTAGTCCTAATAATATCCAATTTTTAGTCAGGAGCCTCCGTCAAACCGGGCTATACACCTGGGGCACCGTAAATGGTGTTGATTGTCTCTGGGTTATAGATGCCGGGGCTGAGGTTACCGTGGTCCGTTCGGATCTCTTGGAACCCATTTTAAATGTTTTGTCTGTTCCTTCATTGCGAACTGTTACTGGAGAAACTACTCCAGTTTTAGGCAAAACTTCTGTCCAGGTTGCTATATGTGGATTGATTTCGTCTCCTCATAAAGTTTATGTAGCTGATATTGAGGATGATGGGATTTTGGGGCCAGATTTTTTTACTCTTCATGGATGTATTATTTCGACGGCTACCAATTCTTTGATTTCTGGTCGACGTGGGATTTCTCTTTTGACGACCAGACGTCTACCTTTTGATTCCTCGCGTAACGTTCCTAGGGTTCGTGGTTTGGCTCATTCTTCAGAAGACCCGGAGATTTCACTGGAAACTTCGTTTGAAGATAAGGACGATCACGAAGAAGGATCAAGAGTAGACTCTTCCATCGAAACCCTCTCGCCTTTTGAAGATCTCATAGATAGATCTATGTTGAATTTAGACGAACCTAATACAGAAGATTTCGTATCTCTATTAGGAGAATTTAGAGACTCCTTCGCTAAAGCCGGAGGAGATATTGGTCGTTGCACGTTGGTGAAACACAAGATCAACACCGGAGACAACGTTCCTTTCAAACAAGCTGCTCGCAGACTTCCTTTGAACGGGAGGGAAGAGGTTAACAAATTAATTGATGACATGCTAAACGGTGGAGTAATAGAAGCCTCTTCCAGCCCGTGGGCATCCCCTATTGTTTTGGTGAACAAGAAGGATGGTTCCAAACGATTCTGTATTGATTACAGAAAATTGAACGACGTAACCAAAAAAGATTCCTACCCCCTTCCAAAGATCGAAGACACTTTAGATCTGCTAACTGAAGCCCGATGGTTCAGTACCATAGATCTTCAAAGTCGATATTGGCAGATCGAAATGGATCCGATGGACAAGGAAAAAACTGCTTTTGTCTCAGGTCTTGGAGGGTTATGGCAATATAAGGTCATGCTGTTTGGATTGTGCAATGCTCCCGCAACTTTCGAAAGAGCCATGGAGACGATTCTTCAAGGACTATCGGGAAAAATTTGTCTCGTCTACTTAGACGACATCATCGTTTTCGGAAAAACCTTCAAAGAAGAGGTGGACAATCTTCGGGAAGTTTTCCTTCGTCTTCGAAAAGCGGGACTCAAAATGAGTCCGAAGAAATGTCATCTATTCCGAAAAGAAGTGAATTTCTTGGGACATATAGTCTCCGCTTCCGGAGTAAAGACTGACCCAACAAAAATCGAGAAGGTTTCCAATTGGCCTCGCCCTGAAAATAAGGAACAAATACAAAGCTTCATCGGACTATGCACATATTGCAGAAGATTTGTAAAAGGATTTGCAACCATCGCTAGACCACTTCATCATCTAACTGGACTCAAAACGCCTTTCGATTGGGATCAAGATTGTGAAGAGGCCTTTTCTCGATTAAAACTTTGCTTAACTTCGTCTCCTATCTTAGCTTACCCAAATGCGGAACTTTCATTTATATTAGATACAGACGCTTCATCACTTACAGGAATAAGCGGAGTTTTATCTCAAATTCAAGAAGGGCAAGAAAGAGTAGTTAGTTATTTTAGTCGAGTTCCTAGTAAGACCGGAAGGAATTATTGTGTTACCCGTAGGGAACTCCTACCTGTTGTAAAAACGGTGTCTCATTTTCATCATTATTTGTATGGAAGAAAGTTTCTTGTTCGAACTGATCACGCTTCGTTAAGGTGGTTGCTTTCTTTCAAAGCTCCTGAAGGTCAGGTAGCTAGATGGTTAGAGACTTCAGGTCAATACGATTTCGACATCCAACATCGCCCAGGAAACCTACACGGAAACGCTGACGCCCTCTCCAGGAGACCCTGCGAAGACCTAGTAGATTGTAAACAATGCACGCGTCTTGAAGATCAACGATTACCTTCTGTTAAGGTTCGTTTGATTTCCCTTGAAAGAGATACTCAAGAATGGCAAACTCTTCAGAGAGAAGATGTTGCTCTCTCTCAAATCAGGACTTGGAAAGATTCGGGATCACGACCAGAATGGCAAGAAATATCTTCGGCCAGCCAACAATTGAAAATTCATTCGGCGCAATGGGATTCCATCCATATACTACAGGATTCACTTTACCGGAGATGGAAATCCCCAGATGCAAGACAACCTCGATGGCAGCTTCTGGTTCCTTTAAAGAAGATTCCAGACGTCCTCCTAGAACATCACAATGCCCCTTCCGGAGGACATTTCGCCGCCAATAAAACTCTCGGAAGGATTAGGGAAAGATACTTGTGGGCGCGTTGTCGTTCAGACGTTGAAAATTGGTGTCGCCCCTTGCGACGTTTGTGCAGCTAGGAAAGGACCAAGAGAGAGAGGAACTAGTAATTTACAGATTTATAACGTTGGCGCTCCATTTGAAAGAGTAGCTATGGACATCCTTGGTCCTTTACCTCTTTCTCATTCTGGAAACCGTTATGCGTTAGTTATTTCAGATTACTTCACCAAGTGGCCTGAAGAAATACCAATCCCAAATCAGGAAGCTGAAACGGTAGCTCGAGTTTTCGTCAAAGAGTTTATTTGTCGTTTCGGTTCTCCATTAGAACTTCATACAGACCAAGGACGAAATTTTGAATCACTTCTTGTAGCCGAAGTTTTAAAGGTTTTAGGAATAAAGAAAACTAGAACAACTCCCTTACATCCCCAATCAGATGGAATGGTGGAGCGATTGAATAGAACTCTTCTTCGGTATCTTTCTTCCTACGTGGACAAAGATCATAGGAATTGAGATGACTGGATCCCTTTATTTCTTCTATCCTATAGATCGGCTGTTCACGAAACTACAGGTCAAACCCCTGCTTCCATGCTCATGGGAAGGGACCTTAGACTTCCTTCGGATTTAGAAAAAGGACCTTTTCCTTCAGAAGAATCATTAGACTCAAGTTTCGGTTTATCTCTTCAGAAAAATCTGGAAGAAATTCATGAATTTGCTAGAGATAAGATTCGAGTAGTTTCTGATCGAACAAAAGCTAGGTACGACATTAGGACTCGTAACCTTCAATTTAAAACTGGGGATTTAGTTTGGTTCTTTCAACCCAGAAGAGAGAAGGGACGCTGTCCCAAGTTACAGTCCAATTGGGAAGGACCGTATGAAATTCACGTTCGAATTAACGATGTAGTTTACAGAATACAACGTTCAACACGTACTAAACCTAAGGTGGTTCACTTGGACCGACTAGCTCCTTATGAACGAAGACAACCTTTCCAAAACGACTGACTTGGGAGGCTTAACTTGCTCTTCTCCTTTGAATCCTTTAGGTCCTTGTCTTTTCTGTTTTCAGGTGGTCTGGGTTACAATCATTTGGGATCAAGCAAAGTCCTAACGGACCCCTGACGTTCATAGTAGAAGGTAACATAGGGTGTGGAAAGAGCACTTTCACTAAAAGATTCCTAGAAGATGAGGATATTTTAACTCTTTTGGAACCAATAGAAGAATTCAGAGACGTATTAGGAGTAAATTCGTTAGAAAAGATGTATAGAAATCCTCAAAAATATGCTTATCATTTTCAACATCACGCTTCAATGGTGATGAGAAATAAGCATTTAATTCAGACTTTACGACCTGTTAAAATTATGGAAAGGTCGATTTTCAGTGCCAATTGTTTTATAGAAGCTCGTCGTAGGTCCGGAGAATTCGAAAGTTTCGAAGCTCACCTTTTATCTGAAAGCGTCAGGATACTAGTCGAGAGTTCTCCCAATTTCAAAGTAGACCTCGTAATTTATTTGAGGTTAAGTCCGGAAACTTCCTATATGCGAGTATCATCTCGTTCTCGGAACGATGAAGACTCGATTCCCTTGATTTATTTAAAAATCTTACATGAAGTTCATGAGGACTGGTTAATAAATAGATAGTTTTCTTTCCATTCAGCTCCAGTTTTGATTCTCGATGCTGAAGAATCAGCTAACGATGTTTGTAAAAGGTTTTGTAAGGTTATGAAAATCTAGTAGATAAAGAAAGGAGCCATTTCGATAAAATTATAATCGATTTTTCTCCTCGCGTCAATTGGTGAGGTTATAGAAATTCAGAAGATAAAGTAGAGATTCCTCCTCGACAGCATCGAAATCGATGATCGATTTTCAATTCGATCTTTGATTTTCGATTGGATTCACATTGTCGTGGTTTCCAATGGCTGACTCGGGAATTAATTAAATCGAGGAGGAATAAACGAAAAGCTTTGTTTTATTTAATACAGAAAAAAGATAAGGGCGGACACGGCCATTTGAAAGATAGCGTTAGGGCTTGTTTTCGGGACTGCCCTTCTGGCCCTGATCCGACCAGCTAATTCCGCGACTATCCCGCATCGGCGACATTCGCTCGCCGGCCGAATTCGGAATTTCGGACTTCTCCCACATCCTGTGCAATGTTCTCTCTTATCCCCGGAACCATATCCGTGGACTGTCCGGTGAAGAATCGTCCGGTACAGGCCTTCTTGTTTCGGAGTCCTTGAGATGGATAAAGGAAAAGGAATCATGGATTTAGGACTAAGGAAACCAGGTTAATAGAAAAGGAGTACTACTAACCCATGGAGGTAACATTCGAGGCACAGAACTTCTCCGCCTTGTTTCCTCTTCAAGACCGTCACCTGTCCGCTATATTTTATGGTAGATAAATTTTGGGAAATTATTATCCCGAGGTTTACTATCTCCTCCTCGTTTAAACTTTTCTCCAGACACACCTTGACGAAGCTTGACGACATTTTTGATGCCTCTATTAAATTTTTATTCATTTGTTTAACAATTAGTTGCAACATTTCATTGTTTATTAATAATCTCCTTTTATAATAGATGGAGTAGTTTCAAGTAGATAGCCTTTTATTTGTCAAATGATAGATTTGTTCTCTTCTGAAACAATATCGTGCGAGTGTTGTTTCAAGATATTTCTTGTAAAATAAGAAATCCGAACAAAATCTCGAATTTAATAATTAGTTTAAGTAACTAATTCGTTACAAGATTTTCAGAACAATATTTATCAAGTATTCTGAGGTTGGAAAATCAAAACGGAAAACAACCCATCCTGGTCCTATTTATCCAATTTTCCTGCTTCCCCTTAGATAAGATCGTTCCATTTTTATTATCCTGATTATTGTGATTATATCTCACATTTTAACCTTTAAAAGGATTTTACTTGTTTCACGTTTTCTACGTGTTCAATGTGTTTTACGTGTAAAACTCATATTTGTCCTCCTATATAGGTCGTTTACTAAAAACTTTTGAAGAGGCTTGGACTGGGCGATTTCGGGACCAAGGCTATATTTCTGGACTGATCCAGAGCTTCTGCCTTGTTACGCCCTCCTGCCGCCTCCTTTTGCAGATTGCAAAATCTAACTACAATACCGCTCACATCCTGATCCTGTTCGTTTTGGATTCTTCTTTCAAGATGGAAAAACTTTGAAGAACATTTTTATACTAAATTTTTCACTTTGTTTGGTTAAGGCTCGACTATCTTCTCAAGTTCTTTTGTGTGGTTTGTCCTTGAGAGTGACGGCAAATGCCGGATAGTTTTTGGGAAAGAATTCTTCAAATTTTCAATCCACCACACTAACTTTCCCCATTAGAGCGAGCACACACAATTTGACTACTAGACTTTTCGTTTTTCTTTCAATTTTTGCATTTCGAGAGTCGGGTCGACTCTTTTACGGGGGGGGGGGGGGGGGGGGGGGGGGGGGGGGTAGTGTTACAAAGGTCGAAAAACACCACTCATATTTAATTTGCAAGGTCTAGTAGTCATCTGAGATAAATGATGTTAACATGTGATAAAAGATAGTGGTTACTAATCACAACCGCATTATTGTAAAAACAGTCTTGTTTTAGCTTTGAGCTTAGACAGACGTGTATTTTCTTAAATACAACCCAATTATCATTTCATATTATTTCGTTTCCTGTTCAACTTATTTCTCTCGGAAACCCACATTTAATTATCTTAATAATCGCGAAGTCTAATTCCGCAACAGTATATTAGAGATAAGTTTCTCCGTTTAAGTTCGAAATAAAAAACTTATTAACTTTAGAGCATCACTATCTGTAGTATTATTTTGTTTTTATTAATTCAAATCATGACCCGTTACAATTTGGCGCCCAACTAGAGGCTCGATAATAGCAGCTTTACAGATTAATATTCAAATTCTGGCTCTTTTCAACGAATCTATAAACTCTAGTATTACGATAAGACGTAAACTAATCTATTTTCATGCCAATCATGACGAGGTCGGAGGCCAACGACGGGCAAAATCAGCCCACAAACGATGACGATCTCCGCGAGGAGCTAAAAAGACTACGAGTCCTGGTGGCGGACTCCGTTAACGAAAACTTTCGGTTCCAACAACAAATAATCAGGCTCCAGGAGGAGAACAGGCAGCTTCGAGTAGGTTCTATGACGCCCAGTGAGCTGAGGTCAAGCGAGTCGCAAACGGATGACAATGGTGAGACAAGCAATGTAAATATCAGAGGTCGGGAACAGGTACAGTTGTGCAATAAAGTTCTTGTAGGGTCGAAATTTATTCTCATGCGTTTCTGTGTCTATGCTATCGAACATGCCCTTCACACCGCATACCCCGCTCCTCAAGCCCATCGATGCGTTACGGCCGATCGGTCAGCTAGCGTGGCCCGACCCGACCTGTGGATATTTCGCAAGTATTTTTTACTTTACTTTGAGTAGGTAATCTGCACGATTTGCCTTCTCGCCTACCGACTCGTCGAACGTCGTCGACAAATACGTATAGAATATATTGTCACCTGATTCCAAACTTCTTTATTTTCGTGAAAAAAAGTTGAATTCGAACTCGATTTTGATGTTATACAGAAGTAACTTATGTAACGAGTTCAAAAAAATGTTATCTAAAAATATGATGCCCAACTGATCGAAATTTGCAATTCAGATTTATAATTTTTCGATTACAACAAATTTTTAATTTCTTGCAGGTATTATTCTATGTAAGTTTTCTATGAAATGTATATCTACGGTGAGTGGAAGAATGAAAATATGAGTCACAGGTAAAAGAACTGAGGTAACATACTCAGTTGGCCGTTTATACATTTGGATAGCATTGTATATTTTTATTAAATGAAAAAAAAAAACAAAAATCCAAAATTAGAACTTAACAGTAGATAGTAATAACGCAATATTAATTAAATATAAATAAATTATAAAAGAGATGATTTGTAAGATACATAAATATAATAATATGAAAACTTAGAGATTTATAAAAGATCTTATTAATAAATATTTCGTTGTATTTTCTTACATAGAATTTTAACCATTAACGTTAAGATGTTATCGAAAGGTAATCAATTATTCCTTGAAATATGAATATGATGTTATGTGATCTACCTGCCTTTAGTATTGATTGCTTTCAAATTATATTTAGTGGATAATTATACTTTCAAAAATTTGTAAGTTTTCATATTATTATATTTATGGTTTAGTCCATATGGATTCACAGATGATTTTTGGCCACCACTTTCGATTCATTTGTAACTTTGGCATGTCAATTTTCATGCGATTCCATGAGACACGTGTTTTTGCGTTTCGGCAAGAAATGATTTTCCACCTCTGTGGCGCCATTTTAAAATTTTCATGAAAATTGGGTTTTTCCAAGAATAAAAAATCCATGTTTCTTTCCAAATTGCCGCCATTTCGTCACCAATCATCCAATCGCAACGATTTTTTTTTTAAATGTGCGCAATTTCATAAGCTTTGAGCTCGTTTTGTCCTATTGTGATTCAGTGCAAGGTTTTTGAGATAGAGGAGGAAAACTGAAAAAAGTCAATTTAAGGAAAAATTGATTTTCTCAAAGACACCATCTTCGATTTTCGCGAAAATTTTATATATTTTTCAGTACCCGAAAAACCATCTTTTTGCCAAGTGGCAACATGCCATTTTTTTATTACGTGAGTTACAGCCTCGCGATGAAAAATGCGATTTATTCACGTTCTAGCGTTATATGCAAAATTCAATGCCAAAATAGTGTTTTCGTTCGAAATTAGTAAATTTGGAAACGTCATGTTCCGCATCAGCTACCGAGCGCACTTATTAACAAAACTGCTAGCCGCTGCCTGCTGTGCTTCGCGAGATTTTTGAACCGGTCTTGTCTCGCGAACGCGACTTCGGAGACCACATGTTCTTCAGGTTAATTTACTCAGTTCGACCCCCTCATTCACCCATCATTTTGTGTACTTAGTTCTGGGACACCCTGTATATGTAAAAATGGCATGTTGCCACTTGGCAAAAAGATGGCTTTTTGGGTACTGATAAACATATAAAATCTTCGCGAAAATCGAAGATGGTGTCTTTGAGAAAATCAATTTTTCCTTAAATTGACTTTTTTCAGTTTTCCTCCTCTATCTCGAAAACCTTGCACTGAATCACAATTGGCCGAAAACGAGCTTAAAGCTTATGAAATTGCGCACATTTGAAAAAAAATCGTTGCGATTGGATGATTGGTGACAAAATGGCGGTAATTTGAAAAAAACATGGATTTTTTATTCTTGGAAAAACGCAATATTCATGAAAATTTCAAAATGGTGCCACAGAGGTAAAAAATCGTTTTCCGCCGAAACGCAAGAACACGTGTCTCATGAAATCGCATGAAAATTGATATGCCAAAGTTATAAATGAATCGAAAGTGGTGGCCAAAAATCATCGGTGAATCCATGTGGACTGGGCCTTATGTATGTTACAAATCATCTCTATTATATCTTATTTATATTTCATTGATATTGCGTTGTTATTATCTACTGTAAAGTTCTGATTTTGGATTTTTTTTTTTTTTTAATTTAATAAAAGTATACAATGTTATCCAAATGTATGAACGGCCAACTGAGTATGTTACCTCAATTCTTTTACCTGTGACTCAATTTTTCATTTTTCCACTCAACGTAGATATACATTTAATAGAAAACTTACGTAGAATAATACCTGCAAAAAATCAAAAATTTGTTGTAATCGAAAATTTATAAATCTGAATTGCGAATTTCGATCATTTGGGCATCATATTTTTAGATAACATTTTTTTAAACTCGTTACGTAAGTTACTTCTGTATAACATCAAAATCGAGTTCGAATTTAACTCTTTTTCACTAAAATAAAGGAGTTTGAAATCAGGTGACGATATATTCTATACGTATTTGTCGACGACGTTTGACGAGTCGGTAGGCGAGAAGGCAAATCGTGCAGATTACCTACTCAAAGTAAAGTAAAAAATACTTGCGAAATATCCACAGGTCGGGTCGGGCCACGCTAGCTGACCGATCGGCCGTAACGCATCGATGGGCTTGAGGAGCGGGGTATGCGGTGTGAAGGGCATGTTCAACAGCGTAGATACAGAAACGCATGAGCCTAAATTTCGACCCTACAAGAACTTTATTGCCCAACTGTAATAGCCATCAAAATAATGATATTAGCAACAATGATGATCAGCACAACAGCCAACAAAACTTAGGAAACCCGAATATTCGAGAAACTGCTAGACGAAATCAAAACACTGATTTAAATACACATTTAGTAGTAGGAATTTTAAAGCATCTGAAATCAATGCAACTTAATATAACATGTCCAATTTTCAATGGTGAAAGAAGCCCAATTCAGTTCATCTCAGTAATCGAAAAATACTTGATAATAAAGTAAGTCTTAGAGCAGCATAGAATGCTAGTTGTCGAAGATGCTCTAAAAGGACAGGCTAAAAGTTACGTTTTTAACAATTATTACAATTTCAAACAAGAATTTTTAGACCACTTTTATTCATTAGAAGCACAAACGCGAGAAAAATATGAATGGCATAGGCGCAAATTTCGGCCTTCGGGTAGTACACTTCGTGACTATTTTCTGCAACAAATGAAAAAAGCCCGTCATTTTAAGCCATCTATGGAAACACAAAATCAATTTTGCAATTATTAAACAATTGCCATATCGTGCGCGCGAAGTACTAGCCACGATGAATTATGCAGACTTACAATCAGAATGCATACTCAAGACATTATATCGTCTCGACATTACGCACCAAGAACAGCCTGACAAACGCGGTCGCGCGTCGCAAGAACAGGCAAATCCGAATATCAGACATGTAAACGGCGGCTTGGCCCAGCGATCGTTTGCAAACAAGCAACTAACGGGTAATTCGCGAAATGACAACTTTCGAGACAATGAAATGCAATGGGGTGGGATTCGCGAATCCTCCGCTGATTATTCTCCACAACCCGGTCCTTCAAAAGCACATACATACTCAAACCCACCGTATAGACGTTGGCATCCCAATTCTCAGCATTCTGCGTATATACCACCGCATCAGCGCTTTACCACCCAGGGTGATCGTGATGGAAGAATCAGTCAGGGTCAGGCATATGGACAATACCGTAGGATGCATCCGATCTACAATAACCGACCAAATAACTACCAACAAAATAATCACGGTAACAGAACATTTCCGAACAGACAGAACACAACGACACAAAATAGTTCGAATAGATTAAGAAAAGACGAGCGACCCAATTGCATCAAACAACAACCCCACGGAGATACGAGGAGACAGAGTACTGTGAATTTTATCGAAAATCGAGACGATAGCGGTCATAATGTATAGAAGAAGTCGACCCCGATCATGAGCAGCCCGACGAATCTCAAATTCCCGATTATCCATCATCCATGATTATCCCTAACTTATCCAACGACATACTGGTAGGAATGGACTGGCTGAAAAAGCAACAAGCAGTCATTGACGTGGATCGCGAAGAAATCCACCTACTCAGAAAAAACTGCCTGAAAGCGTCGTAACTTTTCGCAAAAATTCCGAAGCAAAACCGGATCATATCAGCGCGATGAATAACGCGGCTGAAAAGGTAACCATCAACCACCTTGAGTTGATCGAAAACTCGAACATCCCCGATCACAATTGTTCAAACCTAAGGCAAGGACTGGGGGATGCGCCTACCGAAAATACAAAGGCACATTACTCCGCGAAAATGTCGTTTGATTTAATCGTCGAGAAGATGATATTGAATGTAGGACAACTCAATGCGAATGAAAGGACTCATATTGTTTCATTATTTGAAGAGTGCTGGGACGTCTTTAGCGATAAACCTGGACTGATCGATGTATATCACCATGAAATCCGATTGATGACAGATAAGCCATTCGTTAGATGCTTCTATCCGATTCCAATCGCTCTGCATGAAACCGTCAGCCGAAAAATGAAAAAGATGTTGCAGGTTGGAATCATTGAGCGGTCGTGCAGCCCGTACTGTAACCATTTGAGAATTGTAACGAAGATAAACGGTAGCGTACCCGTTTGTTTGGATGCGCGATTTTTGAATCAAGTTATGATAGCCGATAATGAATCCACATAACACATAGAAGAGCTCCTACAAAAATTTGAAGGCGTTCAATTTCTATCCGCGGCTGACCTGGTTAAAGGATACTGGCAGGTTCCCCTAGAAAACCAATCAAGCGAGTACACTGCCGTTTTACATGAAGTTACACTATATCACTTTAAGGTTATTCCGTATGGCATCGAAACGGCGGGAAGCGGATTCATTCGCGCAATAAAAATAGCTCTGGAAACCGAATTGCCGAAATGGTCACACTGTACGTGGACGATTTTCTCATTGCGTCCAAAAATTTTCAACAACGTTATGATCACCTACGAAAACTATTCGCGAAGTTGCGTGAAGTAGGGCTAAAATTAAGCTTGGACAGTCGCATTTTTTCAGAAAAAATGTGCCTTTTCTCGGCTTCATCCTGTCGACTGATGGTGTCTACGCAGACCCTAGACACTTCGAAAAAATCAGAGACTTGCCGATACCGGTAGATAAAAAACAATTACAAGGATTTTTAGGGGTGTGTAGGTACCACAGGAAATTCAGTGTACGCCACGCCAACTTTGTCGAACCGTTTCGTGATTTGCTAGGCGATCGGTCGCCATGGAATTGGACCCAGCTTCACACAGTAGCCTTCGAAGACTCAAAACGGAACTTATTGCGGTGTGTCGTCCTTAGTCACTACAATCCGCGTCTTCCGTTTCGAGTCCAAACGGACGCCAATGATATTGGCATCAGCGGTATCCTATACCAGGTAGACGAACACCCGCGTATTTCTTCATTAGCTAGTCGCGTATTATCGCAATGCGAACGGAACTACCATACAGCCGAAAAAGAACTTCTAGCAATTGTCTATTCTATTTTGAAATTCTGCATGTATTTACTCGGTAATCAGTTCGAAATAATCACGGATCACAAGGCGCTTACCTTCTTGCAATCCACCGCATTTCAAGGACCTAGACTAACACAATGGTCGTTATTTTTACAAAACTTTGACTACACTATCAAACATTGCCGAGGGGTCGATAATCAAGTAGCCGATTTCTTTAGTCGAAATTTTGACAACTTCGTAGCGAATTGTGACAATTACGTTTTATGGAATTGCGTCAAAGAGTTACCGGACATAGCAACGCAGGATGAACATTCGATTAATGCACTTGAAGTAGTCACAAAATTACGTGGAAAACATGAATTGATCGACGAGTTAAATAATCTAAAATTATTTTTTTTTAAATCTAGAATTTCTCACCGAACAAGATGTTCTCTACGTACGTTCTGAGGGAAGCGATCGTTGGCGCCTACTCGTTCCTGAATCACTCCGATGATCTCTAATGAAAACGGCACATGAAGAGTTTGGTCACTCAGGCAATCATAAGTTACTTGGGTACCTCGCACTCTACTTCTACTGGCCGCGGATGCGCAAAGATATAAAGCGTTTCACTAAATGTTGCGATCTCTGTCAACGTACTAAATATCTAAATTAAAAAATGAAAGGCGCCTACGGGATGGTAAAGGCCTCCGAGCCAAATGATCTTGTTTCCGTAGATTTCTACGGTCCGCTACCAAAATCTATTAGAGGCGTCCAGTACATTTTCGTCCTCCAGGATTTGTTTACGAAATATATCACGTTATATGCTAATGAGCGGGCAACGACGATGATTTTTAAACTGACCACCTCAATAATGTCGGAAAACCGCGGCGCGTTCTATCGGACCACGGTACTCCATTTACGTCCCCGAGATGGAAGCGCGGATTAGAGGCGCATGGCATTAAGGCAAACACACGTCATGGGCCAAATACTAACCCAAAATACAAACTTGCTTGAACTCAACTATTCATCAGAGCACTGGGTTCGCTCCCATCCAGTTGCATTTCAATAAGTCACCTCATGAAGAAATGTTCCAGATCTTCCCGCGACTTCGTAGAGATGGCGTCTCACGTGAAATCTAGCTTGAGATTGCAAATGAGCGCTTGTGTCGAGCATTTAACAACCGGTGCAAGCAGCAAAGAACTATTAGTAAAATTAAGTTGGGGATCAATGCCCTTGTCTTGCTTCGCGTCCCGCATTCGTCAGATAAATCGCAAAAGCAAATTTATAAATTCTTCCATTTGTATGAAGGCCCGTACCGCATTTCTCGGACTATCGGTAAAAACGCATTCGAAATTGCCGATCCTGATGACGCGACCAGAATAAAAGGGGTGTATAATCGTTTCAATTTGCGCCCATATCATACCAAGGAAACGACTGCCTGATCTCCGACTGAAGCTTGAGTATTGTTGGTTTATAAGACAGATTTTTGACTACATGTATCGTATACACACGTGTCCTAGTCTAACAATAAGTGTTACTATAATACCTGAATTGATGAATACACTATAATTAATTCAATAGAAGTTTGGTTTATACATACTCGTAAAAAAACAATTCGAAATCAGATGCTATTGCCTAGTTACCTAGTACCGACATCACGTTGATTTTTTTTCGAATTGACAATTAGGCTTTTCATAACACGGTATTGACAGCCATTTTGTCTTGCCACATAGAATCATAGAGATAACGATAGGCTATTGACGCCTCCATTTGTTCAAACAGAAAACATACAAAAAAAAGAATTGAAAAAAAAAAATTTGGAGTACGTGGTACTAGGCGGGCCAATATTTCGTATTATTATATTAGGATTCTTGACGTGGTTCAATCGCTGTTTACTTGTACTTGTATAGAAAAGGCCCGCCTAGTACCACTACTGTCGGCGCAAAAAGGTTAGGCCCCTGTGTTTGTGCGATCATAACTTCTACAAAAAAAATGATAGAGCATCGAGACAGGAAATATCGTAAAGCGCCAAGTTTTCTGCGTCTGGCGGTTATTCACAAATTTCTGTGTAGAAATTGTGAAAACCGTTATGATCTCCGCAGGGTTAAAAAACGTAGTTTTTAGGAGCCGATTGCCGTACGTCGACTTCAACTCGTCACCGTTTGTCTAAAATGAGTGTAAAAAATCTGGAAAAATTCAGAAATATACCCTGAACATTAACGAACATGATAGCACTGTGTAATTTCAAAAATGTTCAAAAACCTGGACGCCAGGTGCAAAAAGGTCCAATGATGCGATTTGGGGAACGGATTGGTACGGGTGAACCTGAGCTAGCTTAAAATTTTCGTTATGATATACACTTCTTGATTCCGCAATCAGTTTTTGGTTCGCACCAGTGAGCTTCCAGTAATCGACGTCAATAATTTTCCAAATTTGCGCGGGGCCGCGTGTGTCCCAACCGCGATATTCGTCGCTGCATTCCCCCCGGCCGCGCGCGTCTCCGAGACAATTGTTGCTCTCAGCTGATGCGGCGACTGATATACAATGTGTATGCGACCGTGAATAACGATTTAAAAACCAAAAAAATCTCTCTGCAATCGAAATGATTTAAATTAAATCGACATAAATCACAATTTTTCAATACTGAAACGCATTTCTGGCTAGCCCTTCGTGTAGGTATAGAAGTATACAGGAATTGAAAAATATCACATATAATTATAAAGAGGGAAAAAAAATACCGAACCCTTCCTCCGCGGGAAAGTACAATCAAATAAGCCGAAATAAATCAACTCGAATTGACAGTATCACGTATTATAATCTTATCCGATTTCACCTAAAAGGCCCACAGGCTTTTTACGAATGCGTATTTAAGTTGCATTCAAAATATAGAAAATGATCCCCACCGCGGTATTCTTTGCATTTTTTGGAGTGAAAAATCACTCTTCAGAAGCGAAAAGTGCATCAGTCTTGAAAGAATGAATTTCGACGCCAAAAAGAGTGAAGTCTAATTTTTTTTTGGAATGGAATCTCACTCTTTTGAGACTGTTGCAGTTTTCACTCAAAGAAATGTAGAAAGCAATTGCTAACGTTACAAATTTTAATCGGCGGGAATAATTATTGAGAGATCATTTTCCTCTACAAGCAATGAAAATAATAGATATTTATAATGAAATTATCATTCAAGCTGTACCAGCAATTAATTCATCATTCGGAGTCATTTCTATTTCATATAATTTCATCGAGTCAGTCTACGATCAAAAAAACATCAATACTCATATTTATTATAATATGTACAGCGTATAGAATTGAAGCACCGTCCATAACTACGAGATCATCTTGCAAATTTTATGGTAGACCAAAACGTACGATATCTCGGTGAAAAAACATCGAACAAAAAAATTAAAAAAAGCATTTCAAAGTAAAGAGAGCAAGCTTTCCAAAGAGCTTCGTAAAATATTCGTATGATTTTTTTCTTGGCTTGAAGATTTTTTTTGAAACAGGTTATTTTCAACATTTAAAAAAAAAAAACTTAGAACCAAGAGAAGAATCGTAAAAATATTTCACAAACTTCTTCGAAAAGCTTATTCTCTTTGCTTTGAGATGCGTTTTTTAATTTCTTACTACAATGTTTTTTCACCGAGATATCACACGTTTTGGTCTGCAATAAAATTAAAAGTATACTTATGGACGGGACTGTACAATCTGCTACATTTAAGGCAAACAGATGATTATTTAAAAAAATTGAAAACATCGTGGGTCCCCTTCCCCATCCTGTATCCAGGCTGGCAATTGTTTCAACAATTTTCTTCCGGAATTCATTGTTTAACTAGCATCCAAACTGAAAAGTCGATACGAATTAAACAATTACTCCTGCGGTTCCAACAATCCTCCGAAATAATCACTTCCTGCTCACAAACTCCTTTTCTTACCCTATTTAAGGACAGTTACGTTGGTACGTTCCTTTTATCATTCATACAATAACATTTTTATTTTTGTTTTTGTAAATCATTAGCGTTGTATTACATTTTTGTTCTCTTTTACGTATAGATATTATTTATATTATTATTATTATTATTATTATTAGTTACATTATTTATATTATTTATATTATTTTATATTATTTATTTTTTACCTAAATTATAATAACCAATAGCCCAATAGCTAATTACTAATCTTTGAAAAATGGCGCCGGCCTCAATTAATATTAACGGTGAAAATTTCGAAATTAAAGACGCGGGAGGCGGCGGGGATTGTTTATTCAAATCACTGGCTTTAGCTTTGAACAAGAGAAGTCACTATGTCATACGCCAAGAAGTGGTCGAACATGTGATTCAACAATGGCCTCAATATGAATTTTGGGTGAAATATGGATTGGACATAGGTACAAAACACAAATACCGTACGCAAATGGGGAAATCCGGAGAGTTTGGCTCATTGGTCGAGTGCCGTGCAGCCTCGGAATGTTACAAAACGAACGTTATCATCGTTAGAATGTTACCAGATGGAACCTATTTCGAGGAAGAGAATTTGATGAAGAACGGAAATCTACCATGCATTCATCTTTTGTTCACTGGACAACAAAATGAATCGCACAGAGATGGACATTTCCAGTTATTAGTTAAACTGCAGGATAATAATATTCCTTACGAAAGCAGTACAGCCGATAATACCTTGGTCGATTCTAATACGACAGAAACTATGGAAGTGGATCAACCCGTCGAAACCATTAGAAATACAATGGAAATATCAATGCCGGGAGAAAGTTCTGATACTACAGCCGACAATGATTTTATTTTGAATGAAAACAAAATTGACGAATATAATCGATCGAAGCGATTGAAACCAACATCCCGCACAGGTGCCTTTAACGTGCGTATGAAAAAAATGATTTTCACGGTGCGTTCATATTTTGAAATGGAGAAAATGTCAGGATATATTCCAAATATCAAGAAAGTGATAGAGAGGACCGCATCTTGTCTCGATGTATCTGAAAGGACGGTCAAACGAGTGACAAAGGAAGGGAATAGCGGTGAGTGGAAAAAGTCATATGAGGGCGCACTGGGGAGACCATCAGTTGAATTTGATGAATTCTTGCTGGGTGTTATCCGAAGAAAAATTATGGACTTCTACATGAGGAAAGAATATCCCACCATCCAAAATTTACTGAAGCAGTTGAAACAGGATGTTGAAGATTTGCCGGATTTTTGCGAAAATACATTGCGAAAGCAACTTAAAAAAATGAAATTTACCTACAAAAGACTCAATAAAAGGCCGGTTCTAATGGAAAGTCAAGTCATCGCTGGGAAACGGTCGGAATTCTTGAGATTGATGCAGCATTACAGAAAGAACGATTGGAAAATTTACTACACCGATGAAACATGGAGCGGTGCTAATCAGTCTCGTACGCATGGATGGGTTGAATGCGTACAACCTAACAATCATCGTGAAAATTTTGATGAATACCGTAGCGGAGTTCAGCTGGTTATGGGTTTTCGTGGAGGTTTCGTAACTCCGTATGGTTCTGGCAGGAGAGTAATTATTTTGCATATAGGGAGCAAAGAGGGATTCCTAGAAGATGGCTGCATGAAGTGCTTCGTTGGAAAGAAGGGAAGTATGGACTATCACGACGAAATGAATGCTGAGCATTACGAAGAATGGTTCCGCCACGTATTAACCGTTATACCGGAGAAATCAGTTATCGTGATAGATCAAGCTCCATACCACACCATGCTTGATCCGGACTATCGGAATCCCACGACAGCATGGAAAAAAGGAAGAATCATTGAATGGATGAATAACAGGAACGTACCACTGCCAGAATATGCAACATCATTCGATGCTCTGACAACAGCAAATTTGCTCGTTCAGTCTCGTCCCTATCACTTTCCTAAAAAATATCTCCTGGAAAAAATTACTCAAGAACTGAGGGGTGATAGCGTGAAATTGTTGTGGCTTCCTGTTGCTCACTGCGAGTTCAACGCGATAGAACTTATATGGGCGTACGTGAAGAATAAAGTCGCTACGCAGAATAAAACTTTTAAAATAAATGATGTTCATCGACTATGTGTAGACATCATGAACAATATTCCAGCAGTTTTATGGCCAAACTGTGTCAGGCATGCAGAAAACATCCGAAAAACGTACATAAATAGCCAGTCGGCGATGGCAATGGCTGTTGAGCCAATGATAATAGACGTGAATGAGGATACGGAATCCGAAACAGATATTTACTCCGAAACCGACGATGAGATTGCCAATGAATGAAGCAGAGATCGCGATATACGTAGAATGAAATATATATATACATATACATACATACACATGCACACATATATATTAGGGTGGTGTCAAAACAGCGATGTACAAATTTCGATGAACCCACCCCGTTTGTTATTATTCGTTTTACTCACTATTTATCATTTATTTATAATCATTATTTATTTAATTATTTAATTACTATTTTATTATTTTAATATCTATTTTTATGTTATCATTTTATCATTATTATTTTCTTTGCATCTCTATGTTCCCTTTTATGCTTACTTTTATTCTTATTTACTCCTTACTTTTACTTCTATTTTATTTATTTCCTTGTTCTTGTAGTTTGCTCGCTTATCTGCTGATTTCTATTTTCGTTTGTTCTTATTCGTTATATTCACTATTTATTATCTATTTTTAATGATTATTTATTATTTCATCATTATTTTATTTTCTACTTTCTTCGCTTATTTTATTATTTTATTATCTTATTATTATTCTCTTCGCATTCCTATGTTCACTCTTTTGTTTATTTATATTCTTATTTACTCCTTATTTTAATTTCTATTTGACTTATTTTTCTGTTCTTGTATTACCAGCTACTTATCTGCTTATTCCTATTTTCTTTTCTTTTTCTTTTGTGACTATTCGTTACATGCAGTATTTATTAGCTCGTAATCTCTAAGTATTACTTTTTACTATTATTTGTTTTTATTATTTCTATCTTTATTATTTTATTAGTGTCCAGCTTTAACCTACTCATCTGCTCTGCTTTTTACTCTTGTCTTGTCACTGCCTTGTAATTTTTGTCCTTAGGCCCGGTTCGGACACCGGCATAAAAATGAATCACATTTACATTTACCCCTGGACTTGATAGGAAAAAAAATAACAAAAAATTTGAGCTAAATATGAACTCTCTATGTCAATCAGAAGGGGTGCCTGTAGGGGCAAACATTTTCTCATGTAAATAATATTGAATTTAGTAACGAAATGGCAACTCTGCGACATCTAACTCTTAGAATCATCTATAGCAAAATCAAATCTCAGGATCATTTACAAAGAAATTTAGCTTCATTACAGTCAGTAGAATTAGAATCCAAGTCATATAGAATTCCGGAGGAATATCCGTGTAGCCCTCTGACAGATAAATCTCTTATTCTTCTTTTTCACAATTACTACGCAATTTCCTGTGATGAAAGACCTTTATCTCGTTGCATACGAGAAAATTGTCAACTGAGGAATTCTAAAACAACAAGGGTCCAGTACTGAACCACATCTATGTGAAAGGCATCACTCTTTCCAGAAGAGAAAAATAGAGAAAAATTAGATTTTACAATATGATATTTTTCATTTTAAGTAGAATCGGACAAGATTAATACGGGAAATTGTTGATTCGAATTGAAGGGTTCGGTATTTTTTTTTCCTTTCTATAATTATATGTGATATTTTTCAATTCCTGTATACTTCTATACCTACACGAAGGGCTAGCCAGAAATGCGTTTCAGCATTGAAAAATTGTGATTTATGTCGATTTAATTTAAATCATTTCGATTGCAGAGAGATTTTTTTGGTTTTTAAATCGTTATTCACGGTCGCATACACATTGTATATCAGTCGCCGCATCAGCTGAGAGCAACAATTGACTCGGTGACGCGCGCGGCCGGGGGGAATGCAGCGACGAATATCGCGGTTGGGACACACGCGGCCCCGCGCAAATTTGGAAAATTATTGACGTCGATTACTGGAAGCTCACTGGTGCGAACCAAAAACTGATTGCGGAATCAAGAAGTGTATATCATAACGAAAATTTTAAGCTAGCTCAGGTTCACCCGTACCAATCCGTTCCCCAAATCGCATCATTGGACCTTTTTGCACCTGGCGTCCAGGTTTTTGAACATTTTTGAAATTACACAGTGCTATCATGTTCGTTAATGTTCAGGGTATATTTCTGAATTTTTCCAGATTTTTTGCACTCATTTTAGACAAACGGTGACGAGTTGAAGTCGACGTACGGCAATCGGCTCCTAAAAACTACGTTTTTTAACCCTTCGGAGATCATAACGGTTTTCACAATTTTTACACAGAAATTTGTGAATAAACGCCAGACGCAGAAAACTTGGCGCTTTACGATATTTCCTATCTCGATGCTCTATCATTTTTTTTGTAGAAGTTATGATCGCACAAACACAGGGGCCTAACCTTTTTGCGCCGACAGTAGGCAATAGCATCTGATTTCGAATTGTTTTTTTACGAGGAAGGAATTTTGGTATATAGCTATTATATTTACTATATATAACTATTACATTTATACAACTAGGCGAAAGGTTTTTGCACCAAGGGTGCTTCTTATGGGGATATCACTACTTTTTGTAGAATTTGATTAATTAAGTATAATTATTCTCGTATCCGTAATAAATGGTATAAATTGTCGACCACTCTCTAGATGAAATATATATACTATATTTGTATATAGGGGAGGGTGGGGCAAAATGGACCGGTAAAAAAGAAGAAACAAATGGTTGCAAAATTCGAGTATGAATATGAACTCAATTGATGTGAAATTGACGAAAAATGTAGAACGTAAAAAAATGAAACTAAAGACTCAAAAAAGTAAAATAAAGAAAAATAGCAACATAATTCATTATGGCTTTCTAGTTTACACACAATAATCATACTGATATTGAATGTTCTTCGATTTTTCTTCGATTCCACATCAATTGTATCAATAAAGTTCTTATTTATACTCAAGTTTTTCAATCCACCAGTTTTTTTTTTTTTACCGGTCCATTGTGCCCCGCCCTCCCCTATGTAGAGAGAGAATTTCGTGCCTCTACTGGCGTTTTATTGTCTACTGGATCTCTCGTATGAAAAGTCAATCGCCCTGTGATTGTAACGCATGGGAAATTTCCAAGTTAGTGTGACATGAATTAAGCAAATGTAATATTATCACAGCTTATTGCGTCGAATGAAAATTTGAGCAAAAGGTTAGTTTCCACATGAGAAAAGTATCTCGTAGAAATTATATAGTGTTCATTGCCTTCGCATAAAGATATCCATACATTTACTCATGAATCTTGGTATATGAGTATCGGTCATAATAATCTCTATTCATTGATATTATTTATTTTAAAATGGCATAACGGAGGTCAAAATTAATAACTTTTTCTTGAATAACTTTTGGCCGAGTTGAAAAAATTACTTTGGACCTTTTTTGTAGAGCGTTTAATTCTCTAGAAAAACATGCCAAGAACTTCACTGTACGACCTATCGTTCGTTAGTTACAATAATGAGAAGGAACAAAAGTAGTTGTTCCTGTGTTATTCTTATGGGAAATCGAAAAGTGCGATGCGGGCCATCTTAATATTAATATTGAGAGCTTATATTTTAACAGGCCTATTTTAGTACCTAAACGAAACTTTTAAGGTGCCACAGAAGTGGCATGTCCTATATATATTTTGTGACGTCAAAAGCGATAAATTTTCGTCGACAAATTGAGACTAAACGGAGAGACGAATATCACAGGAATGATTTTTTTATAGAAGCGAAAATTCAAGTGTAGGGCACTTGCTCAGTGATTTGCAACGTAGATTAGCCAGTAATATGTATTACGAATAAACGAAAATTATATGACATTTATACACATCCAACATGGCGGCATTAAAATGGCTGCAATTACCGACTTTTCGTATTTTCACCGCATCTGGGAGACACGAACATTCATCACTCAGCCCAGGGAGCAAGCGCCCTGTAGAAATATACACACTTTTCGGAAAAACTCATTTCACCCATCTGCGTCCCGTAAATAAGGCTCAATTTGTCGACGAAATTTCTCGTATTTGACGTCTCGGTATGACATATATCTATCGAAAACCTGTGAATTTACGGCAGTTCTGTGGCACTTTGAACTTGATTCCGAAGGAAAAAAAAAATTCCAATTTATCTCATAAAAAATAAATCGTACCATATCCTACATGATCGTTTGCTGAATTATACACATACCATTACGACCAAAAATAAATTGACATAATAAATCATGCCCCGCATGATGGGATATGATACCGTACTGGAGTTGGTGGTTCGGCTCAATTCCTTATCAGATATAAACCATTAAAAAGGATTTAAAAAAAAAAAAAAAATAGTTGGTGAAAATAAAGAGCTAACCAAAGCACCATCTGGCTACTGACGTCCGTACTTGGTAGGTCTCTTCTTTCTACATAGCCTAGCGAAGGCTACTCTATGCTAATTTTTATACACATAGGTTTAGTGTCACACTGACTGAAGGGGATGATGATAATGATGAACACTCGACAAAAACAAGTATGATTTACTTGATCTAAAACGTCGAATAATCATATCTCAGCTCTACGTTCACTGATTTGATCGAAATAGGGCTTAAATGAAAGCTCTTCTCGGCCACATCCTGCGATAAATATTACAATTCCGTATTTATAGTGAGATGGAAGAAATTACCGATCATAAATTGCCTTAACGGCCGTTCAGCTCTCGTTCGGGTATATAGACTCGATCGAGTCTCGCACGGCGCATACAAAAAAAATTCATTTTTTTTCATATAACTAGGCGCGAGACTCTACCGAGTCTCTTGATAATTGCTGCTATAACTGTTGAAGTAAAAGCAAAAATATAAATAATTATTTTATTGTTAAAATTAGTTGAAAGAAATAATGGGGCAATTTTTTGTCAAGTTAAGAAAATAAAGCAATTAAATTAGGAAAGATTATTGAAAATTTTAGGGTGGTTTATTTAGCAACAACGGTCTGCACTGACTTTTCGGTATCAGAGTACCTCTTACATTAGTTATTACTTTATTTTTCGTTTTTGGCAGAATACAATGGATTGTCAGTGTACCACGAACTAATTTAGCTTTCCCGAAACGAGGCTGCAATGCAGCTACTGCCCTTTGGTAATCGTCTTTAGTGAAAAATTCTAAATCAGTATTTTTATTATTTTTGATATTCTGCGCCCATAGAAAAAAAAACAATTGTGGTGTATTTATTGATTCCTGCAAGGATTCCAGACTTGCTTTAGCTGCTAGTCTTTGAAGGGCTCCTCCTAAGCCACTAACAAAAAAATAAATTAATGCGAATAACAAAAAATGAATTAATAGGCAAGAGATACTCTGATGCCGAAAAGTCAGTAGAGGCCGTTGTTTCTAAATAAACCACCCTGAAATTTTTAATAATCTTTCCTAATTTAATTGCTTTATTTTCTTAACTTAACAAAAAATTGCCCCATCATTTCTTTCAACTAATTTTAACAATAATATAATTATTTATATTTTTGCTTTTACTTCAACAGTTATGGCAACAATTATATGTATAAATCAAACTTCTATTGAATTAATCATAGTGTATTCATCAATTCAGGTATTATATGTATTGAAACGTTTTCGACTTCTACTCCTTATGAGTGAATCGATCTATTATTAAATGATTAGATTTATTGATTAATTCGTCTTATAATCTCGGGGCTACTGAAGCAAATCGGAATCAGATTTAAATTTTGAGTTTATTTCTTTATAGTGAGTGATCGAATAATTATTTTGACTTGATCGAATCTTATTAATTAATTCTAATCATTAATTGCAGCTGCGGAGCTATTGCCCGTTAGCGTTAATTGAATGATTTTCTTATTTGTAAGATGAAATATTGATTGTGGCCTCAGAGTATCACCCGTCGGCGTTAACCAATGTTCTGGATATTTGTAACGATTGCAGCTTCAGAGTTTTACCCCGTCAGCGTTAATCGATACGTTGGATAGATACAACGATTGCAGCTTCAGAGTTTTACCCGTTAGCGTTAATCGATGTTTGGATGTATATTTCACAATTGCAGCTGCAGAGTAGTTACCCGTTAGCGTTAATTATGATAATATAACAGGAGAATGATAATGATTCAGAATAGGATATTTATTAATTGCAGCCTCAGAGTATTTACCCGTTGGCGTTAATTAATATCATCAATAAATACTTACACACCTTCTTTTTATGTTTTACTAGCTCATCTCGCGCGCTTCGCGCGCGTCTTCTACTTTTCTGAAGTGCTATTATCTTTTTATTAAATTTTCAGATCAATTTTCATACATTTTTCATCATTTAATACTTTTATAGTAAGAACTATCATTAATGTAGTTAAATATTTATTGGTATGATGTTGCACCATATTCATCTATCTACCTGCTACCACATTCAACTATCACTAATGGTAATGTTTGATATGTTATTTGCATCGCTTTGAGAAATTGAAACAGCAAGCGTGAAAATATTTTAATAATAAAAATACACAGGCTTAACTTTAAAGCAACATATTATTTATTTTTAATGTCACGTAAATGTTCAAATATATAATAATAATAATATAACCGCACTATACATATAGTAATATATAGTAATGATTAAACATATATCAAAATGATTTGATAATAATAATAATTATTATCCTATTCTATTATTATCCTATATACTAGGGGCTTCGCCCCTGCGCGCTTCGCGCGCCAACCCCGCTCGGCGCTGCGCGCCTCGTTGTTCGGCGCTTCGCGCCTCACTCGGTCACATACATTGAATTGTGAATATCCTAAATTATCCTCACAAAACAGACATACCAGAAACAGTACACGTACGCAAAACGCTCTTATTGCAAGATTTTGTTATATATGGAGAGATCCCCTGCCTCGGGGCCCGTTGCGCTCGCCGCCGAGAACTCCGAACTCGTTGTTCGGTGTCTCGCGCGTCATGCTATAACATACCGACGTTGGATTCTAAATATTCTGAAGTTCCAAGTGAATGACTGATACGTCGGAAATCACAAAGCGGAGGAGTATTAAATGTTCGTCAAATTTTTGATGAAAGTTTTGATTCTCAGCTGACGATGTTTATATAAACTTTTGTCAGGTTATGAAAACTCCTGTTTTGACAGAAGACTCTGAAGTAAGCAGAGTCGAGCGGAGAATAGATTGAATCGATCGCAAACGACTTCTCAATTCTCGAAGAGGTCGCTAGGTTAGGGATCGATCGAGAGATCTATGAAGCGGGCTGATTTAATAAAAAATAATGATAGATATATGCCGAATATTTCGACACACACTGGTTCAATAAATTCAACAGAAACTCTTCAGATTTTAGAGACAAAATGGAGTTTATTTAATTTAAAAAAAAAATCGATTAAAACATTTAAAAATTGTTGGAAATTTTCTTTTCGATGATATGCTTTATAGTGTTTTTGATTTTCGCACACTCTTGGCATGTCGAGATCTCGCTGATATGCAAGAGGGGGTCGTTACACCCTATACAAGTCCCGTAAGGCCCCCTCACGTCTAGCTCCCCCACATACGTGCGATGGAGAGCCACCAACCCCGAAACCATCTGGACGGGGATCCTGCAGAAAGGAGAAAAGATCAGAATTAATAAGGGAACGGGAGTCGAGAATAATAATTTTGGAAAAATAGGATCAATACACGAATGAGAATTGACTTACTTGAAAATATAACAATTTAAGCAAACGTGCCGGGGGGTCTCCCCTGTTAGAGCCATCGCCTCTCCCTTCGCACACTGCACGCGTGCCCATTCACCCCGGAACCACTTCTTCGCTTCCTCGCACCCCATTTCTTTCACTCCTTCCCAATTCAATTCGGAGACTATGATGCCAGTGCGAATCACGTCTGCCTTCGATGGATCCATGATTATTAATGACGCTAAGGAAGCGATTGTTTTCTTTGTTTAATTATTTTGTTAGATTCTAGAAGATTCTATGCGGGATGAATTATTCGTACGCCGCGTTATACCGCGGAATTACCGTTAACTCCTCGTACCCCTACTTTTTGTCAATAACTGTCAATTGTTTACCGATTCACCGCGCCTTGACTCGAGACCTCTCGTGGTCTTCGCGAGAGACCCGAGTAGTTTCGGAGAATCATTAAATTAAATTTGATTCTCATTCTCGATATTTTGAAGTTGTAGCGAAATCCTATAGCGAATACGTGTGATGTAGTCAACGGCATTGAATCGTACCTCTGCATGTCTTTCTTGGGTATTGTACATACAATAGGATACCGCACAGAAAAGACAATTTCCGTCGGGTTTCATTTTCAAAACTTTAAACCCCATCTCAATGATTTTTCAATTTATAACAGCGAACTATTGAACTTCAAACAACAAACTTTATACCGTTAAATGACTAACTGTCAAAGAATAAAATTCGACTACAAACTCGTCAACTTTAAATAAATAAATCGTCAACTTTAAATAAATGAGTTTAAATTAAATTAATGGTAGTAACGTTAACTTTTAACACAAATGAATAGTTATTTTTTTTTATTTTAATATAGTTTTCAGATTGCTGCATGTGATCACAGAAATAGCTGTCAACTATCTGTATCGAAATTCGTCAATCAGCTGTCAGTGACTGTCACCTGATCAACGCTCATTTTGATTGCTGTTAACTATCCGTCATATAGCTGTCAAACATACCTGTCAAAACTGAAACATTTGACATATTGTTTAACATGAACTGGGCTGACATTCAACGGCAATTTCATTCGTATACTATTGTTATTATAATCTTTTAATCTTTTTCTTCATTTGTTAGGTACAATATTTTTTTATTTATACTAGCTCACTGCGCGCGCTACGCGCGCGTCTGACTCCTAATTTCTGTATCTGAATTGTGCAAATCCATTTGATTGGATTTAGATTCGAACCGACCAAAATTTCGGTACGCACGAAAGATTATTTACATAGAAAATCAACATTAAGCAGAGCAATACAAATACTTAGAAATGCGCATAGCTTTGCTAGATACCAACGAATAGAGCTGTGAAATTTGAAACATAGCTTTTAAACGGTTTTAGAGATATTCGATTTTGAAAATATCGAAGTCATACCAATAAAGCATATGGCCATATCATATTGTACACATCGCCCTTTGCTTTTGAGCAATGAATCTTTATTTTTCGTAGAAATAATTCAATACCCGGCAAAAACATTGTAAATGTCAGAAATTACAGCCGAGTTCTAAAATGGTTTCGCCGGCTAAAAAACCCGAAACATTATACTCTTTTTCAGCGATAGATTACAAACATCATTTCGTTACACAAAGAAGTACAAAATAATACGTGAAATCAGGTAGCGAAGCCGAGCGTTCCCTCAGTTGATTTTCATACTTCAAATTATGTTTTTCAAATGCTAATCAATGGAAATGAATGGAAAACCAATAGGATCATTCGTTACCTTTGACAGAACAGCATATTGGCGACGGGAAATATTGCTGAAAGAAGTTAGCTCGTATGATGATACGAACTCGGCGGGCATAGATTGTTCTGAAAATTATCAATTGCACTTTTCTTTTTATTTATTTCCTCCAGTCACTCCGTAACGATCACACCCACAAAATTGTTTTAAGCATGATCGAAGACTGTTTGAACATTTTTGGCATTGATGATATTTATTATTGTAGACTGAAACTGCAATATAATAGTTTTTTTTATGACCAGGGCGCGGAAAGACCTCGCCTTCGGATCGTGCGGCACTTTGACACTCGTCACGAAGTCCCTCTATGTGCCTGTGCCCTACGTCCTATATCTTTTTCAGATTTGAAATTTTTTAACATTTTCCGCGCACCAATGCTGGGAAAGCTCAACAAAAATCATGTTTCTCACAAGAGGTAGTGCATAAATGAATGCATCACATAAATGAATGAAACGAGCGAGTAATGCGTTAGAAATTGAAGTTGAATTAGAAATATACCTATAGTGTGTTCATAACGAGAAGTAATAAGTCCAGGCACGATGATCTTAGTAATTGAAATTAAAATTCGTGTTTTGAAGAAGAATCCAATTTTATTGTGCATCTATCGTTTACCAAGATTCGTCTATGGTTATAACGCCATGCTGCAAACATCTCACGGCCATGAAACGATACATATTTATCCTGGATGTACCCGTTATCTGTACACTTGGGTAATGCTTTTTGAACGTCTCCCTCTCTGTTCGACTTACATAAAGTAGATACACATCGTAGCGAAAGTATATTCTACATTCAAAGACACACTAATTGTTAATCTTATCACCGAACACTTCAGCAATTGATAATTTTCAGAACAATCTATGCCCGCCGAGTTCGTATCATCATACGAGCTAACTTCTTTCAGCAATATTTCCCGTCGCCAATATGCTGTTCTGTCAAAGGTAACGAATGATCCTATTGGTTTTCCATTCATTTCCATTGATTAGCATTTGAAAAACATAATTTGAAGTATGAAAATCAACTGAGGGAACGCTCGGCTTCGCTACCTGATTTCAAGTATTAGTTTGTACTTCTTTGTGTAACGAAATGATGTTTGTAATCTATCGCTGAAAAAGAGTATAATGTTTCGGGTTTTTTAGCCGGCGAAACCATTTTAGAACTCGGCTGTAATTTTTGACATTTACAATGTTTTTGCCGGGTATTTCATTACTTTTTGTATGTACTACAAACGGGTCAGCACTGAAATGATTTTAATGTATTATACACATATGATGATGAATTTATCATAAAATGAAATTATGTATTTTCGGGTTCGCGCAAACCGGACAAGATATTCTATAGGACCAAGAAATCTCCTTCTGAGAATCATACAATTGCTTGTACCAATCATAGTTTATGCCACCCATGAACTCGTCTATTCAAACAGCGCCACATATTCAGATGTAGTACAAACATAAAATACGGAAAATAGTTTTCAATCGTCTGGTTGCGAAATTCTTACTTAAAATAAACAGGCCCCATATCGGAACAGACCATCATGTGATCCTATGATATTTTTCAAGCTATAGGTCGCACTTGGTCGATATAGCATTATGTATATGTAAGTATTGCTGAATGGACAACGAACATTGCGTTAAAAAATTGGTCCCGCGAGCTTGAAGAATAGCGACGTTATTTCATTCTAAACTTGAATTCATTTAGCACTTGTATTGATGTTTTGTTTCTCATTGTACGTCAATAACTCAGAAACTAAGACCGACAAGGTGTACCTTTTTCATACCGTATTACGAAAACAAAAGTTTCTGGAATGAAATTCAAGATGATACTAATAATAATACTTATTGATGTCTTGATGTCAATGACTTCGTATATTGATTGCGGTCAATTTTCTTGCGTGACCGGATTTGTTCAATAACCAATAGGGAGCGAGATATCGATAGAGTCAATTCCCCTTCCAAATTTGAAATCGATCTGTGCATCGGATCGGAAAATAGATGTGTTGTGGGAAAGTGTATGAACCAGAGGGTCTTGATACCAAAAACTATGGAGCGCAAGATCTAGACACTGTAAACTACCTGGCGCTAGACCCGGACATCAAGAACTGTGGAGGAAAGGACCTGGACACGGAAAACTACGAAGCGAAGTACCTGGCCACCCAGAACTACGAGGCGGAGAATCTGGACACCGGAAACTACAAAGCGAAGGACCTGGACAGCGAGATTTACGGAGGGGAGGACCCGAATACCGAAAACTACGGAGAAGAGGACCTGGATGCTGGAAACTACGGAGCGGAATACCTGGACACCGGAAACTACGAAGCGAAGGACCTGGATACCGGAAACTACGAAGCGGAATACCTAGACACCGAAAATCACGGAGAAGAGGACCTGGATATCGAAAACTACGGAGCGGAATACCTGGACACCGGAAACTACGAAGCGGACACATTGCTGAGTACGGAATTTTTTGGGTAGCGCGAACTATAAGATGTTGACACATCAATAATAATAATAATAATAATAATGATAATGATAATGATAATAATAATAATAATAATAATAATAATAATAATAATAATAATAATAATCATACTGGCACGCCGGCCTACGGGTACTCGGCCGCGATTTGCTGCTGCGAATCTTGAATGGTAAAATAATTATTATTATTATGAATAACTCAGTTATGCATGGTCGTTTATTGCTCAAAAACAATAGGGGGCGAGATTTCGATGACAAGAACACCCCTTCCGAATTGCAAGTTCATAAGTGCAACGGTTCGACAGACATCGTGGTCCCAAGAAAAACGTTCTGCAACGAAGAAGAAGAAAAAGAAAAAGAAGAAGATTGTGTTTTTCGATCAACTTTGACGGTCAATATCTCCGAAGCCACTTGGTCGATTTTGTCGAACTCTTGCGAGCAAGGTCAACTGGGGAGGGCCTTACGCCCCTATAAATTTTATTAAAAAATAATCAGCGGTTCAAAAGATGTGGCAGATTTTTTACAAGAACAAGAGCTTGCTCGGGTAAATGATTCGTGGCTGCTGCGCCGAGTTAGTAGGGAAGGAACTCGGCTGCGATTCGCTACCGCGAATCTTGATTTCCATCGGCTGAATACACTCCGAGTAGAGTTTAGTTGGCTGTAAGTTCAATTCGGCAGCTTACTTTTGATTGGCTGTCTTGTCGTAAGTCAATGCTGATTTTAAATCGCAGATACCTCAACTCTACCCCAACGTATATTCGCAATTGCCAGATTATGATCTTCATATTTTATAAAAAATAAGCAGCTGTTTCATTGGCTCTACCGACTCCCATATTTCAAAGACTCATCAAGTATACTCATAACATTGTATACTGAAAATATATTTTTTCATGTGGTCCAATTATATGTATAGGTACATACAATGATCTACGCATTCTTTATTATCGTCTTATATATATTTTCTATTTGATTTTATTATCCTTTTAACTCCTTCGTCCTGTGATAAACTTTTTTTTTAATTTTTGAGTTATATTATATTTTTGTATCCGCTCCTCACTGTTCGTTACGGATTAAACCCTTTTTTTCCCTTTCATTTTTTAAATAAAAGCGACCGGAGTAACAATTGTTGTTAGTTACTACGGTTTCATTAAGCAAACAACTCGGAACCGAATAGGTCACGTCTATAATTAAAAATCTTCCTTGGCATCATCTTTGTGAGTGATTAATATTACACCATGGCTTCTGAAAAAGTGGATAATTGTAAGTACTCATTAATGATTTACTATTGTATAATTTCACATCGACTAACGTCACCTTTTTTGATTAATTCATGTATTATCTGATTCTAATACTTTCAAATTCTTTCACGGTTTCGTTTTTTTTTGTACGGTATATATTTTTTTTTTAATAATAATTGATTGCTGCAAGTTCGTAGAATTCATTTAGTAATTTAAAAAATTAGCACAACTATTCTTTAATGTATACCTATATTATGATCATATGTTTCATTGTTAGTCACATTTGGCATTACAGGGCGTTTTAAGCCCGACAGGCTTACAACTTATGCTCTTGACCTATTTTTTCCTTTGAATCTGTGTTCGAATAAACAACACAAAAAAATACTCAAAATTCATTTAAACATATAGTTTATCATATAATATATGAATAATACATACAATTACATTTTTACACTTTTTGTAATTTTATCAGGTGATCTTGGTGACTTGTCGATTTTCGAAAACGAATTATTCGAAGATAAAGAAAACATAGAGTTGAGCTCGTCGGAGGATATAAAATCCATCAAACCATACGATAATACTGTGTAATAAAAATTTATATTTTATACCACGTCGTGCATCAAAAAATTCTTCGAAAATAATTTTATCTGCGTAATAATTCATTGGGTTCATTTTCAAATTCAATTATTACATTTAAAAATTAAATATAAAATCAAATATACAGGGTGACCCAAAATTCCCGCACCACCTTGAATAGGCAGGTACCTTATCGAATTCTAAGACGAAAGTTCCTTCACGAAAACTCTCCAAGGCCAACGGTTTTCGAGTTATTCAAAATCGCGATTGACGAATCATAGCGTTCCTTATTATCGTAATAGTGCCGGCTCAAGAGCAAGCCATGGGCAGAGCCCGTGGTATCTTTCTTATTAGCTTGGACGACCGCTATTTTTATTATTATTCAATTCAATTCATATTTTCGGTCGTCCAGGTCGATTGCACCGTAGTTCCTGACGCCCAGGTCGATCGGATCATGGTCTTCGCCGTCTAGGTTTTATCCGGCGTAGTTTACGTCGACCGCTCCATAGTTTCAGCGGTCCAGGTCGTCCGCTCCATAGTTTTTTGCGGTTCATGTCAACCGCTCCATATTTTCAGCGGTCCAGGACATTCGCTCCATAGTTCTCGGCCGTCTAGGTCGACCGCTCCAAAGTGTTAGAGATTAATGACCTGAATGGTTAAAACTATGGAGCGGTTGACCAAGACGGCCGAGAACTATGAAACGAATGACCTGGACGGCTGAAACTATGGAACGAATTACCTAGACCGCTGAAACTATGGAGCGGTTGAACTAGACGGCCGAGAACTATGGAGCGAATGACCTGGACCGCTGAAAATATGAAGCGGTTGACATGAACCGCAAAAAACTATGGAGCGGACGACCTGGACCGCTGAAACTATGGAGCGGTCGACGTAAACTACGCCGGATAAAACCTAGACGGCGAAGACCATGATCCGATCGACCTGGGCGTCAGGAACTACAGTGCAATCGACCTGGACGACCAGAACTACAAATTAAATTAAATAATATAAAAAATAGCGGTTGTACAAGCTAATATTAAAGATACGGGCTCTGCTCATGGCTTGCTTTTGAGCCGGCACTATCACGATGATAAAATACGCTCTGATTCGTCAATCGCGATTTTGAATAACTCGAAAACCGCAGGCTTTGGAGAGTTTTCGTAAAAGAACTTTCGTCTTAGAATTCGATATGGTACCTGCTTATTCAAGGTGGTGCGAGAATTTTGGGTCACCCTGTATAATCTTGAATTCCAATAACATTTTCTAATTTAAATATACACGAATAATTTAATATACATGAATAATTTAACAAATTTTATGATTTAGAGAACTTGTTGGCTACATAGACAGCATCGAGGCACCCAGACTGGTGGGTGCCAAGAATAACAAAATTAAAAAATTTTTTTTAAACAACGGTACGGGCGAAAGAGTTCAAGTTACGTCTTGGAATGTCGAGTGTGATCGGATTGAACCCTTACTGAGACCAAACTTTGTAAGACTATTCACATATTTATTTGAGTTTTTTTATGTAGATTCAATTCAGATTTTTGAATCTGTTGATTTCATTTGTGAACAATATTATTCATTTGTCTTATATTTTGTCATACATTTATTTAACACATTTCAGATAGCACACATCGATGGGGCGTATGCAAAACCAAGTCTCATCAGTAATTTTAATAAGGGTACTGTCAACTACGAGTTGATAATCCAATCCAACACGATAGTCAATATTCTTGGCAAGCATATTATCAAAGAATCTGATGTACAATCGGAATTGGTCGTTCTCGCGGAGGTTTTGAATTACAAAAATTTAATTCGTAAGTATATATGTTAATTTATATCCCTTTTTTGATATATTATCACACCTGTGTTTCATTGTTTTATGCATCACATCATTTTATACAAATCAAATCCAAAAATTTTTGATTCGGAATGTATTATATTGTATCTTGCATATGCATTGCTTGATAATAGTGTTAGGATTAGGCAGGAAAATAATGGACTAGTGCACACGAATATACCTTTAAGTATACATATGTAGATTTTATTACGTATCTTCGAGTACAGTGGGCAACACGACCGTCGACTACAAGCAACGGCTTAAGACTGCTTATTATTATACACCTGTGCATATCATCATACATACATCACATACACTAATACGTTTATCCCTTCTGTGTATATGACGAGTTTGGGCGCTTCGCTAATTTCAACACTTCCCCTCGAAGGCACAAACTGGTATTTGTATACTAATCGATATTTATCAGACCTAAATTGTTAAGGCATTCGCGATGTTTTACTCCGCTTAACCCTTTTGTCAACACATCAGCTGGCATCCTTTCAGTAGCTAAGTATTTAATTTCTATGATACCCTGCTCGCTGATATCGCGGATGAAATGGTGTCTAATGTCTATATGCTTTGTTCTTGATCGATAATTCTTGTTCTCTACGAGTTTTATTGCCCCCTGATTATCATTGAACAATGTTACACACTCATTTCCCATACCAATAGTCATTAATATGTCGCGTAAATACAACGCTTCTTTCGTAGCCTCGGATAATGCCATATACTCGGCTTCTGTGCTGGACAATGCTACTGTCCTCTGTTTACGTGCCTCCCAACTTATCGGGGCACCCGCTAATATAAACGCGTAACCTGAGTACGATCTTCTGTCTATTACGTTCGAACCCCAATCCGCGTCAATCACACCGAACAATGGTATGTTTGTTTGTTCATACATCAAACCACCCTCGCTCGTACCTTTACGATATCGTAATACTCGTTTCGCTGCTTTCCAATGCTTAACGTTATAATTTGTATTAAATTGGCTTAAGTAATTTATCGCATACGCGATATCTGGTCTGGTGGATACTGCTAAATACATTAAAGCGCCTATTAAGCTTTGGTAGGGATATTTCCCCATTGCGTCTCTATCTATGTTTTCAGGTTTTTCTAGTTTACTGTTTACGTCGATCGGTGTTGGTGCTACCTTACATTCTGTCATATTAAATCGTTCCAGAATCGTTTCCACATACTTCCTCTGGTTAAGATAAACACGTTGGTTCCCATCGCGCGAGAATTCAATTCCTAAACATCTATTTATCTTACCGAGGTCCTTCATCTCAAATGTTTTAGATAGCTCTCTTTTGATCTCATCCATCCACTCTACATCATTCGCAGCAATCATCATGTCGTCGACATATATCGCAATTAATATAATTCTACCATCCCTTTTTGACATAAACATACAGGGATCTTGCACTAATGATTCTAAACCTAATTTTTGTAATTTTTCGGTCAGTTTTTTGTACCACTGTAGACCTGATTGCCGCAACCCATACAACGATTTCTTCAGTAAACATACATTATCTCCACTCTTAATTAAATCCGTGTACCAGCGCTTGGCTGTTTCGTTTATCACTTCCTCGCGAACAGCTTTATCACTTGATCCAACCTTCTTGGCTGAGTTTATTTTGCACAACACTTCACGCAGCTGGTCTGGCTCTTCCATATACACTTCGTCCTCTAATTCTCCGTTCAGGTAGGCCGTGACCACGTCCATCTGGTGGATCTCTAGGCCAAGCTCCGCTGATATCGCAGCTAATAATCGAATTGTAGTAAATCTCGCAACAGGCGAGTACGTCTCATGGAAGTCCTCTCCTGGGCGTTGCGAGCATCCCTTCGCGACAAGTCTAACTTTCTTTTTCTCGTTGTCGCCTGTACTTTTGGTACAAAACACGAATCGACTACCGATTACTTTTCTGTCTTTCGGTCGCGGGACTATTTCCCATGTACGGTTCTTTATTTGTGCTAAATACTCGTCTTCCATGGCAATTTTCCAAGCTTGCATATCCTCCGTTTCCATAGCCGCTTGCCAGGTCAACGGATCTTGAATTGCGATATTTGCCGTGAATACGTCATCCTCTGGTTCGGCGAGTTCCTCATTCTCATCTTCTTCGCTGTCATCGCTAATTTCGATTGATGCGGATCCATATTGTTTGCGGGGTCTTCCTCGCGATCCGGTACGCATTAGTTTTGGACGACCTCTTCCCCTTTTAGCTGGCTGTACTAATTCTTCCCAAGAAATAGTAGCTCCTCTCTTCTACTTCGTTGTGGTTGTCTTATTGCTTCAGTGTTGCCATCATTTTTGGCGGCTGTTTCTTCCGAGTTTGGTTCATTCTCTCCGCTAGCACTCGGAGCTAGGCTTAAATCGACTGCAATTTCATCGTGAATACTATTTTGGTCTTCGTCGTATATCTCTTTGTATTCGTGGCGGAATGCAGACTCGTTCATGAACTTCACATCGCGGCTTACTACTGTGTTTTTCGTTTTCGGTAAATGCACGCGATATGCTTTAGACTGCACATCGTATCCTACAAAGATCCCTTCCGTCGAACGCGAGTCGAACTTGCCTATATTGTCTCTTTTATCTTTCACAAACACTCTCGACCCAAACACTTGCATAAATCCCACAGTGGGGGTCTTCCCCTTCCACAATTTAAATGGTATTTGTCCCTTTAACGCCGTCGTTGGACACCGGTTTCGCACATAGCACGAGGTGTTTATAGCCTCGGCCCAGAAAACAGGGGGAACGCTAGCCTGACGCATCATACATCGCACCATCTCAACTAGCGTCCTATTTTTCCTCTCGGCGACTCCATTCTGTTGGGGAGTGTGGGGAACGGTCAGTCGTCTCTTAATTCCACTTTCTTTTAAGAATGCGTTAAACTCATTGTTTACATATTCTCTCCCGTTATCTGACTGTAACATCTTTATCTTTTTACCCGTGAAGTTTTCCACCTCAGCTTTGTATTCTTTAAACGCACTAAAAACGTCACTTTTATTTTTTACAAAATGCACTTCGCACCATCGCGAATAATCGTCGATGAACGTCACGAAATATTTCTTCCCCGACCACGATGGGTGTCTCATAGGTCCACACACGTCAGTGTGTACGATCTCTAATAGTTCGTGTGTTCGCCCCTCGCTTCCCTTCGGAAACGGTTTACTTGTTTGTTTTTCGCGTACACATATTTCGCACTCGGATAACTTTTCGTTTTCACTGAACTTGAGACCGTATACAAGACCACTTTTGGCCATAGATTTCAAGTCGCGTTCATTGACGTGGCCTAATTTTTCATGCCATTCATCTATCGCAGTCTTTTGTATTTGCTTTGCTTCAACTACGTTCGCGCTGTTTTCATTTTGTCTAACATAGTATAAGTTCCCCACGCGATCCGCCCGCATTATCACCTCATTGTTTTTGTCCACAATAATCGCGTCTCTCTTCCTGAAACACACTTCGAAATCGTGATCTGTTATCTTCGACACGGATAACACATTAGTGCGTAGATCCGAGACATAGTATACCTTTTCGATATCTATTGTGCGTTCGTCCTTACCCGTGTCGGCAAGGATACTTACTTTTCCCACACCAGTTATTTTTGTACTTTCATTATTTGCCAAGTTTAACTCATTGTTTACACGCGTGAAGGTTTCGAACATGTCCTTCTCCTTGCACATGTGTCCCGTGCATCCGCTATCGATGCACCACCCGGCTTTATCTTGTATTCCATACATTGCATCTTCGGTGGTTGTAAACATCGACGTCCTGTTTCGATCGTTCGAGTTTGTCTCGTTATCCTTCTCTTCTACTTGCCTCGCACTTTGTTTATTTCTAGGATTGAACTTCGTTCGACACTCTCTAGCTATATGTCCGAAGCGATGACACCTGTAGCACTCTATTTTGTTTTTGTGTCTTGGTTCTTCGCTGTCTTTGTTATTCTCTTTCTTCTCGCTTTCTCTCGCCTGGGTGTGTATATACTTTTTCTTCACATACATTGCTCCCTGGCCTATCCCTGCTGAGTCTCGCGATTTTCGGCTCTCATAATCCTCTAACACCTTGACTTTCAGCACGTCTATAGATGGTAGATCATCGCGTGATTCCATTGCCGTACGGAACATTTCAAAAGAATCAGGCAAACTGTACAACAGGAGGATCGCTAATAGCTCCTCCGGAACTATCAATCCAATCTCCTTGAGTTTCTTATCGGCCTCAAAAAAATCCGCGAGATGTTTCTTAATGTCTTCGTCTTCTTGCATTCGGGTCAACGCCAATTTCTTCAAGAGGGTTGCCTTGCGCGCTGGACCACTCGATTGATATAGGGATTTCAATTTATCCCAAATTTCTTTGGAGGTATCCAAACCGTCCAACGCGACTAATTCACTGGCGCTTACGGCTAGCAAAATGTCTGATTCCGCTTTACTGTCCATCTTGGTCCAACTTACGTAATTCGACGCCGTTGTTGCCGGCTTTGGAATTTCTCCTGATACGTAACCCCATAAGTCGTTCTTCTTCAGAATTGCTCTCATATGTATTTTCCAAGAGTCATAATTTTCTCCCGTTAATTGATCAACTTTGAAAGTTGCGGCCATTTTGTCACAGTACTTTTATTTCAAAAATGTCTTTTCGAGTCTCTTTTCCACAACGGTTTTCCCGTCACGTTCACTCACTCCGCGGTAATTCTCACTCGACAAATTTTTCACTTGTCTGCACTTTTTGTCACAAGCTCTACTATCTCGCGATCCTGGGCCCATAACCTGTTAGGATTAGGCAGGAAAATAATGGACTAGTGCACACGAATATACTTTAAGTATACATATGTAGATTTTATTACGTATCTTCGAGTACAGTGGGCAACACGACCGTCGACTACAAGCAACGGCTTAAGACTGCTTATTATTATACACCTGTGCATATCATCATACATGCATCACATACACTAATACGTTTATCCCTTCTGTGTATATGACGAGTTTGGGCGCTTCGCTAATTTCAACAAATAGCAAAGAAATCAATATAATTTTCAAAAAATTCATTAATTCAAATTACTTTTAACGAATCATAGTTTAATTCTGGTATCATCACAATTAAATTAAAAACGTTTATATTTGCATAGAATATCAATAATTACAATTCTAATAAAAATGATAAAAATAATGATAGAAATGTTAATTGAAATACATTTTTTTTAAATTATTAATAATTTCGTTTTTCATTGAGTATGTTTATACTGTTGCATTTTAGCTAATGATTTTTTTACTGAGTAAACATATGTATTTTACAGGTACGCAGGGTTATATAAAATCGAATTTTTATCTTATTAAAAATCAAAATTCAAAGTCCACTGATTATGGGTGTGGGTCCATAACCGATGGCACATACAAAATGGAGGTCAGAATCTCCGATATGGATGTAGACAATTTACTTAATAGAGGCGACCATATAGAAGCCCAAGGATACATGCAATCCAATGGTGAGCTATTAATTACCACTTTCATGAATCATAGTATCTTTATCGCTTTTATGTTGTCAATATGGCCAATCATTTCTTCTTGTTTCATTCATCATCTTTGTTATTCAATAATTCGCAGCATTGTTTATCATTTATAAAATTATTTACATATTCTTTTTTAAATTTATTTTACACCAAAGTTTTAAATTCGAATTCAACAATAAATAGGTTATATGCATCAAATTCAGTTGGTATTCATTAATTTGAATTTTTATATTTTATTGAAGGTCAAATGTAATAGATTATTAAATATTATAAGTAATTAATAATCTATTTCTCAGATGAGAATATCTATGTTTAATTAATTGTTATTTGTACTTCTGCTTAGCAAATCCGGTGTATCTTCTAATAAGTAAGCTGAGCAGCATCAAATTAGTTGACAATAAGAAAATGTCTGTAATCAAATTGATCAGAGGAAATAGAGCTCCTGAAAAACTTTGTCGCCTAAATGTGGACGATGAATTGCCTGCAAAAAAACCAAGACGGCTATAATTTTCTGATTTTCTTTTATATTTGCATTCGCCAATTGTATAATTCATACTATTATTTTATTCAATAAATTAAATGTTATATATTATGACTTTGATTCAATTTTTGTTATCTAGTGGTTATTAAATTGTACATTTTCATTTAATCCTTCTTAGTTGAAATAGTTTCAATTTATTTACGTTTCGAAGTCAATAGTAGATGATATCCAAGTTTTCATTCAGAATTGTCTCTAAAAATTTTCTAAATTTAAAATATAATGACGTAATTACACAAAGAGTGAAATACCTATAATCTATGAAATCATTTTTACGTTAGATATGTATATAAATATCATTCCAAGTATTATATTCAATTTTAACACAACTTGTTCATCCACAGTTCAAGTTGGTTCAAAAATTGTCCATAAATGAGATACCTCAAGTCCAGTTAAACATCCGCTTTTGTTCATGGTCGACTGTAATTGATTAAATTCCAGTTTGATATTTGACAATGCTTATTCTGAAATTATAATTTGAATAAGAGATCATTGTATCTATTTTGTATAAAAATATGTATAATAATAACTAAAAGAATTCGGATCAAAAAATTCAAAAAATTTAATCTTTGCGAATAGAATTTCATGCATACCACTGTTGGAGATCTCCTGCACATACACTTTCATCGTAGAAGATTGAATTTTCTTTTTAATAGATGTTACCATAATCTAAGCATCGTAGCAAGCGTTTTTTAATTTGCCTTATTTAATCATTTGAAAAAATTAAAAACGTTTTTTTTTTCTAAATTTCTGATTAAAGATCTGAATGTACAAAATTAGTACAATTCTTTGTAAACGTAATTCTTAACGCATGCATCGTCACGTTGGTTACCCAGATAAATTCTTAACGAATCCCATGAACGAACACGCGAGCATGCAACGTATAATTGTCCATGATTAAATACATCTTTGCGAAGATCGAGTCCAATTTTATAAAAAGTCTGACCCTGCGACTTATTGATAGTCATTGCAAAAGCTAATTTTATTGGAAATTGTCTTCTTTTGAAAGTAAACAGATAATTGTTCTCACAATACAACGTAATACGATTCAAAAATACAATTTCTCCTACCCTGTCGCCAGTAAGAAATTCACATCTGAGCAGATTATTTCGAAGATCCAAAATTAATAACCTGGTACCGTTGCAAAGACCTTCATGTATACTCAGGTTTCTAATTACCATAACCACGCTATTTATCCTTAACCGCAGTTTGTGTGGAGGAAGAGATGATGGATTCAAAGAGTTCAAATATTCCGGTAGAAGAATTTCGCCTACATTGCCATTGTCTTCGCAATTTTCAGTACTGTCTACACTTGTATAAAGCCTTTCACTCTCAATCTCCAAAAGGCTAACAACTCTTTCATTCATTTCATCCACATCGACATTTCTTGCAGATAATATTGCACATTTCGATGCTTCTCTATATTGTTTATTGCGGATAAGTGCACCAAATGTGTCTTCTACTATATCAGCGTCAATGCTTGCTATACAACAGTCTGGAATGATAATATTATCGTTGATGTCATTCAAAACACCGTCACCTAGGTCTATCAAAAATTTCATGAACTCAATTTCATGAGGTAGCGTACGCATGTTTTGCCTCAAAGAATATTTCACAAAGTGTTTCCACACCGAACTAAATTTAATCGATAAATTAACAGTTTCGTTACGAGTACTATGCATCTTGATTGGTAGCAGTTGCCTGAAATCACCACTGAGTACAATAATTTTCCCACTAAAAGGTAAATCATTATTCATAATATCACGCATGGTCCTATCCATCACTTCCAAAGCATATCGTGGAGCCATTGGAGCTTCGTCCAAAATAAAAATATCAGTTTCTTCAAGATTCTTCGCTTCTTTAGAGTGCAATTTAATATTAGATGAAGAATCTGGAAAGAGAGGAACAGGCAATCCGAAAGTCTTATGTACTGTTTTACCATTAGGAAGTAGTACTGCCGCAATTCCAGTGAACGCCATCGTGATCACGCGATTATTTCTACCCTTCAGTAGATTCCAGAGAGTAATATAAAGGAAAGTTTTTCCGGATCCACCTGGTCCATCGATGTAATAGCACGTGTTCATATTTTTATTTTTGTTGTCAATTACGTCCAAAATAACATCGACGATTTTCTTCTGTTGCTCATTTAATCTGTTATACTGCTGCTTTCCATTTTCCAGGGCTTGTTGAAGTGATATATCATCTTCGATTTCATCAGTATCTGCCAATTGTAGCATTTCTGGAAAATCAGCGAGACTTCGACCTTCGGCACAAAGCATTGCATTTATTTGGCTATACGATTTATTTTGAGCTTCCAGTAAACCTATGTGCTGCGCATAGTCTTCAGACATTGCAATTTTAAATTCTTCCCAAAGATGTTCAGGATGAATTGGTTGACAGTGTATCAAAATGCGAACAAACAACCTACGCAATTGCTGAGGCATCATCCAAACTTCCGCTTCGTGCATTGCTCGGCTCCATTCTTCATCGTCTTCAATGAGGCCCAATTTCAAACATGTACTTGAAAATGTTTGTTGCAATTCTCCGTGTACCATTCTCAGATCTTCGAAACTTGTAGCCCCTTTGACGGTTAATAATAACAACCGCAAATGAAACAGTTCTACCTGTGTGGGACTTATAGCATACATACGTCCAATGCAGTTGTGATGAGACTTGCGTATGATCCAGTGAGAAAAATTTCTGCCATTGATTGCTTTTTGCTTCTTAAATGTATAGTGAGATGGTATATCTACGTACAAATATTGTCTGGCTTGCTCGTCTCGTGAGTTCAAAGCGAAATAATCTATAAGCATGGTTGCCTGATCTAATGCATTCATTATCTCATTTTCATTTGCATCAGCGGTTATCGTCAAACTTTGTTCATTCGGTAAATGCAAGGGAAAACGCATGATAGCGTGACTCTGGTCATGTAGAGTTTTACTGAGAATGCGCCAAATTGCCTCTACAGGTCCAACATAACGTGATTCAATAAAATCGCGTATTTCATCGTGATTTATAACATTATCGTTAGAATTTTCTTCAATAATAATTGTAGCAGCATCATGACCTTTGTATACATATTTGTATATGTCAGATATGCGAATAATTAAAGAAAGGAAAAACCAATCGTGAAACGAATTTTCAAGAAAATAATACTATTTTATTCAGAACCAAAAAATATAATTACATATCGGGATTGGATAGTTAAAAGAAAAGAAAGTTTGTCTTATGAAGCGAAGTGTGAGCCGGAGAGTATCTCCTTCTGATGGCGATTATCAGGAAAGAAGAGCTAGAGCAGCCCCCTGCTCCAGCGTATATTTGTTCGTCCCCTCCTGCTCGCAACTCGCTCGTATCGTGTCGGATACGTATTGCCAAATATCTCCCTCCAGGCTCCTAAGTTGTTGTTGTCGCGAGTGAAGCTTCTCTTCGATGCGACACGGCCAATCTGACATTCACACGTCCCGGGTGATAATCATCTGTATGCCTGGGTCTGTTGGTTGTTCAACAGCTGGGATGAGAAGTAACTAGAAAATTCGAACGTATAAGCATTAACTCCGTTCGGTCATTCTGACTGATACAATCTCTTGCAAGCAATGCTTTTTTTTTTTTTTTGACACTTTCTATGGGCTCGCATGTCCCCTCTGCCTGAGACATCCTCCGATTCTCATCCGGCAATTCACCTAGATCACTTCTAGAACCTATCCGGTGCTTCTGCCTGAGTTTCCACATGTTACTCATCCGGCAATAGAAAGTCCATTGGTATAAAACACCAAGTCTTTCCCACAAGTGACGTCTCACAAGTGCAAGGGTCATCTGTCAGTCAATTTTTGGTTTTGGTCAGATTCTGGGTGATCAAGCCAGCTAGCACCTCTACCATCCATCAACTTAAAGAATTGCCTTATAAAGTTTCAAACCAGAAATATCAATTTTTTTTTTTTTTTTTTTTTTTTCGAGTCTCTTTATTCAGACTTCGGTTTACCATAGAGACCACTGCTCTCTTCAATCTTTCACTAGATTGGATGCACACCATGTCTTAATAAAATTCTCTTTTCAAATCAACTTTGTCATTGATAACTATTGCAGAGCTTCCTTACTACGACTAGTCTCGCCTAACTCTCCACCTGCGGCACCGTCCTCCTGATCGTTGTCCGGACTGGGAGCGGCAATGAGTCTGTCGTGTGCTACCTTAAAGCATCTTTTGCTTTTTGGCTCTACCCGTTTTATCGCATATCGATCATTATCTAGGACCTTAACTACCTCATACGGGCCCTCAAATTTAGCGTCCAATTTCGTTTTTATTCTGTCGTTATTTCTAACCAATACGAAACTGCCAGTTTTAAATGGGACGACTTTTGCATGTTTGTTATCGAACTTCTCTTTTTCTTTTTCGGCCTGGAGTTCTATCTTTCTATGAACCAATGCTCGTGTCGCGTCTATATCAACAGTTTTCCCTTCCACCGAATTATGTTTAATTCTCTCAATTTCTACTGAGTTAATCTTGGTGCCAAATAAAATTTCCGCGGGGCTCTTTCCTAATACCTTATGAACTGTCGAGTTCAATGCCAGCTGTGTTCTGCCCAACTCCCTTTGCCATATTTTATTCTCTGCTTTAGCAACGGATAGTAAATTCCTCAATGTTAACATAACTCTCTCTACTTGACCATTTGCTCTGGGTGTTCCAGATGACATAACATGCAGCTCGATATTATTTTCTTCGCAGTAGGTTTTGAATGCTGCATTCGTGAAACCAGATCCTTGATCGCAAATGATCCTCTTTGGACTTCCGAATGTGACTATGTGTTTTTCGATCTGGCTAATTGCTGTCTCTGCGTTCAATCGTGTGATTAGACTCAGCGTTACAAATTTCGTGAAACCGTCAATGATTACGAAGACGTATTCCTTTCTTTCTGATACTCCAGATAGTTTTCCCGAGATATCAATGTGGATTGTATGCCACGGAATAGAAACTTTTTCAATTGGGTGTAGTTGGACTTGATTCTTCCTTGACACTGATTTACACGTTTGACACAGAATACAGCTGGCAACGAATTTCTTTACCCTTTTTGACATACCCGGAAACCAATATAGTTCATAGATTTTTTCGAGTGTTTTCTCCCAACCGAGATGGCAGATACTAGTGTGTACGTGATGGATTACGGACCATATCATGCTTCGTGGAACTACGGGTAGTACTAAGGTTTCTGTGTTTCTATTGATTTCCCTCACTAAAATTTTGTTTTTCAATTTGTAAGTGTTTGTAGGTTCTGAACCTTCAGAGACTTCGTGGCAAACGCGTCGTATACTATCGTCTTGCTGTTGTGCGACGATTAGCCAGTCGTCTTTGAGGTCGATAACCTTATTATCTTTACCTTTTCCTATATCTCTGTCTTTATTTTCAATTTTATCTTCTGTAGTTTCCACTAATGAATTATGCGTAACTTGCATTACTGTTTTCTTTTCAATAGGGTTTCTCGAGAGGAAATCGGCGTGTTTCATTCTTTCTCCGGCGCGATATTCAATATCGAAATTAAAAGATTGCAAGAAAGCCCACCAACGATAGACTCGCGGAGTGAGGTCCCTTTTTTTGCTCGCAGATTTTAATGAATTACAATCCGTTACCACCAAGAACTTTCTCCCGACTAGGTATTGGCGAAAATGCTTTATAGAATTTACGACTGCCAGAGTTTCCAGTTCGTATGAATGGTATCGAGACTCTGCATCGTTTGTGCGTTTGCTATAATAAGCCACAGGGTGCCCTTCCTTCTCAATTCTTTGCAATAATACTGCACCGTAGCCTAAGGAGCTAGCATCGGTGTGCAACTCAACAGGAAGTTCGGGATCGAAGATACGAATCAAAGGTTCTGAAGACAAATGTCTAATCAGCGTGTCTCTAGATTTTGTATGCTCATCCGTCCAGTGTATTTTTTTTGTTTGACCTGCCGTCAATTTGTATAGGGGAGTTGCTATCTCGGAGAACCTCGGAATGAACCGTCTAAAATATGACGCAAGTCCAAGCAGCTGTCGAACCTGGGTCTGTGTTTTTGGAACGGGGGCCAGAGTCAAGGCCTCGATCTTACGAACGTTTGGCCTCAACTCACCATTCGAAACAGTATAACCCAGGTAATCGATCTGCTGCTGTAGGAACCTACACTTTCGCAGGTTAAATGAGAATCCCTGTTGAGCTAGAGTTTTCATTACGATTTCTAATCTATCCATGGCCTCATCTTCTGTCTTGCCAGGAATCAAAACATCATCAAGGTAAAGTATAGCGAAAGAGTGTCTCAAATCTCCCAGGGCATTATTAATAGCCCTCTGATACACCGAAGGTACGTTTGTCAGTCCGAACGGCATCGTTAGATATTCGTAGTGCCCATCGGGAGTAATAAACGCGAGTTTTTCGATCGATTTTTCTTCTACCGGAATTTGGTGAAATCCAGATACCATATCAAGTGACGAAAAATACAAAGCCCCACACAAACGATCTAACTGGTCCTGTATCAAGGGTATGGGGTACCTATCCGCTACTGTATTCGAATTTAATTCTCGAAAATCCACACAGAGTCTATCAGATCCGTCTTTCTTTTTTACCAGAATAACTGGGCTTGAAAAGGGGGACTTACTTTCCCTCACGATCCCCGCCTCAAGCATCTCATCAATCAATTCTCTCACTGTTTCCCGTTCGCATGTGCCTAATTTATACGGTCGCCTTTGAACGATTTTACTCGGATTCTCTAATCGGATCTCACATTTTCCGGTCTTAACTCGTATCTTAGGAGCATACACACTTATGTGGTCTTTCAGAGAGTTCAACAATTTCTCTACAGACCCCCTTTTTGCTTTGGAGCCACACTGAATTTCGCTACTCAGAATATCTTGGCTACAGAGGCCTACAAATTTATCTATTTTTGTAAACCGCACGGTAGTTCCATCCATATTGACAGAAACTCCGTTACAAGTAGTTCTTTTCCCAAAATCAAATCATCGGAAAGCCAATCGTCCGGGACAACAAAAAGTTCTAGTTCAATTTTCAGGCCGTCTACTTCGGCTGCAACACAAATTTGCTCATTGCAATCCACATACCCGTTCCCCAAACCGTTTAACCGTGTAGAGACGACTCGTCTCGTTCCGGGCAGTTGTTCAGCGATGCTTTGTTTAACTAGGGAACACTCGGATCCAGAATCGAATAAAAATGGGAGTACTTTACCGCTTGATAGCTTCAACTTGTTTTGTGTAGTCTTGCATAGCTTGACATCCTTTCGTGTTTTCGTGGGGCAGTTCGGGGCAATATGCCCCTCCTCGTTGCAAGCGTAGCAGACTATGGTCTTCTTCCGGCCGTGGTGTTGATCACGTTCTTGGTTACGAGCTTTCCCATCCTTATAACCTGATTTCTGGGGATGCCAGCAGTTGGATCTATAATGCCCCTTTTTGCCACAGTTGTGGCACTCGATGTTGGAGCGACCCGGTCGACTCATTGAGTTCTCACGGGATGACGAGGCACCAGTATGACGACTGGAGCTATCACCCTTGCCGCGAAATCTCCGAGATTCGACCGTTCGTCCGTCCAAAAATAACATTGCCTCTTGTAGCGTTGCCGGGGACTCTCTCACAAAAACGTTTCGTATGAAACGATTTTGGAACGAGTACGACAACCCAGTAAGATGAGCAGCCATTTCGTCCACATTCTTACGATCGCTCAACCAAGTTTTAATGCGGCGACCTCTTTTCATGAAATTCTCTATTGTAAATTCGGAATCCTCTTCCCAGGCGGAATAGAGTTCTTGAGCAGTGTTTCTATTCTGCGCATAAGCACTTAGGAACTCAGCTCGGATTTCTGGCCAATTTTTGCCTCCCGGATTTATGCTCATAAACCACGGTCCGGCCTCTCCTTGAAAGGCCTTCGCCAAATGTTGAACAAGTTCCCAATCGTCCATTTTATAGCGAGTTATCCACGTGTCCACCATCTTTGCCCATCCTATAGCATCTGAGAACTTTGGGTCGAATTTTACAAGTTCCATTGGAGCACGTTCGCGAGTTTTCAAGAGATCCAGTAGTCTTTCATTTTCTTCTTGTAAGAGTGTTGTTTCATCCTTCGAGCCTCGCCTCCTTTTATTTTGTGGTTCGGATATTTCGGAGGCAGAACTATAATTTTCCTCGTTATTTTGTTCGCGCCTGCTGCGCTTTTCACCTATCCTTTCTCTAGATGCCTCTTCCGCATTTTCGCTCGGCGGATTCGCCTTGTCTGCCGGTTTTTGGTTGGGTTTCACCCTCATTTATTCCTGTATTATTTATTGATTTTAATGGATTATGCTAAGTCCGGGAAAAAAAAGAATTCAACTGATCCACTATCCCACTTCTGATGTCAGATATGCGAATAATTAAAGAAAGGAAAAACCAATCGTGAAACGAATTTTCAAGAAAATAATACTATTTTATTCAGAACCAAAAAATATAATTACATATCGGGATTGGATAGTTAAAAGAAAAGAAAGTTTGTCTTATGAAGCGAAGTGTGAGCCGGAGAGTATCTCCTTCTGATAGCGATTATCAGGAAAGAAGAGCTAGAGCAGCCCCCTGCTCCAGCTTATATTTGTTCGTCCCCTCCAGCTCGCAACTCGCTCGTATCGTGTCGGATACGTATTGCCAAATATCTCCCTCCAGGCTCCTAAGTTGTTGTTGTCGCGAGTGAAGCTTCTCTTCGATGCGACATATATATATTTGACGGATTTAATGCTTGAAATTACTTCAACATTGATATGACAATTGAATAGACGCAACAGCATTGGAGAATAAGGTACTACGTAACGATTGTTAACGCTATATTCGCCAGGATGTTTAAAGAATACCTCACCAGTATCTCTGCGTCGATAATATGGGTACCCGTCCACATCCATGGTTGTTTCATCACACAATACTCTGGGATAATGTTTAGAACACTTACCGTCGACCAAACACCAATCGCCGCATGGTCCATGTATCATATGTTTCATGACTATATTATGCGAAACACGATCTTCAGAAGGGTCAGGAATTTCAACAGAAATATAATGATCAACAATTCTGGGAGTTGTTATTTTGTAATTCTGCCGTAACGTTACCAGCATATGCATGTGTGGTAGGCCCCTCTTTTGAAACTCTATAACATAAACATATGCTGCTACTTCCCCAAAACAGTCTTGCTTAACAATTAAATCGACCAAGCAGTTTTTCTTGATACTAAAGACTCGTGCGCAAATATCCGGTCGGTCAGCTGCCTGCTGGCCCAGGAGGAGATTCTCTCGGATTTCTCTCCAATTCGGATTACATGTCATAGTTATAAACAGATCTGGCTTACCATATTTACGAACAATAGCCATTGCATCTTGATAATTTTGCATCATATTCCGCGGTGAACCAATAAATGTAGAAGGTAGTATAACCATTTTACCGACGCGACCGTTTACATCATTTGCAGTATTTTGCAAATAATCTACAAGTCCATTATAGGATTCGGCTCGCAATTCTTTCTGGTGTCCTTTGCAGTACTCTATTCTATCCTTTTCAATTTTCACATAATTATCCACTGACCATTGCTGAAACAACCGGCGACCCATAATAAAAGGATTGAACTCGTTACGTAAGGCCATTCGGTATTTCACATAGGCTGACCTGGAAACACGTCGATTACTATTCAAACGCATTAAATTGCGATGCCAACCCCGAAAACCACATGGGTAAAATAATGGATAAATCCAAGGTTCGACATTTGGATCCATACTACTGACTTGTTTCAAGACTTTGTCACTACTATTTCGTATACACACATAGGATTCAGGTATCTCCCCATCAGCAGTTGTAGAAAATACGGCAGCCACTTCGTTAGTTCTTTGAAAATTATACCGACGCCGATCGACACCTGGCTTCAAGGTAAATAGCAAACTAAGCTCCGGGATGGGCACATTATTTTCTAATGCTAACTGCTGTTGATCTTTCAACTCCTCACCCATCATCTGGTATGATTGTGCAAAAATATTGTACTTCCGCATCAGCTGATCAAGTACAAGCACAATTTCATCGTCAAGTTCAGAATTTTGCTTTGAGCGATATTCAGTCGCTTCATTCGAATCAACTATGAAAAGTTGACCATAAGTCGGGGATTCATTTAGAGCATAATGCAATGATGTATTAATTTGGTAATAAATCTGACCTTGAATCTTGAAACAGTATGGTCCGGGACGTGTCGTACCAAAATTTGAGAGATTGGCATTGAATGAAGCAAACGAAAATGAGCTATTGTAGCATCTGATCCGTTTGTAAAAATCATTCGATTTAGGATGATTTGCCTCAAACAGATCACGGAGTACAACCGGAAAATCGGGCTTTGCGTCTAGAACTACACTACCGTGGCTACAACAGTCATTGAAAGAATTTCCTTTATTGGCCACCTTCTCTCTGGAAAAGTGTTTTGCACCACAATGAATACACAATGCATCCATTCTACCAATATCGTGTTCAGGAATCTCATCTGAGCATTCAAGATTAAAATTCGTAATATCCGATAACTGCTTGCGTATTGCTCGAAACCTGCGTTGACGTTCGCAATTATTAAGACCGTGAATATTAACATTCTCTTTAAGGTCGGGATTTGAAGTATTGGATTCATTTGCAATATCAGAACAAATAGTTCCTACGTTGTTATCAACTATACGGCTACAACCCGTAGCATTAACATAGGTTTCTCGGAGACGCCGCTGACGTTGATTTTCATTATTTCTCTGTCTACGTAAGCGTAGAAACTCCTCCTCTTCTTCAACAGTACGATTAATTTTACGACGTGGCATAATAAGAACAATTTTCAACCAACATAAACGGAATTCGAACTATGATTATAATAGAAATTATTTATCCGTTCAGCAGAGAATAAATAATTTTTTAAGATGAAATTAATTTGATTATATAAAGACATATACTATCTTGAATTGGTGATAAAATTTATTTGGTAGCACTGCGCTTATTATTACAGATGGTTAGATACTCATATCATAATTATCTCGGTACTCATAGGTCTATTAAGATACTCAAAGGTTTCATAAAGAGGTACTCGTAGGGTTAAGGTCAGATAGTGGTTATATCAAGGTACTCGAAGGTATTATGAAGGTAATCATAGGATTTATAAACGTGCTCGTAAAGATATTGGTTACAATTTTCATCAAGCATCACCTATTTTCATTCGTGAAATAATGGTGCTATGGATGGGTACTTGTTCTATTGCGTGGTTTCAATGTAAAATGTTAATTCACCAGTGTGGAAATTGAAAGATGCGATTCTTGCGTATACAGCACTCTGCGGACTGTCCGCATACAGTTTAAATGTTCGTCTGCAAGAAAAACATAGTATTTCTTGCTTGTAAATTTCACAAGTTGGTAATCGAAAGATGTTATCACGTACCTAATCTTAATCCTACTTTTTTATACGTAAAAATCTGTAGATTTCAAACAAAGAAAAACATAGTATTTCTTGCTTGTAAATTTCACAAGTTGGTAATCGAAAGATGTTATCACGTACCTAATCTTAATCCTACTTTTTTATACGTAAAAATCTGTAGATTTCAAACAAAGAAAAACATAGTATTTCTTGCTTGTAAATTTCACAAGTTGGCAATCGAAAGATGTTATCACGTACCTAATCTTAATCCTACTTTTTATACGTAAAAATCTGTAGATTTCAAACAATTTTTGTACTCCTTGATGCGGTGACAGAATGATAGGTTATACAATCATTTGACCAGCAACTGTTTCTTGCGCCAACTGTTTTTGCACGATGAACCGCGTCTGCAACGACCAATAAGCGTCGCGGAAAAGCGATGACGGAAGTTGCGTCACATCCGTTACAATGACTTTTTTAAGGAAGGGATAGAAGGATATTAAATTGGCCGTTGAAAAAACTGTTTATGCTCCAAAATGAAAAATCTTAAGTTGACCTTTTAAAAACGAAATACTCAAAGTTTAAATGCTCTATCTCACTATTAAGGGGTGCCGGTAATTTTTTTATTTATTTTTATTTTATTTTTCTTATAAAATAAAATTTTATTTGTTTTCAGAAATTGATCTATTTGAATTTTATAACGATTGTCAAGAAATTGAATTCTTTTTGAATTTTATAACTATTCAAAAAAATCAAGGTCTGAACACAAATAAAATATTATTTTATGATGGAAAAAAACAATACCGACATCTTTTAACAATCAGATAGAGCATTGAAACTTTGAGGATCTTCTTCGTTCAAGGTTACCTAAAAAATTTTCAACTTGGAGCATAAAGAGTTTTTTGAACTGTCAGTCTAATATATATACATATATATATATATATATATTATATATATATATATATATATATATATATATATATATATATATATATATATATATTACATTTTCACAGTTTGGTTCTTTTTTCACTAATTTCGACATTTTTGTTATCATTTTTCCTTTTTTTCTCTATCGATCTCCATCCTTCATTTAAATTTTTCGTGGTCATTTTAGGTCCATTTGATTTTGAAATATCATCGGCAGACTTCACCATTATGTATATTGGATTCGCTGTGAAATTAAATTGTTGTTTCATAAACTATCACTTGCATGCCATTTTGCACATGCACGGTGTTCGTATGTGTTTCAACTACAATTTTATTTTCACAAAAAAATTGGTATTCGTAGTTAAAATAATAACCATTTGTCTGCACATATCCCTTTATTATAATTTCGTCGCCTTTTTCAAATTTTTCGAGATTTTCGTTCCTAGAAAGTCTAATTTCTAATTTATAGGTTCCGTCTGTCATTGATCCTGAGTAAAATTCGGTTCCTTTATTTATGCTGCTTTCGAGTAGTCCAAAATTTGTTTTCAAGTATCCTTTTATTTCTGTAATTTATTTCAATAAGAAATTAAATATTAATATATATATACAGTGCTTTCATAACTTACTAATGAAACTTGTTATATCGGCCACATCTTTTAAATCAATTAATTTTGGTTCTAATTCAATTGCCGTCTCGAGAGAATGTTTTCCTAAAATGTTTACAATCGTATTCGATTGGATTATGATCCCATACCCCACTGTACCCTTGTTGAAGTTTGTGTTCGGACATGCTTTTGCATAGGCACCATCAATATGCACAATCTTAAAATTTTTAAAACATTTATTTATATATATGGGGCATTCCATACCGAATCGACCTGGGTCTGACCCTCGACCTTTCGGATTTGGCTCACGATTTTTTATGTTGTTGTCCCAACTCTACATATAATTCAAAATTTTTATTCAATTTTTCAAAAATTATCTGATTTACTTGTGATTTTTGAAAATGAACACACCGTTAGCCATAATTCTAAAATCTGAAAAAATTCTGAAAAATCTTGTGTTGAATATCAAGATTTTGGAGCCAGGACCCAAAGTGGGCAAACGGCTGCTTCATTATGTTTTTGGACTATTTCAATAAAAAAAATTTAACAACATTGGGAATACAAGCCAGATCAGTAGGGAATGTTACTAGAATATTTTTATAAGGTAGCGTGGATCATAATAAGCCCCTCGAAAAATGGTATCATTCTTTCAAAATTTGTAAATTTGGCTGAATTGTTTATTTATTCGTAGAAAACAATTTTCGTCAAGTTTACGAATTTCGAAAAATTTGAGAAACTTTTTATGGGCCATTATACCCCGCCCTACCCTATAAAAATATTCTAATGGCATTCCGTACTGATCCGGCTTGTGCTTACGATTTTGTTCAATTTTTTTTATCGAAATAGTCCAAAAACATAATGATGCAGCCGTTTGCCCACGTTGGCTCTAGGCTCTAGAATTTTGATATTCAACGCAAGATTTTTCGGAATTTTTTCAGATTTTAGAATTATGGCTAACGATGTGTTCATTTTCAAAAATCATAAGTAAACGAGACAATTTTTGAAAAATTAATAAAAAATTCGGAGTTATTTTCAGAGTTGGGACAACAACATAAAAAATCGTGAGCCGAATCCGAAAGGCCGAGGGTCAGACCCAGGTCGATTCGGTACGGAATGCCCCATATATACCGTGCGTTTTCGTGGATGAGCGACATGCCTAGAGCCGAAGATAGCTGAACATACGCCCTATTATATGCAATTAAGGGTACATGTCATATATATATCAGTATTCCTGACACTTCGAGCCTTGACGGCAAGCTGTCAGTTGCTGTAAAGCCTCTATGTCTATTGGCCGCAATGTTTATAGATTATTCTTTAATCACACGTAATTATTCGAAATCGATTGATCACTAATCCGCGTCATTCAGCTAGTTACATGATTAAAGAATAACCTATAAACTTCACCGCCAATGCACATAGCCTCTACAGTAGCTGACAGCTCGCCGTCAAATGTCAAAAATACTGATATACCGTGCGTTTTCGTGGATGAGCGACATGCCTAGAGCCGAAGATAGCCGAACATACGCCCTATTATATGCAATTAAGGGTACATGTCATATATATATCAGTATTGCTGACAATATATATATATTGACAATATATATATATATATATATATATATATACCGTGAGTTTTCCTAACGGCGCAACGATCCGTGCGCCTGACGCAGGTAACCAGAGTTACACCTCATTTTCAAATGTGCACCGTAGCCCGCCAACCTCATCTAGGGACGATAATCGAAGATAATAATGAAGCAATGGAGAGTAGGACTGTCATCCAATAATCTTTGAGGTCGGGAATGACCGTGGCGGGCTACATTGCTTATTTGACAATGTGGTGTAACTTCGGTTTTCTGCGTCAGGCGCACGGATCGTTGCGCCGTTAGGAAAACTCACGGTATATATATATATATATATATTTGTAAAATTTTAATCAATGAGCTTTCCCATGAATTTCATGGCAAATAATTATTTTTTATTGCAGCCTAAGATAGTGATTTAATATCATTTTTATCATATATAATTTAAATGCTTACGAAATTTGTTCTTAAAACAGGCTCGACTTTTTGAATTTCTTTATTCCACGCGATGATTTGAATCCGTTCGCCATCGCCGTTATTCAAGAAAAATTTGAAAACTTTATTTCCCTTTTGCCCTACCACTTTAGAACATTCCATGCAATCGACGTAGCCAATAATTTCTCTGAAAAGAAAAGTTATTATTTAAAGATCAGCCTCTCCCTCTGCCGCCTCTTGTCTTATTTTGAACCTTTCCTTTTCTACTAATGATTACAATTGTATATTGTAATTGTATTTATTACTCACACAGTTGTATCGTACGGTTTGATCTGTTTTATTTCTTCGGTGGATGTGTATGGTAAAATATCCGACTCTTCGTTTTCGCTATCCTCTAAATATTTTTCCTCAAGAAATTCCTCAAGAAACTCACTTTCATTGTCAAATGATTTGGATGTAGCTGTCAAAAATAATATATTTGGCAACTATTCTTTATTATAATTTGAATACCAAAATGGATTAATGTAAATTCATGAATACTATTTTTGAATGATCTATCTTTTATTTTTTTTTCACTTGATAAATTGATAAAAAAAGTAAAATGATGGATTTGATCATGCTTGATAGTATTTCCAGTAACCAAAGTTCTTTGTACTCTTTTTCGATTTTTTTCCGCGTAATGTGACATAAAATTATAAATAAATAAATTAACTATAAAAATGCTTTTCCGATTTTGCGTACAAACATTACTTATGCAACTGCTGTAATATTTAATCGAAAAGTACTTACATGCACGTTGATTCATTATTAAATGTAGATATTAATAATTCAATAAATATTATGTACCGTCGCAATATGTCTTGTACTATAGATGTTGGGACAGATACTGATCGTAAATGTAATTAGCAACGCGTATTTTTGTTAACAAATTTTGAAAAAGATAACAATATATGTATATCAACGAATCGAGTTTCAGTATGATTACCCGTGAATTTGCAGATACAATTCTATAGTTCGATCTATAATCTATTTATATGGACATAAAATATTGACAACGCGGGTGAACATAAAATTGGTATCAAGACCATACGTTATTTTGAAATCATTCCGTGCTTCCATCAATAATTATCAAATTCTTCACCAGTTCGAATCATAGATTATTAATATTACATAATCCGTGGTAGAGCACGTGAAATGTGAAAGTTATTTGAATAAAGTGTATTTTAGATAGAAATTGATTTTCTGATTTATGCAATTTCATAAAGTTCTTTGTACACGTAATTTTTTATGCTTGCATTCTGACGTTGATTTCCAAGATAGATTTTTAATGAATCCCATGAACGTACTCGAGAACAAGCAACATACAATTGTCCATGATTAAATACATCTTTGCGAAGATCAAGTCCAATTTTATTGAAAGTTTGTCCTTGTGACTTATTTATAGTCATTGCAAATGCTAATTTGATTGGGAACTGTCATCTTTTGAATGTGAACGGATATTTATTTTCACAATATAATGTGATCCGATTCAAAAATACAATTTCACCAGTCTTATCGCCAGTAAGAATTTCACATCGTAGCAAATTATTTTTGAGATCCAAAATCAATAACCTTGTACCATTACAAAGACCTTCGTGAATACTAAGATTTCTTATCAACATAACAACGCTATTGACTCTTAACCGCAATTCATAAGGTGGAAGAGATGGTGGATTAAGGGTGTTCAAATATTCTGTAAGAAAAATCTCGCCCGTCTCGCGGTTGTTATCGCAGTTTTCAGTACTATCTACACTTGTATATACCATTTCACTTCTAATGTCTAAAAGCTGTACAACCCTTTCATTAATTTCATCAACGTCAACATTTCTTGCAGATAATATTGCACATTTTGCCGCTTCTCGATATCGTTTCTGGCGAATCAGAGCACCGAAAGTATCTTCTACTATATCTGATTCTATGCTTGCTAAACAACAGTGTGGTATTGTCATATTGTTGTTATTATCATTCAAGACTCCATCACCTATATCAATCAGAAATTTCATAAATTCAATTTCTTGTGGCAACGTCCGCATGTTTTGCGTCAAAGAATATTTTAAGAAGTGTCGCCAGACCATACTGAATTTGATAGATAAACTAATTGTCTCACTGGGAGTTGCATGCATCTCAATCGGTAAAAGTTGCCTGAAGTCACCGCTAAGAATTACAATTTTTCCACCAAATGGCAAACTGTTATTCATAATATCACGTAGGATTCTGTCCATTACTTCCAAAGCATAACGTGGTGCCATTGGTGCTTCGTCAAAAATGAAAATCTCAGAATCTTCTAGATATTTTGCTTCTTTGGATTGCAATTTAATATTAGATGATGAATCAGAATAAAGCGGTACTGGTAACCCAAACGTCTTATGTACTGTTCTCCCATTAGGAAGTAATACAGCTGCAATTCCAGTGAATGCCATTGTAATTACACGTTTATTTCTACCCTTCAGTAGGTGCCAAAGGGTGGTGTAGAGGAAAGTTTTACCAGATCCTCCTGGGCCATCAATATAATAATATTTATTCGTATTCTCACCTTTATTATCTATGGCATTCAAAATAACATCGACGATTTCTTTTTGCTTGTCATTAAGTTTTGCATATTTCTGCATTCCAATTTCGATAGCTTGAAGTGGTATATCATCGTCAATTTCAGCTACATCTGTAACTTGTGACATGTCTGCAAAATCAGCAAGACTGCGATCTTCAGCATGAAGCATTGCATTCACTTGTGCATATGCTTTCTTTTGGCCTTCCTGCCTGCCAACATGAAGCGTATAATCTTCAGACATCGCAACTTTGAATTTTTCCCAAAGTTGATTCGGATAAATTGGCTGACAGTATATCAAAATGCGTACAAATAGTCTGCGCAATTGTCGAGGCATCATCCACATTTCACCTTCATACATTGCTCGACTCCACTCTTCATCATCTTCGATGAGACCCAATTTCAAGCAAGTTTCAGAAAATAATGGTTGAAGTTCTCCGTTTACACTACGCAAGTCTTCGAAACTGGTAGCCCCTCTGATTGTTAACAATAGTAACCGTAAATGAAAAAGTTCTACTTGTGTGGGACTGACAGCATACATACGTCCGATACAGTTGTAATGAGATTTACGTTTTTCCCAGTGAGAAACGTTCCTGCCACTGTCGTCTTTTTGCTTCTTAAATGTATAATAAACTGGAATGTCAATGTACAAGTATTGTTTAGCTTGTTCGTCACGTGAATTCAAAGCAAAATAGTCCATAAGCATAGTCGCCTGGTCGAGGATAGTCATTATTTCATTTTCATTTGTCTCGGGATTTATTGTTATATTTTGTTCATTGGGTAAGTGCACGGGTAAACGAATTATACTATGACTTTTGTCGTGCAAAGTTTTGCTGTAAATACGCCAGATTGCTTCAACAGGACTGACATAACGACTATCAATAAAATTTTGAATTTCATCATGATTTACAATCGTATGATTGGAAGTCTCTCCGACGGTTCCATTACCAATTATATCACGATCTACAGTAATATCCCTAGAAGTCTCTCCAATAATGACCGTCGCAGCATCATGACCTTTGTAAATATATTTATATAAATATTTTACGGCTTTAACACTTGAAACAACTTCAACATTAATATGACAATTGAAAATGCTTAAAAGCATTGGGGAATAGGGTACAACATAACGATTATTAACGCTGTATCCACCGGGACGTTCAAAAAATACATCACCAGTATCTCTACGGCGATAACTCGGATATCCATCTACATCGACGTTTGTTTCCTCACACAATGGTCTTGGATAACGTTTAGAACACTTTCCATCCACCAAACACCAATCACCGCATGGTCCGTGTATCATATGTCTCATGACGATGTCATGCAAGACACGATTTTGTGAAGGATCTGGAATTTTAGCAGAAATGTAACGATCCACTATTTCGGCGGTTGTTATTTTGTAATTTTGGCGTAAAGTTAACAACATATGTACGTGAGGTAAGCCCCTTTTCTGAAATTCAACAACATACACATATGCTGCTACTTCACCGAAACACTTTTTCTTAACAATTAAGTCAATCAAGAAATTCTTTTTGATATGAAAGACGCGTGCGCAGATGTCCGGTCTATCAGCTGCTTGCTGACCTGGTAACAGATTTTCGTAAATTTCTCTCCACTTGGGATTACATGTCATGGTTACAAAAATATCTGGTTTCCCATATTTACGAACGATTGCCATTGCATCTTGATAATTTTGCATCATATTCCGCGGGAACCCATGAATGTAGACGGGAGAATAATCATTTTCCCAACACGACCATTTACATTATTTGCCGAATTTTGCAAGTAATCAACCAGTCCGTTATAGGATTCCGCACGCAGTTCTTTCTGGTGCATTTTACAGTACTCAATTCGGTCTTTTTCAATTTTTACATAATTATCGACAGACCATTGCTGGAACAATCGCCGACCCAGAATGAATGGATTAAAATCGTCGCGGATGGCCATGCGATATTTGATATAGGCTAACCTGGATACGCGTTTGTTATTATTTAAACGCATTAAATCTCGATGCCAACCCCGAGAGCCACATGGGTAAAATAATGGATAGATCCAAGGCTCGACATTGGGATCCATGGTGCTGACTCGTTTCAATACTTCATCATTCTTGTTTCTTATACTAACATAGGATTCTGGAATTTCGCCATCAGCAGTAGTAGAAAATATGGCAGCTACATCGTTAGTCTTTTGAAAGTTATACCGACGTTTATCGACTCCTGGCTTTAAAGTAAAAAGCATATGAAGCTCAGGCATTGGCTCATTGTTTTCTATTGCTAATCGTTGCTGATTTGCTATTTCTTCGCCCATCATTTGATACGATTGTGCAAACACATTGTGCTCTCGCATTATTCGATCAAGTATAACCAAAATTTCATCGTCGAGTTCAGAGTTATGGTTCAAGCGATGTTCTGCAGCTTCGTTGGAATCTATTATGAACAGTTGACCATAACTCGGAGGTTCATCTGGAGCAGAATACAATGATGTATTAACTTGATAATAAATCTGCCCTTGAATTTTAAAACAGTGCGGTCCAGGGCGTCTCGCAGAAAAATTGACCAGATTAGCGTTGAAAGAAGCAAATGAAAATGAACTATTGTAGCTTCTTATCCGTTTATAAAAATCATTTGATTTCGGATGTGTTGCCTCAAAAAGTTCGCGAAGTTTAACCGGAAATGTAGGCAGAGCATCAAGTACTACACTACCGTGGCTACAGCAATCGTGAAAAGAATTACCTTTATTAGACACTTTCTCTGCAGAAAAGTGTTTTGCATTACAATGAATACATAATACATCCATTCTTCCAATATAATGCTCTTGCAGTATTTCTATATCATTATTGAACATTACTACGCGACCCAAACGACTACAACTTGCTGCATTTGAAATCATTTCTGCTCTACGTTTGCGTTGATTTGCATTGTTTCTTTCACGACGTAACCGTTGAAACTCCTCCTCTTCCTCAACATTCCGAATAATCTTTCTACGGGGCGTTGATAAATCGTGAAAAACACCTTTGCTTAATTGAATATTCCGATTTATCGTGTAAATGATTAGTTAGGCCGATCAGACAATATATTTAATTGTGAAATCATTTTAACTATCGATGTATTCGTAAAAACAATCCTTGTACTCGTTATTATAGAATCAATGCGGTACTCATGACATGCATAAAGGTACTCTCATTAACATTAGTTCGCAATAATAATTTTTGTACTCATAATTCACATCGAAGTACTCATTATATGCATTACTCTTGTACTCTCGTTAACATTAGTGTACTCATCACATGCATTCAAAATAATCAAACAGCCAAGTCGAATGGCAGAATGCAGAATACGAGAACAGAAAAATGAATATTTGAATCAAAATGGAAATTCGTACATCAAAACTACAATAAGAAATTGGAATGAAACTTTAAAATCTAAACTGGGATCTTAGCAGCAGTAAACAACAAATCAAACTGGTAAAATGAAACATAAACTTTCAAAATTCAAGGTTATGCATATTTGCATAAAAATTTCAAATTGTAATCCGATATTATATGTAATTAATATAGCTGTAGATTATTGTAAATAATCTGTATTAAAACCCGAAAAATATGTAAATTTGCGGGCAAGTACTTACCAATAGAACGAAACACGGTTATAAATTATATTTTAAACAATTTATTAATATTTTTCACAACCGCTGTCAAAAGCTGTCATTGATTGAAAGTGACTTCTATCAGTCAAACAAAAGCAGACTTCCTATTAAACAACTTCAAATGGTTCAAATCGTCTGAAATTAGGTCCGCAGCACGTCACCGCTGGCCAACCAACGTCTCGGAAAAGCGGTGACGGAAATGCGAGGTTTGATGCCAATGACTTTTTTAATATAAGGATATGGTCGAAGCTTATCTTCAGTTATCTTTTTTCTTTCTTTAATTAGCGATTTTATGGTTTTACCATGAATGCCTGAGCTGCTTGGCTCGCCTCTTTATATAGGCGGCACCCCACCCGAATTTACCAGTTTACTACGATTTTATTTGACTTCTAAGTGTTCCTATGTCTTGTCTTTGACTCTGAAACGTCCCTATGGTCTATTTTGTATAATATTTCAATGAAATATCGTGCACACTCTATTTGAGATAAGTTTCGATCTTTTTCTTTATTTTGACTGAAATGTTTCTTTTTCATTACATAATTATACTGTAAAATATCTTATTATCAATGGTAACATGAAATAACGTTTCAGTATATAATATAATGTGACTAGGGGATCTTTATGTCAGATTTAGCATCATGATTTACTTATTCTTAGTTAGATATTTAATAAACTAATATGATATCCATTTTTTTCTGACATAGTGAATTTTTTTAAATATAGATCTACATGCTCACCATTTCTTCCTTACGCGAGCTACACGTACCCGAGCCAGGTTTCTCAGCGGCAACGCGCGCCGTCGCTTATAAATAAATGGTTTTAACATAGTTTCCATCGGAGTTCCATTCTATCACTTACCGGTTTTGTAGGGAGTTGATCCAGGAATACGCTCATATTTTTTTGGGAATTTCGAAGCGTGGTTCTCGCCTAGAAAACTACGTTTGAATAATATATTTGTTTATGACAAATGGAATCGCTCTTTATCGCAGAATTGAAAGAAGTCTTTAAGACGAACACAGCCAAAGATATGACCGTTTGAAGAGGGGTATGTTTTCGATTTTTGGCCGCTTTTCATGAATTTCACCCCCGTGTAATTTGGAAAATAGGAGCGGAAAAAAAAAAATTGTTTGATGAATTTATTTGTTCCAAAGAACCCGTTACAAAAATTAGAACGAAATCGGAAACCTCGAGGTCAATTTTTGATTTATTTTGTCCGGTTTGACGTGGAATGACTGGAAAGCGACAAGTAGTATGATCGGCGATAGGTGCGCTCCAATTAACCAGACTAATCCGAAATATAGATAGAGAACAACGGACCGTCGAAAAGTGCGAGCGTTGTTAGGTATTGTGCCTCCAGAGTCAAAAAAACGTATAGCTATCCGCTCAGGCGGTCATTACCTTTATCAAACAACCATATTGTAAATGCATAGTGCAGTATCTTGATACGAAAATAGAGATTTCGTCCCGATAGACGTTGAGGAGCTCCCACATAGCCCTATTGCCAACCAACTGTCCTACATTATTCGAGAGTGCAAGTTTTAACGACGATTCAGGACGAAGGCTGAAGTATCCAGGCGAAGGTGTATATATTAGAGATAAGTCCCTCCCTCTAAGGGGGGCACCCAGTTTAGGAGGCCGAAATTTTGGTGTTTTTCGTGAATTTTTTTAACAGGGAAGGAATAATCAGAATTTGTTTAAACTTGTAGGATATTTTATTCATATTTTAAAGTACACTTTGTAATTTTTTCAAGTCATTTCCGCCGGAAATAGTGGAATAAGAAGCTGCTGTCCATGGACGATCGCCATCCGAGTTTGTTTCTGGTGGGCATTCCTGACGTCACAATTTTTATCTGTAATCATTACAATTTTTTTTTCTCGTTAACAACATATTTCCTAAGAATATGAACCTGATTGTGATCAAAAAAGTTAAAAATTCCATGTTTTTGAGGTGTTTGAACACAATGTCATGTTTTTATATCATGTTTTTTCACCTTTTTTGCATTAAAAAAAACAATTTTTAATAATAATATCATCCCAGAGTTAGGTTCATATAGATTGTAGTTGAATAAAGAATATTCACACAAATTTTCAGAACGATTGGTCAATAACTTTTTGAGCTAGAATGCCCACCAGTTGAAAAAAAGTCGTTTCGAGAAAAACGCGTTTGAAAAATAATGTAGCGAAAACGAGAAATTCAAGGCAGTAATAATTATATCCCCCAAAAAGCACCTCACGTGCAAAAACCTTGCGCCAAGTATATTGATGTGGTCATCACCTGAAAAAAACGACTTCCTTCAAAAAAGTATTGAAATCTGACACTACCGCCAAGTACGCACAGCGTCATTTTTGTTTTTCTTCGAGCACGAAATAAGGCTTCAATATTTGATGTACGCATATGTCCCATGTATAACTTGCTAGTGTACTGATGTAAGCAAGCACCATACGTACTCATGAGAAAATCAGAAATTGAACTTCTTAACAATTTAAAAAAAAATTGAAAAATAAAAATTGGAGGTAGTGGTACTTGGCGGGCCGACTTGTCTACAGAAGGTCCGACTTGTCTACAGAAGGTCCGACTTGTCTACAGAAGGCCCGCCAAGTACCACTACCTCCAATTTTTATTTTTCAATTTTTTTTTAAATTGTTAAGAAGTTCAATTTCTGATTTTCTCATGAGTACGTATGGTGCTTGCTTACATCAGTACACTAGCAAGTTATACATGGGACATATGCGTACATCAAATATTGAAGCCTTATTTCGTGCTCGAAGAAAAACAAAAATGACGCTGTGCGTACTTGGCGGTAATGTCAGATTTCAATACTTTTTTGAAGGAAGTCGTTTTTTTCAGGTGATGACCACATCAATATACTTGGCGCAAGGTTTTTGCACGTGAGGTGCTTTTTGGGGGATTTCACTACTTTTTGTACAGTGCCGTTTTGATATTTATTTTTGTTTTTAATCAATCGTATCTAGACACGTAGAACGTAGATAACAACGTACTTGGCGCAAGGTTTTTGCACGTAGGATGCTTTTTGGGGGGATTAACCCATCGTGACTATTGGTGATACGAATTCACGAGACACACAGTACTTCAGTTAAAGTTGACGTGTTTTGAATATACCTACAAATGATAGTGCAAGGCAAAACTCAATCCACTTCGAATCAAAGAAAGCAATTAATCCCGTTTGCAGTCCAACAGACGGAACACGGTAATGAGCCATGGAATAGGGTATGAATTCTAATAAATTTTTCGCATAACTGGAAGTACGAAACGGATGTATCTAGTCAGCATCAGATTGTCTATCTATTTCAGTTCTTCTGGCTAACTCCAGTGGCCGACTAGAGAAGCTCCCGGACTCGAATAGTGGGGGGAGACCTCAGTTCATGATAAATCTACGAGACCGACGGGGACTCCCCTGATTACAGTTAAATTTTTGCCCATAACTGTAGTTTCATTTTGCAGCTATAAGCTAGTCGAGGAGATATTTGCGCTCACAGACTGCTGAGTTTCAAAATATATCGTTCCCTCACAACCGCCAGAAGTGAGAGGAAGCAAAAGATAACATTTTTTCATCCTATCGCAGTGCATCACTTTATCCTGTATTCTATGTAATTCTATATAATTATCTCGAAGGTTAACAATGTTTGAATTATATCTTATATTTGAAATTGGTGTAAATACAAAGCTTTATTGCAAGTAACATTATTTAAGATACGGTTTATTCCTATTACAAATATATAGGAACTATACACATGTCTTGTCGTGTTCGTAATATTACCTATGTATGCTTATTTTCTATCATAATAATTTGAGGGTTTAATATTATATAGTTATGGACAGTATGGTCATATTGATAATTAGTTCTGAGCTATATATAAAATCATAATGAAAGATAATAAGTATATATCAGTAATATTACAAACATGCCGAAACATGTGTATAATACCTATATATTTGTAATAGGAATAAACCATATCTTCAATATTGTCACCTGCAATAAAGCATTGTACTGAAACCAATTTAACATTTAAGATACCACTCAAACATTGTTGTGTCCCTTGAGATAATTATACATATAGAAATATATAGAAAATAGGATAAAGTGATGCGTGGCTCTCTTTCACTTCTGGTACTTGTGAGGAAACAATATATTGTGAAACTTAATAGTCTGTGAGCGTAAATACCCTCTTGACTAGTCCTCCGCAAAGTAAAATACAACTAGCTACAACTGTAACGCGAAGAACGTTTTTAAATTAGCGTTGCTTTGATTGATAGAATATATGATTTAGAAACTTGCCCATGCAAAGTCATTATCAATTGTCTTGTTACTTGCCTACACAAAATACACGACATGAGTAATAAACTTTCCAGTAACCGAAGGATTCTATGGTACACGTCTGGTGAAAACTAAACAATCATCCAAATACATCTGACGATTGAAGTTTGGTAGCAAAATACATCCACTACCTATATAGCTACTCTGCAGAGAGCTTTGGTAAATAGGTGTATATCTTATCAATATATCATCAGAACCGTTATATGCCGGGAATTCAGAAAAGGATCTCAGAATAGGTGTCATTTCACCCAACTCAAAAGATCCACCTAGAACTATAATGTAGTGACAAACATTTCTAAACTGGCGTCACACAAATTGAAGAAATATAATATATTTTCAAATAAATTCATTCGAAAGTTCGATGTGTAACATTTTAGATCATAGTTTTGTGCATCCTGCCATTATATGTTCTTTTTTTATGTAATTTATGGGAATTAATTGATGAAAGCTATTTATCCTAACCTCAAAGTCTTAAGCATGACAGATATTTATATTGCTTGCGTGCGCACCACTGTGCGCACGTTGGACTGCACAGTGCACGGTTGGACTGTATTCCTTGGCCATAGACCAAAGGCATTGTATTAATGTCGTATAGACTCCCATACCCCATTTGAGTTTACTCCCATGTAACTTTCGTCTCATACAGCGACTCTCTATGTCATTTATATGCGCATGGAACTGAGAGCGGAGCGAAAACTCTGGGCCGGAGATGACTTTTATTCCTGATGAAACTGACTACTTCAAATAATAGAAAAGAACATATCTCAGCACTCCGAGCACCGATCGCATTGATCTTTGACTCAAATGAAGGGGATTTTGACCCTTAATCTTGACCTAAATCGTCGATCTTAGGGTACTACCAAATACGCTAGAATTCGCTAGAATATATGAAACATTATACCCCCACTCCGTCAAAGTCTGGTCGGTGCGGTATATATACTCGGTCGAGCGCGCTACGTCTTTATATTTTCTGTCTTTCAATATACTTGGCGCGAGACTCTACCGAGTCTCTTGATAAACTGCTCACCGGTTAATCAGCTATTCCAGCACCATATAGCAACCCCTTTTCTTCTTCAACCGCTCTGCCGAAATCCCCCTCGCTCTATTATCCTGTAGTACAGGGGTATTGAGCCAGGTAACTGAACAAGGGACTACCTGAGCGACCGCTCCGTTCTAACTACAGCGCGCTTCGGCGCCGAACGGACACTTGTGCTCATAGCATCGGAACTAGTCGGAATTTTACTTTGAAATTTTAGCACGATATTCTTGAATAGTTTTACTAACAATTTATGAAATTAAAAAAAATCGATTTTTTGACCCGTGTAAACTGGGTGCCCCTCGGTCGAAATAAAAAACTTGTTAACTTTAGAGCATCACTATCTGTAGTATTATTTTGTTTTTAATGATTCAAACCATGACCTGTTACAACATTGGAATCCATGGTGCTGACTTGTTTCAATCCTTTATCATTTTTGTTTCTTATACTAACATAGGCTTGTGAAATCTCGCCATCACCAGTAGTGGAAAATATGGCAGCTACTTCGTTACTCTTTTGGAAGTTATACCGACGTTTATCGACTCCTGGTTTTAAGGGGGTACATACACCTTCAAAATAATTTTTTTCTAAAAATTGGTACACATTATACAAATTTTTTATTGACCCAATTTTTTTACAGGTGATTACTGGTATCTTGACCTAAAATTTGATTCTAGCTTTAGATCTCCAAGCATTGGGGTTACATAGTTAGAGGTGACCAAAAAAAAAGTGGTTGTCGTAGCGTACAGGTCACATCGGTTATTGAATCTTGATGAAATTTGAAGGGAATATACTAGAATGATGTCATTTCGGGGCAAACTAATAAAATTTGAAAAATGTTATTTTCACATACAAAAATTTTACATTTCCATTTTTTTTTTCTCCCAAGTTCAGCAAAAATGTGTGTTGCCTGCTTCCAACAATAGAAGATATAACTGATTCTAAAATATTATCGGTTTGCCCCGAAATTACATCACTTCAGTAGACTCTGTCCGAATTTCATCAAGATTCGACAACCGTAGCAACCTGTATGCTACGACAACCGCCAGAAAATGTAGTTAGCGGGAAATTAATTTTTAAGATTTTGGAAATAATTTAAGACGCTGAATCGATACTGGCTCCGACGATCCTGTGTTTCAAGTCGAGTCTGAACAGATATGCTATGTGAAGATTCGTAGCGAGTTCTGGCTCAATCTGTTCATCGGAGATGTATAGCGGATGTCTGAAAATGAAAAGAAAAATATCTGCGGATAAATTTGGTGAAAATTTTTTAAGAAATATAAATGCATAAGAGTTTTTAACCTTTGAGACATTAAAGATTTAATAATAATAATAATTCAAATATTTGTAGAATTTTTTTGTCTTTTGTGATACTTATATGTTTTACAATATAGTTATCAAATTTATTTACTTATAATATCATGAAAATACTTATCTTTTCACGAACCCAAACCCTGGCTGAGATCAATTTACAATGCTCCTGCTGCGTAAGACCTCTTCAGCCTTCTCCAGTGATTTGAAATTATGTGAATTTTCACGTTTCACACCAAACAAAAATAAAGACACAAATTCCATAGAATTACTATTGAAGCACGTCTGGGTGAAAAACAAACTTTAGTGATGAAATAATTGTTGATTGTTCACACGCAATCATCGCAAGAATCGATAAAATAACAGATATCTAACCTCAAAAAACAATTCACTCGCAACGTGGTTATATTGTCAAAAATTATAGACAATTTTTCGAATTAAAAAGCTGAAATTATTTAGAATGATGTTTTCAAAACGCGAAAGCCATTTTTTAATCACTTTAGGTGTCATAATTCACGGAGTTATTATAATGACAATGATGAATTATTTACGAAGTGAGCTGTCAGTTTCGTACAAGATTCCTGTTGCATCGAGTGGAAGAGCGCGCCACGCGGCGTATTTTTTGAACTTGGTTTGATATGGTAATATGGTTGTAACTTTTAAAATCCTCAACAATTTGACGTTAAAATTTTTGTGGAGGTAGATCGAGATATTAGTCTGCGAGAACTGAAATTTGAAAAGATCAATTTTTTTTTATGTCAAACTCGGTTGCATGGCTGTATAACTTTTTAAATACTCAATATTTTCACACCAAAATTTATGTGAGGGTAGATCGAGTTACTAGCCTTTCGGAACTAAAATAAAAAAAAAATCGATTTTTTCCAATTTCGGAGGTGTATGTACCCCCTCAAAGTAAAAAGCATACGAATTACAGGCATTGCTGATTTTCCATTTCTTTGCCTATCTTCCGATACGATTGTGCAAAATCACTGTGCTCTCGCGTTATTCGATCAAGTATAAATAAAATTTCATCGTCGAGTTCATAGTTCTGATTCAAGCGATGTTCTGCAGGTTCGTTGAAATCCATTATGAACCGTTGAACATAACTCGGAGGTTCATCTGGAGCAGAATACAATGATGTATTGACTTGATAATAAATCTGCCCTTCAATTTTAAAACAGTACGGTCTCGGGCGTCTCGCAGAAAAATTAACCAGATTAGCGTTAGAAGAAACAAATGCAAATGAACTAATGAAGCTCCTTGTCCGTTCATAAAAATCATTTGATTTCGGATGTATAGCCTCAAAAAGTTCGCGAAGTTCAACCGGAAATCTAAATACTACACTACCGTGGCTACAACAGTCGTGAAAAGAATTACCTTTATTAGACAGTTGCTCTGCAGAAAAGTGTTTTGCATTACAATGAATACGTAATACATCCATTCTTCCAATATAATACTCTTGCAGCATTTCTACATCATTATTTACCAATACTACGCGACCTAAGCGACTATAACTTGCTACGTTTGAAATCATTTCTGTTCTACGTTTGCGTTGATTTACAATGTTTCTCTCACGATACAACCGTTGAAACTCTTCCTCCTCCTCGTCAAACTTCCAATTATTCTTCCTACGGGGCATTGATAAATCGTGAAAAACACCTTTGCTTAATTGACTATGCCGATTTATCGTGTAAATGATTAGTTACACCGATCAGACAATATATTTGATTGTACTCGTAAAAACAGTATTTGTGCTCGTTATTAAAGAATCAATGGGGTACTCATAATATGCATAAAAGTACTCTCGTTAACATTATTGTATGCATCACAGGCATTTAAAATAATCAAACAGCAAAGTCGAATGGCAGAATGCAGAATATGAAAACAGAAAAATGAATATTTCAATCAAAATTGAAATTTATACACCAAAAATACAATAGGAATGTAAAATAACGATAACATAAAATATTGAAATTGCAAAGTTTAATCAAACGCCGAATCGAACTCAGGAAGTAGAACATCAAAAGAAAAAATATTTTGATTCTACAAATGAATCAAATTTAAAGGTAAACTTACTAATAATTTCACTGAGCATATCGAAATGAATCTTTAAAATCCAAACTGGGATCTTCGCAGCAGTAAACAACAAATCAAGCTGCCAAAATGAAACACAAAATATGAAAATTAACCGTAGCGTTTTGAAATTCAAGGGCAGATTTATGATCAAGTTAATACATCATTGTATTCTGCTCCAGATGAACCTCCGAGTGATGGTCAACTGTTCATAATGAACTGGTGGAATGAAACATAAAATTTCAAAATTCAAGGTTATGCATATTTGCATAAAAATTGCAAAACGCAATCCGATATTATATGTAATTAATATAGCTGTAAAATATTGTATTCAATCTGTATTAAGACCCGAAAATATGAACATTTGCAGGCAAGTACTCAGTAGTACTTACCAATAAAACGAAACGGCATTATAACCTATATTTTAAACAATTTAATAATAATTATATTTTTCACAACTGCTGTCACAAGCTCTCATTGATTCAAAGTGACTTCTATCAATCAAACAAAAGCAGACTTCCTGTTAAACAACTTCAAATGGTTCGAATCGTCTGAAATTAAGTCCGCAGCCCGTCACCGCTGGCCAACCAACGTCTCGGAAAAGCGGTGACGGAAATGCGAGGTTTGATGCCAATGACTTTTTTAATATAAGGTATTGAGTCTTGAATGAGTTATACTTACGAGTACTATACTTGAGGGCTGATATTCCATGATTCTATTTTTAAATTTCTAAGAAGAATAAAAACTGTCCTAAAACAGTGTTTCACAACCGTCTTTTTGTATTTTTTCGACAGCTTTGTGCAATGGCACTTACAACGTTGCAAGGATAGCAGGCCTAACTTATTCATAAATAAATACTTATATAAGTACAACTCATTCAAGACTTAATGGTGCAAAAAATATATTCTATTTTTAATTTCATCGGTTTCTGCTGTTAGATTATTTACTCCTGCCACCTACTCCCACCTTATAGTGTATAAACTTGTATATGCGGTAAAATGAGTGTAATTTTCCGAAAGCCATAACACGATTAAGACAGAAATCATCATGTTCTGTATAGATGGAAAAACTACGTCCTTAGGTGTACTAAAACGTATGAAAGTTCTATAATAAGATGACACCTTTTGAGTAAACTGAGATAGAACTTGTGGTATTTTTTCGACGTTGTCCTGAATAACTCACTCTGTTGATTATTCACCGATCTGTCAATTTAAAGTGTTCGAAAAGATTATGAAATTCTGGACAATTCCATAAAAAAAAAAATATCCCATTCCGACTATTTCGATGGTTCGGACGAATAACGTTGCATCTCGCGAGCCACTGCAAAACCGCTCTATAGCGCTATAGACTTGCCATACAACTACACAGCGATTTCAGAGTCGCTTGCGAGATGTCACGTTATTCGTCCAAGCCATCGATTTCTTCGGTAGCTAGGTCTATTTAGGATAAATTGGAATTCAAGAATAAAAAAACCCTGATTTGAAGAAAAAATTGAAATACACGTACGAGACACTGACATTTTTAAAGTGAAATACTCAAATACGGCCTCCTAAAATACACCAGAGCATGGAATATTCAATTTGCAGATGATTCGGAATTTCGGTCCGTCGGAGCTTGCATGATATGAAATGGATCCAGCCAATATTCTTTTTGTCTTCTGCGCCCTTGTATAGATAAAAATTCTGGAAACTGCACATAAAAACTACAGAGAAGACTTCAGAATAAATTAAACCAGTTCATTTAAACTCTTCTACTAACGTAAGGTAAAAAAACGGAGTAGGGAAATACTTTCTCTATTACAACCCAGCCGGAAATCATTTGCGATTTTTCGCTAGCAAGAAACGTCTAGTCAGTTTGTTTAATTAAATTTAGTTCAATACTACAGCCTTAAGATAACCATAATCCAGCCAAGTCCACTTTTTTATGATTTGAATAATATTACAATATCCGCAACACCTTCTCCTGTGTGCAATGCTATACAAACAGGTAGTAGATTTCCGCGTTCTATATTGGTGTTTCACTCTTGCGGTCTCATTTAGTCACGTTAGTGTACGTGCGTCCAATATGAAGCTCTGCGCACCTCTGAGCCTGTATGCGCATCGACCCAAGCCATAACGGTGTTGCTACTATAGTCAAAATGAAAGGCACTTAATTGTTGTCTATAAAATTGCTGCCTATACTGAATTGAAGAATGATAGTTTCAGTATTTCCTGAACATCTGACAGTGCTAGACAAGTGTATAAATACTTACCATGCTGTGACTTATTTAAGAATATAAGTATTGTGCGAAAGAATCTATACACCTACGTACATACGCATATACTCAATCATATATATGTAAATAAATAAATAAATATACATATACATATATATATATATATATTGTGTATATATATATATATATATATATACATATACGTACATCGTTCATTATCTACAAGGGATTAATACGTTTCAGTCATGGTAAGTTTATTTACTATTTCCGTACATTATATGTCTGAAAACTTGATTTGATAGTCTACAACTTTCGAATAATCGAAATTAATAACGAATTCACATCGTGCGGTTGTCCTACATTACAACAGTGTATTTGTTTGAATTTATAAGAAAAATATCTAAACTATCAGAGATTATTTTCACAGAGAAAGTGAAAATAACTACAATATCTACTTCCGGTGATATTTGGCGGGATAATTATGATACTTGAATGAAGCAGCTTCGGCTGCAAATTACATATCGATAGGTATGACAGTTTTTAATAACGCACATGTAAAAAATCTTCACAAAAACTGCGATGCAGAGATAGAGCCCGACACAGTATACTCATGTGACATCTTTATTCACGAGTCGTTTTAAAATTCCTGGAATAAAAAATATTGTTTCGTTACGAAGCTAGGAGATTTACGCTTGAAATAATTAGGAAGTGGACTGTGAGCTTATACTTTTTGGCGAGGTTTGTTGAGCGTTTGTTCGCACATTACAGCTAAGCATATGGTGACTTGTGTATGCACATACAATGTATATTATATTGGCCATGTACTGAATAGAAACTTTCAGCTGCCATTCGCAACTTGTTTTCCAGCCGTCCATGGTCGACTGCTTAATTAGGTAGAAGTAGGCTTACGACTCCTTCAATAATTTCTCTTATTTATATTTACATGCATGTCATATTGAGTGTATAAATACGCGTGCGCGTATGTTTAGTATGAGTATTTGTACATTCAGCTTATATATATCAACTGATTCTTGCAACTTGGTTGTGTCTTTTTTGTGGTTTACTCAAAAAATAAGAGCACCGTTGAAGTAAGAAAAACATCGATGTAGGTGAGAGGATATTCGCAAGACGGGATCGTACGTTTGTACTTGATAATGTAACGGCTGTGTGTTCGGCTCCAATAATGTTCCGCCACGCTTGTGCTGCATTAACAAACAGCCAGCGTTCAGGCTTTTTTACATGCTCTAAGGAACTAGTTAACTGTATTTTAACCACTCGGCGGCAGTTTTACCAAACAAGTTTCATCGGAGATGAACTTTTTCTTTTCACTCGGTATAAGGTCAATGGGTTAAAGGCATGTGACGTGTCTAAATATTGTAACATCTAAGCTAAATCAAAATAAGAGTTTATTGTTCTACGATTCACAAAAACGATCGTTCACATTGCGAAAGGTATGGACACTTTGCCGGACGAAGCATGTCTGTGAAAGTACGAACAAGCTATGTACTGCGGCAGATTGTACAAATACGGAAATTATCGGTAATGTTAAAGTTCACCCGAGGCAGTCGAAATTCTTCAAAAACTTGGTAAAGTGCGCGAGGACATCTGTTGTAGCGGTACTCCATCTTCATCCTCATCATTGCACGACAGGTCAAGCATCTAATTGCTGACAACAATATTTTCATTTTTTTTCCAGTTGTAATGATTTTGATTCCTCTTTTTTCTCTTTTTTGAATTGCGTTTCTACTAGAAGACTATTACGTAAAATTTGGAGGCAGACGAACGTAATTGGCAGTGAACACTATTATAGCTTCGCGTCTGTGTTTAGGCTCGATTTTAATGTAAAATCATGACGGATAAAGTTGTTCTATTCTAGTTTTGTGCCATATCAACCCAAAATATTAACTAGCATGAGCTCTAAATTCGTCCATGGTCATCGCTGAATTTTGAAAGGAACAATTCATAGGAACATAGGCCTTATATTTCTCGATTCACTGCATATATAATCTTACTTCCGAAACTTTCTAGCCGTGTGTTAATTTCGAGCTTACTCGCTCGTCGACCTTTGGATAAAATCGAAAAGAAAAAAGTTGGTGTTTATTATTATCAGAATGTATCACGATTATGACATGTGTGTAGAATTACAATTGTATCCAACTAATAGAGAAAGATTGAGCAAGACAGGCTCCGCAGAGAAGAAATGCTTCGAATTGTAAATGTCAATTTATAAGCTTTGCGCATACAAGAAAAGACAAAAATAACCAGAACTATGGTAATTTTAGCCAAAGAAAACCGGAATCCCCCCTCAAAATGCAAACAAGCATATCGTACGGCTACTGTAACTATAATACAAATAAAGTTGGTGAAATATTTCTGTTGTCACCATTCTCGTTAGCCCGTTCAAATAGGTGTATATGCTGACCTAGTTCAAACCCAACCTTAGACTGTAGTGTGTAATACGAATTTTCACATATCACATATTGTATAATTGAGGTAATGATGTTTGCTGATTAATATTTTTATAGATGCATTTGACATTAAATATTTTTGACGAAACTGCAATGATGATATTATTACATGTCTAGAATCTGGTCCCATTGCCGATGAATTCTTGACCATAATTGTGTGGTTGCTGATTTGATACGATTTCGTCTGTGGAGCAAATTTTTACCGACTTTGGTGACATAAAATTACCCATAGCTCGAAGAACAATTGTATACCACTTTTTGCAGACTGTTGGAAGATTCTTATTCGGGCAAAGAATTTTGTGTAAAAATTTTAGCTAAATCCTTTATGAGATTATTTAAAATTCAACACTTACTTTTTTTTTTGAGTCGAGAAAACGTTGTTTAAAGATACAATAAATCAAAAAAATTGATAAGTATGTTTGAAGCCCAAAAAAGATTGTACTAGCCATTTCTAAATAGGACATTTTGATATTTAGTTTGATCGTGGAAGAAACCTTGTAACTCTAAATGCTAATGTCGAAGGACTCCGAAATAATTCGATAGTCTTACGTTAGACTAGAGTTACGACAGTAAAAATTTATTTGAAAATTGAAAGGGGTCTGGTTGGCGACTAGCAGATGGAATTATCGCGACAACCAGATCAAAACTCGTAAAACATCATTTTAATTCGAGGCTGGTGCTTCGTGGGAATGAGGAGAGGAATATCTCCTGCATCAAATGTAACTTTTCCCAAAGCTCCACTTTTCATACTTGGCTTTATATTCAAATCCAAAGTTGACCCTCGCTGACGATGCACCCAGTTTGCAGAATGTTCGCATGAAGTCTACACAGTGCATGCATGACGTATAGACTAATCAGCGCGTCGTCATGACAAACATTGAGACATATGTGTCCTCATATGCATCGCATATGTGTGCACGTGGTGTCGGCAACGCACATGCTGATAGACTGTCCCCGCACAGGTGTGGTGGTCTCAAAAGTTATTACCAATTAATTAAGTGACTAGAAAGATGTGTCACGATGGTGTCAGACAAGACTTCTGTTTCAAAAGTTATTGTTTACAGTTTCAAGTGGAAACAGGCGTCTATTTCCAAAGCAAAGTGGAACATTGTTACCGTCATTATTTGAATTAATGTATTGCACTTAATAAATAGAAATTTCATCTGAATTGCATGTGAAAATTTTGATCTTGTAATATACTACGCAATTGTATTATTTTGGTGCATATGCAAGGATGAATGAAGTAGGGTCGCGACCAGGAATGAAAACAAATCAAAGTGATTGTTTTTTATATTAGGCTTTATTTATTTGTGAATCTGAGAGCATAATAATATCTCTTTGTAATATCGATAAGAAATTAGCACAACTTTTGATATCAAATTTTTAATAATGCAAGGTACTATCTGGAACATTTTAGTTCAGTAATATAAGGGAATTCCACATCAAGTTTCCAATCCAAAATTCAATAGAATATCAATTGATATAAAGATGTTCCATTGAATGTTGTGTTTTTTCACTTTCACGACCTCCGAGTAATGAGTTCATACAATACAAAACTGTTCTCTTTGAATTGTTCTGACATATTTTCGCTAGGTTAGGAAATAGCTACGACTGCCATAGAAAAAAATCATTACAAGTTCATATGGAGCTTAAAATCCTCATCACACAACAAATTGAAAGAAAAAAAAAAATGGTAATATAAAATAAAAAAGGGGGCCTTTTAAAAGAAAATTGAAAATCAAAAAAAAAACTCATTCGGAGTTTTGACATATTTGGTAGTAAATTGTTTTAAAAAGCACATTTGAGACTGCACAACATTTATACTATCATTTTCGTCGACAAGCCTCTGGTTTCCGAAATATAGTTATGACAAAAAGTAAGAACGGATAAAATTTCAACAACTTCAGCTAGCGATAAAAAAAAGCAACCATCATCAGATCGAATAAAACCGAAATACGTGACCGCTCATTTCCAGGGTAGATCAACATATAAACTATTCGGGATAATTGAGAATGGTAAGGGTTTTGAACTGAAAATTTGACGTGGAATCCCCCTATAATATTCCAGAACAACGTAACTTCACAATAGCATTCAGTACAGGGTACACAGTCTAAAAAGTTTAATGTTTACAGGAAAAAGAATGATAATCTAGAAACTTATCCATGTTGGACATATTACAATCATAATACTTATTGCTCCAAACATAATTTTTTTGTCAAATAATTATTACACAGAACAGGATTTAATGTCCACCTGTAAACGTAACAACACAGCAACATTCTCATACCATATTTGACCAGTTTTCCCAGCTGATGTTCATGATCAGAAAATCATGATGCATATTTTTAATGAAATGTGCTATAGTTCAGCGCCAGGGAAAATAAATATTGGAAATAAAAACACGTGTTTTGAGGTTATGTATACCAGTAACCAGAAACTCTTCCGAAGTATCTTTAAAACTGCAAAAGTGTATATACATTTAAATTTTTCGTAATTGCGTCCACGTTGTGCACCCACTACACATGAATTTGATCATACAGTACAATTATCAAGGTAATGCCGATCCTTAGTTGTACGTTGACAATTGGAACTTGCAGGTTCAGGCAACGAATGTGACACAGTATACGTACACGCATCTTAATGACGCATGGCCATGGGATTAGAACGTTAACATGCGACAACATTCACTAACCAAGACTGTCTATTCCAATATCGGTATTTGCTTTAATATAGTGATAATATTCATGGCCCGCAAATTGGACGATGTCACAGACAAGACGGCTTAGTTGTCTTGTAGAATAACGACGACGAGATGTTTTCGAATAATTTATGGGCTTCGTGTCTCGTAATCGTTGTTATATCAGGCAGAATCAGGCAGATATCAAGCAGAATTCCACACGTTCTAAAAAAGCTGCAGATGTGCCAGTAGAGTATCAACGCTAGTAATTTGCGGAATATTTCAAGATTCGTACTTGGATGGTTTTCGTATTTCTGGCAAATTGGATTTTTCTCGGAACAGTGATAATGCCCGAATTGTATCAACGTCAAATTTCACTGAAAATTTGAATAATACGAGTGATGAAAAGAATGTCGGATCCTAGGAAAATCCGTTATTTTCGGATATCAACGGTAAATTTATATACCTATGAGAACAGCATCCGCAATGTTCATCTAACAATGACAAATGTCTGTTTTCGAAGTGATCCTAATTCGGACCAAATCCAGATTTTTTTGCGAAAATATGACACAATAGGGAAAAGCGGGCCGAATTGCCTCGAATTTGATCGGAATTTTTATTCGGACAAGTTATTCGCAGCAGTATTCAGGGAAGTTCATAAAATCTCTAATAACTACGAATTATGTCTGAAAATATAAGTAATGTGCTATGAAACAGCTGAATCAATGGAATATTTGTTCACAGTGTAGCAGTGATTTGAAAAAATATAGTTTCAAAATGTGTATGAAGTAACCTAAGTAGGCCAACTCAATAAACGTTTGACCTCGACCCGTTTCGATTGGAGCCATAATTCTTTATCTTGCTGTGCCTGCTCAGAAAAAACACTGATTTTTTGAAGATTTTTTCGAAGGTTTTTTTGATTACTCAACTTTATATCATAGATTTCTGAAAATTCTTCATTCTGGCCCCAATTCAAAAATCTCAAAAAAATTCTCAAAAATCCTGTCAGATGCCAAAATTTTCGAACTTTGATCCAGAGTACGCACGCATTCGCTTTCATATTTTTCGAGCTTTCTTCCGAAAAAAATTTCGAAAAAATTGAAAGCACAAGTCAGTCTACTGTAGGCCGTTGCTTGAACATTTTTACATATCACACAAGATTCGTGAGAATTCTTCCAAATTCTTTCGAATCGAATTATTTAATTTGTCTAGATTTTTATCTTTTTTCTACAGTATTTTCAAGTACTCTTCAATTTTTACGATACTTAGGCCACAAATGAGCCTGAATAATCCATGATGTATCGTATTTACTTATGGGGAATTCCAGCTCAACTCGACCAAGCTCGGGACCTTATGACTCCCGTCTTCTTTCTTTTTTTTTTTCTCTATATGTAATGCTAGTTGAACTAGCGCTTTACGATTTTTTTTCAGATTTTTCCAGATAAAGCTGTCAAGTGTAACTTTGGAGAAAAATTTATTACGGAATTTTCGCCCCTCTATAATGGCACAAAAATCCACCTTGGAAGTGAAAAATCTGCCTAAGAGACCTTTACACCCAATTGATTTTCCTGAAAAAAATACATGAAATTCCTGAACAAAATACGAAAATACAACGAAACACCGGCCCGAATTCCGCAAGGTCTCAAAATTTTCGTATTTTGTTCAGGAATTTTATGTATTTTTTTCAGGAAAATCAATTGGGTCCAAAGGTCTTTTAGGCAGATTTTTCACTTTCAAGGTGGATTTTTGTGCCGTTATAGAGGGGCAAAAATTCCGTAATGAATTTTTCTGCAACGTTAACCCCAAAATACGTAAATTTTGTCTCATGATAGTTTTCGATACGATGTTGGGTTTCGGAGACATAACCTTTAGAAAAAACAAAGAATCCAAAAAAAACAAAACTTGTGAAATTCATAACCGCGACAGCTTTATCTGGAGAAATCTGAAAAAAATCGTGAAGCGCTAGTTCAAATAGCATTGCATACAGAAAAAAAAAAAAAAGACGGGAGTCATAAGGTCCCGAGCTTGGTCGAGTTGAGCTGGAATTCCCCTTATATTTTCACAAAAGGCATAGTACGTCATTATTTCAGCAGGTGCATAATCATGGAAAATTTGGGATTGTGAATAAATTTTCAGGAAGGAATTGTTCAGTGTATGTGATATTTATAATAAATGAATCACTCCAATTTCTGGAAAATCATACGAAGTTCTCGTGCACGCTTTAATTACATTTCCTTCTTAGAAAATTATTCGTAATCCCAAATTTTCCATGATTATGCACCTGTTGAAATAGTGAAAATATAAGTAAATACAATACAATATGCATCATTTCGATTCATTTGTGGCGTAAGTATCGTAAAAATTGTAAAGTAGCCAAAGAAATAAAAATAAAAATGAAAATAAAAATAAAAAAAAGTTCCGGCATGAGGACTCGAAACCGCGATCCTCGTATTAAGACGAAGAAGACCCGTTCGCAATTCATATTGAATAAATAATAAGTGAATGAATGAGCGTATTGTTGATTTTTGTAATACTTGCGCTAAAATAGGACTTAAATTTCAAAATGCACGGGAGATATTTAAGTGGAGCGGCGAAGCGTAAGGTTAGTTTTAGAGTAGGATATCTTTTTTGTTATGTTTTTAGATTTCTGCCTGTATATGAGCTGTGTTGTGTACGCATACGCATTCCTAACCTTAATTATCTTATGCGCATGGTTTTATATAAATATAGGTACTCGACGAAACAGCGAAAAGTTTGGCGAAAATTCCAAAGCTTTCGTCGTCTTTTAAGTCAGAATCGCCGCAAAATGATGCTGAAAACAAAGATGACCAAGCTCCTATAGATTTTCTGCTCAATATGACTGAAAAAGTTAAGAATGTTAGCGAAATTGATCAAAATACAAGAGAAACAGGTGTCAGTCCTAATCCTAACGGCCTCCAAACGACGAAGACTTCAAAAGTAGACCTCTCAAGATATAGCCATGCAGCTTCATGGGCGGATGCGATCAATGATGATTTTCGTACAATGTGTATCAAGAAATCGCCGAGCTTCTTCAAAAATATCGATCTAAATGAAGCCTATGAGGCATCAGTTCGAGTGGGGAAAAAACAAAAACGAAAATTATCGGCAACATCATATCATATATATTATATTAAAGTTCGAAATCGGATGTCCGGATGTCCGGATGTCACAAAATCGGGGATATATCCATTCGTGCCTGTATGAAGTTTCTGTGTATCGTCAGTCGTATATTGTGATCGTCAATTCGAGCCGAAGGGATTTTTGGGTTAATGTGAGAGTTTTTGAGATTATGAAAAAAGTATAGCAGGGACAGTATAATAAAATATCTTTGAGTGAAATTTTTTATATTATATTTTTTTATTGATTTTTTATTTTTTTTAGTTTTTTTTTCAAACATTCCATTTAAAAAAACTCGAAAATTGTTCATCACCGTTTCTTTCAGGTACTGTTCTCGCCGTTGCTCCTGCCTCCTCTGCTACTGAGCGCTGTTGCCGCCCCTCGTCCCCCTGTATGCTGATTTTTCTGTTGGCAATTGCCCCAAAAAGTTTATACGTGTTCCTTTGTTTCTTATTTACGATGATTAATTTGAACCATTTTTCCCTTCTGATTTGATTAACACAGCCAGAATTATTGAGAATTGAATAATTAACCTTTCGATTACAAACAGGTGCGAATTCACATCAAGGGTATCTTATTCGCCTATATCTCTTAGAAATCGAAAAATACCGTACGTTTCCCTCACCACGGAAAAAAAAAGTCGAACAGTTTTCCCAGCAGATGGCCCCGGACCAGCATTCAATTATATTTTGGCTGCCAAAGAAGACGGACGTAATTTTATTTTCGGTGCGAATTTAGACCGGTGTACAACCCCCGGCTGGCAAACGAGTTTTTTGCAATTAAGGAATCAAATACTTGAATAAATACTGAGTTATAGTAACATTCTGCGTTAATTTGTTCATTTTTTTATTCATTCGAAACAAGAATTATTCTTGGTTGTCGTTAAAACACTATACAATTTTATTTCCGGGTCACTCCAATAATACTCTAATTTCCAACCGCTCGATCAATCGATTTTTTCCCAAATTGTAAAAATAAACTTATAATAGTATATTATGCAACAAGTGCGTAAAATGCGATTTTACGCACGGGTAGCGATCGATGCACTCGTGGCCGGCAAAGCCGGCCACCAGTGCGGAAAACGTACGCACGTGTTTCATACTATATTTTTTGACATAGTGTGCGTAAAATTCGATCAAACCTAGTAAATCAAGTAATTTAGTATGTTTTTCTGCAGCATGCGTGAAATTCGTGAAAGATCTTTGTAATACATGTAAATAACAGAAATAATAACAAGATATAAATCACTGCAATGTATTCAGCGGTTACGCGTCCAGTGGAGGTCCTGGGGGCGCATGGAGGGGGGGGGGATGTTTATTGTTTCGTTTGCAAATTGTTTGGTCACTGAAAATCTCATATTGGTGTAGGACCGATACAGAATTATCAATAATTTCAAATGCTCCGTGAACAGTACTTATAGTTATCGCAACAAAACTGAATAGGAGTTACATCGAAAACGTTCAGTTTGCCCTCTTAGTAATTTCGTTTCGTTCTAATAAGCATAAATGTATTGGCACGATAGGTATAAAAGGTGGATCGTTCCGACACCTAAGTGTATAGTTGTAGCAGCTATACCATTTTGCTGCGATGCCCAGAAGTAGCGCTACGACGGTAACTACGACGCGTAACTGAATTACCGCGGAACCACACATAACCTCAAAACGTGTCTAAAGTATATGTATACGATACGAAGACTTGCTTTACCACCTTGATAGACGAAAATATACTAATGTGCGATTTATTTAAATGGATCAGTGGGTAGAAAAAAAACTTAACGATTGGGGATTGACAAAATACATTGATTTGTTCAAAGGTAAGTATGAAATGCTATAAGATGTGGCGCTCACAGCGCTGAAAGCGTGCTCCCCAAACGCATGCTATATCGTGATCGTAACCAAATTATATTTCTCTAGTAGCGATACGGTGCTGCTAATGACTGTATTGCTGCTGCACCTATACCGCTATGGCTGCAACAGCCATACGTCTTTGGTTGTGTACAGAGCAATACCATAAGGTTCTGTGGACTCAAATATGGCTACCACAGCGATATCGGATTTTCAGTGGTGCTCAGACCAGTTTTGTTGCTACCTCAGGATTTTCTAATTGGAAATCTGGCAAAGGAAAGACGGCAACTTACGAAAACAGTCGCTAACATCGAAATAATGTATACGCAGAGGTCCACGTCGTCGTATAAATTCGACAATGACTTCTGCCCTACGCACTGAACGCGAGTATTGGACGAATGTTTTGAAGCGCGTCGTCACTGTCGTGAAACATCTTACTAGCAGAAGCTTGCCATTTCGTGGCGATGATGAAAAATTTGTGTCAAGACAAAATGGCAATTTCTTAGGAATACTCGAAATTATCTCCGAATTTGACCCATTTCTGAAAGCTCACATTGAAAAGTACGGCAACAAAGACAGAAGAAATGTATCATACTTATCGAAGACAATGTGTGAAGAATTTATTGAGATTCTTGGAAAACGCACCCTTCAAGAAATTGTCAAGCGGATTACAGAAGCAAAATACTACGGTCTTATAGTTGATTTGACCTCTGACTTGAATTATGTTAATCAACTTTCGGTAGTATTTCGATATTGTCATGCCGGAGCGGTTCACGAAAGCTTTATATCTCTTCTTCCGATATTTAGTCATACCGGGACATCCCTCGCGAATCGTGTATTGTTATTTCTTCAAGAACTCGGAATCGACATAAAAAATTGCCGGGGGTAATCGTACAATCACGCAGCTAACATGTCAGAAATGTATAGCGGAATGCAAGCAGAAATTTGTCAAGTTAACCAACTAGCACTTTACGTACCATGCGCTGCTCATTCATTGACTTTATTTGGCCAGAGTAGTGCTGAATCATGTGAAGAGTCTACAAAGTTTTTTATGTTTTTGCAAAAATTGTATGCTTTTCTTCGGCTTCTACCCATTGTTGGACTGTATTAACAGCCAAAATTAATAACCAGAACACGAAGCATTTAACATTGAAACGTCTATCGCAATCGAGATGGTCCTCACAAGGGAATGCAACAAAATCGCTTCAGGAAAATTATAACCTCATATATGAAGCCCTAATTGAGATCCGGGACGATGAAAACCAGAGGCATGACACTAAACTCGGAAGTGATTTCTTAGCGAAATCGCTCACAAAACGGCATTTCTGACGGTTTTATGGAATGAATTTTGAGAAAAGTTTCACGCAGTGACTCAGGTATTGCAAAAACCTAGTTTGAATTTGAAAACAGGTGTAAATTTGTTTCGTGGTCTGAGGGACACCATTTTAGAAAGGCGTGATAAAATGACGTATTTTGAAGAAAATCCGAAGAAATTGAGTACGTTCGTTAGTCCCGAATACACGTCCAAACAATCTACCTCAAAGGCGAGATATTCCGACAGTCAAACATGCGACCCTACGCGATTTTCGATAGCTGCTGACAAATTTCGAATTGAAACTCATTTATCTATAATAGATGCGTCTTGCAAATTAGATCAAGGATCTGCTGCCTATTCACATGTTGCAAATCGTTTCGGATTATTTACCACGGATTTGCCCCAGATGGATAAGGCATATTTGAAGACGTACGCTCAAAAGTTGATCGATACGTATACAGAGGATATCGATGAGTCCTTCATAGATGAGCTTGGTTTTTTCCAATCTTTTGTGAAATCGGAAGCATTGCGAAACACCGATCTTTATCCCGAAAATTTATTTAAAATGATAGGCGATAGGGATTTGATATCTCTTTTTCCAAATACGTTTATCATTTTAAGATTATATTTGTCAATTCCCATTGCAAACTGTGAATCGGAACGTTCCTTTTCGAAACTCGCTTTTACAAAAAATGAATACAGAGCTTGTATGCAGAACGATAGACTATCAAGACTATCTATTTGCTGTATTGAAAGTGTTGTCCTAAACAGTATGGATCACTCTCAAATCATTGAAGATTTCGTCAGCGCCAAAATTCGGAAGAAAACCTTGTAGGCGCCGAATTAAAAGTTTTTCTGATTGTGGTGGATAATTTTATCGTTATTTTTTATGATCTCCGATTTCTGATGTTCTGGTCACACAAATACTATCATAAAAAAATGCGCTATGAATGAAAATGTGTAAGTAGTACTATCTCACAAATACTCTCTATTCTTTCAATGTCTACTATCATACCACGTTCAATTCCTATGCTTGTTAGATGTATTCATATAGTTTTCCTCTATTTGCAAAGACATTATCCCCGCTCAGGGCCCCGACAAATGTGTGTAGCCCCAAGTCCCCCACCCCTCCAGGAACCGTGGAACTTTTTGTAACGTTGAGCTGCTCGCTCTGTTAGATAAGGAATTCCGAGGTACTTGTGGATGGTCAGGTTTGTAACGCAGTAGAGGCCGTCGAGCATTTTTCGGAGGATTTTGGATTGGGTTGACTGTATTTTGTTTAGGTTCGAAGATTTCGCACTCCCCATATTCCCAGGCCATATGTCCGCATTGGCATCAGTATGGTTTCGTATATGAGTCATTCCACGTCAAGCGGGACCACTTTTTGACCGCATGTACTTGAAAATTGTCGTATTTCATTTTTACATATTACCTGGGTAAAATAACTAGATGAAGATTTTTTTTAACTTCAATGGTTCAGAAGCAACAAGGGGATGAATTTTGGAAAAAATGACCAAAACTCGAAATCACGCTTTCCTTTAAACACTAATATCTTCGATTCCTTTTGTCGTACAGACGTCAGCAAAAACTCAGTTTAAAGCTCTTGAATTATACTTTCGTCTTATTTATTTTAAATTTATCGAATACACAATTTTATATTTGATATGAACGATTATATTTTTGAAACGCGATGTTCGAGACCCCCCTTGAAAATTCTGAAAAAAATACGAGCCTATTCTTCGATTCATTCTCTACGAAACCTGGAAATTTCAAAGTGGAACGCCGATGCAAACTATATTTGAAAAGCGATTGATTCATGCAGTCGCATATCTGAGCAAGCAGCCCCTTGTCTGACGTGGAAACGAGGGAGAATGAAAAAGTATTGATTTAAGTTTCGACCGCAGGCCAGGGTGACAAACTCGATTGCTTGAGTTGGTTTTTGAGTTCATTAGTGAGTCGGTTCATATTGGTGTGGCCAGAGCGGTATCTAGGTTGTAGTTATCGGGCTCGTGCGCGTCGTTTCTCAGTGAGTATATTTGAGGAGGGATATAAGGGCTATTCTTTATGACTGTTTGAGAAGTTTCGATAGCTGTCTTCAGAGATTGCTGAATGGCCCTCGCCAAGTGGTCGGCAGCATCGTCTACTTCTTTGTGGGATTTCAGGGATATCTCGAAGTTTTTTTTTTAGTCGAAGTTTTCAGCGAATTCGTCCCACTCAACATGTCCTGTTATGAGGGAGAGGCTAGGTTGCGTCAGTATCGATCTGTCATGTGCAATTGTAGTCCAACAAGACTGTAGCCCTATGATAACTCTGCTAGGATCCCCGCTTTCATGCATGTTCTATCTACTTCAGCGGTTGTGAAAATATCAAGGATGTCAGGAAGTTTTGTGAACAATATAGGCCAACATTATACAGTTATTAGGAAATGCTATTTGTAAGTTATTGGATGAATGTGTGTTTAGCAGCACGCATCCACGTGGGTTTTGAGCACGGCATCCTCACTGTACGTGCTTAAAGTTGTAGTCCCCAGCCGCTATGAACGACGTCCCTAGTCTGCTGAAGGACAGTTTGCAGCAGTCCTTATTGAGTATTGTGTTAGATAGCGATAGAGTGTTACAAATCAGCATAGCTGTGCCGCCATGAGCAGTATTGTCTTGGTGACCTGTTTTCTGAGTAACTTAGTCAGTCATTCGAAGGTATGACCTGCTTGTGAAGTGGGTCCCCGTTATAAGTACGACATCGATGCGATTTGCGTGTGGGAAGGTGTCCAGTTCGTTTCTTCATTGGGTCACACCATTAGCGTTTCAGAGGGTAAGGACTAATTATGTGACATTTGGGTTCGCTGGAGTCATTCCGGCATTTGCCCAGGAGCTTATTGAATATAATGATAGATAGATAGATAGAATATAATGATCAGCAGTGTTATGAGTGGATGAAGGATTGATTCAAATTCGTTAAAGAAGCTGAAGAGTCGTTGGGTCAAATCTGCTATTTGAGAAGTATTGGTGTTACTATTTTGGGTCTGGTGGCGTCGGAAAGTCCGTGTTGATTAACGTCAGTGTACGATCTCACTGTTGATGCCGATAATTCTGGATAGCGTTGTAAGGTTGGCGGTCTGTTCGATATATTTGAGGGCGGTATTTTTATGTACTTTGTAGATTGTGCTGCTTTAGGTTTATTTTATCGTTGCAGGTTACAGTGAACTGTGCACCCCCGGTAGCTAGCCGGGTGATCTCCTCCACACAGAGTACGTTTAGCTGGAAAGTCTTTCGATTCGAGGGCGTTGACTATGGCTAACTGAATGCGCGCGTGCAGACTCTCGTAATTTTTCTTCTCAATTTCTCATTTCACAAGATAGTGAATTTTTTGAAAAGTAATTTTACAGATGAAAGATGGATCTCTGCCACCTCTTTCGTCGCTTTTCGGATTTTACAATTATATCGGGATAATCAGTCTTGAGTCTTGGCTATCTTTGCGACGAGAACATTTTTTTCCAACATTCTGAGAAAGCCATTCCCCGGCTATATGCTTCATTTTTAATTTAAAACCTCTCTCTCGTTTCTGTCACGCGGTGAACCGAAGAAGAGCCCGCGCTTTCTGACTAATGAAAGCCCTTTCTGTAAATAGCGCAGATGCAACAACCGAGTGGGCAGTATTAGCTACAATTGAACAAGACTTTGTCAACAGTGAGGATCCAATTTGTTTATGTGAGAATCAGTGTACGATGGAGCCCGCACCCTCTTTGTTCTCATCGCATCATTAAGAAATCATATACATATAGTTGAGCAGACAATAGCGCAGAAAAAGGCAGAGCAAAAGATGGTATTGCGATACACCTAAATAACAAAGTGATCTAGACTTCCACATTGTTTTCATCGGAGGACTATGTATTTTATTTACACAATTAACCCGATCACTGTAGGTGCAGGTCAATTCGACCCCGGCCTAAATTTCAAACTTCCAAAAGCAGGACACAGTGGACCAGAAGACCTCATTTCGTGGCCAAAAGCCAAATTTTTATCGATATTACTCAAACATGTATAATCGAAAGTTTTCAGGGTCGCTGGGCACGAATTTGATATTGAAAATTCAACATTCAAAATGGCGTACCCAAAATGGCAGATATAATCGTGAAATTCGGTAATATTTGCATACAAATCTGTACGAAATTTGAATTGGCGGACCCGAAATGGCGGCGTAAATCGTAAAATCTAGTAAGATTTAAAGCCAGAAAATAAGCGCAAAAAAAAATAAGAATAATCGGTACGTTTCAATAAAAATCGGGAACGAGTAGAATGCTGTAGAATAGACGGAGCGCAGAGCGACATAAGGCGTGGTATACGTCTGTATGCAGTGACGCCGCGGAGCGACACTTTTTTGGTTTTTTGGCGCTCGGTTTTTTGACTCAATTATATGCGATTTTTAGTGTGATTTATGACAAGGAGCAAAAGTGGGCAAATCTTTCTTGATGTACACATCATAAAGAACACTTTGCTATGTGTAACTTTTCGATAACGAGTGGAACGCCGGGGAACGATCAACTGACAGTGGGTACCTTACTGAAATACGTATTATTTGTCAAGATCAGTATTGTTGAACTTGACTAGGTAATAATTTTTTCAAATGTAGTTATCATATTTTATCTTGTGTATATCTGAAGATGAATGAGAAAAAGTAGTATATCGATTTTATTGACTCATCTATAAATATACCGAACATTTCAAGGAAAAGCCCGTGAAAGATTCCAATACATTTCTTTACTTTGCCTCACTGTCAAGAAAACACGGTTCCATCACTGCCAAATAATTTACGACATAGATGCTCTAACTATTACTGATTACATGATCTGATTCTTTTGTCGATGTTTGAAACTTGAAAAATTAGACTTTTGGCCAAGAAATAGAGTCTTCTAGCCGACTGTGCAGGGGCGCGGGGCCTCACCCTCACCTAAAAAGTTATACTCTAGGGAAGAACCTTCACGCAAAGTTTCGAGTCCCCGGTCCCTCTCAGTCCGGCATAGTGAGTATATCAATAAATCAAATAAGTTTTTTATTTTTTGTGTTTTTTGTACTAGTAAGAGTATAAGATGCGGCGAATGCCCGAAACAAAAGGGCAGAAAAACGCTGCACTGCTGCATAAAGTGCCAACTACCGTTATGCGACGAACATCGTATTAGCCTCTGTTCGGCTTGTTTCCAAGAATAAGTGCTTATAATTCATTTGAATATAATTCTATAGTGTACATTTTTTTTTTTATTACAATAAATAGTTTTATATTGGAAAATGTGTATATTTTATATCAAAACCTCCTATATTCACACCTCAAAAAATGTATATGTTCGTATAAAAAAATAAGGGTTTTAATTTGATAATATCATTTTGCAATTTTCTTCTCTCGAAAGGTACACTCTCAAGCTTTAATTTGAATTTTGATACGTTCCATTTTATATATTTGTCGTTGAGTTATGAATTTTTGAAGAAAAACACTTTTTTCACGAGTTCATTTGTTTCTTGTTATTATTAAGTAAGTTTATTTCATTTGCCTTTTGGCCTTGAAAGGGGGTTACAGGTTTTTTTTTTCTAATATGATACTTTTTTTTTGATTCATTTGTTGTTTTTTCTTCTCTGTTGTGTCTGTGCTACGGTTTTTCTCTTCTCTCTCTGTTCTGCTTTCTGCTGTCTCTCAGGTTTTCCTTGCATTCTCCAAGCATGTGCTTTAGTGTCTCTTTTCCCTTTCCACAGCTTGTGCAGGTATTTTCTTCCTCCTCCTTCCAGTATCTTGACCCTCTCTCTTCGTTTCCATATCTGAACCTTACAATTGTCTTCTGATCTCTACCTGCGTATTCCCTTCTCAGGTAGCGTAGGAGGCTGCCGGTTCTTATTTCCTTGTATCTGGGGCAGTATCTGCTTTCGTCGATTTTTTTCTGCCTTTACTCCTCTTGCTCTTTTTCGTCTATTGTTATCAGCTCCTCCATCGTGTGTACTCCTTCTACTCTTTCTGTCCCTGTTCCTCGGCTCTTTCCGCCCTGTCTCTTGTAGCATTGTTGTCTTTCTTCTTTCCACCTTGTCTTTGCCTCCTCTTCCTTTCTTGTACTTCTTTTCAGCATTCTGTGATTATTTCATTTACTCCGTGCTTTTTTGTTTTTTCCTCGTATCTGAGTCTTCTCCTTAGTGCCTCTGCCCTGATCTTCCTCGACCTTGTTTCTTCGTGTTGAAGTCTAGGCCCAGGGTCCATCTCATATAATTTTCTCGTAGCTTCTCTACCTTTTCCTGCTCTTTCCAGCCCCACATTTCTGCGGCGTAGAGCAGTATGCTTTCCACTAGGCTCCTGAATAGTTTGATCCTTTCGTCATAGTTGTTTCTGAACTTCCTCTGCTCAATCCCCCACACCTGCGCCATCGCAGGGCCGGCGACTTCAGTATGGTCACTGTGGAGTAATCCATACCTAAATCACACTTGGTATGGAATTTCCATACCTGATAAATTTAATCACTTACGATTTATGATATTAGTATATAAAGATTACAAAGCGGGAAAAAGCGAAAAAAAGGTTTACGGCATTGTCTGAAATTCGTCGATAATTTCACTGCCTGGTCATCAATATTTTTCATACCGACTGAGTAAGGGTGCTCGCACACGAAACTACGTACGAAACACACACGAGTCGGTCGGACACTAACACAAGTCCGTGGTTGGCGCGCGCTGCGTGTGGGTATCCGTCCGATACGTTTACGGCTCGTCTGTGTTCCAGCAAACTGCTAACGTAGTTTCATGTGCGAGCACCTTAAGTGGCGGCTGCGAACTTGAACTTGCATAGGGCTCACATTAGTAATACGGTGGTCGGTGATATGGATAAATTTATCATTAAAAAAAAGCCAGAAGGGACATATGTTTCCACGGAGCTCAAGCCTAGTAATTCGCGAACAAATTCGATTTCGTATGCTGGAATATCTCGCGAACCTGTACTTGATTCGAAAAAACAGAATGTTGCAGATTCTAAAAAAGAGAACTTTGCAAACCTAGCCGTTCTGGAAATGGCAGGTATATCACTTATATCAGTAGACAGTATATGACATTAAATTATTTCTTTTTATATACTGAGTAGTGACTTGTTACAATCAAATAGTGTTTGAAGGTAAACTTAGATACGTAAAACGAATTATGACGACTACTTTGTTGCATTTATATTTTATAAGTTCAGGTCAAATGAATGTTCATAAATATGCAGCAATCCCCATTTTCGATCGTAGATGATAAGAAAAGACCCCGTCATTCAAAAGGTGGCAATTGATTTACCCATGGCTTCGTCTGAACTCTGACGAAAAAGCAATTTGTTCAATCTGCGTTGAAGCGGTCGAAAAGAAGCTACATTTATCGATACACCACGTACGATTTTCACCCGCGCGTGATACGTATGTGACCAAAGGTTTCAGCTGCTGGAAAAATGCCGTGCTATCCTTTAAAAAACACGAGAATAGTGAGTTTCATAGAAGAGCAACAGAAGCGGTAGGAAATACGAAAAAGCCAAGCGTTATCCAAAGCATTTCAGAGCAGAAACGGAAAGAAATGATGAACGCTCGTGTTGCATTGGAAAAAATATTCGGTACCATCGATGTATTAGCTCGCCAAGGACTGGCCCTTCGAGGCAGTCAGAATGATGAACGTTCGAATCTTACCCAAATCTTGAAAATGCGAGCTGAAGATGTCCCGGAACTAAAAGCATGGCTAATGCGGTCAAGCTATAAATGGCTTCATCATGATACGGTGAATGAAATTCTGGAACTAATGTCGAAAGAAGTGATACGAAACATAGTGACAGAGATAAAATCCGCACAATACTTTGCACTGATTGTTGACGAAACATCCGACATTTCAAGGCTAGAACAAGTGTCAATTTCGTTCCGAATCGTCTCCCAGGATCTAACTATAAAAGAAATTTTCATTGGGTTTTATGAGACCGCGAATACCAGTGCAGACACGTTATTTGCAATCATCCGAGATGTTCTTGCCCGTCTTGATCTGGATATTTCAGAGTTGAGAGGACAATGTTTCGATGGAGCGTCGAACGTCAGCGGGCGAATATCTGGGCTCCAAGCACGAATCCGCGCAGTAGAACCTCGGGCTGTATATGTTCATTGTGCAGCACACACTCTGAATCTGGTGGTCCAAGATGCGATGGAACGAGTTGATTGCGCCAGAAATTTTATTGGGATCACCAAAGATCTACTGAACTTCATTCGCGATTTACCAAAGCGGCTCGCCGCTTTCAAAAGCCTGCAATCTAATGAGAGTCCCAATCTTTCCCCTTTTTGCCCTACGCGGTTAGCATGAAATTTGTATAATTTAGTACAGTAATAATTCCTTCCTATTCCTATAATACCCTGCTTCATTTCATAATGTCTATCCAGGTGGTGTATGCGAATTAAATTGCTAAAAACTCTTCGATCAACGACCAACTACGAAGCAGCGCTATTGTTTTTCGAAAGTATGAGAACTGACAAGACGATTGACAGTAGCGTGTCTGCAAAAGCGTCTGGATTTTTGCGACACCTTGAGGAATTCGACTTTTTCTTTCTACTTACCTGCACTATCGTGATTTTGGAAAGGGTTGAAATTCTCAATGCCGAATTGCAGAGATCCGACTTGAGTGTGAATGAATCTCATCAAAAAGTAACATTGGTGATCGAAAGTCTTCAGGAGTTGAGAATTTCCGGCTTCGAAATCGTGTGGGAAACAGCTACCGTTGATGCCGAACATCTTTGCTTGGGGAAGCCGCAGCTACCTCGAGTCCGAAGAGCCGTACGACTCATAACAGACGACAGGAATAGTAGCCATACGTTTTCAAGCCCTGAAGAATACTTCCGAAAAAAGTTCTTCGAAATAATCGATCAGGTTTTGACGTCTATGAAGGATCGATTCTCTTCGGCAACTATGCAGCTTCTGAATGAATTCGAAGACTTTGTAGTTGGTCGGGAATCGTCAGCTGAAGTAGTAACGTCATTTTACCAGCAAATTCAGCACAAAAATGGAAACCCTGTTGTACGAACAGATTTCGACGCGGAACAGCTAGCCCTACACCAGAAAATGTTTTTAGATATTGCTAGACAAAGAAACTTAAGTCTGAATTCCCTAAAGGACGTTGTTTCTTTCTTTAGAGAAAATTCTGTAATCGGTAATTTGCTTCCAGAATTCTTGAAATTGTTGAGGATCATACTAACTATCCCTGCATCCTCCTGTACTGCGGAACGTTCATTTTCTGCTTTGCGAAGAATGAAGACCTATCTCAGATCGACAATGCTACAATCTAGATTGAATCATATAGCTATTCTTCACATACATGCTGAAATAGTAGAAGAAATCAGCCGTGATTTAATAATCGACGAGTTCATTAATAAAAACGTCGTACGTAAAGCTACTTTCGCTCTACGTGGAAAGTCAAGGGATGCATAAGTCAAGTTTCCCGTTCAAATTACAAATATGGAATATTGACGAAACTGCTATATTACGATAAGCGATAGCTATATTACGAGTGCTGTATTACAAGACAAAGAGTGAATATATAAGAAACATTATATTATCGATGTAAAAACTATGTACGTGACAAGGAATACGAATATAAAATACATAAAAATATCAGATTACTACGCGAAAAACTACGGTAAAATGACCCCTCCCCCCGTTAACTCCACACCTGAAAAAATTACAAGTCGCCGGCCCTGCCTGTTCTTGCTTTCGTGACTGTTTCGCTTATGCGTTTCTCGTAGCTGCCGTTGCTTTGGAAGACGAAAACTAAGTATTTGAATTACTTGACCTGTTCGAGAGGTTTTCCGTCCCGCTTCCATTCTTCCTTCTTCTTCTTTCCTCTTCCTTTCTTGAAGACCATCACTTTTGACTTTTCCGTGTTGAGGTTCAGTTCCTTACTTTTTAGGTATTTGTCGTATCTGTTGATCATCTCCCTCAGCTCTTCTGGTGTTTTTTCGCTAGCAGCGCCATGTCGTCTGCGTACACTAGCGTCCAGATTTTTTTCCCTCCAATGACCATCTCCCCGCCCTGTCCCTTCTGCATCGTTTCCTTCAGGTCTGCCGTGTAGTTGAAGAGAATCGGGCTTAGGGGACATCCTTGTCCTACCCCTTTATTCGTACAGAACTTACTTGATCTTTATCCGTTCACCCGTACTGTGTTTATTGTTTCTTGGTAGATCTCTTCAATTCTTTCCTTGAGTCTTTGGCTTACTCCCTCTTCTTCCATTATTTTTCCGAGCTTTTTCCTATGGACTTTGTCGAATGCGGCGCTGAGGTCGGCGAAGTACGCATATACTTTTCCCCCTTTGCTCGCCAGTTCTCTGTTTGTTACGTAGTTCAGTATCAATATGTTGTCTATTGTACTCCTCTTTCTTCTCAATCCGGCTTGCGTCTCTAGGATTCTCTTCTTCTCTACCAGCCTTTCGTTCAGTACCATGGCGTAGATTTTGTACTCTGGGTTCACCAGGGTGATTCCTCTGTACTTTGTAACATTTTCCTTGTTCCCTTTTTTGTAGATTGGGGCGATCACACCTTCCTTCCACCTATCTGGAAGGCCCTCCCCTTTCCATACTCTATTTATTATTTCCTTGAACCTTTGGATGGTCTTCCTGCTTCCGTTGATCCAGATTTGGTTTTCGAGTTTGTCTTCTCTCGGTGCTTTCCGTCTTTTGAGTTTTGCTATCTGTCTCCTTATTTCATCTTCACTTCCCCGTGCTTGCCTTTCTCTTGTTTCTTCTTCTTCTCTTCTAGGAGCTGCATAAAGTGTTCTCTCCATTCCTCTATTTTTATGTCCTTTGTCATCTGTGTTCTCTGCTTTCCTCCTCTGTTAACATACTTCCATACCTGGTTCTCGTTTCTGATCTGGCGAACTTCTTGTTCCTCCGCGTCCTGGAGTTCTCTCTTCCTTTCCTGGCATACCCTCTTGTATTGTTGCTTCTTCTCCATGTACGATTGTTTGTCGTCGCTCCCTTTTCTCCATTTCCTCAAGGCTCTTCTAGCCTGTTTTTTTCGTTCTGTGCATTCCTTATTCCACCATCTGTCTTGTCCTTTTTTCCATCTTTTTCTTTTGGTTTTTTCTTTGCATACTGTGCTGTTCAATTTCTCCACCATTTCGTCCACCATCTCGTTGACTTTTTCCTTCTCAAACTTGAGTTCTTCCGCTCGTCTTTGGTACTCTTTTACTCCGTGTTCTGTCCATATTCTTCTTTTTATCCATTCCTCTTCTTGGGTCTCTTTTTGTTCTGTTTCCAGCCATGTCGTCCTTATGTCTACTGTCAGCGGCATGTGGTCCGACTATATGCTTTCTTCTATTCTAAAGTCAATTATGTCGTCCCTTGCCTCTTCATTGATTATGCCGTAGTCTATCACTGAATTTCTTGTAGTTCCAATGTAGGTCCATTTTTCCGCCTCGTCCCCTTCCACGTTCGCGTTCAGGATACTCCATCCTTCTTCTTCTATCAGTTCCATCAACCGTTCCCCTTCCGCGTTTTTGGTCTTATCCTTGGATTTTCTCCGCCTTTCTTTCTCCTCATTTTGTGATATCCTTTCTCTCTCTCTACCTATCCTGGCGTTAAAGTCTCCTCTGATCAGTGTCTTCTTCGTTTCCGGGCTTTGTATTTTACGTATCAGCTCCTTTCTTGTTTTTTTCATACCTCTGCTGTATACCGTTATTATTCTCCTGGTCTCGTAGTTGATTATTACTCTTCTTTTCTGTGTCTCCTCCGTGTCGTCTTTCGTCTCCAGTTCTCTTATCTTTTTTTTGACTCCTGTTGTTATTCCTCCCTTTGCTCTTCCTTTGGTCTTGTTCCGCGTCGCTGGGGTGCACCTCCACCGATGCGAGTCGGGTAGTTTGTCTTTCATTCTTTCCCATTGTTTCTCACCCACCCACGTCTCCACCAGCCCTATCACATCGTATGTTTTGATGTATTCCCAGAATTGTTTGTCTTTGTTCTGTAGCCCTGCCACGTTCTAAAATCCTATCTTGGTCGTGTTCCTTGTTCTTTTTGGTTCGGTTTGTTGTTGCTTCTTTTTTCCCCTGTCTCTCACTACTTCGGTTGGGTCGCACCTCCGGCTTCTGCGTTTTTCTGTTGTGCTGCTCCCTCTTGTTCTGTGTTCGTTCTGGTTCCGCTGTCTCAAAATGTTGTTTGTTATAGTCCTTTGTTGTCTATCCATTCGTACTGCTTCGCTTTGATTGTCAGTTTCCTATATCCCATTTTGACTTGGCTTCCTTTCTGTTTTTCTTCTCTAGCTCTTTCTCCTATCTGTCTTTGTATGTCTCTTTCTTTGTATGTCATGTCGTTATCTACGTAGACCTCATTACTTTCGAGCTTATTCTTTTTCCTCATTATTTCTTGTTTTGTTTCCCATTTTAGTAGTTTTGCTATTATCATGCCTTTGCCTTGGTACCCGTTTCTGTTCTAGTACACTTCTGATACTCTTCCTTCTACTCGTATTTCTCTTTCCAGAAAGCTTTCTATATCTTCTGTTGTAATCCTATCTTCGTGGGTTTCCAGGCCCTTAATCAGAATGTTGTTTTTTTTTTTCCCTTGCCTCGTCTTTCTCCTCCATTCTTTTCAGCGCCGTGCTGGTCTCTCTTGCTTCTGTTTTGAGTGTTTCGATTCTCTCTCTCAGCTTTTCCTCTGTCTCCTTTCTCTCCTCGTCTCTATTGCTTATCTCCTCTTTATCTGTTTAATTTTTTCTCTCAATTGTCCGTTTTCTGATTTCATTTCTTTTATGTCACTCCTCATTTCTAGCATCAAGGACATCATCTGGTCCATTTGTTCTTTCGTTGCCATTCCGTCTTTTTTTTTTCTTCCTATGCTTTTTTTTGTATTGTTGCTTCCTGTTTGTGCTCTTTGGGCGGTGATCTGTAGGTTTTCCTTGTTTTTTCGAATTTCTCCAGTATGTAGTTCCTTTTCTGCTTTGGTCTTATTTTCTGCCTCTCTTTTTCTTTTCAGCAGCTCCTTTATCGAGCCTATACTGTTTGTTCTGAGCCTTGTTAGATGTTCAGCTGCTGTTGGTCTTCCTCTTTTACCTTTTTCCTTTCCTTCCGTCAGTGCGCCTCTTGTTGTGCTCTCAATATACCATTGACCTCGTGCTCCGTCGGTATGTTATCACCTACGTGTCCTTGTCTTCTGCTCTCTTTGCTATGACTGTCGTCCGATGTTTCTTCCTGTTTTCTTTTCATTTCTTCTTTCGCTCTCTTTTCCTAACCTCTTTCTTTCTTCTGTCCTTTTCCTTACCTGTTTCCGATTTTGCGGGTGCAGTGTGCTTCCCATTTTCTCCCCTCGTTGCTTCCTTGTTGTCTCTCTCTTTTTCCACCTTGTTTTTGCTCTCACTTTCACTTTTCCCTTGTTTGATCGTCTTTTTCAGGTGCATGTACTTCACGCGGGTTTTCACTTCCACCTGTCACGTGGTTCCCCCCTATTGTTATTTATATAATCAATTAATTTGGCAAACCCTATATCTCAAAATTCTATCGTAAAGTAGAAGCTTCAAGCATAACACATGAACTTTTTCAGATTTTTAAGAGGATGGTTTCGAGTTTTTCCAAGCATGAGGTCAATTCGACCCCAACCTTCCGTTAAGTGATGCAAAAAAAGCCCTACAGTGATCGGGTTAATTAAAAGCAATTTGAAATCCATTCTAGGTGTTGACATTAGTTCATCATATCATATGGATAATGTTCTATTTGATTTGAAAGACTAGGTTAACTTTGATATTAAAAAATATTCTAATAATGCGATAAAAGTCTCGTATTTTCTTGTGCAAAACGCCAATCTGCAAAAAAAAAGTACGTTCCCATTGAAAAAAGCAATGTTGACCTTCGAACAACCTTGTAGACCTCCACCGAATGAAAAGTACGATAGCACAGTGTTTTGCCCCCTCCGAACCATGAAACTTTTATTCCAAACATCTTTCTCCAAAATACGTTGTTCTCAAGATATTCTGCGGTGCCAACTTAAATTGACCACCCTGTGTAAGCGGATAAATGGAAGAGACATTTCGGCGTATATGGCTATTTCTATGTATATTCGCATATGAACGACTATATATCGACAAATACGGGTATATCTCGATATACATGGTGTCTAAACGTTCGCACATCGTCTGCATACCAGCGGATTTCTTGCAAAAAATCGAGACGAAAGTTTTCCATGCAAAAATTCCTGCGAGGGCTTAGTTTTCTTGTAAGAGCAGTTAAAAACGAATCAATCAGCGTTGGACTTGAGAAAAGACGGGCTAAAACTCTGCATAGCCGTGCGCCCCACTACCGAAAACAAGGCAGTCTTTCCCAAAGCCGAACGCTGTTTGGTTCATTATTAAGTGCTTTTGCAAGAAAACTAAGCCCTTGCAGACTATTTTGCATAGGTAACTTTTGTCTCAATTTACGGCAAGGAATCCGCTAGTATGCAGATGGTGCGCGAATTTTCGGACACCCTGTATTTATCGATGAATAGCTGTAAATGCAGATATATATACCGATATATGGTAGAGTGTCTCAAAAAAACCGACTATTTTTATTTTTTCGAAGAACATTGAAGAATCGTCAGAGTATCCCTAGAAACAGACCCTGTGAAAATTAGAGCTCTTAATATTAATATTTAGAGGTGGCGATTCGTAATTTTCTATTTTCCATTTAAATAACACGGGAAAATTTGTTTTTGCTCCTTCTGATTTTCATAACTAGATAACTATGCGTCATACAGAAAATCTACAAACATATTTTTGTAGGGAATTGAATGCTCTACAAAAAAGGTCTCCTACACTTTTTTGATAAACTTAGCCATCCAAATGATATTCGAGTTCAAAGAACCACCTTTCTGACAAAAAATGAGTTTCTAAAATAAGTTTATCAAAAAAGTGCAAGAGACCTTTTTTGTAGAGCATTAAATTTCCTATAACAACGTCCTTTTGTCACACTTGTAAAGTTATTCGTTATTAAGGTGAAAAATTCCAAAGTTTGAAAAAAAAATTTCCCATGTTATTTAAATGGAAAATAGAAAATTACGAATCGCCACCTCTAAATATTAATATTAAGAGCTCTAATTTTCACAGGGTCTTTTTCTCGGGATACTCTCACGATTTTTCAATGTTCTTCGAAAAAATGAAAATAGTCGGTTTTTTTTAGACACTCTAATATATAGTCATCAATACCGATATATACCGACATAACATAGCTGTACATTCCGATATATACCTCAATATAGCCGTATATACCGCTATATGCCGATATATACGGGGATATACCATTATTTTTCGATATATAGCCCCAAATGCCCATACATACCTTTTGCAACGGTACACTATTCGCAATGGAAGGGTTCACCCTGGAACCGCGCACTTCAGTGCCAATTCGTGTTAATTAAAGAATAAGAAAAACTTACAGTTGCATGCCAGACGTTTTCACGTCACTCAAAATAATAGAACACTAGAGAATTTGATGGCGGAAATTGCCAGATAACTCAGAATATAAATTAATGAACCAAATTTTAGAGGGGCAGGGTGCCAATTAAGATGAAAATACTGATAATTACTTATCTGACCGATTCATTTATAATAATAAATGTTGTTAAAAGAAAGAAATTTACAGCATCTGTAATAATACCGGAAAAAAGGCAACACAGTAACTACAAAATCATGATCCGTGGCTCAGATAAATTCGGGAATGACGTGACTAGATATACAATTAAATGTTCAAAAATATATAACAAAATACAAGCAGAAATTACAGCAGTTCGGCTCGATACGGTACAGAGTAAATTTTACGGGAGGTCAGACTACGAAATATACCAAAATAGTTAGTAACTGAGAAACTGTAAGCTAAATAACAAGGCTTGCTTTGACGCTTGATAGCTCCAAGAATCATTACTCTGAAGGTGGTTTGCTATCAAAATGATACAAAAAAGAAAAGAAAGTCTGATAGATTCTACAACATGCTGAAGCAAGAAAAACCCACAAATTGTGACTAATCACGAGTTGACTCGGGAACCCGTTTCCAGCCAGACTAAATACTAGAGAAATTATCAGGACAAAGTCTAGAGACGTAACGTGCCGTAATTTTGGCCTACTCCACACCAAATATAACAGGATATAACAAAGTAAAGAACTAGACGGGATTCGGGAGCGATCTCGTGGTGTTACAGAAAAGAGGTCTTACCTTGTTGATGAAAAATGACGAGAATAATAAAAATCACACACTGAGACTGAATTCGAGCAAAATAAACTCCAAGTCTGCTGAAAAGGACTCTAAATAATCAACCAGATCGAACAATAATTAATTAACTCGGGAACTCAGGAGTACGGTAATTCAGTATTTTCTCCTTAGACGTTGACGTGGAGTTGCACAAGCGTAGAAGTAGGTCAAGTCTTGCGTTGTCCTACACTTTATAGGTGTGGGATCCCCGTTCTGCAATTTGAACTATAAGTCGTCAGACTACGAATCTTCCCGTTCCTTGTGGCGTGGGTTTGGAACGCATTGTCCTTTCCGACCTCCTGACTATTTGTCCAGATCCTCACTAAAAATGGCGGTACGTTGGGATATTCGAGTGCGGTGTAACGTGATTCGTACGATTTTCTTCTTCTCAAACTCCGGTTCTCGTTGCGGGACTCCTCGGGAATATCGTCTTGGTGCAGTGCATCCTATATTTTTACAGGATTTTTTAATTGAATAACATAAAAATAACTATTTTCCTGATTATATTAATCAAATAGTCAGTAATTAAAAATTTTTACCCGTTTTTCCGAAACTTAACATTTGAAAAATGACTTATTTCATAACCTCTGTCGGCATTATTCTAAATCAAGCCGTCCAAGCAAATTTTCTTTAATACTTTTGGGATGTTTTTTTCTGTAATCGCTTATAATCTGTTAAATATATTGTTTTTAATCTCCTTTTTTGTGAATAAATTATTATAGTCTTGCATTAAATGCACACCTCTCTCTGCTAAGTCATTTATGACGTTCCAGTTTTTTACAGTATTAAGACAACTTCGATAATCTTCGTTTTGAAACCATATTTCACAATCGAGTCTCAACCAATCTGTTTTCAACTGAAGTTTACGGAAGAAATTCATAGAATTTCGATTAACAAACTGTTCTAAGACTTGTTTTATTATTCTTGGAATTGTTCACAATTTACTTCGTCATCATTTGTATCATTAGTACTAATTACATTTGTTTCACCTGATAACTTTCCGACTATCTTTTCTTTTTGTTTCTGTTTGTACTTCATCATCAAATAGGGCCATTAGAGAATTTTCGGGATTCAAAAATTACACATGTTTTAAAAGCTTATCCAAAGCGACTTCTGATATTTGTTCATCGATGCTCCGGTAATCATAAATAGATTTAATCAATTGAAAGGCGCTATTTAGAGCTTTATTCGATTCCGGCGCTGTAAACCATGCTTTTACGTATATTTTCAGATAAAAGTACAAATAATCCCTATATCCGCTATTTGTTTCGTTTTGTATTGAAATGAATCTTGAAATATCCAAATTTTCGGGCAATATATTGCCTTAGCCATCCATCTTGCACGACGCATTGCTCCAGGAACCTAAAAAGCCACTTTTTCGGGTATTATTGCTATAGATATTAAGGTCAATTTCAACAATTCTATGTGAACATCTCTATCTTGATTTATAGTTCAATTTTTTCCGTACAATCTATGGATCTCAGTAATATCATATTTTAAGGGTAAGAGATACTGAAATTTGAGTGCGAAAATTCCAAAAAAATCGATTTTCGTTTTTTTACGGTAAAGTATTTTTTGAACCCTTATCTATACGTACACAAATCCTTGAACCGAATTTTTTTTTATTATGCCCCGTTTACTCAATAAAGCGTATAATGTTCCAGCAGAAGTTTTCAATTTTCCTATATTTTGGTTATCGCTATTTCAATTTGTAAAAAAAAGTAACTTGAGATGTATTTTTATATCGAGCTACCATACTAAAGTGATTCACATGAGATGATCATTTTAGTCGATGGCGCGAGACGACACTCATGTTGGATAAGCATACCGCGAAGGCGCGATTTCGAGCCTTACGAGCGAAATTCACGGTGTGCTTTACTCGGATAACTTGTGCTTTTGATAAAAAAATGCATCAAATTCATCGACGTTGGTGAAAGCCTAAAGAAAGAAGTGGCACGTGGCAGCAGCAGGCTATAGATGCTAGGAGGATTCTGTCCGAAAAACGGGCAGAACAGCAAATAGAGCCGAGTGGCTCGAACGATCCTAACCTCAATCCTGATCCAAAATGTGTTTTTCTATGGTTTGAAATCATATCGAAGTTTTTGGCACACACTTCACTGAAGATGAGTATAGCATATATGAAGATATACCTATGAAATTCATATAGCAAATCATTATTCTTCCAAACGTTGATATTCATTTCACAGAGCCAGATTTACAAGTTATCAACCGCACGATTCGCTGCCCGCAGGTCAGCAGGCTCACACTCGAGGAGACCAAGTTTATATCAACCGAACTACTAAAATATATGTTCCAATTTTTTCAAGTTTAAATAATTTGTATCCTTTATAATTCCATGCAACTTTCTTGAAATCTTAATTTCTGAAATGTAGCATGTATAATGAAAATGTGAATTCCACTCAAATATTCTAAGAGCGATTTTTTTTTAACATAAATTACTATTGGCAATTTCGCCCGAAACTAGTTTGGTTCATACAGTTATTAAAATTTTGAATTTTGTCAATAGTTGCAAAAAAAACTTCGGTTCAAAAAAAAAAAAAAAAATAGATTTATCTCAAAACTATGATTTTGCCAATAAAAAAATCTCGCTGCCCTGAAGCTTTTTTTGTAGACTTCTGAAATTTTCAGGGCACATATATTAGCTACAAATTTACGTGAGATTATGAAAATCCAGAATAAATTACGGATTTTAGAAAAAATAATTAAAATGAAATCTTTCACTTTTCATGAAAACGAGTGTCAAAATCAAAGTATCACAGCCATCTCAAAAAACTGAGGTAGCTTTGTAGCTTGGGTATCCACAACTATGTATGTGGAAACCTAGCAAGATTCAAAAATAATTGGAGCGCAGGGAGCTGTTCAAATAAAAGCTATTTCAGCAATATTGTGAGGAGTAACTCTGTACTTATCGTTTTAAATGACTTATATATGAGGTATTCCACGACAACTCGGCGGCATTTGACCCTGACCCTCTACGATCTATTCCATTATTTTTTATCTTATTCAACCTACAGAAAAACGTACTCTAAATTTTTTTCAGATTTCTCGAACCAGCCGGTCTCTCAAAAAAAATTAATTTTTGAAAAAAAAGAACATCCATTTGTGACGTCCTGGCATAGCCACTCCGTTCCCACGGCTCCTTATCACTCCCCGTATGCTTACTTCCGCACTTTTGTCTCCCCACCTTGGTCAGACCCAAGCATTCCTCATTATTCTATACTAATTTTACAACACTTCCCAGTCAACTTTCCTACCTTCTAGACATCTTTCCTTCTTTCTTCTCCATCCCGAACCTTAAAATCTATCGCAATTTATGAATCTTATTGAACAATATTCGAACTTTAAATATAAATCAACAATCATTTATCATCCTTTACTATTCCAAACATCCTTCTATCACCTTAGTTACTATTTAGTGTAAAACGAGTCGAATCTTGAATACAAACCCGCCCTCAGGCGCAATCCTCAAGTTAGGACGTAACGCATTTTTTAAATTTTCAAAAAATTCACAAAAATTCTGTCTCACAAAACAAAAATTTTGAACGATGAAACATAGTGGAAGTATTTAAAAAAAATTATTTTATCTAATTGTATAAGTTGGACAAAACTTTTTTTTCTCATTTTCGTACATTTGCTTTATACAATGCAGCACATCTTCGAGTACATGCTTATCTTCGACGCTGTGATAGTATACATTCAGTCATTAAAGGATAGTTTAAAAAATGTTGAGCCATAAAACATAGTGGAAGTATCTTCTTTCTCGATTCACGGAAAGAAAAGTAGATTGACATTTTTCTATTCTTGAAATTTGTACTGTCGCCGCCAGCCCAATAATTAGGCAAATTTAGATTTGTTATTTCAATTATTTTCAGGAAATCTGCTTAAACTATCCTTTGATGACTGAATGTATTATCAGAGCGTCGAAGATAAGTATGTACTCAAAGATGTGCTGCATTGTATAAAACAAATGTACGAAAATGAGAAAAAAAAAGTTTTGTCCAACTTATAAAATTAAATGAAATAATTTTCGAAAAATACTTCCACTGTGTTTCATGTCTCGAAATTTTTGTTTTGTGAGGCAGAATTTTTGTGCATTTTTTGAAAATTTGAAAAATGGATGTTCTTTTTTTTTTAAATTAATTGTTTTTGAAAGACCGGCTGGTCAGAAAAACCTGGAAAAAATTGAGTACGTTTTTCTGTAGGTTGAACAAGATAAAAAATAATGGAACAGATCGTAGATGGTCAGGGTCAAATGCCGGCGAGTTGGCGTGGAATACCTCATACAGTGGAACCTCGATTTTCCGAACCAATTGGGACCGGGCTCAGTTCGTATAATCGAAAATTCGGATAATCGAACAGTAATATTAGGTGACACGATGTTCAGCGCTGGGAAATATTCAAGAAATATGTAACACAGATATATCTTATAATATATACATTACATATACAGGGTGACCCAAAATTCCCGCACCACCTTGAATAGGCAGGTACCTTATGGAATTCTAAGACGAAAGTTTCTATACGAAAACTCTCCAAAGCCAACGGTTTTCGAGTTATTCAAAATCACGATTGACGAATGAGAGCGTATTTTATCATCGTGATAGTGCCGGCTCAAAAGCAAGCCATGGGCACAGCCCGTATCTTTAATATTAGCTTGTACACCAAGCGTGTTTGATTCTGACCGGTATGAAGTTGGCCCCACTGTCTTCTGTCTCTTTCTTTTCCTATGTAGCCACGAAGGATAGAAGAGTCCAGGTCGATTGCACCGCAGTTCTTGATGCCAAGGTCGATCGGATCATGGTCTTCGCCGTCTAGGTTTCATCCGGCGTAGTTTACGTCGACCGCTCCATAGTTTCAGCGGTCCAGGTCATTCGCTCCATAGTTCTCGGCCGTCTAGGTTGACCGCTCCATAGTTTCGGCGGTCCAGGTCGTCCGCTCCATAGTTTTTCGCCGTTAACGTCAACCGCTCCATATTTTCAGCGGTCCAGATCATTCGCTCCATATTTTTCGGCCGTCTAGGTCAACCGCTCCATAGTTACAGCGGTCTAGGTAATTCGTTCCATAGTTTCAGCCGTCCAGGTCATTCGTTTCATAGTTCTCGGCCGTCTTGGTCAACCGCTCCATAGTTTTAACCATTCAGGTCATTAATCGCTAAAACTATGGAGCGGTCGACCTAGACGGCCGAGAACTATGGAGCGAATGACCTGGACTGCGGAAAATATGAAGCGGTTGACCTAGACGGCTGCGAACTATGGAGCAATTGACCTGGACCGCTTAAAATATGGAGCGGTTGACGTAAACGGCGAAAAACTATGGAACGGACGACCTGGACAGCCGAAACTATGGGGCGGTCGACCTAAACGGCCGAGAACTATGGAGCGAATGACCTGGACCGCTGAAAATATGGAGCGGTTGACATGAACCGCAAAAAACTATGGAGCGGACGACCTGGACCGTTGAAACTATGAAGCGGTCGACGTAAGAAAAAAAAATTAGAAAAAAAAATTGGAGGAAGTGGTACTTGGCGACCTTTTTGAAAAAAAATCACAAATTCTGCGACACGAATTCTGCGTGAATGAATGTTTCGATAGTAATTACAAAAATTTCAAAATATCAGCCCGACAAGTACCACTTCCTCCAATTTTTTTTTCGAATTTTTTTTTCTTCGTTTGATAACGTTTTTTCTCCAATTGCTGTACGTGGATACAAATGAAAATTTTCGCATAAGTCGGTCTAATTATATACTGGAGATAAATTAAATCTGACGATGTACTTGCCAGTAATATCTGATTTCAATACTTTTTTGTATGAGGAATTTATCTTACAAGAGACAGAATGCGGGAGAATAAAAATGCGCAGTCAGTAGCTATGTAAAAAAATTGACTTATGGAAAATTTCAAAAAGACATCATAAGGTAAATGGACACTCTAAGAACAAAGCTGAAATATAACATCTTCATCTAACATAACATCTAATACTAGTGATTCTTAGAAATGAATAAAGTTGAAATGAGAGGCTGCAGCAATAATAGAAATTCAAAGTGAGTTAATAGAATGTAGCGAAAGCAGACCGCAGTGAGCTAGGGTGGAAATAAAAGATAATTATGAGGTACTGGAAGAGGAACCAAGGTAATAGAAAGAAGCAGAAAAGATGAATACTGGGTAAGAGGGATAGAGAAGCTATAGGTGAGACAGTAGGATTTCCCAGAAATAGAGACTAAAAGAGGAAATTATGTGACAGTGTGAGAATGCAAAAAAAAAAGAAAGAAAACAATGGTGTGTGAATGTCAAAGAAACAATAGAGCGGCAAGTACTAATTCAACAACGACAAATGAAATAGAGAAGCAAACTTCAAAAGAGATGTTGTTACACAAGAAGACGATTCAGGTAGACAGTCAGAAATGCAATGTGTACTAAAACTAGATAAACTACTTGAAAGAAGGAACACACACAATTCATAAACTGGATTTTTTAAAAGTAAATATGAAAAAAATGCCCCTAAATCAAAAATAATGTAATATCCATACTATATAAGATCAAACCAAGTTTACCTTTTTCCTGACTCATATGTGTTTTAAAATTTTTATTCAAATCAGTTGATGTATCCTTGGTTTCTTGGCGTCTATCACCCATATTTTATTGACTGAGTCATCGGAGCTTTCATTCTCCTTGTCATCTGTAGCTACAGCAATCTGATCCGAGTCATCTTTTGAATTTTGTAAATGTGACCTAAGACAAAACAATTATTCAAATCTTGCCAATACTTCTGGTGATCGACAGTATCAAACACACCTGTCTCTCAAAGAGGATTCATTAAGAACCATTGAGTTTTCGGCCCATTGTTCTTTTATAACGTCTAGGCCAGTGATGCTACGCTGCATCGTAGAATGAGGGGCTGGAATCTCTTCGCATTTACGACGGTGACTGAAATATTCTCATACATCTATATAATCGAAAAGAAAGCTGAACATTTAGATAAAAGCTGTATACATTGCTGGAATCCTTTAAAATATCTGTAACTGAAGTTCAGCAGTGAATCCCATGTTTTCTAGACAATGGAGCTAATCTTCGCTCAACTTGAACCCAGACTGATGTGAGTTAAGAAACTTTCCTCAAGTTAACTCAAGTGTGATGTGTTCTTTGTACTCTTTTAGTAGAAACAAGAATGAGACGTGTCAGAATGAAGTCGAGTGAATTTTGTAAACATGACCCTGTGCTATTTCTCAATGGATAGGGAGCAGGGTTCGAGCTTGGTAAGTCGACCGCAATGGCACTCGCCTTAACTTGACTGCAATCATGTTTCAAATCTTGGTAGAAACTAAGTCACAGAATAAAAAGTTTATTTTATGGCCCTTTCAGTATACCTTTTTAAAGACGACTTTTGCACTGCAAATGGCACTGTTGAATAGGATATTTCATCAGATGATTCATTATTTTCAGTCGTAGTATCGTCTTCTATCCGCTGAGATTTTTTACGCTTGCGACAGCCTTTTTCCAGTTTCACCATTTCTGGGTGAGAAGATAGATTATCCGTATCTTTCGCCTTCTGGCACTTCTTGTGGGCAATGTTAAATTTGTCTGTAACCACCCATTAACATTAAATTCACACTACGACATTGGGTCATAAAGGATTATTTTTATAACGCTGTGTTTGATAAGTGAAAGACAAACCGTACCATATTTGCCTAAGACTCTCACTCTCTCCTTTTGCCAATCTGAGTTCGATATGGCCTTGCTTTTAATAGCTGCTGCTGTTTTCGCACTAGATTTATATGGCAGCCAAAAACATTCTTCTGTTGCCGTTTTGTACCAGTTCGTTGTTACTACTTCCACCTCATCGTTATCCAGACAGTGAACTACAAGCCACGTCATAGTGTCCAAAAGAATAGTCAACCAAAATCTGTTTTGCATTCCAAACAAGTCGGATTTAGAAACGGTTTTATTAAATGAATGTTTATGTCACTTTTATAAATGTAATAGTCGAAGCACAACAGCACTGGCTTCATTCAGTGGCAAAATAACTAATTTGTATCGTATTTCATCCATTTTCCAATATTGTAGAGGATCTTGGTCATTGCGATCTATCAAATATGTTCCAACTATAGATGAGCTGCTCGGTAGCGAAAAAAACTCCTCAAGTTTTCTGAACTTTTTGCCAATGATAACAATATCTGGTCCATGAGAAGGAATATTTTGTACAGATATTATTTCATTACTTCTTAACTGTACACATGCATCACTTAGCGTGGTTAGCTTCACGATCTAATGTTTCATTTTCAATACTTTATACTGTGGAGAAGTGCAACCTGCTACAAAGGGTCCACGAACATGTTGTTGAGATATCTTAATATCTACAGTTACGTGGGTAGGCTTTGGAAGGAATGTACCCTCAGAAACACGGTCTATTATTTGCTGCAAAGGTCTTTCTGCTTTTCTCAGCATATTCTTAAGATGATGTAAATAATTTTCAAAGTCATAGGTGCTAAAACTATCCAAGGGACCAAATCTCTTTACATCATCAGCCAAATTTATTAATGCATGAATTTGATGAGATACAAAACTGTATCCGTATATCCTGTATGACATTTCTATGAATTCTTTCATCAAAGAATTTGCATAATTTAAGAAATCTCTGTCTATACACAGTTCGCTACTCGACATTATACGGCTCGCGACCATGAGCATTAAAAAATTGACGTAATATTTTTTCTTCAAGACTGATTTAAATATTACACAACCTGTATATAATAGAACTGCTCTTAATTCCATTTTCTTATAACACTTACATTCGAGTAAACTCCTGGGCTTTCCATTAAATTCACAAGGCATATAATGTGTTAAAGATTCCAAGCATCGAGAGGCGGTTGTTAAATCTCTATAACGCAATTTATGAGGGGATCTTCCAGAAACTAATCCAAATTTTGTGTGACACAAGATTTTGTTCATTGCACCCTCATGTAGTACATACGAAGGATCTTGCACTACGTCTTTGATGAAGTCAAAATTTGGTAGAGTAATAAATTCTGTAACACCATTGTGGTGTCTGGCATCAGATTGCTGTTTGAACTGTGCGTTTGTACGTTCATTTACTCTTGTTCGAGGAAAACACATCACGTGATTGACCATCACACCTTCGGTACAGTTTGGACTGTCTCCGGTGCACAGTAAGCACTCGCTTCGCTCGTGCCTGTGCACCTCCGACTCTTGCTAAAAACATTGCGCTTGACACATTATGAATAACTTAGCCTACTAGTTACGCCAATAACTATTACATAACCGCATATTTAATCAACGAACCCTTTGCACTTCAATACGACGCTGCTTACGAACAGGGCCGATTTAGGGGAGGGCAACAGGGGCTGAAGCCCAGGGCCTCCACAAGAAAGGGGCCTCCACAATATACATTTTTAGGTAAAATTTGCAACGGTATGCAAAATGTGAAAAAATCACTCTTGTGACAAAAAAAAAGTTTTTCCACATTCACGAGGCATTTTGTTTTGCTTGCTCATGGAGGAAACTGTGATGGTGAAATTTTTTTTTCCCAGTTTTCTATGTCAATGTGTTCAAAATGTTCAAAATATCGAAAAATCATATTTAGAAAAAATATCCGGATATGTGTGTGTGTATGCTCTGGCAGTGTAAAATTGAACCCATTATAATTTGAGAACGGTTTGAGCCACCGTGCTCTTGTTTCGCACAGACATTAATCTATATAACCTCTACATTCTACATTCACTGCAAATTTGGTCGAAATTACTCGAAAATTAAGAATTTTACAGGATCTTGAAACTTTGTAAAAATCTCTGTGACCAAGGTATTTGCCACAAATTGTCAAATTTTGTAAAACAAATGGTTTTTTTTATCAATAAAGTATCATGGAAAGACGGTCGGTATTCAATTTGGGAATGATCGATCGAACGGTTCAGATTTTATGAACTTTTGAATTTTTTGAAAAATCGTCGAACCGCTCTAACTCGCAAATTTCAAGATATCGTACTGATTTTTTTAAATAGTATTATAAAAGTGAAGTTGGTATAAAATTTGAAGAACATCGGTCAAACAGTTCGGATATAGGAACATTGTTTTTTGCCGAAAATTTTGAAAAAATGATCACGTTGCTATAATTTTTGCAAATTGCGAAAAGTTGGGAAAAATTTTACAATATGAATAGACTATTTAAAAAAGAATGTTATTATCAAATTCGGAGAAAATCGGTCGATGGGTTCAAATTTTATGAAATTTGGAAATTTTTGCATGGAAAGTTGCAAGTTGAACCCTGCTTCGTCAAGACTTTCTTCGCACGATGCTTGAAGCTTCCTCTATGAGGAAGCCAAAATTAAGAAAAATAGTTCCTCATACAGAATACTTTGAGCATCGTGAGGAATCTCGAGGAAACGGTTTTGAAGTTTCAACTTGCAGCTTTTTGAAAACATTTCAAAGCGTATTTCTTTCAAATCTGGTGGGAAACGTTAAACACGACGATTTCTTTATTGCACGTGCATCGACAATAGAATGTATGTTCCAAGTTTGGTGAGGTAATTTTCTACCGTTTTTGCAAACATATTCTGCCCGCAGAGATATCTACTTATCTCTGCTGCCCGTCTTCGCCCGTCTTCGCCCGTCTTTGCCTGTGTCGTCAGTCGTAGCGTGGCGCGCTTGTAGCGGGGAATCCCAGCTACCAGCGCTACTTAGTCGACACCCCGCAAATCTGAGAAGTTCACGATACATTGTCTTTATTCTTTATTTAGTGATTTTATGGACATTGTGCAACAAACATAAGATTCATGCCCATATAAATTTCTTTTAACACACGTAAGTATTTTCATATTATCATATTCATATTGTGATCTATAATATAAATTGAATAGAATATTTAATGATGAAGATAAAAAAATTTGATATTTTTCTTAACACATCAATTTGAGGGGTTAGAAAATAAAAACATAGAAAGAGGGTAAAAAGTGAGTATATTTAATCAATTAACGTACCGTTTTTTGGTGAGTCAATATTTAATAATTAAATTATCAGGTTTCGTTGCTAAAGCTTACAGCAAGTTCGAATAATTGAACCATTGAATATACTGTGGTTATAACTGTTTAAATAAGGCTTTAAAACCTACGCAAATGGGCGATGGCGCTCTCATGGATTAATGTACGTTAATTTAATCTGAGATTAAGATCATTTTCTATTTTTCTTTTGTGTTTCTTGTTATTTGACGCATGGACATGACTAGGTACTGGATAATTTTTAGCACATAGCCGTTTTATTCTTTTTATTTTCGATGTTTATTCGTAACCTCTTTTTGTGTTCTTCCAATTCCGTATCCCATAACATTTCGTTTAACTTTACCCCACTCCGCTAATTTTCGGTTACTGCTCGATTATCTATTCCACGATTATTTCTTTTATCGGTTAACGGGGTTTCCTTTTTCAATTGTATGTTTTGTAACCTGTTTTTTTATAGTGGAATCATGGGTGATCGTCACAAAACTCTTCGAGTATTTGCGAGTGGTTCACAGAAGAGGAAATTGCACGCGGAACGTGAAAAGAAAAACGAAGAAACTTTAGCTAAAACACCTAAATTGGATAATTATTTTATTAATACGAGCAAACAAGAAGCTCCGCAAAACCCTAAAAATACAATAGGAGAGTCAATATTAGATGAAGATTTAGTAGATACTATCCAAGATAATCTAACTGATGCACCAGGCGAAAGCACAGAATCTTTGAAAACTTGTGAACAAAATCAAAAGGAAGCGGAATTTTGTGGGTTTAAAAACGACATTGGTCTTTGGCCTAACTCTATTACGGAAGAGATGATCGAATATTGGGCGGATAAAGGTCCCACCAAACTTCAAAATTGTGATAAAGTATCGTTGCAGAATTCTGTACTACAAGATCAGTCGCGAAACGATTCAAACTTTGTTCGGAAATGTTCAAAAAATATGTTCACGCGCCGCAATCAAAATCAAGAGACCGTCAACCGATTTTGGCTTTGTTTTTCTCCAACTACGGGGAAAATATATTGCTATGCATGTAAATTAATGTCCACTGAAAATACGAAACTAAGTGGGGAAGGCTTTTGTGACTGGAAGCATCTGATCGCCTATCCGAGCATGAGATTTCAAAGACTCACTTAGAATCAATAACGAGTTTAGCGCAACGGACAAGAGTCACAGGACGCATCGATCAAGTACTAGCGATTCAAGAAGCAGAGCAAGTTAAAAATTGGCGGAAAATACTCAGTATTATCGTCAGTACTATTAAATTCATTGCTGAAGGTGGATTAGCCTTCAGAGGTGATGATGAAATTATTGGCTCACCAAAAAATGGAAATTTCCTCGGTATTATAGAATTGCTAGCGGAGTATGAACCACTTCTCGCAACCGATATTAAAGAACATGCAAATAAAGGGAGTGGTCATGTCAATTATCTTTCGTCTACGATTTGTGAAGAACTGATCAGTTCCATGGGTGATAAAGTTCTCAATGAAATAATAAGAAGAATTAAAGAATCGAAGTATTACTCGGTGTCAGTGGACTCCACGCCTGACGAATCTCATATTGATGAACTGACTATAGTTGTTCGATATATAGAAAAATCGATGCCAAAGGAAAGATTTCTGACCTTTTTACCAAATTGCGGCCATTCTGGTGAAGCCACAGCAAATGCTTTACTTCAATTTCTGGGTGACCATGAAATTGACATTCTCGATTGTCGCGGCCAATCATACGATAATGCTGCAAATATGAGTGGCAAATACAGAGGGATGCAAGCTCTAATTTTGGAGAAAAATAATTTATCGGTGTTTGTAGCATGTTGTGGTCATTCTCTTAATTTAGTTGGAAAAGCAGCTGCTAACTCTTCCGCATCTGCTGTTCAATTCTTTGATTTTGTTCAGAATTTATATGTATTTTTTACAGCAAATACAGAGCGATACAGAATTCTGACTGAAAAATTATCAGAAAAGAAAAACAGGCAGTTCCACGGCTTGAAGAAACTTAGCGATACTCGCTCGTCTTGTCGAGCTGAAGCTACGAAAGCCATTGTCGACGGCTATTCCGAAATCAAAGAAGCTCTAATCAGCATATCTTCTAATAAGGAGCAAAAAGATATCGTGAGAAACGAAGCAACGAACCTTTCGGAAAAGATGAGTAGCCTCGAAACCGCTCTATTTGCCATCTTTTGGAACGATATTTTAGAGCGATTTAATGCTACGAACAAGATGTTGCAGGACCCGAAAATGATTCTTGAATCGGCAATGCAAGCATTGGAATCATTGAAGTTATTTGTTGAATCCAAAAGAGACGCGTTTGATAAATACGAAGAAGCTGCTCAAATACTATCAAACACTAATCAGTACGTACAATCACGCACCAGAACCAGAACAAGAAATGTGAGGCTCAATCCGCTCGATTATATGAAAGCACAAGACGCTAACCTATCACCAAAAGAGAAATTTAAAGTGTCAGGATTTATCCCAGTAATTGATCAGCTATGTGTTTCTCTGACTGAAAGACTGCATGCATACGATGCTGTACGTTCGCGATTTGGATTTCTTAATCACCTAGAGGAGATGGACGCTGAAAATGTGCACGCTGCAGCAGAAGAATTGGTAAAAGTGTACAAAGACGATTTGGAACCTTGTCTTGGTAATGAGTTGGTCCAGTTTGTATCATTGATCGATTTATACAAAAAGGACTATCAAAAAGACCAATCTAAGGAGCTATTCTATTATCAAATTCTTGAAAATAAAAATTTCAGAGCTACATTCCCAAACATTGAAATTACATTGAGAATGTACTTAGTGTTGATGGTGTCGAACTGCACTGGAGAGCGCTCATTTTCTAAAATGAAAATTATAAAAAATAGGCTACGAACTACGATGAGACAAAACCGCTTGTCAAAGCTATCCGTACTCAGCATTGAAAGTGATTTACTCCGGGAGCTGGATTTTACCGACATCATTAATGATTTTTCGTCGAAAAAAGCTCGCAAAATTCCATTCGCCTAACGATATAATTTAATTTGGTTTATTTCTTGTATTTTACGATATCTACATATGCTTGTTGACAGGATTGTATTTGTCTCACAATAAATTATTGAAATACTTTAAAAGTGAAAATTGTTTATCTTGTTTGAAAAATAATTAGGGGCCTCCCACATCTTTGTCGCCCTAGGGCCTCCACACCTTTGAATCCGGCCCTGCTTACGAAAAGTAGCACGTTTCAAATTTCTTACGAAAACCAGCATGTTTCGGTTTTCACCATGAAAACTAGCACGTTTCGATATTCACCGCGAAAACTAGCATGTTTCGGCTTTCACCGCGAAAACTAGCACGTTTTGATAATATCAATGAAAGCCGAAACATGCTAGTCTTCGCGGTTAATATCAAAACGTGCTAGTCTTCGCGGCGGAAACCGAAACATGCTAGTTTTCGCGGTGAATATCGAAACGTGTTAGTTTTCGTGGATAGTCGAAATGTGCTAATTTTCGTAAGAAATTTGAAACGTGCTACTTTTCGTAAGCAGCGTCGAATAAGTCCCGATTTCAGTGAAGATTTTTTGCAACATCTTTCACATTACATTTGGACTTTAACTTATGAATGCTTGAGGAGTTTTATTGCCTTTCAACGTAGTTCAGTAAAAAATGTCAATGTTTGAAATGCATATTTTTCCGTATATAGGTACCATAATCTTGCGAATTTCAAATATTCTTACAATAATTACCTATATGAACATTGGATGCACTTTATTGAAGTATGTTTCTGAAATGATCCTATATTATAGAAATATTGTTGAGATGTTTGCGCGTATTTACGAGTAGATACTTGAACGAAAACATAGTGAAAATATCATACTGATATATCGGATATTGTCAGACATTTTTCGACATTTTCAAATATTCTCTGAATATTGGGTGCTGTCTGGGTTCACACAATTTTGTCGGCCGTAGTGGTTGGCATTATTACCTGGATCCATGATAAGGGTTATTGTACTGTTTTGCATGTAGACATTATTTAATGTAGGCTTTCGCTTGGAGAAATAATATTTTCACTTTCTTGGCTGGCGAATTCATTTTTGTACTTGGCGGTAATTTTTAAAGTCTATAATGTTTTCGTCGGATAAAATTATATTGCAACGAAGTTTAACAGGTTACAACTAATGCAGAATGTAAAACAAGTTTCGAGCAGAAGAGTGTAATTGTAAGACTCATAGGCTATCTAAATGTATAATAGGAATCACGTTTTTCACCCGCAGTATCCAGATACGTAGATATTAAAGAGTGATAGAAGTGATAATTACATGTCGTTCGAAAAGTCTATGTCCGTCGAACTCTATTGTAATTAGGTTTTTTTTTTAAATTACGTATATACTTAAAATTTATATTATTTTAGGTAAGCTTGCATTCCTGTCAAATATATCTTATTCTGTTTGATTCTTTGATTGAGTTTGATTTCCAACGACTCCGTAGGAAATTTCGAACTCCGTAGAAAACAGGAATTGTTAATGGCAAAACCATTTACCATTGATTTACATGAATTTTCAGATAATATATTTGTTCTTGCATTGCTGTTTCATTATCAGTAATAAATATATTTGCAATACATTTCTTCAACCTTTTTCCGATTACACACATTGAGAGAACTACACAAGAAACTAGCAGGTAATTGTGTTTAGAATATATGTTCGACGAAATTCTGCTGTTAAGTCGTCTTTCACAAATTCGGATGTGTCGTAATGAATTCTGATAATGACCAGCATGCAATCTGCCGATAAGTCATTTCTGCCATCGTTGTGATCCGGCAATAATGAGCAATTCTTATACGCCCAGAATTATTCCCATATCATAGTATGGGAAAAGAATTCGCTCTCACGTACTGTATAATCTCTATTGGGCCTTTTTTCTCATATGTTTCAGGTATCATTGGGCGTAGCAACACTATGTGTAGCCATTTTGTTCTTGAGTTCGTTTGACAATACCGAAGGTATCGTTTGATAATTACATTTTAAATAGTCTTAAATTACCTAAATACTCAACTAATGAATATTACTTGGTCAAATGAGTTACATAGGTATAAAAACTCTGGGGTGTTGATCAATAATTCCATTTGAAAAAGTTGTCGACATTTCGGTCGGGCCGCGGCTGACCACTTTCAGGGTTATGAAGGTATATCATATATTGTCATTAACTTACATACCACCTGAGTATTTTTAAAATCAAATTTTTAAATTTCTTAAATTTTCGGGCATGGTTAGATTGGATGCCATGTGGCACTTTCTAGCTTGTGCTGACCTCAACACGTGTCAGCCTAAGAATAAAGATTAAAAAATACTCGGGAACTATGTTAATCAATTGAAATATAACTGTATCGCCCTGAAAATGGTCGGTCCCCGCCCGATCGAAAAGGTGGCAACTTTTTCAAATAAAATTGATGATTGACACCCAAGTGACCATTTTATTCCTGAAACCTCAACTTTATTAGATCATTATTCATAGCATCTGTCACAGATGTACAAGAAATCAGCTGACAGGTTGCTCACTTTTAATTCGGTGCCAATGAAATTCAGAAAATTAACATATCATTTGTTATAAATACTAAATATAGCCTATTATGCCTGACTTTGCAGCTGCAAGAAAAAGATTGCGGAGACCAACGACGTCGATTCCAGGAATTTCATCGGACCAAGAAGTATCTGCCAGCGTTAATAGATTCAAAATAACACGCGATCGAGATAACATAAAAGGTGGAAAGAACGAACTTCAAACGACGAACAAAAACGACCTTAAGGTAGGATGATTATACATACTGTTACGATGCACCTACATCTGTAACATTTTGTGCAAAGCCTCGTTTTTTTCTTTACTAATAGCAGTCACGAATTCTGCTTCGGTAAAATGTACAACATGTAAATCTGGTTAATTCTATTGTGCTAGATTTCTAAAAGTAACATAATCAGTGTAGTGAACTGTACTTTAAATTTAGTACTTAGGTACAAGTGCAGGCACTTAGCGTATAGGTATTAATTAACATATAGCTATTTTATTGATGGTAGGTGTATTATGATGTGTTAAATAAGCAGCACTTCGATCTGGTTTTGTGATTAGGGAAAATTAAAAAGGAAGAATAAATACAGATTTATTACTCTTTATCGATAATTAAACGATTAAACGAACTAACCTGTATGTGAAGTTCTATAGTAATTGTACGAAGCGTCTCCTCCTCGAGATATACCAAGTAGTACCCCTACGCTATGCCATTCGCGCCACATTTTTGAAAGTAAAACTAGATTTCGCCAGGTCCGCGTTCCGCCATTCCTGGTTCGATCTTGTCATTTTTTGAAAGTGCTGCCGTAGAATAAAGGGGCTAACCAGGGTTAGCGATGGAAAGCTGAATTAGGGTGGGACTGATCTCGAGGAGGAGACGCTTCGTACAATTACGATAGAACTTCACATACAGGTAAGTTCGTTTAATCGTTTAATTGTACTGTGCGTCTCCTACTCGAGATATACCAAGTAGATGTTCAAAGTTATCACGGCAGCTCACGTTTGACAGTGCTTTTTGTTTTATTTATTTATTTTATGTATTTTTTTTTTTATATATATACGTAAGATTGCTGAACATTATAATCAAGAACTTAAAATAGACTTTGCAAAGTTGTCTCTTTCTTGTGCGATTTCACGGTCATAAAATCGCGCAAACGTCTGTGAACTAGCTGTCCAGCCTGCAGTTTTTCTGATTATGTCTATGGACACCCCTTACCTTTCAGCAGCAGAAGTTGCTGCGTGACGTGTAGAATAAGCATAAAAAATCTCCATGTCGACTCCGCTTTGCTCAAGAATATCCTTTACCCACCGACTGAGAGTTTGATTTGTCACTGCCCTATGTGGTTTTCTCCAAGAAATAAGAAGAGTCGTCGTTTGGCCTCGGAGGGCCTTTGTTTGTTCCAGATATGCCAGCAGAGCTGAGACGACACAAATTGACGTTTTTTCTGTAAATATTGGAAGGGTTAACAACGGTTGTTGCCAACCCTGGCCAAAAGTCTTCAACCAGGCAGGAATCTTTATCAAGATTTGATTGTCCGTCTGAGTGATGTTCTTGATATTGATAGACGCAATTGTTTGGAATCTATGGCCTGTTGTCAGAGCCAGCAGAACTACCAGTTTCTTTAACAGTTGTTCTAAAGAGATGTTAGAGTTTGGATACCATTGAGTCAAAAATTCCAATACAACTTTGGGATCCCATGTGAGGTCGTATTTGGGTGCTGAGGGGCGAAGCTTTGACGCACCTTTACAAAATCTTTTAATAGACGGATCCTTACCAATCTCTGGACCTATAAGTAATGATATAGCTGACCGAGTTGAATTCAAGGTTCCATATGATGCCCCTGCCTAATACTCTTTTGCCAGAAAATTCAGAATATTTGTGATCCCTGCAGACAAGGGATTAGTAGATGTTTGTTGGCAAAACTGCCACCATTATTTCATTGCTCCATCGTATTGACGTATCGAAGATTGGCTCAATGATGCCATGCTGACTTCCAAGGCACTTCCGGATATTCCTCTTAATGTGAAGGCCTGTTTGATAAGATCCCTGCCGCCAGGGTAAGCTGTGACCAAAGAGGATGCGGCTTCCTGCTGGACGAACATAATAAATCCGTACTAGGTTTAAATATAATTGGTGATTTCTCGAACATATTCATGCATCGAGGAAACCATGCTTGAGATGGCCAATACGGAATCAATAGAATACCTCTAGCGTTCTCTGCACAAATTTTCTATAAAACTTTAGGAATTAGTGCAAATGGTGGAAATGCATAAAAGAAGTAGGAATTCCAGATAATTGTAAAAGCGTCCACTACCATTGAGCCTGGGTCTTTCTTCCAAGAGACATAAGTGGCACATTTTTGGTTTACAATACTGGCAAACAAGTCAATGTCAGGCTGTCCCAGAACTTTGAAAATTTGTTGAAATGCTTTTTGTGACAATCCATACTCTAGTTCAGGTTCCAGTCGCCTCGATTCACAGTCAGCAATGACATTGTCTTTTGACTTGATGTATGACGCAAATATCCAAAGACCTCGAGCCTCACACCATTTCCAAATTTCCTTGGCCATCTTGCTCAACTTTTCAAACTGCACACCACCCATACAATTGATATATGCTATGGCCGTAGTATTGTCAATTCTCATTAAAATGTCGCAGTCATGCCTGTTTTTGACAAAACACTGCCTTGAATTCTAAGTAGTTAATGTGCTGTGATCTATCATCAGGGTTCCAGAACCCATTGACCCTCTCTTCCCCCATACAAGCTTCCCAGCCAGACAATGATGCATCTGAAAAGATCTCAACCACGAAGTTTGGACCTCTAATTGTACTGAACGTGGTCATAACATTAGATTTCCACCACGAAAGATCCTCTCTCACCTTGTGAGTGAGATTCATGCGGGCCTCAAAATTATCATTTGAAGCTTTTAACGCCAAGAACTTTTCTCTCTCCAGGTCCTTGCAATAGACCCAACCATACTTGACCGCTGGACAACACGACCCTAGTGTTCCCACCAGTGATGCAAAATCCCGAATCTTGCATCATTTTATTTTTTCCCATTGGTCTATGGATCTGTAGATGTTGAATCTTTTATCAAGCGGGAGTTTAATCCTCATCTCCTTGGAATTGAGACTAAACCATAAGAACTTGCATTCTCGTGCAGGGTGGGATTGACTTTTCTCCTCGTTGACAATAAAAACCCTAGCTGGGCTAAAAACTTACGAGTTTCGTCTACATTATTTCTACATTTCTCGAATGAGTCTTCGACGGACCATAGGTCATCCAAACATATGACCAATGTACGTCCTCTCGCTCTGAGATATGACGCAACCGGTCTCATTATTTTTGTGAAGACATATGGTGCTGTACTCAGTCCAAAGGGGAGACAAGTAAGTTCAAAAAGCTCATTATTAAACCAAAATCTTAAGAATTTTCGATCAGGATTAGCGGTAGGAACTGAGTAGTATGCGTCTGTTATGTCTAGGGTTGCCATGAAGCAATTTTGATTCATTAGATCCCTGGCTGTGCGCATATCCTCCAATTTGAAATGTTCAGTTTGGATAAATTTGTTGAGAGGCTTCAGGTTGAGGATAAGACGACTAGAACCATCTGGTTTAGGCACAAGAAAGATGCTAGAGATAAATTACTCTTTGACCTCCTGACAATGCTCGATTGCACCTTTCGAAAGTAGTTTGTTGATCTGTTCCGATAGTTGAATTGATTCTTGCCTTGACCAATTTGGTGCCTTAGAAACTACATTTTGTATGACGAAGGAACAGAAAGGAATCTTATAGCCTTTTATCCAAGATAAAACGACTCTATCTGTTGTGATTTTGTGCCAGGTGCTTAAAAACTCTCTTAAACGACCTGCTGTAACACTTACTGGTGAATTTATTTCTTTTTGAAATGGTTGTCCTCTTTTTTGTGAGTTGGTTTCTTGTATCGGGAGTTCTTGGAGTAATAATTCCCTGATTTCTTTGCCCCCCCCCCCCCCCCGTCGTCGTTGATCGCTGATGGTCCTGGAGTTGACGAGGTGGGCCTCGCAAGTTTTTGGGAGTCTTGGCTTTATTTGAAGGTGGAGGCTTGTACGAGGGTTTCAATTCTTTAGCAGAACGCTCCAGTTTCGCTGTCTTGAGAGCTTCATCAAATGCTTTCCTGCTGCTCATCCCGCTGAAGGTCCATCAACAATCTGCCAACCTCACTCAATTCGCCAATAACTAGCATCCGATTGAGGTCTTCCCCTTTCAGGAACCTCGACAATAGGGCACCAAGGGTAGCGAGGCAAGTTGTCATCTTCTGTTGTTTTTCGGAAATACGGATATCTCTTGTCACAACTGGCTCTTGAAGAACCTGTTTAACCTCCAGGTTGAGCTTTGGGGGTTTTATCCACAAACAGTTCTCTGGTGTGGCATGCTTCCTGGATGATTCAACACGCTCCACTTGTGGAAGGCCGTTTTTGATAATGCCTTGCCACAAGCATACGATGTGACTGTGTATTGCTGGGCCACGTGGCTGATTAATCTCCAGCTGTTTTCCCATTAGCTTCAGTATCTTTGGATCTAAGGGTGGATCTGTGGGGGGGCTGTGGCTCTGTAACCTGTGACTCCGCTGGTGTTTTAGCACCAACATTTTCTGGATTATTCAGAGAACTAGGAGTAGTCGGATTTACTTCTTCGGCTCCTTTTGACAGTGGGACAGTTTTGAATCCACCACGATGTCATTGCCTTGTTCAATTTCAGTCTCAACATTAGTACTTCGGTGGGAGCTGTGATACGAAGACGAAGGTGACATGGAGTGATCCTTATCTGTAATAAGGAAGGAAACTTAACCCCTGGGGTTACACAGTTTGCACTGGTGTTCTGGAAACTCCCTGAGCTCTAGTATTTCACATGTTCAGCCTGATCAAGTCATGTATTCTCACGAATTCCCTTGGAATGTGAGATATGAGACACTAAGGGGAAAATCAATGCTAGATTGATTCTACCACCCTTTACCTGATTGGCCTAGCCAAGTCAAGTATTATAACGAATTCCCTTATGGAATGTGAGATCTGAGACACCCTGGAGAAAATCAATCCTAGATCGATTCAGTAATCCTCCGAGAACGGGTTTTCGAGAATACTCGAACCTCGTACAAGTTCGGCTTAGCCAGCAAGGTCTCGGACGCGTCGTCCATAACCTCAAAATCCCAATATACCTACGATGTTTTTCGAGACAATATATCTGCTTCTCTTGCTTCTTTAATTTTTTCCTATGTCGTTTTATCACCTTTTCCATACTCTCATCATCTTCATCTGCATATCTTCTTTTCTTACCCATTTTTCTGCACTGTAAAACAAAACGCGTGGCTTTCTTTGGCACAAAGAAAAGGAATGACGAGATCGAACCAGGAATGGCGGAACGCGGACCTGGCGAAATCTAGTTTTACTTTCAAAAATGTGGCGCGAATGGCATAACGTAGGGGTACTACTTGGTATATCTCGAGGAGGAGACGCACAGTACAATTACGGATTTCGATAAGAAAATTAAAAGGGAATCGGTTCGTTGTTTTCGTCTGATTTTGTGAAGCAACTTGCTCAGATTAGGATAACTTTGAGATAACTTTGACGCTCATGGTGTTCTTTGTGCTCTTGTAAGCCGAGCTAGAGAGAGATACAACCACTGAGATCTTACAAGAGAACGAGAGAGAGACACACATTGAACTCCTGTGAGTGAGACTGATAACACTGCCCTTCAAGCATGCACATATTTCTATGTGTGAGATTGAGAATTTCATTAGCTTTGAGAGCGCACCTTTCTCGTTTGTTGATTGCAATCGTGAACGTGGCACACCTCGCCACGAAAAATCCAACGGCAGAGATCAAAACTATAGGTAGTTATAGTAGCTTTTATTAGAGCAGTTTGTTGTCAAACATGATGGGATATGGCGAATAAAGGATGAATAAATTATTATTTTTCTCAGCTCTGATTACTTGTTGCCAAGAAAATGGTTTGATACCTCATATAACTCAGGGCCATGGACACTCACTACACGTAGTCATCAGTCACAGGGTCATAACAGCACACTATATTTCGAATAATTATTTACAATAAATATTGTTACTCAATATTGCGTGAATAATTATATAATATGTGATGTTAACTTATCGGAGATCGTTAAAAAAAATTTTAAACAGTGGCTTTTGAATATCAAGTGCAAATTGATGTTAATATTTATAAAAATCTTCACAAGATTATTTAAAATAATATCGTAATAATATACATTTTGAAGTTGATACTCGAACTTTGTAGATAAGAGGAAAGGTCTTAATCAATCTAGTCGAGTTAAGGTGGTTAAGTCTGTCGCCTAACGTTTCGGCAAGTGATGTTCTGCGCTCATCAAAGGCTTCCAAGTCTTAGGTTAATAGATGCCGTATGTGAAACCTCTCGATGTTTATGGTTATCCATCGTGATTCTAATGGTTACGAATTGGATATCAAATTTCGGAAATTTAATACGGCGTATTCGAAATGGTGTCCACGATTATGAAAATTAAGCAAAAAATTCTAAAAACACGATATTTTTTGTCAGGTACCGGGTACTATTTGACCTGAAATAACCAATATACCATGTGAAAGGGTAAAAAACAAGTTTTCAAAAGAATTTTTGTCTACTGTTGCCGCTCTTCATGAACTATTCTCAAATTGGATACGAAATCTTTAAATTACTACCAAAATTCAAATTCCTCGCGAAAAATTTCGAAGAAATTTCCAATTGTGCGCATCAACACGAGCTTTAATTTAAGCCCAACCGCATGTAAATTGGTGAAGTAGAACTTCACCAATGAAAATAAAACTAAAAAATCGTCATTTGGTTGAAAAACTGGAACATGTTATTCATTTTTGATGCTGAATTAAACAACCTTATCCCGAAGAAGATAATTGACGAAGGACTTTCCCCCATTTTATCCTGCAATGCCCTTTTTTAAAGTTTTGAATTTTCGATTCGAACGTTCAATACTTACCTGATCTTTGGCTATTTCAGCATTCAGAAGTACTTCTTGCATCGAAAATTGGCGCTTATCTTTCAAGAAAGGGGGACGTATTACCTTGATATCATTATTTGTGCACAATTCATCGATCACACAGGCCCACAAAAATAAAAAAGTTGTGTGTGCTGGGGATCAAACCATTTTTTTTTTTTTTTCTTTTTATTTTTTCCCGCTGAACACGAATCTGAAGTAAAAATTAGGGGTCAATGGGAAAATTATCGAGGAAACCCATAAAAACTGATAAAAATCATGATCTAGTAATTTTTTCTATATGATGGTAATATCCTTATAATGTTCGTCGTTTCCGGACACGTTTGTCTTTAAATGATCTATGTAATGAATTTCTACTGCGCTTTTTTCCTCTTTTGTTTGTTTCTCTTTGTAATTACTGTTGGACGTTACAGAATAACAGTAATTACTGCTGGATGTTAGAAAGAGAAACAAACAAAAGAGGAAAAAAGCGCATTAGAAATCCATTACATAGATCATTTGCAGACAAACTTGTCCAGAAACGACGAATATTATCAGGATATTACTATTATATAGAAAAAATTACTAGATCACGATTTTTATCAGTTTTTATGAGTATTCTCGAAAATTTGCCCATAAACCCCTAATTTCTACTTCAGATTCGTGTTCAGCAGGCAAAAACAAAAAAAAAAAAAAATATGGTTTGATCCCAGCACACACAACTTTTTTTATTTTTGTGGACCTGTGTCATGAACCCTTTATCAACTATAATTGCCTGATCCTTCTGCGAACAGTCTATTATTCCACTCTGCTAAAAAAATGATCTTTCCGAAGTTCTTCCACCGTACACCTTATTTACATATAAGATTGAACCACCAGGAGTTACCTCTGTCAGGAATTTGAGGGTATGTGTATCCTTGTAATGTGAACAAGTTGCTATTTGCCAATACCAAGTTCTCCGGTTTTTGAATGAATACCTCTGTGCAATCCAAAACGATTCTCACATCAGAAAAATTATTGAGGCAGGAGGGTATATTCTTAGCAATCTCATCCTTTTTCGGAATGGGTATCCCACTTTCTTTTAAGCAATTACTTAATACATTGATCATGCGAATAGTTGTTTTTCCATGTTGTTAAACCTCCAAATACTTTAACAACATGCCGAGAATGGAGTGAGACATACATATTATGTTTTAACTTCATAAATGTCATAATAATCATGCTTGGAACATTTATTATTTTTGAAGTGTATTGTGAATAAGCTAGTTTTACAACGTCGGTGATGACGTTCAAAAGGTCGAAATTTGCAATACCGGTTAAGGTGTTCAATTCGCTATTAGTTTCGATTAATTCACAAAGATCTTCAAAAGAAGACCCTAGAGAGAATCTGACCAGGATTGCTAAGAAAATCGGTTAATCGTTTTTGCCGGAAAAATACTCCAGGGGCCTGTCCCCACCTTGTAAGAAATATTCAACGCATTCTGATTTTTTTTTGTTGACGGGCAGCTGATTCTATGAATAAAATCAATTAATTCGTCCCTGTTTTCATTGAAAAATGATTCACTCAGAACTATATTTCCAGCTTCAATAAATATTCCTTGCGTCTGAGTTTTGCCTCGATCGACTTCCTCTTCGCAGTCGAGACTCGCACATACCTCATGCACGATATGAAGGATCGATATTATCCCACTTTAAAAGGAACATATTTTTCAAGTCTCACGTAACCTGAAAAATGGAGAAAATTTTAAAGTAAAATTATCAAATTCTGTTAATAAGGAACGAACGATGCAATCTCAAATCTGATCCCTATCTTCCTTCGCCTTTGCCTTAATGCGCTGAAGATCCTATGCGAACGTAAACATGATGCGACCAAATTTCAGACGCGAGGAGTATTTCGAAGTTCAGTATGTTCTTATTATTGAATGTTACGTAACTTCTACATTTTTCAACTAATATCAAAGCTCAAGATCGGATTGTCCTAGTTTTGGAAGAGCGCCTTTAGTTTGCAAGAATAGCGGACGGCCACGCGTATACGGATATCCACCAAAAATTCTTTGACTAAGATTAAAGTTTTCTGTATGGGCCTGCAATCGCGTATTGAGCTTTTATTAACACTGACAAGGAGAGTGTCGGAACTCTGGGTAATGCTTTTGGACTAAACTGCCAGGGGTGTTTCCTTGGGCTAAAATATGAGGCTCACCATGCTTCATTCAATCTCATAGGCCCTTTCAGGTTTAACGTCGCCCAAATTGGAAAATTATCTCAGAATTCAGCGCCTTTCGCATTACTTCATGATGTTGCAACGAATTTCAGTTTCGTAGCTTATCTCGACTGGAAATAGACTGTCATAGAAAAAAGAAAGTATTTGCACCCTGAAAAGTATACTTTTCGAAAGTACAATCGCCAAAAAATTATTATATTATGCCTACCTGTTGTAAAATATTCATCCAATATACGGTAAGTCCATCCATATACCATTTGAGACCTATGCATAATAGATACCTGCGGATCGTCCGAAGGCGCAACTGGATTATCATTTTTTGAACAGTATCTCACAAGCTGCACATTACCACAAATCATCGAATTTCGTGAAGTTATAACGAAGATTTATCGTATAATTGTAGTCATCTGAAATTGGCATATCGGTAGAGGTGTCGGCTAAGTTAGGTTTCCATCGAACGTATCTGGAAAAATCAGTTTGCCATATTGGTATCGCATACATAAAAAATTACCTTTCATGATTACTATTCCGCCCATGAACAGCTTCTGCGAATATATTACAGTAACAATAACTTGTTAATAGGAATGTTACTTACACAACAATATGCAGGTAGAGGTTGACAGATCTCGATCGATGCTTACAGTGGATCCCTCGCGTCAGAAAGGAGCATCTCATTGGTCGATATTCCAAAGCCGACCAATCACGCGTAGCTTCCCAACGTCTCATTTGAACGAGCCGCGGAAGCATCGATCGAGATCTGTCAACATATTGTTGCGTAGGTAACATTCGTATTACCAAGTTATTGTTACCGTCATATATTCGCAGAAGCTGTTCGTGAAAGGTAATTTTTTATGTATGCGATACGAATATGTCAAACTGATTTTTCCAGATACGTTCGATAGAAACCTAACCTAGCCGACACATCTACCAATATGCCGATTTCAAATGACTACAATTTTACGACAAATCTTCGTTATAACTTCACGCAATTCGATGCTTTGTGGTAATGTGCAGCTTGTGAGATACTGTTCAAAGAATGACAATCCAGTTACGCCTTCGGACGATCCGCGGGTATCTATTATGCATAGGTCTCAAATGGTATATGGATGGACTTCGTTCATTGGATGAAGCCGCCCGGAACGTAACTCCTGGCCCCGTCGCTTCGGTGCTCGGCCCACGTACACACTCATACCTCACACGCACACAAACTCCCTCCCTCGCTCTCTCACCTCTGACATCACAATTATGAAGTAATGCGAAAGACGCTGAATTCTGAGATAATTTCGCAATTTGGGCGACGTTAAACCTGAAAGGGCCTATGAGATTGAATGAAGCATGGTGAGCCTCATATTTTGGCCCAAGGAAACACTCCTGGCAGTTTGGTCCAAAAGCGTGAAAATTTAAAAAAGTTCAAGCGTTCCTCAAAAAACTTTAATGTTTTCCTACTGTAAGCATCGCGAGAACATCAAAAATTAAAGTTTTTTATATTTATATAACGCGAGCATGTTTTACGCGGCTTTTCATGCCTGTTTTTGGTACCGAAAGTAGCTGTTTTAGCGACTGCGGCAGTCAATCAGTAGTGAGGGTGAGAAACTGTACAAATGAAGTGACTTTTGACTCCTAGGACGAAAAAGTACTCAAATACGTACTCTGCACATGCGCATTCGCTCTCGGCCCGTGCGTATTATTGTACTCCATACGAGGTCAACATAACCTCTTTATGAAAAAACTCGTAGAACATTCTTTTGTTCTATAAAACCCCATAAAAAGCACCTTTGGTGCAGAAACCTTCCGCCTAGTTATATAAATGTGATACTTACCCACAAAAAATACATTCTCATGCCAAGAAAACATCATACAATTATTATTTTATACAAAAATTCCTTCCTCGTAAAAAAACAATTCGAAATCAGATGTTATTCCCTAGTTGCCTAGTACCGACATCACGTTGAAAAAAAAAATAATTAAAAAAAAAAAAAAAAAATTTCGAGTACGTGGTACTAGGCGGGCCAATATTTTGTTTTATTATATTGGGATTATTGACGTGGTTCAATCGCCGTTTACTTATACTTGCATAGAAAGGGCCCGCCTAGTACCACGTACTCGAAATTTTTTTTTTTTTTTTTTAATTATTTTTTTTTCAACGTGATGTCGGTACTAGGCATCTGATTTCGAATTGTTTTTTTACGAGGAAGGAATTTTTGTATAAAATAATAATTGTATGATGTTTTCTTGGCATGAGAATGTATTTTTTGTGGGTAAGTATCACATTTATATAACTAGGCGGAAGGTTTCTGCACCAAAGGTGCTTTTTATGGGGATATCACTACTTTTGGTAAAATTTGATTAATTAAGTATAATTATTCTCGTATCCGTAATAAATTGTATAAATTGTCGACTACTCTCTATATGAAATATATATACTATATTTATATATAGGGGAGGGTGGGGCAAAATGGACCGGTAAAAAAAAAAAAAAAAAAATAGTCGCAAAATTCGAGTATGAATATGAACTTTATTGATACAATTGATGTGAAATTGACGAAAAATCTAGGACGTGAAAAAAAAAACTAAAGACTAAAAAAATTAAAATAAAGAAAAATAGCAACATAATTCATTATGGCTTTCCGGTTTGCACACAATAATCACACTGATATTGAATGTTCTTCGAGTTTTCTTCGATTCCACATCAATTGTATCAATCAAGTTCTTATTCATACTCAAGTTCTTCATTCAACCAGTTTTTTTTTTACCGGTCCATTTTGCCCCACCCTCCCCTATGTAGAGAGAGAGAGAGAGAATTCCGTGCCTCTTCTGGCGTTCTATTGTCTACTGGATCCCTCATATGAAAAGTCAATCGCCCTGTGATTTTAACGCATGAGAAATTTCCAAGTTAGTGCGACATGAATTAAGCAAATGTAATATTATCACAGCTTATTGCGTCGAATCAAAATTTGAGCAAAAGGTTAGTTTCCACATGAGAAAAGTATCTCGTAGAAATTATATAGTGTTTATTGCCTTCGCATAAAGATATCTAGACATTTACTCATGAATCTTGGTATACGAGTATCGATAATAATAATCTCTATTCATTGATATTATTTATGTTAAAATGGCATAATGGAGGTCAAAATTGAAAACTTTTCCTTGAACAACTTTTGACCGAGTCGACTTACAAAAAAATGACTTCAGACCTTTTTTGTAGAGCGTTCAATTTTCTAGAAAAACATGCCAAGAACTTTACTGTACGACGTATCGTTCGTTAGTTACAAAAATTAGAACGAACAAAAGTAGTTGTTCCTGTGTTATTCTTATGGGAAATCGAAAGTGCGATGCGGGCCATCTTAATATTAATATCAAGAGCTTATATTTCAACAGGCCCATTTTAGTACCTAAACGAGACTTTTGAACTTGATTTCAAGAGAAAAAAAAATGTCAATTTATCTCATAAAAAATAAATCGTACCATACCCTACATGATTGTTTGCTGAATTATACACATAACATTACGACCAAAAATAAATTGACATAATAAATCATACCCCGCATGATGGGATATGATACCGTACTGTAGTTGGTGGTTCGGCTACATTCCTTATCAGATATAAGCCATTAAAAAGGATTTAAAAAAAAAAAAAACTAGTTGTCGAAAATAGAGTTTACCAAAGCGCCATCTGGCTACTGACGTCCGTACTTGGTAGGTCTCTTCTCTCTACATAGCCTAGCGAAGGCCTCTCTATGCTAATTTTTATACACATAGGTTTAGTGTCACACTGACTGAAGGAGATGATGATGAACACTCGACGAAAACAAGTACGAATTACTTGAGACTAAAACGTCGAATAATCATATCTCAGCTCTACGTTCACCGATTTAATCGAAATAGGGCTTGAATGAAAGCTCTTTTTGGCCACATCCTGCGACAAATATTACAATTCCGTATTTATAGCGAGAAGGAAGAAATTAACGATCATAAATTGCCGTAACGGTCGTTCAGCTCTCGTTCGGGTATACATATAGACTCGGTCGAGTCTCGCGTGGCGCATACAAAAAATTTTTTTTTTTATATAACTAGGCGCGAGACTCTACCGAGTCTCTTGATATAGTGTGCACCATAGAGGCAAGGTCTTTTACGCATTGCGTACTTGCAATACTCGTCTTCGACTCGTCTACGACTCGTATTGCAACCTCACGCTCAGCGTAAAAAGACCTACGTTGCCTCCTTGGTACACACTGTACTATTACTTCCAGATGAACCTATAATTATTATTCAATAATTAATTTAAACGTCATCTTTCAAGAAGCAGGTTTTTTCCAATACCTTCGCATCTTCGAACCAACATCCGAAAGTATAGAGGCACGGGATTCTGAAATATATAAAGAACGCCGTAGTCATGCAAATTCTCGCAATACTGAAATCTACCGACAAATTTCGATAAAGAAGTTCTATTATAACTTTGTCGAAGCTCTGAAAGATCTAGCTACATCTAAATATGCGTATGAAACTTTAAGTTTCTCCCTCAAAATTCAGATTAATCGTATAGAGCTTTGGATTCGTACTACTTTTCGGAGAATTGGCCGAAATATCTGAGTAAATTATTTTTTTTTAATTCAGAGAAATAAGTTTTTAGCTACTGAGTACAATAATAGCGTTTATGTTCACCAAATTTTCACACAAATTTTTCTGACTTACCTGGTAGAATGTAATCAGACTGCTCAAAGTGTAAAGAACAAACGTGCATGTAAGGCGTAATACTTCTGCTGATTTGTAACGCTCGTTGCCACATTTTCTGCTCTTTTTTTTCATAGGGGATAGTTTTGCTTTTAAAGAGTTTTTCATGCTTTTGGTTTCTGCTAAAATAGTATTATTCGTTATCAAACTATATATGGGGCATTCCACGCCAAATCGACCACTTTTGACCCCGACCCCTTTCGATTTGGCTGAAACTTTTTTTACCATTTTCTACCCCACTAAAAACGTTTCCCAGAAATTTTTCAATTTTTTTTACCCAATCGAAAAAAAATGGCTTTTCTTTTTTTAAATAGAGATAACTTTTCCAAAAATTGACTTATCGTGTCGTTTTTTTCGAAAATTTTTGTTTTTGAATGAACTTTTAAAAAAAAAATAGAAAAAAATTATTCAGACCTATCTTCAACGTTTTTTTTTTTTAGATTTTCGGAAAAAAATTCAAATTTCTCGATGATTACCATTTTCGGAAAAAGATTAAAATTTCTCGATGATTACCATCTTTTATTTTTGTCTTCTTTTTCTCAGAAAAAACTTCGACATTTTCTGCAAATTCTCTGAAATTGGCAGGCTGGTGTGTTATGATTATGGTTGCAGATGTTGTGAGTCTGTTGAGGTCGTCGAGTTCGTGCCTCGTTTTTACACCTGAGGGTAACCGGATTACGTGCGGATGGTTGTAGTGAATAATATGTGCTCGTTAATATGATTACTATTAGAATTATTTATTGATACGTAGTTATATTAATGGTCGAAGACATGTTTGCGTTAACTATAATTTCTAGAGTTAGGTATTTAGGTGTTAACTATTTAAATATCGGCTTAGGAATTGAGTGTTTGAGAGTTGAGTGTTTGAGAGTTAGTTGAGGTGTTGATTGCTCGTTCTTCGAATCGTGAGGTTAAGACTTCCTTTGATTAAGGGTCATGGGATAGGATGTATGCAGGATGTTGGGTATCAAGTATTGAGAGTGAGAGGTATGGGGAACGTAACAGGTGTTTTTTCGTTTTCTATTTTTTTTTAATCAATTGAAAAAAAAATTGAAATTTTTTCGATGAATACTACTTTCAATTATTATTATTATTATTTTCTCTTCAAAGTTTAAGATTCTTTGTAGATCCTTCAAAATCCCTAGAATGGTATTATGAGAAATAAGCTGAGTGAAAAAAAAAAATTTGTTTCAAATGATTTTAAAAAAAATATAAAACGAAAAAACACCATTCTGCCAATTTCAGATAATTTTCAGAAAGTGTCAAAGTTTTTTCTAAGAAAAATAAAAAAAAAATAAAAAATGGTAATCATCGAGAAATTTTCGTTTTTTTCCGAAAATCTAAAAAAATCGTTGAAGATGGGTCTGAATAATTTTTTTCTCTTTTTTTTCGAAAAGTACATTCAAAAACAACACTTTCCAAAAAAAAAAACGCCCCGATAAGTCAATTTTTAATAAAGTTATGGCTATTTGAAGAAAAAGAGCCATTTTTTCTCGGTTGGGTAAAAAAATTTGAAAAAATTCTGAGAAACGTTTTCAGAGGGGTAGAAAAAGATAAAAAAGTTTCAGCCAAATCGAAAGGGGTCGGGCTAAAAAATGGTCGATTTGGCGTGGAATGCCCCATATGTATTACAATTATCACCATCTATGCGGTATCCCAAACGCCGTATGTATTCTACCATGTGTGTCTTGCGATAGCCGTCAGCCATGGCGGGCGACAGTTGACCTAATCTAATGAGTTCCGATTTCCGCCACCAGATAGCATGTTGGCCAACGAGAATTGCCTGACTCGTTATTTCGCGTTTATTTAGCGACCATTTACCGTTCCAAAGAATGAAATGCGCAAGTTAGTTATCTTGCCCTTGATTATCGTACTTCAGGGCTATCAAATTGGAGAGGAAAGTATTAAATAACTGGCAAAGTGTTTCGGTGATAGCTCAAAGATTCGAGGTAGTGCTCTCACTAGAAAATAAAAATGCGAATCTTTTTCACGTAGCTATAGTGTCTTGCATGTGGGTGATTCTGGAAATTAGTATCTAGGTTTGAGGATTCACTATCTACAATTCTCTTTTAACCTTAGACATCCTTCATTTCAGTCACGAAAAGCATCAAAATTTTGCTTCAGATTTTTTTGGATTTGTTGCAATGCGTACTTCTATTTTTTTCCAAACCATTCAGCACAGAATACTATCGGTATGTGATGTTCAGATTAATATTTATCAATTAATCACACTGGTCAACAGTGATTTTATTGCCGTTGAGATGAGAGTGGTTCTAGGCTGACTTTACACTAACAATTTAACGATTAAACGAACTTACCTGTAAGTGAAGTTCTATCGTAATTGTACGAAGTGCCTCTTCCGAAGAGATCACCAGGCAGTACCCCTTCTTTCATGCGATGGAGCCACAGGTTGAAAGGAAAAAACTGCCTGGCAGCGCCACCGTCTATCCGGTGGCACGCCAGCACAATCTCATTTCTTCAAAGATCTGCGGAAACTGTTAAAGGGTTAATGACTGTAAAAGTCCTGGGATTCTTCGGAAGAGGCGCTTCATACAATTACGATAGAATTTCACATACAGGTAAGTTCGTTTAATCGTTAAATTGTATTGCGCGCCTCTTCCTTGAGATCACCAGGTAGATGTTTAAAGAAGAAGTTCCGGCGTATACATGTGTTATTTGGCAGTACAGTATTTAATGACGTTATTAATATAATATGTTTAGGATCAAAACAAAAAACCAATAGCTTATGATTCTAGAACCGCCTCAGCGAATGATTGCTTATTTGGGCATATTTTACGGTCATAGAATATAGCAAAGGTTTTCGACCTTTCCGACCATCCAGCCGTTTTTCTAATTAGGTCAATAGCAACACAATTTTTTTTAGCGGCTGATGTAGACGCGTGGCGCGTACTGTATGCCGTAAAAATGTCGGTGTTTATTCCGCTGTTACTTAATATGATTTTAATCCAGCGACTTAACGACTGGGTAGTTACCGCTCTGTGTGGCTTCTTAAAAGATATAAAAAGCGTCTTAGAATTGTTGCGTATTAAACGCGTTCGATCGATGTATGCCACCAGAGTGGATGCAGAGCATATTGTTTCGTCTCTTAGGTAAAAGGGTAGAGTTAGAACAGGTTAAGACCTCCCTGGTTTGGTCGTTTTTATCCTCGCCGGAACCTTTATCTCTATACCATCCTTAACGTTCTTAATGTCGTCCACATTGATGAACACTAGGGTTTGCATCCGATGACCCGTTGTCAAGGCGAGAAGTGTCACTAGCTTCATAGTGAGCTGTTCAAGTGAAATGGAGTCGTTAGGGTACCATTTAGAAAGAAATTCTAAAACAACGCCCGGCTCCCACGTTTCATCATACTCAGGTCGAGAAGGACGGATGTTCGCGATGCCCTTGGAAACCCTTTTTATTTCCGGATCCTGACCTATGTGAGGTCCCAGGATCAGCAATAATGCCGATCTGTAACTGTTTATGGTACCGTACGATGCATTTTTTCGAAACTCGGTTCCTAAAAAACTCAAAACCTCTCTAGGCGATGCTGATACAAAATGAATGTCTTTTTCATGACAAAAGTTCCACCACTTTTTCCACGCAGTTTCGGATTGACGACGAGAGCCCTCACTTATTGATGCAATTGCAAGTTCAATGGTTTCTGGGGGTATTCCTCGGAATGCGAAGGCCTGTGACATAACACTCCTGCCACCAGGGTAAGACGGCACCACAAGGGGTGCGGCTCTCTGTTTGAGGAATGCAACAAGTTAATGTTGGGTTCGAAGAAAATTGGAGTGCTTTCGAACATTTTCATGCAAATTGGAAACCACGCCTGCGTTGGCCAGTGAGGAACAATGATAATTCCTCGTGAGCGTTCAAATTTTACCTTTTTTAGAATCTTAAGAATCAATGAAAACGGCGGAAAAGCATAGAAAAAATAAGATCGCCAGCTAATAGTAAATGCATCGACCGCCACGGAATTCGGATCTTCTTTCCAAGAAACATACTTCTTGCATTTTTTGTTAGATCTTGTCGCAAATAAGTCAATTTCCGGTACAGCATGCGATTGGCATATTTTTTCGAAGGCTTTGTTTGACAACTCGAACTCTGTCTCAGGTTCTAACCGTCTAGACTCAGAGTCTGCGACAACGTTGTCTTCTGATCGGATATATGAGGAAAAGACCCATATATTCTGAGCTTCACACCACATCCGCAGTTTCTTAGCCAGCCTGCTTAGGCCCTCGTATCGAGTACCCCCCATGTGGTTAATATAAGAGATCGCGGTAGTGTTATCAATTCGAAGCAGCACGTTGCAATTTGAAAGGTGATCCACGGAACATTTTCGCCCGAAAAATGCAGACAATAATTCTAAATAGTTTATATGCTTTTCTCGATCGATCGAATTCCAGAATCCATGTGACCTATCTTTTCCGCAACAAACACCCCAGCCCGATCGTGAGGCATCAGAGAAAATTTCGATATCAGAGGAAAAGTCGTTGACGGGATTGTTTGCGGACATGATGCTACGCTTCCACCATAGTAAATCCGGTTGGACATCGACTGATAATTTAACCCGCGCCTCATAATTGTCGTGATTAATTTTTAAAACTCTGCATTTTTCACGTTCCATGTCTCTTAGATACACCCAACCATATTTTATTCCATAATAATAGGATCCAAGTGTTTCAATGAAAGAGGCGAATTCTCTAATTTTACAAGACTTGTTCTTCAAGAACCGTTCTACCAATAATAAAACTCTTCGCCTCCTATCATCGGGTAATTCTATTAACATTTTTCGAGAGTCTAAGATAAGTCCCAGAAATTTGCACCTTTGAGTAGGTATCATACAACTTTTGTCAATATTTACAATGAAACCCAATTTTTCTAATAACGAACGAGACTGTCCTATATTCGAGAAGTACTCCAATATTTCATATTAGTAGTTTTGTTTTGATTTTCATTCAGATTTTATATATTACATTAAGAGTTGGCATTGTATGAATAATTGTTTGGATAGTTGCCATGGAGTGGAAGAAAAGGCACTCGTAATAAATATTGGAAATAGACGGACGTGTTTTAATTGATTAATTTGAATCGCTGCTTCTAAATTAATATTCTTCATTTAAATCATATCCATTTAATCATTTAACCAATTCATTCCTTTGTCGACTCAGGTATTGGTTGTAGAATAATGTTTTAAGATCATCCGAAAGGACTATCACAAGATTTTAAGCCACATAATGTAAAAGTATTCGGGCATCAATATATAAACGAAGTTACATCATTGGTGAAGATCTGTGAGATCTGTATAACGTTATTTTAAAGGGAGAAAGAAAAATCAGCTGACACACTAATTTAAAAAAAACCAACAGCGCAGATCGATCCATAATTATAATCATTTCCACAAGCTTTTCTAACTTGTGAAGGATTTTGTGACTGGTTTCAAAAGACGTTTCATAGTTTCATATCAAGAAAATTCCTACTCCCGTCACATATTATTTAAGCAATCTTAGAAAGAAAGATTTTCCTATCAGGAGTAAATCGTCCAAATAGATCACTGACACATATCCGTATTTTCTGAGATATGATACTACTGGTCTCATGATTTTTGAGAAGACGTATGGCGCGGTATTCAACCCAAATGGCAGGCAAGTGAACTCAAAGAGATGACCGTTGAATGAAAATCTGAGATACTATCTGTATGATTCTGCAATCGGGATCAGATGATATGCATCTTTTAAATCTAATGTTGCCATAAAACAATCCTCGTATATTAGATCTCTAGCTGTTCTGATATCTTCAGACTTGAAATGCGCTGTCCTAATGAAAGTATTTAATGATTTTAGGTTTAAGATCAATCGAGATGTTCCATCCGGTTTTGGAACAGTAAAAATGCTGGATAGAAATTGCCCCTCCATGGCCTGGCAGCGGTGGATTACTCCTTTTTCTAAAAGCTTTTCTATTTGATGCATAATCTGAGACTCTTCTCTGAATGACCAATGGGGCTCTTTTGAAGGTGAAATTTGAAAAACTTTAGAGCTAAAGGGTATCTCGTAACCTGAGATCCAATTAAGAACTATTGTATCTGATGTTATTGCGAGCCATTGATTCTTGAACCAATTTAACCTGCCTGCCAGTATATTTACTTGGTTTAGCGTGTTGAAGAGTAACCCCGAGTCTTCTTGGGTATCGGCCTGGACTGTTCCCTTGAGCGGCTGTACTGCGAGCTGCGTTGATTGTATGGCTTTTGTTGCCCGCCTGACGTTCTGGTCCGAGATCTCGATTGGCTCTGTCGAGGCGGGCCTGTTACGTTTTTTGGCTGACGATTAACCGTAGGTTCGGCGGTGGGCTTCAGTACTTTACTAGTACGTTCCATAGCTTGTGCTGTCTTTATATGACCCTCAAGTTCTGTTCCGAACAGGAGGTCATCGATGTTTGTAGCTTCAAGTGCTGCCTTTGCCGAGGCATTGACGTTTGCCAGTACACGTGACTTTCTTGTGAGCGAAGTATCTCTTTGAAGATCAATAAGGAGTCTGCCAGCCTCGCTTATCCACTCTAGAGTCATTCCACGTCAAACCGGACACCTTTTTGACCTCGATGTTTCCGATTTCGTTCTAATTTTTTTAACGGGTTCTTTGGAACAAATAAATTCATCAAACAATTTTTCGTTTTTTTTTCCGCCCCTATTTTCCAAGTTACACGGGGGTGAAATTCACGAAAAACGGCCAAAAATCGAAAACATACTCCTCTTCAAACGGTCATATCTTTGGCTGTGTTTGTCCTAGAGTCTTCTTTCGAGAACCATTTTGAAGCTATTGAATGGCACTATTATTATATATTCATTGAATTCTGCGACAAAGAGCGATTCCATTTGTTATAGACAAATATATTATTCAAACGTGGTTTTCTAAGTGAGAACCACGCTTTAAAATTCCCAAAAAAATATGAGCGTATTCCTTGATCAATTTCCTATAAAACTGGTAAGTTATAGAATGGAACTCCGATGGAAACTATATTAAAACGATTTATTTATAAGCGACGGCGCGCGCTGCCGCTGAGAGACCTGGCTCGGGTACGTAAGGAAGAAATGGTGGGCATGTAGATCTATATTAAAAAAATTCACCATGTCAGAAAACAATGTATATCATATTAGTTTATTGAATATCTAACTAACGATAAGTAAATCATGATCCTAAATCTGGCATAAAGATCCCCTAGTCACATTATATTATACCTATATGTATAATACCTGAATTGATGAATACACTATAATTAATTCAATAGAAGTTTGGTTTATTCATATAATTGCTTCCATAGCTGTTGAAGTTAAAGCAAAAATATAAATAATTATATTATTGTTAAAGTTAGTTGAAAGAAATAACGGGGCAATTTTTTGTCAAATTAAGAAAATAAAGCAATTAAATTAGGAAAGTTTATTAAAAATTTTAGGGTGGTTTATTTGGAAACAACGGCCTGCACTGACTTTTCGGTATCAGAGTATCCCTTACATTAGTTATTAATTTATTTTTCGTTTGTGGCAGAATACAATGAAATGTCAGTGTACCATGAACTAATTTAGCTTTCCCGAAACGAGGCTGCAATGCAGTTCAGTGGAAAATTCTAAATCAGTATTTTTAATATTTTTGATATTCTGCACCCATAGAAAAAAAAAATTGTGGTGTATTTATTGGTTCCTGCAAGGATTCCAGACTTGCTTTAGCTGCTAGTCTTTAGAGGGCTCCTCCTAAGCCAATAACAAAAAAATAAATTAATGCGACTAACAAAGAATGAATTAATAGACAAGAGATACTCTGATGCCGAAAAGTCAGTAGAGGCCGTTGTTCCTAAATAAACCACTAATTATAAGCAAATATAACGACTTCCAGGTATTATATATGGTATAATGTGACTAGGGGATCCTTATGTCAGATTTAGGATCATGATTTACTTATCGTTAGTTAGATATTCAATAAAACAATATGATATACATTGTTTTCTGACATGGTGAATTTTTTTAATATAGATCTACATGCCCACCATTTCTTCCTTACGCGAGCTACACGTACCCGAGCCAGGTCTCTCAGCGGCAGCGCGCGCCGTCGCTTATAAATAAATCGTTTTAATATAGTTTCCATCGGAGTTCCATTCTATAACTTACCAGTTTTATAGGAAATTGATCAAGGAATACGCTCATATTTTTTTGGGAATTTTAAAGCGTGGTTCTCACCTAGAAAACCACGTTTGAATAATATATTTGTTTATAACAAATGGAATCGCTCTTTGTCGCAGAATTCAATAAATATATAATAATAGTGCCATTCAATAGCTTCAAAATGGTTCTCGAAAGAAGACTCTAGGACAAACACAGCCAAAGATATGACCGTTTGAAGAGGAGTATGTTTTCGATTTTCGGCCGTTTTTCGTGAATTTCACCCCCGTGTAACTTGGAAAATAGGGGCGGAAAAAAAAAAACGAAAAATTGTTTGACAATTTATTTGTTCCAAAGAACCCGTTAAAAAAATTAGAACGAAATCGGAAACATCGAGGTCAATTTTTGATTTATTTTGTCCGGTTTGACGTGGAATGACTCTCTAGCGATGCTAGTTTTTCGATTTTATCATCTTTTAACAACATGGTTAATACTAAACCCAGAGCAGAAAGGCACGCAGCAGTCTTTGTTTGCTTTGTAATCAACCTAATATCTCTGGTAACAACTGACTCTGGGAGAGATGCTTTTACCTCCGGATTTAGTTTTGACGGGCCGATGTAAGTACAATTTTCTGGCACAGCATACTTTCTGGTGAGTGAGGAACGTTCCTCATCTGGCAATCCTTTTTTGATTACTTCTTGCCACCTTATAGCCGAATCACTGTGGATTGGGGGAGCCAAAGGATTTTCAGGTTCGAGTCGTTTGCCAATTGTATCCAATATATTCTCATCGAGAGGTGGGTTGTTTTCTGCTTGGTTTGATGTGTCGATCAATGGCTGCATTACTTGCTCTATATGCGCTGCAGAAGTCGATGGTGTTATGATTATGGTTGTGGATGTTGTGAGTTCTGTTGAGATCGTTGAGTTCGTACCTCGTTTTTACACCTGAGGGTAACCGGATTACGTGCGGATGGTTGAAGTGAATAATGTGTGCTCGTTGGTATGATCGTAATTAGAATTATTTATTGATACGTGGTTATATTGATGGTTGAAGACAAGTATGCGTTAACTGTAATGTCTTAAAGTTAGGTATTAACTATTTAGATGTAGGATTTGAGTGTTTGACAGTTGATTGTTCGAGAGTTAATTGATGTGTTGATAGCTCGATGGCTAATTGAAGAGTGAGTGCTAATAATGAGTATGGTGTCCGTTCGAGAGCGAGTTCTTTGTCTCTTGGGCGTGAGCGTGTTAAGCTGCAAGGTTTGCAGTTTATAGGTACTTAGGTAGGGATGATGGTTCTTCGAATCGTGAGGTTGAGACTTCCTTTGATTAAGGGTCATGGGATAGGATGCATGCAGGATGTTGTGTATCAAGTATTGGGAGTGAGAGGTATAGGGAACGTAACACGCCCATCCCCGGGGGAAAAAAAAATTTGCTCCTCTGAAGCAGGGGAAAATTTTTTTTTTTTTTTTTCAAAAATTTCTATGTTAGGTACAAGATTTTATGTTTACGGTAGTAAACATTTCTATGTTTACGGTAGTAAACATTTCTATGTTTACGGTAGTAAACATGTCTATATTTACGTTAGTGAATATATCTAGGTATATGTATTATGATTTCGATTTCGAAATTGTAATATGTTTAAAGTTATAAGGTTTTATATTTACGACAGTAAATATAATTATATTTACGTTAGTGAATATATCCAGGTGTATTGATTATGATTTTGATCTCGAAATTATAATATAATTAAAGTTGCTTATTTGCAATAAGTTCGGTTAGTTATAAATGTCTTATGCTGAGTTAGTACATGTATGGTATATTGAATGTTAGGGTTTCGAGTTTAAGATAGCTAAAGAAGATTGAAGTTTAAATGTTTTGAGTTGGAAGATTGGGTTAGAGTGGGAAATTTGGGGGGTTGGAATAAGGATTGTTTAAACATTTGGTTTCTTGGAAGGACAAGATGGAGGAGAGGTAAGGGTTCGACGGACGTGGTGAAACAATAGGGGGAAGTTTTTCGATGAGCACAAAAGGAGTCATAAAGGAATTGTTTGAAGGAGAGTTTGAATTTTTGGGTCTCCCACATTTGGTTGCCAAATGTTTTCCCAAAGGTATGAGACGAGGTTGTTATGGTCCTTTGCCTCAAGGCATGACCGGCAATTGAGTTTGTTAAGCCCTCTAGTAATGTTTCGGATAGACCTTAAAAATAATTAACTATTGACTTACTAACTAAATGGGTTGATTAAATAGGGCGTGACATAGCACGCAACAATATCTGATTAATAATGAAATATATATGCTATCTTAGCGTTGTAGGTATTGTAATATATAATAAGTTTTGTTAGGTTTTTGTGAAGCGTTTCTTATGTCGCGTAAAAGGATGTATGAGGTGTTTCGATAATTTCTACGTTTGGTGTGATAGGAGTAGTAGTAGTTGCTGAGGGGTTGGCCTGCTGAATGATGATTTGCGTGTGAGGTGTTCGTGGTCGTGTGGCTATTTCTTGTGTTTCTGGTGGGTTATCTGGTTCGGTTTGATTCTGATTTCCACGGTAGCTAACTATTTGATTATTTGGTTCGTATCGTTGACAGAGGGTTTGAATTATTGTAAAAATTTTCAATAGTTTGCTTAGTATCGAGAATTTGTTTGCGATGTACATTAGTGATAATGATCCGAATAAAGAAGAAACGTAATATAATATGCTTTCGATACGGTTTTCGTTATCCGTGGATTCTTTATGTTTAGTTATTTCGTTTGTTTGTTTGATAATATCGTCGAGTGTCAAGCCGTTTGAAGTTAAATCTTTAGAGTTGAGGTATGGGGTCTTGTTGAGTGTTGCTATCGGGATAAGGGATAAATTTTTGGGGTCTTCGTTTTCGGATGGGTTATAGAAGTCTGAGATATTTAAATTGAATTTCGGTGCATAAGAGTGGGTTTCCGTTGTTTGGTAGTGTTTTATGTTAATAAATGTTAAGTATTGGTTTATTTGGCTAGTTTGATTTTATTTATGTGGACTATTTTCGTTTTGTTGTCGTTTATTTGAATTTCTGCGTTAATGTTGTTAATTATTCGAATTATTTTGTATGGTCCTTTATAGTGGTCGTCTAGTTTCTTTTTTGTTTCGTTGATCAAATAGACATATTGTCCTGGTTGGAAGCTGTGCGCGTTTATATGTTTATCGTATCTCAATTTTGATTTTGATTTTGCGTTTTTTAGATTGTTTGTAGCGTCTTGTCTAGTTTCTTTGAGTCGGGTTATTATTTCTTGGAGGTATTCCTCATATTTGTTTGAAACGTTTTTGTCTACGCGTATGTTTGATAGTTGGCGCGCTATCATTCCGAAAATGAGTTCGTGTGGTGTGTAACCGGTACCTTCGTGTACTGATGTGTTGTACGAGAATATTGCAAAGCGAATCCATTTGTCCCAGTTATTTTTATTATTAATGTAGTGTTTTAAGTATTCGATTAAGACTTGATGGCTGCGTTCGAGGGAACCGTTGGATTGGGGATGGTAAGCTGTTGTTTTGATTTGTTTGATTCTGAAGATTTTTGCTAATTGTTTCATCACGGGACTTAGAAAGTTTGGACCTTGGTCTGTTAGGATTGATTCGGGTGCTCCGTAGCGGCAAATAAAATTTTCTGCGAATGCTTTGGCGATTGTTGTCGATGTCATGTTTTTTAGTGGTATTGCTTCTGAATATTTGGTTAGGTTATCTTGGATTGTTAGTAAATATTTATTTTGTGAGTTTGAAGTTGGTAAGGGTCCGACAATGTCTAATGAGACTTTTTCGAAAGCTGTTGTCGGTGTGTCGGTTATCACCATCGGAAGTTTGACTTTATTTCTGACAAGTTTTCGTTTTTGACAGCTTTCGCATGATTCTATAAATTTGCCTATGTCGTTTTTCATGTTCGGCCAGAAATATATTGCTCGGATTCGTTTAAATGTTTTAGTTATTCCTTTGTGGCCAGCTATTACGGATTCGTGATTTTCGCGAATTATGTCTTGGCGTAGTTCTGGTTTAGGAACGTTGATTTCGTTGAGGCATATGTTAACTGTAATGTCTGTGTAGTTGAAGACTTTTCTGAGAATATTTTTTATTGCGAACCAATTTAATTTGTCGAATCCGCTGCCTATTTTAGAAATTGAAAAGGATTTTATGTGTTTTGCTTGTAGTATGTCACGAAGAATAATTAGTTTGTTATGTATTCCTTCTACCGTTGATTTTTCGTAGTTTTTGTTTTGTGTTACAAGACTGAAGATGAATTTTTTATTATTTGGTGTTATGATTACGCTATTTATTTCTGGGTTTTGAGATTTTAGGAAATTTGTATCTAGGCTGCCAATATCGATTAATTGTTTAGCAACTCCTTTTTTTATAATGCAGTCAGCTGGCATGCAGTGTACATAGTTATCTCTTTTCATGAGAATATCGTCGTTTGTTTCTTTGATGTTGGTCGCTGTTGGCGTTGGATCTATTTGGCTGAAATGTGGAATGGGGTTTTGGGGTGGATTTTGTCGTGTATTATCTAAACTCGTTTCTTCGATGTTGTGTGAGCTTTGGTTAACGTTTGGAGGGGGATCATTATTTTCTGGAATATTGTTCGGGTTTTTATGTATGTTTGTTTCTGTGTAGTTGTTTTTTGGATTTTCAGGTATGTTTGTATGTTCGGTTTGTATGAAATTTTCGTTATTTGAGTTTGGATTTTCGGGGTTATTTTCTGGATGTGGTGCGGTTCTTTGACTTGGTTTGAAATCACAAATAGTTATTTTTACGTCTGAATTTTGGAAAACGAAGTAAATCATTGATCGAACGGTCTTCCAGTTTAGTTTGTCTAGTCCGCTACCTATTTTTGGTATAGATATCGACTGTACATTGTCTGATTCTAGTTTTTGTCTGAGCTTACATATAATATTATACATAGTTTCGTACGTGGGCTTGTTGAAAAATTCCGCTTTGGTGATTAAGTTATACACTTTGATATTATTGTACGGTGTTACTATGATGTCACCTACTCGGGGGTTATTTGATTTTAATACGTCGTGATTTATAATGTTTCGTTCAATCATTTCTTGTGCTATACCTTGTCCGATTAGACAGTCAGCTGGGATGCAATGTGCTAAATTATCGTCTTTTGTAAATAAATCTTCGGTTATCTCTGTTATGAATTGGTTTTCTAGATCTGGTAAGAGTTTTGAGACTTCTCGAAATTGTTTGTAGGATGGGTTATGGTAAATGGATTCTGTGATTGGGCATGTAGTGTGTTGTCTTGGGGTGGTAGTTTTGGGTATTGTTGTTCGTTGTTTTTCTTTCACGACGTCTGAATATGATTTTTTATAATTCGTTTTGTGAGTCTCTGATTCACTAGAAACGGGCGATTTTTGTTTTGAAGTAGAATTTTTGCGGTTCGAGGTCCACGATTCGCTGGAGGTAGGGAGTTTTTGTTTATAATAAGGGATATGGTCGTCGTCTGACGATGTGTCAAGTGGTAGAGGAGGAGATTTGGGTTTTCTTGGTCGTAGTTTATATTTGTATGCGTGTGTTGGAGATCGTGCGCTAGTGCGTTCGCTGCACGTTGTTTTTTCTTCGCGCGTGTTACTTGAGTCTGGGTTATCGCTAGGACTGTTTGGAGTGAGATTAGGCTTGCTGAATGAAGTGTTTCTGTTCGAATAGCGTTCGGTATTTCGTAATCTTTTATTTAGAGGTAAATTGTCTGGGGAAATATCTGTATACGTAGCGTTTCGTTTTTGATCGATTCTCTTGAACAATGGTAAATTATCAGCGGAGGTGTCCGTAGATGAATCGATTTTTATTGTTTTAGTAGATTTTGAAACGTTAATTGGTTTTTTAGGCATCGGGAAACTGTCTGTCGAGTCGCCTGTGGATGGATCTTCTGAAAATGTGGTCAGATTGTCTAAGAGACTCTCCATTTCGGTATCAGTTGATGAGTTATTTCCTGTATGTTTGTCTGGTAGGTGAATTAGTCTCTTTGTGAGTATTTGATTATCTACAGAACTGTCGGTTTGTGAATAGTTTGTTAGGGGTCTATTTGGGAAGTTTACTATTTCTCTTGCTGATGGTAGACAATCCATGGAGGTATGTGTAGGTTCGTCGTTGTCTGTATTTGTATCGATGTCGCCTTTATATTTCTTTACGGGAGCGGGGTTTGGTGATTCATCTGTACTTTGTCGCGGGTGAGTTGGGAATTGGTGTGCTTCTTTTCTTCGTTTCGCGTCAGGATTTGATATACTATCTGTGCTCGGATTTCGGTCGCGTTTTGCATTGATTGGTAGTAGTTTATTAGCATCTACAGGTGGATTGCGTGATAGTGCGTCTGCATTGCAATTGATTTGGCCTTTTTTGTATACGACAGCATAGTCGTATTCTTCTAGTTTGAATCTCCATCTCAGTAATCGTGAGGTTGGGTCTTTGACGCTGCTGACCCAGACGAGAGGTTTGTGATCGGTAACAAGTGTAAATCTATGTCCATATAAGTAAGGTCTGAAATGGTGGACTGAATATACGATGGCTAGTAGTTCTTTTTCGATTACGGAATAATTTAGTTCTGCTTTGTTTAGTGTCCGCGAAGTATAGGCTATCGGTAAGTCTTCTCCTATCTTACCTTGGCTGAGTACGGCGCCTATCGCATATTTAGATGCGTCAGTTGTTAAGATAAATGGTTGATCGAATTTGGGGTATTGTAATATAGGGGATATACATATCGAGTCTCGTAAGGTTTCGAAGGCCATTTGGTGTTCGGATGTCCAGAGGAATTTAACGTTCTTTTTGAGTAGTGCAGTTAATGGTCTCGATATTTTTGAAAAGTTTTCGATAAAGCGTCTGTAATAGCCGACTAGGCCGAGGAATTGTTTGATTTGTCTGGCTGTTTTAGGAACTGGATATGATTTGACTGCTATTATTTTCTTAGGGTCTGGTTTTACACCGTTTTCTGTAATAATGTGTCCTAAGTAGACTACTTCTTTTCTTAGGAATTCGCATTTTCCAATTTGTAGACTGAGATTCGCTGATTGTAGTCGATTTGCTAGTTTTCTGAATTTAGTTTCGTGTTCTTCTATGGAGTGTGCGTAGATAACGATATCGTCTAAATATACGAATGCAATGTTTCCTTCTAGACCGGAAAGAACTTGGTTCATCAGTCTTTGAAATGTCGCCGGGGCGTTTTTGAGTCCGTATGGCATGTCATTAAATTCGTAATGGGCATGTGGAGTTAAAAAAGCTGTTTTATGGGCGTCGATTGGGTCCATGGGGATTTGGTGAAAGCCTGAAGCGAGATCGAAGGTTGAGAAATATTTAGCGTTTCCTAACTGGTCGAGTATGTCGTTTATGTTTGGCAGGGGGTACGCGTCGCCTATGGTTTTTTCGTTGAGTTTTCTGAAATCTATAACCATTCTCCATCTTTTGTTGCCTTCCGCACCTGGTTTTTTAGGTACGATCCACACGGGGGAGTTATAAGGAGAGGATGATGGTTTGATGATATTTTGGTCTAATAAGTCGGAAACTTGTTTCTGTATCTCGTCTTTGTGGATGCTTGGGTATCGATATTGTTTTACGTTAATTGGGATGTTGTCTGTGGTTGGAATTGAATGTTTTGCTAAGGGCGTATGTGATAGTTTATCGCCTGGTAGGAAAAATAGGTGGTTGAATTCTGTTGTAAGTGCGAGTATGGATTCTTTTTCTTCGTTGTTTAGGTGATCTAGATGCATCAAGTTTTTAAGGATCGTTAATCTTTCGGATTTATTGTTATTATTATTGGCAGTTGTAGTAGCGTTAGGTTCGATTGTGTCGTTTATTGTTAACACGTTTAGTTTTTCGTGCGTATCCTGAGTTGGGTTATGAGGTTTAGTATCGTAGATTTTTACTGTAATATTTGTATTATTGAAGGTTGAGATTATTATTTTCAAAATGTTATCCCATTTTTGTTTGCCTAGTTCGTCAGATAGGTCAGGAATTGAGATTGATTTTGTGTTTTGCGTTAGTAAATGATTTTTCAGGGTATCGAGTGTTTTCGTAATCATTATATCGTCTGTGTCACTGTAATATGTTTCCATAATTATTGAGTGGTATAATATTTGTGAGGTGTTAGGGATTGTATCTTTTATAGTAGCTCCGACTATACTATTTTTTGCGTAGGTGATGAGCTCGTACTCGTTCAAATTGCAGGCTTCTAGTAATTTGACCGAAATTCCTCGTAATATTTGGAATTTTTGTGGTATGAAATGAATGATTGCGCCTGTAGAATTGTATATGTCACCGTGAGTTCTTGAGATTTGTTCGAGCGCTGGGCGTTCTGTAGTAGTTTCTCGTGTGAGTGTACTAAATGTTTCGAGCACAGGTTCTAGGGTTACTGTCGGCACTCTTATTTCGACAGCTGATTCGTTTGAGTTGATCGCGTATATGCATGCTTGACCGTTTCTATTTGTTAGGAGTGCTTTACCGCAGTGGATATTGTGACCTAGATTGATTGTATCTACGTAACCTTGATTGATTTCTGAATTTGCGATTTTAATAGGGATTACTTGGGCTGTACGGCCTGGTATTGTGATGGTCTCGGCGATTGTATGTGAATTATGTTTTTGGAGTTTGAAGGGAATTACTGTATCTATCAGAGTTAGCGTATTGGATTTGTAAGAAATTAGAGCTTTTTCTTTGGATAGCAAGGGTTGTCCGATAATGCCGTCTTGAGCTATTGGGAAGTCGTCGGGGACAATGTGAAATTCGTGGTGATTGTCGTTGATTTTTAATTTGGTTTCAGCTAAGGTACTAATGAATCCATCTGTTATTCCCGTCATTTTTCGCGTTTTATTTTCGTCACGTTTTGTTTCCTCTTTTAAGCGATTGAGTTTGATGATATTTATGTCTGCACCAGTATCTATTACAAATTTTGATTTTGTTTTTAATTCTGTTATATCGATTTCAATGACTGGTAGTAGCTCGTTTATTGATTTTGATTCTGTCTCGAAGACATGATTTATTGTATCGTTGAACGCTGTTGTGTTCGTTCTGGATCCGTCGGCGCGTTCTCCCGGCGGACGGTGTTCGAGTTTAAAGGAGGCTGTGATTGTTGGTTGCGTGATTTATTATAGGCGAGTTTTCTACAATTTTCGATTGTGTGTCCTTGGCGTTTACAATAATTACATGATATTGAAGAATATTGCGTGTTTGATCGATTAGACTGTTGTGGTTGATCAGACTGTTGTGATTGGTTAGGTTGTTGTTGATTTTTAGCAGAGCGGCACTCGTTTAGGGTGTGGCCCTGTCTCTGGCAATATGTACAGTATTTAGCTTGTTTTATATCGCGAGCTTGGGTATAGCAAATGTCTTCTGTGTGACCTCTGCGGTTACAGTAAGTACAAGTTACTGGATTTTGGTTAGGTTCGGGTCGTTGGTTTGGGTTCCGAGGAGTTGATGGATTTTGAGGGTGGTTGTTGAATCGTCTGTTTGGTTGCGTGTTTGGGGGTTGTGATTGGTTTTGTTGTGTTTTCTGGTTATTACTATTATTGTTACGGTTAGTGTTATTTTTACTATTATTACTATTGTCGAGGGGGTTGCGATTTAAGAATTCTTGTTCTTCTGTGAGGGCTATTTCAATTGCCTGGGTCAAAGTGGTCGGGTGTGTACCAGCCACTCTGAACTCTATATCGGGAATTAGGCCTCTAACGAAGCATTTTAATACGTTGTCTTGAATTGCCGAAATCATGCTAGTTGTGTCTGTGTTGGTGAGTGAATTGTTGATGGCTTGTATTGTGTTGTACAAGATATCTTCAACTTTAGTGCTATAATCCAAAACACGTTGGTCGCTCTTCTGTTTAACACTGTTCAACTCGGTTTGCCATTCGAATATGGTCTTTTTAGGTAAAAATGCTCTCTTTAGAACTGCTAAAATTTCGTCAAGTGTATTATATTCTTTACTACCTAAATAGGATTCTGCGGTTCCGTAAATTTTAGTTCGTACCATTCGCGTTAATATCGGACTTTGTGATGGTTTGACAAGGGGTTTTGCATTTTCGCAGCTTCTAATGAAGTTATTTATATTCACGTTTCGACCGTCAAAGTATGGAATCGTATCTAATATGTCTTTAAGAGACCAATATGGAACTTCTGTTTGCGTTCCGGATGAGGGTTTATTGTCCGTCATTTTGGCGATTTGTGTGTTGGATTATTTCGATCTAAAACTGTTTGCTTAGTGTAAAATTAAAAGTAACTTACAGGCTGATGATCAAAATTAGAATGATTTTCATTTTGGATACGAATCTGTGTCAGTGTTTTTCGGGGTGGAGTTGTTGTGTAGAACTGCGTTGGATCTAGGATGTCGTGATGAGTTAAGATGTCTTGCCGTCGGCTGGGGAGTACGGACTTCGTTGTAGCGAGGTTGCTAATCGGTGGATTCAGGTGAATCTTTGTGGGGCGAGATGCCTTTGAGGATGTTGTTGGCACTTCTTTTTAGCAACTTTGATTTTATTGCTGGGATATTTTCTGTGGTTTTTGTTATATTTCACTTTGATGTATGTATATATGCACTTTGTATTATGTAGATTTGTATATTCGTAGTTTGTGTCTTCGTTCGGTATTTCTGTGTTCAGATTTATGGCTTTCGGAGTAGTATAATTACTGTCGGTAGGTTTTTACGACTTGTCACAATGATTTGGAGTATGGAAAGTTTTCCATGAAGGAATGTGTATTCAGAAATTGCGGATCACTTTTGTCGCGTATATTTAATGATGTAGAATTCACTTATTTTTAGCACTATAATTCGGTAAACGAGGGGTTCCGCTGCCACCAATGTTATGATTATGGTTGTGGATGTTGTGAGTTCTGTTGAGACCGTTGAGTTCGTACCTCGTTTTTACACCTGAGGGTAACCGGATTACGTGCGGATGGTTGAAGTGAATAATGTGTGCTCGTTGGTATGATCGTAATTAGAATTATTTATTGATACGTGGTTATATTGATGGTTGAAGACAAGTATGCGTTAACTGTAATGTCTTAAAGTTAGGTATTAACTATTTAGATGTAGGATTTGAGTGTTTGACAGTTGATTGTTCGAGAGTTAATTGATGTGTTGATAGCTCGATGGCTAATTGAAGAGTGAGTGCTAATAATGAGTATGGTGTCCGTTCGAGAGCGAGCTCTTTGTCTCTTGGGCGTGAGCGTGTTAAGCTGCAAGGTTTGCAGTTTATAGGTACTTAGGTAGGGATGATGGTTCTTCGAATCGTGAGGTTGAGACTTCCTTTGATTAAGGGTCATGGGATAGGATGCATGCAGGATGTTGTGTATCAAGTATTGGGAGTGAGAGGTATAGGGAACGTAACAATGGGTCTGGTGAAAACCCTCCCTCATTAGATTCAGGACTGTTGAGATGATAACTTGTTGATTGATCATCCCTTGACACGTCTGGTGCCTTGGAAGCAGACGTTTGATAACCTATGGATCAAAATGAGAATGGTTCCCAACTATTCTCTATGGAGCGTTTTTGTTCACATTAAGGCTCACGTCTTATTTGTAAAACAGTCTGTACATACTGACAAACCACACATGTCGTACAGAAGTAAATGCCCGAGGGCTCATGTCCGTTGATTGTGTCACACACACCCTCAGGGGATCTCTTGATCCCTGAATAGGCTTCAGTTCTGAACTGTTATGAGTGACCATATGATATGTGAAGGTGCATTGTATTTTGCTAGGACTCGAGTCCGAGTTCAGCTCACAGCTGATTATCCTCTTACTCGAAACGCTTCGAGGGACCTCAGAAATATACTCTGTCCCGTGCACGTCCGCCATTTGCCTTAGATAACTGAAACAAAAAATGTATACTTACGGCGATGTTTGTGGCGGCTCTTTGACACTTCTCGTTTCGAAATCAATTTTTCTAGTCGTTTTAACCGACGTTCTAGGCTATTTTCCCTGTTTTCCTCTGAATGTGACCGTTTACGATGCTTCTTGCCCATTTTTCTGATATACTGTCAAAGCACGTGTGGCTTTGGACGCACCAATAAAATGAATGAGATTGTGCTGGCGTGCCACCGGTGGCGCTGCCAGGCAGTTTTTTCCTTCAAACCTGTGGCTTCATCGCATGAAAGAAGAGGTACTACCTGGTGATCTCGAGGAAGAGGCGCGCAATACAATCATGGAATTACGAATGGTCTTGCAAGATTGGCTCTAGTTGTTTGAATAGTTGCTATTTTTATTTTACACTGTAAAAAGCAGTATTTATGAGAAAAATTTCATTTTATTTTTGAATATGAAAAGTTTATTGAAAAACACTGTTAATTATTTCATTTTAGTTTGTATTTTATTGACATAAAAGTGCAAAAAGGTAAAAAATATATTACACTTCAGAGAATAACCACTTATAAGACTTTCTTTTGTGGAATTCGTGTGAACAATCTCTTTGTAGCGACTAGCAGTAATTTGCCATCATGTGACGATCCCACCGGCCCTGATATTTTTCCTTCATCACTTTTATATTATTTTATATGTAAAAAAAGTTTTGATCATAACGCGTTAGGAACTTACCAAAATACACATTGTGCGTCCTTCAAACTCACTACACAGGGTGAGGAGCGTAACGGGAATTAAGGTCACATGAGCAGGGGCGTGATGTACAGAGGCGCGAAGTAGATGCGCATTAAGCGCGCTTTAACGTGTAAGCAAAGTTAAAATGTGAAATATTATGAGTACTTCTAGACATACTCCTATAACATAAAAATTGGAGCAAATCTGGTACACTCATGACTTTATTCGTAAATTGTCTGAAAATCCACAGAGATAGCAAAGGCAACAATAGTAGTTTACGACACAAGTGCGCAAAGTACGTGATTTTCACACGAGTGTGAACCTAATCACGTACGCGCACGCGTATCGTACAATACTTTTTGCAACTCAGTGCGCAAAGTGAGCACTTTGCGCACTAGTGCGCGAAACGGGTACTTTGCGCACGCAAAAGAGGCATCAAAAGTCTAACTTTGCGCACTGAGTTGCAAAAAAATTATTCTGTTTTTTTGTTGAGCTGTGTTATCAATCATTTTTTCCATAATAGCTCGCAAATACCTAGAATAGCGATGTTTAAATACTTGATACGCGTATGAAAGATAAGTTTTTATTATATGAATAAGTGGTAAGTATCAATTCAACATCGGGTCCCAAAAGTTATTGATTACACTGGTCTGCAACGAAATCCTCCTTCAAATAAAAATATGATGAATATGAAGAATTTAACATGCTGAATCTAGATCTGCTTTCCATTTTTTGCTATCACGTATATATTTTTTTTTCAATGTTTTTTTTTAATGAGTCAAAATTCTGTATTTTTCGTCTTTCGTTCTTGCATTAACGCTACTTGATTCAGTTTAGAAGCTGAAAAAAGAGCATGGACCGCTTTGGTAGAAGTGTGTCATAATTTTCTTGGGAACAAAACAAATGAAAACTACCAAGAGATCATCCAAGAACTTCTTCCTTCGCATAAAGCTCTAAAATGCAACATGTCTCTTAAAATTCATTTTTTGGACTCTCACTTAGATTTCTTCCCCGCAAACCTTGGCGCAGTATCATATGAACACGGTAAAAGGTTCCATCAAGATATATTGCACACAGAGAGGCGCTACAACAGGAAATGGTAAAAAGCAATGCTTGCAGATTTTTGCTGGTTGATTCGCCGCGAAACTCCAATAGAAAATATGAAAAGGAAGAAAACTACAAAGTGAAATACTATTAATAACAAGTAATTAGGTTGTTTCGATGGTTTGTGATGTTTTGAAACGAATTGTATCTAATATTGTCCCAGTTATTAAATTTATGATTTAAATATAAAGCAAAAACAGAGTTTTATTTGAAAATTCCATTACAAAAGATATTGTATACGTGATACATAATTTTCAATACTATATTCCTATTCATAAGTATCAAATCTATAATAATCATGCATAATAATAAGGAAAAAAAAAAAAAAATTTCAGACCAGTGTTATTGATTAGAACTGCCTGACATCACGATCAGAAAATCACACATCTTTAGTATCATGAGTTGAACTGTAAACAATGACGTTGTAGGCATTCACAAACGTCTGAGAAGAATAAAAATAATTCCATTCGAAGGAGTGGGAAAATTCGCAGTCAAATCTAATTTCGGATTCTTTTCCCCACCTCCGAGACTCTACAAGGCTCATTGGAAAAGTCAGACATATTACGAATTTGAATACATATTACAAGAAATCCAAAAGAATCTAAAGGGTTATTTTTGGAGGTCCGTGTGATAATTCGTAATAAGATCGTTGCAGATTATAAATGCCATTCAAATTCGGAAATTGCGAATTACATTTGTAGGCTGTAATTGATAAATAATCAGTTACCAATTACACATGTAATAAATCGATCAAACGAACTTACCTGTACGTGAAGTTCGATCGATGTTATATGAGAATGTCGGCCGAGATGATTACAGATGCAACATGCTTTTCCCGCCACGAAAATACACACGTTTTAGAGTCTTGAAAAAACTAGTAGATGGTGCGGCCGTTCCTTTCCGCCCCTGCGCCATCTTTTCTCATATTTAAGAGCTTGGATTACGGAATTGCCCTGCTTGGGACATGGAAATAGGGTACAAACTAATATAAGGGTGGGATGTAATTATCTCGAGCGACATTCTCATATAACATCGATCGAACTTCACGTACAGGTAAGTTCGTTTGATCGATTTATTATATTTCGAATGTCGCTCTTCAAGATTACATATGCAGTAGTTTAGAGAAGCAATTTCTTTTATTTATTTGTTCATTTATGTCATGTATACCGCAAGAATCAGGTGAAACCGAATGGTCCATCCGCCCAGGCGTCGAATATTTAGTATTTTTAGGGGGATAACCACTCGTTGTGCTGAAAAATCCCTAGAGTGATCTTGGCGCGCGGTCGATCTGCCGAGTTTCATCGACGGCGCGCCAAAATCACCCTAGGGATTTTCAGTGCAACGAGTGGCTATCCTCATGAAAATACCAAATATTCGGCACCTGGGCGGATGGACCATTCGGTTTCACCTGATTCTCACGGTATATATTGTGACGTCACTTTTTATTAGCCCTCGAGACTAGACCGGATCACTAGGCCTCGGGACCAGCCAGTCGAATATCAGCTATAGAAAAAAAACTCGAATTTTAAAATGGTTTGGGCGCCAGGCGAACTATCTTTGCCACGAAACTGAAAATTAAGAAAAACCACGAAGCCTCACGAATCTTTCCAAGCGGCGGCTAGCTTCAGTACCGCGGAGAGGGGTCGGGATTATGTGAGGGATTAGCTAACACAATAACGACTCGAGATATTTTAAATTAAACAAAATAATAAAGAATTTATTCAGATAAGAAAATTAAATAAAGAAGAAAATAATAATTTTAACAATACTCGTACACCTCGGGGGTGCTTCCCCTCGGGGTTTCAAAGGTTACGAGTTTTACACTAAATAATACTCCAAAAACTAAGCTTCCACGTGGGATAGCAATAACCGGCAAAAGGAACCGAACAAAAAAAAAGAAAACCAACTAATTAGCTCGACAAATCAAAGCCATGCGGCCCACTACAACTAGTTAACGACTAAATTTAGCAATTCTTAAAATTACTCGGAGGTGGTAGCGCAAAATCAAAATAACAAAAAAAAAGACAGAAGAAATTATAGGAACGACTCGAAAATTATCCCACTATTGTTGCTGGGCAGCAACCGGGATTACGAGAGGTTAGACCTCTGCTTTACCGACCACCTATTTTCGTTGGATTCTTACTTAACTAACTTATTCTAACTCTGCCTCGAGGGCAACAAAAATTGAATGGGAATCTAAATTTCGCCAACAGTTCGTAAGAAAAAAAAAAAACAGACTTCTAGGTGACTCAAAACAGCCTTAGTCTAGCCTAACGGCTGACTCTCCTTGTGGGAGTAAGAGAGAGAACGCGACGGTGACCGACTCTGTCTCTGTCGCACTCGTGCGCGGAGATACTCGACTCTACAAAAATCTTTTATCTGGCTCGAAAAGTTAGTCCAACAAAATTTGACTCGAAATCACTTTTTCTCTGGGACACTGGTGACGGCCGACCGACTCGGGGATCGGTTCAATTTGATCCCAAAATCTAATGAGCCTCGTGGCTGCGAACAAGGTAGTATGGCGGATGGCCGTTGCCGGATTCAAATAAGTCGTGGGCTAAGTGAGCTATCGCTTACTGTTAGCCAGCCACCTGATGAAATTGTCTCCTTCGCAGGAGAAATCCCAAATTAATCCCTCGGGGGGTCTTCAAAAATCCACAAATCCCCCCTGGGGGCTCACACACTCAATATTCTACTCGACTCGAAATTTCTCAATCGCAAGAAAAAAATTCGCTAACAAGAAGCGCACGTGTACACTAAACGCTAATTTACGGCAGAGTCTAAGGTCTCGCCTAAGGCAGAGCGATCTTTCCAGACCGCATGGCGCCGGTATTGCGCACCCTCGATTGTCAGGCCGTTATCGATTGGCCTATCGACCGCTAGATCGTTAGACATGGCGGCTTGGTCGCAACCCGCGCGGAACTTCAAATTTGCTCCGGGGGATCCTCGATGAGTCTTGTCGCGAAACGCGGTTCGCTGGCTCTGGGGGGTGGCGGGATTCACCTCCACCACCCTGGTCCCTCGTGGCTGAGTGCCCCCGGTACTCCCCCGCGTTCTCGCTCTAACGTAGGCTGATCCACGTAGTCTTAGGCCTACACGGGGCCTAGTACAGTCGATTTCGGTGGGCCTCTCCCCCTACTCAATGTCGACGTCAGTCTGGGTCTGTCGGGTCGTATCGTCCTCCACCTATTGCCTGTCCAGATCTCCCACATAATAGAGAATTTTGAAAAAGAAAACGAACGGAATCAGTCATAAACTCTACAGTCGCAGTACAGTCACGGTCGCCTCTCGGAGATTCATCGTAGCCTCGTGGCTCCCTAACGCATTCGTGTTTGCCATGCATTCCGGCCTACGTAATTACGGCCGTCTAAGGGTTCGCGAGTTCCTTGTAACGGCAAGCGCACCTTGCTATGTTACAATATATATGGGGAATTCCACGTCACTTCGACAAGCCAAAAACATTGACCCCCTTCGATTTTCCACTGATTTTTTATATGATAGTTCTTGGTCTAAAACACGTATCTGTTTTTTTCCAAATTTTTGTATCCAGCCGTTTTTGAGTTGTGAATTTTCGAAAACTGAAAATAGCGCGGTGATCCATTTTTTTGGATGAATTCTCAATAATACTATGGTCTACGACGAACATTTTTTGGTTATAAAAAAAAGTGGTCAGATTTTTCTTCCTATTTTTTTCCTATTTTTTTGTTTTTTGTCATCACAAACATTCTTTCGTTCAAACCTTCAATTGATGACTTCTTTTAGATAAGAAACAGCTTCAGAGGTGCGATTCTGAATCTTTTAACGCCGCTAACGACCGCGCTAACGCTCAAGTTAGCGACCCTCACCGAGTCTATAGCAACCACATAATTTTCAACGGGTCGCTATCTAGCGAGCCATAATTGCAACATATTTTCGCGAGGCTAGTGCTCTTGGCCAATCAGAATTCTTTATTCCGTACCCATTTGCGTATGTGCGTAACGACTCTAGCGGCGTGTCTAGATTCTGTGGTGAGTTTATTATTGACGCTAACAGTTTATTTGGCGCTAACCGCTACATCGGGCGTTATAAGCTGTCAAAAGCGCCTACTCGGTGTCGCTTGAACGCTATACCTATAACGTCTTGACACTGTTTAGGCGTTAACTATTGAACTATCTATAGTTTTAGCGCCCGGCGTAGCACGCTCCCGCCAACCGTGTTTAAAGCCGTTAGCGCCGTCATACATCAATTTAAATAGTATTCATTTACGTACTTGATTTATTTCGTCTGTCACGTGTGAAAGGCTTTAACTTCTCAGTATGGTAGATTATAACGTGTGAAAAGTTTTGCTTTATCATTATAGTATGTTATTACGCGAGTAAAGTTTGAATAGGATTTGTTCTTTACACATATTTATTTATTTATTTCATAATCTGATTCCTTCGGATTCTTTTACTGAATGTATTTTTAAGATTTTATGTATTTTATTCGAATCGAATTAATTATGAAGCATATAATTGTACAAAAATATATGCGGCATTCCACAACAACCTAACCTAGGTCTCTGACAATCAACTTCCTCGATTTAGTACACCATTTTTGATATTACTTTTTCATACTCCAAACAGCGCTTATATTCTTTTAATACATTTTTTATAACGATTTTTATTTGCTCATGATTTTTCGAAACAAACATATTCATAATTCTCAAAGATACTGTATTGAATGTAAAAATTCACGAGCGAAACATTGTATTTCGTTTGAGTGAATGTGTTTTTGATTATATCAATAATATTAATTAGTTACCTAATTCGTTATGAATTATTGCAGCGGCTATCTTCCGAAACTCCGCAAATTATTTCAAAAATTCACAATTCACCATAGAATACGGAAATTCCGATAGATCAATAACTCACTTATACAGAGATAACGCCTGACAACGGGGCGTTAACTTAACGCCGAGGCGTTAAAAGATCCAGAATCGCAATACAGAAAACGAAAATCAGTTCATTTATGACACAAAATTGTATGCATTCATTTCTTGTTTAAATAATTTTCTGTCACACACTTTTTTTTTGAGTGATCTTCTTTTCAATAAAATATGACTCACTTCTTTCCTGTCCGGAAAATAATTTTGTACTAGCTCTGCCGTTTGCCTAAAAAGTAAATCATATTTTATTGAAAGGAAGTATTCTGTTCATAAAAAAGCGTATATGACAGAAAATCATTTAAACAATAGAAATGAATGCACACAATTTTGTGTCATAAATGAACTGATTTTCGTTTTGTGGCGCTGTTTCGTATCTAAAATAAATCATCAATTGAAGGTTTGAAAGAAAGAATGTTTGTGATGACAAAAAACAAAAAAATAGAAAAAATTTGAAAAAAAAAATAGAAAAAACATAGAAAGAAAAATCTGACCACTTTTTTTTATAACCGAAAAATGTTCGTCGTAGGCCATAGTATTTCTGAGAATTTATCCAAAAAAATCGATCACGGCGTTATTTTCAGTTTTCGAAAATTCACAACTCAAAAACGGCTGGATACAAAAATTTGGAAAAAAACAGATATGTGTTTTAGACCAAGAAGTTTCATATAAAAAAATCAGTCGAAAAATCGAAGGGGGTCATTGTTTTTGGCTTGTCGAAGTGACGTGGACTTCCCCATATATATATACAGGGTGTCTGGAAATTCGCGCACCATCGGCATACTGCCGGATTCCTTACGAAAAATTGAGACGAAAGTTACCTATGCAAAAAAGTCCGCAAGGACTTAGTTTTCGTGTAAAAGCACTAAATAACGGATCAATAACAATATAAGTGATAACGTTTTACCCGTTAGGTTTACGAGAAAATCATATGAGAGCTTTTTTGTAGACAATTTAATTTCCTACAAGAACATGTCCAATAAATTTGTAAAAAAAATTTTTTAGTAGTTTTATTTGAGAAATACAAAGAAAAATTTTTCTTACGTGTTATTTATATGGGAAAACGGAAAGTCGTTGCGCGTCCCGTAGAATCAAAAAATCGAGATGTACTTGTGGGAGAATTTTTTTTATACCAACTGGAAACTTTTGAGATGATAGAACTTGAAAAAAAAACAAAAAATGTTTTTTTTGGAGCACCCTAATATATGTATATTGTAACGTGCCAGGCCTTACCCAGGCCTGTGCCGTTACAATTCAAACAGAGAAAGCGTGCACACGGCACCACCTCAGCGACACTGGACTGAGAGACGTCGCGACAAATATATAAATCGTGACGCCACTCGGCTCAAGGGCGTTTCGAGGCAAAGCGCCCGGCGACTCAATACCTCCGATGAGCAATACATGGTGTAATGTATTGAAATAACGTCGAATTATATCAATATTATTTCTTTATTAATATTGTATACATTGAAGATAAGTCAACCTCTAGTGACAGACTGGCTTATATTGAATATGTTCCCCCTTATATACTAGTTTGCAGTGTTTCTCATTTGATACATTACAATCCTCCCTTTTTAAATTAACCTATTACTTTTTCTTAATTTATAAATTCAATCGCTCCACTGGCTTAATTTTACGCCTCGGTCTCTGATTAACATTTAAATTACTACCTTGTATGTCCTGCACTATACTACTCTGTTTCCTTTTACTAACCTTCTGTATACCCTCACTGATATCTTTTTTAACAACTTCTTCTATCTGCTTTTCTGGCGATTTATCCACCTCACTATTTCTTTCCGTTTGTGATTTCGAATCATCTACTTCTATTGCTACACTTTCTTTTTCTAATTCTTTAATTCCGTCTTTAATTTCATCTTCCTTCTCACCGTTCATTTTTTATTTTCTCTTATTTTCCCTTAATTTCTCCAACTCTTGTTCATAAAACTTTCCCGTTTTTAACATCTGATCAGTGTGCCTTTTCCACATTATATCTTCTCTATCTTCAGGATTAATAATATAAGTTCTATTTCCAAGTTTCTCTTTAATTATCGCTTTTCGCCAGGTCGGTTTCATAGGATTTTTATAATCTCTCACGTAAACTATTTCGTTTTCTTTAAAATCTATTTGCCGATTACCTTGAAAATACTTGATTTGTTTTTCTATAGCTTTTTCAGCCATTGTCTTATTTAAAAAATCTAATCTAGTCTTAACATAACGACCTAACATTAATTTCGGTGTTTCACCCGTTGTCGAATGTGGTACATTTCTATACACTAACAAATATCGATTTATTAACGTACTTAACTTAACTGATTTCCCCCGAAAATCTACTAACGCTTTTTTAATTGCGCTTTTTAATGATCCCACTGCATTCTCAGCCAAACCATTCGTCGCCGGATGATAAGGCGCCGAAGTTCTATGTGCTATTCCATTAATTTCAGAGAATTTAGCAAACTCTTCAGATACAAACTGTCGACCATTATCTGATATTATTAAATTGGGTAATCCGAATCTTGCAAAGCATTCCCTTAATTTCTCAATAGTACTAAGAGAATCTAGTTTATTCATTTCAAAAATTTCCGGCCATTTTGAAAAAGCATCAATTACCAATAAATATACTTTTCCTTCAAATGGACCCAAAAAATCAATATGAATTCGTTCAAACGGAAATTTTGCTTCACAAAATTTGATTAATGACGCCTTTTCTGGTAGCTTAGCCGTTGATTTACAAGCATTACAATTCCTCACGTAATTCTCGATATCACCATCCAACTTAGGCCACCAAAAATATTGTCTGGCTAATGCCTTCATCTTTACAATACCTATATGTGCACTATGAATTTCTTCAAGCAATAAGGAATGTAATTTCTTTGGCACTATTACCCTATAACCCCACATGATAATACCATTTTCTAAACTAATTTCATTCGCTCGGCTTGCAAATGGTTTCAATTCAGCGTCAGTAACATTTGGCCAACCATTTTTTGTATACAAATATACCTTACTTAATATGTTATCATGTCTTAATTCTTTTCTAATTAAATCTTCCGAAGCCGGTACATGTTCTTCCACCAAATAATGAAAATAATCTTTATAATCTGCTTCCTCACTTTTAATCTGTAATGGAAGCCTTGATAATCCATCAGCTCCACCATTAAAATTCCCTTTGACATATTGAAACTTATATTTGAAACCACTCAGAAATAAAGCCCAGCGTTGCAAACGCCCTGCTGCCATTTGTGGAATTCCTTTGTTTTCCCCAAATAAGGCTTGCAAAGGTTTATGATCGGAACACAAAATAAATTCATTTCCCAATAAATATTGATAAAACTTATTTACTGCCCAAAAAATTGCTAACGCTTCCTTATGTATGACTGAATAATTTTTTTCTGCATCTTTTAAAACTCTTGAAGCATAAGCTATTGGCTTTTCAGAATTATCTGGTAAAACGTGGAGAAGAACTGCACCTATTCCTACTTTAGACGCATCACAAGCTAATTTAATTTGCAATTTTGGATTAAAATGCGTTAAAAAACGTTCTGCTGACATTTCTTTTTTAATCTTCTCGAAAGATTCTTCACAAATCTTTGACCAATTAAAATTTTTCTCTTTAATTAACTGATACAGAGGAGTTAAAATTTCTGAAATTTTTGGCACAAATTTTGCGTAATAATTAACCATCCCTATGAACGCTTGAACTTCTTGAACATTTGACGGTTTTGGTGCTTCGACAATCGCAGCCACTTTACTATAATCTTTCCGTAAACCATTTTTGTCAATAATATGACCTAAATATTTAATTTCCGACTGGAAAAACGAACACTTTTTAAAATTTAACTTAAGTCCAGCTTCCATCAAACGTTTAAAAACTTCAGACAAATTAATTAAATGCTCTCTTGTATCTTTTCCAGTAACCACTATATCATCTAAAAAATCAATAACTCCTTCCGCACCTTGCAATACCTTTTCCATTATTTTTTGAAATATTGAACAAGCTGGCTTGACACCAAACGGTAACCGATTAATAGTATAAATTCCTTTATGCGTACTCCAAGCTAATAATTTTTTAGACTCTTCCGTTAATTCTAATTGATTATAAGCTGCTGTTAAATCCAATTTCGTGAATCTTTCACCTCCACTTAATGCCGCAAATAATTCTTCAATACGAGGTAACGGATGTTTAACATCTTCTATAAAACGATTAACTGTAACCTTATAATCAGCACACACTCTAATATTACCATCGATTTTTAATATAGGCACTAATGGAGTACCCCACGAATTGTTTTCTCTCAATGTAATAACTCCGTCAGCTTCTAGCTTCTCTAATTGCAATTCCAATTTCTTTTTAAGAGCCAACGGTACTGCTCCAGGCTTGATAAAAATTGGTGCAACATCTTTACACGATTTAATTTCTACTCTTTCATTCTTATATTTGCCCAATTTATCATCAAAAAGGTCTGTAAATTTTTTAAAAATAGGTTGAACCTCTTTATTATCTTCAACTATAATAATTGACGCAATATAAAATCCTAACAAGTTCATCAAATCTCTTCCCATAAGTGGTCCACAACCATCTTTAAGTACTACCAATGTTACTTTAACTTCTCTTTTTTTATATTCAATTTTCACCAAAATTTGTCCCAACGGAATCATAACACTTCCATTATAAGTTCTTAATCTAACCGGAGTTTTTTCTAACTTACAATGTCAAAAATACTTATTAAAAATCCTCTCTGGAATTACTGATCTACTTGCTCCAGAATCAATCTCCATTTCTAACGGTTTCCCTTCTACCAATAATTCAATTAACTTCAGTTTGTCAACCATTTCTTTACAGTTAACTTTAAACATATCACAAATTTCCACTGAATTATCTTCTTCAGCTTCTAAATAATTATGATTTGACTCTACTTTATTATTGGAACGACAAACTTTAGCTAAATGACCTATCTTTTTACATTTCTTACATTGATAAGTTTTGTATTTGCACCTTGCAAAACTATGTTTAATACCCCCACAGTATCTACATTTAAGTTCCGAAGAATTTTCATTCCGTTGTGACGACCCCTTCTTTTTTTCCTCATTATTATTTTTCTCTTCCGACCTTTGAGTCCTCTTCGTAGAATTTGAATATACTTTGTTTACTTCAACAGTATGCGACTTAGAAATCGTAGCCAAGGTTGCTTCCTTATTCCTAGCTGCTTCCAAGATTGTATTTAACGTAGCCCCAGCCTCTTGTTCACACACTTTGTCTAAAACTGGACCACTTTTTAAACCAGTAACAAATTTGTCTTTAATTTTATCATCTAATTGAGAACCAAACTTGCAATTTATGGCTTTGCTTTTAATATGCACATACCATACGTTAATTGTTTCTGTTTCGTTTTGTTTAAGATTATAAAATTCAATTCTTTCTTTAAAAACGGATACTCTGGCAGCAAATTGTTTTCGCAAAATTTCACAAAGTTCTAAATAAGTCTTAACTGCTGGCAAATCTGGACCGCATAAATCCTTAAGAATCTTATACGCTTCTTGCCCAACTAATGTTATCAAAACAGCCACTCTTCGTTCTTCAGGCACATTGTTTGCTATGAAATATTGATTCAATCTTTCTTCATATAAATCCCAATCTTCCAATGTGAAATTCAGACAATGCACCAATTGTGGAAAAAAAACTAACACTTGGTACCTGTTGTACACTAACATTTGAACCTTGAGCTAATCCTGCGTCCGTTATACTTCGTCTTTGTTCCTCGATTTGCTTCTTTTGTTGCTCCAATTGCCCTTGCTGTACTAACAATTGTTGCTGTTGCTGTTGAAGTTGCGTCTGCTTTTGTATTAATTTTGCATTCATATTTTCTTGTTCCGCCCGTTTCTGATCTATCCATTTTTGCTTCTCCAACAACTGCTCTCTTTCAATTTCAAATCTTCTTTTGTCTTCATCAGACATCTTTTAAAACTTCAATAAGGATAAATGTTAAACTAAAATTGATCACTTTTTTTGAACTTTTAATAAACAACGCGTTTAACTAACTTTATTTTCCTCGTCGCCAAATGTAATGTATTGAAATAACGTCGAATTATATTAATATTATTTCTTTATTAATATTGTATACATTGAAGATAAGTCAACCTCTAGTGACAGACTGGCTTATATTGAATATGTTCCCCCTTATATATTAGTTTGCAGTGTTTCTCATTAATATACATTACACATGGCATAGCGCCTTATTGGCTCACTCTCTCCTTAGTTAGCTAGTCTCCGAGGCAAAGCGCCCGGTGAATTAATAAATTCAATTAGTTTTTGGATAATTGTCAAACGTACATTATACCAATTAGAGTCATTTCATTTCAATTTAAAATCCTTTCCTTTGCACAATTTACTTAACCATATTTTCAAACTTAAACGAAAACAAAGATAGAAATTCAAACTCAAACAAAACAAACATCTCAGCACATATTAGCTATTATATTTAGACTTAAGATAAATTCGGTTGCAACCTCAGGTTACACGTTTATATTATTATTTCATATTATTTCATTGTATATAATTTATATTTTCTTTTTTTTGTTTATCTCATGTGTTCTGTAGTAAAATCTAAGTTAAAGCACAACGACGCAGGCTTTCTTATCCCGAGTTTTCCTTATATTTCGCGGCTTCACTCCACCATAGCTAGAGGACAGCTTTGGCGAGTTTAACTCGCCCAAGTCTGTGACAGCCTCGGTGTGTCTCAAGCATACCCAGGTCTGAGGGAGGCGGCTTTGGAGTTATCCACTCCCAAGTCCGCAACTAGAAAATCAAAGCATCCTTGGTGTGCAGTTGCACATCCAGGTATGTAAAGGCGGCTCTGGAATCTTCCATTCCCAAGTCCGCGACCAGGGAAACTAGGCATCCTTGGTGTGCATCTGCACACCCAGGTATGTACGGGCGGCTTTGGAATCTTCTATTCCCAAGTCCGCAGTAGAAACCAGTCATACTGAATTCGATAGAGTGGCTCTATATTCTCAATTAGATAAAAAACTCACAATAGCTTGAGGTTTGCGTCACTAACGTGCCGCAAACACTCCAAAAAAAGTTACAATATGTATATATATTAGGGTGCTCCAAAAAAAAAAGTTTTTTGGCTATCATCTCAAAAGTTTCTAGTAGGTATAAAAAAAATTCTCCCACAAGGACAGCTCGATATTTTGATTCTACGTGACGCTCAACGGTTTTCCGTTTTCCCATATAGATAACACGTAAGAAATTTTTTTTTTTGTATTTCTCAAATAAAACTACTACAAAATTTTTTTTTACAATTTTTATGGACATGTACTTGTAGGAAATTAAATTGTCTACAAAAAAGCTCTGATATGATTTTCTCGTAAACCTAACGGGTAAAACGTTATCAGACTTTGAATACTCACAACTAAGTGGATATAGGTTGAATTTTTTTTATTTCCAAAAAGAAATTTGACTGCAATATGAGCTAGTATTGAGACTTATATGTCTCTTTTTAACCACTGAGTAATTCTTCGCGGTGTAAAAACAATATAAATCATACAGTAACATCCGGTGAAATACAAAATGCGTTCTAAAATCATATACGGTTAGATTTAACTTGGTTGCGGGTATTCAAAGTCTGATAACGTTTTACCCGTCAGGTTTACGAGAAAATCATATCAGAGCTTTTTTGTAGACAATTTAATTTCCTACAAGAACATGTCCATCAAAATTTAAAAAAAAAAATTTTTAGCAGTTTTATTTGAGAAATACAAAAAAAAAAATTTCTTACGTGTTATTTATATGGGAAAACGGAAATCCCTTGAGCGTCACATAGAATCAAAATATCGAGCTGTCCTTGTGGGAGAATTTTTTTTATACCTACTAGAAACTTTTGAGATGATAGCACTTGAAAAAAAATTAAAAAATGTTTTTTTTGGAGCACCCTAATATATATATATTGTAACTTTTTGGAGGTTGTTTGCGTCATGACAGTGGCGCAAACAAGAAGTTAGTATGAGTAATATTGTCTATTGATGAATTCAGAACCGCTCTATCAAATTTAGTATGACGCGGACTTGGGAATTGAAGATTCCAAAGCCGCCTTCACATACCTGGATGTGCAAGTGCACACCAAGGATGCCTTTTTCTCCTGATCGCGGACTTGGAAATCGGAGATTCCAAAGCCGTCTCCCTCAGACCTGGATGTGCACAAGTACACCAAGGCTGTCACAGACTTGGCCGAGGTTAACCTCGCCAAAGCTGTCGTCTAGCTATTGGTGATCTTGTGAAATCCAGGATAAGAAAGCCTGCGCCAGAGTACTTTATCTTAGTTTTATACCGAGAAGAAAAGTAAACAAAATAAATGAGATAAGAAAATCATAAAATTATTATAATGTCTGGTTGCAACCGATAATGTTTTTACGTCTAATTTTTACGTGTTTTGAATTTGGTTTGAAATAATATGGTTGACTTAAGTTAAGATAAGGTGAAATAAAGTATGAGGTAAGTGACTCGAAAGGATATAGGGGAGGGTGGGGCAAAATGGATCGGCGGGGCAAAATGGACCGCGGGGCAATATAGACCGGCGGGGCAAAATGGACCGGTAAAAAAAAAAAAATGGTTGTAAAATTCGAGTATAAATATGAACTTTATTGATACAATTAATGTGAAATTAAAGAAAAATCTAGAACGTAAAAAAAAAACTAATGATTGAAAAAATTAAAATAAAGAAAAATAGCAACATAATTCATTATGGCTTTCTGTTGTGCACCCAATAATCACACTGATATTGAATGTTCTTCGAGTTTTCTCCAATTCCACATCAATTGTATCAATAAAGTTCTTATTCATACTCAAGTTTTTCAATCAACCAGTTTTTTTTTTTTACCGGTCCATTTTGCCCCACCCTCCCCTAATATCAGTTATAGAATATTATTCTGCTAAACAAATGACTCTGAGGAGTTTACCGGGCGCTTTGCCTCGAGTGACTTGTATTATGGAAACAGTAAGCTAACAAGGCGCTATGACGTGCTCGCGAGCTGAGTGGCGTCGCGACTTATATACTAGTCGTGACGTCACTCAGGCCAGCTTCTTGTCGTGTCGTTCGGTGTGTGCGGTGTTGTTGCTGATTCGAATTGTAACGGCGCAGGCCTGGGTAGGCATGGCACGTTACAATATATGTGAGCTGAAAAATCAAATTAAAAAAAAAAATTGATTCCACGGAAAAGAATGCCAATTTTCAAAATCTTTTGCTCCTCTTGCGGCTATGTAATTTTCAGAAAAATGATTTGTGCATTTTATGGTTACGTAAATTGACATTTTGACAGACAAAATGACATGAGCTTCGCTCTTTACGCCGATCTCCGTCGTGGGGGCTCTCGAGTCAGCTATTGCCAACTCAAAACAAGATGTTTCCTCGGTCGCATATTATGGGGGCGATCAATTAAAATATTGTTAGGTGGGGCTTTCACACCAAACCGACGATCCAAATGCTTCACCATTTTGATTCAGCCGATTTTCTTTATTCTTATACTGCTTATTGGAAGGAGCTTCCATGTTTTTTTTCAGATTTTCATCTCAATCTATTCTCGAGTCTGGATTTTCGAAAAATCTGACCACGAAAAATTCGAAATGCCTATAACTCAGTGAAAAATAATGGTATTGATAAAAAAAGAAGTATCATTCTGTTCGTCGCGTAACGTACTTCCGTCAAAAAAAGATCCACTAAATTATCGGAATTATTTTCGAAGAGTTTTTTTTCAATTAACAGTACAGATTCATGTTTTTGAACGTAATTGCAATAATTAATTTTTTTGACAAAATTCAGTGAGAAACTACAGTCAATTCTACGAACTCAAGCCCAGGCCCCTCACGTAGGTTAATTCTTTCTGTCGTTTTCTTTCTAATTTTAAATTTTGGGTCGTTGGTTTAGCGTGAAATTCCATATACATATATATGGACTTATTTATTCACATGTTACATTTCAGTGATGCTTCAGTTTCTAAATTGTATGATTTGTTCCAGATTGTCTGCTATTATACGAATTGGTCCCAGTATCGCACGAAGATTGGAAAGTTTATGCCAGAGGATATCCAGCCAGACCTTTGTACACATATTGTATTTGCATTTGGCTGGTTGAAGAAGAATAAATTAACGAGCTTTGAATCGAACGATGAAACTAAAGACGGAAAGCTTGGTCTATACGAACGGATTATGACTTTGAAGAAGGCAAACCCATCTTTGAAAATACTCTTAGCTATAGGTATACCTTCAACAACCTATCTTAACTAACATATCATTATATTCAAGTGATAATTCTTAACACAAAGGGACAACCATTGAAATTGACGCTGGCTCACTATCACTGTTTTAGTTGTTCAAAATGTTACAGAATAACTTGAAACGAAATTTGCGTCGCCCTTTCTAGTGATTTAAATATGGTGCAAAAAAACATTGTTTCACCACACCTGCACCGAAAGTGCGACTTTCGGCCCCTCGCGTGAACGGAAAGTCGTACTTTCTGATGCAGGGGGTAGTGAAAAATAGTATACGTTACACGGGAGTGAAAGAGGCCATCCCAAACTGCGTTTTTCAATCAATCTCACAGGCAGTTTGGAATGGCCTACTTTTACTCCCTAAGTGCGTAATCTCTACTTGTATGTGGTGTATAGAAAAGGCCTGCGGAACATGACTCTGTATTAAATGATCTACACGAAGCATTCCATGTATACCGAGCCACCTTTATACCTAAAAAATGTTGATGTTTTGGCAATCGAAACATGTTTTTGTATTCCGCCGAAATTTTTTTAAGGATATAATCATTGTACGATCGGATGAAATGTTTTGGATTTACAAGCTGAAAGAAGATCTTGACATTTTTATTCAAGTCCCAGGATCTTGAGACCGGCTAATTGAACAGGAAAGTCGTTGTGGTTTTTTTTTTTTAAAGGTTATTCTATGGTCTTCACGATAAAAAAATGTGGCATAAATAAATATTTCTTTTTTCATGGTACAAACGCACTTTGAAATCTTAAAATTGATTTGTCGGCAATGATGACTTTGTTTCAAGTGTAACGTCGGCAAGGCGTTACCACAATTTTTTAGGTTCGTCTCTCGTTTAAGGGCTTTTGAGCGAGCCCCAAGAACTCCTCACCCGTTAAAGCGCCTCTAACGCCTAGTTCAATGACCCTATTCTAGCAACTACTTTTATAAGACAGTTTCTGTATGTGTCCTGTCGATGCTAGCCTGTCATTTAAAATTTGAGTGCACGTCTTTTACTGCTCTTGCTGCTCTGATCTACGTCGGAATAATATCAGAAGATTCCTAACGTGAGCCTCTACAGCGCGCTGGTTGTCTCAACACCGATTTCTCATTGAAAGAACAGGAAATAATGTTATTATTTTCCAGTGTCTGTGTATCGGCGATGATTAGCGTCAGCTGATTTCACAGCTTCGTATAAATAAATTGATTATTAATTGGATTTATATTCATCTACTTTTCGGACACCAGCGCGCGTTAACTGATAATCTGAGGATTATCCCTACGGAACCTGAAAGTGATCAATGGACTGATAGAGACGTAATTCGTAGATTAAATAGCGGTTGTAACAACTGGCCAAAAGTGCGTACTTGGTCCGTAAAACAAGCCATCGCTTAAGAGCTCTCAAAATGCTACCACATAACTAGGAGAGGGATTGTGGTACAACAGGTATTGAATGGATTGGCGCTTATTTAAAATGGTTGTAATGAAAACCCATTGAAGTTTAGGATGGATTGTGAGTTGATTGGAATTTGTTCGTACGAGGAAGATTCTGGAAGAGTCTTTAGTGCTCGGGAGAAAGAATGAAAGTAAGTGCATTAGAAGTAGTGAGCGAAAATGGCTGGAGAGACATAGAGGAATTAGCACGAGTGGGAGATCCAACTAGCTGACTCGTTGGGACGGGTGGCTCGGTTTGATTCTCAGGGCTCAGGATAAATACATAGATAGTTTATTATCTTGGGACAGGTCCTCTCGGCATAGTGCGAAATAGAATCACATATGCAAGTGAAAATACGATGTAGGCAGGTAATTAACAGAGAGAGACAGAAAACAATGCAATGAAAAAAAGATAGAAGTAGATAGAATAAAATAGTAAATGAATAAAATGCCCAGTTACAATGGAGGAGTATATGGATAAAATAGTAAAATAGTGAAAGTATGAAAGATAAAATACCTAAGTATATCACGTGACTTTATTGAGCCGATAATCAATTGAAACACAGAACATATGTGGATAGGCTAAGATAAATAAAACAGCAAAATCATGAAATGTAAAGATAAAATGAATAAAATAGCATATACAGCATACCATGTTTCAAGGTTAATGAATAAAATCGATAATTAGGATAACATAAATAGCCTGCAGAGACACAACAAGAGAGTAAAAAAGTGTAAATGTGTAAAAAGTGTAATTAATAATATGTAAAAATGAAAGTGTAAGAAACCTGGACATGATCAGTTTGAATCGGCTATATTTAGTCAGTGTACAATAATTTAAGGATAAAAGTGAAGATCAGAACGAAGTATATGTGATGTTCCCCCAACAAGTCGCGATTGAGAGTGCCTCTCTCCCTCATTGGATGAGCTAAGGGACTACTGTCCCTGCGCTCGGCAAATCGGGGGAGAGTCGTCTTGGGCCCTTAAGGGCTCCTTCGTCCTAGGGGAGTTGGTGACGTAGAGTCGGGCAGAGAGTCTAGTCTATTTTAGTACGTGCCCGAGGCCCAGTTGTATAGAAAAGATACAATAAAATAGATAAATAAACAAGTAAATACATACTATGCCTTGAAAGAAAAAAACCTAGATTAGGGAAGGAAGGAGTCAAGCGCCCTACGCTCTAGGCAAAGCAGAAGCGCAAATAGTCTATTCTTAACCCTGCGCGGATCATATGATTTCTGCTAGCACGGGATCATATGGGTCGCTTGCGTCAAAAATGACCCATATGATCCGCGCAGAGTTAAATATAGGGAAGTTAGCCAAGCTAGTGACAGTAGGCGGAAGTGCATTCCAATATTGATCGGAAGCAATCCGACAGCGAGGAATCTGTAGCTGGATGACATCCAAAGGGACCAGTCTCCAGGACGGGAGCCTGAAGCAACAGGTCGCAAAAAACCCTAATATATTCGGGCGTCCCCGTAGTCAAGATATCAAATAGTAAGCAGCCGATAATATGAAGGTGTCTATTCCGCAGAGTGAGCGAGATGTTGCGTAATATGTTCATCCCATGATACGTCTATAATAAAGCGAACGCATCCGTTTGCAAGAGGCTGCAGTTTGATATCCAGGACGCCGCGCAGGTCGTCTCAGGGAACGACATACTCGCCAATCACAATGCGCGGAAGAGAGTCAAGATCTAGCCGATTGAAAAGACGGGAGATTCCAACAAAGAGAGCTTTAGGCATATTGAAGTTATTTACAAGCAATTATCCTCGGCCCACCCTAAGATGACGGCAATATTGTCGGCGACCCACGCGATCTTATCAAGGGTAGAAGCAGGATTAAAGGCGAGATAAATTTGAAGGTCGTCAGCATAAAATAGATGATGGCAATGCCGTATCGATTGCAGGAGATCATTAACGACGACGAAGAACGAGAGTGAATCAAGGACAGAACCTCAGCCCAGGAGAAGACTGATTTACCTGTACCTGTAGAAGATTTACCATAGACAGTTTCCTGGCGACCGCAGAGATAGGGCCGAGACCATTCTAAGGAGGAGGCCGAGCAGCCTAGAGCCTTCAGCTTGGACAACAACTTAGCATGACAGACAGAATTAAAAGCCTTGCTGGAATCGAAGCGGACGACCAATGAAATCATTCGTTTATGTATGTTTAAGGTCTTCCGTCAACTTAAGCAAGGCCATCTGCGTATTGCACCCAGTACAGAAACCCAATTGCAGGGGGTCAAGTAATCCCCTGGCCATCAGGTAGTCAGTGAGTTGCCGATGCACAATTCTTCCAATGTCCGTGGACAATGTACAAGGTGTAAAAAAATTATGTTTCGCTTTTGTACCAGATGATTCTCCAGGTCGAGATCGGTGAAGATCCTGAAAAATATGCCCTCGTAAAATTGATCTTAATTTCGATTTTGAAGGTCAAATGGGGTCAAAAAACAAGTGAGCATTTAGTATGTCTGATGATAGGCCAGCGAGATATCGAATATGAGAGTGAGATATTTTAATAAAGGTCTCTTTGAACTCACACAGGTGGTCAATCTTAGGTGGCCTGTAAACAACGCCTCCAGGATTCAAAACTCAGGCTTCTAATAGTGACACTCAGCGGAGGATGAGATAACCCTAGTATCGACACTGCGATGCATGTAACAGCCAGTCCATCGTCACCCTCACCCAGTCGATCACACCCAAACAATCCATAGTCTTGCATCGCGACAAGATCATCAGAATCGTGCTCTTTAAGCACTCCGAGATTGCAATGATATGTAAATTCAGTTTACTCAATTCACCTGGGTGCGAGACTAGGGAGTATCAATGCTATTGGCTAGGAGCTCTTTGAAAGCCCGCTTCTTCGCGAGCCACAGGTTTTGTATAGCTGTTGGAGTAAACTTGATGATGAGCGGCCGTGGTCCTTCGCCTAGGCCAGGGATCCGGAAGGTGTCTGCAGCATCCTCTGCCACACACGATACTCCGAGGGCCACAGCTAATCGTAATACCTCACCGAGCACAGAAGTATCCCAAATTCGAGGGAGGCCGTTCATCAGGTATGTTCATCATCACGCGTATTAAGTACCTGGTGATGGATGGCCTGAACCGATGAGGTCAGTGCAAGCATGAGAGCGGCAACGGTATCGGACTCTCGTTAGCACACTTCAGGTAATTGAATTGGCCCTCAGATCTTGAGTCACTCCAGCAGCTTCATCGATCTTGGCGACACAATTATCTAACTTAGTTTTCAAGCCGTCGAGATCATTCAGCTTAGTTGTTACAACATGCAGCGCCTCTGCAACTTCGCGGAGGTTGCTCGCAAGAAAGGCTAGTGTGTTAGGTTCTGAAACTAGAGCCTACGTGGTAGACCCACCGCTGAATCACAGGAACTCATCGAGACTTACAAGGTCGACACAGAAGAAACAATCTCAGAGCTGGCCGCGGCTGGCTGGTGGTGTACGAAGCTTCGTGCACTTACCCCACTGCGCTTGCATGTAGTGCAATAGTATTGGAAGTGTTGGCCTGATAAGTTTCAGCGGGACCAAAAGGTGTTTCTTTACACAGCTCGCATGAAATAACCGGGCCTAGGCAGCGCACATCAGACTCCGCGACGTGGTTGCATGATACCAATAGAATCAAATAACGTTGATCGAGTATCGTACAGTCCAATTTTAAAGTCCAGCTCACGTGAATTGCGTGGTTCAGATAGCAAACCGTTCAAAAACCAGTTTAAAGGTCCAGCCGACCTTATATACCAGCCGATACAGTCTAATGTCCAAGTCTGAACATAGTAGCCAAGCACTTACACTTGCATGGTGCCCGCTGCCCCGGACAATAAAAGCCACAAGCAAAACAACACACGGGCACACGGTTAGAGTGGTGGCCAATACTGACACGTGGCAACTTTTAGGCGTCGCTAGAACTGGAGAGTCCAAGATAAATTCGAATCTTTTCAGAAACCGCAATACGTGCAAACCTCCTAGAGAAGCTACACTAGCCGCAGGGAGCTATACCTATCTGCAAATTGTAGCTACCGTCTTCGCGGTGCCCCTTACATATCTGATTCTGCGTCATCCGCGGAGCTCGCGTGATGCGGGATACGGAATGCGCGATGGCCGCGATCTGACTGCACTAGCGAACCAGCACAGCCGGAATGTCACAGTACATACATACGAAAAGGTTTTGGAATGGCAAGAAAAACAAGGAACAACCTCATTTGCAAAAGCTGTACTGGTGGCATATTCGAACAATTATCAATAAAACTGAAACCATCAGCTCTATGGTCCATATGGTTCATGCTGTGAACTATTATCGATAACAAAAAAAGGATCGACATCACAAAATATACACAACTGCACCGCGTTTTCAATAGCCAGACTGTGTGATTCACAAGTAAAAAATAGAATATCCTCACATCAGAGGATGTACGAAAATTTTTACGTGAAACTCCGGACTGTGAATATTTAGCAAGAAAGGCCAAACAACCATGGAACATACATGTACTGACAAACATGTGTGTAATGTGAAATTACATGTATTACGTCATTTCCAGGTTGCATTAATCATGGGAGTTTACGGTGCTTGCAGAGGGAGGAAACTGTGTGATTTCATAATGAGCGATGTAACAGATGAAAACTCTATACTACACGTAAACATCCCGGATACGAAGACCCATTTGCCAAGGACGTTGGTAATTGATGGTGAATATTACGACAGATAAATGTAAAAAAACTACATAAACTTGTGACCACAAAAGGCATAGATCGAGCGATTCTTTTTGAATTGTCAATCCGGAAGATATACTTTGTGACAGCCTATTGGCAAAAACAAGCAAAGCAACATGCTAGCTGAAATCACTGCCTGTCTGAATTTACCAGATCTGAAAAGCTATACCGGTCACGGTTTCATCAGCAACTATTCTTGTGGACGCTGGTGCCAACATGGTAACAATAAAACGCCACGGTAGATGGAAATCGGACTGGCTGGCAGAGGGCTACATCGATGACTGTGAATAACAAAAAAATAAAGATCAAACCAACTGACAGAATTTATAAACTCAGCTACGTCAACGGCAAAAACTTCTACTGATATTCCATTACCAAAGAAAAAGAAAAGAGCCGGAGCAAGCTGGAGCAAGCCGGAGCAAGGAAACGTTGGCGAATCTTCGTGAAAACCCAACTTCTTCGTAGACGATAAAGGAACACCTCACGCCAAAGATAGTAAATAACCATTTCCATATAAACTCCCTTGAGTCTTTCATTTCCGAAGAAAAAAAAACCTTGAGTTATCAGAAAATAAAAGGGAATCATATATTATACAGGGTGAGTTTTCTGTAGTGAAGCAAGGTGCTGCTTGAAAGCCCGGTGCCTCGTCCGATTCAGAAAACTCACCCTATATTATAAGACTACGAATAGCAATAACGAAAGAAAAATAATAAACCCAAAATCTTTCTATGTGATAAAATTAATTCTATTATAAAAATATTCTGTTTAAAAGAAAAGGCAATATTATCATAATAGTAAACTGGGGATTAATTTCATTAGAAAGAAAAGACAATATTATTATTGTAGTATACCAGGGATAAGTATAAAAATAGGAAAAGAAAAATAATACTATTCTTTTATAACGGAACCAACGGAACTAATGGAAGTCCTACATGATATTAAATTACACCGGACGAAATGCTCAGCCTTAATAAAAAATGTTTTGTCGCCGTGTATTATGCAAGACCTCCTCGAGGACCTTGGAAATTCGCACTATTCGCTAATTATCGACGAGTCTACGACAGAAAAAGAAAACAATCGTGACGACTTTTTATCGCTTAATTCAGCTGACAGCAGGGACCTCGGACGCTATTACGTGAGCGATCTTGCAGCAATTGAAGAGCGATAATTTGAAGACCGAAAAGCTCTGAGGCTTGGGGGTTGATGGAGCCAGCGTAAACGTGGGCATATATGGTTCGGTGACGACGTCATTGCGGGTGATTAATCCAGAGCTAATCGTGATCAAGTGCATTTGCCATTTATTACATCTCGCGGCCGAGGAGGCTTGCGAAGTTCTGCCAAGACATCTAGATTTCATGGTTCATGAAACCCACACGTGGTTTTCCGTTAGCACGAGACGTCAAATCGAATACGCGGAGGTTTATTAAACTCTTGAGGGTAAGGCACCTAAAAAGATCGTCGAACTGTCCAATACCCGTTGGTTGGTGAGACTTCAGGCTGTTAATGCTAATCTCGGACAATGGGATGCAATACAGCTACATTTCAAAATTACGGAAAAAAACAAGGAGCGTTGTTATACAGCTTGCTAACTGCACAGTATATTCTCGACGCCCGAAAATAAATTATATTTGACATTCTTAAGTTCGACGCTAAAAGCTATCATAGGCCTGAATAGATTGTTTCAATCCGATCCTGTCGACCCGATTTAAAGATTTAACTGATTCTATATATTCGCTTCTACAAACGCTCGTTGTCCCGTCGCAACTAAAAAAAATATCACATTGCGATCTCGTGAGCTTCGATTTTAAACCTTTTTGTATGTCTCTCGAGTGTATCGACTTCGGATACGAGTTTAACGTGCTCACTGCCAGCGTTCATCGAGAATCGGTTGTGCTGGTCAAACAACGCTGCAAAGATTTTTCGATCCTTCTCATATCGGAATTGCAAAAAAGAGTTCCGGAAGACATAAGGATTCTCGAACAAATGTCCACATTCTCGCCAGAATCAGCATCGTCACAAGTGAAAGTTGATATCACAAGTATAGCGGCTAAATTCAAAAATAGCTTGTGCAATGATATCAGCTCAACTGTCAAGGAGTGGAAAATGCTTCACAGGGCTGAAATCATCGATTTTTCCAATACTGAAAGATTTTGGGCCGGAGTCAACGAGCTTACCGACGCAGGTGAAAACAAAAAATTCGGGAATATATTAAAGCTCGTTCTCGGATTGCTCAATCTTCCCTTCTCGAATGCTGCAGTCGAACGCGCATTTTCCATTGTGAATATTGTCAAAGATAAATTGCGAAACAGCATGTCGATTGCAATGGTCGAAGCGATTTTACATGTTCGTTGCACCCTCGACATTGTCTGCTGCAACTTCAAACCCATAGCAGCAATGCTCAAACGCTTTAACTTCGAAACGGTCTACGAGATGATAAACGACGACGATATCAGGATACTGGGTGATTTGCCGAGCGAATAAGGAAAAGAGACCAGGTAGTAGAGAGAGCCTGAGATCCATATCGTTCATAACGAATCGTATTTTTTTTTTCAATATATTATTAAAGGGATTCTCCCAAGCTAAGGTATACTTCATACGTTATGAATAAGTCATACAGTTCGTTACTAATCTTTTAAAATTTTATCTGTAAATAAAAATGGTTAACCAGCCAAATAAATATCATTGAATAGTTAAATATACAGTATCAAGTTTTTTCCATACTATAGTTTACTAATTAGTAACAAATTCGCGCGAGTTAACAATACCCTAAAAAATCCCCTGAAGAATTTTTTCCCCTATTAGTCCCCTGATGGGACTCAGAAAACCCTAAATCTAGGGGAAAATCCCCTGATCTGGCAGCACACTCAAAAGTCGGCTTTTCCAAGATCTTTGGACTCTTTCTTGAAGTTTTTTAAATTGAACGTTTCGTTCACGCGTCGAGAAAAATATCAAGTTTATCACGCGAGGAAGTTTTTGCTTCCTCGGCGAAGCGCAAGTCGGCGAGGGCAGTAAGCTTGTAAGCAAAAACCTAATTTCCTCTCCAGATGCACAATATACTATTATTGTCTCTGACTGAATATATAGATGGGGCATTTTCTATCCAAACAAGAACGGTTTGAGGGAAGGTTACCGTCGAAAGGCATGAAAAATGCATGAACTTTGGGAAGTTTTTTTTTTATATAAAATAAATACTTTTGGAAATGGGTTTTAACATATTTTATTCTTCCACCAATGGATGATAAATTCCTATTTATTTATAAAAAAAATTCCAAAATGGTGGCTCCAGCTCCCCGCAAATAAAGCCGTGCACGGCGTGTTTTGGTCTGCGCGGGGCACTCTACAGCCTTGCCAGTTCATTTGAAACAAAAACGGGTTGAAAATCATCAAACTAGACTAATTTTGGGAGGGCTTATCGGTTCTTGTTTTCCGAAAAATCCCTGGATAACAAAGTGGTAGCCGTTTGAAGAGGAAAAAAAAATTTTTGCCCTGTTTTTTTTTTGCTTCAGCGAACGAAAAAAATATTTCTCAATCAATTTTTGACAAAAATCGCTTCGAGATGGCCCCGAAAATTGAATCTCCTTTCAATCGCGCAAATATTCATGTGAATCGGTTCATCCGTTGAAGCTGTAGAGCGCCCGGCAGAAAAACGCATTTAAAGTTTAACGTTATAAACAATCTTTGACAACTTACATTCAATTATTCAGCTATTCCAGCACTATACAGAGGCCCCTCTTCTTCCTGTCCTGAACACTTTAAGGATGCAAATTATGGAAAAACAAAAAATCGAATTTTGCATCGTCATGAACGGTAACCTTCCCTTAACGGATGGGTCTCCGATTTTCTTTGAAATTTTGATTCTTGTTCTATTGCAGAACCAGAACCAACATACTAAAGCATTTTTTAACTGGAGCCTTGGTTGTTTATTTACGGATTTTTGAACATTTGCTTCTCTTAGAAATATGAAAATCTTATTATTATTCTTTTTTCAAGTGATAGCTCATTCTAGCAAGAAAATCTATAAGACATGAAACGTTCGATTCGAACTGTACTTTTCCTGAAGATTTTTATTGAATTTTACGCGTCAACGGATTTGGAGTGATTGAAAAAAATAAATACAAAATTTCAATTTTTGAAAAAAGGACACCTTCAATTTTTCATTTTTTTTTAACTGTCGGTAATAACAAAATTTTTAGAACCAGAATCATAGTGGGCCGACAATTCTACAATTTTTTATGAATTTTTGAACTTTCTTTTGCTATAAATAAAAAAATAAAATCGATATTTTTGCTTTTATTTTTATTGTTTTGAGCTGCGAATTCATTTTTTGATAATGAATTTGCATCATATAAGACAAAATAACTGTTCAACGAATCGTGATATACATATGCATTATGTTCATTTTCTTTATATTTTCAAGATTGTACAATCGTCTGATTTTATTACAAATGAATATCGCTCCTTTCTAATATGCTTGTCTCCATTCAGTATGATGGAATGCAATTGCAGAGTCTGGGATACATATCTGGTATTATTGAAGCGTTCGTTTAATATAAAAACTCATGGAGTTCGCTATAATTTTATGCGTTCCAGTATCTTACTGATGTACGAGGAATATTGCCCGGTCTTGAAGTCCATTCGTATGAGTCATTCGGCGTCAATATTTGCTTGTCGTGAGGTAGCTGAAGGCTAGCACTAGCAGCCAACCGTTTGACAGTACCTTCGACCCCATCACACGGTCCCTTCCCGTAATAAAGGATGTTCACAAACTTCTTATAATTTTTGAATTACTGTGGAGCGCCGTCAAAGAAATAAATGAATTCAGATGGCTGAGGCATGACAAAATCGCTGATTATGCGAGAATATGCATGAACGGTAACCGCATCGTGACTCAAACAATCTGATATTACACAAAGACTTTTATTTTATTTGTTAAAACGCCGTTCTTCGTACATTATATCATTACCGGATACACTGTCGCTTAATTATTGCTCCAGTAAAACCCTGGCGCAGCGTTTTGGATCACAAATCCATAATTCTCTGCAAAATCAACGATGACAACGCATTTATTCTTTTGGAAATTATTCTCCACGTCACAAATTTTTTTTATGAACTTCAATGCCGCAGTCCACAGTTTCAAGTGTGCATCAAGGTCTGGAAGCCCAGCTTTTATATATAATATTTGTTATTCGATTTTCCATTAATACTTGTAATAACTTTTGATAGAGGTTATCAATTGGAAGACAATTTTTACAATAGCCAACATAACAGTCTGGAGTGCAATCTCGACATATGAGAAGCATTAACACGTCTTCATAATTTCCCAATAGATAATCGTTGTTAAATACCAATAACGGTAATTTAATAGCTGAAAAATATTCCCATGAATGGAATTACAGAAATTGGAGCTAATATTGAAACATCAAATTACCTAATATCACAAGAATATTGAAGATTTTGGTGAATGGAGCAGACACAGATAGTGTAAGTTCCGCTGGTTGCCGCAAGGACACAATGATCAGGACGTAAATTAGCAAATGATAAAAATCCAATTGAAATTTTAAATTGAAAATTACTTTAAATTGGTGCTAAATTTCTCGTAAATTACCAGCAACGAGTTTATTTTGACGATGCACTCTCTTTGCCAGGTCATTTTTTACCGACAGAAATTCTTTTTTACCGGGCATCATAACACTGATTTCATCACTTTCGTAGAATTCTATGACTAAATTTTTAGTTACCGATGCAAGAGGTTTCTATAAGAAAAAAATGTATAACAATTGACAATAATCGTATTGCAAAAATTTAGAATAATAAGCGTCCATTTATACGATTTACAGTTTGTTGTATTTACCGATCTTTTTATTCGGCTTAGAAAGCAGAAACTCCTCTTTTCGCGGCAACGTTGTTAGCAACTTTGGCTAAATGTTGAAAACATTTAATTGTTTCTGTCATTTTACGAATACTCCTAGTACTTGGCATCAATGTTGGAATTTCAATTCTACTTACATCCATTAAGCTGGCATAGCCACTTGATAAAAATTAATTTTTTGTTTGACGTGATTCAATTGCTTTTTGATTGCTATTTTTTTTTGCCGTATTCGTGATTTTTTTGTTTCATCCCATAATCAAACCTTTTTGGCGTTGCTAACTGTCTGATGGACTGGCAAGACCATACGTAAAAAATGTAAACGGCAAGAAGACTGTGGCTCAAGAGAGAACAGGTCGAAAGAATCGTAGTATCGAAAAACGGAGTACGCTCATTTTTTTTTATTATTTATTTGCTAGCGATGTACACCACTTGCGATTTATTTGCCCCACCTCGTGCCCTGAAAAACCACCCCCGAAGACTGTGGCTCAAGAGAGGACAGGTCGAAGGAATCGGAATATCGAAAAACGGAGTGCGCCCTTTCTTCTTGCTCGTTATTTCTGGAGGAATTAGCAGTTTACCGATTGTTTCCTCACCCCTGACCAGGAAGATGGTATCATGAGTATAACCTATTTATCCAACACATTCCGTGTATAGAAAGAAACTAGTATCTTATCGAACTATATTTTTATTTTATTATTGTGTATGAGTGGCAAATCATTCGAATAGATTTTGTGAAACCTATTACATTATTGGCGTTTTATATTTTATGTTACGTAGTGCTTTATAAGACGTGTATTTACGATTCATCATCTAATCCTCATATAGTAAGTCTGTGTATATTGTAATTTTATTCCTAATTCCAAAACCATTTTATTATTGATCTCATCTTTCTCATTTCAAATTATCTTACGGGTGTCTAAAAATGTTTACACATGGAAAAGTATTGTATTAAGAAGCAAGATTACCGATGATCTTACGGATAATGGGTATTAGTGAGATTTTTAGAAATTCAAATTGCCGTATCGTCCCTTCGGAAAAATCCAGTGATCTTTCGAAATACGTCGCAAATTTCGTTTTTTTTTTTTTTTTTTAGTTTTTGAAAAAGAAAGTCAAAATAACAGTAAAAAAAGTTCTTCTGTATGAAAAGGCCTTTGTAGTACTTCATCGCTAAAAACTGCACTGTTTCAAATGGCAGAATTCAGCCCTGAACAGAGAGGGTCTAGAGTTGAGATGGAGACCTGAAATTTGGAGGGGATTTTTTTTCAATTATTTGGAGTTTATTTGGGGGTTATCACTATAAATAGAGATCACCCTAATATATGTGTATATGGGGCATTCCACGCCAAATCGACCACTTTTGACCCCGACCCCTTTCGATTTGGCTGAAACTTTTTTATCTTTTTCTACCTCACTCAAAACGTTTCTCAGAATGTTTTCAAATTTGTTTAGCAAACCGAAAAAAAATGGCTCTTTTTCTCAACGAGCTATAACTTTTTCAAATACTGACTTATCGGGACGTTTTTTTTGCAAATTATTGAGTTTTGAATGTACTTTTAAAAAAAAATACAAAAAAATTATTCAGACCTATCTTCAACGTTTTTTTGTTTTAGATTTTTGGAAGAAACTGAAAATTTCTCGATGATTACCATTTTGAATTCTTTTTTTCTTTTTCTTAGAAAAAACTTTGACATTTTCTGCAAATTCTCTGAAATTTGCAGAGTGGTGTTTTTCGTTTTCTATTTTTTTTTAACTCAGCTTATTTCTTATGATACTATTCTGGAAATTTTTGAGGATGTACAAAGAACCTTGAACTTTGAAGAAGAAATAATAATAATAACAATTGAAAGTAGTAATCATCGAAAAAATTTCATTTTTTTTTTCAATTGATTAAAAAAAATAGTAAACGAAAAAACACCACTCTGCAAATTTCAGAGAATTTGCAGAAAATGTCGAAGTTTTTTCTAAGCAAGAGAAAAAAAAAATTAAAAATCGTAATCGAGAAATTTTCGTTTTTTTCCAAACATCTGAAAAAAAAACGTTGAAGATAGGTCTGAATATTTTTTTTCTATTTCTTTTTGTAAAGTAAATTTAAAACCAAAAATTAAAAAAAAAAAAACTTCCCGATAAGTCAATTTTTGAAAAAGTCATGGCTATTTGAAAAAAAACAGCCATTTTTTTTCGGTTGGGTAGAAAAATTTGAAAAAAATTCTAAGAAACGTTCTTAGTGGGGTAGAAAAAGATAAAAAACTTTCAGCCAAATCGAAAGGGGTTGGGGTCAAAAATGGTCGATTTGGCGTGGAATGCCCCATATATACATCAAGAGACTCGGTAGAGTCACGCGCCTAGTCATATATAGAAAAAAAAAAAAAAAATTTTGTATGCGCCGCGCGAGACTCGACCGAGTCTATATACCCGAACGAGAGCTGAGCAGCCGTTACGGCAATTTATGATCGTTAATTCCTTCCGTCTCACTATAAATACGGAATTGTAATATTTATCGCAGGATGTGGCCGAGAAGAGCTTTCATTTAAGCCCTATTTCGATTAAATCGGTGAACGTAGAGCTGAGATATGATTATTCGACGTTTTAGATTCAAGTAAATCATACTTGTTTTCGTCGAGTGTTCATCATCATCTCCTTCAGTCAGTGTGACACTAAACCTATGTGTATAGAAATTAGCATAGAGTGGCCTTCGCTAGGCTATGTAGAAAGAAGAGACCTACCAAGTACGGACGTCAGTAGCCAGATGGCGCTTTGGTTAGCTCCCTATTTTCACCAACTAGTTTTTCTTTTTGGATCCTTTTTAATGGCTTATATCTGATAAGGAATTTAGCCGAACCACCAACTACAGCACGGTATCATATCCCATCATGCGGGGTATGATTTATTATGTCAATTTATTTTTGGTCGTAATGTTATGTGTATAATTCAGCAAACGATCGTGTAGGGTATGGTACGATTTATTTTTTATGAGATAAATTGAAATTTTTTTTTTTCCTCGGAATCAAGTTTAAAAGTTTCGTTTAGGTACTAAAATAGGCCTGTTAAAATATAAGCTCTTAATATTGATATTAAGATGGCCCGCATCGCACTTTTCGATTTCCCATAAGAATAACACAGGAACAACTACTTTTGTTCCTTCTCATTTTTGTAACTAACGAACGATACGTCGTACAGTAAAGTTCTTGGCATGTTTTTCCAGAGAATTAAACGCTCTACAAAAAAGGTCTGAAGTCATTTTTTGGTAAGTCAACTCGGTCAAAAGTTATTCAAGGAAAAGTTATTAATTTTAACCTCCGTTATGCCATTTTAACATAAATAATATCAATGAATAGAGATTATTATTATCGATACTCGTATACCAAGATTCATGAGTAAATGTATAGATATCTTTATGCGAAGGCAATAAACACTATATAATTTCTACGAGATACTTTTCTCATGTGGAAACTAACCTTTTGCTCAAATTTTCATTCGACGCAATAAGCTGTGATAATATTACATTTGCTTAATTCATGTCGCACTAATTTGGAAATTTCCCATGCGTTACAATCACAGGGCGATTGCCTTTTCATACGAGGGATCCAGTAGACAATAGAACGCCAGTAGAGGCAGGAAATTCTCCCTCTACATAGGGGCGGGTGGGGCAAAATGGACCGGTAAAAAAAAAAAAAACTGGTTGATTGAAAAACTTGAGTATAAATAAGAACTTTATTTGTACAATTGATGTGGAATTGAAGAAAACTCGAAGAACATTCAATATCAGTGTGATTATTGTGTGCAAACTAGAAAGCCATAATGAATTATGTTGCTATTTTTCTTTATTTTACTTTTTTTAGTCTTTAGTTTCTTTTTTTTACGTCCTACATTTTTCATCAATTTCACATCAATTGAGTTCATATTCATACTCGAATTTTGCAACCATTTTTTTTTTTCTTTTTTACCGGTCCATTTTGCCCCACCCTCCCCTATATATAAATATAGTATACTATATATTTCATATAGAGAGTGGTCGACAATTTATGCAATTTATTACGGATACGAGAATAATTATACTTAATTAATCAAATTCTACAAAAAGTAGTGATATCCCCATAAAAAGCACCTTCGGTGCAAAAACCTTTCGCCTAGTTATATAAATGTTATAGTTATATACAAAAATTTCTTCCTCATAAAAAAACAATTCGAAATCAGATGCTATTCCCTAGTTGCCTAGTACCGACATCACGTTGAAAAAAAAATAATTAAAAAAAAAAAAAAAAATTTCGAGTACGTGGTACTAGGCGGGCCAATATTTTGTTTTATTATATTGGGATTATTGACGTGGTTCAATCGCCGTTTACTTATAGTTGCATAGAAAAGGCCCGCCTAGTACCACGTACTCGAAATTTTTTTTTTTTTTTTTAATTATTTTTTTTTCAACGTACTTATGCTCTAAGGCGTCGAGATCCCGTGTCGTCCTGGTGTCCGGCGAGATCTGCATTTACAAAAGAAAAAACACTTACGGCAGACGAAGAACTTACAGTTAAAAGATGGACTCCGTCGCTCTGGGGGAGAAATAGAGATGTGGCGGCGGTACGGCACGGCAAGGTCGTTCACGTTATAGGGTGGAGGCGAGGTCCGTGGCGGATATAAAATCTACCACGTTACAATATATATATATATATATATTTTTCTTCATTTTATTTGACTGTGACGTCACGGGTTTAAGGGGTTAGGCCATCCTGTATTGCGATTCGGAATCTTTTAACGCCTCGGCGTTAAGTTAACGCCCGGTTGTCAGGCGTTATCTCTCTATAAGTGAGTTATTGATCTATCGGAATTTCCGTATTCTATCGTGAATTGTGAATTTTTTTAATAATTTGCGGAGTTTCGGAAGATAGCTGCTGCAATAATTCATAACGAATTAGGTAACTAATTAATGTTATTGATATAATCAAAAATACATCCACTCAAACGAAATACAATGTTCTGCTCGTAAATTTTTATATTCAATACAGTATTTTTGAGAATTATGAATATGTTTGTTTAAAAAAATCATAAGCAAATAAAAATCGTTATAAAAAATGTATTAAAAAAATATAAGCGCTGTTTGGAGGATGGAAAAGTAATATCAAAAATGGTGTAATAAATCGAGGAAGTTGAGGGTCAGAGACCTAGGTTAGGTTGTCGTGGAATGCCGCATATATTTTTGTACAATTATACATATACTTTATAATTAATTCGATTCGAATAGAATACATAAAATCTTTAAAATACATTCAGTAAAAGAATCCGAAGGAAGCAGATTATAAAATAAATAAATAAATAATGTATGTGAAGAACAAATCCTATTCAAACTTTACTCGCGTAATAACATACCATAATAATAAAGCAAAACTTTTCACACGTTATAATCTACCATACTAAGAAGTTAAAACTTTTCACACGTGACAGACGAAATCAATCAAGTACGTAAATGAATACTATTTAAATCGATGCATGACGGCGCTAACGGCTTTAAACACGGTTGGCGGAAGCGTGCCACGCCGGGCGCTAAAACTATAGATAGTTCAATAGTTAACGCCTAAACAATGTCAAAACGTTATAGGTATAGCGTTCAAGCGATATCGAGTAGGCGCTTTTGACAGTTGATAACGCCCGATGTAGCGGTTAGCGCCAAATAAACTATTAGCGTCAATAATAAACTCACCACAGAATCTAGAAATGCCGCTAGAGTCGTTACGCAGGTACGCAAATCGGTACGGAATAGAGAATTCTCATTGGCCAAGAGCACTAGCCTTGCGAAAATATGTTGCAATTATGGCTCGCTAGATAGCGACCCGTTGAAAATTATGTGGTTGCTATCATGGACATGGGAAATACTGGGACGGAGTGTATCGTTGCGGGGGGGAAGCCATTGCGGGGGGGGGGGGGGGGGGGGGGTGAGTTGAAGTGTGCCCACTTTTGATTGGCTGCTAACACTGCGCAAGCGCACTGTTATCAGAATAAGCGACTCAACCTATGAAACATGTATTCCAAACAGAATAAACGACATGCGGTACTGTGCATGCTCATGAGCGAGCCAATCAAAAGTGGGCACACTTTACCTCGGCACCCTCCCTGGACTGGCTTCATACCCCTCGCCTATCAATCGAATTCAGACTCCGTCTCGGTATTTCCTATGTCCATGGTTGCTATGAAACCTATGAAACCTATGAAACGTATGAAACCTATGAAACATACATTCCAAACAGAATAAACGACATGCGGTACTGTGCATGCTCATGAGCGAGCCAATCAAAAGTGGGCACACTTTACCTCGGCACCCTCCCTGGACTGGCTTCATACCCCTCGCCTATCAATCGAATTCAGACTCCGTCCCGGTATTTCCTATGTCCATGGTTGCTATAGACTCGGTGAGGGTCGCTAACTTGAGCGTTAGCGCTGTCGTTAGTGGCGTTAAAAGATCCAGAATCGCACTGCTGGGTACCTTGAGCAGAGTTTAAAGTTTATGATCAATTATGCTCATACCTACCATGTTTTCGCTGTCACTTTTTCTATTTTTCTGTTTTTTCATAGCCCACAACCAGGAAGGTTCGCAACATTTTTAGACAAAATCGTGATATTTAGAGGTCAGACTATAAATTAAAAAAAAAAAAACATCTATCTTCTTCGCAAATGCTCGGATGAATGAACAATACGAACAGATATTGCAAAAAATAATTACTTCTAAATTCATCAAGCGAATTCCTGTTGTAGTCTGGGTAAAAAAAGAGTGCAGCAAGATGTTGTTGTAATAAACGTATTTTATTGTACCTTCTTCTATGCGTGCCTCTCAAGTAAGTGACGTTTACCTTACCACCACTCCTAGGGGACAACAAGCGCATGCGCACAGTCTACCTTACGTACTAGAGTAGTATAATTATGTTATATGTAGAGAGCCGGTAGCTGTCGCTTAACTCCAACAGTCCCTCCCGACTGCTTTGGCTGATCTCTTTTGGTTTGTTTCTCACCCCTTTATCACTTCCTGGACTCTTCAGTACCTATATGAACACACCAACAATACATATTAAATAGTTGAATTCATAATTTTATCGACTTGTCTTTTATGCAATTGGAAAGCTAACGGTTTAGTGAACACATCTGCTAATTGATCCCTAGGTGGAATCCGTTTGATTTTTATTAAATTTAGTTTGACACATTCTTTGATGTGATGTGCTCTAACTTCATAACTCTCACACCTTCGGTTTTAAATTTTGGTCCTGTCTTTCGCTGTACTGTAATAAAAGCTACGCACCCGAATCTTTTAATTTGACTGACGTTAAAATTGTGATTTGAGGCAAATTCTTCTAATGGGGTTTTCATTTGATTTGTTTTATGAGGTGTTCTATTGTAGGCATATACTGCTGCAGACAAAGCCAAATCCCACATATTCTTAGGTAGTTTGGCATCAAACATGTATGCTTTGACCTTTTTCTGTATTGTCTGGTTGAAGCGCTCCGATACGCCATTATATTCAGGAGTGTCCGGACTTGCCGATTGCAATTCCGCATTCAGTTTGTCCAACACTTCGATTGTGTATCCTCCTGTAAATTCTGTTCCTTGGTCTGCTCTCAAATAGCACACCTTTGTATCATGTCCCAACAGATTTCTCGCTGTAACCGTCAAATCCGCCTTTACAAGGATTGGTGCGGGTTTGACCCTGAGTTCTGTAAGTTACGGATGCTCAAGAGTTTGACCAGGGTCGTTTGTGATAACTCAGGTTGAAGGTTCGGTGGGATTGTCATTTGATTACTTATTTATTGGTTTCAAAATCACGTATTTATTCGTACAGTACATCAAAAGTATTTATAATAGGTTAGGAACGGGTTATATTTATCAAGAAAACAACAAGGATAATAATGGGTTGAGTAATTATTAAAATAGGGGAGTAATATCAGTAGACTCAGTTCGCCTTGGTATCAGAAAAGATCGGTAGGCTTAGAACGCCTAGGGAAACTAGTAGGCTCAGAACGGCTAGGAACTAGAGATACTCTGGCTCAGGACGCCTTGGTATCTGGTAGGCTCAGAACGCCTAGAGAACTAGTGATACTCTGGCTCAGAACGCCTAGGGAAACTTGTAGGCTCAGAACGCCTAGGGACTAGAGATACTCTGGCTCAAGACGCCTCGGTATATGGTAGGCTCAGAACGCCTAGGAAGCTAGTAGGCTCAACACGCCTAGGAAACTGGGGATACCTCGGTTCAATACACCTTGGTATCCGGGAACAGTCGGTGGGCTCAGAACGGCCAGGAGGAAGCTAGAAATAGGATCGTGTTTCTCAATGCGATTGCCTCAATTCGGCAGACACGTCCGCTCGGTAGCTCGTCCGGATGCCGACTGTGATCAGGACAGGTGCGGTCCCTCTATTTATACGATTTCGCGGCCTTGAGCCGCTCGTATCGCGAGCGAGTCTACTGTTACGGTACGGGGAGAAGGGGGGTACAGGGCTGGCGGACGAGTTTATTATCTGGGGAGGGGTGGTGATGTAGTACCGAGCTTGTCAGCTACGCTCGGTTACATCGCACTTCTAACGAACATTTCGAGGCATGGACCTGTTTCACTTTTAACTTTCATTGGGTAGGCCATAGCAAACCTAGTTCTATCGTCACTGAATACCGAGATATACCGATAACCCTTAGGATGTGTGATTTGTAAGATAGATCCCATCACATCTGAATGTATAATCTGTAACGGGGCTGTAGCCCTTCTGCGCACCGTAGGAAAAAGTAGTTTATTGAATTTGGAAGCTAAACATACCTCGCATTCCAGGACTGATTCATCAAAAATTGCTGCATTCAGTTCCTTATTATTCGGATATTTTACTTGTAATGCCTTGAGATAGGCCACTGATGCATGATCGAACCGAACATGCCAGAGCATTGCCTTATTATTGTTATTGAATTTTTTATCCTCACCTTTAAATGGATTTAACTCTTCACTTTGCTCTTCAACCGGTAACTTATCAACACCATGAAATTCTCTATCCCATACTGTACAATCAAAGTTTGAATGTTCAAGGATTGGTTTAGTGTTAATGAGTTGTGTTTTCACCTTTATTTTCACTTGAACTCACCTTACTCTCATCTTGAATTGGGGTTTTATTAAATTTGACTATTTGGCTATTATCAGGCTCTTTAATTGGTTCAATTTGTTATTTTGTTGTACTTCGCGTATTATACCTAATACTCTTTGTCTCACCTTCAGCTAGATATGCCGTCATCCTTCTGTTCGTACTTTTGCTTAATATCTCACCTTTTGAATCATTTTGTCTTATTTCTAATTCAATGACCCACTAAGGTCTTTTATACGCACCCGTAATGATTGATTCATTGGATATTGGATCGAAAATATCAATTTGTTTATCATCGAGATAAATTACGAGTCCCATTTCAGCAAATTTTCGCAGTGATAGTAAGTTCGCCTGTAATGATTCCGCAAAGATTACTGAGTCGATTTGTAACTTGTTACCGTTCCTTAATTTTGTTTCTACCTGCCCTACTCCCTCCATTCTCAAGTCCGCTGACTTGTCCTTATTGGCACACTTAATAACACCTACACTGTTCTCATCAAATGTCTTAAAAATGATTCTCGAATTTGGCAAGTGCTCAGTAGCGCGTGAGTCAGCTAAGAATTCAGATATTAATTTATCCCTGTTCAGTTTCATCGGATTCACGTACATAGCCTCACCTTTTAATGTATCATCAATTTCCATAGGAATTTCAATGATGTCTAGATCAATATTGTCCCCTTCTGACACCAGCATTTGGACACTCTCAAAAATATTCCGAAATAATCGTATCCATCTGCTATCGTTGGGATTGTCTTCATGTGCGTCCTCGTATTCGTCGTCTTCCAAAACATTCTCCAAATTCAAATAATTATTTTCTGTTACTATCATAGCTAGTCGTTCTTTATGTTCTTCGCATGGTGCTTGTCCATTCGTAAGAGTACCTTCTGTCTCGCTCGAAGCAACAATCAATATAGATTTTAATAAGTTTTTAGCTCCTTCGAGAGAACGAAACAAGATCAACTGGCCCAATGATGCTAGGAACAATTCTCGTACGTGCTGATTCACACCTTTTAACCCTTTCCGTCACAGACGCCACTATAGTCAGTTTATTTTCAGTCTCACAATTCAATTTTTTTTTCCATGGAAGAGTAAATATATGTTTCCAATGTTTTCTTTGACGTCGAATCCGAATCCAATGTCGAAATTACAGTAAACGTGACTACAACCCCTAAAATGGGGAGAAAACTATCCCTTTTGTCACGAAATCAAATTGTTTACGGCAGACTAATGCAGATATTCGTTTCTAATGTATTTTTCGACGCCGATTCCGATTCCGATGTCAAAAATGTAATAAATATAAAAATAACCCCTAAAATGGGGTAAAAACTACCCGTCTTGTTACGAAGTCAAATTATTGTCGACAGATTAGTGTCGATATACGTATCCCAATGTCTTTTTCGACACTGCAAAAAAAAAAAACACCTGAGGTGAGGTCAAAACTACCTCTTTTTTTACGAAATATAAATTTTCTATATTGTTTTTGGGTGACCAAAGGGGTAGGTTACGCCCCTTTTTATCCAATTCTAGGGGTTGCTTTTGAGTATATGTTGTTTTCAACATCGGTCTCAAATTCAGCGTTGAAAAATACATCAGAAACTTATATCTGCTGTGATTTGTCGAAAATGATTTGATTTCGTGACTAAAAGGGTAGTTTCTACCCCATTTTAGGGGTAGATTGCATGATTATTGTATTTTCAACATCGCATTCGTATTCGGTGAAGAAAAAAAACATTGGAAATGTATTTCTGCATTAATCTGTTCAGAATAATTCTATCTCCTGACAAAAGGGGTAGTTTTCACCCCTTTTCAGAGGCTGTTCTTCAGTTTTTGGTATTTTGAACATCGGGTTCGGATTCAGCGTTGAAAAATACTTCGAAAATGTATATTTACACTTTAATGCCAAATAAAATCGAATTGCGTTATTGAAAGGGTTAAAAACGAGGCATACATTTTTATGAAGTGGGGCCACATCAATGCGGACCCAAGAGCTCGGGACACCTGATTCAGAAAATGCCTCCGCATATTCGTCTATGGTTGAGTACGGCGTAAACGTAGGAATTGATGCCGTAAGCAATGCTTGTGAGGAGTCGCAAACAACCTCTTTCGAACATGGTACACCTACAACAGTTATTTTAGTGGTCTTTTAGGTACTGAAAATCCTTGATTGTTCCATTATTAAATTTGTAACATTTTACCCACGCAACAAAGGTTTTATTTTTGGTACAACGTTACCAGAAATTATGAATAATGTTTACTAGAGTTGAATAATTTTATTATAGATTTTTCCAGTTGGCCAGAAATAAGAAAGTTATTACGAATTTGAATCACTTGGTCGGACTAGTCTTACGATTTCTAGAAGTATTGTTTTTTTTTTAGAGATTATTTCACAAAAAAATCGTAACGGTACTCCTTAATACAAAAAGAATAATCCACAATTTGGATTAGAAAAAATCTAGTAAAGTCATGAACGTTTCTTGGAATGAGTAGCTACAGCTATGATGTACAAAAAAAATCAAAAAATCAAAAATGATCTGATCAAATAAGCTAAATAATTCAGCATGGAATAACCCATATTTGAAAAACCACAACGTAATGAAAAAGAAGTTATGTTATGTGCCAAGATGGACTTCAACTAAAGAAATATATAGCAATTCACTTGAATTCAGGAGTCCCGAAAACAAATTGACTCTGACGTATTTGTAATGTGATTTGTTCTTGGTAAATGTGAAAGGTGTAATAATACCTGCATTGAGCCATTCGTTGAGCCATGCTTGTATAGACGTGGGTGTATGGTTTTCCGTCACCATTTGGGCAACAGAAAATGGTCCTCTCCCATCCCAATGATCTACGCATTCATACAAGAATATGTGTTTCGATTTAGTTTTGTTATTACACCTTAGCACATTTTTTACGATGCTTCTTATTGCATCGATGAATATACAAGCTGGTTGACTCCTAGTATAATCCCGGAATACGAGGAAGATGGATGTAATGCTACAAGGTGTACCATATTTTTGTGGAAAGATAGCTGCATCTTTGCCAACGCGTTGACTGGATTGGGATCCAAATGCGTGGCGTCTACATATTCATTTTCCTCAACTCTCAAAACATTAGCACTTCGTAAATTAGCCCTAGCTAGCTCTTTCAGCCCTAAAAACTGATGCGGATTTGCCCTGAAGTTCGGCTGCTATGACTTTTCTCGTGGGTTGTCTTAAGTATCTTTTACCGCAAATACCGTCACCTTTCTCCACAGTGCACTTTAGTCGAATATCCACGTCGTTTTTATTATGTACGATCTCGCATACGAGGACAGAGCCGCAACTGCAATTGCTATTTATGGTCCCAGACTTATGATCATTCGCGATCCAATGATGTTTGAAATTTCCTCCATGGTACTTGGATCTAAAACTGTACACGTCCGATCGTAAACTTTAGCTTGGCCTTTGACGGCACACTTATAAGTTGTTGTAATTAACAAATTGTCAAATTCTGATTCATCAACAAATACATAAAACTGCAGTATTTTGACATCACCGTCAGTAGATGTGACCGGAAAATTCGACACTCCAAGTTCACTTTTCGACCGTGTAACACTGTCATTAAAATCCATACTTTGGCGCGAGAAAAATGTGAGTTTGTCTCTGACACCGCATGTATTACACGTTGCAAACGTGTACAAAGAGTTAGGCAACATTGCATTCCCTGGTCCTTGTGACGCAACTCCTATTTTCTAAGATACACGGGGGTGAAATTCACGAAAAACGACAAAAAATCGAAAACATACTCCTCTTCAAACGGTCATATCTTTGGCTGTGTTCGTCCTAGAGACTTCTTTCAAAAACCATTTTGAAGCTATTGAATGGCACTATTATTACATATTTATTGAATTCTGCGATAAAGAGCTATTGGATTTTTTATAAACAAATATATTATTCAAACGCGGTTTTCTAGGCGAGAACCACGCTGTAATTTCAAAAAAAAAAAGATGAACGTATTCCTTGAGCAATCCCCTACAAAACCGGTGAGTTATAGAATGGAACTCCGATGGAAACTATGTTAAAACGATTTATTTATAAGCGACGGCGCGCGCTGCTGCTGAGAGACGTGGCTCGGGTACGTGTAGCTCGCCTAAGGAAGAGATGGTGGGCATGTAGATCTATATTAAAAAAATTTACCATGTCAGAAAACAATGTATATTGTTTTAAAGCGTGGTGCTCGCCTAGAAAACCACGTTTGAATAATATATTTGTTTATAACAAATGAAATCGCTCTTTATTGCAGAATTCAATAAATATGTAATAATAGTGCCATTCAATAGCTTCAAAATGGTTTTTGAAAGAAGTCTCTAGGACAAACACAGCCAAAGATATGACCGCTTGAAGAGGAGTATGTTTCCAATTTTTTGCCGTTTTTCGTGAATTTCACCTCCGTGTAGCTTGGAAAATGGGGGCGGAAAAAAAAAAAAAAAAAATTGTTTGATGAAGAAATCTACTATTTCGATATCAGAGCCGCAAAATACAACTTTGCGGACTTGTTTTGGGGCCGCAAAATGTGATTTCGCGAACATAGGTACGCAAAATGGAAATTTTATATTTTTAGTACACAATAGCTTCGAGCTCACGCCCACGTGATAAGCTATTTACACCGCTCGACCTATACAAGTAAACACTTTGCTTCTTTCACCCAATTTTTATTGTCTTAATCTTTATTCATGAACTAATTTAAATTCATTTTTTTGGTTCAGTGAAATTTTTATAATTCATATTTACAATGAATTTTTTGAATATTTTTTTTTTTACACACGTTATTTTGTTCGTTTAAATTTTTTTTCAACTTTTCATACTTGATATATATTTTGATCCATTTTTTAAATGTATTTTTCAGTACAGTATTTTTTACATTTTTTTGGCTCTGAAAAGTTTCATACTTTATATTGATTATGAATTTTTCTTATGTGTATTTTTCTCACACACATTGTATTTCAAAATTCGTGTACTCAATGTATATTTTTATCAATTTTCTGTGAAGAATGAATATTTTTTTGGCAGGGGGGCTTTGCCCCCTCCCCCTCCCCCTTGACCCCCTCCACCAGGGGCTTCGCCCTTGGACCCCGTCTCCTCCCTACTTCCTTCATCTTGTCGCCTTCCTTTTTCTCCTGATCTTTACCTGCTTTTCTCTTAAAGCACTCTCAGTTTAAATTCTTTGTGTTCGTGCGAATTTTGCCACTAATAAACGAAAAATAGCGTTCGACACACGGCCGCACGATTTTCGGCCTCGTGTGATCGCGCGGCACTCGGACTGGCTTCGCCGGTTCGAGTGCGCGGCGATCACAACTCGGTCCGCAAAATCGTATTTTGCGGCCTTGTGACGAAAAATACTATTTAAGTGATTTTCTAGAGTGAAGTTGTTTTGGGCGCATAATTCCCCAGCAATAATCTGCCATCATATGAACGTCCCATCTGCCCACAGTATCTGTTATCAATTTGCGTTGATCTTTCAGAATATATGTTCACCACAATCGTAACAAAACTTATCAGGGTCGTTAACACAACCTCTCAACTTACTAGCCATTATAAAATAATAGGATTAATTTTATCGGTGTTATTGTAAAACTTGATGTTTTCGAATAAGACCGCAAAAAACTCAAAATGAGGGTAGTTAGTAAACTAGAGCTGACAGGTTAAAATAATTACTATCGATGTATGGTATATTACCTTCCTTATCTACCACAGATATAAACAGAGCTGCACCAACAAAAAAAAATTTTTGTTGTAGGCCTGTGTCATCGTTCGTGCGGAATAAAGCTGAAAGCTCCTATAAAATCGACAAATATCGTGTATACTTCTCTTTTCCCTAGCCTAAACTGTGACGGGATCGACGATAACAGCGTGAATAGTCAGTATTACATTTGCCCACAAGGTTGAATAGATTCAGCAGGTGAATGCACCTGGATAATAATTATGTCAAAATATTAGAGACAGAAGGATCATAGCCCGAATTATTAGATATGATACCCCATACTGTAGTTATTAAAGATGAAGATATTGTTGAAGTATTACTGACGGCCCTAGTTATAGTTATAAAAACTGTTATCAATTTACGCTGTAATATGGGAAACTGTGCGAAACATTATCCCCCCCCCACTTCCTATTTCGGTAAAAAAGACTCAGTCGAATCTCACGCCGCACTTGGAAAAAAGTTTTCCAATTTTTGTTTGTAATTGACTTTCGATCGTATATTAAAAATCGGCGGCATGCTAGCGAATAGAATATATATTTTCAACCAACGCTAGCGCTAATCCTAGCACCCCCCGTACTAGGTGGATCTCTTCTCTCTACACAGCCTAACGAAGGCTACTTTTTACTAATTTTTATTCGCATAGGTTTGCGTCTAAGCGATCTGACTGAAGATGAAGGAGGTGAAGAATAATAATTCGCGATGAAAACGGGTATTCTAAAACGTTGAATAATCATATTTTAGCTCTCCGTTCACCGATTTCATCGAAATAGGGCTTAAATGAAAGATTCTCATCGCTACATGATAAATATTTCAATTCTGTATTGTATAGCGAGGCGGAAGAAATTATTGATCATAAATTGCCGTATAGGCCGTAAAGCTCTCGTTCGGGTATAGACTCACAATCAGTCGAGTCTCGCACGGTGTATAAAAAAAAAACATTTTTTTTTTAATTTACTTGGTGCAAGACTCTGCCGAGTCTCTTGATTTGAGGGTTCACCCGGAAGTTAGAGGTACCCTCGATTAAAGGGTTTACCTTAAAGTTGGGGGTACGAAATCACCATCAAAGTTAAGGGTCTAGTTGAAGGCTTTCGTAAGCGATATGGCTTGTCCGTAAATCGAACTCTTTTCAAAAAGTAAAGTAAGATACTCATAATTTTTGAAGAAATAGTAATCTAATTGAAAAAAGTCAATTCAAAACGATTTCAGATAATTCACTTTCTGGCTGATGCGCTCCCGAATGATTAAGGTTCGACTATGATGCGTGAATTTTTGTAGGTAATGGCGAAAGTAATGTACTTAACGAATATTTTTACACCTGAGATGCTTTACAGGAATTTCATTATTGTTTGTACTTAACATATACCCTCATCAGCCAGATCATAATAGAATAATTCGATTTGGTTATGTGTTATTTTCAATAGTGATTCCATTTGTTTTCAGGTGGTTGGTCTTTCGGTACTCAAAAGTTCAAAGAGATGTCATCTACTCGATATGCAAGACAAACATTTATCTATAGTGCAATACCATATTTGCGTCAACGCAACTTTGATGGTTTGGATATCGATTGGGAGTATCCCAAAGGTGGAGACGACAAAAAAAATTTTGTTCTATTATTGAAAGGTATGTTTTAGCATATTATGCACATTTTTTCAAGTAAACGCTTCTCTTCAAACATTTCGACCCTTTAAATACTTTTGGCTAAAAGCATCACGATTAGCACCTATATTATATTAATCAAGCAGTTAAATAATATTTGTTTTTATGCTCACAGAATTACGCGAGGCTTTCGAAGCGGAAGCACAAGAACGAAAAAAGTCGCGCCTACTGCTGACAGCTGCTGTCCCTGTTGGACCTGATAATATTAAAAGTGGATATGACGTCCCCGCGGTTGCCAGGTAGTTAAACTATTTACTATACAGCGTGATTGGATAAGTGTGCTGTACTTATCTCTTTTTTAGTTTCGTTGTGATAACATACACGAATTACACCTGCCATTTGCCGGGAATGAATATACGAGGTCTTACATATAGCCTTACCACTTGGGTCTTGCCAGGCCATTATTTTCAGAATAAGTAGGGTTAGAGTAAGATATTTCTCGCAAGCTTAACTGGATCCCCGCGAGTGGAGTGACCTTCCAGGGTTTCAGGTTGTCGGGGTTTTCTGCACATGTACTAACATGTTAATCGAAATAAGCTTAATATTTTCGTTTCCTCAAAAATAATAGTAGAGATCCACAACCTAGTAATACTTCACAAAAAACCATTCGAATGATTGATGACGAAATACTGAGCTTTGAAATACAGACTAGGTAGATGCTGTAAGGTACCGTGGTGTTACAGAATTTTTCTGGCCAGTTCACCATGTTGCGGTACTCTGCAAATCCTATAAAAAAAACCTCGTAATGTAGAATAGTCGTTCGGGTTCACTGAGTAATAATTTTACATTGTGGTAGGAGACATCTTGTAGACTGGACCTTGACCAACGTACCTATAGTACGCGCCAGCAATCGGAAACTAGTTTTGCAAACTATTTGTAAAAAATAATAGGACGGGTTTCTATTCAAAATACTTCCAGTAATTATCCCAACACTCAGCATTTGAACAAAATGGATTTTGCTTCAATACTGGGAGTTGGTCAATCAGAAGCAATACAAGCCCCTCAATTTCGATGGTATGCAACCTTCAGCTTCAGAGAAGACCGACTTTGAGGTTTCAGTCTTTCCCGACGTGAAAGCTCATTCAACTGTTCACGAATTTGTCAGTAGGTAATTCGAAGAATAAATTGATAAAATGATACATTCTTATCTCAAAAACACAAATCTATCTGCAATATACTGTATCGAGCATGCAGGGTTGTCTCTCCTAATCGCCCCAGGAAAATATTTCAAAAACTAGAAGAGTACAAGAAGAAGCTTGATACAAAACTAGGATCATTCCGAGGGGTAAAGATGATGCTAATATGAGTCGACGAAGTTGGCTGATAAGTTGGGGAGTTGACTTGTGGATCTTACCGCTTTTGAAATTTTTCAAGTCACTTGTGATTTGGATACGGAAGACGTATTTTTTGCTACAAGCAGCTGATAATGGAATTAAAGACAAATTAAAATACGTTTGAAAACAAAATTTCACGCCTCCGAGCGGCTGAGGGCTGACCCTTTCAGGTTCAGCTTTCTCAAGCATACCTACTATCCTGTAAAGTAGTTGCTCAGGTGACTAGAAGTTGCAACGATAGGCAAGAGTTCACTCAGTCTAAATGCATGAACGATATATTCATTTCTAAGATACGACGTATTCATTTCTAGAATACGTCGAGAGAATAAGATCGAAAGAAGTGAAGATTCAGATTACATAAAAAGTATCAGTCCAAAGTTGATTGTAATATACGATAATAAAAGTGAATGTGCATTTAGTAAATGTGAATTTATGACTTGAGTCCCCAGTGCTTAGCATACCCAAATGGATAGTTATTAGGGTGGTTCAAAAAAATTTATTAATTTTTTTTTTAACTCTTACCCTCCCAAATGTTTCTGTTTGGTGAGAAAAACATCCTCACAAAAGAGGGGCGCTGTAGCTCAACTCTAAGAGGTCGCTATTTTTATTTTAGTTTCCTATTCATTAACCAGGGGAATTTCGTTTTTTCATTAAAATTGAAATTACACCTGATCATTAAGATTTTTTGCAAATAACCATTATATATTCAGAAAGCTGACTCTTTGAGCTTTTCAAAACACTATAATAACGCATGATTATGACAATTAGTAGACCGGTTACAGCCATCTGAAAATTACGAAATTTCTAACTACGAAGAAATTTAATAATTTTCAGATGTCTGTAACTGGTTTTCTAATTATCATAATCATGCGTTATTATAGTGTTTTGAAAAGCTCAAAGAGTCAGCTTTCTGAATATATAATGGTTATTTGCAAAAAAATCTAATGATCAGGTATAATTTCAATTTAAATGAAAAAACAAAAATTCCCATGTTAAATGAATAGAAAACTAGAAGAAAAATAGCGACCTCTTAGAGTTGAGCTACAGCGCCCCTCTTTTGTGAGGATGTTTTTCTCATCAAACAGAAACATTTGGGAGGGTAAGAGTTCAAAAAAAAATTAATAAATTTTTTTGAACCACCCTAATGGCTATACCTTCCTAGGCTTGCTCGTTTCAGTAGTTGGCGTCGGCATAGTAAGATGCGTCACCCCCGTCCTCCAGGTAATGGAGAACGTAACACTTGCAACAAAGTGTGATTGATGCCATAAGCATATTGCAAAAATATGGAAAACCCGATTTGTTTGTGACCATGACCTGCAATTCCAAATGGATGGAGATTATGGAAAATTTGAAGCCCGGTCAAACTACGACGGATCGACCAGACCTCGTATCGAGGGTTTTCCACCAGAAAGTTAAGGAGTTGAAGGTGGAATTGATCAACAAGTCGATATTTGGAAATTGTGCTGCCTACGTTTATGTTGTTGGATTCCAAAAGAGAGAGTTACCGCATGTGAGTCATTCCACGTCAAACCGGACAAAATAAATCAAAAATTGACCTCGATGTTTCAGATTTCGTTCTAATTTTTTTAACGGGTTCTTTGGCAGGAATAAATTTATCAAACAATTTTTTGTTTTTTTTTTCCGCCCCTATTTTCCAAGTTACACGGGGGTGAAATTCACGAAAAACGGCCAAAAATCGAAAACATACTTCTCTTCAAACGGTCATATCTTTGGCTGTGTTTGTCCTAGAGACTTGTTTCAAAAACCATTTTGAAGCTATTGAATGACACTATTATTACATATTTATTGAATTCTGCTATAAAGCGCGATTCCATTTGTTATAAACAAGAATAATATTCAAACGTAGTTTTCTAAAATTCTCCAAAAAAAATATGAACGTATTCCTTGATCAATTCTCTACAAAATCGGTAAGTTACAAAATGGAATTCCGATGGAAACTATGTTAAAATGATTTATTTATAAGCGACGGCGCGCGCTGCCGCTGAGAGACCTGACTCGGGTAGGTGTAGCTCGCGTAAGGAAGAAATGGTGGGCATGTAGATCTATATTAAAAAAATTGACCATGTCAGAAAACAATGTATATCATATCAGTTTATTATATATCCAACTCACAATAAGTAAATCATGATCCTAAATCTTACATAAAGATCCCCTAGTCACATCATATTATATCGAAACGTTTTTAATTACTCCTTATGAGTAATCGCTCTGTTATTGAATTATTTGATTTTATTAATTACTTTGTCTTTATATCTCGGGACTACTTAAACAAACCGGCATTCGATTCAGTTGTTTATATTCACTTCTCTATAGTGATCGGTCGAATAAGTATTCTAATTCAATCAAATCTAATTAATTAATAATAATCATTAATTGCAGCTTCGGAGCGTTAACCCGTCAACGTTAATCGTGTATATTATGGTATCATCTGTTTGCTTGAACATAAGAATAGTATAGATGCTATTTCACCTTGGCTCTTCCAACCGAGACCCAATTCTGTCGTCAATTGTGTTACGGTATACAATGACAAAAGATGTAACGCCGACAAATTAGATGTGGACCTTTACGGAGAGGACAATTACTCATTTTAAACTAGCTGCTTATCATGAACTCCTGAATTATACGCAACAATGTTCTCATTCTTATTGATGATATCCGGATTCACCAATAATATGTGTGAACAAAATATCGTCACGCGCTAGTGTAAGGACGCGCTTTGCGTGCACGTCTGTACAAACGGGAACTAGCCTGAACAAGCTTATTCGAGGCACATGGTAATATACGGCCTATTTACTTCTGTAAAATATATTTGTTGCAAAACAAGACTCAGAACGCGTAAATGTACGAATCAGGATTGTGCTCTAAGACATCAATCAGATGATGATTCTTTTATGAAATAGGTGTCAACGACTTGACTGGACTCTGGTTCAAATTAATTTGTAAACCTACTATCTTATGCAAAAACAAAGGCAAATTCTTCATTGATCCTGCAGCTGACAGAATGTAAATATAGACTCGGATATAATTGCAGTAAAATGCAGAAATTGAATGTGCCCGCCAAGTAAGTAGCTTTTGGAATGATGTTGCGATATCAATACACGAAACAGCGAAGTCCGACCCCACGACATATACTTGCGGGGAAATTTCAGTGTTTTGTAGACTTTCCTAATATCATGGCAGAGACTGGCGATAGGTGTGTCGTGAATTTTCATTGTAAGATAGTTTGGGTACTTGGCGGATTTTTTTACATTTCAGATGTTTTTGGACCCGGATTTAGCTTAGCCTTAACAGCTACTTCCCTGTGGTAATCGTCTTTAGTGACACATTCTAAATCAGTATTTTTAATATTTTTGATATTCTGCGCCCATAGAAGAAACAAATTGTGGTGTATTCGTTGGTTCCTGCAAGGATTCCAGACTTGCTGTAGCTCTAGTCTTTGAAGGGCTCCTTCTGAGCCACTACCAAAAAAATAAATGAATTCGACTAACAAAAAATGAATTAATAGGCGAGAGATACTCTGATGCCGAAAAGTCAGTAGAGGCCGTTGTTTCTAAATAAACCACTAATTGTAAGCAAATATAACGACTTCCAGGTATTATATATGATATAATGTGACTAGGGAATCTTTATGTAAGATTTAGGATCATGATTTACTTATTGTTAGTTAGGTATGAAATAAACTGATATGATATACATTGTTTTCTGACATGGTCAATTCTTTTAATATTGATCTACATGCCCACCATTTCTTCCTTACGCTAGCTACACGTACCCGAGCCAGGTCTCTCAGCGCGGCGGCAGCACGCGCCGTCGTTTATAAATAAATTGTTTTAACATAGTTTCCATCGGAGTTTCATTCTATAACTTAGCGGTTTTGTAGAAAATTGATTAAGGAATACGTTCATATTTTTTTGGAATTTTAAAGCGTGGTTCTCGCTTAGAAAACCACGTTTGAATAATAGATTTGTTTATAAGAAATCCAATCGCCCTTTATCGCAGAATTCAATAAATATGTAATAATAGTGCCATTCAATCGCTTCAAAATAGATTTTGAAAGAAGTCTCTAGGACGAACACAGCCAAAGATATGACTGTTTGAAGAGGAGTATGTTTTCGATTTTTGGCCGTTTTTCGTGAATTTTACCCCCGTGTAACTTGGAAAATGGGGGCGAGAAAAAAAAAAAAATTGTTTGATGAATTTATTTGTTCCAAAGAACCCGTTAAAAAAATTAGAACGAAATCGGAAACATCGAGGGCAAAAAGGTGTCCGGTTTGACGTGGAATGACTCATCGGTGAGTTGTTGATACGACCAAGAAAATCAGAGGTGTTGTAGCAAGAGGTTTCATTGTTCTGCTAATCTATCGATGCTACATAAATCAAGATTTGCGGCAGCGAATCGCCGCCAAGTACCAAGCCCCAAAGTTTTTTTTTCATATTCATTTTTATTTTTGAAGGTAGGCGAGCGCAGCCGGGAATTATTTACCCGAGGCAACGGTTTATACCTGTAAACATACCGTTATATCTCCCGAATGCGTGAATATTATCGGATAAAATTTACAGAGTTATGAGTCCCAGTCCGAATGAGTTCGTTGTCCAAATTCGAACAGAATCGGTCTTTTGGTTCCAGAGATATTAACTGTTAAAGTTGATGAAAAAACACAATCTTCTTCTTCTTCTTCTTCTTCGCCCCATTTTTCGCTAGACGCTTGCTAGGGACCACGATATCAATCGAACGGCTGTATGTATCGACTTGAAATTTAAAACGTAGCTGTTCTCCATCGAAATCTAGCTCCCTATTGTTTTTGGTGCGAATCGGTACTCACACTCGGTCAGGAGATTTTAATAAAGTCACAAAGCGCTTAGTACGGCAAAATGACCGCCCGAGGGCGTTAATTAAATTTATACATTTTTTATTACAGGGTAATTCAGGCTGGACGCACCACCTCAGGTGGGTGTATTCCTCCTGAAAACTAATAATTTCGTTTACCAAAACTTCGAGAGACCAATAGTTTCGGAGCTACACAAGACCTTACATTAGTGGACCGATCACAAAGTTTATGAGTGAGCAAGAGTGCAAGTCGAGCAGTGCCCGCGGAGGATCGATTTTTATTGTACGACGTTTCAGTTAGATTAGATTCCTAGATGAGTATGACGGCGTCGTCTCCTGGAGATGCCTTCGTACGGCATTCACCTCCGTCTCGTCGACCTCATCCTCTGATTCATACTTCCAGGTCCCCCACCCAGTGATTCTCGTACTAGATCCTCAAAATCGTAGTCTCATTTGTCCAGATCCTCGGCTTTGTAGCTTGCGTAGTCCAGGTCCTCCGCTCCGCAGTTTGAATCGTCCAGGTCCTTCGCTCCGTAGTTTCAGTCGTCCAGGTCCTTCGCTCCGTAGTTTCAGTCGTCCAGGTCCTTCGATCCATAGTTTCAGTCGTCCAGGTTCTGCGCTTCGTAGTTTCAGTCGTCCAGGTCTTTCGCTCCGTAGTTTGAGTCGTCCAGGTCTTGCGCTCCGTAGTTTCAGTCGTCCAGGTCCTTCGCTTCGTAGTTTCAGTCGTCCAGGTCCTTCGCTCCGTAGTTTGAATCGTCCAGGTCCTTCGCTCCGTAGTTTCAGTCGTCCAGGTCCTTCGCTCCGTAGTTTCAGTCGTCCAGGTCCTTCGATCCATAGTTTCAGTCGTCCAGGTCCTGCGCTTCGTAGTTTCAGTCGTCCAGGTCCTTCGCTCCGTAGTTTGAGTCGTCCAGGTCTTGCGCTCCGTAGTTTCAGTCGTCCAGGTCCTTCGCTCCGTAGTTTCAGTCGTCCAGGTCCTTAAACTACGGAACGGAAGACTTGGGCGACTGAAACTACGAAACCGAAGACCTGGACAAATGCGACTACGATTCCAAGCATCTGGACTGCGAGAATTACGGAGTAGGGGATCTGGACGACTGAAACTATGAATTAAGGGATCAGGGCGACAAGAACGGAAGTGAATGCCGTACGAAGACATCTCCAGGAGACGACGTCGTTATACTTATCTAGAAATCGAACTGAAACGTCGTACGATAAAATTCGATCCGCCGCGGGTACTGCTCGACTTATACTCTTGAACCGGCCCTGTCTTGATCTCTCACAGCCCTGTGATTGGTCAACTAATTTCTTCTGTAGCTCCGAAAGTATTAGTCCCTTGAAGTTTTGATAAAGGAAATTTAGTCTTAGATTTCCAGGAGGAATACACCTGCCTAAAGTGGTGCGTCCAACTTGAATCACCCTGTGTATAATTTACGATTCTCGATCGATAAGATATAATCGACTTGACGAAAATCAACAATTTTTTGAAAGCAAACGTTGAATGAGTCATTTTTCGCGTTACGATCTCACGGTATCACAGAATCACGTATCGAATAGTTATACGAATATCGTTTGGTACAGATCAATAATATATACATAATGTAGGTAGATCTGCACTATCTGACTTCATTCTGAGTTGTAGGCGTGTACAACATATCCATCGGATGCGAGTGCGATCTATCTTGAAAATATTGGAGGTATCACTTATATTAAACGTCTGTACGGTACGCGGCATTACGCGGCTTACAAAAAGAAGTGAAATCCGGGTCCAAAAACATCTGAAATGTAAAAAACTCCGCCAAGTACCCAAATTATCTCACAATGAAAATTCACAACAAACATATCGCCAGTCTCTGTCATGATATTAGGAAAGTCTACAAAGCACTGAGATTTCCCTGCAAGTGTACGTCGTGGAGTCGGACCTCGTTGTTTCGTGTAGTGATATCGCAACATCATTCCAAGAGCTACGTACTTGGCGGGCACATTTTTTTTTTCTCATCACTTGTACCATTTCACCTTTCCTCTTTCCTCCAAGAAATACTTGTAGAGCAGTAATAACATTTTCAATAATCGGACTTATAATTATACCAATCATAATACGTATACAAATTATGCGAAACTTTTTATGGTATAGACATAGCAGGTTTTGCATAAACAGCCCATAGTATTCGATCATCAGCCTTATCCTCGGTGTGTGTAATTCTCTTTTCATATCTACGTACGTAACTTCAATACAAATTCTTAATAAGACTCGCCTACAGTATGAACGATTTCATGTCATATAATCTAGAAGCAATTAAAATTGATATTATTTGCTGCAAAATTGCATTCCCAGAACAAAACTCAAGAACGATACGTACGACGGCGAATAAAATTAAAGAATTTAAATGAATATGTAAATTGCAGAGATACGCAGTATAGTCGTAGATATTCATCATAATTAGGTACAGTATAATAGCAAACCGTCATACTGCTATAGTCTATTTATATATATTATGGTATCAGCTGTTTGCTTGAACATAAGAATAGTATAGATGCTATTTCACCTTGGCTCTTTTAACCGAGACCCAATTCTGTCGTCAATTGTGTTACGGTATACAATGACAAAAGATGTAACGCCGACAAACTGGATGAGGACCTTTATGCAGAGGACAATTACTCATTTTAAAGTAGCTGCTTATCATGAACTCCTGAATTATACGTAACAATGTTCTTATTCTTATTGATAATATCCGGATTCCCCAATAATATGTGTAACAAAATATCGTCGCGCGCGACGATATTCTGATATAGTATACGAACGGGAACTAGCTTGAACAAGGTTATTCGAGGCACATGGTGATATACGGCCTATTTACTTCTGTAAAATATATTTGTTGCAAAACAAGACTCATAACGCGTAAATGTAAGAATCAGGATTATGCTCTAAGTCATCAATCAGATGATGATTCTTTTATGAAATAGGTGTCAGCGACTTGACTGGACTCTGGTTCAAATTAATTTGTAAATCTACTACCTTATGCATAAACAAAAGCAAATTCTTCATTGATCTTGCAGCTAAGAAAAAAAAATGTGCCCGCCGAGTACGTAGCTCTTGGAATGATGTTGCGATATCACTACACGAAACAACGAGGTCCGACTCCACGACGTACACTTGCAGGGAAATTTCAGTGCTTTGTAGACTTTCCTAATATCATGACAGAGACTGGCGATATGTTTGTCGTGAATTTTCATTGTAAGATAATTTGGGTACTTGGCGGAGTTTTTTACATTTCAGATGTTTTTGGACCCGGTTATATGTACTGTAGCGAGCAATTCTCCTACTCAGAGGAAGCAGGTAGAAAACTAAATCCCGCACTAAAATCACCAGTATGACAAGTACGCAGGATACGGTGAAAGAAAGTTAGTCAATGTTGGGCGCCAGGCACACTCACGTGCCAAGATAAAATACCCAGATAGACAGAACCACCTCATATTGGTATCATATTGCCGTCACGCGTGCGTCACACCGGCCCTCACAACTAAGTGCTTCTTGTGCGTCCCCATATTGCATTCATGTTAAGTACATTTCACGCTGCACTGTATGAGGACAAATTGTGGTCAAGCTTCTAGCACCCCGTGCTCAGTATGCCACTAATATATGCGTACATAAGTTTGCAGCATCAATGGCTCAAGACGTAGCTCAAATTCACACGATCATATGAACGCATAAGTTGTTATTATACAAGCAATATGCTCGTAACATGTAAAACTAGTTTAATGCACGGCGTGACGATCATGGCTGTCTATCTGGGTAGATGGACGAATAAACACGCAATAAATAAATAGAACGAACTCAATATTCGGAAAGGTAACCGGCTAGCTAAGCGGCGAGGGGAACCTGGGGGTGTAGAAATAACCCACTCAAATACGATGATTAGAAAACGGCAAGATGAATATAATTTCAAGTGAAAGCGATACAATCCAAAAAATAACAAAAGAAATGTCACTCAACTTAAACCCGAAAAAAAATGCGGTACACGGAAAAGGAGAGACACAAAGCAATTTAAATTCAATGCCGCCTCAAACCCTTATAAAATAAACGCTAATCGAGCGAGCCCGAAGACAAAGAAAGCTACGAGGTTGGCTCGGCCGAAAAAGCGAGCTTAGAAAGGTAACGGGAAAACGTAAGCGGCACGGCACGGGAATTCGCCCCAGCAAAGAATAGATATTAAACGTAATCCTCACTTGAACTTGGACTAGAAGAACGAAGCCCTCGACAGCCCGTCTACAGCGGAATTCGAAAAAGCCGTTAGTCGGCAGCAAGGCCAAAGAGCTCGGGGACGGGGTGTCGAAGTCTTGAACAGAAAAGCCTACCTGTTTTTTGGGGACGCAGCCCACACAAGGGACAATAAATAAAAAGAAAGCAAAAGATAGAGAAGAAGAAAAAAGAAACCGTGAGAGACTAACATAAGCGTAACAAACAGAGAAAGGTCATAACGTAAGAAAGCCCAAAATGGAAGACAACGTAAGGGATCACGGTCGGTAACAGAGTAGTCTTGGATGAAGAAGCTGGTCGGCAATACGTAGAGGGGGAAGCCTTTCCGCATCTGGCATATTCGCCGCACTCAGATAGGCGAACATGTTCAATTTTCGGGCCGAGAGGTAGGAGATAGCGGACTTCATCAGGTTGGCGGCCACAGCCCTCTCCCGGCCGGCAGGTGGCAAGGCCGCTTCGACGAAAGCATGACGTAGGTGCAGGTACTAGTACCAAGGCATCGAGAAGATCCCACCGGTATTCCAGCGATGTTGGTATATCCCGCGTCGTCCTGGCGTCGGCAGTGTACCTGTTCTCACAAAAAAAATGTTACGGCAGACACGAAACATGAAAATATACAAACTGGACTCGCAGAGTTGGAGAGTAATACGGGTCCGGCAGCGGCATGGTCGCTGACGTTTGAGGGTAGAGGCGGGGTCCGTGTGGGATGTAAAGTCTGCCACGTTACATGACATACCACTTCTTTCATAGATAAGTATGCGAAAAAACTAATCGGACATTAGGCTGCAGGTCATATCGAATCAAATTCTTCTTACCTGGATTTTGTTGAAGAGTTCGATCCGTAGGCCGATTCATGAGTCCCTTGAAAATCGTCCGCCGTCGTTTAAAGTGATTTTTTCATTTTCAGTTTGCTTTAAATCCCTTTTACCTTTCGAATGAGTTTTCATATTGTTGATTTTCTTCAAAAATTTATTCTTAATCAAATCTTTTCCACAGCGAAATCTCCACTCCGCTCGAATCTTCTTTTGAGCATCGGTTTTTACAGCACGTGTATCCGGAACTTGATACTTCTTTAAAACGAGAGGAAACTTTCCGAACAAGTTGACAAATGAGTTTATACTCATTTTTTTTCGTACCACCCAATGATCCAAAACATACTGCTCATAATACGAAGATGTGGATCTAACATAACACTCCGAAATACTTGAAAGCGCTGCCGCAGTCACCAGAAATTAATCCCATAAAACATTTATGAGATTATCTTGAACGGAAAATTTACAATCATTTTTCATTCAAACAAGACATGAAAAATGCTCTCTCAGAAGAATCAAATGAAATCTCCTGTACTGTGAACACTGATTATTTCGTTAACATCTAGGAACTGTTCGAATACTTTTTATGCGTTGATTTTGACAGAGTTGTGAGTGTTTGTTTATATTGTAACGTGGAAGATTTCACATCCGCTGCTGACATTAGCATGAGCGACCGTGCCGCTTCCGCCCCTGTATTGCTCCCCGGAGATACGGAGTCCAATCTTTAATCACGGAAGCTTTTGTCTGCCTCAAAGTTTTTTGTAAACGCAGGTCACATCCATGACAGAATACCGCGGGATCGCGCGCGTTGCTGCAACATCGGGGCTCAATGTCCTCGAGGCCTCGGTATTAGTACCCGCATCTACGTCACTTGACAGTCTACTCAGCCTCGCCACCTGCCGGACGGGAAAGGGCTGTACCTCCCAGCCTGCTGATATCATCTCCTACCTCCCGAGCTGTAAACTCGCCATGCTCGCCGGTCTAGTGCGGTGAATATGCCGTGTGCAGAAGGCCTGCCCCTCCCTGAGTAACCCACCAGCCAATGAGAAGCCAGGAAAAAGTTCTGCCAGAGTCTCTTCTTCCGTTTTGAACTTTCGAAGCCTAGCTTTCGCTTACCTTACGTTCGATCTTTTGTTGCCACTTTTAGTATCTTACTGTTTTTTTTTTTTGTAATTCTTTGGTGTTATTCTCTTTTACCTTCTAGTCAGTCTGTATAATTTGTGTGTGCTACCTCCGCTGGGCTGCATCCTCAAATAAGGAGGTAGGCAACTTTTTTCCAGGATCACGACCATCCGTCTCCTCGTGCTTGATTTACTTTGCAGTCAATTAACGGCCAGTTCCGCTTCTCGCCATCGACGGGTTGTCGTGACTCTTCTTCCTTTTCGACTTAAGTTTAGCTTAGTTAATTGGAGCATCTTATTCTGAACCGTATCGATGTTGGGGAAAATTCCCGTACCATCTCCGTTTCCGTTTTTATTTTATTTTTTATTGCCTTTTCTTGATCTAGCCACTACCTAGCTTAGCTCTTTTTTTTGCTGTATCTTTACGCACGTATCTTAGATTGGTCTACACAATCTTATTGCGTTGGTAGTATTTGTATGCGAAGTCACAATTATTACTTTTGTGTAACACATGCACGATTTTCGCGTTTTTTGCTACCTAAAAATCGGGTGTAAAGTGAACGTTTTTGTACCGGTGAGCAAGAAAGATCAGTAGCGGGCGATAATGAACGTTTTTCGCCCGCTAAGGGTCAGCAGCGGGCGATAATGAGCTTTTATCGCCTGTTACCTCAGTACCGCTTATAAGCACAAAAAACGCAGAAACCAATACATGCGTCACAAAAAAATATGGTGTGCACCAAGGGCTAAGTGGGCTTTTTGACCTCGTGTGGTTGCAGCCTACTTTACGCCCTTGGTACACAATATACCTACTATTTTTGTATTTCTTTCTCTGTACAAAATTCTTACTTGCTTGTATTTGTTCTCGCTTGCTACACTCACCCGAAGGCCTTTGAGTTTTTATTGCTCGCTACGTTTGCTCGGAAGCTTTTGCGATACTTCTAATTGCTGAGCTCGTTAGATTAGTAGAATTTTCAATTTCAAGTAGTAATTATCAACAGCTCAATTTGTAGTACTTAACTATACAAGGCATTAAAAAGTAGTGTACGATACGCGTGCGCGTACGTGATTAGGTTCACACTCGTGTGAAAATCACGTACTTCGCGCACTTGTATCGTAAACTACTATTCTAAACTCAAGCCAAAGAAAAAAATAAAACCACGATAACCCATTTATGGCGGGAACCTGAATCAGCTGTTAGGCGGTAACAGGACAAAGAGCGCTCAGAGACGGATGGTGGAGATCTGGTACGGAAAAAGCCTACTTTTCATCGCCACGCAGCCCAGTGAAGGCGGCACTCAGAAAGGCACAATAGTAAAAGTAAAGAAAGGGGGCATCCATTAATTACGTGATCTGTTTTTCATACAATTTAGACTCCTCCCCTCCCTTAGGTGAGATTTAGTGAGAATTGGTTTGACCCCCCCTCTCCCTTACGTAAGATTTATGCTAAAGTTGTTTTATATTGAACAAAAAAAAAATGACAAAAATATTGACTTATACGATACAGATATCACGACTAACTGACAACGACTAACTGACAAGCAGCGAGTTTTAACAACTTTTTATTTTGGTTTCATTTCTCAGTGGGAAATTCCGCGAATGGGCTGGTAAAATGAGTTTTGCTCGGCAGTTGTCGCAATTCGGAGAATTCGTACGTAGAAAATAACCAATATTGCATATACTATTTTTTTCCTTTAAAAACTGAACGTTTTTTTTTCTTTTTTTTTACTCTCGAAATAAGTGATTTTAATAATAGCCATGAGATTTCTTAAGCGGGCAAAATGAACACTGAGAATGATTTTTTTTTTATTATCTGTAAAATAATTTATATGCTTATATGCATATATTTATATGCATATGCCCAATGCTTCAGCAGCGTGCACGATCCCACGGTATTCTGTTGGCGGGGTGACCTGTATTCACATAAGAACTTGAGGTAGACACGGATCTTAGCAAACTAAAAATTGGAATCCGTACTGCTAGGGAGAAATAGAGCGGCGGAATTGGCATGGTCGCTCACGCGGTAGGGTGGAGGCAAGGTCAGTGGCGGATTCAAAATCTGCCATGTTACAATATAACGACGCTGCTTACGAAAAGTAGCACGTTTCAAATTTCTTACGAAAACTAGCATGTTTCGGTTTTCACCATGAAAACTAGCACGTTTCGATATTCACCGCGAAAACTAGCATGTTTCGATAAAACTAGCATGTTTCAGTTTTCACCGCGAAGACTAGCATGTTTCGGCTTTCACCGCGAAAACTAGTACGTTTTGATAATCAAAAAATTGATATCAAAACGTGCTAGTTTTCGCGGTGAAAGCCGAAACATGCTAGTCTTCGCGGTTAATATCAAAACGTGCTAGTCTTCGCGGCGACAACCGAAACATGCTAGTTTTCGCGGTGAATATCGAAACGTGCTAGTTTTCGTGGATAGTCGAAATGTGCTAGTTTTCGTAAGAAATTTGAAACGTGCTACTTTTCGTAAGCAGCGTCGATAAAGAAGAACCAGTAGTTGTATAATTTGTGTAGCCAGAACGCGGCTCACTCCCCAGCTGTGCTCACTTAGGTCGATTCCAACGCTAGTTTTGCGCATGGTCTCTACAGTTCGTTTTCAGAAACTTTCGCGTTGGGGTGTTTCACTCAATATCAGTATCCAATTTTCACTAGATCCGGTGATATGGGGCACGATTGCCACGTTTTCCACAGTTTAATAGTTGGAAACTTGTTTCTTCCCTAACTTGCATAACCACGCAATGAAACTAGATAAGATACTCATCAAATATCTCATCATAGTATGCTGTACAGAAAAGTCAATGTTCCCATACACATGAAAGGATACAGAGTGAATTCCTAATGGTGGACAGGGGTAGACAGGCGAATCGCAAGTGCGCATGCGTAGGCTTACGAGCGCAGGTGGTTTTTCACGGCGGCTAACCGTCGGAAATATGAAATTTATACATGACAGATCGTTGCGATGTATCTATCCCCAAATATTTTGATAGTTCGGCTTGACTTGGTCATTCATTATTCGTGGTTGTTAACTAAACACGAATAACGTCTCTGATACAGCGTAGTATATCTTGAAAAATTGCAAATGATACGAAATGTCAAAATATTTGGGGTTAAATACATCGCGGCGATCTGTCGTGTATAAATTTTATATTTCCGAGGGTTGATCGCTCGCGAAAACCACCTGCGCTCGGAAGCCTGTGCATGCGCACTCAGAATTCGCCTGTCTACCCCTGTCTACGATTAGAAATTCATTATGTATAATAATCAGCGCATGTGTACTATGATAGATTGTCGATTGCGGGTAAAATATTCGTTTTTTTTGTTGGCTTTAGTCTCATGTGATAAAAGAACTATCAAAATAATAAGCATACGATTTGCAGCTACTTGGATTTCATTAATTTGATGGCATATGACTTTCATGGAAAGTGGGAAAGAGAAACTGGCCACAATGCACCTCTTTATGCTTCTTCCCTGGATTCAGAATGGCAAAAGCAACTAAGTGTAGATAATGCTGCTGCCATTTGGGTTCGTCTTGGCGCTCCGAAGGAAAAATTGATCATCGGTATGCCTACGTATGGTCGATCTTTCACACTGTCGAATCCAGCTAATTGGAAAGTCCACGCAGCTGCAAGCGGAGGAGGAAAGGCTGGAGAGTATACCAAAGAAGCTGGTTTCATTGCCTATTACGAGGTTTGTATGTCTGTAAATATCAAACTGAACTATTCACCTGGAATCAATTCTTGCATAATAATGGTAGAAATCAGTAACTTCATTAAACATGTATTCCTGTATACTGTATATAGACACACATGCAATTGCAGATTTTTTTCTAAAAAAAAATTTTTTTTTTTTATTCGCAGAAGGTTCAACAATGACGTTGAGCCCATTTATCAGTAGAAGTAAAGAATGTTGATGATATAATTTGAAATATTTTCAGATATGTGAAATGTTGTTAAACGGTGCTGCTTACATTTGGGATGATGAAATGAAAGTCCCATATTTAGTGGATGGCGACCAATGGGTTGGTTTCGATGATGAGCGTTCAATTCGCAACAAAATGCATTGGATTAAAGATAAAGGATATGGCGGTGCTATGGTTTGGACTGTAGATATGGACGATTTCAATGGAACTGTTTGTGGAGGAAACGTGAAATATCCGCTCATAGGTGCCATGAGGTAATAATGTTAGCTACTGTACGACCCTCAAATTCACTCACGCAGCGCTGTTGGTACAATAAAGACTTCTATAATTACTGGCCAGAAAATCATGAAGACCGTGGTGGCCGCCATGTTCTCTGGCCACAAACGGCGAACGGACTCCATGTCTTGCCAACTGTGTTGTCATTAGGATAACTGTTATGGATGACACCTTATTGAGAGTGGATTCAGCAGAGATGAGACACTTTGGAAGTGATTGTTTCTTGAATAATCGATCCACTTGTAGCGATTCTTCTAATATTTCTAATATTTTTATGGAAAATGTTGACGTTGCGATATTATAAAAAGTTTAAGCTGATTGTTAGATCTTTCATATTACTCAAATATAAAGAAAGCAAATGCAATTTTATACTTAAGCACTGCTACATTATTAAGTCAACATACGATAAGAATCTTAGAAAATGATGTGTTCATATATAAATTGAAGTATAGATCACGTTTGGTGATGTGAATAAAAGATAATTGCATCAAAATGTTTAATTCTTATTTATAACTGCTACACAGAGAGGAACTCAGAGGAATTCCACGAGACAACAACGCCAAAGATGTGGATTGGAGTTTAGTCGCTGCAACTATCACCGAAGAAGTAGTAGAAAAGCCAGAGCCGTATAAGGTATCAGTTTCAGAAGTACTGGCCAAATCGAAAAAGATACACAAACCTCTGGTACAATCGCTTAACAGTGTGGCAAAGCGTGGTAAGTGTGTTATTCGGTGAAGGGTCTGGGAATTGTTAGTCTTTATTGTTAATTAATAATTTAAGTTCTAATTTATACGATCATTTCTTGAAACGAGGTTTATGAAATGCCACAGAAAAGTCTTGAATTATCCTAAACTCATGTGTGAGAATTTGAAAGAATAGTTAGGATAGTCCAATCTTATCTGCCAATTACAGTGTTCTCAATTATATTATAATATAATATGGCAACGGCCAGCAGTCTTATTATTAATTGCGCTCAATTACTGATGCGGAACATAGCGTTTCGAAATTCAATTTCAAAATAGTGTTTCCGTTCGAAATTCGTAGATTTCGAATCGTTATGTTCGGCATCAGCAATCGAGCGCACTTATTAACTACAAGTTCTTCAGGTTAATTTACTCAGCTCGACTCCCTTTATTACCCCTATCATTTTGTGTACTTAGTGCTGAGACGGCCTGTATATTACGACGTCCTAAAAGGTCGTATGAATACTCATTCTTTTTTTGTTTTTCTTTCTTAAATATAATTTTTAATTTTTCTTTATATTGCTCATAGCAGAGTTTGAACGCCAAAAAACTGGCTTCATCTATAGATTAACACGCTTTAAAGCAAACGGGTAGAAAGCGTAAAGCCTTAGCTTTACGATAATTTTCGATTTGGATAAAAATATTCAAAGATACAAAAGATAGACACCATAGAATCCCAGGGAAGCTTTTCATAAACGATCAAAATCATCCGATTTTGATATAATTAGATTCGGATCACAGATAATAAGATTCTCTATAAAAAATTATGTCACAACACGATCAAATCAATAATGTCATTTTTGGACACGATAGAATCTAAAAGGACAGTCTGGAAATCTAGGGATTACCCAAAGATTAACGGTGGATTATCTCCGCATTGCTATATAAGCAGCGACGCGCTTAGCCAGACATTTGATTTCGAGATCATAGTCTTACGACTTAGCTATCAAATCACGGGCGCCTAGATCTAAACTACTTTTCAAATATCTTTCGAACCGATAAATTAGAGCATACTATATAAATATTATCCAAAGTTGTATTCCAAATTGAATATCAAATCATACATAAATTCATCTTCTGACCAAATTAACATTAAAGTCCAAAATTGTATCAGTAAATTTACACACAAAATTAAGCATATATTACCAGATAAATTTCATTTTCAAATTATAAAGAAATCCCAACGTCAACCGCATATCCAACCTGAAACTACACTGTGGAGATGTCGAAACAATATATCCGTTTTCGTCGGGCGGTCTGTCAATCCAGTACGCGATTGCGACCGTTTTTCCCGCGGAACTACCGGAACAAAAATACTTGCACGTTTTCGTCGGGCGGTTCGTCAATTCATTGTGCGATTCCGACCGTTTCCCGCGGAACTATCGAAACCAACACACCCGTTGTCGTCGGGCGGTCTGTAAATCTATTACGTGATTACTACCGTTTTCCCGCGGAACTACGGAAACAAACACACGTACACGCTTTCGTCGGGCGGTTTGTCTTTCCAATGCGAGATTGCGACCGTTTCCCGCGGAGCTACGAAACCCCAAAGACTCACGTAACGCCCGAATTGCAAAATCTCACAAAAAACCACGCTAACTAGGGAAACAAGCAAAACGGGCCGTTACAATATACCTGATAATAACTACTAATATTGGCATCCATGTGTTTACATATTACTTCTAATATTGGACAACCATGTGTCTGATATAAACTTCCAATATTGGACAGCTATATACCGAGAAGAAATCTTGAAACTATACAGTCGACTGCGCATGCGCCAAATGATTCAATTATATTGGTCGGTGAGATTGTCCCGCGATGATATTTTAACTTACGAGGCACGGGTGCCAACTTGCATGAAATGAAGCAAAGCTGTCAAACTCTTGCGCGTGAGGTAGTTAATCGAGGTTATGTTGTTTACCGTATTAAATTAACACGATTGAATAAACTGTTCCTACCTGACTGCTTTGTTTCTTCCAGACACCCATCGGTTACAATTGGACCTCTGGTTTGCGATTGTAATTAGAAAAAACAAATCCTCTAAATAAACTGGTACATCGAATCGTAGCAAGCAATCAGCTGTTCGGAATAAATCTCAACGGTTCTTTCAGAACATCAAGTTTCAATCTCAACAATAAAAGCTTTCCAAGCCTTTCCGAATCACTACCGCAATTCATTGAAATCTTAACCTTGAAAGTTCGTATCAATTGCATCGGTGTCAAAAACAAAATTTGACAGCTAAAACTCGGGATGGCTAGCCTGCTTCAGCAAACGACGAAACTCGCGCATGCGCAGCCGGGTGTATAGTTTCAAGATTTCCTCTCGGTATACCTGACATTATCAGTGAACACAGATCCATATCAGCTAAATAACATTGACGGATCTCCTGATCTTTTCAATATCACGGTTCTGCCACTGGTTCAGTAAATTCACAGTTCCTGAACTACGGTATGTCCGGGCCCCACATCTGTTTCAGTTATGAAACTGATACAAACTCTTATGACGTCATCGCTACAGAACACTGTACGTCACTGCGTGATTCAAATCAAAAAGCAATCTACATGACAGTGACATCGTAATAATCAGATACTTTATATGTTTGTTACGTCTTCAGTAAAGAACAAGCATAGAAGTTGATTCTGCGACTGTTACAGAACATATCAAGCAGTAAGAGAACCACTGCAGATCAGTGTTATCAATGCCTTCAGGAGTAGCGATTACCCAGTGACGGCTCATTTGTGGAATTTATTTCACCAACTACTAATGGATTTATTATATTGGAAAGTGAGATTGAAGGTGTATCATTTGAAGACATTTTGTCGAGTGAGGGAATTTCTTCGTCATTTTTAGAAGCATTAGATTTTTCATAATAATTCATATTCTTATGGATAATTTTCACTTCCTTCCACACTAGTTTTCTCCGATGTCTTTTTGGAATATCACAAAAATCTTTACGCACTTTAGGCATCCTCAATTCTGAACGAACAGAAATTGATAAGGTAGCCTCGAAAATTCGCCGTCGTGACTAATTATTATTTATAACTCTCGAAGACATAAGAGCTCCGTTGTAGAATGGACTGAAAGATGGAAAGACTTCAGACAGACTGACAGACTTCAAGCTGAAAATCACAGAACAGCCACAAAAATCGACCAGGAGTTGTAATATCTTGGTGATGTAATGATTTTTTGAATGTTATGTAACATTTATATTTATGACGTTGATTCTACAGAATATATATACCTTCGAGGTTATATAACGGTTATAGATTAATGCAACATCACAAATGAATCGATTTCACGGAACACGCAATAATAAAACTTCGTAACATAAATCTTACTCATGGTATGTGCTTTATGAGTGACAGAACAGAGTATCATCCGCGTGTAACATTGACGTTACTTTTTACTAAAGCATATAATTTACATAAGCCTTGTTCCGTTGCTATGATGCTCTTTGGTACAGAACTATTACATCCCTGGTTCGAAAAAGTTGATCCGTTATGTCGGTGTTATACATATTATTTTTTTTTTACAATCACTGTAGAGGCTGGATCTAGTCCGATTCAGAGTTGGGTGTTTTAACTGACATCTTAATGAATAAATTTTTTATTTTATTTTTTTCGTGGGCGCAAAATAATCCAAATATTAAAAATATTACTGTGGAATTTTTCACTCACGACGATTACAAGTACGAAACAGTAGTACGAAACACAAGTACCTTAATTGGAAATATCACGGTCAAAAAGCTGTCTCGTTTGACGTGGAATGACTCATATAGCATTATATACTTCACCTCAAAAAATACAACATATCAAGCTAAGACTGTTTGAAATCAAATGAACGGGCTCATTACAAACTGAAAAATCTCTAAGATAAGACTTATTACCGAGATTGTTACTTATACTTTACATATTAGGGTGGTTGAAAAAAATAAAAAATGTCGGTTCTATAGTCTCAAGAGTTAGTCTTACAAGGGGACCCTACGGCAGTCGGATTTTTGTCATTTTTCGTATTCATGGTACGTGAAGCTCAGAACTGGAATATTAATCGTGGCGCACCCGGTAGCACTCGAGTCCAGTGATCGCGGGGATTCTGGTTCGAGTCTCACTTCGGGTGAAATTTTGTTTTTTTCTTTAAATCGCATACCTCTGTCATGTAAATATCAAAATCATCAAATCTATGCTAATTCACAGATATTTGATTACAATTTTCAATGAAAAAACGAAAAATTTCAAAAATACCACTCTTGATTGTAAATATAAATTTTTAACTATCAATATTTATAACAAACAAAATTTTTAGGATGGAAATGAAAGATGTCGGGTAGGAAATTGACTACTTTATTATTCGGGCTGTATTAGTTTATTTTATACATCGGGTGCAATGCCCACTTCGCACTGCAGTGTTGCCAGATCAGGGGATTTCCCCCTAGATTTAGGGTTTTTTCGGTCATGCATAGGAGGGAAACAGGGGAAAAAATTATTTAGGGTATTTTTCAGGGGAATATTCCCAGAGCTATATTTTTTTTTTTTTTTTTCATTAGAAAATTATAATTGGCACCGAACCGAATATAGGGGACACCGGGTACAAAAGTAAGAGCGCGTCGAAAGTAACAAACACTGTAGAATTGTTAAATGGCCGAAACAACGCGCGCCACCGTTGAATGTCAGCTTGTGATCAGTCGCCGTGCTCGCCCCGCGCTGTTAGGATATGTTAAAGGACGATACGTGATTTTACGCACTAGAAGTAAGTTTTCTGATGTTTATTCATTTAGTATTTATGTAGTGTCAAGATGATATTATCAATGTGACTATTTGCCTAGTAATTTGTAATTGGATTGTCTGTAGCATGTCATAAATGATTTTTGTGCAGCAGATTCTATTTCAAGGTACTGACATATGCAACAGGAAAAACATCGTTGGGTACAAAAGTAACATAACACAACGTAGACAAAAGTAATATGTTACTTTTGTCCACGTTAAATTATAATATTACTATGCATGTCTTCAATGTTTTTTTTTTTTTTTTTTTATGTTGAAACAGAATGCCACAGCAGCGAATTAGAAAAACAGAGAGAGGTACCACTGACACAGCAATCTCCAAAAGCAGCAGATGAGCATTTGAAGGACAATATGAAGATAAGAGCACTGGCAAAAAAATACAGTGTTTGCCATGTTACATTATACAGATTCATACAAAAACTCAAAGCAGGGAATACTAATGCAAAAGTCGGCTACCGTTGCGTCAACCGGGTCTTTACTTCTGAAGAAGAAAAAGTTTTACAGGACTATACATATAATTGAGTCTTCCAAGGTATACTTCGGATTGGTCCCGACTGAAGTGCGAAAGTTGGCATACGAATTAGCGATTAAATATGAAAGTTCAGGAGAAGTGGCATGACAATCACATGGCGGGCAAGGAATGGTTAACTGGATTTTTAAAACGACACAGAAGCCTATCTTTGAGAAGCCCACAGGCAACGAGTCTGTCTCGCGCCTCGAGCTTTAATGAGCATAACGTTAATACATTTTTTTGATAACCTATCAGACGTTATGGATAGGTATAAATTTGAGCCGAGAAATATATGGAATATGGACGAGACAGGGGCGACGACAGTCCAGAGACCGAACAAAATAGTAGCTCAGAGAGGAATTAAACAAGTAGGTGCAGTAACCTCTGCCGAACGTGGGAGGTTAGTAACTGTTGCTATGGCTATTAATGCTCAAGGAGGCCACATACCTCCATTTTTTGTATTTCCGTTGAAGCGATATCAAGACCATATGATACGTGAAGGTCCTATTGGGTCTGCTGGTGCTGGATGCAAGAAGCAGAGTTTTTGCTGTTCTTGGAACACTTCAAAGAACAAGCCAAGCCTATCATTGATCAAAAATGCCTGCTATTGCTCGACAATCATGTATCACATGTATCTATTCATGCCCTCGATCATTGTAAAAGAAATGGAATCGTGTTGCTGTCATTTCCTCCTCACTGCACGCAAACTTCAACCCCTGGATAGAGCGGATTTTGAACCATTCAAGAAAATGATAAGCACTACCACAGATAACTGGATGCGAAATCATCCTGGTCAAGCAATGACTATACATTATCCTTCCTGTGATTGTCAGAGAAACATTTTCTCTTGCCGTCAGCGATAGAAATGCTATTGCCGGTTTTACCTGCACTGGTATAAGTTCATTTAATAGGAATATCTTTACTGCACTTGACTTCGCACCGTCTTCTGTAACGGATCGTCCCTTGCAAGTCGATAACGAAATTCAACCATTGGCTTCAAAGTAGATCGGATGATTGAAACGTTGATCTTCCCGCACCAGGGCCGAGTAACCAACTTAATGATCATTCGATCAGATCTAACATTCCCGAACAACCAACTCTCCGGGCCGTATCGAACATTCAAACCGACGATGCTAATCAGCTGTTAAACGCTGCTACCTCAGATCCATTACAAAGCTCATCACAGCCAGAACCTAGTGGGCTACGAGCAACTTTTACACAGCTAATTCCTTTTTCACCTCAAGATATAAGACCTCTACCACTGGTCCAAGATCAGAAACAAAAAGAGGTAGTAAAAAACGTAAAACTGCGATACTCACACTCACACTCCTGAAAAAAATGCAATTGAAGAAGAGTATAACCAAAGAAATAAAGCTAGGAAACCAATACTCCAACCCGTTAGAGGAAACGGCAGGAGAAAATGATCATCTACATAAGGAAAAGGCCAGGGAAAGAAAACAAAGAACCTTCGTAGAAGCAAAGAAAAGAAGAACCAGTCAACAGCAAACAGCAATTTCTCTGATGAAGAAGATTGCTTTTGTCTCGTTTGCTTAGAGTTATTCAGTAATAGCTTACCAAACGAGAAGTGGGTACAATGTAATGATTGTAAAAAATGGTCTCACGTGGCATGCACCAAAGATGATTTATACTACGTTTGCCACAATTGCGAGTCTGAATAGAAAAATAGAAACGTTATCCTCATTAAAGTTGATCTCATTACTGCCTAAGAGTAAACTATTACTTAAGAAGATTTTTTATTTTATTTTTTTATTTTTATTTATTATTATTATTATTTATTTTTATTTATTTATTTTTTTGTTATTCGTGAGAAAAAATATTTTATGTTTTGTTTTTTTGTCCGTTATTTTTCTAATAAATAATTTGATTTAATCTTGTGTTGCCTTATCATTGTGCATGCAATATTGCGCAGGACCTTAACGGTGTTACTTTCGACCCGTATCATGTTACTTTCGTCCTGACGCTGAAGACGAAAGTAACAATCGACATTTTTTTTTTTGCAGCTTTTCAATTGTTAGGAGCCAAGATATATTATATAAAATTATAATGTACATTTGTAGGGTATACACGAAAGATTTATAGGGCTATATTCATTTTATCGAAAATATGATTGATAGCCAGATATCAAAGTCAAAGTACAAAGTGTTACTTTTGTACCTGGTCTCCCCTAGGCATGAACAATTTTTTCCAGTCAATAATATTTATCAAACAAGTATATTTATCATAAATAAACACCATGTATTTCTGTGGAATGTATTCTTTGTAGTAACAAATATAGACTATTATAGGATCATGAAACATTGACTAGGTTTTCACTGACAAGCTCGAGTTGGGGTTCAGGGACTTCAGTGTGAGTGCGATAATGACAAAAATGAATAAACATTACGAATTTGATGTTAAAATAAAAAATGGAAAGTAAAAAACGCAATGAAACAATTTAGAACAAAAATTTGTTGTTTGATTAATAAACGAAACATCAAAATGAACTAGTTACACTTTATTCACCCTCAGCAACTCTACGTGAAAAATAATCTGACCCCTTCATATTTCTCAGAACATGGATACTCAAGTCTCCTCACAATATCGATGAGATTTCTGTAGATTGATACGCTGGCGGGTGCTGCACCGCGACCGCGTGCGCGGCCGCATGTGTACTGTTTTGACCGGCTCTATCTCGTTACTCATTGACCTTAGGCCATATGTATGAGTACTTTTTGGATCCGAATTTGACGCTCTTTCCGACTCTGGAGAAGAAAATATGTCATTCCATTTAAAAAAACCAAGTTGACCTTAACCTGACTGCGGCGGCTCCATTTACGAAAATACTGATATCATCACGTTTTGTCACCTTCTGAACCCTGAATATTTTATACCAAACTTTTTTTCGTATCTTGCTTAATTTCGGAAAAATCGGCCTGGGGCGATTAGAATGAATCACCCTGTATATTATTCGCAAGGTAGCGTATTGAGTACTCTAACATCATCCTCGTTTATTATTCCGTATACCGTTTCCGAATTGAATCGTTTAAGCATTGCTGCTGTCGGTGTAAAATTGCAGCATTCGACGTCGAGGGTACAACGCACGTGTAATATGGCCTGGACCGTCTCAACTGACATTCTATTGCGTGATTTGTCTTTGACAACATTTACAATCGAAAATGCACGCTCAACTGCAGCGTTCGAAAAGGGTAGACTGAGCAGCCCGAGAACGAGCTGTGAAATGTTCCCGTATTTTTTATTTCCGCCTGCGTCCGTTATTTCGTTGATATCAGCCCAAAAACTTTCCGTGCTAGAGGTATCAGTCCCTTCAGCCCTTTGAAGTATATTCCACTCCTTGATGGTTGAGCTGATATCATTGCACAAAGTGTTTTGAAATTTCGCTGCAAAATTCATGATATCGGCTTCGACCTGAGATAATGCAGCCTGCGGCGAAAATGTCGATATTCGATCGAGAACTTTGATGTTTTCTGGAACTCTCTTTTGTTGTTGCGAAATCAAAACGATCGTGAAATCTTCACATCGCTCTTTGACCTGCTTCAGCGACTCTGGATGAACGGTGGCAGTTAAAACGTTAAACTCGTACCCGAAATTGACGCACTCGAGAGACATACAATAGCGTTTAAAATCGGATTCCGCAATATCGCAATTAGATATTTCCTTCAGTTGCGATGGAACAACGAGTGTTTGAAGGAGAGAATATATACAATCATTCAAATCTTCAAACAACTCGACTGGTTCGGCGGGATCAGATTGAAACAATCTGTTTAGCCCCATAATACCTTTCAGCGTTGAGCTCAGGAAAGTCAAATACAATTTGTTTTCCGGCGTTGAGAACATACCGTGAAGTTGACAAGCTGTATAGCATCGTTCCCTATTGCTTTCCGTGATTTTAAAATGCAGTTTTAGGGCATCCCATTGGTTGAGAATGGCATCAACAGCCTGAAGCCTTACCAACCACCGAGTATTCGACATCGTCACGATCTCCTTAGGTACCTTACCTTTGAGGGTCTTATAAATTTCCGCGTACTCAATTTGGCGTTTGGTACTAACGAAGAACCACGTGTGAGTCTTGCGGACCATGAAATCGAGATGTCTCGGCAAGACTTTGCATGCCTCTTCCGCGGCAAGATGCAAAGAGGGACAAATGCACTTGATGACGGTAAGCTCCGGATTGACTTCTTTTAGTATCGTCGTCACCGAATGATGTACCCCTACGTTGACGCTGGCTCTATCAACTCCCAAACCTGAGAGCTTTTCCGTTTTCAGGCCATCGATTTTTAATTGCTGCAAGATCGCCGAGGCAATAGCATCCGAAGTCCCTGCAGTCATTCCAATAAGTCGGTAAAACGTAGTCACGATCTTTTTTTTTGAGTGACTAAAATACCTGATCATAATGCAGAGAACCTTTTTCGTGTCAATTGTCGTCGATTCGTCGGTAATCAAAGAAAAGTGTGAATTCCCAATATCGTCAAGGAGGTCTTGTAGAATGCAGGGTGATAAAATATTGTTTATCAGAGCTGAGCACTTTGTCCTATGTAGCTGCATTTCTTGTAGGACTTGGGAATTTTTATCGAGGTCCTTGATAACCAGAGAAAGGTGGTCCACGGCCTTAATCGACGAATGCTCTGCCACAAAAAAAAAAGCAATTTTCAATTCTGCTATTTTTCGTTTTTGTATCAGAGTCATTTTTACGAATTTATCGATTTTCGGTAAATTTGCGACCACATCGTGATTTTGGAGACATTGCTTGTGCTTCTGCGTACCAGCATGTTCTGCTAATCTTTTTTTTTTGGGCGATGAGAATCGTTCTGCAATAGGCACAGAATGCTTTTTTCGAATCTCTATCAGGCGATGGTTTCAACCAACCTACATTGTTATGATATAAAAGTACTTTTTTATACACAAAACAGTAGTCAAAATTTTCAATTTTTTTAATACATATTTGTCCCATTTTTGAAAATTATTATTTGTCCATTTAGGCGAAACTTACCTTTGAAGAACGATGCCGACTCCTAACTTGCTACGTACTTCTGCGCATATATCTTTTTATTTGTGACTTTCGGCATTATTATATTTTTTTTTTGCTCATCCCAATGACTGATGACGAGAATAATTAGTTATCTGTGCAGGAATATTACCTAAAATTTTCCTATATTGTGATGGTACGATATATTTCGGTACTTTCCCTTCAACCTTTAAAGCAGCTGGATTGAAAACGCGGTTTGGATTGCTTGGGGTTTGGATTATAATAGGCGTTTATGTCTTATGAGTCCTATTTTCTTGCTTACTATCATTGAATAATATAAAGACAGCTCCCCTTATGGATCCTTGAGAGCCGACTAAAATTCGTCGCGAGCTAGCACCCCCTCAGTAATTGTGGCAGTACATTCAGCAAGCGAGTAAAAAATATTGAAACCCGCTAGATCTGTGTTGCGATTACCGACTGAAATAAAACGTTTCCGTGATGATACGTCAGCGTAGGTAGTGACAGGAATCGCAAATATCCCCGAGCCGACGCACGTGTTTTTACCAGCTCAGTAGCATTGTAGCTCACAGAAATTACGTCAATAAGTTAAGGATGACTTAATAAGTAAATGCTGCGAATTGAAAATACTCGTTTACGCAATCCCGCGCTCTCCTATTTAGACATTATGGTAATATGAAGAAATAACCCCAAAAAGAGTGACTGCGAGGCGTAAATATACGTTACATCGAATTCGTCAATCTTCGTATAGGTACCAGCAATTGAATATCATGACAGGCAAAAATTCAGTACAATGGTAATAAAAAACAATGGCCAAACCAAAAATAATCGAATAAACCCTAACCAAAGCTAAATAATAGAAAAATGAATGAATTGAATTAAAAACCCTAACTAACGCCAGATAACTTTAAGATAAAATTAAATAATTATAACTAAATCTAAAAAAGTAAAGTTAAAATTGAAAAATTAACACTAACTAAATCTAAATAAGTGAAGATAAAATTAAATAATTAACACTCACTGAATCTAAATAAGTACAGATAAAATTAAATAATTAACACTAACTAAATCTAAAAGAGTAAAGATAAAATTAAAAAATTAACACTAACTAAATCCAAATAAGTGAAGATAAACCTGAATAATTAGCATTAACAAAAGCTAAATAACTAAAATAATATAAATTTGTTTTTCCAAAAGGATCATCTACATCGGTTAGCCAGCCGATGTCAAGTGATTACGAGCCGGAAGAGAAGAAATCTAAATTTGAGACCGTGGACCTAGAAAAAAATAAATAAAAGTTGTAAACCATGCTCGAGAACATCCAAAGTGGACATTAAAGACTTTAAAAGTCGAAGGCGCTGCTTGTCTGTCAAGAATGGACGAGTCTGGGAGATGGAAAAAAGAAATTCAAAAAAGGGGAACAAAGTTTGACAAGGGTAGTGCAATAAAAAAATGGACCTATCAAAGATTTTCCGAAGCTCGTGAAAAGCATTCACCTGCAACCACTAGGAATAAACAAGAGTGGGCTTTGCAGGCGGCTATGCAGTACAGATCTGAAGATTTCAATATTACCGCTTCAGCATCTTGGACGACTCGATTTAAACAAGAATTTCGCATCAGACAGCGAAAAGTGACCAGACATGTCAAATCTACAGATAATAGATCGTTGAAAGAGCTACTGCAATTACTGGAGAAGTCTCAAACTGATGCCTTGAATTTAATCTGTAGATTGGATCCCAACTACGTGTTAAATACAGATCAAATGGGCTGTGAGTGTCGAACTGATGTGCATCGAACGATGGAGCACATTGGGCAAAGAAGTGTTGAGGTCCATTCAAGAGATCGAAATAAGGTAACTCACACGTATACTGTCCAATATACCATTACTGCCGCTGGAAAATTGCTGTCGAAAGTTTCCATCTGTCTACACTCTACAGGAACCCAAAGGCATGTTTGGTCCCAGAGTCAGCGAACAGGTAGAGGCACTCACCCGTGAGTACAAAAATGTTCACATGGCGGGCTCCAAATCCGGAAAGATGACAACGGCTTTGTTCGACTCGTACATCATCAACGTTCTGCAGCCGTTTGTGGAAGGCAATAACTTTAGTCTGATAGTGGACAGCTGGGGTGGTCAATCTCATGCAGATTTGTTCAGGAAATTCGAAAATAAATCTGGGGAAACGTCCTGTGACTTGCAAGTGATTCCAGCTGGCTGCACAGCATATTGTCCACCATTGGATGCTTACTTCCACAGACAAGCGAAAATGCTCATTAAGGAACTGCAAAACAGTACCTATTTGTTGCACGAACAACGGCAAATCAACAGTCAGGAAAATGCCATCAAAACCCAGTCACTTGTACCGAATCAACTCTGTGCTCCTATTTCCAATGAGATGATAGAGTACGCTTGGTTTGCTTCCAAGTTGATCCAGACCAGAGACGTTTTCATGAATGTCAGGGAGTTGTGTTTCCCAGAAAAGTCATTTAAAAGTAGGTGCAAGTGTGCATTAACTACAGGCGATTGTAGTGGGAAGTACATTACATTCATAAAGTGTTCGTGGTGTCGAGAATACTTGTGCTTCCATTGCTTCTATGAAATGTGTCATCCTCATCACTGCACACGATATTTCACCAATGTCTGAAAATATGTGTGAATCGAAAATCCAAATATCTGTAAGCGACATGAAAATATTTTATTGTTCCATCCATTCACCAATAAGTACGAATCTTGATATGTATAATGTATATATTTATTATTAGTTATTCATTATTATATATGGCCCAGTCCATATGGATTCACCGATGATTTTTGGCCACCACTTTCGATTCATTTGTAACTTTGGCATATCAATTTTCATGCGATTTCATGAGCGTATTTTTGCGTTTTGGCGAAAGACGATTTTCTACCTGTGTGGCGACATTTTGAAATTTTCATGAAGATTGGGCTTTTCCAAGAATAAAAAACCCATGTTTTATTCAAATTGCCGTTATTTCGTTACCGATCATCCAATTGCAACGATTTTTTTTTTTGAAATGTACGCAATTTCATGAGCTTTAAGCTCGTTTTCGGCCAATTGTGATTCAGTGCAAGGTTTTTGAGATAGAGAAGGAAAACTGAAAAACGTCAATTTTAGGAAAAATTGATTTTCTCAAAAACACCATCTTCGATTTTCACGAAAATTGCATAAGCTTTTCAGTACCCAAAAAGCCATCTTTTTGCCAAGTGGCAACATGAGATTTTTTATTACGTGAGTTACAGCCTCGCGATGAAAAATGCGATTCATTCACGTTCTAGCGTTATATGGGTAACGTTCAAATTTGAATGTAGTTGTCAACGATCATTCTAATCTTAAAGTTCCCGAAATCATAAATTATAATGTATACATGGAAGATACAAATTCTAATATATATATATTGTAACATGTCAGGCGATATGCCTGATACATCCACACGTAACGACCGCGCAGCGCCTATTACGCATAACATCTCACGTCACAGGATGCTATATAATGAGCCGTGTTGCTCGTCAGGGCAGCGCATTTCAGGTATAGCACCGGTGCGACTCACTATTAGTTAGCCAGTATCTGACCGGCATAGAGCCCGGATACTTTGTAGATTCGTGTGCGCATACGGAGTTTTCCTATAGCAGGAGCTTATGTTTTAGAGTCACTTTAATTAAACGTACATTTTGATTATATTTTCCTTTATATCAAAATCAGACTCACATATTTAACGGTACTGTAGTGGCTTAGCCGAAATACTTAGCTCATCTAAATTTAGGTTAATCATAATTACTAAATTCTGTTTAAAAACCCTTTCTTTATTTTGTTTTTGTAATGAAGACTTTGATTATTTTACTAAATTAAAACTATAATTTAAACATTGCTAAAATCATTTTCTGAACACCTTTCTAGTTTGCTCTCACTAACAACAAGCCTAGCTAATATACAGCTTCGGTCAGGCAAACGCTGCCCAGATCAGATACCTGCTTCGATGCACTAGGTGCATCCAAGTCAGGATACTGTCTTGGTTAGATAACGCCGACCCAAGTCTGATACAGCCTTGGTGCGGATCACCCCATCCAGGTCTGAGGGAGGCGGCAACGGTGAGATTCGCTCCACCCGAGTCCGTATTATGAACTAACATTTAATTTCTCAAGGAGTCCTGGTAATCAATCCTCGATAAAACAACTCACAGTAACTCCCGGCTCGCGACACCTTTAGTGCCGCGATCCACCGCTCTCGCGAAAAGTTACAATGTATGTAGAAATGGCATGTTGCCACTTGGCAAAGAGATGGCTTTTCAGTTACTGAAAAACATATACAATTTTCGCGAAAATCGAAGATGGTGTTTTTGAGAAAATCAATTTTTCCTCAAATTGACTTTTTTTTAGTTTTCCTCCTCTATCTCAAAAGCCTTGCACTGAATCACAATCGGCCAAAAACGAGCTTAAAGCTCATGAAATTGCGTACATTTCAAAAAAAAAAATCGTTGCAATTGGATAATTGGTAACGAAATAGCGGCAATTTGAAAAAAAACATGGATTTTTTATTCTTGGAAACCCCAATGTTCATGAAAATTTCAAAATGGCGCCACAGAGGTAAAAAATCGTTTTTCGCCACAGCGCAAAAACACGTGTCTCATGAAATCGCATGAAAATTGATATGCCAAAGTTGCAAATGAATCGAAAGTGGTGGCCAAAAATCATCGGTGAATCCATATGGACTGTGCCGCGTATATGATACAATACCAGTTAACCGGTTAAATGAATTCGGTAATTAGAGGATAAGGTTTTCAAATTTTTGGAAACTTTGCAATTGAGGTACAGTCGAAGCGGAGGCCGGTGGACAACATGACAATTGGACCGTGAGACGTCTAGCGACTGGTCAGGAAATACAGTGCAAATCATTCACCCATTGCCAATCTCATTCGAATCGATACTTACAATTTTATTTCGACTGAACAGAAATAAAACATCTTACTATTGCCACGTTACCATTGCCAACATTATTCGAAAGTTATCCAAATAGGAGGGATCCGAATCAACCTCGTTGGGTCACTAAATTCTATAATATACTGAAACGCACACCGGCCTATGATTTGTACAGCGAACACCGGTGAAAAAGAGATAGTCGAAGTTGTATCGGCACTCGTCTAATACATGGCGACTTTCTCCCATCAAAACATTGACCGTCACTTGTCGAAATAAAAGCCAGTTAAAGCCCGACCGATGTTGGTTGCTCAGAAAGTAGACATGCGTGCGACAAGTGCGGACTACTACAACTACAACTATCTCTTTCTCATTGCTCTCCACCCGCCTGGCGCGCGTTTCAGTATCAAGAGACTCCGTAGAGTCTCGCGCCAAGTACATTAAAAAGAATTTTTAACGTGCGGTGCAACACGAGACTCAGCCGAGTCTCTTTACTCGAACGGCAGCTCTTCGGCAGAGTGGGAGGAAATGTTTCTTATTTTTTAAGCGTTATTAAAGACGCTTTTAGGATAAACGACTGATTCTCGGAATCAGGGCCAATTCAGCTTTAATTTAAGACCAAAATCAATACAATCAGTGCATGGATAGCCGATCACTGATGATTCACAAAATTGAGTAGGCTAATTTCACGACAAAATTTTGGTCGCGTCCGTCTCCGTCGTCGTTGTCGACATGACGTCATCAAAAGTTGTATGGGCATAAAACTATACAGAGAGTACCTCGGTGAGACGGAAATTACATAGGTCTCAATTCAGGAGGAGCATGTCGCTCTAGAGGTTCATTATGTCTTGTACATATTCTATGGTCTATGGAGCAGACGGTCTGAATTTGCACACGCACTATAGCACGCCCGTAGCTTGAAATGACAGCTCATTATTAGGAGTACCCAAAACTTTTAAAAATGATAATGTTTGATATAAAAGCAACCATTGATGAGATGTAAATAAAATATTGTTATTCCCAAATTCAGCCCCGACGTCTAAGAGAAGAATAATGAATATTGTTTATCTTACGAAGCTAAAATTTTTGAGGTTATGTTAATCATCTGTCATCTGTCATCTGTCATTGATGCTGATTCCATCAACGTTGCTGTTTCTATAATGTCTGGTTTGCGTTGTAGACTAATCCGCATCAATTTTCATACCTGCAATCATTTCAAACTTCTAGACAAGTGGTAATGAATGCGAATAGGCCATTATATCACTATAGAACATTATCTTTCGTGGAATGTGCGCTAGTGTTCCGTATGTAATAAGAATCATCATACCACAAAATTCGTGAATACTGTACTTAGAGTGCATCGACAGGATCAAGAGAATAGCACCGAGTTCAGTTATTACCTAAGCAAAATCCGTAATTAGTTTTTTAATTGTTGGAAAATTCAGACTACGCTAATACATCAATTCCCAGACTGCATATTAAATTTTTCACAACGAAATTTATGTTCTCTTGAAACTCACAGCATAGCCTTATGATGACGAAACCCAAGTTTCGTACAAAATATCATTGAGCTACGGCAATCACATCATATTCTTCAAGTCAAAGCAACGCTATTTCAAAAACGTTCCTGGCGCTACAGTTATAGGTGTTTTGTTTGATCTACTTCGGAATACTAATTTTTTAAAGACGTTCACGATGTGAAAGAATTAGCATTTGATCTTCTAAGTACAAACAACTCTCGGATGTAGCTTTGAAAATTATAAGGGAACAACTCAAAAATGTTGCACTCACTATTGTCGACGAAGTCTCGATGATTTCAAATATCACACTTACGTACATACATCTCCGCTTAGGTGAAATATTCAATACCACAGACTGCGAAGATGGTTGGTTCGGTAAAAAACATATTCTGCTTTTTGGTGATTTGTTACAACTTCCACCTGTTCGCGAAGGGCCTATTTTTGTACAACTATCGAGTGCTCGTACGGATAAACTCCTGGGGTCAATAGGAAGTGTTGATCTGTGATCCAAAGTGTTCAGTTATGATGAACTAAAGATTAATATGCGGCAACAAAACGATCAATCGTACCGCGAAATGCTTACGAGAATAATGTTGTAAACCCAATAGCCTTCGCAATGCAGCGGAATGTACAAGCACAACTCAGCAGGTTAATGAACCGTACGTTGCGCTATGCTAGAGAATTCGCGGTCGCAGCTCCTAAAGTTCATAAAGGACGGAAAGCAAGGCGTTCCGGGTCAGAACATCGAGACCAGCGGCAAGACGCTTATTTAGAGACTTAGTTCGATATTAGTAAAACTTGTGTAAAACTCTTTAAACCAAATACATTCAACTTCACTATTTTGTATGACTGAATTCGAATTCTTAATTCGACAACGAACCCTTAAATGAATTGTTAGTTGTCAGAAGGATCTCAGGATCCCGATCACAACAATACGTCTCGGGGTCGTTACTGTTTCGGTTACAACTACCTACATTAGATTCAAGAAAACTACAGTTTAGCACATTGGAGTACGACACCGTTTGTCTATTTCCCACTTGTCGCATGTGTGATGTTCTCAACGAAGCTATGTTGAATGAAAACCCAACTGGAGAAATACAATTGTTAGCTCACGACACAATCGACTGTCTTTCGTATTTCAAAAAAAAAAAGGTGCAGAAGATGTTGAATACAGATAACGAGGATAGCTCTCGAACTGCAGGTCTGGCAAAAATGGTCACTATGAAAATTGGTGCGAAAATAATGATCAGACGAAACATAGACGTTGGGTCTTGTTCATGGTAAAATTGGTACAATTAATTCAATATCCCAAACTATTGATAGGAATGACATAGAAACAGTACAGGTAGTTTTAGCGAGCGGAGTCGAACATTACAAAGCAGAAATGGCCGAGAAGTGGTCAAGATGCATATATGTTCTTATAATCACAGTAAAGAAATCGATAGACAATTATGACGTTGTGCCGAAAGATACCAGGAACTATAACACGGCTGCTTGGAAGTAATTCTCTTGTTGCCAATTACATCCCTGGATTGAAAATAAGTGTTGCACGTAGGGTTACATGTTGGGAACATCTGTTTCGAATTCACTACAAACAAAAATAATTATCAAACGAAATGGTACGAAAAGTAGTGAAATCCCCCTAAAAGCACCTGCCGTGCAAAAACCTTGCGCCAAGTACATTAATGCGTGTTTATTCATACGAAAATATCTTAGTCCTTCAAAAAAGTATCGAAAGCATTACTAACAATAATTCGATCTTCCAACAAAAAATATTGAAATCAGATACTAGTGCCAAGTGCATCGACAGATCTATTTCGTCTTGAGTGTATAACTAACTAGGAGTCGACCAGACCTCCGGGTCATGGATCTTGCCCAAACTTGTAGGGGTGTTTTCTTGTACCAAAATATTAAGTACCTGCTAAATAACTCTTCGGAATGGGCCTGTATTCTATCAATCCAGCACAATATATTTATGATACAAGTCGGCGGAACATGGGTTTTACTAATTGCCCTGAAATAATCAGTTTTTGCATGGCGTCATGAGATTACACATTGCAGTGAATATTTATATATTGAATACAGTGGTTATTGTACATATCCTTGAAATTTATTATATTACTTATAGAGAATCACTTTATTCTGTGTCTTTTAACACAATGCGTCTCGTCGTTTATCACTCGTACAGAATTCATTTGGTGAATTTGTAGACCTCTTCCCACTTGAAAGATGTTGAATATATATGGTCATTTTCAATACTAACACTGGCAGCTTAAAAATCCTATAAATCACCACATAACATCAATTTCACCATAGTACTATAGGTAATATTTTGGAATGATATACCTATATTATACTCGTCTAATGGAACGGCGTTAGGTCAAAATAAGTGAGGTTAGTTCGTACGATTATACATTCTCCAGCTACTGCCTAATTTTGAATCGAACTTCTGCATAGAAGTCTTCCATAATAAGACTTGGAAAACAGTTTTCGCTACATATTACTGTCTGGTTCGGAATATTTTTGCACGGTTTACAACCGACAAGCATATATCTGTAGACTACACGTTTGACAGATCTTGATCGAAGAACCAAAGGCGATGAACGACAACAGGTCATGTCGGTAAGGTTACACTATTGGCTGTCACAGAACGCCATCTTATAGATTATTAGTTAAAAAATTCAGTGCGTTGGGTGCACCTAGCATTGCCTCCCACTCTCCCGGTCATCCTCAGCAGCATAGCCTGATGGATGCAAGTTTTTAACCGAGGAGTCAGTCTTGTCTAGTATTCGCTTAGTACTACATCTTTCTGCTGTGGTGAACTCATACTTACGATTTTAAATGCCGCGATTCATTGAGTCGACTTGTACTCTGATACTAATTGCACGAGGTGACTTGTCTCTTAAAGGGGGACAGTACTGAAAAATTCGAGCAAAATGACTAAAAAATCGATTTTTCGTTTTTGACGGAAAAATGTTCTTGAAACCTTCCTCCATCCATAAAAAATATCATGGTGGTGAAACAATTTCTTTCAAGGTGATTTTGAGAGCCATAAACCAAAAAAAGCGTTAGTCGCTTCATATACGCTACACTAACGCCCCCATCGGTCGTGAGCGTTGTGAATAATTTGTGCAACCATAGATCAACGATCAATTTGTGATATAGTTTTCCCATCTGTAGTTTTTCTAAACATATGCCTTTTATCGAAAGATACACGCTTGATACACGACTTCTGTCAAAGTTTGTTCTTACGAATTGAGTAACTATTTCCGTGAGTTTTGAAGAGATCTGCCTCTCAAAATGGATAGAAACAGCTCTCGTTGGCGCGCTCGCAAGCAGCGCTCAAGTAAAAAAGTTCAACACTTTTTGAAAAATCTTCGTCCCAATAACCCACCTGTACCTAACCCAATTCCCGTACCTAACTTACCCATACCACATCGCACCCCCACAACCGTCCAAAATATGGAGATTGAACCAGTGGCTGGACCATCTGGTATACAAGGAAGACCTCAAATTTCTGAGACAGCAGAAGTGCTAGAAATTCCCGGTCGTAATCGCCATACGACTATTGAAGCAACAGAGAGCTTTGGAAAACTCAGTCTGTTTGACATAATGTGCACATCGGAAGAAAAAGGGGCTCAGAAGGAAGCCAAGGATGAGTTTTTCCTCGTACATTCTACCTGCTGGACAGAATTATTCAAGAACATTGCATGTGGCGAATGCAGAGAAAAATCCCTCATTATACAGGTAAGAGAGCAACATGGATTATGTTCAAAACTTATCCTGAAATGCGAAGGGTGTGGATATAAAATGGGAGAGAGCTACACGAGCCCCCGAACCAAAGATGATACCACAACGAGACCACCATTCGAAGTCAATCGACGAACAGCTGATGCGATGAGCACTTTGGGACAAGGACACGCAGGGATGGAAAAATTCTGCACTGCGATGAGTATGAAAGGTATGAGCAGTCGCACTTTCAAACAACATATGGATAAGTTAGCTGCGGAGAGTCAAAAATTAGAGGAAAGGATTCTGGGAAAAGCAAGAAAAGCTGTACGAAAAGCTCACGAAGCAATAGATCCTACTCTAAAGAACGAAGAATTACTTGACATTGCAGTATCGTATGACGGGACCTGGCACAAACGAGGCTTCACATCTATGTATGGAGTAGGAATAGTCATTGACATTCTTACTGGATTGGCTATTGACTACCAGGTCCTTTCAAAATACTGCCAAATGTGTGTCATTGCTGTAGCTGAACTAGACGCTAACTCGCCTGAATTTGCAATATGGGAAGAAGGCCACAAAACAAGCGGAGAATGCAATGCCAACTACGATGGATCATCTGTTGCGATGGAGACAAAGGCAGCCGAGTATTTATGGAACAGGTCCGTCGATAAAAACAAAATGAGATATACAACTGTATTATCCGATGGTGATGCGAAAACATTCGTTCACCTCAAGAGTATCGCACCATATGGAGAGGACGTACCTGTCATGAATGAAGAATGTGTAAATCACATTGCGAAACGGATGGGCACAGGACTCCGAAAGCTCGTCAAAGAGTGGAGAACGAAAGGAGTAGTACTAGGGGGTCGTGGTCAAGGTACACTCAAGGAGACAACGATTGTATCCTTGACTAGCTACTACAGAAATGCTATCGTGAAGAATATCCCGAACGTGCCTGCTATAAAACGAGCGATAGATGCCACACTCGACCACTGTATGTCCACCGACGAAGATCCACAACATTCGAACTGCCCCACTGGTCGAGACTCGTGGTGTTTTTTCAACAGAAGTGCAGCGAACAAAGAAGAGCCAGCAAGCCACGAGAAAATGAAACTGAAACTGAATGCAGATGTGGTCGAAAAGATTAGGCCTCTCTACAAACGTTTGTCAAATGACGAACTGCTGGCCCGGTGTGCAAGAGGAGCTACGCAGAATGCTAACGAAAGCCTGCACTCCCTGATTTGGCGAAAATGCCCAAAAGAGACATTTGTATCCAAGAAGAGGGTAGATTTGGCGGTAGTAACTGCAGTGGCTGAGTTTAATATGGGTGAACTCCATGCTCAGAAGGCAAAACTGTCAGTCAGGTCCAGAAAACTACCAGATATTGCCAAAAAGATCACCGAACAACGAGACGCTCGGCGAAAGCGAAAAGGCGATTGGAAAGGAACATCGGAGAATAAAAGAGTTCGACGAACAACCAAAATTAGAAAAACTACAGCTGAGGAGGCGAAGAAGCAGGTCGAAGGAACAACATACAGCGCGGGAGGATTCTAACATTTTTTTACAGGTCATCTCAACGCTCGGAAAAACCTAATGGTTCTTCTGGCAGGCCAGTCTCCAAGCCTTGCGCACCAAAATTTTATTCAGGTGCGTTATTTTACAGTAGACTTGTATGGGTCGGATGAATATCGTAGATCGAATTGTTTTCTCAAAACACTATCAAGATATTTATCTGGCCCTGATGATTACTCCACAAGAAGATTAATGCATCATTGTTTCATTTTGTTTTTATGACTGAGCACTTTCAAAACTCCAAAACTCACTATATATAATGAGTAAAAAAAGTGAACTCGGAGCTGAAATGGAGGAGCGAACTTGAAAGTAGATGGAAGCAGCGGAGGGCACCGACCAATAACTGAGAGGATCACTTACTAAATACTTTTTCACATCAAATTATTAATCTCAGATTCATGCTAAATAATTTACATTCTGAATTTTACTGAGTTGTACAATTTTTCCATTTGTGATCATTCGTAATGGCCATAAATAAACTCCAATACCAACTACTATTGGTCAGGAATTTTCACAGAACAAAATTCAGCCTTTCCCATTCACGTTTTCCTTATTTGAAATTGTTCCAACAAAAATTCATTAAATCGCGTTTATCTCGGAACTATATTTTTGGGTATTCAAAAAATCTCTTGCGCATTGGTTTTGGTTCGATCACTTTCCCCTTTTGAACACATATTCTAGGGCACATTATCTTCAAAATTGTGGAAGGAATTTGGCGTAGTGTCTATAGATTTCATTTTCTGATACATAATGTATGAAAAATTATAATGAAAAAAATCCCTCTCCATTGGTAATAGCTTGGATAGGCAAAAAAAGTCTATTTGAAAATTCCTTCCACAAATTTTTAGATTATGGTAGTATACGTGTGGGGAAAAAATTTCAGCCCTCTGCGATAACACTGTATGCGCAGGGAACGTTTCGAAGAGGTATACTTCAGAATTCGAAAAATAGCCATAACTTCCAAAGTACTTGGTCTATATACCCTGAGTTTTGGTCAGTTTCTAGTTCAAGAGTTTCATAAATGTTGTCGACATTTGAGGAATATCCATGCACGAACAAAAAAAATTCCAATTTCAGTACTGTCCCCCCTTAATATGCTAGCTAACTGTATAGCCCTACGCATGCCTCTAAAATTTAATACTCATTTCTCTAAAGTTATAAATTATAAACCTACTAGCATCTGCTGTTTCATGATTTTCGCAAATATAATGTTTCATGAGTTTAAATAAAATCCGTTACTTGTTTTTGAATCTCTGATTCATTACTTCACATACCCTGAGAAAATCCAAGCGATTTCGAATAACCTAGTCTAGATAACGCATAAGTCAAAGATTAAGTCACACCAATCAATTGACGTTACATCTGTGAAAACTATTGTAATTTAGAATATCGATAGAAAATTGTATTTTGATTTTATTGTTGTTATTTTTATAAAAGAGACGTGTCATTATATAAACATATATAATCACCTGTTTCCTGCAAGATAAAGCTAGGTTTCTTACGGAGTTTATATCAGTCAATTCTGTAAAAGTCAGACAACTCTGGTTGAGTCATTTTGGCTTGAGTCTGGCTGAAAAGGTACTTTAGTGTCCCCCTCCGATTTCGATAAATTTTTCATATGTTGTAGCCCATCGAATAATAAGAAACACGTATTTTTTTATATCGGCCCAAAATTGGTTCTAGAGGGTGAAATCAACTCTCAAAGTTGGGCATGTTTTGCAGCTGGTACATTGTTTCATATATAGAAGCACTTAACCAATCGAAACAAAACCAAATGTAAAATGTTCCTCCCCTCAAATAGCCCGGTTGACATGTCGAACTTCTTATGCACCCTTATTGCAGGGGGGTGAACCACCCGCTAATATTCATAAATCGTTTGTATAAAAAAAAATTATCATTCGATTTGATAAAACAAACACCATCTTGAAGAACAAAAAAAAATATAAAGTTGACGTGTCTTTGGATATTCCCCAGAAAAAAATTAAGGGGGTAAACACCCCTAAAATCCTAAATTTAATTCTTAGCACCGAAATATTTCTAAAAAATTTAGATTGTTTTATTAACATTGTATGACGACTTATATGCTAAAAAATAATTATTTCACATGTACATCAGCTGTTATCATAATTATATTAAGAATTCAATACTCCTACATCCTTTATGTTCGTGAGGTTCACGATTTTAAATTTTCCGATGGCTTCACCGATATAAATACGTAATCCATGCTTAGAGATTTAACATATCTTTACTCTTACACAACATTACATAATTCAAGAATTTATTGGATTACAACATAGCCGATAGCATCTTCGTGTAGTAATAATCGATTTCAATTCATATTCCCATTTCAATTATCATTCCAAAATTTATTGATTACACAGGCTCACAAAAAAAAAGTGTCTGAACTCGGCATACGAAATATGTTTTCTTACGTATTTTTTATCGCTGAGCCCGAATCTGAGGTCAGAATGGGGGGTCTTCCGGGCCGATTTTCAGTAAATGGCTGTTGAAAGTAAGAGAACAGTGACACACAGTCGTATGAGTTTTCGAAATTCATTCATCATAACTATACGTTTTTGGGGTCGCTGAATCCAAATTTAAGGTCCATTTGACCCTATCAGGTCAAAATAAAGGTCATTTCAAGGTCAAAACGAGACAAAACTGTTAAAGCAGAGACAATTATCATAACTATACGTTTTTGGGCTCGCTGGATTCGAATCTGGGGTCCGTTTGTTCCCATCAGGTCAAAATCAAGGTCATTTCAAGGTCACTTGATTTTGACCTGATGGGAACAAAAGGGCCCCAGATTCGAATTCAGCGACCCCAAAAACGTATAGTTATGATGATTGTCTCTGCTTTAACAGTTTTGTCTCGTTTTGACCTCGAAATGACCCTGATTTCGACCTGATAGGGTCAAACGGATCCCAGATTTGGATTCAGCGACCCTAAAAACGTATAGTTATGATGAATGAATTTCGAAAACTCATACGACTGTGTATCACTATTTTCTTAATTTCAACAGCCATTTACTGAAAATCGGCCCGGAGGACCCCCCATTTTAACTTCAGATTCGGGTTCAGCGATAAAAAATACGTAAGAAAACATGTTTCGCATGCCGAATTCAGACACTTTTTTTTTGTGGGCCTGTGTTATATTTTGGACAGTAATGATATTCTTCGAAGAAATGTTTGAAACAAAGTGATTTTTTACACTATGAACATCTTACTACAGCTACATTTGTGCAGCCTTCAATTTCACATTGCATTTGGGATGACATACCAAAAGCAAATTCAACGGGGTTTCAAAATTCTCAGATCGTTCTTCAATGTAACTACTTTTGAACCAGGTATATCGAAATAAATTTTCGTACCTTGGGGATGATAATTGATTATGTACCAGAAATTGCAATTTGATTATATTATTTCTCAATTGCAAACGTATATCATAATGAAGTAACCTGACACTGTTTGAAAAATGTCTGACATAATTTTTACAAATTCGAAATCCGAAGACATCGAGTGGCTGGATGTCCCCTGTCGTCCCTTTTGGTATAATCATTGTAACAACTTCTTTATTATGCGGTGTAACTTTGCTGACAGCTCTGGGGCAATGTCCACTCCATGAGTCTATTGAAAGGACACTTTTTTCACCGACGCTCGGGGAAAACACTTCCTCAAGCCATAGTTTAAAGTGTTCAATACATGAATACGTGTTAAATAAATAGCAGATCCATTTTCTAAAATCGAAATATCATATACCAACGTACTTGATGTAGCCTTGCCAGATTTCGAACCACTTATGAAGACATTAGAGTATTGAATTCTTATTATAATTATGATAACAGCTGATGTACATGCGAAATAATTATTTTTTAGCATATAAGTCGTCATACAATGGTAATAAAATAATTTCAATTTTTTTAAAAATATTTCGGTGTTAAAAATTAAATATAGGATTTTAGCGGTGTTTACCCCCTTGTTTTTTTTTTCTGGGTAAAATAGAAAGACACGTCAACTTTATTTTTCTTTGCTCTTCAAGATCGTGTTCGTTTTATCAAAATCGGATGATAATTTTTTTTTATACAAACGATTTGTGAATATTAGCGGGTGGTTCACCCCCCCTGCAATAAGGGTACATAAGAAGTTGGACATGTCAAACAGGTTATTTGAGGTGAGGAACATTTTACATTTGGTCTTGTTTCGATTGGTTAAGTGCTTTTACATGAAACAATGTACCAGCTGCAAAACATGCCCAACTTTGAGGGTTGATTTCACCCCTTAAAACCAATTTTGGGCCGATATAAAAAAATACGTGTCTCTTATTTTTCGATGGGCTACAACATATAAAAGATTTATTGAAATCGGAGAGAGGACACTGAAGTACCTTTCCTTTGAGTAAGAAAACAGCTCTAGTTGAGCTCATCCTTGCCTAAGTCTATATTGCAATCCAAGCGACTCGTGCCCTGAGCATATGTGCCTGAATTTTCTATTTTCGTTCTGGCAGACTAAATAGTCCGCGAACGTTACAATGTGTATGTATGTAATCCTTTATTGATCTCCTATGAGGTAACAATCACTTCCGTTTACATTTCCTTACTGCTATCTGATTCCACTTCACCTTCATTCCCTGTAATCTTAGCCTTTTTCTATTTACCTATCTTAATTTGCATGGCACTTTTTAGAATTTTCGAAGCATGAACAGAGCAAGATTAGAGGGCCTTTTGGAATTAAACATGCAAAAAATGAATAAATTTGAATAAAAATGAGCATGAATACGATTTTATTATGTGAATGAAAATAAAAAGATTTTTCAATCACGTCATAATGCCCTCTATCGGAAGAACTTAAAGCTACGTGGAAAAATAAGAAACCCGTCGCCATCTCAATTGGGCGCCAAGATATTCTAAAAAACCTGGTCTGGGTTCAGTACCCCCGAGAGGCCTTAGCGCGGATGAAAAAACGTGTGTACGCTAGGGGTTCATTCTCTCTCTCATCCATCCCTCTCTTCCTCTTCGCTTGCTGTTCCTGTTTTATCCCCTATTCCTTCTTACTCTACTCCTACCCACTCTACTATCCCTCTTTCCCATTCCTCTGATTAATCATATGCTAAACTTATCATGCAACCTCTGTGCCTTTCTCCTTCATTCACTTTCTCTCTCCCTCGATTTCTTTTCATTCATCCATCTGACTCTCCTTTCCCTCCCCCATTTCCCTTCCTCATCCTCTAACGAACTCATCCACCCCTACTCTACTCCGAACTCTCCCGATATCGTTCCTGTATACTTCTAATCTCTTCTTCGTCTCTACGACACCTTGCTATTACATGCTGCGAGATATTACATATATTTTTGTATACGATGGTAGAAAGAAAAATGATGGATTATCAACTCTTCAATCATGTTGAAATGATTACTGTATTTTGCAATAACACAAGGACTTTTATTACAATGATTTGAGGGAAGATTTAATTAATTTAACTAAATTATTCTATACAATTATTCAATTAATCAATAATTCATTGATCTTCATGTTTTGATAATTCTATCATTAAAACGGATCAAAGATTTTTTGTGCATAGAGAACCAAAAAACTTCATAAGAAATAAAAAACAGTAGAAATTCATGACAAATTTTCCGTCAAAAAGAAAGATTCACAACTCATGTTTTCTACTTATTTGGGTCACCAACGACCGACCTGTATGGGTTAGGTTCTAAAATCGAATCTACACCTGGGACGGTTCCGTTGTTAGTTTTAATGGCGCTGATCAGGGGAAAATATTCTCCTCCACGTGTACTAGATAATTTCATAATACTTGTTTTTTGTCTTTACAGAAAGAGAACCACTTACAATTTGTTATCTCACAAACTGGTCGTACAAAAGACCAGGAGCTGGAAAGTTCTTACCAGAAGATATTGATCCCGCTCTGTGTACTCATGTTATCTATGCATTTGCTACGTTAAAAAACCATTTGTTGGCCGAAGGTAATGACAAGGATGGAGATCTGTATGAACGCTTGATAGTTCTTAGAGAAAAAAATCCTGATATCAAGGTAAGAATCAGTCACTTATAAAATATGAGTAACACTATTGCAAAGCGCATTGTAACAATTTTAACGAAATTATACCAGAAAGTGCAAGAAGGAAGATAAATTATAATACGTGTATTCTCGAAAATTCTCGCGGTTGTGAGGTAAAATGGCAGTCGATGAAACCTACTACTACAAATAAATACGCATCATTATTTTCTAGATACTTCTCGCGATTGGTGGATGGGCATTTGGCTCGACACCATTTAAGGAACTGACCAGCAATATGTTCAGAATGAACCAGTTCGTGTATGAAGCGATTGATTTCCTAAGAGAATACAAATTTGATGGGTTAGATGTTGACTGGGAATATCCACGGTGAGTATAGAAGACTGTCATAACAGACTAACATTTGCATCACTGGTAAGATGTGGTATGAGGTGAAGAATATATTGCTGTGAACAACAGGTCGGACGGAAAAACCACACGACTTTCCCTTATGTTTATAGCAGACTGCAGAGTAGGATGTCAACACGGTAACTCAAAATATATTGGTAGAGAGGATAATGAAGTTCACATTTTTCAAGGAATAAAAATTTAGGCGTAAATCTGAACAGATTGAGTGTGAGGGAATGGTCATCTTTCGTCCGTGACACCAATTTATTATATTAATATCCAATTTAGAAAAAATTCCAATGTTTCAATAGCTTTTTTTGCATTTTCAAAAGAATATTCCCACTTTTTTTTGTAAAGCATCTCTTATTATTAAATCGAGACATATTTTTCAGAGAAAGATATATGATGTGGTAGAACAGGTTGCAAAAAATAACGAAAATAAAATCCGAAATGTTTTGTTGTATCAACATATTTTATCATGGAAGAATATACAATTGTAATTATGGTTTGACTGAATAATGTCAAGACAGCTCCCAGAGAGCGGCCTAAAATTCTTCGCGAGCTAGCGCGCCCTCAGTAATCCTGGCGACGTATTCAGAAGCTGAGTAAACAATATGTATATTGAAACTCATTGGATCTGTGTTGCGATTACTGATTGAAATGAACTGTTTTCGTGATGATACGTCGCAGTAGTTAGTTACAGGGATCGCAGATATCCCCGTGCTTTACGCACGTGTTTTACAGGCTCCATAGTATTGAAGCATTGATAGTTACGTCAAGAAAATCAGGATGATTGGTGATGATATAATTATCAAATAATATGAAATGAAAACATGTGTTCACGCAATAACGCGCCCTCCTTCTACTTAGACATATGATGAATTAGCCCCAAAAAGAGTCACTACGGCGTAAATATACGTTACATCGAGTTCATGAAACTTCGTATGGTTAACTGAATATCATGACCAGTAAAAATGCGTTGGTTTGAATATATATGTTTCGCACTGTGTAAAACATGTTTAGAGCCAATCACAACTAGGCAAATCAATGAACAAAATATACCCAGGAAAACTCTTGAAACTATAAGGTTGACTGCGCATGCGCCGAATAATTGAATTTGATTGGTCGGTGAGATCGTCCTGCGGTGATATTTCGACCTATGAGGCAGCAGGGGTGCCAACTTGCAGAAAATGAAGCAGGAGCTGTAAAACTTTCGCGTGTAAAGTAGTCAATTGAGTTTATGTTGTTATTTATTTTAATTAAGCATAAACTGTCAAAGAAAAATATCATCGACCAGCAGTTTTTTCATAACGAAGTCCATGTCGGAAGATAATTCAATTGGCGGAATGAAGGATATAATGGAAAAACGAAAATCAATTGCTACAAAAATTATCTAGACCACTAGTTTTCAATTTAAATGGGATGAACTAATCCTCTCAAAATAAACCGATACATCAAATCGAAGCAAGCTGCTCGGAATAAATTTCGACGGTTCTTTCGAAACATCAAGTTTTAATCTCAACAATTAAATCTTTCGATGCCTTTCCGAATCACTACCCCAATTAATTGAGGTTTCAACTTCAAAAATTCGTATCTTATTCGTATTTCTAACAAGGCTCTTGAATGTTTTTATATCGTAGTTAGCCGTTGAAGGGCTTTCATACTCGAGTGGGAACTCCGACGCGGGCCACTTTGACTGCGTGATTATGCTGCCCCAAAGTATTGATTTCGTAAGAGTCGGTATTTTTTGTATAAGACGCAAAATCGTAAATTCTCGGTCATTCCTTTATCAAATGAGGTGCGATAGTGCTTAAAATGTGCGGTTCGCCACCGGCGAGCGCCTATCCTAGAAATTCAATAAATTAAGTGCAACTGTAAATAATACCACGGTTACTCTGATAATACCTGAATCTGTGAAAAAAAATTGGGAATTTTGAAATAAAAAATCCTCAGCCACTTTCTGCTGAAATGGAGCAGTAATCCTTGAAGGATCATTCTGATCAGGAGATATGTATATTGACCGTGTAAAACAACTTTTTCAACGGTGTGAGATGAAAAAAAAAATATTGGTCAGCTTTAAAGAACCCTAGTATGCATACATGCCATCAAGTAGCTTCTAGGCGTTGAATAAATAAGAGTATTCCCAGTTTTTTTTTCGCCATAACGCATACCGTGAGAATCAGGTGAAACCGAATGGACCATCCGCCCAGGCGCCGAATATTTGGTATTTTCATGGGGATAGCCACTCGTTGCACTGAAAATCCCTAGAGTGATTTTGGCGCGCGGTCGATGAAACTCGGCAGATCGACCGCGCGCCAAGATCACCCTAGGGATTTTTCAGCGCAACGAGTGGTTATCCCCCTAAAAATACCAAATATTCACCGTCTGGGCGGGTGGACCATTCGGTTTCACCTGATTCTCACGGTATATAGAGTGAATTCTTAATCGATAGACAGGTATAGACAGGCGGATTCCGAGTGCGCTGCGCAGGCTCCCGAGTGCAGGTGGTTTTCAGGTCGACCATCGTCGGAAATATGAAATTTATACACGACAAATCGCCGCGACGTATATGACTCCAAATATTTTGACAGTTCGGCTCGGATCGGTCATTTATTATTCGTAGTTTTTAATTAAATACGAATAACCGCAATCATCACTTGGACAAAGAGGTTGTAAGAAATGCTGCAAGCGCGAATCCACAGCCTACAGATAATTTCTAATATTTTTTAAATGGGGCGAAAAATCATCACAATCTGAAGATAATTTCCGAAATATTGTAAATGCGATGAAAAATCAACGGCACCTGTAATACACAAAGCATTTCGTCTTATTGGCAAATTTTCAAGATATACTACGCTGTATCAGAGACTTTATTTGTATTTAATCAACAACCTCGCATAATAAATGACCGAGTTGAGCTGAACTGTACAAATATTTGGGGTTAGATACATTGCAGCGATCTGCGCTTGGAAGCCTGTGCATGCGCACTTGGAATTCGGCTGTCTATCCCTGTCTACCCATTAGGAATTCACCATGTATAGGCTTACATGCAAAACTTCAAAAAATATTAGACCGTATGTAAAAGTGTAACAGAACATATAAAATTCATATCGGTTTCTCCACGTGTTTGTACACGTCAATTTAATTTTTGGAAATTTCTACCGACATCTGATAATATATAAGAACTTATAATTTTGGAACCACCATCAAAGATTAATATTTCCATACATATTATGGAAAGTACCTAGAGTATGCAATTTGTAATGTGTGAGACAAAACATTTTCGAAAAAATCAGAGCTTTGTACACGTTGTCACCATAGTCGATAGAGTTGAAAAAAAAAGTGCGCACTCAAACTGTGTGGTTGCGTCTACCTAAGATGCCTACTATTAATTAACCTAAATTCACCCCACGAATCAGCTAGCAGCTATGTGAAACTGTAAGTTTCAGTCGGTATATTACAAATGTCGTTTGGAACGCAGAGCCCACTTTACGCCCACTTACAAATATACCTATGGTGAGCTCTCTTTATATTTCTGTGACCTTTCGCTGACGACTCTATGCTTCAGATTCACTGATCTCTATATAACACTGGATAGCGTATTCTTATGAGCAGTTTATGCCTATCAGAAGCCATGTTGCTGGTAGTACTTTTGTCAATTCAATATGGCGACGCGCGCAAACTTGCCAAAGAAAACATGTAGGTTAGGGATCAGTAATGTGAGTATTTCATAATATAAATAGAATAGTGCAGTTATTAGTGTTCGAAGACATGGTGCTGGTGTGTGAATATTGCGGATAAAAGGTGAAGTGGAAGGCCGGACATTTCGTAAGTAATACACACGTATTGTAGTATAACACACGTGTGTCTATGTATACAGCTTTGAGGTTACGTTTACTTCATTTTTATTCACAATTTTTATTTAATTTTTTGGATTATACATAGTTATTTAATTTGTACACGATAAATATGGGGGATAATTACAACTTCAACCTTGAAATTAGGATCAATTTACAGTTATGCATAATGATTTGTATACAACCTCTCACACCTACTTTTGCAGAATAAATCTTAAACTGAATGTAATTGTTTTATTGAATATTTTATTTCAATTTTTTCAAGCATTACATTTTTTTATTTATTACGAATGGATTTTTTCAACTCAACAATTGTGTAATATAGTCTCATACATTTTTATCATCTAGTCTTCATATTGAGCGTTTTTTGATTCACATTTCATAACGAAAAGGTACTCCAAACCTCAGTTGGATGTTGAAAACAAAATTTTTTCTGAATAATATCTAATCTTTAAATCAATTGACGTCGTTCTCAACAATATGTTTCACACCATTATTTGAATCTCCCGCTGAAATCGGCAAAAGTACTACAAGCAACATGGCTTCTGATCGCCACAAACTGCTCATGAGAATACACTATCCAGTGTCATATACAGATCAGTGTTAAGATTATATTCAAATAACCTAGCTACCTGATTTCACTGAGCGCGGCGCTACTGCTACTGATTTCAATTTCTATGTCAACAGTGTTCAACGATGCCTCGTGGATAACAATTTGAATATCATTTTTATTGCAATAACTTAAAATAATCAATAGCATTGTAATATTTGTTAGGTAGGCAATTTAATTTCACGCGCGCTTTTATACGTTACAGGCGATTGGTAACAAAAACGCATCACATATATTTCCATCATAAAAAAGTATCTTAATACAACAAAACATGTTCGATTTTATTTCCTTTTTGTTTCCAAACTGTTATACCGCATACCGAGAGATTCTGAGTAAACTTTCGACCCCTTGGATAGGCAATTCGTTTTTTTTCGAAAGTAGCAACAGTGTTGTACGACCATATCTACAGTTCATTCTAACCGAACGACATGACAGCTGCCGCTAGGGCGGCTGTAGATATGGTCGTACGACAGCGTTACCAGTTTACAAAAAAAAAAACCGAATTGCCTACCCAAGGAGTTTAAATTTTATTCAGAATCTCTCTGTGCATACATACCTATTGCCGGACTTATTTGTCAAATGTACGTTATAGCAAAATACGTGAAATGTAGTAATGCATGCTAGTCTATTGGGTATTCATAGTTTCCAGCATCGTTGATAAAAACATAGCACTCCATTCTGCGATGTTCGGATGTGCTTGATGAGTGCATCTGGAAGTCGCAGAAGTTGATACATGTGCCGCGCTAGCTGTAACAAAACACGTGTAAGCACCAACGATTGTTGGATATTAGAGTTCGAGTTTCAGCACAGCATGGGAATGGTTACCGTGTAATATACCGAGAGGAAATCTTGAAAGTATACAGTCGACTACGCATGCGCCAAATAATTGAATTCTATTGGTCGATGAGATCGTCCCGCGCTGATATTGCAACTTACGAGGCATGGGTGCCAACTTGCAAGAAATGAAGCGAGAGCTGTCGAACTCTCGCGCGTAAAGTAGTCAATCGAGGTTATGTTGTTTTTTATTTTAATTTAATTTCTACTGTATCAAATTAACATGATTCAATAAGCTGTTCCCACCTAGCTGCTTCGTTTCTTCCAAGCACCCATCATTTACAGTTAGACCTCTAGTTTTTAATTGTAATTGGAAGAAAACAAATCCTCTATAAATAAACCAATACCGTCGAGTCGAAAAAGCAATCAGTTGTTCGGAATAAATCTCGACGGCTCTTTCAGAACATCAAGTTTCAATCTCAACAATAAAAGCTTTCCAAGCCTTTCCGAATCACTACCGCAATTCATTGAGATCCTAACCTCAAAAGTTCGTATCAATTACATCGGCGCCAAAAACAAAATTTGACAGCTGAAACTCGGGATGGCCAGCCTGCTTCAGCAGACGACAAAACTCGCGCATGCGCAGTCGACTGTATACTTTCAAGATTTCCTCTCGGTATATTTTGTAGTGACTCACACTGTATTCGTAGCATTATGCGTACAACTCATAACTATATTCTACATGTTTCAGTGGCGCTGATGATCGATCAGCATATGTGAATCTCCTGAAGGAATTAAGACTCGCATTCGAAGGGGAGGCCATGAGTTCCGCACAGCCAAAGTTGTTACTGACTGCAGCGGTTCCTGCTAGTTTTGAAGCAATTGCAGCGGGGTAATCTTTATCTCTCTTTACTTTTCTACTTTAGGGACCATGCGTATCTACACCAGCACGACAATCGAAGCTTATTTCGTCGAATACATGCATATAATATTTACCTTATTTTTGAATCTCACCACAGGCGCCACTTGAACAGCATTTTATATTGCAATATTTTATATAGGGGATTCCAGTTGAAGTCGACCCATCTGTGAACCTCACAGACCACGATATTTACATTTTTCCTTGTGTTTATCTAATCGATGAGCCCCCATTCTGTAATTTTGTTGTGAATATTACAGACAACCCTGTCCAAGTTTGAATTTTTGAAAGAATAATTTTTAAAAAATGTGCTTCTTAGAAAACTGTATATCTGAAATTGATACAGTCGAACCTCGCTAATTCGAATCTCAGGGGCAGAGCTAATTTTTTCGAGTAAGAGAGGTTTCGTCTTATCGAAGTTTTCGAGTTATAGAGGGTGACCAAAACAATATTCGACTTATAGAGGCTCGTAAAAATTCGCCAAATATAGTGGAGATATTCTTTATTTTAGGACATACATACAAGTTATAGGAAATATGTACATGATTGCAAGTTATACAAAATGTAACCTAGTTTTGTAAAAATTCTCGACACATGAGCGACAGTACGGTACTTATAGTTTTATTGCATAAAGCACTGTGAGTTGTAGAGGTCCGGGTATTGGAACCTCGAGTTATAAAGGTAACCTTTGACTTATAGAGCTCGGGTATATTTAAACTCGAGTTACGGAGGCAAAATAATGGACCTTGATAGGTTCGCAAAACTTCGAGTTATTCTCTGTTTTTTCTTTGAATTACAGAGGTTTTTGCAAGGGAACAGACTGAATCTCAGACATATGGGGGTTTTCGAGTTATAGAGGTTCGAGTTAGCGAGGTTCGACTGTAGTTTTATCGAGAACTTTCGCATAAGAAAACTCACGTGCTTTGAGGTGGACCTTCGGAAAAAATTGATTACGGAATTTTGAAATTACTAAAACGACTCAAAAATCTCCCTGGAAAGAAAAATCTCCCAAAATTTTTTAGACCCATTTGTTTATTTAGCGAAATATTCCAAAAATCGTGACTGGAAGCAAAGAATTATAGATATCACCGAACTTGGGCCGACCATCCGCCCAAAAGTTATGAATTGATGAATATCGAGGAGATTGTTGTACATGTCTTTCCCGTGAAAGGATGGGGTAGATAGGTTGTTACCAGGGGTGATCAAAAGAATTCACACTAACAAGGAGAGTGTCAGAACTCCGGGTAACGCTTTTGGACCAAACTACCAGGGGTGTTTCCTTGGGCCAAAATATGAGGCTCACCATGCTTCATTCAATCTCATAGGCCCTTTCAGGTCCAACGTCGCCCAAATTGGAAAATTATCTCAGAATTCAGCGCCTTTCGCATTACTTCACAATGTTGCAACGAATTTCAGTTTCGTAACTTATCCTGACTAGAAATAGACTGTCCTAGAAAAAAGAAAGTATTTGCAGCCCGAAAAGTATACTTTTTACAAGTACGATCGCCAAAATTCATAATTCAAGGTGAAAAATGATTAAATTCAGTGTTTATACCTGGGTAGGGCGGAGAGATTCCTTGAAAAACTATTATATTATGCCTACCTGTTGTGAAATATGCATCCAATATACGGTAAGTCCATCCATATACCATTTGAGACCTATGCACAATAGATACCTGCGGATCGTCGGAAGGCGCAACTGGATTATTATTTTTTGAACAGTATCTCAAAACCTGCACATTACCACAAAGCTCCAAGTTTCGTGAAGTTATTACGAAGATTTGTCATGAAATTGTAGTCATCTGAAATAGGCATATTGGTAGAGATGTCGGCCAGGTTAGGTTTCCGTCGAGCGTATCTGGAAAAATCAGTTTGACATATTCGTACCGCATACATAAAAAATCACCTTTCATGAATACTATTTCGCCCACGGACAGCTTCTGCGAATAAACGGCGGTAACAATAACTTGGTAATACGAATGTTACTTACACAACACTAGATGCAGGTAGAGGTTGACAGATCTCGGTCGGTGCTTACGCGGCTCGTTCAAATGAGACGTTGGGATGCTACGCGTGATTGGTCGGCTTTGAAATATCGGCCAATGAGATGCTTCTTGACGACTCAAGCGGTTTTCAAGTGCTGCGGGTCGATAGACACTACATATTGATTATTGAAGAGATTCAAACACCTTCAGTGAATTTGAATTCTGACCACACCGCCATTCAATTGTTGCCACTACTTTCGTTTGAACTGATTTATACTTTTAGTTATTGTTATTTTTGTTAGTCTTGCTGTTACTCGTTTACTTTTTTTATTGATATTCTGATAGTTATTGTTGTTATTTTTACTGTTTTGGCTATATTTTGTGTGTCGTAATGGCTAGTGCGCCGAGCACTAGTGCTTTCATCGAAGATTCCCATGAATCTCCGATGAAAAAAATTATGACCCAGAGTGTCTGTGCTTGTCTCCAAATTCTTAAGGCACGTAACATCATTTCGAACGAAGTATTTAATGATCTTCCTGCGCAAGCATGGATTTTGGGTAACGATATGGCGAACGCATTGTTCTAAGTAATTGAGAAGTATGAAGCTACAGAAAGTGATGAACTAATAGCGAATGATGGGAATTTCGAAAATGTTTCATTGGATGACGGTGATAATATACAAAATCAAGATTTAAGCCAAGAATCAGTAACGTCAGGTAATTGATCAACGTCATTCACAATACATATTTTTTTTTTTTTTCAATAATCACAAATAATTCTTTACAATTCTGTGTATTTGTTTTTTTCATTAAAATTATACTTATACTAAAAACATGATTAAAACTACACCTATACTAAAAACAAATGATTAAAACTATACCTATACTACAAACATGATTAAAACTATACCTATACTACAAACATATGATTAAAATATTACACAGTTTGAATAATTTAATGTTCGACAGCATCATCATGTACGATTAGTCAGCCGCTGTCTAGTGACTATGAGCCAGAGGAAAAGAAACCCAAGTTTGAGACAGTTGATTCGGAGACGAAGATAAAAATTGTAAATTTGGCGCGAGAACATCCGAAATGGTCCCTCAGAACTTTGAAAGCTCACGGAGCTTCTTCATTGACTAGGATGAATGAACTGAGCAGGTGGAAGAAAGAAATACAACATGGAGGCACCAAACACGATAAAAGCGCTGCGATAAAGACGCAGGCTTATAATCGATTCTGCGAAGCTCGAGAAAATCAAATTCCTGTATCAACCAGAAACATTCAAGAATGGGCGTTACAGACCGCCATGCAATTCGATTCTGAGGACCTTAATTTCATTGCTTCTCAAACTTGGGCAAATCGATTCAAGCAGGAATTTCGGATTTGACAGAGGAAAATTACTAGGTATGTGAAATCAACAGAGAAGAAATCACTAGATGAGATTCAGAAAGCAGCGCAGGATTTCCAGAATGATTGTTTGAATACAATTTCCTCATTTGACCTTGACTACGTGCTGAATACTGATCAAATGGGTTGCGAGTATCGGTCTCAAGTGCAGCGTACGATGGAGCATGTTGGACAGAAGACGGTTGAGGTTCACTTAGGAGATTTAAATCGTGTAACGCATACGTATACTGCCCAATATACAATAACTGCATCAGGAAAGTTGATTCCGAAGGTATTCCTGTGTTTGCAAGAACCGAAGGGCATCTTCGGGCCAAGAGTCGGTGAAAGAGTTGCGGCACTAGTTGCAGAGTACAAAAATGTATACGTGACCTGCTCGAAGTCTGGCAAATTAACATCGTCCTTATTCGATTTGTATTCAACAAATGTTCTCCAACCGTACGTAGAGGATAACCAGTTTGAATTGATTTTGGACAGCTGGGGTGGCCAATCAAATACCAAGTTATTTGACAAATTCCAGAATGAGTGTGGGGAATCTCCTTGTACGCTGCAAGTGATTCCTCCAGGTTGTACTCCCTTTTGTCAGCCATTGGATGTGTATTCTCTTAGGCAGGTGAAAATCTTCATCAAGGAACTGCAGAATTGCACACATTTGCTACAAGAGCAGAGACAAATCAATAGCAGGGAAGATGCCATGAAAATTCATTCTCTGGTGGCGAATCAACTTGCTGCGCCTATTTTCAGAGACATGATCGGTTACGCCTGGTTCGCATCGAGGTTGATCCAGACCAGAAAAGTCTTTATGAACGTTAAACAAGTTTGTTTCCCGGAAAAGCCTTCGAAAACGATGTGCAAGTGTTCATCCTGTCAAAGTTGCACAAAATATATAGTTAATAGTTTTATGAAGTGCTCATGGTGTCGGGAGTACCTCTGCTTTGTGTACTTCTACGAGATGTACCATCCCAAACAGTGCACACGATTTTTTATAAACCTGTAAATTCAGAGTTTTGTTCACCACTCATTATATGTGAGCCTACATAAATTTTTTATTAATATTTATTATCCTTCTACATATCTTTATTTTTGTTTTTTATTCGAACATTTATATTTATATAATTAATAGTTATCATTATTTTGTATTGGATTTTTTTGTCTATGAGTTTTTTAATTTTTTATCACCTGTCTGGTGAACAATACATTTTCCGCATAGTCTAACTTTGTTTTGAAAACGATACCATAATTGAATTATTAAATGTTCATAGTTGTTCTACCTTGCTTTCCTTGCGTTTTTTACTATCAATCCAAATTCTGATTTCCAAAACATACTTACCATGAAAGAACTGATATATTCGAAGCAAATTAGTTTTCTGCAAGGACCGCAAACACGTGGTGGAAGTCTAAAACATGGATGAGCGTGATGGTGCGCGATTGAGAATAAAACGAGTTCTTCAAGAAGAATAATGGCAGTATAGAATAAGATCCTGAAGTGTTTCAAAGTAATTGAACAACTCTGCGGTAAACGAAGGCACATAGATTTAGCAATACGACAAAATATGAATGAAAAGACCGAAAAAATGTCTAGAATGAATGAAAAGGAATTAAATCGACTTACCGTTCATCTATCTCGTAGGAACTTCTGCATGAGCACCGACACTTTGCACTATACACTTTTCCTTGATTTGCCCATAAAGTTCCCTTATGTGTTCCTCTTGCTCGTTTTGTACTGGAACGTTCCATGACCATAAACTGTGAGTGAGTGGTCACGGTATAACTACTTCATATATCCATGGGTATAACACTTTCATAACACGCGAAATGCAATGAATGTATAATTCATGTCTCACAATGAGCACTATACGATCCCAATCACGCGTAGCATCGCAACGTCTCATTTGAACGAGCCGCGTAAGCATCGACCGAGATCTGTCAACCTCTACCTGCATAGTCTTGTGTAAGTAACATTCGTATTACCAAGTTATTGTTACCGCCGTTTATTCGCAGAAGCTGTCCGTGGGCGAAATAGTATTCGTGAAAGGTGATTTTTGATGTATGCGATACGAATATGTCAAACTGATTTTTCCAGATACGCTCGACGGAAACCTAACCTGGCCGACATCTCTACCAATATGCCTATTTCAGATGACTACAATTTCATGACAAATCTTCGTAATAACTTCACGAAACTTGAAGCTTTGTGGTAATGTGCAGGTTTTGAGATACTGTTCAAAAAATGATAATCCAGTTGCGCTTTCCGACGATCCGCAGGTATCTATTGTGCATAGGTCTCAAATGGTATATGGATGGACTTACCGTATATTGGATGCATATTTTACAACAGGTAGGCATAATATGATAGTTTTTCAAGGAATCTCCCCGCCCTACCCAGGTAGAAACGCTGAATTTAATCATTTTTTACCTTGAATTATGAATTTTGGCGATCGTACTTGTAAAAAGTATACTTTTCAGGCTGCAAATACTTTCTTTTTTCTAGGACAGTCTATTTCTAGTCAAGATAAGTTACGAAACTGAAATTCGTTGCAACATTGTGAAGTAATGCGAAAGGCGCTGAATTCTGAGATAATTTTCCAATTTGGGCGACGTTGGACCTGAAAGATGCGAATATTTCAGAATATTTCAAGATGTTGCTTTGTCAGATTTTTGTAAAATGTCTCTTCAAATCTTTCGTTGTGTGTGGGGACGCATTGGGTTGCTTTTTAAACGTAATTGTTCGGTAAAATATTGCTTGGACCACGGAATTATATTCAACCCGTAATTCGAATATACCAATAATCATTTCGAAAAACCGTTACGTAGTATTACATATATTGTCGTCGTTATTCATTTTACGATCTGTTTCAATATACATACGATATTTCCCAACGAGTCATGTTATTGTTTGTACAGAAAAATTCGAGTCGGTAACGTTGGTGGGGTTATCATTTGAGATTCAGACGCTTGACCGATACAGTTTTGTTTCGATTAGCGTTACGTTACTTCCCGGTGGGTGGTAGCATTTTCGACTAGCTTGAAACTCGGCTAAACTACGCAGAGGGCACTTTACGGTTGCTGATTTTTAGATCAAATTCTGCAGCAACTTAAGTCCTACCGCTCAATCTGGGTAGTCTCTTCAGGACTCTTTACGCCTGGGGGGAGCTAAGAGGTACACCTTATTAGCTGTTTGGACCTTCCAGTTTCATCGTATGTTCCGCGGGAACTACTCTATCTATCTCTTCTTTCTTTTTTCTGTCTTTCCCACTCTCTCCCTCTCCCTTTCTTTTTTTTTTCTTTTATTTTTAATTTTTTAAATTTTATTTTATTTCTATTTCATTTTATCTTTATTTATTATTATTTATTTATTTTTATTTGTTATTTAGTATACTGTGCCTAGCCTGCATCTATCTGTGTCATTTAATATCTGCTTTGCTGAATCTCTTTTCATCCTATGCTCTATGCATTATTTTTATTTTGTATTATTTTTCTTCCATTTTTGCTCTATGGTCTTATGTGTCATTTTTGTTTATATTTATTTATTTTGTATTTTCTGTTACTATTTTTGCTCCATGCTTCTATGTATTTCGTTCTTTATCCCTGCCAATTTTCTGTGAATTGTTACCTTTCGGCCCGTAGTGGTCATGGCATAATAAACTTGCATCTATCTATCTATCCCTTTCTGTGTCATATATTGTAACTTTTTTGAGGTTGTTTGCGTCACGATAGTGGCGCAATATACCTGGATGTACACAAGCAGACCAGAGTTGTCACAGGCTTGGACGGGGTTAACCTCGCCAAAGCTGTTCTCTAGCTACTGGTGATGTTTTTAGCCGCGAGAGACAAGGAAAAATCAGGATAACAAAGCCTGCGTCAGAGTGCTTTAACTTAGTTTAAGGCTGTTCAAGGGGGTCCGGCCATTTTTGTCGACCGTTCGCAGCGCTGCTATGCGTTAAGTTTTCGAACTAAACTCATCAGGACCGTGCTGATACAAAATATGGGTGCAAATTAGAGGGCCCCAAATTTCACACAATTTGTTGTCAATTAAGAATATTTCCTAAATCTAAATTCTTGCGTATCTACTGTAACGCAAGATTCTTTCAAGGAAGAGGAAAACCTTACACTCCGCTACAATTCGACGCTTTCCCGTGTTAATTACTGAAAACTTACCATAGGTTGGGCGCCAGACGCTTGCGCGTCGTTTTCTTAACAAAATTCTTTACGATACGATAAACTAAAACATACGAGATGCGACGAGCGACAACTCAACTAGCTCAGTATTCCAAAAGCCTTAGATAGAGGGGCAGGGTACACCATACAAAAATATTAATGCAACGTCAGGCGAGGTAACATCAATCAATTATTTTATTACGAAAGTGAGTAATTATTCGATATCGATAACAGAATTGGACATGAAATATATCAGGTTGCTGCGATAGATTTTCTACTTGTCGGAACAGAATTTACGCGTTTTAATACGCAAGGTCAATTATAGGCGCGTTAGAGGTGACTCGATATAAAACAATTCACTAGACTCCAGACTTGGTATCACAGAGCGATACTTCGTACCCGAATGCAAAATTATTCTTTCTAAACGCCGCCTAAGGCCGATAGTTTTCTTTGCTTCTTCAACCGACGAAGCTCGATAACAAACGATACAGTTTTTAACCCGATGGGCTCGCTAGACTTTATAATCACAAGATTTCGAGATCTATCCTAAGATAGGGACCGTAGTCAATCAAAATACGAGTTACTTAGAACAGCGATAACAAATTAACTGTAAACGATAGGGTGGTTCACAACCAGATTCTGTACGATACGGTAATGATATTAACGATACCAAATTATCCAAAAACGATACTCAATTTTACAAAATGACCTTACGATATACCAAACGAAATTAATACCAAAATATAACAATATTATTACTAAATGGTCTGTAACGCGAGGCCGAAGCTACTCGCGGCTATCTTCGCTCAGGGTTCTCCAGGAAAAGTACTTTTTACTATTGTCATGCACAATAAATCTCTAACATACTAAATATACCAAAGCCATACGATAGAAATTAGCCAGAAGCAAGATATACGATAATTAATAGCCAAAAAGCAACATAAAGTCTACGAATTCAGCCAAGCTCGAGGTTGTTCGATAAATTAACCAAAAACGAGCTTCATAGCTCAAAGCCATACCATAGACATACTTTTATACGAACTACCTCGTGCCTTCGCAAAAAGAATCAAGACCTTACCTTAAATTGCTTCAGATGAAACACAAACACTATTTTAAATATACTCGATAAACGATAGCGATACTCGATGAGCGATACGATATTCGATATACGATGAGTTAGAACGATAGATGGGCAGCGCAGACGGAGCGAAGAGTAAGCCGATTGATCTACGTATCCTCCTTATATAGTCCTTAATTCTGCTCGTACCGACTTCTGATGGGTCACGTGGTTCATCATCTTCTTAATTGGTTCTCGTCGTTTTCGGTAGTTTCGACGAACGTATGAGGTGTCCTTGCGTTTCTCAGGGGAAACACCTATCCTACCCCAGCCGTCACGATACCCCTCATCCTGCTGCCTTCCGATAGAACTCCCTGACGCTGGATTCATAAAAAATCTCGCTCGCCAAAGCTATACGATATTTTCCGCTAGAGCCTTACAAGATACGTCAATCTCTAGGAAACACACAATAGCCTCGCGCTGGACCACAAGGGTCTCGCCCACGACAAAGTTCGATAGGTTAGCCGATCCGGGAGTTTTTTTTTTACCAACCCGGCCGCGATAACAGTTTCCGAGAAAGCAGTTGAACGATACCTGCTCCAGCTGATGAATCTTTGGGTGGGAGGCTGTGAATATTCCTTCACCTGACCCTATACGCCACCCTCATCTCAGCTGTGCAGTCTTGTCAGACGGTAGACTCGTCGGATGACGGGAGGATTTGGCGTGCTTCTCGCACATCCCTATACGCCGTCCATCCACTTCTTCGGGTTGGTAGAATTTCCCTGGTCGAGAGGAGGCGCTGACCTTGCCGCTTTCTTGGCGAATCGAAGGCTTGCACGCCGATCGAGATGTTGATGACGATTTTCGATGTTGTTTCCGTAGCAATTTCCACGATGGTAGGAATCTCGTTGCGTATCGTGCTCGAGTTACATAATTACAGAAATAAAACAGGCATCAGTTAAAGCTAATCTTTTTCCCTAAATTTTTCTTTTCCTGGAGGCCCTTGTCTGCGCTACGCATCGCCGTATTTTTCGATAGTGTTCCCTTGTAACAGGGATTTACGAAATACCACGTTACACTACAAACAACCTCGCAGCCCCTATTTCACAATACATGAATTATCTGTGAACTGGGTACATCAAAATTCATGGTAGACGTGACACATTAAACTTTAATCCGGTAATTTTACTTGCAATTATCGTCCAGAGAATTCTAAATTTCCAATAAAACGTCTGATTGTTTCAATAATTACTATTAAGAACATTACAGTAATTGGGAGTATTTGAAAAAAATGTGACATATCATTTTTAGTTTATTTATCTTGCCTGTGACGGCAGCTACTCTGCAGCATCACAACTAATATGAGGTTTTGAATGATCCGCACAGTCAAAATGAATAAAAGATACACTACATTATTACACATGGGATGATAATAGCTTAAATTTCCATGCATTTTGAGATATACGAGCTTTAATCACATAGATTCAATCGAGGAGTGCAATATGTTATGCGAAGACAGTGCATACACAGTGTTGCGCATGATAACGCATTTGATAATTTATCTGGACATGAATTCGTTTATATGAGATTATACCTGAACTTATATGACATTCTATGCATTGAATTCTATAGTTCGTCTCCATGTATCATGGAAACGATGAATATCCGAACGTTTAAGGCATGCAAGAATTCTGTCTCAGAATTGAAAAAGAGTTGTGCGAAGATACTTCATTATTTATTCTATCGCTTATGTCAGTTGCACTCGCGAGTTTATTATCTTCTTAGGGGGAATTCGAATATTTGAATCGATTGAGGTGACCATAATTATATGTAAACTAGGAACTCAGTCAACTTATCCTCATAAGAGGGTCTGCGACTGAAACTTTCACAAGAACCATGTAATTTTTCACAAATTAATAAAAAAGGTCCAGTGGAGAAATGCTTTCTACAATTTTTAGAATATGGAAGTATATGTATTGGAACATAACTCTCAATTATCTGCAATGCTATCGTATGCGCAGAGAACCTTTTGCAGAAAGTCTCCTATGTATTGCTGCGAAGGTTCCCTGCGCTGAAATTTCACCGCAGAAGGTTGAATTATTTTTTGCATACAAATACACTATGAAGTGAGAATTGCAATAAGTGTTTCTTGATTGGACCGTTTACAGTCATTTGTAAAAATAAAAATTTACTTTTATCGAAGTTTCAGTGGCGTCTTCCCATTCTTGATAAAGAATGAAAATGCACAGCAGTTTCATCTGAAAAAGATATCTAACATCCCTATGTTACGTAAAATTAGGTAAAAAATGCGCAACACAGTTTATGCACGTTCACATTATTGAGCACGGACAGTTTGTTTACGAGTATGATTCTAACCTTCAAGTTAATTATTAAGTAGTTTGTTTACAAGTATGACAACGGACAGTTTGTTTACGAGTATGATTCTACTCTACAAGTTAATTATTAAGTAGTTTAATTGGCAGCTAATTATGCCTACGATTCGAGTATACTACCATTGGTGCCTATCCCGAATTTTTGTCTGATTTTCTGTGCTTATCATCAACGATAATCTGCAGAATTTATTTTCATAACCTCTGAGCAGATTGCTAACAATCGTGGAACGAAATCCAAATTCTGTGGCATTTTCACGTAGCGCGCTGTTTCAAGCCGCCATAGTGTGCGTTTTGTATAAGATGGAAATGTGTGTGATTGTGTGAGTGAAACAGACGGGGCCGTCGGAAATTTGTATTCGGCTATGAGTCCCCACAGTTTCAGTCAACGAGCCAATAGTAGCGCCATCTATTGGCGATAAATTTTCGCCTGCTAAATTCTCCGATTGTAGACAGTTTTACAACTCGGGATGGTGATTGAACTATTTCTACTGTAATATTGTTGTGGGTGAAATAGTGCCCAGTACTAGTCGAGTGCGAGAAATCATTATATCGCTCAAATTAGATGTCACTCGTCTCACTCGGCAGCCATGTTTACTATGTCAGTGTGTGTATCCATGTGCCAGCTGTCACGAGGATATTATATAAAGATTTTATTAGAAGTTCAGGCTTATTTGTGGCTAACCTCCGCTATTTCACCCAAAACAATTTTAATCAAGGAACATTTCGTACACATCAGATTCTCGAAATAATTCTTTATTCTCGAGAATTTAGCAGACGAAATTCACTCGTAGGTGTGTACATGTGTATGTGCCGTTACCCCCACCATGGGACCCCCTCGGACAGCCTTAATAACAGAAAAGAAACGTAAACGAAATAAGTGAAATAAGAAAATTATAAAATTATTATAATGTCTGGTTGCGCCCGCTGATGTTCTTACATCTAATTTCTACGTGTTTTGAATTTAGTTTGAAGTAATATGTTTGATTTAAGTTGACATAAGGTGAATTTAAATAGTAAAGTAAGTGACTCGAGAGGGTATAATATCAATTATAGAATAATAACCTGATAAACAAATAACTCTATGAAGTTCACCAGGTGCTTTGCCTCGAGTGACTTGTATTATGGAAACAGTGAGCTAATAAGGCGCTATGCCGTGTATTGCTAAAATTGAGAAGAGTTGATGAGACAATAAGGCGCTTTGCCGTGTATTGCTGGCGAGCTGAGTGGCGTCGCGACTTATATACTAGTCGTGACGTCACTCAGGCCAGCGTCATGTCGTGTCGTTCGGTGTGTGCGGTGTTGTTGCTGATTTGAACTGTAACGGCACAGGCCTGGGTAGGCCTGGCACGTTACAATCAACATCCACGAAGTGGTAATAACGCGTAATAAACAATGTATGAATTTTTAGGTATGATGTTCCAGAAATATCGAAGTACCTGGATTTTATAAACATAATGACATACGATTTCCACGGACAATGGGAAAGACAAGTCGGTCATAACAGTCCACTATATCCACTGGAAAGCGCAACTAGTCATCAGAAAAAGTTGACTGTGGTAAGATATCCAACAGGTTCACAATTGGTCTCAATTAGCTTCAGGTTCCTAATTTTTTGTCACTGTATTCCCAATGAATTCAGTAAATTTTGGTTGGATTAAAGTGATAGGTTATATTACAATCTAACTCGTTACGTAGAGCAAATAGTGATTGGTCTGCAACTAAATATGTATATCTAGAGGAGACCAGGGCTAAGTACGCCACTCAACGAGAATCGCCATTATGTCGCAATTTGAACGACGGTGTTATCCGATCTTTTTTTTACCTCAAGTTTAGGTGTATTGTTTGATGCCAACATCTTATTTTGTTCCAGTTCATTCTAAGTCTAGCGGAAAGTGGAGCAAGACGGATAAACCCATAATTTGGTGAAATTACAAAAAAAAAGTATAATTGTGAAGTGCAAGCAGCAAACACTTCCAACAGCTTTAACATTTAATGTTCCACCCCGGAACGATAGCCCACCAACATCCATCAAAATATTGTTAAAAAATTTATAGAGGCTAAATTAAAAATATCATCAGTGATATGAGCGGATCCACGTCACTTCACTCAAAAATAAATCGTCAAGTCACGGATTTTTGCGCCATTCAAAATATCTTTAGTACCATGGAAAAAAAAAAAAAACTTCAAGGATTTTCAAAAATTTTCAAAAATGGCGGAGTTAGAGCTATGTGAATTTTCCTAATCATTTTGTTCGTAAAAGAATGCACTTCCATGAAAAAAATGTCAATTACAAAAAATAAAATTTCTTCAATTTTTTTTCGTCGTTCTTATTTTTATTTTCACTGCGATTTCCGCGAGACTCATAGAAATTCATGGAGATAATTTTGTTGGATACCTAGATTCTCTCCCTTCAATCCTGAAAAAAAAAAATCTATGGAGAGAATACCTGGGCCGAAGAAAAAAAATAAACGTCTCGTCGCGCGCGCCGATCCACGTTCGCGTTACTCCCGCAAGCTCGGTGTGCTGCGTAGTGGAGTTTTATTACTGATGTATCTTTTGCAATATTTTGGTGGCTCTGAAAAGGGCCGATGTTTCTAGCGATGATTCGCTGGATGACACTTAGTAGGACACCTCTGTTTGAAATCAATTTATAATTTTCATCGAATCGAATTTTTCTCATGCGGAAAATAATTTTGTTTTGGCTAGTTTATGGAGTATTGGAATGACCGCATGTAATTTCAGAGTGCCATGAACTGTCAATGCTTTATGGAATCGATTTTGTGAAATAGATTCTTCCGCTTCATGTTCTGCAGACATACAGTACGCAAAAGATATGCTGCGAAAATAAGAACATGCCCAATTAAATAGATTCAGCCGTGTTTGAATAGGATCGGAATTGCCAATCAGTTTTAAACTCGCACGTGAAGCTGATCTTTTAACACTTCCGCCTACCCCATGCATGCATAATTCTCAGCGAAATCGCATATTACTAAAAATTCGCCAACTTTCAAGCTCTCTTTTATCTTCTGCCAATAACTACTCTGCTGCTTTGCAATGAAATCATGTGCAACCAATTTTGACAATTGATCGCAAAAGTTATCTCTAAAATCCTCGGACTTTTTGGTAAGTGTCGCCAAAGCCGTTCGATCCACTGATATCCACTATTTATAAGTAACATCATTGATGAAAGTATTTGCGAAGGCTGTTCGCAACGATGATTGGGCATGTTCTCATTTTCGCAGCACATCTTTTGCGTACTGTACGTCTGCAGAACATCAAGCGGAAGAATCTATTTTACAAAATCGATTCGATACAGCAGAAAAATTCGATTTGATGAAAATTATGAATTGATTTCAAACAGAGGTGTCCTAATAAGTGTCATCCAGCGAATCATCGGTAAAAACATCGGCCCTTTTCCGAGCCACCAAAATATTGTAAAAGATCCATCAGTCATAAAACTCCACTACGCAACACAACGAGCTTGCGGGAGTAGCGCGGACGTGAATCGGCGCGCGCGACGAGACGTTTTTTTTATTTTCTTCGGCCCAGGTATTCTCTCCATAGATTTTTTTTTTAGGATTGAAGGAGAAGGATCCAGGTATCCAAAAAAATTATCTCCATGAATGAAATTGTGAAATTAGAAAAAAAAACGAAGGAAAAAAATTGAAGGAATTTTTTTTGTTCGAATTCACATTTTTTTCATCAAAGCGCATTCTTTTACGAACAAAATGATTCAAGGATCTGTCCGCTCCGTTGAATACTTTCGGAGATATGAATTTTTAAACATAGCGGTGCAACAGCAGTTTACGAAAATTCACAAAGCTCTAACTCCGCCATTTTTGAAAATTTTTGAAAATCCCTGAAGTTGTAATTTTTTTTCCATAGTACTAAAGATATTTTGAATGGCGCAAAAATCCGTGACTTGACGGTTTATTTTTGAGTGAAGTGACGTGGATCCGCTCATATGCAAGGAATGGGAAAACTGATTACCTTTATTAACGTCTCAATGGTTTCAAGGTATTGAGAGATCTGTTCACTTCTACAATCCTTATTTTCTTGCTTGACAGCAGCAGCTGTTGTATCAGTTAGCTCAGTGAGCACCCTTGGTCACAATATCCTCCGTCACAATAGGCCAACTTAAATGTTCCTGTCAAAAGGTCCGTCTTGCTCTACTTTTCCATATACTTTATTTTCTGGAGAATTATACGCTGAATATTGAGTCATTTTTCTTTTCATACCGTTAGTGTGTCTCATTTATAAACTTGTTCTGCAATAATTCACATATGAGTTATCTATTTCAAACATCGATCATGTCAACGAAAAAAAAAATACTTATCGATAACGAATAATGAATAATTGTTGAAAGTTACGTATTTTGGACCGGTCAGATTTTTTTTTTTTTTTTTTCACATATCCTAATACTAAAATAGACGACTCATTACGATATAATCATAACTTCTTTCAGGATTATAGTGCGCGCGAATGGGTGAAACAAGGTGCCCCGAAAGAGAAATTAATGATTGGAATGCCAACCTATGGCCGATCTTTCAAGTTGATTGATACGGATAAGTTTGACATTGGTGCACCAGCTTCTGGGGGTGGCGTTCCTGGAAACTTTACTAACGAAGCCGGATTTTTAGCGTATTACGAGGTAAAGTATTAATGCTCTTTAGTGGTGGTCACTGTCATTTATGGAAAAATTTGTACAAAATAGCTGCCGATTACTAGTCTTATTGGAATCCGATGCGATACAATGAATCTCTTTGGACAACATTTAATGGAAACTGCATGCAAGGCTCATGATTTTTCTACTGCTCCTGCTAGCCAAAAATTAGCTTGTGGCTTTACCACAATTCATTACCAACACACAAGAGAAGAGGCGCTATCAAGTGTCAATGCGTGCATACAGATTGCATACAGCAAGGCACAATATTCATGAAAATTCGGCTAATTGTAAGTTAGCCTCCGAAACGTTGCTAGTTGCTTTATGTTCGTCTGTATCTGTGAATCTCTGCGATTTTCAGTTAACAATATTACTAATTTTAATTCAATTAACGATCAATTAACGAAAACACGCTAACGCAGACTTCTGACTGAAAAAAGGATCACAGCAATATTTTACAAATGATGATATGTACAGTATCGTAAAAAAATATCAGAATCAGAGAGCTACAAGAAATTTTTAAGTGAAAAGTTAGGCAGAACCGATCCACGCAAATTAGCTAACATTTAGTACAGGAGACTGAGCGGTGGTACAAAATAATAACCACGGTGGATCAAAAAACTTTTTTTTCAGATTATTAATGTATACAATACTTTAGGAGGTTATGGTTCCCTGAAAAAATCATCATCACCTCTTGGCTCGTAACACATTTCTTTTTCTTCTAGATAAACATTTGGCGCACAGAATACACTCATATTTTTATAGCTTAAAAAATCTAGACGAGAAGTTATAGGGCTCGCCAATGAAGTCAGCTGATTTAACCTCTTAACGGCGGGAGTGGTCGATATATGTATAGACCAACCAGGGGACACATAATATTTGATGTTTTTTCAGCGAAAATTTTATGCGTTGAATATGAGAAAAATAGTCTAAGAATTCCCGGAAACATGCTTGACCTTGAAAATTGCTATTTCAAGGTCTTTTTTCTTTTGCTATTTTGGCCTGAATGTTGGCATACCTACCTTTTTTGAAGCATTTAGAGGTTTTATATGAGAAGGACTGAAGAAGCCATTGTCCACCTTCAGGGATGTACTTGGAGCTCGCTGCACTTTTGGTAGAAGATCGAGGAGTAACACTAAATAAGTGCCCTTAATACAAAGAGGCATTAGAAAACGAGTTCTGGCCTTCGACCTGGCCTCAGCCTTGGCAAAAATGGCCCTCGGCCCACTCAGGCCACTTTTTTATAAGGGTGGACTTGAAAAGTCATTATTCGCGGAAATGACGAATAAAAGTGAGTAAAAGGGCTTTAAAATCATGTATGATTATTCAGCAGCCTCCTCGTGACACATTTGGGGCAGTAAGTATTTTACTGACGAACGCTCGCTCTATAATAACTGGTCTCCTTAAAATATTCTTGAGGGTGATGTGTGCGACACATATGACTATTTTTTTTTTGTACTTAGCGCATCCAAAAACGTGGGTATACCAACTTTGAGGCCAAAATAGCAGAAAAAAAAATGTGACCTTGAAATGGCAGTTTTCAAGGTCAAGGATGCTACCAAGATTATTTCGCAATTTTCCCTGTATTCAGCGCATCAAATTACGTAGGAAAATACTCTCAATCCTTCGCGCCAAATTTTTTACATTGGACTTCATCTTGCCGGCGGGGCTGGTCGATATATCGACCAGCAGTCAGGTTGGAGACTCCACATAAAATATTCATTGAATTTATTTATAAATTTCACGTCTAATAAAAGGTCGATTTTAACTAACATTTCTTCGCCGTTAAAAGGTTGAGGCCGGCGCTCACTACACCACACCGAACCGAAGCAAACCGAACCGATGTGCACCGATCCGCCCCGAATATTTTCAATCATGTGCCCACTACACTGCTGCGAAGGGCTACGATACGCAGTATCCCTAAGCAAGACATTGCATAAGCAAATTGTTTACTGACCATATTTTTTATCTTTATCGAACGAATATTGAATACTTGTCTAAAATAAGTCGCTTGACACTCCGTTAGTTTATTTTCATACTTCAGATTATGTTTTTTAAATGCTAATCAATGGCAGTCTATCAAAAACCAATACGAAATCATTCGCTACTTTCGACAAAACAGCATATTGGCGATGTGAAATATTGTTGAAGAAAGTTATCTCATATGACAATACAAACTTGGGGGGCATAGATTGTTCTGAAAATTATCGATTGCACTCTTGTTTTGATCTAGTTATTTCAGCCGCTTTGCGACGATCACACCCATAAAACTGTTGAGAGCATGATCAGAGACTGTTTGAACATTTTTCGCATTGATATCATTTATTATTGTGGACTGGAACTGAAATATAAATAAATAAATAAACTGAGTGCATAATCGGTTGAATATTAATGTTGAATTGCACTATAGTGTGCTATATACCTATAGTGTGTTCACAGCGAGAACTAATAAGTTCATGAACGCTGGACTTGGAAATTGAAATGGAGGTTTTGAAGAAGGGTTCAATTTCATTGTGCATGCATCGTTCACCAACGTTCACATATGGTTATTACGCCATGATACAAACATGTCAAAGCCATGAAACGGTACATATCCTGGACGTACCCATTATCGGTACCACGGGCTAATGCTTTTTTAACTTCACCTTTCTGTTCTACTTACAGTAAATATACATCGAAGCGCAATTCTTCGTTGGAAAATAACGAAGAAATTGAAGTGTATTCTACATTCAAAGAAATGCTAATTTTTTATCTTACCTCACAGTACAGAAATCGATAATTTTCAAAACAATCTATGCCCGCTGAGTTTGTATCGTCATACGAGATAATATGCGTTCTTACTATTGTACTAAAATATACTATTGTAATAAAATCGTACATGCAAAAACGAAAGAGATTGAGTGCGGACTAAGGAAGATGACGAGTTATTAACGTAAGGCACCTCATTGTATGCAGCCGGGAATACATCTGTAGTAAAATCAGTTGCAGATTCCTTCGGTGTAGCGGGTGCACGAATTGTCGTAGCGGTTCACTGACGTTCGCAGCCGACTAGTGAGCGGACTCTCATAAGAATAGTAGTTTATGCAACGAGGGCGTAATAGTACATTATGCAACAAGGGAATAAAGTCGAAGATTATTCCCGAGAGTAAGCTTACTACCTTCGCGGAATTCCTTTGGGTGATTACTGCCCGAGCGAAGTGAGGCCCACCCTCGGGAATTTCGTTCGGGCAGTAAACTTATTCTCGGGAATAATCGTCGACTTTATTCCCTTGTTGCATAATGTACTATTATTCGCGACTCAACCGTAAAGACTACTTTTTTGACCCGAAAAGTGGGACAAAAGTGGAACTTGATTCCCTGCTATACTTTTTTTCCCGCATTTTTCGGAGAAAAGTACATTTGCGAGACAAAAAGTAAATTTGCGGGACCAAATAGTAGTTTACGACACAAGTGCGCGAAGTACGTGATTTTCACACGAGTGTGAACCTAATCACGTACGCGCATGCGTATGAGCACTTTGCGCACTGAGTTGCAAAAAGTAGTGTACGATACGCGTGCGCGTACGTGATTAGGTTCACACTCGTGTTCTTGTCTCCCTCGCTTCGCTCGGGCGACAAGCTAACACTCGTGTGAAAATCACGTACTTCGCGCACTTGTGTCGTAAACTACTATTTTGCAACTCAGTGCGCAAAGTGAGCACTTTGCGCACTAGTGCGCGAAGCGGGTACTTTGCGCACGCAAAAGAGGCATCAAAAGTCGAACTTTGCGCACTGAGTTGCAAAATAGTACATTGTGCAACTAGTGCGCAAAGATGGTAATTCTGGCACGAGTGTGAAGTTTGTCAGCCGAGCGAAGCGAGGGTGATGACAATCACCGAGTCCAGAATCACAAATGCGCACGAGTTGGTCATACTATTCTTTGCAACAGTATGAAAAATTCGACTTTTTGACACAGCGTGCGGGAGGTTCGTTTTCCCATGCCTGTGGAGCGTGCGGGAAGTGATTGATCCCTGTACTGAACCGTAATGAGCCACAAATTTTCATTGTTTGCGTTGCCACGATGTTGCCACGAAAGTTAATACGAAATCACAGCCAACTTGGCACCACGCTCCAGGTTTTTCGTATATTTGTTGCACGCTGGCCATACGCTTTTTTAAACGGGATAATATTATATTATATTTCATGAACTTCCCGCACCTCGTGTCAAAAAATAGTATACGCAACAAGGGCGGGTTGGTGATCCCTGCACTCGTGCAGGAATCATCGACTTCCCGCCCTTGTTACGTAATCTACTATTTCGTGCGTTTTACGTGCGTAAAGTGATCACTCGGTTCTCCCAAGCGACAAACTTCACACTCGTGCCAGAATCATCACCTTTTCGCACTAGTTGCAGAATGTACTATTTTCTAAATAAGCAGCGTTTTCTTCGTTTTACTCTTGAACCAAAAAGAAAATCGAATTTTACCAAGACAAAGTTTCTTTTCATTTTATTTTTTACTACGAGAAATCATCGTTGAAAATAAATTCCAAGAAAATTTTTTTTTTTGAAAATCAAAAATTCAAAAAAAAAAAATATCCCATTCTCATACCATTTTCGCACCATGACGAAAAAATGTGTTTTCCAGTCCCCGATTTTACATAAAATTTTCATCAATTTTAAAAATGTCCATCTTCATGTGAAGGATATTTGAGGTCGCCACACCGTTACAAAATGACGGAAAAATTTCGAAAAATTGGAGGTATCATTTTTGACCGAAACAAACCAAAAAATCCATTGGTCACCAAAATCCCAGGGGGTCAGGCCGATGACCCCCTGGTTTGACGTGGAATGCCCCATATACATATTATATGTGGATATTGACTATATCGCCTATTTTCACAACTAATCAAACGTGTTTTTTAAATTTCACCGTACAAGTCGTTGAAGGCTTTTGTCAAAAGATCTAAATCTACACCAAACCTCCTCTGCTGGTAACTGAAACTTTGTGGCTGAACTGTCTCTTCATCGCCCTCAGTTGATGAATCCAAAATATCTTTCCAATTTGCTCAAATATTTCCATGCAATATACTTCTATTGAGCTATTTGTTTAAAGAACGCAATAATAAAGCTCACCCCACTCTTCGTTTGTATTAAGTGTCTAATGTGTCTTCCTCCCACGGTCTTATATTCCTCGATGTGCCTAAGAAGAGATAACATGTCGATCGTTGTACGATTTTGTACATCAACGATGCGCTCCTGCGATTCGCTCCCTCTGATGAGTCCAAAAGAACTAGCGATATTCTTTGGTCTTCGTCAGTCTGGGTCGTAACATTCTGAGTCTGTATGGGCCAAATTTTATTACAGCGCTTATAAATTGTCGAAGAAGTGATACCTTTCCAAGCTTCATCGACCCGGAAGATCACGTCTTTGATTGTGATCTTTTGCAAGTAATCTGTGACGAATATACCGTTTTCCTGAGCGTCTAAAATTGAAGATACAAGCCAGAACTTATAATTTTGCTTCATCGTTTCGAGTATACCTCAGTCTAAAAGTTGTACAAGAGAAGTCACGTTAGGCGGCAAGAACGCGACAGTGAATTCCCCAATTTTTACAAATTTATGGGTCTTACCATTGTCTAAAATGAGCACAGCTGTTATGGGAAGATTTTTTTCGCCAAGGAATGCTCGGACTTGTGGCACAAACTCGTTAGTAAACCAATCCTCAAAAATGATCACGTCCATCCAAGCATTTTTTTGATTTTTGTATGTAACCGGCAAGCTGTTTTTGTTGACATCTTCCAAAGCTCGTGGGCGCATCGACTTTTCAATCACCAACAATGGCAACTAAAAGGAACCGTCTGCATTGCAACAAGCACCTATCGTGAATCGCTCTTTTTGACCTATAAAACCACATGCTTGACTTTCATCTTGACAAGAAAATGTTTTTTTCGGCATTTCTTTATAGGTTAGACCAGTCTCGTCAAAATTAAATACTTGGGCTCTCGTTAGACGCTCAAAATTTATAAGATCGGCGGATAATTGTTTCTATTTTTACGCGGCTTCTGTATCGGCGGATAATTATTCGCCGGTTATTCTCAAGGATCGCAGACCCTTACGCGACTTTCACCTGAACAGCCAACCGTCGCTAGCTTTGAATTTCACATTTCCACTAAGGCTCAAAGCCTTACTTTTTAACATTGGTCCAGACACAAGAATTCCCTCGCCCGTACTTCGAGAAACTATGCGTATACAGCATTATCCGGCTCCTTATCAGTCGTGCTTTTCTTCTTGAAATCCTGAAGTTTCTTTGTTTTGCACCCTTCGTTTATTTCTGTTCTTTGGTTTTTCCACTTCCGTGAAGTACGATCATTGATCCTGAATTTGTCACATACCACATTTGCCGAATCTGTTTCGAACGATTCCAAGATTGCACTTTTTTCTTTAAATGAAAAAATTCGTCTTTCATGCTTACGATTTTCTTGATTCTCGTCGTCATTTGTTACGATACATGAGTTTTCAACGGCACATTGAGTGGAAGAATTTTTTCTTCTTTTAGAATTTGTCCACGGTTCAGTCATTTCACTTCTATAAGAAATTTATACATTTATAAACTGTTATTTGAAACCAAAGATTTTGTAGGTTAGGAACGTGTTGTATACGTATCTACTTCTCGCGTTCAACATACAGCGACGCGGAATTTCCGCACTTTCGTCGGTTTTTTATTTCTCGCGCGCGCGCAGCCTTATCGTGAGCGCCCGACGCTGAACGCGGCAACTGGACGTCCAGTATTGGTGGGGGAATAGTCATTCTTGGAATTATCTTCCTCTACACCCCCATGAGCGGCCCTATTGCGAGAGCCGACTGTACTGGCAATATGCCAACTATGTATCCACAATAGACTGGTCGTTAAAAATTAAATTTTTTCCCGACGCCCCCTAAAAAGCTTCCTTTTGATGAAAAACCGCGAAGTAAATTTCTTTTTTCCATTTTTGCCATCACCGTTGTCCCTCGTAGCTGAGTGCCCCAGGCACTTCCCCGCGTTCTCGCGCTTTAGTCGGATCCTCCACGTAATGCAAGGCCCTCAGGGGCATAGTGGCGTTCTGTTTAGGCGGGCCTCGTAATATCCTGAATGTCCACATAAGCCGGCGTCTGTCAGGTCTTGTATCACTCCAAGTTTGACATTGCAATTGGATGCCACTGTAAAGTTTGACATTGCAATTGGATCCAGATCAAAGCTATTACGGCTATGGCCAACGCTACGAATTTTGAAAGCCGGTCTTGGGATTGATGTAATTATTAATACCTGCAGCGGTCCGAGCTTAAGATGGTTTGAGTGACCGCCGAAGCAATATGTCGAGCTTTTCAAGGCTGACTTTTCTTGCAGTTCCGTGTCTAGAACACAGTTTTAGGAGTTCTGGTGCATAACTACATCATTGAACTCGAACATATTGTTTTTCAGGTCTGCACATTCCTTAATGCAGAGAATACTACTTTGGTGTGGGATAGCGAGCAGCAGGTGCCATTCGCATACAGAGACGATCAATGGGTTGGATTTGATGACGAGCGGAGCCTAGTAAATAAGGTAAATGTAACGTAGTAGAACGGAATCTAACTACCAGATTTGTTATGAAGCGGGATAAACAAATTATAAAAACGATTCTTTGCCATTATTACCGGTCGTACTAAATATTACATAAAATTCATTCCTGTGCCTGGAACGCAATCTGTTGAATAACACGTTTATTTTTTCATGGCATTTGCAAGACATTTCCTCATTGAGGAATCGAAAAGAAGCAGTTGATATTTGTATCTTGCATATTAAGGTGAACTATGGAACTTATTCTCATTCATTCGGTCTGAATTTATGAGTTTCTACATCAAAGATAATTCAGCACGTATGTCTTATTCAGCCGCCTGATACAGCTGTTACACTTTCGAGATATTCATGGTCAGAAATTCACGCGTTTTTAAAATACACCTGCTGTAGCGGTTCCTAAAGAAACGATTCAAAGCAATTTTTTATTTTTGTGGCTTTTGAGGTGCTTGGCCATTCGATTGGTAAAACCAGGATCAAGAATTGATAGAGTGTTACTTGAAATGGAAAAATTAACGACCAGCTTTGCTTAATGCTTGTTTGAGGAGTTGCATACCAAACTGAGAATACTTCGTCGATACCTCTTCCAATTTTCCTTTCAGTTCATGACATTGAAAAATTTGTCGGGAATAATTCCTCTGTATCCTGAACATTATAACTTCTTTCGGCTATAGGAAACAAAGAATCAAACAGTTTTTGAATCAATTTTTTTTATCGTATTTGAAAATCCAATTGTTTATAACAAATAGAAATTTTAAATGGCGTCAAAATTAGATATCAAATAAGAGTAGGTTTCACAGGCTTTAAAATGACATTGCTTCGGAGTATATATTATAAATACAGCTGCAGATAAGATCGTTTTAAATAGAGAGTTCGTCTGACTTATAGTGCTTTCACTGAAATTGCGATTCCGTATAACTTGTAATGTTCTGGCATAGCCACTCTGTTTCTACGGCTCCTTATCACTCCCCGTATGCTTACCTCCGCACTTTTGCCTCCCCACCTTGGTCAGAACCAAGCATTCCTCATTATTATATACTAATTTTACAAAACTTCCAAGTCAACTCTCCTACCTTCTAGACATTTGCTCTCCTGCTTTCTCCTTCCCGAACGTTGAACTCTATCTCAATTTATAAATCTTATTAAACAATATTTGAACTTTGAATGTAAATCAACAATCATTTATCATCCTTTACTATTCCAAACATCCTTCTATCACCTTGGTTACTATTTAGTGTAAAACGAGACGAACCTTAAATATAAACCACGCCCTTGGACACAAATCTAGACCGCTCGAATAAAAATAAGAATTCCCATCGTTAATTACCATAAGCTATAAACCAAAGTCGGGCAAAGTAAAAAAAATCCCGACGTCAAAAACTTAGAAAATATAGGAAAAACAGGCATGTACGGACAGACAGACTTTTTTCTTGTTATCCTTGAAACCTGTGTAAAAAATTTACAAGGTGATCGAAAACATTGATATTGAAAAGGTATCCTTCTTGACGTGGAATTAATAGTATTTGTCTGCATAAATGTGTAAAACATCTGCTCACATTCGGCGCTCACGCAATACGCCAGCCATTATAGACACTGTAAATGGAAAATTTAACAATAATTCTAAAAGTTGTTAGACTTTGGTGACATAAATGGTACACCGAGAAAACAATAAATCTAATTTTGCAACCATTTCTAACGTCCGGAACACTGTTAAAAATGCAAATTAATGGTATTATGCTCCACTTTCTAGAATAAAATTCCAAAAGTTCTGCAAACTTGGAGTAGCGTTAAATCTGTTATTTTATATCGGGCATCATATTCGCAACCATTTTAATGATGCGGAAGATTTTTTTTTAATTCGAAATTAATGTTTTTCTGCGATAAATAAATCGGTCAAAAAAATCTTAAAAGTTCTGCAAACTTGAATGGCGCATCGAAGTAATGTTCCCTACAGTTGCATAAATTTACAACCTTTTGCGTTGACCGGCAGATATTTACTTAGAATTTTTTGTCATCAGTAGTCATTTTTTCGCGCAAGGTGGTCTCGAACTAATTCCAAAAGTTCTGAAATTTGGTTGCAAATACTAAGAAGATGTATTGTGATGTATTGACGAATTTGCAACCTTGCACGCGATCCAGAATCTTGTGCATTTTGCAAAAATCTACTTTTTGCATTTTTTCACCCTCGAAAAAATTGCAAAAGTTTTGCAAATCGAGCGGATGGTTTTATTTTAAGATTAAGGTCGGTAAACGAAATCGCAACCTCACCTGATATGTGCGAAGACATATTTCGATTATATCACGTTCAAGGCCGTTTTCTATGTGCACGGGTTGCTTGCGACCTACAGTTTCTCAGAGACTTTTGTTCCTCTCGGTGAGTAAAACTTTCTAGGATCATAAACTTTGTTTGACTCCATCTGACCTGCAAAATCGAGACCAAGATCGATTTTGCGGGGGCATATTTTTCAGGATCTTCACTGATCTCGACTTGGAGAATCATCTCGTAAAATGGCGACACATAATTTTGGTATACCCTGTACATTCTTCCATTTTTTTGGAATTTTTATTTTTTTTTGCGAACTTATTGGTTTTTGTTCAATCTTGTAGTTTATTTGTAACTGTAGATTATGGCATCTTTTCGGGTTTTTCTGGTAACTTACTATAATATTCCGTAAGCTTTTGTCAAATTTGATACTACTGAACGTTTTTTCTCAATTTTTCATTCCTGTCCAGGGTATTCTTTCCAGTTACCACTAATTGATTAACTAATATACCATCTGTGATATATTTATTTATATTTTCACGATTACGAATATTTGATTATTACCACCTTACCCCAATCGTCGTCGTGTTGTTGAGCAGCTTTGATGATGCCTTCTTTCGTGTTTGCATTGCGAATTTCAAAAACTCGCCTTCGTTCTTCAACTGGTTTCTTGCTCTCTTTCATGAAAAATTCCGCTGTTGTCTCTTGGGGATAAAATAAACACTTTCCTTCGAAACAGAACAATTGACGTTCACGTGATAGATTGTTTTGTGGAATTGGAATTGATCTCATGGTTTACGGAAAGCATTAATGCTCTTTTGATTGGTATACAGTTTTCTACATTTTTCGTGCAATGTCACAGCTTGTAATGTAATGAAAGCATCTCTTGTCCCATCGCATCTCTTTTCACTGTAGTTTATTAGGACAGCGATCTCTTTTTCCCTGACCGTACGCACATCTCTCTCAAATAAATCTTTATCACAAATGAAACAGTAAGTAGTGTAACGAGCAATTTTCCTACCCGGCGGAAGCGAATAGAAAAATAAATCCCGCACAAAGCACACCAATGTGATCACACTCCAACTAGGTACACGAAATAAGCTAAAAAAAAAAGAGAGATGGTGTTGGGCGCCAGGCACACAAATGTGCCAAGGTACGGAAGAACGGTACGGCGAAATAGAAAGATCCAAATAAGCCACAAACAAAACTCAACTCAAAACGGTAACCGACTAGTTAGCAGGAGAGGGGAACGTGAGGGCGTAGAAATAACACACTCCGATACGGCAAAGATACGGTAAAAAAAAATAACAAAATATATTCTCAATTCGTTCAGACAATACATTCAAATAAAACGAAATAAATACAATTGCAATTTCGCACCGAGCGAAGAAATAAGCAAAATTCCAAAACAATAAAAATAAATAGCAAAACTAAGTAATCCCGATTTCGCGAGGCGTCTGACTACCGCCACTAAGAGAATCAGAGCTAGGTTCGGCGTTGGCTAAATCAAGAGCACGCTGAAATCGGTACGAAACGGAACGGAACAGGAATTCTTTCCCAGAACGTTACGGAATAGTCTAGAATAAAAGATCTTAAATCTAATTATCCTAGGCTGAGATAAGATAAAGAATGACCACGACAACCCGTCCATGTCGGAATTCGAAATCAGCCGTTAGGCGGCAACAAGGCAAATCAATGCACTTGGAGACGGATGGTCGAGGTCTGAACGAAAAGAAAAGCCTACCTTTAATCGGGGACCGCGCCCAGCGAGGCGGCACAAAAAGAAGATAACACAAAAAAAGAAAGATAAGAATAGATACTAAAAGAAAGAAGGAAAAGAAAAGTAAAAAACGCAAAAAAAAAAAGATAAAACTAAGAGAAACTAAACGTAAGATAAACTAAAACTACGGTAAGATAAGGTACGCTCAACAGTGGCCGAAGGCAGTCGGCCATGGAGTAGAATAGCGCAGCGCTGCTCGGCGAAACGGGGAGGAGGAAGCCTCTTCGCACACGGCATGTTCGCCGCACCTAGAGGGCGAACATTTCCAAATTTCAGCCGGGAGGTAAAGAGGCAGATGAGAAAGGCTGGAGGCTACAGCCCTCTCCCGGCTGGCAGGTAACGAGGCCGCTTCGGCGGTGGCGTGACGTTGGTGCGGGTACTAGTACCGAGGCATCGAGGACATTGCCCTGCGATGGTGCAGCGGCTCTCAAAATCCCGCGGTGTCCTTAGTGCCGGCGAGAGCTGCGTTAACAAAAAGAACACTTACGGCAGACAATGACTTACAGTTAGAAAGATGGACTCCGTCGCTCTGGGGAGAAATAGAGAGGTGGTTGCGGTACGGCACGGCAAGGTCGCTCACGTTATAGGGTGGAGGCGAGATCCGTGGCGCATATAAAATCCGCCACGTTACAGTAGGTACTGCCTCCATCATGAAAATCATCACGATGGAGCGATGGAGCGCAAAATGTTTTCAACCGAAACATACCAGCCAACTCAACTGATGGTAACGGCAGCGTCACTCTGGCCCGATTAACATAGTAACGCAGCGAACTGCGCATCCGTTTGTATGGTCTACGCGCAGCGGCGTGGGCCGTTCGGGCCTGTACCCGGTGACGTAGATAATGAGAAATTCTGAACTAATATGATATATTGCGTGAATATCTCCGCATCTCGGGTGTGGTTGCAAATTAAAATACCGTCATTCCTCAGTAAACTGAGCCATCTACCTGATTTGCAAAACTTTTGGAATTTTTTCGAGGGTGAAAACATGCTGTTACGTCAGAGCCTACAGCTCTACTCCACGTTCCTCTCGCCTACCTGCTATCATATCTCCTTGGATGATACTTTACATCCTGTCTTCTTACCTCGCTATCTTTCTCACACCAATCCGTTGCACACGGTACTCACAGGTGCAACGGTCGGCAATCCTCTAACCCCACCTTTACCAGCGGACCTCACAATTAACGCCTCACAAATACTATTCTTCACTTCTATTCCTCTCTTCTAAGCCAACACTTTCATTCCTCTCTTTTTCTCAACTCTCCAACCTTTTACTTTCTTCCTAACTTCTAGGTTCACTCTCACTCCTTTATCATCTCACTAGCTCTTTCTATCCAACCTGTCCACATCTTACCAAATCCCATTTTCACTTATAACTACAAATAAACAAGCAAGTTGATATACACATATATCTGTTATTCGTTCACATCCATCTCCTCGCAACCTTCCCTTAATAGTGACAACAACGAACGAGGACCACTACCGACAACCAGGGGTGGTCCGACGTCACAATGGAAAAAGTCGATTTTTAGAAATCGCACAAGGTTCCCGATCGCGGGCGCGATGAGAAGCTTGTAAATACATCACAATACATGTTCATAGTATTTGCAGCCAAAATTCAAAACTCTTGGAAGTATTCCGAGACTACCTTGCGCGAAAAAATGACAATTGACGTAAAACAATTATAAATAAATATGTTCCGGTCAACGCAAAAGCTTGCAAATTTGTGCAACTGTTCAGGACATCATGCCGATGCACCATTTAAGTTTGTAGAACTTTTGAGATTCTTTTGGTCAGTTTATCGCAGAAAAACATTAATTTCGAATTCAAAAAAATCTTCCGTACCTTTAAAATGGTTGCAAATATGATACCTGATATAAAATAACATATTTCACAGCATTCCAAGTTTGAAGAACTTTTGAAATTTTTTCCTAGAAAATAGAGGAAAAAACCAATGATTGCAATTTCAACAATGTTCCGGACTTTGGAAGAGATTGTAAATTTGTATAGTTTGTTTTTTAACAGTCCCCGACATTACATAGAAGTTTTAAAACTTTTGGAATCATTGTGAATCGATTATCTTGACTGACTGACCTACAACTACCCAGACAATACACGGATGTCCTGAGAACATCTCTTACGGATATCCACATGAATTTTGTGAGGACTATTATAGGCTGTTAGGCGGATTTGTTTTCGAACGTCGAAATGGTAGTTTATGCAACAAAGGCGTAAAGTAAGCAACACACTTTGCGCCTGAGTTCCATACACTATTTTTTGACCTCGTGTGCGTAAAGTGTATACTATATGCACACGGGGTCAAAATAGTATATTGTGTACCAAAGGCGTAAAGTGGTCTTTTCCAGCCCACTAGCCCTTGGTGCACACCATATTTTTTGTAACGCATGTATTGATTTTTGTGCTTATAAGCGGCACTGAGGTAGCGGGCGATAAAAGTTCATTATCGCCCGCTGCTCGCCGTTAGCGATTTTCACGTTTTTTTTACCTAAAAATCGGGCGTAAAGTGAACGTTTTTGTACCGGCGGGCAAAAAAAGTCAGCAGTGGGCGATAATGGACTTTTATCGCCCGCTACCTCAGTGCCGCTTATAAGCACAAAAATCAATACATGCGTTACAAAAAATATGGTGTGCACCAAGGGCTAGTGGGCTTTTTGACCTCGTGTGGTTGTGCAGTACTCGTCTTCGGCTCGCAGACGCACTCGCCTTCGGCTCGTGTTAGTTCGCCTCCGACTCGTACTGCAAACTCCACACCCGCTCTAAAAAAGCACACTATACGCCCTCGGTACACAATATACTATTAGCAGGCCGACATGGACACCTGCGCGATAAAATGTGAATCAAAGTTTGCCATTATAGGTTTTTGCTGCTAAGGATCACCATACAATACTACAAACTATCTGCTACAAAATATTGGGGCAGAAAATGAGAGAATGATTCACATTTCGCTTCAAAGTATATTTTTAAGAACGAGACATATTCAAGGAATTTTTCAATCATGAAAAGAAACGAATTTCGATTAATCCCCATAGTAGCAACTCATCCGAGTACTGACCATAGAACTATCCAAGAAATTTCTAGCTTTTTATACATGTGGAATTCTACGTCAACTCGGTGAATCCAAAACATTGATCCTTTTCGATTTTTTCAACGATGTTTTATGTGAGAGTTCTTGGTTCAAGACACTAAGGAAAGCTATTTTCTCATTTTCGAATCACAGGTTTCGTAATTACCTATGCCTATGAGAAAATCCAAAGTTGTTGACGCTAATTTCCAAAAAAATATTCTTTCATTAAGTTGTACATTTGCATACTCAATCAAAGAAATTCTTAGTTTTTTCTAAATAAATCTACGAAAAATGATTCCGAATTTGTTCGGTTCTGGATTTTCGGATTATGTCTGCACCTCATTATTATTCGGGATTTCACTTGGTTAAAAGTTTCGAATTTTTCTCATGTGAGCTAAATAATCTTATAGGATAGCATTCATGGATATCCTAACAAAACAACAAGACAATCCCCAACTATTCTTATAAATTGAACCGCAGGATAGTGCTAGAGTGTCTGGTTTCAACCTATATTTACTCTTAACAAAATTATTTCAGATGTCTTGGCTAAAAGAAGAAGGCTTCGGGGGAATAATGATATGGTCTGTAGATATGGACGATTTCAAAGGAACATGCGGATCTGGAAAATATCCTTTGATCAAAGCTATGAAAAAAGAGCTTTTGAATTATTCCGTTAAACTGGAATATGATGGTCCATATGAAAGTTATTCGAAGAATGGGAAATATACAACAAAGGACCGTAAGTACTTTTCCTGTTTATGACTATCATTAGGGTTGATGGACAAATATGGACCCGGTCCTGGAATCAATACACGCTTAAAATTAGCATTTTACTTTAAATCAACGCTTTATCAAATATTATTCAAAATTAAAGCAGAATATCAGCTGAGTCTTTGATCTTTTCATGGTGCTCCAGTGCTGGCTGGGCACCACTAATCATAACTTCTAATTATTTAAAACAAAATTACTCATTACATTTCTAAATTGTAATTAGGAAAAAATCAATTACTAATTATATTCGTGATTTTCAATTGGAACGAATCGATTACTAGTCATATTTGTAATTTGTAAGTAGGATAAAAATAATTACATTGGTAAGGGGGCATCCATTAATTACGTGATCTGTTTTTCATACAATTTAGACTCCTCCCCTCCCTTAGGTGAGATTTAGTGAGAATTGGTTTGACCCCCCCTCTCCCTTACGTAAGATTTATGCTAAAGTTGTTTTATATTGAACAAAAAAAAAATGACAAAAATATTGACTTATACGATACAGATATCACGACTAACTGACAACGACTAACTGACAAGCCGCGAGTTTTAACAACTTTTTATTTTGGTTACATTTCTCAGTGGGAAATTCCGCGAATGGGCTGGTAAAATGAGTTTTGCTCGGCAGTTGTCGCAATTCGGAGAATTCGTACGTAGAAAATAACCAATATTGCATATACTATTTTTTTCCTTTAAAAACTGAACGTTTTTTTTTCTTTTTTTTTACTCTCGAAATAAGTGATTTTAATAATAGCCATGAGATTTCTTAAGCGGGCAAAATGAACACTGAGAATGATTTTTTTTTTATTATCTGTAAAATAATTTATATTTTTTTAAAGTTGACGTGAGATTTTCGATTATGCCCCCCTCAGTTCAAATGAGATTTGATGAGATTTTATTGGACCCCTGCCCCCCAATTTTGAGCTCACGTAATTAATGGATGCCCCCTAATTTGTATTCACTTACATCTCAATACGATTGCGGAATGTAACCAGTAGTAGTTTTCCATCTAATAAGAATTTTTCGAAGTAGTTAGGAAGTTTATTTGCTTTAATTACAATGTTCAACTGTTATTGGAGCGACCATGTATGAGTAAATAGCAGTGTATATGAGGATATATTATAAAGTGGTCTATGGGTGAATACAAATATTCACATGTATTGTAACTCTTTGTGATTTTAATTACCAGAAGGGTAGGATAAAATCAGAAGTTATGTGAATTCTTTGTCCACAAGGGACTCGGAGCTCCTCTTACGCTAAAAATTAACACGTAATTCCCTATGTCGCGGACTTGGGTGGGTGTGAAACCTCCACCGAAGCCACCTCCTACAGACCAGGGTCACTTTCGTGGCCGTGGCTGCCTACCAGACTCAGGATCTAAACTATCTCATAGACACGGATAGCAATCACAGCTCTATGAGTGCTGTCTGAGATAGCCCATCACCAAAGCTGTCTCTGACTAGTCTGAAAATTGAATAGTGAGTTATATGTTAGTTTTGTCAGTGTCAGACAAGAAACAGACTCCTCCTGGATGGGTAAAAGAATAATATAATTTTAATTGTATTGAGTTACAATAAATTTGAACTTGGTTGCAACCATTAATAGAAATCCAATAACATAGTTTTTTACAAAATAAACGTGAAATAAAAATAAAATAAAGAATATAATGATAGTATTCTAAATTTAGCTTCAAGCTAAGAATGTTTACGTTTGGACCTATTGTCCGTGAGCGCGACGTGCTGATGTAGGCTATACCTAAGTTTCAAATTAGAGTTTATAATTTGAATGTTTGAAATTTATCATGTAACGTTATATGTGATTTGAAATGAAAATTAACAAAAAAGAATAAGAAATTATACGGATCGTAGACGGCAATTTTAGACGGTCTCGAAGGTAGAGAATGAAGTTAATGAGTCAAAACATTGCTATAACAGTATTACTCGTCGAAAGTCAATCTGACTTGTCCGAGCGCTTTGCTACGAACTAGGCAATATGTTGTGTGAGCCGATAGAGCGCTTCGCTGCGTATCACTGCTGAGCGCAAGTGATGCCCTCCTTTTATAGGAGTTGCGATGTCATCGTATGTTCTTGGTGATGCGCGCTCAGCGCTGCGCGTTCGTGGTCTCTATACGCGCTGGACGGTTACAGTATTTATATATCATAGGCACACGCAAGCACTTTGTTTCAAACAGGTCAATTCTAGCATATAGGTATACCGGAAGGAAATCTTGAAACTATACAATCGTCTGCGCGTGCGCCAAATAATTCGATTCAATTGGTCGGTGAGATTGTCCCGCGGTGATATTTTAACTTACGAGGCACGGGTGTCAACTTGCAAGAAATGAAGCGAGAGCTGTCAAACTTGGAAGCGTAAAGTAGTCAATCGAGGTTACGTTTTTTTGTAATTTAACTTAATTTCTACTGTATTGACCCTAGTCACTCACTCTAGGAGTCCAGATGACCCCAACCCAAACTTTAGAATAGAAGATACTCGAATCCGAACTTTAGGCGTCATCATTCGAACTATAGGTTGGATGCGTAGAATTGTGATCAAGCGTCAGTCTGGCTAGTGCGCAGTCGAAGTTCGAGGTTGTGTTTTTTCTCTAAGTACAATATCTCAACAATATCCAATTGAAATTTTAGCCAAAAATATTAAAAATTCTAAAAGTTATGATTTTTTCAGTAAAACAATTGACTTTTTCTGAATTCTTTGCTTTGAGAATTTTTTACGAGGCTCGAATTTAATTTTGTTTCAAATAACTAATTAGGACCCATTTTTGCGATGGTCCCAGGAATTTTGTCATGATGAAACTTTCAATAGAATTAGTGTGACAACTTTCCAAAGTTGGCTGGGGTCAGAATAACCCCGTGTAAGTAATGTGGAATCTTCTATAGGTCTAAGTGACTAGGGTTAAATTAGCACGATTGAACGAACTGTTTCCATCTAGCTGTTTCGTTTCTTCCAAGCGCCCATCCAAGCGATACATCAAATCGAAGCAAGTAATCAGCTGTTCGGAATAAATCTCGACGGCTCTGTGAGAATATCAAGTCTCAATCTCGACAATAAAAACTTTCCAAGCCTATCCGAATCACTACCGGAAATAATTGAGATTTGTAACCTCCACAGGCGCCAAAAACAAAGTTTGACTCCTAAAATTCGGGATGGCCAACCTGCTTCAGCGGACGACGAATCTCGCGCATGCGCAGTCGACTATATAGTTTCAAGATTTCCTCTCAGTATACGTTGTGACGCAGTTTTCTTTCAGGAAGAGGAAAACCTTACACTCCGCCACAATTCGACGCTTACTCGTGTTACTTACTGAAACTTACTAGATTGTTGGGCGCCAGACGCTGATGCGTCGTTTCTTCAATAAAAATTACGATACCATATAACAAGACGATAAGCCAAAATTCGCGAGAATGCGACGAGCGATAACTCAACTAACTCAGTAACGATAAACTCAGATAGAGAGGCAGGGTACACCATACAAAAATATTAATGCAACATCAGGCGAGGTAACATCAATCAATCATTTAAGGTTCTTAAGGCTTCCGCGGTCAGTTTTTGAATAAGACTTGGCTTCCGAGATGGAGCCCCGTTGGTTAACGGTTAGTTGCCGACGTTTCGTAAACATTACAGTTTACTTCATCGGGGCGAGAGTCAACCTGATACTGGTTGCTCCCATACAGGGTGTCCCTATTTATCCAGAACTGGAGTCGTTGTTGCGTGACGTTCCAGTTGAGTGGAGTTGACCAATCGGGTGGCGTTTTTAATTGATTGGCCAATCAATTAAAAAACAATCATTCATTACGAAATTGAATAACTTAACATTATCGATAACAGAATCGGACATATATTTTATTAGTTTGTCACGATAGGCTTCCTAATTGTCGGGACAGAATTTACGTGTTTTACGATATAATGTCAATCATAATGTCAATCAGATATAAAACAATTCAATGAGACTCCAGACTTGCTATCACAGAGCGATACTTCGTACCCGAATGCAAATTTATTCTTTCTTAACGCAGCCTAAGACCAATAATTCACGTTGTCTCTTTAGCCGACTAAGCACGATAACAAACGATACAGTTTTCAACCCGACGGGTCCGCTGGACTTTATAATCACGAAATTTCGAGATCTATCCTAAGATAGGGACCGTAGTCAATCAAAATACGAACTACTTAGAACAGCGATAACAAATCAATTGTCAACGATAGGGTGGTTCGCAACCAGATTCTGTACGATACGGTAATGATATTAACGATACCAAATTATCCAAAAACGATACTCAACCTTACGAGATGACTTTACGATATACCAAACGAAATTATTGCTAAATTATAACAGAACTATAACCGAATTAACTGTAACGCGAGGCCGAAGGCTACTCGCGGCTATCTTCGCTCAGGGTTCTCCGGGAAAAGTATTTTACTACAATTATCATGCACAATACATCTTTAACATACTAAATATTGAAAAGCCATACGATAGAAATTAGCCAAAAGCAAGATATGCGATCAAGAATAGCCAAAAAGCGATATAAAGTGTACGAATTCAGCCAGACTCGAGGTTGTTCGATAAATTAACCAAATACGAGCTTCATAGCTCAAAACCATGCCATAGACAAACTTTTATCCGAACCACCTCGTGCCTTCACAAAAAGAATCAAGACCTTACCTTAAATTGCTTCAAGATGTAACACGATACACTATTTAATATAATACTCGATACGATAGCGATACGATACGATACTTAAAGATCTGGGACGATAGGTGGGCAGCGCAGACGGAGCGTAGAGTAGACCGATTGACCGAAGTATCCTCCTTATATAGTCCTTAGTTTTGCTCGTACCGACTTCTGAGGGGTTACGTGGCTCATCATCGTCTTAATTGGCTCTCGTCATTTTCGGTAGTTTCGACGAACGTATGAGGTGTCGTTGCGTTTTTCAGGGAAAACCTATCCTACCCCAACCGTCACGATACCCCTCTTCCTGCCGCCTTTCGTTAGAATTCCCTGACGCTGGATTCATAAGAAATCTCGCTCGCCAGAGCTATACGATAATTCTCCTAGGCCTTACATCAGAGTCAATCCTTGAGGAGTTATTTAATAGCCTCGTGCTGGGCATACTAGGGCCTCGCTCACGATAAAATTCTTCAGGTTGGAACGCTGAACCGGGGGTTTCCTGGACCAACCCAGCCACGATAACGGTCTCAGAGAAAGTAGTTGCACGATACCTGCTCCAGCTGATGAGTCATTGGGTGGGAGGCTGTGAATATTCCTTCACCTGACCCTGTACGCCACCCTCGTCTCGAATGTGCAGTCTTGTCAGACGGTAGACTTGTCGGATGACGGGAGGATTTCTTTGTGCTTCTCGCACATCCCTGTACGCCGTCAATCTAGTTCGTCGGGGTGGTAGAATTTGCCTGGTTGAGAGGAGGCGCTGACCTTGCCACTTTCTTGGCGAATCGAAGGCTTGCACGCCGATCGAGACGTCGATAACGATTTCAGATGTAGTTTCTTCCTGATCAACGGTAGTTTCTGCAGTAATTCCCACGACGGTAGGAATCTCGTTGCGTATCGTGCTTGAGTTACATAATTACAAAAATAAAACAAGCATTAGTTAAAGCTAATAATTTTCCCTAAATTTTCTCTTTTCCTGGAGTCCCTTGTCTGCGCATCGCCGTATTTTTCGGTAGAGTTCCCTTGGAACTGGGATTCACGAAATACCACGTTACAACGTATATACCAGTATGTATCGGTACAACGACGCAGTGAGCACGGGTATACGAGTATATAAGAGTGAATAAATGTACATTGGATATACATCCGCACATATGCCTAGTTATCGATATATTTAAGCATTCACGACTATACATACCGTGAGTTTCTGTGGATGCGGCACAGCTAGTTTCACCAACACACACGCACGCCTCGTCCGTGTGGCGGCAGGGATACCAACCGACGATTGCACGCTTACGAGTGGGGATTTCGTTCAACCATCAAGCTAGCTTTATTCTTTTTTATCTCGAAATAGCGCGCGAGAATTTGTAGGTTATGCGCTGAATTTGAATAAATTAGTCAATCGTATGAATAAGTAAATAAGTAAGCTGATTTAGCCCAATCTAAATTATTATTAATTAATGACAGGTTTGACTTGCAATCAATTTATTATGAATAAAGCAATTTTTAACATGTTTTTGTCTAATCGTCGGAACAATAAAGTGCTTACTAATTACCTTCGAACACAATTATGGCACATGCAAATTACATTACATTAATTAATTACATTGCTACAAATTGTTTGTTTAAAATAATAGTAAGCAATCGAAGATGATCGTTGCCCGGCGACTGCCTCAGCCAGTTTCAAACATCAGGGCTGCGTCTGGAACAAAAAAGTAAGAATCTATAAACGCCACGTCATTAAACGTTGAAATCAAATTTGAATCGTGGCGTTCAACGAACCTCAATATCGCATGCTCTTCAGGAGCATGTGATTAGCATTGACGTGCCAGCTAACTTCCAACAGCTTTCTATCCAGAGCTCATCACTGCTTTGTAAAATTTTCTTCACCTTAGGACATATTTGATGACCCACGCTGAGTCCCAGCGAAGAGCAATCCTTGCATCGTAGCCTGCTTCGTGGCACAGAACATCATGACACAGGCACTCTGTATAAAGCAGCACCGTAGAACATCTTCAAAGACTATCGTCTCTGTAACAACATTAATGAAAGAGATTTACAGATGGGTCCTTCTTGCACAGCGTCCGCAGTCAGATCAGAAATTACCTGAGACGATTGACTTTGTTAATCACCAAAGGATGATCGATTGTAGTTGGTTGCGGCTTGAGAAGCCTCGAGGTGTCTCCGCAAGATTCGTCGAGGGACTTGGCAGACTTTCATTCAGGTATTCAACTTCGGACGGCTGCTGCGGTGATGCTTCATCGTATCGTCGAGGCTCATCGTAGCGTGTGTGTTCAGTTTCAAGCGAGTCTCAGCAGCAGTCACCGTTAGCCGACTGCGATCACAGTTCGGCTTGAAGATGAAGATGATCAGTAGAAGATGAACGTGAAGATGAATGAGACAAAGAACATGATTGAGATGAAGAAAATGAAGATGATGTTTGGTGCAGCAGGAGTTGGGCTGGGTTCTTCTACAACCGTCTACTACGTCTGAGCAGCTGCTCAAAATGTCGTCCTGCGGCTGCGCTGCAGTATCCCAGACGGTCATAGAACGCGTGCGTCATGTTATGAATTTTCGCGGGTTCCATATTGTCAATTACATCAGTAATTCGGTTGCGCAGCTCCTCTAAATCTTCCATTACCCCTTCGGCGTACACCTTGTTTTTCAAGTAGTTCCACAGTGAATAATCAAGGGGGGTCAAGTCCGGCGACCGTGGCGGCCATTGTACCGGACCCCCCCTTCCTACCCACCGATCTGGGAACTCTTCATTCAAAAAAGCACGCACTCCAAGAGTGAAATGTGCTGGCGCACCGTCCTGTTGGAACCATAATTGAGGACCCTGCAAAAAAATCGAGACACGTGATTACCCTGAAGTCGATTAAGCATTTAATTTCAATTTCATAACATTTCAACGACCAACGACTGCTTGCGTAAAATACAAAAGTTACTCACAAACCCTTCTATTGCCCTCGACGCAGGCACTATATGCTCTCTCAGCAGTCGAAGATATTTTTCACCATCGAGGTTTCCCTCTATGAAGTATGGCCCGATGAGAGTGTCTCCGATCATACCGACCCACACGTTCACCTTCATCGGGTACTGGGTGCCAGACATCAATACTTCTGTTGGCGGTACCTGAGCCCACACTCTGTTATTCTGCCGGTTGGGGGCACCGACCAACTCGATGGTACACTCGTCTGAGAAGCATACGCGGTCTATCAGTGCCGGATCTTCATTTATAAGATCAATCATTCTCTCGCAGAACACCATTCTCCTCTCATCGTCGTTCCACTGGAACTCTTGATGTTCCTGGAACTTGTAGGCGCGGTAGTGTTGTGAGCGCAGTGTTCTGTATACTGAGCTCATGGACACCTGTTGCTCATTTGCTACTTTTGACAACGGCTTCAGGCCTTCCGCCTCGACCACGGCCAAGAAAATATTCATCTTGGTCTCTGTAATTTTTTTTTAATGAATGGTAGATTTTTTCTTTCTAATTGTTATTTTTATTAAAAAAAAAAATTTATTCTATTCGTTAATTCAAATTTAAATTACCTTCTGATATTCTACGATTCGGATAAATTGTTTTGGGCTTCTTCGCCGGATCCACATTCCCTGTGTTTTCGAATCTTTTTATTATTCTGCGCACCGTTGAGGGTGAAGGAATTGGACGATCTGGGTACGTTGCAGCAAAATGGTCCACGATGTGGCGATAGCTGGTTCCTTGAAAATGTTGAACCACCATTTCGATTCTCTCCCGAACAGTGTAAATGACTCTTGGCATCTCAATACAAACTTAACTTAAATTATGATAAATTAAACACGAAAGTTTATGAACAAAGTTAACAACAAACGGAAATTAAATTATGATAAATCAAACAATCAATAAAGTTTATGAATTAATTGAACAAGAAACGGAAATTGAATTATGATAAATTAAACACGAAAGTTTATGAACAAAGTTAACAACAAACGGAAATTATATTATGATAAATTAAACACTCAATAAAGTTTATGAATTAATTGAACAACGAACGGAAATTAAATTATGATAAATTAAACACTCAATAAAGTTTATGAATTAATTGAACAACAAACGGAAATTAAATTATGATAAATTAAACACTCTTTAAAGTTTATTAATAAAGTATTAATTATTAACAACTAATATCAATTTGTGAATAATAAAATGTGAAATTTGTTGATTGATTGATTGTTTTTCTTCCTATGTTTTCCTATTATTGTGTTTATTTTTTGTCATGCATCGCGAAACACAAGAAGATGATAATAGGAAAACCACTGATCATAGAGATCAGTGAGGAAAACATAGGAAGAAAAACAATCAATCAATCAACAAATTTCACATTTTATTATTCACAAATTGATATTAGTTGTTAATAATTAATACTTTATTAATAAACTTTAAAGAGTGTTTAATTTATCATAATTTAATTTCCGTTTGTTGTTCAATTAATTCATAAACTTTATTGAGTGTTTAATTTATCATAATTTAATTTCCGTTCGTTGTTCAATTAATTCATAAACTTTATTGAGTGTTTAATTTATCATAATATAATTTCCGTTTGTTGTTAACTTTGTTCATAAACTTTCGTGTTTAATTTATCATAATTCAATTTCCGTTTCTTGTTCAATTAATTCATAAACTTTATTGATTGTTTGATTTATCATAATTTAATTTCCGTTTGTTGTTAACTTTGTTCATAAACTTTCGTGTTTAATTTATCATAATTTAAGTTAAGTTTGTATTGAGATGCCAAGAGTCATTTACACTGTTCGGGAGAGAATCGAAATGGTGGTTCAACATTTTCAAGGAACCAGCTATCGCCACATCGTGGACCATTTTGCTGCAACGTACCCAGATCGTCCAATTCCTTCACCCTCAACGGTGCGCAGAATAATAAAAAGATTCGAAAACACAGGGAATGTGGATCCGGCGAAGAAGCCCAAAACAATTTATCCGAATCGTAGAATATCAGAAGGTAATTTAAATTTGAATTAACGAATAGAATAAATTTTTTTTTTTAATAAAAATAACAATTAGAAAGAAAAAATCTACCATTCATTAAAAAAAAATTACAGAGACCAAGATGAATATTTTCTTGGCCGTGGTCGAGGCGGAAGGCCTGAAGCCGTTGTCAAAAGTAGCAAATGAGCAACAGGTGTCCATGAGCTCAGTATACAGAACACTGCGCTCACAACACTACCGCGCCTACAAGTTCCAGGAACATCAAGAGTTCCAGTGGAACGACGATGAGAGGAGAATGGTGTTCTGCGAGAGAATGATTGATCTTATAAATGAAGATCCGGCACTGATAGACCGCGTATGCTTCTCAGACGAGTGTACCATCGAGTTGGTCGGTGCCCCCAACCGGCAGAATAACAGAGTGTGGGCTCAGGTACCGCCAACAGAAGTATTGATGTCTGGCACCCAGTACCCGATGAAGGTGAACGTGTGGGTCGGTATGATCGGAGACACTCTCATCGGGCCATACTTCATAGAGGGAAACCTCGATGGTGAAAAATATCTTCGACTGCTGAGAGAGCATATAGTGCCTGCGTCGAGGGCAATAGAAGGGTTTGTGAGTAACTTTTGTATTTTACGCAAGCAGTCGTTGGTCGTTGAAATGTTATGAAATTGAAATTAAATGCTTAATCGACTTCAGGGTAATCACGTGTCTCGATTTTTTTGCAGGGTCCTCAATTATGGTTCCAACAGGACGGTGCGCCAGCACATTTCACTCTTGGAGTGCGTGCTTTTTTGAATGAAGAGTTCCCAGATCGGTGGGTAGGAAGGGGGGGTCCGGTACAATGGCCGCCACGGTCGCCGGACTTGACCCCCCTTGATTATTCACTGTGGAACTACTTGAAAAACAAGGTGTACGCCGAAGGGGTAATGGAAGATTTAGAGGAGCTGCGCAACCGAATTACTGATGTAATTGACAATATGGAACCCGCGAAAATTCATAACATGACGCACGCGTTCTATGACCGTCTGGGATACTGCAGCGCAGCCGCAGGACGACATTTTGAGCAGCTGCTCAGACGTAGTAGACGGTTGTAGAAGAACCCAGCCCAACTCCTGCTGCACCAAACATCATCTTCATTTTCTTCATCTCAATCATGTTCTTTGTCTCATTCATCTTCACGTTCATCTTCTACTGATCATCTTCATCTTCAAGCCGAACTGTGATCGCAGTCGGCTAACGGTGACTGCTGCTGAGACTCGCTTGAAACTGAACACACACGCTACGATGAGCCTCGACGATACGATGAAGCATCACCGCAGCAGCCGTCCGAAGTTGAATACCTGAATGAAAGTCTGCCAAGTCCCTCGACGAATCTTGCGGAGACACCTCGAGGCTTCTCAAGCCGCAACCAACTACAATCGATCATCCTTTGGTGATTAACAAAGTCAATCGTCTCAGGTAATTTCTGATCTGACTGCGGACGCTGTGCAAGAAGGACCCATCTGTAAATCTCTTTCATTAATGTTGTTACAGAGACGATAGTCTTTGAAGATGTTCTACGGTGCTGCTTTATACAGAGTGCCTGTGTCATGATGTTCTGTGCCACGAAGCAGGCTACGATGCAAGGATTGCTCTTCGCTGGGACTCAGCGTGGGTCATCAAATATGTCCTAAGGTGAAGAAAATTTTACAAAGCAGTGATGAGCTCTGGATAGAAAGCTGTTGGAAGTTAGCTGGCACGTCAATGCTAATCACATGCTCCTGAAGAGCATGCGATATTGAGGTTCGTTGAACGCCACGATTCAAATTTGATTTCAACGTTTAATGACGTGGCGTTTATAGATTCTTACTTTTTTGTTCCAGACGCAGCCCTGATGTTTGAAACTGGCTGAGGCAGTCGCCGGGCAACGATCATCTTCGATTGCTTACTATTATTTTAAACAAACAATTTGTAGCAATGTAATTAATTAATGTAATGTAATTTGCATGTGCCATAATTGTGTTCGAAGGTAATTAGTAAGCACTTTATTGTTCCGACGATTAGACAAAAACATGTTAAAAATTGCTTTATTCATAATAAATTGATTGCAAGTCAAACCTGTCATTAATTAATAATAATTTAGATTGGGCTAAATCAGCTTACTTATTTACTTATTCATACGATTGACTAATTTATTCAAATTCAGCGCATAACCTACAAATTCTCGCGCGCTATTTCGAGATAAAAAAGAATAAAGCTAGCTTGATGGTTGAACGAAATCCCCACTCGTAAGCGTGCATGTCGTAAGCATGCATCGGCATGTACGGATATGTTTGAGTATACATACCGAGAGGAAATCTTGAAAGTATACAGTCGACTGCGCATGCGCCAAATAATTGAATTTTATTGGTCGGTGAGATCGTCCCGCGCTGATATTTTAACCCACAAGGCATGGGTGCCAACTTGCAAGGAATGAAGCGAGAGCTGTCGAACTCTCGCGCGTAAAGTAGTCAATCGAGGTTATGTTGTTTTTTATTTTAATTTAATTTCTACTGTATCAAATTAACACGATTGAATAAACTGTTCCCACCTAGCTGCTTCGTTTCTTCCAAGCACCTATCGTTTACAGTTAGACCTCTAGTTTTTAATTGTAATTGGAAGAAAACGAATCCTCTATAAATAAACCGATACCATCGAATCGAAACAAGCAAGCAGCTGTTCGGAATAAATCTCGACGGCTCTTTCAGAACATCAGGTTTCAATCTCAACAATAAAAGCTTTCCAAGCCTTTCCGAATCACTACCGCAATTCATTGAGATCCGAACTTCAAAAGTTCGTATCAATTACATCGGCGCCGAAAACAAAATTTGACAGCTGAAACTCGGGATGGCCAGCCTGCTTCAGCAGACGCAAAACTCGCGCATGCGCAGTCGACTGTATACTTTCAAGATTTCCTCTCGGTATAGAAACATAGCTGTATACTATACCTTTATATACCGAAATATACCCGTATTCGTCGATATACAGAGTGAATTGCTAACTGGTAGACAGGTGAAGACAGGTGAATCCCGAGTGCGCATGCCCAGGCTCCCGAACGCAGATTGTTTTTCAGTGCGGCCAACCGTCGGAAATATAAAATTGATACCCAACAGATCGCCGTGATGTATCTAACCAAGAATATTTTGGCAGTTTGCTCGAATTGGTCATTTATTATTCGTGGTTATTAATCAAATATAAATAAAGTCTCCGATACAGCGTAGTATATTTTGAACAATTGCAAATGACACGAAATCTTTTATGTATTACAGGTGCTGTTAATTTTTCGCCGCATTTACAATATATCAGAAATTATCTGTAGGATGTGAATACGCTTTCATCATTTCTTACAACCCCTCTGTCCAGGTCATGGTTAGTTATAGGTTATATTCGTGGTAATAATGAAATTCATGTAGCATCGACATCATATACTTACTTTTCAATGAGTTATGAAGCAAGAAGAATTCAGGTATTTCTTACAACCCCTTTGTCCAAGTCATGGTTGCCCTCAGTTATAGGTTATATTTGTGGTTATAATAAAATTCATGTAGCATCGACAATATCAACAGAACGATGAAACCTTTTACTACACACCTCTGATTTTCTTGGTTATTATTTTTGGTACTATATTCTAAAGTCCTATCGGTTAACGCGTGTCGTGGGGTCAATGACGATCCTGGTAGTGACCAGAGGGTTAACGATTAGCCAGGTATGGTTTGTAAGTTGTTGATACGACCAAGAAAATCAGAGGTGTTGTAGCAAGAGGTTTCATCGTTCTATTAATATTGTCGATGCGACATGAATTTCATTATGACCACGAATATAACCTATAACTAACCGCAACCATCACTTGGACAGAGGGGTTGTAAGAAATGATGAAAGCGTATCCACAGCCAACAGATAATTTCTAATATATTGTAAACGCGGTGATCTGTCGTGTATAAATTTCATATTTCCGACGGTTGGCCGCACTGAAAAACAATCTGCGTTCGGGAGCCTGGGTATGCGCACTCGGGATTCACCTGTCTACACCTGTCTACCAGTTAGCAATTCACTCTGTACACAGGGTGTCCCGGAACTAAGTACACGGAATGATAGGGGTAATAGAGGGGGTCGAGCTGAGTAAATTAACCTGAAGAACATGTGGTCTCCGAAGTCGCATTCGCGAGATACGAACGGTTAAAAAATCTCGCGAAGTAGAGCGGTCAGCCGCTAGCAGTCTTGTACCAGCTTGTGATTTTATTCAATTTGCTGTGAAATTTCACCTCGCGAAAGGGGGTTTCGGTCAATTGAGTCTAGCAGGTGCCTCATTGCAGTATGATTTCTGATCGACTGAGACACCTTTTAACATTTTTTGTCAGAGTCCCCCTTCGACGACGCTTCTTATAATACATGAAAGCACTCATTTTTTATATGGGAAACGAGGAAAGAAAAAAAAAATTTTGGCACACCCTAATATAGATACGTTGCAGTTTCCGTTTATCCGGAATAAAACATAAGTCCGACTATCGAGTCGTGGTGAAACACTTGTGCTATTACCTAGTAGAACCTCGATTATTCAAGCCCGCTCATCGGAGTTCGCGATTCTTTGAGCTCACATATGATTCGCATGAACCCATGTTATCTGAGCAATGGCGGGCTTGCTGACTACTGCGACGTGCACTACTGACAGTTGGGAGTGGCGACACATTGGATAGGCTGCGACCACAAAACTGGCAATCCCGTTGTCAACTATTCAAGATATTATCATTAAGTGAGGAAGCCAAAATATCTAAATTTCGTAAAAATAGTTGGGCGCCAGGTACTTCGAGGTACCTCGTTAACGAATAACAAGTTAAAATAAAATCATCATAAAAACAAATAAACAAATAACCATAACGACGGGTCCTAATGAAACAGCGCTATCTCGACGTGCTGGTTAGAGAAGCGATATCTCGCCGTGCTGGCTAGAAAAGCGCTATCTCGACGTGCCGGATGGAAAAGCGCTGTCTCGTCGTACTGGTGAGAAAAGTGCTATCCCAACGTTACTGTTTCAATTAATGTCAATTGAAAATATAATATATTGAGAATATAATGTACTGAGAATATAATACATGGAGGATATAATATATAATATATTCTCAATTGACATTAATTTAAACAGTAAAGTTGGGATAGCGCTTTTCTCACCAGCACGTCAAAATAGCGCTTTTCTAGCCAGCACGTCAGGATAGCGCTTTTCTAACTAGCACCTCGAGATAGCGCTGCTTCGTTAGGATCCGTCGATAAGCGGTATTAATACTCGGTGAGTTCAGGGTGAGCGGAACGTGAGGTCAAATAATGTAGGTCGATCCGAATTGTTATGGTTCAGGGAATTTTACAAAGAAACTAAATTTATGTGGAGTTCAAAACAAGTTGAAACATACAGTCGACTCTCGCAATAGGGCCGCTCGCAATAGGGCCACTTCCCCTGAACAACATTCAGCACGAAAGCTTCCCCCACTACTCTACCTGCCGGAAGTATCGCCGCGCTTTTGTCGACTACGCTCGCAATAAGGCCACTAGTAGAAATGAACAGTCCGCAGGAAATTTGGACAGAATAACTTCATTCTTGTGTAAACATACATATATTATATGTGGATATTCACTATATCGCCTATTTTCACAACTAATCAAGCGTGTTTTTCGAATTTCACCGTACAAGCCGTTGAAGGCTTTTGTCAAAAAATCTAAATCTCCACCAAAGCTATTCTGCTGGGAACTAGAACTTTGTGGCTGAACTGTCTCTTCATCGCCCTCAGTTGATGAATCCAAAATATCTTTTCGTAATACATGCACGATTTTCGCGTTTTTTTTACCTAAAAATCGGGCGTAAAGTGAACGTTTTTGTACCGGCGGGCAAAAAAATCAGTAGCGGGCGATAAAAAACTTTTATCGCCCGCTAACGGCGAGCAGCGGGCGAAAAAGAACTTTTATCGCCCGCTAACGGCGAGCAGCGGGCGATAATGAACTTTTATCGCCCGCTACCTCCGTACCGCTTATAAGCACGCAAAACGCAAAAATCAATACATGCGTTACAAAAAATATGGTGTGCACCAAGGGCTAGTGGGCTTTTTGACCTCGTGTGGTTGCAGTACTCTTCTTCGGCTCGCAGACGCACTCGCCTTCGGCTCGTGCTAGCTCGCCTCCGACTCGTACTGCAAACTCCACACTCGGTCTAAAAAAGCCCACTTTACGCCCTTGGTACACAATATACTATTTCGATTCCCTAAAATATTTCTATGCAATATACTTCCATTGAGCTACTGGTTTAAAGAACACAATATTAAAGCTCACCCCACTCCTCATTTGTGTTAAGCCACGTGAAAATGTGTCTTTCTTCCACGGTCTTGTATTCCTCGATGTGCCTAAAAAGAGATAACATGTCGGTCGTTGTAGAATTTTGTACGTCAACGATGCGTTCGTGCGATTCAGCTCCCACTGATGAGTCCAAAAGAACTAGCGATATTCTTTGGTCTTCGTCAGTCTGCGTCGCAACATTCTGAGTCTGCATGAGCCAAATTTTATTTCAGCACTTATAAATTGTCGAAGAAGTGATACCTTTCCAAGATTCATCGATCCAGAAGATCACGTCTTTAATTGTGATCTTTTTCAAGTAATCTGTGACGAATATACCGTTTTCCTGAGCGTCTAAAATTAAAGATACAAGCCGGAACTTATAATTTCGCTTCATCGTTTCGAGTATGCCTCGGTCTAAAGGTTGTATAAGAGAAGTCACGTTAGGCGGCAAGAACGCGACAACGAATTTCCCAATTTTCACAAATTTATGGGCGTACCATTGTCTAAAATAAGCACAGCTTTCATGGGAAGATTTTTTTCGCCAAGGAATGCTTGGATTTGTGGCACAAACTCGTTAGCAAACCAATCCTCAAAAATGATCACGTCTATCCAAGCATTTTTTTGATTCTTGTATGTAACCGGCAAGCTGTTTTTGTTGACTTCTTTCAAAGCTCGTGGGCGCGTCGACTTTCCAATCACCAATAATGGCAACTTAACGGAACCGTCTGCATTGCAACAAGCACTTATCGTGAATCGCTCTTTTTGACCTTCAAAACCACATGCTTGACTTTCATCTTGACAAGAAAATATTTTTTTCGGCATTTCTTTATAGGTTAGACCAGTCTCGTCAAAATTAGATACTTGGGCTCTCGTTAGATGCTTAAAATTTATAAGATCGGCGGATTTTTGATTATATTTTTCCGCGGTTTCTGTATCGGCGGATAATTTTTCGCCGGTTATTTTCAAAGATCGCAGACCCTTATGCAACTTCCACCTGGACAGCCAACCGTCGCACAGTATTCGATATAACTAATTCAAAGGGACAATAGGCATATTTACAAAGGTAAACAGATGTTCAAACCAATGTGTTATTTATGTCGCTGAATGTTAGGTACGCACTTATGACAGCGAGAAACGCCACCCGAACATGTCCGTGCATATTACAATTTATTAGTAGTAACTAAACGCCAGCTTTGACGCGGCTATCAGAGCGATTGCTACCTCGACGAGTGAGGTTTGTTATTGTGTTTAGAAAGTTATTTTGTTTAGTGTCATAATGGAACCATCTTCTAAAGGTATGCCTCTACTCACATAACTATATTAGTATTTATATTATTGTATATGGTAAACCAATGAGCCTCTTTAAACTATAGTATAGTAAGTTACTGTTAGAATACCAGTTTCTAATTAAAAAAGTTATACTGTAAGGTGTTGTCAGGATTTCAAAGCTATTTTAAACGTTACTTTATCTATTGTACTACACAGTAAATATGTGGTTAGAGTGCGGAGTCGTGCGAGTTGGATAATTAATGTATTCGTTTTTCTCAATCAGCAAATAATCCGAAAAGAGCTGTTTGACATATGGCGTTCTACGAAGCCCACAGATCGTTCAACGTATTTGACTGAGTTCGTGCAACAGCGATTAGGGATAACAAACTTTACTGGCCGGGATTTAGTATAAAACGTGTTGTAAAGGCAGAAAGTGAAGAATTCAGACAGAAGTGGAATCAAAAAGGTCGGAGATATGATAATTTTATAAAATCATACAAAGAATAGATTAACGAAAAGATAGATTTTGGCATCGTATATAATAGATAATGCGATACGCCAGTAGGTCGGCCTCAAAAAAGTTTTAGTGACAGTTCTTCTAAAACGAAACTCAGAAAGGTTAAAGGTCTACTTAAAAGATTTAACAGTGAGGAATTGTCTTTTGCGGCGGCGGCAAAAGTAAGGGCTAGTGGCAAGAGAAACAGCGCAGAATTAATTCGCAAAATTGTAACATCGTCGCCGAAAAGTGTTTCAAAGTATAAAAAAAATATAGAACTGCCACCGTTAAAACTAAGACCATATAAGCCTGAAGAAGCGTTAGCACTGTTTATTAGTAATAAAATGACTGTCAATCAATATCAAAACATCCAACAAGAAGCACGTGAGAGGGGATTTAACCTATATCCATGTTATGATTTACTTTTTCAAGAGAAGGAAAAGTGTTACCCGTCTGTCGAGAATATAGTAGTTACTGATATATCTGCAGAAATAAATCTTCAATCATTACTCGACCATACACCATCAAGGCTTTGTTGTGAAGTTATCCCAGAGGTATTTGATCGCTTAGACGTGACTCATTCAAATTGTACGATTGTATATAAATGGGGGTGTGATGGGTCATCTGGCCACAGTATATGTATATAAACAAAAGTTTGATGATCCTGAGAAAACTGATGAATTCCTGTTTGTCATATCTCTTGTACCAATTAGAGTAATAACGGAAGACGGACAAGTTTATATGGCAGAATCCACGACCATCCACACCAAGACTGTGTAGGATAATTAAATTTGTTTATGATAAAGAAAGTGTAGGATTGATCAAAGATGAATGTAGAGTCATGACATCAAAAATCGAGCTACTAACTCCAACTATGCTTACTATTAATGATCGTCCGTTTTCTATTAAACATAACATGATACTATGTACACCCAACGAGTTTGATTCTGATACCTTCGTTCTGGACAACTTTTGAATAATGTTGGCAATAGTGACGTCTCACAGCGCGCCGTGACAGACCGGCTTGCAATCATAGCGCGACGCTTGAGCTGTCATTTCTACGCCGAGTGACTCTACTAACCCTAAATTATAGGCTGGTTTTTATTATTGAAGATACTTTACAATGATGTTATTTTTTTATAAATCAACTGAATTTTTTATGAATGATTGAATGTAATGAAAATAAAAATAAATGTTAGAGCTTACAGTTTGTTGAGTTGTAATAAGTTTAATTTGGATCGATGTTACTCAACAAGAATTAATAATCCGTTGTCTTATTTATAATTATCGCTAAATAAATAGTCAAAATAACGAACTTGTTTGGTTACAACGAGTTTTATTCAGAATTGATATTTTATTATATAGCGTTTCATTGTGAATGATTTATGTATGTTCAGTAAAAATAAAATTATAGGTATCTGTAAAAATTTGTAAAAATGTGATCAACGTTCGTTGTACCGTATATATGTATATTTTCTAATCAGTAACGATACGTGTTGCGGTAAAATTGTCACGTCGCATAACTACATCTGCTTCGACTGTGCCATAACTTAAAAAAAATTTCAAAATATTAAAATAACATAATTCTAGTATTGATGAATTCGTTGATTAAATAAAAATGGAAATCGTATGACAAAAAGATTGTCGGTATGATTTCATTTTCATTACATCCAATCATTCATAAAAAATTCAGTTGATTTATAAAAAATAACATCATTGTAAAGTATCGTCAATAATAAAAACCAGCCTATAATTTAGGGTTAGTAGAGTCACTCGGCGTAGAAATGACAGTTTACGGGTCGCGCTATGGTTGCAAGCCGTTCTGTCACGGCCCGCTGTGAGACGTCACTATTGCCAACATTATTCAAAAGTTGTCCAGAACGGAGGTATCAGAATCAAACTCGTTGGGTGTACGATCGATGGCAAAATTTGCAACGCAATATCCGAAACAAAAGGTACACAGAGATGCTTCATCTGCAAAGCTGGCGCTAATGACATGAATACAGACAAAATATTTGAACCTAATACGAATATGTATCAATTTGGGATTTCTCCACTACATGGTTTTATTCGCTCCATGGAATGTTTTCTCCATATATGCTTCCGAGCTGAACTTACAACATGGCAAGTGCGAGGTGAACACAATAAAAAGAAACTTAAAGAAAAAAAGACAGAAATAGAAAGGAAATTTAAAGAAATTGGTTTGATCATAGACAAGGTTGAAGTTGGCTACGGAACAAGCAATGACGGGAATACAGCGCGACGCTTCTTTGACGATTATCAGAGGACTTCCTCTATAACTGGACTGAACAAAGATTTGCTGTACAGGTTCAATGTGATTTTAAGAACAATTTCGATTGGACTGAAAATTGATTCCCACAAATTTCGACAGTATTGCCTTGATACACGAAAATTATATTTAGAGCTCCACTTTTGGTATAAAATGCCTGTGACAGTGCACAAAATTTCAGTGCACGGAGCAGACAGTTGATCACTGTATATTGCCTTTAGGACCGATGTCTGAGGAAGCATCAGAGGCAAAAGCAGAGAAATGAGAAAAGTAAGAGAAGGCTATACTTGCAAAAAATCTAGATACCGCACAAATTATGATTTGATGCGAAACATGCTCGTAGCGTCTGACCCTTATATAACATTTTTGAGGAATCTCGGCCAAAAACGGAAAGGGATTGGACGTTTTGTCCTCGTTAAAAACTTAATATGATTTTATTAAATATGTAAATAAATAGATAATTCTTCATTTCTATATTTTATAACTCCAGTGACCATACAAATGCAATAAATAACAATTCAGTCAAATACGATAGTTCTTCAATTTTGTCCCGCTAACTTAGCTATATCGAATACTGTGCGTCGCTAGCTTTGAATTCCACATCTCCACTGAGGCTCAAAGCCTTACTTTTCAACATTGGTCCAGACACAGGAATTCCCTCGCCAGTACTTCGAGAAACCATGCGCATACAGCATTATCCGGCTCCTTATCAGTCGTGCTTTTCTTCTTGAAATCCTGAATTTTCTTTGGTTTATTTCTGTTCTTTGGTTCTTCCACTTCCGCAACGTACGATCGTTGATCCCGAATTTGTCACATACCACATTTGCCGAATCTGTTTCGAACGATTCCAAGATTGCACTTTTTTCTTCAAATGAAAACCTTCGTCTCTTATGCTTACGGCTTTCTTGATTCTTGTCATCATTTGTTACGATACATGAGTTTTCAACGGCACATTGAGTGGAAGTATTTTTTCTTTTTTTCGAATTTGTCCACGGTTCAGTCATTTCACTTCTATAAGAAATTTATACATTTATAAACTGTTAATCGAAACCAAAGATTTTGTAGGTTAGGAACGTTTTGTATACGTATCTACTTCTCGCGTTTAACATACAGCGACGCGGACATTCCGCACTTTCTTCGGTTTTTTATCTCTCGCGCGCGGCCGGCCTTATCGTGAGCACCCGACGCTAAACGCGGCAACTGGACGTCCAGTATTGGTGGGGGAGCAGTCATTCTTGGAATTATCTTCCCGTACATCTCCATGAGCGGTCCTATTACGAGAGCCGACTGTATATCGAAATTAAGGGTACCGGTCAGAGATCGGCAAAAAAAAATAGTCGTTTTTTATTTTTAATCTACGTTTGAAATTGTAGTTTTAAAAATCCAAATACTAAACTCCAGAAAAATTAATAATTCAAACAAGATAATTGCAAATTAGAAAAAAAAAATGATTATAACATTTATATTTTTTTAAATATAATATATGTATACCGTGCGTTTTCGTGGATGAGCGACATGCATAGTTCCGAAGATAGCCGAACGTACGCCCTATTATATGCAATTAAGGGTACATGTCATATATATATCAGTATTTTTGACACTTGACGGCGAGCTGTCAGCTACTGTAAAGGCTATGTGCATTGGCGGTGAAGTTTATAGGTTATTCGTTAATCATAAAACTAGCTGAATGATGCGGATCAGTGATCGATCGATTTCGAATAATTACGTGTGATTAAAGAATAACCTCTAAACATTGCGGCCAATAGACATAGAGGCTCTACAGCCACTGACAGTTTGTCGTGAAGGCTCGAAATGTCAGAAATACTGATATATATATGACATGTACCCTTAATTGCATATAATAGGGCGTACGTTCGGCTATCTTCGTATCTATACATGTCGCTCATCCACGAAAATGCACGGTATATTCAACTACATGAAAAATAAAAAATCGTCGAAAAATTGTTTTTCGGTATCAGAGCCGCAAAATGCGATTTTGCGGACTCATTTTGCGGCCGAAAAATGCGATTTCGCGAACATAGGTACGCAATAGTATATTGTGTACCAAGGGCGTAAAGTGGGCTTTTTTAGACCGAGTGTGGAGTTTGCAGTACGAGTCGGAGGCGAGCTAGCACGAGCCGAAGGCGAGTGCGTCTGCGAGTCGAAGACGAGTACTGCAACCACACGAGGTGTGGATAAAATGGATAAAAGTTTATTATCGCCCGCTAATGATTTTTTTGCCCGCCGGTACGAAAACGTTCACTTTACGCCCGATTTTTAGGTAAAAAAAACGCGAAAATCGCGCATGTGTTACGAAAAATATATTTGCGGCCCCGAAATACGATTTTGCGAACATAGGTACGCAAAATGAAAATTTTATATTTCGAGTACACAATAGCTGCGAGCTCACGCCCACTTGAATATCTAGTATTTTTATGGGGATAGCCACTCGTTGCACTGGAAATCCCTAGGGTGATTCTGGCACGCGGTCGATGGAACTCTGCAGCCATTGTTGGTGGAAACCGGCTGACTGTCAATACCTCGCGGAAGGTAGATATGTAGTTATTTGAAGCAAATAAACGAACATAACCACACATATCTACCTTCCGCGATATATTGACAGTCAGCCGGTTTCCAACAACAATGGCTGCAGAGTTCCATCGACCGCGCGCCAACATCACCCTAGGGATTTTTTAGCGCAACGAGTGGTTATCCCCCTAAAAATACCAAATATTCACTGTCTGGGCGGATGGATCATTCGGTTTCACCTGATTCTCGCGGTATGGGTCATTTCATGTCAAATCGACCAATGGTTGGAATCGACCCTTTTCAATTTGGATGAAATTTGGTCGAAAGTTTTCTTTTATCATACAACGAAGATCTGCCAAAGTAGGAAAATTGAAATTTTTTTTTTTTCGAAAGTTATTAAACATTCAACATTTCACTATTTTTCCAATTTTTCGAGTTTATTTTTCAAGTATCTCGAAACCTATTATAGCTACAGAAATGAGCTTGTGTCTGTTCTGAAGAGGATACTTGGGGCTATGAACAAAAAAATATTTTGAAAAAAAATGTTGAAAAATGAAAAATTTGTAGGATTTTGAATTCAAAAAATCGTCAAAATCGACTAACGATATTAAATTTTTGGCTCAATTTTTTTTATACAATACTTTTGAATGATATTGAAAGATCCTGAAATTTTTAGAGTTTTTTTTTTTTTCAGATATGAATTTTTGAATTTTGGCAAAAAAAAATTTTTTTTTAACCTCTAAGTCAAGTAAAGTTAAGAAAACAAGTAGTTTTGTTATTTTGAGTGGGTAAAAGTTCATTTTATGACATAAGAACGTAAAAACAGAAACATAATTGGAATAAGCTTAGGCTTGAAACGCTATACCAAATAAATGAGAATTCAATTTTAATTATATTTCTGTTTTTACGTTCTTATGTAATGAAATAAACTTTTACCTCCTCGAAATTACAAAACCACATGTTTTCTTAACTTTACTTGACTTGGAGGTGGAAAAAATAACAATTTTTTTTTCTGCCAAAATTCAAAAATTCATATTTTTGAAAAAAAAAACACAACTCTAAAAATTTCAGGATCTTTCAAGATCATTTAAAGGTATTATATAAAAAAAATTGAGCCAAAAATTTGATGTCGATAGTCGATTTTGACGATTTTTTAAATGAAAAATTCTACAATTTTTTCATTTTACAAATTTTTTTTTCGAAATATTTCTTTTTCATAGCCCCAAGTATCCTCTCCAAAACAAACATAAGCTCATTTCTGTAACCATAATAGTTTTCGAGAGATTTGAAAAATAAACTTGAAAAATTGGAAAAATAGTGAATTTTCAATTTTTAATAAATTTCAAAAAAAAAAATTAATTTTTTTCCTTTGGCAGATCTTCGTTTTATGATGAAAGAAAACGTTTAACCGAATTTCGTCCAAATTGAAAGGGGTCAATTCCAACCATTGGTCGATTTGACATGGAATGACTCATATATATACAGGGTGATTCAGGCTGGGCGCACCACCTTACGTGGGTGTATTCCTCCTGAGAATCTAAGACTGAATTTCCTCAACCAAAACTTCGAGGGACTAACGGTTTCGGAGCTACGGAAGATCTTAGTTGACCAATCACAGGGCTTACGAGTGACCAAGACAGGGTCGGTTCAAGAGTTTAAATCGAGCAGTGCCCGCAGCGCTTTGATTTTTATTGTACGACGTTTCAGTTCGATTTCTAGATGAGTATGACAGCGTCGACTCCTGGAGACGTCTTCGTACGGCATTCACCTCCGTTCTCGTCGTCCTGATCCTCTGATTCATAGTTTCAGTCGTCCAGGTCCTCCACTCCGTAGTTTGAGTCGTCCAGGTACTGCGCTTCGTAGTTCTTCTAGTCCAGGTTCTCCACACCGTAGTTTGAGTCGTCCAGGTCCTCCGCCTCGTAGTTTCAGTCGTCCAGATCCTCCGCTCCGTGGTTTCACTCGTCCAGGTCCTGCGCTTCGTAGTTTTCGTAGTCGCAGGGCCTGGACGACTGAAACTACGGAGAGCAGGACCTGGACGACTGAAACTACGGAGAGCAGGAACTGGACGACTGAAACTACGGAGCGGAGGACCTGGACGACTCAAACTACGGAGCGCAGGACCTGGACGACTCAAACTACGGAGCGCAGGACCTGGACGACTCAAACTACGGAGCGGAGGACCTGGACGACTCAAACTACGGAGCGCAGAACCTGGACGACTCAAACTACGATGCGGAGGATCTGGAGTACGAGAACTACGGAGCAGAGGACATAGACCACAAGAACTACAGAGCGGAGGACCTGGACTACGAGAACTACGGAGCGGAGGACCTGGCCGACTGAAACTACGGAGTGGAGGACCTGGACGACTGAAACTATGAATCAGAGGACCAGGACGACGAGAACGGAGGTGAATGCCGTAGGAAGATCTCCAGGAGGCAACGCTGTCATACTCATCTAGAAATCGAACTGAAACGTCGTACAATAAAAATCAAAGCGCCGCGAGCACTGCTCGATTTACACTCTTGAACCGACCCTGCCTTGGTCACTCATGAGCCTTGTGATTGGTCAACTAAGATCTTCCATAGCTCCGAAACCGTTAGTCGCTCGAAGTTCTGGTAAAGGAAATTTAGTCTCAGATTCTCAGGAGGAATACACCTACGTAAGGTGGTGCGCCCAACCTAAATCACCCTGTATATTAGGGTGGTCCTTATTTGGGGGTCGGACGAATTTTAATCGAAACGCCCTTCAAAACGGTTCCAAATGATAAGAAAAAAAATAAGTTGAATTTTCAATTTTTTATTTCAATGGGAACACGTGCCCCAACGTGCTTTTGATTTTTGTTTTTTTTTCACCAAATTCATTGCTGCAAATCAGTCATGTGAAAATATAAACAAGTGGTAATTGAAAAATTTTTTCGTTATTGATTTTCATGTTCCACAGAAATAATTGATTAAAAATCGTAAAGGAAACGATATTTCCTACATTGTTTTCCAATTATTTGTATACATGAACAATCCGAGTTTCTACTTCATTCTTTTCAGAGGAGTTTTCGTTTTCACTTTCATCGTCTCCTTTAAATCCTATTAGGTTTCGTTTTTGTCTATAATATCCAAGTATCTGGCCATTGTAACTTTGTTATCTATTAGAACTCTGTATTCCACGTTATCATATCCAACTAATTTTTCTATAAGTCTGCTTTGCGGTCCCATTTGGAATGTCTTTTCGTTTCTGGCACTTTTACAAAAACCTTACTGCCATACAGTTTCAGATTCTTTATATTCGGCTTCTTTCCAACGAATATTTCGAATGGAGTTTCATGTTCAAAGGTGTTTGCTATGGTTCTGTTTTGTAATATGATGCAGTTTTTACAGCTTCAGGCCAATAACGAATATTCAAGTTTGCATCAGAGAATAAACATCTCGCTGCGTCCATAATTGTTCGATTATATTTCTCTGCGGTGCCATTTAAATCGTGAAAAAATACTTTGACTCTTCATTGTATGTGTATTTTGCGTCATGTTGCCTCGCGCCATTGTAGTGTTGTTGTGGACCTCTGCCGCGCCAGCGGTGATCGGAACCTCGCCTGCCATTACCATAGCCTCTTCCTCTGTATCCGTAACCTCGTCCATTGTGGAAACTGCCTCTCGCGTTATCATAGCCTCTTCCTCTGTTTTGTCGTTGATGGTTTGACGCACCTTCTGGCCACCCAGCTCCTCTGTTTCCTCTTCTTGAGTTACGACATTCTGTTCTTAAGTGGCCCTTTTTCCGCAGCCAAAACATTCCATATCTTCCTTTTCTACTTCAAAAGCACTTGATTTACTATTACCGTTTTCGTTTTGGGTTTTAATTTCACTCATTTATATTTTACTTCTTATGTATTCACAGGTACGGTCACTTTCTTTCAGTGTGTCCAGCAAGTCACCAATATAGCTATATGAATCAGGAAGTGATTTCAGCATATATTCTAGTTCTTCTGATTCTTTTATTTTGGCTCCCGCATTTCTAAGTTCTTTTATTCATTTTTCAAACTCGATGAAGAAGGTACTAGAATCGTCAAAATCTTTCAATTTTAGTCTATCCAATCTGTTTCTCAAGCATATTTGAAGAGCAGTTGATTCCTTGTTGTATAATTCGTCGAATTTTTGTATAATCTTATATGCCGTCGTTTCTTTGCTGACTCCAGTTGCTCGTTTGACACGCTCAAATAGATATAATTCATGGCTCTTAAGTTTTTGTCGTCCCAATCCTGGTGTACGCCTGTAGTTATTGGTTCACGTGTAGCTGGCGCCTCGCACTTTTTCCATTTTAAAAACAACAGAATTCGCTTTTTCCAAATACTATAGTCTCTGCCGTTAAATACTTGTACTCTCAAATCGTCGTGATTTGACATTTTGTTAATTTTCTGATTTTGCCTTTGTTACTCTAAATTTATTTGCTTACGTTGTTTTTTTTTTTAAGATGTCTATGTAACTTGTTATTTCGCCTTCCAACTTTAATCTGTCTATATAGGTATAACTGTATGTATAATCTCTAAATGAGCCATGTGCTCGAAACTTGCCTTACACAGCAAAACTCAACGAGCTTACTTTTATCCGTTCGCATCTCGTCGATGATCACTCAATTTACCAAAAAACTTTTATTTAACGACAGTTCAATTTGCGAACCTTCACTTCCTGATTATATTTTTTGTTCCTAGTCACTTTCGAGTACTTGATATTCTCTTTGAACTTTTCACTCTCCTTGAGCATGTTTTTCTTAGCTACCAAGCAACCAAACGACGAACCAACCAATGAGCGAACCACGCTCTGCTACCATGTTAAGAAAACGAGAAACGAATTTTTTTTTTACAGTAAAGGTACATGTATTGAGAGCCTTTAACAAAAATCACCAAAAAGTAAAGAAATAAAAGAAAAATATGGCCGGGGCAATTTTTTTTCGCGACATTCAGCAGTGGACACTCTCCAGCTGAAACGGTCCATCTGCAATCTAGAAACCAAACGGGTTATTCAAGTTAAAAATTTCATCCGGGGTTAGGATAAATTTTATTATAGTTTTCAAATGCTATTCCTACTATTAATAAAATACAATCAATCAGCATCCGAGGAAATCGCTCGCATGTCTGCTTAATTTATTTAGTTGTTCACCTCAAGTTAGTGCCATTTCGGGTAAAAGTGCTAAGAAGGTTGGCAATTGAAAAGTAGCCGCCCTGAAGCTGTGCTAGAATTAGCTGAGTCCCTAGCTCACTGTCAAAAATCGCCCAACCGCCAACCAAAATCGTCAGCCTTATTCGCGACTTGGCCAGGATTAGCAACAACTTGAATTGGTCAGGATAGATTTCACCAAATGCACGTACGTAATTAATTGTAGCCCACTGTGTGTTTCAGCTAATGAAGTTACTTGTGAAGAGGAGGATAATCACATTTCGTATCATCCGGATAAAAATGATTGCACTATGTACTACATGTGCGAAGGTGAACGAAAACATCATATGCCGTGTCCAGTAAATCTTGTCTTCAATCCTAACGAAAATGTATGCGATTGGCCAGAGAACGTAGAAGGTTGTCTACAGCATACGCAAGCCCCACCTGCAGCTTGAAAATTTTATTATTAGCTTGTATAAATGAAATGAAAGACATTGAGTCGAAAATAAATATCTATTTCTACATGATTTTTATGACTGGGCTTTAATTAGTTTCGTCAGCTACCTATTGTAGGATATAGTATACGACATCGCATGTTGGAGCCATCAATACAAGCAATCGTGGATAAGGGCTTTTAAACAAGCGCCAAGAATTCCTGAATCGCTCTGGTGCCTCCAACGCCCAACCTAGAAACCCTATTTAGATTCGGGAGAAGACCGATTCTACAGAAATCAGTTCTAAGAATGGGAGTCGCATAGAAAATATCATACAGAATCTTTTTTACAGAAAAATCATCCTACAGAAATCAGTTCTACAGAGTGAAAATTTATCATTCAGCGATCCAACAAAACATGTCACAAATAAAATATCTTACAGAATCTATCTGTAATGTCACAACACTATAATTGCCAGATGTTGGAATTCGATTTTGCTTTCACGAGTTGGCACACAACTAAGGGAGGTGATGAATTTTGGACTTCGTGATGTGAAGAGTAAATTCGAGTCGGTTTGTAGTAACAATATGTTTATTGTATTGACTGTTGATGAAGTTCAGATGAGAGTGCGGTGGATTGGTTGATGATAGATTTGGAAGTTTGTATGGAGTTTGAATGATTTCACTGTTCGAGGATTGAATTAAAAGTAAATTAGAAGAATGGGACGTGAAGAAGGTAAGCTCGGTTTCGGGAGGGGTTTTCGGATGAGTTGCACTTGGTGTCGCCGTGTGAAACTCGTACGATTCCGATAGAAAGTTGAAAATCAGGTAAAGTAGGCGTTAGGAAATAGTGGATCGGATAAACTTGATGATGAAATGTCGGGGAGGTAGGAAATGGTGGATCGGGTGAATATTGGGAGAAGTGGAGTTGAAACGTAACCTCGTTAGAGGGAACATAGGGCTTGAATGCAAGGCGTATATTTCCTTTTAAGGGATTTTGGGTGCAAGGGCTTATAACATGAGTCGTACAATCCAGTTGATCCTTAAGTTCAAATATTTTTGAGATTAGGATCTATACTGGGTCTTATGATCTAGGTGTGTAAGTGTGTGTGGTGTAGAACATGATGTGAAAATTTTCCTTCTCCTTTTTTTCATATTCATTTCATTTTGCCATATGTTCTTACATAGTTAGTGTTAAATCATGTAAGTGCCGCAATTCTAATGATTTTATTCCCTTTTAGTAGTTTCATGTTTTTTTTTTGTTCTACGTTTAATCATATTTTGAATAATCTCTATATCATTACTTGGTAATCCCTAACTGTTCCTATCCTATACTATATTATTCAGATTAACCTATTTTTATAGCTCATCAGCGATGGATTCCAATAAATCTGTTCTTTAAAACCACATAATATATCCATAAGATTAACCTACTTTTATAGCTTATCAACGATGGATTTTAATAGACCTATTATTGAAAAAATAAAAATAAAGTTGACATGCACTGCTGCTTATAGTTTAGGCAATACCATTGACTTATTTAAAACCATTTGGACTTATTCAAAAATATTCCGTAATCTCCTTGAGTTCCAGCGGGTTGGTTTCTGTTAATTTCATAGTTAGTGGCTGTGGTTTTGGTGTTTTTTTTGTGTTCTTTGTTTCTAGTTAGTGCCGGTTTTACTGTAGAAAGTGGTGGCGGGAGTGTTTAAAGGAATATTATGTACTGCATCGTGAACTATGGTACTGAGATGTGGGATTTTGGATCGGATCGGATTTGTTTTGAGATATGTTTATCTAATGCTTGTTGCTGTCATTCCGCGTATGTGCTAATTTTAGTTTTTTTTTTTTTTTTAATGTACAATTTTAATTTTACTAGGTGTTAAGTATATTTCAGCGTTTATTCCGTCAATTATTCTTTTGATTACGTATGGGCTTGTATATTGGTCCTCAAATTTTGTGCGGTTTTCGTTTAATAAAAATGCTCTTTGTCCGGCTTCGAATAGGTGCTCGTTGATTCTTCTGTCGTAGTATACTTTTGATTTTAATTTCGCGTCTTCTAAATTTTGGATTGCTCTTTTACGGACTTCGGTCAGGTTCGTCAGTAGGTCGAGGATGAACGTGTTGTATGAGTTTGCCATCTCGACGGTTGCTCTCAGGTCCGATGGTTGTAACGACCTGGCGAGTCAGTCAGTTTTTCTAGGATTAATGTTTATAACACGAATTAACAAATTAATATGCGAGTCGCACCAAACGCAGCCCAGAGCGAAAAGACTTTACTTCACGCGTTACCGATAAAGAAAACTCCCTTTCAAATACACATGTATTGGGATTCGGGAAATAATGGAGCAAACTTCCTTATCGAGGAAAACAAAAATGTTAAAGTAGGAAATTTTTATAAAGTTTTCTTACCTTATGTGATCGGGTGACTCTGTGGTTAATATGGATTACAGATGTCAGGGTCAGCCAGTTGTTTAAGGATGTCGTCAGATAATATTGGTAGAGGATCTTGTGAATTGAGGATCGACTTAGCTATCTCCAGATACTAATCTTCTTCCTCCAAGGGAATTGCTTTGATAGCAAGTGGAGTTGATTCCGTGTTCGATGGTTCTTCTTGAGAAGTTGTGAAGATAGGGGGGTGATTGAGCGTGGTTGAGGGCGTTGCGGGTTGTTGAACTATTAAAGAATTATCTGCGTGATCGCGTGATGGTTTTTTCGTCAGATCTATTGGGTATGAAGGTTCGACAGGAATTGGAAGAGGTGGGGAAGGTGATCTTGGGTGCGAAGGGAGGTTTTGAGGGATAAGTTTCACACTCAATGTATGTGGTTGAGCAAAAAGGGGAATTTCGGTTACTAATTGCGTAGTCCCCGTTCGAGGTGGTGCTGGGAGAGGTTTTGGAATTAAGGTTAGAAGTGTGTTATTTGCTTGATTATTTAATTTCAGGGTGGGAAATGATTCTTTGTATATTGAACTACTACTTCAGTAAGAATTTGTGAAACGTTTTCAAGACTGTGAAGGAGTTGATTTAATATTCTCTTTGCTTCGACGGGTATTTTGATTGCCTTAAGTTTTTTAATAGTGGCTTCTAGAATTACTGGCGCTTCTTTAGGCATTAGGAGGGTTAATTATGAATAAATAATAGGGAAATTAAGGACTCACTTCGGGTGACAACTTAAGGTGTGACTAAGGATATTCTCCTAGGTGCTTACCCCGTAACCAGAGATATTGTCTCTAGGTGTCAAGGCTGAAGGAGGTTTTTGGAATATGGTTGATGAGATTATTAATGATGTTGGGTAATTGAATAGAAAAATCGGGAAAAATTGGAGAAGTAAGGACTCACTTCAAGTGACAACCTAAGGTGTGAACAAGGATATTCTCCTAGGTGCTTACCCCGTGACCCGAGATATTGTCTCTAGGTGTTAAGGCTGAAGAAGATTTCGGAAATACGATGAATGTGGTTATTAATGTTATTGGGATATCGAATTATTATAGAAGAATTGCCAGTAATTGGAAAAAGTCAAGAACTACTTACGTATAGGAAGTGAAACGACTCGTTCTTTATTATTTAGAATTGTTTTATTTCGCTTCGGTGGCTGGCTCCTATGCATCTCTTGCGTGTTATTATATATACATATATACAGGGTGTCTGGAAATTCGCGCACCATTGGTATACTGGCGGATTCCTTGCGAAAAATAGAGACGGAAGTTACCTATGCAAGAAAGTCCGCGAGGACTTAGTTTTCGTGTGAAAGCACTTAATAACGGACCAATCGGCGTTCGGCTTTAAGAAAGACTGACTAAAGCTCCGCATCGCCGTCCGCCCCACTACCGAGATCGAGACAATAATGTGTGGTGTTCCTCGCTTGGCCCAGGAGTGGGGCGGACGGCTATGCAATGTTCTAACCATTCTTTTCTAAAGCTGAACGCTGATTGGTTCGTTATTAAATGATTTTACAGGAAAACTAAGCCGTTGCGGCCTTTTTTCAATTGGTAACTTTCGTCTCAATTTTTTGCAAGGAATCCGCCAGTATGCCGATGGTGCGCGAATTTCCAGACACCCTGTATATATTGTAACTTTTTTGGGGTTGCTCGGATCGCGGCACTGAAGGTGATGCGATCCGGTAGTTACTTGTAAGTTCTTTGTCTTGAAATTTTAATCAGGACTTCCCGAAATAGGTAGATGTTAGACCCTAATACAGACTAGGGCGGAGCGAATCTCGCCGTAGCTGCCTCCCTCAGACCTGGATGCGGTATTCCGCACCAAGGCTGTATCAGACTTGGATCGGCGTTATCTCACCAAGACAGTACCCTGACTTGGATGCAGCTAGTGCACCAAAGCAGGCATCTGATCCGGGCAGCGTTTGCCTGACCGAAGCTGTATGTTAGCTATGGATTGATTAGTAGAATAGAGGAAAGAAAGATGTTCTGAGATGGATTTTAGCTGATCAGTTAAATTATAATTTAATCTATAAAAATTACGAACAAAAATAATACAAAAAGAAAATCATTACAAAAGAAAATATTAACCTAAGAGTTAAGTAATAAGCGAACCTAAGTTTTTAATGTGTTTAGTGTTTTGGCTAAGCCACGAAATTGTCGTTAAGAATGAGTAAAGCAAATGGATAAGGTTAAATGATTGAATATTAATTTGGAATTGAATAATTTGATTCTAGACGTAAGTTCCTGCTGTAGGTAACTCCGTTACGCAAAGTGATTCTAATAAGGCACCTGGGCTCTATGCCTGTCAGGTCCTGGCTAAGTGATGAGTAGTGAGTCGCTCCGGTGCTATACCTGGAATGCGCTGCTCTGTCGAGCAGCACCGCTCGTTATATAGCGCTTTGTGACGTCAGTTGTTATGCGTGAAGGGGGATGCGCGGTTGTCTCATGTATTCGTATCAGGCATAACGCCTGATACGTTACATTGCCCCCTTCAATCATCAGTTCTTCGGATGACGCTTGCAGTCAGATGTTCGGACGATGATTGACCAATCTTCAATAGTGAGTGAACTCTATAATCGTTTTAATCCTAGAGGATCGGTGACGTCGATATCGGTTGGTATCTCTATTTCCTCGCGTCGTGGTTCTTTGGCCGGTGGTGTTGGTGTCTCATCATCAGATAAGTCTAGGGTCCCAAAAAGTCGTAGCATTGATATTTTCCTTCGATGCTCCTTTTTTTGCATTTTGGTCCATTCCGGTACATCAATTGGAGTTAATTTCCATGGAAGGTAAGTAGTTACTGTACCCGTCTTTATTGTCTCATCCGTGTTGTTATTGTTTGGTATATTCGTCAGATTCGGTTGTTTTGTTTCAGGTCTAGGTACTTTCGTCAACTCCAATGGGATGCTGATCGGCAGTGAAAGTTTAACTGGTATCTCCTTTTCCACGATCTTCGGCTGTTCTACCATCTCCATTGCATTTATCAGGTGGTCGATTGTTACCGGTGAGTCTTCCAATAACAGTTCCGTGCTACCAGATAATCCAGGCAGAGTATGTTTTGTTTTATCATGCCTTAGTCTTCTGTTGTTAGCTGCCGTTTGGATTCCTCTCCCTTTCACGTATCTTCCTTTTCCCGATAGGAATTTCCCACTTGACTTGAGTATTTTATACTCATTGTTGTTTTCGTCTGAATTTTCTAGGTTCTTCGTTTGGGTACCTTTATCTTGCACACTGGTGTACTCATATCGGAAAGAACTCATTTTGGCGAATACTTTCTGTGCTTCGGGGTGACTTTATTTATAGTCAACAAATGACATGTGTGACATCGGTGAGTATTCTTTTTTCATTTCGTGTTTTGTGTCGTCAAATCGATTCGTTTTGATTGTGTGTTCTTTACTTGCCGTTTCTATTCTTCTCTCGAAGGTTCCAGATATTTCTTGAACATGTTTACATGGAATCTTCCACGCTCTTGCCCAGTAATCGGATTTTCTAGTATGAACGTTGCTTCCCCTATTCTGGTTTTTAATTTATATGGACCCTCATACAAAGTAAAGAATTTGGCTAGTTTTTTGTTTTTTGTATCTGATACGTTTAAAGCTCGTACTAAAACCATATCTCCTACATGAAACTTAATTATTCTATGTGTTTTATTAAATCTAGCGGCTCGCTTTAGCCCTTTGCGCAATATATTACGTCTAACTAAACCTAGCTTTACTTCTTGTGATATCCTACTTTTATTTTTTATCATCCACTCTTCCCAAAATCTGGTTGGTGGTGTGCCTAGTTGGATTTCGCACGGACAGAATCCAGTCGAGTCATGATACACTTCGTTTATGCAGCACTCGATTACCTGGATCCAGTTTATCCATTGGGTGTGTTCACCTGTGAGAAAAGTTCTAAAAAATCTCCCTATTTCGCGATTTACTCGCTCAACGATATTGCCTTGAGGATGACGGATGGATGAGAAAACTGGAGTAATCCCTTCTTCCTCTAATTTGTTCAACCACTTTGCCGAGGTAAACTGTGTACCATGGTCGAACTGGATCCTGTCCGGCTTTCCTAATTCTGGTATGTATTTTTCAAATATGCACCGAATAGTGGACTCCGCGTTCGCCGTTCTCATAGGGTATATTCGCACAAACTTGCTAAATGCATCGCAAGCAACTAATATCCATCGATAATTTCCGCGACTCGCAGGTAACGGTCCAAAGAAATCTATAGAGACTAGGTCTCCTACGCCTTCCGGAACTATGTTCTGCATACTTGCATAACTATACGAATTAGGTACCTTACACCGTTGACATCGATCGCACCTCGCTAATTCCTGTCTAATTACTCGTGCAAATTTCGGTATGTAAAAGCTTTCTCTCAAGATGTGGTAGCATTTATTTGCTCCCGTATGTCCGTATATTTCATGACATTCTTTTATTAGAGTTTTTATCAAGGTATTGGGTACGTAAGCCTGCATGCGGCCCCCTGGTTCTATGTGATATAAAACCCCGTTAATTAATTTAAACCGTTTTTTGATTTTAATGTCCTCTGAGTTGATAATGTCGCTGATCTTATTATCCTGTCTTTGTAATACACCCAGTGACTCTAAGTTTGTCTTTAACTCGTCTGTCACCTCTTTAGCTAATGGTGCTATAATTACGATCTGACTTACCGACGCAGTACTTTCTTCTGTTTCAGGAGGATATCGACTCAGTATATCGGCAACTATATTATCCTTTCCTTTGATGTACTCAATATCAAATTCATAGGTTTGAATAAATAATATCCATCTAGTCAGTCTTGAACTTAATAACCTACACGTGTACAAGAATGTTAAAGCTTTGTGGTCGGTACGTATTGTCAATTTAGCTCCAAGTATGAACGTTCTAAACTTTCCCAGCGCGAAAACAATTGCTAAGAGTTCTTTTTCAGATGTAAAATAATTCAATTCTGCTCCTTTTAATGTCCTGCTTGCAAAACCGACAATGCGTTCCTCCTGTTGCTCTGATAGCTGGTATAAAACTGCACCAATTGCATAATTACTAGCATCGCATTGTAAATAATATCTATGCTTCGGGTTCGGGTGGTGTATTACCATGCTGTTGCAAAATAAATTTTTTACTATTGTGAAGTGCGCCATCATATCTTCATTCCACTCCCATCTAGATCCTTTCCTCACTAATTTCAAAAGTGGCGCGGTTGCCTCAGAATATTCCTTTGTAAATTTACTATAATAGTTGGTTAAACCCAAGAAAGCTTTTAACTGTTTTACGTTCTTCGGTACTGGGAAATTTTGTATTGCTTCAACCTTCTCAGGCTGCGGGCTAATCCCATGCTTGGTTATTCGGTGACCAAGAAAGTCTATTTCTTCTCGAAAGAACGTTGATTTGTTAAAATTTACAGTTAAATTATATTTTCTGAATGTTTCAAAGAGTGATATTAAGTGATCTAGATGCGACTGGAACGAATCAGATGGACACAAAATGTCGTCTACAAAATTAATTGTAAATAACTCATTTTCTTTCAATATCAAGTCTAGTGTTCTAATTAAACTGGCTAAGCTTGTGCTTAATCCATATGGTGTTACCGTGAACTGGTAGGTTTTCCTCTCGTGCATGAACGCAGTGAATTTCCTTGAATCTTTGTGCAATGGCACTTGCCAGAAACTAGCTGTTAAATCTAAGCTGGACATTACTGATGCATTCCCGCACTTCTGGAATAAAACCTCAGTTGATTGCGCACAATCATGGTCAGGTACTATAAGTCGATTTATGAATCTTGCATCCAAAACGAGACGAATATCACCTGATTTCTTTGCTACGACCACAACTGGATTGACGTATTCACTGTACGACCTTTCGATTACTCCAAGTTTCAGCATTTTTTGTATTTCTTCATTGACTTTATCACGATACATAATCGGTATTGGATAGGATCTTTTCACGAATGGTCTATCTTCGTATATCTTGATCTTGTGCTCGTAAACCGTGACTCGACCTGGGACTTTCTGAAACACGTCTCGGTACTCCAGGATAAGATTCTCAAAAGATTTTAACTCATCGACTCCTAGTACCTGACATTCAGATAGCTTGCACATGATCTCCTCATCGGTTACACCAAAATTGTTCTCCTCTGAGCATATATTTGCAATTTTTAACGCTACAGCTCTGTTTTCTTGCTTGTGACTAGGTCCGTAAATTTCAATGCTGTGTTTTTTATTGTTTATCTCGATGTTCAGTCTACCAAGTTTCAAATCAATATCCGTTTTCCAGCGATGGAAAATATCAATTCCTAATATGACCTCATGTTTCAATCCAGGCACGACGAGAAACGCCACCAGATCGTTGGTAATTCCAATCCTTATGCTAGCTAAGAACTGTTCCTTGATTTTTATCGGTTTGCCCCCTGCCGCTCCGGTAATCTGAAAGTTTACGACCGGTAGTTTTTCGCAATTTGTAAGCTGCTCACGAAATTTGTTATACCAACTATCCGAGACGCAGGTTACCTGACTGCCCGTATCAATCAAGGCTTTTACCGCTATGTCCTCGACCCTAATCGCTACTTCCGGACATGTGTTTGAATCCGTCGTTTCGTTGGATTCTTCCTCCGATAAGTATTCTTTCGGATCTTCAAAAGTATTTGAATTTGAACCGTTTATCGCAAAAACTTCCATTGTGCGCTGTGTCGGTACCGGTGTTATTGTGACCGGCACAGCGACATCTAGTTTTCCGATTCCGCGTTTGTTTCTACCGAATTTTGTTCGTCTATTGTCTCCTCACAATCTATCGAGTTTACATGACGACTTGTCCAGTTATTCGGTCTTGGACTCTGTGTTTGCGTACTTGGCTTATTGTTCTCGACCGAGTCGCCTAGCTTAGGTGTTATGCTATTGTAATCCGTTCGCCATGACACCTGTTTATCACGCGTTTCGCCACCACGATAGTTTGTTGGTGTTTGTCTGTTTGTGACCGTGATTCGACTTCGTGGAGCGTTTGATCGTCCACCAAATTGCAATTCATCAAGAAACGAGAGCAACGAATCGATGTCTTGGATGTTACGGCACCTAGCTGCTTCGACTACACTTTCGTTGAAATGTCGGGTAAGACTACGTACGATTTCACTTTCTGGTATCCGCAGAACTAAACCCGTGGCTGATGCAAATTTACGGTTGGCGTATTCTGACCATGTTACTTTCGAGTCTTGGTTATAAAATCCGAATTCTATATCTTTTCTTAATTCTCTTTGCGTTTCTTCTCCCCAATATCTATTTAGGAACCGGATCTTAAAACAATCCCATGTGTTGATCACGTCGCGACGCGCAGTCCACCAGTCTTTCGCATCGTGACTTAGACTTTGGCCTACAAACTTTAAACATAGATCATCGCTGTCTGCGCCTATAACGGTAAAGTATTCTTCTAGTTCTTTAATGAATAAAGCAGGTCTTTCCCACGCTTTTCCGCTATAATTTGGCATTCTAATATGTTTGCTTATGATGCTATTATAGTCGCTAGCTTGTCCATTGTTTCGAGTTCGATTTCGCCTAACCTCTAAATCCAAGTTTGTTTTCAAACTATCTTGTTTGTTTTCAATCTCTACAAACCTATCGATGTTAGCCTGATAGTTTTCTTTTACTTTATTATTTAGTTTATTCAAACTACCATTAAACTCGCTTCTTATATCTAGTTGACATGTTGTTAACTGTTCCTGATATAATATTAATTCTGAACAGTACTTTTCTTCTATTCCTATGACTTTATTTTCTACTGATTCTATTTGTCTTTGATTAGTTTGCTGTTGATCTTCTAATTTTCTGGTGATTCTAGTTTCGAACTTCGAATTTTCTTTTTCTACGTCTGACTTAAATATCATCATTTTACGTTCAACTGACGCAAATTTCTCATCTAATTTTTTGTTTATCTGTTCCAGGATTTGAAGCATCATCGAATCGTTTGGACTTGCGGCTATTTTCTTTTCAGAGCTACTATCTGTCGGTTTATCAATAAACGCTTTATCTAATTCAAACATGCCTCTGTCTTTGTCACGCCTACCTACGTTCTTATCCGTACTTTTCATGCTAAAATCCTTCTCTGAACCCTTTTTGGACATTGCTCCAGAATTTTGGCTTTCCATTTTAGTTTTGAAGTTAACTTTAAGATATTAATGATTCTAAATTTTTCTACTTTGACAAGGAGTCGTGCGTTGGCTCTAACTTTTACTTTTTAAACAAAGGAAGCCCCACGTTGGGCGCCAAATGTAACTTTTTTGGGGTTGCTCGGATCGCGGCACTGAAGGTGATGCGATCCGGTAGTTACTTGTAAGTTCTTTGTCTTGAAATTTTAATCAGGACTTCCCGAAATAGGTAGATGTTAGACCCTAATACAGACTAGGGCGGAGCGAATCTCGCCGTAGCTGCCTCCCTCAGACCTGGATGCGGTATTCCGCACCAAGGCTGTATCAGACTTGGATCGGCGTTATCTCACCAAGACAGTACCCTGACTTGGATGCAGCTAGTGCACCAAAGCAGGCATCTGATCCGGGCAGCGTTTGCCTGACCGAAGCTGTATGTTAGCTATGGATTGATTAGTAGAATAGAGGAAAGAAAGATGTTCTGAGATGGATTTTAGCTGATCAGTTAAATTATAATTTAATCTATAAAAATTACGAACAAAAATAATACAAAAAGAAAATCATTACAAAAGAAAATATTAACCTAAGAGTTAAGTAATAAGCGAACCTAAGTTTTTAATGTGTTTAGTGTTTTGGCTAAGCCACGAAATTGTCGTTAAGAATGAGTAAAGCAAATGGATAAGGTTAAATGATTGAATATTAATTTGGAATTGAATAATTTGATTCTAGACGTAAGTTCCTGCTGTAGGTAACTCCGTTACGCAAAGTGATTCTAATAAGGCACCTGGGCTCTATGCCTGTCAGGTCCTGGCTAAGTGATGAGTAGTGAGTCGCTCCGGTGCTATACCTGGAATGCGCTGCTCTGTCGAGCAGCACCGCTCGTTATATAGCGCTTTGTGACGTCAGTTGTTATGCGTGAAGGGGGATGCGCGGTTGTCTCATGTATTCGTATCAGGCATAACGCCTGATACGTTACATTGCCCCCTTCAATCATCAGTTCTTCGGATGACGCTTGCAGTCAGATGTTCGGACGATGATTGACCAATCTTCAATAGTGAGTGAACTCTATAATCGTTTTAATCCTAGAGGATCGGTGACGTCGATATCGGTTGGTATCTCTATTTCCTCGCGTCGTGGTTCTTTGGCCGGTGGTGTTGGTGTCTCATCATCAGATAAGTCTAGGGTCCCAAAAAGTCGTAGCATTGATATTTTCCTTCGATGCTCCTTTTTTTGCATTTTGGTCCATTCCGGTACATCAATTGGAGTTAATTTCCATGGAAGGTAAGTAGTTACTGTACCCGTCTTTATTGTCTCATCCGTGTTGTTATTGTTTGGTATATTCGTCAGATTCGGTTGTTTTGTTTCAGGTCTAGGTACTTTCGTCAACTCCAATGGGATGCTGATCGGCAGTGAAAGTTTAACTGGTATCTCCTTTTCCACGATCTTCGGCTGTTCTACCATCTCCATTGCATTTATCAGGTGGTCGATTGTTACCGGTGAGTCTTCCAATAACAGTTCCGTGCTACCAGATAATCCAGGCAGAGTATGTTTTGTTTTATCATGCCTTAGTCTTCTGTTGTTAGCTGCCGTTTGGATTCCTCTCCCTTTCACGTATCTTCCTTTTCCCGATAGGAATTTCCCACTTGACTTGAGTATTTTATACTCATTGTTGTTTTCGTCTGAATTTTCTAGGTTCTTCGTTTGGGTACCTTTATCTTGCACACTGGTGTACTCATATCGGAAAGAACTCATTTTGGCGAATACTTTCTGTGCTTCGGGGTGACTTTATTTATAGTCAACAAATGACATGTGTGACATCGGTGAGTATTCTTTTTTCATTTCGTGTTTTGTGTCGTCAAATCGATTCGTTTTGATTGTGTGTTCTTTACTTGCCGTTTCTATTCTTCTCTCGAAGGTTCCAGATATTTCTTGAACATGTTTACATGGAATCTTCCACGCTCTTGCCCAGTAATCGGATTTTCTAGTATGAACGTTGCTTCCCCTATTCTGGTTTTTAATTTATATGGACCCTCATACAAAGTAAAGAATTTGGCTAGTTTTTTGTTTTTTGTATCTGATACGTTTAAAGCTCGTACTAAAACCATATCTCCTACATGAAACTTAATTATTCTATGTGTTTTATTAAATCTAGCGGCTCGCTTTAGCCCTTTGCGCAATATATTACGTCTAACTAAACCTAGCTTTACTTCTTGTGATATCCTACTTTTATTTTTTATCATCCACTCTTCCCAAAATCTGGTTGGTGGTGTGCCTAGTTGGATTTCGCACGGACAGAATCCAGTCGAGTCATGATACACTTCGTTTATGCAGCACTCGATTACCTGGATCCAGTTTATCCATTGGGTGTGTTCACCTGTGAGAAAAGTTCTAAAAAATCTCCCTATTTCGCGATTTACTCGCTCAACGATATTGCCTTGAGGATGACGGATGGATGAGAAAACTGGAGTAATCCCTTCTTCCTCTAATTTGTTCAACCACTTTGCCGAGGTAAACTGTGTACCATGGTCGAACTGGATCCTGTCCGGCTTTCCTAATTCTGGTATGTATTTTTCAAATATGCACCGAATAGTGGACTCCGCGTTCGCCGTTCTCATAGGGTATATTCGCACAAACTTGCTAAATGCATCGCAAGCAACTAATATCCATCGATAATTTCCGCGACTCGCAGGTAACGGTCCAAAGAAATCTATAGAGACTAGGTCTCCTACGCCTTCCGGAACTATGTTCTGCATACTTGCATAACTATACGAATTAGGTACCTTACACCGTTGACATCGATCGCACCTCGCTAATTCCTGTCTAATTACTCGTGCAAATTTCGGTATGTAAAAGCTTTCTCTCAAGATGTGGTAGCATTTATTTGCTCCCGTATGTCCGTATATTTCATGACATTCTTTTATTAGAGTTTTTATCAAGGTATTGGGTACGTAAGCCTGCATGCGGCCCCCTGGTTCTATGTGATATAAAACCCCGTTAATTAATTTAAACCGTTTTTTGATTTTAATGTCCTCTGAGTTGATAATGTCGCTGATCTTATTATCCTGTCTTTGTAATACACCCAGTGACTCTAAGTTTGTCTTTAACTCGTCTGTCACCTCTTTAGCTAATGGTGCTATAATTACGATCTGACTTACCGACGCAGTACTTTCTTCTGTTTCAGGAGGATATCGACTCAGTATATCGGCAACTATATTATCCTTTCCTTTGATGTACTCAATATCAAATTCATAGGTTTGAATAAATAATATCCATCTAGTCAGTCTTGAACTTAATAACCTACACGTGTACAAGAATGTTAAAGCTTTGTGGTCGGTACGTATTGTCAATTTAGCTCCAAGTATGAACGTTCTAAACTTTCCCAGCGCGAAAACAATTGCTAAGAGTTCTTTTTCAGATGTAAAATAATTCAATTCTGCTCCTTTTAATGTCCTGCTTGCAAAACCGACAATGCGTTCCTCCTGTTGCTCTGATAGCTGGTATAAAACTGCACCAATTGCATAATTACTAGCATCGCATTGTAAATAATATCTATGCTTCGGGTTCGGGTGGTGTATTACCATGCTGTTGCAAAATAAATTTTTTACTATTGTGAAGTGCGCCATCATATCTTCATTCCACTCCCATCTAGATCCTTTCCTCACTAATTTCAAAAGTGGCGCGGTTGCCTCAGAATATTCCTTTGTAAATTTACTATAATAGTTGGTTAAACCCAAGAAAGCTTTTAACTGTTTTACGTTCTTCGGTACTGGGAAATTTTGTATTGCTTCAACCTTCTCAGGCTGCGGGCTAATCCCATGCTTGGTTATTCGGTGACCAAGAAAGTCTATTTCTTCTCGAAAGAACGTTGATTTGTTAAAATTTACAGTTAAATTATATTTTCTGAATGTTTCAAAGAGTGATATTAAGTGATCTAGATGCGACTGGAACGAATCAGATGGACACAAAATGTCGTCTACAAAATTAATTGTAAATAACTCATTTTCTTTCAATATCAAGTCTAGTGTTCTAATTAAACTGGCTAAGCTTGTGCTTAATCCATATGGTGTTACCGTGAACTGGTAGGTTTTCCTCTCGTGCATGAACGCAGTGAATTTCCTTGAATCTTTGTGCAATGGCACTTGCCAGAAACTAGCTGTTAAATCTAAGCTGGACATTACTGATGCATTCCCGCACTTCTGGAATAAAACCTCAGTTGATTGCGCACAATCATGGTCAGGTACTATAAGTCGATTTATGAATCTTGCATCCAAAACGAGACGAATATCACCTGATTTCTTTGCTACGACCACAACTGGATTGACGTATTCACTGTACGACCTTTCGATTACTCCAAGTTTCAGCATTTTTTGTATTTCTTCATTGACTTTATCACGATACATAATCGGTATTGGATAGGATCTTTTCACGAATGGTCTATCTTCGTATATCTTGATCTTGTGCTCGTAAACCGTGACTCGACCTGGGACTTTCTGAAACACGTCTCGGTACTCCAGGATAAGATTCTCAAAAGATTTTAACTCATCGACTCCTAGTACCTGACATTCAGATAGCTTGCACATGATCTCCTCATCGGTTACACCAAAATTGTTCTCCTCTGAGCATATATTTGCAATTTTTAACGCTACAGCTCTGTTTTCTTGCTTGTGACTAGGTCCGTAAATTTCAATGCTGTGTTTTTTATTGTTTATCTCGATGTTCAGTCTACCAAGTTTCAAATCAATATCCGTTTTCCAGCGATGGAAAATATCAATTCCTAATATGACCTCATGTTTCAATCCAGGCACGACGAGAAACGCCACCAGATCGTTGGTAATTCCAATCCTTATGCTAGCTAAGAACTGTTCCTTGATTTTTATCGGTTTGCCCCCTGCCGCTCCGGTAATCTGAAAGTTTACGACCGGTAGTTTTTCGCAATTTGTAAGCTGCTCACGAAATTTGTTATACCAACTATCCGAGACGCAGGTTACCTGACTGCCCGTATCAATCAAGGCTTTTACCGCTATGTCCTCGACCCTAATCGCTACTTCCGGACATGTGTTTGAATCCGTCGTTTCGTTGGATTCTTCCTCCGATAAGTATTCTTTCGGATCTTCAAAAGTATTTGAATTTGAACCGTTTATCGCAAAAACTTCCATTGTGCGCTGTGTCGGTACCGGTGTTATTGTGACCGGCACAGCGACATCTAGTTTTCCGATTCCGCGTTTGTTTCTACCGAATTTTGTTCGTCTATTGTCTCCTCACAATCTATCGAGTTTACATGACGACTTGTCCAGTTATTCGGTCTTGGACTCTGTGTTTGCGTACTTGGCTTATTGTTCTCGACCGAGTCGCCTAGCTTAGGTGTTATGCTATTGTAATCCGTTCGCCATGACACCTGTTTATCACGCGTTTCGCCACCACGATAGTTTGTTGGTGTTTGTCTGTTTGTGACCGTGATTCGACTTCGTGGAGCGTTTGATCGTCCACCAAATTGCAATTCATCAAGAAACGAGAGCAACGAATCGATGTCTTGGATGTTACGGCACCTAGCTGCTTCGACTACACTTTCGTTGAAATGTCGGGTAAGACTACGTACGATTTCACTTTCTGGTATCCGCAGAACTAAACCCGTGGCTGATGCAAATTTACGGTTGGCGTATTCTGACCATGTTACTTTCGAGTCTTGGTTATAAAATCCGAATTCTATATCTTTTCTTAATTCTCTTTGCGTTTCTTCTCCCCAATATCTATTTAGGAACCGGATCTTAAAACAATCCCATGTGTTGATCACGTCGCGACGCGCAGTCCACCAGTCTTTCGCATCGTGACTTAGACTTTGGCCTACAAACTTTAAACATAGATCATCGCTGTCTGCGCCTATAACGGTAAAGTATTCTTCTAGTTCTTTAATGAATAAAGCAGGTCTTTCCCACGCTTTTCCGCTATAATTTGGCATTCTAATATGTTTGCTTATGATGCTATTATAGTCGCTAGCTTGTCCATTGTTTCGAGTTCGATTTCGCCTAACCTCTAAATCCAAGTTTGTTTTCAAACTATCTTGTTTGTTTTCAATCTCTACAAACCTATCGATGTTAGCCTGATAGTTTTCTTTTACTTTATTATTTAGTTTATTCAAACTACCATTAAACTCGCTTCTTATATCTAGTTGACATGTTGTTAACTGTTCCTGATATAATATTAATTCTGAACAGTACTTTTCTTCTATTCCTATGACTTTATTTTCTACTGATTCTATTTGTCTTTGATTAGTTTGCTGTTGATCTTCTAATTTTCTGGTGATTCTAGTTTCGAACTTCGAATTTTCTTTTTCTACGTCTGACTTAAATATCATCATTTTACGTTCAACTGACGCAAATTTCTCATCTAATTTTTTGTTTATCTGTTCCAGGATTTGAAGCATCATCGAATCGTTTGGACTTGCGGCTATTTTCTTTTCAGAGCTACTATCTGTCGGTTTATCAATAAACGCTTTATCTAATTCAAACATGCCTCTGTCTTTGTCACGCCTACCTACGTTCTTATCCGTACTTTTCATGCTAAAATCCTTCTCTGAACCCTTTTTGGACATTGCTCCAGAATTTTGGCTTTCCATTTTAGTTTTGAAGTTAACTTTAAGATATTAATGATTCTAAATTTTTCTACTTTGACAAGGAGTCGTGCGTTGGCTCTAACTTTTACTTTTTAAACAAAGGAAGCCCCACGTTGGGCGCCAAATGTAACTTTTTTGGGGTTGCTCGGATCGCGGCACTGAAGGTGATGCGATCCGGTAGTTACTTGTAAGTTCTTTGTCTTGAAATTTTAATCAGGACTTCCCGAAATAGGTAGATGTTAGACCCTAATACAGACTAGGGCGGAGCGAATCTCGCCGTAGCTGCCTCCCTCAGACCTGGATGCGGTATTCCGCACCAAGGCTGTATCAGACTTGGATCGGCGTTATCTCACCAAGACAGTACCCTGACTTGGATGCAGCTAGTGCACCAAAGCAGGCATCTGATCCGGGCAGCGTTTGCCTGACCGAAGCTGTATGTTAGCTATGGATTGATTAGTAGAATAGAGGAAAGAAAGATGTTCTGAGATGGATTTTAGCTGATCAGTTAAATTATAATTTAATCTATAAAAATTACGAACAAAAATAATACAAAAAGAAAATCATTACAAAAGAAAATATTAACCTAAGAGTTAAGTAATAAGCGAACCTAAGTTTTTAATGTGTTTAGTGTTTTGGCTAAGCCACGAAATTGTCGTTAAGAATGAGTAAAGCAAATGGATAAGGTTAAATGATTGAATATTAATTTGGAATTGAATAATTTGATTCTAGACGTAAGTTCCTGCTGTAGGTAACTCCGTTACGCAAAGTGATTCTAATAAGGCACCTGGGCTCTATGCCTGTCAGGTCCTGGCTAAGTGATGAGTAGTGAGTCGCTCCGGTGCTATACCTGGAATGCGCTGCTCTGTCGAGCAGCACCGCTCGTTATATAGCGCTTTGTGACGTCAGTTGTTATGCGTGAAGGGGGATGCGCGGTTGTCTCATGTATTCGTATCAGGCATAACGCCTGATACGTTACACGTTATATAGTATATGATTGTTAATTTCTAGTTTTCCACCATGGTGTCCATACTAATCTACGTTATAGTTTAACCAAGTTTCTTACTCATAAATTTGATATTGATAGGTGTTGGTTCGTCATGGGGACTCATCCCAATATGTCTGAACGATGTTAATATATATTTATGTGTATAAAAATTTATTAACGTCCGTATGGCTTTCCCAACACCTTTTATCAACTACTCATTACCCTAATTATTTATTATTATTATTATTATTGTTAAATTTAGGGTTAATAAGTTTTATAACTAATGATAACATATTGTCTATTGATTGCTTTACCTGAAAGGAAATACTCATGTTTCAGGTTTCTTATTGACTATTTTATGCTTTAACTTTCTGATGTCGTTTAGGTATGTTTGGTTGCCTATCATTCATAGGTGTGTTGAGTTGCTTCCTTGCAGGCTCTGCAATAACTTTCTAAAATAATGTTTATTCTCTCAGGGTTCTCCAGGGAAAGTATTTTACTACAATTATCATGCATAGTGAATTTTCGACATACTAAATATAGGAAAGCCATATGATAGAAATTAGCCAGAAGCAAGATATGCGATAAATAATAGCCAAAAAGCAATATAAAGTCTAAGTAATTCAGCCAGACTCGAGGTTGTTGGATAAATTAACCAAAAACGAGCTTCTTAGCTTAAAGCCATACCTTAAGACAAACTTTGATACGAACTACCTCGTGCCTTCACAAAAATAATCAAGACCTGACCTTAAATTGCCTCAGATGTAACACAAGACACACAATCATATATATATCATATATTATATTAAAGTTCGAAATCAGATGTCCGGATGTCACAAAATCGGGGATGTATCTATTCATGCCTGTATGAAGTTTCTGTGTTATCGTCAGTCGTATATTGTGATCGTCAATTTGAGCCGAAGGGAATTTTGGGTTAATGTGAGAATTTTTGAGATCATGAAAAAAGTATAGCAGGGGCAGTAATAATAACATATCTTTGAGTGATATTTTTTATATTATATTTTTTTTATTGATTTTTTATTTTTTTTATTTCACATCAAACATTCCATCTGAAAAAACTCGAAAATTGTTCATCACCGCCTCTTTGCGGACTGTTCTCGCCGCTGCTCCTGCCTCCTCCGCCACTCCCGAGCGCTGTTACCGCCCCTCGTCCCCCTGTATGCTGATTTTTATATTGGCAATTGTCCTAAGAAGCTAATACGTATTCTTTTGTTTCTTACTCACGACGATTAATTCGAACCCTAATTCCCCTCCGATTGGATCAACACAGCCAGAATTATTGAGAATTGAATAATTAACCTTTCGATTGACGATTACAGACAGGTGCGAATTCGCATCAAGGGTATCTTATTCACCTGTATCTCTTAGAAGGCGAAAAGTATCATACGTTTCCCTCACCACGGAAAAAAAAAGTCCAATAGTTTCCCCAGCAGATGGCCCCGGACCAGCATTCAATTATATTTTGGCCATCGAAGGAGACGGACGTAAATTTATTTACGGTGCGAATTTCGACCGGTGTACAACCCCCGGCTGGTAAACGAGTATTTGGCAATTAAGAAATCAAATACTTAAATAAAAATTGCATTGTAACAACATTCTGCGTTAATTTGTTAGTTTTTTTATTCATTCGAAACAAGAATTATTCTTGGAGTCGTTAAAACACTATAAAATTTTATTTTCGGGTTACTTCGATAAATCGATTGTTTTCCTAAATTGCGAGAACAAACTTATATATACCCTCGAAATATTAATATTCCCGTTGATTACAGTCTTTACCATTTTCATCATTTTAATAATCAAGAATTTGCTCCAGTGTGTAAATCCAAGGTTTTCAAATAGGTGTTCGATCAAAGGGTTATGGATGAAATTTTTTTTCGATTGTCGCCGCTTATCATCACTGAGTAAGTATAAAGCAAAATTGATCAATAATCGAAATTTTAAATCACTGTCGTCACTGAGTTCACATGCAATCTCATATCCAGGGTCTACTTAATTTCATCCAAACTTTAACTGAATATAGTTCAACATGTTATGAACGTTTGGTAAGATTTTCAGCTTACCTTTTTTCTTTTGATTGCATAAATTTAATAAATTAATAAATTTTTTATGTAAATATATTATGTATACGAAAAAATGTATACATAATAATGGACAGCAAAAAAAGGCGAATGGTTTCCCCACTAGGTAACCCAAGATTAGCATCCAATTATATTTTGGCCATCAAAGGAGACGGACGTAAATTTATTTTCGGTGCGAATTTCGACCGAATTCTTCCTAAAATTGACTATCTTCAGTTTTCCTCCTCTATCTTAAAAACCTTGCACTTAATCACAATTTGCCAAAAACGAACTTGAAGCTTATGAAATTGCGCACATTTTAAAAACAAAAATCGTTGCGATTGGATGATTGGTGACGAAATGGCGGCAATTTGAAAAAAACATGGATTTTTGTATTCTAGGAAGAACCCTATTTTTATGAAAATTTCAAAATGGCCCAACAGAGGTAAAACATCGTTTTTCGCCAAAACGCAGAAACACGTGTCTCATGAAATCGCATGAAAATTGATATACCAAAGTTACAAATGAATCGGAAGTGGTGGCCAAAAATCATCGGTGAATCCATATGGACTGGGCCATATGTAAGTTAAATATACGGCCAATTTCGCTAATCATCCGCATATTAATAATAGTTGCAGTCACAGATTCGCGAGCAAACTTTGTGAGCTTTGAATTATAGGTAATTGAATTTTGTTCATCCGATGGTTTGTCATATACTATACTTCTGACTCACCGCGCGTTTCGATTTGAAATCCATGCAAGTAATCTGAAAGTATATTATATTACTAGCTGATAATTGTGCTCGTTCGCTCGCTTCGCTCGCTCACTCGTTTGATTTTGCGTTGTCCCTCACTCGCTACGCTCGCTCGGTTGGTAGTGGTGTACCAATTGTTTGGGTAATATGTTGTCACAAGTTACATGAAATATTCTGTTCAATTCTTTCCACACTCATTCAGTGCACGAAAGAATCGCAAAAACTCATACATTAAAATAGGCGCGTTCTTGATAATGATATCATATCATATATAGTAGTGAAGTCCGAAATCGGATAGCATGGCAGGTACAAATTTCATCACACTCTTAGCCGATGGTACTTCTTCATACCTAATAATGGAAAAAATTCTCACCCCTTAATTGAGACTACTACGAATTAATCAAGACATGATGGCGATGAAAAAGAGATATCAAGGAAATTGGTCTTCGAAAGTGCTTGCAGATTTTTGTCGCGCGTCGAAACGAACTTGAATGTATAAAATTGAGAATGTCATTTTTATAAAATCGTACGTCGTTGATGTTAAACGCAACATCCACTGTGACAAAACAATATACATTCTATGGTGATTTGACAGCTTTTATGATGAGCTGTACAAATAACATGATATATGAATGTAAGAACAATTTAAGAACAATTATGATAATGAAAAGATAGAACTAAAGGAAATTTTTTTGGGTATAAATCAAACATCAGATACTGAAAATTTAACTATTCATGAAACTTTTATTTTCTATATTTATTATTATTATTTTATATTTATTGCCATCTCCGCCATGACGGCGTCCCACTTATCGCCTGGAAACAGCAACAATATATCAAAATCCATATCTACATATTTTTATGTTTTTTTTTTTTTTTGACACACTCAAATATTTGGAGTCGTATCATACCTTTCATAAACGCGGCCACAATTGCCGCCAAGGCCGCATCTTTGATCGGTTCTGAAAAATAACAGAGATTTCTATTTCTTATTTTCTAACGATCAATTTTAATCTGTTTTCAAATCTATAGTAATTCAGTCATTATTCTTTTGCGAAGAATTAGAGTTTTTTCCCGAAGGTTACTCAACAGATTATAACGAGGTTTCTTGTTTTCGTCTTGTATCCTTTTTTGAATTATAAATTTCCTCTTTCTTTCAATTTATGGCAGTATAATGCGTTTTTTTTTCTCCGGCAAGTCCTGCCATTTTGTGATATTTACATAACAGAATATTTTATTTTTCTCGTATATTCTTCATCAAATTATCATGTTCAATTTGATTATGAATCATAGTAATACGAATCATATTAATTAGCGGCAATTTTCTTCCGGAGAATTTCTGTATGTATGTGCTTTTATTGTTTCCTCTCGAGGTTACATTTTGTTGTACAACTTTCTTATTTCTACCTATTTTCGTTTCTTATCCTATTCCTCTATTACCATTCTCTCCTGTTTACTCTTATTCTATTTGCCATAGTTAGACTATATTTAATCTGCCCTAGTCTTTGCGCTGTTCATTTCTTCCGCGTTTTGTTCTTTCCCCCTTCTCTCCTTTTCCTCTCTTATTTGTTCTATTTCTCTCATCCAACTCTCCCCCTCTCCTTCTTCTCCAAGTATTTCGTGCACTTTCTCCCGCCAGCTTTTCTTTTCGTCTTCTCTGTTTCCTCTATTTACTCTTGTTGTGCATCTTTCCCAAACGTGTTCCCATGACTCTGTTTCCCCTTCGCAGATTCTACATTTTTTCTTTTCCTCCACGACCCAGTATCTTGCTTCTTTAACTTCACCTCCCATTCTGAATCTTGCTATTCTTCCCCATCTGCTTTCTCCCCAGCCCTTTTTCAGGTATGCTGGTATTCCCTCCTTTCTTATCTCTTTGTACCATTTGTTGTACTTCGATTCGCATATTTTCCTCCATCTCTCTTCTTTCTGTTTTTCTTCGTCTATTTTTTTTTCTTTCTTCTATATCCATCTCTCGTCTTTCCCCTTCTGCGTTTCTTTCGCCTGTCTCTTCCTCCCACTTCGTCCACCATTCTTTTCTATCCTTCTCCCATCCCTCTAGTTCTCTGTCCTTTCTTTCTTCTCTTCCTTTTACTTCTTCTAGGCACTCCCTTGCCAGTTCGCTTCCTCTTCCTTCCTCCAGTCTCTTTTCGAACTTCCAGGCTCTTTTCCCCGCTTTTGTTCTCAGTTTTGACCTCATTATTTCTTCCCTAACCATGTACCCAGGTGTTCTCCAGTCTACTCCAAATAGCCATCGGATATATCCTTCTTGTAGTGCTTCCATATTCTTCCATTCTCTCCATCCCCATATCTCTGCTGCATACTCCGCTACTGTCCATACCAGCCTGTCGAACATCCACATTCTTCTTTCCCAGTCTCTTCCGAATCTTCTTTTTCCGATTCCCCATACTTGTCTCATGACCACTCCTGCTTTCCTCACTCTGTCCCGCACATGCGCATCTTGCTTCCCATTCTTTGTTATCACGTATCCCAGATATTTGAATTCTTTCACTTCCTCTAGCTTTTCCCCCTTCCACCTCCATTCCACATTCTTTTTTCTCCCCCCTGCTCTTCTGCATCTCATTATTTTCGTCTTGTCTGCGTTTAGCGTAAGCTTTTTCTCATCTAGATACCTCTCAAGTCTTCTTATCATCACCTTCATTCCCTCCTCGTCTTCAGCCATTACTGCGACGTCATCCGCGTACGCGAGTGTGTACACTCGTCTTCCTCCCAGCTTTACTCCTCCGGCTTCTCCTGCTCTGCTTAGTTCTTCTTCCATGTCTGCAGTCAGTAGGTTGAACAGACATGTGCTTAGCGGTCATCCTTGTCTGACTCCCATCACCGTCCAGAAGGTTTCCCCTGCCTTGTCCCCTATTTTCACTCTGTTCTTTGTCTCCTTATAGATCTCTTTTACTCTTTTTATTAGTTCTTCTCTCACTCCTTTCTTTCTCATCGCTTCTCATAGTTTTCCTCTGTTTACTGAGTCGAAGGCTGCCTTCAGGTCTATGAACATTATTACCATTCCTCCTTTTTTTCTTCTTATCCTTCTGTTTATCAGGTGGTTTATTACGTATATGTTGTCGATCGTTCCCATTCCTTTTCTGAACCCGGTTTGGTTTTGCGGTATCATTTCTTTCTCTTCCATTTCTTCTTCTATCCTTCCTGCTAGTACTGTGGCGTATATTTTATATAGTGTCGGCATCAGTGTGACTCCTCTGTAGTCTTCTGCCTTTCTCCCTTCCCCTTTTTTGACTATTGGTATGATCAGCCCTTCTTTCCATGCTTCGGGCCATCCTTCTCCTCTCCATATTCTATTACAAATTTCCCATATCCATTCTCCTGCGTCTTCTCCGCCGATTTTCCATATTTCGTTCGCGATTCCGTCTCCTCCCGGGGCTTTTCCTTCTTTTAGCTTTTTTATTGCGTTGTTTATTTCTTCTCTTTTTATATCACTTTCCTCATCTTTTTCTCTCCCTGCTTCTGCGTTTCCTACTATTGCCTTGCTGTCAGTTCCTCCCAGTATCCTCATGAAGTGCTCCTTCCATTCTGCTTCTTCTATGGTGTCCTCTACTTTTTTCCTTCTTTTCCTCTCTTTGCTCAACACTTCCCACACTTTGCTTTCCGTGTGGGCTTCTTCCGCTTCTCTTATGAATCTCTCATTCTCTTCACTCTTCTTTCTTTCACACAGTTTGTTGTATTCATTTCTCTCTTCTTTGTACCTTTCTCTCTTTTCTCTTCCTGCTCTCCATTCTCTCAGCGTTCTCCTCAATTTCTTTTTTTTCCTTTTTGCTTCTTCGTCCCACCACCCTCTTTTATGCTTCACTGCTGTCTCTTCCTTCTCGGCTTCTTCCTCTATAATCTTCCTTATCTCCGCTGTTCTTCTGTCCATTTCTTCATTCACTCCTCTCGTCTCTTCCTCTCTCCACCTTACCTCTCTTCTTATTCTTTCTCTTCCTTCTCTTGACCATTTTCCTCTCATTATTTTTTTGCCTCTTTTTTCGTTTTTCTTTTCCCATCTCTCCGCTTCTATTTCTACTATGATTGGGTGATGGTCTGAGTCCACTCTGTCTCCAACCTCCATTCTTCTCACTTTGTCTTTTGTTTCGTTTCCTCCCATCACGTAGTCTATCACTGTGTCTCCTCTCCCTCCTGTGAAGGTGAATTCTCCTTCCTCGTCCCCAGGTGTGTTTCCATTCCATATTGCCCAGCCTATCTCCTCTATTGCTTCTACGAGTCTTTTGCCTTCTGCGTTTATCTCTTTGTCTTTTGATCTCCTTTCTTTTTCCTCTTCTTTGTATTGCCCTCTATATTCCCCTCCTGTTTCACCTATTCGCGCATTCATGTCTCCTCCTACTACTATTCTTCTTCGTCTTCCTTCTGTTTCTTCTATTTCTTTTACTTTCTTCATTTTTCTTTTATGTCGCCTTTTGCGTATATTCCTATCACGGTCCATTTGTCTTCTTTTACCTTGATTCTTCCTTCGATCCATCCCTCCTCCTGTCTGTCTCTTTCTTCCTCCGCTCCTTCTTCTACTATTTCTGTTCTTATTCCCATTGCCGTTCCTCCCGCTGCTCTGCCCTTTTTGTATTCTTTCTTTGCGTGTTGCGTTTTCCATACGTATCCTTTGGGTAGTTTGCTTCTGATCTTCTCCCAGCCCTTCTCCTCTAACCACGTTTCGCTTAGGACTATTACGTCGCATTGCCTTATGTCTTTCCAGAAGTCCTCGTCTTTTCTGGCTAGTCCTGCTACATTCCAAAACATCACTTTCCAGCTTTCGCTATCTCTATCTGCTTTTTTCTCTCTCGCTTCTTTCTCCCGTCGCCCTGCTTGTTCTTTCGTCTTTGGCTCCTCTTCCTTTCTCTCTTCCTGCTTTTCCTCCTCTTCTTCCTATTCTCTTCCTCTTCCGGAGAATTTCTGTACTCTTTATTATTAAGCACTTCAAAAAGTACTCACTTTTAGCGTTGGTGGCCTGGACGCCTACAATATTTTTTTTTTTTTTTTGTTCTCAGAATCTGGAACGCAAATTAAACTAATTAGCACAATATTGACACTGAATTGGTATAATCGTTGTTCACGTCCACAGATATTATATACACGTATGTATGGTGTATATGAGGTATTCTCTTTCAAATGAGTCAGGCTCGGATCCCACCCTCTTCAAGATTTTTAATAATTTTTTTTCTACCATCAGCAAACTGAAAACAACGTGTATGAGTGATTCCCAATTTCTTTTTATCTAAAATTTCGGAGTTGAAAATTTTGAATTTTGTCAAGTAAATAGTATTCAAATAATTATAGCTTGGCTCTGGTCGGTCAAGTTGAAAAAAACCGATACATGAAAATTATCGTCAGAACATGTGCTCTATACATACATGCATATACGTACTACACATACCGATTTTGGTCATAAATGTGATCCCAGCGACTTCTCATTATTTTTGTAATGGTAACAATCGGAGAAAAGTTGGATGTTGATTTTTAGTCAAGACGAGGAAGCAGTTTTAGAGAAGCAGCTGATACTAAATAGGAGGGTTCTTCCTAGATCATCCATTTGTATAGGAAATATTGTAGAATAAATTCAAATAATGTGAACGAAACATGGAATACAATATTGCGAGATAAATCAATCAAATGTATATTTTATATTTAAGTGGGAGTCGACTCACTTTTGGTGTTTCTTCGCCCCATGTCTTCAGCGTAGTGAGCGATATGGCGTAATCACCGCGAGACACGTTCAAAATTTAGAACTAATCTCTGTTTTCTTTCGTCTGTTCTTACCTCACTTATCCGTTGACGGAGAAATACGTCATAATATGAGCATATAAACACGTCACACATTAGGCTGACTTGGGATTTGTCTGTGCATGGCGCGGGAATTATCCCTACTTTACTTCCGTGTCTTAATCTTGAAGAAATTGTGTAAACTTCGTGTCGTATCAGTGTGAATTTCGGCATCATGTCGGGCGGCGAGATTCCAGGGATTTCCGAAATCAGCGGTAAGTCGGAACTATTTTCAAATGATTCACAAAAAATATTTCATACACCTAGGATCTGAAACACTTTCAATTCAGTTGCCGATTGATTTCTTTTACACCTCAATAGGAGTAGGCAGCCAATACCTTTATTGACCTTTCTTTCTGGAATATCCTCAAATGCACATGAGTCGAGTAATAAATAAATTTTGAGGTATGTTGAATTTCATGAAAGACGCTGTACTAAGTTGACATAAAATGCCTCGTTTATAAATAATATAATATACTTTCAGATTACTTGCATGGATTTCAAATCGAAACGCGCGGTGAGTCAGAAGTATAGTATATGACAAACCATCGGATGAACAAAATTCAATTACCTATAATTCAAAGCTCACAAAGTTTGCTCGCGAATCTGTAACTGCAACTATTATTAATATGAGGATGATTAGCGAAATTGGCCATATATTTAACTTACATATGGCCCAGTCCATATGGATTCACCGATGATTTTTGGCCACCACTTCCGATTCATTTGTAACTTTGGTATATCAATTTTCATGCGATTTCATGAGACACGTGTTTCTACGTTTTGGCGAAAAACGATGTTTTACCTCGGTTGGGCTATTTTGAAATTTTCATAAAAATAGGGTTCTTCCTAGAATAAAAAATCCATGTTTTTTTCAAATTGCCGCCATTTCGTCACTAATCATCAAATCGCAACGATTTTTGTTTTTAAAATGTGCGCAATTTCATAAGCTTCAAGTTCGTTTTTTGCAAATTGTGATTAAGTGCAAGGTTTTTAAGATAGAGGAGGAAAACTGAAGATAGTCAATTTTAGGAAGAATTCGGTCGAAATTCGCACCGAAAATAAATTTACGACCGTCTCCTTTGATGGCCAAAATATAATTGGATGCTAATCTTGGGTTACCTAGTGGGGAAACCATTCGCCTTTTTTTGCTGTCAATTATTATGTATACATTTTTTCGTATACATAATATATTTACATAAAAAATTTATTAATTTATTAAATTTATGCAATCAAAAGAAAAAAGGTAAGCTGAAAATCTTACCAAACGTTCATAACATGTTGAACTATATTCAGTTAAAGTTTGGATGAAATCAAGTAGACCCTGGATATGAGATTGCATGTGAACTCAGTGACGACAGTGATTTAAAATTTCGATTATTGATCAATTTTGCTTTATACTTACTCAGTGATGATAAGCGGCGACAATCGAAAAAAAATTTCATCCATAACCCTTTGATCGAACACCTATTTGAAAACCTTGGATTTACACACTGGAGCAAATTCTTGATTATTAAAATGATGAAAATGGTAAAGACTGTAATCAACGGGAATATTAATATTTCGAGGGTATATATAAGTTTGTTCTCGCAATTTAGGAAAACAATCGATTTATCGAAGTGACCCGAAAATAAAATTTTATAGTGTTTTAACGACTCCAAGAATAATTCTTGTTTCGAATGAATAAAAAAATGAACAAATTAACGCAGAATGTTGTTACAATGCAATTTTTATTCAAGTATTTGATTTCTTAATTGCCAAAAACTCGTTTACCAGCCGGGGGTTGTACACCGGTCGAAATTCGCACCGTAAATAAATTTACGTCCGTCTCCTTCGATGGCCAAAATATAATTGAATGCTGGTCCGGGGCCATCTGCTGGGGAAACTATTGGACTTTTTTTTTCCGTGGTGAGGGAAACGTATGATACTTTTCGCTTTCTAAGAGATACAGGTGAATAAGATACCCTTGATGCGAATTCGCACCTGTCTGTAATCGTCAATCGAAAGGTTAATTATTCAATTCTCAATAATTCTGGCTGTGTTGATCCAATCGGAGGGGAATTAGGGTTCGAATTAATCGTCGTGAGTAAGAAACAAAAGAATACGTATTAGCTTCTTAGGACAATTGCCAATATAAAAATCAGCATACAGGGGGACGAGGGGCGGTAACAGCGCTCGGGAGTGGCGGAGGAGGCAGGAGCAGCGGCGAGAACAGTCCGCAAAGAGGCGGTGATGAACAATTTTCGAGTTTTTTCAGATGGAATGTTTGATGTGAAATAAAAAAAATAAAAAATCAATAAAAAAAATATAATATAAAAAATATCACTCAAAGATATGTTATTATTACTGCCCCTGCTATACTTTTTTCATGATCTCAAAAATTCTCACATTAACCCAAAATTCCCTTCGGCTCAAATTGACGATCACAATATACGACTGACGATAACACAGAAACTTCATACAGGCATGAATAGATACATCCCCGATTTTGTGACATCCGGACATCCGATTTCGAACTTTAATATAATATATGATTTATAAATGAGGCATTTTATGTCAACTTAGTGCAGCGTCTTTCATGAAATTCAACATACCTCAAAATTTATTTATTACTCGACTCATGTGCATTTGAGGATATTCCAGAAAGAAAGGTCAATAAAGGTATTGGCTGCCTACTCCTATTGAGGTGTAAAAGAAATCAATCGGCAACTGAATTGAAAGTGTTTCAGATCCTAGGTGTATGAAATATTTTTTGTGAATCATTTGAAAATAGTTCCGACTTACCGCTGATTTCGGAAATCCCTGGAATCTCGCCGCCCGACATGATGCCGAAATTCACACTGATACGACACGAAGTTTACACAATTTCTTCAAGATTAAGACACGGAAGTAAAGTAGGGATAATTCCCGCGCCATGCACAGACAAATCCCAAGTCAGCCTAATGTGTGACGTGTTTATATGCTCATATTATGACGTATTTCTCCGTCAACGGATAAGTGAGGTAAGAACAGACGAAAGAAAACAGAGATTAGTTCTAAATTTTGAACGTGTCTCGCGGTGATTACGCCATATCGCTCACTACGCTGAAGACATGGGGCGAAGAAACACCAAAAGTGAGTCGACTCCCACTTAAATATAAAATATACATTTGATTGATTTATCTCGCAATATTGTATTCCATGTTTCGTTCACATTATTTGAATTTATTCTACAATATTTCCTATACAAATGGATGATCTAGGAAGAACCCTCCTATTTAGTATCAGCTGCTTCTCTAAAACTGCTTCCTCGTCTTGACTAAAAATCAACATCCAACTTTTCTCCGATTGTTACCATTACAAAAATAATGAGAAGTCGCTGGGATCACATTTATGACCAAAATCGGTATGTGTAGTACGTATATGCATGTATGTATAGAGCACATGTTCTGACGATAATTTTCATGTATCGGTTTTTTTCAACTTGACCGACCAGAGCCAAGCTATAATTATTTGAATACTATTTACTTGACAAAATTCAAAATTTTCAACTCCGAAATTTTAGATAAAAAGAAATTGGGAATCACTCATACACGTTGTTTTCAGTTTGCTGATGGTAGAAAAAAAATTATTAAAAATCTTGAAGAGGGTGGGATCCGAGCCTGACTCATTTGAAAGAGAATACCTCATATACACCATACATACGTGTATATAATATCTGTGGACGTGAACAACGATTATACCAATTCAGTGTCAATATTGTGCTAATTAGTTTAATTTGCGTTCCAGATTCTGAGAACAAAAAAAAAAAAAAAATATTGTAGGCGTCCAGGCCACCAACGCTAAAAGTGAGTACTTTTTGAAGTGCTTAATAATAAAGAGTACAGAAATTCTCCGGAAGAGGAAGAGAATAGGAAGAAGAGGAGGAAAAGCAGGAAGAGAGAAAGGAAGAGGAGCCAAAGACGAAAGAACAAGCAGGGCGACGGGAGAAAGAAGCGAGAGAGAAAAAAGCAGATAGAGATAGCGAAAGCTGGAAAGTGATGTTTTGGAATGTAGCAGGACTAGCCAGAAAAGACGAGGACTTCTGGAAAGACATAAGGCAATGCGACGTAATAGTCCTAAGCGAAACGTGGTTAGAGGAGAAGGGCTGGGAGAAGATCAGAAGCAAACTACCCAAAGGATACGTATGGAAAACGCAACACGCAAAGAAAGAATACAAAAAGGGCAGAGCAGCGGGAGGAACGGCAATGGGAATAAGAACAGAAATAGTAGAAGAAGGAGCGGAGGAAGAAAGAGACAGACAGGAGGAGGGATGGATCGAAGGAAGAATCAAGGTAAAAGAAGACAAATGGACCGTGATAGGAATATACACAAAAGGCGACATAAAAGAAAAATGAAGAAAGTAAAAGAAATAGAAGAAACAGAAGGAAGACGAAGAAGAATAGTAGTAGGAGGAGACATGAATGCGCGAATAGGTGAAACAGGAGGGGAATATAGAGGGCAATACAAAGAAGAGGAAAAAGAAAGGAGATCAAAAGACAAAGAGATAAACGCAGAAGGCAAAAGACTCGTAGAAGCAATAGAGGAGATAGGCTGGGCAATATGGAATGGAAACACACCTGGGGACGAGGAAGGAGAATTCACCTTCACAGGAGGGAGAGGAGACACAGTGATAGACTACGTGATGGGAGGAAACGAAACAAAAGACAAAGTGAGAAGAATGGAGGTTGGAGACAGAGTGGACTCAGACCATCACCCAATCATAGTAGAAATAGAAGCGGAGAGATGGGAAAAGAAAAACGAAAAAAGAGGCAAAAAAATAATGAGAGGAAAATGGTCAAGAGAAGGAAGAGAAAGAATAAGAAGAGAGGTAAGGTGGAGAGAGGAAGAGACGAGAGGAGTGAATGAAGAAATGGACAGAAGAACAGCGGAGATAAGGAAGATTATAGAGGAAGAAGCCGAGAAGGAAGAGACAGCAGTGAAGCATAAAAGAGGGTGGTGGGACGAAGAAGCAAAAAGGAAAAAAAAGAAATTGAGGAGAACGCTGAGAGAATGGAGAGCAGGAAGAGAAAAGAGAGAAAGGTACAAAGAAGAGAGAAATGAATACGACAAACTGTGTGAAAGAAAGAAGAGTGAAGAGAATGAGAGATTCATAAGAGAAGCGGAAGAAGCCCACACGGAAAGCAAAGTGTGGGAAGTGTTGAGCAAAGAGAGGAAAAGAAGGAAAAAAGTAGAGGACACCATAGAAGAAGCAGAATGGAAGGAGCACTTCATGAGGATACTGGGAGGAACTGACAGCAAGGCAATAGTAGGAAACGCAGAAGCAGGGAGAGAAAAAGATGAGGAAAGTGATATAAAAAGAGAAGAAATAAACAACGCAATAAAAAAGCTAAAAGAAGGAAAAGCCCCGGGAGGAGACGGAATCGCGAACGAAATATGGAAAATCGGCGGAGAAGACGCAGGAGAATGGATATGGGAAATTTGTAATAGAATATGGAGAGGAGAAGGATGGCCCGAAGCATGGAAAGAAGGGCTGATCATACCAATAGTCAAAAAAGGGGAAGGGAGAAAGGCAGAAGACTACAGAGGAGTCACACTGATGCCGACACTATATAAAATATACGCCACAGTACTAGCAGGAAGGATAGAAGAAGAAATGGAAGAGAAAGAAATGATACCGCAAAACCAAACCGGGTTCAGAAAAGGAATGGGAACGATCGACAACATATACGTAATAAACCACCTGATAAACAGAAGGATAAGAAGAAAAAAAGGAGGAATGGTAATAATGTTCATAGACCTGAAGGCAGCCTTCGACTCAGTAAACAGAGGAAAACTATGAGAAGCGATGAGAAAGAAAGGAGTGAGAGAAGAACTAATAAAAAGAGTAAAAGAGATCTATAAGGAGACAAAGAACAGAGTGAAAATAGGGGACAAGGCAGGGGAAACCTTCTGGACGGTGATGGGAGTCAGACAAGGATGACCGCTAAGCACATGTCTGTTCAACCTACTGACTGCAGACATGGAAGAAGAACTAAGCAGAGCAGGAGAAGCCGGAGGAGTAAAGCTGGGAGGAAGACGAGTGTACACACTCGCGTACGCGGATGACGTCGCAGTAATGGCTGAAGACGAGGAGGGAATGAAGGTGATGATAAGAAGACTTGAGAGGTATCTAGATGAGAAAAAGCTTACGCTAAACGCAGACAAGACGAAAATAATGAGATGCAGAAGAGCAGGGGGGAGAAAAAAGAATGTGGAATGGAGGTGGAAGGGGGAAAAGCTAGAGGAAGTGAAAGAATTCAAATATCTGGGATACGTGATAACAAAGAATGGGAAGCAAGATGCGCATGTGCGGGACAGAGTGAGGAAAGCAGGAGTGGTCATGAGACAAGTATGGGGAATCGGAAAAAGAAGATTCGGAAGAGACTGGGAAAGAAGAATGTGGATGTTCGACAGGCTGGTATGGACAGTAGCGGAGTATGCAGCAGAGATATGGGGATGGAGAGAATGGAAGAATATGGAAGCACTACAAGAAGGATATATCCGATGGCTATTTGGAGTAGACTGGAGAACACCTGGGTACATGGTTAGGGAAGAAATAATGAGGTCAAAACTGAGAACAAAAGCGGGGAAAAGAGCCTGGAAGTTCGAAAAGAGACTGGAGGAAGGAAGAGGAAGCGAACTGGCAAGGGAGTGCCTAGAAGAAGTAAAAGGAAGAGAAGAAAGAAAGGACAGAGAACTAGAGGGATGGGAGAAGGATAGAAAAGAATGGTGGACGAAGTGGGAGGAAGAGACAGGCGAAAGAAACGCAGAAGGGGAAAGACGAGAGATGGATATAGAAGAAAGAAAAAAAAATAGACGAAGAAAAACAGAAAGAAGAGAGATGGAGGAAAATATGCGAATCGAAGTACAACAAATGGTACAAAGAGATAAGAAAGGAGGGAATACCAGCATACCTGAAAAAGGGCTGGGGAGAAAGCAGATGGGGAAGAATAGCAAGATTCAGAATGGGAGGTGAAGTTAAAGAAGCAAGATACTGGGTCGTGGAGGAAAAGAAAAAATGTAGAATCTGCGAAGGGGAAACAGAGTCATGGGAACACGTTTGGGAAAGATGCACAACAAGAGTAAATAGAGGAAACAGAGAAGACGAAAAGAAAAGCTGGCAGGAGAAAGTGCACGAAATACTTGGAGAAGAAGGAGAGGGGGAGAGTTGGATGAGAGAAATAGAACAAATAAGAGAGGAAAAGGAGAGAAGGGGGAAAGAACAAAACGCGGAAGAAATGAACAGCGCAAAGACTAGGGCAGATTAAATATAGTCTAACTATGGCAAATAGAATAAGAGTAAACAGGAGAGAATGGTAATAGAGGAATAGGATAAGAAACGAAAATAGGTAGAAATAAGAAAGTTGTACAACAAAATGTAACCTCGAGAGGAAACAATAAAAGCACATACATACAGAAATTCTCCGGAAGAAAATTGCCGCTAATTAATATGATTCGTATTACTATGATTCATAATCAAATTGAACATGATAATTTGATGAAGAATATACGAGAAAAATAAAATATTCTGTTATGTAAATATCACAAAATGGCAGGACTTGCCGGAGAAAAAAAAACGCATTTTACTGCCATAAATTGAAAGAAAGAGGAAATTTATAATTCAAAAAAGGATACAAGACGAAAACAAGAAACCTCGTTATAATCTGTTGAGTAACCTTCGGGAAAAAACTCTAATTCTTCGCAAAAGAATAATGACTGAATTACTATAGATTTGAAAACAGATTAAAATTGATCGTTAGAAAATAAGAAATAGAAATCTCTGTTATTTTTCAGAACCGATCAAAGATGCGGCCTTGGCGGCAATTGTGGCCGCGTTTATGAAAGGTATGATACGACTCCAAATATTTGAGTGTGTCAAAAAAAAAAAAAAACATAAAAATATGTAGATATGGATTTTGATATATTGTTGCTGTTTCCAGGCGATAAGTGGGACGCCGTCATGGCGGAGATGGCAATAAATATAAAATAATAATAATAAATATAGAAAATAAAAGTTTCATGAATAGTTAAATTTTCAGTATCTGATGTTTGATTTATACCCAAAAAAATTTCCTTTAGTTCTATCTTTTCATTATCATAATTGTTCTTAAATTGTTCTTACATTCATATATCATGTTATTTGTACAGCTCATCATAAAAGCTGTCAAATCACCATAGAATGTATATTGTTTTGTCACAGTGGATGTTGCGTTTAACATCAACGACGTACGATTTTATAAAAATGACATTCTCAATTTTATACATTCAAGTTCGTTTCGACGCGCGACAAAAATCTGCAAGCACTTTCGAAGACCAATTTCCTTGATATCTCTTTTTCATCGCCATCATGTCTTGATTAATTCGTAGTAGTCTCAATTAAGGGGTGAGAATTTTTTCCATTATTAGGTATGAAGAAGTACCATCGGCTAAGAGTGTGATGAAATTTGTACCTGCCGTGCTATCCGATTTCGGACTTGACTACTATATATGATATGATATCATTATCAAGAACGCGCCTATTTTAATGTATGAGTTTTTGCGATTCTTTCGTGCACTGAATGAGTGTGGAAAGAATTGAACAGAATATTTCATGTAACTTGTGACAACATATTACCCAAACAATTGGTACACCACTACCAACCGAGCGAGCGTAGCGAGTGAGGGACAACGCAAAATCAAACGAGTGAGCGAGCGAAGCGAGCGAACGAGCACAATTATCAGCTAGTTTGATATAAACTCGATACGATACTACAGGCGATACCCGATGTTACGATATACGATACTCGATGGTACGATAGGTGATGAGTAGCGCAGACGGAGCGGAGAGTAGACCGATTGACTGTAGTATCCTCCTTATATAGTCCTTAGTTCGTAGCTCGTACTGACTTCCGATAGGTCACGTGGCTCATCATCGTCCTAATTGGCTCTCGTCATTTTTGGTAGTTTCGGCAAACGTTAGCTGTTGGTGCGCTTTACAGGCGATTCTAGCGTACCCTTGCCGTTGCTTCGTACCCCTCTTCCTGCCGCCTTCCGTTAGAATTCCCTGACGCTGGATCCACAAGAAATCTCGCTCGCCAGAGCTATACAATAATTCTCCTAGGCCTTACATTAGAGTCAATCCTTCAGGAGATATTTAATAGCCTCGTGCTGGGCATACTAGGGCCTCGCGCACGATAAAATTCGTTCGGTCGGAACCCTGTACCGAGCGTGTTCTGGACCAACTCGGCCGCGATAACCGTTTCAGAGACAGTATGGATGTTCGGTACCAGCGACAGCTGATGACTCATTAGGTGGGAGGCTGTAAAGAGACCTTCACATGACCCTATACGCCACCCTCACATCAGTAGTGTAGTTTCTGTAGACGGTAGCTTCGTCGGATGACGGGAGGATTTTTGTGTGCTTCTCGCACATCCCTGTACGCCGTCAGTCCGTATCGTATAGAACAGTAGATCGTTCCGTGATAGTGATGACCGGTAGTGACGCCGATGACGATACCACAAGTAGTTTCGTCAAGCTGAGCCATAGTTTTTCCGGTAGTTTCTCCCTCGTAGTAGATGGAGCTCGAGTTACATAATTACATAAAAATAAAATAGGCGTTAATTAAGCTATTGGTCCTTGAATAAGTTCTCGCTGTTTCCGAAAAGATGGAATTCCAAGAATCCGTGCATGCAATTTCAGATGGTAACGCATGTACAAGGAAGTACTGTTAGTAAGCTTGAACTTCAGTGAATGTTAGTTCGCCACAGTGTAAGCAACGTTTTTTTTTCTTAGTTCTAAAAATGTTGAGTTTTGTCCCAAGTAAAGAATATATGCGGGGAATTTTATTGCACTATTTTATTCAAAAGAAATCTACAGCTGAAGCACACAGAATTCTCGTTGATACTTACGGTGAGCATGCTCTGTCGGAAACGACATGTAGAGACTGGTTTCGACGCTTCAAGAATAATGATTTTGATCTTGGAGATAAAGAACGCTCGGGCGCACCGAAAAAGTTTGAAGACGAAGAATTGGAGGAATTACTTAATGAAGACTCATATCAGACGCTAGCTGAACTTACAAAATCATTACGAGTAGATGACACAACAGTTTCGAAACGTTTGAAAGCCTTAGGAATGATTCAGAAGCAAGGACATTGGGTGCCGTATGAGTTAAAGCCGAGAGACGTCGAACGGCGTTCTCTCACGTGTCAACTGCTGCTTCAACGGCAGAAAAGGAAAGGTTTTTTGCATCGTATCGTGATCGGCGATGAAAAGTGGATACGGTACGATAACCCTAAGCGCAAAAGATCGTGGGGTAAGCTCGGCCGTGCATCAACATCGTCCGCAAAGCCAGATATCCATGGCTCTGCATTTGGTGGGATCAGCAGGGTGTCATTTATTATGAGCTGCTCAAACCGAACGAAACTATCACGGGAGATCGCTATCGGCTGCAGTTGATGCGTTTGAGTCGAGTCCTAAAAGAAAAACGGCCCCTATACGAGCAGCGACACGACAAGGTTATTTTCTTACATGACAACGCTCGGCCACATGTTGCAAAACCGGTGAAAACCTACTTAGAAACGCTTAAATGGGAAGTCCTGTCCCACCCGCCGTATTCACCGGACATAGCCCCTTCCGACTTTCACTTATTTCGTTCGATGGCACATGGCCTGGCCGAGCAGCGTTTCCATTCCTATGAAGATACCAAGAAATGGATCGATTCTTGGATAGCCTCAAAAGACGTGTCGTTTTCCCGACGTGGAATTGATATGCTGCCAGATAGATGGGAGAAAGTAGTGGCTAGTGACGGGCAATACTTTGAGTGACATGTTTTTTACCATATACTTTAAAAAAGCATTACTGTTTACAGAAAAAGACAGCGAGAACTTCTTCAAGGTCCAATAATATTTTTCCCCAACTTTTTCCCTTTCCTGGAGGCCCTTGTCTGCGCTACGTATCGCCATATTTTCCGATAGTATTTCCTTGGAACGGGGATTTACGAAATACCACGTTACAACAGTTATAGCGAATAATTGAAACGCCTGCATGTATATAATAATATGAAATCAATGAAATTACTACCGTACGTTGTATAGCAATTTTTTCCCCCCAACTTTGTAATGCAATGTTTGTTATTGATATTAAGTAATACGTAAACGAGAAAAAAAATAGAATGCCAGCGGTGAACCTTGCCTACTGCGCCGCGCTCGCTTGCCCGACAACGTAGCACAGTTACTGGTATACATACCGCGCGTGAAACTTTACCGTGGATTTTCTCGGAAACCAAGCCATAGTGCATAAATTCCCGTTAGCCTGGTACTTAGGGCAAATACCCCTATAACATACCTGAGTCCCATCAAAATCCATTTGTATCAAGCTTGGAGGTCCTTTTGTCAGCCAAGGATACTATAGCGCCAACATAACTGTCTTCACTCGTTGCCTTGCGCTTTGCAGCACGAGGCTGACAATGGAGATGTGTGAATAATTGTTGGAATTTTTTGAGTATTATGAGTGAGGATAGGAAATTAAATTATACAATGCACGATTGAACGTATAACTGAATATATTTATTGATTGATTTAACTTGACAGCCTAGATCTTTCTTCTGTAGCTCTTATCGCTAGACTAACAGGTGGTAGATATAAAGCTGACCGCGCATCGGTCGACTCTCACACCCTCTTGCGTGCTCGTTCTTTCCACGAGCGCTTCCGCTCTGTCACGAGTAGACTCACATACCTAAACGCTAGCTAAACATCTTCAACACTTCCACCGTTTGCTTGCGTTTTATACACACTTATACCAATACTCTCTCGTAGTGTACAAAAACGTTCTTTTGGTAAAACCTTCGTGAAGATAACTGCCTTCTGTTTTTCTGTTGGAATGTATTCTACTTTCAATACATTTGCCTCGGCTCTCTCACGAATGTAGTGATAGCGGATATCTATATGTTTCGTGCATTTGTGGACCTCAGGATTCCTGACTAACGTTATGGCACTTTGATTATCTATGAATATTACAGTGGCACCGACACATGGACACCCGATATCTGATAACAATGTTCTCAGCCAGATAGCTTCTCGTGATGCTACAGACGCTGCGACGTACTCTGAAGGCCAACGCACATCATTGCCGCCCGGCGCAGCGCCGCGCGGCACGGCTCAGCCCGGTGCGGCACGGTGCAGCAATTCTGCCGTATCGCAGGAACAACACAATTAGGCGCAAAATAATATGGTCCATTCGGCTATAAATCTCAAAAGTATGTGATCGAATTCGTTTTACGATTGTTAATTTCAGCTGAGCCTTTAAAAATAAACTGACCACAAACTACAGTTGTAGATATTATTGACTAGCAGAGCCCTGATTAGGAATCCCAATGATAATTTATATTCATTATTTATTTGTATTTACAATTTGCAAATGTAATTGTCGTTTATTTTCTCGTCGATTACAATTTTAGAGTTCTTCTCAATTTGAGCACGAAATCTTGGATTTATCTGTAACCTTTTCGTTAGTTCTAACTTTATTAAATGGTTAATTATATATTTTGAATATATGTATTGTAACATTGCATGGTGCACCTGCCGTTACAATCAGCTCCCGAACCCTTAGACGGCCGTAATTAAGGAATTTAGTATGAATGGGGGAAGCACGAATGCGTGAGAGTAGCCGCGAGGTTAGGACCTAAGATCCGAGAGGCGACCGTGACTGTACTGAGACTATAGACTGTATCTCTAATTCTGCTTGTTTTTTTACACTTTCTCTATTATGTGGGAGACATGGCCAAAGTGTTGGTGGAGTACGACTTGACCCGACCGACACACACTTACGTGGACGATCCAGACCGTATGAGGCCCACCTAAACTCCAGGCCGCTATGCCCCTGGGGGCCTACTACTACGTCGAGCCAAGAAAAAGCCAGCGAGAACGCGGGGGAGTGCCGAGGGCACTCAGCTACGAGGGAACCCGGTGGTGGAAGTGATTCCCGCCACCCCCAAGAGCCAGCGAACCGCGTTCCGCCAGAAGAATCCTCGAGGATCCCCCTGTACGAATTTGAAGTTTCGCGCGTAGGGCGGCCAGACCGCCATAGTACGATCTAGCAGTCGATAGGCAAATCGATAATTGCCTGACTGCCGAGGGTGCGCAATACCGGCGCCATGCGGTCTCGCTAGACCACTCTGCGTTAGGCCGGCGTTACAGCTAGTTTTGAGGGAGAGCGTTGGTTGTGTTTTGTGCGTTTGAGTTTCTTTCTTCTTCTGGTTGAGTGTGTGGGAGCCCTCGTGGGACACTTTAATCCGAAAGATCGAGGATGAACTTTGCCTACGAGGCACAGGAGTTTTTGAGGTGGCTGGAAAGCGGTAAGCGTTAGCTAACTTTACCCATTTTCCGATTTGAATCCGGCAACGGCCGTCTGCCATCTTGCCTCTAGTCCAGCCACGAGGCTCTTTAGAATTCGGGGATTCGAATAAAGACGACCCCCGAGTCGGTAGGCCGTCACCAGTGTCCTCACCTTAATAGAGAATTGTCGCGTTGTCTTTTGAGTACGGTTTTTCGAGTCGAAATTTATATTTTTGTCGCGTTACGTTCTGCCGCACTCGAGTGCGAGAAGGACAGTCTTAGTTCGGCACTGTCGCCGTCTCTCTTCCTCCTGCGAGGAGACTCCGTCGTTGAGTACGAGCGTGAGCCTGCTTTGTTTTTTTGGGCGTCTCTCGTATTATTGTAAGTTCAAATTTCCGTTAGCCTACGAAGGCAGAGTTAGGTTAAGTTAGTGTTAAGTTCCAATTTTGTAAATATTCAATTAACGAGGGGGCCTAGCCTCCCGTCGGCCCGCCGGTTGCCTATACACGACCGACGGCCGGATCATTTTCTGGTTATTGTTAATTTCTTAGATTTTAGGTAATTATTTATGGGCACCTCGTGGTGATTATTCTACTAGTCAATCGTGATATTGTTCCGCGAGGTACCGATTTGACGAGTTAATTATTAGTCCTTATTTTTCTGTTATTGCTGTCCTACGTGGAAGCTCTAGTTTTTCTAGTATTGTTGTAAAACTCGCAAATCGAGGCGAGGCCGCCTTTACACGGCCTGCAGCCGACTAGTACCTGACGGAAAGTACCCCCGGGTACGCACGATTATTGTTATTAATTTTGTTTTATCCGCTTTTCTATCTTCTTAAATAGATTTTTATATTCTTGTTACACGAAACTCCACGAGTAGTTATTTAACGCCGAGCTCATCCTTAATCTGATCCCGACCCCTCTCCGCGGTACTGAAGCTAGCCGCCGCATTAGATTCCGTTAGGCTTTGTTTGTTTAGAGAATTTTGAAAGTGGCGAGAAGTCGCCTGGCGCCCAACATATTAAATTCTAGATCTCGGGTATAGCTGTGTGCACGTTGGATTGACCCCGGAGACTGGCTATCCGGTCCAGATCCGAGGGTCACCAAAAATCCACGTCACAGTATATATACATATACCTATGTATAGAAGTAATCTACTTCTGTACTTCATCTTCACTGATCGCTGACATAACGTTGAACTCTGAATCCGACGCCTGCTACCGATAATGCGGATTGTATTTTAAATTGGTGAAACGAATTATGAAGTGCATCATTTTTTTTCTTCAAAATTGCCATGGCAAATATACAGCAAACAGACGATTCATACTGCTCAGTTTCTGTAAATTGCGAGCAGTATTATGGATAATTCTGACGAGGAAGCTATTATCGTTGCCCTTGAATTTGAGGAAACCGAGAGGCAAGAACAACAAGGCCTGAAACGTAAATGGGTACACGATATTTGTATCGATAGAACTCGTAATGGAGAATATTATACATTATTCCCACATCTCGTGCGTGACCCATCCAAATTTTACAAATACTTCAGAATGTCCCACACCAAATTTAAAGAACTACTTAGTTATGTTAAGGTTGATTTAACTAAAGAAAAGACTACTTTCCGGCGACCAATAGAACCCGAACAACGGTTGGCAGTGTGTCTCAGGTAGGCTAAAAATAAAACATTTGTCACTAAAATTTCATCGTATCTCTTATACCGTATTTCAAGATAATGCATAATGCATACGTTTCAGATGTCTGAGCACAGGCGATTCTTTCGCAAGCATAGCTTTAGGCTATAGTATGGGAGAGTCGACAGTGCGCCGAATTGTACATGAGACCTGTGAATCAATCTGGAATAGATTATCTCCAAAAGTGCTTCAAACTCCGGATACGGATGCATGGCTTAATACAGTGGAATTTTCCAAATTGCATAGGTACACTAGATGGTAAACACGTCGTAATTCAAGCACCTGCGAACAGTGGCTCAATGTACTTTAATTACAAAAGGACATTCAGCATTGTACTTATGGCACTTGTAGACGCCGACTATCGGTTTATCACCATAGATGTTGGTGCATTTGGCAAAAATAGTGATGGTGGTATATTAATAAATTCAACTTTTGGAAATAAAATTTATAATGGCACGATAAATATTCCTAACGATAAACCATTACCTGGAACTGACCATCCTGCAGTACCATACGTCATTGTAGGTGACGAAGCCTTCGCCTTAAATAAAAACATTATGCGGCCATACCCAGGTGCGCACTTGCATGACGATGAATCAAACAAAATTTTTAATTATCGATTGTCTCGTGCTCGAAGAGTTTCTGAAAACGCATTTGGCATATTAACACAAAAATTTAGAATATATCAACGACGAATTAATTTAAAACCGGAGCATGTGGACAAGGTTGTTCTAGCAACTTGTTGCTTGCATAATTTTTTGCGGAACGACGTTTTACAACATTCTGTACATCTTGGCTCTCTCTCTCTCTGAGGCTCTGGTCTGGTCTGACTGCCGCTCGTCTGTGCGAAATTACGTCCTTTAACAAGACTGTGGTGAATCATACTTTCGATCGAATGTTCTTCTCGGACCCATAGGCCCACCTCTTCTCTTCGCCGCACTGGAATATAGGGTTCGTGTTTCTATTTCTCTTATTTTCTTCCTTTCGCTCACCTGGTCTCTCATAACCTCTTTTCGCTCTTGACTTCTCTTATGCCGGTCCCTATGATCCGTCTATCGATTGACTTGACTATCGATTGTCTGTTTGATTGACGTCATTAGTCGCGGCGCCACCGGGCTCGTAGTGGCTGTGGCGCCATGTCACGGGGCTCTCGCTCCTCGTGTGCCCCCCCCCCCCCCCCCTCCCCTGCCTGTCGCGACGCCTTTTGAGTCTCCGCGGCACTCGTCGTCGCGCAGCTCACCTGTGTTCGCGCGGGAACTGCCATTTTCAAATGCCGAGGCTAAGACTATGCGTGCAAAGCTCTCCGCTTATGATACAGATGTAGCAAAATTCATGCGTAGCTCGAAGGAAAGCGTTGAAAAGAAAACGTCACTCCAGGAAGCTTTTCAATACTATCAGACTGCTTTTAATACGGTATATGCTGCCTATTCCACTCTGGTTGGTGAAGTGCTGGCGAAAGAATAATGTACGGAAAGGTGAACCTAGCTCGCGAAGAGATAACTCGTGCGTGCACCAGTAGCATTCAGAAGGCCTTTGAGTCTGCTCTCAGCGCAGCTGTCAGAGATCAAATAACCGATGTGTGCTCTGCAGGGCTCAAGGACGTGTTTTCTACAACGTTGCTACCCTCGGTGTCGACCTACGCGAGTGTCGCTTCTAATGACCTCAATGCCAAAGCCAATAGGGTCCACATCGCTCGCGGACCCACCGTCTCAATCAAAAATTCCACTAGCTTTTTTATCACACCGACGGCACAAGCAGCCGCAATTTTTTCGTCATCCTCGCTAACGAGAGAAGCGGTTATTAAAAACGTGGACCCTGCCGGATTGGGCATGAAGGTGGAGCGTGTGTCCAATGCGAGGAACAATGGCATACGTATCGACGAAAAAATTCGTGCACTCCCTGTGCTACAGAAATTAGGCCTCGAAGTCAGTACCATCCCTAAGTTCCGTCCTCGCATCATTATACACGGTGTACCAGCAACCCTCACATCTGAAGAGATCCAGACCGACATCGTTAAACTTAATTTGTTTGTATCTAACGACCCTGAAGTCAAGGTGATCTACATGTCGCGAGAAAATCGCAACACACGTGCATGTGTCATCGAGGTCTCACCTGAGACCCGAACGATCCTTAAAAGCAAGCAGAAGATCTATCTCCGTTATGTCTCCTGCCGCTTCGACGACCACGTCAGGATACTTCAGTGTTTCAAGTGTCTGACTTTTGGCCACTTAGCCAAGGATTGTACTAACTCTACACATTGCGCACACTGCTCTGGAGCCCATGAAACTTCGGCCTGTAGAAATCGCTCTGAGGACCCTATCTGCTACAACTGCAAGACCAACCACCCTGATGCAGACTGCTCACATAGTGCCCTTGACGGCAAAAAATGCTCAGCGCTCTCAAAACGTATTGCTGACAAAGCTCGCAACACTGATTATGGCTAGTCGTACACCAAACAATGCGCGCGACTGTCTCCGTTTGTGTCACGTCAACTGTCAATCTCTGAAAGCCACCTGGACGAATTTCGCCTTTTCTTCACTGATACTTTTCATCATGTCATTTGCATGTCAGGAACTTGGCTTACGCTACAGATCTGTGACGAGTTCGTCCAATTACAGGACTATAGCCTCTTGCGGTGCGATCGACGCGAACGAAATGGTGGTGGGGTCGGTATTTACGTGCATGCCTCCCTGCGCGCACGTGTCCTCACTGATTCAGGCGGCACCTACTGTAACAAGCCTCAGTACCTTCTCGCCGAAATCACGACACCAAGTAACGCAAAAATACTGGCCTGCGTTGTCTACCGTCCCCCACATGCTGGCTTTTTGACCGTTTTCGAGGATGCCTTCCTTCAATACAGTATCCTATACCCGCACTACATAATCTTCGGCGACTTCAACTCTGACTTAAACATCAGCACGCATGACAGTGATCATCTCCGGAATTTTGTATACATGTCCAACCTTCATATAGTCCCTTATACCCCCACGCATCATGTGCGTGACGCATCAACTCTACTTGATCTTTGCATCATCGACGACGAAAATAAACTAGTGGACTATGGTCAGCACGATGTCCCTTTTCTTTCGGTCCATGACTTGATATACGTCGTATATAGGATAGTAGTTGATAGACCACCTCCTCGTGAGTTTATGTGCCGCGATTTCAGGACCTTCGACTCCGAAGCCTTCCTCGCACAATGAAGTAGTATGGACTGGGACGCCTTCTATAGTTCTGACACTCTTGACCACAAAGTGTCTGTCCTTAACATCCACCTACTGTCTTGTCTTAATATTCATGCACCTGTCATTAGGGTAAAATCAAAAACGCTTCCTGCATCGTGGCTAACTGATGCAATTAAAACTCACATGAGACTTCGGGACAGGGTACGTCGGGATTGGCGTAGGCGCCGCACCGCTGACACACGAAATAGATTTAAACACCTTCGAAACCATGTGCAGGATATGATAAGGACTGCAAAAAGCGATTACCTCAATCACATTTTCTCTGACAGGTCCTGCGCTAGATCGACCTGGAAAGAATTGCGAAATCTCGGCTTAATAAAATCACGCAACAGCGCTATGCCCCTGGCCACTTCGGTGACGAGCCCGAATGATTTTTTCGTGTCTGTGGGTGCTGATCCGGCCTATTCGCCACCGCCTGCGTATTACTTAGGTGAGAGCGCGTATAGTGATGACCGTTTCTACTTCCGGGACATTGGCGTTAACACTCTCTTCAAAGCTATCGACCACTCGAAATCCTCTGCTATAGGCGTCGACAGACTTTCGATAGGTTTGATTAGACTCGCTCTTCCGTACATATGGCCAATGATTCACCATCTCATGTCCTCTCCTCTTTCGCTCGGCATTTATCCTACTTTGTGGAAGCATGCACTCGTCACGCCTCTTCCGAAGGTAAAAACACCTACTTGCCCGAATGAATATCGGCCAATTTCGATTCTATGCGCTCTTTCAAAGTGTCTTGAAAAAATCGTGGCAGATCAAGTGACTGAACACTTAGTCACTCAGAACCTACTCGATCCATGCCAATCTGCCTACCGTGCTGGTCACAACACCCAGACAGCTCTCCTCCGCATACTCGATGACGTTCGACAGGCCGGGGACTCGAGGCAAGTTACCTTACTAGTATTATTCGATTTCTACAAGGCCTTCGACCGGGTCAGGCATGATAAGCTTGTTAATATACTGCGGAAACTAAAGTTCTCACAGTCTTCTCTGCTCTGGTTTTGTTCGTACCTCACTGGAAGACAGCAATCCACCCGAGATCATCTGACTGGCAACGAATCGGAATGGGCTAGCATTAAAAATGGTGTCCCTCAAGGCTCCGTTCTCGGGCCTCTTCTGTTTGTCCTGTACCTTCACGGTCTTGGTAATTTGCTCAGGCATTGTAGATATAATCTATACGCAGATGACCTACAAATCTATTATCACTGTAAGCCAGACGACCTGGCAGATGGTATCAGAGCTGTTAATGAAGACACACTCTCGATCTCAAAGTGGGCTGCATATCTGGGACTGCGACTCAATTATGACAAAACAAAGGCAATTGTCATGGGCACCCGGCGCTTCATTGCGAATATTAAATTCGATGACCCTCCCTCCGTCTCTGTTGGCAACGTGAACGTACCTTTTTCGTTGGAAGTGACTTGCCTTGGCGTCACCCTCACCGGCACTTTATCGTGGACTGAAAACACGGGCAGAATTGCGAAAAAACTGAACAGCATAGTCTATCAGCTGAAGCTATGTAGGAACATCCTGCCACAAGAGCTCAGAGTGCAGCTCATCACGACATTAGTTTTCCCACACCTGGACTATTGCTGTCTATCGTATCTTGACTTATCGAAGGAACAAGAATTGATCCTCTGTCGCTCTGTAAACGCTTGCATTCGTTTCGCGTTAGACGTTAGGCGTGATGCGCATATCACGGAGTTCTACCTGCAACTGAAATGGCTCAAACCCAAGGAAAGAAGGTTGTACTTCCTCGGATGCCTTATTTTCAAAGTACTCGCCTCTCATACCCCTAAGTTTCTGTTTGACAGGTTAGATATGCAGGGAAATCACTCACACAGGAGTTCCAGAAGACCTATGGATTGGCTTCAACCGCCTCGCTGCAGGACAGAACTCTTTAGGCACTCTTTCACAGGTGCTGCCCTTGATTTCTGGAATGGCCTTCCACCAACTCTGCGGCAGACGGATACGATCGAAGCGTTCAAAAAACTCCTCTTCGCTCACCTGCTATCCACATACGCGTGATGATCAGCGTCTCTGCCTGCCTCCGCGACACAAGGCGGGTGGACCGAGTAGCTTGCTGACGTGTCGCGGGAGTCTCTGCAGATGGTGCTCTGCAGAGTTCTTCATCGTCAACTTTATATTGTAGCGTTTTGCGCAATACGTAGAATTCACGGCTGTTTCATAGTCTGCTCATATACATATTTTTATCTCTGGTTTATTTCTGGTTAGTCCTTTGTATCGTCTTCTTACTCTGTCTGTTTTTAATCCCTACTCTTATATTTTATCTTTTTCATCTGTTACCTAGGTTTAAGCTTATGAACTATTTCCTTATTGTTCTTGTTTTTTTTTTTTATATTTTTTTCTGTACTCTTATATTTTCAATTTTGATCTGTTACCTAACATCTGAAACTTTTATTTTTACTTTATTTTTATTTTTGTCCTCATTGTCTTAACTATACTCTTATATCTTTTTATCTATTTTTATCTGTTATCTAATTTCTAAAACTCTGATCTTTGCTTGTGATACCACTGGTTTTTCTGCTGAACTTTGTTTCTTTTTTTTTATGTACAATGCACCTGTAACGTTCTATGTACTTAGCTCAGCGCTTGAGGGGACCTGTCCCAGAGCGCATAATAAATATCGCTTTCTCTCTCTCTCTCTTGTCACGGATAATGGCGTAATGCCGTGAGTTGATGATCATATCTTCTCTGCAGTAAATCCTCTGTCAATAATGTTGTATCAAGATTCGCGGCAGCGAATCGCCGCCAAGTACCAAGCCCCAAAGTTTTTTTTTCTTATTATTTTTATTTTGAAGTTAGGCGAGCGCAGCCAAGAATTATTTTCCCGAGGCAACGGTTTATACCTGTAAACATACCGTTATATCTCCCGAATGCGTGAATATTATCGGATGAAATTTACGAGATTATGAGTCCCAGTCCAAATGAGTTCGTTGTCCAAATTCGAACAGAATCGGTCGTTTGGTTCCAGAGATATTAACTGTTAAAGTTGATGAAAAAACACAATCTTCTTCTTCTTCTTCTTCTTCTTCTTCTTCTTCTTCTTCGCCCCATTTTTCGCTAGACGCTTGCTAGGGACCACGATATCAATCGAACGGCTGTATGTATCGACTTGAAATTTAAAACGTAGCTGTTCTCCATCGAAATCTAGCTCCCTATTGTTTTTGGTGCGAATCGGTACTCACACTCGGTCAGGAGATTTTAATAAAGTCACAAAGCGCTTAGTACGGCAAAATGGCCGCCCGAGGGCGTTAATTAAATTTATATATTTTTTATTACAGGGTAATTCAGGCTGGACGCACCACCTCAGGTGGGTGTATTCCTCCTGTTGTATAGGCTTTATTACTGTAGCCTACTGCGTTAGTAATTCGGAGGGTCGGCGTCTTCCCAGAGGTGAGGTAAAGGTTTCACTTTGAGTCGCGTCGACGAAACTTGATTTTATTAATGAAATACAAAGAATGATACAAAAGGTAAAAGGTTCTAGTCGTAGGTTGAGCACTTGCTCACGTTCGAGTCCTTGAGTATTCCGGGATTACTACCCAGCTCTAAAAGATTCTGCTCAAGACTGGTGCGCCGGGGGTCGGCGCCTAATTTATGCCTAAACGATGCATGGTCAGCTTTCCCAAGTATTTAGGTCGATGCTGAACCAGTACATTTTCTTTATTGCTTAACTATAAACATCTGACAAATAAGCTATTTGTTAATTCAGCTAATTAATGAGGTTAGCTTACAACATCCCTCCCATCGCAGAAGAATAGGCCTCCGGAATATAGTGCCCGTCTGTATCGTATTTCACTAAGCTGGTGTCTTTCTGTTCATGGGTTATGCCTGCCACCGGACTACCATTTCTGTGCCAATGCTTTATTTGAGGTAGGTCCGATTGGCTTACATTTCAGGGTTATTGCGTTCGAGTTAGTTCCTTGATGGCTATAGTTAGTATTAGGTACAGTTAACTATTCTATGTAAACCCGTGTGTTCCCGATATTTTGTGTAATCTTAAAACTAACTTATACAGTACAAGTGATAGGCGAATTTCTCTTAAAAAAGAATCTGCCGGTAGGCAGTTTCCGCTCCCGTGGCCGTGGTGGTTCCATGGCAGGGGTCCGAGTGTCACCTCCTGTGACTCTTCGCTTGCTTATATACCTATACACTATGAAACCCATGAATGATAATACTAATACACTGCTTATCGAGTAGGAAGTGGCGGTATGCGCTAGATGCGTTACATAATTAGTTTGCCTATTTTCCATCTCGTTATGCAGATCGCTCAATCTAGACCCTAAAGAGTTGAGTTCGGCGGCATCGTGTAGTACGTTTTTTAGCGCCACTTTCCCACTGACATTCCCTACCTTGGGGATCACTTGTATGTCGTTCTCGTGTAGGCTAAGGTTAAATGTCGGTAAGTAGTTGAACTTCTGCGTTTGCTGGTATCGTCGTAGTGTTTCCAGACGGAAATCTTTTGCAGTTACAGTACATTTCCCGTTGAGAGTTAACGTGCCAGTCCCTAATAATGTTTCGTGCTGCGCAGGGTAACCGTTACAAGTTATCGCGACAGTATCGGGTTTTGGAACAATGAATATCCACGCTCCTTCTCGGTGTAACCTAATTATTACTGTCCTGTCTAGCTTCATTATCCTTTTGGGACACTCCGCTAAGGGCGTGTCAGCCTTTGCGAATATTGAAAGTTCGCAAGGTATTCCGTCGCGAATCACGTTCGTGGGATGCCGGGGGTCACACAGGTAGTGTGATCCGAAATGTTTGCAGGATTCTAAATCAACCTGCCGCATACGTACAAAATTCCGGTATTCCTGGTCTACTACGGCTAGTTCTTCTGCGGTTTCTAGGCAACAATAGGTATCGTTCTGTACATGCAGGGGAAGTGGATATATTTTGCTAACACTATACTCCTCATTCCCGACTAGAGGTATCTCTATCACGGTTACTATACCGTCCTGGCGTCCGTAGGATTTTACGTCAGCTGTCGCCATTAGTGCTGGGATACCTGAGCGTGTCAAGGGTATAGGGAAGCTATGCCCTTGAGGTAAATGCGGTAGTGCTGACTCAAGGTATTCCAATATTTTTGCGGGCGGAAGTACTTTCGGATTGACCGCTCCCTTGCTTATATCGTTCAGATAGTCTACGAGATCTTTTACGTCGTTCAACAATGCTTCTACTATTAAACCTATTGATTCAATGTGCTCGTCGAGATTCTGTCTTGCGGAATTCTTCTCGATGGCATTGGTTAGACTTAACTCTAAATGTCTGTTAACCTCGAGTAATGCCTTTTCGTTAGCCTCTATGTTCTTCATGGAGCTATTAAATATTTCTAAGGAAGAGGAAACAATCTGTATCTGTTTATTCATTACTGTCTTCAAATTAGTCTGATCGCTTCGGAGAGCATCTATTTCTTCGTCTATTCTTGCTGCGTCCGCTGCGTCCATGGTCCCGAATAATGACTTTGCTATCGAGCCTAAACCGTCGACTAAACCTCGTCGTTTCCGCGTTTCTGTGCCTACTATATCGTGTAATAAATCTAGGTCTTTTTCCACTTTACCTAACATACTACTCACTTCGTCGCTGAGCGTCTCACACAGTATTGAGTTCGCGTTGGTTGGTTTCTTACATGTTTTGCCTATGTTTGCTAAATGCGTCTTTACGTTCATTTCGCGTTTGAAAAGGCTACCCAAGTCCATATTCACTACTAAGCTCCACTTATTTTTGTAGATTTGTAGTGTGCCTATCTTCTCAAAATAAATCCCTGGATTGTGATCGAACTTGACTACCTCGTATGGCGTTCCTTCTACTGCGCCGTTGGTGCCTATAACCACGAACAATCTGAAATCCCGACAAAAAGGTATTACTATCTAGATCCCCTCCCTCCTGTTGAAAGTGATAAAGGGTTAGGATGGGGTAGGAAATTTTTTTTTTTTTTTTTTTTTTTTTTTTTTCGCGTTGACGACTACCGATTAGTGCTCCACGAACAGTTTTAACCGGTTGACGTGCACTTTCACCTCCTTTCTACCCTTTTTGATGGTGTAGTTGACTTCCGAATTCCTCTCTAGGATAACATAGGGTCCTATGTATTTCGGTGTGAGTTTTTTCGACCTGCCTCTTCTAACTGTTTCGTCCAGTAACAAAACTTTATCCCCTGGATTGAATATCGTTGTTTCAGTTTTCTTATCGTAATATGCCTTTGCTTTTTTCTTGGACGCATCTAAATTTTGTTTCGCTGTAAGATTGGTTGTCCTGAGTCTTTCGCGTAGCTCTTGTACGTAGTCATCGTATGCATACGTCAGCCTTGGTGCCTGCTTCATCGATGAGGGTATCTCGGCGGTATGTCCGAAAACTAGTTCGAATGGCGTAAAGCCCGTCGACGTATGAGGCGTCGTGTTGTAGGTGAACATTGCGTAAGGTAACCACTCATCCCAGTCGCCCTGGTCCTTATCGATGTAATTTTTTAAGTACTCGGCTAATGTCCTGTGGGATCGCTCTAGTGCTCCGTTTGATTCTGGATGGTATGCCGTCGTTTGGATTTTTTGTATTTTCAAGAGTTTACACACGTTTTTAAATACTTCTCCAACAAAATTCGTCCCCTGATCTGTGAGTATGACTTTGGGGGTTCCGTATTCACATACTATGTTTTTCACGAATTCTTTGGCAACTGTTGTAGCTTCCTGATTGCTTAATGGCATGGCTTTACTGAATTTTGTTAGTGCGTCTTGAAAAGTGAGCACATACTTGTGCCCTCTTTGTGTTTCAGGCAAAGGACCTACAATATCTAGAGCACATTTTTCGAATGCCTGCTCAGGCGTATCTGTCACTATCATCGGTGCTTTGCGCATTTTTTGCGTTTTATTCACTTGACATTTTGCACACTTGCTGATATAGTTTTCTACAGCTTTCCGCATGTGGGGCCACTCGTGTTCCATTTTGATTCGTTTTAGAGTTCGTGATGTTCCTTGATGGCCTCCCATGGGGGCGTCATGGTATTCGTATAATATTTTTTCCTTTTCCGCCTCTGTGTAATTTTGTTCCGAATCTTCAGCTTCGCTTATCTCTGTTTCCTCTTCTGAAGCTACCTCTTCCTCGAGCTCCTGAAGATGCGAGTGTATAATGTAGATTCTGCTCAATGCATCCGCATTGGTATTCAATCTTCCTGGCTTGTAAACTACGTCATATTCATATTCGGCGAGTTTGATCCTCATTCTCAATAACCGCGAACCAGGATCTTCGATTTTAAAGATCCATTTTAGGGGAAGGTGATCCGTGATCACAGTAAAATGTGTTCCGTACACATACGGGCGAAACTGCTTGGTTCCAAAAACGATTGCCAGCATTTCCCTCTCGGTCGTTGAGTAGTTTCTTTCGGCCTTGTTTAGAGTTCGGCTCGCGTATGCTATCGGCAAGTCCTGACCTATTTGTCCTTGAGATAGGACAGCTCCTATCGCTTTGTCGGAGGCGTCTGTAGTTATTAGAAATGGTTTCGCGAAGTCTGGGTACTGTAAGATGGGTGCACTAATCAGCTTGTTTTTTAATATCTCGAACGCGTTCTCCTCCTCCTGCGTCCATTGGAATGTCACTCCTTTCTTCGTCAGCTGCGTTAGTGGTCGTGCTATGCGCGAGAATCCTTCTATGAACCTCCTGTAATAGCCTGCTAGGCCTATGAATGATTGTACTTGCTTGACGCTGGTCGGGCTTTCAAATTTTTTAACATCCTCAATTTTCGAGGGATCTGGCAGTATACCATCCGCAGTAATTACATGCCCTAGATAACTAGTTTCTTTTCGCAGGAACCGACATTTTTCTGGTTGAAGTGTCAAATTACTTTCCCTAAGCCGTTTTAAAACTTCGATGAGCCTGTCGTTATGTTCCTTCAGCGTTGCACCATGGATGACGATGTCGTCCAGGTAAACGTAGCATTTTGAAGCCTGCAACCCCGCTAGTACTGTGTTTATTATACGTTGAAACGTCGCGGGAGCATTCTTGAGCCCGAATGGCATCGAATTATATTCGTAATGTCCGTGCGCTTTTGCAAAAGCAGTTTTCTCCTTATCCTCTTCGGCCATTGGGATCTGGTGGAATCCGGATGCGAGATCTAGCGTAGTAAAATACTTTGCTTTTCCTAATTGGTCCAGGATTTCTGTTATATTGGGTAGGGGGTACGAGTCTCCCACCGTTATCTTGTTCAGTTTTCTATAATCAACTACTATCCTGAATCTCTGTTTTCCCGAAGCGTCGGGTTTTTTGGGTACCACTAAGAGTGGTGCGTTCCATTGGCTCCTACTTGGACGTATCACGCCGTTCTCAAGCATCGTCTCTACTTGTTTCGTCACTTCCTGTTTCTGCGTTTCTGGTAGTCGGTAAGGACGAACATTTATGGGTTTTCCTCCCTCCACAAGCGTTATGCTATGCTCCGCCGCATTAGCTATACCTAACTTGTCCCCAGGTAAATAAAACGTTTCGCTATAGTTTTGACATATTTCCAGCAAGGCTGCCTTTTCTTCCTCGTTGAGGTGATCTGTGTCGATGGTATCAAGCAACAATTTAAATCTCTGATTTCCCGTCTCTTTGGTCAGTAAACCAATGTAGGCTGTCTCTTCTTTCTGTGCTTCGTCGTCTGCTTCTCCTAATTCCTCCAATTCCACGGTTGGGGTATCTAGTAATACTTCGTGATCGTTGAGGTTCATTATGTCGACGACGCATTCCTGGTTTACTGGCCTGGTTACGCAACTTCCCAAGTATACCTTGTCAGCGAGTTCTCTTTTTTCTACAATGCCAATGTACTGGCTGTTTGTTTTCACGCTTACTTTCGTTATTGATCGTGGTTCTAAACTCATTTTCCTCACTCTCGGTTGTCTTAATATGTTTAAACGTTCCCCGTACAAGAAGAGTGCGCTGGCGCCTTTCCCTATAGCGGCTCCATGGTTCTCTATGAAATCTATTCCTAGTATTCCGTCGGTATCTAGGTTAAAGTCGTCTCCTACGACAAGAAACGTATGCTGGATAATTCGATTTTTTAGTCGAATTTCTAGTACGGCTTTACATAGTGCTTTTATCGCACCTTGTCCTATCCCTGTGATACTTGTCGCCTCATCTATGACTGGTAAATCGTCTGCTAGCATACTTACTTTAATAATGCTGACATCCGCTCCGGAGTCTACTAACATGGCTAATCTTTCTTTGGTTGTTCCGTTAGCTGTTAATTCAATTCTATTTCGACTTGTTCTTTCAGAATTTGCAACGTTCACAGATTTATACGAGCTAGCGGTCTTTGTACCTTGATTTGGTCCCGTGTTTTTATTTCCTGAAGAGTTCTGTTGGCCAGTAGTATTCTTCTGGTTTTCCCTAGGTTCCTCATCGTTATTTTTAGTCCGTCGCTCATCGCGGCGCATTCTATCACGGCAGTCTTTGTATAGGTGTCCTTTACGTTTACAGAAATTACAATGTAGCTCTATTCGATTTATCGTTTTATTCGAGCCTCCTCTGGCCTGTGTCTGACCGTCAGATTTCTGAGTACAATCTCGTGCGATGTGCCCTATTCGATTACATTTTAAACACCTTACGCCTAGTCCGTTTCTATCCCCAGTGTAGTTTGCTCGGCGGTTTATTGCGTTCGTACCGTTCTGAGATTTTTCTTCTTCTTCTGCACCTCTAATGGATGCAGCTAGATCCGTATAGTGATATGATTTCACCAGTGTTCTCAGGTTGACCCTCAACCCGTTTTCGAAGATGGCTAGTGTTTGGTATCTAAGTAGATCCTCTATGACTTTTCGTTCACTAACTACCTCTGTTCTAGCTCCGCATGATCTAATCAAATCCATCATGAGTTGGGTTACTCTCTTTCCATAATCGTGCACATTTTCGTTTGTGCCTTGCTTGCTTGAGAATAGGTCAACTAGCATCGCGGGAGTCGAACTTTTCGCCCCGTATAACATTAAAAGCTCATCTTTTAAATTTTCAAACGAGTTTATCTTCTTGTATCTAAGTTCCATAGCTGCTTCACCCTGGATTTTTGTCTTCACGATTAATTCTAATACATCTGCCCTCTGTGCTGGGTTCACCTTGTCAATTGCATATTCTGCCGTCTGCAGCAGATCGTCTACTTTGCGCGGATTGCTACCGTCGAAAACGTCGATCATTTGTCGCGCCTCTTTTAATGTCAGATAGTCCGTCATTTTGGTTGGTCTCTCACTTTCCGGCTTTTTACTCGACCTTTCCGAAACGCTTGGAGGTACGGTTGAAAAAGGGGAAGAGGGTTGTACAAAGGGTGATGGTGAGGAGGTTGGAGGGTTTAAAGACTGTGCTGTATTTCTAACGAAATTGCGTAGGACTCTACGAATATCTTCGATACTATCTGCCTCTGATACTGCTATCTCGTAAAGTTCGCAAATTAGGATTAGTTTTTCTTTACTTAGATCTTGGATCCACGAAGTACGGCCTGAAGCAATAAGCTCTTCGATCTTGGCTTGGCTACTAGACATTTGTTCTAATACCTGTACAGCTATTTTAATACGTAACTCTGACGCATTTCCTTTTTCAATTTTCTGGCAGTTAGACTCTCAATAACAATGTTTCCGGCTTAATGGTTAGGTACTGCAAAAGATTGACTTACAGTAGGACGATCATCTTCTTCCTTTTCCTCTCTGCGATAGCTGAATGGCTGTGGACTTCCGGCTGGCCCGTGTTGTCCTCTACTGCTACTGATTACGGCTACGACTGCGTGTTGTGCTTGTGCGCTTGCACTCTCGATCTTCGAGCTTCCTTTCCTTGGATATCACTCTCGCTTCGTCTTGCGACCTCTGGTACATCCACTGACTCGATAAAAAAAACCGCTGCCACCAATGTTGTATAGGCTTTATTACTGTAGCCTACTGCGTTAGTAATTCGGAGGGTCGGCGTCTTCCCAGAGGTGAGGTAAAGGTTTCACTTTGAGTCGCGTCGACGAAACTTGATTTTATTAATGAAATACAAAGAATGATACAAAAGGTAAAAGGTTCTAGTCGTAGGTTGAGCACTTGCTCACGTTCGAGTCCTTGAGTATTCCGGGATTACTACCCAGCTCTAAAAGATTCTGCTCAAGACTGGTGCGCCGGGGGTCGGCGCCTAATTTATGCCTAAACGATGCATGGTCAGCTTTCCCAAGTATTTAGGTCGATGCTGAACCAGTACATTTTCTTTACTGCTTAACTATAAACATCTGACAAATAAGCTATTTGTTAATTCAGCTAATTAATGAGGTTAGCTTACAACAGCCTTGCTAAAATCAAAAAGCAACAGAACAGTAACACAACCAATATCCACCGCCTTCTTAACGTCGTCAACAACTCTGAGCAATGCAGTTTGGGTGCTATGCCCCTTGCGGAAGCCGGACTGGGCAGGATCAAGAATGTTCTCGCGATCTAAAAATAGATTAATTTGGTTAGCTATCACACGTTCAAATACTTTTGAAAGATGGCAGAGATTTGCTACCGGCCTAGTATCAGAAACAGAGTTGGGCGGACTACATTTGCTGAGTGGGATAATGTACGCCTTTTTCCATATGTGGAAAAGTGGGAAGGTGGAGGAGCGACAAGACAGATTAAAAAGACTAGCTAGGCGAAGAGCAAGTGAGGGCAGAACCCCTTTGAGGTGATATAACTGGTCCTCATCAGGGCTTCGTCCGCGAGATTTCGACACATATGACAAAAGGACGGCCAAGACTTGATGCGTTTCAATAGGCATGAATGAGAACCGGGACTGAACACTAGGGTGATCAGCAAGGATAAGTGCCAGGTCATCAGAGGAACAAGGCGGGTGAGCATGAGTAACAGCGGAATAGTGTAGGTTGAGCTCCGAAGCTGTGAAATGATGCAGAGGTGACACAGGTGAGACATTTATAAGGCAAAGACGTCTGAGCTCAGCCCAAATGCTAGACGCGTCAGGCAGGCTGTTGATGCGCTCACTGAGAAAATTGTTCTTGGCAATCTTAATCTGAGATTTAACATCCTTGCGCATGGCACGGTACTGATTGAACGCAACGACAGATCCTGTCCGTCTCGCTGTATCGTAAAGCCTATTACGGAGTTTCATATCGCGCATGATATCCGCAGTTTAGCCAAGGAGTAGAGGGCTTAACAACGTTCCGCGTAACAACTGGAGCATAACTGTCAAGGGTGGTCGAGATAGAGCTGCACAAGGACTCTACTAAGATGTCAATATTATCACAGGAGACGGACAGTGCTTGGGCAAAGGCCGAAGCCAAAGTACTGTTGAGAGCTATCATATCATACTTTTTAAAATCACGGTACCTAAATAACTGACTTGGCCGCGACGGCCGCGGCAACTTATACTCAAGCTCAATTAGATCATGGCCAGCAATAAATGGGGCCGCCGATTTAGCAAAAGAGTGCATGTTGTCCGATGAATCAATGATGGCAACATCCAGCCAGGAATCAGAATGTGCAGTATGATGAGTATTACCATACGGGACCAAGAAAAGAGAATGACTAAAGATCAGATCACGCAAATATGTAGTCTCAAAATTACTGGAGCTTAGGTTGCAATTTAAGTCCCCCATTAATATGACGTTACTGTAACTAGGAAAGAGTTTGATGAGCTTGTCAATAAAACCGTCGAGCAGGGCAGCCTTATGCCTGCGATAACCTATTGCAAAGGGAACTTTATCGTTACCCGACTTGATTTCAAGAATAAGAAATTCTGGAGAATTTGAGAACATGGGAGGAGAGGACGCGAGATTTTCACAAAGCAGAGACTCATGGACGTAACAAGCAACTCCTCCACCCAACTTCCCAATTCTATCATTACGCAAGAGATAATAGTTAGGCAAAGTGACGAGCTCATCAAGGATTCCCGGATGCAGCCAAGATTCAGAAACCAATATGATATGATAAAAGTTATTAAAAAAGAAAAGCCTGATGTGGTCCATATGCCCAAGCAAAGAGTTGGCATTGAAGTGGGATAGTTTGAGGTGACGTGCAGATTGAGCTGAAGAAGTGCCGAGCACTGCGCTGTCCAGCGGCAACCCGGATTGTCAGGTGTCCGCACGGCGTCGAGAACCAGAAGGACCCGGACGAGGTACCTGATCCATGCTTCGGTGTCCTGGGGCATCGCTCGCCTGAGCTCGAGTCAGCTGGGCTAAGTCCGCATCTGAGCGGATCGTGACTCTACTAAGACGTGACGTAGATCTCACCATTTCGGGCCCAAACAAATCGATAGCCACACGGCTTAGCAACGTCCTTCGCCTTCCTCAGAAGCGCAGCCATGGCAGGGGAAAGATGCTCATTGATAAAGATCGGCCTATGAGGATGCTCGCCAGGCAGGCCAAACTCGTCAGCATACACATGTCCCACTTTGCGCTTCGCCGCGAGGAATCGGTTGCGGCAGTCGACGGATAGAAAACGTGCCACAATTAGGCGCGGCAGATTAGAATCACGAGTGCTCTTGATGCGCGTGATCTCGCAGATTTCGGACTTCTCGACCTTTATTGCAAGGCGGGCAGCAATGGACAGCAGAACCACATGTAGATCTTCGGCATCAGTCTCAGGCACACCCGATATCATCAGATCTCGCGATAAATGATGGTGTTCCAACTTCCCTAATCGCGCGGAAAGTTCTACACTCTGCGCAGACAGGCGCGCAGCATCCACCACTTGCACTTTCTGCAAGTCCTCCAACTCCGTGACGCGGGCCTTGAGCGCAGAATTTTCAGCGGTAAGGACATCACACTTAGCACGCAGCTCATTTGCAAGATCGTCAGAAGAAAGAGCCAGGGCATCAAGCCTAGCTGCAATACCCTCCACTTTGTCTGGGAGACCGGCAAGTTTGTCAATTTTGGCACTTAATTCCGAAGATTGCTTGGATGCGACTCGGGAGTTCTCCTCTATAGCCGCTAAAATCATGATCAGGGACGGAGACGAAGTAGGCGAAGTAGGTAGCACTGTCTTGCCCGTGCGTGGCAGGCCAGTACACACCGTCTTGGCTTGCGGAGCTATTGGAAGAAGACGAGGCAGGGGTGGCTGCCACCAAGCACGACCTGCATCTCATAATTGACGCGCCGTCAATGACCACCTTGGTGAACTGGGCACAGCTGGGGTGATAATGGCAGTGACAAACAGGACAAGAGGAGGAGTTTTTCACCTCCTTTTTACAACTCTTGCAGGTTTTCTGAAGGCGAGGAGAGCTGGAGGCGCTGTCAGGCATGGTAATAGAGCAAATAGTTAACCAGGTTGATAAACCAAGAGACGTTATCTGCTGATATTACTGTTATCCCAAGAAGTTATCGACATCTGATAACGAGGGTGACCGGTAAACACGATGAATAATGACCAGAATCGGACAGAGTCCAACCAAGAAAGTGACAACAAGGAACCAACAACATACAGCGCACACAAATACAGCCAAAATCAACACCACTGGCTAACCGTCAGAACATAGGAAAAGTCAAGATTCGGCCACAAAACTGCAGATAACCCGGCGAAAACGCAATCACTGCACTCACTCCACAGACAGCTAGAGGCGCACGTATTTATTCACTCCCGTTCACTCTTATTTGGCCCGGAATTAACCAATCCCACGGAAAAACATCGTAGATGTAAAAAAAGCCGCCAAGTACTTACACAGAAATCACAATTGCCTTATAAGCAGAACGTTTCGCCAGGCTCTGTCGTGAAATCAAGAAAAAGGCCAAGCACCGAACGTACCCCTGCGATCTCTCAGCAAGTCTACGTCGTGAAGGCGAGTTTCGTGTAAGGATATCGAAACATCATTCCAAGAGCTACGTACTTGGCGGGCACATTCGGTTTTTTTTCTTTGTGTTTGTTTTTTCTGCTTTGGATTGATAGTACTTTCGCGTATCTTGTGAATTATTTTTTTACGACTGCTTTTTTCATATTGTTTATTCATCAAATCTGGCATCCAAAATCTAGAGATTAATAGAACGCGACTTCTTGCAGTTTCATTCTGTATTTGGCTGTTTGTCTAACAGTTATTCCGAACTGTGAACAGTTGCTAGTATCGGTACTCGGCAGCTGATGGATGTCTCAAAGTACTATGTTTCCGGTCGCTAGATATATGTGTACCTACACGTCGTGAATCTTGCATCGACTGACGAATATCTGATTCGCAGATAACATTGGTTCCATACACACTCATTCAAAATGCATCCTTCGATCTCGTGGCACGACCTCGTCGTGGCAGTTGGAAGATAAGCGTGTGCGAGTTGACGTCAGTGCTTGCGTGCGGGCGCCTTCGGGCGCCCGCACTACAGCACTTCCGTAAACTCGCACGCGCTCATCTTCTTGTACTAATGTGTATAGTATAGTTGCGAATGATTATTTTTCACAAACGAATGAGCAACAAAATATTTTTGCAATAAAGTGACGCCGAACTGTTACGAGGGAGAGTTGCAAGTATTGTACAGTGGAACCTCGATAATCCGAACTTCTGTTATCCGAACCGCAACTCGCTTCATCCGAACCATCATATAAATTTCAGAATTTTATGTTATATATATTATATATATATTGTAACTTTTGGGGTGCTTTACGCGACACGGAAGGTGTCGTGTATGGCTAGTTACTTGTGAGTGTCTTTACTCTAGATTAATTTCTAGGGCTCCTTGGTAGAGGTAATCAATTTGTTAGTCCCTAATACAGACTAGGGTGGAGCGAATCACACCGTAGCTGCCTCCCTCAGACCTGGATGCTGCAAGCAGCACCGAGGCTGTATCAGACTTGGGATTCGACGCACCTGCCGAGACAGTATCTCGACTTGGATGCGCAAAGCGCACCGAAGCGAGTATCTGATCTGTGCAGTGCAGTCGTCACCGAAGCTGTATATTAGCTAATTAATACAAGATGTTAGTCAGGTCAGCTCAGCCTACGGAGAAAGAGGTTTTAAAGAAAAGGAAACCGTCCCGATTAACAAAATGTTTAATCAACCAAATGAAATCATTATTCGTAAATGGTTGCAACCGAGGAATTATTCTATAATTAAATTACATAAGTTTAATCTAAAGTTCATAGGTTTAGCTATGCAACGACCCTACATTCGTTTAGTTTAAATTTTCGTTATATAGAAATTGGATATAAAGTAATTGAAATGAGAATTATAATGAAAAAAGAAAAAGTAAATATAATGTTCGACTCTAACGTAAAACGCCGCTATGGCCGTTTCCGTAATCAAGAAAAGTGAAGCTAGAGAGTACCAGGGCGCTTTGCCTGTCTGGCCTCGGAAATTAAAGAGAGAGTGAGTCAGCGTGGCGCTTTGCCTAACACTGCTGCTTATTAGTATAGTGATCTGGTTATTTCCTAGTATCGAGAGCAAGATGTGAGTCAGTGTGGCGCTTTGCCTAGCACTGCTGAATTAGCCGTGTTAGCGCTGCGCTTATATAGTCATCGTTTGACGTCACTTGTTGTGCGCGGTTGACGGTGCGCGTAGTGAAGTATTGTTTCGGGCTTAGATCACCCGATCCGTTACATTGCCCCCTTCAATCATCGGATCGTCGGATGATTGGTCAGCTGTTCGGACGATGATTGACACAGTAGCCGGATCGCATCCACAGTCTTATCAGACCCAGCGGATCGGTAGGGTCGAACAACACCGGTATCTCGATTTCTTCGCGTTTGTTGTGTTTGCGCGACGGCGCTGGTGTTTTTTCGTCGTCGTCGTCCGAAATATCAAGAGATCCAAACAACTTGAGCATCGAGATTTTCCTTCGGTGTTCTTTTCGCTGTAATCAACCTTCATGGTAAGTATGTCTTTGTTGCAATTTTTACTCAGTTCCCTTATTTTCTTCAGGCTCATGTGTTTTAGTGATAATCGGTGTCGTCTTCGTCATAATCGGTGATGTATTCGTCATAATCGGTATAGTCTTCGTCATGATCGGGGATACCTGTTTGTTTTGTTTTCCAGGTGCAGCGATGTTGATATCGTCAGGTCAATCCGTATAGGTAGAGTGAGTTCTTTAATCATATTGCCTATCTGATCCTCCTTCATTGATTCAGCCTTCATCGTCGGATCCGCTCTCCCTTTTACAAACCTTCCTTTCCCCGAAATAAAATTTTTATTTGGAAATAAAATCTTATATCCGGTATTATTTTCTGTCTAGGTTGGATTGTTGTTTGGTTTGGGTTTCTTCGCATCAAGATGACTATTGTCTTGTTCTTCGCCTTCTACGGGACTCTGGTGAGTACAATCTTCTTCCTATCATATTTTTATGCTGTTTGCCTATTATATGAAAGACCTACGAATTTCGCGTCGCTCTTTTAATAACTCTATAATTCGTACGCGTGATGTGGATTCACGTAGTCTGCCCCCTGGCCCTATGCGAAATTTTCCTGAATAATTTCTAATTTTCTTTCGTGTTGTTCATTATTCTATTTTCAGTGTCAGTTTTGAATATCATCATTCTACGGTCTACTGAATTAAGTTTTTCTACAAAAAATTTAGCTTTTGTAAATCTACCTTGGTTGTAGATATGACTTGCAAACATTATGCCAACTAAATTATCGCTGGTTTTGAAAAAATAAAAATAAAATAAAAGTGGCCTCTACTAATTTGTTTTTTTAAATTATAAAGATTTTCTTATTGTTTAAATTATTAAGCTATCAAATTTCTTTCTTTTACTTGGCCGGTTTAATGGTTGTACAAGTATTATTTCTTCTACGTTCATTGGAAAACGTTATTAAGTTTGGAAACATTAATTTTTCTTTTTCTTTTGTTGTTTCCAGTGCGCAAGTCCGAGGATAGCCCCCTGGTTCTACGTGGAACTTGAAATCTTCGTTTAGAAAAAATATTTTCCATTCGTCTCTAACTACGTCAGTTATTATGAATGTAAGAGTTTTATCTATTTTTCTATCTAGTTGTTTATCTCTCTCATATTCCGTTCCTGCGTAGAGCCGTGGTTGTTTACTTTTTATCGCGACTATGTTATTTCGGTATAAATTGGTAATTACACCTAAATCGGTATGTCTATGTTTTAAATTGTTTGTTATGTCTGTGATCTCGTCTAAGTAGGTTTGTTCATGTTTTAATTCCTTATTATTGATAATTAAGTTTCCGAAAAATTCGTCTCGTTTACGCGACTCGATCGAATTTAAAGTTCTTCGACAGCTGTTGAAATCCGTATTATATCTATCTATTTTGTTTTCAAGATTGTATTCAAACAGTTCTGTGTTTTGTTTATTATGTATTTCCGAGTTATTATGTTCGAATTCTGTTTGACTGTCTTCGGTCCCCGACTTATCGAATACAGCTTGTTCAAATGAATCGAATTTTTCGTCTAACTTTTGCATTATTTTTTCTAGGAAAGTCATCATTATGGACTTGGTCTGCCCTACTTCAAATTTATTTGATGTGTTATTATCGACTGACATCGTAGATTTTTTTCTAATAAAGGTTCTATCTAACTCGAATGTGGCTTTGTCTTTATCCTGTCCACCTATAATTTTATCTGTAAGTTTCGAGCCGATTTCCTTTTCTGCACCTTTTCTCGAGGCTGAACCGTGACCTTCCATTTTGAAATTGACAATGACTCTAAGTTAACAAAAGACTCTAAATTAAGCAATGACTCGAATTTAAACAAATGACTCTAAGCAATGATTTTACTGATTTTACAGGTAAACAGAAGGTTTACCTCTAACTAACAAGGAGCCCCACGTTGGGCGCCAAATGTAACTTTTGGGGTGCTTTACGCGACACGGAAGGTGTCGCGTATGGCTAGTTACTTGTGAGTGTCTTTACTCTAGATTAATTTCTAGGGCTCCTTGGTAGAGGTAATCAATTTGTTAGTCCCTAATACAGACTAGGGTGGAGCGAATCACACCGTAGCTGCCTCCCTCAGACCTGGATGCTGCAAGCAGCACCGAGGCTGTATCAGACTTGGGATTCGACGCACCTGCCGAGACAGTATCTCGACTTGGATGCGCAAAGCGCACCGAAGCGAGTATCTGATCTGTGCAGTGCAGTCGTCACCGAAGCTGTATATTAGCTAATTAATACAAGATGTTAGTCAGGTCAGCTCAGCCTACGGAGAAAGAGGTTTTAAAGAAAAGGAAACCGTCCCGATTAACAAAATGTTTAATTAACCAAATGAAATCATTATTCGTAAATGGTTGCAACCGAGGAATTATTCTATAATTAAATTACATAAGTTTAATCTAAAGTTCATAGGTTTAGCTATGCAACGACCCTACATTCGTTTAGTTTAAATTTTCGTTATATAGAAATTGGATATAAAGTAATTGAAATGAGAATTATAATGAAAAAAGAAAAAGTAAATATAATGTTCGACTCTAACGTAAAACGCCGCTATGGCCGTTTCCGTAATCAAGAAAAGTGAAGCTAGAGAGTACCAGGGCGCTTTGCCTGTCCGGCCTCGGAAATTAAAGAGAGAGTGAGTCAGCGTGGCGCTTTGCCTAACACTGCTGCTTATTAGTATAGTGATCTGGTTATTTCCTAGTATCGAGAGCAAGATGTGAGTCAGTGTGTCGCTTTGCCTAGCACTGCTGAATTAACCGTGTTAGCGCTGCGCTTATATAGTCATCGTTTGACGTCACTTGTTGTGCGCGGTTGACGGTGCGCGTAGTGAAGTATTGTTTCGGGCTTAGATCACCCGATCCGTTACAATATGTATATATGTATATATATTATAGCATACGTGTGTGTATTACATGTGTCTCAGATATTTCCCACTATTGAAACATCGCTTCACCCAACATTACCGTTCGATTATCCGAACTTTCGCTAATCCGAACTGGGCCCGGCCCGGTCCGAATTGGTTCGGATTATCGAGGTACTACTGCAGTAATCGATTCTTCCCACTACGTGTATACACTTGTGCACCGCATACGCATGCATCGCGAGCAAGATTGTATGACATAGTAGTATAGGTACACTAAACTAATCATCAACTGAATTTCATATTTATCATTATATTAAACCGTCATACTCTACGTACTACGTATGCATACACGTATACCGTAGCTGCGCGTTTTAGGTTTTATGCCGAAATAGCAAAGTAGATTTTCTCGATTCGACAGTTTTGCAAGTGAATAAGTTTATTCCCTAAAAATTAATACTACATACTTTATTCATTGTCTTCCATAGTAAGGTACGTGATTCCAGAGTATCAAGTCTGATCAGATAATTCAATGACAGTGGACCGACCACGATTTTTATTTATTATACAAGGTATTTATGTCTGTGAAGTTATACGGATAATTAAGGACACGTAGAAGTATATTCTGATACGATGATTGGTTGGAATAACTAGTTTTCCAGTGTATTTCATTGCTATTGGATTGAAAACTCAATTTTCGAGTAAAACGAAGCGAGTTGTCCGTATAGCTGTAAAAAACCGAATGTGCCCGCCAAGTACGTAGCTCTTGGAATGATGTTTCGATATCCTTACACGAAACTCGCCTTCACGACGTAGACTTGCTGAGAGATCGCAGGGGTACGTTCGGTGCTTGGCCTTTTTCTTGATTTCACGACAGAGCCTGGCGAAACGTTCTGCTTATAAGGCAATTGTGATTTCTGTGTAAGTACTTGGCGGCTTTTTTTACATCTACGATGTTTTTCCGTGGGATTTCACTCCTTTTTGCAAGTATAGAATATTGATATCGCTGTTATATAAGGGTGATTCAGGTTGGGCGCACCACCTTACGTGGGTCCTCCTGTAAATCTAAGACTAAATTTTTTTTACCAAAACTTCGAGGGACTAACGGTTTCGGAGCTACGGAAGATCTTAGTTGACCAATCACAGGGCTTATGAGTGACCAAGACAGGGCCGGTTCAAGAGTGTAAGTCGAGCAGTACCCGCGGCGGTTCGATTTTTACTGTACGAAGTTTCAGTTCGATTTCTAGATTAGTATGACGGCGTCGCCTCCTGGAGATGTCTTCATACGCCATTCACCTCCGTTCTCGTCGTCCTGTTCCTCTGATTCATAGTTTCAGTCGTCCAGGTCCTCCACTTCGTAGTTTCAGTCGTCCAGGTCCTTCGACTTATAGTTCTCGTAGTTCAGGTCCTTCGCACTCCAATTTGAGTCGTCCAGGTTCTGTTCTCCGTAGTTTCAGTCGTCCAGATCCTGCGTTTCGTAGTTCTCGTAGTCGCAGGACCTGGACGACTGAAACTACGGAGCAAAGGACCTGGACGACTCAAACTACGGAACGAAGGACCTGGACGACTGAAACTACGAAGCGAAGGACCTGGACGACTCAAACTACGGAGCGAAGGACCTGGACGACTGAAACTACGGAGCGCAAGACCTGGACGACTCAAACTACGGAGCGAAGGACCTGGACGACTGAAACTACGAAGCACAGGACCTGGACGACTGAAACTATGGATCGAAGGACCTAGACGACTGAAACTACGGAGCGAAGGACCTGGACGATTCAAACTACGGAGCGGAGGACCTGGACTACGCAAGCTACAAAGCCGAGGATCTGGACAAATGAGACTACGATTTTGAGGATCTAGTACGAGAATCACTGGGTGGGGGATCTGGAAGTATGAATCAGAGGATGAGGACGACGAGACGGAGGTGAATGCCGTACGAAGGCATCTCCAGGAGACGACGCCGTCATACTCATCTAGGAATCTAATCTAACTGAAACGTGGTACAATAAAAATCGATCCTCCGCGGGCACTGCTCGACTTGCACTCTTGCTCACTCATAAACTTTGTGATCGGTCCACTAATGTAAGGTCTCGTGTAGCTCCGAAACTATTGGTGTCTCGAAGTTTCGGTAAAAGAAATTATTACTTTTCAGGAGGTGTTGTAAGCTAACCTCATTAATTAGCTGAATTAACAAATAGCTTATTTGTCAGATGGTTATAGTTAAGCAATAAAGAAAATGTACTGGTTCAGCATCGACCTAAATACTTGGGAAAGCTGACCATGCATCGTTTAGTCATAAATTAGGCGCCGACCCCCGGCGCACCAGTCTTGAGCAGAATCTTTTAGAGCTGGGTAGTAATCCCGGAATACTCAAGGACTCGAACATGAGCAAGTGCTCAACCTACGACTAGAACCTTTTACCTTTTGTATCATTCTTTGTATTTCATTAATAAAATCAAGTTTCGTCGACGCGACTCAAAGTGAAACCTTTACCTCACCTCTGGGAAGACGCCGACCCTCCGAATTACTAACGCAGTAGGCTACAGTAATAAAGCCTATACAACATTGGTGGCAGCGGTTTTTTTTATCGAGTCAGTGGATGTACCAGAGGTCGCAAGACGAAGCGAGAGTGATATCCAAGGAAAGGAAGCTCGAAGATCGAGAGTGCAAGCGCACAAGCACAACACGCAGTCGTAGCCGTAATCAGTAGCAGTAGAGGACAACACGGGCCAGCCGGAAGTCCACAGCCATTCAGCTATCGCAGAGAGGAAAAGGAAGAAGATGATCGTCCTACTGTAAGTCAATCTTTTGCAGTACCTAACCATTAAGCCGGAAACATTGTTATTGAGAGTCTAACTGCCAGAAAATTGAAAAAGGAAATGCGTCAGAGTTACGTATTAAAATAGCTGTACAGGTATTAGAACAAATGTCTAGTAGCCAAGCCAAGATCGAAGAGCTTATTGCTTCAGGCCGTACTTCGTGGATCCAAGATCTAAGTAAAGAAAAACTAATCCTAATTTGCGAACTTTACGAGATAGCAGTATCAGAGGCAGATAGTATCGAAGATATTCGTAGAGTCCTACGCAATTTCGTTAGAAATACAGCACAGTCTTTAAACCCTCCAACCTCCTCACCATCACCCTTTGTACAACCCTCTTCCCCTTTTTCAACCGTACCTCCAAGCGTTTCGGAAAGGTCGAGTAAAAAGCCGGAAAGTGAGAGACCAACCAAAATGACGGACTATCTGACATTAAAAGAGGCGCGACAAATGATCGACGTTTTCGACGGTAGCAATCCGCGCAAAGTAGACGATCTGCTGCAGACGGCAGAATATGCAATTGACAAGGTGAACCCAGCACAGAGGGCAGATGTATTAGAATTAATCGTGAAGACAAAAATCCAGGGTGAAGCAGCTATGGAACTTAGATACAAGAAGATAAACTCGTTTGAAAATTTAAAAGATGAGCTTTTAATGTTATACGGGGCGAAAAGTTCGACTCCCGCGATGCTAGTTGACCTATTCTCAAGCAAGCAAGGCACAAACGAAAATGTGCACGATTATGGAAAGAGAGTAACCCAAGTCATGATGGATTTGATTAGATCATGCGGAGCTAGAACAGAGGTAGTTAGTGAACGAAAAGTCATAGAGGATCTACTTAGATACCAAACACTAGCCATCTTCGAAAACGGGTTGAGGGTCAACCTGAGAACACTGGTGAAATCATATCACTATACGGATCTAGCTGCATCCATTAGAGGTGCAGAAGAAGAAGAAAAATCTCAGAACGGTACGAACGCAATAAACCGCCGAGCAAACTACACTGGGGATAGAAACGGACTAGGCGTAAGGTGTTTAAAATGTAATCGAATAGGGCACATCGCACGAGATTGTACTCAGAAATCTGACGGTCAGACACAGGCCAGAGGAGGCTCGAATAAAACGATAAATCGAATAGAGCTACATTGTAATTTCTGTAAACGTAAAGGACACCTATACAAAGACTGCCGTGATAGAATGCGCCGCGATGAGCGACGGACTAAAAATAACGATGAGGAACCTAGGGAAAACCAGAAGAATACTACTGGCCAACAGAACTCTTCAGGAAATAAAAACACGGGACCAAATCAAGGTACAAAGACCGCTAGCTCGTATAAATCTGTGAACGTTGCAAATTCTGAAAGAACAAGTCGAAATAGAATTGAATTAACAGCTAACGGAACAACCAAAGAAAGATTAGCCATGTTAGTAGACTCCGGAGCGGATGTCAGCATTATTAAAGTAAGTATGCTAGCAGACGATTTACCAGTCATAGATGAGGCGACAAGTATCACAGGGATAGGACAAGGTGCGATAAAAGCACTATGTAAAGCCGTACTAGAAATTCGACTAAAAAATCGAATTATCCAGCATACGTTTCTTGTCGTAGGAGACGACTTTAACCTAGATACCGACGGAATACTAGGAATAGATTTCATAGAGAACCATGGAGCCGCTATAGGGAAAGGCGCCAGCGCACTCTTCTTGTACGGGGAACGTTTAAACATATTAAGACAACCGAGAGTGAGGAAAATGAGTTTAGAACCACGATCAATAACGAAAGTAAGCGTGAAAACAAACAGCCAGTACATTGGCATTGTAGAAAAAAGAGAACTCGCTGACAAGGTATACTTGGGAAGTTGCGTAACCAGGCCAGTAAACCAGGAATGCGTCGTCGACATAATGAACCTCAACGATCACGAAGTATTACTAGATACCCCAACCGTGGAATTGGAGGAATTAGGAGAAGCAGACGACGAAGCACAGAAAGAAGAGACAGCCTACATTGGTGTACTGACCAAAGAGACGGGAAATCAGAGATTTAAATTGTTGCTTGATACCATCGACACAGATCACCTCAACGAGGAAGAAAAGGCAGCCTTGCTGGAAATATGTCAAAACTATAGCGAAACGTTTTATTTACCTGGGGACAAGTTAGGTATAGCTAATGCGGCGGAGCATAGCATAACGCTTGTGGAGGGAGGAAAACCCATAAATGTTCGTCCTTACCGACTACCAGAAACGCAGAAACAGGAAGTGACGAAACAAGTAGAGACGATGCTTGAGAACGGCGTGATACGTCCAAGTAGGAGCCAATGGAACGCACCACTCTTAGTGGTACCCAAAAAACCCGACGCTTCGGGAAAACAGAGATTCAGGATAGTAGTTGATTATAGAAAACTGAACGAGATAACGGTGGGAGACTCGTACCCCCTACCCAATATAACAGAAATCCTGGACCAATTAGGAAAAGCAAAGTATTTTACTACGCTAGATCTCGCATCCGGATTCCACCAGATCCCAATGGCCGAAGAGGATAAGGAGAAAACCGCTTTTTCAACAGCGCACGGACATTACGAATATAATTCGATGCCATTCGGGCTCAAGAATGCTCCCGCGACGTTTCAACGTATAATAAACACAGTACTAGCGGGGTTGCAGGCTTCAAAATGCTACGTTTACCTGGACGACATCGTCATCCATGGTGCAACGCTGAAGGAACATAACGACAGGCTCATCGAAGTTTTAAAACGGCTTAGGGAAAGTAATTTGACACTTCAACCAGAAAAATGTCGGTTCCTGCGAAAAGAAACTAGTTATCTAGGGCATGTAATTACTGCGGATGGTATACTGCCAGATCCCTCGAAAATTGAGGATGTTAAAAAATTTGAAAGCCCGACCAGCGTCAAGCAAGTACAATCATTCATAGGCCTAGCAGGCTATTACAGGAGGTTCATAGAAGGATTCTCGCGCATAGCACGACCACTAACGCAGCTGACGAAGAAAGGAGTGACATTCCAATGGACGCAGGAGGAGGAGAACGCGTTCGAGATATTAAAAAACAAGCTGATTAGTGCACCCATCTTACAGTACCCAGACTTCGCGAAACCATTTCTAATAACTACAGACGCCTCCGACAAAGCGATAGGAGCTGTCCTATCTCAAGGACAAATAGGTCAGGACTTGCCGATAGCATACGCGAGCCGAACTCTAAACAAGGCCGAAAGAAACTACTCAACGACCGAGAGGGAAATGCTGGCAATCGTTTTTGGAACCAAGCAGTTTCGCCCGTATGTGTACGGAACACATTTTACTGTGATCACGGATCACCTTCCCCTAAAATGGATCTTTAAAATCGAAGATCCTGGTTCGCGGTTATTGAGAATGAGGATCAAACTCGCCGAATATGAATATGACGTAGTTTACAAGCCAGGAAGATTGAATACCAATGCGGATGCATTGAGCAGAATCTACATTATACACTCGCATCTCCAGGAGCTCGAGGAAGAGGTAGCTTCAGAAGAGGAAACAGAGATAAGCGAAGCTGAAGATTCGGAACAAAATTACACAGAGGCGGAAAAGGAAAAAATATTATACGAATACCATGACGCCCCCATGGGAGGCCATCAAGGAACATCACGAACTCTAAAACGAATCAAAATGGAACACGAGTGGCCCCACATGCGGAAAGCTGTAGAAAACTATATCAGCAAGTGTGCAAAATGTCAAGCGAATAAAACGCAAAAAATGCGCAAAGCACCGATGATAGTGACAGATACGCCTGAGCAGGCATTCGAAAAATGTGCTCTAGATATTGTAGGTCCTTTGCCTGAAACACAAAGAGGGCACAAGTATGTGCTCACTTTTCAAGACGCACTAACAAAATTCAGTAAAGCCATGCCATTAAGCAATCAGGAAGCTACAACAGTTGCCAAAGAATTCGTGAAAAACATAGTATGTGAATACGGAACCCCCAAAGTCATACTCACAGATCAGGGGACGAATTTTGTTGGAGAAGTATTTAAAAACGTGTGTAAACTCTTGAAAATACAAAAAATCCAAACGACGGCATACCATCCAGAATCAAACGGAGCACTAGAGCGATCCCACAGGACATTAGCCGAGTACTTAAAAAATTACATCGATAAGGACCAGGGCGACTGGGATGAGTGGTTACCTTACGCAATGTTCACCTACAACACGACGCCTCATACGTCGACGGGCTTTACGCCATTCGAACTAGTTTTCGGACATACCGCCGAGATACCCTCATCGATGAAGCAGGCACCAAGGCTGACGTATGCATACGATGACTACGTACAAGAGCTACGCGAAAGACTCAGGACAACCAATCTTACAGCGAAACAAAATTTAGATGCGTCCAAGAAAAAAGCAAAGGCATATTACGATAAGAAAACTGAAACAACGATATTCAATCCAGGGGATAAAGTTTTGTTACTGGACGAAACAGTTAGAAGAGGCAGGTCGAAAAAACTCACACCGAAATACATAGGACCCTATGTTATCCTAGAGAGGAATTCGGAAGTCAACTACACCATCAAAAAGGGTAGAAAGGAGGTGAAAGTGCACGTCAACCGGTTAAAACTGTTCGTGGAGCACTAATCGGTAGTCGTCAACGCGAAAAAAAAAAAAAAAAAAAAAAAAAAAAAATTTCCTACCCCATCCTAACCCTTTATCACTTTCAACAGGAGGGAGGGGATCTAGATAGTAATACCTTTTTGTCGGGATTTCAGATTGTTCGTGGTTATAGGCACCAACGGCGCAGTAGAAGGAACGCCATACGAGGTAGTCAAGTTCGATCACAATCCAGGGATTTATTTTGAGAAGATAGGCACACTACAAATCTACAAAAATAAGTGGAGCTTAGTAGTGAATATGGACTTGGGTAGCCTTTTCAAACGCGAAATGAACGTAAAGACGCATTTAGCAAACATAGGCAAAACATGTAAGAAACCAACCAACGCGAACTCAATACTGTGTGAGACGCTCAGCGACGAAGTGAGTAGTATGTTAGGTAAAGTGGAAAAAGACCTAGATTTATTACACGATATAGTAGGCACAGAAACGCGGAAACGACGAGGTTTAGTCGACGGTTTAGGCTCGATAGCAAAGTCATTATTCGGGACCATGGACGCAGCGGACGCAGCAAGAATAGACGAAGAAATAGATGCTCTCCGAAGCGATCAGACTAATTTGAAGACAGTAATGAATAAACAGATACAGATTGTTTCCTCTTCCTTAGAAATATTTAATAGCTCCATGAAGAACATAGAGGCTAACGAAAAGGCATTACTCGAGGTTAACAGACATTTAGAGTTAAGTCTAACCAATGCCATCGAGAAGAATTCCGCAAGACAGAATCTCGACGAGCACATTGAATCAATAGGTTTAATAGTAGAAGCATTGTTGAACGACGTAAAAGATCTCGTAGACTATCTGAACGATATAAGCAAGGGAGCGGTCAATCCGAAAGTACTTCCGCCCGCAAAAATATTGGAATACCTTGAGTCAGCACTACCGCATTTACCTCAAGGGCATAGCTTCCCTATACCCTTGACACGCTCAGGTATCCCAGCACTAATGGCGACAGCTGACGTAAAATCCTACGGACGCCAGGACGGTATAGTAACCGTGATAGAGATACCTCTAGTCGGGAATGAGGAGTATAGTGTTAGCAAAATATATCCACTTCCCCTGCATGTACAGAACGATACCTATTGTTGCCTAGAAACCGCAGAAGAACTAGCCGTAGTAGACCAGGAATACCGGAATTTTGTACGTATGCGGCAGGTTGATTTAGAATCCTGCAAACATTTCGGATCACACTACCTGTGTGACCCCCGGCATCCCACGAACGTGATTCGCGACGGAATACCTTGCGAACTTTCAATATTCGCAAAGGCTGACACGCCCTTAGCGGAGTGTCCCAAAAGGATAATGAAGCTAGACAGGACAGTAATAATTAGGTTACACCGAGAAGGAGCGTGGATATTCATTGTTCCAAAACCCGATACTGTCGCGATAACTTGTAACGGTTACCCTGCGCAGCACGAAACATTATTAGGGACTGGCACGTTAACTCTCAACGGGAAATGTACTGTAACTGCAAAAGATTTCCGTCTGGAAACACTACGACGATACCAGCAAACGCAGAAGTTCAACTACTTACCGACATTTAACCTTAGCCTACACGAGAACGACATACAAGTGATCCCCAAGGTAGGGAATGTCAGTGGGAAAGTGGCGCTAAAAAACGTACTACACGATGCCGCCGAACTCAACTCTTTAGGGTCTAGATTGAGCGATCTGCATAACGAGATGGAAAATAGGCAAACTAATTATGTAACGCATCTAGCGCATACCGCCACTTCCTACTCGATAAGCAGTGTATTAGTATTATCATTCATGGGTTTCATAGTGTATAGGTATATAAGCAAGCGAAGAGTCACAGGAGGTGACACTCGGACCCCTGCCATGGAACCACCACGGCCACGGGAGCGGAAACTGCCTACCGGCAGATTCTTTTTTAAGAGAAATTCGCCTATCACTTGTACTGTATAAGTTAGTTTTAAGATTACACAAAATATCGGGAACACACGGGTTTACATAGAATAGTTAACTGTACCTAATACTAACTATAGCCATCAAGGAACTAACTCGAACGCAATAACCCTGAAATGTAAGCCAATCGGACCTACCTCAAATAAAGCATTGGCACAGAAATGGTAGTCCGGTGGCAGGCATAACCCATGAACAGAAAGACACCAGCTTAGTGAAATACGATACAGACGGGCACTATATTCCGGAGGCCTATTCTTCTGCGATGGGAGGGATGTTGTAAGCTAACCTCATTAATTAGCTGAATTAACAAATAGCTTATTTGTCAGATGTTTATAGTTAAGCAATAAAGAAAATGTACTGGTTCAGCATCGACCTAAATACTTGGGAAAGCTGACCATGCATCGTTTAGGCATAAATTAGGCGCCGACCCCCGGCGCACCAGTCTTGAGCAGAATCTTTTAGAGCTGGGTAGTAATCCCGGAATACTCAAGGACTCGAACGTGAGCAAGTGCTCAACCTACGACTAGAACCTTTTACCTTTTGTATCATTCTTTGTATTTCATTAATAAAATCAAGTTTCGTCGACGCGACTCAAAGTGAAACCTTTACCTCACCTCTGGGAAGACGCCGACCCTCCGAATTACTAACGCAGTAGGCTACAGTAATAAAGCCTATACAACAAGGCGTTCGACAGCATTAACCATCGTCTCTTGCTCATCAAGCTTGTAAGCTATGGCTTTTCGGCTGAAGTGGTCATGTGGTTCCACTCTTACCTAACTGGAAGATCCCAATCAGTACGAGATCTATCTGGTGGTTGTTCCGATTTTGCGGTCAACTGCTCAGGTGTTCCCCAGGGGTCTGTCCTCGGGCCTCTTCTTTTCAGCTTCTTTATTAACGACATCGGCCAGGTTTTGAAGCATACTAGTCATGTCATTTTTGCTGACGATTTATAAATTTACCTTCAAGCCCTCCCGGATGATCTGCCCGAGGCTGTCAATCTTTTAAACAGGGATGCTGCGGCTGTCGCAAATTGGGCGTTGGAGAATGGCTTACAGCTGAATGTCAGCAAGACTAAGGCGATGGTGCTGGGTAGTTCTGTTTTCGTCCACCGCTTAAGCAATCAAATCTGCCTCCTATCATGATTGAAAATTTGGCTGTACCATATGTTGACTCAGTGCGTAATCTGGGTCTATACCTGTCTGCTGATCTATCATGGAACTGCCATGTAGCGCAGGTTTCGCGCAGGGTCTATGCCATGCTACACAAGCTAAAATCCCACGCTAACGCTTTCTCAACTCGGGTCGAATCAATGCTTGTGGTTGCACTTGTTTTTCCCCATATCGATTATTGCAGCGTGGTCTATCACAATCCTACCGGTTACCTTAAGCTTAAGCTGCAGCGTCTGATAAACTCTGCCATTCGCTTCATCTTTGGGCTTCGGCGTGATGTCCATATCACCCCATATCGACACAGGTTGAGCTGGCTATCTGTTGGTGACCGTCGCCAATACTTTATGGGCTCGGTTTTGTACCAAATCCTTGCGTCTTCGTCTCCGTCCTATTTACGTGTTCTGTTTACCGAACTTGCCCCCTCATTGCGTCGTTCGTCTCGGCTGCTGGACTCCGATCATGTATCGTCATTTCTCATCCCTCATCATAGAACGGAGACCTATCGTAATTCATTCACTGTATCTGCCATTTACCTTTGGGATAGTCTCCCGCTTCCCATCAAATCATCGTCCTCACTGGACTCATTTAAGCTTAAGCTACGCGACCATCTCCTTCCATCTAAAAAAAAGAGGCTCTCTATTGCTCCGAGATCTAGACTATAAAGCTCGTCTACGGTTAACCGCTACTCTAGGCGGTCGCTTAATTAACTAATTTTGCGATTATTGTTTTAACGTAGGCCTGTGTTGCCTCAGAATATATAGATCCTCCTCTTCTTCTTTTATTCATCACGTCTCTCTATAAACCGAGCAAGGGGAACGTGGGCTGAGCTCCGACCGAGCGCGTCTCCAGGTGGCGGATAGGAGAAGGCCAGGGAGATGCGCGGCACTTGCGGTCTCGGGGACCGGGGTGCCGGCAGGCAACCGGGAGACTGAGACCGCTGGCCGCGGGTCCCCGGGTCTGTTGGTGGCTATACGTAACCCGGCCGGCGTAAAAACTGGCCCAGGGGAACTAAGGCCCCGACCGCGGACCCATGGCTCCCCAAGCCAAGGCGTAAGCTATCGTGCCGAGGGCTGAATGGCACTGGGGTACAGTGTCGATAACGATGCCCTTGGGGTACCGGGCGACCCCCCATTCTATCTAGCCTTACCCCCACACGGCAGGCTCTGTGGGGGCGGACCTTTTATTTCCTGCATACTCGTGGGATCACTATGGATCAAAAAACAAAACAAAAAACAAAAAAAGATGAAAACGCGGAGGACGCGACAGAGCTGGGTTCGCGCGGTGAGGCTGCCTCGATGGAGGTGGAGGTGGTGAGTGGTGGGGGGGGGGGGGGGGGCGCCTCTCTTCAACTACTGGAGAAGGGGCAACTACCCAGGCTCACCAGGATGGTCTCAATCTTCCCTGGTATCCCGGAGAAGAACGAGGTCATCCTCAAGAGGCTCAGACGCCAAAACGCCGGGTTCCAGACCCACCTGTGGAGGGTCTGGGACAGGAGGGAGGGCCAAAAGTCGGTGCAGCTTGTGCTGGGGGTGGACGCCACCTCCAGGGACTCGCTGAGGACGGGGGGCCACCTGGCCCACTACGGTCTCGGGAGGGACGGGAAGCTCCCAGTCCACCGGCGCAGAGGGTGACCCCGAGGGAGGCCCCGACACCGGAAACGGTGGTGGGGCCCTCCGAGGGCAAAGCCCCGCAAGCGGCCGCAGGGTACGAGGGGCAGGGCTGGTCGACCCGAGGGGACCAAGAGGCAACTCTGGGACCACCGGGCAGGACGGGCCCCCCTCATAGCAGAGGCGGCGGAGCCGGCAGGGAAGGCGAACCCAGCAGGCCCAGAGGCCGTCCCTCAAGGGCCTCCGAAATACGGAGGACCGGGAGGGAGAGCGTCAGGGCTGGGGTCCAAACGACCCTGACCGGCGAAGCGCCGAGGTCAAGAACACCCGGGCAGGAGCTCCCCCCAGCGGGGGCTCATGAATCGGCGACCGGGGGGAACTAGAGGGCTCGGTAAAACGGGCTCCCCTAGTCTCTCCGCGCTACGGAGGTAAGCAAGTCCAGTCCCACAGCCGTGGACGGACTCGACTTATCACAAATAAACTTGCGCCAGTGCAAGGCGGCCTCGGCTATACACAGCCGTGACCTGGCGGTGGAAACAACAGACATATCACTAATACAGGAACCTTGGGTAGTCGGGGGGCGGATTAGGGGTATCGACTCCAGCCTTGGTGCGCTGGTGTACGCGGAGGGAGGGGCGGGCCCCAGGGCCTGCGTCTTCGTCAGCAAGAAGCACTGCGCCACCAGGCTGAGCCAGTTCTGCTGCAGGGACCTGGCAGCGGTCTCCATCAGGGTAAGGTTAGCCAGAGGCGGCACAACCGACGTGGTTGTCTGCTCGGCGTACCTGCCCTACGACTCTGAGGCACCCCCACCGACGGAGGAACTCAGGGCGCTGGTGGAGCACTGCAGCAACAAGGGACTCAACCTGCTGATCGGATGCGACGCTAACTCGCACCACGAAGTATGGGGCAGCTCGAACACAAACAAAAGAGGCGGGGCACTGCTAGAGTACCTCTTCTCAACGGGACTCGAGATTCTCAACAGAGGATCGAGACCCACCTTCGTCACCCTCCATAGGCAGGAGGCGATAGACATCACACTCTGCACGCCCAGACTTACCAGTCTGGTCAAGGACTGGCGGGTGCGGAGCGAGGATACTCTCTCGGACCACAGACGCATCTCGCTCGTCCTGGATGCGAACGCGACATGGGAACGGACGGAGGAATACAGGAACCCCAGGACAACCGACTGGACCTCCTACAAAGAGGGGCTAGAAGGAAAGCTTGGGGGACCCAGCAACCGGCCGAGGACTGAGGGAATGGTGGAGAAAGAGGTAGACCACCTTCAGGCAACCATCACAGAAGCTTACGAGGCCGCGTGCCCCGTAAAGCAGAGAAAAGCGAAAAAGAAGGTGCCCTGGTGGAGCAGAGAGTTGGAAAAGAGTAGAACCGGCTCTCGCAAGTTGCTCAACAGGGCCCTCAGGACGCAGCTCGAGCCGGATTGGGCGGCCTATAGGGAAGCCCAGAAGGCCTATAAGAAGCTGATCAAAAGATCAAAGAATGAGGCCTGGAGGGGATTCTGCGAGGAGACTGAGGCTCTAAGCACAGTGGCCAAGCTCCGCAAGGTCTTCACCTCCGGACCCCCAATCAAGCTGGACAGCCTCATGCTCCCTGACGGCAACATGGCAGAGAGCCAGACGGATATACTGTCGCACATGCTGAGCACCCACTTCCCGGGCTCCACACCAGCCACACAGGGACCACCCCAGAGAGAGGTCTCTGGCAGGCAGGGGCCAGGGGACTGGAAAACAGCGGCAGCGATAATCACGCCGTCAAGGATAAGATGGGCAATTGACACCTTTGACAGCTACAAGAGCCCAGGCACAGACGGTATCTTCCCGGCCCTCCTCCAGAGGGGAGGGGAGAACCTCGTTGCCAAACTGAACGCGATCTTCAGGGCCTGCTTAGCTCTCCGCTACATACCCAGGAACTGGAGGGAGGTCAGAGTGGTCTTTATACCCAAGCCGGGCAAAGGATGCTATGACCGCGCGAAATCATGGAGACCCATCAGCCTCATGTCCTTCATGCTGAAAACCATGGAGAGACTGGTAGATAGGTACATCAGGGACTATGTCCTGGTCGAAAGACCAGTCTCACGGGCCCAACACGCATACCAGGCCGGCAAATCTACGGAGACAGCGCTCCACCACCTCGTGCGCGAGATTGAGGGGCCGCTCCTCCGGCAGAGAGCGGCGCTGTGCGTGTTCATGGACGTGGAGGGGGCCTTTGATAACACCTCCTTCGACTCGATATGCGATGCCGCTGTACGATTCGGCATCAGCACCACGGTGGTGGACTGGATTAGGCAGATGCTTAAATCCAGGACGGTCACCGCGGAGCTTGGAGAGTCGGTTTCCAGGGCTCAGGTCGACAGGGGCTGCCCGCAGGGGGGGGGGGGTTCTCTCCCCCCTGCTGTGGACTCTGGTCGTTGATGGGCTCCTGGCGAAGCTCGACAGGCTAGGGGTGACGGCCGTGGGCTACGCCGATGACGTGGCCCTGGTAGTCGCGGGCGACCACCCACAGTACATGACGAGCAGGATGCAAAAAGCACTGAACGTCGTACAGGACTGGTGCACCACTCAGTCACTGAGGATCAACCCCAGCAAGACCGAGATGGTGATCTTCACCAAGAAACGCCGCTTCGAGGTAGGACCCGTAGAGGTCTTCGGGTCGAAGCTAGTACCATCCACCACAGTGCGCTACCTAGGGGTCACCCTGGATAGCAAACTGTCGTGGAAAGCCCACGTCACCAAGCAGGCACAGAAGGCCACGGCCACATACTGGGCCTGCAAGAGAATGGTGGGACAAACCTGGGGACTCAAGCCAAGAGTGGTCAAGTGGATCTACACAGCCATCCTCTTGCCCCAGCTGTCATACGCCTCCGTTGTGTGGTGGCCAGCAATGGACAAAAGCACGCTCCGCAGGACACCGGACCGGGTGTACAGGTTAGCGGGACTTGGAATAACGGGGGCGCTCAGAACCTCGCCTACGCTCGCTATAGGGGCACTCCTGAACCTTCCGCCCCCTCATCTCACGGTGGAGGCTGAGGCATGGAGGGCCGCTCTGCGCCTAAGGCAACAGGGCCACTGGTAGAGGACGGGCGCGGGGCATACGACGATACTGCTGCGGGAGGGGGCACCTCAGGTAGACCTATCACAAGGCGGGGATCGCTGCCCCAACCGTCACCAGTTCGACCCGTTATGCATGGTGGAGGCACCGAGCAGGCAGTCATGGACGAACGACCAGGACAACCTGCTCAAACCACAAGGGCTCGTCTGGTACACAGACGGGTCCAAGACGAACACAGGGGCGGGGGCCGGCGTGTGGAGCGAGGGACCCAGGACGCGCATATCGCTCGCCCTGGGGCCTACGGCCTCAATCCTTCAAGCTGAGGTGTTCGCCATATGGATCTGTGCCAGAACTATCCTGGCTCACAACCCCAAGGGCAAACACATATACATCTGCAGTGACAGTTGGGCGGCGCTCAGGTCAATACGCAACTACGTAATAAGATCCGGGCTCGTCAGCGACTGTGCAGAACTGCTAACACAGATCTCACGTGGAAACCGCGTGAAGCTTCTATGGGTGCCGAGTCACAACGGTATACAGGGAAACGAGATGGCACACAGCCTAGCCAGGGCAGGTGCCGCACGCAAAGAAGCCGACGACGGGTGCCGAATAGGCCTAACCTCGGCTCACGCCAAGGGCCTAGCGGAGGGCTGGACGGACCGCCGCTTCAAGGAGCTCTGGGCGCGGGCACCTGGCATGACTCACACGAGGGCCCTCTTCCGGGGGCCTTCACGCGAGCTAGGTGCCACACTAATCAATCTGGACAGAACCAGTCTCAGGGCCCTGGTAGGACTTGTCACCGGTCACTGGTACACAGGTAAGCACCTGGTGCACATGGGGCTCAGAACCGGGCCTCTCTGCACCAGGTGCGTGGTGGAGCAGGAAACCCCGTTCCATCTGATTGCGCGGTGTAGGGGCCTCGAGGGACCTCGGAAGGCAGCCCTCGGAGGAACCTACAGCGAAGGCATGAAGATCGAGGAGATCGGGGTGGGTGGGCTGATGCGATTCGCCAGGATGGCCAACCTAATCTCGGCTCTTACAACATAGGGTGCCCTCACGGGCTCGGGCATAATGGTCCGCATGGACTGAGCGCCCGGGAAGAACTCAGAAAAACAGAAAAAAAAACATCACGTCTACCATTTGCAGGTCATGATTGTTCGAGCTGTTTGTCCTTGTCTTCACCTTTCTGTTCTTTGCCAGTCACTTCCTTTTCTTATCTCCATCTTTATGTTTTATTTATCTTTATCTCATTTTTATTTTATTTATTATTATTATTATTTTTTTTTTCATTGATATTTTATTTTATTTTTTATATCTTGTTTGCTTGCTCTCTATCTTTTATTTATCTCTTGCTCTTTATATCTTTTATTTATCTATATTGTTATTCATTGTTATTTTCGCTTATTATTTTTATTGATTTATATTTTTATTTATTTTTATCGTTGTTCTATTTTTATTTACCTATTATTTATTCTTAGTCATCTTTTTACTTTTTATTTTTTATTATTTATCCATTACTTCTCTTTTATGTGGGAAACCCGGATGCTTCTATTTTATTTATTTATTTTATTGTATTCTATTTCTATTTTATTTTATTTTATTTTATTGTATCTCATCTTATTTTTTTATTTTTATTTATTTATTTTTATTTTCTTTTATCTTCAATTCTTTTATTTCGTATCTGCTACAGTTGTTAATTTGTTTCTGTACTCGTTCTTTCTTTAGTCAACTTTATGGCTTTTCTTTATCTTACCTTATCTGTTGTCTACTATTTACCTATTTATTTCATTTTTCGCCACCGCTGTTCTTCTGTTTCTTACTATGTACTATTTTGCATCTTTCTTTGCCTCAAGGCCATGGCATAATAAATATATTCTATCTATCTATCTTGTGAATTTGTAAGACGGGTCACGCCGTTCAGGCGCTGAATTGACGGGCTGAGGATTAGAGCTTGGTCCGGCTACACTCGGACAAGGTTTTTTCGGCAGTTTTCCCTTGTCCCTCGTGCGAATGCGGGTGTTTCTATATCTAACTGCCACTGCTTACTTCCTCACCCATTTACTCTATAGTTTGCAAATTATATTGTAATAATAATAAAGAATTTTCATTTTTTTTCATTTTCTCTTTCTACCTTCTGTACCACGGCATATTCCAAATTTGATAGTTCCCCACCTTAATCCATACTTTGACGGAAATGCGGTAAACGCGGCGATCGCTATTCGCGAAATATTCAAAGAATATTTTTGTTCTGCAACTGGTTCTGTTGAATGGCACCAGCAAATGGTCAGACTAGGTAGGCAGAATGTTTAAGGGTATACCTGGATAAATTATACTTCTAAATTATACTCAAGAAAATGACCGTATACGTGTCAAAATTCTCAAAATAAATTTTGTTATGTCTGTGGACAATATATTTTTAAATCGCAAGGTAGAACTGTAGCTATTAACTATTTGCTTTTTCTACAAGTTACTGCATATTTTAATTATTATTGGTATTATTAACTATTCCACAAAAATGGTATGTGTTATAAAAATGTTATGGTTGTTTCCTTAAATGTTAATTTAAATTCGAAAATAAATATGTATTTTATGTTGTGTTATACATAAAAAAAACTTATTTGTCACGCAGTGTTATGTACCCAATTATTCTTGAATAAGGATATGTAGATTATTATTATATTATAATTATTATTATTCATATTTTAAATTGTGCAAATTTTTATGAGTAAAATTATAGGTATGATAGTTTAACTAGGAGCTTTGAAAATCCGAAACAGAAGTACATCGGTTTCTGTTGCAAAAATAATTGTAAATAATGAAATCAACAGAAAAGTTTACGCATTTGTTAATTTATTTATAAAGGCTTTGCAGACCATAACGGTATGGACGAAGAAACTTTTATATTAATTGTGCAAACGTATAGAATATTGTGGGACATGCAGGACCCACACTATTCAAATAATCATCGTCGTGAAAATTGCTGGCGTGAAATTTCAAGAGCAATGAAAGAAACACGTAAGTTTTAAAACAATAATACACTATGTGCATGATAGTGTTACAATGTATGCATCACACAATGAATATTTTACAATATGCATATTAATATGCTTTATTGTACTTTCATGATCGAATAACTTACAGCGATCTGTGATGTTTTATATTATTCATATAGCAGAGGCATGCAAAATTTTGTGAAGAAAACTACGAGATGGATATAGAAAATCGAAGAAAAATAGAAATTCGAAGCGCGGTCAGGCAGCGATATACCGCAGGCCATGGAAATGGGAAAAATCAAATGCAATTCCTCGACATATGTATGGACGAGAGGGACACAATATCCAATATTAATTCGAAAAATATTAATACGATGAATTCACCTGCATCTACGAGCAACGAGGGTTCTCAAGAATCTGATGTGATGCCGAGTGAGGATGCCGATATTGGAGACGTGCAGTATGATACTGCAAACAGCTGTGACAATTCGGGTGAGTTTAATTTCAAAAATGTGTATTATACATTTTTATATTACAATCGTCTGTAAATTTTTATGAATGTTAGTAAACCGAAATCACACAGTATACCATGTTTAGTATCAACATACTGTACATTGTACAATATATTGAAATATAAAATACGAACTTGAAATAAAAATGTTAAATTTTGCAGATATTGGTTACAGTGGAGTTAACAAGAGAATGTGCTGTACTACTCCTGAAATTGCGACTGCGTCGACTTCACAATCAACACGTAATTGAAAAAAAAAAAGTTCGTCAAAACACTAAACCAACATCTGAGGTCGCGAATGTCATAGTCAAATATTTAAAAGAAAAATACGATGCTAAAAATAATGAAGACAATGTTAGTCCAACAAAAAAATTATTCATTTCGATGGCAGAAACTGTAGAGACATTACCTGCGCATTTTCAAGTCGAAATTGAATCTAAATTTTTTAACATTCTCACTGAATATGAGATGCGTGCATTATCAAATTCATCTATCAATAAACCGACAACATCTGTTCTTTCTTTAAAAAAACAAAATTTTGATCATGAAGAAAATTCATCAATAGACTTAGATTGTGAAGCTACGCGAACCGACAGTTATGAATTCGAATCATACTTGGAAGATCAAGTACGCTCATTGCCGCAGGTAATCAATTCGGAGACAATGCACCCTGATGACGAAAATTTTATTAATCTACGGAAAATTAATAACGACTCGTCACAATAGCTTTTTATGTTATACAACAGCCTGTTCATTTAAAGTTATTGATTTTAAAGCATTAAGTTATTTTAATGAAATACTTTTTAAAAAAGTTCACGTTTCAAAATTTAGACCTTCAATCCTTAACTAGCAATTATTAATATCACGTTTTTTCAACTACGTAATCAAAATAGATTATTATTTACGTATTATTAAAATTTATTATTATTAGTATTATTATTATTATTGTAATTGATTCCTTATTGTGATGTTTGTAAAAAATTCAGAAAAGCTGAAATATACAACATCTACAAACAATCAAAGCGTATTTTTCATAATAAAAAAGGTGAATTTATAGAAAAAAAAAGAGAGAAAAATCACGGAAACGTTGGATTCTCATATCAAATGTGTCAGCGATCAGTGAAGATGAAGTACTGAAGTAGATTACTTTCATATATGTATGTACATACAGGGTGTATATTTTAACTCTGCAGAAACTTCTAGGGTGCGTAGGGGCTGCCTAAATAAGCATTTTGAGGTAATACACCCATGGTCGGAAACTCATTCTAACGGCTCTGAAATGCTTCGAAGGATTTGGTACCGCGCGCTTGTTTGTAGTGTAAGATCAGCTGAAATTAACAATCGTCAAACGAATTCGATCACATACTTTTGAGATTTATAGCCGAATGGACCATATTATTTTGCGCCTAATTGTGTTGTTCCTGCGATACGGCAGAAATGCTGCACCGTGCCGCGCCGGGCTGAGCCGTGCCGCGCGGCGCTGCGCCGGGCGGCAATGGTGTGCGTTGGCCTTGACTGGGTCGTACTCAGCGTGACTAATTTCTGGCGTTGACTAGACCATGTTACTGGACCACCCGCGAGCTGAAATAAGTATCCAGTTGTCGATCTACGCGTCTCTACATCACCGGCATAATCGGCATCTGAATAGCCCACAAGGCTCGACACGCTTCCACCGCCGCGAAATTCTATACCGTAGTCGACTGTACCCGATAAATATGCGAGTATTCTCTTTACAGCTCGCCAGTGGTTATCGTTATGATGATTTAAATATTTACTGACTAAATTAACCGCATTAGCTATGTCCGGGCGTGAAACTATCGCAAGAAACATAAGTGACCTGACGGCTTCTCTATACGGTATTCTCTCAGATTTCTTCTCTCCTTCACTCACGGGATACAAAATTACATGTGGATCTGATGGCACACTTAATGACTTCGCATCACCCATACCAAACTTTTCTATCACGCGTTTCGCGTATGCACTTTCGTGAACAAACACCACTCTCTCATCCCGATCGCGCTCGATTTGCATTCCCACAAAACAGCTCGAATCACCGATTGTGATTTTGAAAGATCTGCCTACTAGATGATTCAATACACATTCAAGAATATCATTAGACTCAGCCGCGACCAATCCATCATCCACAAATAAAGCTAAATATACAACAGATTTCCCGACATTACGAACGAATATGCAGCGATCTGCATCAGTTTCACGGAAATCGTACTTTCTTAAAAATACACTGAACTCACGGTTCTAACACCGCGGTGCCTGTTTAAGGCCATACAAGGACCTTTCGAGCTTGCACACCACACTTCCACTGGCACTTCCTTTGATGTTGAGACCCTCCGGCACGTCCATAAAGATCTCTTCGTCCAGCTTGCCATACAAGAACGCCGTCTGAACGTCGAAGTGCGCGAGTTTGTAGTCTTTTTCGGCAACGATTGCAAGTAGTACCCTTAACGAGTCGTAACGAACACACCACACTTCCACTGGCACTTCCTTTGATGTTGAGACCCTCCGGCACGTCCATAAAGATCTCTTCGTCCAGCTTGCCATACAAGAACGCCGTCTGAACGTCGAAGTGCGCGAGTTTGTAGTCTTTTTCGGCAACGATTGCAAGTAGTACCCTTAACGAGTCGTAACGAACCACTGGAGCGAACGTCTCGGTGAAATCAATTTCTTTTCTTTGCTTAAAGCCTCTAGCACACAGCCGAGCTTTGTAGCGGCATGCTCTTCCCTCAGCGTCTCTTAGGACTCGAAAGACCCATCTGGAATCGATGACCTTCATTTCAGGCGTTTGTTCGACTAACGACCAGGTTCTATTCTCTTCGTGTGACTTGAGCTCTTTCTGTATAGCGCCTATCCACTTCAACGAGTCCTCGCTGTTCATTGCTTCTTCAAACGTTGTCGGCACGTCGTATTCAACCACGTTTGTCCCGTATCGCGATGGTCTTCTCAATGACCCTCTCTTTCTCAAATTTGTAAATGCTCCGGCTTGCGGAGCTTGCACTACCAAGTTCGGCCTCTCGTTCTCGTCATCCTCGACTGCCGGCAGGAAGACTTCGTCCTCGCCATCTTGGTCCTCTATTGCGTCGTCCGCTCTGCGTGCTCGAACATCTTCTCTCTCTACTTTCGGTAGAGTTAACTCCACGTGTAAGTCGTTACACCCAGGTGGAGTCACTTGGTCGACCTTGTCTCTGAGGATGACATCTCGTGAAACTTGCACCTTCTTCGTATCCGGATCATATACCCGGTAATTGGATGAACCCTAGGGGGCATCCATTAATTACGTGAGCTGTTTTTCATACAAATTAGACTCCCCCCCCCCCCTTAGGTGGGATTTAGTGAGATTTGGTTTGACCCCCCCTCCCCCTTACGTAAGATTTACGCTAAAGTTGTTTTATATTAAACAAAAAAAAATGACTAAAATATTGACTTATACAATACAGATGTGAACGACTAACTGACAAGCAGCGAGTTTTAACAACTTTTTATTTTAGTTTTCATTTCTCAGTGGGAAATTCCGCGATTGGGCTGGTAAAATGAATTTTGCTCGGCAGTTGTCGCAATTCCGAGAATTCGTACGTAGAAAATAACCGATATTGCATATACTATTTTTTTTCTTTTAAAAACTGAACGTTTTTTTCTTCTTTTTTTTTTACTCTCGAAATAAGTGATTTTAATAATAGCCATGAGATTTCTTGAAGCGGGCAAAATGAACACAGCATAATTTTTTTGTATTATCTGTAAAATAATTTATATTTTTTTAAAGTTGACGTGAGATTTTCGATTATGCCCCCCTCAGTTCAAATGAGATTTGATGAGATTTTATTGGACCCCTCCCCCCCAATTTTGAGCTCACGTAATTAATGGATGCCCCCCTACGAATATCATTTTCTTCGCACGAGCATCGAATTTCGTCGTCTGCTGCTTCGGTATATTTACGAACGCCTCTGAGCCGAAGATACGTAAGTGCTTTAGGTTCGGTTTCACACCAATCCATCTTTCGTATGGAGGTGCTCCGTTCTTCGCACTTGAAGATCCCGATCGATTCATCAGATAAACAGCGGTACTGCAGGCCTCTGCCCACAGACTTGTAGGAAGTTTGCTCGCGTGTAACATCGTTCTCGCACTCTCTATAATTGTGCGAATATCGCGCTCTGCCTTGCCGTTTTGTTCTGGCGTGTACGGGGCTGTACACTCGCGTTCAATACCACGAGACTCTAGATATTCGTCCATTCTTCTATTTCGAAATTCGTTTTCATTATCCGATCTTAAAACACGCATTGTCCTTCCGAATTTATTTTCTATCAATTTGTCGAACACTCGAAATTTATCAAACACGTCGCTTTTGTGTTTAAGAAAATAAATATACCGGAAACTAGTTGCGTCGTCTTCAAACGTTAAGAAACTGCGCACCTCCTAGGGACTCGACTGTCATTGGACCGCATACGTCGGTATGTATCACTTCACCAGGCTCGGTAGCCGCTCGCTTGCGCTCACTCAAAAATGTCTGTCTATTTTTTACTATCATATGGTGAAATACGCATGCGCACTTATTTTAACTGAGTAGGCCCCTTACAAGCCACTGCTATTCGGCATCCTTCTTCCAAGTATAAACTTATACACAGAGTGCTTCTCTGTCGCACCCTACTCTCTTCTATAATTTCCGAACTTTAAGTCTTGAAGACCCTAACTTTTGCAAGCTTTTGCTGTGTCGACCAAATACCATCGTGTTCGCAATAAAATTATCTACATTTTCATATGTAACAATATAGAAAACCCTATAACTACAAAATAGTAATTCGAAGTTACCTGCTTATACCTGTCTACCTGGTTTTATGCAAGGAACAAAAATGGCGACCGAACTTTGGCAATTTATGTACATATTTTATTTTCGATTGGTAATAAATTCATCCGGAAACTCAATAACTACATTTATGAAATGAAATTAACACCTTTGATTTTTTATTGAAAATAGCTGTGCCGGGAAATTGGATGTCGACCAGATCAAGTTTTGTTTATTAATACACTAGGGGCTTCGCCCCTGCGCGCTTCGCGCGGCAACCCCGCTCGGCACTGCGCGCCTCGGGCACTCGGCGCTTCGCGCCTCGTTGTTCGGCGCTTCGCGCCTCATTCGGTCACATACATTGAATTGTGAATATCCTAAATTATCCTCACAAAACCTCCATTTTTTATCTTCGAAAGTGCCTCGACTTCTCTATTTTCCTTGCTTTCTCATGTATGTTACAAGGGAACTTCGCTAAGTAAACTTTGAAATTCACCCTTAATATTGATGCAGCTGCAGTCAACTCTACGTGACCGGCGTATATGCCATTCTTACTTATATGTAATCTATAATCTTCTGCTGACCTTATTGAAACGCCATGTGACTCGTCACCCATGATATAATCTCCATAGCTATCCCAATGTTGCCGTATAAATGAAACGATGGTAAATCGTAGCTCCTCATGCCTATCCTGATTTTTTGACAGGCAATATGACAGCGCGCGAAAAAGACAATTCCCATCTGGTTTCATCTGCACTAGCTTTTTATCCATTTTTTTTTTTCGTATATAAAATAATATTTATATTTGATCTGTCAATTATTCACAGTGAATGACTGTCATTCACCTGGAACAAAACAGACATACCAAAAACAGCGCAAAACGCCCGATGGCATGCAACCCAAATGGCATTATGCGACTCATCGCGTTCATCTCTTTTTCGCCCAGATTTTTTTATAGGTATACTAGGGGCTTCGCCCCTGCGCGCTTCGCGCGCCAACCTCGCCTCGTCGCTCGCTTCGCTCGCTTCCGAGGACTCGGCGCTGCGCGCCTCGTTGTTCGGCGCTTCGCGCCTCACTACTTCACTATCGCACATCTTGTAATACATATATGCGACTTTTGTCTGCTAGATGCTGTTTTTGTTTGGTTTCGGCACCTCACACCACCGCCAACTTCATGCGCTATACTAAATAATTTATATATTTTTTTAAATAAATTTCATATTGTGTATAAATATTTTCAAACCCACAAAATTTTATTTTCAATAATTTTTTTTTCTAATCATCTACATTTCTCGTTACTTCAAATTTGGTTTTTCTTTGTCCGTACTTCTAACTTCTAACTTTAATCGCCGCAACGTTGGATTCATTACCTATGATAAAATCAGCGAATGTAGACCAATGATATACAATATGTGAAACGATACTCAATCTCACCTCGGTGTGTCGATCCTGACTGCCGTGTATACAGTATGCCAGGGCTCGAAAAAGACAATTCCCGTCGGGAATCATCTTGATAATTCGCGATTGCATCTTTAATTATTTTGTGTTTAAATCACAACAGATAACTGTCAAGCTATTTGTCAATGACTGTTATATGCTGTCGCTGACAGCTATCAATTACTTGACACTAACTTCATAAAAACAGCGACTTCATTGCTTCTTACTACAGAGTTAATCCAGTAGCCGGGTCGAAAAAACAGGCTCATAATGTATTAATTCTACGCGCCTAGAATTAATGCAGCAAAAAAGTACCTGGCTCTTAACTCAGTAGAGATCTTCACGTTTGTAATTAATGTAATATTTCCATCGCATCCCTTCATTTACATTATTTAGGACCATCCACCAAATACCGCAAACTAAATACTTTTTGATACAAAATGACTTGTTTTTTTAAAATCTCAATCCAATAAATTTATTATCAATTTTATCTATTTGTATTGAATTATTACAGCTGAATTTTTTTAAATCAATCAAATTTTGTCATATTTTTCTCATATTTTTATTTAATGAATCAAACAAATTTTGTACTAATATCCTAACATTTTTACTTATAATTATTTATTATCTAAAAATTACAGATGTCGATTATATTTATTCGTCGTCCATGGTTCTTGAGCTGCAAAAAAAATGTCTCCATGTTTATTATTTATCTATACACAATTTATATAATTACATGTTATTTTAATCCTTGCATCCGCAAATTACATCCGATTTTTTTTCTACTCACCAAACGAACACATGCCATTCGCTGTCTCCAACGCTTGCAGCTTGTATTCCAGCGGCTTTTGCCGCCTCCTAAAGGATTTCATCCGACCCATCATCTTTTTACGAAAAATTGTATACAGTTTTTGTGCAATGATAAAAATCATCCGGTTATACCAGGCTTCTCATCCACCGATCCTGCGCAATTAGTTACCTAATTAGTAATTCATATTGTCATTGATCTTATTACTTTCAATTCTCCAAAATAAGTTTAATCGGAAATACTTACGTCGACATCTCCGCCAACTTCACGCGCTATACTATTATTATTATAATCTTTTTTTGCTATAGTTTAATCTGCTTTTCATCTGTTTATTTCGCCGGACAGGATTTTTTTATTATCTAGAGAGATATGTCAGATACGAGAGTACGCCTGGGTAAAAACTAGCTATAGCTTGGTCAGGATCTAGACACCCAAACGTACGTCACGTATCCGATAATAAACTAACAAATAATTATCTCACTGACTGCCGCAGTGACACGGCTAACAAGTGTTTTATTTATTGAAAACAATAATCGATTCTTAATGCAAATAACGACACGATAGCGGTGCTAGTAGGGTGTATCGCGCAGAGCCTTCCTTTAACCAAAATCCACGTCTTGTCTGACCAATTGACTAAAAAGGAATCCTGGAGCACCCTGAGTCTCCACTTCAAGAACCTAGGCCTCTACGCGATACAATCCACTCGTGGTCTATGCACCACGCACCACCATCGGGGGGAGGTTCTTCCCAGAACGCACTCATCGAGTGCTGTATCTTCTGCAGTCGTTCGGCCCGATCCCTTGTCACCTCGCACTTGGGGTTGCCTAAACATTGGCCAGGGATCGACAGCGTTTTGTTTAAAAACTCAAGTGCCGTCGAAGATCTTAACTTTCACGGCGATGCGACACGGCCATACTGACTAGCACACGTCTCGAGTGCCAGGTATCCATCCATCTAACTTACTTCTGAAACAATAAAACAGACATCGAACGAACAGACATTAGTTCTCGTTCGGCTTTCCTGACCATACAAGTCTGCCATCATTCTTCGGCCAAATCCCATCTCGTTTCCACCTCATGTGTGCAATCATGTGTATCATTTTATTTCCAACGTATTTATCAATAAACGAATTTCCGTGAATTCTGTACTCAAGGCACCAATAGCTCTGCGGGCATGCCTCACGCATCCTCACAATTTCTAACCATTGACCTTTACCGACAATAGCTCTGTAGGCATGCCTCATGCATCCGTACATTTTCTAACCATTGACTTTTTCTGACAATAGCTCTGTAGACATGCCTTGCGCATTCGTACAAGTTCTAACCATTACCCTGCACTGACAATAGCTCTGTAGGCATGCCTGACGCATCCGTACAAGTTCTAACCATTGCCCTGCGCTCACAATAGCTCTGTAGGCATGCCTGACGCATCCGTACATTTTCTAACCATTGCCCTGCGCTCACAATAGCTCTGCAGACATGCCTTGCGCATTCGTACAAGTTCTAACCATTGCGACATGCTGAATCGTTCTCGAGTTACGTCTAGGCCTCGGGTTCAAGATGCTGGGTGATCAAGTCCAGCGGGCGAGGGCCAAAGTCGCACTCTCGAACGGAAACAACGATCACCAACAGAGTCCCATGCTCTTTTCGGATTTCTATAGGTAAATCCGGCTCACTCAATCAACAGAGTCCCATGCTCTCTTCGGATTTCTATAAGTAAATCCGGCTCAACCAGAACCACATGTTCTCTGCGAATTCTCAACAGAATTCGGAAATCCACAGAACCAGACTGCGTCTGTTGAACAACTTATTGTCCCGACCCACTTGGGCACAGTCTCTCAGCAAAACCCCATGTTTGCACTCGTGACCAAAAACTTTTGGTACCACCACAGTCTCTCGGACCAAATCACATGAATCGCTACGCGATTCTGTTCTCATCTTCTTCGCTTTCTGCGACACAGCTATCCTGACTCGCGCCCTCTCCTGGAGCTGCGATCAGCTTATCATGAGATACCTTAATGCTACTACGGCCTCTCGATCCAGAGCCTACTTTCTTAACCAAATATCTATCGTTCGGTAGCACCGCAACGACTTCTACGGGACCGCGATATTTTGCGTCCAACTTTGTCTTTATCCTGTCATTATTCCTAACCATTACAAAATCTCCAATTTTAAATGGCTTAACCCGTTTGTTTCTTCTATCAAACCTTTCTTTTTCTTTTGCGGCCTCTGCTGTTATGCTATCTGCAGCCTTTGCTCTGAGCTCATTCAAATTAACACTTTCGGTCTCTACACTATTATGCTTCACACGTTCAATCTCGATTGAATTTATTTTTGTGCCAAACAAAATCTCGGCGGGACTTTTCCCTATTGTTTTCTGAACGGTAGAATTTATCGCAAGCTGCACTTTACCTAACTCGTTCTGCCACTGCTTTCCCTGAGCCTTGCTAATTGCCAACATATTTCTCATGGTCGACATGACCCTCTCAACTTGACCGTTAGCTCTCGGCGTTCCCGAAGCTATAAGGTGAATTAAAATATTCTTTTCCTCACAATATTTTTTAAATCGCGCATTTGTAAACCCTGAACCTTGGTCGCAAATGATTCGTCTCGGAACTCCAAAAGTAAACGAGTGTCTCTCTATCTGGTTGATTGCTGTTTCTGTATCTAAACGGTTTATCCAATTTAATGTTACGAATTTCGTAAATCCATCTATGATTACGAAAACGTATTCTTTCTTGTCAGAGGGACCTGATAATTTTCCTGATATGTCTATGTGAATCGTATACCACGGTGTATCGTCCTTGTCTATAGGGTGCAGCTGTGCTTGCGTTGGTCTTGATACCGATTTGCAAGTTTGACATAAAATACAATTTTCTACAAATTTCTTAACTCGCTTCGACATTTGCGGGAACCAATACAGTTCGTACAACTTCTCCAAAGTCTTTTCCCAGCCTAAATGGCAGATGTTCGCGTGTACGTGATGTATGAGCGACCATACCATCAGTCTCGGCACTACGGGTAGTGTTGTCTGTTTCGATTTTCTTTCTATGGTCCGCATTAAGATCTTGTCTTTGATTGAGTATGTCTTTGCTGTCTCCGATCCGTCCAGTACTTCGCGGTACAAAGTTTTTATTTCATCGTCTTTCTGCTGTGCTACGATCAACCAATCATCAGCTAATTCAATTATTTTATTCGCGTCGCGTTTGACTACCTTCAATACATTCTTTTCTGTTACTGGATTTCTTGACAGAAAGTCCGCGTGCTTCATTCGTTCACCCGCGCGATATTCTATTTCAAACTCAAACGATTGCAAAAATGCCCACCAACGATAAACTCGTGGCGTTAGATCTTTCTTGAGGCTCGCGGCCTTTAAGGAGTTACAGTCTGTCACAACTAAAAATTTACGTCCTACTAGGTATTGTCTAAAGTGTTTTATTGCGTTTACAACAGCGAGAGTCTCAAGTTCGTACGAATGATAACGAGTTTCGGTGTCTATGGTACGTCTGCTGTAATAAGCGATCGGATGTTTTTCTTTGTCAACACCTTGAAGCAACACAGCGCCGTACCCGAGGGCACTGGCGTCGGTATGCAGTTCGATTGGAAGATTAGGGTCGAATATTCGCAGTAACGGTTCCGATGTTAAGTGTTCTACTAGCTTGGTTCTAGCGTCGGTGTGTTCATCTGTCCATGTTATTGTCTTGGTACTACCTGCAGTAAGTTTGTACAGAGGGGCTGCTATCTGCGAGAATTTTGGTATAAACCTACGAAAATAAGATGCTAACCCTAACAATTGCCTTACCTGGGTCTGCGTTCGGGGGATAGGCGATTGCACCAGGGCTTCGATTTTTCGAAGGTTGGGCCTCAACCCTCCATGCGATACAGTGTACCCCAGATAATCAATCTCAGTTTTCAAGAATTTACATTTCTTTAAATTAAATGAGAACCCATTCTCGGCTAGTTTTGCCATCACGATTTTCAATCTATCTAGAGCTTCTTGCTCAGTTCTACCGGGTATAAGAACGTCATCCAAATAAACAATCGCGAAAGAATATCTCAGTTCTCCCAACGCGTTATTAATTGCTCTCTGGTATACGGAAGGTGCATTCATCAACCCAAATGGCATGGTTAAAAATTCAAACTGTCCGTCTGGTGTAATAAAAGCGAGCTTCTCGATCGAGTTCTCTTCAACGGGTATTTGATGAAACCCAGCTGTCATATCTAATGACGAAAAATAGTGTGCACCGGACAAACGATCTAACTGATCTTGAATCAGTGGCAACGGATAACGATCTGCTACCGTGTTCGAATTTAATTCCCAAAAGTCGACGCATAATCTATCCGATCCATCCTTTTTCTTTACCAAAATGATTGGACTAGAAAACGGGCTTCTGCTTTCCCGAACGATTCCTGCCTCGAGCATCTTGTCAACCAAACCTCTTACAGTCTCTCGTTCTACAATGCCTAGCTTATAAGGCCTTCTCTGTACGATTTTATTCTCGTCTTTTAGCCTAATCTCAAAGCTGCCAGATGTTACCCGAATCTTTGGAGCTTCAACGCTCATATGTTTCGCATACAGTTTCAACAACTCTACAAGTGGTGCTCTCATTTCAACCAAGTCACAATCAACAGCGTTGATATCAATCTCTTGAATACACGAGCCAACGAATTTGTCTACCTTTGCAAATTTAACCATGGTTCCGTCCAACGTGACCGAGACACCATTTGCCAACAATTCTTTACCCAGAATTAACTTCGCGGACAAACTTTCATCCGGTACCACATACAAATCAATTTCAACGTTTATGCCATTCAGCTCAACAAACACAGAGATCTGCTCTCGGCAATCTACGTATCCATTACCAATACCTCTTAACCGCGTAGAGACTACTCGTCTCTTACCAGGCAACCTTTCTACCAGACTCTCCGCTACAAGGGAGCAGTCCGAACCAGAATCAAAAATAAATGTCAACACCTTACCGTCGGCTAGCTTCAGAGTATTCTCAGTAGAGGTCAAATTACAAAGCCTTACTACCTTCTCATCCTTCTTAGGACAATTCGGGGCAATATGTCCCTCTTCCTTGCAATTGTAGCAAGTCACCGGCCTCTTAGAATCTGGACCCCTGCTGCTCGAACCCTTGGTGTCCCGTGCATGACTCACGCTTTGTGACCGCGGGGCTGATCGACAATCGGCCTTGCGATGTCCTCTTTTTCCACAATTGAAGCACTCGATGTCCGAACGGTGCGACCTACCATCTCGCGACGCCGAAGTCTTGGTATGTGGACCAGGGGCTCCGGTAGGTGCACGCGGTCGATGGTAGTCGGTCGTTTGTCCATCGAGGTACCCCATTGCTTCCTGAAAACTTTTGGGAGATTCGCGGACGAATATGTTCCGAATGAATCGGTTGTTCGCCGAATAAGACAATCCAGCGAGTTGAGCGGCAGCCTCGTCGATGGTTCGTCTCTCGCTAAGCCACGCTTTGAGCTTTCTCCCCCTCTTCATAAAATTCTCCAGCGTAAACTCAGCGTCCTCCGACCAAATTGTATGGAGCTCAGATGCCACGTTCTTATTTTTTGCATACGCGCTCAAAAATTCGGCACGTATCTCGTCCCAGCTTTTGCCCGACGGGTCCATACCCGTGAACCACTGGGCCGCTTCACCCTGGAAAGCCTTCGCCAGGTGTTGGACCACTTCCCAATTATCAGGCTTATGACGGCGAATCCATTCGTCGACCATCTTCGCCCAGCCAGTCGCGTCGATGGTCTTGGGGTCGAATTTGACCAAATCCATTGGAGCTCGTTCTCGTCTCGTGAGCAACGCAAGAAGTCGCGGATTCTCCTCCTCCAACCTCGACTTACGCCTTCTCCGCCTGTTCCTCCTCTGTACTGAATCATCAGATTCGTACTCGGATTCGGACGTCGCCGGGGATCGATCTCTCTTCCTACTTCTAGGTTTCACTCTGCCTGTATCACGGTCAGTTACACTCACACTCTTTTCAGCGTCTTTCGCCAGCACACTCACACTTTCAGCGTCTATCGTCGCCACACTTACACTCTTTGCACCGTTGCTTTCCATAGCTGTATCCAAACTTATTCACTAACACGGTTTTCACGAGAATCTTTACCGCCCGAATCACAGTCGATTAAACGTTCTGTATCCCACTTCTGATGTCAGATACGAGAGTACGTCACGTATCCGTACGTACGTCACGTATCCGATAATAAACTAACAAACAATTATCTCACTGACTGCCGCAGTGACACGGCTAACAAGTGTTTTATTTATTGAAAACAATAATCGATTCTTAATGCGAATAACGACCCGATAGCGGTACTAGTAGGGTGTATCGCGCAGAGCCTTCCTTTAACCAAAATCCACGTCTTGTCTGACCAATTGACTAAAAAGGAATGCCTGGAGCACCCTGAGTCTCCACTTCAAGAACCTAGGCCTCTACGCGATACAATCCACTCGTGGTCTATGCACCACGCACCACCATCGGGGGAGGTTCTTCCCAGAACGCACTCATCGAGTGCTGTATCTTCCGCAGTCGTTCGGCCCGATCCCTTGTCACCTCGCACTTGGGGTTGCCTAAACATTGGCCAGGGATCGACAGCGTTTTGTTTAAAAACTCAACTGCCGTCGAAGATCTTGACTTTCACGGCGATGCGACATATATAAAATATACAGTACTGGTGAATCCAAAAATACATATGTATCTGAAAAGGTAATATGCCAAATGACACAAAAGGAAAGATTTCATAAAATGTTAGGTCATGTGAACTTTAATTACTTAGATATATTATGTTGAAACAAACTAGTCCAAGGTATGCCAAATGAACTCGAACGTGATTACCTAAAATGCGGCACTTGTGTACAAAATGAAATGCATAATGTAACTTTTGAAAACAATAGACAGAGGGCTAACAAACTACTAGAAATTATACATGTTGATACAAATAGGCCACACATTACTGGTAATATGGGTGAAAAGTACTTCACAACCTTTATCGATGACTTTAGTGAAATTGCCAAAGTATTTACTGTTAAAGCTAAGAGCGAATTTTTTGACTGTTTTGTAGAATATGTTAACCTGGTCGAGAATTTAACTGAAAAAAAGGTGAAAAGATTGAGATGTGATAATGCTAAAGAAATGCTCTGTAAAGAAGTTTATAAATTCACTAAAGGAAAGGGTATTTCGATTGAACCATGCCCCCCATATGTCCATGAACTCAATGGGACGGCAGAAAGTTATAATAGATCCGTAATGGATACTGCTAGATGCTTGTTAACAAATGCTAAGTTAGAAAAAAAATTTTGGCCAGAAGTAGTAAAGACAGCTGTTTATCTGAAAAATAGAACGTTGGCCAATACTATCGAAAAAAAGACTCCATTTGAAATAATGATGGGAAGAAGGCCGAATATAAGTAACTTAAAATTATATGGAAGCACAGTATTTGTAAGAATTCCTGAAGTAAGAAGGCAAAATAAATGGGATAGAAAAGCAGATGTGGGTATACTAGTTGGCTATGAAAATGTAGGGTATAGACAGCGATTCTGGATCTTTCGTGTTACATAGCATCCGACCTCTACTTAGCGCGTAGGTCGCCGGCGATAGCACGCTCCGACATATATTACAAATCGCGCCGGTTGCTAAGTAACGACATAACAATAATAAGAACAAGTCATGTTACGAGGCTCGACACTGCTTCAGCCAATGAGCACGCTCGTGGTATGGTTTCGTACTTTTTCAAATAATTTGTCGCGTTCCTTTTTAGGATATGCCAACAGGTAATTCAGTGAAATTGACAGTTTAAAATGACTAAATCAAGGTAATTATAGATCTTTTATTCTTACTTTTTATTTCAGTATTTTATAAGTACCACGTGTTATTCACATATTCATTTACCAATGTAAATTGTTTAATATTTTTATAAAAATGTCGAATAATGGCTTATACCTAATCAACGTCAATTATGAACACAGAAATATACAATATTATCACTCATTTCCAGACCTATCCTATTAAAATAACAGAATTTGTGTATCTAAATGAACAACGTGTACTTTTATTCCATTGATTTCGCATAGTGCTCCTGTATGTTTCATTTTTTTTTTTTTTTTATGAATAAATTATAATTTTTTTCTTAATAATCGATTTATACCGATATTGCTAAGATTAATCACGATAAGAAAAGATACTTCGGATAAAACTTGTAGGATTCCGAGGGCTAATAACATGGTGTAACAATATTTCTTGTAGATAAAGACGCCAAGGCCAGTAGAGAATCAACTAATTTTTTTTTAATGACAAATTTTTTTTTTCGCTTAATTTTATTTTATCTAAAATATAAAACTGCTTTTTTATGGACCATTTTTTGTGATAAACCAATTTCTTATAATATTCAGCTAAATAACTAAAGATTTGTGAAGTCTCATTAACTTTTTATCATCAAAATATCTTTTTTTCATAACAATTCGAACAGATATAAAGTGCGTAATTTTATTCAAAAATTCTTGAACTATATTCCTTATTATTTTTATTTTTCTAATTTTTTATTTTTGCACGCAATTAAATAAACGGCAGTAAAAAGCTATATTTGAAAACTCCTCCAGTTATTTTTTTAAGTTATTTGCAGAAAATTACACACTTTTTGTCTCATGCAATTTTTATTCGTACGCGCTAGTTTGGAGGCTAGTTTAATACGCTACTTAAACTTTGAGAAATACATTTTCTTCGTTTCTAAAATTAATGATAAAAAATAATCAAAAATTCGTTCATACAATGGTTGAATTATGTTATCAATCATATTTAAAAAAAAAAATTAATGTTCTGCGATTAAAATGCATGCGCAATGAATTCCTAACAGCGGTGCGAAGAGAATCTTCTTTTAAAGGTTCATTGTGCATACACTTTCATCGCAGAACCTTAATTTTATTCTACAAGTCACATAATCTAACATACTCTAGCGTTCGTATTAATGAGTTTTTGAATAAATTTTTAAAAATTTATTTTAACATATAAAAAATCGTTTTAATAAAGGTTTCAGTAGCGTCTACCATAAAACATGAACATTTATTAAACATATAATTAACACTGCAAAAAAAAAAAATTTTGACTGAAGAAATTATAACTTATACAATAATTGAGATAACTATTTCACGCGGGGTCATTTGACTGGTGAACGACTGAGGTATGTATAAAATATCAAGTGGCCTTCAATATGCAAGCTTCAAATATTTTTGTACCCTAAGCTAATCCTTTCTGCTACGTCATTCCGTAAATCATAATCTTTAAAGTTTTTTTTTTTTTAAATACATCAATCTTCGTTTTGTATAATGAACATAAAACGAGTTCGATATCTCAATTATTACAAAAGTTGTAATTAATTTAATCCACCTTTTTTTTTAACGTAGTTCATGTCGGTGATAGAAATCCAGTTATATAGAGTAGGTACTTTGAATCAGTCCACGATTACCCTACCCTGCTAAATATTAATTGTGGTCCTGTGCAGTCTGAATCCCAAAAATACAATAACAGTATAGGATTCTAACTTTAAGTTACTATTTTTTCTAAAAATGCCACTGCTTCATGCGCACTTGGTTAGTATCACAGGCAATATATCTGCCGTCGCAGAGGTTGTAATTAGGCCATACTTAGACATCGAAGGATTTGAAATAACATTAAATTGGAATATACAAATTTGTAAATTGACATTATTGAAAAGCCCGATGGATGTCTCTACTGCCTTGAATGGCCCAAAGCTTGTCTACTAGTATCGGGCAATGTACTCTAAATCGTAAACAATTTTTGTAAGTAAACTTCCGTGAAGGACAAAGAGGATGTGTTTGTCGGATTGACGCCTCCAGTATAGCGTCAGCTAGTACACTACTTAGGCTTCCTTCGCAGTGTTCGACATATCGGTTGTGATACACCTCCTGTACATCTTTAACTCAGACGAACCGTAAAGTGATCTAAGTAATGTGTATCGAACACGGTTTCCATACACAAGGTTTATAGATGCAGAGTACGATTGAGCCTAATCATGGTAAAAGTTTTGTAAGTTATATATAAATGAATAAACATAATTAGGCATGAATTTAAACTGCAGTACACATAAACGAAAAACAACATGTACTACGCACGCTATACTTCAGCTAAATCATAGTAGGATTTACTTCAATGGTTCGTATGTAAGTATATTTTCCTGTTATATTCAAGCAAGCAACGACAAGGGCATGAAGTCTCAAACTGTTTACAAAATAAGACATACAATTATACATTGTCCAACAATTACACGAACTGTATAATCCGGGGAAATTTGATAGACTTTTATAGGATGGAATATGCAGTAAAAAATAATCTAGTAATGCTACCGATTTTGACGATTCATTAATAGCACGTTCCGGCAGAAATAATAAATAATATGTCTTATGTGCGTTATGTACGGAGATTTGCGTTGATATCTGTAATTTATGTAATTGATTTTTGTAACTGTGCCACCCCCTGACAGCTGACCCGTACGCGTACTACAATTGGATGATATCTTTTAATAATTACTCATATACCGATCTATTCCTATAACTACACCCATAAATAGCGTCGTATTAAAAAGTATAAACCGAATAATACAGTTAACAACATTTGAAAAAAGCGACCGTATCTGTCAAATGTTACAAGCAAAACCTTCAACACGTGTCGACGTTATCATGTGCTACCGGTGCTAACTCTGCTAACACGAGAGGCGGGCACGTGCTACGCCGGGTGCTATCTTTTCAAGAGTTAACGCAAAACAACGTCAAGACGTTATTTAGCGCTAGTGACTGTCTAACTACCACTCAATCCAGTAGGCGCATTTCTTGACATCTCGTTGCGGGGTTCGCGCCAAATAAACGCTTGGCGTCACTTTCTTTGCGTACCTCTTGATACAACCGGTCACGTACTGAAGGCTTTCGATAATTTCACACGATTGAAATCTCTTTCACGTTACAATAATTATATTTATATCGTTATTAAGTACCTAGGATTTATATTTTAATAAATTTACATTAATATTGGTTCAAAGATTGTTATAGGATCAGTTATTATACTAAGGTGTACTTGTATCTTCTTTATAAATTATTATTAATTTTCTTACGTAAGTAGAGTTAGCTTAGGGTATAAGTACATTTTTTAATACAGCATCCACTTGTACGTGTATGGAACCAATTTCAGAGAAGCTGTTCATTTAGATAAATATTTGCAGGGATCTAAAACTCAAGGTAATTTATCTCTCCGTATACATCCATAAATAAATAAAAAATATTATTTACGACTTAATATGCAGCGATCTGCGAAAAAAAACCGTTATATTTTGTAGATTGATTAGTTTAGTTGACTATTTCCGTAGTCAACCTTTTTTTTACATTGAATGAAAATTACACGACTTGTAGCGTTTGATATAATTGCTATATTTTTCATGTATGGACTATTTTGTAAACGGTTGAGAGGAACTTTGCGTATAACACCTTGTTGCTTGCGAACCATTCGAGCAAACCCTACGGTACTTTACCCGTAGGTGGGTACACATTACTTGCATAACCTCATGTGAGACGATCAAATTTAGATCGCCATGGGATGGATCGCTGAAGATGTGCTGGAAGACGAAGAGGAAGCGGACGCCGTTGCAGAGCTTCGTTCGAACAGAAGGCGTCTTCGCGATGGGCAAGATCCCTTCGATCTCCCTGAGGTGCAGTTTCGCGAACTGTTTCGCATTTCAAGGCAACTGGCCAGGGATCTTGGATATGATCTTCGCCCTATTTTAGAACGCGAAAGATCGCATGGGCTCTCCGTCGAGTGCCAAGTAAGACGCCTTCCAAACAATCGATTTATATCAAAATTTAATGAATACACAAATTTCTGTTAGAAAAGAAATGAGTACGCTCTTTAGAAACATGCGACGTGTTTGTACGTAATACAGAATTGTGTTTCATAGGTCCTTTGTGCTGTTCGGTCCTACGCCGTCGGCTCATACCAGCGCGCCATAGGTCAAGATTTCATGGTAGCGATTAGCCAAACTGCGGTGAGTCGTTGCCTGAGATCCGTTAGTGAGGCAATCAACGACCACTTCTTTAGACAGTGGGTCAAATTTCCTGCGACGCCAGTAGAGCGAGCGGCAGCTCGTACGAAGTTTCTACACGCGCCACAGCCTTTTGCTGGAGCGATCGGGGCTATCGATTGCACACACGTGGCAATTCTTGCTCCTCGTATGCACGAGGAGGCATACGTGAACCACCATGGTTACCATTCGCTGAATGTCCAGATGGTTAGTTGAAATTTACCGATGCTTCGATGTATTAAATACTTCTGGCAGCTCTTGATTTTCTACACTGTTGTGTTTTTAGATATGTGATCCTGACTTGCACGTCTTGAACGTGAACGCCAGGTTCCCTGGATCACGGCACGACGCTGCCATATGGACGCAGTCACCAATCCGAACTCTGATGGAGTTGTGTTATGGTGATGGTGAACGTGGCACGTGGTTGCTGGGTAAATATTCGTAATAGTAACTAATATTCAATTAACGTATAATCGCTTTAATCTGGGCAGATCGATTTTCACATGTAACAATAGTTAGAGAAGTAACTTATATTGGCACCTCCAATGTCAGCATCAACTTCGGCGAGTGTACACATTCCTTGACTATTGTGTCTATTGAATATTAAACAGGAGACTCCGGCTATCCACTAGAGCCGTGGCTTATGACGCCGATCGTACATCCACGAGAGGGTACTCCAGAGTTTGCGTACACCGCAGCTCATTGTAAAGCACGGTCCGTAATCGAACGCTGTTTTGGAGTAATGAAGGCAGTTTGGAGATGCTAGTCGCAGGTTAGATACGTGATTGTTTGTTAATGATTAGTAGCAAGTTGCTGCACTCTTGTTGTTTCATTAAGAGAATTGAAATAGAATAATTGATCATCTATGTTGCAACCTTACCTGACAGATGCTGTTTTTTCACATGTAACAGCAACGTGTCCTCATGTATGAGCCAGAAACTGCTGCAAAGATAGTGAACGCATGTGTAACATTGCACAATATGCGGCTGCACTATTGCATTGCGGATCAGGTGGACGACGTTCCGGAGGACGATGCTGCTCCTGCCGGACCTCATGCTCCAGGTCCTGAAGGCGCGGAACCTTAGGAAGCGAGGGAACGTCTTGTGGAAGGTCGACGTATTCGGGATGAACTTGTTCAAAACCGATTTGCCGGCTAATTCATGGCAAAGGATACTTATTTTTTTATTTAAATAAAAAGGATTGAAGATAAGTACTCAATGTCAATATTTTGTATGTTAGTCATGTTAAGGTTTAACTTATCAATAATTATTCGCATTGCCATTCAATGTGTCATAGAATCAACAAAATTGTAATGTCTAACAGAATAATTTTAATTTTATCATATTCAGCAGTTCGAGTGGCATTGTATACCATTGAAGGCTGGATGTTGCAAGAGGGCTTCGAGTTCGGCAATAAATAAAGATATGTATCAATTTTGTAAATTATTTTATTCAGACAGTTCAAATTATATTGTTGTGTCAACACCATCTCTGAATGTTTAATTTTAAAGCGCTGTGTGTCGTGGCGAAAGTGTCCGATATCTGTATCTTCAACACTACTTTTCACTTAAATGCACGAGTTTGCTAAATTTTCTATAACTTTATAGTTTTAACTAAAATATACTAACGTACCATACAGATATCACGACTTGTGACTTTATTTAATATACTCTCTGCATTTAATTACACGAGAGAATTAGAATTTAAACCAAAAAATTGATATAATAAAAACTTAAAATATCCGTAATTCTATATTACTTTAAAAATGAATTTTCACAGCAGCAGATTTTCAAAAGAAAAATGTGTCCGGCAAGTGGACCAAGAGGCATACTTGACGATCGTGATGGTTAACACATGATCTTTTATTTATTAGATTTATTGTTTTTTTGTTATATTAGATTTATTGTTTTTTTTCTTTAAAGTACTCCAAAATGTCATTCAGTGTTGTGCCGCACTTTCGTATCTCCTCCACCTTACTGCCCTTTATTTTCAGTTCTTCCTTCCTCATCTCAAGCTCTTCCTTTCTAATTCTTATCTCTTTCCTTTTAATTTGAATTTCGTCCATCATCATTTCCATCTCGTTAGTTTCATTTTTAGCGGCGAGCATTATTGCTTTTGACATTGTCTGTTGGTAAATAAAAAATTTTATGTGATTACGATGAAACCATGCAGTTGAATGCCACAAGAATTCACCTCCAGAATTTCATTTTGTTTCGCCTGTAATTCAATGAACTTTGCCGATTTGTCTTCCTTCATTTTGCGCTTATTGACGTGCCTTGTTTTTAGTTTAGAGTGTGCTTGTATATCTGTGTGTAAAGCGTGAGTGGAAGGTGCATGTGTAGGTGTTGAGCATGAAGCTTGTGTATCAGTGTCATATGTGTGTTGAGTTGTCGATAATACGGTGGTGTCTGATGCTTGTATAGTTGGTGGGCGTGCAAGTAGAATGTTATGAGATGTGTGCGTACACACCCAACTCATCAAGCATTGTGTAATAAGCCTACTTATTTTTTGAAAGATACCTACATGTTGTATATTCAAAATGATCACGAACCGAAGTTGATACGTTAATTTGGAGTCGACTAAGAATTTATTCAATACAGTTCTGCTTTGATAAATGAATTATCTGAATTATATAGGAAGTATCGCTTGCAGTGTACAATTCGCCATTCAGCGTACGCAAAACCCCCACGCAATATGGCATTTTCCAAGCACGTATGATAAAAAATCATTAAAATGTTCAAATTTAATATTTAGGAATAGTAGTTTATTGCAAAAGTAAAAAATTATATTTAAAGTTATATTAAAATATATACTTACCTTATTTCGTGATTATTATTGATTATTTATGTGAAAATATCTGAACCGAAGCCTTTCACCTTGATTTCAAACAGAAAACGCGCGGCGGCAAAATATTTGAAAACGAAACAAACTTACCATTGAATATGTTGATACCGCTCGAATAACAACGCTGTTTTAGGGATTGGAACGGAACAGCGTTCTCATTGAATAAAGAAAATAGCCTTTAACCAGGCTCCGTACCTATTATCGTTTTGTTTACAAACACTCGGATCTAACGCACGTGTTAGCGGGGTTAGCGGAGCCGTGTTAGCGGTGTTAGCCGTGCTATCGATGCTATTGTGCTATCGGTGCTATCGTGCTAACGTGCTATCGAGATCCAGAATCGCTCTACTGATTGATAATAGAGTTATTATTGCTAGACACGTTGACATCGAATCGAAGAGAATGAAAACTAGTTGGCTTTAATGGTGATGAAAACACAAATAATAGGAATTAGTAGATTACGTAACAAGGGCGGGAAGTTGATGATTCCACGAGTGCAGGGATCATCAACCCGCCCTTGTTGCGTATACTATTTTTTGACACGAGGTGCGGGAATTTCACGAAATATAATATAATATTATCCCGTTTAAAAAAGCGTATGGCCAGCCTGCAACAAATATACGAAAAACCTGGAGCGTGGTGCCAAGTTGGCTGTGATTTCGTATTAACTTTCGTGGCAACGATCGTGGCAACGCAAACAATGAAAATTTGTGGCTCATTACGGTTCAGTACAGGGATCAATCACTTCCCGCACGCTCCACAGGCATGGGAAAACGAACTTCCCGCTGTGTTCAGTGTCGCTGTGTCAAAAAATGATATACCTTGCGATAACAGAAGTGAGAATCAAACTTTCAGAAATGAAACAAATGATATTTACAATAATGAAGAGACAAACGAAAGAGATGAAAGCGAAATTATCTTGCAAGAAAACGATGAAATAATCATGGATGCACAAAAAATTTCACAAGACAATGAACACGAGACACCTGCAGTAAGAAGGTCAACTCGAACAAAAAAACAAACAGATGTATATAAACCCAAAAATTATGCTTATTGTATCTATGTGAACTATGTGAGTGCAGACACTCCGGAAAATTATTATGATGCGTTAAATAACCATGAAAGTGGGAAATGGGTTAAGGCTATGAACAAAGAAATGGATTGTATAATTAAAAATGAAATTTTTGAACTAGTAGAAAAGCCGGAACGTAAAAAAATCTTAGACTTAGAGTGGATATTCACAAAGAAAATAGGAGATATATATAAAGCTAGGGTCGTAGTCAGGGGCTATCAGCAGAGAGAGATTATTGATGACTTATATTCACCAGTTGCTAGAACACAAACTCTGAAAATTTTATTATCATACCGTGTATTGTAACTTTATGTGGTTATGCTTCACCAGCAGAAGGCTGGTGAAGTTAACCTAGTTCGCGTGTGTTCTTTGTCACGGGTTATGATATTTGGAGCTCCTCTGGGAAAAATGTAAAAAACCCTTAATTTACCCTAATACAGACTCGGATAGATTTTTCACTACCAGAGCTGCCTCCCTACAGACTTGGGATATCCCAGACTCAACAGACTAGGATAGGATTTTACCTCTACCGTAGCTGCCTAGAGTCCAGGTCACCGAAGCTGCCTAATTACAGACTTGGGATATGTGTGTTCTCAGACTAGGGTACCAATTATAGCTATACCGTAGCTGTCCAACACACTCACCGAAGCTGCCTTTTAGCTAAACAATGAATTTAAGTTTTATTATTTTGAAACGAAGTGTTTTCTGAAAGAGATGATGAAAAATGAGGTTAATTAGCGAATTGAAAACAAAAATAAAATTTCTGATAATTTTATGATCGATTGATCATATTTGGGTTTATTTTATATGTTGCGATCGTTGTCTCGCGCAAACTATTTACAAACAAAAGGGATATATTAATAATGGTTGAACAAAAAATTATAATTATGAATGAAATGAATGATTATTTTCCTAATTTAACTTAATGCTACGCTCTTTCTTACTCCTTCAATGGTCGGACTTTCGTGTTATTTTTTGTTTTCTCTAATTTTGTCTAGATAGTTTGTGACTCTAATTTCTTTTATTGCAATGCTATTTTAGCTAAATACAAATTTTTTATAAGTTTGTTTTTCTTTAATTGAACTGCCGCTTTGGCTAGAACGATTTTATTGAATTGAATTGAATTTTTTTTTATCAAAAAGCTAGATTGAATTTACGCTTGATTTTAGGTTAGGAATTTTGAATTGAATACTACGTTCGAGTCGGTCGGCCGCTTTGGCTCAAGTCCGCTAATTTGCGTCTCAGCGGTGCTCCTTATATATGACTTGTGACGTCATTAGGTGTCACCCCACCTGCGCGATGCGTATGTGCTGTGTACGACTATACCAGTATAGGCTGGTATAGCCGTACACGTTACAGTATAGTATAATTTAATTATTAACCAACTGGATGTTGAATCAGCCTTTTTAAATGGGAAGGTAATGTCTGAAGTGTACGTCAAACAACCTGAAGGGTATGATGACGGCACAGGTAGGGTATGTAAATTAAAAAAGGCATTATACGGTTTGAGGGAGAGCCCGAGAGCCTGGTATGAATGTTTAGATGAGTACTTAAAAGAGTTAGGATTTAAACGCAGCGACAATGATTATTGTTTATATTATATAAATGGTGTAAATGAACAAGTTTACCTACTACTATTTGTAGACGATTTCATTGTATGTAGTAAAAATCAAGAGAAGCTCAACTGTGTCAAAATTGCACTGACAAAAAGATTCAAGATGAAAGATATGGGCGAAATTAAAACTTACTTAGGAATAAATATCGAGTACAATGCAAACCGAAATATAATGACGCTAGATCAAATAACGTACATTGAATCATTAGCGAAGAAGTATGAGATAGAAAATGCAAAACTGCACGACACCCCTTCAGAACCAAGTTTAAAATGTGAGCCAGCGCAATCTGTATCAGAATGTCTAAAGTATAAAAACCTCATTGGAGAACTTTTGTATGTTAGCTCTGGAACAAGACCAGATATAAGTTACGGCGTAAATTACTTGAGCAGATACCAAAACTGTTGCTATCAAACACACTTCAAATACGCTATGCGAATTTTGGAATACCTGTTCTTAACTAGAGAGAGAAGATTACCGTTTGAAAGAAATTTGAGTGCTGATAAACTTGACTGTTATGTCGATGCAGACTGGGCTGGAGATACGTTAGACAGAAAATCAACAAGCGGCTATGTAATTCGAATGTTCGGAAACGTGATTTATTGGAAATCAAAAAAACAGGGAAGCGTAACCAAATCTTTCACAGCAGCGGAATATGTAGCGCTATCTGAAGCAATAAGCGAATTAAAATTAATAAGAGATGTATTAAAAGACTTGAAAATTGAACTGGATAAACTGATATGCGTTTACGAAGACAATTCAGGAGCAATAATTATTGCAAAATTTGGAAATTACACTAAGAATTCTATGTACATAGAGACACACTATCACTTTGTTAATGAACGTTATATGGACGGAATTATCAATATTATAAAAATAAGTTCTGAAGATAATATAGCTGATATTCTAACGAAGGCGTTAGGTAAAAGTAAGTTTATAAAGTTCAGAGACATGCTAAGATTGTTATAAAAGGCATAATCTAACAGAAATACGTATTGAGAAAGATTCGAAGGTTCTTCTAAATTTAAAGAGGCGTGTTAAAATAGAAGTAAATTTAAGATACTATGACGACACCTGTTGTCGAAATGCGTAAAGTACCTAGATATAGATATAGATATAGAGATAGAGTTGTCTACCTACAAGCGAACAGTGTCTCAAGGAGCGTAGAACGCGCCGGAACAAAGTACCTATGTAAAACTTAAGAAAAGAGAAATTAGTAATGAATAAACGATATTAAAGTAAACAGCAAAGAACTTGGTTTTCCTCAACCCCTCAAAATTAACAGTATTCATGCATGTCCGTGAGAGTTCGTACGGGTTCGCCCTGACGCACTGCACTTTTCGGTGAATTGTTCTACATTATCGACCCTCCTAATTGGTTTTTAATAGTTCCAAAAGTATCGACCCTAGCTCCCCCAGATCCCCCTATGTTATCGACCTAGTCTTATTCTTTTCTTTGTATTCTATGATTAATTCCTACTGTACCCTAAGGTAATTCTTTTCTTTGTTTTGTGAATGGTTCTATGTTACCCTAACTGTTACCTCCTTGCTTGTGACCTATATACCCCGTAGTCTATTAGCTGTTTGCCAATTTCGGTCACTGAGTCACGGCCTCCCTGTTTGATTATTTTTAATGATATATTTTGTTTATCTTTTAATTTAATTGTGGGGTTAGCTGTGGGTTAATTACTCAATTTGATATGAATGTTACATTATTGTTTAACGATAAATAAATTTGGTTTCTTTGTGATTTTTCCATAAACCCTAATTGTCTCGCTTCGCCTATATTATTCGCCCCCACGTTCCCCTCACCCCTCACCCAGTATTCTCGTCTAACGTTATCGGATTGATTGATTTATTTAAATTTTGAAAACCACATTTCATTTTTATTATTCTATTCCTTCCGTTATCGCGGTACTCTAGGTACCTGGCGCCCAACCTTATATTTTATACAGATTTCGTTGTTGAATAATTGTTTATTAACAGTAAAATCTCGATTTACCAAACGGTGGGATCGCCGGTTTTGTGAACGCAGCCGACCCCGAGTATACAACTTCCCCCCCCCCCCCAATCGTCGGTCGTGCTCGTCACAAATTTGGCGCCCAACGTGGGGCCCACGATAATTATCCCTGATTTCTTTCTTATCTAACTTCTTCTCTGTTTCTCTATCGCTTTTGTATTTATCTTCCTTAAGTAGTTGGCTTAGTAATAGGAAGTTTTTTTTTATTATTTAAAATGGATCCGACACAAAGTGATCTCCCCATACCCCCTGCGATATCTCCTCCCCCTGGCATCAGTTTGCCAGACAATACCGATATGCTAATCTCCCATTTGAGTGGCTTACCCGAGCGAAGTATAAACCAGATGCTTCAAAGAGCATTTTTGAAAACTACCGGTAGTATTTATTTATTTGGAAAACTTAGCCCAACAGGCGAACCCAACAGGGACAATAGGTATGACAATAGAAGACGCAAAGTAGGAAGTACATTCATGAACAATGGCAAATAAGTGAGTGCAATTAAAATAGCATGAGTAAAAATAACAAGTGTAAATAAAAAAAAAATAAATAAAAGATAAAAAACAGAAAAACTAAAAATTGACTAAACTTAAAAATTACAATTTAAAATGAAAAGTAAAAACATTAAGAACTGAAAAAATAACAGAAAAACACGGGCTGCCCATACACAATAAAACAGGTTAGAGACATAATCAACATCCATACAATCATAAAGCCATAAAATCATTAAAATCGCATGTATAAGAGTCATGAGCCAGGCAGTCTGAAGACGCAGTACAGAGAGCGTAAGGAGGTGTCGAGATGTAGGAATGCATCAGGTGAAGTGAGCATGGACCATATTAATAAAAGCAGAAGGTCGCATAACGGCTGGGTCGCAACGGCTAGAGACAGTGTTGAAAGCATTACACATAATATAGAGCGGTGAGCGACATGCTACATTACTGCGACAACGTTCAAGATAAAAAGTGGCATCCAGGCGCGCTTCAATCCGAGGGATGCGAAAAGGTAAAAGACCGAGCAGGTCAGGGCAGTCAATAGCACCTATCAGTAATTTAAAAAGAAACGTCACGGCAGCAACCTCACGTCGAGAGGCAAGGGCTGGGATATTAAAACGGCTGCATAAGGCAGAGTTATCAGTCCCACGAGCAGGATAGACAGAGTCGACCCTAAACGCAAGGTACTTCAGGAATTTCCTCTGTACACTCTCTATAAGCCCAATGTCCCTGACTAGGGTAGGGTACCACACCAATGACCCATACTCAAGCTTGGAGCGCACGTAGGCGCAGTAAAGAGCAGTAAATGCACGAGGCGTGTTGAAAGATCTACAAGTCCTGAATAAGAAGCCAAGCATTTTAAGTGGCCGACGCTACGATCTGACTGCTGTGAAGGGAGAACCTAAACTCACAGTCGAAGGTAATGCCAAGGTCACGGGTGGAGAGTGCTCTAGTCAGGACAGCACCGCCAACGACATAGTGAAAAGCAGTTGGGTTACTACCCCGGTAATACGAAATGACCTTACATTTATTCACGTTTAAATGCAGCCTATTAGACAAACACCAGGACGAGATCCGGACCACGTCCAACTGCAGCGCAGCGCAGTCTGCCGAACTACGCACAACACGGAAAAGCTTAAGGTCGTCAGCGTAAAGGAGGACGTCGCACTTAAGGGATGACACAATATCATTAATAAAGACGTTAAAAAGTAGTGGGCCAAGGTTGGATCCCTGAGGTACCCCGGACGTGGGCACGAAGCTACTAGAGCGCCTACCTTCTAGCTCAACTGCATGATTGCGATTACGCAAGTACGAGGCAAGTAGCAAGATGACGGAGCTATGCAGTTCACACGCAGACGATTTGCTTAATAATAAACCATGGTCAATTTTGTCAAATGCTTTAGAGAAGTCTGTGTAAATGACGTCAACCTGCTCCCCTCGGTCCAAAGTCATGCAGACAGTGTGCGAGAAGAAAAGAGTGAGGTTCGTAAGCGTTGAGCGGCCCGGCACGAACCCATGCTGGAAGGGGGTAATAAGACCGGAGACCTTCCGAAAAATATAGCCGTAAAGGCACGACTCAAAGACCTTAGCGAACGCTGATAAAATAGCTATAGGACGGTAGTTCCCAACCTGAGACTTGTCACCGCTCTTAAAAACAGAGCATATTCTTGCCGATTTCCAACGATTAGGGAACACCCCCAGCTTAAGCGAGAGGTTAAGAAGGACATATAACGGCTTAGCAAAGACGCTTGCGCAATCGCGAACTACCAGGTTGGGGATCTGATCCACTCCGGCAGATAGCTTTGGCTTAAGAGACCTAAGAGCAAGCAGGGCGTCGGATACAGAGACTTCTAGTGAGGCGCGCAACGGTGTTGCATGAGGAACATCGCTGACAACTAATGGGCCGCCCGGAGGGGGATCATTTGGCATACAAAACACACTGCTGAAGTGGTGAGCAAAAGCCTCTACAACATCAGCCGGGTTATCAAGGCTAACTCCATCATGCATCATTGTGCTAGGCATGCGGGATCCTGATCCATTCAAGCGGCTGACGTACGACCAGAAAGCGCCAGGGTCAGCAGTGATTGCCTCCTCCCGAGAGGACACATAGGCAGAGTAGGCAAGATCGCATCTTAGCTTGAGAGATGCTCGAAGGGCCTTATAACTAGCGAGATGCATGGGAGATCCCGCACGCAGGAATTTTACTCTAAGAGAATTTTTGGTCTTAAGAGAATTTTTGGTCTTAATGTTACTAATGATATCAGAGGTAAACCAGACTGGGAAACCATTTGGCCTTCGCACCTGCGGCCGAACCGGGACAGACGCACCGACAGCAGAGTAAATTAACTCAGAAAAATGATCGCATGCACTATTAACATCGTCATACAAGGTAAAGTCAGGCCAGTCAATATTAATAAAAGAATCGTATAATAAAACAAAGTTAGCCTTTTTAAAATCATAGCGGGGAGCTTCAGACGGACAAGGGAAGCGCCGTGGACATACCGCAGGCAAACCAATGTCCAGAGACAGAGCAGGGTGGTAGTCGTCTTCCCTTACAAAAGGACTCACACAGCGATGGACATGAACTCCAAGGTTGGAGAACACCAGGTCAAGCAAGTCTCCACGAGCATTCGCAATAGCGTTAGACTGAGTGAGATCGAAAAACAGGAAAAGTCAAGGAGACGGCTGGACCTGGCATCGTGAGCCAAGTGGCCGGTATCGCGCGCGAAGCGCAAAGCATTAAAGTCGCCTAGAAACACGATGTGACAACCAAAGTATACAAGCATTGACTCAAGCATGTCAAAAAACAATTTAAAAAGATCAGAACACAAATCAGGCGGTATATATAAAACTATAATAGTGCACTTAACGTCCTTAATAAAAAAGTTGACCCCTACTACACTCGATGACGGCACAGCAGACAAGATATCACTGAAGTCAATAGGAGTAGCGAACAGGGAAGGCTTGAGTGCAATGAGGACACCACCACCTCTCCTTCCCAAACGATCGCTACGATGCACATGATAGACACTCTGGTCCATAAATTCAGAGCTCAAAACAGGTGGCTTGAGCCAGGTTTCAGAAAGTGCGATGATATCAAACTCCTGGTCTGACGTGGCACAGAGGATTTCCCTGATTTTAGAGTTGAGACTACGAACATCCTGGTAATAACAGTGCAGCGGGACAGATGAAGAGCCACTGTACAGGGTTCTGCTAGGCAAGTTTAGTTTAAAGATGGGGACGAGGAGGAAGACAAAGATGCAGCCGAAGACGAAGAAGGTCCAGTGGTGCTGTTGTTGGTCCTGACTATGCGAGGAGCTCCAAGACGGTAGCGGAGGGCGAGACAGGTTTCACCAGCAGCTTTCCTGGCATCGAGATCCCGTTTCACACAATGATATTCCTTCAGTTGTGTGGGGTCCAGTCAGGGTAGATGAACACATGCTTAAATGCGGCAGAACTCTTCAACAGCCTGGATGAACGAAGGACTGTGGCCACATCCTGCACAGACGACAGGATTACCTTGCAAGGACGAGGTTTAGCACCAGCGTGCGAGCGCTCACCCACCCTAAAGAAGCGCAAATTGTCAAGAGAGACAGTAGGAGCAACAAGCCTAAGTACTCCGGAGAGCGCATCAAGATCATCAGTACGTTGAGCAACGGCGGCGGAAGAGGTCGATTCGGCAAGTCCAACGATCATGACATTCATTGACCTGAGCTGACGTTCGCCGATTTCAGCAGCAAGATACTCCACCTCACTCGCAGGAACTGAACCAGGCACCGTACCACGGTTGTCATTATGACATGACAGTATCGGCAGTCAGAATCTGAGCTTCTTCAAGCGTGCGCTGCCTGTTAGTGAGAGTGTCAACATCAGACCGGCAATCGGCGACATCTGAACACAGTTTGGTCAGCTTGGTGCCGATAACAGTGATTTCCTTGCCAAAGTCCGCGATATGACGCTTAAGGTCACGAACTTCGTTGAGGACAAAACGAAGCTCTTGGTGAATACACACTTTTAAGTCACGAACAAGATCATCTACGTTGCAAGGGGAAGCAGAAACATCGGCGACTGCAGCAGGACAGCAGGTCAAGCGAGACCGAGTGCTATCCAAAACCTTCTGCTTAAATGCACAGCTGGGGTGATATGATATGGCACAGGTGGCACATGAGATAGGATTAGCCACAGGTTTAGAGCACCCGGCACAGGTAGCAGACTTAGGAGCAGGCTGAGATCCACTGACGCTCATGTTTATAGTGTTGATGCGCACACAAAGGCTAGCCCTATGTTATGATAACAGTTGTCACAGACAAAAGCCTTAGGTTAAGCAAATCCAGGCTGGAAACGAAAAATACGCACAAAAGACCAGCAGGACGGTGCAGGGCACTAAGAAACAAGATTGCACAAACAATAAAAAGACCCGCCCCCGTGTGGGGATAGAATGTAAAGAAAAAACCAGCAATATACTAACCACAAACGACCAAAAATAGCAATAATAGGGGAGCACAACACTACACGACCGTACACGACCGTGACGAGTATTGAGTCGCGTAGGTGGCGATTACTCAGAAATTATCAACGTAGTCGAGGATTCAATGTAACTTGGGTCCCCGAAGATGACGAGTTCACCTTTTACGAGCAAGCTAATGTTGAGCCCGAACAAGACCCTCGCGAATTTTTACCCCTCTTGCCCGAAGAAACCTTGACACCCCCTTCCGAATTACCCCTAGTCCCAATAAGTCAGTCTACCGTAATTCTGAACCCCCACAGTCAACCGCAGGTTAGCTTCGCGGAAATTCCGGTACCAAGTCAAATACACGTACGACACGGCCAAGCCCCCGAAAACATTTCCCTGGATCCCACCCCGCGAACCAGTCTTCCTAATCCATTCGCCACATATATTTTACCCTCCAATTTCAATCACCCACCCTCAAGAATAACTCCGTACGAAGACACTATTAACCCTTCGCGAATGTCAGTTCCCCAACAGATGACTAACTTTTCTGCCGGACCGTCGAATTCACTACCCCTTCTTTCCCCTCTTGCTTCATTACCCCACCAACCCTTCCCTCAAGCTACTAACCTATTACTGGACGCCCAAGTCCCAAGTCCCCAGCGTCTGTTGTCGGACCCCTTTTCGACTCACTAGGATAGTAATGAGAGATCGAATCATCGATCGAGAAACGAGACCCCCTGCGATTTACATAATATCGTTCGGCAGTGGAACCTTAATTTTACAGGCACACGCGGTACTAGCGTGGAAGAATTTTCGAAACGGGTAGACGAGTGTCGTAATGGAAGTCATCTGAGCGACACCGACCTATTTGAGACTTTGCCCTTTATTTTATCCGATAAAGCTTTACATTGGTTCAGGTTAAATCGTTCAGCCTGGACTGGTTGGCAACCTTTTGTCGCAGCCTTTCGTACGCGTTTTGGAGGTATTAACTTCCAGTTTAGAGTTCGAGAGGAGGCGCGTAGAAGGACCCAGGGCCAAGATGAGCCGGTCGCTGATTACTTGTTGAGTATTAGGATGATCCGAGCTTATCTAAACCCCCCTCTACCGGAAAGAGAGCAACTCGAGCTAGCTTTTTCAAACTTATACCCTGAATATCGACTGTTGTTGTCGAGAGAACATTTTAACACTTTCGAAGAACTAGAACGTGCCGGTGAACAAGTTGAGTCCTCCCAAGCGTTAGGTAGGTTATATGTACCGCCTTCCACTGTCGACGAATCTATCCTTCCTGAACATGCTTACGTGGGCAAACGTACCCTACCCCGGGCCCGCGTAGCCGCTTTAGAAAATGTCGTAGATATCGAAACTACCCCCGAAGCTCCAAAACCGCCTAGTAGTCAAAAGAAAGGGGGAAATAAAGGAGCAAAGAACGCACCTCCCCCGACCGCTACGCCGGAAGAACGAACCCTTGTAGCTGCACTCCCTGTCACTTCAGCCCCTTCACGCAATATTGTCGCGAACTCCGTATTAAGAAGTATACCACCCGTCCCCAAAGCAAACAATACAGTGAGACCTGATACCCGATCCATACCACCTCTGATGTCCCTTAATGTCCCCCCTCCCATAATGAACGAAATGCATTGTTGGAATTGTCGTCAAACAGGTCATATGCGCCGCGGCTGTTCTCAACCTCAATCGCGACATTGCTACCGCTGCGGAGCACCGGGTGTAACTGTCGTTAGTTGCCCGAATTGTGCCGGATCTCGTACGGAAAACCCCTCCGGGAACTACGGGAAGGGGTATCCTCTTGTTCCCCCCAAAATAAAACAACCCCATCGACTAACCCGCTGATAAATTATAGTCCCATGGTAGCGGCCCTCTCCCATGATACTCGGTATTATTTAGATGTATTAATAGACAATCAGCCGGTTAGAGCTCTTTTCGATCCAGGAGCCTGTGTATCGTATATCGGTTGGCTATCGCTAGATCGTTTCACTGAAGCACGGGAAATTGCTTCTCGGAATCATCGATCCGAGATCGTTTACCCAAATGGGACCGTCGATACAACTCACGGGGAATTAGCTCTTCCAGTTCATTTTGAAGGTTGTCGGAGGGACCTTGTCGTGCGTTTTGCTCCCTCTTTCGAATATGAGGGAATCCTGGGAATGGATTTTGCCAATGCCTTTAACGTAACAGCTGATTTCTAAACCCACTGTTGGAGTAGTCCCAACTCGACAGAAACGCCCTTTTTGACTCGACAAGAAGAACCTTTTGGTACCGCAGCTCTGGAAAACCCCGGAATACATCGTGAAAAACCGGGTTCCTCGAGAGAAGACCAGACAACTCTCCCAAAAGACCCCATCGTGCCGTCTCGAACCCCTATCGTACCGTCTCGAAACCCTATCGTACCGTTTCGAACCCCTATCGTACCGTCTCGAAACCCTATCGTACCGTCTCGAACCCCTATCGTACCGTCTCGAACCCCTGTTCGATAGGGATCGAACCGTCTCGAACCTCTATCGTACCGCTCTTCGTCTTCTGCTGTGAGTCGGCTTGTCACGTCTCTGTCGGCTCTGCCTTTCTCTGGTCTTTTTCTGCCTCAAAGTGCCTTCGGGCCGTCTTTTTTTTGCAGGCTGTGCACGCTACTAGTTGCAAATTCCATTTTTGGCTGACGCTTTTCTAGGTGGATCACTGATTATTCGTCTGCGAACCAGTATTTGTTCTTGCTCCTATTCTAACCTCTCTTGGATTTGGCTTTTGCCTTGCTCTCGCTGCGCATGCGCCTCCTGTCATATTCAACGGCTTCACTCTCAACTCTGCCGGCTATCATCAACTGCAAATTCTGGTGTTTACATCTGCTCAGCGCGGGACCTTCAAGCTCGCATGTCTCGCTCATGCTCTAGGTGTCACCGTATCATTGCTGGATACTCGCTCATCTGTTCCATCTGTAAGCGTGGGTTTCACCCAGGCTGTAGTGCCGCCTATATTCTCTACAAAACAGCTAAATCTTGCTGCAAGGAAAGCCTAGCTGATCAAGTTAACCTTAAGCCTGGGGACACCGACTCGGAATCGATGGATAAGGCCACACTAGATAAGTTAGTCGATGCCATTAATCGGTCTATTAAAACTAATGAGGAGCTTGCCGCTGTGGTGGCTTGGCAAACGGCAACTAGTAACAGCATTGTTGACAAACTTAGTTGCTTACCGGAGCTGATAGCTGAACTTGACAGGCATGATGGTGTCATCGCTCGCCTTGAGGCCGGCAATGCTCAGATATTGCGCGAGTTGGAGAAAATCAAGACATCATCTTTTTCCGAGCCTTCTAATTATTCGACGGAAATTATCCTTGCGGGAATTCCGCTCTCAGTTTCTGACCCACCCAGATCTATAGTTCAGATAATATTTTTGGCGCTTGGCATCTCGGACCTTATGTCCGAAGTCTTAGATATCCGCCTGATGGTTAGGAAGACCACGTCTGCGGTTGGGGACTGCCCTGAGCCTTCTGCGCCTTCATCCTCTTCTGCAAGTTTTTCGCTCCCCACTAGCTTCAAATCATACATCGTGGTCCTTAAATCATCCCTGGTACGGGACCGCGTCACCTCCGCGAAGCGCGCCAAGCCCACCCTGTTAGCTAGCGACGTTTTCTCTCTCACTGCTCATTCGGGAACGAAGTCTTTGTCAATGAGTTCCTCCCTCCTGCGACTCACGCGCTGTTGCGTCGGACTAAGGCCAGAGCTGCTGACCTTAGCTATAAGTACGTCTGGGTTAGGTCGGGTGTAATCCGCGTTCGAAAAATGGATGGTGGGCCTGTTACAATCATTAAATCTGAAGATGACTTAACCAAGCTCATCTGACTTCCACCTTCGCGCTCCATCCCCCTTGCACCATTGCAAGCTCACATCAAATTGGCTCACTTTAATGCCAATTCTCTTTTAGGTCACCTTAATTTAGTTAAAGCTCATCTTGCCTCCAACTTCTACCATGTGATTTCTATCTCCGAGACCTGGCTTCACGCGCATGTACCGAACAGTTGAGTTGAGCTTCATAATTATACTTTGGTGCGCATTGACAGGGAGGGTAAGCAGGGTGGAGGCGTAGCCTGCTACATACACGACTCTTTAAAGGTCAAGGTCTTAGTTACTTTCGTCAGCCTTTTCTCGAACGCTCCGGAGTTTCTAATTCTCGACTTACGACATGGCAACGCTCGCCCACTACTTTTTGCGGCTATGTACAGGAGGCCCAAAGGTCTTCTTTTTAATGATTTTATGCGAATTTTTACTGGATTTACGGTCGCTTATGAAAATATTGTTATCTGCGGTGACCTAAACTGCAATCTGTTGAGCACCAATGTGGAGGCGACGTATTTACGCGATCTTGTCTGGGCACATGCGCTGCATATCGTCGAGTCACAAGCCACCTATCACACCGCGACTTCGGACTCTTGGCTAGATGTTTTTATTGTAAATAATGCCGATAATATTTGTAAATTTTATAAATCCGACTGTCCGTTTATAGCTGGGCATGACTTGATCGTGCTCTCTTACAGGCTTGATGTACCTTGCTCACGGAGTAGGACTATCTCCCGTCGTAACTTTAAGCGCTTCGATTCGGGTAACTTTCTTAGTGATTTGGCACAGGCGCTTGCAGCGTGTGATTTCGTTGTGCCTTCACCGGCGGCGCTAGTGAAGGTTTCTTAGGTCACTATACGTAAGCGTGAATGCTGCTCCCGTTTGACAGAAAATACTAATAATCGACATCGGATTGCACCCAACCGACAGCCAGTACCGACCCTAGGCGTGTGCGATGTGTGCCCCAGCATACGGGCAGCCGAGTCATTGGGGCGGCCGATCAGGCCAACGGCCACTAAATTTGGTCAAAAACCGATTCCCGATTCATAAATTTATAAATAGATACTTTCAAAACTTTTTTTCCTACACTCAACTACATACATACCTATATGTATATTAGTAGATAAAGTAGTCTTTCGTCTTTAACGATTGTTCAGTGATGAAAACATGGAATAAATATGCAGTTCCATCTAGCGAGTACATTTGGTATTTGTTAGTGGTGGTTAAACGAACATCATGAATCTAACTGTTTAGTTACTGGCGTCGCCAATAAGTCACTAGTAAGTAGCGAAAATAGGGAAACCCCCTTTCATTTAAAGTACGCAAATACATAAATAAATTGTACACCAAGCGTGTTTGATTCTGACCGGTATGAAGTTGGCCCCACTGTCTTCTGTCTCTTTCTTTTCCTATGTAGACACGAAGGATAGAAAAGGACAGAAGACTGTGATGCCAACTTCATATCGGTCATAATCAAACACGCCAAGCGTACAATAATATCCTTTAAGACCAATAGTTGGTATTTCTTCGATGGTATTTGTCGTATCTGAAAATCATGGTAAGTTGAAAAATTACAATCCAGCAAAAATTTCATAACCTGGTTTCCGAAAATAGTAATCTGTATTTTTTCGTTCTTATCACAATTAAGATTTTCATATGTATATTCAGAAATGTCAAGCTATCTGTGTTAGATGTTTTTCATCACATTCCGTGGGATCGAATCGCCGCTAAAATTCCCAGTTACACTATTTGTGGTAGTAAGATTGCACTTATGTCAGTGTAAAGTTGTCAACGCCGTTTGAAACAGCGTTTGCAGCTCCACGATTGACAAAATTGTACACATTTGTACACAATATACTCTTTTACTGAATTATTTTTTTGAGAAAATAGGGATTCCATGAGGTACTTTTTGTATAGGCATATTCTCGTTTTCATTTTCTCGTTGCTTCAGATGTCAGAGCCTCAGAAGAAAAAGACTCGACTTTCAGGATATCAGTATAAAAAGTTAAAAGAAAAAAAAAGAAAAACAGCTTGATAAACAAAAACACGCGTTTGGCAAATTTTTAGGAGTAACATCCACTGCAAAAAAAAATCAATGATATGGTCCCTGTAGTCCCTAGTACAAGTAGTACCGATGATCCCAGCTCATCGAATGAAAATCCTCAGATCAACGATTTCAGAGAAGATGCTTCCAAAAAAACAGACCTGACCAATACTGATTCTGTCCCTAAAAGACCAGAATTGGACTCCTGTTGCCCAGAAAGAACTGACAAGGAGAGGCCGCCTACTCATCATCACCGATTTCGTCCGGATTTACAGTATATGTAGGGCTTGACTAGAAATGAAAGTGACGCAAGTGAGATCGCTAGATGGCCAAGCGTTTAGAAAATAAAATTTTTGTTGCGGACCAGTCAATACATAAGTCTTTTACGTTCAAACGATTTCCAAGTAGTGGTTGGCGCAGCGACAAAAGCCCGGATTCGTAGTGCGAGGCTCGCGGGTTTGAGTCCCCATGCGAAAAGTTTTTTTTTTTTGTTATTATGTTCTCTTTGGCTTCTTTTTTATTTTCGCGATACTTACGCCACAAATGAACCGAGATAATGCATAATCTATTGTATTTTCTTATATTTTCACAAAAGGCATAGGGTGTCATTATCTCAACGGGTGCATATTCATGGAAAATTTGGAATTGCGAATAAGTTTCCAGAGAAGAATTGTTTATTGTATGTTATATTTATAATAAATGAATCACTTCAATTTCTGAAAAAAGCCAAAAAAAAAAAAGAATAACAAAAAACAAAAAAACTTCCCACAGGGGGACTCGAACCCGCGATCTTCGTGCTACAAATTCGCTTGGCCATCTAGCGATCCCACTTGCGTCACTTTCATTTCTAGTCAAGCCCTACATATACTGTAAATCTAGACGAAATCGGCGATGCCGAGTAGGCGGCCTCTCCTTGTGAGTTAGAAGAGGCTAATGATAGCTTGTGTTCAGTTTCGCCGAACTTAGATCACGAAAATTTTACAGATTTTGAAGATCCTGCGTTATGGCCGAAGTTAAATAACGCGCTTATCCAACATATATTTCAAGAAGGACCCCAAAAACCTAAGCCAATGGGCCATGAATTTCCGAAAGATGAATCAAACAGAAGTTTTAGCTTACACCATTTACACAGACAATTAAGCAATGGGGAGAAAGTATTGAGACCATGGCTTGTTTACTCTAATTTCGGAAATCGCGTCTACTGTTTTTGTTGTAAATTATTTAGCACGTCGAGCACATCCTTAAATCGAGAAGGAAACAACGATTGGAGACACTTGTCCCACATACTCAGTAGGCACGAAAGATCACCAGAGCACTATAATTCCTATGAAAAATGGATTGATTTTGAGAACAGTTGAAATGCAATAAAACTATTGACAAAGAACAACATCTTTTGAAGTTAGAGCAATCTCGATAGGAAAATGTTTTGAAAAGAATAATTGACGTAGTGAGATTACTCGCGACCGAAAATATGGCATTTAGAGGATCATCCGATACTCTTTACACAAAAAATAATGGAGAGTTTCTGAAAATCATTCAACTCCTGGCGGAATTCGATGACGTTATGAAATTACATTTGTCTTACTGTAAAACCAAAGAAATAAGTAATCACTATCTCGGAAAAACGATTCAAAATGAAATAATCTCACTGTTAAAAAATAAAATTCCGGAACATATACGACAAAATATTAGAAAGTCAGTTTATTATTCAATTATTGTCGACTGTACACCTGACGTTCCCCATACGGAACAAATGTCTCTGGTTATAAAATATGTAATCGCAAATGAAAAGACTGACGAATTCTCGGCGACAGTATCAATCGAAGAAAGTTTTATTAAATTTTTACCTATTCATGATACTACGGGTGAGGGGATGACCGATAAAATTGTGGAGCTTCTTGAGAACTTAAAGCTGCCTTAAATGAATATGCGTGGGCAAGGATACGATAACGGGGCAAACATGAGCGGGAAATATCGCGGAGTACAAAGTAGAATTACCAATATTAATCAGAGAGCATTTTTTGTTCCTTGCAGTGCTCATTCCTTAAATCTCGTATTGAACGACGCCGCCAATTGTAGCTCAGAAGCCGTATCTTTCTTTTGTGTGATTCAGAGCATTTATAATTATTTTTCTACTTCCACTCACAGGTGGAATGTATTACTACAATTCGTCACAAATTTTACTGTCAAACCGTTGAGCCAAACCAGGTGGGAGAGTCGCATAGAAGCTGTTAAAGCGGTCAGGTATCAATTCGGCATGATTTGTAGAGCTCTAATTTTGATAGCAGAAGACGCGTCATTGACATCCCAGAACGGGGTCAGATCAAAAATAGAAGCGAAAGGAATACTGATGAAAATAAATATTTTTAAATTTTCATTTGCGACAGTTATTTGGCATGATATATTGTATGAAATCAATATATCTAGCAAACTCCTTCAAAAGTCATCAATGGATACTCCAGCAGCGATCCAATCGTTGAAAAACACTAAGGACTTTCTCCAAAATTGTTGATCTGCTGGAGAATACGACAAGTTCAAAATAAATGCTCAGCAATTAGCTGAAGAACTGAATATCCATGGAGAGTTTGAAGCTGAACCGAGAATCCGTCATAGAAAGAACCAGTTTGAATACGAGTCACAGCCCGGCAAGCCCGGCGACTATGGTATGGTGGGTATGGAGCGTACCACACCCGAATCATTTCCGGTGTGGAATTCCATACCCGAAAATCGTCCATATTTACTCGAAAATAATTGAAATGTACTTTCATCAATGGGGCCTTACGCAAATTCTTGAGAGATGTGATTGCTCAATCGATATGCGCTCTACGTGACCGCTTCCTGTGTTCTCTCGAACTGCACAACTTTTTGTGAATCCCTACAGACCGCGCTGTAACACGGCCCCGTTTACAGAGGCATTGAGTATACACACATACACTGAGAGAAAAAGCCCGTCCCAAATTTACCATAACCGCAAGGTTCAAATATTTTTGGTTAGTGTCACCTAATTCATGGTACAGTTCACCATGTACATGTGGTTATTGGTATCAATAGAAATATAGTTGACAGAATAATAGTTGCGTCTACCACTTGTTCAAGTTAGTAAATGCAACCGTGACTTCGTTGTTGTAACTACCATGTTAAAGTGGTGGGTGAGCTATAACTATGGTGAAACAAACCATAAGCCATTAGGTTCGCAACAATTTCATATTTTTAATTTCAGCATATGAATGTTAAGCAAATTATTGTTGACGCTACCATGACAAACTGGTGGGTAAACCATAACTATGGTAAAACAAACCATAAGCCAATTAGGTTCACTGATGAACTTAGCAAAAGTGAGATGTCTTCTCACCTGATGTTATGTTAACCCGAACTAAAGTCGATTTGACCATACATTCTGCAGTGATCCAACCATATCAGTGGTCAAACGCAACAATTTCATATTTTTAATTTGAGCATATGAATGTTAAGCAAATTATTGTTGACGCTACCATGTCAAACTGGTGGGTAAACCATAACTATGGTAAAACAAACCATAAGCCAATTAGGTTCACTTATGAACTTAGCAAAAGTGAGATGTCTCCGCACCTGATGTTATGTCAACCCGAAGTAAAGTTGATTTGACTTTGATTTGGTAGTGGTTCTACCATTTAAATGATTAACGTTACGATCTCACATTGTTAGAATGACTACTGGGTTTCCAGGGCATACACGGCGGGCTATAATCGGTAACCAATTCTGGCGGTCGCCACCATATTGTACGTGGTCTATCAGAGCGTTCATGATTTGGTTGAAATACTGTATATAAATTCGTGCTACAATATTAGTTTAACCCTTTATCCGACAGTTCAAGTCATCGTTTATGGTCGAGCCAAGTTACATACACTTACGATGAGAAAAAAACAGGTGAAAATTTTAGTTGGGATAACTATATTATAATTGGAAGGACAATGATTGTAGTTAGGATGACTATATTTATAGTCGAAGCAACCGTAATATAGTTATCCCAACTATACTTTCATCCTTTTCCTCAGTGTCGAGCCGCGTGACTGCAGGATCCCCATAATTTTACAACAAGGAAAGACTTCTTTAACGTAAATATGGGTATAGTTATTTATGCAATCACTCGAAAGTGTGCAGAGTGATCGGGATTTGCCCAGGGTAAATACATTCTTATATATTATGATAACATATATATATATATATATATATATATATATATATATATATATATATATATATATATATATATATATATATATATATGTCAGGTGGCAGTTTGTGGGACATTTTCGAAGGCATATAATTTTGAAGCCTATTTAATAGTTTAAACAATCCTGAGACTAATTCTGGGTGAATTTTTGAGTTTTAAGAATTCCACGAAGAGATATATCAGCATACGCATGCATTGTCAGGTTTCAGGACTCTAATCCAATCGGTTGATTTCGGGACATGATACATGAGACGGTGTTTTTTCAGTTCCAAGACAGTGAATCTAAGAACTTATTCAATAATTATTCATAATAAGATAAGTTTGCACGTTTTGTTCTAATGTTATGAATTTTAAATGATTCGGCGATCGGATGTATATTAGATAAAATATGCGGTGGCACCTTTCAGGACTTTATAAACATCTGGTAGCATTCGGAATACTGAACATAATGATTATTTCCAGGAGTTCGTTGTGAGCATTATGCTAATTCTCGCTTCTATTACACTTAATCAGGCAGTAATCTCCACAACAGTATAAATCCAGGATCACGGGAATGTACTTATTTTGAGTCTGGATTCCTTTTATTCGTTCGACTGTTATTTATAATAACTTTCGATCCCGAAATATGCCATCATGCAGTATAATCATAGCACGTATCGGTAGCTACTGAGACACTCGGGCAATTGGCACTTTCCAAACAGTACACGTAATAATAGACTAGAGGATTGTACCAGTACAAAAATTTAAGTTAGTTGATTTAATAATGAACTAGTTGGAACATTTACGACCGACTCAGCAGTATATCACACAACTGTAGTTATTAGACTAGTAAATATTTAATTTTACATTTAATCGTCAACCTCAGCGTGGTCCCGATAAATGCCATTACAGACTCCATAAATTCATGGAGTTACAGGCCGTTTTGGGACCATTACAATTAGATATTAATTCTAGGTTCTTCGTAGGTCCCTCATATTTAACTTGGGTGTGTTCAGAAAATCTGCGAAATCTCTAATTATAACGGACTCAAGTTAAAAATTTGTTGAGAAGTGACGTCACGTCCGTAGTGTACTTCGGAAATAGGTTTTGGAATACTTTTCTCTCTGAGCTCGGGCGGGAAAAATACGCCACAATTCGCTATAATCGCTATACATAGTATACCGCGAGGCGTACGATTCACGATCTCGAGGCTATGAGCACGTGCTCGAAACAAGTTTTAGTTTCCGACTCATGGGGAATTTTCGGAAAACTTGATTACAATCAAGGATTATTTTCAATATGTTTGCGTTGATTCAGTTTGAGGACGGAATATATTTTATATGCCGGCAAACGCGCATAACCTCTAAAAGTGGAGACACGTGTTGTGTGAAATACACGAATGGTGGTAGATATCCAGCACGCCTATTGGCTCTCAATGGTAAGTGACATTATTTTTATCCAAATAAAATTGGAAAGTATTTAAAGCAAGTTCCCTCTGAACTCAACCAACTGCACGTTATGGTCTTGTAACTTTCCCGGAAAACGAAAAACGTATGGCAATAAATAAACGCTCAAGCCAATGAATGAACACTATTATTTATTGTTTGATATCTGAATATTTAATTTCCAATTCTGCTGTATACACGAGATGTATGATTTTTCCAAAATATCAAATGTTCGTGTAGAATGCTGAACTAAATTCTGAAATTCGAAAAGTCATTTTCTATAGTAATATACTTTTATTAAAAACCGATCTAAAATTAGTTACGTCAAACTTTATTTATATCTATTCACATTTACAGCTGACCGCGAATATCTTGAAGATCTCCAGAAAAAAAGCGAATCTCTCAACGTGTCTAGAGAAAAAGATTCTGTCAGTCCTTCAGAGAATAATGAGCATGAAGCGCTTTTCAATGATGATAGTAGAGCATTACGTAATACTTCAACACGAAACAAAAAACAAACAAAAATTAAGACCGCTTCGCATACTAATTCTGAAACTGTCAACCATACCGACTGTAACAAGACTGCTAATGTTAATAATCCTTTAAAGACAAGTGAATCTTCCAATGAGACTCGAAACGAAAATTCTGTTGTCCCCTCGAAGAGAATTAAACGTAAAGTGCTTTTCAAAGAGGATAGTAAAAAAAACAAACGAACAAAAATCCAGACAGCTTTGAGTTCTAATTCTAAAACTGCAAATAATACCGTATGTAACAAAACGCCTAAAGTTGGAGATCTTCAGAAGACGAGCGAATCTCTCAAAGAGCTTAAAAATGAAGATTCTGTAATTCCTTCAAAGAGTAGTACGCGTAGAGCGCTTTTTACAGATAGATTACCGAATACTTTAAAACAAAACCAAAGAAAAGAAGGTGAAATCGAGACAGCTTCGGGTACTGATTCTGAAACCCTAATTAATTCCGATTGTAACGAGACTATAAATAATACTGAATGTAACAGAACTGTGAATAATATTGACTCTAACAAAACTGTAAATAATCCTGACTGTAACAAAACTTCTGATCTCAAAGATCCCTGGATGGCGAACGAATCTCTCAATGAGCCTAGAACCGAAGTTCCCGTTACGCCCTCAAAGAGAAATGTGCGCAAAGCGCTTTCCAAAGATGATAGTATTAGCATCACAGTATTACTGGATAATTCTAATGTTAATGCAAATACTACATACACTGTGGATGAACAACAACTATGTGTTGAATTTCCTTCAATAACACCTATAAGTGACATCTGCAATATAAAATCAACAAATAAAGAGCATTCACCAAATTCTGTGACTGTCCCATGTGGTATGCTCGTTGAAGATTTCCCTGATGATATTTTTTGTAACGTGCAAAGTACAGCTCAACAATCAAATGAAGAAGTGCTTTTTATTCAATCATCCAAGATAAGTACAGAGGAAACGAGTCCACAGTTTATTGAAAACTTGAGCACGTTATCGAGTGAGATGGTAATAAACACATCTACAGAAAATGAAACAACACATATTTCAGAGACTGATACTTCTGGCACTTTTACAAAAATCTTCCATTCTGGAATTAATGAAGAGAGCTTCCCCAATTTTGGAACAACACTAGTTAACATGAACAATCTCTTAGAGGATTCACTGATTAAATTTCATTCTGATATTAATAATAATAATCTCAATGAAATTCGTCCCATTGTCCTGCAAGCATCAGATACAGTTGTACTAAATAGTTCAACGGTGATAAGCCCGATTTCAGAAAACGTAATTGATGATCAATATAACACAGCTACGACTAGTACACCGGTACAGAAAAACATAACTTTTGAAGGAACTAATGTGAATGGTGAGTCTGATTCCAAAGTGATAACGGTCCATTCCTTATCTAACTTGACCGCCTCTGCAATAGCTTTGAAGATTTATATTTGAAATATCAATGCTTGCATTTGATTCTACTGTATGATTATTGTACACTAATTTAAAAAATGCATCTATATTAAAATTGGCAAGAACCTCATGAGACAACTATATTCACACTGGAATTTTTTTTTTTATACGGTACAGTTCTTATTTCAAAGTATCAATTTTTGTCATGACAATTATAACAGGTACGGAGGAAGGCAGCGATAGTGCATCAGAATATCAACCATCAGTGGCTGATGGCTTGTCGGATACAGCATCAGAAGGAGAGAGCAATGGTGACGATGATGAAGAACAGATGCCAAAGCGACACGAAAATAGAAGTTGGGTTAAACGAAGCAAGACCCGAACTTTGTCTCATCACTCATCTGGAGATTTGTCTTTAGTAACCGAATCGAAACTTGTACGTGATGATGCAGACATGTTTGTGATAACATCAGACGGTCGAAGAGGACAGGGAAAAAGAAATTTTTGCATGTATTGCAAGACAATGCAATCCAAATTTGCTCGTCACTTGGAGTCCGTTCATAAAGATGTATCAGAGGTCAAGGCATTTTCTGTTTTACCAAAGAATACTGTTGAGAGAAAAAAAATTATCGATACGATAAGGAAAAATTGTCAATTTTTCTTCAATACCAATAATGACATAAATGATGGAGAGTTGATTGTCTGTCGAAGACCAAAGGCTATATTGAAGAGACAGGCTCGCGACTTCCAAGTTTGTCACAATTGTAAAGGGTTTTTTTCCAAAAATAATATTAGGCATCATGCACAGCGCTGTTTTGGATATAACGGCCAAAAGAGTCGAACACTCATGATATTGGGTCGTAAGGTTGTTGCACATATGCATGCTGCTGCATCGGAACGTTTAATAAATGTCTTTGCTGTTCTGCGTGAAGATGAGGTTGTACGTCTCATTCGATATGACCGATTACTAATACTCTACGGTAACAAATTGTGCCGTAAATATAAAAAACAGCACGACGGTGATATGATAAGAGCGCATCTAAGAATGTTGGGACGTCTTTTGGCTGCACTGAAGAGAATTAACAAGGATATTATCGAATTTGCAACTCTCTATGATCCAAAATTTTATGACGATGTCATTTCAGCTATAAATGTCGCCAGTAAGTTTAACGAAAAGACAAACACTTACGAGCATCCATCTACAGCTTATAATCTGGGGTCGTTCGTAAAACAAATTGGAAATTTGCTGATAACTGATTGCATTAAGCGACATGATTCCATACAAAAAGCAAATACTGAAGATTTTCTAAAATTAGCTCTAGACGATATAGGGGTCAGTGTAAACAAAACTGTTGTAGAGTCGCAAACCCAGCAGAAAAGACGAAAGAAGACTGAGCTTCCATCCGTCAAAGATATAAAGACATTACTTACGTACATAGACAAAAAGAGAAATTCAGCTTACGAAAGCATACAAACCAAATTTAATTTTGATGCATGGTTGATGCTAGCACAAACTACTCTTACCTCCGTCCAGGTTTTTAACCGCCGCCGAGCTGGTGAAATAGAAAGGGTATTTATCGAAGACTTTGAAACTCACGAGGGTATTAATAAAGACCTTTTGAAAACCCTGTCTACTGAGGCTAAGATACTGGCAAAGAAATACGTACGCTTTGTAATTCGAGGGAAACTTAATAGAACTGTGCCTGTTTTGCTATCTTCAGAATTACTGGCTTGTGTTGAAATGATATTGAAGTATCGAGATCAAGCTGAGGTACCTCCTGAAAATCGCTATGTATTCGGTATTCCTGGTTTCGAAAAGAACAGATATAAGTATCTCCGTGCCTGTTACTTACTGCGAAAGTTTGCAACAGAATCAGGCGCTGATTTCCCAGCTAATTTGACTGGGACAAGATTAAGAAAACACGTGGCCACAAATTGCATAAATCTGAACTTGTCTGAGAATGAAGTTAATGATGTCGCTAACTTCATGGGACATGCTGATAAAATACATCGGGAACACTACCGTCAGCCTATAGTGAGCCGCGAAATCTTGCGGATGTCAAGAGTTTTGGAATTAGCACAAGGAGGCAACGAAAATGCTGAGGAATCAAATGCTTCCGAAGATACCGATGATGATCAAGATGACTATGACGGTTATTCGTTGGTTCGTTCCAGAATATCCCAGAACGGTAAGCAAACTCGGAATTGCTGTGATCTAGTCAATTATTACTGCATACCTTGTTCTCGACTATGTTTGAAATATGATTAGTTGCTTTATGTTCTTATCGGATCCAATTCTTTGATTCTTTGATTCTTTGATTCTTATCATTATTTTTAGAAATGTAATCTTTATTTTTTATACAGTTAGAAATACTGATCAATATTCTAATTCTACATTGTAATCATTTACATGTACAGTGACCCCTACTGGAGAGCAATCTAATGAAACTTATGACGCTTCGTGTGAAACGAATATTACTTTCAACAGTTCTGAAGCCAACTTACCAAACGAAGTAGAAAATGTAACACCAGTACATAAGAGAAAGACGAATTCAAAAACTAATACTAATCATAAACTGAAAAAAAGATCAAGTTAGTTTTCAAGTGCATTACCTTTTTTGGAAATAATTAGACGTTTTACATACAATATAACCTTACCCCCTCATTTTCAAAATTATATCTGGAATACCCTTTATGACACTTTTAGCATCACCATATGGTACCGTTAAAAGCAAACCACGATGGACTGATGAAGAAAATAAAATTGCTATGAAATTATTTGGAAACCACATAAAAGCTGCGACTTATCCATCACTGAAAAAGATTCAGAGTGTCTGTAGTGGATATCCAAGTTTGGCAAGGCGTTCACCAGCAATCATCAAAACATGGATCTCAAACAAAATAAAAAAGCACCGGTCGGAACGATAATGAACCATACACAATACCAAAGATAAATATAGGATCCCTACCCCATGCGGCGTAAAGTTATAAAGAGAGTTGATGAGAAATAAGTTTTTCTGGACCATTTTTCATGAATTCATCATTTCGTTTTTCTTTTATTTTTTTTTACGAAAATAGTAAATTGCATTGTTTTTATTATTACCCTGTTTTCCACCTTAATAGTGTTGTAGCGTAAACTATGAACTATAAATATACTGAATATTCTTAACATCCCGTGAAAATGTACATAGGGGAGCAGTACCTGTGGAAGTCTTTCACTGCTACAACGTCAAACCCTGGAGGCAGGCTTGCAGAGATGTGGGTCATCCGAAACCACAAAGTCGAATATATTTTTGTAAATAAATATCACACCTAAAATCTAGCGTAGGATTTCCTCGATATGTCAATTAGTTCATGAGCAACAAATTTTTGCCTCGAAGAACGTATGACATATCGACAAAATCTCACGCCAAATTTTAGTTATGGTATTTATACGTATGAAAGTATTCGATTTGTTGTTTCAGATGACCCAAATCTCAGTAGCAGTGAACAACTTTCACAGGTATTGCTTCCCTGCGAACATTTTTCATGGCATTTTAATAATATTTGGTATATTTATAGTTAAAATCGTAGATAATGCAGTCCACAAAAATGAATAATTTGAATACCGTGGCATGATCCCTTAAAGTAATAATCTTGATCTCTGTTTCTATTTCTAAGTTTAAATCTACTATTTTACTTCATGTAGCTGATAAGCAAGCAGGGTGCATTATGTGCCAAAAAAATGCATTCCACCAAGAAAACCTTGCATATAATAAGCAATGTCGGGTATTAACTCTGTCGCGAAGAGATGAGAGTGAAAAATATATAAGGACCTCGACTATGTATAAGTTAGTAATAAGTTCTACTGTTGGATAAAACGATTTATATGCAAGTTATGCACTTAATGTTAGTTTAAAACCAACTTTTGTATCACGTTCACAAAATGTGGATTACTGTTTTTCCTGCAATCACGTATCAAATGAAACATTTGTTCAAACGATGAAAATAAAATCTGTTGACTGAACACGTCATTATAATTTTTTGTTTATTTCATTTATATACTCCATATTTCGATGATTTCATTTTATTTTAGTAAAGGCTGAGGCGTATTTAATATTAATAACTGCTGAAAAGCATCAGAACTGCCACTTCGGAGTTCAGATTATTAAAACTGTACACTAACGGGAAACCCGTCATAACCGGGAAACGGATTTGGACCGGTATTATTCCTATTGTAGTACCATACAAGAAATGTATTATAGTGAAGTCATTCGGGTCAACTCTTAGTCGTTTATGGGACGCTAAAAATAAAAAATTCTATTACACTTATGTACCATTTCAGTTAATTTATTATCAGAGAAGCGGCGTAGCTGAGCGGTTATCGCTTACGACTGACGCGTCGGCGGCTCGTGTTCAAGTCCCGATGATGAAATTTTTTTTTTCTCCTTTCTCTTTGTTATTTTCATTATCTGTGAATACAAACTATGAATAAGTTGATTTCAAGCGAAAAATCATTGTTTATATTACAGGTATGAATTTTTTCCACAAAAGAAATCAATTGAATTCCGCATAAAAATCATTATCGTTATTATTCATATTATTACTATAACTGTACTTATTTATTAACTATTTATTATTTGTAGTTTGTATTCACAGACAATGAAAATAACAAAGAAAAAGGAAAAAAAAAAGAAATAAAAAAAAGATCGTCGTCGAGACTTGATTTTTGGCTTATCGGTCGATTCCAGGACACCTTCGATCTTGGCTTTTTCTAGAGTTATGGAAACTGACGATATAGCTACCGCGTACAGCATATGATTGCCCCAGTCTTACAAATATCAAATCATGACGATTGAAGGTTCGTTATTCAAGAATCTAGAAATCAGTTAATTAGCTATGATTCTTGGCTAATTTGTGCCAGAGCGCCTTCAATGTATGCTATTCTCTAGGATTAAAATTGCGAGGCTAGTGTTGATATTTCATAATGCCTGGTGTATGCAGATACAATATTACATAATACACAATAATACATAATTATACCCGGTCTCGTGGACAAGAAATCCAATCGCTAATACGTCTCTTAACAAAAATGCTGCCAATTATTCGATCAGCTTTTATTTTCAGCCGATCGGTTAGTTTGAGTACCCTGGACCGCCTGACGTTTTTGCTATTTTCCAGGATTACCGTCAAGAGTCTCAATACAACTATTCTGATTGCCCTAGTTAACTTTCGTGGATGAAAAATCTATACCAATAACTATATAACCTCCAATTTTCGACCTATCGATTGATTCTGGGACACTTTGAATTTCGATTGATTTCTAAGATTATCGGCGACAATGTAACTCCATATACTGTAAAATGAATTATAATTGACTCGGTCTCGTAGATAATAAACAGTATTTCATGCGATTCTTATCGAAAATGTTTCCAAGTACCCGGTGAGATTAATTTTTTGGCCCATCTCGGGAATAAAAAAACCCAGACCTTATTCGAAATATTATTAATTACTCAATCAGCTGTAATTTTGGGCCTATCGGTTGATGGCAGAACACCGTCGATTTTTGCCATTTTTCTAGGAATCGTGTGAAGTCTGATAAATCCTACCTACCGCATGTATAGGTATAGGTATACTATGATTGTTTTCAGTCTCGTGGATGAGAGATCCAATTGCTGATAGATTTTTTTATCAGAAATACCGCTACTTATTCAACCAGCTGTCATCTTCGGCCCATCGGTCCATTCCAGGACATATTTGATTTGAACTATTTTTCAAATTTATCTTGAAAAGTCGATCGATAGCTACCGCAAGAACCTTCAGATGACTACCTCTAATCTCGTGAATTGAAAATTCAGTCGCGTATTCGTCCGTTATTCAAGATTCTACTAATTACCCAATCAGCTATAATTTTAAGTCTATCGGTTAATTGTAGGACACCTCCGATTTTCCCCACTTTTTTGGGATTGCCGTAAAAGTCCATCGATATATCTAGCGCATATAAAGTAGGGCATGATTTCCTCAGTTGTGTCTTTTAGATGAGAAAGTTTCATTGACATGTCCGTTGTCGGCAATGCCTTCAGTGATTCATTACCTGCAACTTTTGTTTCCGAAATATTATAAACACTATCAAGATATCTACTGTATAAATTACATATTCTGCCTCTATTCTCGCGGATAAGAAGTCTAGTCGTCCATACGTTCATCAATCGAATTCAAAATTCGGCTGATTGCATAATCAGCTGTACTTTGCTGCCTATCGATTGATTGCAGGACATCTCTAATTTGTTTAGTCAAGATTATCACCAATAGTCCTGCTCACTACTATTTAAACATTTTAATAACTGTATCGTTCCTTCGTATTCTCATTTATATGTTATTCTTATATAGTCCTGTACTCTGCAGTCATTATGTGCAGTATCTTTGAAAGTGCTGATAGCCCGAAAATCTTCATGACTGCGAATGTATAATATTATTTTATTACGCAACGGGATATCAGGCCCCGAGTAAGTAGTGTGATGTCTAATATTATTCGACGATTCACAGGAAGACGGAAGATAGGACTTCACAAAAGGATTTCGTGTTGTTCATTAATATATGCATCACGAATAATAGATTCTTAATTTGAAAAAGTTTATGTCCCGATATATACCATTCTGCAATGAAATAATAGTATATACTGGCAGTTTAGAAGACTCTTAGGCGATCGGCACCTTCCAGGACAATATACATAATGATATTTCACGGGACTATGCTGGAAAATACATACCTCACGATGAACTGTAACTTGAATTACATCCCATCCAAATGGCAATTCTTTGTGTTCGTGGTAATTCTACGTAAGGACTAACGATTGCTCCGAAATTAACTTTTTAGAGTGTTTTTTATAACATTTCATAAAAACATTAATTAATCATTATTTTTTAGATAGATAGCGTATTTTGAGGACATGGCCTGAAAAGCATAGAACGGCATGTAGTGGCCTTTCCGAGGACAGTCCCGATAATATACGAATGACAAATAATCCTTGTAAAGACGGTCCCCAAAGGCACCAAGTGTCCTAGTAATATACAATGGATATCAGAAAACGTCCCGAAAAGTACCCCTGGACATATATATATACAGAGTGAATTCCTAACGGGTAAACAGGTGAATTCCGAGTGCGCATGCCCAGGTGCCCGATCGCCGATTGTTTCTCAGTGCGGCCAACCGTCGGAAATATGAAATTTATACATGACAGATCGCCGCGATGTATCTAACCCAAAATATTTTGACAGTTTTCTCTAATCGGTCATTTTTCATTCGTGGTTATTGATTAAATTTAACTTCAACAATTGCAAATGACACTAAATATTTGATGTATTACAGGTGCTGTTAATTTTTCGTCGCATAATATAATATACATATTAGGAATTATCTGTAGTCTGTGAATACGCTACCCTCATTTCTTACTACCGCTCTGTCCAAGTGATGGTTGCGGTTAGTTATAGGTTATTTTTGTGGTTATGAATGAAATTCATTTAGCATGGACAATATTAACAGAACGATGAAACCTTTTGCTACAACACAGCTTTTGCTATACCAAATACCTGAATTCTCCCTGATTCATAACTATGAAAAGTGAGCATATGATAACCGCTACTAATCGTTATCACTCTGGTCACTACCAGGGTCGCCAGTGACCCCAGGCCACGCATTAACCGATAAGACTTTTAAATATATCAATAAAAATAATAGCCATAATAATTGATTGACTCGCAATTTATTATTAATGATTATATTTCACTTTATTCATGTATATTATTCTAAACAATTATAGTATATTTGAGGCCTACAAGTACCACAAACAGCAACATTTAACAGCCGCAGACCCATACCAAAGGATGGTGTTCTGTGAAGATATGAGTGCACTTTCATTTTATTTGCATGTACCGGTGTTGTGGGATCTTTCATGTGCGGTAGGGAAGAGGATGAGATGATTTGAACGTTTATGGATGACTGGGAACTTTACTGGAGGACTGGGAACTTTCCGGGGTGGCAGGGAACTTTCCGGGGTGGCTGGGAACTGTTTCTGGATGCTGAAAATTTCAGCAAGGTTAGTCATTTTGTATTGTTAATTATTACAACATAAATAGACAATAACTTCCTGCAAAGACATGCAAATATAACACGGCAATACTCAATGATATTCTTGATGTTATCATTTAACTAAACGAGACTTTATGTCTACCGCAATAAAAAACCAACATCAGCTGATGAAAATTTGTATCACTTGTCGTGACACGGTCACAAGTGTTTTAGTTTATCTATTACAAGTGAATACTTACGTGGTTAATGGAGGAATTTCTCGAATTGCTTGCCCTCGGCTAGAGTGCAATACCCTAGCCGGTCGTAAAAGGCGTCCGTAGCGTTTCGGATTTGTTGTGGCGTGATGCCCGCCAGGACCTCTCTTATGCCATCTGTCAATTCCTCGACATTTCTTATGTGTCTCTTGAACAGTTTATTTTTTAGATGTCCCCAGAGAAAATAATCTGGGGAAGTGAGGTCCGGCGAGCGTGCGGGCCAGGCGATTGGCCCAAATCTCCCCAGCCACCTCCCCGGAAACTGCTCGTCCAAATATCGCCGGATCGGTATTGCAGAATGGGCGGGTGCCCCATCGTGCTGGAACCAAATCGGCTCCTCCTGTTTTCAGTAACAAAAATAAGCTTATGAGTTAACATGATAATGCTCGGCAATTTGTAGAGCAGAAGAAATGAAAGTATTAGATTTAGTAAAGTTAATGTTTGCAATCAACAAAAAATATTTAATTTAAAAATCAATTACGTTGTCCTCCAGTGCTCTAATTTGTGGCACGACTTGCTGCTGTAGCATCTCCAGGTACTGCCCCCATCTAAGGTTTCCTTCAAGAAAAATCGGCCCGAGCAGTGTGTCTCCGTAAACACCGCACCAAACGTTGACTTTGTGCGGCCACTGCGTGCTCACATCGACTGCCCTGAATGGATTATACGATTTTCTTATTCGAATGTTTTGACGGTTCGGAGCACTGTACAGCTGCACAGTGCTCTCGTCAGTGAACACAATACGTCGTGGTAGCCCTGGGTCTGCGTTTATCCGTGCACTCATATCTTCACAGAACACCATCCTTTGGTATGGGTCTGCGGCTGTCAGGTGCTGTTGTTTGTGGTACTTATACGATCTGCACTTCATTTTGTGCAACAAAAAATTCTGGACAGTCGATTGAGCCAGGCCGAGTTCTTGTGCAGCAATCCTGGTGCTCACTCCGTCGTCTTCCTCGCACATCAGTAATATTTCAAGCTGATCTTGAAAACTGAGCTGGCGTGTCGGGCGTGGGTGGACGACATTTTGAACATTCACTGCGCCGTTCTCTTCCAACTGTTTCACGGCTTCGAAAATGGTTTTGAGAGACGGTACTGGCCGGTGCGGAAACTCCGCAGCAAAATGATCACGTATACCGCGGAAGGTAACGCCGGACCAACGTTGGTGCGACCATACTAGCTTCTCCTGCGCTGTGTACTTATTGTACATTATTTTCACAATATTTAACAATTTCGAAAAAAGCACCCCCAAATCAAAATTTAAAATAAAATAAACAATTAGATGAAATGTAAAAGATGTGCGAGAAGCGCAAATAATGGTCAATAATAATTAAATAACAAATGTAACGAAACACAAAGAATTATTATTGAATATAAATTAACAACAACAAATATTAAAGAACGAATGTAATGACAACAACAAATATTAAAGATCGAATGTAATAATAACAATAAACATTAAAGAACGAATGTAATAACAACAACAAATATCAAAGAACGAATGTAAGCACTAGAAAAATTGTAATGAATTGGAACTTTGAACTAGTTGAACATAAAAAAATTGATGAAGTAGTTAATACAATAAATGTAAAAATACCAACGATGAACTGAAATAATGAACAAACTAATAAATTCTCCCTAAACTCTCAAATATTGAAAAATAATTACGATAGGACACAAAGGCACAAGACTGCTAGGAAGCTTCCACAATAATGAGATAAATGCCTGATTGCAAATTTGTTGGTAATTTCGTAAAATAAAAGTGGGTTGCTAAGTGAATGAAAATTGAAAATCTGATTCAGGTAGCTTGATCTTTCTATCATCAAATACATCAATGAATACATCATATTTGAAATTGAATTAAAAAAATGAATATCAATTTCAGATTATTAAATATCGATAAAATAATGTACAATAAGTACACAGCACATGAAAAGTTAGTGTGGTCAGTACATACCGACCAGTACCATCACTGAACACCATCTTCGAAGCTGTAAAACAGCTAGAAGATAACGGCGCAGTCAATGTACAGAATGTCGTACACCCTCGCCCGACACGTCAGCTAAGCTTCCAGCATCAGCTGGAAATATTACTGATGTGCGAGAAAGACGACGGAGTGAACACCAGGATTGCTGCACATGAACTGGGCTTAGCTCAATCGACTGTGCAAAACTTTCTGCTGCACGAAATGAAGTGCAGATCGTACAAGTTACACAAGCAGCAGCACTTGACAGCCGCAGACCCATACCGAAGGATGGTGTTCTGTGAGGATATGAGTGCACGGATAAACGCAGACCTAGGGCTACCACGACGTATTGTGTTTACTGACGAGAGCACTGTGCAGCTGTACAGTGCTCCGAACCGTCAAAACATTCGAATAAGAAAATCGTATAATCCATTCAGGGCAGTCGATGTGAGCACGCAGTGGCCGCACAAAGTCAACGTTTGGTGCGGTGTTTACGGAGACACACTGCTCGGGCCGATTTTTCTTGAAGGAAACCTTAGATGGGGGCAGTACCTGGAGATGCTACAGCAGCAAGTCGTGCCACAAATTAGAGCACTGGAGGACAACGTAATTGATTTTTAAATTAAATATTTTTTGTTGATTGCAAACATTAACTTTACTAAATCTAATACTTTCATTTCTTCTGCTCTACAAATTGCCGAGCATTATCATGTTAACTCATAAGCCTTTTTTTGTTACTGAAAACAGGAGGAGCCGATTTGGTTCCAGCAAGATGGGGCACCCGCCCATTCTGCAATACCGATCCGGCGATATTTGGACGAGCAGTTTCCGGGGAGGTGGCTGGGGAGATTTGGGCCAATCGCCTGGCCCGCACGCTCGCTGGACCTCACTTCCCCAGATTATTTTCTCTGGGGGACATCTAAAAAATCAACTGTTCAAAAGACACATGAGAAAGGTCGAGGAATTGACAAATGGCATAAGAGAGGTCCTGGCGGGCATCACGCCACAACAACTCAGAAACGCCACGGACGCCTTTTACGACAGGCTAGGGTATTGCACTCTAGCCGAGGGCGAGCAATTCGAGAAATTCCTTCACTAACTACGTAAGTATTCACTTGTAATAGATAAACTAAAACACTTGTGACCGTGTCACGACGAGTGATACAAATTTACATCAGCTGATGTTGGTTTTTTATTGCGGCAGACATAAAGTCTTGTTTAGTAAAATGATAACATCAAAAATATCATTGAGTATTGCCGTGTTATATTTGCATGTCTTTGCAGGAAGTTATTGTCTACTTATGTTGTAATAATTAACAATACAAAATGACTAACCTTGTTGAAATTTACAGAATTCAGAAACGTTCCAATCATCTCATCCTCTTCCCTACCGCGCATGAAAGATCCCACAACACCAGTACATGGAAATAAGCCTCCGGCTTGAGAAGAAATGCTTCAAATACACTATAATTGTTTTAAATAACATACATGAATAAAGTGAAATATAATCATTAATAATAAAATGCGAGTCAATGCATTATTACGGTTAATATTTTTATTAATCTATTCAAAAGTCTTATCGGTTAGTGCGTGGCCTGGGGTCACTGACGACCCTGGTAGTGACCAGAATGATAACGATTAGTAGCGGTTATCATATGCTCACTTTTCATAGTTATGAATCGAGGATAATTCAGGTATTTGGTGTTAATAAATCATACGCTAGGCCGGGTATGGCTTGTAAGTTGATGATACGACCAAGAAAATCATAGGTGTTGTAGCAAAAGGTTTCATCGTTCTGTTAATATTGTCCATGCTAAATGAATTTCATTTATAACCACAAAAATAACCTATCACTAACCGCAACCATCACTTGGACAGAGCGGTAGTAAGAAATGACGAAAGCGTATGCACAGAATACACAAAACATTTCGTGTCATTTGCAATTGTTAAAGATATACTACGCTGTGTCGGAGCATTTATTTATATTTAATCAATAACCACGAATAATAAATGACCGATTTGAGAAAACTGTCAAAATATTTTGGGTTAGATACATCGCGGCGATCTGTCATGAATGAATTTCATATTTCCGACGGTTGCCCGCACTGAGAAACAATCGGCGATCGGGCACCTGGGCATGCGCACTCGGAATTCACCTGTTTACCCGTTAGGAATTCACTCTGTATATATATATATATATATATATATATATACACTATGGGCTTCGCCCCTGCGCGCTTCGCGCGCCAACCCCGCTCGGCGGTGCGCGCCTCGTTGTTCGGCGCTTCGCGCCTCACTCGGTCACATACATTGAATTGTGAATATCCTAAATTATCCTCACAAAACAGACATACCAGAAACAGTACACGTACGCAAAACGCTCTTATTGCAAGATTTTGTTATATATGGAGAGATCCCCTGCCTCGGGGCCCGTTGTGCTCGCCGCCGAGAACTCCGAACTCGTTCGGTGTCTCGCGCGTCATGCTATAACATACCGACGTTGGATTCTAAATATTCTGAAGTTCCAAGTGAATGACTGATACGTCGGAAATCACAAAGCGGAGGAGTATTAAATGTTCGTCAAATTTTTGATGAAAGTTTTGATTCTCTACGCTGAAGCTTCAGCTGACGATGTTTATATAAACTTTTGTCAGGTTATGAAAACTCCTGTTTTGACAGAAGACTCTGAAGTAAGCAGAGTCGATCGGAGAATAGATTGAATCGATCGCAAACGACTTCTCAATTCTCGAAGAGGTCGCTAGGTTAGGGATCGATCGAGAGATCTACGAAGCGGGCTGATTTAATTAAAAATAATGATAGATATATGCCGAATATTTCGACACACACTGGTTCAATAAATTCAACAGAAACTCTTCAGATTTTAGAGACAAAATGGAGTTTATTTAATTTAAAAAAAAAAAATTGATTAAAACATTTAAAATTTGTTGGAAATTTTCTTTTCGATGATATGCTTTATAGTGTTTTTGATTTTCGCACACTCTTGGCATGTCGAGATCTCGCTGATATGCAAGAGGGGGTCGTTACACCCAATACAAGTCCCGTAAGGCCCCCTCACGTCTAGCTCCCCCACATACGTGCGATGGAGAGTCACCAACCCCGAAACCATCTGGACGGGGATCTTGCAGAAAGGAGAAAAGATCAGAATTAATAAGGGAACGGGAGTCGAGAATAATAATTTTAGAAAAATAGGATCAATACACGAATGAGAATTGACTTACTTGGAAATATAACAATTTAAGCGAACGTGCCGGGGGGTCTCCCCTGTTAGAGCCATCGCCTCTCCCTTCGCACACTGCACGCGTGCCCATTCACCCCGAAACCACTTCTTCGCTTCCTCGCACCCCATTTCTTTCACTCCTTCCCAATTCAATTCGGAGACTATGATGCCAGTGCGAATCACGTCTGCCTTCGATGGATCCATGATTATTAATGACGCTAAGGAAGCGATTGTTTTCTTTGTTTAATTATTTTGTTAGATTCTAGAAGATTCTATGCGGGATGAATTATTCGTACGCCGCGTTATACCGCGGAATTACCGTTAACTCCTCGTACCCCTACTTTTTGTCAATAACTGTCAATTGTTTACCGATCCACCGCGCCTTGACTCGAGACCTGTCGTGGTCTTCGCGAGAGACCCGAGTAGTTTCGGAGAATCATTAAATTAAATTTGATTCTCATTCTCGATATTTTGAAGTTGTAGCGAAATCCTATAGCGAATACGTGTGATGTAGTCAACGGCATTGAATCGTACCTCCGCATGTCTTTCTTGGGTATTGTACATACAATAGGATACCGCACGGAAAAGACAATTTCCGTCGGGTTTCATTTTCAAAACTTTAAACCCCATCTCAATGATTTTTCAATTTATAACAGCGAACTATTGAACTTCAAACAACAAACTTTATACCGTTAAATGACTAACTGTCAAAGAATAAAATTCGACTACAAACTCGTCAACTTTAAATAAATAAATCGTCAACTTTAAATAAATGAGTTTAAATTAAATTAATGGTAGTAACGTTAACTTTTAACACAAATGAATAGTTATTTTTTTTATTTTAATATAGTTCTCAGATTGCTGCATGTGATTACAGAAATAGCTGTCAACTATCTGTATCGAAATTCGTCAATCAGCTGTCAGTGACTGTCACCTGATCAACGCTCATTTTGATTGCTGTTAACTATCCGTCATATAGCTGTCAAACATACCTGTCAAAACTGAAACATTTGACATATTGTTTAACATGAACTGGGCTGACATTCAACGGCAACTTCATTCGTATACTATTGTTATTATAATCTTTTAATCTTTTTCTTCATTTGTTAGGTACAAGATTTTTTTATTTATATAGAAGGATATATATATTGTAACATTGCAAGGTGCACCTGCCGTTACAATCAGCTCCCGAACCCTTAGACGGCCGTAATTAAGTAATCGGGAGTGAATGTGGAAAGCACGATTGCAATAGGATAGCCACGAGGCTAATATAATCTCCGAGAGGCGACCGTGACTGTACTGAGACTGTAGACTTGATTTCTTATTCTGTTTGTTTTTTTTTCCACTTTCTCTATTATGTGGGAGACCTTGCCAAACTGTTGGTGGAGTATGACACGACACGACCCGACCGACACACACTTACGTGGACGATCCAGACCGTATGAGGCCCACCTAAACTGCAGGCCACTATGCCCCTGGGGGCCTACTCCTACGACGAGCACCGAAAAAGTCAGCGAGAGCGCGGGGGAGTGCCGAGGGCACTCAGCGACGAGGGAATCCGGTGGTGGAGGTGATTCCCGCCACCCCCAAGAGCCAGCGAACCGCGTTCCGCTAGACGAATCTTCGAAGATCCCCCTGTACGAATTTGAAGTTTCGCGCGTAGGGCGGCCAGGCCGCCATAGTTTACGATCTAGCAGTCGATAGGCAAATCGATAATTACCTGACTGCCGAGGGTGCGCAACACCGGCGCCATGTGGTCTGGAGAGATCACTCTGCGTTAGGCCAGCGACATAGCGAGGCGTCTAGGGAGCTAACAGTTTTGCGTTTTAGTCCTTGCTTTTGGTTGTGGGTTGACTGTGTTATTTTAAGAGTGTGTGAGCCCGCGAGGGATATCCTTTGAGAGACAAGACGATGAACTTTGCCCACGAGGCCCACGAATTTGTGAGGTGGCTGGAAAGCGGTAAGCGTTAACGAACTTTACCCATGTTCAGATTTGAATCCGGCAACGGCCGTCTGCCATCTTGCCTTGAGTCAAGCCACGAGGCTTTTTAGCTATCCTTGGGATTCGAATAAAGACGACCCCCGAGTCGGTAGGCCGTCACCAGTGTCCTCACTTTAATAGAGAATTTTCGCGTTGTCTTTTAAGTACGATTTCTCGAGTCGGAATCTGTAGTTTTGTCGCTTTACGTCCTGCCGCACATGAGTGCGAGAAGGACAGTCTTAGTTCGTCACTGTCGCTGTCTCTCTTTCTCCTACGAGGAGACTCAGTCAGTTAGCTCAGGCGTGAGCCTGTTTTGTTCTTGCGTCTCTCTGGCTTACATTATTGCAACTTTCCGTTAGCCTACGCATGCAGAGTTAGGTTAAGTTAGTGTTAAGTTCAAATTTGTAAATAGTCAATTAACGAAGAGGCCTAGCCTCCCGTAGGCTCGCCGGTCGCCTATACACGACCGACGGCCGAGTCATTTGTTTTCTGGTATTATTAGTTTATTAGATTTTAGGTAATTATTCATGAACACCTCGTGGTGATTATTCTGTTTGTCCACTGTGATATGGTTCCGCGAGGTACCGATTTGCCGAGTTAATTATTAGTTTCTTATTTTTCTTTGTTATTGCTGTCCTACGTGGAAGCTCCTGTTTTTCTATTGTAATTGTAAAACTCGCAAATCGAGGCGAGGCCGCCTTTACACGGCCTACAGCCGACTAGTACCCGAGGGGGAGTACCCCCGGGTACGCACGATTATTTTTATTAATTTTTAAATCCGTTCTTCTATTTTTTTTCTTAAATAAATTTTTATATTTTTGTTAAACTCAACTCCACGGGTAATTATTCTACGCCGAGCTCATCCTTCATTTGATCCCGACCCCTCTCCGCGGTACTGTTGCTAGCCGCCGCACTATAGTCCGTTAGGCTTTGTTTCGTTTAGAGAATTTTGAAAGTGGCGAGAAGTCGCCTGGCGCCCAACATATTAATTTCGAATTCTCGGGTATAGCTGTGTGCACGTTGGATTGACCCCGGAGGCTGGCTATCCGGTCCAGATCCGCGGGTCAACAAAAATCCACGTCACAATATATATACCGTGAGAATCAGGTGAAACCGAATGGTCCATCCGCCCAGGCGCCGAATATTTGGTATTTTTAGGGGGCTAACCACTCGTTGCGCGGAAAAGTCCCTAGGGTGATCTTGGCGCGCTGTCGATCTGACCTCCGTGAAGTTAGCCGGTAAATTTCGATTTTTCAAAAAAGAACTTCACAAAACGTTTGTTGGTCGTTTGTAGGTGATTGTTGGATAGTTAAAATTGTTTGTTGGATCGTAGTTTTTTAATTAAATCAAAAATAAAATTTGGCATAAAGTTAGCCGGACGATTTTTATTTTCTAATATTTTTCAATCGTTCGGGGGTCCAATCGATGCGCAATCGTTTGTTGGACACGAATATAGCGATTAGAACGTTTGTTGGGTCGTGATTTGGTTAAAAACGCAAGAAAACATTTCATCAATCCAAAATAAAATTTGGCATAAAGTTAGCCGGACGACTTTTATTTTTTCATATTTTTTAATTGTTCGGGGGTTCAATCGATGCGCAGTCGTTTGTTGGACACGAACATAGCGATTAGAACGTTTGTTGGGTCGTAGTTTGATTAAAAAAGCAAAAAAAAAACATTTCAGCGGATCAGCCGGGGGACAAGCACCTGCCAGTCGTAACTCGGCGTGGATCTAGCCGGTGACGTGTACATACGGCTGACCTCCATATACTTGGCAGATAACAAAATTATTATTAATTATTGTTGACTGCAATCGTTAGGGGATGCTCTTCTGACGTTTGATAGCCAACCGATTATGCGTGGGAGTAAATATAAATCTCGACGGTGGATGGACCCTAAGAAATTTCCATTATACTGATTTCCCCGGCAACATTTTCATCAGCTGCTGAAAGAATTTTACTTTTTATTGCTCCACCTCTTGCTTCTAATTACTTCGACGTATTTCCAGCGAAATAAGATGATTGACATGAATCAGATGATCGATATGTATGTATTTACGATTGCCTGACACCTAACCTGAAATTTCGCTGACGGATGTATGAAATGAATATTGATAGGGTCGAGGAAATAAAATAAACAACTGCTCTTAATTTTGTTTGACTTTATTTTCAATCACTCCTTCGTATTTTCTGTGAAATAAATTAATTATATATGGGAGGAAACCCGGTCGAGGAGAAATTCCGTAGAATTGAGGGTTATGATACTATAATTACTCAGGCTGAATTAACAATGAAATTACAATTTGCGACCTTTCCCAAATGAAAAGGAGTATATTATATCTGAGTTCCCCAAACGATTTAGAGACAATTTATGTACAGCTTTTTTCCCGGCAATTATGTGTCTGCTAACTACCGTGAGAATCAGGTGAAACCGAATGGTCCATCCGCCCAGACGGTGAATATTTGGTATTTTTAGGAGGCTAACCACTCGTTGCGCTGAAAAATCCCTAGGGTGATCTTGGCGCGCGGTCGATCTGCCGAGTTTCATCGACCGCGCGCCAGAATCAGCCTAGGGATTTTCAGTGCAACGAGTGGCTATCCCCATGAAAATACCAAATATTCACCGTCTGGGCGGATGGACCATTCGGTTTCACCTGATTCTCACGGTATACGCATAGTTTAATTTAATTGATTATAAATTAGTAATTTTTTCCCGAATGACAAAAATACTTTCCCAAATATCCCCAAACGATTCCCTAACGATTGCAGTCAACAATAATTAATATTAATTTTTTTATCTGAAGTATATGGTGGTGTACGGCTGACGGTAGTTGTTTTATGTTTACAACATGATTTCGTTTCATCGGCTTTATCATATGGATCTAATCTTCCTTCAATCGACAAGCAATCGTTTTTTACTGGGTCAGGATTAGCGCGATTAATGAAACCATGAAGCCTACAGTAAAGACTTCATGAATGAAACGCTCATTGGGAACGGAACAATAAACCCTAACTCCATCAGCAGGCAAGTGTCAACGATACAGGTAGGCGTTTGTTTTTATTCTCTCATAGGTTAGGTTGTATTTTAAACGTATTATACTGCAATTATACAATCAGCTTGCAACATGTTTTTTCTTTATTTATTTTTCAGGTAGCAGCAATCAACCCCGAGAGTACCAAGAAAAAGTATACGATCCTTACTACCTCTTGAAAAAAAAATCGCAACAGTACCTGTGAAAGTAAAGGTAACCAATAATTCTAATACTTGAAGTTTATGAAGATGCTTTTGCTTTTATTTTTATTTCAATAAAATAGTTTTTGGCTTTGGTTCACTCCGTTTCTGCTTTAGCGTGCGCAGGCCTGAAACCAGTTGAAGAGAGTTCCAACTTTTACTAGTATTTGTACCGAATAGACAAGTTCTACATTTGTTTTTGACACCGCAAATAAATTCATTATTATAAAATGTAAGTATACCAAAAACGTTCAAATAAGAGCCAACAAGTTTTCGCTGGATCAATTTTACATTTTACCTTCATATTTCAACGTTACTTTGATTTTATCTATCTATTGATTTCATTTCAAATTTGAGTAAAAACTTCCGCATAGGAATCCGACTTTAATAATTAGGTGAGATTTTATTAATTATTAGTGATTCTATGTAACGCATTCCTTATCTTCGTTTCAGGGTACATCGCCAACATGTCGTACTGTTGTTGAAAATTATTGCAGTGAAACACACTGGAATTACAGCGATCTCTTGTCCACACTAGTATATGGCAGCATGGATATGTAGAATGAGAGCGTAGTTGGGGAACAAATTATCTGCAGTGATTTCACAAACTCTATATTATATTGCCTATGAGAATGTACAATCCATCTTAATGTAATGTGACATTTTTAGTAAAGATTTGTATGCTGAAACTTATCGTCAGATGATCCCAATAAAGTTTTTACTTATTAAATTTTGAGTTTACAATTTTAGACTAGAAGATAATTAAATGGCATTTTTGGCGCATGTTCCGATTACTTTTTAACAAAAATTTTTAGAATGGAACATTTGCAAGAAACTTAAGAACTATTTATTGGTAGACTCGACATGGTCCCTCCATATTTCGTATATATGTAGGTACAAGCTGAGGGTCATAGTGTTCACTCGCGTTGACTAAAAATGTCTAGTAATAAGTATCAGGTACAGGCTGCTAGTAGCTCATAACTAGGTATTATCACAACTTCTCACAATTTAAAGTCAATACTCGTGAAATCCCTACCAGTATAGTCTTCACTTAGCTTAGATTTCTAACTTAGAATTATAAACTTAACAACTACTTACAACATCGTAATACTTCAAGCAAGATTTGAATGTCTCTGAGTAAGCATTCTGATCATGTTTGGTATTCCATTAAGTACTTCCAAGCCACAGTACGATCGGCGATTCAGAATGGAACATTTGCAAGAAACTTAAAAACTATTTATTGGTAGACTCGACATGGTGCCTCCATATTTCGTATATATGTAGGTACAAGCTGAGGCTGTCATAGTGTTCACTCGCGTTGACTGGAAATGTCTAGTAATAAGTATCAGGTACAGGCTGCTAATAGCTCATAACTATTATCACAACTTCTTACAATTTAAAGTCAGTACTCGTGAAATCCTATTTCACAGATAAATACATAGCTGATTATCACATCGTTCACCTTCATTAGCCAAAAATATCTAGTAATATCCATCACGTACAAGTAACTGATAGCTAACAGTAAGTATTATCACGTTTCACAGCATATGACAAGCCGCGAAATACAATTTAAAAAATAGACATTGTTCACCTATGGTAGTACTAAAAAGTTTTAGTGCTAAGTATCAAGTATAGGTAGCTGGTCACTTATCCCAATATCACAATGTTTCACAACCCACTATCATAACGTATGTATAATATGAAGGATTCAGCCACAGTAGTCTGATCCGCATTATAGATAAGACTCATTTCAAATGACTTATGGCTTACAATAATTAAAATAAACCTTATCCACATCAAGAATCCAAAATTTTCAAAAATTCTTTGCTTCACAAAGATAAATTCCTAAATTCACAATCCTAAATTCACTATACTGACAAAAAATACAAAATTTTCAGTGTCTCTATAGGCTCCCTTAATTAAAAATAAAGTTATTAAACACATAGGTAGGTACCTTATTACAACTGCATACATGCGTTTCAACCTTGGCTATTTTTTCGGATGTATACAGCGAGATGGGCCTCAATTTCGGTGTCTGAACTACATGTGTATATATCTGCTTTCAAGTCGTTATAACGTTCCCAGCATCCATTGCTCCGTAAGCAATACGCAACATAATGGCCCGGTGTATACGCTACTACTCCGCCTAGCCTGAAAAAATAACTCAAATATACCATTCATTTTAATCAAAGGGGAATTTGGAAATGAATCAAACTGATGACAGTTTAACACACCTGTATTTGTGAATGAGTTCTACACTCTGTCGCAGGTTTAAGTTGATCGGCATTTGCCTTAGTTTGCATTTCAAACCACATGTGAGTTGCAAATTGCAGCGGATATCTAGTTCAATAAATACGTGATTTTTTGATTCCCTGTAAAGTGTGTATTTCCCTGGGCATGGGTGACGACAATGAATATTGTAAATGGGTGATTGGAATTCCAAAGCTTTCTCCAAACCACTGAAACCCTGCTTTCCAATTGTCCGATGATTTGGGGCCATTATTATGGTTGAATACACCCGACGAGCAGAATGCGAACACAGTTCGATGTTTTTGACGCTAGGCTCTGACTTCATTACTTGTTTAACCAGATTGGCGATATTAATTTCTGCATTGATTAAATATGATAGGGTGCGTTTTTCGGTATTCATTTGTACCTCAGGTGGGCAGAATGGTTTGAGGATTACCATCCTTTCCAAGTATGTTCCTTGCATTATACTCTTCTGGATGAGTTTGACTACCAATTTAAGCGTCATGTTAGATGAGCTTTCCATGAAAGCAAAGTACTCGACATTATCAATTGCAGCTGTCAATAATATTTGCACAAAAGAGTCAAAACTACATGTATTGCGTACAAAGAATAATTGATTGTTCATCTTCACCGCAGGGCATAGCAGTCCATTTGCTAGCAGTACAGGTTTTTTCGGTTTCGTTAGAACTGTATTCATATGGCGGACCTCTGGATAAGCTTTGAAGTATTTGCTTGCTTTTGTAGGTCCTGGATGAGATTCACGTGTTTTTGCGGATGTTTCATGGCTGTGTTCTGAAGCTATCACCGGGCATGGTTTTGGAGTGACTTCTGTAGAGATATTAGATCCTTCGCTTTTGGAGTAAGAATGATCAGCTAATGCACGAATGAGAAACTCATTATTGTAGGACTCATCGTCCAGTCGTGTTGAACAAGGCAGTTCGATATTTAAATTCAGATAACTTGAGTTTTCCAGAACTTGCTCGAAGGAGTTTGCATCTTCCATGTTAGGTGCTTTAGCTTTTCCACGCCAATTTTCGATGGATATTAAGTCTGAGTCATTGATATTCGATAGGTTATTATTAAATGAGTCAAGGTTTGAGGCTTTTCTACTTAAATTTTCAATACACAAGTCTGAGATTTTGATATTTGATGATTCAATGTTAGATAAATCGAAGTTTGCTGCTTTTTCATTGCAATTTTGAATGTCTATCAAGTCTGAGCTATTAATATTCGCCATGATATTCGATAAATCAAGGCTTTGAGCTTCTCTATCTAAATTTTCAATGTGAATCAAGTCTGAGTCGTCGATATCTGGTGAGGTAATGTTGGATGAGTCGAAGTTTGGTGCCTTTTCACCACGTTTTTCAATGTGCATCAAGTCTGAGTAAATGATATCTGGTGAGGTAATGTTGGATGAGTCGAAATTTGGTGCCTTTTCACCACGTTTTTCAATGTGCATCAAGTCTGAGTAAATGATATCTGGTGAGGTAATGTTGGATGAGTCGAAGTTCGGTGCCTTTTCATCACGTTTTTCAACGTGCATCAAGTCTGAGTAAATGATGTTCGAAGAATCAATGTTGGATATGTTACAATTTAAGGATTTTCCCCCCCAATTATCGGTGGGCACCAAGTTTGAGTGGTCAGTTTTCTGATCTGCCGACTGTATTTCAATCTGGTTTGACATCTCACCTGGAATCTGGTATTGAGCATATGGCTCTTCGCAGCGCTCAACATGAAATTGAATAAGTTTCGATGAAAACAGCAATGTAGCCCCACTGATATCACGTGCGTGAATTTTGATGAATTTATCAACACGGATTGGTCTTGCGATGTTCCTGAAAACTCTTGTTTTTATATCGTTGAAATAAGACTCCACGTAACTTGATGTGGCACGATGTTTACCATAATTCATACCAACCCTGGTCCAAAGGGGAAATTCGCGACATAATCTGGATAAATTTTTTATGAAATCCGGAAGATAAAAAGGATTGAGGTCTTCACCAGCACATCGCGTCTTGGTAGCCCAAGAGAGTCTCTGATCGATCCATTCGTTAATATCGTTTTTCTTGTAACCATTGGGCTCATTGAGATCGTTGAAGTCGAATGATTGTGGGCGGTCCTTCACGTGGTCGTTCGTTGGGTCCTTGATACCAAAGTCAACCTGTATACCAAACGTTGCTATGTAATTTTCCAGCTTTTGTCGAGCTTCTTTTGCGGTATTTGCTTGTAGAATGCCGAGCTGCGCATCCTCATGGGTTTGCATACCGACAGCAAAGGTGAGGCACAAAATGTCTTCGAAGCTAGAATAGGATGTACATTCTACCATTAGCGCGATACACCGAATAAAAAACTCCTTAATAGTTGTGTGCCTCAGGGACTTGAAGCATTTCCACCGACAAGCCAAGTGGATCAAGTGTGCAACGTCGACTCTTATAAAAGTTGCAGGTTTCTGGGAGACTCCGGTATTTGGTTTCGATATCACATTGAAGCAAGAATTGATATATGCCTTCACCGTTTGGTTATTAAATGCCAAGCATAATGCAGAAAGCAGAGCTCGTGAATAATCGCACACTGCTTCTTTCGGTTTTGGAGCACCACTTCGGATCCATCGTTTTATCCAGAATTCGATAAATTCTGTGTCATGTTGTTCGGACAGCATTTGGTTAACAGCAATTGTCGTATTATCAAAGTTTATGACAATAGAGTAAAGAAAAATATGTCCTGAGACAGCGCCGTCTTTTCTATCTAACGCTCTCACTACACTACCAGTAGCATCAACGCATATGAAGGACGATTCTCTGTTCAGGCGACAATACTCCTTATAAGCATGTAATTGGGCTGATGAGCTATAAAATACATGAAAAGGTCGTGACGCTACACTGGTGATGACACCACAGTATTCTGGTTTTAAAGATATTTCCTCAATTGTGCGTATCAAATCACGTCCATCATTTTTCTTTATACTTAGATCGGCGTCGACGCCCTCTTGACGTGCTTGTCGAAGAACGTCACCGCTAGGTAAAATCGGTGGTTCGATATCACCAGGCTGCATGTACAACCGGGCTTGCCGCTTCTTCCACACAGCACCCCCCTCGTATTTGAGATCTTTTTGAGCTGCTTTACGTCTTTCACCATTGAAAGGACGTTTAACCACATCGTGGTTTTCGTTACGGGTATCCCGCATCTGAACTCGAATATTTAGACCGCCGGTATTTGTTTTCTTTTCAGCATACCCGTCAAAGATGTTCGCACACGTAGTACTTTTGCATTTGCCTTTGATCTTCATAATATAAGTCTGTTCATTGTTTGAATGCAACACCTCTGCACGCTTAAATACAAAAGCACAGGGCATACGGAATTGCTGCCACATTGCGATTGATAAAACATTTGTCCAGACACCTGGCTTCAGTTTGATCTTCGGCCTTCCAGAAGAAACCTTATGATCTGATTCGATAGCGTTTGGCTCAATTTCTCTCCACTGTTGTTCCGTTAATACTAAATCGAACGTTTCTAAGCCTCGCTCATCTTTCCTGGTACTGTCAGATTCCAAAAAGCCATCGTTGTCACTTGATTGATCAATGGTGCTTGCTACTGTTTCATGTAGATGAAAATTATTATTGAGATCTGATGATTTCAAATTGACGTTCATTTTCTTTCGTGCGAAATCCAGAACATTCCTTCGGTTTTTAGTAATGTTCGTGTAGACGCTTTCTGGAGTCCATTTATTATTTAAAGCCGTAGACATCTCTTTCCATACGTCGGATGACCAGATTGGTAGCTCACTAGTTTCAAAGTGCGCCCCAAACCGCACAATGACTTCAACGGCCTCTTCCACACTCACTGCGGCAACACGCGGCATATTGCACCTCAAATGCTATAACAAAAAAAAAACGAGTTACTGTAGATCTTAAATGCATGTTCAATGTACCATTTCAAGAGAAGATTAAAGGAATTCCGGTTGTCACTGTGAAGGAACAGTACGTAGCTCCAAAAGATATTAGCAGAGGAGAGCGGGGTATTTTTAACCAAGGGCACATATAACCACATGAATTTTTCTCTTTTATCGGTACAAATCAACTGATCGATTGAAGTCTGTTTGATTTACTTACGAAAACTGCTATACCTGAGAGAAGTGAAAAAACTTGTATATCCTTGATTATTCTTGCAGAAGTCAATTCTTCAGTAGTTTCTAAATGTATTACGACGAGACTTTGAAATGGAATCTATGATCTAAGACTTTGAATGGAATCTAAGACCTTTTTTGTATCGAGAGACCATATTGTACAGATGCAATTATCTCTGAAACAGAAAACGTTGTTCAATTAATTACGCAATATTACACTCTGGCCTTACACCTCACATCATATTGTATTATTTAATTTTCAGCTGATTCCTATTGAGTTTTCATGCCTACTTCTCTAATTCGTGGAATCTTTGCTTGATTTCGATACAGATTTGATTCTCACTCTATTGTCACCCTTCAAATTATATTACTCTAATTTTCACTTCGTCATTAACGTTTTTGTCGACAGACATAGCCCCGAAGCGAGAACAAGTGATCTGTCTATTTCTCTACTAGTATTTGACGCTTACCTTCGGCATGCTAATTGTTCTCTTCAGTCAGGAATTGTTGCTGTTTATTGCAAACAAGCGACAACTCCAGTCTCAGGCCCAGAATCAGAATCCAGATTCGCAATTGTTGCTTCTACAGAAAAACTTTCGTCTTTACTATGAAATCATCTTAAGTTTTTTTCAGCAATTCTCTAGCTTCTGAACTTGAAGCAGCAGCTATAGAAACCTCTCGAGTACTTTTCACATGCATTTCTGCTGAAATAGAAATCCATTTCTCTTCAGTTGCGGTATCTTTAGGTATTAGAATTCGCACTTCGGGCACTTAGTGGAGTTTGACCGAAATTTGTGCTGAAGCTGAAAAGAACTATACAAGTAAACGCTCACAAACCACCGAAAAGGGTCCAAGCATGCTGTGTGGCAGTAATACGTCAATACAGTATAAAAAGGTAAGAGGGAGGGCATTCTCATAAATATGTAAAAGGTTAATTAGATATTCTTTCTTAATATTACGTGAAGGCTGAACACGCATGAGTGCGAGAGAAACAGAGCAAAAATTTTCAACACATCAATCAACACAACTCCTCAACCTCCCACACTACTTCTGAGATTAACCTGCTAATTAGAACTACTTTTATTCTCAATTACCACGCTTCCAGACAAAACCTAACGAAAAATGTAAAAAAGTCCTTTACCTTGCACTACCCGGCATGAAGTCTCCACGCTGCTTACACATGACACACCCATACATCAAGTCTATGCATACATCGGTGTTTCTTCCGCCAGAAATTGGATTTGGTGTGCGTAAAATAACTTGGCGGAAGATCGGAATCGAATAAGATGATGTGATTGGTCGGCGTAAGTTACGCGTACGCAAGTAACAGTCGGTAGCCAATCATCAATGACGGATCCAACAGAAAATCGTTAGCCATTGGCTACCGGCCGTTCCATCCGGATTTATTCCGGACCATGGGAATGGGAAATGTTTTTTTGCTTTTTTAATCAAACTACGATCCAACAAACGTTCTAATCGCTATGTTCGTGTCCAACAAACGATTGCGCATCGATTGGACCCCCGAACGATTGAAAAATATTAGAAAATAAAAATCGTCCGGCTAACTTTATGCCAAATTTTATTTTTGATTTAATTAAAAAACTACGATCCAACAAACAATTTTAACTATCCAACAATCACCTACAAACGACCAACAAACGTTTTGTGAAGTTCTTTTTTGAAAAATCGAAATTTACCGGCTAACTTCACGGAGGTGTCGATCTGCCGAGTTTCATCGACCGCGCGCCAAAATCACCCTAGGGATTTTCAGTGCAACGAGTGGCTATCCCCATGAAAATACCAAATATTCGGCGCCTGGGCGGATGGACCATTCGGTTTCACCTGATTCTCGCGGTATATATAGATATATATTAGGGTGTCCGTTATTTCCCAAATTGACTTTTTTCACTTGGGTATGGTCCAAATCGTAAGTTTATAGCCTAAAAACAACTATGAAAAGAAAGAAAAAAAATTTAATTTCTATCAACCCCTCCCTGAATAACGATACTTTTCCCATTTGATTAACATGGGATTTTTGCACTTTTAAGATTTTAATTTTTTTTCCGGTTCCTATATCCATTACCTCGTTAAATATTGTTGATTCTTCGACTGTTCTGACCTATTTCGATGAACAAATTTTTACATTGGAGAAAAGAAATTTTTTCATGAGTTTTGAAGAGGTCAAAATTGATTTTATTTTTAATAATTGTGTTTTCAATATTTCCGAATATTTTTGAGTGTATTGACTTTCCAATGCTTTTTGTCTATTTTAGGGTTGAATATATGTTTTTATACGCCTCATTACTGTTCAATATAAATTTTGACCTCTTCGAAATTTTTTTCATGAGTTTCAAAGAGGTCAAAATTTATAATGAACAGTAATGAGAACGTATAAAAACATATATTCAACCTTAAAATAGACAAAAAGCATTGGAAAGTCAATACACGCAAAAATATTCGAAAATATTGATAACACAATTATTAAAAATAAAATCAATTGACCTCTTCAAAACTCATGAAAAAATTTCTTTTCTCCAATGTAAAAATTTGTCCATCGAAATAGGTCAGAACAGTCGAAGAATCAACAATATTTAACGAGGTAATGAATATAGTAACCGAAAAAAAAATTCAAATCTAAAAAGTGCAAAAATCCCATATTAATCAAATGAGAAAAGTATCGTTATTCAGGGAGGGGTTGATGGAAATTAAATTTTTTTTTTTTCTTTTCATAGTTGTTTTTAAGCTACAAACTAATGATTTGGACCATACCCAAGTGAAAAAAGTCAATTTGGGAAATAACGGACACCCTAATATATATATATACTAGGGGGGCTAAGCCCCCCTGCGCGCTTCGCGCACCAACCCCCCCTATTTCAATTCGTATCATTTGTCGAAGTCAAATAATCTGCGGATTTCTTTGAAAAGAATTTCTTCGTGTATGTTCTGCTTCCAGCTCGGCTTGTATTTCCTCATCCATGTCATGGTTCTCCATGTCGTATATTTCTCCGTCTGTTAATTCATCTATCGCGTATAATACAACCTACATTTAGCGATGTGTATGATCACATACTTGGCCCTATTGGTACTGTGTCTGTGTCTAGCCCGGTATCTAGCTCCGCTGGCTGTACCTCGGGCAATTCGGGCCATGACTCTTCTATATATCCCTCTGTTAGTTCGTCTATTATCATAATTTAACCAATCTTTAGTGATGGTATGTTTTTCCGTTGTTCGGTTCGGTAATTAAAGATAAATTGATATCACAAACCTTGTCCTACTGGTTCCATTATCCAATTTACCTAAACGTTAATAAATTTATAAAATCGCAAAACTTAATTAACTATAGTTAGTTACAAAAATTCATCGAATATCGATCACATGTCTCGAAATTAAATGTAGAAACAAAAAATGTAAACCGTAACTATATTCATTTGAAAAATCAATTGTTCCTGTTTTGTTGGGATAAATTTTTGTGACTGATACATTTATTTATTTTATCCTGTTTATTCAATTTAAATTCAATTTAAATTCCTGCAAAATGCCTCGTCGTGCAAACTCATCTAGAAGCCACTCACTCGAACGACCTAAATCAAAAAAATTTAAGACTGACGACAATATTCCTTCGCTTTCGACTACGGAATATATTCAAAACATTGAGATCGGAGATAAATTTGCGTAAGCAATAATTTTACTAATATTATTATTATTTTAACGTAAAGTCTCATATATTTCCCCTTTTTCTATGTAGAGCTATTGTTGGATACGTCGACTCTATTCAGTGTAGTAAAATTAAACGCAAAACTTCACTAAATAAGGCAGAAAAACCAGAATTGGACTTATTTAAATTCGTCCTGAATAATAATGACGGCCAAAGAGTCTCTTGTTACAAATGGGGCGATCAGGCCCCTCAATTATCAAACGAAATTAAACATAATCAGGTAAATCGTATTTACATCTTTCTTCTGCATCACATCATTTTTGGTGGACATTTTTTTCTTGTTAACTGTGTACCCTTTGTTTTTAGATTTACCTTCTTCAAAACACAACCGCTACTCCCGCTTCGTTGTACAACCTTGGCAACGTTAACTTTGAACTACAATTAAAATCTTTTTCGAAAATAAGTTGTTTCGGAGTATTCCACGTACTCCAAAACTTCGATAAAATTAATTTCTCTGAATTTCCTGACATTCCTCGCAAAACTGGAATTATAAGTAACGTTATTTTCGATCGACCATTTTCCGAAAACTTGTCCAATAACTTGTTTAATAACCTTAACCTGCAGAAATTAGAGGATATGTCAAAGACGAATTTATTCAGCCTTCCAAAATTCGAACCGACGAATACATTGGCACAGTAACTGACGGCCAATTCAAAATTGAAATTGTCTTATCTAATGTTTTCAATCTAAGTCCAATCTCTGCTGGCCAACGAATAGAAATTGTAAGCGATGTTCAACAAAACGGTGAATAATCTTTAATCTAAGTTTTTAACTCAATGAGGAAATACAAAATATTCTCAATATCGAAAAAAAATGAAATCATTATTATTGATTAAATGTTCTTTTTATGCTTTTAATACGTCTTTCTAGACCACCACTTCTTCCTACACGTGCAGACTTTCGAAAACATCAAAATCCTGGATGACCCCCCTATGCCTCTTGCAAAATTATTATGCGTTTCTAGAATGTTAGGAATATAACGTGATAATTTTTTACGTGTTAATCATCTTTTATTTTTGATCTTTTGTATTTATATTATGTAATCATGTGTATATGTGTTAAAAATATATAGTGGATTAGGCTTTCAGAGGAAACCACTTTAAAAAAAACGCGCCGAGTTATCTACTGCAAAGTGGTGTGAAAACGATAACTGTCGCATAATGGTTATTATCCTCACTTACATACATCTCTTATTATTTTCAGACCTTTCCCTACTTACTGCTAACCTACCCTTAGTGATTACGTCATCTAAAGACAGGCCCTCAACTTTCAACGTGAACAAATTTCAAAAAAATTAGTATTTATTGGGAATTTAAATGATTTGGATGATGGAAGCAATAAGGAAAAGTATGTAATAAAAAACGATAAATAAATAATGCGATGTATAAAACATAACTTTATTGGTATTGGTAAGAAAGTACTAAAGAAATGGTCATACAATTGTGATATATATTAAAATTTATTTTGGAGATAATAACAACACGATTTTACTGAAATTATTGAATATGTTTTATTAAATATGAAAGCCTAATCCACTATACCGCGAAGTTAGAAGGAAGCCGAACGATGACCGCACTATAGCTCGACCACACCGAGTTGCACTCTTACGCAATAAGAGGAAGAAGTAAAAGTAAGAGCCGGCAGTCGCTGGCAGCAAGTAGTAGTACTATTACGAAAACTTTTGTACTCATTCCAGAAATTTGAATTCAAACATTCTATCACATCATAGTGACCTCGATCCATAACACCAGATAATGAAAGTATTAATTTATGATTACCGTGGGCTAATCCATATTCTCTTGGAATTTCGAAGTTATTGACGTAAACATAAACATGAACGTTATATATACTCACGAACGATTGAATTTCTACTTCACCACCATAAACACTGTTTTTTGACATATATAATTTGTAATGATTTTTGTCTATAATTTTTTCATCGTGAGATGAATCACCTATTATAAAAGCCTCATACAATAACCAATTATTCACGACATCCGCAACGATTCGTAATCTAACCGATCTATGTTTTTCCTCGTCGTTATATAAAAAGTATGCGAATGACCTAAACAAACAGTTACCGTCACCTTTGATAGTTTTTTGAATAACTTTATTAATAGTAATCTGCAAGAAGTTTTTCGATTCTGTTCGAATCCTATTCTCTATTTTATGTAGCGTAGTGTTGACGCTCTGACAAATGTAAAAGAACTCGCTCGCTTCTCCGCTCTGTAGTTCTCGTAGCACGTAGTTCCTTTATATATTAGTCTACTTTATATATTATGGTGCAAAGCATCCATATATTATGGCGCAAAGCATCCATATGTTATAGCACACAGCAGCTATATATCATTGCGCACAGCAGCAATGTTTGAATGAAAAATAATTAGATAAATTAGATAAAATCACCCAAAGCGGCAACGGGCCAAATTCGACCAAATTGTGTGACCAAATTCCGTCAAATTTGCTCACGGTTCTGCAAGATCCTATTCTCTGTATCCAATATGAATCTTTTGCACCGCCAATTGATTAAAGTCTAGCTATTTTGTCACAAATGACATGCCATCTCATTGACGTCAGAAATTTGTGACTACATTTCATTTGTTCACATTAAACAAATTTACAATAAAATTCGAGATAAAATTGAACTTTCCGAATATCTCATTTTTTTTTAACTATACAGGTGAATCTGCACGCAAGGACGAAGTTCCTAGAAAAGGGACGGTGAAAAAAAAAACATTTTTTTGGCCGTACATGTTCGAAATCGTACATAGAATTGCGCGACGTAGTTTGTTTCATTGATTCCGGTGCCCAGGCAGAGATATTCCATTGGATAACACCTTTTTTCCCAATGTTTTCAGGTCTGGTGGAATTGCGTAGGGAGGAAACTTAAACAAGAATTGTGACGCTTATAATCATAATAGAATTTTTTTTCTTTTCTCCAACTAAAAAGCGTTTTATTGAAAGTCTACTTATTTTTTTTAATTAGCTTGTTTTTTATCGGCAATTAATCGGAGAAGAGGTTCACATGGCTTCCATGACCTCCCCTCGCGTCTGCCGTGCCAGTACCGCAGGGAATTAAGGGTAATAGCACCACATGAAGGGGTTCGCGTGATTCGATCCAAAGGCCCAAAGTGCAAGAGGGAAGGGCATGGGTTCACATGACTCGAAGCAAGAGCCCAAGGCGCGAGAGGGCCAAGGGGGGGGTTCACATGACTCGATCCAAGGGTCCAGGGATAGGAGGTGGAAAACCGAGGAAAGCCGAGGAAAGCCGAGTGGAGCCGACTGACACGGCGGCAGCGGCGGCGGCGGCAAGGGCCCAAGGCGCGAAAGGGCCGGGGGGGGGGGTTCACATAACTCGATCCAAGGGTCCAGGGATGGGAGGTGGAAAGCCGAAGAAAGCCGAAGAAAGCTGAGTGGAGCCGACTGACACGGCGGCGGCGGCGGCGGCGGCGGCAAGGGCCCAAGGCGCGAAAGGGCCAGGGGGGGGTTCACATGACTCGATCCAAGGGTCCAGGGATGGGAGGTGGAAAGCCGAAGAAAGCCGAAGAAAGCCGAGTGGAGCCGACTGACACGGCGGCGGCGGCGGCGGCGGCGGCGAGATATCTTTATAATATAGAGAGACATATATTTATTCTATAGTCACAACTGAGCTTGTATATGGATGCTCCGACAATATGTACCAGCTCGAGGACACTTTCATCCAACTATGCTGCCTGGTTGTAGATAGTTGGTGTAACTGATTTCGTTCATGGGTGCTGCAAGCATAATTCCAAGGTTGCGGACACTTTCATCCAACCATGCTGCCTGGGTGTAGATAGTTGGTGTAACTGATTTCGTTCATGGGTGCTGCAAGCATAATTGCAAGGTTGCGAACACTTTCATCCAACCATGCTGCCTGGTTGTAGATAGTTGGTACAACTCGTTTGCTCCATGAGTGATACAACCATAATTGCAAAGATGAAGACATTTTCCAACCATGGTGTCTGGTTGTACATAGTTGGTACAACTCGTTCTCTCCCATGGGTGATACAACCATAATTTCAAAGTTGAAGACATTTTGCAACCATATAAAAACTTGTAGAAAGTTTAAAATAGTTGGCTCAACTTATTTTCATCATGGTCAGTTCACCTAGAATTGCAAGGTTGCAAACATTTTCGAACCACGCTCAATGGTTGTAAGTAGTTCGAATAACTATTTTATATGGTTCCCGAAAGTATTATTATTTTAGCGTGCCCAACCATGTCTGAAAGGTTGAGGCCCTATACAACTATTAAAAATGGTTGGAATATGGTTGACTGTACCCTATTTTTCTCTCAGTGTAACATAATCGAGATCTGCCTTTGTTGCGTATACATGAATGTATTCATAATGGACAAATTTCTCATAAAGAAGAGTACGAAAAGAAGTGGAGATGTCAGCAATGTATCGGAGTCAACAACAAAAAGATCTGCAACAGAACCATTACCCCTACCCGTAATGAGAGAAGAGTCCCCTAACCTTATCAACTCAAAAAAAAAAATCCTGCTCTTGTAAGCTCGACTTCTATTGATGAAAATGCAAATCAAGATTCGCGGCAGCGAATCGCCGCCAAGTACCCCTAGGCCGGCGAGCGCTAGCTGAGAATCATTTACCCGAGGCGTCTTTCGTACCTGCAAAAATCGCGTGATATTTGCTACCACGCGATATTTGTACAGACGAAATTCACAGGGCTGCAAGTTCGAGTCCTAATGAACGTCGCTCAAAAGTGTCGATGAAATCGATCGAGTATTTTCAGAGTTATAGGCCGTCAAAATTGATGAAAAAACGTAAGATTCTTCTTCTTCTTCTTCTCCGTCCACTTTTTTCGCAGTCCTTTTCTAGCGACCACGATATCTGTCGAACCGATGTACCGATCAACTAGAGATTTGGAACCAAGATACTGCCCATCGAAATCTCGCTCCCTATTGATTTTGGCAAGAATCCGATCACGCACCAAAGAGATTGACCCCGATAAAAATACGAAGTGGTTGATGATGACGTCACAAGCTTCCGATATGATACGAAAATAAAAAAAAAAATAATCGAGATAAAAGAATAATCGTATTTTCGGTGTCCATCCGCTTCGTAGTTTTCGGTGTCCAGGTCGTCCGCTTCGTAGGTTTCGGTGTCCATCCGCTTCGTAGTTTTCGATGTCCAGGTCATCCGCTTCGTAGTTTTCGGTGTCCAGGTCATCCGCTTCGTAGTTTTCGGTGTTCAGGTCCTCCGCTTCGTAGTTTTCGATGTCCAGGTCATCCGCTTCGTAGTTTTCGATGTTCACGTCCTCCGCTTTGTAGTTTTCGATGTCCAAGTCATCCGCTCCGTAGTTTTCGGTGTCCAGGTCATCCGCTTCGTAGTTTTCGGTGTCCAGGTCTTCCGCTCCGTGGTTTCCGTGTCCAGGTCTACCACTCCGTAGTTTTCGGTGTCGAAATCTCTGTGATCAAAATATTTTGTCCTTCCATTCTGACAAAACTTTATTCAAAATGCGGCATATAATTTGTAGTTCTTATTCTATTAGGGATTGGTAAACATTCACTCACAGAGTACTGTTAGAATGAAGATTTTTTAAGAAAACTCCTGAAGCAATTGAATCGGTCTACTGATACTCCGGGAATCCTGCACAAGCTTGCTCAATACCTAGGTTTGAATAATGAATTTTGATGTTTCATACAGCAGAACATTCCGGAACTTATCTGGATTATGACAAGTCTGATGTTTACTTACAACAACGTTTTCACCTTGAGTTGTCGTTATTGCATTGATTTGAATTAGCTAATGAGCTGTGTAACCTTTAGTGATGCTGTAAGCTTTACGACGGAATCATTCGGAGTCAATTATTTTGACTTCAGTAGTTGGCAAAAAAGCTTCCAATTTGGAGAAGTAACATAAGTTAAAACAGTTCGACAGTAGAAGTAACGAAGCATATTTAAATTGTAGCCCCTTGATTCCTCTTCATTTTCTTCATACATCCATCCACAAAATTTAAAATTTTCTTCAAATAAAAATCAATAACCAAAAAATTAGGACTTGCTATTCAAATTCAAGGGGACCACTACAGCTGGGTTTCAGAAATTTCGAGTAATCTAGTATTAATTTATTTGTCAACCGAAGATCATTTCCAATCAATAAAAAATTATTTCCAAAACCTTTGTCGTAAGGTTTTAGGAGCGCCGTTGCTCCAATTGAGGTCGTCAAGGGCTTGGTATGTTCAGAAAACAAATCCTCTTCGTGTGAAAAATGATATCTGAAAAAAAAACTATGTGAAACCTTACCATCCATTATCCAAAATTTGAGCTACTAATTTTGTAAATAACTTGGCCAAAACAGAAAGAATCGAAAATTCCTTATTTCACATGATGAGGATGTGTTTTGTGAACAAAATGAATTCTCAACAACTCCAATCGAACCAACGATGCTCCTAAAACCTTACAACAAAGGTTTTGGAAGAAATTTTTTTTGACATGAAATAAACTTTGATTGATAAATAAATAAATTCTGGAGTACTTAAAATTTCTGACACCAAGCTGTACTGGTTCCCTTTTTGCTGCTTATTTCAAAACAATATTGCCAATATTTCAGTTCTCAAATTGGCACAACTGGTACTCCAACCATTTAGATCCAATGTTAGGAACTACATGCGAGGAGCGGATTCGCCTGTACGCTGAAATTATAGACTCCATATTCATGTATAATAGTAAAGTAAACTAATGTGTGAACAGTCTTTCTACAAAGGGAATGTCAATAGTTGATATCGGTTGAGGACTACGTGTAGTTGTAAAGAATATCTATTAGTTTGCGCTGTGTACTGGTCACTTGTAATGATTCGCCATTTCATCAGGCTTGCATAGATTCCAAGTTGGACATTGCCTTGTAACGTTCAGTACGATTTCGCATAAAATCACATTCACATTTCCCGTTTTGGTGGCCTGAACTTGTGTCACACCAGCGACAATGACAAAGTAGCTGATTTCATTGAGGATTCCTTAGTCCATAAATATATGTATAGTGTTTTTCGCAATTGATTTGCTTTGATGTGATGACTGCAATGTTATTTAACCTCTTGTCGTTGAATGGGAAACTATTATTCTGTACAAAAGCATTTAAAAAATAATAAATGTAGCCCACATACTTTGCATTGCTGCCAACTCAAAAATAATGCTACTTCTTTTGTACAATCCGTCTATCTATAATAATTCCACCACCGCTTCCACAAACAACGATACTGATTTCCCATTCTTTGTATAATCTTCGCCGCAACTTACAAAAAATAATGAAATACCCCGGAAGAACATTTACAATGTAAAAAATACCGCCAAGTACAAGAATGATCCCACTGGGAAAAACATACAAAAAGCTATCGCCAATCTCTGTTGTGAAATCAAGAAAAATGCCAAGCACTACGCCCTCCCTGCATATATGTTCTGATGTTTTTTTTTTTTTTTTTTTATTGTCTTATTGTGAGAGCTGATTCACGTCGTCAGGGTCGATTGGAAATGAGATTCCGCGGGCCTACTTACTATTTTTCCTTTTGTTAAAATTATGAATTAGCAGAGGATGGGAATTGGATCAACAAAAATATAATACTGTAGGATATATAACAGAAAAGAACGTTGGTTTATTAAACAAGTACGGGATATGGAACATGCGTTATGCTGGGATCATAGATCTACTTATTCGTGAGAATTACGGTTTAATGTTATCTCCTATTTCTACTTATCGCTAGTGATTATAAGTTTAAGCACAAGTAATGATCTGATTGTTTTTCTTTTTTGCTCTTAGCTAACTTCGTTTTGGCGAATGACCGTTTGATATGTTTTCTTTTATTTTACTGATTCTATGGGTTAAAGGCGAGAAAAAGAGAAATGTCTAGCAATTGAAAAAATGATATATTCTATTAATGAATCGACTATTACTATTACGCCCGGTTGTATAAAAGATAGTTATCCCTGGGATAACCTAAGCGGTAGCTAGCCCTGGGTTAAATGTAACTCTTGAGTTATCCTTTCGTATGTTTTATAAAACAATGCACACCTAATTTACCCCAGAGTTAGCAAACCGATGGATAACCCTCGAATTATTATTACTTCGCGATTCCACAAGATGGCAGGTAAAGCGAATACAACGGCGTCTATGTGAATGTTTGAAAAAATGAAGCCGCGAACGAAAATTCAACAATCGACATACGAGATAACAATCAGAGTTTATCGCCAAACTTATATTGCCGTTATCATTTCAATTTTCAAGTAACGCTTTTTATCGAAAAAATGCCTCGGCAAGTTGTTAAAAAAAATATCGAGGAAATTAATAAACGTGGAAAGAATTTCACACAGTATGAAAAAAATGTATTAATAGGCTTAGTAGAGAAATATAAAAATATCTTAGAAAATAAACAAACCGACGCTACCACGAATGACGGTAAAAGTGAAACCTGGGACGCGCTGACGATTTCGTACAACGCCAGCAACCAAAGCGGTATTCGAAGTGCGAAACAATTAAAAGAACCATATAAAGTGTTGAAGAAGAGTGCCAGATCCAATTTAAATAATGATAGGGTAAGTACGTTCATGAATAACCAGTAAAATTCTATTATATTACACACATGACTATACATAATAATATAATACTAAATAATAATAACAATAATAATAATAATAATAATAATAATAATAATAATAATAATAATAATATAATATAATATAATATAATATTAATCAAAAATCTCTTCCAGATTGAACTTCATAAAACTGGTGGTGGATCGTTCGTGCCGCAATCAAGTGAGATTGATTTCAAGTTGCAGGAACTTCTGAAGGATCAGTTCGAACCAGATACGAATCCATACGACGATAGCGCCGTACTCTATAAAGATGGTTAATTTCAATAATTAATATTAATCACCAGAACATTTGAGCACATGATATACAATAAATCTATGATAATTATGTTGGGTTATAACGATATAAAAATTACATTGAATTCATTCTAAATTATAGATACAGTTGGCATTGATAACGATGCATCTGAAAATCAACGACATTCGGATGAGTTTGCGGACACCGCAGAATTTTATTTACCAATCTGTGAGGTGGAATCTTCAGGTACTTTACAGTCATTATGTCATCGTTCAGTAATTAGTTATTATTCTTATCATTTGGATCAAGTAGTTTAAAAATTAGAAATTCAAAATGAATCCGCATAGATACATCATACCTACTTTCAAAAGTATCAATTGTAAAGTTACGAAATACCTGTATTATAACAAGATTATCATATGTCAACCCGAACCTTTTTATGTCGCAGAGCCTGTTGTCCCTGTCTCTATGATATCACCATCATCGATGGCATTGGTTGATATCAATGAGACCCGTACTCCATCTGAAAGGGTCCCTTCCACTCCCATGATCTCTCACGGCTTCACAAAACCTCACTGCTCTTCCACAAAACCTCAGTCCTCATCCACAGAATACCAGTCATTTCCAAGTTCTTCGTCCAACTCTCGATCACAGACAGTTGTTCAGAGGCCGTCTGCCTCATGGCCCAAAAAGCCAACTTCATCGACTGGAGTTAAACGAAGTTCAATCTCACAAATTACAGATACGTTAATTGATCGAAAAAAATTGAAAAATAGTTTTGATGAGGCGACTCAAAACGAAAAGATCAAAATCCTTGGTGAAAAAGCTCTTTTATTGGATACGGGTAAAGAAATAAAGAAAATCGATTTAAAGATAAAAAAAATAGAAGTTGAAAATCTAGAAACTCTATTTAATAAAAAATTAGAAATTCTAAATACTGAGGCACAAATCAAATTAGTTGAATTAGAAATTAAAAAAATTGAACGTAAGACAAAGGAATTGGATTATAAAATTAAGTTAAAGGAGTATGAATCACTCACCAACGAATAAAACTACTTAAGCTAACATTATTACGAAGTTCACGAATACCACGTGGCCGATTCAACAATTTCACGTGACAACAATAAATATTACTCTGCACATGATAGCACGATTTTTATTTATGATTATAATTGTAATTACGTTTTGAAATATTATAATATCGAATGGACAACATATAATGCGAAACGTGATGTTAGTTTTACCTTACGATTCCGTGATTACGACTCAACGCGTGTTTCGTTTCTGCGATATGCTAAACCGGATATCGCACATGATGGTGCGAGGTTGCCGCTTCTACTCTACCGGCGACCAGCGTGCTACCCTTGTACCATACCGGATATCGTCTTAGCTAAAGGCCCTTTCAGTTCATTTTACAGTAGAATTTATGGTTCATTATTACCCTATAATACATATATACGACATTTATCCGTCATGTCGTCGTAATGACGTCAATAATGGTCTTTATACGCAGCACACACGTAAGCTAATTTTGATTAACACGATTTTCAAAGAATTATTTTAATAGGTTATTTACATCGAACGAATAACGTATTCACGCATGTTGAATGTAATATGCATAAAATGATGTAATTAGTTTTCAAAAACGCGCCTCTCGAGTTAAATATATATATATATACATACATACACATATATATCTAAACATTCTGCATTGAAAATGTTGCATGAAAATTTACTTGAATACTGTGTTGACAAGAGCAGATCTCACGGCATGTCCCTGATCAAGACGGAAATTAGCTGCTGCAAGAGGATCTTCTGGCTCCGGCTCTGGTGCATTGTTATCGAGGTCATTTTCTGGGATTGGCTCGTTCTGTTCGATTGCAATATTGTGCAGTACTGCAGCTGCGACGATGGCAGATAATGTTGTGCGTCGAACAGTTCTTAGTCCGATGGACAGTGCTGGAAATCTCCGCTTCAAGACACCGAACGTTCTTTCGATGCAATTACGTGTGTGTATGTGTGATGTGTTGTAATTCTGCTCGGAACGTGTATTGGGATTCAAAATTGGCGTTAAAAGATAATTTGTACACCGATAGGCACTATCGCCCAAAATAAAACAATTATTAAAATCACCCGCTTCCAACTGGACTCGAAGCATAGACGCATTAAAAACTGTGCTATCGTGCGTAGAACCTGGCCAGCGAGCATCGATATTTAGAATTTTTAGATCGGCGTTACACAGAGCTTGCACATTATATGAAAAGTAACCCTTTCTGTTGCGATATAATTCCGCGTTATTACCACCTGGTGATTGGATTCGAATATGGGTTCCATCGACACAGCCAATTGTCGATGGAAACCCATGAATAGTGTGAAATTTAGTTTTGGCTGTCGCTATTTCGTGCTGATTTCTAGGCATATATATATAGCGCGGCCGTAGTGCAGCAATCAATCCCAGAACTTTTTTAACAATTCTACAAACAGTCGACTTGTGAATATGCATGTCGTCTCCGATCAAAATTTGGAAGGACCCTGTCGCCAAAAATCTGAGTGTTGTCACTAGTTGGTTCAAAGGTGATATTGGTTTATTGCGTTGAGTCGGGTGTTCAAGTTCATGGCCGATAATATGTAGCAAATTTTGAACAGTTGCTTTTTGGAATCGATATCGCATGAAGAATTCGATGTCTGTATAAATTTCGAATGGGCAGTTCCTGTCCCGAAACACACGTGGTCCACGTATTGCAGGCACAATTTCAATCATTTTCTCACCGGAAATTGCTGATGAAGCAGACGACGACGATGACGATGACGACGATGATGATGATGATGATGAGGTCGATGAAGATGAAGAATCCATCATGTCCAAAGATTGTCAACTTTATATAATGAAGATATCAATTTTAATTATATTTATAATATTTAATTTATATTATAGCAAAATTAGAAGAGTTCAATAAATTATTGAGATAATGGTGTCCAGTTGATTTTTAATTTTACTATCCTCCACTATATCCCACAAATTTCACATTGATACAAATAATAATGATAATAATAATAATAATTTTATAACCCTTTGATAGATCAAATACTATGCTATTGTTCAAAATTTATTTGAATCCAGATGTTCAATGAAAAAACTATTATTCATATTGCCCAGAAAATTATATATAGCTTCAATTCGTAAAAATCATAACTAGCTTCTGTTAGAAATTATTTAAATTGGAAATTAAAGTTACAACAGAAACTAAATTTTTGAAAAAATCAACCATCCTTATGCCGTCTGTATACTGTCTACTATTATATAAAGATAATCAAAATTTTATACTTACCAAAATTTGCGTTTTATTATTCAATATATACTTATTGAAGCTAATGATAAACAGCACACAGCACTCTATTAATTGATAATATATTATCAACGCGTCATAAAACCGATAAACGATGACTTTCGCATGTAACAATTGAAAGTTACCCCTAGATTTGTGGGGTAACCCTCGCAATTCCGCGGGTTACATTTGAATCGGGGATAACCACCGGTTAACCATCGTGACGTCATAACCTACGTTTATAAAACGCGAATTCGTAATATCCGGTGGGTAACCTACGGGTTAGATTTAACCCGGGGATAACTATCTTTTATACAACCGGGCATTAATGCACGAAATAAGATTTAAATGAAAGAATTTACTGATATGTGAATCTATTTGAGCGATACCTCGGATAGGACAAGCCAGGAAGACGAAACGACCTGTGCTTGCTTCTCCTTGGTAAAGAAGTGAAGTGACGAGTGAATGAATTTAGCAATAAAAAGGATCACTAAATATCAGGACAGGCTGTGAAGACGAAACAACACTAGCTAGCCCAATATCTAGAGACTTATTAATTTCTCTTTCTCTGATTTATACCTCGATATTCACGGGGACTATTGACGTAGAATCTCACTTTACTTGCGAGAGGAGTCTTTCGAGCGCTCGGAGGTTCAGTGCAAGCAATGGGGGGTTCGCCGTGAGCATCAAAGATAGCGCTGGCGCGCCTATATCTAATTAATATTAATTTGGAAACGTTACAATGTATACCTCGGAAAGTCGGACCTCGATGATTCGTGTAGTGATATCGAAAAATCATTTCCAGAGCTACATACTTGGCGGGCACATTCCTTTCTCCCACTCTATTTTCTTCGTCAATCTACTTATTATAAACAAGAAATGTGTGGAAATGTTTTAGTTACGTCATACTAATAATGACGAATGATTATATACAGTGTATGATTGCATGAACAAATGCAAAATTATGGATTGCATAATCATCCAACGTTCTGTTCTCTATTGTAATAGTTCAGAGTCTATTGACAATATGGAGGTTTTCGAGCTCTAATATTCCACTTCGCATATATAGGTTGTAACGCGTTTTCCAGTCAGGAAGGGGGGAATAGGGGAAGCCCCTCGCACTACCCTACGGCGTTCGTCTCTTAATCGCAAATGAATGAAAAGGGAATTAATAAAACCAGAAAAAGAGTGAAACTATGAATTTTACCTAAATTTCCGTTGGGCGCCAGACGCTTCTCGCGTCAGTTATCAATTAAATAGAATGGTAATGGGAGACTTACGACGGGTGTGTTCAGCTAGTTCAGATAATGAATCAGAGGGTAGAGGGGGTAGGTTACCAGGTGGTTAAATAGTTGCTCAGAAAAATAACACAGATTTGAACCGGTGCGTAAATGAGAATTTTAATCAGAATTATAGCATGAACAATAGTATTGAGTCGCTCGGGACGATATTCGCTGATTTCTCACAAATCGATAATAGATTCGATACAATTTGATAATAATTCTACTCAACAATGGGAAAATTCGTAAACGAGAGAACAATAATCTAGATCACTAAGAGTTACTAACTTACTTAAAATTAACGTGGATAGTCCTCAAGAAAAATTTACATAATATAAGAAAATAATAATACGGGACGAGAATTATATCTCTCCACGGCTACAACTACGTTCGCAATACCCAGGATAAGCAAGACAGAGTGAATAAATCTACTATAGAAAGAAGTAAGAGAATGATAGTAGCTCGACTACACAGTATAGGACGTTGAAGTCCGCAATAATTATTAAATAGAAAATGCTGGTTAGCACGAGGCTTAACCTCAAAGCATGCTCAAGCAACCAAACAGCCAGCCACGAGATAATTCATTAATTAAATGAGACAGTAAAGAATCGGTACGAGACGTCATATTAAATTAAATAGAAGCAAATAAAACCTACAGCACGACGAGACCGCGTGGCCCAACGCCTGCGTAGCAAACGATACTCTATATAATAGTCGTACTCGATACCATACGATTTGTGAATTATGTCGTGACTTTACAATGAATTAAACAGGCTTACCTTATGCTGAAATGTTGGCCTCAAGGCACTATTACACTAAATTGAATTTAAACTACTAAATTTTGAATATGGTTCCGAAAATAAGAAAAGATAAAATAAGGAAACTCGGGACGATAATTGGCACGTGTGCGCTGGTCGATAGTCGAACGTAGAAGAGATGGATCCTTGGTCGATTCCTCGGCTCGCTAGGTGATGCGGTGCGAGCGTTTTTACGTGCCCCCGTGATTGGCCTATTTGTTTCCCATGAGTAGCGCAGATCTAGCGGACAGTTGTTGCGCGTCACACTAGAGTCCTGCGGACGGAATTATGTTTTCTTCTGGATCGTAATTTTGGCAAATCCCAGTCTTGCCGGGTTTTGGCTTAGGCTAGACCTGGGGCGCGCTGAATTCGAATCTCGTAACTGCTCGACCTGACGGCTCCGTTATCGTTTCGTGTTACTCCCTGATTGTCGTGGATTAAGAGGGGTTCTCCAGTCGTCGACCCAGCAGGAGTTTGCCTAACTGGAGGACTTGGCTGCAGATGGGCGACCCTGCACCGGATCCTCGCCTCCACTGCACCATTGGCGTCGCGGAAGGTCACCAGAACCTCCTCACGCGGCGCGGCCACTCTTCGTCGGAACGATACTCGTGGGCTTTCTCGGCCAACACGGCGACGGTACGATAATCAGGAGGGTAGATGTTGTTCCTCGGGTTCAGCTCCAGGCTGATTAGTCGTCGATGAAGGAGGCTATTTTGAGTTACTCAATTCGCTCAGCCCTGTACGCTGTCATCGCGGCATCCAGTTTTCAGACGATTCTAGGAGTCGTTGGCTCGAGTCTGCCGACCTTGGAGGGTTGCTCCCTCGGTGGTAGGTCAGCTCGTAGCACGCCGTAGCGTGGGGTACAAGTTTCATAGAAAGAAAGTACAAGAAAACAGAAGGAAATTAGAAATTATATTAGCCTGCCTATCTCTGTCTTTGCCAATCCTGGGTATCCTGCCGACCGCGCACAAGTGCAACGTCACAAGGTATACAACATGGGGGTGGATCGTTTCGAAATGTTCGTTTCTATAGAGATCATTTCTACACATGGCTAGAATAGATTAGGTCACCCCACTTATCTGAAATACACACACTCACACATACACATGTCTATATAGAAACGATCATCTGTAGAAACAAGCGTCTGTAGTAACGAACACTTCGCACAATTTTACGCCAGCTCTGTAGAAACGCGTTTTGCACAACATGCACAACATGCGTTTTGCACAACATGCACAACATGCGTTTTGCACAACATACTGTCAAAGCAGCCGCAATATCAGTCTGTAGAACCGCCCTCTGTAGAACGATCATCTGTTCAAACGATCTCTGTAGAAACGATCTCTGTAGAAACGAACGCATAGAAACGACCATCTGTAGAAACGACCTCTGCAGAAACGGTGCCCTCTCCAATTATTCATGCAGATATTTACATACAATAGCTGACTTCCATGGTTGTGCTTATTGAGACTGAACAGTCGGGAATAATTAGATATCGATTGCAGACACGATCTTCCCAGGGAACCAAAATGAATTGGGGAATCCTATTTTTGAAGATTTCGGGTACCGAAATCTTCACAAATAGCATTCCCCGATTCATTTTGGTTTACTGGGTCTGTGCATCCTGATACAGAGAAATAATAATAACTGCATTAAACCAAAGCAGGCATCACTCTTTTCGGCGTAGACTATCCTGATCTTGAGTAATATAATGGTAACCTAACCCGAGGACATTTCAAATTCAAATTTAATTGGAAATTCTTCAATTGACTTACTTCCCAGAAACAATTTCTACCTAAGTACATCGTTTGCTCTGGTGAATGCAGACTGGAAGAAGTATGCAATGAAAAGCAGGTAAATTGTGGCAGAGTGGGAGAAAGGAATGTGCCCGCCAAGTATGTAGCTCTGGAAATGATTTTTCGATATCACTACACGAATCATCGAGGTCCGACTTTCCGAGGTATACATATATGCAGGGAGGTCGTAGTGCTTGGCATTTTTCTTGATTTCACAACAGAGACTGGCGATAGCTTTTTGTATGTTTTTCCCAGTGGGATCATTCTTGTACTTGGCGGTATTTTTTACATTGTAAATGTTTTTCCGGGGTTTCTACTTACTTCAGTAAGTTCATATCCAGATATCCTTAATTATCCTCCTATCCTCATGTAGAAATCGAGACTAGACGAATTTTTTTTTTTTTTTTTCTTCAGTGGCGTTGTCAGGTGACTTTCGGACCAATTTTTTTTGTCTTTTTTGTGCGGGTCCATTCGAAGCTTTTCACAGCTCGCGTCTGGCAATTAGATTATATTACAATTCTCCCACGGATTGTGATAATTACTGGTCGTATCACGATTCACGTATGTTTATTCCCGGAAACGATTAGTTTATTCTTTTGTTTTTAAAAGGTATAACAAGACGCCCGAAGCTATTTTCGAAGTGGCAGACACAATATTCGTGGCTGATCCTCAACTCGGACGCAAGGGCTATCTGCTCGATATGTGTAAAAGCTGTAGAAAAAAAATTATTACTGCCAAACGACAGTCGTGCGGGCCCGTCACGAGAGGCTTTTGTAGATTTCGGCTTTACTTGCTGGAAAAATGCTACTATTGCATTCAGAAAGCACGAGGTCAGCGAATTGCATCGATGTGCTATTCAAGGGCTAGCGAGCTTAGAAAATAAGACTGTAGCTCACCAATTATCTATATCCAAATCTAAAGAGATGGTTGACGCCCGTGTTGCGCTCCTCAAAATATTTACCACCATCAACACTTTAGCACGGCAGGGGTTAGCTCTGCGAGGAGAGAATAATGACGAGCAGTCGAACTTGGTACAATTTTTGAAAATGCGAGCGGAGGACGTGCCACAACTAAAATTGTGGCTCAAGCGCACTGCGTATAAATGGATTCACCATGATTCGGTTAATGAAATTCTACAGATAATGGCAAATGCAGTGATTGCAAAACTCCTTAAAGAGATAAAATCAGCGGACTACTACTCCCTCATTATTGATGAAACATCAGACGTTTCGAGACTAGAGCAAATATCGGTTTCCATAAGGATTGTTCTAGATGATTTCTCGGTTAATGAAATATTTCTTGGTTTTTATGAAACCAATTTTACTAAATCGGAGACGCTGTTTAAAATTGTAATGGATGTTCTTACACGATTCTCTCTGGATATACATAATTTGCGCGGACAATGCTATGATGGTGCGTCCAATGTGAGCGGACGAATGACTGGTCTTCAAGCAAGAATACGACTCATGCTGCTCATAGACTAAATTTAGTTATACAAGATACACTTGGAAATATTCCATATGTGGAAGACTTCATCAGCGTTGTGAAGGACTTTATTAACCTTATTCGGGATTCCCCAAAACGCATGGCGATGTATGTACAAACACCTTCAGTCTGAGGATAGTCATCTTTTATCACCGTTCTGTCCCACTAGGTATATCTACCCAGGACTCATGGTGGATGCGGGTCAGTCCATTAGGGAAAACTTCAGTCTAGGCCAGTGGTCGGCAAACCGCGGCTCGCGAGCTGCATGCGGATCTTTGTCCTTCTCTTGCGGCTCTTTGGCCCCTTCTTTTTTGGCCTTGTATAATTGAGTTTATGTTATTTCGGCTCTCAAAAGAAATCTTCAATGTTGTACTGTTAATATTTGACTCTTTTGACCAATAAGTTTGCCGACCACTGGTCTAGGCTCTCTACTACAGTAGTAAGCGGGGGGAGTGCGTAGAGTGAAATTTCCCCTAATGGACTGACCCGCGTCCACCAAAAGTCCCGGTATATATGATATGTTACCATACCTAATATTTTGCAAATACATCAATTCACATGATTGAAAAAAAAAAATTATTGAATTTGATCAATATTGTTTTACATAGGCGCGATGTAATACACTTGGTTGATACGTATAAATATCAATTGGTATACAACTAAACCAATATTCAGATGAATCGATTGAATACTCAATTGCAGCCAAACAAAATAGTATTCAGCAAATTCAATAACATTTTTTCTCAGATCATAGATGATTAATCGCTACATTAGTATCGGAAATGTATTTTTTTGGTTATAATTATTCGTAGGTGGTGTATGCGCGTCAAGTCTTTAAAAACTCTTCATGACAAAGGAAACTACGAAACGACCCTGCAATTTCTTAGAGAGATGAGAAATAATCCAGAATCTGATGCATCAGCATCAGCAACAGCAAAGGCGAATGGATTTATAAGACGCTTGGAACAATTTGAGTTTTTTCTATTGTTGGCAATGTTGATAGACGTATCTGAACGAGTAGAGATATTGAATACCGAGTTGCAAAAAGTTGACCTCCATGTTAACGAATCTCACGAGAAAGTAACGGCTGTTATTCAGAGTCCAATAGGACTGAGGGAAACTGGATTTGATTCTTTATGGTGTGAGGCAATTACCGAAGTACAAAATTTGCAACTGAATGAACCAAAAGTGCCTCGTGTTCGCAAAGCTCCTAAAAAGTTGGAATCTACTTCTACAGAACATAGCTTCTCCGATCCAAAAGATTATTACAGGAAACTGTATTTCGAAATTATTGATCGAACTATTAATTCAATGAATGATCGTTTTGCTTCTGAGACATTAAAACTACTCAATCGAATGGAAGATTTTATGACTGGTAAAGGAACAGTTAAAGCCGAAGAGATATGTTTTTTTTTATGGTGCAACTGCAAATAACAGTCAATCAGAAAGTGAATCAGATTTTAACGTGGATCAACTTGAATTGCATCGAGCGATTTTCTAGATATTCCAAATCAACGCGGTATTAAACTGACTTCTTTGAAGGACGTATTAAAATTTTTAGAAGAGAATTCCTCAATAGCCAGTATAATACCCCAAGTAACCAAGCTCGTTAAAATGGCGTTAACAATACCTGTTTCATCGTGTACTGCGGAACGATCTTTTTCTGCCCCACGACACTTGAAAAATTATTTGAGATCATCTATGTTACAGCGAAGACTGAATGCCATTGTTATTCTGCATGTTCAAGCTGAAGACGCGAAAGCTGTTGATATTGATACATTAGTGAATGAATTCATTTCTAGATGTAATGTAAGACGAAACACATTTGCAATGTGCAATAACAATTAAACAAACTTGAAGGGAATTTTATTAATAGGATTAAAGGTCTACCAAGCCGATATATGAACCTAATGGTCTCATTATCCCCCCCCCCCCCCCCCCCCATCGTCGTGCTTCTGAAAATATTTTTCCATACCCGGCAATGTCGTAAGTCACCGGGCTCGTGTACAGCCTTGGTACTGATTACAGCATCCAGATCTGAGGGAGGCGGCTACGGTGAGCTTCGCTCTCCCTAGTCCGTATTAGGAAACTAACTAAATTAATTTCACCAGCAGTCCTAGAATATTAACTCTTGCAAAGAACTCACAATAACTTCAGGCTCGCGACACCTTCAGTGCCGCGAACACCTCCCAAAAAGTTGAAATATATGTATATGAGCAAGTCCGGTCTCGTGGAGACCGCAAGATACATGAGGGCTCCAATAAGGCGTTGATAAGGGTACTGCTTCATCGTCTTCTCATTTGCTTGTGCTGGTTTCGTCAGGTGAACATTCGTGTCAATCGGGGTACTTACAGGCTTGCAATCCTGCATGTTAAAACGTTCCAAGATATCCTCGGTGTACTTACGTTGTGTTAAACAAACGCTATAATCGTTTTCATCTTGTTGGAAATCAATTCCGAGACAATGGTTCACCGGTCCCAGATCCTTCATTTCAAATGATTCCGCCAAAAATTGTTTTACCTCCTTTAACAAGTGTGTATTGTTAGTGGCGATCAATAGGTCGTCAACATATACAGCGATCATCATTACGTGATTTTTCCTCTGTGATGTGAAAATGCAAGGATCTTAACTCGTCGGTTTCATGCCCGCTTCCCTTAATTTTGATACTAGACGACGATATACCATTGAAGTCCGGATTGTCTCAGTCTGTAAAGGGCCTTTTTTAGTAGACATACATTGTTTTGTTGTTTATTCAATGTACTTAGCCAGCATTCGAACGTTTGAATGACATCCTCTCTTCGACTTACTTCTGCACGTGAACCTACGCTCTTTCTCGCCTTGATCTCCGTTAGCACTTCTTGCAGTTATTCGGGTACCTCCATGTAAACGTTCTCCTCTAATTCACCATTGAGATATGCCGTCACTACGTCCATCTGGTGTATTCTCAAGCCAGAAGTCGTATTGATGTTGATCGTGCCACCGGGGAATAGGTCTCATGGAAATCCTCTCCAGAACGCTGTGAGCAACCTTTTGCCACAAGTCGTACCTTTTTCTTCGTAGTTGGTCCTTTATCCTTAGTACAGAATACAAATCTACTACCAATTACTTTCCGTTGTCTCGGTCTGGGTACGATTTCCCATGTATTATTCCGAATTTGGGCAAGATACTCATCTTCCAGAGCTATTCTCCAATCTTCGACATCATCGCCTCGCTCCGCTTCTTGCCAAGACACGGGATTGTGTGTTATTGTTAAATTGGATTCTATAAAAACGTCGTCACCGTTTGTGTTTTCTCCAGACCAGTCCTCATCCTCGCTTTTCTCGCTATCATCATTTTCGTTTGCTGGGTGGTAAAGTTTTTTCGGTCTTCCAACCGATCCGGAACGCCATAATATCGACCTTCCCCTTCCACGTTTCGGTAATTGGAGTCGTTTCAGTACAGCAGTATTGTCCGATGCCGCTCTTTGTTTAAGCGCTCGCACGACTACTGCTTGAGGTTGTTCTAATTGTCGTCGTGGCTCTTCGTTTGTTGTGGTATCCTGTTTTTGTTCTTCTTTCTTGATCTCATTTTATGTACTCGGTATATTTCCCTTTTCTTCTTCAAAAAACTCTTGGTATTCATGACCAAACGCGGTTTCATCTAGGAATGTCACGTCGCGGCTCACTACGATCTTTTGCGACTTAGGCAACCACACGCGATATGCTTTTGATTCATTTGAGTAACCTACGAAAACGCCCTCCTCTGCCCTTGAGTCGAATTTTCCCTTTTGAGGATTTTTGTCCAACACGAAAATTTTCGAACCGAATGCTTTCAAATACGCCACTGAGGGAGTTTTCCCTTTCCATATTTTATGTGGTACTTGACCATTCAACGATTTGGTTACACACCGATTTCTCACGTAGCACGCTGTATTTATTGCCTCAGCCCAAAAAACCGGGAAAACATTAGCTTAGATCTCTTTTAGATTGAACTTTGGAACGAAACAAGATTCACTTTTTCATTCGGATCTCAAGAGCCGATCTCGTTGAAAATATAATGAAATGAATTATTTTCGATCAATAATGCGCTTTTTATATCGCCGTAGATTTGACATAATATTCAGGGACGTGTCTGGACAGGCGAAAAAATCGCCATGACGGGCATCGCCATAGTACACGGGTGAAAATTAGAAAATTATAAATGATTCACCTACATAGGTAAGAAAGACTGAGCCTACTGTTACACCGTAGAAAAATACGAATTTTGTCGTTTATAATCGAATTGGTACAAAAAAAGTCACTCTCATCTATACACTAGTGATGCAACGAATGTCCAATTTTGCACATTCGCGAATGCGAATGCGAATGCGAATATTCGTGTTACACCACTAATAGATATATGATTAAGAGAAGATTATGTTTTTGTTCGTGTATTTGTTTCCAAATAGTAATTGAGTTGATTCTAAGTCTAAAATTGTTATTGTAATGGTCAATGTTAAAGTACACAAAGACTGATTAAAGAATAATAAATAGAAGAAAATATTTATTTTGCTCTGTAACAAAGAATTTTTGCTTGTCTTGAACTTTAACAATGAAAAATATTTTTTTTAAATAATATTTTTTGTTTAATTTTATAATATTTTCACAATTTTAACAAACGAAATATGAAATTTCTGTGATATGCATAGTCGCAAAACATTCGCATGGTTTTTGCGACTGCAAATGCGAATGCGAATGTCAAAAAATATGCGAATATTCGTTACGCCACTACTATACACATAACTACACGCGAATTGGTTGATTATGATTTCGCGGATATTATGATCTTTACTCGTGAACTACACTCTACAGCGATGCCCATGATGACGATTATTCCGTACGTTCCTCACATGTCCATGAATATCCGTTATTAAAAAGGAGAAGGAATCGAAATCCCGTCAGCATTTTATTCGTGTTCTGATTGGGCGTTTGTTTTCGAGGTGCGAGGTTCGAGATGATCGCGGCGCTGCTTCGATCGGTCGTGTTGTCAAGCGCGCGTAATTTGTATACGCGTCATCACTCATCAGTAATCTGTACATTGACATCTGTCTGACTTGGTCTGCTTTTGCAAACCTTTTTTCAAGTGAATTGGTTAAAGTGTTTATAACTAGCATTTCGTTGCGGTTCGACGGACGTGTGTTAAGACTTCTACGGATACGCGGGAAGAGCAACAGCGTAGCAAATTGTACAGATAAATATATATTCTAAAATTGTGAGTATAAATATTTCAATATACATTTCACCATCATAGGAGTCGAACGATCAATGAGTATTTTCTCGCATGAGTACCAATTGAACCTAAGACATGAGTATCACGATGAAAACGATGAGTATTCCTTTTGCATGAGTAACGAGTACCTATTACACGAGTAAACCACGACGAAAACCACGAGCTTGCAAGTTTTGCAAGTTTGAAATTGAAAAAGCAGCATCAGGATATCAGTTTTTTAATAGTCGTTGAGTTTGAATTATATTTCGTAATGGGCAGACGTAAAATTTGTCGAAATGCAGACGAAGAAGAGGAGTTTCAACGTTTACGTCGCGCGAAAAATAATGAGTACCAGCGCAGATATCGTCTCAAGATGCGAAATGAAGCATGTTCGAGTAATACTGTTGTTGACGACATACCAGATCATGAATGCCAAAGACGATATCAAACTCAACGAACAGCACGATCCAGTATTCTCGCTTTTGACTCGGATCATGTCAATGAGGTACCTGAGCACTACATAGGAGAGATGAATATATCGTGCAAACATTGTGGTGCCAAGCATTTTTCCGCTGAGAGAGTGGTTGGTAAAGGAGATTCATTCAATGACTGTTGCAATCATGGTAATGTCGTTTTAGATGCGTTGCCAAATTATCCAGATGAACTAAAACCATTATTCGATTCTACGCATCACAAGTCTCGTAATTTTTATGAACGCATACGCTGTTATAATAGTTCGTTTTCTTTTGCGTCATTCAATGCAAATTTAGTTAATTTCAGACATCCGGGACCTTATTGTTTTAAGATACAGGGGCAAATTTATTATCAGATTAACACAGCTCTTTACCCTGCCCCCAACGAAATTCCAAGTTATGGTCAACTATTTATAGTGGACTCTAACGAAGCAACGGAACATCGTTTAGGCCAAAATTCGAATCTCGATAGTGATATAGTTCAATTATTAGATCGAATAATGCGTCAAATAAACATCTTTGCACACTCTTATCAAATGATGGGCGAAGAAATCGAAACACAGCGTCGATTCGCAAAAAATGAGTCTATTCAAGAAATGCAATTGCTTTTTACGTTGAAGCCTGGTCTGGATCGCCATCGATTCAACTTCCAAAGAACCAACGAAGTTGCTGCTATTTTTTCAACGACAGCTGATGGAGAAATTCCGGAATCCTATGTTACTGTACGCAATCGAAATACTAAGATATTGCAAAGTGTCAGCACGATGGATCCGAATGTTGAACCATGGGTTTATCCACTATTTTATCCATACGGTTCGCAAGGATGGCATCGCAATTTGATGAAGCAAAATAGCAGTAAGCGTGTAACCCGAACTTCATACGTCAAGTATCGAATGGCCGTGCGAGATAGCTTCAATATCTTTCTGATGGGTCGTAGATTATTTCAACAATGGATACTGGACAATTATGTTAAAATTGAGAAAGATCGAATACATTACTGCGCTACACATCAGTCCCAATTACGCGCTGATACGTATCAAGGGCTTATTGATCACCTACAAAGTTCATCCAATAATGTGAATGGCCGAGTTGGCAAAATGGTAATATTGCCTTCGACTTTCGTTGGATCACCGCGTAATATGATGCAGAGTTATCAGGATGCGATGGCCATAGTCCGGAAATATGGCAAGCCGGATCTGTTTTTGACAATGACATGCAACCCGAAGTGGCCAGAAATTGAAAAGAATCTACTTCCAGGTCAAGTAGCATCTGACAGACCAGACATATGCGCACGAGTCTTCAATTTGAAAAAAAAATTCTTAATAGATTTGATTGTGAGGCAAGAATGTTTTGGTCAAGTAGCAGCATACGTCTATGTCATTGAATTTCAGAAACGCGGCTTACCGCATATACATATGTTGGTAACCCTTAAACAAAACTACAAAATGTCAACTCCAGAAATAGTAGATCATTATATCTCAGCAGAGATACCCGATCCGACTCAGCGTCCCGTTTTGCATGATATTGTTATGAAAAACATGATACACGGACCATGCGGTGATTGGTGCTTGGTAAATGGCAAGTGTTCTAAACATTTCCCGAAGCTAAATCAAGAACAGACAATACTGGATGGCGACGGGTATCCCAGCTATCGGCGCAGAAATATTGATATGTTTTTCGCACGTCCTGGGGGATACATGGTTGATAACCGTCACGTTGTACCATTTTGTCCAATGTTGTTAGTTTTGTTCAATTGCCATATCAACGTCGAAGTTGTCTCAAGTATTAAGGCGGTGAAATATTTATACAAATACATATACAAAGGTCACGATGCGGCCGCTATTACAGTAAGTGAAGCTTCATCAGAAACTGTCATTGATCATGATGAGATCAGAGATTATATCGAAGCCCGGTACGTAGGGCCTGTGGAGGCATATTGGCGTATCACAAGCAAACTTTTACAAGAAAAAAGTCATTCAATCGTACGGTTACCGGTTCATTTACCAAATGAACAGAATGTATTAATTCACTTGGAAGCTGTCGGTGAGCCCGCCAATTATGAACGTGAAATGAACAATGTCTTAGATCAGAGAACAATGCTTCTAGAATATTTTTCGCTGAATGCTCGTAGCCAAGAATCTAAACAATACTTATACACTGAAATACCATTTTATTATACCTTCAAGAAAGAAAAAGTCGATGGTGTCCATATTTCCCACTGGGAAAAACGTAAATCACACTTCAACTGTATCGGACGTATGTATTCTGTGAGTCCTACTCAATTAGAATTATTTCATTTACGGTTGTTGTTACTAACGGTTAGAGGAGCTACAAGTTTCGATGATCTCAGAACGGTGAATGGCAGGCTTTATCAAAACTTTTCAGAAGCTTGCTTGGCATTAGGTCTTATAGAAGATGATGAAGAATGGAGCCGAGCTATGCATGAAGCAGAAGTGTGGATGATGCCTCGAATGCTACGCAGATTATTTGTACGCATATTAATACACTGCCAACCTGTTCATCCTGCACAGCTTTGGGAGGAATTTGCGATTGCAATGTCTGAAGACTATGTACAGCATATGGATGCATTTCAAGCAACAAAAAAAGCCTATGCCCAAATAAATGCAATGCTCAATGCGGAAAACAGAAGTCTTGCAGATTTTCAGGGAATGGTGCAATTGATGGACGTTGATGAAGTAGAAGAGGATATATCTGATTTGGAAGCAGCAGCAATAGGAGCAGAAAAGTATAAACAATTGAATGATCATCAAAAAGAAGTTGTAGATGTAGTGCTTCGCGTTGCAGATAATGACACCATTGACGAAGGAAACTGTTTTTACATCGATGGACCGGGAGGATCTGGTAAGACCTTTCTATATACAACACTTTGGTATTTATTGAAGAGTAAAAACAAACAGGTTAGTACTATGGCTTTTACGGGAATCGCTGCAACACTGCTTCCAAATGGAAGAACTGTCCACAAAACTTTCGGACTACCCGTTCCTTTATTCCATGATTCGTCATCAAACATCAAAATACAATCAAAAGAAAGTGAGTATCTGCAACAGATTGAGGTTTTCATTTGGGACGAAGCACCGATGGCCCCACGATATGCATTGGAAGTGATTGATCGAACATTACGTGATATTATGAATACCAATTTACCATTCGGCGGAAAAATTGTTGTACTTGGCGGTGACTTTAGACAGCTTCTTCCTGTACTGCCTCGTAGTACACGTTGCGAAATTGTAAATCTCTCTATTAAATTCAGTCCACTATGGATTCATTTTAAAAAATTCTCATTAACAAAAAATATGCGCGCAATGCCACAAGAATTAGAGTTCAGTCAATTCTTAATCAATGTTGGTGATGGAATCATAAACGATATTGATGACAATATTGAAATACCACGACGCTGTGTGGCCGCAGCTGATGCGGATATAGTTAACGAAACTTTTGGCGATCTGATTGGTATGAAGCATTATAAACAGGCCGCTAAATGTGCAATATTATCTGCTAGAAATGTCGACGTAAATGAATTAAATAATAGAGTTGTAGACCTACTAGACATTACAAGTGAACGGATATATACGAGTGTCGACAATGCGGAAAATTGCGATGATAACGGTGATATTACCGAAGCTCTTCTACCAGAATATCTAAACAGTCTATCACCACCATCGCTTCCACCGTACGAATTGCGACTGAGATTGAATAGTGTTGTGATGCTTATACGAAACCTTAGCATACTTGAGGGTCTTTGCAACGGTACTAGACTGCTCATCTTGGAACTTGGAAATCATCTTCTCAAATGTGAAATATTGAGTGGTGATAAAGCTGGGGATATAGTGTTTTTAAATCGGATCACCCTCTACTGTGAAAACTCATATCCATTCACATTCAAACGAAGACAATTCCCTATAAAATTAGCTTTTGCCATGACGATTAATAAGTCACAGGGACAGACGTTTGAAAGAATTGGCGTTGATCTGCGTAAAGATGTTTTTAATCACGGACAATTGTACGTTGCTTTTTCACGAGTTCGTTCATTTGAATCATTGAAGGTCTATCTTGGAAACCAAAGGAACAATCATATTGTGAAAAACCAGGTTTACAAAGAAATTTATCAATAATCATCACGTTTTAGATGATAGACTAATTTTATACAATTGACTCTATCAAACTTTTTTTACATCATTCGAATTGAACTTCCGTTTCCATTTCAATAACTCGACCTTAGAAAAGATGTATTTAATCATGGACAATTATACGTTGCTTGTTCACGAGTTCGGTCGTGGGATACCTTAAAAGTTTACTCAGGCAATCAACGTGACAACACATGTGTTGAAAATTATGTATATAGAGAACTCTATGAAAGGAATTACATTCAAATTAACAGAACGATGGTAAAAACCGTGAACATAAAAATAAAAATACAAATAGAACGATTTATTACGTTCGGTACACGGCGTATAAAAATCTAATTTCGCATCAATTGTTTCGGTATTCATTTGATAATTAGAAAATGAGTGTGTTCGTTAAATTTACTGAGCTGGTGTTCTGCGCTTTGTAATCAATCGTTATTGGAGAGTGAAAAAAAAAAACAACCAACTAACGATGCAGTCCGCCTACTGAGTAGAACGAAAAATCAAAACCTAAATATAAACAGTTGAAAGAAATTTTTCAATTGTTATTGTGTATATACCCCATAGCAACGAAGAATTCTATCGAGCACGGACGTGAAAAAAATTATATTCGAAAATAATTTAACCGATATCACCAAAAAATACGAAGTTGAAGTGATTATGTCTTGTAAAAATTCTCAAAGCAGCGGTAAGTACACGGAATATAATACTTCTCCGTTTTTTCTTTCAATTGATATAATAATCAATGATATGAGAGCGGGATTCAATTAGACTGGGCCATATTTTCAGGGTGGATTTTTTCATGTCATGTTAGATTAATCTGATCTAATATTTCTATGAGCCTTCATTCACGCCGTTCACCGTCATATTAATTTGTTTGTGTAGCATCTTCAGAATCGTTGCTACTTAAAGAAGATGAAGACGTCGAACTTTATGAAAAAGACGAAAATGATATCCTGGACTGTGACTTGACGAAAATTAGTTATACTTCAAGCGAACAATTACACAAAATTACAGCATACGATTCCACGGTGTTAGTACATTCTTTATTTTATTCGAATTGAATTCAGATAGACCATAAAAATATTACAATCAAATTCAACATGCGATAAAATGAATTCACTGTTATAATTTGCTGAATTCCATGATATACACCGATCGAGTTGACATTATATTTTGTTTTACAGAGAAGTAATCGGTTATGTGGATATAATTGAGGCATCAAGGTTGGTAGGCGCAAAAAATCTCAGACTCTTCAAATTTTACTTGAACAACGGTTCAGGAGACCGTGTCCAAGTTGTGGCCTGGCGGAGTGAAGTGGACCGATGTGAAACAATCTTGAAACCAAATTCAGTACGTGCATGAAATATCAAATAAAATTTTTGGAAAAGTTACGCAAAAATTGATAAAATATTGATATCTCTGAATTTAAATAATATCCATGACGAAGTTAAAAAAATTATTCTATTTATGTTCCAAATTTGTGATCACATTCTGCTGAATTATTGAACGTTTAAATTATAGATATTACACATCGATGGTGCGTATGCGAAACCATCGTTAGTTGGCAATTTCAATAAAGGAACCATCAACTTTGAATTAATCATTCAATCTGCAACTAAATTAAATATATTCGGGTACCATTCCATAATCGAAGATATAACCGCCACAGCGCCAGAAATAATACTATTAAAGAATATTGGGTCTGCAACCAACAAGTGCATCAGTGAGTGTTATTTCATTTATACTATTGAGTTCATAAACAAGTTTGGAAAAATATTGAAAAAAGTGATTCTTTTTAATGAAAAAAATTATGTTTAATTTAAATTTAAATCAAAAATATAATTATAATGAATCGAATGAATAGAATTTCGATCAATTTTTAATAAATAAATGATTCAGCAAAAATAAGGTCATTTACATATATCTAATCATGTTACAGAAGTGCAAGGATTCGTGAAAACAAACTTTGGAGTAATTGTCAAACAGTCAACAAATTCAGGAAACGACTTCGGATGTGGTTCTATCACTGACGGAAATTTTAAGATTGAAGTTCGCATTCCGAAAATGGAAAATACAGTACACGATTTCGTAAAGGGGGATCATGTAGAAGTAGAAGGTGAACTACAGATGAACGGTAATAACTCTTTGAATCATAATAAATATTCAACAAAGACAATTACAAATATATGTTGAGCTGGAAAAAAAAACGATTCCATCACATCGAAAGAATCAATAAAAATAATTACGTCCTAATACAACAAAATTTTATCATTACTCTTTTCCTGATCACAAAATATGGATAGAAAATTAATTATGTCCAGAAAATACATGTATTCTGTGCTCAATCTACAGCTTCATTTAATTACGTGAAATTATATTCTTTTTCTTTTCAGCAAATCCAATATACATACTATGCAAATCAATCGATAATGTGAAAAAAATCGACAACAAACGAATGCAATTGATGCAGTTATTACAAGGATATAACGTAATATCAACTGGAAAGAAAAACGAAAATTACGAAACACCGCAAAAAAAAATTAAACAGAACTGAAATAGTATGAAAATACAATTATTTAAAGAAAAATAATTACTTTTTGAGTTTGCTATTTTCAATGTTTCATTAACCACATAATAACATACTTCCGCATCCGGCTTAAGAAGGGCCTATACTGAAATTGGGCCAAAAAATAGTTTTTCATTTTCCAAAGCTGTAGAAAAGGTCAAATTAAAGAAATCCTACGTCAAGTTGTGAAGGATAGTAGTATCTATATACATAAAAAAAATTAATCTTACACTTTGAAAGTGTAGATGCAAGGAACCTTTCGCAGAACCTTGCAGCGCAGCGAAGGAAAGTGGAAAGAGCCTTTTGCAGAAACTTTCTTTGCTGTGCGGTAAGGTTCTGCGAAAGGTTTCTTGCGTCTACACTTTCATGGCAAAAGATTGAATTTTTTTCTATTCATGGATACTAGCATACTACGATCATTACAACATCAAAGTAACGTAGGCTCCTTTTCTTTGGACTTTTTCTACACCTTCAAGAAATGAAAAACTATTTTTTTCAAAATTTCAGTTTAGGCCCCCCTCAACTTCTTGCACTACCATAATTTTTTTTTTACGTCCTTGCCCAATAGAATTTTTCGTTGTTATGGATAAAAGTATACTTCTCTCTTAAGATTTGAAATTTGAAAATTTATAAGAAAAAAAAATTACAATAAAATATATTATATTATATTAATTAATTATATATTATTTTGATATGATTATATTTTATATATTATTATTTTTTTTTTATATTTTACCCTACGAGTACCTAATGATGGAACTATAAGAACCTCTACAATCGTAAGTCAGTTATACTTTAGTTCAGAATTGTTTTCATAATGCCACGTCGCAAGACCATTCGGACTGTTGAAGAAGAGAAGGAGTTTTTACTCGCGCGTAGGGAAAGAAGTGATGCAAGTCAATGTCTGCGTCGTCAGAGACAAATCTCTCTCAATGATGTGTCAAATTTACCAATTATTCGTCAAGATGTCAACATTGTTGGTTGAATATTGTTGAGTTAAATGCATCTTTGAAAACATCGACTTTTTACGGCCCCATAACAGAATTCACGTATCTTCATTATAACATTTGGTTTCGTGATAAAAAATCCTTACTATACTTTTACAATCGAAAATGCAAAATCGAAATCTGAAAAGTTAAAGACAGACGCGCGCGAAGCGCGCGAGTGAGCTAGTTTTGTAAAACTTACAACAAAATGAAAAATGCCTTGTTAGAGGAAACCAATTGATTTCGTTATTTCTTCGCTCAAATCAGCGTTGGGGATATTTAAAAAAAAATTCATCCTGTCCCAGACAAAAGTTCATAAAAAAAGATAACTTTTATGTACAACAATTCTGGGATGTATGCAGTTTCCGCGCCTTATTTTTTTATATTTCGGAGCTGTGAGAAATACCGCACTGTAATTCTTATTAGTGGTTCTGCATGTATTCAATAAGATTCAATAAATTTTACCGAATGCCTATAGGTGTTTTATCGGCCAAAAAAAAAACATTCGTGATAATTATGACCAGAAGATGTAGCGTGTGTTGGAGTCACCTAGCGACAGCGAGATAGTGGGGCGAATCCCAACCTGAAAGCCGAAGCTAGGATTCGGAAACGAACGGCTGAAGGAGCAAGACATATACTGTGAACGAATAAATCGAAATTAATATAATTAGAAGTGTCCGTTTTTTGTTATCCTGACCCCGAATCTTACAGATCAGAAGTGGGATACTCGCTGGACGTAGCCAGACGAGTATGGCGAAAATTCAAAAAAAAAAAAAAATAATAAATAAAAAAAAAAATAACTAAAATGGAAATGAGCGAACATTCAAACAACAATAAAGAAAACATCCCAAACCCTAAGACTAAAACCGTTACCAGATACAGTGAGTGAAGTGAAAACAAGATGGACGAATACGTGAAGAACTTAGACTCAATTACGCGAAGACAACGCGAAGACCAGGGGAAATTTCAAAAAACATTGGAGATCGTATTAATGCAGGTGCCGCAAATGACGCAGTTTATCGAAACACGCGATAAAAAAATCACACAACTACGAGAGAAACTAATTGAAGTAACGCAAGGAGCCGTGCGTACGGATCACCCGGAGACAAGGAACTCGGGCAGGCCGCCATATAGTGAGATTGCCGCACAAATAGCATCGTTTGGGTTCGACGACAACGACAATATCTCCTTGGAGACATGGCTGAGGGAAATTGAGTCTACTCAATTAGTATATAAAATATCGGACGAGACAATCAAAATGCTTGCAACGAATAAATTTGAAAAATCGGTTAAACGTAGGTACGATAGCCAGGAAGAATTGTGGTGTTTATCTTGGCGTGACCTCGTATCGCGACTCAAAGACATGTTTGATGAAGTGAAAAACATCGCCAAGCTGATGGAGAAATTCCGAATGCGAGTATGGAAGCAGGGGGAGAGACTTGAAGACTACTATATTGACAAGCTGAATTTGGCAAAAAGAGCAGATCTATCCGACGCAGAGACAATGTCACACATTATTAGAGGCATCGAAAATTTCACTGTACGAATACAATTAGCGGCTGGGAACCATGGAACATTAGACGCATTATTCAAAGCCGCCAAGGGAATTTCAAATTCGATCGAGTGTACCGGAACCAATCAGCGCAGCGGCATGACACCGACAACAGCATCAACAACAACATCAAGCGGACGGAGATGCCTGTATTGTAAGAAGACGAATCATAACAGCGACGACTGTTTCTTCAAGGCACAACACGAAACAGCCAGGCCCGCGCAGACGAGAGAGAAACCGTGGACTTCGACCGGCACCCGCGAACGGGAGACCACCATTTATTGCTTTAAATGCAATCAACCTGGTCACAAAGCTAACCTCTGCACGGTCAGTACTCAAGCAAGAGCACCGGGGGGGAATGTGAGTAACACCAACCCAGATGTAATGCATATCAACACATATGAAACAGCAAAATATCCTAAGGTATATTACAAGGACATTAGAGTCGGCGAGGACACGTTGACCTAATAAAAAATAAACACATCGCACTTACAGACCCCTGCAACCACGTTGCCGAGACCAGGACGTTACGAGGCTTCGGAAATCAAATCGTAAATAGCGACACGGTCGTATCGCTCAACGGGCAAATCGACGCAGAGGAATTTTGTATTGCCGCCTCGGTAGTACCAGATAATGCCATGAATGCCGACGTCGTATTGGAACAACCGTTTTTGGATTTAATCTGCTGGACGAAGGACGCGGATCACATACGCTTCCATACCGCTCGCAGCGCTGAGCATTCCATGATGCAGATCGAGATGGAAGAACCAGAGCCACAATTGAGCTTCGGCCCATTGATGAGCAGCGAACAACGCAGTCGCATCAAAGAAGTCCTCATCCCGTGTATCGGTAATAGAATTAAGGAATTAGATAGTAGTCCAGTCGAATTACAAGTAGAGTTACGTAGTGATAAGATTATTAGAGCACAACCACGACGCTTCCCGATTTACGAGCAAAAAGTAATAGAAATTTCCGAATATGCTAGCCCCGTTGTGCTGGTCAGAAAAAAAAACGGCGAATATAGACTTTGCGTTGATTATCGCGAGATAAACAAAATAACAGTTCCGCTAAACCGTCCGATCCCGAGGATCGATGATTTGGTCACAGAGGCCGGGAATGAGAAATACTTTAGCCAGATCGATCTGAAAGATGCTTTCTTCCATATTCCAGTGCACGAAGATTCGATTAAATACACCGCATTCATTACAGCCAGCAATCAGTATGAATTTAGAGTCTGTCCTTTTGGACTACGGAATTCCCCATTGATTTTTTCCGAATTCATTATGTACGTTTTTAAAAACCTAATTGACGGAAAGAGAGTATTCATCTTCTTCGACGATATTTTAATTGCGAGTCATTCCATAGACGAAAACGTCGCAACCGTGGAAAAGGTATGCAAGATCATGTATGATCACGGTTTAGAGCCTCGTGTGGATAAGTGCGTGTTTGTCTCTAACGAATTAGAATATTTAGGATGTAAGCTCAAATGTAACGAAGTTAGAACAGGCGATCTCAAATCGATAGCAGTAAAGTTATTTCGAACACCCCAGACAACCTGCCAGTTTAAAAGTATCCTAGGACTAACCGGCTACTTTCGGAAATTCATAAAAAATTGCGCCATTATAGCTTTACCCCTGACCGAGCTACTACGCAAGAATGTTCGGTTCGAGTTCATGGAAAGACAACTACACGCATTTGATCAATTAAAAAATGCATTATCTTGCGAGCCGGTACTCAAGATATTCGACTTCAATAGAGAAACACAACTACACAGTGACCCGAGTTCGAAAGGCCATGGCGCGGTTCTGCTGCAAAGACAAGACGATGGGAAATTTCACCCAACATTTTACTCTAGTGCAAAAACGGCAGATGCAGAGCGGCGGTATCATAGTTTCGAGCTCAAGACATCAGCAATAATAAGAGCACTAGAACGCTTTAGAGTATATTTAATAGGCAAGCCATTTACGATTGTAACCGACTGTATCGCCCTGAAACAGACACTAGCGAAAAAGAGTATAAATACAAAAATTTGTAGATGGAGCTTGCAGCTCCAAGAATACGAGTATGAAATACAGCACAGAAAGGGTGATCAGATGCCACACGTCGATTCACTGAGCCGTTGTTTTGATGTTAACGTAATTAATGGAAAAACCGTAGAAGACTTGATAGTATTAGCACAAGATTCCGATTCAGAGTTACGAAGTCTAAAGGCGCGCGTTCAAGAGGGGGACCGGAACCCAAGCGATTATACCGTAACAAACGATAAACTATTTCGTGTCATGGGAGACAAAAAACTGCTAGTTATACCTCGGGCCATGCGTTCCGAGCTAGTTTTGAATATACACAACAAATTAGCGCATTTAGGAGTCGAGAAGCTTCTTAGCGAATTGCGAAATAGCTACTATTTTCGGAACATGCGCAAGTTTGTTAAAAAATGCATCTCGAACTGCATACAATGCATCAAATATAATAAGAAGGCGAATGCACGCGAGGGCCTGCTGCACCCAATAGACAAAGGCTCAGCACCTTGGGACACGTTGCACATCGACCATGTAGGACCCCTTATGAGATCACCGAAGGGTTATCGTCACATTTTTGAAATAGTAGACGCATTTTCCAAATTCATCGTACTACAACCAACAAACACTACGTCGTCGAGTGAAGTAACCCGAATATTAGGCGAGCGCTTTGGATTGTTCGGCAAACTTTGAAATTTCTTATCCAGCATGGTATTCTCTACATCGACCTACAATTTTTAATTTCACTCACGACAAGCCGCAATTGGCTATGCCGGTTGAAGTAAATAGGCATTCGAACCTACACATATGAGACAAAAATACTTGAAACCCAATTCAAAGAATATTATCTGTAGTAGTGAAGTTGAAACTTGAAAACTTCTGACCGAGTGATAACGTTTTAAAAAAAGGCATTGTTTCGGAGTAATTCCGTCAAAATCTTGGACTCACATTGTCGCGCATATTGTTTTCCATAATTTGTAACATTCATAAACAATACCAATACTCGAAATGCAACATCTGTGATTCATTATTGATTTTATTTTGCAGCATACAATAACCAACAATTCGCGTGGGGCATTCCGCTGAATGCCACCACCTCCAGGCTATGCGCCATTACCACCTCAGCACGGAGGCGGTGGTCCAGGAAGACCCGGGATGCACGGGGTAGTGCATCCGGGAACGATGGGGGGCATTCAGCTGAATGTCCCACACATAAACTACCGTGGCTTGGTCCTGCGCCTCCACAGCAGTGGCATCGGTGGCGCCAACTCCCTCCCCAGCTGCTGTCTCCGGTGAGCAAAATTTTAATTTTTTCATTTTTTTATTAGCACAATCAAGCGTATTTACTATGCTTTTGTTGCGTAGATTCCATATGCCCAGGGGCTCGTTGTGACGGTTCCGCCGCCGCCGCCGCCGCCACAACCGCCACGGGCACCATCGCCGCCACCGTCTCCGGCGAGTGCCACCCCTAGGCCGGTCAGCCCGACCTTCGAGGTTCGTGAATATCTATATGATACCGTATAGAAAATTTATTTTAACTTGTCTGCTCGTCGAATAGTTCGTGCAAGAGTACGTTTTTAGCGCCATTTGTAGCCTTTCTTCGGATGCGAAATGTATCTTTCAGACAAGTTTTTTGGCGCACAGAGTTGACTTATGACGAAGGGGTTTACTCATTTACTATGGATGATGTTTAATATGACAATTGTTTGGTTGTCTATAGGAAAAGATCGCAGCGATCATCGCAAAGATGATGCCCGCGGCCGCTGCGACAACTCGAGGGGGAGGCAGCCGCCGTGATAGGCACCGCCGGGGCCGCAGTAGCGGCAAGGGGGGCGAAAGGGGGGGGGGGAGGGGGGGAATATTTTTAATTTTTACAAATAAATACTTTTAATAATAACCTTTGTCATTGTCATTGATCTCTAATCATTCCGCCAGTTCCCATAGTCCTGCTATTTGAGAATTGTATATGAGTAATTTTTCACAAATTTGTACACTTTTGAACGTTAGAGTCTACGATTTTCTTCTAACTGTATATGATATAAAATTATGTTGATCAAATGATGCCTGGAATTTCGTCACATTTTTCATCTCACTCGGTTTGATGTAGCACGCGGTTTGCTATAAACTTTGTATTATACAAATTGAAATTCATCAAATGTACAACCTGTAATAGAGAATTCTTAGCTTTTCAGTAAAAACATACAATATATTATCTTTCCACATTATTATTGCTTTCATTATGTTTTAAACACGTAATGGTTAGGTCAGGTTGTTCTATGGAAAACTATTATTAAAGAATGTTCAAACATTTTTAATGACTAATTGAAACTAGTGATAGATTATAGAATAATAATTCAGATAATAACAATTGAATTTGAGACATACCTACAACAATAATCTATAATGATAGGGAAAATTAATAGATGAAAAGTATTGGTTTGAAAAGTGGAAAGCCAATATAGAGATGGTCTATCTTATAGCGCTGTCTATAGCATTTTAGCTGACTCCATCATTATCCTAGGCCAAAAAACTCATACCCGACGTGAATAACATCAGGGAATACCATAGAAATATTCACTTCAATATAAAATGTGTTAGCTTGGATAAAAGAGCTTATATTTGTAAAATATTCATGTCTCTTGTGGTATATCGGCGTAGTTTCAATTAAAACCTGAGACTTCTTTAAAAAAGATTTTATACTTGATGAATTTCAATCGGTCAGAAAAACGTAAATTTTTAACGAGTGTACATGCGTGCTGCATCAACCCGGGATGTACATTTTCATATTATGTGGTTTAGAAGAAAATCAGAGACCGCAAGATCAACAAGTTTAGAAGTCTATAAGGAATTACCCATACATAACGGGTATTCTCGCCTTCGTTGCAAGGAAAGAGACAATATTCTCCGGTTCTGCAAATTGTTACCTTAGGAGTAAATGTGCGAAATGAAGGATGAGTCGGTGTTACCGTTTTACTCGACTACAGCGCTCCTAGGTACTGGCTGTGAAACTATATTACAGACTTCTCCTGCGTCGTGTTCTGCCTCGTGTCACTAGAAAATTTCGTCGACAAATGCAACCTTATTTACGGAAAGCAGACGGGTGACATAAGTTTTCCCAAAATGTGTGTGTATTTTTACAGGGCGCTTGCTCTCTGTGCCGAGTGATCCATGTTCTCATCTCCTAGATGCGGTGAAAATATGAAAAGTCGGTGATTGCAGGGATTCTAATGCCGCCATGCTGGATGTGTATAAATGTAACATAATTTTCGTTTATTCGTAATACATATTACTGGCTAATCTACGTTGCAAAGCAATGAGCAAGCGCCCTACACTTTAATTTTAGCTTATGTGAAGAAATCATTCCCGTGAAATTCGTCTCCCCGTTTAGGCTCAATATGTCGACGAAAATTTAATGCTTATGACGTCACAAAATATATATAGGACATGCCACTTCTGTGGCCCCCTAAATCCGCATCTATAATCACAGAGTTTTCAATTTGAGATGGCCTTCCTCTAGTTGGCTTCATTGTGTCGTATCAGCAATAGTTTCGTTCAACGGTACTATCACCGCGAGACAATCTTTGAGACTGAATTTAAGATCACATCGGCCGTTGGAAGATAAGAAGGGAGTACAAAGAAACCGATTTCAGTTCACCAGATCAAAAAGTATCGCCGAAATTATAGTGCTTTGATCCACCGTTGTACTGCAAGCTCGCGAAATCAAACGAGCGCCGTGCACTACATTGTATTATTCACACACTCGGCGGAAAGACTTATTTACGAATGAAGTTTCATATTCGAAATTCATTAAAGTGAATAAATTTTCTATTCACGACTATTATTATTTCTATTGGAAAAAAGCCTGGGATCGCATATAAGCGGTTGCGCGTAAAATAATCACACCGACCTCAGATCTTTCTTAAATTTGGATGTCGCTATATCTGAGGGAGTCCGTATTTTCTGCCTATAATTGTACCGCAAATTGTTAAGTTATTAACTGAATTAAATTCGTTCAATTAAATACCCGGATAGAATCGAAAGTTTTTTTTTTTGACACAAATAATCTTTAAAATATTTAAAAGCTTGTATACAAAATTATAGCAAGGTTATTTTTAATTCTTTAATTTTCGAAAAATAAATTTTTGAAATTTACAATACATGCATTTTGACCGCTGCGGTAGTTCTGCGGCTCCGCAATGGACCTAACTTCGCCCCCTTCACTTGTAGCTTCCGTGCCGCAGCCGCGGTTGAATCGCGTTGCAGATGACATTAAATATTGACATGCGGCAAGGTCTCAAAGACCCCTGAAAAATTCTCACAGCTTCGTAAGATGAGTACAATTGTAATTAGAGTATTTATAGAATGAGAGTTGATCTGGCTCTCAAGATATCTTACCTCGAAAATTGTTATGCGGTCATTCAGTATAGTAGCACCAAATGGTGCGCTCAGAAATTTCGCAGAGATACAGGAATGTTTTTCAAGTACCTAGGAATGCTAAAAATTACGGGTCCCAAAATATATCATATTTCTTACTTTCAAATAGTCAGTTTTGGTAACAACTACGTAATGTCTTCTGATGAGGAATCAACAAAAAAGTCAAATGGAAAAACAATGTAAGGTAAGAGAATTCGAGCGCGAGTCTACTCGGGGTATGCTTTGCTACGTTCTCAAGAAACCCGCTCCTTATCAGACCTGCACTTCTACGAACTACAGGATGAGGGCTAAAGCAGAAAATTAGCAACAAATGAGCACTAAATCCCCGTATAGGTTTAAAGCTGGGTTGCCACCTCTCCGGGTTTGACCCGGAGACTTCGGGTCTTGGTCCCTTCACTCCGGGTTCCGGGTTTAAAACTAAATCTGCGGGTTGTAACGTGGCAAAATCAAAAAGACATTAGAATAATCATATTATTAAAATAAAGCAGACGCTGAGCGCAGTATGTGGCTCTCGCGCGCGCCATCTTCCCGCGGTGTCGCTAACTCGGATCTTGGCCCTCCGCTGAGGCCCGAGCGAAAACCTTTCTCGCAAAATAAGTAACTAGCAGACGTATTGAAAGGTTCGGCCTGCAGACGTCTAAAGGGAGGACTCTACTTCCTAGAGATCCCAGTTCCGTGTGTACTATATGTATTGAGTGTGCGGCGCGTATGGGTTGTTTCGGCCTTCCTACTAGTCCGTATACCTTTACATATGCTTTGTGTATAACGGAGAGCTACCTTGATTGTTTCGGCATTCTGGGCAGTGTTGCCAACTCGGATTGTCGTCATCCCACTAGGAACCTCGTCAAATCCCACCAGAAACCACTAAACTCCTCCATATTATTTACCACCGAAAATCATCAAAGTACTCGCTTTTCCCACCAGAAATCACCAAAGTATAGGTCGCGGTACCGACTTGAGACAAGAACCATTCCTACAATACCGACATATAAGATACGCGTTATGCCGGAGGAATTTTTTTTATGGATTAGAACTCGAAAGATGCTTCGAGTGGTGAGTCGAAACTCGAAACTCGAACGTCGTATCATCGGCTTATGACTAACTTCGTTGTTTATGATTTGCGAGTAGTCCAGCGCGAGATTTAATTTGAGTGCTCAATGCTCAAAACGGTATCTACTTTGATCTTCTACTTCAATCTGCATCAAGATGGGTAAAGTCCCTGAAGAAAAACAGTATACCCAAAAATTTCGGAAAGCTTGGCTCACGGACACGCGAATACAAGACTGGATCGTTCAGGTACCGGGTTCTAATATAGTTCGAAGAGGCCGGCGGTCACCCAACAAAAATTTCCCACATTTAAGATATACTATATTTTATAACAGCAAACAATAATTAAAAATAGATACCAAGCAACGATACAAAGGCGTACTGCAGGTTTTGTAAGTGCGATTTGACGACGAAGTATACGGACTTGATCAATCACGGTAATACGAAGAAGCACGTGCAGGCAGCAGAGACCTTCTCGACGCAACGGCAGACAAAGTTATCCTTCACCGAACAATCGCAAAGCTCATCAACAGCTGAAGCATCGATGGCACTGTTTATATGTGCACATAGCGCAATCGCTGCTTGCGATCATTTGGGTCAGATGTGCAAGAATAATTTTAAAGACGAGGCAGGAAAAAAGATGCAAATGCATCGAACAAAATGTTCGAATATCATAAAAAATGTACTGGGTCCTCACTTCAAAAACGATTTACTAAGTGATATTCAGAACAGCAAATATAGTCTATTGTTAGACGAGTCAAACGATATATCCGTAAACAAACTATTAGGTATCGGAATAATTTACTATAGCCTAAAATACGGAAAGACAATCTCGACTTTTGTAACATTGGCCAAGTTAGAAGAGTGCAATGCAGACAGTATCATTAATGCTGTAAAAAACGTGATCGCGGAAATGGGATTGACTTTGACAAATTTGATGGCTATCGATACCGACAATGCATCGGTAATGGTGGGAGTAAATAATGGCGTTTATGCCAAATTAAGAGCCGAAGTACCGTCGTTGATACTAATTAAGTGTCTCTGCCACTCATTACAACTCGCCGTTTCCCATTCGATGTCCGATACGCTCCCACGTAATCTCGAATTTTTAATTCACGAGACATATAATTGGTTTTCCAAGTCAGCTTTGCGCCAATTAAAATACACGCAGTTGTACGAAACGATAAACTGTAGCGAAAAACCGCTCAAGATACTGCAGGTTTCTAATACAAGGTGGTTATCGATACAGGCTGCTGTCGATAGGACTTTAGATCAGTGGCTCGAGTTGAAAACTCATTTTGATTTCGCGAGGCGGAACGAAAAATGTTATACTGCCGAGATACTCTATAATATGTATTGTGACGAAGGAAACATGCTGTATTTGCATTTTTTAAAGCCGATTTTATCCGAAATTCAAATCGTAAACAAATCGTTTCAGAGCGAGAAAAATTACCATGTAAAACTGTTGAATGATCTTACACTCCTTATTCAAGGAATATCGAAAAAACTCTTGCTCCCAACATGCAGAGTAGATCCTCTGCAGAGCCCGATCGATGATTACATCGATCCAAAGCCTTACTTGGGTTATTCGTTTGAAACAAAAATGGAGCAGCTCAAAAAAAACGGGAAGTTAACTTCTCACGACGAACAAGGCATCCGCGAAAGATGTAGGACATTTCTGCTACACTTGTTTAAGCAACTCAAACAACGATTGCCCGAGAATGCAATCGTGTTAAAAAAAATATCGCTTCTATCTGTAGATAACGTGTTGAAGGCGGTGAAAGAACCGATTAAACCGTTACTTGAATACCTGAGGCGAACGAGAGATATCGACGCGATAGAATCACAACTTCAGAAGATAAATTTAATTGATTGGACAAACAAAACCGACACTGTTGCGTTCTGGGACGAGATGAACAGATATAGAGATGCGTCGGGAAGTAATCCGTTCAAAGAATTGGTTGATTTTGCACTGTCTATGTTGATATTGCCACACTCTAACGCACAAGTCGAGCGCATTTTCAGCCAATTAAATCTCGTGAAAGATAAAACACGAAACAAAATGTCAGTCGAAATGACAAATGCAATTTTGGCTGTACGTTTTGGATTGAAAAGGAACGGCAAGTGTTGCCACGACTACGTACTCCCGCCAGAGGTTCTACGACAGATTGGTACAAAAGAAACGTACACACTGGCGACCAATAGTAAGCAAGTGCCAACGAGCGAGTGCGAGTTAATGGATTTTAATTTCGAAGGATAGGAGATCGCTTGGCGTTCGTTAATGTTTTTTTCATTCGTTTTTTTTATATGAAATATTATAACTGTTTAATTGTTAACTGAATATAAAATACACAGATAATTTTGAAGTATGAGTTTTGGTAGCACCCCAAAAGATTCTTTGTGGAAATCCCTGGATAAAAATATCCCCTCACAAAAAATCCCATGATATATGTAGCATGGTCATTCAATTGGGTAGAGATTTGGGTTTGAGCGTGTTTGAGGCTTGGGGGTTCTGGTTAGAGTTCAAGCCTTGGGGATCATTTGGAAAAAAAAATTTCAGATCACCAAATTTTCCACTGAAAAGGCCAAAAAGCCTCAAAACCCACCAAATTTTCCGCCGACCACTGAACAGAAAAAATTCTCACCAACAACTTTTCAAAACCACCAGATTTAGCGGGAAAACCACCAACACTGTTGGCAACACTGCTTCTGGGATGTCGGACCCCCGTTATACCATTACAAGCCAGCATTATTTCAAATCACTTATCAGAAACTTACTAATAATACCTGTTCATAATAATATGCATGTGCCTATATTTTAACTAGCTATTAATAAAAACAGCAAGACTGTTCAATGTACAATTGCGGAGTGTATTCCGTGTTTGGCACGTGAGGGTTAAAGAGACGAGTTACCTTGTTACATATATGAAATCTGTACTCGAATGATTTCACACCCGCTGCCTACCTAAAAGATATTTAAAAGAGGCCCGAGAATTTCTTCCAAGCGCCCTGGCATAGCCTCACAAAGAACAAATAATATTGAACTTGAACTCTGGATAAAATAAAGGAAAACCCTATCAAATAAAGTAGAATGAATTGCGTACTATCTGAGCAAACAGTACAGGGTGACCCATTGACGTTTTCCGTTTTATAGCCTCTGTTACCGGCCACGAATCTCAAAATATGATTCGCACTGTCAACAGTATTAAGAGTTCAAATTTCCACCGCTGTCGCGGTGCGGGCGTAGCACTTGGGTGTCAGATCTTTGTCAGGTCGCATGACGCTATTGAATTTGGTAGTCTATGCCTTAATGTACGATAAGTCGATGAGTCGATCCATACTCGATCTGTCACACCACTCACACCGACGATTGTGAAAGACCCGCGAGTTTTGATGTTTTGAGTGTTGAACTCTATATGTATATCCATAGTACGTTTACGTAGACTTATTAGTGAAGTAAGTAAAGAAAAAAGTCGCTGGATAATGCTAAATTCATACTTTTTATGCTTGCCTTACCAAACCAATAACAATTCATTCAATTATTTACCAAGTAACGAGGTTAAAATATTAAATTTAATTTTGAATGTCTTTATTAAATATAGTCTATAGATTGATCTGCGCAATGAATCAGGATATTGCCGGCTCATGTAAACCAAAGCAAAGGAAAATTGGATATAATTCTTACTTCCATGAAGATTGGTTGAGAACTTCCGAATACAAGTCATGGTTAATGAAATTGGACAACATTACAGCGAAATGTAAGATTTGCAGTCTTACATTCACGGTCAAACACGATGGCGAAAAAGCAGTAAAAAACATCTCAACAGTAAAAAACATAAGTCAATGGACGCCTGTATATCAAAAAATAAACTGATAACGAATCTTGTGCCTAAAAAAAATACCACAGAAGAACTAAAAATTGCAATAGCTGAAATTGTACAAGTTTATTATGGCGTAAATCATCATCACAGCTATTTAAGTATGGACTGTGGTATCAAATTGACTTCAAAAATATTTCATGATTCCGAGTTAGCTAAAAAAATTCATTGTGGAAAAACTAAGGCAGCGATGTTAGTTGAGAATGTCTTGTGTCCGAAATCTATTGAATTGGTACTGCAAGAAATGAATCCAGATAACCAATTTGAAGTTCCATTTGCTATAGCTACTGATGCCTCAAATAAAGGTAACAGAAAGCTTTTTCCGATAGCTGTACGATATTTTCATATTAACGAAGGAATCAAAAAAAAAGTCATTGATTTTTATGAAGACTCCGACGAATCGTCAAAAGCGATTACTGAAAAGATAAAAAATTGTCTGGTGGTACTCAATTTAAAAATTGAGAATATTGTATCTTATGCAGCCGATAATGCGTCCGTTAACTATGGTAAAAATAATTCCGTATATCAGAAACTTTTGTTATTGAATGAAAAAATATTCAAGACTAATTGCAATTGCCACGTGATACACAATGCCTCGAGAAATGCTTGCAAAGCCTTATCGTACGACGTCGAAAACCTAGTAGCAAAAGTTTTTGCTGAATTTTCAAACAGTGCGAAGAAAACCGAAGGATTGAAGCAATGTTTTGATTTTCTCGACATGGAATATGAAAAGGTTTTGCGGTTACTACCCCAACTAGATGGCTTTCATTGATCAAAGCTGTCGAACGTTTGATATGGTGTTGGCCAGCAATCAAATCATACGTTTTACAACAGGGTGAAGAAAATTGCAACAAATCAATTTGGGTATTCATTAAAGATGAACCGGATAAACTCAAAACTGACCTTAATTCAGATCTCACAGTGCCGGAACTTCATATTCATTTCGTACATCATTTCATGACTTTAATGACCCAAACGCTGTTATCACTTGAATCCAATATGATTACTGTTACCGAAGTACATGCAATAATGACTTCCTTAAAAAATAAACTGCAAACCAGAATAGATGACAAATTTTTCGGGAGTAAGGTTAATCAGTTTCTCAGACGGCCGACTGATAATTGTGCAGCATGCAGGTACAAATAAGTTTGTAAATGAGGCGTTGAGTGTATTGTTACAAAGGTCTAAAAACACCCCTCATATTTAATTTGCAAGGTCTAGTAGTCATCTAAGATAAATGATGTTAACATTTGATAAAAGATAGCGGTTTCTAATCACAACCGCATTATTGTACAAAACAGTCTTGTTTTAGCTTTGGGCTTAAACAGACGTGTATTTTCCTAAATACAACCCAATATTCATTTCCCATTATTTCGTTTCCTGTTCAACTTATTTCCCTCGGGAACCCACATTTAATTATCTTAATAATCGCGAACCTAATTTCGCAACACTGGTGTCAGAACTGAGGATCTTGCCCGAGATCGATAAGTTGAACTTTTGAAATAATTCGAATTAATTCGAGAACATAATGTCCTCTCGCCAACGGGCTACAAACTCTACTAACGACGAACCCGCTGCTTCGACTTCGGGATCAGCTGGTACCCAGCTACCTTCTCCACAACCAGCCCAATTGCCGTTCGATATGGTCGAACGCCTCCTCCAATCTCTGGCAGCCCAACAACAGGCCAATCTCCTTGCTCAACGCGAACGAGAAGAACGCACCCTGGCAGCGCTACGCGAAGAGCGTGAAGCCAACCTGCTGGCACAGCGAGAACGCGAAGAGCGCGAAGCTGAACGACAGCACGAACGAGATCGTGAAGAGCGCAGGGCCCGACGTGAGGAAAGAGAAACGGATCTTGCAGCACAACGCGAACGTGATCAGGCCACCCTTTCCCTTCTTCGCGAAGGACTTCGCCGGCGTTCTGAGGGCCCGGAACCACATTTACGGACCCCTACTCCCAGCAGATCCCCTGTAGAACAAACTCTTGAACCTCCAGTTTTAAGGTCTGTTCTAGTTTATGGGGAAGTAGAACCTTCCCCTATCATTCGTAGGCCTCGTACTGGTGGAGAGGCCGTTTTTACGCCGCACACCCGTACCAATACTCAAAACGACCGCATTGGAAATACAATGCGGGACGAAAGAGCAGAAGGGCTAGACTTGACGTGTGGAGATACTCATTCGAGAGATGGGATTCCGAAATCGCCACACGCGCAAGCTTTGATTACCAGTAACAATATTGATAACGAAGAAATCGTTTTGTCTCGCGCCGCGAGTGGTCGCGAAATTTGTGAAGTCCCGGTTAGAAATCCGGAAAATTTAACTGACAGGGTCCTACATAACCCCCATCCAAAACTATATAATAACCTTAAAGTTCCTTTTTATGATGGCTCAACCCCCTGGGCCGAATACGAATGTCAGTTTAATCTATGTTCTGAATTAAACGATTGGACTCCGATCGCGAAGGCTTCGAATTTAGCCCTGAGTCTGAGAGGTCCGGCTGTCTCGGTATTAACAACTCTTTCGGGGGAAAAAATTCGCAATTTTGATAAACTGAGCGAAAGTTTGTGACTCAGGTACGGTGGTCACCACCTTAAAAAATTACATCTGACCGAACCAGAAAATAGAAAACAACTTAAAGGAGAGAGTCTCGTAACGCTCGGGCATGAGATCGAACGAATGACCAGGTTGGCTTTACCGACCTGCGATGACGAGACGAGAGACCAAATAGCTCAAAGTCGTTTCATTAACGCCATTTTCAACGCCGAATTAAAACATGCTCTAAGTCTAGCAGGACCCCCGACTTTAAGAGAAGCCATTAGGAGGACTCTAGAAATCGAGGCCCTCAATAAACAGTATTTAGCTTCCGGAAAAGTTAGGCGAGTTCAGACTAACGAATCTTCTCCCGAAAAGAAGAAAAATAATAATTCAAAAAAGACCACTCCCTGGCAGCGTCGCGACCAAAATAAGACTTCTCCAAAGACCAAAGACGACACTGAATCACCAAGGTTCTGTCGTTATTGTAAGAAGAACGGTCACGCGATAGATTATTGCTTTATACTTAAAAAAAGAAATTCTGAAAATAATAATTCAGACAAATCCAAAAAAATGATAATAAAAGTTCAAATCAAAAATCTTGGAGAGAAAGAGATTCCTCTACAAATTCGGAATCTTCAACCTCAAAAAACTAAATTCTGGTGATTCAGAGGGACTTAAATCATCGGAAGAGTCTTATATCGGTAGTCCTAATGATATCCAATTTTTAGTTAAGAGCCTCCGTCAAACCGGGCTATACACCTGGGGCACCGTAAATGGTGTTGATTGTCTCTGGGTTATAGATACCGGGGCTGAGGTTACCGTGGTCCGTTCGGATCTCTCAGAGCCCATTTTAAATGTTTTGCCTGTTCCTTCATTGCGAACTGCTACTGGAGAAACTACTCCAGTTTTAGGCAAAACTTCTGTCCAGGTTGCTATATCTGGATTTATTTCTTCTCCTCATAAAGTTTATGTAGCTGATATTGAGGATGATGGGATTTTGGGGTTAGATTTCTTGACTCTTCATGGATGTATTATTTCAACGGCTACCAATTCTTTGATGTCTGGTCGACGTGAGATTTCTCTTCTGACGACCGGACGTCTACCTTTTGATTCCTCGTGTAACGTTCCTAGGGTTCGTAGTTTGGCTCATTTTTCAGAAGACCCGGAGATTTTACTGGAGACTTCGCTTGAAGATGAGGACGATCACGAAGAAGGATCAAGAGTAGACTCTTCCATCGAAACCCTCTCACCTTTTGAAGATCTCATAGATAGATCTATGATGAATTTAGACGAACCTAATACAGAAGATTTCGTGTCTCTATTAGGAGAATTTAAAGACTCCTTCGCTAAACCCGGAGGAGATATTGGACGATGTACTTTGACGAAACACAAGATCAACACCGGAGACAACGCTCCTTTCAAACAAGCTGCTCGCAGACTTCCCTTGGACGGGAGGGAAGAGGTTAACAAACTGATAGAAGACATGCTAAACAGTGGAGTAATAGAAGCCTCTTTCAGCACGTGGGCATCCCCTATTGTTTCAGTGAACAAGAAGGATGGTTCCAAACGATTCTGTATTGACTACAGAAAATTGAACGACATAACCAAAAAAGATTCCTACCCCCTTCCAAAAATCGAAGAGACTTTGGATCTGCTAACTGGAGCCCGATGGTTCAGTACCATAGATCTTCAAAATGGATATTGGCAGATTGAAATGGATCCATTAGACAAGGAAAAAACTGCTTTTGTCTCAGGTCTTGGAGGGTTATGGCAATTTAAAGTCATGCCGTTCGGATTGTGCAATGCTCCCGCAACTTTCGAAAGGGCCATGGAGACGATTCTTCAAGGATCATCGGGAAAAATTTGTCTCGTCTACTTAGACGACATCATCGTTTTCGGGAAAACCTTCAAAGAAGAGGTGGACAATCTTCGAGAAGTTTTCCTCCGTCTTCCAAAAGCGGGACTCAAAATGAGTCCGAAAAAATGTCATCTATTCCAAAAAGAAGTGAACTTCTTGGGACATATAGTCTCCGCTTCTGGAGTACAGACTGACCCGACAAAAATCGAAAAAGTTTCCAATTGGCCTCGCCCTGAAAATAAAGAACAAATACAAAGCTTCATCGGGCTATGCACATATTACAGAAGATTTGTAAAAGGATTTGCAACCATCGCCAGACCACTTCATCATCCAACTGGACTCAAGACGCCTTTCGATTGGAATCAAGATTGTGAAGAGGCATTTTCTCGATTAAAACTTTGCTTGACTTCGTCTCCTATCTTAGCTTACCCAAACGCGGAACTTTCATTTATATTAGATACAGACGCTTCACTTACAGGAATAGGTGGGGTTTTATCCCAAATTCGAGAAGGACAAGAAAGAGTAGTTAGTTATTTTAGTCGAGTTCTTAGTAAAACCGAGAGGAACTATTGTGTTACCCGTAGGGAACTTCTAGCTGTTGAAAAAACGGTGTCTCATTTTCATCACTATTTGTACGGAAGAAAGTTTCTTGTTCGAACCGATCACGCTTCCTTAAGGTGGTTGCTTTCTTTCAAGGCTCCTGAAGGTCAGGTAGCTAGATGGTTAGAGACTTTGGGTCAATACGATTTCGATATTCAACATCGCCCAGGAACCCTACACGGAAACGCAGACGCCCTCTCCAGGAGACCCTGCGAAGACTTAGTAAATGGTAAACAATGCACGCGTCTTGAAGATCAACGAATACCCTCTGTTAAGGTACGTTTGATTTCCCTTGAAGGAGATGCTCAAGAGTGGCAGACCCTTCAGAGAGAGGATATTGTTCTCTCTCAAATCAGGACGTGGAAAGATTCGGGATCACGACCAGATTGGCAAGAAGTGTCTTCGGCTAGCCAACAACTAAAAATTTATTGGGCTCAATGGGATTCCATCCATATACTTCAGGATCTACTTTACCGGAAATGGGAATCCCCTGATGCAAGACAACTTCGATGGCAGCTTCTGGTCCCTTCAAAGAAGATTCCGGACGTCCTCCTAGAACATCACAATGCCCCTTCCGGAGGACATTTCGCGGCCAATAAAACTCTGGGTAGGATTAGGGAGAAATACTTTTGGGCGCGTTGCCGTTCAGACGTTGAAAATTGGTGTCGCACTTGCGACGTTTGTATAGCTAAGAAAGGACCAAGAGAGAAAGGGACTAGTAATTTTCAGATTTATAATGTTGGCGCTCCGTTTGAAAGAGTAGCTATGGACATCCTCGGTCCTTTTCCTCTTTCCCATTCTGGAAACCGTTACGCTTTAGTTATTTCGGATTACTTCACCAAGTGGCCTGAAGTAATACCAATTCCAAATCAGGAAGCAGAAACGGTAGCTCAGTTTTTTCTCAAAGAATTTATTTGTCGATACGGTTCCCCATTAGAACTCCATACAGACCAAGGTCGAAATTTTGAATCACTTCTTGTAGCCGAAGTTTTAAAGGTTCTAGGGATAAAGAAAACTAGAACGACTCCCTTACATCCCCAATCGGATGGAATGGTAGAACGATTGAACAGAACTCTCCTTCGATATCTTTCTTCCTACGTGCACAAAGATCACAGGAATTGGGACGACTGGATCCCTTTATTTCTTCTATCCTATAGATCAGCTGTTCATGAAACTACGGGTCAAACTCCTGCTTCCATGCTCATGGGGAGGGACCTTAGACTTCCTTCGGATTTAGAAAAGGGACCTTTTCCTTCGGAAGAACCATTAGACTCGAGTTTCGGTTTATCTCTTCAGGAGAAACTAGAAGAAATTCATAAATTTGCTAGAGATAAGATTCAAGTAGTTTCAGATCGGACGAAAGTTAGGTACGACATTAGAACTCGTAATCTTCAATTTAAAACTGGGGATTTAGTTTGGTTCTTACATCCCAGAAGAGAGAAGGGACGCTGCCCCAAGTTACAGTCCAATTGGGAAGGACCGTATGAAATTAAAGATCGAATTAACGATGTAGTTTATAGAATACAACGATCAGCTCGTACTAAACCTAAGGTGGTTCACTTGGACCGACAAGCCCCTTATGAACGAAGACAACCTTCCCAGAACGACTGACTTGGGAGATGTTGAACTTGTTCCTCTCTTTTGAATCCCTCAGGTTCTTGTCTTTTCTGTTTTCAGGTGGTCTGGATTACAATCATTTGGGATCGAGCAAAGTCCTAACAGACCCCTGACGTTCATAGTAGAAGGTAATATAGGGTGTGGAAAGAGCACTTTCACTAAAAAATTCCTAGAAGATGAGGATATTTTAACTCTTTTGGAACCGGTAGAAGAATTTAGAAACGTATTAGGAGTGAATTTGTTAGAAAAGATGTAAAGGGACCCTAAAAAATATGCTCACCAGTATCATCTCGTTCGCGACTTGAAGAAGATTCAATTCCCTCGAATTATTTAAAAATCTTACATGAAGTTCATGAGGACTGGTTGATAAATGGGTCGTTTTCTTTCCAACCAGCTTGAGTTTTGATTCTCGATGCCGAAGAGTCAGCCAGCAATGTTTACAAGAGGTTTTGTAAGGTTATGCCAACCTAGTAGAGAAAGAAGGGAGACGTTTCGACAAAACTTTAATCGATTTTTAATCGATTAGTAAGGTTATGGAAGTCCACAAGATAAAATAGAGGGAGTTATTCTCGACAGACGAATCGATTTTCGAGTTTCAATTCGATCTTCGATTCTCGATTGGGTTCACATCGTCATGGTTTGCGAAGACTAACTCGGGAATTAATAATCTAGGCGGTTGGTTTAAATTTTTCTTTTATTCGAACAAGAGGAAAGATAGAAAACAGAGTACCCTTTTAAAAGTTTTTGGCGTCACAAAGAATCTTTGCTTTTTGGAGACACGTAGTGCTATTTGTTCGGACAAACGATCGATTACCCTGCACCGTTCGCACTCGACGACCGGTCGGAAGAAGAAGGAGGGAGCACACTTGCAAACGGTACAAGACCCCTCCGTATTTCCCACCCCGTCCGGCCGGACCGTCGAGTGCAGGTCCCTCCTCCAGAAATTTGTTTTTTCTTCCACCAACTTTCTGAAAAAGGAGTAAGAATTTTATCAGGAATAACAAGAAATATTGAGTCGGTAATGAAAGGGAGAAATGATAATAATAATAAACTAGGAGGTCACTAACCCATTGTATAAAACAATTTAAACACAGAAAACGGTCTGGGTGATCCCTGCTCTTTAAGATCGTCGCCCTTCCACAAAACAATTTTTCTTTGGAAGAGTCAGAAACCAGGAACCCCAAGTTTAAGGCTTCTTCCTCAGGAAAACGCTTTTTAAGAAATTGGATATCCTTTCTTGCCGTCATTTTGAGAACGAGTGCTAAATTTTTATTTGAAAATTTGAAAATTTGTTTCCACATCCATTGTTTATTAACAATCTTTTTCTGTACTAGATGGAGTAGTTTCGAGTACATAATCTCTCTTTTGTCTATTAATGATTTTTATTTGTTCTCTTTTGAAGAGGCATCTTACAGGCGTTGTTTGAAAACGTTTCATTGCCAGCTTGTTTGAGAGATCCGAATAGGATTTCGAATTTAATTGTTAGTTTAAGTAACTAATTTGATACAAGATTTTCAGAGCTGGATTTATCTAGTATTCTGAGGTTGGAAAATTAAAGCAGAAAGCATCCCACCCTGGCCCTATTTATCCTGTCTTCCTGCTTTCCCTCAGATAAGATCGTTCCATTTTTATATTTTTATTATCCTATTCAATTTTGATTATTTCTCATATTTTAACCTCGAAAAGAGGATTTTTCTTGTTTCACGTTTTCTACGTGTTCAATGTGTTTTACGTGTAAAACTTATATTTGTCCTCCTATATAGGTCGTTTACTAAAAACTTTTGGAGAGGCTTGGATCGAGCGATTTTGGGACCAGTGCTATGTTTTTGGGATGATCCAGAGCTCCCTCCCTTTCACGCCCTCCTGTCGCCTCCTTTTGCAGATTGCAGGATCTAACCACAATACCGCTCACATCCTGATCCTGTTCCTTTTGGATTCTTCTTTCAAGATAGAAAAACTTTGAAGAACATTTTTATACTAAATTTTTCACTTTGATTGGTTAAGGCTTGACTATCTTCTCAAGTTCTTTTGTGTGGTTTTTCCTTGAGAGTGAAGGCAAATGCCGGATAGTTCTTGGGAAAGGATTCTTCAAATTTTCAATCCACCACGTTAGCTTTGCCTATTAGAGCAAGCACACACAATTTGACTACTAGACTTTTCGTTTTTCTTTCAATTTTTGCATTTCGAGAGTCGGGTCGACTCTTTTACTAAGAAGGGGTAGTGTTACAAAGGTCGAAAAACACCCCTCATATTTAATTTGCAAGGTCTAGTAGTCATCTAAGATAAATGATGTTAACATTTGATAAAAGATAGCGGTTTCTAATCACAACCGCATTATTGTACAAAGCAGTCTTGTTTTAGCTTTGGGCTTAAACAGACGTATTTTCCTAAATACAACCCAATATTTATTTCCCATTATTTCGTTTCCTATTCAACTTATTTCCCTCGGGAACCCACATTTAATTATCTTAATAATCGCGAACCTAATTTCGCAACAGTATACAGGGTGATTCAGGTTGGGCGCACCACCTTACGTGGGTGTATTCCTCCTGAAAATCTAAGACTAAATTTCCTTTACCAAAACTTCGAGGGACTAACGGTTTGGGAGCTACGGAAGATCTTAGTTGACCAATCACAGGGCTTATGAGTGACGTAGACAGGGCCGCTTCAAGAGTGTAAGTCGAGCAGTGCCCGCAGCGGTTCGATTTTTATTGTACGACGTTTCAGTTCGATTTCTAGATGAGTATGACGGCGTCGCCTTCTGGAGATGTCTTCGTACGGCATTCACCTCCGTTCTCGTCGTCCTGATCCTCCGCTTCATAGTTTCAGTCGTCTAGGTCCTCCACTCCGTAGTTTGAGTCGTCCAGGTCCTGCGCTTCGTAGTTCTTGTAGTCCAGGTTCTCCACACCGTAGTTTGAGTCGTCCAGGTCCTCCGCTCCGTAGTTTTAGTCGTCCAGGTGCTGCGCTTCGTAGTTCTTGGAGTCCAGGTCATCTGCTCCGTAGTTTCAGTCGTCCAGGTCCTCCGTTCGGTAGTTTGAGTCGTCCAGGTCCTCCGCTCCGTAGTTCGCGTAGTCCAGGTCATCTGCTCCGTAGTTTCAGTCGTCCAGGTCCTCCGTTCGGTAGTTTGAGTCGTCCAGGTCCTCCGCTCCTCAGTTTCAGTCGTCCAGGTCTTGCTCTCCGTAGTTTCAGTTGTCCAGGCTCTGCAACTACGAGAACTACGAAGCGCAGGACCTGGACGACTGAAACTACGGAGAGCAGAACCTGGACGACTGAAACTAGAGTGCGGAGGACCTGGACTACGAAAACTACGGAGCGAAGGACCTGCACGAGTGAAACTACGGAGCGGAGGACCTGGACGACCGAAACCACGGAGAGCAAGACCTGGACGACTCAAACTACGGAGCGCAGGACCTGGACGACTCAAACTACGGAGAGCAGGACCTGGACGAGTGAAACTACGGAGCGGAAGACCTGGACGACTGAAACTACGAGGCGGAGGACCTGGACGACTGAAACTATGAAGCAGAGGATCAGGACGACGAGAACGGAGGTGAATGCCGTACGAAGACATCTCCAGGAGGCGACGCTGTCATACTCATATAGAAATCGAACTGAAACGTCGTACAATAAAAATCGAACCGCCACGGGCACTGCTCGACTTACACTCTTGAACCGACCCTGTCTACGTCACTCATAAGCCCTGTGATTGGTCAACTGAGATCTTCCATAGCTCCCAAACCGTTAGTCCCTCGAAGTTTTGGTAAAGGAAATTCAGTCTTAGATTTTCAGGAGGAATACACCCACGTAAGGTGGTGCGCCCAACCTGAATCACCCTGTATAACAAAGCCATGGAGTACTTGATAAAATGGTACAATTTCGACGATAACCCTTTTCAATTGTTTGCAATTTTCAATTTGAATGAAGGCACATTTTGTTTTGAAGACGCCATTAAAGTAGTTCAACGTTTGCAAATTAAAGTAAACGAGGATATATTGTTCGACGAAATACATACAGTGAAGAGTCTGTTACCCGTCATAAAAGAAAGTGACCTGGCTGTTGATCAGAAATGGGTTAAAATATTCAATTCGCACAATTTGAAAGAATTGTCCAAAGTTGTTGCTGCAATATTGGCTATGCCCGTGAGCAATGCTTTCGTAGAGAGTATTTTTTCGCTAGTGGGCAACATTTGGACAGATGAGAGAAATAGAATGTCGGTAGATTTGGTCAAAGCGGAGATTTGTACCAAATTTAATTACAACATGACTTGTCAGGAGTTCCACCAATTTATTAGTAATCCAAACCAGGCTCTTTGATTAAAAAGTGTATCAGGGAATTCGGAATATACTTTCAAATTCAAAGCTAATGACCAAAATTGATCATATTTTCCTTCGTTTCGAGAGTTACTTGGAATTAACCAGTGGAAATCTAGGGTATTTATAACTGGTCGATCGACCATAGAAACGTTTGTGAATAGTTTCATCTACAATTTTAAGTTTTATTGTGATTTTGCTTGATGTTCTGAAATATGATTTTAATTTGCCAAAGAAAGCATAATCGCCCGTCCAAATGTATCTTTTTTTTTTTAGACATAGGTCTTATTGCGATTTTTCTTATAAGTTTCTAGTCTACCGATGTTCTTTTAATATAAGGCTATTTCATATTTGTATGATTACTGAATATAGTGATGTAATACTTGTGTAAAAAATTTGCACTGCCTTCGAATAGAGGAAGTTCAAATCCCCCCCCCCCCCCCCCCCCCCCTCCTCTCCGGGTTAGTGGTCGGTGTGAGGTGGCAACCCTGGTTTAAAGTCATTTGGTGCATTCGTTGTCGTTACACGGTCGTGGTGCTTCCAGATTTTTGCAAACCTGGCAGCACCCACCTCCGTGAAGTTAGCCCCCTCCATTGTTGAAAATGTCAAATTTCGAAGTTGTACCAGACTGTACTCAACTTGTACCAGATTGTACCACAAAGATAATGACTTCATTCCAAATAGTTTTTCATAAAATTGAAAAAATCATGAATTCGACGTAGCCCCGCCATTTTTGAGAATCATGTTGGCGTTGTACCGATTTGTACTAGTTGTACCGAAGTTTGTACCGTTAAGCGATTTCCCATTTTCCGAAGTTCACATAACAATTGGAATTAAAATCGTGAAAATTGTGGCCCCGCAATTTTTGAGAATCATGTTTTTTGCGTTGTACCGGTATGTACTAATTGTACCGAAGCTTGTACCGTTGACCGATTTCCCATCCTCGGAAGTTGACATAACAATTGGAATTAAAATCGTAAGAATTGTGGCCCCGCCATTTCGGAATATCAGGATCTTTTTATATGTACCAAGTTGTACTAAGCTTACCCAACATTATACCGTAAACCAAAACTCTCCAAGTCAACAAGACCTCCAAAAAATGGATAAAAAACGAATTCTGAGTTAATTTTTTCAGTTTTCTTTCTAATTTTTATGCTTCTTTGTATTTTTTAAGTTTTGTATGTTTAGGAATGTTGAAGAAATATGAAATATAACGTCAAAAGTACTTTCATCTCGACTTTCATTATCATTTAAAAGAATGTTGAAGGTATTTTCATCTCGACTCATTATCATTATAAAGAATAACTATAATATATTGTAACTTTCTGTGGTCGTTTGCGGCACAGAGCCGCAAATACCACCGTTATTGTGAGTACGTTGTCCTACGGACAAGATTGGAGCTCCTCTTGTGGAAAAAGTGAAAAACCACGAAAATGTCCCTATTGCACGGACTTGGATGTATGCTAGATACACTAGAGCCGCCTCCCTGTAGAGCTGGGATATGCCGCGCTAGCCGAGCCTGAGCGCAGACTTGGGTGTCGAGACACTGGTGAGAAATACAGGCACGGGTGTTTAGCCAGTGCTGCGAGCCAGTGAATCTAACCGAAGCTGCTTTACAGAGCTGGGGTTCGCGTAGGCGCACCGAGCCTGCCTAACAGACTAGGGATTGATTCCCCTGTACTTCTAGACTCGGATGGAGTGTGAACTCCACCGTTGCTAGTGATCAGAAGAACCGCACCGTAGCTGCCTCTAGCTAATCAACGTTGATAATTTGGAAGCTGAAATTTTGAATAGAAAAGTAATTAGAAAAGAAAAGAAATAGAAAGAAAAGATGCAGCTTCACAAAAAGTTGAATTAGATTTAATTTAAAGACAACGCAGTTAGCTGCGTGTCCGGATATCCGGCTTTTATAACAACTAGCTTACCACGCGCGCTACGCGCGCGTCTGAAACTACTTTTTTGAATCTGCATTTTGCAAAAACCACCTTATACAAATCAGTCAGGTCTGAGATATTTTTTTTTTTTTTAATTTTGTAATTCAGTATAGTCTTCATTAAGTTAGATTTTTGTGCGAAGGCACGAACCTTCTATTATAGAATTCATCGATATACATGAAATTAAATATCTGTATCAGGCCATTATGTATTTCACATAAGCTAACCATACACGTCGGTTTCTGTTCAAACGCATCAAATTGCTTAGCGAACTCTGTGCACCACATATTGAAATAATAATGGATAAATCCAAGGTTCGACAAAGGCAATCCAAGATTTGACTTGTACTGTTTTCATTGATTATGGTTTTGTACACCCGTTCTCCTTACTTATAATTTATTAAAATGGAAACTTTGATTGTATTTAACGGTAAATCACGCACTTTTATGCACGTTGCTAACTACAGTTGTTTGCTATGATTTTAAATCGTCAGCTTATTGATTCTACGTTTACAAATTCATTGACTGGCTGTTTTTTTCAAACAATTGCTGTACGTGACTCTCCGCCACTGTAAAACTCATTCAGCATATGTTTGTCGTTGTTTAATTTCTAAGTTGACCCATTATAATTTACGAATATATTTGCTAAGTTAGCGCAATCACCGCGGCAGCTGGTTCGTGGTGTATCCACTCCCATATTTCGGGGCCACCTCAACTATGCTTCTACAATCGAATATTTCAAATATAATTTGTTTGATCATTTTGTACAATTCTCATTTACGCATGCTTTATTATCATATTATGTATCATATTTGTACAGCGAATTTATTATCATTCTCTCTTTTTTTTCTAAATAAAATATTTATTAAATATATGAGTTATATCATAATCGTACTGAATATATCAGTGCATAATCGTTATTTATTTGTATCTGTGTTTTTGTTCTTCCGTATGCAATTGTAAATTGCAATGTATAAAAGTGAATGTGGTAACAATTATTGTTGTTGGTTACTGCGGTACTTTATTATATACAATACTTTCAATCGAATCGGTCGTGTCTCGTTAACCGGTATTCTCCGAAACATTTTTGTGCGTCTGAAATATCCGATGGCTTCTAGCAAAGTCGATAGAAGAGATAATTGTAAGTACTCATTATTTATTAATTTATTATCAAATTTACTATGCCAAGATATGGTCCTCTTCTGCCTGATAAACACCAATTTTCACGTGCACCCAGATTCAAGTTCGTTGTTATAATCTTTAGTCCCCTAAACTTAACTTTCAAAATCAAAATCGGTTCAAGATCGCTATATGGTGATTGCTAATTTATTTAAAAATAATTTTTTACGAACTTTGAGCATACATACTTGGTAATGTATAGACGATTGAATTAGTATCAGTGCATTATATGTTTTAAAATGATCTCCTTGTTATTGAGCATTTTTTTAGTTTTCAAATTTTTGAATAGTTTCAAACTTAAAATATGTTTCATTAAACAATTAGGATGTATTCGATTTTCACCAAATTTTTGCGGATGGTAGGTATGTACTTTGATTTTCGACGAAAGTGTAGTCAATTTTTTAGCTCACCGTTCTTTTGTGTGAATTTTTAAATAATTTTAAACGTGGCAGATAGTTGATAACAATTAGCTCTAGTTCTGATTATACATTGATTATTTATTACTGAGTTCTACTACTACCCAATGATTTCGTACAGAATAATATATGTTACTATTCATAGTTAGAATCGTTTTTTTATTTTTTATATATCTTTGACTTCGAGAATTAATTTAAAAAGTATTTAAAATAATTGCAAACTTAAATTTCTTATACATTTTTTGATGATCTCAAAATACATCCATTAAAATCTTATTGAAAGTGAGGTCACCCATTTCATGGAGTTGTTTCACGATACAAAAAATTTTTAAGAATTTATTCGAGTCCAATAATTGAATTTTTTTTATTTTATAAATTTTATCAGGTGATATTGGTAATCTGTCCATTGATCACGATAGTAACTCTGATATTTGCGATGAAGACGATTCTCCCGATCAGATAGATTTCACCTCTTCGGAGGACATAAAAGCAATTGAACATTACGACAACACTGTGTAATTATAATATTTATGTTACATACCTTTTTATTATATGTGTAATATCGTCTATTTTGCGGATTATTTCATGAATTCTTAATCTTTATTTTTCAGTTAATATTTCATTTCAAAATAATATATTGTATATTACTTTCACTTATTTTCATTTCTATTAGGAAATATTGTACATAGTACTTGTATTAAAGGGAGCATCCATTAATTACGTGAGCTCAAAATTGGGGGGGGGGGGGGGTCCAATAAAATCTCATCAAATCTCATTTGAACTGAGGGGGGCATAATCGGAAATCTCACGTCAACTTTAAAAAAATATAGATTATTTTACAGATAATAAAAAAAAAAATTATTCTGAGTGTTCATTTTGCCCGCTTAAAAAAATCTCATGGCTATTATTAAAATCACTTATTTCGAGAGTAAAAAAAAAAAAAAAAAACTTTCAGTTTTTAAAAGAAAAAAAATGGTATATGCGATATCGGTTATTTTCTACGTACGAATTCTTGGAATTGCGACAACTGCCGAGCAAAACTCATTTTACCAGCCCGTTCGCGGAATTTCCCACTGAGAAATGAAAACTGAAATAAAAAGTTGTTAAAACTCGCTGCTTGTCAGTTAGTAGTTGTCAGTTAGTCGTGATATCTGTATCGTATAAGTCAATATTTTTGTCATTTTTTTTTGTTTAATATAAAACAACTTTAGCGTAAATCTTACGTAAGGGGGAGGGGGGGTCAAACCAAATCTCACTAAATCTCACCTAAGGGGGGGAGGAGTCTGAATTGTATGAAAAACAGCTCACGTAATTAATGGATGCCCCCAAATTTTAATCCATGTAGTATTCCCGTTCAACGTTATCATATGTGTGCATTTCACACTTTTTGAAAATGACTGTCTAATGATCTTCCAAGCATATTAAACATACATTTCTTTAATTTAATATGATCTTAAATTCTATCTTTTTTATAAAATTGAATTTACATTATAAATTTTTTTCACAATATGCTTTAGAGAACTCGTCGGCTACATTGATGGCATTCGAGACACCTAGATTGGTGGGTGTGAAAAACCACAAAATTTTCAAATTTTTTTAAAATAATAACGACGGTGAAAGAGTGCAAGTAACTTGTTGGAACGCGGAGTGCGATCGAGTTGAACCGGTGCTGCGACCAAATTTTGTATGTCATTTAAAATGTTTATTTAATTGCACTGATTTTAATTCATTTCGATTTTTTTATTATAATGATCCCATAGTTCAATTTCTATACCATTACTGCAATGAAGCGATATTCCTGCTACAAAAGCTATTGAATAAATATAAATTTAAATATGCCTAGCATAATTATGCATCGTTTCAGATTTTATTGATGTCTATTTCACATTATATGAAACAATTATCAAACTGTATTGATTTATCACACAATTATATCATACATTACAGATAGCACATATAGATGGTGCATACGCGAAACCAAGTTTAGTCAATAATTTCAATAGAGGCTCGGTGAATTTTGAATTGATTATACAATCAAATACCATAATAAATATTATTGGAAAACACGATTTCCAAGAACCAGAAATACATTCAAAGATGGTAGCTTTTTTCGATGTACTGAATCATAAAAATCTAATTTGTAAGTATATGCGAATTTATATCATTTTTATCATATGTCTCCACCTGCATTACATCGTTTCATTAATATTATTAGTCATTTACAAAATGTTAATTCAAAAAAATTAAACTGAATTTTTTAATTCTTTTCACGAAAAGTACAAATAATTTAATAATAATAATCATAAATATACCTATATCAAATAAAATATTTCAATAATCATATAATCTGAGGTTTAAAATCAAACTCATAATGATATTATATTAATAACGTTAATTCTAAATAAATATTCACAATTATGGTAATAATATTTTTTTTATAAATGAACCTAAATTTATAATGAGTGTGTTTTTTATTTATTTTGTTCCTAATGTTTGATTTCTCTAAACGATTATTTTATTCGTGCTAATGTACTAATTTTACAGGTACACAAGGATATATTAAATCGAATTTCTATGTGTTGAAAAATCAAAATTCAAAGTCAGCTAATTTCGGGTGTGGATCCATAACCGATGGTGACCATAAATTGGAGGTGCGAATTTCCGAAATGGATGCTGACAATTCCTTCCGTAAAGGAAATCACGTCGAAGTTACGGGATTTATGCAATCAAATGGTTAGCTAATTATCCCTTCTACACATTTATACACAGCATTCATACACATCCCTTCTCTAAATTTTTATTCATTTTATTTCATCTATACTTCCAAGTCAGTTTTACTTATTTTATACTATATTTTTGATGATTTATCTTAGTTAGCAATACGTATTATTTTTCATAAAATTATTGCGCAATATATTTTTTTTTCGCATTTAAACGTATTTAATTCCATTCATTAACTCGGAATATATTATATAATCAAATTTTTATTATAAATCTTCTGAAAAATCTTTTGAAATAAGTTCAACAATCTATATTTTCAAAAAGTCAATTTTGGTTCATTCAAACATTTTGATTTTTATATTTCATTTAAATTAAAAGTTGTTGATTTACACTGCGTGACGAATAAATTTTTTTTCTATGTAATGCGGCTTAAAATACATATTTATTATCGAATTTGAAAAAACATTTAAGTAAACGACCATAAGATTTTTGTAGTAACACTTACCATTTTTGTGGAATAGTTCATTACAATCCTAATCAGAAAATGCAGTAACTTGTAGAAAAAGCAAACGGTTAACAGTACAGAAGCTCATGAATTTAAATTAAAAACATCTTAATTAATAGTTGATTATTATTTGTATATAATAAAATCTGACGTGATAGCGCTGTTTTGATTGTGCGGGATATATTTAAACTAAGATTCATTAAACCGTAATACCAACTATAATGACTGTTCCAACAACTTTTTCACACAGTGTTATTAAATCTTTTCAGACCAATTGATTGTGTATTTTTTACATCAGAATATTCATATATTCTGTTTTTTGCATTGTTTATTAGGAAATCCGGTTTATCTTCTACTCAAGAACATGAGTAACATCAGGCTGATCGATCACAAAACAATGTCGGTCAACCAATTGATTCGAGCTAATAAACCGCTCGAAAAGCTTCGGAGTCTGCCTGTGGCCGATGAAGCGGCTGCTAAAAGACAAAAATTAGAGTAGTTGTTTAGCTTGGTAAATAGGTACCGTGCCTGCTCTATTCCCAAATTTGCCAATTATACATTTTATATATGAGCAATGTTCTACTTTTTCTACTATCAAAGTTAGAGTATTCCTTATCTGACCTTATGTAAAAGTGATTTTAGTCAAGTTCAATAAAACTGGAGTACATTGCATTTCAAACCATGCCGATTGAAAATCTCCATTGGCTGAACTCCCTGAGCGAATGGTTTCCAAGATATTTGAGTATAAAGTTATGGATTTGCAGCTAGCATGCTGCCCTTACCCTTGCCATTTTTGAACCTCAACCTCTTAAATATCTTGGTAACCCTTCACTTTGTGGCATCTTGCCCATGGAGACTTTTAATCAGCATGGTTTGAAATGAAACATACTCCACTTTTATCGAATTTGCCTGAAACCACTTCCACTAAAGGTCGGATACGGTGACTTTTATTCTTCACATATACGAAAATCTCTTTAAAGATTTTCTTTTCCATTGATCTCATCACATTTTAGCTAGACATTGCTTATACCATAAGATATTGTATTGGCAACTTTTATTTGCGTTTCATCTTTGTTGAGTTGTTTGACACATTACATATGTTGCTTCTTCATACGTTGATATTCATGTATACCAATAATTTGAGTGAAAATATCCATTATTTCAATTTAATTATAAACCAACGTCAACCCATTATTACTTATGATCCTTGATTACTGGACTTCAGTATGTTAAATACTGATTTGTTCACTAATATTCATACATACTCATATTTACAGTAACAATATCCCATATGATTACTCTATACTGAACTGATGTTTCGCGACCGATTCTTTTCAGAGTATTGTGTATAATCAAATACCGCAGTAACCACCAACAACAATTTGGACCAGATTAAATTTAAATATTTAAACTTACTATTGCATATGCTCTAAAAATATTAAAACGTATATAAATGAATGAAAATCAATTCACAAATTTGCCAATTGTACATCTCACATATTAGCAATGTCTTAGTTTTTATGCTATCAAATTCAGAGGACCCCGTATCTGACCTTATGTCAAACTGATTTCAGGCAAATTTCATCAAACTGGAGTAAGTTGCATTTCGAACCACGCCGTTTAAAATTCTCCATTGGCCGAACCCCCCGGAGCAAATGGTTTTCAAGATATTTGAGTATAAAGTTATGAAGCTGCAGCTGTCATGCTGCCCTTGCCCTTGATATTTTTGAAGCTTATACGTACTTAAATATCTTGACAGCCCTTCACTTCGTGGGATTTAGCCAATGGAAACTTTTAATCAGCATTGTTTGAAATGCAACATACTCCACTTTTATCGAATTTGCCTGAAACCACTTTTACAAAAGGTTGGATACGGGGTCCTTTATTCTTCACATATGCGAAAATCTCTATCAAGATTTTTATATTTCATTGATCTTATCACATTTTAACTGGACATTGCTTTTACACCGTCAGATATTGTATTGGCAACTTTTACTTTTGTTTCATCTCGGTTGAGTTGTTTGGTATATTATGTTGCTTCTTTATACGTTAATATTCATGTATACCAATATCTCGAGTAAAACTATCCATTATTCTGATTCAATTATAAACTAACGTCAACAAATTATTACTGGATGCTTGGACCTTGATAACTGGACTTCAATATGTTCAATAAAAATACCTTTTTTTTTTTTTATATAACTGATTTGTTCACTAATATTCATACATACTCATTGGGGTGGTCCTTATTTGATGTGTTTTTTATGTTTAATGCTCCCATAGGCTCAAATTGTTTGAAATAAATTCTTGTAAATTTTAACAAAGTTACCGGTCTCTCTCTGAATTTTAACCTATGCCTCACTGTCTTTTTACGTTTACCATTTAAATAACATAAAATTATTGGCCCTGAAAAATCAATTTTTTATTTTGGCTAAGGTAATATGTAGTTCAATAAATTTGAAACTTTATCGCAAGGATAGTAACTATCCCACTGAATTTTTATAGACTTTTAGCGATCATAATTTTGGTGTTGCTGCTTGATGTAAAATACCTTTTTTAATTTTATTTATTTTTATTATTAAATTGTTTCTTTAAGCTAAAAATCTATGAAAATTCGGGAGGATAGCTACTATCATAAGGACAAAGTCTACTGAGTTTCAAATTTTTTCAACCATTACTTCAGCTAAAATAGAATATTGATTTTTTAATTCCAAAAATCCCATTTTATTTAGATGGTAAACGTACACACATAGGAAGTGGGGCACGGGTTAAAATTCAGATAGAGACCTATAACTTTGTAAATATTCATTCGAAATTTATTACGAACCATTTATGCCTACGAGAGCATAAAAATTCAAAAATACCTCGAATAAGGACCACCCTAATACTCATATTCACAGTAAAAATATACATTTTGATTACTCCATACTAAACTGACAATAGCACATAATTGTTACTGGAATACTTATGATGATTCTGCATTACTTAGTACGTTAAATAACATTACTTTTTATCGTTTAGTCAATGTTATCTTAATTATAGGATTGATATTGTATTTTTATTCACCTCTGATAATAAATTCCATGATCGCTATATCACTTTGTTAATCATCTGGCTTTTTATCTTATATTTTTATATCAATAGCTGTTATTTATAATCATAATGCATTTATTTTTAAGTTATATCCATTATCCACCATCGAAATATCCACATTTTCATTTACTTGACGTAAACAGTAAAAGATAGGTATAGCATGTGGGTAGCAGTGTCCACACATTAGGTTTTTAATTATCTTAAGTTCTCGCACCGAGTCAACCGTTGTCCAAATCTGTCTCTAAATTCGACTTTTCAAGAATTATCTGCACAGTCGTATGCAGCCAATCTCTGTATTTCTCTTTTTACGTACTACAGGTAGTATAGGGAATGCGCAGTCCATGCCCTATGCAGCTCTATGCAGCGCCGACTTAGGTGCATGCTAGGCCCCTAGGCAAACCCAAATTCATGCCCCCCCCCCCCCCCCCCCATCAAAATATATTACAAGGAGATTCGAAAAAATGGTTGAAAAAAAAATGTTTCATATATCATCTGGAACGAGTCAAGTCAAGGAACCAGGAGCGGAAATAAGTAAAGCATTTTCAGTATAATCGGGAAATGTAATCATACTTATATATTCACTATAGAAGCACAAATTTAACACCAGCTTTGGATAACAAATAATATCAAAACGATAAAGCTATACAAAGAATTATAGTTGCCTATGTATAGTTAATATTCAAACCACAACATTACAAAGGAACTTTTCTGCATTTTTTCTCTGAAAAAGTATTTATGATATCCTCATAATCGATACCATCGAACACATCTTTTTCGATGCACAAAAGCGCTAAAGAGCTCACTTTTTCCTGCGACAAAGTACTGCGAAGATAGTTTTTCACCCGTTTTAGAACAGAAAAGCTACGTTCGCCAGTAGCATTACTCACTGGAAGTGTGAGATATATCCTTAATATAATTTCAACATTCGGAAAAGTTGAAGAGATTTGCTTCTCGATGATGAACTCATAAAAATCTTGTGGTGTTTTCATGTCATTTTTGGAAGCCAAGTCCAGAAACTGATAAACTTCTTCATCAAATTCCTCGCTGGCGATATCACTTTTATAAAACTCTTTGAGATCTCTAGTAATTGTCGCAACTTTTTTCAGATTCAAAGAAGGAACATCGACGAAGAATATTTTGAACTTGTCATTGATTGAACGATAACTTTGCCCCCTCGATAACAATTCCGAAATTAATTGATCGCAAATTGAATAAAATACGTTCACTTTGAAACTTTCTCGTCCATCCAAAACAACTTCGCTGGTATGTGACTCATCAGCAAATGTCGTTCTGTGTCTAGTCCTTCGAATGTCCTTCTCATACATCTTAATCTTTGATAAACTGATGGCTTGTGTTTCAATATCATCAAAATCTTCTCTGATACTTTTTATAAATTCTACGAGACTGTTATAAAGGTCTGTCGCAATTTGGAGACATAGGTGCGGATTCTGCAGTGACTTACTGGTAGCATTGAATCGACTTAATATTTTATCCCATATCAATGTGAGAAGAGAAAATTCTAGCGTGTCAATTTTTTTAGACAATTCCCTTGCTTCTAATTGCACACTCTTCTTCTGGGAAATGTCAACACTTAGTTGATCCAATGTCATTTGTATTTCGTGCTGACCTTTTTGTAAAGCTTTTATAGCACCAGCTCTAGCTGACCATCTAGTATCACAAATCTTTTTAACCGTTAGATGAGTAGTTGGAGAATTTTTGAAATTTTCTTCCAATCTATTCCAGCGGTGTGTTGATGCAGATAAGAAGACATAAATATGTTGAACTAAATCAAAATATTTGGTCGCATGGAGACAACAATCTGCTGCAGAATTCCCAACTAAGTTTAACGAATGACTGGAGCAAGGTACAAATTCCGCAGTGTTGCTATGATTTTTAATTTTAGCTTGTAAGCCATTATATTTCCCAGACATATTGCTTGCGTTATCAAAACTCTGTCCACGACAATTCCGGATATCGATATTCATGTTGACTAGTTCGTTAATCAACACGGTCTCTAAATATTGACCAGTGTGGGAGAAAATTGGAATAAACCCGAAGAACCTTTCAACCGTTTTACCGTCTGGCAATACATATCGAAGCACAATAGTTAGCTGATCTACATGGCTTACATCAGGGGTGCTGTCAACAATTATAGAAAAATATTTTGCTAATTTAACCTCGTTTATCAATTTAGATTTTACCTCATCCTGTATAATCATGATAAACTCATCGCATACGGTAGCAGATAGATAGCTAATCGAGCCTTTTCCTTTTCCTGCATATTTCTCTAAATGATTGGCTAAGAATCCATCGAACTCACTCAAATACTCCAACGCTCCCAAGTAATTATCATTGCCAGCAGTAAAAAATGATTGGTTAGACCCTCGGAATGCTAGCCCATGTTTGGCTAAATATTTTATGGTAGCTATGATTCGTTTCAATACTTCTCTCCAATATTTCTTCTCGTTCTGATATTGGTGTTCTAAATCTGTGTCAATGCGCCCTACAGCTGAAGATCTAGTAACCAAAGTTCCTACTGCTAACATGTGGTCCTTGCTGTTCTCGTGCTCTGATAAACTTTTATGAATATTCTTCCAGTCCTTGTACCCTTCTGTCAGAGTACTTTTCTTATTTGAAAACAATTTACATACATAGCAATATACACAGCCGCTTGAGGAACTATAAACAAGCCATTCCCGTCTAACTGTCTCACCATTTGCTTTAGATCGAAAAAATACCTTCTCAGTAAGTGATCTGGTAACTGCTTTCGATCCTTCCTGGCATGTAGTTTTTGATGTGTCCAAACTACCATGAACAGACGACGGTTTCTCTATCAAAAATTGCCTTTGCATTTCGGGTGTTATAATTTGTGGCCACAGCGCTATATCTTTGGGGTGAGCGATTTTCGTTGCATGACTATTATTTTCATAGTTTGATGAAGCTTCCTCTTCTTCTTCCACATTTCGGTTCGTTGTTTCTTCCACGTTTCTGCTATCCTTTTCTTTTGTATTTTCATCTTGCACATTTGATGTATCTTGTTCGATCGAATTTGCCTCGTTTTTCTCATCATTATTCAAATTTGGCACTGTCGGTTGAAAAAACGAGCTCAAAGAATGACGCATTTTTTTATTTTCTTCTTCTCTTTGTTGTACTTTCTTCCGTTTTTGTGCTCCCGACAACACTTTGGGATTCATTATCTTACCGAAAGTTTTCTGTTCCTGTTTGAGTAGAAATAGGAAATCCAAGGCTCGACATTTGGATCCATACTACTGACTTGTTGCAGAACTTTATCATTCCTATTCCGAATACATACGTAAGATTCCGGAATCTCGCCATCAGCAGTTGTAAAAAACACAGCAGCCACTTCATTAGTTCTCTGAAAGTTATACCGACGTCGATCCACACCTGGCTTCAACGTAAATAGCATACTAAGCTCAGGGACTGGCTCATTATTTTCCAATGCTAATCGCCTTTGATTTGCTCATTCTTCACCCATCATTTGATATGATTGTGCAAATATATTGTACTGCCGCATTATTCGATCTAATGTTAGTACAATTTCGTCATCGAGTTCAGAATTGTGATTCAAGCGATGTTCCGTTGCTTCGCTTGGATCAACTATAAAGAGTTGACCATAACTCGGAGGTTCATTCAAAGCAGAATACAGTGATGTATTCACTTGGTAATAAATCTGACCTTGAATCTTAAAGCAATAGGGTCCAGGTCGTCTTGCGCCAAAATTAAATAGATTGGCATTGAATGAAGCAAACGAAAATGAACTATTGTAGCATCTTATACGTTTATAAAAATCGGTAGACTTAGGATGATTAGCCTCAAACAGTTCACGCAGTTCGATAGCGAAATCGGGCATCGCATCAAGAAGTACACTCCCGTGGCTACAACAATCATTGAACGAATTCCCTCGATTGGCCACCTTCTCTTGTGAAAAATGTCGAGCACCACAATGAATACATAGTACCTCCAATCTCCCAATATAATGTTCAGAAATTTCATCTAAACATTTAATGTTGAAGTTTTGAATATTAGATGACTCTCCGTGTATTGCTCTGAATCTGCGTTGCCGTTCACAATTATCTAGACCGACAATATCAACATCTTGAACAAGAATTGGTAAACTTGACGTATATAATTCATTTTGTGAGTCAAGTTGAATATTTTCTTCATCGTTAATTACTTTGCGGCGACAACCTACATCATTGCTAGAGATTTGCCTCTGACGCCGCTGACATTGAGTTGCATTATTTCTCTCCCGAGTTCTCTCTCGACGTGTGCGTAAATACTCCTCCTCTTCTTCAACAGTCCGAATAATCTTACGACGTGGCATTATGAAAAAAAAACTCTAAATCGACAGCACTGCGCTTACGATAGCCAATGATTGGTCATTGCATTACTGATTTACAATTGTATTAGTCCTTATAATCTCATCATTGGGTACTCCTACATAATGTTTTATTAGGTATGTACTCATAGTTTCATCATTAGGTACTCATAGGATTCATCAAGGTACTCATAAGGTCTTATCAATTAGGTAGTTGTCAAAAAATTAGTTGTGATTACCAGCTAGTTATCAATATGATCAGTCATCGCATATATTTTTGATTTAAATTCAAATATTATAATTTTTTTCACAAACAAATTACAAAATATAGAACAAACGTACAAGAAAATAAATAAATTAAGGTGAAATTTGAAATTATTTTGCTATATATACGTATTGAACGGGTGTTAAACTCCTTCTATTGGAGACCTGAAAAAATAAACAGTTTAATGAATACAAAAGTTATATGAATCCAAAAATTTGGGTTACGTACCTGATATGAATTATGCAGGGTGGATCCCTATCGTCCGTACACTGTAAGTAGGTCAATTAATTCAAATTATCTGATCGCTGGGACCATGACCATAGTCAGTTGACAACGAAGCGATGTTTGAGAATTTAACCTGAAAATAACAGTAACTACAAAACATCTCTTCAGTCGTAAGTTTTACAATTTGGATATTGAAAGGTATATGATATCAGCAATTTTGCATAGAACACGCTGGTAAGAAGAAATTGCAAACTTTCTTAGATTTTTGCTGGTGAAAAGTTGCAAACTTTCGTAGATTTGACACGATATTTCAAACAAAGAACGCGCGTTGCTTTTTGAACAAGAACCACACGTTGCTCTATGCATGCGCATTGCGTAGCGCGCATTTCGCGGTGACGAAAGTTGCGTCACATCCGTTACAATCTCTTTTTTAAGGAAAGGAAAAGAAAGATAAACAAAAATATTATTTAGAACAAAAAAATAATGAATTAATGATAGAAAATAACTTAAAACTATCGCGCTTAAGATTAGATTCAAGAAATAGGTTTGCGCAGTTATAATCGTGATCTGCGACTTTGATATTTTAATTTCTTTTTTGAACAATTTTCAGATAGAGTGTGATAATAGAAATTTAATTTTTATAATTGAATAAATTGAATTTTGATACCGCGTATCTCTCTACCGCAATTTTAGCCGGTGAGGTACTACGAATTTAAAATGGAATTAATGGTCACGCACAATTTTAGCTACGTGCCAGGTAAAATGGAAGCTATGTGGCTCGCTGGGCGCTTTGCCTCAGATCGGCCTAAAGAATAATAATGCAAGTGACTCGATGGGCGCTTTGCCACACAATCGGTGCCGAGCGGCTTGGCGGCCCCTTTTTTATACACGCCGCGGCGCGATCACGCGATATCCGCGTGATGCTCGTCGCGGGGTGCATAATGGACGCGGCCCGGACGTTACAATATGTAATATATTCTTTTTGCAACTCAGTGCGCAAAGTTCGACTTTTGATGCCTCTTTTGCGTGCGCAAAGTACCCGTTTCGCGCACTAGTGCGCAAAGTGCTCACTTTGCGCACTGAGTTGCAAAAAGTATTGTACGATACACGTGCGCGTACGTGATTAGGTTCACACTCGAGTCCTTGTCTCCCTCGCTTCGCTCGGGCGACAAGCTAACACTCGTGTGAAAATCACGTACTTTGCGCACTTGTGTCGTAAACTACTATTTTTAACTCTTATGTTTTTTTTTTTGTTTTTGTTTTTCAATTTTCGTATGCTTAGGAACGTTAAAGGAATATTAGAAATAATGTTAGGTACTTTCATCTCGACTTTTATTATCATCATAAAAATTAACTATCTTTATTAATTTCTTGTTTTGTTTGGTTATTTCAACGTTTTATAATGACTAAAACATATTCGGAGTCCATCTTGGTGAAAAATCAATTTCCTTCATCGTGAAAAATACATGAATAATGAAATAGATTTCTTCATGGGATCAATTCTGGCAAGTAGTAAGAAATATTCCTCGAAAAATATCGTACTGGTTTTATGCTAAAATTATGAAACGTGATCAAACATTATTAGAGATTTTTTATTCTACGATTATTCATTTTTTCATTAAAAAAACTGCGGAACAAAATAATTTGCGAACCTCGTAATACTAATAATTCATCTTGTAGCTGAATAGATACCCCCCCTCCTCGCCGGTCAACTCGCCCCGTCAGCATGGAAGTAAGCATTTTTTTACTCTCTGGATGTGTGCTGAATGCAAGGCAGCCTGGCCTGGTGTTTGAAGAGTGGGGATGCCGCACGTCTTCGACATCAGCGTTGTATGTCTAATGCGTGCGGCTATACTACATCATCGCACAGTGAAGTATACTATACTACACGCCACACGCTGAGAGCAGGCGAAGAGGTGCCACCAGACGGGCTATACAGAGCGATAACTACTTTGAATGTAACTATCACATGAAATCCATCGATAAAAATTATTCTGGAAAAAGGCTGCTCATATTATTTTCGCTGTAATATTTTCATTATTTTCTCAGGGCATATTAGAGAATCTTTGTTGCGTGCCCAATGCTTTTGTTTTCTTGCGTAACAACCATTTAGGTGCAGTTATGGAGCACGCAGAGTCAATTTCAAATCTTCTTCTATCGAAGAAGTACAAGCACGTACAAGACGTACGTGGTGCACCTGTAGTACCGAGCTCCGACGTTTATACGGAAATCAGTAAAAAACTGGACAGCGAATAAAACCAAAATATATTTATGTAATTCTGGAAACAAATAGTTATCAGATCACAACAAAACTGCGGGAGTTCCATGATATTCCATTGGAACAAACTTTTTCAGAATTCGACGACAGTGTAGGAAAAGAAAATAATTTCACTAAGTCTGACACTATTAGCTTTAATCTCGAATTCCCGTATAAAACTTGGCTGTTGATGAGACCCGAAGTTGTCCAATATACGGCCGTAGATAGATCTCGACAAATGCTGATGACTTGTAATAACTAGCAACATTATTTCACATTCAATAAACGATGTCAAGAACAATAACAAAATCAAATATTGTTTTGTGCGATGGCCCTTACACCGTTACACCACAGGATACACGTTTGATGGATTCACGTTTAATCTTTACGTATAACAAAATATCGAATACTTGAGGATCCAAGTGCTAACAGTAATTTACAGTAAACAGGGTGAAAATTCGATTCAAAATAAGAAGAAAAAATCAACATCGACTAATCCGCGACAACATAAATGCAACGCGGTTCAGCACGACCATTTAGTAAATTTCTTGGCAACACACACCGAATTTGCCAACCGTGGGAAGCTGGGAATTCGTGGAAACGACACCTATAAACAGATTTGGGCAAGGTACTTGGTTAATATGTTTTTTTAAATTATATTTGGACACAATAATTTAATCAGCAAGCCTGTTTGATTACTTAGTAAGTGACGTTCTTTATAGCTTGACGAATGAGTTGAATGAAATGGGGCCAAAAAAAACGTGGCAGCAGTGGCTAGCGGTGAGTGATAATATAGTGTATACTTCCATATTTTGATTTATTGGAGAACTTTATATACATATAATATGTCTTTCTGGAGTAGATTGGAGTGCTCGCGGCGTGTAAATAAAACGAATTGTTTCTCTGTAAAATAGAGATTTCTTTAATTCGGTTTTCCTTACATTATCGTTTGCAAACATCTTAATATCTTATCTTATATCATATCTTATATCTTAATAATTCTTACCTGTAAAATAGAGAAACAACATTCGATGATACTTTTCCACGCTGTTCTTTCCTTTATTTAATTCTTCTGTTCTTTCTCTATTTCACTCTCACGAATTTTTCTCTCCACGTGTCTCTACTTCTATAATTCCTCTATTGCACAGTCAGGTGCCTGGTTTACCTACCCGCACTTTGTGCGGGAGTATTTAAATTGGGAAACTGAGGTAGTGCACCGCGTCTACCTTACATCTCCCTCCTCCGTGGAAAAAAAAATTCGTTTACAATTTTTTTTTTTTTTTTTTTTTTTTTTTTTTTTTTTTTTTTTTTCTTAACTATTTACATTTAGTGTTTCCGCACTTTGTGATATTGGGATCAATTTTGTAATGTGGAACAAATTCGATTCTGATTTTTTGTGACCTGTGTCCACGCTATATATTGAATTTGACACTTTGTCTAAAACTCTGAAAGGCCCGATTCTTAGTTCCTCTAATTTTTTTCTGTTTAATCGATTACCGTTTTCAACGTACACAAATTCTCCCACTTGAATTGTATAGTCTTTTCTATTTTTGTCGTAATTTTTCTTATTGTATGTATGGTACTTATTGCTATTTTCTAGAGCGGTCTTTCGGTCTCTTTCTAGATCTTCCTTTGTTATTGGCTGCTTTAATTCTATTGGCAATGCTGTCGTATCAAATCCTTCTAATAGATATTTTGGACTAAACTTAGTGACCGTGTGTTCCGTTTCGTTGTATTTTTCTATGCATTCATGCGCTATGGTTGTCCATGCCTTTCTTTTATTTTCTTCTTCGTTTATCCTACATCTGATTTTGTTTACTATTGTTTGGTTTAGTCTCTCGTTTAACCCATTAGAGAAAGGTGTGTTCACCGCTGTGAATATGATCGGTATGTTTTCCCTGTCTAAAAATTGTTTAAACTCTTTGGAATTTATACCAGGATATTGGTCTGACAGTATCATGCCAATATTGTTGTTCTCCAGTATTTTCTGAGTTAATTTAATAAAGTCGTTTGAATTTTGTGTTCTTGATGTTAGTATATACCCGAATCTTGTAAAATGATCTACCAATAAATGTAAATATCTTTTCGTGGATCGTGAGCCACCGAAGCCCCCGATCGTGTCGATTGAAACTATTTCAAACGGACGTTTTGCGGGGCCTAATTGAGACATAAGGCCAATTTTTTCCTGCCCTCTTGACTTATTTTTCTTACAGATCTCGCAGCACTTACATGTCTCCTTTATATTTTTTTTCAAGTTTTTAGCTGTATAGTGTCGTGTGATTTTGTTCTCTAGCTGATTTATCCCTAAGTGGCCGAAGTTTCGGTGTGTTTTTTTTATCAGTTCTTTACTGAAATTTTCGGATAGTACAATTTTCTCTCTCTTTCTACTTTTCTTATAATATATTTCATTTTTTAATTCTAGTTTTTGGTCGCTTGGCAGTAAATCTTTGTTTTGTTTTTGATCTCTAATAATTTCTTCTACTGTTATTAGATTTACAACTTTTAAAATTTCTTCTTCGTTTTCATGTGTGTCTAACACTGGGTTCCTACTTAGGCAGTCCGCTTCCAAATTGCTTTTGCCCGGGCGGTATATTATTTCCATATCATATTGTGATAAGTAGTACGTCAGATCTCCTAACTCTTCGTCCGTCCTCGCCTTTACGTTCAATTTTTCTAGGGGTTTATGGTCTGAAAATACTTTAAACGATCTTCCTAACAGCCAGTGCTGCCAATATTTTACAGCCTCTTTAATTCCTAAACATTCTAGGTATATCGCTTTTCTTTTCTTTTGGGACTCATTTAATTTTTTTGAAAAGTACGCTACCGGTTTTTCTATCTCTTTTCCCGTTTCGTTCGCGGGTTGTAGTTGTTTTAGTACTGCTCCTACCCCTTTTATTGATGCGTCTGTGTAAATATGTATCGGTAAATCTGGGTCGAATATGGCAAGAACCGGTTGAGTGCAGAGGTATTGTTTTATTTTTTCGAAGGCTTCTTGGCAATCCTTCGACCAAATGAATTTCTGTCCTTTTCTTAATAGATTATGGAGTGGGTCTAGAATAATAGATATGTTGGGCACGTATTCATTGTAAAAATTGATTTTCCCTAGAAATTGGCGAATATTCTTTTGTGTTTGTGGCACAGGGAAATTTCGTATTGCGATCAAGTTATCTTTAATTGGGGCAATAGAGTTGTTTTTTATGATATGACCCAAATATGTGACCGACTCTTCTGCAAACGAGCATTTCGCGAATTTCAATCTGAATCCTTCGATTTTAATGGCTTCTAGCAATAGCGATATTTGCTTCATATGTTCCTCAAATGTTTTTGAAAAAACTAAGATGTCGTCTATATAGTTTACAGTGAAGTCTGACAGTTTATGTTTTCGAATAATATTGCTCAGTATTCTTTGAAAAATAGCCGGCGATGTTTTTAATCCGAAAGGCAAACACGTCCACTGAAAGTGCCCCTCTTGAGTTATAAACCCGGTTTTCGACCTATCCTCAATTCTTAGTGGGATCGACCAAAACGCCGAATTGATATCGAATTTCGAAAAGTATTTGCTATTTCTCGTTTTTGCTACCAAATCCTCGATTAATGGAAACGGCTGTTTTTGCGGTATTATAATCTTATTTAAATCCCTGAAATCTATACATAATCTCGATCTCCTATTTTCGTCTCTCTTGTATGCCAGTGTAACTGGGGCCGCGAACGGGCTATATGACTCCTCTATTAAATTTCTTTCCAATAATTCCGAAATTTGTGATTCTATTTCTTTTTTGTCTTCTATCGTACATCTGTACGGTCTTTTGCTACAGTATTTTTCCATCGTCAGTTCTATTCTAGCTTCATAATCTCTCACCGTACCGATGTCGTATTTGTCTTTGGCAAACAATGTTTTGTATTTTTCAATGAGGTTTTCTATCACAGATTTTTGGTGGTAGTTCAAGTGATTTATCGCAATGTCTAACTTGTCTACATCTAAGTGTTCATTGAAATTAATCTGTTTTGTCTCGTTATTTATCGCTCTTGGTTTTTCCCTGTCTATCTGAGGGTTGACCCGTAATTCTCCTACTTCCCCGGTTGTGTCCGCGGTTTTTTGTTCTATCTCTAATCTTTCGTTTTGTTTTAGATTGAATTTTTGTATGCAATCCAAACCGATCAAAAATTCGTAGTTGAAGTTATCGTTGTTGACTACAAAAACGTCCATTTCTTTTTCCAAATTTAGAATTTTTATTTTTACCCTGATCGTACCTTCAGTTTGATTCACACCATTAATCGTTCTCAAGTTTATCTTTTTCTCATGTGTGCTATTGCTGTTTTTTAAATTTAGTATTTTCGCATTTATTAATGATACATTTGAGCCTGAGTCATATATTCCAGTTACTTCCAATGTATTATTTAGCAATACCTTGAGTTTGATTAATGGTGGAATTCTGAGTTTTTTGGCTCGTAATTGAGCTCTGTTTCTAGCATCGCGTTATTCACCACTTTGACTTTGTTGTCCTTGAACCAGCAGGACGATTCAGGATGAAAGCGTATGCCTTTGTTTCTGTCTTTGCAAATTTTACACGGCGTTTTTTCTACTTTTTCTTTCGTGTCGGAAGTCTTGTTTTTTTTGTCAAACTTATTTTTCTGAACGAGGTGTTCCCATTTCCCTATGTCGTTATACAGGTCTTCGGTTTCGGTCAAGGTCTCTCTGTCGATTTTGTCAGCTACGAAGTTTGGCAGGCCGCTTGCAATGAGGTCTATCAACGTCCCTGTATCTATCGTTTTCCTGACTTCTAGCAACAACTTCTCTTTTCTTATCGCGTATTCTAATAGAGAGCCTGTCTGATATTTGAACGAAAGCGCGTATCTGATAGGAGACCACCCCTTACTTCCGAACGTTTCGCAAAAGTTTTTCTTCCATTTTCCCCATTCTGATTCTACTGTGAGTTTCATCAACATACAACTGTACCAGTCTGCAACAGGCTTTTCGATGAAAAATCTTAACATTTCAATCTTCTTTCTGTCTTGATCTATCTCAAAGCGCTGGCATTCTTTCTCGAATTCGTGAACCCATTGGTGCGCGTTGGAGTTCTTTCCCGTAAACTTTTCAATTGTGAAATCTTTTGATATTTTCCCCAAATTTTGAATTTCAGATTTTACCGTTCTTTCCTCTAGTATTTTCTCTAACAGAGCTATCATCTTTCCGTCCGAGTCTTTGGGTCCGGGTGTAGCCGTAGTTTTCTCTTCTTTGGTCTCCTCCAGGAAATATTCTCCGAATTGTACGTTATTATCTTGGTCTAGGTACGTTGCTTTTAATTCTTCTGATAAGGTGATCCAAACCTTTCTTGTTTGATGTCTCTTCTTCAGTGTATTTTTTACTTTAGCAAAAGTTTGTGTTTTTACTAACTCTGTGTGTAGAGTTGTTGGCTGGTATTCGTCTGGAACGCCGAATGAGCGACCGTCCGGTGTCCCGATTGAGGTTAGGCACAGCACGTTCGTTTTCCCATCCGAAGTCCCTCTTATCGTGAACTCGAATTCCAATTTATCCATCGTGGATTGTGTATGAGAATGTTGTTTTATAATATGTCTTTCTGGAGTAGATTGGAGTGCTCGCGGCGTGTAAATAAAACGAATTGTTTCTCTGTAAAATAGAGATTTCTTTAATTCGGTTTTCCTTACATTATCGTTTGCAAACATCTTAATATCTTATCTTATATCATATCTTATATCTTAATAATTCTTACCTGTAAAATAGAGAAACAACATTCGATGATACTTTTCCACGCTGTTCTTTCCTTTATTTAATTCTTCTGTTCTTTCTCTATTTCACTCTCACGAATTTTTCTCTCCACGTGTCTCTACTTCTATAATTCCTCTATTGCACAGTCAGGTGCCTGGTTTACCTACCCGCACTTTGTGCGGGAGTATTTAAATTGGGAAACTGAGGTAGTGCACCGCGTCTACCTTACATACATATATTTTCATTTATTAAAAAAGTTCAGTTTTACGAGCGTGTTTCTTCTCGATGCCAAAATAATTTATAACTATTTTTGTACAATTTAAGTCATGGCAAGGAATAGTACGAAAAGCTCGCGATAACAACGGGGACATCCAGCGAACAATGCGGCAAACAGGGAACCCGAGTCCGGTTGAGCCGTTAACCGCGCAAGAACAAATGATAATATCCACTGTCGGAAAAGAGACGTCATCTGGGATGGAAGAATTGATTTCGTCAGTCAGGTTTAGTACAAGTATTAATTCAGATTTTGACGAAAACTACGAAGAGCTGATTGCGTTGGATGTGCCACCCGCGGGGCAGAGTAAAAAAGACAAAACCGCTCCGCTAAAAAGAAAACGACAACGTTCAGCCGATTTTTTGAAAAATGCACATGATCGTAGGGAGGTGTTGACATCATTGAGCAATACATCCAAGGAGAGCCTCGCAGAAATCAAAGTAATAATATTATAATATCTACAAAAGCAGAAAAATGTGTGCAGTGAGGTGTATCGCACTTAGAGTATGAAACGTTATATATTTTTCATTATTCGTAATATTTGTTTACAGAGGCTGAATAATAACTTGGAGTTATGGGTGCCACGGCTTCTAATTACATTAGAAAAACTAGCGGGCGACGGAAATATTAGAGATGTAGAAGGAGGAATTGCGAGCGTTACTAACAGCGTATCCACGGTAGTAGATGCGGTTACGAGGTATTTTCAATAATCAGTAATTCATACTTTTAATCACCTTTATTGATGTAATAAAAGTATTGGTTTTGGTCGCCAATTAAATTTTATGATTTTGACAAATTATTACATTTTCGTAACTTTAGAATCCTATAAAACAATTGATATGGTTTAGTTAATTTTTAGATTAAATTAGAAAGAATGTAAAACCGACATTCAACATGGGTAGTGAAATAGTTCGAACAGTGCACACAGTTGTGGCCGTAAATACTATCTCAAGCAAAATTTCTAAAAAGATTATTAATCATTATGAAAGCCGCTATCTTGCTATTGAAATGTTTTATTTTTTGTTTCATAAAAATTGACAAAATGGCGGTGGTTTGAGAAAGAAGTATAGAATTTAGCCTATCTCTCCGTCAGTTTTTCTTTAAAAAAAACTTCCATAGCAAGATAGCAGCTTTCATACTCGTTAATAACACTTTTACAACCAACCGTGTACACTATCTTTTTTTTCGAAGACATTTTTAACCGTGAATAGAATTGTAGAAAATTAAAAATATACGTTTAAAAATGTATTTTCTGTTGTTCGTGAGTGCTTTGATTTGACATAAAAATATTAGACTGATTAGGGTATTTTAACCACCACAAAAAAAGAAAGGAATATCAGCTATTTTACGACCTGCAGTTACACTAGAACGATTACTATATTCAAGCTTAATTTTCGTCAATTCGGAAGTACCGGTTGACAATTTGCTCACGAATGATTCTTCCACGTTCAGCTATATTATTATTAGGTGGATCGACTTGAAAATAAACCACATCACCTTCAACAATTTCGTCACCTTCTGGCAGGTCACTGAAACATTATAACGAACAAAATAACTACACGCAAAGCATTCGAGTTGTTAACAGGCAAAACGCACCGCAGAAGCACCGCCACATTATGCAGAAAAGCGCATGCTTTAATAAAACAACCAGCCGGCGCAGGCTTGTAATGAAGGGTGCGATCCCGCTTTAGACATCGCCACCTTCCTTTCAAACATCCGAATACTCTTTCTATCATACTCCTAGTGCGAGTATGACTATGAGTATACCGGGCTTCCGGAGACTCTGGCGCGGGGTTTCTATATGGAGTCAACATGCCTGGCTGCAATGGGTATCCTTGGTCACCCAAAGTAACGCAATTCATTGATTTCAGACAATGCAGTTCAATTGACGAAGCCCTCGACAGTAATTAATATCGCGAATTTAATGCCATAAAGGGATATCGTTGTTGAATGCTTTTATGGCATATACTAATGCCAAAAAGGCATGTAGTTTTTTCAAACTTTGCCTATCGCTTTGAAAACATTATAATCACATAGAAAGTAAAAAAAAAATCAGTTTTCCTGAAACTGAAAGGGCATATAGTCTAAATGATTTTCACTTTCGGCATTAATTGTTTGACCTTTTTTTGAGCTACTGCTAAAAAGGCATGTACATTTTTTAATTACATGTCTTCTTTGAATTATCTCAAAAATTGAAAAAAAATTAATGCCAAAATGGGATATCTTTTTGACCATAGGTTTGACCCTTTTGGATTTAGTAGAACAGATTCTTTTTTTATAACTTTCTATTCGTTTTACATGTTTTCAAAGCGATAGGCAAAGTTTGAAAAGACTACATACCTTTTTGGTATTAGTATACCATAAAGGCACATAACGACGATATGCCTTATTGCATTATAGATGCGGTATGTGGTGAAATTTGTATTTGCGTGTTGTATTGCATTGTAATTTATTTTTGTTTATATGCCTTTTTGGCATTATAGATGCGATATGTGTTGAAATTCGAATTTGCGCGATGTATTTCATTATAATTTATTTTTGTTTATATGCATTTTTTGGATTAATTATTATTAATCATAAAAACAAAAAGGCATATGTATAATAGGGTGGTTTAAAAGAAATTTTTTTTTTTTCCTTCAAAACAAGTTCAAAAGTTTTATTTAGGTATGAAAATATTCGTTCTAAAATTTAAGCCCTTAATATTAATATTAAGAGGTGGCGTAGCGCGAATTTCTATTTCACATTTAAATCGCATAAGAATTTTTTTTTTTTTAATTTCATACCTCGATAATGGTATATTGTACAGACAATATAATGACATATTTTTATAGATAATTGAATGGTCTACAAAAAAGGTCTCTTTTAATTTTTTGCTAACTCAACTCTTTTTACTACTTACCTAATTTATTAATACATTCTTGGTACCTACTCTAGGTGAGTCTTAAAAAAAGTTGAGTTCTCAAAAAATTATAATAGACATTTTTTCTAGACCATTTAATTCTCTATAAAAATATGTCAGGGGCTTGTCTGTACAATAATGCCATTACCGAGGTATAAAATTCACAACAAAAAATAACAAATTTCCGATGTAATTTAAATGGGAAATAGAAATTCGCGATGCGCAACTTCTTAATATTAATATTAATAGCTCAAATTTTGACAGGCATATTTTTATACTTAAATGAAACTTTTTAACCTGTTTGTAAAAAACAACAATTTTTTGCGTCTTTTTGAACCACCATAATGTATAATTATAGGCATTTTTGGTCTTAGATTTAGTGTATATAAGAATATCCATTTAAAGTTGTTCGGAAGCTATTGTGCTATTAAAAAAAAAATATTATGCTTTTATGACTCTTAAGATAGATCTATATACGGATAATATGGATGTGATATGTTTCAATAAACACGTTAACAAAACGTATGTTGTATTATTTACGTATCTAACATGCGGTCGTAGTACTTTTAAATAAAAATCTCGCAATAAGGCAACGCTGAAGGCTACAAGCAGGCAGTTAGCTATTTAAATTTAAAAGAAAAAAAGGTTGGAATACTAAACATACTTATAAAAGACCAAAATGTGGAAGATTCCATTATTATGTCGAAATCGAAGAACATACGTCATAAAATTTGGAAACCGATATACCAATTTGGTGGGAATTAATTACCTAACAAAAAGAATAAGCCAACGCGGTGTCGATCCAGTCGATTCATCTCTTGCTTTACAGCAGATTCTCTCCACACCCTCGCGTCATGGGTGGAACCCGGGAAAAAAGTTAGGGAAGTTATACACATTTTGTGGTCACATGTGGCTTGAACGTTCAGTGAATGACTCCTGTTATGGTTGAGATACATCCATGGCATTTCAGATGGTGGAAAAATCGGAATCTGCGTACCGTCGATGCATCCAATTATTCCTGGGAATCCAGCGATCGCTTGAAATCTAAAGCGTCTCTGTATAAATCTTATCAAAGCTAACGAAACAAATAATAAGGTTGAAATAAGATTGGATCATAACGAATTATATTATTACCCAGCAGATATTCGTGCTCTTTCAGCTACGGTCTGTGGGAATTTAACCCACTGGTTTGCCAAATTAGACATGGCAGTTGAAACTCGACGCACAACTCGACTCACAGATGTCTGTGAAATACAATGATGCTCGGACTCCCCGATTGAACGTTGATAGCTCCCTGGAGCTAAAAATCTCAGGGTACACAAGACCTGTGAATTATTTTTTTTTTAAATTATATAAGACTGGTCTAAGACGTTCAGCTCGTTTGGCTGCTAACTCTTGCTGAAAAATGTAACTTCATGCTCATTTCATATTGACCGTCTGAAAATTTATAGCAGTCAAAATACAATAACGTACTTGTAACAGAATCGGGATAGACGTGTTTCTAATCTGCTGGATTCGTGGCGTCAATAATTCGCACAGCCATGCTACGGTCTCTTTTTGTAACCTGCGGGAATTAAAGTAACGTATGCCTCTTGGTCGATGCATAAACTGAGCGACATTGAATTTGAATTTGGTTATTATAAATTGACGTTATGCAATAAATTTATCGTTTTTGAAAATTAATGCTGTTGCAATACGAAAATGCATAAGTTGAATTTAATTGCTATTTCATTGGAAGACTTTTTCAACAAAGGTGGGTCCTCAGATTTGAAATGGCGTTTATATCACGACTAGGGTAAAATGAGACAAAACTGTCCACCCATAAAAACAATGGTCAGTATCACTTATTAAATTTCTCAATTTCAGAAAATATAATATTTTACAAAACCTGTAATGCTGTCGAAAGTATTCGCGCGGCATTTCTTCGAGCGGATTTGAAGCATCACGTAAACCAGCATGACGTAGTCGTATTATCTGTGCCAATTCCCTATCTTCATCAGCATCTATTTCTTCATCGAGTACAACAATACCCAATACAATATTAGGATCCATATTCTTCCCTGTATGATATGATATCAATTATATATTAGATATATATTGAAAATGTGATTTGTATTCTACGATTAGTAGAACCGGAGATAATAATTCATAAAGTCGATCACTCACTTATTTTAAAAACAATTTTAATAACTATAAAGAAATATACGGGTTACCTTTTTTCACACATATTTAATAAAATTTACTCCGATTTAAAAAAAAGAGATAATTCCGTACCCGATTTGAGGTGGAATTGCCCCTTTTATTCGATTGACAAATAGTAAATTTGAAGACCGTCAATTTTCAACGCTACTTCACACCCGAAATTAGAACAGAACAAATGCACTTACCGCTTAGTATTTTTCTTAGTAAAATATCTTTAATATCTTCAATCGTAAAATATCTTCAATTCAAAATCACTTCATTAACCAACAAGATTTCAAACTGTGACACATATAGTTACGGCGTTGCATAAACGCGCAGGATAACTTTTCGCGGTGTGGCTATCGGCATGGCAACAGATAAACGTCAAAATTACAGAATACGAATACAGCGATTGTGCAGCTATAAAAATCCAGAAGAATAAAGCTACCTATTGGCTGTTTCCAATGAAACCGCAGTTATTTCTGCAGCTATGCGTAGCTGCAGAGTTAGAGAATAAGCCCCCAGAAGTACTAGTGCTAATAAAGCGGTAAGTTTGGGTGTACTCCAGAATGCAAATTTGTGTACAGTTTTGACGATTGATCAAAATAAAGTTACTGTAAAAAAAACTGCAGCTTCGACAGCGTAATACATATTCTTGCTACTGCATGTGGTAATAGCGAATTCCGTGGAGCAGTCGATGCTTCGAAAACTGACAGTTCAAGGTTTTTACAACTATACCTGAATAAAGGACTTTGTCCAGAGACGTACAAAATGCGTGCCAAGTTATTGGGCAAAGTTGAAATTTTATTGAAAAAGATAAACCACAGGGTACAATTTCTATGCCGATTCTACCATCTCAAACTTGACTGAATGGGTGTTTAAGGACATGCCAAGTTATGATGAAATATCAGTATGCGGTAAATGTAAGAGTCAAAAGAGAAGACAGGTAATTTTGTTGCCAGCCAATGTTGATATTCTCCGAGATACCAAATTCTCTGCACTGGAGGAAGCCGTTACGCAAGGCAAACCTACCACTAGACATTACTGCAATGAACAAATACCCATCTTGACTAAATATGGGCGACATATATTCATTGAGTGCATAGTGGGGTCGAATAACGATATAGCTGAACTTGCAGACTTTCCTGCACTGTGTAACTGCGGCACAACGAAATATAATCTGGCGGGTGTAGTAGCACGTCGCGGAGGTCAAAGATTGACATCTATCGGTCACTATACTGCTTTGATTAATTACGGACATGATTGGATTTTATTTGGCGACAATCACAGGAAACCATGGCACGTGTCTGCGAGTCTTTGCCTTAATCCGCACCTGCTCGTTTACGTGAAAGGTTAGCACGTTTTTCACAGCTCAGAATATGTGCATGCACTGTGATACTGGATGTTAAAGTCATTCCGAATTATGATAATGAAAGTAATCATCGGAGACTTTCTAGAATCTAGGGTTATGTATATCATCCATGAAACAAATCATATGGATGGAAATCGAAAAGAACAGAAGGCTGTGGAATAGCATATGTATAAGTCATGAGACGATACGAGTATATGTATAATTATTCGAAAAATACAACAAACATAAGAAATTGAAAAAAAAAAATTATTACATACATTATTATTATTATTATTATTGTTACACGGGATGAATTCACCCCTTGTACATAATCTTAGTCATAATTCCCATCAAGTAGTCTGGGTAGATAAATGAAATACCTTCTAAAAATAGAACTGTCGGTTGCTGCGTCAACAAATATTATTGTAAAAACGACAGTCTGCTTCTAGCTTTTGCCTAGATCAGACCTGTATTTCCGAATACATACTTTTCTTTAATTCACTTAATATCGCTTTGGTTCACTTTATTTCCCTCGGGAACCCACTATAAATATCTTATTTTACCTGCAAACTAGAACTTGCAACATTATTATTATTATTATTATTATTACGTATACAGGGTGATCCAGAATGAGGTATTTTCCTTCTACCAGTGGATTCTTCGTTAAAATCTAAGACGAAAATTATCAATGCTAAAATGTCGAGGGTGAAGCCGTTTTTAGATAAGAGCCGTTCAAAGTTAGCGAATACGAGAACAGATACGAAACTACCTCAGGGCCGCGATCGTCGTTTTGTCAGTTGGCGAGATCGCGGTGGCTGGTGACGCGTCGCGAGGACCGCCAGACCGGCGGTGCGGCCCTGAGACAGTTTCGTATCTGCTCTCACATTGGCTAACTTTGAACGGCTCTTGTCCGAAAACGGCTTCACCCTCGACATTTTATCATGGATAATTTTCGTCTTAGATTTTCACGAGGAATCTACTGGTGGAAGGAAAATACCTCATTCTGGATCACCCTGTATAGTTTTTCTCTATAATGATAATGAAAGTCGAGATGAAAGGACCTAACATCATTTCTAATATTTCTTCAACGTTCCTAAGCATACGAAAATTGAAAAAATACAAAAAAAGCATAGAAATTGGAAAAAAAATAAAAAAATTAACGCAGAATTCGTTTTTTATTTATTTATCGGATGTCTTGTTGACTTGGAGAATGTTGGTTTACGGAATGATGTTGGGTAAGCTTAGTACAACTTGGTACATATAAAAAGATCCTGATATTCCGAAATGGCGGGGCCACAATTTTCACGATTTTAATTCCAATTGTTATGTCAACTTCCGAGAATCGGAAATCGGTTAACGGTACAAGCTTCGGTACAACCACTACAAATCGGTACAATGCAAACATGATGCTCAAAAATGGCGGGGCTACGTCAAATTCATGATTTTTTCAATTTCATGAAAAACTGTTTGGAACAAAGTCATTATCTTTGTGGTACAATCTGGTACGAGTTGAGTACAATCTAGTGAAACTTCGAAATTTGACATTTTCAACAATGGGGGGGGGGGGGGGGGGGGGGCTTCACAGAAGTGCAGCACCCGCGTTTCCGGCTTCGCGGCGGGAGCAACAAATTCAGGAATATGGCAACAAATTAGCAACAAATGAGCACTAAGTCCCCGACTAGGTTTAAAGTCATTTGGTGCATTCGTGTCGTTACGCGGTCGGGGTGCTTCCAGATTTTTGCAAACCTGGCAGCACCCGCGTTCTCGGCTCCGCGGTGGGAGCAGGTAAAGTTACCAGTAAAAATGATCGAAAAAATGAACACCCAGTATATAGGGTGGGCGTACCAGTTTCGGCCATTGTACCATTTGTGGCCACTTCGCGCTTCTTTCGACTCTTATAAGGTTTTGAGGTTGCGTTCACTGTATCGATTGTTATATTTCGATACAGAAACTGTTACGGGACCACTGTCGATTGTTTTTTTGATTGTCTACCTTTTCTTCTCAAGCCTGTGAATAGAAATGTGCTGGCACTGAGCCGTTTGTCCGATTTCTTAACAAAGGTGCTACGGATCCTGTGGTAAGTAAAGTATAATTTCTTGTAACCTGAGTCATTATGATACATCATACACTTTCATTTTATCCTATAGTATATCACTTTCGGGGTTGGGGTCATCAAATCCGAAACACAACCTAAAATACCCGAAATAAACTTGCTGGCCAAAACTAGTACATTCAAAGTGTAAATGCACTATTTTTGGCCATTACGTGGCCACAACTGAAGTATGCTGATGCCATTTGTGGCCATCTGTTGTGACTGCAGACCAAATTCAATGAGTGCGATGAAATCAGACCTTCTTGTGCTTCGCAAAAACTTAGGTATACTTTTGAACTGTGTTTAAATTTGCAGATAATGGGCTGAATAAACAAGAAATCTATAAACACAACTAAAAACGAAGACAAGAAAAAAAAATTGAAGCGGAAATTTTTTTCAAATACACGGAAAATGATGTCAAAGAAGCTTTGGCTATGATTCGCAATGGAATGTCAACTCTCAAAGCTATTCAACAGTACAAAATCTCTCGTACAACTTTGCGGAATAAGCTCAAAGGTAAAGCGCCTGAGACATCCGGCAGATGTGGGCAGTGCCGGATTAAAGAGTGTGGGGGCCTGTAGGCAGAAAGGTGGTGGAGGCCCAATTGAGGGAGTAAAGACCATTATCAATATTGAATTTTTTATTGCATCATAATGAACTGGATCACATCGTTTCTTTGGTATAATATGTTGTGTAATTTCTAAATTAGAGTAAGTGGCACTTTCTTAGGTACAATATGTCAATCGAGTTTTACATTAACATTGAAGTGGTACTTTTCTTGCTTTTGTCTTAGCAAAATCATCGATGATATCTGAAATGTCCAATACTTTCATCAGATCATATTCAGTGCTCAAAATAGTACGATCAATGAGGTTCTCTTGAGTCATCGTTGTACTCAACCGATTCTTAATCAGTTTCAATTTTGAAAAAGACCGTTCACCACTGCAGTTCGATGTCATTATGCAAAGATATATTTTGAGCATTATCTCTACATTTGGAAAACTATCTTTTACTTTCTTGTCAACCAATAATTTTAGCATAAAATGCTCTTGGCTCATTCCTTTTTCTTTTTCCTTACTAAATTCATTACAAAATTCTCTATAGTGTATAAGCTCGATCCCAAGATTCTCATCAAGGTCATTCTTATAAACATCACATAATGATTTAGCACGATAATTAATTTCTTCCGGAGTGAGATCATTGATTTCTCTCAGAAAACCGAATCGGGAATGTATTTCTGTGTATGCGGAAATTCTTTTTGTTAATGACATGATGAATTGGTCAATAACTGGAAGAAAACTTTGCACGCGAAATGTTTCTGATGCGGTCAGCTCGACTTCTGGCGTATGTGCGTAGTCTAACGGATTTAGACGTACGTTACGTGTGCACTTTCGTTTGTTCTCGATTACATATTGTTTATTTCCACATACGTCTGCTCCTTGACGTTCGTACTCCGAAAATGAATCTTTTTTAATTTCGATGAAAGATTTGAGAGATTTGAGCATTTCTATTGAGGTGTTAAGATCTATCTCAGGAGACTGTAAACATTTGCTCGTATGATTAACTCTGTCGAGAATTTCATTCCAGAAAATGGCAAAAATACCGATTTCGAGCTTGGAAATTTGATCATGTAACCCGCGGGCCTCGCTATTTTCGTCTACCATTTCCGATAAAGTAGATTTTATCTGAGCATAACCACGAACTAAAAATTTAGTAGCATCTGCTCGAGAAGACCAGCGAGTTGTGCTTACCCTCTTTGGAACAAGTACGGGATTTTCTGGCGTACATGCTGATCTCAAGCAACGAACAAGTGCGCTATAGCGATCTGTTGAAGAGGTGAAAAAGACATAAATTTGTTCCAGGAAACTGAAAAAAAATTTAGCGTTGGGACAGCTATTCATTGTATCAGTTCCAACCAAATTAAGCGAGTGTCCAAAACAAGGAACCCAGCATGCTAAGTCATTCACCCCTCGAACCAAAGCCTGGAGACCCGCAAACTTCCCGCTCATAGCCGACGCGTTGTCGTATGACTGACCACGGCAATTTTTTATTTCGAGATGATTCTCATTTAAAAAATTCATCAAACCGTCAAACATATCTTTCGCTTTATGACCCTGGTTTGGCATAAAAGTTAAAAATCTCTCGACCGGATCACCATTTTCTTTTATGTAACGAAAGACTAAAACTAACTGATCTATGTGACCCTCATCTTTTGTAGAATCAAGAGTAAACGAATAATACTGTGAATGTTTGATTCGGCGGATAATTTCATCGAATACACGTTGAGCGATCAACTGTCTGAATTCGTTGCAAATTGTTGACGAGAGATAATTGACATGGCCTCTTCCACGGTTCGCATGATTTTCGATATGCCCTTTCAAAAAATCATCATACTCAGCAAGTAATTCAAGCAACCCGAGATAATTACCGTTGTGTGCAGAACCAATAATTTCGTTGCTTCCTCGAAAAGGTAAACCACGCTCGCTAACAAAGATTATCACGGATGCTACTCTTTTGAGTACATCTCGCCAATACTTTATTTCCTCATCCAATTGTTGGGTAAGTTCAAAATCGATCCGTCCAGATTCTTGAGAACGCGTTTGAAACGCAATCGTAGCTTTGAGATGAGCCGAAGACGTCTCATGCTTTACCAAACGATCGTTAGCATTTTTCCAGTCGCAATGTCCACCATGTGAAAATTGCGTTTGAACCGTATTCAATAATTTACAAAAAAAAACAGTAAAGTTTCCCATTGCTCGGCGAAAAACATAACCATTCCCGTTTGATAGTTTCACCATTTTTGTGTTTTCTCTCGAACATACTCATTTGGCATGTTCTGGTGAAACTCTTATCATATTGTTTGAATGATTTATGTTTGAAAAGCTCCGCATCGCAATTTTGGACTCTTTTACTTCCTAATTTCAACCAATAACTAAGATGATCTTTCATATTCTCCGGCCACATACCAATATCACAGTCGGAAAATATTTCATCTTCAGTTTGTAATCTGTTCACTTCTCCAGAAATCGTATCATTAACTACGTCGTCAATGTTGCTCTAAAATGTAAATCAAAGGTTCAATTATCATATTTTACTTTTTATGATCTTGTAATTTTCGATATAATATTTTTGCGCTCACATGATCTTTTTTTACTGACTCGTCCAATATTGCGGGATCGTTAACAGCAGCGTCATCTCCAGCTATAATCTTCTAAAAAGGAAATGATTTAATCATATTTTATCAATGATTTTCAGGCTACTCTATCGGGTTTTATTCTACTATTTTTGCGAAAAGTTGAGTAATGTTTCTCTGCGTACTATTACGTCAGGGTTGTGTGAAGGCGTCGAAGCTGTTGGTCTTTTCAAGACAAAATCAGTCAGCCGACGTGTTTGTGAGAGAACTTCGGACTCCCGTTTTTGTTTTTCCTTAGCATTTTTACGTTTATCAGAGCCGGCTTGATAATGGCGTGGGGTTTTATGACGATCACCTTGTCTGTTGTTCATTGTAGAAAGTGCCTAAAAAATAATAAATACAAAATTCTCGATTCATTGATATCTATATAATAGAATTGAAAAATGATATAACATATATACGTATTCTAGTTTATCCGTTGTATATTCTTGTATTTTGTGACGGAAAATTTTGAAACTTCACTTACTTTTGGAATTCGATGTTCATCGGGATGACAGGATCAAAATTATCGACAAACACTATAATTAATCACAGTTTACGCCAAAATAAATTACTGTCCGTGGTATATCCTAATTATTTTGGAACGTTATATAAATGTATACGATCCGAAAACATTTAAAAAGCTACGTATTCGGACTTTCACAACGTTCGCGGTTTTGGAAACTTGTATTAGCAGGCGGGAAACATATTTTGTGTCTACAAAGTATTGACTAGCGGAAGGACCTGCTTACTATTGTCCCATGTTAGACAAATATCATTGAGGTTGGGTCAGTAGCTTACCATCGGCGAGGCGGTTCAGCATCTCAGTCTGATCGATAAAACAGACTATTCGTTGACTATAGCGCAATGATGGCACTCATGTGTGCAGAAATTTAGGCGAGATTTCTAAATTTTATTGAATTTGTTAATACTCTGTTTCAATTTACAATCTTCGAAATGAAGGTCTTTTTAGCTGAAAATTTGAAATATTTGTAATGCTTTCGCGTTTGCGAAAGTTTTTATCACACTTCAAATTTTTTCTTCCCCAATTATCCAAACTTAATCGGTCAGTGAATATAAGTTGAAGTTGGTGGGGGCCTCAAATGGTGGGGGCCTGTAGGCTGCCGCCTACTCAGCCTACTGCCTAAATCCGGCACTGGATGTGGGCCAGAATGTAAAGGTCATTTTTAATCAAACCAGCGCAGCTGGAAGAGTAAGTAGCTGTTACTTTTTCATAGCCGAAAGGAATCAGCAGATCGTACTCACAATCAGTCACTGTTCGGAATGCGGGCGAAAGTTGGGTGAGTACCGCGAATCCTTGTCCGCTCTGCGGATCGTTCGTCGATTAACACCACCCGATTTCTTCGCGTAGGTCAAAAGTCCGAGACGACTAAGAGGGTCGCGAAACCCGACGTCCTCAAGTGGTCGTACGACGCCCCGTTAGAGTGGGAGGATATCGGTCGATTTTACGGCGTCGATCCCTCCAAGACACCGAGGCCGTTGTCGCCTTCACCACCGGCGAGCCGGGAGAAAAAGGCCCGCATCAACAGCCTGTCGCCGACGGAAGAGCGCGGGGAGGGCGGGTTTCCGCTGGTCCAGCGGAAGAGGGTGGTCCCTCGACAGCTGCCGGTCGTGACCGGCGTAGAGATCCGTAACAGACGACCGTTTCTCGCTTACGAGCAACGGGTATCGGCGTTGCTCGGGCCGAGTAGGCCTAAAAGCGGACGGATGCGCCAGACCTGTCTGTCGGTGACGAAAGTCGATCGTCTGCTAGACCGGCTGGAGAAGGTGTCCGCCAGCGGAGGAGCCCAGGAACTGGCGATAGAGGAACGCGACGAAGCGCGACGCACGGCGGAGGCCGAGCGCGACCGAAGAGCCGCGGCCGCGTCGCAACACGAAACAATACGGAGGATCCGAGAGTTCGTCGATGCACGACCGATAGAGAAGCCGACCCATCCGCCGCAAGTGAGCGAGAAGCCAGTTGAGCCTCCGCAACTATCCGACGAGCCCGCGGAGCCTCCGCGAGTTTCCGACGAGCCCGCGGAACCACCGCAAGTCACCGACGAGCCTACCGGAGTCCGGATATCTCGCGCGCCGGACATCAGCCGGAGCACGCTCGACTACGGTCAATTACGACGCGACTGCTTATCAGATGGCGACCGTGGGCTAAGGCGCAGCTATAGCTGGAACGAGTCGCTGCTGGTATTGGCGCACGCTCTGCGTGTAGCGCAAAGCGGACGAGTTTTTTCCGCCGGCCGTTGGGAGGACGGGGCGAATGGCCCTCTGTGATTACTGAATCGAACAGGGAAGGCCCTGCGCAACCGTGCGATCAGGCTGGTTCAAGACAAGACCGCGATGGCCGAGCTGTGCCCGCTGGACCGGGATACTCTGAATAAGGCCTACGGGATTCGCTGAAAAGTCTTTCTTTCGGTAGGCGTTTACGTTTGAGTACAACGTATGGTGAAAGTTTAGTCCCATCGGCTAGCACTGCCAGCATTACTATTTCTCAATCGTATGGAGGAAAAAATAGAATATTATATTATATGAATTGTAACGTATCAGGCGATATGCCTGATACACACATACGAGACGACCGCGCAGCGCCCATCACGCGAAAAGTTACATTTGGCGCCCAACGTGAGGATCCTTGTAAAAAGAAATCAAAAATTATAGTCAAAAAGAAAAAACATCAGAATCACCAGTTTAACGTAAAATCATAAAATTAACTTCAAAATTGATAAAGATGGAAAATCAAAATCCAGGAACAATATCAAAGAAAAGTTCAGAAAAGGATTTTAGTATGAAAACTACTGATAAGAATATAGGTAGTCGTGACAAAGACAAAGGTATGTTTGAGTTAGATAAAGCGTTTATTGATAAACCAACCGATAGCAGCTCTGAAGGAAAAATAGTAGCAGGTCCAACCGATTCGATGATGCTTCAAACCCTATAGAACAAATAAACCAGAAATTAGACGAGAAATTTGCTTCATTCGAGCGTAAGATTATGATATTTAAATTTGATGTAGAAAAAGAAAATTCGAAATTCGAAAATAGAATTGCAAAAAGAGTTGAAGAGCAACAACAGATTAACCAAGAACAAATAGAGTCGATTGAAAATAATATCAAAGATATAGGTGAAAGATACAGTTCAGAAATACTATCGTATCAAGAACAGCCAACTGCGTGTCAACTAGACATAAGTAGCGAATGTAACGTCGATTTGAATAAATTAAATAACAACATAAGAGAGAACCACTGATCTAATATTAACAACGATTAAATAATATAATTATTATTATTATTATAATTTATTTATTATATTAATAACGACTATTTAGGGATGAGCAATTCTCATGTTAAACCTTGTAATAATTTCGAATAAAGTATACTCCGCTTTGGGTGTACTGACTAGAAATTACCTAATGAAATAGAAATCGATCTAAGGTATGATAATTATATAAGTGCAGTTCACTTTATCGGAACTTAACTAAACATTCCGAGTAAAAATTAAAATAAGTAGTTTTCGAAATCAAATTACTACCTTTCTCGATAATTATCGATTCAACGATATATTTTATCATAAATTTATATTTATATATGTATTTACTGTTATTTTTAGTATATTAAATGTTCAAAAAATCAATATCTGTTACACTTTTAGAGCAGACGATGTACAATACGCATGTCGAGTCGATTAGCGATATTAAAGGCTTATGATTATTCGGTTAGTTTTATTCTCACATTAGTTTAGCGGACCTTGTTTGTTTTTTGGTTTTCAGTCTTTTTTGATTGAAAATCATGTTGAAGCGTTTTGCGGATCGATGTGTGCGAGAAACTAAATAGTAGTCTACGATCCGTGTTGTTGGCATTTGTTGACGGCTGGTACGACCTGCTGATGGGATCTTTTCTATCGAGGAAATCTTGCTCGCAACTTGAAAAAGACTGTCGGCATGGATGGGATGAACTCCTACTTTGCATAAGATGGTTTTCTCCGGTAGCGTACGATAAGGATGCCTGGTCACTTACACGTGTGGAAACTTCCACGTTGCTTACACGGGGTCGCTCTAACCCCAGCCAACTTTGAAAAGTTGTCGCACCGAATCCGTTGAAAGTTTCATCGTGAAAAAATTCCTGGGAGTACCACAGCGTCTCAAGAATAGGTCCTGATTAGTTATTAGAAACGAGATTAAATTCGAGCCTTGTAAAAAATTCTCAAAGCGAGAAACTCGGAAAAAGTCGGTTGTTTTACTGAAAGAATCCTGACTTTTGTAATGTTTAGTATTTTTGGCTAAAATTTTAATTGGATACTCTTGAGATACGGTAGTTTGAGAGAAAAAAAATACTACAATTCGAAAAGTATAATTATTTGGGGGATCGTAAGCGAGGGTTTTCTTGATTCACGAAATACACCTTCTACGTTGATATGACTATTTCGATCAATTTTCGTTGATCCGATTAGTTTATCGGAAAATACAACGACTCTTCGTGTATTAAATGTGAAAGACATGAAAGTTATTCGCCTCCAGCGTGACCGAAGACGTTATGAATAAGTGAAAATAGGTGAGGACAAGATTGAGATCGATCTAATTCGTCTTTTTATACTTACCGGATTCCGAATTCCGAATTCCTACGATACTTGGACTCGGGACGCAGAGTGTGGAGATGGGAAGTTTGGAAAAACAAATGAAATCGGTGTTTTTTGCGCATCGTCGTCACTGTCCTCTGACCGGGTAGTCTGCGAGTGACGGCGTTGTGCCGCCGCGTCACCGTATTTGGTCCCAACGTTTCCATAGCCTCCGCTACGAATTCGTTGATGAAACGGAACCGCGCTTCGTCCTCGTTCATCTTGGCGGTCATCGACAATCGAAAAATTACGTACGTGGCGTGTTCGCCATATCCGCCCAGCAGGAACTCTGTGAACCGGTACCTTTCCGGCTTGCCCACGTTCTGCGGATTAACGTTATCGGGCATCGAAGCCAGAGGCTTGAAGGCGTTCCGGTTTTTGGACGGTTTGGCACCCCGCGGCAATGCGTTGATGCCAAACACGAGCGGTGGATGGAACGCTGCTATGCTGGAAGCGCATAGAAAATAGGAATCTATGTCGTATGCCACCCGCAGACCCAGGCAGTCCTTCGTGAGGGTCACCATGCTGCGAACAGTCATACAAAATTTCAAATATAACGGGACCTGGACCAAAAAATCGAAAATAAATGGACGAACTTTGCTTCTTTGCACCTCAAGATCGGACCTACGCGACGAGGTGTTTGTTTATATTCAAAAATTGTTCAGTTTTTTCGTTTTCGAGAGTGGTGTTATATACGCATTCCGCGAGATTCCGAGTCGATCGAGACCTTCGCGAAAGTCCTTCTTTACGCGACCCTCATTAATTTTCGGCCGGGGTGATCTTTTTTTACAGATTTTTTCGATATTATTATTTCACCGCGGCGCATCGTTAACCCAAGTAATAAATATAAAAAATTACTGTAAGCCGTGACCCACGTGACTGTTATATAGCTATCTTCCCGGATTTATTCCGCTCCTGCGGATAAGGCGTGTTATAAACCAGCGCAGCTGGAAGAGTAAGTAGCTTTATCTAGATTATTAATTTATTCTCTATTTCAATTTCTCGGCCGCGATGGTTCATTGCTTACTTTGATACGGGTTGTTTACTGGCTCCATTTACCGACATGAAGCTCTCAGATCGCATGCGATCGACAGACAGATCTACGACACTCACCTGTCGTCGTAACCTTGGCAATACGATACTCTTGGATAGCCGCGGAACGACGATCAATGCGACAATTTCCAATCGATTGGGCATAGTGGGAAAATAAATTTTTTCTTCATTTTCCTCAATAATCTTAGGTAACCTTTTTTTTTATTTTTATTTCCTACTTGGTCGCAGTGTTGGGCATCACTAATTACAAATTGTAATTAATTACATTGAAATTACTAATTACATGTGTAATTTGTAATTAGAACAAGTTCAATTACTAATTACATTTGTAATTTGTAATTAGGAAAAAATTCAATTGCTAATTACATTTGTAATTTGTAATGAGGAAAAATTCAATTGCTAATTACATTTGTAATTTGTAATTAGAAAAAATTCAATTACTAATTACAATTGTAATTTGTAATTAGAAGAAATTCAATTGCTAATTACAATTGTAATTAGTATCTATTTTCATTCCAATTACAATCGCGAAAAATAATTAGTAGTTATTTCCGTTCTAATTACAATTTTTGAAAGTAATTAGAATAATTATAGAATCTAATCACAATTGTCAAATGTAATTGGGGTGATCATACACGACTGAATATCGGTACTGTAACGCAGTTTTCTTATTAGGCAGAGGAAAACCACTACTACGCTACAATTCGACGCTTACTCCGGTTACTTGCTGAAAACTTACTTGAATGTTGGGCGCCAGACGCAGATGCGTCGTTTCTTCAACAAAATTCTTTACGATACCATACCAAAACAATAAACCAAAATTCGCGAGAATGCGACGAGCGATAACTCAACTAGCTCAGTAACGAAGCCTTAGATAGAGGGGCGGGGTACACCACACACAAATTATTAATGCAACGATAGTATTTGAGATAACATCAATCAATTATTTTTATTCAGTGAAAGTCGATAATTATTCGAGACCGATAACAGAAATGGACAGTAATTATATCAGTTTGCCACGATAGATCTATTACTTGTCGGAACAGATTTTACACGTTTTACTACACAAGGTCAGTCATAGGCGCGTTAGAGGTGACTCGATATGAAACAATTTACTAGACTCCAGACTCGGTATCACAGAGCGATACTTCGTACCCGAATGCAAAATTATTCTTTCTAAACGCCGCCTAAGCCGATAATTTATTTGCTGTTTTAGCCGACAACGCTCGATAACAACGATACAGTATTTAACGTAGGGGCTCGCTAGACTTTATTATTACGATATTCTGAGAAATGACTCAATATAAGGACCGCATGGTCACTCAAAATACGAGTTAGCAGAGCAACATTAACAAATTAAACTGAGAAAGATATTATACGCCAAACTTTATACGATACGATACTCGGTGATACAATATTAATTTATCCAAAACGATATTCGACTTACGAAACGATATTACGGTATACCAAACGAAATTATTACCAAATTACGACAGAATCGTCAATATTAACTAGAACTTTAACAGAATTGTTACTAAATATACTGTAACGCGAGGCCTAAGGCCCTCGCGGCTATCCTCGCTCAGGGTTCTCCAGGAAAAGTACTTTTTTCTACAGATTTCATGCACTATAAATCCTTAATATACTAAATATGAAAGCCATACGATAGAAAATCAGCCAAAAAGCAATATACCGTGCATTTTCGTGGATGAGCGACATGCATAGTTCCGAAGATAGCCGAACGTACGCCCTATTGTATTTCGCGCCTCTTCCTCGAGATCAACATGGTAGTACCCCCCCTCTCATGCCGATGTCGCCACAAGTTTATAGTAAAAATGAAGTTTTTTCTTCCCACCACGGCGCGCGCGTCGCGCGTCCCGCAACTCATTCTTTCTTCTTGTGCCGAAAGCCACGGACGTGTTTTGACAAAGTTCTGCAGATTGATCAACGATGGGAAAGAAAAAAAGTCGCCGAAATGATTCCGAGGATGAAAATAAGGAGAATCGTCTCGAGAAACGATTGAGGCGTCTGGAACGTCGTGAAAAGAAGAGAAAAAGGGAACGACGTAGAAAACGAAGTGAGTATGTTTGTCTGTTACAGGATATCAAGATGGCGGCCGTTAACAGCCGTTTTGTTCCGACATAAAGGGCTAGGCCGTTACAAAATCAAACGCAAGTCGACTCAAGAGAGTCGTCGGTTGGTCCTTTTCTCTTCGCACAGGCGGACTATGAGAGACTAGGTCTCCCTAAACGAGCGGGTGAGGCCCGCTATAACTGGGCCCGAATAACTGGGCTAAGCGAAACACGTTTCGAGAAGTGTCGAGATGTCTGAGGGACATTTTCGAAAATGAATCACATGGCGAGAAAAAATTAGACAACATAACCGCAATTGTCTCTAGGAGATAGTTATTAGGAGGGTTTTGTTCTTTTTGATTGTGGTCATAGGACTCGGGCGTTCAAGCTCGGAATATTCCTCGAGTTCAGAAGCCAGTTCGAGGGCAAACTCGAGGTCCGAATGATACACTGATAGAAGTCTTATCCGACAGTGAAAAGCTTCTCGTCGATTTACAGAGGGAAGAATCTATGACACGCAAGGCACTCATAGTAAGTAACTTGAACACCTCGATCAAGGACACCCTCAACGCAACGTCGATTGACGAATGGCTGTTTGGAAAGCAATTGGACGAAAACTTAAAGGCTGCACAAAGTTTGGAGCGGTCGACCAAACAAATCAAGGCGGTTACTAAAGGACCAGCTAGTTACCCCGCAAAAAACTTCAAGAGCCCGCTCCAACAACGCAGCTACAGACAACGGGGATCATCGTGGGGTGGGCAGAAGAAGACATATTCATCGAGGAGTTCAGCGAGTCATCGCAAACCCGAGCCGAAGAACGACAAGTACTCGCGAAAGAAACGCCAGTAATCACAGTAAGTGTGTTGGCGGGCCGTCTAAAGCATTTTTACGATTCTTGGAGAAAAATAACTATCGACAACAGAGTCTTGGGCTGGGTCCAAGGGGTTAAAATCCCGTTTAAAACACCGGTAGTTCAAAATTCGGTCCCTCGGGAGCCGCATTGGTCACATTTTGAAAGATCTCAAATCTCAAAACAAGTCAATAAATTGGTCAGTAAAGGGGCTGTGTCGAAGTGCGAGCGAACCAAAGGGGAGTTTATATCGCCAATCTTTCTTACTCCAAAACCAGATGGGTCTAGTCGCCTTATCCTCAACTTAAAGAGTCTGAACGAATTTATTAATGCCGAGCATTTTAAATTAGAGGATTTACGAACAGCTCGACACTTGGTATCTGAGGGATCGTTCATGGCTACGCTCGACTTAAAAGACGCGTACTACGTAGTTCCGATTGCTAAATCATACAAGAAATACCTCCGTTTTTTGTTCTGCGGCGAATGTTTTGAATTCTCGTGCCTGCCGTTCGGCCTCAATATAGCGCCATACGTGTTCACAAAAATTATGAAGCCCGTAATCGCCTTTTTGAGAGAACAGGGGTATACATATATCCGTTATTTATTTAGACGATCTCTTACTGATTGGTAATACACTCGAGGAGTGCAAAACCAACGTCGAAATAACGAGTGCGTTACTACGCGAGCTGGGATTTATAATCAACATTGAAAAAAGTCGAACTAAGCCATCGAGACGTTGTAAATTCTTGGGTTTTATACTAGATACAGAGAGTATGTTAATCGAGCTTCCCAAAGATAAGAGAGAAAGAATGCTCGATACGATCAAAAAATTTCGTATGGGACATTCGTACTCGATACGCGAATTCGCATCTCTCGTTGGTAGCCTCGGCGATTGTTGCAAAGCCTCCAAGTATGGCTGGGCGTATATGAAAGACCTGGAACGAGAAAAGATGGTTGCTCTTCGGAAAAACGGGGATAATTTCGAAGCAATTATGAGGCTATCCGACAACGTCCGAGAAGATCTACTCTGGTGGAAATCTCACATTTTGACAATAACGAACCCGATTAAGAATCTCGAATTCGAGATGGAGATCTTTTCGGACGCATCCCTGTCTGGCTGGGGCGTTTGTTGCAATGGCGAAAAGACCCATGGGTTTTGGAATACGGAAGAGCGAAAAAATCATATTAACTATCTCGAGCTTCTCTCAGCCTTTTTCGGAATTAAATGCTTCGCACCTCATTTGAAGGGCTACGATATCTTACTCCGCATCGATAATACCACAGCGATTGCCTACATCAACCGTATGGGCGGTATTCAAAAGCGAAAGTTAAGTACACTCGCGAAAGACATATGGAAATGGTGCAAACAGCGAAATCTTCGGCTTTTCGCATCGTATATTCGCTCCGAAAAAAACGCGATAGCGGACGCTGAGTCGAGAAGGTTAGAGGTCGAAACGGAGTTCGCGTTATCAGATTATGCCTTCAATGAGATTACACGAAGTTTTCGAGTTCCCGAGATTGATTTGTTCGCGAGTAGAGCGAATACGAAGTGCAGGAAATACGTATCGTGGAAAAAAGATCCGGGGTCGATCGCAGTGGACGCGTTTACAATTGATTGGAAACAGCATTTTTTCTACGCGTTCCCACCCTTCTCGATTATACTAAAAGTGTTGAAAAAAGTACAGCTAGAAAAGGCCAGAGGCATTATAGTTGTCCTCCAGTGGCCTTTCCAAGCCTGGTTCCCGTTGTGCATGTCTATGTTCGAAGAAGAACCGATTTCCTTTGAACCAAATGTCAATCTAATACGTTCTACGAACAAGGAACCTCATCCGCTGTGGCGAAGACTTACCCTGGTGGCCGGCGTTATATCAAGCAAGCGTTTGAGAAGAGAGGAATGCCAAAGGAGGCATGGAACGTCGCGGTTTCTTCAATAACCGCATCATCATTGCGACAATACGAAACCGGCTTCAAGCGCTGGTGGAAATTTTGTGAAGAGAAAAAGATCGACGGTCTCACAGCGGGGATCCCCGACGTATTGGTTTTTCTGGCCAGCGAATTCGATAACGGAGCGTCGTATGGAACTATCAACAGTTTTCGGTCAGCGATAGCCTTACTGTTGGGACCCCAGGTTGGACACGATGAAAGAATAAAACGGTTTTGCAAGGGAACCGCGAAGCAACGGCCTCCTGCACCGAAATACGAGTCTACCTGGGATCCCAAGGTCGTTCTCGATCTTTTTTCGCGCTGGCCGTCAAGTAATGAGTTATCGCTAGAAAAATTATCGTTAAAGTTAATAACATTGCTTGCACTAATAACTGGTCACAGACCTCAAACTCTATCGCTCATTGACATCCGCAATATAAATAGAAAAGAAAACATGTTCGAGATAAAGATACCTGGACGAATAAAGACTTCGGGTACAAATAGGAAACAGCCGACGCTAATTCTGCCGTTTTACCCGGAAAACGAAAAAATATGTGTGGCGGCCGCGTTGCAAGCGTATCTAAATAGCTCCAAAAAAGTAAGAGAGACCGAAACGACTCTATTTATCTCGTTCAAAAAACCCCATAAGACGGTTGGAACTCAGACCCTGAGTCGTTGGATGAAATCAGTGTTAAAAATGAGCGGGGTTGACACCGAGATTTTTTCAGCCTATAGCACTCGCCACGCGGCCACGTCGGCGGCGTGCAAAAAAGGCATAAGCATAGACACTATTAAAAAAACCGCGGGATGGACAAAGAATTCGGAGACGTTTGCCAAATTTTATAACTTAGAAGTAACTGAGTCCAAAGACGCTTTCGCAAGAGCGATTTTAGAGTCATAAATCTTATATATTAGTGTTACTCTGAAGCCGCTATTAATTACTTAGTTAAAATAAAGAACTCTGTCAAAACGTTCACCCGCCGTAACTAACTTTCAACATCTACCATGTTGATCTCGAGGAAGAGGCGCGAAATACAATTGTACGATTAAACGAACTTACCTGTAAGTGAAGTTCTATCGTAATTGTATGGAGCGCCTCTTCCAAAGAGATCATACTCCCACCCAAAACCCATAGCTAAGCCATGCTAGTCCCAAAAAATAGTCACGGCAGCACTGTAAAGAAATGAGTTGCGGGACGCGCGACGCGCGCGCCGTGGTGGGAAGAAAAAACTTCATTTTTACTATAAACTTGTGGCGACATCGGCATGAGAGGGGCGGTACTACCATGTTGATCTCTTCGGAAGAGGCGCTCCATACAATTACAATAGAACTTCACTTACAGGTAAGTTCGTTTAATCGTACAATTATATGCAATTAAGGATGCATGTCATATATGAGCGGATCCACGTCACTTCACTCGAAAATAAACCGTCAAGTCACGGATTTTTGCGCCATTCAAAATATCTTTAGTACTATGGAAAAAAAAAATACAACTTCGAGGATTTTGAAAAATTTTCAAAAATGGCGGAGTTAGAGCTATGTGAATTTTCGTAAACCGGTGTTGCACCGCTATGTTTAAAAATTCATATCTCCAAAAGTATTCAACGGAGCGGATTGATCTTTGGATCATTCTGTTCGTAAAAGAATACGCTTTCATGAGAAAAATGTCAATCCCAAAAAAAAAAATTCCTTCACTTTTTTTTCGTCGTTTTTTTTTTAATTTTACTGCCATTTTCGCGGGACTCAGAGAAATTCATGGAGATAATTTTTTTTGGATACCCGGATCCTTCCCCTTCAATCCTAAAAAAAAAAAATCTATGGAGAAAATACCTGGGCCGAAGAAAAAAAATAAAACGTCTCGTCGCGCGTCGCCGCGCGCGCCAATCCACGTCCGCACTACTCCCGCAAGCTCGTTGTGTCGCATCTATAGTACAATTATCCGCCACCCAAAATGCATGCACAGGAGAAAGTACACAAAACAAACAAAAAAAAACAATTCAATAGCAGGGTGATAATAGGCAGAGCAATAATATGCCAACAGTTCTTAATTTTATGATCAGGGTCGTTTCCAGTATCCCACAGTAATAGAGGTACGTAGCCACACGACCTACGTGGTCGGCAGATACTATGTTTCGAACTCTAGGCAGAAAATCACGGCTAAAAAAAAACGAATTCCGACATAAAACGACCACCAAACAGTGATCTGCAAAAACTTCTCGGAAGCAACAGAGCCGAACACTAACGAAGAAGGAACACAACAAAATAAATAAATAAATAAATAAATAAATAAAGGTAAAAATAAAAATGCAAATAGAGAAACTCTAGCCTTGCGACGCACAAGCTGAGTTGGATAAAATGCTCCCGAGCACAACAAAGGAATACAATGTCTCCACGAGCATACGCGTAGCTAATCCTTCTCCGGTGTCTCAAGAAAACAAACAACCGACCCGAAGTCCCTTGGCAACAGTAAACTCGTCGCCAAGAAACGAATAATTATTTAACCGAAATTCAATTTAATTTTCTCACGGCCCCACGTTGGGCGCCAATTTGTGACGTGGATTTTTGTTGACCCGCGGATCTGGACCGGATAGCCAGCCTCCGGGGTCACTCCGACGTGCACACAGCTATACCCGAGAATTCGAATTTAATATGTTGGGCGCCAGGCGACTTCTCGCCACTTTCAAAATTCTCTAAACAAAACAAAGCCTAACGGACTATAGTGCGGCGGCTAGCAACAGTACCGCGGAGAGGGGTCGGTATCAAGTGAAGGATGAGCTCGGCGTAGAATAATCACTCGTGGAGTTGAGTTTGACAAAAATATAAAAATTTATTTGATAAAATGGAAAAAAAGAACGAGTTTAGAAATAATAACAAGGATCGTGCGTACCCGGGGGTACTCCCCCTCGGGTACTAGTCGGCTGCAGGCCGTGTAAAAGGCGGCCTCGCCTCGATTTGCGAGTTTTACAACAATACTAGAAAAACTAGGGCTTCCACGTAGGACAGCAATAACAGAAAAATAAAGAGCTAATAATTAACTCGGCAAATCGGTACCTCGCGGAACAATATTACAATTTACAGACAGAATAGCCACCACGAGGTGTTCATAAATAATTGTCTAACATCTAATAAATTAACAATAACAAGAAAATGACTCGGCCGTCGGTCGTGTATAGGCGACCGGCGAGCCTACGGGAGGCTAGGCCCCCTAGTTAACTGAATATTTGCAAAATTGGACCTTAACACTAACTTAACCTAACTCTGCCTTCTGAGGCTAACGGCAATTTGAAATAATAAAAGAAAGAGAGACGACAAAAACAAAGCAGGCTCACGCCTGAGCTCGACGACTAAGCCTCCTCGCAGGAGGAAGAGAGACGGCGACAGTGCCGAACTAAGACTGTCCTTCTCGCACTCGTGTGCGGCAGGACATAACGCGACAAAATTACAAATCTCGACTCGAAAAATCGTACTTAAAATACAACGCGAAAATTCTCTATTAAAGTGAGGACACTGGTGACGGCCTACCGACTCGGGGGTCGTCTTTATTCGAATCCACAAAATACTAAAGAGCCTCGTGGCTTGACTAGTGGCAAGATGGCAGACGGCCGTTGCCGGATTCAAATCAGATACTGGGTGTAGTTAGCTACCGCTTACCGCTTTCCAGCCACCTGATAAATTCCTCCGCCTCGTGGGCAAAATCCATCCTCACAGTTCGGACACAAGGATCCCTTCGCGGGCGCACACACTCCACAAAAAGGTATCGAAAAGAACTAAATCCACGCCAATAAACTCTCCTAAGGACTACCTAAGTCGCCGGCCTAACGCAGAGAGATCTAGCGAGACCGCATGGCGCCGGTGTTGCGCACCCTCGGTAAATTAGGCGATTATCGATCCGTCTATCGAACGCTAGATCGCCTTACATGACTCAGACAGCTGTCGATCACTGAAAAATATATACCAATTATCAGATTTTCATCTCAACCCATTTCCCCTTTCTAAACTTCCAAACAGCGAACGGAATTATGCATTTGCCTACCGTCAATTAATTATGACTCCGTATGAAATAAGGTATCGACACAAACGGATACGTTTTTTTTTTTTGTCTTGGATGTACTGTAATATGAGAATAAGTAGAAGAATATACATCATTTTTATACGTATTGAACAATGAAAAAATCAGTTTTCGTCAGATTCTACCCCTTCGAGTTTTTTGAGAAAAATTACATAAATTCTGGAACCGAACCCTGAATTTAGAGGACCTGAATGAAGACGGACATTCAAGTCCTTCTGTTTAAGAAAAAAAAAAATTTATTCATTTCTATGCCGATCTATTGTAAATAATTACTCCGAATAATAAAAATTAGATTTTTTATGATCACCTAATGTATGAGAATGCTCTTTGAAATACACTTCTCTGTTTTCAGAATAAAATCGTTGAATAATATGGGAGGCGCGTCTTCTGAGCCCAAGAGTAAGCTGCACGTGATGTCGATTATTGGCGAGGTATACTTACGTATTAGGGAAAGCTTGCCAAGAACGTTGTAAACTCTACTATATACCTAGTATGTCGTTATTTATTACATTAAATTTTGCTCAGAGGAGGAGACCTTGCTGATAGAGTAGAAGCGATGGAAACTGAGAGGCAGACTGAACTGGCGGCGAGGGCAGCGGAGGCGAGGAAGATAAAAGTATCAGAAGCAATAGAAAAGGAAGTAACAAAACGAAAAAAAAAATGAAAATTCTTTATTATTATTACAATTACACTTGCAAATATAGAGAGTAAGTGAGGGAGGGAGTAAGCGGTGGCAGTTAGATATAGAAACACTCGCATTCGCACGAGTGAGAGAATTGGAGACAGAGATGTCAGAGAAGAGGCGGAAAGACAACGAATTTAGGAGGGATGTGGAACGAGAGGTTTTAAAGCGTCTGAGGGTGGAGGATCCGGAGGAAAGCAGGCCGAAGATGAGGGCTGGCCGTAACAAGGCGGGACGAGACGATCGGTAGGTAGGTCTACTGTTGAAGGTAGATGGTTGCAAAATGAGCTGATGTTTATAAAAAAGATAAAAAATCGAACTTCATCTATTCCAGTTGTCGAAGTAAACACTTTATATTATGTACTTAATTGGGGTATTGTAACACCTCCGATATTTCGGACCTACCCCGACCAAGAAACAGTACGTAAAAATTCGACCGTCCAGCCATCTAGCGGCCTGGACAATGTAACTCTGAACACCCGAAAAAGGATTAGCCGCGAGAGTCCTATATAAGGCGCGTCGAGCTAAGGATAATCCGCAGTTGTATAAGCAAAGCGCTTGGAGCTGACTCACAAATACTCAATCAGAGCAGTTGTATAAACAAAGCGCTTGGAACTGACTCGACAAATATTCAATCAGAGCAGGTCAGTGCAAAGCGCCTGTCTGTATCGCCAATCATTCCGAATTCAATTCTGAAATTGTAAAGCGCATTTAGCTTGTCGAAATGTAATTAAATGTTGCAGAACTTACAAACCGCAATTCTATCAAAAACAATAAAACTACAGACGGGCTTCGCTCTATAAAACAAATCAGATTGATGCACTTATACTATTAAAACACTTTTATTCTGAATAAATTGAAATAAAATCAAATATCAAGTGATTGAGACTAATTTCAAGCAAAGGAACAAACATCCTAAATACAATTCTCTCTGAAATATTAACACCGATCCATCGACCTTGTAAATAATGTTATAAGTTACTTTAGGTTTAAGACTTTTGTAATACATTGGAAAAGCACACTTGGTGCAAACTTCGATTAAAATTTATTTATTAATACTATACTTTCAATTATTGTGCATCCTATCTGGCATTGTGGCAGTACCGCATATTGGCAGATTAAGAATTAGAATGAACTCAAGATAGCGGTGAATCTTGGTAGTCAGTTGGAGCGCGGTGGCGGTAGCGCGAAAGCAATTCCCCGAGCCGCAAGCTGACTAATTGACTACTAAGACAAGCCAACAAGTAGACTCGGTGTGCGAAAGCTATCCCAGTTATGTAAGGTGATCCTAGTAGGAAAAAGCTTGCTAGGATACACACAATAGAAAAAGTAAATTTAAGCTAGAAACGGTATTGATCTATCCGACGAACTATCGTCGTGGTCGATCTAGATCCGTGAACAGGAACGGACATAAGGTGCGAAAGCTAACTCTGTTCCGTAGGAACCTAGGTTTGGGGGCTTACAAAAACAACGGGATACGGTACTGACTCGGCAAATGCCAGTCCGGGTCCGTAAAAGTAAAGAAAAGTGAATGATTTGAGAGACGGTGGTGATTATTAGCAGGATTTCGGTGGTGTCTCCTCGCTGCTCTTTATGCCTAGGCGGTAGGGAACCTATGAGGTATACATCTCATTAGTTGATTGGTTCCCTTAACCGACGACTTCGCAGTAACTGCTCGCCAGCCGTTGCCTACGAAGCGTCATCTTGTTGCGGGCCATCAGGCGTAGGGCGCCGCGCTTCTTAGCGGTAGCTTAGCGGTAGCTTAGCCGTTCTTCGAGGCTGGTGTTGCGAGATGACGTGGAGGAAGATGTGACCTTGGCTCTTACGTAGCGGTACCGTCCATGCGTTATCAATCCCTCCAGGATGTGCTCCACAGCGGCAGACTCACCTGAAGTCGACCTCTCTGCAGCCTCCTGACCAGACCTAGGTGTCTCTGGACCGGATCTACACCTCTGTCGATCTGCCAGAAGCACGCGGGACGCAATTCTCGCCAACTCTCACGTGGCTCATCCTCCTGCGATAACGTTACGCCACGAGTCTTTCTTAAACCGAACGTGGCGTCGATAATAACAACTGGAGCGATGGGCGAATAGATGGGAGCTGGTGCGGTAACGGGAGGTTGCGGCATGGCAGCGTATAACCCTGTACGCCGTCGTTGCAGGCCAGAGTCCGACAGAGGCTCGGCGGTAAGCGATATCAGCTGACAGGGAGCCGTATGCAGGCCCTGTTCACTCCCAGCGGCATCTTCGTCTAACGTCAACAGCCTTCCCTCCGGATGGTACAGTACTACCCTCGGTACTTTCTGAGGTACAGGTCCCGGACTGCATACCGTGGAGGCCTCGGTGGCGATATGTGCGGTCATCTCAGCAGCGGAAGTTCTTGAAGCGGCTGTTGGTCTAAATCGTCTCTCTCTCTCTCTCTCTCTGAAGGAGGTCTGGAAAGAACTACGCCATTTGGGTTTATGCTCTTCATTCGAGCAGAACTTGGCAGGGTTTCCTGCGGAAGATCTCAATGCGCACTTCGCATCGGTATCGTTTGATAGATTTGCCCCCTCTGTCTTGGACTTCCTTGATAGTCTTGATCATCATGACTCCAACAACACGTTCAAATTCTCTGAAATCCAACTCGGTTATATCTGCAAGACAATCGCCCAATCAAAATCGCAAGCTGTAGGTATTGATGGTCTACCTCAGAGCTTCATCCAAGCAGCACTGCCGATAATCGGACCCTTCCTGTGTTCATTGCTAAACAAGTCGCTTACAGAGTCGGTATTTCCAACAGAATGGAAGAAATCTCTTGTTTTGGCCTTGAACGAAAAATCCAGCCCGAAGACTCTTGGTGATTTTCGCCCCATCTCCCTACTATGTTTCATTTCTAAAGTGATGGAAAGGGTTGTTCACAACCAACTTATGAATTTTCTTGAAGCTAGAAACCTTATGGATGAATATCAAACTGGCTTTCGCACTGGCCACAGCACCCAAACAGCCTTAATTAAACTAACAGATGACATTAGGCTTGGCAAGGATAGGAGACTGGTCACAGCCATGCTTCTCTTCGATTTCAGTAAAGCATTTGACTCTGTAGATCATGTCATCCTTCTACGAAAACTCTCTGATTTGGGACTATCAATGCTTGCCTTGCGATGGTTTGCTTCATGACCTGGTGGGACGCGAGCAGGCTGTCAGAGCTGAGGATGGATCTTTCTCCACGTATAGAGCACTCAATAGGGGAGTGCCACAGGGCTTAGTTCTTGGGCCTCTGCTCTTTGCTCTTTATGTGAAAGATGTAGCTTCGGGGCTGGACGCGGACGTGAGGTATGTCATGTACGCTGACGATCTTCAGGTGTACATACAGTCCCCTCTCGATGAGCTCCCTGCCACCCTGGCCAGACTGTCGAGAAATAGCGAAGTTATTTCCACCTGGTCGGAAACAAACCGGCTTTCGCTGAACATCGGCAAGACCAAAGCCATCGTTTTCGGCACACCGGTATTTATTAATAGGCTCTCGGATCTGGATCAGGATACTCGCTGTGTTAAACTGCGGAACTCAAGGTTACCACTTGAGTCATCAGTGCTGAGCCTTGGCGTGATCCTGGACGCAAAGATGAGCTGGAAGGAGCAGACTCTGTCTACTGTGAAGAAGGCGAACCGTTTCATGTACCGTCTAAACCATTTCCGGCGGTGTACCACCAAGGAATTACGTATACATCTTACAAGATCACTCCTCTTCCCTATCGTAGACTATTGCTCTGTAGTTTGCTGCGACCTATCCGGGGAACAAAACACGCTCGTCGAACGTATCTTGAATACAGATATTCGATACATCTTCGGAGTCAAGAAATGCGAACATATCAGCCCCTTCAGACGTGAACTTGGCTGGTTCCGGGCTGCGACCCAGCGTGACTACTTTGCTCTCTGTCTCTTATATAAGATCCTATCATCCGGAACTCCAAACTATCTGGCAAAATTCTTTGTAGCTAATATTAGCTCACGTCCATCAAGAGCAGAAGGCCATAAGCCCCTCACCATCCCTAGTTTCCGCACGGAATCGCTTCGTAACTCTTTCCACGTAAAAACTACCTACCTCTGGAACGACCTGCCATTGAGAATTCGCGATAGCGTGTCTTTCCCCTCCTTCAAACATCATGTCTCCGTTCACTTACATGAGAGAGAGCCATAGCCTCAAAGACATTCCACTTCCATACCTCATTATATCATCTCATCTCATTTCATTCCCTACGCATTCTTGTAATTAGCTTAATTGCATATATGATTATATCTAGGCTATGTACTTTATTTTAAAATTACTATACTGCTAAATTGTAACATTTAATTTGAACTTATTATACTCTTACATCTTACCTATTTTAATACTTTACTAAGTTAAAATTTACTTCAATGTACTCAAATCTTTCTATTTTAGTTGTACATACAACATAATGTACAGTAATAAATATTATTCTATTCTATTCTCTCCCATTGCACATTAACAGAAAAACACATCAAATTAGTTTAATACTGAGATTTCCTAACTAGGTGTGTCGCTATTATTCCCGAAGTCGAGACGTGCCTACCTCTCTCTCGCGGTATCGTTATTGCTGAAATTCCGCCGGAAGGGCTTCTCTGACGGCAGAAAATCTGCAACGTCACAATATATACAATATATACAATATACACAATATTGAACCTCCGGTGATGCTGGACACTATGACAAACTAGTCTCTCACGGCACATGATTTTGCAAATGAAAAGTTCTCTGCCATGAAAAATTCAACCAAATGGCAAACTCTACTTCAGCAGGGTTAAATTCAGAAAACAGATTTTCATTTCACGCCAACTACCTTTTTTCCACAATTTATCCACAAAGAAATTACAATAAAGTGAACAACAAATTTGTTTGAGACATTCGGAAGCTTCTATTAACACTTTAGTTTGTTGTTTCTATTATAACATCATCATTTCAATTGAGTAACATAGGTTCAACAAAGTATAGGGCGATGAACTGTTGCGGCACAGGAAATCTTTCTGAGTCAAAATTATGAGCAGTGTGAGATTATAGAAAATAACGGAATCAAAAGGCTTGGAAAATTGGCCCACTTGGAAATTTCAAGTAAAAGTTATCCTCATGGCCCAAGGGAGCTACGAAATAACAAATGGAACAGCTGAACGACCGGAAGAAAATGCGGCGAGCGCGAGATGGAATAAGTATGACATAGCAGCCCAACGAATCATAGTAACCAGCGTCGACGACACGCAGTTGTTGCATATTATGAACTGTAATACTTCCAAGGATATGTGGGACAAATTGCATAATGTGTATGAGCAAAGAAGTCAATTCGGCCTACAGATGCTCCAGCAACGATGGTATCAAACTTCGAAGAAATCTTCTGACAGCATGGCGAAACATATCGCTGAGATAGAAAATTTGGCTCATCGATTGAAGAATCTCGGAGAAACAGTATCAGATTCAGCTGTAATGACAAAAATATTAATGACCCTACCTGCCTTCTACAACTTCTTCGTAACAGCATGGAAATCAACGCCTACTGGAGAACGAACACTTGCAAACATGACTGAGAGGTTACTAGCGGAGGAAATGCGTAAGGGAAATCAAGAAGAATCAGAAAATCAGGCCTTAGCAATGGTAAAAAGTCATAATAAATTTAGTAGATATAAGAAAGAACCAGGCTATGAAGTTAAATGTGAACCTAAGAATAAATTTGAACCCCGGAATAAATCTGAATCTAAGAATAAATTTGAACCCAAGCATAATATAAATATGTGTAATTACTGCAAAAAGCCAGGCCATTGGAAAAAGGATTGCTACAAGTTGAAACGTCAGAATGAAACGGGCGAAGCGCTCATAGGAATTTCACTTTCAATGCTTCAAGAAGCAAATGATAGAACTTTTGTTTGGTATATAGATTTAGGAGCAACAGATCACATGAGCAACCGAAGAGAATGGTTTACAGATTTTGAAACCCTTCAGGATCCAAGAATTATCAGTTTAGGAAATGGTCACACTATATTAACAACTGGAAAAGGAAATATCAAGATTCTTGCCTTCGACGGTGTCAAATGGAATCCCAAATACTGAATCCCTGAATTAAAATTCAACCTGTTCTCAGCGGGATCAGCGTTAGATAAAGGAATGCAGCAAATATCCGATGCCGACGGTTGTAAATTTGTACGTTCAGGAAAGGTTGAGATGATGGGAATCCGCAAGAACAGACTGTGTGAGGCACAGTTGAAGATCAAAGAGCCTACGAAAGATGAAAGAGAGAAAATTGAAGCTATGGCGAATCCAACAGAATCAATCGACCTAAGGACATGGCATCAGAAAATGGTACACCAGGATGTAAATCACGTAAGAACCTTTTTGAAAAAAAGAATATTAAGGTCAGTCTAGAAGATAATTTCATTTGTAAAGGATGCGTATACGGAAAGATGCATAGAAAATCTTTCCCAAAATCAGACAACGAAGAAATTAAAATCTTAGAACCTGCTGGATTGATACATGCAGACTTGTGCGGACCGATGCCAGAACCCTCGATAAATGGATCTCGCTATTTTCTCTCATTTAAGGATGACTACTCTCGGTATAGAACATTGTATTTTATAAAGACCAAGGATGAAGTAGCTCGCTGTTTGTCAGACTTTATAAGGAAAACTCAGAACGAGATTGCAAAAACGATTAAAATTATCAGGACCGATAATGGTTTAGAATTTGTCAACAAGAAGATTCAGGAAATTACAGGTTTTCATGGAATAACGCACCAAAGGACTGTGGCATATTCCCCCGAACAAAACGCCCTAGCAGAAAGGGAGAATAGAACCATAATGGAATCGTTACGAGCCATGATACATGAGAAAGACCTTCCGAAGAAACTGTAGGCAGAAGCCGCCAACACCGCTGCCTACATACTCAACAGGACTGGAAGAAGCAAATCCGAAGATCGAACCCCGTATGAAGCTTGGTCTGGAAAAACATGTGAGTTGGAAAAATTGATAATCTTTGGATCAGAAACCTATGTACAGTAATGATCACGGTTTCTGTCGGCCCTTAAATCTGCAACCGAAGATACATCTCTTTTTAAGTTGGCAATACCCGTGAGCGGCGGAATGTCAAAACCGCACCTGTCAATTTGCATAACCATGAAATGCTCAAATGATTTTATTGAAAATATGTAACCTCATTTTAATCGTCAATTGACATGACCTTTAACCGCACCAATGATCGTTAAAATTCGGTCGCTCAGAAAATAACGTAATGTTCGCAAGGTGTTATATGGATTAGAAGGGTAATTCGTGTATATCCATGAATCTGCCACGGCATTGACATTTTTATTAAAGAGAACAATTACGTTATTTATTGAATGCTCGTTGTCATTATTGAACAAAATTTAAAGCATTTTTCTACTCATCTTCTGTAGGTTTGTTATACTTCCTGAAAATAATGTTAATGAGCTGAAAACTATCGTCGCAGTGAGATATAATACCTGTAACGGTGTATTTCTTAACCAATGAAACGAATACAAGAAAGGTATCTGATTAATACAATTTTATTCTTTAAACATTATAAAAACGAAACATTGAATATAAAATATAAATAACACTCATTTCAATCGAAATCGTGCTTAAAATTTTCATTAATCAACAACGCTTGATAAGCTTATAAATAACACATGCTACAATTCATTGTAATATGAAAACAAATCAGCTATATAATTTATAACGATATGTCAAATCGATTTTGAACCCATTTATAAAATAGTGAATGAGAATAAAAAAATTGTCTGAAGCATTACGCAGTAATTAAATATAGAATGCCAGTCTCATTTTGACTAGAATACATTGCACGTGATAATCATAAATGTTCTTTACAATCATGAATTCACGTATCAATTATAAATGCAATGTTCTTAAAGCGATGTCATCGTACTTTACAGTAGGCTCTACAGTCTCTACTGTGCAGTCACCTGACATCTTACTTTCTTTACCAGGCTGGCCGTTAATAAGAAATTTCTTTTAAAAGTTTAAAAATCTTAACTAAACCTTTTAAAAAAAATATCCTCAATGTTTCAATGCTCTATCTCATTATTAAGGGGTGCCGGTAATGACTTTATTTTTTTATTATAAAATAAAGCTTTAATATTTTGAAACCTTGATCTTTTTCAATTTTATAACGTTTTAAATTCAAAAAGATTAAAAAATATTCATAACGTTATAAGATTAAACAATATCAATGTCTAGAAACCAATAAAGCCTTATTTTATAATAAATAAATAAAATCATTACCGGCACCCATTAATAATGAGATAGAGCATTTACACTTTGAGGATATTTTTTTTAAAAGGTTTACTTATGATTTTTTAACTTTTAACAGAAATTTTGTTTTCAACGGCCAGTCCAATCTCTACCGATGACAAAGTTTCCTCAACAGATAATTAGATGATTTATTGCAATCAAAAATTAATACTGAAAATAAAATAATTATACTCTAACGAAAATATGAATGGCAAATAATTTAGAAAATAAGGTGGAAGGAGGCAGGCAACGATATTCATTCAACATCATCACCTTGCATCAGAGCAGAAGTGTCACTGCGGTAATGAATTCGGAGCAATACAAATGCCGGAAGGTTTGACGATAGATTCTGGTAGAAACTGTATACCCTGTGAATTACCACCAATGACGATTGCTGAATTCAAGAGAGCATTGCATACAGAGAAAACAGAGACTGTGCAAAAGAATCTGTGTAGTTTGAAACGAGCTCTACGTACAAAGCGAAAATAACTCAAAATTTTAGTGTATCCATGCCTCTCCTCTACAATGAGTAATGAATAATCAGAGCAGGCCCATTAGTATTTAGTGTGCCTGCCCTGATTAATCAAAACGTCTCGTATCCGGTCAGGCATGGATGACGCTAAAGCTTCGGTGTACTCTGGCTTTGCACGTAACCCATCCCATGCTGCACGGACTCGTCTACACAAACCCTCTTTTCTCTCGCGTTCGACCGGTTGCCATCCCCGTCCCATTTCCTCCCAAAAATTCTCTATCGGATTCAGGTCAGGGGATTTTGCCGGCCAGTCGAATCGTTGCACCTCTGGATGCTGGGCATACCAGTTGCGCACGATTCTCGCCGTATGCACTGCACTGTTGTCTTCAACAATGCGAATTATGGGCATTTCCTCCACAGGATAGACAGCCCTCACAGAAGGCATCATCACTCCTTCCAGAATTTCGATGTATTGCTCCGCATTCATTTGGCGGTTGATCTCCACAAGCGCACCCGGACCTGAACCGCTGATCCAACCCCAGTACGCAGCAGTGACACGTCCACTCCTATACCTGGGCAAGATGTTGTCCGGGTGATACCGTTGACCACGCTCCCTCCACACAGTTCGACGCGAATCTTTATCTGTTGAGAAAACTTTCTCATCAGTAAAGATTACTCTGTTCCACTCTGCTGCCGTAATATTCAATACACTTTGTGCAAATTCAATTCTCTGTGCCATATGGCGCTGCTCTAATGTTGTTTTTTTTGCAGCTATGCGGCATTGCAATCCTGATTCTCGCAGACGTCTCCGCCCCGTCTGCTCACTGACGTTCAAATGCAGTTCTCGCTGAACCTTAATTAAAATGGTCATTACTATTACTATATTATTGTCATTATGATTTCTGTGATTCTCATGGAGTTTGCTCAAGGATCTAATAAATATATACTTTGACTCTGACCTTTGTAGATGGAGCAAAACGGTTAGCCCGTGCGGCTGCCCTTAGGGCTGCGTCCTCTTCACCAGTTGTTCGGCGTAGAGGACCATTATTTATCCGGTTATCTACCATGCCTGCTAGCCCATTGTTGTTGAATTTGTGTCGATAGCGCTCTACGGTTCGCAGATTGCATCCAACTTCACCTGTATATGTGACACAATCAAATCGATTTATATGTGAATTTTATTATCATTCGTATTGATTTCTTTTTTATCATTAAAAAAAAAAAATTAAATTAAAATTTTTCAAGTGTACCATTGTTATTAATAATTTTCAGTATGGATATATATGGGGCATTCCATCCCAAAGCGACCTGGCCAGAACCCTCACTATTTTCAATTTTTTTTTCTAACTAGTATGTTGTTAGTCATCACAAAAAAGCCCGCCATACCAAGTTTTAGATTTTTTCGAAAATTGGTCTGGTCGTTATCATTTAAAAGGTGTAAAACACTGTTCGACCAATCCGATTTTCATGAGATTCGGAGAGCTAAGTCTCTGTGAAAAAGGAAAATTTTTGAACCATTAGCGAAGGTGGGCGTGGATCTGGTTTGGGAGGTACAGGAAAATGAATTTTTTTATTTTTTATGTATTTTCTTTTTTTCTGGTACAATCACAATCTGTTCGGCTCGAACTATAAGTGAATATTATCTGCTGTATAGTAGCCTGGAGAAAGTACACCACTAAATACACCCTCAACTTACTCAACTAGCTGTTATTGTTTTGTTTTTCGATGTTTAAAACCTTCTTGTACATTATATTATTACTTTTTTTAACAACTCACACTGACCAATAATAGTTCATTTCTTATAGTTCGGTTATTGTGCTTGAATCTTCTTTGACGTGTCCTAACTTAGCGCTATCAATGAAACCCGAGTTACGTCGAATGTTAACACCTGTTAATGCAGCGCATCGTGCCGCAACTTACTAGGCGGTGGTATTGCTTTTGATTGGCCGAAACATTACAAAATAATGAGGGGTCGCACTGAGGCCCAGTGCTCACATTGTTGTATCGTTGCCTAGCGACCATTCGCTAACTCGGTACCGATTAGAACATGCAGCCCATTTTGTGCTCGGTAAATTAATAATTGAATATCATAAAATTGAATGAAAATTGAATAATTGACTGTCATAATTACTGCAACGTTTTCTACCAGGATTTGAAATTGAACTCGTATTTTAGGTAAGTACCGAAATACAATTTTCATTTCTTCTGGTCGTTATGAAATATACTCCACGCTAACCTGTGAACAGGATTTGAAAAAAACAACAACATGGCGGACAAAAATGTATCCGTCAGAGGAGGTCGATGCATTAATCCTTTCAAGCTGACGAAGCATCGCCGAAACCGAGGATTGCGGCTTGCTGGAGAAGCTATTGTGACGAAATTCCCAGAATTTCGTTCCAAGTACTTCTGTAGGAGCTGTCGATCGCAAATGAACAACTACTCTCATCCGGTTGGCCATAATAATGGTAATAAAAATATGTATTGCCAAACTATACAGATTCAGTGCAGAAACGACCTTCCAATAATTTCAGTCTTTGAGCTGGTAAACTTTTGTAGCGATTTATTTCAAATTTCAGTATATTCGATTCTTTTCTTCCATTGAAGTTTTAGCTACCAGTCCAACCGTACCAGTTGGAGACTCTAGTCAAAATATTCCGGATCCACAGACAAGCCACTACTCTTCTACCACACCTGTAGCGTCTCAAAATTCGTTCGCACATGTATCAAGTTCGAGTACGTACGTATCAAGCTCGGAGGGATTCTCTGATTTGGGATCAGAGTTGGGACTTTCTGTGGTCAATAGGGCATTACAAATACTTGGAGAATCCACGATTCCGAAGAAAAAATTAAAAAGCTCTAACTGGGTGGAGGAAAAGCTTGAGCGGACGAAGGATATCATGAAGCTATCTCTAGGATTGCCAGTTGTGCAGGGCACAAATAATGATAAGTCTGGTTTTACGGAAATGATATCGCAGCTCAAGGAAAAATTCCGGTCACCATCCGCTACGAACGATGAAAGAACTCAAATACTGACACTTTTGCCGCATACTTGGAGCAACGCTAAGGTGGCTGAAGAATTTGGAGCATCTCTACACAGGGTTAAAAAAGCAAGAAAGTTGTTCAAAGAGAAAGGAATTTTGGCAACGCCTAATAAAAAGCTTGGTAAGTTGTATCAATTAATATTTGTAGACCCAAGGCTTGCGCTTTATAACGTCAACAAAGGCTGATTATGGTTCGAGAAAAAATCAAAATATCCCGCTCCAGAACTCAGGTAAGAAAAAAATTCATAATCTTTCTTTTCTAGGACGACCTCTATCTGGAGAAATCAGAGCTGAAGTCAGCAATTTTTACGAGGACGATCAAGTCATTGTCACTTCGCCGGGGATAAAAGACTTCGTATCTGTGTGTGACAATGACGGACACAAAATTCATGTTCAGAAAAAGTTAGTACTATGCAATCTCAATGAATTGTATCAACATTTCAAAACGGAACACCCAGACATACGTATCGGCTTCTCTACTTTTGCATCTCTAAGGCCAAAGCACTGCACATTAGCGGGTGCTTCCGGAACGCGTACGGTGTGTGTCTGTTCAATGCATCAGAACATGAAGTTGATGATTGCTGGTAAGAGAATTTTCAACTATTCACTTATGACATTTGTCTGAATCGTGTGCTTTTACCCATTGCAGCCTGTAACTTGCAGAAACTAACAGAGAATTCATCAGTTCCGATAACCAAATTCGAAGACTGCTTATCATTACTAGTGTGCCCGGTTCCTGATCTATCGTGTTGCATGTCAAATTGCGAAAGTTGCCCGGATCTTCAGCAGCTAAGAGATGCACTTCTTAACGTCTTGGAAGAAAATGATATCGAAGATATCACATACTCGCAGTGGGTGTTAAAACCTCGCGCTACACTGGAAAACCACGTCAAGTGCGTAGCTGAATTCGTCGAGGAATTTTCTGACCAAGCAAAAAGTCTTCTGCAGCACCACTTCATTGCTAAGCAGCAATCGAGTTTTTTCAGATCACGGCGCGAAAATTTATCGAATGGTGAATGTCTCGTGATGTGCGACTTTGCGCAAAATTACGCGTTTATTGCACAAGACGCTGCACCCGGGTTCCATTGGAACAATGATCAGGCCACCATCTACCCTGTCGTGATTTATTACGAGAACAATGGCGAAGTAACGCATAAGAGCCTTATTGTAATTTCTGACTGTCTCAACCATAATGCTGTTGCTGTGTACATCTTTACGAGAATTGTAGTTGAATTCATCAAGTCAGAAATAAATCCGACTCCTAGTCGCATAATTTACTTCTCGGATGGGGCACCGCAACAGTTCAAAAATTATAAGAACTTTATCAATTTGTGGCATCACGAAAACGAATTTGGAATTCCCGCTGAATGGCACTTTTTTGCCACCGCTCATGGCAAAGGGCCATGTGACGGAGTAGGAGGCACTTTGAAGAGGCTATGTGCAAGAGCAAGTCTACAACTTCCTGCGAATCGCCAAATTCTCAAGCCTCGTGACTTGTATGAGTGGGCCTGTTCGCTTGGTACGCTGCCATCTATCAGCAAACGATTTTCGGGTATGAAGAACTATCAGGAGGCGAAAGTTTCGTTGAGGGAAAGGTTTGAAAGTGCCAAGCCGATCCCCGCCACGCAAAAACTGCATTGTTTCATACCCTCCGCGAGAGGATTAATCACTAAGGTCTATTCGGCGTCAGATAAATTCGAGACCCACAAAATCACGAAGAAAACTGCTTCGCAGGAAAGGCAGGAGCAATGAACAGTGTAGAAAAGATTGATTGTTGGTGTGAGACAAGAGAAAATATAAATACGTTGCTCAAACATCAATGAAAAAATTGATTTCCCTATATCTCCCAAACCAGATCCACGCCCACCTTCGCTGATGGCTCAAAAATTTTAGTTTTAGACAGAGATTTAGCTCTCCAAGTCTCATCAAAATCGGATTGGTCGAACAGTGTTCTACACTTTTTAAATGATAACGAGTAGACCAATTTTCGAAAAAATCTAAAACTTGGTATGGCGGGCTTTTTTGTGATGACTAACAACATACTAGTTGGAAAAAAAAATTCAAAATAATGAGGGTTTTGGCCAGGTCGCTTTGGGATGGAATGCCCCATATATATATTCGATATCAATATTTCAATGATATACATTTCATTAATTAAAAATGAATTAATGTGCAGGAATTGTTACCTGCGATTTCGCGATTCTGCCAACCAGCTTGTAACAGACCCGCTACTCTTCCGTACGTTACTGCCGATGGTTGGAACATCCTGTTTTATAATACAAAAAATTGGTGACAATAAATAATTTAACAATTATAATAAATTTGTATTTAAAGACCGTATTAAATTTTATTGAAAACAAAAAAAAAAATAGATACCTTTCATCTGTTGATTCGCAGTACTAAATGATGCGTGTTGTTTATTCCTTAGCAACTATACAGTTCTCCATTATTATGTATGAACCTTGACTGTTTCATTAAACAAAATATTGTCTATGGAGAACTGATGGAGAACTGTATAGTTGCTAAGGAATAAACAACACGCATCATTCAGTACTGCGAATCAACAGATGAAAGGTATCTATTTTTTTTTTGTTTTCAATAAAATTTAATACGGTCTTTAAATACAAATTTATTATAATTGTTAAATTATTTATTGTCACCAATTTTTTGTATTATAAAACAGGATGTTCCAACCATCGGCAGTAACGTACGGAAGAGTAGCGGGTCTGTTACAAGCTGGTTGGCAGAATCGCGAAATCGCAGGTAACAATTCCTGCACATTAATTCATTTTTAATTAATGAAATGTATATCATTGAAATATTGATATCGAATATATATATATATATCCATACTGAAAATTATTAATAACAATGGTACACTTGAAAAATTTTAATTTAATTTTTTTTTTTTTAATGATAAAAAAGAAATCAATACGAATGATAATAAAATTCACATATAAATCGATTTGATTGTGTCACATATACAGGTGAAGTTGGATGCAATCTGCGAACCGTAGAGCGCTATCGACACAAATTCAACAACAATGGGCTAGCAGGCATGGTAGATAACCGAATAAATAATGGTCCTCTACGCCGAACAACTGGTGAAGAGGACGCAGCCCTAAGGGCAGCCGCACGGGCTAACCGTTTTGCTCCATCTACAAAGGTCAGAGTCAAAGTATATATTTATTAGATCCTTGAGCAAACTCCATGAGAATCACAGAAATCATAATGACAATAATATAGTAATAGTAATGACCATTTTAATTAAGGTTCAGCGAGAACTGCATTTGAACGTCAGTGAGCAGACGGGGCGGAGACGTCTGCGAGAATCAGGATTGCAATGCCGCATAGCTGCAAAAAAAACAACATTAGAGCAGCGCCATATGGCACAGAGAATTGAATTTGCACAAAGTGTATTGAATATTACGGCAGCAGAGTGGAACAGAGTAATCTTTACTGATGAGAAAGTTTTCTCAACAGATAAAGATTCGCGTCGAACTGTGTGGAGGGAGCGTGGTCAACGGTATCACCCGGACAACATCTTGCCCAGGTATAGGAGTGGACGTGTCACTGCTGCGTACTGGGGTTGGATCAGCGGTTCAGGTCCGGGTGCGCTTGTGGAGATCAACCGCCAAATGAATGCGGAGCAATACATCGAAATTCTGGAAGGAGTGATGATGCCTTCTGTGAGGGCTGTCTATCCTGTGGAGGAAATGCCCATAATTCGCATTGTTGAAGACAACAGTGCAGTGCATACGGCGAGAATCGTGCGCAACTGGTATGCCCAGCATCCAGAGGTGCAACGATTCGACTGGCCGGCAAAATCCCCTGACCTGAATCCGATAGAGAATTTTTGGGAGGAAATGGGACGGGGATGGCAACCGGTCGAACGCGAGAGAAAAGAGGGTTTGTGTAGACGAGTCCGTGCAGCATGGGATGGGTTACGTGCAAAGCCAGAGTACACCGAAGCTTTAGCGTCATCCATGCCTGACCGGATACGAGACGTTTTGATTAATCAGGGCAGGCACACTAAATACTAATGGGCCTGCTCTGATTATTCATTACTCATTGTAGAGGAGAGGCATGGATACACTAAAATTTTGAGTTATTTTCGCTTTGTACGTAGAGCTCGTTTCAAACTACACAGATTCTTTTGCACAGTCTCTGTTTTCTCTGTATGCAATGCTCTCTTGAATTCAGCAATCGTCATTGGTGGTAATTCACAGGGTATACAGTTTCTACCAGAATCTATCGTCAAACCTTCCGGCATTTGTATTGCTCCGAATTCATTACCGCAGTGACACTTCTGCTCTGATGCAAGGTGATGATGTTGAATGAATATCGTTGCCTGCCTCCTTCCACCTTATTTTCTAAATTATTTGCCATTCATATTTTCGTTAGAGTATAATTATTTTATTTTCAGTATTAATTTTTGATTGCAATAAATCATCTAATTATCTGTTGAGGAAACTTTGTCATCGGTAGAGATTGGACTGGCCGTTGAAAACAAAATTTCTGTTAAAAGTTAAAAAATCATAAGTAAACCTTTTAAAAAAAAATATCCTCAAAGTGTAAATGCTCTATCTCATTATTAATGGGTGCCGGTAATGATTTTATTTATTTATTATAAAATAAGGCTTTATTGGTTTCTAGACATTGATATTGTTTAATCTTATAACGTTATGAATATTTTTTAATCTTTTTGAATTTAAAACGTTATAAAATTGAAAAAGATCAAGGTTTCAAAATATTAAAGCTTTATTTTATAATAAAAAAATAAAGTCATTACCGGCACCCCTTAATAATGAGATAGAGCATTGAAACATTGAGGATATTTTTTTTAAAAGGTTTAGTTAAGATTTTTAAACTTTTAAAAGAAATTTCTTATTAACGGCCAGCCTGGTAAAGAAAGTAAGATGTCAGGTGACTGCACAGTAGAGACTGTAGAGCCTACTGTAAAGTACGATGACATCGCTTTAAGAACATTGCATTTATAATTGATACGTGAATTCATGATTGTAAAGAACATTTATGATTATCACGTGCAATGTATTCTAGTCAAAATGAGACTGGCATTCTATATTTAATTACTGCGTAATGCTTCAGACAATTTTTTTATTCTCATTCACTATTTTATAAATGGGTTCAAAATCGATTTGACATATCGTTATAAATTATATAGCTGATTTGTTTTCATATTACAATGAATTGTAGCATGTGTTATTTATAAGCTTATCAAGCGTTGTTGATTAATGAAAATTTTAATATATATCGTTATAAATTATATTGCTGATTTGTTTCCATATTACAATGAATTGTAGCATGTGTTATTCATAAGCTTATCAAGCGTTGTTGATTAATGAGAATTTTAATATATATCGTTATAAATTATATAGCTGATTTGTTTTCATATTACAATGAATTGTAGCATGTGTTATTTATAAGCTTATCAAGCGTTGTTGATTAATGAAAATTTTAAGCACGATTCCGATTGAAATGAGTGTTATTTATATTTTATATTCAATGTTTCGTTTTTATAATGTTTGAAGAATAAAATTGTATTAATCAGATACCTTTATTGTATTCATTTTATTGGTTAAGAAATACACCGTTACAGGTATTATATCTCACTGCGACGATAGTTTTCAGCTCATTAACATTATTTTCAGGAAGTATAACAAACCTACAGAAGATGAGTAGAAAAATGCTTTAAATTTTGTTCAATAATGACAACGAGCATTCAATAAATAACGTAATTGTTCTCTTTGATAAAAATGTTAATGCCGTGGCAGATTCATGGATATACACGAATTACCCTTCTAATCCATATAACACCTTGCGAACATTACGTTATTTTCTGAGCGACCGAATTTTAACGATCATTGGTGCGGTTAAAGGTCATGTCAATTGACGATTAAAATGAGGTTACATATTTTTAATAAAATCATTTGTGCATTTCATGGTTATGCAAATTGACAGGTGCGGTTTTGACATTCCGCCGCTCACCGCCGCGGGGGCACTCAAGTCAACTACTGCCTAGGGTATTGCCAACTTAAAAAGAGATGTATCTTCGGTTGCAGATTTAAGGGCCGACAGAAACCGTGATCATTACTGTACATATACCAAAGCAGAAAAGAAATAAATTAGATAAAAAGGCCAAAGAAGGTGTTTTTGTCGGATATGGAGAAAAAGTTAAAGGTTACAGAATTTGGTATCCTTTGGATGATAAAGTAGAATATGCCAGGTATGTAATATTTTGTGAGACTGAAAAAGAAATTACCAAAGAAAAGACTGAAGTAGAAGAAATAATAGTACCTGAATAATTGAATGAAGACTCCGAAGAATCAGAAGAAGAACCGGAAATCATAAATGACCCTCCAGATGAACCTGACGATGGGATAAACTCTGAGGAATCTGAGAATGAGGTATTCGAAGATGTGACAGATGAACCTCCGGAACCAAACGCCCAAAGAGTTTTGAGAAGAAGAGAGACTTTGCGTAAACCAAGTCGTTACGATGAATATATGAATTCAGAATACTTATTTGCAACCATAAACGAAGAACCTCAAAACTATGAAGAAGCTATGAAGAGTCCAGATGCAAACAAATGGATTCAAGCAATGAAAGAAGAAATAGAATCGCTGAACAAAAATAACACCTGGACCTTAGAACCGAAGAACATTCACGAACAAATAATTGATTGTCGCTGGGTTTATAAAATTAAAAGAGACACTGACGGCAATGTAGAAAGGTACAAAGCCAGATTAGTCGCTAAAGGCTACACGCAGGAATATGGGATGAACTAAATCGAAACATTTAGCCCGGTGGTTAAATTCGACTCCCTACGGATGCTGCTGGCCAAGGAGGATGGGGTAGAGTGGAAAGAGAGCGTAGCCACCGCGGCGAGCCCCATCTATTCAGTCGGCTCCTATGCCGTAATTGTGTTAGTGAAAGTTGAGACGCCGTGTGATGACACACACAATCGCGCATGAACAGGTATCGGCTGGGTAGCGGCGTGCTCAAAAAAGTGTTTGTCAAAGTGACTTGTGCGACAAAATTTTCTTCTAAAATGGTAATGAGGTGTGGCGTGAAAGGTTGTAAAAAAAATGCCCGCATGCACCGCGATCATTCATTTTTTCATCTTCCGCAAGACCCCGAATTGTAAGTATAAAACGAAGAATAACAATACACACACTGAGAAAAAAAGTGTGAGTCAAGACAACTATACCGCATTGTGAAATTTTTGTCATTCTGAAAACGATCTTTATAGTAGACGTGACGATATTATTGTATCCCGTTCTATAAAGATATAGTTATCGTTAACAATACTACATTCAACGATAAACACAGCTGCTACAACCATATTTTTAGTAAAAATATCAACGATATGTATCAAATTGCCGTTACTATAATTCATAGTGTAGTATACTCTTCGATTCATATTTAACGCAACAATATTTTTGGCACAATCTGATTTTTTTTGTTATTAACTTTCAGTCTATTTCTCCGAACTACGCGACATTGTCACCATAATATTATGGAGTTATCTTTGCGGTTTTCAATTTGATTTTCAACGCTGTATCGACATTTGTATCAATCATTTTTACACATAGCATAAAATGAAATTTTATAGATATGTAAAATTGCTATGCGTGCTAACTCGATGAGAGTGACTCATTGCTTGTGGAACCGGGCATGAGTATATAATTGGATAAATAAATTGTTGAAATAATTTCAAAATTTTATTATCATTCTCTCATGATATAGGTAACTGATTCTCTTATATAGCATTATTTTTAATGCGAGTATATTTTTCTTTTATTACATAAAATGAGTAATCAAAATACCTATACAAGATTATTAGAGAATTATAGGCAGAACGTTGAAAAACCCAGAGCAGTAAAAATCTACAGTGAAATATATATTATTGTTCGTGGAACATAACAGAATAGTGCGCGAAGCAGAAATGTGTCTGATACCGTTGACCGACACTCTGCACGCTGGGCCGCGCCTGCAGATTTGAACGTGTAGCTCATGCGCCCGACGTTGTTAGGCACGTTGTCATGGAAACGGCGCGCCTGATTGGCTGCGAGATCAGGAGAGGCACAGCATGGTTGCGCGCACGTTGCACGGCTACCGGCACTGCCGGCGACTAACTACTACTTACCGCGTGGCCAGACTCTGGGACGAGCTCGACTTATAGGCGTTATGGCAGAAATTACTGAAGTGCCCGGTGTTGAACAAGCGCCAGAAAAAAACTTTGTATCCCAGAAGTTGACGGAATGGGGGTTGCAGGATTACATTCCAAAATTCCAACGTAAGTACAGCTAGAACTTTTTTCTTTGTATCGTGACAAAAGTGTTACTTACTGTCGCTCTGTCTGCACGCTTCGATTATGAAGAATCTATTTTTCCAAAGCCTTGCTTAAGTTAGAAGGATATTGTAATTTTTGAGTCTTATGCCTATTAGAGTAATCCTTATTTGGGGGTCAAATGAATTTTAATTGCGCCGCCTTCTATAACGGTTGAAATGAAAGAAAAAAAGCGTGTAAATACGCAGTGACCTAGCTCAAAAAAAAGTAGTGCCACTAAGCACTTATTTTTGATAATTTTAGCTGAAGATAAGAAAATAGTTTTTTTTTCCATCCTTTTTTCGTTTTTTGTTCAATTTTGTTCAAGAGTCAATTGTATAATAAAAAAAAAAAAAAAATATCCATTGAAAAGTTCAGACATTAACCGATAGAAATCGCATTTTCATTTCATTCGATAGTTACAATCATTATTAAATATATCATAGAGTTTCACGAAATACTGAAAATGCATTTTACAACTATGTAACTTGTGATAAATCGTTGCAGAGAATGAAATACAATGTATACATTTCGAAGCGCTCGCTGGCGGGGTAGTGTTTTGCTGTGATTCCAGAATGTTTTGCGGTCGTGACCGACTTCATGTTAAATCGAAAAAAAATCGAAACACTAGCTGACGCGTACAGTAAAGGCATTTTTTCGCCAGCCTCTGGAAGCTTATTCTGTAACTTATAACTGCAAAAATAACACCGAAATTATGAAAAACAATTAGTAACGGACTATAAGAAGCTTTGAACTGCGGCTATTGTCTAGATTTACATTGTTGTAGTACAGTAATTCTGCAGTAATGATAGTGACAGGGTGACAGAATAATAGTGTGTGTCACTCAAACTATACCTTGGTACACTTTAGTACCTATACCACAGGCTCGCGAAAAAACGCCTTAAATATATTCGTTTCTTTGTTAATAAAATCAATGACAAAATCATCGTGACTTCGGAGCCTAAATCATTATAATTGTTACCCACGAAATAAAAACTGAAAAAAGGATAAAAAATATAAAATAATTTTCTTGTCTTTATAGCTAAACTTAGAAGAAAATATGTGCTCGGTGACACCACTTTCCTCTGAGCTAGGTCACTGCGCATTTACACAGATTTTTTTTCCCGTTTGAACCGATTTAGGGGGCGGCACGTTTAAAATTCCGACCCCCAAATAAAGACCATCCCAATGCCTATATAGTTTTTAAAACTTGAATGGATAAATAACTTATCAGATAGATACCTAGATATTCCCAAATAAAAATAATTTGTAGCATTTATAACAGTCGAGACCACTAACTTGTAATCTTACCTACAATACGCTAACGCGTGGATTGGTCGTAATCTATGTATGTACCATCAGTAAATATATTATATATTCCGATTTATGAATTTTCTGAACAATTAATAATCAGCTATTCCTATCGAATCAATAAACCTACAGGTGAAAAAGTTGACCAGGAATCTTTTCTAACCATCCCGAACGATGCAATATCCGAATTAATATCTGAGATTGGCCCACGTTTTACTTTTATCCGAAAACGGGAGGCATTATTGTCGGTGAACAATCGGCTTTCGGTAAGAAATGAAGTTTAAATATCGAAAAATTCCAAAGCCCACAATATCCCAATTCGATTGTTGAATGATTTAAAAATGCAGAAGCTTGTACCTAATTATTCTTTCGCATTCTATTAAAATATATATATCATTAAACAATCATCCACAATCCCATCAATTTTACTATCATAATTTTACCATCACTGTTTCTCGGGAAATACTGATAATACCCAAACTTGAATCTAGTTTTCCCACACATTGAAACATATGTACATCTCTTTTTAGACACTTACTGAATCTAGTCAAGATGACAATTCGTCAGTATCAAGTTGTGTCAGTTCTGTACAATCCTTCATTTCCGAGACAGAAATCATCCCTGGCCAGGTTAGACAAACTTTGGCGTTATATGCAACAGATATTTAAAATTTATGTGTACTCACAAGCAAGTGTATTTAAATTTCTTGCATTCGTTACAGAAACTTAGACATCTCTTACAAGGGTCAGTTACTGGCCGATATTTATTAACTCAAACGCATCTGACTCCATCTGACAGAAACCAGTTATCTACAGTAATCGTAGAAGACTTACTCAATCGAAATCTGAAGTATGTTCGCTCCTTCTCATTTTTCATGAGTATAACATACATATGGAGCATTCCATGTCAAATTTGCAACCCATGTACCTTACCCCCTTTGATTTTGACAATTTTTTATTATGATGTTGCAGCTGATCCAAAAGGGTCTCGGAATTTTTTTCAAATTTTTCTATCCACCAGTGAAATTTAAAAAAAATCGAAAAACTAATTCCGAAAGCGCCATTTTTGAAAATCTGGAGAAAATTCACAAAAATTCTACGATTTAAAAGATGATTTTTAAGTCCCACGCGGTAATGGGATCTCAACATCTACTATTTTTGTTGCAATTTTTTTAAAGTTTTTCATGTCGGAACTGGAGTTTTTTCTTCTTCGATCGTTCATAACTTTCTCAAATCTTGATGGATATCAATTCTTCTGAAATTTAGAAGAATACTAGAAAGCCTGAGTACAGTTAATACCAAAAAACAGCTCTAATTCCGACATGAAAAAACTAAAAAAATTGCAACAAAAATAGTAGATGTTGAGATCCCATTACCGCGTGGGACTTAGAAATCATCTTTTAAATCGTAGAATTTTTGTGAATTTTCTCCAGATTTTCAAAAATTGCGCTTACGGAATTGGTTTTTCGATTTTTTGTAAATTTCACTGGTGGATAGAAAAATCTGAAAAAAATTCCGAGATCGAATTCACAAAGAAAAAATTTGAAAAATGAATATACATATATTCATCCAAATGTCCAATCTTGATCGAAATGGTATGGAACGCCTCGTATACATGTTGTAAACACATATGAGAAAAATTCATAATTAAGTAACACATATGTCCTATAGGATTAGAACTGAAGATTTGAAGTTTTGGTCGAGTGAAATTATAGCACTTTTTAAATATGAAAAAGTGGGAATCTATTTTACCGGATATAAAGGTGGGCAAGACAAGCAAACAGCGAAAGGCAAACTGTGGGACAAATATACTAATATAAAACGTAAAATAAAAAAAACTGTATCATCGACACCCAAAATCGATGAAGTTGAACGAGGACAAGTGGAATTGACTGACGATCTCCTGAAACTACAGTGCACATCGCTGGACGATGAAACTACCATAAAAACTTTATGGCGCAGAACGTTTCTCCTTCGACGTAAAAACATTGCTGCGATTGATCTTTACTTCGAACAATACCTAATGCTAAGGACCCCCATAGGATCAACCCTGGTACATATAATCAGCTATTAAAATTGTGGATACTAGAAGTTGCATCGTCTTGTTCTACCATCGATATATTAAAAATGTGATACTTTGATTTTTCATTTTCATTGATTTTACTATTAATTTATTGCGTTAGTTCTGATAGTTAATTTTCTGATACAGTTACAAATTGATTATGAAACGTTAGCGCTGGCGGATCCAAATATTTTTTTCGGAACATGGCCGGATCTTTCGAACAGTATCATTCGTATTGCAGAAGAAAAGTCCATCAGTGACCATTTATTACAAGACAAAGGTTTGAAAACACTTTACAGATAACTATGTATGATGAGTGATAGAAAATGTGCTTGAAATTCGTAACATTGATCCAACGAAATATTATTAAAAAAAAATGTGAGACTTTTTTTTGGTAATTTTGATGTTATGAGAATTGTAAAATATGCATGATACACTTGTTTACTTCAATTTAGATATGTAATCAAATGTCATATCATTCTAATACTGCATTACAGAGTTTTTCTACTATCTTGTTGCGTCCCGTTATAAACTTCAATCTCATGAAAGCAGATTATTCAATATTTCTTCTGATCTGTGTGTATTTCTCAACATTTAATACGAACAAATCCCTGTAGAGGTACTTGCGCTGCGCCTCTTGCCCTACTTGTTTCGACCTGGCTTCGTCAAAACTGGTTCCAAAAAAAAATGGAAACCATCGAAACAAGAGCAAGCGGATGGGTTCATCCTTTGGATCAATGTGAGCTTACAAGATTTGTCATGAAACATTCTTCCAAACATAGTTTACTCTATAGATGTAAATTCAATTGATTGGACATAAATTACCTATTCGGTGGTCAGATTACCTTTTTTTTTCATTAAAAATAAAATGTATATCGCAAACAGTGTTTTGAAACTGGCAACTATCTTTACTCCAAGGCAATAAACATTGATTGGTGAGATAGAAAATTCCTTAAATCTGATCCTCATTTGTTTTATAACTTTAGACTATGGCTGATATGGAGAGGGTGATGCTGGCACGACAGAATCTCATGAGGTCTTATCATCTGACATGTCAACCAATAGTAGTCGTCGTTGGACAACTTAATAAAGTGGATGCAGCTTACGTATGCATCAACGACGTAAAATACAAATTCAGTCTTGTAACAGCTGCGGTGGATACTTGCTTCAAATCATTTTATGCATTGAATGCAAAATATCCAGCGCAGAGCGAGGCTGTTTGGACTTTTCTGCAAATAGCTGCGTACAAAATCGAGGAGCACACTCGAAGCTTCGTGAGTGTAAGTTCTGTCTTGAGTGATCTTGAGCGCATTAAGGGATCCGCGGATAAGGCTACCCCTAATTTACCTGAATCCGATCTGTCTGATTAGAAAGTTATAGGTATCATTATCTATATCTATATCTGTGTATGTACATTCTTATTGTTATTCGTATTTTAAGATTTAAACCGAGCTTTGGTTTGAGGCAATTTCCCAACTAGTCTTATTTCAGATTTTAACTCCACTCAGATGAGTAGAAATCTAAGGGATATAGATACAAATCATATCTCGCTTTGAGTAAATTGCCTAACTAGTCTCGTTATATAAAAATATAACAATGCTTGTCAAATGCTCCCACTGTTCTAACTGCATCAAAAGTAAGGATTACAAGGATCATGTCAAGTATATACATGGGTTGAATGCTGAATTAATATATCAATGTCCGGAAGATTCCTGTAGTCGGTCGTTTAATAATCTCCATTCATTGCGAAGACATTATTCAATTCACGATACCATAGTTGAATTTGCAGATTCTAAGATAAATCAAAGTTGTGAGATTGTAGCGCACAATAGTAGCTGTGAAAATGTTTCGTCTACATCAATTCAATTGAAAGAGCATTATTCTAACAATCAGCAAAATTGTTTGAAAACTATTCCGGGTTCAGATCTCATCTCCGAGAAGGTTGAAAATATAATACTTTCACCAAGGTCACAGAACCATGATTTAACTGCTTTTGCTTTAGATATGGTATCATCTTTTTATTCAGATTCAACGCTCTCTCGAGGCCAAGTTCAACGCATTATCAAAAAGTTCAATGAATTTATGAATTGTGAAACAATAATGTCTTTAAAAAATCTAACTTTGCGATCAACTGAAGGTCTTGTCCGAGATCAGATTCATCAACAATTCGGAGAATTACAATCTGTTTTTACCAACTTAGATACTGAGTATAAAAGGCTCAAAGTGCTCACTTTTGGCGATTATTACATTAAACCTGAGAGCATAATCTTTGGATACCACGAAGATAGAAACGGCTTAGGATTGTTAGAAAATAAGAAGTTTACGGGCCAGTTCGTACCAATGCGAGCAGTGTTGAAAAGGTTCTTTGAAATACCTGGTGTCTTTGATACAGTTAAAAAATATGTAGCGCTTTTAAAATCCGAACGTGGCGATCATATATCAAATATCATACAAACATCATTTTTCGAAAGAAAAATACCAGAAAACTTGAAAATGCAACAACATACGCTTGTGTTACCAATATTCTTGTACGAAGATGAGTTCGAAACAGGGAATCCTCTTGGGTCCCATTCAACGATTTACAAAATGTCGGGAGTATATCTTTCCATACCATGCATTCCATCAGAGTATTCATCGCGATTGATCAGTATTTTTCTATTTCAAATATATCATAGTGAAGACGCGAAACTTTTTAGTAAAGACAAAATTTATGCACGCATTATACAAGAGTTGAATCATTTAGGTGCAAATGGCATCCAAATAGATATCGCTGAAGAAACTTACACGATCATTTTCAAGTTAGCAATGATCATTGGGGACAATCTCGGTCTGAATGGTATTTTGGGTTACGTTGAAAGTTTTAATGTGAACTATTTTTGTCGTTTCTGTAAAATCTCTAAACTGGATTCCACTAAATTATCCATTGAAAACATGAGTAACATTAGGAACATTTCTAATTATCAGACTGATGTCTCATTAAATGACTTTCGCAGGACAGGAATAAATAAAAACTCTGTGTTCAACCAAGTTGAAGATTTTCATGCAGCAGAAAATTTTTGTGTCGATATGATGCACGACATCTTAGGGGGTGTGGGAGCTTATGATATGGGTCCTGTATTGAAACATCTAGTTTACGATGAAAAATTATTTTCTTTACATACATTAAATTTCAAATTGAAATACTTCAAGTACCCTATTGGCCGTAATCAACCGCCAATGATCTCATCAGAACACTTAAAGAAAGGGCATCTGAAAATGTCAGCTGCCGAGATGTTATGTTTCATACTTTACGCAGGCCTTATTTTTGGCGATTTAATTCCGGAAGGTGAGAGACACTGGGAGTTGTATAAATTACTTCGTCAGATTTTAGTTATATGTTTAGAAGCCTCTGTTTCGCACGACTTATGCGATTTGCTGGCCTCGTTAGTTGAAGAACATCATCTTCTTTACACAGAGCTTTTTGGGAATTGCCTCAAACCAAAGCACCACAACATGATACATTACCCACGTATTATGAAAACAGTTGGCCCATTGCATAATCTATGGGCAATGCGTTTTGAGGCTAAACATCGATTATATAAACAATATGCTCAGATAACCTGTAATCGTAAAAATTTATGTTTCACTTTAGCATGTAAAAGTCAACTTCAGCTAAGCCATCAGTTTGTAACTAATAACGTTTTCAAAAATCTCATCAAATTCAAAAATGTTAAGGAAGGTACGAAAAACGAAATGCCCTTTACTGCCAATGTCAGTAGATCTATAATAACCCTAGAATATAGTCAAATCAAGTATGTTAGTATTAACAGCAAATTATATCAGACAGGCACTGTAGTGTTCTTGCGTCATGAAGAGTTCCCAGTTTTTGCTACTGTCACTAACGTATTTTGCAAAAAAGAGTGTACGATAAAAGAAATGAAAAAACAACATTTCGCCATCATCGTTAATATTTTTCAAACTTTGGGGCAGAATAACCACCTCCAAGCGTATCATGTAAAAGTCACTAAATTTTATGAATTTCTGTCGATAGATAGCATCTTAAAATATGATTTGACAATCATAACTGTTTTTTCCGATGGCGAGCTGTATGTTCCATTATTTTAAGTTTATGATCTAAACTATGATCCTGAATACAACTTGAATTGATTGCGAGTCTTACATTCCTATATGCGTTAGTTTGAATGTTTTTCATAATGAATAACTATGATACTCATACTTATTTTATTTACTTATTTGTATCTTTTTGCCTTGATGTCCATTATTTAAAGTTAGACATATGGGTACATACGTAAATATGCATTACCAATTTCATGTTATTTTTTCAGTTTTAAGTTCCGTTATCTTACATTTGAAATGTAACTGATCGAAAATACAGGTCAGCCTTCATTTGATTATGCGTCATGCGTATACTTACACTTGAGAGTGAGTTCATGTTTAATTATAATGAATACCTATTAATTATCATAAATTTAATTTTTTTTATATTATTAACTATTTGTGTCTGACACTTTTTATGTTACACAAGAAACACATTGTACATGTTTCAATGAGTTCATACTCAAGAAGACAGCGTTAGAAAGATTACTGTATAATTAATATTGAGTACCGGTGTGGTCGTATTAAACCTTTTTGGATATACTATTTTATAATAATGTAAACCTTTGTATCTATGTTTCACTGAGACTCGCGGCATGAAAGTTCCTTATACAGGGTGTCCCAGAACTAAGTACACAAAATGATAGGGGTAATAGAGGGGGTCGAGCTGAGTAAATTAACCCGAAGAACATGTAGTCTCCGAAGTCGCGTTCGCGAGATACGACCGGTTAAAAAATCTCGCGAAGCACAGCGGGCAGTGGCTAGCAGTCTTATGAATGAGTGCGCTCGGCTGCTGATGTGGAACATAACGCTTCAAAATTTACAAATTTCAATCGAAATCACTATTTTGACATTAAATTTCGAAGCGTTATGTTCCGCATCAGCAGTCGAGCGCACTTATTAACAAGACTGCTGGCCGCTTCCCGCTGTGCTTCGCGAGATTTTTTGACCGGTCGTATCTCGCGAACGTGATTTCGGAGTCCACATGTTCTTCGGGTTAGTTTACTCAGCTCGACCCCCTCTATTACCCCTATCATTTTGTGTACTTAGTTCTGGGACACCCTGTATATCTAATACTGAGTCAAGTTATATGTCAAATACTATTATAATTTATACTGACAATGTTAATCTTGTTTGTGTTCCTATAATATACTCAATTTCAAATTGAATTCGATTGGAGTTAATTGTAGCTTTTGTTGCCTTAAGAATCCGAAGTCTACTTTTAAGCTGGACCTTGAGCGAATAGCGGTGTCTATAACTATACCTTACCTCATAAAAAGACTTTAGTAGACAATCAGTGCCATATAATAGTTGGCTGTGAATAGATCTGGATAACCTACGGAATGATGTTGACAGACAGCAATATTCTCGCATATTTGTATCATCAAATATATCCGACTAATGATTACTGATGATACAACATATTGCAATGGTCAAATGGAGAATATTATTCTGTAAACATTTTACCGATTTTTGTCCCGATCCATTTACATGGGCAACTATGAACAAATGTTTATAATAACTGTAACAAGCCGTGTTCGTGACCTGCACACTCTTTTACAGTTAGCAGTGCAGAAAAGTATTGTCAAAATGAACGAGTATGTGGCTTCAGGAACTATTTTTTATTCTTCAACGCATCACGACGCATGGTTCTCTGAACTAAACCGGTATGGTCGAGTGAACATTAAAACAAAATTCCGGGAACAATATTGTTATAGTTGGCAGGGCAGAAAAGTATTGTCAAGGTGAACAAGCGTGTGGCTTCAGAGACTATTTTTTATTCTTCAACGCATCACGACGCATGGTTCTCTGAACTAAACCGGTATGGTCGAGTGAACATCAAAACAAAATTCCGGGAACAATATTGATGATACATGTTTTCACTGTAAGGAATTGTTAAACAAACAACAGACCTCATTTGCATGAACTAATGTAACATAGTATTTCCAACAGAAATTTCATGGTAAAATGATGATCGTTATGGTCACAATGTCCGTACAGTAAACCATATCGTTAAGAGCATCAACTTTTATAGTTTACTGAACGATAATTATATCTGTTTCCACAACCGAAAGACTATGGTTGTGCCTTTATTTCACCCATGTTTATTGTTAAATTATCGTTACGGTAACTATAAATTTTTCTGAGTGCAGTAGGGTGACAATTTTTTTCCCCTCAAATTCTAAATTTTCAGTCTCACCCAATAATTAGATTGTATTCCGTGATTATAGAATTTTTGTGCAGTTTGAACCCGCTCGGGCCATTTTTAAACGTCGCTCAATCACTTTCAAAAATCGATATTTTGTCAAAAATTGATTTTTTAGTGAAAATAATTATTGTTCTCAACCCCTCTACTTTTTCTTCATTGAAATCTAGGAATGTGTGCAAAATTTCATTTTTAAATTTTCATTCTTAAAGGTCGCTCAATGACTATAAAAAAAAAATTGATGTTACGTAATTATTGTTTTCACCCTTTCCATTCTTTATTTGGTTGATCGCATGGATGTTCATAAAATATGCGCCAAAAATACTCATATTCAGAGGTCGCTCAATACTTTGAAGAAGCATTTTTCAATCAGAAATCAATGTTTGAGGTATTTTCACAATTTTTCAAACATAAACATAAACATTGATTCTGTCTCGAAACTACATGTAAAACTTTTTTTTTCATTAAAAAATGTTTCGTAGACAAAATTACTAATATTCAGAAGTCGCTCAATACTTTGACGATTTATTATTTCTTATCGAGGACTTATACGGACCACTCTAAATAATGGCTTAAAAGTATCCTCATATTTCATAGAATTTTGATGAATTTTTCCAGGATTTCAAAATGGGGCGAACTTTGATTCGATTTAAACAATAATGAATAAATAACGGTTATAAAGAAAAATTCAAAAAAAATTGGCGAGGTCCTGAACCTGCATATAATTTTATTAAAAAGATTAGATAAAATCCGAGATGGTCAGGGTCAGACGTTGGTCGAGTTGACGTGGAACGCCCCATATATACAGGGTGAATCTTTTCAAAGGTCTCAAATGGGTGGGACTACTTGCGGCGAATACACGCTTATTTAGCCAATCAGGTAAACAATTATCCGGGTGGGGATAGTGAAGCAATGCTTAATTACAAATTTGACATATCACAATACATCTTTGCATGCCTTCGCCGCAAGTAAGCCCCACCCATTTGAGACCTTTGAAAAGATTCACCCTGTATATCCATTTCCTTTATATGTAATCTTCTTTTTTTCAATCGAATATCACCAGCTTCCTCAACAACATTCAATTTTCATATCCAATTGAACGAGTATTCTGTTAGTTACAGATAGTCGGCGAGGAGGCGACAGTAAGGACAGCATATTTTTATATATCATACTGTAGGATTAATAACGCAGGCAATAGACAAGCCCGAAGTCGCTATTGTATTGTATATAATATGTGTGTGTGTGTGTCGTGTGTATGTTAACCTGGGTGTGTCCGTGCGGGGAGAGCCGGTACAATTTCAAATGTAAGGGCCGTCATTCCCAGAAGCTGGCCGCGAAAACATAATAAAGTGTGTGATACTTGAACTACGTCATCTTTTGCATTCCTTTCCTGTCCCCTCATCCCCTAGACACCACAATTGGGGGCTCAACCGGGATTCGAGTATTACTAGGCGAGAAAATAAAATAAAATAGAATATGTGTGCGGTCAGCAGTTAGGACGTGGAAGACGCAGGACGGAGTGTGTTGTGTAAGACGAAGAACGAAGTGTGTTGTGTAAGACGAACGATGATGGCTGCGACGAAAAAAGTGAATGAGTGAAGAGTTCCACAACTTAAAGACATTTCGAGGTCTATGGGACAAAATGACGTGAGAACAAAGAGTGAATTGATAAATAGACTATGGGAAATAGATCCGGCGGGTGGGTGGACGCAAACGCCTAACTGCGGAAACCAGCATGGAAATGACGAGCAGACGGGTATCCCGGGGGCAAATATACCTATAAGCGAGAACACGGCAGTAGACCCTACAACGATGAACATATCAAGTGTACCTACTGACGAAGCAAGTTTGAGACTTGCTATCGTCATATCGTCATATCGTCATATCATATCGTGCAAATCGAACTATATCGCAGAGAAAAGCAGTTAGCAGAACGAGAATTGGAGTTGATGCGACGCGAATTGGAGGTGCTAAGACAAAATTCCAACAACGTGGGCGAGGCTATTACGCATGAACAGGTGCCAGCAGCTCAAAATCCGCAGACTAGGATCGACGTGAATGCAATTGCAGAATTGTTGAACCATTTTGACGGAAAAGACAATATCTATGAAAACTGGGAACGACAGGTCAAACTGCTCCAGACAACGTATCGGCTAGGCAAAGATGTAATGAAGGTGCTGGTTGGCTCACGCTTGAAGGCCCGCGCATTCGATTGGTTCCACTCTAAACCAAAGCATATCGAGTTACCTGTATGTCATGACCTCTTGGTTAGAATGAAGGCAATGTTTTCGCACCGCAAGGATAAAGTTGCTGTCAGAAAGGAATTTGAAGAACGAGATGAGATGTTTAGCGAATACCTGCACGAGAAAATGATTCTAGCGAATCGGGTCCCCATCGCTAAGGATGAGATTGTTGACTATGTCATCGAGGGTATACCTGATCCATCGCTAAGAGACCAAGCGCGAATGCAAGGATTTCAGACAACGGCCTCGCTGCTAAATGCATTTAAAAGAATAACCATTCGACCGGAAGGGCAACCGGTAGCAGGGGTCAATGTACAACGTGACGTTAAACGTCTTGGACCACAGCATAGTAGAGGAGAGCAGTCGCAAAGTGAAACTCGGTGTTACAACTGTGGTCAAAGCGGCCATGTGTGAGCAGTTGGCCCTTCAAAAGTTAAGGGTACTAAGTGTTTTCGATGTGGTGAGTTTGGGCACATAGCCGCTAAATGCTCCCAAGGTCAGAGTAGAGCGAAAGAAGTGAATACTCTTGAAGACAATTTTCTTAGTAGGTATCCCGGAAGGGGCAAGTGCCGTAAAGACGTTAAGATCCGTGGACGTGACGTCACCGCGTTGGTTGACACAGGAAGTGACTTATGCCTGATGCGCGCTGAAGGGTATATAAAAATTGGTGCACCGACTTTGCAAGGAGAAGTTCAGTTCCGGGGAGGTTCAGGAAATAATAAAACATTAGGCAAGTTTACCGAAGAGATTGCTATTGATGGAGATAGTTATTCGATAAATATACACGTAGTCTCAGATAGCCTTCTCCAACACGATTTGTTGATCGGCGCAGACTTTTTAAATACCGTAGAAGTTAATATGAAAGAAGGTCGAATTTCTATTTTCAAAATTAAAAACTGTAATACCCTAAATACCGACTTACCGGAGATATTTGCAAATGACGATGTACAAGAAGTAAACAGAATTGACCTACCGCATATTCCTAGCGACGATCACAAGGCTAGGATAGAAGAAATGATTAGTAAATATAAGCCGACTAAGTCGCGGGATGTAGATGTTGAGATAACCTCAATTCTGAAAGATGACGTACCCGTTGATCAACGGCCACAACGATTATCCGTTATGGAACGCGAATTAATAAACACCCAAATCAACGAGCGGATGCGTGCAACCTTCTCAATTAAAAACAGATGCAGTGATGAAATTTCCAACACCTAGAAATATAAAACAGGTTCAGAGTTTTTTGGGCCTAACAGGTTATTTCCGAAAATTTATACCTAACTACTCGTTGATTGCAATGTTACGTCCGGGTATCACCCCGTACGTTTCCCCCTTCATCACATCCCCACTTTTACCTCCACCTCAATCCTCTAACTATTCACACGGTTCTCTCCTCTTCTACTCTTATCTTTAACCCGAAACCTATCCTATTCTCCCACTAACTCTAAGATGCTCGTTGCACACGGCACCGCCAAATGCAACGAGTCAGCAAATCCTTTTACCCTCTCTTTACCTTTTCACAGTCCCTCACTTCTAAACCAACCTTCTAACAGATCACTCAGAACAACTCTTCCTAACCGCCATACAATTATATAATAAATAACGTATCAGCTCAAGACTCAGTTTGTTTTCCCTTAGTTATACCCTAGTATTCGAACAGGGGCAAGACCCCGAATAAGGTAACGTCAGGCTACAGACGTTACACTGGTGGCAGCGGTGGGATAGATATAAAATTTTCGTCTAGTATTTTTAGTGGTTTACAGTTATCCGTTGTCACTGTACCTGTTCCGAACGAGATCGTGGCGTTTTCATTGTATAGGAATTTCATTCCCAAAATACCGTCCTCTTTTATTGGGAAGGAATCATCGACTAAATGAAATACGTGCCAACTGTTGCCGATTTGTAAGTTGAGGCTTCCGAGAGTTTCGATGGTACCATCCGTTATGCCGGTTATCTGGGTCTTGTCTGTCAGGGTACAGTGTGTGTTCGGTTTGACTGTGTTAAGTTTTATTATGTTTATGTTAGCTCCGGTGTCAACCAAGAGCGTATTTATCTGTTCTTCAAGTTGAGGTGTGTGTAAATGAGTTTTAGGTGTTCGTGTTATCGACGTTGTGAGAATGCGAGATGTATTTATATTATTATTCGAGGATTTGTAAAGAAGTGGAATAATGCCTGTATTTCGGGAATGGAGTTGGTTGTTTTTAAAACAGATTGTTGCTTTCTCGAGTTGTAGAAAATCTGCGCTTAAGATACCATCTTCTTGGATAGGGAATTCATCACTTACTAAGTGGAATTTGTGGCAAGTACCGGCAAATTCTAGATCAATGCTACCTAGTGTTTCCGTGAACCCTTTCGTTATTCCTGAGATACAACGTTTGTCCCTCGGTTCAAGACGAGTGTTCGAGGTGATAATCTTTTCTTTAATTAGGTTTAGGTTTGCACCGGTGTCTACTATTAGTGTTCCGGTTTTGCCGATGATTTGTGGTGATTGGATTGTAATAGTCGGTGATTCTAAAAGGTTCTGTTTTACGTATTTGGACGCTTCTCTAGAGTTCGGGATATCGGCGCGTCCGTGTGGTGATCCCGTTACTCGTTTAAAGGTTGCGATTCTAATGGAAAGCCGTAGGATTGCTCATGATTTTCTTGGGAATTGTTGGTATTCGGGAAATTCGTGTTTGTGCAATTGACGCGTGCATATCTTGGCTGTTCGAAGTTTGGTTTATTTTGGTTTTCGTTATTGGGTCGGTTCGGACGCTGGTCAGGGTTATGTTGAGGTCTGTTCTGTGCTTGAGGTTGTTGGACGTAATTTGCAGTGTTTGGTTGGTGAAATGAAGGATCTTGGGGTGTCTGTTGGTTTTGGTAGTTTCGCGTGCGACACCTTTCGACTGTATGACCTTTACGTTTACAATATGTACAAGATAGATGGTCGGTACGCTCTCGTAATCTACAGTTATCTATTGAGTGCCCAACACGCTTGCAAAACCTACAGTTTAGCGACGGGTCGTGAGACGGTGTTTGTTTCGAGCCGTTATTATTACTATTGTTTCGAGCTAGTTCATTCGTTTTTGAGCTGTTTCGGTCCTGTTTCGTGTCGTTTGGTGTAGGTACCCTTAGTTTTTGTCTTTCTAATACTATTCTTTCCGCGCTCACCGCCTTATCGACCGCCACTCGCAGCGTATTTGGCTTCTCGTTTAACACCCTTTGTTCTAGCGCGTTACACAGACCTTTTATGAAAGCGCGTAAGGCGTTTTCTTCAACATTTTTTATTAGTATAGTTGCATGTTCGGCGGTTTCGTTTGAATTTATGATGTCGATAGCTGTATCTACAAGTTCTTCTATCCTAGTTCCGTACTCTAACGCGGTTTCGTTTTTCTCTTGACGTGCACACGCTATAGCGCATTGTACGTCTGATAGTCTTTGTTTTGGTTCAAATGTGCGTTTCAAGTTGTCTATAATAGATTGTAATGTCTGGAGGTTATCTCGCGAAAGTGCTCTTTCTGCACGGCCTTCGATTTTTGATCGTACAAGTGCTACGAATAGGAGCGTATCTCGTGGATCTATTAATAATCTTGCGTTCTCGACTTTCCTAAGGAAAGATTTTACTGTAATATTCGTGCCGTCAAAAGTTGGGATTAGTGTAGCCGCAACCTTCAATGGTAGGAATGTCATTTCTGAGTTAGACATGATTTTAGGCAGAGTTAACTTATCTTAAATGGTATACGTATCTTAAGTGAGCTTACTTTCTGGAAATTATGGTGAGTACAATAAGAGTGAGTATTCTCAGCATATTCCTAACGTGGTGATTGTTGGTGTAGAGATGGTGAATCTGGATCTGTCAGTTGGGCGATAGCGTTGGTGATTTGTGTTGGTGGAGCAAGGCCTTTGACAAACCTCTTACGGGCGAATGTACAATTTGAGTTCGGTGAAAATGAAGAAGAAGCGTTCGTGTAGTTAAAAAAAATTTTATGCGATAAACCTATTTTAAGATTATGTAATGCGATGGCTGAAACAGAGTTGCATGCAAATATGGATATGGTGCTATCTTTATGCGATAGCGAAACTCACAAATGGCACGTAACTTACTATGCAAGCGGCAAAACTTCGACTGCGGAGGAACGATACATCAGTTATGAGCTCGAGGTATTAGCGATAATTAAAGCGCTGAAAAAATTCAGAGTGTACGTATTAGGGATACCTGTAAAAATCATAACAGATTGTCAAGCCTTTGTAATGACTATGAAAAAAAAAAGATTTATGTATACGCGTTGCCAGATGTGTTTGTTAGTAAACGAGGAACATGATGGATGTGATAGAAATTAGCATGACCACTTTTGTTTTCAAATAAAACCGACCTTGTACTGACTTGTGCTAGATCTGTGCCACGTTGTGCCGCAGGCCCGAACGTTTTATCTCAAAAAATGTACCCTCAAACGTCAAAAAACCGTTTTTGAACCAGCATGGCCATTTTCTTTTTTCGAAAATTCAAAGCATGTGCCGAAATGTGGTCGGCTTGTGCTGTGATGTGCCACAAACCGAATTTGTGTGTATCCCAAAATGAAGCTAACATCGTCAAAAAATCATTCGGTAATCAAAATATTCCGTGAGATCTACGTAAATACTGCCTTCTTCCAAAAATAGATAATGCACAATATAACTATCCTACAAAAGTACACAATCTAGATTGTAGTTTGTTCATTTTCTCAATTCGGTCATGTTCGTTTCGGGGCTTAATGAAGTTAAGGGGGGCGGAGGGGGGTCCGGTCGATATTTTACCCCCGGAAATATTGATGCTAGAAAGTTGCTGATTTTTTTGGTAGTATTATTTTTGACAAGAATCAACATCCCACAGTGATGTCAAAATTGAACGACTCTTGGAGGTTTTTTGAGATTATTATTTTCGATGGAATTGAGGTAGCCAAAATCCCAAGCAATTGATTGTTCCTCTTAGCTCCGCGAATTCAACGAAAAATCGGCAGCTCATGAGGTCAAGAATTCTAGGAGAAGATGCATTCTCAATCCTGGGCTCTGAGGTAAAATGTTCGAAAAATTGACCCCCAATTTTTTATGTTAGTCCTCTACCTTCGAAGACTTTTCTGAATTTTTAAAGATTTTTCGGACCAATCCTTCATCAGTAATGGCTTTTTCAAACCCTAATGATAACCAATTTGTAAAATCTTAAGAAATTCACAAAAATACTTATCATGATGTAAAACATCCTCCCGCTCTGAAAAGCGTCGGCAGAGTTCTCCTTCTATTTCTTCTCGATTATTTAATCATTTGATTTCACGAAACGTTTCACCAATAACTTCTAGCATTCCGTGAATGGAGATTTATTGTTGGTTGGTGATATTTTTTAGGAAAGATCAAATAGAAAAAATCAGAATTCAGCTGGCTGATTGCTCAAGAATTCATTCTGATGAACGAGCTGTCTATTGTTTCGTGAACACAAATATTCTTTGTTACAAAGAATGAACTGCTTCAAATTTGGAATCAGTGTTGTGTACTCTGTTCACAATCCTGCCTAAGAGTCATCGCAGGGAATGCTAGAAGTTATTGATGAAACGTTACGTGAAATCAAATGATTAAATAATCGAGAAAAAATAGAAGAAAAACTCTGCCGACGGTTTTCAGGGCGGGAAGTTGTTTTATATCACGATAAGTATTCTTGTGAATTTTTTGAGATTTTGCAAATTGGTTATCATTTGGGTTTGGAAAAAGCCATCACTGATGAAGGGTTGACCCGAAAAATCTTTAAAAATTCAGAAAAGTCTTTCGAAGGTAGAGGACTAACATAAAAAATTGGGGGTCAATTTTTCGAACATTTTACCTCAGAGCCCCGGATTAAAAATGCATCTTCTCCTAGAATTCTTGACTTCATGAGCTACCGAATTTTCATTGAATTCGCGGAGCTAAGAGGAACAATCAATTGCTTGGGATTTTGGCTATCTCAATTCCGTCGAAAATAATAATTTCAAAAAACCTCGAAGAACCGTTCGATTTTGACATCACTGTGGGATGTTGATTCTTATCAACAATCTACCAAAAAAATCAGCAACTTTCTAGCATCAATATTTCCGGGGGTAATATTTTGACCGGACCCCCCCCCCCCCCCCCCCCCCAAACCAGACAGGATTTCGGCGCACTCTCCTGCTCAAGGCATACATACCGAGAGGAAATCTTGAAAGTATACAGTCGACTGCGCATGCGCGAGTTTTGTCGTCTACTGAAGCAGGCTGGCCATCCCGAGTTTCGGCTGCCAAATTTTGTTTGTGACGCCGATGTAATTGATACGAACTTTTGAGGTTAGGATCTCAATGAATTGCGGTAGTGATTCGCAAAGGCTTGGAAAGCTTTTATAGTTGAGATTGAAACTTGATGTTCTGAAAAAGCCGTCGAGATTTATTCCGAACAGCTGATTGCTTGTTTCGATTCGACGGTATTGGTTTATTTATAGAGGATTTGTTTTCTTCCAATTACAATTAAAAACTAGAGGTCTAACTGTAAATGATGGGTGCTTGGAAGAAACGAAGCAGCTAGGTAGAAACAGTTTATTCAATCGTGTTTATTTGATACAGTAGAAATTAAATTAAAATAAAAAACAACATAACCTCGATTGACTACTTTACGCGCGAGAGTTCGACAGCTCTCGCTTCATTTCTTACAAGTTGGCACCCATGCCTCCTAGGTTAAAATATCAGCGCGGGACGATCTCACCGACCAATAAAATTCAATTATTTGGCGTATGCGCAGTCGACTGTATACTTTCAAGATTTCCTCTCGGTATACGTAGTAGGGATGGGCGATATGACATCGATATCTTGAAAATCGATAATTTTCGAGTCGATATAGCGATATTTTCATCGATTTTTCTGTCATTGATATATCGTGATATCGATATCGAACCCACAGATATCGCAGTTCGATATCCTGGTTTTTGTAGTACAGTGCCAGTGCGACGTGCATGCACACGCCACACAAGTGGCGCGAAAAAAGTTTGCATTTTGCTGGTGAAAATTATACGGCTCAAAAGAAGAAAGGAAGTTGACAGGTAAGAAAATGAATGTATTTTAACAATAAAATTTCAACTCCAACCGCCGTCGGGACTCGGGAGCACTCTTCATGTGAATAAATATCTTACTCCTCATTTTGACTAACTCATTTTCCTCATTTCAAGCTCGCACCTAATTTCTTAATCTATTACACACACACCAATCGTCTCGTGAGGTTATGTTTCAGTTATTATATTGTATCGTACTGTAGTATGAGTACTTGAGCAGTAGTTATTCTACGGTACTTGTCTTGTCATTACACTTAAGTGGATTGGTTTTCGTGTGTTTTTTTACATCCCAATTTTTTTAAGCGTACCTGTCCTCTATTAACTATTTTATTGATTTCCCATCAATTGACACACGCATGCTTTTGCAAAATATTCACTCAATCATAATAAACCGCACATCCTTACATGGTAGTTGAACCTATCTCTGATATTCCTGTCGAAAAGTTAACATAACAATTACTATAGTGCATTTAATTATTTTTCAGCAGTGTCGGTCTATTGTGAATAGGTTGGGAAGCATCCTAGTCATCCTAGTATCCCATGTACAGGCTTTCAATCACCCACCAGTACGCATAATACATTGCACGTTTCCTTTAACTTTAAGATGTTTATATCCTTATTATAATATTCCCACATTATCAAATCACTTACAAATAGATATTTTCACCTTGGTCAGAATTCTAACCGGTCGAACCTAGCATTGATTTTCGATTAATTCCAAATAATATTGTTCGACATCTTATCTTAGTGCCACCGAAGAGCTTCGTATGGAAATATTTTATCAAGTCGGAGGAGGGAGGTGCTAGATGCAAAATTTGCCAAATAAACGTCAAATCTAGTGGAAATACAACAAACCTAACCTCACATTTAAAACGATATCATCCGGAGATAAAAATGGGAGGCTCTGTTCTCACAGACAATTCAAAGAAACATCAAAAAAGAAAACAAACGGTAATATGATTAATTTTCCCAACCTTATGGTAACTTGATGTACTACGAGTTACGACCTCATATTAATTGAATCATTTCGACAACAGTCTGAAATAGATGAAAGCAATGATTCTGAATTTCCCGAGAATATTGATTCACCACCAGCATCACCGGCACTATCGATTTTATCGTTGGACTCCGCTAATTCGGACTCTGACCATCAACATCAGTTTCGAGGCCAAGGGCGAAGCAACTTAAACTTGATATGACATTCGCAAAACAGAGATCGTTCGAAGGTATTTTCACAAACATTTTCTGATTGTTATTTTCTTCTTCGATTCGGGGCAGTTGTGGTTTGAAAACAGTAACTTTCTAGAGATGCTATTTTACTGTATTCGATCAATATTCGTTTTAGAAGGAGGATCTCGAGCTGCAGACATTACAAATAAAATCCTATTCTTTATTGCAAAAGATGATTTGCCTTACGCTACAGTAGAAAACGAAGGATTTCAGATGCTGATGAAGACTGTAGCACCGCTGTACCACATCCCTAGCAGAAAAACGGTGACAAATTTGATGGAAGAAAAATACGAGGTTTTGTCGTCCTTAATCAAAGAGCAACTCTCAAATGTAACACATATATCTCTCACAACAGATATTTGGACAGATCAATATAATACCAAAAGTTATTTAGGCGTAACCGGTCACTTCATATCAGGAGAAGACCATAAATCTGTCACTATAGGGGTAACAGAATTATCTGACAGGCATACAGCTGACTATATAATGATGTGGTTATTGAAAATAATTAAAAACTGGAAAATTGATAAAGAGAAAATAGTGGTCGTAGTATCTGATAACGCGGCTAATATTAAGAAAGCAATTACAGATGCTTTCGGTGCCGAAAAGCATCTACCTTGCTTTGCGCATACCTTAAATCTCGTTCCGTCTAATATCATTCAACACGACGAAAATATCAAGCCAATATGCAAAAAAGTAAAATCCATAGTAACTTATTTTAAGAAATCGGTCACTGCTGCTGATAGATTGAGAGCACTTAGTAGTTTAAAACTTATTCAAAGCGTTGACACAAGATGGAACTCAACATACTACATGTTTAGCAGATTTATAGCATTGGCTGAGCAGATAGGGTCGATTCTTTTACAGTCCATTGATGGTCCTCAGATGTTGAGCGCTTCCGAATTGCAAACGGTCAAAGAATTTGTTCAGTTATTGGAGCCGTTTGAACAAGCAACAAAAATAATTAGCGGAGAAGCTTATGCAACTGGAAGTAAAATTATACCTTTGATAACATCCTTAAAAAAGAGATTCGATCATATCATACCTAATACGGAAACCAGAAGACACCTGAAAAAAATGTTAACAGATGGATTTTCCAAAAGATTTGAGAAAATTGAACAAATATCTTTACTAGGAATGGCAACAATCTTGGACCCTAGATTCAAATCTATTGATTTTAGAGACATTGCGGCCTGCTCGCATTCCATTAATAAGATTGCAAAGGCTTTATATGATTCTCACAATTTGGAAATGCAGGGCGATTCAACTGACAATCCACCGAGTGCCTGCACAGATGTAGAGAATTTCTGGTCTTACCACGAAGAACTCGTACATATCAGTAAATCGAAACAAACTTCAGTACGGGAAGAAAATCAAATGCCCGATGATTTGAGATATTATTTACATCAATCGCCGATACCAATGAATGAAAATCCTGTAAAATATTGGCAACTTAATGGAAGTTCGCGATTGCAGGCATTGGCTTTACGTTATCTCACGATCATAGCAACCTCTGTTCCCTCAGAACGGTTATTTTCTAGAGCAGGAAATATCATTACTGAAAATCGAAGTCGATTAACTGCTGATCATTTTCAGCATTTATTATTTCTTAACTCTCTATCGGCAGCAGATTGGCATTTCAGTTAATCAGATGATACCCGAAAATTCTACAATTTTAAGTATATATATATATATTAGACTGGGCCAAAAAAATTGACTATTTTTTTTTTGAAAAGTATATCGAGAATATATAATCTATATATAAATCTATAATCAGACCTTTTTTGTAGGGAATTTAATTTTATATAGGAAGAAGCGAAAATAAATTCTTTCACTTCAATGTTTCGACAGTTCTGACGTAAAACATCAAATTATGACTAAAAGTAAAAAATATCGATGATAGACCTCTTAAGATTAATATTAGGGGCTCAAACTTTCACGAAAATTTTTTTTTGTCATTCTGAATAATATTCTCGATATATTTAAAAAAAAAAAAAAGTCAATTTTTTTGGCCCAGTCTAATATATATAAAGTATCCCATAAGTAATCCCATTCCTGTGTTTTTCTTTCATGTATGAGTATAAGCTAAATATACGATTTAATGCAATTAGATTAACAATTTTAATTTTTTCATGTATTTGGATATCGATATTTGTGATATCGATATTTCACCATCGATAATTGAGACATATCGATATCATTAACTTCAATACGTATCGATACGAAATATCGATATGTTTTAGGATATCGCCCATCCCTAATACGTAGGCTCTTTGATGAGAGTCCCAGCATCGGTCCGATTCGGTAAAGTTCGGCGATCTTCGTAGATACAGTGCCGCTGCACTTACCCCCACTCTTCTCAGTCAACCGACGATGTTGACGCGGCCTATGCATCCCGCGAATCATCGATTCAGCGACAACGCTAGCTGAGCAACCCAGACTTCTTGTGACACAGTTCACTTAAGCAATCGACGGATCATTTCTAAGCGAAACGAATCAGAAAAATTAAAAGAATTATTACAGTCCTCTGAATTTGTGGTAATATCCGATAATGGTAAGGTTCTCCCTCCGAAAAACGAAGTTTACTCAAAACTGTCAGAAGCAATGGATCACTCTTTGCGGAAAAATCCTAAAACTATTTATACTATTTTTCTCGAAAATAGGTACAATACCTTAACAGATGTCCTTCAATCATAAAATATAGTGCAAAATGACACGATTCCATTAAACGAGTCCCTCAATTCTACGTTAGATAGCGTTCTGGAATTTCGGCTCGATCTGACAAGCGTTTGGACAGAAATGACACCCGAAACTGTAAATTACGATTTTCAGTCCAGAAGTAAACGGGAATTGCGGAAGCTCAAACCGCATTCATGGACGCATGCTCTGTATGATGCCATCTACGACGAAACTAAAATACCTTGCGCACTGAATTTCAAAAACAATGAAATTTCTGACAGTGGTCAGTATTTGCAAGTAACTGGAGATTGTCCTGATTGTCAGGCTCGATTTTTTGGGCGTATTGTAAATGCCTCAATAGACAATGAACCGATAGAGATGGAGTGTTTCATTTACAGGTTTGATAGGTCAGTGAAACATGTCACAAAAAGACAATTAAAAGGACTGCGAAGACAAAAGGTCGCGAGAGAGATAGTAGAAGGCAATTTATTACCGAGTACTTGGCGGCGGAAAGAAGGCGATCGATTAATAGATTGTATTGGGGATGATGAACCAGCACATATTCCCAGTGGCCAGGTTCTTGGAAAAGCTGCGCTGGAAATGCGAGATAAAGTTCTCGGTTTGATCAGGACGCATAATGTTTTTGAAAGCTTAGAAGACATGAAATGTGGTGAGATGTATGGCCCAACAATTCACTCCATTGGCTTCATGGAATTCTATGTACATTACTGGTCAAAAGAACAGCTAGCGGTATACCAAAAATTTCACAAAACCATTTACATTGATGGAACCGGATCTGTAGCCCGAGCTATAAAACGACCTGCTGGTAACAGTCCTCGTATATACCTCTATCAGGCTGTAAGTCAAGTAAATGAGAAAACCGTGCCGATTTTCCAAATGTTATCAGCCGAACACCACACCGATGCAATCGCAAAATGGTTGTTTGAGTTTTTGCGTACAGGTGCTAAAGAAATATCATCTTTTTCTTTACCCCAAGAAATCGTTACTGACTTTGACAAGGCCCTTCTTAGCCCAGTCAATGGGGACAAAAAAAGGCGGTTGCCCTACATCAAATCCGGGAGTTTTGATTTTTGGCAGGGTCGTTGGGTTCAAGGTCATGAATGATTTCCTGAGTTTTTGACCTTGGCGAGCTCCCGCTCGCGTCGCCATCTTGGAAAAATGGCGGCCAAAACCGTTATTTTCGTAATATCTCCTTTCCAGTTGGTCCTGCTACGAAAATGTCTGAATGAATATTATAGAGAAGACAATTCCCTATAACTTTTGTATCAAACATTTTTTTCTAGATCGAACAGTTTACGAACTGCAACAGCCTAAAACGAAGACGATTTCCATAATTTTTCAAAACGCCCGTTTCAGACACTTTTAGCGTCAAAGTAGGGCCTCATATTGCATTGTGATAGAACCTACTTCACTGTCTTTAACACCTGCGTAGTTGCAGCACTGGAGGTTGAAAGTAGGCGCTAAATTTCGACTCGGGATACGTATCTTATAATTACATACCGACTATTTTCCACTCGTTGCCGCACTACTAGAGGCAGACTACATAGAACTTGGGTCAGGTAGACGGGCTCATTTCAGGTACTCCGGCCGAGATATATATAGCACATACACTCGTCGCGCTCCTGCTGTATATTTCCACAGAATTGCCAACGGTCGGAGGGATACAAAGAAGGGACGTCCCCTTCTCTTCCTTCCCTCGTAGGACTAAGACCATCTGCCGCTCTACCTCGAACGCAAAGAATTCGCTCGTATTTTCAGTGTGCCCATAGCCGATGACAGTGTTGCGTGTATCGCTATGGCTGCTTCCGAAATCAATGTTTGTTTCATTTGTGAAAAAACTTTAGATGTAGGCGAAATAATTGAAGTGAAAGAGAGAGGTGTAAAAACTCTGAAAGCATCGAGTGTGAAATGAAAAAATAAAAAACATGAACGCTTGTTAGAATCGTTGAACAAAATCACTGTTCACCGTGCGTGTCAAACACATTATACGAATGAAAAATTGATTACGGCAGCAAAGCGTCGCGGCAGTGATGTGGTTTCCTTGCCGTCGACATCGTTGCGATCGGCTACACCATCTTTCAATTTTAAAAACCATTGCTTCTTGTGCAGCAAAGAAATAACGGAAGAGTTTATACAGAAGCAAAATAAAAGTCATGTGTCACGGCGTAACGTTGTATATAACGTGCGGAAGCTATCTGTAAAAGACACCGTTTTGACCGCAGCAAGAAGTCGCAACGATAAATGGGCTGAAGCAGTAATTGAGCGTATTCAGAATGTTGCCGATTTAGTTGCAGTAGATGCAATGTATCATAACGCATGCATGAAAAATCTTTACCAAAAGCCACCTACTGGACTGAAGAAAGGGCAACGATCCTTTTCTAACGTCGGTGAAGCGATGGAATCGATTTATTCGTATCTAAGCGAGAATTCTGATGAATGTCAATTTAAGTTAGATGATTTGATGAATCTAATAGAAGGAGATTATCGTCCGGATATCAGAACAATGAAGAACCGATTGATGAAACAGTACGGTGACGATATTCTCGTAATCGAACGAGCCAACGAATCTCCAATTGTCTGCTTTAAGAATACGGGATATAAAATACTGACCGATGCGTGGTACAACCAGAAAAAGACCGACAAAAATGAAGAAAGGCTGCAAATTGTTCGAGCTGCGGCTGCCATCGTCTTGGAAGACATACGATCGCAGGTTTATGAAACAGAGAAATATGCTCCGTCAGATGACTTTATGCAAGACGTGGATACCGTGGTTCCCGAATCCTTACGTGTCTTTTTTGAAGGTGTAATTTTAAAAAACAAGCGCGGTCCCCTGGTAAAGTGGGAAGTTAAATGCAAAGCTTTATCGCATGCCGTTATATCTGCTGTAAGGCCCCATTCATTTTTGTCACCATTACTGATCGGAATCGGAGCATTTTTATACAAAAAATTTGGTTCTAAAAATCTAATCAACGTTTTATCGGCATTTGGATTTTCAACACCATACAGCGAGACAGCTTTGTTTGAAAGATCCTGTATTATGCGTCCACAACTTGAAATCGAGCAGGATTCATTCTCTCAGTTTGTTTTTGGCAATGCTGACTTTAATATCAACACTCTCGATGGATCTAATACTTTTCATGCCATGGGTGGTATCCAATGTGTGACCCCGTATACTGCTATTTCCAAAGATCAGAACATTTCACGTCTTACTAGAATGCCATCAGCACAGGTTGTAGGCAAGTATGGATTCGTTCCGAATAAATGTTTTCAAAAACTAAAAGACTCCGGGTTGAAAAATATTCCTATTGAAGACATCGAGAGTATTCATCCTCGTTCTAAAGAAATACTGCTATCAGCTTCTGATTTTATTTGGCTGTACGGAAAATGGTTGAACACACCGTCTGTACCTGGATGGAATGGTTTCATGGAGCAGGCAACAGTTGACCAATTATATGCAAAGTCGAAAATATTGTGTCTTCCATTCATAAATGCGCCACCCAGTCACTACGACACCGTTTATACATCTCTTCTCGCCGCTGCTGAAAAATGTAAGGCATTGAATCAGCGCACCTGTTTTGTGACATTCGATCAGCCACTTTACATGAAAGCTCGCGAAATTATTGCAAATGGAAACCTGGAATCTGATTTGAGTAATGTGATTGTGAGGCTTGGAGGATTTCACCTCTTAATGTCCTTTTTAGGGTCTATTGGGTACATAATGTCTGGAAGTGGACTGAAGGATCTATTCAACACCATTTACGCAGAAAACAGTGTTGAAAAAATGATGTCGGGGCATGCATATTCTCGGGCAGTCCGAGCTCATATTTTATGTCATTTGGCTTTGGCGAAAGTAATTTTCAAAATGATCGATTTTACAGAAGAGGATCGTGCTACAATGGACGACATTTTGAGTGATTTTGATGGATCAATAATCCTTAGCGCAACTGAAAACGTTTCGTATCAGATCGTTGCTGGCAAATTCCAAGAAGAGCTGAATAAAATTGAAAAAAATGGTCCCACATCTAAACTCTGGGTGCAATATTTTTAAATGATAACATTAGTGAAACAGTTCATTGAAGCGGAACGAATGGGCAACTGGCAACTTCACCTTGATACCATAAGAAAAATGTTACCTTATTTCCACGCAAGCGCTCATTTTTTTTATGCGAAATCTGCGCACCTCTATTTGCAAGACATGTTACATCTTGAAGAAAAAATGGCCCCTGCTGAATACGAGAATTTTACAAGAAAAGGGTATTTTACGATCAGGCGCTCTGATAAGTTCTGGTCAGGTGTGTGGTCCGACATGACAATTGAGCAGACTCTCATGCGAACGATGAAAAGCTCTGGTGGACTCACTCAAGGACGTGGAATCACAGACAGCGTGATAACGTTGTGGACTTTGGGGATGGTTTACTTACACAATGTGTGTGATGAAGTCGAAAAATTTTGCGGAATTTCTTTAGAAACAACTGAACAGCATGTTGACATGAGAACTGCCCGAGTTGTTCGTGACAACGCAGACCTTGAAAAACTCGACAATTGGTTTGCTCAACACCCCCCGTTTCCGAATATTAACGAAATACTGTCAATCAGCACCGGAATTGTTGGTAATGAGACAATAAACTGTCACTTGTCAGAAGAGATCGGTGCGTTGGGAGTTTTAAAAATGATTGGAGAAAATTTTGAGTGTATTAAATTCAAACGTAAAGAGAAAGTTCTACCACTTTCAACAATCACCAACAGCATTCGTATCGACAACGTTACTATTCCGATCAACCCACTCGTGCTTTTTCAGAGAATGTGCCTTGCGAAACAATCCGATGAAGAGTTGATGGATTACTTGAAGTATGAACTTGCTCCGTTTCCTTTGTCACTATTCTCAGAAGAGGGGATGCGCAAGGGCACAAAATCGTCTTTATACGCTGCTTAGTGCTTTCACTCCACTATCAGATGACACTCAACTCGGAGCGAACAGCATTCAAGTCGTTGATGGTGGATACCTTTTGCATCGAGTCGTGTGGAATCGCAATAGTACATTTTCATCAATTTGTGATAGTTACGTAAAATACGTAAAATACGTACAACAACACCATGGTCCAAACGCGGTAGTTGTTTTTGATGGTTACCCAGTTGATGCTAATGAAAAAAATACAAAGAGCGCCGAACGACTGCGCCGGTCACGAAAGTTAAATTCCGCGGATATACTTTTCGATGAGGAAATGGTTGCTACCATTTCACAGGATAAATTTCTTGGTAACGGTAATAATAAAATACGTTTGATTTCCATGCTCAAAAATAGATTAGAGCAATTCAATTTCACCGTAAAGCAAGCTACGGAAGATGCTGACGTGTTAATAATCAACACGGCTATCACCTTGTCATCAGCATACGATTCCGTTATCGTAATTGGTGAAGACATTGACCTGTTAGCTTTACTAATAGGATTAGCAGGATTGTGCCCGAATGTTTATTTTAGAAAACCAGGAAAGGGAAAAGTTCCGGAAAAACTGTACTCGGCTTCAAGTTTACAGTATGGTGAAGCAGTAGCAGAGAACATAATGTTCATCCATGCATTCAGCGGCTGCGACACAACATCGGCTATATTCAATAACGGCAAAACCAAATTTTTAAATACCGTCGAAAAAAACCCGCACTTAATAGATATCGTGCGAATATTCAAAAATACTGACGTAGACCCTGAGATCATTGCGACTGCTGGGGAGCGATTTTTGATCTCATTATATAACGGCGATAAAACAAATGACACCTTGGACTCACTTCGATACCATCGTTTCGCAAAATCTGTTACAAAAAGTAAGTTCAATCTTGCTGCGTTGCCCCCTACACGAGAAGCCCCACGACTTCATTCATTCAGGACATACTACCAAGTCCAGGCCTGGTGTGGCGTCGTAAAAGATCCACAGCAATGGGGTTGGCAGAGTAGCAAGATTGGTCTAATTCCGATCCAAAACACGAAAGATCCTGCTCCTCAGGCTTTGCTGAAATTTATTTCATGTAAATGCAAGACCAAATGCAGCGCGGCTTGTGGTTGTAGGAAAGCAGGCCTAAAATGCTCTATTATCTGCGGTTATTGTAACGGACAGAGCTGCGAAAACGTGCCACAGATTTTGTACGACTTAGAAGACGACGTAAGTGCAGAAGAAATCATCGAAGACATCAACATTGACCTAGAACAACCTGGGCCTTCCAAACGAAGCAGGTTACAATAACTACCGAACGAAACAAGTGGATTAGGCCTACCGGGGAAACCACGTTAAAAAAAACGCGCTGGTGACTCTACCTCAAGGTGACTATATCCTCAGGTAGTGTGGAAATGAGTCGGATAACAGCGGATTCCTGATATAATGAATCCTTATGCAATTAAAGATTAATAATTTCAAAGCATTACGTTGAAAACAGGCGTTTTGAAAAATTATGGAAATCGTCTTCGCTTTAGGCTGTTGCAGTTCGTAAACTGTTCGATCTAGAAAAAAATGTTTGATACAAAAGTTATAGGGAATTGTCTTATCTATAATATTCATTCAGACATTTTCGTAGTAGGACCAACTGGGAAGGAGATATTGCGAAAATAACGGTTTTGGCCGCCATTTTTCCAAGATGGCGACGCGAGCGGGAGCTCGCCAAGGTCAAAAACTCAGGGAATCATTCATGACCTTGAACCCAACGACCCTGCCAAAAATCAAAACTCCCGGATTTGATGTAGGGCAAAAATACCAATTGACTGGGCTATCTGGGTGGAGTTGCAAGGGCTTTTACACAACGAGCAAGTTTGAAAAAGTACCATTCGTATTGTTACGAATTTCTAACAGAGCAGGTTTCGTCACCTCCGACATGCATACTTCGTCTTGAGATTCGTCATTTCATTAATATTGTTGCGAATTATGGTTCGCGATTGATAAGATAATTAAATGTGGGTTCCCGAGGGAAATAAGTTGAACAGGAAACGAAATAATGGGAAATAAATATTAGGTTGTATTTAGGAAAATACACGTCCGTTATAGCTCAAAGCTAAAACAAGACTGTTTTTACAATAATGACGTTGTGAAGAGTAACCGATTATCATTTATCAGATGTTAACATCATTTATCTTAGATGACTACTAGACCTTGCAAATTAAATATGAGGGGTGTTTTTCGACCTTTGTAACACTACCCCCCCCCCCCCCCCCCCCCCCCCCCCCGTAAAAGAGTCGACCCGACTCTCGAAATGCAAAAATTGAAAGAAAAACGAAAGGTCTACTAGTCAAATTGTGTGTGCTTGCTCTAATAGGGAAAGTTAGCGTGGTGGATTGAAAATTTGAAGAATTCTTTCCCAAAAACTATCCGGCATTTGCCTTCACTCTCAAGGAAAAACCACACAAAACAACTTGAGAAAATAGTCGAGCCTTAACCAATCAAAGTGAAAAATTTAGTATAAAAATGTTCTTCAAAGTTTTTCTATCTTGAAAGAAGAATCCAAAAGGAACAGGATCAGGATGTGAGCGGTATTGTGGTTAGATCCTGCAATCTGCAAAAGGAGGCGACAGGAGGGCGTGAAAGGGAGGGAGCTCTGGATCATTCCAAAAACATAGCATTGGTCCCAAAATCGCCCAGTCCAAGCCTCTTCAAAAGATTTTTCAGTAAACGACCTATACAAATATGAGTTTTACACGTAAAACACATTGAACACGTAGAAAACGTGAAACAAGAAAAATCCTCATAAAGGTTAAAATGTGAGATATAATCATAATAATCAGGATAATAAAATTGGAACGGTCTTATCTGAGGGGAAGCAGGAAAACAGGATAAATAGGTCCAGGATGGGATGCTTTCCGCTTTGATTTTCCAACCTCAGAATACTAGATAAATCCAGCTCTGAAAATCTTGTATTAAATTAGTTACTTAAACTAAAAATTAAATTCGAGATCCTGATCGGATCTCTTATTCTTCAAGAACATTCGCACGGAATTGTTTCAGAAGAGAACAGATCTATTATTCAAGAAATAAAAGGCTATCTACTTGAAACTACTCCATTTATTATAAAAGAAGATTATTAATAAACAATCAAATGTTGAAACAAATTATTAAACAAATGAGTAAAAATTTAGCAATAGCGTCAAAAATGTCTGAGAGGATTGAAGCGAAATTGTTCAAAAAGAGCTTAAATGAAGAAGAGGTTGTGAATCTCGGAGTTTTGGTCTCCGAAAATTCATTGAAGAGAAAGGAAGGCGGGGGAGTAGTATGCCTCGAATGCTACCTCTATGGGTTGGTATTAATTTGGAATTACCCTTGCTTTATTAACTTAGTTTCCTTAGTCCCAAATCCATGATTCCTTTCCCTTTTTCCATCTCAAGGACTCCGAAACAAGAGGGTTTGTATCGAACGATCCTCCACAGGACCGTCTTGGGATACGACTCGAGAGACAAAGAGGATCGTTGTGTGGTCTGCGGGAGAAGCCCGAATTTTCGCATTCGGCCGGCGAGCGAGTGTCGCCGATGTGGAAGGATCGTGGAAATATGCGATTTGGTCAGGGCCAGAAGGGCCACGCCGAAAACTAGTCCTAACGGATTTTATGAAATGGCCGTGACCGTCCTTATTTTTCTTTCTTATTGAATAAACCAAAGTATTTTGTTTTTCTTCGTTTATTTCTTCTCGAATTAATTAATTCCCCGAGTTAGCCATTGGAAACCATAACGATGTAAATCCATTCGAGAATCAAAGATCGAATTGAAAATCGAAAATCGATTCGTCTGTCGAGAATAACTCCCCCTATTTTATCTTCTGGACTTTATAACCTTACTAATCGATTAAAAATCGATTAAACTTTTGTGGAAACCACTCCCTTCTTTTTCTACCAGGTATTCATAACCTTACAAAATCTCTTGTAAACATTGCTAGCTGATTCTTCGGCGTCGAGAATTAAAACTCGAGCTGGTTCGAAAGAAAACAACCCATTTATCAACCAGTCCTCATGAACTTCATGTAAGATTTGTAAATAATTCAAGGGAATTGAATCTTCTTCAAGTCGCGATCGAGATGATACTCGTGAATAGGAGGTTTCCGGACTTAACCTCAAATAAATTACGAGGTCTACTTTGAAATTGGGAGAACTCTCGACTAATATCCTGACGTTTTCAGATAAAAGGTGAGCTTCAAAATCTTCGAACTCTCCGGATCTACGACGAGCCTCTATAAAACAATTGGCACTGAAAATTGACCTTTCCATGATTTTAACAGGTTTCGAAGTTTGAATTAAATGCTTATTTCTCATTACCATCGAAGCGTGATGTTGGAAATGGTAAGCATATTTTTTAGGATCCCTGTACATCTTTTCTAACAGATTCACTCCTAATACGTTTCTAAATTCTTCTACTGGTTCCAAAAGAGTCAAAATATTCTCATCTTCTAGGAATTTTTGAGTGAAAGTGCTTTTTCCGCACCCTATATTACCTTCTACTATGAACGTCAGGGGTCTGTTAGGACTTTGCTTGATCCCAAATGATTGTAATCCAGACCACCTGAAAACAGAAAAGACAAGAACCTGAAGGATTCAAAAGAGAAGAGCAAGTTCAACATCCCCCAAGTCAGTCGTTTTAGAAAGGTTGTCTTCGTTCATAAGGGGCTAGTCGGTCCAAGTGAACCACCTTTGGTTTAGTACGAGCTGATCGTTGTATCCTATAAACTACATCGTTAATTCGATCTTTAATTTCATACGGTCCTTCCCAATTGGACTGTAACTTGGGACAGCGTCCCTTCTCTCTTCTGGGTTGAAAGAACCAAACTAAATCCCCAGTTTTAAATTGAAGGTTACGAGTTCTAATGTCGTACCTAGCTTTCGTCCGATCTGAAACTACCTGAATCTTATCTCTAGCAAATTCATGAATTTCTTCCAGTTTTTCCTGAAGAGATAAACCGAAACTCGAGTCTAATGGTTCTTCCGAAGGAAAAGGTCCCTTTTCTAGATCCGAAGGAAGTCTAAGGTCCCTCCCCGTGAGCATGGAAGCAGGAGTTTGACCAGTAGTTTCATGAACAGCTGATCTATAGGATAGAAGAAATAGAGGGATCCAGTCATCCCAATTCCTATGATCTTTGTCGACGTAGGAAGAAAGATACCGAAGGAGAGTTCTATTCAATCGTTCTATCATCCCATCCGATTGGGGATGTAAGGGAGTCGTTCTAGTTTTCCTTATCCCTAAAACCTTTGAAACTTCAGCTACAAGAAGAGATTCAAAATTTCGACCTTGGTCTGTATGGAGTTCCAATGGAGAACCGTATCGACAAATAAATTCTTTAACAAAAACCTGAGCTACCGTTTCAGCTTCCTGATTTGGAATTGGTATTACTTCAGGCCACTTGGTGAAGTAATCCGAAATAACTAAAGCGTAACGATTTCCAGAATGGGAAAGAGGTAAAGGACCGAGGATGTCCATAGCTACTCTTTCGAATGGAGCGCCAACATTATAAATCTGAAAATTACTAGTCCCTTTCTCTCTTGGTCCTTTTTTAGCTATACAAACGTCGCAAGTGCGACACCAATTTTCTACGTCTGAACGACAACGCGCCCAAAAATATTTCTCCCTAATCCTACCACGAGTTTTATTGGCTGCGAAATGTCCTCCGGAACGGGCATTGTGATGTTCCAGGAGGATGTCCGGAATCTTCTTTGAAGGGACCAGAAGTTGCCATCGAAGTTGTCTTGCGTCTGGGGATTCCCATTTTCGGTAAAGTAGATCTTGAAGTATATAGATGGAATCCCATTGCGCCCAATAAATTTTTAGTTGTTGACTAGCCGAAGACACTTCTTGCCAATCTGGTCGTGTACCCGAATCTTTCCACGTCCTGATTTGAGAGAGAACAATATCTTCTCGTTGAAGAGTCTGCCATTCTTGAGCATCTCCTCCAAGGAAAATCAATCGTATCTTGACAGAAGGTATTCGTTGACTTTCAAGACGTGTGCATTGTTTACAATTTATTAAGTCTTCGCAGGGTCTCCTGGAGAGGGCGTCCGCGTTTCCGTGTAGGGTTCCTGGGCGATGTTGAATGTCGAAATCATATTGACCTGAAGTCTCTAACCATCTAGCTACTTGACCTTCAGGAGCCTTGAAAGAGAGCAACCACCTTAGCGAAGCGTGATCGGTTCGAACAAGAAACTTTCTTCCATACAAATAGTGATGAAAATGAGACACCGTTTTCACAACAGCTAGAAGTTCCCTACGGGTGACGCAATAATTCCTTTCAGTTTTGCTAAGAACTCGACTAAAATAACTAATTACCCTTTCTTGCCCTCCTTGAATTTGAGATAAAACTCCACCTATTCCTGTAAGTGAAGCATCTGTATCTAATATAAATGAAAGTTCGGCGTTTGGGTAAGATAAGATGGGAGACGAAGTTAAACAAAGTTTTAATCGAGAAAAGGCCTCTTCACAATCTTGGTCCCAATCGAAGGGCGTCTTGAGTCCAGTTAGATGATGAAGTGGTCTAGCGATGGTTGCGAATCCTTTTACGAATCTTCTGTAGTATGTGCATAGCCCGATGAAGCTTTGTATTTGTTCCTTATTTTCAGGGCGAGGCCAATTGGAAACCTTCTCGATTTTTGTCGGGTCAGTTCTAACTCCAGAACTGGAGACTATATGTCCCAAGAAGTTCACTTCTTATTGAAATAGGTGACATTTCTTCGGACTCATTTTGAGTCCCGCTTTTCGAAGACGAAGGAAAACTTCTCGAAGATTGTCCACCTCTTCTTTGAAGGTTTTCCCGAAAACGGTGATGTCGTCTAAGTAGACGAGACAAATTTTCCCCGATAGTCCTTGAAGAATCGTCTCCATGGCTCTTTCGAAAGTTGCGGGAGCATTGCACAATCCAAACGGCATGACCTTAAATTGCCATAACCCTCCAAGACCTGAGACAAAAGCAGTTTTTTCCTTGTCCATTGGATCCATTTCGATCTGCCAGTATCCTTTACTTTGAAGATCTATGGTACTGAACCATCGGGCTCCAGTTAGCAGATCTAAAGTCTCTTCGATCTTTGGAAGGGGGTAAGAATCTTTTCTGGTTATGTCGTTCAGTTTTCTGTAATCAATACAGAATCGTTTGGAACCATCCTTCTTGTTTACCAAAACAATAGGGGATGCCCACGGGCTGGAAGAGGCTTCTATTACTCCGCTGTTTAACATGTCTTCTAACAGTTTGTTAAACTCTTCCCTCCCGTTCAAGGGAAGTCTGCGAGCAGCTTGTTTAAAAGGAGCGTTGTCTCCGGTGTTGATCTTGTGTTTCACCAAAGTACATCGTCCAATATCTCCTCCGGGTTTAGCGAAGGAGTCTTTAAATTCTCCTAATAGAGACACGAAACCTTCTGTATTAGGTTCGTTCAAATTCATCATAGATCTGTCTATGAGATCTTCAAAAGGTGAGAGGGTTTCGATGGAAGAGTCTACTCTTGATCCTTCTTCGTGATCGTCTTCATCTTCAAACGAAGTTTCCAGTAAAATCTCCGGATCTTCTGAAGAATGAGCCAAACTACGAACCCTAAGAGCGTTATTCGAGGGTGTTACGTACCGCTTCACATTATTCAAAATTTGTATTTTAAGATAATACCTATTTATCGGAAACGATAGTCAACAACAACGGGTTTCCGTGGGAACTTCAAATAAAACCCGTGAGAATACTTCAAATGCAGTAAATTATAATCACTATTTCTTAAAGTTTATCAAAAACCCCCTCGGCTTAAAGATCACGAAGTCACGTCGCGAAACCTAAACCTTAGTCATAACGTAAAAGATACGGTGTTGAGGGTTTTTGCTGACCCCACATCGTACGGTCGGTTCGATGTAACTCCTCTGATCATTAACACAATTATTCAGGAATAAACAGAGGTAACCGATAAGAATAGGAACCCTAGATTAAAGTAGAGTGATTGAAGCGATGCATGAATGTATATGTAATAGATTTTGTTAAAGTAACGAATTCGCGAAATTATAATGTTATTGCGAATCGACTGTAGTGAGGTTGGGACCGCATAACACTGTCTTAGGTAAAGTGTCCAGGAGCGAGGTGAATCCTCATCCGCGGAATAAAGGAGACTCCTGATAGGCTAATTACCTGGGCGCAGTAATACACACTTTGTCACAACCGCGGTTTCGTGGCTGCACCTAAATCTAATGCAGTGTCTTTCGTCTATCAAGTCGCGAACAGCGTGGACGTTTGCCCCGAGTATCATAAATTGAGCAATAGTTAGTGATTGAAAATCTTTCTAAGTGACAACCTAAGGACTCATTTCGCTCGTAAAACATAAATATAAAATCTCTTAAACGAAACCTACAATTAGTGCAAGGACACATTTTTCATTAAATCCAAATTCAACTCAACCTACCTTATAAATACATTTAATACTTTCATAGATTAATTCCAGTTTACCAAACATTTAGTTTTAAAATCATTCACGTTTTAACCGAACTCTCATTCTTTCATTAACTTTCGAATCATTAGCTTCAGTTTCTTTCCATAACTCCGGTCAGTTACAAAATTAGACACAAAACATAGTGATAGATTGTGGTGCTCCGATACCGTGGTTGTCGTCAGGTGAGACGCCCTGGCCTAGCATACTTTGGGACAGATCTAGACATCATCCGACGGGACCCTGCATCACTACAGTCGTGCAGCAAAGCTAAGTTTTATCTGTTTCAACCAAATTGCTTGCCGAAAACAGGCAGTGATCGCAAGATATATTTGTGTATAAGTCTTTCGTATGCAAATCTATCTTCGCTAGGAAATCACCTACGAGTGATAAGAAGGTTGATTCGCGCATAAGTCTTTCATGCGTGAATTGGTCCTTACCTAGAAAATCACCCGCTATAGTATTATTCTCCGATTTAGTTATAAGAAATTATTCGTTTCACATATAATAGCCAATAGTAAAGACAGAGCGAGATTGGACAGTTTCATCGACCGATCAGAAATCCCTTTTATTTCTCAGAACCTGTTCCACATAGACATATATAAACCTTTATGTTCATAACGTCATATTGTTTAGTCATTAATTAATATTTCATTGCTGGCGCTAGGTTCATTTGATCTCCTTTTGTTAATCATTTGGATCACATTTAAACAGAATCGCTTTCAGAATATATTTCAGTTTTTACCTATTAACTTATCATTACTCATTCATTTATCACCCTCACTTAACCACATCCCCATAATATTATATATAATTGGCCTGACTTATTAAGTAATTAAACAGAACGTACGGTTCTGTATAGAGCTAGGCGAGTAAGATCCCATATACCGACTTATTTACCGATAAGTCAAATAAATAGTTATCTCTTTGCTACGTGAACTTATTTAACATCCGCTCGGGCTTTACCCTCACGTAACAAGGGATCAAAAGGTAGACGTCTGGTCGTCAAAAGAGAAATCTCACGTCGACCAGAAATTAAGGAATTGGTAGCCGTTGAAATAATGCATCCATGAAGAGTCAGAAAATCTAACCCCAAAATCCCATCATCCTCAATATCGGCTATATAAACTTTATGAGGAGAAAAAATAAATCCAGATATAGCAACCTGGACGGAAGTTTTACCTAAAACTGGAGTAGTTTCTCCAGTAGCAGTTCGCAATGAAGGAACAGGCAAAACATTTAAAATGGGATTTAAGAGATCCGAACGGACCACGGTAACCTCAGCCCCGGTATCTATAACCCAGAGACAATCAACACCATTTACGGTGCCCCAGGTGTATAGCCCGGTTTGACGGAGGCTCCTAACTAAAAATTGGATATTATCAGGACTACCAATATAAGACTCTCCCGATGATTTAAGCCCCACTAAATCACCAGAACTTAGTTTTTTGAGGTTGAAGCTTCAGGATTGGAAGAGGAATCTCTTTCCCTCCAAGATTTTTGATTCGAGCTTTTATTGTCATTATCTTTAGATTTGTCTGAATTATTATTTTCAGAATTTCTTTTTTTAAGTATAAAACAGTAATCTATCGTGTGACCGTTCTTCTTACAATAACGACAGAACTGTGGTGATTCAGTATCGTCTTTGGTCTTTGGAGGCGCCTTATTTTGGTCGCGACGCTGCCAGGGAGTGGTCTTTTTTGAATTATTATTTTTCTTCTTTTCGGGAGAAGATTCGTTATTTTAAATTCGCCTAATTTTTCCGGTAGCTAAATATTGTTTATTGAGGGCCTCTATTTCTAGAGCCCTCCTAATGGCTTCTCTTAAAGTCGGGGGTCCCGCTAGACTCAGGGCATGTTTTAATTCGGCATTGAAAATAGCGTTAATGAAACGACTTTGAGCTATCTGGTCTCTCGTCTCGTCATCGCAGGTCGGTAAAGCCAACCTGGTCATTCGTTCGATTTCGTGCCCGAGCGTTACGAGACTCTCTCCTTTAATTTGTTTCCTATTTTCTAGTTCGGTTAGATGTAATTTTTTAAGGTGATGACCACCGTACCTGAGTCTTAAACTTTCGCTTAGTTTATCAAAATTGCGAATTTCCTCTCCCGAAAGAGTCGTTAATACTGAGAGGGCCGGACCTCTCAGACTCAGGGCCAAATTCGAAGCTTTCGCGATGGGAGTCCAATCGTTTAATTCCGAACAGAGGTTAAACTGACATTCATATTCGGCCCAAGGAGTTGAGCCATCATAAAAAGGAACTTTGAGATTATTATACATTTTTGGATGGGGGTTATGTTGAACCCTGTCAATTAAATTTTCCGGATTTCTGACCGGGACTTCGCAAATTTCGCGACCACTCGCGGCGCGAGACAAAACGTTTTCTACGTTATCGATATTTTTATCTGTGTAAAGCCTGCGCGTGTGGCGAATTCGGAATCCCTTCTCTCGAATGATTATCGCCACACGTCAAGTCTCGACCTTCTGCTCTTCCGTCCCGCATTGTATTTTCAATGCGGTCGTTTCGAGTATCGGTACGGGTGTGCGGCGTAAAAACGGCCGCTCCACGAGTCCGAGGTCTACGAATGATAGGGGAAGGTTCTTCTTCCCCATAAATTGGAACAGACCTTAAAATTGAAGGTTCGGAAATCTGTTCTACAGGGGATTGGCTCGGGGTAGGGGTCCGTAAATGCAATTCCGGGCCCTCAGAACGCCGGCGAAGTTCTTCGCGAAGAAGGGAAAGGGTGGCTTGATCGCGTTCGCGTTGTCGCTCGGCTTCGCGTTCTTCGCGTTCTCGCTGAGCGAGCAGGTTGGCTTCACGCTCTTCGCGTAGCGCTGCCAGGTTAGCTTCCCGCTCTTCGCGTTGGAAAGTTCGCTCCTCTCGTTGAGCAGCTAAAGTGGCCTGTTGTTGGGCCGCCAGAGAGGCCTGTTGTTGGGCCGCCAAAGATTGAAGGAGGCGTTCCATCATTTCGAACGGCAATTGGGCTGGTTGTGGAGAGGGTAGCTGGGTACCAGCTGATCCCGAAGTCGAAGCAGCGATTCGTCGTTAGCAGAGTTTGTAGCCCGTCGGCGAGAGGACATTATGTTCTCAAATTACTTCGAATTATTTCAAAAATTCAACTTATCGATCTCGGGTAAGATCCCGATTCTGACACCAGTGTTGCGAATTATGGTTCGCGATTGATAAGATAATTAAATGTGGGTTTCCGAGGGAAATAAGTTGAACAGGAAACGAAATAATGGGAAATAAATATTAGGTTGTATTTAGGAAAATACACGTCCGTTATAGCTCAAAGCTAAAACAAGACTGTTTTTACAATAATGACGTTGTGAGGAGTAACCGATTATCATTTATCAGATGTTAACATCATTTATCTTAGATGACTACTAGACCTTGCAAATTAAATATGAGGGGTGTTTTTCGACCTTTGTAACAATATGATAGCGAAATGGAAATGTTATAACGGGACCCCTTTCGGTGCGAAGTCGATGTGTATTAGGGCGGTTGCTGTACTTCGACGACAGGAAACTTTATCGGCATTCGAATCCGTTGCTGAAGAAATATTCATGCGGACAACGGCAGCTTATCTGACAAAGCACGTATTCGCCTAACAGCACTAATTAAAGGAATGCCCGATGGCGATTTGATCAAGACTGATGAAACTGAAAATGAATCTATCGACTCAGAAACGAACGACGAACTTGATTCAAAGTATAGCGAACTGATGAATTCTGTCGAGGAAATGCCAACAAATACGTGGGAATGGACGAAAAGTATACACGACCGATGTATTGAAAAGTTAAGAATTGAACCGAAAGGCAAAAGCGGAAATGTCAACGGGTTTTACAATGTGAAGTTCGCTAAGCATTTGAAATCTTTACTACCGTATTTTCCTTTATTTTCGGAAATCATGCGAAAAGCTTGTGGAACCGGTTCAATAAACGCCTCGTCAGCTGCCGTCGAGTCAGAGTTTAATGATCTGAAAAATTGTACATTAATTAACGTACAGCAACCACTTCGTGCTGACAGATTTATCGCTACGCATATTTTGACACTTTCAGGAAAAATCAAATTAGCATTGTCCGGGCAATCAGAGAGGGACGCACTTTTGCAATTAGAGAAACGAAAAGAAAAATGTTCAAAGCCCAATGAAGAAAGCGCAAAAATGCATGAAATCAAGAGCGAGGAAAGGGAGGGACGGTTCAATCACGAATCGTCGAAATTACAGGAAAAATTTGACAGTCCTGACATTACAATTGTGCCAGGCGAATGTCCAAGTACTTTGAGACACTAAGACTTACTTCGCACGCCATCTCCAATAAATACCGTCGCATCTGATGAAAATTTGATTCTGACGCTTGTATCTCCGACAACTACTGAAGACGGTTATAGGTTCAACTCGCAAGAATCAGATGAATTCCATAACTCAGGGTCTCAAAATGCAGTAACTAAAACTGAAATCAATGAAGATGTTAAGCTTTCTTCAGCAAAGGCAATTGATGGAATTATGGTGAGAGAGAGGCCTGCGAACGCTAGCCAGGAATTCATACCCTTGGATAGTCCCTGTGGAATTATTGATCTGACATCTGCTCCAAATCAAAGGTGCAAGTCAACACCAAGTACTGATGGAGTACCGCATTCGATGAATGAAGCGATAATAGAGCTGAAAGAGCAACATAATTGGCGAAATAAGAATAGGTCAGGGAAAAAACCTGGATACACGAAAGCATACCCACAATTCGATTCCTCAAATATCGAGAGGTATACTTCACTACCGCTGCTACCCAATGGCAATCACAGCAAAATCATTCAGGATAAATCAAATCTTATCACCGTGACAAATACGTGTGGATTCGATAGCGTGTGTCAAATTTTAGCAATGGTTGCCTGCAACAATCCACACTACAGAAAAATCATTGAAGGCCGTGCAGATATATTCAAATGCATCGAAATATTGATTCAAAATGGTTTGGTGGCACAAATTTTCAAAAAACGTGCGAGAATCTTGTTTGGAATATCAAGATTAAAGAGAGAAGTCAAAGACGGAATTCTTACACTCCGAGCAGAATCTAACATTACCACTTTGATGAAAGATTTATTGAGTGATATTCCGAGTTACGTCTGTGAATGTAGATGTTCACTATGTGGTATTAATTTCAATCACCGCGAAGTTTTTCTCGATGTCAACTATAATCCCTTGATGTCAGTTGGAATACAATCACTCAATCAGGCAGTATCAAAAGGACAGTGGGTCGCTTGGAAATGCTGCGTATCAAAACCAACGCAAAAGTTTGAATACGGTTCACATCTGTTTCTCGACGTGGATACTGGTACAGGCAAAAAAGAAGCACTTGGTGACGTACCCCAAATATTGACGGTACCAGACGGTACACAGTACAAATTAGCTGGAGTGATTGAGTACATAGGCTCTAAATGCATTAACTCTGTTGGACATTACATAGCGTATTGTTGGACTGGAAGTCATTGGCTCAAGTACAATGACAATGCAAGGCTGAAAACAATACCGATAATAAGCGGCAAGGCGCTCGTAGAAATTCATATCTGCGTGTATACGATTTAGAATTCGCGAATGCTATGTCTGTAGGTTTACATGAGATAGTCGTGGCACATGGCATCTGAAAGCAAGCGGATAGCCATTTCAAGGATGAAGAAATGAGCGAGTCAGCTTGATGACTCCTGAAAGACGGACGTGAGCAGATTATTGTCTCCCTTATGAAAAGCAAGAAAAAAAAAGTATAACCGGTTCTTCTGTAAGATAGTAAGATTACACGGGTCACCCCATTACACGTAAAATTAGAACCCTAACAATAAGTAAAGTACATTATTCATATTATGTAATAATATAATCACTAACTAGCGTATAAGTATTGGTATAAGACTTAAGATGTATGAATCAACGTGTAAATGCGTGTATGAATGAACGTATCAATGAACGTATGAATGAGGGTCTCGAAGTGAGTTCCTATTGACTTCCAACTCACAAATGCCAACCGCACCTCCACGTGGTGAGATCTGGGCAACATGAAAGTCAATTTTTTATGGCTGAAGCGGCTCTGGCTTTACGTACGATAGCACGATTGGGCTAGACTTGCGATATGTAGCAAAGTACTGTGCCTGCATGTACAGTTGCGTGCAAAAGTTTCGAGCCAAACTATTTCTTGTTAATAATTGTTGTATGAATAAGGGTGAAAAAAAACTGAGTATTGTCACTTAAACTGAATCAATTATAATGTCGAACTAAACAACTTACAATTTTTTTTAACAAAATAATATTAAATTATAACAAAAAATATGAAACTCAGGTGATCAAAAGTTTCGGGCCAAACAAAATTATGAAAAAAAAAACTATAAAAATAGCAACCAAAAATTATTTCTCACACGTCATAAGGTCGAATAATATTAATATTTTGTTGACATGCCCTTCGAAGCTATCACAGAGGCACATCGTCGGGGCATCGATTCTATTAACGTCTTAATCTTTGCGTCATCCATTTTTTGCCATTCCTCTTGAACTTTTTCCCACAAATCGTTTTTATTTGAACAATTAATGGCTCCTACTTTTACTTTTAGCTCTTTCCATAAATGTTCGATAGGATTTAAGTCAGGAGATTGACTTGGCCACTCGAGAACACGAATTTTTTTTGCCTTGAAAAAATCTTGAATAAGTCCAGACCGATGTTTGGGGTCATTGTCTTGTTGGAAAATCCATCCTCGCGGCATATTTTGACGAGCATAGGGAAGCATATGATCTGCTAAGATGTTTTTATACACGACTTTGTCCATGGTCCCTTCTATTTTTACTAAAGGGCCGACGCCTTTATATGAGAAAGCTCCCCACGCCATGATATTACCTCCCCCATGTTTTACAGTCGGTATTTGATATCTAGAATCATACCTGGCATTTTTTGGTCGTCGAACATACCTCTTTCCGTCATTTCCAAAAAGATTAATTTTTGTTTCGTCTGAAAAAAACACTTTTTTCCAATCTTCGACTGTCCAATTTTCATGTGCCTTAGCAAATTGTAATCTCGCCTTCTTATTCTTTGCACCAATCAACGGTTTCTTAGCTCCGACGCATCCAAAAAGTCCAACTCCGTTTAATCTACGTGAAATAGTACTGCGGCTAACATCAGCCAAGTTTTCCTCACGTAATTCACGTGCTATAATTGCAGCATTCTTCTTTGGATCCACGACTGTCTTTCTTTTAATAACTTTATCAACGCGCCTAGTCGTTTTTCTGGGTCTTCCAGGTACTTGTTTGTCTACCAAAGTGTTTGTTTCCTTCCACTTTTTAATAATATTATTAACAGTCGTTTTTCCAATCGATAATATTGAAGCTTTATCACGAGAAACTTTGTTTTCTTGGTGTAATCTGATAACAGCTTCACGAATACGTAAATGCGTACGCTTAGACATCTTGACTTCGTAGTACTGTCACACAAGTGTAAACAAAGTCGAGCTCCGACTATTATAGAATTTGAAGTCAGAAATGTAAATATACACGAGCAAATCGTAGTTTTAATTGCTTGGCCCGAAACTTTTGATCACCTGAGTTTCATATTTTTTGTTATAATTCAATATTATTTTGTTAAAAAAAATTGTAAGTTGTTTAGTTCGACATTATAATTGATTCAGTTTAAATGACAATACTCAGTTTTTTTTCACCCTTATTCATACAACAATTATTAACGAGAAATAGTTTCGCCCGAAACTTTTGCACGCAACTGTATGTACAGTGCATTCGCCGGAAAAAAGCATCGTCTATCGGAATACAGTTTGTCTGGCCGAAATTCAAATAGGCACAAGACGACGTTCACGGAAAATCACATCATATCCTTCATACATTCGGAGCAGGTTGAATTATCATAAATACGCTTTTCACACCCTTCGTATTTTGAGACAATTCGCAATCAGTATACGTTATTGAGTATCGCAGGTTATCCCTAATTGTTACAATTGCAACGTCAACCCTTCCTCAGGCCGGATGAGCGAAAATCATATGATGTCCTGTTCGATGTGCAATGAGAACTCTGAAAATTCTGAGGATTCTCGAACACAAGTCGATATTCTGTAGAGTTTGTGTATGAATAAAGATTACACAGATATTTCACAGGACATTTTGATTGTATTGGCTTCATTTTTGAAGATCAATCGATTCGATTTGTGGCACATCGCAGCACGAGCAGAGCACATTCCGGCACACGCTTTGAATTTTCGAAAAAACAAAATGGCCATGCTGGTCCAAAAAACGGTTTCTTGACGTTTGAGGGTACATTTTTTGAGATAGAACGTTAGATCCTGCGGCACAACGTGGCACAGATCTAGCACAAGTCAGCACAAGGTCGTTTTTATTTGGAAACAAAAATGGTCATGCTAACTTCTATCACATTGGAATACCCCATACATTGTAAGACTCCGAGTAGTGACGCTCGAGACATATAGTCCTCTAGTGCCAAGGTCTTTATTTATTTATTTTTTTTTTGAGACTCAAATCGAACGTAAATCCTTTCGCTGAGTATATGGCATGGTATGAATAAATAAAGGATCTCTACAATTCATTCATTCTAGGTACGCTACTGCCGTACCAGAAAAGGCATATCCTGCCGTTGCACAGTGGGGAATTTTCACGAAATCGTGGCCATAAATCGGGGGATTATCGGAACTTTGCTAAATTTGGTATACTGACGTTTTTGGGGTCGCTGATTTCGAATCCAATATCAAAATTTTGAAAAACAAAATGGCGGCTCCAATATGGCCGGTTGAAACAAAAATTTCCCAATAAATTCGATAAAAAATCCACTTTCCCAATGTTTTCGAGGTCGTTGATTACGAATCTAACATTAAAATTTGGAAAAACAAAATGGCCCATCCAATATGGCCGATTAAAACAACAATTTCCCAATAAATTTGATAAAAAATCCACTTTCCCGATGTTTTTGAGATCGTTGATTACGAATCTGATATCAAAATTTGGAAAAAAAAAATACAGAACCCAAAATATGTTTGTGGAGCGGCTGCAATAATAGATTATAAAATAGATTCGCAAATTTGTGGAAAATAATTGTTTTCTCGTAATATGGTAAACAAAGTCTTTATTTCTAAAAAATACAAAGAATATTTTAATCCGAATCCGCGATGATTTATGAGAAAATCCGTGAAATCCGTAAAATCCGTCGTAGGGTAAGGCAGCTGCAACTCCAGGTAGGCCCAGTTCGGCTGACCAGGCAGCTCGCACATCACGCGGGGGGGCCTTCTCGGATCACGCATACGCTCATAAAAATTGCTCTGGAACACGCCGCGCACCTTTGCGCACTTTCGTTGACACGCCATTCGGAAGCTGATATTCTAGGCTACATTTTGAAAAAAAAACAAAGGCGGGATTCCGCGGGATTCTATACTAAACGTCTATGCAAAGTCAATATTTACTTCCGAACGAAGGCATTTTTCAGGATTATCGTTAGACTACGCAAACATGGACAATAAATAATATTTTTCAATTGTAAAATAGGCGAAACTTTCTACATACCTTGAGGAAGAGTATCCATTTTGTTAAAATTTATTCACACTTTCCACTACTTGTATATAAATGTTCAAAATTGCGTTACAGAACACAGCACGGTTGACGCTCGCGACGGTCACCGACGAAGGTCGACTTTGAACTGAAATATTTAAAGGCCTATCAGGTATAAAGGGTCGGGACAACTGGGACTTTACGCAGAAATTAGTTCTCAACCAATACCTGTGATCGTTATACCTGTATGGAATTTTTTTTTTTTCGATTTTTGGCCACGATTTCGTGAAAATTCCCCACTGTGCGTTGTAATGGTTGTAATAGCTTGAATTTTCGGTCAGTTGAAAAAGGGAGAAATATCACTTAAATAATATTTTCGCAAATTACTAACATAGAAATACCAATGCGAATTTTCAATTGCTTCACGTTTTAAGCAAACGATAGTTTATCCGCTGTACCTATTTGCGCAGCTTTGACTTGCGTAGTGACGACTCTGGGCCCGCATATTCGCTTAAGTTATTCGAAACAATTCAAGAAATATCCTGCAAAATTCATTTATTGTTAATAAATTAGTCAAAACAAAGCACAATCGAAAAAGAAGGCGTCATTTTCGGAATTAGCGGCCATTAAAAATTTCGAGCAGTGAAATGTAAGTACTACCGCAATAAATTGCATATTTGGTTAATATAACTACAGTCGTAAGCGTCCGAATGTTGAAAAATAATGATACGTCCGTCATAGAGTGTCCGAATTGCCGTTAATATTGATATTTTGTATATTACTCGCTCGTAGATAACAACATACTAACGAGCCTTCTCAATCGCGTTGGTATAGGGAGCTGAGTAGTGCCACTCGGGCCCAACGAGAAATTTCACCTATATCGTTATAATAACTCTACAGTGGAACCTCGATTATCCGGGAGTGAATCAACCGGGCAGCGGATTCTTCCGGATAGTCCTAAGTCTTTTTTTTTAAATTAATTAACCTTTTTTTTTCCTCTGTCTAATTGTGAGTAATAACTTACGTTAAAATACTAAACAGACAAAGATCGACACGTTTTAATTATCCGGGATATCCTTGGTCCCGACGATCCCGAATAATCGAGGTTCTACTGTATATCAGTAAGCTTTTCCATGCGAACTGACCAAGTCGCTGACCCTCGACATTTTTTATTTAGACATTTAAAAAAAAAAAAAATTTATGTGTTATGTGATAGCTGTCGATGACTAAAAAATATATACCAATAGTCTGATTTTATTTCAATCCGTTTGCCCCTTTCTAAATTTCCAAAGAACGAACGGAATTATGCATTTCATTACCTTCAATTTATTATAACTCCGTATGCAAAAAAGGTATCGACGAGAACGAGCACGTTTTTCTTTGTTCTTGGATTGTACTGTAACATAGGAATAGGTAGAAGAATATACAACGTAAACGCGAACATTTATTGAAGTATAAAAAATCAATTTTCGTCAGGTTCGACCCCTTCGATTTTTTTGACAAGAATTCCATAAATTCTGGAGCCAAACCCCGAATTTTGAAGACCCGAATGAAGACGAACCTCCAACTCCTTCTGTTTGTTTTCAATTTTTTAAATTTATTTCTATACCGATTTATTGTAAATAATTAGTCCGAATGTTAAAAATTAGATTTTGTAATTTGCAATAAGAATTTCCAATTGCCTCTAGATTCAGTTATCTTCTTCACTAACTCAAGATGCAGATCATAAATAGTAGATTTTATATTTTTTATGTTCACCTAATGTATGAAAATGCTCTTCAAGTTACACTTCTCTGTTTTCAGAATCTAATCTTCAATCGAGATAATGGGTGGAGTCCTTGGAAGAACAGCAGAGCCTCAGGGTGAGATTGCATGTGATGACTATTATTGGCGAGGTTTACTTACGTGTTAGGGAAAACTTGCCAAGAATATTGTAAATTGTACAACATAGTACATTATTATTTATCACTTTAAATTAGCCTCAACCGAGTACGAAGAACTCCAGCGGCGAGTGGAAGCGCTGGAGGCGGAGAGACGAGATGAGCTGGTGATTAAGATGCGAAAAGAGATGGAAACTGAGGCAGAGGAGAAATTCGAGGGAGAGGTAGCGACGAGAGTCGGGAAGGCAGAGTCCTTCTCTCAATTTCCTTAATTAAGGAAAGGAGGGCAAAGGAGGATTCGGCAAGGAAGGAGATCGAGCAGGGGATGCTGAAGAGGATAAGGGAGGCGCAGGACGTAGGCTTGCCAAAGAAAATGAGGGCTGGGGAGGATGAGCCCGAGAACGAGAGCCGGCAGGGGGAAGATGTCGCGGGACGATCGGTAGGTAGATCTACTGTTGAAGGTAGATGGTTGCAAAATGAGCTGATGTTTATAAAAATGATAAAAAATGGAATTTCGTCTATTCAAGTTGTCAAAGTAAACACTTCATTTGTATTTAACTGGGGTGTATAATGCAATAGTTGAACCTCCGATGATGCTGGATAAGTGGATACTCTATGACAAACTAGTCTCTCGCGGCACATGATTTTGCAAATGAAAAGTTCTTTGCCATGAAAAATTCAACCAAATGGCAAAAACTACTTTAGCAGGGTTCAATTCAAAGAACAGATTTTCTTTTCGCTCCGATTACCTTTTTTCCACAATTTATCGACAAAGAAATTACAATATAGTACACAACAAATTTGTTTTAGACATTCGGAAGCTTCTGTTAGAACTATTGCTTTATTGTTTCTATTATAACATCATCATTTCAATTAAGTAACATGGGTTCAATCAAATACACGGCGATGAACTGTTGCGGCACAGGAAATCTTTCGAAGTCAAAATCATGAGCAGTGTGAGATTATATCTCTCTCTGTAGTAGCTGAAATTTGATTTTGTCAAATGATTTTTATACTAATTTACTCATTCTAACGCGCTGCACCCATGCGAGTGTTAATGACCGCATCTTATATTACTCATCATTCCAGTGAAGAAGATTCAATTTTCATATCCAAATGAACAAATATTCTGTTAGTTACAGATGGTCCGCGAGGAGGGGATGAATGCATCTTTTTTATTCTTATACAAATTATGTTCATTTCAATAAATATCTAAAACTAAAAATTGTTTATTATTTATTCTGAACTATTGTACATAAGAATATTATTGCATTAGAATGAGAATCTCCAGGAGAAACTTGGAGAAACACAAATAAAATGTAAATCTGAGTCTTGCACCATACACGACGTAAGAAACTTAGCTAGGTTTATCCTTAGTGATTGGATAATACATAGCGATTCAGATCGAGGGATACTTTTTTCTTTTTTTATTGCCGGCACTGCGCCGCTAGTAATTCTAACAATAATTGCTGCCAATGCGTCTTACGCTATATCAGCTGCAAATCTCTTTGTAAGTTGTCTTTCGGCAAGATTCTTCAAGTTCCTATACTCCTGCCGTACTCATAGTAAACAGATACACAGCTGCGACAAACAACGGATGGTGTTAGTCGCATACATCGTTAAGAGCCCTAATTGCTTGTGGCTGAATACTTAACAGGTCCTAAGCCACCTGTAATCATAAAAACAAGACAAATAACAAGCACATTATAATTTTGAAAAACAAAAGTTCAATCTGCTCGACAGAAAGCCCTAGTTTAGGTTTCTTCCATTCAATCTTGACACTGAATTATTCGCTGAAAGATTCTTATCGGTCAGAACTATCATCCGATAGTAAGAAGTACTTGATTCTATGTCAATAGAAGATTCATTAGCGGGTATCACAGAAGTCGATCGAAACGATTCATCTAGAATGACTAAAATTTGCAGTTTCACGTCGCTGCGAGCTGACTCGTGGGGTAAATTTGGATTGATAATGGTAGAGACCTTGGATACTTGCAGTCACACTGTCGTAGTGCGCGCGTTTCTTCTCCATCTTATCGACTATGCGAAAACCTATACGTAGCAGCTGTGACTTTTTCGGAAAATATTTTGCATGAACCCAAATTGTATACTCTGGATATTTATGTATTGTGAGATTCCGATTAAAGTTTCCGAAAATTTAATGGGCATGTATAACAACACGTGGAGGGATCAATATGAATTTCATATGATTCTGTTACACTTTTACATACGTTTTGATAGTGTTTGCAATCTTTTATGCAAGTCTACATGTGATCGCGGAAGAAACAAGAAAAACTCGAATGCTTTCATTTATTCACTAACATAAGCGAGCTGACTGAAGAACAAGACGATGGAAAATCTTGGTGAAAACGGGTATTCTAAGACGTTGAATAATCATATCTCAGCTCTCCACTCACTGATTTCATCGGGATACGGCTCGAATGAAAGCTTTTCTTGGCTACATCCTTCGATAAATATTCCAATTCCGTGCATATAACGAGGCAGAAGAAATTGATGATCATAAATTACCGTAACGGTCGTTTAGTTCTTGTTCGGGTATATAAATATTAGGGTGGACATTAAATCCCATCTTGAGGAGTGAAGCCCCACAGTTTATAGACAAAAAATTGAAAAAACAATTTTGGCCCCAGTGCGAGGTTTTTAAAATGAAATTAACCCGTGCCGGTAAGGTCGCAAAGTTTCCCACGTCAAACACATGCACTTTTACGGATCTCAATTCAAAAATTCACTGTGAGCCTAATTTTAATTCAAAAAATTCTAAACCATGTGGAAGTATCAGGTATGTGTACTACTACATGGAGAAAAATCGAGGATATCATACCGTAAGTAAGTAATACTTACTGAAAATTAGAATTTTAGGCCGTAACATCGATAAAGAGAATTTTAGTTTGAAGTGGAATCATGAGCAGATTCAACGGTATGATATCCTCGATTTTTCTCCAGGTAGTAATACACATGCCTGATACTTTCACATAGTTTTGAATTTTTTGAATCAAAATTAGCTTCACAGTGAATTTTTGAATTGAGATCCGTAAAAGTGCATGTGTTTTACATGGGAAACTTTGCGACCTTACCGGCACGGGTTAATTTCATTTTAAAAACCTCGCACTGGGGCCAAAATTTTTTCGTATTTTTTGTCTATAAACTGTGGAGCTTTACTCCTCAAGATGGTATTTAACGTCCACCCTAATAAATATAAACTCGGACGATTCTCGCGCGGTGCATAGCAAAAAAAAATTTTTTTTAAATGTACTTGGCGCGAGACTACCGAGTCTTTTGATTTATTATTATTCTTTGAGATCTTCGGAATAAGAATGCATGAAACAAACCACGTGAACTTTACATTCTCTGACCCTTACCATTGCTGTGTTTCCCTATTTGTTTGTCCGTTTTCGTAAATTGAGAATAAAAAAATACATATTTTTTTATTTTTATGTTTTACGACCCTTTCGATTGTGCAGTTGCTTGAAATCATACATTGTTGCGGAATTGAACATTTTTAAATGCATTCACATATGGTAAGCTGTTTTACCTTTCATATCTACCTATATCTATAGACAACGCTGTGAATGATAAAAAGTGAAACAATAATGATTCGATGAAAAATCTAGCCACATAACCGTCATTAATTATTCTTATGTCTAACTTAATTATAATGTTTTGGAACGAGTTTGTTATATATTCTCAATCAACTTCATAATTTTATTTTTCTATCAAACGTGCTTTCTATTCAAAAGTTAATGGCTTACCATACACATATGTGCACGGATATATCTTCGTAACGACTAATCGTATCGGCAGAAGTTTTTATGCAATTCGTTCGTTTTTGAAATGAACGTTGGAAAGAAATGTGTGTGAAATTAGCCCAGAACTTTTGGAAAATTGAAAATCTAAAAATTGTGCTGAGTTGTGCTAGACTTGTGCTAACTTGTGCCGAAAGCAAAAGCACTCGAACTTCAATGGTTTCCAAAGTAACACAAAAATATAATTTTTTGTACCAGCCCAAACTTTTTGGAAAATCAAAATTCTAAAAATTGTGCTGGGTTGTGCTGGGTTTGTGCTAGCTTGTGCCGTATTTGGTTTTCTCAAAAACTCGAATACATTCCAGTAAAGAATTGATAATGATCTGCTTAGATTTCATAGACGTGTCATATTTTTTAATTTCAGTAGTAAACGTAGTGATTCTTCTATTATTTATTTCTTTGTATTTATAATGCCAATCCACATGAATAACATATACCCGCTCTCAGCATTACCCAGAACCAACGGCATGGACGTGGCGGGATTTTGGTTCCACTTTTTTTTTTGTTTTTTTCAATTTTTAATTTTTTTTCAATTTTTTAAAAAGTTTTTTAATTATTTTATTTATTGATTTTTCTCGTTCCCTTTTTCTGCATTGATTATTTGGATTTAGCACATTTGTTTTTGCAGGTTTTGATTATATATGTATATTTTTTTTCAGGCTTTAGGTTCTTATTATGTTATAAAAGATTTATAAGATTATATCTAGGATAATGTATAATATATAACATATATATATATATATATGTATATATGTATATATATACATACATACATACATTCATATGTAGATGTGTTTGTTCCCTTGCGTTATCCGGGCCGTTTCAGGATATGACAGCAGTGGTATTTTCATTACTTGACAATTTTATACTGAAGCGTACACGATCAAATATGGTTCGATTTTGAATGAAGCGAGTACGGATCGAGCAGCTTTTTTAGTGTCGTCGAACTCAAGCCACTTCAAACCCTGATAAGAGTATCCCACGTAATGGCCAGACCTCTTACCCCGTCCTCCGTAACGAACTACTACGCCGGCGAGAGCAAAGGAACTGTCGAGTAGTTGCAAATTTTTTGGGAATTCCGATAGCTGATATTTTTTTTGACAACCGTACTCGACAGGGTCGCATTTGACGATGATTTGCGAACTGTATGTCACGATTATTTCCATTTTTTGCTTACAGCAGATTGAACTATTCTATTCGTTGGCCTACCGCCCAGTATTGCATCGTGAAGACTACCAATACCATGGTCTTTCAGTATGTCCACATTTATTGGGACGATAACAGCTCCTCTTTCCGAGCATTGAGAGCAAATGTAGCACACTTTTGTTTCGGTGTAGCTTGGGTCTTCGGCAAGAATATATTGTGCCATGTTACCTATACTGGAATGGCAATCCACCGTAATTGCGTTTTCGCTGTGTCCAATTATGAAAGGTTCTACATTTTTCATAAGAAGGGCTCTACTTTTGTAAGTTTTAGCGCAACATCCGTCTTTCAAAAAATTCTGTAAGAACCGCATAGTTTCTGACGTAGAAGTGGTCACTTTTTCTCGATAAGTATCATGGACGCACGCACCGGCAAGTATGGATACTATGCTGTCAAAGCCGCAAGTGTTACGGAGGATAATTCTGGTACGCTTGTCAGGTATCGACGGACACGTGTTGCCGTTTTCCAGGATTCCGACCCCTATTCGTTTTTTCGAAAAACTAGTAAGATCCCACTCTGGACAGGTATCCAAATAAGTTCTTTTTTTAGTTGTAGTAGTAGACGGATTTTTGTTTCTCCAGTTATGTTCTATATTGAGTCCGGTTTCGTCTTTACTTGTGCACTGAATTGAGGACTCCCTTGCCGTAGGTGGCTCAGGAGTCTGATTCTATTATTTACTTATTGTTACTTGATTATGGGTTGAAAATTGATACACTGATTTGGGAAAAAGCCTTGCGGCATAAAAAACCCAGTTTATTCTTTGATGATTAATAAATAACGAGTTGATACAAGAATTAATTACACAGAAACAATAATGATTCGACACAAGTACACGAGCTGGCACTAGTATGTATAGGTTTGTTGTTTTTCATTTCAGCCAGTATGGCGAATGAGTGTATTTAATTATTCAGCCGTATTGGCGAAGGACTTATAGTCACTGTAGCCAAGAAGGCCGTTAAGATTGGTTTTTGCGCTAGAGAGCTCTCTACCGTTTGAGTGTCGGGGTTCGACTGTACTTTGCCGCGTGGCGGCAAGTTCGTGCTTTACTCTTCGCGCACCCGCGTGTTGCGTCTCTTGCATCGTGCGCATGCGCGCTATTTCTATATTCCGACGGAACATGCACGTTTCATGTTTATCATCTACCAGGAGAGAAGCATCACTTCGATCTGTTTCTGGTAATTCCACTATCATCTCGTTTATCAGGCGTGCATCATCACGCACTTTTATTTGAACCGGACTCATTTCGGAGTTTTCTAAATCATTTTCGGTAGATTCGTTTGAAATTTCCATAAGATTCCCCGCTGAGGGAGATGATACTATTAACGGGTTACTTTTCATTTCCATCAGAATCGGGCTCATCTGGGATTTTTCTAAATATCTTCTGTCACATTCATCCGCAATTTCAACCGAATTTCCAATCGGCGAGGATAATGCTGCTTTTGGTCCAGTCTCTTCCACTGCCCATTCTTGTGACGCCATGGCTAGTTTTGCCCTTCCTGCAAACGAGCGTAAATGGGTAGCAACAAACTTATCAGCCCTCATGGGCCGCGAATGGTTTTTCAACAAGACGTGTTTGACGTCTTTCATTTCTGATTCGACGGATGCCGAACTAATGTTAATGTTCCCGTAGCCGAATACCGGAATCATCACGCCTGTGAATAATGGAAAATAGTAAAATAGATTTTTCAGTTTATTGCACAGCGGCGGAATATAATAGGGATTCACTTGGTCGCCAGTATTGGCGGATGCCACCGTTTTGCGACACTCGTCAATCAAACTATTTGCCCATACTACTACGTTACAATCGTCCAAAGCAATGTCACACTCGACAAAATCATCTTCTTCGGCAATTTGCTCTTCCACCGTTATGTCGTTAACGCCTTTCATTTTGCTAGCAATCGAAGTGTATGCTCTCGCAGCTGGTAGTTTCTCTCCTTGATTGTCATTACCCAGATCTTTGCTCAGAGACAGAACAACGATTTGTTTCGCAAGATTAGTGAAATCTGCGAAGATTGTCTGCTTCGTCAACAGTGCCATGGCATAAAGGTAAAATTTGTTGACTTTCGGATTAAGTCCAGAAAAAAATTTCCACCGCGACAAGAAATGCATATAGTGGCATACATATATCTAGACGTATAAAGCATTTGGGCGTTTTGATTCCGGGTTCATTTAAAAGCAACCAATAACAAGTTGACAAGTAATCTTTCAAACTTGCGCATTGGCCAAATGCTTTAGCAATAGCATTCAGCAAAGCCGTATCAAAGTCACACACGACTGTTCGGGAGATCGGAAACACAGATTTGTGTTTTTGCCCGATTCTGAGAAACTCAAACAACCAAAATTGAATGGCATTCACATTCTGAACAGCACTGAGCATCTGAAATATAGGCATTTTATACGTCGATGTGTCTGTGACTACCTGATATAGGTAGATATGTGGACTTTTCTCACCATTCGGTAAAAGCAACTTCTTTACTAATGAACCGGTGGCATCGATGTAAAGAATATCATGGTAGTTCATGTACACCGCCATTTGCTCGGAGGTCCAGTAGTGGACAAAAAATGGATCATGACCTATAGCGTGTATTGAACCTGCATAATGCTTGTACTTCAGGTTCAGTAAACTGAAAATCGGACACGTTCCTGTTACTTTCAAATTTTCGTCATGTCGCTGCTGCTTCGCTTTTCGAAGCGTGGCAGCTTTATAGAGATTCGGTGGTTCATCGTCGTAAAGTTCCATCAACTCATCAGCTACTTTTCTGCGCCATGTAGTAGCCGATAGAGTTCCTTCTGCTAATACTTTCGATATATCGACCCGGTTTTCACCCTTTAAAGGACGCTTTTTTATATGTTTTATCGATGGATCGAATTTTTTGACGCAACACTCCATCCGAACGTCTGCATCGTTAACAGGTTTGTTGACAACACTTCCGGTTAAAGACGATTTGCAATCTGGACATGAGGCGTATATTGTCACGTATACTCCCGTTTCAGAAACTGTGCATCTTTTAAACATGAGAGCGCAAAGCAGCTTTGTTTCCGCATGCACAAGCTCGAATACTTTGTTCGTCCACCTTCCACGACCCAAAGTAGAATAATTTTTTTGAACCCTGGCAATGGACTTATAGATTACTTTTTCACAATCTATGTCGTGCCAGGTCTTCAAAGGTATTATGAGAGAAAAGTTAAGGTCAGTATCGTCGATCGATTTGTCGAAAGCTTCATTTTCGTCAATGGAAGAAGCAGTGTTATTAGCACTAAGTTGTATGTTATGATGATCAAGGAGAGCATCATGTAAGCCGTATCTATTCGCCAATATTATGGTGTACACATATTTTGGCGAAGGTGCATTATTTAAGAGCTTGCTTATTTCCTGGTATATGTAGGATTTGGGTGGAACAGGCTTTCCGTATTCGTCTAAAATACGGCGATATTTTGGACACAGAATGTGTCGTTTCAAATCTTCTATCGGAGGCATACTTGAAAATGAGAATGCCACCACATATAATAGAAGACTATTCCAATTGCGATAATTAGAGAACGCCAAAGGTCTGAGAAGACCGATCAGTTGCCAAACAGATGACAAAAAACGAGCAAAACCACGTATCACGACCGTGCGATAATTAGAGATCGCCAGAGGTCTAAGAACACCAATCAGTTGCCAAACCACGTATCAAGACTGTGAATACCGTTGAACCAGCCCTAACTTTACGCCGACCCATAAACGTTCGGAGCAATATCAACTGCGAGAAACGAGCCCGAGAAAGTCCCAAAGAGGAGACACGAGAAAGTCCCGAGGAGGCCCGCTAGTTCCCTAGCGTTAACTAGGGGCGGCGTGGCGCGCGCCTCGTTTCTCGCAGTTGAAAGCCTAAAGCCTAAAAAAATATATATATAATCAAAACCTGCAGAAACAAATGTACTAAATCCAAATAATCAATGTAGAGGAAGAAAACGAGAAAAATCAATAAATAAAATAATTTAAAAACTTTTTAAAGAATTGAAAAAAAATTGAAAAGAAAAAAAAATTAAAAATTGAAGAAAAAAAAATTAGAATTGAAAAAAAAAATTGAAAATTGAAAAAAAAACAATAAAAAGAAAGTGAAACCGAAATCCCCCCACGTCCATGCCGTTGGTTCTGGGTAATGCTGAGAGCGAGTATATGTTATTCATGTGGATTGGCATTATAAATACAAAGAAATAACTTTGAATCTGGAATGTGAAATAAAAAATAGGAGAATCACTACGTTTACTACTGAAATTAAAAAATATGACACGTCTATGAAATCTAAACAGATCATTATCAATTCTTTACTGGAATGTATTCGAGTTTTTGAGAAAACCAAATACGGCACAAGCTAGCACAAACCCAGCACAACCCAGCACAATTTTTAGAATTTTGATTTTCCAAAAAGTCTGGGCTGGTACAAAAAATTGTATTTTTGTATTATTTTGGAAACCATTGAAGTTCGAGTGCTTTTGTTTTCGGCACAACTCAGCACAATTTTTAGATTTTCAATTTTCCAAAAGTTCTGGGCTAATTTCACACACATTTCTTTCCAACGTTCATTTCAAAAACGAACGAATTGTATAAAAACTTTTGCCGATACGATTAGTCGTTAGAATTATTATTAGCGCGTTAGAATGAGTAAATTAGTATAAAAATCATTTGACAAAATCAAATTTCAGCTACTACAGAGAGAGATATAATCTCACACTGCTCGTGATTTTGACTTCGAAAGATTTCCTGTGCCGCGACAGTTCGTCGCCGTGTACTTGATTGAACCCATGTTACTTCATCGAAATGATGATGTTATTATAGAAACAATAAAGCGATAGTTCTAACAGAAGCTTCCGAATGTCTAAAACAAATTTGTTGTGTGCTATATTGTAATTTCTTTGTCGATAAATTGTGGAAAAAAGGTAATCGGAGGGAAAAGAAAATCTGTTCTTTGAATTGAACCCTGCTCAAGTAGAGTTTGCCTTTTGGTTGAATTTTTCATTGCAAAGAACTTTTCATTTGCAAAATCATGTACAAATTATTATAGGTTATTTGACCGGACAGTCGTACGAATTATTACAACTTATTCGGGAACTTGTTTTATTCTTTATTCGCAGACCGCGTATTTGCAGCAAATTAAATAATAGTTAATAGCGGTTGTGATTCCGATATACCTAAGTCTTATAAATAACCTCTAATAATTCGTACGACTGTCCGGACGAATAAACCATAATAATTTGTACGACTATCCGGATGAATAACCTAGAATAATTCACCCGACCGTCCGGACGACTAGACACTTCGTAAATACAAATGAGGTGTTTACTTTGACAACTTGAATAGACGAAATTCCATTTTTTATCATTTTTTAAACATCAGCTCGTTTTGCGACCATCTACCTTACACAGTAGATCTGCCTACCGATCATCGCGCTCGGCCTTGCCGCGGCCGGCTCTCGTGCGCGGTCTGGCTGGCTCGTCGTCAGCCCGCATCTTCTTGGAGGCGCCCGCCTCCTGCGCCTCCCGGATTCGTTTCAGCACCCCCTGCTCTATTGCCCTACGTGCCGCGTCCTCGTTCGCCCTCTTTTCGTTGCTTTTTTTGACGGCCTCCGCCACTCGACGCTGGACCTCCAGCTCGAATTTTAGTATGGCCTCCTTCTCCATAGCCTTCCGTATTTTGTGCGCCATCTCTTCGCGTGCGTCTGCCTCGAGGGCCTGATCCTCCGCTGCATCTCGGCGTTCTCGGTTGAGGCTAATTTAAAGTGATAAATAATAATGTACCATGTTGTACAATTTACAATATTCTTGGCAAGTTTTCCCTAACACGTAAGTAAACCTCGCCAATAATAGTCATCACATGCAATCTCACCCTGAGGCTCCGCGGCTGACGTTCCCAAAGTTCCACCCATCTGAAAACAGAGAAGTGTAACTTGAAGAGCATTTTCATACATTAGGTGAAAATAAAAAATATAAAATCTACTATTTATGATTTGCATCTGGAGTTAGTGAAAAAGATAACTGAATCTAGAGGCGATTGGAAATTGTTATTGCAAATTACAAAATCTAATTTTTAACATTCGGACTAATTATTTACAATAAATCGGTATCGAAATAAATTTAAAAAATTGAAAACAAACAGAAGGAGTCGGAGGTTCGTCTTCATTCGGGTCTTCAAAATTCGGGGTTTGGCTCCAGAATTTAGGGAATTTTTGTCAAAAAAATCGAAGGGGTCGAACCTGACGCAAATTGATTTTTTATACTTCAATAAATGTTCGCGTTAACGTTGTATATTCTTCTACCTATTCCCATGTTAAGGTACAATCCAATAAAAAAAAAAAAACGTGCTCGTTCTCGTCGATACCTTTTTTGCATACGGAGTTACAATAAATTGAAGGTAATGAAATGCATAATTCCGTTCGTTCTTTGGAAATTTAGAAAGGGGCAAACGGATTGAAATAAAATCCGAAAATTGGTATATATTTTTTAGTCATCGACAGCTGTCACGTGACACATAGATTTTTTTGTTTTTTGTAAATGTCTAAATAAAAAATGTCGAGGGTCAGCGACTTGGTCGGTTCGCATTGGAAAAGCTTACCGACATACGGTCGAACGTGGATTATTCGGGATCGTCGGAACCAAGGATATTCCGGATAATTAAAACGTGTCGATCTTTGTCTGTTTAGTATTTTAACGTAAGTTATTACTCACAATTAGACGGAAGAAAAAAAAATTGCATTAATTAAAAAAAAAAAAAAAGACTTAGGACTATCCGGGATAATCCGCTGCCCGGTTGATTCACTCCCGGATAATCGAGGTTCCACTGTAGAGTTATTATAACGATATAGGTGAAATTTCTCGTGGGGCCCGAGTGGCGCTATACTCAGCTCCATATACCAACGCGATTGAGAAGGCTAGTTAGTATGTTGTTATCTACGAGCGACTAATATCCAAAATATCAATATTAACGCAATTCGGACACTCTGTGACGGACGTATCGTTATTTTTCAACATTCGGACGCTTACGACTGTAGTTATATTAACCAAATATGCAATTTGTTGCGGTAGTACTTACGTTTAGCTGCTGGAAGTTTTTAACAAATGGACGCTTGTTCGGTCACTGACGCCTTCTTTTTCGATCGTCCTTTGTATTGACTAATTTATAACAATAGATTAATTTTGTAGGATAGTTCTTCGATTGTTTCGAATAACTTGAGCGAATGCGGGCCCAGAGTCGTCACTGCGCGAGTCAAAGCTGCGCAGATAGGTACAGCGGATAAACTGTCGTTTGCTTAAAACGTGAAGCGATTGGAAATTCGCATTGGTATTTCTATGTTAGTAATTTGCGAAAGTATTATTAGGGTTATATTTCTCCTTTTTCCAACTGACCGAAGGTTCGAGCTATTACAACCGTTGCAACGGCGGGATATGCTTTTCTGCTACGGCAGTAGCGTACCTAGAGTGAATGATCGCCCCGAACTCTGACTGGACATGATCCGAATAATGAATATGAATAAATGTATCGCAGAGATCCTTTATTTATTCGTACCATTCCATATACTCGGCGAAAGGATTTACGTTCGATTTGAGTCGCAAATAAAAAACAAACAAAAAATTAAGACCTTGGCCCCGTTGACTTCTCGGTTCTTTATTGAGTCCTTGTCTAAAAATGTGGAAACGTTATATCTTCCGTATCGTTAATTGCGTATATCTTGGGTGTCGATAGAGCGAAAATAAAATCTGACCATCGCTTTTGAACCGGAAGAAGCGCTCTTTTCGATAAAGCGGATAGAATAGCGATTCGATTTGCGAACAATTGGACCGAATCTACGGTCCAAAAACTCAAAAAAAAAAAATGGTTTCCCTCTTTTTTCTGCCCTTAGGGTCTGCTTCATTTAATCCAAAATGCTACTGAACATAGTTCGATACGTTATAAACGTTCGGTAAAATTTTCAGCTTGCCTTTTTACTTCGTTCGCTGTCGATTAATTTTCTAAATTTTTGCGCGAATAATAGAATTGCATTGCGAGGGCTTCAATGAAATAAAAACTTAATGTGAATACTAATGCTGCGCGCAAAAATTTGTAAAATTAATTGACAGCGAACCAAAAAAAAAGGCAGGCTGAAAATTTTACCGAACGTTTATAACATTTTGAACTATGTTCAGTACAATTTTGGATTAAATTAAGTAGACCCTAAGGGCGGAAAAAAAATGAAAACAATTTTTTTTTTGAGTCTTTGGGCTGTAGATAATTTTCCACAAATCGGATCACTATTCTATTTGCTGTATTGAAAACAGCGCTTTTTTCCGGTCAAAAAGCGATGGTCAGATTTTATTGTTGCATTATCGATACCCAAGATATACGCAATTGAAGGTACGGAAAATATAATTTTTCAAAATTTTTCGATTAGGACTCAACAAAAACCACGAAGTTAATATGGGGCCCATAACTATATGGGAGGTTTTCATATGTTACAAGCAAACGATATTCTCGAGAGGCGAAAAATTTCAGGACCCGCGGCCAAAATTTGTCCCGCTACCCGTGGAATACCCAAATATCGTTTATAATTAATTTCTGAATATTTGAATATATTTAATAAAAAAAGATTGTTTTCACATTATAGTTTTCAATATTTAATGTTATTTGCACTTATAAATTAATCAAATAAACTTCGCTTCTGTTGTTTCAAAGGTATAAACATTGAAATAAATCTATTTTTATATCGAAAAATCGGTTTCTATTTTTTTTCAGTATGGCGTATTTTTTTGATCATTTTAAAGATTCGAGAGATTATTCTACATCGGAATGAAAAAAAAAACTAGTTTCAAAATTGCTCTAGAACGTTATCGTGAAGAAAAAAATTAATTTTCGAAAAAAATCGCCTGTTTCTAATGATTATCATGAAGATTATGAGCTGTTATTTTTTCCGAGTATAACCTTTATATACCTCTATAATGTGTCAAGATTTCATTCAAATCGGTTAAGCCGTTTTTCCGAAAACAGTTATTTTCTGATTTTTCGTTTTTTTCGATTTATTCAAAAACCAAAATAGATAGAGGTCTGAAACTTGCAGGATCAACGTATTTCATTAGTACCAACATTCCTCTGGGACCGATTCACTAGGCTCATCGTCCTATGGCCTTTTTGAGGACTAAATAAAATTCTAACTACAAACAGTCATGTTGCGACGATGACAAGGCCGTTCAACAAATTTAATGTCAGTCGTTTTTTCGTAATTTTCGAAAATTAACCAACGTATTGCTACCCCTTCGGATTACAGGAAAAGAATCTATGAAATTCTTTGCACATTGAAGAAATTTTACAGAGATCGGTAAAAATCCGTATAAGTTTAAGGGGAGGGACCAGACGATTTTGACCGACCTATCTAATTTCTCGAATATCTCCGAAACGGGGCTATCAATCGGATTGTCCTTTTGGCAGCCGATGTTTGACGAGGAATGAGTTCAAGCTAGCTTCCAAAATTTAATGAAATCGAAATTTTTTTCAAAATTTTACATCGCAGAATGTGGGCGTGTCACTCATTTCGACTAATATCAGTGGCCACGCATCATTGACGCGAAAATAACTGTGTAAGCACCATTCTACACGCCATGACAAACACTCCTATGCAAAAACATCTTTGTTTCATGCAGAAATAAAGTCTCTATGTAAAAACTCGCAATTCGTTGTAATTAGCGATTGTAAATCGTTGGGAAGCCATGATAATCCTTAGTTCCTGCAATGCCCAAGAGAGAGAGCTGAGCGCGCGAATCGTGCATCGGTATTGCTGCCGGCCAGCGCAGGGGCGAACTATTATATTCAGCATAAAGTGACGTGACGAATATTTTTCGGAGGTTTTTCGAGTCATGGAATTTATACATTTTTTTTCTGTACAAAGTGCAGCAGGGAACGGTAAGTACGACTAATGTAAGTTATGTTCTGAACAATAATTCTATTCATTCTATCGCCTTCTATCAATGAGTTACCCATTCGTTTGTCAAACCGGTCATAAGTTGAAACAAATATAATGAGAAAGAACATGCATCGAATACGAAATGGTCAGGGTCAGATGACGGCCGAGTTTACACGTAATGTCCCATGTATGAATAATTGAAAAATAGTCTAGTGTAATGAAGGAAGCCTCACCATACATATTACATAGTTCTCAAATCGGAAAATTAATGACAAATTAGTGACTGAAGTCTACTCTTCAGAATCATTTTCAAATATCAGATTTTTTTTAGTAGTAGTAGATTGAGTAGTGTCACTACTGTGTATGTGGCAGTGGAGTGAGCCCGCGAATCAGACCGTTTCAGCATACATATGACTGGCGTAACTCAAAATTGAATAATACTGTGGGAATTTAATTAATCAACAGGATTAGTTAAAAAAGTTACTAAGTGATTCTTTATTCAAATTAACAAGTTATCAGGAGAATATAATATCTGCACGTCTGCTCTCTTTGCTCGTCATAAACGTTCTGCCTTCTCGTCATCGGGGGGCAAGACGTTCAACCCCGCCACACCACTCTTGAAAAAACATTCAACCCTCCATTCTTCCACTCACTCCGTAAAATATAATAAACACTAAGTCTAAGCCTATGGTGTTTACAGGTCAGAACTGGAAAATGCCACTCTCAAGTGAGATCTGGCCAGCCTCCACTGAGCCGATATCGCACTAGCCTATACAACTTAAATTTATGACTTCCTCCCCGAACTGAAAGAAAGCCCGTAGTGTCCGTTATTCTTTCTCTTAAATGCTAAGACCTTATTTCCTAACACCCACGGGACTCACTGATACTACAATACAGTGAAAAAAATCTGGTTCATTTTCAAATATCATTGAATAATACAGTGAACAAAATCTGATTCATTTTCAAATATCTTGTGCAGAAAAAAAATGTATAAATTCCATGACTCGAAAAACCTCCGAAAAATATTCGTCACGTCACTTTATGCTGAATATAATAGTCGCCCCTGCGCTGGCCGGCAGCAATACCGATGCACGATTCGCGCGCTCAGCTCTCTCTCTTGGGCATTGCAGGAACTAAGGATTATCATGGCTTCCCAACGATTTACAATCGCTAATTACAACGAATTGCGAGTTTTCACATAGAGACTTTATTTCTGCATGAAACAAAGATGTTTTTGAATAGGAGTGTTTGTCATGCCGTGTAGAATGGTGCTTACACAGTTATTTTCGCGTCAATGATGCGTGGCCTCTGATATTAGTCGAAATGAGTGACACGCCCACATTCTGCGATGTAAAATTTTGAAAAAAATTTCGATTTCATTGAATTTTGGGAGCTAGCTCGAACTCATTCCTCGTCAAACATCGGCTGCCAAAAGGACAATCCGATTGATAGCCCCGTTTCGGAGATATTCGGGAAATTAGATAGGTCGGTAAAAATCGTCTGGTCCCTCCCCTTAAGCAGCATTTGAGACGAAAATGCAGATTGTAAAATGTTGATGCATAATAGTTCTCATAATTAGCAACTCTACAAAAATCGCCGACCTGGCTGTGGGCTTGGCAGCCTACCTGTAAATCCCCTCGTACGGAATATAGATAAACGCTTAAAGCCTGACTGTAACACACGCGTAGGACATGAATTTCCACTACAATTATGAGCGGTTGATCGTCTCAATCGAAGACTGCCGCCAATTTCAAATAAACCCGGGCCTGGAAAAAAAATACAGGCGATCGAGGAGTGAAAAAAAAAAACACAAGATCCTCAAAGCGCCAATCAGATCAAAGACACTATTTAGAGGGAGAGTATCTTTTGTTTTCGCTCATAACGTTTATTGATACGAATCAACAATACTGCGATAGTTGAGAAGCGCAACAGAATCAGTTCAATTCAAACGTCGTTCCAGAACCGAATAGACCTGCTTAACGTTTATTGAACAATAAAATGAGTATTTTCATAATTATGGATAATCAAGTAATGCAGAATGCGGACAACAGACACCGCGTATACGGCGGGTACGTCTACGTTCTTGACAAACGGACAGACCACGTGATGTGAGTATACAATAGCTTTTCCGTGTAGAATGAATGCATTATATGTGCAATTGATATGAAAATATGAAATTTCTGTAAATGTTGTCTATTTTGAAACTCGAAAATTCCCGAATGCGATAGCCTGTTTGTTGAAAATGGAGCAGCTTGGGGAAGCTGCGATAATAACATCGGTCCGGTATCGAATAAATCATCGCGATGATACTTATTATATTCGTTGGTTATGGGAGAAAATGGATACAAGTATAAATTCGATTTCTTTTTGTCGTAATTTTCACTAAAAATAAATCAAATTCATTGTTAATATTAATATCCTTAGATTATTGCGAGGTCCGGAAAAACGGCCTCCCATTTCATTCTCTTTTTCGTTTCCCTTGCGATTACGGTAGAATCTCGATTATCCGGGATAATTGGGACCAGGAATAGTCCGAATAATCCATATTATGGTGAAATAAAAGTGGTATTAACATAAAATCGGAGTTTTATTGATAAATATTTGTATTTGCAGTAGTAAACATACATATAAATAAAAAATACGTGCGTTGTATGATTATAACGATGTATACAATGTATCATGATATTATTTTGGCTGGAAATCACTTTTAATCGATTATAAACGGCTATGAAGTATGAGTCTGGATAACCGGAAAACCAAGGTCCGGATAATCGAAATTCTGCTATACATCCTTTATCATAGAAAACAACGAAGCCCCCTGTTCCGGTAACTTATCGCGTTGTTTTTCGCGTTACTTTTCACCTGCCGTCAGTGGCGGACTACCCTATAGGCCGAGTAGGCCCGGGCCTAGGGCGGCAAAATTTAGGGGGCGGCAAAACTTGGTGAGATTTTTTTTTCTCAAGTCGTGCCCTCTGTTAACCCACAGGTCGACCGTCTACAAATGAAAAAATGTGTCCATGGCACCACGAAAAAAAAAATTTGCCCGTATGGAGATTCCGATTATTTAAGTTTGAATCTTCAAACTGGATCTTTGCTTACTAGCTTACTGGGGCGGGGGGGGGGGGGGGGGGGGGCAATCTTTCGTAGGCCTAGGGCAGCCAAGGTGTCTAGTCCGCCCCTGGCTGCCGTGCGCGCGCGTTTCAGTTTTCATTTTCTCCTTTCCTATTGGATGACTTTTGTGAAGACGTGATTGGACGCGCGGTCATCCCCACTACCGTCTATTTGGTCATTACCTTTGCCCGCCTCGATCGCTCGGCTGACCTACTTGTTATACAGATGCATGTATACCTATATGTCCTATTGCCAGCAGCCGTGGTAGTGGGGATGGAGAAATATTACTTCTAAACTGAGAGGCGCGAAAAACGGAATATCTCCATTCCGGAGCACTCGATAATTCAGAATTATTCCAATGTACATAAAATTTGATTTTCGCGATTACTTTGCATCACGAATTTGTCGATGATCCTCAAATAAAAGCAAAAATGACAAAAAAATCGATTAGTTTTTGCTCAGCTATCGAAGGAATTTAAGAGCATATGTCCGGATACTTAATTCGATACAGCCGTCTGTAAGATTGATTGCAGCACCTTACGTACAAAAATACAGATTTCATCATTAATTAATTATTTATATCATAGTCAGTCTTGGGTGTACAGTCATTACATAAAATGAGAGTAAATTACACTCTTTATGAATATTGGATCTTCCATCTGATTAATTGAATTGGAAGTCGAATCAAAACATTCAAAACAGCTCGTTTGAACATTTTAAATTTTATTCAGCTACCTAAAATGCAAGGAGACGCGCCTGCGTCACTGCAAGGGACGTGGCAAAGTTGAGGGAGATGTGTTCCACCTGACGGTGCACCATGAGCACGCGCCTGATGACGATGCGGAGATGGTGCGCATATTCAGGCACGAGCTGCAGCAGGCCAGTATGGTCCGCTTCGATACACAGAAAACGATTTATGACCAGCTGCGTATACTGTAAGTACTTATACCCGTTGCAGGTGCTTGGGGATTAGTATTTTCAAAATTTTTAACACATTGAAACTAATTCTGCATCATAAGTATGGAGTGCCGATAGAACAATAAAAATTAGATTGCCTCGAAAAGACAACAGCTTCACACTTGCTTGTCTTCGATAACACGAAATTAAAAATTACAGGCATCCCGAGGCAGCGGTCATAGTGACTTACCCGAGCGTGGAGTCGTCGATGCGTCGCTGGAGGAAAAGGATTCAGCCACTGATTCCCCGCACCCTGAGGGAGTATGGCGAGGTTTTAATCGACCTTGAGTGGCATGCGCTCTTGGCTTATAACCAAGGCAGGGTGCAATGCGCTACCCTCACCGCGACAGACCTTTCGGTGTCTGTAGTGTTTGGCGACATTAACTTTATACGCCGAATATCCGATGCTACAGAGATATTCGTTGACGCGACGTACAAGGTTGTGCCAGCGATCGACGGAGCCTATCAGTTGCTGACCGTCATGGCCACTAAGTATGACCATGTAAGCATAGTGAAGAACCCTTAATACAAATCCATTCTTAAAAGAGGCATGAGACATCGCAAATCGAAATCTCGCAACCATTGTTTACATTTTATTCGCGCGTGGATTGGTCCACGAGGATTTCGTTGAATGTCGAGTTTTTTTATCGTCGAATCTCGAGGTTATCGTGGTGTCGCAATCTCGAATTTGTTTCATCGCGCTGTGATTCAAAATATGTCTGCCAACGGATAACAGATACTAGGTTAGATATATATACACGCCTATTCTCCATTCGTAGTTTTCTTGTGCACTTATAAGTGCTATCACATATAGTGGCTGTGAAGCGATATGCAATTGTATCTGTGACTTGCTGCAGTTCCATATAATAGGTAAGTGAATCCAGATTTTGATTGAAGTTTAATTGATCAGACGAATTGTTTACTGAATATACGAATTGACAAAGAAAATTTATTGATGCATACGAATTGGTTACTCAATACGAATTATTCAAGTGAATTTGGTGATAGACGAATTGGTTACTCAACACGAATTAATAAAGTGAATTTGGTGATGTGGTTTAAGATTTGAGTATTGAAGTGAATTTGGTGATGTGGTCTAAGATTTGAGTATTGATCATTTGATTATAGATTTTCATTAGACAAATTAGTTTTCCTTAATACGAATTGAAGAGATGAATTGAAGCTTTCAGTTTTCGTTACTGAGAACTCATTCGATTATAGAAAGTAAAGAATACAAATTTGTTCTATATTCTGAAAAATGGGAAGGAGAAAAATGCAATTCACATCCGAACACGAAATCGAGCAAAAACGTTTCCGTGCAGAAAGGATCCGAGAATACCAGCAGCAAAGACGTAACAAGAAATCTGCAGTTAGTTTACCTGATCATAACGAGAATAATGTAAGTTCAGAAACAATCAATGTAGATAATAGTTTTATTTTTTCAATCATACGTGGTTCGCTCCATCAAGGCGACACTAAATTTTCGCATTTTAGTAGAGGAAGGCAATGCACTGCTAATGCTGCAGTATCGATAATTATGTCCGTTGCAAGACCCGTTACCTCATGGACTTCTGACATTATCGATACTATATTAGATGTTGGAGATCAATTGTACGTTGATAGTATAGCTAACCGAAGGGCCGTGCATCGGAATGAAGAGTATACAAATTATCTCGCGGTTGCAGAATTGGAAAAAAAAGTCAAAATACTATCTGTAGATTATTATCTAACCTTCGGTGTTGTGATTTTTGGGCATTTGTTTGATGAAAATAGCGATTTTGGTATGCCAAACCTGAAAAATGGCTTACGCCGCTTGTTTAGTGAATCAATCTCTGGAATTTTAACGTGCAACGGAATTTCTGTATCAGTCGGCAAGTTCCACGATAAATTTTGGGTATTTGATTCTCATTCGAGAGGTTCAGATGGAAAAGTAGATTGTACGGGATCAGCTTGTTTGGTAACATTCGGATCGATTGAATCGTTATTTTTATTATTTACTGCTAATGTTCCTGATACAAATGATAGAGCTGGTAATCAATATGATTTGACACCGGTCTTTGTGATTTCAAATAGTACTAATCATATCGCAAATCAAAATCAAAGCCATAGTTCGAACGTGCAAAATTCTGTACAAGAAATTAATACTGTTAGAGAATTAGACAATGATATGAGTTTAACTATTTGTACGAAACAAACGGAAGTAATTCTCAATGAGAGTTGCGAAATAAAACTAACTTCACATTTTGAAAATACACCTCACGTTAGTACAAATTACGAAGCAAATAAACGGCAATCTCGGGCACGCAGGAAGCGACACATTTCGACAAGTGATCAATGCTCGTTGAATGACATTCAAGTAGATGATATTATTGAACATTACATGGGTCCGATGAATGTATTGTGCACTAAGTGTAATGCGAAACATTTTTGTGCCGAAAAAGTTACGAATAAGGATTCCTTTAATGATTGTTGCTCCCATGGAGACGTAATTTTAGAAAAGATGCCGGATACACCCGATGAGCTGCTTTGCTTATTTCAAAATGATCACACAAAATCCAAATTATTTTTCGATAGAATCCGATGTTATAACAGTGTGGTATCATTTGCATCATTCAATGCCAATTTAGTTAATTTTGGTGGGAGACGTTCTGGACCATATTGCTTCAAGATCCAAGGACAAATTTATTATCAGGTTAATACGGCATTGTATCCCGAAGTAAATGAAAGGCCGAGTTATGGTCAGCTATTCATTGTCGATGCGAATGAAGCAATGGAACATCGGCTGCATAAGTATTCACAGCTTGATAGAGAAGTCTTAGAAATTGTCGATCGTTTAATCCGTGAAAAAAATATATTCGCACATTCGTACCAAATGATGAGCGAAGAGATACAGAATCAGGAACGATTATTAAATAAAGATTCAGAAACGGTACCCGAAATGCAGCTCTTGTTCACTTTGAAACCAGGTATGGATCGTAGACGGTTCAATTTTCAAAGATGCAACGAAGTTGCTGCTGTTTTCTCTACAACAGCGGACGGAGAAATTCCTGAATCATTTGTTACGATTCGGAACAAAACGACCAAAATGTTGAAAAATGTCAACACTATGGATCCAAATGTCGAACCTTGGATTTATCCGCTATTTTACCCGTACGGCACTCAAGGTTGGCATCGTGATTTGATGCGCATTGGTCGACTTGGATCGATGGCTAAGCGTATTAGCAGAGCAGCATATTTGAAGTATCGAATGGCTATACGCGATCAGGAATTAAATATTTTTTTATTGGGTAGACGACTATTCCAGCAGTGGTTGGTAGATAATTATGTAAAAATTGAGAAAGATAGAATCCAATGGTGTAAGAATCACCAAAAAGAGTTAAGGGCAGAGTCGTATCAGGGTTTAATTGATCATTTAGAAAAAAAAGCAAATAATGTTAATGGACGAGTAGGTAAAATTGTAATTCTTCAATCAACATTTGCTGGTTCACCTCGTAACATGCTGCAAACGTACCAGGATGCAATGGCGATTGTCCGTAAGTATGGAAAACCTGACCTTTTTATAACGATGACATGCAATCCAAAATGGCGTGAAATAATCGACAATCTTTTAGTAAATCAGCAGGCGGCAGATCGGCCAGATATTTGCGCACGTGTTTTTAACGCAAAGAAAGATTATTTAGTAGATCTTATTGTTCGACAAAAGTTTTTTGGTGAGGTTGCAGCATATGTTTATGTTATCGAATTCCAAAAACGTGGTCTACCACACATTCATATGCTGGTAACAATGAAACGAAATTCTAAACTAACTGTTCCAGAAATTGTAGATAGATATATATCTGCGGAGATACCAGATCCGAACAAAAACCAAAATTTACACACTATCGTGATGAGACATATGATACACGGACCATGCGGCGATTGGTGTTTAGAAAAAGATAAATGTACGAAACATTTTCCAAAACAATTTAGAGAAATTACAACAATGGATGAAGATGGCTATCCTTATTATCGAAGACGTAATATAAATAAAACTTTTGAACGACCTGGTAAATATTTAGTAGACAATCGTTATGTTGTACCGTATTCCCCTACCTTGTTGCTTTTATTGAACAGTCATATCAACGTAGAGGTAGTTTCAAGTATTAGATCTGTGAAATATTTTTATAAATATATATACAAAGGTCACGATACAGCTGCTATCACAGTTGGTGAAAACTTGGATGAAACCATCGTAGTTGATCATGACGAGATACGCGATTATATTGAAGCCCGTTACGTAGGTCCTGTAGAAGCCAGTTGGAGAATTCTTGGAAAACTCTTGCAAAATAAAAGTCATTCAATTACACGTTTACCTGTTCATTTGATAAATGAACAAAGCGTAGTATTTAACGATGACAGGGATGAAAGTACGGTGAGATCGGCTCTAGATAAGGTGGATATGTTAGTAGATTACTTTGCGCTAAATGTACGGGATGAGCAAGCGAATAAATATTACTATACAGAAATACCATGTCATTACACATTCAAAAAATATAAGATCGATGGTAAAGTCGTTCATCAATGGGTACCACGTAAATGCCAATTTAATTGCATCGGGCGAATGTATTCTGTCAGTCCGACTCAAGTTGAATTGTTCCATTTGCGATTACTATTGTTAGCGGTCCGAGGCGCAAAAAGTTTTGATGACTTAAAAACTACAAATGGGGAGCTCCATCAAACATTCACAGATGCATGCTTAGCTCTCGGATTAATCGAGGATGATGAAGAATGGAGACGGACGATGACTGAGGTTAGCACTTGGATGATGCCACGTCAACTTCGTAATTTATTTGTCCGAATTTTAATCCATTGTCAACCAGTTGATCCAAGAAGTTTGTGGGAAGGATTCAAAACAGATATGTCCGAAGATTTTAGACGTCATGGAGGGTCATTGCAATGTGAAATGTGGGCCTATGCTCATATCGGTGCATTGCTATTGGTAGAAGGTAAAACTTTTTAGGATTTCCATGGCATGGAACAAAGTATAGATCAAACTGAGATGGATAATGGATCACCTGATGTAATCGTAGGAACCGGAGAAATACAATACGAAAAATTAAATCAACAGCAAAAAGAGATCATCGATACTGTATTGAAATCGCTAGATAGTGACGATGAACGTCGGCATAAGTGCTTTTACATCGATGGACCCGGTGGTTCTGGGAAAACGTATGTTTATACTACTCTTTGGTATTTGATCCAAAGTAGAATGAAAAAGGTTATCACAATGGCATTCACCGGAATCGCAGCAAACTTATTACCTCATGGTAAAACTGTCCATAAAACTTTTGGATTACCGGTACCCCTTTATGCGGACTCCTCTTCTAATATCAAAATACAATCCAAGGAAGCCACTTATATTAAAGAAGTTGATGTTGTAATATGGGATGAAGCGACAATGGCACCAAGATATGCTTTAGAAGTAATAGATCGAACCTTACGCGATATCATGAACACCAATATACCATTTGGTGGAAAAATTATAATTTTAGGTGGGGATTTCAGACAATTATTACCCGTAAAACAAAGAGGTACACGTACTGAAACCGTGAATCTCTCTATCAAATTCAGCCCGCTATGGAAATATTTCGAGAAGTTTACATTGAAGCAGAACATGCGTACTTTACCCCAGGAAATTGAGTTTGCGAATTTTTTATTGGAATTGGGCGATGGTAAATTAAATGATCATAATGACAATATGTCGTTTCCTGAATGTTGTATAGCTGATGTAAGTTCAAATATAGTAGAGGTCATTTACGGAGATTACATAAGGGCCAAGCGTTATAAAGAAGCATCAAAATGTGCGATACTCTCTGCAAGAAATGTAGATGTTGAGGAAATTAATAAACAGGTTGTACAATTACTTGATCCGACAAATGAAAAGGTGTATACAAGTATAAACAGTATTGAAAAATCCACAAGTAGTGAAGGTGTTGAAGAAACAATTCTACCAGAATATTTAGAAACTCTAACGCCACCGTCATTGCCAGCTCATGAAATACGTTTACGAACCCATAGCATTGTTATGATTATTCGTAATTTGAGCGTAAACGAAGGCCTTTGCAATGGTACGAGATTACTTGTGCTTGAGCTCGGGAATCACTTATTAAAGTGTGAAATTTTGACAGGTGATAATTCTGGACAAATAGTGTTTTTAAATCGTATTACTCTGTATTGCGAGGACGTCTATCCATTTACTTTTAAGAGACGACAGTTTCCAATAAAACTGGCATTTGCAATGACTATCAATAAATCTCAGGGACAAACTTTTGAAAAAATTGGGATAGATTTACGCAAAGATGTTTTTAATCATGGTCAGTTGTACGTGGCTTGTTCGAGAGTTCGGTCATGGGATGCATTACGAATTTTCTTGGGAGATCAGCGAAATCGAAATGAAATAAAAAATTATGTTTACAAAGAATTATACACAAATGCTTGATTTTTATTATTACTGTTATGAATAGGTATTATGGAACATATTCAGACCCTTTTCTATTAATGGGGGGGTAAAGTTTGGAACGTTTTTTTTCATTTTTTTTTAATTCGATATTTTGAATGTATAACATCTCAAGAATTTTGTATTGAATTTTGAGGTCAATCGGAGCAAAATTGACGGATTTATGATAGTTTGAATGACCGTTGCTCCAATTCAGTTTTGCACACCTTTTTTTGCGGATCAGCAGAGCGGATAAGAAAGCTGCGCATGAGACTAAAGAAGGCTGGGTAGTATTTGTTATTACTATTGAAACACCAGGTACTTGGTTAATGATGCTATATGACAATTGAATAGTCTTTAATCACAGCTTTTTGGTTTTTGGGCTATGTGAATGATGTGAATCAAGGATCATTGGAATGGTTGCTTGGTATAACAAGAAAACTTGTTTGTATAATAAGTGAACGGTGTTTAAACTGTTGTTTCTTTTTTTCGTATAAAAAAGACCAGATATTCGTGAATCGTTATCTGTATAATACGGTTATTATACTCGAGTATAAGAATCTTGAAAGTACGTACTGATCATGGAGGAAAAATCACAAGAAAAAATCGGTAAGTGCCTCATTAATTGTGCTTTAGTAACAGCTCTTGGAACATTTATTTTTCATCTTTCGTATGATCGCATCGTGTATTTTCGGTCATGTTGCAGTTGACAACATTACTGAAAATATCAATTCTTACATCGAACGATGGGTCTAGGAAAGAAACTAGACTTTTATAGCTATTTTAAATCTGAATATAGCTGCATGGCCAATTGCATAAAATTAATTGATTAATTAATTACATATAAAACGCTCGACCCTCTCTCGATTTAAATATATCGCCAATTAATAATACAATATAAAAAAAATTATTTGTAGATGACGTGGTGGATGATGGAATGTGCGAAGAAAATGAACAAGAATCATGCGACGTAACCGACTACATCAATATCGACGATAAGGAGTTCGCATATACTTCAAATGAGGACATTGAACGTATACGCATATATGAGGCTTCAACGTAAGAAATAAATTCACAAATGAATCAAATTTAAGCTGCTTCCCTACGCAATTCCACCAGATCTGAAAACATTGGGAAAAAAGGTGTTATCAAACGAAATATCTTTGCCTGGGCACCGAAATCAATGAAACAAACTCTGTAGCGCAATTTTATGCGCGATTTCGAACACGTACGGCCAAAAAAATGTTTATTTTTACGCGAAAATAGAGAAGATATCCATGCAAAACGGCTTTGAAAACGTTTTACATGGATATCTTCTCTATTTTCGCGTAAAAAAAACATTTTTTTGGCCGTACGTGTTCGAAATCGCGCATAAAATTGCGCTACAGAGTTTGTTTCATTGATTTCGGTGTCCAGGCAGAGATATCCCGTTTAATAACACCTTTTTCACAATGTTTCCAGGTCTGGTGAAATTGCGTAGGGAAGCACCTTAAAAAAAAAATACTAATCTATAGCATATATGATGATTCACTATCAGAGTAAATGTAATGATTGTATGAATATTTCATATGTGAAACCTTTTATATTATAGAGAATTCATTGGTTGGATCGATTCTATCGATGCTCCAAAGCAAGTGGGGAATAAAGGAAACATTGTGTTCAAGTTCTTCGTGAATAATGCATTAGGCCATCGGATACAAGTCATTACGTGGAATGACGAAATTAAAAGAATTAAGGATCATGTTCGGCTCAACCACGTATGTACACTTCATACTTGATGAACTAGCTTTTTATTTCATGTTGAAATAAATAGAAGATCGTCGTATGTGTGTCGTACAATACAGCAGGTAATTAGTACTAATAATACAAAAAAAAAAATGTAACAGATTATACATATTGATGGAGCCATGCCGGTACCTTCAAAAGAAGGGTTTCAATTCGGGACATTACCATTTGAACTCACGGTGCGTTCGAACACCATGATCAATATCCTTGGCAAACATAAAATAGAGATCAGCATGGAGAAAGATATTATACCTCTGGTATCTCTTATTGATGCCGTAGAAACGACCGGTACAATAAGTAAGTGTATTTTATTTATTTTAAAATGATCATTGAATCGAAGAGTCTAGCCGAATAAGAATGGTGAATCTGTCCCCACTGACTTTCATGGCGCCGATTTTCTCAAACGTTCCTGACATAAAAAAAAAAATTGTGCAAACTCACAGCTTTCTACATCGATTCCGAGGGGTCTTTCTGCTAAAGAACATCTTGTAGTGTAAAGATTTTTCTACCATTATGGAAAAAATTGATATGATTCTAATCTTTATTCTCTGTAAGTCCAAAAAAAGTCACAAAATTCGACCTACAACACATTTAAAAAAAAAATTGGATTTTCAACGAAAAATGTTAAATTTTGTCGATTTTAATTTTTTAGGAACGTTTGAAAAAAAAATAATATGTTATGCAATTACGAACGAGTTGCATACGCTATTTTTTGCAATAGTGTGTATACAAAATTCGATTTCAAGCACTATAATGAATCAGTATGAAATAAAATAATCTGTATGAAATATATACATAGGAATACAAGGATACGTGAAATCGAATTTTCTATGGATGAAAAAATACAAGCCCGGCATGGAGGAATATGGCGTTGGATCAGTGACTGATGGAATTTATAAATTGGAAATTCGTATCACCAGCCTACTTGAGTTCCACGATTACGAGAAGGGTGACCATGTGGAAGTGGTAGGACGTATTCGCAATAATAGTACGTTAAAACAAGATGTACACATATTTGAGTCTCATCTCTCAAAATACCTACGTTATTGACTGCTTGCCAGGGTGTGGTGATGCAAAAAAATATTATAGTAGTAGAATTATAGTACTGAAAAAGATTACGGTTGTTAAACAAAGATTGATGATAAATCGGTCAAGGAAATATTATTCCCATTCGACTGAGTTTTAAAGTTGATTCACATGTATAAATATCTTTCTATCAAAGTATAATCAAATAGCATAATCAAATAGGCTCGTATGTTCGTTCTTCAAATAATTTCTACTTTTCCAGGTCAACCTATATACATGTCGGTGGGATCTTTGGACGATATAAAAAAAATCATTGGCCCGCGCATGCCATTTATAAAATTGCTAAAGGGCACAGGAGTGTTGAAAAGAAAAAGAGTTGTAGCACCGTCCGGTAGCTCAAACACCCAAACAACAGGCAATTCTCCAACCACTGATCAAAAAAAAAAAAAAAAAGGAATAATGCTTTCAAAAATAAACATGAGATGATTTAAATTAATTAAATGAGATGAAATATTAAATGAATTAAAATATAATAATTACATTGAATATATACCGAGAGGAAACCTTTAAAGTTAACACTCAGTCACAGCCAACTCGGCACACTCCAGGTTTTTCGTCTGTTTATTGCAGGCTGGCCATCCACTATTATCTTCCCTTACCTAATTTGCTTCTTGAAAATATCAATCGACCAGAAAAAGAAAGAAATAGTGGATGGCCAGCCTGCGATAAACAGATGAAAAATCTGGAGTGTGCCGAGTTTAATGTGACTGAGTGTTAACTTTCAAGGTTTCCTCTCGGTATATGAATTGATATATGATATGATAAATAATATTATTTATAATTATAGTAATAAACAAATTTCGCATTGCATGCTATTAATTGTAGACAGTACATTTTTTTGATAATAACAAATTTGACCCATTTTTTTAATATGTAGATGATTTTATACATGGTGAGTCTTATATAAGGTCCAAAATCGGCGTGGCCTAATTATGTTGAAAAAAATACAGTTCTTTCATGTTAAAAAAATACAGTTCTTCGACTGAAACTGTATAACTGGGAGCTAAAAAATCGAACGTATCTTTCACACTATGGCTCAGTCCTGTAAGTCCAACTTTTACAGGATGCTGCGTTTCATTTTTACATTAAAATGTATTTTCATATCAATTCAGACTGGAACTTCGATAAAACTTACTCTATATAATCTCCGAATTCGAGAATGCATGATCATGCCCGCGCGCAGCGCGGGCCTCATATGGGGCTAGTTTATATAAATTAAATGTATAAGAATAGTAAAACATTGATATGAAAATTGACAAAACTTGTTGTACCACTTGAATTATGAATGAATAATAAAAGGCGATAGATACATGTGAAAACGATAAGCGTTGTATTAACAATGGGGAAATGAACAGTAAAAATTATAGTAAAAATCTTTAAAAAAAAATTATTCGCAGGAACATTTGGATATCGGCGCGCTAAAATTTAATTTCCTTCTGAACGTTTGAAGATAAAACTATTATTTCACGTCGCTAGTCATTTTGGCTGTTTGATTGTTCAAAAAAATTTGACCAGCATCAGCTTTCTCTATCCTGTACATTGGTCAATTGCCTGCCTGTTGCTAAACTGTTCACAGAATCACTAATAATATTATCTTTGACTCATTCTTTGCAGACATTGCCTTTCGCCTGGGCACTCATGGGGCGCAAAACCCAGTCGGCATATGATTCTGTGCTGACTTATCTAAAAACGGCGCTGGCCCCTGACCTATCCCCAACGTCATTTATGACTGACTTCGAGAATGGGTTGCAAGCTGCGCTCAAAGCAGTCTCCGCGGAAGCTGTGCCACACGGGTGTTTTTTTCACCATTGTCAGGTTCGAGAACTCCTTTTGGATTATTACTTCATGTATATCCTGCGCTATAGCAACGCTACCTTTATCTAAAATACTCTACACAGACGAAACCTGCAACTTATAACGCAATTATTACTGTTCTGTTTCCATTTAGGCTGTGTACAGGAAGGCAAGGAATCTGGGACTAGGAGGATATCTTGCAAATGACGAGGAGGCCAAGAAGGTCTTAAAAAAAGTGATGGCATTAGCCCTGCTTCCAGCCGAGCGTATAGCGGAAGCTTTCGAGATTGTACTGAATACCGCTAGTGCTGGCGTCAGGCTGGCTATGGCAGATTTTTTTATCTATTACGATCGCCAATGGCTGCGACGAGTAACACCTCCTCTGTACTCAGTCCATGGCCTGATACGACGTACAAACAATTGCATCGAGTCGTACCACAAGGTACTCTTAAACAAGATTGCACGGCACCCGAATATCTGGGACTTCACCCGTAAGTAATATCTATGTTATATCTAGCATGACATTTATGAACAAATCAATAAGTAAATAAATAAATGAATAAGTAAACGTATGAAGATGACTAATAATATATAAACTATTTTTTATTGGTATGTATATATATGATACTAGGTAATAATTTTTCGTTTCGATTAGGAAAACTCATCCAGGTCCAATCCGCGGCTCATGGGGATTTCTTGTCGCTGGAGCAAGGAAGGCGTGTCACAAGGACCCCAAAAATGGCATATGTACTGAACCACAGACAAATCATATGTGCATGGGAAAAGGTAACGGATGGCAGAATAACGACTGCTGAATTCGTGGAACAGGCGTCCAATTTTGTCAACAACCTCGTTAACAATCTGGGGTATGCCGGCCGAGTCGCCGACGATCTGGAGGACGCGGAGTTGATTGAAGCTGTGGCTGAGGTCCCTGCGCCGATTGAGGCTGTCGCTGAGGTCCGTGCGCTGATCGAAGCTGTGGCTGAGGTCCCTAATGCCGTTGTGGCTGACGCTCTGCCTGTTATACCTGGTGAAATAACTATTTTTAATACATGGATATAATTAACATTTATCTAAAGTTATAAAAGCTACGTTCGTGACTATCGTTCGCCGCTGTTTGCGACGAATGCTACTTTCCTGATTATCTGTAACAACCAATATTGGCAATTATTAATTGTAATGTATATTTTCAGATGAACTTGACCTAGACGACGCGGACGTGAACTTCCGGTTCAACGTCATCGAACAGGGTATGTAATTGGAAAAAAAAAGTAAAAATTTTGTCGACAGCCAAAAATTCACACACTTGTGATTCGAATGAGCGTAAAAGATTACGTGTGATCAATCACCCAATTATAATGTATACTTTCAGATGAACCTGATCTAGAAGTCGACGAAAGGATGATCATTTCAGATGACGAGGAAGGTATGTGTTTCTCGCATTATTACATGTATGAAGTAGTATTCAGAATGACAGCATCGAAAATGGATTCAACTGACCCCTCTTCTATTCTAACCTAGATAACGAGGTCGACCTTATTCCGCGTGGTGTTCCTCTCGCAAATCTGACTGTCGATGCGATCGATGGTTATCATGCCGTGTGCTGCGTATGCCAGGAATCACAGAGTACTTATATAAGTATTCCGTGTTTCCATTTGGTTTTATGCAGCCAGTGTGCGAATCATATCCTTCGCACAGCACGGGATTACCAGAACGGAGATAATCCGCTCTTTGGGCAAGTCAGATGCGCGTACTGCAATCATCCGGCAACTGCATTCAGAAGAGCAAACATGCCGCAGGCTTGAACGCCGTTTGACAACAATGACCGAAGTGAGTATTTGTTTCTACTTAATCGCTACAGAAATAATGCTCAAAAAAAAAAACCGACCTCTGAGCTTGTTATACATCATAGATCAGATTCTTGAATATGACGGTCATTAACTGCGCAGGTATACCTATACATTCCGACTCGGCCCAAAACGTTCTATATGTATTTTCAATTCCTTTGTTTCCCAACCCGGACACAACTTACATGTATATTCAATACAGCGCCTCACTATAGCGCAAGTGCAAATCAGTCATTTCTGACATTAATTGAAGAATGTTTTCAGATGGCAAAAATGCGGGCGAGTTCCTGAGATGCTGGACTGACCAGTGGAAGACATCGTGGACGATTATTCGCGGCCTTTGCGGCCGATCGGATACGTGTCACTCGCGGCCTTTGCGGCCGATCTAGTACACGTCACACGCGGCCTTTGCGGCCGATTTAGCCCCCTATCATTCGCGGCCTTTGCGGCCGATTTAGCCCATAGCATTCGCGGCCTTTGCGGCCGTTCGAATCTTCAGTGAGGCAGGCAAACCCTGAGGAGAATAGAGTTCATACACCTATACAGGGTGATTCACTGCTACCGGGCCATTTTAGATAGGCGGATTCCTTGGAAAATTCTAAGACTAAAAGTCCTTTACCAAAAATTCAAAAGACCTCCAGTTCCCGAGCTACGGAGGATCTAGGATAACCAATTACAGAGCTTATACGTGACTCGGACAGGGGCGTCTAGATATCTTAAATTAATAAAACGTAATTTTTTTTCGTCATAAGTAATTTCGGCATCACTTGTAACTACGGCCCTGTCCGAGTCACGTATAAGCTCTGTAATTGGTTATCTTAGATCCTCCGTAGCTCGGGAACTGGAGGTCTATCGAATTTTTGGTAAAGGACTTTGAGTCTTAGAATTTCCTAAGGAATCCGCCTATCTAAAATGGCCCGGTAGCAGTGAATCACCCTGTATAGATATGGGTGTACAGTGATCCCGTAATTCGAAAAATATCAGGGCTTTTCGAGGGACGGATTTGGATTGGTGATCTTGTTTCTAATATTATTTCTTTCAATATTTCAATTTACAGCCGACCGTGAACTACACATGACAGGTGGCCTGCACGGTCAATTAAATGCAGCTTTCTCGGGCAATAACAAGGGTCGCTTAGAAGGAATCGAAAATCAACCGGTAAGAATATACTACCAGTTAAAAATCCTATATTCTACATTTTAGTGTATGCTACCCATACAGCCCACTATATTCACTAAATAAGTATCAAATATTTATAATTTGAGAAATTGAATGATAGATATTCATGATAAATAGTTTATAAATGGTTTTATGTCCGCGATTCCGGAGTCTTGAAAATATTTGGTGATTACTTTCAGTATTGTGAAGATTTTTAAAAATATTTTAAACAATGTTTACTGGATATGTCAAAAACACTATCCGAAATGTTCTTTGACAATCAATCAATCTAATTATTCATGCAACATTGAGTAACAATATTTATTATAACAATAGTGTGCTATATGGGTACAGCGAGCCCTAGGATGGAATGCATTATTACCATAAAAGTATGTTGGCTGCTGCAATCTATAAATATACCTGAAAAATTTCTGCAGCGACTTGCCACAATGGACAGCTGACCAATGCCGTTCGGCACCAGAAGACTTCAATTGCTGTATCGCCAACCATTGCGGTCGAAGAGGAGCGGTAGTTGGAGCATACAGCGAGCTAATTGTTCTCCAATAATAGTTATGCTCTATAAGAACTAATCGAATGGAAACTTCATCATCGTATAATAAAGAATAATTACATAACTATTGCTGTGTATTTATTGCGTACTATACCCACAGTATGAACTAAAATTGCCTGTCATAATTCATTCCTACAGTACATATAGATAAATAAGGTGAAGCCAAAGTTTGAAAGCTTTAAAAATATTGTTCATTCATATTTTCTATTTGAATATTCATCAGATACGCCGAGTTGTGAACTGCTAAGTGACTTCAGATTTCCGAGTGGACGGAAGTAATTTAACGTGACTTTGCCTACCATCTCAACCCTAATTCGAGTGATGTAGAGATGAGTGGATTATTATAATTCGTGTTAGAGATGCATGCTTTCTCGAAACACTTCGTCTTAGTATGGAGTGTTGCAGCTGTGACAGATTATACATAGATGAGTAGATTGAAAAAAAATCAACGAATGAGGCGAGGAAACTGTAGGATTTCTTGTTTTTCGTAGAGATAAAATGGCATCAAAAAAATCGCGAGGATCTTCATCTCCGCTAGATCTTTCGATTTTGGAGTTCTCATAACCTCTAATGTGATTATTGCGTTATCATATCCTATAATATTAAAGAATCGCAGTCTCGTTAGAGTGAATCGATGAAAAATATCCTCTGGCGTATAACAGAGGTGATTTTCACAAATTTATACACATCTATTTGGCCAACAGCATTAAAATTTATTTATAATAATTTAAACCACATTAAGTCGCTGTCGCTCGAAAACGCGCTCATGGAAACCAGGCTGTAGCTTTCGGGTAAATGACGATTCGGGTATTTGGCGGTTCGGGTATTTGACGATTAGTCCGGGAGCCCGCGACCTTTTTTAATGACCAAAACTGCAAAAGCTGAAAATTTTTCCTAAGCTTTATTTGATATCACTAGTAAGTGAATGGACCTCCAGCTGGCGCACCTCCGGGGGGTGTAGCTGCGGCAGCCTCCCACACACGTAAAATGATAGTGATAAAAAACTAATCTCGCAAAAGCTGAAACTTTATTCACATGTTGATTATGATATAAATAAAAGAAAAAACGTATCCAGCCGAATTTAGAGTGGGGGATTATGCCCCAGCTTTTCGCGTAAAGAAATTAAAAATAAGCGCTGGGTAAACTGATGCCGCAAAAGCTGAAATTTGGTAAACTAATAGTTAAATTAATAAGTTAAACGAAAAAAACATCCAGCTGTACATTTAGTGGGGGAAAAGTGTCCAGCTGATGCAGTGAAGAGCGCTGCACATGGGAATACGCTCGGGTGCGTCGTATCTTTGACTGCATCAGCTGGACACTTTCCCCTCGATAAAAATAAAGCTGGATATTTTTTTCGTTTAACATATTCAGTTAACTATTGTATTACCAAATTTCAGCTTTTGCGGTATCAGATATCTATACTTTTCTCATTAAACACAGCGTGCCGTCCATAAAGTTATTGGGTGAAGATACGTATAACTTTTCTGCTCTAAGGGAAGATAATAAAAAATAGCTTTACTATTATTTGATTATTGAAAATATTTTTTAGTATTTATTTACAAGAAACATAGTGAAAATAATAAAAAGTAAAGTAAATAATAAAAAGTATCAATAATTTTTAGATTTCGACTTCTTCCGATTCATCGCCATCGTACTCATTGTATTAATGTACATTGTATTAATGTACATGTACATTTAATACTGCAGTCTTATGATATACCGAATAGGCCAAGCGACCGAAATTTCTAGAAGCGGTCGGTCTATTATATCTAGCATGGAAGGCTCTTTTCTCCCCACCGCACCGTCCGCGGATCCGGCATCGAATATACTATATACTATACGTATCTTCACCCAATAACTGTATGGACGGCACGCTGTGTTTAATGAGAAAAGTATAGATATCTGATACCGCAAAAGCTGAAATTTGGTAATACAATAGTTAACTGAATATGTTAAACGAAAAAAATATCCAGCTTTATTTTTATCGAGGGGAAAGTGTCCAGCTGATGCAGTCAAAGATACGACGCACCCGAGCGTATTCCCATGTGCAGCGCTCTTCACTGCATCAGCTGGACACTTTTCCCCCACTAAATGTACAGCTGGATGTTTTTTTCGTTTAACTTATTAATTTAACTATTAGTTTACCAAATTTCAGCTTTTGCGGCATCAGTTTACCCAGCGCTTATTTTTAATTTCTTTACGCGAAAAGCTGGGGCATAATCCCCCACTCTAAATTCGGCTGGATACGTTTTTTCTTTTATTTATATCATAATCAACACGTGAACAAAGTTTCAGCTTTTGCGAGATTAGTTTTTTTTCATCATCATTTTACGTGTGTGGGAGGCTGCCGCAGCTACACCCCCCGGAACTGTGCCAGCTGGAGGTCCATTCACTTACTAGTGATATCAAATAAAGCTTAGGAAAAATTTTCAGCTTTTGCGAAATGACTAACTCTAAACGGTCGCGGGCTCCCGGACTAGATTCGGGTATTTGGCCGTTCGGGTATTTGGCGATTCGGGTAAATGACGTTTCGGCACTGATATATATACTAACTGGATACGAGCTCGCCGCCATAATGGCGTACCCATTGGAACGCCTGGCAGTCAGCCACGGTACTACGTAGGGCGCGGCGTATTTAAAAAAAAGGATGGAGCAGAGTAGTAGGAAACCACTGATCGTTCATATACGGAATTAATGCAAATAATAAAACGGTATACAGTTTATGGAGAAACTTGAAGGTTGCATTTTATTATGGTATATGTTGTAATATTGCCATTCATCCTCATAAGTTTAGATCTATATATGTATATATCTTACTGTTTGTAAATGAAGTCCTTAGAAAATGTGGAATTGAGTAGCAGATGTGTAAAATATATATGCAATTTGACGAATTTGAAGATAATATGTAATAAAATTATGAGCTATAGAAGATATTGGTTATTGTTTCAACAGTGAATAGCAACTGATGAAACTGAAATTAATTACTTATATACAATTGAGTACATTAGATGTAGATCTTTTTCCATGCACTACCAAACTAAAAACAGTTTACTCATTTCCCAGGAGCATCTCAGTATTGCTGTAGTTCGTCTGTCCCACAACCCTCATGTATGAAACAGATTCTGAAACGAGTTTTTTCTGGTCCAAGGTACTCACCACTTTTTTCAGGGAATACACAGTAGTCTTTAGATTATGGACTTGTCTCTTTAGAGCTTTAATCTTTTTTTGGGACGATTCATATTTTTGCCTGATAAGGTTGAATTTTTTTTGGCTTGTTCGTGGAGTGTCTTCGTAATGGTGATCATGTTTGAGCAGCTCTCGCCGCTGTAATGTCCTTGGTGATAGTTGCTTCCGACAAGTAGAAGATTTTGGAGTTGAAACAGAACAACTCGGTTTTGATATTTCCGGACCTGGATGTACAAATTATAAATACGCGTATTTCTCTGAATGAAACTTGTAAATATTACTTTTTCCAAATTGAATTGACTACTTAATAAGCATACTCACTCAGTGTAGGAAGTATTGCTTCTACAGAGCTTGACTCCTTAGCACAGCTTGTTTGACTCGTTGACACAGATGGAGAAGAACTTGTCGTAGGTGTTGACATGTTAACTTTTAATCCTGCGCAGTAATTAATTAATTAATTCAAGAAAAAAAAAAAGACGTAACTGAAAGTAAATAATCAATGACGTATGAAGAAAACAATGATAAACATTCGTTTATCAATATATTGTGAACACCTAAGTGAACTGATAATGAACAAGTATGCAATATACGTACTTTTATCAGAAGCCTGGCCTACATCAGAATTTATATGTGCCTCAATTGTGTGTTCTGGAAAAGTTGTGGACACGCTACCCTTGCGCAGCCTTGTCATATTCCACCAGCGCTCAAAGCAATCGCTGGTGAAATGGTTAGAACAAAGAACTGCTGTTTTTGCAGGTAACCAATCTGGTCTGCCCATATTCTGGAGCCATTTTTTTCTGTTAATTTCATCACTTGGGAATCTAACAAAGTTTTCAAGAGTTATTATTCGACCCTAACCGCCAAAGAATTCATTTTGTAGTACTCACCTGTGAAATGTTATTCCTTTTTCTGTTGTCAATTTCTTGCAGCACGCACATCTTCCCATTTTCAATTTTCACCACAGTTCTTATTATGTTTCCGCTTTTTCGATCCACTACTACACTACCGATCCTTTAAAGTGAGTTATACGCGTTTTCGATGCAACTTAGCACTGATCTGGCATTAAATCGAGGACCGCTTGTTTGGTTATGTGAATGTAAACAACGTAGTACCGTGGCTGATTGCCAGGCGTCGCGATAGTCGAATTCAAGCTTCTAATGGGTACAAACGCCGGCCGATGCCTACCATAGTGAACTCGTATCCAGTTAGTATATTCGGGTATATGGCGCGTCCCCGGAATTGACACACACAGAACGATCGCTGGCGAATTGCAATCGTTCCTTTTAGCGCTGAATTCTAAATGCGCTACTGTGATTGGGTGTCGGCGCTTTCGGGCCTGTGCATTCTGTGTATGGGACACCCGATGCTGACAGGGACGAATCCGTGTCACCCACACAAGCATATGTATTGTTTACATGCTGCTTACGTCTCGCGCTTAAACTTTCTTTGGTAAATGAATTTCAATATTGTTCAGAATAAATGGATGCTGGAACCATTTTATTATCCATCGCAGCTGTGTGGATGAAATCGAAGGCAGCACAGCCGAGACAGAGAGAAGTTGTGCGCCGCAAGTTGTTACGATTCACGTGTATTTACGATGTTTTGGAATCAGGAAACGATCGTGATGAACGTAAATTTTGGGTTCGCCCGATATTTACTGCAGAGATGCTATTTCGGCAAGGTGCAAGTGACAACTTGATAAACGAAATAGAATCAGTTGAGAGAAGAGCGTGAATTATTTTCAAATGACATCCGAACTTTTCAATCAATTACTTGCTTTGATGGAACCTGGCCTGACGAATTCATTTTTGTCTTTCTAAGTTACGCACACACAGATACACTGGAGATTTGCTTGACAGTTCGCAAATACTGGTAGCGCACACGGAACGGAATGTCCCGAACGCCCCTGGCGGATTGGACCATGGAACGGTAGCCTCAAGGCCCCTACGCCATTATCAATTCGAATTAACTCTTTAAGGCAGTGGCGGATTTACACATTTGCCAAGTATAGGCTGTTAAATTTTTGCCGCCATTACCTAAACAATTATGAGTTTCTAGATTATTTTTACAATCCAACAATTTGGTTGAAATTGCATTAGAAATAGATTTGGGTATATTTCTGAGCTAATCAGAGCTCAATCATGTACGACTAATAAGGCGGGGTAATGTATGCTACTTACACAATAATAAATCATAATAAAGTAATCTTGTTAATTAATTCCGACTCTATGCACAAAAGAGCTAAAGCGTTTAATTTTTCTTTCTGCAAGACATCAGAAAACGGTTTCACAGAAATATTTTTGATTTCTGTAAGAAGGCTAGAAAAAAAAAAATCGGTCGCCCGAAAACCCTAGAATCTGCCGCCCTAGGCTCAAGCCTACTCAGCCTGCTGGTAAATCCGCCACTGCTTCAAGGAGATAAGCCGAAGGAAAGGAAGAAAAAATAAAAACTTCGAATTTACCCCATGAGCTCGCAGCTGCGTGAAACTGTAAATTTCAGTCGGTATTACAGATACCGTTTGCAACGCCAAGCCCACTTGGTCGCCTCCAGGGAGTAAACACCACCGAACTGTAAACAAGTTCACCCAGGGTGAGCTGTCTCTTTATATTGGAAGTCAACGTTTTTGCATAGTTGAACGCTAAGTCCGTAGATGGCAGTAGCAGAAATACAAAAAAATTTCAGACCGATGGCCATCTTGCTATTCACAAACCACGGTGAATTCCAAGTGTATCCGTCAATCTCAGCGTTGAATTATCGTGTTTTTTTTTATAAGAAACGGTCTAATTTTTAACTTAGCTAGACACCGTGTTGACGAAGCAAATTATCTGGACTACATTAATCCCTAAGCATGGCCGAGCAACCAAACGATCCAGATTGGGAATGTGTCGACATTCTGGATCCCGAAACAGAGTCAATAAGCAGAGGGGAGTAAGTACTCATATATACTTATCTCACTAGTCTCGAAAAACATAATGACCCGCCAAACTCTTTCCTATTTCCCATCTTATCAACAGATTCATCGCCCGATCCTTTCCCAGGTTAACAGTCACCGCCTACGTTATGGACAACGTGTTTTTTCTTTTTGTAAAGAAAATCTATAGGGTGTCTCGTCACTTTTTTTTCTATTTTCATTATGTGTCTGTAAGTAATTATAGGTTCGCTGACATTTGCGCTCGCCCACATTGCTATGAGTCTTACAAGGTAGAATAGTAGAGGAGTTATCGCCGATATTAGCATTGTTTACCTTCTACATTTGAAATGTAGCCAGTAATTTTGGTATGATAATATTCTGTGCTTGAAAATTCTTGATTTTCCGTCGGATAATTGCAGTTTCATCGCATGCTGATTCATATTCACAAAGCATTTCTGCAACTGAATTTCCTTTTGTATTATGATGATAAACATATTTCCATTTATTTCACTAGTCAAGACTAACTGGTCGATGTTTGTTTTGTAAATTGACAAAATTATTGGTAGAATGAAAGTTAGCAGAAACAATAGGGAATGACGATCTGCTGACACGCAAGTTGGCATAATCAAAGTGACTCTGGCTTGAGGTCAGATATCCGGGGCATGAATTTGTCGATTCTACACCTAGACATGATGCATCATTTTCGTTTCAGTTTGATTTGCTGAAGGTGGGAAGAGGCTTAATGTTGCTTCAAGTTTTTTTATTGAATTGATGTTTTGATACTGGTGATATTGCATGTGAATAACAACTGCCATGGCATCAACTATTGATCAGATGTTTAATGTGTCGTAAGTCTTTGGTATAAATTTCACTTCCTAATTGAATCTTTGTTTATGATCTGTGCATTTTGTGCATAGTGTAGCGTTATATCCCGAAAAGAGAATTAATCCAATCAGCAAGGGATAAATACTTTACTCGATGATGATTCCCATGCAAATGTATTAGATCATAATTTTGAAAATTATTAGAGAAGAATTTCTAATACATAACTTAATTTTATCGAAATCTGATATTTCTTATTACATGCCTCTTTGTCACTTAACTTCGTATGCCCTAGAACTATATAGTTTTCACTAATTGTGTCTGGCTACCTTCTACTCCCTTCCCAGTGAACTCTCCTGTCACTTATCATTTTCTAAAGTAGGTATTACTTGTTTTCTCGCTTACAATACTTGCCAGCATAACCAGCAATTCTACACCGCTATAGACAATGCATGATCGCAATTAATTTTTTTGATCAGCGCTACATAATTTCTAAACTATCTTCATTACATTATATATATTCAACATTATGTGTCCTTTTAGTTTGGCAGAACTAAAAAAAGAAACCGGTAATCAACTTTACAAAACTAAGAGATACAAGGATGCATTGGCTGTCTATAGCGAAGTTATTGGTAAGTACTATTTATAAGTAATGGGACAGGCAATCGATCTATGACTTGTCAGCTCAATGTGCATACACTGAATACAGCGAAACCTCGTTTATACGTTTTACACTTCCACGTTTTTCTCATGTATACATTAAATTTCCTTAGTCCCGACCGTTTCTGCCTATAAACCATAAAAAAAATATCTCACTTGTACGTTACTTATTTGTACGTTCTTTGCATTTATACGCTGTTTATGCCATCCCCTAGCACTCTTCCTTTTCCACTTATACGTTAATCACAGATGTTTTTTCACTAGTCCTTGACTCATTGGCTGTGCAATATCGTATGTACTGTGTACAGATGATCTTTTATTCTAGACTTGCGTTTTGATGTTTTACTTGCCTACCGCAAAATTGCACATGTACCTCAGTACATGCACAGCCTATTCATCTACTCGTTGTTTTAAACATATTTCAGGAAGTCTACAAATACGACTCATTTGCGGGAAGATTCTATACTGATGCCACTTGCCTAGATTCAACTGGGCGTGCGCTACGTTTGACTGCTTTTTATGTACGCTTGGCGTGGTTGATTCTGACCGATATGAAGTTGGCATCACAGTCTTCTGTCTCCTTCTATCCTTCATGGCTACATAGAGAAGGAAAGAGACAGAAGACTGTGTGGCCAACTTCATACCGGTCAGAATCAAACAAGCTTGGTGTACGTATAGTTCCTCCCTGTACCTTATAGTGTCACCCAATATATTATTTTACTTCCACGTTATTCTCATTTATACGTCAAGATTGCCATACCCCTTAAAAAACGTATAAACGAAGTTTTATTGTATAGGATAATGGTTGATCTAATAGGATCTCCGTTATCATTCATAATTTTTAGTTTCAAGTAGAACTTATCAATAGTATTATAATTACCAATAATGCTTATTGCATGCATATTGCCTCAATCTCTGCTCATTGTACTTGGCAGAATTGAAATTGAAAATTTGGGCTTTATTTTAAAGTATGATAATGCTGTTAAAAAAAGTAATTGGCCATATCTCTCTGTGGTATCCATATAAAACGGCTTTCTCTTAATAGTGGACAACTTGACTGAAATGAAATTGTGATATAATTCTGAGATTAAGACATTTTGGAATTGAGAATTCATTGCATAGATGTCAACAGATATTAGCGAATATCGGAATCAGATACTACATCCTTCAAATTTTTACAGAGCTATGCCCTGAGTCTCCGGCATACTATGGTAACAGAGCTGCATGTTATATGATGCTCGGTAAATATCACGAGGCTCTAGCAGATGCTAAAAAATGTATTGCCATTGACCCAACATTTACCAAGGTATGTTGTAAAATCGGACCATACTATGATACTCAAAATTATTCATTTTAATATCAGAAATTGAACCATTTCTTTGTTTCGTTAACTAATTAAACTATTTACTTATCGAAGCAGGGAATTAGATACATGAAACAATAATTGTCAAAGCAATGTATCAATCCTGTTTTATCTATACTCAATAACTTCAAGCACTTGTCACCTGTTTAAAAACTATATTGATAATATTATTTCAGGCTTATGCAAGAGTTATGAAGTGCTCTTTGATAATCGGTGATATTCATGGAGCAAAGTCAGCTCTGAATAAAGTGTTGGAACTGGATCCAAATAACAGTGGAATTCTGGCGGAGCAAAAACATCTTGAATACGTAGAAAATTTTTTAAATGAAGCAGAAGTGGCTTACGCCAAGAAGGACTTCCGTAAAGTAAGCTTATTTCAAAAATCAGGTATCTTGATTAAAATTATGGTGTCCATGTCAATGGAGTTTGAGAGTTAAGAAGACCCCATAATACTTTAAGCTTTAAAGATATCCAACGACAACCGAAATTGCCAATTCCCTGTTCAGGAGTGTTGGTCTATATTTTGGTATTTTACCAGACATTAGATAACGTTATTTTTTCAATTCTTCTAGTAATAGGATGTATTCAAATTTTTCACAGGTGGTATATTGCATGGATCGCTGCTGTGACGTATGCACGTCATGTCCAGCATTTAAGCTACGAAAAGCAGAATGCTTGACATTTTTGAGAAGGTTTCAAGAAGCACAGGACATAGCAAAGTAAGTTATATCATATACTGACAGCTAGCTGGTATCAGAAACGAGGCATTTGCATGGCAAATATTATTAGAGAAATGTGTACAACGTTTCCCAATGTTGAATTTCCGAAAGTGGCTACATAAGATCAAGTGACAGAACCCTGGATTTGAGATAATTTCTGTGACTTTGACCACATTTAGACAACCTATTTCTATACTGTCCTCCTTTGTTTACCACAAATATAGAAGCTTTGGTTTGCCTTTCAAATCAATGATAACAACAGTTCACTCTCATGGGTAGAAATATTTTCCATTCTATATAATGTGTTACGAATTCATGATCCATGCTAGAGTAGCCTACTTCTGTTATTTTTGCTGACACTACAAATAATAGAATTCAGATGAAGAATTCAAATGAGAGACCTGTAGCTCAATTTTGGGCTCTCTCAAACGAGATTTTTATTTCAAATATGATTGAAACAGAAGAAAAAAAAAAACAATTTTACTAAAAAAATCATAACTTAGCTGAAAATTAACATGTCGAATTCGTTTTGGTCTCATTGGGAGTTGATTGAGGTATTTATCAAAAAAAGTAACGGGATGGCCTGGAAGGTAGGATCCATTCAGGATGCAAAATTAAAAAGAAGAAATAGTAAATGCATTAAGTTATTTTTCGCTAAGTTATCATTCTTTTAGTAAAGCTGTTATTTTTACCTGTGTCAATTATACGCGAAATATAAATCTCGTTTAGGCGAGTACTCAGAATTGAGCTACAGGGCATTCTTTTTACGATACGGTTTCTCACATTAAAACCGATCATTTGGTGTGTCAGCAGTGAAAATAATTTAAAAAAAGTTCATTCTCCACATACCCTAATATATGTTACGCATATCGTGTATTTGAATTATTCAAATATTCAAATTAAATCTGCCGTTTTGGATTTGCAATTTTTATTAAACCTCGAAAAGTTTCCATTTTTATGTAGTACACCCTAATGTTAACCCAAAACGTTTAACATGACTGCTCTGACGAAATGAAGCATTGAATTTGATCTGTATTCCAAAATTTTGCCAATTTTCGATAAAACTATGTATATAATCTGTAGTTTTTATTTTAACTGTATTTTATTTATTCTAGTGACATTTTGCATATTGACAAACAAAATGTGGACGCAATTTATGTACGCGGCATGTGTCTCTATTACCAAGATAACGTAGACAGAGCGTTCGCACATTTCCAACAAGTATTTCGCCTAGCACCTGATCACACCAAAGCATTGGATATTTACAAGGTAAAATTAAGATTCAATAATGTTTTTTTTTTATTAATTATTTCAAGAATTTGCTTCTTGTTATGTCAATACAAGCCACAATGTCCATGCTACGAGTTGTTGGCACCTGATCGAAGGTTTTTATTGTTCATCGAATACAGCGGCCTCAATAAGAATTAGGAGACAATAATTGAATCTTTTTTGCAATGAGTAGTTTGCATAGAGTTTTATTGATAATGTATTTCTGTATTCCAGAAAGCAAAGACTTTGAAACAAAAGAAAGAGGAAGGAAATGCTGCCTTTAAAATGGAAAAATATACCGAAGCATTCGACCTTTATACCGAGGCTTTAACCATAGATAGCCAAAATATTATGGCCAATGCCAAATTGCACTTCAATAAAGCATTAATATATGCCAAGGTAAAGCAATCAAGGTCACATAATAATGAAAACTTGAATTCCACTGATTCAACTGAATCTTATTCATCTTTCTGTTCTTGAAGAAAAACTTTGTATACTTGAAACTTGTGTGGTACTTCACAAATTTCACAGACTTGCGTCTACTCTCACTCTAAAAGTTACCTAATGTTTACTGGTTATAAATTTGTGTATTCAATTGTGAAAATGTTTATAGCTTTTGAACTTCATCGTAAGACTCTTTGGTTTAATTAAATTATGAATAACATGTTTCTAGCTAAGAAGATTTAAGGAATCTTTGCAAGAGTGTACTCAAGCATTGAAACTCAACGAAGGTTACCTTAAAGCTTTACTCAAACGTGCCGCGTGTCACACGGAACTTGAAGATTTTGAAGAAGCCGTTCGTGATTATGAACAAGCTTGTAAAATGGACAAGAGCAGAGGTAACGTGAACTTAAAACAATTCGTATCTTGCTCATTAAAAATTTCAATGTCAGGGAAAAACTAACTGAATCTAATATTTAATATCCAGCTTACTATCCACATCACAAGTGAAAGGATGATGGTTTAATTGGTGTTGAAAACTATTGGAAATATGCAGGTTCGCTAAAATCTTCCACCTTAATCTTTATTTCAGATAACAAGAGATTGCTTCAGGAAGCCAAGCTCGCCTTGAAAAAATCTAAGAGAAAAGACTACTACAAAATCCTTGGTATTGACAAAAATGCATCGACTGACGATATCAAGAAAGCATACCGCAAGAGAGCTATGGTGCATCATCCTGGTAAAGTATTCACATTAAGGATTCCTAACATTACTAAATACACATTGGTGGCTTGTTTTTCTGAGACATTCCAACCTTATGATTCTTCTTCCTATTTGATAAGTTTCTGTATCACTCGAGGGGGTTACGTACCTGGAGGTTTAGAAATATTGATATATTTTTATGCCGGCAAGCTAACTCTAAGAAACCTCTTGCCCACCATAAGCTTGAAGCCATGATTGCGTAAAACTCATTCAATGTTCGAATGGTTCACAGTTTTGATCATGATTCTCACAACCATTGAAGAATCTTTGAATTTCTTTAATTTCCCGGCATATAAATAGATTTGTAATTTCAGATAAACACGCCAATGCTTCAGAGGGTGAGAAAAAAGAACAAGAAAAAAAATTCAAGGAAGTTGGTGAAGCCTATGGCATTCTTTCCGACCCGAAAAAACGCACACGCTATGACAATGGCCACGATTTAGATGATATGGAAGGCAGTGGTGAGTATTTCAACTTTTTCTTGGCACTACCTACATTATTACAAATCATATCTACGGACATTAAAAACCTGTACCAGTGGGATTAGTATTGAATTTAAAATACCTGAGTGACTAATCCCAAATATATATATATATATATATATATTTATCATAATTTATAACTTATATTTCTTGTATATAATTCTCTGAAATAATTACAAAGATTGTATACATTGTCTTGTCACAGAAATGGATCCAAATGCGATGTTCCAATCGTTCTTCGGCCAACACGGCGGTGGTTATCAATTCCAAGCAGGTGGTATGCCCAATGGTTTTACTTTCCAATTTGGTTAATTCTATTCCAGTTGCTGCCATTTACTAGAATCCTATATCTCCGAAGATGATATTCATCCATATATAAGTAAACAATTTCAGCCTATTTAATTACCATAGTTATTATTGTTTCAGTTCGTTCAAACTTTGAAAATTATTTTTACTCAATTAATAAGTTTATATTTAAATTATCATATATTTAACGTATATCTCAAGAGTTTGAAATGTGGATTCGAGTTACGAATGCAATCCATGAAATTGTTCGTCCTCATCAGATGACATATTGTTTTCTGTAATGGCGTGCGCTGTTTATCCCCAGACGAATATTTATTCCTTGTCCCAAATCCAATGCAATCAATATCGTTACCTACTATGAATCATTCTAAACTTTAGGCATAGGCATATTAGATATGTAATACTTACAAAAGTATGCCTTTTAAGAGAAGTTCAAAATTATAATAACGTTAGTATCGATTTTAGTTAAATCCTAATCTGCTATTACAGCTCATATGTCCTCTCACTTTTTATTAAATTGGCTCCTTTTGATCAATAATCATTTCATCATATATCTATTATATCTACCTTCGACAACATCTAGAATATAAGGGTCAACGATGATTCACTTTGTAATTTTCAAGAATAAGAAATCCGTTCTCTGATCAGATGATTCGAATCAAAAATATGATCCTTGCAGAGTTCGTCCATGTAGAAACAAGGTCGAAAAAAAATAAATACAAGCCCACAGGTAATTTTAATGGTGAGAGAATATTCAATTCCCACTGACCAAATGATTTTTTTTCCATATTTGACTGAATGAATCGGCATCATGATATCTTTTGTACTTATATCAACTGTGTCAAATGAAAGTGTTCACTATCATGGAATGTTGTTTTAATTTGAATTCCACTTACAATTAGACAAGAAGCTAATTATCAAAAGTTGTGATTTATGTTAGTAGTGTTCAACTTGCTAGGTACTATATGTGGAAATACTTTGATACACCTTCGATTATTTTCACCATACTTTTATTCTCTGTTTAAGTATTGCCAAGTATGTTAGTTATCCCAGAATTATTTAATCCTGGGAAATTTAATAATGTTTTATTTACTTTCGTCAAGTAAAGTGACCTGTTGTGGTATGTTATTAAAGTCTTCATCATACACGTTTCTTTCTTATCGTTTATTAGATTTTAACTTCATATAATTATTCGACGTTGGATTAAGCATATCAATGACGAAGAATTTGTTTTCTTCGAGCTGTGTGCTAGACAGATCTGATCTACTGAAAGATCTGTTGCAAAATTCGAACGACGAACTCAGATTTGAATATTTTTATTCGGTGAGATGCAATCTTCGTTTGTGAATCGTGTGACTAACTTGAATCGACTATTGGTAGTTGCAAAAGTGTGTACGACTATGTGAAATGATAAAGGCAATATTGATAAAGAATGGTGAATTGACTTGGAGCAACACTGTCAAACTCACACCAAACCTGTTGTGGTTTTTCTGTGTAGTTAATGCCAACTTGACTAATGAAGATATTACAACCAAAGATCTAATTTGTGCCATTCGTGCGAGATTAAGAATTTTTTAGAAGGAACACTAGCCGTAAAGAGAAGAACGTTTTCATACGAGATGTAGTATCAGCATTAGGGTGTCTACAAAAAATCAACCTTCTGTTTCTCTGCCCCCACCACGCTAAACGTCAGTTTTTCACACAAAATAGGTCCTCCCACAAGATGAGCTCTATATCTGAACTCTCAGAGGTGACGCAGCCACTTTTCCATGTTTTTTCAGCCTTTTGAAGCCAACACTTTTCCTGACATGCAATCTTTTTGAATTTCACTATAAAGGTTTTTTCTTGGATTCCTGATTCCAAATCTAAATTAAAAAAATTACCGAATTTACATTGATGGACATTGAAGACCCTGAATAGCAATTTTCATGCGACTTAGCCTTCTTTCTACAATTTCGATCCAATATTTTGAATTTTCGTATCTCTACTTCAGATTGGAAAAAAGCGGCCCCAGAGACCATGGAGTACTGATTTTGATGTAAATCAGTGTACTTCTTATAACTTTGCTCTAACATAATGGACCCACCACTTTCTGTATTCTGACTGCAAAAAGTTAAATAATCAGATTAAAAAACTCTGAGAGTTAAAATGTAGAACTCATTCTGTGAAGGGATTTGTTTAGTGTCAGAAACGAGCGTTTAGAGTGGTGAAAGTAAAAGAAATGGAATGTCGATTTTTTTTTTTTACACCCTAAGCGGCACACATGACATTAATTTTAATTTTAATTGTATATTCGACGGGATTAATAAGAAACTTGTTCCGTAGAGTAGATGAAGTAATTTCGTGTAATAGGTAATTAGGATTATCCTAAAAATAGTGAAGTGAAAGGTATCTTCAGTTACGAAGCAGCCTTACAATTAGACTCATTTACACTTCAGACTGCATTATACACACATATAAGAAAATGAAACTTCAATATTATTCATACTGTATTTCCATGATAATATATTATAGGTATTCGTTCTAATTTGATCTCATGTGAGTTTATTGAATGATATGAAATGTGATTTTTAATTTTTTTTTTGCATTACTGACAATATAATTGATGGAAATTACGCATCGGCACTGAAAAGAGATATATAATCTCGCTCTAGTCGTGGCTCCATACTGGAACAAAAAATAACGAAGTTTTCCGAGTTTTGAAAATTTTGAAAGACCCATGATTTTAAATGTTTGATACAGGGGCACTAGGACAGAATTTTTTACGGAAGAAAGTATGAGTTATAATTATAAACAAATGCCTTAAATTTACTGAATTAGTTTGCGACAAACGTTATTCTTTATTGTTAATTCCGAAATTTGATAAACAATAAATTGACCTGAAGTAGTCAATAGGTATAAGCCCCACGAGTTTCCTTGAGAAGCATCGTGATAGCGGTATAATTTTCGATTTGTGACCATTGACGCTAATGTCTACCTTATTTTGAATTAACAATTATTAATACTATGTATAACACAATTATACAGACATGGATATGTATTATATATCTACAGGATTATCGCATTTGGCTTAATTAATATGACATCCTACAACAAACATATAAATACGTAAAATAATTTTTTTTTTTGGAACGCGTGAATTAATCAATGATGATAATCGACACCGAAACTTCTTGGATACAGTTAACGGTGTCCATCCGTATAAGAGACACTAATTACAGACCTTATTATTTAAGTGGTCGTTACAGGAACCACTTGCAAAGGCTACTCTATCAGTAATTACCTAAAGTTCTAAGTACAGACCAGGTCTCACATATAATCCACGTATAGTCTGCTCAAAAGGCAAGGATTGTGTCAGATGGAAAGCAACGTACCCCTGTTGGTAGTATTTTTAGCAAACTATCCACTGTCCACGTTTTGAGGAATCAGATGAAAAAGACGGAACAAAAAAGGGCCGCACCGTTTCGATCATGTTCCTGCAGCTCAATCGGGGAGTGGTGGAAGTGGTTGCAAGTATTCACACCGAGCAGCTGGTGCTGGTAGCAAATAACCATCGGTGTCCAAGGCATCCGTTGAACGAATAGTAACTGGCCCTTGAGGCGGCCGGGGAAGAGACCCTTTGTTACTTGATTTCTCGTGCGCAATTTCCAGCTTATCGAGGATATCCGTAAATTTGAGCCGATCCTTTGCCTCCGATTTCCAGCAGCCTTGCATGATTTCGCAGATGAAAGAGGGGCAATCTTCCGGTGGGATTAGCATTATATTCTGCAGAATTAGTTTTACTACCTAAGAAGAAAGAAAAACAAAACACAACCAATAGTGGGTCAGATTTGCTCGAGTTTTAACACCACAAGAAAATGTACCGGGGTAAAGAAATCTTTAAAATTATTCTAAAGTAGACATTTCAAGCTTTAAATTGATTATTTTAGAATTTGAAAAACAACATTTTTGTGGTCACCGCGTGTCGTCAAATTTCGAGTAAATAATAGCTGAGACAATTCTACAAAAAGCATCTTGAAGTAGTCATGCAGACCTTTACAATGATTCTTGTTTCAAGTCTCTATGACCTTTTTTTGACGAAGATATCATATTCGGAAATTGGTCATTTTTTTAAGCAAAATTTAGTTGCTGCTTTAGATGTTCTGAGAAGTGTAGTGTCTATAGACTTTTTTTAATCTGATTAATATACTCGATAAGATACAGAATCGGGCTGAAGAATACTATATGGGTGTTTCCTTGGAAATTGTGATTTTTGAGATTAGGAATTTTTTAAATGTCAATGTCGTCACCGAACCAACTTGGACACGTTTTTGGGGTACATTTGTGTACCCGAGAGTGTTCAAGAAGTAACAGCGCTACAAACATAAAAAACAATAATACCTACCATTATTAAACACGGTTTCCAACCTTTTATCGGTGGTATTGACACCTACGGTATTGACATCCACGACACCGACAATTACTCTTAAAACCAACGGGGCACTGAATTATTTAGAAGTTAGATATTGCGCAAAGAGAGCCTAGCTTATTTTGGCCCACCGAAAGGAAGAATTTCCGACCACAATTGCTCCCAAACCAGCAATAATACGACAAGAAAATGTTGCCACGGTATTGACACGTAATTCCGTGACAGACATATTTTAAGCAGTTTTCGAATACTAAATGTAAAAAAATCGCCGTGAGACCGGCCACGACAAGTGTAAACAGCCGAGGGGATATCCCCCCGTTAAAAAACAGCTATTTCCGCCATATTGGATTATCCTAGGTGGCGGTCCAGTGGTTCAATTCAAATTTTGAGAAAAATGGAGAAATCTGTGGGCATTATTCTGATCTAGCTTATGCACTTAGAACTATCACTGGGCGACTGAATTTATGTGGAAAAGTTAATTTCAGTTCTGTTCTCTCATCTCAATTTTGGTAATTACTAGCTCACTCGCGCGCTTCGCGCGCGTCATTGACTGATTTTCTGAGCTTGCCAATAATATTAGGGTATTGATTGAATAAATTTTATCCGGTCGACACTACTATCCAAAAATACAGGTTTCTTGAAAGATGTCGGTTTGTCTGTCTGCGTTGCTCCGCCTGAAAAATTTGCAGAATGATTTCGTAGTAGACTTGATGTAAAAATTTCAAATTCACTGAGGCATACAAGCGAATAGAACTTCGACTTACAATTTTCTATTAACGACACATTTCTTTGGCTTGAATCCATGCTTGCGCGAATATCTCGTAAACGGTGGTACGCGACAAAATATGAGATTCCCATTCGGACAGATGTCAATCTACAGATTACGGATGACCCGCATATAAATTACGCGCGCTTGACAACACGACCGATCGAAGCTGCGCTGCGATTATCTCGAACCTCGCACGTCGGAAACAAACGCCCAATCAGAACACGAATAAAATGCTGACGGGATTTCGATTCCTTCTCCTTTTTAATAACGGATTCTTCGACCATCAATTGGAATAGGAATAATCAATTGAAAGTTCGATTCTGGGTTGAGGACATGCTACAGTATTGACATTCGATACCTATTTTTCATTGTCCCAAGCTAGTGAACGAATTTGTACAATTTTTTTTTTCCAACATTTGAGGCCTATCACGACTCAAAAATTTCCAACCTATTTGCATACCTTCCGACCATTTTGAAGGCAAAGAACTGCTTGGACAAAGAAAATCACAATTTCCAAAGAAACACCCATGTATACATCAAGAATACAGCAGCCATTATTTTCATAGTGCCCCAAGAGCTTGCGAGTGGAGTCTACTCACCTCGTCGTTATTTTGTCCATAGTAGGGCTGTTTGCCAAATGAGTAAACCTCCCAGAGTACAACGCCGAAGCTCCAAACATCGCTTTCCAAAGTGAATCGACCGAATATCACGCTTTCCGGCGCCATCCAACGTATCGGAAGCAGACGAGACCCACCGATCTATGTAGAATTTTTAATGTGAAGATAGAAGTGACTATATGGAATTTTTCAATTTGGGTCATCCTATGTTTGCTTAAAAACTATTAAATCGTCACCTTGTAATAGTCGCAGGTGTACACATCGCGCGACATCCCAAAATCAGCAATTTTTACAATCAAGTCAGGACCAACTAGACAATTACGACAGGCTAGATCTCTGTGCACAAATCTCTGTGACGATAAGTACGCCATCCCGGCTGCTATCTGCGTGGATATCCGAAGCAAGGATTCCTATTATCGCGTAGAACATAAATCATTGATTAAAGAGATAATTTTCTATCCTCTATCTTTGAACACGTACCATTAATCGATTCTCACCTTCGTTAATGGTGGTAGTCCGGGCGTCGGGCTTCTGAGCTGTCGAGAGTTAGCCCTGAGGACTTCGGCGAGATCGCCGTGTGGCATATACTCGAATACCATCCAGGGACCATTGTTCGTATCTCGGAGAACAACACCGATCAGAAAGAGGATATTTTTGTGACGAAATGCGGACATGATGTCCACTTCCCGCATGAAGTCCTCTTCGGCTTCGCGGGATGCAGAGTCCTTCAAGACTTTGACGGCAACAATTTCAGTCGCTTCCCCACGACTCAGCTCACCTGTATGAGATCAGATATGATTGATTAACCAAGATTAATCTCGAACTTTGATTTTCCATAACACGTGCGTGAAATAAGCCTTCTTTCACGCGCGTCGGACGTATAGGAAATCCATTACCTCTCACCGCAGCGAGCATAAAAATTATCCCTAGGGAGGTAATATTACCTCCCGCTGCGGCGGGAGAGGATGAATATCCGAGACTCACGCTCGAAACGCGCCATCTGATCGACACGCGTCAAATAAAGCCCATTTTGCGCCCTTATTATAAAAAATACTTTGTGCAACAAGGGGGGGGATAGGAATTTCTAGCTCGGGTGAGAGGTTTTCAACACTCGTCTTCGTCTCGAGCGTCTCCGGCGCCCTCACTACGACTCATGCTGAAAACCTCTTACCCTCGTTCGAAATAGCCATTTTCCCCCCAGTCACACAATGTACTATTTCATCATTGTATGGCTATAAACCCGCTACGTGAGAGGATAATCATTTCTCACCTTTGTACACTTTGCCGAAACAACCCTCGCCAATATCCTGGACGAACAAGATGCAGTCACGACAAAGTATCGGCACCTCTGGGGACCCGCAGGCAAAGTACTGCGGGTTTGGAGTATACTTGTTAGCGAGAAGTAATCCCTTCTTGAGATTCATCGGAGACGGCTGTAACATTGATAGTAACGTCACGTCGAGAACCTCGACTCTTCAAGTCTATAACACTATGTTACACAATATCAGTACCTACAAAACAAATGGCTGTAGAAGTTTACTATTGCTTATAGTCTGTAAGTAGTGGACATCATATGTTCCTATCACGTCTAGTTTTTGAGGTACCCGCCGATCATTCTTCAACTACCCTCATTTTACGCAATTTATAAAAATTAACGTAATTGACGATATCTGTTTTTTTTTTTTTTTTTTATGTTAGTGACTTTGTGATCAACTATCTCTGAGAAAATAAATTATTTTTCACGATGAATATTGAAAAAAGCGACCGTTGTCAGTGCAAAAATTCACCGAACAAATTTTGCTTCGTATCAAATCCTGTTTAGAAGCACTGGAAAAAGTTTTGTTATTTATTTTCATTGCAAAGTTTATCGTTTTGTTGATTTCACATAAGGACTCTGTAATGTTGTCTACGGCTGAATAAAAAAGTGGGTGAAAAGTGAACACATCTGATTCATTACATTACGAACAAGCGCGCGGTACCAATCTTCCAAAGCTTTTCAGAGCCGTTACGATGAGTTTCCGACCATGGGTGTACTACCTCAAAATGCTTGTTTAAGTAGCCCCTACACACCCTAGAAGTCTCTGCAGAGTTAAAATATACACCCTGTGTATAGGTATTGTATATTAGGGTGGCGCAAAAAAGCCGACTATTTTTTTTTTTCGAGTCTCCTAGGAAAATATGTTAGTTTATCATGTTTTAAGAGCTCTCTCCAAAAATCAGCTCGATTAAAATTTTTTTTAAAGTCGCTCATGAATTTTGAAATTCCAAAAATAGTCAAAATTTGATTTTTTTGTATCTTTTAATTTTTTTCCTCGTTACGGTAAATTTTTGTACAGGAGAAAAAATAACTTTCTCAAAGTTTCAGCTTAAAATATTTATTTTTAAATGTCGCTCATAATTTTTTCAGAATTTTTAAATGCACTGCTTTTGATATTTTCGAGCGACCTTTAAACACTCATATTAAGTTTTAATTTCTATTTTCACTTTTAATTAGTATCGTAACGAATGAGAATACACCACGAGATGAAAAAAAATTACACCCAACATCGAAAGTATGATTTTCTAATTCATCTATATTATATATATGTATATATTAGGGTGTTTCATTTTGTGGCAACTTTTTTTTTTTCAACTTGGAAACAGGTTGCACACTTGCATGAAGGTAAAATGGAAAGCCTGTTAAAATTTGAGCTCTTACTATGAATATTAAGAGGTGCCTCATCGCGAATTTCTATTTCCCATTTAAATAAGATGAGAAATTTTTTTTTTTTTGTTTGGAATTTCATACCTCGGTAATGGCATATTGTACAGACAAGCCCGTGACATATTTTCATAGAAAAATGAATGCTCTACAAAAAAGGTCTCTTATAATTTTTTGATAACTCAACTCTTTTTAATACTCACCTAATTTATTAATACGTTCTTGGTACTTTAGGTAAACATTAAAAAAAGTTGAGTTATCAAAAAATTACAAGAGACCATTTTTGTAGAGCATTCAATTCTCTATAAAAAATATGTCATGGGCTTGTCTGTACAATATGCCATTACCGAGTTATGAAATTCCAAATTAAAAAAAAAAAATTCCCATGATATGTAAATGGGAGATAGAAATTCGCGATGCGACACCTCTTAATACTAATATTAAGAGCTCAAAATTTGAAAGGCTTCTTATTCTGCCTTTCTGCAAGTGCACAACCTGTTTCCAAGTTGAAAAAAAAATTGCCCCAAAATGACACACCCTGATATATCTATACATCTATAATATAGATGAATTAGAAAATCATACTTTCGATGTTGGGTTTAATTTTTTTTTTAACACATGCACGATTTTCGCGTTTTTTTTTTACCTAAAAATCAATACATGCGTTACAATAAGTATGGTGTGCACCAAGGGCTAGTGGGGTTTTTGGAAGAGCCCACTTTATGCCCTTGGTACACAAGATACTATTTCATCTCGTGGTGTATTCTCATTCGTTATGATACTAATTAGGAGTAAACATAGAAATTACAACTTAATATGAATATTCAAAGGTCGCTTGAAAACATCAAAAGCAATGCATTTAAAAAAATTTTTCAATCATGAGCGACCTTTAAAAATAAATATTTTGAGCTGAAACTTTGAGAAAGTTATTTTTTTTCCGTGTACAAAAATTTACCGTAACGAGGAAAAAAATTAAAAAATACAAAAAAAAATCGAATTTTGACTATTTTTGGAATTTTCAAAATTTGTGAGCGACCTTTAAAAAATTTTTAATCGAGCTGATTTTTGAAGAGAGCTCTTAAAACATGATTAACTAACATATTTTCATACGAGACTCGAAAAAAAAATAGTCGTTTTTTTTGCGCCACCCTAACATACTATATATTCTCAATATGCGTTAAATATAGAGAAATAAACACGAACATTTCAAAAGGGTGTTCTTTTTCTTTTAATTTGTAACGTAGAGTAATCAGATATGCTTCCATCTCGGTCTTACAATCAGCTAACACCATGCACGAAAGTCTGTGATCCGTAATGAGGAAACACAGTTTGGAAAGATCAGAAGATCATTGCACCATCAGTCATGTGTAGGTGCGAACAGGAATCTTTGCTCGTTGGGCAAGTGAATAAGGTAGGTGATTAGGGTTCAAAGTACAAAGAAATATAATGTCTTTCTCATTGGATCTAAAGAGGAGAGTTATGCAGAGATGAGAGCTAACAATAAGATAAAGAGAGTGAATACGGATCAGCACGGAGTTTCTTCCGCCGTACCTAATGAAAAAATTTGAAACTTCGCAAGTTATAGGTGAAAAAATTTCATCGATTCTTATACTTTAAATAGTAGATTGAGTGGCAACGGATAGAACAAGATGAGTGCAGACCAGAGTGAAGTTGTCTTACATCACCCGTGCCTGCATTCATGTTTCATCCCGTGCCACTCGTTATATTTTTTATAACATCTGTTTGGAACTTTAAGTTTCAATGTTTGAGGCCAGTTGAATCAAGCTAATTTAAGGTTGATGGTGTGGGAAGCTGTTGGCGTACGTATTTATTTGTATCCATTTGCGGAAAAATTCATTTATTTATGAATAAGACGAGGTGTCAGTAATTTCGATGTTTAAAATATAATTGAATAGTCTAAAATTTGCAGCAAATAATCGACACGTAATAGGGCTGAAATGAATATGAATGTAGCTTTACCGGGCTGAAATCGAATCTTTTTTCATCACTAGGGATGAACAAAGTCGTTTTCGTCCCGCTAATTCATGCCGCCTGAAAATAGCTTGTTTCGACCGGCTAAACAAGCATTGAAAGTTGAACTGTCAGAACAGATGTTATGAAAACAAAATTACAGCATTTCGCCATGCCAAACAATGGTATAAAAATTCAAGAATGGGTCATAAAAAATTCCTGACTGAATTAATTTGTCGCTCTGCAAATTTTTTTTCGGTATCAGAAGATCGAAAATTTGATAAGGAGCAAAATTCCGCCGGTCTCATGTTGATTTGTCAAATCGTTAGGATTTACTCTTAAGTTAATCACATGCATCAACTTGTTAGTATATTCAATTGTCGCAAAAATCGATTTCCAATAGATGCCAATGATTCGTATTGCAAGGACATACCGCATGCATAAATAAGTTATTTAATACCATTCTATGTATGTAACAACACGTAAGCCTATGATGAAAGCTATGCTATACCTAGGTCTCGGTTCCATATAATCTTTTCTCTTCGATGCATCATATATTACTCTGCTTTGCGTACGTCTTGCATTTGTCTTATATCCTGACATGCTTTGATAATTAGGTTTCTACACTCCTACTAGTTACAACCTGTTCTGTTTAGTCGATACCATTTTACCAGTTTAGTGGTTCGAGTTATTTATGCTTTCGAATCGTGGAACAGGCAGGTGGTTTGGCTGAAATGCATATAGGCCGCTCATCGTCAGGCTTGGGCCTACGGGGTAGAGTTGTTTAAATTTTCTTTCATTTCAATGACTTGAATGACTTGAATGAATGAGTTTCGAGATTACGCTGAAGGCAGAATACTTCCAACTCTCCTGATTGTATATAACTACAAGTTCTTCACAAAGTGAGTGAAAAGTGTCAGCACTGCTTGTATTGAAATAACTGCATCCTCTTTTTGTTTCATTTATGAGACTGGATTCAACCGCAGAATCATGTCGACATCGTTCAAAACTATACAAATGCAGAGCCAATTTTTGACCTTTCTTATTTTATCTTGATTTTGATCTTTCTTGTCCTCAAAATATCATTATAAGTTGTGTATTAGTTATCTGCAGATGTAAGTCGACGCGTATATAATTCTCAAAAAAACTGAAGACGTCTTGCATCACCTAAAGTTTCGGTCCCCTTACTATCAAAACAGCATAGTTCAACATTTCCTATCTCCCAGTATAGCACTTTTTATACATAATTATACTTAATCCGATCCCGTGATTATATGTATACATATATACAGCTTAACGCTGCGGCGGAATGAACCTTGTATAAATGGTGCAACGTATTTACCACCAACGCAAGAGCCTCGACCACTGCCTTCCTGATCAAGCGCGCCAAGTATTTTAAAAAAACTTATTTTTTTGCTAGGCACCGCGCGAGACTCGACCGAGTCTATATACCCGAACAAGGACTAAACAACCGTTACGGTAATTTATGATCATCAATTTCTTCCGCCTCGTTATATACACGGAATTGGAATATCTATCGAAGGATGTAGCCAAGAAAAGCTTTCATTTGAGCCCTATTCCGATGAAATCAGTGAGCGGAGAGCTGAGATATGATTATTCAACATTTTAAAATACCCGGTTTCATCAAGATTTTTTCACCACACCTGCACCGAAAGTGCGACTTTCGGCCCCTTGCGTGAAAGGAAAGTCGTACTTAATAGTATTATACTAAAATAGTATACGTCACACGGGAGTGAAAGAGGCCATCCCAAACTGCGTTTTTGCCACCCTCGCCTTCGGCTCGGGTGTCAATCTCACACGCTGTTTGGAATGGCCTACTTTTACTCCCTAGGTGCGTAATGTACTAATTCATCGTCTAGTTCTTCAGTCAGACTGCTTAGACCTAAATCTATGGGTACATAGATGAGTAGAGTGGCCTCCGCTAGGCTACATAGAGAGAAAAGAGCTACCAAGTACGAGCATCAGTAGCTAGATGACGCTTCGGTTGGCGCTAGCATTGATCGAATATATGTATAGAGAGATTATGAGTAAACTTTACAGTTGTACAATTGATTGCGGATGTCAGTTTCTGTTTATTTGCATCATTATTTGAGTATAAATAACTGTCGGGTTAAAATTTCGAATCTAATAAAGTTAATAAACCAATGTCGAACGCTTCAATTGGTAAATAAGTTGTAAGAAATTAATGAATTGATTGCAAATGTAAATTTATGTTTATTCACGGCATTATTTACAATCTAGCAGTTCCTCGGTGACTGACTGAATTTAATCCATGGTTTGCTTTAACCTGAGTTTACATAATCGTAGTTCAAAGAAGAGATTGTGGAACTGGGCCTGACTCGTAGCATCACTTCGGACAATGACGGTCAGAAATACAACTATGTTTTGATTCAACGAGCAATCTATGGGACATCTCTGATGTAGATCCAGATTTATTTATTTATTTGTTATGCCGGGGCCTAAAAATATGCCAAAGGGCAAAACGCAGTACAAGTTTAGATACAGTTTCATGTAGCAGACAATCTTAACCTCTGGTGCCAACACCTTTCGCCAAATACATAACTGTGATCATTACCCACAAAAAATACATTCTCATGCCAAAAAATTGAAGCAATTATTATTTTATACAAGAATTTCTTCCTTGTAAAAAAAAAGATTCGAAATCAGATGCTATTGCTAAGCACCTACATTTGAAATTTCGACATAATTAATATCAAGAATACAGATGATAGATATCGTTCTTGATTCGACTCAATAAGCGGTTACGATATTACACTTCTTGAATTCATGCAGAACTAATTTTGAAATTGCGTTAGAGTTAAAGGGTGATTGAATTTTTCTTCGTGGGATCTGGTAGACAATAGACCGCCAGAAGTGGCATAGAATTCTATATACCTTCACATCGAGAGTGGTCGGAAAATTTATGCAATTCATTACGACCGAGAATGATTAGTGAATCAAATTCTACAAAAAGTTGTGAGATCCCCATAAAAGGCTTTCGCCAAGTACATTAATGTGGTCATATACAATATGTCTTTATGTAAAAATTTCCCCCTCGTAAAAAAAAGATCCGAAATCAGATGCTACTGCCAAGTACATACCTACGTCACATTTACCTTTTCTCAAATTGCTAATTAGGCCTTCCATAACATAGGTTTGATAGCCTTCTTGTCTTGCTACGTAGAACAATGGATATAGCGATAGACAATTGACGCTTTCATTGGTGTAAACAGAAAACATAAATAATAAAATATACAAAATTGAAAATTAAAAAATAAAACATGAAAATGGGAGATAGTGGTACTTGGCGTGCCTTCTGTAGACAACTATGAGGAAACAGCCATTGAACCATGTCAATAACCAGCTATATCCTATAGTGATATAAGACGTCAGCCCACCAAGTACCACTACCTCCAAATTTTGTTTTTTATTTTTTTATTCTTTATTTTTTATTCTTTATGTTTTCTGTTTACACCAATGAAAGCGTCAAGTGTCTATCGCTGTATCTAATGTTCTACGTAGCAAGACAAAAAGGCTATCAAAACTATGTTATGGAAGGCCTAGTTATCAATTTGAGAAAAGGTAAATGTGATGTGGATACTTGGCAGTAGCATCTGATTTCGGATCTTTTTTTTACAAGGGGGAAATTGTTACACAAAGTAAAATTGTAAAAATAATTGTAAAAAAAAACAATAAAAAAAAAAACTTTTGGCATATATATGTATATTGGGGTGTCAAAAAAAAAAATTGATATTATTTTTTTCGCTCCTACCACTCTTAACGTTAGTTCTTCATATAAAACAAGTCCTCCAATAAAAGACGTTCTGTATCTCAACTCTGAGAAGTGGTGCAAGCCATTTTTTTATGTTCACTCAATTTTTTGCAGCCCGCACTTTTCCTCACATGAGACAGTTTTGGAACTCGCCCAGATGGGCTTCCTGGCTTGTTCATACTAAATCTAAACGCTAAATAGAAGAATTCGAAATGATGTGCCCGTTATGGCGGAGCAAAGTTATAAAAAGTAGACTAATTTACATCGAAATTAGTACTCGACGGTCTTGGGGGTCATTTATCTCCAATCTGAAGTCGAGATGCGAAAATTTAGGGTGATGGATCGAAATTGTCGAAAGCAGGCTGAGTCGCATGAAAATTGCTACTTAGGGCTCCTTGTGTTCATGAATGTGAATTTGATACTGTTTTCAACTCATATTTGAAATGAGGGGCCGAAAAAACTCCGGATCACCAATTTTGATGCAAAATAGTTTACTTTACACAATTTTGGTATCCCATATTAGACCCGCGATTTTGAGTTTCTGTATTTCGACTTCAGAGCTGCAATCAGCGATCGAAAAAACCCATTCGAAGTAAGATTCTTGAAGATTGGATGTCAGGAAAAGTGTAGGCTTCAAAAAATTGAATGAATATAGAAAAATGGCTTGCGCCACCTCTTAGAGTTGAGATATAGAGCTCATCTTGTTGAAAGATTTGCTGTGTGTCAAAAACTAATGTTTAGCATGGTCGGACTAGAAAAAATACAATGTCGATTTCTTTTCAAGACTCTTTAATGTATGTAAAAAATACTTACGGTCAGAGAAGTTCGGCTACATTTGGATGCGCAGACTCGCCGTCTCTGCCAATACCATACCAGAAAAATTACCAAGGCGATGACAAAAATGCCACAAAACGTACCTCCAATAATTGTACTATTCGATATTTTTTGTGGATGTTCTGGTTTCACCTACGAAGTTATTATCTTTAATTAGTCTCTGACGAAACTGGGGCGATTTCATATGTATAATCTAGTACGTTATACCTATTTTTATTCAAGAGGAAAACGCAGACCAACCTTTTCCGCGTCGGGCAGCTCCGTTGTACTATTTGTCAGGTTTCCACTAGGAGGTATAATGTTATGTATAGGGCTCGGCGTCAGCGGAACTGTAACGTAAAGCATAATTTAGATAGTTGCCTGACGCATCTTGATGATTCGTTTACATATACCTAGGTATATACTTGTGAATATTTACCCGTGATGCGATTTGGACAGGTCAAAGAAGCGGTTGGTATCGAAGAGTCATGAGGGCAGACACAGATCGATGTGTTATTTTCAAAAGTTCTACAGGCCGCTTCCCTCCCGCACGCTTGACGATTTCCGTGACAATCTATCACCATCGCTGTATCGCCTTCGGTGGGTGGTTGAAGCCTCGCCATGGCGTCCTGCAACGGTTCCCTCAGTGGGGATCCTTGGGTATCAATGGGATCTGTGAAATGCGAATTGAAATGTCACTTTACACAAAACTCGGTTCGTCAGAATCGTCAGAAATAATCAGTACACGAATGGATTCCGTGCGTAAGGATGGAGGAAGGAGGAAGGATCAAGCAAGGAGTAAAGATTGCGTTATATTGCGACCAGAACGACTCTACACATACTTTCTGCAGTACAGAGTTGTATTTCGACTTGGAATATCGGACGCAGAAAGCCGATTTATGGAACCGATCAAATAGATTTGGTGGGAATGATCAGGTACGTCAAGTATTTCTCATCTGGTGCAAATAAATTTCATTTAACTTGGAGCTATCGATTGTATTCGTTACCCCGAATTTTTCTAATACAAATACTATTTTAACAAATTAAGGAAATAGTCTTTTCCCCATATTTGATCGCCAAATTTTGCTCAGTCAAATAAATATAATTTGTTCCAACAAATCCTTTTTCTCGGTTCATCAACGAGTTTATGACTTCTCCGAGATAGAAGGACAGTCATTACCGAGGATTCCTAGAGGACAATTGAAATGATCTTCTCCAGCCTAAAACAAAACAAAAAAAAAATTCTGGGTTCTGCAAGAAATTGTGCAATATTCCAATGTGAGTCTTCCAACTCTCCAATTGGAAAATGCACCTCCCGCTGCACGTCATTCTGCACCGCTCATTTGTATATTGTCGCATTCATCGGCTGTCTTGCAAATTATAGCGCGCAGGTCGTTTGCTAGATGGCTTTCTCATATCATGAGTTTATTTGTATAATTATAGTATATTATATACTACGCGATCTACATGTTATATGCTACTATCCTATGTATGCGCATATTCGTCCTGCGGCCCGTAGTGGAGCCCGAAATAATCAAGATCGAGCCACAGAGCGGCGTAGTCGTTGAACAGTGCGCCGACTGTTGAGCGGAGAGTAATTAGACGTTCGAGGCGGTGTCCTCTTCGCCGACCTCTACGGGGTCGACTCGTGTCCGGAGGGGAAATCATGTGGTCAGGTCCTGCACTTGCGGAATCAGTCCCAAAATTCACAATAACGAATGTGCGAAAAGTTTGGAAGCATAAATACTTCCAATTGAATTGTAACCGGTATTTTCAAAGATATCCCACTCCGATCCATACTCATCTAGAGAGCAGGTATCCGTATTTGAATCAGTGGATAATTAATCGGTATTGTGTATGTATATTTATACATCCACTGGCAGTATGTGAGTAGATTAATGAACACGTTCGAACAAGGAGAGAAATCTTCGTCGGCCCCCTTATGACCTTCAGCTATCCACTAAAGACTGTTGATGGCTATATATAAACGTCTTATACAGGGTGTATGTTTCAACTCTACAGAGACTTCTAGGGTGTGTAGGGGCTGCTTAAACAAGCATTTTAAGGTAATACACCCATAGTCGGAAACTCATCGTAACGGCTCTGAAAAGCTTCGAAAGATTTGGTACCGCGCGCTTGTTCGTAGTGTAATGAATCAGATGTGATCACTTTTGATCCAATTTTTTATTAAGCCGTAGAGAACGTTACAGAGTTCTTGTGTGAAATCAACAAAACGATAAACTTTGCAATGAAAAAAAAATAACAAAACTTTTTCAAATCCTGTTTAGAAGCACTGGAAAAAGTCTTGTTATCTTTTTTCATTGCAAATTTATGTTTTGCTGATTTCACACAAGGACTCTGTAATGTTGTCTACGGCTGAATAAAAAATTGCATGAAAAGTGATCACATCTGATTCATTACACTACGAACAAGCGCGCGGTACCAAATCTTTCAAAGCTTTTCAGAGCCGTTACGATGAGTTTTCGACTATGGGTGTATTACCGGAAATGCTCGTTTAAGCAGCCCCTACACACCCTAGAAGTCTCTGCGGAGTTAAAATATATACCCTGTATATTTTTTGAAGTACTGGCTAAATGATTACAGATTCGTGTATTTGCTTGAATCAGTCTAGAATTATATGTCCATGAATTATATTGGACTCTGTAACAGCGGGAGCTTCTCACAGGTATTCAACTTACAAATACAACACAATGAAAGAGTCTTGTATGGGTACATTTAAATAATTGCAAGAATTATCTTTTCCGACCACGTTGATAGGTTTGGAGGAATTGAGGTAGGTATCGGGATGATCCTTCGTTGTATAGGTAGCATTTCAGTTGCAAAAGTGCAAAGGCTGTATCACATATGTATATGGCCCAGTCCATATGGATTCACCGATGATTTTTGGCCACCACTCTCGATTAATTTGTAACTTTGGCATGTCAATTTTCATGCGATTTCATGTGACACGTCTTTTTGCGTTTTGGCGAAAAACGATTTTTGACCTCTGTGGCGCCATTTTTAAATTTTCATGAAAATTGGGTTTTTCCAAGAATAAAAAATCCATGTTTTTTTCAAATCGCCGCCATTTCGTCATCAATCATCCAATCGCAACGATTTTTTTTTTAATGTGCGCAATTTTATAAGCTTTAAGTTTGTTCTGGCAAATTGTGATTTAGTGCAAGGTTTTTGAGATAGAGGAGGAACACTGAAAATAGTCAATTTCAGGGAAAATTGATTTTCTCGAAAATACCATCTTCGATTTTCGTGAAAATTTTATATGTTTTTCAGTACCCAAGACGCCATCTTTCTGCCAAGTGGCAACATGCCGTTTTTTTTAATACGTGAGTTACAGCCTCGCGATGAAAAATCCGATTTATTCACGTTCTAGCGTTATACCTATGAGCAGATCCACGTCACTTCACTCAAAAGAAAAACCGTCAAGTCACGAATTTTTGTGCCATTCAAAATATCTTTAGTACTATGGAAAAAAAATACAACTTCGAGGATTTTGAAAAATTTTCAAAAATGGCGGAGTTAGAGCTATCTGAATTTTCGTAAACCGCTGTTGCGCCGCTATATTTCAAAATTCATATCTCCGAAAGTATTCATCGCAGCGGATTGATCCTTGAATCATTTTGTTGGTAAAAGAATGCGCTTTCATGAAAAAAAATGTCAATTCCAAAGAAAAAGTTTACTTTAATTTTTTTTTTTCGTCGTGTTTTTTTAAATTTTACTGCCATTTCCGCGGGACTCACAGAAATTCATGTAGATAATTTTTTTTAGATACCTGGATCCTTTCCCTTCAATCCTTAAAAAAAAATCTATGAAAAGAATACCTGGGCCGAAGAAAAAAAATAAAATGTGCCTATCCACGTCCGCGCTACTCCCGCAAGCGCGAAAGGGCCGATGTTTTCAACGATGATTCGCTGGATGACACTTAGTAGGACACCTCTGTTTGAAATCAATTCATAATTTTCATCGAATCAAATTTTTCCGATGCGGAAAACAATTTTGTCTCGACGACTTTATGGGATATTAGAATGACCGCATGTAATTTCAGAGTGCCACGAACTGTCAATGCTTTATCGAATCGATTTTGTAAAATAGATTCTTCCGCTTGATGTTCTGCAGACGTACAGTACGCAAAAGATATGCTGCGAAAATAATAACATGCCCAATTATATAGACCCAGCGGTGTTTGAATAGGATCGGAATTGCCAATCAGTTGTAAACTCGCACGTGAAGCTAATCTTTTAACAGTTCTGCCTACCCCATCACACGGCCCTTTCCCATCTGATGTAGCAAAAAAATGCCGTTTTATTTTTTTTCTTCGGCCCAGGTATTCTCTCCATACCCAAAAAAAATTATCTTCATGAATTTCTGTGAGTCCCGCGGAAATGGCAGTAAAATTAAAAAAGGAAACGACGAAAAAAAATTGAAGTAAATTTTTTTTTCGAATTAACATTTCTTTGCATGAAAACGCATTCTTTTACGAACAAAATGACTCAAGGATCAGTCCGCTGCGATGGATACTTTCGGAGATATGAATTTTGAAACATAGCGGTGCAACAGCGGTTTACGAAATTTCACATAGCTCTAACTTCGCCATTTTTGAAAATTTTTTAAAACCCTTGAAGTTGTATTTTTTTTTCCATAGTACTAAAGATATTTTGAATGGCGCCAAAATCCGTGACTTGACGGTTTTTTTTTGAGTGAAGTGACGTGGATCCGCTCATATGGGTAACGTTCAAACGTGAATGTAGTTGTCAACGATCATTCTAATCTTGAAGTTCCCGAAATCATAAATTATATTGTATACATGGAAGATAGAAATTATAATGAATATATGTGAAAATGGCATGTTGCCACTTGGCAGAAAGATGGCGTTTTTGGTGCTGAAAAACATATGAAATTTTCGCGAAAATCGAAGATGGTGTTTTTGAGAAAATCAATTTTTCATAAATTTGACTATCTTCAGTTTTTCCCCTCTATCTCAGAAACCTTGCACTGAATCGCAATTTGCCAAAAACGAGCTTAAAGCTTATGAAATTGCGCACATTTAGAAAAAAATCGTTGCGATTGGATGATTGGTGACGAAATGGCGGCAATTTGAAAAAAACATGGATTTTTTATTCTTGGAAAAACCCAATTTTCATGAAAATTTAAAAATGGCGCCACATAGGTCAAAAACCGTTTTTCGCCAAAACGCAGGAGCACGTGTCTCATGAAATCGCATTAAAATTGACATGCCGAGCTACAAGTGAACCGAAAGTGGTGGCCAAAAATCATCGGTGAATCCATATGGATATATATGGACTGGAATCCATATGGATATACATATATATAGTATGCAGCTTGCGCAGATAACCGGTGCAGGAGAAACTTCAATCTTCGAATAATAAGATTGAAGAATAACGATTTATTATTCAACGCTCATACTTCATCTCCCGTGCCTAAAAACTACCTAAATTAGTAACGCCACAGTTGTTTACGAGGATGGCTACCAAAACAAGCAACACGATACCGTGATCCAAAACTCACACTACCCTGCGCCAACCATATGTCGTTTATCACATACTCTCGCACAGGCCTAAGCCTGAACTCCCCGTTACGCGGTCTTTCGGACAGATACATCGACCCGATATATATGGTGCATCTAGAACGTACAAGAGGTCGAGGGGCTACCCCTCATGGCAACTCTTGAGTGGTGCTTCTGACCCGTCGGGCCCCATCTCACGTTTGGGCATTGCACCAGGGCAGACTAGGGCTCGTATAAAGGGCCGCATATTTGGAGCCGGTCGAGATCGGCGCGGGGGGGAATCTTCGGACAGAGAAGCCATTCATCTGGTGCTCCGGACTCGTAACGGGTCAAGGCGTTATCTCCGCGGTCAGCCATCTCCGACGCACCAACGTGCCTATACATATTAGTAACCGATGGGCTCTTCCCTACAGTATGCGTGTTGGCTTTCCACACGTGTCTTCGTGCGGCTAAGTCGCTATCCACTGCTCTCTTATCCTTGTAAACTATCGTTGGCTATCGCTTGGTGTCTGCGGGATGAGCCAAGCTCGTTGCGTATACGCAACAAGTACGATTGCTACGCGCTACGATCAATTCCAGGCGATGTGCTCTGAATCCGGCACGAAGACGCCTAGCGATACCTTCCTGGGTGAAGTGACCTCGCAATCAGTTAAATCTTCGCGAATCGTTGGTTCAAATTCCTTTCGTTTTATTTATTTATTTATTTTTTCTTGCATTGCGAACTATGCGAATCCAAGAACCTTATACCTAGATACCCTGCAGATATAGTTAATGTAACGTGGAGGCAAGTCTTTCACCGATCGTTAACAACTCCAGAAGTTTAGAAATGAAAACCGATTGAGCCCCATCGCTAACTAGTCGTAAGCCTTTCGATATCTCTGCACCGTATACTACTGCTTTCGGGTTCAGATAAGATATCATCGGGGGTATACCTATCTCAGCTTGCCAGACTGGAGCAGCCCGTCAAATGTTTCGGAGGTTTAAAAAGTCGGACAAAAAAGGGGTACCGTGTAAAGGAGAGGTTCGTTATTCTAAATATCGAGATGTTTTCGAACAAAGATTTAAGACCCAACACATCAGCTTTCCATTATTTTTTTGCGCTAGACGCAGCCGTCAAGAAATGTCGTAAACCATCGTCCGGAGGGGAGCAGCAGTGATATTGGTGTAGTACAAAATATACGACCGATCGCCCAAAAGACGTATTGCCGATGGCATTCGACTTGACAGTTATTGTAAGTCAGCTGCATAGTCAAGCCTAGGTCCTATCAGATTATTTATAACGTATAGTTGTTGGACACGATATTTGATCAGGAAGACATTGCCTAATGTTATGCTCGCGCATTGAACTATCATAAAAATGTTCCCAAGAAACATATATGACGCAAATAAGAACTCATAAATAATCATATTTTTCACATCGCTTTTTAAGTTTTATCTCATTTAATGGCACCGAAGTTCTGTTCGTCTGTTCGCAGTGTGATGCATGTATACCTAATCCGTCCGGAATCTCCGTGCAGAGATCCGCAACATTTTGTTATTTATTTCTCGGGTTATCAAACGGTTATCCCCAAATACATCCGATGTGATATTAAGCAAGAACTATACGTTTTATCTATACGTTGTAATAAATTTATGGTATTCCTGTCGATAATTCGATAATTCGATAATTCAATGCCCACATCTGTAGCCTCTCGTGTAACATAAAAAACTATCGTTCACTCATACATGCGAACTATGTATAATAGTATCATACTCTACTTTAGTATGTATAATCTACATGTAGTGTGTTACGTAGTTACTAATTGTCGAATGGTAGAAAGAATTCACTATAGATGAATGAAATCATTTATATCATATGTATATTTTCTATATTATAGATATCTAATATAGATCATATTATATTATCGCGTCTTCTTATATTATTTTCAGAGAAATCAAATGCGTATTCAAACTATCTTAATAGTCTGAAACTGATTGCGACGAAGCGCTGCAGTGAGGAGCCGTAATGCTTCTAAATGTTCGAATGCCTCGAATAAAAGCGATAACGTAATTAATATTGATTATTAAGAAGAAAAAAAAATGATGATAATCTAATAACAAAGTACTGAACTGTTAAATAATGACTACGTACATCTACTGCAGAGCATTCGAGACCATGAAACTTTGCATTTCGATTGCGGGCAGCGAATGCATTCAATTAGAACCAGGTGCGGTGAGATGGACGCTGGAGCAGACGACTATGCGTGGTCGTTGACCAAGGGCCAAATTGGAACTGGTCTGCCAGCTCTTTGGCTAACTGAGAATGTTTATTGAAAAGGGAACAATATTGACCAAGCAAACAATTAGATTATTTTTATACTTAACGTTACATTTGTGTATATAGGCAATATGGTGAGACGCGAGCCTGGAGAGATTAGACGAGCGTCTCATCGCATAACTGTAATGGACTTGGATCAGTATTGTAAATAACAAACGCCGTATATCATGCATAAACCAGGGAATTTTTTTTTGTTGCCAATTTCTATTATTTTTGGATATCTGTAGGCGCTTATCTCTTCCACGTATGTTCAAATAACTGTATATTGCAGCGTGGACAAATTTGAAAACTTGTGGTTCCGAGTAAAGGAAGCTTATTTGTAACACAGATATAGAAATAACGTAAATTATGCTCATGAAAAAGGAATATGACAGGAAAAAAGGATTGGACTATGTAAACGTAGATGGTAATAAGAGGTAAATAAAGACTCAGAATGGTAGCGCATTGAATTGAACGTGGAACTGCGAGAAGTATAAGGATGTTCTATCAAATTGAAAATGGTTAGACATCCTATGTAATCGGAGATGGAACATTAATAACGTAGAATGCAGATATTAACAAGCAGCATTCAAAAGCATTCGAAATATTTACCGTTTAATTCATTAGTAACGCGCATCGTGAAGCCTCGTGTGTTATATCTACTTCGTTTATACACAATTTGGTTGATTGGAGATTTCCAGACAACAGTAAAATTAACATTTCTAAGTTAATAATGAAGTTCTTCATATAATTAATTTCATTGTAAGTTAACAAAATTCGACCTAATTTTCACGCTTATGACTGATGCTTCGACATTTATCCGTTACCGCATTAGTACGTGAAGACGAATCTATGGAAACAATAGGAAATGGAATCTGAATATTGCATAAAAACAACAGAATCTATTTGTGTACCCGATGCACTCGATGAGGAGAAAGCCGCAGCGATTGTCAAGCTTTACTGACAGATAACTATAGAATGAATCTACATGTAACTAAAGCGATCCGTATGTATGTACATTTCTTCAACAACAATTATGAGATAACGGCGTAAGTTTGCGGTATTGTTTAGTCTGATGACCCCAGAAAATAAAGAATTGAAACATGTGTTGTATTCCGCAATTTTATGCGCGTACAAATGCAATAAGACCATAAAATTTCCCTTTTGTAAGGTAAAACGAAATTCTACTTGCCATGACCGCATATTCGTAGTCCAGTTGGAAAAGAAAACTTTCAGCTCTTATCGTTAACACCTCGAGCATATTGTGGAAAAAAAGAGTTTCGTCCCCCGTCGAATAAACTCTATATTTATACTGCATTAAACGCAACCAAAACGAAAAAGGAGAAATATAAGTTGAAGAGAAAGATGAGGCGAAGACGATATCGGGGAATAAGAGATATGGGGGGGATACGGAAAAACTATAGACTAATAAGAACAGAGTGATAAACTGTTACGCGTCTAACGGCCGAGATCGTGCCTCTTAGGCAAGAGATGAGGGATGTTATTCGAGATTGAGAATTGTCTTGATCGATGGTTACCTGCGTGCTCTCCATGCGCCAGGGCTCTCCTCCGTTTGGTAGATCTCCTTGGAGCCATGGAGACTGTAGGGTATTGCAAAGGACGGGATGGTCGTGTGCACCAAAAGCCACTGGACAAACACCAATAAAACCAACAACAGAAACTGTAACGAGTGTCTACAGGATTAACACGATCACCGGCACCACCGTCACTACCTTGGCAATAGCCACCACCTTCGCCACCACCACCACAATTACCACCGGTAGTGGTAGCAGTAGCAGACAGCTTCAAACTTTGTTACCACCTCCCTGCTAATTTGCCCATTAAGAGCTGCTCTTCTTCGCGCATTCTTGCGACGCTAATCGACGGCCCTGTAGTGTTGTCAGGGTCTGCTCGATTTACTATCATATACACCGCGATGCACCAGCTAAAAAGTCATCAAAAACAATAACAATAAGGAAGTTAGCACCTAGCTTTATTCCGCATTGTGGGTTACCGATCACGTCTCGATAACGTTTCGGGATATTATTAGGTATCCCTCGAATGTAAGTGATGAATTTTTAACAGCACATCACATGGATTGTTCAATTGTTGTCTAAAGAATTTTCGCAGGTTTATGGGTTTTGAGAAATATTTGCCGATATCGGCAGATCGATTGACAAACAGGCAACGGGACGGGCAATTCACTGTCTCTCTACTGACTCGTAGCACTGACTGACTCCCTCGCAGAGACCGTACGCGTATGTACCTACTCACTGGACAAACTGCTGCCCAAGTGCCCACCCACGGGATATATGATCACTGCGCTCTGCCACTGTGGCACACGCGGTAGTAGATGCGTGGAACTTTGAGGGGTGGCTGCAACCGGCTGCAGCTGAAGAAGATGGCGTCCTGTTGATCTTGACTTCTTTTAGGTATAATTTATTTACAACCTACTCGATACATGGCACATTCTAAACGTGCGAATGTACGTTTCCGCGAATCTATTCACCGACGGGCAACGAATACTGAACGGCAGTCGGCAACCTATAACCGCAGCTATACAATTTGACGGAGACGTTTCGCGGATAGCTGCCGACACGTCTTTCGTAACGGGTGCTAGCTTTTAGTTCAGATTTCTGACCAGATTCTGCTGATTGACAGTTTTTACACTTGCGCACAATGTCGTGATTAAAAAAGATGTTGGTTTCGTTTTATAAGGAATCATGTGACAATTTTGCGAGAGGTTGAATTGACCGGAAAAGTAAACCACGTCAAATCGATTCGGTGTGATCTAGTTTTACATCCGTTCTAGAACGGAATTACAGAACAATCTTCGTTCTTTCTTTCTCTGGACCGCGTGTGCTTCTTACTGGCAACTAACTTTCAATGATAATTTGGAACATTGCTTACACAACACAACAAAATCGAACTTTTTTTCTGTTGCATGAAATATTTTAATGGTTATTTACTAATTCGAGGTCGCTGATTTCGAATCTACCCTCAGTTTTATTCTAGCAGCTTGAGTTTTTTAGACCACAGTGTATAGTTTTTTTATAATTAAATATTTTTGTACGGTTTAGTACATCATTTTCTCAGAAAACATCCCCTCCTTATAATTCAAAAACTAGAGCTGATACAGAAAAACTGATAACATATTTGAAATCAGCGTCAAAAATTAACTCAAAACGATATAAAATATTCCACGCAACAGACATGCTGTTGGGGGGTGTTATCTTATACCTCGCATGATTTTAACTTATGGGAGTGATTGTGAATCGAAACGGAAGGATTTGTTTAAATTCCTTTTGTGACCGAACGTTCTGGAGTCTTAATTGCCTTATACATACGCATGTTCAATTCGACAACTCGATTTCCGAGGAAAATGTTAAAGGAAATATCGTCCCGTATTGTGATTTGTTTTGTAGAGAGTACTGTGCGATTTTGATCTTATCGGAGTGTTGTGTGTTGATTGCGAGCCTGGTCTGATATTGCTTCATTATTCGAGCGTAGGAGAGACTTGTGAAGAAATTTTTTAATCTAGTCTATTGAGAACTTGCGACGTTTTTACGCTCAATTGTTCGCAAATTTATAATTCTATCTGAAAATTGCCTCCAAACTGACACATAGGACCGTGTACTTTACCCCTTACCCCCTAACGGCATTATCAAACATTTTCCATAGCAAAACAAAATTAAAAATGAATCTAAGATCCTTAATATGGTGGAATTCAATTTTCATTCTCCAAATCAGAAATTCTAACGGATCAAACCGCTGAATGCGTCTGAGCAGCTCGGAATACCCCGAACTATTCGGGTTTCTCATTGATCTTCAGTCTCACTTTTCCGTGAGAGGTTTTTACCTTACGATTTTTGTCACAAATCATCGTCGGAGCTTGGGTTCCTATATACAAAAGCCGGTTATCAAAAATACCATACATATGTTTCATATATATTTGATTTGAAAATACTACTCTGGGCAGGAAAAATGCGGACACGATCCTACTTTCACTTTTTATGTGCGTATATGACCATTTCTTTTATATTGATACGCCCACAGACGTCACATATGCACATACGGATTAACGTGATCGTTTCTTAGATAAAGGGTCAAACTTTCAATCTTATGTTACATACAGAGATAGAGTCAAAGAGAGATTACTATGGTAACAAAAAAAAAAAAAATCGTATCAGTGAAATGAAATTGTGAGACGAGATTTCGTTTGGAATAACTGAATTCTTAGTCAGAACAAGTGAAGAATTATCACATCACCAAATTGACGATTTATTTACAAATTCTCAAGCGATCAACTAAATCAATCATCTCATTTTTAAATCTTTGGTGGATTTGAAAGTAAGATCGCCGGTTCAATTTCATTTACTGCGAACTATCCATTCCAACCTTGAGGTTCAAGATTATTAGTTACATAAATACTTTGTATCAAGAGACTCGGTAGAATCTCGCGCCAGGTACATTAAATCGACCGAGTCTCTATACCAGCATGAGAGCTCTACGGCCTATACGGCGATTATATTGTATTTCTTAGGCCCACGAAAAGAGACGGACGGGAAAATAAGAGCGTTCGCTCGTCTAGCTACGAACAATATAGACTATGGCCGTTAGTAAACGTTTCGGCTGCATTCGTGGCTTGCATGTCACATGATTATACGACGTGAGAGAATATAGGTACATATCTAGCTATTCGTTATTACAATGCCTGAAAATGAAAATGCAAAAACACCCCTTGAATAAAGTTCCAATTTTTGAGGTTATGAAGATAGTCACTGTCAAATTATCAGATGCAGATTTCTGGATCTGGATGGATGAGAAAATTTGTACGTTTCAAATAGCGAGCGTCGTGACAAAAGTCTTTATGTTTCAGCTACTAATAAAATTGTCATGCAATTACATAGCAACGGGGGATAAATAGTAGTACGATGCGAACAAATAGTTGACCGAGATTCGTACGAATATAAATACCTATATACGGTATATACCCCGACGGAAGACTACAGCCTACGCACGACATCTACTTATAAAAATCTCATAACGTAATTTTTTACATATTATAATTCTCTTTAAGAATAAATCAGTTGATGAAGGTAGATGAGAGAGATAAAAAAGTTATTATATTTTCTAATAAAGAATTTGATTCAATATTAGCACTGTTATTTTATCGATATTCTTTCTCATAAATAGTCTTTCTTTATGGAGGAATATATTCACAAATTCATATTATGAATCAAGTTGTAATACGGATGTCCGTCATGAATCACTAATGCCACAAAATAGTCGGTTTTGGACCACTGTGCGTCGTGACACAGGTATATTTATGTTACAGCTACTATAACATAAGTATCATGCAATCATACAGTAACAGAAGACAAATAATAGTATGATACAAAAAAATAATTGGCCGAGATTCATGAGGATGTATATTTCGATGGGAGCCAACATGTTGCACCTAATAATTACTCTTTCTCCACCACACTTGTTTTCACAACTTCTACCGGCAAACTGGAGATTCGAGGGCTATCCCAGGTGTCAAAATATTTCGACCTGTTTCATCGCGAAGTATATGCTACATTATCTAATAGTTGGTTTAGGAAAAAAACGTCAAATTCTTTTTTAATAAAAATTGAGTTTTGGGCGAAAAAGAGAAAAAAATTGAAATTTGTTCAAGAATAACTAATTTTGCAACAAGTGAATATGAAAAAAAGGCGTTCTAGGGTTTTACATTTAAGACTGCAGGGAGCATTCGAAAAAATGGAAGCGGATTCGAATTGGCTCAACCAGTTCAATTATTTGAATACCTGGAAGTGGGGAATATTTTATAATTATTGTTGCATACAGTAAACATACAAAAAGCAAGATATTAAATAGAAATAAATATTTTTTATTAATGCAACACAAATACAAATAAGTGGCAGAATATTGATAAAAGACAAGGTATTTATAAAGCGCATTCACTATACTTCAGACTATTTTTACATATGAAGAACACTCTATTCATCCAGGAAAACTTTATTTTGGTTGGAAAAATGCAGGAAAATGACGAAAAGAGCGAAAATTTCTCATCCAATTATTTGCAAAAACACTTAGGTGGTGGGCATACTGGGTTGATGACAGTCCAGATATGACTCTTACTTAGTGCTGGTCGAAGGTAAACCTTCGTATCGTAGGGCCAGTCGCCAAGTAAAATACCACTACTATACCCAGATATTTCAGAGAAAGGAACCGAATTTTGCCCTCCTCTTATTTAGGAGGAATTCAAAATCAAAATCTCGACTGTGCCTTCGAATATTCAATGTGCTGGGGAAGGATTAAACATCTGAAAACGTAATTTCCCACAGTAGCACGTGATTCCATATAACAGACAAAATATTTTTATGACGTTGCAGCTCATCTTGATAACACATTCCGAACACTATGGTTAATTGTTGGACTATAGTTGATGAATAATTTTTTTAGTATTGGAGTCCAAACAAATTGATCAATTTCGTCGCTAGTAGCTCACGGTAGTTTTATATATGTTTTTATCAAATTCTACAAAAGTAGTGAGATCCCGAAAAAGCATCTCCGGTGCAAAACCTTTCGCCAAGTACATTAATGCGATCATTACCCACAAAAAATACATTCTTATGCCAAAAAAATATAAATAATATTACTTTATGTAACAATTTCCCCCTCGTAAAGAGAAGATCCGGAATCAGATGCTACTGACAAGTACCTACGTCACATTTACCTTTTCTCAAATTGCTAATTAGGCCTTCCATAACATAGTTTTGATAGCCTTTTTGTCTTGCTACGTAAAACAATAGATACAGCGATAGGCAATTGACGCTTCTATTGGTGTAAACAGAAAACATAAAGAATAAAAAATAAAGAGTAAAAAAATTAATTTGGAGGTAGTGGTAATTGGCGGGCCTTCCGTAGACAACTATGAGTGAACAGCAATTGAACCATGTCAATAACCCTATATCCTATATAGTGATATGAATCCAAATTTAGAAAAAAAAAAATTTATTTTTTATTTTTGATTCTTTATTTTTTTGTTTACACCAATGGAAGCATCAATTGCCTATCGCTACATCTATGGTTCTACGTAGCAAGACAAGATGGCTATAAAAACTATGTTACAGGAGGTCTAATTATCAATTTGAGAAAAAGCATATGTGGAGCAGGTACTTGGCAGTAGCATCTGATTTCGGATTTTTTTTTTTCTTACGAGTATACTATTTATCCCATTAATGTACTTGGCGAAAGGTTTTTGTACCGGAGGTGCTTTTTGGGAGATTATATTTGGGAATCACAAACCCGGACTATATAGTTACGAATCCAGGACGTAAACGAATAGCCTGTGTTATACAGCCGGAAAGCTACATTTCAACTGCAGTGACGTGCGTCCGTCGGTTCACAAGGGGAGCCTTGTTTTCTTGAGAAAAGACTTGCAAATGCAGCGATTCACAAGACAAAGCTATAAATTGGGAAAGGAGATAAGAAAACGAAGACTCCACTGACCGTAAGTCTAAAGGCTCTAAATGCTTTCATTTCAGGGCTATTCATGTTGGATTGGACTTCCCTAATACTTTACGTTTGTCGAGTGTTTAGGTAAATAAGTAAGCAAATATTCTATGATATGCGTCACTCACGGTATACCTAGCAAGTATCCAAATTTGTATTTCCGTTTGGAGGAACGTTGTGCCACTCGGTATCTAAGCTCCATTTGCCATTTGATGAACAATATTCCAATTGACGATTTAGGTGAAATTTCCTTCGCGTATACCTGCAGTGTACGGCAAATTCGAGGTTTCCACGTATCCCTTATTTCCACCGTACAAACGTGAATTACACGTCCAATCAATGACCACATGTTTATTGGGTATATTCTTAGCTGACAATTTTCAACCTAGTCCATTTTATGAAGCCCATTATAGTCATTAAACATTATTCGAGAAAAATGGATCTTGTGTAATTTTCAAAAGTCCACCATTCATGTAAGTACCTACGAAAGATCCCCTGACAATAAGATTAATTCACGTCTCTATCGAAACAAACTTGATAACATTATTCTTGATAACATCAAGAACGTGTATGTGATTAAACTAACAATAGACTTTATGTAAAATTGATACTTGAACAATCCTCAAATAAATGTGTTCGGTAGATCGTTAATTCTTGGATATTTTGTTGGACACACTTCGAATAAAAATTTATGATTCCCTTATCCGTTGAGTTACAACTAACTAATCGGGATAATATTTCGATGACTGGTCGTAACAGAAAATTCAATAATTTCTGTAATAACATTTTTGAACTGCGTTAAGATATTTTCAACATTCCTATACTCTTAATGTAACATTCAAATACACCATTAGGAGACCTGAAATGATACGAGGAATCAAGCATTCCCGTAACTGTGACTTGGATTTGTAAAGAGTAGTTCCATTTTTCATGGAATATGGTAACTTTGTATATCTGCGTCGGCATCCGCGTTCAAATTCAATGGCTAGACTATTGCCATTTCTGAGAAAAAAAATACATGGCAGCTCTCTCGGAATGACGCAAAAAATATTTGTTTGAACATACACAACCATAAATATACTATAAAATCTATCCATAATACTTTGTTGTGACGGCGGAAGCGGGTACCAGAGTCCTTACGCTAGAACCGAATTCTCCGCCCTGGCTCCGCAAAAATCAATAATTAACTACTTTTATCATTCCTAGCGAGAACGGGCGGTTTCGCGGATTCATCGGAGCTCCTCGCCACAAGCTGCACAGTTATTTTCGACATTTCTGTTCCCAGGCAAAGACGCCCTGGCACGAAACAACGGAACAGACTTCGTGCCCGTGTAAGACGAGCTCATGCCCACTCCGCCTTTCGCCGCGAGCTCTATTATTACAAATGCCGGCGTGGCTCAAGGCTTGCTGGAATGAGAGAATCGAGAGGGTGGAGAAGTCGGAGGATGGCGTTTATGTTTACTCTGGGCTACAGTCTTACACCTGGACATAAGAATAGCGCTGGATTCTTTTGGTAGAAGTGTTTACTCTTCTTTTAAATTGAAGAGCGAATAACAAAAGGATTCCATACGATATCTTTCACACTATCTTTTTCCCTCGCTGGCACACGACCTCCAGAATTCCCCGCGACGTATACACATACTGCGAAACATTTGTGCTCGTCTGAAATCTGGTGCTTACAATCTTTTTTCTCATATAGTGCAGTAAATGTATTGTTCGAGAGAAATAACTGAAAAAATAGAATTCTCAAAACTATTCAGCAACCCAATTTCAGTGACACCACTGAACCGGAAGCACTCGGCTGATGCGAATAAACAAAGGCAGAGGTCGGTCGGTGGCCGTTTGTTCAAAGAGATAACCGCGAGGCCAACGCCGCACTTGGATCACGACCATTCCACACATAATAAACGATCCTTTAATGACTGACTCGGTCCACAGCCGACAGGACTTGCCACGGTTATTCTCCACCGTTGTCTAAACTTTCCACCCCTCTCAGGACTCCGTTGCGATAACCACATGAAGTCAAACGATCCTCAACTTTAAAAACAAATCAAAGAGTGCCGGTAGCACGCTTCGGAAAAAGCTTGAGTACAAGAACGTAAAGAGACTTTCGCTGGATAATGATCAGGCGGTAAAAAGTAATTCTCTTCGGGTTGAACCGAGCCACCCTGGCTTGAGGAGTGCAAAACATACGGGAGGATCTAGGAGTGCGACTGCTTTCAACATAGAATGAACGGGTTGATTCTTGTTCTTCGACGAGCTTTCGTCGGTATATGTATATCCCTAAGCACCATACGTCCGCCACTGTCTTAGCTACGGCATTGCGCCCAGATGGTGGTTGTTCGGGGATAGTCTAGAATAATAAAGCGACAGAGACATAGAGATGGGAAGTGTTTGTATTTCTTGACGTGGTCCGCATACCCGCAGGTTCTCTGATCCCTCCACGACGGGTACCACCGCAAACGTATGACACGTTGCAGCCGGCCTGAAATTTTTCATCCCGTTGCTAAATTTTTGCCATTTTTTCTTCTCGAACGATATTAAATATTAATATTCCCATTAGTACTGAGCGTGTATATTTTTCCACACTTGAAATTATGAGCGATTTATAGCCTGAAGACACCAAGCCGTTGTGTATAATACAATAGTGTGGATTACTGTACGTATAGAGCTGCTTAACTTGGAGCTGTATTTGGAAATTAGAGTCGACGACGCCGCAAATTGAATATCGGGCAAATTATTTAACCGATAAGTGAGCGGAAGTCACTTATCAGTCTAGCATAATTCTGTGGAAGAAGATATAAGACTTATAACTGTTGTAAATATTCAAGACGCGCCCGATGCGGGCGCTAAATTATGCAACTTTCGAGGCGGGTTTGGAGACCGTGTCGAGCCCAATTGAGCTCAACTCCTTAATCCTTGGTATCACGTTCGCGCGTGGGACTGCTGAATAAGTCCCGAAAAGGAAATGCAAATCCCAACAAAGTGCGCCGCCATTAACAAGGGACCAGAAGCTGGGACTCTGATTCCCGAGGGATTGCTCCATCGAAGAACAGCACCAGAAATTTACGGGGGCCAGTCGTTATTATAAGCTATACATATAAGTATATGCCTATGTCTAAGACAAGCCATTTGACACCTCCAGAATGGGTTGGAATGTTTATTATATTTGCCGTGGGCGAGTCAGGCCCTGGTGGGTTACCATCGAAGTTATAGAGGTGAAGGTAAAGGTGGAGGTGGAGTTGAAATGTCTCCGAACCGCGTTATCCGCGCCGATCGCCGGTTTGATTACCGCCACGGTTTGCAACGGACAGGAAATTCTGTATACGTCCCATAGTCACGACCTCAACATGAGATGCCCAGACGAAAACCAAAGAAGAAGTATAACATTTATGCTGCGGATCTGATACTTGTACGGTACCTTGTCGAATATATTGTATAAAAAGCGTCAAATACGATGGTTGTCAATGTAACAGGCATAACGACAGACGTGACAGTTTTTTTGTATGTGTAGAAAGCACATATTGAGATTAATCGAATTCAAATCACGGCAGAAGCTTATTTCGCCTGAACTATCCATTTTCAGGCAAGTATGGTGAAAATGCTGTATCTTTGAGAATCACATAAAGAATGTGAAACAGATTTTCAGCTCTCACGTAGAAAAAAATTACCAATTATAGTTGAGTATGAACATTTTTCGCCGATTTTTGTCTTTCTTACCGACACCTATGTTGTAAGGTACCACCGTTGACTGAATATACTTATTCAGTTATCGGTACGTACTACTCAATTTTTTGTAACACTGAATCTACTCACCTCAAAAGGCGTTCGACTGCTAGTAAGTACATACATGGGATCCGAATACTCGAACGAAATTCTTATTTTCAAAAAGAAGCAAGAACACAAACTGCGATGTGTAGGATCTATTCTTCATTTTTGGAAAAGGAAAAGGTCTTATTTGTAAAATAATGTAATATAGCTCATTTCTTTGAATAAAGGAAATAATTTTTTATTTCATTTCTGATGAAATTTTCATTTTCTGGCGATCTAAAAGTATAGAAGCATTGATATTAACAATATGTAATTAGGTGTAGAGACATATCTTGTAGAATATTAAAAATGTCAATGTTTTCAGGATTTCAAGATCTAAACCTTGCAATTACGATATAATATGGACAAAGCCAGACGACACAATAGTACTCTATAGTCTATAGGAATATGAAAATCCGCGTAGAATAACAATAATGATATCGCGAATATCGAGTACAGACATCACATGCGATATCATGAAATTACAAAGAACATAGATATAATTGCTATCACGATATGTTTGATAAAATGTACGATGTTTAGTTCAAACTAGCTGATTATTGTACTCATTCACTTGCTTCGCTCGCTCACTCGTTTGATTTTGCGTTGTCCCTCATTCGCTATACGCTCGTTCGGTTGTCAGTGGTTTTCTAATTGTTTAAAAAATATGTTGTCACAACTTACATGAAATATTCTGTTTAATTTTTTCCACACCCATTCACAGCACGGAAAAATCTCAATAACTCACACATTAATTTAGGAGCGTTCTTGAGATTAATATCATATATGTATATTAGGGTGCTTTCTTTGGGACTATTTTTTTTCTTCGCTCCCGGCCTGAAACTTTGTTGGAAATGCTAAAAACAAAATTCCCTCAAAATATAAGCCGTTAATATTAATATTAAGTACTCGCCCAGAACGTGAAATGATTTCTCATTTAAATTACATGGAAATTAAAATTTTTTTTTTTTCAAAATTCTATAACTCGGTGGCATTTTATGCTATTATATCGCCCAAACTTGCAAATTACTCAGCATTGAGCGCTCTACAAAAGTGCCCATCGCGACTTAACTGTAACTCACACTAAAGTCAAATTTTGTAGAAATTTCTTGTATTTTTAGTGACCTGTACTGCCTCACCGGTGTGAGTTACAGTTAAGTCGCAATGGTACACTTTTGTAGAGCGCTTAATGCTGAGTAATTTGCAAGTTTGGGCGATATAATAGCATAAAATGCCACCGAGTTATAGCATTTGGAAAAAAAAAATGTCTATTCCCATGTAATTTAAATGAGAAATCATTTCACGTTCTGGGAGAGTACTTAATATTAATATTAAGGGCTTATATTTTGAGGGAATTTCTTTTTTAGCATTTCCAACGAAATTTCAGGCCGGGAGCGAAAAAAAAATAGTCCCAAAAAAAAAAGCACCCTAATGTATATAGCAGTGAAGTCCGAAATCGGATAGCACGGTAAGAACAAATTTCATCACACTATGGACCGATAATACTCCTTCATATCTGATACAAAAGGTTTTCCACCTTATGTATGAATCATCAATACACGTATCATTGGTCAGAAAAGTACTATCGCTCAACGAAGACCAACGAGAAAGTTTCGCTCTAAAGTGAAATTGGTAATGTGACATACTCGCGCGATTGAGTTAAGATAATCATAATTGAATAAAATTAGTCTCACCAATTGAATGGATGTACTGGCGGAATCGGTTATTTCCAAGAAGTCTATATGAAACTTTACACATGAGACTTTAAGCATATTATGACTGTCCCCGCTATACTTTTTTGATAATATCAAAAACTCTCACATCAACTCAAAACTCCCTTCTGCTCGAATCGACGATCACAATATTCGACTGACAATGACACAGAAACTTCATACAGGGATGGATAGATACGGACGTCCGTGATTTTGTGACATCCGAACATGCGTTTTCGGACTTTAATATATAGAAGATAATAATGGCGGAGCGACCGCGTGGTAATATAGATACCTTTCTTTAAGACTTAAGGCTTTGTAGATGCTTATGCGTCCGCACCATTCGATGATTCTCATCCAAGAGATAAAAATCAACGACAAGTATCCGGGATGCCGGTAATTTCTATTTTAGTAAAAATATGTGATTTTCACGTAACAACGTAAGTCAATAAACGCGCGCTGTATTTGAAACGTTAATATTACGAAATCGTTACAGATGTCTATTTTTGACAATAAAAGAAACTATTACTTATTCAGGCCTGGCGCTTTACTAAATACGCAATTTTGGTCCCGTAGGGTTATTTAACGAATGAGTTCGTTCGGTATTGAATCTGTATTACGTTATATTATATTAGTGTAATATGAGTCAGGACATGCCAGAGTCCCTGTTTTTCATTTGCAATAACCGATATTGGAAATTGTGTTGAGTTTACACGAGATCTCCACGTCTTGAGGTCTAGAGAATCACCTCCGACTATTTTCAAATGGTCACTAGGTGTGTGTGTGTGTGTGTTTGTACGAATGTAATCAATCTTTTATTCGACGATATCGTAAGAACGATTGAACGAATTTGAAGTGTCATAAGATTCTTCGATGCGATTCTATGTAACTTAGTACCGATGAAATTTTGAATCAGATTGATGTAGTAGTTCTTGAGATATTAAGAAAATAAAGTTAAATTTTTTTTTTTTCGATCCTTCGATTTCGATGTCTCGAAAACGAATTAACGGATATTGATCAATTTCTATTCCAATCGATAGAATTTGATTCAACTTAAATCTGATTATACATTTTGGAGTTAATCGATTCAGTAGTTTATGAATTGAAACAAAAAATCAAGGTTTCGTTCATATTAATATATTTTCGTTTCTATTGATTAATCTTACTTTTTGACTCATAGAATACTATTTTTGAGCTCTGAGAATCCATGCAGGAAGTTCTAGAGCTGGTCTATCTAGGTTGACTGACTTACCGGTCTGTTTCATATTCCATCAAGAGTGCACAATTTCTTCTGGCCAAAAATTCACTGAATTTATATTTTAGAATCTGAATAAATATTTGAAATTTTCATAATAAGGTTCCGAAACGTTTTTCTCTCTCTCAGATTCAGTAGCTCTTGCAGCAAGTTGTAGTCATGGAATGTATAGACATCGATTATTTCTTCAAAATACAGGGAATTGATTTCGGAAAAACACGATCGACTCCGTTCTGAAAATTTCAGAAAATCTTCAGGTTTGTAAAGGCTATAATTTCAGTAGAATTTTAATACAGCTAAAATATTTCCTTCTCGACGAATATGAAAACAATGTACGCGTTACGTGATAAGAGTTGATGAAAACTGAGTTGAAGAATTAATTAAAAAGAAATGAAACGGACCACTCTCTCAAAAATTTCAGTATTTATTATATTGAACTACCTTCAATAAAATTTTCATGAAAAAAAAACTATGATTTTTATGCCGGAAAGCGAAACTTAGAAATACTATCCACAATTCATGGACCAAAATTTCTGAAGACACACCGCGATTACATTCCAAAAGACGAGGAAACTCCTCTATTATAAAACTAGATTGTTCAAAAATTCTTGTCGGACATACCGGTCCTTCGAAAATACCGTTTTTAATCTGCAGACGTATACCCTTAATCCTCTGTAGTCACACTTCTGTAGAATCACGTGGTAGTCACACCTTGTCAAATTGACCCAACGTCATTTTTAAATGGCTGTCGTACAAAAAGTTTCAAAAAATTATGGAACATACTTTGAACAGTGTAGAATATGCAGCGAAAGTCAATTTGGAAAAATCGAATGCCAACATGTCTAAAAAAATTCGTGAAGATATCAATGTGCAAAAAATGTACTTTTTCAGTAAATTATTCATCATTTTTTCATTTTTCAGTTTTTTTCCAAAAAATTTTAGGGTGATACTCGCGAAATATGATACTTTGATAAAAAAAATAACTCAATAGTGGGAGTTTCAAAAAAGACTGAAGATTTCCGACACGAACTCGCATTCTCCATGTGTAGGAGAAACTTCGAACTAACGATACATTTTATACAGAGCCCCGTCATGAGCCATCCAAATATAAATATTCAGCCCCAAATTTGAAATCCGGGTCAATTTGACCCATAGTGCCTACGGAGGGTTAAGCAGGTATACAAGCGGCATACAAGAAATCTACACCTTCTAAAACTGTAAATCCATAACGCACACAATACCGTAAAAGCGTTGTTATTTTGTCTTTATTTTTTGCCAATCAGCCCTAATTGTAAGCCGAACGTGAAGGGCGCCACGTCGCTGTTAGGCCTCTAGTAAAGGATCGGATGTCACGCTACCAAAACAGATGTCTTATATACCTAGATTGTTTGTATTTCTTACCACGCTCAGCATGCGTTGGTCCACAAACTTTAAGTGTCTCTCCACATTTCCGGTAATCTAATCTAAACTTGAAGGGCTGAATACCTTTCCATTTTATTGGGGATTCGGGAAAAAGCTGTCTACATAAGGCTGCACCGCTCCACGCCGGCGGCGGTTGCATGTGCCATAGAATTCCGATAAAATTGACGTCAAAGTAAAGGTTTTTGGAAAAGGTTCGAGCCAATGAGTCTAATTGTTGTGTCTATAAGGTTCCAGTCCCTGAATAAGTAGAGATCCGATGAATCTCGAGAGTATATATTCCTAGCCTTGGGTGGGTATAATTATACATATATGTATAAAGGTATGAAGTTCTGAAATAAACCATTCAATACGCAACAAGCAATTTGTAGAATATCGCTTAATCCCTGAGAGGTTCACTGAACCAAAATGGGTTGACCAAAATTCTCCAGGTAAGAATTATACAAAGGAACCGCGACCAAAATCGAAGATGTGAAAATAATCAAAAATCATCAATACCACGTGAAAGAGCACATTTTGAACTATAAGACCTGGAATTTTCATCCCAATATGTTCAATAGAATCAAAGATATATGAAATTGAGCAAAAATCCAAAAGATTGCACTTTAGCACATTTAAGGCTTTGTAGTGCCGATGAAAAATAGGATAATTCAAGAAATAAGTAGACTTTTGGAAACTAGAAATTACGCTCTTTATTTAAAGAAAGAAAAAAAACTTTCTACGACCATTACAAGCGTCGCAATTCTTATTCAGAGGTCGCTGTCCCTTTTCGGGTCAGTGTACCTGTCAAGTGCAGTTAAAAACATGTGTACCTGTCGGGGGTTAAATGGATTCCTTACGCAAGATTATTGTACAACAGAAGTTAAAACGCCAAGCTCGCCAGGTCTTCCTCCTTTCTAAATTATATATCTAAAAATATCGTTGATCCTCTATTTTTATCAGGTGATAATCCGTTCAACTACGGAGTAAAGCCGAAGGATCACATTACTGAAAACGCGGATAGGACTTTGAGTGGCACGTTGCTGCTGGCTGACTACTCGTTATGTCCCCTCAATTTTTGTTTTGTCAGTGCTTGCCATAACCACAATACCGCGTATATCTTACCATAGACAGTTCCTCTCCTGGAAACTTAATAAGTAGTCCGTGACAATCACGGCCAAAGATTCGTAGCAATTATTGTGAGAGAAAACTCCTGGATAGAATGAGCTGAAAGTGTGGCTCTGAGTGGAATATGTATACCATGTATGTAATGTGTTGTAATTTATTGGAAGTCTAGTTCAATAATTGAAGCGCAAAATTTACTCTCGTTGTAGTTATCGTTGAGTGTGATCAGATCTGTGTTAATCGTTATAGGTATAAGTACTGTAGCCACTAGAGTATTCCTGTAAATACTATACCCACAAAAATTACATTCTTATGACAAAAAAATATGAATAATATTACTGTACGTAACAATTTCCCCCTCGTGAGAAAAAAAGATCCAAAATAAAATGCTACTGCCGGTATCTACATCACATTTACCTTTTCTCAAATTGATAATTAGGCCTTCCATAACATAGTTTTGATAGCCTTCTTGTCTTACTACGTGGAAGAATAGATACAGCGATAGGCGATTGACGCTTCCATTGGTGTAAACAAAAAAATAAAGAATTAAAAATAAAAAATAATTTTTTTTTTTTTTAAATTTGGATTACGTGGTACTTGGCGAGTCGACGTTTCATATCACTATGTAGGATACAGGGTTATTGACATGGTTCAATTGCTGTTCACTCATAGTTGTCTACGGAAGGCCCGCCAAGTACCACTACCTCCAAATTAATTTTTTTACTCTTTATTTTTTATTCTTTATGTTTTCTGTTTACACCAATAGAAGCGTCAATTGCCTATCGCTGTATCTATTGTTTTACGTAGCAAGACAAAAAGGCTATCAAAACTATGTTATGGAAGGCCTAATTAGCAATTTGAGAAAAGGTAAATGTGGAAGGAACATAGAATTCCATGCCTCTTCTGGCGTTATATTATCTACCAGATCCCACGAAGCAAAAGTCAATCACCCTTTAACTCTAACGCATGGAAAATTTCAAAATTAGTTCTACGTGAATTCTAGAAATGTAATATCATGACTGCTTGGTGAGGTGAATCAAGAAGGATAAAAATAATTTCTATTCTTGACATTAATTATTTCGAAATTTCAAGTACAGAAGGATGTTCATGACTGTCGAATCTCTTAATACCCGCAACGTGTAACCCTGCGTGCAGCCCTCCTTCTTTCTCATCCAGGTTTGGGACCGGCAATGGCGGAGTTACTTGCACACAGGGTTAGAGTCGTGTGGGGTAAGAGTGCACATTTTTCCTTTAAGTTGTTATAAGGTAGAAAATTTTGAATGGAATAAAATAAAACAGAGTCATTCGTTTTAAGCCTTCATTAATTCACAATTTACGAAAATCAGAATTGGACTTACTTACTTGTAAGTCTAGAAAAAAAATAAAATAAAACCTTGTCAAAATGCGTACTTTTACCCCAAAATAGGGGCAAGTGTGCGCAGTAGTGCGGGTAAGTGTACGCAGTTGTAGTAACCAAAACTTTGACGTATTTAAATATAGTTTAACTATATATTTGATAGCATAAATGTTATTATTTATTCATACATTCATCTTTTATCTTATGCGCACGCTTACCCCTAACTGTCCGAACGGAATTCACTTAAAATTATTCATAATTGCGTCATTTTATCAAGCTTTGTAATGGTACACATCAAACTAGATAGAATAACGTACACGTTTGTATATGATAAGTAATAAATACCGCAACACAAGTACGAAAGTTTTCGAATTGAAAATGAAAAAATATCGTAAGATTTTTAACAAAAAATTTTACTGACCAATATTGACAAAACTGCGCAACCACGCCGGACAAGACTCGAGTCTTTTGTCCAACGTCGAAGTAAGTACTGGAGAGAGTTGGTTCTCTTTCTCTAATTTTAACGGTTTCTGAAATAATGAATCTGCGGACTCTTACCCGCTGCGCACACTTGCCCCACATGACTCTATATAGTTGCTGCTCATGAAATAATTCGAACATTCAATTATATGACCATATTTTTGTAATTTCCCATTTTTAAAAACACTCCGGTTATGTGACTTTATCAAAACCATGTTATATAAGGCCTTTATCAATTTGAGAAAAACTAAATCTAATATAGGTGCTTGGCACCAGAGGTTGAGATTGTCTGCTACACGAAACTGTACCTAAGCTTATACTGCGTTTTGCCCCTTGGCATATTCTTAGGCCCCGGCATAACAAATAAATAAATAAATCTGAATCTACAACAGCGACGTCTCATAGATTGCTCGTTGAATCAAAACATAAAACATAGTTGTATTCCTGACCGGCATTGTCCAAAGTGATGCCACGAGTCAGTCAGTCACCGAGGAACTGCTAGCTTGTTCTTGTAAGTAATGCCGTGAATAAACATAAATTTACATCTGCAATCAATTCATTAATTTCTTACAACTTATTTACCAATTGAAGCGTTCGACATTGGTTTATTAACTTTATTAGATTCGAAATTTCAACCCGACAGTTATTTATAACCAAATAATGTTCCAAATAAACAGAAATTGACACGGACTTATGGACGGAGCCATTCTTTGCGGGGGTGAAGCAAAAGACAAAAGGGGATCCAGATGGTCGGCCATCTTGACAGGCACTATCGATATAAATATACCACGTGTAGTACATGTTTGTTTATGTAGTACCTGATGTGCTATTTCCAATGATTTTCGGAGTCGCGCGAGCATACCACAAGCCAATTATACCTAACAAGTGTTTGTATGTTGGTTTGCAAAGTGAGGTGAATTTATTTTTTATTTTTTACTTGGAATAAATCTTCAAGAGAACCGTTAGGTCATGCAACTAGATGTTTTACGTGAGTAAATATCTTTAATCATTAAAATAAAGGACCAATTACGAGTAAAATAATACAAATTATTATTTCAGAAGAATGTAAAATAGTAATCAAGCTCAACTAAATGCCATAATCCGTCGATAGTAATTATTATGTAAGGCGACTGGTTTAAACGTGGCGCGCAAATGGCGCCAGTCAATATGGCTGACACGTTAGCTCACATATTTCCTCCAAGTTTCCTACCCCGCGTTCATAAGCCCAGCTCACGCTCCATCCATAAGTCCGTAGAGATTGACATCCGCAATCAATTGTACAAATTTAAAGTTTATTCATAACCTCTCTATACAGGGTGACCCAAAATTCCCGCACCACCTTGAATAGGCAGGTACCTTATCGAATTCTAATACGAAAGTTCCTATACGAAAACTCTCCAAAGCCAACGGTTTTCGAGTTATTCAAAATCGCGATTGACGAATCAGAGCGTATTTTATCATCGTGATAGTGCCGGCTCAAAAGCAAGACATGGGCAGAGCCCGTATCTTTAATATTAGCTTGTACAACCGCTATTTTTTATGATATTCAATTTAATTTGTAGTTCTGGTCGTCCAGGTCGATTGCACCGTAGTTCCTGATGCCCAGGTCGATCGGATCATGGTCTTCGCCGTCTAGGTTTCATCCAGCGTAGTTTACGTCGACCGCTCCATAGTTCTCGGCCGTCTAGGTTGACCGCTCCTTAGTTTCGGCGGTCCAGGTCGTCCGCTCCATAGTTTTTCGCCGTTAACGTTAACCGCTCCATATTTTCAGCGGTCCAGATCATTCGCTCCATAGTTTTCGGCCGTCTAGGTCAACCGCTCCATAGTTTCAGCGGTCTAGGTAATTCGTTCCATAGTTTCAGCCGTCCAGGTCATTCGTTTCATAGTTCTCGGCCGTCTTGGTCAACCGCTCCATAGTTTCAGCCATCCAGGTCATTAATCGCTGAAACTATGGAGCGGTCGACCTAGACGGCCGAGAACTATGGAGCAAATGACCTGGACCGCTGAAAATATGAAGCGGTTGACCTAGACGGCTGCGAACTATGGAGCAATTGACCTGGACCGCTTAAAATATGGAGCGGTTGACGTAAACGGCAAAAAACTATGGAACGGACGACCTGGACAGCCGAAACTATGGGGCGGTCGACCTAGACGGCCGAGAACTATGGAGCGAATGACCTGGACCGCTGAAAATATGGAGCGGTTGACATGAACCGCAAAAAACTATGGAGCGGACGACCTGGACCGCTGAAACTATGAAGCGGTCGACGTAAACTACGCCGGATAAAACCTAGACGGCGAAGACCATGATCCGATCGACCTGGGCGTCAGGAACTACGGTGCAATCGACCTGGACGACCGAAAATATAAATTGAATTGAATAATAATAAAAATAGCAGTCGTCCAAGCTGATAAGAAAGATACCACGGGCTCTGCCCATGGCTTGCTCTTGAGCCGGCACTATTACGATGATAAAATACGCTCTGATTCGTCAATCGCGATTTTGAATAACTCGAAAACCGTTGGCCTTGGAGAGTTTTCGTAAAGGAACTTTCGTCTTAGAATTCGATAAGGTACCTGCCTATTCAAGGTGGTGCGGGAATTTTGGGTCACCCTGTATATCTTGGATCAACGCTGGCGCTAACCGAAGCGTCATCTAGCTACTGATGCTCGTACTTGGTAGGTCTCTTCTCTCTACGTAGATTGGCGAAGGCCACTCTTTGATCATTTATCTACCCATAGATTTCTCACTAAGCGATCTGACTGAAGAACAAGACGATGAAAAATTCTTGATGAAAACGGGTATTCTAAAACACTGAATAATCATATCTCAGCTCTCCGCTCACTGATTTCATCGGAATAGGGCTTAAATGAAAGCTGCTGACTGCTAAACTGAATTAGAGACTTCTGCGTCGTGTTCTGCCTCGTGCCACCTGAAAATTTCGTCGACGAATGCAGCCTTATTTACGGAAAGCAGACGAGTGAAATGAGTTTTTGCCGGAAAGTGTATGTATTTTTACAGGCCGCTTGCTCTCTGTGCTGAGTGATAAATGTTCTCATCTCCTAGATGCGGTGAAAATACGTCAAGTCGGTAATTACAGGGATTCTAGTGCCGCCATGTTGGATGTATAATAATGTAATATAATTTTCTTTTATTCGTAATACATGTTACTGGCTAATCTACATTGCAAATCACTGAGTAAGCGGCTGACACTTTAATTTTAGCTTCTATAAAAAAATCATTTCCGTGAAATTCGTCCCCGCGTTTAAGCTGAACTTGTCGACGAAAATTTACCGCTTCTGACGTTACAAAATGTACAGAGAGGTTCACTGGAAACTTGCCACGCCCTATGGTAGGCAACTCGTGTTTTTGCGAAATTGACAACCGTGTCGTACAAACATCCATAGAACAGCCACGGAAGGACATCTGCCGCTACATTATGGTCGTACCACGACGTTGTCAATTTCTCACAAAACTCGAGTTGCCTATCATAGGGCGTGGCAAGTTTCCAGTGTAACTCTCTGTATACAGAGAGGGCCACGCCCTATGGTAGGCAACTCGTGTTTATCGGTAATTGACAACGCCATGGTACGACTATACCTACTAGTGATGCAACGAATGTCCAATTTTGCACATTCGCGAATGCGAATGTAGGGATTCGATATTCGCGAATGCGAATGCGAATATTCGTGTTACACCACTAATACCTACAGACAATGTAGCGGCAGCTGTCATTCTGTGGCTGTTCTCTGGATGTCGTACGACACCGTTTATGAAAAAAACGAATTGCCTACCATAGCGCGTGGCAAGTTTCCGGTGAACCTCTCTGTATATGTTAGAAAACGTGTTCTTTGCGTACTTGTATCCGTAGCTCGACTTCAACTCGACGCCATTTCGTTTATAATAATAATATTGAAAATTTGAAATAATTCCCACATATTCTTAGAATCTCATGCCTAATATGCCGTTCTCAAAATATAAAAATGTTGGAAACCATGACGGGTACAGGAAATAATCAGCGGAGTGCTCATCTTGGCCACTGGTAGTACCATCAGCCGAAAGTGGTGAGTACGAACATTTTCTAGCAAAAGAAATCGATTCAAATCCATATTCGACAAATCGATCGCAAGTACGGTTACTTGATAAATGAAGTCATTCATCAAACATTTGCATACGCGGCTCGATGTGGTTTCCCTACCGGAGTGGGTCGTTCCATGAGCGCTACGCCTCTTCCCATACGTTGTAGCGGAAAATCATTTGGCCTTGTTTTGAATTGATAGACATGCCGCCGGAAACAAAGATGTTCTATTGTTTTCATATTTTCTAGCTCATAATTGTTATAGTGCTCGCGAAGTGCCCCAATCCAGCAGGGGAACCACGTCGAGCCGCGTATGAAAATAATTAATAAATTACCTAATTTGTCAAGTACTTGCAATCGATTTACCGGTTACGGATTTGAATTAATTTCTTTTGCTAGAAAATTTTAGAACTCACCACTTTGGGCCGACGGTACCAGTGATCAAATAAGCACTCCGCCGATTGTTGCCTGTGCTCGTCATGGTTTCGAACATTTTCAGATTTAGAAAACGGCATACTACGCATGAGATTCTAAGGAATACGTGGTACTACTTTAAATTTCCAATATTATTATGAACGAGATCGCGTCGAGTTGAATTCGAGCTACAGATACAAGTACGCAAAAAACACGTCTTCTAACATATATGTAGCGATATCTCCGGTTTCAAAGTTTTTACAACAATTATACAGTAATACCTCAGCGTGGCAGGCTCCGCAGTTCCAGAAACTGTATTGCACGATGGTCTAAGATTTTTTCACGAAGAGGTATCGGATTCTAGACCCAGGAGTCTCGATTTAATGGCCCAATAAGTTAATCGTAGATTATGTTTAATTTTCGGGCCGGGAGGTGGGGACTGGCGGACTTCATTAGGCTGTAGGGCTACAGCCCTCTGCCGGCCGGCAGGTAGCGAGGCTCCGTAGATGAAGGCGTGAAATAGGTGCGGGTACTAGTATGTACCGAGGCATCAAGGACATTTCCCCCTGGTATTCCAGAGGCGTCGAAAAATCCCGCGATGCCTGGTGGCGGTGTAGCTGCTTGCACGAAAAAAGCTCACGGCAGACCAAAGATTACAAACTAAAAATTGGGCTCGCAGCTCTGGGGAAACATAACGATCCGGCAGTGGCATAGCCGCTCACGCTTTGAGGGTGGAGGCAAGGTCAGTGGCGAATGTAAAATCTGCCACGTTACAGTATACCTGTAAAAAAGGTTTCTCAGTATAATAATAATAATAATATATGAGTCGAAATTATCAGTGAGAAAATGCAAGTCGGGTTGCATAGAATCGGGCGTAAGGTTATTCGCACCGGAGTTCGGTGTGTTTGCTGACTGACGTAGTTATTCGTGTCCAGACCTCCTCAACGTGATTTATGGTGACCAGGTCTACGGATATGTGGATTTAGGTACTACATAGTGTGACGTGCTCTGCCAACAGGGGGAGTAGTGACGAAACTCTGGACAGGCAACGACAAAAAACCAGGCGAGCCCGTGGTTTGATTTTCCGAGACATTGATAGTAAATCTTAATTATAGAATATCAAAACCTCTACAATCTAGAGTTGAGCGCCAGGTACCTTGGGGTACTGCATTAACGGAAAGAAATCAAAAATAAAATAATTATAATATTTAATAATAATAATATTCAAATTTAAATAAAAGAATAAATTATCCAAGGATAAACGATATTATTACTGGGTAAGCTCAGGGTTTGGGAAACGTGAGAGCGAATAATATAGGTGAAACCAAATTCTTATGGTTTATAGAATATCACAAAGAAACCGTATTCATTCAAAGGTTAAACAAATTAACAACAGTTAAAACAAGTTGCAACAAATCAAAGCTAAATAAAATATACATCGGAAATTCAAGCAAAAACGTTCGATACTAATAGACTAACGCAAAACTACTAAAAAGAGAATAATGAATTAACAGCTGATGGACCAGCAGAGATATATAGGTTAGACGGAATCACATTCTGCAACAATACATTGAAATTAGCCGAAGAAAATCTGAAGATAAAAGGCCGTATGTGTGGCGGAAACGCTCTCAAAGCACTAACTTTTTTTTAGGGTTCGCATTCGCTGTATAAATACTTTGAACGCAGTTGAAATTACGAACAAAAAACGATGGTAAAGGTCGTATATTGGTGAAAACGACCTTATACCAGCAGTTAAGACGATGTTTTTGGTGAAATTAGTGCTGAAAGGGCGCACACGCCAGTATTTACAATCTTTTACTGTGAAATGATCAATTCTTCAATCCTAACTTTTCTATGAATGTATTTTCGTTTTTGTCACGTGAATACAGAAAGAAATTATATGCCCTGTTTAGGCCAGTCAGTAGGTAAATCAATCTACATGCGATAACGTAATTTCTGCGATAGTATGATTTGTTAAAGAGGTGCATTCTGAGCATAATGTCGGATTTGCGGTGTTCCCCGAGAGTCAGTGGCGCCATTATTGCGAGTAACGCGTTTAATTCGATATCTCGAGAACGGTTCATTTTACACAAAAAACTATAGAGATTTTTTCTCTTATAAATTAAATTTCCTAACTTTTTTATTCGGAACTTTTTTTCTAACACTAAGATTTTCCAAGTTGATTCAACTAAATAATAATCTAATTAAGGACCAGCACCGGACGATTTACTTAGATCAATTTCTTGTAAATGTAAAAAAAAATTGTGAAACAGCTTGTGTTGGTTGGTTTGGTTGTGGATGGATGAATCTCATCTATCCACCTCATGGGATTAATTTGAAATTATAATTGTCTTATTTGTTATTGATAAATGTGTGGAACAATTTTAGTTATCAATTTCCTTCCTTTTCTCCTTCGTTAGATTATTATTTAGTTGAATGCAATAAAAAATACCAAAATCGGAAAAATATAATATTTAAGGTGTCCTATGTCCTATAGTATACATTAGGGTGCTTTTTTGGGACTATTTTTTTTATTCGCTCCCGGCCCGAAATTTTGTTGGAAATGCTAAAAAAGAAATTCCCTCAAAATATAAGCCCTTAATATTAATATTAAGTACTCTCCCAGAACGTGAAATAATTTCTCATTTAAATTACATGGAAATTAAAATTATTTTTTTTGAAAATTCTATAACTCGGTGGCATTTTATGCTATTATATCGCCCAAACTTGCAAATCACTCAGCATTGAGCGCTCTACAAAAGTGCCCATCGCCACTCAACTGTAACTCACACTAAAGTCAAATTTTGTAGAAATTTCTTGTATTTTTAGTGACCTGTACTGCCTCACCGGTGTGAGTTACAGTTAAGTCGCAATGGACACTTTTGTAGAGCGCTTAATGCTGAGTAATTTGCAAGTTTGGGCGATATAATAGCATAAAATGCCACCGAGTTATAGCATTTAAAAAAAAAAATTCAATTTCCATGTAATTTAAATGAGAAATCATTTCACGTTCTGGGAGAGTACTTAATATTAATATTAAGGGCTTATATTTTGGGGGAATTTCTCTCGAAAAAAAAATAGTCCCAAAAAAAAAGCATCCTAATATACATATATATTTTGTGACGTCAGAAGCGATAAATTTTCGTCGACAAATTGAGCCTAAACGGAGAGACGAATTTCACAGGAATGATTTTTTTATAGAAGCTAAAATCAAAGTGTAGGGCGCTTGCTCAGTGATTTGCAACGTAGATTAGCCAGTAATATGTATTACGAATAAATGAAAATTATATTACATTTATACACATCCAACATGGCGGCATTAGAATTCCTGCAATTACCGACTTTTCGTATTTTCACCGCATCTGGGAGACGAGAACATTTATCACTCAGCACAGGGAGCAAGCGCCCTGTAGAAATATACACACTTTTCGGGAAAACGCATTTTACTCATCTGCGTCCCGTAAATGAGGCTCAATTTGTCGACGAAATTGCTCGTATTTAACGTCTCGGTATGACATATATCTATCGAAAACTTGGGAATTTACGGCAGTTCTGTGGCACCTTAAACAATTGTGAAGAAAAAAATGGCTGCCTCAGATCGAGTTATTCAATCGATTTACCTTTTTATACAGGTAAGTTGACTAATAAATAATCATCGAATACTTTGATATTTTTTTCTCAGTACTGAATACACATTGATGTCATATCGATGGCGCGGAGTTCGATCGATAAACTAAGCAATAACTACAAAATTATTGTTAGTAGAAAAAAAAGTTTTAGACAAAAGATGTAGATAATTAAATGATCTATAAGTTTGATAATGAGTAAAATTCAATAAAAGTGAACGAAATAACTCGGAAAATATTGATGCTAGAAAAAAAGTTTCGAATCAAAAAGTTAGGAAATTTAATTTATAAGAGAAAAGGTCTCTGTAGTTTTTTGTGTAAAATGAACCGTTCTCGAGATATCGAATTGAACGCGTTACTCGCGATAGTGGCGCCACTGACACTCGGGGAACACCGCAAATCGGACATTATGCTCAGAATGCACCCCTTCAACAAATCATACTATCGTACGGCGGTACAAATTACGTTATCGTATGTAGATCTCCCTTTTCTGAGCGACATACTGACTGGAATATGTTACCTTGACACGCGGTTAAAGGTTGTGTATTGGCGTATACGACCTCATACCGTTTGACACGCGATATAATATACATTGATTATTTGTAAGAAAAATAAGATTATTCAATCTAATTCGTGATTTGATTTCTCAACGTAACTCTTCGAGAAAAACATGCACCCGAAACAATTGTCCTTATACGTGGACCCGGACACTAGGGGGTCAATGGCTTGAAACCATCCCCAAGCTACAATCATAAAGTTGCGTGTAGAACTAAAAACTGTTCACATTTATTTTGTTCAAACGCAGCTATCTCCTTGAACTTCCTTACTTCATAATGTCTGGCTAGCGTATATTTTATGACCCGTTAAAGAAACATGACATGGGACTAGTTGGACAGCTTCCAAAGCACAACACATAGCCTTTTGATTATACTATCTATGTGTACTTTTACATCAACAGAATGATTGAGAATTGAGAGGGCTGATCTGTGGAATAAAACAAACGGGACAATTGTATATGTCGTGCATCTCTCTTATCTATCTATATGCAGGATGTAAATATTCATGACCAGACTGAAACGGTTCGTGCGGATGGTTATCGCGTCTCAGTTTTGATCGTGGATTCAGATTACGGGAATTTCAATCCACGTTGGCAGAGTTCAAATCGCTTGACAGGCTAGCGCAAAGCGACACCGCGAAGAGGTAAAGTGTCCTGGTGACCTGCAGATATTTATTGGTGAAATGGCCTGCTCAGAAAACTATAAACCGTCAAGAACTTTGCTAAAGTTCAGCTTGCGCAGCCGGGTCAAAGAGTATCCGAGGGTAGCTGCTCTCCATGGCATCGCTTATGTGACTGATCCGTCTAGATCGAACGCAGAGAGGTAATTGTATTAGCACCTAACATCATAATACAGCTGACGTGAAAGCGTGAGCTCCTGAGCTTGAACTAAAAATAAATTTATGGACCCCGTGATATAAGCCGAATGGGATAAAAAAAGGTATACTTCTGAGCCACCAAATCGACAAAATTTAAAAAAGAAAATGAGTCCTAATACAAAAAAAAAGCCGTCTTTTGTCAAATTTTCATGATTGTCACTCGATCATATCACATTGAAAAAGTATATTCAACAAATTTTTCAGCTCTCAAAACCTCTGTATCAAGAACAAAACCAACATTAGCGTACCTATAATATTGAAAGGGGAGAATAAATATGGTTTTGTGGTGCAGAGACAAAGTATATTTTTGACAGTGATTGTTTTCGCTTGACCAATGAGTACTTTGGAATTCTCATGATCAAGTTTGAATTCTAAATTGCTTTGTGCACTTTATTTGAATGAAACGACGCAATAGCTGCCTGTGTAAATAATATAATGTATGGTCCACCATATTTTCGCCAAAGAAATTTATGACCCGCAGATCGCGGAAAAATATTTCCGAAGAGTCATCACATTTATTCATAATTATCGAAGTCGATCACAAATCATAGCGCACCGCGTTCTGATTGATTAACAGAATTAACAGACTTTTTGCCTCAGCCTTGCATGTTTTTTTGTAACTTGGTGTTTCAAGTTCCTCTTCACTGTAGGTTTTAAAATGGGGTGGAAATAATGTAAAATATCTCTTTTTCATATGCCAGTATCGTTCATTACGTGCATATGATATGGAATTGGCGATTAAAAGGATTACGATTTGTTGCAGAGTGGCTCACGCTGAAGGGCCATTGAACCATTACTCAAGCATATTTTCGGCTATTTTCACTCCCCCATTCCATGCTTACATAATATATACATGATCCCTGAGCAGATGATTCTCCGGCATGTATAAAGTTCAATGTTATTTTTCGATACGAGCAATTTTAAACATCAAAAAACCAAATTCTTCCCCTCAGGATATTTATATTACGCTCACAACGATCGATACTATTGTAACGTATGATTCAAGGCCTTTTCATTAATGTTTTGGCGCTTGAGGCCTGTGATCGTGCGAGGACGATTATTAAATAAGATGGAAACAGATTTCTCTTAACGTTAACTTTATTTAATATAATTGAGTATATATGAGAGAGGTGTGTCGTCGCGTCGGTTGTTAGAGTCGAACTGTCGATCTGTGTCGGTCATTTATATGGGGTGCTGCCTATGGGATGTGGATTTAGACTGGATATTTTCTAGGCCTAGACAAGACGTGGGAAAGTTAGTTTGTGAATTGGAGTGAGCAGTTTTCAAGAGTTAGGTAAATTTATTATCTGCTAGGTTTTCGTCTAGTCCGTGGTGTATGTGTGTGTGCATCATGTAAGCCTGTGGTGTATGTATGTGGTCGCCACATCACCCCCCTTCCAATGTGAACGATACATTGAAATATTGTACAAAGGGTGATAAGCACAATACAAATTTTGATCGTAGTTGATTTCGATGTTTTGACATGAAAATAAGTAAATGATTGAATTGAAAAAAAAAATATTTATAATATATTGAAAATGTTGACATAGGATCTGCGGCAAAAAGAAACGCGAGTTCAATGAATGAAAAATATGATAAGATTAATTAAATGCCGTAGCAGTCTGGGAATCTGACTTTACAGCCAAAACGTGTTGTGGTTTGGGGCTGTTGTTTCGATTCCGTCGTGTCGTCGTTTTGCAGATCCCCTTGTCCGATTTTATCGTCATCTTGTGTCTATTGGTCGTCCTTGACTTCGTCGTTCATTAAATGTGCCAGCTTCAGTCGATCGATTGAGATTTTGACATTTTTGTCTCGAATTTGGATGACGAAGGTTTTGTCCGATCGTTTGATGACTTCGTATGGGCCATCATACGGTGGTTGCAATGGCGCTTGGACTGCGTCATGTCAAAAACAGACGTGCGATGTTGTTGCAAGATCTCTGAACGCGAATACGTGGTGTTTTCCATGCCTTGACGTAGCGGCTGGTCTTATAGTCCGTATTTGTTGCTTCAGCTATGTTACGAAGACGGACGTGTTGGTCTCGGCATGGTTGGACACGAAGAATTTTCCGGGTAAGCATAGTTGTCTCCGTATACCAATTCAGCCGGGATAGCCTTTATGTCTGGTTTGTAGGCGGACTGTATACCCAGTAATACGATAGGTAATGTTTCGGCCCATCGTTCGTTTTCATGGCATTTGACAGCAGCTTTGAGTTGTCGGTGCAATTTTTCACCTCAGCCATCTGCTTGTGGATGGTATACAGTAGTCTTCATGGCCGTAGCTGTTTGAAGTTCTTTGGTTGTGGAAAATCCTTTATTGCAGCGACTTATTCTTCTAGGGGTTTCGTTCCTTGTGCGTTTATCGAGTAACCTAGGAATCGTACCTCCGTTGTGCCAAAGACGCACTTGCCGGGGTTAATCACGATGCCGTGTTGCTGTAGTCGCTCTAAGAGTTTCTTGAGATGTTCCTGGTGTTGCTCTTCATCTTCTGATGCCACTAAGATGTCGTCTAAGTAAGCATAGCTGAAGTCCAGACCTCGTAATGCACCGTCGATGAAACGTTGAAGCGTTGGAGCGGCGTTCCTTAATCCGAATGGCATGAATGGAAACTCAAAAAGACCAAACAGTAAGATTAGAGTTGTTTTAACGATGTCTTTAGGTTCGACCGGAATTTGATGATAGGCCCGAACTAGGTTTATGGTGAAAAAGATTTGTTTGCCATGCAGGAGTTGTGTGAAGTCATCCATATGCGGCAAAGGGTAACGGTCCGGTATGGTTTTCGCGTTAAGAGAGCGATAATCTCCGCAAATCGCCAGTTAGAATCTTTTTTCGGCACCATGTGGGGCGATGCCCATGGGCTTTCGAATGGTCGTATTGTGCCCTGCTGAAGCATTAGCTCAAATTGCGAGTTTGCTGCCTTCAGACGGTCAGACGCCAGTCTCCGTGCCTTCGCAAACACGGGGGGTCCTGGAGATGTCCGGATATGGTGCGTGATACTGTGTTTCACTGTTTTGCCTTTTGTAGGTGGCCGAGTAATGTCTTTGCACTCGGCTAACGGACGGTGATAACGCGATTCACCCGAAATTGTCTTTATCGTTACACTATTGTCTTTAATCACATCATCTGTTGCCGTAAGCGACGTAACATTATCAACTAGATTCTCAAGATCTACTGATAGTCCGTAAAGACTTAAAAAGTCCGCACTGATGATCGGTTTTGTGATATCCGCCACCACGAATGACCAGAGTAAAATACGACGCAGACCAAAGTTCAAATTTACGAGTAAATTATACTGTACGTCGTAATGGCCGAACCGTTTGCGGCGAACATTTTGTAGGTTGATTTTTGCAACCGACCTCGAATATGCGAACGGAGGAACACACACAAATCGGCACCGGTGTCGATGCAGTACCGGATTCTGGTGGCACGTTCTGTCGTGAAGAGACGGCGTTTAGTGACTGCCCTGCACGTTTTCCGACTTGAATTTGCACGGTGACTTACATCTACGCGCTTTGGAACCCCACCGGTAGTGATACCAGCAGGTATCGTACTCCTTGTGTTCTTTATTGGCTTCGGAACGATTACGTGATTGAAATCTTCGCTACCTGCTTTTTCCGTGCCTTCTTGATCTGTTTCGCGCGCGAGATCGAAAGCGAGAAAGTTCTGCTACCCAAGTAGACAAATGCTCGATCTTTTTCGTGAGAACCTCGATGTCTGGTCTAGTGTGACTCGCCGACACGCTAGCTATTTGGTCGTGCGGATTCGCGTCGTGAATTTTGTCCGCTAGCGTAGCTACTTTGTCCAGCGCCACATCGGATTGTGTAGCGAGGCTGGCGCGTGTAGATGCTGGTAGTCGGTTTAGCCACAAGCCACGCAAAATGTGTCATTTCCTAGACTGCGAAGATGACGTATGAAATTGGAAGGTGTACGATCGCCTATTCCCTCATACTCAAGTAGCTGTTGAATCCTCTGTTCTGCGGGGGCTGACAAACGGTTGACAAGCTCCCTTTTGATCATCTCGTACTTTCCTTCAGCCGTTCGATTAAGGATGATGTTTTCGACTTCTTGTGCATATCTATTGTCTAGCTGTGACATGACATAGCAAATCTTGGTAGCATCCGCGGTGATGCCACTGAGTACGAATTGCCACTCGAGTTGGCAAAACCATAGTGCTGGTCTTTCAGGCCAAAATGGTGGCACGCGAACGCTGACGCGGTTCACTTCACTCATTGAGTGCATCGTGGAGGAGTTTGCACCTGTTTTGTTTGGCATTGTCACTGGAAATAAGTTCTAAACTACACGAACAACAAATACACTTTGAAAATACACTCCCGCTATCCTCGCGATCACGTCAGGGTCACCAGTTTGGCGCTTGAGTCCTGGGATCGTGCGAGGATGATTATTAAATATGATGAAAGAGATTTCTCTTAACATTAACTTTATTTAGAACTGTCGATCTGTGTCGGTCATGTATATGGGATGCTGTCCATGGGATGTGGATTTCGAGTGGATATTTTTCAGGCCTAGGCAAAACGTGGGAAAGTTAGCTTGTGAATTGGAGTGAGAAATTTTCAAGAGCTAGGGAAATTTATTATCTGCTAGGTTTTCGTCTAGTCCGTGGTGTGTGTATGTGTGCATAATGTAAGCCTGTGGTGTATGTATAGCCAAAATGTATTATAACCTATAGCCTGGTCTCCATTGATAAAACTTAAGATATTGTATACTGCAGGTGGTTAAAGAATTTTTTACCCAAATTTTCAAAATAGTGTCAAATTCGAATGATGACGAAATTTAATGTGTTCTTCACTATCGTATGATTTGGAACACCAAGATATACAACAATCTGAAAGGGTGAGAGAACAAATCCATTCATTTCACATGGAATTGCGTACACTGATATCTTACATATGCTCACATGCAACTGCACTCTTTAATGTCTATGCATAGTAAATGATTATTACTTGATGGTACAGGTTCGGCTGGTTTGTCTGCATTGTGGCGTCGACCGTCGCAACACTGGGCATCATTTTTACGCTTATGGAAAGATTCCAGACGGACCCGATGATGAATAGCCTGGAACTACGATTCAACGATGCCCCACTTAATCTGCCGAAAGTTTACATCTGTCCTCCGTGGGAATTATTCAATAATATTTCCCCACCCCTGGTCAGATTTTCATTATGGCTTTGCCAGCTCATATTTCCTTCGATATGTTAAGTATTTTAAAAATGTTAATGTAAGAAAAAAAAATGTTACACCCATTGTTGTCCGCAGAAATACGACCATACATTCTACAAACAACTCTACGATTGGGACTTCGGATTTTTGCCAGCAAACACGACTTATCCTGATGAATTGGATAACACCGTACACCTCAAGAAACTTTTCGAGCGAAATGCACCGACGTGCGAACAGTTTATTCGCAGCGCCACCTCAATATCGTAATGTCTTGCAGTTGTTACACTGACCTACCCAATTTACGCACACAATAGAAGCTACAATAGAAAGTAATGAAGTTTTAGGACGAATAGAAAAAATGGAGATATCTTCCATATTTATAGAAGTTGGTTCTCTTACGGAACATTCACGTTCTATTGTATGTAGTACATGCAATGCCTTTTTGTGGTAGATATTGGATGCTTCCAATAGATATATCTACATGGATTGAAAGAATTCCCGCTGGATTTCCATCGAAAGCATGTATGTATGTGTAAAACTTGCGCGTTGGGCATGCCGTGTTCGTCGGCGAAGTCCGTAACGAGGATTCGTAACTCGATCCATAGTTTTGGAGAGAGTAGAACTGATGACCAGCGATGCCCAATAGCGAAATATGTACATAGTCATACACGTTCTTCCACCACTAAAATATAGTAATACTGGAACGCGCGCTGCCAGCTTCGGCCCGTATAGAGAAAGATAGCTTCGAAACGGAGCTGGTGGTATCCCCGTCTCTGTTGGTACAGTCCCGTCCAGAAGTTTGATTTAAGGGCTTTTGAGCGACCGTCTGTTTGACCGACGGAGTACGCATTTTCGGCCAGTCGCCACGACCGCTATTTAGTCCACGGATCACGTCTCTATCGGTTCACTGATCACTCTCAACTTCCGTAGGGATAATCCTTAGATTTTCAGCTAGCGCGCGCTGGTATCCGAAAAGTAAATGAATGTATTTCCAAATAATGATTAATTTATTTCTACGAAGCTGTGAAATCAGCTGACACTAATCATCGCCGATACACAGACACTGGAAAATATCGACATTATTTTTTGCACTTTCAATGAAAAATCGGTGTCGGGACAACCAGCGCGCCGTATAGGCTAATGTTAGCAATCTTCTGATATTATTCCGAGGAAGATCAGAGAAGCAGGAGCAGTATAAGACGTGGACTAAAATTCGAAGTGACAGGCTAGTTCGACACGAACCATGCAGAAACTGTCTTATAAAAGTGGTTACTGAAATAGGGTCCTTGAGCTGGGCCGCTAGAGGCGCTCAACGGGTGAGGAGTTATCGGGGCTCGCTCAAACGCTCTTAACAATACATAAGTGAGCGAAGAATCGGCCGAATGCACGCGACTTCACTTATTGCAGATGCTGTACGATACTTCATGTGCGCAGTTGCGACTCACAATCAGTAAGACAATGACAAAGATACTACTAGCGAGCTATCTCTCTCTATACGCTGCTGATGGTACAGAATGGTCGGCGCGCGTTCCAGTATTACTATATTTCAGTGTCTTCCACCAAAACATCCATAAAATCCTCTTGCACTTACTCTTGCCCATTAGAATGAAATTTACGAGAGTGAGAGGGTGGGATCGTTGACACAAGACCCTAACGTCATCCGCTCAAATTTTCAGCAACGAAAATCCAAAAGAATCTGCCAATTACCGAGATTTCGAAAACGCGTAACGAATTAGTCGTGTCATTTTCAAATCAGTTTGTAGCACAGACGGAGATGAAAAGTTTCCAGAATCTCCAATCTTTACTCTAGAGCGCGCTGGGCTGTCTCTGTTTCGACCGATTACCTAATTATGGATGGGTTATCCAAACCAAATGAGATATTTTTTTCGTTTCTCACCAGTTCTTGAGTCCAGCACCCTTTATTCACTGAGAACCAGGCAACCTCTGAAAGGAAAATCCAATTCCTGCTATTTTTATAAATGGTGTCATTTATGCAAAAGTGTCTGGGAAGAAGGATTCTGGTATAGCTTTAGATCTCTGATAAGTCGGTTGAATTTTCTAAACACGGAAATTCGCATTTCTGATGAACGTCGGAGTAAACTAGAAAGTAAAAACAGATCAAAATGAATTGAATACTAGAATTTTAATGATTCCGTTACGCTGAAAAAAGTTCGCTTCTATTCTTTCCCTTCTTAAATGGGAAATGGAATGCTTGCAATGATTCGATAAAACCTGAAGATACTGTGCGGAAACAGGTCGCACTAGCAAGTCACTAATAAGTCTACTTAGCTAGTACCGCGCAGCATCAGCCGTACTGCACTGCGTATTTGTACTTGCGGGGCAGGGTTCTGCCAAACGCAGACCTAGCGGCTAGCACTAGAATACTCCGTAGATATTGGTACAGACAGGGACTGGTCCTTATTCAATCCGAGACTCAGAATTCACATTAACAAATTTCGTTTGTCCTCGATTAGAATTTGCTTTAGTTGGAACTTCTTGAGATTGTTTTTTAATTATCAAAATTAATGAAATAACAATTCACTCGAGCCAATTTGAGATAGTACCGCAGAAGATAAACTTTGATAGCTGATCTGATATTTCAAAATGCTTCTCGCCTTCGGCTCGTGCTAGCTCGCCTCCATCTTGTACTGCAAACTCCACACTCGGTCTAAAAAAGCCCACTTCACGCCCTTGATACACAATATACTATTGCAAAGCACGTATTGATTCCTATTTTTCTGTGCCTATAAGCGGCACTGAGGTAGCGGGCGATAAAAGTTTATTATTGACTGACTTTTTTTGCCTGCTGATACAAAAACGTCCACTTTACGCCCGATTTTTAGGTAAAAAAAAACGCGAAGATCGTGCATGTGTTACAAAATAGTATATTGTGTACCAAGGGCATAAAGTGGGCTTTTTTAGACCGAGTGAATTTACTTTTTGTCCCGCAAATCTACTTTTCTCCGGAAAATGCGGGAAAAAAGTTCATTATCGGCCGCTGCTCACCGTTAGCGGGCGCAAAAAGTGCATTATCGCCCGCTGCTCACTGTTAGCGGGCGTAAAAAGTTCATTATCGCCTGCTACTGATTTTTCTGCCCGCCGTTACAAAAACGTTCACTTTACGCCCGATTTTCAGGTAAAAAAAACGCGAAAATCGTGCATGTGTTACAAAAAATCAGTTTATTGTTGAAACAAAAATTCGTAGTTATCAGACTTTTCGGCCTGCACTATTTTCGAGCCTAACATCCGCCGACAAGCCACGTTAGATACGTAGCTTTGAAGGGTATACGAAGCGCGAACAGCATTGGAGGAATCCCGTGTCCGAAGGCCAACGTAAAACAATGCTGAGTCTGGCGAACAGTCTTGGCAATCAAAGATTCCCGGATCCGTAGCAGATAAAGACAAAATTGGATAGGCAAAACAGGCTTGGCTAACGACGCGGCTCTGTGAAGGGAATCGGCTTTGATAACTAGTTATCCGAGTCCGAGATAGAAAACGGCTTCGATAAGGCAGCATATCCGAGTCCATACAGCTAAATCAAATCAGTAAAAGAAAGTTAGACAGGTGGCTTTTGGAGACATCACTATCCTTTTCCTCGCCTGCACCCCATTAGAAGTCCCAAATTAATTAAAACCTCTATTTCAGACAAAGACACTCACAATTACGACCGTTTTGCTACAGCTTACTCAGCCTGCCAAACGGGCAAACGTTACAATACATACATTGTGCTTGATTTTTGAAAGGGCCATATTACCGCAGTTTCCTTTAATTGGGTTCTATGATAAAAATATTATCAAGTTCCTGGATATAAAACATTGATGAATTGTGTTTTCTCTCTTCTGGACAATTCACGAAGTGTAATTTGCACATTTACACTTACTTACATTTTTGAACATTGAGAAACAAAGAAAAAGTCGGGAAAATATTAGAATTTCACTAGATGTTTGACGTACGAGATACTGATTCCTTAATTGTACCAAATCTTATATTTTTTACTGTTTTCTGATTTTTAAATAGCGCCGGAATTATCCGGGAGAAAATGCAGGACTAATCCTTCTATATCCAGGTGTATGTTGGAAATATTTATAATCCAGTCCTAATCTTAAGTTTTTTCAAAGTTACCCTATAATCTTTTACTTTCAATTTTATGTAATTTTCGAACCACTTTGCACGACTTGAAAAAAGAATGAGGAATGTTTCATTCATGATTTGAATCTGAATTTTTTCGAGTTTTTCGCGTTTCATTTTTTGAGATCCGGATAAAATCCGTTTTCTACGTTGAAAATCCGCAATTTTTGTTGAGCATTAAAGACTTTCAACCTATTTTTTAGTCATTATTTTTTCCCCTATTTTCCTCAAATAAAAAAATCACCAATTCACTGTTTCTTAGACACAGGAGAATAGAACTCAACTGCTCCGCTTTCGAAATGGCAGTTACAACTGCTGGGATTTGCTGCATTCTCCCATCGTTTGGACGTATTATCGGCGAAACGCCACTCTTGTTCAGCTTCAACGTCACGATGTTTCCTACTAGGTAAAATAATTGAACGTGTTGTTAACTCTTTATAATCATTTCGCTGCAGGTTACAAAAACGTTGTTATTCGTGGCTCTGGGGGCTTATTCTCTAACTTTGCGGCTACATACTGCAGAAATCTGCAAGATAATTTCAGCTAAAATAACTGTCCAAACGAAAGCGCTTTCACAGCTGTCACCGTGCATGATTGCCCAGCAACAAAAACATATAACATCGAAGCCGCCCCGCGCCGCTGCTACGAGCGCGGCCAGCATCCCTCAGCCACGTGATTCAATTTTTTGTATTCAACATAGTTACCGCCACTCATTTTCACTCAGAATTATTATTTGATTTAGACTAGGGGCTGCGCCCCTGCGCGCTTCTTGCGCTTCACTCGGTCACATACACTGAATTGTGAATATCCTAAATTATCCCCACAAAACCTCCATTTTTCATAATTCCAAAGTGCGTCGACTTCTCTACCTTCCTTGCTATCTCATGTATGTTACAAGGAAACATCGCTAAGTGTCCAGGTTACCTGCGTCAGGCGCACGGATCGTTGCACCGTTAGGAAAACTCACGGTACAAACACATGTATAATTTATGTTTGATTTTATTCATTCAACAAAAATAAAGAAGCAGATATGACACAACATTCGAATCTTTATGTTATACATTACTATTTTATAATTTAATTTTTTTATTTTATTTTATCTTCATTCCTCGCCCGTCTGCTTTGCTACTGTGTAATGAAATTGATTTAATCTAATTCCTGTATACTACAGAATTGGGATAGTAATTCGACCATACATAAGAAAACCCGAAGACAGATTCTGATCGATTAATTAGACAATCTTAACTGAAGCATATACTATATTTTCTTACCACATTCGCCCTGGTTCAAGCAACCGCTTCTCTTGCTGCCTCCGCTGCCTTCGCTGCCTCTGTCTCCTCTACTTCAGAGGCAGCTGCTGCTAGCAGTTCATCTGAGCCGTCATCTGTAAAATTAATTCATCATTTTTAAATTAATTCCAGGTCTTAGAAGACTGCATTTATTCAACGACGTTGAAATATTGTTTACCTTTGATACAGCACGGTGTACCGTCGATGCCTGCCTGCGCAATTATTACTGCGGCTGTCTTCGATATCTTTAAAAAATGTTTATGAATTAAGTTATGTTATATAATTTATGAGTATTCGTCGTGAATACTCACGTCTTCTTCAACCGTTGCCATTTGCCTGAATGATTGTTTACAGTTGTTTTATCGTAGTCACGGCATTGATTTCTTCTTTTGTCGGAAAAAATTGCAATACATATATCGATACATCACGCTATGCCTCATATTTGTTTTAAATTATATTATATTCACTGCCGGCCTCAGTATGAATTTGGCCCTGACATGTTTTGTTATTTATTTTTATTTTTTTCTCCAATTGGAATATGAATTTACACCTACCCGTTCGAACGACGCGGAGGATTTTTCTGCTGAAGAACTCAACTACTCCTTCGCTGCTGTCTCTCATTGTCAGAGCCCCTCATCCGCGGCTGATGCTGCTGCTTTTGTTGCTGGTCTACCAGCTAGGGGCTTCCAGCTACCACGTCTCGCCAGTGGCTGTTCTGGTTGCGGTTTACGAGCATTCAGCTCGTAGTTTCGAGGTGTTGACGACCTTTCGCTGTGAAATGTTGATGATGCGCTGCATGTGATTTTCCACGGCCACTTATCATGCAAAATTATAGAAGCGCGCTGAAGTACTGCCGCTCAGCAAGGTCAAATCGCCGATCTCGCTTCGCCCAATTGTTGACCTCCTCATGCTGTCTAACATAAGATCTTTGAGAAGCTGGCGTTTTATGCAGATCGTGCACTTCATCGATGACCGTAATCTCTTCGAGAGCTCTACACAAGGCTCCTTTCTCTACGATCTAGGACTACCGGTCGGAGTCGTGTGATTTCTTTCGCATTTTTTTTTTTCAACTCATTTCACTTTCTGCTTTTCCTTCTGTCTCTATGTGTAACCCTCTTCTCTTGTACTAATCTCTTGTAGGGTAGCCCGACCATTAGATGGACACCCCCCAATAGATGGACAAATATTATTTTTTGCAACTCAGTGCGCAAAGTTCGACTTTTGATGCCTATTTTGCGTGCGCGAAACGGGTACTTTGCGCACGCAAAATAGGCATCAAAAGTCGAACTCTGCGCACTGAGTTGCAAAAAAGTAGTGTACGATACGCGTGCGCGTACGTGATTAGGTTCACACTCGTGTCCTTGTCTCCCTCGCTTCGCTCGGGCGACAAGCTAACACTCGTGTGAAAATCACGTACTTCGCGCACTTGTGTCGTAATAGTACATTTCAGTACGAGTACGGACAGGCTTTTTTGACGAAACGAGAGGTTTACGGCACGAGCCGAAGGCGAGTGCTGTAACGAGGTTCGTCAAAAAGCCTTTACGTACAAGTAACGATTATTATTTTTCATCATTCTAGCCTCGAAATCGCGACTTTGTCGCGATTTCCTGGCTTTCGTGATGAAAACTACTATTTTGCAACTCAGTGCGCAAAGTTCGACTTTTGATGCCTATTTTGCGTGCGCAAAGTGATCACTTTGCACACTGAGTTGCAAAAAGTAGTGTACGATATGCGTGCGCGTACGTGATTAGGTTCACACTCGTGTTCTTGTCTCCCTCGCTTCACTCGGGCGACAAGCTACTCGTGTGAAAATCACGTACTTCGCGCACTTGTATCGTAAACTACTATTCATAAATGATTACATTGAATCTAAAAACAATATTGTAAAAAGTTTTTTTTTCTTCTAAATATACATATTTATGATTATGTAAAAATTATCTTTTGTGTTGTATATTTTGTATTATTATTTTTTAAAAGTTATTATCATTTGACATTACTACGTTTTGCTCTAGTAGCGCGACCGCTAATAAGCGTACGTCAGAGCACGTGTTCATTGTTTCGTCGTTATTAAGAGAATTAAACAATATTATAAGGAATGTATCACATTTTTATATTCATATTTAAATAATAATGTAATAAATTAACTGATTAAATTATAAAAATTGAAAAATATGAGAAAATTCGTCGTCCATTTATTGATATGAAATTTCTAACTTCAATCCAATAAATGGACGGTAAATTTATCTGTCAAGTTTTTAATTTGTATTTTTTATATTTGTATCAAATTGTTTGTTACGAATGAAGAAACAAAAAAATAAAGAAGAACGAGAAAAAAAAGAGGAAAAGCGAAAATTGGAGGAAGTGAAGGTAAAATTACAAAAAGAAAAAGCTGGCTGAAACGCAAAATTAAAGAAGAGAATTCTGAAATAAAATAAAAAACAACATAGATGGACAAAAAAAGCGTAAAATTAAAAAAAATATATTATATCGTATGTTTTTATAATTTTTCAGTTGATAATTAATATATTAATATTATTAAGTTGATACGTCAAATAACAATGTTATTTGTTATTGAGATTTATGAAGAAGTCAATAAAATTACTTTTTCATATATTTTTTGTAAATTACTATCACATCTGTTGATTTGTTTACTGGTTATTTCTATCAAATTTAAACTATTCGCCATTGAATCTGAAAGTTTGGTTCTTTTTAAGATAAATAATAAGACAAAAATAATATTTTTAACAAACGTCCATCTATTGGGGAATAGCCGTTCATCTACTGGATGTTTTGTCCATCTATTGGGGGTATTCATTTTTTCTCAAATTTTCCTTTTTTTTATATACTACTACTTTATACAAGGTTTTTATTATTGTTTTTCAATTTATTAGATATTTTTACGTAGGTATGGCTTATTTTATTAAAATTTATTAATATTTTATCATACTTCGTTAAGGAAACATAAGAATCCGCTTAACCGTCCATCTATTGGTCGGGTTACCCTACTGCTCACATGCGGGCTCAATTGTAATGACGACTCTTCTATCTTGTACCACTATCTGAGTCTTCTCAACTTGCCCAATATTGTCAAGGTAAATAATATAATTATATTCTATTCTATTCAATTTTCTACACACTCAGTTAGTCCTGAGATCATTTTGCTCATTCTGTCTATGATTCCTGGCCTTCGCTTAATTCTTTTACACAGTTCATGCCCTGTTCTCTTTCCTAATCCTTATCCTCATTCCCACAATTATATTGATTCCTACCTTTATCACTATTCCTACTCTTAATATTATCTATTACTTTAGCTTACAACAAATAAGAATCAATTTGTGCAAATGTAAAAATGTATACGTTAGTTATACTGTCATTTACCGGACATTTCTTTCATTTCCACACGTTGTTTTCTGTCCGAACGATTTATGCTATCATGAACATTTCTTCATATTATCATTGCACGTTGCGCAGCTATATTATTGTGGCGCATGATGCAGCCTTAGTATTTGCTGTGGCGCTTATCATGCAGCCTTTTATGAACTTGTCATATTAATGTGGCGCATGATGCAGCCTGATATTACCGTGTTCATTTACGGTGGCGCTTATTATGCAGCCTTTTATACATTTTTCATATTAACCCTAGAAGCATGCGTTGGCCATATGCCGACCCCAATCCCATTTTTAAGAAAGTCATTCTTGAATGTTTTTCACATTTTTGTTCATTCAAAGTACTTTTTCGCGAATTTCAGTTTTTGAAAATTGTCTTCAATATACACCATTCTATTCCTCCTTGAAAAACGAAGAGATTTATCTATAGTACGAGAGCCACGACCAAAACCATGTTTCATAGCATCCCGGCTAAAACCGTATAAAATCGAAAGATTAGATGACCCTTGACCCAACTAGGTGGGTATTAATGTATAGAAATGTAGCATCTTCATGGAGGGCCATTTCTACTGTGTTAAAAAAAATAGGTAGACGGATGTATAACATCCCGTCTGATATTGAAAATGTACATAGATTTTGTTATTTTATTACTAAAATATTTGTTTTATTATATATATAAATTTAGCCAACCTGTTCCATAGCATCCCGGTTCATTTTTTTTTTAAACCTTTTCTATAGCTGCCGAGATTACAAAAATACTGTTTTCAGACGTTTTCAATACCGCTTATGACTCCAAAAATTAAAAAAAACTTTACGGAGTCGCACGGCAAACGCCCCAAAAAAAAAACAAAAAAATTTTTTTTTTTAAATAGAAAAAGACATGGACGACATGGTCAGCGACCCGGATAGCGAATTTGACGAGGACGGCGACGATGATGATGAGTCAGACCGTGATTCAAACCGTTTTTAATTGAAAATAAATAATCATACCTCATCCCAGTTACATTTTGTACAAATTAGTTAAAAAGTCCTTCAAATTTAGCTCGACAGTTTAGGGTAACCTCTTTTTTAATCATTACCTAATAATTTGAGAGGTGCAATTGATTGATTGGTTTGTAACGTAGACGTAGATATAATACGTCTAAATACTATTTTACGACGATTTTTTACTAACTAAAAGTTGTTTGATAGGTTAGCTACTGCAGTCAATTTGTCTGATAACTATTTTTTCGACATCTAGGCAACTTATTTTATCATGTCCAACAGTTTTCAGACGGGATGCTATGGAACATGTTAGCTAAATTTGTTGACATTTTCAAAATGCTCTCAATATGTGAGGCGGTGCAATTTTTTTTCTGAAAATCTATTTTTTAGCATAAACTGACCATAATTTAATTATAACAATGATTTTCAGACGGGATGCTATACATCATTTTTTTTTTTTTTTGAAATAGTCTACTGGACACGCGCTACGCATCGGCGTCTGAAAAACGTATTATTGGTATCTCAGGACTATTATATAACTACATTCCGAAAATCAGACGGGATGCTATGGAACAGGTCGGCTCAATTTGTTAACATTTTTGAAAATGCGCTCAAAACAGACGCTACGCGCAAAATGTGTGAAATTCGCATTTTTGAGTTCAGGGTAATATAATCTATCGATTCTATGCGGTTTTGACCGGGATGCTATGAGTCAAAAATCTTGGTCGTGGGCTCTCGTACTACTACAATTAAACCCGATTCTCGTTTATCGAAAGCATTTGGGCATGCCTCGTCTACCATTCACGTGGCGCATGATGTAGCCCGAATATGTTCATTTTCTGTGGGGCTTTATCATATCAATCTCAGCATTCGAATTTTTATAGCGCACAAGAAACTGACATCTATATAAACCAAAAGTATCCTCAACTTTCCATTATTCTTCTTGCGCAAGTATCTCCTTGTATACAATATTGTATATTTTCTTTATCGCTTTTTGTTTGAATTTTTATTCCTTTTCTCGACCTACACCTTGACAGTGCAACATAAAGTTGCCCGTGCCCAAAAAGTGGCCTATTTATGTAAAGACCAACAAAGTCAAAGCTTTGTCCTTGTGCTTTGTTTATAGTCATAGCAAACGCTAACCGTATCGGGAATTGTCTTCTGTCGAGTACAAATAGCATGTCTACGTCATTTCGTGTGTCCAATTTATTCGTGGTATCTCCACAATTTGTCCCCTTTTGTCTCCAGTTAGTAGTTCAGCAATAAGTATCCGTGAATGAAGCGCACGAACAACCAACCATGTTCCGTTACATATGCCATCGGATATTGACAAATGTCTTAATGACATTACAATAGAGCCAACTTTTAACTGTAACTTGTGTGGTGGTAAGCCTGAAGGTGTTAAACTGTTCAGATATTCTATTGGGTATCGTAAAGTGGCCTCTTCGTCGAGAGTTGTATCAGCCGCGTCTATGCCCCGCAGTGTTGCGTAATCAATGCTACACGACTCGAGTAGATTGCCTTCCATTCTATGTAGAATTTCTGTATTCAGCTGGTTTACTTCTACATTTTTGGGTGCTAGAATTGCTCTGTTTGTCAATTCGTTTCTTGTAATATTCTGTGGATATAAGTCTTCAACAAGATCCTTACTCTTCATTTTTTCGTCCGACGAATGGAATTGAATTTCGCCATTACCTATGTCGAGAACCCACTTTGAAAATAAAAGTGGATCCTCTGTTGCTCGCATGTTTTTATACGATATAATTTTAATGAATATATTCCATAGAACCGAGTATTTAATCATCTCTTCTAGTATTTGTCTTCTTCCTCCCCGTTTTACAATCGGCAAAACTTGCCTAATATCACCGCCAAGTATTATTCTTTTTCCGCCAAATGGTAATGCACATCGCATGATATCTTGCAAAGTTCGATCGATTAATTCGAGAGCACGCTTCGGGATCATTGAACATTCATCCCAAATAAATACATCAATTGCAGTCAATTTTTTTTCAGTGAAGGATTTGTAAAAATTGTTCCATCTTTTGGTAAAGTTATTGGCGAATAAAATGTTTTGTGAGCAGTTGTTCCACCAGGAAGAAGAATATCTGCTATACCTGTCCACGCTACACAGGCTACTGTTTTTCCAATTAATTTAAGAATATAATATAGCGCGGTGTAGACAAGTGTCTGACCGGTTCCTCCCGGGCCGTGTATGGTGTATGAATAAACATTTGGTATTTCCATAATTTTTTGTAGTGATTGCACTCATTATTTTACTGAAAACTATTTGCTGATCTTCATTAAATTGCTCAGTAAACTCGCTACCTTTATTTGCAAATGTTTCGGTGTTTTCTATATTTTCAATATTTTCATCGTAATATTCGCCGTCTATCATTTCGTCCGGTATTGGAATGCCAAACTCTTCACATGTTCTGCCTTCAGCACGAAGATGCCGGTCTATTTCACAGAGAGCTCTGGCTTCTGGTACGTCATGGAAGTCTTCGCATAGATCCTTCTCATATCTGTACCAAATATCTATTGCATTTGAGGGCATTTCTCCTATTAAATACCACACTAAAAAGTGTCTCAAGCGATTGGGCACAAGTATCGATACAGCTTCATCAAATATTTTGTAGGCTTCGTCGTTTGTTTCAGCCAGTCCCAATGCTATTGCAGTATCTCTAAATGTATCATAAACTTTACCATCAAGGGTCCTCAAATCTTGGAAACAATTTGCATTTTTCGTACGACCTAGAATGAGTTTTAAGTGGAATCTCTCTGAATCTCGTGGTGATACATTTCTTAGTCTGCTGACCACTTTGCATGCAATTTTGCGTCTTCTCCCTGACTTTGTGTTTTCATTGAATGTGGAGTGATCCGGTGTGTCTGGATATGACAAACTTCTAGCTGTTTCATCCATTTTTTCCGGCAAATAAACTGAACGTATCACCGCGTGACTTCTCCCGTGCATTGGTATCTCTGATAATCTCCAAGCTGCTTCCGCTGGCGAAACATAACGTGTGGCAACATAATCCTGTATTTCGTCAATCACTTGCTCTTCTTTTCTACTTGCGTCTACTCTGTCTATCGTTACTCGCACAAGATCGTATCCTTTGTGAATATATTTCCAAATGTACTTCACTTCCGATATCGAGGCGCAGGATTCCACATTGATGTGACGATCATATTTTACGCTTATGTATGGATTGTATGGCACTACCATACTGTTGTCAACTCTGATCAGCCTTCCATTCACTCGAAGGCATTTAGCAATGCATTTCGCTGGCGCTGTTCCTTCTTACGTTGAGCTTGTTCATCATAGATACACCGAGAAGATTCCTTGAAAGTTAACACGCAGTCACAGCCAACTCGGCACACTCCAGGTTTTTCGTCTGTTTATTGCAGGCTGGCCATCCACTATTATCTTCACTTATTTAATTTGCTTCTTGAAAATATCAATTCGACCAGAAAAAGAAAAAAATAGTGGATGGCCAGCCTGCAATAAACAGACGAAAAACTTGGAGTGTGCCGAGTTGGCTGTGACTGAATGTTAACTTCCAAGGAATCTTCTCGGTATACATATATCTGTCCATACCTTGCCACACTATTGTTATTATTTTCTAAACTGATTGAAACTTTATAGTTCACATTTCCAAGTATTTTCATTACGTAATTTCTATGATTTCCTAAATCGATAGTAGTGCAATTGAAAGATGCAAAAGCAAATGCATCGTTATATGTTCGTATCATTTGTCTGAAATGTTTGGAAACGTCGTCATTATCCCCTCTCATGTCTTTTATCGCCGATGGATATTGCGATAACGGTGGAAGTCTCATTTTTCTTCTATGGCAACAATTATTTTTAGTTCTACCTACCTCGTTCGTTTTCAAATGCAACTGCCTTGCAATCGCAGCATGCTATCTTCATTTCACCAATATCTAATGGCTCACCTTTTCTACATATATCATTCCTTATATCCCCATAACATTTTAATATTTTTCGCTTGCATGTTCTCTTCCATATATTATGTTGTTCCTTTCTTTTTCCACTGTCTGTATGTTCTTCCGGATATTCATTCAAAATTGAAATTGTCTCCTCATCCCTCTTCTGTTCTGTCATTTTTTCTACCGCACTAATAATTCCCACCTTTTGTATCTCACAGTCATTCGCATGTTTCATGTTTTTTAATTCTTCTGAATTAAACCGCATCTTTTTTTCGAACATCGTGTTTCTTCTCTATTTCTTGCCAATACTTTCAATTTATCCACATTTCGTAACTCCACAGTTGACTTGTCAGTAGCTACTATACTAATTTCACTACTTATTTATAATTTTTCATTTTGTACTTGATTTATTGGTATTTCTTCTACTTTTTCGGTATCTGTACCCATCTTTTTTACTTTACGAAGGTTACGTTGTCTTTTATTCCTTCGAATTCTCTCTTCTTCTTCATTCATTCTCGTCGGTCTACCTTTTTTAGCCATTGATGACTCTTCTGTTACAAACTTGCCACAATTATTTTTTCTGTCTAAATTTTTTGCATCCATCCGTACCCCCTAATTATCGGTGTATGTCACCCGGTTGTTCCTTATAATTTCCCTGTTTTCTTTTTTTATTTTCTTTCGTACGCTGCTTTTTGATATTAAAGTAAGACACACTCTTTCAACGCTTATTAAGGTTGGCAGTTCTTTCTTCCATTTTTCAATTCTTTCTTCCTTAAACTTTTCAAAAACATCATAATGCCCACTGTCCCCGTTACCGATAAACAACAGTTCAAACTCATATGAACTTTCCAGCTGACTATCATAATTTATGCAAACATGATGAGTATTATTATTTATGTAAACTTTGAAATTTACCTTAAATATTGATGCAGTCAACTCTACTTGACCGGTGTATATGCCATTCTTACTCATATGCAATCTATAATCTTCTGCTGACCTTATTGAAACGCCATGTGACTCGTCACCCATGATATAATCTCCATAGCTATCCCAATGTTGCAATATAAATGAAACGATGGTCAATCTTAGCTCCTCATGCCTATCCTGATTTTTTGACTGGCAATACGACAGCGCGCGAAAAAGACAATTCCCATCTGTTTCATCTGCACTACCTTTTTATCCATTTTTTTGTTTTTTTTTGTTTTTTTTTTTTGTATATAAAATAATATTTCTATTTGATCTGTCAATTACTCACAGTGAATGACTGCCATTCACCGGGAACAAAACAGACATACCAAAAACAGCACAAAACGCCCGATGGCATGCAACTCAAATGGCATTATGCGACTCATCGCGCTCATCTTTTGCTCGCCCAGATTTTTTGATATACATATAATAGAGAGATAAACGCGCAGGATGGCTCCTCGCGGTGTAGATATCTGCATAGCAACAGATAAACAACGTCAAAGTTACAGAATACGAATACAGCTATTGTGCAGCTGTAAAAATCTACAAAAATTGAACTACCTATTGGCTGTTTCCAATGAAACCACAGTTATTTCTGCAGCTATGCCTAGCTGTAGGGTTAGAGAATAAGCCCCAAGTTCAGGAGCGGATCAACCAGCAAAGAGCGTAAAATAAATACGCTCGAGCGTATTCAACAAGGCACAGCTTTATACAAATAACAAGAGGTTTATTTTCAAAGCCTTGTTCTAGCTCATCTCGCAGATTTCCCGATCAAGTTATTAAAACTCATTCCAGTAACTGTTGCTATTCAGTTCAATTTCGTGGTATGCTAAGGCACAAATTTGTATACACTGTGCAAATAATGTTGCAACATGACACCAACTGATCGGTTACTCATTTCGGACAATTTACCACGAATTCTACCCACGTTTCTATCAAAATAGTATCTTTAGTCGAAATAGGTTCACGGCAGTATACCCGCAACTCATTTCTGAAAAGATAATAGCAATATGAGAAGAAATATGTTTCCTGTAAGTTTATCCGAATGAGTAGTAAACGGTTGAGTCATTGACAATTTATGTTTTCTCAAGGTTGGTGACGGGGGTCCGGCAATTTTTGGATCATTCGCAGTGCCGCTACGCGTTGAGTTTTCGAACTAAACTCGTCAGGACCGTGCTAATACAAAATATGGGCGCACATCAGAGGACTCCAAATTTCACACAATTTGTTCTCAATTAAGAATAGTTCTTAAATCTACATTCTTGCGTATCTATAAATAATTTCACAGCCAATATTTCACAATACATGAATTATCTATAAACTGGTTACATCGAAATTGATGGTAGACGCGACACATGAAACTTTAATCCAGTAGTTCTACTTGAAGTTATCGTCCACAGAATTCTAAATTTCCAATTAAACGTCTGATTGTTTCAATAATCACAATTAAAGACATTAAAATAATTGCGAGTATTTGAAGAAATAGTGACCTATCATTTTTAGTTTATTCATCTTGACTGTGATGGCAACCAATCTGCAGCGTCGCAACTAATATGCGATTTTGAATGATCCGCATAGTCGAAATGACTAAAAGGATACACCACATTACACATTAGATAATAATAGCTTGAACTTCCATGCATCTTAACATATACGTTCTTTAATTATATAGATTCAATCCAGAAGTGCAATATGTTACGTGAAGACAGTGCATATACAGTGTTGCGCATGATAACGCATTTGATCATTTATCTGGGCACAAACTCGTTTATATGAGATTACACCTGAACATACAGGGTGTATATTTTAATTCTGCAGAGACTTCTAGGGTGTGTAGGGGCTGCTTAAACAAGCATTTCGAGGCAGTACACCCATGGTCGGAAACTCATCGTAACGGCTCTGGAAAGCTTTGTAGGATTTGGTACCGCGCGTTTGTTCGTAGTGTAATGAATCAGATGTGATCACTTTTCACCCAATTTTTTATTCAGCCGTAGACAACATTACAGAGTTTTTGTGTGAAATCAACGAAACGATAAACTTTGCAATGAAAAAAAAATAACAAAACTTTTTCCAGTGCTTCTAAACAGAATTTGAAAAAAGTTTTGTTATCCTTTTTCATTGCAAAGTTTATCGTTTTGTTGATTTCATACAAGGACTCTGTAATGTTGTCTACGGCTGCATGAAAAATTGGATGAAAAGTGATCACATCTGATTCATTACACTACGAACAAGCGCGCGATACCAAATCTTTCAAACTTTTCAGAGCCGTTGCGATGAGTTTCCGACCATGGGTATATTACCTCAAAATGCTTAATTAAGCAGCCCCTACACATCCTAGAAGTCTCTGCAGAGTTAAAATATACACCCTGTATATGACATTTTATGTGTCGAATTCTATAGTTTGTCTACATGTATCATGGAAACAATGAATAAACTTACGTTTGAGGCATGCAAGAATTCTGTCTCAGAATTGAGAAAGAGTTGTGCTAAGATAGTTTGTTATTTTTTGATGTAATGTGCGTAAAATGCGATTCCACGCACACCTCAAAAACCATTGTTTGCAACGCGTGCGTAGAGTTTTACGCTCTCGTGTGATGGCGCGGCACTCGGGCCAGCTTCGCCGACCCTCGTGCGCGACGATCAAACTCGGTGCGTGAAATTCCATCTTACGCACTTGTTGCAAAAAATACTATATCCCATCACTTATGTCAGTGAACTCGCGAGTTTCTTATCTTCTGAGAGGGAATTCGAATATTAGAATCGACTGAGGCGACCCTAATTATATGCAAACTAGGAACTCGGTCAATTCATCCTCATAAGGAGGGGGTCTGTGACTGAAACTTTTACAAGAACCATTCGATTTTTTGCAAATTAATAGAAAAGATCCAGTGGAGAAATGCTTTCTACAATTTTTGGAATATGGAACATGAGTTTCAATTTTCTGCAATGCAATTGTAAGCACAGGGAGCCTTTCGCAGAAGGTCTTCTATGTATTGCAAAAATAAAAAATTACTTTTATGGAAGTTTCAGTGGCGTTTCCCCGTACTTGATAAACAATGAAAATGCACAGCAGTTTCATCTGAAAAAGATATCTAACATGCCGATGTTACTTAAAATTAGGTTAAAAATGCGCAACACAGTTTATGCACGTTCACATTATTGAGCACGGACAGTTTGTCTTTGAATATGACTCTAACCTAAAAATTAATTATTAAGTAGTTTAATTGGCAGCTAATTATGCCTACGATTCGAGTATACTACTATTGGTGCCTATCCCGAATTTTTATTTAATTATTTTACCCAAAATAATTTTAATCAAGCATCATTTCATAAACATCAGATTCTTGAAATAATTCTTTATTTTCGAGAATTTAGCGTGCAAAATTCACTCGTAGGTGTGTACATGTGTATGTGCCATTACCCCCACCATGGGACCCCCTTCCAGCCTTAAGTTTCTCGCGCTAGCGAGATACTTGCTAGCAGTTTTCATTGAATCATATTTCGTGAAATGTTTTTTTTTTTTATTTCGTAAGCAGAAACACGCTGTTCGTCACCAAAATTGGAAAACAGCTAGTTTTTCATAGCAATCGAGCAGCGGATTGCTAATCTGGGTTGTTTCTTTTATTCGATACAGGGGTAAATTATCTTCGTAACCCTAATGGAATATCACAAGTCCAGAAACAGTGATGTTTAATGATTGGCGGGCTATTGGACACAGAAACAACATGAGACGCAACGAGCTGACTGTCATAGTACTGGACATTCCTGGAAACTCCCGGAAATTAAATAGTTGTTCGTTTCTGACTAATGTAATTGCTAAATAACTGTAATCTATGATAACCCTGACTATAATAGCTATTAAATAACTACCATCCATGGTAATCATTTATAGTCAGACATGAATCACTATCAGATTCCCGTGGGGCTTCCCCGAGGACTTCCATGATCATCCAATTCCATGGTAGTCCAGTACTTTCTGTTCCACGTTCTTGTGCCCAAAATGCATTGGCTTGTGATACCACATTTAGTGTTCGAAACATGTCAACCCATGTATCGAAAGAAAAAGTATTCGGTTCGTTTCTTCTGACACTGTTACACCAATTCAATTCTTTAGATGAGATGCTTCGGCCATGGTTGTGTCGTTTGTTTGATAGTTGTCTTGATATATGTGTACATATCTACTTTCGCGCCAATTTCTGTTCTTTCGCCTATAAGTACTGTGCAGTAGTGAGGGAAGAATAATGACGGGCAAAGGAGTTCAAAAACTCTCGTTGCCCCCGCTTAGGCGGGGGGAGTAAGAACCGAAATGGTTCTTACGTAAGATTTATTTACAGTAGTAAATGTCTAATCCTAAATGAATTTCCCCTGAGATATACATATGTATATCGTGTATTTGGTTTGACCTACTCGCCAAGAATAACTTCCTTCCCATGATACGAAGAGGCGAAGAACATTGGTTTCATGCTATGAATCTTTCTTTATCCCTCTCCTTACCTGCTTATTTCAGATTTTTATTCGAATTGCTTGGCGAATCGTTAACCCAATAATTTGTTCCAGGGTTTACGCAGCGTTCCATGGAGATACAGGATTATTGAGACACCTGTATTCATATTTATTTTCGCTTCCTGCCACTATGAAGACCGAGTTGCAGGAGACGTACACATCTCCTGAGGCTCGAGTACTCGCGCGTATTCAACGGAAATGCTTCTTCCCTGGCGAACAATCTCCGTATGTTAAATGCGTGTTGGATTGCAGAATTGCGAATTCCCTCAAATTGTGCAATTGTGTCCCTTGGTATCTTTCTAATGATGGCACCAAAGAGTGCCAGATAAGCAGATACGCGTGTCTGAACAGTAACTCCGCTAAGATAGTAGATACGTCAAAATGTTATTGCTTACAATCCTGCAATAACATTGTCTTGAAAAATACAGACGTAGAGATTTTATCAGCCAACGAGTCTTGCAAGATCAACATAAGGCCAAGATCTCTGTTGAAATACAAAAGAACAGTTCGCTACGGCTGGTCCGATTTATTTGTCTCTTTCGGTGGAATAGCTGGCCTTTTTTTGGGCTGCTCACTTTTATCCATCATTGAATTCGGCTACTACTTCTCTCTACGAGCTTACTGCGGGGCTGTCCTTAGTTTACCGAAACGCAAGCACAACGTCATCAAAATAAACGTACTGGATACGGTGCACCCGGTGAGCCTAACGAGAGACCGCGAACACTCCGCTTCCTTGGAAAAAAGAATAACCTTCTACGATTACATAAATTGAGAATGGAAATACAGAATCTGAAAGCAAATTCTGAGGAAGCTAGAATCATAGATAAAATAAAAGACATAATCTGAATTTTTTTATCTTAATAAATAAAGTGAAGCTAGAAGCCGTAGATTAATTAATTATGTACATCCTCGTGAATGCCTGTGAAAGTATTTGACTGATTTCCACTATACTAGGAATTGGCAGTGTTTGTAGGTGTTCGCTTATTTTCACGAACGACAGAAACATGTTTTTCCACACGGCTGGACCATTACCGCAATATATTTTTTATCGCACATGCATGAAAAAGCCTTTCTTTATGCCTGTGGAACAGGAAGAATGTTAGACATTTCCGTCCATTGGTGCCACTGCATTCTTCGCGCGTGCGCATACCCGAAATACTTCGCTATTACTTTTTCATCACTCCCTTCTGGAGTAATCGAGTCCCCAGCAAGAATAATGAACAAAATACAATTGGTGCCTTCTATTATTTCTAGATTTTCAGCAAGAAAACTGTAGAATAAGGTAAACGAATCATTCTCCTATTTTCGAATATAACCGCTCTAGACTCACGCCAATCACTATGTAGCAATCTGAGGTAGTCAGCAATGTTATAAATAAAAACTCACTTCCGCTTGCGGCTCTGAAACGAACACACGTCTCATTTATTTCTTATTTCTAATCCGCCTGCAGAACCTCAATCCCAACGAAAACTAATAATACTTAAGGTTATAAGAGAAGGCGAAAATCGATAAGAGTGGGCATACAAAAGTAGCGCTTTCATGCATGTGCGATAAAAAATAGCGTGTGTAATTCGGGAGGCATGTTCTTTTCTGCACTACCTTTTGTCGACAACGCGATTATTGTCGAGTTTTTCAGGCAGTCGTGCTTGGAAAGCTTCACAAAAATCGTGTTTTCGACAAAAGGTAGGGCAGAAAATACGATTCGGGCACGGGCGCATAGAGGGACTTCATGACTCGTGTGAGTGGCGCACTCGCCGTCGGCCGTGCGGCACTTTCACACTCGTCATGAAGTCCCCCTTTCCGCGCCCTTGTCATACAAATAGCTATTCTAACTTCGGACTCATTAGAAAAAACCAACTTCCCTTCCTAGTCACACAATATACTATTCTAGGAACAAAACAAGATAGACTGAGGAAAGCCCGTCGTCACATAATTGCTTCCTAAGTTAAGCGAACGTGCTTTTGTTCTATTGATGAAGTGAGTCACTATCAAAATTCCAACGAAGAGCTTGCAGCATGATTCAAATGAAAATGAGATATATGAGTCTTTCCACGTCAAACCGGATAAAATAAATTACAAATTGACGCAGGGATCGCTTTAAAAGCGTGCAGAAAAGAAGAACTCGAGCAGGACGTTAATTCGGAAGGCCGATTGTATGGCGCAGGCATCGCTGACTAAAGGGATATAAAATTTATCAATGAGTTTTCCGTATCGAAAACTTCAAACGCGTTTTTCTCGAAATTACATTTTTCGAGTCGGCCGGACTGATAACTCGAACAAATCTTGACCGATTGAGTTGAAATTTTAACTGTATATTCACAATTCTGCATAGAAGTACGTAGGATTTTCTCGATGTATTACATAGTTTTTTTTTTTATATGTAATTTTCGGACGATTTTTTTTGTTAGAATTTTTAACTTTTATTCCAAGAACGCGCCATTTTTGCAAAAATCGATATATCATAAAAATTCTACGGACTTCTGTAGCTATTCACATGTATAATCGGAAGAAATTTTTTCATTCACCGTAAATTGAAAATTGCAAGTGCAGTTTGTCCGGCCGCGCGCCTTTGAAGAAAAAAGGCTTCGCCAAAGAAAAGCTGTGCAGCCGCCATTTTCTTTGATATTACTTTGAAAAAAATAATTTATTTAGTTTATGATATACATATACAATAAAGGACTTTTTCCAGAATTTTGATTCATTTCATTGTTCCGCTGAAAGAAATTCCCAAAATATGCTTATTTTTTCCCCCGCTACAGTGGCCTAACCCCTTAAAGGGTTGGGCTTCTTCTGACGCGAAATTAAGGTTGAAATCTCCAGCTAAAATAAATGGCATTGTGTGATAGTTTTTTTCCCAAATCTTGTGAGCCGTCTGGACCATATATGAGAAGTCTTCTATGTAAGGATCTGATATTTTGGACCGTACTTCTGGGAGAAATGTAAACTACAACCATTATGATGTTTGTTCCATCTTCCAAAACGCAGTTAGCAGCACAGATATCTCCAATAGTTAACTGGCCAACATCATTTTCACTAATATTGCGTAATAAGATATCCATATTAGAAATAACAATGTTGGTGTTATTAGGGTTGATATAGATTGCAACTCCTGCAGCTCGAACATTGTTACGTTTGAATTTGGCAACGCAATCGAAATCGAGACGTCAATATTTACGTTGTCCTCCGCCCAGGTTTTCCATAAAAGCATAATATCGCTAACGTCAATAATATTTCATACCATAGGCCGATTGTTTCTACTTTAGAATCAGATGTCACAATTACTGATGTAACTGATGAAAATGATATTAATAAATCAAATAAATGAAATTGTTGGCACTAAAAATGTTGAATTCTTCAAAGAAACCTAAACAATGTAACATACATAATGATGATCGATTAAATAAAATCGGCGTGGCGTGGCGTGGCGTGGCGTGCAGAGGAAGCCCGCGCACACTGTAATGCTCTAGTCATGAGACTAGCGTTGCCGTTCGTGTAACAGGCTCGTCGGCTTACATGCGAAAGACGACGCAGGCATGTGCGCGCGCAGCTTCCCATATTTCGCGCCTTCCGTTTGGCACATCGTCAGTGTTTCAACTTCCGTAACGCCAAGTTTTGGTTTACCCCGTCCGCAAAGAAGTTTCACTTCAGAAAATATGAGCGTATTCCTTGATCAATTCCCTACAAAACTGATGAGTTACAGAATAGAACTCCGATGGAAACTATGTTAAAACGATTACGCTCGGGTACGTGTAGCTCGCGTGAGGGAGAAATAGTGGGCATATAGATCTATACCAAAAAAATTACCCATGTCAGAAAACAATGTATATCATATCAGTTTATTAAATATCTAACTAACAATAAGTAAATTATGATCCTAAATCTTACATAAAGATCCTCTAATATTTCCTCACTAAATACGCCTTGTTGAAATTAATAACTTTGGTCGTTACGAAAGAATTCGAATAGAGACCTTCAAGGTCAAAATGTACCTATGACCTAAGTACATATTAAGACCTCAGTACTATCGATTGCCGATGTCAAATTAAGAGATCTCCAGTTAAAAAAAAAAGTTGAGCTGGAAATAACCTCGAAGGTCATCGTCAAGGTCAAAATCGAGGTCACCATTCAATTCCTCGTTGAAAGTTACTACAAGAATAACCTTGAACTTTTTGAAAAATATCTTGCCTGCGGAAATGTTCAGCCGTCCCGTCACTTTTGTGGCACCCTGTATAATACCTGAATTGATGAATACACAATTGCTCCTATAAATGTTAAAGTTAAAGCAAAAATATAAATAATTATATTATTGTTAAAGTTAGTTGACAGAAATAATGGGGCAATTTGTTGTCAAGTTAAGAAAATAAAGTAATTAAACCAGGAAAAATTATTAAAAATTTTAGGATAGTTCATTCAGAAACAACGGCCTCCACTGACTATTCGACATCAGAGTATCTCTTAGTTAAAGATAAAGATACATATAAGAAAAAAATTGTGGTATATTTATTGGTTCCTCCAAGAATTCCAGACTTGCTTTAGCTGCTAATCTTCGAAGCGCTACTCCTAAGCCACTAACAAAAAAATAAATTAATGCGACTCACAGAAGATGAATTAATAGGCAATTGATTGATCAAGGAATACGCTCATATTTTTGGGAGGAATTTTAAAGCGTGGTTCTCGCCTAAAAAACCACATTTGAATAATATATTTGTTTATAACAAATGGAATCGCTCTTTACCGCAGAATTCAATAAATATATAATAATAGTGCGATTCAATAGCTCCAAAATGGTTTTTTAAAAGAAGTCTCTGGATGAACACAGGTAAATATGACCGTTTGAAGAGGAGTATGTTTTCGATTTTTTGCCGTTTTTCGTGAATTTCACCCCCGTGTACTTGGAAAATAGGGGCAGAAAAAAAAAAAAAAAATTGTCTGATGAATTTATTTGTTACAAAGAAGAAGTTAAAAAATTAGAACGCAATCGGAAACATCGAGGTCAATTTGTGATTTATTTTATCCGGTTTGACGTGGAAAGACTCATATATCTCATTTTCATTTGAATCATGCTGCAAGCTCTTCGTTGGAATTTTGATAGTGACTCACTCCATCAATAGAACAAAAGCACGTTCGCCTAACTTAGGAAGCAATTATGTGACGACGGGCTTTCCTCAGTCTAGCTTGTTTTGTTCCTAGAATGGTATATTGTGTGACTAGGAAGGGATGTTTTCGATTTTTTGCCGTTTTACGTCAATCTCACCCCCGTGTAACTTGGAAAATAGAGGCGGAAAAAAAAAAAAAAAATTGTTTGATGAATTTATTCGTTCCAAAGAACCCGTTGAAAAAATTAGAACGAAATCGTAAACATCGAGGTCAAAAAGGTGTCCGATTTGACGTGGAATGACTCATATATATGGCTGCGCTTACGAACTGAAGATATTCGTGGTAATATTATATACAGGGAGGTTCACTGGAAATTTGCCACGCCTTATAGTAGACAACTCGTATTTTTGCGAAATTGACCACGGTGTCGTACGAACATCCATAGAACAGCCACAGAATGACAGCTGCCGCTACATTGTCTGTAGGTATGGTCGTACCACGGCGTTGTCAATTCCGAAAAACACGAGTTGCCTACCATAGGGCGTGGCAAGACATAGTGAACCTCTCTGTATATGCACTATTTTCTTGAGCCTACAAAAATAATTACAAATAATCTGAAATCGCGAAACGATTAAATCTTCACATTTCCAGTTTTCATCATTCTCAATCAACAACACATTAGAAAAATATACGGTGTCAATTTTTTTAAAATAAATTCTTCGCTTTGATTATACGGCCAGTAGTGTGACGTCCGCATAATATATAGGTAATCTCGCAGCGTAATATGCTTCAAAAGATTCAGTGATGCGTTCGATCGCGTACCTATGCATTATGTAATAATAATTCTATAGTGCGGAGACATGCCCTGTTATCCAATGCAGTATAGTATACATATCCGCGGCCACATGTCGTCTGTTTGCGCGTTTTCGAGTTAAATATTTCCACAATAATGAGGAATGGATTTTCATACATACCGATATTATCCAATAGAGTCGTTAACTTGAGACAACGTCCGGCCAAGTCTCGTTCAATTATTTCAATTATCTTATTACCCGCATTAATACGATTTTCAAAGCTCCTTATTGAATATATTATTCGTACATTGAGTAGTTGTCAATACTCATTCTGCACAGGTAATTGGCATAACTGATTGGACCGATATGCAACGTGACCGCGATGTACGTGTTCATGGTGCTTGTACTAATTCAAATGGCCGCAGAATCAGATCTTTATATGGTCTTCTATACCTGGATACATCCAAGACAGAATTTATTCACATCCAATTTTAGTAACCTTAAACTTAATGAATTGGCAGCAATTTTTATCATTTGTTCAAACTTATCAACGAGTCAAATTCCATGCAAAAAATGTAGCCCGTGATAAATGAGCGTTACTAATTATATAGATTATCTTCAGATTTTCAGCTATCCGTACGAAAAAAAAAACACGTCTCATATTATGAAGTGGGATTGAGGATTACCCCAAAGTACTAAGTGTTGTGTTATTCAAAATCTCATATTGAAAGTCGGAAAGTCAAGTGTCACAAAAATTTTGCAGTATATGTGGACTTACAGTTCCAAGTATTTCATCGTATATGGGAGAACCGCGTATTTGGTGGTACTCGGAAGAAATCTAGAAACATAATGAAGGGTATTTAGTGGGAAATGGTCCAGTAAATACAACCCCATAAAAAGCACCTCCGGTGCAAAAACCTTTTGCCAATTACATTATTGCGATCATATATTGTACAATATCACTTTATGTAACAATATCTCGCTCGTAAAAAAAAAAAAATCCGAAACCAGATCTTGTCTCTAATCCTGATCTCATCTTGCTACGTAGATAGGCATTTGACGCTTCCATTGGTGTGAACAGAAACATGAAGAACAAAAAAATAAAAAATAAAAAAATAAAAAATAAAATTTGGAGGTAGTGGTACTTGGCGGGCCTTCTGTAGACAACTATGAAGAAACAGGAATTGAACCATGTCAATAACCCTATATCCTATAGTGATATGAGACATCGGCCCGCCAAGTACCACTACCTCCTAATTTTATTTTTTAGTTTTGTATTTTGTACTTTTTTATTCTTTATGTTTCTATTTACACCAATGGAGGCGTCAATCGCCTATTTACGTGGCAAGGCAAGAAGGCTATCAAAACTATGTTATGGAAGGCCAAATTATGAACTTCAGAAAAGGTAAATGTGATGTAGGTACTTGGCAGTAACATCTGATACCGGATATTTTTTTTTACGAGCGAGAAGTTGTTACATAAAGTAATATTGTACAGCGCCGTGCCTAGGCTTGGGCCCACAGTGCGCTGGGCCAAGGCGCAATGAAGAGAGGGGCGCATTTAAGCTCATCGTTCGTTTTTTTTTTTCATTTTAATCCGACCTTTCCAGATTCTATGAATTATATTGTTGCAAAATGTGTTTGCGATAATTAAGATAATTAAATGTGGGTTCTCGAGAAAAATAAAGTGAACGAAATAAGATGAATTAAATAAATGGGTTGTATTTAGGAAATACACGTCTGTTCTAGCTTACTGCTAAAACAAGACTGTTTTTACAATAATGCGGTTATGAATAGTAACCGCAATTCTTTATCTAATGTTAACATCTTTTATCATAGATGACTACTAGACCTTGCAAACTAAATATGAGGTGTTTTTTTCGACTATTGTAACAATATTTTGTAATTAAATCGCAATCTGACAAGCGGTGTTTGACTAGTGACTACATTGTATACGTAGTATTCAAGAGTTTGTAGTTGTTCTTGTTTCCACTAGAGTCCTCTGCTCACGCAAATAAGCCGTGGAGACAATGGCGTCTGCTTCGTCCGTGTCATTCCCCGATGTTTATACCCGCTACACAACCTAGATTAATCCGCCTTATCCTACATCTCTTGTCGTATATTCATTGTGGTTATTACCACATTGATTCGAAAATGGTTCCGAGGAAGCTATCGGGTGCGAAATACCGGAAAATGAAAAAAGAGACCGAGGAGGATAACAAAAAGTTAGCCAACCAATGGGCAAAGTGGGTTAAAAAATTCGACTCAACCAACAATAGTTCAGGTAAAATTTGGTTCTGAATGAATAAATAAGGAAATTCCGAATTCATGTAATCTAAATCTTAATCGGACACTAATGATTATTTTACGACGAGGCTCACGTAATAGCGAAGGTGAAGCCGTGCAGGATCAACATCTTGATACTGATCTTGATGCACCTGAGCAAGCTGAAACTAATGAGGATGCAGCATCAAATAATTTCAAAAATTCTCGAGAATCCAATGCCCGTAAGAAGCCATTCTTCTCCTTTTCCATTTCAATCCACCTCATAAGTTTCTTCCCCATTCCACTTTATACCTGTTGTTGCACCTGTCACAAAAATTTGTCCGTTCTCTAGGTCCAGCATGCAAGAAACCAGCTGACGAGACTATTACAGAGGCCAAAGAAGTGGAGCTAGACACCCTAACGCATGAAAATTCTGCAAATTGTAGCGAAAATGATAAGAATGGAGAGCTCAACTTGAATGACCCGTCTAGCTGGCCTGTTATAGATAGGCAACTGAGGACCTACCTCGTTGAACGAGGTCCATTGCAAGGGAAGGATGCAGACTTTTCTCCATCGGAAAATCTCATTGATAAAAGACGGTTGTCTGTTGATTGGTTTAAAAAATTCCTTTCTAATGGCGAAACGGTCCAGCGTGCGTGGATGATATACAGTAATAGTACGAAAGCGGTGTATTTGGCTGATCCAAAAAAAGGATTTTCAGATTGGAGGCATCTAAATCCTCGAATTTATGAACACGAGAGTTCGAACAGCCATCGTGAAAATTATTTATCGTGGACAACTTTCGAAAAACATCCGCAGGAAAATAAGACTATCGATGATCGCTTAGAAGAGGCCATACGGAATGGAGTACAAAGATGGAGGCGTATTCTAAAAATTGTAACAGATTGCTTTATATTTTGCGGTACCAATAATTGAGATTTCAGAGGCTCCAGTAATCAAATTGGGGATCCCAAGTACGGAAGATTTTTGGGATTGATTGAGGTAAACAATCATTATGATGCTACAATGGCTAAGCATATTGCCGAATTCGAACGAACGACCTATTTATCTAACAAAATTCAGAATGAATTTATACATATTCTCAGCACAAAAGTAAAATCTGAATTGCTGGATAAAATTCGCAAAGCAAAATATTTCTCGATATTATTTGATTGTACACCTGACATTGCACACGACGAACAGATGGGTCGAATAATTCGATACGTGAGTCTCCAGAAAGATCGGTACGTCGTTGTAAAAAGCTTCATTGACTTTATAAGGACTTCGAAAAAAACGAGGCATGATTTAGCTATTGAAATCCAACAAAAACTGATCGACGATGATTCAGATATCGGTAACTGTCGTGGCCAGGCTTATGACAATGGGGCCAATATGGCGGGAAAGTATCAGGGGGTGCAAGCTCATATACAAAAATCTAATCAACTGGCTAGGTTCCTGCCGTGCACTGCTCACAGTCTTAATTTACCCGGTATTCACGCAGCTAGTGTTTAGGTTGAAAGGGTAAACTTTCGGTGTTGTTCAGCAAATCTTCAATTTTTTTTCGGGCTCTACTCGCCGATGGAAAATGTTTAAAAAAAGTACTCAAATGCACTTTAAAGACACATTCCGATACGAAATGGGCGTCGAAATATAACGCGGTTTATTCGTAGTGTACCCAATTAGAGGAAGTTTCGACTGCGTTACGAGAAATATCGGAAGATCCTTCATTTGGTGATGGAGCTGCTGCTGCTAAAGGCTTGCTGAAGCGAATAACATTCAATTTTGTTTGTTATTTAGTGTTTTGGGATGAGATCTTACTCATCGTGTATCGGACGATCATCGTTTTACAGAGTGCAAATAATTCGATTGATGGAGGTGGTAGAATTATCCTTGGACTAAAAAATGCATTGCAGGACCCTCGATCAGGAAACACCGATGAAATCATTTCCCAATCCACAAGTATATGTGAGAAATCATCAATTGAGGCTGCATTCAGTCAGGAAAGAGTAAGGAAAGTAAGAGAGATGCCCGGAGAGCTCGAATCCGATGAAGTATTTTCTCGAGAACAGCAGTTCAAAATTGATTATTTCAGGGTGTTAGACACTTTCTTATCGCAAATGCAATAGCGATTCGACAAAATGACCGAAGTCAACGATGATTTTTTTTTCCTGACCGGATCAGCCCTCGAATCCTGGTCCATAATAAATCTGAAGGAACACGCCATGGACTTACACCTATTGTACGCTAAAGACATAGAACCTGTGGAGTTTGTTAGCGAGGTAGAAAGTTTTAAATTCATGGCGGCATCAGTTTTTCCGAATTTAAAAAAGCCACGCCATTACAATGGCTCAACGGCATCAGAGATTTTTCGCTGACCTCAGCCTATCCTGATATAGAGATAGCTTACCGCATTTTCTTGACTATGCCAGTTAATACTGCATCGTGCGAAAAAGGCTTTAGTAAACTGAAACTCATAAAAACTTACTTGAGATCAACGACGGGACAAGAAAGATTGACAGGCTTATCTATTGTAACGTGCCAGGCCTACTCAGGCCTGTGCCGTTACAATTCAAACCAACAGCGTGCACACGGCACCAACTCAGCGACAGCGACACTGGACTGAGTGACGTCACGACAGATATATAAATCGCGACGCCACTCAGCTCGAGAGCGTTTTCGAGGCATAGCGCCCGGCGTCTCACTACCTTTAGACAGCAATACACGGCATAGCGCCTGATTGGCTCACTCTCTCTTCAGTAACGAGTCTCCGAGGCAAAGCGCCCGGAGAGCTCTTAGAGTCACTTCATTTTTGGAATAATAATTAAAATTATATTATTTCGGTCGAGTCACTTTGTTAATACTTAGAATCCAATTTCTTTCTTTGCTCAAATTATATACCACTTACTCACATTTCAAACTTAGTCTATCCATGGAAATCAAACCTAAACCAAAACAAAAACACTGTTTATATTAGTTTCATATCTAGTTTGTAGATTTCGGTTGCAACCTTAGGGAACAAATTTGTTATTCTTTCATATTATTTCTTGTACATATTTTATTTTCCTTTTTGTTTACGCAAATGGTTTTGCATTAAAATCTAAGTTAAAGCATACGACGCAGGCTTCTTTACCCCGAGTTTTCCTTACACATCGCAGCTTATCTTCACCTTAGCTAGAAGGCAGCTTTGGCGAGTTTACTCGCCCAAGTCTGCGACAGCCTTGGTGTGCGTCAAGCGCACCCAGGTCTGAGGGAGGCGGCTTCGGAGTTTTCCACTCCCAAGTCCGCGATTAGAAGACTAAGGCATCCTTGGTGTGCAGTTGCACATCCAGGTATGTGAAGGCGGCTTTGGAGTCTTCCACTCCCAAGTCCGCGACCAGGGAAACTTGGCATCCTTGGCGTGCATCTGCACACCCAGGTATGCGCTGGCGGCTTCGGAGTCTTCTACTCCCAAGTCCGCATTAGAAACCCGTCAGACTAGATTCGATAGAGCGGCTCTAAACATTATTAGATAAAAAACTCACAATAACTTCGTGTTTGCGCCACTCCGTGACGCAAACAACATCAAAAAAGTTACACTATACTATCTATAGAAAATCGTTTAGCAACGACTTTAGATTATGACGAAGTAATTAATGAAATTGCGTCTCGCGAAGCTAGGAGAATAGCTAATTTATAATTAGCGCTACAACTTGGTCTCGCTGTTCTGTACTGTGTATTCGATGAATAAAAGTAAGCTATTATCTTATTCAACAGAACTGGTGAATAATTATTTGTGACACCATATTCTATTAGATTGGGTTTTACGTGCACTTATTCAGCGCGGCGGGGGGGGGGGGCATTTGTTTCACACTGCCCAGGGCACTAATTTGTCTAGGCACGGCGCTGATGCTGTATATGATTGCATTAATGTACTTGGCGAAAGGTTTTTGCATCACAGGTGCTTTTTATGGGGATCTCACAACTTTTTGTACGATTTGATCTACTGATCATTCTCGTTCGTAATGAATTGCATAAATTTTCTGACCACTCTCGATGTGGAAGGTACATAAAATTCCATGTCACTTCTGGCGTTCTATTGTCTACCAGATCCCACGAAGCAAAAGTCAATCACCCTTTAACTCTAACGCATGGAAAATTTCAAAATCAGTTTTACGTGAATTCAAGAATTCAAGAAACGTAATATCATAACCGCTTATTGAATCGAATCAAGAACGATAAAAATAATCTGTATTCTTGATATTAATTATGTCAAAATTTCAAGTATAGGTGCTTGGCGATAGCATTTGATTTCGGATCTTTTTTTTTACAAGGAAGGAATTTTTGTATAAAATAATAATTGTTTATATTATTTGTCATGAGAATGTATTTTTTGTGGGTAATGATCACAGTTATACAGGGTGGTCCATCTAAGTTGGTATAGCAGAATATCTTGAGAACAACGTATTTTAGAGAAAAATGTTTGTAATAAAAGTTTCATGGTTCGGAGGGGGCAAAGCACTGTGCTATCGTACTTTTCATTCGGTGGAGATTCAAAAGGTCATTCGGAGGTCAACATTGTTTTTTCCAATGGGAACGTATACTTTTTTTCACAGATTTGCATTTGATACAAAAAAATAGAAACTTTTATCCCAAGTTGTTATTTCTACGACATCAATTTTTCAAAATATTTTCAAATTAATAAAATAGGTAGCAGGAAGATATGGCGACCTAGCAGGCCAATGTAGTGATCCGCCTATGTTTTTGTTTTCATTTCTTGAGGGTCAATCTACTCTTCGGAGGTGTAAATCTCGATTTTCGGGACAATATCTGAAGGGTGACTTTTTTGTTTTTCAAATAACTCGCTTATTTTCAACTTTAGAGCGAAAATAGTGAAATGAAAATTACAAAAGCACAGTGTTTTGCCCCCTCCGATCCATGAAACTTTTATTCTAAACATCTTTGTCTAAAATACGTTGTTCTTAAGGCATTCTGCTGTGCCAACCTAAATGGACCACCCTGTATGTATTGAGCGAAAGGTTGGTACCAGAGGTTAAGATTGTCTGCTACGTGAAACTGTACCTAAGCTTGTACTGCGTTTTGCCCTTCGGCATATTCTTAGGCCCCGGCATAACAAATAAATAAATAAATCTGAATCTACAACAGAGATGTCTCATAGATTGCCCGTTGAATCAAAACATAGTTGTATTCCTAACCGTCGTTGTCCGAAGTGATGCCACGAGTCAGTCAGTCACCGAGGAAGTGCTAGCTTGTAAGTAATGCCGTAAATAAACATAAATTTACATCTGCAATCAATTCATTAATTTCTTACAACTTATTTACAAGTTGAAGTGTTTGATATTCGTTTATTAATTTTGTTATATTCGAAATTTCAACCCACAGTTATTTGTAACCAAATAATGTTGCAAGTAAACAGAAATTGACATCCGCAATCCATTGTACAAGTTTAAAGTTTATTCATAACCTCTCTATATATTCGATCAACGCTAGCGCTAACCGAAACGTCATCTAGCCACTGATGCTCGTACTCGGTAGCTCTTTCCTCTCTACGTAGCCTAACGGAGACCACTCTACTCATTTATATATACCCATAGATTTAGGTCTAAGCGATCTGGCTGAAGAACAAGACGATGAAAAATCTTGATGAAAACGGGTATTCTAAAAGTTGAATCATATCTCAGCTCTCCGTTCATCGATTTCAACGAAATAGGGCTTAAATGAAAGCTTTTCTTGGCTACATCCTTCGATGAATATTCCAATTCCCTGTATATAACGAGGCGGAAGAAATTGATGATCTTATTACCGTAACGGTCGTTTAGTGTTTGTTCGGGTATATAGACTCGGTCGAGTCTCGCGCGGTGCATAGCAAAAAAATAATTTTTTTTAATGTACTCGGCGCGAGACTTTACTGAGTCTCTTGATTCATACACAAAATCATAGTTGGTGGTCCGTTGAATTTAGGGGCGTAATAGATCAGGGGAACTGGTGAGAAAAAGGGGCGAAGTTATTTTCACCAATATTACATAATAGCTAAGAAAAGTACTAAAGAAGCGTCGATTTTTTTCCCATGTCGATGAAAATCGAACAGATTTCCACAGTTGGCACAAGTATCAAGAATATGCATACCTATACTGACAAGCAATTACCTTATGAACGCCCTGGAACCTGCCCTTTTTTCTTTTACCATGTATTAACATTTTGCACATAATGAGAAAATAAAATATCGACTTTTTTTTAACCACCCTAATGTGTATGCTTATGCTTGTACTCATATTCATACTTATACTTGTACTTATTAGAAATAAATGGTGTTGCTTGTTTGTTTACCGAAATCTCAAAAGCCAGTGGACCGATTTATGTGACAACTGCACCAATGTCTTTCTCACCGGCCGGAAGAGCTATAGGCTATATAAGTTATGCAAAAACACTTCAATCAGATATAAAAATTATGAAAAATATAATCAATACATAGACTTATGAATCTTCTAATGTAGACTGCACAGATTCGGATTTGGAACTGTTTACAATGACCGGAAGACGGCCTAGCTTCGCCTTGTTACCAACGCAAGACACGTTCGCCAGATGGCTTCCGTCTCTCACGATGGAATTACACTCTCTAGGATATCAGACTTTAAGTTAACCCCCAACCACATTTCACAGTTAATCATAAATGCATTATTGGTAATATTACACAGAGATCGCCTAGCTTCTTGTAGGTATATTTAGTAAATATTTCTGTAAACTTCGACCAAATGGACGTTACACGTAGAAAAGTGGGGCAACCTCGCAACTTCCGCAACCAGAAGTGAACCGTCACGTAGGTATTCCAATTTTTCTACGACGTTGGTGAATCGCTCTACGATCACACATCCTTTCGCGACTGCACTGTTGAATATTCCTTTACATAAGCTTGTAACTGTACTTCTTAATCATATTCAGTAATCTCAGAATCTAATTGATGTCATTCACTACGCTTTTGAAATACATGTATATTACTTACTATAAATCTATAATTCTATAAGTCCTGTATTACGAAATCCGAATTACAACATTCTTTCGACTTTCTCCATTATTCGCTCGGTAACTATTATTCCGGAATTTTGCGAACTTTCGCTGTAATAGACTAGAACTTGGCTTTCTATGAGTGCGTTCCATTAATTACTTTAAGCGCTCAGAGTGGCGCTCAGAACGTTCCATTAACACGCGCAGCGCGCGAACGAAGCGCGCTAAAGCAGAGAGTGAAGCCTCGTGCGAGGCGAGCTTGAGCGCTCACACTGACCCACCTCTCGACGGTGTACGGCTTGAGTGAACGTTCAAATTTCATCAAAATGGCGGAATAGAATGATTCGCATGGTGTCGCATACGTCCAAAAGTCGCCGAATTTCAACATCAGGAAAAGCAAAAAAATGAAGAAGAAGAAGAAGAATAAGAAATGGCAGAAGACAGCGTTCGAACCATTCTCGTGGATGGTGATACTCTAGTTGAGCATACTCTCATGCTGAATGCTGAAGATGCCGCAAGGGTTAATACAGGTCGGTAACATGATAAATTATGTTCTAACGCCTACTGGTGACAATAGGCGTTAGAACAATAACGCATTTACTGAATAATCGTTTGTAGTAATCTATCATTATTAATAATACATTTTTTGGCTCTTGTAGACATGGTATTTGCTACAGCACTATTACGCCAAGCTCAGAGAGTACATGCCGCGCAAATGATTGGAATAGAGAGGAATGCTCTCATCGATGACAGCGAACTAAGAGCAGCCTCACCAATGCTTCAGGAACCAGAAGATATTGAAGACTGTTTGATACAATTTCCTTCAGTAATTGAACAAGATGACGATATTGATGATCAACCAGCGGCACCCACACAGATAAATTATCAAGATGAAGGTACATGAATCATTAGATATTGTAAATATGCTGCGGATTAACCTTTTAGTTTCCTTTATATAACTAAATTCCATTATTCTACAGGCCTTTGTAACTGGACAGTGCCTATGTGCCTGTTATTGTTATCTAGCTATAAGCAAGATGAGATAAACTTCACAAGCGGTAAGATGTCGCAGAAGCGAGCTTGGGAAGTGATATCAGAAGCTATGAAATTGAAAAATTACATTATTTCTGGTCCGAAATGCAATTCAAAATTTACATCTATGAAGAGAACCTATAAGTCAATCAAAGACTATAACAGCAAGTCAGGAAACGAGAGGAAGACTTGGCCATATTTACAGGTTAATATGTACAACCATAATTTAAATATTCTAATAAAGGATTCTATAATTCCTGTCAAATTTTGACTCTTGAAATATAATGCTGATAGCAAATGGATGAAATGTTTGCCAAGAAGCCTTGGGTGAAGCCTGTGGCAACAGCATCGTCCACACAGGAGCCAGCCTCCAATTCCGAAGAAGATACTGATTCAAGTAAATATAGAGTGACAAAATTTTAAGTCTTCTCATTATCAAACCTTGAAGTGATGAATAATTAATTTTTACGAAATGCACTCTTTGAGTGGAAAATAATATGGATTTCCGAAAGGCGTTAAGCAAGGCAAAGTCAAAAGATACCTATTCAAGATCGAAGATCAAATAAAAGGGTTGTATTCGAAAATATGTGTGTTCGGTTTAAGGTCTAGAATGGGACTGTTTTTTTAATAATGTTAATCAATACAGCAACCGATAGTGCATTCGTATACATCTTAACACGTTATTTATTATCAAAGACTACTAGAGCATGTTGATATGTATAAATGGCGTTACATCCTGCGTAATAATATTAACAATTTTAATAGATTCGAGCTCAAAGAAGCGGAAGAACACGGCAGATTACTTATTCGAGCTGGTGGCGGAAAAAAAAAAATTGAGACAGGATAGAGAACAACAGCACGAGGAAAAAATGCAAGAAGTCCGCAAAATAAATATTCTACTTGAAAAAGTATTGCAACAAGGCAAGTAACTTAATTTATGCTACATGTATACATATCCTCGCCTTAGTGTTCATTTGCCACACAGCCATCAAGAATAAATGACGATGATCCACTTTTGAGTCTGGAAAAATATATTAAAAGCTAATTTCTTTCACACGTTAAATGAATAGAGATTGTCAAGTGAATATAGGTGGAAAAAATTTCATCTGACATGTGTCGAAAGTCGATCATCGTTATTTATTCTCCATGATCTATGCAGTAGACTAACACCAAGGCTACAGTATGTCATATTATCACCATGTGTATTGATAGAATAGGTTTATTTTTATTTTTTTACATTTACATGAAATATACAAGGGAAACTGTAGTTGGATTAGACAGGCAACTCCAATTTGGAGGTTCAATAAGATCTAGTCACAAAAACCACAGTTTACTCTAAATAAATAATTTTGCGTTCTTGAAATGGATACCTGAACTTAGTCGATAAATTAGTTTATTAGTATGCAAAATATTATTAGTTTGTTGATATTTATACTCAATGTAAAGTGTTCCTACTTACTGTACCTGAAATAAGTATGTGAAATATTCTTAATTTTGTATAGCCGTACGCAATGTACAATGTGATTATTTACGTGTAACTCAAATTACGGTATTCTTAGTTCTCAATGTAAAATGTCATACTTACTGTACCTGAAATAAATATGTGAAATAAGTTTGTGGAATATTCTTAATTTTTCATAGCCGTACGCAATGTACAATGTGATTATTTACGTGTAACTCAAATTACGGTATTCTTAGTTCTCAATGTAAAATGTCATACTTACTGTACCTGAAATAAATATGTGAAATAAGTTTGTGGAATATTCTTAATTTTTCATAGCCGTACGCAATGTACAATGTGATTATTTACGTGTAACTCAAATTACGGTATTCTTAGTTCTCAATGTAAAATGTCATACTTACTGTACCTGAAATAAGTATGTGAAATAAGTTTGTGGAATATTCTTAATTTTTCATAGCCGTACGCAATGTACAATGTGATTATTTACGTGTAACTCAAATTACGGTATTCTTAGTTCTCAATGTAAAATGTCATACTTACTGTACCTGAAATAAGTATGTGAAATAAGTTTGTGGAATATTCTTAATTTTTCATAGCCGTACGCAATGTACAATGTGATTATTTACGTGTAACTCAAATTACGGTATTCTTAGTTCTCAATGTAAAATGTCATACTTACTGTACCTGAAATAAGTATGTGAAATAAGTTTGTGGAATATTCTTAATTTTTTATAGCCGTACGCAATGCATGTACAATGTGATTGTTTACGTGTAACTGAAATTCGTATAAAATATATATTGTTACAAAGCATAACTTATCGGACGTTGCGATTCATTGGTAAGGTATTTGTAATAGCCAGTCTTTTCTCAATTCCCGCAGCCCTGTTGGCAGCTGCAGCATCACAGTTTGGTGGAATTATCTCATTATCATCGAGTACAACTGGTATGTTCAACTCGTCATTCAGGAGCAAACAAATATTGTGTAAAACACAGCAAGCAATAATGTATTTTGCTATTAGGTCAACTCTTGTCATAGCTAGACGGTCTGAAAGACTCCGGAATCTTCCCTTTAACAATCCAATGGCACGTTCAATTACCATACGTGCTGAAGATAACTTAGTATTGAAATTCCGCTGACGAGCTGACAGGTGCCCATTATCCTTGTATGGTACGAGAACATGCTGCTGAATAGCATATGCAGCATCACCTATAATATGACTATCATTTGGAAAGTTGGCATCATTTTGACAAATTCCTTCAGCTTCAGATAATCGAAAGACACGTTGATCATGTAATGATCCGGGTTGACCAGCATAGCAATGGGTAAATCTCATGCGATCATCGCAAATGATTTGCAACTGTATCGCAAACCGACCTTTGCGATTAACATAAGCCTCAGGGTCTATTTGGGGGGCATTTATAGGAATGTGGGTACCATCAATGGCACCTACAACCATGGGGAAACCCCATTTTTCCTCAAATGCGGCACAAGTTTCTTCCGGTCTCTCTGGCCAATGGATAAATTTGTGAGCATTGTTATGTAAAGCATCGGTCACCCTCCTTACAGCACGAATTGCGGTAGCTCGTCCTATGTCAAACCTTTCACAGACTGATCTGTAGAATTAGATGTATATTACATAAATATATATACCTATATAAATTGTTTATTGTTTTCATTTCGCTATCACAATCTTTGTACTTAATCCTATATCTTACAATTTGTCTCTGGCTATTGCATTTCCCAATCTACGTACGTTACGTAAATGATGCTCATGGCTTTACTGGACGTGAGAGCAACAATCTTGATATATGACAAATTTTATACGCAAGCTACTGTTGAGAATATTTACCTATACGAGTCTGGCGTTGACATGACCCAGATAGCAACTAGTACTTGTTTCATTGCACTTATTCGGGGCCGTCCTTTTCCTTGTTCTGGATCTTTCAGTAGATACCCGATCTGAGTCAAAACAAACTGCACTGTTGCTCTCCTCATTCGGAAATGCCTTTTGAACTCCAAATCGGAGCATTCGTCAAGAACTGACTCAATGTAGTCTTGAACTCTAGGCCTTAAAATCCGAGGGCCACGAATAAAAAAACCTAGTAACTCATCGTCACTGTCAGACGAGCTGTTAGACGATTCCAATAAATTTAGTATCGCTTGAATAGCCGGTACCATAGATATAACGGCCGGTACGACACATTGGCTTTCCATTTCACGATGATACAAAGACTGGTTGCAACGAGAAGTTTGACGCGTGTTTAAGTTTGCGCGCTCAAAATCGTTCCATTAATAAATCACGCTAGAGGCGCTCAGATCGTTGCGGTGTTTAACGGAACAGTTTTTGAGTACACGCAAGCGTAAGCGCTTTGTGTGGATAATGGAACGCACTCTATATGTATGTATACATTGTATATACTAAGAAGCAAGTTTAAGGCTGGTCAAGGGGGTCCGGCCATTTTTTCGACCGTTCGCAGCGCTGCTACGCGTTGAGTTTTCGAACTAAACTCGTCAGGACCGTGCTGATACAAAATATGGGTGCAAATTAGAGGGCCCTAAATTTCACACAATTTGTTGTCAATTAAGAACATTTCTCAAATCTAAATTCTTGCGTATCTACAAACAACCTCGCAGCCAATATTTCACAATACATGAATTATCTATGAACCGGGTACATCAAAATTGATGGTAGACGTGACACATTAAACTTTAATCCTACTTTAATTCTACTTGCAGTTATCGTCCGGAGGAGTCTAAATTTCATTTATTTCAATTGTTTCAATAATTACGATTAGAGACATTGAAGTAATTGCGAGTATTTGAAAAAATAGTGACATATCATTTTTAGTTTATTCATCTTGACTGTGACGGCAGCTACTCTGCAGTGTCACAATTAATATGAGGTTTTGAATGATCCGCATAGTCAAAATGACTAAAAAATACACTGCAATACACGTTAGATGATACTAGCTATTTCCCTGCATTTTAACTTATACGAGCTTTAATTACATAGATTCAATCGGGAAGTGCAATATGTTATGTGAAGACAGTGCATACACAGTGTTGCGTATGATAACGCATTTGATAATTTATCTGGACGCAAACTCGTTTATATGAGGTTATACCTGAACTTATATGACATTTTATGTATCAAATTCGATAGTTTGTCTAGATGTATCATGGAAGCGATGAATAAGCAAACGTTCAAGGCATGCAAGAATTTTGTCTCAGAATTGAGAAAGAGTTGTGCGAAGATACTTTATTATGTCAGTTGAACTCGCGAGCTTCTCATCTTTTCAGAGAGAATTCGAATATTTGAATCGATTGAGGTGACCATAATTATATGCAAACTAGGAACTCAGTCAACTTATCCTCATAAGCGGGTCTGCGACTGAAACTTTTACAAGAACCATTTAATTTTTCGCAAATTAATAAAAAAGGTCCAGTGGAGAAATCCTTTCCACAATATTTATAATATGGAAGTATATGTATTGGACATGTATTGTATTGGAAAAATACAGTTTAGGCACGTTCACATCATTGAGCACGGACAGTTTGTTTATGAGTATGATTCTAACCTAAAAATTAATTAATAAGTAGTTTAATTGGCCGCTAATTATGCCTACGATTCGAGTATACTACTATTGGTGACTATCCCGAATTTTTGTCTGATTTTCTGTGCTTATCATCAACAATAATCTGCAGAGTTAATTTTCATAGTTTTAAGCCGCCATAGGTGCGTTTTGTATAAGATGGAAATGTGTGTGATTGTGTTGAGTGAAACAGTCGAGGCCCTCAGAAATTTGTATTCGGCTATGAGTCCCGACAGCTTCAGTCAACAAGCCAATAGTGGCGCCATCTATTGGCTCGTAATTTTCGCACGCTAAATTCTCCGATTGTAAACAGCTCTACAACTTGGGATGGTGATTGAACTATTTCTACTGTAATATTGTTGTGGGTGAAAAAGTACTCAGTACTAGTCGAGTGCAAGAAATCATTATATCGCTCAAATTAGATGTCTCACGTCTCACGCGGCAGCCATGTTTACTGTGTCAGTGTGTGTATCTATGTGCCAGCTGTCACGAGGATATTACATACAGATTTTATTAGAACTTCAGGCTTATTTGTGGCTAACCTCCGCTATTTCATCCAAAATTTGAATCAAGAAACATTTCGTACACATCAGATTCTCGAAATAATTCTTTATTCTCGAGAATTTACCGTGCGAAATTCACTCGTAGGTGTGTACATGTGTATGTGCCGTTACCCCCACCATGGGACCCCCTCGGACAGCCTTAAGGGAGGATACAACCCTCTGAAGTCATGAGCACAAAACGCTTGTCAGAAAATCACCGCCGACCATTTCAAAACTAGATGGAATGCCAGGTGTGCGAGTGCGTGTACCTCAGAACTGATTAGATTTCAATTTCGATTGGTACAATAGTTTTTCAGTTATGAAAAGAACAAAAGTTGTATTATTGTTCCTTTGTTGTCCCCAAAAAGTGATCAACGGATTTTGACAATTTTTCTTTTCAATTGATAATGCAAACGTACTTTTTCCATAGCTTGAAAAACTCACACAGGAATTGTTTGTAGTGTTCCGCACTTGTTTGAAAACAGATTCGAAAAATTAAATGTTGTGAAAGATTAAAGTACAGACAGTGAACCACTGAGTCGTCGATACGCACTCGAGACAGCAGCCAGTCAAAATCACATTTCAATGTAGGTACTGACGGGTTACTTGAGTGGACTCCATTATGTTAACTTCACTCATTTAATTGCATAACGATGAGGCGTTATGTAATTCTTAAACGCCGCCAACGATATTGATTTAAAAAATAGTGAAAAATTGTATGGTGTCGGCCTATACACTACCATGCAGATTGTCTGAGATAGCGCACATCTTTTTCCTGCAGTGTAATCAGAATGAGCTATTTCTTACCACAATCAATTACTTGACCATCATTATTGTTCAGCTTGTTTGTTGTAGCTGTTTTGAATAAAGTTTTAATCGATCTATTCACCTATTTGAAATCATGACGTGATCGAAGGATCCCGCGCCATTAATTGACTTATCGTTGCGCTGCTGTTATCGGACAGCGTTGAGCCTTCAAAGTTCGCTGGGCCTCCTGTAAGATTCTGACATCTTTTCGTTCGCTTGTCTTCTTCTTTCTCCTCATGCTAAGCTTGTCAAGACCCCTCGCGATTGCTATCAGATCCGGTTGAAACGCAAAACAGACCATACCGCTGCCTGCACGTGGTCATGAAATATACAATCAAGACATTCGGTAGAGTCTTGTGCCGAGTACACAACAAAAATGTTTTTTTTTTTATACACCGCGCGAGACTCAACCGAGTCTATATACCCGTACGAGAGCTCTACGGCATATACGGTAATTTATGATCATTAATTTCTTCCGCTTCGCTATACACACGAAATTAGAATATTCATCGTAGAATGTAGCCATGAAAAGCTTTCATTTAAGCCCTATTTCGTTGAAATCGATGAACGGAGAGCTGAGATATGTCATATGATTCAACTTTTAGAATACCCGTTTTCATCGCGAAATTTTGTTCTCGCCTCCTTCATCTTCAGTCAGATCGCTTAGACTAAGAGCTATGCGAATAAAAATTGGTAAAGAGTGGCCTTCGATAGGCTACGTAGAGGAAAGAGATCTACCAAATACGGACGACAGTAGCTAGGTGGCGCCTCGGTTAGCGCCTAGCATTAAATTGGTTGAAGACACGGGTTGAAGATATACAGAGGGTGAATTCCTACGTCCGCCGTCCACCAAGAGTCGTGTTTACTGAAATATAAGTATACTGGAACGTGCACAGGCATGATGGGTTAACGCGTTGAGAGATATAGCTGAAATGTGACCACCTGTCTCTTTCTATCTGCTACTGCGCATGCCCGATACCCTCGAAACAAAAATGTGATCGAATCTCTGTAGTAATGTAGTGTCTGGTCTAAACTGGTTACGAATAAACATTTTGGTATACTGTGAATGGTGCGAGTGAGACAGGTGGTCACATTTTCTCCCTCTCTGCGCGCAGTTATAGGTATTGCCACCATGCCAGTGCGCGTTCCAGTATACTTATATTTCAGTGGTCGTGTTGAGGTTGCCAAAAGTCGAAATCGGCAATTGTTTGCTACTAGACAGCCAATCAAGGACTCGGTAGCCACTAAAACAATTGCCGATTTCGACCTAACATAATAAAAAAAATTGTAAAGCAAAAATTTATAGATACATCAGTCCTTCTTAATAAATTTCCTCACCTCTTTGTAGTCGCGGACCACTTTCAATATTTCAAAAATCCCACGGACCCCTTTTGCATAGAATTGTAGAAAAAAGAAAACAAGATGATTCAAACATACTTTGCATTATTTATTATCATAATAAATTGTGTTAGGCAGAGTAGCCATGGACCCCAGGTTAAGAAACCTTATGTTAAACGGACAGGAGGTTCAAATGCTCGAATTATATTTCTAATTATTTTAATTAAAACAATAAATGGTATTAAAATTACAGGTGTGTTTGGAGGTACTGAATGAGCAAAACAAAACAAAATTTCAAGAATAGTTCTTAATCAATTTAAAGAGTAATTGAAAATTCTTGATGTCGGGTCAAAAATAGAAAATAAATTTATCATCATTTTCAGTTTCTTTTCTTATTTAAAATATTTAATCTAAAAATTGTATTTTCTAAAGTATATAAATTATTGAAAAAAAAGTTGAAAAATATAAAAATTATTACAAGTCTGATGAATAAAAAAATTCAATTTAAAGGATATATTTGAGAAATAAAAGAATATTAGAAATTTTCTCTAATAACTTTAGTATGACATACTATTATTTTTCTTTCAACTGATTCTTTCATTAAGAATATTCGCTAATTTATTATAATATGATTTAAGAGATCACTGCTTGCTTTCAGCCACTTGTTCAATTGATATAAAGTAGAATTAATGCATTCATTTTGAGAAAAACGTTATAGGTGTTCTTTCAATTACGATTGATATAAATCTGTGGATTGCTCCACAAATTTCTGAGCATTGATCACAAAATAATCCTAGACGTTTAAATAATAAATTGATTTGGTTTAAACGTTCTGGAATTGGATCAATTTTTTTCCCAATAAAGGAATAGTTCAAGAATGAATTACATCTGTTGACGAAACTAAAATTCGTAATTGTGTATTTAAAGGTAAAATTATATTATTATCTACATCTGTAGTCGAAATGTATTTGAGTTAAAATTATTTGTTTGATTTATATGTGAATCAAATTCAATATTTTTAAAATCTGTACATTCATAACTTCAATATCATTGGTGTTCTATAGCTTTAATTGTTGATAAGGGTGAATTAATTTCATGAGTTGAATATAATAAATGCATTGAACGTGAAGCAATAAAAATAACAAGTAAAGTGGATGAAACTGTTCAAATTGTTTCAATATTTTGTTGATTCAGTAGATTTTTATTGATGTATTTATTAAATATTATTGATGATATTAAATACAATTAAGTAGACCTATGATGTGACCAATGTACTTTTTTTTCGCATCTACAGGGTGCGTCTACAGGGACATGTGGAACGAAATTTCAAATCGTTTCACCAAAAAATATCATTTGCGATGTAAAGGCGCGACGAGTTACGTCCATTGGTACAAACACTCTTCATATAAGAAGGAATCTCGTCGTATCGTACGCCGCAGATTACACAATCAATGAGAGAGAGAAACATTTCATTGTATTCTGAAGGATTAAGCCTCAAAGGATACACAATGCACAACGAAGTGGGCAATGAGACATACACTCCGCTGAAATGATCGACTTATACAACACGACAAGAGAGCTGGAAGCAGGGTAGTTACGCGTCACATATATGTCGAATGCCTAGTATGCAATACTTGCAAAGTAGCAACAATTCAACAAGGTGAGTGCGTTGTTACGCACATGACTGTGCTGGTAGAGGAAACACGTGACTCCCCATAACCCTGTGAATCCCTAGCATCCTCGTTTTTTACAAACCGGTAATTAATGGAATAATCAGACAAGGTCGACCGTTACTATAAGCACGTGCTTATTGACGTCAAAACCTTGACCGCTACAATCTTGTCATTTAATAAAAATAATATCTATTATCTGTACGATCGGATGTATAATGGCAAGTGGATAAATAACTACGATATTTGCAATGGTTAATATGGCTCTGCTTCGATCGCCTCTTCATACCGGTAATTTTCCGTTATTTGGTGGCGAAAGTAGGGTTAATAGGGTTGGGTTCGTAGAGATATCAACGTAGATACGGTACCTACCAACCAATAATAAAGGACAAAGCCTGGATTGAGATTATCCGCTTTGTATGATTCTTTATCCCATAATATCCATCAACGTCAAAGTTAACACTTCTGTGGTTTGTGGGCTGAAGGTCTACTCGACCAGAGGATTAAGAAAGAATCAACCTATATATTCATAGTAGTATTACGATTTTATGGACATTGTATAGTACAGCTTCATGATGGCGATATCCTCTGTTTAATGATATGTTTTTCCCCTGAATTTCCCAGTCTGGGATTACAAGTATTCATTGATTCATTCTCAATTAACGCTGATTTGAGATTTAGAATAAATGTTACAGTCACGTCTACGTCTTCTTAACCTAGCTTCGTGTCCTGTTTTCTTTCCTGTTCTTTTTGCTCACTATTCTCAGGCATCCTACTGTATTCAAACACAGTAGCGTGGCTAGGCCAATACAACCAATGCGATGCATTGGGGCGCTTGCCTCAGGGGGCCTTCGGATCGTACAACTGAAAAATAAATTTTCGCACAAAGCTAGTATTGTTTTCATCCGTAGCAACGCAAAATGGTTTCATTGTTCGATTCTTATTGTCAGTCAAATATTATACGACCAATACCGACAGTTAATTACAAGGATCCTACATGCCAATATTATTATCTCTACAACAATAGCGTCGCATCGGCTCTCTTCATTTAATACATTGTGACACAACTCAACTCTGAAAACTTTAATAATAACTTTTTACAATATAAGTGATGAATGCGACGCAGGTGAGTCCGTGAATTTATTTATTGCATTGAACGATTGCAATATATATGCTTGGCTGATATACAGTATAGGGTTTGAGTCATCAGATCGTTTTAGTACGGATACAGCGAATTCCAAATTGATAGTATTCGTATACTGCGGCACTGTTTTGTGAAATATCACGCGGGCACGTAGTCTGAAATTGTTTCCTGCAAATTGTTGATAAATTCCGAATTTTTCTGATCAACATCCAAGAATTTCACAGAATGAAAAAGAAAAAGTTAGAGAGTCAAAATACTAAGATAATTATGTCGATATCCGAACAAAAAGTCTGCGCTGTTAAAAAAATATCAATATTTCTTCCAAGAACTGAAAAGGTCAATTTTTCTTGAACGTTCCTTCAAACGGAACGTCTCTATCAACAGCCCCTGAACGGAAAGTTTATTTTTCGTTGTGCACGTTTGCTTGCCTATAGCCAGGCGCAACCCCTCGATACAGTAATAAGGAACCAAACTCGAACGATATTTATACTTATTTCCAATGCGTTGCGAAAAATAGTGTGCTTAACTTTATTTTACCACGGAATCTGACATATTAATTAATTTTCAGTTATGTTTTGCTTTAACGCGTTAGGTAATTAACCAATTCGGAGAAATAGCGGATATACCAAAAGTTCAAAATTCGGCAATAGCATTTTCCGAGCGGGCTGTGCTGCAGCGAAACACAGGCGTTGACACACCGGCAAAACAGCGCGCCCCATTCTTGAACTTTGGTGTGAATTACAAGAGATAATTCATTCTCGAGACAGTCCAAGAATGTGTGGAATTATTTCTTGCCTGTAGCTCGCGAACTCAGCGACCCACAAGATATTCCAAGTATTCCGTTTACTGCCTGCTTCAAATCCAACATCCGCCTGTTGACAAATTCTCTTCGGCGTATCGCCCTCGAGTTGTTTGCATTTTGCCTCGATTGTTGGTATGACTTCGTATTTCTCGATCTAACTTCCTTACGACACTCCTTTTAATCTGAACATTTTTTTATTGAAAGAATCATAAAATCTCCAATAAACTGATGGAGAGCGATTAACTGACTATATACATATATTTTTTTTTTACCGGACACAAATTTATTTATGGGATTTGGCAATGAAAGTGATAGTAAATATTTTATAAATATTCCTTTATTATTTACGGTCGTAAGACTATAATTTACACAAGAAAATTTGTACAACATATAACTCTTATAAAAAATTGAAATCACAGCCTTTTGAGAACAATTCCGTTTATATAATGATAATAATATAATATTATAATCGTAATTTTAATCCTAATTGTTTAATTCTAATTATAGTATTATAATATTATACAAACGCATCGCTATACAGAATAATTATACTTATAATATAACACAATATACAGTTTATTTATCATTTACTTTAATATACGACCGATCCTCATAACGCGCAGTCACAAGCACCCGCTGTGTCTGATATACATCCTAGGAATTTTCATTCTATCCATAAATAAAGAATCACTCGCGCATTCTCACATTCGTTCATACCTACGTATTCCGTTTAATCCCACGTCTTCCTAGATGCTATAAATGAGATATAGTCATCCTTCGAGTGACTAAAAATAAGTTATCGATATCGTCAGCTCACTTTCAAATCTCTGTGAGTCTGATCTTTGATGAATTAGACATTTTTTTAACGAAAACTTTGTACAAAAATCATTCCACAATCTATCCGAACCTCTATCTCATTAAAAACACCATTTTAAGCCCGTATACGCTTCTGTGTAATATATTCCAAACGTTTTGAACTCTTGCCTAAAGAATGACCAATGACAAGAACCACAAGAGTTTTTGAAAGTGATAATTACTGACGATTTACTAATGTATCATATTCGAAGACCGTTCGTATAATTAATCAACATACGATCTGGCTCAAATCCGGTTAAGCATCTGCTAGGCACTGGAATCACAAAACTTCTTTTTTTTATTCTGGGCATTTTATTTAAACTTCAGAGGATCTAAACATATCGTTCAGAAACATCTGCAAATGTATGTACAAGAGAACACACGTCACGAAACCCAGGGCTGCGCAGAAATTCGTAAATGATCTTCTGCAATATTAGTTACTTCGGTCGCGGATAATTCCTCGATAATCGTACGTGCTATAGGTATACGGAGAAAAATAATATTTCGAATCTACTCACTATTTCTAAACAAGAAATTGTTCCTTGCGATAATCTTTCATGCGCATTGTAAAACGAGACGCAATCAATGTCTATACAAATTACAAATATAAATTGCGGAAATATCTGAGTACCTGACTCAAGTATAGTGCAATAGCAATTGGAAGTTTCAAAGAGAAGGAAAGAAATAAACCATGAACAAAACCAGGTATAGTTATCCTCAATCTTCAAAAATATACTATAACTTCGGCTCTGCAACTTTAGCCTTGAAAATAATGTATCTTGTATTTAATCTCCAGCTCGAGCCGCAGATTCGGACCAATACAACGCCTATGGCGTCGATTCATCCCGCAGCTACGATGACCCCAACACGGGGTTACTCATCTTTTGCCGCTTACACGTCTTCGGTCTTGGTTCCACAGCATGAATGAAAGCGGACGATGCCGACGCCACTGCCAACATACCAGGTCTCACCGGTTATTTTTGTAGACAAGCGTTGCTAAACGCGAGCTCCAAGTATATCGCCTCGGGTGCCGCGTAGAGCCCCTGTTGCCACCACCATCGGATCGTCCCCCGTCGTCGCTGCACCAAAGACGAGTGATGATTTCGGGTACGGAAATATCAAAGTAAACAAAAGGATCCTCTTCCCGACCCGCCGGCAAGTTATAAGCGCTCCACGTCGTCCTAGGACTACCAGCTGTCGCGCTAAGTCCGTCAAAGAGATCATCCTCAAAGTGAACAAGTAAAAATACTGCCTTGAACTCGTTACTCGCTCCTCGCTATTTCGGAGCATCAGAGGCTCGCGGTTGCGACCAAGTTTTGCCGCCTTTTCAATACCCGGGAACGATGCAGGTCATTTTTATTGCACACAACCACGGTACCGCCTTGCGGAGTCACGCTTTTTTGGGTACCGATCAAAGTACCGATCATTTTGCTAACAGAGAATTTACGCGTCTTTGTATTTTGGAGGAGGACACGGCATTCCGTCACCAGGTGCTCGAAGGCCTTGTAAAGTGAGGACGAATCCTCGGCGACCGAGATCTCGTGGAACTGGCAGCCGTACTGTTTCGATAGCTCCTGTCCTTCGACTTCTTCAACCTGAAAAATACAAGGAAATAATGCGTTAGACTCCCAGATCTATTCAGACTCATCACTTCTCTCGAATAACCTATTATAACATTCCTATAGCAAATAAGTAGTACCTATACATGCAGGTTACACTTCTAACTTAAATAAGTTCGCGAGTGACTCAACGTGTCAAAACAATTGGCGATCGCTTCGAACTTTCATTGACAATGAGATGAGATGACGGCTGTTATCTTTATCTAGATCGTGGGTGAGATGAGAATACTTTCTAAAAATAAATTGAGAATGGATTGGTTAAAACACATGCCTGTATCATTACTCTATCGTGTGAGATATGTTTCAGACATGGCGCAAACATGAGTGTCGAGAGCTCTTTACCAAGAACAATTGTGATCGAATATTTGAGAAAGAATGCGATTTCACTGAAGCAAAAAAGATTGCAGCATATGATGCTCATCTTTTTGGATAAATGCAGAGTTGCGAAACGCGTGTCGAAGAACTAATGCATTATGAACAGCTTATTCCGTGCAAGAATTCTCCAACATTGGGAAAACTAGTCTAACAATAAATATAAGTGCCCGCACATAATGCTATCATTATTATCTCAAGATGATTACGTAACAATCAGCCCAAAGAATCACCTTGAATTATGACTACAACTTTATGTGAACGTCTCCCCTAACACGTGATACTCCTATATGAATAAAGAATTCGGTTGATGCAACAGTCTGATGCAATACGCACATAAAAAGGATAACCATGGATGTTCAAGATCGAGTAACCCTCCCTATACAGTACACAAACCGGGCATGATCGATCCGTCGTTTGTAAATAGCAGAAGACCGACAACTGCGCCGTTATGCGGACTTTGACGTGAAGGGGATGGCGCGAGGTCGCGCATGATGTAAGATTACATCTAGAGGAATAATATATCACTAGTCTTCTTCATTGTTCGTGCATCGATAATCATGTGATCGTTAAATCTCTGGCCTCATTGTCAAACTAAGCGTTATGGCAATCAGGAGCACAATGTCGAGAGGACGCATTATTTCGTAATCATTACTCAGTTGCGTATAAGTAATTGTCCAAATTCTCACAGCAAGGTAACTTTAATCTTTGTTAGCGGAAAATCGTTACGCGGTTATCCAACTGCACTCTGTAGAAGTTTGAAGTATGAATAGCGATATGTGCCTTTGCTTATCATACCGAAAACGCTTTCTGAAATTATTTCTTTAAAAAGTAAAAAACGTTGATGAGGCAAACCCCTGAATGGATGAAATATATTCACCGATATCACCTTCCTCTAACCGGAAATATTTCTCCAGCATTCGTAATAGGAGAAGAATCCACGCGGGAAAGGTTGAAAATATGTTTTTCGGAACATCTGAGCGATGAATATAACAATTGCAAAAGAAATAACGAGCTTCTGTAATTGTATGTTCATACACGATACGTGTGTACCCACTCAGTTTATTGTGTAGATCTATATTGTATGTGTACGTGCATGAACAGTGATTCGGTGTCTGCGTGTGTCCGATTGAAAAAGCACCTCTCGTCGAGTTAAATCGTTTCCTTTCTTATCGTTGCCTGCAAGCTAACCCGTGGCAACCGTTGAGATGATTATCGAGCCTTGGATTTTGTATGGCCACGTGACATCCCTCAGTCGAGAGACATATCTGATCCCACGCGAGACACACGCGGGGAACTTACAGAGACCGGAATGAACGAGGAGAAGGGCGGATCACCACGTGCAGACTCTTATTGCTATTATTATATGAGCATCCTCGTACGCCGAAGAATCAATTACCCCCAATCCTTCAGCGGTCCCAATACAGAGGATGATGGAGCTGGTAAATGCACCCCCCTCGTCTCGCTATGACACGTGCGGCTATTACACGCGTGGCACCCCGGTGAGCTTTATCGTCGGCTATTTTGTGGCCAATTTTCCAACGCATGCAAAATCAACCACAAACGCATGGGACGGCGCAGCGCGAGTATGCCTCGTGGAGCCAGCATTGAACACATACATAAGTATATATTTTCCAAGGCACGAATTCTCGAGACTCGAGACGTAGTCGTCTCTGGCCGAGGGTAAAATCGCTGATTTTTTTATACTAATTTCTAGCATAAGAGTAGAAAATTAGATAATCATTCTTACATCTCGGAGGTGTTCCAAGTCCATTTTATTCGCCAAAAGGACTGTCTGTACGGAAGGGCTATCCCCGTTCTGAAAATGTCGGAGACACTCTTCTGCGTACAAAAAACTCTGACGATCCGTAACGCTGTAGACTATTAGACAACCGTCAGCCCAGGCAACTTGATCGGAAGGAAAGCTCGTCTCCTGTAACATGAATGATAACAGGGACCATTAGGATCAGCAATAATCTCCGTCCTATTCAAGAATTATCTGCAACAACTCTCTATGCCGGAGCTGGAATATTTTTATTATTTTTGAAAATTTAGTACGAAAAAGACTTTCGAGGTTTCGCGGGGGGAAAATCATGACCGTAACAGATTTTTTCCCCATCATGCGTCCTTCTCAGTTGGCGCCTCATTTTTGTCGAGTTCAATGATATAAAACGAAATATATAATGAATTGCATCCATTTTAAATTTGTATTTCGAACATAGAACAAGTCTGGAAGGTTCTTGCGATCTAACGAGAAAAAACATGACCTACAAATATTTTGTCACGTTCTTTTCCCCGCAATTAGGCCCATACAAATCTAGCAATTCCTGTCAGATCAAAAATAATGAAAATATCTTCAATGGCATCCCTGTATATGCGTTCAAATGATTCTAAGATTCGCAATTCAGGGTAGAATAACTTACCGCTTCGCCCGAGACGTCGACGATTTCCACCTCCAATGGCATGTTATTCACCGTAACGATCTGCCTGTATAGTAAGTCTGAAACAAACAAAGATGTCGAACGATAAGTACCTACATACAGGAGCACACGGCGACCACGTGCCCATACCATAGTGGTCGTTGTCAGCCCGGACTTTTAAAGTTTATACAACTTTGGTTGACCTCGTGCAAACGCGTGTATGCATATATATACAAGATTTAATATGCCACGGACGATAACAGGTGATAACGGCTTCGGATCCGCTACTTAAAGCCAGGTGTGCGAATTTTCCCGTATGAATGACGACGGTTTTAAATCTTTGAAAGATGCTCACGTATTTTCTTCTTTTTTTTATTTGTTTTCGATATCTCGGCTTGTATTATAGCCTATAGGCGTAAGTATGCACCGCGATGTTTAAATATCGATCGTAGTCTTCGACGAAATACAAAGTCCGACCATTTACACCAATGTTTTCACCCTCGGCCCTGCGGTGCAGGGAACGAAAATATGGGACCGCTATGTCGTGCCGTTTCGACGCTGTCGCAATGCTTAGCTTAGGGAAGAGTGTATCTATAATTATCACAAATTCCTTGTGGCAGGCGCCTGTACAGACACTTCCTCCTGCACCGATTCCAATATTCCCGGTGGGTGAATTTTATCTCGACAGAGTTCGCGACGAGCGTAAAGGTGATCGCTAATAACTTTCGTTAATAATCTAATGGGGTATACCTCTTTGATTAATACCTATTGGAGTCGACCTACGCATAGACGGTCTGCGATATTCACCCGCAAGTTCGTGTACACCAGATCCAAGTGATCCAACAAAGTGATTTACTGTCCGCTGGGGGTATAGGCCGGATGTAGACGGAATTAAATTGAATGCAGCCTATAGAGTGCATCTTCCATGAATTTTGACGTATGTATGTACTTCTAAGGCCTACTATGAATTAGCGTCTCACGCAGACTCGAATAAACTCGGAATAAGCGAGTGTGCGTCAACAATAAACAAACTTCCAGAGAACTAGAACTAGCGGCCGGATGCGAATTACGAGCCGGTTGAAAATTAAAATTCTGGAAACTCATCATTCGTCGCGGATAGCTGAATGCGATTTTTCGTAATTATTTACTTTTTCCGATTCGTTCATATGAGTGTGTACAGCAGCAATTGTAACTTTCAAGTTTTCAACGTGGATTGAAAGCTTCAGTCTTCGCGATGGCTGCACACTTCTCAATCGTTACACGCACGGCCTGCCAGCCATAGGACTAGTGCATTTCCGGTGCATTCTTTCACCAGCCTCAGCTCGTATTTACATTTCAAACTATTCGAGATTTCAGGTACATCAGGTGGCAGGGCGCGGGCGACCACCATTATTATTTTTCCTTTTTACGGGTATATTCCGGGAGTCTGATTTGAGACGCGCCTCACCAAGGCCTTGGCTTCACCCACGTGCTTTTTGGTTTCGTTTTATTATAACACATATCATATTGAAGTTGGTAATTGTTTATATCTCATTACCTCGGTACTATAAAGAACCGCACGGGTTTCTCGAGGATATCATGTCTGCTTTGTAATACAGTTCGCTAGTGTAATATCGAGCCAAGGACATTACCCCGGTAACAGTACAAAGGACTCACGACCCTACACCGGTGAAAATTTCCTTGAACTTCGGTTCCTCGGATAATAAATATGAACACAATTTGTCCGGCCGCATCATGCCTGGGTCCCGGTGCTCGGACTTGTTGACTACATATGTCGACGTTCCCATACAAACAACATCCCCTTAACCGCGATGTAACAGCTCGATTATCGGGCAAAACGAGTCTACCGTGAATGTAGCTATAGTGGTAAGACGTAATTTACCCTTATTGACGTGTTGCAAGCGGATAGGTTACATACATACATACATAATATATTAAATAAACCTCCTTACTTAGATTTGGACCTGGCATCGCTTTTCTCTTTGCCCGAGAGACACGTGACGCGACCGGAGTTGATCTTGTAACGACTTCCGGTAAATCATGATCTCCCGAAAAAAAATTAAAACGCCAAAGGTCGGGAAAAACCTGAGTACCCTGCTCCTCGAAAAAAAACGAATTTCCAACTCCTTGAAGGCGTACTGGTTAAATAATCCTACTTATCTATAGATATGAATATCATAGGTATGTATGTACAGTTCTATCCCACTGAGGATATGATTCACTGTTGGCGCCTGCAGAGACCGGAAATCTTCACGATTCCACAAAGTCTTTTATCTCTTACGGTTAAATCCGATCATAGTTATGTATAGGCTAGAGAACTTACCGGTATTCGAGCGATATTCTCCGATGAAACGTCTGGTCAGGTAGCGCACGGTTAACGCTATAAGTTCATAGAAATACCATGGTTAGAGGATTTATGCATCTTAATATTTCGGCAGCAAAGTATTTGAATCGCTGCAGAGATGTAAATACGGATGTGTGACGCGAAGCATATATTTATGTTTTCAAATATGCTATAGCAGTACATAAACGCGGCTAGACGGCAAAGGATTAGTTTTGTATAGTATTGTTGCTAAAGAACGGTTGAAAATAGAATAATTCTCATCTTTGTCACTGCCTTTTACTAGTGGCAGCTCTAAAGTGAGAGGTAAACAAGCTTTTAGCCACACATCTGATATTACAACACTGTATGCCTGGAAGTATGACTCCTATATGATGCTCACCAGATTTACCAACGTTGCTACTCCCGAGAACAGCGATCCTAACGCGGGAAACGTTTCCGGTCCTATCATCGGTCTTCATGATTGAATCTGAAACCGAGAAAATAATATCTGATCAGTAATTACGAAATAATGTAAAAATTGGGGGAATGGTCCGGGAATTATATAATCGGCACAATCTCATCGTGTCGACTAGATGTCAGAATGCTTTATGTATTTAACTTTCAGAAATGGAACAAGCAGCCTGTCATTCCCATCTTGAAATTTCAAATCGTAACTTATATACGCATGTGCTGTTCTTGTTCGTTATTCTTGAACTAGAGACCCAGTGTTGGCCTTTAGTTGTCACAGATTGGTCAAGGTTGTCAAGAGCGAGCAGGTTGTGTGATTCACCCGTCTGTTAAACTGGTGAGAACACGCCTGGCCGATGCTCGATTCAAATGGGTTATGATGGGCTATTAATGTATCCGGCGATCCGATTGGCCACTTCGGTAAGGTCCCTCGTATTTGCTGCAAGGTATACCTATGCACGTATTCAGAGTTAAACGCCCTCTCAAATTTCGAACCCGGGTTCAGACTCATCAGCTTACGAATCGCATGTCTTTCATTTCACATTCCATACAACCTTCGAGTTATTCCGAAAACCTTTTTTTTTCTCTTTCTGTTTTTTGAGAAATTAAGTTCAACTGTCAGCCATTCATCCCCAAAGTTATATATTACTTCGAGGAATCTACAGACTAATTTCCACGCACGTACGCAATTCAAGTTTTCTCCACGCATATTGTACCAATACGTGTGAATATGCGTTTTTATTTTTTTACGCATTGTATCGCTCAGTTTCCTTAGGTTACTGCATTGACTTGTTGTTGGCTTTTTTTTTTTGTCTAAATCAACTACTCATAGTAGGACCAATATAAAAACGTATGTGATGACGGTGTGTATAGTCCGTGGGCGGAGGACCTCTTGAAATGCGTAGATAAATCTAAGCGTATGTATAAATACACATAGTACACCCATGTGTCCAAATCCAAATAGGACCGGGACAATCATGCTGTCTATAAGAAAATAAGAAGAAGAAAATGGAAAAAAATTTCAAAATTATTGAAAAATAGATATATTATTATTATTAATGAGAATGATGATATTGAATATAGTATTAATTAATTAATTAATTGAGAAAGGATTTATTGATTAATTGTCTATTTTATTTTCATGTTTTTGACTTTTAGAATCATTTTGGACATCCCTCGGCCATTTGACCACTGGTGAAGTCAAGAAATAAATAGTTCCCGACTAACAGAGGCTGCAGCACACTACAAAGAGATATACACGGCTTATTTTAAATGGTACATTCATTACGGTGAAAAAATTCTCGCGGGGGAGTGGCGAGTGTGATCGTTTGTACGGATAAGCGCAAGATCTAAAATTTGGATTGTGGACAATTTGCAGAAAACGCGCGTCACGAATGACAAATTTTGGTAGTTTTCCAAACTGCGAGAGATGGCGTCTGCTTGGTAATAAATATTCTAATAAGATTGAGTCGACAACAGAAAATTTGTAAATGTCTTAATAGTTAATGGTCATTGAAAGGTTGGAAGGTTTGGACGGAGGCGCATCCGCCTCGTCGATATGCGTGGCCCAAAATCGGACGTGTTCGTGTTTTATTTAGCGTCGCGACGCTCAGCTATGCCACTCGGCGCCGAAGAACTCAGACCGACGCCAGAAGCGACAGAATTCTCGACAGTTTTATTGCATTTTTCATCAAAAAGTGAAAAATAATATATTAAGTTCCCTGGAGTTTTCTGTTCATGGTATTCGATCAAGAATATAGGTACCTTGAACAATTTCCGCCTTTTTGCAACTAAGTCAAAGCTGTCGTTCATTCCTTCGGAAAAATATTATGTAACTAGCTTGTAGACAATGCCTTGTCCGGAGTTCAAAGGAATGAGACTTTGATTCGAATTGGCGAACCTCGGTATAAGTATTTCGAATACGGGATGTGATGACTTCCAGACATCCATCCGGTGGATTGAAAAACAAGGAATATATACATATAGATATATTATGTATACATACATTTTTTGATCAACCCCTGCATGAGACATTCTGCATTAATTGATACACTCAACGTTAACCTTGCATTCGGAATGCACGGAATAAATTTTATCGTGGTTTGGACATGAGACGCGACATTCGTATGAATTTTGACAGCTAAAAAACAGCAGGTTTCCCTTAGTGGCGCCAGTGCAGATATAAGCCACGGGCCCGTTTATGAGATCGTTTTTCTTTCATTCTACTCCTGTTTATAACACTCCTCCTCATTTATTGTTCTTTTTATTTCATTGAATTTTTTCACGCAACAAACTTCTTCCTTTAACAGAAGGATATATCTTGACGAGAAGGAATCCAATGCGTAATCTGACATATTTCACACATTTTCCGACTTTCACCATATCCCGTATACAGAAAGGTTCACTGGAAACTTGCCACGCCCTGTGGTAGGCAACTCGGTACATCGAATATCGCTTCAAAACGAATGAGGAATATTCACCGAAAACTTGAAACAAACACTGTACGTACAGCGTGTATGCGTATGTATAGCTAGCATAATTCATGAGCTCTACTATAATATAAGGTTTCCTCCAACACAGGCTAGAAGATTTCTTTTTAATTTTAGATTCCTACATGCACAGCACTCACATCAGGTACACATATATGTGAACGAGTCTAACTCCAGCCTCGTGACCTACAGCTAATTACAGAATCGTTAGACGCTACTCGGGAGAGACTTCTCATAAGTATATTTTTAATTTGAAAATTGAGCTAGATATCAGGTACCGAACTATATATTCAATATTGGACGTGTTTTTCTTACAAGCTTACGGTCTCCACTTTGCGCATTATCATTGCTACCAGCCCACCCTTGAAATGGACTTGGCCAAGCTGCTCTCGTTCTGATGTCTGTGATATTTTTGCTGGCAACTAATTCACGAGCATAAAATCGACTCCGACTAACTACTGGTCGACAGTAAACGAATAGGAATAGCTACGGAATGGAGGAAAATCCAAACTATTCGGATTAGCGGCTTACGTTTCCAATTGCCCCAGCCGTTACTCTTTTCATTAGGATTGTTATTTTTCATTTTTTTTTTATCAGTAAATTGTTGTTAGCTTTTTTTATCTTCAGACTTTAGCTTTCAGCTTTAGCGTATACCGTGAACGTGAGATGGATACTTAGCCTGTGCTCATTATCTGCATTTGGGTAATTCATAACTTGATATCGGTTTCTCATGCTTTTGCGATTGGCATAAATAATTATCCGGCGGCCAAATAGATTCTAAAGATAAATTCGAATGTGAGAAACATTTACAGATTTCTATACAATCGGAGCAAATGGACCACAAAATGTATACCAATGTGTCGAACGTTTGTGTATATTTGTTTCTTTCTCTTTAATTCATTATGGGTGCATCTTATTTGCCCTAAATTTGAAATGAAAAGACGAAATATGCTACCTTACAATGATGGAGAATTGATAGATAGCCGATCAGCTATGCACGAGTATCACATATCTAATTTCCTTCTATAATTCATACTGATAGGAAAATTAAACGCACCCTGTTATATTTGTTTATAGATTGCGGTGCGAAGGTCAACGGCGATAGTTGTTACGAAAACTTTTATATGTCGGTATATCGGTTCTTTACCTAGTTTATTAGTTGGTCAGAAAATCAAAGAAAGGTTACTATACACAGTTTAGATCAGCGCTGGTTTTTCGGAGATATACTTTACAGTTTGGAAACAAAACATTTGAACTCCATCAGCAGTCTTGCTTTGAAGGATCCCCCGAGCCGAGAAATTGAAATTCAAAATATGGCGCGCGAGGAGAAAGTTTGAAAACTGATACCTGACTTCGGCGATTCATTCCGAGTATAAGGCCTAATATCGAATGTTACACGAATGATGCACAGATTTTTAGAAATGCCACACTTGTGTCGATAAAAAAAATACCCAAGACCCGCGTCATAAATACCAACTTCAAGTATAGCTCTGCTGTAGGAATGGAATGCAATCTATATAACGCGCACTAAACACACTCGCGATAATATAACTAATTATAGGCCAAGACTGCAGCGCGATCTTGCATCAACATGCGATGTTACAGGTTCCCTGCACTCATTTACCTGTTCGTGCCAATTATAAATATATATATATATTTATCAGATACATGAAACATAATACTATATAGCATCGGGATGAAGATTGTGTCGAATATAATTTCCGATTCCTGTATTCGGCGCAGATTCGAATTTGGTAAATTCTAGAATTGTAAAATACAACTACAGGAGTATTCGTTTATGAAATTTACCTTTTTTAAGCTTCCAAATTCGTCCGGATGGTTTCAGTATGCCAAAAACTACGCCCGCACCCACTTCAGTTTTATTTTATATTTAGTTCAATTATTTTTCTTGGTCGGTAGTTTTCTTACTCACTATTCCTTCTAGTGACAAGACTTTCTTTTATTTTTTTTTCTATCCAAACAATGAAAACACTACTGTAGTATAAGAGTTTGTCGCGAAGAATTTATGTAAAGATGCAGTACTACTTGCAGTCAGGAAAGACACCACGACACGTCGACAACGGGGGCTGCGTTGAACTGTTTTGTCGACAGCAGCTCGGGCTGTCTTATGTGGGGCTGGCATGTCCGTCCTCGGTATAGGCAGGTATTCGTATATCAGACGGAAACGCACGCGCCGGCGCTCCCCCAAACACGTGCTGCACGGCGCCGCGACGCATTTTCGTAATGCAAGCATTCGGAGATCAATTACAATGTGTTGTCTCTATGCAGTGGATCAAATCTCACATGTTACCTCTACCTATGTAAATACGTATATACAATATAGTGACAACTTTTTGACCTTAAATTCCCAATTTTCGGTCTCACCTCGAAATTCCGTAGTTTTTAGTATTTGAGTCAGCCTTCCAAAATTTGGGCGCGATCGTACAATTTTAAGAGGATGCTCGAGCATTCCAAAGATAATTTAATTCATCGAGAATCGATTTTTTTTCACTTTTTTCATCCCAACGTATATTTCTTTACACTCTGTAACATAGACATTAATAAGATTATTCATAGACTGAAAAAAATTTTCATTTTTTGGATGTTTAAGATATATTCATTTTTTCGAATGAATTTCATTTTTTTATTCATTATCACAACTCTCACCCTCTGTACTTGTGCATTAGACACACCTATGCAAGCACAAAAAATATCCACCCTTAATATTGATATTCAGAGGTCGCTCAAAGATTCGAAAAGATTGTTATTTAAATGTTGAAAATTCTTGAGCGACACCTAAATATTAATATTTTTGCTCAAAATGTTGAGCACTTCCATGAATATTGACGATAAAGAAACGTAGAGGGTGAGAGTCGCGATGAAAAAATAAAGAGAAATCGATTTTCGCTAAATTGAATTATCTTCGCAATTCTTGAGCGACCTTTCAAAATTGTTTGATCGCGCCCAAATTTGGGGAAGCTTACTCGAATACTGAAAACTACGAGATTTTAGGGTGAGACCGAAAATTGGGAACTTGAGGTCAAAAAGTTATCACCCTAATATACATATAGGTATATGAACATTGTTTCAACTCATTTCCATAGCCCTAATTATCACCGAGCGTCACATTCCATCTGGCACGTGTTTTGCCGGATTAGTACCGTAACATTTCGATCTGTGGTAAATAATTCATCACCATACCCATAATCTGCAGGGTATCTCACTTTCCTTGGATAACGAATTTTTCACCGACCTTTAATGTGTTGTTGGGTTAATCCCAAAAAAAGAAACGGTTATTTGTGAGTTTTCGATTGGAAGGAAAAACTAGAATTGCGCATTACGGACTTCGCACTACACATTTCACTGTCGATGTTGCATCGCCTTAAGTCTTACAATTAAGTGCAAGTAAGAATGTGGCGCACAGGATATAGACAGGTTAAAAACAACTTGAAGAAAATAAATTACCCGTCGTATTCCAGGCTGCCGGATTGTCTGCCTTCAGGGCACGCGATATGTTTTTGAAAATCAACTTTCCAGCTCGAAGCGTTATACTTACCAATCCATTTACGAAACCCGTAGATTTCCTATATTCCTGGGAATATACACATCTACTAGGGTAACAGTGGGGCAGGTGTGGTACTATAAAATGTAAGTTTAACTACAGCTTTGACATTTTGTTTTACAGAAATTAAAATTCATTTTACATCAACCTTATCAAACGGTATTACATATTATAGGATTAAGGTATTATTTCAAATGCTGCACATTTAAATATTCTGCGGTATTCAACCCTAATTCTGGCGGTACAAGCACAGATGTGGTTGATAGAAAAATCCATTATTATTTTATACCCTATATTATTGAAAAAGAAAAATCGTGCTTCAACGTTTGCAACAAGATATTCATTAATTATGGTCTCTCAGAAATCAAAGAAGAGTTCATTTCAACTCCTTGAAACGGTGTCTGTGTAGTCGAAGTTGTTCATTCGAACACTTTATATAGTGAATCCTTCAATTTCCTGCGAACTTAGAATAGAACTATGAAATACCCGTCGCATCAGATGCACCATATTGAAAACTGATCATGGGTGACTTTTTTTAAGAATCGAAGAATGTCCGTTTATTTTTCCAGTTCTATATTTCCGAATATTTTATTGGTAAAACATAATTATGCTTGAAATACATACCTGCAATTAGAATTAGGTCTATACAACCGTGGCATTAGCCTTACCAACGAGCCCAACCGAACTACCCAGGACGAAACGCGTACACACGAGAAAGTTCGACTCCTTCGCAACTTTCGAGCACCCCACATGTTAGAAGGTTCAATCCCTCCAACAAACACGAGTAGCATTTACACTAACTCACACGAGAGTTCAATTCCCTTAAAACTAATCTTTGGATTGTGATCCCTTATAAAATGTTTTTTTTCTCACGAACAGCGTAAAAATTGTGCATATAGACGACTCGGTGTAAAAACACGATATCGCAAATTCTAGTCGGAGAACATGATATTACCTCCTATCATGTTTTTCAACTATAATTTGAAATATCTTTACCCATTCGATTAATGGAATAGTTATAACGCGGCGGGAGGCAAAAGGGGGCGGGAACGTCGATTATGAATTCTGTTTTCGCGAAAATTGAGGTGAATATTACACAACCTATGATAAGACAAAAGGAACCATAACTCCGAGTAGCTACAGAATCGTCACAAGCATTGGCGGACAAACAAAGTGGTTTCAATTGACACGTGGTAAGCGGGAACGTACGTAACATACATATACCTAATACGTAGATAACATGATGGACGTGGTAGATACATGCGTAACGAGAGCGCGTCCAGTAATCTTTCGAGTAGTCTGATAATCTCGGGCAATATACACGTAGAGGAGATAAGTGCCTCGAAATAGCCCTTTGTGTTCTAAATATATCCTTAATGGTACAGTTTTTATTATAAACGTTGCGATCATATGTCGCAGTATTTTTTTTTCCTCCACACATCGTTTTTGTGCCAGCGACGCTACGCCGGAAGTAGCTGCTGTTATTTTCGAAAAGATTATGACCTTGCTGCAGCATTTTCGAAAAAATATATCCGCTTGTCGGAAAGGATCGTTTTCTATCGGCTGGCGCCACCGCTTTATTTACTGCGGGCCAAGCACACGCGAAGTCCCGCGTGTATCTACCCACCTACTTGATGATATCCGGTTTTTTCCTGTATCCAGATACATTATGTATCGATGTATACCCGTATTGCTAATCAACACTGGCAATAATCAAGCCAAACTCGAACGGGAGTCGACTTACCAGAAGATAAATCCAGTCTTCCAGCTCAACGACAACACTATTAAATACCCTGTCGGTGTCGAATTTCCATACCGATTGCCGCCGGTCTTTGGATCCAACAATCTGTGAGCCTTCTACCTACCTGAAACTTGTCACGCGTGTTGTATGATAACAAACCATGTTTCAAGGCGTGTCTTGACTCCTGTCACAATCTTTCGATTAAACTTTGAAAATTATTCAATAATACACTTAAACCGTCCAACACCTAATACTCCTGATCATTAAGAGTTCAAATGTCACAAATATGCCGACTAAACCAAGCGTCAAAGGTGTGGTTTGTGATTCACTTCATATGATTTTTGCTACGAATAACCTCAGAAACGTACCGATAACAAATTCTAGGCAATCAGTGCCTCGAGCAACCAAACTTCACAAATGACGTAGGTAGTAATTCAGACCTGTTCCTTGTGGCAAGTTTGCAGTTCCTGTACCGTCTCCGTGCTGAGAACACATCGCAGTGCGGAAGCTTGACGATAATGGCATCCCGACAGCTCAACTGCAGGTAGAGGACAAGCAACAACAACGGAACAACATTGCGCAGCAATTACACTTTCAACAGATTGATCAGATTGAAGAAGACAAAAGACAGTTACACAGCATGGAAAACTTTTTGTCTACTATTCAATTAGACGCGGAAGAACCAATGCGTAACACCGTGGATTTTGACGCAATCATATTAAAGGAGGCGACCGACGTAAGACGCGGCGAGAATCCGCGAAACTTAAAACCTACGAAGCTACAAGACGATACTTACTGCTCTAATTATCCATATTCATTTTCAACTATGATGAATTGCTGAACGATGATACTCCAGAGCGAGATAAAATCCACATCGTAGGGCTGAAGGCTCTTGCAGCTGCGACGAGCTTAACTGTACAAAAAACTGCGCCTAATGCAACAAGAGATTCTACAGGTCGCCTGCAAAAACAGCCCAATATTCCTATTCGGACTAGCGTGAAAAGTAATGGTATGCAAAGTAGCGCTTCTTATACAGATATGGTGCGAAGTGCTGTTTTAGACTTAGCCAGAAACTGTGGAAAAAAAATAAGAGTAGGCGGAAAAAATATGCTGCAAACAGCTAGCTTGCACAAGCTGAAATTGGGAAAGCACCGAAGAGAATATCAGAAAGACGTCGAGTCTGAAATCAGTTCAGAGTTGTAGGTGTGCGACGAACAAAGTTCGGATAATCTAGAAAAAATTTTGGTATGCATTCAGCTTGCGATGGAGATTGACGACAATCCAAGAGAACCGGCGACACTGTTCGTCAGAGTTCCAAGCACCGTTTTCAAACTCTTAAATCGTAAAATATCGAACCTGGATAAAAAAATTTCGAGCACGAATCCTTTGGCAAAACTTCGCACTGAACCAGGCAAGAAAAAGAAGCAGATAACTTCGATATTCCGAAATTGTTTGAGAAGAAAGAGAACGCCCAGCTCGACAACAGTCTATTCCGCAAGGGAAAAACACCTGAGTCGCATTACCCCGACGCTGGAGGAAACTGATAACAACGAAGAAGATCGAGGCAACGCTACTAGCCGTAATAAGTGGATATACACGCTGCAGAAGGATGCATCGTGTGACTCATTTGAATTCAAAAGAAGCGCGGAAATTTCTTGTGAAGCCATCAACGAACCTACTATAGAACCACGAGACACTGGACGTACATCACTTAAGTGCATGCTTGTACCGCCTACGAAAAGTGTCAACGGGTATGAAAAGATCTCCTTAAATTTGGGTCCGAGAGTAATAAGTTCCAAAACGGAGCCGTGGAACAGAAAGGCAGCTGAAAGCGCTGGGCGAAAGCTTGCCGACGATAAAGCACTGCGAACAGAATCGACGTCATATAAAACCGAAACGTTCCTCGTCTTTGGATTCGGTGGTAAATGGACCACAAGATAACTTCCAACTCCTAAAAAACAGCAAAGACTCGGCATTTGAAGTTCTGCTGCGACATACCGCAATCAGCAGTAATTCGATAACGTCTTGTACCAGACCCTGTGCAGCTGAAGATGATACAACCGTACAGGTATTCCAGCAATGGTCATAAGAAGCGCACTTGAAATTCTCTCCCATTATCACTATCATTATTATTCGATCAATAGACAACGCCGAAAAGACAATTGTCAAAAATAAGCGTGTGCTACTCTTCGGAAAGCTTGTTCGGCAGCTAGCACGGAAGCCCTGACGTTGGAATGGAGGATTCAACGGCTAGTCGAGATGAATACAGAGTTCACAATCACGTGTTAAGTAACAAACTAGTCAAACAACGATATTTCCCCCATTACGAAGCCGCTGAACAAGATTATACCGACGTTTGCACAGATGATAAAGTTGTGATCCACGATACATCTGAAGACAGTTACGCCGGTGTGAAAATTCGATCACCTATAGGTTCCCCTAAGGTAACTAAAGACGAAAATTTCAATCTAAATTTGAGCCCATTCGGCATACAAGCCCGAAGAAAGCTGATACCTTGCAGTAGAACGAAAGTTATCATCGAAGACCAAAAATTACGGCACCATCTGAAAGGGAATAGAAACGGAGGTTGTCATGGACAGCGAAAAAACATCTTTGTCAATTCGAGAAACTGAGAAAACAGTGTCCTGTCGCCCAGTGCTGAGCAAGCAAATTTGTGGGAATACCAAGGAACTCGTGGACGCTATGATTCGTTGATGGGGTCCGCAGACTAATTATTCTACAACACCATCAAGCCAGACCCAGTTGTCAGCTTATTCCGTATCAATCAATAACTTGATATGACACTGAGACCGAGAAATGGGTAAAATACTTCTGCACGTATTATAACATTTGCTTGCCACGTGTTTGTATAACGTGCGACACGGGCCAGTCACCCTACCGATGAAATACCTCAAGTAACAAAATTTCCATCAGCTCCGAAGTACTGGTGTGCTCCAAATATTTCTAACAGATTGACTCTATATAATCGAAAACATAATCAACCCGGTTATTACGGTTACAATATTTTTTTCAGGAAATCATTTTATAACGGACCTGGCTGATCATGACGACCTGAATTTATGAGCCTCAGTTACCGTTATCGACCGAACTGATATGATAGAATTTGAAACTTCGAACATCCCTTACTTCAGAATACGCACGAATATCGCACAACACGTGCTGAATTCCTCAAATATTATTGTCTGTCGTTGACGCATCTTCGTCCCCAATGACTCGATTGAAATGTGAATTTTCCATAAATTACATCTAGGTATACGTATAGTTTGAAGCATGGATAGTGAGCTGAAGTTTCATGAAAATTGCCAAGTCATCCCACACCATCGCGTTTATCTACCTATATACCTTGACGCACTCTTCGCTCTACACTTGCCTGCACCACGCGACCTTGTAGTCATTTAAATAGATTGCAAATCCAGCAAAGGGTGATAAATTCTTTTACCGTCAATTCTGTCAAGAGCTCCTAGATACTAATACTGAAATATACTTAACGTAACATTTTGACGTGGTGTTGAGTTATTCCATAAATACAACGTATATATATAAACGTACACAGCTTGCGCGGCGTTCTTGAGATGACAGGAGGGAAAGCCGAGGGATGATTTTCCAAGTCATCCGCAAAATGTATCACGTTGCGGATGGTAGTCGAAGGCTGTTTGAAAATTGGCCAATGGTCACGATTTATCAGAAATTATTTACGGCCCCGTAATTACGTGCAATCAGATTTTGTTACCCGATTTCTACCGATTTTTTATAACGCAATTGCCTATAGCGCTGCGATTTTATTTATTTCTATTTTTAATACGTTTGTGTATACCCATTTTTTTTCTCATTTATAATCAAGTGCAGACTGCAAATAGCTCGACATCAGAAAATATTTGGTCTCTTCATGTAAACACAATTAAACAATTTGTCTTCGTATATAATAAGTATACTATACTATCAATGTATGTATGTATACCCACATCGCGATGCATATCAATAACACAGATAACGAATTGTATTAAATTATATGGTAATGAGCTATTTCCAGACAACAGAAGACTTCGAAATACGTCGTATGGGCATCCTATGGACTTATGGACGTCTTATGAACGTCTTTCGAAGTGCTTCGTTGTCTTATCTAGGACCGGTTAATTGTTTAAACTTTGTTGAGATGTTCTGCCCGTGAAGAAACAGTTCAATAACGAATGCATGTATCCAACTGTTGGAACCGTTTCGGCTGTACTTCCGAAAGCCGCGAACCGAATTTCGCCATGAAATTTGGCGCACACATTTCATTTGACTATCTAAGAGTCCCCTTAAAAGGATTTTTGGCGACTCGCAATATTTATCGAGATATTAAATTTTCCGAGTACGCTATTTAGCACGCTTATATATTTCTCACTACGCGCTACTGCTCCCCACTTCCCCACTGCTCATCTCCAGTAATCCCCACTTTGTGCCTAGCGTAAACTTCCGAAAATCGTAGATCGCGGATCGGGCTGAAACTTTGCACAGATTTCTTTTGACGTTCTCAAAGAACCCTTAAAAGGATTTTTGGCGACTCGCAATAGTCTTCTAGAAAGTGAATTTAAAAAATTTGTAGAATGGGTTAGGCCACCCTACTGATCCTCCACACACAGACACATACACACATACACACACATGCGAATACTCGGACGGTGGCTGTGGATCCTGAAGGGCTAGAATAGGTTAGGCCACCCCACTGATCCCTCAAACACACACACACGTGCGAAATACCCAGACGGTGGCTGTGGCTTTCGAAACGCTAAAATCGCGGGTTATGATTTTCAGAAGTTTATTCCTTTTACATTCTAAAAGAACCCTTAAAAGGATTTTCGGTGGTTGGAAGAGTGGGGATATGCGGAGTAATAGGGATTACTGGAGATGAGCATTGGGGAGCAGTAGCGCGTAGCGAGGGTTATATATGGGGAGTTCCACGCCAACCGGGACAGCCTCTGACCCTGAAGCCTCTCAATTTTTTTCATATTTTTTTCTGATATTCGGTAGACTCAAAGAAGTGCTCGTGATTTTTTTCAAATCTTTATCTCAATTAATTTTCGATTTACATATTTTTGAAAATTTTCAATTCCTGATGATCGTCAAATGTTTAAACGCCTATATTTCTGGATCTATCAGTCGGATTACAAAATATGACTATATGGAATGAATCGAAAAGAAGTGTAATTTTCAAAAAAAGTGTGTCGGGATAATTGTGCCTCGTCCTTCATAGTGAATTGTTCATTTAAACATGTAAAATCGATTTTTCTCAAAATATTACATGATTCATAATTTTCAAAAAATTCTCAAAAACACTTCGATCAAAAACAAACATTTTGAACTATGGCCGATCGTGGCTTTCTCTTGTCTTCTAGACTTTTTTTCGGATTTAAAAAATGTTTAACACCAAAAACCGCTCGTACAAAACACTAAGCTTATTTTCAATTGCAGGATTACATAAGTAAACTTTTTTAGTAAGTGTAAAACTACGTATCTCATCAAATTGAATCGATCGATGAAATAACAATTCATTGTTCTTCTCATTTCGGTGATTTTGAATATTATTTTTCGGCGTCAAAAAATAACTTTATTAGAAATAAGATCCATTTATGAAGCTGTCAGATATTCGTGAAATACCGAAAAAATAATGGTCAGCTATCGAACTTGGCATTATGTTTTATTCATTGTTTTGTATAAAACTTATTTCTCAAACGTTTATGAGATACGTAGTTCCACACCCACTAAAAACGTTTACGTTTGTAATACTGTAATTGGAAATAAACTTAGCGATCTTGTACGACCGGTTTTTGGTGTTAAACATTTTTTCAATCCGAAAAAAGTCTAGAAGGCAAGGGCAGGCCACGATCGGCCATAGCTCAAAATGTTTGTTTTTTCTCGAAGTGTTTTTGAGAATTTTCTGAAAATTATGAATCATGTCATACTTTGAGAAAAATCGATTTTACATGTTTGAACGAACAATTCACTGTGAAGGACGAGGCACAATTATCCCGACATACTTTTTTTGAAAAGTACACGTCTCTCCGATTCATTTCATATAGTCATATTTTGTAATCCGACTGATAGATCCAGAAATATAGGCGTTTAAACATTTGACGATCGTCAGGCATTGAAAATTTTCTAAAATATGTAAATCGAAAATTAATTGAGATAAAAATTTGAAAAAAGTCACGAGCACTTCTTTCAGTCTACCGAATATCAGAAAAAAAATATGAAAAAAATCGAGAGGGGTCAGGGTCAGAGGCTGTCCGGGTCGCGTGGAACTCCCCATATATAGGTATATCAGAGCGTGCTAAATAGAGTACTCAAAAAATTCAATATCTTGATAAATATTGCGAGTCGCAAAAAATCCTTTCAAGGGGACTCTGAGATAGGGTAACCTGACCAATAGATGGACACCCCCTAAGAGATGGACAAATATTATTTTCATAAATAATTACATTGAATCTAAAAATAATATTGTAAAAAGTTATTTCTTTCTTCTGAATATACATATTTATGATTATGTAAAAATTATCTTTTTTGTTGTACATTTTGTATTATTATTTTTGAAAAGTTATTATCATTTGACATTACTAGGTTCTGCTTTAGTAGCACGACCGCTAATAAGCGAGTACAAACATTTTTACCGAACGCACATAACTCTAACACACCCGATGTGACGTCCTGAGTCAAACTAGGGACGAACCAAGGGCTGCAGATTAGTTTTGATGCTATAAAAGTCTGAATGGACACTTCAGCGAAACGGAGAATTTCTTATGAGTGGTTATTTAATATTGAAGAGGAAAATTGGATTGAGATATGAAATAACTGTTACAACGATTTGAAAAGCAGATCTATTTATTTATGAAAATATTTGACACGATCTCGACGTTGAGAAAGAGAGCAACTGCGCTAGCTGGGTGCTAAGATAGAAGTGCTCTACTCCGGAAGGGTCCCAGGCTTGGAGACCCCTCCGGTGTATTCACACAGTCATACACTTATTCTTACACCTATTTTATACACAAACTTGAATATAGTCTTATAGTCTACTGTATACTTCTCGGGGAGGGGCGGCTACGTCACAGTCCCTTCCACGCACGGATTTTGGGCCTTGCCCCTTCTTGAGGTTATTCTTATTCCCACGCATTGGGCTCGGTTCGAGTCTGTATCGACGTGCATGGTCTGTTTCGGCTAGCGCCTATCCACTTAAGAAGTATTTGTACGCTTCGTTCGATATTCGTTAGACACCTTTCGTGTCAACATAAACAGACGGAGTTGGTCTTGTTTATGTGAGCTATTCCAACCTCATTTATATTTTTTGTAACACATGCACGATTTTCGCGTTTTTTTTTTACCTAAAAATCTGTTTTACCTGAAAAATCGGGCAAAAAAAGTAGCAGGCGATATGAACTTTGATCGCCCGCTACCTCAGTGCCGCTTATAAGCGCAGAAAACGCAGAAATCAATACATGCGTTAAAAAAAATATGGTGCGCACCAAGGGCTAAGTGGGCTTTTTGACCTCGTGTGGTTGCAGTACTCGGTCTAAAAAAGCGTACTTTACGCCCTTGGTACACAATATACTTTTTGCAACTCAGTGCGCAAAGTTCGACTTTTGATGCCTCTTTTGCGTGCGCAAAGTACCCGTTTCGCGCACTAGTGCGCAAAGTAATCACTTTGCGCACTGAGTTGCAAAAAGTATTGTACGATACGCGTGCGCGTACGTGATTAGGTTCACACTCGTGTTCTTGTCTCCCTCGCTTCGCTCGGGCGACAAGCTAACACTCGTGTGAAAATCACGTACTTCGCGCACTTGTGTCGTAAACTACTGATTAGTTTTCCGTTTTCAAGAGCTAAATTTATGATCCCCTCTTAAAGAAGTTTTATGAATATTTGAATAAGCAAAGTTTCGTGAGAAACTTACGAGCCTTTATAATCATTCCATTTTTCTATTACTTTGTTCGTTGCCTTTTGTTGAATATAATTGATTGGAGTATTATTTGAATTCTGTCGCGGTTATAAAGTGGTGACATCTATCGAAAATACTAGCCTACTAGCCGTGACGTAACACAGAGTGGTAATATTATTATGATAATCTACATTACCCACGGAATCGTTGTAAAAGACTTTCTTATTTTCTTTCTCCTTCACCAGCATGCCATTACATGAGAATCAACGAAACGAAAAAGTTACGATTAAATTGATATGTTTGCAAATATGAGATCGTATAAAACTGTTAAGAAAACTTTCCCTATCGTTTGTATCCCGAGGCTTTAGTTAATCATGTTATGCACACGTGTTTGCCATTACTTATACAAAAGTAGTCCCATAACCTCAAAATTGCCATACGGTTCGCTGAAAATATCACTCCGTTTAAAACACCAAAATCCAAAGTTCTTATTCAAAATGAATGAAGCATTTTTGCGCCACGATGAAAACACCGACAAGTTTGACATAAGCTTTCGATTCGTAAATGCGGAAAGAAATGTAGACAGGCAATTCAATTTTAGCAGAAAAATTAATTCAACAGTGACTAATTTTTTATCAAGAATAGACAATAGTGTTGGAAAAGCGTTAAACGCAAAAATAAAAAAAAATAAAAAAATCAAAGATTCGAATTCCGAAGAAATTGTTATCCACGAATGTAAATCAACGCTGATGTTGAACGGTTCACCGGTCGATGGCGATGTATTATGCGAGAGCATATTCAAAGATGAGCCCAATATTAGACTAGTCATATCAGGCATTGAATATGTAATAAAATACAATGTTCCTTGGGTGTGTAACATCGCTCTACCTAAATGCATATTAGCCGGCTTTCCCACTTATCCAGCAAAGTTCGAATCATTTTATACAAATCGAACCGAGTCCAAGTTTACGTGGTTTAAAAATAATAAGTCAAAAACTAGTCTTGAAGATTGGCAAGAAGTTGCCCAAGGATTCATCTACACTCCCAAAGTACCCGACATTGGTTGCACACTGAAGCTGCAATGTCTGCCTACTAAAAATGGCCTGACTGGACCCATTGTCGAAGTTAATTCTGTCACAGATGTTGAGGCTGGTCCAGGACTCTGTCCTTTTGAAACCAGACATTCATTCACTAGCAAGAAACTCTCTGGGAAATGGTAATGCACTGAAAACTTTTAAGAAACTATTTATTACATTCAATGTATAATTCAGATGCTATCAAATAAACAGTTGACAATATGTATTACAATTACATTTCAATACCATTATTGTTTTCTTTTGTATTATTCCTAATAAAAGTTCAAGTGTTTGTCTAGTGCGATTTGATCGAGTCTAAAGTTACACAGCCAATTTGATTTGATTGTCTTTTTCTAGTTTCAGAGTGCTGTCGTACAACATACTGGCTGATCTGTACACTGACTCTACATACTCGAGGGAGGTCTTGTTTCCATACTGTCCACCATACGCTTTAGATATAGATTATCGAAAGTATCTTATCATCAAAGAGTTGATAGGTGAGTGAACCTATCGTTACCTTTTGGCAAAAATTCTCAGTGTTATGTTAATATGTATTGATAAATTATTCCAGGATACAACTCTGATATTATATGTCTTCAAGAAGTGGACAGTAAAATTTTTGATTACGATTTACTCCCAACACTTTCAACTTTGAATTATGATGGAGTTTTCAATCGTAAAGGAGGCTCAGTAAGCGAAGGGCTTGCAACGTTTTTCAACAATGATAGATACCAGAAACTCGGCTTTGAATCTGTCATTCTTAGTGAAAATGTACATTTAGAGGGATTCGCGCACATTTGGGAAACCATCACCAATGTTAAAGTGAAGGAAAGATTTTTGTGCAGATCTACCACCGTACAAGTAAGTGAAATTCTACTCTCTACCAAGTGATTAACTTACGATTAGATCAGAATATGTGGCTTTGTGATTTTATATACTCTTATTTGAAAATTTAGATTAATTATAATTAAAAACTATTCACCGCTATAATTACCCATTTACATGAATTTAAGAATTGTTTCAGGCCACGGTTTTATTGTCACTTGACAATCCTACAGAAATTCTTGTCGTTGGTAATACACATTTGTATTTCCATCCAAATGCTGATCATATACGTTTATTACAAGGGTACTATGCCCTTGTTTATGTTCGTAACATTGCCAATGATATTAAGAAAAAGGTAAACAAAAATTTGAAAAAATATATCGAGGCCATTAGTACAACAAATGTAAATATTCAAAAACTAATCACTTGCAGTATCCGAATCACAATGTAAACATCATACTGTGCGGCGACTTCAACAGCGTTCCAGAATGTGGTGTTTATCAACTGATGTCGAGGAATTATATCCCCGTAGATTACAAGGACTGGAACAGTAGTAAGTTATTGAATTGAGAGGGTCTCGAAGGGGTATGCGCACCTTGGGTTCTAGGAATATTTACATATCTTAATACCATACCCTGTGATAACGGTGAAATCTAGACATATTTAATTTATTTAGTCATATTGTAGTATGTCTTGGAATTATTTCAAGACTAGTTTGGCTTAATTATCTAGTTTATTTGCAAAGAAAAAAGCATTTCCAAAGAAGCCCACGAAATGCTCTTATGAAAATTGTTGTTACATTTTCCGAGGAAGAAGTAAGCAATATATCGTTAACCACTGACATTTTAAGTTACGGTTATTAGGATTAGGATATGCAAATAAACGAGATGATTTAGCCAAACGAGTCTTGGAATAATCCCGAAACACGCCAGAAGATGACTAGATAAATTGAATGTGTCTAGGCTTTAACTTTATCACAGGGTACAGCATCAAAGTATATCAATATTTCCAGACTGCAAAGTGCGTATACCCCCTTGAAATCCCAGATAGTATAATATGTGGAAGGCCATGTTCAAGCTTGTGAAGTTTTGAAGACGTCTAAACACGTATTTTGGGGCTGTGCTTGCTGTCTGGGATGGTCTTGAATTTCGTAACATGGTGTAAACAATATTTTGAATGGTTTCACAGATCCTGAAGAAAAGATAGAAGCTGTTGCCCTCTCGCACGATTTATCGTTCGCTAGCGCCTGCGGTACACCGCAATACACAAACTTCACAACAGGGTTTGCAGATTGTTTAGATTACATATTTTATCAAACGGACCAACTACAAGTGGAGCAAGTCATCCCAATGCCAAGCAACGATGAGCTTACAGAGCACACAGCTTTACCGTCTGTTGTATTCCCTAGTGACCATATCAGCCTCTGTGCAGATTTAAAATGGAAAACGTGAAGGTGATATCAAATTCGCAATTAATTGATTAAATCTACGTTTACAATAATCTGAATGCGTTTCATCGTGGTGTTAAATACAAGAAAAATTGTCTGCAGCTATGTGTTCAAATAAATTTTCTAATTCACCACAGGCACAACTTCCTTCTATGATTTATGAATTATCTACCACTTTCAGGCAACGTCATATTGTACATGTCCTCTATTCACATCTCCTACATGTATACTATAAAATAAAACAGTTCGAATTCATTAGTTTTTAGTTATAATGAAAAGTAAACGGTCTTTTTTAAAGTAAGAAAACAAAATCTTGACGTTGGAAACATGAGTGTATGGGCGATTCTTCCGAAAACCGTCATAGGTTTGGACCTAAGTCACCGACTTTCTTGCAACTTTAGGAAAACGTTTTTCATCATGAGAAATGACTTAAAAATATCATCCAAAAGTATGCATGAAAATTTTCTGCGAACAATTAAGGATTTAGTTATATTTCCTAAACAGATTTGTCTTCCATATCTTCAAATATGCTCATTGAAAACATCTTGTTTCTGCAGGAAATATAAAAATGAAATATACGGAGCAATATTTAAATCAACGAGACGCAGATACTCTTTCGGACAAGGTTTTATTTATAATTTTTTTTTTTTCTTTCACTTTTATTGCAGACCAGGATACATGCGCCATTAATTTACATTAATTTAATTTATCGTACTGTCGTGAAGAGTACATTCGTATCTATTTCTAATTTAAGTTAATTTACAAAACTTATATACAACTATACCTCATCAATAAGTTAATCATAGGGATCTGCGAATACTATAGTTTCTTAATGTGACTAGGTAGATTCGCGAAAGGATACGCAACGAGTAAATTCTCATTCAAATATTAAACACATCGAAGTAAAAGAAACGAATTTGATATGCTTGGTGGAAATACTATGAGATGGTAGGAATCCAAAGCGCGAAAAAAAAAGCCTATATAAAGTATCATATAATCTTACGATGCAGAGTCCTAGGGTAGCCGAGAATCCGAGTTGAAGCTGAAGTCAGTTTACTTATGAGAAGTAGAGAAGACGGTTTTGCGTACATACTATACAACTGTGTATGTAGGTAGATTCCGTTCGTACCTGGATACCTAAATTCCTACCCGCAAATCCCTAGGCTTAGACAATATTGAAATACATAGAAATAATTATATCACGTTGTACTAACGAAATAGTATAGTAATACAAAATATCGTGTAATTGGGTGATGGTTATAATATTGTGAATTTGAACTTCTGAGGTACATTTTTTATACAATTTTAAAAATAGCGATCATTAAACCCAAAGAAAAAGAAGACCATTTATATGCTAATCGAAGTGGCAACCCATCATTGTGAACGGGATCAACTCAGAAAGAAGGATTTCATCGCTAAAACGTGTAGTAACACCAATTCTACTCATATCGTCACAACAAACACCGTTAAAAAATTTTTATTTCGATTGCAGTTAAAAATATAATAAATCTACAGCAGGGGTTACAACTCACATTAGCACATCAACAAAAGTGTCCGCATTGTTATACTCTTGGTTTATTTTATTATATCGGCTGCCAAATGTCAACGCAATTTTCTATAGTCCCTTAGGTAATTTTCAAAATTCGGAATTAGTAACATTTATTTTCCTCCATTGTCAAACGAAAGAAATTGTGAAATGATCCCTTCAGGATAAACGATATACCTACTAGGTCTAACTGAACACCGTTTTCAACAACAATATGAGGGTCGAATATTATAAAATCAATTCATATTAATCAATACCACCGGAAGTAGGGTATTGTTACCTTTTGAAAGATACCTCAACTAAAAATCAAATTGTGATCGGCAAAGCTAAATTAGATATTTTAATTTCAGTATTAATCTGTGTCAATAATATTACACCGTTACTAAGCTTGAGATCACATTCCACGCCTCGGAGCACTCGGCGCAAGTAACTGTAGGGCTGTCATCGCGTCAGGGAATAACGAGTGGTAATTAACGAGAGGCACGTATGCTGCGGTTATTACACGTCCCGCGAACCATCGTCCGTGCAGAGAATTCACTGCGGCTACAGCAGTGGCGATCGATGGACATTTAACGTAAACGTTACCCTGCGGAGAGGCTTGATCGACGTAAACGTGTAAAACACCTCCGTGTTTGTTACATTCTTCGATAACATCGTCACGGATTTCCTTTGACCAATTTGGATTCGTCTCACTGAAAAATCGAACAATAAAACGTATTTTATTTTGGAATAAAATTCATTATGAAAAAGCATCATCTATCTGCAATGATGTTTGAACGTTGAACTCACTTTTGTGGGTCAAACATATTGGATAACATGAAACATTGTGTTGCAATCGGTGGGGCTGCTTGTGGAGGGGGTTGTGGGGCAGCAATAACTGGTGCCATATTCAAAGCATTCGCTGCTGCCGGAGGTATTTCAAGGCCAGTTCCTTCGGCTAATTTAAACATCAGTTGCAATCTGATAAGAAAAATTATTAGCCATTAAAAGCAATATCGAAAGGGTACGTTCATGCCATAAAAGTAGAATGAATCTTCTGAATGAAGCAATTTTCTAGTCAACGTTTCGTACATTGATTTATTCCTTTTCAACTGAAATAGTTTACAAACCTGCCCGTAGCACCCAAATCAATGCCACTTCGGTCCAGTTCATCTGTGTCAAGAAGTGAAGATCCTTGTAGTAGATCTGTTCGCTCTGTGACATTGCCAACCTTCATAGGTCTACCAGCCAATTCAAATCCATTCAATTGCTCTAAGGCTTTCTTCGCGTCATCAGCATTCCGGAACTGAAATAATAATTCGATTTTATGCCCTGCTTCTTCATTTTATACCAGATCGTCATTCAGTCATTTGAAAAAGAAAAATTTGTAATATTCAAGTACTTTGGTTTTCGGACTAATGACTGCGTTTATATTGGTGATTAATAAATATTTCACTGAGAATCGAGTATTCTGACTATTCGAACACAGATTTAACTGGTTAACATACGTATACATAAACTGATTTGTTATGCTTCTATTATTTCACATATGCTGAGATATTGCAATATGTGGATAGAATAGTAGCTTATATTTATTTAGCATATGATTTTCCCCCCGATGAAGATACATCACACTCTGCATCAGGTCTACTAATATGCGGCAGAAATATTTTTCAATATCCAATAAATAGTTACAGATGAAAGCGTACTGTCAAAAATCCATATCCCTTGCTACGACCAGTTTCAGGATCCATGATTAGTTGGATGTTGTCAATTTTTCCAAACGGTTCAAAAATCCCTCTAAGCATATCTTCGGTTATATTGAAGTGCAGAGAACCAACATATAGGCGCATAGGGCCTGTTTGTCCTTTTGGCATAAGATTCGGCATCGAGTTACCCATGCGGTTCTTTTCTGCTTGCGTATGTTGCACAACTATCGGTATACCCAGTAATTTTTGTCCAGATAAACCCAAAGCCTGTATAAAACGAAATTTTACATTACCATTACATCTCCTATTGGGGTGTCATATTTTCCTGGGCAAATAAAAACAATCTTTACATATCAATATTATTCATTGTTATAAATGGTATCATAGACTCACCAGCGTAACACTCTCAGGATCTTTGAACTCAACATAAGCGATACCCTTAAACCGCCTTGTTTTATTGCATGTGATGAGTCTTACATCTTGGACTTTTCCAACACTTGAGAAAAACTCTTCCAAATCACGGGCTCTGATTCTCTGGCTTAATTGCATACAGAATACAGTACGAGCATCGCGTTCTTCAGGTGTCAGCTCGTCCACACTGGCCACGAGAAAAAAAAAAATTTAATGATATTATGCAAAGGAAATTTGCTGTCTTACTTTCATGCAAAAAAATCCTATCCTTCCCTTATTAAAACGGACAAAACATAAACGTATCATGACAGAAACTTAACTTATCTGCTATTTTATTCCGAAAATAATTACAAGTGATTGAAAAATTGAAGCAGAAGTATCACAACTCACAGTCCCAATGGGCTCACTGCTTTTCCGAATGGTGGTCGCACTCTGGGAAGTGTGATTGGTGTGAGCGATCGTTTTTTCTTTCTGTCTCTGTCGCGGTCTCTGTCACGTGCTCGATCTTTCTCTTTCTCGGGTTCCTTATCCTTCTCACGGTCTCGCCGTTCTCGAGAACGAGTTCTACGCTTTCTATCCCGATCACGTTCCTTGTCACGGTCTTTATCACGATCCTTATCACGATCCTTATCACGATCCTTATCACGATCCTTGTCCCGATCCTTGTCCCGCTCTCGTTCTCTGTCACGATCGCGATCTCTATCTCCACGATCACGATCGCGATCTCTGTCCCCACGGTCACGATCCCGATCTCGATCTCTTTCTCCACGATCACGATCCCGCCTTTCTTTACGATCTCTTGATCGGGAACGAGTGCGCGAGCGGTGCTTGCTCTTCCTGTAAATTTTATAAGTTGCTTTCAGAAGTATAGGATTAGGTTCATTCAATGAGAATCCGGACATATAAAACTTTCCGTAAATGGCAGCACCGTGATAGCAACTTAATGTATAATTCAAATGCACAGAATTCACATTTAATAACTACTCGCCAGTTCCCTAAACTATTTTTTTTTGCCTGTTCTTGTTAAAACTTATGGCCACCGATGTTTTAAAGGCCCAACATGAAACACAGCAGCATTTTTTGCAAAATTACGCGTAATATCGATGTTCAATGATTGTAGTAACGTGCAAACTCTAGCATTTGCCGGCTACGAATGGTATGCTTCATGGTGTCTAGCTCGGTGGCACCCCCACCAGCCGAAAGTTGCACACTAGATCTTCATTATCCTTCTCATTATTATTATTCTGACGATTGTCCGTATAGTATAGACATTGATAGAAATTTTTATACGAAATTTTGATTATAATAATGTTATTACATGGAAGAGTAATAATTGCATTGTCAAATTCGGCCATACAACTCTGTAACTTAATATTTTCAATGCCACACATGTGATATATCTAGCTATGTACATTTTTGAACATACATTGTAATGCACAATTGACATTGTTCTGTAATAATGCTTAACATTCTCAGAAATTATATTTTCCTTTCAAAATTGAATTAATTCAGGTGATTCCAATTGAAGAGACCTCAAAATTTGTAGTTGCAGCTGATGTCCTGGGTCCGATTGTTACTATGCATATAAGTATTGCAACATTGATCACGTGATATAGTTTTTATATTTTGAACAGATACTCTCTTTGCAAGTGTGTTTTCTATAATCATTTTTATTAGTAATTAACGCTGTGATTGAATAGGAGACAAGAATGTGTGAAAGGGAAGTACAGTAAAATCACATGAAATTAGAGAAAGTTGATTTGTTTTGAAAGTACCAAAAATTTCTTGGTACAAAAATCAATATCAAATAAATTATTTCAATTATAAGAACTTTGGATCTCATTGCTCAACACTTATGTCAACTACTTGCTTCGCACGGTCTATTCACGTATTATGAAACTGGATTGTATCAGCTATTATTTCCTATGAAATTATTTTCGTTACATCTTACTCTGCTTTACTTCAATTTTAATATATTATGTGGAATAACCAATGATTAACACGTCAAATTTAATGGCGATCGAATAATTTATCGTAAATTATAAAACAGTATAAAATTCCAAGCATATAGAATTCCATTTCAGCTAGGAATTTTTCACGTTTTCACGCTACGAGTATACGTCCTATATACTCACCACAGTCAGGCTTAACCTTTGGTATTATCAAAATAAGCGGCATTTACACTAACTGTACGGTTTCTATAACAAAGAGAATATGACTTGAGGTAGGATCGTCAAGCAGAGTAGAGATTTTTCAGCACAACCACAATACTCAAACACAAACCATTCACTTCTTTCTATTAAACAGATATAACATGGCATGGGTTGAGTGATGTGTGCGCAGTACAATTGATAAAATGCAACAGAAGTAGTTGAACTTACACACGTATCAAACTATCTGTTGATCAATCGATACTGATAGAAAAGTTTTAGTATACAATAGGAAATGTATCGAGGGCATACAAAGTATGTTCTTTGGTCTAAAAATGACGAAAATCAAAGTGGAGTTTCATTTAGTCCGGAATTGTTATTTCTGAAAAAAAATTGACGAAGTTCGTGAAAGCATCTGTTACAATATTAAAAACATCTCTGATTTAACTTTCCATAATTTATACAAAAATCTGATGTGGTGAAACAAATCTACGAATCGTAGAAACCATCTGTCATATATAAATTTCTACTTTTGGTATTGCGATGAAATTTGGAAAGTAATTATTCTCCTTCAAAAATTGACTGTTTATTTAAATCGAAAAGGTGTTACTACTATAGCTATAAGGCATGCGCCTATGTACTATTTTTTATCCATATACTCAACCAACAAGGTACAAATAGAAAAAATGATATTTCATCACTACGTCACTCCGTATTGTAATTTCCAGTAACTATTAATGAATATTATGGAACTATGATATATGAGCCACTTCTAATATGATTGCATCAAATCTTTGGGACAAGAATACAGTTTTATTAATCTTTCGAATTAAATCCAAATTTTGTGAATCAGCTTAAGCTTTGAGTCACTTTAGTAGATTGCATCAATAAAGTGACTGAAGCCGGTAAAAACTGCCTGCTACCAGCCCTGCTAGCGCATTTCTCAAGACTACAGTATTTCCAATTTCAGTTATTATACTATTCCACGAAATCTACTCGGCTGATCAGCCTGAAAGTTGCTATTGGATTTTTGTTAAACTCTATTTTTTTTTTTTTTCATAAACAAGAATCAAGAATATGACATTTGTCATGAAAAATCAGCAATCACCAAATCTCCAATTATAATTTCCACCTATAACTTTTCCTTAATACAATATTCAGAATATGTGTGGATCTTTAATGAGAGGGACCCGATTTTCAATGTTAATAATATTAAGTGATTCAAATATACAGAATGCTTTCAGTTCCTTTGTTCAAAATTTATTTTAAAGACGATCAATGCATATGAAAAAATAAAATATCCCTTACATATATACCCGTCAAAAGATAATTGGATTAAAAAATTTGAAAGTTGAAATAATGTAATCTTTTCTACTAGCTGACAGATGACTGGGTATACAGATATTTGATAATCCTATAAATTTCCTCTTCTGTCACATTGTTGAATAGTTCACAGTGATAAATAAGAAATACATACGCTATGGATGAACTTACCCAGATGATTTGCGACTGGACCCATTTTCCTTGGATGATTTGTCTCTGGATAAGGAATCCTGCTCCTACGAACAGCAAACAGTTGAATTGCCATGCCAACCAGCCGATGTGGCAGGGACGCGCGAACAAGGGGACAAAAAGCAAATCAGATGATGTTAGTGAAATAGTAATAATGATATGTGAAAATCTATGTCGATATAAAAAATCGTAAATTAACAATTATTATTATCAAAGACATGTAGGAAATTTCCTTGATGACTACTCGAGGACTGATGCTGGCGGCGCAATTTTCAGCTAATTTTTTGTCTGTTTTTTTTTTTGTTTTGCAGATGGGGGTTGGGGAGACGACTGAGCATAGCGTTGCGATATATCGCATACACTTGGCTCAAACTTACCAATTGGGTTTTAGGAAAGCATTGCAATCTTGGGTTGAGCATGCCTTGGTCTTAAACTACCAATGGCCAACCACACATCCTTTTTCTTCTGTAAAAGAGAGCCCTCGTCAAAGACAGAACGTTTTCAAATTACACGTGATGTCCCTAATGCTAGCCTATAGATGACTTTCAATGCAAGGTCAGCTCAAGGGGTAAAGATTTGTATAATAATAAAGGTAGTACAACAATCAGCAAACAAAAATACAGGGGACATTTCTGCGCTAATAACTTTGTTTAATCTTTGTTCGTTCACAGTAGATTTCTTTGGAACTGATTTTTTGGTTTAAACAGAGATACATATTTATTTACCTTCAAAGAGTAGAAATTACACTAAACTTTGAAACAAAGAAACAATTCCATTGAGAAAGAAAGTCAAAAGATTAAACATCTTGTTACCAAAAAATATACCTGACCAAAATAAACAAACAGTAAATTTTAAATGTTTGTTTGTTGATCAATCATCCTGTTCCTTCCCTTCAGAGGACAAGCTAAATTTCTTTAACTGATCATCCAGGAGGAGTGACGGTAGAAAACGCACTAACCAATCTACAATTTATTTGCACGCACAAAACTGCTGCTTGCACACTCTATAATCACAGTTGTAAACATTGGATCCTAATAAAATTGACCCGGCACAAGACCATCTTGAAAATGTATGTATTAAGTTGTAAAGCACCGGTCTACTGTGTCTACAAGAGCATTTTTGAATAGAAAAAGCATGTCGTACGACTAATCACGTCTCATTTGATGCAATAAATCAATTGATCTCAGTTAATTTATGAAGAAACTCCAAATCAATAATTACAAACTGTAGATATGAAGAGTGTACAATCTATTAGCACCATGAATAAAAAGAGTTACATATGACGCAACTGTTTCCCTATACGCCAAGAAAGACGGATTAGAGATTTTTCATTCCGTTGTCTATATGCTGTTGAAAAAAAGGCCAGACTGTATTTACTTTTTTTTGATAATTTTTGGATCATATTCCATAGCTTATTATCAAACAACTTCTCTGAACGTCCCAATCGCAAATAATAATATAAACATACTTATAACTCACAGCAAGAAAAATCTTTGCAATTCCAAACCACATCGGTTTCATAAATTTGAAAAATGTTGGATCGTCTGTTCAGTCTAATATGTAACATGAGCAAAAAAAAAAAAAGAATTGGAATGTCTTGATGATAAGCTCAAAAATAATGCTTTCTGTCACACAAATTGAAATATAACTACGCTCTTCATTTCCTGACCATCACCATAAATGATACATGAATGTAATGAAAATGTCAAGTTCATCCTTTTCATAACTTATACAGTCACCTTTGTGAATTTATTTTAGAATTTTTTTTTAATCTATATTTCTGACAACAAAACTGTAGGACAGAATTGAAAAAGCTGCTGCTGCTGCTGCTGATACGAATCGAGATTTTATATTTTTGCATTTGTATCCATAATTATAAAAAGCGTCGCAGTGTTGGATATAAAAGAGGAAGGGGGGTATCAATTAACTTCAGAAATCCAGTAAGTTCGATGAGAATCCCCCAGCTATAACTAATAAATATAATAATAATATCCTATGGTTTTTACTAGATTAATATTATCCTGATGAAGAATAATGATGTCGTTCTTAGTACCTCGTGTTCAAGTGTTTTCTAGGAACTCGCTGTGGAACATCGCACGAGCGCGAGGGTACATGTTACATACCATCTATAAGTACAGAAAATGGAGGAATTGATCAACAGTCAAAAATAAAGTGAGCAGTTTTTTTTTTTGTTTGTTTTTCTTTTTTGTTCTACTTATAAATAATAAATGCAACAGTTACGTCCAATAAACGGGACTATTTTAGTAGTGTTGGCATTCCACCCGCTACGTACACTATCGTCGACTCTGCACGGATCGTATGTTTATGTTTATGATATGTAACAAGTGATGAACTTACCCCCTTTTTATATGGCGCCTCCAGCATCGCCTCGACATCAAAGTCCTCCGCCATTGTACGATTTGGGGAGCTTTCTGAAATACCACGCATTAGCCCAGAGGAACAAGAAATACACATCTAATAAACTAATGAAATGTATAACGTACAGCTAGGTAAGTTAAGTATTAACAAATGTTAGTATTTTAGTCTTTTTCAATAATCTCTTTCGATTATACGGCCGCCAAACGCAAGGAATGTGACTTGCACACGGAACAGCGAAAACAAACGACGGCCCGTCCACACCAACGACGAAGAGGAAATGGAGCGAACCGGATGCAGCGACATTTTCCTCGGATATTAGGTGTAACTTAATGTGTCAAATAAGCAACTCTTATGGCTGACGGAAATTTATTGGAAAATATTAAAAATAGGATCAAAGTCCATAATAAGTGATAGAAATCTATTAGGTGATCGTTCATTAATTTTCATTGCCCAAGTTTTTCAACAAATAACATAGTTGAAGAGTTGGATTTGGACCGGTATGAAGTTACACTTAGATTATTCTGTCTTTGTCTTTCCTCCCTGGAGGCTGTTGAGCAAGAAGAAGACAGAAAAAGCATGTGCGCAACCGAGCGTCGGTAACGTGCAATTCCAGTTTCTCCTTTTATTCGAAAACCATAAGAAATAACAGTTTCTCGCTTCAAAATTAACTACACAATACATCAAGGCCCAGTGGAAAATTCATTATTCAAAAGAAGACAAGAAAAAATGGGACTGCGTGAACCCGAAGTAGGTGCAGGTTCCATAGCAACCGGTCCCAAATAAATAATGGAAAATCATAGTTTACTTTTCTCGTTTAATATATTTCATAAAAGCAATATTCTAGTACACCGTTTTACTACTTGATCAATGCGACGGGCTTTCCACCGTTCTACTATAGTACTCGAACAATGAACTGTTAAAGTTGTAATCAATTCTGTTAATTATGGTTCATCAACGAAACGATAAATAAGAATTGTTCTCTAGCTCAGTCGGCCGCATCGCCGTGATTACAAATTTCGACAAAAATCCAGAACGAAAAATACCCAATTGTTTATATTGCATACTACACGTGTATTATAATGTAATGAATAGATAAAAGGCCATAAAGAAATAGATCTATTCACGCACTGGAATGTAATGCCATCAGTATTTGGCAGCTACGTGGTCAATTACAAAAATTGCTTGAATCGGATTATATTTTAATTCTTAATATTGATTATTATTGATGATTTAGAGTAACAAATTGAATGAAGAGCCGAAGAGATGAACTTCCAGTTATTTGCTATAAAACTGTGTATTGAACTCCGATTGTATACATTTCATCAAGGATCTAGGGAATCACGAATACTTAGGTATAATACATAACAAGACTGACAAAAATTAGAAAGCGCCCGGTAATACAATTGAACGCGCGTTCAATTCTAGACCATACTGTAGAGTTCGTATATTTCAATTTTCTACGGGAACGGGAACGGGAACGTATGCGTCTATTGTAAACCCAGCTTATGTCTAGATTCTTCGCTGTGATAATTCCGGTAGTTAGACTCTAGATTTGTCCACGAACGTGCAGACGTCACAGCAGCCACGTAGTAGATGTTTTTCTTAACACTAGGTGGCGCGCAATTTTTGAGAGCATACAATAGCAGGCCACACACACTCGAGAATCACGAGTTCTCACGGATCAGTGGTTTGTACAGTGCATCCGATTGGTCTGATAACTGGATAGCCGTTGTTGTCATTTACAATTTGAGTAGTAGTATCTAAAGTTTGAAACACGCTAAGTATTTAGCAAAAATTATTTGAGGTGAATTCAAATGTTACGTAATGTCTATAAATGTTACGGTCAATGGAAACCCGGTCAGCATTCGTCGTGGAAGAATGGTATTGTCTGATTTAGACCAAATTAAAAAGAACGAGCGTGACAGGCGAAGAAAGTTACGGATAGAACAGGTGTGCTCTCATCCATCAATTCTATTCAATTTCAGTTTTCATTTACTCTTATACATTCAACATGATATATTCATATCTATACCTATTACCTTAATCTAAATGAATACTTTGATTTTCAATGATATCCTAACACGATTATTGGAAACCATAAAACCATTGCTGTGAACCTCATCGTCAAATAAAGTCTAATTCTTTTTTTAAATTGATTAATTCTTCAATTATTCTCTACTCATGGGTTCAGGTTCGACAACAATCAAAAGAAATATCGAACAGACTCTTGGAACGAGCTAAAAATGTTACAAAGGCACAGCTTACACAATTGGAAAAGGATGGCCGATCTGAACTTCGACAGATGCACGATCAGAAAATCATGGACCTTCAACGCAAGTACCAAGAAGATATGGAGGACATAGGACGGGCCCATGTCTCCGCTTCCCTTCAGCCAGATGTTGATACTTTTTTGGTATTGGACAGAAAAAAGAATAGATTGATAGCTGCAGAAAGGGGAAAAGAAGCGCTACAACGACTCAAAGAATCTAATCAGGCAAATATTATTGATTTTTCAATTACAACTATATAGCTCTGAAGAAAGGAGAGTTACATACGAGGTATTCCACGCCAACTCTGCTAACGTCTGACTCTGACCATCTCAAAGTTGACCCATGTTTTCTTTCCCTCATTCTTCTAACTTCAGAGACGTTAAATTTTTTGCAGAGTTTTTTCACAGACTGTTATTGATTCCTGAATTTTTTAAGCATAAACAAAAACACTTATTTTGATGCTTTACAGGAGAAATAACAAAAATTCTTTGATTCCTGACGAGCATCTTCAGCCATATCTGAAAGTGGAAGTGATTTTTCTATTTCAGGTATTTCTTATATTTCATCGATTTTCAGGTTTCATTGATAATCAGTTACACTAATTTTAACTGAAATCCGTGTTTTCCAAGCATTAGTAGATCTTTTTGTTCCATTGGTATTTCTTCATATAAGAATTGTGTTAATAATATCCTCCGTTATTTAATATTCCTTGAAATCGATGAAATCAATATTCGAAAAAGTAGTTTTTCGCTCGGAAATGGGTATAATTATTGGTATGGAATAAAGAATTTTGTAGATCTCACTAAAAAAAATGAGAATGTACGTTTTTGTGTTAGTCTGGAAGGTTCAAAAATGAATAATGGTTTGTGGAAAGGATCTGAGAAAAATGAAAGTGTTTTCAGAGTTTAAAGAATGATTTAAACGAACATGGATCCAATCTGAGATGGTCAAGGTCAGACGTTGGTCGAGTTGGCATGGACTGCCTCCTATGTATTTTAAATAAACTGAATTCAGATTAGACATCGAGACTCATTCCTATCGTCTTGAGACAATCGTTGTGAACTCATAGCATTTTAATTGCACAGATGCTCCAGGCAGCATGATATAAATCTATAAACTCTAATTATCACCTCTTACGATTCTCCTCTTGCATGTGAAATATGAGTGAAATATCTAGCTTGAATGAATGTATTTTATGTTTAACTTTTAGGTAGAGGATGGACATGCAGCTTCACACGAAAGACAAAGACAAGTACGAGAATTGGAAAATGCACGGGCTTCTATGGTAGCTAATTTGACAAAAAAATCATGTCCTAGAGATAGATCTGAGGAAGACTCAGACTCGACAGGTGATGACGAAACAGTTAAGAAAAGTCCGAAAAAGAAGAAGGGCAAAAAAAGCAGCAAACTCCTCCAGAAGTCTATTCCAAACGTGGTTGTTCAATCCTCTGATGTGCAGGTGGGGCAATTGAAATACATCTTGAATATGATATCGTCTTGCGTAAAAATCTTACTCAATTTTCAGTATCTAGTTATTTTAATAAATTCAGTGAATTCGTTATATCATTGAAGTGCTTTGAAGTCTTCTTAACATTGAGTCACTAAAGTGTATTTATTTTCATCAAAAAATCATATTGTTTCAATGGAAAGATGTACAAAGTTGATAATTTCTGAGTAGTACCTATTTAATTTGAAAACGACAAGAACTTAGACCTTCTAATTTCCGGCGAAATATTCTGAGCTTCTTTACTCTGTGCCAGAAACGTTTGTTTGTTTCGAGAAAAAAGGTATTTTGGAGAAATCGAACTGAAAAGCAGCCACGCCTAGTTTTGATCATTGTGCCACGCTCTATTCATATATTTGGCTACAATATTTTTATTCGTATAAATTTCGAAATGCTGCAAAATTCAAGTTATAGGACGGTATAGAAATACAAAGTCTAAAAATAGTAATATGTTCTAAGTTTCTAATGTGAAAAATCCGCCAGTTGCGTTACTATTTTCATTTAATTTGTTTAACAGGTAGTTGTGAGCAATCCAAAAGCGAGTAAGTCTGAGCCACAACCAGGTCCTTCCAGAGCACCAATGAATAGAACAGGAGCGGCTTCGAAACGCTTGGCTATGCCAAATACAACCATCACTGACATAGTAGATTTCCCATGTGTCACGACCGGCTGTGACTCTGACGATCAGGAACCACGAAAATTTTTGCCACGTCTAAACTCTCCATCGAAGGCAGACAAACTGGCAAGGTTCTATTATTGTTTTCTCAAAATAATCCATCTCTAATGGCGTGGGTGTAACTGTAATACTTGTGCAATGAACTACCCGTTTTTACCACTTCAGAAATGATCATTACTCAGTTTTGACCCATAAGTAATATTTTGAGGCTGACTTTATGGGATTTTTTGTGTTGAAAATTAATCATCCAGTAATCTTATTGAGAAGATTGGACGTTTTGAACCAGTATATTCATAATTAATTTGGCTGCGCCATATCATATTGCACAGAAATGTACAATTTTATTATAGTTGCATTTACAAATTAAAACGATACAAGATATACAATAAGTAAGCAATCACTTCGATGTGACAACAGTAACGAATATTAATTTCAATATATCATACAAATTGCAAAGACAATGTGAGATATGTCCGTCCATAATGTAGCACTAAATGCTATGTCGAAGTAAATCAAACTACGAGTACCTTGTCTATTTACATACTTAAAAAATCAAGCAGCCATCAATGCGTAATTTTTTATTTTATTTTTTTGTTCAAATTCAAGCTATAATCCTCGAGACTATAAACCAGATTCTTCAAGTTCTGCCAGTAGTAGTAGCAGCTCGACGACGTTAAGCGATGATTCTTCATATTTTTCGGATGGTGGCGTGGATCAAATGGTATTTAAAAAAACACCCAGGCATACAACGTCTGTAGCATCGAGCAGAGTCCAACTCTATGATCATGCTACTAGGCAAAGAAATGCTTACGATAAACCAATTGGTCTTGTCGAAAGAATGAATATTAACAGAGAGGTGTGTTTTCATACAAAAACGATAATCTTCATTATTAAATATCAAATGGCATCAGTCATTTCACAATTTTACGACCAAGACCATTTCGGCTTCAGGCTATTCGAAACAATATCATTCCATAGCAAAATAGTAAAAGATAATTTGACTGTCTGCAGCCGAATGCGGAAGAATTGGCACGTGCTGTAATCCAGTCAGAAAACGCTGACAGTCAGTTAGCAGAGAATCGGAGACGTCATGCGCAACGTCGTGGAAATGATGCAATACTCCGTGAGCGAGTACGTCGGGATTATAAAAACCTTCTGCAAAATCTAGACCACCTTTCTCGCGAAGAACGCAAACTCAAGGCTAGCCAAATTCATGGCCCGATAGTGAGTTCCTCTCTCCTTTATCCTACTGTTTATTACATTTTTTGTACTTGCTTAATGTTTTTACTTTTTCAATTAGACTAAAGATATTCATCTGAATCCCGTTCGCCGCCAAGAGCTTCTTGCACAGCGTCAAAAAGACATGGATCATGCGTTTGAAGCGGTCGTACATGACAACTCTTTGGGGGCCATTAATGACGACCTTAAAAGACCTTCTGAGAGAATAGTGACAATTCCACCCATCGACGCGCAGGAAAATACAGCCAGTACCTCCAGTGCAGTGTGGCAAGATCCACCCTTCTTTGAACCTTTAGATAATGTAACAAAGGAAAATCATGAAAAAGAAGAGGAAATGTCTCGCGACGAACAGATTTTTGAAATGCTTAGAAAAGTCGAGAGACAGAAGAGATTGCTGTTGAAAGAGTTTGGAGCGGATTTACCTGACAACATTTTTAGCGCCAGTGTGAAGCCGTTATTTAGTGAAAATACATTGACACAAACTGGTTTGCCTGAAAAACAGGTAGGAACATTCCCAGTTGCCGAGATTAAAGTAGTTAATTTATCAAGTTGTGACGAAAAGAATAAAAGTAAAGCAAAAAGGGGGAAGAAAATTGAAATTGCAGTTCAAACATCAAATTCGGATGAGAGGATTGCTTCACTTAACAAAAGTGTGCAAGTCGAGTTGTTAAATGGCAAACGAATTACCAACAGCAAATCAATGAGCGAAGAAACTGCTGATGACATAAAATGTTACGACGGTTTACCAAATGGAGATATTATCGAAGCGGAAAGTAACAGCGGATCGTCAGGTTCTGTTGAAACTGGCATTGTCATTGACATTAAGAAAAAGCAAGTCAAGGTGACGCCGAGAAAAAAGAGTAACAGCTCGCGCGGTTCCAGGCGAAATTTACCGAGAGTTATTTCCAAGCCTCGTTCGGTGCCTGGAGGCAAGTCTTTAACAGCTGTTAAAAAATCGTCCAGATCTGTTCAAACATTAAAGCAATGTACTCCGAAATCGAATAGTTCTGAAGTACAGCCAATACAGATCAGTGACAAAAAAGTGGAAATACAATTAGACAAAAGTGGAATTAAAGTGAAAATCAATCCGCCTATTAATGCGGAGATATCGGAGAATACAAGTACCCAAAGTTCTAAGGGCACTTTGATAGAAACTTCAAGACAGAGAATACCGGTGTTAAAGAAACAGACCAAGGCAAGAGATACTTCAGACACTTCGACCTCTTATACTAGCCCACCCCCACCAATCCCTACGTTGTATCGTAGCTCCAGAAATAATAGTACTCCAATATTGGAGATATTAGAGAACTCCGAAATTGGATCATTAAGGTCAAAAAAGAGGGGTATCAGCCCTGTCTCATCGCCGGGAACTCCTTCTCCGAGAACTATCAATCTGCCAACAAATACGCCTCATTTGAGACAGATTAATAGGGTGCTAGAATACTTTGATTCGACAATTTCACAATCTACAGATAATACGATATCGATTTTGTTACCTGGTCGGCAATCTACACCCAACGAGGTAGCTGGCTATCCAGAACCGAAACTGAACTTAATAAATCATTTTAATAAATCGCCAGATCTTTGTTCCTGCAAAAATCCTCAATGTAAATTGACACACTTAAACAATGAGAATATTCAGAACTATGCCTCAAAAAACTACCCTGAAATACTACAAAAATATCAGGATCTTCAGAATATGTGCAGTGACAGAATTGCGTCACTAACAGATCTGATTGAGAAAGTGCGCAGCGAGCAGAGAGGCATGGAGCTTTCAGTTGGGGGACACAGCGATGATTCTAGTATGTTCCAAATTCCTGATCCCACCCTGGTGCGGGGAGATTTGCACAGTGTTCGTAAACTGGTAGACAGCATAGAAGCTATTCATAATCAATTAGCAAAGACGCTCAATGAATCTCAGCGGATAATTGCAGTTGAAAATATCGTAAAACGAACATCAAAGTTGAAGGGCTCTCCAACTCAACCCACTGTATTCACTGAACCTGATCCAAATTCAACTATTCCCAGCAGTCCAAGTGCAGATACCCAATCTTCACCAAATCGTCAAGAAGTTTCTAGGAGGGCGCTTCCAAGAGTAATCAGTACTGAACGAGTGAATATACCTTTATCGCGATTTAAAATAACACCAAAGTCACAGACAAGTTTGAAAGTGACTATTACAGAATCTACTTCACCGTCTTGTGGAAAATTACCACGAAATGAAGAAGACATGGTAGAACGATTGTCAAAGGAAATTCTTGAGCAAAGTAAAGCATTGGAGAATGTAGTCTCTGAAACTCTGCAAGACTTTGCCATTAATCAGTCTCCAAATTCGCTATACATACCTGTTACTTCTCCTTCAAGACATAAATCTCCATCTCCAACCAAGGAACACACTACACCACCTATGGCGCAAAATTCCTTGGGGTTATGCAGGGAAACGTTCGAGGACCCGACCGGCAAATCAGGGGTTGGTATAATACAGGTGTATAAAAAACAGTGTCGTATGGCCGGACTCCACAGTAAAAAATACATTTTTGGCATTTTATTGTTAAACCACTCCGTGATAACGGTGGAGAAATGCATTCTTCACTGCGAATAAACGAGATAATTCAACTGAACTAGTCTTGACATAATTCCGTAACATGCTGCAAGATGACTAAATAAATAGAATATCTCTATACTTTACCGTTATCACAAAGTAGGGCATCGAAATGTATCAATATTTCTAGTCTCCAAAGTATGTAATGCCCCCTGATTCTATTTCCTTTGTACCTTGTATATAATCTGTAGTATATTATTGCCTGTAAAACATCATTACCTGGTAAAACTCCGTTCATTAGGAAAATAAAGATCTTGATAAAGATCATGCCTGATACAAACGATCTATTACAGAAAAGCAGTACAATAAAAAAGAGACCCTAAGTTTACCATATGTACTCTGCTATTATTAAATCTAGGATCAGGCTGGGTATAATTTTCTTGTGACAATGGTCAAGCGTTTTACTTGGTTTTCAATTTCAGAAGGATGCAGATTTTATTCCACTGCTAGCAGGCATTCCTAAGGTTCAAAGAATGCCAACAAGCACATCCGAAAACCATCGACCTCGACCACCAGTTACTCTAATGTATGGGCCGCATAGGTAATTAAACTCTTTGGTTGTTTCAGGTAATGAGCTGAGGAGGAGCGCTACTCCTAGCTATAGGCTTAATTGAGAATCTAATATTGTTATTCTTCCTAATTACATTTGTTAATCTGTTTAAATTCATGCTTTGTCCATGTTTTTGTGTTCCCAGAGTACAGACAGGGTCACCAGGTCACGAATTATCAACCATAGTAGAATTTGATACACCAGACACAGCGAGCAAAAGTCAAAGAAGTGCAAGAAGCCCAACTATTGGAAAAAGTAGAAAGAGCCTGATTCAGAATCACCAGAGCCTTGCAGAAAAACCGCCTAGTCCATCGTCTACTCGGAGCCGGACTCCAGTTCATACTTCCTCACCTTTATCACAGACTTCGCCTCCTAAATCTCCCACAAAACGGTTTACACCGTCGCCGACAGTACAAAGTACGAAAGAACAGTCAATTCAAGATGCAGGGACGTCAAGATCTCCTAAATGGAAGGAGAATTCGCCAATGAAATTAGCCCACAAAACAGTTGAAATATCTGCAACACAGACGGATAATTTTGTCTCCAGGAAAGACAGTTCTTCAGAATCTTCAAGTTCCATGCCTGACATTAGTGCTGAATTATCCAGGCGCAACCTGATTTTTCATGCTCGGATAGGAACAACAGAAACTGACACGCCTTTCCGTCCAAAAGAGCAACAGCAACCACTAACGTCTGCTTCAACAGAAGCTGACAAAGATAGGATAACGTCGACTAGCTCAAACAGCTTTTCCGCATTATCTGGGATTTCTGAAATTACCAGCACACCGACGTCCGATATATTGAAGTACACATCGTCACCGGAGGAAATGGAAGCAGCCTTGAAGAAACTGGGACTTGGATGGGCAATAACAACTCTGAAAAAAACTCGCGAAGCAAGTGCTCTCAGTTCCTCGTCTAATTCTGATACGACTCCAATAAATCCATCACGAAAGATGATCTCTCCAGTGAAAAAGGATCTAGAATCGAGAATGAATTGCTTGACAAACTTGAGTGATGTTTCTTCAATTTCTATAAAAGATGCTAATAAAAGTACGGAACGTGCTCTCCTATTGAAAGCAAGGACTTCAACACCAAACATAGAAAATTCAAATAGTTCTTGCGAAAAGCCTACTTCTTCAACAACTAACTCCTCCAGAGCAAGCCTCCAAGATCCAAGTGACAGCTTAACGGCACCAAATTTATCGCTAACAACTAAAGCAACGCCTCACGATAACCAATTGAACGGACCTTGATCGGAAATTACCTTAAATATCGTTTTCTATTATAATTATAATTCACCAACTGATATTAGATTGCTTCTTTGACGTTTTCTCCTAAGTCATTAGGGGGAAAAGCTGTGGGACCAATTTTCAAGAAAAATTATAGAATAAAAAACCGTTACAGAATTCGATCTCCGAGGAATGTTGTTACGGGTTTTTATGTACTGATTTTGCATGCTAAGAACATATTTAGACAAGCGTAGACCGGGTTGAATAAAATCCATCTAGCTGGACGAGTTCCGAGTAAGTAATTGGCGATTGTACTTGAAATTCAGAAAATATGTCTATCTGGGGGTTGATTGTCAAGAACTAGAACCGAGAGTCTGTGAGATACATTGTCAGCAGATGATTGTAAATAGCAAATCTGCAGATTATGATAACAGCTGCAGGGTCATGAAACTAAACAGAAGATACCTGATTATACTTTCGAATGAATTTCACGTTTTTTATTTATCTCACTCGGAGGTAGTGTAATTACGTACAGAAATTAAATGGGATTTAGAAATAAGATAAATTACATATTTTCTTTTTATTATTGCACGGGGATAAAGTAGGCACGTATAAATATTCTTCTACACAATATTGTGCTGAAAATTAAGAATTTGTACTAACAATAAGACTCAAGCACAACACGCGATGTTAATTCGTAAAACTGATCGCGATTGACGAAAATTTTGTTATATATTACGACATGCAATCATTTATAATGCTGATGTGAATTATATAATTGTTCTATTAATATTATTATGAGTATTATTTCTCTTTCATTATTATTATTATTATAAAATGGACGTATCGCTAAAGTAACGTTTCGACATTATTCATAATTACAATGTGTTCTTGCCATACATGAGCCATCCCATGTCAACTGACCTGACCAGCGCGGGTTTGATCCATATATTTCTATATCATTGTTCCAACTAAAAAACATTTATATTTTTTCAGGTTTTTATCACGAACCGTTATTCATCCCCGAATCTTTCAGACTAGAACAAAAACACCCAATTTGATTTTATTTTTTTCAAACATCTAAAAAATTCTGTATTCCACGACGATAACTTTCAGCCATATTCTAACGTGGAACTAATTTTTCATACAATTATTCAATAGATTCCAAGGAATATCAACGAATGGAGGATATTATCAACACACTTCTTATATGAACAAATACCGAGGGATTGAAAAGGTCCAATAATGCTGGTGAAAAACGTACGAAAATTACCATTTTTTAGTCTGGCCAAAAGCAGCGTAACTCATTATCATCTTGAATCAGTCTAACTGATTATGAATGAGATTTTCAAACGGATCAACTATAGATAGAAGAAAAATTATTTCCACTATCTGATGTAGCTGACAATGATCATCCTGTGACAGAGTTTCTTTTTTGATTTTTTTGGAAAAAATCGAAATGGTCGTTTTTGTTTTGGTCTCAGAAATTCAGGCAGAATCAGGCGTTGACCAAGCTGGCCCGGCATACCTCACATGTATGCGCATTGATTTAGATGTAATTATGATTTACCTAACATGCAGTCTTCCATTAATAAGAAGAAAGAAAGCATATATAGTCTCAATGTATTTTGGAAAAGACTTTTTTAATATGTATCTAATACATCGGTATTGATGTTAATAAATAATTTCTAAAGACCCAACTCAATAATTGATTTTTACTAAATTTTCTCAGGCATGGCTTTTTTTCTATCCTTTTGCCGCTGCAATTTTATATTTAGCGAGATATCGAATTTCGAGATCGTCTCGGTCTGATCTGAAACACCGACCGTAGAAAGGTGTGGAATGTATTACTATTATTATTGGCAAGTAGGAATTTGTAAATGGCACTGTCTGCCCCATCCTGGAATGGCCAGCTCGTATTTTAGGTAAATGGTATTTACCCAAGGCACTGTCGTATGTAATTACTTACCACCTGTTATTCTATCCAAACTTTCCGACGTTCTCCCGCATATAATGATAAAGAAGTGATTAATTAATATTGTTAAACCCCAATTCTCCGACGACTTTGAGGGTTATGTTTCTTCACGCCCCACTATTTTGTTGCGCGGCACAGTCAAAAACGTCAAAACCACGTTATGAATAATTTTTAACAATTATTTATTCATTTCTCGTATCAGCAATGTCGACGAATATGGATTCGAAAGGCCACAAAATTTCGACTACCAAACCTATGAAGAGTTTATGTCTGAATATTTAAAAGTGTTGGCTAAAAGGGCGAAAAAATGGGCAGATATAATCGGCGAAGGAAAATCTCTTCAACGTAGTATCACTATAAAACGATATGTTCGAAAGGGTATTCCAGGGGTTCATCGGGGAACCGTGAGTATTGACATTCTCAAAAACGAATTGAAAAAAATGTCCATCTAGATTTACCATTGATCTTTTAAGTCAGACATTGGATGGTTTTCATTTTTTAAAAACAGAATCCGTCACCCAGTAGGACTAGAAATTTGTTTTTATATTCTTTTCATCAGTCAATTTTCAAGGAAACAATTCCAAGTCTGTAAATAGAGAGAACTTTATAATAATCTACCCATAGATATTACATCACGGTTGAATGAATCATAATATGTATTACTTCAATGTGGTTAATTTCATCAACTATTTACTCATGTCTTTGTCTTGAGATAAAACGGTTAAAATTCTTCAAGTAATTGACTATTGATATTCAAAGTCACCATGGTAAGAATTCAACAAGTCATATGCAATATAGATAAGATATAACAAGTCGTAAAATAATATTAAATCTTAATCTATCGTATGTTTGCTCTAATATTATACTATGTAGTCAAAAAGTAATGAGCCTTTCTCAATATATTATTAAACGATTTCTTTTGATAAAGGTATGGTTAACGGTAAGCGGAGCTGAGGAGTTGAGGAATGCATCTCCTGATTTGTATCACAGACTGTTAGATGGACATCATAGTCGTGATGTAGCAGAGATTATAAAGACTGATCTTCCCCGTACGTTTCCTGACAACATTTTCTACAACAATACTGAAAATCAACAGCATCAGCTCTATAATGTTTTATTAGCTTTTGCGCATCAGAACAAAACGGTCGGATACTGCCAAGTTAGTAGACCGATTATCGTTCAATTGCCATTATAATAATCTTTCTCTTTCATTAAAATTCAATTTTGTATTGAAATGCTCTGAACATAATAAGAATTATGAAAATTGAGTTGATTCACTTATTTACCTAGAACCAGCGACAGAAGCTATGAAATAATTTTACTATCATCATTAGTAACATATATTATAAATATGGAATTTTTTTTAGGGTTTGAATTACATAGCTGGATTACTTTTATTAGTAACAAAAAGTGAGGAAACTGCATTTTGGTTGCTCAAAATGTTGATAGAGAAAACATTACCAGAGTATTATACGCCTACAATGGATGGTCTCCTTACAGACATTGACGTTCTGTCAGAACTAGTAAGGTATAAACAATAATTTTTATTTGACATAATTCCTAAAATGCTAAGAATAATTCTCCTGCTCCAAATGAATGACTTTCTTTTCATTGCCAATCTTTAACATGAAACTATCGAGTTACCCTTGTATACACCTCCTAGCGATTGATTATTATTAATTTTATAGGATAAAAATGCCAGACGTGCATCAACACGTGACAAACTTGGGCTTGCCTTGGGCAGTAATAACAACGAAGTGGTTCATCTGTTTATTCGCAGAGGTTCTTCCTATTGAGGTCAGGAAATTTAATTTATTTCGGTTGCATTAGCATGATTGCTATTATAGTCAGAGGTTCCCAACTTACGCTCGACAAAAGTCTGTGCTAAAAAAAACTTCAATGCACAAATCAACCTTATACACAATCACATTAGAGTTCTTTTGAATCACAAATATATTATTCATTTTTAATCAATTTTCCAGACAACCTTGAGAATATGGGATTGCCTTTTTTATGAAGGTAGCAAGATTATATTTCGGGTAGCATTGACGCTCATTAAAAGAAATAGAGAAAATTTGCTATCCTGTCAAGATTTTACAGCATTAGCTGAGTGCTTTAAGGAAATTACAAAAGACAGCATCGTTGTTCAATGTCATGATTTCATGCAGGTATTCCCCTGATTAATATTGTCATTCTACTCATTATCGGAGTCATTTTTTATGAGAGAAGTTTTCGCTCTCAAGCATCAGTTGGTCGCATTCATGTATCAACTTGAACTTTGCAGAGTATTTTCAAAGTCCCTGGATCGCTGTCTGCAAGTACTATAGCGAAATTACGAGCAAAGGCGGTACAGCAGCGGGCAGAAGAAAACCAAACCAAATCAGTGCGGTAGTATCAACTTAGCAAATCGTAACACAGCTTTCATTCTAGTCAGAATGGTACCAGAGCATGGACTTTCTAATCCCACTATCACCATGCACCAGACGTAACAACTAGTTCTTTTGTACATCAAGTTTTTCTTTATTATTTTATGTAGTTCGTCAAATTTAGCAAGTTATACTACTGACGCCTATCTATCATAATATGCTGCAATCTCTCCCCTGATTGTTTAATTTAATTATTACCCTGTTTTTAATGCATAAGTATTTATCCTTATACTGTACTGTTAACGGAACTGTATAAATGATATAATTTTTCGATTATATACGCCTAGGCTATTGGCATTTTGATAACATGAATTAGCATACATATCATGGATCAAGGTATAATAGCTAGGTACGCAAAGGATAATAATTTATCAAGAACAATTATTATGGCGAACGTTGCATGATTATTGTGTAATATTTGATTATATTATACAATGCCTGATGATGACGTTGGTGAACTTCACCCACAATTACCATCATGGTATCTGCATAGCAATCTTTTGCATTCGTCAGATTCTTTCGAACATTGAGATTTATTGCTCAATTCTGCAACAATGAAGGCATCATGCGTTCAGTTGTTTTCATTAGATGTATTATAGTAAACATTGTCAAATATCATTGAAACTAGTTGAATAATCGCTTTGCTATGAGTATTTAAACTCATAGTATCCTGATTCCTTTTATCAGGTTGGCAAGAAAGTAATTTCGATTTTCACAAATAGATAGCGATAGGCTTGTTTTGAAGGACTGCTGTCAATGTTATATTTTTCTCTTTTTTGACATTTGATAGCTGTCACTATTCGCTTAATCCAGAAGCGAATTACGCATACTTTCGTTCACTGCTGTTAGTTCTGTGTCTATTTTAAAATGGAATGCAAAAATGAACATTTTCGACATATTTTACTGTTGTATTTTCGTAAAGGCAAGAAAGCCGCCGAAGCTCACAAAAATATTTGTGAAGTATATGGTGTTCATTGCTCAACAGAACGCGCGTATCAGAATTGGTTTAACAAAAAAATAAAAAAAATGTAACCAAACAATTAATTCAGATGTTTACTCTCAACAAATAATGAAACTGAAGAAAGCAATCAAATTTGGAAAACTCTTTGAAGGGGAAACTTTCATTAATGATTAATGATGATGACGTAAAATCGCACCTGGTTTAGTTTTTTGCTGACAAGGACCAGAAGATGGCAAACGGTTATCACACAAGATGGAAAATATATAATTGATTAAATTTAATTCTTTTTATAAAAATAATGGTTTTATTCAATGTAACAAAACCGAAGTTACTTTCTTGCCAACCCAATAAATGCAGTTCATTTAACTACATTACAAACCGATCAAACTTAAACAATCCAGAAAAATTTTATGTAAACGGATTGAAAATGTCAATCGTTCTTTACTATTTTTTAATCAGTATAAACGAAAGCCTGCACTTTGTTTGTTTTTAACAACTAACGAAAATGTTTGCATATTTCAAATGAGTGAAAACTTTTATTAGGAAAAAGCATTGTGAGAAGGTATATGTGTAATTTCCGTGATTTATATTTATTTCAATAAAAATTTGCTTGTCATTTTACGTTATAAAAGATCGAAATTATTTTTTCATCATTTACTGTGAGTTACCTTCACTGTAATCTTCACGGCTTCCGGCGGAGATGAATAAATACGATAAATTTTAATAAACTCAAAGATTACCTATCGATTGAAATCTATCTTTTTCCGTCCTACTGCTTGAAAATCTATGTAGGATTAGGAATTGTTATTTGAATTATAATGCCAATGATATTATAGCGACAATTTGAGATACTAACGGCATCACTCATCAAAAAGACACCTTTATATCCTATAATTACACAATATGAAAGTCAGATATATAGAGGCCAAGATTTAACATACAGAATAAACTGAATTGATCAAACTGTGCTACAAACTGTATGAATGATATACACACAGGTAAGACTTACATAGCATATGATTATAAGGACGTTTTACTGCTGTTAGAAGAGTTTCAAAACCGTGGCATTTGTCGGCATATTCTGTAATATCAGATATACAACCACCAGGTGTACAACTCCAGTGATACAGACTATCGAATTAATTTGTGATGACAATAACTCAGTATGTTGTTTGAAATAATGAAATAATAATTGTTTTAAAAATAATTTATTCATTACTATGAGAATTGATCTAAAAATATGTTAAATATTCAATCAAAATAATATACTTTGAAATTTGTTTTCTAATGATAACTTTGTAAATTAATACGGAATACTAATTGTTACGTAACAGATTTTCCCTATTTCTCAAGGAGATCTTTGGCTTCGTTAATTTTAGCTGCTAAATACGGTGAACCGCCTCTATCTGGATGGTTAGCGGACATGACTCTCATGAAGTGTTCTTTTATTTTTGATTTGCTGGCGGTCGGCGATACTCCCAATATAAGACTGGCTTCTCTTTTGTTCATTTTGGACTCGAAGCCACCTTTGTAATATCGACTATTGGCCAATGACTGAAACACAGACATGATTATACCTACATACAGTAAAACCTCGTTTATCCGAGGTAATGTGGGGAGGAAGTACCTCGGATAAACGAAAATGTTAATCATTTTTCATGTATTTGAAATGGTAGAATGAAATTTAATCATAATTTGAACAGTTGAACATACATATGTATGTATAAGCAACAAAGAAACAAAATACTCTGCTGTACAGCATAGGCATAGCGGCTCCATCCATTTTATCCGAGTTTTTCTGTATTATCCGAGCATACACCTAGATTAATGGGCAAGAGTACGATTTCCGTGGAGCCACAACTTGATGATAAATTTTAGGTTATTGAGTCAAAATAAACAAAATATGAAAAGTGGCAAAAGTTGATATTTCGATTATTTTACGAGATATCGAGTGTTTAGTAATTATGAAGAATAGAGTTTGCGAGAGAGAGTGTGAGACAAAACACACTGTTGGCCTAACATATTCTAACTTTTCGAGAGCCACAATCACCGACTGGGTAGTCACATGTGTACAAACACAAATACAACCCCCTCCCCCACGCACACACCCACACGCGCGCGCGAAGAATAAAATTAAAAAATTGTTAAATTTTCAAATAAAACGAAAAAAAACATAAAATGCTAATTACACTTTACCTTCTCGGGGTGCGTTCTGGTTAGCACTGAAATAGTCTATACGCCAAATTGGGTCTCGACCAAATCAGAGAATCACTTTTTGCCTCAAAAGGCAGTACGAAACAAATACTTTTTGCAGCTCGCACGATCGGTTTCCATTATTGGTGATAAAATGAACATATTGTACTGATAGACTAAAAAGAATCGTTGGATTTTAACGTAATTCAATTAGCACTAGAAGAGCTCATATTTCCTTAAGGAAGCCGAAACGGTAAATTTTTTATTCTTGTAATTCTCATTATTTTGATCGAAATATCAAGAATCAACGGTCAAAACTTGGCGCCACAGATATCGAACTATCCCCGATCAATGCGGAGTGCACGGATAAGTCCGTTGCCTCGGATAACGCGGAGACTCGGTTGTTCGAAGGCCGGATAAACAAGGTTTTACCGTATCAGCTTAAACACAACTTTAATCTCTGATCTGCATTCATAGAATTGAAACAATTGTCTCTACCAAAGTTGCGCATAACTCACCTGTGAATCTAGCTTAGGCATGTTCTTAACCGCTTCGGCCATCTTTTGGGAAAGTGTTGGCATTGCTCTGAGTACATATCGGCCAGCAAAACCAACCGCAGCTAGACCAAGACCGGCAACTATAGCTGAGCTAGCCTATACAAATATTCATGTATTTCACTCCAATGCAATGACATCAGACACTTATTTCTGCGTCTGAATGTTCAACTTCTATCATTTTGAAGATTAGTTATTGTTGATGATTCGAACAATTGGCATCACGGACCGATCTACGATGCCGCATGTAACGTATGAATGAGTTATATACATATCTAAGATTGCGACTGAGTCGGTAATAATAGAAAGAGTCACCATATTCATTACTTATTGCAATGTATTTCTTGTGTAATACTCTTGAAATTTTAATAAACATTCTCGTATGTTAGGTTATGTTTGACAGACCGAGCAATTTATTGTCGAATGAAATATACGGAGGAGATTACATCAGAATACTTATCAAAGCAAATAAAATATTTATTAATTTTCTTCTCACCATTTTTCCAGACTTTTCTGTTCAACCCTGCAAGACTACGATACGATTCGCATATCACTTCAACACCTTGCGACCGACTAATTTTTAATACGTCGTTGTAGTTCGCGCAAGTGTCGTACGTATATCAGTCATGTTGTGACGTCATGCGTGCATGCACGGCGTTATATTAGGAAAAGCAACGGCTTATTTTCCTGTAAAATCATTTAATAACGATCCAATCAGCGTTCGGCTTTAGGAAAGAATGTTTAGATTGTTAGAACATTGCATAGCCGTCCGCCCCACTCCTGGGCGAAGCGGGGAACACCACAATATTGTCTGGATCTCGGTAGTGGGGCGGACAGGTTCAGTAAGTTGGCACCCTGATTCGAGATAATCGACTGAAATTAGGATAAAACGATTGCGCGTCGCTCGAATATAGAAAAATATAGAAAAATGAGAATGAAAATAGGGTGCTGAATTTCAGCACCGGATTTTTAGATCCGATTTTAAACGATTAAATAGGAAAATTAAAGATATCGGATACCACCAAATCGTTTGCGCATAATTTGCGCATTGAGAACCCGTTGCCAGTTTGATGACCAAATCGACAATTATCTGGGGTCAGAGGCCGTTACCGCGCACGCGTGACCGTTGATTCAATTCCACCCGTTCCGGTATTCAAGAAAGTTTGACAAAAATCCTGCTGAAAAATGAAAATAATAATTGTTGATTATAAGGAACCGATTGAATCGTCTGCGCGTTGCGTGATCACATAGAATATCAGAATACGAAACCGGGGGTGCTGAATTTCGGCATTCGACTTTAAAATTCAATTCCAAGCGATTGACTATGAAAATTAAAGAGATCGGGTACTACCATATCGTTTGCGCGTTATTTGCGCAATGAGAACCCGCTAGAAATGGTTTGCGGGCTAGCTCATATTTGAGCAGAATCAAAATAATACGGGGCCGCTGAATTCCAGCACCTATACCGAACCGCGAGATGCGTCTGCTGCAACGCTATAACTCGCACGGCTTACTTTATTGTTCGACACTAATTTATCGTAACTGAATACAAAACTTCGATGGGGTTGCTGGTTACGCATACGTCGCGCAATAGTAGTTTACGACACAAGTGCGCAAAGTACGTGATTTTCGTGAACCTAATCACGTACGCGCACGCGTATCGTACAATACTTTTTGCAACTCAGTGCGCAAAGTGAGCACTTTTTTGTAGTGAGCACTTTGCGCACTAGTGCGCGAAACGGGTACTTTACGCACGCAAAAGAGGCATCAAAAGTCGAACTTTGCGCACTAGTGCGTAAAGTGATCACTTTGCGCACTAGTGCGAGAAACGGGTACTTTGCGCACGCAAAATAGGCATCAAAAGTCGAACTTTGCGCACTGAGTTGCAAAAAGTATTGTACGATACGCGTGCGCGTACGTGATTAGGTTCACACTCGTGTCCTTGTCTCCCTCGCTTCGCTCGGGCGACAAGCTAACACTCGTGTGAAAATCACGTACTTTGCGCACTTGTGTCGTAAACTACTATTTTGCAACTCAGTGCGCAAAGTGCTCACTAGTGCGCGAAACGGGTACTTTGCGCACGCAAAAGAGGCATCAAAAGTCGAACTTTGCGCACTGAGTTGCAAAAATGATATGTATGACGGGACGCCTTTCAATTTGAATATCATCTGTCGTCGTTACAAAGCGGGTGCTGGAATTCAGCGGTATTTTTTTGATTCTGCTCAAATATGCGCTAGCGCGCAAACCATTTTAGCGGGTTCTCATTGCACAAATAACGCGCAAACGACATGTTAGTATTAGTACCCGATCTCTTTAAGTTTCATATTTAATCGCTTAAAATCGAATTTGAAAGTCGAGTGACGAAATTCAGCTCCCCCGATTTCATATTCTGATATTCTATGTGATCACGCAACGCGCAAACGATTCAATCGGTTCCTTATAATCAAACATGATTATTTTCATTTGTCAGCAGAATTCTTATCAAACTCTCTTGAATACCGGAACGGATGGAAATAAACCAATGGTCACGCGTGCGCGGTAACGGCCTCTGACCCCAGATAATTGTCGATTTGGTTGAATAATTTTTTTTTAGAGTAAACTTTGAATTTCATTCAAACTGGCAACGGGTTATCAATGCGCAAACAACGCACAAACGATTCGGTGGTATCCGATATCTTTCATTTCCTTATTCAATCGTTTAAAATCGGATCTAAAAATCGGGTGCTGAAATTCAGCACCCTATTTTCATTCTCATTTTTCCCGTGAAAACGTAAATGCGCACACGAATTATTCATCTATTCTTTATATTCGAGCGACGCGCAATCGTTTTATCCTAATTTCAGTCGATTATCGCGAATCAGGGTGCCAACTTAATGAACCTGCTGAATACGGGCCTATTCATGTAACTCACGCACCGTGATGTGTTGGTGCGGATGCGTTGTGGAACACACATATCTGACCGATCAACGATGTCCCCACCGGATTTCCGTAAGTCACTATTATGTTTAGTGTACGGCACCAAAACGGACTCTATAACGCGGTCTATTTCTGACTCTTATTGCGATCAATCCGGCATATTCGAATCCAGTTTATAAATATGAGCGTTGACTGGACTGTTCAATAATTACTCTTCAGTCAATGATATCAGTGACTCGAAAAATCGGAAATCCAACACTTATCGCGTTTTTGCAGGTTGCATGTCGCGTTTCGCGCATACAACCGGCACTTCAAACTCGTGGAAACTGTTGTAATTGAATTGCTGTTGTATTTGTATGTATACATGCAAGTGATGCCATCAAAATGCAGGCCTTTCTAAAAACAGGGAAATTAGGAGCCAGTGATAGAAAGCCGTCGTCAAGTTTGAGCGCGAAAGAGAGGCGGAAGGGTCCATCCCCGCCATGGGTTGAAAAATAGTTAATATTTTCAAACATCTATATAACATCATTTTTCCATTTCCGAAAAATTTTTGCTGAATTTTGAAGAACATATTTTCTGAACTCAACATACTAATACGAATTATTTTCTCCATAGCAGACCCAAGACTGTAGAAGATGTTGTGGAACAAGGGGAGGTAGTCAAAGTTCTACAACAATGTTTAACAGGAGGAGATTTTCCGAATTTATTATTTTACGGACCACCTGGAACAGGAAAAACCAGTACAATCCTAGCAGCGGCCAGACAATTGTTCGGGGATATGTATAAGGATAGGATATTAGAGTTGAATGCCTCTGATGAACGTGGCATCCAAGTTATCAGAGATAAAGTTAAAACTTTTGCACAGCTGACAGCTAGTGGCACAAGACCCGAGTAAGTGTGATCTCATGTATTGTAACATTATTGTTGAATTGCAGCTCCTTATCTTAGTTTTAATATTCCTAGTTATAAATGATTCTGGGTTGGGATTTGAGGATTACGATATGTAATCTCAGGTGAATGAGGTATTTGTAATTCAAACTGTCAAAATTATATTGCCAATGATGATTCAGTAAAAGGTTTGAGAAATGTTTTGAGATGGCATTTTTTTAATTTTGAGGAATGATATTTTCAGTTGATCTCAGGAGTCATTATAAAAACTATGATAACTCTTATTGACAACCGAACATTAAAAGTGCTTGAAACAGACGTGAAACTGTTGAGTATTAACTTTCTCGTCCTTGAAAAGCATATATCTAATAAAATATATCATGCGTTTTGATTACATTCGTTCTTTAAATATCATTTCCGAAGAATTTAGTGCCTTTTCTACATTTTACATGATAACCACTTTACTCTGAGGCAATATCTTAGTATCATTAACTACTCTATACTCCATCTAGTGTTGGAAAGTATCTGGACACTTTTACAGTAAGGATAAATCTCGGTATGCCATATCGATAATCCAAATTCAGCCTTCAAAAGTTATTGTCAGCTGATAGATCAACCGATGAGTAGTGTTCATCAGAAATATTTTAGTTATAAGAAATTGCGAACCAAAAGTATCCAAAAAGTATATGGCGGATGTGATCCAAGTCTATTCATTCCCCTTAGCGGGGTAGATGTATGTAACTGAGATGAATCGCTCAAGGGGGTCGTGCCGTGTTGCGACGGCTGTACTTTTTTTGCTTTTTTTTTTAAATTTTTCTAACCACCATAAAATGTAAGCACCATAAAGATACACTATCTTGGAATTTTTACAATATATTTATTAACATTTATACAGTCAGAATTTCTTGATGCAAAAATATAAATGTGTGTTCAAAAGACACACATGTAAAAAATAAGTAGATTGATGGCTGACATGATTCCGGCTGTTCTGTTCATCTAAAATCACAAAATCAAATAACATTTTAATCTGTAGACCTGTGGCTATAAATGCCACTAGGATTAAGTGAACATTCTGAAAATTGAATTTTTGGCATGGTGTTGAAAATTGAGCTCCGATTTTTGTCATTTTGTTTTCGACTTTTTAAGCTTGCTAAATAAAAATTCACAGATATTACAATTATCCCAGTTCAAGGGAGAACTATAGGTGTACTAGATATACCATGGAAACTTGAGCAAAATTGATTGAGTAGTTTTTAAGAAATCGTGTCAGCCAATTGAAAAAAATGCAGTTTTGAGAAAAACGCGTTTGAAAGTTCAAGTACGCATTACACAAGGGAAATCTTGACTTACTGTTAATCTGCTATGCCTGGTCCATATTATACGCCTTTCACGTATTCTAGACATATTATAGAAGTAATTTATCAAACGAAATTTTCTCAAATTTTTCGGACCTGTCACACGGTACTACCCGCTCAAGCAATCTTGTAGAACTCGTATAATTGCAAGAGTCTTTCAAGTGCTCCAAATCACGTGAAATATTGAATCGTTCAAAAATTTCAAATACAATCAAACCCTTTATTATCTACATAACAGAAACTCTAAGCAAATGAGATCTAGTTAGTTCAGAGTATTATGACCTAATTTTTTTTCATATTCGTTAACGGTAGAATTACTGGAGATAATTTAATGCCTATGAATTGTATAGGAAATTTTCTTACCGCCAAGACCAGAGCATTTGGCATTCTGCTCGAGATACAAGTCATAGAATGTAGATTACATTTTTCTTAATGATTTTGTTTCAGTGGCAAACCATGCCCTCCGTACAAGATCATAATTCTTGATGAAGCAGACAGTATGACCAATGCTGCTCAAGCAGCTCTGCGGCGAACAATGGAGCGCGAGTCATCCAGTACACGATTTTGCTTGATTTGTAATTACGTTTCTCGGATCATTGAGCCGTTAACTTCACGCTGCACAAAATTTAGATTCAAACCATTGGGCGAAGAGAAGATCATCCAGCGATTGGAACTCATTTGTGAAGCGGAGAACTTAAAAGCTGACAAGTCTGTATTGAACAAAGTTGTCGAGGCATCTGGCGGAGATATGAGACGGGCTATTACATGCTTACAATCTGCCACAAGATTAAAAGGCAAAGATGTTGATATTACAATAGACGATGTCTTGGAAGTGACCGGGGTCAGTCGCTTAACTTTCATAAAGCTTCTTCTGCAATTTTGATGTTTTAGTATAACATGTAATTATACTATTTTATTATAATATAATATGTTACGTATGACTCCAATCAAGAACACAATCATCTTATGTGTAGGTGATTCCAGACAAATGGTTGGATGAGATGATTGAAATGTGCAAATCGAAAGATTACAGCCAGGTGGAAAGGTTCACTGATAATTATATGATGGAAGCCTATGCTGTGTCTCAGGTGATGATGATATATAATCGAATTTTTAGTAATTTCACCCTGTTGTATCATTCTTGAAAATTAAGTTAATTCAACAAAGATTCACTTACTTAGAACTCTTTTTCGCTGAGTACATTCTTTGACGTAAAATATTTAATATTGCACTTCTACTTAATAACTTATCATTCCAGGTTATTGAACAATTGAATGAAAAAATAATTTATTCCAACGAACTTTCTGATAAACAGAAGACAATAATTGGGGAAAAACTTGCGGTTTGTACTAGCACCTCTATTTTCTTATTTATTTAATGATAAACTGGACATACCATCATACTTGAATAAGAATAAATAAATAAATATAATTATTATTTGATTTGTCTTTCAACAGGAATGCAGTTATCGATTATTGGAAGGGGGTAGCGAATATATGCAATTAATTGATCTTTGTTGTGGTATCATGATGGCGTGCGAAGTTGATTAGGGTACAGTAAATTAAGATAAGATGTCCAATGATTACAACACTTGCAGAATTGGGAATTTCTTTTAATTATGTATGCACTTATATTTTTCTAATAAAGGACTAACTATGAAAATTAATTGGTTTACTCATTGAAATTTGACGATAATGATAATAATAATAATAATAACTTCCAATCATGATCTAGTGATTTATTTCATTATTAGGGTGTAATTATTAATTCACCGACTGATCAAGCAGTGGACATTTCTTTTGCCCAGAGAGGTAAAATATAAATTATTACTATGTCGTAAAATAAATATTACTTACAAGTGAACTACTTTGATATTCTATAACCAATTATTATTATCATACTTTCGTTACACTTTTTATATAGTTTACAAAAAATTCTGCACTCGCATTTTACAGTTTTACATCATTCTATACATTTCATAATAAAGTTATTTTCTCTGACATTCAACGCGAAGCAGGTATTACCTTTTTTTTGTGAGTTAACATTACCATAACTGTGCAAGGAAATTTGTTAATAACACTACTGCTATAACAATGCCTGATACAATTACAGTTACAAATAGTTTTCACCAATAAGTATAAAATACCTTACAAAGAAAATGCACAGTAAAATCATACATCGAAAATTGGAAATAATTCACTTCACTACTTAAACTACATTACAAGTATATTAATACTGAAAATATCTAGCCAGATATATATATAAAAATATGCTTGGTTTCATACTGCTGATACATGATTTTGTTCGTTAATTTCGACACAATTCCTTGTTCTGCTGGTGATTATATTGTTGAAATAATACTTTAGAGGTACTTTTGTGATGAATTCCAACGATTTGTTATGTAACTCCAATTCACTAATTCAGATTTCATTATCATTACTGATATGAGGCCCAGTTCATATGGATTCACCAATGATTTTTGGCCACCACTTTCGATTCATTTGTAACTTTGGCATAGCAATTTTCATGCCATTTCATGAGACACGTGTTTTTGCGTTTCGGCGAGAAACGATTTTTTACCTCTGGCGCCATTTGGAAATTTTCGTGAAAATTGAATTTTTCCAAGAATAAAAAATCCATGTTTTTTTCAAATTGTCGCCATTTCGTCACCAATCATCCGATAGCATCGATTTTTTTTTTAAATGTGCGCAATTTCATAAGCTTTAAGCTCGTTTTTGGCCAATTGTGATTCAGTGCAAGGTTTTTGAGATAGAGGAGGGATACCGAAAAAAGTCAATTTTAGGAAAAATTGATTTTCTCGAAAACACCTTCTTCGATTTTCGCGAAAATTTTATATGTTTTTCAGTCCCCAAAAAGCCATCTTTGTGCCAAGTGGCAACATGCCATTTTTATATAAATATATATTATATAAATTATATATAAATATATATATATATATATATATATATATATATTAGAATTTGTATCTTCCATGTATACATTATAATTTATGATTTCGGGAACTTCAAGATTAGAATGATCGTTGACAACTACATTCAAGTTTGAACGTAACCCATATAACGCTAGAACGTGCATAAATCGCATTTTTCATCGCGAGGCTGTAACTCACGTAATAAAAAAATGGCATGTTGCCACTTGGCAAAAAGATGACTTTATGGGTACCTACTGAAAAACATATAAAATTTTCGCGAAAATCGAAGATGGTGTTTTTGAGAAAATCAATTTTTCCTAAAAGTGACTTTTTTCAGTTTTCCTCCTCTATCTCAAAAACCTTGCACTGAATCACAATTTGCCAAAAACGACCTTAAAGCTGATGAAATTGCGCACATTTAAAAAAAAAATCGTTGCGATTGGACGATTGGTAACGAAATGGCGGCAATTTGAAAAAAACATGGATTTTTTATTCTTGGAAAAGCCCAATTTTCATGAAAATTTCAAAATGGCGCCACAGAGGTAAAAAATCGTTTTTCGCCAAAACGCAAAACCACGTGTCTCATAAAATCGTATGAAAATTGATATGCCAAAGTTACAAATGAATCGAAAGTGGTGGCCAAAAATCATCGGTGAATCCATCTGGACTGGACCATAAGCTTGTCGATGAGTACTACAATATACATTTTATCCAAGTTGAGATATCCAGATAAATTTACCAAGTATCAAACATTGTCAAGATCTTTTTGGGAATAAAAACCAACACTGGCCCCCATGTTTACAATAGCTCTTAAAGTCTATTACTGCTTCTAGAGCATACGCATACACACAAGGCGGATGCGAATGGGTGTAAGATGACAAATGAAAGTATAATGTTAAATTCAATAATTTAATAACTTACTTTCATAAAGGCAGTGATAACATAGAATTATCATATATCCTGTTTCCACATGTACTATATATATATTAGGGTGGCCGTTAGGCCACCTGTTCAGGAGCTTTTAACCTTCCGCCCCCTGAATACACTAAAAATAAATATCAAAAAATACCCTCAAAATCTCAGCTCTCTATTTCAATCCTAAAGCGCCCCCCAAGAGCCTCATTTTTTCCCGTAAGAATAACACTGGTTTTCATCAAAAATTTAGAATGTATTTTTTTTCTCCCACTATTATTTCACTAAAAATTCTGAAGCCACCACTTTTGAGTGCTTTTTCAAGCAAAGAAACTCTCGAAGCTATCGAAAAGTGAATTTTCATATTCACATAGTATTGCACTATTGTGAAATGAAAATTAATGAAAATTCACGTTTCGATGACTACTCAAGAACGAGGGTATACACATTTATATACGCACACACATACACGCTTGGGTAGGCATTTCGATTTTCTCGAAATTGGCCACGCTGTCATACCACATCTACAAACGCTGTAGCGGCAGCTGTCATGTCGTTAGGTTAGAATTAACTGCAAAGTGTCTTGTAAATATGGTCATGCGACAGCGTTGCCAGTTTCGAAAAAAAACGAATTGCCTACCCAAGGAGTTTAGAGTTTACTCAGAATCTCTCTGTATATTTTTATACCTACATAGGTAGATTAGTCAACCAATTCTCACGGAACAATCGGTTGATTTTAATTTGGAGGTGATGATTGGTAAACTATTACTCCATAATTCGACAGACTATTAAGTAAAAAAAAGTCCAAATTTCCTGAAAAAATATCAGATTTTACATGGGGGGCGTTTTCAGTTGAATGGTTCCCAGTTTCCATAGACCGAAAATTGATATCTATTTTTTCCCCTACAGGTGCAGTCTTGCTTTACTTAAAACTGAATTTTGTAGAGTGGGATTTAAAGGAATGACTATGAAATAAATTTGTCAATTATTTTTTCAGTTTTTAGTTCAAAAACTTCACCTAAGTTATGGCGTAATAGGGCCCACAGTAATATAATAGCTATAACCGATAGTTTCTGAGGTATAAATTTTTAATTAACGTTCTTTTGACGCAATTCAGAAATTCACGAGATTCGTATTTCGGAAACTGTCCCTGTATATATTTGTAATACATAATTATTATGATTTGTTGGGTTCTTATGTCCAGATGCGTAAATGAAGACATAGTTCGGTCTGCTTACAAATATTCAATTGTTTTAAATTTTCACAGCTAGTATATACATAGAATGAGCTTGATAATCTTAAACAGAACACATAGGTTTTGAATGTTATGACTGTCCTGCCGAAGTTTCAACTTGGGCTCTTTGCCTAGGAAAAAAAATATATAATAGAAATTCTCGTATGAAATGTGACCAGTTTTGTATGTTGGTCCTTAATTTTTTCTGACACATCATGAAACTGCAACGTCATCGACAGCCTTTCTGTAGACCATGACATCGATAACTGCAGATAAATGAAACTAAGTACAATCGATTTGCTAACATTATACGGAAGAGTGGTCCTTCTTTGGGGATCGGTGGAATTTTGTCCGCGACGCCCCCTAAATTTCGAAATAAATTTTCAAAAAACTGGGCAAAACTTGAGCTTCCTAGCTCAATGGGAAAGAGTGCCTGTAAGCCCGTACTTTTTCCTGTTTGAATAACATGAGATTTCTCACCAACTGAATACATTTTTCTTTACGAGCCTATCATTCATTGGATAAATCTGTCACCTCGTCACTTTATAGTATCATAGTGTGTAATTAGTGCAAATTTTTTGGGTCATCTTTAATAATACTTCACAGAGTAGCTGCAGCTGACAAGACAACGATTTCGAAATGCCGAGGGAAATCATCTTCAGGATTATTAATTCATTATTCACAAACATTATATTGCAGCAATATTAGAAGCGTTGACATCATAGCGTTATTACAGTTGTACAAAAAAAAATTCTTATTTTTGATCAAGATGGAGAAAAACTGTACAATATTATAATAAAAAGATGCTATTACCCTTTTAGGATAGATAAAATTGTAATTTTTCAAAATTGTCGTCTTGTCTATTGCAGTGATTCTGTGTAATATAATTTGAGGTGACCTAAAAAATTTGCACTAACTTACACACTATGATACTATAAAGTGACGGAGTGGCAGAATTTTTCAATGAACGATAGGCTTGTAAAAAAAAAAAATTAATTCAGTTGGTGAAAAATCCCATGTTATTCAAACCGGAAAAAGTACGGGCTTAGAGGCACTCTTTCCCATTGCGCTAGGAAGCCCAAGTTTTGCCCAGATTTTTTTGAATTCATTTCCAACCGCTCTAGGGGGCGTTACGGGCAAAATTCCACCGACCCCCAAATAAGGGCCACCTATTATGTGCATTCATATTAACTAGAATCTACTCTTCTGGCGGTTAAAAATCAACTTCAGCTGAAAAGTGGATTTTGCATCTGCTGCGGCTGTTCAGTTCTGTAAAAAAAATATAATTCACAAGTTACACAGATATCAGAACAGTCAAGAAGTATCATACAAACATATAAGTATAAATAGCATAAAACGTAAGGAAATCACGAGATTCAGGTAAATTAGAAAGAATTAGAGAGTAACATTGATAATTATCTCGTAATTACACCAAAAGTACCCAAACGGCAGAACATGTTTTCTTGCAATTCATTTACACCTATATTCCAGATTTCTTATCATTATTTGACTGGCCAGTAATGAACCAGAGGAAGTGAGAATAATATTTCGCCTCAATTCCAGAAGGAGAGGCAACAAGGAAAAGATTCCGTGGCCTATAAAAATTCTCTGTACAATTATCAACAAACGTGGATAATTTCTGTGTCGGAATTTAAGAACATTGGTAAACTCATTCACCTCTGGAATTTTTGAAGTAACAATTTTCAATGAAATATTAAAGCCACAACTACACGTAGACTCACCTCAATAGGGAGGTGGCTGATGTTGGTAAGGATGTTGGGGTGGTTGACTTAAATGCCGTTGTAGATGAGCTACCAATTGGGGCGTGGGCTGTTGTCCACCACCTCCGCCTTGTTGTTGCTGTTGTTGTTGCATTGCTAGCATTTGTTGCCGCATGCGTTGTTGATTTATCGCTTGCTGTTGACCAGTTTAGAGTAACGTTAATTTTGAAAATATGCTAAAGGATAGGAACCAAATTAAGCCATACTGAATCTGATTTAACGCAGCAAGAGAAGCTGCTCGAATAAGTAATCAAAAGTGGGTCAGACGTTTACAAGTAAATAGAAGCTTAAACTATTTTTCTCTACATTTAATGAAATTCATCCGTGCATCTGTAATTTACAAATAGTTCTATATGCGATTTCGTCCTCCTCAGATTGAAAGTACAATTATTTCGTCCTAGACCTACATAGTAAAGTAATATTTGAAATATCGCTGAACTCCGAAGCTCTTACCTGCTGAAATTGTTGGTTTTGTTGTTGTAGCCCAATGCTACCTGCTCCAACTCCAGCAACACCAACCGAACCTGGCTTCCCACCAGCTTGTCTGTATGGTGGAGCTGGTTGATTTTGAACTCCGCCACCCATCGGCCCCATAGCGTTCATCGTTACATTTGGTGCCTTCAAAAACATGAGATGTACAACCAACTCCAAATATGGTACCACATTATTTGGGATATATCCTGATCCTGGATATAAGTCGCACCTAGTTCTCGTACTGAATTTCCGGACTTTTTTTTTAGATACTGAATACGAGTGGAATTTTATGAAAAAATGTTTAATGATAAGACGTGAAATCAGTGAAAATTATAGTAAGAGTACATATTTCAAATGCAGATAGAGTGAAATACAGGAGCTGACAGAAAAGTCAGTAGAACGAAAGAATTCGAAATAGTTATGACATAGATTTTAAGTTGACCCAGTTTTTAAAAATCTTGAATATTAGTCAAGGACAATTTTTGTTTCTGATATCAGCAGCAAAAAACTTCGACCTATATTCGGAAGGATACGGTATATGTGTATTAGGGTGCTTTTTTTTGGGGGACTATTTTTTTTTTTTCGCTCCCGTCCTGAAATATTGTTGGCAATGCTAAAAAAGGAATTCCCTCAAAATATAAGCCCTTAATATTAATATTAAGTACTCTCCCAGAGCGTGAAAAGATTTCCCATTTAAATTACATGGAAATTGAAATTATTTTTTTTCAAACTTCTATAACTCGGTGGCATTTTATGCTATTGTATCGCCCAAAGTTGCAAATTACTCAGCATTGAGCGCTCTACAAAAGTGCCCATCGCGACTTGACTGTAACTCACATTAAAGTCAAATTTTGTAGAAATTTCTTGTATTTCAGTGACCTGTACTGCCTCACCGGTGTGAGTTACAGTCAAGTCGCAATGGGCACTTTTGTAGAGCGCTCAATGCTGAGTAATTTGCAACTTTGGGCGATACAATAGCATAAAATGCCACCGAGTTATAGAAGTTTGAAAAAAAATAATTTCAATTTCCATGTAATTTAAATGGGAAATCTTTTCACGCTCTGCGAGAGTACTTAATATTAATATTAAGGGCTTATATTTTGAGGGAATTCCTTTTTTAGCATTGCAAACAATATTTCAGGACGGGAGCGAAAAAAAAAAAAATAGTCCCCAAAAAAAAAGCACCCTAATGTATATTAAAGTTGATACTTCTTACCTGATGATAAGGTGGTCTTGCAGCACCAGGTTGCATTCTTTGTTGCTGCATATATTCTTGTCCTCTTTGTGCACCAATCATTTGCTGTTGATTTTGGAACATCATAGTTTGCTGCTGATTCATCATGCCCTGTTGCTGCTGCTGCTGCTGCTGCTGCTGCTGTTGTTGTTGTTGCTGCTGCTGCTGTTGCTGCTGCTGTTGTTGTTGCTGCTGCTGTTGTTGTTGTTGTTGCTGCTGCTGCTGTTGCTGTTGTTGTTGTTGTTGCTGCTGCTGCTGCAACATTTGCTGTTGTTGCTGTTGCTGAGGTAACATTTGTTGTCCTCCGTAGCCTGCATAGTTTTGATTCATTCCTGAAATAACGTATTTTTGAACTTTTAGAAAAAGATCCAAGACCAATTTCATGTTGAAACTCTGTTATCGTCTAGTTGTATCCGAAAATACTGATATGAATTAAGTCAAAATCACCTTGTTGCATGCCGGCATACATTCCTTGCTGTTGTTGCTGCGGTGGGAACATAGTTTGCTGTGGGCTTATCCCCGGGCCGCCATGCTGCGTTCTTAATTGTTGTCTGATGAACTGTTGTCTCTGCATGCCCTGTAATGCGGCTGGTCCAGCCCCCGGGGGAGCACCAGGTTGTTGTTGACCACCCATGAACTGATTGGCTGGAATACGACCACGAAGCAAATGTGACAATGCTTGTTTTCCCTGAATGTTCATTCCAGGACGGTCGTATCGAGGGCCACCAACTTGAGCTGGAGGAATTTGCTGCCCATATCCATATGGCTGCTGCGGTGTCGGTCCCTGTTGTCCCGGATACCATTGCTGTTGCGGTTGCTGCGGTTGGCCAGGAAACATTCCTTGCTGTTGTGGAACTTGCGGTTGTTGACCGTATGGCATTTGTTGCATTTGCGGAGGACCTTGCTGCTATGAAATAAATATTGATATTACTTTGAATATTTACTTTGGATATATCACGATAATAACCAAAATTTGCTGACAATTGTTTTCTTCAACGAATTTAGAACAAAGACTGGATATCATGACAAAATTCATATATCTATTATACACCTGCATCTGCTGGGGTATTGGTGCAGTCGGGGTAGCCGCGCCTTTGCTTTTTCTAGGTCTTCTTGTCTTCATAGCCTTTCCTTTGCCAGTTCTACCTGGGGACTCGACACTCATTGGGGTATCAGCCTTTCCAGGCTCTGATTCCTTTTTGTCAGGTTCCAAATCCTCCGGAGGTAACGGTGGCGCATCTAAATAATGACTTGCAGGTTTTATTGCGCTGTGAGTATGATAACGCAACAGCTTCTGTGCCGCTTGATACGTCAGTGGTTTACGTTCCATTTTTACAGCTCTGAACCAGGCCCAGGAAAGTGGTGCTGGATTTTTATGACCCTCCAGTAGTTCCCAAGCGGAGACTCTTTGAGAGTCACATACTTGTAGGCCCTGTTTTTCAATAGAATTGACAAGACAGATTAAAGGCAAAACTTTCCCAAATAGAGGCCTGAAAAAGTTACCTGTTTTTTATCAATGCTATCGAATCCAGCTATCTTGTTCCCTTTAGTATCCGTCAAGCAGCCAACAGGTTCACACGCGATCACTTCCATTGTTAATTTTGGAAGTGGTAACAATTGTCTTACAAATTGAATACTTTGGGAATTTCGATCCCCAAGTTCTTTCTTAAGTTTCTTCATCAGATTTTGATAATGCTTTTTGTTTTCATCCTTTTCAGATTGCGAATCGGAAACTAGCGTGGAATGTATCAGTGTTGCTAGCATATCTATAACTGTGGTGAACAGTTCGGAATTATTATTCAAGTCTATTACACCGTAGCTGATCAATTGTACCAGTAGTATAGCCCAGTCAGTTGTTACCGTAGTATTTCTTTGAATGGTGTCAAAAACACCACCTACTAAACTAAACCTCAGCTGCAGAGCGTCTTGCAACACTTCTCGCGTTTTTGGATCTTCAAGGCCAATATTTTTCTCTTCTTTACTCATATTCAAAAATTGTGTCAACTGCGAATGCAGTGAAGTCAACAGGCCTTCCCTCTGATCATCTTGTCCTTTCAAACAGGTCAACACTAGCGACAAGAATGGTTGATGATTGAATAGGGATGGTGATTTCGACTTGCCTTTCTCCCTGCTAGCTTTAGACCAGTTCCCAGACTCCAATACTTGTCCGGCTACTTTTAATACACGACCTTGCACAGCGCTTGGTAACTTTGATACCAAAGGTGCTACTAGCCATATTGACCCTGACTTTTTGTCCGGTTTGCCGGAAATAGTGTTCAGTTGAAAAACGTCGATAGCTGCTTTAGCCACAGTATCTAACCACTGGGATAAATCATTTGATGCCGGTGGATATTGTTTATACATAAGTTGCAGGTCGAGCCAGGACATTCTCAGACTCCATTGCTCAAGAGTTTCCAATATGTTAGTGATGTGACTTTTTTGATCCAAAAATGTATCGATGAGTGTATCAGGGTAACAGATCATATGTAACAATCTCTGAGCTTGACGGGGAGTTAGCATGTTGTCCAGAAGCATATCAGGATGACAGAGTTCTTCAGGGTTTTGAAGACACCTTTCCAGAACCCACTCTTGGCTACATATTTGGCGCAGTACATGCTGCGCAAAAGCCGAAAGACCTTTTACGTTCTCTGTATCCATGTTGACGTTGCTAGAGGACAGTCCAAGATCCAGACCCAAGTCATCACCTCCTCCTAAAATATCACTCGTCCCCAATATATGACTAATGGATTCTCTCTCACCGCCACCAACGCTAGCCGGTCCCGCCTTATTAGAGTGAGTCATTGGAATGTCCGGTTTTTTAGGTGGAAGTTTACCAGCCGTAGCGTCACCCACCACTAAAATAGCTTTCAAAACAGCGAGTACTGGTCCTACTCTGATGTTGTTATGTGCAGCAGCTAGGAGATGTCTGTCGCAGCTGAGCTTTATGCTATAACGTCGCAAGTTTCCACTAGGCAATGGATGAGGGCTTGTGCTGACAGAATACAAAGCTGGTTGGGGACACTCGACTGTTTTGAATAATTGCAAAAGTAGATGACAAGTCAGTAGAGCACCTGCCTCTGCTTCCATGTCTGCATCGCCACGCCCTTCGTTGCAAGCTTTTACAAGTGATGGCAGTGCTATGTGCACAACGAAATCTTCTAGTGAAAAGCAGTGTCTGGCTGTCACAAGAATAAACGGAAACATATTTATGTAATGGTAAAAATACTTTTATTGTAATTGAAACTAACATAGGAATACCTACCAATTAATATAGATGTAATTACAGCAAGAGAATTGCGGACATTCAAATTTTGAACGTCTACTTCATTCAAAACGTCGATATAAAATGCCGAGCTATTCGATGAACAACATAATGCCATTAGAACACCCAACCATTCGGCGCTCAAAGCATTACAACAGGCTGTCAACTCGGCGCAAGTTATTGCAACGTCATTTAATTTATCATTATCGGTTTCACCGCTTACAGCGACGATTATTGCATTGCAGACAAAACTGTAGCGATTAGCTGGAGTTTCATTCAATTGCCTGGCCCATTGGGGTTCAATTTTTCCTCCACGTCTTGGACTACTGAATACATCGATCATGAACTGGGAATTATATACATGATTAGAAGGAGTTGGTTGTAACGCACTGTACAAAGCTGTTCTAATTTTCGGATAGGCATTGCTGAAAGCTTCCACGCCATGAGGCTTTGTCTTCAACAAAGAACAACTGGAGTACAAGTCATAGAGATGGGCCAGGACGCAACGTTCCGCAGAACTGCAGTCACTTGGATTTGATACATGCTTGACCACTTTACAGAGTAGATCGAAAACAGCTGTGGTTTGTTCTGGAGTCACTATAAATTAGAAATTTCAAAATAAACCATATATTACGTTCTAGTTTAATATCCAATTTGAATATTCATATTGTCAATTCTGGCAAGTATAGGTCATTTGATCGGGTGCCAAAATTTCGATTTGTAACAAGATATGAAAACCCCCAGGCCTCACCATTTACAAAAAACACGTTGATATATCATTAGCGGAATTGCCGATTGTATATTTGAAGAACTTACGCAATAAACAACAATGGTATCGCCTCAGCACCCCAACAACATACAGACTTAGACTCGTTGTGTAACTTCTGACAAGCTGACTATTCCTGGCTGTTAATTGAGCTTCTATCTCTGGTAGTTCTTTCAATATTTGAATACAAACATCGATGAGTCCATATATATTCAGCGCTAGTTCCATTAGATCGAATAAGAATGCGACATGTTCCTGAACTGGCAGGTATGACGATCCAGCCAATGCAAAGGTATTTAACATTTCAACAACTTGGGTAGCACATTGCCACGTCACAACGTGTTGATCGAAATAACTCAAGTTTTGAAACTTTTGGGTAACAGCTTCGAAATTGAATTCACTTCGAGAATGTTTCTTCACTTTGCCACCTTCCGCAACGTCGATACTAAACTTTTTACCAAATAATTTGCAAATTTCTTTAGTCATTTTTTTTACTACATGTCTAGCTTCATCTCTAACACGTCCTACACCGTACAGCAGGACATGACGCTGATTGCAGTCGTGTTGACTGCAAGTTTCATCCTAATAAATTATAATATTCTGACTTATTTTATGATTCTGCAATTTATTCCTACAAAAGTTACTTTGAGTTGTACAAAAATCAGCAGTGGCGTTTTAGTGCCTATCTACTTCTTTTTATAAATACCTGAGGTAATGGAAAGTGGGTAGTATAAAGTAAATGTCTAGATGGGCTTGGAGTTTTAGAATCAAGTCCATCGTGCGCATTATGACCACCCAATGCATCTTCCTTTGGACTATCAGGAGCGTCCATGCTGTTTTGTTGATCCTCTTTAATATGTTGCAACAATTTATCTAAATCATCATCAATCTTACTATCGTCATAATCCATGGCTCGTCCATGATCTGGTACTTCCAGTTTAGCTGGCTTCAGATCAATCCCAGGAAATAAACTGTCTTCGTCTATTGGTTCACGATTGCTCGGTGTACTTGGCTTGCTAGCAGCCGGACCTTTAATGATGATGCTTATGAGTTTGATACAAAAGACTATATATTTCGAGTTCAGTTATCAAAAACAATGGCAATGGAGTATAGATTAATTACAACAACGATATGTGAATGAAAAAGCATTGAATCATATTATTAAAGTCACATCTTTGGTGTTTCCACACTTAAAGTCACATCAAAAATGTTTCCTAACGTTCCATAACAAATGAAAATACTGACCTTGTATGAGATCCCCGCGAGATATCAAAGTACACATGTATGCGTCGTGTGAGAACACATCGTGTCTAATAAGCTCAGAAAACAAATGAACCAGATTGGTGAATTGGGCTTTGGACTGGGTAGAACTATGGTCTAGAATAGGTGCATCGGTGTCTAAAAATTTCATTAACAGCGGTTGAAAAATTGGCAAGCCTGGCGGTGTCCCGTTACTGCAAACACTATCTTTGTCATCGTTGTCATTAGTTTCGCCAGTTGCTTCACCCTGACGTTTTTCTAGTAGCTTAGCGACAGCCATTGCTCTATGCTCTCCCCATCGCTCCGAACTTACAGCCCATTCGCACAATATTTCCACAATAGCAGCGTCTTGCTGCGGAGTGTATTCAGTTTTGGTATCTCTTTCGTTTGCGTTTTCCTTTTGTGTCGGAGTGAATATTTTTGCATACAAAGTGTCCAAAGAGTTGGCTGCATCCATTCTGTCAAAACTATGACGATCCAAAGCGTCAAGGGCAGCCAAAACCTTAGTCGTTGTCATACCGGCGCTGCTTTGTTGCCATTTGTCGCACGACCATCGACCTTCCGCAGCTAAGGATCTCCGCCGGATGTTTTCTTGAGCAAACTTGATCTGCTTCATTGTTGGATTAACAGAACTGGCTGGAGGGCATGGTAGCGCTGCAGGAGGACAGAGCAGATGATCTAATGGCGAACCGTTTAATACAGACGGTGCTTTTCCTTCACCAACGCTATTCCAGACTAAGGCTGTCGGACACTCGATCGTGATCACCTAAAATAAATTTACTGTATAGTTTTATGTCCAGGGATCTCAGAGATATTTCAATGGAAGGATATTCCAGATTGTTTAGAATAAAAGAGAATTTTGTTCGATATTTATGGAAATATATTTTCACATCCAAGCCAAGCAATTAGTGTTACCTGTATTATTACGGATAATCCTAAAATCACATCCCTGTGATGCGGGCAATTTATATAGTCGTTAAAAGTCACCGTTAACGGATTAACCGGCGAAGAAAGAACGGCATTATCTTTTGTACCGTTAACTTCAGACTTAACAGTAGCAGTGATCATCGGACTGTGCGGGTTACTGCTGTTCTCTACATTGTTACACATTTGCGCTATCTTCCGACAACATAAATATGCTAATTTTCTAGCTAATAATTCTGACTGAACAAACTCCTCTAGATATTGCAAAGCCAATGGCAATAACAGCTTCAATATACCATCATCTAAAGGAGCAGATCTCATTTTATCTAATAATTCCAATATCCATTGCAGCAGTTCTTGACGATCAAGCAATCCTTCCTCAAACATATATTTCGCTAACTGAATGCAGTAGTGCCATTGTTTCAGAGCTAATTTATGGTCCTCATTCATTGTCGAGCCGAAAACCGGACCAGGATTTGGATTCGGAGTCGCCGGTTGATTATTCGCAGTAGTATTGTTGCTATTACTATTTGGATTACTTCCATTGCTGCTATTGTTCGTGCCGTTAGACACGTTGTGATTAACGTGATAATATTCTTGTAACTTAGATAGCTGATCTTTCAAAAATTTTATCAATGTTCCAGTCCATTCTGAAACACATAGAAAAATGGACAACATTTTCTAGGGTGAAATGCAACAAAATTAAGTCCATATTCAGAAGAACGATGTCTGGTTCTTACCAGTTGTTGGATCAGGTAATTGCCGCTTTTTTATTTTAGCTTCAGAAACAGCGACAGTGTAAGCGGAACTCAATTTGATGAACCAAGCAGCCCTTAGCATGGGTACTTGATATTCGCATAGCATCATGAATATTTCTTCCTTTTTATTAAAATTTGGTGCTTTTTTAGCTAAGGCTATGAGAGGTTTGCAACCTGACAAATCTTTGAACCAAGCCTCTATCCCATTTTTCGTTCTCGCAGTTACTGGCCAAAAGTTATCCTTCGGATTAATTTGCTGCCTTTTTCTTCCCGTGTCAGGCATCGTTGCGAATTCTTCTTTTTTTGCTAATATACCGTTGAAGTATGCGCCGACCTTTGCAGCAGTGACAGTACAATGTCTGGCTGTACCAAACTCGTCGGATAATTGGGGCATTGTAGCAAAACCATGTTTAACATTAACGAGAGTGAGCTCGTCCTCTTTTTGCTTTGGCTCTTGCGGGTACACGTCGGGAGGGCCTAGTCTGGGCCTTTTCAAAGGCCTCTTCTCATATAATATGCCAATCATGGTAATTCAGAAGTTTAAATCAGAAATAATTCGAACACATGAAAGGTTCGGATAACGTTTGATCTGATAAATTAAACGTTACAAGATTGTAACCTTAAAATTAACGATTTATAAAATAATTATTTTAAACTTGTGTAGTAAGTCGGTGATTTACAGACACGTCAAGTTCACAAATCGGTATTTATAACTATTTACAAAATAATAAAGAAAAAATCGATCTAATATATAACCTTCAAAATTGGACAACATAGAAAAACCAGTTTTATCACTCACGGAAAAGTAAATAGTGTATAGTTGCATAATAATAATTTTATTTCAAGTTGTACATATTTAAAACCGCCTTTACACGCAATAGACCGTTCAAATTTCATCAAACTTGTCATCCTCTAGAAGAATTCCCGTCAACGCCATCTTGGCATTATCAACTATGTCAGATTTTTCTCCACTTCCATGAACATAGTCACACGTGAGTCGACAGCCAGATCGCGTTCAAACCATTTCAAACCATGCGCAGACCGAACGCAACTCCTATATTTTCAACTTCAAAAAAAGACTTCAGATTCACTTCACTTGGTTAAAATTGTACAAATTCCCCTCGTTAAGATGAATCTCTTTATTTGCCACCAAAGCGCTTTCTGCGGATTTTTATGTGGCAGACTTCGGCATATACCTACATGCGCCTAACTTCAGGGTCTTGTCAAAATCTGATCGCATCCCGTACTTCGATAGAATAAACTAAACGTCATTGACACTTATGTTCTGTTAGACCTGTACTAAATCTGAAATCGTTTATATTCATGAGTTGAAGAAACTAAAATAAATAACAAATATTATTTTTAGCTTGACCATGGCTACGAAAGCGTTACTTAATCTCGGGAACGCTTCCGCAAACAGATGGTAAACATTATTTTGGTTATGCCATGATGTATCTGCATACATATTACATCATAATTTTACAATAATGAACCAAATCTTACCATTATAAAACGATACACAATTCATTCTTCAGGTTACTATCCGGCCTCCAATATCACAGGCCAAATGCCCTTCCGCAAACGACCCTACCACATGTCAGGTGTTTTCGAAAGCTAAGAGACGTTGCTAAACAAACCAAAACACCATTTCCTAATGTAACTATTGAAACCGGCCCTATTCAGCCGAAAAAGCTATGGAAAACTTTCGGCTTCTCCGTAATGGTAAGCTTGCAGCAGGGTCGCTTATTTCGTTGGAATGTCTTTGCGATTGCATCGACAACATTATCATTATTCAAATACTGTTGACGTCGATCCAATGATGAAATAAATTGACAGCGTGGCATCTCATTTCGATTAAACGATTTCACCTAACATAATTTAGGTGATGATTCGCAAAGAAATTAGACTTGAGAAGGATATTCGTATTTAGGAAATTCTACCCTATATTAATGTAATATTCATCACATATTGATATATTTTGACATCATACCCTATGATAACGGAAAAGTCTACGCATATTCAATTCATTTACTCATCTTGTGGCATGTTTCAGGATGATTTCAAGACTAGCTGGGTTGAATTATCTCATTTATTCGTAGAGAAAAATGCTAGTCGTTTTGTGCAAGATCTCAGTCGAACAGCTCAACGGGAAATTATATTATTGCGTATGTACCTTTTTCACACATATGGCCATGGAACCGTCTGGAAAAATTTAAGATGTAAATTTTTCATTCTTCTGACTCTTTACTAAGGTATCCGTTAGGACACCCAACTCTGAATCGGACTAGATGCACCCCCTACAATGATTGCAAAAAAAAAAAACAAATTTAAGCACGATTTGATCCTTCTATCTCAATTAGAAGGCATGCCTAAGTGTCCAAATGATTTCCCATTCAAATAACATAGAATTTTTTCAGTTCCAATTTTTTACATGGCCAACAGAAGGTAGAAATATGTATCTACAATAGATTTGTATGAAATAATGATTTTTTTTACCTTCCGTTGGCTATGTAAAAAATTGGAGCTGAAAAAATGAAAAAATACTATGTTATTCAAATGGGAAATTATTTGGACACTTAGGCACGCTTTCTAATTGAATTAGAAGGATCAAATCGCGCTTAAGATTTTTTGTTTTTTTGCAATCATTGTTGGGGGTGCGTCTAGTCCGATTCAGAGTTGGGTGTTTTAACGGACACCTTACTCTTTACACAGGAAGGGACTTGTGAATTATAGATTCTCGTATCATTTTTTTGTAAAAGAACATTGGAAAAATTACAAATTCTCAAATTGATTCAGATCCATGGGCACATGTACGAAGAAGATCCAAACCCAAAAATGTATTTTTCAGTTTTGTCCTTCGACTGGGATCATGCACAGAACGACTAGAGAAGCATTTCACAGGCCACATTTAAAATTCATTTTTTTGTAGCAGTAAATAAGATAATCAAAGCAAAATCATCTTGAAGTAATCCCAAAACTTGCCACAAGATGACGAACTTAATTGTATATGTTTAGGCTTTACAGTTATCACAGGGTATGAGTATATTCCCCGAGGTAAATATATTCTCTTAACAGAGGCATCTCGAAAATCGTGATGTATAGGTACAGTCACAAGAATACTAAGTGCAGAAAAATTATATTTTACAGTTCAGTAGCGCATCTATAGTTGGAGCAGCGATCTGGGAGTATGAAAATATTAGAGCACGTACCTACAGGGTAATCAACCAATTCCAGTTCCCTCGAGTCAGAGTATGTAGAATTAATTTACGTATTTTTTTATTACCAAGATAATAATTGTGCGACGCACGTTATATGCACGGCGTGAGAGACAAGTCGTGCTTGCAAGAATGCATCACCTTTGCCAGCACGCCGAAGAAGCACTTAGTGCAAGCGCAATGTGTTGCACTATGTAGTCATGAGTATAATCATGCAATAGTGAGACTGTGCGACACACAAAGTGCAGTTGGTGTGATGGCAGTTCATTTTGCACAATCGATTTTTGTGCATGCGATTTTTATTTAACATAAAACAAAATAGATATCAACTTACTGATATTAACGAATTTCACAATTTCTGCCAAAAAATTCCAAAAACACAGAATTACATATCAAATTTTTTTTTTAATGGATACTAGAGCCACAGAGAGGTTGAAAGCAAAGTCCACACACCTGCGGTAGGTGATTTAGTTTTTTCCGAAACTGACAACTCTGTGGTACGACCGTACCTACAGACGACGTAGCGGCAGCTGTCATTCTGTGGCTGTCATGTCGTCTGTAGATACATTCCTACGAGAGCGTTGTCAGTTTCGGAGAAAAACCGAATTGCCTATCGGAGGCGTGTCAACTTTGCTTTGAACCTCTCATGTATGAAATTTTTGTCAATTAACTTCAATTAATGTAATTCAAATCAGGTATAATTATACGATAAATTATTGAATGAATATTCATCAAAAATGGGTGTGAATTTAAAAACAATAGTCCATAACGATGATATAAAATTATATCAAATCATATGCATATGAGGCATTCCATGGTAACTCACACAAGATGAAACCCAACTGACTTCAATTTTCCCTATATATTTTTATATTGTTGTTGTAACTGAAAAGGGCATCTGAGATTTTTTTCAAATTTTCATTCGCAGTCATTCTTATTTTTTTGTCTTTTTTTTGTCTATTCGGAGAATTGTTACTTCAATTAAAAAAATGCTCCTCGAAAAATTATTCAGACCAATTTTTTTGTAATTTCACGCAGTGTAATATGAAAATACGAGATAAATTTCTCAACATGACATCGAGCATCTTCATCTAGTTTCAAGTAAAAAATATCAAGTTTCACTAACATAAGTGAGCTGCCTATAGCTTCGATTACGATAATTAGTGAAACATGATAATTTTGTATATGAACTAGTTAAAAATGCTAGGTATATTTAAAAATTTGTCTAGAACTTTTCATATCACAGTGCGAGAAACTACGAAAAAATTTATAATTTTTTTATATTAAAAAAGTTTTTTAAATCGGAACGACTGCGCAAAAAAATCTGGGAAAAATCAGAGACCTTTTCATTGATAACAACAATACAACAAAATATTGGACAAATTAAAGTGTGTTATTATTCATTGAATTATTATTACAAATTATATTTGAATAAGTGTAAGTAACACACCACACCACTCTCGGTTGCACGTTTTTTTTTTAATAATATTTTTAATATAATGTTCAATATTTCTTCATATATTAATTTGAATAACGTACGATGCACCTTCAGATCCATTATCGACATTACAATATTCAAATTATTCAAGAAATGACTGTAAACTCGAGACTTGTTCACACTTATTTGTACAGCTCGTGGTAAAGATAATTTCCGAATTATATATGTATATTCTTATTTGTATTAAACTCGCAGTAAATGATTTCATTTCGCCTGCACGAGTGCAAATAGCACGTCGTGCAAGAGATTTGTTCATCAAATACGCACGCATCTGTTTGCTGAACTGCATGCAAGTGGTTTGAGTTGATCTACACGCATGCGTGCATAATGCGTCTGCGTATTGTTATCTGGGTAGTTGTATATTGAAATTGAAAGTAAACTATCAATGTATCGCTCAGTAGTGTCCTTCATATTTTTGTTTATTATTTAGCGTACTGGATGGAGAGCAACTATTCACAATTGGTGGCATAGCCTGGATGAAGGCCAGAAGTTATTCGTTCCTATTTGCTTTATAAATGTCTTGGTATTCTGCGCGTGGCGTATCCCAGCTCTCCAAAGTACCATGCTCAAATATTTCTGCTCCAACCCAGCTTCCAGTAAGTTTGCCGACAATTCATATTGTTTCCATTCCTGATCAAATTCTTGTAACACAAATAGACACTAAAAAATAACGAATTCCCCAGAAAATTGATTATACACGAATATATTACTTGAATTACAGTATAGATTGTAATGCAAAATCTTTCACATTACTCTCTAGTACTACCCTCAAAGTAAGATGATAGATAAATTGAAATTATTAGTTAATTTAATGATATTTAGAAACTTTCTGAGACGATAATTTAGGTATCGGTGTTAAATCTGCGTAATAATACATGTCTTTGTTAATTTTATGCTCTTCTACGACAATACTTAAGTCGGCTTCTCATAAGCAGTTTTTTCCTCACTCAAGGTGCGATATGTTGGCCTATGGTGCTGTCCACGTTCTCGCATTATTCCTTTCTACATTTGGCTGCGAACATGTTTGTTCTGAACAGCTTTAGCTCACCAGTCGTATCGGCACTAGGCAAGGAACAATTTCTGGCTCTTTATTTGTCGAGCGGAGTGATGTCTAGTTTTGCCAGTTACTTTTACAAGACTATTTTCGCTCTGCCAGGATATTCTCTTGGAGCTGTGAGTCATATATGTTTTACTTTTTTTCTCTATTTTTTTTCTGTATGTTTTTACTCCACCAGTTGTTTACTAATATTATTCATTCTTTTAAGTCAGGAGCCATAATGGGAATACTTGGCTTTGCCTGTACACAGTATCCCGACACACGACTCAGCATTTTGTTTCTTCCGATGTACACATTCACTGCTGGCATGGTACGTATCAAAATTAGCCCTATTTCAAGAGTTAAACTGTAATTGTTTATAATATTGTTCTTGCTACTCAACACTCGTATTGCAAAAGTCGTAATTTCCGTTTAGGCGATTAAAGTAATGGTGGGCCTTGACACATTAGGATGTATATTGGGCTGGCGGTTCTTTGATCATGCAGCACATTTAGGAGGTGCCGCATGGGGAATGTGAGTAAATTTGGAATGCAAGCAATCACTAATCATTCAATGGATAATGTGTAACTCAATTTGAAAAATAACATTGATTTTCTAACAAAGTCATATCATATTCACATAGATTTTGGCAAAAATGGGGCAATTTTTATATTTGGCAAAACCGAGAGCCCGTATTGACTTGTTGGCACGAGTTCCGAGACCCACCTCGATCTCACTAATGATCGGTCCACGTGCTCTGTGGTTATCAGACGTCAGCTTACTTCGCTCACAACAATGCGATTTTGTAGACTAATCTGTACAAACAATTTGAAGATGAAAGACGTGGATAAGGGCTCTGGTCAATTTTTGAGGAAGTATTTAAAATGTTTTCTAACACTTTTCAGTCATAGCTGAAGAGATCAAGAATAGCGTTTGATACTGCCAAACGATTAATGTGTTCACTAGACGTGCAATGGAATAGTACTCAGATATCAAACCAGCTGAGTGTGGAGCCCAATTTATATTCCAGATTTAAATACAACTAATGTATACTCACTGCTCTGTCTCTCGTATCGATCGGTGTAAATAACTTATTAAAATTGTTTAATGAAAATTTTTCTTTTATTACCCCAAAATTATTCCTTCACTTACAAATGGAAAATATATATTGATAGGAAATTATCTCTTATTACCAAGAAATACGAGGTTGAATAGAATGTTTTGTTCTGTTGGATATTAATGGTTCACCTTCATTATTCCGTAAAAAATATTTCCTCTCTTTTCACGGTTCATATAACTGGTTGAGTTAGGCTTTCAGGTACTTGATGTGATGCTTAATATGATCTTCAATGAATGTTGCCATGAAGAAATAACTATGATCGTAGCCTTCTTGTAGCCTCAGAATTAAAGGCACTCCAGATTCCTTTGCTGCAACGACCAAGTTTTCAGGCAGCAATTGTCCTTGTGGCAGGAAAGTATCCTTCGTACCCTAAAAAAAATTGTGGAAATAATTCTCAACTATGTTTTTTTAACATTAGAGTGGATTACATAGTGCCAAAACTTGCCATGCTTTTTTATTCACGTGTATCTAAAGTTAAGAAATATGAAAACTGCTTTGTTCTGTATTCCCTGAATATACCATATAAACGAACTGGTAAATGTAATAGTAACATAAATGGGTATTACAGTCTAGAAACTTCAAAAATTCGATTTTTTTTCTTTTTTTGTTGCATTTGCTTATAGTTTGGGGTTTTGAGAATGTGTCTCAAAAATATTGAGTTCAAATTTGTAGAACTCCCATAGTTACAGAGGCTTAAAGGCTGCGGTGCGTCGGAGCGCGGCAGGTAGTCATCTCCTCCACCATTGTATATTGGCTTGGGGAATTTTCTTGCTACCCCTTGCCCTTTCTTCATGGGCAGTTTAATACGACGTTACCGTTACGGACAGTCATTATACTTTTCAACTCTACATAAAGTAATGATGCGTATCTCAAAATTAGACCGGAAAGCCAAGCGAGGTGGTGACACACGTAAGCCAATACCGAAAAAAGAAAAATTTCATGGAAATCGATTGAGTTTTGAAGCTGATACTGAGCATACCAGTACGTCGGCGCAAAAATTGAAAAATACCGGAGATTACGACTTTTGTATAAATAGAGAACACGGTTATAGTATTCTCAACTTTTTTCCGGTTCTCTCAGCTATCTGTGCACTTGTCTTGTTTAAGACGTGTAAAAGAGATATAACTTTTAGTGAAGCAAGTCCTCGTGGATTGGGCCTCGAAATAGCAGTGAACTGTAGTTGTGGTGTGACTTATATGAACTCATGTCCCCTGATTGATAAGACTTTTGAAATAAACTATCGAATAGTTTTTGCCATGCAAACCTTAGGAATTGGTATAAAAGGAATCGCTCTATTTTGTCACATAATGAACATTTGTCAAGAACTTAGTCAAGATACATATTACGCATATCTGGTGAATATCTATAATGCAAGTTAAGGAGTCTATGACACCGTAACGAAAAAAGCAGCCGAGGAAGAGAAGGAAGAAGATGTTAAGCGCGGTAATCTTCAGTCGGAATTGGCTGTGTCTGGGGACGGTGCATGGAAAAAAAGAGGCTGCTCTTCACTGTTTGGCGTCACTATGCTCATTGGTATACAGGGTGATTCAGGTTGGGCGCACCACCTTACGTGGGTGTATTCCTCCTGAAAATCTAAGACTAAATTTCCTTTACCAAAACTTCGAGGGACTAACGGTTTCGGAGCTACGGAAGATCTTAGTTGACCAATCACAGGGCTTATGAGTGACGTAGACAGGGCAGGTTCGAAAGTGTAAGTCGAGCAGTGCCCGCGGCGGTTCGATTTTTATTGTACGACGTTTCAGTTTGATTTCTAGATGAGTATGACGGCGCCACCTCCTGGAGATGTTTTCGTACGGCATTCACCTCCGTTCTCGTCGTCCTGATCCTCTGATTCATAGTTTCAGTCGTCCAGGTCCTCCGCTACGTAGTTTTAGTCGTCCAGGTCCTGCGCTTCGTAGTTCTCGTAGTCCAGGTCCTCCGCTCCGTAGTTTTAGTCGTCCAGGTCCTCCACTCCGTAGTTCTAGTCGTCCAGGTCCTGCGCTTCGTAGTTCTCGTAGTCCAGGTCATCCGCTCCGTAGTTTCAGTCGTCCAGGTCCTCACTCTGTAGTTTTAGTGGTCCAGGTCCTCGGCTCCGTAGTTCTAGTCGTCCAGGTCCTGCGCTTCGTAGTTCTCGTAGTTCAGGTCATCCGCTCCGTAGTTTCAGTCGTCCAGGTCCTCCGCTCCGTAGTTTTAGTCGTGAAACTATGGAGCGGATGACCTGGACTACGAGAACTACGAAGCGCAGGACCTAGACGACTAAAACTAAGGAGCGGAGGACCTGGACGACTAAAACTACGGAGCGGAGGACCTGGACGACTTAGACTACGGAGCGGAGGACCTGGACGACTTAAACTACGGAGCGGATGACCTGGACTACGAGAACTACGAAGCGCAGGACCTGGACGACTAAGAATACGGAGCGGAGGACTTGGACGACTAAAACTACCGAGCGAAGGCCCTGGACGACTCAAACTACGGAGCGGATGACCTGGACTACGAGAAATACGAAGCGCAGGACCTGGAGGACTCGAACTACGGAGCGGAGGACCTGGACGACTAAAACTACCGAGCGAAGGACCTGGGCGACTCAAACTACGAAGCGGATGACCTGGACTACGAGAAATACGAAGCGCAGGACCTGGACGACTCAAACTACGGAGCGGAGGACCTGCACTACGCGAACTACGAAGCCGAGGACCTGGACAAATGAGACTACGATTCTGAGGATCTGGACTACAAGAATCACGGAGTGGGGGACCTAGAACTATGAATCAGAGGATCAGGACGACGAGACGGAGGTGAATGTCGTACGAAGACATCTCCAGGAGGTGACGCCGTCATACTCATCTAGAAATCGAACTGAAACGTCGTACAATAAAAATCGAACCGTCGCGGGCACTGCTCGACTTACACTCTTGAACCGGCCCTATCTACGTCACTCATAGGCCCTGTGATTGGTCAACTAAGATCTTCCATAGCTCCGAAACCGTTAGTCCCTCGAAGTTTTGGTAAAGGAAATTTAGTCTTAGATTTTCAGGAGGAATACACCCACGTGAGGTGGTGCGCCCAACCTGAATCACCCTGTATACTCTGATAAAATCATTGATACATTCGTGTAATCGAGTTTTTCCCAATCGTGCAATGTATAGAAGAGTAAGTCTGAGACAGTGCAATATGAAACTTGGAAGAATAATCACGATGGAGAATGCACAATAAATCATAACGGTTCGACTGGTAAAATGGAAGTGGATGCGGTGAAGGAAGTGTTCGTGCGATCAATCGAAAAGTTTCAAGTCAAGTATAGAAGATATGTAGGAGTTGGCGACAGTGAAACCTATAAAGCTGTCGTAGATGCCATGGTATGTGGTAAAGACTTTATTGTTGAAAAAAAAAGAATGCGTAGGACATGTAGAGAAATGCATGGGGACGAGATTATGAAATGCCAAGAAAAAGAAGAAGGGCATCGGTGGGGAAGGATCTGGAAAATTGACAGATAAATGGATCGCTGAACTGACTAAATATTACGGCTTGGCAATATGAAGAAATGCAGGCTCAGTAATACAGATGAAGAGAGCTATGCCGCGAGTTTTCCTAACGCCGCAACGATCCGTGCGCCTGACGCAGGTAACCAGAGTTACACCTCATTTTCAGAGGAGCACCGTAGCCCGCCAACCTCATCTAAGGACGATCATCGAAGGTAACAATGAGGCAATGGAGAGTAGGACTGTCATCCGATAATCTTTAAGGTCGGCAACAGCCGTAGCGGGCTACGGTGCTTATCTGAAAATGAGGTGTAACTCCGGTTACCTGCGTCAGGCGAACGGATTGTTGCACTGTTAGGAAAACTCACGGTATAGGCCACATTTGACCATAAACGATTGACCGACGGTAATCCACATCATCAAGGCTGCCCTGAAGGCCCCGAGAGCAGGTGTACATTGCGTAGAGCAGAAACTGCAGGAACACTGGATACTTCTACACATGATAAACCATTGCTGAGCGATGCAGTTTTGGAAGTCGTCAGACCCATTTATGAGGACTTGAAATCAAACGATTTATAGGAGCAATTTCTCGGAGCTTTTACCCAAAACAATAATGAAAGTTTGAATTCAACTATTTGGCTGTTTGCCCCGAAACATTTGCACTGGGCAAAATGACTGTAGACATTACTAATTATTTAGCTGTTGTCATTTTCAATGAAGGATTTAAGAAAACCCTAAAAATTATGGATGTAATGGCAATCAAAATCGGCCTTCACGCAAAAAACTTTGCAGAATTCAGAGACAACGAGCATATACAACGGTCTGACATGCGGGCGTTTGCCACATCTGAAGAGGCGCGGACTGCCAGCAAAGAAGAGAGTGCTGCTCAATATTCTCTTTTTGAAGTTGTGAAGTTTGATTATAACACGGGATGAAAAAGAGAGCAGATAACACTGCAGTATGAGCAAAAGAAAGGAGTGCGGGTGGCGCCCGGGACATGGAGCGTGTACAGGGCTGCGGGGGTGCAGGAGGCGAAGCCCCCCACCTGAAAAAAAATAATTAGTTTCGAATGTACTGAACTATCGTATAACTCGCATCGAGCATGTACACAAAAAGGAGCAATAACATAACATAAGAACCAAGTCAAGCCAGTAGGTCCATTTGTTATTGATGATATCGATTAACAAGCTCGTGCACGCTCGAGCCTGCAATAAGATACGGCTTAAGTCACTTGCATACTCTTAGCGCGGCATCACTTTATAGATTTAATCACCCATAATAAAAATGTCACGACTTTTGTCGCAGTCGTCGCGTATGAAACTTTATATATGATACCAGTATAAGAAATTTTGACACAGTATACGATTTTATTTTCACAATGAAAACTTGTGTCATATTATGGTTCAGTACAGGGATCAAACACTTCCCGCACGCTGTATCAGCAAATTTATTTTCCTGTTTCAAACGACTAGGATCGCTGCAACTCGTGCGCCTGATTGGACGAGCGTCTCGTGACACGACCTGCATAACAGTGCATAACTCGTATAGATTTCAATAAATAGCCTCATAAAAATTTGTGTTGCTGGTTGAAACATATCTTAGTATGCGTTAAAAACCCCGGCACTGTAGATTTAATAGTTTTTGCAAACTTAATTCCTGAAAATTACTATAAAAACAAATGTCTAGATCATAATACCCCCCATAAGTTTTACCTGGTCAATTAGAATTTCCAACGGAGGCCCATTGTATTTCTTAACCAGCTCAGTGGCATCCCACTCATTCCATCTACTGTCACCTTCTACGCCACCCAAATAGCCACTGAAAGCCTTCTTTCCCCACGGACATTGCGTCGGATTAGAGATTGGTGCGAACGCTGATACTGATTTATACTGGCCTGGATTTTTCAACGCACAAATAAGGGCCCCGTGACCACCCATACTAAAAAAAAAAATTAGAATATCTGAGCTCAATGCGTTCATTGGAACAAATGCGATTGTTTATTTCCCATAATTGTGGTTCGATGCAAAACAAAACGACACAATATAAGATCAAAATAATATCTGTTGCAACGACATTTTTGTTTTTTTTGCAGAACAAAATTGGGTAATGATTTAAATCTGTAACCGTGACATTACCTGTGCCCCATTATAGACTGTTTATCAGGAATAGCTGGAAATTTATCGGTTATCAATGCCGGGAGTTCTTTCGTAATGTAGGAATACATTCTGTAGTTAGTTTTCCATGGTTCGATTGTTGCATCGACGTAGAATCCAGCGCCTGTGCCAAAGTCCCAACTGTCTTCTTCTCCCGGAATGTTGAGACCTCGGGGACTAGTGTCAGCTGCTACGATAATCACACCATGCTCAGCTGCGTACTTTTGCGATCCTGCTTTTTGGATGAAATTAGCCTCTGTACAAGTCAGTCCGGAAAGCCAATAGATAACTGGGACTGGCCCTTCCTCTGCCTGTGGTGGCAGGAAGATACCAAAATTCATTTTACATTTCAATTCCGTGCTGGAAGGAAGGTTCAACTCGTTATTGAATAACATGTGTAAATTGGCTATACTCGAATATTAGGCTAGAATGATTATTTGATAAATATCGGATGTTTGAAACAGAAAAATTAATGTTTTTTGAAGCAAACAATTTGAATGAAAACGCACAAACGAGGGGGAAAAACCTAAACTGAAAATCATCAGGTTGTGTTATATGTTAGATTTTCGATATGTAGCATACCTGTCATGAGAAAATGTCTTCTGCATTCCACCAAACATTTTATTGCTGGAAACTTCTGTGATTTCCGGCATCTGTAAAATAATAACGAACAATGATACAACAGTGAGACGCAATATCAATTCTATTTCATCTAATTCTAATTCTGTTCTAAACTTCTGTTCTGATCTAATATCATGAAAGATAGGAAGTAGTATCTACCTTGTAAATTGTGGTCACCGATCTCTATGAAAATTCTGTAATGGTTCTCTGATAGATGTTCAGTTTTTGGTAGGTGAACGAAGGTCGAGATGAATGTCTTATCAATGAACTTGCTGTTATCAAATTGAGAACGATATCAGAATCAGAAATGTTTGACCCGGTGTAGCACGTTACGTAACCATGGGTAAGTTTCCACCGCGGGTTCGAATCGGGTCAGATGTCACCACTTTATGATCGCGCCAGAATTCAAATAATCGTCCAATCAATTGTATTCTACAAGGTAATAGAAAAATGGAATGATTATAAATGCTCGCAAGTTTCTCATGGGCCTTTTTTCATTCAAATATTCGTAAAACCTCCTTAAGAGATCATGAATTTAGCTTTCGGAAACGAAAAACTAAGTCAAGTAGCCGTAGTAAGGTTGGACGTTGACTGAATAATATAAAGACAGCTCCAGTTATGGACCCTTGAGAGCCGATTAAAATTCGTCGCGAGCTAGCGCCCCCTCAATAATTGTGGCGGTACATTCAGCAAGCGAGTAAAAAATATTGGAACCCGCTGGATCTGTGCTGCGATTACCGACTGAAATAAAACGTTTCCGTGATGATACGTCAGCGTAGGTAGTGACAGAAATCGCAAACATCGCCGAGCCGACGCACGTGTTTTTACCAGCTTAGTGGCATTGTAGCTCACAGAAATTACGTAAATAAGTTAAGGATGACTTAATAAGTAAATAACGCGAATTGAAAATACGTGTTCACGCAATCCCGCGCTCTCCTATTTAGACATTATGGTAATATGAAGAAATAACTCCAAAAAGAGTCAGTGCGAGGCGTAAATATACGTTACATCGAATTCGTCAAACTTCGTATAGGTGCCAGCAAGTTGAGAGAATAATCGATCGAGGATTCTCTCTTTTATTTTTCAAAACCTGTTGTTCAGATTTTTATCCATCTATCGAAATTTCATCGCTTGTGCTAAATTCATTTGATCTTCTTTTTGTTAATCATTTGAATCACATTGCAAATCAAATCGCTTGCAGAATATATTTTAGTTTTTACCTATTCAGTCATCTTTTCTCATTCATTTATCACCCTCATTCAACCATATCCTTACTGTATGTATACGGGGCATTCCACGGCAAATCGACCACTTGTGACCCCGACCCCTTTCGATTTGGCTGAAATTTGTTTTTCTTTTTCTACCCCACTAAAAACGTTTCTCAGAATTTTTTCACATTTTTTTACCCAACCGAAAAAAAATGGCTCTTTTTTTTTCAACTGACCATAACTTTTTCAAAAATTGACTTATCGGGACGTTTTTCTTTGCAAATTGTTGGGTTTTGAATGTACTTTTACAAAAAAAAAAAAAAAAAAATACAAAAAAATCATTCAGACCTATCTACGTTTTTTTTTAGATTTTTGGAAAAAACTGACAATTTCTCGATGATTACCATTTTTAATTTTTTCTGTTTTTCCATAGAAAAAACTTTGACATTTTCTGCAAATTCTCTGAAATTTGCAGAGTGGTGTTTTTCCGTTTTCTATTTTCTTTAATTAATTGAAATTTTCTTTTGTTTTCAACTTAGCTTATTTCTTATAATACTATTCTGGGGATTTTTAAGGATGTACAAAGAACCTTGAACTTTGAAGAAAAAATAATAATAATGATAATTGAAAGTAGTGATCATCGAAAAAATTTCAATTTTTCTTTTTCAATTGATTTAAAAAAACAGAAAACGGAAAAACACCACTCTGCAAATTTCGGAGAATTTGCAGAAAATGTCAAAGTTTTTTCTAAGAAAATGAAAAAAAAAAATTGAAAATGGTAATCATCGGGAAATTTTCGTTTTTTTCCAAAAATCTAAAAAAAAACGTTGAAGATAGGTTTGAATAATTTTTTCATATTTTTTTTTGAAAAGTATATTTGAAACCAAAAATTTTCAGAAAAAAAACTTCCCGATAAGTCAATTTTTGAAAAAGTTATGGCTATTCGAAAAAAAAAGCCATTTTTTTTCGGTTGGGTAAAAAAAATTGAAAAAATTCTAAGAAACGTTTTTAGTGGGATAGAAAAAGATAAAAAAGTTTCAGCCAAATCGAAAGGAGTCGGGGTCAAAAGTGGTCGATTTGGCATGGAATGCCTCATATATATAATTGGCCTCATTAATACTATAATTAAACAAACGTATGGCTCTGTACAGAGCTAGGCGAGTAAGATCCCATATACCGACTAATTGAGCGATAAGTCAAATAAATAATTATCTCTTTGCTACGTGAACTTAAATAACATCCGCTCAGGCTTCACCCTCGCATAACTATTGCCTTAAAAACAATTCCTGGTACCTCACTACCTAATAAATCTCAAGTATAAAAGTCTGATGGTAGAACAGAAGAAGTTTCCCATATTTTAGACTAACTATCTCATCATCTTTTCAGCGAAATCATAGCTTCATAACAACTTCTTATACCATGTGTCGGATAATTACCTCTTGTCTGCTCCTTTCGACCTCTTTTTGCAGTTGTTTGACCAAAGATTCAAACCTTTGTATCATATCGTCTCCATTTTATTAGAAGAAACCAATTCGTCGTTTTTCTGTTTAATTTGCTTCTTTAATTTTTTGTTTAAAATTCTGAGCTGTTCACTCTTGGCTGGCACGACGCGTTCTCCTCAAAGGTCTTAACTTTCATTTCAAGAAGTAGTATCTCTTTTTCTCATGCTTTTTCCCGGACTTAGAACGCCCCTTTCGAATCAGCAAGCGCTTGTTGAGCAGTAGCAAGTTCACGAGACATTTTTTTGACGGCCTTTTCCATGTCAACGGGTCGCCTGCTATCGTTTGCGCTCATTTGAATCATGCTTTTAATTTCTGAAAAGAAAAATTAAACAACCAAAGTTTTTTATTTTATTCAACAAGCGGGCGCTCCTTCTTCCGTATGTATAATTATCAATTTATTACCTTTTTGTAACAATTTGGTTTCATTTTCCTTGTCTTGTTCCCTAATAATAGATGCCTGCAATTCACTTTCTAATGATATAATCTTATTGCAGTTTTCATCTGACTGTTTTTCCAACTGTCTCTTTGTCTCTTCGCAAATTTTCATCTTTCTTTCAAAAGCCATTAATTTTTCACCACACCTGCACCGAAAGACAGACTTTCGGTGCAGGTGTGGTGAAAAATACATTGTTAGGGCATTGGTGTTATTTAGAAACAAATTTTTTAATCAATTTAGGCACAATAAGCTGTTCGTATTTTATAGTGTATATTTTTTCAATACACGGAGTCTGGTAGGTTTAAAGCAGAGCGCAGGGAAATGGGAGGCGGAGTTGGAGATGGAGGTGGCGGAGGAAGTAATGAAGAAGAAGGAGGAAGCAGGGAAGCAGCTTAGTTCAAGTTTAAGTTTAAATTTAGGTTTAGGTGGAGTAAATATGAGAAAATATAACTACAGGAGGAGTTGTAAGAATGGCAATTGACAGCCGAAAAGCTGGAAGGCATGGTTTAAATTATCATTATCATTATCATTGTCATTATCATTATCATCATCATTGTCATTATCATTATACTATATATTTTTTCAATGACAAGCATTATGTATGTTATTTTTATACATTGGGTCAAGGTAGGAGAAAATCCTGGGCTTTCGTTTTTAGTCTGAGACTGTGATGGAATGGGATCGCTGTCAACGAACGGTGGAAAATCTTACCTTGTTTCAATCACAGTTGATGTTTTAGCGGCAACGAATACTTTCTTCTTGTCCTTTGATTGCCTATCTGGTCTAAATTGGATCCACGTGCCACAACGAACGCTTTTCACAATCAGCCGTGTTCTTCTTCTTCAAATTCAAAAACCGTTGGAAAGCAATGCTGCGAACTTTGTATTGTTCATAGCTAGTAGGCTAGTAATTTTGATAAATGTCATCACTTCATAATCGCGATAGAATTCAAATAATGGTTCAATCAATTATATTCTACAAAGTAATAGAAAAATGGATTAATTATAAATGCTCAGAAGTTTCTTACGAAACTTTGTTTATTCAAATATTCGTAAAACCTCCTTAAGAGGAGATCATAAATTTTGCTTTTAACAACGGAAAACTGAAGTATAAATGAGGTTGAAATAGATCGCGTAAACAAGTCCAACTCCGTCTGTTTATGTTTACACGAAAGGTGTCTGACGAATATCGAACTATAAATGGGGCATTCCATGGTAAATCACAGTATAAAACCCGACTGACTTCAATTTGCCTAATATTTTCTTGTAACACATGCACGATTTTCGCGTTTTTTTAACCTAAAAATCGGGCGTAAAGTGAACGTTTTTGTACTGGCGGGCAAAAAAATCAGTAGCGGGCGATAATAAACTTCTTTCGCACGCTAACGGTGAACAGCGGGCGATAAAAGTTCATTATCGCCCGCCACCTCAGTGCCGCTTATAAGCACAAAAAACGCAAAAATCAATACATGCGTTACAAAAAATATGGTGTGCACCAAGGGCTAGTGGGCTTTTTGACCTCGTGTGGTTGCAGTACTCGTCTTCTAGCTCGCCTCCGACTCGTACTGCAAACTCCACACTCGGTCTAAAAAAGCCCACTTTACGCCCTTGGTACACAATATACTATTTTGAGTGGATGGAATACGTTTTGCGCAGTCTTGTTCAGCAATAACTGCAGATGAGATAGTTGTTAAAGAATGTTGCAATGTTAAAATGAGTAAAAATATGAATACAACGTCATTTTTTCAATTTTATTTTTTATTGCTATAATACAATTTGATTGTTGTGTAAAATCTGTCGAAATATGCTAGAATTACCTATGCTTATTATTAGGGAGTAAAAAACATGGAAGCATAGCACAGTAGAACAGAACAACAACCCTATAATGAACGTTAGATTATGTATTATTATTACATCTGTTGATAGATATAACTTAGTTATAAAAATATGGGAGTGAAGTAGGTCCAAAAATATCTTATATTAATTATCCAATAGTTAATACTAATAAAACTCAGTACTTTTTACAAGTTACAAGGAATAACAAAGTCTATTATAATAATTATGGAGGATTGTAAGTTAAAGTTAACTGTAAACTATTTATATATCATACTTAATTATAATATTTTTTTTAACACAGAATGATGGTGCGTCAAATAGAGCAGCTGGCTTTTAATTTTTAACACATTTCATTTTCCTTACAATATAATATCAGTTACGTAAATGTTTTACCTATTTTATTGATCCATTTTGAATATTATTTATCAGATACCATTCATGTATATGATGTATTTTCGCAAGGTCAGAATGATTCATTAAATCGAAATAAACTAATCCTATGTCAATGCGCAATTTCAATTATTCCAGTTTGAAGGCCCAACACTTGAACTTGCCTGATCCTGTATTTCCTTTTTATATTTAATAGCTTCTTCTTCATTTTTATCACATTGGAAAAAGAAAAAAAAAAGAAAACATTGTAGAATGGTGTAAATTTGTATCGGTAACAATTTGCCATTATTTTGTGACAGAACTAACGGTTATTTGTTTGTAAAGTTCAACATTATAGTTATAAATGTTGAGTTACAATGTCTCATGATAACTGGATCTCAATTTATGCTTAAGTCTTAATTGAAATCCTGTACAGAGTGTAGTCAAACGCTGTACAGATGAATTGATTGAACTTATGTTGGACTTGATTCGTTGAAATGGAGGGCCCGTCACACCATATAGTGTAACGAAATATTGTATTTTGAAGAGTCAGGAGTCTCATACTTGATGCAATAGATAATTACAAAATGTATAGAAAAATTAATAATTAGTATAATAATAAACGAAGATGATTATTGTATGCGGTCCATCTCACGAAATAAGTAATATAGTAATAATTGATATTGGCTAACTTACAAAGTATAAAAATATGTAAAAACAGTTTGTACAAAAAATCGAGAGAAAAGATAATTATAAAGATATTTTTTTATAGAATATAAGTAAATAAGATAAAAAGAGTATTTACAATTTTTGACAATGTAAACGTATCTTGAGTATAATTTTACCAGATTCTTATCTAACATAATTCTTTCTATAATATTATCCAGCAAATAAATTGCAACCTCTTCAAAATCCATATAATTGAATAGTTCTATTCTCTTGCAACAATATTTGCAAATACTTGTTGTCTACAAACCGCTTGTGTCTCATCACCTAACTTGGCTGGCTTTGATAGTCAAAGATCAGAGAATTAAATTACCATCGTCAAACACACGAGCTTAGGGTAGAAAATTATTTAACACTAAACATTCATTCAGAAAAAATATTAATCATAAGAATGCTCGAGAAGAAAATAATAATTAAAAAAGAAACAAAAGAAAAGAAATTAAACAACAGAAAAAAACGACGTGGAATGTTTGTATGGAATAATTTGTCAGAAGGCAGTAATTATTTCTCTGGTGATCGGCTATCCATAATTATCTCGTTTTGCATATCTTACATTGATTGATATGACTTATTAATTATATTAATCATAAAGGGCGTTTGGAAACTCTGCATTTCTTCAAATGCATAATTTAGTAATTTATCTACGTCTCTTAGCTACGGTATCAAAGGCACAATTCTCATTTTTCAAATATTTCACTAATTATAGGGCGAGTGCATATCACGATGAGTCGGCGAGGGTGATAATTGTCTGCAGCGCAGATGATCACGCACCGAAAGCCTTTCAAGTTTAATATAAAGCCCGATGTTGTAACGTTATTATTTTTCTATGCATAACTGTGCCCTCGTGTTGTATACATATTAAATAAAATATATATTATACTAGATTATCGAAATTGATTATTAGAATAAATGGTCTCTCGTTATTTATTTACAATACTATTGTAATAGCAAGGTTTTGTTCCCTAATTATTATTGTCTGTCGGTTCTTCACTCTGGCAAGTCGAAGGCACCATTAATATTGAGCTTGAACTTTGAAATACAATAATATATTGATCGTTATAAAAAATATAATAGCTATTAACCATTTTCCATGTCATTTTATTTATCTATTTATTTATTTATTTATTTATTTATTTATTTATTGTATAGAGAGGCACGATGGGTGTGGAGTACGTAGTAGCATTATGTCTTTTAAATCTCTACTTTCCTTATGTAGTCATGTTTGTGCTTATATTTTCAATCGCAATACAATTCAATTATCTTTACACAGTGTCTGTTCTCAATATTCAGCACATGAATTTCAAATATCGCTGCTCAATGCTAATCACAGTGCTATATATTTCTTCTTTCTTCTTCTCTTATGATTTTCATGTATAAAAACAAATAGCAATATAATTCTACAGACCACTCTTGTCACTGATCTCGTAAGTGTTTTCACTTGGTAGGTTGCGCTCATCCCTTTACTAAGGGATACATCCAACCCTTTTTCCTTCATATGTAGATAGCTTCAGAGCCTTTATTTTGGTGCTGTGTACCACCAGTAGTGTATGCATTAGGAGAGGCCATGCACTCTGACCAATCGCTGTTTGAATGCGGAGAGCTGGATGACCAATGGCCAGGACTTTCTGGGGATGGTGTAGGAAAGCTTTCCGGAGCTTGCATCAGATGTTGCGGTGTTACGTCTGGCCCAGAGTGGTGGGAGGGTGGCGTCAAGTATTGATAATATTGCTGAGGCTGTTGTTGCTGTTGCTGCTGTTGGGCATTCTGTTGCTGTTGCTGCTGCTGCTGTTGCTGTTGTTGTTGCTGTTGCTGTTGCTGTTGAATTTGTTGTTGCGTCTGTTGTATCTGCTGCTGCTGCCCGGTTGAGTATGGAAGATTATCGAAGTCGAATCCAACTGGCGGCATGCCACCGTGTTTTTGATGAGTTGCTTGCCTCATTGCAGCAATGTGAGTAGGTGAAGTAGGAAGCGAGGGCCTACTCTTGGCTGGGGATGGAGAGCCCATGTAGCTCGCCTGAGGGGATAGGGTCATGTTTGATTGGACCGAATGCGGTGGCGATTGGTTACTATAAGGTGGTGAAAGGGTATTGACCATTCCTTGAGTCTGTCGTTGATGAGGAGCTAGTAGTTGGTCATGAAAATTAGGAGGCAGGCCATAGTTTGCTGTGAAAGTATCTAATCCAAGCTGCTGTAAGCCCTGCATGGACTGGCCCTTGATACAATCCTCGTAGGAAGGTGGTTGTTTTCCTGTTTGCGTGTGACCGACCAATGGCAGAGCGTTACTGTAAAGGCTGGCACTGTCATAAGGGCTGGGCAAGTTTCCTTCGGCTCCCTCCGCTCCCTGAGGGATTTCCTGGTTTGGGGGCTGAGCACCACGTTTTGCCGTTGGCTTTTTCACAGAAGGTTTTCGCCTCACTGCTACAGCTCCCTCTGACTCTGGGCTGTTTGGGTTTCCGGCTGCTCCAGCCTTCGGTCTCTTCTTTGATTTTGATTGCTTTGGCGCAGATCCAATCACCGTTGGATGTGTTATCAGCTGTGGGTGATTTGGCGATCCTGGAATTCACAAAAACATATTTGTTAGATAGAGATTTCAACCGGTTGATCATTCTGCTAAGTCAATTACAAGATTACACAAATTTCAGAGAATAGTTGGAGTTGTATTTCAAAGAAGTGTCCTTTGAGGATTGTAGATTTCAACGATCTCATATAATTATGTGTATATTTTAAAACTATGTAAATAAAAGTACAGAAATAATATCTTGCCTCTGTACGTACCCATGAGGGGGCCGTTTGGTATGACAGAAACCATCTGTGGTGATCTTGGAACATGTTCGTCGAGTAGCCTGACAATGTCATGATGAAGTCTTTCACTAGCAACATCTCGAGGAAGTCTGTCCATATGATCTGTTATTTCCCTGTTGGCAAATGTGTCTAAAAGTGCCTTGCAGGCTTCAAAGCTGCCTTCCCTTGCAGCAAGGAATAGCGGTGTCTCATCCTTGTCGTCTTGGGCATCTCTATTGGCGCCGTGTACAAGAAGAATATTAACTGCGTCGACGTTATTAACGGCAGCTGCCCAGTGTAGAGCAGTCTTTCCGCTATTGTCAGCTGCGTTGATGTCTGCATCAGCGTTAATCAGATCTTCAACCATGCCTTCTGTGGCAAGACGAGCTGCCAGAATCAAAGGAGTAGTTCCGTCGTGCATGCGAGCGTTTAAATTTGTCGCCCGATTTCTCAACAGAATTTGGAAAACGCCCATCGCGTCAGCAGCTACTGCAGAATGCAGTGGAGTCCGTCCAGTATTGTCCTGCGAATTGGCATCAGCTCCAGCATCCAAAAGTCGCTTGGCTGCATCGGCCCTTGCGTATCTTGCTGCTAAATGAAGCGAAGTTTCTCCGCTCTTGTCAGTTGTAGCGTTAAGGTCTGCCCCCTGAGCCACCAAGTCAGCTATCACAGCAGCTGTGCCTTCGCTTTCATCCTCTTCTTCGCCGGTATCCAATCCACCACCACGAACAGCTGCTACCATCAACGGCGTCATTCCACACGGCCCTCTTGCGTCGACGTCTTGACCATGTTCCAGACTGGGCGGAGTAAGAACTCCTGCGTCAGGTCTAGAGCGTATTTCAGCAGCATCCAGGTGTTGTTGTGTCCACATTCTCGGTTCGGTTTCTTCATAGTCAGTTATGGCGGTGTGGTCGCTGGCGTAGCCCGGTTCGATTGCCCTGATTCGTTTGGACGGCGGGAGATCAGATTCGTCATCGGACCACTGCGGAGCGCGACCATTGCCCATGTCGATGTCCATGCAGTTAACGGAAGGTGGTTTGTTTAGATTTCGCATTTCTTGTCCGTCGGGACCTCGTCTCCTTGATCTTCGTCTTTGACCACTGCCGCTATTGGTCCTGAGGAATCCTTCTGGAAACCAAGTTACCCCGACGGCGCTTTTCCGCTTAGCGGTAACCAGCACGCCAACTATAAGACCGGCGACAAGTACGGAAACTACCCCTATACAAACGTATTTAAAGTTTGTCGGGGGGTCGGGAAACTCCGGTCCAACTACACCGCGTACTTGTTCAATGGGGAAGTTCCTGGATAAAGAATGCTTGGCGGCAGTAGCAGCTAGATATTCGGCAGCCTCATTGGCAGAGGGGAAACAAACTGCTCCTGACATCACTGTACATTTTCGATTGTCGATTTCCAGATAAGCTATGACTCCGCTTACATTGTCGGTGTAAACCGCTGTAGGCTTTCCAAATACGTTAGTTTGGAGGCCAGCCTCACCTCGTTCTCGTTTCCACGGATATATCATGTCGTTCCCAAGCTCGTCTTGCTTTACTCTAAGCGTTGTTCTCAGCTGATGACCCATGTCACGTAAAAACGCGACAATATTGAGACGGAAATTTTGCATATCCATTAACACAACTACAGATATTACACCTTCGGCTAGTGACGGAGGTTCACCTTCGCAGTCAAGCCCATCCCAGTTGCATTCTTCGTTATTGCAACCATAGTCACAATGCCCGTTAGCATAATGTTTACGGCAGTAAGCGTCGTAGATTGGACTGTAACAAATAAAGAATTGGGTTTAGACAATCAATGTGGTGAATACAAAAGTTTTATTTACGCAAAATCTTGAGACTTAAACTTTTTTGCTTCACAGATTTATTATTCATTGAGATCTTTGTTCATCTTTCAAAATTAAAACAAATAGAAATGAAAGAATAGTGTGTCTTCATTTGCTTAAAGAAATAACGACGCATACTTACTTGCAAGGTTCAAGCTTCTTCTCGCAATCTCTGCCGTCGAATAAGCACTGAGCATTATTGCATACCTCGTCGCAATCGCCATTCATAAATACGTCCCAGCAGTTTATAGGGGCGGTGCAGTTACCCCATGGATTAATACCAAGTGAACAATCATTACCATCAAAATTGCACGCATATCTGTTACATTCTTCGTCGCAATGGTGATTACCAGATTTTTCATCGCATCTATTCTCGACGCACTTTTTCCTCTCGCGTTCCAGGTCCAAATCGTACGGATTTATTGTCTTCAAACCACCGTTAGAATTCTGTCTTCCAGATAGACCGCCTCTGTAGTTGGGATCGTATATCTCGCAGTTTTTACCGGCCCATTTTGGGGGGCAATAGCAGGCGTAGTCTCCCACCAAATTTTCACAGATAGCTTCCCGCTGCTGGCAAGGATTGCTCGCACACTCGTCTCTGGTATCAATTTCGCAATGCGTACCAGCAGTGCCCAATGGACACTGGCACTTGTACCCAATTTCAATCTCCGCTATTCGGCAAGTGCCGCCATTCAGGCATGGTTCAGAGTCGCAATGGGAACCTGAGAATTCACAATTATGTCCGAAATATCCATTGGCGCATAAGCAGCTATGTCCAGCCTGCCTAGCCGTGCATACCCCACCATTCTGGCAGGGCGAACTATCGCAGAAGTTCACCTTTACCTCGCAATGGCGACCCATGTATCCCGGCTTGCAGTTACAGTGGTAATTATTAACCAGTTGGACGCAGTCCTGGGTTCCTGGACTGGCGCAAGGATTTGACAAACATTCATTGATGTCTCCCTCGCATCTTGGACCAACGAATCCTGGTGGACATCGGCACTCGAATCCTCCAACTTTGTCGGTACATGTGCCGTTGTTGTGGCAAGCGCCGATTACGCAATCATCGACGTTAATTTCGCAAAGAATTCCCAGAGTTCCCGGCGGGCACGAACAGCTGAAATTGTTTATCAAGTCGTGGCAAGTGCCGCCGTTTTGGCAAGGGTTCGGGTTGCAGTCATCGACGTTTAGCTCGCAGTTCTGTCCTTGAAAGCCTGGTTTACATTGGCACTGATAAGACCCGACCAAGTCCTTGCAAATAGCTCCGTTTTGACAAGGCGCAGATTCGCATTCGTCGATTTCATCCTGACAATAAGAGCCTGTGTACCCATCGGTGCAATGGCATCGATGACTGTTACCAATATCCTCGCAGCTCCCATTGTTACAGAGGTTTTTGTCCGGCACGCCTTTCCTCACCGCGGCATCTTTACACGAGACCATTTCAACGTCACATACTTTACCCGTCCAACCCGGCGAGCAATTGCAGCTATATTTGTTTTTGTGCTGTACACACGTCGCCTGATTCTCGCAAGGACTGTCCGCGCACCAATCGACAAATTTATTGCAGCGGTCACCAGTGTAACCGTAAGGACAGTGGCAGGTGTAGTACCGTACGTGGTCGTGACATGTGGCTCCGTTTAGGCAAGGCGAACTATCGCACTCGTTGATTCTGTATTGGCAATTAGTCCCAGTGTAACCGGGCTGGCATACGCAAGTGTAATTGTTTATACCGTCGATGCATTTACCTCCGTTCATACAACTGCTGTCTGTGCAATCCTCGTCATTTGTTTGACAATTTATACCGGAGAAACCAAGTTTACATTGGCAGGTGTAGGAGTTTACATACTCTTTACAAATCGCTCCATTCTGACAAGGAGCAGAGACACATTCGTCGATGTCTATTTCGCAGTGTTTGCCATTAAAACCGTCGACGCAGAGGCATGTGTAATCTCCAATTCCGTCCAAGCAGGTGCCTCCGTTTTGACACGGGTCTGTAAAGAGAACACACAATTGATTTTCCAAGTTTACGACAATCTCTTAGTATATCCGATCTTATCAAAGAATTAGACAAGTCCGCTTTATTCATATCTTGATAGAATACTCACAGGACGCACAATCGTCGGTGTTTATGATGCAGTCCCTCCCCTCGTATCCCTTTGCGCAAACACAATGATAGGATCCATTGGTGTTTCTGCATGTAGCACCGTTTCTGCAAGGAGATGTTATCACGCACTCGTCGACATCCTCGTCGCAAAGTCGTCCTGTATATCCGACAGTACAGGTGCAGGCAAAGTCCAAGAAATTTGACGAAGGAGAACATTTCGCGCCGTGAAGACATCTGGAAAAAAGAAATATAACGTAAGCAACGAACGAGTCAGCCGACCTCGATGGACCAGCCATAGAACTTCCCGATAGGAATTTATGGAGCTCAAAAAATAGTATTCCGTCACCATCACGAGCGAAAAATTAATTTTTTCCTCGCAACACGAAAACTACTGGATCGATCGATCTCGAAATTCGAACAGATTCAATTTGGAGTAGATCCTGTCGATTGAGACTGAATTTATCGAAATCCGTCGATTAGTCAGCGAGATATCATCAATATATATACATACATATTGTACATATGTTTATATATTTTTTTAAAGATTTTGTTCTTTGAATAATTCGAAAACTACTAGACCGGTCAAATCCATAATCCGATGAGTCCTGAGTAAGGAAAAGCCGCATTTATTGATACAAGGAAGGATGAAATTTCCTCGTTCGTTATCGAGTTATCGTCGGACAAAGAATCGATCACACAGACCCGGCCGTCCATATGATAATGGTCGAAGGTGTTCCTCTAGACCTTAAAGCGTAGTGATGAAAACGCAACTTTTCCTTTTTCGCTCAGTCGGTAAGTTAAAAATGAATGAAATTTGAAAAAAGACCAACCTATTCGGTGAGCACGGGTCCAGTTTGTCTTCGCAATTCCTTCCGGTGTGAGGCAACTCGCACACGCATTTGTAATCGTTTACTAGATCTATACAAGAGCCACCGTTCTGGCAGGGGTTGTTGGCACAATCGTCGATGTTTGTTTCACAATTGGTACCGGTGTAACCGGCCAAACATTGGCAACTGTATCCGTTGAGACGATCATTGCATATGCCGCCATGTTGGCAGGGGTTTGATCCGCACTCGTCGATGTCAGCTTCGCACCTTTTTCCTCCATAGCCAGGGTGACAATGGCAGATAAACTGATTAACGCCATCTTCGCAGGTGCCGCCGTTTATACAAGGACTGCTAGCGCATTCGTCAACGTCGCTTAAACATCTCGCGTCGTAATAACCGCGCGGACATTCGCATCTGAATGCATTTATCAAATCTATACAACGACCATCGTTGGCACATGGACTGCTCGCGCATTCGTTTATGTCAGTTTCACAATGTTGACCAGTGAAACCAGGAATACACTCGCAGGTATACCTGGAATAAAAACAATTGTGTGTTGTATTGAGGGTTGGATAAGCTAAGAAGCTAATTTTACGTAATTCACACAAAACAATAAATCGGTTCCGCTGTAATCGCGGCAGGCTCGTTTATATTTATGTAACATTTTTCGCCTTTTGATGCGATTTCTCTGGAAACAAGAAATCGTGATTGCTCGCGAAACGGTGCTGAACCGGTAGCATGCGATAACGTGGAAAACGATTGAAAAATTTCACGCCAAACCAGTGAACACATTTTACAAAACATTTACAAGCAATAATTCTTTCAATTGGTAAACTAAATTGTCGGAAAAATGCAGAAGGGTATCACTCGACAAATCTCCGAGGTCTGGGTCTTGACATATCTATATTCATTCAAAAAAAAAAAAAAAACTGATATTGTATCTTTCTTACTATCACCACTCTGGTTTTGAAAATTAAACTTTTTGCAGCCTGCTCTTCTTCCAACATGCGACTTTCGCAAAACTCACTCAGAAGGAGTGTTTCGGGTCAGTCATTCCGGATTTAAAGTCAGAATTCAGAAATTTTTTGTCAAAATCTCGTTATCTCGACGAAAAAATTATGAGAAGTAGGCAGATCTGGAATCAGCGAGCCAGAAAACCCCCTTCTGAGTGAGTCTCAGAAAGATCGGATGAGTATCGGATGTAGGCTTCGAATACTTAAATAAACATAGAAGACTGGCTTGCGCCGCCTCTTAGAGTTCAGATATACGGCTCGTCTTGCGGAAGGATTTGTCTCTTGTGAAAAACTAGCGTTCAGAATGTTGGGGATAAAAAAAAATGTCGATTCATTTGTCTCCCCATATAAAGCCGCGAAACGGTAACTTTTCGTAAAAATGATGCCTCTTCAATGGAAATAACAATGGAAAATAACGGAAACGCGTTGTATACATACATACCATCCGAGACTCGGCATCCGATTGCTTCGCGAGAGAGTGATTGAAAATTGAATGAAATAGGATCTCGATTAGTAAAAGTGAACAAGTATATCCAACTCTAGCTGTTACATAATATAAAGTGAAATTCCGCGCAGAGTGTAGACTGCTGGTTAGAAACGCTTACCTGTTGATACCATCCTTGCACTGCGCTTCGTTTCTGCACGGGTTGCTGTAGCATTCGTTGACGTTAACTTCACAGTTGACCCCGGAAGTCCCAGGTCGACATATGCACTGATAGCCATTGATCCGGTCTTCGCATCGGCCCCCGAACTGACAAGGATTACTTTCGCACTCATCGATCTGGTTCTGACACAGATGTCCGGTAAATCCTGGGAAGCAGTTGCAACTGAACGAGTTCTTTCCATCGATACACGTCCCACTGTGGCAGGGATTGGACTGACAATCGTTGATATTTGTCTCGCACGATGCTCCGGTAAATCCTGGTGGACATTCGCAGGTGTATTTCGCGATCGAGTCGTGACAAGTACCACCGTTACGACAAGGCGACGAAGCGCAGTCGTCGATATTTATCTGACATCTAATACCAGCGAAACCATCAGCGCAATTGCACTTGAACGAGTTGATCAGGTCGTTGCATACTCCGTTGTTCAGACACGGATTCGTGGCGCATTCGTCGATGTCGATTTCGCACTGAGTTCCGGTGAATCCTGAAAATCGAAAATAAGAGATACATCAAAACACGTGGCATGCGTAAAGGATGAGAGTTCGTGGTTCGGTTGTGACATTGTTCGTTGTAATCCGCAAGCTGACAAGCAGCGATATAAAAATGATATGATATAATACGCTCGTAGGTACTACATAGAGAGTAAGTTCCCACCGAAATTTTGCTGATTAAATTAGAAGTGGGCTCACCTCGTTCCAGTCGATTAATCAATCTAAATTAGATAATTTCATTTCAGTTAATTAGCAACAATCGTCGTTACAGTATAAGGTTGCGAGAAGTAGGCTGATTACAAAGATGGGCGCGAAGGGGTGAGAATAGAGCCGGTTTAATTACATCGGCGTGTGATTAATTTCATATCAGGTTTAATTGAGCCCCGTTTCAACTCAGTCGCCGTTGCTAAAGTGCTCCGATTTTATTCTCAATACCGTATCCCACAGTGACACCGCGAGCTGCGATAATTACATCGATTTGGCATTACGAGCCCTAACGAAGCCGATCATTCCAAGGAAGAAGCGATTCCGATTAGTTAGAAATTGTCATCGAACTGTCCGTATCTATACATTTGTATCGGTATACCTTTACTGCTGCAGGAATTTGCATCCTTTCGCCTCCCACCTATAAAAGTGGTTCAAGAGTTGATTACTTCTTCAGAGAAACTGCTCTGATCTCGACTCGAAGGTTCCGAAACCCGTATAGTTGAAGGATAAAAGCAAAGCATAGGTCGATTGCCGTTCCTCGTAAACCAGCTTCGGCAACTCACGATTTTGATTTAAAAAAAATTTGTATCATTCTACAGGAATTTTCGACTAATTTGGACGGATGGAGAAAATGGGTTTCATTAACACTTTCGGTCATTGTACCGCGGATTGATGGAGGTGTGCCTTATTTCGAGTAATCTGGCCCATGCAATCCGATCACCCCGGGTGTCCAGCTAAAATTATATCATAAAACTACTTCGCTGGGTGTCATTCAACTTTTGTTTGTTTATCGGTTCCGCCAACGTAACCGAAGATTTCAAACCATCTCGCCCGCTCCCCGTCGATCGAAGCTCGTATTATCCGATGTAGAAACCACGGGACTGCAAAGTCGCGTGCATCTTGTGCCCCGAACGAGTCCAATTCATTCGGTAGGCAGCTGACGCCGAGGCGGAGCAGTAATTTGCTACTTCATAGCCCGCGATGATTAGATTTATTGTAAGCTTCCATTTAATTAGACGAGAGACCTGGATATGGACGTGGACGTGGAAGTATCTCGCTCCACGTCTTCCCCTTCGCGAATGGAAAACTCAAGTAGATATGTATACAGGTATAATAAATATATACGCATACATAATTATTACATGGGGATACGTGCGTGAGTATGTGCGTTACATGGGTATGCATCTTCGGAGAGCAGCCACCTACTTGTGTATGATTTATAGAGAAGCAAGCAGGGTCGTCGGTATCGAGATTGATTCAATTTGCGACGCTGCGAACGAACGAGGGAATTGTATGATCTAATGTAAGACAGGGATCGCGCGCTCTCGGTACCGGATTGATTTCTGGGCCGAAATCGCATCGGACTAGCGTGCTATTTACGTGGGAATAATAATTGCACGTGCGAAACGACAGACGAGCGCTAGAGGCAGTGGGAATTTCCAGTCGTTGACTCAGAGCTTGTAATACAACTGTTCAAGTTTTACCAGATATAATCAATCGCCAGCGGGCGGTGTATTACAGACTTTTAATCCATTCTGGCTGAACCTAAATTTGTTGATTCGATGATGAATAATTTACACATCGTTATTCTGGCGATACGAATTTTTCCTTTGCACCCAGCATGCTCTAAGAGTGTAAATAGTATCGTTTGACTGAAACGTGGCTTTGTCAATGAAGATAAATGAAGCCTCCAAAGGCGGAATGCAAATTCTAGTTCGATCTTTTGCGACCTCCGATCCTTTGTACTTCAGTTTTTGTCGACAGAAATATAATTCTGTTTTAGTAGAATTATGTCGTACCTGAAGATTCAGAGGCGCAAGTCCTGGTCAGCGCTTGGAATTGAAATTCTGATTAGCGTCTCTACATCCTAATTCGTTTTCAAATTCTACTCACCGACTGAGAAGTCCTAAACTTCGAATTTCGAAAGATCAAGGAGCTACAGATACAAACGAGAATCACTGAGCGTCTCTGAATTCTAGGATCCCGAGGTTGAAACTGGAATTTCAAAAGTCCAGTTTGCGCCTAAACGTTCCCAATACGAACGTACCTCTAACTTTTAGGTAGAAATCAGAATTTCATGACATGCACAATCTCGGGCCTCCAAGTCTTCGGTGAGAACTTGTGGAATAAGACCAGAGTTTCTATTCCGACTCGGGGGTTCGATGAAATATCCACTCCGCGAATGGCTCGGTTGTTTTACCACGTTCTTCGCAATCGCACGATCCTCGGAGACACGGGGAGAGCGTCGAATAGGGGGAAATTCGCAACATAGGTAGATCTGGGCGTGGTACCCAGTTACAAGGAGTACCCAAGCCGTCCAGGTCGGTTACGAGGACAGCGAGTGCCACTCTCCGTGGGCTTCTCCTTCTCTTTTTCCTCGCCCTCCCTATCCTCGTTATGAGGCTCCTCTCTCTACCCCCATGTAACTCAGCATTCAAGGAGCTGAAATGATCCTACGAATACGATAACGGATCGGTGTCAATTTGTCAAACATCAATCTATCCGCTCAGTCTCTTACCAATCCCGCCGTCTCGCATCGCAATTCAACATTTTCCCGGAGTTCGCCGGTTAGCGTGTCGATTTAACCATCGAACCATCATTTTCAGACACTTGTGTAAAATCGGCAGCCTCGAAGAACGATTTTTTTCCGCAAAATCGTAGCCAGAGAACTCCGTCGTAGTTGGCAAGAACATCAGGGTGGCTAAGCCTGGGCAGCATGTCCGCGGGCAGGAATCAGGTTCACGTGCAACCTGACCCAGATGCAATTTGTGGGGCAGGAATCTACCAGCGGGCAAAAATTGAGCGACAATTTAACGCCCTATGTTCCGTTCCGTTTCGTCTGAATTTGATCGCGAACGCGCGTGCCTTAACAAGCCCACCTCGAAGTGGTGTTCCGCAAAGGTCGATTCCTTTACTTTTTTCCCAATCTTTGTATCGAGGGACTGGCGAAGTAGGTGTACGTGTATGTATACGGAGAACAGAAGAGAGCGCGTTTAAACAAGGTGAAACGAAAAAAGGAATGTATCGAATAAAAGGATAAAGAAATAAAAGTCAGACGAAGCGTGAGTTGACACGTCGGAATAATTGTTATATGAAACTCGAGACGTCCAGCGGCATGGTTCGGTCACTCAGACCGATCCTATCGCAAGACTTGCACGAGGACAATCGGGAACGGTCACATTGGATGAAGAGAGAGACGAGAGACACGCCTTGATGATTGACCGATAATAAACTATATAATTGGGAAGCCATTATGCATACGCGTTCAGAGGTTCGATCGTCGACGCGTATCCCCCTATTGTCCCTATTCACATCCTATCCCATCGCATTTAGGCAGTATGCTCCAGGATATAGAGGGCGATGGATTCTGACGACGAGACTAAATCGATGAAGAAATATATTTCCACTTGCTTCGATCGATTATTCGATCAGTAATATCGGCTGACGAAGATCGGTTATCTCGATTCTCGGAAGGAACAATTTCTCGCTAATAAATTGCGTTGCAAGAAATTCATTTACTCAGGTAGCTCGGGGCTGACAATGAGCCGGATACGTTTCGAGTAGGAAGAGAAACATCACCTTTTTTGACAGGCTGGTAATTACCGAGATGCGCCATGACAGCAGAGTTCGGTTTCACGGATCCCTCAAAGCTCAGTAAAATAATGATTAAACCTAAAGTAAATAAATTATCAGCCGGTGAGGCTGGATTCTAATGAGCTGTGGGACCAGGCGTAGTATCTTCGATTTATAGTATCCCGGTAAGACACTCCCACGATGTTCCTATGGAGCCCCCCTTCGTGTAAGGATAATTGTAATCTACGACTCCCCTAAGCACTAAAACACTATTCCGTATGATACCTGCGCACGTATATATCTCTGTCGATAAACTATGCGAAATGAATTTTGTTGTAAGGCAGGCGTAGGCGCGAGTTTGAATAATTCGCGTAACGAGAGAGCCCGTGTATAAAGATACGCCCAGCTCCCTCAGGACCTCGCGAAGCTAGCGGAAAGTCTGCTCGAATTAATCGAATGTTCAAAGACGGGAGGGTGGGTGTGTCTCGTTTCCGCATACGTGTGAAGGTAAATGTCATGGTATCCCGTGTTCGGATTATACAGAATTTGCGTCGGACACTCGTCGTTAACGAACTCAAACTGACAGATATCTGCACGCGTTTATCGAGTACGATTTACCGCGGTACTGGAAGCTGGTTGGACAAAGTGTTTATCGTTTTTTGGTTTTGTTTTGGTTTTTTTTTTCCGCCCCGGTAATAAATACACGAACGTCGTAAATTCGCGGTTGCGTGCTCGAGCGTCTCCGGAAACAGACGTGTAAAAAGCACCTTTCACCAACCGGCCAGATAAGAGCGAAAAGTTATTTCGACTGAGAGGAAACGTCGAGCCCGTATAGGAAACGAGACAATCTGTAGAAAGTTTATGCACACGCGCGGAGGTGTATCCAACTCCTTTGGATATTTCGACTTCGTGAAAAAGAATTGACCGAGTGATCGATCGATTGATCGTTTTGTACCAAACTTTCCGGATAAACCGAAATCCGGAAATAAATTTTCAGCTCCTACCGCATTATGCGATAAGCCATTTTCAACGTCTGACTAATAATGTTATCGTGCCGACAGAGGAATATGATGATTCGGGAGCGGGTGGGTTGATGTGGTCGCGGATCCCTTTGAGGAAGGTACGTGATGCTCGGTATGTTTCATGGGGGTAAATCAAGCGTTGACTGGTTGATTGAATCTTGTACCCGAGTCCGTTCATCCGTTCTCGCTAAGTGAGTTGTAGGGGAGCATGTACCTACCAGATTGGAAGCTGATCTTTTACCCCACGAACAAACGTACGGTTACTATAAAGGGACGATAGATTGATCACGTTCGGACAAAATGCGCGCTCTTCCGACTATGTTTCTAGTTTGTCGAACGAGATACAACGGTGAAGTATATCAATTAGACGTCAATCCCTCATCTCCTCGTCCTTCGTCCATAAAATGAATGAGAACCGTGATACCGTCGAGACCGTGGATACGAAGTTCATACCGTGTAACGGAAATCGCGACGTATATCCGCAGTTGTAAATTTCCGGAATTCGGACTCCTTGCGAGATGGTCGGGGATCATCGATTGAAATATGCCAATTCTCGGGATACAAGCTCGGTGCTATAACATTAGGTGTAAAAAATAGGAAACGGAATGGAAACCGGGCTGCTAAGTACAGGTCTTCGATTGCACAGCTATCGGGCTCGTAGAAGTAAAGATAGCGAGTCAGGATGGACGGTAGCAAGTCGGAATTGCACGAAGACGCGATACAAGCGACCTGGGTGTGGCTCACGAGCAGAGAGACTGCGGCTATAGCCTCCTCCTTGAAGTAGTCGCGTAATCGTCGCGTGTCGAGTGATATTTATATAAAGAAGATGCAGATACCTAGAGGTAGAGCGAGGTACAGAGGCGGAATTGATAGTCGCGAGTTAATTAATGTATTTCAATAAACTATCCGCGGTACTTAGTCTCGGATTCCAACTTTCCCAGTAGCGACCAGAATCGGAATTGAGATTCCGATTTGATCCTCCTAAGCCTCGAATCCTTTCCCCTTCAGTTCTGCCGACAGAAATATAATTCCGCTGTGGCAGGAATTTGTTCTCAATCGGTTCGAAAAGCGTTTAATTGAAAATTGAGGAGCCATAGATTCAAACCAGAATTACCAAACAGGCATAACTCTCGCTTTCAAGTGCAGATCAGGATTTCATCACATGCACGATCCTACCCTCAAATTCTAGTTCGCACTTCCAAGTCTTCGGCGAGAAATAGTAGAATAGGTATAACTAGAATTTCTGTACCGACTTGGGCGGGGGACAGGTTCGGTACAGGTTACTATAAATCGTTCTAAACGCGTGGGAGATCATGGTATTATAATTCCATACTGCCACGCCCTAAACAATTACGTACTCAGAAGTCGTGGTGATAAATCTACCGGGATACTAAATACACATATACGTACGTGTGTATTCATGTGTATACCTATGTTTATGCAGCGGAGAAGAAGCTGTCAAATAGATAAGTGAAATCGGTTCGAAAATCGCGATAGGTAAGATTGCACGAGGTTGGCGAGTCCGCCGCTTAACTTTCCTCGATTTTCAACTCGCGATACATAATTTCGTCTAATTATCGTTATTAGCCCTATCCTGGGAGGAAGGCGCGAGGTCGTGATCCTCGTAACACCTTACGGAATAGCCGCGTGATCCAAAGATACGGTATGCTGCGAATACATTCCGCACGTATACCTAAGTGGACCAGACCTTCTCCGAGGTCTCGTGGCTTAAGAAATCTTTACACAGAGCGAACGTACGAGGTACCTACCTACAGAGGTGTGGTCGAACCAACGGAGAAAGAGATAAAGAGGGAAATAGGGAAAGAGAGGAGGAGAGAAAAAGAGAAAGAGATCGGCCTCTGCACTCCCAGTCGACGCGGTAACCTCCATTCGCTCCGGGCGTGCCGTGCCTTACTTCGCCCTCGCCTGGACCACCATATTCCTTCCTAGTGTAACGGTCCGCGAGGATAACTCCGTGCCACGGGTATACCGTCCGATAGATATACCACTACCTGCCACATCTTATCCTCCACGACGCGATGGGCTCGCGAGGATTCCGATGGACCGATTGATTACGCACGGTGAGGTTGACCCCCGAAGTCACGCGGTACGCGATGTTGAAAAGGTGAATTTCGTCCCTCGGACTCCGCGGACTATTCAGCCTTTTCCACTTTCCGGCGAAACTCCGCGTTCCAATCCATCACCCGCTGGTGAATAAGTACGATACCTGCTGGGATTGACGATTCCCGAAGAGGACATGGGTCCGTCCATTCCGTCCGAGGCGTAATGATAGCTGTTATTTTACCGCGTCGAGTCGTGGTAACACTTCTTTTGTTCTAACCATCAGCCCGAGGCGCGATGACGCAGAGGAATATTCTCCCAGCAGGAAGCGAGCGAAGATGACCGCGACCGGGGCTGGACATGCGTTAAGTAATCCCGCAGGCTCCACCCAGCGTCTTCCTGACGGCAGTCGGTACCCACTCGTCTAGGTAAATAAACAAGGTGCAAGTCCAGCTAACCCTGGGTTAGACCAGGGCCGGTGACCTCGTCGGCGGCTAATCGACGATTAGAGTAGCCGAGATGAGGCAGAGTTGAATCCTCGCGTGGATATTCCCGCTTCATTTGACTCCTCGAATTTCTATCCAGCTGCCGTTGTGACTATTATCAGTTTTTCCCGCTCGTAGGATTCGTACCTGAATAAGGCCGGACCCTGGTGCCCCTGCATGTCTCGGAACCGAGGTAACTTAATTACCACCCGTAGATCCTGCTCGAAGATGGGGAAAAGAAATACGGAATTATGGCTTGACTTCCTCGTGGCCTTACCAGGGTGTGGGCATGTCCGAAGTGACCCCGCAGCATGGTGTTGTGGACTGAATCGTATGCGGTACCGCTAGCAATAGCTATGCGAACGGTTCGCGGCGGATAGATAGCCTACATACTGCAGCGGTAGGAAGACGTTGGAGTACAGAAGGAGCTGTACCACAAGAGGAGTAAATGGTCAACGACGTCGAACGCCCGCTATTCATACTATAGCGCCTGGGTCAAACCGCTTTTCCACGTTTCTGATTGGATGACGGTTCCTGGTTCGCACATCTGTCCAATATCAAATCAACTCCGCACTCGACGGGAATAATCGAGCATATATGAATCCGAAGACATTGCGGAACGCAGACGCGAACCGCTACCTAATTAATCAATTTTTATCATCAGAAATACCAGAAGACAGCCGGGTATGAAGTTTGTGAATGCGGTTTGAACTTCTGTAGCCGGAATTCGTCTGGTTTACGATCCTATAAAGAGCCTATTATAATTCTGGATCCTTGAAAGACGTTAAAAATGATCGGGTCTCGTAACGCGGTCGAACGAATCGCATCTAGATCCGCTGGCAATTGTTGCGCGAGTTTGTGTACCAAGAGTATAGAAATAAATTACCAGTAACGAGCAGTCTCGGTCCTCATATGCCAGGCCGATATCTAGCCATTAGCGCTGTTGACCGACACGGACAATAATTGTCTTCCATTTTTGGAGATAATTACAGGGTACTTTTTTTACCTGACGCAGCTGCAGGTCCGTCACTCATGCCACGGCTATGCCGTCTCGTTTGCTACAGTTGCCCGAGTTACCATCGACTTCAAACTATCCATGTATTGTGTGTTACGTGTATTGTAAATTACAATCTTCTCCTTTCATATTTGTTGAGAAATTGCTGCAGTACCCATACATCTACATGTATAGATTCTATTTCGAAACGGGATGGATTATCACCTACAATGAGCGCATAGATTTTCGAATCGGGAAGGGGAATTCATGAATCAAATATTTCGACAAAATATAATCGAGTGTCGCTATCGCGATGTCTGAATGATGCAATGGCCAATTTTGATTCCAATTAACAAACTGGAGGAACGAAACGGACCGAATAATCTGAATCTCTTTGGCTATAGGCGAAATAATGAAAAATCCAAGTATTGGCGATAAGCTGGAGGTAGCGAAGTAAACGCGGCGGTTTTCAGAGGCGATTCAGGAAATCACGTAGCTATGCACACAGCATATCATGTGCGACCTGACCCCAGATTCTACGATGGCAAAGCCGCCCGGTTGCCTTACCAAATCCAATCAAGTGCGGATTGGAATGCGGCGTGGCTCGGAGAGCAAGAGAGGCCTGCTGTCTCTGAGAGCCATAAAGAGACAGAGAGAAGTGGCAGGCATGGTCGGAAAGTCTCATCCTATTTCTCATAACCTGACCGTTTCTAGCTTAACGCCGTTGCAACTGCCGCTCGATGATGATGCCTGATGCCACCCCCGTAATCTTTTTACATTGAGTCTTGAAAGTTGAAACCGACGTGTTGAAGAATGACAAGTCGTTGTTCGTTTCGTTTTGTTTATAATGGGTTCAAAAATGTCCGAGTGATTGTGTGAAATAATTTCACGGGATTTGAAAGAATTCGGAATGAATCGAAACGGTTTCATGAGATCTGAGTGACCCAGCCTGATGCTGCGATTAAATGAAACCTGGCTAATCGTGAGTGGTGAGTGAGGTCGTAATCGCAAGAAGAAAATACGGCGTGTCGAGTAGGAGAAGCAATCCTTTGCGTCGTTTCGGACACGGTGTATTTTCTACGCGATAATTAATCAACACGGTTGAACGAATAACCGCGAGAATGCGTGAGGAGAACCGATTTTCTAATGATATCGGGTTATCTTTACGCCATTCTTCTTCACCAGTTTCACCTGGACCAGATTTTCTATCCAACCCATTATAACGTAATTCTTGAAAGTTTTCCATACAATTAAATTTGTAACATTAAGAGAAGAAACAGATTTCTCGATTAAACCATGACTCATATCTCTTCCCTCTTCCCAATTCCCTGGGTATGATTTGTACTCGTATCACCCCAGAGAATTACACCAATTTTGTACACATCTTGGATTATGGTTGCCAGGTGCACGTAGTGGTTGCGGTACGGATTGTATGTATGAATAACTACCTGTATATGTAATAACTTGTATTACCGCTGAGCTAAGGTTGACCTCGACGAAGAAGACGCCCCGGGTTCCGAGTACCGTAATATACCCGATAACGTAAGTTGGTCGATAAGGAAATCCACTCTGATCCTATTCCGTTTTAGTAGAATCATGTCCTCCGTGAGGATCCAGAGGTGTAAGTCGCGATCGGCGCTTGTACTTGAAATTCTGGTCAGCGTCTGTACACCCTACCGAATCTTCAAATTCTACGTATGAAACCTCGAAAGTCTGCGAAAAATCAACCCGATGATCAATTTATTCGTCAAACGGTAGACGAAACGTTTGGGTTCGAACCGGCATCACCGAGCGTCTCCGAATCCTGGGATCTGAAGGTCCAAACTAGAATTTGCAAAGCTAGTTTACACCTGAAATTGCCCAGAACGGACATAACGCGGGATTTTATTAAATGCGAATGATACTTTCATAGTCAAACTCTATTCCATACCCCCGAGTCGTCAGTGAGAACTTGTGCAATAAAACTCGAACTTCTATTCAGACCGATGATGAATTTATGGTCATAATTAGGTCTAAATCGAACGCGTCACGATTGGAATAGAAGCGAAAGTTTTCGGGCAAATGTATAGAATAAACACGGAGCTGTTTTGCGGGTAAGGAGGAGCGTTGAGCTAGGCTCAATTTAGGCATGGCCAATCAATCACACAGCTGATGTCACGATCGTTGGTTCATTAATCTCTATAATTGAATCGATATCATTGGTATCGATAAGATCGTATTGGCTCGCAGTAATTATCCGCAATGGTAATAAATCATACTTGAAATACGACTGACTGATAGGATCCAAATATCGGGGCAGGCTAAACGATCGAACGTCTCTCTGAACATCGAACTCTGATCGACCAGAATGATTCTAAGACCTCCTCCTAGCGCAGCTGGGAACACCTGATACCGCGAGGACCCCACTGAGCCTCGTTAACGACGTAATGATCAATCGCGTTCGATCGATAGCTGGAAAATCAACTTTAAATAATAATCGTTATTATTGTTAGTTGTGTCGAAAACCGGATGACTGAGTCGGGACAAAGAGGCAAATAAGAAACGCGGCGTCATTCTTCCGCGAATAAAGTCACAGTCGGTCGACGGGAAGTGATATGGCTTGAAGAACCGATAGTTAAACAATAATTAGCTACACTTGCCTGAGTTTTTATTCGTAATACGCCACGAGGGGATGACTTATCGGGTGAATTATTTCGCGGACGAAGAATTCCCTCGATCACAATTATCGCCGATGATTACGCTTTCAATTTGATCTTTCATTCGCGGGGGACAGAAAGTGATGATTCTTTCCTGTAATTTCGATGGCTCACATTTGCGTGGAATTATTCGTTGCACAATATATCCAATATGGTGGAGACCGATAATTTAATGTGTCGATAAAAAAAAAAGGATAAAATAAGAAATAAAAATAAGCCATTTGCTTTCTTGCTGTAGGAGAGAGCCAGCTGCGCTAATGTAAGTAACAGTATGAAATTATCAAGTCCTGCTGGTGTCCGTTATAAGAAATACAAAGCGAGTTCGAGAGGCGCGCTTAGCTTCAATCTTCGGCTTTCAATCGGTCGATGTTCTCGTGGCTCGGAAAGGCAATTGTCTATGTTTTGAGGGAGCCCCCCTGTCCTCCTAATAATAGGGTCTTATAATAATTCCGTTTCTGCTCACACACCGTCGAGTACTACACTTGCCAGCGACGACGTTCATTGTGCTTATTTCTTCGTTACGTCAATCTCAATCTCAATCTCGATCCTTGATCGCTCCTCGCGGTGTTTACTCGTCGCTAACGCGGGGGCATTCGGAACGAGCGAATGAATAAACGAAACCTCTAGAAAAACAATACATATTTCTGTACGTTCTAGTTTCGTTCTAAAAGTTCAACAAGTTGCATCCGATTTGACCGAAATCAAAATTTCAAGTCGAAAATAAAATTGAAGAGCAAAGGAATCTAGGATTCAGAAAATCAAACGCGAATTTCTATTTCGACTCGAGGAGCGTTCTGCTTTCTGTCGTGAAGTCTCTCAGAAGACGCGAATTCGGAGAAAACTGTATCATTCGAACGGCATGGTCTCGTATTCGAATTAAAGAGGTAATTAATTACGGAGAAGGATAGAAAAGGTCCTTACAGGCGCTGATTCTTGAACAGATCTCAGTAATTCAGAAGATACCGTATTGTCATGATAATATGCGGAAGTTGCATCCTGGTACGGCTGTCCAGTGATCGCAGTAACAGCGCATGGCAACGTTTGTGCGAAAAGAGCAAAGAAAAGCAAAGCAAAAGCAAAGCAAAAAAAAAAAACAAATTAAAAAGCCTACAAGCTGTGTAACAATAACAACGCTGACAAGACCCTCCGCTGCGTGTTCGGCTAATATTTACGCATTGTACGTAGCGCATACTGATGTAAGAATATAGGTAAGAAAAGGAGGTAAAAGTAAAGAGAATATCAGCAATGGTAGAGAAAAAGAACTGGAGAGAAGGCACGAGGTGCAGAAACCGATTTCAAAGAGGAATGGTGACCAAGTATCACTACCCCGGTCCAAATATTGCCAAAGACTGTCTGCAGGTATTCAAATCGTTATTAATTACCACAATGAAATATAACGCGAAATGAATCCCGTATAAAGAGATTCGCGAATTTCTACTACACTTCAATGTCGCGTTATTAATTACAAACACAGACATACTCGGATTGTAAATTGCAATTAAATCGGTCGGCAAAGGCTTCCATAGGATTCCCGCACCTGGGGACTCCGGGAATCCACAATTCAGTAGCTCGATAAACTCCAGTGTCCAGGGTAAGATTCATAGATTTGCGATATAGTCCCGGTGCAGTTGGGCTAACAAGGTAAGAAAAGGGACGGGTGTTGGCCCTAGCTGGTGCTGGATATGCATACACATGCCTACTACGTAGATATTTACCGCGTCTTCGTTCGCGCATTTCGTTGTCGGACCTTTTTGCGCGAATAAATATAATATACAAAGGTTTTGTGCGATCCGAGAAGGCAAGGTGGCCGGTAGGTAGGTGAGTTAGAGTTTGATCGGTAAAAACTGATTTCACGTTAACGGAGAGCGCGAATTTGCCATTTCTGGTCTCAAAGCCAATTACCTCGAGCTCAAGCTCTTGACTGTCTGCTTATATATATATGGCGCACGACTAAATGCATAAGATCAGAGTGTGAACACCGGGCTGAGCTCCGGCTTGAAACGCGGGAATCGAGCGCAGGGGAGAGGAAGAACCTGCGGTTTATAAGGGCACGGTGGGAGAGGCGATCTTTAATTATGGATTCTAAACGATAATTGTCACGGTTTACGATCCCACTTCGTCATTGCGCTGCCTAAACGACGCGCAACCCGGGTTCTAATCGACGCCGACGAACACGAGTTTGTTCGAAATTTAAAGAACGTGACCCACAACAAGCTGTGGTCGTTTGTCGAGTAACTATGAATGAAACCGGATCGAAATTCAATAGAAATAATCACCTTCTATAGTTTCAATATCATTTGTAGTAGAGACGGTAAACTTTGCCATTATCTGAGAAATAATCGCCAGACTTGACATTGCTTTACAGAATGCCAAGGGCCAGAGAGGAGGCTCGATAAATTTTAATTCCTAGATTTCACCACGCCGTTAGGTCCATTATATACCTTGTCGACATTTTAACCGAACCATTCGATACTGATCAAAAATACCAATTTATATTTCGAAATAATTTCCTCTTTTTTTTTTCCTTGAACCGAAGGTGAACGTAAGTTTACGATCATGGTAGACGATTCATCACCAACGAGCGAATAAATTATACAAAATTAACGAAAGCTAATCCGAATCGTGCGAAATTGAATTCAGGATTCGGGAATTTGGAAAATTTGAAATAAAATAAAAATGAAAATCTCGTACATATAGTTGAATAGGTCTGTTCGAGAGGACCACCGTGTAGGCACGTATACATACATATATGCATCGTATAGGTCTAGTGCCATATAGTCTCATTAGGTGAGCTTAGAATCGAGATAATTAACGGCATAGAATAAATAGTAACCAGTTATACACGGGCTCGTGGTTGGATGGCATCGCGTAGGTATCCGAGGTATTCATATCCTTTGAAGTCTCTTTTTTTCTAGTTTGATTAATCCGATCCGTACTTAGTTACCTACTTCGAACTTTGGTCTTTCCACTTTACGCGCCTTTTTCTATTTTCCCTTTTCCCGCTCCTCGATTCTTTTCCAGTAAAGTATTCTCACCCTACCGCTTAACCCTTTCACCGTTGAATTATAAACGGACCGCCGCCCGCCGTAGCCGAATTATAAATTATACAAAAAATTGGGGGAAAAAAGGTTGGGTATATATATTTCATACTTCCATTGGGTCACGTGACACGTCTTCTAATGCCCTGGTTTAATACGGTTACGTCACTCAATTAATCATTGAAATTTACGGGGCGTCGGCGAAGCTACTTTTTTCATCGCGTTAGAGACGTGGAAAAAAGTATGTAACGCCGTAGGCGACGACTTATACAACTTTTTTCCATCCTCATCCTCAACCTCTCCAGAGTTTCATTGGAACCATTTCCACAGCGTAAGTCGTAAAAAAATAGTTCCATACTCACAATATATTCCATACTCGTAAGAAAGCGTGAAATTTTTGGCGATCCAAGCATCTCGCGATAACGCGATTTGATACCCGAACCGCGTGGAACAAGAAGCTCGTCGAATCGAATTCTTCTAACGGCAGCGAGTTCTGGTTCGAAAGATAAAAGCCGATTCGAATATATTCGACGAGGAGTAAACTCCTACTTCACTGTACCTCGACCGAAGTCGGCGATCCGCGAGGTAGCTGACCCACCCGTGTGCAACGTGCTCTTTCGTTCCTACGCATCTTCGTCTTAATTGGTTCCGAATATTTGGCCAGCAGTTATATACTCTTTCCTGAAACCTTGTCGTCGTGTTTCTTGCCTGGAATGGACGTAACGCGCCCCTCGACGGATGCAGGCTGTCGTTTTCCTCCTGATCCAAACATATTCCCCATATCTACCACGTATTCATAATTGGCATAGAATGGCCAATACTCGTAGGCACTCACGAGCACCGCACATAATTCATAGAAGTATTGTATGCATGTATGTACGTGGGTACTCCGTATAGTGAAAGCAGCCCAAGTAAGTAAGTTAGAGACGTTGCCGATGCTTTTCCCGAAGGTGGTGGGTATATCCGCGGGTAGATAGCCGCGTGGAACCGTAGATGAGGTCCGGGGAGCTGGTCGTGATGTCCTGAGGCTACCACGGACGCGGTCGAGCGCCCGCGATGCAACGCCGGTCACCAGAGAATGCTATTCCCGAGGATGGTGAAGGCGGTTCGAAACGGGGGAGAAAGAAATTTGTGAGCCTTTCTCGTCGCTTGATAATTTTCGTCCAACGTACGCGCAGAGATCTTCTACATATATGTTCAAAAATGGCCGAGGGTAGAGGAACGGGGGATGGGCTATTATCCTTTTCGGAAGTTCTTTCATCTTGGTTACGAAACTTTGGAGCGAGGACGAAGAAGGATCCCACGGGTTGGCTGGTGTAGTTGCGTGGCGGAGGTTCGGCGACGTAATACGTAGTGTGCAAGAGAAATAGAATGAAGAAAATGAAGAAATTCAAACTAGTCCAAATACGGCGTAACGGTACGCCTTTAGAAAGCCGCAATACTGTCGAGAGGATTAATATTCCGAGAGACTGTGATCTGTAGTTAGCCGAATCACCATAACCATTGTCCGGGATAAATCATGCGTAAAAAATAACCCCAGCCAGTTTACCAGTTCGAGACGGAGAGTCAGCCGAACTTCCATGCAGGGATAATCACATCGAAGAACGTTCATCGCCGAATAAATAATACGAGGATAAAAGGTAAACAAGTAGAAATTGCGACTGAAAGCGATCACGAACGGACCACGGGTCGAAGATGAGAAGCAAATTCCGCTCGTCAATGACATGGCTGAAGCGGAGTTGGCGCCAGGTCAATTAGCGAACTGGGAAGTAATGAATTGACCCCGTAGCTCAGGTATAGCTTATGGTCGTTTAACCGCCGGATGGAGAAAGAAGGTTGATGGTTCGTTGTTCGCGGAAATTGTCGCCAGCGGGGAAGAAGGTGGAAGATATATGTGTACATATATATATGTACCATACATGTGTGTGTAGTATCCACCCCGTTTCTGACCACTTCGGGTTTCCTCGATAGGCGCAGCAGCACTTGGCTGGGGTCCTTGGTCCTTTTAATGAGCCACGGCGCCTCCCAACTACGGGCACTTGCCGATACCATCGCGTGGTCCCTTATGCACCCATTGTTATAGGTTTGGTATCGCCAGTCCAGGCGAGGCTCTTCGGTGTCCCCATTTTATAATTAAACACCGTCGTCTCCTTTTCGAGGCTTATAGGCAAAGAGAGAAGAAAGAAGAGAAGAAAATAGGACGGTGTACCGTATCTCCGTCGACAGCGGTTACCTTGGGAGATAAAGGGGATGGGGGAAGTAAAGGGAGCATGTCCCGCGTGCCGTTGCCTGCCCGTATCAGAATTACAGAGATTCAGCTTGTTTAATTACTGGTATTACGCTTCTGCTCTTCTGTCTGGTCCAGCCCGATACTTCGAGCATGAAACAATACGCGAATCGTTGGATGGCGAACGACGTACGACCCGATAGGAGTGCGAGGCTGCAGCAGCTTTCGTAATTCGTAATTCGTAATTGGTTTAAATACCTCGTGCAAAATTACCACTCCGAAGAACCTCCAGCAATTAGAATCTTCTTATAATAAAGGTTCGTGTTTGCCCCTCACTTTATTTTTTTTACATCTCCAAAGGGTAAAACTACCCGGCGAATTTACACTGTGCGACGTATCGCGAAAGTCCTATCATTGCGAAAGTTGGAAACCTGCGTCCTGTCGCGCTCCTGATCCGTCCTGATGAAAGGAATCTGCTATTTGATCCTCACGTTCGAGAATAGTGCTCGAGAGTTGTTACACGAAATGCCCGAACCGGAGGGTTGGTACAGTGGCCAAGGCGAAATGAGGATAGCAATAAATGAAGAAGGATCTCCCCGAAGAGGAGGCGTATGGTGCGGCGAGCACATCCTTTAGCAATTAAAGCCGAACAAGAAGTTGCGACGAGGAGTGTGAGGAGGAGAACGACGAGAAGACTGCTAACTACTAAATGTACCTTCGCCTCATACAGCTGGGGTTCGTTAAGCGAAAATCAACACGAACGACTAAAAGCGCGACGAGAAACTTTATAGTGATTGTTTATTCAGTCGCTTTTGAGGGCACCGCGCGGTCCAACCAAGACGACAACCCGGTGATAATTGCGTTCCATTTTTCAACGGACTGCCAGACTTTGACCGTAAAATTGACTCGAGAAACTGTTGCCGATTCCTACACACATTTCGCAACGCAACGGATCGTAGGGAATAAGTCTTCCTGGTCCAGCGCGTGAATGGAAAAAGCGTACAATTTGTTGGGTATGTCGGTGGAATGTCAAAAGACGCGAAGCTAACTGCGGACGATATCCTTTCACAGTGTGCTGCTCGAATTTGCCTGGGCAATTCAAAAAGTAGGATGCGTTCAAAGATTCGCACAAGCACAATTAAATTTCATAAATTTATCTCCGGTTGTCAGTCAGTCCGCATCCTCCCGCGTACAGAAAGATCGTGAGATGAATCGAGCCGCTCGGCTTGCCCTATCTGAATCAGTTGTACATTTCTAAAAATGAGCACAGACCAGCGGTCTAGCCTGCATCAGGACTTTTGTGCGTTACTACAGTTGAAGCATTGTGTTCTTTGTCGGTATGCTTCCGCACAACATCGGCAGTGTTACCGAGGTCCGATATCAATCTACTACTATCAGGGGCGCAGTCATTCCCAGCTTCACGGTATGCTGTGCTCAGCCTCCTAAATTTTCGAGAACATCTCATCGCCGAAGAAACGCGAGGAGGAGGACCGCATCCAGTCAAGTTCGCGAATCGTTGTGAGATCGACTAGGCTTCTCTGTTTTTGAGGCACTTCTTCATTCTTGCTGAGGTACTGGAAGCGGGTAGTATGAAATTTCACGATCCGTTAGATTCTGACGACGATTTAGTCCGACGTTTTATACGAGACGTTTTATACTGCAGGATAACTCAGGGCTATCGAAGCTGATATCTCAGTTTGTTTCTTGAGCTCTTGAAGTATTAAATTTACGCCACCGTGAGACTGTTTTATCCCTTTCATAAAACACTACTCCGGGGTATTCGTACGATTGCGGAATAATCGGCGGAGGTATTGTTACAGACGTCAGTCTCACTCATCCAAACGATTCCCAATCGTAATGTACTCTTCTGTCGATTGGTAATCTAGTAAAGTTAAGTAAATTTACGATCCTCTCCGTACGTCGATCGCAAACTATCGTTTGGGATGGTCTGGAGTCAGAGTTGATCGTTTGAGATGTTGCTGATCTCGAATTCAGCATCTGTCGAAGAAAAGAAAAAGGTTCCTTTTCCGCGGATCCGGGCATTTCCCCCGGTATCAAAGAACAACGTTGCGGTTTCCGAACGAGTTTTCCACAGCTTATGGATACGTGTTTCTCCGGATTTGAAAGAATCGAGAAAATGTCGAAGCGTACCTATAGTCGTTAGAACGGAAAAGTAAGCGACGTGACCGTATTAGGAAGCAGAACTATCCCCGAGTCGTTCTTCGTTCTTCCTCGATGAATTCTGGGAAGACTTGACTGCCGCGCTTCAACGGCGTAAAACTCGCGGCTGTTGGCTTGACCAACCGCGTCTCCATCACTCGTACCGTAACAAACAAAAGGCACGAAGAAATTAGCACAAGTCACCGACTAACCAGACGCGTCGACGTCCGCGTGTAGCTCGGCGCGAGCGGCATCGACTCCTTAAACTCCTTCGGGGAAGAGTTATCCGTGAGATAATGGCGCAGCGACCGAATGGTCTTTGACGACAAGAGGGTTACGTGCATCGGGACATTGCGCGAATTCTCATCTCTCTCATTCTATCGACTCATGTTTATGCAGCAGCTGTTCACGGCATGGTGAGTCACGTGTGAGTGCCTCCTCGAGCCCGGTACCCGGTGGTTTAGGGTGGCCCACGAAGGCGTTCGTAATGTTTGTCAAACTGGTTCCACTGGTGCAGGTTATTTCTTGCGACCCTGACTCTAATCGCGGCAGCCTTCTCGGCTCGTAAGGATGACTCGGAATGGTCTAATGAGTCGATGCTCTCCGTCGCCCTGGTACACGAAGACATCGTGGATTGAGTGGGGAAAAAAAAACGACAAAATACTCGCAGAAGATAATTCTCCCGCTGATCGAAAGACCTTGAGCAAGTAGACAGGTGCTCGCAGTTCTCTCCACTCTTCGGTTTACGAGGAGACTCCCCGTGGCAACTGCGAATATCGGTGAGAGGAAAGACGGTTACCGTTAACCGTATTCGCGAGTATCAGTAATTCAGTAGCACTTTTGATAACACGTAGTGAAAAAGGAAGAGATTACCGACGTAAACTGTTGAGGTGCAGTCAGGCGTCAAATATGACGGGATTCAATCGTCAATAAAACTGTTTCGCCGCAGGTATGAACGAAAAAAAGGTGGGATGGGGGAGAACAATTTGCATTTGCAAAATGGCTCGTCGTGAACGTGACGTTGGTCGTGGGTTGGTCTGGTAGAATCCCAAGGCGTGAGCGAGACGGGATATCGTCCGGCGTAGGTATCGATGGAGTATTTTAAAAATTGGTCGTAGCGTTCGATGATCCGAAATGGATAGAGACTTCGGGAACGTGTGACGAATTTGGGATGACCCAATCAAGGAGCGTAGTATAATGATCTCGTCGGCTTTTCTCGTCCGCTGAGAAGAGAAGACGCGAGTTCTTTGGCCGGCCGGTCGGAATACTCGGCGGCGAACCACCCTAGATTGCATTACCATGCTCGAGCCATTATCCGCGAAGAGCTCGGGTATCTTTTTTCCCTAAATAATAAACCCCGGCTTTTATATTCAATGTAGATTCAACCTTACCATATCGGAGCGGAGCGAACGTGTGTCCGTTCACGATAGGACTGGGGCTTTATGAATATATTCCTTCGGGACCTAACGACCGGCTGGAATAATTGGCCGGATTCACTCCGCGAGAGTCATGGGTCGAAACTGGGATCCCATCGTCTATGGCCAGGTTACGGCACGGTATATCATCGCGAACATTTTCCCTCACGTGTGTATTCCACCTTCCATGTCTGTTCCGACAGTTTTTCACGCTTCTCATAGGTTCAACGAACCGAAAATTAAACCATAGCAAAAGTCGACCCGGCTACTTTTCCAACCCGATACAAGGTTCCATGCGTTTCCGCCGCTTAGACCCGAGTCCAAGGACCGAGGTAAGTCGACATCGTGTCGGTATTTGCATTTTAAATACACCAGGGCGCTACCACAGGGAATCAGAGACGCCTAACGAACTACCTTCTCCACCATAGACACAGGGTTGCCGGTAGCCAGTTAGCTACATTCAACAAACTACCGTCGGTCGTTTTTGCATATTGCAGGTTTTAGCCACGGTCGAGGAACACGGTGGTGGAAAAAACTCCTCGGCATTCCGGAGGCGATGGGATAGGAGCATACGATACGGTCGACGCTTATATCCAAGTCGCGTGTGCGAAATAGTTTTGGAAAATAAGCTGATTCCACCAGTCCAGGTACAGGGGCGATGAAATTCCGATAGTTCATTATCTTGGGCAGAATTTTCTCCCGGTTTAATTGAACGGGGTTCCGGTGAACAGGCTGCAGCACGCGCTGGCAACAGTCAGGATGACTCGTTCATAGATGAGGTTCTCAGATAGCGACCGTTACTCATGGTGACGGTAGACCGCGAACACCAACCGCGACAGAACGAGGTTCGCTCTTCGCTCATGGAGTTTGACTCGCGGTAGGTACCAACGTATGCGTAAGGTTAATACCTGGAGAACGGGAAAAATAGGCACAGCTTTCCGCTCGTCACCGTAAGTTAATCGCAGCTCTTTATTGGGAAAGGTGTTCATACGTCGTGTGAAATTCACCAACCGAGTTCATTTCTTAAAATCGGATCAACCGAGGTCAGAGAATGACCAGCGAAGCCTGACGCGAGACACATCCAGTTCCTGTACCCAGTTACATGCAACCGTCGAAAGGCTGAGGCTCGGACCTCGGTTGATACGTGAGGCGATAAAGATATCGGAGCAATGCCGTCACGACCCGACTGGACCGCTCCGAGCCAGCTGCGTGCGTTAATCGTGCTCGCAACTTGCAACGCGAATCTCGGAGACCACAGAGAGCGAAGTATGAGATGAGTGTGGGAGAGAGAGAGGAATAAGGAGTTTGCGAGTAATTCTCGGATAGTTTATCGAAAGGCGGGAAATTGACCTGGCAAGTTGTGTCGTTGATTTGGTGTTGGGTTCTAAATCGGACAGGTATGATACAGCCGAGTTTGTCAAACCATCCCGAACTTTGTACCGAGTCGAATAGAGCGGTTCGCCGAACAAATGGGATTTGCCATAGAAGCTGTGAGCGAAACCGCGACAGTTCGATAAAATATCGTTATGAAATTTCAATTTCAATCTCCAGATATAAATGAAATATAGATCGGATAGATCCGCCTCACGGCGAGAACAGTGATCAGGATAATTGGGGACAAGGCGAGAGAGTGTCACGTAATGAATTAGTAAAAGAGACGCGATATCGTCAAGACCGCACCTTTTGGATCGGGTAAAACGAAAGAAATGGATTCGAAGGGCGAAGAATATGAGGTTCGACCACAGTAAATGGTCCGACCTTATTACGAGACTCGGTTGAATAGATAGCTGCGAGTCGATCGACCGTATTTCATTACCGAGATCCTCGGGGGAATGGAAGACGAAATCTCTCCGGCGATTCCGCTTGGAATATCAAAAGACAAAGAACCATCCGCATTACCCGGCCTCGTATTTATGTATACAGACGTGTTATTGCCAGTGTGGGTCGTAGAAGTACGGCCCTTGCGCAATCCCGTTATCCCTTTTATAATAATGGCCTTAAGGAAGCCGAAGACATAGAGACAATCCCAGATCCTTGTGGCAGATACGAATGGGTGAAGCCCGGTGGAACATTGATGAATAGACAAGAGAGTAAACAAACGTGTAGATACCGGATGGCGGTGTGCTACCGGCCACGACCGAGATGAAGACGATAAGTTATGTATAGGATAGAGACTTGTGACGTTGTACGATTGTGGTGGTACACGAACCCGAGCAATGGTCACCGCCTCCATCGAAACTAAAAATAATTCAATACGTAAGGAGGAATTTAAATCCAAGAATTCTTGTCAGCATGGAGCAAAGGGCGTAAGAGGTCATGTTTATTGCGGATTACGAGCGGATTTCACCGCAGCAGTGATAGACGGTCGCTTTTAAGGCGAATGGATATTCCGACGACAAAGCTGGACCACAGGGCAGCTGGAGGGAAAAAAGTGGGACCGAGGAAGGGGCATTATTATCGGGTGAATACGCGAGTGCTAATGCATTGCAAATGAGTTGACGCGGCGAAAAGGTAGTTTCGAGAATGCGACGGTCATAAACTTGGGCTCCGTGAGACCGAAATGATTACCTTATTCTCGCACCGTCTTTCCCGTATCTCAACGCTGCGTTTTTAACGACGATCAACGCACTGCTTCGTCAAATAATCACCAGACTTTATTTTTGCCGATCATTCTCCGATCTTGTCAGCCTTTTATCTTTGAGTTACTCTGCCGACTGCGTGACGGGGTTCGGTGAATAGTTTCCAACGGCAAAGAGCTGACTCGGGTCTTATGAAGAAAAAAAATTTCTTAAATTTGGTGGGCCGATCTGACCACTCGTGCACTCGTATGAATTTGCGTGACAATGGTGACCGCACTTTTTGGCGTCTGCATCGGAGCATCCCGAAACGTGTTCTCCCGCCGTATAGGGTTCTTTCGGTTCAGTTTTATAGCTTCTTCCGTCGATGGTCGCTGGTCGCTGGTCCCTGCGAGCACGCATCCCTGGAGCACGGTCTCTTCTGGGTCCTCGGGGCCCCGAGGGCGGAGGACTCCGCGGAGGCTCGCGTGTTCGAGATAAATAACGACCGGAGACAGGACAATGTGTCTGGCGCTGGTGTCCTTGCAAGCTTGCGCGAACTGGGTAGGTATATTAAGGCACTGTCATGACTTTGACTCTCTTACTCCATAAGACACCAGTTTTTCCATTCCATTTCATCTCATTACCTTCGCCGTCCACGAACAATGCACAACTTAACATGTTCGAACGATCGCTCGACAATACGGACGTACAGGTAAACATCTTCGCCATACGCGAGGCGTGGCTCTTGTTCGAAGCGGTAATGCGTCATCCTGACCCACGCATCGACCGGTTCGTACCGTGTATAGTTTGACATTATATGACGATTCGAGGAGTGAATGATGCGTAGAGCAGAAAGCAGAAAGCTGAAAGCCAGAACTTGAGGACTCCGTGCTGAGCGACATCGATGTCATTGGGAATCTCCCGGGGTCCTGACGTATCGGCTTGTTGAGCGATACGAGTTTTCGAATTTTTCTTCGACAATCCTCCTGCCCTCTGTTCTCTCCTCTCTCGACTAGTAGGTATGTACATACCTACCTCGTGATTCACCGACTCTCCATCCCTCGCCAATTACTCATTACAAGCGGAAAGTTTCGGACATTTTTTCTCATCTTTCGGGAATTGCTCAGAGTGCGATCCGTCGGATCTTTCGACTCCTCAAGGGATTCACCGCGATTAGTGATAAAGGTTATAACGAGTTTGCAGGGGTCGTCGCTTAAAATGGTGATAAAATCAGCCGTTTCATCTACGGCTACGTGACGCAGGTCTTCAGGTATATGGTAGGGTATAGGTGGGACTCTTGAGTTGTTCTGTGCTCCCCGCCTTCTATGATTTACGTTGAGAGTCTTAGATCGTGCGCTATCTAGTCTTAGCGGATCTGGTGCTAAACTTTGTGCCGCAAAACACGAATGAGGTAAGAATTCACGGCGAGTGGGTATCTCGCCGGATGAAATCTTGATCGGATGAGAGTGAGGAGGGATTCTTACATCTCGAGATCCTTTAATTCCAGGAAACTTCGATTTATAAGGTATAAGAAAGTGTACAGAGACAATCTCCTCTCTCGTGAGAGACCCAGGGCGATAATTGGCGTCCGGTATCCGACCCAATCACGCGTCGGAAGTAACGGGGCTTCGGAAACTAAGAAGAACCCACCGAGTCGGAATGAAGGCGTCGACTCGATTCGCGCTGTGGGACCTCTAAGACAATTACATTAACCCCGCGAAGGATAGGGGCAGAGATAGCGCCTCTATTCAAATCCAGACAAATGTGCGCGTCTCTTTAACGGACAAAACGATCACTCCTATCCGAACGCTCCGCTCGCCTTTACCTCTCAACTCGTTATTCGACTTACGTACGGTCAGAGCCGCGCGAGTCTCGATCATTCTTCGGAACATGATGGGAAAAAATAACCAAATGGAAAAAGCGGTCCAGCGACGCACGCGCTCGCTAGAGGCGTCGGGTAATAACAAACTGTACGGGACTCCGTTCTCCGAGAGCTTCTCCGTCCATAATGTATCATCCGGGCACTCAGATACGTTTTCGCATCAAGGTTGAACCTATTCTCAGAAGCATTTCCAAAATTTTTTTCCCGTTTTTCACGGGACTGGTCTTCCGCATGTAAATCGAACGAAGTTCAACTCGTAGGCATATACCTCAACGCGCTGAAGAAACGGAGAACGAAGTCGAGTTAAGAAACGAGAAGTAGAGAACGAGGAGTTCGCAGGATGGAAGCCATTGTGCGTCGAACACAATGCGAGGCTCCGGGATAAAGCTAAGAGTAATCTACATCTTCAATAATATATCATGCGGTTCTGTTCTGTTCTGTTCCTCTTGGAGGCTGCACCGTGCTCGGGTATTGGCGTAGGTGAACGGCGCGGCGCCGCGAGTAGCTGCGGTATTGAGATATCTTTACGGGGGTGAAGAAAAGGCTCGCTTTTGAATGCCTTTGCGGCAGCTGATATCATCGACTCGAAACCAAAGCGCGGGTGTCAGGGGATCGGGGGAACGTGAGGAAAAAACCGAAAGGAAAAATTTCGCAAAAATATCCTCTTCCGATCAAGAGATCTCACGATATACCCGATACGTCTGGGTGCAGATATGGTTCATACGACTCGTGGATGTAATTCGTCGAGATAGTCTAGCCGCGAGGTAGGTAGATATTTGCATATGCGTCTAATTGCGGTATAAGAAATACGGGCTATTATAGTTATTAATATTTCTTCATAGCTGAAGCGATCTGCTGTAGGTACGCTGTGTGAGAATGCTGGACCGATAGCTGCGGGGTCTCGGCGATAAGCGTCCAGTAAGTAATTGTGCCCGGGTAAACGCATTTGTTTTTGAGGAAGATATTACCTCCGCCTATCCAACGGTACGAAGACTGTCTCGGACCTGTATCAGGGGTCAAAGCGGCGGTATCAGCTACACGTATGTAAATTACATAATGGCTGAGCTATGGCCGGTATCTCGGATCTCTCGATATATTTCCTCGATCTCGCGACCGACATTCTCGATATTTTTCTCCCCGGGTGTTCTATCTCCCGCATGACACTATCGGATGATTGTAACGAGGAGATGTGTGTATAATTGGAGTCGGGTCCGTGCCCTTTGTTCGCTCTGGAGTATCCCCGGGCCTTGTATCGGTGCTTGGATCTTCGTGAAGTAATGATAATCGGGAATCTTCGGAGTCCATTTTTCTCTTGTTTAGAATTTTTCACGAAGGGTGGAAAACGGGCTGCGAGACTCCTACGGTGCTTCTCTTATAAATAAACCCCGAGGAGATGCAACAACGGGAGTAAACCGAGCCCCGTACGACAAGATAAGTCTTTGTGCCCGGCGACCGAGACGGCGAACGGAGATCGGGTCCAGCTCCCGATCTCATATTTCGCGGATACCGCGATCATATTTTAAGCTGCCGTCTCGGTCTTGCGGACAAACCCGAGTTCCACCCTGCTCCTTTATTCTCTATACAATTTTACCTTCTTTTCTTTTTCTATTCCAGCTCTCGACGGCCGCCAGTCTTCTTATTCCTCTTGTTCTTCTTCTACCTCTTCTTCCTCGTCTTCTTCTCTGCTCCTCGGCAATATCCACGTCTGTTAAAAACTCTGCGATCTTTTTCGTCCCACTTTGATATGTTTCGGGTCCGGAGGCATAAGAGTAATTAAAAATCACGCGGGTAGGTATAAGTACCGTGATTCCGTGTACTCAGCATGCAGTCATGGAATATAAGAACACTCCGAGGATTTCTTTACTCTCCATCGTCGTTAACGCGGTCTTCAGTCGGTTACCAAGTAAGGGGTACCTGCGCCGCCAACTTGTTTTTATTTTGGCTGTCACTGTGCCCTGGTCGAGGCTCCCACAACACGCTATAAGGGGGCCCCCTGCCTCCTTGAAGAAGGGCCGTCTCCCCCGGCCTGCATAAGAGCATCGAGAGGCTCGTGTAACACAATACGGTCTTTGTTTCGCCGCTGGTCGGGCTCTCTGGCTGCTCCTGCTGCTGCCGTTCTCGAACACTCGAGGAATAGACCCTAAGAGAGGTCCTCAAAGACGAATATTTACAGGTAGGTCATATATACATACGTGTATACATATATGTGGAAGCCTGTACGAGCCACGTGTCCTATACGCACTGGCAGGACTCCTCCTCTTCTCTTACCTCCGTGGATTCGCTTCTTTATGTTTTCCTTCCCTTTCGATTTTTTTTTCTTTTTTTTCTGTTTTTTCTTTCTTCTTTTTTTCCACAATTTATTCATACGCGGTAACCACCGCGCCGATTATACGGAATGAACCGTACATCGTAACAGGTGAATGAGCAGCTCGAGGAGACAGGTTGACGAAGACGCAACCCCTGCGTATGCATACCTATTAGGGTGCTTTTTTTTTGGGACTATTTTTTTTTCTTCGCTCCCGGCCTGAAATTTTGTTGGAAATGCTAAAAACAAAATTCCCTAAAAATATAAGCCCTTAATATTGATATTAGGTACTCTCCCGGAACGTGAAATGATTTCTCATTTAAATTACATGGAAATTAAAATTATTTTTTTTTCAAAATTCTATAACTCGGTGGCATTTCATGCCATTATATCGCCCAAACTTGCAAATTACGCAGCATCGAGCGCTCTACAAAAGTGCCCATCGCCACTTAACTGTAACTCACACTAAAGTCAAATTTTGTAGAAATTTCTTGTATTTTTAGTGACCTGTACTGCCTCACCGGTGTGAGTTACAGTCAAGTCGCGATGGGCACTTTTGTAGAGCACTCAATGCTGAGTAATTTGCAACTTTGGGCGATATAATAGCATAAAATGCCACCGAGTTACAGCATTTTGAAAAAAAAATGTCAATTCCCATGTAATTTAAATGAGAAATCATTTCACGTTCTGGGAGAGTACTCAATATTAATATTAAGGGCTTATATTTTGAGGGAATTTCTTTTTTAGCATTTCCAACAAAATTTCAGGCCGGAGCGAAAAAAAAAAAAATAGTCCCAAAAAAAAGCACCCTAATACCTATATTATATCTGTCTCGTCGTAGAACGATCGGAGATCCATTTCTCTGATCCTTTAAGGGCGCTGAATTTTCGACGATTCACAGGGCGACGGGTAAGACGCGGAATCGGAGAGATCGGAAATCGGCTCAGCTTCCCATGCCGAAACGAACGGAGCATCAAACGAGACAAACTTCGGATAGCGGTAATCGATTGGCGAGACGATAGGTATACGTTTCGTAGATTAAGGATTGAATTTATACGGCATCTGAATATATGTAGAAATGATACCCGTACGTGAGATGTTTTACGCTTGGTACAGTAACCTACGCATGAAGACGGCACGAGGTGATGAAGTGGTATTTCTTTGAAACCGACTGAAGTTTGTCGCCTTAAAAAATGCGGTCCTCGATGATGATAAATTAACAACGCCTACGAAAAATATTATCCAATTAACGAAACAGACTTTAAAGTCGAAAGAAATTCCAACGCCAGTTCAGGTTGGACTCTAAATCATCGTTATCTAACATCTTCGATTATGCTTATATTTACTTTATCCGCTATCAAGAGATTATTTTTATTATTACGCCTTCGAGTCAAAATTTCATGTCTCCCGATTCAGATTTATTCACGACTAAAATAAACCTTGTTTTTTTTTTTATTTTATTTTTTTTTCTTTCAAACTACGTACCCCGTCGCACACACGACTATTTCCCCGTTCGTTCCAGCCTCCGATCTTATCTTATTCGGTCGAATCTTGGAAACGGGATTTCGGAATGAAACTCGTAACTATAATCGAGGCATTTTTCAATTATCAATCAGTCGAGTCGGGCGGTTTTATACATCTCAACTTTTCACTGATTTTCACGCCGTCTTAACGAGTCAGCTAATGTAATTACGGACGAAACTTATAATCGTTAATTCTAAGTGGGACGGAGACTGATTTAAAATTCTTATAAGCCACCAGCAGAGATTCATCTCTCAAAGATGCATTATTTATGAACCGTATATACCCTCTTCACATTCGCTTCTAATGACACTCGAGATTTTTCCTAAGTATCTACTCTGCGTTCTCGAACATTGAATCTTCTCCCATACCTTCTTCCGTTCTTGTTTCGAATCGACAAATTTGTTAGAAACAAATTCATGAAAAACGTATGATAAAAAAATATTTCTACCCGAAAGGCAGCAGCCGCTCCTCGACTTTGGCTCAAGCGATAAGGATTCAGGTCCGATTTATCTACGAAGCGTTCTCCTTTCTCCGCGAGTATATAGTACAGAGTCAGAGATCGATTATCTCCGTATCGCGTCTATTCCGGCACGCTGAAGTGTCAAACAATTAAAGTTGACTTACGTTGGGCAAAAGTAACGAGTTGTTGCAGCAGCCGCGGCGTATCAAGATCCTGGCTTGTCATCTCGGAAGAATTTACAGGCGACGCGAGACCAACGTTGGGTACGGCACGCAGCAGCTATCGTTACTCACGCATCTATATCTGTTTATTTATTTCAACCGTTTCTATCCCCATAAAAAAAAAAAAAGAAGAAGAAAAGAAGAAAAAATCGTGCGCAAAATTTTCTCAACCCTCGCTGATTGTTTTCTTTTTTTTTTTTGTTTTTTTCTTTTCGGTAAGGTATGCAGAAAAAAAATATATAAAAATAAATAAAAAACACCGTTAGCCGAGATATTCGAATCGATAGGAAAAAAAAAGGAAACATCGGAGCGACAATGAGACAGAATATCGGCTAGATCGGAACAATACGCGTTACGGATGACCGTCCATGATTTCTCGATGTTAAAACTAATAATCGTAACTTTCTCCGAGCAACTATACGTAACGTAACGTAACGTAAGGTAAATGTGATTTCGGAGTACAACGTCCGAGGTTTAACAATCGTCGAGAAGTTTCTCTCCGCAGAATTTGGAGAGGTTCCGTTGTCCGAGAGTCCAGGGAGTGAATTTCGAGTCAAAAAACACAAAGAAACAAAAATAAAGAAAAAACACCACTCACCAGGCATGCAGACGCAGCGAAAGGTTCCCGGGTCGTCGAGACATGATCCGTCGTTTTGGCACGGGTGAGACTCGCACTCGTTGACATTGGTCTCGCACCTCGGCCCGGTGAAGCCCTGAGTACAATTGCAGGCAAATGATCCCGGCGTGTTGACGCATATCCCGTCATGTTCGCAGGGGGATCCTGTAACACATGAAATAAAATAACTGAATGAGAATAATCGTTGGATAATTGACAGCGAATGGGTTCCACCGTCGCTTTTATCCCCGGCAGATACTCGCATGCCCAGAAGAAGATCTTTACGACACAATCTAGGGCTCCGCACTCGGGTATTAGCGCGGATAAAAGCACGCGAACGCGAATGCGGGTAAGAAAATGATTTAAAGTATCAGGGAATTAGGAGAGTCAAAGAAACAGATCCGAGGGACAATTACCGAAGGATTTCTATGCCGGTTTCCTAGAGCTCTCATTGTCGGGGATATCGTCCCTTCGCGATGCTGACGGAGGTGGTCAGACGCGCTGCATACCACCACCGTGTAAACCACTGTTTACCTGTTTTTCCACCCTAATAATTGTCTCCGGCATACTTATGCCGGTACGTAGGTACTACAGGCGGGGTATAAGAAGCCGAGAATTCGTTTGATTCGGAATATTTTCCCGGCCTCTGTGCTCAGCCTTCCAGATGTTAATTCCGAAGCCGTGTTGAAATCCATGGCGCTGAAGGATTTCATTATTTTTATAGCCAACAACGAATCGCGGAGGGATGAGATAAAACGCGGAAGATGTGTTACGGTTATAATTACCGACGACGATCGCGGGGATTCCGATGGAATTTCACGTCATGCGGTTAGCCATTAGTGATGTAACGAATGTCCAATTTTGCACATTCGCGAATGCGAATGCGAATGCGAATATTCGTTACACCGCTAATATACATATATGATTAAGAGAAGATTATGTTTTCGTTCATGTATTTGCTTTCAAATAGTAATTGAGTTGATCGTTTAATTCTAAGTCTAAAATTGTTATTGTAATGCTAAATGCTGAAGTACAGAAAGACTGATTAAGGAATAATGAATGTAAGAAAATATTTATTTTGCTCTATAAAAAAGAATTTTTGCTTGCCTTGAACTTTAACAATAAAAAATATTCAAAAAAGGTCATATTTTTTGTTTAATTCAATAATATCTTCACAATTTCAACAAACGAGATATGAGATTTTTGTGATATTCATATTCGCAAGATATTCGCATGGTTTTGCGAATGCGAATGCGAATATTCGCTACACCACTATTAGCTATACGTTGGGAGGCGTCGTTCGACACCGAATATAGACTGACGTATACCGTGTAATGAAAGAATGAGTAAAAGCCGAGCGAATCTTCCAATTACGGTACTTGATTATGCGTTCATCAAGTACCTAACGTGAGAAGAACAAGTATTGTAATTTTCGCGAATGGGTATACATGTATGTCGCCGTTCCCGCTTGTGACACGAGACTCGACTATGTTTAATCGATCAATGGCATTAGCCAGGTCCGGATTCAGTCCCAGGCTTGATTTAAATAACTTATAATATTTATAGGAGGATTTAAGATAAGCCGTATCATCGGTCATCAAGATAATTAGTTTTCGCCGGAAATTGAATAACAGCACGCGAGGAAGGACGCCCAGAAATCGCGAGGACGGGAAGACGGGAAGACGGGAAGACGGGAAGACGGGAAGACGAGGGGTCGAGAGCTAAGAAGCGAAGAGAAGAGAGGAGAAGAGAGATACGAGTCATTGCACGTGCTGCTAGCTGCGGCAGAAGCGGAACCCGCCACACGAACCATAATTAAACGCTAAATTGTTATTTTAAGTTTAATAACAACTATAATAGCCGTTCGCCCTGCACCGCTCACCGTTATTATCTAGATTGCATATTTTCTGGTAGATTAAGTTCCGCGCCTTCGTAAGGTCCGAACGGGTTTCTCACTTTTATAATACTTGTATCTACATACACACGTATACCGCCATACGCGATACCAATAAAGTATCTTCGATAGTCTTTTCGTTCGGGTATATTTCTCCCGAAAAGCTTTAATTCTCCTTCTTAAATTTTCATTTCTGGATTCTGGTAAATTTTTCATTTTCGTTTTTTGTTTTTTTTTTCAAACTAATTCGGGTGAAAAAATTGGGTCACGTGATCACGACGATAGAAGACCCACCTTATCTCGGAATATTACTGGTTTGCCCCGGAGTTACATCATTTCCTTTCGAAAATTTCGTTAAAATTTTTTTTTTTTTTAATCTGATCGGCCTCCTCTCTTCCCGGGGACAAAGACATCGTCCGAGGTAGCGTTGACCCGGTCTAATATGAGCCTACATTCGGAGAGCCGAGATTTGAAGGTAGGTCCTGGCAAAGCCGGAGGAGAAAAGGAATTCGAGACACCCACCCAGGTAGACAGCCTGCCAAAGTATCGCCTTACTTTTGTCACGGCAGTGTTGCCAACTTTCCGCAACAATGGTTCTTTGTTCGGTGAGCGCAGGTAGGATTTCGAAAAGAGCCCGAATGTTTCCTTCCAAAAACGTGGATAACGCGATCGAACGACGAACCGTATTGAAATCGGTACGGAATTATAGGCCTGATCGAAAAATCGCCGAGGGATCGAATCGCTCGGTACATGGCTCGATCGATCGGCGTCAAAAATGTCGAGGAGAACCGAGGACTGAATAAGAAGAGAACTGGAAATCACGATATCGCCATCGCATAGTCACGCTGGATGTGATCGATCAGAATAAGGAACCGTTTAAACGCCTCAGAGTTTGAATTTCATGCCGGTCGCGTGCCAACGCCTATTTCGACTCGGGTAAATCCGAAATCTTGAATGAGCTGGCCTCGCGATTCGATTAGAATTCAATCCGGCACTCGCAGTTTCGCGCCTCGCATATATCTACCGGATTTCGTGTTTTTTATCATCGCCCGAACCTGTAACGGCGAGTTCAAGATCATGTCCGTTCAATTTTCCCGCCAAACCTCGATCGCTTTTCCCGCGATCGGTTGCCCGCCTAATTTACCCGTACAGCGTAGTTCTTCGCGAGTGAGAAAATCGAAGACGGAATTTATCGCGCGGTGAGGGTAGATACCTACGTACCGACCAAAACCCGGAGTCGATCGATCGAATGATCGATCGGAATCACCGGCGTTCGATGCGCGTTCGTCAAAAATCGGGAAAAGTCAGAACGATGGGAAAACCGCCTGACATTTATCGTTCCAAGAGCATCACGGCGTTCCGAAAGACTCTTTTTTCAACCCGCAAGGTATCTAAGCTATTCCCCGTCCCTCGGCGACAAGATTATAAAAATTGAAGCATAAAAGCAGTCGCCTTGAGTTCGACTGGTCCTTCGATCAATCGCAAAACAAGAAGTCTATAAATTTGAAAAAAAAGGGGGCAAAGAAGCAGCCGTATGAGTTTTCTCTCTTTTTATCGAATCGAAGCCACGCGGAGAGGAGGTTTTATCGCAGCAGTAGCCAAGGAGGCCAGGTTTCCCCCAGTCCGGTCAGCCGAGATCGTTAAAAATTCCTATCATTAGTATCTACTTCTATCTTGATTCCTATATATGGTAAATGCATTGCAGGCCCCATAGATTATCCGCCGATACGTCTTTGCTAGCTCGCCTGGAGTAGGCAGGCGACTCTGTGAGCGCAACTGTAGTCGTCTTTCGGTCGAACCGTTGATCAGGTCTCAAAGTTTCCATCAAAACTGTGAGAGTCACGTCCGTTTCGCGGAAGTTCAAGCGCGAGCCAGTCTTCGAACATGTATCCTCGCTCCTCGATCTTTAATAAAACGCATCGCGGACCGATTGGCGACCAAATTCCAAGTGGAAAATGAAACTGATCGTCGAGCTGATATTCCGCAGACTTTCGAGGTCGCAATTGGAATTCGAAAATGTCGAAAAAACTGGAGAAAAAATAAAACCGGAATTTCTGTTCGACTACACCCACGTGTCATCGAACAAAGTCACCACGTCGTGTCCAGGCTTTTAAATTCGAACGACAGATGTACCGCGCTGCGCTAATTAGTTGGATTTTTACAGTCCTTCGGATAGATATCTCGAGTCTTAATTATCCACCGTTCGGTCACAAGCTTTCACCCCATCGTTCTCCTATTTCTCTTCGTCTGAACACGAAATTCGTTCTTCTCCGGGCTTAGATCTTTCCGAACTAAAAGAAAAAAAGGGGCGAAATAAAACGCCCGTCTTTTCGGATTACCATATCGACGACGGGGCGGAGTGGTCCCGTCCACCGTCCACCGTGACAAATATATCCGACAATTATCAACCGGCTTGTACAGAGATGAATCTCAAAGCTCGCGGTGTGGTCAGTCAGGCTGTAATCAACGGTGCTTAAGTCGCACTATCGAGCCTTTGAATCTTTGCTGGAAAAAATAAAATGAGATAAAACGAAGGGCCTAATCACTCGTAGAATCAAACAACGCAGATCGGTCGGTCGCTAAAGGACGATTTTCTCGGCATATGTGTACGTATGTATGTACGTCCCGGGCAGTTTATCACTGCCTACCGGTCGGAATCCTCGCTGTAATCTTCCCGCGGCCGTGATTTGTGCAGAATTCAGCCGTGTGCATTGAGCCTTTTTGCGCGGGGCGAAAACCCCACTAAACCGATGCCTAAGGCCCAATCTGGGAAGTCCTCGCGGCGTTATGAGTAATGCGCTAATAATTACACACTCTTCGCGAACTTTTCATACCGACAAGTTTCGCCCGGAGTCAGAGCCGGGCTAATTTACAGACGTTTAATTAAAAAGCGAGGCTACTTCTCGTACCTAACGAGAGTCCGGTCGACCGGGTTGAATAAATCTTCGATTTGAAAGACACCGAATTAAATAAATGGAGGAATAATTACCCGCGGGACTATTTTTCAGACCCGAAACAAAGACAGTTAATTAATGGAAACCGACCTCTCGAAGAATCGTTAGCAGACTGTAGCCGCGATGTAAAGATTCGAGTGGAAGGTTCACCTCCAGGTTGGTAATTAGAATCGCTAGTTTTTTTTTCTAATCGAGTTAGCGCTTAGCTGATGGGCTTTCCGAGAGAGAAGAGAGATTGATTTGATCCACCGATGTCGCGTTGGTTACAGAGTCTGGCCGAGAGGCTCGAGCTTGAAAAAAGAGGACGAGGATCGAAAGAGGGAAGAATATCTATCGATGGATATTTTCATCCGGAGTCGTTCCGTATCTCGACGGTGTGATTCGATAATTGAATTTTGATTTACTTGTATCAACACGTTTTGACGATAACCGGTAATGAATTAGCCCGTGGCTTAGACGGCGGTAAGAATAATACAGGCAATAATCCGGGTACAGAATAGAATCGTAATTAACACGGGACAGCCGGTAGTCAAGGGTTAATATTAATTAAGTAAGACCGGACCGTCGAGAATAGGCCGCAGCATGCGGTCCACACCTACCGGCTTCCTATAAGTATAAGCCGCATTATAGACCCGCGGAGATTATCTCCCGGGATAATTTGATTCAGATATAAGTCGGATAAGATTCAGGAAGCGAGCCTGCATGAGGAACTAACCTCCGATCTCTAACCCTGGATCGCGATTAGTTTCGAATTGAAATACGACGGGATGATTGAAATATATATGGGACATTCCGTGACATCTCGATCAAGATTCTAATGTAAGTCGATGTCTCTGATCGGCTTCATGATTTTTTGTATGAAAGTACATGACGAAAAACGCAGTCGCAATTTTTTTCAGAATTTTTCGACCCAGCGTATCTGACTTGTAATTTAAAAACTTGAAAAAAATACCCCCATTTTCTAAAATGCAATCCAATAATGATTTAAAAAAATGCAATCCAATAACGATTTTTTTTTTTTTTAGTTTTTGTCATTTATCTTTCAATGTGATGAAATCTCCATGTTCTAATAGGCGTCAAAAATGTTGTCATATTTCACAAGAATTTTGTGAATTTTTTCAGATTTTAGAAAACGGGGGTATTTTTTTAAAGTTTTTAAATTATAGGTCAGATACGCTGGGTCGAAAAATTCCGAAAAAAATTGCGATTGCGTTTTTCGTCATGTACTTTCACACAAAAAATTATAAAGCCGATCAGAGACATCGACTTAGAATCTTGATCGAGATCTCATGGAATGCCCCATATGTAGGACTACGTATATTCGGACAAACGATTTCGCTATTCTCGTATATTTTTATCGATTTCTGCCGTTTTTTTTTTTTTGTTTTTTCGTCTTCTTCGCAATTTTCATCACGAGTGAATCGCAGCGAGTCTCCCACGGGCTAATAACAGAGCTTACGTTTTATCAGAGGTCGCCTTCTTCGCGAAGGAGAGAATGTAAAAACGCCACGCAACCGGAGATGTCATAGCTGTGTCATTACGCTCAATTATTCAGTCGCGGAGCGGACCGCCAGGCCTTTGCATCATGGTATTGCCGGAGGGGTTGTAAAGCTCTAACATAAGAGACGAGAGCATGATCGACTACGATTATCGCGACTTGCGAACATTTTCACACACGAGCTTATTGAATTTAATTCAACATTCGACTCGCATATGTAAATTAAAAAGTTAAGATACATTTTTTTTCCTTTTTTATCAAAAAGAACACGCGCGCGCCCCAAGACGATCTAAGTTCATTTTTTGGTAAAATCATGTTTTTTTTGGAAATTTCTTATCGCAAATAGTATTTTTCCCGAAATATAAACAATTTTCGAACTGAAATGAATAAAATTTCGAAATTTTTTTCATTCGATGTTGTCTAGTTAATAAAAAATGAAGGATATTTAAATTAATAATTTTATTTTGAAACTAAATTAGTACAAACTTATTTTTTATAAGCAGATTTATTCATTCTGAGGCTCAAGTAAACTTTCTTCAGTATTTTTTAGACTTTTACTTCCGTAATGTTTTTCCAAAAAAAAAAACCATGATTTTACCAGAAAATGAACTTAGATCGTCTCGCGGCACGCGTTGTTTCTAATTTAAAACAAAAAAAAAAAAATTTCCACGCGTTTTTTCATCAAAAGGAAGCTTTTTAGGGGGCGTCGGAAAAAATGTAATTTTTAACGACCAGTCTAATATACATACGTCGCAGAAAATCCAGCGTCTCATTTACCACCGTCCGACTCTTCTCTTATCAGATCATCCCGTGTATTTCCTGGATATTCAAAGATTCGCGAATCAGCCAATTTTCTCCTCCCTTTTCTCAAATTTTTCTATGCAAATACATCGCTGCACGGTTAACTCAGCGTACATGTATTCTCCTTTCCTTCGAGTATATTTTTTTCATTTTATTTTTTTCCTATTCTTTATTAGAATAATTTATAAATAATGCAAATTGAATCCGAAACATGGACCGAAGCTTATTATCAACGAGCGGTTAAAATAGCTATACGCGACGTTGAGCATTAATAGGACGTACCGTATATAGGTAGTCAGCAGATCATTAATAACCCGGAATGAACAAAGTATATTTACGCGTTCACACGTCTAGAACGAAACATATAATAAAAGAGATAACGCACGTGAGAGTATCAACCGTTAATGATATTTTTTCTCTTTTCTCTTTTCTCTTTTCTCTCTTCTCTCTTCTCTCTTATATTTTTTTCTTTTCTTTTCTCATTCTTATACAATAATTAATTTATCGTAGCGTCACGTCCCGTACACCTATACTGGTAGCATATAGGTATAATGGCTATCATTTTAATCCATCCCATTCACTGCTGGGCTGCCCTGCGCTGTGTGGGATCTGGTACATTAATTTGGCAGTACCGTTTTCGAATAATGATACCGACCGACTTACGCAGGCCTAAAGCTAAAGCTAATGCTCCACGACATGCGCTGATGCGACTCTACTACGTCGGAGTGTTAATAAAATGAATTATTACCGTTCCCCCGTTCTGACCATATGTTTCCTTCTTCTACACTCAACACTGTGGCTCGTTTATCACCGCGAGTAATAAAGCATATTTTCGATCTTCACAATGGTTCACGGTTCTTCGTATCAACCGTCTTCCGAATTCTTTCGACGTACTTTCATACCACGCCAAAGAAATCCCCGTCCAGACGGACTCGTGTTTTCCATTATTCTGACTATTTGTGCGGAAAAGAGTTCCGAATTATAGATTTGGAAGAAAACGATCGATACTCGAATCTTTTTAGATGGATCCGTTTTGAGATAATCCCGAAACGTGCCGCGACGACCCCATGGATACATTTGAAATTCGCGGCAGGTATTATTCGACTCGTCCGCCTCTTCGTCGACCATTATTATTTCTTTATTTTTCTTTATTTTTTTATCACTTTAAACGGCATGAAATTGCGTTCAATGAAACCTCTGGGGGCGAGATAAGTCTCAATTGAGCTTAAGGAACCCTATACACGACATGTGCATCACATGTGTTGCTTCGAGCCACGACGTAGCGTGACACAGTCGTATATACTTGTTCTACAAATAGCAGATATCTGTACGAGAGAAAAGAAATAAGAGAAATGAGAGAAAGAAAAAGGAAAGAAATGTACAAACGATCGGATAAAGTTCCTTACCTTGTTCACACTCGTCAATGTCCTCGGAACAATCCAATCCTTTGTATCCGCTCGCACATGAGCAGGTGTACGATCCGTTGATGGGACTCGTGTCACATATCGCGCCCTGGTGACAGGGATTAGACGTGCAGGCATCGTCGAGGTGGCAAAGTAGTCCTGTAAATAGAGCAAAACATTTATAATAAGAAATGCAATAATTAGCGATAGACGACGAAGAACGTCCGAGTCTCCTTATATGTATGTATGCATGTATACGTATGTCTGTCATTCGGATGACCAGCACAGCCCCCCTCTCTCTCTCTCTCTCCTATATCTGTACGCGTTATTATTCCGGGACGAAGAAAAGTGTCGATATAACCAAACGCGGAGACGGCGATGTGCCAAACATAGGCATCATTAGTTCGGTAAAGAATGAACTATTCTCTCACGTAACGGTTGCGGTGACAAATATCCCTATTCGGTTACCGTTGAACGACTCAAGCTCATATTAGCCGAGGAAAATGAAATATAATTGGAAAAATCTTACATATCTGGTACGACTCTGGCGATTTACTCGTTTGGTACGATTCCGTCAATTTCAAGAACCTTTTCTCAATAAGCTAATAACGTCTCGCGTAGCGCATTATGTCCGGTTTTCTAGTTAATCATCTGAGATCCGCGACGAGAGACTTGCAGCTGTACAGTTTTCTTTCCTGGTATTGTTTCGCGATTGTTTAGAACTCGGGCTAACCACACTGTCTAGAACTACACGTATGTAATCATTCAATTAGCCTATGCTAATGCTTGAATGGGGGGAGGTTCGCGCTCGAGTTGCAAAGACGAAGGGAATAATAAGAATTAATTAAGTCTAGCTAACGCTCGGCTCGCACCGCCGATTTACTCTCTCGCGATATAGAATCTGATTGGAATCTATTTTTTTTTTAACACAAATTATTCGCAAAATTTTCCTACTTCTCGCTCGATTTTAACAAACGTCAAGAAAATGATCATTTTTGGCGAGAAAGACATTCGTCACAATCAATAAACGGCACAGGATTGTGAACAAGGTTGAAAAAATATCGCGGAAGGAGAATAGCCGCGATTCTAGACATACTTACCAGTTTTTCCGTAGGTACACTGACAGTAGAAGCTTCCAACTCTGTCGATGCATGTGGCACCGTTGAAACACGCGGCGCCCGCGCAATCATCGATGTTGATGCTGCAGTCGGTCCCGGTCCACCCGTTGACGCAAATGCAGGAATAACTCCCGTGTGAGTTTGTGCAAGTTGCTCCATTGTGGCACACCGATGGCCTCAACGAACACTCGTCGACGTCGATCTCGCACTGGATTCCAGTGAAGGTGGGAGGACACTGGCATGAATATTCGTTGACGTGGTCGATACACGTCGCACCGTTCTGACACAAATTGCCTGGACAGTCGTCGATGTTCTCCTCGCACTTTTCACCCCGAAAACCTGTAACAAATTAATACGAAGGTGAATATCAGAAGCAGGAAGAAATTCTGGGCGCTTGAGCACCATGAACGGTGTCGTTCAATCGCGGTTACGCGGATTGAACAGTTACGATCGATTGTAAGGGTCGTTAGTGAGACACGCCCGGCGATTTTGCGACCGGATCACGTCCTCGCAGGGCCCGTTTTCTCGCCGACGAGACAATCTCCTCCGCGTATCTTGACCTCCATCGAGATCACCTCACTCCCCGTATCGCCCCCTCGACAACCACTTCTTCTTCTTCTTCTTCTTCTCCTTTGTCGGAAATAATTCCGCGCTATTAGACTCAGCCTCCCGCTACATGACCCAAGATTTACTACGGCGAACCGCGCGATTACGATTAGGCAAACCCTGTGTGAGCTCGTTTTCCGCCAAACAGACGTACGCGCAATAAAAGAAGAACCGCAGTTACCCATTTTCTTCGGTTTTGCGGACAGATGCGATTCCGAAATTGTACCGAATTTTCAAATTCTTTAGAGGAGCTACAGACCCGAACCAGAATCACTGATCCGAGCTAGAATTTCGAACACACCTCTGACTTCTGGATGCAAATCGGAATTTCATTACACGCAGAGTCGTTCGCACCTCCGAGTCTTCGGCGAGAACTCGTAGAGTAAAACCAGCTTTTGCTATTCCGCTCCAAGCTGTGCGATAGAAAAATGTTTTCGGTTGACCAAGCCGACGAAGGAGACTGTAGATGATGAGGTTGCCCAGGATAGGGCTTGAGGAGGAGTGAGGAGGGAATGAAAACAACGTACCATGACGCCCGTGATAATCGGCGTGTCTTTTCTAAAGGCAATTCAAATATTTAGATAGCGGTTAATGGATTCGCGACGGTTCCGCGTGACCTTGTCTATGCAAGTATTCCTCATCTATTACACAATCGAACGTGGCTCGGGCAGCGGAGGGTCAACGACTTGTATCGGACGTTTTCTCACTTTCCTGCGGTGGAATTCCTCGCTGTATAGAAACGACCGCCGTATTCTGTGTCACATGAACAAATTGGAAGGTGCTTTGCCCACTGCACGATACCTGGACGACTTCGCGCGGGTGTGGACGGCTCGGTTATAGTCTACGAGAGTTCAGTTCGCCATGGCACGGCACCGCGGCTCGATTAAACCCGCTTCCGATACACCTACACGTTGCACAAGCCCATCTCAAGCTCACTGTCTCGTGCAAAAAGAATCTTTCGAAACGGAGAAGCGGCGAATGGAGGTAGCGAGAGTGAGACCGTTGACACCATGTGAATTACATGTCAAAAAATAGTCCAATTAACGAAAGCGAACGCGCAGAGGGAACGAGAGCAATCCCACATTGCAGCGAACGCGACGAAGAGAGGAAGCGGTCAGACCGCAAGACGTCGTTGATAGCACGCGCGGGTGTACGCGCGATATCTGAGGGCCGGTCGACCGAGCGATATGGTATGGACAACGCCAATCAGGAGGTGATAGCCACGTGGGAATTGTCTGGGACTACATCCTCAGTCCGCCGCCTTCTCAGACGCCCGATGATAATGAGAACCGCGCGCAGCTAATTACTGTCGTACTTTCACACTCTTTCTTTTCGATAGAGGCACACTGCGCAGCACTATGTTGCGATGTGTGCTGTGTGCCGTGGGCTGCCGTTGCTGCCGGTTTTGCTGTGCACAAACGAGCGCACGGTAATCAACTCTTGTTACGTACCCACCTATACCGCGCGGATGCCACCTTGTAACAATGAATCGCGCGATTGCACGGTATAATTTGTCGACTACTTCGGGCTAACGAGATACGCGGTGCTAACGTCGAGTATGAGCGAGTCGGAATCTATGGATTGTAACGGAGTGGCGAGAGGAAGAGGTGAACGCGTTCCGTTCGTTTCCGTTTTTCTGAATTCCTTCCACTTTTATACTTCCCGAAATATCGTATCGGCTTTCAATCGCTTTCGGGCTTCGCGTCGGCCGAACCTCGGACGGACTTGCTACGGTTTTCTTGATCGGTGTATAATGTCCTGTATCGGAACACGGGCTGGTCAATTCCCTCGAATCCAGCACCGGGTCCCACCGAGCTATGTGAATTTCTTGTCCTGACAATCCGGTAACTTAATAGCGAAGCCTCGACGACCGCCGAATCACAACCCGGTGCAACCACCTGCGTGGCGTTAAGGAGGAAGTCGACTTCGTTATACCCACGCCGTCTTGACCACCGGATTCTGTCGTTTGGAGTAATTTTCACAAAATTGAGGTGAAAGATCGAACAGGGTGGAAACCATATTCCTCGTGCGACTATATTTGCGCATTTTTCTACACAGAAAGGCATAAGCGGATGCATTTTTATATTTTCGACGCTCTCACCACTTCGAATATTAGCTTTTCGAACAAAACAAATCCTTGCGAAAGTTCAACGAACGTAGTAAAATGGCTTTCGCCACCTCTCGGAGTTTAGATGTGAAGCTAATTTCGTGGGAGGATTCGTTTTCCGTCGAGAACTACGCACGCGTGTCCATAAGCGATTGCGTGGCGAGGTACATGACACCATATGCACCTTATCGAGGCTACATCGAGCGAGTCCATTGAATGGTAACTACAAGCTCGTGTGTACATCGCTGCACACGAGCAGCGAATGAATAGACCCGGATTTCCTAGTGGGATTGGCATCGATCGGTAGCGATTCAAATATCGCGATTTGAAGACACGTTCTTCGGGATCAGGTCAGTCGGTCACTTCATTGGCTGAAAATCGCGAATCTGAAGCGTTTCTTTCTCACTATTTTCGAATTTAGGCGGGAAACGTGAGCGGAGAGAAGCGCGCATCGTATACACATATCGCATGGTACCCGACGTACGTTTCGTTCATATCTCTTACGAGTTAGCCGTGCGGTGTACACATGGACATTTTTATAAAGGGACGCACACGCGCGTGGAAGGGTTTGGCTCACGAACTACAATTACAGGGGGGACCGCGTTGATTTATACACCGTATAGCACAGCCCCTCTAACCCCTGATCGTAGTTCCTTGATCGCTTGGCTAGCTCGCTCGCTCGCCCACGCACCATATTCTCTACAGAGCCACGACGACTATCTCCCTTCAGCTAATATTCGAACGAATGCGGCTGAAGAAGAGGGCAGTTTCGTTCTGGGAAGCGGTCAGCTTATGGAAATAAACCCGCATGTTATTAGCGGAGGGAGGCACGGCGCGCGGTGTCCTTTCCCTCGAACCTCGCTCAGCCCCGAAGAAAGTAGAATGTCCTGAATGGATCGCGCTCCTTGATAAACGATTCAAGGTCCGAGGAGTCAATTTTTCCGAACCGAGGCCGGAGAAGAATGAAGAAAAATGATAAAGAAAAAAAAAAAAGAAAAGGAAGCTCGCCGCATTCGGTCCGTTCCTTTTTTGCGAAAAGGAATGTTTCCGAGAGATTTCAGGAATCTGGCAAACGAGCTAAAATTAGCCACGGCCATAATCGATTTCATTCACCCGTAGAATCGCCACCACCAACGGAGCCATGTGTGCCCACGGGCGTCTGTAGAACCCGGGACAACTCTCTGCGCCATCAAGTGTTTCGATATTCATCGGTCGACGGTGTGCATGGATATCCGTCACAATCTAGTAGCGATTTAGCAGGTGGTGGTGCGGAGGCCCACCCGCTCCGGCCCGAAGACCTGTCCAAATATTCTGCCGCTTAGAACGCGGCTGTCCGCTAGGTGGTTCGTCCCGCATTTCTCACTCGGAGATCGAGATCGGAGATCGAGAGAGAAGGAGAGAGACAGTCGCTCGCAGCCTCACCGGTACATTCGAGAAACAGACGATTCCCTTTCATCGCGTTTCCTCAGATTTCCGGACGGAAAAAACTCGGCTGAAGCTTGAACCGTTTTGGGCTCCGATTCGCGTGGGGCGATGTACGATACGCCAGTTTTCGGAACGGCGAAAGAAACGGGCGTCCTTTTTCCTGGCCCTGAGTGCGCGAGCGCCTGAGCACCCTCGTCGTCGAATCGAGACGCTGCGGCGTCGATCGGTGTCTCCGTCAGCGTAGCTGCTCACGGGCTGTTCCCTCTCTGTTTAAGAGGTGTGGCAACGTCGCGAGAGCGGGTGTGCGTCCCAGGGTCCGGTGGTGGGGACTGTGGGAAAATTCTCATGCCGCCGACTACGCTGCCCAGTGCTTCTCATCCGATCCGGGCCCGAAGCGAGCGCACGGAGATCTGGGGGCCCAATTATGAGAGCCGGGAACGAACCGAGCCGGGAACCGCAGAGCCAGCGGAGGATCGAGCGGCGGAGCTTCTTTTCCATTCATCGATTTCACCTTTTATCGCGCGATTATCGACCTGCGGTGGATTTCCCTCGAGTAAATGAGAGCCGCTTGTACCGCCGGCCAACATTCGAGGCTGCAACGAAGAGGCAAGCAAACTTGGGGCCCGTGCGCCCAGCCGCGCCGGCGTGCCTCGTGAGCCACGAAAAACCAGCGGGGCCTTTACGGCCGCAACGCGGCGGGTTGAGGCGGGAGCGAGATGGCCTCGACGGGATACGTACCGAAAATAATTTATAACCCTCTAGCACGTCGGCGAAGACGTAATAATCATTTAACCGGAAGAGACCTTGTTGCCGGGACACATATGGGTCATATGGTCTCACAGGTAGTATTCAAACCTGTATACGGCGATATTAGGGTGTGCAAAGGAATCACCGTCTCATTTTTTTCACTCGAGTCCGACACAATGCGAATCCTCTCAGAAAATTCGTCTGTATTTCGTGTCTAATCAAGTTTTTCCAGCCTGCACTTTTCCTTACATCAGACGAATCCTTGGACCGTTTAGTCCGGTTCTGAAGTCAAAATACGGAATTTCAGACGACAGGCCCATCGTGCGTAACGTTTTCAACTTGAGCTCGAAATTAGTGGCCCCGAAAAACTTTCATTACCAATTTTCGTATTCCGGTTTCAGATCTGGAATCAACGACCTGGAAAACGTCAAAAATGTCGAGAGACGCAGAGCTCATCCTGTGGGAGGACTCGTTTTGTGCGAAAAAGACTACCGTTCGGAGTGGCGGGGGTGTGAAAGAAGGAAACAAACGTCGACTCTTTTTCAACCACCCCGAGCCACGTACCGATAATAAGTATCCGATTGTCGCATGAACGGGGGAAACTATGAGAGTCAGGGTATTGCTTCAGCGACTTTGTAGAGGCTTCGGAAGAATAGAGTAGAGTGACGTATTGTGGGATCGAATTTCGTCGAGGCTTGGTTCGTCAGTACAGGCGTAAAACCCCTCGAGAACGACTATCCCCGGATGAAAGTTACCCATTCGTTCAATAAACTAGCTAATTTATCGCTTTGTAATTGACGGTTTTGTGGTTTCCATCCCAAGTTCTATTATCACGATCGTATCACACGTCTGACGCTAGGCTCCTAGCCCTCTGCACGACGGACCCGACCGGGAATTATGTGGGTGTATATTTCCTTGGTTCTTTCTTAAATCTCGTATCCGAGCTCTCCTTCTTCTCCCAAGTACCTTATCCGTAATAGGAGGCCCTCTCTCCTCCGATCCTCAGCCCTGAAACTTAAGATTTTAGGCTCTCGTACGAGAGGCGACATTCCTTTATCCGCGCGAGTATCGGATAAGGCCAATTTGAATAGGCATTGACGAGAGCACGAAGCCCTCGGTCAAGATCAACGCCGAAGATACACCAGGCCATAGAATAAGATCACCCCTTCTCCACCTCTCACGGCCTACTTCTGGTTCTCTTCTCGTTTCCTCGGTTTCCATCCAATCCGCTCGATGCGGTTTTCGAATTCCGCAGTCTTGTCATCCCTCCGAGGACCGCCGTCCAGTTTCGAGGGCTGGGAACTCGGTTTAGTCTCGTAAACACTCCTCGAGCTCCGTCAAGTCCTCGGGAATCTGGAGGACTGCTCACCTATCGGGAGGTGGAGGGATACGCTGACGAGTTAATTCGAAGGATTAGGTACATATAAATGTTCTTTGTCGTGCGGTGTGGTGAGCGACAAGCTATCGAACCAGGCTCCCAATTAACGATGATTCCTCGATAGCCCGGAGCGTCTTCGTAGCCGGTTAACCAGCTGCCCCTTCCTCTAATTTCCGAGCCAACCATCCAATTGCGCGAACGGTTCGGCAAACACTGGGCCCATTGATTGTCATTGAGGAATGGAAGCCGCATGACGAGACCATTGTTCGAATGCCAAGACCCGACGGCGTATCTAATAGCGCATTGTCGACTTCACTCTTCTTAGGGTCTATCCCGGACTTTTGAACCCACTGAGAAAGATGGGACATACACAAGAGCCACAATGGGAGCCGATATCTTGTGCCCCGGCAGAAGCAGGGGACTGGCTATCTCCGCTCCCTACCTGTTCGAGTTACGCTGACATCGAGACTTTGGGAGTCTTACGGAGCCCCGGGCAGGCGAAACACTTGTTGATTTCTCGGGAACGGAGACAATGTTACACCTGTTGCAGAAGACCCCCGAAGGGTCGTTGATGTTATTTTCATTTTTTTATTCTTCTTTCCGTCCACCTGAAACACGTTTCAACGAACGGGAGGTAGTCGTCTCGAGTTACGCTTGATCCAGATTACGGAGAACGATGATGAATTTCAGTTTGCGCAAGGCAACGTCCGAGGATATCCATAGCTGCTCGTGGGTCGAGGGTATTCTCATATTTCGGTGCGAATTAATGAAGAAACGGTCGCAGGTTACACACGCGCAGAGTTATGGTCGTCATTCGCCATAAGAAGTAGAAGAAGAGGCGATAGGGAAATTTTTATTCCCAACTCGACAGCCCTCCGCATCTTATATGTGTACTACGTACTCCAATCTTACTTCTCGAACGCGCGACAAGATGAAGAACGGAGAACGAGAGAGAGGAACAAGAGTGCAAGATCACGGTCGCCTTTATCTTCTTCTTATACCAAGAAGACTATTCAGCACCAAGAGCCGAAAGACTCGAGCCTCACATAAGCTCGAAGACTCGAGTGTATGGTACCCGAGTAAGTGTATTGTGTGTGGACTTTTTTCCCTTCTTTATTTTCATCCTCGTAGGTGCAGGTATGTACGTCTCTGTACACAGGCTCACTTAGCGTATGCATAGGGCATATCTATAAGAATACCGAGGGAACCGCAGCCTCGGGACTGAGACCTCGACCAACGTCGAGTGTATCAAGAGAATATGGAGAAGGGGGGCGTGGGTGGACCGTGATCGTGATTTACATATATGCGTACCCCATACGTTATTTACGACGCCGATCACCCAGCATCCAACACATCATCTCCACGTGAGATGAGGCCCGGGTTCACTGCACCCTTCATCTCGCAGGTCTATCGGATTTTTCGTCCCGAGTCAACGAGCGCTATCTCTTTCCTCTCGCATGTAGCGCCTACCCGTCGTCCTTCGTACAAACAAGAAGAGTATCGAAAAAGCTTTGTTTAATATTCTTTTAGAATTTGATTACTGCAACACGTGAAGACTAATTCTAGACGAGCCTGTCAACGCTTTTGATACCCGCTACCACGTATCGCCTCGCTAGTCACTGACCGTTCATTAACCCAAGGGCCAGAGATAATTATTTTAAATGCCACTAATGGCTATTGATAGCCTGGCGTTGGGTCATTCAAAGTGATTTCAATGGAAATCAGTTACGCGATTGTCCTAATCATTTTGAAACTTTTGTTACCTGGTGGCGCCCCCGTGTCGGATACGAAGTGCGGTTGGGAAATCCCCGTGATACTCGAATCGGTCGTTTAAAACGAACGACCGATAGCGATGGTGAAATTTTTCCCGATAAAATGGGAATCTCTGAAAATTGTTTGAGATTTTGATAAGAGAAATTATTTTTCCACCTCAAGAAGCTCCCTCCATCCCTCTCTCTCTTGGGACGCGGCCTCACTTAGCCGCGACTCGACCCTTCAAAATATTTTACCGGACCTGTCATAGCGCGACGCTTGGGTCAACGAGAAATAAAAAATATGTTAATTCGGACTCGCGGGTCGCGGGCGACGCCCACACGAGTGGGTATGGATGAAACGGACGATGTTCTAATAGACCCGGCGTCTACCGGTGCCCTGGCGTTATGTTAATAAGCCGCGGGAAGATAATTACTTATTAACAAAGAGAGAGACGGACGTGAAGGTGGATCCATTATCCGGAGAGGGAAGAAGAGCTCTCGAGGTACGCGAAACTGAGCCGTCCGAAAGAAAATTGCTTGAATATCGATACTCGAAACGGATAGAGGTACTCGAAACACTCCGAGTCCTCGCTCTCCGGCCTCTAGCACTTAGCTCCGGATCGGTTCGGGATAATCGAAACAATCAAGGATCTATCTTCGAGCTTACGGACCTGGGGAAGAGAGCAGAGCGTCGCGGCGTCGTCGACATGCCGATGAGAGGGCGTCGGGGAATAAGAGTTCGACCATTGCGCTGGCTGGCTGGCAAGGCGAGACTAAATCATGGGAAGTATATTCGTGAGAGTACCGGGACCGGCTTTGAACCAACCCCATCGTGGACGAGGAAATATCGCGGGTTCTAGAACGGGATAGAAAAAGACAGACGGATAGATAGGTAGATACGTAAGGGGTTCGGGAGGTTCGACATATCAGCCCGCGGTGGTCACGAGTCCTGACTCAGGTTGGCTCAAAGTGGGTGGGACCCTCCGCTTCGTGATCCTGGTGCTTTGGTCCCTCTCTATAGTTCTCTCTCGATAATCCTGGTGGCCTAGGGCAAGCGAAGCGAGGCGAGGCGAGGCGAGGCGAAGCAAAGCGAAGCAGAGCTAGGCGTACCGCGAATAACCGTGTCTTTACCAGGTTTCGTGATGTCGAACTACGAAGAGCTGAATAATCCCTCTTCGGGATGAAATTAATGGACCAGATCAGTCCGGAGACGGGATGCGGGAGAGAAGTGTATCGGTGAGTAGAACGTGCGAACTTTCAACCGGAGTGGAACTCTTTCCCGTCTCAACCACCGCGAGATCAACCTCTTCTTTCGAGCCGGGTTCACGAGGTGCGTGATGCACGGTGTACCGCGTTTCCGAGGAGGGCCCCGGGGCCCTGAAGAAGAGAAGAACCGGGGTCGATCAGCGTTGTTCTTGTCGGTAGGTGGGCGGGTAGGTGTATATCCATGCGCGGGAAAAACGAATGTATGAAAATAAAAGAAAATTGTAGACCGTGACTTGCGCCGGGCGAGTATAAGAGATGAAAGAAAAGGTAACGAAGAAGAACTTTGTTCCGAGGTAAACCAACATCGCATATACGTGCGTTATAACGTCCGTATATATGAAAGGGCAAGAAAACGCGGAGCGAATCGAGCGGAAATTGTCCGAACTTTTTCATCCCCTCTTTCTCCCTTTTTCACGTTTTTTAGTACCTTGGCCTCGGCCTGCGTTCCTCGCACGAGAGGTACGCGTCGTTTCGACCCCGAATACCCTCTGCCTCGGAAATTTATGGAGATCCGAACGGGACCCGATCTCTTCGCCAAATAACGGACCAGAAAGTAGCCGAAACGTTCGCGAATTTCACCGCCCGTCTTTCCCATCAGTTTTCAACAACTTCCCGGATATTCCTCCGATCTCTTATCTTCCCTAAAATCGCGAATCCGATGACATAAGCTCGCGGCAAAGCCGATTTCTCCGACCGGCCGGTTAATTTGCATAGAACAGCTACCGATCAGGGCGGAGGCGATGCCGACTTCTGTACGCCGTTTTCTCGCTCGAATATGCGGAGCTGCTTCCACGGTATCTACGTTGCGGCACCAACTAAAGTGACTAAAACCTGTCCGCGGATTGCACGGGTGCGTCCCGTCGAAGTAAGGAGGTTATCCTTGGCTGAACACCCGTTGAATATCGGCGTCGCGACGTTGCAGCCGTTCACCGATGAATAAAAAACGGAATAACACCGTTCTATGCTAACCTGGTTACACTGTTACTCTACATGCATGTATGGTTACTAGCTCGCGATTCCACCGGATAACGAGACCGCGAGCGAGCTCGCCTCTTCGTCGAGGAAGCCAATCGTGTGGGAATTGTATTAAATAACAGGGAGGATAATATTCCAATCGTCTATCGAAACTTTTTCAAATTTCAATCGTGTAATTGACATGTGTTGAAAATTGAAGTAATAAGCTGTGAAAAAAGTCGGTCGCTGTATGACGCTGCTCCGCGTTATAAACGAATTATTTCAAAGGTGGAGCTTTTTTATTTCTATGCTCATCCTGAAAGTCGATAAGGTGTTTTGTTATATTGGTAGAGAAACGTTCGAGTATCGATGTATGGTAATGGATGGCGGAGTCTAGCCACGGGCAAGGAGTGCCGGAGCTGTCTGAAATCTGAATAGTGTATTGCGCCACTATACGCGCCTTTATACCTAGTCGAAAGATTGTTACCGCCGGCAAAATCTATTACCACAAGATCACCTCGAGTTATTGATGATACCAATTTGTTCACGGCGAGATAATTGCGGTAAAACTTTCGTAATATTAATGATCAGACCGCGAATCGGTGCGGTGACGAGATGGAAATATATCTGACAATATAAAGGGACCGAAATCTCATTCTTTCTTTACGTTTACCGAAAGGAATGTAGTTCGATTTCGACAGAATTCATCCTATCGGATTTTCCGATTCTTTTTTCAACGAATTCTCCTCAAAATTCTACAAAAATTCAACTCAACTATTAATTTTATTTTCCGCTCCGAATGGTTGACAAACTCTCTCAAAACGGACATAACTCCAGCTCCTAGTTGCGAATCGGAATTTCATTGCATCCGCTGCAATTACCAACTATCCGTATACATTAGGGTGGACGTTAAATACCATCTTGAGGAGTGAAGCCCCGCAGTTCATAGACAAAAAATAGGAAGAAATTTTGGTCCCAGTGCGAGGTTTTTAAAATGAAATTAACCCGTGCCGGTAAGGTCGCAGTTTCCCATGTAAAACACATGCATCTTTACGGGTCTCAATTCAAAAATTCACTGTGAGGCTAATTTTAATTCAGAAAATCCTAAACTATGTGAAAGTATCAGGTATGTGTACTATTACATGGAGAAAAATCGAGGATGTCATACCGTTGAATCTGCTCATGATTCCACTCCGAACTAAAATTCTCTTTATCGATTTTACGGCCTAAAATTCTAATTTTCGGTAAGTATTACTTACTTACGGTATGATATCCTCGATTTTTCTCCATGTAGTAGTACACATACCTGATACTTTCGCATAGTTTAGAATTTTTTGAATTAAAATTAGCCTCACCGTGAATTTTAGAAATGAGATCCGTAAAAATGCATGTGTTTTACATGGGAAACTTTGCGACCTTACCGGCACGGGTTAATTTCATTTTAAAAACCTCGCACTGGGACCAAAATTTTTTTCTATTTTTTGTCTATAAACTGTGGGGCTTCACTCCTCAAGATGGTATTTAACGTCCACCCTAATGTGTACATACATATATGTACGCATACCTACATACCGCGTGGAAAGGTAAGCGTTACAATTTACCTAGGTTTATTTATCGCATTAACTCGCCGCTTGGTACTTTCAGTGATATCGAGAGTCTACCACCCGCGCGATGCAATATGTGACTTTTTTCTCCTGAGGTAAATCACATATGAGCGTAAATATGTTTCACTATATGGATGAATAAACGACGTAGCGGGAAGTTTGAACGCCGACTCTAATATACATATATGTGATACCGGAGGGTCGTTAGACTCACAATTTTTCTTATATATACCTAATTACGAAGTATGGGACTTTTTAATTAGGATAATCTATAAATAGAAGGGGGACGATTATGTTACAGGTACGAAGCGTGGAGTTCCGAAGCCACGAGTCCTCCTTTCCACTTTTCGAAGCAGCATTGGATCTCGTCTCATAGTTTTCGATTATGCAAATGAAGCTGGCCCTAACTCGATCCGAAAGGTTGGGACGCGCAAGAGACACGTAGACCAGGTAATATCGGATTACTTTATAATCCAGGAGGGACATAATTCGGTAGCCGAGGACAATAAAACTCCGTATAACCGGCACTGTCCGAAATTTCCATAATCGTAATAAAACACTAATCGAGAGTCTTTTCCATATTCCTGTCTCCTTAATAAGGAATAAAGTTCCCATATCTCCTTTATACCCAAAGGAAAGCCTCAATTCTCAAATTGAATCGTATATGCGCAAAGCTGATTCCATTTCGAAAGACCAAGACCGATAATTCCTCGTCCACGGATCCACTCAGAGGTCTACCCGATCCATAATCCTCCTCAAGTCCTAGATATCGCCGATAAATTTGATTCAATAGACGGAATACTTATCTAACATATTATCTGCCCGTTTGTTGTACCAAAGCTGGGGTAAAGGTTATTATATTCCCGCAGATAGGTATAAACCGCCTTATTAGTAGCGGAACATTGGTATTAGATAAGATTGGGAAAAAGGGTAAAATAAAAGTAGAGAAAATGTGTAGAAAATGGAACCCGCTAGCAGCGCATCTAATTGGAACACGATTCTGACCCCGAAACCCAAGATAGTGGAATAAGCTGGTGACTTGGTTTGAAAATAAAGGTTAGGCAAGCAGCAAAGGGCTTAGCAGGCATTTGAATCTCGTTAAGGGGCATTCGGCCTGGCAGGGGGGCCGTGCAGGATGTGGGGAGTTGACTTTTACTTTTTTATTTCATCTCTTTTTAAGATCATAGCCGATGGACCCGCGGATCTTGAGAGTCAACGACCACCGCCACCGCGCGCCCGAAAATTTTCTCAACAATTTCTGAACACTTACAAAAGATCTGTAATTCGACGTGTGACAAATCCGAGGGAAGTACTTCGAGCGATAAAGATCTACGGATTTTAAAACGTAAATTTCGATTACAGTTTTATCGGTGTAGCCTAACTTCACCCCGTCAGAGCCCAGACCTCACGTTTTACGTTCTCATTTATATTTATAGATAAACACGTGGGTAGGGACGTCGATTTTTCAAACGAAATAGAACCGCAGTCCCACCTGTCCGTGCAACTCGCGATCGTAAGAAGCTCGTAATTAATGAAGATATATATCGCGTTTAATTGCTGTCGCAGAGAGCAAAACATTGTCCACTGCACCGAGTATCTCGTCCTGGTGCTAGAACCGGGGAGGCTGGGGTTAAGTAAGCAAGGTCTAGACCCGAGAGCAGAAACTGTCTTGTAAGATATCTGCATCTTGGAAGTGGCGAGGTTCGAGGAGGAGCGGTACCTACATACATTATATAGTGCGGTAGATCGACGCGACCATTTCTGTTCCATGAAATATAGTCGCGTTTATTAATTCCCGATGACAAAAAAGTACGAAGTTAATTAAATCATCCCAAATTTTTGCCCCAGGGGCTGCGGTAGTACCGCGTGATCATCTTGATACAAAATGTCGCCTCCGTCAGATGTCGGTATTTTTTTTACGAGACGAAAAATCGTAATTTCTCGATCATTCGTTCACCAAATGCGATGATATTGTGCTCAAAATGCGTGGTTCGTCACCGCCGAGTGGCTAATATTTAAAAAGTGGAATAAATCGAGCGCATCTGTGAATTATTCCACGATTTCTCTGATGATAACTGAATCTGTAAAAAAACATTGCAGATTTTCCAAAAACGAAATACTCGGACAATTTCTGCCGAACCGAAGCAGTCATTCCTGAAGTTTCGTTCCGAGCGGATGAGCGGTATGGGAGAAACTACGAATCGCGTTTTCGAGGTGAGCCGCGCGCGCATCGAAGCCCCTTAAGCGTTGGGAAGGCCCGATCGAAATATAGACCAGGGTTTGATAGATCGAGCGCAGAGTATTGAGAATGGCGAGCAATTAAAGAGGCACCAGTCACGTAGGCACGAGGTCAGAGTAGAGTTCATACGACGCTGAGGAGAAGGACTGAGACGACGAGGAGACGTCGTGTCGCTTTGCTTCAGGGCGACCCCTGCCTCGCGTCAGTTATACGGAAGAAATGCATACCGCGATGCTGCGGTGCTGATAGCGGGAAGAAATTATCCAACATAAATCGTACCGGTTATACCTACCTACCTTCCTATCTGCGTAGGTTGCTTTATTCTGGAATGACCGCGATTTTATCGCCGACCTAATGCATGCGAGTACGTTTCCTCTTGTAGGGTAATACCTAACAACGAACCATCATCGTAATATTATCAACAAATATGGAAGAAACGATGCTTTTCGGTCATCATTTTACCTTTGAATTTTCAGAGGTTATACTCATTTGAGAATATGCCGGTGAGATTACAGAATCTCTCCAGATTTGATCTATACCGAGAGGAAATCTTGAAGCTATACAGTCGGCTGCGCACGCGCGAGTTTCGTCGTCTGCTGAAGCAGGCTGGCCATCCCGAGTTTTAGCTGTCAAATTTTGTTTTTTGCACCGATGCAATTGATACGAAATTTTGAGGTTAAAATCTCAATGAGTTGCGGTAGTGATTTGGAAAGGCTTGGAAAGCCTTTATTGCTGATATTGAAACTTGATGTTCCGAAAGAACCGTCGAGATTTGTTCCGAACGGCTGATTGCTCGCTACGATTCGATGTATCGGTTCATTTAGAGGATTTGTTTTTTCCAATCAAAATTGAAAACCAGAGGTCCAATTGCAAACGATGGGTGCTTGGAAGAAACGAAGCAGCTAGGTGGGAACAGTTTATTCAATCGTGTTGATTTAATACAGTAGAAATTGGATTGAAATAAAAAATACATAACCTCAATTAACTATTTCACGCGTGAGAGCTTGACAGCTTCGCTTCATTTCTTGCAAGTTGGCACCCGTGTCTCGTAGGTGAAAATATCACCGCGGGACGATCTCACCGACCAATAAAATTGAATTATTCGGCGCATGCGCAGTCGACTGTATAGTTTCAAGATTTCCCCTCGGTATGCTTTATCATGACGATTGTTCGAACTCTGTCGAACACTTACAGTTTTTTCAAATCTTTTTTTATCGAAATCCTAAAACTTCTGTCTTCCACGAGGATCATTTTTATCCGTTCACGTAAGTGGAACTAATTTTTCTTCTGTTCAGTTGATGGATTTCAAGGCTCTAATAATAATCAATCACTCTACTGTTGACCCGACGAAAAAATTTGTAATTTTTGCACCAGTTTTCGATGGCTGAAAGTTTCAGCCGTGAAACACAGAATTTTGGATCCAGTCCAAAAGATTTATGAAGGTCTCTTACAGTTGGAAGAATCGTAATAAGAAAAAACATGAATCAAATCCGAGATTCTTCGAGTCAGACGTCGTTCGAGTTGGCCCGGGATGCCCCATAGGTTCTAGAATTCAATACACAACTAGAGAAATCAATACCTGCACTTTATGATTAATAAAATACAGCAAATTGATGGATATTAATTACACTGTTCGCGAGGTCGACGCGCGACACGCTGCGCACTTATATCGATACATTTCCGCACGCATATGTCAGCAAACTCAATAGAGAAGAAAGCGTTAGAGGAAAGGAAAGGAAAGGAAAGGAATGTAACGTAATGCAATGGCAAGGAATGGAATGGGACGGAATGGCATGCCCCTATCGCAATTGCACGTTTCACGGGGACTCGCGGTAGGCCTTAAGGGGAACTATGGGTTTTATCGTTGCAATCAAGGGCAGCGCAGTGGAGTACAAGGAAGGCAATGTCGGTCTAACCATTACGCTCTGCCGTGAGCTTCGAGGAGTTTATGACCGCAGGTGCAGGTGCGTGTAAAGCCACCAAGCCAGAAGGATAATGGAAGTAAATAGAAAAGTGTGTGTATACCCAGCTATACCGCGATTGATTACCACGGGCGCAAGATAAACAAAATGAATAATAAAAATGAAGAACGAAGAAAAAATAAGTCCCGCGATTAGCGCATTGATCAAATCCGTCATTCCGGGTCTAAAGAATTTCCTTCCGTCCGATTGGAACACGTAATACGGTAAAGGTTGAGCCCCGACCCTTTCACATCGAGTTTAATAACGTTATAAAATTCTCACCAGGGTACAATGTGTGATACCTCTCGGGGGCAAGGCAGAATGTCGTTCTTACGGGGTCGGCGGTGTTCTCTTAACCTCTGTCAGTCTCATCGCCTAGCTACTCCGCGTTCCCATAAAAGTTAGAGCACAGTACTGACTACACGTTTTATGTTCCGCGGCTACCAGGTTTTCGCTACCGCGTTGATACCACCGCGAAGACCAGGAAATATAAACCAAACCGCGGCGATTATATCTGATCACGGCGTTCCATTAATTTTTATTTTATTTTTTTTGCCATCAATATTTAGCGATTCTTAGCGTTAATCGTTATTCGTGTTTCAGATGTCAAACGACATTCTTTAAGAACGAATTAACGAAAAACGTTTATTTTTTTCATAATTTCCCGGTAAACCTCACGAAATGGTATCCGTATGGGTATATGCGCGTACAAGAAGCCCAGGTAGCTTGGCATAGTCGGTACAGTTACGAGGGACGCGGTTAGATCCCGGTGATAAAATAAAACGGCGATAAAAAATCCTGTTCCTAGGAAATGGCTGTGAGTATAAAGATAAGGGGTTAGGGATGAGGAGGAAGTAGAGGTGGAAGTAGAAGTGGAAATAACGTAACTATGAGAAGAAAATCTGGCCAGGAGTTCTCCGGGCTCTTGTGGAACTTGTTTCACGAATTGTTTACCGCACTTTACGTTCTTTTATCTACCGGAGTTGAATGACCATTGTTCGAGGATAGAGCTACGACGAGAATCTCATATCGCTCGTCTATAGGTCGTAGATCATACGACGTTTATATCGAACTGGGATGTTAAAGACTCCTTGGAATATTTTCAATGGAATAGAATTGAATAGAAATTACCGAATTTATAATTCCCGATACGTCGAATATCTCGAGACGAGAATTCTTCCTATCTATGATATATAATACGTAAGACGCGTCTCTGGTCTAGCCGTGTGCATGATACCGCGAAGAGAAAGAGAAATAAGAAACGAAAAACGGGAAGGAAAAAACTAGAATTATAAACGTGATGCATTCGCGGTCGAAAAATGGGACTAGGTACGCTTCAGAATCTTCATCTGCATCCCGGAGGATAAGATAAAATCTGTAACTTGATATGGTAATGAGAAAATATGAAGAATACAGCATCGAAATACGTATACACACGTATTTATATGTATGCATGTATAGGTACACAGATGATATCTAGGCGAAAAGAAATAATAATAATAATGATAATAAGTTTGTGCCCAGTGAGACTGAGAAGTCAATGACTCCCTTTGTACATCCGTGCAGCACACACTGCATTCGTTCCTTGTAAGACGTGACGGGTTTGGGTGGAGCTTTGTATGGAGATGATCCGATCATCCTAAAAGATCCTGCCTCTCGGTTATACCTATGAGATATCGTATGGGTAGATACGTGATGTGGTCCACCGCAGCCTCGCTGCTGCTGCACCGTCCGACATATACGAGTATATATATATATATATACACGTATAATGTAATGTAAGTATATAGCAACATTGCGTCGCGGTCCATTGTCGGATCCTCGGTAAGGGCGACGCGGTGCAGCACAGCTGGACGATATTTATTCACCCCAACGTGACCACGTGTGTATATACATATATGAACAGGTATACCTACGAAATTTATCTATTCTTCCCTCTCATTCGAATCCAGCATCGATTACCGCCGATATGTGTAATGTGTGCGTATATATCCTCTTCCGAAATTTGAAACACAATTCGCTTCTCTCCTCGTCATTCCGCGCATGAACTCGCGTGTAAAACCACGTTGCTCTAACCAATATGTAATATATTAACGCCCACACACATGCTATCTACCCACTTTTTAGCGCCGGTTTAACCCGATGCTCGTCTATGAGTGTACACATATGCACATACGTGTATATATGCACTACACGCGAACGGTAAAATTGAACGAGCATTTCGAAGAGGTGCGGCTCGGTGTGATATAAATTTATACAACTTTTCACATTTCGTCTATAATGTATCAAACATTTGCATACACGCAGCTATACATATATACCTGCGCAATTATTTCTCAGTCCCATCACTTCAAACGTTAGTTCTTTTTTTTTTTTACACAAAATAGATCCGCTCCCACAAGATCAACTATATATTTCAATTCTAAGAGGCGGCATTTAGGCTTGAAATCAGCGGCCCAAAGAACTTTCCGTTTACTCTGTGAATTTCGGTACGCCGCAACAGGCCCGCTATTTCAATTTTCTGTATTTAAACGTCATAGCAGGTAAAAACGCTTTTCTACAACGAGGATCTCTGAGGCAGGCTGCTGCCCAGCGTTTCAATGAATTCGCACATAACCGTTTAAGGAAGTGCAATACAACGTGTCGTACAAGCGTCCTCGTAGCTTCTTATTCTCTATTCATTTTCCCGCTATAATCCCTCCGGGAGAAGGAGAAGAGGTAAAAGAAGAAGAGGAAACGACGCGGAGTCTGCATCTAATCTAATTGTCTGACGGCGACGATTTCTCGCGGTAACTCCGCAGCGTTGGTTGACCATTAAACCTGGACTCGGTGTTACGGTGGTGCAGGACGTCGGACAGTGACAGATGCTGGTCGTTCTTCCAGCAACCTTAGAGTCTGTATATCGGTATCTCGGATGGCATTTAGAGTTCATAAAAGCTGCGTGGGCGCGAATGAATGACTCTAGAAATCAGATCTAAGCACCACCACCTCGTCCCCGTCCCCATCCCCATCCCCATTCCCCATGGTTGAATTTCTCATCTTTTTATACGTATGCAGCGGTCGATTCTTTTGTTAAACATATACATACGCGACTAGCTGTGCATATGTTACTGTTTATGATATACACTCGATTTACCTGTAATCCGACCCTCTCGCGGTATAATAGAGCGGAGAGAGATACGGCAGTGAGGATTTAGTAATTAAATTTCGGTTCATGGTCGGAACAATTACGCGAGTAGCAATACTGTATAGATTTCGTGGCGAGGGTTTTGGGTTTTATTATAAAATGTCAAATGACTTCCAATTATGTTCGAAAACGCTATACATAGTAATGAGACGTTAAAAACGACACGGAGATACATAATAACGATGAAATCGTGTGACGATTAATTTCGTGGTACTCGTATTACCCGCCGACGACTACCGCGGTTCCCCGTTCGGTTAAACCTCGCGGTATAATACCGGGCAGTTGGATTTCAGCACCGTCTCTCAAAGCCACGGGAAACGAAACGGTCTCTCTACCGCGTTGGAGGCTGATTTATGTTATTGCAAGGGCATAAAGTGCGTAGCGCGGAAGAGAGAGAAAGGGAGTGGCATTACGACGCTTGTGTATATCTACGTACCTACGTGGTGGGATAAGACGGAGTAGGGGAAGGAAGAGAAATAGGAAAAGAGATACACGCACGTTATACTTCGGAATATTATACGCGTGACTTCTCTTCTCTCCGTACGCAACGCGCGTCTTGTGTAGCTCTATAATGATCAAATGATCCAGTTTGCGACGAATAGAAATAAGAAGCAATGATTTTTTCCCCAATCTCTCAAGTTTCAGTTAAAAGTCTACTATAAATATCCGTAGGAAAGAGCAGACGTCGAAAGTATGATATGTAGCGTGTATTAATATATACATATAGATATGTGTATATATATATATATATATATATATATATATATGTACAGGAACCTGAATAAGGATCGAGGCAGTGAGGTATGAAGCTACCCGACAGACAGCGATGGCAGTTTCTAATTAGCAAAGTAGCGGCAGGTATTACGTGGGCCGATATGGTGAAGCGCTACAGGAAGCTGCACGATACTGCGGAGTACTCGGGATGTGCTTTGGAGCGGGAGTTACGAGGTCGGGGTGCTGCAAATTGAACCATTACGACAACCTACGCCACCATACCGCGACCGGCAGCCAGCAGCCAGCGACCGGCGACCGGCAACCGGCGCGGCGTCGTGCCCTGTCTCATCTTCACCAAGACAAACTCGAACCACCTATCCTATCCTATCCTGCCCGGAGCCGTGACTCCGACCAAGGCCGTCGTCGTCGAGTACTGATATACCTACCCGGTGACGAGAGAGAGACACTCCGTAAAGAGATTTGAAAAAAAGGTGTGGAGAAGGGGTGAATAAAATCGAGAGGGCGAAAGGTGAGGGAAAAGTTTGAGTTATTTTTATATTTTGTTTTTTTTTTTTTAGGGGAAAAACACGATATACTGCGAAAATTTGCCGGTGAAAGAAGAAACTGCTTTTATATATAGTGCTAAGCGAATCTTGGATTGAAAGGACCGAGTGTGTTGTAAAAATTTTAAACTGAATGAAAAAATTTTGATTTTCATAGATTTTCAATGATCTTGCTTGAACGAGATTTTAATCTGACTTCTCAGAGTTTTATCTTGAATTTATTTCAACACACACATATAAAGTCTTTAAAAATCGAAGATCTATATATTTGCAACAGCTTAAACGGGATACTTTTTTTACTCTCACGTCTAATCTCTGTCGAATTTGGAAAACTTCGAGCGAAAAATATTATTCTCTTGTTTCTGGTTCAGCTATATATATCAGGGTCCCGAAATATTTCAGACTGTTTCCTTCACCGCGCACGTTGAAACACCGAGGCATAATTAAAGATCGGAATTTTTAGCGGTATTATTACAGCGAATCTCAAATGAGAATAGGTGTATATATACTATATAATACGCATATACGCATATATATATATATATATATATATATATATATATATGTGTATACGGACCGAGGGGTGTAGTGGAGAGGATAGGTCGCCACGGTAGTGGTCTGCCTGGGAAAGACGCAGGGCAAGCGGCTCATTGTCCGCGTTGAAGAAGTAAGAAAAAAGAAAAAGAATAGGAAAAGAAAAGAAAAGAAGAAAATCAAGGAGGTACTGACTCCTCCTGAAAGAAAAGGATAGACTAACGGCGTGGCGGCACACCGGCCCACGGACACGCTAGGCTGACCCTTGACTGCGCCTAGGCTCTTCGTCGTTCTACTTAGGTTCGACATTTGCGGCACTTTTGTTTCACCTTTTTGTTTTTATTATTATACCATAGAGCATACGTGTAACAATACCTATCATATAACGAAATATACATTTATAACCCCCTCCCCTCCCCGCGCCGTTACTCTTTAGATTATGGAACATTCGTCCGAGGGCGGCAAGGTACTTTGGGTAATCACTGTCCTCGTCGCGTCTCACGGCTCGAGTACAAGGTTGCGTAATTCAGGTTAAACAGAGTGGAACGCGTCTCCGAACCACGAGGTAAAAGGTTACGCGGTGAGGGGTGAGGTGGTGAGTCAAGTTTCCGGTTTTCGAAGGAATCTTTATCTCGAAAACATTTGAAAAAAAAAAGGAACTAGTACGACGTATAGAAGCTCTGTACACATGCGAGTTTATAATCACTGTATATAATTATATATTAACGCTCGACCCAAGGAGCGAACGATTAGGACAGTTCTAGTCACGGAGGAAGCAGGCTGATCAAACGGTCCAATGCAGACGATTGAATCCAAATACCAATTACCGAGTTCGTAGAATAAACAAACCAAGATAGAGAAAATACCGATTGATTCCAGCGCTTGGTGAACAGAATGGAACGAAACAGATGCCGCGGTCGACGCTTTCATTGTGGTCCACCGTGGCCGCTTTGGTGTGATTATTTCTGACAATTAAACGGTGCCGAATGACCGGGGTATCTCAGCGTCTCGATTCGTGAGTCGCGAAGGTAGGGAGAGACCCATCTAGCCTCTCCTGAATCGTGAAAGGAACGTTGTCGCGAAGAGAGTAGCGCGCGGAGTGCAAGGGGATCTCGTTCGAATATAAAATTACGGTGTAGGACACAAAGTGGAGTGACGTCACGGCGCACTTCCATCCCATGCCATGCCGTTGTTGTCGACACGACACGCTATAGGAGTATAGGACGGAACCTACCGACCGTGACCATTGCGCGTGGCTTGCCTGCTGCCCTGACGCTGTGCGAACGTATAGCCCGAGCGTTTGCGTTAGTTGGTTTAGCTTTGGGAGGAGGTGCGCGCGTACTTTAGTACGGCGACAGTTGCCGGGGTTTGGGTGGATACAATTGCCCGCAGATATACGTGCTGTATACGTCACACGGTCCCGCATTGCCGAAAGGGAAATTCGATCAAACAAGTCTGGCAAAGAATCGAAGAAAAAGAGGGAAAGACCTGCGATTCCTTTGGCTTTAGCTACCGAGGAACCGGATGGTCGAATAAAAGCGATGATGACGATTTTCATAGTTTATACTCTGATTTCTCGAAAGTTTTTGGAACCTAGAAGTCGTACGTGGTAGATTTGGGATCGGAAGCACGTGCGTATTTTCGAGAGAAGGATTGAGCAACGCGGTTGACGGTTTTTGTAACGTGTATAGGTATAGGAGGAGAGCGTATAACGCGCAGGGAGTTAGTAGAATCGTGTAATCTCATACTGTGAGATAGATCCCTCGGCTTAATATACGAAATTTTGTCGAGAAGTTTGTCATACGTGATCCGTGTTCGCGATGATGCACTGGTACACAGAGTATGTATAATATAATACGTACGTAGAGCCAGATCTCACGAGAAATAAGATAACTGGGATAAACGGAGTGTAACAAACCTAAAAGAGACGAAAAAAGGAACCGACGCGGAGGCTTGAAACACGGGAATAAAAATATAGTCAAACTACTCACCCTCTTGACAGATGCACTGGTAATTGTGCTGGTCTATCTGGTGACATGAACCGCCGTTGAAACAGGGCGACGGATCGCACGGGATATACTCGTTCTCGCAGTTTTGTCCGGTGTAGCCGCTTTGGCACATGCACCTGGAAAAAAATGGGAGGAAAATTGATTTAGTTGAAAGCAGAGAGCGAACAGAGAAGAAATTGGTTTACGATTACTCGCGCATGGCGTTTGGCGTCTAAGAGATTGACTTTAATTACAATCGTGACAGCTACGGAAGGGTGTTAAAATAAACGAATATGCCTCGCTACAAAACGCGTGTAGCTAACGTAACAGGGTACTAAACTGTTTGTTTTTTGAGACTCGACGGTCGGTTTTTTAATCATGAATCTTTTGACGACCCAATTATCTCAAGGGTTTTAATTGTTTCGAACGGTACCTTGGAATTTTTTAATAAATAAACGATAATTGTACGATAATACCGCGGTCTCGGCTACTGCAGTGTATCTCGCGGTTTTATACACGATCAATTATATATCACGTATCAGGTGACTGCGAATAATATCTCATTCGTTTGTCACGCCGAATAGAGAAATAAAACACGAGTCTAGACGTTGTTTTCATATTTTTACGCTTCTAGATCTAAACTTCGTAAAAAACTACATAATTGTGACTGGTTTCTATATTCCTAACGTTTGATCGGTTATAGTTATAGTCAGAGATCAGTGTAATCAAAATATATAGTATAAAAATAACAAGCACACACACACACCTTGAACCGACAGCTAGGAGAAGCAGCGGAAATAAGACGTTCGTGAGATTCATATTTGTGAGAAGATATCAGGGGCCCGGTTAGTTTCAGGTAAAAATTTAGTCCTCATATTTCGGAGAACCCCAGACGCTATTCCATTTCCCGGAACTGTGTCACTGTAGTTATGGGTATACTCGCCCGTTGCACAGTTAGTAGTTGGTTGTTAATCCCTCGCGAGGGATGTGACAATATCAAACGTGAGTTTAGTTTAGTTTCGCGTAATCCACTGTTGTCGATATAGTAATCGTATCGAGGTATGAATCGTAACCTATCGTATTGCTTATAGCCACGTCGTATGAGATATGGATCCGATACATAAAGTTGTAGGATTTATATATTTGTAGAATATCTTTGATCACAGAGGTAAGTAAATAAATAAAATATAAATCGATAAATGTAACAACGTAAACTCGGTAAGTCCAAAGGCAGTTGGGTACAATAACAGTAGGAGAATGAGAAATCAACGGAAAAACAAAAGAAAAAAGAGAGAAAATTGATATTGAAAAAATGTTTGCTTGGGGGATTAAATGTCACGTGAGAGAGCTATACATATGTATATATGTACATATGTGTATATGTTTATACATTATCTATCACCAACGTTCACTTCCCACTATTAATCCTCTCACTCGCGATACACGTTCGTGTATACGGACATTTTTAAACGAAGAAGAAAAAAAAAGAAGAGAACCCTCTCATTCACACGTATGTGAATAATGTACGATATTTAGCACGTATTATTTCGTAACTTGAGTATAGTGGATATACATGTACGTTTTACGATGGAAATAGGGGAAAAAAAGAAGAAGAAAAAAAAAAAACTATTTAAGTGATAAACGTGCTTAAATTGAGTTTAATTTAGTTTATCCTGTGTGTTGCGAACGCGCTGGCGTGTTCTATATATCCATGGTGCGTCGACGGCTTCGCTTTATATTCCCTACGTTGTTTTACACCACAGTTTTAGGCTTGTTTTATTTTTTTATTTATTTAGTCTTCGATCATTATGTACAATGAAATAATAGTCACACCTCACACACGTGTGCGATGTATATATATATATGTGTGTGTTATTATTGTTATATATGTTAATACAGAAGCTCGCAGCTGTTGAACAATCCTTGTACGATAAGTTCGGAGCGATTTTCTTCTTACGAAGTTAAACACAACGATTCACTGAACAGTCTCCGCATAACTAGACACCCGCGGTGTTAGCCCTGCCGTATTGAACGCGTGTTACCGAACGTAGTAACAATAATCCAGGGATAAAACAACCCATTACGTTACCGCCTCCCTCCTGAACCGCTGCCGGTATTACGGTATTTTTCGCGCCGATTCCTCCGTCAGATATCTAAACGTTATTTAGTTGAGTAAAACACTGTGTATCAAAGTCCGTAAGGTCGCTTTCTCCACTCTCTCGCGGTTTAACTTTGTCTTCGGGATATCTATGCCACCGCTATATCGATCTATCACAGTTTATTTGAATCGGAATCGAAAAATTTATTTATTCTCGTGCCGAACGGCGTGGGAGAATCGGTACGGCGTGCAGCGTTCTCGGGGCGCTGGCGAGTGACTAGCCTAACCTTCTTATTCAGCCCGTGCAGGGGGCACCACCGACGGTCGCCCTCTCCGGGGCCTCTCGCACTCTCTCCCTTCCTCCTCTGTTTCACATAATTTCTCCTCTCTCACTCTATATATACCCCTTCTCTTTTACGCTCGCGCTAAGCTAGCTGCTCCCTCCCCCTCTCCATCTTTCCCGTTTGGTCGGTCGCAACAACCACCTGGGGCCCGGAGACGGAGCCGTGAAGGAATAGCCAGGCAGCCAGGCTGCAGGGCTGTCGACCGATAACGGGCCCCGAACTTCCGAGCGTCTAGATGCGGACAGGCGGACGCCTGTTCGCTCACTCGCTCGCCTGCTCGCTTCACGACGCGATTAAGCGCTCGCTTCTATACCGAGCGCGTTTTAATACCTCTTTCATAATTACCTTCGGGCATATTATACACACCGAGGCTGATTTCTACGCGAGCCTAACCTCACCGGTTCATTACTCGCATATGGATACACCCTTGAACATACAGTGGTTTTATTGGCCAATGAACGTCCGTGGACTCAAAATGAAAGAAAAAATTTGTATCTGCTCTTCTCAACTTCTTATAAAGTGAAAATAAAAATTGTAGAACCAGATAGTTCGTCGTTTCTTTCGTTCACGGCTATATTTCATTCCTAATTTACAACGAGACAAGTTAAATCGCGGGTTATATCTTCTATATAACAAGCTGAAAACAATGCCCAGGGTTCCGGGCGTAAAGGCGCCGCTACTGTATGCAGCGGGGGGTTAGACCAGAGGCAGGTTTTCCCCTATACTTTGAGTTCCCGCTGGGAGGGTGCGTTCACCCAACAGCAACAGGAACACAATCAACCCCTGACCTAGCTAACCGAATCTAGCCCGGTTTGTTTCGAAGAGAAATATTCCGAACAGTTTCTTCTTTTGTTTCTATGAAACAGCGCTGGTCACTCAATTTTCTGGTAACTGGATTCTTCGACAATTGCGCGGTTATTTGTGTACAGCTACGCTTCCCATATTCAGGGGATAAACGAGGGACGATGATACGAAAAAAGCGCAAGAAATCAACGCGCCGATTTCTAACTCGATTAAAGAAATACTCTAGAAACGTTCGACAAGTATCGTTCGGTGAATCCCCATTTCGATTATTACCCGTTGCGTTGAGAGCAGCTGCATCATGGTGGCGCTCGCCGGTTAGACTCCCCGCCAAGTCTATAAAACGTTGAACGAAATAAACGTCTTGTGTATCGGTGTATGCATATGAGTTTGAATCAACTTTTGACGTTGTAGAAGAAAAATACTCGCACATAGTTTCCGAGCGTAAACTCTATGTTATGACGTGAGGTATTGTATCTTTATATACTATATATATACATACGAATATATTACACAGGCATTTATAGTTCCGTGTTAGTTTACGTCCTCTTACGCGTATACCATACATATGCGCATGCGTATACGTACACGGAACGAGTAACGACAAACCTAGCCACACACGAGCGGGACTCTACCCGCGCTTGCGGTAAACTTGATGTTTATGTGTCTCTGCTGTGTGATTCATGTCTCATGCCGCGCTGCGACGAACCCGTACCGCGGATGGGACGGGCTAGGACCGACCGAATATTTCAGAGTGATCTCCGAGAACAAGTCGAGGATTCGACCGAGCTAGGAGGAGGACCGAGAGGAGCTAAGGAGCCCTTGTTCTCCAGGTATACGATACGCTCTTAGGGACGACGCACCGGTATATCGGAACGAAATTCTTCCCAATTCGCTACGCTGAGAATTAATGCAGAAGTACGAAAGAGCTCGTAATGAATTGTAACAATACCTGTATAATATGTATGAGTTTTCAAAGCGATCTTTTTTTCCCGCCAACTAGACCTTGTTCATAAATTGTTGAATTATGATCTGCACGCCCTTATTGCGAAAAATTGCGTCCAGAAATACACTCGGCGTACAATACGTTGAAGAGATCATGGGACTGCTACTATCCACGAATAATAGCGTGCAGCAAATCATTGCATCATTATTTTTGTCTCTGTTCTAATTTGTCCCTTTCTATTCCTCCGTGGTATCAGACAAAGGACCAGGAAGAGCTTCCGCCTTGCAGAAATTTTTCTAAATAATTAATCATTGTCTACTGTGCTAATTAATTAGGCACACGTTCCTACAGGCGTTGATTAAGACTCTTTGGCCAATTAAGACCTTAGCTACTAACAATATGTCTCGTTCGAATTGGCATCCGACCCCGACGAACTACGACGTGTATTCAGCAGATTACATTCGATCCGGGTCTCGACCGAGGCTCATTGACAGTCAAATATCTCGGATCTCAGAATCTGTAACGATAGTTCTTATTTTTCACGTCATGCCTTCGGGAAGACGAAAAGAAAATTCCTTCACGGTCTGAGAAACACGGGGCTTCTGTGGTTGATACGGTGATTCCGCCGAAAATCGGTATAAAATCCAGCGGATGAATGTCGAACGTAAGGGGTGGGTATAAGGAAGACGAAAACCTACATCTGCAGCTCGACATTCGATGAGACTTTTTTAAAACTCTGCACTCGCCACGAGACTCCCTGTATACTTGATTTACAATTGCTCACTCGATGCCGAAAGATTCGACTTTTTTATGGATCTAGGGAAGAAATACTTGTCCGTTCGATATACGACGAGATTCTCGCGTCACGTTTCTATATCTATATCGTACGATTTACAATTCCTCTGATTCATTACAGACATTTAGTGTGCCTACGAGTTTCTACGAATAAAACGTATTTTTTCTTCACCTTATCATCATGTCTGAACACATCGTTAGTATTCGAAGGAACGCGTTACAGGTGATAGATAGATTGACGAGTATTCAATTGACATCAAATTGGAGCAAAACTGAAATTGAGGCAATGCCCGAGGTATGGGTCGTTCGGATGGCGCCGGACGATGCACCGATCTTTTTTACGATGCCATCAAAATTGACGATTATAAAAAATTTCGCAATTCGAATATTAAACACTCTGGCTAATAGCAGAGGCCCTTTTAAGGGCCATTTAAGAGCCAGCTTGTTACAGCAGTACATCATTACGCATCAGGCACGCTTGATGAGAAGGCGAGGCACGAACTCCAATGTTACCAGTAAAAAAAAGTCATCGAGTAGGTAGGTAGAGGTAGAGGTAGAGGTAGAGGTAGCTACTAGGAATTACATTGATTTTTATTTTGGTCCATGGACCCTTTACCGGACTTTCCTCCTTTCCTGTAATACTGGTCTTCGCTAATCTAAACTCCCATCAATCCCACATAAAATACCTCAACTCCAGTACCACAACAAGATAATTGCATTTATCTCACTCCAATCGACAACAACAAGAACAATGATAATAATGATAACAGTAGTAATAATAATCACGTGTAAACACTGGAGCATGGAATTCTTACGGACTCGATAAAACAAGCATCGGACCCTCGTTAATTATACTATAAAATTAAAAGCTATAGAAATTTATAGCTAAATTAATCCGCTAATTGGAAAATTGGAATTATATCAAGCCAAAGTAAATTACTCGACTGTTATAACGGTGGGAAAACGTTTAGTCGCATAAGGTCTCTTCTTTTCTTTATACAGACTTCGTATGTATGCGTTATCCGAATCCGCATTACGTCAGTATAGTATAGACGCATGAAAGTCTCTCCCTCTTTCTCTCTCTCTCGAAAAACCGAAAATAATAACCATTTTGCAAATAAAAGTAACAAGGCTTTTATTACCGCCGTGCTAATTAGACATCCAGTTTATTAAAGACATGAAATAAAAGGAACAAAAAGAAAAAGAAAGGTATAGGCGAAACGATCCGCGTGAACGATATTCCACTCCCTTTCACTCCCGTAGTCGACTATAATCTAGACAGACTATAATGTTACATCTCGGAGTGATTATTGTCAGGATTATAATTGCGATTCGATTCCGGCAGGTACGGTAATGTCAGCCCATCGTCATACACTGTATCGGCGTTTCGGGCTGATTAAATGTGGCATCTTTTTATCGAACGATATTCGTTAAGCAAAAAATATTGATCACGGAACAAGGTTTGGCTTGTACTTACTCCGTACGCGTATCGTTGACGAGAAGGGTGGAACTGATTGCTTAGATTAACGACGATCCCCGCTCTGCTACGCGGTTAGAAACGATCACTTTGCGTACGGGTATAAAACCCGAGCTAGTATGGCATTCCGGGATACGTATTGAGCCTATATGTATATAAATATATATATGCGTGCGTATTAAAGCGGATTGACAATCAAGAGAGACAATTAACTGTATCTGTGTAGTATAATAACGATATTATATTCCATACGCCGGAGATCAGGCCAATGAGTATCGATTTGCATTATCTCTCGTGGAATCATAGTACAAACAATTATGGGATTATATGTCTAGTAATTGACTTTGATTATTACAGGAAAACCCGAAATTTCTTTGTTCTTGAATTTTGAAATATATAATTCTGTTTTATGGTATAATTAGATCCCACTTGGAACCCAATTTTCATCAGAGGTGGAAACCGGAATCACCGCCGATGAGCTCCTCTACATCCTAATAAATATTCGAAATCTACTCACAACTCGAAAAATCGGCGAAAAACCAACCCAATGATCGATTTTATCTTCGATTTGGAATTCGTTCGTTAATCAGTTAACAAAACGTTTCACTGAAGGGATCGCGGAGCTATGGATCCAAACCGGAATCACTTAGCCTTTCTGAGTACTAGGAGCTAGAGGTCCGAAAATATAATTTCGAAGTCTAGTCTGCGCTCAAACTTTTAGGTGCAAATCGGAGTTTCATCAGATGCAAAATTCTACCCTAAGATTCTAGTCTGCAAGTTGCGATATAAAAGTGAAATTTCTATACCGAGTGGGTAAACGATGGCAAATCGGGTTCAGTTTCATATCCGATCGAACATTCGCGACAGGCTCGACTACCCTCGAGAGGATTACGCTGCCAGCGCGAGGAACACCGATCTGAAAATTTCTCCAACTATTGGTAAATACTAAATAGTGTATTATTAAACTTTCCCGACGCACAGGTGAGGTACGTCTCGTCCCTGTCGCTTACTCACACAATAAGAGTCATACCACTGATAATTCGAGTCACGTATATAGTAATAGTCCGAAACAAAGAACAGGTTCTTCGAATTGCCCAAGTTTAAAAAATGAATAAACGGCCCCGGGTGTACAGCGACACTTGACCTCTTGCATGCCCTCGCTAGAAAAGTTATAATTCTTCAAGACTCGCGATGTGTGCACATATAACGTGTATATATATACGCTTATGTTCCCCGAGCGTAAGCAGCAGTATAGCCGGTAGTTATGACCGTGGGCATATACCTACCTGCTGCAGGCGCAAACGACACACGTCTCTGTGTAATATATATATATATATATATATATATATATATATATATATATATATATATATACGGTCAGGATTCAGGGTTTGGTCTCGGGACCGACTGACAAGGTTGTGGGAACCGTGCGTAGTGGTCTAGAGCTACGTAGCGAGTAAACAATATCATATCGAGATATGTACCCCTGCTCGTTATTCTCAGAAACATGTTTGACGTGTCATGACGAAGACTGTAGCTTCTAGGCCGACCGGATCGTGATGACGCAATTGTTATTTATCCACCGACTGTCACCGACGAAACTTTATATCCATAACATGCACCGTTCGAGAGATAAGGGACCGGGTACGCGAACCCTTTCGCAAACCTAATTTCGATCTTACAAGACATTCTTCGAATCACAATTCCAGCGGCTTATTTCACGGATCATCGTATTGCAGTCGTTGCAGGGCAGATTCGACCTTTTTCTCCGGTGAACGAAACTTCGTGGAATTTAGAATAATTTCTAATTTTAGGTATGTACCGAAGGAATCGAGCCCCTTGAGTTTGTGTGAAGGAGTCGAACCTTTAGGTATGCATTTCGTCTTGGGTACAGTGACAGACTCGTCAGTAGGGCTGCGCCACTGTTCCCCTGCCCTAGACGCGGTGTGTCCGGTAGCGGACGTTAGGTATTATTAGGAATCGGTATATATACGAACCGAGTGCCTGTCCCAGTACTAGCGAGAGAGATGTAGCTAGGTGTAGCCGCGTAGTGGGCGAATTAGGAGGTATGTGAGTCCCCACAGTACTATAACGACACGAGTGATCGGGTGTGAAAAAGTTGCACAGTATCGATACGGTGGCGCGGCTTGATCGCAGCTAAAGTTCTCACAAGGCTGTATTTATAGCTTTGATCAGTCACGCGTGAGCAACTTTTGTAATTATTCATTAAACTAGATGTGTAATGGCTCATTCATTATTTTATATAACGAACGAAGGACAAATGCAAATTCCTATCCTCGAGTATCACACCCCGCGTTCAGCTCGCGGATTTATAAGACTGTTACGTTACGTTAGCTCTAACGGTTCTCCATTCCGTTTACCTACATGGTATCTAGATGCAGCGGCGGGCCCCGCCTGTCGTAACTATCGCCGATGCAATGATCGGCTGGAGTAAATTGCACGGCGTTGTGATTTCAGAGAGGGAGAAAGCGAGAGAGCGAAGGGGCGAGGAGATAGGGGGCAAATTACACAAATAACTTCAACTGGATCATTAAGTAGACAGTTTTTGCGCCAATCCTTGAGGCTATCGCGATAATTTCCATCACACGAGCCGAACGAGTGGTTAAAAACTGATATTCAAAGGATTCTCGTTACAACCAGACTCCATGCGTTTCTCATTATCGGTGGAAAAAAATACTGAGGTAGTAAGGAATTCGCTGAAGCAATTGATACATGTATACAGGGATATTGGTCATTGGGGTACGAATAAGAACACGCATTGATTAATCTAGTAAAGTTCATGAAAAGACTTTATTCAGTTTCACTTGGGAGGCACGTCTTCTTTCTCATACTCCTTGAAGAGGATTGACTCTTTTGAGAGACTCTGGTATGCATTCCGTGCACAGAATGCATCCCTTAAACTTATCCTTATTACTCTACTATAAACAGAATTATATAAACAGTATCGGTGCAGCTGACCGTCGTGAGATCTCTACTCGTCATATCTATTTAGACTAGAGGATAAGGAAGAGGTTGCCTTTCGTATATACACCATCGCACATCAGTGTGGTATATTCCGAGATGGAAAAATTTGGAAAATTCGTTAGAAAGATTATTTTCCTCGTTCTAGTTCGGAATTTATCCGGACACCCCGTGTAAATGTATAGGTCATCTATCGCGTTAGGAAAGGACGTGACCTCCCAGCCCTGATCGCCCTCGGCGCACCGAAATTGCAACGAAGCACGCGGTTTATCAAGATCTGCAGGGAGTAGAGGCTGAAAGTTGCGGGACCGCTAAGGATGCAGGTTGGCCCGAGGGCTCGGGGCCCACTGGCGGTCAATTAAATCTACTTCGAGAAGATTATTTCATAAATCACATTCTCAGAGTCAAAGTCCGCTTTCGTCCAATTACCGCGGGCGCGCGGGCGAAGCTTCGCGTTTTCTTCGCCATCGTCGGAGCCGTCGTACTCTTCGTATCTGATCGGCACGCAAAGTGACGAAAAAGAAAGCCCCGCGCTCAGGGGAGAAAAAAATTAAAAAATTAAAGAGGAGAAAAAAAAAACAAAAAAAAAGGTGCAACTGTAGATTTTGACATCGCGTTTCCATTTCTGTAGTATGACTATACGTATTTTCTCTAAATTAGTTTCGGCTGTAATTTTCTGTAATTAATTGCCGTACCGATGGGATTGTTCGTCGTCGAAAGCCCGCTTCACAAATCGTAGAACACAGTTCTCTCCGTCGATTTGTGCGCACGAGTGACTATCAAATGAGGCAATCAGTTTGCCAGCTTTATCACCGAGTGACAGGTTCGCTTTTTAACCGTAAACTCGAATCCATCTCTTTTAAACGAGACCGTGCGGACAGGTGAGATATAGATAATCTAAATAAAGAGAAGGATAATTAACTGAAGCCGATACCGTTCTGTTTCATCCTCTGAGATCTCAATTCCTTCATTGTTCTATCAGTTCTGCCGACAGGAATATAATTCCATTGTACTAGGATCGTGTCCCATTTCGAGACCATTTCGAGATTCGGAGGTAAAGATCAGAATTAGCGCTCGCACTCGAAATTCTGATCACCGTCTCCGCGTCCTAGCAAATTTTCGAATTCTACTTACAGCCTGAAAAGTCTGCGAAAAATGAACTGTACGATGAATTTTGTCTCGGATTTGGAATTCATTCGCCGATAAGTCGACAAAACGTTTGAAATCAGCGAACTAGGAATTACATTTCCAAAGTCTAGCTTGCGCCCAAGCTTTTTCAAAACCGACCTAACTTCGACTATCAGGTGAAAATCAGAATCCCGCCCTCAAATAATGCTCCTTGCGTTAGAAGCGATGGCAGAGGTACTATAAACTGAAACGCGAAGAAAACGATTTCCCTCTTCATCCGGTGGGCAAATAATTCGCTCTAACTATTTAATAACACGGTAGCTGATACCGGCATCACCCCGGGTCCGAGCCAGCTACATCAAAGTCTCTATTAATTCCAATCGGACGTTATTACAGAACTTCGCTAAGATTCAGAGTCGCTCCGTTTGCCGGTACTCGCGTCCACTCCCACACGTCTATCTCCGTACCATACGCGTGCGATTCGCGCGTGCCCCTTTCTCCACCACTGCGATACACGCATGTGCTTGCGTTTGCGTTCACGCGGAAGAACTCCCGTCCGACTCCGCTCCAGGATGCCTACCTACCCACCTATCTTCTGCAGCCTTTTACCTTTCAGATTCTACCTCCTCACAGGCAAGAATCTGGAGCTAATGGGCAACGACGTTCGAAAGAGAATCTACGAGGTGAAGACGCCGGATTAATCGAACACCCGGGAAATTATTATCCACGTTAAACCTAGGGCTGATACTTATCGGAGCGATTGAACCTAACGACGTTATCATCTTGTCATTTTCGTTGGATGCTGGCATCTGTGGCAGACCCTAGGGGTCGATTTCCGAATAATGGTTTCTTCGGTCTGTCCAATTTACCATCGACGTTCGATGTGGGGGGATTTCATTCGGAGAGTCGCTTCCTTCGTTCCTACTCGGTTTTTGATCAACATATCTTCTTTTTCTGTTATATTGTGGGTCCGTTTCGGTCGAGAGGAACTGTTCAATGGGATATCGCACGATAGACGGAATACGTAGTTTCCCTCGATTCTCAAGTACCGTTGGTTAGTATTCTAATCTTTATTAGAACTGGACAAGATTCTTCGGCCAATTATTATCGAACCACTGCACAGACGGACCACTCGTGTATCCACGTACCTATGCTTATTCTCATAGATTAAATTTACGCAACGGCCACGACGCGACGCGTCGCGACACGGAATCTTTACGCATAAATCTGTAATGGTCCGTGTCTCAATGGGTTGATGGTATCTCGAGTCTCCCGAGTCGTAGATACTACGACGGCGATTCTCGCGGCCATACAAAATGGATAATTGAGGTAGAATCGGAGGACAGATTACTCCTGGGTAACGGAAGAGATTAACCAATCGAGAGAGAAAGAGAGAGGGAGAGAGAGAGAGTCGTTGGAACAAAACTGAGCTTCACAAAATCTCAGGAAATTCGAGAGTGTGCATTAGGGTGCTTTTTTTTGGGACTGTTTCTTTTTTTCGCTCCCGGCCTGAAATTTTGTTGGAAATGCTAAAAAAGAAATTCCCTCAAAATATAAGCCCTTGATATTAATATTAAGTACTCTCCCAGAACGTGAAATGATTTCTCATTTAAATTACATGGGAATTGACATTTTTTTTTTCAAAATGCTATAACTCGGTGGCATTTTATGCTATTATATCGCCCAAACTTGCAAATTACTCAGCATTAAGCGCTCTACAAGAGTGTCCATTGCGACTTAACTGTAACTCACACCGGTGAGGTAGTACACGTCACTTAAAATACAAGAAATTTCTACAAAATTTGACTTTAGTGTGAGTTACAGTTAAGTCGCGATGGGCACTTTTGTAGAACGCTCAATGCTGAGTAATTTGCAAGTTTGGGCGATATGATAGCATAAAATGCCACCGAGTTATAGCATTTTGAAAAAAAAAATGTCAATTCCCATGTAATTTAAATGAGAAATCATTTCACGTTCTGGGAGAGTACTTAATATTAATATTACGGGCTTATATTTTGGGGGAATTTCTCTTCTAGCATTTCCAACAAAATTTCAGGCCGGGAGCGAAAAAAAAAATAGTCCCAAAAAAAAAGCACCCTAGTGTACATAATATGGGCAGATCCGGCAAGAGAATTTCAATTCGTCTGCAATTTTGATATCTCATAGCGTACGCTGAGATGTGGGAATCCCCCGATTTTCAGACCACTGAGCTGTACTGTTTGGGAGAAACAAGTTGATCGGTCTTTTGACCCGAAAAAATCTTTTCGAACATGGAATAATCCCTTTCCCGCCAGACCTTGAGGAACTATAAAGAAAGAAAAAGAAAAGAAAAAAATTCTCCTCCATAAAACGGAGACTTTTCATCGTGATAATATATCCAAGTTTCGTTTTCATGCAAATAATCGACTCCAGACTCATTCCGCGCTACGGAAACTCTCTCCTCTCCGAGGTTCAGAGCTCGAACAAGCCACTAGCCGCAAATATGTATGAGCCTGTACGTAGCTTTCAGTCGTAGCGCCTTTGGCTGCTAAAACCGATATATAATTCAATATACACACAAGGCAGACTCGCGGTGACATTATCTGGGCCTTCGGAGTCACCCGGGAACCGCCTATATATCTCAGCGTGATCTGAACAAAGCTTGGATTTATGTCCTCGTCCTTCTCTACGCCTTTATCCCCTCTTCTATCTCCCTGTCTATCTCTCTTTCGAGTTCTCTCGCCGCCGCCTTCGCAATTTTTGCTTCATTTTCAGTATTCGACGTGTCTGCTTATTCGTCATTGCGATAAAGAAAAAAAAATCGGTAGAAAATCGAGCCACTTACTTGTAGGATCCGTGTGTGTTGTGGCACGAACCATGCTTGCAAGGATTTCGGTCGCATTCTATTATATCCTCGGCACAGTTGGGCCCCGTGAACCCTGGGGCACAGGTACACTGATATCCCATATCCAGGGATCGACATTCCGCCCCGTTTCGACACGGCGAAGAAGCGCAGTGATCTTGTCTCTCGCAATGTTCACCTGAAATGATTACCGATCACATATAGGTATATCATAGACAAATCTGCAACGTTCGTCACATTCGCTTCGCTTCCCTTCCTAAAAATCTCCAACCACCGGAATACTCGGTACCCTTCACTGGTCACGGCTGGTACCGATCACTGGAACTAATTAACCGCTGGTAGCTTCGTCGAGATACTTTTGCCTCTTACGTTAGCAGTGCTTCTCAGTTATTCATTCTTCGTCATTTTTGCACTCGGAACAGGGTACAGAATTTTGACGATCAATTTTCTTTCCTTTTTTTTTCTCATCAGTTCACGGTAAATTGTCAAAAGAGACGAGCGTCACCCCGGGGTGGTTCCGTTTAGAAACATTGTTTCATTTTTTTTTTTTTGTTTTATCTCCGCGAGTTTGAGATCCACTGCAGTAAAGGATCCGCCGTGGCAAAAGGCCGCATTGCACCGCGGGGCCAATTATCAGCGTTGGCATAACACTCCCGCCTTTCGCCACATTCCCTCCTGGCTAGATTTATTTGTCAACTTGATAAGCGCGTGCCTCATACCGGCGTAAAATAAAAAGAGAAAGAAGAAAAAGAAGAAAAAACCGTTTACTTACCGGTGAATCCCGTGGCGCATGTGCAAACGTATTCCCGCAACGATCTCAGGGTGCAAGTAGCGGAGTTCATGCAGGGCGAGGAGTCGCAGGCATTGGCTACGGGTATTTCGCATAAGCTGGCGGTGAAACCAACGGGACATGAGCAAACGAACGATGGGGTACCGCCACCGAAGGACTCACGCACCCTGCACGAACCCCCGTTCTGACAGCGTGGTCCTGGTCCAGTGTGGCACGGGTTTGGATGCTGGCAATACTCTCCGACATGCACCGACGTACAGCTGAAAGAAAATTGAACAGCGTTAAACGGGTTGAAGATTGATACCCTCGTGAATAATTCTTCCCTACATTTCTGTTCGGGAAGGTTTTTGTCTTTTCAGTTTTGCCGACAGAAATGTCATTCTGGTTCAGTCGAATTGCGTCCTACGCACTCGAAAATCTGATCTGGAGGTTCAAACGAGAAGCTCGCTCGAAACGAACGTAACTCTGAGTTTTAGGTGCGAATCAGAATTTCGTTAGATGCGCAATCCGATTCTCAAGTCAGAGTTTACACCCTCAGCGAACTGTTCAGGGCTCTCTTCGGTGGAAGCTTGTGGAATGAGACTGGAATTTCTATCACGACGAGAAATGAGAAGAGAAAAAGCGTAATGGATGACCGGTGGGGTTCTTACGGTCTCCGAATTCGAGTCTAATCGTGAAAGAGACGCGTAGGAATATCGAAGAAATAATTATCTCGAATCTGTATAATTCTGGCCGTTGGCGTAGGAGTATCTCTGTAAGGCGGGTCCACTCCACTCCATCTTTCTGTCAAATAGTTGTACGTCTCTACGATTAGTTCGCGCATGCATGTGAACCGTAACTGAGAATGATATTTGATCAGGGTCGAGAGGTTTCCGACTGGGCATAGGTTATTATTTCCACTGTTCGTCTGGAAGAGGAACGTGTGTGGGAAATTAATTGCACGAAGAATGGTCTCCGTGAGAAAGAAGACTCAAAGAAGACGTCCGATCTGACATATTTGTGGAAGACAGGTGCAGGGGACTGAATATCTCCTTTTCGGTCTCTGATCTCAATCGGTGATGGTTGTAGTGGTGGCGGGTCCTTATCGCATCCCTATTTCAACGGGGGATAGAAGACGAGCGTTAATAACCGGGGAACAAGATTTCCCAGCAAGTTCACTCGCGCGAACAGAATTCTTATAAAATAGTTTGGGCAAGGCTGAGTTAGGCGATCCCGCATACCGTGGATTCAGATTCATTCTTCGACTCTTCGTTCATCAATTACCGAACTGGAGAAAGAAATTCGAAGCAAATCCATTGATTCAAATATATATTACCAATTCAGCTTGTTCATTAGCTTAGGAATAGAAATCTCCGATTCCTTTGTTCTTCAGTTTTGCGGACAGAAATGTAATTCCGTTTTAGTGGAATTAATGCTGTATCAGTATCAGCACTTGCACTTCAAATTCTGATTAGCATCTCTACATCGTACTCAATTTCCAAATTCTACTCAGAGCCTCGAGAGACGGTGAAAAATCAACTCAATTATCGATTCTGTTCTCGACTCGGAACTTGTTCGTCGATCAGTTGACGGAACGTTTCATCGGAGATCGGGAGCTCTATAGATCCAAACCAGAATCACTAACATAAGCCTCCCTGAATTCTAGGATCCAGAGGTCCGAACTAGAATTTCAAAGTCTAGTTCGAACCCAAACTTTCTCAAGACGGCCTCAACTCAGACTTTTAGGTGCCAATCAGAATTTCATTACACGCATGATCCTACCCCCAAATTTTGGTTCGGGGCTCCTGGTCTTCAGCGAGAACTTGTAGAATAAAACTAGAGTTTCTATTCTGCACCGGGGGTATCTGCTCGTAAGAACACCTCACGCACATGCAATCGACTCTATCATCGAGTCTTCGGAGCCAAGAAAGACAGAGAGAGAGCGAGAGATGAACTGGGCAGCTGGTACTGGACCAGGTATACCTATAAACGGAGTTGGTCAGCGGAGACACAGGGCCGAGTCAAGTTCTCTCGGCTGTAGGATTGTCGTTGTCTTGGTTAGCTCGTGTTTGATCAAGTTGGCCACTTCAAGGCTACTGCAGGTATACTTCGTACATGTGGGTACGTACGTACGTGCGTACATCCTACCTAGGCAGGAAGAGTTGCGGAATATGACGAAGATTTCACGAGCACTCCTTTCTCAGTTAACCGTGGTAAATTCCTTATAGCCATAGCGAGGAACTGATCTGGACTGCAACTGGAACTGCAACTGGAACTGCAACTGCAGCAGGCACAGAGGCGTCGGGTTCAGAGACGAGGTGACGAGTAGACGACAAACGGGCAAAAACATGGCGAGAAATTCTCAAGATCCAATATGTCAAAGCAGGATTTATTACGGGATAGGAAAATTTCTTCGATCTTGTGAGCTTCGGTCCACACAGCATCGAGAAAGTTGGTTAAAATGACGAGGAGATGATTTTTTGAAGAGGAAAAGTACTGCACCGGCTACCATATCGAGGTTTCTGCACACAGCACTCATATGTTTCGTGACTTGATTTTTCACCGGGTAATGATGCAGCAATAACTCCTCCGCATATATTCGCATCGGTATTCATCGCAAAGTATAGAATCAAGTTCTAACTAATACTCGAGGTATAACAATCCGTGTCCATCACAATCTCCTGCAATAAAGATCCACTCTATAAACCGGGCGCCTGATCCTCCGGCAAAAACTACACCATCCAATATATTCCTACGATAGAGGGTAGCGGGAAGAGGGAAGAGGGAAGAGGGATCGGAGCAGCAGAAAAGAGAAAATAAAGATACGCCATGGTGTGTATAGCCGTGCCTGCTACTGGGGTGCTGGTTCTGCTGTATATGGGCACCAGATAATGCAAGTGTACTTACAGCCACGATAGGAACTAGCAGGGTGCTAGTAGTCTTCCGAAGCGAGCGATGGATACAAACGTACAAAAAGCCGCATTCGCGATCAGACCGAAATCCAGATGGTGCGGAAGAACGGCGAACATTCGCGTAGGGAACTTTTGCCGTTGCTAGCTGTCTCTGAAACTATTCTCTAAGACCTAAATTCCTTTGTTCTTCAGTTTTGCCGATAGAAATGTAGTGACGATTCGGAGGTGTAAGTCAGAATCCGCGCTCGCACTTGGAATTCCGATTAGCATTTCCGAATCCTACTGAATTTTCGAATTCTACTCGCAACCTCAAAAGTCACAAGACTTTTTATCAAAGATCGAGGATCGAGAGGTCCAAACCAGAATTTCAAAGGCCTAATTAGCGACAAAACTTCCTCATCGCACGAACCACCCTCGAATTCTGGTTCGTCGTATTTTCTCCAGGTGATGAAAAATACGCCAGTAAATCAGCGAGATGAACCTATACACGACGCGGGGAAGGGGCGAACAAATCGAAGGTGCAGGTCGGTGCAAGCCAAAGGAGCTAACCGCATTGAAAACTGACTTGGATCCTGTAGCGATTCACATTTCAATGCAAATTGCTTGCAACTAATGCTAGCGGAGGTTCCATTTGAGTCAGGTATACCTACTGGCTAAGGTCCTTTGATCTCTTGGTCTCTCTGCTGCCGGAGGATGTAAATTATTCAAGTTTGTCCCACAATCAGTGCCCATTTAACGTCTACCGTGGAATTATATCCGTATTCAAACTCGAGCATTCTCGGAATATCCGACAATTAATTTACGTCAGTGTGGTAGGTAACGAGTGTTGATCTTATTTTTCCGCGAATTAAATCCGATTGATTTGTAATTAATTGGGAACTACGGTAGATCAGGTCCTGCGGGTTTGTAGGTGAGATTATCGAGAGCGATCCTATCGATCATACGGAATGACACGTTGGTGAATCGCCTTTGAGACGAGCCGCGATGTTTATTTTGATATTTCGTGCGGTTTCCCTCGTTTGCTTGAGTAATTAACACTTTATTATCGGCGAGCCTTTGTGCCTCGGTGTCCAGATGCTAGAAATATCATAACTGCATCTCAAAAGCTAGAAGTCAAGTTTGCCTTATTAGTTAGCGTCGTTAAGAATACGCCTGGTTCCCCTTTGTGCCAGAAATTGCTTACAAATACTTGGTATTTGTCGGTATTTAATACGAACGTATAGTATTTACAAAATAGTTGAAAAACCCCGAGTAAACAAACCTCGAAATACCGAATTCCCAACGCTTCCGAGTTTTTACTTGCCTTTTAAACACACGCGTTGCATTGTTTTAGTAGAAAGAGACAAGATCTCCCACCCCGAACCAAACAATTTCACGTAAAATGCAGAAAAGCGATCCTACGTATTTCGCATATAGGACTCGAAAGACTAGCAATTCAAACGTGGCGGGGAAGAGCTGGCGTCGAAAGTCTGAATTGGTGAACGCTGGTGGATCCGCCGAGTCAGGTCGTAAATATTTACTACGTATAATGAAATCTTTTACAACGCCTATTCTCAGTTAGTTCTCGCTGCTCTATTCTAACTCTTGTTTTGTCACTGTTTCACCGCAACTTGGGACTCGGTCTTTGCGGACGTGTTAATTCAATTAAAGGTACGAGGCCTGGTGCATCTAGGTACCTACCCACCGGCTAGCCAGCCGCTGAGCACCAGGAACCCATAAAACCGGGTTTGTACCATTTTGTTCCAATCGAGTCGGTACTGCTGGTCCAAAATTAACACGTTTCCATCCTAGACTCGATGTTCTTACCCCGACCGCGTGCAGAGAAACTGGAGATTTCAATTAAACCCTCCATGAGAATTTCGAGGCAAAGATGGACCGATATATCGCCACGCATCGGCCCTGCGCACTTTTTTAGGCTGCTTATTGTACAAATAAAACGATTCGCGCTAATTGATATTCGGGACTTCATGGGTAACGGTTTCAAGAATCTATGATACGGAACTATCCAAAGACGTATTCCTGGCGGCTATGTGCCTTCGGATATTACCCGTGCTAACTAACCGTAACGTCTGACCAAGAAACGGATCATCGACCGCAAGAGGATATTAAAAATGCACTCGGGACGCCTAAATCGATCCACAAATTAAGGTTACAGGCGGTGAAAAGAGGGACTATCTGTTCTATGAACGAAGAAGCGGCGAGCCTTCTACGCGATACCTTGATTTCCGATCATTTCTCGGCCATATACGAAAGTTTTTTTGCCATTTATTCGATCGATTTTAAGGATTTGCCGGTAATCAGTCATACCACTACATTGACCGGACGAAAAAGTTCTAATTTTCGCAACAGTTCTTCACCAGCGTTAGCGGACCTTTTCTTTCCTTAATGTTCCGTGAAATCGATTGAATAAATACACGAGAAAATAGTATCCACGTTCGGATACGGCTGAAAATTATCCTCGAGGAACACGGAGTTTCAGATATTTTACTAAACAGAAATCCAGTCCGAGGTGGTCGGGATCAGGCGTTGGTCAAGTTGGCATAGAACGCCGCGTATACAATGTAAATTTTATCTCTTTCCCTGTCATGCAATACGCGTGTACACGTACGTATGTACATTATACACCTACATACGTACGCAGCACGTAACGCCGCGAACAAAGAGCGGCGGCCATGTTACACTGTTCTAATTCCGTTCTCTGGCAATTATAAAACTATTTAGTAGCTTATTGGCCTGTCAGTTAGGATGGAATCTAGGATTCTCCACGGTAAGGAGGGCCATTAAGATTTTGAAAAAAAAAGCCAAAGATTCGGTGCCTTTTTTTTTATCTTCTGTACCCCCTGAGTCCGTTGTTCTGATTTACAATTAGTCTTAGACCGAGTGTTTCAAAAACTGTGCAGAAAAAAGTTCCACGTTACTTATTGGAGCGGAGAAGTGGTACGAGCATCCGAAGTGGCGGAACTTCGATTCAAAATTGAATTATTTTTTCTTTTTGAGACATATCCGTAAAAAACGATTTTGGACAGTTTTTTCAAACGTGAATCCAAAATACGAAATCCGTTCGAAGAGGTTGAGGCCACTGGAGATTCGGCTTGTCGAATCTGACTCAATGATCTTAGCGAGATGCCGTTACGCTATGGAAGATCGATTATCCAATAGTTGCACGTAGACCGAAGAAGATATATTTCCAACTGTACCTAATTGTGATTCATTCGTAAGTAAAACGTCGGGGAGTAAAAAAATGGCGTTTCGTATACACGTATAGAGAGACAGATATGCTTCACACTGCCCTCGCAATTACGGTAATGTTACGTTTTAGGCGAGCTGGTCAATTGGCTCTTCCGAGCCTCCGGAACAATTATTCTGTCATCGGTTCATTCGGTCATATTTCGTGACGAGAAGAGTCATATGCGTAATTACAGCTCGCGTTCTGCAATCAGACTCGTGGGAACACACGGCACCCAATTCCGCTACATATCTCACTTCCGAACGCGCATGCGACGCGCATGACTTCCCGTATGGAAATAATCGCACATACCCACCTACCCGTGTGCAGAATATGAATAGATTCTCAACACAGCGCATGTCTATTCCGTGTTATTCATCCGATCGGCATCGCGATCACTCGACACTCTTGAACCACTTGACCCAAGCCCACATACGTTCTCCGGGGAATTTTGGTTGGGATAGGATAGGATAGGACGGGTTGGGTTAGGTTAAGAAAAGTCCGGGGGAACGAGATCGTTCTCAATTTCCATCGGTAAGATGTAATTAAAATTTTCGATTCTCTTCGAAACACGTGTAAGAGAGGGGTATTTACTTTAACGTGACAAAAAATGGGCCACGACGAACGGCGCTCGAGCAAGAAGCAAGAGCTATTAGAAATGATGACTGAAAGAATCTTCTTTCGGGGTTTAATCGACTATCGATCTATTTCTTAGATAGTAAAAAGTAATGAGAGGAGGATTTGTGTTTCGAGAGTACGAGGTATCGGGGAGTCGTCTGCGGTATAGATTTTCCCCTTATTCGTGTTCTTCCTCAGTTTCTTGAAGAAACTCGACTGCTCGACGTAAACCACATACCCATACCATACTATCTAATAACTTCGAGTCAACAGTATGTAGTACCTACATCACCTAGCGGCGTCGCTTTAACATAACGATGAAATTGAACAAACTAGTTTTCTCAGCTACCGAGGAAGCAGGCTGGATGCCCGAGATGAGTTCTATTTCGAAGGTTTTTGTCAGACGCGGTGCTCCCGCAGTAGCTCATTTACCCAGCATCATCATCTTCTTCTTCTTCTTCTTCTTCTTCTTCTTCTTCTTCTTCTTCTTCGTCGTCGCAAGGCGGAGGTATAACCGAACCGAACCGCGTGCCGCAAGGACCGAAAAGGCCCTCGTACTCGATTCGTCCTGCTTCTTTGTGCTCCAAGAAATTTGTGATTAACAAATCAAACATAAAATGCTTAGCCACCGACAAAAAGTCGCCGCCTTTCTCTCTCTCTCTCCCTCTCTGCAAATAGAGATGTCTAATCAGACACGGACTCGGTTTTTCCGGGTGAGGTGACGTCCTTTCAACTACGATTCGACTCGCTGTTACATGAGACATCGACATCCTATATACCCTACAAGAATAAACATAAATATCAAGATAAACTAATTACCACGATTTTCAGACCTAATTCAAAACTATTTCACATTTTCATGGAGCTTCGCGTTACAAATGGATCTATGGCGTCTAAGAAGCAGCGATTGTCGTTGGGGTACAGAATGCCTCATCTCAACGATATTCGAACCACCCTTTCGCGAACGTTGAGACAAAAAGTCGCATATCTTATCCATCGTAAAAATTGTGTAAACTAAAATTTTCGTTTTTTTTTTCTCTCTTCTTTTGACGTACTTGAGTCGTCTGTCGTACCTCTAGCTCTCATAGTTCAAAATTTTCCCTACGTGCGTTACAATATCAATGGGACTAAACCAGATCGGAATTTAGTCCGGTCGTAGAGTCTATTCGACGACAGTACAGCGCGCGGTGACTTTTTTCCGTTTGTTTTTCTTTTTACATTGTTTTCCCCCGTCACCGCAGGTATAACAATAAGTAAGAACCATGGCTTAGCCAGGAGGCACGTTCTCTTCAGCTGAGAGGTTTTACCAACCTCCGACGTGACAGCGTCGCTCTGACAACACAGCCTTATCTCATTGTCGTAGGCGAACGGAACAACGGCGTTCAATCGAGAAACGAAGCTCGCATATGGATTAACTTCCCGGAGGCAAGAAATCGAGACCCGATTCTTTAGCCGTTTCAAGCTGAACAAATAGACTGTCGTGTCTCTAACGGTCGCTAAAAAGTACTTGACTACGTAAGACTTACATAAATGAGAAAACCTAAAAACAAACCGACAAGGTGTTATGTTCCCAGATCGATTATGGATGAGTTATAGAGGGAGAGAGGAGAGAGAGAGAGAGAGAGATTTCGGTCGAAATTACGTTGAAAATTAAAAGATTATCGAGTAAAATGCATCTCCGATCTCGTTAATGATTCCTGCCACGTATGTTATAGCAATGTCGTTCGTGTAGCGGTTCTACTCCAGATAGCCAAAATAAGGCTCGCGAGTATCTTAATGGAAATCTTAAATTGCAAATTTTCGTCCACGCATTGCAATCAGGTAGGCTATACAACGACTCGTTGTATACCGAGAGGAAATCTTGAAACTATACAGTCGACTGCGCATGCGCCAAATAATTCTATTTTATTGGTCGGTAGGATCGTCCCGCGATGATGTTTTAACCTACGAGACACGGGTGCCAACTTGCGAGAAATAAAACGAAGCTGTCAAACTCTCGCGCGTCAAGTAGTCTATCGAGGTTATGTTATTTTTTATTTCAATTCAATTTCTACTGTATTAAATTAACACGATTTATTAAACTGTTCCCACCTAGCTGCTTTGTCTCTTCCAAGCACCCATCGTTTACAATTAGACCTCCGGTTTTCAATTGTAATTGGAAAAAACAAATCCTCTAAATAAACCGATACATCGAATCGTAGCGAGCAATCAGCCGTTCGGAACAAATCTCGACGGTTCTTTCAGAACATCAAGTTTCAATCTCAGCAATAAAGGCTTTCCAAGCTTTTCCGAATCACTACCGCAATTCATTGAGATCTTAACCTCAAAAGTTCGTATCAATTGCATCGGAGCAAAAAACAAAATTTTACAGCTAAAACTCGGGATGGCCAGCCTGCTTCAGCAGACGACGAAACTCGCGCATGCGCAGCCGACTGTATAGCTTCAAGGTTTCCTCTCGGTATACGTGGTTTGATATTTTATTTCAAAGCTTTTCTGGACTCTGATATATCGAAGATGGGTCTTGGACGCCCCTATTTTCACACGCCTAGATATTAGACGGTTATAGAAGGCTGTATAATTGGTTCTTAATCCTAAGGGACAGATGCAGGCCTTGTGTCGCGTCTCGGTATAAGATATCCTAATAGAAGTTCCAGATTGATCCCCTCAAACCTCGATTCCTTTGTTCTCCACTTTTGCCGACAGAAATGAAAATCCTTTTTAGTATAATTATGTCCTGCGCGGGGAACCAGAAGTGGAACTCAGAATCAGCCCTCGCACTTTAGATTCTAATTAGCGTCTCATAAATCCCAATAAATTTCCAAATACTGATTACGAAAAATCTACTCGACGATCAATTTTACTTTCGACTCGGAATTCATTCGTCAATCAGTCCACAAAACGGTCTATCGAAGGTCGAGGAGCTAGAGATCCAAACCAGAATCCAAGCCTCTCTGAATTCTGGGACTTACGAGGTCCAAACTAGATTTCAAAAAGTCCCGAAACGGACACAACTCTGACTTTTAAGTACAAGTCAGAATTTCATTCCACGCAGAATCGAATTCTCGTCGGCGACTCCAGCTCTTATGTAAGAACAAAACTAGAATTTTGACACCGACTCGGGATCTCGTCGCCGAGTCTCTGCAAGGACATCACTTCCTCCGATATCCATCAGTGACTATTCGAGGAAGAAGCGAAGCTACAAAAAGCCTCTTCCGAGACCCTGGCTCGAGTCCCTCGAGTACTTCGTAATTTGACGCTTTCAGAGTGAGCCCTAAAATAATACCTTACGATCCGACATTATACTCGATGCGGCACTCAACGCGATAATAGCTCCGCCAGGTGAGGGACTCACTTCGGATATTACCGCGAATTGCTAACACCGCGTGTACGGAGGCCAGCGAAAATATTTATACCCTATTTTTTCTTAATTCCCTCCTGGACCCGAGGACGCGGAGAAAGCGAAGGAAGAGGGAACGGTAGGAGAGATTGCTCGGAGCGGAGAACCATTCCGAAGTGGGTTCCGTGCTCGGGCGATTGGTTCAACAACTTGAGTGACCATAATAATCCGTTTTTGCTTTTATCGCTTTTAGATCGAGCGGCACTTTTTACACGGAGTGAATCGTCGCGGGTTGTCGAATTACGATTATCCCAGACCGTGTTTTGAACAATCTACACAGAGAGCAAAGTGTCGTTTACTCTGCAGTCATTTAAAAACTAAATAACCGTATTTTGTACCTTTTTTTTTTTTCTTCCTCTTCCCCCACAGTTTTTCTTCGACGTTGTATCGGAGCCTGTCGAAGTATTCGAAGAGATCTACGCTCGGGGAAATACCTGATCGTTTTATCGCCAACTCTAATCTCTACACCAATTAGTGAAAGAAAGACTAAAAAAGAGGTTCTCACCCGTAGGTTGGGTCAGGGTAAGTAAAGTCAATGCGGTACGTATTTTCGAAGAATTTTTCACAATCGGTTCGAACCAGAATCTGAAACTCTCCGAATTCTGGGACTTAAGAAATCCAAATTAGAATTCAAAAGGCCTAGTTTGCCCCTAGACTCTCGAAACGGACACGACTCCGACTTTTGAATACAAATCAGAATTTCACGACACGCACAACCCTCCGCACCTTGGAGTCTTGGGTGAAAACTCGCAGAATGAAACTGTAGGATTTCCATTCCGACTCGGGAAGTATCGGGCCGGGGCAGTGTTATAATTGGGGGAAGAGGAGGTCAAGGCTCCGAGAAACAGGGCTGAGATGGTTTTTCGGAAAGAGTGAAGCACCCCGGAAAGTAGTGCGCGGGCGGCCATATCGCGAGCACTCATCTCCGAGGACCGTGTCTCGAACGTCCATTAGCGAGGCTTGTAATTTGCCGCGCCGAATGTTAATGGACTCGACTCCCTCGACTCCTCGATTCCTCGGACTCTTGGATATGCCAGTAGGTAGCTTTTTATCCCGTGTCGAGCTCTCCTCTATTTACTATACACTAGACTAGTCCAAAAAAATCGACTATTTTTTTTTTTTTTTCAAGACTACCACTGAAATACTTTCAGAGGGATGAGAAAAGACGCCTGTTGAAAGCGGAGCTCGTAATATTCATATTTAGAGGTCGTTCATCGCGGATTTCTATTTCCCATTTGAATAACATAGGACAAAAAGTTCTTTTTTTTTTTAGAATTTTGTAGCTTATACACCAATGAACGTATCCAAAGGACACGTACATATTTTTGTAGGAAATTGAACAATCTACAAAAAATGTTTCTTGTCATTTTTTGATAAATTGACTCCTTCCCAAGTTATTCAAGCTCATAATTTCATTGATAGTAAATTTAACTATTTTTTTTTTAATTTCTGCCGAATTGTTAAATTTTCTAAATTAAAAATTGTTAACGGACTTGTTTTCTCATAGAAAATCACAGACTATATAACTTTTCAGAAAGTTTGATGATATTTAGTAACAACTGGTAATAAAATTTACCAATTTGGCAGAAATTAAGAAAAAATAGTTAAATTTACTATGAATGAAATTTTGAGCTTGAATAACTTTGGAAGGAGTCAATTTATCAAAAAATGATAGGAAACATTTTTTGTAGATTGTTCAATTTCCTACAAAAATATGTATGTATCCTTGGGATACGTTCATTGGTGTATGAGCTACAAAATTCAAAAAAAAAAATATATATTTCCTATTTTATTTAAATGGGAAATAGAAATCCGCGATGAGCGACCTCTAAATATTAATATTAAGCGCTCCGCTTTTGACAGGCGTCTTTTCTCATCGATCTGAAAGTATTTGAGTGTTAGTTTTGAAAAAAAAAAATAGTCGATTTTTTTGAACTGGTCTACAATACACCCAGTATTATGCTCGTCACGTCACTAGCTAGACTCAGGAGATCCAAGACTTTCCTTTCGAATTAAGGAAAACTGAAATCTGATTTTGGTTTCGAAAGATCCTCACGGTTTTGAGCAGGAAATCCTAATCCTAAGGGACTAAGTCCTTATTTCTCTTCTGCGTCCCATCATCGGCGATAGAAACGATTAAAAAAACGGAGTCTGCGGATCCACGCGATTCACAAGTCTGCGGGCTAGGCGTCGATCTGTGGCAACGGTAACCCAATACAGAATGGTGCGAGGAGGCTATCGAGGTGCAAGCAAAGTGCGCGTATATCGCGAGGGAAGCTTCTCACGTGGATTGAGTGACTGCGGGTTGAGGGGTCGAAGGGAGTCTGGCCATGGACCACGGGACGATCTCCCGGGGGAGGATCAGGCGTTGTTGTTTGCGAAGGTGTCCGGTTACGTGGCCAAGGTCATTAGCCCACGAATCACCCCCGTGATTGGGGTAGCGGATTATAATGAATGACAAATAAAACGTTCGGAAAGTGAGATGTTTTATTAGAAATAAGTATATGATCGAACCTTTATATACATATACTAGAGTGTCTAAAAAAAATCGACTATTTTTATTTTTCCGAAGAACATTGAAAAATCGTCAAAGTATCCCTAGAAAAAGACCCCGTGAAAATTAGAGCTCTTAATATTAATATTTAGAGATGGCGATTCGTAATTTTCTATTTTCCGTTTAAATAACATGGAAATTTTTTTTTTCAAACTTTGGAATTTTTTGCCTTAGTAACGAATCACTTCACAAGTATGACAAATGGACGTTGTTACAGGAAATTTAATGCTCTACAAAAAAGGTCTCTTGCACTTTTTTGATAAACTCATTTTAGAAACTCATTTTTCGTCAGAAAGGTGGTTCTTTGAACTCGAATATCATTTGAATGGCTAAGTTTATCAAAAAAGTGTAGGAGACCTTTTTTGTAGAGCATTCAATTCCCTACAAAAATATGTTTGTAGATTTTCTGTATGACGCATCGTTAGCTAGTTATAAAAATCAGAAGAAGCAAAAACAAATTTTTCCGTATTATTTAAATGGAAAATAGAAAATTACGAATCGCCACCTCTAAATATTAATATTCAGAGCTCTAATTTTCACAGAGTCTTTTTCCAGGGATACCCTGACGATTTTTCAATGTTTTTCGAAAGAATAAAAATAGTCGGGTTTTTTGAGACACTCTAACATATACCCTACTACTAATGTAACCGAAGACCGCGTTTACTTTGCCAGACGACTGATCTCGCGCTATGCGACGACTGGACGAACAAGCTATACGAAAAATTCTTGGCATGGCAGTCAGGACCTGAGCGGGCTGCGGCTTTGAAACGTGACACTCTGGTGGTAGCGCGTAACCTGGGTAGACGGCCGAGAGCGTATTTTATTTACACGCGTGCGTGCGTACGGCATGTGAGTTTTCCTCCCTCGCTTAAAAGTCACGCAGTCTTTAAGAAAATCATTTTTTTTATAGGTATAGCGAGCCGAAAGTGAGTGAAATCGACTCGGACAGGGGGAGGGCTGAATAGTTATCGGTACAGAGGGCAGTGATCCGTCTATCCGTGATATTTGATTACTTTAGGTAAAATTGAAATGGGACCCGCTCGAACGGAAGTGGTTCCTATACCGTCGAAGCCTGTAGAAAAGAATGCCTCGATTTCCTGAACGGGTTGTCGGTAATCGGAGGGAATTTTTTCGCTCCGACGATTATTAGCCATTAAACGACTCATTGCATGTATGTAAAATATGATTAAATCGAACGAACGCGCGCGGTACGGTAAGCGGCAATAAGAAGTTCTACGCGGACGATATAATTATTTGATTTTTCTTTTACCCCGAGCTGGTTTTACGAGCGTTTATGTTACGGTAATAATCGGCCCTTGTCTTTTACCCGGTCTGGACTATGGTGGACGTCACGGCCTGGCTTGGCTTTCGATCGTTTAGTCTTTCCAGACGGAAAGTAATCGACGACACTGCCGGTTTACTTCAATTAGGTACAAGATCGGCTAAACGTGTTCTACATCGCGCTGAGACAATCCCGCTCTGAATTTGTAAAGAGTACTTTTCTCTCTTTTTTTTTTTCACCAACTCATGTAAAAATAACATCATACAAGACGAAAGGGATCGATGAACGCGCATAGGTTCGCTCATCGGCCCTAAATATCGAGCGAGGCGACTTGGGGGCTCTGCAGCCCGACGGAAATGTCATTGTCACGGAAGAGGATAAAAAGGGGTCTCATTTTTCCGTGATGAAAAAGAAATAGAAAAAAGGAACCGTAACCAACTGCACATATGCGACTGCCACTCGGTGGCAGAAACTGTCACCGACATAACCTTCGCCACTAGGTTCAATCCTTTTTTCTCTACGCGCAGTCAGTTTTTCTAGTTTTTTTTTTTTCTTTTTCTTTTTTTGTTCGTGAGCATGTCATATAGTATTTTCTTCCATGTCGTTGCGTTTAACGTATCGGTATAACGACGAGTCAGACAAGTAGAAAGGGAGAAAGAGCTATTCGTGTGTATTTCCGCGTACGGGAGAAGTGCCGAAAGATTTTGGTGAGAATAAAAAAAGGCGAACGTCTTCATCACCGATCATCGTGTAATACTCTTCGAGTTCTCCACCAGCGATTTGACCGCATCGCAAACAATAATTATAACTACCTACCTCATCTCGACGTCCAAGATTTCAGGTACGAGCATCGATGATCGATGATCAAGAACCAATTAAAGATCCTCCGACGTGTCTACCGAGCAGAGTTTATCGGTCACGCGTTACATACACCCGAAGGCAAGAAGAAGCGTCCTGCGATATTCGCCCATGTAAATTCCATCATATTCGCCTTTCCTCGCGGTTCAAAAACGATTTTTGCCAACGATTCCGCAAAGATCATAAAATTAGTATCAAATTTGAGAACGATCTCTAATTCCCAAATAAAAAATTGTATTTTGGAGGAGTAGAAAAAAATTTTGACGCTTTTAATTGTGAAGAGTATCATTTGCGATGAGGTTGGGCGAGTCGAGTGTAAGGATAATAAACAGTTCGTACAGATTTCATTAGCTTATAAATTGCCTACCCCTTCTTCGCGGCATAAGAAATATTGAAATAATAAACCACTCGCCTCGTGTGAACCCTTTGCTCCTCTCCCATTTCTCTCTGGTTCACTCTCCCACGCGTCGTACGCGTGACGTGGGAGTCAAAGGGCATCATGTGCCTAAGAATGCGCTTGACGTTCTTATAAACTAAACGTAAAAAGATATCGCAGTCACCCCGCATCCATCTCGCTCCTTCACCCTGTTCATTTCTCTCCTATCCTCTCTTCTATCTACCTCCCTTCGTATCGTTCATACGAGACACGCGCGTGAGTACTATACGTACCATAAATACATACGTGCATTAGGGTGGTTCAAAAAAATTTATTAATTTTTTTTTTTAACTCTTACCCTCCCAAATGTTTCTGTTTTATGAGAAAAAAATCCTCACGAAAGAGGGGCGCTGTAGCTCAACTCTAAGAGGTCGCTATTTTTATTTTACTTTCCTATTCATTTAACATGGGAATTTTTCGTTTTCTCATTAAAATTGAAATTACACCTGATCATTGAAATTTTTTGCAAATAACCATTGTATATTCAGAAAGCTGACTCTTCGAGCTTTTCAAAACTCTATAATAACGCGTGATTATGATAATTAGAAGACCAGTTACAGCCATCTGAAAATTACTAAATTTCTTCGTACTCAGAATTTTAGTAATTTTCAGATGGCTGTAACTGGTCTTCTAATTATCATAATCATGCGTTATTATAGAGTTTTGAAAAGCTCAAAAAGTCAGCTTTCTGAATATATGATGGTCATTCGCAAAAAATTTTAATGATCAGGTGTAATTTCAATTTTAATGAAAAAACAAAACTCCCATTTTAAATGAATAAGAAACTAAAATAAAAATAGCGACCTCTTAGAGTTGAGCTACAGCGCCCCTCTTTTGTGAGGATTTTTTTCTCATAAAACAGAAACATTTGGGAGGGTAAGAGTTAAAAAAAAATTAATAAATTTTTTTGAACCACCCTAACGTGTATACATACGCGTAGGAAAAAGTACGACTCTACATCCCTAAGAAGATTCGCCACTTTTGGACCGCTAAGAAACTGTTTGATCTCTCTGAGTTTGAAGAGATTCACGCGACTCTTTTCTCATCTCGAATTGTTGATCAATTTTTAGTACCAAAGTTTCGAAACCGTGAAACTTTGATGTTACGTATCACGAAATTTTGTGGGGGAAATAGAAGCCCCGGTTATTCGACACTGATTGTGAGAATTTTTGTTGCCGGAATTAACGGAGGCGATAAAACGATAAAACGCTACAATTTATCAAGGAGCAGGTACCTTACAAGGTACGAGTCTGTTTAATTTTTAATACCGGCTATGGGCGACCTTGACGAGCCCAGAGGCCCTTAGGATCACGCAGCTGCCGAGTCGGTAATTATTACCACGGTCTCTCATCTCTCGAGGCCTTATCCTGCTCCAGGCCACGAAGACTTGATTCAGGACCACCAAGTTCTGGCTTTAGTAACGCCCCAAAATAGCGCGGGTAAAAACCACTTATCAAAGTTTAGGGCCGACGCAAATTCGACTATGTCTCTCTTCTGCGTTTATTAACTTCTTCAACATCGCCAGCGTACGACGTACCGAAACGATACGAACACACGTACGCGTCCGCAGAAGACCCGGCGAACCGATGATCACCGCCAATTACCGCGTCCAATTGGTCATTTCATTTCCTTGCTACATATCACGTGCAAAAGTGTGTGAAACTTCGATCCGGTTCTCGCCGATGTCTTGAACTTCGTCGACGAGACACCTTGTACTCCAGTGGGAATCAAAACGGTGAACAACGACTTCCCTGACCTCACGTGTACCGTGTCAATCAGCTTAACTCCGGCTATCGCCGCTGCTTGACCGTCTTGACGCCTGCAGGAGGCATGCACGAAGAGACAAAGTCTGCAGTCGGTTTCGTTGTAAATCGAATATTGAGTATGCGAAAGGATTCTGAATCGATGCCGGGATCTTCGATGGAAATGAATCGGTATGAGAAATAAGAGGCGAAAGAAGAAGAAGGATAAGAGTCGCGAATCGAGGATCTCGAGGACCTCGAGGAAGCAGAAGATGAAGAAATAGTTGAGCTACCATTAGCCGGTAGCCGGTGATTGGTCGTTTGGTAAGATGACACTGTTGTCCACTAATCTTCTCCTGTCCTTCCACTCGCGGAGAAAAGGGATTGTGTTGCTTTGTCTCTGCGGTTTGAGCGCTCTGAAACCATATCTCGCCGAAAGGTCCCTAAGACGCTTCTCCTCTCATCTTCGAGCAGGAGGTAATTACCGACTGTGCGGTTTTTGCGAGACCCGGCAATCTCACTTGATGTCTGTCCGCTTTCCGATATAGCGAATAAGAAAGAGACTCGGGACTAAAGCCGGGTCGTTTATTATATATCTACCGAAGTTACGCCCTGCGTCTATCATTCCCAGGATGATGATAAAGTCCTAGAAGCTTACATCCTGGAGCAACTCCAATCTATATATACGTAGTGTACCTTGTAAGCGAGAGAGACATCTCGGAAAAGCGTGAAATCCAAACGTTACCATTTGATTGCTTCGACAGCGCATCATCTGGCTCTTTCACACTTCCACGAGTCCGAGTGTGAGTTTAATATCTTTGATTAAAACGATGACGTCAGCAGTCTTAACCCTTCCTTGCTCGTTGTCGTACTTGTGTGTGCGTGCGTCTGGCCATTCTCCGTCTTCTCTTTCCTATCTTTCTTCGTTGAGTCTTAGAGATCAGGAATGCGAATGTCTGACCGAAGTCTTCAGCGAACATGAAAATTACTTATGCCAACGTCAGAGGCGAACTATGCAATGGAACGGTTCAGGTACGCAGCATGTATCCCGTCTGATGTACCTTTCATCATTTTGCATTCGTTACGGTAGACAGGTACCCGAAATCGGAACAGAAATTCTAGTTTGATCTTACAAATCCTCAATTCTTTGATCTCTAGTTCAACCCAAAGAAATATGATTCGGTTTCGGCGGAATTGTGTCCTACCCAAAGATTCAGAGGTGTGAATCCGAGGCAACGCCTGCGATTTGAATTCTGATCACCGTCTGCGTACCTCCTAATGATTTTTCGAATTCTACCTAAAACCTGAAAAAAGTCTGCGAAAACGTAATTTCAGGCTTGGAATTTATCCGTCGATTAGTTCACAAAACTTTTCATCAAAAACCGAGGAGCTGTAGATCCGAACCAAAATCCCAAAGCCTCCCTTAATTCTGGGATGAGAAAAAGCGCGTTTGATGCTGACTTGAATATTATCAATGTCTCAGGTTGCAGAACGATGATTACCCCGCGTTCGAGGTTCCTTGACGTATAACTGCCCCGCAATTGTCATCGGGGAAATTGTAGTCCATAATTATTTTGGAATTAAGGTCCTAGGAATTACGGGGGCGGTTAAACTATCGTCGCTATTGTTAAGATCGTAATAGGAAACGAGGTAAGGCAGGTAGTCAGGCACTGAGATTTATTTATTTATTTTAAACGAACCGCAAACCCAAACCGTTTATTAAATTTAGATTAAACTTGCAGTCCCTGTGGGAAAAGTTGGATCTTGTGAAACTATTCGATTACGGTTGTGCCCTACGATTTGATTTATTGTCCGCCGGGTACAAACAACCTTTCGGTGATAACAATTTATAATGAAAATTGAATGCCTCTAATACGGGTCGAGTAGTGTCGGGTAATCAAAGGTGCGCTGGCATGGGTGGACGTTTTTATTGAACACTTCGTGTCAACGGGAGGCCATGAAACACCCGGATTTATGGTATGTTCAGTTTTTCTAATCCAAGAATTATTTAAAGTAGTTACCACACTTTCCATATAAAACGGCAACGATCGTTACTCCTGTCGCCACTCTAAATATATATAATAGTGCTGAAGGATAGACCGAAGATCCGTCGCGTCGTTGACCAGAGAGCGTGGCTGATTGGGAGTGAGAGGTCAACCATCTTCCTCCCAATCCTCGGAGTAACATTTTCATTAAATTTTACAACGTAAACGTGCCGCGTGACCAGAAGCGAGCAAGCAATAAGTCGAAACGACGAAAGAGACGAGAGAGAAGGAGAAAGAGACGGAAATATCAATTAGATACGGTCCACGGAATCTGGTGTTTGGAATCAACGAGATATACGATATGTAATCCATTCCGAAAAACCTGATTTTTGAAAACAATTTAAACTTCCTGCACGGTCAGTCGCTCGAATAATTGAAAGGATCGGAGGGTGGGGAGAAATTTATGCTCGAAGGGTGTAGCCAGTCCTGGAAATCACTTTTCTGAGTAGTAATAGCGCCGATTCGACGATAAAAGGGCCCCGAAGGACTGGGCTGATCAGAAACGTGAATATATCTAGGGAATGTCAGTCTTTACATTTCTTTCTTTTCCCTCCCCTCGGTCCAAATGGTTATTATTATTTTTCAATTCGTATAAAAAAAAATCTGAAAGAAAATTCGAGTGTCCGCCAGAGTTGGAACAATGTTTATAATAAAAGATGGGTTCAATCCGCGACGGTCACGGTCAGACGTTCGTCTAGTTGGCATGGCACAAAACGAATACCTCGATGCTCCATGAGAGCTGCAGGCGATGCACGGACTAAGTAATTAGCATGCTGACCGGAGATAATTAAAAACTGAAAACTATGTTCAGATAAACCGCTCGCGTAATCGAACGCCGGTATATAAAGCAGATTTATCGCAGATTGAATGATCAACTGTCATTATCTGATAAATACATCGATCTACACGCAGACCATGCAAGTACTCATTACAGAGTTCATATTTCTGAGGCATAATTTTCACGATTGATAATTAATCACCGTAGTTTGATTCTAGACCGTAATGTGTTCGATAAACGATTTCCTCTCCATCTTCTTCTTCTTCTTCTTCTTCAATTTACGGCGCACAATCAATTTCGTTCTGCTAAACGGTTCCATAGTTTCTCAGTCGTAAATATGATTGATAAATAAGTGGCGCTTTTCCCCAGCTGACGGTGAATTATAAATCTTCGTCGAGTTCCTTTGTATATAAATTTCGGACAAAGGACATATATATTTTTTGTGTAAAAAAATAAGACACAAAAATATCGCGGAGATTGAAGACCATGCGACGTTTGAATAACGAGTTTTTAATTAACACTTTAGAATTTTAGTCTGCCAATCTCGTAACTCTTAGTCCGGAACTCCACAATGTCGTCAGGTTAGGCTCAGTCCAAAAACGAATAACGAGTGTGAAACTTTCTCTCCCTCTCTCGTCTTATTGCCACTGCAGGCCTATCCAAAGTTCATGAGAAAGATGGAAGAGGAACGGGAAGAAACGTTTATGCTTCAAAAATCCCTTCGATTTTCAGGAAACCACTGTGTACAGCATATGACCGAAGATTCGTGCAGTTTTTGTAACGCGGCCTTGCAAATCACCTTGGCTTTACCGTACCATGGTTGAATCGACTTTCTGATCTGTCAAATTGAATTATCGCAGCACCGCGTTTAAGGCGATACATTTTGTACCCGTCATTCGACGTATCGGCGATGAAACCAGGCCTCTACTCGATCCACCTGCGACGAACATCCAAAAACAACCCATTGATTAACCGAAGTCAATATTTCTCGTTTCATTGTTCGTCTGTTTCGTTTTTGGTGCTTTGCGAGGAGGTAAGCTCGCGCTGCGGAAAACCAAAATCTCGTTAGGTGCAAAATCTGACCCTGAAAAGTTCTGGATTGGTGGTGCTCGCGAGTGTCCAGTGAGAAACTGTAGAATGAAACGAGAATTTCTATTCAGACTCGGGCTGTTATACAGAGTTGGCGTGTTATACCACATGATACACGTACTTTATCGACGACAAGTATAGCTAATGGTTTCGCATCTTTTTATGCCTCTTTCCCGGTACCTTCGTGAGTCAGCCTACATAAGGCTGTCCTCTAGCTCCAGCTCAACTCACGGGCAACTTTTTGCCAGGACACGAGTCTCGGTCTCGGACCGTAGAGTCGTCGCGACGCCTGATACTTCACCAGTCGAGAAATACCATCGAGATGTACCTAACCAGAGCCAGCGATATTTATTTCCAATACATACGCCTCGAATGACAAGATTTACAGATTTTCCTCCTTTTTCTGTTTTTTTTTCTTTTTTGAAAACTCCATCGAACGAACTTCTTCGAGTCTTCCTCCTCCCGATTTTTACCTGGCACGTGTCAAACTCCGTTAAAATTTTCTATAAAATTGACGCGATCTGTTTGGATACCTAGTTGCGTTGCGACGCAAACTGACATAGAGACCCGCGTATCTTCCGGCTCGGATCAGTCCAGACGTTAGCGACGTCCGGACCACACCGAAGTCGACAAACGCAACCGCAAGGTAATCTCGATTTCTCAATTTTTTATCCTCCTTTTTCTTCCCACTGGACCAACGGCGCGAGCCAATGATCCAACCGCCGAAATTCTAGGGTGGCGAAAAAATCATCCGCGTACGAAGACGAGGATGAAAAGAGGCGAGTCAGTCGAGGGAGAGACAAAAATGAGATCTTTACTCCCGAGTATAAAATCCTCGATCATAACGTATCACGTTACGAATACTAAGTATATAACCGGATTGTAGGGATTGAAACGGACTCATCCGAGAACGCCTTGTGTCCCTGATCTCGTATACCAGGTTGCGTGCTGCAGCCATTTTGTTCACAGTTCCGTATCAAATTACTAGGTTCACGACTTCGTCCGATACTCTTTCCCGATCCTCCGGAGCAGCTCGGGGCCGATAATCGCGCTATGGTATTATTCCTTAGACTCGAGTGATCGAGAATCGTAGATCTCCTGAATTTCTATCGGTGACAGATGGGAATTCATCGGAGAACTAATTAATATCCGATCAGCCGTGCAAAAAGAGAACGAAATAAATCTCAGTCAGGCGACCTAATCCTGTTTAATTAATCACGTGCGACTGTGGTAGTCGGTCGTTTTTATCATACCTACTGCGCGGGTTTGTCAAGCAGGCATGAGTAACTCGCTGGCCAATTGCCCGAGTCGAAGTCTGTCGCCTTGTGCTGCCCGGAGTTGACGAAACAGTGTCGACAACTTACACGTATTCAAACAAACCAGTTGGCGAGTATAATGTAAACACAAAGCCAGCTGCTGCTCCGATCGTTCGTGTGCGACTGGGACATGAGCATCCGTCGGCGTCGGGATCAAGTTGTTTGCTTATTTGGTCAGTTTTTCAAAGACGATAGTTTGGATAGCCGAGTGTTTCTTACGCTCGACTCTTTTACACCCACGTTGTCAATCGGTGGTAAAAAAGATGACCCCGTTTCTTATCGTTTCGAAGCTCTTGTCAATCCGAGGTAAACGGCCAACGAAGGAAGTCCTGGTCTCTTCGGAATTCATGTAATTGAATTCTCAGCTGTTATAGATTGAAATTAGTCGCTTGAACTTGGAACCGCGTCGACGTAATGTACCGTAACTAATCCTGCGACGTCGAGTAGGTACTCTGGCACGCACTGGTTAGTCAGGTGCGGAAATATTGCTCATTACGCTAAGCAGCCTCCTGTACATTCGTCTCGACACTTGACGCGACTCTTGGCGCACGCTTATCGTTAGTGTATGCATATCGTCGTGGCTAACGACGTATTCTACCGAGCCGGGATGGAAATTCCAGTTTGGTAGTCTCTGGAACTTCAATTCCACCGTACAGGCGGAATCCTACCCTCAAATTTCAGTGTAGAATAGAACTAGAATTTCACCAACAAGGAGAAACTGTTCGGAGTTGATAATCGCGACTTGACTCGAAGAGAAAGAAAAAGTGGTGGTCAGAAATGAAGGAAAACCGAGTAACGGGACGGAAAAAATGAACGCGGAGAAAAACCGAGTTGGATAAGTGTACATTGAAATGTAAGTCACGTCGAGGCCGTAATACCGAAAACGTCGAATCTCGATATACAGAAAACCGGAATGTTAAAAAGGAAATATGTTAGAGACGGGAAGATGTCGAGCCTCGGTGACTGTGAACCAACGATCGCGAGATGCCACCGAATTAATTGAATTCGAAGTTAATGAATCACCGGTCTTGAAGCCGCCGCACACTCGCTAGTTTCCTCATACTTTAATTACTTCGTAAATGTCCTTCTGCCCGCCGTTCTTATACCTATATGTACAGCGATAATGAATTTAGAAGAGAGTTTTTCTCTTCATATCTCGCACGTGATTCCTTCATGGCATCATCTTCGTTACCTCGGACCCATTGCCCACATGAATTCTTTTTATTTAGTATATGGCTGCACAGCTACCCGTGTAGCACACATTATGACCAGATCCATGGCACTGTGTTTATCCACATATGCATAAGCAAACCGAAAGAATTTTTCTTCTTTTTATCTTCCTACTTCTGCTCCTTCCTCCTCCTCTTCTTTTTCTCCTTCTTCCTCTCCTTCTTCTTCCACGTTCTCAAATATATCAATGATCCCCAACATCATCCGAAAACCAAGCAAATATGGACAGAGCACTTGACGTTAGAAATTCATAGACACCGTCTACGACGAGAGTAGGATTCTAGGTCTCACGTCTCCGAGATCGCGGGTGCCAAGAGGAATTCTAGGAGCACTTAAACCGAGGGTACACAGTTTTCGGTAAACGTTTTCAAACCCTCATCGCAGAATAGGTGTATAGATACGTCTCCTCTTTCTATCTCGATATTTATTTCTAAACCTCATCAGGACGGGCAAGAAATAATGGCGAGGGGATCAGTAGGAAGGGAATAAGGATCGCCGCGGAGTAAGAAGCGCGTTTTCCAACTAAGCTCGGAGCGGCGTATATATATACAATGGTTAACAAACAAGAAGGGTACGTGACCTGACTCCCCAGAGACAGATATGTATCGGCGAAGATCGGTCACGAGGTCCAGCGCAGCATCGCGACACCATCTTCTCAGGGGTTTGTACGCTAGATGACTTAGTAAACACGCCACCGCTTACCACTATGTGTCTCTGCGGCTACTTAAGACGTCCGTCTCCACATGACACACACATGTGCCACCAGGACTAGGGTTGAGCTCTCATACCGCGACAGTTATTAGCCATAGGAAGCATATTTCTTTCTTCTTTCCTATTTTTATGTGTTATATGAAGTCGATTGTCTTTATCGAATGGTTCTCGAAGCGGGGAGTTTCTCCGTGAAACTTTCACCCACGGTGCTAGTAATCGACTGCAGAAACCCGGCGTGTGGAAACCTGGAGCTTTGTGGATATGAAAGAGCGAGGTTACGTTATCGCCGAGGTTTCCTGAGCAGTCATGCGTTAACATTTACTCCAAGGAGTAGATTTCTCCGGTACGTGTGATAATCGGTAAAAATCGGTATCAAGGAGCGGATCAGATACCAGCTAAACTCACTCGATACTGACTCGAGACTAACGTGAGATCACAACGGTAGGTACCGTGCTTTCCGTTACCATCATCATCATCATCACTGATATTCCTATTATTATTGCATCCGGGGGTTGAACTGCCTAATTAGGGTGGCTCGTCGTGTTCCCCGTAACCGGAGACACATTAGGATTCAACTTGGTCCTGGGTTCAGAAAAACGCCGGCTTCTGTATTATATATGGTTCCCGAAATGAGGTTTTCGGAGTTTTTGGGTCCGGTGGATGGCACGAAACATTCGTTGCGCATCGTTAGGGTCCGCTCTTCATTTTGTCTCCATCTTTTTATGGCGAGAGATGAAGAGATGAAAGAGAAGGACACTCGGCGCTCAGGTATATCGAAGACATGCAAGGTGCACAATGCCTACCTACCTCACCTCATACCTTCGGTGGCGCCGATTCAGCCAATTAACCAAGGGTGTGTTAATTGCGTTATTACCTACCTCGGATAAAGGAAGCTGTATAACGAACCCATGCCTAACCCTCGGATCTATGAATAGTAATGAGTATAACTAACAAGCAATTATAAAACTCATAACAATTCGATCCTCCGTTACGTACGCAGCCTTCGGCTATTAAAATCTATAGAATTCCTGAATGTCTGCGTCAACCACGTTGACGGACGGGAAAAGGCCGGAAGACCGTTGACACGGTAGGCAGACGAAGAAAAGGGTTCGTTTCGATGGTGCTAACGGTGTATTTGAATACAAGTCAGCTTCGAAAATAGCTGATCGAACTGAGACGCGGATTCGTTATCGTACTGCGGTTCGCTCGAACGATTCCCGCTTTCGAAATCTCGTCGCAAGGGCAATTGCTGAGTAAGAACAACGCTTTTTGTGAAGATAACTTTCTAAATCCAGTTGTTAATTAGACAAATGTTGTTCCCCTCGTGTTTCACACCTTACAAGCGTCATTGGGCCGAGAATTCATGAATTCCACTCCAGACCTTATAGCTCCAACGTTTCTACGCATGGATTAAAAGGTATAATAAGTAAGGATTGAGTCATCGGGATTGAGTTTTATCGGAGATGATCAGGCGCCGGTTTTATAATCACGACACACGTACATTTTGGTAATGGGAAAAAATCATCGAGTTTAGATTTCTCAATAGCTTATGGCGCGGGGACACTTCCGGAGGTAACGTCTCAAGCGCGAGTAGGTGCCACACGCGTCTCCTGAAGATTTTACATTTTGGAAACGACCAAGTTGAATCGGAGAAAGTCGATGTTGTTCCGATCGATTGTCGTTAACTTTGATTTCCAGGGTGAACGATCCCGGAGGAGAAGATTAAAGAGAAGAGGAGAAGAACTCGGCCCGAGATAAATCTCCGGCGTTTCCGTTCTGAAACAACCGCGTAGGTATCATTGTTCCATCTTTCCATCGCCGTAAAGGTATATCATTACAATAATGGTCCACAAAATAACATACATGGGCCCTGCGCCGCTTTCAATACTTCAATGGGACTCTGCCAGCCGCGATCGACTCTAATAGCGATAATGGTTGGCAATGGCTCGTGACCGCAGAAATGGAAAATACAAATCGAAAGTCGTTTTGACCGATCACCGCCCCCTTATGAAGCCACAAATTCGATCTGGCGTTCGATTCTCTTCTATTAAAATTTGTAACAACAACAAAAAATCCTCAACATTACTTTTTTTCATGTCGGTACTTCGCTACATCTAATTGTGAGGCCGAGTCCCGCTTCGAATCGCGTATTCGAATCCTGCAGAGTCCTCGGGATCAGAGAGGCTGCGAGTTTCGAACCCTGGAGGATTCCTCCTACCAAATAGATCGAGAAGAGCGTAGGGATGAAGAATATCGGTTAGTCCAGTCACGATCCTTCGCTAGAGTAGGTATACAGAGTTTCGTGCAGCCTGTCGATCAGTCCGATAGGAAACACTGTGTTCAAAGTTGCACAAGGCGCCAGGCACCTGTTGCTGCTGCGGTACACGCGCGACAGTATGAACCGTTCTCGTTTTGCCATGGGAGATGATTACCAGCTCGACGAAGAATTCCACGATTCCTTGGATCGGAAATAATCATTATCAATCAAATCCAACGGTTGATTCCTCCTTGTTTCCCGGACAGAAGTTCGCTCTACTCGTTTGAACGAATTGAGATCGGGACAGGGGAACAGTTCCTTCGAGAGCTCGGGATCCTGGTAGATGATTCTTGGGTGAGCATACCGGCCAGGGTAGACGTCAACGAATACCCGAAGGCCTTAATCAAGCGGGTAGATAACCGCGTGTATGTATATCGTATATTTATTGCTCATACGGACTGGGAAAGTTATATACGATCCGATGGAAGTGGAGAATACTAAACAGGTAGATGGGCTGTGGAATAAGAAGAAGTTTGAGAATGGGGAACGGAGAGCACGTGTATTCTTATACCTACCCCCGAAACACCCGCGAGTATAATATTTTGGTATTCTTTTTCTTCACGGAAAGTGGAGAGGGATGCCTACCTACCTGACAGGGTATAGACCCGAGTGCTGGAGCTGACCGAAAGTTCCGAACCATAGCAAAGAGCCACTTATTCAGATATGCCGGTCGAAAACTCCATTTAGTAACCTGTAGTTAAAATGGTTCGAAAGATCTTGAGGTAGTCTGACAAGCCTTGTGGCACGCGATTGAATTTTTCGGGAAAGGAGTAGGTAGGTATTCCTTATACGCGATACGAATACCCGCAGCTCCTAGATGAGAATCCTAGAGAATTGCTCTGGGAACGATTGCGCCTTCTCCAAAAGGCGAGTATACGCTGGGGCATATCCCCAGCTATACGATTTCGTAGGGAAGGAATTGAAATAAGAAAAGAGGAAGAGAACGAACACTGTTGAACATTAGTGCGTCGAGGTATACCTACTTATACCCGGAGTGGAATGTTTGCTCGAAGTGCATTTGTGGGTCGGCTGGTCTTCTTCTTCCTATTTTTCTCTCTCTATCTCAGTCCCAGGCTGGTTTGGGTTCTCCTCTAATCTCGACAGGTCCTATAAGAGGGATGGTTGACACGGGTGAAGGGACGGGCTTGGTCAGGGCGAATTTCCACCTTAAATGTATAATTCGAGTGCTTCTTCGCTTATTAAGTAATGCCCGAAGGAGAAGAAGAAGATAACCGAGGATTTCGGTCGTCTCACTAAATCTTGTCTAGAATTCGGCTCCGAACACTTCAACGATGATAGCTTTCCAACGGTTAATCACCGTCTTTCATCTCTCATTCGCCTCTCTTCGTTTTATCGATTCCTTGATTTCTCGATTGGTCGTTTCGTCGGACGAAACCGACGGCGATAGAAATAAACATAAGCTTTTCGTAGGGACCGGGCCTCTTTCAAATGTTAATTTTTCTTTCTGCATCGCGGCTGATCGCGTGGGCTCTCTACGGCTCTTCGTGAGCTGGTATACCCGCGCACCTCGGGTCGAATCTACGCCCGTAAACTCTTAGTTTTATTTGATTCGTCTGCCGGTTATCCTCTCATTGCTTCACCCACGGTATAATTGTCAAAAAATATCTCCACCACACGCATGCGATCTCGGCTAGCTGTTCGGCCGTCCTGATTGTTTGAAAGTCTATTGAAATTCAGAATTATTTCGGGTTTTTTTTTTTTTTTTTTTTTTTTGCAGAAGTAGAAGTTCTAGGTCCGATCCTCTGGAAACTTGAGTTCCACTCTTCCTCAGACTTGTTCTCGCAGACTTTTATTGTCCTCTCGAAGAACGAAATTGAATCCGCCTTATAAGTACGCGGCAGAGGTACAGCGTCGCGGTAAGTAGACGTTAGAAAAGCGATAGAGATAGGCCGGGGCGGAGTGTCTCGCTTAACTTTCAATTACCTCCCAACGATCGAGTAATTGCAGTTCCGTCGTTAATACGGAACGGTACTAGTAAGTACCCGCATTAAATCAGTGATACAAACCAACTCGTGTATAGGTATGTACAACGATATTTAACTTGAGGGGTTGTGCAGCCAAGGAAGTTATACTTACTCTGAGTAGTACTAGAATCGTAAATACATAATCTGAAGTTTGCGCGCAGGCTATTAATTATACCGTCACAAACAAGCGCAAAGAACTTGTTACTATTACCACATACGTACATACATGCATATACATACTTACATACGTATATACATATATCGGTGATTCTGTTCTGACTGTTACTTTTTTGATTAAACATTTTTTGACTCTATAATTAAACTTTTTTAGTTTTTTAACGCATATTATTACTCTGTTTTATTGTAAAAATGAAAGTCCGAGAGGATTTCGCTACAACTTCGAAATATCGAGAATGAGAATCAAATTTCAAATTTTCCGTGCCACGGTACCGACTCGTTCGTCCACGGTACTGACGTAAAATAAATTTGGTAGACATTCTTCGGAAAAATTATTACGAATTGTATTATAATTTATTTATGAATTGTATGATAACATCGATTAGATTTATGGATTAATTAGTTTGGATCATTCATTGCGACAAAGAAAATAACGAATTCATAGGTAAATTCTAGAAATGGACGTGACACGGTACTGACATTTAAGTGATTTAAACCGTAAGTTTTCTCTGGACTGCAAGTTATATTATACGGAAGGAGCGATGAAATATGTTCACGAGGATCGTATTGATACAAAAATTTTATGAACAGATTGTTAATGGATGACCAGTGAGAGCAACAGTACAGGACATTAATAAATACTGTTAGAACAGAATCACCAATATATATATATATATATAAATACAAGGGAGAATTTCTCGTTATATACGGATTTCGAAAGATTGACCAAACGTTATGACTAAAACGTTAATATAGGAATAACCGATCGGCATTATCGATGATTTTGCGGTAAAAGTTGAATCAAGGCACGACCATTTTTCCAACTGGATTTTCCGTGGCAGCATATGGAAGTCACGTCTAAGGGATAGCGAGGCGAGTCAAGTCCCGCCTGCACAAATGAGTCCTAGGTACATATTACAACCTGGTAGAACCACACCTCGCACGCATGCGATAGGTTTTAAACGGAGCAAGCATAAGAAATCGTGTAGGTTATATGTATGTATGTATACACACGATGTCTGAGTGAATAGACGACGTGAGAAAAAAAGTAGCTGCTTTCGTACATGATACGATCGTTGTGGGAGATTTCGATGTGTGTAATGATGGTGGAATTAAAAATCGAACCGTATGATATAACGTACCTGCATAGAGGCTGTTTTCGTTCAAGTTTTAATAGACACGGTCTATTTATCGCTATGGGTTTTCATCGCTCCCTGTACACAGCTGTTGCAGCTGGGGGACGTTGAGGTATGTCGAATCTCTAATCACTGTGACAAAATGCATCTCGCGTAATGATCTTATACACGTAGATGCTGTGCGGTCTAAAAATAGTTGGATCTCCTTTCTACATACAACCGCGATACGACTTTGGTGTGGATAAAATGGTACCTGGGTATAGGTACGCCTGTACCTATGGCCATACGCGAGAGAGTGAGTGACTCGTTGAAACATAAATTAAGGCCATGATATTATACCCGCTCCCTGATCTATGCAGCTTTCCTAACGCCTATTATGTTATCCTTGTACACGCAATGTACGGATTTTTATACACGAGTTCATCTCTTTCGGGTACTATACTTATGCAACTCTATTTGATATGCATGAACCACGATAATAATTTATGCGTGAAGTCAATATCGCCAGCAAAAATCGTGGTCGTATTAAAGTGTGGGCTAAGTAGTTATCCTTTTATTTTTTTATTTCTTACGTCCCCGGTGAAAATAATTCTACGAACTATTAACGAATTATCAGATAAATTCGAACTTTTCGTTTTTTTCTCATAAGAAATTCATTTTTTGTTTTTTTTTTGTTTTTTTTATATCTAGGAGTAAAATTCCCTACCAGGGACGAACAACTATTTTACTATATAACATGTAAATGAATAAATATACTATACATGTATTGTACGCGCAAGAAATCAGCACCGAAGTGTGAAATGCGAGGTTGAAAGCCTTTGACGCATCAGGAAAACAAGACGGCCGGTGACTGCAGCAGACATTCGCGCGGGAAAGTGCGAATTCGTATGTAAATAATAGAATAGTAGGAAGAGCCGCACAGCGCAGGGATGAATAGGTGGATTTTTTTTTTTTTGTTTTTCTTTTTTAAACCATAATGAAAAAAATGTTGATATAGCATACATAATAGGAAATTATTGATAACGTTGTCCAGTTGTTTTTTGATTGAAGATTATACTGGATTCCTGTCCGCATGCCTGAAGGTTTGTTTAGTGAATAACATGGCTAATTGCGAGGTGTTAGTTCTTACGAGAAATCTAAATGCGAACGGGGAATCAGGAGCCGCTAGGGGGTCGCGAACGCTGAGCTAGAGTATTGACGTCGGTCAGTGACGAACGGCTGGGCGATTATTAGAGCAGCATGTTGGCGCGAGCGACGCGACGCGGGCGGAGCAAGTGGTGGAAACTACTCTTTGCGCGGCAGGACGCGGGGCGGCGAGATACACAGAGAGAGAGAAAGCGAGAAAGAGAGAAAGAGAGAAGGAGAGAAGGAGAGAACGAGAGAAAGAGCGAGAGGAATGAGACGGAGAGAAGAGAGAAGCGAGAAGAGTAAAGAGCGAGGAGGGACGCGCGTCGGAAGCGGGCGGAGGGAAAGAGGAAGAGGGAGAGGAACGGCGCATGCGCAACGGGCGTGGGAACGTCGCGCGCTCAGACAATCTCGGGCCGGACATGCGCGCGGCCGAACTTTACCGAACGGAGACGATCGTGCACGACACAAGTGCCGCAGGGCATCGTATATCAGCGGTGCTCATTACCAGGCTTTTATTCAAACTTCGATATACCTATAAAAACCGAAAATCTCTTCGATCGAAACGTCTTTTCGTACCCAATCGGACATTAAATGCTCAAGAACTTTCGACATAAGATAATAATCGCTAAACTCTATTCGGCTGATTTTGACCTGACTTATTCACGTTCGCATATGTTACGGATCAACTTTTGACATTTTTGGAGAAACGTTTTTTTTCATGTGCGTTCACTGTTCCTGGCACCGCATGTATTAAATACCGTAATTGGCCTCGATTTTTATCCATGAGTAATTGGCTGATTAAAATCGTAGTGAATTTGCTGTCTACCTACACGTAGCCTACGTACAGCGATTAGCGAACCACTGGCCGGTGTTGAAGTATGATCACTTCCGGTTCAAGAGATTGGTTCTAGCTGACTTGCGAAAGAGGTGTAGATACGATTAGGTAGCGTGCGCAGTGCGCAGTCAAATTTTATCACAATATAACGCGTAGTATACAAACAGACCTCGCAGACTTACGATTTGAAGAAGAAAAAAAGGAATTTTTCCGCTTCCATTCTTTCGTTCTCTCTTCCTTTTTCTTTTAAACAATTTTTCCACGTTTTAGCTAGACTCGAATGATTGATCGCCACTGGGTTATGGCATGTGGCTATGTAGCGTGGCGTGACAGACCTCGCCGAGGGGTTGAGGGATGAGGGTCGGCCCGGTCGAGAGCAGGGGCGTCTGGTCGGTCCAAATTTCGGGGGATCCATTATAGCCACACATAAGTTTACAACTGCAGCTTCGTTGGCGAGATTGTCGCGAGTTTATGCCCTGACGTTTCGTTCTTTTGGTTTTTTTTTTGTCTTTTCGTTTGGCTTCTTTCTAGACCGATGCGACGACGTCGCGTTGCCAAACGTCCGGTCTATACCGGTCGTATGAAAAAACCTGTAGCGTTAGAATTTCGGACTTCCGGTGGTCGTGGTCGGCGTGGTGCATGTGGAAGACCTCTATGCGAGGGACAGACGACATCGACCACAACCCACGGCGTTAGATTCCCCGAAGAAACTTCACTGTACGCTACAGGCGTTTTTTCCAACGTTTTGGTTACCGACAATGATTACTAGTGTTTCCCATACCTAGATATATTTCTCACGAAGAACTATGAAAATTTCTAATATCCCTAATAATTCGTAAAAGTTGTTAGAATTATTTTCACCGTGGTATTATACGAGATCGCGTTGATGTTGGAAACTGATGACTCGAGGAGAAGAAGAAAGAGAAGTAGAAGAGTAAGAAGAAAAAGAAAAAAAGACCAAAGATATCTAGACGAGAGCAAAAACGAAGGAGCGTAGCGTCGCGACTGGAGTTGAGGAGAGAGAGGAGAAGGAAAAAAAGGGCAGCGTGCTGCAGTGTGTTTAGTTTCAGTTTCAACTGCTGCGCAGCTCGCAGCGTCGCGGTATAAGAGAAAACATTTGCGTATGACGATGAGGAGCCACATGGCAGGACACTTCAATTTTTCGGTTTTCTTTGCCTGATCAATGCCTGTGTACCCATTGCTCGTCGTACGCTGAGCAGAGGCCGTTTGAAAAACAACGTAGATTTTTGAGCAGGAGTTGTTTTAATAAATTCAAAAAACCTGTATTCTTATTACGTTACTGCAGAGGCTCTACCCTCCTCTCTGCCCGCAGGTAGGGCCATGACGTACCCTATTTTTTTCATTCTTTTTTAAAAAGAGAGCGAGGGTTATCCTAGATTTATAACGGGCATTCAAGCTCATACGACGCTCCCCGCGTGTTTGCCAGGGAATAAATCAACGCCATATCCCCTAATTACGTTACGTTTCAGCTCGGAACTCTCCACCTCGATTCGGTGAAAAAAAATAGTTCTAAGAATGTCTAGAATTTATTCAGGAAACCGGAAGTTTTCTCATAGTTTTTCACACGAAATTTTATTTCATCCGTACAGTTCGACGGACGAAAAGTATTAATTTCTCTGAAAAAAAAAGAAGATTCATAGAAATTCGTATGAGTAGAAATTTCTATCGAACCTAAACAAATTTCTCAACCGCCGGTGTCAATTGTTGTGTAAAATTGACGGCTATTGGAGTACAAAAGTTATCTTCACACACAGGATATAGGCATAGCTGAAAACCTTGTAATGTTCGCAGCGAAACGAAACGAAGAACACGGTTCGAGCGAAAAGCAAAAAATAAAAATAAAAATAAAAATAAAAGAGAAATAATATTATTTCATTTCCAATCGAGCAAACCCTTTCGACGGAAGGTGCTCATCCGGAGCTAACCTCTTCTGGTCACGTGACCTGGCACGCGGCTTCCACCCCACGTGGTCCGTCAACGCGTGTCCATCCGTTATTCGTCCATCTATAACTATATACCTACCGTATTCCAGTTGCCAACGTCCCTGGGGGAAAAGACCTACATATATACATATATATGTACATATATACGGTACACATACCTATATTTATAAAACGTGGATGTGTGTAGGTACTTGTGTCTCATCTGCTATTGTTCTCACGATTTAAACGACGCTCGTAGGTTAGTTTTAACTTGCCATATTGTCAAGTGGCTTTGGCCAAACTTGTTGTTCCTAGTACGCTGCACAGGATTACGGACACTTGGTCTGGTTAAACTAGTACACCCCTCGTCCGGATCTATTATTCTAAAATATTCAAACTGACGATGAATCAAAACCTGCAGGCTAGGAGCTTCGTACCCTCGTGTGTTTACAGTGGAAGAAATACTGAGGCTGCTAGAACCAATAATTGTATACTTCGTTTTGTTCCGAAAGATTGATCGCGCCTAAGGAAAACTCCTCACCTCGAAAACGCGATTCGTAGTTTCTCCCGTACCGCGCAACCGATCGGAACGAAACTTTGGGGATCACTGCTTCGTTCCGGCAAGAATTGGCTGAGTATTTCTTCTTTTCGAAATTTTGAATTTATTTCTACAGGTTCAGTTACCATCGGAGTAATCGTGGAATTATTCACAGTTGCGCTCGAAACTTATTCAAATTTCGAGGGAATATTCTACATTCATGTTATTTCGGCGCGAACCAATGATATTCGACGAATTTCAATTTCTCATATAATTTTTAATAAATACTCAAACTTTTGTTACTGCCATGGAATAATTTCTTCTATTTTCTGAAAATGGCCGCTATACGAACTGACGGATTATTCTATTCGTCAGGTTCTCACCCTTCCCCAAGCCTGCACCCCCGAGCCAGCAGCTACCACAACCGATCAAAATCATCTATCCGTAAGGGCAGGGAGAAATTGTTATTGTACCCATTATGTGAGTCGCATCCCTGCCCCCTTATAGTATCAAGCCCCTAACAGAGCATCTGCGCTCGCTACAGGGCCCACTGTACTATACATACATAGCTAACCCGATGTTACAAACTCTCCTGAAAATTGATGACCCTCGATCGCGCGATACCATCCACGTTCGGATTTCCCGAGTTGATTCGTTGCCGCGGGGGTCGTACGCACACATAATATACTCATAGTCGACCGGAAATCAACTCTAGAGTAAAGTTGGATCGAATTATTTAATTGAAGAAGGCACTTCCGGTATGTGGGAACCACGATAAGATGCGTGGCGCGGGAAGGTGAAGATTGAATGAAATTATTTTGGAAACAAAAGAAAAGAAAAATTAATGACATTTCACGCCTGTTATAAATTTACAACTTCTGCGGGAACTTCGATGATACGATTGCGAAGTGCCAGAGTCCCCGAAGTCTCCCACTAGACTTTTACGAAGATGCGTGATGCCTGACTCTAGCACGCGTGCGTGAGTGTAATCAATTTAATCCGAGATGGATAAGGTATAGGCAGTTACCGGTCGCTGACCATCGAGGTATTTGGTTGATACAATATTTAATGCATTTCATGTGCGGAGAGTGTAATTTTTTTTTCGAGTTGAAAAGGGGCAAAAAATAAGTGCACGATGTTAATATGTAGCCAATCTTGAGCGGACGGTACTTTAATCGTCTGTAGGTAGATTGCCCCGAGTAATTCACCGTATAGTCAGTCAAATAACTTCGTATAAAGGCATAATATCACGTATAAAGTTGTTCGTGTGCACAAAGCGAGAGCGGTAATAAAACGGGAATCGTCGGTGTAAAATAACTTATCTTATCGGCGAAACGCGACAGGAACTGATAGCCGGAGGAAGTAATCGAAATGGAAATTCTGACACGATTCTCCGGAACCTCGATTCATTTCTTTTTCACTATTGCCGAAAGAAGTACAATTTTATTTTCGACTTGGAATTTATCCCTCGATCGGTTCACAAAACGATTTTTTAAAGACCCAAGAACTGTAGATCCGAACCAGAATCACTAAGCCTCTCCGAATTCTGCGATCTGGTGGTCCGAACTATAATTTCATCACGTGCACGATTCCCCTCTCAAATTCTGGTTCGGGGCTCACATAAGTCTTCAATGAGAACTTCCGGAATAGTACTCGAGTTTAGGGACGGATCAAGTCTGACTTTTTCGAGTCGAATTGTACCGAGAGAAAACTGAGGAGACTCGGGTATAAAAAATGCGAATCAGATTTACATACAGCGTCTCGGGACAGTTTCCACAGTTCTGAACAACCAAAGCGACAGAGAAGCCTGCAGGAACAATCAGCCAACCGCAAAGGCCACTTTCCCTTTGTCAGTCTGACAAACCGAGACTATAGAGATAGAGATTGGCCGAGGCTAGCCGTGATTAGCCTGCAGGAGTCGAGGCATTGTATAAATTTGAGGTTTCTCGGTTGTGTGTGTACAGGTAGTACTCGCGGTACGCACAGCACCTACCCAGCTTCCTGGGCTACGGAATATTGCTGTGGTCGCAATACGGAGGTAGGTATACGCGCCCATATCTTTCCGTGGTGGAAGAGAACCAGATGAAAATTAGCCCCATGGTGTAGCCAAGAGAACAAGATACATGCCCATTGTTTCATGAATTTACGTAAGATCCACCAGCTGTGCACGGAACTTCTTCCAGTGCAGCGTTAATTTCTGTATAAGATCTGAAAGGATCGAATCCTTCCAATTTGAAGACATCACGGCGTTGGGAACGCGTATTACACGTCTCTTCCCAAAGGCTTGAGTAATAGTTAAATGACGCTGGGAAGGGTGGCACCGCGGGTTACAGGGCAAGAATGGATTCATACCGGTGGGTATAATTGCTCTGGGTGCAATTAAACGTAATGCGGTATAAATTGCAGTTTAATGGACTCGGGTGCACCAGGGTTGAATTTAAATTAGAATATTCGTTTTATGGACGGAATTCGCTTCGTAACCTCGTAGATACGTGGATTAATGTGAAACACAAGGTGTTCCTGATCTCGGTACAACAAATTTCGACATTGAAAGAGACGTGTGTGTGGCCACACGTGTATTCTACCTACCCACGAAGAAAGATGCTGCAGCTTCGAGCGTCTTCTCAATCAGTTAAATGCAAATCGGTATTATTATCATTATTGCGGCTGTCGTGACGAGGCAAGGCAACTCGAGGCAAGGCAAGTCAAGTCAAGTCATAAGGCAGACGGACATATTGTTTCAATTACAGTAAACGACCAATGGAATCGTACAGTGGCCTCAAAAAGTTCGTCAAATCTTTATGCTGGGTATAGAGATTCAAAACCAATATGGCGCGACGTGACGATCAAACTATTATAGGTGTACGGGGTCCCACGACGATGACTCGTAACTTTCTCACGAATTGATATTCATCGTTATTTTTCCCGCTTCTTTTTTTCTCTCCTATTTCATCTTCATACTATTTTTATTTCTTCACAGCCTTTTTTATTCCACGCGCGATACGTCCACCTGAATACGAGTATACGCCTATAAAAGACACTCGGAAATCTCGGTAACAAATTTCACCGACTACTCCATTGTTTCGTAATACCTCTACGAACTGACTAATGTAAGATTTTTTCTTAAATCTCTGACCACGCGTTCGGATCAAAGACTGTCCGCGGAAGAATAATCGTCGTTTCGTACGGAACGATATAAACTTTTTTCGAAATCGTAACATCGACCATTTTTCGCCCGACAGGAACGAATGCGAAAGTTCGAATCGCGGTAAACCCCGGCTAAGTCCCTGGTGCGACCCTACGAGCGACCTTTTAAACTCGCGGTGAAATCACGTCGTCTTCGAACGATTTGGCACGGTGCCCTTAGGCGATCGCGTACCATTCCCGAGCGATTTCTGACCGTCTCTAACCGATCGGATCGGCACAGACCGGCACAATTACGACAATACCGCACATAACACGGAGTCGAGGAGAGTTCAACTCGACTGACTGACTGACTGACTGGGTTATGGTAAATGAGAACTGGTATCATCGAGCTATCATTACTGTTCCAAGTATTATACGAATATAAGTGCCACTGCCCAGGGCGAATACTTTTCGCGGATCGTTTTCCCCCACTCGCACACATCCCCCTGCGTGGGAGGCTCGCTATCCCGCTGTTCTCGCATTACACCTCTTCCCCGGGTAAGTTAGGTAACGATCTACTGCCCCTGGAGGTAAACCGTTTTTCCCCGTTTCTTTCTCTCCTCTGAAAAACGCCGATCGGATATCCATTGCCATTGCCGCCTTGCCTGAATTTCCATTTTTCGCAATTCGACGCTCTGTTTAGCTCGATGAAAGATCGCCGATGATACTTTACGGGATAATCACGGAAGTGATCGCACTTACTTGCAATGTGACTCCCCACGAGGGGAAGACACGCACTTTCCTCCATTCTTGCAGGGGCTAGGAGAGCACGAGACGAATCCTGTAACAGAATGAGAATACACTCGTCAATAATTGATTGCAGCGGGAAGAGAAGAGGAAAATTTCTTATCGACGATTGATTCGGAAGAGAAATATAGACTCGCAGCTGTTTCTCGATCATCCAAATGTTTGCCGCACATTTACCGTCCGCAACGATCTCAGGTTTACCGAAACACCCACGTCCAAAGCATACAATTATCGTCTCAGAGCCTATAATCCCGAATACCAAAATTCCTGAGAGACTACAAAGACGAGCCGAACAAAGTGAGTTCTCGTGTTTTCAGCTCGGGACAGGTTTATAAAGGTCTTATAGTCGAAGGTGTATCGTGCAAATATTTGAGCCGCTGCATAAGACAACTGTTACGGAGGATAGAGGCCGGAACCTTAACTCAGAGAAAATTTCGGTCAATTGGAGCCAAGAATATGGTTTCATTGGTTTTTTTTTATTTTCTATTCGATAGAAAAAGAAAAATGATCAAGTTTATTAAATATTTCGTCGATTTCGGTTGAAAATGCAATGAATCTTTTTTATTTTCTTCAAAATCAGTATTTCGCTCATGATATTTGGTCAATTTAGCAAAATTTTTGAATTAATTCGATATTATTCTTACTTAAGATACTTTATGTCTGAATGGAACAAATTCATGTTTTAATTCTATAAATATCATCTAGAAATCCTGAATATTGCTCAAAAAATTTTATTTTTCTTAAAGTCTCATAGTCTCAAAAGTTACTTTGAGACTTGAGAGAAATTGTCCCAAAAAATCAGCCCGATATCTAAAAAATTTGAACTGGCGCCCGAGGGTCAAATTTTCCCGTTCGAAATGCATGTAAAAATTTCTTTTTTCGATTTTTCGTTAGAAAATCGATGAAAAAATTTTTGTTTTGAATTTTGATCGGCATGTCCTTATAGGAAATTAAATTCTCTACAAAAAAGTCCTGAATGATTATATCCGCAACTTTAACAGGAAAAAAGTTACAGCTTTCATAAGTCATTTATTTATTTTTTTGTTTTTCTCATTAAATTGATAAAAAACTGTTTTCCTGTTGAAGTTATGGACATAATCATTCAGGACTTTTTTGTGGACAATCTAATTTCCTATAAGGACATGCCGATCAAAAGTCAAAACCAAAATTTTTTCATCGATTTTCTAACGAAAAATCGAAAAAAGAAATTTTTACATGCATTTCCATGGGAAAATCTGACCCTCGGGCGCCAGTTCAAATTAAGACTATGAGACTTAAAAAAAAAACAATTTTTTTTTTTTTTTAAACACCGTAACATACATGTACATACGTATTATATATAATAGTGCATATAAACGGTGCAACTCGAACGCACGCGCCCATATTACGGATGCTTGAATGGACCAAACCGCCCACGCACATCCTGTTTAAACGGGAGCCGGAACTTTGACTCGGATCGCTCCATGTGGGCAAGATGTTACAGCCATTTACGCACATCGAGTAAGGAATAATTAGCAACGTGAGTATGGCACGCAATTCTTACAACACTCGCTATTTCCACGCACGCGATTCGTGATTCTGAAATATACTGCAGGCTAATATATCGCGTTATATGACGTTGAATTTTGAAAAAAAACGCAAATATCATATCCGAGATTTACCGAATGAAATTATTTTGCGATCGAACGGAACGGCGATTTATCTATTGCGAAAAAAATCAGTAACGCAATTTCTTCTCGTTAGTTCTTCTCTATTTACTATAATACCGCGAATCGGTGATTAATCAGGGTATTAAAATGTCCAGATATATTGGCAATAAATCGACTGTTTATATTGTAAACAGTCTTACCTGAAAATAAAAGAGGAGATCGTTAACTGTAGAAAAAAAAAGTGAAATATTGAACAAAAAAAAAAACGGTTCTCTGGATGCCGAATCGCTATTTTGGCGGAAATTTTATAGAAAAATATTGTTCAGAGGCATCATCATTTTTCCACGAATCGGGTAAAACGGAATATAGATGATATAAAACGTAAATATGAATAATATCGTATACGTATATGATTTGGCAATATTATCCTATTTTAGACGTTTCTTACGATAAACTCTTATTCGCTAATTGTTATAAATTTCTGCGATATTTCATTCAAGTAATAAAAATTTAACAACGCTAGTATCATTATTGAATACGGGTAATAAATCGGAGATTTATTGCATTTAATTACGCGGATTTTGCTGCTGGAAAAATTTTTTGAAAAAAAAGCCACAATTCCTGAAGAACAAAAAATCGAGTTACCATCGCTCGGAAATATATCCATACGAGGTAGGTGTAAATTTAATTTTTTTTTTTTTTTTCATCGGCTTGTGATCGGTTCATAAGTAATTTTTTGTCCAAATTTGAAAGGTGCTGAGGTCAACCTTTTTTCATACTCAATTTATTTGCATAACCCGATCGATACTAACGCTTGAAATTCCTTTCCTGGATTCGCTGTTCAATGTTCAGATGCAAGATTGGAAAATCGTTCAAAAAATTTGCAAAATGGTGATAAAATAAACAGTAAACAAAAAATTCGTCATCTATGTATAAAAAATGCGAAAAGTGTAGAAAAAATTCGCACTATCAAAGATCGGAGTAATTCGACGAAGTCAATGAACCGCGCAGGGTCTCGTTAACAAGATCAATGACAAGTTTGACCACCGTAAACTTATAGCCGTGCAGTATCGTTCTGGCGAACGATTCGACGATTCCAATCAGCTGGTGAAATCGCGTGGGAAGAGTTTATATAGTACGAGGTCGTCAAATACGCGGATATAATAGAGGACGTGCCGATTTTAAAAGTGAGCTAATTTGTAACAAAACAGTTGATCTATCAAATGAAATCCGTGTGATTGTTTTTTCATTTTATTTTTCCATTTTCATTTTTATTTTTTATTTTCAATTCTGACGCGTCGAAGAAATTTTTCGAAATTATTTCCTCCCTCCTTCCTTTTGATGAAAAAACGCGAGGTAAATTTTTGTTTTTTAATCAAAAACACGTGCCGCAGGACGATCTAAGTTCATTTTTCGGTAAAATCATGTTTTTTTGGAAATTTCTTATCGCAAATAGTATTTTTCCTGAAATATAAACAATTTTGGAACTCAAATGAATAGAATTTCGAAATTTTTTTCATTCGATGTTGTCTAGTGAATAAAAAATGAAGGATATTTAAACTAACAATTTTATTTCGAAACTAAATTAGTACAAACTTATTTTTTATAAGCAGATTTATTGACTTTGAGGCTCAAGTGAACTTTCTTCAGTATTTTTTATACTTTCACTTCTGTAATGTTTTTCCAAAAAAAAAAAAACATGATTTTACCAAAAAATGAAGCTTTTCAGGGGGCTTCGGAAAAAAAGTAATTTTCAACGACCAGTCTAGTACAGATGAATGGATATTCTTGATCGGATAACCAGTTTTGAACCCGAGTGTATAAGCAGACGAAGTACGAAACAGTCGGGGCCATCAGCGCAGCAGCAGCAGCGTCTGGATAAGACGGATGACATCACTTAAACCAAACCAACTAGCCGACAAATCCAGCTCTCGCATCCTCTAACGCCCTCGTTTACTTTAGCACGTATTAAACCGTAGGAATTACCTACCTAACGTCGTCGTAATGAGACCAAGGAATATTACCTCGCTACTATACAGGCATACACACACATCACACGTTGGATTATATATGTATATTTAATTCGAATTAAACTGTTGTAAGCTATTATTGCTCCCACGTTTCGCTCGATTCGACACGCGTCAACGAGTATCTAGGAAAAAAAAGAGTCATCCTCGTTTAGTATCCGCGATACGTGATCATTCCTCATTATTTTATTATTAATAAGAGAAAACAAAGCGACGTCTAGGAATCGGAGAATTCATCGGTCATTTTTGTAATTATAGCATACAGCCCAGGTTATTAAGCACCCAGATATGATACATCACCCAGAGGTCAACGACTCGCGAAAATTTGTTCTGAGACTCTCCCTTAAATTTTACAAAATCCGTCGGAATCGCTTCGAAATTTTTTCAAATACTAGAAATATTTGAAATCTTTTGAAATGCTTAGAAACAGTTTGAAATCCGTTGGAATCCTTTGAAATCTTTTGAAATCACGTGAAATCGTTGTGACAAAATTCTGAAATTCAATTTAATTGAAAAATGGTTGCGTTTTTTCTGCCCTCGGATATCAAGGGATCGGAGTAACGGTGTAGGAACGTCATTACTGGATCGTGAATATATGAATATGGTATATTCTTGCATAGTTGATAAAACTGATACACCGCACCGCTGCAGCTTCCACCTTGCAACGGCGAAGGTTAATATCTGCAGCAACGGCAAATCTCGACTTCCACGAGTCATAACCTCAATAGTGGCAGCTATGCGTGTATATACACATGTATACGTGTATTCATACGTACACCGGGTTCTAAGAATAAATACGACGCCGTAGCTACTCGCTTAGCGCACACATCCTACAACTGTTCGCGTGTATTGCGCGCCACACCGCAATCCGCACATCCGTACGTATATGTGTATACGCTTATACGTATGGGGGAATAAAGTGCGACTCTTGTCGGTGCAGATTGTAAACCGAGACAAATACCGAGAACGTTCTTTATTCTCGGAGGTCAATCGCCACCGACGAACGTAGAGGTCCCTTCGCGACACAAATGCGTTACGAAGCATGTCCCTTCATCTGCATCGAAGAATCTCTTCTTCTTCTCGTTCTTCGTCTTCTCCTTTTATTTCTTCTTTCTTCTTGAAATGAATGAATGAATGACCGAATGAATGGATGAATAATCGCGCGTATCGTGGCTCGATGAATCTATAAATTACTCGTTTTGCGCCTACTTGGCGCGAGAAGGCTAATTGCACGTAGTCGAATGGTAGGTACTACCTTGCCCCGGCAACCTCTGACCCAAATGATCAGAGATAGCCGTATAACCTTTAATTTACCGCGTGAAAAAGTAAAAGTTAATTCGGCTCATTCCGAACGGTTGATAACATAATTATAGGTATATCACCTGCGACTATAGAATACAATAAATTTGCACACTCACTCTTACTCGTACATTACACAAGAATTTACCAGGCGGAGATACACCGTTCCACAAAAATATCACACGTGTCTCGATTAAATAGTATCTAACACGATTACACACATATATACACGTGTACATTGTACGCGTATGGATACGTAGCGCTAAAACGAATCTGCGACATTCGCGTGACGAGACTTACGCAAGCCTCGTCTCAAAGTCGTGACTACTTCGATCCACCTCCGATTACCTTACTCTGTTCTGTAGTTCGAGTACCAAAATCCCCATTCTGCTTAAGGGGTTAGGCCACTGTAGCGGGGGAAAGAATAAGCATATTTTGGGATTTTTTTTTAGCGGAAGAATGAAATGAATCGAAATTCTGGAAAAGGTCTTTTATCGTATGTATCATAAACTGAATGAATTATTTTTTTCAAAGTAATATCAAAGAAAATGGCGGCTGCAGAGCTTTTCTTTGGCGAAGCCTTTTTTTTCAAAGGCGCGCGGCCGGACCAACTGCACTTGCAATTTTCAATTTACGGTGAATGAAAAAATTTCTTTCGATTATACATGTGAATAGCTACAGAAGTACGTAGGATTTTTAGGATATATCGATTTTTGCAAAAACGGCGGGTTCTTGAAACAAAAGTTAAAAATTCTCAAAAAAGATCGTCCGAAAATTGTTTATAAAAAAAAAACTATGTAATATATCGAAAAAATCCTACGTACTTCTATGCAGAATGTAATTGTGAATATACTGTTAAAATTTCAAGCTAATCGGTCGAGATTTGTTCGAGGTATGAGTCCGGCCGACTTGAAAAATGTAATTTCGAGAAAAACGCGTTTGAAGTTTTCGGTACGGAAGACTCATTGATAAATTTTATATACCTTAGTCAGCGATGCCCGCGCCATACAATCGGCCTTCCAAATTAACGTCCTGCTCGAGTAGAAATTTCTACAGTGGCTCAACCCCTCAAATCGCCTCCATATCGTACCAAAAATTGGACAGATTTTCGGGGGTTATGGCAATTGATGTAAAAAGTCCAGAGATATCTTGTTTCAGGCGTTTATTCTACGTATCCCCTCAATCGTTCGACGAGGGTTAAATTATCCCTGCGATTTATGCACGGGAAATCACCTAGTCAATGATCCTAACTATTCTCATCTCCTACATGATCGGGATCTGCTCGTTTATGATGGATCTCTTCGTCGTTGGTGGGCAAGCATAAGTATTGCCGAGGTCACGATTCTGTACGTACATATATTGCGTAGGTACGTAGTGTGTACAGTACCATGCCCTATACGTCTCAGCGATTCTTTAACGCGCGTGGGTGGCGAACTGCTAGCGGCGCGAACGATTCCTCGACGAGTGGAGTCGAGCCCACGCTGATTACGGGAACATTTCAACGTGAGGCAAAGGTGTATACATATATATACATATATGTGCAGGTATACAGCTAGAACCGGAGATGTGAAAATTCTTTTGTTAGAACGAAGTGCACGCAGAGTGCAGATCTGACACTGACAATGAACTCGAAATGCCAGCATCTCAGGAGACGCGCTAGGCACGAGGTACACGCATACCCTGCACCACCTCGAGTCGAGTGTGGTAAGGATTTCTCTCAAGGATGCAGAAATTTGTTCCGATTTCCTTCGAATCTGAGTTAAAGACATACTTTCTTCAATTTCGATCCACCATCACGAATTTTGGTATCTTGCCTTCAGATTGGAAAGAAAGAAAGTAACAATTTTTACTTTTTTTAACTTTGCTCCGCCATATTCCTGAATTCTGACTCCAGATCCGGAATGATGGACTCAAAAGCACCTTCCGATTGAGTTTCAGGAAAGTCTGCCAAAAAAGTTTAATGAACACGAAGCGGGCTTGCGCCAGAGCTTATTTCGCGAGAGGATTTGTCCTGTGTCATAAGCTAACGTTCAGAAGATCGTTCTCTTCTCTCGGAGCATCCCGATGCATACGATGCACGTGACGGATACGTATACATCCGCACATGTGTACGAGAGGGCACGATTCAATTCTGCGTTCACGCGCGGTGGTAGAACGCATTCATCGATTCAAATTATAGATTATACCGTCCATTATTGCATTATTGCGTAAACCACAGCTAAGTAGACTTGCGGAATAGTGTGCCGTACGTGTATCCACATACTTGTACGGAGTGCGCTGATTAGACCACCGAGAAGAATCCGCTGTAACGGTAAACGTATTTATTCTGAACCGGGTAAATCGGTAATCGACGTTTCGGGTCCCGAGAGGACCTCGCCAGTTTGTACGTGTGTGCCACCGATTGTGAGACGTTGGTAAACTTTCATAAACGTCGACGTTCCGATGCCAATTACCCATATTGAGACCGAGCAATAACAGCTTGAGTTGAAACGAATCTAGTCCAAAGAATGAACGTTCTTTGCTATAAAATTAAGAGAACGATAGAAGCGGTAGAACGATGGAAGACCAGCGACCACGCCGAATCACGGCTTTGCCTTTCGGATGAAGGCCTTAATAATAGAGCCAATTAAAATCTCTGTGCCGGGTGGCGGTGATAAATTCGTTGATTCCGCTATCGCAGGCTTTGTTAACGTCGAAGAGTCCGGGACCCGGCGAGGTTCGATGACCAAAGACGTGATGAGAAGCTCGTGTGGTGAGCTTGCTTGTAGCCCGGCGACTAACTCGTATATCTCTGCAGGGGATTAACGTAGAGAGTATTTTATCGCTAATTAGATGAGTCGCGTAAAACCCAAACGAGAAGACTACACATCCGTGCTCGAGTGTCCCTATACATCTAATATTAATGCAAATGGGTTTTAGCCTGTCTGTTTATACGAGTTTCTGTGGCATATGGCGCCGAGGATGAGATTTCGAAATAACGAAATCCAACGGTGTGAACGTCGCTCGTATACCTACAGCGCAATGAAATGAAATAAAATGAAATCGAAGGTCGTCGTCTCGTATAATCGAGACCCCACAAATAACCGGAGACACCTGCTTCTCCACTGACACCTCCATAGTCGTTATGTTATCCCTGAGAAATTCTAGCTTGGTCCTCCAAAGCCTCGGTTCCATTCTTATTCTGCGGCAGGAATCGAGAGGAGTGAATCAGAATCGGCTCTCGGACTTGCAATTCTAACGAGCGTCTCTACGTCCCAATGAATTTTCAAATTCTACTTGCAACCTCGTCAGTCCGCGAGAAATCAACCCAATCGGCGGCTTCGTCTCCAACTTTGATCTTATCGTCAGTTAGCTCGCATAACGTTCTATCGAAGATCGAGGAGCTATAGATATCCAAACCAGAATCACTATAAACCTCTCTGAATTCTGGGATCCGGAGGTTCATGCCAGATTTTCAAAAGTCTAGACAAGTTCAAAAGTTCAAAAATCAGAATTTCATCGCATTCGTAATCCCAATCTCAAATTCTAATTCGCATATAGACCGAAACTGTGATTTCCGGGAATCGGCAACGATTCGCCAATCAAGAAGCATCGGTGGTTATACTCGTCGATCTCTGGCCTATGGGCAAGTGAATTCATTGACACATCGCCGTTCTTGTGTATCACGTATGTATCTATCCGTTTCAGAAGAACGTTCACCTTTCAATTCGAGACTGTCGACCGACCAAGCCGAAGGTCTGACCATGTAAAAGGCATTAAGCTCGTCTGTTTAGGTACGCCGGTTGCACGGGGCAATATCTATGGGCAGGTGTGTGTCTTCCAGTGACCAGGAACAGATGTTTTGAAAAACCGTTCGTTTCGTACAACTGCACGCATCCGTATCGCGCACCGAGAACGGTTCGACCAGCAAAGAGTTCATTCATTCGGGATACGCGCGTCCGATAACGTTCGTACGTTTGCAAGGAAAATAATGAACCAAGATGGTCGTGAATGAGATCAGGAAGTGTTAAGTAACGCAGGCTCATGTGTATATATCCTGGGATCGATGTTCTTGGAACAATTTTCGAAAAGTGTGAAGAATGGCCCCGCGTCACGTGTTGGACGATGAAAAAAGACGAAAACTGAAAGGGAAGATAATATACTCGGATAAGAAAAGGGCGCGGGCTTAAGGAAGAAGATGTTACAAAGAAGCGTTGTATAGTCATGTAAGATGAGAAGAAAGGTATGGAACGATTAATCATAATGAAGGTAATTTAATTATGATCGTCCGTTATAGTTCCGAGAAATGTTTCGGGAAGAAATTGGGAGCCGAATGGCGACCAATTTAAATTTCGAAGGCCTCTGACTATCGTAGTTCGACATATCCAGTCTTCTCCTCGCTTCTCTTACGCTATTTTCACGTTTTTGCTCACCGCCGTGATGTTTTTAAATGTTGTTCCACGTTCGCTAGAGACACGTGACAATTACGCGGTTCGGGGAACTGGTGAATAGATCTGGTAACCGCTCGCCCACACTTTGCCTACGAGAAAGAGAGATCGAGCTCGTCGGGTGGAGCGGAATCCGTCCCATCCGATAAAATATAATGCGGTTGCTCCGCGTAACGCGCGGAGAAGAAACGGGTAGAATTAAACTCACACCCAGGCTGACAACATTGACGATTTTAATTAGATCTAATATCGCGTGAAAGACCTTCGTTAATTTTAACCAACGAAGCCGCATTGCGTCACACGTGAAGTCGACCAGTTTGACGTTTGGAAAGAAAAACGAATGATTTTACTCGGATCAGAGGAGAAAGAGGAGCTTTTTTATTATTCAGTTCTTTATTCCTCACCTCCGCGCGAGAGAATATCTCGAAATATCGTCGCAGCCCGTAATACTAATAGCAGAGAGGCCAGCTATAAACTCTACGGGGCCCGAAGCCTCGGTATTTTACGACCTTGTCCGATGGTAGAATAATGGTTCCAGACTTCGAGCTCGTGGAGAAGGGAGAAGGGAGAGAAAATCCGAGTCCATGAAGACCAAACGACGCATCTTCTACCATTTTTCAAATCCCCGATACGTGCCTAATGCCTCCCGCCGAAAAATAAAGGTCCGATTCCCCTGGAAGGGCTGCTGCACCGCCTGACCACGAGATATGGCCAGTCATTAAAAGTAGATTTATATTTGTCATATAAGATAATTCGGCTCGTCAGCGAGGCCGTTACAAGCTTGCGGTCTGACCTGATATCTCAACGAACATCTTTGGGCCTGTTATAACGGATTACGCAGCTGAAAATATCATCTTAGAGTCGGAGAAGAAGCTGGACTGACCGAACCACCTATCCACCTCGTCTACGAGCATGGTAGCTATCCGTAATGTCAGTCATGTACGACATAACGTCGAACCTGCAACGATTTCCGTGGCAGATACACCTTCGGAATAATTTTTCCATTTGCTTGATTACTCGGTTTTTTAGACACGATTAAAAATTACTTCACATTTTACGGCGCTTCGCGCATCGAATGGAATGACTGCACAGGTCTTTTGGAAATTTCTAGATTCATGTAATTTCGGGGCAGACCGATGATATTCCATGAATTTCATTTTCGATCTGAGATCTTTTGTCCGCATATCGAGAGGAAATCTTGAAACTATACGGTCGGCTGCGCATGCGCCGAATAATTCAATTTTATTGGTCGGCGAGATCGTCCCGCGATGATGTTTCAACCTACGAGACACGGGTGCCAACTTGCAAGAAATGAAGCGGAGCTGTCAAACTCTCGCGCGTCAAGTAGACTATCGAGGTTATGTTATTTTTTATTCTAATTCAATTTCTACTGTATTAAATTAACACGATTTATTAAACTGTTCCCACCTAGCTGCTTTGTCTCTTCCAAGCACCCATCGTTTACAATTAGACCTCCGGTTTTCAATTGTAATTGGAAAAAACAAATCCTCTAAATGAATCGATACATCGAATCGTAGCGAGCAATCAGCCGTTCGGAACAAATCTCGACGGTTCTTTCGGAACATCAAGTTTCAATCCGAACAATAAAGGCTTTCCAGGCCTTTCCGAATCACTACCGCAATTAATTGAGATCTTAACCCCAGAAGTTCGTATCAATTGTATCGGTGCCAAAAACAAAATTTTACAGCTAAAACTCGGGATGGCCAGCCTGCTTCAGCAGACGACGAAACTCGCGCGTGCGCAGCCGACTGTATAGCTTCAAGATTTCCTCTCGGTATATCTATTATTCATAAACGATGCGACCTGTACTATACGACACCCCTTTTGCTCGTACTCAATCCATGCAAGGCACAGCTCCGTAGAATGTCAAATAACTGCTAATTACGAATGAGAATAGAAGTAGTGGTCAAGCCGAGATAACGAATGTGGAGTAAATCGGTATACCTGAATATAATTGGAGATTAGTCTCGCTAGAAAGTGAACGCGGTTAGTCGTTATAGTTCTGCAGTCGCATGAAGTCACATTTGCATCGCAACGGGGACACGGCCCGACATGAACCGAGACACATACGTGTACGTGTGTACCGCGGAGACTGCAAGTTTGACTTGGGCACCTCGCGAGGTTGCAATGTGCAATATATGCATGGCTTATGGTAGACGTAGGTAGAATACCTGCCTGCATCTATATTTAGAAGCGAGGAGTTACATTTAAATACTATGTACACCGAAGGCTACATCCACGATCGCGGTGCTCCACACTCGTATGAGGTGAAAGACAGGGTACCCCTGACAACCAGATGCCACGCGGAGATATAATACGCCTCGAAGATCATGCCGGGGACCCGGACATGTTGAGTTGAGACTGAAACTCGAACAACTGGGTGTTCGACTCTCTCCGAGACAGAGGTAAGCGGCTACACCCACGCCCATACCCCAGCCCCGGTAAATCCTAACCGATGTGTGCTTCTTTCGAAGCTGGAGAGAAATCCTTGGCTCGCTCAGGTGGCGGTCGGTCAGGCATGGATTTTTCAAAGTACGGGTATATTTTCGGAGAATTGTGAAATACCAATATCTAATCGCTACAAGATCTCAGACATTCGACACCGGTAGCCGAGTATATTTAACTCAAGTTAGACCGCCGTGAGAGGTAAGCTGGCCGAAAGCTACCGATGCGGCTACCAGAAAACGTTGGAAGAAATTACCATCGAAATCTACTAATTCGGCATTGTAATGGGCCCATTATCTGTTAAAATTCTCTCCCACTCTCTCCCTCTCTCTCTCTTCACTTATAGGCGTATATACACGGATGGAAACGTCAATTCACTTGGTATTCACTTCCAGCCATGAGTCTCCCGATGAAAACATCCACCAACTTTCCTCGTTGTTTGTTTTGCCGCCTGAACATTTACAGAACTCAGAATTCGATGAAGTGTTCCCTCTTCTTCTCCCTTATGTCCAATTCGTTGATTGAAACAAAACCGTGACGTAATACCAAGCTACGAATGTATATTTAGCCACGGTGACGGACTTGTGCGGCATTCTCGGAGCCTTGGTTAGCCTGCATTGCTGGATTCATTAATCACAATTACGTGAATGCAGGTCCAACGCATGGCTGAGCGGGACGCCGCGTACTAGTCATTGGGATCCTCCTTGGCAGAGTCTTGGAGACACCGAGAGTCGGCCACAAAGGGCTGCACCAACCAGCTGAAGTTACGAGATTCGAGACCCACGTCGGAGAAGTAAGTAATAAACGAGTTCCGACTAGTTTTACTCGACTGAATATATTTCGAAGCTCGTGTCAGTGGGAGTTAATCAGGCCGGTGGATAGAAGAGACTTAAAACTGTAAGAAAGGCATGGAAAAGGCGAATCTTAAGCCGGAAGTGAGAAGCGACGAGTCTTGATAATCCGAGCTACCGTGTAGCACCCAGGCGTCGGGTTTCCCGTTTCTGATATTCTGACTTTTACAAATTACGATAACTGCAGGTAGAATGAAGAAAAAAAGTGCTTGCTGCAGGCATATTGAGGACGCGGTGAGACTGAAAGCGACCTTGCGGTACGTGTGGCTGATTAATTTTCTACGTGGAATCTGTGCAGCTGCTAGGTACATCTTCGGAATGGTTTAACCTCTGAACCGCAAACCGTAGGCCATGGGGTCAGACACGCTTCGAACAGTGAACACACTTCGGCCTGTTAATTCGGCTCTTCGTTTAATCCCTATCCCGGGTCCTGTTCACGATCAGCTGCTGACCGCTGACGACGAAGAGTAATTACATCATTATTTTTGAAATGAGAAAAAAACAACTACCTCCTAATACCGGAGAAAGAATAATTATCACTTATCGCAGGGAGCTTTGGAACGACGTCCACTGATTGAAACCGCTTTCATATTATCCATCCGATTTTCTAACGGGATGAAAATTTAATCCACGTTTTATTTTCTACACTCCAAAACGAATCCTCACTCGAAATGTGACCCATCTCATTCTTCCATGTCCATTCAACGTTTTGAAGTCCAGACTTTTCAAACTCATTCAGGAGAGCGTTCAAATCTTAGGTCGAAATATAGAAATTGGAACGAGTCGACTGTTTTGCATCAAAATTGGTAATCGAAGGTGTTTCGGACCGCTAATTTCAAATTTGGGTTGAAAAGCATTACGAAATTCGCACTGGTACTTCTGCATTTCGGATCTTGACTTCAGTTTGAAAATAAGCGACCCAAAAAGTCATCGAGTACTAGTTTTGATGTGAATCAGTCTACTTCTTGCTGGGCATCGCGCTCTCCATTTTCAATTTCTGTACTTTGCCTTCAGACCCGGAACGAGTAACCCGAAAAGCTTAGAGTTTAGACTTTGAAAAAAGTCGCGTGTGAAGAAGCGTACAGACCGCAAAAAGTTGAGAGAACGTGAAGAATCGAGCTCTTTTTGTACGAAGATTTGCCTCGTGCCAAAAACTAACTATTAGAGTGGTGGGAATATCATAACGAGGTGGAATTCCTGTCTCGCCTAAGACAATGCAGACCATAGGTAGGCATGTGCCCTGGTGCCTGTGAACTCTTACCGAGTGCAAGCTTACGTTTACGACGTAAACTCTTTCTCCGGTTACTCCGAGTTCTGGCCTTCCGAGGCAAACGTGGTGAATAAACTCGAAGAATAAAATGAGCAAATAGAATCCTCGCGTTGCTGTTGGAGCAGCTAAGATTGCCTCTCGGGACAATTTGGCCAGTCTTTACAGCAAGAGCGCGAAATAGCCGCAGCCGTGTGTTTACTTTAACTATGCTGCAGCTAAGGTCGTAAAAGCTGGAGTGAACCGGAGTACAAATTTTTCCAGACGAATTTCGCGAGATATTATTCTCCGGAACCGAACGTAATGGTTGGATCAGTTTTTCTCCCGTTTCTTCTCGATTATTCCGATCGGTTAAACTACGATTCGTGCGTGCGCGAGTCTTTGATCCTTTTCTGTTGGATGTCCGTAGGTAAATTTGAATTTAATCATATTTTAATGGCATTCAGAGGTTTAGCTATAACCCAGCGATATAGAAGCGCTAAAAAATTCAGGAAGGAACGTCGGGTCAACTCCATAAATCACAATCAGTCGAGACGAGGGACGATCGCATGGACGAAGAATTTTAGTACACCGACGCAAAGCAAAGCAACGGAACGCGTCGCGACGCGACTGAACGTTAACAAACTGCTTAACCTCACGCTATACAAATTATCACCGACGAATTCAAAGCGCATAATTCAACAGACGCGTTGCGTAGCGATGCGTTTATCGAATCTGACTTATTGACGATATTTTTTTGATCTAGGATTAATAATGGGGTATCACGGGGATGATCTAGATTCCTTGAATTCATTTCAAAACAAGAAGAAAGAAGAAAGAAAAAAGGAAAAAGTTCGGAGAGTTTCGATCGGTATATAGTATTAAAGCGCGCATAACAAATCGATAATTCTTTTTTCGTGGAGCAGCGGCAATGCCAGCCGAAGGCAGCCTGTTTTAAACTTTTATTTTTCTCCTTATTTTATCGGCCATAAAATTAGCATAAGTCCAATATATTACAGGTGAATATGTGGAGACCACAAAGTCCGCGAAATTCACTGTATAAATATATATCTGATATAATCATCGAGTATAGATCCCTCAGCTCCAGGATCTTCGGTGTCAAAGTTCACGTATATAGTTGCTACCAAATATCAAGGCCAGATTTTGTGATGCTAATCCGCATAATGATATCAGGAAAAGGAACTGCGGCTACAACATACCGAGAGGAAATCTTGAAACTATACGGTCGACTGCGCACGCGCCAAATAATTCAATTTTATTGGTCGGCGAGATCGTCCCGCGATGATGTTTTAACCTACGAGACACGGGTGCCAACTTGCAAGAAATGAAGCGGAGCTGTCAAACTCTCGCGCGTCAAGTAGTCTATCGAGGTTATGTTATTTTTTATTTCAATTCAATTTCTACTGTATTAGATTAACACGATTGAATAAACTGTTCCCACCTAGCTGCTTCGTCTCTTCCAAGCACCCATCGTTTACAATTAGACCTCTGGTTTTCAATTTTAATTGGAAAAAACAAATCCTCTAAATGAATCGATACATCGAATCGTAGCGAGCAACCAGCCGTTCGGAACAAGTCTCGACGATTCTTTCGGAACATCAAGTTTCAATATCAGCAATAAAGACTTTCCAAGCTTTTCCGAATCACTACCGCAATTCAATGAGATCTTAACCTCAAAAGTTCGTATCAATTGCATCGTAGCCAAAAACAAAATTTTACGGCTAAAACTCGGGATGGCCAGCCTGCTTCAGCAGACGACGAAACTCGCGCATGCGCAGCCGACTGTATAGCTTCAAGATTTCCTCTCGGTATATGTATTTGGTGCCACTCAATTCCGGTCTCGAAATTCCTCCAGGTCTTCTAAACTTCGCCATCGAATAATTATAGACATTGACTTTTGCTATCGGAATAGCGTCTCCCGAGACGTTCACCGCTATCTGAGTCAAGTATACATTTTTCTAACGAGTCACGTAAAGTCCTGCGAAGTCATCGAATCCACGAAGTCCTCCGAAGTCCTGGAGTCTTGAAATCGGAACGGTACACTGCGTCAGCGGAGGCGCTAACCTTCCGGCGTCCAAAATTTCTATAAAATTAGTAATCCTTCATTTTGTTGAACAGATATCACCAAGCTTCACCGCGACAAGTTCATCTCGAGCTAGTAACATAAAGCCACGAATAATTAAATATCCGCGCATTCCTTTGGGCAAAATCGTCCATGCAGCTACACCGTGACCCTTTCTTATCCCGATTCTTTAATCCTAAGTACATATGATGACGTGTCCTGTTATAGAGATCCGTCGACCTTGAGACGGTGGAGAGTTACCCTGATGAAATGAACGCGTAGCCTCACGGAATGCGCGATCGTTGCTTCTTGTCTCTGCCATTGTCGGTGGTCTTCAAAGACGTTCCCGTCGAACCTCGAACGTGTCGTTCTTCCCTCTCATCCCAGGAGTCCAGGAGTCCAGGAGTCAGGACTCGGGACCAAGGACAAGTTACCATCCCAAGGGCCATTACTGATCCGTCGGTGCAGTTTGACGCGAAGCATAAGTCGCAGGTCCTGTAATTGTGCCTTGGGACAAGCGCTCGACTCTCGGACTCCCGACGTATCCCTTAACGCGTCCAACACATGTCGTGTCCAGGTCAGCTCGTTCGCTTGTATAGGTATGTACATATGACGAGATAAACTGCAGGATTCTAACAGAGACGGATAAGGACGGAGAGTCCTCCTCGGCGCAGTTGCAGTTGCAGTTGCAGTTGCAGTTGGAGTTGGAGAGCGCGAGCCATGCCGGTTTTTGTCGATACGAAGGAAGGGATGGGAATAAACTGCTGTCGCTAGTCCGAGTCCGTGGCGATTGACATTGTCGTTGAATTATAGCGCCGGGCTCTTTTATCTCCCGGCTAACGTAAGCAGCTCTCGGCTGCAAGAAGGCTCCTTCTTTTCTCATCGGAGTGTTTATCCCCCGAGAAAGGATGCGCGTACCTACATATACGCCAAATCGGACACAGTGGGTACGAGCATTCGCATTGATCCTCGCGTGCCACCGTGCAGCTGTGTAGCTATGCCTGGAAGATCAAAGCTTGGGAATTTCATACCCCTTTGCCTGCTCTTATATAAATTAGCCTTTTATTTTATTATCAGCTACACAGTAATGACGCCGCGAAATATTTCGGAACGAGAATTGAACCGGTTCAAGTCAAGCCATTATAACGACCACTTCGCACAGCTTAAATCGCCAATTATCGGACGGTGGAATGCAGTAATATCTTCTTCGCTGTTTTAGCTTGGTCGTCATTTTTCCGATCAAAATTTCGGCATGGAATTCGCCCAATTCATTCCAAATCTAGACATTTCCAGGATTCATGTTGGTTTCAGGTTTTTTAATAAATTTTATATTTATTTCGAAGAATTACATCTCGCAGTTTTATGGATAAAGATTGATTCGGTTGTTTCGAAGATAAGAAAATTGAATTTTTTAAGGATTTCCAGCGCCTGATTGTAATTCCAGGATCTCAATGATTTCCAGGATGGTATTAGACACCCTGATTTTGGAATATGTACGCGTTTGTATCCACGATTCAAGACGAATCGCCAGAAAATCGAGTACCGAAGTTTCAAAAAATTCACAACTTTTGAACGACTCAAGAGAATCGACTGAACTTTGGAACGGAACCTTCTGACGCAAAAATACAGTTTCCAGAATTTTTTCAAAATTTTGCTGAAACCCCTCCATATCCATATCCATTTCCTCCTTTTTCTTCTTCGCAATCGATTCGTGCGAGATAAGCAACAGCAGCGTAGTACAAAATTTGTCATCCCAAACCACGTAAGTAGGGCTTTCTACGGGGAACGGGTATTATGGCTTCGCCCTATGGGTTGGGCTGGGTTCCACCCGGGGCACGAGGTCGATGCAGGAGGCGCATGCAGCGGGAGAGTAAAAGCGGACTTCGTTGTTCAGGATTTTCGTTTCTGTTCCTTTTTTCGCGGTCGGACCGATTGTTTTTGGGATCAGGCCCGCGCAGCTTCTCTCCCGAGGCTATTGTATTCTAATGGGCATTACTAACGTTCGGCTAAGTGGCTCCTGGGCTCGTTCGAGCTATTGTGCAATTTATGGCTTACGTCCCTTCCTCTCGCTTCTCTCTCGTATTTAAGCTTTTTGCCCGTTGTTTATCCTGGAGCCCGGACTCTTCGTTTTTCCCAATTTTTCTTCTCCTTTTTGCTTCCTCCCTTGTTTCCCCTTTATCAAAAATAACACGGCACGGTTTCATCCAGCCGGACGTACGCCCACGGAATTTCAACTTTTCTGACCCAAGAGAGATAAAAAGCAGAGGAATAACAACGAGGAGCAAGCCTTTCGGTTTTTAGACGACATACCTCACCCCGGCCGCGTATTCCTCGGCATAAAGTCAAGAGGTTTGACCCCGGCGCCATCCAGACTTCATCCCGCGCGATATACGAGGTCGAAATCGTCAAACGGTGAAACTATCTTAACGAGCATCGTTTAGGGCCAATAATTTGTCTGGGTGATTGATTGTCGCGGACGAGCTGCGGCAATCTCTTCTCCTTCGATGGTATGTATCGGTGACTCTGTTCTAACTGTTACTTTTCTAATTAAACATTTTTTGATTCTATAATCAAGCTTTTTCAGTTTCTTAATGCATATTATTACTCTGTTTTATTGTAAAAACGAAAGTCCGAGAGGATTTCGCTACAACTTCAAAATATCGAGAATGAGAATCAAATTTCAAATTTTCCGTGCCACGGTACCGACTCGTTCGTCCACGGTATTGACGTAAAATAAATTTGGTAGACATTCTTCGGAAAAATTATTACGAATTGTATTATAATTTATTTATGAATTGTATTATAACGTTAATTAGATTGATGGATTAATTAGTTCGGATCATTTATTGCGACAAAGAAAATAATGAATTCATAGGTAAATTCTAGAAACGGACGTGACGCGGTACTGACATTTAAGTGATTTAAACCGTAAGTTTTCTCTGGACTGCAAGTTATATTATACGAAAGAAGCGATGAAATATGTTCACGAGGATCGCATCGATACAAAAATTTTATGAACAGATTGTTAATGGATGACCAATGAGAGCAAACAGTACAGGACATGAATAAACACTGTTATAATGGAAGAAAAAAACTCACAGAAGAAAAAAAGACAAAAAAAGTGAAAAACTATTAGGGAATATCTAATGAGCGATTAGATTATCAACCGAAGGGTTTTTCATACTTCGGGGTCCAATTTCAGGCCCGTTGAGAAACTTGAGGTCAAGATTCGTTCCCTAATTCGGAGGCCGATAATCTACAGGTGGAAGTGTTGCTCAACCCAGTTGTTTTACGATCAGGTATCATTATAGCCCCTTTCGTGAAACGGTAATTTTCATTTTCACTTAAAATCGCAAAGTGATACGATAGGAGAGAAATATAGGTTAACTACCGCAAATTGTCCGTTTATGTCCGCAGATTACTCAAGTCGTAACATTTTGCTAGGAAAGGTATATATACCATGTATACTTCCTGTCAAATACTGATTAGACGCGTGAAGTTAGGTGAAAGTCGGTGCGAGAATCCCCGAGTCGAAAGTTCCGAACGATCGAAACTCCGAAAAGTCGGAATGCCGGAAGCTCAAAGCTTCAAAAGTCTAGATCCGAAAATTTCGGTCTATTTCTCAGGATGCGAAGACGAAAGATATTTCATTCTGATCGAGATCCTCTTTACGGAAACCCATCTTACTCCGCTTCCGATTAATCCGATCATATCCCAAACTTTCAATAATCGGACTCCCCATACAGGTAAATTTTTTTGCGAGGTGCCATGGACACATTTTTGAATTTTCAGACGTTCGACGTGTGGGTTCACAGAGGGCGCGGCTTCTAAAAAAAAAGTAAAAAAATCTGACCAATTTTTGCCGCCCCCGAAATTTTTCCGCCCCTGTAAATACAGTCCGTGAGTTATCAAACACTAAAGGAACTGCAGCCACCGATTCGACGACTTCGTACACACCACTCCGTGGGCTTTTGTTCCCTACACAACTTTTAAATCTTACGATCTCATAGTAAGCCGTATATCCTGTGTCGAGTAGAGTATGAGAGGCGCCAAATCCCCTATAACAATAACGACGCGTGCCTCGAACGGACTTCGACGCTGCGTATATGTATGATGTATGTACATACGTACGTAGAGACTGTATATATTTATACAGTAGAGAGCTTCGTTGCATCATTGTATGACAGGAAGCTACATTACTTGTATATTCCGTATATACATATACGCAGAAAAGTGTTTCTCCGTAATTATTTAGAGAGATAAAAAAAGAAGATAATTCATCTATCCTCTTGTCCGTACAGTTATAACATAACGTAGCCGAATTTCGTACCTGGAAATATCAGTTGACACGAAAAACTCTGAAATCTAACTCAGAAGTTCTGTATACCGCCGTGGCGCTAGCGAGCCGACTTCCTCCGCGAGAAAGGAAGCGCTTAATAAGTTCATTGTTAATAGATCGTGCGTTACAATTATACAAAGGCGATACTCAGCGGGTAGGAACGAGCGTGTACCTATAACCTATGTATGGGAAAACTCCGGCTTTAAGAGAAACTGGACTTCTTTGTTGCCACGTCGATACGCACTACACATGTACAGTAGATACACGCATACAGATTTAATCCTCCCGGCACGATGGTGCTACGGCCGTTTCTAACCTCTTCCTTTATTTCTTGAAAAAATAAAGATAATGAGAAATATTTTCAAAATGAGAATAGAATTAAAGAAAAGAAGAAAAAGAAAAAAGAAACAGCATTTCCGTGACGTAAAATGCTGTTCCAATCTTCGACAAAAGAAGAGAGGAGGAAAACGGCCTCGCGACCGTATTCCGGCCATCCCTACAGCGGCGCGACGTTACGGGGAACAGACAGACCCAGACGGGCATACGAATGTTACGTACGGACGGATGGATGGACGGAACATCTGCCGGTGGTCGAGTCCCTTTCCAACCTATCCAACCTTTCGAGCCATCGCATCGCATCGTCGCGTCGCGCCACGATCACGACACGATCACACGAACGTAACACAACTTTGTTGCGTCGTGTGTAAGGCGTAGGTATACAGCGCGCCGAGAGCTGATGTGTTAACAGTCTGAAAAACATTTGGTTGGAAACACCTTCTAAGGCGTATAATATACGACGCGAAATGAAAGCGTCAAACTCTCCGGCGACTTGAATGCCGGTAAAAGAAGTGTGAGGTGCGAGGAGGTTAAGGTATCTACGAGATATTCCGCGCCAAAATCGACCTAGTGATTTTATCGATTATCGGTTACCCTGCTATTGACCAGGCGAAAAAACGGCTATTTTGGCGTCAGTATTTTACCAGAAAATTTCGGATTTTTCTTCCATCTTATAACTTAAGCCGAATACCAATTGCGCGAGCCAACAGGAAACGAATATTATAGCGAAATTATCGATAACCCTACGCGGTAGCTATCATACCCCCTCTTTGTTTCCGCTCTAGATTCGAGCGCTACACACACGTGCGGATTACATAAAGGCGTCCCCAGGTGGCGCGCGAAGGAGAACTTCTCTCATTGCTGTTACTCGCCCATTAATCTGTTATACTCTCCCTATACTCGTACGCTGTACGCGATATTCCTTAATCGAACACTTCTCGAGTACATTTCTGTAACTGTAGCGGTGATCGCAGCTCGCCATATGGAATTGTCAGGATACCTATATCCCTCCTAGCTCGGTATAGGTACAAAGGAATAAAGAGTTGCTATCTGACTCCGAGCAGCCCGCATCAACGTGCATACCTTGCGATCGGTAGCTACAATCCTCCCAAGAATAGCGAGATAGAAAGAGAAATAGATGGAGGAAGAGAAAGAGAAAAAGAGAAGGAGATCCGTGTGCGGGTATACCTCGTTCAGCTAAATTCGTGAAGTAATATAACGGTGAAACTGCACGGAAACTCTTACGTCTTATACCTGTATGTAGTACGTATACTCGCAGGCTAGCCGGAGTCAGGCGTAATTCTCTATAAGTTCTGCAGTATAGCCTAGGTATCGGCAGGGCTCAAAGAAATATATGGGAAAGAGAAGGAAAAAAGGAGTTACCGAGGAATCCGATTGTCTTCGATTTGCGTCTCGACAGTTTTAAGCGTTTATCTCTCCAAACGGGGAATTCTAACGGCGTGGTCAACTCTTGAGAGATATACTCGGGAGAGAAAGAGAGAGAGTGAGAAGAGGGAGAATGTAGGTACAGTTAGACCAGAGCACGAGATGAATTTAAAATATATTAGCTGAGAAATGCAACTATCATACGCGCTTATGGCTCCTGCGTACGATACCTATATACCCTTACGATTCTGACATTTCGGGGATTCTGGTTGCTCGGGTAAATAATCCCGTTTCAACCCTTTGTTCTAGGTAATGTCACCTGCAAATATTGATCTTGAAACGCCTCTTATCTCGCACAATGTGGCGACCAGCATGAATCGGCGTGAGCTCAGTAAAACTGACATAGGTCAACCGTTGACTCAATTTCGAAATCAATTTTAGTCCGAACTGAATCCGGCTTCGTGAGTTCGCTCAATACCGATGTGATTCTAGCGTGGACTAGGATTATTAAGAAAATATTCAATTTTTCGTACATTTTCGGATTATCGAAGTCCGTATACTAGAAAGTACAAAAATTTGAATTTTCTCGAATTCCTTGCAGCCAAATGAACGAATGTTTTTACAAACTTCTAGTCTACGCCATAAATACGTGTGAGGACTACATGTGGAACAAATTAAAGATCGATCGGACTAATGGTCAGTCGGTTATTGATTCCGCAGTTGACCCGTGCCATTTTTACAGAGTGAATCACTTCAATCTATCCCGGTAGCCACGTGATTATTAACATCAAGATTTTCAGGTGACATTACGTAAAACGAATGCCTGCAACAATATGAAAGTCGTGGATCATTTACCACAATACTCGAAAATGTGTCTAATTTTTAGATAATGAATATATAATTTACCCCCTTCAGCTAGACGGATGGCTATACCAATTTTATTGATTCCCAGCTACGCCTTAAGATTTTTCAAGTTTTTTTCCTTTTTCATTTTTATTTTTTTATTTTACAAACGAATACTCATTGTGATTAAAAAAAAAGTCATTAAAAACTGTAATTCAATCTGATGAAAATCCGCTTCAAATCATTTCATTAAAACTAAATCGATCGGAATGAAACGGCGAGCTGTTTTTTTTTTTTTTGGAATTGGGAAGACAAAATATCTTAATAAATTAACGAAGACGTCATATCATTTTGTAGATACAGATTTCATAAAATAAAATTATGTCTATAATATTGATTTTCTTTTTAGTGAAATAGAATGAATTCGAAATTTTTCGATGAATTCTTTGACCTCTTTGGAAAGAATGAAACGTAGAGTTTATACAGCGGGTTGTAAAAGGAATGAAAAATGAATGAAAAAGACTTTCAATTGACTGTCCGTTCGTGAATCGAGTGAAATTGAATCGTCGAGTTCAAGCGATAAGAGGAACGGTCTTAAATCCCCAGCGTTGAATAAGACGAGGGAATACGAGAACTCGGACTGGGCCGTATTATCAAGATCGTAGTGTTTAGACAAGACCGAACAGCGAAGACAGCGCACGTAAACTCACCACGGGTGGGAAGGAAGAAAAATGAAGAAAAATTAAAAAAAAAAAAAAAAATTAAAACCTACGAAGTAGAAAATGAAGAAGAAAGGACTTTGGTTGACGCAAATCTTCCCTCCTTACAGGTTGAATAAAATCATTCCATCGATGATATTTTTCTAATCAAATGAACAAATTTGGTTACGGAATGTTACGATGAAAATTCCCTTCTGCAGTCACCGCATAATTCTCCGATCTCGTTACGCGGACGAAGACATCAAACTTCGAGTCACAATAATCCATCGATTTCAGAATTACGTTTCAACCGTTTCCTGCAGGATGCTGCGTTTGTTGAGAGGCGCGTATATCCGCACTGGTGTATAAATATTACCGCGAACTGAACGTTTGCCGAATGTCTGCACTTCCTGTACGTCTAAATGAACGAAAGAATAGAAGAGGCAGGAGAAGAGGTAGAAAAAAGCAGAAAAAATCGGTCTTTCTTTTTCTACGGTTCGGGTTAACGTAGGCCGACTTTCTCTGTACAGAAAAACGGACTTCGTTATACCTACGGTACAGATAGCTAAAATAACCAACGAACGTTGCGCCCGGTAGACACGGGTTAAATATTTACAAATCTTATCTGAAAAGTTCGACACTACGTGTTTTAAAACCATACTTCGTTATTAACATTCGCCTCGCCGTTATCTTGCTCAACTAATAAGATCCTAGCGACGAGAAAGGGTTGCGAAATTTCTAAGAAAAAACGATTCAACACTTTTTCGCATTGTTCTAGATTTTCCGCATACTTCATACTTCATATTTTCCCGAGGGCTACGTTTGCCAATTTTTAATGGTCGACATGGTATCCTTTCTGTTGTTCAGAGCTCGAATTCGAAATATTTTTGTTCGGAATCCACCGAGTCTTTTTCTTCGTTTAAGACTAACAGTTTTTTAAATTTATTTATTTTTTCCAATCACGTTCACCGTCAACAAAAATGGAAATTTTGCAGCTTCCGCAAATGGCGCGAATTCGAAGAAACGTTCAACTGTATCGTTTTATTAATTAATCTTTTTCTTTCAAAATTTGTATGAAACATACTAAACAGAAATTTCCTGTAACGTTTAGTTTTTTTTTTTGCAAAGTCATAATAAGGTAATACAAATATTCTACGGCCCTGATGTCCCCTGATGGCCCCAGCTGAGCACCCGAAGCCGGAAGGGCTCGAAAGGGTCTCTAACTCTAGAAGTTCGTGTAGTACCCATATACTAGGTATACGGTCTGCATAGAACTATGGGAAGAATTAGAGAGGGTCTATTACCGTAACCGGAAACAGGGCGAGCTACTACAGCCCCGAACATCCCCGCATGTTAGTTCTTTGTACTAATGTACTTTAAAAATTAGATACACATACTTATACAAACAGCGACAATTATAATTGCTCTTTATCGTTTTCGAAAAGTTTTCCTGCGATTCGAACAAATTCTTTCGTTGCGGCGAGAGTCTTTGTTTCGTGAAAACTGATTCTCTTTTTATTTCTGTCATTAGAATCGAGTGAATATTTGTTCGAACTAATCAATCATTTATAGGATAAATCGGCTCGATTGGTTGAAACAAAAATATTGCCTGAAGTAAACGAATTAACTAAATATCATAAAAAATATACTTTATTTTAAAGAAAACGAACGTATTCATTGCGATTTGTGAAATTAACCAAATGTTCGATCAACCTGACAACATTTTTGGGTTGAATAAAAAACAGAAAACGAATCGAAGAAAACTCTTGGCTTAAATTAACCGAACTTTCATCTGTACATAGATATAATAAAGAATGAAAGAAATTTATTCCTTTTTGTGAAAAATGTACGGATAATGATTGGTAAAGTTGAAAACTAACATGCCACCTTGTATATGTGTATATATCGTACATATATGTAAAGAGGTATGTACAGTAAATGCCTGCATGCATCGACGAGGATATTAATTGTTTGCGCAAGAAATACCTGCGCGAGTGACGAATTAGTGATTCGCCATACATTGGCATGGGTAACCGGTTCATTATTCCCGGGATATTTCCAGGATTTCCAGTAGACATTCGGAAAACTTCCCAGGGTGAAAGTTATCAAAATTTAGGACACAGATTTCGGGTTATTCTTAATAATAATCTCGTCGTTCGATCGGTTCTCATTTTTTCTCCAAAAAATTGATCTTTATGTTTTAATCAAATGCAGAAAACTTTTTCGGGACAATTATATCGGAGAAAAGTTCGATTTTGCCAGGATTTATAATTCTAGGACTGGAACCAGTCTCTTATACGCCAAGAACGAACAATAATCCGCTCTTCTGATGCTGGACTAGAGTAATAACGACAATTATACCCCTCGTTGCGGAAAGTAAGAGAGAGAGAGAGAGAAGACCCGATTAGCAGGAGAGTACTGAGTGGGCGGCAATCGCAAACAATCGGAGACAGGAGTCATCGAACTTCGATTACCCGATGGACAATGGAGTCGTAGGTATATCGTGGCGATTGTCACGCGTGCCTTGAGAACCTGTGGTCACGGTACTCAGCGGTTGTATTCAACACATACCGCGAATACATACCTATGTGTACGTACGATGTATTTATCTCGACGTATACGTATACGTACGTTCGTGGATGTGTAAATAGGTACGTAAGGCGTATAGGTATATCGGTATAAAGATATACACGAACACCTGTCAGGGGCTTCGACCTTTTCAACTTTCCGATTACATGCCTCTCCTCGCCGAATGGACGTCCGTACTGTACGTTGTAGTAAAACGAGAGACGACCGGTGGTGGAAATTTATACGATTTTTGAAATAATTTCGAATATTTGACGAAACGAAATTGTAGATTTTCGTGGTTTTCGTCGATCAAACTCGATGAGGAAAAAGCTCTATTTCAATCATTCGATAAAATTACTTCTATACGGATATACATATGCGCAGGTAAGTGATCGTCGAAATAGGATTAAAAACTGCGTTAGGACTGATTTCTCGCGATCAGTGGTGAAAAAAGTTCTTCCGAATCGATCGACCGAAATCGGCGATAATAATCACCTTGCGAGTTACATAGAGGGCGGTGAAAAGACGGAAAGAGAAAGGTGCCGTGGTGCAGTCGGGAAGAGAAACAGGGAGACGGTTCAAGGCTCGAGATACTTGTGTGTTACGTTCGCCGAGAGGATTTCGGTCCAGTCTAGTCCAGTACAGATAATATCTGTGTCCGGGAGTAAATTTTCAATTTTATATAAAAACGATTCGTTTCGTTTACTCCTAATTCCTATTCCTATTCTCTCCTCTCTTTAATTAGAGACAGAAGAGTGCTGCGCGGAGCTATACGCGCGATTAGTATCTCAGCCACTGCACTGCGCCGGTTGCGAGTTGTAAGTTGGTGGGTAACGTGCCTAGGCACGAGGTACGTACGCGTCTGTATAGATATAAGGACGCCCCGGGCATCGAGGATCGCGCGCTTCGCTCCTCGCTCGCCAAAGGAAGGAAAGGAAAGGAAAGGAAAGGAAAGGAAGGGAAAAGAAGGGAAAAGAAGGGAAGGGATGGGACAGTGATGTGAAACGACGAACTCGTGCATGGCGACATATGTAGGTGTATACGTCCTTGACCGTTCAGCCCGCCGCCTAGCCTCGTTCCGAAGAATCGGCATGAACCGAAACCATCGGTCCTTTCCACCCGCGAAACGACAAAAGAGAAGAAGAAAATGAGCACAGACACGCTGAAAGCTTATGAACAGATTCGTTTTTTTTTCTGGAAAAATTCTCTACTTAGGAGAGGAACAGGAAGGCAAAAATTAGGATCAGAGAATGTATATTGTAGCACATACATATATTGACGTATCACACATATGGTGACCCTAAACGCTCGCCTCCTTGGCACAGATACCTATACAGGGAATCTGGACAATTTTCCACGCGATATAAAAATGAGAAATTGAACCGTTCAGATTGTGAAAAGTATGTGAACTAGGTGGTTATTGGATGAATGAAAATCGTACCATTATAGTAGATTGGAATTTCTCATTCCTAGACCAGAGGGAAAAGACGTTAATCTGCGCCTCGGTTTTTCACCAGCATCAGAGTGGATCTTTCCGTTCCCATGGTTTTTCCTTCACACGAAGATTGATATTCCTCGGAATCGATTGAACGAATATACGAAGAGGAATTTTTTTATATTTTTTAATATTTTATCGTCAAAAAACCAAAACAAAATCAATATTGGTCTGTGAAGAAAAATCCGAGGATCGATGCGAGTGACTGTTAGAGTTGTAAAAATGAAATAAAAAGACATGGATCAAATTCGAGATGGTCAGGGTCAGGCATTCGTCGAGTTGGCATGGAATACCCTGTATACTACCAGTTTCAAAAATATCTGCATGCACGTTGAAGTACCAAGTCCCCTAATATTTTTCCCTCAGGCTTTCTGCTGCACTCTGCAGTCCGTGACGATTCGTATATAGAAAAGTAGGTATACGCACGAGTATAGGGGAACCGCCAAAGGCATGCACACCTGGCGATCGATAAACCCGATGAAAAGTTGTATACCTACCTATACACCAGCGATATTTTGCAACGGCAGCGATCCAAACTATTCGAACGATTATTCGATCGGTTTGGAACCATCGGTGAACATAATTACGACAATTTTCACCAATTATTAGGGAAATTCGAAATTTTAATAGTCTTTCAGAATAAATTTTGGTTCATTTTAGTTAATTCATAGTTTGATTGACGACAAGCGACTAATTCCTCTGAAAAACTACGATTTCTTTCACGGCAAACTATGAAATGTTTCAAATTACCTAAATATTCGTTAGGGGCAAAAATTTCTGTCGTCAATTTTGTTACGCGATAATCGCAGATTATTTGCTCGCAAACTACGAAAGTTTTTCTGGAAATCTGCGAGAGAACCAGATCTGAAAATTGCATAAAAATTCTCAGATGCAAGCCTAGAACAAAATCGACCGAATTTAACGGATTTTTCTTCATTTCGAAGCGCTTTGAAATTAAACGTAAATATCGGAGCAGGGAATCGTTTTTATTTGTGTGAACAAATAGCGGATATGATCGAGAAATTTGAGAAAAAAAAAAAACTGAAAAATCGTGGCACGATTCTTAAATTCGATGAAAAAACCCGAGTACGGCATCGCCTCGCCTCGCAAGAGTTACTTTTCATTGATATACATTGAGGATACGTTTGTGAATAGAAGTGAGATTGAAACTCGTACCTCTAGGTTCCATTCTGTTATACCTGCCTTTGTATCTATACTGACAAATGGACATTTAGCTTGTATAGTAGATGTGTAGATTTAGTCAGAGGATTAACTGCGGTGTATTCCGATATATGTATGATATAAATAAAAGATCTTTTGTCCCAGTACTCCGAGTATGTACCTACGCGTCGTATAGAGACTAACGAATGGATACGCGTGTGTGTAACGCGTGTGTGTAGATAACATGTGTACAAGAACGTAGAAAGGATCATGAAAGATGTACAAAAGTCTCCGTCCGTACGCGTATAGTATCCTCGTGTATGTGAGATCAAGTATAAATACGAAGCTACATTAGTTTGACTGAATGATATCACCGGGTTCGTCGTAGCGTGTCCTCGCGTTATTCGAGCGACGTAATATATCGCTTCACTTTCTCGCCTCTTACATTCGGGAAACGTTTGGAGAAATAATGTTTTTTTTTTTCTGTTTTCTTTTTTTTCCACGCTCGTTTGCGATTCGGAATTTCGAAGTAACTTCTTCGTCGAAATACTCCTTGATATTCGCAGATCGTATTCTTATTCGACATGCATATATCAGAGGAACTATAGGAGAACCGAATTTCGTTAGATGAGATCAATCTAATATAATGGAAGGTCGAAGTTACATAAAACATAAAATGGATTCAAATAATGTCTAAAAATGCAAGTTATCAGTGATTTGTGAAAATGATTACCTAAACTTCGTTGGATATGCGTTACTAGTGTATGCGGACTTGTAGAAGCATAGGTGGAGGTATTTAACGAATAATAAACCGTGCGCTTTGACGCGCTACCGCACCGTTGAACATGAAGGTTCAAAAGGCGGAACGTAGACACGTGTAATCACCGATATACGAGGCGTGCACCGCTGCCTAACCTCCCACTTCGGGCACCCATAAGCTTCGCAGGGATTCAAACCGTATAGATAGGTATAATGCGACCTAACCACCGCCCACGATTGATCGCTTCACTGACAGAGATGATTCGCGGATGTAACTCGAGAACGAAGAGATAATAACCGTCCGCTAGGTATGAACGTGATGATAATATAGGTACCTTACATATACACACATGTACGATAAATATATACATAATCGGGTGATTCGAAGAAAAGTTTTTTTTTTTTTGTTTCCAAACAGGTTCAAAAGTTTCATTCAGTTACAAAGATACGCCTGTTAAAATTTGATCTCTTGATATTAATATTACGAGGTGGCGCATCGCGAATTTCTATTTCCTATTTAAATAACATAGGAAAATTTGTTTCTGGTTCTTCTGATTTTAATAACTAGCTAACGATGCGTCATACGGAAAATCTACAAACATATTTTTGTAGAGAATTAAACGCTCTACAAAAGAGGTCTCTTGCACTTTTTTGATAAACTTATTTTAGAAACTCATTTTTTGTCAGAAAGGTGGTTCTTTGAACTCGAATATCATTTCGTTTCGGGAAGCTTGAATTCTACTAGATTTAGCCCCGTTCGCAGGGTCACGGAAGTAAAATTTAAAAAAGTATCTCAGGGTGGTCCTTAATTCGGTCATATTCGAATTTAAATGCTCTCACGGGCCAGAACGTCTCCAAATATATACAAAAATATTTAGTCGAAACCCCAGGTTCCTATCTGGATTCTAAGTAGTGCCACAAAGCCTTTGAACTTTCAGATTTAAATAACCCGCGATTTTTAGTACTCCGGGGTTATTTTTAACTTCCTATCGCATTATCGCTCCGAATAATCTGAAACTCCGCACAATTTTCACCTACAGTGGTACATATCCGTGAAAAATTGACAGATTTTTAACGACAAAATTTTATTCGTCGCAATTCGGAGGCAAGAAATTTCTTTCGGCGCGCCGTAGCTCCGAAAATTATATCGTTTAAAATCTGTCGAATTTTCATGAAATACCTACTACTGTGGGTAAAGAGTGTACCAAGTTTGAGACTCTTCGGAGCTATACTGCAATAGGAAGAAAAAAATCAACCGCGAATGTCACAAATCGCGTATTATTCGAATAGGAAAATTCGAAGGCTTTGGGACGCTGGAACTTAGAATCGAGATAGGAACCTGGGGCTTCGGCGAAATTTTTTCATACATTTTTCGAAACCTCGGCTACCCCATGGAAGCATTGAAATCCGAAAACGATCGACTGTACAATTGTTACGTCTGACAGCAACAGGTACGAGTATTTCTCGAAGGAATCACGTTCTTACGAACGCTTATCTATATGTACCTACTCATCGCGTGAAAATGACCGCGTAATAGTGTAGCTAGTTTGCCCGAAGCGTTGCGCAGGGTCGTCGGGGTTAATACAAGGGTCAATCAATTGATTATCTTTCAATATGCGCCCCGTAGTGCCCGACGTACGGACAGACAGCGCCTGTCAATGTCCAGTTACGCTGCTGGATCTCGCGCTCTCTCTATCTCCCTATCTCTTCCGTGATCAGGCTTTGTTCCAGACTGATCATTGCAGAAGCGAATAGAATAATTAAAAAAAAATAACAATAATAATAAAAAAGATGCCAGATTATTATTTCATCGTCGGTAAATTAGTTTTCGATAATTTGGCGGATACGACATTTTAGCTCCGAAATCAAGTTTCCAATTATTTGATACTAGTTTACTTTCACTTTTTTTTCTAATTATTCAATCTAGCTCAAAAATCTGATTTTTCTAAATTTCGTACAAAATTGGCAGAAATTCTCAGACCAGAACGATTCTTTTTGTTTCAAAAGGATTTCAATATTTCATGACGTACCATTTTTATCGTCTGGGAAAATTTCCGCGAAAAATTTCCGAGAACAGAAATTTTCGATGCATAGTGAGAACGCAGCCAAACAATTAAACTTTATCACAGTTTAGTCTTATTCATTTAACACGTTTAAGGTAACGCCTTAATTACTATTTCGCGCTCGCTGGAGCTCGTAGCTGAACGCGAGGTAACAGACGTAATATACATAAGAGATACGGGTAGTTGGTTCGTTTACACGCTCCGCACCCGCAATGTAGAAAAATTGTATAACTCGTGGTTATAATTAGCGTGGAGGTATAGAGGCCCCAATTGTTCAGCCAGAAAATATAAGTAATACCTACGTCTTCAATTTTGAAAATTTTTGCAAAATAATTCGTCAAGATTTTGTGTTGCCGTAGGAAAAAAAAAAAAAATGGAGAAACGAAAGTTTAAAACTTAACGAAATTTAAGTAATTTCTCAGGTAATTAATTGGGTCGGTTGATTCAATTCGGGTGGAGATGATGTACGGATCGCGTAATATATTCAAGTCGAACGCAATATTTTTGCCGGATATTATACAACGCGCTTCTTTCTCTCGAAGCATGCATGCATGCATACACGCACCGTACGTATGTGTGGATAAATCACACGGAATCTTTTACGTATATGTATCATTGGATTAAATTATTATAAAGCGCAATGTCTTCTCGGCAAGTGAGAATCTCAGTTTCCCTCGAATCCCATCGCATCCGTACCTCGGTGTATAACTCCCACGCGATAATTGTTTCGCACAACTCGAGCGGCACAGCTTTGCGGAATAAGAATGATAGTACCTATACTTATACAAGATTTGACGAGGAATCGTCGAATCGTTTCTAACAAGGGGATGAAGCTTCTGAATTTAAAAAAGCTGCGTCAATCTCTTGTCGAATCACATTTGCTAAGGCGCCAGAAAAGTAAAAAGAACGAGCGTTTTGATCATATTTGAAACATTGAGATGTTCGAAAAGCTCCTTGCGTAAGAAATTTCAACTTTTTTTTATTCCTCACTTTTCTATGAACGAAATACATTCAGATAACGCGACGATCCTGAGTGCAAAAAGATTCGTTATTTTTCTTTTAGGGGATCGCGGAGGATTGAAATTTTCCGAATGCCACAGCAGCCCAAACTCTAAAACGAGTGTTTCGCGAAACTACATATTCCGCTAGTTTTACCACGATATTTCGAGAACCGTTGAAGATATCAAGGTGCCGTTTGAACAGGGAGTCGCAAAACACTTTGGCGCATTCAGTCGGCTCAAAATAAAATCCCGAAAAAATTCGTAACGATTTCGTGATAACAAATGACCTAGATTTTTAATCATTTCGCGCTTTTTGGTCTCAGTTTTCTTAATTTTGGTTCAGATATCAAATTTTTCAGATGAAATCTACAGAGAGAAGCTCAATGAAGGGAACTGTCGCAAAAAACTCCGGATTGCTTTATCCGACCTGCTGGAATCATGGCAAAACTGAATTTTACGTAGTTCGGCTAATCAAACCTGGGGACGATTTGCGATGAATATTCTGACATGAGTCCTGAATATGTGACGATGAAATAGCCCTGAAAGTATAAATTTTGTTACGAGGAATCAAAAGCGCGCGAAGTTCTAAAATTTAAAACTTCCGCAGTTTCCGTAAATCCACGTAATATGTATATTTATGCTCCGACGTGGAATTATATTATAATCGATGATCCTGCAACAGCTTAGCTTCGCGTACCTCGGTAATTCCCACGACTTCTATACGCAAACTGAAAAAGAAATTGAAGAGAAAAAACCACCGTAGATCGCTCCTGTTTACACGCTAGCCTAGAACTAATCCGGTAGCGTCGGCTCCGTCCGGATCTTGAAACGATAATCGCGCGGTGAAGATAAGAAGGTAAAAAGAATGAAAACGAAAAATAAGATTCTCGTACAAAAAAGCGCGAGCGATCGCGATTATCGAGGATATAAGGGAAGCTGAGGAAAACTAAAGGTAAAGAAGAAGAAGAAGAGGAAGAAGAAGAGAGCAAAGTAGCCGGTAGCTGCAGCAGATTCAAATCTCTAATCCGGTAAGATCCAATCCTTGTAGTAAATAAACCAGCTCATGCAGCAGTCAACGTCGTCGGGGATCACTTGCTAAACAAAACTATCCCAGGACAGATCTCTCTGTACGCGCGACGACGAAACGAACTAAATTAAACTAACATAAATGAAACTAAACGACGGAATAAGCAAACAAGATACAACGCGCCCTGCTGATAATCAGCATTCTATACACACTCGTAGCGTATGCATGTGCGAATATCGTACGCGCCTCGAAGTAGAAGGGCGTATGATTAATTTTTTTCTTCTATTTGCGCAAAAAGCGCGAAAATATGTTCGGAAAAGTTGAAGTTGAAAAATTGATCGATTAACAGTGGAAAGTCGTAAGTACTGGCGGATACGCCCGTTCAGTTCTAACTTCACGAGAAAAATCACGTCAACTAATGGCGCAAGGTCGTATCCGCCGATATACGGCCTTTTACCGTTAGTTTTTTTTGTCATGTCAATTTCAATCGCATTTTGAATATTTTTACACCCAATGCTGCGGAAAAAAGAAATTATACCTTTTACCATTAACGGATGTGTTGTAAAAACAAAATTTATCGTCGAAAGGGCGTATCGGCCGGACATACGACCTTCCACCGTTAACGAACGCAATGGAAAAAAGAGAAGTTAGTGCCGAAAGGATACATCCGCCTAACATGCGATCTTCGAGCGGTTAAACTGAGAAGAAAAATATGAAAAACTCAAAGATAAAACCCGCCTAACACATGACCTTTCACCTATAGATTTTTTTCCCGCTAATTTCGATATATCTGTGCATTCTGAGTATTTTTATATCGAACGTCGCAAAAAAAAAAAAATATACGCCCTTTTGCAACTAAAATTGTCACATACGACCTTATACCATTATACACGCGATATTTATACATATCCGTACGTGCAAGTATGCGGAAAATTTTTGAATCGATGCTATATATACCTAGGTGTGTATATATGAATATAATAAAAGTATCTCTCGCGTATTCGCAACGATGTGTATAGGATAGATAAAGCTAGCTCCAGAGTAGCGAAAAGCAAGTATATGTATCAACTGTGAGATAGATCCCGTCCGGTTTTATAAATAAGGGTCCGTTGCTGCAGCGTAGCAGCGTAGCAGAAAAGCTAGCGGCTGTCCTTTGCCTGATTGACGGCACAATCCTCGATCCTCGATCCACCCGATATACAGAGACGCGCGGTGGTGGTGATCTTCGACGAGACGACGAAACGACGAACCGAGGGACGGACAGGCGGGCGGATGGACCGCGAAGGTAGCGAACTCCTTAATTACGCAATTTTATGCCGAACTGACTTGACTGCTGCTGATACGCTGCCTGCCTAACCGCCGCCGTTCTTCACTAGACGATGCGGTAGAAATAAGACGGATGCAAATGCCCCGAGGGCATTCGGAGATTAAACGTATAGACATATACGCGTACGCGCGGGTATAGGTGTATCGGGTATAGCTGCAACTAGGGTAAGTGTGGGTATTACTGCGGGTGTTGGTATTACTGCGGATTTTTTTCATTATATTATAAATCAACGAAATATGATTCTTTATAACTTGAAAGAAATTAGACTATTACTTCAATATTTAAAGAATATACTCAACTAATAATATAGCATGCTAGGCTATTATTTAATTTGTTAATAATTATTGGAAATTGACCGGTTGTTATGAGAGAAAATTTTATCATTTTATGGCAGTTGGTGTGTGAACAGAGGACTTAATATAAGGTCTGTTTTCATCACTGAATGCTTCTATATCCATATCTATTATATCTCACAATCAGAGTAAGATAACACTTCATTGTTATCAAAAACTGAACGAAAATCGAATTTTGATTCATTTCCATGTTAAATTTGGTGCCGCAGCAATTGGTACCACTTTTTTGAGCGTGTATGTATTACTGCGATTTTATAACTCTGCCACAGTATGAGAAGCATCCGGTCGTTTCATGCGCATGCATCTATTACTGCCGTTGAATTATAATATAATATATATATTATTATATTATTATAATTATTATTATTATAATTTTCATTTGCCTAATTGCCGTGTATTATAAGTACCTATATACAGGTATAGTGGCAAAGACACAAAGTTCTGTAATCAATAAAAAGAAAGTAAAAAAATCAAAAATAAAAATAAAAAGATGTAAGTACAAGAGAGGAGATTTAGATCCAGCCGTCAAAGAAGCTTTGACCGGGAAAAGTATAGCAGAAGTTGCAAGAAAATATCACGTGCCAGAATCAACAATTAGAGCGAAAAAAATTGCCAAATATGCAGATAAACGACTAGGACCATCGACTATACTTAGTTAGTGCTAAAGAGGTAAATGAACTTGTTCAATGGATTTTCTTCTGTACTAGTCGCCGATTTCCAGTAACAAAACATCAGTTGGTAGAGAGTGTCAAGTTATTATGTGATAATGATGGACGGAAAACACCTTTTGTTAATAACCGGTCAAGAAAAACTTGGTATGAATCTCTTTTGGAGCGACATCCAGACATATCGAGAAGAATGGCTAAAAATGTATCACTTAACCGAGCTAAAGTTTCTGAGTATGACATACGTTTATGGTTCGAAGAAATCATATGTTACTTAACTGAAGAAGACCTCTCATTAAATTACCCAAATAGAATTTTTAATGCAGATGAAGTTGGTGTCTCATTGAATCCGAAGCCGCCTACTGTACTTGCTCCAAAAGGCTGTAAAAATGTATATAACATTGTGAATAATAACAAAAAAGAAAATGTTACTGTACTAGTAACTAGTAACATAAGATAATTTATAATAAGAAATTATTAGTTATTATTAGTAAATATTTGTCCAAATATTTAGTTTTCTTTATTTTCGTTTTATTGGACTTCGCAGTATCAGGCACGCAGTAATTGGGTCACCCACAGTATTTGGAGCGCAGTAATAGGTACGAGTCACTTAAAGCCCCGCAGTAATACATACACTTACACTTTTCTTTAAAATGCGTTTAATTTCACGAAAATAAGATTTTATCGCACTGTTAATTATTTTGAACGCTTAAAATAAGTTGAACAACGTTTAAAAAAGAAAAATTAAATCGATATCTTATAATGAATCTTTGAAATACGCTCTTAAAGTTAGCCCTGCGTTTCGAACCGCAGTAATACCCACACTTACCCTACAAGCTAGCCTTTTATACCCATTCGGTCAATCTGGGGTCGAGAAAAGGAGAGAGAGAAAAGGAGATCCGAAGCCGTTTAGTTGAAAGATGCCGCGCGATACGGTGCGTTAACGTGTAAAGAAGAGAATAAATAGGGAGAAAAATAATGCAACGAGTGGCAGTGCAGGTGGTCGGGGTAATAATAATAGCAGTGGGACATTGCGTGTAAAAAAAGTGTGGTAGATGTAAGAGAATTTTGGGGTTTGTATTACGAAATAACGCGTGAAATTGTATTCCGAGGTTCGTAATCCCTAATTTCGTTAAATCACGTATATGCGGTATACCGGATTTGAAGAACAAATTCTATAGGGGCGGAGGGAGTGCCAGTGCCGTTGGTTCCTTCTCCCCCTTCTCCGGCTCTTACGTCTCGAGCTTCGCGTGGTCAGAGGCAGGAGCGAGTGCCCCGAGCAAAAACGCAAACGAAACTGACTGCGAGGACGAATGAACGAACGAACGAACGAACGAACGGGCGTCGAACCGAGCGAATTAACTCGTGCGCCCGCGGTTGGTATATAAAGAAAGAAAGAAAGAAGAAGAAGACGAAACTTTGAAACTTTCGGAACTTTTTATTACAGGATGTACTATAGCCGAATTATAAACTGTACACACCTTGTACTCTTGTTATTATTTTACCTGCAGCGCGTACATGTATAGAGAACAAGAATATATACGCACGTAAAGAAAGATGTGATACATACCTCTTGCGTTACTATCATTATTATTATTACTTTTTTTCCTTCTACGTTTATTCTACGACTCGCCTATAATCCTCTTATCGGATCTAGAATCTGAAAATGCCCCCTACCAGCGTAGAGAATAAAGAAATTAAAAAAAAAAAACAACCGTGGAGAAGAAAAATGATTTTTTATTGTTGGTTATTGTATTCTTGTAAGTACCGAGGCTCCTGCTATACAACTTTATTTACTCACAAATACTTCGTATATATGGAAATTGATGCATCATCACGAGGAAGCGAGATGAACTTCGAAGCATGTATTTATTCATTTTCACGAGTTTTTATACCTAGATACCTGCATTATTATCAAAGCTCCTTGTTAAAAATAAAACTGAATCATCTGATTATTGAGTAAAATTGTATAAACCGAGTGAAATTCTTTTCTTTCGTTTGTGTTTGTTTCAAAATTTTTAATTATTAGGTTCGCCCATGCCCAGTGTATGTACTTATTTATGTATGTATGTATGTACGCATGTACAGAGAGGCACGCCAAGACGAGCCAAAGATCGGTGCTCTAAGGAGAGAAGAGAAAGCCTGAGAACATAGCGCCGTAGTTGTTGAGAGACTCCGACTTATAATACATATACAGAATAAATACTATACGTATAGTACTAGTCGCCGCATCTATTCACCCAGAGATCTATGTATACGTGGGTATTAACACAAATGCAGAGACGGTGCCGAGGAGGTAGCCGTACATCGCATACACACGTATACGCAACACGGTGAGGTATAGTATTTTGCCTTAGAATTCCACGCGACCACGTAGAAGTTCACCAATATCCATGCGCCGCATGTTTACTCGTTTCATTTCTACGATATTCACGTATTATCAATGTATGCGTGCATCTGCCCGCCTCGGGTTGGTATTTTGTCGGTACATAGGTATAAGTATCTCGAGCTGTGAAACGCTCGCGGTACATCTCCGCTATTATACGAATAGATAGTGAATATACATATACCTATATGTACGTAATGTATAATATCTATGTGAAATGTACCTGATATATGTATATACGTTAGTTTCAGCATCGTTATTTAATTAATTAAGAAATACGGAGTAATGAGAAAGAGAGAGAGGGAGAGAGAGACAGACGGATAGACAGATAGAAATAGGAATTTATCCGAGCGTTGAAATCTCTTCGAATTTCGCCGTGAGAAAATAATTCAACAAACGGATTAAAAGTTACGACATATATATGTATGTATATCCTTATATACTTTACCTACGCTGGGAAAAACAGGGCCTACACCGAATGCAACGATAACTTTGATCGATAAAGAGAATAAACTCGATTATAATATAATATTCGTATATTATGACGCAATCGTAATAACCAATTATCCTCTTATAATATGTGATCGTTTGTTTTTATTTATGTTGCGATTATATCTTCATATATGTATACGTTGGTAATAAAAAGTAAGATTATTATATTCGTTTCCCGGAAAGTGGGGTTGAACACCTGTCTCTCAGTGGATACCAACCACGAGACACGATGATTACCGATGTTTATTGAGTACCGCTGCAATGCCTCTACCACGTGACTGAATTCATATCGCGTACGTTCACATTTCGAATAAAAGAAAATAAATAATAATAATAAGTTAATAATAACGATAATACATCCGCCTAGTCGACGAAAGAAAATAAATTCGACGTTTCTGTGAGATTCGTTACAACGATAGTCACCCTGCGATATACGTACGGATCGTGAACTATGCTTGGGATGATAAATATCGTAAGGAATCGGTCGACGGGAGAGTGAAACTGGATGCAGATGAAGAGAAGGAACGAAGAAAAAAGGGGAAGCTTCATTCACGTGGCATGGACGCTGTATAGCCCAGCATTTGAATACCGTTTAATTGTAAACACGAACCACTCCGTCAAGAAGTACGCTATCGTTGGTGTCAAGGAGTATCTAAATTGAAGAGAAATACGTGCCCCAGCATTCAATGAACCAATTTTGTGAGATCGTATTTTCGGGACAGGTAGTAGTAGTCCTCGGCTTAGCAATGCCCGACGCGCCCTGAAATGCTAATGCTGGAACGACCCACCGGGGAAGATTCGAGGCTCAAAAAACACGCTCCGTTCGGTTCTATTGTCGCACGCTCGGACTAGTCTCGATTAATCCAGCTCGTTATTCAGATCTATGAAGCCCCGGGGTTCAAGGCTGTTATTATTTAATAAAAATTCAAAATTAACGCGCCGGCGCATAGCGGCCTGTACCTGTTGCCTAGCAGCAACAGCAGCCGTGCAGCGTGGAGAGAGACACCGATCGGAATGGTATTCTCATATTATTCCTTCTTGTTCGATTTCATGGGGGATAAAATAATGAAGCTTACCATTTACTGAGGGCAGGCTAGCGAGGATTGCGACTAGCGCGACGATTGTCAATATGTAATCCAAATTTCGCCACAACATGTTGCAGAAAATTTATCCACTGCACAGAGGGCACACACATTAGAATTGAGCACTCACTTAAACACTACAACCCGATCGTAATCCATTATTTAAAACACATTTTCAATTGTTTTCTCGTTGTTGTTCTATTAACTATAATCGTTCGTACTTCAGTGTTTACATTACGCGAGAGATGAAAAAAAAACAACACACAGATCCATATACGAACATGACCGCGTCTCAAACTCGTCTGGATTCTATTGTTCACTTCACGCGCTGAAAGTAGTCCCCGTAGCGGCGCGCGCAACTCGGAACTCTTGTATTACTACGCCGAATACACACACATGTATACCGATGGCCGACGCCATCTGCCAATCGCGCCTAATCGTCGAGGGGTTGAATACGTTCTACGGTCCGATTCGAACGCTTAGAATTCTTTCACGGGATGGGGGCTGCTGCTGCACGCCACATACGTATATGTGTATACACTCGACAATTTTTTTTTCTTCCCTTCTTCTTCTTCTTTCTTTCTCGCTTCATCCTTTATGTCGCCTTTAAATACGATGCTTGGAAAAAAAGAAAGATCAGAAAAAACACGTGCTCCAAGGGGCATGGGTTGTAAAATCTTCTACAAATATACGACGGCGCGTACTGTAATATCAAATATTATCAACGTACGGTATTGTATCGTGTGCATCTACAATAATTACTTTGTACACGCGACTTTTTACTCGTACCAATTGAATTGAATCCCAACCGAGAATCCAGATCGGATAATGTTCGGATGTTGCTAGTTAATATCGTTTACAGCATTATATTTTACTTTTCATTTTTTGTAAAGACAGTTTCAACGAGCATTTAGTAACTTTTCAATCATTTTTTTGTGCAATTCAAAGTCCGATTGCAGTTTTTCTACGATTTATCACGATAAATGGCAGAGAATCGATTCCGACTCGGAATGATTCTCTTTCATCTGTTCTAGTCCGAAATAATCTTTAAAAACGTAGCATTCACCGACCCGGCTTGGTTTTACCTTCAAAACGTTGGAGGTAATCATTGTTCGCAAGCTTTTACGACCTGAATAAGTTTCCGAATCGATGATTCCTTGTCGCTTCTGAAATCATTGAGAGTTGAACATGATCTAGAAATATTATTACCTTGAATAGTCTTTTACGGCGTTGCGAAAAAAAACTATTCAACAAACCATTTCAACCAAACAAATATTCGTATAATCAAATATCTAGAGTTTTTGTACGTCACGAGGCAGGATACATTGCTCTTCGGTTGCATGTCATTTCTATACGCCGTGACATAAGCCACAAAACAAGCCACACCATTATATGCGTTGAAATCTACACAAACAACTTTTTTTTTTGTACGTGTCTCTAATTGTTATAAGCTGCGGCCACACACTGAAATAATTGTCAAACTTTCAGCTATAATTTTTCAAATATAACTGAGTATGTTACGGGAAGACAGTTTTAACGGGTTTCAAGCCAGACTGGATAGACACGCTTTATTTTAATTTTACAATGGCATAAACCTAATTGAAAATTTATAATTGACGTTGGACACGTGAATGATAATTACTATTATGTACACCTGGCGTTTACGTTTGTCGTCTGTCAATTAATTGCTTGAGATTTTTTCGTTTTTCGAAAATATAAAGTAAGGCCAAACTTTTATGTCCTACCGCTTATAGTGTGGGCATACCCAGGCAGGTTACGATCCATAAACAACCTATAGAACATTATTTCAAGCCAATTGAATATATCGCGTGTCTGATGATATAAGGTCGTATGTGCCAAAAAGGCAATTATCATGGTAAAAGGGCGTATAATTTTTTTTATTTGCGGTATCCGATATAAAAATACTCAGAACGCATAGATATATCGAAATTAGCCGGAAAAAAAATCTATAGGTGAAAGGTCATGTGTTACGCGGGTTTTACCTTTGAGTTTTTCATATTTTTCTTCTCAGTTTAACCGCTTAAAGATCGCATGTTAGGCGGATGTATCCTTTCGGCACTAACTTCTCTTTTTTCCATTGCATTTGTTAACGGTGGAAGGTCGTATGTCCGGCCGATACGCCCTTTCGACGATAAATTTTGTTTTTACAACACATCCGTTAATGGTAAAAGGTATAATTTCTTTTTTCCGCAGCATTCGGTGTAAAAATATTCAAAATGCAATTGAAATTGACATGACAAAAAAAACTAACGGTAAAAGGCCGTATATCGGCGGATACGACCTTGCGCCATTAGTTGACGTGATTTTTCTCGTGAAGTTAGAACTGAACGGGCGTATCCGCCAGTACTTACGACTTTCCACTGTAATTGATCAATTTTTCAACTTCAACTTTTCCGAACATATTTTCGCGCCTTTTGCGCAAATAGAAGAAAAAAATTAATTATACGCCCTTCTACTTCGACGCGCGTACGATATTCGCACATGCAACCTTTCGCCATTAGACACGCGATATGATGGGTTATCAACGTGTCATCGAAAAGTGCTGATCAATTAATAGAGCCAACTCAAGCTCGCTAATGATACACGTATCAAACTCGCAGACCCGAATAAATAATGATAGATTATGTCAGGCACAAGATAGATGTTCTAATCAATATAAGATTTGCTTTTTTTTTCTCTAGTCGGGCAACGCGTGGTGCTGCATAACGAGAGATGATAGTCGCCTTATTAGTATTATTAATAAGCCCGTTAATTGCCGAATATAAGAAACAAATTGCGTCATATGTTGATTTTAATAAAAGTGTGAAAATATGTCTTCATATAAACTCGATTAAAATCTACCTGCGAGCCATCGAAGAGACGTTTTTCTTTTTCTCTTTAGCCTCCTCTATACATATTAAAGGCAGCGTCGAACTAAATGCGAATCTATACGCGAGCGATTTCGCGATTATTTGAAAGTTCAAAATTGACCTACAATCCAACGAGATGCCGTATCATTAGCTACGTATTCGACGAATAAGGCCAGCACGACTACTCAATTCAAAGCCCACGTCCCTTGATTTACTATATGGCAGTGTAAATTAGTTCTGAAAATGAAAGTTTCTGCGAAATATCTTCAACTGGGACGAGAACTAATACAATTATATATATAGATGTAACGTACCATCTCGAACTGTTTTCGTCACAAATATTCCCAACTTCTAAATCCTATCTCTTATTCTATTGGTAATATTTGCGTTTTGGTGACCGGATGTTTTCTTGCTCCGGGTCCGAACCCACCAGATAAACTATTTTCCGCATTCTGGTCAGCACTGTTTTGTTAGTAGCCAAGGACTTCAGATGAGCAACCTTGCATCTCTTATCGCGCAGTATAAATATGACTAAGTAATAATCAGTGACGACCAAGTGTACCAAGCGGTTTGTGAAAGTATAATGGAACACATCTATTCACACGATATCGAAGAAGTATTTGATTCACCAAGCTGATCAGCCCGGTCCATCACATCGAATATTTTCGATGTTTCCCCGAGTCGGAACAGAAGTTCTGGTTCAATCCTCTAAAATCTCGATTCCTTTATTCTTCGGTTTTGTGGAGAGAAGTGTAATTCTGTTTTGGTAGAATTATGTCCTACGTGAGGATCCAGAGATGTGAATCATAACCAGCGTTCGGACTTGAAATTCTGATCAGCTTCTCTAAATCCTGCTAAAGGGTGTAGCCGGAAAATTACGAAAAAATGGTTTTTAATTTTTTTCATATTGAACCACCGAATCGAAAAAATTGAAAAAATTTGAGAGAAATCAGAATTTCACACATGCAGAATTCTTCCCTCAAATTATAGTTCGGACCGCCGAGTCTTCGGTGGTCAGAACTTTCAGAATGAACTAGAATTTCCATTCTGACTCGGGTACGAGGTACTGCGGTTTATTTGACGACGCATATCCGGCTGCGGCATAGTTTACAACGGTTAGACCGATTGGTATACGTACGATACGTTAGCCGGTACTAAACTGCAATCAATCTTTTTCTCGACCACTTAATTAAATACAACACGAAGAGGGTCGCGAATAACATCGCTAGGCACGCCACGCCTAACGAATATAAATCCCGCATTATAATTTCGTATCAATTCACAATCGAAGATTTCACAGTCGATGAGAAAAGCGCCTTTTCGTTCTGTCCCGCGTGTGGGAGGCAAATTTATAACTGGGCCTTAATATATGTTTAGATTATCTACCATGCGTCCATATGCATTAGAAATTTATTAAGAGCTACAATAAACAATTGTTCATTACAGCCGTTCTTAATTGAGCTATTACTTCTACGAGACTATTATTCTCTAGCGTCGAACTTCCTGCGACCACCTAAGTGGTGATATTTATATCCGAAGATACAGTAAAGAGTCGAGTATGTCACAGCACTTCGAGTTCAACTTCTGAGCGAGGCATCGTCAGGTATATCTTCGAATGAAACTAGCTTCTCTTGATCGTTGCCAAATCAACGATCCCCGACATTTCTCGAGCGATCTGCACTGCATGGATATAGAGTCATGTGGGGCAGGTGTGCGCAGCGGGTAAGAGTCCGCAGATTCATTATTTCAGAAACCGTTAAATTTAGAGAAAGAGACCGACTCCCTCCGGTACTTACTTCGACGTTGGACAAAAGACTCGAGTCTTGTCTGGCGTGATTGCGCACTTTTGTCAATATTGGTCAGTAAAATTTTTTGTTAAAAATCTTACGATACTTTTTCATTTTCAGTTCAAAAACTTTCGTACTTGGGTTGCGCTATTTATTACTTATCATATACGAACGTGCACGTTATTCTATCTAGTTCGATGTGTACCATTACAAAGCTTGATAAAATGACGCCATTACGAATAATTTTAAGTGAATTCCGTTCGGACAGTCAGGGGTAAGCGTGTGCGTAAGCTTGTCGGGTAAAAGTGCGCATATTTGCACGCGTACTATTGCTATCAAAAGTGTATTTTTATAGGTATGCGATATATGCACCGATGAATGAGATTTTGTCATCGTTAGTTCAAATTGATCTCATATTAATTTTTTTCAGATTTTAGAAATGTCGATCTCTAAGTAATAACGATATAAATATAGATAAATAATATAGATGAAATAATATATTTCTATACATAGGTATATGATATATAAATGATAAAAGATGAATATATGAATAAATAATAATATTTATGTTATCACATATATAGTTAAACTATATTTAAATACATTAAAGTTTTGGTTACTACAACTGCGTACACTTGTCCGCACTACTTCGCACACTTGCCGCTATATTGGGGTAAAAGTACGCATTTTGACAAGGTTTTATTCTTCTTTTTTTCTAGAATTACAAGTAAGCAAGTCCAATTCTGATTTTCGTAAATTGTGAATTAATGAAGACTTAAAATGAATGACTTTGTTTTATTTTATTCCACTTAAAATTTTCAACTTTGTAACAATTTAAAGAAAAAATGCGCACTCTTGCCCCACATGGCTCTAATGCTCGACTACCGGCTGCTAGAAATTTGTCCGATGTTTCATTAAGGTGAAAAATGACCAGGGACAAGATGATAATTCGATACATCGTCTTATACCTTAACGACGTGGTTGCGGAAATTAAGCAAGATTAATTGCTCCGGACAAGTATGTAGGTATACCGTATGCTCGACCCCGTCGTATCCTAGACAACGCAGGACGTCTTGTTAACTCGATAATCCGCGAGCTTAAATCAGAGGTAGGAGAATCCCGGCGTACAAGTTGATATCTGGTCATGTCGGATCCGCTAGTGCAATCGGCAAAGGAAAGCCGGCTCAATGCTCTCAACAAAAAGATCATCGAGATCAAGAAAAAGATTCAACTATCCGGTAAGTCACCCTGCAAATCCGAACGATTCGCCTCTGCTGCAAAATAATTCGTTGATCCATCATGAGAAGAGAGTCATTTCCAAAAGTCACTCCGGGAATCAGGCGACGGTACAGTTCTTTGATTTTGTCAGACACCCGATACAGGTATCGAGGCATAGAAATATTGCGGAAAGATTTACAGGATCGTGGCTCGTTAATAAGGCTTACATATCGCTGCTTGTGAACACGCTGATAGAATATATCGCGTGACTCCTGGGCGAATTTATTTTCCGGAGTAACGTCCCGCGATAATTTGCCTCCGAAATAATAAACGATAAGTAAAGATTGATTTAAGGTTTGCGTCCGCGAATTTTGTTGCGGTGAAAATCGCACCGCTCCGAACTAGCGAAGTGAAATTCGAGTGCGAAAAATTTATGGAATGAACCAAAAGACCGAATTTGTCTTCGGGCACTAATTCCGAACCTCTGATACACGGTATTCTCTGAATAATCGTGTGAGACCTTCTCGACGGCCAATTTAGTAACTCGGCGGAGTCTCGAGTGGACTCAAGACTCGGACGAATTAGCGTTGAATGGAAGAGATGTACTCGAGTTAATGAGGGCAATTAGTGGAGTCTATAAGCGCGCGTAACGCTTCACACTCTTGTCTTCTAAGATCGAGGTATTCACCCGGCATTACGGAGCTTATTCCGCTGCATTAGGTCGAATTTCATCACTTTTCTCTTATACGTCGTTCAAACTCTTCCGATTCTCATTGTCCTACCGGTGCATCATGATAGGACAATTCATAAATTCAGGAGCGGTAGCTGAAAAATTTTATTCATAAGTTGTCGCCCTGTTTGCTCCTCTCTGGACAGATGCTATCGGGCATCTCTCCACGATCATATTTATGTGCCGTGATACCATGAGTCCGTAGTCGTCTTGGTCAGGTCGACGGGTCGCCCTTCTGTATGTATATAAATATATACAGACGTAGCTGTGTACCGCGATTCCTCGGGCTCATAGGCAACCATAACCAGAAGTTCAAAGGTATTTATACCGACGTTGTACGAGCGAGGTATGAGAGTTGGAAGTTACGATCATGAGAGATTTTGCTTCGACTAAGGATGCCCTGGCGATGGTATTATACTCCTGGACACGTTCGCCCAGTCGTCTTCGACTTGTGACAGGTCGTGGCTACTTACCTGACGGTCAAGAAACGCGGTGGTCTCGATTCGATTGTTCGTTTATCGTTGTTTGACGTTCGTATCGGTGCTTCCTTCCTGCATCCGTTTCGTGTACATGACTTTCCTACATAACATTGTGAATTATATACCTGTCTTCGACTTGCCACGCGTGATGTAAGCGAAGAGGGTATACAGGGACATGTATATAAATATATGTATATGGTCAATTCTTTCAGAGGGACAGAGGAAGGCCTGCTTCGAGGAGTGCGATGCTCAGAAGAAGGAGAACGCCGACAAGGTCAGCAGGCTCAAGAAGGAAGTGAAAGAGCTGCAAGTCACCTTTGCTAAAGCTAAGAATGTTAGTCCCTCCACCGTGATGCGATACGAAAGCGTAGAGGAACCAGGGGGAAAATGGTGAACCTAGAGTGTGGCAGATTCTAAAAACGTTGAGGATAGACAAAAGGATAAGTTCTCTGAACTGTATCCCTCGGAAGGGGTTACTTCGAATTTTAAAGGAAAAGTGATAATCTTGAATGGATGATGAGCGATGATGGCTTTTTGAAACTTGAGGTATAGATGCGCGAGTGGTGTGTGCTGTTTTGCCCCGGGTTGGTCTACAGGTAGTTGAAAATGACGTTGTTAATTATCGCCCGTGTTGAAGAACCGTGACGCTGCCGAGAGCGAGGTCCTGAAAGGTCAGGAGTCCTTGAGCTGTGTGAAGAGAAGAAGTTTAGAGGAGGCGATAGGTGGACTGGACGAAGACATTATCCGCCTGCGTAAAAAGCTCGACTTGGTTCGGTACGAAAGCGACAAGGTGCGGGGCGGTGACTTGGTCACGTATAAATTCGTCCCTCTCAAAAGCTGACGATAACCATTATTTTCAGCAACAAAAAAAGCTGTCCGGACTGCTCGAGGAATACGAGGAGCTCATGAGCGGTACGGCTCAAAAGTTGTCGGAGAAAAAACTTGAGAACCCTGTCAAAAAGGTTTCTAATATGGCATTCATTCCTATATAAGTCTCGGCGTCATTCAATTCGTTTAATTTCTGATCCCGGTCAAACTCCATGGCCATGCCAAAGGATAAAACTATCACATTCTTAGCCGCAGCTCTTATATTTCTATATTTCTTGGTTCCCTGAGCGGCGTAGATATCCTAATTGCGTTTATTCGCTTTGAGGAATATCGCGTCGCTCAATTGCATCTTACGAGCTAGGCTTTAAATGAGTACCGGCAAGAATGCGAGCCTGCACCTAGTACGGAGCGCTATATCGTTGGTCGAAACCATTAAAATTCTTGTAACGCAGAAAATCATACGGCTAGAGAATCAGCTACAGAGGATACACGTGATGCAAATGGAGGCAGACACGGTGCGGAAGAAATATCGCGGCGTGCGATCCAGTCTCAGAGCGGACGCTGCTCTTTACGCATCCTCATTGAAAACCATGGAGGAAAATATTCGGGAACAAAAGTTGGAGATCAAACGTCTGCAGGTATGCCATTGCCAAATAGCTGTTTCAGGACGATCAGACATGCTGGAATCTTCGGCTTTCAGGACGTGAAAGAGGAGGCGATTCATCTTCGCGATATTACCAAAGGTACGCTGATCAAGCAGGAGGCTGAAGCGATGAACACGACGAAGCAGCGCGACGGTGTCATCCTGGACTACAGGTTTGCTTCAAAAAATTCTTCCTCGACGTAGCGATTATTCGTAATCCGATGGTTTTGGTCGCAGGCAAAGAGTGGAGGACCGAAAGCTAGAACTTGAGCGATTGGAAAGAATGATTTTTCCATCGGGGCGTCCGGTATTACGTGACGATTTCGGCTCGGATGAACATAAAGGCGGAAGTCCGGCCAAGGAAAGCACGCAGCACCTTGAGGAGGCTTTTGCCAAGCTCCGAGAAGCCACGGGGGTTTCAAGAACGGAGGATGTGTTGAACAGGTTCCTTGGTCAGAAGGCGACGAAAGACAAGTTGCAAAAAATGCGGGTTGCAACCGAGAACGAGAAGATAAGTTTGGAGAGAAAGAGGCAACAGCTAATGGCCGAAATCGAAATGCAAAAGTTTTCCGAGACTAAGGATGCCGAACAGTAAGTACGCTCTGAATCATAGTCACTAAAAATCCGTAGCGAACCTTGTAGCGCTTCGTTTCTGAAACTTTGACAAATATTTTATCACAGGAATGCAGAAGAACTGGAAAAACTTAATCGACAAATAGCGAAGCAAATTCAACGTCAGGAAAAAGCTCTGGCCGATAATAAACGGGTCAAGGAGCTCTTGACGGAAGTGAACTCAACCTTGTGGCAGTTCTGCGACAAACTGAGAGTAACTACCTCGCTCTTTCCTCATTTCATTACGCTACACGGCTCAGAACCAACATTTTCACGACCCTCGAGAGAGCGAAAGCATAGCTTCATCCTTGCTGTTATTATAGCTTATACACTTGGCTCCTCGTAAGCTCTGAACTAGCCCTCTATCTCTAGGCTGGAAAATGACATAGAAAATTTATCTAGCTAAGGGCGGTGCTTTGAGCTGGTAGAATACAGTGAACTCGAGATCTATCCTGCGGGTTGAATCTCTGCCGAGCTAGAGATCGGATTGACCGATGGCACCTCCGCAATCGCCACCGCCACCGCCAACGCTTGTACAGGTAAAGAAACCGGCGAGGACCGCTAATTTTAGCCCCGAGGTTGAATCCTTTTAATTACAGACCTCCGAACAAAGCGGTGGCGGTATGCGGGGTAAAGGTTGATGAAACTAGCGATAGGTGGTAGACAAAAGATCACGAATGAGACAATACTACGTGGAATAACCCCCCGGCAAAACACGGATAATAATGGTTATCTCGCTGTGAGAGAAAAGGGTTTTAATTAACGCCTCTGCTACGGCTATTCGTCTCGAACAAAACCAGTCGAAGACAAGTGTCAAGTACTTTTGATAAGCCCGTTGGAACGTGTTGTACGACCCGTGAAAACTCAGCTTCGTTGTCACCCGAATTTCTTTCAGTGTAATTATATGTGACGCGAATGAACGAAGGTTTCCGTATTCTTCTATATTCCAAAAAACTTTTCACGTGTAACTATCGTGTCGCAATTTTGAGCCACCGATTCGTGGCGGTAATCTCCGTACACGCATCTACCGAGAAGGATACCCTAAATTTATTCTAAATATGTTAGCGAGTCTGGTTCTCGAAGTAGGAAAACCAATAGAACCGATATATCCACGGGTATCGTTTACTTTGGAATGTTTGTTTTCGATCGGAGTGAGGTGCTAATGTAGACTGCACCCAGAAAGGTGAGAATTGAGAAGATAGAAACGAAAGAAAATGCGCTTGATGGACCCGCTGCAGCTGCAGCCTGGACGGAGGTGCTAAACTTCTTTGATCAATAGTTATTACAACGTTCGTTATTTTTCCACCGCCATTTTACTCGCGGGCTACCTTCAAGCCTCTCCGAAAATTCTCTGATCAATTGAAAATCTTTATATCGGTGATTCCATGCTAACAGTGTTTATTAATGTCTTGTACTGTTTGCTCCCACTGGTCATCCATTAACAATCTGTTCATAAAATTCTTGTATCAATACGATCCTCGTGAACATATTTCATGACTTCTTTCGTATAATATAACTTGCAGTCCAGAGGAAACTTACGGTTTAAATCACTTAAATGTCAGTACCGTGTCACGTCCATTTCTAGAATTTACCTATGAATTCATTATTTTCTTTGTCGCAATAAATGATCCGAAATAATTAATCCATAAATCTAATTAACGTTATAATACAATTCATAAATAAATTATAATACAATTCGTAATAATTTTTCCGAAGAATGTCTACCAAATTTATTTTACGTCAGTACCGTGGACGAACGAGTCGGTACCGTGGCACGGAAAATTTGAAATTTGATTCTCATTCTCGATATTTCGAAGTTGTAGCGAAATCCTCTCGGACTTTCATTTTTACAATAAAACAGTAATAATATGCGTTAAAAAACTAAAAAAGTTTAATTATAGAATCAAAAAATGTTTAATCAAAAAAGTAACAGTCAGAACAGAATCACCGATATCCGCATTAATGCACGACAGGACATCAGCGAGACGCCGGTACCGGAGAAAGTCGGCGACGTAGAGGACGTCTTCGAGCTCCTCGAGATCCTGCAAGAAAAGGTGGAGGCGACAATTGCAGAACTCGCTCTGGTGCAGTCGGAAAGGAACGCGGAGATCCTGGCCGAGTCAGTTGCCGAGAAGGTACTGCATATATGTAACACATAAGTTCGGATTTTATAGACTTGCGAGGATAAATAGTGAACTCGAGTGACGTAGGTCCGCTGTTCAAACTATTCAAACAAACGCTCGCGGAATTCGTTCCGTCAGGTAACAATTGGCGCAGATGACGAATGCCCGTTTCGAATACGCCAGGCGGAATTTTTTTCTTTTTTCTTCTTTTTTTTTTTGTGCCGGTCGAACCGCCTCTCAAGGAAACCGCCGCGAACTGCTTAAGCGTTGGTTCTTGCCAACCGTGAAACTTGGCTTCGTTTATAGACGTCGACGAATCCTTGAGTATGGCTGCAAAGTTTCTCCGATTCTGTCCATTACAACTGCAAGGAGTACTCGGTTTCTTGATGAACGGGGAAGAATATTGTTGAAACTGAAAAATAAATTTCAGGTCGAAACGATGTCCGCAACCCCGTCGGGCGGCGGGAAAACTAAGGACAACGACGACCGTCCTTTCTTTCCGACATTTCCGTCAGCTCCAACGCCCGCGGTCCAAGGACCGCCATCCGAAGACGAAGAAGAGGTACCGACGCGCAGCATCCTGAAGCGACAGGCTCAGCTACTCGTAGATACTAAGAGCCGACGAAAAGGCTTCAATTTCAGGAGATAGACTCGATATTCTGACTTGGCCAATATTGTTAAATAATTTGTATACTATGAGAGAGCATGAACTGAATTTTGAAAAAAATTACGCCAATCTCGGAAAGTTATATCCACAAATAAGCTAAAAAAGTTCGAACAAACGAACGGAAAATTTCTGACGCAAATAGCTCTTCGAGCACCTAAATATTTGAAATGTAATCAATATGCTCCTCGCATCACAGATCTTACATTTTTTGACTCGAACCTTTCCGGCTCATTTGGTAGATGCGATTTGAAGAAATTTACGCAGTTTTCGATCATATGACACAAGACTCGACCCGAGGAAAAATATAAGGGTATAAATAATCTATACGAATATTAATTGTAGTTTAAGTAATAATGAATTCCTCCTGCCTGCAATAGCGGATAAAATGTTTGTTATTATTATGATATTTGTCGATATTATTTTGAAAACATTTCTGTGATGCTACGAAAATATAAAATAACAAAAAAACGTTACTAAATTAACGTTTTTGAAACTCTTCAATAAATTCTGAACAATTTTAAAACCTTATTCGATATTGTTTTGTTACTTTTCTACTAGTTATGATTTTCCCGAGGGAAATAAAACAGGCTCATGATCAGCTGGGAGAAATCGCCAAGAAATTCGTGGAATTATGAATTTATTATGATTCAAAATCGACAATTGGGTACGTTACTTTACACGTTACAGTCAGTACACCAATCTTCGTACCGATCATATTATCTTACCATGTACTACCGACTACGTAATAGGCCGTAAAACCAAAAATCGCCGTTTTTTTAAGTCAGATATGATATTCGATGCCAATTAGTGCTCACCTGGCAGCGAATTTTTTCAAATTTCACTGAAAGAAGTATCAAAATTTTACTACAAATATGAAAATCCCACGTACATTGTATATTGGACCAGAATTTAGTTCATCCCTCATTTTACACCGATATAATTATCCGCAGTCTCCGAATTTTTTCAGACTTAAAAAATTTCATATTTCCAGGTTTCCAGGTTTTATGGCCGTTTCAAATACATTCAAAAATTTACACTTAAACCATTTTTCCACTATGGGACTGAGAAATGATAACGACAAATTGCATACCAAGTTCTGTGAAGAACAATCATAAACATCTTGAGAGGACAGACAAGTGCATGCGTTGGCCACGAGACGCAGATAAAGAGACTCACCGGTGTGATTGACTAGTTGATGTATGGATAAAATTGAAGATATTACAGTCTGTGATTTTATTCGAAACAAGTAAGAGTCGCGTTGTTGGTGATTGAATTTAAAAAAAGAAATAATGATTTCAATGAAGATTTGATTTTGAATTTATAAAATGAATTCGAGATGTATGTACGAGTAATAATCTGCAAGCGTTAATATGAATGAAAAGAGAGAAATAAAAAAGTACTAAGTAAGTGTAATGTATTTAATTTACATATTGCTTACAACAAAGATAAATACATACTATATGAAATTTTGAACATTATAAATTTATAAAAAAGAAGAAACGCAGTTTGCATATAGTATATACAAGCTTATCATTAAATAGAAAGCTTACAAAGACCTGTAGATCACGAACTGTGTCACATCGGCTGCATCCCGTGCGAGTCCCTCAAATCTAATAGTTACTCAAATGCGTGGTGCGGTTTTTTGGATTCATTATTGTTAAACTTGAAGGTTTAGCACTCGCGCAATTAGATGAGGATCACTGCGACCCTCTAATCCCACGTTTAAACATACGTCTAACTATATTTGTTAATCTTAAAAACGAATATTTACATATTATACTGGCAGTAATTTGTCTCCTAATTTTATTTATATTTGTTCCAATATACACAGCTTCTCGTCGCTGTGTACTTTAAATACTCTCTCAATCTTACGGGCACCAAATTATTTTCATTCATAAATGATAATCGAGTCTGGAACCGTAATTTTGTAACAAAAAAAAATTCTCGAGTTTTCCATCTGATACCTGCGGCTTATTATGTACAACGATTAACGAATATTTACCAAGAGAACCAGAACATTTCATCTTATGAATTTGAACACCCAATTTACCTATGTCAATTAAGTATGATCTTGCATTAAACCGAACAGCAATGACTAGTATTGAATGAAAATAGTTGTAGAAGATTCCAAAATCACATCCCTGTCCTAAAATTTTGATTCTTGGTGAAGATAATTTTAACAATTTCTTTTGATCAAGGATTAGCCTGGTCAAGTTCATAACGATTATTGGTTGCAACGTATAAGGACAAATTTCTGATAAGTAAAACGATAGATGTATAAAATAGATTTGGAATTTGAAGGAGTATGTATAATGTGTTTTAGCATGAATGACATTTTTTTTATTCTTACAGAATGATGTGTGTGTGTGTGTATATATAGATATATATAAATATATATATATATATGTATGTATATATAGATGGATTTATATATATATGTATATATACCAATGGTAAAATATACCAATTTGTTTTTGTTTTTTTTTTCGTTGAATAGCATACAAAAATTATCTCATAGACTCATACATATTTCAGACATCAATTAATTTAAATAAAGTCTTTTTTTCTTCAAAACGACGAACCCCTATCCTCCTCAAACTTACTCTCGCTCCCATTCTTGTGATACACCCCCCACATCTTTAAACCTAATGGATATATCACATTTAATTGTAATTAAAGAAAAACTAAATCGAAGATTTATTACATTTAAAAAATAATAATAATAATAATAATAATAATAATAATAATAATAATAATATTATAGTAAAGCAATAATCAATATCTAACATTCTCTTTAAATATAAATTAGAAGTTTGGCAGTGTACGTTTCCTGTTTCCGTCCAATATTACCTACATTTCCCTAGGGAAGAAACAATATTGCCTAGATTAGGCTACAGCGCAGTACTAAATCGACAAAATAGAACAGCGTTGCCTTGAATTTTTTTTCTTTATTAATATTTCCTATTCTATATATTATTGAATGAGATTTATTTGTAGAAATCGTTCTAACTTCACCGCCACACAATTATTACTCCATACGATACAAATACAGAAGAGTTATCGATGTATCATATAAATTAGTAACGATAGTTTTTTAATCAAGAAACAGGATAATAAAAAAGAAAAAAGAAAATTGCGATCAATATAATATATTGTGGCAACGCTATCGTAATTCATCCCCATGATATTACAGAATATGGGAAAATCTTTGTAATTTTTTTTTCTTTCTTTCTTTATTACATCGTTTTTATTTTTTTTGTCTTTTTGTGAAAAACCCCCTCATATTTGTACTGCAATACTGTACGTGACTTCGTACTGTGAATTATTATTATTATATATTGATATTAAAACGCACAATTATAATACGTAGATTTAAATAATTAGGGCTGGAAAAAAATACTCATAATAGCTGTGAGATATATAGATAACTTTTTTTTTCTTCGTTTTATCTAGATACACAAAACTATTCTGTACAAGTATTACTGTCAATTGTAATACATCATTATTTATGGTTTATTATACTGTGCCATCCACAATGTCGTATAAATAAAGAGCAAAGAATGGAAAAAAAAAAAGAAAAAAAAATCTTTCTCAAAATGTTCACGAGTCGACAGTTTTGAGACAAACAAAAAAAAAATCTAAATTCATTATGAATTTTCTAATAAGCTCCTATAATTTGAAATACCACATAAAAAATTTGCTATTACATTATTTATTTAATGTATTTCCATTATTTTTATTTTATTTTTTTCCCCTAATTTTCGTAAATGCTTCGGAATTATATATAAAATAAACCCAACTGAGAACATACTGTGCAATTTGTAAAGAAACTTACTAAATCTTAATCAAATGTGTAAAGAATAATAGAAAAAAAAAAAATAGAAGTAAATCAAATTCATTAATATAGTCAAGTAAATTTCTGTTCGTAATCGCTTAATGATCTGTGCTAATTATTTTTTAGAAACTAATAAATAAAGAAAAAATATATATATATTACATATATATATATATATATATCACACAATATTTTCAATTCCATTTTTTTTTGTTTTTCCTTTTAGATACAACGAAGGACTTTGATTTAGGAAAGAGCTACTGAAAGTGATATCTTAAACTAGCAACTGAATAGCGTTATCATAACAACAGAAAATGTTAATATGGTGAAGCATGTAGAGATACCATGCAGCTTGTATTCCTGTTTACCAAAGCCCCTTTTTAAATCACATAATTAATTGGCGTTTAGGTAATCCACCATGGATTTTGAAAACAGAAACGGGATAATAACAACATTGTTTGATGCAAAAAGAATGTTAAGAACAAAGGAAAAGCATGTGGCTGTTCTTAGCCTGCACAGTCAGCTCAGTCAGGTAAAAAATTGTGATCGAGTTACATAAGTCATTTTCGTTCTAATATATCAGACAGGTAGATAGTTTGTCATTAGTCTTGTGTGATAGTGAGCAATGCTAAGCTAATGCTACATATTCATCTACTTAAATTCAATTCGATTGCAGGCATGCTAGAAGAACAAGGCATCCGGATGTTTCAATCAGACGATCACGTTACAGAGGAAATTCAGTCTCTCAAAAACTGAATTGTAACAGTGAATGGTCAGTGGAATTTGACAATCGTTAGATATGTTAAAATAGCAGATGATCTGTACTTGAACGGAATAAAATTGTATTGTTGAGTTGTCGTTTTAGCGGATACATATCCCTAAGTACAGGCAATACCTTTTTCCGAATAACAAAAAGAGTCTCGATTAAAAAATAATACTATTCGCTTACCAATCGCGGAAGATGAATATGTAGATATCGAAGACTAAGTCTATAATCGTATTGAAAAATAACTCTGTAGGGCAGGTCTACCTTGTATTATTTTCTTTAACTCTAACTACCGGCTCTGGCTATTCGTGACACTGCGAGCGATTAGTTCAGATATACACAGAGAAGGTATTTTCTAATCAGCAATCTATATGACAGTGACAATAATGTTCATTGTGTGAAATATTAATGAATGATTTTACTCTGGAATGAAAATGAAAATTGACAAAAAGGCGTAAGTTAGGGATGGGAAATGCTACTGTCATTAGTATGTCAATAAGACGAAGTAGACTGCACCCCTATGCATATCTGGACGCATGCTGTATGTTTTCCAAGATGTATAATTCTTTCATCTTCATTGATATGGAACCTCCAGTTTTGAATCCCTTACACGTGGCTCGGGCCACATTCACCAACATTTGTTTAGACTACTATACTACACTATTTACAATAGATATGTGATATGTTCGAGTGTTTTTGTATTCCTGTTGCTTGGGGCCAGTTGAAAATTGTATACTCATTTTTTTTCACCCCAGAGTACCAAACATTCGATAATTCGATAATATACACAAAGCCTTTTATAGATTCTCAAGATGCTTTGTCTCTCTTTAATTTAAAACAACAAAAGTGCAGATTGGGTGAAGAAAAATATCAACGTACTCCGTTATGAAGCATAAAAATGAATGTAACAGAATTTAACAAGCTGCATTCCAACTTGTACGGTAAATCGTCTTCAAGCACAAATTTTCAGAGAGTAAAAAGCGGCAAGACGAAAATGTAAAAGTGGAATTTAAGATGGATGGAGAGAACTCTGAAAAGTACACAATCATCAACTGCAAAAATGTTTTAAAACTAGAATACACAATATGTATCCTTTGCATATGTTACGTGCTATGACGTAATTGGGTAAAATATAGATAATTAAAATTCCTGACAAGTTCCTCGACCAGCGATGAACTGAAAAGCTTAATTTCTTTGTTAAAAGTTGAATATAACCCGGACTCTACAGGTCAGGGTAGTGATTATTACAGTAAGGGGGTATACGCACTTGTGGAGCTAGAAATACTGATACATTTCAATGCTGTACCCTGGCACAACATGAAGAGTCAGAAATATGGAAAAAATGACAAATCTTTTTTAGACGAATCCATAGGTACATGCATGAAGAAGATTCATGGCCAAAAATATAATTTTCATCTATTTGCCACAAAGATGACTAAATAAATTAAATACGTCTGAACTTTACAACTATCGCTGGGTACGGCATCGGAATACATCATTGTTTCAAGACCCCGTAGTGCGTATATAGCCTTAATTGAATGTAAAATCTATGAATGAAATAATGCAACGGTTTTGATTTACAAAAACAGTCAGTCAACATACACAAACCAGCATGGATCGCAGTTAAAGATACCTATAAAACGTAAGTGAATATAGTCCGAACTCTCGTTTAACCAGCCATTAAGCCCAAAGACGTACAGCTATTGTAGTTCTTGGATAAAACACTGAACATTAAACTTTATTACAGTAGAATAAAATATTCGTCTCGAGCGGTGCGCAATATTTCATCGTTAGGTGTTGGGACCCTCCCATTCGATAAGGTATTGCGTCTGTCCATTAGAACCGATCCTCTTAGCCCTAACAAAAAACTTTTCACCTGCGGCTATCCTGTTAGCCGCGCCAAAATAAATATTAACCGAGGATTTGAGATCATCCATAGATATGTCGGGAGCGTTTTGTTTAACTGGTGAACACTTTGGGGATGAAGGTACGCTACCTTTTTTTTGAGGCTGAGGTTCTGGTGGCGGTAATTTATCGTTGCTCTGACGCTGCCTAAGCCTTCTTCCATTAAGAGCGTAGTCAACGCAATTACCGATTTGGCTATTACTACTACTCGATGAGTTGTTGAAAGAGCTACGTAAATTCCTAACAAACTCATTTTTAACTTCGCTGTTACGGGCGGGAAGTATAGCCGCAGTTTTAATCGCTGTGGGTTGAAATTGCGGCTGATGCGGTGGCCGCCCTCTCCTGTGTTGTCGTCTCCGTTTAACTTGTCCATTTCTATCTATGATTATGTCTTTTTCTGACAACTGTCGTTTAGCAGGTCTCGCAATAGGTGGTTGCGGTATAACCGGCGTTAGGGGAAGCGGCAATGTGATTTGAGAGTTATTGTACGGTAAAGGAGTGCTAGAACTACCTTGACCAATGCCGTAAGGTGTGCCCAACAATTCGTTTAAATTTCTAAACGGGTTATTCTTCCCTTCAAAATCTTTCGGCGGCGGAATGAACGAGTCAAGGGTACCTCTCGAGCTGGTTTCGTCACCGCTTGTATCCGCAGGTGTCGACAAAGGCAGAGTGTTCATCAGGTCCATTGAGCTTGGTACAGAGAGTTCAGACATCCCCGATGTCGTCGCAGGTGGAGTTGGCGGACCGGATACAGAAGTCGGAGGAGTCGGAGGCAGCTCCGAGGCTTCCGGACTCCGCGACTTGCTCTGTGTACAAAGTGAATGAATGCTTTGCACGTTGTTTGGGAAGATTTTGATTTTTTTTAAAGGAAAACAGTAAAGGCTTTGCTTGTGTTGCTCTTTTTAGACAAAAAAATTGAATTAATAAAATCTTTTTTTCATCTGTTATTTAAAGGACGAGCTGTCGTTACTATGAGGGCAAAATTTACCTTTGCAATAGCATTCTTGAGGAGTTTCCTGGCCTTCTTATACCTGGCATCCTTAACACCTTGTGACTTCACTCCAGGGGTCGGACGTTTGGTACTTAAAAAGAAAAAAGAAGGGTAAAGATTGATGAAATTTTGAAAATAGCCAGATTTCATTGAAATACTCATTTTCTGATGGTAGAGAAAAAAAATACCTAAATTATAATCAATTGTGAAGAATTCTGTAGAAAATAATTCTACCGGCTAGTTGAGTTAAGGAAGTATGGGAGGTACAATGAGACAGACTGAAACCTAGTTTGTAAATCTTTGATAATGTTAATATGAAAAATTAATGATCAGTATCAAGAAAAAGATATTTCCTCAGAGCTCAGAAAATATAAAAATTTATAATCAAGTAATGAATCTTGAAAATACTAAGGATCATGAAGAATTATAGAAACAAAGTTTACAAGTACATGTTAAAAGATGATTGAACATCTTGATTATTAATCAGATATGAAATTTCCTGGTTCGTTTTACCCAGTGATAAAATCTCTTTGAACCCACTAAAAAAAGTTTCGAAAGAAACCACTATTATACAATTAACAAACTGTAATAGCATATATTCGTCCGAACCCTGTGATTCATTTGGGTCGTGAACATCTATATTTTTTACTTAATACATAAACATGAGTGCTATTTTCAGAACTTTTTTTTAGCAGATTCGAAGGGATTTTATCACCGCGTAAAACAAACCATGAAATTTTTTTAGCTGACTGAAATCGAAGAAGCTTGACTATTTTGTAGCATGTACTCGCATACTTTTTCCCACAATTTGTCGTGATTGTTAGTATTTTGAAGATTCGTCGCTTGATTATAAGTTTTCATACCCTCCTCATTTTTCACATCAACATCATCAAAGATCAATGAACCAGATTTTCGTCTGCCTTATTGTTTTTACGTTAATTGTACCTGCCGTACTTTCTTAATCTCTTGGTTACCTCTATGCCTGGTATGTTACTATGCGTATTCTTCTTTACCAATATGGCTACAGGAATAATAAACAATATCTATTTATCCATCTATCTAATCACTTAAATCCATTAAACTTACTCGTTGGTTGGCGGAAGGTACTGTAGCCTCTTATTAGCCCCCCAACACATGCGAAGTACAGAGTCATCTATAACGCCAGTTGCTGGAAGGTTTACTACCGGAGAAGGTGGTGGCAATCTGACTCTCAACCCCCATATAGTGGTACGTTTCTTTATTTCTCTACCACACTTAAACCTGTTTCTATTATTAGTCAATATTGCAAGTATGGAGTCTCTGCGTACTTGGGAAGTGACATCTCGAATCTGGAAATGTAAAAAAAAAATCCGTCATCTAGCAATAATCTTATCTCCAGTAAATTGATGCCAACGGTAATTTTTCACTGCAACTTATTCCTTCAGTCGTAACATCATCTAGGACTTACCCTAGGCGGGAGTTGTAAGGTATTCCAATGGTCGTTGGCATACGGTACAATAATAGTATCCAAGTCATAGTATTTCTTGGCATTGTAAACCGTGAGATTGTACAACATCAAGTGTACCAAATCTACCCACTTCAATTCCAGACGACGGACAAATTCCTTGCCATAATTGCACATCGAACATACGAACACATAGAACCTAAGAGCATTTTTTAAAATTGAACACAATCAACTGATTTTTAATTACTTCAAAATACTTCAGCAATTTCTTGAACTACATATATCTATCTTCGCAATTATTTAGATTTTCATGTAACTGTGATTAAATCGTATTATCTTACATTAATGAACATCAAAAAGAGAACACTTAATTTTTTAGTAAAAATAACGCATTTCATATCTCACGCAATTCGGGGAATCTCACTGGATTCGAATAATACAAGTTCAATGAATTCACAATGCAATTGTTAGATTAGACATCTAACTTGCTTATTGAATATCAAAGGCATTGACTTAATTTTGAAGAAAAATGTGTATAATCTGAAGATGTTTGACTTTATAGGCATCTTAGGTGCGATTAATGATCACGTTTCTAATTTCTGTATAGAATTTACCACTCTGTTAATGAAAATCGATAGAAACCAATAGACCGAATGGTATTCGTTTTCTGTTTCAAAATATCGAATATATAGTCTAATAATGAGACTATCGAATTAATATTCATTGTAAATTTTGTATTAAAATGCACTCAATACGCGTGCAAGGGCGAACAGAAACTAATCGTTACTATCTCAAATTTCTTAAAGAAACTAAATTGTATCGAATATTGAATAAAAACTGATTAACAATACAATAAAATCAGCAACTGCCCAGTAATTTTTGTATTCATGACGATTAGGATTAAGTTTGGTATAATGCCAGTTAGAACTTATTGGTATCTAATAAAAATTTTCCTATTGATATAAATTGAAACAAATACACCACATCTGAATGGTCACATCGGAACTTATTATTCTGAATCTATGTTTTGCGATTTTGTTCCATTGAAATTAGATAATTGTATTAAAATGTAAAATGATCGAAGACCACTAAAACCGGATAGTCTTCGACTACGTTGGATTGATTTTTTTCTTTTTTCATCAGGGCATCCAGGAAACTATTTTTATTTGACAAGTGGTCAATGATGCAAATTTATTGAATACACAGGATTCACGATTTTTCGAATAGCTGATATAATAGATCATAAAAAGCCTAGAGTTTTCAAAGTCTTACCTATCTCCACTATAAAGAGGACAGGTCAAACAGCTGACACATTTCTCATGAAACCATTGTTTGCATCTTGCGCACTGCAACATTTGCGTATACCATTCCCCATTGAGACCGCAATAACAATAAATTTGCTCCGCATTGACCCTGTGATGTGCGTCCCAGCTGAGCATTTCAGGCTGTAAATAGAAAAGACAATATTCAACAATCGATTATTCCTGGCCCCTGAAAAATCGCAATAAAAAATTATTGAAATACATAACGAGACTCACGTCGTAAGGTAATTTTGTCATATCTTCGGGTGGAGGCTGAGGCTGATCCCTGCCGCTGCAAACTTTTCTAATGTTTGCTTTAACCATTGAGTTTTTTGGCTCGGCAGGTTCTCGGCACCTCGGTTGGCTATCTACACATCTTTTGCACATCCAATGTGCCTCTGGAACTGTTTCTTCTTTTGCTATCTGAGGCTGGAATAAGTTCATGAATATAGATGTAATATAGATCTATGTAAGATCCGGCAACAGGAAGAAATGTTCTAGTCTACTAATTTCAGAGAGTAATTAAATTGTAAAATTGATAACATTAATGAATTCTTATTTCACACGTCACCACTGAACAAAATTTCTAACTGTTTGTCTTCAAATTGTTCAATCATTTCACATACTTGATGACAAAGCTGGTGGTAACCACGGCCGCATTTATCGCAAACAATAATATCATTGTCGTTCTTGGGTTGTGATTTTTTACACAAGACGCACATAACGTCTGATTCTGGCATCGCAAGTTTGGCCAGTTCTTTGACCGACGACCAGGACGATGTGTTGTCTAAAAACTTGACGAGACATCTTTCTCCTACCAAATCCACCTATAATCGTCATAACGATAAATACGGTGATAGTTTGGCAATTTTCAAGAGGCTTTTCATTATCAGCTTCTTCAAAACAAGTATTGGGTAGTCTGCTGAGATGTAAACTCACCTCTACCACAGTACCAAGATAATATTTGCCGTCCTTGTGTTGGAGAAGAACGTCTTCGCCATGAGAGAACCCGAGACGCTGCTCCTTAGTTGTGCTATCCGGCGCAGCCGGACTCTCCTCTGGCTCGGACATTTTCTGCCCGGCTGCTAAACATGTTAAAATGGGTTGTTGACTGGCTAACGACTGACACGATCATAAAATGATACCTATTCCGGTCTAGAATTGATAACGATACAAGCTCTCCACTTCTGTCTGATACGTGGTCATTAAAGTAATAAAGATGGATGCAGTGTGTTTCCAAAATGGACGTTCCCTCAAATAATAAGCTTCATTTTTTAACGCAAATATTTCACAGAGTTTATCTGATAACCTTTAGCAAGATAATCTCATTAAGTACTGCGACACTAATTGGCACGTATCTTTTTAAAAAAATTTACATTTGCGAATTTTTTTAAAAAATCTATTCTTGCCCCTAAGACAAAGGAATTCTGACCTGGGGAAAAAAAAATTGTAAATATTTTGACAAAAGTGGGCTTTAGATTATCAATTGCAGACAATGAAGGTGACAATTTGAAAGTAGCTTTCATTCACTGTATCTAGTAATTTATGGAGAGATTCTTGATCAATTTTCATCTTTGTGCATTTAGTCTTTGGAATTAATTTGAATGATAGAAACAATGAGAATGATGATGATCGATTTCGTAAAAAATAATACCTATGTAACATCTTTTTGATACCTTGCTAACGGTAAAAACAGATGACGTACTGTGCTAACTAATAACTAGAAAATCGGGACACCTACGATCAGATCAATTGATGATACAGCCTGTGGTAAAGAAATTCAAAGTCTTTTAGGAATAAATCTAAAGACTAAACATAATTGTAGATGAGAATAATGTCTTGGAGCCTGCTTCAGTGTCGCCATTAATACTTTCAGTCTTTTTCGCAAATCATGACAGAAATAATGCTTAGCAATGATTGGAAAAAACTCAATTTACCGAAACAATTGAATAATTAGTTTGAAAAATGTTGATATGACATTGTAAATTCCAAGTCCCCCAAAATCAAATCTCCTAAGCATGCAGACGTCACAAGAAATTGATATAGTCATCGAATAACTTAATTACCTAGTAACCTGTGACTATTGTGCAAGTAAAATGACATTAGAAGATTGGATGAAATTGGGTTGGAAACATTATCTGATCAATAAATATGAAAAACATTAGCGAAGAGTCGCAGTTACTCAGAGTAGTTGAATCCAATTGACGGAGGTAAGAAAGTGTTGAGATTCTAAAGAGCGGATAATGAATGACGGGTGTGAAATAAGGTGAATTGAAACTTTTCTTAGTGATGGTAAATGGGGTGAATCGATTCTGTTTATTTACAGCAAATTTCTAGTGTGAAATATGCGATGGAAAATTATACGCCTGATGAAACTGGTATACACCTCAGTGAATGAGTTGGGATAACTATAGTTCCCAGTTATAAAGGTGAGCGATTATTGTTTAAAATATATGGGAAATAATTCCGAGTGTTGAAAATGAGGTGGAGAATAGACCCCGGGGAGTACAACATATGATGAGCATATAATTGAAAATCAGTTTCTCCATGGAGTCTGTAGAGTAGTAGTATGTGAGCGCGAAGTTTCATGATTCGTTTATGATCCGAGTATAGTTTTAACGCGATATCATTTCTGTCGCGAGAGGGTAGAGATACACACACGCCCAGGGGGGTGATTGGACCGCCGTATACATCCCCCACACCCAATCAATCATGTAACAACCAGAAGACGAAACTACCCCGTGAAGAAAAAAAGGCGAAACCGATGTTAGTTTGGGCCACGTACTTCTGACATAAAATTGAAAAGTTCACCTTAACCGGGATGATATTCGTAAGATCGTACCTTAGCGTCCAGGCCGCGATATCACACGCGAATGTTATTCTTCATTTTCCAGCTCGTCAGCCATTTACAACCATGGGGGCCCCGCCACGGTTGCCCGACACACTGCGCGCGGCAAAACCTATTTCATTGAGTTTTAACACTATTCGACGTATTCTGATCACCTATCGCAGTAGCAATGATTCCGTACATCCATTAAGTATGTTTATAGTTACCCCGCGCACTCGTACCTATTCATTTGTACCGAAAGTTCGGTATAATTTCATACTAGATGTGATAAATTCGAATACATTCCGTCCGCCATGTTCGGGGAAACACTTGCTGGGTACTACGCCGGTCAAATATGCCGCTGAATAATCTAATATAAACAATCCTTTTATCCCGGTGAAAGAGTCTAAATACATAAAAACGTAACTAAATCACGTTCTAGATATTTTCGAACCTATCGACACATGTAATTTCAAGACAATTTTAATAACCTCGGACCGTCAAATCGTTCAGCAGTCCAATTTCCGTCTTACGGTACACTCCCTGCCATAACGCAGTACACCTTCACACTTTGTTTACATTTTGAAAGGTCCTTTTAAACACTTCAATGGAGTATGTAATAAATTATCCGGCTAGGAGGATTTACTTCACTTCGGGCTTATGTATTTTCTCTATTCGAACGAAGCTACCCCACCAGCTATAAACCTTAGCCTATCTATATTTATCGGAATTAGGAAATACCTCCAGAAGCCGGTCGTCGTCAGTTCCTTTCAAACGAGTCTGCCGTTCACACATGAATATTATTCCATTCCGAATTCCCAACCGAAAACTATAACACGGCCCCGGACTACACTTCGGGGACTGAGCACAGTCGGTTTAACGAGTAGATTTTGGAGAAAGGGAGAAAAACGGAAAGAGAGGAGCATATATAATTGATAATAAATGGTTATAAAATAAATATGTTGCAATTTATTCAATAGTTTTAGTTATTATACAATGGGCGTGATCATCATTTCAGTTTTCAAAATTTTCGAGTATACATATGCCTGCATACATTGGCAGGTATACGTGCGCTCTTTCAGAGCGTGTGTATATTAATTTAATCCCACGCATACGCGTGCACAGCGTACAATGTATACAACAGAAATAATATTTTAGAACTAGTAAATATAATTAGGTAAACGCTTTCGCGCGTCTATATATGTTATGTTTTTTTTTCATTCAACAATCCATATTACATACAATTGATGTTATTCGACTGTTTTGTTATTATTTAACAATAATTCAATTACTTATTGATATCTATTCACATCGTGTAACATTTGAATACAAAATATACACTAATTATACTATATTTCCCCACGTACAAATCCATTTTCTGGATTGGAGCAACGCGAGATCTTTCCACGTTTCATGCTGCTCGCTATACTTTTACTTCATTATTCCCTCTTTTTTCCGCTAAATATTCTACTAATTACAGGTAAATTTTATTTGAACATCGAGCTTCAATATTACCGCGAGTTATTTTACCACTACACATACATACATCGATGTTATTAAGTTCCACGATGTGCATTTGAGTTCGCAGCGTGGGAATGTGCGTTCTTATGCTATTGTATAGAGTTCTAAACAGGTCGAGTGTGCCCAAGTTGCCAAAAAAGCTCCGATGTTCATTACCGCGCCCGTGTTTTTAGAAATTTTCTTTCATTGAATTCGATTTATTATTCACGAAGATAAAACTTATACGAATATTGAATAAATAATGGCCAAAAACAATCACATTTCCAAATTATTTCACCTAATTAGATACAATAAGTGTTATAAAAAAACTTGTAGAATCGGTATTGCGATGCGTCGTTCATTAGGTATATCTATTATAAATTGAATTAAATGACCATTCGCCAATCAACAAGGTGTTGATAGATTCTGGTGTCTCGTTATTTTATCGCATACTTCGCAGAAAAGTAGACACTGTTTTTTTTTCCAACAATTGTCAGTGCGACAGTGTTTTTATTAATTGATTAGGTTACGTACGAATCATGCTTATGCGGAAAAATCTACACCTGAATCTAGTTGCGGTTACAATTCGCATTTTGAACGGGCTATTCGTCAATTGGAATTAGAAATTTATTTGAGTATTTAAATATACAAATAATGATATACTGTCGGCGGGGAATTCGAGTCCATCGAAGTCGCAACCTTGTAAACCGTTATAAATTGTTATAGAAAATAGTTGTTCCAACTATACTTGAATGGTACTCGGTATGCTGATATCAGCCGACGCCGCTTACAGTTCACACCGATAACGCTCGACGTGGGATTCTACGAATACAGCGAGATACTTTTGAATGAAAATAACGAATACTCGTGAAGGGCAAAGGCTCATCATTAATTGTAAGGTTTTATTCACGAGATATCATTAAAACATTTTTTTCTTCACAGCGGTATATCGTTCCATGTACTGATCGTAATATTCTAATGAAGCGAACTCTTTCATAGCGAATAAGTTCCCTTCAAGTGCGAGAGTCGAGACCTTCGAGTCTTTCAAAATGCGGGCGGGAATCGAAGTTAATTGAAGGCAGTTTTCTTCAAGCCGTAAAGTCTTCAAACGCGGACAATCGGCAAGATTTTCCGAAATCGATGATATCTGATTTTGATTAAGATTCAATTCGATCACGTGAAGGCCGGACGCTTCGTCCGGTATTATGGTTAATTTATTTTTCGATAAATCGAGCACGTCGAGATGTTTCAGCCCGCTAAACATAGCCGGGAATTCATTTATTTGATTTTCCGAAATATTGACTTGTTTCAGTAGCGTCAAATTCGACAGCGACATCGGCAGTGTTCGTATGTGATTACAACTCGCGTTCAAATTCTCCAGCTTTCCAAGTCTACCCAATACCTCGGGCAGAGTACCGAGTTTGTTGTGACTGACGTTCAAATTTTTCACCGAGTTAAAATCACCGATCTCGTTTGGTAATTTGGAAAATTTATTTCCCGACAAGTCTAATATTCTCAGCACAGAGTCCAGAGCCTTTAATCCCTGTGGAAACTCGTCTAATTTTTTATTAGACAGGTTTAAAACCCCCGTCTTACTCGCAGTATCATACTGTTGCTTCAACGCTGAATTTCCCATCTTCCCTCGCTCCTGTCTTCCTTGTTTATCTCAGGCAGACTCTAGTCTCTTCTCGCATTCGTGAACAAACTTTATCCCTACATCTCCTTATTATTTTCGTCGTTGAATGTACATATACATAGAACTATTGACACTATGTTTGACGGTATAAAAATTTATCCGCTGACTGTACCAGCGCACTTCGGTTCCCCACTGCGCTGTCACTTTGGAATAACGACGAATTTCCAACCGCCTTATTGTCGACAGACGCAATATGCACCGTGTTACAATCACTGTACGTAAGTTTACAATCGTTTGTAATAATCAATCTCGCGAAAATGGATTAATCACATCGGTAAACTGCGGTTAATAAGGAAAAGGTCAGAAGAACACTCCTCCCTCCATTCCCGAGCCGAACATCGGCGATACGCTGGCAGATGTCGTCGCAGTCGCGGGCTCGTGAAGATGGTTGACAAGCGAAAATGTAGTGGTGCGATGTCGAGTTTACATTAGATTTAAATCGTAACTAGAAAGTAGTTTGAACAGTGGCTCGTCGTTAAAATGGTGAGATAGTGGGCCGACGTAAATAAACAACGATGATGGCCTCCACACCGAAGTCGGAAAAGTATGGAGGTAAGTTTCAGCACGCTTTGGGTGTTTGTTATATCGAATTTTTATAGGTAGAGGTGCTCCCCGAGTGGCACTTCGATATTTAGCTACATCAGCAAAAAATTCGCGGTGTTATCGCTCGGATCTAGCGCCTGTATCGCGAAACATATCATTCGGTCTTTATCTCATAATTTTATCTATCATTTCTGTTATAATATCAGAACGATTCTTTGACCGGATATGAAACGTCAAAACCATATGTGGAAGGGGTAAGAGAGAGTGCCGCGCTAATCATCCTCCACGGTTTAATATACCCTATAACGACTCGCGTTCGTCTTTTCCACCCTCTATCAGAAATACCTCTCACTTTCCTTGCTCGACTATCTTTTATTTTCGCTTATTCTCTGCGCCACGATTTCCGCAAGGTCGAGTTGAGCCGAATAATTCTAGATATATACCCTTGCCCCCCAATCTCCAGCGATTGTGATCGTTCTGCTGGCAACGAACGCGAATATGTACACAGTATCTATATAGGATATAGCCTTTTCTCATTGATCCCTGCGGCGGTACACGGGGCACGTGCTGCTCCTCGCAGAGCCCTGCCCCGTTGTACACTTATTATCATTTCATCGTGTCACTTTGTTTGATCGTCAGATTTACTGACCGTTTGAAAATCACCTCTCATGTATACTTATCTTCGAGAGGGTAGGAACCGAGTGTCGCGTCGCGTCGTCTCGCGTTCGCAGGCGTGACATACAACGGTCGTAAAATAGATTGCCAAATATGTATCAGGAGTTAGGAGGTCTCGTTACAGAGAACAAAGCCTACAACTATTATATTACGTATACATCCTTTTGTCTTGTCAATTATTCGAAAAATTCCAAAGTACTCGTCTATTTTTCTTACGTAATAACCCCGGTAGGAATAATAATAGTAAACGTTATTACGTGCTGCTACGTAGTTTAACTCGTCGTGCTGCACGCGCCGCGGACAAACGAACACCCGTTGCCCTGATTTGCAGCTGTTTGAGAGCTGCTCGGATTCGTCCGGCTGCCTCGTCAGTTTCGTTCTACCGCCACATTCGAAAACTTTTGATATCTCTTTGTTCGGACTATAGAAAGTCACCGCAATGCGAAACGACCAAAGACGAAGACCAACTCCATATAGCGTCCCTCATAGTTTATCAATCAAACTTATTATCATCTGAATAAATATCCACTTCACGGTTTTGTCGATTCGTCGTATAAACTGGACGGCATTGGTCTCGTGGAAAGCATCAGCAACTGGTACCCTCAGCTATTCATTCTCCCCACTGAATTGTGCTTAATTCGAGTTGATTCGTTGGCGGTTCTAAATCGGTGACGAACCCGCGTCGTTTACACACGCTATTATATACAACATACATACGTTATATGGTGAAGGAACCCGACTTCCACTTTCTGCTAGTTAGCTAGCCAATAGTAGGCCCAACCCATCGATATACGAACGTAATGACCAACAATTACCGTAAGTATTTAAAATAGAATTCAATCGAATAATCATCCTCGCTCATTGTATATGCGTCTATGCGCGAGGGTGAATTAATTTCATATTCTATATACATATAAGTACCTAGGCGGGTTCATCCGGGATAATAGTATTAAACTACATTTTCACGCCGGATAGGTATGCTTTCTGGTTTATATCTTCTATGTATGGGTACATCCATATACATAGATTCGTGTACGGAAAATTGGAGGCGAGGTATACGTATGTGTATAGCATGAGTCAGTCGGTATGGATCCGGTGCAGCAGTCTCGGGACAAGAGACCTATGAAAAGCAAACTCATTACATTTCCATCTTGGTAGTTCATTGAAATAATTCTATAGGATGGTTCGTGCCCTATGCTCTTCGCCTTTGCTTATACAAATAAAAGTTTTGTGTGCTGGAAGGGCAGACTGGGGGCGCGAACAAGAGAGAAGGAGAGAGAGAGAAGGATATGCGATGGGAGTGCGTTGCGGTGAAAAGAAAGCTGTGGAAATATGAGATCGCAAATATTACGGTATACCCCATCGCTACCGATTCCATTGTGACCATTGTGACTTATTGTTGTCGATTGTTATGCGGGAGTCTGAATGACATTTTCGTCGCATACGTTTGCAGGTAAATAGAAAATCCCATGCTTCAAACGAGAGCAGAAAAAATTGATGTGTCAGATTCCAGATACCTATATACCTATTATACACTTGCAATTATGTAATGGCAGTAAAATAAATTCTCTAATAAAGTCTATCCCTTATTTCAAATATCTACATACCGTAATACGTTGTTGAAACAAAAAAATTTTCCTATCATCTCAAAAGTTTCTAGTAGGTATAAAAAAAATTCTCCCACAAGGACAGCACGATATTTTGATTCTGCGTGGCACTTAACGGCTTTCCATTTTCCCATATAAATAACAGGTAAGAACATTTTTTTTTGTATTTTTCAAATAAAACTACTAAAAAATTTTTGTTTACAATTTTGATGGACATATTCTTGTAGGAAATTAAATCGTCTACAAAAAAGCTCTGATATGATTTTCTCGTAAACCTAACGGGTAAAACGTTATCAGACTTTGAATACTCGCAACCAAATTAAATCTAACCGTATATGATTTTAGAACGCATTTTTTATTTCACCAGATGTTACTGTCGATTTATATTGTTTTTACACTACGAATAATTACTTAGTGGTTAAGAAGAGACATATAAGTCTCAATACTAGCTCATATTGCAGTCGAATTTCTTTTTGGAAATAAAAAAAATTCAAACTATATCCACTTAGTTGCGAGTATTCAAAGTCTGATAACGTTTTACCCGTTAGGTTTACGAGAAAATCATATCAGAGCTTTTTTGTAGACAATTTAATTTCCTACAAGAATATGTCCATCAAAATTGTAAAAAAAAATTTTTAGTAGTTTTATTTGGAAAATACAAAAAAAAAAATTTTGTAAGTGCTATTTTGAACCGTTGAGCGTCACGTAGAATCAAAATATCGAGCTGTCCTTGTGGGAGACTTTTTTTTATACCTACTAGAAACTTTTGAGATGATAGGACTTGAAAAAAAAACGTTTTTTTTTTGGAGCACCCTAGTATACATACAATAAAAAAAACTTTGAAGAATAAATAGTGGCGTTGGATGCAATTAGGGCACATTGAGAAGCAGATATATGCTCTTATTGCGATAATCCGAAAGATCATTCGCAAGAACGCAACACAATTATATACCCAATAAAAATACATAGCATCCATTTCGATGAATTGGTTTCGGAGCATATTTGTAATATGCCTGATCGAACGATACCACAATATTTAGTCGGCACCTAATTTCTGAGCTCTGTTGTTTACACACGGTCTGTCAAAAATCTCGCTCGTAGGATTCAAAAATATGCCAATGTTTCGATATGTGACGCGCTATTATTCGTGAATAGCAGCAGTTATATGATCTTCTAGCGTATTCTACGCGAAATATTTTTATTTCTGTGAAATTTTTCGCAACAAGGTCGTATGTATCGTATTTCAACCATTTATTTTGCCCAATCGGTGATATTTGCTCTTGCAGCAAAGATAATGGTCCGTAAGAACGATCGCTCCGAGAAATCCATAACCGAATGAATGTCGCGGTTTTTCAATTATCTCAAAACTTGATATTTCGCTAATGATCTTCCAGCATCCAATCCCTCAATAAAATCGTGCGAATAGAGCGATGGACGATCAGAGAATGCAGATTTGCATATTATGCCATAGCCGCACAGCTTGAAGGGAACGCACTGATCGTATGTACATACATATAGCGAAGCATACGCGGGTTACCGTCAAGTTTACAGGATAATTCATGAATATGCAGCTGTTTGTTACATCGCGGGTGTATCGTCAGGGTGTGAGTATGTTACTCGTATGCAAAACAGCTGACATTTTGCACGTACGCGTATATATACTTCACCCTTGCGCAACGCGATATCGTTGTTGCAGGAGCGAGCAGCAACAGCGCGGGTAACTCGCTCGCTAGCTTTCCTAACTCTTCAGGTATCCTCTTTGCTTATACTTATTCAAATTCGGAGCCTGTACTTTATAACAACATTGTAGGTACTACGACGAGGACACCATGGGGATTAATTCGGTGCACGCAATTTCGTCCATGTATATAGTTTTGCACACCAGAAACTCCGCGATCGTATCTCCTTTGATGCAACTTATAGTTGTGATTACTCTCCGAGGGCAAATTAAGCGATTACCTGATCCCGAATCTGGGTATATAATCCACGGGAAATTCATAGTTGTCCGATATGGTTGTAGTTCATTGTGCAATGCAATAATTTACGTCAATTTGTACCTGAGATTTTATCCATGTTTTTTTTTATATCAATCTTCCGACTCTGAAAGATACCTACATTTTCTGAAGATTCGGAAACGAATAACGGTTTTGTGGGCACAAACTGAAAAACTGTATGTGGCTCTCGGAGTCGGACCAGTGATATGAAAGGAAGATGGATTAAATCCGAGATGATCAGGGTAAAACGTTGGTCGAATTGGTATGGAGCGCCCCACGTCTGCACAGGATCTGGGGAAATAGTTGTACCAAGAAACCGCTGAGCGATAAACTATATCGCGTGGTATTGTGTTATTAGAAAGTTTACATGAAGTCTGTAACCATAGATTCGTTTCAATAACGATTCTTTTTCGTCGTGAACAACGGACGAAAAATGTGAAAGAAAAACAGAAAAAAAAAGAGGACAAAAACTGATACCCTGCAAATGAATATCACGAGTAATCCATGGATTTGACGATGAGATCTCACCTGTGAACTTTTGTGTAAAAGTGAGGCAAATTAATTGTGTGATTTCAGTCGCCACCCTACAGGTATATCTCTCTAATTAATTACCGTGATAAAACGTACTTCAAAGGGATAATAATATTATGAACCAACGCGGAATGATCATTTATATATAGACTACGCTTTACATGCGCACGTATGTGAGTATATGTATGTGTGTACGCTGCGGACGTCATAAACTTGCTTTTAATTACTCCGCGGGTACGAAATTATTGCAATTCCGTAAAGTGTTGGTGGTGCAGCTGTGAATTGGTATTTTTTTTCAATAACGTCCCCGGTGGATTCGTGGCCTTTTCAATTTCTACATACGGAGCACTCCGGCTCTCGCATGTGTATTTTTCTGTGCATATGACTAAAATGTATACGTATATACTATATCTGCAGTTCTGCGGGAAAAAACTGCATTTCTAGGGTCGTTTTTTTTAACGAGTCTCATTCGAGTAACGAACCCGTGTAACCCTTTCTAATCCACCTGATCGTCAGGCCTTCGTTTGACCTGATCCCAGCAACGAAGCCTGATTCATAAATTCGCTTTACCTATTTCAGCTCGTCTTCGGTTAGACTAAAAAGCCGCGGGACGCTGCATCAGCCGGAGCTCGCTTTCGTCTCTGTATTAATTCCAACCAAATAAACCTCATCTGCGTTCTAATACAACCTCTAATCTTCGATTCAACGATATCTTGTGAATTAGCCAAAATTTTGGCGTGGGCAAATGATACACAGATATCTCGTTTCAGACCTCTGCTCTGCGTCATATCACTTGCGAATATTCATGTTAAAACCTTCGCATCTTAGATCATGTGCGGCCACCAGCGTAGATCGAAGTAGGCTCTGTAAAAATGGCACGAAAATGGCAAACTGTTGACATGCGGTCCGCAGACGTGTTTCTGGCGTAGACTAGAAGTTCCTAAAATATTTTTTATTTTGGCTGCAAAAATTTCGAGAAAATTTACATTTTTTGCATATTTCAGTTATACGGAACTTAAAAATCTGAAAGCGCAGGCAAAATGGAAAATTTTTGGATGATCCTTGTCCACGTCAGAACTACATCAGTATTGAGTAGACTCACCAAGCCGAATTCAGTTTGGACTAAAATTGACCTCAAAATTGAGTAAACAGTTCGATGTCATTTTTACAGAGCTCACTTCAATCTGTGCTGGTGGCCACACGATGTAAGATGCGAGGGTTTTCAAGATCAATATTTGCAGGTGAAATTACAAAGAATGAAGGGCTGAAACGGGATATCTGTGGATTATTTACCCTAGTCGCTACAACCCCAGAAAATGCGTCTAACTTTCACATCCTGAACTCGTATGTACCCCCTTAATGAAACGGCATACCTGCGCTGGCTGGCATTCGAAAATTGAACGATGCGTACAGTTTCCTGGTAATCCCGATCATCGGACAGTCGGAGATTAACACCAGTCGCAGGTGATGACGTGGAAAGGACCTGGCGGGCATGGCTGTAAAAAATCTCCCCGATGAGAGATTCATATAGCAAGAGTACAGCTATACCTGGATCAGCATCAGGCACCAGTGGCTCGACGTATATGCATACTCTGGTTAGTCGGCCGATTCCCTCTCTTTGTTGTCCCGTTAAAATAGACGAGGCGAAAATCGCCTATCTCGCTACTTCTGGCCAAAGTCAGATATCATCGAAGCGACGCCGATGCCCACGACACGTCGACGCCCGCGATGCTGGTAGTCCACCTCTCGAACGCGTCGGTGTTGGTCGGTGATTGGTGACCAACGTCGCGACGTATCTCCCGTCCTCGGAGTCTGATAATCTTCGGACACTGATCGTTCGCGGATTTCCGTCGCCCTCGAAGAACGAACTATCATGCATCTGGCATATTTTATATCGGCGGATCTCCGGCTGGACCGATATGATGCAGGCTCGTTATAACACGACTGTGAAATTCTCAGCTGGCTAAGAATAGACGGTTTTTATACCTCGCGTAACCGTACACCTACTGAGCGCGGTGTTAAACCGCGTAGAGTTTTGCGTACTGCTAGATTCAATTCCGAAGTCGCGTTGCTTCTAGTTTGCGCAGTTGGACTGCAGTCCTCTCGTACCGGCTTCTTGGCAAAGAGCGTGACTATGACAAATAGACTGGTACAGCTAGTAGAGGTGTACAGTGAGAGTGCCGCGTGTGTTGAGTCCGGTTTACGACTCGAATGAATCCGAAAATATCGTCAGACAGCCCGGGGTCCGCAAAATAGCGGAACTCTCGAGAATTGGGTCGAAGCTTGAAGATCTCCTCAGTCGACGATCACGATTACGATTTAAGGACATTTATGTAGATGCCCTGCGCGATCGTGACGATTCTCGATGTTGAAGTGGCCGTTGGATATCGCGGGGTCAGTGCGAGCGCGTCTATGTCAATTTATTACCATGCGATTTGATTATTCGATGACTATTCCAAGAGCTTCGAGGCATGTATCTACGCGTGTATCTATGCTATGGGTATAACATGTGTTATTCGCATCTGTTGACCTGATGTGAAGGTGAGAATAATTTTGAATGAATCCATGAATAGTTATTCGGTGTATTTATTACACCTCAGCTTCGTACAGGGTCTTGAGTTTCTTTGCACCTACTTGCAGCTCGTTTACATCGATCTCTCACAAGATTCGGTATTGATTTCAAGCCGGAAACCGCGAGACAGTATAATAATATACGAATACATCGAGATGATCGGAGAAGATATCCGAAGACGAGGCTTTAGGGATATGCTGAGATAAGGAAAGGAAAGAATCGTTTCTTCTCGCTCCAGTAACCCAGTAAGATCGCGATCCTTTGCTGATCAAAGTAGCGCCATCGGTGCAGCCTCTGTCATTATTTCATTCGATATGCTTACCTAACTTCGTCGTTATCGTCGTAGGAAATTTAGGTATTCGAGCGAATTTATAAAAATTTGAATATCTTTTTTCCCTTTCCATAAAGATGCTCTATCATATTTATCCAGATTATGGTAGCGTCTTGTATTGCCGATAGTGAGATTCGATTCTGCGCGGCACAACTTCGTAATATGTGAACTGATATAGTCGAGACGCGGGTGATTATTTACGCACGAACGACTATAAAGGTCAGCAACATCTTTCGTTCCACATTTACTGGACGGAGTTAGCTTGTTCCTTTATCTAGTTGTCTGTGCAGAGTGTCGAAACAGTCTTCCCAAACATTCGGACGAAATGTTAGATGGAAGTTTTTCAGGTCCGTACGTAAGCGCGGTTACGAATAATTGGTCGCAATCGCGAGAAAATAGATAATTTGCGATTTACTTATCCGCCTTCTGCAAGAAAAACACGATGAATGGTAAACACGCGCGTGGTTTTTGAGGTAAACTCTCATCGACATCTGCACAGGCATCAATTAGTGTGTTTTGTCCCAGAGATTTGGAATCGTGTTATAAAAATTCCCGCGTGTCAAGCCGCACGATATACCTGTGTCATAAATCTATAAATGAAACATTATAAAATATTTTCTCCTCTGATCCCCGTCCGCGTCGCGGTGCCTACTGTTATATGCCAGAAATTAAACGCGGCGGCGTTGCGTGTCTTGGTTGTAATTCCTCGTGTCGCAATAAAGTGATTACTATTTATCCGTGATGTCATTCGGGTCTGAAAAATAATTGGCTTCGCGTTATACGCTATTACACTACGTTACGTTGGCGCAAAGTTATGCCGCTGTTGCAGTTCCCTGTCGTCATCAATCCGTATCGATTCAAAATTTATTTCTCTCCGCGTTTGGCTCGAGTTTAAATCGCGTCAAGGTTCCAATTGACCATGCGTTACGGTTTACATAAAAATACATAAATTCGTTCCGTTCTATAAGACAAAATGGCACTTGACTGCGGGGTGAGAAAACAAACGTGTGATTCGTTCAATCGTGCCGTAAAAACGTCGAGTCTAGTTGCGATAATGATCGACTATACTGTGCAGTAAACCAATAAATACACAAGTGATAGATAACGATGTGTTATGTTGACAGAGACATTGATTTGTGGAAAAAAATGGTTTAAATTGTAAAACGTAAAGAAGTACCACGAGCAGTTGTTAATTGTTGAAATAATTTCGGCAAGATTATTGCATGCAACGATCTGCAACGAAGCGGATCTGCTGCAACGTGGCAAAAAATGAACTGATATAATAGGGGCGAGGAGTGGAGTTTGTGGCTGCAGAAAGTGAAAGTTTTTTTTGTTTCTCTTTTTGTATATATCAGTAATGCCACAGTACGACGATTCGTTCCTAGACTCGCCTCTGTTCAGGAGGCGAGCGAGAAGTTACAGTGTTCAAAAACAGGGAATACCAAAAACGTCCAAGATGTCACACATTTCGGCGAAACCGACTTTGCTCGCGGTTACCAACGCCGGAATACTCATTGTACCATCGGCGTCTACCATGGACTTGTCTTCTAAAGGTAAAAGACAGATTATGTCCTGTCGATTATGAAATATCTTTTTATCAGGGATGGCGTTGTGAAACGCCTTGAAACGTCGTTGTGAAACGCCTTTTTTTTTAAACCGAGGTTCGAGGAAAATAAAAAGTCACAGGAAGTATGTGTTCAGTATATTCTGTTATTTGTAGTTCCATGTAAAGAGTATGAAAAAAGCATGATTTCAACGAAACGGCAAGTTTGGAACAAAAAAATCAGATGGATTCTAGAACCCGAAGACATTAATACAATGTGATGGAGAGGATTTTTGAAGGAAAAAAAAAAATTGCAGATTTTAGCCGCAGATGAAAAAAGAAAAGCAAATTTCTGATAAAAAATCCATTCCATCATTTGTCAGCTATTGAATTTCTACGTATTCAACGGATGAGAAAAATTGGAGTCGGTGGAGTGGGTTTCCAGATGTCTTGTTCGCCACTTAGAAGAAGGGGGTTCTTGGGAAAGCTATACAAATATGCCAAAAAGTGAAAAACGATTCGCTCTAAATTTCTAAACTCACTATTCTTTGGGGTCATTTGATTTAGATTTGATTCCAACTTGGCCAAGGGTTGATCCTGGCCAACTTGAATTTGATCCCTGCTTCTTTCATATCAATGGTCCGACTCTGAGAGCCTGCAGGTGAATTTTTTTCAGATTCTTTCCACAAACCGTTATTTGTTTCTGAATCTTTTAGACTAAAACAAAAACGCCGTTGTCAATTGTCTGAATAAAATCTAAGAGATTCTGTCTTCCACGACGACAATTTTTAGCCATTTTTGTATATTGATTTAATCAATTTCAAGGAACGTTCAAAAATTGAGGATATCGTTAATGCAATTCTCGTACGAAGAAATACCGAAATTCTGAAAATTATGGTCACTGTGCACAAAGTTTATGAGACTTTTTTGTTAAAAAATCAAAAAGAGCGTTTTCGCTTTGATCTAAAAATTCAGAAATAAATATCGGTTTGTGGAAAAGCTCGTAGAAAAATGTAGGTGTTCTTTTAGACTCAGAATAAAAAAAGAACGGATATAAAAAAGACATGGATCATATCCGAGATGGTCAGGGTCAGACGTTTGCCGAATTGGCGTGGAATATTGTATGGGGTATTCTTCGAGGTATTCTCGCTTATCCGGGACACTTTTCTGCACATGGGTCCCCAATTTCGATGCTACGAGAGATGTCGGTTGTTGGCCAACCCCAACAACAAATCTAGAGTCATACATCCCGATATCAAGTACGTGGTTCAGAAGTTATTCGATTTGCAAAATATGAAAAATCAGATTTCGAGCGCATCGGACGATCGTCAGACGTACGTATCTTCGGATTTAGGAATCCGAAAAATCTTGTTAACCAGTACTTCAGAATCAGAAAACTCCCACCTCTCACGTCGTGCGACTTATAGCATTGTCGATAACTTACCGACTTTTCTGTTAAATTAACGCTAATGCGAAAAAAATATCGATATGCCCGGTCGAAAACTTTGGAATGATCGCGAAGTAATCGAGCACTAGGCACTGTTCTGGCGGAAATGAGATTGTACATCGGACATGATATGTACAGGAAACGTGATAAATCGTATAGGAAACGTGAATTGACCAAAATTAACACTCCGGTCACACTTATTTGGGCCAATTTGCATTGCCTTCAATATTTTCTAGACCTCATTTTCGCCAAGGTTACCACTGTGCACCGTGCTCAGTGCTCAGTGCTCAATTACTGCCCAAAATATTCGATTTTTGATAAGTTTTCAGATATTCCAAGTCCGTATACCGAAAAGTAAAAAAAATTCTCGAATTTTTTCCAACCGAACGAACGAATATTTTGGAGAACTTTCGAATTTCAATCCTCCCATGGACGTATCCAAATATGTATAAAAAAATTTAGCCAAAAGCCCAGGTTCCTATCTTGATTCTAAGTACCTACCGCCCCAAAGCCTTCGAATTTTCCCATTTGAATAAAACATGAATTGTGACATTTCGCGGTTAATTTTTTTTCCTCCCATTGCAGTATAGCTCCGAAAAATCTCAAACTTGGTACGCTCCTTACCTGTAGTAGTAGGTATTTCATGAAAATTCGATGGATCTTCAACGATATCATTTTCCAAGCTACAGCGCACCAAAAAAATTTCTTATCTCCAAATTGCGATGAATAAAATTTTGTCGTTGAAAATCTGTAAATTTTCCACGGATACGGTAAGAAATGTGCGGAGTTTCAGATTATTCGAAGCGATAATGCGATAGGAAGTTAGAAATAACCCCGAAGTAGTAATAATCGTGGGTTAATAAAGTCTGAAAGTTCAAAGGCTTTGTGGCACTACTTGGAATCGAGATAGGAACCTGGGGTTTTGACAACATTTTTTTGTATATATTTGGAGACGCTCTGGCCCATGGAACCATTGGAACTCAAATATGACCGAATGGAACACCCCAATGCACAAAGAATTACAGATCGATCGGACTAATGGTTAGTTATAACTCTGACAGCCTGAACATGTATCTACTCCCGTAAGAAACGTCGAGCACATTAATACGTCGTACGTTGATAGCAGGGCACCCCAAAAAAATTTAAACGGCGCTTAGAAATTTGCCGAGTTTCGCGATCTCTCTTGTAACAACAACTCCCCGTACAGAAACTCGTTGGCTCAATCGTCTGAGAGACACGCTTATTGTTAGATGCATCGAGTTGCAATATTCTTGCCTCGCAGCAAAAGGTACGCGTTGCACGTTACCGCGCAGCTCTTTGAAGGTGCGGATTTTCTAGTCTGTGCTACAGGGATGAGGGTCGGTCTCGTGCCCACCGCTTCGTGCTTGAATTACCTGTTTGCACTGCAGAAACTAACGTAAGCTAACGTAAAGTGTGCAAGAGTCAAGGACGCGGTAAGTCTTTCTATCGGGTGGGCTGAGAAGAAAAAATATGGAAATAAAAATAGAAATTAAAACCAAGGAGGTCATCGTCGCGGTTTTTCGACGAATTATCGGATCATCTATCCGAGTACCGATTCTCTGCACGAACTGCGTCACATATCACACAAGACCAGACATCCAAAGTTCTAAATAGTTTCAAAGATAGCCTCATATTGACCTCACCACGAAGTCATCGGCACAAAATAAAACTACGGTTCAGGGCGAATGCTTCTCCGTTTTTATCGTTGAGCGATGGTCATTTTTCGTCGATTTCTCATCCGCGATTAATGATGATCGAATCTTGAAGTAATTTTGTTTTGTAATTACGCAGTATTCCTGGACCTCCCTAAAAAATGTCCAACTTTTTCGCTATTGGTTAAATTATTTATTCGCTTTGCAAGATTTTCGACATCGGATAAATTGTCTAATTGAAAAACAGATTAGAAGCAACAATAATCGTGGATATACGATCTCATTGCATCGTCCACACCTGCAGCTCATTGATTATATACTCAACGTTGACACGAATCGCATTGAAACCTAATTTTCATCGGAGCCTGACGCTTTTTTCATCAAATTTTGTCCTTCACGTTGTTGCGTTTTATGACCTGTGTGATGAGAGAAAAGTATTAGTCTCGGACGAAAATGATTTTGGCTAGTTTCAACGAATCTTTACCATTTCGCGCCTTCAAATTTAAGGGATTTTACATTGAAACAATGGGCATGAAAAATTGGCAAATCTCGTTCAGTTCGAACGGTTGCTCCTACGAAAAGAGATTCAGCTCTTTTTTCACACATACTTGACAGTAATTTCCAAAATGACATGAGTCCGTGGGGGGATGAAAAGTACCGTGAAAACCGCTTTTCCGACAGTTTTTTTTTTTTATATCTCGCATGAAACGTTGAATTTTAGAATTTTTCTAGGTAGCCCATATCAAGTCCTCTTTTTTTTAATCTTAAACTAAACTCGTTCAATTCTCGCCATTTTTAAGTTCAAATTCAAAGGTTTATCAATTTTCATCCCCATTTCGGAGAATTTTTCCATTAAGGGCCCCATCTTTCCCGCCCTTCCCCCGTATTCGGTTATTTTATTGCGAAAAACATCAACGCGCGTTTCTCTTCATTCGAAAAACACGGTATGTGTCGCCGCCTCTGCAGGGTTAGACGCTTGAAGTACTTTGTAGCTGCAGTAGGTACCTCAAGTGGTTTGGGTTGCACTTCCTGCAGCGTTGCTCGTTAGTGCAGCTGTGACGTAAAATTCTCATTTCTCTTTGGCTCGCGCGCATTAGAACTCGAGGCAGCGTAATATGTATACGCAGAGCTCTGATTGCAGCTGCATCAGCTGTTGCATAATTAAAAAGTACCTTACACGCTCTGCAGATGCGCGAAAAAAGAAAAATAAATTAAATCGCCAAAAATACAAAAATTTGATTTCATTTTTCTTTCCGCCCATTGCACGCTGTAGGTATCGATACATCATAACATACTATAGGTGGATATATCGAGAGGACTTCTTGAAGCTATACAGTCGACTGCGCATGCGCGAGTTTCGTCATCTGCTGAAGCAGGCTGGCCATCTCAAGGTTAAAGTGATGTAATTGATACGAATTTTTGAGGTTATAATCTCAATTAATTGCGGTAGTAATTCGGAAAGGCTTGGAAAGCTTTTATTGTTCAAATTAAAACTTGATGTTCTGAGCGAACAATCGCTTCGATTCGATGTATCGGTTTATTTATCGAGGATTTGTTTCATCCAATTAGAATTGGAAACTAGATGCTTGGAAGAAGCTAAGCAGCTAGATGGGAACAGTTTATTCAATCGTGTTGATTTAATACAGTAGAAATTAAATTATAATAAAAAACAACATAACCTCGATTGAGTACTTTACGCGCGAGAGTCTGACAGCCCTCGCTTCATTTCTTGCAGGTTGGCCCCCGTGCCTCGCAGGTTAAAATATCACCGCGGGACGATCTCACCGACCAATGAAATTGAATTATTTGGCGCATGCGCAGTCGACTGTATAGTTTCGAAAAGTCATCCCGGTATCTACCAGTCACCTACTTATATAATTTTTCGGGTGATCTCAATGAAATCTACAAATAGACTTTGGCACGACGCGACGCGCGGATTCTTATTCCGAATCTCACGAGCCTAGGTGACGGTTCAGATTCACATAGAACAAGCGCTGCGTAGCTAACAAGTTTAGACGTACCCCACATGCGTTAATCTACGTATAGATCTACGTGCAACAGTAAAGAACGAAGCAGGGTAAACTGAGTGATAATATGACCCCCCAAGTTTTCAAAACTTTTTGCTAATGGCTCGCTGTTCAAAAATGGACACATACATCCTGGAATGAATGTGTTTTAAATCACTGGTACACTGTGATAAAAGTATTTTATTGATTAAAGAATATTTTGACTTCGCCTTACGCATTTCTTATCTGCCGATGGAAAAGCGGTTGTCGGAGTATACAGGCTGCGTCGTTGATTGAATCATTTTGAAATTTGGAAGGAGCATTCTACATTGACGTAATTTCAGACCAAACCGAAGATATTTAATGGATATAAATTTTAAGTATGAAAATTCTTTGCTTTAAGCTATTTTTTCGTTCTTGTTTTATTATTGACGATAAAAAGAGGGTGGCAATAATAGAAACCGGTGCAGATATTTATATATTATTGATTTGGTCCGGAATTACATCAATGCAGAATATTCCCTGCTTTTTCATTGGTAGACGAGAACTACGTGAGGCGAATTCCAAATTATCTTCAATATTTCTGAATTATAGTTCAAAATACTAAATAAAATATTCTATTGTGGGTACCAGTGATTTGAAAAAAAGTGTTTTCAAGGTGTACGATGTACTCTTTTGAATAAAAATACCACAATATTCCAAACACGTAATCCGCGACTTTTTCGTACTTTAAAAACGGGCTGGTAATATGGACTGGCTAGGATCGTAAATATAGAATAATAGAAAAATAATTTAAATATTAAAAATGAAACGATAATTATTGGAGCGAAATGAATGAAAAAATTACTTTTCTTTTCTTCGTATCATTCGGAAAATTTCACTGACGTGATACGAGCATGGATCATCATGTAAAGGAAAAGAAATCCATATTAGCAGAAAGGGGGTGTGAAAATCAATTCCATGGTACATATATTCTGAATGGTCGTACGAATCGAAATGATTCCAGCGGCATTTTGTTGCTTATAAAATTTCCCATCTTCTGATACGAAACGGAAGTTTTCAAAAACGAAAAATTAACGCAGACACGAAGTTTAATAAATATCAGAACCGATTGAACTTTATTTCTCTAGTACTCTTCACAAATACCAATGACTCACAATGTTCCAAATTTTCTTATCAAGTACGATAGAATAAAACCTTCCGCAATTTCACCAACCCGCACCGGTCCCATTCACTAGTTTGAGAATTCAATTGAATTCCGTTAAAATCTTGAAAAATCAGCGAAGGAATCTTTCATCCCATTTGAAGTCATTCGAAATGTTTTAATCCGATGGAAAGACATAACGGCGATTAACTTCTCGAGATATACTCAACAGAGTGACAGAAGGAGACCAAGATCAAAAACGAACGAACGAACGTACGAGGACCCTCTCTCGCTTCTTTTTGCACCCTCGTCAACCTCGTCAACCCAGTCGAGGACGATGAGCCGTCGACGGCCCGTTCCGCTAACCCCCGAGACGCCGCTTTAACACGTTTCTGTCGCCGGGGCTAATTGGATCCAACGAGCAATTATCATTGGTATAGCTTTTTCCGTGCCCTCTCGCGCCTCCTTTGTTTTAACTATTATTTACCACGGTCTTCGGTTAGTTAGGGGGGCCTATGGGTACAAATCACTTTACCGATACTGTAAGGTGATTCTTACTACGAGAAAACGTGAATTGATTTGGAAAAAAGCTGCGTCAATCCCGTCAAATTATGTCCGCAAATGAGGTGGCAAAGTTTAGAGGGACTGTGGAAGTTTGAAATTTCGCAACTTTGCGCGCTTTTCGCTGCTTATAACAAGGGTACGATTGAATATGGAGGTTTTATACTTTCAGGGGTATTTATTGTGATATTTAGAAACAAAAATATCCACTGTACATCGTTCCTAGGTCAATGATAGGGGCTGCCCATCGTAATCAGCTGTACTACGCGAAATCTGGTTTTACCACGATTCCAGCCAAACGGATGCAGCAATTTCGAGTTTTTTGTGACGGTTCTCTTTATTGAGCCTCCCTCTGTAGATTTGACCTAAAAAATTTGATATCCGACCATACTCAATAAAATGGCGATCAAAATTCGCGATATGACCGAAAGTTTTGGTCATTTCTTATTATAAAATCGTTACAACATATTCTTGGGGTCATATTTCAGGTCGATTTGACGCGCCAGAGTGTCTTGCGACTCTCTGTTTAAATTTCATGTTCATATCTTCAACGGTTCTCGAAATATCGCGGTAAAACTGGCGAAGAATGTAGTTTCGAGAAAAATGCGCTCGAAGTTTGGGTTGCTGTGGCATTTGGCCGGCTGCGCGTCACTCTACGGCTTACCCTCTCTCGACAATAATTTTGCGAATTTCTCAAAGAATCAAGGCGGGAAACATTCTCAAAAGATTTGCAAAAATCGATGATTTGAAACCTCGAGCCTCCAGAGTCCCGTTAAACTAAAGAACCTCAAATTTGTGACACAACGAACTCTTTCGATACCTCGATATTTCAAATATGATCAAAATGCTCGTCGCATCGCAGATACTGAATTTTTTCAACCGAAACTTTTCTGGCTCATTTGTAGATGTAATTTAAAGTGATGAACGTAGCTTTTTCAAATTCACGAACCAGGAAGCTTTATGCCCATAGTACAAATTATTTTCCGATTTTGGTCGAATCTTCCGTACAAAGGCATCCCTTGATGAATCGGCCCACATTTTCGATGATGTTTATGAGGGTGATCAATTTCCAAATCCATGTAGACGAATGTTGTTGCGTGTAGATTTTCGAGAGTGGCTATAACTCGGGTTGAAAATCGACAAAAGCAATATACGTACAGGAGTTATATGTATTTCAATTTTCCAATATTTCAAATGAACCAACTAGGTGCCTATACGCCGATGAAATTCCATAATTGGATACCGCTGATAGGCAGAACGACTACAAACCTCTTTTGCAATGATAGGTTTTCGCTTCCGGGACTATATTTATATATCGTCACAACTGCAGCAGCAGCTCCCTTCAACAACAAAGGAATCAGTGGACGAGACAATTTGCACGTGATATCAAATAACTGTTAAACGCGGAGAGAATAACGACGAGTTTTATTGAAAAATATTGCAAACGGGGCGAAGTCACCGGTTGTGGATCAGTTCTCTAGAAATTTTACACCTAGTCCAGCATAATTTATTTTTATCAAGAAATACAATCGTGTGTTTGATTCCTGAACAATTGAACGAACTTTTCTCCAGAGGCTACTCAATCTTCAAATTCTAATCACAACCTCAGAAATCTGGGAGAAAATCAACTCAATGATCAATTTTATTTCGTACTTAGAATTTATCTGTAAATCAGTTTGCAAGACGTTGTATCAAAGATCGAGGAGCTATGGATCTAAACCAGAATCACTACAAGCCTCTCTGAATTCTAGGGTCTAAAGGTCCCAATTAGAAATTGAAAAGTCTAGTTTGTGAATAAACTTCCTCAAAACGGACATAACCAGAATTTCAGAACTAAAAATGTTATTTTTTAATGAACGAACGGCTTTATGATACGAAAATATTCTCTCTGGAGTGGAACAGCTCAGGGCGTACAATGGGTACCGAGCACGTAACCTCCGACCTTTCCACCCACACAACTCCGTACCTACCGGTTGATTTAACATAATTTAAAAAGCACATGCAATGAACGGCTGGAATATAAGGCCGGGTAGTGTCTCGTCCACAGTAGTGCGGTTTAAAATTAGTCTAAAGAGGCGCTATGCTTGTTTGAAACTCTTTTCTAATCGCGGAGTGAAACACTCTACGAGATATTTCTCACTGATCAGTTTCCACTTACGAGTCGATAAAACCCCGAGAGATCATCAGCTCTGCGGTAACCAAACACCGAGGGTTTCCTCCTCGGCAGTTCTCCTCTCCACTTACTTCTTGATTAAGAAACCGTATCTCTCTCAAGGGCTTTGGTTCGATACCAATTCGACCTTCGAAGGGAAAAACCATACGTCGAAAGGGCCAATACTTGGATAACCGAGTGGTAATCTGCGTTCGTAGAATACCGAAGAACTTTCTCTTCTTGGGATAAGGTATGAAGTAATCTGTCGGTGATTCGCAATTATGATTAAATTTACACGAACTACATCGAAGCTTGAGGGAAATGAAGCAGCTGATAAAATATTGAGTAGCTGGTATCTCGTTCGCTGTGTTCCGTCGTGATCTAGAAACAACATTTTGTTTCTCCGTTTCTTCTTTGTGGCTCCGGGCTGTTCTTTGATGACCATTCCGTCTGCAGAGCTCCGATGTCTAGGTTTGTGAATAAACGAGTTTGGAAAACGTTGGAATGAGACTAAAATTGAGGCGGAATAAGTTCAGAACGCGAAAGGATCTCCGGAGTCGATATCCTCAACCCTGTCTTCCACGATCATGTGTGCATGTCGTTCATAAAAACCCCGGCTCTGACCAGCCGTTCAAATCCCCAGTTCAGTTCAACCTTCAAGGATTCACCGGGGATTCTTTGACCAAAAGAACTCGACCTTAGGTCCGGTTCATCGGAAGATGAGCGCGAATTAAATGAGGAGTGAATGAGGGTTTTAATTTGGGAACCAAAGTTCTAGTTTGTATTTCGCAGCGAGTTATCTGAAACTTTTGAACATCTCGGACCCCTGCAAGCTTCTCAGATATCCCGAGTCTTCTAAAACCAGAGAAATTCATTCATTTGAGTAATGCAGGACACCATACGGTACAAGCATTTAGTCTTTTCTTGCCACGAGGCAAACAGAATATACAGACTTCTGTTTTCTTTCACCGACACAGATTTAGTTCACACTAGTCTTTTATTCCTGTGTATGTATCGCTTTCAATGGACTGTGATACGTATAGGGTAGCACCGTGTACGTATCTCGACCCACAAACAGACAGGAATCCCCAAGATACTGTGGAAGCTCGGTGACGAGAATAAACTTTGGAATTTCTATCTCGGTGGATTGCTTTTTTTGAGTTAATCTCAGGAGAGTCTTCTTTCTTCTTCCGTTGAGCTGGTTCATCCGCATTGTGACATTGCTGTGCAGTCAGATGGCTCTTCAGGGTTTTGAATAAGTGATAAACCATCCGTTCCAGTAATTTATCGAAGCAATGTCGAATAATAAGAAAATTCCACCAATTTCAAAGAGGAAAAAAAATTAAATAAAGACCCCAGTAGAACATTGAAAAACACGTTACACGAAACACCGTTGGGTATACTTACGATACGCAGACATAGCAGCCCGGCAACGCGACTTGGCTCGACGCCGGCAACCTGGAATGATGCTGCACAATGGATCGCAGCATCCAGCGAATGATGATAATTAATCTCATTAGTCACTAATGAGAATATGCGAATGGGAGGTCGCCACCCTGCTGAGTTATACCGTAAGGCTTAAGCCATAACGTAACGACGTCGCACCGCCGTTGTACATCAATATCTTAGACTCTCGACGGACGGGAACATAGCAATAATTCATGTTCACAATTTCCGTATAATGTCTAGCAAAGGTGAAACTCCAGACTAGCGGTTGACGTTAAACCTGAGAGCGAAGTACGTGTCAAAATTGCGGGCAAATCGACATTTTTGCGCCCATATATTTAACAAAACTAAAGCTTACTCCAATCTTTACCGACGCCATGCAAATCGCATGATTAGCAATTACCTCAGATTTTATAGACTTTGCTTTACACAGATTGAATCCATGTACTGTCGCAGGGTACTTCGGGTCTTTTTTTAAATTTGAAGACAATATTGACAAAAGGTGAGTCTCCTGTGGTCGTGAGCTCGTAGCAAACTTTTTCCTCAAGGCTTATGAAGAAATGGCTTGAAATCGAAAATTTTCCAAAATTGAAATATTATCGAATATCGTTGGTTTATCCGGGAATTACATCAATGTGGAATATTCCCTCGATGTGATCGGTAGGTACCCAATACGACAACCGCTTTTTCCTAGCTGCAATAAATCTGTGAAATGCGAGGTCCATGAAATCTGAATGATTTTAAATCATGTCTGAAAATACTAGTAATTAGTTGTGGAAATACTGAGTCGGTAGGGTATATTTTTTCACGGTGTACCAGTGATTGAGGAAAAAAATTAATTTCAATGGGTACATACGTGGAGCTGGTGACATACGTTGAACGGAGTTACTCGTGTTCGCGGAAAATGAACTGCCCCTCGAAGAGCGATGTTTCCAATAAACTTTTTGATCAATCGACCAGTCTTTGGACTAAACTTTCAGCCAAATAATGGTGGGATATTGCGTTCGATATTGAACGTTAATATATGTTGAATTTTTATTTCCACTTTACTTTGTGCCCCATTGCAGTTTCGCTCATGGCTATGCGTGCACGTGAACCGAAATGCATCAGTTCTAGTATAAATTCATCATACCGTACCTAATCTATCGCCGCAGGTATGATATCGGAATTGAAAACGTTTGAAAAAGAAAGCGAAAGGCAAATTGGTTTAATTCCTTTTCAACTAACTCGTGTATACCGCTATGTCTGGGCCACGTTGTGTTGTTTCCGACAAAAATATCGTCGTAACTAAGGTAATAAGAGATTCGTAGCTTGGCGCCAATTACCGTTTTTTTTTTTTTTCGAATTTCAAACGTAGATAATTAAAATAAAGGAAGTCGCTGTCGTTGTTTCTTCTAATTAACTCAATTTACAACTTCGAGCTATAATAGCTGCGATACAGACTCCTCGTGAATTCTCCAATCCCATTTATAAACTCGACGCTGCAACACTGTAGTCTGCATCAGTAGGTATAGAGCTTATCTTAATCTCCCGATTCGTTTATATACGGTTTAATCTTTGGAGCGGGGTATAGGTGCCCAGAAAACGATTATTTTCAATGAATGTGACTCGCATTCTCAATTGCAGACGTATAAAACCGTTCAATTTCGTCCAAGATGAAAGAAAGAGATGCGCTACGTTATACACTCCGTCTGTATCGGATTGTATTTCCGTAAATAGTCGTGATCGTCGATTGTCAACGGCTGGAAGACGCCGTGATACGCAGCCCGGATTTCCATGCAAACGTTGCGGGGCGACAAGACGCGCGCGGCAGCGCGTACAGCCAATCCGCGCGCGATGTGTCGCTCCGCAACGCTTGCCTAGAGATCCGGACTGAAGATCATGGCGTCTCCCAGCCGTTGACGATCGACAATCACCACGCCTTACAGAAATACAATCAGAGGCGTTATTATTGCGTGAAACAACGCAATTTGCATCTAGAATCGGGCTACGGAGGTTTTTTTGGGTCCATGATGCGCACGCTTCGATAATAATCGGAATAAGGGACACGCCCGCAATTTACGATGCATGCAAATTTAATTTTTCTCGATTAGATCGAACCTATTCTTAATGAATGATGGAGCGAATCCTTTCAGATCGTTCTATAGCGTCGTCTTCGAGTTATTCGCGAAATGATGTCGAGGTCGGTGAAGAGTGGGTATAGCACGCTCTTAAAGCTGCTACTTTACGGGCAGACTGTACATGCCTTTGCCCTTCATCTACCCGCGCACTAGCCGTAACTCGTGACGTTAATTAATGGCGTTCGTTATTTAAACGGCCGAGAAGAAATGTGTTTTCTAATGTTTCGCTCAAGTTCAGCAGCGAGCTGCGCTTTCTGTATTGCGCCTTGTGCTCTCGTGTGCATTGTGCGCATGGTGGCGCGAGAGTCCCTCCGAGGATACTTGACGGAAGTGAGAAACAGTTTGCTTCAAAACTGCAAAACGCAATTAGCGTACCTAGATTGGCTTTGAGAATAAAAAACGAGGATTTGTAGCGGTGATTATTTAACATTGTTGCAATAAACACGTACGCAGTGAATTTAAGAAAAAAATGGAATGCGATAGAGATGATATATGTAATACCGGGTTTTTTCATTCTTGGATATGTTCCGGTACTGAATCAGCGACTTAAGTTTCCGTTATTCTACTGTCCTTGAAGTCTTTGGGTGGAAACATCTCTGGAACTGTATGTCGGAGGAAGAAAATGACGGAAAGCTACATTTTGAAGCATTTTTCACGCTCTTTCGTCTGATTGTATTGTCTTGCTCGCACCTACATATCAGAAGACATGCCGAAAGATCATTATCGAAGCTAAAAGTCGGTTTATATTGATTGATGTCATTTTTTAGATTTTTGAGATGCTAATTTTTTTTTTTTGTTTTGTAAGTTCGAAAAGTTCCGGAGCTTCAATTTGTTCTCTGAGGAAATAGGTGCAATTTAGGAAATAAAAATAAATAGGAACAAAACAGCAGACAAAAAATTTAAAAAAATCGAAAAATCTTCAATATTACGTAATTCGGGAAAAAAACTGACTTTTAGTTTGTTAAATGCAGTTATCGAAATGATTTAACCCGAAAATGTCTGCAAGGATGGTGAAATAACGGAAACTTTAACAGTTCGTACTGCAGCAGCAAAAATAGTCAAATATCTATTTTATATTTAAAAAAAATAAAAAAAATTGAAAAAAGCTGCTAATTCTGGAAGTACAGGAACATATCCAGATGAAATCGAACGAATCGGTGAAATCGAGGTCTTGTTCTGGTCCGGATCGCATGGAATCCATCAGATTCAATTGATGTTCGAGTTATCAACGAATGCAAAACGTATATCAGAATCAAATCATAATCAGGAGAATTTCATTTCCCTGATTATTTATTTTCTGTCGGTTTCATCACAAGGAATCAGCTGGAAGTGTGGCCCTAACGAAAATCGAAAGCCTTTCGAACACAATGAAAGTGGGACAGTCATAAATAGCGAAGCAAAACCTGCCGATATGCCGAACGCCAAACTGACTGGGTGGCACTATCCTACGATTGAATTTTGTAATTAGAACTTCGTCACGCGAGGTCGTAAGGTCTCGTGACCACGGTCTGTGCGAGGTGTATAAGCTCTGGGTATACGCCAGGAAATCTCCGTCGCGATATGTAATTTGATGTATTTTATCGCCTGACTAATTTATCGTTATTTAGAAATCTACGAATTCCATGGGAATTGGGAGCAATAGAACACTGTATTCGAAGTCTCGATAAATTTTTTTCTTGTTCAATAATTGACGATTGATTAAGGGTGGCCAATATAAAGATAACACGACTGAAATAATTGCGAGATGATTTTTAGAATGGGAACCAAGCTTCTGAATGCGGAAGAGCAATGCCAATCTCTTCGAATTGCATCTACAGATCTATGAGCCAGAAAAGTTTGAATTGAAAACCTTGATATCTGTGATGCGTAAGGAGCATTCTGTTATAATAAGATATCAAAAAAGCTTCTTGCGCCATGAATTTCAAGTACTTTTCTACCTTATTTGTGCATATAAAGTTTCAAGAGATTCACGTGCTTTCTCATAGTGGAAATTATTTTACAGACGTATCGATGAAGTCTTCTGTACTCAGGCCCCCATTGGAACCTTATTCTTTCATATTGTATGCGATATTGTATTAAAAGAAGTAAAAAATTGAAAAAAGTATATAAACCGCTAACCAATTTACTTTCGCAGAAAATTTATTGCCTTGTTCATTATGCTATACAAAAACCAGTATCTTCAATTATAACGGTAGATCGTACAAATCAACGCACTCACAATCAGTATAAAATTTAGACGGTCGCTTGTTTTTGAATTAAAAAAAAATTGAAAATAACCTCATATGAGTGATGATTTCACCAATTATTATAACCAGGTTTCTAACTCCACGCGCCCCTCATTCCAGTCACAATTGGAATCCAAAAGTATCTTTTTTTTTTACATTTTTTTGATCCCTCGTGATTTTTTCGAAAATGATAGAAGCTTCAAGTAATGTATTTATCAATTATGGATTTATATACGTATATTTAATCATACTTGTATATAATTGACATAATGCAATTAATTACGCTGTATACCTACCCCTCGCAAATATCCGGATCAGAAATATTGACATTTTACGGTAATTCGTCTTTCCTCATAGCCCATCTCTCCTGGAATGACCCCAGGAAGATTTCCACCTCATTGAGATAATGAGCAATACGCCCGAATTCCAATATCGGAATATCTATGCGAGCTATGTACAGCCAGCCCTTATTATATCAGTAATATCTATCATACATGGGCTGCTTTGTAAAACTGATCCAGGTCTAGGTCCCTATGAGTAATGGTTTTTCGCCTGCGTATACCTAATAGGTATACGTGCGCAGTAATTCTCCTCCATATACCGTATATACCGGATGAAATAGTTGTTCATCTCCAAATACTTGAATGGAGATTGGCAATATACGAAGGGTGAGTCAATCGGTCGACGAAGACTTCATCTCGTTATACGCTGCACCAAAGAATCATCTATATAAATAACAATACCTATAGAGTCCAATCGAAGAGAGAGAAAAAGAGAAAAAGGAAGAAATCAAGGAACGGTGGAACCAGTCGATGCGCGTGTCTATTTGTTTTTTGTTTTGTTTATTTTTGCAAATAAATTAGGAATTGCAAAGAAAAAATGAAACTCGTAACGTTGCTTTTGTCCGAGAGGTTAATCACTTATGAAATCGTGTACACCCCTTTTTTTCGAAATCTTTTAGAATCTCTGATATTTGTTGGAATGATTTGAAAACTCGGAAAATCTCTGAAATCATGTGAAATCTTTGGAAGTCGTGTTGCAACTTTTTGAAATGTTTTGAAATGTTTTGAAATCTCGGAAATATCGTGAGATCTTTTGAAATCATTTGCAATCCTTTGTAATCTTTAGAATCCCGTGAAATGATTCGAAATTTCGTGAAACCTCTGCAATCGTTTGCAATGTTTTCTTTTAAATTCTTTCGAAATCCTAGAAATCTTTGAAAGCTTTCCAAATTCCTGAGATCTCGTGAAATCTTTGGAACCTCGCTGAATCTCTAGAACCTTTCGCAATCTTTTGGAATCCTGAAATTTTGAAATCTGAAGATCTTGAAACGGTGTACGTCGAAATTGACAAGTGATTGACTCCTCGCTTCTCTCTGAAAATTGAATCCAAAAAGAAAAACACTTCGAATGGAATTTTTGGGATTCTGAATGACGATGAGTTGCATATGTTTGCTTTGGATTAAAACAATGACCGGCATGCGTAATTACGATGCACGACGAGTTCCACTGTATTTCAATAATCACTCGATGAACAATTATCAGAAAAGGCTCTGGCCCTCTCCGTCCGTCTCGAATTGATTTTCAGTTGCACCTCTATCATCAGGTTTAAAAAAATTCTCTACTGTTTTAGTGCATAGCGATATATGTATAACGCGTTTATACACATATTCGTTATTTTAATTTATCGCTCAGCGACGTGCAGCTGCTTGACGTTCCCATTACGTTCTTTTTCTTTTTTCCTCTCTTTTTCTTCTTTTTATACCACTTTATTTATTACACACGAAAACAAGCGAGTGATTGACTGAGTCACGGAAAGTAGTAGTAGCAGTTGACGTCATAGTCGCAAAAGCTACGCGTTTCTTTCGAGGGGTAAATTAATGTGTCTGGGTCATTTGATCGAAATATCTTATAGTTACGCTTTGATAATCACACATATACTTTATTGACTTGTATTACACCACATTACACGTACATACATCATGGGTCATTTCATGCCAACTGAACTAACGTCCGACCATGACCGTCTCGGATTTGATCCACGATTCTGTCATTATTTCAACTCTAAGATATTCCCAAATTTTTTCTTCAAATTTTTATTTTCACAAACCATTATTCATCTTCGAATCTTTTATAGACTTGAAGGAATCGAACCCTCGTGTGTAGGTGTGTTAGCTCCGTTGACTTTGTAGAGGGATCGAGATCGAACCTTCTAACATGTGGGGAACTCTTGAATTTGTATGAAGGAGTCGAACCCCTTCAGGTATGCGGCGTTTCGTCTTGGGTACAGCAACAGACTCGTCAGTAGGGCTGCGCCACTGTACTCTGCCCTAGACGCCGTGTCCGGTAGTGGACGTTAGGTATTATAAGGAATCGGTATATATACGAACCGAGTGTTTGTCCTAGCACTAGCGAGAGAGATGTAGCTAGGCGTAGCCGCGTAGCGGGCGTATTAGGAATTATGTCAGTCCCCACAGACTGAAACAAAAACGCATCTTTTGATTTATTTATTTTTTCATAAAATCTAAAAAATTCTGTATTACAAGACGACAATTTTCTTGTTTCCTTTTTGTTTCAGGTAAGCGGGTCAATTTCAATTTTACAATTACATCACTGACGTAGCTTCGGCGTAGAGGCCGCTCCCGATGGTAATCATCGACCATTTGCTTAATCACGTTGTATTGTACTCTGGATCCTATGTACAGTTTACCTAGATTCAACGAACAGCAGCTATTGCGTTAGGAAGGAAATGAGTCGAGAATATAGAACTTCCTTTGAATTGATCGCGTAGCAGTATTCTACGAACGTATTTCAATTCGCTATAGAATATACAATTGATTTAATTCACTTATAAAACTTTGGGATAATTTCGCATTAACCGAATCGTGCAGTCCTGAACATATTCCGGCAGCTGCGACGACGAGTCGAATAAATTCCTTGAAATTAAGTCAGTATTTCGAAAGAATTTAAGGAATCCATCTCAGGAATGATTGTTTTTTAATCACTGGTATACTGTGGAGAAATATTCCTTCTACTCAGTCTTTTCACGATTGATTACTATAGCGTTTGGAACATAATTTGAAATTATTGGATAAATTCTTCGTCCTGAAATGTACTTTTCGAAGAAAATAATCTGAAAATACCTCCAACACTCTTGTAATCGGAAAAGCTTGCATTCACAGTATCAAGAAATAAAAAGCTCAATAAGTCAGGAAAATGTAGAGCCGGATTATACAGTTTGGTCAATAAATCTGTAAAGCGCATTTCCGCGGCGGAGAAACGTAATAAAAAGAGGTGAAGAGTAGGTGAATCGAATTAGAAGTGAATCTCGATATTGGTGGTACGTATAAAAAAGCCATATAGGAAATTTCAAAAGTTTTTCCAAACTTGTAGAAAATTCTTTCTATATTTGTCAACGCGCGGGATTTCTATATCGTCGAAGTAAAATAGAGACTCGGTTTGATCCGAGAAAGTTAGATCGAAGAAATACGGTTGAATGAAGACCTTTCCGAAGATAAATACCGCCATAAAGCTTTTTAACGAACGTCGGAGAGAACTGGGAACGACTACCATTTCCGATGGGACCAAAACCGACCGAATATTTTCGTCTACGCGATTCTACGGTTGCGATATCCGCGAAACTCCAGTCTGCGACTGATATCCACCCTCGTCTTTCGCAAACACTTCAGTTTATTTCTTATCAATGAGTATAGACGCATCTATATACGTCTATTCGGTTTTATACCATTTCAACGTAAACAATCCCGACTGCGATTCGAAAAATTGAAATTCAGTTTAATAACTTCCGATGAAAATTATCTTTAGTTTCATTTTTTGTTTCTGATACTTGAAACTCGCTATTCCGTAGACATAAGCATCGTATAGTTACATAAACGTGTACGACCACCGGAAGACTGTTGATATCGAGTTTCACTCGATCTGGTTAAATGGGGTGAGGAAATGTCGAGTAAGGAAGCTGCACCGTTGCACATTTCTCCTTCGTTGGTGATAAAATTTCCAGAATTTTTATCGATGTAAAGTCTATCCCTCACGCGTGGAAGACTCTAATGAAATTCGCATTTCGCTGCACCTATGATAGATACACATATATATCTCGGATCTCGTTTCACAGGCAGAAAATATTCGCTCTAAACGGATCTGTATACAACCCTAACGTTTTTTGAGGACATGGACCCGATTTTTGTAGAATCAACTTTTGAGACTTATAGGTGTGAAGAGTATATTTGATTGCCATCAAAGCGCCAAAGAAATTGGTATAAATAATCGATTAAATTTTCATTGCAATACAAATCCTTCGATTTTTTGTTCATTGATGGCGATTATCGTTCATCGCCAGTCCAAATATACGAAAACCAATCTTCAGAATGTAAAGATGGCGACTGTAGTAAATAATAGACATATGTCCTGTTCCAGGCCTTTATTCTACGTAACCTGACCTACAAATCTTGGTGTTAAAAACTCTCGCATCTTACATCACGTGGCCACCAGCATAGATTGAAGTGAGCTCTGTGAAATGACTTAGGTCAACTGTTGCCTTAATTTCGAGGTCAATTTCGGTCCGAACTAAATTCGGCTGCGTAGGCCCACTCGATACTGATGTAATCCTGGCGTGGACTGGGATTATCAATAAATATTCAGATTTCAATACATTTTCGGAATTTTAAAGTCCGTATACCGAAAATAACAAAAATTCGAATTTTCTCGAATTTTCTGCAGGCGAACGAGCGAATATTTTCAAGAACTTCTAGTCTACGCTAGAACCACGTCCGAGCACTGCATGTACAAAAAATTATGGATCGATAGGACTAATAGGCAGTTAGTCATTAAGCCAACGGTTGATCCATGTCATTTTTACCGAGCTCACTTTAATCTACACTGGTGACCACATGATGTAAGAGAGAGATCTACGGGTTTTTAACATCAAGATTTATAGGTGAAATTATGTAGAATAAAGAGCCAAAACAGGATATCTGCAGTTCGTTATTTACCTCAGTCGCCACAATCCCCGAAGATGTGTCTAATTTTCATATGATGAGCATATATCTTATCCCCGTGAAATATTAAATCACCGAAAGCATCTTTCGACGGAGTCTGATAAAAGTGATATTTATTAAAAATTTATTACTCTTGCACCCATTTCACGATCGTATATACGATCTCCGTTTCCATATCATATGAAGTTTTCGGTGTCAAGTGTAGGTGGTATCCTTGTCCCTTCATTTTCCTACGTACGAGGTATTTTACGCTGTCGAGATTACAGAACCGCATACACACACTGACGCATGTACGTTTATGTACCCTACAACCCCGAGAGCTTTGAAGCGTGTTTGGCGTACCTAGTTCGTTTCGTTTTGGTCGCATCACAGACGCGCGGCAGTAGATGCAGTACGGATGAGTGAATGGTGTAGCTCCACCATCCATTTCGCGAATTGGAAACGAGTAAAGCTTGCGGTAGATCAAACGGCAGAAGTTCTCGCCTGCGACAACTGCGTATTGCCAACGATCTCATTTTACATGCCACGTGTTTAGATCCGCGTCGTTTATCCACCCGCTGATTTCAAATCCTGATGAATTTTATCTGAACAGTTGTTCGAATCTAAAAATTGTCAGTTCCATTTTCTATCCAGAACAGTTGCCTGTCGCAGAGAGGGATGCAAATTGATCTTATTTATCGTATCGATATCAATGTACCAGCTTTTATTCTATCTCCTTAGATGTGGATATAATGTATACGATTATTGATTTCTCGAATCGGGGAGTGCACCGACTCCTCGAGTGCTACTCCGAACAGAGAGCAAACAAACCGATACCAGCTCTAGGTATGAGTTTCGAGAGTAGCAATCTAGATTTCACTTCGAACTCCTGGTGCAGCTTGCAATGAGAAAACTAGAAAACTTATTCCTACTCGAATATCTGTATCGAGTCTCTGGACGCGATCTACAGAGGATGCGATTCAGAGTTCCTAATGACTGAAGACAAAAATTTGCTCAGCATTTTGCAGGCATTGGGGTGTCCGAAAAAAATCTACATTTCATTTATTTTTTTACCGTTTTTTCACCGGCGCAAGCCGTTTTTTATGTTTTCTCCGAAGCGTCGCGGTGAAGTGAGAAATAAAGTTTGTCGGTTGGTTGTCGATGCAGTTCACTGACTTGTTTGGTGGAAAAAGACACGCTGCGTCTGTTCTCTTCGAATGCGACTGCAGTACTTAGGGACGTGGGTATATACCTATAATGGCGACAAACAGTCGGCAGCTGCACGGCGTGACGCACACCGAATAAAAGTAACGATTTCCCAAAATGGTATCCCCCTTATCCTGGAAGTTATCCCGGAACTTTAATGAAGGATAATTGGAGTTTGAATTGACGGATCCGAAAGTGAATGTAAAAAGTTTCGAACCCCGTGCTAATTGTTTCGAATGAGTACCCACCGGGAGCTTACGGTATATCTTGTTGCGATTCCATCTGAAATAAAGCCAGGAAAAGTAAAGGAGAAAAATTATGAAGGTAGTTATTGTCCGGGCGATTGCCAAAGCAGCGAGCAGGCAACGCAAGGCTGCTACAGCAGCAATTGAGGTAACTTTTTCGATTAAAACTTTCCGGTGTAGGTATTCCGAACCTTTTTTTTTGCAAGAATGTATACGGGTGCCAGATTTGCTGAATCAATTACGTCGAGTGTCTGGTATTATAGACTCGAGTATAAAATACTGAAATAACCGTATACCTATAATACGATAGAATTCCACAAATTCTCAGACTCGCGCGGTATGACTACGCAGGAAGGAAATATCTCGTTCAATATCTTACCTCAAGTAGAGAAAAAGTACTTCCGATATACCAACCAGCTATCTACAGGGGCTCCGGCTTCTCGCGATTCCCCTTATTTTATATTTTTAACGAGGTAAACAGTGACGTAGATATATGTATATATAAAACTGCGCACGTATGAGAAACGCCGTGGAGGAATCATCCGGATGAAAATGTGCATACCGGTGACGATATAGGTATACGGATTAGAAGCGAGAGATCAGAACGATTAATCATTTTCCCCTCTTAATAGTTGCTAAGTTGTTTGCCGGAAAATTCTATACGAGAATAGGCGAGGCGAAGTATACTCGTAATTGCCAGTTTCTCATTGCCCTAATTTTTTTCTTAATTGAAGTTAGTTTCAAGGGAAGATAATTGGAGGGATAAAACGACAGTTTCGAGAACCTGCAGCGCTGCTCCGGCTCCGAAAATATAATCAGAGAAGATGCAGAAATTCTTACGCGGACTACATGTTCAAATTTCTACCCCAAGTTTATTCGATACGGTGTTATTCGAAAAGTTTAAGTTATCGTGACAAATGAAGATTTGTCGAAGCTAAACAGAACTCAAATTCACTTCGTGAATAACGCGAATCGTCCGAAATAATGAAAGAAGGAGACGAATAGAAGAGGTGCCGTATTTAAGGTCTGCAGTCGCCATGGACATCGGTTGACGGAGTCACAGAGACAATAGTATATGTCGTGCAACGAGTGCGGGAAGTTAGCGATTCCCGTCGAGTGTGAAGTTTGCGCGAGCGCTGCATCCACACCAGTCAGAAGTGCCAACCCATACGAGTTACACATCCTATTTTGTGTAACACTTGTAATGGGAAGTTCAACTCTAGAAAATGGAAAACAGATCAAATGACTACAACTCCGAGTAGCAAATTAACTCAATCGCCGTTAACCCGAAACTTTCGCGGCAAAGCCCTGGTCGTGTCCATGGGCGATGGGGGGTTTATGAAAAAATAATTAGTTCAAGTTTTCTAATTCTTTATTATTCTTATCAAATTGAGATGAACAAAATCACAGAGACTTTTTCACATGCATTATTACGTTAACATGTGAAGTTTTTTTGTTCTTATTGTTATAACAATTTTACTCTTTTTCTGCAAGGCAGCGGACGCGATCGTAGTCACCACTCATCACGTTCGATGGCACTAGCTACGGCGGTTTATCTCGCAAATCTGTATCTTAATACATGGTATATTACCCAATAGTTTTTCGACAACGGTTTTTGAACTGTTAGGGAATCGACCGCTTCGCGCACCCCCTACGGTGCGGGAGTCGAGCTTCCCATGCAGGAGTTACAAAAAGAAATTACATCCCATGGCCATTTTTTTCATTAACTTTATATTGAGCTCTATTCTTGTTTCGTTTTTGACTATTCGCGTCTTATCACCTCCTCACCGAAGTCTCCGTTTCTAATTCTTTTTCTTCTTCTTCTTCGTCGTCTCCTTTCATTCCCTTTTCAGGTTCAAAGTTTTCCAGTAATCTTAGCGAATCGCCTAGTTTTGCGCGCGGTTCGTTCCAGGTTTTTGGTTCTTTGTTAATAAACGCTGACGCTACCAGCTACTCGGCTTATTCCGCGAAGAACTTTGCCTTTTTGATATTCTTCTGCAGGGGATATCAGCTGCCCTCGTACACCGAATCCGTGTTTCGTTCCAGCAATCTATTCCTTTTTTTTAAATCATTTTCTTATCCTCCCGCCGTTTTTGATAAGAGTAATTAAACAACTTCTGTAATATAATCGGAGCGTTAACCACTCACTTTTACCTCGTCAAACCGTCCCGCTGCTCTCGACCCACGCCAAGGAGCCTGCATTTATTAGAATTTTTCAAGGGCTGCTCTGAACACCGTTTCGACATAATCCTAGTTCTGAACTTTGGAATGAGCTCACCCGCGTTTAATTCAGTCATCAGAGTAAATATTCATCCGACCTACCGCGGATGAAGGACATTTGCATTCATAACATTAACACGTCACCTCTCATCCTGACTTCGAAGTGTTTTTTTTTTTTATTTTTCGCTCTTTGCCTGTGCAATTTTTCTGTACCATCAGTAATTCGATTGATGTATACAATTTTTTTTTTGGTCATCACCAAGCGCCGATGTATAAAAGGATACGCGGGCTATACAGTCTTCGATGACGTCATTTTTCTGTATTTGGATTTGCAGAGATATAATACTCGTTACAGACGTACTATATATACCCTGAATGTATATATTATTAGATGTGAAAGGAGAGACAAAAAGAAAGGAAAAAAAATTTATAAATTTCGGTTTACGAAGTGAATGGAATGACAGCACGTGTGTATGTTACGTACAATATGTGAACATACAATCACATATCATGCACAAAACCAGTCAGCAGTGAGTTTGCGTGGTTGACACCGAACACCCATCGTCTGGCGCCATTGCGCCAGCCTATTCCCAACCTTGAACCCCATACCACGACCGTTCCCACAGGCAGCTTCGTGGTTTTCGTAAAAAGAGGGGGAAAAAAAAAAGGAAAAAACCTACAACAACCTTTCAAGGAAAGAAACACCCGTAATGTATTTTTAAAGTTACATATCGAGTTTCATTACATACTGTAACGCACGTTCGTACAAACAAGTCCACCAATGCTTACGTTAGTCGTCGACTAGATTCAGTCCCTCTTACCACTGCTTTTCTGAAATTTCAGAACCGATCATTCGTCGTGTTTTTTTCCCCTACAAATCTGAATTCGCAAATGATTTTTGAATATATTTATATTTCACCGATTCTCTCCCCTTCTCGATCCACCTCGTACGCACGCGATGTGTTAATGTGTATGAAATGAATCTGGAGACTCGCCGAACCTAAGATGCGCCCACGCCTCTCGTGCGTCGAAGGAATGTTGTGTTTGGTGTCGACGCACACACATGTGTGTTCTTTGCAGGACCGAGCTAGATCGTCCCTTTAGTTTCGTTACCACTTAGGATGTTCAGGCTGTAGTGAATATCCTCGCAAATTGACACGGTATAAGTATACCGGTCTTATCCTGGTCGTATGGAGTCTCGAGCCATCGGACTATATCTCCGCTGCGGTTAGGTGGATAAATATCAGGCTCATGTCAGTTCGGCTGATAATGATAATAATCGCCTCATGCAGCAGGCATTTCCTCCCATGAGATATTTATGCTTAACTCGCACTCGGGGAAGGACAATACTTGGGCTGATTTTTTTACTTCTTTACCCTGCGTAGGAGGCTCCTCGGGATTACGAACGCACGGTAAACATGGGATGCGATGAAAGACATAATTGAGGATAAGAAAACAGGAGAGCGAGAAAGTGAATATAATTGATGAATCAGCCGTGGCTTCACGATTTACGCACATGATACGTACACCTATACGTACGAAAGGGTGCCTTCACCGTTTCTGTGTACATATACGCGCGAAGATCAGTGCCATCCGATATATCTCAATTAAAATTACTTCCAAGTATGAACGTAACGTTGTGTACAGACGCTTCCACACTGCAAATATATTTCTTCTTTATTATATACATGTATACCCTTATTAATTATACCCCAGTCATTTTCGTGACTGGAATATAAATTTCTCCCTCATTATAGGTAGGTATACTCGGGGATTGTCAGTATAAAGTAAGTCGGATAAGATCATAAATAAGCCAATCAATTATTATTTCTTATTATAGTATAGGTATAATAATACATAAAACTGTTTATAAAATGAATAAAGTATGAAGTCAAGATCGTGTATCATTCCTGATTTCGTACAACTACAGAATTAGTGGATCTTCTCATTCCCTCGGCCTTTTACTCGTATAAGAATTATGTCAATAATATCCTCAATACTCCTCGAATCGATTGAATAAATATACGAAAAATTATTTCGACGTTGTGACTATTTTTTGACGTTTGACTATTCACGGTAAATATTCGGAAATTAATAACGGTTTGCGTAAGAAAATCTGAAAAAGGAGCAAGTGTCTCTCAGAATCGGAACAATACGTTATAAAAAAACAACCATGGATCAAATCCGAGATGGTCGGGGTCAGACGTTGGTCGAGTCGGCATGGAATACCCCATATATGTATATTAAGTAATACTCTGACTTCGTCTTACGTACTGATTCATAAACACCGAACACACAGGCGAAGGAAATGTTGCGGCCGCTAGGAGAGAGGATGTGAGGATCGTTCGGGAACGGCTAGTTAACAGTCGGTGCGCACACGCCACGCCGTCCGGACGCCAGGCAGTCAGTCGCAGTCAGTCGAACATCGTATTCGAGTTTCCTTCTGGCGAAGTGAACAATCGCGTCCTTTCTGTCGGCCCGATCGTTTCTATCGGTAGAAATCCGAGGGGGTGACGCGCGGATAGATCAGCTCGCCAGTTCCGATCGGAGTTTCGAAGTGTTTGTTATACTAATTATCAGTTATCTCGTTTGACGCTGTAATACTGAAAAGTCCGAGGAAACCGTGGCTATCTTATCTCCCGCCATATACCGCACGTCACTTTCGGTGAGGAAGGAAAGTGAAATCGTAAGTGATGTGTAATATAGAGGAGAGTAAGACTAAAGTACCGAAGATCAGTATTAGCTAGTGTGTCCCATCGCAGTGTATTTCTATCATTCTTCATCTCATCGCTCGGTAACTGAACATTTCTCGATTCTACACGTTTGGAAGTTACCGAATCGATTAGCAGCCGCAGCAATCTTCGAGTCCGCTACGTCAAATCGTCAAAAATGTTTCCTAGATGTGATCGAAAGTCGATCCGCGATTAGCTCACGATCGCTATAGCGGCAGTGAATCGGGATCTGCGGACCGTTCATTTCTTACTAATTAAAAGAAGTGTGAAGGTCACGTGTTATTAAGTCATCAGTCGCGCGGTATTGAATACCATACATATGTGTATACTTGTACGTGTTTATGTGTATTTCTCGCAATCTACTATCTACGTTACGCGCGTGTATACACTTGGATGATATATTAGTTCGAAAACGATAAAATGAATTTTCTTCACCCTATGTCAGAGATTATAGTCGGGTGGAGGAACTATATCGGTGCCGAATAAATTGACCCCTGTATTTTAATCCGGCAATGATTAATTTCGACAATTTTCATCGATATAATATTGTAAGACAGCAGAGCTGTCATGGAGAATCGACTTCCTGGAGCGTTTTATATCATGGTGGCTAGTTTTATTATTGCAATATAAATATTCGCCCCATGTCGTTTGCTGTTATACCATAGGACATATACATCATTTGTAATCGAGTTGCAGGTTCATTCGTGTGTAGTTGGTATACAACGCTGACGCAGACGGTCTCTGTATGACGTAGCATATCTCTTTGGACGGTACGGTGTTCCGTCTTCGGCTGCATTTCATTAGATACAGTAACTCCGGAAGTGAAGTTTTCCTTTCTACCCTTTTTCAATATCTAAAGCCAAATGAGTCCAAGAATTTATAGGAATTGAATTTTAACTGCTGATTATAAAAAGCCTTTCATATCGACTCGTCGTCGTATTTAATGTCTGCAACATTTGCTTCGGAAAGTACCATTAATTTTATCGAAGGGCCGTCATATAGGCCTTTATAAAAAGGAAAAATAGATAAGCTATAAATCTTGGGTTATATGTATTACACGGAGATAGCTCTTCTCTTCTTTATTCTCTGACGAAGCAATTTCATCTTTGTGGTCGTTGACGGTAAAATCTTGCTTCTCCATCGTCAGCAAGAAAATAATTATTGCCGAAGCTCATTTTATTAGAAAAAATATATAAATAAACCAGTGAGAACATTATGCACTTCTGTTGCGGTTCATACGTCGGTTTTAAATAACTGAAAACCTTCACTTTAATAATATGAAAAATAATTTTCTTTATCGCTTCATACTTTGACGAAGTCAATTTTATAGGCAAAGGTATACTAATGGAAATAGTTATAGATGCACTCGGCTACCGTTGGTCGAGGACAACTCAACTGTTATAGTAACGCATCGTGACTGAGCTCATCGTTCGCCCACAAATACCTGACCTTCCACACTACCTACCTGACGGAACTCATACCTAGTACTTACATGCATGTTTACGCAGAAATCTGATTCTCGAGATTTTTAAGATCACCTATAAGAGGGTTAAGGCCGCAGTTTAAAGGAGAGAGTCATTTTGGAGGACTGCGATCCGTCAGTAACGCAATTCTTTCGCTATAATCTTTTAGAGCACAGATAACTAAAAGTAGGTGCATGTCTCGAAAAGAAGCCTTTTTTTTATAATATATATAGTTTTCAAAGTGCATGCGAGGGACTATTCACTACTCAGGAAATCATTTGATAAAGACGAATGAAATCGTTTGGAATCATCTGATTCCGGTATTCTGTAATCACGTTCTGAAATGAGAGAAAATAACTAAGAATCACATGAAATCGATTTCAATTGAAAATATTTCCACACTAATAATAGGAGTGAGTAACCCCTTCGTGTCTGTGTGTTTTTTTTTATTTTCTCTTTCACGCAAAATCTCGCGGTAACGTATTCCATTCGAAACCTCAGACAGGGCAACGTCAACTTTGCACTTTAGTCATGAAGCTAGTGTAATGACAAATAAATATTTCCACACGATATTATCGTTAATGGTGCATGACTCCAATCGTGTGTCATCGTCCGTTTAAGTATACGTTGGGTCACGTCGTAGTAAGAAACTGTTTAGAAACCGGAATGAAAAAGCTAATCAAGCTTATTTCGGTATTTTCACCATCAAATCGATAAAGTTCTGGATATTTGAACTCATTGTCAGTCGAAAAATTGAAGAAAGCGTTACCTCCCGCATCTGTTTTTCTTCGGTACTTTCCTCTTCCGTATTCGCTATATCGCGAATTTCAGCCGAGGTTTGATGAAATGTGATTCATTTTCACTGCCGAATCTTGTTTGGAGGCTTTTTTCCTCGCAGAATAATCCCGCCTTTGGAATACAAATAGTAGACATTTTCTATACATATTTTTATATATATTTATAAGCCCCGTGATAAATAATGCGTATAGATTAACTCGCGACGACCGTAGGGCCTATCCTAAACTCTAAAAGTTGATTAGCAATTAAAGTCCAACACCATTTCCCGCGGGTACTTCTACAGCGAAACCTAGTTTGCATGCAAGATCCGAATATGTTCAGGGCAATCAGTCATGGGATAGTTAACAGGAATTTTCCATTTATCAAACATTTTTGTTCTCTGGTACCGAATTTACGGTAAGCGAGAGGAATTATAACGGTGTAAATTCTTGCGCTGCAAAGAAACGAAAAAATGACACACGCATCGTCTAGATTTTTATTTGCAGGAAAAAAGAAAAACTTATTTCGCTGCACCGTTACAGAAGAGAGAATATTTCTCTATAATGTTAGTTGGAGACATTATGATTTCCAATTTTATAGATAGAAGGTACTTTTCTTTTGACAAGTTCTTCAAATATTTCTAGTTCATATTTTTCACATCATATGTGTATTTTTGTCCGAAAGTTTGTCGACCAATTTCACACTTATCTTTCAAGACATCGGAATTCCAGTTTTTTTCCAAATTACCACAAGCGATGGCAATAGATTTTTCACGAAAATCTCAATTCCATGTAAATTTGAAACTCTTACTAACCGTCTCCTTTTCGACGGTGCGATACTCTTTGATCGTGAAAAAAATCCGAGAAATGCGCGTTACGGCTGCTCGTTGAACTGATCTGAGCTGCTCCGTGTATGTATAGAGTCATGTGGGGCAAGTGTGCGCAGCGGGTAAGAGTCCGCAGATTCATTATTTCAGAAACCGTTAAAATTAGAGAAAGAGACCGACTCCCTCCGGTACTTACTTCGACGTTGGACAAAAGACTCGAGTCTTGTCCGGCGTGGTTGCGCACTTTTGTCAATATTGGCCAGTAAAATTTTTTGTTAAAAATCATGTTTTTTCATTTTCGATTCAAAAACTTTCGTACTTGTGTCGCGGTATTTATTACTTGTCATATACGAACGTGCACGTTATTCTATCTAGTTCGACGTGTACCATTACAAAGCTTGATAAAATGACGCAATTATGAATAATTTTAAGTGAATTCCGTTCGGACAGTTAGGGGTAAGCGTGCGCGTAAGCTTGTCGAGTAAAAGTGCGCATATTTGCACGCGTACTATTGCTATCAAAAGTGTATTTTTATAGGTATGTGATATATGCACCGATGAATGAGATTTTGTTATCGTTAGTTCAAATTGATCTCATATTAATTTTTTTCAGATTTTAGAAATGTTGATCTCTGAGTAATAACGATATAAATATAGATAAATAATATAGATGACATAATATATATCCCTATATAGGTATATCATATATAAATGATAAAAGATGAATATATGAATAAATAATAATATTTATGTTATCAAATATATAGTTGAAGTATATTTAAATACATTAAAGTTTTGGTTACTACAACTGCGCACACTTGCCCTATATTGGGGTAAAAGTACGCATTTTGACGAGGTTTTATTTTTCTTTTTTTCTAGAATCACAAGTAAGTAAGTCCAATTCTGATTTTCATAAATTGTGAATTAATGAAGGCTTAAAATAAATGACTTTGTTTTATTTTATTCCACTCAAAATTTTCAACCTTACAACAATTTAAAGAAAAAATGCGCACTTTTGCCCCACATGACTCTAAGTTGTTTTCCACCGCGGGAAAATCGGCTCGATCTAGTTAACCCCGTGCCGGTAAACTTGTTGTTGGAATATACTCTCTTAGTCTCTTTGTCCCACGAGACTCGAGCGTGAGCAGATTCGCGATTTTCTCTGAGCTGTCTCCGATGAGCCCTGAAATCTTTTCGTCTCGTTCGATAACAGCATCTTTCATGACGTCGTTGAAATTCGGCATGAAATCGTTAAATCGCTTTCCTCTCCATCGGTATAAACCATAGTTTAGCCCCATAGTTTTGCGAGTGGTTCTATTCACCGATTTAGTACCTACACACAACACACTTCAGCCCCTCTAGTTTCTTAATTGGATCCTCTTGTTCGTCGCGAACGTCTAAACTAGACTTTAATCTGAGTTCTCCTTTTCTGAGCTGTTACGTCTTCATACTCTCGGCTCTCTAACATGACGGTTGTTACACAAGGTCCTTGCTTCCTCTTCCGAGCCCTAATTTTCCATTTTCCATTTTCCACTTCACGTTCTCTTTGCTAGACAAGAAAACACACCTCACGTCTTTTCCCTCCAGACAGACAACGAGATCCTCCGAGCAAGTGGGCAGCTCCTCCACCTCCTCCACCCCCATCTCGTCGGAGAAGTGTTTCGTGCCCCGCGAGAACCACTTCTTTGAATTTTTCAGACGTGTCTAGCCGACGCGAGTCGGTAGCCCCTGGAACGTTTCCCACTAGTAGTGAAACGACGTCCCGGAAACATGCCATCCTCACGTCTTGACGCAATCTTTGCGTTTCATATATCTACCCACGTCGAACGGTCGCGGAGGGTACGAAAAGTGTCCTTAATGGATCCAATGTTTGCCAAAACGAGAATATCGATACCCTCCCTCGATTCCCCCGTCGCGAATTCAATTCATCCAACCTTTTATGCAAAGTGAAAAAATAAGGGAATCGAGGGAAGAAGATAAATGTTAATGCCTACAGGGGCTGTTTGTTTCCCGTTTGCAATTGGCAGATTTGCAAAGATCTCTCATATGCGTGCAGGCTCGTTCGGTTGGAACAATATACGTGCGGCTGTACTTAAATTTGACCATCTGTCGACTCGTGGCACTTGCTGTTCTTGGATTCCGCTGGATATTGCCTCCCTAATTGCTTCATTACTGGCAGGACGGGGCGTTGATTGGAGCTCGGGTGACAGGGGCGATGAAATCCACGGGCTTGTGTCCGGTGCGTCGAGACGAGGTCACGGGGATCTGTATCTGTACCCGGGCAACATTAACGCCGTCTTTGATTTATGCCATGTCCTCTCTACGTGGCTATTACCATTATTCCGGCTACGTAAACCGCCCCGAGTGGTAACCAAGCTGCAGAAATGCTTTATCAGTGATTAAAAATCCCGTTTCAGGTTACGGGCTTCGAGCAACGGTCGTAATACTTGATTGTAGTTATTTTGAAAAAGCCTCAGGAAGGAGGAAGAGATATTGAATTTCGATCTCGAGGGTACAACGTACATATTTCGCGCAAAGTTTCAGCTGCACCTCGTGCTAGCTCTCCTTCCATTTAAATGCGACGGCTATTCTGGGCAACGAATGTCCGAAAGTTGTTTGAAGATGGGGAAAAGGAGACTGCCAGCTATCTGGAGCACATGTTCCCAGCGTCACCCTGACGGTATGGTACGCTGGTTTTCCATCCGTCTCGGCTCCGCCTTGCTGCCACCCTAATTTTAGGAACGTCCAAAAGCGTCCGACGCTCGACGCGATTCCTACATTTTAAACTTCTTCCTAGACTCTATTCGACCCGCGTTGCTCGTCTCCGTCTCTCATTTCCCATAGGAAATTTTGTCCCATCTTCATCTTCTTCTTTTTCTCCTTCCTCTTCTAAATTTAGACCGCTTTCCCGGATCACACTACACCGCACTATGTTACCATGAGCCACCAGCCAAACTATTCGGACCACTGGTCCCTATATGTGTATAATTCTGGATGGCCTATTCTTATGGGCATTTTGTGCTTATTAGAAGCCATGTAGCTTGCAGTAGTTTTGTCAAATTCAATATGGCGACGCGCACGAACTCGTGAAACGAAAGAATTCGATCTTTTATAATACGGTAAATGGTGCAGCTTTGCACAACCTTGAGATTATGTCTCAAGTTTCGTTTACATTCTATTTGGAACGATGTCAATTCTCTTTATCTAGATTTTCCGTGAACGTTGCAGCTTTCCAAGGATGGCTGCAACTAATGAATTTAGGTTTGTCTTTTGTTCCTAGAAACAGCAGACTCTGTTCCGAGTACTTATTTACCAAGTTAGCAACCCGGAAAGGGATGCTTGATGTCTTTGCAAGAAGCATGGATTACGATATCGATTCTCCTAATTTGACTTCAGAAATAGAATTAATTTCCATCTCTTTCAACAAAACTTTTCATATCATCATTTGAATCTCCCGCTAAAATTGACAAAAGTACTGCGAGCAGCGTCGCTTCCTCGTAGCTTCAATTCGGCACGAAAATTTTACCACGGGATACGTTATCCGGTGTTGCGTAGAGATCAGTGTTCGGGCTGAACTCTACTCCCTAAGTAGATCAAACAGGCTTACTAGCCAACTTACTTATCCAGGGTTGCCATCGACCACAAGATGGCAAAACTGAAATAGTAGGTACATCGCCCTCAAAACTATTTCAGTAAACTCTGCCTACCAGTACGGAATGCAAGCGAGGAGATGTCATCGTAGAGCTAGAATTTCAACGTTCTACGTTCTATCTTGTACATACATACCTACTAGTTGCCGCATATTTGTTTATCATTTTGCCGAGCTGGTATTTACACATATATCAGGATATGCAAAAATGAATCGACATTCTTTCTATTTCGAATTCCCAAAAAAATCTCTGGAATGAACGTCAAATAACGAACCTCTGTTATCAACGTCCAAACGGTGGCTCTTTCCATTTGAATCACTGTCAAAACCTCACATGTTCATATAACTTGACCGGGACAAGTAGTACGAAAGTCTGTCTCGGTGCTCAGGAGTTTGTTGGGTCACTGATTCCGATTCTGAGGTCTGAAATTCCATACTCAAAATGGTGGATCCAATTTAAATGTATATTTGAATTATTCAATTATTCAAGATATCAGTTGTACAAGTGTTCGAAGTTTGAAACTTTCGATTCGGAAGCAGCGGCCCAAAAACACGACGGAAACCATAAGGCGGACTTTCGGACCACTTGGTCTGCTCGGGTTGTACGAACGTCTCAGGTTTGGCGAGTTAATCAAATGGAATCATTATTTGAGGTAATCCCAGAGGTAGGGGTAAGAAATAATAAAACAAATGTCAGTTTGTTTTGTCACACACTGATCTGTGTAAATACGGAATAATTCAAACGGCTCCTGCTATATGATTCGTACATTAATCCACGAAGCGAGGGAAGCCGCGTTATAATTGAACATATCCGAAAAGCTATTACACAGAAAGCGTTACTTGGTAGGTATATACCAAATGAGTTCCGTAATCCAAAATCCATTACAGTATATTTATCCGTAGGAAGAGCGAATCGATAATCAATTACGGAGCCAGATAATTACATCAGCGTTGCACAATGTGAGAGGAAAGCAGCATGCCTCCTGGTGCAGGCTGCAGGGTGTATGAAACGTCAGGAAGATTTCGAAATGCTATCAATCACTTAGATTTTCTTTAATATATAGCCGTTCAGATTCGGGATTACGGTAGGGAAGAATTTGAGGGTTGAAATTGCCGTCGCGTCAATCCAAGGGAGCGATAACTCGCCATTGGTGTCGGACACACGCTTTCGTCTAGCTTCAGTGAGGAGATTGAATAGGAACGGTAAATCGGTGGATAAATGGGAGTTGGAACATCTGAAATAAAATCACCCGAAGTTTCGATAAGAAATCGGCTATTCGTAGATTTTAGAATGGCCACGTCTTGCCTTCGGATCGTCGTTCGTCTTCTGCGAATCTCACCATCGGCCATCGAACGAGCTTAAAATCGTCTTTTAGAATTTTACTGCCACAGCTGGTGCCGTGTCTCTCGAGTGCTCAGCAGCACCTGTGTCATTCGCGGGGCGTTGCGATAACGTGAGGACGAACGTTGGCATAGATTTGACGTATTGGAAACTTCTTAAGGAAACAATTTTTTTCCTGATTAGTGGAAGCGACACTTTGCAATTCGTGAAAAAACGGGTGGCTTCTTCATTATGGAGAATTGCAACCCTTGCTTTAAATATTCACGACTCTAGCGTAGGTTTAATAATTCGGTGCTGAAATCTAGATAGAGGTACACCTACCTACCGCAAAATGTACTCGAGTTATAGAACTCGTGGGATCCTAGCGTTTCAACTCCCACAGGGATAGTATAATGTAGCTTTCATGCCTCGCAGATTTATTACTGTAGTATTACATTCACTTATATGTATAACTCACCTTTCGTCCATTCGATTCAATTCCGGGTTGCAGATGTACGTTTGAATGCGATCTCGGTATTCCGTATTTGGCTGGTATATATTCACCAGAGTGCATGAAACGAACAAAAAACAAAATACAAAAAAGATTTCTTCACTCCTACCACTCTGAACGTTAGTTTTTGACACGAAACAAATCTTTCCACGAAGTGAGCTTCATATCTTGTGCTTTTTTCGCTCAGCTTTTTGCAGCCTGCACTTTTCCCTACACGCGAATTTCTTTAAACTCATCCAGAAGGGGTTACTCATTCCTGATCTGAAGTCAGGATACAAAAATTCGAGACTGATTTACATCAACCTAGTACTCGACGGTTCTCGGGGTCGCTTATTTCCAATCAGAAGTCGAGGTACGAAAATTCGCATGAAAATTGCTACTCAGGGTTTTTATTATCCATCAATGCGAATTTGATGACGTTTTTAACTGAGATCTGGAATCAGCGACCTAAAAAACCTATCCAGGCTTCAAAAATTCGAATGACCATCGGAAAACGGCTTGCGTAAGTTTTGTGTAAAAAGACTAAGAATTAAGGTGGTAAAAGTGGAAAAAATAAAATATCGATATATCTTCAGACACGCTAATAATATTGCATTCAATTTTCTCTCATTCAAATTACATAATACGAGACCTAGCTAATGCGGTAGATAAATACGGAAGTATATAATACTGTATTCGTCGAAAATCCACAGCTTTGGACCCTCTCGAAAATGTATAGCCATGTTAAATCTCTGATTACCATAACGCGATTAACCCGAGGCTGTTTACCTCGTTTCTAGTAAGTAATACGATCTTTGTTAGCTGCGGTTTCCCCGAGGGTATGATCGCTCGACGTAGATTCTTTTTCCACCCAACATTGATCACCTTCTTCATTAATACGGTGTTATTAAGAAGGTTGCAATGTAACGCTCGACTGGATATTATAGTAGATATTATACGAAAGTATTTTCATTCCACGTACAATATGACGGGCTATTAATTATTTAGTGATAAGAATATACATCCCACTGAAATTTTCGTATAAAAACTGTTCGAGCCGATTTCGCAGTAAACTCTTCGTCCTTTACTGTGTTTGAATAATTTAAGACAATATTTCCTACTTTTTCCTCTCTTATTGCATTAAAATGGTATTTAGATATGAAAGATTTGCCTTGTAGCAGGCTTTTAATGATTCGATATGTTGCTTAATCCCGTAATATTATAGCGTTACGCTGGCGGCGTGTACTTGGCGCATAAAATAACCATCGAGTTTCCCCCAACGGGAATAGGTGCTGCAGGAGAGGCAGTAAAATTACGGGAGATTGCTTCTCTTACAAGGAGTAATAAAAACTTTCCTCCACAGTTCAGTTATATCTATATAATAACTCTTATCTCTGCACATTGCACAACCCAACGCTGCGCGCAGGCTAGAGCCATTTCTCAAAACTAACATGACGGTAATCATGGTCGTGGGATCATTTCGCTTTTACATCTGATCTGCGCGTTCATTGTTCGGAATTTTACGGTTGAATGTGAAACATAGAACTCGTGGACTTCGAGCCAATTCACAATGAGAAGACAATTTGCGGTTTGCGAATCTGCAGCATTATATCAAAGGGGTTCAACACATGTCCTGTAGGACGGGTCTTGCCAAAATTCAGATGATGAATTGGCGATATTGCTGCGCCTGCAGGAGATACCGCAACGGAACGTGTACCAAAGCCCTTCCATATCCTATCTAACAACGTATTCAGGTATCTGTCATGACACTGTTGGATCGTGATAGCGGAACCTATTCAACGCGACACTTCATCATGCATCACATGAAATCAGGGAAAACGTGAAAAAGTCAGAGAAAAGTTAAGGAATTTCTTTAGAAACCTTGATTTTAGTATAAAGTACACATATAATTGAAAAAAATGGTTTAACTATTGAGACTAACTAGTCATTACTAAAGCCAGAGTGGAGACTACATTTGACTTCAGTCATAAACGGTTTCATTTAGGACGCAAGGTTTTTGTCACATTTTTTAAATAAAAGGTCATAAATTGCCTTGGGAATAGTACGTTTCTGGTCTGGAAAAGTTGGAAAAGTCAGGGGATTTTTAAATTGAAAATCTGTAACAATGATGGACCAATCGACTCAATGAACGCTTTTATTTAGGACGTGGAATTCATTTATCAATCAGTTCACAAATCGTTTTATTGAAGATTGATAATTGAGGCGCTGTATAGATCCGAAACAAAATTACTGAGCCTCTCTGAATTCTGGGATCGAAAGGCCCAAATTATAATTCCGAAAGTCTAGTTTACGCCTAAACTTGTTCTCACTTCTAGGTGGCAATCAGAATTTCATTACCGCAAAATCCTACCCTGAAATTCTAGTTCGCACGTGCAATTCTGCAGTGAGAACATACAGAAAAAACTGGAATTTCTATTCGGGGCGGGAAATAATGGACCATAGACGGTCTCCTGCGTTTGCAAATAAACTCAGAGTCATATGAAAGGTCCCTCATCTAGAAAATTTAAAATTATTGTACCCAAGTTTGTATTCAGATGCACCGATTCACATTATTGAACCAATCCCTGTCAAATTTTTTACTTGGACAGGGTGAAGGTTTTCCTGGTGAAAAACATCGCTCGCTTTTACCTTCGGATCTGCATATGTCTCCATTAAAATGTCATTCGTTTTCCAATTCATATTTTAATTATATACGGACCAATGATTACGCTTTGATGTATGGGACCCCCACGTACATCCATCCGTTCCTCAGCTTCGACTATACAGGCTGTTATATTTCCGAAACATCTCGTTATGCCTTTACCGGAATCAGTCTGATTGTGGTTTCAATGGCAATCCCTGAATAGAGCTTGATTTTCCAGGCTTCCGCTATTCACTCGGGCGCGTACACCCCAAACTGTGTACCCGATGTGGACCATAATGAAACTAATCATCTCATAATGAAACCCGTGTCTTCCTGTATAAACAAATTGTAAAGAGCCTGTTGCGTGGCCAGCAAGGATTCACTTTTTGGCGATAAATCATACTTCTGCATTGTTGAGAATGGTAAAACGTGATTCTCTTCGCAACGAGAGGCCTCCATGCGTCACTCATTGTGATTTAGTTTAGTAGTTTCTTCAGACTAGTTACTAGTATTATTTAACTCGACCTGGTCAGCACAACCCCCGAAATTGTGTCGGATGTTTTCATACCGAACATATATGTTCCCTTAAAATAGCAGTTATCAATTCTATTTTTTGGGGACGCGGATTCGCGTAGAATCTATATGTTAAGGGTAATCTTGGTGTTAGCTGAAATGATGCTTGGCAAGCACGTTCGAAATTTATAGGGCTCCTGATATCATTTGTCCTTCTTCCGTTTCTCCCTTTCCATGCCTTTCTTCTCGCACCAATGTCGGAGCTATGATTCGTTTCTGCTTCCATATACACCCCCGCATCGAACATAACATAAATCTGAAATTTATCTCGAATGGGAGCTTGACGTAAACGAGATAGCTGAGTCTTGTGATTTTTTTTTTTTAGATTCACGCCACATCGCTCAGACTTTGGGTTTCTTCGGTCTACAAGTGTTTTGTACGAAGAACTTCGGTCTTCGTTGCAGTCTATGGTCTTAGGTTTCACCGATACGAATAATCGAGTTCATTATATACTCTAAGATTATTTATGTCACCCGCGTAACGTTACCTACGTGTCGAACGATGTGTGATATCTTGTCTCATGTCTCGTTTTTGTGTTTTGCGAGAAAAAGGTGTATTCGAAGGTGAAACTTCACAATCCATTACTGACACGCATTTCGTAAACAAAATTCGTTATCTCGGTATAAAAGCAATACTGGCAACTGGTTTTCTTAAGCTTTGATAATGATTATGTGAAAAATTGGCTTCTTTGTTTTCAAACCTATTTCAAAATCTTATGGTTCGTTTTACTCGGTTCTCTTTTTTGTTTGAACCAATCGACTTGGTTGGATCAAGAAAATATTCTGCTGAATTAACCAGATACCATAAACCAAATACTTATCCTGAAGAAGCCAAACGAATTCATTGTATCTTGTGAAATCAACCATATTTTTGATTAACTTGATCGCATTTATGTATTATAGGAAGAAAAAGAAACCAAATCAGACTTAATGCCTAGCTTAAAACAGAAAATACTCTTCCTGATGTTTCAGAAGTCGAGGAACGGCACAGCGGCAAGGCGCGCGGCGGTAAGTTGGCGCGGCGAGCTCGCTCCTTCAAGGAGGACTTTCTGGAGAAATTGTCCCACATGCGTTCCCCCGGCGGGAGCGGCGGGGGTGGAGGTGTGGGTGGAGGTGGTGGAGGTGGCGGAGGAGGAGGAGGAGGTGGCGGCGGCGGCGGCAGCACTAGCAGCAGCAGCAGCAGGACCGGGACCGGGACCGGGATGGGGACTCGCGCCGCCTCACCCTCGTCTCCCAGGACAACCCGGGACAAAAGCGTCTCCGGAGATCCTCTCGATAAGAATCCACTCCACGATCTGCACAACCACGTGCGCCAAGTCCAACTGGCGTTGCTGCATTTCCGCGACGTCGTGTCCAAAAACAAGCTGGAGATGCTTCCAGGAAACGGAACGATAGTCTTGGAAACTGTCACCACGATTCACACCGTTTTAAAGTCCTACCTACTATATGAAAACAGGTGAGGAAGCTCTTTCGAGAAATATAATTGACATCTCCGATTTCGATTGAGCTTGATTTTCACCATTTTAGTACGAAATTTTGCATCGAATTATGGTTTTCTTAATAACCCGACTTCTGGTTAATATAGAAACCAGATCTACAGCTTTTTCGAAAGAGGAGATACTACCCATCATCATTTCCTAGCCGAATACTCGCGTCGGTAATTTTTTGGATTTTTGAGGGAGCTTGAAGAGCGAGAGTCAGAAAATCTTACTTGAGGATATTCCTTTTTATTTCAGCTGAAGCATAATGTTTTATGACGAGGATATTCTCGGCGATTAGGCCCAATAAAAACACACATATAGAAAATGTTTCGTCCACTTATGAGGCTCTCCATCAGGGGAATTTATTAATTAAACCTTGATGTCATAAAAAAACGAAAGAAAAATGAAATAAATAATGTTAGCTTCACCACAAATTGATAGTGCTTCATCTTTCTGGCGGGCTACACCAACAATATCTTATAAAAGAAAAGCTAACTCCATATGGGGTATTCCATGCCAAGACAACGAGCCTTTCGACTTGACCATTTTTGATTTCGCTGTTTTTCTTCTATATGTGTAGTACCTATTAAAAAGAGTATTCCTGATTTTTTTTTACATTTTTATTTCCGTCCGTGAATTTTCGAAAAATTTATTTTAGAATGCTTCTAACTTCAAAAGAAAAAAAAAGATATCGACATGAACAAAATGTCAACTGTACTTCTCAAGCGACAAATATGCTTGGGACCACGAAGACAGAAACCCCGGCGTCAAAGAATCCGCTGGACGACGGCGATGAACGAGTTCTGTCATGCACATCCTATTACAAACTCACGCGTCTGGAGATTAACAGAACAGCTTTTCAGGTCGGATTTACGCGAATTGTTCGTGGAATGGTTCCCAGAGTACAACGTCACCGAACAGAGGCTAGCTGATCAAGTCAGGGCGGTACAAAGAAACAAACTTGTGCCTGAGGACGCATTGGCTCGCATCAAGCAGCAGATCGCTGATGAACTAGCTCTACAAGCCGAAAATTACGATGATGTCCTGCAGGTGTCAGCGATAAGCGAGATAAATGACGAGGACCAAGCCACGAATGATGTCAGCGACGAACAACAGGCAGGAGGACAAGAACCCGGAACAAGACAGAAATACTGAGCAACAGAAGCAACTCGATCCAGATGGAGCAATCGACTTGGTAAGAGAGATGTTCGAAGAAGCACTCTACAAATACATGGGTACTGACGCGACCAAACAGCCCAAGATCCCAAAAATGAGATCGTCGAGAAAACTTGTGACAACACTATTCCCAAGTGAACATCATTGTCATTCCTGAATATCTCGACAAGAATAGCGGGGACCTGACGATCACGGAGCTGCATACCATCATATTTGTTGCTGCGACAACTGCGGCAAAGATTAGCGGGTTCAAGGTCAAGAACCGAAGAAAAGCAATCCACAGCTGAACACCCAAGACCCCCAACTGGCACAAACGACTCGAGAAGAACGTCGAAGGGATACGACGGGAGATTGGTAGAATAAGTCAACTCATCGCGCAAAGAGAGCGTCGAAGCGCCTCGTGAAACAAGTGGCACCGGTACTCCGAAAACTGAAAAATCACTCGACTTGCGAAAGGCGTAATGTCTGCCTTGCGGAGTATCTGGATACGTTAAAGCAAAAGCTGGCGGTCTATGCAGGACGACTGCGGCGGTACAAGACATCGCAGGCGCGAAAAGACCAAGACGCGTTATTCTCCAACAACGAGAAACTCTCCTACCGGCAATTGAACAGCACGGCCCAGAATCAAAAGAAAAACGATACCCTAAACGGAAGAGACCTAACGAGATATTGGTCGGCGATTTGGGCGGTGCCAGTGCAACACAAGACCCGAACGAGTTGGATATGCAACGAACAAAAGACCGCTATGGGCACAGAACCGATGACTTATGAAAAGATCAACTTACAGGAGTCAACAGCTGTGATCAGGAACACAGTCAACTGGAAAGCGCCTGGAGTGGATGGTATCCAGAACTTTTGGTACAAGCCACAGTACGTCCAACTATTGTAAACTTTCTGACACAGGCCATGCAACAATGGCGTAAGACACTACAACTGTCAACGAAGGAAGGACAAATCACAACAAATGAGATTCGAATTCGACGTGGTATCTTTCAAGGAGATGCCCTGAGCCCGTTATGGTTCTGCCTTGCCCTGAACCCACTGTCAAACCAACTGAATAGCTCAAAGTACAGATTCAACATCAATTCGGGTGTGCACTTGGCTGATCCTGCCACGTTCAGAAGGAGGCAGAGGGCTCATTGACATTTCTGACCTCCACGCGAAACAAGTAACCTCACTCAGCAACTTCTTCCACCAGAAACAACGAGCATCGAGGATGCACCGGGCCGTTGTGCTGGCAGATCAGAACCATACGCCACTCGAACTACGAAATCAAAGGCCCTGTGAAGAGCGAAATACAAACGACAGAAAGCACGATAGTCTACAGGCATGGGCCGGAAAGAAACTTCAAGAGAGACACCACCGCGACCTTGGCCAGGAACATGTTGACAAAGAAGCGTCCAACAGATGGTTGAGTCGGGGTGACATCTACCCAGAGACCGAGGGCTTCATGATTGCCATCCAGGACCAAGTCATCGGCACTAAGAACTACCGGAAATACATCATCAAAGATCCGAATGTACGAGATGACAAGTATCGACGGTGCCATATCAGCCTATAGAAATCATTCAACACGTCACTTCAGAATGCAAACTCCTCTGCCAGTCTGACTACCTCACAGACACAACATGGTTGCCAATATAATCCACATAAAATTGACACACAAACACGGTCTAATTACCACCTCGAAACCATACTATAACTACACTCCATAGACTGTCTTGGAGAACCAGACCCACAAGCTGTGTTTCGACAGAGCTATCCTGACGAACAAGACGATAGGAGCCAACAGACTGGACATAACGCTGATCGATAAGCGGGCAAAGACGACATATTTCATGAATGTCGCGGTCCCGAATACGGTGGCGGTGGAGGTCAAGCGGATATGGAAGATGGACAAAGTAAAAATCATTCCTCTTGTCATGTCATCAACAAGAGTGATACCGGAACAACTCGCAGCCGCCCAAAAAAACGTAGACCTACCGATATGGAAATACGAACAACTACAAAAAGCAGTAGTCCTGGAAATATGTCACATAGTGAGGAGGTTCCTGAAGACAGAGGACACGGGTGCTACTGTGGATGCCAACAACAACGATGACGCGCGGGCCTGACTTTAAAATCACAAGCTGTCTATGAGAGGATTGTACTTGACGCATGTCCGTACGACCCTTATGCCACCGGCTCTGAGCCGAGAAAACTGGGAATGATCATAATAATAACAATAATGTCATTATTTCATTCGACTTTGGAAGCACAATGTCGAACTCGTGATCAGCGACTCAAAAACCTTATGGAACCAATTTTAATCGAATCCGTTCATCCATTCTCAAGATATCATCATTTTTATTTCATTTTTCAGAATTTTATTATTTAAATAATTCGAAAAGTACTGAACCGATCGAAGCCAAAATCTAATCGGTTCTAAGTTTTGAAAAGCAACGTTGATTGAGACGAAAATCATTAAAATTCGGTGACTCGTTCTGAAGATATCGTTGGACAAAAAAATTGATCACATACGTATACATTAGGCCGGAGTGAAAAAAGTCATTTTTCGCAGATCGTATTCTAATAGTGTGGGAAAGTTGCGTCTTGGCATCACTGAAAACTGTGCCAAAGGAAAGAATTTACAATTGATATCTTCTGTTCTGGCAAACGCCCTAAAGTTTTGAATTTTTTAACACGGGGTTTAAATGGACAAAAAACGCAAGAAGACAAGTTGGCACTAAAAAATTCATAAAAACTCACGGGGTCAGCCGATTTTAGTCTCCGTACGCTTATTTGAAGCGGAAAGAATGTAGCTTTCGTTTGAAGTTTTGAAATTTCAAATATCTTACTTACTTCTGGAGATACGAGCGTTTGAAAATTGAACTTTCTTGGGAAAAAAAATTGGAAAATGACAAAAAATCTAAATTGAGAAAAAAAAACACCGAAATGACCAATCAGTACTGAGAAGAATTTATGAAAGTTCGACGAAGTATCTAGCTTTCATCCAGTTTTTTGACGTGTGAAAATCTTCTTCATTTCCGTCTCGGTATGATAACCGACGATCGATTTGAAGTTCGTCAATTAGGATTGCGTAGATTTTCACATGTCGAAAAACTGGATGAAAGCTAGATACTTCGTCGAACTTTCATAAATTCTTCTCAGTACTGACTGGTCATTTCGGTGTTTTGTTTTCTCAATTTAGATTTTTTGTCATTTTCCAATTTTTTTTCCCGAGAAAGTTCAATTTTCAAACGCTCGTATCTCCAGAAGTGAGTAAGATATTTGAAATTTCAAAACTTCAAACGAAAGCTACATTCTTTCCGCTTCAAATAAGCGTACGGAGACTAAAATCGGCTGACCCCGTGAGTTTTTATGAATTTTTTAGTGCCAACTTGTCTTTTTGCGTTTTTTGTCCATTTAAACCCCGTGTTAAAAAATTCAAAACTTTAGGGCGTTTGCCAGAACAGAAGATATCAATTGTAAATTCTTTCCTTTGGCACAGTTTTCAGCGATGCCAAGACGCAACTTTCCCGCACTATTAGAATACGATCTGCGAAAAATGACCTTTTTCACTCCGGCCTAGTATACATATACGTACGTATACATACCTACGTACACACACATACACACACTCAGCGTCATTATAATAACTTCGTTTTTTCTCTGAAAACAGAAAAACTGGAAGTTAAAAATTTATGAAATGATCAAAACGATAATTGAAGAGATCAAAGTTATTCTGCTTGAAATCCTATATTCCTCAATAGGCCAGGATGTCTTAGGGAATCAGAAATCCGGCATGAAGATTAAAATTGAGTTTCATCCTGTGGTTGTGGTTCCAAAGTTAGCTACAATATTCTTTTCTTTTGCTTCAAAATAGTTCGACCTTGGGATCGGCAACAAATCAGGTATACCAGGCACTGGCGCAATTGCTGAAGCTATGCGATGACGTATTGCTACACGGTGACCAGTCCTCAGCTCTAGATAGTGAAAATGTGACTCACGTCGTTAGTTTGGTAGAGGAAGCTGTAAAAAATCTGGTCAGCTTAGCCCAAGAGAAAATATTCAACCGGCAGAAGCCTGCACCAATAGCAACCAATAACAGGTATTGTTTTTCACGCAATGCAGAGTACCCACTTCCTAATGTTAAGTTTTGTATAAGTAAACGAACTTCGAATGAATCCAAGAGAATGCTTCTTTTTTCTATCACGTTGGGTCAGAAAATAATGTGTGAATCTTACATGTGGTCCAGTTTCTTGCAACAGCAAGAGGATGTCGATGATTCCCAGTCAATTATTCACTGATCTTTGTACTTACAGAACATCTGGATTTGGATCAGAACTTATACCACAACGAAATTCTTTGCCCGACATTCCTCTGACCCCACGAGAAAGACAGATTTTAGAACAAACTGCAACAGCTAACACTTTAGTACGCAGCTCACACAGTTCCGAGTCTATACTGAGGGATTCAAGCCCACCGCCTAAGCCCCCTCTACCAGACAGGTATGTTTCATCATACAATCTCCCGGACGGCAAGACATGTTCTTGCACAAATTGCAGTTGCGTGCTGCAGTGTACGACACAGTGAACTTAATGCTGTAACCTAATGCTGGCTTAAGCTAATATTTTTTCATCACACGATCAAATTTTTAGCACACAATTGCAATCCGTGTAGGGTACACGTCGCATGTACAAACTTACACAAGGCTTATCAAGACTATATTGAAGCACGGTTTTGCTAGTCTTTAACTAATGAGAAGACCGAAAAACTAAGGAAACTGCACTAAGTGCAGTAAGTTGGGAGGGGCGGGGGGGGGGGGGGGGGGGGTATACGCACCTTTGGGTCCAGAGATATTGATATACTTTCACCCTGTGATAACGGCAGACTCTGGACATATTCAATTTATTTAGTCATCTTGTGGCATGTGTCAGGATCATTTTAGGACTAGTTTGGTTCAACTATCTCGGTTATTCGCCGAGAATAATGCATTTCAAATGTGGCCCGCGACATGCTTCTCTAGTCATTTTGTGCAAGATCCTAGTCAATCGGGTCGACTGAGAATTATTTTGCTGGGTGCAAACCTTCTTTACGTAATCCCTACTATTTTTTTGAGTCTTCATGCAGGAAGGACTTATAAATTAAAGACTTATACATCATTCTTCCATAAATGAATATGAACATAATCATAATCCGCAGATCTTTTCAAACAGATCTTTCAATACATGTATGAAGAAGATTCACATCCAAAAATATGATTTTCAATCGAGACGTTCGATCAGAATTTTGCACAAAACGACACAACAAACTATAAAATTCTTTACCGTGAAAATATATCAATATTTCTGGACCCCAAGATGCATTTACCCCGTTAAATTCACCCTTTAACATTTGGAACTTCATTTGAGATATCTTGTCGGAATTTTAAAGTAGCGTATAATTTCCCACTGCAAAGTCTAGAGCAGAAATCGTAAAAGATTTGTTACTATGATGACATAATACTTAATTACAACAATGTTGATACATATACCTGTAATTAACAGGGTGACGTAGATGTCTCGAAGTTCGTTGTTCCATGAAAAGTCAGCTTTACTACAATTGCAGGACAAACGTATGTCTTTCCGAGGAAAACAGTTCTACTGGAACGCCACCGCCACTGCCCCCAAAGAGGAGAACTAGAGCCCAGCAATTGCTGGATGAGTCTGAATCTCTTCTTACATCTAGTCTGGACAGAGTATCTCTCAGAAGTCGATCGCCTGAGGACTCGTCCTCTCTTTTAAGTGCGTCGGCTGGAAGTTTGGATTCAGCGTTGAACCACTCGCGAGACGAAGATGAAATTCGAGCCATTATGGGACCCAACGATGAATCGCTAAATGATAGTATGGATCTCAGCCTTATGGCTACCATTCAAGGTAGGTTTATCCCAAAATTCTATTAAATTGAAGATCACCCATTTTCGAAGTTTTAAATATTCGATTTATCTATAGCAAAGCCACGGTAGCATAATTCCTTACATACTTTATGTAAAGAGTCCCAAAATTTGCACTCACAATTTTTTTTCCATATCACTAGAGATGGCACAACATTTTATTAACAGAATCTGAGTTTGGGTAGAATACAGTTTTCAATAAGATTTAAAATTGCATCTCAATGACAGCGAACTGATAATCTAGAATCATGCGGCTAAAATATGTGTAGTCAAATTCGTTGAGATGATTTATCTATTTTTTTCAATATTTATATGTTATATCAAACCTTGATTATCGTCTATATGTGGTTTCTGCTGTTAGCAGATTTTCCAACATTAGCAATTAAGTAATGTCATCTGTATTTGAAGCAGAGGAATGAGTTGGAGGCTGAGGTTTCCAAAGATAGTAGTACCAGGAAAGTTGATCATAGATGTTACCTTATAAGTAAAGGAGGAAGCAATGTGGTCAATGCTTAGTCAGCAGTGGAGTTCAGTAAGCTGCCTGCCTGCCTTAGGATATCAGTCTGACTATCACTGCTTTCAAGTATCAAATGATTTGTTAAATAGAAATGTATTTCGTTAGATTCACGCTTATTATTTCTCTGTTGACACTGATTACTAATATCTAAAACGGTTTTGTGTTACGCATTGTAAAATTACCTATTTGAAATTTCAATCGTAAAAGTGATTTATGTGACATATCCTGATTATAATAGCGACTATTAAAGGCTTAGTGTGGAAAAAAATAATTTGTGTGATACAGGTATAAATCCATTTAATAAGTTTGTAACAATATACTAACGCAATGAAGGCTTATGCATTTGAAATTTTCTCATTTTTATATTGGATCAAGAATTTATAAAACTATAATCATCAAATGTATATTTATTTCTATTATTAGGGGGGTATAAGCACCTTGGATTTTTATGCCGTGCCATTTCAGGATTGTTTTGACACTAGTTTGGTTGAATTGTCTTGTTTATTCGTAGCAGAAAATGCATTTCAAATGTGGCCTGCTAGAGGCTTTTCTAGTCATATTGTGTAAGACCGCAGTCGAGCAGGTCAATTGAAAATTATATTGTTTAGTGTAAATCTTTTCCATTGTATGTGACCATGGATCAGTCTTAAAAAATCTGAGAATTTGTCATTTTCTTTATATTTTGTTACAGGAAAATGATATATGAATCTACAATTTATAAGTCTACCTTGCACAAAGAGTCAGAAGAATGGTAAAAATTACAAATTCTCAAATTTTTTTATACGAATCTACCAGCACTTGTATGTAGAAGGTTCACGCCCCACGATATAATTTTCAGTTGAGTCGTTCAACTGAAATTTTGCACAAAAGTGACTTTCAAAGCATTTTGCCGGCCACATTTGAAGTGCATTTTGCTCAGCCGATAAACGAGATAATTAAGCCCAACTAATCTTGAAAAGAATAATCCCGAAACATCTCACAAGATGACTGAATAAATTGAATATGTCTAGACTTTACCGTTGTCACAGGGTACAGCATCAAATTATATCTATATTTCTAAGCCCAAAGGTGCGCGTATCCCTTTAAAAACACAATATAATTTATTTTCAAAATATGTATGCCGTAGCATATCATGTTCAGTATTAGTAACTCAATTGCGACCCATTTTTCATTTTTTATTTCCAGGCATGCATGTAAACGGTAATGCGGGCTGTGGGTGCTGGGACAATTCTGAATCAAGTCTTCCTAGCACAATGTTGTTGGGGCAGCAAACTCCACAAGATATCCTCAACCCTTTCACTGGTAAATACGACCAACTTATGTATTTTTCATGCATCCTGGGCAAATTGACAAGATAGGTCTTTCCGTGGATCATCTTCCGCCACTTTTTAACTATCGATACATTGAAAACACGATTTTATACCTAAACTACAACACGCATTTTAAGCAGGATATTTATTTCAGCAACCTTTGATGAATCATTCTATTCATGGCAACCCATGATTATGTTGTACTTACCTGATAAACATTATTTCATTAAATTTAAGAATAAATCTGAATACTTCTAAAATGGATCAGCCTGGTGACCTTGTATGAATGATTGTCAGCTAAACTCTTTATAAACAGTATTTACATTACGGAAGTAGGTAGGCAAAAATTTCTAAGCTAAAATTACGCAAGAATCTCTAAATAGCCACCGGCGGAGACTACATGTGGGCGTTCCGCCAAATGAGTATATGAATGGGCAGTGTCTTATACATTTTGGCTTGGTAAAGTTCGGTTATGTTATTAACAGTGTCTCATATATTTAGTTATACACTTTATTGTTTAGTACGTTAAATTCACTACTCAATGACGTTCAAGACTAATTCAACATGGGAAAATTTGAGAATGTTCTTTTGTAAGCCTCAACTATTATCAGTACCTAATATTACATTCGATATTGAACAATGGGTGATATGCTATGTATACATACATAAGTACACCTACCTGTATCAGTGATTCGACACCAAATAGTAGTATGGCAAATGTAATTTTAGATCAAAGATGTACCCTTAAAAACTGATACATTATGAAAGATTCTTTCTCCTGTTAATTTGATTTCATTTAACGATAAAGATAATTGAGACAATCAATGCTCAATCATATTTTATTTCTAACGTTTTAGGCATGGAAGGTAAAATGGAACGACTATCTACGCAGACACAAGAGTCTGGTTTTGCATCTATGCACTCGCAGCGTAGTTCGTCTCAGAGCTACACGACTGCTTCCAGCATAACTTCCAAAAGGTCTTCACAGCAAAGTAGCATAAGTTTTAATTCACAATCATTTAGTTCTCAACAACAATCATTTTCACAACAAAAAATGTTGGCGGACAGTAACGGATCAGTTTTCTCTCAAAGGACAATCACAAGTTCAAGAAGTAGCCACAGTACTACAAACATCAGTGGCAACGGGGATGCAGCTTTACTTGAAAAATTGGTAAATGTGGGTGTTGTGAATTGTTTAATTTTTTCATTATTATTCTCAATTTATAATAAACTTTCCTCAATAATAATCTGCATGTATTTAGATGTTATTTAGTGTTGGCAAAGAGCTGCAAGAAAAAAATAAAACTATAGATTTGAACGCATTTTGGTGTATTTATCTAGTGAAATTAAATGCATAAAAAGAATAACTGATCAGAGACTTTTAATGCTTGAATTACTTTCCCATCATCTGATCAAGTATGCATTTGAAATTTCAGTGATTCTATTTCATTTATCGTGTCTACTTAAATGTTGTTACTAACTTATTTGTTGGCCTTTTGTGTTCAGATGATAAGACAGGAGTTTTTTGTTAATGTTTTTAATCTGTGTAATAGGATCTCGAGGGTATTAGCAGACCAGATACCAACGGTATACCACCAGCCCTTCCAGAAAAGAGATCGAGGCGTAGGAAGGAGCGGCAACCTTCGCAGTATGACAATGTACCTGAAAATGAACACTTATCCACATGCAGCCTGCATACCGGCAATAGCGATAGTCCTGATACGAGCAAACCTCCACCATTACCCCTCAAAAAGCGACACAGTGAGTTGCCACTTATTATTAGAATGCAATATTGACAGTGATCATATAAAACGATGTGTTTCTATTTCTTGTGAACTTAATCGCTTACTCAATCTTCGGAGGATAGCCCGTGACGCAAGGATAGTAACATATCTGAATCTTGAATCCTGATAAATATATCGCCAGATTTTATAATCATAATTTTATTTACCTGGTCACTGTTTCTATTCTATACTTGATAGTGTCTTGAAACGAAGAGATTTGTTTATCTCAATTAATGTGCAATATCAAACTACTTTTTGCAGGCTTAGTTTCTATTATTATCATGCGGGAAATCTTGCTTGGAATATCGGTAACTGATTTATTTGTTTAATTATTTTTTTCTTAGAATTGCATAGGCATCATCAAAACTGCTTGTAATGTCCATCGAATTTGTTATTGAACGAATCCACACTTCGATTGAATATTAATGTTAGACTGTGAAGTTGTCCTAGAATTTTATGATTTCAACTTATGAATCCAATGATTGAGAAATTATTAACTATACTTTATTCCTTATTTCAATAGTCGGCGGGTCCGATAAGAACTTTATGATTTCCTATAAACGTATGATTCTAGGAAATGACTTATTCTTTCACTCAAACTCTCGTACGAAGTGACTAAAAAAACGTAGAAGTGAAAATATAAAAGAACTTAGCTGTATAATAGATGAAAACTGACACGTTATTTTGTATCCCCCAGTGTTCCAATCAGTGGCATATTCCGGTAAGTGGGATCCTCGCCCACGCACCCACCTTCAACAAACACCCTCACGCTAAGTCTTGATTTGTCATACGAAACATTTTTTTCATTTACTTCAATTCTGGCTTCCAGCGGCATGTTTGCTGTTTTGGTTTGATTTAGTAAACGTATAGAATAAGGTGGTTTTTGACATTGAGTTTGCATCTTTTTTTCAAATAATACACCAGATTAATACATTCAGCGTTATTGCTTTTTTCAGTAATTTTCTTATCCAGCAATATAAATGAACTTTTTATTTAGATCTGTGATTATGGCAAAAAAAAAACAATACTCAGCTGTAATTAATGTTATGTTAACCGCAGATCATTATATCACAAGTGATGCTATCATAATTAGGACTAAAGACTATTCAAATTGAGATGTGATTCTCTGTTACGAATCAGGATATGAAATAGAAAAATAAAGATAGAAATAGAATTAGAAAGACGTTATACGTATGAAACCGCCAGAAGATTGAATTAGGGGAGTTGCCTTCTTGCCATTTTATGTGGGAGTGATGACCGTTTACCCAATTAATTTGACCTTTTACCCAATAGCTACCAGTTTGCAGTTAGCAATGATTAATCATCGTGATGTTGGAATGCCAGTTAACTCATAGTGCAGTATTCTCAGTCCGAACAGTCGGAGCAAGAATATCTCCATATCTGAATGGTCTTTGTGAAAATGAAAACTATCAAATTAATCCACATATGTATATTTTATGTAGTGGTAAAACGTGGCCTTCAATTCTTTTACGACTCGTTGTTGCTTTATTTATGTAATCGGTGTCAGACAAATTGCGTATTTATATCATTCTATACAGGGTTGTGAGAATTGTAATTAAGGTGGTTCTTCCGCTAACTGATTGACTTATCGGATTTCCTATCCTTTGATAATTTAAACAAAAAGTACAGTAGTTCATCTATACCAAACTGCGGGATCAGTCATCGGAAAAATAAAAGACATTAAAATGCACTCTCTGAAACGAAGCTGATGGCTGACTGATCATCTTCAAAATTGTAATCCAATAAATGTTACGTTTAACGACTTACGACGTACACAATAAACAAGGTATATTCAATTTGAAATATTAGCATTCCGTAAGGCGCAAAAAAGATATGGGTCATCGAAACTTCTGAAGAAATATTCGATGATGAAGTATCGAAAAAGTGTATAAAACGCGTCTTATCGTGGGAAGATGGCTACGCTGCTACAGTAACGTAACATGTGCAAATCTTGACGAAATTTGTCATGACTTTGTTTTTTCAATTCATAGTTACTGAGCATGATATTATCTATAAAAAGTTTCAATTAACATTCATATTGTTGAAGTGCGAGTTGGACCTAAATTCGAAATTCTACACAGGTCCCATATTTGGCTCCCACTTAATATACTCCTCAGTGGAAGAACCACTTTAAACATGCAATGGAATTACATTTCGATCACTCATTATATTACAAATAAATTTCGATTACATGTTACAAATGTAATGGATATTTAAATGGATTATTGAATTACAGAAGTAATTAATGGCTCTCAACCCTGATTCTATACAATGCTCTTCGTAAGGTTACATTCTTACTGTAGTAAGTCTTCTAGCACTACTTATCACGCATTGTATCTATTCTTACATTTCATATACAACATCAATTATGCTAATGATATATAAATTTAGCATTAAATGTAATTCAGAACACTGACATCATCTACAGGATGTAATACATTCATGTTAATCTTATTATTATTATAGTAATAATCTACGATCTTCTCAATCCAAACGATTATTCAATCAATATACATCTAGACTATCGTTACTTATTCCCTTTCCAGTTATGGCCTACATGGAAATGTTTGGGAACTGTGCGCACAGCAATAATGACTTCATTTCTGGACTGGGGACTCGGCATTCAGTAGCAGCGTACAATTCTATGCAGGCTGAGTGGCAACAGCATGAAATGTCACTAACTACAACGCAGTCCTGCTCCTTCATGGCGCATTCATCCACGAGCAGCACGCATGATAGTACAAGGTATGAACAGATTGAACAGTATTCATGATGTCGGCAAAGACTAGAAATTCAAGTAGCTAACAAAACATTTCCTCGATGCAGCATTTCTGTCACCGCTCCACCTTTGATAGAGGATGTGATAAACAACTATAGCCTGCCACCGGCATTGCCACCAAAGAGGTCCCGGTCTATTAAATCTAATAATCCAACTCCACCTCCAGTATCACCAAAGCCAACCATCAGTATGCAAAGCATTTTTACGCCTGATACAATTACCATGCCTGTCAAGTCGCCAGCGGTGTCTGTGCTGTCCATAAAGAGAGAACCTAGTCCTCCGTCTCAAGCAACTACGATGATGGTATAATTAATACTGTTATACGAATTAAATGAGAAGTGTCATCATTTTTACTTAATAGTCTACCAAGTACTGGTGTATACATTATTTTCAGATTAATAGTGCACCTCCAGAAGTAACATTACCAGTTTCACGGCCTGGAAGTAATGCTTTATCGACAATATCTGTCGATGAGAACACTTTGGAACTCTTGGATGCTGATCAAGATGAAAGTATTTTGGAAGAGCTGGAGATTAGCAAATATTTAGTTTTGAAAAAACCAGAAGAAGATGGGCCCGATATACGCGGTGGTCATCCAGATGCATTGGTCATACATGCTACCAAGGCTAATAAAAATGGTATGACTTCTCAATTAATCGACTCCTTTAAGTCTTACGATGTTTTTAAATACTCGATCATATACAATCAGTATTGTGAGTCTTTAATGAATAGGTATAGCTTTAAGAAACGGGAATCCATATTATTACATCCATATTTATTGCACGCTGCGCATTAGATGAGAAGGAATCAGGTTTGTATTTTGTGTGTTTCCCTAGGTCTTGAAATTATCAAATGATATAAAATAAATTTCATTCTATGAACAAATAGGTTTTATCTAATTCAAAGAAACCTAGACAAAATATGTCTAAAAATAATCAAATCTTATGTGCAGATTTCCTGTATCAGGAAGCATTCTTAACGACATATAGGACATTTTTGTCCCCGCTGGAATTGATCCAAAAATTACACAGGCGACATCAGAGGTTTTGTTGTTTTCCGGATTTATTGAAGCAACGGGCTGCTAAAGAGGCATTCTCCTTGCTGGTCAGAGTTGTCAGTGATTTGACGTAAGTTAAGATCGGTGACCTAGTTGACCAACAAAATAAATATCATTAATTTTTTCACAAATATTTTATTTTCTATTTAAAACACAATTACCGTTCATTATTGACAGGGTATCAGACCTGGACGATGTTCTTCTCCAAACTTTGATGGAGTTTGTTCAACAACTGGTTTGTAGCGGAGACCTTACAATGGCTAAAGCTCTGAGAGTAAAAATTCTGGAGAAACATATGAGAAAACAGTTACAATCTACTCAGCCAATACTATCATCTCTCAGCGTTTCTACGAGACAATCCTCACTGCTGGATTTTAAAAGTGAACAAATTGCTGAGCAAATGACGCTTCTCGACGCGGACCTTTTCATAAATATCGAAATACCGGAAGTACTTATTTGGGCGCAGGAACAGAATGAAGAAAGAAGCCCTAATCTGACTAGGTTCACAGAGCATTTCAACAAAATGTCTTATTGGGCTAGATCGCGAATATTGGACGAACAAAACGAGCCAAAGGACAGAGAAAAATACGTCGTTAAGTTCATAAAAATCATGAAACATCTTAGGAAAATTAACAACTTTAATAGCTATCTGGCACTACTCTCTGCGCTAGACAGTGCACCGATTAGAAGGCTCGAATGGCAGAAGCATATAACTGAGGGATTGAAGGAATATTGCGCTCTGATTGATAGTTCGAGTAGTTTTCGAGCTTATAGACAGGCATTGGCCGAGACTCAACCACCATGCATTCCCTACATGTAACATAATTTTATCAGTTTACAGTCTAATCAATAATAATACATGTCTTATTTTATTCCTATTATCGTTTTAACGTATGACACTATTTATTTTCCAGCGGACTTGTCTTACAAGATTTAACATTTGTGCATATTGGAAACAGTGATTTGTTACCTGACGGTAGCATCAACTTCTCAAAAAGGTGGCAACAATTTAATATTGTTGAGAACATGAAGAGGTTTAAGAAAGGGTAAATATACATCTTTTAACCCCGACTATTGTTGCTTTCAGTTAAGACTTAGAAAAATTCTGATGAAATTAAAATAAATTGTTATTTCTTTTCCCTCAGTATGTATACCTTCAAGAAGCATGAACGTATTATAGCGTTCTTCAATAACTTCGACGACTTTTTCTGTGAGGACACAATGTGGCAGATCTCAGAAAGGATCAAGCCCCGGGGGGGTAAGAAGACTCATTCACAAAACTAGAGCTTGTCTAACCCTTTCACCATCTGCGTCTCTCGCCCTTAGGCGACAATTATTAGCTTAGGATATTTAATATTTATTTAGATACTTCAAATGATTTACGAATAGTGAATAATTATTGTGAAAGGGTTGGTTTGAGCATACGTAAGAGATCTATTCCATTTCTACAGCCTCCGTGAGGTTGATCTTGAATGTATAGGACACTTATCAAAATTTTACATCATTTTAGGATCTAACCAGTATAAGAGCCATGAATTTTTTATAGTGCAAAAAACTTATGTGATATCGCGTTTCTAGAAATTATCTAATAATCACGTTCATCTTTTTTTTATTGAACACTCTCAATCGCTTTTTGTTCGAATTCGAATCGATTTTCGTTCCTTGAATTAAATTACTTGACTTTTTTCCCTTCTGCTTTCACGATAACGTTATTCATTAGATGAAATAAATAATTGATTCATGGCTCTTCGAGACTGTATTCAGTTTCGGCATGATTGTATAATTCTTAAATACCGCTTTAGTAATGCTTAGTGCAGTGCTGATAAAAAACCCCAGACACTAATCAACCCTGTATGTAAAATTGCATAATTTATTTATTTTGAATCATGATAGATGTGTGATTGAATAGGTTTTTTTATTACGCGAAATATAGATGTTTAACGACTAATGCGTCAGAGACGTGATCTCAAGAGACATTGAGTAAGAATTAGTTAGTTAGACTTTCTTCTTATACAAGACAACGAATGAAATATTACAACATATATACACTCTGATGTCTTTGTCGTTAATATAATTGTAATAGGTGTATGTAAACGTCCATTATCTAGCTATATGTAGATAAGAAAGTTTCAATAATCAACACCAGGTTGTTGATTACACAAGGAAGAACACCAATGACGTTGATTAATGTAGAGCCATTGTGTCGCACTGGTGCATCAGATCGTGACACATGGCACGACTGAGAGCAACTGTTACATATACTATTGTATATGATTATAGGTAACATTTTTTGTTGTTGTAAATTCGTTAATAGTCCAAGCTTTCAGCTTCGAGTCAAATTGCTACTTAGGAATTTAGATAGATCAAATGTTATATAAACTGCACTTCTGGCAAGCATTCATCTGAATACAAATCTTTTTTAATGTTCATTCTTGCAATCAGGGCTGTATAAAGCGGGGACTGTCCATCGGTCAACTTGAAATGGTTGTGAAAACTGAAACCGTATATCTTTAACTATTCCAGGACCACTGGCAGGCACATTTGTTCTGTTTATAGGCCAATATCGATCAGAGTTTAATACTGAATTTTACATAATTGAAAAATATCCAGGCCCTAAATGTTTGATAAAAACTCATACTGCCCTGAAATAATTAATCTCCCTCATATTAATGAATAAGTAGAACAACTCTGATCAATTACTCCATAAATAGGTGAATACACTGTACTCACTCTCAGTATAATTTACATGTGTAAAATTCTATCACAATGCTATGAATATAGGTATCATACATGCAGTCGTATAAATATGAACACGTGTTTGCAACAAAAGTACGACATTGTCATGTACAGCTTACAGGAGTTATAAGAAATATTATTTCTCAATGGGCCGTCATAGTTAAATATCACTTCTTCCTTATCAGGCTACATTTACCCTGCCAACTTTCTATGGGCCAACAATTATAAGATAATCTATAACGGCCGTTTCTATATTTTCTATAATTTTTCGTCGATGAAAGGTTGGCACTTAACACATAGGCCAATTATCAACTAGCTATTTAATGTGGCCATTCATCCTGAAAATGTGATCTTTGACTGAGAATCATTTTTAGTTTTGCACGATACCAAGTCAATTATTCATTTACTGATCTGTAACGAATTGAAATAATCGCATAAGACTAAGTGTAAACGGCACAATTTGTTGTATAGATTTTGGTCTACAGATTGAGTGTCGGTTTCCATGTGTACAGTACGTAGCTGAACAGCGATACTTCATCTATAGAGCAATCTATGTGTAAGAATGTCGCCGTGTACAGCCAGTCTTATATTGATGTTGCTATCACAAATACTAGCGTAGAGTCTTAACAAATATTAAACGCGAAACAAGCCTTTGATTACATGTGTTTAACGTAAATCTTTAAACAGGATTGCTTTATGCGAAGTGTTAAAGTTTGAATCTACCGTGGGCAAAAAATTGGTTTTTTGTTCTTATTTCGAGTTTATGATATGAAATTGAATTCTAATAATAAGACAAGTTCTTATGAAAAAAAATTGTTGATTGTAGCTATCAATGACCCAAAATTCTATACAAAAACGTTCAAAGAATAGAACTTAATTCAGATCGACATACCAGTGTGTTAATATTCTGACAATATTTGTCATTAGGAATATTCTAGACATTTTGTTCTCATCAATACTAGTCGAATTTGTAAAATTGTGATTTATCATGAATATTACAGTATAATTTCATGAGTCAATTTATTATTTCTCTTGCAACACTTCTGTTGAGATCTTTCAATAGTTCTTCAATAATGCTCTAGCTACAAATAGCATAACCTCATAATAAATAATATTAAATGATTCTGATTAACTTTTATCTAGGTACTCCTTTTCACCTCGATAATATTATACGTATACTTGATATATTCGCAAAACTATCTACTCAACAGAGATAGTTTCTCTAATAAAGAAACTAATGTATACAGTAGCGAGTGTGCGAAAGAAACACGTGAAATTATTTGTAAACGCCTACTCTTCAAATCTCTTTCTATTGCCGATTTGATCCCCAGTTATAGAATAATTGGAGTGAAATTTGGTTGACCTTGGAAATAGATTTTTGGGATAATAGGTTTGAAATCTTTTTTTTTATTACGTTTCTCTTGGCACACTAGTATACATGTGTTATAAATGTATATACTTTTACATATATCTGTATAAATTTAAATGTATGGGGTGAATCGCTGCAAGTGGTAAATTCTTTGTGACCTAAAACTTGCCTGACCGCTCTTATTCCTATCTTTAATGAGCGAACAAGCCACATGTTTGGAGGTACAACCTATGGTCACACGAACATTTTCTCAGTGTTAGAGGTATGGTATAAATACAATTGATTGGAGTATGAGTATAGTTTTGCTAGCCTTATCAGAGGCCACACACCAATTTCTCACCTGCCGTTCAATACCCTGTATATCTATGTATGTACGAAATGAATGAATAGTTATATGAATGTTGTAAATAATTTCATTGTATCTATTGTTTCTTATATGTATATGTATTATTTGTATCTGTAATTAATATGATGATTATAAGTTGTAAATGTAAATGAATGTATCGTCACTAATCTACATACTCGACACATGATATCGAGATCTTATTATTTAAGTTGACGCAATTTTTGTGATGCCATATTACGTTGTAGGATAGTTGTAAAACAAGCGCTTTATATTATTTTTATTCAATTAAACATTAAAACATGACAAAATTTTCTTACTTTCAGTTTTACACCTTTTCTATTCTTTTTTCCATACATCAATCAGTCTCATTCTTTATTTTCTATCACCTCAGATAACATAAGCTAGACAAGCCATCGTTTTATTATTATTTATCAAGGGGGTATACAGACTTTGGGGCAAGAAATATCGGTATAGGTATTATAATGCCGTTTCCTGTGATAACGGTCAAGTCTTGATATATTCGATTCATTCATTCATTTGGGATTATTTCAAGACTAGTTTGGTTGGATTATCCCGTTTATTCGCAGACAAAATATGGAAAGAGTTACAAAAAGGCCGATCCATGGTCACATGTATGAAGAAGATTCACACCCAACAATGCAATATTCAGTTGGGCCATTCGACTGCGGTCTTGCGCAAAACGATATGCATTCGAAATGCATTTTTCTTTGCAATTAAACGAGATAATTCAACCAAAATAGTCTTAAGATAATCCCGAGATGTGCCATCAGATGAATAAATGAATTAAATATCTCTAGACTCTACCGTTATCACAGGGTATGGCAACAAAATGTATTAATATTTCCAGACTCCAAGATCCGTATAGTCGCTTAACACATGTGTGTAGTGCTGGGGAAAATACATCTCAAATATATCTACATACAGATCCAAGGTATGAATGAAGTATCGAGATACTATATCATAGATATTTGAAATATTACATGCGTCTATGTACAATGTATACATACATACATACATTCGTAAAGACATGAATTTATTAAACGGATGTATCATATTTCTTCTGCCTGTTCTTTGCAATAATGGATAAATGTAGCAAAAAATTGTATCTAACATAGCACAACGTTCAACGTGGAAGGCCTATACAACTGTAACATCTTAGAAAGATACTCTATAATTCTTATGCGATATAAACATTCAGGACCTTTTTACTAACAATAAGACATTTTATTAGTATGCTAGCTCAAAAGCAATGCAACAGTTGTTGAGTCTTGACTTGATTTCATGAAACTCGTTAGTGCCTGATGTTTGTCAGAATTCTTTAGAAATCTTCTAGGTTCTGCAAACAAGTTGTTAACTACAAATGTAAACGTTTCTTGTTGGCAAAGCCGAATTTTTCTCTTCATCTATTACACCTTTCAATTTTGAAGAAAAAAAACAGTTATTCAGCTTTGAAAGAAAATTATCTAACTCCCAATGAACCATATATTTATTACCAATATATGTTATACTAAATATGACTTCCAAACTAAAAAATTTCATATGGATTTAGATCGTTACTAGCCGAGTTTACTGAGTCGAGTCACGATATGCTAATTAGGTTGGCAATGTGGAGTGTGAGTCGAAATGTATACACATACAAGTGAGATTAAAAAAGTGAATGCAACGAAACTTAGACTTGATCTCATTATTAGTTAGAAAATGATGAGCTATCGTAAAGACAAGCTAATCTTGCAAGTACGACTATTATTGTTCTACCTGTAGAAATTTGAATAGTTCCGAATTTATGTAATTTAATGTTTTTCTAATTTCTATTGGGTATAAAATTGATAGTCAGCATGAAAATGAAAATCACATCCGGACTGCTTATATAGCTTGATGTTGTATACTCAAATAGAATTCCGGACACAATAAATAGTATTGTATACACTAAGTAGTGCGTATCACACGAAATGTAGTCACATCGAAGGATCGCTATACATTGTTGGATTGGGTAAGGGATATTTGCATCTCTGAATGATTTGGAATTTCTTCATTTCTATTTATTTGCTGTAATCTCATTTAAATTCCAGTGGTACATCAGTTACAAATTTGTCTAGTTTTCTAATAGTCATCGCGTCTAACTGCCAAGTCTTGTACGATAGGTAGAAAACATGGCAAACTAGCAATTGAACCGTTGGATCGTAGATGGGCATTATTGGTTTTGCAAAAATCGTTCAATTGTATATTTATTCATGTACTATAGTATTTCCTAATGGCTATAATGTAGAGGGTACAAATGTATGCTATGCATGAGGCACTTGCCAGAGTTGAATCAGTGCAGTTTAAACTCGAGTAAATATGTGACTAAATTGATTCTGATGTAAAGTATACATATCGGGTAGTCTACCTCAAATCGCCGTGCCCACGGACCTCGACCTTTTTAAAATGGTTGATTTTTTTATACTGGGTAGCACAGGTAGAGAAGGCTTACCCATATTTATCCTGGTTTGCCATTTTGTCTCACCATCTGCTTATGAAAGGATTTTTAAATCTCGCCGTATTTTGTTCCAGTAATATTTTATGCTCCGTTAGCTCGAAGCCGGTTACCCGTATCGGAAAAATTCATATCACAAAGTATCTTAGTATTTGCGTATCCTACTCGACGAACATTATTTCATGCTTTTCGCGGCACTCGGAATTTGATTTCCATGCAAATGAAAATCATAAACAAAATTTTTTAGCAATAGGCCGTCAGCGATTTTGTCGATAAAATTATGAAAAATTCTTCGAAAATTAACAAACATTTCAATACCTCGGCAATGATGGCGACTCAATTGGTTCGGAAGTTACAGTCACTTGAACTTCGGAACCCTGGAAATTTGAAAAATTCGAAATTTCAAAAATCTGTAGTCGTTGAAGGATTTTATTGAGAATCGTTGGAAACGGAGAGAGAAGGACAATGATAAAATTGAAAACACGCGAGCTATTGGTAGAACTTAAATCCATATTTTAATTTGAACTAAGTGATACGATGTGTGATGATCTATTTGATCGAACGGCAGATAACCTGATCATCTACCATTGAATACCTTTTCAGCGCAACATTGCCGTTCCCAACGGGTGTAAGGCCATGGCTCTTGTGAGTTTGTGGACTTGTCAAATAGGTCCGCAGATCGTAGGACTTGGTCCAAATTAAAATATAAATTCAAGCTCTACCAGTAGCTCGCGTGTTTTCAATTTCACCATTGCCCTTGCCTCTCCGCCTCCCACGACTTCTAATCAAATTCTTCATCGATTCGAAATTCCTAAAATTTCCGCCCTTCTGATGTTCGAGTGACTGTGATTCCCCAACCAATTAAGTTTCCATCATCGCCGAGATCTTGAAATGTTTGTTAATTTTCGCAGAATTTTTTTCAATTTTCTTGGAAAAACCCGATAGCGGCCTACTGTTGGAAAAATCGGTTTATGATGTTCATTTGCATGAAAAACAAGGTTCGAGTGGCGGCAGAATACCGAAAAAATGTTGGTCGAGTAGGACACTAATATATCAAGATATTTTTTGATATGAATTATTCCGATCAATGACCGACTTCAAGCTATCGGAGCATGAAATGTTGGTAAGAAGAGAAACAGGGAAATTTCAAAATCTATTCGTAACCGCACGGTGTGACAAAACGGCAAACCAGGAAACACGGGTAGGTTATTTTTCTTGTCCTACACAGTATATAAAAATCAGTCATTTTCGAATCGTCAAGGTCCGTGGGTATGCCAAGTTGGGGTAGAGTACCCCATTTACAGTTTGTGCAGCTAAAAAATACAAGGGTTCACCAGTTTTAACGGTAGGGTATTGCCATAATAATTCTACTTATCTTACCCCACTACTGATGCGATATTATATACGTATAAATGCTGTAGTATTGTGGATATTAGAGAAGCAGATAGCCCCCCGCAGTGATCACAGTATACTTACAGAATTCTGAGTGTCTCTTGAATAATACAAAATAATTGTTGCTCTTAGCAAATGTTGTCACTACATATTTACTATCAATGTGTTGCCAGTCTTGCATCCAAATATATCTATGTGTATCCGTGTAATCAGTAGATTCAATGGTAAGTATAGTAATAGATTGATACATGTTCGAAATTCTAGCAATAAATATTCCTATAGGGATGCAAACATTTCAGGTTCACGCATACTATACTGAAATATTAATTTTTATAACGAAAGGAGCACATATCCACATTATTGAAAAGAAAAGAAAAATACTAGGATTTGAAAACAAATTCCCAGAGAAGAAACTTGGAAAATACCTATTATACCTATATTTCTTACTTCTAGCTATGGATTTTCAATTTAGTCACGATTTCATCGAAAACGTAAATGATTTCCTTATTCCTATAATATGGCGGAAGCCAAGGATAAAACTTTCCATTCTACATGTATTTTACATGTTTCTTCTCACACAGCTTGTGCAGACAACCTAATGTTCAATTGAAATCAATTTTCATTGTGCTAATTGACATCGTTTTTGTAAAAGTATAAATTTAATTCACGGCCTACGTCCTCTTGCATAATAATCCTGATAAATATCATCAATCGCTCGCTTCATGACATCGAAATGTGTAGCTTTTGATTGTATTATATGTTATCAGTATTGAGTATTGTTCCATACTCATTTAGTTGAGCAAGTTTCAAACTCTTGCAAGCAGTGGTGGTGCAGGTATCATATCCAGCTCTAGAGTGTGCAGTTATATTCACGCTCCAACGGATTCATTGGTAATATGACAAAAATAAGAAATCATATTCCATTAGAGGCCCCGAATTAACTTGTGGTACTTCTAGTTGATTTTAATATGGTAACACAGATCTTCTGATACAATAAGATGGATATTGTCACCGCCACTGGTACCGATGTATTCCTTGCAGCCTTTTACGACTATTATGATTGTATTCAACGTATAAATAGTAAAAAATAACTATTAGTGTCTTAAAATATTATTGCCAACAAGTATAGTAACATTATTGATGTACGAACGGTATGTTCACCGCAAACAGTACGTTCACTTAGACATGACAATTCATTTAAGTGTTTTCTAAAGAATTTAAGTTGAGAATTAAGAAAATAGGTAATTAATATTTTGTATTCATGATGGAATAACCGAGGTAAAAACAGGCAGTCGTAGATAATGAGAGTCTGTACTACATGACTTTGATCTAATTTGGTAATTTTGCGTTGACGAATCACCCGTAGAGGTCGATTAGATCTCCCAATTGGTCCAAATACATGTATTGCAGTTTTGCTCATTTTTCGCCAGGGATATTAAAATTTGTCTTGACAAGTGAGAGATGTTCTGAGGGACATCTATTTATAGGTAAACCCCGCGTCATTAAGCATATCATCGGTAAGTGTGTGATATTACATTATATCTGAGGACCCTCGTAAAATACATGTTGTAATAATGCTGATATCGTACTTTTAACAAATTTTACATAGGTAGGTGAAAAGTGCTTGCGTGATTAATTCGTATTATTATAATATTTGTGTAGTTCCCTGCGATCATATTTTTCTAACTATATTAATTAATTGTGACTGTAGACCATAATGATTATGCTACATAATGCCATGAGTCAACCGTAAAATATATATCATTATATGATGATGATTTTGAAAATCAATCATTTATATTAACTCTGTCCATTGTAAAGTGTTATTTTCTATTATTTCTTATTAATGATACTTAGTATTTGTACGCATAAGTTATTTCGAGTATAGCATTTTTTTTTTTTGTAACTATAATGTATATGACGGTCAAGAATAAATAGTATATACATAGGGAACAAAATGAATTACCATTTTATTCGCAATACGCGGTGAAAACACCCTGAAATTACATAATCATCGAAATATTGTAATCACTTGCTGTCGTGTAGTTCCTTACTTATCTTACTCAGTAGCCCGATCGATAAGGAAGGTCTTGGCATGTAACTGTGCCGGCCTTTCTTCTTTACCGATCCAACAGCTATAACCACGCTTGATGGGTTGGCAGCAGTGTTCTATGTTTAGCGCGTCTAGTTACGCACTACATGAGTACATGATATACAATACATATTGTGGTTTCAACGTCAGGCGTAAGGAGTTATCTTTTTTAAACAAGTGTAGCGAATTGTATATAATTATTTAGATAATAAGTTACTCGAAGGCAAAATGCTCGCGCTCAGAGAGTACGTGAGTAGCGATGAGAACAGCGAGCCGGAAGACGTCTCCAGTACTCGTGATACAGAGGCTGAGGTTGAGGTTAGCCTGCCAAACGTTTCCACTGAAGAAAGTGCACATTTGAAACCACTACCTGGAGGAAAGTCCATATCCTCTCTCGCCTTGCAAGTTCGCCTAGCGCCAGAAGTCGTTCCAACTGTAAGTAAATTTATTTTTATAAATAAAACTTCAACCTCTGTGAAAAATCTTTGGTTAGGAAATAAGAATTTCCATTTCCTATTGTTTGTTCATGTCTTTAATTTTTCCTAGGGCACTGAACTATGCGTTCGGCACATAGATTCCACGTCCAAAGAGGTAATGCACAATCCAAGATTCGAGGAACTTTTTGCGCCCGACGTAGGGCCAGACAATCCCTTTAAAACTCAGCAGCAACGAGCGACAAAAAATATGCTTTCTGGTTACGTAGAACGAGCGCACATAAGTGAATTTCAATTTGAGAATCAACGTCGGACTTTTGCCAGTTATGGTTGGTTGAATTTATTATCGATTATTCGGATTATTAGCACCAGGATTTATCACTGAATATTCATCCTTCAGGTTACGCCTTGGATCCGACGGTTGACGGTAGCGCGGAAGAAGGTAAAACACTTATTGGTGCAACGGAAGCTGCCGAAGAAACTGGAGCAAAGACTGTATTCGAAACTACAGAGCTAAGGGCGGCGGACAAGCGGAAAAGAAACAGAAATAACGATCCTGCTGATATAGAAGGATTTTTAGGCCCATGGGGCGGATATATTGACGAAAGAAGAGTTATAAAACCTACCGACGAAGAGGCCGCAGAACTCGAAGAAATTTTAGCCAAGAGAAATAAGAGAGGCAAACAAACCGAAGATAAGCCACTCGAGGAAAAGACAGTATTGCACAGTGAGCTCAATTTCTGATTAATTACTACCTATTCTTAGAAAGTTATTAACGTTGAAAAGCATCCGATAATCAATTGTTCTTGTTTTTACCAGTTAAAGATAGTGTGGATTATCAGGGGCGTTCATTCTTGCACGCGCCGCAGGATGTTGGAGTTAACTTGAGGTCAGAATCACCCCCTGAACGATGTTTCTTACCCAAATCTCAAATTCACACGTGGGAAGGACACACTAAGGGTATCTCGCAGATTCGGTGGTTCCCGCGAACTGCACACTTACTTCTTTCCTGCAGCATGGATTGCAGAGTCAAGGTGTGTGATAAATAATCTTTAAAGTCTTGATAATGGCCATGTTATATGTGACTGTAATATAGAAATTTTCCTTGTGGTTTTTGTTTATTTGTTTCATTCAGCTGTGGGAGGTATATAAAGACAGAAGATGTGTTCGCACATATTACGGACATCGTCAGGCCGTGCGAGATGTCAGTTTTGACAATGATGGCAAAAGGTTTTTGTCGGCTGGCTATGATCGATATGTTAAACTTTGGGACACTGAGACTGGCGCATGTCTCAGCCGTTTCACCAGCCGTAAAATACCATATTGTGCCAAATTCAACCCCGACCCTGATAAGCAGCATCTGTTTGTTGCTGGAACAAGTGATAAGAAAATTATTTGCGTGAGTATATTCTTCTGGTTTCTATGATTGATTAAAGTAACAATTTTTCAATTCTGAAAGCAACCATTGCGGAAAGACTAGAGATAATATCAGAATGAACAGTGGAGACTTGTACAACGAAATTTCTAAAAAAGTTCAACTTCTGCTAAAATGAAATATAACGCAATGCAATGTAACTGTTGACATTTTACTTTTCAGTGGGACATAAGATCTGGTGAGATTACACAGGAATATGACAGGCATTTAGGAGCCGTAAATACTATCACATTTGTAGACGAAAATCGAAGGTTCGTCACTACGTCAGATGACAAAAGTCTGAGAGTTTGGGAATGGTGCGTATTCCTTACGAAAATAAATAAGTGATAAGATAAAAAATATAGTCATATTGTCTATTAGTGGGACCAATTGCAGCCATGCGAATTCTGCATTTTCTTTTTAAAAACCGAACTACAGCCTTGAGGTTTTGAAATATTTAAATGACTAATCTCATTTATAGGGATATTCCTGTGGATATGAAGTACATAGCAGATCCGACGATGCATTCGATGCCAGCTGTTACTCCTTCTCCTAATCAAAAGTGGCTGGCCTGCCAAAGTATGGACAATAAAATTGTGATATTTTCTGCTCTAAATCGGTTCAAAATGAACCGCAAGAAAACTTTCACAGGACATATGGTTGCCGGGTATGCTTGCGGACTTGATTTTTCCCCAGACATGAGGTACGCTAATGTGATTTTATGGTTGATACAATTAGTCTTAAAAACAGAATTTGTCAATGTGTAGGTATATGTTGATTGGGTAATGTGATTTGTCAAAAATTATGGATTACTACTGGTAATCCATAGTCTTTACTAATTCCATGTATTATAAATTAAATTTTTATCTGCATATAATTCCGTTTTACAAAATGTTTAAAATAATTAAAAATAGGTGCTTCGTTCACTCAGATATTAACTATAAACACAATTATAATTTGAACAAAAGTCAACAATATTCCTATTAGAAACTAAATTTATAATTATGTAATTGTCGCAGCTACCTAGTGTCTGGTGACGCGGATGGTAAGTGTTACATATGGGACTGGAAGACTACAAAATTGTACAAGAAGTGGAAAGCTCACGAAGGAGTTTGCATCTCGACTCTCTGGCATCCTCACGAACCCTCTCGTCTTGCAACAGCTGGTTGGGATGGAAAGATAAAGTATTGGGATTAAACGCGCGATGTCGTACCAAACTTTGTATATTGTGTAACTACATAATAATATGTACATAAATTAAGTGATTTTCCTTATTTTTTTGTTTTTTTATAATACACTTGAACGCTCTTAACACAACAAAGAATGATACAAACTTGAGGTGTAACGTAAGAAATCACTGGCTCATCATTGGTTCATTGCTTGGTGTGATTTCGAAAACAAAAATAAATATTTTCAAATTCTCGAAAAATTGTTTGACCTTCATGGATTAACACATAACGCATAACTGTCGATCCTACCGATAAGTAAATGGATACCGTATAAGCGCGAATTAGTTCAACATTTTTTCGGTTTAATCTCCCATCCCCTGTGCGCAACTCTACACTTTATTATTTTCGGCTTTTGAGTATCTATGCTTGAAATGTGTCAAGCTTAGTTCTACAGGATCAATATGAGATCTTTTTTTTCTCACCTCGAAAGAACCGCGTTTCAATTAGACTGAACGATTCAAATATGCTTTCTTGTAGTGAAAATTATATCATATACAATATGCAGGTAATATCATTATAACTATTATTATGTAGAGGTAACACACATAATTAGAAGTTTGATCGTCTTTGACATATTCTCCGATTAGGCCAGATATTGGTCATGAGTATCTGGTCATAAAATCGTTGACACGTAATTTGTTTACATAGGAATACGTATTATCAATTTTTCCCCCTTTTTTGGTTCTTTGTTTATTAATATAGTTTCCCATGTCGTATCTTTTTATATAACAGTATGGAGTGGTTACAATTACCAAATATAAACGATAGCATTGCATTTGTAGAAAAAAAGACTCACAAAGTTTTACAAGAAATTATAAATGACATACTGTCATCACACATACTCAAAGTTCTTATAAATCTGATAAAGCTTTAAATTCTAATAGAGTCAAACATTGCAAGAATACTTTGTAGTTTGTCTCATCGATACAATGATTAATATCACAAGAAGATTAATGTTAATAGCTGTCCATATAAAATTATAGAATTTTTTTAACAATTGGAATAAACCTTAAAATAAGTTACAAATGTAGAAGTTTGCAGTCGATTTTCACCATGACCATGTTAATTCTGGAATACCGTAGCCATACCGTATTATGTTACTCGGCTATAAATTGTCATACGTTCTAGTTGTATAAATGGCCATGAATAATATTGCCGACTTTTTGATCCAGCCTCTTACAGCCGCCAGTTGAATAAAGATTATACGGAGATGGTCCAAAAGACAGGTGCGACTTGGCTTCTTCAATCTGTTCACTGTTTGGTGTAACGTTTCTTCTGTGAAATGCATCAACTATACATCGTCGCACATGCTCTTCCTCGAGCGGTAGAAACGGTATGTAATGATCAATAAGGCTGCTGTCAATGGTATCACTTTTGTGAAAGCCACCTTTTTCATTAAATGCAGTGACAGCCAGCAGACGTTCCAGATCTTGTAGTCTCGCGTGATTCCGTGGCTTACCATCCCGCCACAACTCAAGCAGATAGTTTGCAATTTGAGTACCTCCGGTATTTGACAAAAATATAAATATTGCCTTCGTTGGGTCAGTACCACGAATCTTCGGATGATAGTCTAGAAATGGCACAAGTGTATCCAGTGTCCCTTTAGGTATTTTCTCAACTTCGTCAAAGATGAAGATAGAGCGTGGACATGTCTCAAGGTGTTTTGTTATGCTGTCCTGAAGCTCACCCTGTATTCAATTTTGTTCCAGGTACTCATTATATTACAGGCAATCATTATTCAGGTATTATTCGTCTAAAATATTGACCAAACAATCTGATAAGATAATTCCAGAACCTTGGGTAAGTATTGAAAAGGATAATAATGAGCCGACAACACTATATACATATGGCTCAGATATTTCGTCGAATATGAGTAACTACCAACCTGATATTGTTCCACTAATCCTTCAGAACGGAACCGGAGCTGCCCATTGTAATAATGAACATAGTTACTCTTTTCACCTTCCTTATAAAGTGCTTTTACAATAAAGTCTGACATGTAGTTTTTGCCGGTTCCAGGCAAACCATGAAAACTCATAGCCAATGCTTTCTTTGGCTCTTTCGTATTCACATGACTTCTCAATGCATATAGCACAGTCTCATGTGCCAAATGTTGGCCATAAAGATTCTTCGACAGCAATCCGTTAAGCACTGTAAAGCAAACAATCAAATTCTATTTTGTATTATACATTTGAATATAACTCAGTTCATTTTTCAGATACAGACATATTACATTGTTCGATTCTGTAAACATTCATTTGATAAACTATTGTCACGACTAGGTTTTCAGTCTATCTACTTGTTCAAAATAATGAGTGAACTTGCGTTATCACGTAGCAAACGAAAAAATGCAGTAGAAAAGGTGTAGGATCATTGTTCTAGTATTCTTGGATCACTTAGAGCTGATCACATCATAAAGTACATAGCACCGTTTACATACTCACAAGCAAAATCAGCTGGGATATATTTGTCTGTACAGCATTCTGTGAAACTGCAAACCGTCATATAGCCAACACCTGCGATTCCACTGAGAATACCACCGCCTATGGCCACAGATGTTAGAATAAAACATTCTCCAGAATAATAATACAAATGACAAACAGCGATTATCATAAATATCCTCATAATCCCCATGGTTAATGTTATCAGTTGCTCATAATCGAATTTCCAATCAACCAAGCACTGGTTTCAGAATCCTCTTTATTCTCCGAGTACGGAGATATCCTCGTAGCTTTGAAATAAATGGGTGAAGCATTCAACAGAATAAAACGGATAGGCCCGGCAACGTGTTCCTGCAAAATATTTTACTGTTCTCCTTTTTCTGCACCTTTGCATATGGATATGGCCGTTGACTGAAGATATATATAGACGGTTGACCTATGAAGGAAGTGGGCTTGGGGATTGAACAGTGCCCGAAGACACCGATCGACTATATACCGACACCACTTTATTAACGCGCTAATATTCAAATAATTGTCCAAGCTAAAATAACTACATGCATCCGTTCTCAACTGGGCGAGTTCTTTTTGTAATCGCTTGTTGATCATGTGTTGATCAATGTCATGAATGATGGACCATCCCGAATGTTTGTCAACTAATTTGTTTATTTATAAAATAATCTCGAAAAGTTGGAATTTTTAAAAATGTTTTTTTCAACCGGCCATGACATGTACCGATGTGAACTCATTTTTCGGCGATTGATGGTCCACTTTCAGAACAACAAATTTCATATCTTCCCTGTAATGATGTGAAAACCAATCCCCGGAAAACTTGTAGTGTAAACATGCAGCGTTGACCGCGTTGACCGAATGAATATTACTTCATCAATATTGGAACCAACGTGTGAACTCAGGATTAGCTTATGGCAAAAACGCGGTGAATCATAAGCCAAATGAGGAACACGTATGACGACTGACATTTTCGGAAACTTCTGTGCAAAGTTCGTATTTCGTGTACATTCCGCATGACAGCACATCACCAGCTTACAGTAAGATGGCGACATCCCCACTTTTTAACATCAACCTCAAAAGCTTATACCCCGTACAATTACTAGTTATAAGTTAGTCCGTGACGCGCAGCTACACGGTGGCATGATTGAAATCTTTGGAATGACCAGCAAGCAGTAGCGACTAATAAGACGTAATTAATATTAATAATAGTCTGATAGTTGGTTGAAAGATCCATTTTAACGCAGCGAAGGACCTGTCACGCTTAATTATCGTTAAATTTGACGTGGAAACATCTACAAGTTATTTTTGACTGGAGATAGGGCAAAATGGCAACCGAAGGCACGACAACAACCGCCACGAAGCTTTACTCTCGGGCGGACGTGGCCAAGCATAATCATAGCAAAGATTCTTGGATCATAATTCACAATAAAGTTTACGATGTAACCACCTTCCTAAACGAGGTATCATTCACATATGTATATATTTGATACAATATCAAGTAACCGATATTCTGAACTCATGTAGCAGACTACTTGTTGCAATCATGCGAATACATACAATAATGTGTTTTATCGGAAATGAAGCACCCTGGTGGGGAAGAGGTGCTTTTGGAACAAGCTGGAATTGACGGGTCTGAACCCTTCGAAGATGTTGGACATTCAAGTGACGCTAGACAGATGATGGAGCCATTCAAAATTGGAGAACTCATTGAAGTAAGTATTTATTAGGATTCTCATAATTATTGTTGAAATACGCAATTTCAGATTGGCTTATCTTAGATCAAATGATAGGCCTGCGATACATCTTGTGTGCGGAATTATTTTTTACTAGGCACAAAATTCATCGCAGTTATTAGTTTTTCAAAGCTTCTTACTACCTGTTGCCCCAATCTCATTGATTATCCAATTAATTCACAGGAGGACAGAACGAAATCTGAGGAGAAGAAAAATACGGAATGGTCAAATGAAGGTAGTGGAGGTGATGAAAATAGGTAAGATTAAAAATACTAATCACAATTTACAGTACTAAAGGAAGCTAAAGATGTTGGCTACTGTTCTCGCAACTTTTTAAGAATTATTGCTCACTAACATCCACTCACTTCTCAAGTTTTATTCTAAAACTAGAAACATATTTAAATTAGTGTTTAGCAAGAAGTGGTCAGGACTTTGAACTAACATTAGTCGTTTTAAAGCGTTTTGATGTTTTATCAAATGAGTTATAACAGCATAATTCAAGTTGATTATGCATTCTCATTGCTTCCGAAGTGAGAGGCTGGCATGACTGGACAATCAATTTCCGCAAATAAATATGAAGCATGACTGATGTTTAATCATGTGTTGTTTTCAATTCCAGCGGTTCGTGGCGATCCTGGTTGATTCCTGTGGCTCTTGGGGTATTGGCAACCCTACTTTATCGCTTCTTCATAAATCCATACTAAACAAGATCATTCCCGTGCTCTTTTGTACTTTATAATTAATTGGTGTAAGAGTCTGAGTCATTATTGTTATACAAATGATCGGCTTAATTGCAGTATATTTTACGAATAGTGTTGTGATTATTTTATTAACAAGTGGGCATAGCCAAGGTACTCATTTAATGACCTAACATTGATTTTTTTAAATGGTTCGATTGGCGGGCCAATCACAATTCAAATATTATTCAATTAGTTGTTCATGATGGCTCATCAACTTCTTTTCATCTGTGTGGAAAAAATCAAATCAAATTACAACATCTATATGCATTCTCATAACAGACAAAGAACTTAGGTGAATGAATAAAGTTAAACGTTTTTATTCTTATTTGGCTGATCGCCAGGTGTAAAAAAAATATTGAACGCAACAAATAATATGTATATGCATATATACGTACATATATTTCTATAGAAATTAAGTAGCTAATAAATATATTGTGGTTTACAGGAAAAAAAAAAGAAATTGTACTCTGACCAGTCTTTAGGAAATACAGTGTCTCTAGCATTTACATTTTCTAAGAAAGTCAGAGTACGTAGGTATACGGTAAAGTTTTATGAAATATTGAAAATTAACACTCAAGAACAAAAATTTCTTGTCATTTGTGAATGAATATTAAACACCTTACATGTTATCGTTTCTCTTTTTGACTTTAATACCCCACGTATTACAGCTACTAAGACCTAAGTAGAAGATTTAAGAAAACTATGGCCTCCGTGAGTATTTTTTTTTTTTTTGTATTAAGAGTATGTCATCGGCTGAAACTTGGGTAGAATCGGCAGAAGCCTTACAAACTTCCACGGTTCTATCTTTTTCTAAATACCGTACAAAGACAATATCCTCAAGTAATATTACACACGAATGTCATTCTCGCTAGTCTAGCTTCAAGTGATAATTAAACGAAATGTGAAGTACCTAAATGCCGATAGCGTACTAAAACATTTTCGTGCCATCCTAAAGATGGCAGTGATCAGTAGATTACAGTCTATTCAGGTAATTGGAAAAATTGGTAAAGTCACAATCGGAAGTGCAATTGCATATAAGTCGCGACTATTATACCAACCCTTAAGAAGATTTACAAGTGGGCAACGCCGCGTGCATTGTATGGATCATATAATTGCGATCGACAAATCTTCGGCGACGTAAATATGTAGTAAGCATAGGAACGGCTTGAATGGCAAGCGGGTGCAGCGGGGGTTGCGGAGGATCGGGTCTTATAACAGAAATTATATCGAGCGGCGGCGAGCGCCGGCGTGCCGCGGGTCGTACGCCCCAGTCGGACTTGGTCAGGCTACAGTACTCAACGAACCTCACGCGCGTTCGTGTACACCGGTGTCAGTCGATAAGGGATTTAACTTACGTTAAGTACGCATTTTATTGTGTGGAATAGAGGAAGAAGCTGAAGGGCAGGTAAAGGCAGTAAGAAAGGCAGGCAAGAGGAAGTGGTAGTTTTGAAAAGCCGTCGAAGTGTCATGAGAGGCGGTTTCACGATCCGCCCTCCTTCATCGTCCCTCCTGGAGTCATGTATGTCGCGCCCTTCAAACGAGGTAAAACTGAGCTGTATTTCACAACCTAACATATATTTTCCCGTTCCTAATAATAACCAATGGCATTACCATTGTTTCTAATTGAAACGCATTTCATACTGTTGGTTAGTGGAAGTTATGAGTGCACGCAACCCTTAACTATATCTTTGGAAAGCATACATATATCTATACATTCGTCAGGTTTCCAATGTGAAAATAGGCATATAAACGAACGCTCGGAAAACGATTGCGTGCTTTGTTCAAGTAGAAACCTATTCACAGATTCGACTCAATCTTTTTGGGCGGGTTTTCTTGAATGAAACGGATTTTATGTCTGCTAGCGTACGGAATACAGTATGTCCGCTATTGAACAATATTACCCGGCGTAAGGTTACAATCGCTTTCGTTGTAGCAATATGCACTCTATTATAAGTGGTAAGCGAACCGTAGTATATTATAAGGAATTTTTGTTCAATGTAGCGAGCTTGAAGCCGTAAGAAAAGAGGAAAAAACGACCACTAGTCAAGATCAGCAATATGGGTGCAGTTCGACGAAAAGAAATAATAAATACTTTATGGAACCGAATAAATGGTCAAATATTTTCCTTAAGATCATCAGTAGGACATACTTTTTTTTTCAAAGTCTCACATCGGTCCAATGAGGTATTCAATATTAATCGTTATTCGTTGGAAATTTGAATTCTACCCGAAAACTTATTCTTTTTAGTAGCTAATGTTGAAACCGCGGGAAATAATATTGGTGTCGGACGACCGAGTGAAATGATTTTGTATCTCGAAATAACGCGCATGTTTCTTATCTGGGGCATGGTCAGTTATCCCCTGTACTGTATGCATATATTTATTTGTCTTCGTGAAACGTAGAGGGCAACATTCACTTGATATTGGTCGATTGCAAAAAATAAGGATAAATAATCTTGTCGAATGATGCAAATGACGCCGGGCATGGCGGTCTATTGCGTGTGATGAAATTGCGTCATTATACCTATATGTATAGTTCTGTAAGGCATGTGATTCGGCGCAACGTCATAGCTACTTTGCAGTCCGCGAATACCTTTGAACGATTCTACATTCGTTTTGTACAACCCCAGCGTACTACAGCCTGTTGCACAGCCTAAATAGTGTATCCATCGCATCGCCAGTCTAGGGAAATGTAGGGGGAAAAAAAAACATGATTCGTCAATAGGCATCATCGATCTTCCTCACAATTATTACCAAGTATTTTTTTTTTTTTTTTTATTATTTATTTTTGCTAAATAATTATAATTGTTCTGCCCGTCTGACACATCGAATAATGTAAAGTCGTTCTTGTTTATTGGTGCAAGCATTGACGACAGACATTCAATCATCGCTAATTATAACACGGAACTATAATTGAGTGGCGAATGTCCATATACATATCCTAATATAATAGTCTTGTATACGATAGACGATGAAATTGACATTAACTTATTTTACTTTCAAGAATTTCCGAGCGCGACAGACTTGTGGAATCGAAAGAGTTCGTTCCTACGACAAATAGTAGAGTTTGGCACGTACAACACGCGATTTCGTGATCCTAACGCTCACTGTAAATAATCGAGAGCAAATGTCCAACGGTGCGAAAGATATAAGCGCGAAGAGATAAAAACGAGGGTTGGTACTTGGTAGCGGACGCAAGCAACTGTCGGTCGGGTCGACGTGAGCGCTAGCACACATGCGGAATCGATCAGACGGCTGGCGAAGGGTCACCTTGAGGTAGAAAGATATCTTCGAATTTCTTTCTTTTATTCTATCGTTGACCGTTGTTGCGGAAAAATGGAAATCTTGAAAATGAGGAGGCCTGGTCACGCGGTAGAACCTGGCCGGGGTCCACGAGCTATTCTCGTCACTTCGACGACTTAATAATATAATGTATATCACTGGCAACAGCTTCTTATGCATGAGCGCGGTCTCGGTGTTATCCAGTGATCAGTTGTGACTGCGAAGGGATGCAAAACCAATTGTCCAACGTTTTAACTGCGTGCGGCCGTCGTCAGCACTCGAGTAATTAATTATTATTTATTACAATCATCGTGTGGCAATAATATACGTATGTATACACATATATATCCATATGTGTGGAGTGTGGACATATTTCGGGCACAAATCTATCACGTTTAATTGAAGATTATTGAACATGTAATTGCCAGACGATCTAATATCGTGCTCGTTTATTTTTAGCTTATTATACTGTGTCAATGAGAATATTATTAAATATCGTGATGATATAAACTCGACCTCGTATATGCATGTTGCAAAAGAATATAGTGCATGTGTATTATATCAAAGTTATAACAATCTACTGTAACATAATATTCGCCACTTGATTCGTTGGTCACAAGGCTTGTGTAATCGTATGTGTATATTTATGTGTAACGTAAACCAACTGAATCTCACGAATTGAAAGCGCTGTACGACTCGTGTCAGCAGGCAATTTATCTGCAGTAGCAAAGTTTTATTTTTTCACACTCTATATCGCTATCATTACCGATCATTATAGCTATCGCTATCGTTCTCGATATCGGAAGGGAGAACAATCGTGATGGTGCATTTTCTATTTTTATCACCAACGTTAGTGTCTGTTAATTGAAAAATGTGTTTGAACAAATTTGTATCATCTTTTTTTGACCTCCCACCCCTTAAAATTGTTGCTTTTGAATTGAACCTCTCATCAGCTGGGCCCCGGCCAAAATTTCCAACAGGTGCTTCAATCCAATTTGTTTTCCCATTTGTATACGGTAAATAAAACAACGCGGTTGTTCTCTCATTTCACATTATAGACTGCTATTGTGGTTGGCGCAATCCGACTTCCGAGCATAAACAATAATTATCGATTCTCCTACGTCGTGTTTGAAATTGTTTCAACTTGCCCATTCAACGATATATAGAACGTTACAGTACGACAACTAATAAACCCAAAGATGTAATTCTGTTGTGTTATGGTTGTGTGATTACAGCTGCAGCAGGACATGATGCGCAGACGGGCAATACAAATCAGCAACAATTGCAGCAACAGGGAAACGGAAGAGCATGGCCGGAAGGATCAGGAGAAATGGAGGGGTCAGCAATCAGCAACGGGTGGGAAGGGGGCTCGCAACTCCAGCAACAAGGAACGGGGGGTGGTATGGGGGATGACGAAGACGGGGGTGGAGGGGGCGGAGGGGTGGAGGGGACGGACACAGCGCAGAACAACGCTGTTCACCTCAAGAGACGGGTGGGACTCGTCAGTGGGGTGGCTCTAATCGTCGGTACAATGATCGGTTCGGGGATTTTCGTTTCGCCGTCAGGCCTCCTTGTGAGGACCGGTAGCATCGGGGTGAGCTTCTTGGTCTGGACAGCCTGCGGCATACTAAGTCTTTGCGGAGCCTTGGCATACGCTGAGTTAGGGACGATGAACACAAGCTCGGGGGCAGAGTACGCGTACTTCATGGATGCCTTTGGGGCACCACCAGCATTTCTATTCTCGTGGGTATCAACGCTGGTGTTAAAACCCTCTCAAATGGCAATTATCTGTTTGTCATTCGCCCAGTACGCGGTCGAGGCTTTTGTCGCGGAGTGTAATCCTCCGGAGGAGGTAGTCAAGCTGGTAGCCCTCTTGGCTATCGTTGTAATCCTCCTCGTCAATTGCTACAGCGTTAATCTTGCCACTGGTGTACAGAATGCTTTTACAGCCGCTAAACTTATAGCTATTCTGGTAGTGATCGCTGGTGGTTCTTACAAACTGATACAAGGTAACACCCAGCACCTTCAAGGGGCTTTCGATAACGCCGGTCAAGCAACCGTCAACGTTGGTAGATTGGCGACTGCATTTTACACGGGACTCTGGGCTTACGATGGTTGGAACAATCTGAATTACGTCACGGAGGAGATAAAGGATCCGTCAAGGAATTTACCGAGGTCTATCATGATCGGTATTCCTTTGGTTACGCTCTGTTACGCCCTTATCAATATCTCTTACTTGGCAGTAATGTCACCATCGGAAATGATTGAGAGTGAAGCCGTTGCTGTGGTTGGTTGATTATTTCATTCACGCACTAATATTCAACGTATTTACACGTACAATTACAATTAGTTAAGATTTTATTGAAATGACTGTAGTCAATTTTACACGCGAATGCATTCGCGATGACCCTGTTAAGGAGAATCAATTGAACGTCATTAAAAACTATTAGATTTTAATGGTTTTGAATCGTTTCAGTCGGTCAGAGACTTTGCTGCCGATATGATTTCAATTAGATTAAACGAGTTTCATGGTATAATAGTATTAAATAGTAAATTATGCATTGATATTCAATCAATTCCAATGTTGACCAATTGTAGGATGTCCAGAGATGAAATTCAATAGGAGAAATACAGTCGTTTGTGAATAAGTCCTAATCGGCCATACTTAACTAGGAATGTCAATAAGACTGAATCGTTAAAAATAGATCTAGAATACTGAGCTCTAATATGCATCGTTTAAATGCAGTCACGTATTTATCTCAACAAGAAAATTTTTATGACATTAATAAGTTCTAACCGGCATCGTCTCAAACTTATTCATAATCGTGACCAATACCTAAATGACTGTTCACTTATGAGTTTCATTTCGTTTTTAATCAGTTTCAACTCAATATTTGATACAATTCAGTTTCATCCAGAAGTTTAAGATAAAAACGATCGGTTTCTTTTCCCCATTTTACGCGTATCGAGTGCATTTCAATAAGGAACTTACAATAAAAAACGATTTAACGGTAGTCTTAGTGTATTACATTCGATATTTCGAAACAGAAAACACAATTCGGTACGATTGACATTTGATCCATCGGTTTCAATCGATTTTCATTAGCAGGAGAACGTCGCATCAAAAGAAATCGTATATACTTTTAATTTGGATTCTAATTTATTGGAAAATGTTACAGACATTTGGTAATCGAATTTTGGGTGTTATGGCATGGCTAATGCCGTTGTCTGTAGCTGTGAGCACTTTCGGATCAGCCAACGGGACTTTATTTGCCGCAGGACGACTCTGCTTTGCAGCATCTAGAGAAGGCCATCTACTTGATTGCCTGAGCTACGTTCATGTCCGCCGTTTTACTCCTGCCCCAGGTCTCATCTTCCACTCCCTAGTAGCAGGTACACATCAAAAATCAAAGAAATAAATAGAGGCAAAAACACGCCAATCATGAGAGTATAAAATATCCTTTGCTGAAGGTATAACAGATATAAATTTCTTGTTAATCCTGCAGGTGCGATGGTTCTTTCTGGTAGCATCGACTCCCTAATTGACTTTTTCTCATTCACCGCCTGGATATTTTATGGTGGGGCAATGGTCGCGTTATTGGTTATGAGAAAAACCAGGCCAAATCATCCACGCCCATACAAATGTCCCCTGCCGATACCCATTCTGGTACTCGGTATCTCTGCGTACCTGATAGTGGCCCCCATAATTGACAAACCACAAATTGAATACTTGTATGCCGCTGCGTTTATAGCTGCTGGAATGCTATTTTATCTCCCATTTGTCAAGTTTGGATATGTCCCGAAATTTATGGGTAAGGATCTACTTAAATTAAAAAATTCTAAGGCGACTGTAGGTATAACATTACTATCGGACCATAAAATCGGGACGCATGAGTTTAGAATCCGATATCTCTTTGTGGAAGAATCGTAGAGCGTTGTGTAATACAGTTTCTGAAACTATTGCGTCTGCCACGTTGAGGTGTCTCTTGCATAATTGTAAAAAATTTCGAAGCAGGAATATCGCTCTATAAAGGTCAGAAGACGTAAGTTTGTCGTACTTGTATCAGGAGCTCAACTTCAACTTGTCGCCATTTTGTTGATAATACTCTTAAATATGTGAAATAATTCCCACGTACTCCTTAGAATCTGGTGCGTACGTCGCCGGTTCAAAAATCGAAAAATGTCGAAAATGATGATAGCTACAAGTAATAATCGACGGAGTGGTCACCTCGAACACTGGTACGGTCAGCCGAAAGTTGTAAGATTGAAAAGTGAAAAACAAAAAAACGCTACTTGGTTCAGTTGCTGAAAAATCGATCGCAATTACAATTACGTAGTGAATGAAGTTATTCGTAATTCATTTTCACGTGTGGCGCGATGTTCTTTCCCTGCTCGAGTGGGGCACTTCAAGATGTTCTATTCTTTTCTGATTGTCTGGCTCCTAATTGTTTTGGCGGTCGCGCAGCGAGCCGCATGTAAAAATAAATAATGAATACTTCATTTACTACGTAATCGTGATAGCGAGCGATTTTCCCGCAACTGAACTGGATAGCGTATTTTTATTTATTTTTTTTTAACTCTTCAATTCTACAACTTTTGGCTGACCGTGCCAGTGCCCAAGATGACCACTCCGTCGATTATAATTTATAGTTATCATCATTTTCAACATTTTCCGATTTTCGACCCGGTGACGTACGCACCAAATTCTAAGGATTACCTCGTAATTATTTCAAATGTTTAATAGTATCATCAACAAAATGGCGACGAGTTGAAGTGGAGTTACGAATACAAGTACGCCAAACTCACGTTTGTGACCTATATATAGCTATATTCCTGCTTCGATTTTCCTTTGCAACAATTATGGAAGTGACACTTCGACGTGGCAGACTCCATAGTTTCAGAAACTGTACCACACGATGCTCTACGATTTTTTCACGAAGAGCTATTGGATTTTAAACCCAAGCGTCCCGATTTTATGGCCCGATAGTATATTGTCACACGGTTATGAATTCGTAATTTCATAAGTATACGTTTATAATGAAAAATTTCTACTCATATTGCCAGCTTTTTCATCATTATACAAAAAGCTGATGATATCGCTAATTGAGAAATTGTTGGTCAAATATGTGTCTTATGTGTAAACACGATTTGCATACATTATATAAACAGTAGACCTTGCTTTATCTTTTTACAAAAATTTGGGTACACGCTAATTCTGTTATATCGCATGTATGGTAATCGAAATATTGAACATTTTAGAAGGAGTGAATGCTTTTCTGCAAATGCTGCTAGAGGTAGCGCCGACTGCCTCTGCCTTTGACTAACGCGTCATTCAAACGAGCAGTTGACTAGTCGCCGAATCATTCCATTATGGGGCTGGGACACTGCATACTTTTACTAAATGATAATTATCAACATATATGTAATGGAACCTTTGAAGATATTGTCAATGCTCAAGGCTGTCTCAAAGGATCCATACATATAAACAGATTAAAATATTATTTTATTACTCGTTATACTTGGTATAGTATACGTTATACTATGATGTTGTTTGTTAGAAATAGCAATGAACGTTGTAATGAAAAAATAAAATGAAAACAAGAAGAACCAATTGTAGTTTAAGAACGTCTTTTATTATTTGTTATAGCTGCTGCTGTTTTCTTAGCTACTACCCCATACTCGCTCAAAAGACCAGGCTGTTTTCTACGTCGTTTTTTATCAAAACTACGTTTAGCCAAGTTTTTCCCAAGCTCTGAAATTTGTTCCTTTTTCAGTAAACGTGCCTTTTCCTTCTCCTTCTCTATCTTCAGTTCCTTGTAGTTTTTCACTTTATTTTTCGGAGGTTTAGCACCGAGTTTTACCGCCAAATTTATCTTTGCTTGTTCTCCTTTAGCACCGTCAAAACCAGACATGCCAAACTTAATAACATCGAACCTCGCTCTTTTCATCTGTACGTCTTGTTCCTTTTTTGCATCTCGCGCTCTGACCTCCATAGATTGATTTGGCAAAGCAGAAACTGTTTTCGAATTGATCCTAGTGAGCGTGTCAGTCATCAGGTTAACCTCACTTGACTTCTGTTTTTTTTTCGGCGCCGTATACGACACAGCAATGAAATCCTTGTCCGCATTCCGTTTCAATATTGCACCTCGAGTCACTACGAAGTCGTCCATCGTATCACGGTGATGACTATTACTAGGTTGTCTAATTGGGCTTAATATTTATGCTCAAAATTTTACTATCGTAACTCACTTAACCCTAATTCGGATCGGACATCGTCGTTGTTCGCGGTCAAACTTCCAAGTGATTCTAGTTTCGAATCATTACACTAGATGACGCTACTGATCAGTCACTTGGTGCGCGATGAATTCATGTCAATGGTTTCGGAGAAAAGGGGGTGAATCATTCGAGAGAGTTAGATAATTCCATTTATTCATTTTCTTATTGATAGAAATATACCTGTGTCTAAGTATATACAAGGATTGTTTAGCAATCGACAATTGTTCACCTATTCGTAGACTTACGAATATAGACGCATCGGGTATTGCTTGATAAAAATCGGCTCGCCATCTATAGACGATAGTTTAGCCACTCACAGTCATAGTTACAATTATAACAACATTAGCATAGCTCAAAGAATAACTTAATTTTACCGTCCACGGTACTAAGTAGTCTAGGACTTTATCTTCACATAGATTTAACAAAATCACTTACAACAAACAAAACATTTCAACATTCAGCTTCATCATATTTATCGGCTCTGAGATAGATTCTATATAAGCTGATTCACAACAATTTTTATTCACAATTTGATAGTTTCTTCTTTTTTTCTTGCAACTTTGATTGTATTGTATAACAGAAGTAATGCTGATAACAATCACCAATCTTATATCAGAAGCCGGTAGTTATCTGTGATCCAAGATTACATTAGCAGGGTTTTTAGTCTGCTTCAAGCAAAGTTCTACAGCTGCAAATACGGCTAATAACCTTCTGTCCATAGCTTTCAAGTGAGCTTCGGTAATCAAAGGTGAAACATCAGCTAATTTTGATTCATGTTCTAGGAGTAGGCTCAAGGATTGGCTCAGCGTACCACCACTCAAGAGTTTCAGACGGTCCCATGTTGTTTTATGAATTCTATAATGATAAGGATAATAGATTGTCGTTTATTAGATTTGGTAAAAATGGTCAGAGATGTATACGTAATTATTAGAAAAGTTACTCACAGGCAACACTGATAGAGGGGTGCTAATATATCAAAATGGTCAACATTTGGATCCCCCAAGCTTTTTCCATTATCAATAAGCAGAACTGCTGGATTGTGAAAGTTAGCTTGGATGAGTTCGTAGTGATGACGATCACCATTGTCCATCAGAAAGTCGAATATCGCAGTATCCACCAAATCGAGTAATCTACTAGATGTGTCTATTGAATAGGATTTCGTATCCTTGACCTAAACATCGAAAATTCGATAAATCATATGGCAGATTCACATTACTAAAAATAAATGTACACTCAGACATGCCCAAAGAGCTTGGTATTGAAACAATGATTAGAGAATAATTGGATAAAACTAGACCTAATTTGGTTCCAACAAGCTGTCAATATGATCGAAAAGTTTAATCACGTATCCCACAGAATTCACACAATCCTAAAAATAAATGACTTGCCTTATCACAATAGTTATCATCAGTTTCCCAGAGGGCAACTTTGCTACGTTTATAAGTCCGCTGCCAAGGATGACGATGTTTGGAAAGTTGCAGGTCTTTTGGTAGCCAAAGAATAAGTACACCTTCTAATAAGTCGCCTGTGCCACATACAGGGTCTGCAGGAGAACAATAGTGACATACTCCGTAAAAGCAAGTGTCATTTCCCTCTTGATACATAGTCTTCAATAACTCTGGTGTAGCATGTCTCCTTATCTCATCGCTAAGTTTTACTGCACAATGTAAATTTGAATAATATAGCTTCAACGTTTCTATGACTAGAGAAGAAGAGCGTAAAAGTTATGAGCAAGTTCAATTAGCCACCTAAAATTCAAGTGACGCCTTAGAAATACACCTACGTTTTCTTATCGTAGAAATTGGAACCCGCCTAAGTGACAATAGTGAGGATAAATGGAAAGCAACAACTTCTGCGTTATGCCTATCTTTTCCATAATAGACTGGACCCTTGATCACTGTATCTCTAGTATACCACATTGGCTTAAACAATGCCTTGATTCCATGGTTCAAAGTCAGCATCAATTTCAGCTGAGTTCCCAATAATGCATTGTCAGCTTTTGTGATTTTAGCTGTCCTCAGAGCCTGTAAAATGGTCCCAAGCTCAGGAGCTGCAGGTGGAATCAGCTGATCAGCATCTGGCCACTAGAAAATAAAAATCACAATAAAAGTATTCAATTAGATCATTCGGCGGCAGTTCTTTAATACACTTTGAGGTCTTGAGCAGAATGCTGTTAAGCAAGAGTCACGTAGCGTAGTTGAGCAAATAACTTTTGTCAATAAATTAGCATTACAGTGAAAAGTTTTGCAGATATACCTACTTACATAGAAATTAAATCAAGTAGCTGTTTCTTCAGCAATAATTGGTTCGTTAATATTCTTCATCGAATCTTAGATATCAATTTTCGGCATACTATAATATTTCTTCTTTGATCCTTTAGAAACAGGGAATACTACGGTAAAAGCGATAGCGACACTGCATTCATTGGCAAAACCAAATAGTTTAAGGGTGTATTCTGGGGACATTTTATTTTTCCCTCAGCTTACATAAGCTTCCATACCCACATGCAACGGAAAAACTTACGCGAGAGGATCAAGGCATCAACAAACTTTAAATAAGACAATGAACAGAAACATGCACTATAATTCCGAAAAGCAAATATGGGACATTTCATGTTCACTCAGCCACCCCGGATTTTTTTGTATCCCATTTAAAAATTATCCGAAAAAGTTGTTCATCCTCATCGTCCGTCAGAGGCAAAAATCATTTGCTCATTTCCGCTTGGCCTTTGCGTATAAATCAACTTTGAATGCAAAAAAAAACGAAAAAAATGTGATCCAACGTCCCCGCGATACTGCATTTTTTTCATTTGAAAACTACACAAAAAAACAAACAAATCGTTTCTTATTTATCAAGATCCGCCTACTCATTCGTGATATAATTTTTTTTTAAATTAATCTTTCAACGTGGATGGCAGGCAAACGAGTGATGTCAGGACGATGAGAATTTACAGAAATTTCGTACTAATAAAGTACTCGACTTTAGGCATGCTAATGGACATTTCCGAGACACAAAAAATCCAAGGTGGCTGAGTTGACATGGAATGTCCCATATGTATTATGTTCATGCAATTTGAGATCATCCATGCATTGTCGCACACTGGATAAGCAATTTGGGTTTAAAATCAATGTACTAACATTACTATGAGGAATACCCCAAATATCCTCCTGTGCACTCGGCACAATCTTAAGCTCTGATAATAATCGACCGAGGAGTAAAGCATGACTGGAATTTGGCTTAAAGTACTTTGGCGACAGAGTTCTGATCTGAGCTTTGATTTTTTCTTCAGCTTTGCGCGATGACGTTGCTATGTTTAGAACTTTGTTACTTTTGGTCTTTCCATCTACGGTGCCTCGATGTTGTACTATTTTAACTTTAGAGTTCTCAGGATTTTTAGTGTTACGTTTTTGGGGCGAGTCTTCGATGATCATTCGGACGAAGTAAATGTTTACTGTCAGAACCAACACCAAAAGCCCGCCTAGGGCAATTAGAGCGCAGCGTCGACCAATCATCTGTAAATAAAGGGCAGTTGAATCATGATTGAAAATATACGATCGTGTTTTGACTGAAAGTAAACCAAGCGACAAATCAGCTGTGGAGAGACATAGTTGCATTGAGGTCATATACGGACATAACCAACACAACCGTCAAAGAAACGTAGAGAAATTCTGACAGGACACAATGTACTGCAATCACCTTGTAATAATTGGCCAAAAATCCAGTGTCATCTGAAAAATCGTAGAGGCTTCATTACTCACGAAACGAGCTCAATAATGTGAACTGGATGAACTGAATTCTGAACGGCACTTGGGCGCCGCCATTTTTATTCTAACACTTTGTAGATGCTGAAAGAATGTGGGACAAACAAATGGGCATGATATATTATTCGAAGAGTACGTTGTGTTGAAAGAATTTTTATAATCATAATACTAACATTATGCATGAACGACGATATTTGAAAGAATCAATGATAATTTGTTTCTACCGATTGAATGGCAAATCGCAGTTACAGAAAATTCAAACTGACTGGCGCCTGTTTATTGCGGCAAAAATAGTTTCCAAGATTAACACTGTGGGAGCGGGGTGACACAGCCTCGGGCCAATGGGTATTGCTATCTTACTGGATATTGCGGAACTATATTATTGATTTTTTCGAAATCGACATGAACAGGCCCGGTACTTGGGCAGTCGTTTTGAACAAGCGCCGGTGCGGGATTCGAATATAATCCCCAGTAGAATCGTCTTGTTGGTTAATCGACCCTTGGAATTCTAATCTGCAGCATACTAGTAGAATATACCACTCCGGTATATACCTAATATAGCTGAAACTGTCGTTCTTTGGCTTTGCGATTCGTTCGAAGACGACGCAAGGTTCTGAGAATTGAGGACGATACCGCAAATTTATCTTAAGCTGAATATATTACGATCTCCGGGAGAAACTTATAATATATTGCCAAGTACAGGCCTCAGAGATTTGGCGTTCTTTTTAGCTCTTGAAACGGATTTTCACTTCCCCTTTGCAGTAACACTACTGTCTACAGGCGCACAATTCCGTGAATTTCAATACTAATCTATCACTGCAGACCCTAGAAGGTCGTTGCGATGAAAATAGAAAATATGATTGTATAACATATTCTTCTGATTGTATAAAATGTTCTTATTCCCTACCCCAATTGTATACTATTCTTTATTCTTCTGTAGTTGTTTCCGACACAAATTGTGATGGTCAGGCACACGTTCCTATTTTTGCAGTTATAATTAAAAAAGAAAGAAAAAAAGTAACGCAGTACACTAAAGTTCGTCAGTATTTAAATTTTATTTCATAAAAAACAAGTTGAACTACATTGTGGATATATTATAACTAATTTTAGGCTTGTACCCATCTTGCGGTATCGTAAATAGAGTAGAATAGTGTAGAATGGCTCGGTTCTAATTCTCATATTCATTACATTCATACCAAACAAATTTATATTAAATTCAATAAACGTGCGTAACGTTAATCTCTCCGTTGCCTTTCCTTCTCTCGAGCGATTTCACTCGCGTAATCGTACGGTGATCCCCGTCTGAAAAAATCAAAAGACAATTTCTATACACCACGAAAATAGCAAAGAGTAGAGAAATGACTTTATCAGATCCTGCGAATGAAATTAATTGAAAGATGTCTGATTTTTACTTGAAAATAAACTACCTAACCAAGTTATGGAATATCCGACTTCAGACAATGATTACCATTATAATAATCGAACTACACATTACCTACCTATCCCTATGCCTATGACGGTCGCGGCTTCTTTCTCTGTGAGATCGATCCCTGCTTCGACTTCTTTGGTCCTTCTGTTTCCGAGAAGATCGTTCTCTGCTTACAGATCGTCTACTATGCCTTTCTCGTTCTCTATCTCTTTCCCTCTCTCGAGGACGTTCCCGCTCTCTCTCCCTTTCTTTGTCTCTGTACCTATCCTTGCGGTCTTCTCGACGGTCTTCATCAGACCTGAAACAGGAATATTCCATCGAGGAAGTATCCGTGGATAAATGCACTTGCAAAATAAATGATTGAAGATTAAATTCTATTTAGGATTTAGAATCTTTACGCTCAGAGTTATCAGAAGCATACTACAGGTTGTAAGAGCTTTCTTGCAAGCCATGAAAATTATAGATTTTTGTTGTGGACATTCTTTTTATCATGAAGACTAATCCAAGGCAGCGCAATGGCTGAAAAGATTTCCAAACACATCTGTAGAAATCTTTATTTCCCTTTTTTCCTCATCTCGAGATTATCTCAAAAACATCTACCGGTCTATAAAGGCCCAAAAGCTGTCTTTTGCTTTGCACTTCCATGACTCACAGATGCCTAAAGGAGGGCTCAACGGGTGACATGAGATGTCTCGAAAATGTTATGTTAATGGAAACGTAACGCGTGATAAATAGAAGACCGTAATTCCTCTCAATGCCAAATGATAGAAAATCCAAGAACTTTGTCAGTGAAAAATTGCGATGATTTATCATGAAAGTATCTCTTGACTGAAATTTTTAATAGTTTGTATATAAGTTATACAATCAGAAAATAATTTGAGCTTCATGATAACCTGGCAAAAGCGAACTGACACTTATTAGAACAGTAAGTTAAGGTAATTATAATAATTAATAACGTGATTGTAGTCATACCACGTAGACGCACCTGGCTCGCCAATGGCTCGCTCTCTCGGCTTCTCCCCATTGTGCCTCACTGTCCGGTATATGTCTAGGCTGCTGATTTCGCACTGTTGTACAGCCGCTTCTGTTGTTATCTTTTCTATTACTATTATTACTATTATATTTTCCATGATTATTAAGTGTTATTGGCGGTTTGGCGTTGCGCGCATTCACAGTCTGCTGTGGAAATCTTTCTCCAAGTTTTTGCTCCAAGTCTTTCTGTATCGGCACAGGTATCCTCGGAAAAAGAGTTGAAAACCATTCGAGTTTGGTAAGGAACTGTTTCAGTATATCACCCATCTTCATGACTTGGCCACCACCTGCTTTGACGTCCAATTCCTCAGCATCTTCCAAGTATTCGTCGTACCAGCTAAACAAATCAGCTGGTGGCTGCGTATATCTAAACATTAGAATAATAACAAATCAGTTTTGATTCTCAGAGTTATAATTTTTAAATCTTGTTAGAGATCAAAATGCAGATATTAGACCTGTTCAGTTTTAGATACTAAAAAAAAAAGAAAAGATAATTGATTGTAAAATTCATACCTGATGTACATGAAGCCAAGAGCTCGAATGTATGGGGAGTCTGGATGATTGATGAGTCCGTTCAATTGTTTTCTCGTCAAACGAAGCGTGAATAGCTTGTACAAAAGACAGTAAGCCGTTGAGACTATTCCTCCAGCTCCAACGCCTCTGACCTGCATAAACCGCTAAGTTTAAACCCACCGAAGTCGATTAATTGAATTAATATTATAAGTAGTGGGATTGACCGACATCATGCTACTCTGTAATAAGGAATTGTTGTACACATATTAATTAAACTAGATCTCTCGAGGATATGAATTCAACGACAAAACCTATCATAAACTCATACTACCAAAGTGTACATACGTACATTACTCAAAGGAATTACGATAGAATTATGGTCTTTGTTCATTTTGTCTGTGAAAATGTAAAAAAAGAAGTATTTTTATAGTAAAATCGATAATGTTGGTGAGAATGACATTTGATTGATAAAAGATGCAAGAAATTTGTCTTCATTATCGTGTCAAAGTGATTATGTAATATATAGGAGCATACTCTCCAGAATTCCGCAACCATAAGTTATCTGTTGACTATCGGAGAAAATATGTCGGGGTGAAACATAGTTCACAGTTTCCCCTCAGAGACGGTGGTGCTCAAGCGATTCCGATTAGTTGCTTTAAAATATGAATATTCCTAATATTAATGTAGGAACATTTGAAAATGATGAAAATAAACTTCGATAATCTATTACTTGCCAACGGGTTGCATATTCTAGAAATATCAAGGGATAATTTTCCTGTCATTTACCTACGATAAACTAACCAGCTTAAAAATGAACGATCTTAATGAAAACATGGTTTCAATTGGCCCTAAAAACATACTCACGCCTCCACACATGCCAGTCTGGCCCGCCGTCTTCCGACTCCCTTTTTCCCATGGTTCTAAGTGCAATACTTTGTAATAAATCTCGTCGATTACTTCGTGGTATGTTTTGAGCTCGTACAAATTAACTTTGAAGTAATGGGACGATTGTATGTTTGTTAAAATCAGCGGATTCAAATTCATAGACCTCTCGTTTCCCCATAGCGGCAAAACGTTTGATTTCTTCTCTTTGGGATTGCCTTTACGATCTTCTTCGCAACCGCTAGAATTGTTCCATGGAGATCCTGAAACGATTATTTAGTATTATTAAGACTGATGAGTTACTAGTTTTAAAAACTTCTCCATCTTTTGAAAATTAAAAAACAATATTTTTCTCTTGGAATTCGAAACACCCAGCCTAATAGACGATTTTTCAATTCTGTGTGCTATTAGTATGCATAAGAATGATTGCGGTGTTATAACAACTACTAACAATCATTATACTCTTGCAGGATAGTAATTGAAAATGTTTGCTCATATGGGTAAATACATAACAGGTTTTATTTTTACAACAGTAGACTAGTTTTTTGCTAAGAAATATTGAAAAACAGGCGCTTGTGCGATAATGCGATAACTGGAAAAATTTTAATTGGCTGCCGTGCTGTCTGCGCAAGCCAAGCAATAAAGAAGCTAGGTTAAGAATTAAAGGACGACGATGCAACCCGGACAGGGAGTTTAAATACTACATACAGGTATAATATGAATAAGTGAGATTATATTAATACAATAAAGGCTCATTCGTTGGTTTCAGGCTGTTAGAGAATTTGCTGTTTTTTGATAAATTTGAGTTACGTACCATCGGTCCCCTCCGCTTCTTGCGTTTGCATGCTACAGCGGTTTGTAAACGAAAAAAATCAGCAACTGGAAAAAGCACTCTAATGCCTCAGCTGTAAACGAACTACGACGTTCAACACAGTTTGTTATAATGAACTCACAACGAACAAATAATCATGAATTATTTTATTATTCCAATAAAATCACGCTTCTTTTACCGAGTGGAAAACTATGTGAACGCAACTGTCCGGCCATAGAAAAAACAGACCGCAGCTCACCGCAGCCCCTATGCGGAAGCTTGTCAAACCACTTCCTTTCTCAGTGAATTTAAAACTTCAAGTCTTGTTCCCAATCAAGGCCAAGGCGAGTCCCTCGACTGTCCAGTTTCGACAAAAGGTGGCGCCTTGGTTCGTCCCTAATTTGACTGACGTCACAGAAGTTTGTTTTTTAGTTGCGGCATTTTTGCTGCCGTCAGAACCGGTGTGAATTAAACGTTAATTTTCATACAAATTCCTAAGTATGGGGTATCTTCCTAGATAATAGGTATGATAAGAGTTGTAGGGGTCCGTTTTTCGTTCACCTGTTCATAAATTTCATTTCATACGTAATTATCAACCTAATAGGAGAGATATCGAGAAATTTCGGGATTGTGTTGAAACAATTTTGAAAGGGAGAAAATATAGGTAGAGTTTTTATTATCATTAGCAGCCTTGCAGAGGCAAATTTCTTTGTTAAAAAGACGCAAAACAGAAGCAAGTAAACCTTGAATGGTTTGCAGTGATCTCCAACCAAGCCATCTGCTCCACATGGGTTATTCACGATGTTCGTTTGGAATTGATGGTGAAAGATGGTTTTACTGATTTAGAACCCAATTTTAGCGGTGATTAAAAAAATAAAAATGTGTAATGAAAGGAGCCCCGAGAAAATGAATGCTAATTCCCTTCCCTATTAGCTATCAGGAGTAAATTCCTTCTCAATAAATTCCTATCTTGCTAGAATTGCTTCCATGCAAGATTCATTACTGTACACCAATTTAATAAGTCTTGTCTCTTCTCATGATTCCAATACGATAGGAAACCTTAACATCTCCTTTTTTATTAAGATTGTGGCAGTCGATTAAGGACCTGCTCCTTAAGATATACAGAGGATTTGTGTCAATGTAAGCAATGGAGATATAGTATAAAAAAATCTGTTAATCCCCAGGGGAAGTTTGCTGTCATTATCAAGGAAGAATTTCCTGGCTTTGATATTATTTATACGGATGGGTTGAAAGATTCTAATAACAAAAAAGCTATTCTAGTAACGAAAGAGCTACATTGACCATGTCTCTCGATTTAATTTGAAAGTGATCTTTTCGGAAAAGGCATTATTCAGTGTAAGAATTTCTAGTAGATATAACCAGCTCAAGGCACATTTAAAAAGAATGAATATTATTAACACAAAAGAGTCAATATTTACAATGAGATAACAGTTAGGGGAGATGAGAAGAATATTACGAGTAGCGCAAAACATTTTTGAACAATTTTTTGCTTGTGATAGAAAATTTAGAGAGAATGCGAAATAAAAATTTGTTAATATTAACCTTGATGTCCTGTAGCATATTATACGTGCAAAATTTCAATTCCTTATTGATTTCAGAAATTCGTGTTGATTTTCTAATTAAAAACGATTTATTGATATGACCTGTACTGTACAATTCCATACAATTTATGCATGTGTTAATACATAACATTTAAATGGCAGTGAGTAAGAGCTAAAAAACTATTTAAACAAATCTTACTATAATTTACTTATTGATATTACTTATACTAATTTGCACCTCTTATAACTTAAGTATAATGAGTAGATATTTACAAAGTATTAAGTATCTATAACATATTTAATTACCTATACATTATAGTTTGCTGAATGAACTATATCTATTATCAATTATTCATAACACTTCTTCAAAATTTCAATCCATGTAAAGACAATATTATATATTGTCATATTCTTTCGAGTTAAGTCTCAGGGGGGGATTCATTTGGAAAATTCCCGTTCCAGCAGGTATATTATACTATAACATGTAATATATAGATCAAGATATTAAATGCAACAACAATTTTAATAAATTCAAACTTGTATATCTACAGAAAAGACTCTGCATCTATCTAATGCATTTACACTGACTATTTAACTGATGAAAGTATAGTTTTTACTTTTTCTTTTCTCGTTGGAACTTTTGTTACAAATTTTACGATTATTTATAGAAAAGTTTTCAAATTTCAATCAATTTATACTTAATACATGTAACTATTGATCTGTAAAGTGTGTTTTTTATCATCCGATTGAAGGATCAAGTCTAATGTAAGTCTGGTTGGCCTATAACAAGCTCACAGAACCATATACAATTATACTAACGTGTGATACTTATATTGTTCTAGTGGCTCTTTTTGGATAATATTCACTCCTCATCAGCTATTTGTTTAAGAGGAGATGTTTTTAGATATTTCTCGTTAAAAACGTACCTTACAAGATGCATAAAACATTGTGCATACAAAATATTTCTTGTACCCTGTTTTGCAGCTGTTTAAACATTATCTCTAATGTTGTAGTTTGATATGCTCGGGAATTATTTGAAGCATACAGGACCTACTGCGAAACCAAAGGCCTGATGTGGTAGTCCATAATCGACCGGATAAAAATCAATCAGAGGAAGTTGTTGTAGTTTTTTTGTTGTGACTACAAATATAGTCTCACTTTTGCTCTTGCGAGTTTTACATCCATCGACGACGACATTGGGTCTTGTACCGACGTAAGAGAACTGGTCCTCGTTTTCACCGAGAAGTTTTAACGCCAGATCATGATTATATCCTGGGACGCTGTACCACGCGGCACTGTTGATGCAAGTGTAGGTGAAATTTTGGTATGCATCTTGGCTCAATAATCGCAGGAAATTCAGTTGAACAACACCAATCGTCTCGTAAGTTATCTGTAAAGTGAAATTAACAATGACAGTTAATTACAGTAAAATACAGAATATTACAACTATTGGTACTATTTCGTCAGTTCTTCTGGCCCTCTTATTTCTTATAAGTAATGCATGCATTATTATATCTTACTCTAAAACCTCCACGAAGATTGGAGTACCAGTCACGCTTGTCACCTTCCTTTCTCCATGGTATGTTAGGCATTTGGCTGCTGTGGATGTCAGGAAAAACGCAAGTTTCACCTGATGCTGTTATGTTACAAAATACGTAGACCGCATCATCTGGCATTCCGAGATTTGGATCGATCCAGTACCATCCTGCGTATAATTGAGATTTTCAAGTAGAATAGAAATTGCCATTGCATAATTCAGAATTTCTTTAAGATCAAATCATTAGTCTTACAATGTTAAACACAAAGCTGCCTGTTTGATTAGTGAAAGATATTACACACAGTATCATTAGTCATACCATCTGTAAATTGAGGATGCCCGTAAAATAGATCCTTGCATGTCCTCACTGGATTTTCTCTGGTACCCATTGGTTTACGTATCCGATCCAAGTCTTGCCTCATCGTGTATATAGAGCTATACATATCAAGAAATTTGGGTCCGAGATCTTCCTCGTTATAATTTTTTATAGTGTCCGAATGCTCCGTATCCTGAGTTTTCTCTTTGCCATCTCTGTATCAAAAACCAAACAAGCCCCTTGAATCTCATCCTTAAAGACACAATGCCTAACGGTACTGAACTACCTAAAGTCAACATGAAACTGAAGTTTGATAATTCAAGAGTAGAAGGTACATAAATATACTAACACCCCGTCAATATCTCTCCTCTTTCTACTGAGTTCATCTCTGCTTAAGAACAGCTCCGGTGGAATCATCAATTGTTCCGCAGGCGGCCCCGGTGGACCTGGCGGTCCAGGTGGCCCTACATCTCCCTTGATGCCATCGCCACCTGTCATGCCTTTCAGTCCAATTGGACCTTCCAGTCCAGGCAGTCCTTGAGGGCCGTCATTACCCTTCGGCCCTGGCATACCTTGAGGGCCTGGATTACCCTTCATTCCCTCTGGTCCTGGGGGTCCCTTCGGACCTTTCTCTCCTTTTTCACCTTGATCCCCTTTAATTCCGAGGTGGCCAAGTTCACCACGGTGGCCTTTTGGCCCTCGGCGTCCACGATCGCCTTTAGGTCCTCTAGGGCCAGTTGCGCCCATTTTACCTGCAAGACCAACCGCTCCTGGCAAACCTGGGGCTCCGTTCTCTCCAGCTGCTCCGGGCAGCCCTCTTACGCCAGGTAATCCCTGAGGTCCTGGTTCGCCTTGTGGTCCTACACGCCCTTGTAACCCAGGAGCTCCTATTGGCCCGATATCTCCTTTACCACCGGGCAATCCTGTGCTGCCTTGCATTCCTGCTGGCCCTTCGGGGCCCTAAAAATGTTAAATTAATCATAATATCACGAATAGTTTAGTTGAAAATAATAGAACGAATTATTATATGAGAAAAATCCTGACGTAGAACTAATCAGTGAGCATGATTATATTTTTTACCGGTTTTCCTGGCGGTCCTGGCTCGCCTTCTTTACCAGGAGACCCAATCTCACCCGGTAATCCAGCTTCCCCAGGTCTCCCTTCATCGCCGTCATTTCCTGGCTCACCCTTCGGACCTATTAGCCCAGGCTCACCTGGCGCGCCAGGGAAACCTGGCGGACCCGCGTGACCCTTTGGGCCCTCGGGCCCAACAATTCCACGTCCACCTGGTGGTCCAGCTGGGCCAGCTTTACCTTCCTCACCCTTTGGCCCCATGGCACCACGCTCACCCTATGAACACATGAAGTACGATTTTCATGAGATACATGGAAATATATCATAATCTACAAACGGATGAAGAGTTTGTTAGTATTCAAAGAAATAAATCATATCTCCCCTGCTGATAATAGTTGTTGAAAAGTTCTACACTTTCATGTAGACATGTTTTAGTTACCCCATAAGATCAACTGTGAGATAAAACACACTCAAACTTTCATTTGTTATGGCATGGATATTACCGTTTTTCCATCAATACCAGGAATGCCGGGAGGCCCAGGAGTTCCGGAATCCCCTTTAGCACCTTGACGTCCTTCTGGCCCAACAGGTCCTTGAATTCCATCGATACCTTTTGGTCCTCTGGGTCCATCTTCGCCAGGACTTCCCGCAGGTCCTACAGGACCTGTAGGCCCATTATCTCCGATATCTCCTTTCATGCCAGGAGGCCCGGGCAAACCTTGCAGTCCTATTGGACCTGCTGAGCCTGGAACACCTACGGGACCTTCTTCGCCTTTACCTCCTTGCCGCCCAATTTCTCCCGGCGGTCCTCTCTCCCCTGCGGGACCGGTTGGTCCTGGCTCTCCTCTCAGGCCTTGTATCCCAGGCGGACCAGCTGGTCCCTGGATTTAAAATTGAAAAAAGAGAACTAGCTTCAATTTATGCATGCTAGTGTCTAATGCAAGAGTAAAGAATCCAGGCTTTTGAAGCACATAATAAGGTGACAGAAAATCGTAAAAGTCTGGAACAATAAGCAGTATTTTACAGTTTGATGATTCCTCTTCTTTTTCACCAAGACTCCATTCTTTACGGATTACTTTTTTTTTTATGCTGATTGAGTATACATTTCCTATAATTTTTCTTGCACTACGATTTATCAGATTATAAATTATATCTTGTGTTGTTGTATTTATAAAGAACTTTGTAGCGTAAAAAGTGTACAGACTTACACTTTCTCCTTGAGAGCCTTTGAACCCCTTTTCACCAGGGGGACCAATATCTCCTTTATCTCCATCTTCACCAGGAACCCCAACGGGTCCAGGCGGACCAGGGAGGCCGCGTAGTCCAGGTAATCCATCCCGGCCTGTTGGCCCAGGCATCCCAGGTTCACCCTAAGCAATTAAAGTACATACTTTCTTTAGTGCAATGATTATCAACACAAACATCAGATGACTAGTTTTCGAATATTGGATGCTGATAAGTCTCCGAAGAATTGTTTGAAAAATCGCTAAAAATATGCGTTCCTTTTTCTCGTCATTGGTCATGCCGAATAACTGTCACATGCTCACCATTTCGCCTTTTGGGCCAACTGGTCCAGGCGAACCTTTCGGACCTTGTCTTCCTTCTGCGCCAGGTGGACCATCTTTTCCAGCCTCCCCTTGCGCTCCCTTGTCGCCAGTGGCACCGGGTGGTCCAAGTGGACCCATTTCACCTTTCAAACCTGGCATTCCCTGATAACAATTTGGATTATCAGTTTTTTGAAGCAGAAGAGTTCCTGCATCAATAAAACTGATGAATAAATTAAATCCAGGAGATAATCACTTTCCAAATCTGATGTATGAAAAAGAAGTAGATGAAAGTTCATTTTACAATTACTGTAATTGATATATGTGTTTTTGTTCGTTTGATATTTTTTTAGAGATCACAGCGCTAGATTAATATGAAAACATATTCACCGGTAAACCATTCATTCCTCTTTCGCCAGGGAATCCAGGTAACCCACTTGGCCCAGGGGGGCCTTCTTTGCCCTCAGGCCCAGCTACTCCAGGAGGACCCTCTTTGCCTTGATCACCAGGCATGCCGGGCTCCCCTGTATAAGAAATTATAATTCAGATTACAAAGTTTGAAAATAAAATGAGGATCAAGATTTCCTATGGTTTTCAATAATTATGAATAAATACGTGTGGTAATCAACAAGAATTTGAGGAAGCCAAAGACACGATAACGGTCATTGGAATTTGTCTGAAGAACGAGAAAAAATCGAAAAACTTTCTATAATAAAGAACCGTCATTTGATTATTTGACAATAAGGCTTGAAACGTTCTATGTTTCTGTCCTTACTTGAGGGAATTCTGTCCCCAAATTAGCAATTGCTAGATTCTTTAGGAGCTGACATTCAATAGCTAATTAATCAAATGATAATAAGAGTTAATTAAGGATGATTCACCTGGTACGCCTCGACTCCCAGGAATTCCTGGCTCTCCTGGTGAGCCAGCTTCACCAAAAGCGCCAGGTGGTCCAACGACACCTGGTGCACCAGGTGGTCCTGGTATACCAGATTCTCCAACAGGCCCACGTTCGCCAGGCGCACCAGTAATCCCGTCTTTTCCATTGAGACCCTGTTGACCTTGGGGTCCGATGAATCCTCGAGGCCCTTCCAGTCCTGGTGTAGAAGTCAGATAGAAATGTTAGGAGCATATAAGTTAAAATATATTCAGTTTGCTGGGTAAAGCCTTTCTTTAGCAGCTCTCTACCTGGTGAGCCGGGTTCTCCTTGAAATCCCATCGGTCCTGGTTGGCCAGTGTCTCCCTTTGGACCAGGTAGTCCCTCAGACCCTCGTCTTCCACGAGCACCACGGAATCCCTGATAAAAGAATATATTGAGATGGATATCAGGATATGAACTCAGGATATGAATTCAGGACATGAGAAAGAATAGTATATGTGATGATGTTGGAGTTACATTAATTTCAAGTGGACAAATTGTACTTAAAATCGCTTCAACTCACTCTGGGACCCATTTCTCCTCGTTCGCCAGCCATCCCAGTGTTTCCCTATGAGTAAAACAAAAAAATGATACATCATGGTTGCAGGATAAAACTTTGGACTTTGGATCGTGCTTCAATTTCGACTAATACCCTTTCCCCTTTGTCTCCAGTTGGTCCATTTCTGCCTGCCTGTCCTTTGTCTCCTTTTTCACCTGGGTTGCCTTGATAACCAGCGAATCCAGGTATTCCCATTTTTCCCTTTTCACCAGGGGGCCCCATCGGTCCCGTTTCACCTCGTGGCCCTTCAAACCCTTTGGGACCTTCCATTCCCTCAAAACCAGGTATACCTTGCGGGCCAGATTGCCCTGGCTCACCTTTCGTGCCCAGATCTCCTTTCTCACCTTCGAGACCTCGTTCTCCTTTATCACCACGGTCTCCAGTCGCACCTTTCATGAGCAAAGAATGAAAAAAGATGAAAATAACGTTTGTTGAAGTAAAAAATGAACATGGACGATTTCTAATACGAAAAGACGCTGGCATAACTGATCAAACTGCTCTTGGCCGGCAAAGTTTCCAAGTATTTTTATACCATGAGTTTTAAATCAGCATGTCTGTCTGTGAGCTCATATGATGGGCATAGTTCTATAGATGATGAAATTCAACGAAAATGGGAATAAATATTGTATTGTTCGTTATTCAATGCCATCAATGACATTTCGCTGCTCACAACTAATATCTTGTGTGTCCTATATTTCAATTGATGATATAAATCTCAGTTTTTATTACTGACATGGCTCAGCTAAACATTATACGATTATGGTACATACCTCTTTTCCCTTCATCTCCCTTGACCCCTCGAATTCCTGGAAATCCCACTGGTCCTTGTGGCCCTTGAGGACCTGGCTCACCTTTAAAGCCTTGATTACCTTGATTTCCAGGATTCCCGGGTGAGCCATCTGCTCCCGGTAGCCCTGGCATACCGGGTTTTCCATGTGGACCCTACAAATTCGAATATCGACAGCATTTAAGAAGTTAGTCCTCATAACTCGGAGCTGCTTTATGATGATTGTGTTGAAATACGACTCCATTAGCAATTAGAAGACATAGAATACATGTAACAATTATAATCTGTTTTAGTTGTGAGCCATAAAGTAGTACAATTCTCTGTGTATACTTACCACCAATCCGGTTGGGCCCAATAATCCTTGTGGGCCTGGAGCTCCTACAGGCCCCATGGGTCCGGACTGTCCTGGTGGTCCAGGCTGTCCAGGAGGGCCACTATTTCCTTTAGTTCCAGGTGGTCCCTCGCTACCGGGGATCCCTGGGTTGCCTGTTAGCCCGGGAAATCCACGTGGACCAAAAAACCCTCTTGGTCCCTTGATCCCGAATGAAAAGATGTGTAATTAGAAACATAAATTTAGAAGCCAACGTATCTTGACTTTTTTTATCACAGTTATAACAGTACATACTATCATTTTTCAAAAGTATCACATTCCGCTATAAGACTGGTACTAGTCATTCGGGTAGCAGACAAAAAATGACTAAAATTCCACACATTCCCATAATATATTCTTCTCACCAATTCACCAGGTAAGCCTGGTAATCCCGGAGGGCCATCTTCGCCTTGCATTCCCTCATGTCCAGGAATACCTTGATCTCCTGTAGCGCCCTGAAGACCCCGCTCACCTTTGTCACCTGGGAGGCCAGGCAAGCCTTGTAATCCTTGTTCACCCCTCATTCCTGGTGGGCCCGTGAGACCTCTCTCGCCATCTCTGCCGGGACGCCCTCGTCTGCCCTCCCTACCAGGGGAGCCAGGGACACCTAGGCAGATTGTTGGTAGTAGCGTGTAATTATTGACTCATGGACATGATTAGGCGTTTTTTAACTCTAGAGAATGATTATTGAACGAGGTTCCATTGTAATAATGAATCGAAAACAATTATTTTTCTCAAATATTCTGAGGTAACACCTTTATATTGATATTTTCAGACCATTCGGTTGCTCGACAGATCTTTTACCATCAGGCTGTGAAACAACTGTGGCTAAACCATAGTTCCATAAGTAGGAAATAAATGAATCAATACCTCTTTCGCCTCTCAATCCTAACTCTCCAATGTCACCCGGTTCACCCTTCTGCCCTTGAGATCCAGGTGGCCCTTCAGGTCCCGGAATACCAGTCAACCCCATGGGGCCTTCGGTACCTCGCATAGCCATCATGTGCTGAGATAACATTTGCCGGAAAGATTCAGCTTGGGAATCAGGACCTTTTTCATTACCTTGCTGGTTCATGGGTATCATGAAAACGTTGCCCGGTGGTCCTGGTACTCCTTGCATTCCAGAAAGACCATCTCGGCCTGGCTCACCTTCAGTGATGCGTCAAAAATACGATTGAAATTTATAACTTTTATCGATATGTCAACGACTTGCAGTTGGGAATGTGATCTTCAATCGTGATGTGATTAAATTAATACGATCGGTGAGTAAGGGGGACGATGGCAAAGGAGAGATCAGTTGGAAAATACAGTTTCCAAAGAAACAAGAAAAATGTAGCTAATTGCTTCGAGCATTGTCAATATGGATCAAATGATAGAAGATACTGCTAAGGGTGATATTCAAGTAAAACTTCGATTTATCCCCTTTTGGAAAATATCAAGATATTTGTAGAATAAATCCACTTCTGGCTGATGGACATTATAGAAATTGATACACATCGTTTATTAGAATAATACAGTCCAGCCATTCGTCTGACAATTATTCTGATTACAAATGACAAGACCTTACCTTTCTTTCCTGCTACTCCAGGTTCGCCGACTGGTCCCGGATACCCACGGGGACCCGGTGGCCCAGGAATGGTATAATATCCATAGACGTCAATTTTCTCGCTTGGTGAATACTGTGGAGTTTCATAAGGTCTTTCATTTTCCGAATTATACCTTCCGTCATAGCCGGTATCGTATTCTTCGGTAGTCGTTGCACCAAGTTCTATTAGAGTTTCTGTCTGTTTGGACAATAAAATGAAAGAGAATTCGAATTAATGAACGAAGTCGCAGCTTTGATTTCATGTCATTCTCATAGTAACTTTGAAATGTCTCACAAACGTATCGTTCGATGTCGACCGAGTAGTGGTTGTCGGTTCTGGGGGTATTCCTGAATTCAGATTGGGCTGTATTGGCGAGACGTCGTCCTCTTCTTCAGGCGTTTGACCATCCTCGTAATTATCCGTTGCCTCGTCGTATTCTCCCTCTATTAATCCTTCGTAATCTTCTTCGGCGTTTCTCTGCGCTTCGAAACGACTAAAGTTACCTCGGCCACCAGTCGATCGGATTACATTGCTTCGGGTATTGTTTTCTTGTGCAACAGCCCTCCTTGATCCTGACCCAAAAATATGCGCGGAAGAATTCAAACTACCCTCTTCTCCCCCCGTTTCAATTCCTTGGGATATCTGCAAGCCACTTCCGGCTGTACCACTCGAGTAGCTAGACTGGTGATTCGAAGTCGCAAAGCCACCGAAACTGGAAGAACTCGAGTATCTCGACTGATAGCTGGAAGATGATCTGGAGGAGCTAGAGGAGCCCGAAATATGATTTGCCGCTACCCCGTCAGCGGTTATAGGACCGGAGTTTGAAATCGTTTGTGAAATGACGGTACTACTTCGACTGTGATATTGGGTTCCACAATTTGGGGCAAAAACTGTGCAGATTTCATAAGCCGCATCGGGATTAGGGGCGATTTTGAGCAGCTCGATTCCACCCTGAAATATTATTCGACATGAAACGATCTGTGGGATATTGCAATACTATAGGGTATGTCCGCAATTCGACGTCATACTCACAGCGTAAAGGTTTTCGTCCATCAGTTTTTGACCGATTATTATAATACCTGAGGTACTTAGAGGCGTCAAAAGATTTCTACGCAATTCTTTAGTCACTTGAAAATTACAGTCGGAAATTAAGGTGACGGCGTCTCCCTTAATACTGAAACCAAGACGGTGCCATTCCCCATCGGAAATGTCGACGCCGAAGGAGATCGGTGTATTGGTACCCCCCTCGGGACTTCCGTAAAGGATAGTCACGTCGTTACCTAGAGCTACGACGAGCTGTTCGTCACCGGATTCACTGTAAATTGCGAATATAGCGGGAGTTGGATTTCCTGTAAAAGTAACAAGGATTGGTTTGAAAGAAGCATCACAAAACTGAAGTCGTGCATCATACGCGTTCAGATGTAATCACCTGGTTTTGGCTTAGCGACTATAAGGACTGAGAAATCTTGAGGAAATCCATCCGGGAAGAGAATTGCAGTGTTTACAGTTAAGAGTGCCGATTCTCCAATTTCGTATGCTGTCTTGTTCGAACCGCATCGACTAAGGCATGTATTAACTCCCGCAGGTTCCTGCAGCATTCCGGTCGCATCCATCAAGTCCACGGTTCCTATCCCTTCGAAATACAACGAGAAATTGTAAAGCTTGCCTTTACGTTTTGATTTGATCATTATCATTTAGATTCACTGCCGGTTCACACGTGGGTATATTCAACCCGGAAATGAGATAATGCGGCAGAATTTTGCTAAATTATTTGCCATAAGAATTTGCAACGGAATGAATGGTATATTGGCGATCATTGCGGACTATTCGAAGTATTATAGTGTTTGAATACATTTTATGTAGCGCTGGGTCTTGGAAGCAAAGCACCATGAGAAAATAACTATAATGTCTAAATATAGGCGACTGACGATAAGTGTGTCAAATGATATGGACCGATAAAATTACGACAAAATTACAACATCCAAGTCAGGTCGTTAGATAATTGCGAAATGATAACTTTGGTTCATTCAGTATACTGGCCGCAATTATGACTCGTCTATCATTGTGTTGGAAGACACTCTACTCTAAGGGGTAATATAGTTTCGGGAAGAATTGTTGTTTTTTTCTAGTTAGGTCCACATCACCGATTTATTCAACGTATGAAGGCTAAACTTGACGAAGATGGACCAATTCCAATACTTTGACTGCGCAATTTCTTAAAACATATAGTAGGCGATGTAGAATTCAGAAACTGTACACATTACCTAAAGTTATATTTGTTACACGCAAAATCTGAGGGAAATTCGGTCCAATTCTTACGTTTTGAACGAAAGCTATAGCATTTTGTGAGCTTGACTGTTCGAATTTCAGTTATTAGTACGAAAATAATGTCTGCGGACTGTTTCTTTGCATGCAAAGTGCTCAAAGAATGGACCACCCGATGATTGAAAAAAGCAAAAAATTGTGATTGTGAAGAACTGTTGTTGGTCCGAATGGGACGTCGAGACGAAGAAATTGCGTAGGCTTCCATGGGAACACCATCGCTTCCGGTTGCAAACTGTACTGCATCGTCCACATATGTGGTACAATTACAAAAACTGTCTTAAATGAGACATGCTATCAAAATCTGCACCAGCTATTATCTCATAGGTACACCGTTACTATGATAACGGATGATTGAATAAAGCTGATGAATAATAGCTAAAACGAGAAGACTCAAAAAGAATGGAAACAAAAGACTTACCCATGTCCTGGATGGCTATATCGGCTGTCACCGATTTCGAGTTGATACTGATAACGAGGATGAGGATGGCTACCCGGGCGCAGAGAAGCGACGTCCATAGCTGTGTCAGGTAGTCGACTCGCATGCTCCTGAATAAACCACGGATCCTCAAATCATTGTCCGTCGCTATAAATGAGGTCCTCGCGAACGAGTATAGGGTAAACACGATTGAGGAGTAACTGCAGTGTCGGATTGCGAAGGGTCGAATTCGAACTTCGATTCCAGATCGTCTTTGAACCTATCCGAGCATGGCCATGCACGAGGCTTATTTCTGCGGCATAAACCATCAACTGAAACCCTAACTTAAGGATAGTTTCGTTCAGATACTTAATTACCCCGCGGATGACGCCTGCCTCCATCCCTTCCACTTGTCATTCTGGGGTCGCGATGGCACCGCGATTGATGGACCGATGGATGGATCGTCATACTTCTGGCTTATTCTATACAACTTCCACACGTGGCTTTAATGACAATTCCGCATTTATTGCTACTGATTCAGATAACATATGGCTTCCACGTTATATAGGGTGGAGTTGTTTAGTTTCCTCAAATTATAACGATGCGACGATGTCTCCGATTCGGAAGTCCGAGTACGAACTTCTCTAAATTTTCCAAAAAGCTTCTTTCAACATTTCCCATAAGCTGCATTTTCTCAGAAATTCTAATTTCATCAACAAATAAAAGAAGAAATTAGATGTGTTCGGGGGTCCTACTAATATTAAGTATTCAATGACAAGAACAAATCCTACAAATCTCAGAATCAGAAATAATCAGACTTCATGTTCAATTTGAATTTTCAACGCAAACCGATACCGCAGTAATAATCATAGTGCAATGACTTTGATAGATACCAACAAGACAAATCATAGAACAACTTGATCGCGTTCAATTGCCCTGCACTAGATTCAGCTACTTCTGTAGCTTAACTATATGCCATAAATTATAATTGTGAATCCCATTGCTTGCGTCTCGGTAACTTCTAAGCATGGACGGTTCAATTCTTTGCTGTGTAAGATTTGAATAAAAAAGAAATGAAGGATACATTATGCTAAGAAAAGAATTGGAATTCAACATTTCCATTGCTCATCATCTCTTCATGATTTGCCGCGGAAATCTAGTCAAAAAAGGATCGGCGTATGGTCTTTGATCACATAGTAGAAGAGCGATGTGCTGATACGAGTTACAGGCATAAAATGAAGCTGCATTACTCGGTAATGGATTGCTACGAACTTTGTTTAGATGATTATCAAGGGAGTTAATTGGCGAACGTGTACGATTGATCGTCAGCTAATTGACTTAATTAACGAATTGCATCTATAGTTTACGATCCGTGTGAACGACCTCGGCTTATATGGCACTGTAATTTCCCGTGTTTGACGCCTTTCTGATGTCATAAATATAACGCAAGTTAAATCGTGACCAACTTGCATCAGTTGTGAGCTAGGGCCTTTTCATTTGAACCTCTAAAAGCTTGACCGAGTGTCGTTTTTATTAAAACTAAAGACTCCTCGCGTGAATGGAGTCAACGATGTCAGTGACCGAAGCAAGCGCGTTAGATAACGTCAACTTTGACCCTTTATATCTTACATATTGATTAGACACAAAATAACAACCATATAGATGAAAATTGTTATAGTATGAAATTTAGAACGTACTAGAAAAATGTAGAACAAAATATGTATCTATTCAATAATGCGACATAAATAGTTCTTGCAGTAATTATTTTAAGTTTCATAAAATAAGGGCGGGGATTGGTACAAAGTTTTTCCAATATCGGAATATCATAAACTGAAAGAAATGCAACAGGATATAATAATTCGTATACAGCCTGATAATTTTTTCGCGTCTATTAAAAGCGAATCGTTTGAAGCGGCAAACTCGCGTGTGGTTCGTTCAAGCCTAGAATTAACTTTGGCTGATTGTGAGTCAACCATGTGGGTATGCGGAGCAAATTCCTCGAACGAATTATAGATCAAGAATATTGCGTCAAAAATAGTTACGTCATGGGTCACAGATTGAATTTATATTATACCAAAAACAGCCGGTGATATAAAGAAGAATTTGAATTTTTCTAAGTAAATTCTAGCTACATACAGTCTGGTGAAAAATTGTCACGTCCTGGGGAAGTTCTTTCAATGGAATTTTTACTTTTTTTCTGGTATTTCCGTGTAATTGCGAAGTCAAGGATAAACGTAATAAAATTCCCAAAATCGGAAACACTTTCGTATGCTCGTTAGACTGATGAATTTTCCTTTTTACATGAAATCCTTCTGAATAAAGAATTAAAAATTCATAAAAGTGGCCATAACTTCCGAAACTGGCAAATACAAAGATTCCAAAAATCCATATGCACGGAATTTCGAAAATTTACTGAATCTGTGTTAAGGATGAGACGCTAGCCTGTCATTTGATAAATAGAATATTCATTAGGAACATACACCTCAGTAGTGTCAAGCCGAAAATTCTCGTTTGTAATCCTGTCCTATAAAAATTGGAGTTTCGGGTGGATACATACTATAAGCGGTCGATGGCATGATTCATGTATCTTCCTTGTTTTTACATTCACGTAGTATAAATATTACTACGAATCTTAGAATTAATTTCGTAGTGGTAATCGTATTAGTAGGAATGGAAATTGGAACTGATTCAGCTTCCGCATGTGCTATTAAACCAGCGAGGTCATGTTTATCACATGAGCTCAAATAAGAAAAAATATAGAGATACGAACTTCTGGTACGAATAATGATCACACCATTCATATATTATCTAGTTGATTTTCATCCAAGAATATATACAGCGATAATTAATATGGAAATACATATTCTCATTTTAACACCTCGTATAAAGGTGTGCATTCAGCTTCACGCAATCATCGCCATTTAATCATCGAATTCACAATCATATTGCGTGTAAATTCATCTAATGTTCTATTAATCATTCATCAATTTGTCCTAATCACAATTCTATAGTCAGAATTCTCTTTACACTTTCTATTGCACTCTGTCTTCTTGCTATTTCTAAGGAACGAAGAACAATTCAATGAATTCGCGACTGCAAGATCGTTACCACGTTTACGACTGTGTAAAATCGTTTACTTTCGATTAAACAGGTATTTTTTTTAGTCGAATATAGACATATCAGTCCGATATTTATACTGCGGAATCAAAACCTTGCCCGAAAACACAGCCCAAAAAAAATTGGGTCAAAAATGACTGGAATATTACGTGAAATTTGTCAAACCTACATTTCTGCAGTCACGTAAATTAAGTTAAAACATACTACTATTCACTTAAATTCGTTTTTTAATCAACTTTTCCAATCTTTTTATTCTCCCAGCTTCGTGCTCTGGACTATCTTGGGCAATATTCATAGCGTCTTCCAGCAGCTCGCTGCTTCCACTTTGTCTAAATTGCTCCACCAATTGCATCTGTTCTGTTCTTCTTAATCCCTGAAATGAAATAGGTATGTTGAATGGAGAAGACGCGTGTATTTTCAAGCAGTTATAGTCCAAATTGCACTTTACATTATAATAATGAAGATGGAAACCGAATATCTATTTTATCTTATTACTCGAACTGGTTCAGTCAATACCTTCATATCAAGGATCTTCTGAAATTCTGAAGTCGGTAAATCGGGAAGGAGTTTCCTACACTGATCTGCAAAGGCACTTGGAGATTCTGTGGGCGACATTACCACCTTCAAGATCATCTCAGCTTTGGTCATGCCCTTTACAACCACCTGAAACAAATAAAACACAAAATCTCTTCTTTATAAACCAATATGGACTGGTCTGTTGCTTTCTGACCTCAGTATCTTATGTTTATGGAAAATTCGTGTGATTTTTCAAATAATTTGAAACAGTAATGAATGGGTGCTAATTATTCTGATATTCGATAACATGATTGTATGTAAAGTATACTCGATATGAATTTTACATACGAACTTAATTCACTATAATAAAATATAATAAACAGAATATTCAGTTCATGTTATCTCAGTACGAACCTTCGTATATGTAGCAGGTGCTTTTCTCTGGATTTGACATCCAGTTGATGGTAAATCAAGTAAAGCAGTCTTGAGCATATGAACATCCAGTAACAACTGCTCTGCCCCAACTGCATTCAAAGGTTTACACTTATAAAGCTGTTGCACTAGTTTTGGAATGAATGAGCTGTAAAGGAGTGTTAATATTGATTTTAGTTAGCTACAATATCATTCATAATTTGTTGCAGGAATTATACATGCATAACGACTATGCTGTGGAACTTAAACCACTAATTTCTAGACAGTTTGAAGTTCTATATTTTCTAACTCACCTAGCAAATTTGACGCATAGTTGGGTGAAATACTTTCTGCATGACGATAATCTTTCACGAATAGAGGGAATGTTTTGCCTAAGGTGAGAAACTATTGTACTGACATAGGCGCTCTGGTCACCGACGCTTTCGATGTGTACCCATTGTACCTGTAAGATTAACGATCAATGAATCAGTCATTCACGAAGGGTGGAGAACTCGGAATGTTCATCTTTTAAAAAAATTCAATAATGATACTATCGCAGATTTGGAAATACCTCATAAATTCATAGGAAACATTCTTAAATAATATTCACCTTGCTCATTGCAGTTAATGCAGATTCACAGGCGGACTCTAGATCTTGTACCAACAGCTGAATACAATTGGAGATTACACTGGAAACAGAGTTTAATCATGGTTTGTTGAAATCCAAATTCGAGAGAGTTAAGTTGTTAAGAACTTAGCACAATGAAGACTGTCCGAACATACCTATGAAATATATCTTGTTCCTGAGATAAGTTAATCTTTTCTGAAAAAAGTACGTCTGTCTTTTCTCTGAGTTTTTCTTCTAATTGTTGTGTGGTCTCCAGACAATATTCTGCAGTCGTTAAAATGCTGCAAAATGTGAATATGTTTATTCAACTAAAAGCTCAATTATATTCTAATAACAAGTTCATAAAAAAAGTTTTCATACAATTATGCAGTAATTTATTTTCCTAACTTATAACGCTTTGTTCTGATGATTAAAACAGTATTTAACTTTGCATGATCCTACCAACAAATGCGAGATTGTTCTTCCTTGTTAAATCTAGTAGCTTCTCCTTCTTTGAGAAAACTTTGAAAATTTTGTATCAGACCAGCCGTTGATAAATCTCTAAGATCCCGTGTTATGTTACTCATGCTGGTACCGATACTTGCACTGCCACCAATTCTGAAAAATATACATACACACATAGTTTTAGGAATGGATCATGTTATCTGTCAAAGAGTTCTGACTAAGATATTTTTCATCAAATTTTAAAAACGAATAATCATTCTCAGGACTCACTTTGGTAAATTGTTCTGCAGTAACTTAAGCGCGTATTCACGGAGATACTTTTGAAACGTGGCGGTGAGACTGAGCATTATGAAGCCTGAACTAAGCTGGGTGCATTGTATCATGCATTTTTTGTAAAATACGAAAAGATCCGCACATGAAGAGAGCACGCTACTAGGCCCTTCGACCCTGTCTAATTCCTCTGCTCCAGGAGGTTGTACTTTGCAATCATTCAAAAATTTATCCATTAAGTCCGCAAGATTTCTATCCAGGCTCTCTATGTAAATATTTAGATAGGGCTCGAAGCATTTTCCAATTAATCCACTGAAGAGAGAGCCACTAGGTTTATCTTGTTCTAATTTTTCGGTGTGGCCTTCCTCGAAAGGATTACTGGCATCGTCGTTTTCTTCGAAAGGATTAGAATTTGGAGGTTTTCTGTCTATTAAAACGTCAGGATTTTCTAGCGTCAGTCCAGAAAATCTTTTAGCTAATAAATTTTCAAAACTTGTAGTCCTTTGTATCGCGTAAAGGAGAAGCTTAACGTCAATTTCGTGTCGCCTCTTCTCCATAAGTTTGCTAAGATCTTCTCTTGTCATATGACAAAATTGGACAGCAATTCTTTCGGAGACTTCCCAATTTTGAGGAAAAATCGAACCAAACTTGCTCTCAAATTCAAGCAAATGTTTCTTTATCCAAGCGTATCGTCTATCAATTTTATCCAGCCATGCCGAGTCCTGATTTTCATCAAACAAATGCGAATACTCTTGTAATTGTATGGCGATAAACCAGCTCAGCAGATCCCTCCTTAAAAATTGAAAGATATTGAATGACTCAAGTCATAAGAGTGTGAATGAGTAATGTAATCTATTCTTTGATAACTTACTTCACTTTTGGATCTAGCACTGACATAACTAAGCACCCTTCGCTCAATTGAGCAAAATGTTTAGCATTTTGTCCAGAGAATGCTTCACGAAAATCTGATGATATTTGTTCAGCTAACTCGATCTGAATTTGTCTTACCTGCGATAAACAAGTAAATCTATTATCAATATAAGTTTAAATTATCTTCAATATGAAATCGGTTATATTTCATCATGGGAATATACGCACTCTGGAGTCTGAAAATATTTTTATATTTTGATGCCGTACTTTGTGATGCGGTAAAATCTAGACATAATTAATTTTTGAAGTCATTTTTTAAGTTATTTCAATACTAGTTCGGTTACATTATCTCCTTTATTAAGATATATCAGTATTTCTGAATTCCAAGGTACGGATATCCCCTTAATGATTTTCAACAGCCATTCTGAATCTATATTGACCACTCCATCCTCCCTACGAGATGCCTTACTTGATCAGAAAGCTGTTTTATCTGAGGTATATCCATGTAGTTACTAAAATGTTGCATGACTTCCATAATAGCTTGAAGAGGCATGACTATTTCTCCGTACTGTTTCTTCTGGGTTAAGACTCTGAAAGAATTCTCAATTATTAATCCGTGTTCTGTATTCAGTGATTTTTAACCCTATATTCTACTTACTTCAAACTATCCACTCCTCCCACCAACATGTGTAAATGATTCAAAGCCGTAATGGAAGATGTTAAATTCCGTTTGGCAAAATCCAGCTGCTTTATATCTCGTGTTATTTCTTTGACAGTCTCTTCAGACTGTTCTGCCTTATCTTTAATATCTTTAACATGGACAAATAATTGTCTGATTACTTTGTGAGCATCTTCCAAAGCCACGCGACCATCCTGACCAACATTAGTTTGACCTCTAACCACAGATCTGATTTCCTTATCGATTGAACATATCTTATATTCCATTTTGCTTATTACATCGTCTATATTTGACAAAGATTGCTCCGTGGGGAACAACGAGTTTATATAATCAACAGCGTTGAAGTTTGGCTGATCCAGAGGATCGTTGCTTGGCAATACCTGTAATAGAGTATCAATATCTGACACATTACTTAGGCTTTCCTTAACCTAATTAACAGCCAAATCGTACAATAGAAACATCAGTATACTTTATTTTTGCTTTGGGCATATGGTTATTGGAATCTGATGAATAAAAGACGTTAAAATTTCGGGAATGAATGAAGAGTGATATTCTGAATAAGATAATCGATAAAATGAATAATTTTTCGAAATGCTAGAAATTGTCATTGTCAAAAAAATATGTTAGAGAAATGCAGGTTTTGTGGTTTTATTGAGAGTGACGTATTCGGTATAAATGAAAACCTAACCTGTTCAATAACGGTTTGAACATCAGCAGGAAATGTGTACATAGTGGATTGTAAATCCTCGAGTTCTTCGTCCTCGCGGGTACCCATTGTTTATAATCTCAATATACAATAAGGAAACTGTACCCCTGATTGTAATTGCGATAAACAATAAATGACATTTGTTAGTTGGGCGGACGACAATACATGGATATCACCAAGAACAAAAGTATTGGTAGAACTTCTTCCGTCATTTTTACTCCACAGTTTATTAGAGCTGCCGACATGTAGCAGCACATGATGTAAGTAAGCGCTATCGTATGAATGTGTGTGATGTATTGTATGCATGATGAATATATAAAAATATGCATTGCGAAGGTGGCCGATTTCAACAATCAAATCACATTCATCTATGATATAATGAGTTTTCAATTTTGACAATAATTATCTAAACTTTCGATAGGACATAACCTAAACCCCACCAAGTATGTAAGCTCGTATTATTATCAACAAGAATTAACAACGTTTTAGAATATGTGGCAAACGATTTGTCTTGATTATTTATACGATTTAAATCAAGTCGATTTGAAATTTGATGAATTTAATTATGTTTTACAGATTCGTACACACTAGGTATAACAAGATGGTGAAACTATCAGATTTCTCAAAAACTTGTAGACTTTGTTCGAAAGTTTACCGAGTTGAGAAACTGGTGAAAATCTTTAGTAAGAGGGGAATATCCTTGAACCTTAAAGATAGCGTAAACGCTCACCTACCGATAAAGGTTATAGAAAATGATGCGATAATGCCAAAAAACATTTGCATTAATTGCATCAGAAGATTGAATGCTACTAATGAATTTTTTAGCACAGTTATAGCATCTGATAAATTCTTCAAGAAATTATTGAAAAAGGTTTACGATTTTCATATCAGTTGAGTTTTCTTATGTCATCCAATAGAATCAAATTTCTATCTTATTGATTATCTTTTCAGGAAGAAAAACAATCTGATTTTATTACAACGACAAAGATAAACGACAAGTCTAACGGTTTATCGCCATCACTAATTAACGCACCAGAAGAATCTTCCAACTTGAAGGAATCTCATATAGATGCAAATCATCTCGAGGCCTGCAGCATAAATATAACTGAATCTAAACTTATTTTGCCGAGCAAAATGTGCAATATTAAATCTGAAACAAACGAGACAATTATATCCAATATTAGACAAAATCAAGGTCTGGGAAGCTTGTGTAATCCAAAAAACGATGATAATTCGAAGGAACTAAGTTGTCATCCGATAGATGTTACAACAACAAGTAAAATTGAAACAAGCTTGGTAGAGGGTGAAAAGACTTCATCTAATGATTCTAAATACGTTAATATTGTACCTAAGGCCAGCCATGTCGTATTAGGAAACAGAAATTGTAATGGAAAGATCATAATTAATGTTGGAAGCAACGCGGTGTGTGGTAAAGACCACCACCTGAAATTACCAATAGAAGTATTATGCTGCCCTGACTGCAATGAGACGGTGAAAATCTATTCGTTAGAAGAGAGGCAGTTGTTTTTTGAATATTTGAAACAACATTGTTGTAAGAAGGCCACCGATTCTAAAACGATCAGATCATTTGTTAAATACAAGGAAATTTATGGAAGTGAAGATGTTTTTCTTGAGGGAAAGAAGGAGCCTTCGGAAACTAATGAAGGCACTAAATCACAAACGGCCAATAGAAAATGGCCGGATGGTGATTTGCCAGCTGACCCCGGCCCCGATCTTACGCTTTATGAGAATATATTCGAAGACGATGTGAGATTGGATGATGATTTTCATTGGCCAATGCCGAAGCGAATTAGACGTCTGCACAGATGCGCTTCGTGTGAATTCGTAACGAAAAGTGCATTGAGACTTAAAACTCACCAAAAACTCCATAGAACATCAGATAAAAGGCAGATATTACACTCCAATAGCTGTAAGCACTGTCATAAACGTTTTGAGACTGTAAATGAAGCTAAAAAGCACGAAAGATTGGCACATGTTACTTTTGGCGCTAAAAATTCCTTGTGCGAATACTGTGGAATAATGAAGCCACAAAAAACTTTGAGGGATCACGTTTTGAAACAGCATACTGTAGAAAGTGAAATAGAAATGCAGGAATGCGATATCTGTGGAAAATCGTACGTATATGAATACTCTCTGGCATTTTAAAAACACAAAAATTTCCACACATCTTTCTTATAGAGCTGAATACATTGATTCAATTTATCACCATAATTGCTGCTGATTGTAAGACGAATTTTGTGATAAACTTGCTTAGTGAGAGCAAGTGATTTGATCAGAAAATGTATTTCACTTATGATTTGTAATATTTATTTATTCATTTCCAGTTTCATTTCACCTACGAGTTTGTACCTGCACAAAAAGATACACACTATAGAAAAACAACACTTGTGTGATTTGTGCGGTAAAGCTTTTAAGCAAAGGATTGCAATGCGCCGACACTATATGCTACATTTTCCCCGAGCTCCGCCAAAATTTAAATGCAATATATGCGAGAAAAGAGTTACAACTAGGTAAGACTTTGAATAACAATAACAATATTCCGCACTATAAAAGTAACTCTAATATAGAAACCAATTAGCTTTGTACTGACTTCAAATTCAGCTGCAGTGAAAATATCCTTATTTCATTAAGTGAATTGCAAGTTATTGGATCAAAATTTCATCTCTGCTGATCACTTTGGTGCAAGAATGGTTGATTCGAGAATACATTATTGGTTCTATTCTGTTTCAGAGGCTCCCTTCGTCTGCACATGATGAGACATACAGGAGAAAAGCCCCAAGAATGTCCAGAATGTCATATGGTAATGAGACACGGGCTTAAACACCATATGAGATTACATTCTGACGAAGCACCATTCAAATGTGTAGTATGCGGTGCAGATTTTAAACGTCGAGATTATGTGCGAAGGCATATGAGAAAACATTTAAATGAAACAGAACATAGATCGCTGCAGTGTAGCATTTGCAATCACGTGTTTGACGATATTAAAAACTTTTTAATTCATCACCAAAATATACACTGCAATGAAATTTTCACCCAGATTAAGATATACGAATGTAAAAGCTGTTCCATGCAGTTCGCAGACCCGTTGCAGCACAAAGATCACGAAGAAGTTTGCAGGAGTACTGAAAGGGAAACAGCTCGTAAAGATGCTTACATAGACGAAGTACAGTCTTGTATTATGATTAGTCACAATAAAGTTGGCGGTATAGACGATCATAAGGATTGTCCGAGGCACATTGCCTCGGATCGATCTTATCCTTGTGTTTACTGTGATTATAAGGGAATGAGTAAAATCACAGTTCTAGAACACAGGCAGAAAGATATAACGGGGCAATCATCTGAGAGCACTCTTGGCGGGCCAAGATTTCAAAGTCTAAGTAATTCTATTAACAATAGACATCAGCAAAATCGTTTCAAATGTAACGAAGACTTACGCAGACTGAAAAAACATCACGAAAATGAACACTCGGATCATGTTATTTTGTCTGAGGATGTTATGTCTTTGGATACTGAATCCTCTGAATATTCATACATTAATATAATTGATAAACAAAACTTGCGTGATAAAGATATGCTGATGTCTGTCGATGAACAAATAATGACCAGTAGTAGTGTTCACGTATTCGAAAGCCCGGTAGAACAATTCAGTCAATCTTTGCATTCTCATCCTCAATCACAACTTGGAATACATCCACATACCGAGACCTACACAAGAGAATCTCTTTCTTGGAAGCAACTTTAGAAGACTGAATAAGTTTTTTTTAGCCAAGACAATCAGTGACGTGCCTAATTACTTCATGAAAGAATTTGGAGCTGTACCGTAGGCTCATCGCCTTTCTGCAGACTTTTCTTTTTTATCTCTGAAATACTATATTTAATTAAATTTTATTTCGCAGCTCTGTAACTAGAAATAGTCTTGGGCCAGCTAATGTAATTGTAAAGTTCGCATAAAATCATTGAAATTTTTCACTACACTAGACTTTGTACTCTCGCATTGTTTACTATAGCATAATCTTGGTATTAAATAGTTCCAATTTAAACTAGAAATCTTGCAGGCCAGATATAATTCAAAAATGTACATAGATAATGGAATGTAATATTCTCGGCCCAGCAAGGTATTAACTAATATGTAATTTCAATTTGTACATACAGTATAGTCGGATAAATAAATCGCTAAGATGAAGTTTACTTCAAGGTTTCTAAATATAATCCTTCAATATTATTTCTCTAGAATTATTGAATGAATATATCAACCAATGAATTCTAAACTGGTAGTACAAAGCCATTTATTAAGATAATTTATTAGAAAAACTAAATTATACTTGGGAGAGATAACAGCTTCGAAATTTAGCGGAATCAATATAAAATTAGAAATACTCTAAGAGTAATATCCGAGGTGAAATGAAACATTTTGTGGAGCGAGGTAACTGTCAAGTCAAGAACTGAGGTTTTCATTTTTGTTTTATTGTTTGGAAAGTTGTTTACAAATTCCACGGTACAATATGGAATAATTAGCCTTGTTTTTGCGCAAGTTCCCTTGCTTTGGCCTTCTCCAGTTTAGCAATCCTAGCAGCAGATTTGCTGCCAAGAAGACCACCACCCCAGTGGCGCCTAATCTCGTCATGACGGTCATTGAAATTGGTCTTGATGGCCTCAACTACTTTAGTGAAGTTAGCACGGTCACCAGAATCAACCTGAAACAGAACAAAATGTTGTCTTATGAAATCAAAAACCTCTATTTCAACGTACAAACGTATTGTACGTGTTAACATCAGTAAATTATATAAGAACTAATCATGGTTGATCATTGGATTGGCTCTTTATTATTTCATCACGTTAGTTGAATGAATAGTTAAACATTTGATCCATTATTTTCTCTTGCCAACACAAGTATGGTTGAAAATCAAAGAACTGGGACAAATGTTTTGCTTCAATAAATTCTGAACAGGATTATCTGCGTAATACTTTTGATAGTGCAAAACAATATGCAGCAGTATTCTCACCTGTGCAAGAGCAACAGCGCTGCAGGTCTTACGTCGGACAAGGGCTCCCAAGCGTGCTTTTCCTTTTACAATACAGTAAGGTACTCCCATCTTACGGCACAATGCGGGCAAAAAGAGAACGACCTGCGAAAAAAAAAGAATAGTTGCATGAGAAAAGATATTGTGCAAAATTTGAAGCTACTGTTAAATAATTGATGTTTAAACTCAGAGTCAACAGTCATCCTCTAGACAAAACATTATTATTAAGTTATGCCCTCAGGTGAAGAAATTCTAGCATCATAGTAGTTGTTTGTTCAACAAATTAATTATTCAAATTTGATGTACTTTTGGAAAATGAAAATGAGAAAAAAAAAAACAACGGGATGTAAATAATCAAAATTTTTCTAACTACCTCAATCGGGTCGACATCATGAGCGATGACAACCAGCTGCGCCTTCTTTTGCTCAACTAGAGTTGTGACGGTGTTTGTACCGCTGCGAAGTTGGTTGGGCCTTTTAGTTGGAGTATCTTCCTTCTTTGCAGCTTTTTCCTCAGCTCGGGCCTTCAGCCTCAATTTCTTAGCAATTGCACTTTCTGGACGATATTTTTCCAGAATCTTAAATAGCTGTGTTGCTAATAAAAAATAGATGAAATATAGTATATCACGTGATGATTACAGTGAAATATTGTAAGCATAAGTGTTTCCCTAAACGGATTGGTTGATCGAGTTGCAATTTTTCATCAAGATATGTCAAAAAATGGAATAGCTGGCGATAACTGAGTTAATTATGTTGTTTACTTATAACGTACTGGAAATAATTATCACACACACCTGTCTGCTTGTCGAGTGTTTGACTGAACTGGTTGATTGGTGGTGGAACCTTCAGCCTCTTCTGCAAGACGGACCTCTGCCGCTGGATGCGAATATACTTGGGCCATTTCACAAAACGACTCAAATCACGGTCAGGCTGGATGTCCTGGCCTGAAATTTAATTTGACGAAAGTTTTATTACTGGCAAGAAAATATAGGATCAAAGGAAATGCTGAAAGGATATTAATATTATGAATATCGTAGTAACTGTCAGAATTTCTTACCAATTCCGAAGTTACGTGTTCGTTTTTCAAAAAGCGGATTTGTTAGCTTTTTAGGCTCAACCTTCTTCACAGCTAGCGGTGCTGCTGCTACTTTCTTTCCAACCTTCTTCTTCGGCTATGTTGAAAACAAAACGATTAAAATCATTAGTGATTACTTATAAAGTTTTACGACTAGCGAAAGAAACTGTTGGGCTGTCTGAGACTTCTGTAAGTCATATTGGAATATTTGAGACGGAGCGATCACGCTGATTTATAACCTTAAAAACCGACGTCAATAAATCGGTTTTTCCAATAGATATACACTTTTTTCAATAATATTATCACCGTACCTTCTTTTGAACCATATTTATAAACACTAAGTGCTCGATGCACTAAAATATGACTGGATGCAACACAGTACACAATTCAATTCGATGATTAAATCCAGCAAGCACGGCCGCTGGACACATAAAGAAAGCAGTAAGGTTTCGCCACGAACCTAGTCGACACAAGATAGCCGAGGGGAACAAATATTGGACAACTATGTCGCGCTCTCTGATTGGTCAATTGAAGCATCAGACGCGTTCGATCAACTTATGGCGGGAATATTTAAAATTAATATTACATCTTCAGCCAGCGTTTAACTATATTTTTATACTGTAAAGCGTTGATATGATGTAAATACGTATATCTAGTTTTTTTTTACAATCAAGAAATACGAGACACATACAAATAAACAAATTTATTGGTCAAGTACATCGGATCATCACCCTGTACAGGAATCATTTCCATGAGTAGGCAGAATTTTTCAAGCATAGAACAATATCTCGTTATGAAAATAATTTAAAATACATCTTGAAAGGGAAAATGAGCTTTCTCTGGTTCAAGAAGATCAGCTAAGAAACACGCCGTTCCTGCAAAACCTTCATATAGGGAATAGGGGCTGTCGGGTCTCCGAGCATTTTCATAAAATTCATCTGATTTCATGAAGTTTGCAAATGCCGCAGCTCGATGCCAGTGTTTAGGATCCTGTGTCATACGATATAGTAATAAAAATACGTAACCACTTCCTGCTATCCCATGACATATTCCAGGACCTTTTTTAAGCAATCCCTTCTTCCAAACAAGCTCTCCACACTTGAGGCATGAGTCCAAATACCGGTCTTCTTTCCAGTGCAGATAAGCCGCTGCCATTAAGTAAACAACGCCAGGTGCTCCATGACACCAATGAATAAGTTCGTCATTTTCTGATCTCGAGCGTCTATCAAGCTCATCCATAGCGCATGGAAAGTTTCCTGTTTTAGTTTGTAAACCAAGCAAATAATCAACGGATGATTGGACCAGCTTTTCTACGGCTGAATCTGACTCCAAAAATTTTGGAGTTTGTATCAGTATTTGAAGAATGGAGGACAACCCATGAGCAGCACCTAAATACTCAGTCTCATAATAAGAGTACATCAGCGGACATGGACTGCCGTGATCTATTGCATGCCGTTTTCCAGATTGTACAATTGCCTGTGCTATTTCATGCATATCTTTCAACGGCACAATCTGGCTGTCCATTTGCTTGTTCAACCATAATGCCCCAAATAGATAGCCTGCACGGCCTACAAAGAATTCGTCTCCACCTGATGGAAGGAAATCAAGCGGTTTGCAGTTACTGGCACCTTGTGCATAGCGTTTTGCGTAATCTGAAGCCTTCACTTTATCCTTAGCAGCTTTATAAAGCGCTGCAGCGACAGCATATACACCTGCGTTACCTAGCAAGAAAGAAGATTTTTCTTTCTTCGAGTCTTTGCATCTGTCAGCGTGTTGTAACGCAGGTTGTAAATACTGGAGTCCGAATAAAATGAAGTTACTTCTTTCGTCCTGCAATTGACTGATACGACTTAGATGAAGCGACATGTAAGCAATTCCAGCTATTCCAACGTACAAACCACCATCTGCTGTGGATTCTGATGCCCGTTGTTTTGAAGCAATCTCACGTACTATTTCCATCAGTTCTTTCTTTTGACCGATTATTTCTTTGGTTATATCTTGGTTTTGATAGTCTTCTAATTTATTGACGATGAAACGTGATGATCGAGACATTTCTATACTCGCAAACTTATTTCGAATACAGTGCACTATTTGTCATGGGGTATTTGGAGATATTCAAATTTGAAATGCATTCACTGCAAATCTGTCTATTAATTGATCTTCATTGTTTCGTAGGAATTCTACTATTTTCGTAGCAAATGTTATATCGATAGATTATTATCAATGCGAGTGGTATGGAACGGGAAGATTGTTGTTGACTGAGCAGGTAAAGTAGAAATCATGCAGCTGGTTGCATAGGTATAGTTCTCCAACAGTGATAGTAGAAGAAGATACCATCTGTTGAATTATTTATAATCTATCAAATAACCTCGGTACAAGGATATCCCGAGCTCACTACCGGATGGCGTTCTTTTGTAAATTTCAGCGGGAGATTCGAATAATGATATGAAAAGTATTCTAACGGTATTCTTGAAGACGGGATCAACCAGTGATCGAGTCGAAAAAATGGGCTTGGGGATATGAACAGCAAGAGCACTACTGTACATCTATACATCCTCACACTATAGATATTCTGCAATATCTTTTCGGTCGATAAGCTTGGACACTATTCAATCCTCAAGCCCACTTTCCCGGTTCTGACGCCGTAGAACTCTAGGCCACGCCTGCGCCACCTTTGAATAAAATCGCCGGCATCGCTTTGCCGCTAAAATTCAATTGGACACTTCAAACGATATAACTGAACCGATAGCCAATCAAAGGAGAAGAAGAAGAAGAAGAAGAAACGATATAACTGTGATGGCCACCCTGATTCGAGTGATACGCTTACTTCATGATATTGCATTTCAAATCCGAAAGCAACCTGTCAACGATCTTTCGAGTTTCAAAGTAAAACCTCAAAAAATGTCTCGTGCGCGTGATATAGCGGCTATTCTTCCAGATAAAACAATTTCAGTGACCGAAACTCAATTATCGTACGTTAAATGCCTTATGCCAGGATCAAAGTTAACCAAGATGTTTATATTGCACAGAGATCAGGTAAGGTGATCAAAGCATTTTATATTATAATTGGCTACTTTCCGTAAGGGCACAGAAAAAGGAGAAGAAGAAAAACCATTTTATAATATGATCCCGGATTTCTGCCAATCTTCCAATGTATTACCTTCAATCGAACATAGACTAAAAATCTCCATTTCATTGCTTATTGTTGGTTATAAATTCATCGTTTAACGCTCAATTTAACTCCGATTAATCCACCTAGCTTTCTACATTAAACTCTTACTCTAGTTTTTATTTGAGTTACAGCCTCCGTATCAGAGTCTTCAACGTGAAAATTCTCCTTCGGTTGACCTGGAGTCGAGCGGTAAGCAATGCTTTTCCAATGTTGACTGTAATATCTGTTATTGCAAAATGATATCTGAATATATGTTCTTGCTCGTAGTTGCAGAATTGGATATAACTGGATCACCGCTAAAGTCTGCGCTCTGCTACCCTACACTTGACCAGACGTTCGTCGATAACAGAAACTGGAAGATAGAAGAAGAATCACATTTGCCACTTTCAATATTAGAAGCACGGTTGTCAACAATCATTTACTTACTCAAATAGAAACCTTTAATACTAACTTCTTACTTGGCTGTTTAATGGTTACCAAATAATGGGTTTGCTACATTAACTTTGTGTGATAGGACAAATAACTTCTATTATTAAGTAGTCTATATTCTAGGTCTGCAAGCTTATCCCAAAAACGAGACATAATATACATCCCGCATATTCATATTCAGTTATCGAGTGATTGCGACGCGAACTATCCGCTAATATTGAATCCCAGGCCAGATAATGACAACTTGAATTACAGGCATACGTTGATATTCAAATAATTGTTGGAAATATGTACCAATTCAATATCTCATGGGTTCCTAATATTATACATTTTATTTGTACAGTGTGGCAGTGAACATCTGTCTCAAGCATATTTCCAATAAGGCCTGGTCACTGCCTCTGTTGGCTGTATGCGATGGAAAGGATAATGATAGAACAGTGTTAAACGGAACCCATCTTGATGGCCCATGGTTTATTACTATGCAAGGCTTGCTTTCAGATGCTCGACGATTATCAAATATTGAAGAGACTCCTGCCATACTTCTGAAAGAATATACCAATATGTATTCAGTAACAAAGCATAAGGTATTCTGCCCAACGTTCATAGGTTTCATTAAGGAATTTTAAACCCTTTCTTCCTCTTGGAACCATAATACGAGCATCAAAAATTCTAATTCTTGATTCAGATCTTTTGGTCTGGCAAATTAGCCCAGCTTGGGTCAACTATAACTGCTTTGAAAACTTTATTCCATAAATTTTTGTTTTCAGGTTCTTTGTTTGATTTTTTTTTTTTTTTTTCCAATATAGGTGTGTACGGCTATAAGCAGCACATATGAGTTATGTGGAAAGAGACCAGGAGTTGTGGATTTATTGAACGTCTCACCAGACTGTTGGGCTGGGAATTTAAGCCTCGAAGTGAATTGGAATACCCTATCATTTTATGCTCCGATCAGGACTTCCACAACTACATTGGTAACAGATCGACTTTAGATTGCTTCGCTTATCCTATGAATTTTTAATTAATCAGACTCAGCAAACAAATATAGGTGATAATTACAGGTCATGGAAATCATTGTTGGATGTAACGAAAGTCATTTGAAAAATCTATGGAACGAATTACTTTTACTACATAAATATTTGAATATACTGGAACAATGTAAATCGAAGAAACAACATTCACACACATTCGATTCTTCCGACTCCAACTCCGTTGTAAGTTACTGCTCCTCAATGACACAGTGTCACTAGAAGTACCCAGAATTTTTGTACTTCTGGAAACAGGGATACTTTAATTTTACAGAATTTTCATTCAACAATTGAAAACTTCAAGTGTGTTTTTATTATTAATTGGTCAAAAATATCACCCGCAATCAGACAATTTCTACAGTGATCTTTACATAAAGCATTCTCATAGTCATATGACAAATTTCAATTAAATGTGATTGCTTGATCTCTCATAACATGTTCTGCTGATAACATTTATGTTGTGATTGGATAGACCTGGGAACAAATTGCAGGAAAACTGAATTTGTTACTGATCCAAGAAAACGGGATCATGAAAGACGATGACCACAACGGAGATGTCATAGATGATATTAAATTGGAAAAACATATTGATAATGTTCGGTTTAGACAAAATATGGATTTTGCAGACATGTTGTGGGAATTGTTGATAGGTATAATATTATGTTGTATTTTTATTTCCTGCAGTAATGCTTTCAATAATTTTTTTTTGTCCCAAAAAATTCATCTCAGTTCACAGACCGTCGAAAGTTAGGAAGAATTGTTAACATTTCGTTAAAGCTTGTTGGTTGCCTTTAGATTGTGGAAAATTATTGAGATATAAAAATAATATATGAAGCATCATAGTGCTATAAGTGTCTGAACACTGCATTAGGCACGTCGCAATTGAGAATCTGTCCTTTAATCCCACGAAACTTCAAATCTTCCGACTAATTTTGAACAAAACTGGCCACGAAATCATGTAACATCACTTAACTAGAAAAAAACTCCCAATTCCATCATCTGACTAATGTTCATGATTAAAATCACCGATGCGAATAATAACTGCATAATTCAATGTCTTAATGATTTATTTCAGGTTGCGCTGACTATGCGCAGGTAACTGCGTCTATTCGTATGGTATTAGAGAAAACTCAATTAGGTCTGGCTATACCTAAGGTAGGTACGATAATCTTGCTATTCATTTGCAAATGCAGTAGCATACTAATACTTATATGCCACTATGCAAATTAATAGTGTGGTAAACAATAGAGTAACATCAGTGACAATGAACTATGTAAGTATGTAGAATTAGAATTTATATTCTCTTATCTTCCAGATATCTCCAACGAATAAATCGAGAATTAACAACATCGTATCTGAAATCCTCTGCCAAAAAGGAGTAGTATCTATGCTGGATGAAGACTTACCTTTAGAGCTTCTTATAGATACAGGGTTGGAAAAATTGAGCCGAGATTACTACCATATACTGTTGAGTGGTAGTTTATTCGATTTTCATGATCTTCGACAGATATTGTGTAATGATCAAGGGGGATTATTCGACATTGAAAGCTGTCGGTTAGTCAATCGCATTTCTACCTTGTCAACCATTGGTTTTAATCATTACTTCATACGTCCTTAAAAAAACAGACAATAGATTAAAATAAAATAAGAAATGATAATATATGTGTTCATAGTTTTAATGTCTGAATTTGTGAAAAATAAGTAAAACTTACAATCGATAAATGAAACTGTGAGTAAAGTGATAAAAAATTATGAACGATTATTCGATTTTCAATTTTCAGAAAGAAGCTAACATTGTTGGCACAGATCCACTTGTGCTTGGAGTTCACGTTGTTTGCACAGAACTATTTGCATCTTCCACTTGCGACTTTACAGTCTATATTCAACTATGCGTTTCGACAACACGTATCGAAGAATTCTGCCATAAAATCATTCTCAGACTTGCATGGAAATAAAATACAATGCTTGAATGTTCCGTTGCCTACCGTTGCTGTGAAACATATCGTCCAAGAGTAAGTATTTCGTTACATTCTAACAAAAAAAATTAAATTAACTTCCAACTTTCGGAATTTGGATTCTCTTACAGTACATCAATAACACTTGATGCGAACTGAAAATAAAACTTCAGTCAATCAGCTTGGAAATTATTTTCATCATCTATAGTTTGCTATGATTCTCGTGTATTTCATAATGCTCTGTACTCTTCTACACAAATGTATGAAACCCATCAATCAATTTTAATTGGTCCCTTAATTGTATTCCAGACGACCTTCTTCGTGGTGTGTAACCTTTTCGTCGGAAGATACTCTCTCAAAAATAACCACTACATCCCATTTGAGTCGTACTCCAATTCTACCACCAAATATTCACTGCTGTGGTGAGTGGTGTATCTTTCCTTGTCAAATTTAACAAGAAGTTGAGTCAATATATTTTAATATAATTCAATATATTTCTCTTTCAGATGAATCTAGCGAAGAAGAGGTCTATCACTGTTTGAAACTCAATACATCATACATGAAAATTGCTTGAATAAATCTTGAGTTGAAAGAGATGTTCGATAATATAATAAATAAATAATTTCGTTATCTATTGAACGATTGGTCCAAACCGTTATAATTCAAATCCCTGACTTCAGACTACAATGGAATTGTTTTGTTCAAAAGGACCGATCCAATAAGCTTATACCTACATCAGGCGCAACCGAATATTATTCCCTGATAAATTACTATTCATATGTAACAAAAAATGTATTATCAATACAAGTTGACTCAATGAAGGGACGATTGTCACGCAAGTTTACATTGGAAAGTACTATTTTCAAAGATTCTATGTAGTAAACGCTACTAGTTAAACGCGCATATATACCGCTAAAACTTCTTTCATTTATATTTTGATAATTACGAGTCATCTTCGAGATTCTATTGATTATTGTATTTTTGTTGAACAGATTAATACCGCTGATCTCTGTAGACAAGTCTTTATTTCTTCGTGGTAGCGTAACATAGGGAAGTGAAAACGCCTCCATACAGGCAACTCAAACATCAAGCGATTGGGTTTTATTTCTCACGTAGCCAATCGGCACGCGATATGCGTAACAAAAACCGGCTACGTGGAAATAAAACCCATTCGCTTGATGTGTGAGTTCCCTGTATGCAGGTGTTTTTGTTTCCCTATGTTACACTTCCACGAATGTATTACATGAGTTGTTGGTATTTATTTATATCTGAACATAGCTCGCGAAACTTACACGCGTGATGAATATCGTTATACCGGTTGTTATCATATGGCGCACAACACGGATGACCAAAAGCGCGTGCGCGGTAAAAATTTGCCTGGCACACGTTCAAACCTTTCGAATTTCCTGACAAAGTACTACATTTTACATGATGAAGACCATCATTTTCAGTCTTAATTAAGAGATTGAAATAAAAAAGAAATACTCAGCACTGACTGCAGAGGATTAGGATAAAAATGAGTTTAAATACGCGACGATTTTTATTTAGCGTTTCAATTGCAATCTGAACTTTTTTTTACAATTTATACATATGCATTAATTCTAACTCGAACAACTGATACGTAAGCGGTAAGCGTGTGGCGGTGGTGGAGCAGCGTACCCAAGTCTTTCAGCTTCAGAATGTTCCGAGTACGGTGTTTTCAATATCTTGTGTAGCAGAATAACCTACGCCAAAGGAACTATTTTTATTTTATGATCTCGTCTTTTTATAGGCTGCTAACTGCTTTGTGGGCGAACAGACCTCGGAAAAGTCATTATTTTCAGCTTTTTGAACCGCAGATTGTGCCATCCAATTTCGCAAGATATACAATGGATTTACCGCATTCATTCTCTCCCTGCGCTCGGTGTCGTTATGAACTACATAAATGTTATAGATATAATTGGAATTCATGTTACATATACATATTATACAAACATTAAAGTATGTTTGTACAGTATATAGGTATAGTTTGCGTCATCGAGTAATATTATAAGTTTTAATACCGCCTTCCGCGTAAAGACGACGTCGATATCCTTCTGCGAATGACACATAATATTCGTGACGCATCAAACGAGAAAGTGCCCAATGATTTTTGAGAACATTTAAATCTAACATAGCATCCGGATGGACCAATGCCAGTTGTCTAAAGGTCATTGTGTAATCCGCCCCAGTTTCCTCCATCATCGAGAGTAAAGTTGCCAATAACTGTTGATCTTCCTCAACATCTGTTGTCAAGCCTAACTTTGCTCTCATAACTGACCTGAATAGAGTATTTTAAATGTTAAGAAAGTGAAAGTCTAATGCATTTATTATGTATCGATAATTGCTTCATGGTTTTATGAACATTCCGTCCTGATATGAATCAAAATCGATTAATAAATATTCTGTACTATCAGAAGTTCGAACTGTTTGTAATGATATGGTAATTAGAATAGATGATCTTATTTATTCAGTTATGTAAATGATATACGTCGTGCTCTGTCGACGCTGACGCGACACGAGGTTCGTAACAGCATTTTCCGCATTTCAATAGATAACGAACCTTAATTTCCTTCTTCCATATCCAGCAATCATTCTTAATATATTTGATATATGAAGTCTCTGATTTTCGTTCAAAAATGGTTCAAAAGCTACGGCAAGCTGTTCCAGATTCCATAATACGACCTGCGCGTTTATATTATACGATTTACATATTGCGGTGACGAAAAAGTGATCTGTTTCTTGAGATCCGCAATATAGGTATAGTTCACACATAATCTTTGGACTAATTAGTAATGTTCATTTGATCGCTTACATCCAGCTGCTTCTCCAGAGAATATTTTCCGACTCTATCGGATGAATTAGGGACAAATTTCGAATCATACGTTTCGACGAAACCAAACGGACCATAGTCAATCGTCAGTCCTAAAATACTCATATTATCCGTATTGAGTACACCATGAGCAAATCCAACACTCTGCCAGCGCATAGCCAATTCGACCGTGCGGTGTGCTATTCGACCAAATAATACGACGTAACGATTCTCGAGTTCAAGCAAGTTGATATCGTTGAAATGTTTCTAAATAATTAGAAAAACATTTTAGTAGATCCAGTTCCAGTGCTGTGCAATGTAATAGCGTTTCAAAATGTGTATGACCCTGCAAAGATGCGTACTTCTATTATGTAATCGACGAGCGTTTTCAATTGCAGTAATTCGCCTTGATGTGCTAGGATTTCGAGAGAGCCAAAACGGAACCAGGAGGGTGCTACCCTCAATAGTATAGCTGCTCTCTCGACTTGAATGTGGCCCGAGTAAAACTGATCTCTTAACACTGGATCATCGCTGACGACAAGGGCAGCAGCTCGAGTTGTTTCAATCCCTGATCATGAATTAAGAGTATGAAGACTTAATGGCTGAAGTTCTTTTATGGATCATTTGCACACTGTTAAAGACAATGAGTTTACCCAAATAATACATCGCCTCAGAGCAAAGAAATTCTCTGATCGATGATCGCAGCACCGCACGTCCATCCGATTCCCGCGAATACGGTGTAGGACCTGATCCCTTTAGTTGTAACTCCCATCTTTCACCTTTCCTACATAAAATATAAGTTAATTAACTGCTGAAGTATGCTCCGCCACGTAAAACAAGAAAGTTTAAGTTTAAGCGAAGCGGTTCTGGCTTAGTTTATGTACTTTAAATTTGATCTATCGAGTGAGCATAACACTGTTCCGATGAAGGAATTATTAGCGACATACGCGTTCACATATTCTCCGAGAATATGCGCTCTGCCGTCTCCAAGTTGCGACGCCCATTCTCCGAATTGATAACCGCCATAACGATGGGCTAACGGGGTTGAGTTTATCACTGGGTACCCGGAAATAAATCGAATGAATCCGTTTGTATCAGAAATTGTTGGATCCATGTCAAGAATATTGATGAGAACATCTTCGGAGATTGCTACGAGTTTCAGAGCTTGATTAAGCGGCGTAGGATTGACTTTGGAAAATATAGCAGCCCTCACGTTACGGGGTGTATAATCATCCCCGATATCATCCAAAGGCAAGGAGCACAAAGTGTTAGTTGAAAATTTCCAAGCATCAATATCTGTGGATAGCGGATTTTCAGTCCCGAGCAAGCTTTGTCCATCCATCGTGATAAATTGATATTTTACTCTGTCACCAGAAACGAATAGAATTTAAATAACATGCAAATAAACTTCGTGATTTATATCATTTAGTTACAATCTTATTTATGAGAAAAATTTTGAATTTTTTTTATCGATAATTACAGAGTATTTAGTCAACTGTGACAGGTGCAGAAAGCAATATAGGCTGTACGTGAATACAGTTCCATATTACATCGTTGACATATTTTCGATTAGTGGGAAAAAAGAGAGAATGAGAGAGAGAAAGTGAAAAAGAATATCCTGTAGCACAGCATATTATTATTACAATACACTATAAATTCTTTTCCGGGAAGCAGGCGTCAGTTCGCGTGGATATATCTGGCTGATTTCGACAGATCTTTCAGGCATTTGATAGTGATGTGTTTTGGTCAATATGCCGCTCACGGCCGATTCGCTACTACATAGGTATACATATACGTTATGTCAATATCGCTCGTTTTATTTGAGGTATGCTGAATCTGTTAAGCCAACTCAAAACGGAAAATGAACAAGCAAAAAAAAAGAGAAAATGTAACGGTCATCTTTTAAATGATCAAAATGCAGACTGAATAAATACGTTCGCAGATCCAAAAGTGTTGTAATCTGCAAGCATTTCGTGCATTACAAATATTCTCAGAATCGACAGTGAGCCCACTTATTTCAAAGCTACATAGTATACATATTATGTTCTAAAAGTGCCGCACGCGCGGTTTTCTGCCATAAGTTATGACGCATTTCAGTTTTCTGCAACTCTGAGTGAATACTTTTTTCCGCTTCCGATTTGATAGCCACTATACGAAGATCAATGAATCTCTGGAATTCAATTCCTCTCATTTTTACTAATTGAGAACATGATAATCACATGGTTAATTCTATTGGTTATTAGTTTATATATTTTTTACTTGCGACGGATATAAACAGTTTTGTAACACCAAAGTCGTATTCTTTTGACCCTGTGATCACTGATCAAACTGATCATGATCGCTTTAAGCTTGGTCTTTTGACTCGTATTATTTTCCCCACCACGCACTCGAAGTGATCCTGATCACTTTATAGTAATCACACGTTTTCTATGTTCACTTCGAAAGTGAACACAATTCTAAGCGCGAAAGCGTCTCGACTTTTCGTTGTTCTTTTCACTCTGATCATGATCACTTACGATCAGTTATCACAGTGATCAGTGATAAGTGATCACAAGGACAAAAACATACGCCTTGTGTGATAACAAGAGATTTAAAAACAATCCGAATTTCATCAGTTCCAAGTTGCGATTCCGAAATCGGTCGTTGGGCGATATTTCATTCGTATTATAGCTCCTATTTCATGAAATAAAAATGTGCTCTTTTATGAATTCTATTCATTTAACATCTTCAATAAATAAATGAATAAATAAACATATATATAAAGCTATGCGGTTACTTTAATGATAGGCCTTATAAAAATATATTCTTCATATTTCTGTATTCACAAATGCTTTGTATGAACATCAAGATCTATGCTCTCTGTACGTCATTAACTTATTATGTACCCACACGAATAGTGATAGGAAGTATAAATAAACGTAGTAAGAGAATAATTCTTGTTTAACTATATTTTACGAGTTCATTATCCTCGCTCTAATCATTCGTTCTCGGGCAGCCTTGAATTGTTCAAGAACATCATTTACACTATTCATAAGCCTCCCGGCACTCAATCGTTCAAAAGTGTCTCTTTTGAAGCGTCCACCCTCTAGAAAAGATTGGCTCTGTTGAACGATATTCAATTTCAATTTGACCTGACCACTTGGAACAGTTTCTAAATTAGCTTTCTCTAACTTTACACTATCGTGCATAGCAGGAATACCGCAATATGTTAGGTCTTGAAGCTCGCATGTTCCGCCAGTAAAAAATCGACGGAGCGTATTTTGAAAGTCACCCACAGGCCGCCATGTGTGCAATGTGAACTCATGACAGCCAGAAGTAACTGGAATTGGTTGAGCTGCATATCCTTCAATTCGGTACCTTTCAAATAAATATTGAAATTGAAAACTTTAGAAACTTATTTATTACTGAAATATTGAATTACGCACCTCAACAACTTTTTACAGAAGGAATCGAGCAAATATTGTCAATAAAAATCGATAGATTATGATCACCTAGTCCAACTATCCAGAGAAGCTGTTGAAAAATATATCCATGGCCACGTTGGTAGAAACTTTTCATCTTCCAGACATGACAAATTTAAATCCAAGCACAACTCGGCTACATAGCTGAAGTTTGCACTTCCTTTTCTCATGGCACATCGCTGTGTCCTGCCAGTCAAGTTTTCCACTTGATTAGTGCTCCAATGTTCAGGCAACTCAATGTGGTACGTAACAAACAAAGCGTCGTATGGGAAATTATGAGCAGACATGATATCAAGGATTAGAAAAAGTCGCAGTATATTGGACGGAGGTAATTCAATTTCTGGGAATATTTCTGCTTCTCTAAAGCTCAATTTCTGCATCACCTCCTGTATAATTAGAAAATATATTGTAGCTGCATCGTTAAATACACAGCGAGAAGAATTAACGGAATTGAATAAAGTAATGAGAAAATCGTTAGCCCCTTTCTATAGTAGAAGAAAACATTGGAATGTAAATTGTATGCTGCTTGCTCTGTGATAAATGAAAGACAAATAATCTGGACAGAAAAATGTGTAGCAGAAATGAAAATTCTCTGATATTCCGAATAGCAATGCAGAATCAAAACGTGTGATTTTTAATTTGATTTGAATCATCAGGATAATGAAAGCAGGAAATATGTCGGAATAACAGTGAAAAGGTTTAAGCAAAACAATCTAAAAGTTCTTCAACAAGCATTGAAGGTACAAGGTTACACATCACCGTGTGGGTTCAGTATATGTGATTATAAAATTGTGAAAGTGTTATTCGCTGTATGTGTTACTGTGAATTAGCTTTTCTGTGTAAGTAAGTTGGGAGCATAAACAGACGGAGTTAGTGTGGGAGAATGTTTAAGCTGACACTCAAGGAATCGCACAATTCAGTGATTCGCAGACTGTGTGCCAGTCAAGATCAGATCCCCCAGTGATATTCATATCCTGTACAAACTGAAGCAATAATTGCAGTTTTGTTATCGATTATTATAACTATTTCTCTTTTTTGGTACAGCTTCTGCTGACGTTCAGTGATCAAGCTCAAACAATCTTATTAATTGTCATAAGTACTATAAGATATGAGTTAAAATGCATCTGAATAATGTGAAATAACACGTGCAGAAAACTAGTAATTAAAACTAATATACTGACGTGTATTGTAAATAAGTGAAACAACATAAACGATTTGAAATTAGCCACGAAAAGATCAGATATAATTTCAATACAAGATGAATATCTTTCATCCACAAAAAGTGATGCGACAAATATCTGAGATTTCCTACGTTGGGTATGTAAAGTATAGATTAATGTGTAATTAGAGTATGTCTTCAGTAGAGTTCAAATTTCATCACATTACTTAAAAATCTAATTATTGCCAGCCTGAAATCCTCAAATGTTAAATACGAATGCTTAGAACCCCATTTGGTATAAAATAAAGTATTCAGCCTGTAGATGTGACCATATTGAGTCTAATAGAACCGATCAGCTAGAATGTATCTCCGAATATCATAGCAATGGAGGAAATTCACTCACATCTTGCAAGTCTTTTATTTCTACTTCCAAATCATCAGAAGTTTGCTGTTCGGAGACATGTTCGATCCAATAATCATAGCTCATATCAGTTCGGTGAATTTTGTAAGGTTCATTCTGCGTGAAATCTGGATTTATCGTTAAAGACTGATGGACCTTGTCGAACGTTATCGTACATAGTAATATTTCTGAGTCATTAAAATCGTAAGAAGACTTGTCATTTGGTGTTAAATCAGCAAGTATGTGCATCGCTTCGCAATCTCTATAGAGATAGTGGTTTGTGTGAATTGTTCTGTCTCCAGGAATGTTATCGACAACCTTTTTGTTGTACCTCTCACTGAAGGGCTTGCGATTTTTTAAAACCGGTAATGCAGATGTGTTTCTATCGGATAGAGGCGATTTCCAAGATTTGGTTAGCAAAGGGTTGTCAGGAAAGAAAGAATCCTTATTCGTGTATGTGAATATGCGAGATCCTTGGATATTTTGCTCCTTAATATCTTGGTGATATTGTTGGTGGTTTTCTGTTGTACAATTTTTATAATCCGAGTAAAACTGGGCTTCAAATGATCCAAACAACTTTTCCTGCCATGAGACAGTTTTCTCATAGTATTCTAAAAAATTTGAATCCCTTGTTTCTTCTTCGGTTTTGAATAACTCCGCCAGCCTAGATCTCTGTTGTGCTATTCTGACTCTGTAACAATAAACTTCAGGTAAATAAATGTGTATCTGAAGGCTACAGGGAAACCTAGCATTGGCCAGATGGCCACTAGACAGAATTAACTGTTTTAAACATTTCGTTAGATACCTAATTCTCAAATTCACAATCGGCTGGCTCACACGATACGTGTTTGCTATTTTCGCCTTTCCTTTGCCAGCTCCGGACTGCATTTTACAACATTAGATTAGAAAAAAGAAGGTGCAATCATTTGCGATACAAATCTTCCGCTCAATTCCACTCTCCCAGATTTTGTTTCGATACACATGGAAATGTATGCATGGGTTGTTTGACAGCTAGTCGTTGCATAGCAACGATCGAAAGTGGGTATATATATCTCAACTGGGGGGAATACCCGGGGCGCCAACATTCCAAAGACGCGCGAACGTCCGATAAAAAATTATTAAATGTTGGGATTTTCATACTTTTGCTATTCGCGGTTAATTCCGGTGATCTAATAGCGAGATATCATCTCCTTTTCAAAACAAAACCGTTTTCCGCATTGTCATGTCATCTTTTCCCAGCACGGAACAATTGACACGCCACACCATAAGGTATATCGCGGTTTTATTTCATGATGAAATAAATGTTTCCGTAAGATGAATGCGCGTTGTTCTCTCCGGTTATTTCTAAAACCCGTTTAAACAGCTAGTTATCAAGGCTTTTTGCCCTCCTTCGCGAATCGTTATTTTATATAACACGCAGGCATATGCATATCCTTCTTATTCTTTTTCGAATCCACTGCTTATGTCCCGGAGCGTATGAATACCCTGGGACTTTTCGATAGTTCGCTATACCACGGAAATATGAGCCTGACGAATGCATCTAAAATTACCTATCGTTCCTTGGGGACTTTCGAGATTGAGTCATCTCTCCACGAAATGATTAAAGTGGTGGGGTTTAGGTGGGATTGTCTCCGAGCCAGAATAACCAATATATTTTTTTTATACGCGCGGTAGGTGCGCGTTAAACACAACATAACCCAATACCAGTTCGGCCTCGGGCTGTGTTTGTGTTAACGGTACATACTTTGCTTGGGTTACTTTGCGAAATTCTGATTTGTCATCAATTAAAAGTACGTAAGCTTTTGCCGCGAACATGTTCCCGTAATAAGAGTCTTATCGCCGGCTTATCAGTACCTAGATATGATAAAGGTTCAAATGAATTAACAAAGATCAAGAGCTTGGTAAATTCTTTCCGCCTGACACTGTCGCGATTCTTCAACCGTTCAACAGGCAGACAGGTATATTTCTGCTTTCTGAAGTAAATTTTCACAGTTCCATACCCGTTACGTATCCTTGCAATATTTGTGATAAACGGTAAATCGTTTTCGTTTCATTTTCTCTGGACACTTATTACTTTATCTTGTTTATTAAAACCACAATTTGTTATAGCCAGAAGTATAGGTTAAATCAATAGATTGATTGAACAATGAGTAACGCTCATTTCCGCTCGCATTTTATTGTATATTTTCAACATTTTCACCTCGTTTATAACCAAAACGAAAAACACCATCCAATCACTAATAATTAGTAATAGTATTTCTAACAATTGATAAGGTTATCAGATATTTGTATGTACTGGTTATTAGTTAATCCATGTCACGTAACTTACCCAGCCCTAAAATTCCATAATTCTTGTATTCACCTTTTCTACAATTAAATTAGTCACCTGATTGTCGTTTGTTATTCGTGCAGGAGTTTCAAACTAATTAGAATGACAAATACGCAAGATGGTGAAGGGGGTATCACAATACCCTTGAAATACAATGATGCTGTGAGTATAACAGCTATATGTACTATATAACGAAGTTGTAATAATTTATATTTTGTTAATTAATGATTTCTTCCATTCTGACTTAGCATTGGAAGGCGATCTTTGCCAAGTATGACCTGGATGAAGATGGTAGAATATCGTATCAAGAATTATTGGCAATGATTAAACGATCCCCCAGTAACAATGACATACCTGACCGCGTTGTTAAGATGATAATGCACGAGGTTGATTTAGATGCCTCTGGATATCTAGATTATCCAGAATTTATAGCCATGGTATGTGCGAATTGAATCAACAATCAATTGTAATTATTATTATTTTTATAATCAACTAGCTACTTTTAGACTCTCAAATACATAATATAATTTATAACAATGAGACGAGTTTCTGCTACTGAAGCTTTTGATCTAGCCAGCGGTCATGTGGTTTGATAAATTTTTTGCCTTTTCAGATTCATAGGAAAGATATGCAGGGTGTATTTGGACACTATGTACAACGGTATGTTCACTGCATGGTTCCGCAAAGGAGATTGGCAACCCAAACATCGCAAGTATCTGGTTATTCGGAAGATGGTGTAGATGGTCGTTATGAGGAAGAATACAGCTGCAATCCGCCCGCGATTGCTATGGTCATTATCTCAATTTTAGAGATTAGTTTGTTCCTGTACGACGCTATAGCACACAAGGCACTTTCAATTGAAGGGCCAGCCGCACAATTATTTATTTACCATCCGAGCAAGCGACAACAGGCGTGGCGATATGTTACTTACATGTTTGTCCACGTTGGGTAAGCTCGATTCTAATCTTGACATAATTTTACTTTAACTCACATTTGGCAGAGAGATTATCAAGATAGCAAGCACCTCCGTGTAGATTAGATGATTCACACAATGAATCATTTTTCTACCTTGAAATATTTACCAAATATCTGTGTCAAATAAATTTTCAATGTTTCAAGTTTTCAAATACTATTATTCTACATTGCGCAAAACTTTTGGTTTTACATTAGATTATTTTGATTAGATAAACTTCAAACTACTGCGAGTTATCTATAGTCCTCTGGCCAAGGACAGTACGAGTTCTCACACCCTTGTATATAAAGAAAGGAGAAGCAAGATGAGAGATTTGCCTACCGTTTGTTAATAGTGAGGGAATATTTTTAGATGCTGACTTGGATGAAGAAGGTGTGTAGTTTAACGTATTGTAAATTTACTCCTTAGATCCTGAAAAAAAAACAGTTAATACCCCTACGCACGTTAACGTTAGCTATTTTGATTTTAAACACACATAACTTATACACTCCTATAGTTAAATTTCCTCCAACCAATATCCGTACCATAGTTAGCATGGTCTAGAAGTATTTAAAAACTTGAAACATGTGATTGGATTAGTAACAGTATCAAACCCATCATTAACAGTCTGTCGTTTTATCATTTACAGTGTTTTTCATCTCGTCGTTAATCTGCTGGTCCAGATACTATTGGGAGTTCCTTTAGAAATGGTGCACAAGTGGTGGCGAGTTCTCACGATATATTTAGCAGGTGTGATCGCTGGATCACTAGGAACTTCTGTATCAGACCCAAACGTTTTGCTGGCAGGTGCATCTGGCGGTGTATATGCTCTAATGACTGCTCACGTTGCTACAATAATTATGAATTGGTCCCAAATGGAATTTGCTGTTTTGCAACTGTTAGTTTTTCTTGTACTGGCTGTTGTCGACATTGGCCAAGCGGTGTACAATCGTTACATAACTAATACAGAGGACCAAATTGGATACGCTGCACATTTGGCTGGTGCAATAGCAGGACTGCTTGTGGGGATAAATATTCTTCGTAATCTTGAAGTAAAAACGTGGGAAAAGGCTGTCTGGTGGGCGAGCATAGTTACCTATGTAGTTCTTATGACGGCAGCAATCTTGTGGAATATTTTTCGTCCTTCAGTTTGATAGTCTAATCAAACGAATTACTGCCGATACCTATGATACTTGATGGTAGCTAGCTGGTATTTTTAATTTTATCGTGAATTATAATTCCTGGATATCGAAAGTTTTCAGCCTTTGGGTCTGGTAATAAACCAGTTGACTGTGCACATTTAAGCTGAAGTGTATGTGTAGATGAGTAGTAGAGTATGTGAACAAAATTTATTAGTTACTGAACTTAGATACGATGAATTTTAGTTTTCATTTAGCTTTTGTGCATCAATTCGATTATATACACGTTCTGCTGACTCTAATTTGTGGTAAGTGACTGAGCTGCGAAATGTAAGAGTCCGATTGATCACATATTCAATATTTACTGTAATACCTGCTATTGGCCAAGGTATACTTATCTTTAAACTGGTGCTTGGATGAATTAGCAGACTATTTATTGATTTCATACGTTTCAATGGCAAAGCATGTATGGAAAAGCACAGAGATCTATCAAGCTTGTCCCTAGAATCGTACCCCTTTCTACGTCCATTATCATGGTATAATATATACATATATATATATATATATAAATATTTTTTTAGAAGACTATTAATTTGTAATATTTCTTCATAGGCTAGAATTATTTAAATTATGAATATTAGGTATAAGCATCAATGCATATTTTTCAACATCTGGGAGCTCTGTAAATGACAAATATCTCAACTAGATGTAAAACCATATCGAGCTATATAACGTTCAAAAATTGTGCCTTCTGAAATTGTGAATTCGGTCGGTAACAAGCCATATCACTGTATACCTACGTTTGTGCGCACAATTTACACATGGCTGAACCATATTGAATTAATGTTTCATGACACAATGAACTATGGTGTAATATTATATGTATATTTTGTATGTTTATTTATCTATAAACAATAAAATACGCCTGTTCAAATCTTCAAAATATCTTTTTTTATTTCCCGATATAATACTTTTCTTTGTAATGTTTTTTTTTTTTTTTTAATTCAATTTTTTAATTTTATTCTCTAATATACATATATATTTGAAAATAAAGCGCTATTGGTTGTAAGCTCATACGACGTACAAGTATATAAATATATGTATACCTATATTTATAGTTTAGAGATATATTAATAGTTTAGATCTTAACATAAAATGTTCATCACAGTTGTAATTGAATTGACGGATTTGCTGAACGATTAATTTTGCAATATCAGTGATCTGATAACAATACTAAATAAAAATAGGTAGATGCGATATAAATGAAGCCTTACCAGGAAAAGATCTGCGTCTTTAACTAGTCAATTGTGTTGATCGCAACCAGTAACAAACTTGGGTTTTGATGAAATTATTTACCAAATAATACAGCATTATGGAAGATGACAATCCAATTACAGCAAATTATATTTTTATAGCGAATTAGGATTCTTTTCATTGTCTATAGATCTCCAGATTAATATAAAAAGACGATTCTACAACAAATATTTCATCAATAGCTATAATTATAAATTTAAAAGAATATTCTAATTCAGATAGAATAATAATCGGATCGGTCTCTTAGTCTGCAGAAACCCCATCAAACTAAACTTAATCGCAAGTTACTTATTATATAAATAAAATCGATATTTCATTACTCGAAAAATATAAAAAGGATATGTTAAAATGCGTTGCTCACTTATCTATTTTATTAGAAAATAATTATGCACATGTGAATATGTTTACTTCTTATATTACAATTATAATCACCTGGCAATAACGATTATCAAGTGATTATTTAAGAATGCTCCTGCCCTTTTGGATAAGAACGAATTACTTCTACTACGCCCAAGTCTTGTGTTACTTTATTGAGTTTTAACGATGCTCAATTCACTCGATTAATGGAATAATCACCAACAATGCGAGACATCTTACAGTTTCACAAAATTAGAAGAACTGATATGGATACTATTTGCAAATGATTATAATTTATAATATCGCCAAACACCATAATGCACTTGAAAAATAATAATTAGCTCTAATATGGAATGATAGAGACATTGATAATCTCATCGTTGGTCGAAATGTCAAATTTAAATCTATAGAATGTATACTGTTGCAAGTGCTCGTCAAAGTCAGATTTAGATACAAGACCTCGGAGCTGAGACCTAAATTGAAAAAATACTTAAGATTATTGTTACGCCGAGAGATATGTTTCCACTAGCGTTTATTATTATGGAGTGTTCCGAGCAAGAGGAGAGGAAGGGAAAATTTTGCGTTTTGTACACAGGTAATCTTGAATGTAAAGTTTACCATCCAGAAAGTTCATTATTTAACCATGAGCATTTGGTCGCCTAGTTATATTACGAAAAGTAATTTTATAAGTCAATTTTATCGAGGACAGCACGGATAAAATTAGTGATATTTATAAGTGAGCATATCACCGAATATGATATGTTATTATATTACATTATACAATTATACCATATTATATCATTTTCAATCGTTTTTGACCATATTCATCGAGCTTGGGAAACTCCGTAACGTGATTACGGCTTTAGCGGAAATTGTAAACTAGTAAAAAATGGAATAGCATCAAGAGACTCGTCTGCATTACAGAAAACTGATTATGAAATCGTACGGAAATATCGCCATTATTGTAATTGATTATGAGTCGTTGATGAGTTTCTCTTTCCAATGCTGATCAGGCCTAATGAATTCCAGGTCACTTTCCTCCTCTGAATCCGTGGCATGAATTTGGTCGAAATACGGTTTTGTGTTTATCGAGCTTGCATTTTGACCTGTTTGAGAAATTCTCGTCTTAAGTGAGTCTTACATAATCATATAGAATATCTATGATAAAATATGGAGAATCAATGTTACCTCTTAATGGAGCTTTGAATATACTTATTTCCTTCTCATCATCGTCAAAGAAACTTGTGCCGTCAGGAAGTAAACTGAACGCATATCCCTTATTGTTCGCTTTCTCCCTGCGATTCATAGTCTGATATCCAGCGTAACAGCAAACCCCAGAAACAACAATTCCCAGGCAAATTACTCCTGTAGCAAAAATTGTTATATTCAAATGATGAAAGTTATTATTTTGTAAAATTATGCATATTATTCATTCTTTCACTTTTCGAGTGCAACTTACCAGTTAAAAGGATGAAAACAATCCTCGGCATGCCAAAAACGTCTTGATTCTTGTGTAATTTGAACATCAAAGCAGTAAACTTGTTAGTATCCGGTACGGTGATCAATTTAGTATCCTGCAAGTAGCCAGGGGCCCTGGCAGTAATCGTGTGCAGTCCAGCCGGCAGTAAGATCCAATATGCTCCTGTTCTTCCGTTTCTCACTTGATGTTCCGAACTGTCATAAAGTAACTCAGCACCTTCTATTGGTCCATTGTTTTCGTCGGTAACATACCCAGAGAGTCCTTGGTTTACTGTTCCGATCATGGCTAGTAGGCTCTCCTTATTTTCTAGCCAAACGTCAGACGAATGATCTGTATTACAGCAAGAGACGTAAGCATTCAGCATCAAGGTACTTGTGTTCAAATACAAGTAATCGATCAGAGAGTTCAACTGTGGTTTTCCAAAAGCTACACCACTGTGCGATATTCCATGAAAATCTGTCTTCGCTGTTGATTCGCAGTTTGATTTTCCAGGATACATCTTTCGCTGTTTACTGGTGTAAGTTAGTGCTAGACGTTTCAATAGTTCATCGTCATCCGTTTCGTAAATTTTGTCAATCGACTTGCCATATTCATCGCCAAAAGGTATTTCCACGTGAACAGATCCGGTTAATAGATTCACCGCTAATATCGCGTTGATTTTTCTCAACCATTCGACAATTACGTTCGCGTTATCCGACAGTGCATTCCTTATTGGAAATTCTATTGTTTTATTCTTCTGTGGACCACAGCTTTGTTTTACACTACCCATTGAGTTTATGCTCGGAGCAATGTGTATAGAGAATTTATCTACGTATTCCCTAACGACTGGATCTTTTCTATAGTTGCTCAGAAGGTGAGTCGCCAGATTTATCAGCACTTCAGAAGTGACCGGTGCATTACCTTCAACTCCAGCCAAAAATAGAATCGATGGAACTCCAGATAATTGAGTATCTTGGTTTTGTGAACCAATTTCCAAGGACATTGCTGTCCCTCCATTGTCCATTACACCAATTGTGTGGAGTTTTGAAATTTTTGGATATTTCCCATTCAGATCGTTTAAAATTCTGTTCACCTCCTTGTTCGCCGATTTTGATTGAGATTCTGGAATCCGTTTTTGGACTACCTCTTTTTCCAACACTACAATCAAATTTCTCATTTCTTTAGCATTAACTACAGTTTGGACTGACTTTGATTCATATCCCTGGCAAGAGAAGGTGAGCGTGTAGTTGCCAGGTTGTAAAATCATTTGAAAATAGGCCATATTCTTAGTAAGATGGTGAATAGACGATGTCGAATTGATTATAACGCTGGCTTCGCGTAACGGAACATTATTTCGATCAGCAACGGATGCACGAATTCCTGTTGACAAACCATGCAGAAGTTCCATCAGTGGAAGTAAATTTTCTCGCCAAAGGTCAAGGACCGAATCTGGTGATGGATACTTGCAGCAAGACAGCGATAGCGTTATCTGCAACGAAAAATTTCTCTATAAATGCCAAATCTAAATTCAATAGATTTAATTTCCAAACATAATGTAACATCAACTGATTTCTCAGATCGTTTCACTTTGAATACTTACGACTGGTATGTTATAATGGGATTTAATAGCATTTTGGAGCTCCATAATATTTTCAGACTCCGTACTGCTATCACATTGTTCTTTATGTAGGCTGGATTCGTATTGGCGTGCAAGATTTTTGTAAGTATTGAATTCGTCTGTTGTATAACTGTAATAAATAAATGTTAGCAGCTATAAAAGAATTATGAGATTATACGCTTGATGTAAAGCGTTGGAAATGAAACTTCTTCTAGTATTTTCTGTTTGCAGCTTGGACATACTTAGAGAAATAAGAATTCATGATGATATAGAAAAGACTAGAGACGTACCTAACTTGCTTAGTGCCACCCCCAATGATGACAAGAGCATCGTAATTTTCTGTAAGCAGCATTTCCTTGAATGCCTTAGTCACAGGGTCTGTTTCTACGGTCGTATCATTAAAACTGTTCAAGAATTTCTTGCCCACTTCGTCTTCAATTAAAGGATTGCAGCTATTAGCTACATTGTCAAATCCTGGATCAACTCCAGGTATAAAATGCAATACTACATTGTCCAAAAGCCTTTTTATCGGCGGATCTTCGAGCAGATTTCCAGTGAGAATATGCGTCGCTAATCTTTCCAAGATTTCACGACCAGCTGGTTGGGACGCATAAAGCCCTCCGATCAAACCGATGTGGATCTTGTTTTCTTCTGGTGCTCCCAACTGTAGTATGAAAACGTGATGTTGAATCTTGGCATTGGATTGGTGAATATTTCAAGTTCAATAGAAGAAAAATACGATTATAATCATTAAAAAGCAGCAACTTACGTTGTGCGTGACTTTGAGAGATTGAATGGCGATGCTAATTGCTGAATCTCCAGCTTCGAACTGGGCAACTTCTCGTTGGAGATTTTCCATATTCGCCATCCTCGCCTTGAGTTCGGACTGTTTGAGGAAACCCTGTTCCAAATTAGCAATGATTCGAAAATCATAAGCGGAGGACCTATAAGAGATATTTTGACGCTAAGCTTAGAACTCTGATCCAGAAATGATGTACAAATTCACATACAATGAGAATGTTTATTCAAAGAGGGTGCATACATTCCGACAAAGTATAATATCACAGTTTTAATGTAATAGAAAATTCTGCACTAAGAATTAAAAAAATCTTACCAATGTTGAGCGTCGTCTCTCATCAAAGTAAAATCAAGTACCGGTCCGACTGTACTTTCGTAATCCGGTATGATCACAGTTTGTGTAACTGGTTCATATCCAGTAGCACTAACTGTAATGTTGTAAGTTCCGGGAGCTAAGAGACGCCAATAATCGCCTGTATTTGCAGCATATACATCATGTTGATTTCCTTGGACATGGATGCGGGCATTTGGAACAGGATTGCCTATTGATGATCTGACAAGACCATGGACACTTTTGTGCACCTTTTGAATTATCCATAAATTAGAGTCACATTATTTTATACAGCGACAACAATTGCAAAATCAAAGTGCGACGTACCAGTTCGATGAATGCTAAAAGGGGTTCTTGGTTCTGAATCCAAAAATCAGCTAGCTTATCCGCTGATGGAAACTTCACACAACCAAGCTCCAATGTTATCTCAAATGCGTTGCTATTTATGTAGTTGTAATCCTGCATGCCACCCGTGACGGAATACCATTTAGCACCGTTAACTATTCCGCCGGGAAACGACTCCTCTAATAATCCACCGTACTTTGAATCACATGGACGACCCAAATGCATATCACGATGAGCATTTGCGTACGTTTTCGACATCATTTTGAACACCTTATCGTCTGGGCTGTAGTTTGGTACTCCATTAGAATTTCCAGGTCCGTCATCAAACGGATAATTTGCAACTAGAGCACCGCCATGGAGATTAGCAGATAATACGAAGGGAATTTCCTTGATCCAGTTCATAACAGCCGCAGTTTCTGGCTCTCGGACTTCGTTCATCTAGCAGTGGCGGTGAAGTGAATTAAAACAATAGTAAAACTATTAAGAATAGAAAATGTTAATAGAAAGTTCAAGGGACTTACTTTAGCTGTGTCGTATTGGTCTGGAAAATTCCGATTGAGATCTACATCGTGGGCGTTATTCCTGCCTTGGATTCCTGATACATCTCCTACCACAGAAGCTTCGTATCCATCAGGATTCATGCTGGGCATGACGTGTAGTCTTACCGAATCAACGATGTGAGTTACTCTCTGATCGCTTCCGTAATTTTGACACAAATATTGTAATAACAACAGCAACATTTCTCTTCCAACAACTTCGTTGCCATGCATGTTACCGATATATTTAACTTCGGGTATTCCGGGCCGATGTATACCGGGATTTTTAGTCACTTCCATGACATACAGTTTTCTACCTTGAACAGAACTGCCTATATCGTAAAGACGCGTTATGTTTGGATAATTAGCATTCAATTCTTTCAAAAAAATTTCCATATCGGTGTAGTTGTGGTGTTTGAACTCTATATCATGGAAAAATCCATACGCGTCGCGAGGTCTGATCACTTCTTGGGCTGGTGATAATCTGTTTCTCGCTAAAATAGAAAATATCAATAGTACATAGTGTGAAAATATTTTTTGAATTCACAGGCACATTATAATTTCAATATCGCATGCTTTTCAAATAGTGAAAAAAAAAATGATCAAAAAACAGAATTGAATAGTTATGAAATTATGGATAGTTTCCTGATGTGGAAGGAACACAGTGAGTAAAGAACAAGGCAACTTAGTTAAAATTTGTATAACAACTATCAGAAATAGTTAAAGGCTGTATAATATCGGGCAACGATTCTCCAATACAGAATAATAAAATTAAATATATGTTAACAGGTTTAAGAAAATGGTACACATACTACAGTAAAATAATACAAAAGAAAATAGGATCAAATTATACAGAAAGATTAATCTCAGAACGTAAGGCACAAGGTACAGAGAAGAGAACTAAAAAATGCTTAAAATAAATTGTATTTGCAATAGGATCTAGGGAGACGAAAAAAATAAAAATAAGGTATGATTTTTACACACAAGTGACAGACAATATAATACTTTATTTTTTCACATTGCATTATACATCGTAATTCAATCGCACAGACCAACAATACGAAATACATACATAAGTCTAAAGACGATAATAATTAACCAGCGAATTCCATACACTTGTATAATATTCGTTAATTTATTGTAAACATGCAGTACGATTGAAAATATTGCTACTGACTCATTGACATGTAAATAGTTGGCTTTTATAATGTGTCATAGTTATTTGTGTAAATCAGTAGAGACAGAAGCTAAATATTTCATTGAATAGCACCAGTTTAAATAAAAAGAAAAACTAGAAACATAGATTCGAACTAAAAAGTAAGACATGTACTCTATTTGAGATCAGGAATATGAGATTGACTAATTGGCCCTAATATACCCATAGTTTGTAAAATTCTAACAAAAGAACTTGGTTCAGTGTCAGAGATTCTGATCGGTATTGCAAATACAAATAATTATAACAATAAAATTAATTTTATCATTGTTTTTTGAGATATTCGGTGATCAAGAAACAACAGGGATGTGCAAGTAGCTCAGATTTCAATGAACTCCATTGAATTTACTCGAATTTATATAATTCCCAAGTGTTTTGAGCCTTTCTATTTCAATAATCGAAATGAAGATGGATACATAAAATGAAGATGGTATGAACTTGATCTTGCTAGATGTAATACGTCAGATTCTGATAATCTGAGGATTTCTAAATGTCATGTTACGAAAAAATGAAAATCATTTATACTATTTTTTATTTCCATACCGAATATTTGCGCATCCCTAATTGTAATTCTTTGTCTTTAATACAAACAGTGACATTACAAGTTACAATAATGACCGTTATTAATTATACGAAAGATATGTTTATCATCATTTAGGAATTAATAATTAGTCTATTTTAAAATCAGTAAGATAGTAAGTATACGTAGATGGTTGAAACATTTTATCATTTCCTATTTATTGACAAAAAATAAACAGAAAATCTATCCTTTTTCTCAGTTATTAAGAAGGGAACTCCTCTATACCTTGTGCATATTAGACGTGAAATAAATAATTCCCATGATAGAACCAGCCTTAACCATTCTTGGTATATTATAAAAATAAGTATGAATTAAAAGAAATTTCAATAACTAAGATTTAATGTCACCGGTTTTTGCTCTTATTAAAATAAGTATTAGAGAAACTGAAATGAAAACGAACTTAAACACTGGATTGTTATGGAATGTTGCATTGAGAGATCATTAATTATAATTTGATCGAAAAAACTAAAAACTAGACAAATATTGTGCGAAAAGTAAAGAGAACACAACGTAAACTATAAATATAAAAATATGCCATCAATACTTCGAACAAATTATACGTATTAAAAGAGCAGAGATCCATCTTACAGATGGTCATATGAACTTTAAACCTAGCTATGTTTTTTATCTTTTGTCTACATTGTTGAAAAGTTATGAAAAACTAATCAAGCAAAATAATTTCATAAGTACGGCAGACTCTTGAAATGAAATGAATATATTTATGGAATGAAAATAGATATCGCAATACAGTTTCCGGTGCAATTGATATTTGCGATTATTTCATAATATGATAACACAATTTCCAAATTTAACGCATTTATCAATTTGTTTAGTAGTAATCTCTATCGCGTAATGACGCAATCATTCTCCGCAGGGGAGAAAAACGCGATAGTGGTAGCACCTGAGGTTTACCTTGTTCAGAGACCTCAGACTCGCCATTCAGAGATATGTTTAAAATCGTTGGTCCGCCATCAGACTTCACGGTCACCTGTACCGCTTCGCTTGGTTCATATCTGAATTAAATAGATTTTTAAAAATCTTTCAGTATTTTCGCCAAATGTAGGTAGACACAAATTTGTACAGATAGTAATGCCCAACGGTCTCAGAATTTCGAATGTACTGTACTTTTCACCGGTCAACAAAACTAGATCATTTTTGTTAGCACGATTGAGAATGAACAAAAAATTGATCAAGTAGCTCAATTGAACTTTGAAAGTGATCATGGGCCCATGAAAATTGTGAAACTAAATGGAAAGCTTCAAGGTAAATTGAATCAGTAATTTACAGGATGCGATATGTAAGTCAAATATGATGAGATACTTCATATTCAAGCTATTAGGACAATTATTTCAAACTCACCCCCAGGCAGCAGCGTACACGGAATATGTACCAGGTAGTAATAGGCGCCAGTATTCTCCTCTATTTGTAGTGGAAACGTTATGCGTTATTCCGACAACAACTACACTTGCACCTTCGATAGGCTGGCCGTCCGTGTCTGTCACCAGTCCTATTATGGTCAAAGTAAAAAAATTAAGTATACATGTGATTATTTATTTGAAAAATATTTTGCAGCAAATTTAAGCCCGGTTTACTTGGATTCAAGATACAGAAATTCGTTAACACTATTTTAGGTCTAGAACTGGTAATAATATCTTTATGAGGAATAATTACAATGTTCGATAGGATCAAGGTTTTTCTTGTCATCGCTGAATGATTGGTAAATTGTGCAGTTATTATCAATTTGAAAGATTAAAGAATCTGTGTAATTCTGTGCCGCGAATGAATTAATTTTGTTTTATTCATGTGGATAAAGTTTGGTAAGTAATTGAGAATAATATTATATTTGCTTGTCATTTTTCAAGCTCTTCCCAAGGATGCTGAAATTATGTTAAGATGCTGGTGCTATTGCTTGATTTAATATTTGTAGTGGTAGCTTTTATGAATATTCATCATTTCAATGAATGTTTTATATCAATTTGAAGAAGAAAATTCTTAGCATCTATTAGCCAATAGTTAATTTTCTATTTTAACTTACAGATTTTGCTAAAACCTTTCATCTACTCCAATATAATTGTCGATTACCATTCTGAGACATATCATCAACTAACTGAGCGATTAGAAAGCTCGACACGTAAACTATTCAACGATTAATTGATATTGGCTAGGAAAGTCAATATTTACGACGGAGTTCACACCTGCTGATAAACTATTTTACCTTTGATCCCAATATGTGCTTGTTCCAAATATTTAATCATAGACTCCTTGTTGAGCCTCCATTGCTCTGGCATAGAATCAGCTGATGGATATTTGCAGCAACTGAGCTCAAAAGTGACTTCGAACGAATTAGAACGGGCATAGTTGAAATCTTGCATACCTCCGGTAACTTCGTACCTAAGATTAGTTAAAAATCAATTTATCAGTGGTCTGGTCACAATCAATCGAATACCTCAAAGCACTGGAAGTTTTCAATTATGATGCAGAATCTATTTTCAAATGATAAATTGTAACTTTTATTACTATTATGACATCAATTACTATTTTATGAATCGCGTGAGAGAAAGAACAGTCATGTATCTCCATATCAGTAGTGGCTGCAGGCTTTCATTCAACTGATTAAAAAAGACAAACAGCTTCAACTGTTTCTGGATTATGTTCACACCATTACAGATATGACCGTTAGAACTGCTTGTGTTAATCTGTGCGGCGTTTTGTATTAATTTTTCACCGTTCAACACACAGGTGAAGTTTAATATTAGGATAATTTTTCTTTCAATTCTCCCTAAGATTATAATTTCTTCTCTTCCAATTAGAAATTGTCATAGCTACGGTTCAAAATTAATATCAAGTAGAATTAAACCTGAGAAAAGCTATTTACCAATATGCACCGTTAGTAACACCTCCCGGAAAGATCTCTGGGGGACAAGCATTTCCTTGTCGCATAGTCGGATGATTGTCCGCATAAGTGTGGGCAAGGTGTTTGAACAATTCATCGTCTGGCGATTTGCTCTCTATACAGCAATCTCTGGGAATACTGAAATAAAAATATTCAATACATAACAACACGATAATACGTTAATTCGTAAAAGCTGTAGGAAAAGGCAAATTTATTCTTTATTTATCAAAATTGAATAAAAAACAGAATAAGCTACTCATTTTCTCACTTCAGTAACTATCTGCTCAAGTAAGTCAGACTTTCATTTAATCAAAAATAGTCAGAATATAAATTCATAAGAGAAGTTTCAAGTGTTCCACGTGGCAGAATGAATCAACGGAAGTTTGATGTGTATTATATGAAGTTCGATAGCAGAGCCTTGAAGGCCAAGAACTTTTTCCTTAAACTATTTTCATGTTACGTTGTATTATTTTCGGAAGGTTTTATCAGATGTACAATGGACGTAAGGGCGTTGACTAGTCAAAAAGTATCATGGAAGAGCGTAAACAAATAACAGAGATGGTGGTTTGCCCCGCCTCTTACAGCGCCAATCATACACTGTTCAGTGTGTTCGCTTGATTGATTATTCTCAGAACTTATTCTTGGGATTTTATTGGCCTTGTTTTTGAATTAGAAATGGAGGATGTAGGCGGGGAATAGCTTTCTCAGAATGTTGAAGAATAATTTTTCTTCGTCGCTGTGCCTTGTCGCAAAGATCGCATACTTTCAACACTGCTTATTGCAAAATCACAGTGATGCCTCTAAGCTAGAAGAAAGTAAAAATATTGTTAATGGCACAAAGATCCTTACCCCGAATCATAGGGGTAGCTGGCTACAACGGCACCGCCATGAAGATTTCCAGACAAAACGAATGGCTCTGTAGCTATCCAGGTCATCATAGCTATAGTTTCATTTTGTCTACCGTTAATAACACTGCCTGGTCTTCGGCCGATAAGTCTTTTCTTAAATTGATCGGGAAAATCTCGATTCAGATCTACATGGTTCGCATTCTCTCGTCCGATAAAGCCACGCTTGGACTCGCACGAACCTTCCTAGAGTGAAAATTGTATTATGGAAAGAAGAATATCGCAAAATCTCAGGAGTAGTCGAAAGTCTTTCGCTTAATAAATTAATGTTAAAAAACAAGTAGATTTAAAACTTTCAAATTCAGTCAAATTACTACACTAATGAGCACTGTCAATATTCATTGCACAGACATAGATGTGTACTACAGACAGATTTCGCTCTTGACCTTCAACCCATTGACTGGGGGTTACATATGGATATAATGCACTACATATATAACGTGCTACCTCTGCATTAGTACGGATATTGAAGTTAGTGGTGCGATTAAAAATGTGAAATTGTAACATATGTATTAAGTACCTGTGACTTTTCGAAGCCATCCGGGTTCATGGATGGCATGAGGAAAATGTCGGTGTTGTTTACGAGCCTGTCGACTCTATCATTTTTTCCGTAATTGTATAAAAGATATTGAGCAAGATATATGACGAGTTGTCTACCGACGGCCTCATCTCCGTGCATATTTGCGACATACTTGACCATCGGTTCACCGAGCGCGCGGTTATTAACATTTTCCGATATTTCAAGGACCAGTAAATCTCTACCTTCGACAGATTTACCTATGGAATGAACCTTAGCTAAGTTCGGATAAGTTTCTGTTAGATTTTTAAACAGACTGTTCAGTTCGTCGTAGTGAGTGTAATGCGGAGCGATAAAATCTTCTACTTCTTTATTAGTTTGGCTAACATCTCGCAACGAATAACCATTACAGGTTACGAATATAGTTGATAAAATAAAAACACCAATCGCCAAACACTTCACTAAACTACACGATTCCATTTTCGCTAAGAAACAAAGCGAAAATTAGAAATACTGACAGCACCACCCCAGGGTACTCTCAAAGGTACTCTCTGCTGACTCCCGACTCCACTCTTTAACGGGAAGTTGCCCAGTGACGTCAGCAGATATCGGTACGAGTGGGGGTAGACAAAGAAGTAGGGAGGACGGTGAAGTCCCACGCGAAAGAGTGACGTCACTACTACCAACACCTACACAAAAATCAATAGATATGCGTGGATTTCACCCACTCGAATTCAATCAACTTGCAGGCTTTTATAAATATACTTTAGAGCTTGTTCTCGTGATATTAGGTTCGTTCATCCTTACCAGAAAGCTTTACATATAGAGAGTGGAAATTATGCCCACGTATGAGCTGTTCAGAAAATCCAACAGTCATTTGAATTTTAAGAATATAAAATTATTTTACAGATCAACTGTATTTATAAGCATTCGATTTCATTATCTAATTGATATGATGATCTTTGACCGAAAAACATATATTCTAATTTTATAAATTGGAGAAAATAAACTAGAAGAGTTTCATGTAGTAAATTCTTTGCATGTGCATTAAAATAAATGGTATATGGGTGTTATTGCATGGCATCCAACGATTCTGGTAGTCCTAGAAATATCCTGATATTAATGTCCTCCTTGAAATGGTATGGAATTATCCTGAAATTTTACTCACGTACTGGAAATTTTCGATTTCTGAAAAACTATCCTCTAAATATAATCTTATAGTCCCAAAAACGTTCGGGAGAAGGCTTGGACTTTGATATTTCAATTTTGCTGAACACCATATATTGGTCAGCTGGAGATTGAGTCATTCGAATGTAAAAATGTTAGATTCATTTATTGCCAGTGTAATACTTATGTACAATCGTATTATTTCATTTGTTCAGAATTAACTTAAAGTTAATATATTACCCAGAAGATCTGGCAGCCTTTCTAGCGTAATATCTTTCTAACGCAGCTTCAAAAACAGGTCCCACAGTCCTTTTTTCCCAAATAGAAATTTTCGGTACTTCCGGTTCAATTTTCTTCACCTTCTTAGCGCTCTTCTCTATTTTTGATTTCTCTTCGATATTCCCAGAGGCCTCTTTGCCTACGGAAACACTCGTCTCCAATTTATCCTCACTTGAATTCCTTTTGGTTTTAGTCGGAATATTTTTATCCTTGTCTTTACTATCGTCCGACAACAATTTCTGTTTTTTTTCCGGTACTTCGTCATTTTCATTGCCGATTTTCTCAGCCTTTGAAGACTTAGATAAAGTCTTTTCGCTATCAGACTCGCTTTCTGAACTGGACTGCGATTCTTCAGTCATTCTTTTTCTATACTGTCTTTTATTCGTTCCCTTGGGGAGTGTTTGTCCAGCCTCTTCTGCCTTTGCCGAGTTACGTTCATTTTCGTTATCAGAATTTTCATCAGATTCTGTAGTCAGCGGATCATCTTCATCCACATTCTCACTCTGTTCAGGAACTATGCTGTTACTTTTATCACCGCCATCATCTTCTTTCTTTATCTCAACCTTCTCTGAATCTTTTTTATCAGTGTCAACGGTTTGGTGGTACAAATGTCTATAGAATCCCGATATATCCTGTTGCTTGGTCACATCCCCGATTGCTTCCAATCTATCCATCCTCTTTTCTTCCTCTTCCATCTTCTTGAATTCTTCCAGCTTTGCCCTGTATGCAGAAGTGACGAAGCTTTCTTTATCTGCAAACATCGCACCCTCAGCTTCGCGCTCCTTCTGAACCATCCTTTCAACTCTGTGTTCTTGTTCTCTCTTTCTCCGATCGGCGGCTTTCAACAAATTCTCTATATACTTTGCCTTTTTCTCAACGGTTTTTTTGTTGATTTTTTCTTCTACTTTCGATCGTTCAATATCGTCATAGACCTCGTCGTATTGATACACAGTAGGATCTTCTTTCAAGGCACGTTTCATCGTAAGTTGAGTCTGCTTTTTTACCAAATTTTTTTCACCCTCAGCTCTCAGTGCCTTTCTCACCCAATCAGTACCGTCATCTCCATCCGAACCACTCTCTTCTCCAAAAACATTACCTGGCTTAGGTGCGGAGAGCCGATTTTTGCTCGGTACAACCAATCCATATCTGTTGAGGACAAAGAGATAAAAGATTATGTCAAAAAGCTTATCGAATCGATGAGAAAATGGGTAATTTCTGTCATCTATAATCAATTTTACTTGTTTGGGATTGAAGAATGATTAAAGAAACCATAAGAATACATTAAATAATTACTCACTGTTTTTCTTCCTTATTTTCGTCAGTCATATTTGAGAATTCGGAAAGATAACTTGCCGATTTAATGTATTATTGTTCGATCATACGAAATTGTAAACAAAACCTTCTACATACGTGTTTTTATAGGTTATGTTATGGTAGGTTAGGTTATGTCAGCGCCGAACTGTACCCAACTTCACTTCGCAGTGTTGACATTGTGATGGGAATCTTGTAAACGGATTACGATTCAAAAAAATATACAACGAATCTCTGCTCTGAGCACGTGTATGAAATGCCGCAGAAACCATCATTTCTGAGCCTAATGTGTTGATAAAATCTATTTCATTACTGAGTAATGATTGAATAATTTTAAAGCGAATAAATCGCTACTCAGGATTGAAGACTATTCGTAGCAAAATGTTCAAGAGAAGGTAGATCAACCATCGAATTTCTACGTAATGGTAACTTTTTCAGAATTTATATACACATCTATATAAAGCTTTTTATACCTAGAACTTGTATTCAAATAAAAATCATTCGATCTAGGTGTACTGTCGATAACTGCGTGCAATATTCTAGCTATTTTATTTACAGGTCATAAATCTTACCGCATCCAGTCATGGCTTTAGAAGCATCAATAGTGGAGCGTCTCCAAGAATTACGACGCTGGCAATCAGAACAACAAGAAAGGTTGCTACAACATCAGCAAGAACAACGCGAAACTCTGAGCCGAGAGCAGATTCGCATGTATCAGGCACTAGGCTTGTCAGTTCAGAATAACTGTCTCGAAGAATCTAAGGATGAGCCTAGTTTTCAAGATTCTTTAGAGGCGAGCTATAAAAGAGCTGAAGCGACGCCAAACAACTCTGAGAATCTCTTGGAAAGAACTGTCGGAAATGATGGTACTTCCACACACTTATCACCTCGAAGAAGACACGAATTGCTACACAGTTTAACGACAGAAAAAGATAACGCTCACGTCGATAAAGAAACGTCGTTGGACACTGATTGGAGGTCCTCTAATCGATGCGTTGCATCTGAAATAAAATTACCAACAATTCGAAGAATGAATCAGTCGCCAGTAAACATTGAGAATCAGTTTCTAGATTCCTCTGATAACAATTCTCCTAACGTAGCGATATATTCTGATAGATCAAATGTTGTATTGAACAAAGAAGAGGGGAAAGGAGCAATTAATTTTAAGTCCGAGCCATATAAGCCACGTAGAATTATTCCGGAAACATTGATCGATGGTGTAGAACCTTTGCCATTAGATAAACCGACAAATAAATCATTAATCATTGACGATATTCCGGTGCCATCACCAAAAAAAGACTTTCACACTCTGCTGGAGGAAAGATTAAGAGAGTCTGAATATGCGCGTGAAAATGATGAGTCAAGCAGCAGAAATGAAAAATCAATAAAAAGACCATTTTTAAAAAAAGGTCAGGGCTTAGCCAGGTTCAGATTAGCTGCTTCAGCTGATAATTCTACGAGGCAAATAAGGCCCCGCACTATGTCGTTGCCCAGTAACGTTAGAAGAGAGAGCGGTAAAGGGGTGAAAACGAATACAGATAAATCTAAAGATGTTGCCAAAGTTGTAAAAAGACCCACGGTTAAGATCGAAAAAACACAGAAGAAACAAGTTCCTGTTCCTAGCAGAGCTCAGAGTAGATTAAGTTTGAAAAATGTACAACCCCCGGTCAGGGTCCGGAGTAAGTCGATGTGCAATCCACTCGAATCTTCGATATCCTCCAATGATCAGTTAAAAGAAAGTGATAGATTCAATACCTCAGACATTGAATCAAAAACGAAAAGGGAACTGGAAGAAGTGAGAATTTTCGAACTTTTAGAGGAAAAGGCAGAGAATTCTAGTTTTTGTTCGACGTCAAGTACTGTAGTTGCCCTCTTGCAACAATCTGTTCAATCAACACCATTGAAAGCAAAGAGTGTAAACAAACAGAAGGTTTCAGCATTGGCACAAAATTGGAGAAACGAAAATGACGATAAAAACGAAGATTTGTTGCTCGCGGAGATAGTTTATACCACACAGAGCAATAGCACTGTTCACAATTCTGCTGTGGCCTATAAAGAACAATATCAATCTAAATTTAGTAATACGCAAAGCAATGAAGATTTGGAACAAGTCGAGAATGTGCCCCATCAATTTCAGAATGATGAGAATTTTGATGAGAATTCAATCGACAACGTTTGCGAACTGCCGTATGGTACTGACCTTGATCCTAACTACGATCAAGATTTCCCAATAATTGACAAAATAAATTACACAAGTGACAAACATTTTGGTGGTCAAGTTAATTATGAAAAAAACACCAGCCTGCATGTAAGATTTTCTGAATATAACGAATATAAGACTATTGGCTTAACTGATACTTCTACCATATCAAATGAATCAGAAGCACCAAAACATTATTCCGACCAAAGGGCGTGGAGCGATTGTTCCGCAACAACAGACTCATCGGATGCTGAAGAATTCAATTCCATGATTCAGGATGATAAATTTAATAGTTTTGAGAGTCAGAGATCTCTCAAAAATAAAGCCAAAACTATACAACCGAAACAAATGAATGGAAACCATTATAAGAATCGTTATTGTAAGGATGAATTCCACAAAGAGGTAACTGAAGGCCACAACAAGGATCAACATTGTAACGAAAATAACTCCGATTTTGAAATCGAATCAGAAAAAAAACGTTACAATTATTGTGATGAGGCCACAGACGATGAGGTTTTTAATTCAGGCTCAGAACAAGATGACATTCATGAAAGATCAGGAACTGGAGATGAAGCCTCAGCATTAGCAGACGCAACTTTGATCGAAGAGGAGTCAGCTTCAGTCAAAACACAAGAGGAAGAAGGGCTGATCTTTAAATCGGAATTATTGAAGACTCGATTATTAGAATTAGAACGAGAGATTGAGATATTCAGGAAAGAGAATATTGCAGTAACAACGCTGAAGGAAAAACTGCAAGAAGAACGGAGAGCATTAGAACGTAATTTTAAAGAGAAAGAATGCCGTTTTGAAGAACGAAAACAAATGTTGGAGAACGCTATCCAAGAGGATAAGAAAAGATTGATGCGAGAAAAAGCAGCCTTGGAAAATCGATTGAAAGATGCACATCTGAAAGCGCAGCAAAGCAAACAAGAAAGACTAGAAGTACAAAGTCTGAAAGATCAATTGGAGGAGCTCAAAGAAGAAATGAACCAAAAAGAAAGTCGATGGACCGCTGCTCAAGCCCGGCAAAGAAGCCAAGTGAGAATCCTACAGTCTGAGAATTCCAAGCTCAAAGAAGAACTTGAAAAAGTAAAAAACACACGGAAAGCTAATACCAAAGCAAGGCTCCATGCGAAGCATATTACATCTTCGAATACAAAAGCTATACATCAAATAAATAAACAATTAGATTCTAATATTCAGCTGCTGCATAAACGAGATTCATCTTCTGATGAGGAGAAATTACTGATGCAGCCAATGATGGAGGCAATGCACCTGAACGAACCTGAGAATGATCATGAGCATTTAGATAGAATAAATTCTGACGGTAGTAGAATGATCATCTATGATAGGGCCCGGACCGAATCAAAGAACAGACATGGTATTGCAAGAAAACGAGATTTGTATCAAAACTTATTGAAAGACGCAACTATGGGCTTGAAGGAAGGCGAGGAGGCAACTAAAAAAGCAGTACAAAGTCTGGAAGACAAAAAGAATTTATCAAAAAGTAACGAACGTCTCGTAAGTTCTGTAGTTGAAGTAATCGAAAGCCAGGATCCTGTTAAGTGTGATGAAATATCATCAGAAACTAGTTTCGACCGGAGAGACAATATTTCAAGTGGCAAAAGCCAAATTACAGCCAAGACTAACGTGGTTGATTTGAAAAATTCTAATAATTCATTCGAAAATGATACAAATGAAGAAAATCATTTGGAAGATTATATTTCCTCTCTAGAATCTAGACGCAATAATCAAGCAACAAATATTTCTGAAATAAAAAAATCATCAAATTTTAACAACAACGATAAAGTAGATCAACAAGGTATAAGAGAAGTACAGCATCCGGATGGTCGAATAGAGTTTTGGTATCCAAATGGCAACGTCAAAAAAATTTCTGCCGATAGAACGATATCAAAGCTAATATACTATAACGGAGACGTTTGTGAGAGCAGGAAAGATGGAAGCGTGAAATATTTTTATGCCACCACAAGAACTTGGCATACAACGATGCCAGACGGACTAGAAATTTTCGAGTTTCCACAGTACGATAATGTTCTTATTTTTCTAAATGATCCGCCAATTCTAAAAAATAACTGGAACATCTTTACACTTCAATGACCGTCACTAATATCTACATGGTTTCTTTTATAGCGGTCAAGTGGAAAGAAGGTCTAAGGATGGAACAGTGGAGGTATCATTTGCAGACGGATCAGTCAGAATACTGCAAACAGACGGTAGAGAAGAATGGGTCTTACCTGATGGTACTTTAGTCGAAACCTCAGCGGATGGTGATAAAATTTTTATTCTACCAAATGGGCAGAGAGAAGTGCATACCAAGGAACACAAAGTAACTCTTAGCATATTGAGTATTTTTGAATGTTGTTATTACACATAATTCAAGTCTCATAAATGATTCAACTTCTTTCACGTTCCAATATAGTACTGATTTTGATATACGATTGTTCTGTTTTCCTAACAACTTCAGAGACGAGAATTCCCAGATGGGACAGTCAAATTGGTCTATCCAGATGGTTCCCTAGAGACACGGTACGCCAATGGCAGGGTCCGGCTCAAAGACAAAGATGGGAATCTTCTTATGGACTCACACCATCAATGAGATACAACTTTCAAGATCTAGAGTATAATAATTTCATACATACATTGACATATTTTTATATATACACAGGCACAATAGTTGCATGATATTAGTATTACAGTTTCCATTTTTTCATCAAATATAGAAAATATCTATTTTTTCATTGTAATAAAATGAGAATTATTTGAATACTACGTACTGGGGCATTGAACATGCTTTACCTGACGCAATTGTGTGTCCCAATCATGCACGAAGATTATGACCTATTGCCAATCTAACAACATGTTGCATCAATTAGATAAGATATCGCAAAATGATTTCATGTAATGATATCGGGAATATAGGTATAGGTGATGGATGAAATTGACAGAGGTATGCAATGGAAACAGCCAAGTTGTGTAATAATAATAGTATATTTTACATAAATTTCTTCTTATCCTAATCGTTAATTATTACAAAAATAAAACTGTGATAGGAATGTGTGAATTTGCAAAAAGAGAGAGAGAGAGAAATAGAGAAAGACACTCAAATATTGAGATGGAAAGATATGTGTGTATGTAATATTATATAGTTTGTGCAGCCTATGAAGAATGTTGACATCTTACCCATGGGTTTTGCGATCAAAATTGCGAGAGATCTTCTCGAGCGTGGAACAAGTATGGCACATTTATCAATTCACCAAATCGTAAAATGTCTAGTTCTATCGCGATGAAGATAATTACTATTTCCGAACAAACAATGTCGTTACGCATTTAAAATGTGCTGAAAAATTTGCACGATGCCAACATGTGCTAGATGCTTGCATTCGCAATTAGCTGATTCAATATTGAAAAGCTTATTAAATAACTGCACTTAAAACCCTATACGACTACATATTTTATATATATATTTCTTTACCTATAATGCCAAAGTGTTGCTAATATCTTCACAGAAAATGATAATATTTATGACACAACAAATGGCCTGTTTTCTACCAATGGCAGTTAAGTATGCTAAGGATTAATATATCCAGTTTCGTAAGCAAGTAACAATTGTAGCGAGATTATCCTGAAGAATAAATACAAATTTAGGTGCGATGAACGTTCTTATGATACAATTAATCGAGCGAGTGGTCAAATATGACTGAAACTCACATTTAAAGGTTTTTTTTCGGATTCTTCGTAATTCATACGGATTGAAAGAGGAAGTTTAGTGTTTTTCTTTTTTTTTTTAATTAATCAACTGATCGTTCGTAAGAAGCAGTGGCATGTCAAAGCATGCTCTGTAGTACAAAATTACAGAATAGCTATTTCTGATGATATAATCAAAGGATCTCATTGAACGTGAGAAACGTGAACGAAAACGTTTGCTTACTCGGTAATTTGAAAGAATAAATCAATCGAGGGGCGAGACTCGATTTATATATGGAATGAATACAGTATGATCAATCCAAAATCTGAAATGTCAATGAAATTTCAATCTGTCTGATTAATGCTTGGAAAGCTCCACAGTAATCGCGTTTTCGACAAAAGGTAGTGCAGAAAGAATTATTTGTCAGTGAAAATGTCTACAATGCAACTGCATATTACGATTTGATTTTTTTCTTCCATCAATTTACGAAATAAAATACAAGAATGATTGGTTTCTTGTCTTTAGTAATTAGTAATATCATAAAATCATCAAGACACATCCAATAACGAATTCTTAGAGGTTTAGAAGTCAATAATGGACAAAACAAACTAATTAAAAGATTATACTAATCTCGAAGTAGAAAATTGTCATCCAAACGCAGATGAACAAAATTCTGAAGATTTCTTCTCTCAAATTCGTGATATATCCGCATCAGAAATAGTCTTCAACAGACTTCTGTATTAACGTACGATTGAGGTATTCACCAAGATTGTATAACACCGCAGAAACTATACTATAAGCCAGTCATACCATATTATATGTTATTGTAAATATCAAACTTGAACAATTTTCGTGCATATAGAAGAAATAGAAGTATCACCTATTACGATTACTCCGTATGATACTGGGAAGCATCGCCGTAAGTATACTATATTAAATTTTCTTCGATCTGAATAATTATTCGGATTAGGTATACCTCTTGTCGCTCAATCTATGAATACAACATGAAATGACAATCTTTACCACTAATAGGTAATATAATACAACAAGTTGCACTGTACAGTGTGATGTATACAATTATAGGTATAAGGCGACATTACGGTACTGAAATCTTTGGTGACATCGGTATTCATTCGAAAACTGCATCATTACACTCCTCATCGAGCATTTTAAGACAGAATTTAGCTTATAGAGATTGAAACTTAGGTAGTACATATTACGGTGCAGTGATGATAATGTTCTGCAATTTTCATTTCATATCCGAAACATTGCGTTAACTATATTTGTTTTTCAAACACGAATAAATCTATGTCTCTTATTCGTCTACAGTCGTTAATACAGTATAGGATTTTGTGTTGAAGAGGTAGTTATGAAACACTGCATTCCCAGAGATAAACTTATCATACAAATACTTATCGTTAGTTAATATAATCAAGTGAAAATAATTGTGAGAGCCGGTGTCACGGAACGATGTTCATCACAGTAAAAGTTGAAAATCATATTGCACCCTTGATTCGCAGAAAGTAACAAGCCAGAGATAGTGTGTAAATACGTAGATACCAGTGTGAAAAATACGAAATTTAATTTAATTGTAAGTGAAGTAAAGACAAACGTAAGAATATAAATTAATGTTAGTACGCCTGCCAATTTAAGTCAAGTGATAAGCCGTGATACATGTAAAGAATATATATAAATTCCATCAACTTCAATATTCATGTTTTCGTGTCCAGAACCAATGAACAAGCAACCTTATACCGTTATACGAACATCTGCATTAAAAATAGAGATATGTAAATGCATAATACGGTCTCAGCACCTCGATTCACGGTGATATGATTATTTTGATGTGATTTGCCTGTTACAACAATGTTCTTTCTCAACATAGATATAAAACTAACAACTTCCAATTAATTGTGCTGTTTGTAGTGTTTATCAAGTCAAGTTCCTATCAAAATTTCTGGTAAATTGCTCTCTGCAATGATCACAACATAGTTTGTTGTTTTTTAGATTAACACATTCAACTTAACGTAAATAATCATTACTTCGTATGACCTTTCACAAATACGACTGATCGACGGCCATATATCTGTGTTGCGTGACCTTTCGAAACATAGAACTTCTCTACTTTATTGATTGATAACTTATTGTTCGCAGTCAAGACTACTGTGAAAGCAGAACCTTTTTATTGAAGATATGATTTTGGTATTGGGAAATAACATCTGAAGGGATTTCAGAATAATTGTGACGTGGAATAAATGCTGTTGTCGGCGTGTACAGTTACTTCATATCGGTAGAGCACTGACAATGGCGTAAATATGTGTTAGATATCTCGACTATGCAGTTCTAGAATAATAGCATATTTTTTTAATTAAATATCTATACAGTAATTCAGTAACCCGTTTATTTCGCTTATCACTGTTTGTATGTCTAATAGCTTATAAGATCTTGTTTTTCTTCATGTCAGAGTTCAATTGAAGGTAAGAGGGCCTTTTCAATAGAATTTGAATAGGAACTCAATTGCTTGTGCCCGCACATTTTGATTTACCTAAAAACAAGCGTACTCCTCCAAGATATACTAGAATCTATTTATTAAGAGTTAAATTTTGAAAGCGACAATACTTTTAGTAGTTACATATTATTGTGAAGAGAAATCAAATCCTAAAATATATCCTGATCTTGAATGATATTAATAATATAATAACATATAGTAATACATTTCTCGTCAGTAATCAAGGTATATTTTCACAACAGATCAGTTCTCTTTTCGGAGAGAAAAAAATAAACGGGTTAATAATTAACGTCTAAGATTCGTATAACTAATCTTTAGTCGATCATTTGTGCTTGGTTTTAAATGGCCTTTGATGTTATTAGGACAGTTTGCAGCGGAGAAGAATTCGTTCAAGAAGAGAACGAGACTCCTCTTCACTATATTTGAACTTTTTATAACAGGTCTATTCAGATTATCAGAAAGGTCATTCAGTTTCACTGTCTGAATAGTATTCAATTGGATTCGGATCACGCTGTTTCCTCGAGTATCTGAGTCCCAATGTGTCAGCCATCTCCTCAATGTTGCTCAAAACCTGTAACAAGCACAGAGTATGACGACATTAGAATCAAGAATATATTATTCATCCACTATGTTGTGATATCACAAGGATAATTAATTGATTGGGGTGAAACAGTAACAATTTACAATATGAGATTATACTAGGGCTGAACTTACTCTCGAAGAGTCAAGCTCGAATGGCTTCAATTCAATTTACTAATGAGATATCACGATATTTTGAATTAATCAGAACCTTATACAGTTGTAATAAGTGTAGGCATATACTCACATAATCTAATTGCTTTTTTGTATGCGCTGCTGAAAGACAGAACCGTATTCTGCCTGCCATAAGCGGTGTGGCCGGAAAACCAACACCAACTGCTGCAATGCCGCGTGTTGTGAGAGTTCGCACCACCGTTCTGCAGATTGTGTTTGATAAATATGGTTGAAAAACCGTTTGAGAAGATTTGTACTTGAGTTTGCATGAATTTATAGCAAATAAATTATGGAAACTAGATACTGACAAACAATTTTGGAAATTTTCTCACCCTATTTTTGAGAATAAATAAACCATCATAGGCACTACAGGTGAGTCTGCATTTCCATAAGTTATAACACCAATCTGATTGAGTTTGCGTCTAAAATATCTTGTATTTCTTGCAAGCTGTTTCGTGCGCTTTCTCCCTGCATCTGTACCGTCTTCACCAGCAATGATTCTCATCGATGTAAGAATTTGCTGCGCTACTGGTGGTGACATTGACGATGCATAGGTATGTCCGTGGCTGTACAGCCGCAAATGATTAATAAGTTCCTGCAAATAATGATATCGTTTGAAAAGGTGTAATAATATCTGCACCTTGTACTTCTTGATCTATGATGTGGCTAGGAATAGTAAGAGAATCAGCGTTCTGATAGAACAATAAATGTAATTCTCACACAAGAAGAAAGTCTATAATTTGACACAGATTCAAGGTCAGAAATTTTCTGAAAATTCAAGAAACCGAATTAATCTGGCCTATCTAATCAACTGTCCAGATTCCATCAATTTCACCTTTTCTGTGAATGATTTTTCTTCAGCCAATTTACATCAGCGATCAACTCTCCAATTTCTTTCGAAATAATTAAAAATTTGACCCATAAACTCGTAATTATATCACTTGTAAACCTCTGGCTGATAGTAACATTTTATCTGTTCAATTTAGGCAATATAAATAATTTGAAATATCGAACACAATGATAAAACACATCGATTTTTACCCTACAGTTGTTCAGCTTTGATTTTTGATAGCATACTTATTTTTTCATAATCATCGTATTTATTTTATCGGATGAATGTCTATAAAAAAATTAGTTATACTACAGCTGGATTATTGAAATCATAGATTAGCCTGAGATAGGAATCTTGTGAACTCATAATGCGTAAAGATATTCTAGGTTCTAATCTTATCTTTGATCTGACGTCAGTCTATCACACGATGATACACCTGAAGCAAATGTACAAACTGTATAACTATGACTATGCAGTCGTCAAGCTGTTACTATTTCTTCAGGGGAGGATTGGTAATGAATATGATTCTTATCAGGCACCTCGCTTGAGGTCAAAGACATCATTCAGTAATCGACAGTACCTATATTGATGGCATTAGAATACAGTAAAAGCTCGATTATCCGGAATTTCAACCATCTGGGGTATCCCTGGTCCAGACGATCTCGGATAATCGAGGTACTACTCTAAAATGAAGAATGTATCTTCTGTTTCTATCAACTATATACAATGTGCAAATTATATCTCACCTTAGTACCAGCTATATATCCTCCAGCAGATCCAAAGCTCTTAGTAAAGGTACCCATAAGTATGTCAACCTGACGAGAATCAATTCCATAATAATCGCAAACACCTCTTCCGTGTGTTCCAATAGCACCGGTGCTATGCGCCTCATCAAGATAAAGGTAGGCCTGAATAGTTGAGAAAAAATGACCGTAAGGTGCAAATTATGACCGTAAGGTGCAAATTACCAGTACGCTGTAAAGAAATATTCTATTGGCTCAGTTTGTTCACATTTGACATTTTATGGACCTTGCCTTGGATAGATTGATTGCTTTGATAAACAGGTGTTTGAAGCCATTTCTTTGTAAATGCTGAAAAAAAAGTGTGTTACGTGCCCAGAACAATAGAAGACTGACCTTATTCTATGTGTTGATGGTTCTCCCTGAAATTACATGGTTTTAGAATATTCCCTCTAAATAAAAAAAAAAGTTTTGATAAATGATGCGATTACCACTCTTTCTTTCGTAGACTTAATCTATGTAAGGCAAAGTCTATGAAATTTCAAATAATTTCGAATTAGGTCTCAAAATCCAAATAATTAGCTGTGAAAGAACTGAGTCAATATAATATTTTTTCAAAGCGTGCGAGTGATATGAAAAAGATTGCTATACACCCCCTTAAAAATAGATTCGCACACATCAATATTTCAGTAATTAATGGGTAAATTGATGTTTGTTTAGCAATTGACAAATAGCAAAATCACCTTATATTTCTTCTTCAGTTCAAGGATCTCGGGAAGGTGAACGATGGAGCCTTCCATGGAATAAATACCTTCGACGACAATGAATATTTTTTTCCATGGTTTACCACTGCCAGGTTGACCATGGATGATTGCTTCCCTCAAACACTTTTCAAGGTGATTGGTATCTAGATGAAACTTTAAACATGTTACCCAAGATCCAGAACCACTTTGAATCTAGCTATGCGATACCTAAGCAGTAGAAAGCCCGAGCTTTCAATCAGTCCTCGATATTGAATAATTGATTGATTGATTAATCGCAATATTCATTCAGGGATGTTATAGATCTGAATAAGGATTTGTGACGTCACGTGAAAAGCAAACTTACTGTTATGTTTGAACACTTTGGTAGTAGCTCCTGATAAACGGAGTCCGAGGATAAGAGAAGCGTGATTTTTCTCATCGCTAAGCACAAGACAACCTCTGGTAATCAGAGATGGTAAATTAAGAGAGTTCGTAGCGAATCCCATTCCAAATACTATGGCATCTTCAACTCCGAGAAATTTGGCTGTTAGCTTCTCCAGTTCATCGTGAATTGGCAAATTGCCTAAAACAGACGAAACAGTGGCCAAGTTGGACGGCTGATTGTCTTTACCTATGTCTCATGGATCAATGTGATTCAAACATTGAGCTCTCTTACCTAATTCCAAACGCGTACTGGAGCTCGCACATCCGTACCTTTTCAAAGTTTGAATACTTTGCTCGGCACAGCTACCTGTGGATTCTGCAAATCCGAGATAGTTATAGGAACCCAAATTGATACATTTGGTCTCTGTACCTGTGAATCTGTAATCAATAATATGAAAGTTACAAATTTTGTCAAACGTCGAAACAGGATCAAAGAGTTTATCGATACAACATCATTTCAAATAGGCAGATAAATCTACTGACCTCAATGGGCCAGCCCTAGCTTTCCAAAGCTCACAAAATTATAATCCATGAGAAAAATTTAGAATAAAAGGAAAAAAAAGCATGTATTACGAACAAAAAGTTAATTTTATTTTTAACGTGAAAACTACCAGCCCGATTATTTTGAAATTTATCCAGATTTAAGTAGGGGCAAATCCTATCGATTGAGGTCGGAATCATAAAAACCCATTTACCAGATCTCTAGATATCATCAAACGGAAGTTTTTTTTTTTAAATTGCGTTCTTTGAATAACTTGAAAGCTACTTGACTCATTAAATCCAAAAGCTGATCAGTCCTAAGTTAGGAAAAACCGCATCAATTGATACATGGAAGGATGAAAATCGTTTATTCGTTCTTGAGATATCGTCGGATGAAAAATTGATCACACACACCCAGATGTTCATCAGAAAATGGTTGAAGGTGAATCTTTGTACTTCAAAACGTGGAGATTTGGTGAAGATTATAATAACTTCCTTTTTTTTTTTTATCGCAAAGTTAAAAATCATATCTTAGCATGAGGGATGAATGTAAGATATGATATCCAGAGGTATGTAATACCTACTCAAAAGACCAGCCATAATCGTGTGTTACCCGGTCCTTCAAGGTAACTTCTGCACCAGGAACTGAAGAGATGGGTCGATTCCAGCAATCTCTTATCCTTCGATAAACGTACCGAAGATAAAATACTTCAAATTGATCATAAAGTGGCGCGTAACCCTGTAAAGTAACAATACAACACTCGCATTATTTCAATGAATGTAAACAGTCAATGGGTTATTTGAAAATTCAAAACTTCAGTAACTTATGATTGACTCTGGGAGTAGAATGACTCATATAATCAGCTGATAACCATAATCTATGTATAAATGAAATACCAGCAAATGAGAATTGAACAGCGCCCTGGTTTTTACGTAAAAAGATATTCACTTCGATAGTGAGTCATAGCTGTGTAGACAAGTTGTAAAGTAATTCGAGTTCGTTATCAAGCTAACGCAAATTACTCCTTCTCCTAGTTACCTTCCTGTATTGTTCTTGGGCTACTTTCGGTGTGAATAATAATTGATTAATAAATCCCAAGAGCATAAGAAAGTAGAATCCAAGATGAGTCAGAGCGGCTGTTACGAATGAAATTCGCTCAAAAGATTCTTTGGTCTTGTAGCTTGCTGATGGGTCGACAGCGTTTCTCTTCTATAAAGAAAACGGATTGTACTTTTTATTTGCATTCAATGTAAAGAGGAAAAAGGAACAATCAAGTATTTATAACGAATTGTTTGCAAATTGCAAAATCTCATCATCCAGGATAGTTAAGCGTAAAAATTGGAAAGCGAACGGTCCATGTAATATCATTATTATTTCTTTTTACTATGTTATTAATTTTTTTTTTTGCTATCTCTGAGTAAGAAATTATCTTCCGTTTCTGTTTGCGGGAATTTCAATGCCAGTGAAAATAGTTTGAAAGGTATTACACACCTTCATAGATACGAAGTTTGGAACTATTGATTTTAACCCCGTATAAAACCAATGAATTTCCTCATGCAGCTGAGGAGAGTGGCAAGTTTCGTGTTACGACATTTTGCGGTAGATTTGTGAGAGCGATATATTAGGAACACGCATGCATACTGTGCTGTTTGATAAATCATGTATACCGTTGATTAGTCGATTTCCGGTCGTGAATTAAAATACGCGAAATAAAAACTATTGCATTATGTATTGTACTTGTGTTAAAATAAAAGATATTAGAAACGTCAAAGTCGCTGTTTAACTTGCGATAATTTTTATCAAACGGGCGGGGAAGACCGAGGATGTAGATTTTTAGCTGACACCCGATCGTACGATGTGTAATTAATGTCAAGTTATCACGAATTCGATATTATCAATGAGATTTTGATCAAGCCACGTTAGTGGTAATAAAATCTTCATTTACGGCTCTTTATTGAAAGGTACGGTAGAACTCCGCCCTACATTAGTCTACATTCGGTATAGTGTGTACGTAAATATGAATCGAGAACGGGAGTGAAACATGACCTTCCGTCTCGCGAAGTATTTCGCACACGTGATGAGTGAACATGACTTACCCGGAGCTGTACGTCATTGGAGATGGTTGGGTAACCGTTGAGTTTTCCATTCCGTACACCGGTGTGAGATGGTATTCCATTTTTTAAAGATATTTCGGTGTTTTCCTGCTGAGTGGCGGCGAAAGCAACGCGGAACCGTGTAGTAGCCATGTTCTTAACAAGAGGCACACTTCTCCGCCACTGGGTGGCGGCGGCTCGACACTCCCGAGCTCGAACGGCAGTGCACACAGCGTAAAAAACCGACGCTTGCGCGTTTGCCGTTACGTCAGAGATATTTGAGGGAGATTAACCATACCGGGGTTCGCGAGGCGCTTGCGTAACGTGCTGCCCTCGTAGTGGCTGCCACGAACAACTGAGGTTACAAGGGATTGGACAGTGTGCAGTTCGAAACAATCGACAGTCGATGCAGCTGTAACATAAAATGTTTTGAATAAGAATTCCACGGCCAGTTGCGTTTTACTAATGTAAGCTGCAGCCTGCGATAATAGTTCGCTGTTCGTTTTACTCATGCAAATCCTACACTCGACACGATTTATCGGTATAGGTATTTAGGTTAATTGTAAGTTAAACCAATTCGCGTGTTGATTGAACCCATGGCATCGGCTAGCAGCGGGATCGAGGCTTCCGTCCGACACGTTAAAAACGTATTTCATTTGAGTATATTATCGTTATTATTTTTCCAATATTCTCTCATCGCTGTGGGTTATCAATTCGGTAGTGAAATACGTGTCTATAGGTATCTTACTTCGAATCATAAAAATACCGTCGTACAAGTAATTTAATCGTCTCAAGTATCGTATAGTTGGTACTGTAGTTATTTTATAAATCATAAATCGGCATTATATTCAACGGCGATATGCCTATATATACATTGGCTGTTTTGAAGCTATTCCTCTGTCGTTCGTGGCACTTGTCGCCAAAGACATTCCACACAGAAGACAGAATATGCTTTATTTGATTGAATTTTTTGTATTATACCTATACATGCCCGTTAAAATAGTAGATGATATACTATCACAAGAATCGTATTGTCATTACGTATAATAGTATTGGTGGAATACGTTATATCAGAGGTGGGCGATATTTCGGTATCTCTTCTCTTGAAGTGTTTCGGCATTGAAATCGGCTGTGAATACCAATAACAAGATATCAAGAATTCGGTACATTCCTGAATATGAAAAAATCGGGGGACAGTCAATATCTATAAGCCGGTCTATAGTATATCGAAATATCAAAATCACGGAAAAAACTGACATACTGAAAGATGAAGATACCTTTGGTTTCATTGGCAAGAATTACGGATTTTATCAGTATTTTGGTAGTTTTGTTTGATAATATTTCGGTATAATCTCGGTATCTATCAATTTTTTTTCTTTATCTTTTTTTCAAATCGTGATTAGTAATTGTGGTAAAGCAGAACGCACGCGAAGATAAGTCTGTGGCGGTTGCTCTAGTTTCTCGGGGTACTCGCTGCGGTGGCAGCACATTTAGTCGATCGCCTGAAACCCCGGTAAGGCTCGTTTCCCCTCCCCATTTCTCGTTGCGTCATTACCACACTGCTGACTGCCCGCGTCATTATCTTTCATCTGGTCCGCAATTGCCGCAATCTCGCCGGATCGCCGGTCGTCTGGTGCTCCAACCTTTTCTGATCTGACAAGAGTCTCATTCTCATTTCCCGCCACACCAACCGACTAATGCGATTAAGTGAAAAACGCAAAATTTAAATGGGAATGCTTGACCGACTCGTTTTTAAGATTATTGTATCTATTGTTAGTATAGAGCCGTCTGAAAATAGTTTCCCGAATCGTTACATTATCGAATGATTAAAATCGATGAAAAAATATACGAGCTAGGTATAATAATAATATTCATAAATTATCCCGCTCTTCAATATTCGCCTATCTCGCTCCTCAGCCGACACGCCTTGTCGTGTCGCATCGACTGCGAACTATTAAACAACGAGGTGCCATAAGTTTCGATGCATAGTATACCTAGTTGGAAAGCGGAATTGAGTCAGCGCGGGCTTAGTCATGGTGGGGATTAACAGGGTCGTAAATAGATATTCTAGTCCACCACCCACGAGTTTGCATCGCATATCCGACACGAATAAGCCCAGAGAAATATCCCACCAATTTTGCGATCGGTTAATCAATCCTATGTCCCTAGATCATAACGATACGATAACATATTTGATGTTCGCCATATCGGATGAAAAAAAGGAGAAAACCTTTCGGCTCGATGTTGACCTCCCCACACCGGCCCTGACGATGGGTTTTAAATATTTTGTGAAACTGTCTCGACCGCGGGGTTCACGGTTTGGCGGGGGCGGTGCAAAAAATGCAATGAAACGCGAGCCGCGGAGAAAAGGTACCGGTTGCCGGCCGGCCGGCCGGCTGTTCCCCTTAGCTGTATCTATCAATTCATCTATGTATGTATACGTATGAATGTGTCCGATGCATGTATGCGACGAGGGGCAGCCGGCCGGAGGGGATATAGGAAGCCGGGTAACAGGGTGGGAGAAGGAGCACTACCACAACGATGAGAGGACGACGATCGCGTAGTGAATCCGAGTGCCGCCCGTCTGCTGCTTCGCCTTGTCTGACTGCTGCTGTTGCGTACGACCGGCTCCGTGTGCGCGCTGTGTGTGCGCTGCTCTCTGTCCGTTCTCTCTCTTCTCTCGTCTGTTCACTCGTGGTTTCTGACATTTGACAGCTGAAGTAAACGCGAACAAAAGTCAAGTACGAAAAACAGTTTTTATTTACTTTTTGTTCCCAGTTTTATATATTCCACCGAGGATATACCGTCGACCTTATGAAATAAGGAGGAGAAAGAAAAGAACAAAAAAAAAAAAAAACAACAGAAAACTGTACGTAGGACTCGGAGAAACGTTACATTCCACATCAAACGATTGTAACGAATCGAAGGAAAAATAAATATCGTGCCGCTGGGATCCGGTCTCTGGATCAAGAGGACTTATACTGCGACGTATTTCCGGAGTGTACAGTGAATACTTTATACGCAATACCTAGACTGTTCCGATACGAATAAAAGTAGACTCGCAGGCTAGATATAGAATACGTTATAATACACCTATCTCGAGATATTTCGTGAGGTGAATCGGTGCGGTGTTTATTGGTCTATTATCGAGGCAATAGGAACGCGTTTATAATGGAAAAGTTTGAACAATCGGAGGATAACATGGAGAAGTTGAAGGATGAGGTTTTGGCTGATACAATAAATAGATTGAAGCGTGACCACGACTCACTCGACGACTTTGAACACCTCGAGCACGACACCTCGCCCATTCATGAGACGAAGGACATGGCCGCCAAGTCTCAGGACCTCCTGTCCGCGCAGTTGGTCGACTTGCCACGTGCCATCGGCGACGAGTTTCACCCTGACTCAATCGATAAACACGAGGGTATAAACTCACAGCGATCTCTGCTGGACTCGAGCTTACCGGCCGACGAAAGGAACCTGCAACCTGTGCCCGCGACCGCGACTCCGCCCCCTTCGGCAAATTTTGCAAAACTAACCCTGGACGACGTACTAGACAAGCCAATAAACGACGTCCGTGACATACTCGGTGAAATTGGTTTAGCGCAGGCGCAGGACTCCCAACCCTTCCAGCATTTCAACCCGGCTTCTGCTTTGCCGCAGGTCGACCCTAAGGCCGCCTCTCTAGCCTTTATGGACGGTGAACGTTCGCGAGAAGCTTATCACACACCGGAACTACAATCAAGAGCGGCCAAACAAGTAGTCGACGATCGTCAAAGGGAGGATAAATTGCTGGAGAAAAATAAACAACAGCAGCAGGGAGTAACGGTAAAAGATAAAATATCTCCTACCGGTGGAGCAAAGGGAGTTTCGGCCGGTGATTTAACGTCCGAATTACAACGAGCTTTGGAGGCCCAAGTAGCTGAGGCTAAGGCTGGTGCAGTGAAAAAGTCCGAATCCGTTGAAGAAGTCTTCGAAGATTTGGCCCAGGCCGCTTTGAAGATGCCGGAGGTCCAGGACATCATCGACCCGAAGGAGGACCTCTTTGGATTAGAGGACGCTGCGGACGACCAGAGGCCAGGAGCCAAGGTAATGGACCGTAATACGTTCGGACACGAGCACGATTCTTACGGCCAAGTCAATAAGCCGGATCTTACGACTCTGTCGCGAGAGAATACGACCCAGCTCTTGGGAAGTTTGGACTTTGACAGTGCGGCGTTGAAAACGGCGGCTAAGAAGCCTGAGGATGCCGACTTCCTCGGTGATATAAAGTCCTCCGTTTTACCCGAACCGCAGAAATCACCGGAAATCGATTTCTTGAAGGACGAAATCGTCGGCCAGGAACCGAAAGAGACAGCTACACCGAAACACGGTCAACATCAGCAGCCGTTCGAAGACGATTCTTGGAACGTCGTAGAGAAACCTGCGGACAAATTTGAGAAGTGCGAACCCCTTGAAAAGTTTGGTGAACGCGAACCCACCCCGGAACCACCGAATAAATCGTTACCGCCTATTCCCCGGGACGCTTCGCCGGAACCAATTAGCATAGGTACACCAGAACCGTTCGAGAGTTATCCGAGTTTCCCTGGAAACAAAGGCTCGGCAGCTGCTGCCCCGGGCTACGAATTTTCGAATGAATTCATCGCGACTGAAAGCGTCGGGCACAATAAGTTCCTTCAAGCCGGTGCTGAAACCGGCGATTCGGAGTTCGAGTCGGAACCAGAATCTTGTCCATTATTGCCTCCGTCTCGCGCGGCTCAGGCAGAGCCTGTGACGAAGACGGAACCTGCACCGAAAAAACAAGAGAGAGGAAGCACTCCGGCGGCGGGTATGTGCTACAGGAAGGATCCGGTAGAAGAAATTGCCCCGAAAGAGATATTCAGAGAAATGGGATTAGGTGAGTCGTGTGTTAATCTTTATGTCCTTCATATATACGGTATTTGAAGAAAACGAGTTATTAGAGACGTAAGTTAAAAATACGCGAATTTAAGTTCCAAGCCTGCAAGTTACAGGGATATACGCATTTATTCGTTTTTCTTGTCACTCGGCCTGTATGTCTCTTCCTGTTCCGGAGATTGCATTAGTAGGTATAATTTGAGCGGTCAAGAGGATCCGTGTTTGTGGTATAAACACACTTAGAGATACAGCTAACAAAACCGTGCGGAACAGGATGAGTCGCGACCCGGGCGTGTCCGCAGTTTGGTTATTCCTTTCATCAAATAAGAAGAAAGAAAAGAATCTTACAACTGTAGGACATTTGAATCGCCCGAATGACCTTGAATGGAGACGAAAAACACTAGCCAATGAAATCGGTCTGCAGACAGTGGCTCTCAACAATTAGTCTCGGGTCTCGCTAACATAAGTCATACGCTACAACGCATAGACCAGTGGTTCGCATTCGGAAATAGTGACTCAACCGACTGCCATGGCACTAGGTTCCCGGCCTGACCAATCGGGCTAGCTTATACGGCAGCGGTCTTCGCGGGGGACAAAAATTGCTCAGTTTTTGAGTTGAAACAAAAATTTTTGTCACGTATTGAATCTATAAATAAACATTTATATGAGAATAGTTTCAGCGGCTTTCGAAGCATGACGATTCCATATATTGTGTATTTATACGATTAAAAAACGATTACGCGTCATTTTTTTTACACCGATAATCGCACGCGACTGTGGGAGAATATTTATTCGTGCAAGTTTTGGTTAACCTTAGTTTTCCGCATGAAATACGTATCGGTTTTGGTACAATTGCGCTTAATAGCAATTAAACGATAGACGATAGATCAGCACGTTTAATATCGCGTGATTAAACTATCTTAGAGTATAATTGAACGAGAAATATAACGAGTTTCTTATAACGAACGTTTTTATCCAGTGCCATTGTTATTAGTCACTAGTTAGGTTGAATTGCAATGTCATTAATTACCGAGGCTCAATTATATTGAAAAAATAGGAATTTCGTTGAAGCTGAAGCGCAGTACTTCCTTTCTTTTTTTCTTGCAATTAGGGAAAACACGCTTTTATCACGATGTACGATTATTTATCATAATACGATTGCTACACATATATGCCAACAGCTGTCCCTTGTGACCACGCGATTCGTCACATATTTATGCTATAGGTATAGTACAGACAGCCTTAGTTAGCTCAGGTAAATACAGAACACTTCCGAAATAATTGTTCGTCCTCCTCTTTGTGGAGCTCGTCTTGTTCACTGCGAATGCAATTATCATCTTCCAACGCCTGTCTACGTAAAATACCCTGCTGACGCGGATAGCTCACAACACTATTTCAAACTTTGAGAGAAATAGGGATAAACGATAGTTCTTGGAAAATTGAAGAATGAATTCGAAAAAGATGCACGGTAACCGCATATCTGCTTCAGCAACGGTAATAATAAAAATAAGTAAACTCCGCAGTCAGAGCCGCCATGTTTCTATACACTACGCAATATTTTACGATACGAAAGTAATTTTTCCTATAAGTATCAGTTAACGTCTGATAACGGCGCGTACTTATCTTCTATACAAAACCATCGAATGCCGTAACGAAAATCCAATCAATATCTCTTTTTTAGTATAGTAATTCGATAATTTGCAATTAGCGGGTAATATCAGTCGGTAAAAAGGACTATGGCAGCTATTGTACCGTGCTACATATATTTCTCTTCCTTTCTTCAGTCTGCTAAGTATTATTGATCGATTTTCTGTCACATGTGTGCACCTGGCTCTACCCATATAAACTTTGTGAATGAAACACAAATTACCGCACATATCTTGTTGTTGTGCCGGTTGATCGGAATGTGCATAGTTTGTCGAAGTCTACTTATAGACAAATATACGAGACACGGGTTCTACGTACAAGCTTAGGTATAACTTCTTTGGCGCAATAGAACGAGCAATACCTCGAGCCAGTGGAATAAATACCTGTAATCATGAGTCATACAGTTTCTATTTAGTTCTCAACTTATAATCCTTGTGATTTGTAACGTAGGCGTTATAATCTCTATTTATAAACGAACCAGCTATACCTACACGTGGACTTATCAATTTTAACAGTTAGACATTGTTAACCGAGAAAGTGTTGCAATTGCACGAATTTTTCATCAATGCGGAGTCAGCTCTTCGTCTCTCGTTTAGTGCCGCAAGTGCATAATATAATAAATTCGTCTCTGTATTTCTGCGAAAATAATAATCGCTCCATTTTACAATTAGCTAAAGATCAAAACTTGTATCATCACACAACATGTTTTTATTCCAAACCTGCTAGTCTGCCAAAAGTACAAAAGTACAACAGTCCTGGTTGAATGACAATGAGGGATAAACGTACACAGACATTATATCCACCTAACTGCGTCGATGCTATAATTGGCCCAGATATTTTTGTTTCTTTTCAATTTTAAACTCCTCCTTTTCTTCCGTTGGATGAATTTCGCACGCGAATTAATCCAAGCCCCTTGGTTTCTGGGTATTACGAGACCCAAGAATTCTTCGGATGTTCATTATTGCTGACACATCCACAGCGGTACGCATGATTAAACTCTATTAATAAATATTACCGAAGATTTTATAATTCGCTGACGCTCCGCAAATATCAGCTACATGTACACCTAATTTGCATACGAAGAAAAAGCGAATGTCTAAGGATACCCGAAGCGTCAGTTCAAATTTATCATTGATATGTTGTGACCCAAGCCCGAATACAACAAGATTCCTTAAATATAATCAGCATAGGCCTTCCGAATCACGAAATGTCATAGTTTTTATGATTCGTTAGCTTTAACTGTCATTCGTCACGTCTCATTTCCAATGTACCTATATCTAGGTAATGTGACTGCACGTGACGAATGACTCTTAAGGTTAATGACAGTCCAGGTTCAGTTTTTGTACCTACTTCCTCTCCGTCTCTTTTTTTAATTATATTTCTTTCCTGGTACAGCTTTCTTCAAAGACATCGATTCGCATATCTGGTATCAAGAAATGACTCATACGCGTATAAACACAGTCGTTGCAATTCACGGATGCTGCAGTTCATAGTTCGAACTTTTTCAATCCTTATTCTAATCGGTTTAACGCACAGGTGCAAAGAACTCTATCGCTAACTAGCTCGACTGCGAATTCTAGACTTCCGCTTAGTTACCGCACCGTTCATTATTTAACGCGGTAATTCTTCGCCACGGTTATACAGCCGCTACGTTTCTATATTTAGAAGATTTCCTCCGAGAATTTCGTCGAAATTTGAGACGCTGATCGAAAAAGGAAGAATAAGAATAAGAAGAAGAAGAATATATGTACGCTTCTTTTTCTTTCTATCTATATTCCTTTTCCACGACAGGAAAACGACACTAATTATGTTTTACACTTCCGTCACAGTATTAAGTTTACTCTGCCTTCATAATAAGGCTACCTATATCGTTTGCTACTTGCTCTTCTTGTACGCGTTGGATAAGAACGAATTCTGGAAATTTGTATATTCGCCTGTTCGTCTTTGGATGTACGCGATTTGCGTGTGTAGAAAATTCTTTACTTCGTGACTTATTAGACCGAGAAGTAGAATCATTTCTATATACGAGGTGGGATTATAGCATATGGGATTATATTAGATTCTAGATCGTTTTGGAGTCAGGCAACACCCGGGGGAATATAAAATATTCGCGATTACCTAATCTCTGTGCATCGAATAAATTCTTCTCGTAGAACGACGTGATACCTCTGCACCTACGTCATGACCGTTCCTAAAATCGAGATAACAGATATCGTGCGCGTAATTACGTAAAATACACAAATGTACGGTAACTTCAACCTTCGGAGGTCTCCGAGGAGGTCTCGTTTGTCTCATTTTTCTCATTCCTAGAGAGAAAAGAATTCTCGGTCACATTTTCACAGACTTCTTTTTTTTTTAACAGAATTATGAATCTGGGATAGATTGAAAACTCCAATCTTTGTCCTGGCTCATTATTATATTTATTAACCAAGGCGAATTATAATCGTATATAAGCGCCTCTTTAAGCACGCAGCGGTACACCCAGGCTTGCTCGCAATAATTGTGTACCGTAACTCTTTCTAAATATATAGGTAAAGGTGTGCTTATATAAAAGACATTATAATGATCGACAAAGGTTGGTTACATGCATACATACCTTATTAACGAGGTAATGTTATCAGTGCTTGAAAGCACTTTACATATGCTCCAGAATCACGAATATAGTATGTATGCTACCATATCAAACAAGGAAGAAGTTAGTGCATTCATGCAAAGTCGAAGCTGCAACGGTCTCGAAAGTTCGCTTTTGGAGGGAATGCCCTCTACGTATATACAACAGCGTGATTAATTCTATGCATATTAGTGTGTTTCAGAAAATTCAAAAAAAAAATTTTTCAGGTTGTATAGTCCCAAAAGTTACTTCGAGACCAGAAAGGGATTCTCCTAAAAAATCAGCCCGATATCTCAAAAATTGAGCTGGCGCCCGAGGGGCAAATTTTCCCATCTGAAATTCATGTAAAGAATTTTTTTTTTTATATTTTACGTCGGAAAATCTATGGAAATTTTTTTTTTTGAATTTTGATTGGCATGTCCTTATAGCAGATTGAATTCTCTACAAAAAAAAAATCCTGTATGATTATGTCCGTAACTTTAACAGAAAAAAGAGTTACAGCTTTTATGAGTCATTTATTCATTTTTGTTTTTTCTCATTAAATTGATAACAAAAAACTTTTTTCCTGTTAAAGTTACGGATATAATCGTACAGGACTTTTTTGTAGAGAATTTGATTTCCTATACGGACATGCCGATCAAATTTCAAACAAAAAATTTTTTGCATCGACCTTCCGACGTAAGATATAAAAAATTTTTTTTTAAAGTAACTTCAAAGTAACTTTCGAGACTATGGGACCTAAAAAAAATAATTTTTCTTCTGGAATACCCGAATGATATACATATACAGCGTGGCGTGAACCTGTAACCTTAACCTAAGTCTGTTTGGAGAATATCGAGTTTCGTGTAATACCTACGCGGGAGAATATGAAATCGGGAGTCTCGCAGGACCGTAGAAAGTCTGACTGGTACGAGGAGATAAGCGTTCCTAAAAATAGTCAAGAAGCTGTATATACCGCGTGGTATCGGCGCTAAGGCGGCAATAGGAATCAGGTACGCAACTATAAATACCCTTAATACCCGATACACATATCTTTGTTCATAAATAAACTTTCGATTTATAATCGCCAAGGGCTCTGACCGCGCCTTTAGGTAATACTCATTACTATCGCGTGTACATCTCACATACGTTAAACACACGGGTAGGTATATAAATATTCAGCGTCTGGTTTGTACCCACATAATTACACGCGTAGTATGTATCGCCGCCCAGGGCCGCACCTAGCCTCAGAAGCGGCGGTGTTTTAGCTAAAAAATTGTCATCAGTGTGATCGACGACATAACGCAACTGTATAGGTATATTTCAGGCTCATTAGACATTCCAATTATTACAAAAATCTTATACCAGCCTGATTCTTTGTCTCTCTGATTCTCTCTTCTATCTCACAGTATACAGGGTGATCCGGGATCAAGGGGTTTCCTCCTTGATTCCAAGACCCTCCTCGGACAGGAGCCGTTTGAAGTTGGCTAATAAGTGAGCTGACAAGAGCCGGTTCCGGAATATTCGTTACTTTAGGAGTCTGAAGTGAATCTAATCAACACGAAACGTGCGATCAACGAAATTAACGCAAAAGTGTTGTTCTCCCTTCTTTTCTCGCTTTTCCTTTTAGCACTCCGCACAATCGCTGCGTACCTATTGCGGGCACAGGCCTGGGCTCTTGCACTCGGTGCGTCAACACTACGTGCAGTCTACCCGAAGCCACGTATTTCATGCGTTCATGCATACAAGGGTGAAGCGGATAGCACGGTTGCAAAAGCTCTCGGAATGGTCGGGGTGCCCGTACACATATACCGAACCGACAACAAGGGCGCAGGTCGTATAAGGGATGGGGTGCAGTTTCTGTCTCAACTTAAAACCTCGCACCTACCTTACGCCCGAGCTCCGTGCATACATCGATCGCCTGAAGAGACAGGGGAAGGAAATATACCCAGGGGATATAAGACCTGGAGGATATAGAGAGGCGCTACTTTTTCCCATCCCTTACACGACCTTTACATCTATGTAGCGCTCACACCTAGACAGTCTGGCGGCGATATCGAGAGCAAATAGAATTCGGCGATCGAACTTGATGGCGAAATTGAACGATATTATCACCGAGAAGGGAATCACTGCCGAAAGAGACGAAGAGAGAGCGTGAGATTGCGTTGACCTACCCCATTGTCTGGGGGTTATCTCAACTGCGACACAATAACGCCTCGATTCATTTTGCTCGAGTTTCCCGACTTCGGAGCATTGTGTTATGTATAGCTACGCAATGAGTGTATATTCAATGTGCACATGGCATGTACAGATGTACTTGTTAATTGAGTTCCGTTCTCGGTACAGCGTTGCAGATTATGTACTACTTTTGGTGCGTGGATATTTTTTCAAGGATAAACGTATACGGTTACCCTCCGGGGTATAGAATGATATCAGTTAGCTATCGTTTCTAGGCACTTTTTTTTTATCCATATTCAAATGAAATTTGATTTAATATCTTTTTTTTTTGTTATCACGGCCTAGATAAACGGTGAGACGATACTTAAACTTGATCTTAAATTTACCCTTTGTTTTCAACGCTAATAACCTTGAGTTGAGTCGCTGTCGTAGAAGGTCTAGACTTTGAAGTGTCTGGAGGACAAGGCTTCGCGCTTCGCCTCAGACTGCTAGAGAAAATCATTACTCAGCTCGTCCGGATATTCGATGTTGTATATTCGCGTATTCTGAACGCCTTTGGCATTGCCGATATCGATGCCAATTTTTTATTTCTGTTCATAGTCACACGAGAGATCGATGATATCGAGTACGTAAGATACTGGCTGAGTATGCTTCGCATCAGCTGTTTCAATTTTCGTCGTTTTCTTTCCTACACGGCCCAAACATCTGCGTCGAACGTAATTCAATAGGTATTCGCGAAAACGATCTCCTCCTTTCGATATTCGAATATAGGTATAGCTGTACAGATATTCGGGTATGTATATACAAAGTTTCCCGATATAGATGCTTGAAAAAAAAATCAAAAGTATCTAGATACTCATTCACCAATAGCTACATGTGTGCGATCGGAATTTACAAAAGAAAAGTATATTAGGGTATGTTAGGGTGCTAAAAAAAAACATTTATTTATTTTTTTCAAGTCCTATCATCTCAAAAGTTTCTAGTAGGTAATAAAAAGAATTCTCCCACAAGGACAGCTCGATCTTTTGATTCTACGCGACGCTCAAGGGATTCCCGTTTTCCCATATAAATAACACGTAAAAAAATTCTTTTTTCTATTTTGCAAATAAAACTACTGAAAATTTTTTTTTACAATTTTGATGGACGTGTTCTTGTAGGAAATTGAATTGTCTACAAAAAAGCTTTGATATGATTTTCTCGTAAACCTAACGGGTGAAACGTTATCAGACTTTGAATACTCGCAACCAAGTTAAATCTAACCGTGTATGATTTTAGAACGCATTTTGTATTTCACCGGATGTTACTGTATGATTTATATTGTTTTTACACTGCGCATAATTACTCAGTGGTTAAAAAGAGACATCTAAGTCTCAATACTAGCTCATATTGCAATCGAATTTCTTTTTCGAAATCAAAAAAATTCGAACTATATCCACTTAGTTGCGAGTATTCAAAGTCTGATAACGTTTTACCCGTTAGGTTTGCGAGAAAATCATATCAAAGCTTTTTTGTAGACAATTTAATTTCCTACAAGAATATATCCATCAAAATTGTAAAAAAAAATTTTTAGTAGTTTTATTTGAAAAATACAAAAACAAATTTTTCTACGTGTTATTTATATGGGAAAACAGGAAACCGTCGAGCGTCACGTAGAATCAAAATATCGAGCCGTCCTTGTGGGAGAATTTTTTTTATACCTACTAGAAACTTTTGAGATGATAGGTAAAAAACTTTTTTTTTTGGAGCACCCTAATGAATATAGAGGAAACGTGATTTCGTTCTACGTATTTCCGATGTACGTTTACTCCGAAAATTGGAAAACAATTTATGAGCACGAAAGCTCAGTAAAAAATTGTCCTGCAGGAGGTATGTAGTAAATTTGAACTCAAAAGAGACTGTAACGACGTATTATTTCGCAAATTTACTCCCGATCGAGCATAGGGCGTTAAAACAACGTTTCAGAGTAAATAGGTTTAACTCGGTACGGCGAACGAACGGAGCTAAAATTATTTCGAGAAATGAGAAATCCCGGCAGAATTCGTCGCTCGACTTACCAGTTACCGTGGTCTTTGGCACACGCGTACACGTTACATTATAGATATAGGTATACCGATTTACTGGATTATTTTTACGCGTGATATCATTACACACTTTGCTAAAACTTTCGACTTTTATGCCGCGCTGCACTGGAAAGAAGAAACGATGCTTCATTTCGTTTCCATTGACACGGGTTCATCAAATTTCTTTTGAGACTGATTGATCATTTACCGCTGACTTGTAACTCAGCGACTCGTTTGTATGAGGAATCTAACTGCTGAACGTTATTCCATCGCTGTATATGATTTTGAGATTATCAAACGCGCGCGGTGGTGAGAAATGAATGATTTCTTAATAACAAGATCCACGAAGTTTATATATACATTTTCCCTTATTCACAGTGGAAATAATTTTTTTTAATTCACTGGTACGCTCTGCAGAAATATTCTATCGACGCAGTCTGATCATTAAATTTTTTTGCAAATAACCATTATATATTAAGAAAGCTGACTCTTTGAGCTTTTCAAAACTCCATAATAACGCATGATTATGATAATTAGAAGACCAGTTACAGCCATCATCATTTAGTAATTTTCAGATAGCTGTAACTGGTCTTTTCATTATCACAATCATGCGTTATTATGGAGTTTTGAAAAGCTCAAAGAGTCAGCTTTCTGAATATATAATGGTTATTTGCAAAAAATTTTAATGATCAGGTGTAATTTCAATTTTAATGAGAAAACAAAAATTCCCATGTTAGATGAATAGGAAACTAAAATAAAAATAGCGACCTCTTAGAGTTGAGCTACAGCGCCCCTCTTTTGTGAGGATTGTTTTCTCATCAAACAGAAACATTTGGTACGGTAAGAGTTAAAAGAAAATTAATAAATTTTTTTGAACCACCCTAGTGTAATACCACCCTTAATAAATAAAAAAGCCTCAAAACTTGAAATTGAATCTGACTTATTTGATTCGAATAACAAATATTGACGTCACGAGTGAGTGTCGGTATCCGGATATCCGGTTACTGAAGGCTACTGTAAATAAACTAAAGGAAATGTTATTTTTTTGTCTAAAATCCGTAAACCGTGTTAATTTTTCAAGGGCAACGCTAATCCACATCTTAATACCGTATTGATAACTTTAATCGCTTTTTTCAGGTACCACTTTCGTGCGTCGCGGTTGCATCGATATATCAAAGTCGGCCGTTTTAATCGATCGGGCGATAAGCAGTAGATAATTTTTATCTCACAGAGAAAAATAAGTATCTGTATACAAACATCTAGAGTCTTCAGCCTTTCGATAACGATTCTTGTTACTCGGTGATTAAAAAAAAACGAGATTTTTTTCTCTTCCAAACAGGTTCAAAAGTTTCATTTAGGTACAAAAATACGCCTGTTTGAATTTGAGCTCTTAACATTAATATTAGGAGGTGGCGCATCGCGAATTTCTATTTCCCATTTAAATAACACGGGGAAATTTGTTTTTGCTCCTTCTGATTTTTATAACCAGCTAACGATGCGTAATACGGAAAATCTACAAACATATTTTTGCAGGGACTTGAATGCTCTACAAAAAAGGTCTCTTACACTTTTTTGATAAACTTAGCCATTTAAATGATATTCGAGTTCGAAGAACCACCTTTCTGACAAAAAATGAGTTTCTAAAATAAGTTTATCAAAAAAGTGCAAGAGACCTTTTCTGTAGAGCATTTAATTCTCTACAAAAATATGTTTGTAGATTTTCCGTATGACGCATCGTTAGCTAGTTATGAAAATCAGAACAAGCAGAAACAAATTTTCCCATATGTTATTGAATTGGGAAATAGAAATTCGCGATGCGCCACCTCTTAATATTAATATTAAGAGCTCAAATTTTAACAGGCGTATCTTTATAACTAAGTAAAACTTTTGAACCTGTTTGGAAACGAAAAAAAAAAAAAATTCTTTAATCACCCTGCTAAAAATAATACACAGAGATAAACCACCCTCGCGTTGGGTTCATTGTTTCAGAGTTGATACGAAAATAATTTAATATAGCTTATTTCCGTTGGAACGAAATTCACCGATCCGACTCAGATTTCTCACTAACCTTTAACGTTCCTTTAATAACAACTTGTACCTAATCTTATTTGGAATTAGCCCGCATACTTACTTCAGCCAAAGCGTTAACGAGTCGTGGGTTGCAGGCGCATAGGCGCTTGAGCAACGGGTTTATGGAGTGGCGTAGTTTATAAAGTCGCCTTTTAGACCACGGTAAAACTTTGTTTATACGTTTTTTAAGGGGTATGACAGTTTTGACGTATAGGTGACAATAACGTCGAAATGAAATAACATATTGGGTGACACTGTAAGGTACAGGGAAAGACTACATGCATATAAAGTAGTTGAACGTAGCGCGCGTCCGGGTGAATCTAGGCAAGGTGGCATCGAGTACAGAATCTTCCTGCAAATGAAACGTGTTCGAAACAGCTAGTAGACGAATGTGCTTTGCATGTGCTGAGCTACACCTGCGATCTAGCGGTAGGCAAGTAAAACATTAAAACGCAAGTCTAGAATGAAAAATCATCTCTGCGTGTTTGATTCTGACCGGTATGAAGTTGGCACCACAGTCTTCTCTTCTCTTCTGTCCTTCATGGCTACGTAGAGAAGGAAAGAGACAGAAGACTTTATTGCCAACTTCACTTACCGGTCAGAATCAAACACGCCAAGCGTACACCCGACGAGGTTGATTCTGATACCTGCGATTTGGACAACTCCCGAAACAACCAATTGGCGCGCAGGAATCGCGGTTGTCCAGAGCACTGATTGGTTGTTTCGGGTGTCGTCCAAATCGCAGGTATCAGAATCAACCGCGTTATACACCAAACGTGTTTGATTATGACCGATATGAAGTTGGCACCACAGTCTTCTGTCCTCTTCTATCCTTCGTGGCTACATAGGAAAAGGAAGAGACAGAAGACAGTGGGGCCAACTTCATACCGGTCAGAATCAAACACGCTTGGTGTACATACATGTAATGTTGCGCAGCCAATGAGCCGAGGGCTAGCGAGAAAACACACCTCGTGACGGTGAAAAGAATCCGTGACTAACGTCGTATACAAGTGGAAAGAAAGTGCTAGGGAGGGAACAAGTACCTAGCGTACAAACGCAAAAAAAAGTATAAACGAGTAATGTACAAGTGAAACATTTTCTTATGGTTTATAGGCAGAAACGGCCGGGACCAAGGAAATTTAACGTATACATGAGAAAAGCGTGGAAGTGTGAAACGTATAAACGAGGTTCCGCTGCCGGCGTTAAATATAGGGGAAAGTTAACGAATATAGACCACCACAAAAATTTCCACAATGTTTCGCTGCTCCAAAATAAATCAAATTTCGCATGAAATTTTTTCGTTTCACTTTCCTTTTTTGAAAATGACTAAAGAAACGCGAAAAATTAACTCCGTCGCCAATTTTTTCGTACCAATTCGCTTGAATTTTGAATATCATTCGAATCGACGAAATGCTGTAACTTTCGAATTAAATATCAGAATTCAATTTTGGTCAAATTTGGTCCATATTGGCTCACTTTATTACATATCAGATCATTTTGGGATAGTTTTTCGTGGTGAATAAGCGTTGTAGTTGATCCGAAAATCCTTTCGAACAAAAAAGGTATTCAACGTTTCAGAATCAGTATTTTGTTGCCCTATGAAATTAATATCTATAATTCAACATCTTTATCGGTTCATCACCTTTCTTCTTACTGAGTTTCGATAACGAGTAACGAATGCGTAACACGTAAGAAATCAAACGTCTTTCAGGAAACGGTGTCTATAAAATATCATAGTATAACATGTACGAACATTTATTCCAATCAGCTATCGTCATAAATCAATTGAACCACTTGTGCGTAGATTCGCCTTCGCAAGTCGTGGTTTTAGATTCCGTCGCTGTATAGTATCGGGATAATTGTGCAAGAAAAGCTGCTGCATCGTACTTGAAGACATTGATTTCTCGTCGCGCATGTGATGATGAATTCAATTTGAAATTTCATTCGCTGAAGGTCTGAGGGTAGGATTTTTGCCTCGAAAACTTAAATCCGATCTTCATTTCGACGAAGAAGAAAGTTGGTACCTGAACAGTATCGATTCGTTGATTGCTCGATTTTTAACGACGAGATAATTGCACAGAATTTTACGAGCTAATGGCTAGAATTATCGCGAGTAATGTCAATTCGCGATTATACGCTTTTCTTTTCGCTCAACCGAGCGTGCCTATAATTGCGTGATCACGTTTCGCGATATGATTCCAGGTCAAGATTAAATTTTTCATTCCACGTAATCGATTATCGACGCTCGACTTATCAATCCCTACGTATAAGACTTTTTGAGGTCTTGATAATATCGCGGCTCGAATTCTTACTCGTAGTTTCGATGCATTTTCACCAGCCTACGATCATTGAATGCTCACTTTGATCGTAAATCGTCTATTAGCCGTCATGCGACGAACTCGCCTTGGCTCGCAATGATTCAAGGCCTTTTTAATACCGAATACAATTACGGGAATCTTACTCTACTAGTAGATATGCCATATTCTTCATTATCCGACTCAACGACGAATCATTTTTCTGTATATTTGTTTATGACCGTGTATATCGTACCACGTGACTTTATTTAAAACTTTTAGGTGTCTCGGTTCATTCAGAAAAATAAATCACGACTTAATGACTCGCTAGTTGATTTCCAGCTTTCTCATTTTCGACTACGCGAGTGAATCGTGGAAAAGTTCTGATAAGTATAACATGATCGAAAAATTTCACCCAAATTTTACACCGCAGTGAACTGTGGAACTATATTGAATAAAAAAAATTCTTAACGACTACACCACGTATGTAGATTACGGAAATTCAATTACGAAAAATCTATACGCGGACCCGCCTATACGTATATATGTGTATTTCGCTCAATCGTTGATGTCACGAATTTTTGATCTCTAGATCGCTACACGTGTCGTAGCAATCACGTTGCAAACGAATTTTTCTAATTCTAGATCATATTAATTTAAACTGATTACAATTCTCATTCAAAGAGACGAGTCGGTCGATCAACTGGTCCGAAATAATGTCATGGCATTCATACGACAATTTTAAGCTTAGCTTTCCAACAATAATTTATACTAAAAAAAAACCGTTAAAATTTGAGTAACTAGCATTATTTGAGCGAAAAGATCGTCGACCAATTTTCGTGGAAAAGTTACGAAAGAAATTTTGTTGAAAAGAAAAAAAACATTCTCGGTGTAAATAAATTATCGCATGTTATGAAGAAACGACAGAAAATAGATTTTTTTTTTTCAATCAATTTTTTTCCACAACGAAATGGGGGAAACAGTTTGATAGATAAGAAAATCTAATCAGTTACCTTGTTGAACGAAAAACGAGTTGCGTTGAGAATAAAAAGAAAGAAATGTAAACACAGTCACTTCGTCGTTTGAAAAACACTGACCGATATTCACTGTAGGCACATTTACCTCATCTGACAAAATTCGCGTTCTATTTTTTCGCACGATTTTTTTTTTTTGGGTAATTTTTAGGTATTTAACTCGCGATGCTGGTTAAATAGTGAAAATTGTTTGTTCCGAAAGATCGGGAAATCCCGTGATAATGATATCGATAAAGTTTGATCCCTTTCGAAGGACTATATATCGGAATGAACCGCACTTGGTGCCGCCTGACTCCACACTGTGTTACCAAACTGGTCGCACTTCCACGAGTACGTATACATTCCTTGTTGAACTGCGAGCCTTACTATCAATTACCGTCTCTACTCTATACCTACTATCTGTTATTTTTAGCTATCACGCTTTTCGTACCAAATTGGTCAATCGAAATTGAGAAACTAACACGTAGCGATTACATACCTACAGACGTTTGGTGCTTTGAATATAGGCTTGAAGAATTTCTCTGGAATAGTACGAGAGGCTTGAACATTTACGACTCGATCAATAAAGGTTTTATGAAAATCGATTGTAACTGGGTTAATTATTTTTTAAGATCGACGATCGACTTTTATGGAAATATTTTTCTCCTTCTTTGCGGTATCATTCTTTTAGTTTTTCGTTATACTAGATGTTACGAGTGCAAGAAGAGAGGTATCAACCGACTATAAGTTGTTCTTTGAATCAGTCATTTAGTTTGCATAAAATTAGGTATGCAACGGATTCTCACCTCATTTTATTCAATATGTAAAGCTCGAACCTTTTTGCACAAAGCTATAAACGCGCAAGTACCTATATATTTTCTCTAGACACACCGACGGCGTCACTTTTGTGTTTGGTCGAAACTCTTGATTGCTAATTAGGGAAACGGTTTGGTAACCAAACCGGCCAACTCCACAATAATATACTTCTGTCACATGTCGTGGAATTAACACGGTCAAGCACGAATCTGCTTAAATGCAGAACGAACAAAAAATTTTGCCAAATTTACGTGGGGGAGGTGAATTGAACGGTTCAAGTTTGAAAATTGTTAAAATGGAAATGTCTGAACTGCAATGAGCACTTGGTCTCAGAATATTCAGAATCTTTTCCAAAATATGACCAAAATTGGTTCTTGGCTCAGTTCTGATAAAATTGCTTGACTGACGATTGCTTTCATCGGACGACTGGGATGACGTGAAAAACTCTTCTTGATTTCTTGAGAAACGTAGAATCGTACGGCTCGTTTACTATTCTCAATCATTGTCGTAAAATTAAATCCGGAAAGAAAAATGCGTTATGCAATTCTCTCGGCCTTCGTTACGTTTATGTGACTCGTTTCTTCAGTTGACTGGCTATGCGGTTTATGCGCCAGGAACTCCACCAGAGAATCGTATAAAAAAATGCAAGGCTGTGGCTGTGAGTCAAGTCAAACAGGTAAATCGAAAGCGCTATAATTTTTGCAATTTATTAGACAAACGAAGATTGAGGATCTCACCTCATATGGAGAAAACAGGGAGGATTTCGAATATATATTCTGGTCTAAAACGTAATTAGCGTGACTCTTTATATTTTTCGACGAAAGAAAGGAGTGGTTATATAAGCAAGAACGCACATCTCCATTGGGAATGAAAATATTGACCCGTGAATTTGTTAAAAATTTTACGTAACTTCGTTTTACGACCGGCATTCGCGCCAGTGTAATTAAGATGACAAAAAAATCGTTTACCTATAATTTACCAGTTCTAAATATGCGTCGGAGACAATGTTGTACAGTATATTAGACGTGCTGTCGTTAATCTGAAAACCAGCTTGAGGAAAACATCTTTGCAAGTGCGAATCGTGAATTTCCTGAATATTCTAGCGATTTATGAAATACATTAGATTGCAGAAGGAAAAGTTAACTCAAAGACAGAAAGCGTACGTGTAATCTCATGAATTAATGATATAATAATTTTGACGATGATTCGTTTCCGGAAAATAATTTCCGAGTATTAAATTTACAACCTTTATCGCAGGCCGATCGTTTCATTAATTTCTATTGTAAAAGTAGATACGAATATTGCTGTAATAATTATAATTGTTTGATGCTATTTGCAGTCAAATTTTTTCTACAGTTTAACGAATCTTCAAGAATTTTTAGTGCACTAATTATAAAACCTTTTTGGTGTCTCAAATAGATCTTCGATTTACAACAACGTACTGAAATTTTATCACGCGATCCTCAGTGTATCATTCTGATTGCGGGTGATCAATGGTTATCGGGTTCGGGTCATTATCCACAATTATTATGTGAACCTGCGACAGAGTTGTGAATAATGCATTACTTTGATAATGCATTACTGTATTCGTTACACATTACACTGTATAATGTGAAATGGATGAGTGCTTCTTACAAATTACAAAAGTAATGTGTAATGAATGCGTGATCCATTACAAATAAAAAAAGTAATGCGTAATGGATGCGTGATCCATTACAAATTTAAAAAAGTAATGTGCAATTGATATGTGATCCATTACAAATTACAAATGAAAAAAAAGTAATTTCTGGTGCAGAGTATTCCACAAACAATTTGTTTTTCTATACAAACTTTTTTGCCCCCTTGCAACGCTTTAAGGGTTGAATTTAGGGAAATGCTGAAATATGTGTTTTATTAATGGTAGTGTAGAGTGAGGAAGTTGGTTTTCAAATGTTGGCTTTCTCATGTAGAAAGCTTTGTGCAAGTTTCTAATTTGCACGTTGTACTTCTGCGTGAAGTATTCACCATTTGCCCAGAAGAAACTTTTAGTGAGCGAAATAAAATAATGAGATAGCAATGTGCAAGTTTCTAATTTCCATGCTTTTATTTCGCGCAAATCGTTACGCGAGCACGCCAATTTTTCTATTAGTAATGGAATACTCTCTATTAGAAATAACTTTTTTTTTCATTTGTAATTTGTAATGGATCGCATATCAATTGCACATTACTTTTTCAAATTTGTAATGGATCACGCATCCATTACACATTAATTTTCTTATTTGTAATGAAACATTCATTCGTTACACATTACTTTTGTAAATTGTAATGGAAAACGTATCCAATCCACATTGTTCAAAGTAATGGGTAATGCATTACTTTTACATTACTATTTTCACAACTCTGACCCGCGATGACGATACAAGATATAGATTTTCCCAATCATTAGAAGACTGTGTGAACTCTTACAAAATTGATTACGAACAACAAAGTTGAATAGTTTAACAAATTCTTCAAGATGTGCAAAATGCAAGTGCAAAAATTTCAGATTTTGTGAAATTTTGTGAAACACAAAAAACAAAAAATTCCGTTCACTTTTTTTTCGTCAACATAATTGGTGCGGTCTTTCGTTAGATCGATCGATTAATGCACTTAATCGATTCCCGCGAGTCGGCAGGATTTAGGACGTCGTATATACTCGTTAGTAGATCAATTTCGTACCGGACGGGTCATCTGGAAAAAAAAGATGATGGTATAATATTACGCTAAAGATAAGAACGGAAATTAAAATATCTACACCTGTAATGCCATTGCATATTTGCATTGCACCTATTCGCCAACCAAGGGAGACGGCATTACCGTACCAGTCAATCTTCGCATCCATGCTGCAATTAAAACCTGCAATTAGTTTAATTATCAGTTAATTGGCGCGGATCCAGACCTTCTTCCGTTACCGTGTAAATTTTCTATGTATTCAGTTTTTAATTATGTCAATCAGTATTCATTCATCCTCATTGTTTTACAGTTTCTTTAAAAGTTTCGCAAGGCTCTCGATTATATCGTTCCTGTTTTTACTTTTTGTTTTAGGTAAGTGTGCAGAAAACCTCCTCGTGGCTGATGAGCTCAATCTGTAGTTTGGTAAGCTCGTACCGTTTAAGATTTTCTCTTGGATTTTTAATTCATCGATATCGGAAATGAGCGATCGTTTCTTCTTCTTTTCCACCGCGAAATTTGAATCACGAATTTTATTTCAGTCATCAAACATACGAATTATACATTCAAGTCTTTCTACACACCGCAGTACAGCAAACTAACTCGAATTAAAAACTCCACGTTAAAGTCGGACGTTTCAGAGTCGTAGATTAATCGTAATTTGAAACAACAGTTAAATTTCACCTCCATTATTCTTTATTTTCATAGGATATTCAAACCCCCGTTAAATTCTGAATACTCGCGTGAAATTCCCGCGATATTTGTTCTTATTTTCTTCTCTAACGTCTCGCTTCTCGAATTTAATAATGACCGAACTAAACTGCAGCAGCAGATGATCGACGATCGTCATTATTCGTCTCACGTCTGATAAAGCGAACGATATAATGCACGCAGTTATCTTTGGACCCACCTAAATACATATTTGTACATGAAATAGGAACGAAATAGACACTCATGCGAGGACTACATACGTACTTCCCAATTAGCCCGCTGCGCGGCTACGCCTCGCTGCATCTCTCTCGCTAGTACCAGAACAGACCCTCGGTTCGTATATATACCGATTCCAAACAAGACCTAACGCCCACTAGCGGACAAGCCGCGTCTAGGGCAGGGTACGTTCGGCGCTAGTCTTGCTGACGATTCCAGCCGAACTACCCAAGACGAAAGAACGCATTTACATGCGAGGGTCCGGCTTCTTCGCCAACTTCGAGTTACCCACGTTTTAGAAGGTTCTCGTTACCTTTCTCCCTCCTTCACTCGTGTTGTAGGTTTAATGAAATCTCTGTCTCGCATACTTCATATGAATTTCAAAGATTCTTGATTAATTGTTACAGTACCTAATTATCGTGAGAAACGGCTTATCGATGACAGAGTCTCAATTCGTATTGATCGCTTTTTTTTGATAGGGTAAATAAAATTTCGTGAACTTAAGGCTTCTCGCGAAAGAAAGATACCATGGCCGTTACAGCCGTAGTCTACGTGTCTCTATTGATCGCTGCGGGCCTTTCTCTGCATTCTAACACTTATACGTATGCAGGTACCTTCACGTACACTTTTATACCCATACGCGAGGGTCTCTTACTCCGTTTTACTGAAATCTGGTAAACACAATCTACTCTGATGCGAACTTGCCCATACAAGGTACAACCACATTCTACAGGCACCGGTATATATAAGTGCTCAACGTATTGCAGCCCTTTAAAAGATTCCTTGCCTTCATTCTACTCTCTTTGCTCAGACAGGTTTAGAGTTTGAACCTAAGAATCTTCGCCCGAAATCTTCCATATTTCATTCATTTTTCGAGCAATTTTTACTCGAAGCATCGCATAACGATAATAATGATGAATAAAACTGAGTACCGCTGGTTTATGGGGTGGTTTGAGTCACGTTGAGTTATACTTATACAACGTATACTTATATTTGTGTGGTATAGGTATATAGCGAGACTTCTACGTCGTTGCTATGCTGACAATGAGTCACTGAAATCAACTACGCCCCCGCGTGTATGTGACGTATAAATATCTTGTCAAATGGAAGAAACATCGAGCCGTGGCGGTGGATTTGGGGAATCGAATAAATAATTTAAAATTGAGTAAAAAAGGCAGGATTCATGGGAATTCAGGATTGGCCTATACCTATCAAATCTTCATTACACTTTACATGGATTTTCTTTTTCTTTAGACACGGTATTGCTGTGTGCGACTCAAATCCGCGAAAGCTATAATCGATGTTCTTACTCCGAGCCAATTTTCAATCGCATATGATATATAAGGTCTTTAAAATTCCGACTCAGACACAGTATACAGATATGTCGTGATAAATGGGCTTTTGAATGGCAAGCTTACGAACTACCGATGTATTGTTAATTTAGTATTTATTTACGAGAGATAACGAACTCACGTCATCGAGGATATCTTTGTCGCTTTTGAATCCGTGCTATTCTTTCTATCTCGTTTTATACGTCACGTAACGCGTGTCTGCAGCTGAAATACCGAAAATATCTACGACCTGAATAATCGCCGCTTTCGTGCACTTCTACGTAGGTATGTGCTTTTATACACGCGCCGAGGCTGTCGCCTCTTTCAATTACCCTAATTAGGTTTAGATTCAGTTTATCTAGAAGCGTGTAAGCCTCTAAACTGATTTTTTACGCTATCCTAAGAATCGGCCTTTTAATCTCCCAACGTGCATTTCCATATTTGTGATATTCTTCGAGTTGGAATTGTTATTTCAAATCTGTAAGAAATTCTTGAATCTGCGCCGAACTGCTTCTATTCTAAAATGTTGATTTCGGTTTTTTTACAGATAAATGCGTCGAATATTTTCTTTTACTTTGTGATTGTATAGCCTATGTTATTAGAATATACACAATATGATTTCATAAAGCCTGTCACTTTTCTATCCTCCGGAAGAGCCGGTAAATTCTATTATCCCCGCAAGCAATTGAATTACTAATTATACTCAGGTCTTCGGAATATGGTATTAGGGAAAGTTTTCGGACTGGTGGGAGAGGTCCGCAAACCCTTTTAAACACTTGACGCAAGTCGATGGAAAGAAAATAGTGTTCATGTAAATACGGTCGCTAATCACTTGATCAATTAATTTCTAATTATACTTATATTCACCTATATGCATGTATTTGGACAGTAATCTGACTACGCATACACACGCGTCACATCCGGCTGGACGCGATCAAGAATCCAAATCTAAATGTCAACAATTTTCGTTAAACTTCTTGCCTCTGATGTAGGAATTTCTACATTTTTTTTTATCCCTCGATCAGCGAATAATTTCTATAAATTTCTTTTTCGATTTTCCGGAATGGAATTTCCACGTTCATTAAAAGTTGCACAATTTTTACGCTGGACAATCAAGAGAGTATTTGTATTTCGCGTTTTCATTCGACAGCAGTTCGGCTTATACAGTATCAACTACGATCTGATTGATTTCAATTAGTCGTAAAATTTTTTCACAAATTCCGTTGAGCTTCAACCGATCACAGAAATTGCATTCGCAACTGCGAGTCTACGATTGCTTCTGTGTTTGTGCAACGTACAAGCAACTCACAGACTAATCGTTCGACAGTGTTGTTACAGATGTACAGAGCTAATATAAACTAGCTAGGTATAATTAAACCGTATCAGTTAAGTAACGTACCGATTAGAATCGTCAAGGTCGATAACAAGACGTCATGTGCAGATCGGTCTGTAATTAGAATATTACAAATGCAATTAGCGATGACTATTTTCATGCCTACAATTTCCACTCAGGACTGTAGATTATCGCTAAATATAGAAAGTAATGGTCAAAACGGAACATACTACTATTTACATAAAAAAAAAGAAGGAATTATCAAACAGGATCTTTAAATATTGTTTTTCTGAATGACCAATTGCCGCATATTGACGTCAGAACAGACGGCCGATGCAATAAGCAACCAATTTTGTCAGTTCAAATATAGATTCGACAGATCTGTGCTTTATGCTTTGATCATCGTTATACTTATAATATTTCTTTTGCTCTGGTTTTTGAGACAGTAACAAATAAAAGGATTCTTGAATTAAATACTGTATTCAAATCACGCCCTTCTTTAGTGATATTGGCGGCTGTGAAAATTTCATTGCTGCTATTTTCCTCGAACAAAAACTGAAGAAAATCAATAATCGATAGTATAAAACTTTCCGTAAGTGTCGATCTAGCTTAGATATTCGCCGAGGAACTAAAACTAGGCTAAAATTGGAGGGAGCAAATGAAACTATTGAATTAAATGTCGCAAGGTAATTCTGCGTTCTAAATTTGGCGCTGAACTCATGTCTACGAGCTTGTTGCCGTTCAGTTTCTCTTCTATGCCGCTGTTGGCGCTGTGGATAGAAACTGCGTTTTCGCCTGGTGGCTTGCGCACGAATCTCATACAAAAACGCCTGTAGACGTCGCGACAAGCGCGCGTCGCTGTAGGTAGAGTTGCGTGCTGTTAGGCGCCGATATACCTACCCTGCAATAAATTGTTAATTTTTTATTTTCACACCATCGATTCACAGACAGCGTATATAATCCGCTCACAATGGCCTACCCGGGTCATAATTCTATTTTTATTCTCTGTCAGCACCTTTAGGAATACCAATTTTCATGCAAAGGTTAACGCGGTGCGCGCTTCCTCCCAGAGGGATTTCGCGAACTTTAGACCAGTCGATAAATGTGACTCTGCAGCGTATCGCTTTTGTCAGTCTTTATTAAAATATTAATTCACCAAACGCAAGCGTTGCTTAAGATTAAAATAAAACTTTCGTCATTTAAAAATTACCCGAAAATGAAAAATAACATGCAAATTTTGCAGATCTTTCCAGAGCTTATTTCATTAGTTATTTTACATTAGTTAGTTGTTACATATCTCCGATTAGGTCTGAGCGCTTCACGAATGCACTCTATAATCATAAAGCTTGCGAATAATATATTTTTTGCTCACAGTCACGAGGGAAATAAGCAGACTATAATATACGCACTTTTATCATCACCCATGAATAGAAAAACTTTAAATATACGAGGATATTTTCTGAATCTTTAAAAATATGCTTTCAAGAAGTAAAGAGGCCGGCGAAAACTCGGTGCTGAAAATTAAAGAGGCATAGAAAGGGGTTTTCCGTACATTGCCTACATCATTCTATCTCGGACGAATTCTATAACTTCTCTATGCAGCAGACTGCGGCAATTTTCAAGAGGAATCGATGAACGGATGTACTCCGTCTCGCCGCGTCTGCAGTCACATTCGAATCGATTTATTCGGAATCATCATCACGTTTTCTATCTGGGGTTAACTCCTATCTACTGTATTGTGATAAATTGACGAGGACCATTTCCTATAGTGGCTGATAAGATTCAAAACGCCGCATATTCGATAGATAAAATTTACAGTTAATGGTTCTGACTTCTCCAGACTACAAGGTCGTCAGTTTTTCTAGCATGACGAATCGCGAGTGGGACTGATGTTGATTCACACGCGTTATCCATTACTCATTCATTGTTCGCAACGGGAGAAGCATGTGCCTTCATGTTTCTGAAACGGTCAGTGTTTTAAATATAGACAGTTTTATCGCCTCTTTATTACGAATTAAGTCATTGAGAGTTGCTACACGGACAAATGATGAACTTATAAAATTAGACGACATATTTGGACAGTAAATTTAGAACCGTTAATTGACTCAGGAAGAGGTTCTATACGTATAACGGATACCGTCACATGCTGTGAATGACAATAGGCTAGTAACAGATCGATTATTTCTCCGAAGGTTTTTGCCAAGTAACGTCACTCGAATCGCAAATATTTACCTACTTAATGACTCAAATTACACATCGTTTAGGTCCCTTTACCCTCGAAGAGCGAAAAACAGTCTTTCTAAAAATAATTTGAGAAAGAATGATCAGAAGCAGAAAGGTTTTTTCTTATTACCAATGCTGGGCACGTTAAAAAGCGATAAAAATGTTGTGTTAGCCCGAAAAATGTCGGAACGTAAAATTTGTACCCCATTTTCTTCGTTTAAAATGAATAGAAGAAGAAAAATACCTACGTTCTTCCGATCCACATTTCGGAGTTTTGTCTTTTAAAACTTGGAGTATAAAATTAGGTTCGGCTCGATACACGCACTGCAAAACTGTAGCTATAAAACTATATCTATTCTGCGCCTGACAGGTCGATGGACTCGAGCGCGGTCACTGCAGTTCGTATCAAATTATTAATCCCCTCGATACTCGCTTTCCGGAGTTTTCATCCACTTGTCGAGGCTCTATATCTTAGCCTCATTGTCAGCACTGCAGGGTGACGAGACTCTGCTTCTTCACCTTTTCCGCACCCTTTATGGTACGCTATAAATTTCTTTTTTTATATCTAAGATAGGATCATGGCCAAGTTTAATTGCCCATCAAAAATATCCTCATACGACAATAAATGTCGTGTGGTTCTCCTTCTTCTTCTTTTGAAGCTCAGGCCAATATACCGAAGGAAAGTAGCTAGACGCTCAAAATTGAAGTTCAAAAGCTGCCCCTCGTAGATTCACAAATTGACGTTCAGAAAACGTTCTTCTTTTCAGCAGTTTCACCCCTTGATTCTACGCTACACGCATTACATATTCACCGGTCGACTGGGATGTACGCTGACTCACCTGCGGTTTCACCCCTATAACTGATTGCGTGGGCGCCGCGGCGTCTGTCGACGTTACAACCCTCTCCGAGGGTGTCTACAGTCTCGTACAACGTACCCGTAATATACAGTTTGTCCAGAAGTGAATTCCACCATTTCCTCGATCTCGAGATCGCCTGTACACCTTATTATAACCCGCAAGGTTCTCAGTACAGTTCCAAGACCCTTCAGGCCATTCGTTAGATGTATGCTATACCCGAGCACACCTCTTCTATCGTTCTTTATCATGACCCCACGAGGTGATTAGCAGCTCGGTAGACAAGAAACATCGTTTTATATCTTCCGGTGTAAGGTACCTGCAACTATGGCAGAAATTCGCTAGTTTCTTGCCGCGTATACTTCAGCGGTGTAAAGGGTAGACAGCTACTCCCTCGTGCAAGAGTAATGTAATTATTTTAAACTCCAGAGGGAGTGTGACGAGGACTAAAGGCGGACTATAAAAATGATGAAAAATGTATGACTCTCGGGACTAGACAGAGACTGACCTCGCATTTTTCTGTTCTTTTTTTTCGCTGTTATTCCGCGTAAAGGATGCGTTCACATTTTTTCGTTTGGGTTGCAGTTCTGTTCAGAATTCGAAATGATAAGACCAAAGAATAAGTCATATCGCATATAGGTACTGCGCTTATCGATCTGATACCAATGACTTTCTCTGTGGTTGGTAAGATGAGTTGTAAAAATTTTCGATTGACGCGCGGTAAGCATCATATGATAAGACGTATCTCAAGAGCCGACTTGAACATTCTAGATCATTATATCGATCAAGGTGCGTTTTTTGGACTTTTGTACTCCATGAGAAAATAGAAGATATGAGACAGCGCTACCGATTTCGGAATGATTTCAAAACTTTTGTTCGTAACAAAAACCGTCAGATATTATTCTTTCTCCAATATTGAGTGGATTTCATAGTAATGGCGCAACGCTATATCGAAGTAGTGAAAGTCAGAGTCTAGACTAGACGATAAGTTATATAATGATTCTTATCTTATCGCCAATAAAATGACTCTGCTTGGCCGATTAAATCCTCTAATACATTTTTCCTCAGAAGATTCGACACGAAATAACAAATTATCGATGTCTATGAGGTAGGAATCTCGGTCAATAATTGAAGCGAAAATAATCGGCTGGAATTTTCATTCCGCAAGTAAATATAGTTTTTCAAGATTTCCGTTATGTTTTTTCACTCGTTTGTTCCTGACGCCAGAAAATGATCGAGCAGCTATACGTTAAACGGTTACTTTAATTCACGCGACGCTATGCGGTCTGCTTAGTCATCGTGGGGATTCAGACCTGACGTTTCTTCTTATCTGACGAAAGAATATTACTTGTCGAGTAATGCTGCGCGCGCGGTTGACAACTGTGCCACAGAAACTCGTATAAATTTCCGCTTTCAAAGAAACATCTTCTCTTTCTATCTCCGGTCGTTTATATACGAATCCATGAAAGTCAAGTTTCTTTTTATGTATGGTCATACGCCGTGGATATACCAGAGTACTGCGCTTCTTCGGATATTGTAAAACGAGCGAAATACAATAAGGAAAATTGAGAATAATGAAGGGACGTCAATCCTGCAGCAAAATGATGAAAATTATGGAAAACATACACCGCACTGAGTCGCGGATATATCTTTTGTCCTTGACCATCGGTCGCGGCGGTTTTAAGACTTAATGTACGCGACGATTACTTCGAATTAACATTCTTTCAGCAAGCACCGATAATTAGCAAGAAAATCAATAGTACGTTTCGCAATACATCGCAGACTGCGTCTCTCGTTCTCTTTCTGGCTCCACTACGTATATTTTCTATACTTATCAACGCAGGGACAAAACCGTTCCGTTGAATTATAATCAATAATTCATTACGTGGATAAAAATTCTGTTATAAATAGGAAGAAAGTTAAAAGAGGAAGAACAATACAGTCTTGTCTACTCTGACCATTCCCAAACCTCGAAATGTATTCAGTTTTATAATACATCCCTGTTCGCCATCTTAAGTATACGTAAAATTGATGCACACACTACGTATGCATATCCTGAGCCCTGGGTCAGGTCAAGGCATCCTGAACATGGGATCCGGGTAGTTGATCGTGCTGCCGTAAAGCTATCGGAGGGCGCGAGGTTCGCCCTCGAACGTTTGCGGTCCGGGAGGTGCGGGAGGACTGCAGGAACCTCGCCGCGGGTCGATATCACCGTCAGTCCTCTTTGCGTTGAGCACAAGTAACGAAGTGCAGCAGTAGTAGCGACTGTGTGCAGTTCAGCTATAAAAACGAGCGAAGACGGCCTAACGAAAAACAATTGCGACACGTACATAGTTTGGTACAGAACCACGGCTGAATACGTTTAAACGCCGACGTTGTGCGGAGGGTTAAACACAGTATTATCGTCACTCGAGGCGAGGCGAGGCGAGGCAAGGCTCTGCGTAGAAGAGAATAAGAGTATATCGTACCAATTCGAGTGTTGAGTGTGCGCGTAGTAGAGAGTGTCCGTTTAGGTGTATCCTGCAACTACTCGCTCCACACGTAAACTAGCGGGTATATTTTTTATTACCAAGTGAGAATGGATTCGGAGATATTATCAACGGCCACGGACCTCGTGAAGGAGGCGGTCGACCAGGGGGCTGATATAGTCTGCAAAAGGCCTCCGAGTTCAAAGTCTACTGCGAACGGCACACCCTGCGTTTGGAACGTCCTCGATCCTCGTAAGAAAGATTAACTTATCACTCCTTCTAGGTATTTTCGATAAGACCCGACCGCTTTCTTGTGTTTTACTCGCTTCGTCGTATCCAGACACTCGCTCAAAATATCGTACTCAAAATTTCGCGTCAACAACTACACAACCGCGCCTGCTCAGTTGCGTGAAAAGAAACGAAAACGATTTGCCGAATCGTATACATGTACGACTCAATTCCTACTGATCGATAGAGAATCGAGTACTCGCAATTGACAATCAAGCTCCAGCTTATGCGCTAGACTCCAAACACTCTTCGTTGCTGGACGGTCTTCTACCGCATTTCATTTCGTAGTCGGTACAGGTTCGCGCGGAGCAGAGGCGTATCGATCATCGGCGGATGGACCGTCCGGTACAAATATGAAATATTGAGATATTGTATGGGTGTAGAAACGGATTTCGGAATTCATTTTGGTACAGAATATCAGGAGCGGATATAACGAGTATTAACTAGCGACTGTTTGATTAATGCTTTTTCCTGCAATTAATTTTTCGATCAAGGTCGTCGCTGACTTCTTTCGGTCATGAACGTGCAATGATAATTCGAACAGTTATTTGTACACTAATTTTCTATTTATATATATGATGAATTGACAAGTTTGAACCTTTCAAAGCCAAAGTGTAATAAAAACTCGCGTTACGTAATCAGCATATCCGCTAATTGCCCTCGCGCAGGGTTATCCTATAGCATTGAATCGCTTATGTACGATGTAGGCATAGGTAGATCGTTTCCATTGTGTTGTGGATTTTTTTATAGAATAACGATACGTCATAGTCGCCTCAACGATTATTGCTGTTATCTCGTTGCGATGCCGTTAATAAAATGAAACTTTCATATTTTCGCATTGGTCAGTCGTTACGACGAAGTAGTCAACACTGACGGAAAAAATGACAACGGAAAATAAAAACCGTATCTCGTACCTACGTCGCGGATAAAATGCGCTTTGCTAAATACTCCGACGTCTCCAGACACGATGGTCCGTGTCTCTCCTTGCCGGTTGCGCGGTACCACATAGCTATATACATATACTGACCTTCGTTGATTACGCGTATAATCTTAGGTCGCGCTTACGACTTTACTGCTTTATACGATCGTTAAGATCAGCGTTAGCGCGTGCTACACGCGCCTTGCGGCTACGGAAGTCATCGATCTGTTCTCTAAAGTAATTTTGAGTAATTTCCTTTGCGGAACTGTAGAATACGTCTTATAACTTATGAATGCAGGTGACGAGATTCATATTAGTCTTCTCTTTCTGTAACGATTTTGATTACCGATGGAAAAAACTTTCCGCCTAACCTTTTCACGATTTTAAAATACGGAGGAAACGGATTTCTTTTTTTCTTTATAAAGTTTCTGGAGCATGCGCAATCATTGATTCGAATATGGGTGTTCTAATATCCCGAGACTAGCGGATCAAGTATTTATTTACGCGGGATGACTTAACGTCTCCATATTCAGAGATATGCGGTGACAGCAATGTATTACGCCGTAAGTCATTCTGCAACCTGCGAATTGCGTACAGATGTACAAAGATCGGCGATCAGCCTCCTTATAGTCGCGATTAACGTATTTACCACACTTTGATGTAGATTTATGAAGTTATTATAATTTACAGATCTATTATATTTTTACCGCTCAAGTCAACGGTCGGAAGTAACAATTATGTACGATACCTCCAAGTACACCCTAAGTATGTCGGTTACACATACAAGGAAAGCCTAATTATTATTATTATCATAGAAGAGGGAATTAAATTTAGTACGTTATTGCGCAGCGAGTTGCCGAGAAAGGTACTAAATTATAATTTGAATTACTTGTGTAATTGCCGACACTTGAACTATATATACATGCATATACTGTTATTCATTTCATAATAGACTTAATAAGGTCTGCAGCCTAATGTATCAAAGGAAATTTGTCAAACCTTTATTATACTACATGGCGAATGGAGAATATCTACTTGAGTATAGTTGTAATTCACGAGACTCTGAGGAACGACTTTGAAAATTCCGGATAAAGTAATCGTCGTCATAAATTAATTTGTGATTCAACACCGTCTCTCATTGTCTGTTTATGATTAATCTATTGAAATTTCATCGACCCGCAAGCGAGCGATAGGTATAGATAGAATAATGTTTCTCGTGATTATGCTCTCTGGCAATGTCCGTTACGAGAGTATAATATTAAACGAGCGAAGTATGCACGAAAGATCAAAAAATAAATAAATAAAAGAACGTGAAGAATGCACTTCATTTTTCACTACTTTCGAAATTTTCATTTTTCAGGTAGGTACGTAATTCGTTAAAAAAAAACAAAAAAAATTAAAACAATCGTTCATCTGCAAGGCAAAGACCGTATCTTAAGGCGATGCTTGCAGGTGCTTGTTGAGGCAATGTATGTATCTATTTTCTCTGTTATGACGATAAGTCGAAAAGTAGGTGTATAATGGGGCATTCCACCCCAAATCGACCACTTTTGAACCCGACCCCTTTTAATTTGGCTGAAATTCTGACGTGGAATACCCCAGATATATTTATTTAGATTTATTTTACTATACAAACAAAGTTAGATTGTGAAAAAAAACAAAAATAAAATTTTCTCAATAGAAAAAAAAAACAGAAAAGTCGGCCCACGATGGGATTTGCGGCATTAAACGTGGAATAAATCGAAGTTTGAAAAGAAAAAAAAAAAAATCAAAAATGGCGAACTTTGAACAAAAAAATTTTCTCACAAAATTCATAACTTTTTTTCGGTTGGGCGAAAAAATTTGAAAAAATTCAGAGAAACGTTTTTAGTGGGGTAGTATAACATGTAAAAATTTCAGCCAAATCAAAAGGGGTCGGGTTCAAAAGTGGTCGATTTGGCGTGGAATGCCCTATATATATGTCCACAATGATAAATGATAAGATGCAACGGAGTATTTCGCGTTGTATCATTCTTTCAAACTTTGTAACGCTCATTCTCTTACGGTGTGCTTCTTTTTCCATTTTTCTCCTCATTTTGCAACTTAACTTTACTATCTATAGTATATTTCGTTCTGAATTTGTGTAAACAATTTTTAACTCATTCAAAACTTTTTGAAATTTGGAGGGAATATGCCAAAACCATGAAATCTCGGGGCAAACCAAATATATAGATACGAGGTCAGTCTTCTAACATAAAACAGTGGCTCGAGACCGAAAGTTTTCGCACATCATTCGTTTTACCCCCTTCGTAATTCGATGAAGTTTCGACGAACGGTACAACGTGTGACCGCTTTTTCTTCCGTGCGATAAATCAATGCAAGGCAAAGTCCAAAACATCCTGAATAATTTTTGCAATTCCGTTTGAGAACGCCAGTAATTAGCCGCGAAGAGCTGAGTCCATAGGATACTTCTTCACGGTGTACCGGTGATTTGAAAAAAAATTTACTAACAGCGCTGACACGAGACGTATATATAGACCTTGCAATTTCATTCTTTCATTACCTCGGGGCAGGTTCAATTATCTTATTGTCCTCTTCCTCGTTCAGATTACATCGAGGTACATGAAAATTTTCCATCTCGATTCTCTCGGCTGACTGTTACTCGCTATTTTCTCATTCGCCCGCAGTTCTCGATCTCGCTCTTCTTTCTCGGGACGAGAAAAAATATTTTTTCTTTACAGGTATAGCAGGGTGACAATTTTTTCCCCTCAAATTCTAAATTCTCACTCCCACCCAACAATTAGATTGTATTCCGTGATTGTAGAATTTTTGTACAGTTTGAACTTTCGAAACTGCACTTTCGAAAATCGATATTTTGTCAAAAATCGATTTTTTTAGTGAAAATAATTATCGTTCTCACCCCCTATACTTTTTCTTCATTGAAATCTAGGAATGTGTGCAGAATTTTATTCGAAAATTTTCACTCTTAAAGGTCGCTCAATGACTATAAAAAAAAATTGATGTTACGTAATTATTATTCTCACCCTTTCCATTCTTTCCTTGGTTGTTCGCATGGCTGTTCGTAAAATATGAGCCAAAAATACTTATATTCAGAGGTCGCTCGATACTTCGAAGAAGCATTTTTTAATCAAAAATTAGAAAATATCGATTTTCGAAAGTGATTGAGCGACCTTTAAAAATGGTCCGAGCGAGTTCAAACTGCACAAAAATTCTACAATCACGGAATACAATCTAATTGTTGGGTGAGACCGAAAATTTAGATTCTGAGGGGGAAAAATTGTCACCCTAAGGTATAGTAATCCTCGATCGATGAAGCCTTGTTCCCTTTAGTAAATGGCCGGGACGATTCAAGTGTCGGATAATCATACCCAGATACATGTTTTTCCATAAGCTATATATTACATTCAAGATTTTCTCGCATTAAATATGTGGGCGCGAGAGAGGCGCTTGACCTCCGCCGAGCAAAGAGCGATCGAAGAAAGACCTCTGGCTGCAGACAGAGGCCTTATGCCGGCCGGTGCTAATTGTCAGTAAAGCTAAGTTTAAACTAGCTATAAAACTTGGCTTGGCTTGGAAAATCCGGTGACTGCAGCAGTGCCTAGGGACGAATCCACAAAACATTTTGAGCTGCTTAGTTAGTGGATTTCGTATAAAAATTGGAAAGAATTCAACAAAATATTTCATCTTCCTCGCAGTTTTTTCTTCTTTTTTCTTCTTTTTCATACTTGCAACGATCAAACTCTCTCTATACCTATCGATGCGATCGGATGCTGTTCGGCTCGTCAGGATCCGTTTCGGGATTATACACGAAAATATAACAAGAACTAGACAATTCATATTGAAATTTGGAATCCTCGAATGACACTATATGATATAATAATTGTATTATTACTGTTATATGTGTATATTCCATACAGCTAGACCGCGAATAGGGTTACGCAATCGTATGTAGTACATACATACGTACTCTTGTACCGTTGACTGTCTGTATCCACGACTCTATTCGACACACCTATTCGACACACTTTAGAAACAGAGTAACAATAATTCTTAGTGAGCAGGTTGAACGTATCTAATGAATCTTCTTCGTCGGTTTAAATAGCTCTTTAATAGAATAGAAAATTAATTCGAAGAATATTTACAACCATTTTGAAATGCTTCGCCTGCTGACTACTCGATGTATCCATCAGCGTTGTGACGAAAATGAACTATTTTTTTTTTTTTCGCCTTAGATACTCCGGATGATAGATTCTGATGCGAAACAGCTTTTCATAAAGACAGAGGCATGTAGTTTAATTTTAAGTACCCGCGGATTTATATCACCGATATGATTAACACAGGAAAAGAAAAAGCATTTGCACTGATAAAATATTATATAACTTGGCTATGAATCAAGATAGCGAGTTCGTTTTGAGCTCATTTTGAAGGGAAAGGATTGAGATAGATATCTTTATCTTCATCTTTATATATAGAAAATGAGTGGGCTAGGAGATAAAGCTCCAAATAATTTTTGCAGCCTGAGTCAATCCCTTCTTCCAGGCGATCCTGTGACCTATTAAATTTCGTCTCGAAGCTCATTTATTTTTTCATAAATGCTTCAATTCTTACCCTTCAAAATGAGCCGAGAACGAATTCGATATCTCAATTTTTAACCCAGTTGGAATTTTTTTTTTTTAGTAGAAATGTCTTCAGCTTCTCCTTTGGGAAATATGGAATATGGAAACTAGAAATCCCATTCAAGGGAGTACTTGAAATTTAGATACAAATCTCTTATTTGGATAGGAGCTATTCTATTCAGAGAAATCTATCATTCGGAGTTTCAGCAGCGAACAAAAAAAAAGAACATGTCCAATGTCGAAGCACACTAATATTTGCAATAACAAATGCACGTATGCTAAACTTGATCAGATTCAATTTTTTTCCCAATTACTTATACGTTTTAACATTGATTACTCTTCGGGCAACTTATCCGGTACTTGTAGTACCTCCGTTCTTCCTCGGAGCCTAAATACCTAATTTTCGACATAGATTTGCAAGTTTTTTTCTTTTTTTTTTCCATACGTGATTTATTTCGGCTTTGAATAAATTTAATTTCAACCTACATTGGTTCTATCCTCAACTCTTATCCGTTAATTTGTTCTTATACTTTTCTCTCTCTTATTGTTAGTTTGGAATTTGAAATTTGTGCAATTGTGATTTTATCAATCGGTCGAGCGATCTGGTTCGCGACTGTCCATTCGTACGGACAACCCAAAATTCTAGGCATTTTCTAAATCGCTAAAATCCATCTTGCCACTATCTGACTAAATAGTGTCTATGCAGTCTATTAAATAGCTAAACATTGAGAATCGAATTTATCGAACATTTTTCCTTCTATCAATTGTGATATACATAAACATTTCATCAATGTAGGTATATTTTTTCAACATCTGCACTCTTATAAATAAACTATATTATTTCATCGTATACGTATTGCTTTTCTCATGTAAAAATATTATACATATCCTCGTAACTATAATATTAGACGCAGACTGAATTTAACGCTACACTTGTATATTGTCTATAATCTATATATCGTATTGTAAGAGAATCTTGACACTGATACTATATCTATATAATCTTCTAAAAATCTTAACAATTTTCTAATATATAAATTAACTTTTAAAACTGATCAAATAAAAATTTTCACACTTGTAGAACATATCGACGTGTCAGACTTCGAAGGCTAATCGGTGTAAAAGTCAGGATGAGACTGTGCCATGGTTTCAAAATGAAATTCGCTACTTTGAATAGAAGAAAAATTCAGTTTTTCGCGAAATGATAAAATTTTTTGTTGAACTATACGAATCCAAAAGTAAAATACTTGCCGATAAACTATATAACACATTCTCTTGAAATTTCACCGTAACGAAATCTGAAAAAAAGTCTCGTCCACATATCTGACTCGTATATCGATTAGCGTCTGATTCTTTGATATGAAAAATTGATTTGACGGTAATGGGATGTATGCAACATTAACCTATTTAATGTTCTTTACAGACGCATGGTTTAACCCAGAAAGACTGAACCCCAAAGGTAAGAATCGACGATATATATGTGTTGTGTGTCCTATTAGAAAACCTGTAGTACCTCTTAGCGTCTGTATATAACGTAGCTAATAGAATATAGTGTGTAAATATTATTAATTATAACCTAATGCCTTATAATTGAGTTTATTTTTTATTTTTTATTTCTTCTTTCTTCTTTCTGCTACAGCTGCGCAACTTGATTTATTTTCCTCGACAATTTTAGAGACAGTGTCTATCTTTCACTGCAGCGATGCGTATATTGCGTCAGTACGACACCGGAAGCAGATGACGATATTCGTATAACGGTACTTTTGTGTGCTACTCAAATTCGGGATCCTGAGTAGAACAGTCGATTGTGAGAATTTCACGAGGCACTGATGCCCAGATATCGAACATTCTTCAATTCAATTTAAACCGCGTTTTAAATCCATTTCATTACTTTTTATTATTTCTATGATTTCTATCATTCGAAAAGAGGAAAGTATGAATTCCTGGGCAGGTGTTCAATTCAATCTCACCTAGTATCCTGAAAACTTCGCGGGCATAATCTTATCGGTGCATCTCAAAATCAGTCAGATAAGATAAGATTTTCAATAATTGCATATAATGTCGTAACAGTCGTGATCTAAGATTACGACTGAAGAGATAGAATCGTATTTAACACGTAATCGACCTTCGATGATTGACAGAAAAATTTGAGACTATTTTATAGCGATTAGAAATTTTCTATACAGAATCAGTAAATTGTAAGTCAATCTTTCGCCCCCTCGGTTGTAACTTGGCTTCTTCCACGCCGGCCAATTTCTTCGATTGCATAACGAGCCGATGACAAATAGTTGAAATATTTTTCCCCGATCATATGACGTATTCGAGGCACGTAAATTCGTCTTTGACTTCCAAACGGTCCTCACATACGTCTAGTCCGTCTCCTCTGCACAGCGGCTAAAGAATTTCCACCTCGTCGACTCGTCGCCGTGCGTCTCGATTGTCTTATTGGTTGTGTAACACCTAACGCTACTACGGAACCCTCGACAGCTCTTCTCGGCTGCAGCGCTATCCGTACATAATCCCCCTTTTCGTCGTGGACCCAAATACTAGCGTCTACCATCATCAAATTCTCTCCCCATCGTCGTGCCTTGAGGTTTACACCAACGGGCAACAGTCAATGGCTCGCGCGGGGACACGACGGCTCAATAGACAGACAACTACCTATACGAGGTAAATTGTCGTCGTTTGGCTGCAGACTTCGAAGGTCCGAACGTGCGCGCGCGTCTCTTTGTGCCAGTGGCTGTACTGTGGCAGTGGCTGCGGCTGTGGCTGTAGCACTGGCTCGGCTAAACTAAATATAACTGGCAGCCAGGAACGTTGGTAAAGTGCCAAACTCCTCCTCGTTCAGATCTCTAACAAGGGGGAACTTCTTTCCCGCGAGGTGCTGTTAGTCTCCGGTCGCGATTCACCGCGCCACAGTAGTTTTATATTAGACTTTTATTCGATCGATACATTAATAATATACAGTATAAATATAACATCGGTGTGATCTGCATATATATACCTATATATATACACTGTGATTCTTTTTTATTCTTCTCTATCAGTTAGAGAGAAATGGCTATCACGAAAGCAGAGCGTAAGTAATAGCCGTTAACTCATACCTACTCATTACCATCAATTTATATCGTTGAATTATTATGATCTTTTTTTTTTTTATTATTCTCGAACAATTCCGTCAGTGTTGTGTTTTCGTGCGGTGATCGCCTCTCTACCCGGTGATTATGGACAAGAAATCGGATTACCTCAAGTATCTGTTGTAGCAACGAGCACGTGCTTGTTATGGTATGTTAGCTCCGTAGATTTTCGTACGCGACTCGGTCTTTCTTTTTTTTTTTTTAATACCACCAAGCCGTGGCCACATGACAATGAAATTTGAATTTTCATTTGTTTGAGACTTTAAGGGCGTGAAGTGACCGCCCATTCTTCATATGTACTACGCACACACACACACGCGTATACCTCGCTTTGTGTATTATCTCTGAAGCCCTGTACACTTGTTACGCGAAATCTATTCCTGCTGCTGTTCTTTCCTGCAGCGATTAAACATTTTCAATTTTGCTCCGTTTATTTTGGGGACCGTACTGAGGCTTACGCGGTTATATAACTTAACTAACCTAGAACCCTGGAAGCCTGAACCGGCTTAGAGCCCGGACTTCTTCACGTGTCTGAATCGTGATAGAACTCGGAAATTTTTTACTCAAACTTTTAACATTATTTATTATCTATTTTTGGGGACGAGGGACGTTCGTTCAACTGTCTCGGTGTCTCACCGCGAATTATTTCATACATTCACCTCAACTTTATCATCGTGTAATGGTTAAAAAAAAAATTCAATCTTGACTCATTTTTCGAGTATTTGGAACAGGAATTAGTGAAGTTTTAATAAAAACAGTATCGCAACTTTCTTCTCCGTGGAAAGTCATCGGATATAAGATATCGAGCACGGAAAAATGATATTAATAAAAGTTGTGCAAATTTCATTACGATCGCGAATATTTAACATTTATTGACAGCTCGGATGTTACAGCTGTTTGACTTGTATCCCCGGTACGACATACTATGTATAAGGTTGGTTTGGGCTGGATCAAAGCCAGGAAAGTAAGCTCCAAGTACAAGCCAACCGTTGGTCCGACTAGCTTGCGATTGCTCTAATTGTATTTATAATTAGAAAACGTACCCCTACCGAGTATAGTCGGCTGACGAGTGATTTTTCAATCTGAGAAACCATCGGCAATGTCCCACTGACCAAATTTCACACTCTGAACGTATCGTCCGAGCTAAAAGCTACGAACTCTTTTTTCGTCGCCATAAAATTTCGCACTCGTTCGCCGCGCCTGGAGATATGCAACTCTACTATCATCGCTGCACGCTGCTTTCCGAGTCCTTTACCTCATAGGCGTAAGAACAACACATCGACTTTCGATAACACAATTCCGTCTATGATCGAGAATTTGAATTATTTAAACAGAATATAAAAATACAGCGGATCATACGTCACAGCCAAATATAAAAGTTGAAGAAAGAAATCTTTCGTGTCATTATACGTATACTTTTCGCTGTTATTATAACTCTGCGTAGGAGTGTTCTCTAGGATCGAAGTAACTGTCCACTCTTCAGCCATTCCACTGAATTATTTAAGAACATGTGTATGTATGTACAGTCGGATACCGGTTTCTGTCGCCCCTAAAATCTGCAACCGAGGATACACCTCTTCTTAAGTTGGCAATACCCTGAGTAATAGCTGGCTACAGTGCTCCCGCGATGGTGAGCGGCGGAACAGGGTGGTCCGTATCGCTTGATTGGTCAGAAACTCAATCCGCATGACCATGAAATGCACGGATGCCAACTTAAAAAGATGTATCCTCGGTTGCGGATTTTAGGTGCGACTGAAACCGGTGTCCTGACTGTACATACTAACCAAGTGTGGAAAATAGTCTCGATCCGCGTTGTTATATTCCTGGCAGAAGGAGGGTTCACCGCGTTTGGGAGGGGTCCACTATAAAACGTAGGTAATCAATACCTCCTAAATCTACGCAGCGAATTTGAGACAGATCAGGAGGAAGAAATTGATCCGATTACGCGGAGTTTGAATTTCGAAGACTGTTCTTTTCGTTTCATACATGCATTGTCTCCGAGGCTTTACTAGAAGAATCGATGTGTTACGTACGCGGGGTCTATCGCAAGAAAAATTTTCGAGGGAAATTAGAACGTTGACATCCTGATTGCGGGATCGAACATTAAACGATGGATGAGGATGATTTGTGAGGCGGATTTTATATTCAGAGCTTGACATATTTCGAAATTCACAGGAGAATTTTTCTCCCGTTTCTGGAGTAGGATAGAATGCTGTTCGAAGTCGGGATGTATGGAATGCATATTTCGTGATTTTCGAATGCGTGAATTTCTAGTAAATTCGTATGTTTACGCAGCTATACGACGGTGTACACGTAGTTATAGAACGTGTATCGAATCTCCGCAATGCGGCGTTGCGCGGGCTTCTAAAAGTCAAGTTGAGCCAGCGAGACACAAATTTTGGACCCTGTCCTCGCCCTCGGCTGCACAGGGCTTCTTATATACTTATAAAAAAATGATAGACCGGGTTATAAAATTATCGTATTCTACCAGCCTTCGAAAAGTATATATCATTTGAGTTTCTACACTCCGTGACGGATCGAGGTAATGCAGAAACTGTCTATGCGTATATTTAATACTGACTATCAGTGTGGAACATTCGATGCCGAATAATCAACGAAATTCAGTGCATGATAATAAAATATGAAATCACAGGTATAGTTGCGAAATTTCAACTCCTGGTCAATAACCTCAGAATCACGTGACAATTGATTATACCGGCATCGTCAGCAGTATTATTATTCATATACCTTCCAGGATTCCTGCTATGTAGGTATATTACAGCTAGAGCCGATGTTATACTCCTTTTCGAAATTATCAAATTATACTACTGTACGGAGACATTGAATCTATTTTTATTCAGCTACCATTCGATGGTAGATACCTGTGTACGAAAAGAATTAGTTGGCACGGTCCTTCGATACATTTATCGAGATTAAGAAATCGTAGAATGGCTGCATCGTATGCGAATTATTGAACGGGAAGGCGAAGATCAATTCAAAATATCTTCGTTTCTGAATTATTGAGATAACTTATCGAGAGGAATTTTCGAATGTGACATTCTATTCGTTCATTGAAAAAGCTCGTCAGAGTCGATTATCTGCTTCATTCTTTAGCTACGATATTCAAAACTACGTAAAAATTCAGTTTCTTATACATGATCATATGGAAAATAAGATCTGCGACACGAGAGCTTCGAATACTTCGTCTGCTATTCCTTAATTGCTACTTTTCTCCAACTAGTTCTGAATTCGGTCCGAAAATGAAAAGAAAAGAGCGTACGTCGTTTCACACGCGTCTTATTAAAATTGAAAAATGACAATTCGGTCGATTGTGTCATCTTTCGGAAACCCATGTCCTATAGCTCTGCGAGCTTCGCAGGAGGTTCAATTATAGATCAGAAATAACAGATTTCGACCGTGTGAAATGAAGAGAACGACACTCTCATGGTTTCATGCGTACGGGCGAAGGCTGCAGTGCGATTGCTGCAGTCGTACCGGAAAGTGATGTGTATAGTTTATATAGAGAGACGTCACATCTCGATCTAAAAAAGACACGTGGCTCACGTGGCGCCGACCCGTTCCTTTCAATCGAGACTCACTCAGCTGCCAATGATTTTCTAGCGACGTATTTGCTCCCCGGGTACGAGTAGATGACACGTGAACGCGACGTTGAACGTCGAACAATTCAAACGTATACTTCACCGGATCGCACGAACCGAGTAAGAGGAAGTAAGGGTGGGGCGGTATGTGGTGAGCAACGTCGTCACTCGCGGTCTGACCGCCACCTCGCAACGCACGGCTCCGTTGACCGGTTTTCCTTCTTTATCAAGTTGCGTGTTCGTACGGGAATAGCGTTTTATCCTATATTCTCATTTCGCTCTGTGAAAGCTCGATTATAATCAAATCGCGTATTCAGCCGCGCGTGAAATATAGAAAACAAGTAAACAGACGAATAAAACGATCTACTAAAATGGTACGAAAGAACGTCGGCAGACAGCCGCTACAAGTATTGCCAGAGAGAGGACCCGGTGAGTTTATATTATTCAATATAATTTCCGAGAGAATATTTATAGTGGTTTAGTTTCAGAGAACCATATGGTGGTTAACCGCGGCGGGCTGTAATTATCTAAATTCTGATACAGTAGAGGAGAGATATTTTATTTTTTATGCAAGAAAACATGTTTATTGTATTATTTTTAGTACTCTACATAATTCATCACATATTTTTCTCAGATATACATTTTCATCGCCAATTCTCGAGAATGGAATTATCTTTCTTCTTATATTACTATCATATCTTATTCGCAATGGAAAATTAACTCTCCTACACCTGTGGAAACAATACATCGACGAACATATGTCGTGCTTCTATTTTCGATATGGACAGAAACGATGAAAAACTGTCAATTATCGAACAATCTGTTGATCAAAAAGCGTCAAATGAAGTTACATTCGTTCACATATCTATAAATTAAACTTGCGTATAGCCGTATAGGCGCATTATCGTATTTCAATCTCCCTTTCACTAATTGATCAGAGATCGCGCGCCGAATCGCGTTACCAGCACGTGTTACCGATCTCTGCAGTTGTCTAATAGTCATTTGATCCAGGCATACCTGTAATATGCGGCCTTCGCGATCGTCTCGTATTTGCATCGAATCATAAGTTTAAAGATCGAGTGTTGGTCTTAAAAAAATTTAAGGTTCGTATGTCGCAAAGTTGGTATAAAAATATTAATCCAGACATGTATATCCAGTGCACAATTATCGTTCAGTGTACTTTTCCTTATTTCCCTTTTCTTTTTTATTTTATTTTCAATATATAAACACTTTTAACTTACTTTTTAACACCCTGCAGCCATTGTGGCTTCTGGAGGGATTAAGAGATTCTATAGAAGTGCAAAGCTTTCTTTTATACATATACGTATCATATATGCTTACATCACCGAGAAAGGAGATTTTCTTATACCCGCGTAAATCATTTTTTTTAAAGGTATAATGTACCGATACAATTCAACTCATTGAACTAAATAAATATGTTGTAATTAAAGTCGTTCGCCGAGACGATTGTCTCGAAAATTTTTACCTCGTGACGTCATGTTCTTGGTTCTCAGACCTAGGTATATGTACCGTTACGACAACTGGAGAACCAGTTTCACGAGCTACGAATACACTACATACGCATTCGTCCTACGTGAGCTCGTTATGCTTCACACAGTTCGTATTCCCAAAAGACCCACGGGTTAATTTGTGTCGAAAAATCGAATGACTTACTCGTCAGTCTGTAGCTTCTCTTTAATCATTAAATAAAATAATTCTATCAAAAATTGTCACTGATATGAAGCCAACGGAGGCTTTATTTACGAATTTTTTTACAATAAGAGGAGAAATCGTTCGGAACAGTTTTATCTGCACCACGCTATAGCGATTTATTTATTACCTTGTCTAGCCACATTTCTTACGCGAAAATATACCGCGATTACCGAAAGTCTCACGATAATGTCATACGAGAAATAAAAGTACAGAAAGTCACCAAAAACTTATACTTGGCTAAAAGTAGCGAGAAAAAATTCTAACCGTTTTTCACTCAATCGGCAAATTATTGTATTGTTCTTCTACCTCTAAAACGCTGTTATGAATTTTTTTAAACTTTTCCTTTTTTTCTGATCGGTTTGGAAAAAATGTTGAAAAAATTCGCAAAAATGAGGAGGAACATTATTCTACCTCCGAAAACGCGGTGACTCTTTTATTCCAATTTTATTCTTCTCGGCATCTATTATATATATACGTCGAAATAATCATTGAACTGTTTTTCTCCTAAAACTATCGGGTTTAGTCGAAAAGTGGATAGAACCAAAACGATTCGTCTTTTTCAGATCTAAAATTTTTGTAGAATACAGTTTTGTCGAGAAACGCACTGCTCGGAAGATAAAAGCCAAAAAGCCTCGCGGTGATCGGCTATATCGATTTTCGGCAAAGAAACGTGCTAAAAATTTCGTTTGCTACAAACTTTCGTTTTCCTTTCGCTAATAAATATTAAGAAATCATCTAATCTCGCATTAGAGAGTAGGAAAGATCGTTATTGGTTCAATATCTTACTGCTGGGTCTTAAAATACCGTCTACTCGACCTTGGGACCGTTTGAGCATCCCCGCTGCTCCCGTATTACAGACGTGGGCGATTGCACGTCGACGTCCCCGAGGAGCCGATGATCTGGTCTCGTTTCCTTTTCTTTCCGTGGTGACAAAAATCCGGGAATTCTTGTCGGAAAAAATAATGACTCAACGTACAGGCATTGATGGTGGCTGTTTCTTCCCCCACTAAAAAGCTGCGTAAAACAAGGAGATTCATGCGTTATGAGCTATAAGCGTACGTTCCGCCCTATCGAACATATCGATTTGAAACTTGAACTACATACCTACCTGTTCCTGAAAAAATAAAGAGGATCGCGTTTAATGTATGTAGACTCATAGATATTCGCAAAGGTGAGCAACGATCGTGGTATTATTATCAGTATAGATACGCTGATGTCACTTATGTTCGGTAAATTTGTCACGTGGTTACATCCACGTTATTTCTATAGAATATTCGATACAGCTTTTTATAGGTAATTACAGAAGCTATAAGGACTTCAGATGTAACTCTCCGAGTGGTCTGGGAACAGACTTCGGAAATCGTTAATTTCTGGGTTTTTATACCATCCTGGATCGAGTAGAAGCTATAATTACCAGTTGGAATTAATTATCAGTAACTTATCGCCAGCTGTTCCGGGTTATCGTTAAATTTTATCGAAAATTTGCATAACAGGTTCTTCGTAGCGTGACAATTTTTCGAATTAGTCCTTCAAACTCAAGAACAGACTTCTGTTTCATTTCATGCTCGATAAAATTTCTCACCGCAAACTAAGCGCGATTGTTAATTTTTTATTCTTTTTTTTATCATTGACGTAGATCAAATTTTTCGAATTTAATCCTTTATCGCGACTAATGAGAGTCTGACTGGTCGCCTGGTCAGCGAAATGGTGCAGTGCACCAGATAAACGCGAAGATCAAAGTTCGAATTGGTTTTTAAATACGACAGATAAACAGGATTAAAATAAGCGATAGAAGATTGCTGAATTGGGTGTTTAATCCAGACGTAATTAATGCCGATGAAAAAAAATGACGAAACTATGTTATGATCAGCTAACATATTGTCTCGTTTAAACCTTTCAGTTGAGGCCCTGATCTACTGGCGTGACCCGAAGAAATCTGGCATCGTTTTCGGAGCCATTTTGGGGGTGCTATTGTCTTTGGCCTACTTCAGTCTAATCAGCGTTCTCGCATACCTGTCCCTCATCATTCTCACCGGCACAGTCGCCTTCCGCATCTACAAAACCGTCCTGCAGGCTGTCCAGAAGACCGCTGATGGACATCCCTTCAAGTGAGTTGAAAACCCGAAGCAAAAGCCGATAGAATACTTGAACATTGTCATCATATAATAACATAATTAATAAACGATAATCATAAACACAATCGATCCGTTTTTCAGAGACGTTCTTGACGTGGACTTGACACTTCCGGCTGAAAAGGTGCACGATGTAGCCGACGTCGCGGTCGCCCACGCAAACGCTGCTGTAGCTGAATTGCGCAGGCTTTTCTTGGTCGAGGATCTGGTCGATTCTCTGAAGTTCGGAGTTCTTTTATGGTGCCTGACTTATCTTGGTGCTTGGTTCAATGGAATGACCCTTATTATCATCGGTGAGTAAAGTTGGTACAAGGCTTTTAAAATTCGTCAAAATCGAAACCCTCTTCTTCACGGGATTTATAATTAATTGCAATCTTCGGAAAAGCGATGAAAAAATTTTACTTTTCTTACGAAATAATTTTCAGGACAGTTTTCATCGACTGGTACAATTTTTCAAGCGAAAATCATGACTTTTATTTTTTTTTTCACCAGGTGTCGTCGCACTCTTTTCGTTGCCGAAGGTCTACGAGACGAACAAGACACAGATCGATCAGAACCTGGACCTCGTCCGTGGAAGAATCAACGATTTAACCGCTAAGTATGTATCGTGTATATTTCATCCACCCCTTTGATTTCTATCAAAATCATCGAAAAAAAAGTTTCTCGACTTATTTCAATAACGTTTTTATTCTTAATAAAAAAGAAAGACGATAACATTTTTCAACTCTTTTTCCAATCGCAGAAAGTCGGACTAACTTACCCCTTTTGGGATCTTGGATTATTTATATTTCGACAAATTGCCATAAATCTGACCTATTTCTGTATGATTAGAATAAATATCGCTGATATAGATAAGAGAGACAAACTACTCCGTTAAATATCGAAGAAGCGTTGCTATTTCGCCTTTGGGGAAAGAAAAAGCGCGCCCACATCCAATTTGATAAATTAAAACCGAAAATAATCGAGATAAACTCGCGAGGAAACATCAATCTAGTCTTTACGCTTTCCCTATAAATACCCTGCGTATATAGGTTCGCATTCGATTACGCCTGCCTACCTCGTGTTTCCAGAACCTCAGAAAATACCGAGACTCTCCCTACCTCGTCCTTGCCACCATCGATTTATTCGTCGAGCCTGCAGAATCCCGAAGATCAATTCCCATACCTCGAAAACAGGCATAAAGAGACAGATATTTCGAACTGCCAGATCGATCTAGTTTACCAGAGACAGATGACTGCGGCGTTCAATCGTCTGATCACAAACGCGGGTTTAACCGATGAATAATTAGCGAGGGATTATATTTTTTTTTAGAAGAAGAGAAAAAAAAACAGAAAAATGAAAAGAAAACTGAAATTATAATTCCCCATGTCTTCCGACTGAATTAATCGTATTTTATTAAATATTGGCACGTCTGTTTATGATTGTATTACAGAGTGAAGGCGGCTATACCGCTTGGCAAGAAAGCCGAGCCTACGAAGGAGGAGTAAAAAGCGCAGCGTGTGACGAGTTCATCGAGAGTTCGAAGTCAAATAAAAGGAGTCGCTAAGTTGTGCGTTTTGTGTGCGTGTGTATGTGTGTGTGTGTGTACGTGTTTGGGAATATTTGTGAGGGTATATTAAGAGGTGAGTGAGTGAGTGAGTGAGAGAAAGCGAGGAAGAGAAATAGAAAAGGGGTAAAAGAGAGAAAGAAAGGAAGGAAAAAAGATTGAAAGTGGAAAAGGGATTCTGAACAGCGAGAAGAAGAGCCAGTGGATACTACGAACAAAGAAATTACGAAAAGTCGAAGGAGAAGAATACACAAAAAGGTGTTCCATAGTTGCGAGTAGAGGAAGATAACGCCGTGGAGGTTGCAGCGAATTTTTGAAAATCGGAGTCGTTGAGCAGTGATAGGAGAAGGGGTGAAAGGAGAGAGGATTGAAAAATATGAAAATAAGGAAGGAGCCAAGTCTACGTTCTCTCGGCGCACGCATATTATACATACTATAGATATTCATTGGAGAATGTATTTAAAAAAAAAAAAAATTGAATTAAACTATCGTAGCGATTAATTATCAACTATTCGTTGTTATGGTGGTAAAATATATGATTAGAGAGCTAATGAACTGCGATGGGGATACTTTTCACCCGGTCTTCAATGATTTTTCTCTTCCTTAGAATGGTAACCTCGATTCGAGGGCTCCTCTCATTTTATGATAATTGACGAAAAAAGAAACAGAAGAAAAAAAAAAGAAAAAAAATTTCGAAAACTGCGACCTCGTCTTTCAACCTTTTCCTCCCTCTTCCCCACCTGAAACTCCTGATTATTTCTCGAACCCTTTCCCCCATCTCGGTACCCTTCGATTTCTATCCTCTCACCTCCCCACACTAAATTCGTCACACCGTCACGACCACTTGCAAAGGAAAAAAAAAAAAATTATGTTAAAAAAAAAGTTTAATCATGTATTATAATAATAAGAAGTAAAGTGTACTCCTTTTTACGCAGAGGCAGACAAAAATAAAAATTTATATAGGAGCTTATGTTGAATAATATGAATATATAAAGCTTGCATGCTATACGCCTGCGACTATGTTATACGTTTCCATCTTATTAAGATTAATCGAAATTCGGCGTACACGTTTGACGAAATTGTTTTTTTTTTTTTTTTTCGGTCTTTTTTCACTTTTTTCCCTTCCCCGCGACCCCCTCCCCTATTTTCTCTTTTCATCGTTAGTTATTAAGATATTATCCTTCGAGCGTCCCCGAATTTTAGTTGTTAACGAAAAAAAAAAAAAAAAAACCAACAAAAGTGAATAAATAAATGAATTTACAAATAATAAATAAACGAGTAAATATATTGTATCTGTCTCTTTATATATGACTATATGAGAGTTGCGAAATAATAGCTATTATTATTATTACTATTATTATTATTATAAATTATGATTAATATTATTATTATTATTATTATTATTATTATTATTATTATTATTATTATTATTATTATTATTATTACGAATAATTATACACCTAATGTATGAATAAAGTAAATACTGAATTATTGAAGATAAAACATTCAAAGAAAAAAAAGAAACAAAAATGAAAATGAAAAAAAAAAGAATTACATTTACGGTGGACGATGGAGATGCAACTTTATATTATATACAAATATATATACACATACATATATATATATTACATATAAATTTACTATCTATGTATAATAATGTTGCGACCACGTGTTTTTATTGAGAGGGAAAAAAATTTTTTTGAAAAATTAAAGAATAATATGACAAAGTGTTATATAAGAATATGAATTGTAATATGCGTATCCGCTTATCTTCTTGACGTCTCATTATTGCATCTGCATCTGCACGATTTATTTATAAATAAACGATATTGATAATAATATGATTATTGGTATGATTATTACGAATCTATGACCTCTGAAATTCGATCTTTTTATATACCTAATATAATAAATACATAGACCCCATGTATTTATATCAATTGTTTCTTCAAAATGAATAATTATGAGCTCCTGGCCATGCTTCGAATTCTTGCTCACCGTATCTTCCAAATTTTCTTCTTTTTTTTTGTCGCGCGATGGATAGAGGATTATCACCCTTTTGTTATCCATAAGAGCGATAACGATTGATAAATTAGTATCTACACGGTGTACGGTTATTCGAAGAAGCAGCTGTTCATCTGAATAAAATAGCGGTTATCATGTACCGGAGCATGAGATTTATTCAACTCGTATCAGCAGTATTTCGAAAACTAGCTATATCTTCAATAAATATTTCGTTTATTGTTTATCATAAAATGTTTTCGTCTTCTTACGAACAGCAAAACAAAAAAATTTAATTTCAAAGATTCAGACAACGCAACTCGCGATTCTATCACCGCCTCAATTTCGATAGACAAATATAACAATTCACATTATCAATTATGTGTCATAATCTACACGATTCGCCGTATACGGTCGTGTCGCGTCGGTGATCTGGGACAATAATTAAATTTAGAATAGGGCCGAGGTGTGCTGTAGATATTGACTGATCAGAATAAGGTTCGAGTCTCTTTTGTAGAAAATTTCGCCGGGCGAATCGACCACGTTACAATTCCTGGATTAGTTTTCTTCCGTTGGACTCTTCGTGCTGAGCCCTTTTTAGAGGTCACTAGCGGTTACCGGAATAACCTTGAGGATAGCGTTACTACGGCACGATCAATGCTTCCAAGGTGGGTTCGCACTGCAATCGCACCGTCTTCTTCTGACCGCAGTGTATTTTGTATTTTTTTTATTATACCTATAAATATAAGAATCCTTCGCTCACGGTCATTAATGACAGTTGTGTGACGAGACACAGATTTTTCTCATTATAAGGATCTGTGTTTTAGCTATGGATTACAACGAGGAGAAAAATGAGGGGATTTGAAGTTGTCGTTGAGCCGTGATGTATCCGTGAAAAATATCACATAATCATAGTTTCTGAGATTGATCGAAATTTTGAATAGTTTTGCGAAACGTTTATTACGATCGATAAATATTGCATTCAAAATATCGACTCGTGTAGTAGGAGAGGATTCACTTTGTCTTATGAAAGCTGTAGTCTGTTACCCAAACCGAAGTGACAAAAATGTATTTCTAATAATACCAGTTGAGACGAGGAAGAGCAGCAGAGTAACACCGCGCACGCTCGCCGGAAATTCAACGCGATATAGATATGTCCAAGAATGCCAGACTTTATTATATGAAAAATATTAATACATGGGGCTCCGATGTGATTTTAATACATATAATAGGCATAGATTTAAACAGCTCTGATTTAATCACAATTTTGCGTCCACAATTCTACAACTGTAGACAGTATTCGGAATAATTTACGATTCGTCATTGCAGCTGTGTATCATTTGTTTGAAAATTTTTCCTCTTGTCAACTTTGCACACGTGCCATTCAACCGCTCCCATCTCCTAAATCGCACAATGAAAATACGGCCTGTAGTATATCAATAGAAAGCTTTTGGAACAAGCTACACGAATTCACAATTTTTTTATCATTGGAACTGTGTTTCTCTTTTTGGAAAAACCTTTTCCATTTTCAAGCGTAATAGAAAGAAGAAATTGAACCAGTCCTTTATAAGTTTTTCTGAATTCACAAGACACAACGTGCCATAAAATCTTTTGTTGAAATTAATGAATGTGATCATAGCTGCGGCTAATGACATAGTTTCTGTCAGAAAAATGAAGACTCCAACAGAGCGAGTGGTAAGGATAGGTACTATAAATAGAAAACGCATTCTTTCCGTTCGGGTTGAACAGGAGGAAAGATTTTTATTCGGTAATAATTTAAATATACTGATGATAGCTATACGAAATTTCTGCCACTACTCTATAATGGCGAAGGTTAATAACAACGAATCTATTTCTTCGTTGACGCTTGAAAATGAACCTTTACCCGCAATTTCTGACGAGATAAGTTCTTTCTTCTTCTTTTTCAGAGACATCAGAGATGAATAAGTATACGGCGACGTTTTATCTCGCATTTTTATGTGTTATGGGTTTACTGATTTCGATTCTCGGTCCTTAGCCATCTTAAGTAAGATTTGATGGATGTAAAATTCGCGCGCGTCGTCTCTTGTCGACGGCATCAACGCGCAGGCGCGACCTTGCGGCAAGGTGACCGTCTCCATCTCGCTTCTGCCGGCACATCATTCGCTTCTCGCGTGCCGGGCGCGATACATCACACTGACCTGTTTCGAGTCCGAATAGAAATAATACCGACGTTCAGTGGCCCGGACTTAAGATGTCCGTGTCAGAAGCAGATCATGAGAAAAGGAAGCAGATCTCGGTTAGGGAAATCGTCGACGTTGAAAATGTCGTTAATTTCAAGAAAACTTTCAACCGACATCTTCACTACACCCTCGTAAAGGATCGTAACGTAGCTACAAGTCGAGATTATTATTTCGCCCTCGCCCACAGTGTCAAGGACAACCTCGTTTCGAGATGGATTCGAACCCAGCAGTATTACTACGAAAAAGACCCAAAGGTAAACACACCGCATGACACAAGTTGTTCAATAATTATAATATGGTCGTGATTATTTCTCGCTGACAAATAAATACACTACAGCTGATCATTTTCGTATATATTTTCGTGTCGTAGGATGCATTTAGGTTTAGAATAATTATTATTCATAACTTCGAATAACGTATAATTAAATAGTAGGTGAAAACGTTCTTAATTACCAATTTCCATGCACCTGAACTAATTTTTTTCGCAATCAAAGTGCACGTGCTACTAATTAATTTATTTAAAATTGTATATAAGTATTGAAACAGCTTTTGTCTCATGAAGAGTTAATTCTACTAATTATTTTTATAATCGACACATCAATGACAACACGCGGTTTTCGTGTGACAATCATCGCGAAGGGTGAGTTGAAGATAACATTCTCTTGTCTACAGCAGATAAGAGGTCGTAATAGTTGCTTTATTTTTGAGCATAAGTATTTCGAATCGAAACTTTCAGTTGACTTTCGACTGTAGGTATAAATGTCAATATAACACATCCAGCTCATCTGCTGTGGATACACGAATACATAATCGACTGCTATACATGTATACATGTACGCACTTTTGTAGAATTTGACGTTTCTCCTAAGTATTGTTTATATCGTACGTTAACGATGCCAATTGTGATTTAAATATAAACTCCACTGTTGTCATGCTGACATACAGCTTGAAAAGCAGTGGCTCCAAAGTCTGAAACGAGTTTTATTTCAATTATCTTGTAACGTCATTTTTTTTCCAAACATTGGGTAATTATAAACCATCGAACAAAATCTATCCCGCTTACCGCTCAGCTGGAGTTCATATTATCGAATTTAAATCTTTTCTGTTATCGTAACTCGTTTATTAGAAATTGCATTATTACTTCTTATAGTTATTTTTACCATTTAATCAGGTCAAATATCGAGTAGGTTATAATAGCTATTATAAATAAAATGGATTCATTATCATTTAATTATAAAATCTCGTTATAAAACACTTCTCGTACGTGAACTATACACAGATACAAAATTAAAGTTTTGCGATATTCTCTCGGCGGTCTGAACGACTTGAGATATTCTTAGGTAAATGTATCTCAATTACTCGCATCTTTGCATGCTTTAAATAATCCGAGTTCATTGATACCGTTGCGAATATGTTTCACCACTTATTCTTCTTTTTTATTTCGTTACGAATCTGAATAACATTGCCGCAATGTTATACAAACAGGACGAACTAAACGCCTTACCGCAGTCGTCGTGAATAACTCACTTTCCTCTTTCAAAAGGCAGTGAGGATCGTATAATATGTTATAGATTCGCATAAAATTCGGAAAATATATCCGGAGATATATATAGTTAATTTAAGAAGTGGTGATATCACTTTCTCGAAGTAGATTAATTTATGGCACAAAGTTCGATGACCTTGACCGTAACCGGGAAGGTCAAGTTTCGTTGAGTTATAAGAACGAAGGCGTGGCACGATCCTGGACGCGTTTATTTATATTATGTACCCATAAAACTGATATGTGAGAGAATAGATCAAGCGAAGCCCAATTGATCCCTTGGATCTTGAGCTCTATGAAAAATTAAAGAAATTAACGATCAGCCGACACTGTTGTGGAATCAATGTGTCGCTCTTATAACCGCATCGCATAGGGATAGAGATATTTCTTCATGAAATCGGTTTTATTTAAACAGTTTGCCGTAAATTGGTGAATGAGAAAATCTTCGAGTTACGTAAACGCAAGGTCTGTCGTACGTATGTACGTAGCTTTCCTGTTCCTGAAAGCGAAATGATTTTTGGATCGGTTCCCAACACGCAGAGTTCAAAGTAGCGAACGTATGGCTTCTGTCGTAAAATCAAAAATTTCCGCACTTCCAATCGGTACTACATATACTCTATTTTACATAACACCGTCCATAAATTCAAAATTACTCAGATTTAATTCGCGAACGCATGTACCATACCTATATAAGTATGTCGGAGCGACTAAAAATATGCGTCAAGGCTGTACGCTGTAATATACTATTGTGTAATAATTGCCATTATCTTTTTTCACATTATCAGAAAATTTCGTGATTACAGTTCGCGATCAATAATACTCTATTTCTCAATACAAATTTATGCTGTTATATGATTATTATACTCTAACTATCCCTAGCGATGATAATTCTATGAATTTCTACGAATAGTTTTTCATAGGAAATTGTAATTTTCTTTCTAGTCTGATCGACGAAAGCAATGAATTTTTTTTTCTGGAAAAGCAACGAAAATCTGCAATTTTTCATGGGAAACTATGAAATATTGAAAAATTCGTAAGAGTAGAAATTTCTACCAGGGTATTACGAAAAATGATTTTTTTTTTGCTTTCATGAGCTAACACCGAATTACAATGCGAGAATATTGTTCATATTCGTGTGGCTTGAAGAATATGGAAGAATCTTTTTGAATCCATATAATCATCCCTTGATTTTAAGCGATTAGAAAATTTTCATTGATTCTTGCGACACTCTCATATGTGTATGATAAACAGGCAACATTTATAATGCCAGATCTGGGCCTTCACTATAAATATAATTGCGTAATAGTTTATAGTCGTTGCCCGTTGGCAACTATAAACTAACAAACGTTATATTATTATTAGAGTGTCATTGCTTAGAGCAGCACTGTAGGCAATTGCTTCAATGTAAAAATGACCAGCTACAGCAGCCTTGATCCGGATCCTTACTCCCCTCATTACAATATCTCAAATAATAGCTACCTAAAGAGAAAGAGATTCGATGCACTGGGCAGAACCGATTTCAGGTCAAGGTATTGAAAAATAAAATAGAGACTATCATAAACTCATATCTTATATTATAATGAAGAACTATGTCAAAGAATCATATATCAACTACAGAGCAACAATTTATGTTACAGAGAGTGTATTACCTCTCACTCGAATACTACATGGGAAGATCCCTGCAAAATACTATGATCAACTTAGGGATCCAGGGCGCTTGCGATGAAGCTATGTACCAAGTATGTATCATATATTTCATCCCGATCAATTACTTTCACTTATTTTTATCTCATTGTATACTTGCTTCATCTAAAACAATGACTAATGATGATCGAATGGTCAATAGATCGGTTTGAACATTGAAGAGTTGGAAGAACTCGAGGAAGATGCTGGTCTTGGAAATGGAGGATTGGGCCGCCTGGCCGCATGCTTTTTGGATAGTATGGCCACTCTGGGTCTTGCTGCCTATGGGTACGGTATCAGATACGAATACGGTATTTTCGCTCAGAAGATTAAGAATGGAGAACAGACCGAAGAGCCCGATGACTGGCTCCGGTTTGGTAATCCCTGGGAAAAAGCTCGTCCCGAATTTATGCTTCCAGTAAACTTCTACGGCCATGTTATTGACACTCCCGAGGGTAAAAAATGGGTCAACACGCAGGTGTGTTATACTCAGAAACCTGACCTTACTTGAGTGTGAAAGAATAATATCTGTAACATCAATGCGTGATGAAAAAAATGATTAAATTGTATATTTTAATCTGTTCAGGTTGTCTTCGCTATGCCGTACGACAATCCGATCCCTGGATACAACAATAATGTTGTAAATACTCTGAGGTTGTGGTCAGCAAAGTCTCCAGTTGAATTCAATCTAAAATTCTGTAAGTGTCCACCTGAGGTCACCTTGAAGTAACTTCGCTATCTATATATATTTATGCATTAGCACATCATAATTCAGCTTGGTCCGTCATGCAATTCGTTTTCTGGGACAATGAGCTCACGTGCTCATTAATTAGTCGAAAGTTTTGGACAGTATTATCAGAATATAAATGAAACTCGAATCATTAGCAAACAATGTAATATTAAAGAGACCATAAGATTGCAGAATAGTGTCCCCTTCTAATGCCATTGTTCGTTATGTACATTTAATTGATGTGTTATCATTGGCATGCGTCTTTCTAAATAGAGTTCCATAAACGCTAATGATTTCTACAGAATAATGGCCTAAAGTTTTTAGGACTTCTATCAAACCTGCGAGATTGAATTAATCTGTTTTTCAGTCAACGACGGTGACTACATCCAGGCGGTAATTGACCGTAACTTGGCAGAGAATATCTCACGGGTTTTGTATCCCAACGACAACTTCTTCGAGGGTAAAGAGCTGCGTTTAAAGCAGGAGTACTTCATGTGTGCTGCTACTCTTCAAGATATTATCCGGCGGTATAAATCCAGCAAGTTTGGATCACGGGATCATCACAGAACAGATTTTGACGTCTTCCCAGACAAGGTTGCAATTCAACTGAACGACACGCATCCATCTTTGGCTATCCCAGAGCTGATGAGAATCTTGCTAGATGTAGAGGGTCTTTCGTGGGAAAAGGTATATCCAATTGTAATCTTTATACCTTTAAATATTACACCAAATTATCTCTTCTTTTCTCTTCCAGGCATGGGACATCACTGTCCGCACTTGCGCTTACACCAACCATACCGTTCTCCCTGAGGCCTTAGAACGTTGGCCCACAAGTCTCTTGGAGAGTATTCTGCCCCGCCATATGGAGATCATTTACCACATAAATTTCCTACATCTAGAACAAGTTCGCGCCTTTTTCAACGGCGATCCAGAGCGTATACGCCGCATGTCTCTCATCGAAGAGGACGGAGAGAAGCGTGTGAACATGGCTCACCTTTCAATCGTCGGAAGTCACGCCGTGAATGGAGTTGCTCGCATTCATTCGGAAATCATCAGAGACAACGTGTGAGAAGCTATGAAACTCTTATGAGCATATTATTAATCATTTTACGGAATATCAATACGCAACTGTCATTTTTCATTTCTCTTTGTATAGATTCCATGACTTTTACACCATGACACCGGATAAATTCCAAAATAAGACCAACGGCATAACTCCAAGGAGATGGCTCCTCTTATGCAATCCAACTTTGTCCGATCTAATCGCCGAGGTAGAGACTTATTGAATAATAATAACATATCTTCTACGTCTAGGAAGCAAACAATAGTAATGGCATCGACTCTGTTTTTACAGAAAATTGGGGACGAGTGGACCGTCCATTTGGATCAGCTTGCACAACTGAAACAGTGGGCCAAAGACCCGAGCTTCCAGCTCAGCATAATCAAGGTCAAACAGGAGAACAAACTGCGCCTTGCACAATTATTAGAAAGGGATTACGGTGTGAAAATAAACCCTGCCTCTATCTTCGACATTCAGGTGATCATCTTAAATTTTCCAATAATTTATGGCAACTTGTTATAAATATTTGAGCGAATTTTAATTAACCAAATATTTCGACCTTTTTTTACAGGTAAAACGTATCCATGAATACAAAAGGCAGCTGCTTAATTGCCTGCATATAATAACGCTCTACAATCGTATAAAGAGGGATCCTTCGGCACCATTTGTACCTCGAACAATTATGATCGGCGGTAAAGCCGCTCCGGGTTATCACATGGCAAAGAAGATAATAAAATTGATATGCAGCGTGGGAAATGTTGTTAACAATGACCCCATCGTCGGAGATAAACTGAAAGTAATATTCCTTGAAAACTATAGGGTGACTTTGGCGGAGCAGATTATCCCGGCGGCAGATCTTAGCGAACAGATATCAACGGCTGGCACAGAGGCGTCAGGAACTGGAAACATGAAGTTCATGGTAAATTATTGTTTTTTTACTGTCACTGGCAAACATTTTTTCATTGTTGATAGTTTTTGATGAGTCTATTTCAATTAAAAGCATCCAGTTTTCACGGAAACATATTATATCAATGAATTAGGCAATTTTTTTTAATGAACATGCTGAGTTCTGATACATTAGAAGCATCCTTATCCCTGACTTACTTCTAGCTAAACGGTGCTCTTACAATCGGAACACTGGACGGTGCGAACGTCGAGATGGCCGAAGAAATGGGGAACGAAAATATATTCATTTTCGGTATGACCGTAGAGGAAGTTGAAGCACTCAAGAAGAAGGGTTACAATGCGTGGGACTATTACAATAAACTGCCAGAAGCGAAACAATGCATTGACCAGATTCAGGGCGGCTTTTTCAGTCCGAGCAATCCCGACGAGTTCAAGGATATTGGTGACCTTCTAATGAAATGGGATAGGTTCTTGCTTCTAGCTGATTATGAAGACTATATCAAGACTCAAGATCGCGTCAGCAAGGTTTACCAGGTTCGTTGGGTCACTATCTGAGTATAGGGCTTGCTCGCAAGTATTTTCATATATTGTTATCATCTCGATGTATTTATGAAGAAGTTTTTGGAATATAAATAATAATATAATGTTACATCTGCAGGGTAGGTTTATCAAGGATATCATACCATTATACCCTACGTTTATGCATTATCATAAAATGAACGAATTTGTTCTTTCTAGGACGAAGGCAAGTGGGTAGAGATGGCCATTCACAATATTGCGTCGTCGGGCAAGTTTTCATCAGACAGAACGATCGCTGAATACGCTAGAGAGATTTGGGGAGTTGAACCTACTTGGCAGAAGCTTCCACCACCAAATGAACCACGTGACATTTAAACAAGAATAATTATAATAATTGAGAAAGCCTGAATTGTATACCCTGCATTGCAGTCGGTCATCTTATTCATTTATAGTATCAAACATTCTATCAAAGTTATACACATGTGTTATTTCTTTCTTAAACATTATAATAATACGGGGGCCGAAGCGACAGACATTGTGACGTTATTTTATAAATCTCTTATTCATATTATGATTCGTATGTGAAAGAATTTGTTAAGCTTCGAGAGTAACTACAATCGTGTCCAAAGAATATCGTCGATTGATAATCAGGAACTTTATCTTCGTGCTAATAACTGTTAATTGGTACATTGTGATCCACGTGAAATACCTATCGCATGGGAAATCGACACGGCAATCATATTTTAAATCTGTCTAATTTGTGTTTCGCGAAATTAGCGCACCTCAACTATAATAATATTATAATGTACCGATTTATCGTCAGCAGGCATTTTGTATTTTATCAGTAAAAGAAGAAAAGAATATGTTGATGTTGTGCGTAATCGAATGTGTTTTAAAAAAATAATTAGAAATGCAATCTATTTGCTCTCGTTCAGTAGAGGATCTTTAGAATACTATATAAATTTAACGTTTACCGTTGTAAAATAACAGAATGAATTGAAAACACCATATACCAGGCAAATGTGCCCAGTGTTCGTAGAACAGGTTCTCAGAACCCGATAGTCTTTGAAAAATCGAAGTGGTAGCTTTATTCGTCCAGCAATATGAATCAGTAAATTTTCGAGTTCTGTTTCAATAATTGAGGCTGATGTAAGTTAAGGTGCTAATCAGGTGTTGTTTAACGAAGCTTCGTTAGTGTTACATTCGATTTTTGAACGGCATGAATTTACAAAAATGTAAATTCTCGCAGATACTATCGCGTTTTACCTGTACAGGTAATCGGAAGAGAAATATCTATCTATCTATAAAGTCGGGAAATCTACAACTAGTAAAATTTTATTATATTTTAATTTATGTCTAAATTATACAAATACGCGTTCACTAATTATATTATCACACCTTCTATTGCCCCGAGGGCAGGAATAAATTTCAAACGCTCCCATACATATGACATTATACATAATAAACATACTGAGTTAGTATCAAAATATTGTTGAATAATATTCTCGTGGTTCAAGTGCCATTTTCATATTATGAATCTGGTCTAACTCAGAACTATTAAAAAATAAATTGTTTCGTTGATAAATAATTCGGTTCATTGGATTGATGTCTGAAAAAATTCCCACCACAATATTTCCACCCTTATTAATTACTTCATTCGTATTTTGCGTATCTGTATGATTAGTTTGATTGAAAGTAAAATTATTAATTAGTTCAAACGCAAGATTTAGGAATATGGTTTTGAAAGAAACCTAGTGACGGTCTTTTTTAACTACTTTTGCCGCAAACAGGCGCGCTCCAAATAGAACGAAACCCCTGTGCTGTTGAGTTTATTATACATTACTTCTTCGTAGTTAACACTGACTTACAGTATGATTGTTAAGAGGCCTTGAGTTACTCGGACCATCAGTAAAATAGTTCTAAAAATTCTATGCAAATACGTGGCCTACTATGAGTGAGTTTCTACCACAAGTTTTACAAACGTTCTATGCACTCATCCTTTTATTTCACGAGGGCCAAACAGCAATGGATTTCAGGTGTTGAAATACGCGTCGGGTAATGACTTGGACAGTTGTTTTCAAGCGTTTTAATTATTTTTTAAATTGTTCCCAGAAACAAAACATAAAATCGTTGTAACGACCTCGCGAAGCGTTACACTAATTACATTTTGATTTCACGGAATGAAACTTACAATCAACACTGCCTGCATCGCAAAAATGTAGATGCAGAGTGAAAAAGAGCTCTGCTATAGTGAATTTGGATGAGTAATTGCCTCACTTCGAATTATATTACGTCCGATTATTGTTTATTGCGAATAATTCTTCTTGCTTTGAATCTCTACATGAATTTATAACGCCTAGCTACTTTGGCTGCGAATCATAACTTGTTTACTTCGATTGCGGTTCTGCTGATATAACACGCGGGCTTTGCGTGTATCTAGTGAAAAATGTTGGTCAACTTTATAGGCAAGAATCAAAAAGAAAAAAAAATGAGGAAACGATCTCTACTTCTAAGGCTGCTTTACGCCCCGGACGAGATCTGCTGGATTAGCAGTCGTAGCGGGGTTTTCACCTAGTTACGAGGTGCCAGTTATAGATAGGTATATGAATATCATGTTTCGTCTGTAATGTTACATAATATTTACTCGAGATCATATAATGAAGTGGGCGCAAGCCACACTTACGAATCATTGATACGAATCGCGATATAGATTATTGTACATCGATCCGCAGATACAGGTACTACATACATACACGTGAGTAAATGATAATAACAGATAAATAAGTGACCAGTGAATCCTACAACGGTTGTGTATAATTTGCATCCATTGTCATAAGTTATTCAGTCGATTGTGTATAGCGATTACTCATGAACGTTTGTCTGTGTTTATTTTCATGTGGGCGATACGTGTCACTATTTCAACATACACATAGGTAAACTATCGTTAGTATAACTACATATTACGTATACTACGGCATGTTGGCACTGGGAATTGGCATGCATATATGATCTCCACCCCTCATACCTACACTGCAGTTTACCTCACGTATACGCCTATAAGTACACCGAGAAAGAGGAAGACGCGAGTAAAATACTTCTCTTGGAACAATTTTTACTATCTTTATTGTCATTGCGTGGCGCACCTGGAGACCGTGTAGGTGGAAGTCGCGGAATCAACCAACCTCGTACTTGCTTGATCCACGACCCCACAACGTATCTCGCGCCTTATAATAATGTCCCTGACGTCGTCTACGGAAAGTCTGACGGCGCAATTAGCAAAGGCGAAGGCATTCGAGGAGTTCGTCTTGTTCGACAACAACGCCGTGCTACGAGTAAGTAGACGATACTCGTCGATCGTACTTATTTCAGCCTCCAGTCGTGTAAAAATAGACAACGTTCGTAGCTATGTGTTGCATCTTTAAGCTCTGGTGCTATCGACATTTCTGTAAAGATAGAGAAAAGTCGGATGAACTCGGTTCTTCTCGGGTAAGTTCGCAGGTGGACATTTGAATTATATGAGTTTACATTTGAATTTATATCACGCGAAGTTTAAGTTCCGTGAATTATGTATACAAACCGTTACGTTACATATAATTGTTTAAATATTCAGGATTAACGATGCACTTATCATTCACCTTGTGCTGCTAATTAACATATTTTCTCATGATTATTAGGAATAAGACGTATATTGATGTGAAAACGGTGTAAATATCAGCGTGGATTATGTTACCGAACTGTGATCCGAAGATTGCGTGTGTATTGTTTCTATGCAACTGTTATAGGTATAATTATTGAGTCAGGACGAAACCTACGCCTTTTGCCATTCTTGTTCCTATATTTTCTATGTAGTACGGCCCTGATTATTTCACAGCGCAGATATATGTATATGCGCGCGTCGTATGTCTCGTGATGAAACAATTATGAGATAAATCGACATTACGAAATTGCAAGTTTTCTTACCGTTATATATACGAACCATTATCAAAAACTTATAGCCATATACGCATGGAGGGACTTATTCGACCATTTCCTCTTTGACGCCGAAACCAAAAAGCTAGTCGTGAGTAGCTATGATATCATCGATGTTGTGAACGATTTTTTATGACATCATCTCATGTTTATTCCTACTTCGATACTAGCTGTGACTGTGTACAAGACGACATGTGTTTTCACTGACGAATAGTCTTTTCAACGTGTCGTTCAATGTGTACATTTAGCAGTTATAGATAAGGTAATTTATTCGTGTGAAATATACAATCCCTCGCGTTTTCACTGCGTATCGTAGTTCGGCTCAGGATCAAATTGAATTGATCTTGAATTCAAGTACCGCAAGTACATATCATCCCACACTTTTTCATACACAAAGAGATACGGAGATTCTTGCGCAATTTATTATCAGCGTTGAACCATCTTCACCCTCTACTCGTACATACACATCGCACGTGAAATAGCCGAAAAGTCAATAAATGATCTTTAGAGTAACCAGGTCGGTGGTGATCAGGCTTGACAAAAAGTATCAAGAATGACGTGGCGGAGCACGCAGCTTCAAAAATTAAACGCGGAAATGACCCCCTACGATCGGGTTGGAATAGTTACGTTCAGCAGGCCTGAGGTCAATGACCGTGGGCGTGATCTCCACCTTGACTGTCCTCTATGTACGGATCCTAGCCAACCCTTACCTGCACTTACCTTAAAGCCAGTTGTTACACCTCGGTATCTCTACCCAAAAAATGAAGCTGTCTTACTATTCTTCAATTAATCGTTGTTCATCAGTTACTAACGTTTGAGTCGCCCTGTGAACTGCTAACTGAATTCTATGAGTTTCGAGCTGAACGTGTTCCCCTGGACAAAGGTCAGCAAAATTCTCATCAGGTGGAAGTGGTCACTTAACTTTCAGCTTCGTTTTATGTCAGAAGAGACTTTGTTCAATTATCTATGACAAAGTTATTAATTGATGTGTACAGAGAATACTTCGGGGTGAAACAATCGGCTCTTATTGTATTAGCATTATCCTTACGGTAAAACTGTTTAGGACGACACGATTTCGAATATTTCGATGATAAATCGGCATGTTGTTTCTCATCGTTAGTTAAAACTTCATTCCCTTGTACTTTCAGGCTACTTCTTCGCCTGCCGAGGAAATAAAATTGAGTCCTGGATCGGCCATAGTCGTCACAGGATACATACCCTTCAACGCGATCAGGTAGGTACGCTTCAAACTCTACAGACTTGGAAGCTAAATAAAATTAACAAAGTAGGCTCCGAAATACGAGAGTTAGGCATTGGATTCACCCATTTCAATTCCTCCTGTTCGGATAGTATGAGGTCACCGCATTTGATTGCAACCGGTTTCTGCAGTAAAAATAACACATTGTGTCATGCGAATCTAGAATTTGACACCGTGATCAAGTAATATGAATCCCAGTTGTGGAAAACCCGTAATTACGTCACTGTTACAAATCGGCTTGACTACACTCGGTCATCTTCGTTCATAATCGAGAGGAACAGAATTGCAAGACAAAATGAGATAATTGAACGGCTGATAGATTGATATATGAAAGCTACAATAATGAAAGTATTTAACGCGCAGCCGAGCTGAAGAAATCTTTCCAATGTGAAAAAAATTTTTTCAAGAGTATGCCGCCGTAATCCGTAGATTTCCAAAATCCAATGTTCTAATCCAGAAAAAAAGTGTATATTGATAATATGGAAAAAATTTAAATGAGGAAAGACTTGGGGTATAATCAACGTCGGATTATTAGAGATCTAGAATATTTCTTCCCCACAGCTTCGCCGTAAATCTGTCATGCAAATCTTCGGCGGATAATCTGGCTTTACATTTTAATCCTCGATTGGAGAGGGGCTACATCGTCCGGAACTCGAAAACACGCAATCAATGGCATGCCGAAGAAACATGTTCGGCTCAGGGCCGAAGTGGAGCCCTGTTTCGCCGAAATTCTTACTTTCACATCATGATATTTTGCACCTCAAATGAGTTCCAGGTCAGGAATATTATCATATTTTGTGATTAGTAAGCACTTTTATGCGGAGTGCAAGGGGTGTGCATTCGTAGCAAAATTTGTTGCATCCGAAAAATGGTCCCGAAAAATTAAGCCTTGGAAATATTCGGTATTTCATCGTACGGTAATTGAAGAGTCGAATTGCAATTGTATAATCGTATTTTCGCAGATAGCCGTGGATGGTGAACACTTTTGCTCATTCGCTTACCGAATACCACTGGCTGACGTGAATGGGCTTCAGGTCCACGGAGACGTGAAAGAGGTCAGAACTAGGGTAACAACTTTTTATGTATATCCAGACCCAAAAATTTGCAAATCAAGATGCAGCCTCGAACTCGTCCCAGATAAGCCATTGGAGGATAACTTGGTGAGCTGGTCGTGCAACGCTTGGAGAAAATCGAGTAATTGGAGTTAAGCAATGATTTGTGCGTCATTTTTGGTTTAGGAAATTCCGGTCACCGTTTTTATTCCTGGAGGCTTGAAGGTTGGAACTCGTATTTTCGTGAAGGGAAGGCTGAAACTTCTTCCTCATTCGTGAGTAAAATCGAATTGAGTAATGGCAACGCGTAACAACACAACGTTTTCTTCCTCTGATATTGCTTATGAAAAATTAATTCGAGCATTCGACATGAAATCTCTATAAACAAGGCTCGCAATATGTGAAGTAAAATTTTTTGCAGATTTTACTTGAATCTACAAAAGGGACAAACGATATATCCTCATCCAGACATTGGACTACATCTGAATCCACGGTTTCTATTTGGTAACGCTGAACCATGCGTTGTAATGAATTGTTGGCAGAACGGTTCCTGGGAACATGAAGAACGACACGACAATATTCTCTCTTGGGGACCTGGTCGAGAATTCTTACTCACGTAAGGGTAACTCCTTGAATTTTTTTCTCCTCTGACACGCGTGAATGAGTTGAATTTTGATACACATCGTGTGAATAGCGGTTTGGATGAATTAGATACGAATCGTGTTAGTATTTTGCTAAAGCAATTTTCGATGATTGCATATTGACTGACTATGAGATAATGTGCAAAAATTGGCACACGAATTTTAAAATATATTATTTTTTTCAATTCCCATAGCTTGACCTGCGAGTACGAAGCCTATACGATTTGGTTGGGGAACAACATGATTGGGGAGTTCAGACACAGAGTCTCTCTCGAAAATATTGACACTCTACGTATCTGCGGAGACCTCGTCCTTTACCAAATCGCCATTAGTCACACTTAAGGCTGAGCCTTATTTGAATTATCACCATAATTTAATAAGGCATTATTAAATAAGTATCAAATAACCAAAGAAGTATTTTAGCAGGACTGTTCAATGATAGAGCATAAGTATATGGCCTGGCATGTTTTTCTGAGAGACCTGGCATCTACTCATAGTATTTCGACATCTCTCGATAAGCCTGAGATTCGAGACTAAAAAATGAACTTTCCGTGTTAGCTAATCGGCATTTTTCAAGGCGTATCGCTATGCATTTGGATGAATGCAATCGCGAGAAAAATTAACGAATATAAATGTGTCTTCTTTTGATAGTCACTGTCCAGAATAAGATTTTAGAGATCTTTGATAGTTATTCGAAAGTACATAAATCGCTTGATCAGGTACAAGATTGAAGTAGAATTTTTCACGGGCCATTCAAAGGATAGAATACTTTTTTTCTCCAAGTCAAGTTGCTTCAAGTATCTTATCTCCATAATCAGGTGGAGTATTTTTTTATGTATATTTTTCTCACTTCTGTATTCTGCGAATGGATTTCGGATGAATCGTTCATTTCAATATTGTGAATGTAACAGCATCGTGATATAAGAAAAAAATCGAACATACTTGAGGTTGAGAAAATACGAAGGCAAAGATGACATGAAGCTGACCACTCGAATTCCCATGACAGTTATTTTTGTCGATTAGCCAATTATGGAAATTTGATTCGAAAAATTATTATAATCAAATAATACTCGCTAATTATAGCGATTTACTCAACACGGTATTACGTGTGGCTTTTTTCTATCTTTCTATTTGATTAGATCCAGTTTTATTTTATACCGTTAGTTTAGTATCTCTGTAAAGATATTGCATTCTTAACGTTGTATTATGTATATGTAATGTATTTCTTATGAGTTGCGCATTATTTGCAAGAATAAATGTTAAAATATTATACTTTATTCTCTTTTCCGTTTCGTAGATAAATTTATACATACGTTACGGTTTTAATATTAAGAAGCTGCAAAAGGAGTGCCCTGTAGCTCAATTCTCACTACTCGTTAAATTGCGCTCCATCTCGAAGCTTACTCATTCTTTTATCAATACCTCAATTCTTTCCGTTTAAAATGAGACGAAAACGAGTTTGATATGTTAATTTTTAGCCAAGTTATAATTCCTTTAGTAAAAACGTTCGTTTTTCCTTTGGTAATCATGCGGAATAACGCAATCTCTATAATTATAAACGAACAACACAGCTCTTCGAGAAAATAGTCGTCGATCGTGTGAAATTTCTTCAGACAGAGCAGCGGACCGCGAGAATGATGAATACGAAACAGTAAAGCAAGAAGGCTATTCGATCAACGGCCATAGCAGCCAGAGTCCACTCGAGCTGGGATGACTTTAATGGTGTTAGGATATTCTGTCGATCGCCATCGTCGAAGTTACAGTTCGTTAGCGGACCGGAAACCGACTGATTCCCATCAGCAGCGTTACTCTCTCGCATCTCCTCGCCTGTATTTGCTCTCCGCGCTTTAACCTGTGCCACAAATTGTCCGGTTAACGTGATGATAAAGGTCAGATTTGTTATGTATATGGGCTCGAGGTACTCACCAATTGAACAACATCGTCAAGCCAAAGAATTTTGCCTAGCCAACCAACAAGGAATTGCTTCACCCTCCAAGGTAGCGGCCTTGTGTTGGCTCTCTTTGACATATTGATAACCGCCACGGATATGATCAAGGAGATACTAACTAGGTACAGGCTACAGCTGTAGAAATGAACTGTAAAACAATCCAAGAATATCGTGCGTCAAGTAAAGCGAGGAAAAGAAGAGTTTCTGGCATTTTTAAACAACGTTCCGCTCTACGTACCGATAAGAGGCGTGTTATACGCCAGTGGTGGTAATTTCTGGCTGAAATACACCAGGAACAAGGATATCAGCACCGTGGTGCACGCACCCACCGTAATTTTGTCCTCAGATTGCGGTGGTAGCCAGAACGTTACCAGGGTCAGGAACACTATGGCTGTGAATAAAGGATTGCCAAGTATGAAGATAAAGGCGAGTGAGTGAGCCAAAGTTTGCGACTGATCACACATCGCATCGTACTACTAGAAATCGAAGAAGTGATGTGGATTCTTGAGTATCAAAATGTGTTAAAAGAACGCTATTTACCAGTGGCAGGGGTCATTACGACTGCTACATAGTTTGGAGATTGTCTTTTCACGGTGAGATTGTAGCTGACATCGATGTAGGCCTCCGGACAGCACGCGTAGTAAACAACGTTACGTTCCCGGGTTACGTCCTCTACTATCCACTCGGAGTTTTGTACCATCAAATCGGTCTGTGGGAAAACGATATTAGTAGAGAAATATTCAATCGGAGTGAAGAGCCGGGATTTGTAGATGACACTATAAATTCTAGCCAACCCGATCTTCATATTCCGAGAATTGCAGATCGATCTCTTCACCGTTGAACGTCCAAGATCCGAGCCTCAGGGTGCAGACTTGTGTATCGTACGGCCAAAAACGGAGGTCAAGTTCGCAAAAGACCATAAATTGAGACGGGGGTACCCACAGTATTGTGCCATCCTCACTCGCTAGACAATGCGTGTTTCCATAGTGATCCACTGTACTGCCAGCCGCGCTGAAAACCAAGTACGAGTAGCTTTTGAAGTTCGGAAAGCCTCATGGTGAATTTATTATGGAGGTTGCGATGAAACATCGAAATTTGATCGGTGATAAACTACAACAAGCCTTTACTGCAATGTTCTGTGCCAAGTAGAACATAAGAATTACAAAACAGTCTCATGTTCTTTGTTCCGGATGGGATTACGCATGTTTTTGTATGTATACTATCAGTAGGGAAACTGAGATGAGAATCCCATATGGGATTGATGCTGGAATGTAACCCGTGTCTATAGGTAATGCACCTGTTATAGAGAACAATGTCCGGCTGCCAGACTTCGTGGTCTCCGAGATGAAGTTCGGCCAAGCCACCATATTTCGATGCATTCCATTTAAGTTTCTCGTCGACCCAAGACTGCACCAAAAAGTGAAGAAAATTTTAATTTCGTTAGACTGTAACGTCATTGGAAATGTGGTAAAAATGTGAAACCTACCATTCTTACCCACGCATAGACTGTCATCAGTGACTTCAATTCTTCCTGTACAAAGAAATAGTTGCGTAACAAAGCAATTCATATTACAGATCGAGCCAAGGACATTGCCATTTGAAGAAACGAGCTTACAATGGCTAAATGACGAAGGGTGATGCCAATGCTGACTGTTGTTGTATTGAAGTGCTGCGCAGGCCTCGCAAACTTGTCATAGTTCAGCAGGAGGTCCCTCTTCAAATCATCCGTCCATGTTTCATTCCAGATGGGTTTCACCGGCATATCTGTCACCGTTACTTCATTCATGTTAGGATTTACACAATTAAAGTTAGATATACCATTCCTTTGTATTCCCCATAGCTGATACTATTACCTATTAAAATGCACACCATTTTCACCCGATGAGAACTTGATTTTCTATCCATTGCGAAACTGTTATCAAATCACTAGAATCCTATTATTTCTCGAATTTCATCTGACAATACGGACACCGGTCTAAACTGTGCGCCGGGATGTGTAATTCATTTGAGAATGAGACATCAGTTGAAACCAGTTTTCTTTACCGAATTGGTCCAACAGCTTTTTGGCGTTAAGTGGCCAATTCAACCCAAAACTATTACACTATCAATCTGACACTCAGGTGATAACTGTACAGCGCAAGAATTCGACATTTTAAAGTCGGTTTGAGGTCTGAGTTAGCATTTGTAAATCGTGTTATCAGACGGCATTTTTGATTGGGATGCACTCTGTATTCTCAACGTATTCCAAGATCGCGAGATGGACAAAGTTGAAGAGGCATTCATCGCGATCAGTGTATCCTAATCAACATCCCGATAGGTCGAATGCATTCGTTAATTATCTTTGATAATTAGCTAAGATTAAGCATTTGCCACTTCCTCGATGACGATATAGTCGTTTAATCTATGGCTTAGCCAATATATTCTGAATAACGCAATTGCATCGTGGGCAGCTCGCAGTGACTCTATGTGAGATGCGGCGTACACTTACAGGTCAGTTACCTCGGGATTTAGGTTCAATTTTGTATCTCGTCACAAAGTGACATATATTATCAGTCCTTAAAAGAACAGAAGTATCGTTTTGTGCAACAAAACGTATCAAGACATGCTGTAGGCTCGTCATTTAAAACGAAGTATGTATAATGAACACGCGAGTCCTCAGCTATGAGCTACGGTCCTCGTCTTATGTGGGACATATAGGATACGCGATTTCATAACGGTCAAATTACTAACTATATTGTGTTATCTTGACATGTAACAACTATGTGTCTTGTCAGGAGGACGCGGAATGGCTGGAAGTTTGAATGAAAATAAGGTCCACCGACTTTACTGATTGAAACTCTGAGTGGATAATCGCTGTTGGTTAACTGGAGGACAGGAGGCTGTTTCGCTCGGTCAAAGTGGTCATCAACTCTGAATGGCGATGCGACTCTCATGTACGAGTGGACTGAAACACGGTTTCATTCGCGAAGCCCAAAAATATCGAACCAAACAACGAACTTCGAATATCAGATCTAAGAATTAAGGTGAACAGAATAACTGATGGAATTCTGAACAAAACTTAAGCATATGCATCTCCTGGCTTGAGATGATTTAGGTCCTCGACGCACAATAAGCTCCGCGAAGAGCTCAGATTTTTAGGCCTATACTTGAAGACTTGTTTGTTGGTTAAAAATAGTTGAATACATTTGATTGACTTATGCCATAGATTGATGTAACGGTAAAAATGATTAATCTCGATTTGTGAATGGTAGGGTAAGCTTCCACTTGTCAGGAAATCGCAAGAACTCGCATGCCGATTTTCAGGGGAAGATCAAGTGTGACTGGTAATCTGTGAACGAGTCTATAAATCTAGAAATGTACCCCTTTGAATTCGGTCTACTCTATCCGGTAATACGAAAAATTGTAAGAGCTCCTTGCATGTACGATAATTTTGATTTTGGGAACGTACAGACAATTATCGTAAGCAATTTCTTCCACAACCTTATGATCGAATTAGGGTACTCACATTTGGCATCCGTACGTTGTTGGAGGGTTGCGAAAATCGCTAATCCATAGAATGCGAGGATCTCGATTCGGAGGCTCCCAGGCCATGACGTTCCAGGCATGACTGCAGCGTCGACCCTGTACCGTCAGACTGTTCTTTCATCTACATATCGTCACTGCTTATCTACAATTGTACCCGCACACCGCCTACCCCGCCTTCTATCCTCGTATTAACCGACGAATACACCAGACTTTCATCTCAACTATTTTGCGAAACCTCTGTACATGTTTTCGTATAAAGATTCAAAGTGCTCCCGAAAGCACGGTCGCGAGGAGGGATCAAGTTTACTCATCACTTGTATCCTGTACAGGTTTTCCATAAAAGAAAAAGGAATTGGCATTTTCCTTTTTGTTTCTATTTCCTTGATGCAAATTATGAAACATAGCTCTTCGTTCCCCGACTATTATAGCCTGGGGTATTTTATAACCAATCAGGAAGTCTTGGAGCTGAGTGGTGAGAAAAGACATCGCTGTTTGTTTGTTAAACTGACAGAAAGTGTCGCAATAAGCACACCTCGATTACACTCGGATATCGGGACGGCCATCGTACAGTTTACAGGTTGACAGTCGGTTAATCGGAACCAATGACTTGTCTTCTCTTCGAAGTGTAGCGATTCCTGCTGATCAGAAGATCTTCAGAAGCCAAGGAACCGTCTACGATACTTCAAAGATAAGTTTCGAAATGGGGGATACAGCAGCAGGTGGTAGAAAGCATAAACATCATCCCCGCGATGACATTGGCAAAGATGCGAAAGTCTCGGTTGCTGAAGTAGGTACGGTATAACACCGCATTACATCATTATGTTTTATATGAGTACCAAAGCAATACGATCTTCGTATACCATCAAACACGAACTGTGCAATTATGTCGCCGTTTTGCTTATCCCAAATTCTAGCGGCAGTCCAGTCGCGGCAGACTTCGAAAGCACCAACAACAAATTTTACAGAACCCAACGAAGACGCAGATTCTCAGTTAACTGGAAAATTTGCAGAGAAGGTATTACTGCGTCAATATCGAATTACCTAGGTCTAAACCTTTCGACGCGTGATACTTGGATGTATTTTGGATCGCGTAGGAGAAACAACGGGCGAAGGGAGTGCCCGTAGTGAAGCAGCCAAACTTCTACACGGATAGAAGGATTACCGCTGCTGAGTTTCAGCGACGACACACTTGGCTTCAAAAGACAAGGATCAGTGTTTCGCAGTCAAAGAATCGTTGCCGAATAACGAACGAGATCACGTTTCCGGAAACTTTCAACGGCCTTTATAGCGCGCGATTTTCTCCCAACGGTGAAGTCTTTGCAGCATCCTTCGGTACTGGTGGTATTCAGGTATGTATCATAAATCACAGGGATTATGCTGCAAAGATTCCTCTGGTTGTAAACAGGACAACGCATCTTCCGTTCATTTTCTGCGTTAGATCCGAAACGGTGAAACTGGTGATCTTAAAGCGACGCTTAGAAGCGGCATGGATACGTCATTTCCGGTAATGTGTTGCCGTTTCAATCCATCGCGAACAGAAATATTTTACGCGTCGAGTGCCTGCGGGAACATATTCGCTTGTACTACCAACACCCAGGAGTTCTCTCGATTCATCGTAGGTAAGCAAGAAGTCAAATAGTGACAAAGTTCTTTGAGAACCATAATTGATCGTGGAAGATGATCGAAGGTTCTGATTCTGTGGTCTCGTTATGTAATTCTGCTCATCGATTTGCAATCGATTTCAGAAAGTTATTTTCTATACAGAACCAAAGAATGAGGTAAACACCATCGACGTGAATGTTACTGGCGAGCACATAGTCTCAGGTGGAAAGGACGCCGGGATAAGACTGTACGATGCTGAAACTGGAAAGGTATGATTCGAAACATTGATTCCAACACATAGAGCGCCACAGTTTACTGTTTCAAGATTCGTTTTAGATCATAACAGATTATCGAAAAAACGCGGCAGACGTATTGGCAGACAAAGTGAACAAGTACCATCGTATGAGGATATTTGCAGCAAGGTTTCATCACGGACAACCAAATATCTTCATCACTGGTGGCTGGGATGACACTGTCAGGGTAATGACTGTTACAAACGCGTTTCGGACGCGTATAGTGTGTCTATGATAATTATTCTCTTACAGATTTGGGACAGTAGGACAAAGATGGGCTCTGTCCGAGTTATCAAAGGACCTCACATTTGTGGAGACGCCATTGACGCGAAAGTAAATTTCTCCACGCTCTGCGCGTATATCCAAGATTTTCATCCAGAATCGAAATCACATACCGCATAATTTCTATCAGGGTATATGATATTCCTGTATTTGTTCCTTCGTGGCACAGGATTCGAGGATTCTAACTGGTTCTTGGGTCGTTAGTGGTAGTCTTCAGCTGTGGGATATGACGAGCGGTAAATTAATAGAGACGATCAGTCCTCTGAACCGGCCGACTACACTTGACGGAGAATTTCTGTACACTGTGCAATTTTTCGATGGCGATCCTTACGGCGATACCATCCTGTGCGGAGGCTCAGGAACAAGTGCAGTCGAAGTTATCAGCCTCAAAGATAAAAAGGTTACTTGGTCTTAGATGATACCGAATTTTCGCGGTGTAGTCAATCGGATTGCTTCTTTGCGGCGTATTTTTTTCATCAATTAGCCTGAAATCACTGACTGACTCGTTTTCTTTACATTTATAGGTAATGGGTTCTTTTCACGTGAATAAAGCAGTCGTAGCTCTGGACAGCAATCGGTCAACGATCATTTTTGGCGGCATGGAATCCGTTATAAGAATCGCTGATTACAGTTGACTGACTAGCCCTAATTGTTTTTTTTTCATGGTATCTACAACGACATAGTTAATGTTCTCGTATTCCATTGGGTAGTTATGATCACAGATCGGAATTCGTTCATCGAAATAAATGAATAAATAAATAAATAAATAGTACCTATATATTTTTCTCGAAGTGTTCAGATCATTTTTCATTATTATAGATGAATGGTTGCTTCGAATGAGAATTTTTGCCATTCACATCAATCAGTAGCATATTCTTATCGTTAGTTCTCGAATTTCCGAAAGACCTGTATAATCTTTACACCGATTTTCAATTGTTACAAAATCCCTTCAACTTACTCCTGGAGCATATTTCAGACCAGAGCTTTTGTCAAAGAGATTTTCAGGGAGCAGAACGTCCGGTCCGATAAGAGGGCTTGTCGCTTCTGGCATCGGCATCATCAAAGTGGTAGAAGACATCGCCCAGCTTAAGAAAAAAGCCTAACTTATTGGTTCATCTGATATTGTGATGGTACGATACGTTTATCCGCCACCAGAAGGAATCGCGTGCTCTGAGAGCAGTGGTTTCAAAAGCAGCATCTGCCAGCCTAAGGACAACATCGGTATTTCTTGCGTATTCTCTTCAGGTACCAGTACCATCATTTTACATTCATGAATTTATAGGAAGCGTTTGAGATTGTTCAACGTCTGACTTATTCGAAAAGCGTTGCTCTCGTCCGAGAGTGAAATTTTCGAGTAGCTCTAAATTCCCATGGCGTCAATGCCGAATTTCTGTAATTTTTCCGCAGCAGGGAATACCGCCACAGGAGATAAACCATCGACAGGAGTTAGAAGGAAGTACGCGGTCCCCAAAGACAATCTCGGAATAGCCTGCCTCCCGACTACTGAATCCGTGAGACTCCGGGACATCCCAGAAGTGTCGGAGTATGATTCCTGTGAAGAAACTCACATCAACACCAACGTAAGTTCGCCTAGGATTAGTGACAAGGTAGAGATTGTGATTAAGCTATAACCCAGGATCCTTCCTGTTGACATAATATTGAAACGGTTTGTTCATTAATTTATACTATTATTGTTGCTCAAAGTAGCTTGAAGATCAATTAGAGCCAATTCGATCAGTTCGAATTAATTGATTATATTGAACCAGTAATTTCGGTCCGATTCGGCTACCTCGATAAACGCTCGTTTAGTTTGGTATCTGACTTGTGGTTCCGATACCCCGGTGCTCCCTGGTAATATTTTTGTAATTCTTTATGTTCCGTATTTAGAATGACACGCGAAAACCAGAAAAACAAAAATTACGTTCTGCAACTACGAAGATAACCGGTAGAGCCAGATGCAACGTTCCCAAAGATAATCTGTCAAGTTCCTGTCGACACGTAAACAGTAATGACTACTTTTCGAAATATTTTAGATACCTATTTTTCACTCAGCAAAAGATGAGGAGGGAATTTTACACAGTTCAAAATAATCATACATTTGATTACCATATATAGAAGGCGTAGCGATTGCACAAGTACGATTACGAGCTGGAGAAAATGGTAGACAGGTACGTTTGTATTTTCCATATCTATAATATAATATAACCCTTGTATATAGCTATTCATTTAACAGTCACCGATATTCTCATCCCCGTTGCTAATGTAGATCCAAAGCCGATCCACGACGTCTGGTAATAGAGGGTCAACGATCGATCAGTTCACACATTCAAATCCAAAAGAAAATATAGATTTTTTTGGTAATTTCTCCGTTGGTAAAATATTCACTCATACGTATCCTACGCTGTCTACTACATTGGAAATAATCGGATGTTTTAGATGAATCTGAGAGATCTATCCTACCGAGTAAAAAGGTGCAATCTAAGTCGACAGTAAGCAAATTTGTATTTTTTTGGAACACATGTTGTTTTGAAACACGAGGTGTCCTGTGCTGCTTTTTACCTCGTAGTATTCGCTATGTAGTAGAAACCATTTTGCTAGAAAATCTTGTGACCTAAAAAGATGGTGTCATGGCTATTGCCTGAGAGCTGTTCTATAATTGCTGAAAAAATTGATCATCTTATTTAGTCGCTAGACATCGGCATTAGCAATATAAGAAGACCGAAGCATAATCCAACGCAGCCTCGGAAGCTTATCGTTCCTAAGGATAATATCGGCTTCTCCGGTCGCCATTTGCGTAAGTTTTTTAAATGTAGCATATCAAATTGCTCTTCCGCATTCTGCGAGGATACCTCAGATATTTAGCACCATAACGTAAAACAACTTCCCAATATTTACTCCGTTTCAGAGAAATTCTTGATCCGATCGGGTGGTTCAAAACCGTCTGCAATCAACAGTCTAAAAGTAAGTTACCTACAGTCTTTGCATTGGATCTTTGTTGCGACCATAAAATTGATCTATCGAATTCTCGGAATTTTCCACAATCTAATACGTTTTCTCGGTCAAGAATAGGTATGCCTATAAATATTTTTCTTAGAAGATCTCTAGCGAGTCGGAGAAGAATGCATCGTTACCGAAGTCGTTGTCGAATTTCTCGGAGAACCGAACAGCTACTCAAAACAAATCCCTAAAAGCTGTCAGTAAACTTACAACACTTCTCTTATACTTGCATTTCTTACTTTCTTACTACTTGTCGTTCGTCAAGAGCGAGTGGTTTGACGAATTGATGTGCTATTGCGATCACTAATAACTCGACGAATATGATTTCTCATGTAGTATACGCTCATACCTATAATTAATATACTATCCTGATTATACCTAATTGAGAAATCCGTTCTCGCAAAGAACTCGCTTCAGCTAGACTGGATAATTTCTCGACTAGCAATACATTCGTCCCAACCAAATTTTTACGCCGTTTGTTTTTTTTCAGAGTCGTCTCAAGCCAGAGTAAGCGCTCCTAAACGGAAGAGAACGACTCGAATATGCTCTAACGAAATTGACGTAGTCTGAAAGTTTTTAGGTAGAAAATTCGTGTCATTTGTAGGGAACTATGATCTGTCAATATTTGGAAACTGAATTCCTGTGTGCTCCAATAAAACGTTAGTTTGTTAAGCTGAAAAAAGATTCCTATGACTAGATTACTTCGGTCGATCATAATCATATTCAAATAATAGCTGTGACTAACGGCCAAGTCACAGTTTCCACAATGCGTTACGAGTATATGTATAATGGAGTATAATAATACGATTGTTAACTCTAACTCTACTTTTTATATACCACCCTCAATTGTGAGACAATCTAAAAAGATTTCAGCGTAGTCAACTTTTCCGGTGGAGCTATTATTATTTTGTAATCAACTGCTACGAAATCGGTCGATAAACGGTTGATATATAAGAGACTGCTTTATACCGGTAGCGATAAACGATGCCGCAGCCTGATGTTTTTTTATTTTGTATATTGTACATCGTCAGTCAACGTTATGACCCATTCTTCCTAATTTTTATGGGATTATGTATTCGAATTTGAATTTGAATGAATTTGAGCATGAATATTTTGGCGCGCGGGATACGCATCGGCGCAAAGGAACTTAAGTTAGGCGAAATAGTTAGATTTAAATAATTCGGCCAAACAAACGTTGGCTTTTAAATGTTGAATTTTAAATAACTATGGCAGGATCTCCTACTGCGGAAATAGAACTAATATTTCTAGTAATCGTAGATGATAAAAAGTAAAATAATATGGACGAGTTTCGTTTTGACGTCACTCGTAGATCATGATTTCAAAATCAGAGACTCCGCGACCTCCCGTACTCACGGTTGCCTTTCATCTCTTATTTCAACTTCCGGGCCAAATGAATCGCACTAACATCACTTGGGCATTTATAAATAAATCGGAGACTGAATTTTCGGGTCAACACAAAACGCGGAAGTGAAATTCTTCTTGGGACGTCAGGCGCTTCCGACAAAACGCCACTAAATAGTATACTGTGGGTTTAATCAGTGCATACTGTACAATTCGGAGTCGGGAAGTGTCAATGGTGACTTTTTCAACATTTTTAGGTTACCTAACAAAAATTTGTATAGTTCTATACGTAGTATAAGTGTTGAATTATGAATAATTCGCTCGTTATTTAAAAGAAAAATAAGTTGAAAACTTTAGCTCGTCAAAGTAAATAAAAGTATTAATATTTGATAATTTTACCAAAGCACTTCTCTCTGACTTTTCACAATGAACTAACAATTGTATTGGCATATAGGTTTTTTTTTCTGTTAATCATTTCCCGTACTATTTACCTCTGTTTATTAAAATGATTGTAGAGTGTTTTTCATTTTTCTCTTTCCATTCCTCTATGTGTAAACTGCCAACATGTGAAATGAATGAGAAGCGAAAGGTGGGAACCAGAGGTGATTGATCAGATTACGAATGTTCTTACTTATCTTCTCTGTGAAGAGTTCTTCGTTTTCCCCACATCTTGAATAGAGCTTATTATCACAAAGGCCAAAACTATGAACTTCGATATATTATTTTAAGATACTTTTTTCTGACTTTAAACAACCTCACAATATATCCAAGCTCCACGAATGTACTTTTACTTAATGATGGAAAATTAGATGAATGAAAAATATGGACTCTCCTCCGAAAATTGATTCAATCAAGGAATCCGCACCACCGATTATTGTGCAGAATAATTCTCAGCAGTTGGATAGCGTTCAATTGAGAGCTGTATACAGTCATGTTAGAATTGGAACATATGCCGCAGAGTCATTTCCAAAGTGCAAGAATCGTCCGCCAATTATTGAAACGCCCCCAAAGTGTAAAAAGTAAGAGTTTTTTTATTATAAATAATCAATAACTCGTTTATATCTTTGTTTGCAAATATTCGTTCCACGTATCAAGCAGATTTATTCGATTTTACCATTAGTTTAGTAGAAAATACTATTTTTTTGAAATATTTGATCCTAAAATTAATTTTTGTAACATTCTATTTGCAAATCATGAATCATTCTTGTCATAAGAGTAGAATTGACGATATTGATGGAATAAGACTGTAGCTAGACAAATACACTCTCGAGATAATATATCCTTTATTTTTTTTTTATGGACTTGTGCAGAAAATTGGCTGCACCGTTACAGTAGTTATGTAAATCAGGAAATCAAATAAGTTATATACTGCTTAATTCAAACAAATCTTATTCTTCTAGAAATACCGGACCAGTCTTGAGGCTCTTAAAACGTCGCCAGAACTCAACATACCACTCAACAAAGTCTTGTGATAATATTTATGCCGTTAATAGGAGTTCTAATTCCCTGGATTGGCGGCTCGGCAACACTATTGACCACCAAGGTTTTTATTATTTAGAGATCCAGAGCTTAGGGTATTATTTTTTTGTCAATTTACGTATTGATATTATTTGCATGTAATTATAAGTTGGTTCTTTGGATTTGTTGAAAAATAATAAGAGCCATTGTTTTTGACTTATGTTTTCACTAATCGTCTATTCAGGAACCAAGTCCTCGGCAATCATCAGTTTGTCAGATTGGCTGGTGATAGGTGAATTTCTCAAAATTATTGAACAAAAAATAAACGTCTTGCAGCATTGTACAATAAAATAGGGTTGTCATAGATAGTACAATTCCTGAACTATGTCAAACTAGAAAATTGATGTATTTCAGAGTTTGGAGTCGTAAAACAGCATTGATCTTTTCTGTGATTCGTCACATCTGATTATCATATAATTTTCAGGATTTCGAGCTTCCCAAAGTAACAGCCTTGATTGGAGGATTGGACGAACTGTTACTTCTTGTTCCAATCAACTCGAATCTCAAGGCGAAACTCGCAGTGCCGAACAACTGTCAAGAAGTATTCCATCAACTCTCGGCAGCTTGCAGGCCTCAAACGCTAAGTAAGGATGTTCAATTGTCTCTGCTCTGTAGTACGGAACTAAAATTCGACTGTAGCCGGGTAAAAATAACTTCTCACGATAGAATCGTTGCATAAAAATGTAATGCCAATTTTCAACTTGTAAAACGTGTCAAATTATAGTAATTTTTGTATCTTCAAACGACCCACATCTGTTTTCCATCTAACTACAACCATCAACACTTGTAACATCTCTATCTTCACCAAGTCTTTGCCAGATGGAACTTCTTATTAGACATCTATTCTATGATTATAAATGGACTGAAATATTCTTAAGCCTAAAATGAAAGTAAGCAAGCGTTACTGTCAGTGCTACTCTACCCTTGCAGATCGAAGCTCGTTTCTTTTTTGAGACGTCTTTCACCGCGCCTTTCAAGACCTAGTAAAAACTCACTGCAGTCTTCCCCCATCATTTGTCCATGGGTTCAGGTTGAGTATTCTAAAAAATCGGTTGACGACAATAGAAGAGAAGATTCACAAGAAAGCGATACAAGTTTTCAACAGGAACTGAAACTAAACGAAATCAGAAAGAAGATAGCTGAACACTCTCTAACAAATTGCGCTCCCAAGGTGAATTTCTTCTTCTACATATATGCATGGAGCATTCTGTGTTAGATCACTCACTCCCCCAAAGTGAAGCGCGATCATTTCTGCATTGAAAGATCTTCCGTTTATTATCGCATATTGAATGATCTATTGGCTTTGTGAATCTGATTATAGACGGGTGGAGTAAACGTGCCTAGTGTCGATGAAAGACCGGCGTCTTATCCTAGCATTCGTATTGAAGGGCCAGAGAATCACTGTGCTTTACGCAGCTCAGGATCGTAAGTATTCTAATGTTGTTGATCTAAGTTATTTACCTTTTATAAGTTTTCATTTGTTTATGTAATGGGCGACAGAACTTTGCTGAACAATGTCTATCACGTCAAGATTATTTCTGCCTTCTTTCTCATTATGTTAAATTATCTGAACACTTGATATGCTAAGAATGATACATTAAGTATATTCTTCATTGTTTTTCATGTTATTGAATAGCGTGGCAAAGTTCATTATCAGCTCTGTTTATAAATGTGCGTTAAATTAATATGAGATAATATCAATTTTTCCTCTATGATTTGTGGAACACAGCATTTTGCATGTACAGATTGTGAGGCTTGATTGTTAAATATTCCAGTTGACTAATGGATGAAATTTTCTTGTACATAGGTATACAACATATCATATATAATAAATGTTTGAGAATGTCTATTGTATTATACCTCAATTTAATCCCTTAAGTAACATTGTGGCGTTGAGTGCTGCCTTCAATCTGCACTGAACATACTTTTCTACTTTCTGAATATGTGAACTTATAACAACTTCTAACTCTTGATGAATATCTATTTATACATCTTTTAATTACTAGTGCAGATTACAGTAGCAATTAGCAGAAACAATATGCACGTAATCTGCTTACGCTCATCTCGATCCTTGATGTGTGTTTTGCATATATTGTAGTATTGCCGTTAGATTGTGTGACCAAGAGGTTCCAGCCCATAAGACTAATGTCTCCCGTTGCGTAAAAGATTGGAATTTCCAGTGAACAAAACGATTCGGAAGAATTAAACTGAATTAGAATCTTAATTCTTCAAGAACCGAATTCACCCACTTACGAAATCAATCCATTTGAATCACTTCGTTCAATCCCAAACTAGATATCACAACTAATCGAATTTGCTATAATAAGAAGTTATTGAGTCGATCCGCTGGAATGAATTTGAAATTTTTCTAAATTTATTGAACGGAATTGAAATCTCTAATGAGCCAATCTGTGTTTCAAGAAATACAGATTAGTAAGTTTCAAGATCAGTTTGTTTGAATTTTCTTAAATTTTCTTCGTTTATTTGCATATGATAATGTAATTTGTGACCTCAAGCATGGAGACTAGATTATCTTTTTTCAACATAAGTAATGTATAAATGATATTCGGTTTTCTGATTTTGTGATTCAATTAATTTGTTCTTTTATGTCTGAAAATATGAGAGAAATGAGTTTACGTACTTTTACTTATTACTGCGAAAGAGAATTAATTAGCAATACAATCGCTGACAACAAATCAATCATCTCTTTTGATTTATTCCATGATGGCCGTTGATAGAAGAAATAGAAAATTAGTGATTTGTATTCATTTCATAATGTTATCTACACACTAAAATTAATAATTAGTTTTCGTAGTTACCTAATTAAAATGAGGTAAACATGGGTTACAATTTGACTGAAAAACTTTGTTTAATTTTATTCGTAATAAGAGCATACTAATGTATAGAAATAGTCTTTACAATAATGGTTAACATATTTGTTGCATCTACAGGTTTCAGGCGTTCTATAAACCAGACATAAATGATTGTCTTGCGGGGGTATATGAATCAGTGCACCATCTTTTTGACTAGGATCAATATAATCTATCGTAGCATCTTCCGTTGCGTTTTGTGTATGAAATTGTAATAAAACATCCAGAGTTCCTGGCTTGATATCTTTCTCTTCATTGTCCGACTCTACAATATCAGATTCAGAGTTGCTGTATGGATCTGACAAGTAATCTTCTATGTCAGAGGATTCGATTTCGCCTGATACACCTGCCGTTGACTCTCTTTCTGACAAATTTTTATAATCTGATGATACATTTTCAGACATGGAGGCTTTGCCTTTTTCCTTAGGAGATTTATCTTCGATTTTTGTCTCATTTCCTTCTTGTGAATTGTTGAGGGTCATTTTCTCAGGCACAGATTGGTCTTTGATTTTCATAGGTATTGTTTCATGGCTTTCTGCGGCTACAGGCTTTAAATGCTTACTACATTCCTGGCAACTTTCCTCATTCTGTGGTTCATCGGTCCCATTGTTTTCAGTTTCTTCTCCTGTATCTTGGATAGATTTAGTTACCTCTTCGTCATCAACCTCTTCATTAGTCCCGTGGTCTTCAGTTTCTTCTTCTGTTTCTTGAATAGATTCAGTTACTTCTTTGTGATTGATTAGCATATAACAGCCTCGCGACCATCTCTGCAGTTCAATTCTCATCTTTGGCTTCATCTCTTCCGTTTCTGGTACTAAATCCAACTCGGTGTATTGTTTTAGGAGATGAAAAATGTGGATAGATTTAAAAATTTTGTACAACTCTTTCAATGTCTTTGGCAAACTATCTTCACTCGCTATTTCATAATTCTGTAAATCAGCAGGACCAATTTTTTCCCATTTAATACTTTCGCTTTTTACATCGACGCTCAATGCTTCATATTTCTCGGGTAACAAAAATTCAGGAAGATATATGAATGAATCTTTTTCAATTGTCCTTTGAATCTTTGTTACAATTGTTTCATATAAATAAATCTTAGAGATATGTAATACTAAGTCTACCTCCATTTGTTCAGGCTCAAAATATTTACAAATCTGTTCCGGCCTATGCTGTTTATTACTAACTTTCAGTGGTCCATGGAACCAGCCGTTAATCGATAATCTCACTTTATTCGGTGATGTTATTTCGGCAACTTGATGGTATGAATTATGTACAACTTCAAAAAATACCAAGGAATTATATTCCGGGATTAGAGACCTTACGATGTTATTTGGTCGGCCGAAATCATCTGTATCGAATATATCTAACGCTCCGCCATCTTCAGCGGTCCAATCTTTGGACAGATATAAAATAAAGGCAATCCTTCTATCACCCATATTGTCGTCGTGGCACAGAAGGTAATCGGTATCAGAGTAGCTCGCACTAGACATTGATATTTTTCCGGTTAAATTAATTCTAGTATTTTCTTCCATCCAGTCTGTTACATCGAATTCAAAAGTTCTGTACAAATGTGCGATGCATTTTGATTCCACATTGGCAAAGTCTTCGGTTTGTTCGAATTGATATAAGTCCATAACTTTCCTGCTGCGTTTCACCTCTCTTATTTCATCTTTTATTTGCGAAATAAAATCATCGTCTTTTAAAAAATTAGATATTTTACAAATTTTAAAAGGTTCAGTGATTATATCTATTTTATCCGTTTTTATGGCTGTTGAGCTATGCCAATGTTTGTTAAAGAGTTCTTCGAATTCTTCCGAATCCACGTGTTTCGAGATTATCGAACGTTTAAATTTTTTAACACACGGTTCACCTTCATCTTTTGAGTCCAGACTTTTAACGTTTTTATACATTTTTTTCCGACGTGTTCTTTTATAGTACTTGTTACACGTTTGATATTATAATTTGATTTGCTGCTCACGTGTTGGGTAGTCTTCGTCGGAGAAGAGGTTAGCTCACCTGACAAGTTCAAAATTCAAATTGCAAGAAATGGCAGTTGCTTGTCGAAAAAGTAATCGACAAAATATGAAAGGCTACTCGACTTTTACAGTAGAAGAATTTCGAAGTATTGATAATGTTACATTAAAATTATGTGGGCAACTGCCGGTACGGTTGAAATTTTAGACTGCTGAAAAATACTAGAGATCCTTAAAAATACGATCCTGAACCCTGACATCTATGAACAGTTGATCGAATAGCTAGTATTCCGGGAACATGCGCAGTACTGTCAATAGATTTGTGTAGCCGACCGAATTGTTACGGTTAGAAATTTACCGTCACTAAATTGACCCGTTAATAAGTATTTAACCCGAATAGTGAACTTATATCGGATATTTATCTGCATGTAAGATTACTCCAAAATTAGGCAGGAACCTTACAGCAAGCAGAAATCTTTGCGGATCGTTCGTTGATATATATTTTAGGTTCGTAAATTTATTCAAATACCCAGATACCTACATTATTGCGCATATCCTCGACGGAATGACGAACATAAATCGGTAAAATGACGTTAGAATAAAACCGACATCAGAATAGAACGATCAGAAATACTGTTTGAAAAAGAGCGCTCTTGAAAAAGGTCGAGGTTTGATTTGTAGATCGCGCAAGTGTCAACCAGCAACAAAATGGCAACCGGTTTTCACGTTTGACGGGTGTTGTTGGGCGTACGAAAATTTGGGGCACACCCTGACCTCTAAATTACCGGAGTATTATTCGCATAATCTTTAAATAAAAGAGAAAATTGTGGTTAGAATACAGCGCAGCAGGGATCTGAAAAATCAAGGCATTGCTTAAACGTGAGTAAAACATAAACGACACCGAAAGGCAGTACTTTATTCGAAAACGTGACATATCGCATGATCTGACATGTCTTGAGGTTGGATTAACGGTGTGTATCGAATTATCTTCTATTTATGAGGGCGGGGTTTATTGAATAAACCGACAAATATTATGTGGGCATCGATGCATGCGAGCCGTTCTTGTCATTATATCCTTCCTGTTGCACGATCTTTCTTGAATAAATTTGCTCTTGACATTAGGAACGGGGCGTCCTACACTCACTTGCGCGTTGACAGTTCGTTAACGATTATTATACGTGTGTATATTTGACAGTAACGGTGTAGTCAGCTGTAAATAGATAAACATACGTCTTACTCTTATCTAACTGGCACACTGTGGGCATTGTTATCATTTTGAGTTTGGTGGCCTCAGTTCTAACCAAACTTTACGTGATCCACTTCGTAGCTACAATTACGTTATTTCCGGTTTTGTTAAACTGTGAACATTAACCTTAACGGTTTATCATTCAACGTTTGTCTTTGTTGATCTTTTCTATCACTGGTATATATAGACCGTCATGCCTCAACCAACAAGTATTATAATTTCTGAAATCTATACAACCTATGTCTACTTATTATATTTAGTCAAAAAACTTGACTCCGCATACATGTTCAGCAAATATTTCATTTTGACAAAGTAATTTACACAATTGAACTTTTCTCAGTAACTTCCTAGCCCCGGTACTGAGCTATTACTTAAAGTCATATTCCTTTCATTCCTAATCACTTGTTCTAAATGTTTATTGTGCGCTGTGTCCGGGGTAGTCTGGCTGTTAGGTAATCGACCGCCTTCTGGCACATGTAGGTAGAAGTATATTCATAATAACTGTTCTAATGTTGATATGCGTAAGAGATAATTATCTTGTAGCATAAATTGAGAGATTATGAAAGATGATTTTGATTCTAATTATTGGCAACGTTCTTGCGAAATGTTTTAATGGTTTTTAAAACCGAAATGGAGTTAGCATTTAGATAGTTTAGGTAGGATTTTGGCAATCGGGATCGGACTGGTAGAGTAGAACTTGTTAAGTATTTATCACTACCAAAATCTCAAATTGAATTATATCCTCAATTTGACTACCAAGTGTTAGAAATTATATGCCAGGCATAACAGGTTCCTGAGCTCCCCCTCCCAGAAATTATTATAGCTGTGTAGGCGTGCACGGTATAAAAAACCAGCATCAGGTTATTTGGCCTTTGCGGGAATCGTCAACATGTACATTTTTGTAAGTTAGATTGATTTTCATTTTTTTTTTTGCGCAACCGGAGTCGGTATGTACGTTTATACATTGCAAATTTGTTTACTTGGATGAGTAGATTTTTAAAGCTTAGTCATTAAACTTATTATTATAGAAGGTGTGTCGTATCTCAAGGTATAAATGTCTCTTTCGCTGCTGAACATTGGAAAATTAATTTCTTGACAAATGTTACAAACGTTTCAAAAGAAATTGAATATAAGTAGAACCGCCACTTTTCAATCTTGTTGCTTTGGAATTGACGATTTCATGTCTAATTGTTCTCCCATTTTAACGACAGGAGTTTTGCCAAGAAATCTATTCGCTTGTTTTCAACATGGAAAAATCCATTTGCCTAATCGGATTAAACTGGAATCCATTCGCGAGTAACTTTTTATGATATCGCCATTCGAAAACTAAAATACGTATTTTACAATAACTGAAAAATAATAGTACTGTATAAATACCTCCTTGAATACAGCGCACCTCAGATACGCTTGGCGATTGGAATGCAAGAGATTATTCTAAAAACCAGTAGGCTGCCGGACTCATCATACACTTTATGTTCAGCGAACAAAGTGCTTCCGTAGATGAGCATTCTTTTATGTCAATAATTTTTCTCAAGTTAAAATAATTTGCGTTTTGTTTAACTTATCATATTATTTAAAATAATATTTTGATGAGGAAGAGTCCAAAGCACAAAATCTAAAAATCGTCGTAGGTGTATCGCTTGATTGGTTGATGAGCATTTTTTCTGCTCTTGTTTGCTCCGGATGGACACAAGAATAGCTTGATTTGTTATTATACAGGAAATTTAAAATTAGTCATGTTCTAACTCTTATAACTTATTTTCGAGAATTAAGTAATCAGCGACAACAGTCGTTACATAAATTGGAAGCACGACAATTTTTCATAACAATCCGCGTTGATCGTTTCTCAGATTTGAATTGTTAAATTCTTTTTCTGTTCAGGCAGGAAGCCTCTATGAAAAAAGGAAACAAAAATCTAACATTTTTCTTTTGAAATGAAAAATTTTTTCATCCACGGAGACTACCGAGTCATTTTATTGGAACAGTTGCATAGTTTTCATTTCTATAACTATCAGTATTACTGAATAATTAATTATCTGTCATGAGTTTAATTGAAATCTGAACTGATTTTTCTCATAATTCTAGAGAATTAGGTTTCTCAGCAAAAAAAAAATTAAAACATTACTGAATTTTAATTTCCTATGTAATATGAAATTAGTTGAGTTGCTCTACTATCTCAACGGGATCAGCATATTTTCTAAGCTCTGAGAATCAATTCAGAGCCACATAGATTCATTCTTTCGACTGATTGTATGAAACAATTCTGAACCATATCGCACATCTTTTCAAGTTCTATTTCATACACATAATGAATCACACGCTAATTAGAACCCTCTTTCATACACTATAAATATTTTTACTCGCGACCAGACTAATTTGGAAATATTCAGATAAATCCCTGCATGTAATACGTGTAAAAAGTATGAATTAATTTGGTATAAGCTGTGAGGCTAGCCGCAAAGTTTTATCCAAAGAGTATTACATATTACTACTCAATATATAAATGCAAATGTCTCATGAAATTATGACGGTTTAGATATAATAAATTGCATAATATTCTACTACTGGCAATGAATTTCTATTTTTATTAAATTCTAGTTTTTCTTATTTTATTGAATGTATCCCTGAACATATTTTGTTTTGTTTATCACTATCAAGATATCTTTATAAATCTCCTTCAACTTAGCAAGTAATTTCTAAGGCTGTGTTGTTTTTTATATACAGTACACGTTAATTCCTATTATATCACATAAGTTTTTGTTCAGTGCTAATCCCGTCTTACTGAAAATTAATTTTATGTTTAATATTTAATGTATTTAGAAAAATTGTCCTCAAATCGATGTAGCAACAGTTATACCTAATAAAAGTATGCACGTCATAGTTGCACACAATATATATTTTGAACCTTTATATTGCCTTTTGTATTATGAACTGTTGGGTTCTTTGCACCCCGATTATGCACCAAACTTTATACAATTAAGGCGATGCTATGGTCACTGCAGAAATCGGAATTTTCTCCATAATTCGTAAATGAAAATATCAAATCAATTTTTGCTCTTGCATTCAATAATTTATACATAATTGGATTAAGATAGTGATTTGATTTCCTGCAATCAAGGTAATATCGGTGGACCAAGAACGGGTATACCATCGTCTTAACACAATGTTCACGTTCGTAATTGCTTTTTGCATGGCTGTTGCACCAAGGAAAGTTAATCCTTGTCGAATCCTGAAAAACAATTTTCCACTAATAATTTAAACAATATATATATTTTAGCAATAATTGATATAATAATTCTAAGGAATTCTAAGAAAGAGTATTATGTAACAGATTAACTCTCTGTTTAGTTTAAACCTATGCACACCCATTTCTTCTTCGTATAAAAATGCAATTTTGTACTTGGATGAATTATAATTCTGAAATGTGCATTCCATGTAGTCTTCTAAGTATCAAGTGTTTAATTTATACAAGTATGTATGTTCGTTTTGCTGTTTTGTTATTAGTTTCGATATACAATACTCTAAAATAATTTTTGAGGTTTTGTATGACGTACATGAAAGTGGTAACTAATATTCGTTCAACAAAAAAAAATTGGTCACACTCTCTAGTAGACAACATCTTTGACATACAAAGTTACTGTGATTATTCACCGTAATTCATTAGCATGAAAAGAGTACTTGACGAATGGAAGTTACAGGTGGATAATAATTAATGAAAATACTTGAGGCACAAGAGAATGATCATTCGAGCATGAAAACTATTTCAAGCCCATGAGAATTAATTTTCACAAGAAATTTTTCTCTCTATATTTTGCATTTGCTAATGTTATATGCCTTATGAAAGTTACTTTTCGTGAATGTTATGTCTTGCCTCTGTGAATAAATCGTTAATGATTAGTGTGCTTCTACAGGTACTATTTGACTTTCAATTCAATTTTCTAATCAATTTTTATCTGATACGAAATGCAGATAATGTTGACGTAAGAACAGTTACTGTAAAATGGTGAACATGTCGGAATTATCTAACGTGCTTGAATTGAATTATAACTTTAATGACAAATCATTGATGAATTTGTCAAGGTGAAAGTTTTTGTAATTAATGCAAATTTCATTTAGTGAAATACCTAAAATCCTTTCCTGCATTCAGAAACTTGTTTAAATTTTTTACTTCAAACCAAAGCCGATATACAACATATGCTAATTCAACTGTGTATAGAATACTTCATAAAATCTCGAGAAAAATAACTACTCAATGGATATTTTAAGTAAGACAATGTGCTGGCAATAATCTTACCCATTGCCATCATGAATGGCATTTGAAAATGAAATATTTACAGATATTTATTTAATGAAGAGTAAAACCAAAGTGGTTTTCCAGAATAGGATATCTTTAGACTAATGTAAAAGGGGCTCCTGGTAAGTGACACTGGAGCTAATCCTAGGTGGCTATATATAAATGCAAATAAACCACCCTGACTACTGAATTCCTTCTATGCTGACTATCTCTGCTGTACTTTCTGGTGCAGTAGAAAAAGAAAAGTTAATATATTAAAGTTTCGTTTCATACTGAGATCAACAAAGTAAATCACTTCAGCATGATTTTTTTTTCTTATTCATCAGCATTAAATATTAAATTACATTAGCGATCAAAGTAAGGCTGGAGAAGACTGTAAGTTTTGAATTATGTTAATGGAAAAGGTAAAGGAGAACATCATCAGGTATATTTTTATATACGTTAGAGTATTTGCTGGTATATAAAATTCATTCTGAATATATGTTTATTTCATAATATAGTATAGCAGAATTATAACATATTTTCTGTAGTTTTCAAACAGTCAAACAGTTGAATAAGCAAATAAAATGTCGTCGTCTTTTCTATGAAATTTATTATAAAAATATCTCGCGTTTAAATTCAAACCTGCATTCCCAGACAGACAGAGTAACTCGTTTGCAACTATGCGTATATGCAGCTTATGCGAACGTTCTCTCACTAACTCCGAAATAAACGGAGTTCAGTTGTTCAATTTCGTGATATAGGGCACATGGCAATAATATACCCTTCCTTGTTAAAAGTTTGTAATAAACTACCAGTTGATATAGTGTTATAATTATGATGACTGATATAATTTTTCTTCATTAATTAAAAATCAATAATCATGAAAGTCATAAAGTAGTGAAATAATAACTAGGAGAAAGAACACCATACTTTGGAATCTTTATGGTCCAGACCGATTGCGTCAAAGGTCGATCTCAGATACTTTGAAATTTCAACAATTCAAATCACAATTCTAGATTCGTGCGTTTTTGTATATAATTATCAGTAATAATAAAATTCGTGTAGATTTTAGTTTTTCTTAACAATGACAGAATGTGAAATGCATAGACACGGATATGTTCTTTAAAGCCAAGTCACACATATTTCCCATCTGTGCTAAGAACAGTCCCAGTTGTATATATACACAGAAGCACACCACAGTTTTTTTTTCGAGTGTTCCTAAAATATCCAGGGGAACCCTGTTCTTAGTTTAGGGAGAGAGTTGATATGTTAGGGAGATAGGATTGTCTGCATACCATGTCAGTCTGCCTTCACCAGTCGTGTTAATAACGTCAAGAGTTATATATTCTTATGCGATACTACTAATAAATTGTAATATGGCTAATTTTGAAGTTACCATCCCATTGAGTGTTCTTTCCTTACTTATTTTCACTTCAACTGATTCAGTCTGATAACAAGATATAGGGTAGGGTGTTTGGAGATTTAAATTTAAAATCTTATCTACTACATTAAAGAGAAATAATTCATATAAATCATGCCATTAAAGATTGAGAGTGGTAATTATACAGTGAATGATGGAGGAAAGAAAAATCTTTCGAAATTTTTCCCGTGGAAGCATTGGCGACGAAGGTACCTTTAGCTTCATTCAAATTTTTGTTGGAATATCATTTATTTTATATAGAGGGTGTGATGTATAATGATTTCAAATGCTTCGGATTAGGTTTTTGTTTAGTATTTATCCGTCCCAGCTAGTATGTAATCTTATTGTAAGTCGTAAATCACGATTGTGTTTTGTATTAATTTGATGCACATACATTGTGTTACATGGAGACTGTATTTTTGCTATTATATTTGAAGCACTTTTGAATCTCACAAAGCTATTTTTATACCTCAAGTGTATGTACTGAACAATATGAACAATGCACTGTGATATAAAAATCGCTACTTGTATTATAACGATAACACATTTGCATTAACAATTGCTTGACTTTGCACTTGGTCATGGCTGTTTCAATCAATACTCAGATTGATACTTGAAATTCATGCTTTCAATGATGTTATTTCGAAATTTGGAAAACTCTAATATCTGTTCATAATTCCGAATAAAAATATCTTCAACTATCCGCAGGTATAGCCTCTGAATTTTGCCAACATTTCCACAAAGTTTGGCACATATGTTTGTCAGTATCAGAATTTGTTTGGTCTAAAAGTGTATAAAATTGAAGCATGAGTTCTTGTCATCGGTTGTTAGTTTTAACAATAGCTTGATTAAATCTTGGTGAATGAAAAAATCGCAGTGTCCACAACGATCGTGGAGACCATCGTAGCACAGTGGTTCACAGTGAAGTGGCGGGCCTGGAAACTGGGAACTCGAGGGAAAACTGCGCCACAGAAGTGGTACCAGGCGGTGGGAACACCAGGGCCACCCTTCGCCTCAGGCCACTGTCCCTCGCAGTTCAGCCCTTACATTATCATCAGCTGAGCTCCGACGTCACTGGGAAACACTTTAATATGACCAGCCAGGAGAGTATCGGCAGTTGTAGCCTCGACGTGGATACTTCGGCCTCTGACCGATCAGGTTCGGCCCTCGATTGAATATGTCAGAATGATAATGTCTTGGAGTTGAATAATCATATTAATCTATAGCATCTGGTGTTGTTTATCTTGTTATGTATGAAGCTTAGAATTTTCTTACATACTTTTCTTTCAGATCCTTCGTTCTAGATGTGATATGTGATATAATTAATCACCATAATTCTTGAATGCACAGTTAAGAATTCATCCATGTATGTGATTTTGCATTTTGAATCTTTGATTTTTGTTTAATCGCTATCTTCTGCTATTATTTTCAGTTTATACTAAAATGATGAGATGCATGCCTAGGTTTCTTTGTATATCATTTATTACCTCACGGTAAATATCAACAAGTTTTTAGGCATATTTATTCCACAGTTTGCTTCAAATACTACTAACGATGGGTCATTCAAGTACCTATAAATGTTCAAATTATTTTTAGTATTTTCCTTCTTCTGTTGGTCTCTATGAAAAATTTTGTTCTTGTGAATATTGCATCGTTGATGTAACAATATTGTTTCTCGAATGCATCGAATACATTACTGGAGAAAATAATTACTTCCATGGAGTTAAAATGACGAAAGTAGTTGAGTAGATTATGACCATAATTACATGCACATATCTAACGTTATTTATCTGAATACAGCCACATTAGTCGAAATGGAATTCATTTATTCCTGTATTTATCAAATTTATTCAGCATTTGCACCAAAAGTTGCGTTTACATTATCATTTCTATAACGATATGATTGGTTGCCTTAGCTTGTATAGTTAATAAAATTTCACAGGGTCCACAGCACGTCTTCATTACGCATTGTACACTATGGATAAAACTCAAAGTCTTTAAACCAATGTAGAAAGCTGATTGTAATTAGCTTAGTGTATTCCTAGAGTAGTACTTTTTGCCTGACTTGTGCCAAGCCAAGTTAACTTTAGTTGCTTTTATTGTTTTGCAAGTGTGCTCGACGATGTGATTCCAGGCTATTCCTGTTAACACCGTAATGTTCTTCAGTACGAGCTTGCATTCAGTTGATCTAGATTATTATCTCCGCACGGTCTTCGGCAAGAGTGATACAATAACATTCGAATTACCTAGCTAACATTATAAATTATTTACAACTTCGTGATTGTAATACTCGAAAGTGTTTCAATTATAAAGCTTGAATGATTGTTTTTCACCAATGTGAAGAAAAGTGGTTTCTAATATATCGAAGAATGCTTTTACCCTTTCATTTTGAAATTACAAATCAATTTTCAGACATTGTTGCCCTGATCCAAAATTGTGCAATTACTCAAGATAATTGGATACCAAGTGACGCGATATATAGGAGTTTATTATCACTTTGATTGACATGTATTCATTTTATACTTTCAATAATTTAATTTGTTATTGAAAAGTCTTAAAGTGTTGATGGTTTATTGAAAAATTTCTTACAGATACTGCAGTAGGTTCTATATCTGATAAAACCTTGCACAGTCTAAGCCTCTCTTGTAACGGTGAGCTTACTCCGTCTCCCGATATATTACCAAACGGTAAAGAAGACACGATAGAAGAGATAAGTTTTGATGCAAACAAAGAAAACATAAGTAATATTCATCATGAGAACTCAGAACCAGAACAGCTGACAGCTAAAAAACCATCTTACTTAGGTCTTGCCTGTAGTATAAGTGGCTACTCTGGTATCACACGATACGATAGTAAGTTACGGGAAGGATTCAGATCTAGAGATACCAGTCCTGGAACCAGACTTATCACACGAGATACCAGCCCCGCAGGCTTCAGGTATTTTACTTTGGAAATTAATTAAATTTCTGTAGTAGAATGATAATTGAATTATTCAATGTATCTTTATGCATATATTAAGTATGCTTACATGTGAAAACAGATCCAGTGAAAACCTGAGCCTACCGACTCAGCCTCCCTCAAAAAGTCTATCAATATCCCCACTCGCAATGGAGCGTCAAAATGGTTTCTCTAATGGAGTAAAAGAAGAGTATAAGATCCATACATTTGTTGAGACTAGAAGTTCAATCAGCACTTGTCAAGGGTTTAGCGAAGTAGACAAGGGCTTGCCTTTGCATAATACTTTTGCTGATATAAGCCCAGTAAGAGGAAATCCGGATATCTCTCCGATAAAAAAAAGTCCAGGAATGGTCAGAGTCGTGGCTTTTAGTCAACAGAATAAAAGTTTCATGTCAAACGTTAATGAAGCTTCACCAAAGTCTACCAGTTTCAATAGTTAGTATTATCATTTATAATCTTTATAAAATACTTTTAAGTTATTAATATTAAATTGAATTTTCTCCAATTTACAGTTTCAAATACTTCAATGACAGAAATGAACATGACAAATGGCTCTTCTATGGAGGAGACCTTCAACTCGTCGTCGAATAGTGAAAAATCTTTCATTCAACAAAGAGTGGAGAGATTGTATGGGCCGGGAGCGCTGGCGCAAGGATTTTTCTTCAAACGTAGTGCTAGCAAATTAAATACCAGCGATTGTTTCCTCAACAAATCGACGAATAATAATAACGATGTTTCAACTGACGACGTAAACCAAGAGGAATCATTAAAATCTCTACCAGTTTTAAGACATCTGAGACCTGAATTTCGAGCGCAGTTACCAGTCGTTAGTCCTAGGAAGCCAACTGATGGTAGTGAACAAGTCATTAAATCATCACAAAGGTAATTTAGAAAAAGTTACCTATATTGGTTGGTTTAATTTACAACGAATAAAGAGATTTTCTCGCACAACAATTTGTTATACTCAAATACTAAGATACAATAATCAATTAATGTTCATTCTACAGAGTAACTTCATCGGTTCAAAAAACTGAGGAAAAAAGTAAACTTTCCTCAAGCACGATAGATCTGAATAGTTTTATAGGAAGAAATGAATCCATTGGTAAATTGAAGCCAAATATTACCAGCTTGAAGAATATACCCGACCAACTGCCGGCTGCTTTGGAAGTTGTCTTACCTGTTCTAGAACCAAGCGCAAGTTTACAAAATATAGCCAAGCATGTCCAAGAGGCTGTTGAAGAAAAAGACGGTCATTACTTCATTAAGGTAAAAACAGAACGTATTTATATTCACAAATTATGCATAATAGCAATTATATTTCCTTTAACTATTGATTTCGTTTTTTCAAAATAATTTCGTCACCAATACTTCGAATTTATTTTTACATCCATTTCGTAATATTTCTGCAGATGTTGAAGGCTGAAACAGAAAGGCTATTGTCCTTAGCTGCATCTGCAGAAGCCGAACTAGCAGGTGGTGATCCAACTGTACTGCCTGAAGAGGCAGCTGGAAAGTTAAGATCAGCTGCAGGAAAAGCTAGGCTCCTGGCGACTCAAAAGATGCAACAATTTGAGGGACTATGCCAAAAGAATATAGTAAGTATTTTTTTGGCGTCATCAATAAGCTACATTTATTGCATTTCAGTATCAACACAAATCAAATATTATACCATGATTTCATAATTTTAGACTATTGGTAATTCATGAAGTATTCTAATTCTGATTCTCAACATGCATGTCATGAAAATTTTGGTTCCACAGAATCAAATACCTGGCGAGGAATTCCCGACCACTAATGAAGACTTAGCTGGTTTCTGGGATATGGTGATGCTACAAGTTGTTCAAGTCAATGAACTATTTGATCAGATTCGAAGACTGAAAGATTCACAGTGGAAAGAGGTATGTTTATCCCGGTATAAATATTGCCTGTATTAGATATTATTAAATTTACAATCTCAAATCTTCTTGATCTTTGGATTAATCAGAAAGTCAAAAGAAAATCTTCAAGCTTTAGAAGAAATCGAGATCTTAGCAGGTCAAGCCTATATCAGAATCGAGGAAATACTGAACATAACATTTCGCTAAGTCCAAGAGGCTGTTTTGACAAGTTTAATACAAGAAACTTGAAACATCAAAAGTCAGACAATCCTCAGCAGATGTACACAGACTCAGAACATACACTATTTGCTCGCGAGTTACCCCAAACTATCAAATCAATTGTGAATAGCGAAAACGATATTATTCCACGTATACCTTCAAGCATTACGAATCCTTATTGTGAAAATACGAAAAACCTCACTCTATCAACTCTGGAAGAAGTTAAAGTGGATCGTGGAAATCGATTCATTAGAAATTTGATAAATAACAGGCCAATTCGGAGAAAATACTTTTCCAGAAAGGCAGTTCCATATAAACGTAACTGGAAAATGATCAATTCATACAAACCAGGAAATAAAGTCGTAGTAGAGGTAGTGCAAAACGAATTCAAAGGGCATCACGTTCAATTGGTTGAAAATAAAATGCTGTTTCAATCTCACAAAGTATGTGGGCCTGGAGGAGAAACCTTAAATTCAAATTCAGGGCTATATAAAGACTTTACTTGTACAAGAGATTCAGAAATGCTCACCAAAATACCTGTTTATATGTCTCGAATAATTCAAAATCAAACTGTTTCATCATTTGCATGTTTGAATAAAAAAGAGTCTTCGGTAATGAATGGAAGCACATCAAAGACTTGTTCCGCATTCAGTAACGAGGCATTATTTTGCGGAAGTTATGATTCGAGATGCTTGAAAATGATGTCGCATGAGAAAATTATCACTTGCCACAGTTATAGTAATTATACAAATCACACTAATATATTATCGACATCGGTGAACTTACAACCCTGTAACGTACAAAATTATAATGACATACGACCAGAGAACTGTTTAATTGAGAGTAATGAATCCGTTCCCAAAATTAAAGAGCTTATGAGAGGTGGAAAAAAGAAAAAGCTGAAAACTATGCATTTATCCAGTCGATTTTCTGACATGTTAGATCTGAATGAACATATGTGTCAAACATTGAGTGAATATGCTGCGAAATTTAGTTGCAAACGAAAAGAATTGAAAAATTTAATATCAAAATTCAAAAAACTGGACTCTGTTTTAAGTTCTGCAAGATCTTGTACAACGATATATGAATTGGGTGATCATACATCAAGCCGTTTTCTGATAGTTAATAATCAGTACCCAGATCATGGGATGAATTCAATCAGTTCAGAACTTGGTAAGAAATCCTTTACAGATGGGAATCACTGTGATATTGCCACAAAGACATTGATAATGATAGAAGCCGTGATAAAAGAGATTGATTTAGAAATAGCTGAACTGGAAGCAAGTAAATTTAATTTCAGATTAGGGAAAGAAAGTGTTTCTAAGACCGACATACTGATCACCTTAGATAAAGATTTATTCTCTAAAATTTGTAATTTATTGCTTATTCAAATATTCCGAGCTTATCAAACTGGGTTTCAATTTATGAAAGGCACATTGAAGTCATGGGCAAGTTACGCAGCTGCGGAACTTTTTAATAAAGTGTTAAAATTCTCTGCTATGGAGGGCACTAATTTAAAATCAAAATTTAATAAAGGCTTATCATTGAAACAGTTAGAAGTGAGTGATAATGCCTTATCCCCATCGACAAAAATTCTCACAATTATTTCTTCCAAATCCAATATTGCCTCGAGATACATTTGTGCATTTTTGGAAACAAATAAATGCTTCTGTCGACTCTTATTGTATTTATATATTTACGGCATAATCAGCGTATTGTTCATTATTTTCAAACTTTTCCTCGATGAAAAATACCTTGTGTGACTTATGGAATCAATTAAGTGTAATAAAGGTGTGCACTATGAAAAATTTCGTTTCATTCTGTGTTTAGTAAAAGATATAAAGTATTAAGTACTGAATTTTTTTTACTGCTTAATTAATAGCATTAAGGACTGAATCAACTATTCTTTGTCTCAGGTTATTCCAGATTCTAAAGCTATTACATCATTACCTCAGAATGGCAGCAACTCTAAGCGGCGTGTGAATGTTTTGAACAAAGCTAAACCGACTGCGAATAGTGAAGCAAATCGTAAAGCTCGAGAAGCTCGAGAGCAAGCCAGGCGCCAAATGATAGAAGAACGAAGACGAGCAATGCGTTCTAACGCTCAAAATAAAGATCACAGTGATGCAGATTCAGTGAAAATTTTCGTGCCTCAAACGTAACAATGAATTGGCATAATAATAGTAATGATAATAAAAAACGCAAATAAATTGATAAAGGGCACTTCATACATTGTTGGAGACTAACTAAACGTATTCAATGACTACTTACACAGCTTCCTAATTCCGCGACAAAACATTACAATTCTATTATCAAGTGCATTCGTACATAAAAATTAAACATTTTTGTAACAGTATTAAATTTAATTAAAAGTTGAAATAATTCGAAATAATCTAAAATCTTATGTACAGAGATAGTGAGACGGGGAGTGAGAGGGAGAGGGGAAAAAGAGATAAAGTTTACTGATGAAAATTATATTTCAATATTCATAAGGAAGGATGTGTTTCTATAATATTTGTTGTTGTTATTGGTTTGAAACAAAAGTTGAAAGAATAATAATTCATATTTAATTCTGTTCATGGCATAGAGTATGATTATAAGTCTTGTTTTGCTACTTGAAATAATATATCGAAACATGATTTTCATATGTGTACAATTTAACAATTCTCAGAGATGTGATAGATAATTTGTCGGGATTTTGTAAAGGTCTATAACCTGAATCAATATAACACCATTGTGATTACATATTTTAATATCATTAGCAGCATGGTGAATTCCATTTTTTGCGCATAGACAGATTTTTTATATAAACAAAAAAAATAAATAAAAACCAACAACAAAAAAATAAAAAACTTAAATTAAATATTGGATTTAAGTACTCTAGCTATTTAAATTTTTTCTATTGCGAGCCTAATGATTACTTAGTAACTTATATATGTAGTAAATTATGAAAAAAAAAGGAAAAAAAAAACAAAAATTGTAGGAATAGAAGTTGATCGATTTCTTGTTTAATTTGTACGATATTCTTGTAATTAAATCATAAATTGGTGCGAAGTTTACATGTTATATGTATATATTTATGATCTAAAGAATGCAAGATAGGCATGTCTTCATTTCTGATTTCAAATTCTTTGATCGTTTGAGCGTCAATAACGGCAGAGGATTTCTATTAATATAAATTATGCTCTCATTCATTGCTCTTACAATTAAATGTGGCATATCTGCTACATTTCATATACTATTGATGATTAACACGTGCTTCACTTCCTTATTCTTATGTATTATCTTGTTTTATATTCTAATATCACTAACTTTCGTTACACAACAGTAAAAATAATGACTGACTCTTACAATTTCAAGATTCATATTTTTCTGTACTCTACAATCGAAGCAGGTATGACGGAACTAGATCGAAACGAATAACTTTCATTGCACGTTTGTTATCTAACGAATAGGATAGCTCTTGCTTGAAAGGCTGCCTAATTTGTGACGGACATAAGTCACTAGTTTATAACACAGGCCTAGACTAATAATTATTGATTGTTTTTTCGTTGTATAATTTCGAAATTTTTTGAAGTACACACGACACCCACTGTGATGCAAAAACTCTTCTGAGCCATTAAAATACTCTGCGCATTGTGACAAGCAATGGCTATATCCAAAGAGTCAGTTCCTAGCTATTATATGTTAAAAAAAAAAAACATGTGCATACAAAAATCTTAGAATAAATTACAGTTACATATGATCAATAGATTCGCTATTAAGGCCCTAGTCTAGTCATATTAATAAGTGCATATAGAAACAGATACATACATAGATTTGGATGCCGAATATATGGAAATTTATCTTCAAAATTGACCGTCACGTTACTCACAAATCTTTCTTCCTATAACTGGTGTTGAAAAAATACGTAAGCCATCTTTCGAAGCCACGAGCCTAAATTTCTGGATTGAAATTACGGTTAGAGAATAAATGTATAACTATGGAACTCTGAATAATTATTATGTAATGACTATTTGGGTCTGGAAGGTTTTGTGATTGACATTACGAATGTGTGTTGGTATTTGTATTGAAATAAACTGCACTAGGACCTTGGATCTCCAAAGATTAATGATGAGTTGAAACTTTGAAAGCTCTAAAACGAAAAATAGAACATCGCATAACACATTGTGACTTTACTCACTCGAATTAGACATTACAATGGGTCGTTTATATCACGCTCGCTGATATGTAATCACGCCTCAATGCCTTATTAAACAGAATGATAATGCATACGGGGAATTGCACAAATTATCAGCACCCCCTCAGATATAAAAAAATTAAAATCTGCCACCATTTGGATTATGATTGCCTGAAATTTCGCGAATATCGAATATCGAAGCACGAATTATTAATTTCTAAGAGTAAAGATTAACATTTCCCAATGCTTAAACCTGGTATCGAATTGTCAGTTATTCTTTCTGAAATGCTTAACTTCCTAGGCATCTAGACAAAAAACATCTAATCCATTGGTTTTTAATGATTTTATAATTGTCAATAATCTTCTGACTAATTTGATAAGATTTATACATACCTAATATCGTACTCGTCTTTCGTGTTTTTATACTTTTCAACTATGTATATTGCTATTAGAGGATTGCCGTTATGTTTGAAATAAGACAATGTTATTAAAAATTAGAAAATTAACTGAAGAGAATTAATTATATGCTATAATTTGTATATTCTGTTACTAAGTCTACATATAAGATACGAGTGCTACATTTCCTGTTTCTATTTTTTGAAGCATTACAGTTTTTATAAATATACCCTGTGTGGCACTTATGGCATCGTGACATTTTATACATTGTGCCACTAAAATTGTACATAAAACCTTTTATTTCACCAAGAGTGAGTAGCACTAAAATCATTTTGTAAATTACTTACACTGACATTTTTCATTGTTATTTTAAACTGCGATTAGCACTTTTCTTTTACCCTTGTAGTAATTTATATGCAGGAATTATCATTTTCCACAAACATCTTTGATTTTTCAAACCCTGCCTATTGTACAGGATGTGCCCCAAGGAAGGCAATTATTTCGAGATGATAGAATAAAACACAGTTGAGCAAGTTTATTCTGAATTAATATTATGTCTTAAATTTGGATACATCCTAGTTTTTTTTTTCTTTTCACCCATATTTATTTTATTGGACGATTTTTTGAATATTTCTTCAAGTATACTTGCAACATTGATTGAATACATTACTGCGAATTACTGAAAATTGATACCCTTAGTAAAAACGAGTTCGAGCGAAGTATACGAGTTTTGTCCTTGCATATCTATGATTTTTTTCAGTTATTCTCATGTGATCGAAATTTGCCATTTTTGCGAACTCTTCAGAAACTACACTTTTGCATACCAGACGTATTTGATCCTGAATTGTTCAATGGGAATGATAAAAGTGATGAATATTTTATGAGAAGATATTAATCAATAAAAATAGGCCGAAGTAAAGTCACACAACACATTTTCAGAAAAGATGTTAAGTTTTTGACTGGATCGATTCAATTTCAGACAATAACATTGCAAAGTTACAGTCGAAAAGACTTTAACTTCACGGTAATCTTAGTACATCTACAATACTTTGCAAATTAGATAATGGGTATTGAAATTCAAGGTTCAGTTCGTATGTTACAATCCCTTGAATAATCAATTTTCGGATTTTGTACCAATCAATGACTATACTTCGATATTGTAAAGGCCATTGAATCGACGCTAAAAATAATTGAATGGTGATTTTTGATTCGGAAAATTTGAATATTTATAAATAATGCGATAATGTAAGACGTCACAAAAATAAAATTCAATATGTTTTCACATACATGAAGGCATATTGGATTATGGTCTTTTTAATAAAAAGTGGTTGTATGCTTGTAGATATGTGTCTGTCCTAGTTGTTAAGGTATGATCAGAAACAGCTACGAGCCATTTGAACATAGGATTTAAGGAAGGATTTCTCGGAAATACAATACACTGTACTATATTTTAATAAATAAAAATACTGTTCTCTTATACAGAGTGACATTATTATAGCAATTTGCCGTAATGATATGGGTTCAGCAATCTGCCGAGTTGGTTTTCCAATTAAAAAGTGTTGAATTCCCGTTACTGTTAAAGAGAATGCTGCGTTCTTGTTTCAATAGCTGGACTATCCATACTAATAAATAAAAGAGGAGCTGGGCAAGCGACTAAATTAAAATAAAAAGTGAATTATTCATCCATCATGGATATACGATACACCTTTGGAATAATTCAATATTTTTCTGAGGGCATTATGTTTTTATACAAAAATTTATTCATCTGTTTCCTCGGATTGTTGAAATGTAATTATAAATGTTACAGATTTCAATGTATTGTTGATACATATAAAACAAATAAAGCAACGATGAAATTACATCCTTACTAACTTTCCAGAGAATTGAATTAAATGTTCGTACTTCTTTAAGTCATAAAACTCAGAGTTCATTGCTATACGAGGAGTTTCATCTCTGGTCAGTGTGTCTGAAGTAAACAGGTATACTACGTCAATCTGAGGAAGATACTTGAAAACTCGGTTACTTCAGCGAGTGTGACATTCAAATTCAATATCACTGCATACAATAGCATTTTGTTATAATTTGTCCGCATACAGATTTGAATTGCTACGTTGTAATCCTTCGCATTGTAATTATTGTACAATTGTCGTAGTAGACCGCAATGTCGTGAACACCCATAACAATCAGCATTCAATTATTCTGCAGTCACAAGTAACAAATTCCATGACAGAGGGAATTTAAACTAGTTGTATTAAACTAGTTTTAAGGTTCAGAATTACGTACAGAGCACCATAAAGTCTACGGGAAGTCATTGCAATATTTAACTCATCGATCCTTTTTATAAAAACAACAGTATAGGTCCACAGTCCTGCAAGTTTACATGGTTGTTGCGATACGCGGTCATAGCTGCAGCGACTCGAGGCGAAAAAAGCTGTACAAAAATCAATTACAAATATTTCATTCGGCTCTTACAAATTCCCTGATACTAATGCGACGTTCATTTTCCGATATCCTTCAGGTTTTAAATGATGTTTAGTCAACTTGTAGGCCGCCCGTAATCCTAGACTGTCGTGTCTTGCTATTGCCAGCAAGGCTTCCCAATTTTTGAGTTCCACTACTCCATCGGGTGTCTAAAATCAAAAAACACAATGGAACTGTGAGTATATTATATAATATCTGATATTTATTGAATATAATGCAAGGAGGACTTACCCATATTTCAAGTTTTGACACTACGAAATTGCGGAAATTTTTCTGGAGGTGCGAATAATCGGAAATGAACCAGTCTTCTAGTTTCGTTGATGGGATTTTCGCAGCTAACATTATCTTCTACGATGTTAAAACGTTTCCACATGCTCCTGTTTCACTCCGCTCCATCAGTTGTTACAGCATTGACTCGAAGACCAGAGTTTTCAAGGAAACTTACGCACTCCAGAATGAGCTTGTGCCAAATGTCTTCTGACGCCATTGAAAGCCATTTCTTTTTTTGTCGAAGGATATACCGTGGGTAAGTTTCATTTCATCGACTAGCATAACACCTGCAAAATATATATAGCTTGATTAACAAACAGAATGTTGATAATTCAAAGTCTTGGATAAGGACTAATATCGAATGAAATTTTGATTCAGCCAAGAAAGAAAATTTGAGTAATAAAGCATAACAATGAACACATGATTGCAAAATTTACATTTGAATACTTAATTATTTTATAATATAAATCATAGTCACCTCTCCGGTCTTCTTCTTTCATTTCAGTGGCCTTCACCTTTAAACATTGAAACGTATTCTTGTTGAACCCATACGCAGTATCCATATTGGACAAATACCGGTCGATTGTATCCAGGCATGGCAATGGTAATAGTTTATGATTCCAAATGTGCTCATAGGCTTTATGACTTTTTTTTTTAGTAGGAGCATTTCATAGATGTATTCCAACTTGTAGCGGATACCTTGAGGACCACGAACTTTGGAAGCGGCGAAACAGGTTCGTATTATCTGTTATTGTTCTGTACTGTAGCGATGGCATTGTTAACTGCGGTCTTGTACATGTCAACGCACATGATTTTGATACATACCTTTTTTTGAATACGAGCATACTTGCATTGTAGGACTTTTATTTTGCGTTGTTTAGCGGCGAGTCGAGTTTCACAATTTTTCAACTTCGGCTCTTTTGCTGGTGTGATTTTTCGGAATGTACGACATGGCATACATCGCTCGTATCCCATAAATCTCTCATATTCGTCGTCATGCCGAATGAACCCATGACAGTTTTCAGAATAGCTATAATAATAGTAAGAAACATTGGAGTAGAAGTTTCATACACCGCAAGAGGTCTTCATATTCTTTAGGTATCTGATTCATTATCAAATTGTATTAGTAACGGTAGATTTCAGTGCCATCAGTGTCTGGTCCCCTCCAAACAAGTAAGAACTACCACCTCGTTTAATAGCACTGTACATCATATAAGAACCATACAGTAACACCATTTTACTATCACATTCATATGTCCCATAGTTACATACCTGCTCTTGATGCCTGTTCCTTCACAGCACTTCTTTTCTGCCAGGCTTTTTAGGTACTCTAATACATCTCCACTTGTGACAAATTGTTTTTGGACATCCAAAGTTACTCGTCTATCAAATGTGGCGATCTGAACATACGATATAGGTATGAACTTGCGCCTTGTAAATGAAAACAAGATAGTAGTATCTTGCATAACTCAAGATATATGTATATACCTGTACATTCATGTTTTCGTGAGTGATGCAGAATAAGTGAATGACAAATTTCACTGGATGAATATAGGTAAACGTGATGGAGGTATCTTGAAGAATGTAGGTCCATCCAGGAGGCAATTTGAAATGATGACCTATTACATCTTGCTTCAGTAGAAGGAAACTGTAGGTGTTGATTGAGTATTTAGTCGATTCAGAACTGTTTTCATTGTTAAACTAGAATCGAATATGAAAAAAATGATGAGTACAACAATCCCCAAATATTTCAGTCCTCAGCAGTTTAGTCTTTGCTTATACTCTTACCAAAAATTTTCTGCTTAATACATCCTCTTCTTCACTATCATGCTCGTGTATGATATTCTCGCTATCCTTTTCTTTTATTGGATCTATGCTGCCATCGTTATTGTCAGACTAACATGGAATAAGGAAAACTGTGATTACTACATCTGAATATTTGATATGTAGACCATAGCAATGATTTATACCCTTACTTGAATTTCTCTGCTAGGTATATTGCTTTCAACATCATCGCGTTCTAGTGCTGTGACGTTGACATAGACTATTTCAAGATGTTCATCAGAATTGTTGATGACGTTTGGAAGTGCTTCATGACACAGTTTAAAGTTTTTGCGAGGTATCGCATGAATTATTCCATCTTTCAAGAGTGTTTTGTCTTCTCTGACTAAATCCTGCTCATTGAAATGAATTTCACAAACTTTACTTTTGGTGTTCAAATTTGCGTCCTTCAATTTCAAAGCCTCTTTCCATTTTGCAGTAAAATAGGGCACTGTGTAAAATATCAGGAAACTATGGATGCATTTTCTTAGTAAAATTTATTTTTGGATCAAAATCATAATCCACAATCATCACTGACCTTAGGTACGTTGAACAACGACTTTATTCTCACACCTTTTTCTCGACTTTTTTTATAATGAAGACGAGTGCCATTGAGACAACCAGCAACAATACACTTGGGCATTTTTAATCACTTCGTAAGATCCGATAAAATTACAATTCGATTCAAACTTAGGTACTCAACTGAGCCGCGTCATCAAATGTGTGCAATCAGGATGCGGGAAAGATATACAGCGGTGCCTCTGGTAGTTTAAAGTGGAACATGTTACTGGCTGAAATTTTGGCCTCAGCCATTGCCATGTAATTAGTGGAGACGCGCCATTTACCCGAAACGTCATTTACCCGAATGGTCATTTACCCGAACCGCCAAGTACCCGAATCGCCAAATACCCGAACGACCAAATACCCGAATCGCCAAATACCCGAACCGCCAAGTACCCGAATCGCCAAATACCCGAACGACCAAATACCCGAACGACCAAATACCCGAACGACCAAATACCCGAATCGCCAAATACCCGAACCGCCAAATACCCGAATCGTCATTTACCCGAGCCGCCAAGTACCCGAATCGCCAAATACCCGAACCGCCAAATACCCGAATCGTCATTTACCCGAACCGCCAAATACCCGAATCGCCAAATACCCGAACCGCCAAATACCCGAACGACCAAATACCCGAATCGCCAAATACCCGAACCGCCAAGTACCCGAATCGCCAAATACCCGAACGACCAAATACCCGAATCGCCAAATACCCGAACCGCCAAATACCCGAATCGTCATTTACCCGAACCGCCAAGTACCCGAATCGCCAAATACCCGAATCGCCAAATACCCGAATCGCCAAATACCCGAACCGCCAAATACCCGAACGACCAAATACCCGAATCGCCAAATACCCGAACCGCCAAATACCCGAATCGCCAAATACCCGAACGACCAAATACCCGAATCGCCAAATACCCGAACCGCCAAATACCCGAATCGTCATTTACCCGAACCGCCAAGTACCCGAATCGTCATTTACCCGAACCGCCAAGTACCCGAACCGCCAAATACCCGAATCGTCATTTACCCGAACCGCCAAGTACCCGAATCGCCAAATACCCGAATCGCCAAATACCCGAACCGCCAAATACCCGAATCGTGATTTACCCGAACCGCCAAGTACCCGAATCGCCAAATACCCGAATCGCCAAATACCCGAATCGCCAAGTACCCGAATCGCCAAATACCCGAACCGCCAAATACCCGAACGACCAAATACCCGAATCGCCAAATACCCGAACCGCCAAGTACCCGAATCGCCAAATACCCGAACGACCAAATACCCGAATCGTCATTTACCCGAACCGCCAAGTACCCGAATCGCCAAATACCCGAATCGCCAAATACCCGAATCGTCATTTACCCGAACCGCCAAGTACCCGAATCGCCAAATACCCGAATCGCCAAATACCCGAACCGCCAAATACCCGAATCGTGATTTACCCGAACCGCCAAGTACCCGAATCGCCAAATACCCGAATCGCCAAATACCCGAATCGCCAAGTACCCGAATCGCCAAATACCCGAACCGCCAAATACCCGAACGACCAAATACCCGAATCGCCGAATACCCGAACCGCCAAATACCCGAATCGCCAAATACCCGAACGACCAAATACCCGAATCGCCAAATACCCGAACCGCCAAATACCCGAATCGTCATTTACCCGAACCGCCAAATACCCGAATCGCCAAATACCCGAACCGCCAAATACCCGAACGACCAAATACCCGAATCGCCAAATACCCGAACCGCCAAATACCCGAATCGCCAAATACCCGAACGACCAAATACCCGAATCGCCAAATACCCGAACCGCCAAATACCCGAATCGTCATTTACCCGAACCGCCAAGTACCCGAATCGTCATTTACCCGAACCGCCAAGTACCCGAATCGCCAAATACCCGAATCGCCAAATACCCGAACCGCCAAATACCCGAATCGCCAAATACCCGAACCGCCAAATACCCGAACGACCAAATACCCGAATCGCCAAATACCCGAACCGCCAAATACCCGAATCGTCATTTACCCGAACCGCCAAGTACCCGAATCGCCAAATACCCGAATCGCCAGATACCCGAACCGCCAAATACCCGAACGACCAAATACCCGAATCGCCAAATACCCGAACCGCCAAATACCCGAATCGCCAAATACCCGAACGACCAAATACCCGAATCGCCAAATACCCGAACCGCCAAATACCCGAATCGTCATTTACCCGAACCGCCAAGTACCCGAATCGTCATTTACCCGAACCGCCAAGTACCCGAATCGCCAAATACCCGAATCGCCAAATACCCGAACCGCCAAATACCCGAACGACCAAATACCCGAATCGCCAAATACCCGAACCGCCAAATACCCGAATCGCCAAATACCCGAACGACCAAATACCCGAATCGCCAAATACCCGAACCGCCAAATACCCGAATCGTCATTTACCCGAACCGCCAAGTACCCGAATCGCCAAATACCCGAACCGCCAAATACCCGAATCGTCATTTACCCGAATCGCCAAATACCCGAACCGCCAAGTACCCGAATCGCCAAATACCCGAATCGCCAAATACCCGAACCGCCAAATACCCGAATCGCCAAATACCCGAATCGCCAAAAACCCGAACCGCCAAATACCCGAATCGTCATTTACCCGAACCGCCAAGTACCCGAATCGCCAAATACCCGAATCGCCAAATACCCGAATCGCCAAGTACCCGAATCGCCAAATACCCGAACCGCCAAATACCCGAATCGTCATTTACCCGAACCGCCAAGTACCCGAATCGCCAAATACCCGAATCGCCAAATACCCGAATCGCCAAATACCCGAACCGCCAAATACCCGAATCGTCATTTACCCGAACCGCCAAGTACCCGAATCGCCAAATACCCGAATCGCCAAATACCCGAATCGCCAAATACCCGAATCGCCAAGTACCCGAATCGCCAAATACCCGAACCGCCAAATACCCGAATCGTCATTTACCCGAACCGCCAAGTACCCGAATCGCCAAATACCCGAATCGCCAAATACCCGAATCGCCAAATACCCGAATCGCCAAGTACCCGAATCGCCAAATACCCGAACCGCCAAATACCCGAATCGTCATTTACCCGAACCGCCAAGTACCCGAATCGCCAAATACCCGAATCGCCAAATACCCGAATCGCCAAATACCCGAATCGCCAAGTACCCGAATCGCCAAATACCCGAACCGCCAAATACCCGAATCGTCATTTACCCGAACCGCCAAGTACCCGAATCGCCAAATACCCGAATCGCCAAATACCCGAATCGCCAAGTACCCGAATCGCCAAATACCCGAATCGTCTTTTACCCGTAAGCAATAGCCTGGTTTCCATGAGCGCATATCCGAGCGACATCGATTCTGTTGGCCGAATAGATACCGTGTTGCGTCACGGCTAGTAGGCTAGTACTTTTGATAGATGTCACCACTTTATAATCTCGCTGGAGTTCAAATAATAGTCCAATCAATTTTATTCAACAAAATGCCAGTTTGTACTACACAAGGCAATGTTACATAACGCACGAAAAGTAACTTTTTCTCCGTCCCATTGAAGATCAAATGATAAGGTCAATTTATTCTTCGTAAATCATGGAGCGCCACAAAAAAAATCAATCTAATATCTTCGTTTAGCGGTAATTCGATGTCCTGCAATCGATGTAATTTTGGTTGGTCAATATACATCTATGTGTATAGGCACGATAGCATTGATTTAAGTTATATGTATACATACATCTATAGGATATATTAAATTTTGATAATATTTTTCACCGGCATTTACGAAGTGGCTTATTCCTCATCTCAGGCTACGGTCTTATTTTACATCACGTAAATGTAAAGCGAATTGAGTGTAGACAACATTTCTTCATATAAACTTTTATTTATCGAGTATATTTATACAATAAGCTCTCACTCATAAATATTTACACGTACCCAATATCGCGTGCAGTATACAACTTGATGCAGATAGTTATAGATAATGTTATGTCTCAACACGTCTGTTTGCAAAATACAAAATCCAGGCATATATAATTATTGATATCATAAGTAATTTACACTGGTTCCTGGCTTATAAGGCAGATTTCAAATTCAGAAGAATGGTAGACTTAGGCAGTTCTAATAATTGGCATATAAGCCAACCAGGCCAGTAGATCCTTGCTTAATAATGAAATAGTTAAGATAAGAAAAGAATTAGTCATACATAATCTCAATATAATGATTATCTTATTATTATAGATTTCGTACTCCGGCAGGGAATGTTATGAATGAAATATTCATGATAGTAAGCATAGATATACTATATAGGTATAATAATTGTATTTTCATATAAGAGTTTCGATTCTAAAAGTCGTTTTGTCAGATCTCATGTTGTGCATGTGATATGATTTATATGTGCCCTTTTCTGTGTATCTTCTTTCATATATTAGCTTATTTGCTCCGAACACAAACGTTTACCATTATTTTAATATCTTAATTAAATCTAATAAGCATTACGATACTACTACATATTTCAAATTCAAACACTTCCGGAATATCGATATAACAAATTAATTATATTCATTAGACTCCACTTTTTCTATGTAGACAAATTAAAATATAATTCTTATGTATCGACGAGAAATTATCTGCGAAATTGAATAGTTCTCTCACCAGGCGTGAGTTATAAGTACGTTTTTGATTCATTCACAACAAAATCCAAGCATATTTTTATTGATAAAAATGCAATTCAGGCATATAGGTAGTGTTGATGTATTGTTGAATATTTTATAGATTTGATTTTATAGAAAGTCTTTTCAGACTCTGGCCGGTATCTATTACGTCTGTAAGATCAGATGATTTTTTCACGCATTATACTCGTAATGAATGTAATATCGGTATTCATTATTTTATTATGCTTTCAATTATGCTCTTCGATCTTTGCTTGCTATCGAATTACATGTACGAAATTGCGCAAAGCAGAGGTTTAACAGATTTCTATAGATAATTTTTGGTATCAGCTCGAATTTTGTGTAATTCAAAATCACTCTGAATAACATCATCACAGTCGTTATTTTTAAGGCAGCATTATTCAAGATTTTCATTATTCTATACCATGTTTTGAAATGTTGGTCATTATCAAAGATTCTATCTCATTCAAACTTATGATGTTGTAATTTCATATTCAGAAAAGAAACAATTGGTTCGTGTATCGATTATATTTTGTAGAATCCTACAAAACCTCGACATATATTCATTCGCTACACCATTGTTCTTCAAAAGCCGTACTCTAGTCTCATGGTAATAAGAAAAAAAAAAAAAAGAAAGAAAGAGAAAATACGGAATATAGATATACGTAGGAATATAATCAGCCGTTTCGAATAGAATAATAAATCCATTTTTCAGATTCGATCAGTCTTAGATCTAAGTCGATATGGATACTAGACCAGGCAAATAAGGGTCTTGCCCTCGTTCATCTTATCCTGTACTTTATCACTGGCTGTTGATTTTTCAGCCTGCCCGCTGAAAACAGCAGACGTGAAAGTCAGGATCACGCCTAACACTGCAGAGTAGAATGCCCACCCTGAAAGTTTGATAAAGTTAAACGGTGTTGTAATTACAGGTGAAAAACAATACCTAAACATTTCTTGATTGTAACACAAGCTGCGGAATTTATCAGCAAACTCAATACCCGAAAGATAATCTCCAATCTTAATGTACCAATTCGAATGTGAAAATTTGCGTATCTCACCAAGGCTACAGTCAGCAAGGTAAAAGGGAGCCGCTTCATCCCCACAAAGTCTTTGAACTCTCGTTGAGCCCCAACCAGCAGCGTATAAAGTCATGCCAAGAAGATACATGATACCTTGAAAAAATCGAAATAATTAGTCAGAAATTATCAACCAATTCGTAAATCTTTCTGTAGAAAGCACCTTCTAGGGTTTACAGTAATTAGCATGCATACATACGATGCATGCTCAAGCAGATCAGTTTCATGTAAAAACTAAATTTACTTCATATAAAAATTTTCGAAGACTTTATTGGACCAGCATACCAGCAATTGATTGTCCAACACCAGCCAAATCGAAGATACTCTTTCTGCCGATACTCTGTACACAGCAGCCCATCAATGCAGCCATAACCGTGACCGTCATAACAGCCATTCCAAGAGCGAGAAAAAATAAGGTAGCTTTCCAGCAGTCGGGGAATGTCGAAGAATGTGTTGCGAGACCATCGACATTGAAATTGGCACAATGTACCCTGCCGTAAAGTCTGGTACATCGGTTAAAAATGCCAACAGTCGGTGTGTACAGTTCGGTACCATTTACTACGTGAAAAGAGGAAGCTTTGCGTTAACGGTTGTACGATGTGATTAACAAATTCTGCTTGGTCTTCTTTCTTTTTATGGGCGAGCAGATATCGTCCGGTTTCCATGACTAAAGAATTTAATGCATCATTCTTACCAGTCCTTTTGGTCGTCGGAGGTCCTACCAACCATCTTGGAGTCACTAATGACGATAAAATAGCCACTGCAGCACCTAAGGACATTAATGTCCAAAGGAGACTGCGACCAGTTACTATCACGTAACACATTGTGCCAGGTGCTTGTGCAGGGCACTTCAAATGTCAATGCTGATGCCCATTTCACTTCGACTTGGGTATGTTTTCTGAAACATAATCCGGAAATCAATTATTAGGACTCATATAAGGATATGACGTTCTTCCTGCTGAATTATACCCACATGATTCGATGTTTCCACATTGGCAAATACAGGAAAAAAACGGACGCATGCATATCTAATTGGAAGAGAAAAAGAACAATTCAAGAATAAGCACACTGGCCTATGGCCTGTGAGTGGCGTTGATAAATTGTCATTTCATTTGACTTTTATCGCTTTACAGCTGATATAAGAGGCCTTCTTTCGTTATCTCTTTCGGTCTCTGCCTCTGCCACCAAACTGTTCGTCTCGTTCATGCCTTTTTAATTGTGAAATTATTGTTTGTGTACTAATTGTACGTAATAAATTCATCCAGGCTTGAAGAAAGTTCCATCTCATTCAATCCCATAATTATACGATCATGTGAGTATAATTAAGTCAAAGTTCAGTTTTTAATTTGTATCTTTGAAGCCGATCATATTCACGATTCCCTCAACAGCAATTAACTATTAATATTTATGATCCGACCATTTCTGTGACCAATTCCAAGAAGTGTGACGAGATAACAACATGCCGTCATAATGAAAGCATAGTTACTCTTACTTAGATAAAAGTTATACATCGTAAAAATAAGTGATGATCAACTTTCCCGGGAACCCTTCACAATCTTCGACTCTACCACACATACAGGACAGAACACAGTCTGCTGTGAGCTGGTCTACGACGTACATATTATGAAGCATCAGGTCTCGGTTTTGAAAGAAATAGGTTCAAGATGACGAGAATTAACACCTCGTAACGTAAACACGTGATATTACACCACAAAAAATGGCTCTTTGCCACAGCCGGAATGCCGTCAGAATTTTCATCACTCTCTTGGTGACATTCCATTATTAATGAGCTCTGTAACTTCACACATGAGCCGAACAGGAGAATCGAGTCATCTAACCGAAGAACAATCGGTAAGACATTTTTTATTACACATAGTGCAGACGTAGCACTAAATTTTGATACAGAATTCAATGATTTGGATGCATCGTCTTTTTAAGCGCTCTTTTTAAGCGCTACTTAGGCTCATTCTTGAGCTCTTGCCTTTAGTTTGGTCTCTGAGACTAGTTCTGTCACCCTCCCTTCTTCTCCGACAAACTTTCATCGCATATTCATTCGCTACTTCATCGTGTACACATGATCGTTTGCTAAGGAGTAACGACATGCCGAGTAAATTGAATAAAAAATGTGTGCGTATGCAAACGAAAGTCTAAGTTATTTTTAAACCCTCCGCTCTATACTGTCTCCGTTTATTCTAAATTTGATGGTGTTTTGTCGTATTCTGAAATACTTCTGCCATGGTGATCCTACCGTTTTGTCTGAAAACCTCTCTACACATACCGACATAAATATTGTATTCAAATGTCATCCCATGCACACTTCAACCTGCTATCTCCATATCGCATACTTTTTTAGATCACGGTGCAACGATACGTCTCAGAATAATTGTTACGCCGGGACTTTTATTAATTAACTACTTTTCTTATCTGAAATTTATAAGGCTTGACCGTTTCTGGGAATGAGGCATTCGGCCGCGGTAAAATATGGCTTAGTCCTCGTAGAGCAGACCTCTCGAGAGGCTACCTTTGCGTGTGGTCTACTTAATCTTTGCGGGGTAAACCATGATTCGGTTAACCAGTAAAAACGCGTGAGATACCATGTCTGGATTTTTGCCAATCTCGTTGTTCTACATTCTGCGCAGCTAAACTCCTATATACCTATATATAGCAATCGCAATTCATTTCCGGCTATGCACATGCCTCTCGGTTTCTGCTCTGATAGGGTCTTGTGATTTATGCTATCAATTAGGACATCGTTTTTTTTATCTCCGTATTTCCGCGACAATTGTCATGTGCTCTCAGAATCATTTTACAACATACAACTATATCTTATCCTCACAGCTCTCTCTGTCTTGCTGTACACCAGCTAAGATATCACTAATCGTGAGTTCTCATTATTCGAAACGAAAACTGTTCATCTATCAGATGTTATTTTTTGCTACTTGCAGCGAGAGGAAATGATGCACTTGTAGAGTCCTTGACTTGAGTTGGTCCTCGATAGCGTAATATATTTCTTAGTTTGAGGGGATATGAATAATGGATGTAGGCACGCTTCAGAGTGCGTTATATATTGTATATTTTTGTAGGTTTAGATCATACCGTAGTCCCGTTTAGTCGTCATATTACCTAAACTCCATCCCCAGCTGTTGAGCGATTCAACCTTTCAATCCGCACCGCATGCATACGCACGTGGCATATGGTTTTCGTTCGTTCTTCGGACTCTTCAAACCCGCAAAGTTAATCTCTTTCGTGGTTTGTGGGGTATAGTATAACCGTTTGGATCTACCCGCTCTATTGGAAGCTCTCCAAGACGAAACTCGCTCGACCCTAAATAGGAGCTGAGATAACGGGAACTTGGATAGCAATGATAAACTGATGTAGAAAGTTTTCTTCTGCGAGCTCAGGCTTATTTGAAATATTTTTAGTACCCATACGCCAAGATAAATATTTAGATTGTTTTCAAATCGAGCAATTATTTACTCGAGTTTGCAATCCACAAGCTTATATTTCCAAATCTATACCGAACCAACTCATCAGGTCTACACTTATGAAAAGAGGCGGTGTCTTACTCAAAAAAAGAAGCCTATTAACAAAATACGCTGCGAATTATCAAGCGTTCTAATTTGGGATCGCGTTACAGCAAAGAAATTTTCGTTGTTCCCATAGATCGATGGAGGATTCTAAATTTCTGAACACATCGACCATAAAGTTTTGCTCCTTTTCGAAACGACCGCTCCAATCTGATCTGATTCTTGTGTCAGAACCTTATACACACATATTTTCAGATATGAGCATCACTTCTCGAATTGGGACGCACGATAAGTTTTCGAAAAATAATCAGTCGCTAAAAAACGGACGAGAATTGTCTGCATGAGAGCAAATTGCATTTTTTTTCAGCGACTCGATGGTGCGTGCTAACGATTTCTGGTATCTCCTGAATAAATATTGATCTGAAGTTGCTGCAGAACTATCTGTATACTTTACAAATATTGATAGGTCCAGCAAAAAGACCGCGGAATTACTTACGGTCGGTTGTTTGAGTTGCGATCATGTGTCAAACTCGCCAATCGGACCTGCAATGCTCTTTTTTGACGAAGATCCGTCAGACTCAAGCTCAAAAAATTTTTGACGCATAGAAGCAGCAAGATAGCATCGCTCGAGCGACTCATTAATGTATCTTCTTCCGTATACCGATCGTTGGATATGTGATCAATGACCGCGAAGGGATTTGTTGTACGGTTGAACGCCTACGGCTTCGACCGTTCAGACCTATATTAACTCGCATCCACATGCACGTGTGCACACATACTTTTTGTGTGACTCATCAATGATCAGTTAACGCTCGATGATACAAGGCGAAGAAGAGGCACTATGCCGGATTAATTAAAACCGATTCAATAATCTGTGGAAGGTCTATCGCAATTAAGCATATCTAACAATAAACCATAATCTCGACTACGTACCACGATCAACGAACTGTACACAGCTCCTGTAATAATTTTATGGGATTTTCTTTGCAAAGTTCCCCGCGATCTGTATGTTGAATTAGACAGGAATCTGATCCGTATAAGGACATCACATCGATCACACGAGCACATGAAGAGGTCGAAAGCGATGGGATACGGACTTAAAATCGACGCACGTCGAAGAAAGACTTTCAAATTCACACTGACAGCGTCGTGCCATAAGTAAGAATAGATGGACAAGTGGATAAAGGTGGAGAAATTTTTTATTCGCTTTTCGACGTGTCAATCATATCACGTTAGTTAGGTAGCTCATTAGTTGCGAGAAACATATTCTGACCCATCGCCACACTTATGTAAAAGAGAAAAAAGACAAAAGTAGGTATCACACTGCCTGTGAGTTGTGATGTCTCGTAGTTTCGACAAGCGAGTCCGATTACTATTTTTAGTTACAGTTATATCTGCTCGACTTTTAGATACCTATGAATGCTCGACACCTCTAGTTGAAATGAAGCTACAATTTTTAATTTTTAATTTTTTCGCTCATGGTTTTGAATTTGTTACAGCGCTCAGCTGGCGGGATACCTAGACTGCCCATCAGTCAGCCACACCCAAGTACCAGTCTCATGTGAACTCATGCACCCTACATTATAATAACTATACACAATTTCCTTTCTATACACGAATTCACGGTATATCTGTCTGAATCTTCCACGTGGGTGTCAATTGTCGAAAAAAGAACCGATAAGCACTGATTCGCATTTGTAATGTGTAGGTATGCGTATGTATTCGTCAGCAGTCCCACGCCTACGCAAAGGGAAATATATATTGTATATCTACACGCGTATATGTATAAGATGGTATGTGTAGGCAGAGTAACAGGCGTAAGGCTCGCGCATTTGTTCGTCTCACATTGTTTTTATTTCCCTCATCTTATTTTTCAACTGACTAGGTAATTACGTACTTCTTCAGCTTCTTACCCAGCGACATATATTCATGTGCTGATCTCAGATGAAATTATATGCGAAAAGAATCACTTTATGAAGCACAAGGAAAATTCAGTTCCTCGCCTGCAAGGGTCGAGTTCTGTTCACTTCTGAATTGCATGATTTTTTCACAAATATTTTTCAAATCGCACAAGATTCCTACAATTCTTTGGAAATCAATCTTAATCCCTCCGACCGCACACTACCGTCAAATTCACATGGACTTTCTTGATAACAAGTTTATTCAACTTCAAGGCAGCATAGTCAGTCTTTTTGAAATAATAGTTTTAGTTATTGAAAAACGTGCCTGAGGTTGGAGCTGCGCGAAGCGATGCTTCATTTTACAGAAAAATTGTGGGGTCAGAACCGCACAACCGCATGTGCACTCGGAGGGTTTAAATCGTTCAGAGACAAATGTTTAGGCCGCAACACTCTTCAGAATAGTTTCCTGTTCTCGAGTCGCTACACAGTGAAAAATATGGTCAAAATAGGTGCCTGGATGGTTGAATATTAGTTTGCTAGAAAACTGCATGAGTGCAGAACAGTGCAAGGGAGTGGCTGCAGTTCAACCCACACATCTTTGACAAACGTGCATTATGTCCGCATTCAACCTCAGAGTTTGAATCGTTTTAGCGTGAACAAGGACACTTGTTGCATAAGTTAGCAACACATGGTCTCACTGCACGTGTGCAGACACACGAAAGGCACACTCCAAACTCGTATTCGGTATACACGCGTAACACGTTTAAGTATTCGTATGCATCTTATAGGTAGGTATATACATATATACAAATTATTCATGTGCATATGCACTCGCAATAAGCAGAGCTGGACAGTCGCGGCAGCTGTGGGGCAGGTGTGCAGGTTCCGGGTATGAGTACTTTTCTACAATGTTCGGAACAACTTCAACGATTCGGAACACTAATCGGATGACGAAGAGTAAGAGGTGAATTATCCCGCGGCAATCTTGTATCTGGTTTTTGCTAGAACAGTCGGAAAAAATGAGCACGAATCTTGGAACGAAGTTGGAACGACCTAGGATTGATGTATTACTTTCTGAATGTCCAGAGCCTAGCTTCGCGCGGGTGATTTTCTCCTCAGTTTGTCAGTAATTGAGAAAAATTAACGAAGTCTGTTTCTTACATTTTGTGTAAATTAATATCCTACTGGCATCTCCCACGATCCTTAGTAGCTCGTTACATGCGCACCAAATTTGTACATGAAACTTACTTAGATGGGCTTACTGCAGCGTTATTCTGGTATCGTAACAGTTTTGCGTTTAAGCACTGTAATTCTTATAAATCGACACATTCGTCATGAAACAGTAATACCTACTGACCCATCATGTTCAAATATAGGTTGATTTGCATGTACTAGTTCAGTTTTTAGATATAATTAGACTCAGGTCAATTTCGATCGTAAGATTGTTCAACTTTGCAGAACAATGACGTTCAATTCGATGTTTGAAAAATGAAACGTTGTCAAGTATGCGATGAGTGCACTCAAAGAAATTTATATGGAGCTCAACAATAATTCTGGTCATATTAGCTAGAATATCTGGCTCGTATGGTGACAGACAGAAATATAGCTGCAATACCCATACTATTCGATCAGTCGTTTAAAAAATATTTTTTTTTTAAATTCAGCGAGAAATCGCAGCCAGAAATATATCGCTGTCCAACCATAGCAATTTCTTTCAGTGTGTGTGTATTTTTTGATCACCCATTTTTGCAACTGTGTCAGTAGCCGCCGCCGGAAGTCACGCAGACATTCGTATGCAGTAAGTGTGAGCTAAAGTTAATTCATGCAAAGGTTTGTGAAATCGGATGCAGCGCTGTTATACTCTCCTCAACTAGCAACAATTATAATTATTATTTAAGTCCTTGGCAGCGATCTAATATCTATTTCTGAAACTTGAACAACATGCAGATTATTCTGACAAGCTCGGATCGCTCTTTGATTATAGATAATTAACTGCGAGCATACCTCCTCATTAAACTTCTAGTTTTACGGTAAAAGCTCTCATCAAAGACTTGGAGGCGCGAATTAGAATTTTAAGATAGGGTTGTCCATGTATGAAATTCTAATTTGCACCTAAAAGTGCAAATGGATCTTAGGATTCAGAGAGGCTTCGTGATTCTGACTTCGACCTATAGCTTCTCAATTTTTAATGAAACGATTTTTAAACTGATTGACGAATTCCAAGTCCAAAATGAAATTGATCTTTGAGTTGGTTTTTCCCAAACATTTTAGGTTGTAAGCAGAATGTGGAAATTTAGTAACTAAAACATAATTATATTTCTGTCGTCTAAACCAATCAACAAAAAAATCGAGGGTTTAGAAGACCAAACTAGCCTTTCTATTATAAGATCCTCGGGATAACAGCAGGCAATCTATTCCTGCAAAGGGTTCGAGTCAAGTTTGGAATTTAAAATTCAGACAAAGAGTCGATTCGAAGGTCTGCAAGAACCGGCCAGTCGAAAATCGGCTCTCCGATCAAATCCGCGTCTGAAATCTTCGCCAGAGATAAATTCTTCCTGTGTCGAGGCAGAGGGTAGTGTAAGAATGTATTCAACGATCGTCACCGCGGTTCAATTTTATATTTCATTCGTATATGTATATTTTTCGAGGCTTGTGCTTTACATGTATATTTAGTAACCGTATAGTGCTGCAGGGGCGTTGGGCGCACACATACGCATTCACACATCGCCGAATTATTTAACGCCCGTATTTAATGTAATTAGAATGCGTTGCGTGCGGCCCAGCCGAGTCGCACCGAAGGGCGCGGAGGCCGATGACACAAAAAAGACACGAGGAAGACAAAAGAACTAAAAAGAAGATAAAAGAAGCACGCGTGCCCGTTTGCTCGCTGGTTGCCGGCCCCACGCATTCAACGCATTCAACGAGGGTAAGAAAAAAAAGAGGAGAAAATAAAAGAAAATAAAAGAAAGGAAATAAAAACGACTTGCACGAATAGAAAAAAGAAAATGTACGTACGACCCCCCTCGTATATTTATATGAACAACGAAAATTATAGCCGTCGTAAACTGCGGAAACGTCACGTTTTGACCTCGACGTCTTTGTTTATTTCTTATATCCTTCCTCTCGACGTTATGAAAGCAAGGAAGAACTCCGTCCCTTCAATCTACACGAGCTAATGGTACGCACGAAGCTGACACAGGAGGAATTATTATTATTAGATTTATTCCACTCTCGTCTCATAACGTCGTTTCAGTGAGTGCAGCCAATAATTTTAATGAATTAATTTTACCTAACACCGTTGCATAACTTGGCCGTTCATCACGTCTACCATTGTTCACAGTTATAATCAAGCAGACAATATGGCACATGCGTTTTCGACACATTTGCTCACACAAAAGTAACGCCAAACAGCTAGACGACTGAATTTCCTCTTTTCGTTGACGAAGTCTTTGACCCACTAGATCTGAATGAGGAGTGAATTCAATGACGTGTGTCCTACACGTGATTTCACGCATATGACATATCCCAAGAGTGTTCAGTATCAAAACGTGGTGTCAAAGGTATATATGTATACATAAGCTCATACCAAAACCAGAAGGCAATTTAAGTGCTCGTTCTCAGCCGTTATACGACTTTGATTCCGGCACCTGGTAACTGAACACATTGCCAAATGCATGAGTATGGATATAGGTATTACCGTATGCATATACGAGCGCGTTTATGGTGTACAATATACGGTTGAGATGAGGCACCATATTTACGCCCCGTACCTCTGCAGTCATGATATATTTATGGCAGGGTATCATAGCCTTCCCATAATCTTGCCCAGCGGGCATACCAAATATGGAGCTACATAGTTGTGTATGTGTATACCTATGCACACGATTCCAGTCTGGTCGAAAACGTTTATAACGCGTTGAGTAAATATAAAATTGCTTCTTAGGTAATTACAGTGTTATACAAAGGTGGTGCAGTGGTGATGTCTGGGGAGGAGCGAGTCGAGTTGAGTGGGCGCCTGTGCAGCCTAACTCGAAAAGTACACGGGCAGAGGCATGTGTGTCATTTTAATCGAATATATTCATCAACGTGAAATTTTTAATAAATTCATGGAAAATATGAGCACATATGTACTTCGTTTCGAAACATGTGAATCGACTCTGCCATTGCGCCTAAATTAATGGAACAACCCTCTCTGGGATACGTATGAGTACTCAGAGAAGTCCTCCAAATTTCACTCTGAATTGCTCGGTAAATTGTCGAACGTAACACACTTTTGGAATTAGTCACAGATCAGTATCCCTGACTAACATTCTGCGAATTCACTCCGGGGGCACCGACCACAATCGTGATACGGTTGCTATATGGAGCGATAGATATTGTACTGACGTGAGCTTCTGACAGCTATTGTAATTGTGTTGGAGAGAATTAACTAGAACTTGTCTCGACTTTTATAATCCGCCACAGTTATTCTCTGCCGTGATCTGACAGACATTGGTCGTTCAACAGTATGTGCAGTTACAACAGATAGAAAATAAGTTTCTTTCTATTGTACCGGCGCTTGATTTTCTTTCGTTTTAGGGCGTCTTGCAGAAAAAAAATTATTGCTTCCATTTGTCCTCGTAGGAAAGCCACGTTGATTCAATTTCCCCTAACATGGGAACCAATAGACACCCTTCTCGTGTATGTCGGTGTAATGGGTGGGTCCGGGTATGTGTTACGATCGATTCTAATAAAACCCTCGGTTATAATATACGCGATGCACGTTTAACGTAAATAAGTAATATATCTTCTCTCGGTGGAAACATCGAACAATGAACCTGCAGGCTCGTTTTAAATACATAAATAAAGATATGGATCTCAGCGTAGGCCTCGGGATCTTGAATCGTTGAATAATTTACTCGATCGAATCTAATTAGTCAGCGAGAAATTTCATCACATATTTTCATTCATCGCTCATGAGCTATGCGGTCGTATATAACCGCGGATCGTTTTTTGCATCTGTTTAATTCTTAAGCTTCGCCGCAATTTATACTGCACAACCTTGTGCAGTATGAATGAAGGCGCAACGCGGGTGGTGCTTTCGCTCGCGATAACGCTACGCGACTGCGCAAACTTGGTGAGAATAGACTCCGAAAAAAGGTATCAAGTATCATGCCGTTTTGGAGTTCGAAAATCGTCCTGCGCGAAGATGTGGAGACAAAAATAACTCGATGGTAGCATTAAGTCGATTATCTTCCCACGCGGAGAAAGTGCTTTTAATATCCCCTTTATTTGTAGTAATTTTAGATTCGCTTAAATTTACATGATCTTTGAGTTCATGACCGAGGTATGTAAGAAACTGGACACGAGGTAGACTCAACTGCATTCTTTCGGGATTATAAAGTCCCATGGAATTCGGTAAATTAGGATTTTATGTTTATTGGCTGGTGTGGGGCCCTTCTTCGGTTTGGATAACATGGATTCGCCTCGATTACATACATGAACGCAAGTATTTACTGTAATGAAAGTGGCGTTAGGTTCTTCGTTAGTCGTCTCGCTTAGACGGAGCAGCTAGAAACTTACTGGAAGTATTGTTTTACTTCAGTTTAAAAAAAAAGTACTCGGACTTTATAATCGCTAGGAAAAAGTTCATCGACTATACGAGTAACAGGAAATACTGTAAATATAAGAATCATGCATGTGCAGGTATAAAAATATGTTCTTACCTTGAAAAGCAAGAAATTGTTCATTCAAAATCTTAATACGTGAATTTAATGCACACTTTGACCAAATTCAAACTCCGCTTAGAAATGGCGCGAAAATATCGAATCGGAATCACGAAGAAATTTGCTCTTATGTTTAGAGTCAAGCACAGGACAGACCGGCGCCGACAAACTGTCGCCTACGACTGAATCGCGGGACTCCAAACCGTCTCACAGTCAGAGACGTTCAGAGCTCGACTCACACTCAACTGACTCACGACTCGGCACAGAGAAGACTCTCGTCGGATATATGGTGAATGCATGGCGAATGGCGACTAGGGCGTTCGAAAGAATGAACGGAGAGGGGAGACGCACCCAATAGTCAACCATACAAACGACATGGAGCTATGGAAAATTCTGTAATAAATGCACTTTGCATATCCCAGTTTTGGGCAAGGTAGCCACTGCATGGTGTAAAATAAGAAGAGAAACCGTCTAGAAACACATGCGTGAGGTCAAAGGTTCTCTGGGCATTTATAAGTTCGATGATCCGTTCGAAATTTTACTCTAAACTTTAGCCCGTTCAAATTCTAATAAGTCACCATGAACTCGCTGAGAACACACGAGAACTTGTATTCGCTTTACAATCATTGCATTTGTGAAAACAGAATTAAATCGTAAAATTTTGGAGTCAGTGAAACATTGAAGACGTTATGCGATGAGATGATTTAGTAATTATAAACGGAAGCAAAATAATAAATTGTCACGAAGAGATCTGCCAGGATATTCGTCTCGTTCATCTTCTGAAGTCCCAGATTTAGTATCTTTGAAAGATCGTGACGAAATTCCATGAAAAAGAACCAAGCAAGCTTTTATATCATTTATATTCATATACGTTATCCATTCTCCGCCATTTGCTTGAATTATTACTTTTATCTAGCCTGCTTTTCAACCCCAGCTACAAAAGCAACCCTCCGACAACCTCTATCCATTTACCTAAGAGCTTCCGAACCCCTTGTATTAATCCCCTGTGGACTTTTTCTAGGCATAAAATTCGATGCAGTCAATACTTGTTGTGTATCTATTCTCGCATGTTTTTTGCTCGGGTAATAAGGGAAATCCTGACGACACCGAGATTCTAATGATGATTCAAAAAGTTTGTAACGTAGCTCTGAAATATGGTGTGTAAACTCTGACTTGCTGGGAAGATACAGTACAGCTGTGAGGGTAGACAGCCTACGTTTTTGTTTATGGAATTAGAATGAAGAGAGGGGTGGTGCTGAAGTGCAGAGGCGGGTCTGGATAGAATTCTTTTTTGATTGCATACAACGAGAATATTCGAAACAGAAGATTGTGACGGATTCTTTTATTATTATCTAAAATGCAAAGCAGACAATTTAACCGGTCGACGAAGTTAAAATTGGTGTCTCACAATTAAAATTCTTTGTATATTTAGAATTGGTTTCATATTTTACAGTTTACTTTATGAATGAATTTTTTTTCTTCCAAATTCATTACTTTCCACGAGACACGACCAAATTTAAATATTACAAGCTTAAGTGGGGATTACAAGCTTGTGATCGTTAAATTGTACTTTCAGCGATATTTTGGAAAAAAAAAAATTGATACGCTTCCACTTTTCTATACTTCCGGTGGAGTTCTGCATGGTCATTTTTGGAGTCCCTTGAATCGGAGCACGTCAGGCATGTCTTCAAAATATTTATAAAATCGTAAAAGTAAAACGACACCTTGAACACCCCTGAGGATCAGTGATAGTTTTCATACAGAAATCAGTAGCGACTTCAGAAATACCGCCATATCCGGAATTCAAATTGCTAGCCGCCGGATAAGTGCGGCGAAAGTAGTTCGTAAGTTGACCACCGTGGAAGCAAGATATGCCTCATCTCCTAGACCATGCATTGAAATTCTGCATTTTACAACTTCCAAGTCTGAGTTCCCGAAATCGCAGTTTCTCCCAAATCGTGGTTTTTCAAGTTTTACTTCTCTGAGCATTACCGTAATGTGCTTGATGTAATTCGTAAACCATTACCAACTATTTCAAATGCATAGGTAGTGGCATAATGCGCCTAATTCCACGCGACCCGCATACCTTCACAGCCACTTGATTTATAATGAATCGGCAACATAGTTTGAAAATAATCTGCAAGATGGCAAGCCCAATCAACTCTAGATATGGCGTCTTCCTGTTTCTAAGGTGGCAAATTCACGAACTTACTTCAAATTTCCTTATTATTTATTCCCAAATTCGAACTTATTATTTATTACTGCGGAACACTCATTGCCGACCCTCAGCAGTTTTAGGACATTGTTACGCTTGTCGTAATAAAAACTAAAATAAAAACATATCGACAAAATATGGAATAAAAAATATTTTATAGTTTATAGAATGATCTTATCTTTTTCTAATCATTAGTTCTTTTATTCGAGGTGATCGGAGTATATAAATTTATGATTCCAACAAATGGTGCAATTTTAGATACAACACCATTTGATGAACCGTTATGCTGCTATTAACACATCCATAATTTGACGTGTTTGTGAATCTATCAGGATTACCTATGCCTCCTCGGGGTCCCTGATTAATAATAGTAGTTTTCGTACCAAGGCCGGAGAGTTATACGGCCGTGTTGCTAACATTATTTTTTCAAACGCGGTGCGCAAAATTCGACTTTGCCCATGCAAATGGCACGGGAAGTCGAATTCTTCGGACTGTTTCGAAAAAAGTATGAGCAACTCGTGCGCATTCTGGCACAAATTGTTAACGAAAAATCATGCAATAAGAGTTGGTGTTTTTATGAATAATCATTTATTTGGTAATAAATTTTTTGTAATCAATATATTATAAAATGACTTTGAATTTACATGATATAATATATAATGTATACATGATGATACATATTTAATGTGTATATTACAATAAACTCACTTTTTGAGTCTTCAAAACGGAAAGGAAGATAGATTTTGGTATTGCGAATTGCGTTCTAAATTAATAATTCATTTTGATTTTTGAATAAATGTAGATAAATTTTTCAATGATAATTTGTGCTCGAAATTTAAGCGATTATAATTTCAATTTTACACAAAATAATTTGATTATATAATTTTAACAATGAATTTCGGATCATATTTATTGTAATTGTATATTGATTGTTATTGTTTTTCCATTCCAATTGATTACTGGCTTAACAAACATTATATCGCAGCAATATTAGAAGCGTTGACATCATAAAGTTATTACAGTTGTTCAAAAACAAATTCTTATTTTCGATCAAGATTGAGTAAAACTGTACGATATTATAATAAAAAGATGATGTTACCCTTTTAGGATAGATAAAATCGTAATTTTTCAAAATTGTCGTCATGTCTGTTGCACTGGCTCTGTGAAACATGATTTGAGGTGATCTACAAAATTTGCACTACGTTACACACTATTATGATACTATAAAGTAACACATGTTCGTAAAATTGTACTTTACGGCCGTGAAATACGTCCACAATGGCGTATTATACGGATACTCGATCGGGAAAATACTTCGCTGCTCCTTTGACCGGAACCACGCGCAACGCATCATACTAGTACAGTCTACAAATTTTGTCACCAGAGCGGCGCACTGTGTAAATGAAATATCCGCTGCATGCGCAAACGTCTGCGCCTCGTCGTCAGCGCAGTCGTTCTGTGAATCTGAGTTTCAGTATGGCGGTGTGTGAGCGCACGATAGGGTTGTTAATAGTTACGTAAGCCATCTACCTCGTGAGATTTTTCGTTCCTCGATTATCTCAAGGCATAACAGTGTCTACGACGAATAAAGAGAAATGCGAAAAGGTGGAAGCGAGTGTTGCAACTATTGGAAACGATGATTGCGGACCGAGTGTTGAAGAAATACGATTCTCGTACGATAAAATCGAAGATTCAGTAACGAACGGACAGACCACACGCAACATGTCCGCGATCAAAACCACGGGGACGGGAGGCACTCGTGTCTTTCCGGTATTCAGTCACGTTAAATACGAACATCTAATCGCAGGCCTTTCTGGCGGTGTTGTGTCCACGTTAATGCTGCATCCTTTGGATTTAATTAAAATCCGATTCGCCGGTAAGTCGATTTCAATAATGACCGTGAAAAGAATCTCGCTTTCAGATACCTGCTTTCATTCAGCTGTCACTTATTGCGACAGAATACACGCGTATTCCGGGATACACGTGGCTTCTGGCCACAAAATTCACGTCACGCTGTGTCGTAGATATACATACACATATATACTCAACTATACGTACATATTTCACGCGCTGTTGAGACTCGTTTAATTAAACACGCGTGGTTCAACTTTTATTGACTCTGGGTATCTAACCGGGTGATAAAATTCGTTCCCCCAGAATGACGCAATACATCTACCAAGTGACAGCATTTTTATCAATCTCGATCGAATTGATGATCCGCATTTCGCAATTATCCTCTTAACAGTTTGGATGCGTTATAGGAGCGGATTTCTCTTCTCCATTCGCATTGCTACGAAGAACATACATTTCTTTGTCCAATCCCGAATATTTATTTATATTTACAACGTTATCTTACCACTTCAATTAAATATGATGTAACTTGATGGAAAGTTTGCTTAATTGGTTATTCGATATCGGTGGATCGTAAGGTCAAGAGATACCATTTTATGGGTTCACAATTCACTGTTTACCTCTGCTCCGTAAAATCCTGCTAGAGCCGGATCCAAAATTATATTCTACATCCAATCAGTTGAGAGTTTTTTTTCTGTCACAATTTTACCCGACATAATATGAATAAAATTTGTTGTATCCAACAATGATTAGTATATCAAACATACATAGAATAACCCTGTTACATTTGGCATTATCTCAAGCATATTTTAATTCATCCAACTACTTTTCACGAGCTTTTGTTTCTCTCTTTTTATAATCATGCTCGTTTTTTTCAGAGTTTAGAGAGATGTTACGTGATAAGATAACGTAACAACGATAACCGAAATTTTATACAGTTATTAATTTAAACTATACAGTGTCGGTAAATTATCACTATTTTCTGTATATTTTCATTGGGAACATTCGCGATAATTTATAATTATTTGCAGAAAGCATTTCATTTCTGATTGTTACGGAGCTATAATTTTCAATCTTGGTTTTCCTAGGGAAGGGATTATTATACTAACTTGATTAAGAAGAATCTCTTTCTTCGCTGGATCACAACTTTCGCTTTTCACAGCCACGAATAGGGGGGAGATTAAGCCTGTACTCACGTGCTTCTTATTCAACTAGTAAAATTCCTCATCTTTTGGTAAACGGCCAACAGATATTACGACGAATTTATTAACCATTGTTTGGCATACTGCTGTTGTTTCTATATGTATAATAAAATAATCACCAGCTCATAAAACCACCTTATAATCCTGTTCTAACAATTTCTCGAGTCCCCACGCAGTCACGTATATCACGTTTACAATAAAAGTCTAAATTCGTTATTGAATAAGCTTAATGTCATCGAATTCCTTCCACTGTTTGAAATATCTCTTTCTAAACTCAATCCTACATAGTCACTCTCCCAATTTGTCCTGAACGTTGCAAATCATGCAGATGTACTTTTCAATCAAATCATTATATCATGAGACTATTTTTTCCTCTTCTCTTTACAGTCAACGATGGCGTCACACATTCTGCTCCACAATACAGTGGTCTTCGAGGTGCCTTCAGAGAAATCCGTAGGACAGAGGGATTGAAAGGTCTCTACCGAGGCGTAGTACCGAACATTCTTGGCTCTGGCAGTTCATGGGGTTTCTACTTTTTCTTGTAAGCAACTTAATATTCAAATCTAAGAATTAGGCAAGTTCGAGACCAAGAGAGCTATTTTAGGAGTCTTTTTTCCTCTTTCCATTTATTTTATTTTATCTCGGTTGTTTGTCTCAAAGCTCCAAACACTGTGATAAGCCGCTATTATGATCTTGCCAAAGGTATAACTACTAGTATCTTCTCTTGGAAGAAACTTATAAAAAGCGGGGTCAACTCAAAGCGGTAAATGTTAATGGTTTCTTTTTTCTCTTTTGTAAATTATAACGAGTTAAATCTATTGATTGTCTATAATAAGTTTACTTTATAATAATTGATAATGCCAAATTTACGTCAGCAAGGGAATAACAAGCATATATTACATTAAACTAAAGTAATCCATCGCGCGTTACAGTTTAAATATGTTAGATTAAAAATCCAGGATATTGTGTCAGAAGAAGAATCTCCTCCGATCCTCTTGAGATTTCATAGTAATACCATTCGATTTCGGTTTTGAGATTTGATCATCCCCATGCGAATCTGTCACTCAGTATGATATGTTTTCTATTTCTGTGTGCAATTTCAACCAGAAATTTGTATCATTTTCTTTAACTTTGGCAAACATTGCAAATTGGATATATATGCGTTGCATCTCACTCAGAGCCAAAGGCTAAGTATAATATAACGATTCATGGAATAATTCGCAAGTAATTTTACTCACTGACATTTGTCAGCCAATGCCATTTGCTGCACAGCGTTCACTCGATTGCGAATTATAATTATATGAAAGAGGAAATACAAAACATGTAAGACTTATACAAGTCAATATCTTCTGGCGATAAGCTGGCATTGGTGCCAATTTCTTGAAAGACAGTATCGTATTCTCCATTTCAATCTTTCAATCAACAGCTATATTAATCAAGGCATATGCGGTCATTTTACTTTTGCAATGAAAACAAACGAAATCGTCTGATTGAACAAATCGATTATTATTATATTACTAGCTCGCAAAATTTACACCGACATTCTATCGACATGAGGAAACATTCTTGTGATCCACGAGATTTCTTTACAATTTGAATTATCTTCAATATTAAAAAAGTTTCATAGATTTATGATAATGAAATTCTGATGACGGCATTATTCTTCTTCAAATATTTGTTTGTTATTCCATTTCTCCAACAGTTACAACACAATAAAAACATGGATTCAAGGTGGTAATGCGAAGAAACCTGTTGGCCCTGTAATGCATATGGTAGCTGCAGCTGATGCCGGTATATTAACTCTGCTGATAACAAACCCGATCTGGGTAGTCAAGACTCGACTCTGCCTCCAATATGCAAGCGACGTTCACCTTGCAGAGAGCAAAAGGTACTCTGGCTTGGTCGACGCTCTCAGCAAGATATATAGAACCGAGGGTATTCGAGGCCTCTATAAGGTAAGATTTTTACCTATTTTAAACAATTCCTCTATGGAACATAAAGGAGAGAAAATCACTTGGAGATTTTATGTAGCCACTAATCTGCGAGACACAATGTTCTTTTTCCCAAAGATTACTAGTTCCAAGCCGCAGGTCTCCACTCTCTGGTACTGTTTTGTATCATGTAACAAAGAATCTGTTCCAAACGTTCCGAATGTTCAAATCAGTAGCATAAATTTTATCAATCTTATGTTTCTTCGCTTTGAAAAACATGGTCAAACTTTTCTGAAACAGGGTCTTGTTCCCGGAATGTTTGGCGTATCGCATGGTGCTCTTCAATTCATGACTTATGAGGAAATGAAAAATAGCTACAATGACTATCGAGGTGTACCTATTGACACAAAACTGGTACGTATTGAACCATTTGATGGAAATAATAATCATTCTTTATTTTATATATTGAAACGTTATTTATTTAACGTAATCTTGTATTCGATTTATTTTATTCTATCTGTCAATATTTTCTGATTATTTATTCAGAGATTCTGTCTCGGAGCTACTTGAGTGAACTGCTATAGGCTAGCTGATTTTTCATTAAATCTATTAATGATTTTTATTCATTACACTACTGTAGATAAAAAATTGTTAGTGGGTGTGATGATATAATTAATTGATGTTGAGGCTGTGTCTTTTAGGAAAAACGGAAATTTCATTTATTGCAACCTCAGAGTTAACTCGTCGGTGTTAATTAATGTAGTATAATTTCTTAATCGCAACTGCGAAGTATAAAACTTGTTGATGTTGATTAAGTTATAGGAGTTTTCAATCATAGCGGCGAAGTATTTTACTTTGGTAATAGGTAAATTACGTACGCTTTACAATTTATATATATTTTTTTGGAATATATGTCGTTCGAGTTTATCTTTTTCTTTTCTATATTTTCAATGAATTTTCTGATCTCTTAGATCCCGAGCCGTTTTGTGTGTCTCCGTTTATAGGTAACTTCCCCTCCCCACGGTCGGTTATTTATTTCTAATACTATGCATTCTATATACTATGATCTATTTAGTTACTATTTGACGAAATAGTTTGAACATTTGATTTCAGATAAGCTTCGATGATCTTATTCTATTGAGTATATATACCTTGGTTACATATTATCATGATACATATTAATATCGTTTCAATATGCACATATGTTCCTTGATCTAGGAATTCTTAAAGCAGAATAATCACAGCATATCAGCACCTTGCCATGCTAAGCTAATTGCTAAACATGTGTATATTGCCATCTGTTACATTAGTATGTAGACGTCACGTACTATTAGCGTCTGATATATGTGGCTATGACATTGGTGTTAAAAGTTCCTGGTACATAGTAGAACTTCGAGTTTTACCCCCAACAGATTGCTATAGAGTAAAGTGAGTGGATATGGACCGTCACATGGATCGATGGCTGTGGAGTTTCGTCTTGGTGAAAAAATTTGGAACTTCATGAGTTATCGGTATTTGGTACAATGTATTAGAAAAAAAAAAATTCAATCGTTTCTGATATTTCGAAACGAAGTTACAGAACTTCGCTAATTCGAACAATGTTAAAAAATCGAGAATGGGTCCCAAAAAAATCGAATCAGGAGATCGGAAATTTTATAAGGAACAAAATTCCGCCGGACTCATGCTGATTTCACAACCTGTTTCTGCTGATAAGGAACGATTATGGGTCGCTAATATGGACCACTTTTTCTCCTTTATGTAATGATCCATGTATTTATATCATCATAGATATAATCATTTTTACACAGGAAAAATGCATCGATTGATTAATGCATTGAAATAATGAAATTTTCTCTGATATAAAAAACTAAATCGAAATGTAATTTTTGTTATTCATTTTGCTTCAATGATTTATCATTTTTTGTATATCAGAGGAAGATCTTTCATTTTGGAGTAGCGAAACATTGAGACAAAATGTTCGAAACTTGGTGATCCACATTCACTCACTTGACCCTATGAGCAAAGTGGAGCTGTTTAACTTTCTCGAATAGTAAACATTGATTTGTAAATTGTATATGAATTGGATTGAACTAATTCTATTGTATTTTCCCACAGGATACAACTGACTACATTTGTTTTGCTGCATTATCAAAATTGTTTGCTGCTATGGCGACGTATCCTTATCAAGTTGTGAGAGCTCGACTACAGGACCATCACCACGATTACAGAGGAACTTGGCACTGTATTCAACTGACATGGAGGTTAGAGAAAGCTAAGGGGTTCTATAAAGGATTCACACCCTACCTTTTACATGTTTTGCCAAACATATGTCTGGTTATGCTAATTTACGAAAAATTCGCCAACAACTAAACTAACGATTGTTCAATAATTTGAATCACTTAAATTATATACTAGACACTTGAATTCAGAAGACTTAATTTTAAGGACCTTATAGGTCATTTTTATTTGAACTTGGTGAGAACGATGCGATAGTTAGGCACAATAATATGAGTGGTTGAAATTTACTTACAGATTCACTACTCAAAATAGGTACTTTACATTAGCACAGTGACTTGAGCCTAAACAAACATTAATTATTTACTTGACGTTATTATACAGTTATTTACTTCTTTCAAACTCATGTCTGCTGCTGAATAGTGAATTTTATATGCACCATTTATAGAGCTACTTGTAAACTTCTATTGCTATATTATTTTTTTGAAGAATCAATTTTCGATAGAATTCTCCACGCGAAATATACAGAATTCTGTTTAGGGTAATCCAGACGTCAGACGACCGTAATTGACGTGTCAAATTAATAAAAGATCGTCGCAAAGCGAATTTTAATCGAAAATATCTATTCATCATGCTTGAATAAAGAATGAAGGTGGAATAAGAAAAAACAAAACTAAACGAAGAAACTATCGAATGTTTCTTTGTTTTTTTCTTTCCTTTTTTTCATTCTCTCCAAAATAATCTCGACTTATATTTTGTTAGTATATTTATTATATAAAAAAAGAAAAAAAAAAAACAGTGCTGGGATCACTTGCAAAATGTAGTCGTATAATTTCCGTCATTTTGAGAGACGAGGTGTTTCTTCTTTTTTCTTCTTGGTTTTTTGGTAAGACTTGTCTATCTTAGAAAAAGGAGCCATTATCACAGAAATAGAATTGAGTTGTGTATTTACGAAAGAGGACAAAAAAGAACAAGAAGATAACGGGTAACGTAGATAACGATTGCTTACAAATATAGGTACCTACTCACTTGATATTTTGAATAATTAAAGATGTTTCGTTACTCTAAGTAATAATAATAGAAAAGAAAAAAGAAACGGGTATATAACTACGATTCGTATTCCAAATAGTTCAGGAAGTAATCAGAAAAATATTGGAATAAAATAAAAAAGAATTAGAGCAAGCAGTGTTATCGGGTGGTATAATATAGTAAAATAAATAAAACGAATACAGCAAATACAACTTACGAGCCCAAAGATCGCGAATGAATTTCTATTCATAATTAACTTATGATTCAGAATGGTAAACATTATACCTGGATCACATTATGACGTGCAGAATAAAACAATAATAGAGGATAGGAAAATTAGTTATAGATATAAAATTTCAGCCAGTATAATAATACGAAACTCATATAACAGTTATCATATGCTGTTCGGTAATTAACAATAGCTAATTCAGTCTCTCCTCGCAACTTGTAAATATTAGTATGAATTTATTTATGTTAGACGTAACGATAAGCATCTATTAACAATTCTCATTGTTAGTTAGTTAGTTACCTTCCAAGATAATATAGATACAAGTAAACTGATATACCTACTATATAAATAACCGTATAAATTGATGATTAATCAAAGAAATATACTACAACTATTAATTTGTATCTTGGAAGGTATTATATTTTCGGTATATCGATTATATAACGATAAATTGATTACTATTATTATTAATATTATTATTATTATTATTATTAATATTATTATTACTATCTAAACGCGACATGATGATAATATATTTAGAAATTTTTTTCTCTTTTCTGTTCGCCGTAAATAAAACCATCAGCCATCCACATATCCATACGTTCAATATAAATCAAAGCGTCATTACGCGGAAAATATCTATCGTTAAACTTATCGCAACGATGACACGTCGTTTTTTCTTCCGATATTCAAATTATTATTATTATCACTACTATTATGGCTATTATTTTTATTACTTGTTTCATTACGTCCCAGTCCAATATCAATACCGTCGAAAGCAGCACTCGACATAACGCTACTTCTGATGTTAATTACCATTATCATTATTATTATTATTATTATTATTATTACTACTATTACTATATTTCTCTTTACAAATCTCTGAGGTAATTGTCTTTCAAAATTCTATTGTCTGTGTTAAAAATACGCTCTAATATCGTTTGTTCGAAGAATCTTCATCTGAAACGTCTAGTCAAAAGTTGTTCTTCTTTATCTTATTGTTAGTATAACGTAAAATTTATGAGAGCTGAAATTTTGGTGGGAGTGAAACTGAGTGAATTTTATCTCAGTACAACATTATTCAGGTTTTCGCGTACTTTTATCGGCTGAAACATTACATTATTATTATTATCATTATTATTAGTAACTTGAATCCGTTTATTGTTTAATAGTCTAGAAAGAAAAAAATCTTCTGTCTTACTGTAACGAAATACTCTCTCTGTATGGAACGATTCGAATAACTAGGTATTTATTCTATCTGTTACGGTGAAACCTTTTAACGTCTTATTTTCACTCTAAATTACAATCTATGTTATATTTATGCATATTAACAATTACATGCGTTTAATGTGTGAACGGTAAGTGGGTATAGTTTTATTCCTAGCCAAACCACCAGCAGTACGATTTTTGATACAATAATATCTCGCCAAACGAGACTGGTACGCTCCTACGTATCAGATGAAATAAATTTACTCAATCTAGCAATCATCTGCTCTCAACTATACGACCGACTAGACCGAGTAGACAGCACCATTAATGGAACATTGAAAACGATTTGAAACTGACATTTTCAATCTGTCTTACTCGATATTCGAATTAATTGGAGTTAAATTTTATTTCGGTAACGATTATTTAACTATATTTATATTTTCCCATTGGCTAAATTATCAGATATTTTGGAACCATTTTTTTTTTCACCCTGCACGAAATCTTGACGATCGTTATTCCAGTATAAAATGTTTGTGAAGCAATCTTCGGCCATTTGAAGTCGATCTTGTCATTTTTGGGAGCGACTGCAGCAGCAGTTATTGCATCAAATTTATAATTTCGCAGATTTCTGTTTTGCGTCAAGAATCGTACCTATGTGGGATCGATCAAAATGTTGAGAGCCGTTCAGTACTCGATAATATGTTAATAATGAGATGTTAATTTGAAGAAGAAGCGAGAATTAACTCTTTCCGAGAATCATTAGTAAAATAAAGTATTGCTGGTGGTTACAGGGGTGAAGGTTGGCGTGGCTTTTACAAGGGCTTAGGGCCGAACCTTATCAGAGTGACACCCGCTACTGTCATCACATTCGTCACCTATGAGCACGTTTCCCACAAACTACTACGCTTACGCTCCAAGTCATCCGGCCTCGAAGATTCACCTAAAGCGACTCCGGTCGCTATTGAACACGTCAAGAACTGAGGTAACGGTTAATCAAATCATGGAATTAATAAAAACGGAAATTCTTTGTTTCTTCTAAGTCGAGGATTTCCGGAGAATTCTTACCTCGCCCTATACCATACTGCAGAGTTGATAAAAACCGACCGAGTTCCTATATCTAACGATTACAGTCTCTTGTTTCCGTAATTTCCAATATTCTGAGTTCCATACTCCGCTGTACGTTGAATCGCAGTTAACTATTATTTTTTTCATGTATAATAACGTTAGAAACAGTCTCTTCAACGTGTCTCTTCTCAAATTTATAGAGGCTCGTTATTTGTATACATTTTGATGTACAGTTAACATAAGTTGAGAGAATTTGAGTCTGTGCTTAATATTGCGTATGTAAGTCGAATTGCGAATGCGGCCAATTCGCGACTAATTACACGGTAATGATGGATAATTTATTTTCCACTGGTGACTTAATATTTTCGAAAAAACGGAGATAATTATGGCTACACTGTGCCATTGTTTTATCGTTGCGAAAGTCTTAATGCGCTCAATTTCACGTAGTTTCATATTTTTAGTCTATAATTCAAAAGTTCGCGGAATTTTGTAAATCTCCGAGCATTTCTATTTTAAAATCCAAAAAAACAAACGAAGTGCTTTTCTTATCCTTGCCCTCTGTCATTCTCACGTCGATCCTAAATAAAATTTGTACACAGTCATCGTTGTCCGATTGTTAGAACACTTCTGTTTTTTTTTCCGACCTAAACATATCTTGTTATTGATTAGACTGATTTAATTTCCCGATGCGCTGGCGTGTCATTATAATTTCGAATATAATGAGTTGTATATTTTGTTTAATCGATATTTAGGTATACGTATGGTGTAAATGCTGCACTGTTCGAATTTTCAGTACTATAATATTTGTTATCGGTGCGATTCAGTGAACTTTATTTATTGTACCTACATTGTTGATAATACTTTATTCTCCAGATCCCTAGATTTTAAGGAATTAAAATAACTGTATGTAGCTGCTTAAACCAGATCCTTGACCCACGTGTAACAAGGAATTATGTAGTTTAAAATAAACTATGGGAAAAATAAAACAAAAAAGAAAAAGAAACGTTTGTCTTTGATAACCCATTCATTTCAACGTCCTATGACCCCGTTATTACATATCATATACAGTCCAGTGGTTCCCAAAATCTTAGCCAACTAACAAAATCACATATCGGAATAAATTTGTTTTTCAATATTGGTAAATATTATTCATTTTGTCATCCTATTTAGGCAATTCCAATTCCCAAAGTCTATAAGGTGGTTTACAAAGACCTTTCTAATTTTTTACGCTTCGCACAAGAGTGACTTATGAGGTATAAGGATCTAGTTCCATCAGTGGTAAAAATCGGAACATTTGACTTAGGAATACCGGTTTTTGTTCAATCAAAATGAAATAACGCATCGGTGGACCTCAAGGAAAAGTAGTTCGTTGTAATCCTTCGATCGAAGTCTTATAACAGGCGTAAAGTCACATGCCAAGGCGTCAACGTTCTTCTTCCCCTACATCTTTCTGAACGGTTCTATCCTCACGTACTGATAAAACTTCGGTCCCAAAGGACGAAATTCGATCTACGTTTTGTCAAGCTGTTATTTTTTTTCGAAAATTTTTATTCGGGGCAGATTTATAGACTTTGGCACCGTCATGGGTGGATCTAAACAGACTTATCGTACTTTGGGAAACACTGGAGTTCGGACTATGTCTACTCCGAGTTTTGGCTTAAGAGTTTAGAAAGTTACAAAGCCGAGCAACTCTCTAGAAGTCTGGGATTCTAGATTACAAAGGCGAATACATGCTCGTTCATTGTCGACAAGCTAGAGTCTGTCTCTGTCTTATTCCCCGCAGACTCTAAATCGCGCTCTCAACAATAATTACCAAACTCTCAACTATACTCTGTCGAGAATGATGCAAGATCTCGACGCATGGATTCATTCGCGAATATACAAATATATTCTACGTAAATGGTAACACGACGTATTCCGTATAAGACGTATTCATATATTTATGAGTTTTGTATCATACGGGCGCCGCGCCAGCGGTTGATTATTGCGGGCAAACAGCGAACTAAAATGAGCGCGCGTTGCGCAAGCCGGTTCTCATACTGCGTAATCGTGTCTAACCAAAAGCTCATAAGTACCGCGTCGTACAATATGGCCGAATGGGCTCAACTGTGTTGAGATCGGCGGTGAGACACTCACGCTCATCTGTAACGAAAAATCACCAATACGAGGCGGAATTTTTGGAAAAGTACTGCGCGGATATTGCCAATCAACAAATGGTGAGTAACGTATACCACGCAGTCTACGATCGATAGTGAATTGATTTCTCTCGAGGTGCGCGCCGACCCAATCGTTTTCGCGCGCTGTTTTTCAAACTCTAGCAGACTACAGCTAGAGGTTCTCAACAATAGTGTATTCATATACCTATACCAATATTGACACCTCGATTTCGAACTAAGACCAAATTCATCGGATCGTTCATCGAGATCCTTACAATTATTTCGATCTAAGAACTTCTACAAGTAATATCGATGTTGACTTAAAGGAATAATAATCCATTATGTGCGTACAAAGGTGTAGATAAAATATACTCACGAGTCTTATCTAATCTTGTGAACACATATTGCTTCTGAAATGCGCGCGATACAATTATTGATGTTGGATTTAAGGCTGGAATCGCACTCTTTTTTATTGCAAATATGTATGCGCGAAAATAATTCAGGTATTTCAAACTGCTGCCGTTTTTTCCTCGCTTTACGAACCGCTTCGTGTATGAATCTACAGTGCCTGTTCTCATTGCTTCGACCTTGGTCACGACCTATCGTCAAAATAAGAAGCTCGTTTCCTCCTTTTATTTATACAAACTGTATCATTCTGGCACGAGGAATTTCATTGAAATTATTCGCAGCTATGAGGCTTAAACAATAAGACGGCATTGTATTAAGTCAAAACGTGCATCACACCTACGAGATGGTTGCTTGTTACCTTTACCCGATAATAAGCGGAGTCATTGGTCGCCTCCACGAGGTACGATTGTTTAATTGTTACGTAAAATACGAGTAAAGGTTGTAGCCAGGTGACTGAATTGACTCACGGAATCTCTTATCTATCCGCGTCTTCGCTGGCTCGCTAATCATTGCGAAATTATACGTAGTACAATATGGCAAAGTACAGAGACAACTTGAGCGTTGATAATAGCTTCGCAGGTGAATCCACACAGGTCTTTAGAGTCGATGTGAAACATTATTCAACGGATCCAGTTATAATTCACGGCAAAATATAAATAGCGTGAAATCGATTCGTTCAAAAATAACTCAATTTGACATTACCAAAAGCAGATTTGAATACTAATGATTATTAACTAATTATAAACTGCTATAAACTTAAGCTCTACACCTATAGGTACATATAGGTATATACCTATATGAATACGAAAGTTGTTTGTCCTGGATTGTTTTCTCAATCGGCTATTAATATACTCCCTCGTTATAATTTACAAGTCACTTTCTTAGGTCAGTCTTTGGCAGATTCACAGCGTGGGCGACATATGCGATACGCTATGCACCAGACAAAGATTAGATATTCGTTTTTCTTCTTCATTCTTTCTTCTTTTCCTTTTTTCTTTTAAATTAATTCCGAACGAATGTAGTAGTAAATAATACTTACTACTGCAGGAGATTATTTCTCGGGATATTTTTACGAAGCTTTAGTGCTTACGTACGTTACACACATATTGTATCTATGCCAGGGCAGTACCGGATCGAGGTTGAGGCCTACAAATCATAAATTAAGAAATAATATTTCCTCCATTCAGTTCCTAATTCTATAATTATTTTTCGTCGGCTGAGTTATTGATGATCCAAAAATTGAGAAGAAATCTGCGCGCTCTTTAAGGGATACAAAAGCTCGAATGAAAAAAAATTCGGAAGCTGTTTGCCTTCTTTTATTTTCATTTTTGAATAATACAATATCTCGAAGTTTAAAATTCTCCGCACGTTGTGTATCCTTGCGCGCGTGATATCGAGAACCGCAAAGCACAGAATGTATATTTATGATCACTGAAAACGCTCTTCATTCCACGCCCGGTCAATAATACTTCTGTATACATATATTTGATAATTTATTACTCGAAAATACTCACAGAAAAAAAAAAGACTAAGACAAGAAGAAGCATGGACCCTTGTATAAATGTCTCTTCCTTGGCGTTTTACAAATGCTTTCGATATATCACAGTGGTCCAAAGAAAGCCCAAAGTCCGAATGTGTTGATATTTAAAAATTCTACGATCCCAAAAAGAGCCATTTAATTCTGAAAAAATATGCGAAAAAAAACTTCGACTTGACTGATTGTTCTCTAAAGATTGTGTTGAGACGACACTGTGCGCGATCATATATCTATAGACGGCATCGTTTAACCGAGTACATGCATATGTTATGTTTCGTAATAGGGCATGCCATCGTGGAAAGAGATTGTGTCAGGTAAATCCTCCGGCGTTACGTCATAATTCGGTGTTTTTCTACATAGTAGGTGGTAAGAGTTATTCTTTTCTTGTATATAAATATTTCGTATATTTCTGTCTATTTATCTATTATTCTTTCATACCCTCTTATCACGAAATGTCAGAGTCCGAGAGAGAGAGAGTACTGACTCGATCCGACGTGTCATAAAGTTAATCATTACTTGTTAATGAACTCGTTACCGCACGTGTCACAATTCACAACTGATAACGCGAACTACAAGTATCATTACACTTTACAAATCAACTAATTCCGACAAGATACGAGACTAAACGTTGTGCAAACAACTCTTGGTATAACAGACTGTGAAACGAGTGGACACAGTTGTTCCGGATTAATTCTTCTTCTGATTGTGAGATTAAAGAAGAAACGAATTGAACGAATGAAATCGGTTTAGTAGCTGGGCCTCGATATTATAATTTGTTTCCAATAGTAAACGATGAGTTTGAAAAGGTTTTTGGAATTCCCTAGTGCGATCAATAATAATTAGTTATACTTGCGAGATACGGTCTGTATGCCATGTAAAGTGTTAGTGTACACTACCAATAAAAGATGATGAGCTCTCGTCTATCGATCCAATATAAATATCCGGCTCAACAAATCGACTTTTACTGCCGATAGGGAATCGGTATAAGCGAGCACAACATCCTACTTATCGTCTTACTCCATTGACGAGAAATACTGTCTTATTATTGAAGGCTTAAGTATTATATATTACCTATGCAAGAAGTCGTAATCGAATTGTTGACTGAATATGAAATAAGAGTTGGACTAGATCTCGAGTAACTATTTTCCAAAATATACGACGTTATTACTATTCATTAGCCGTCAATAAAGGGACGTAATTGATTAGGCAATTGATCACCAATTATTCTTCAGTGTGAGAAAACGCGATACCTTGGTTTCAAATTAGGTAACGGTTGGGTTAAATGTGCAGCAATGTGCACGAGGTTCAATAGGCAGAATGAGGCACGTTTTATCTTCTTGTAACATACGCACTTCAAACGGTACAGCTGATTTACCAAATACTATTTTTTATGAAGGGTTGAAATTTCTTGACTACAAAGTGTTTGAAAAACAATTACAATTTTCATACAGCAATAGTGACACGTTTTTGATTGAAATTTTTAAATTAGGGGTTGGGCAGTGTCTGGCTTTGACAAGCACTTTACTTCAGCCGTCAACGAAGGTTTATGTGGAAAGGGCATTGATGTATGGATCACTCATCTACAAAATTGTTGATTTTAAATTACTCTTGTGGTGGCTAATGGTAAAGACTATAACTCCCTCGTTTCGCAACAGTTTTTGATCCTTTTTTCTAAAAATGAGAGAAAAAGAATGAGCAAAACTTGCAAGCGTCGAAATCATGATTGCCGAGGGTAGCTACTTCATTGGTCATCTTTTCCGTACAACGGTTCACTTTTTGGAGATTTCAGGCTCATGTTTTTCCCCGATGGAAGAGTTCAAATTTTTCTCGTGTCGAAACAATATTCGCAGGGAAGTTCGGTCCTGGAAAATTAGTTCGAAGAACGCCAAAAATTGACTATAATTTCAGCGCGATATTTTGAGTGTTTAATGGAGATCGAACCAGATACCAAATTGATCTCACAATCAACTCGATAAGCCGGAAAGCCATAGGCAGAAGACATCCTGATTCAGAATCGGTTTACAATTAAAGCCACAATTAAATGAGATATTTTAATTTTTGAGAAATGGACGACGCTGATTGGCCCATTATAGGGAAGAACTACTAAAAACGCTACTGAAACCAGTGGCCTTTGAATACCGGTTGTTATTTCAGCAGTAGTGATGTCATCTCGGCTTCACCTACTTTTGAAGTGAATAATAACCCCTGATCAACGATTACTGGAGTCGCAATAGCGGCATTTCGGTAGTATGCATTTCCGCCAGAACTACTGATCCCTCATCGATATAACTACTGCCTAATGTAATTTAGGGTGTGAGGCGCTCACGGTAATGAAAAATACCGAATAATTAGTCGTGCCGATAGCGGACAGTTCTTTAATACCAAAAATTGCAAAAAATTGAGGAAGAGCCAGTAACGGTGTAATCGCCATTTCTTATTGTATGTTTTCATGAAAATTTTAGGAACTCGGTGAAAACGGATTGTGAATGTGAAAAACTGCTGCTAAGTAGTAAAAACGATTCTCCAGCCAAAAAAGTCCGGACATTATTTCTCGGGGCGAAAGATCGCACAAATCATTTCGATACGCAAAGCAGTAGGCAGAAAAAGGTATCGCCATTGTATATCGTGAAATTAGGAAACTACGACCATGAAAAATGACTAAAGTTACCTCGGGCGAAGATTGTTTTGTTAATCATCAATCGCGAAGGTGTAAGATACAACCAATTAATTTGGCATGTTGTAACCATGAGTGGACGTTGGCAAACAATCGGTGGAAAATTCTGAACCGCAAAGATGAAAAACCAAATAATGTGAATTCGGGATTGAACCCGCCGAATTCGCACAAATGTTAATCCGACAGTTTTGTCCGCTGGTGATGTCCGGTCGATAGGCATGTAGGTAGAACAGGCGAACTTCCAGCTCGGACTTTGAAGCAAGGGATACTCCGAAATATCCCGAAAGTGAGAGCGGTGGGAAGCGAGATGGCAAGTTTTGGCCAAAAGCATATGGGTGATTCCATTCTAACAGTGTTCATCATTGTCTTGTACTGTTTGCTTTCACTGGTCATCCATTAACAATCTATTCATACAATTTTTGTATCAATACGATCCTCATGAACATATTTCATCGCTTCTTTCGTATAATATGACTTGCGGTCCAGAGAAAACTTACGGTTTAAATCACTTAAATGTCAGTACCGTGTCATGTCCATTTCTAGAATTTACCTATGAATTCATCATTTTCTTTGTCGCAATGAATGATGTAAACTAATTAATCCATAAACCTAATTAATGTTATAATACAATTCGTAAATAAATTATAATACAATTCATAATAATTTTTCTGAAGAATGTCTACCAAATTTATTTTATGTCAGTACCGTGGATGAATGAGTCGGTACCGTGGAACGGGAAATTTGAAATTTGATTCGCATTCTCGATATTTGGAAGTTGTAGCGAAATCCTCTCGGACTTTCATTTTTACAATAAAATAGAGTAATAATATGCATTAAAAAACTAGGAAAGTTTAATTATAGAATCAAAAAATCTTTAATCAAAACAGTAACTGCAGTTAGAACAGAATCACCGATATAGGCACAGAAAGTTTCAAGTCTCGGTTGCGCAGACACATAAATACTTGAATTATACTTACTTAATTTAGAAGTATACGTTACATCGTTAATCGTTAACGGGTTGTCGTGGACGAAGTCAGGAGCGAGAGAGACACGTATGATAAGATGTAGTAGGTGTCCGTGACCAATCGTCGATCATTTTCAAAGTCATTAAAAATATCGGAATATAATTACGTTAAATTTGTCTTAACAGTCAGCGATATCTATTATGAGATTCAAAGTCAAAATATCATTCGTTGATAAGGGTGTGCCGAAACGAATCGACATTTTTTTCCGACCTCCCGACGCAAAAATCTCTAGACCGACGTCAAATAATGAAATAAATCACTATCATTAAAGTTTAAGCGGTGCCGCAATTGACAAGGTTTTCCGGTTGATTAACACGCAATACTCATGTTCATGCCGCTTGATCGAAACGAGTAGTACGAAAGTTTAGCTTGATTGCGATTCCGTAGTCTAAAATTCCAAATTCAAAAGATTCATGCAACTGATATCATGAATTTGGATGATTCGAATGTTCGGATTGGATTCGTCATTTGGAATCTCGGATCTTGGACCTCATATCCGGAATGAGAGACTCAAAAGACCCCCGAAAGCCAAGACAGACTTTCGCACTGCTCGTTTCGATCAAGTTACACGAACATTAGTAAGACGATGTTCACGCCTACGTATGAATCAGATGAAAAAGCTAATTTTCGATTGAGGCACCACTCAGACCATAATGACAGCGTTGTCCCCTTGGGAGGTTGATTATTTGACGTCGTTCTACAAATTTCTGTAGCGGAAGGTTGAAGCAAAATCTTGATTTGTTTCCGCACACCCCTAGCCTGGATGCCCACAAAATATGTATTTCAAAAATCACTTTCTTCTTCCAGTTAGAATTTTCTGCACGAGAACTGTAGAAATTATTCCTCAGCCTTTGAACCACGCTGCGAATCGCTGCGGGTAGAAACTTTTCATCCGTACCTACCGTGTAATTAGTTACTGATTTTCAATCACTCAATGACGATTTGTTAACTTATGGTGAGACGTAATCTTGCTAATTGTACGCTGTCTAACGTGACGTTAATCGGAAAATGAGTATAATAAATAGCCCGGTGATATAGCGAGTTAATAGAACGTGAAAACTTATGACTATTGTCGGACGCATGAGCGATATGTTTAAAAACCAGTGGCCACAGTCATTCGCATGTCGATTACTGTAATTGGCAAATCAAATTAGATAGCAATCCGAGCTACGGAGGTCGAGAGTGCGTCATGTCAACGACCGTCTGTGGGCAAACGAGAATTTTTGCAGATATTTATGAATTATAATAGTAATTAGACGGCACAAACAATCTGTCATAATTTATAAAGGGTATTATCAATCATCATTATGCACATAATACAAAAAGGCTATTTTTCAATTACGGATGTCGCGCTATGTACACAAGCCGTCACACATAATTAACATACAAAACTCCTTATTCCTCCGATTAAAAATTAACAACAGATTACATATATGCGGTGCCATCTTGCTCTACATCCGTTTGATGAAAAAATGATACAATATCTCAGTAGGCAATTCCTTTTTATTCGCGTAACGAGTGTCTGCCACATTGATAGATTGAAAACTGAATAAAAATGTAATAATTATTTGAGATTGCTTGTAATAAAAATTCGAGGCCAATATGCCGATCCGGAAATAATATTTCAAATTATTCAATACCACGAAACCAAGTGATTTTTGATTTTTATAAAATATTCAATATCAAAATAATTTCCATTATAGTCCAGGAAAAAAAACGAAAGGTAGCAATTTTTTGGTACGAATCCGGAAGCTTGATCTAAGGGTGATTCGAAGACGCTGAATTGAATGGCGGTAGTTATTTTGCGATCAACCCCCGGGATCATTGGAAAAAAAGGGTTAAGCCGTTCAATTCGGAACCTGATGACTTTTTCGAAAAATATGTGAAACAAAAGTTGTTCGGGACAAAAAAATACGTAAAAGAGTATTCTATGTTCATCTTCGTATCTTCAAAAATAAAGGACGCAAAGATGTGTCTGTCTCTCTCGCACCCGTCGGCGAATAAAATTAAATTAAATAAAATGAAATAGTTAATCAAATAGTTTTTCGTTTTTTTCTCCCTTAGTTTCGAAGGTACGAAGATGAACATATAATACTTCTTTACGTATTTTTTTGTCCCCAACAACTTTTGTCTGATATATTTTTCGATAAAGTCATTAGGTTCCGAATTGAACGGTTCAACCCTTTTTTCCAATGATCCCGGGGGTTGATCGTAAAATAATTACCGCCATTCGATTCAGCGTCATCGAATTACCCTTAAATCAAGTTTCCGGATTCATACCTAGAAATTGCTACCTTTCATGGACTTTTACTGGACTATTAACCACTTTAACACGTCTGCAACTCGATTTTCGGAGGAACAATATAGTTTGGTGAAGATTTTGAATAAATAATAAATCCTGACCCGAATAAAATAACCAGAATTAACAATTACAGAATTTTCCGGACTAATCTTGCATCGTGCTTCCCGCAACTGCAGGGTACAGAAAAATATAAAAAATGAAGAGAAATTTCAGCAATGAATTTATCTTTTGACTTTGAATTTGAGTCGTATACTCGTAGTACTATATTGGGCTGATTATTACCTCAAATAGGTTTTTTCGATCAGTATTGCGGTATAGTTACATTACTGAGATAATTTTATCTGAGTTGAAATGTCCTTCGATCGCATAATCAACGCTATCTTCAATTTCATATAAATCATCATTATCGCAAGTAGTTCCGGTTATCTCCGCGCTTTTCATTGCGAATTAGATTTTCTGACCGAAATCTATTTTCGACATTCGTCGTCGTGAATAAATTTCCGCACTCGGACGGCAAAAATCTTGCAGATCATTTCATCCTCACGTCAGATTTCGCGCTTAGTTGGCTTTCTACAAGAATAACAAATATTTTCAATTAACGTTTAATTACGCCTTGTTATCGAGGCATTCTCGATATCTGGTATTATTTATTCTTGAATAACAATAAATATTGTTGTAATATTATATCGAGACCGAGAAATGAGTGGTGAAAAATAACACGCATAGCGTATTGTGTTGTGAGTTACATCACGTCAAGAATCAGATATAAGTATACGTGGGTTCTGCAAGCACATTTTCTCGAAACGTATCATTAATCGTGATACGAATTGCAAGGCAGCTAATTATCGGATTACGTATATTTTATGTAAAGAATAATCGCGATTGGAACCACGACTTTGTTCGTAATTGGTTAAAACTTTGTAAGAATATATCTTTGCGCCCATTATATACATGTATACACACGCTGTTAAACTTTGATACTAATAAGCATAATAATTATCGCAGTTTATCATCTAACCCGAGAACGATATATTCGTAACGCCTAAACGGTGATTAAAACGAGAGACGAATCTCACAGATAAGTTCAACTAATTATTTATGAATTAAGATGATTGGAATATCGCACTTCGATGTAAATTTGACTCGCAATCATTCCGATTCCGTAGACGTTGTAATTGAATTGAGATTTGAATAGCTAATCAGGCTCGCGAAATTTCGTGTTTACTTTTGATTGTCCGCATGAGAAATTTTTTCTTCTCTCGATGCGAAACTCGAAAACAATATCCATTAGACTTCATATCGACTAAGAATACTTCTCCCAATCAGAAATTTTAATTAATCATCTCATATCACTCCCAGCGGAGATATAGTTCGCGGCTAGTGTGAGTTCTGATCCCAGTCTCCCATATTTTGGCAATTAGGTGACCTAGATTTGCTCAATTTACTCCGATAAGATTGAGTTGGGTTTCGTTATCGCGTTCTTGAACCGGATCAGAATTTTTCACAAAATCAAAAATATCCACGAAACTTAATTCTATTCGATCGGTAGCTTCTCACCGCAGCTATATGGCAGCCTATCGGTGTGCAAAAAAAAAATTACCCAATCATTTGATGGCGTTCTTCAGCTTCGTTCGCATAAGTATAATATGCGATCAATATGCGATGCAGACATTCTGTTACTTCGGTGAGAAGATAGCCGTGTGGAATTTTTTTGATCCAGAGCCAAATAAGATGAAACTCTCCGCTTTTCCTTTCGCGGATTTATGTGGGCGAAGAATTTGTCAATTTCAATAAATTTTTTCCTTCTTGCGAGGTCTTATATTTTCTATTCTCCATAAATCGCGAAGTCGAGAGGAAAAATCTTTCGGGATATATTAAAAATTATTTCGACATGACTATTCGAAAACTATATCGCGTTATATAGCTTCGAAATACGAAACGGCTCAGCGAGTAGCTAATGAATAATCTCACACGCTATAAGAACAAGGAAATACTATCACTGGTCTAAAGTAAGTTAAGAACGCCACGTGTCTCTCGAAAGTCTTTTATTTCAGATAGGATTTCGGAGAACAATTCCTTTTTTTTTTTCTGTTACATTTTTGGTCACTGGCCACATGAATAATGAGTACATTTCGTCTAAATTGCGGACAACTATAGCAAACCGGCTTGATCTCATTGCTAAAACGAAGAAGGAATAGTTTGGACAGGCATATAGCAGTGAAATTCGACTTTGCATCATATCGCTGCATCGTATCAGTAGTACATACGTTTCCGGTGGAGTTATCGCCTCGCGAAGATTTCAAGACGCCACTTTCAAGGTTTTGATATTGTTTATTGTTTGGGTCAATTTTTGACCGCCGAGGTCGACAGGTTGTACAAATCTACGCGATTAGCTTCGGCTGGACGAGAAAAGAGAGTGTACTTTTCGACCTGCGTAATTATTTCTCTCCCAGAGATTGACGGAGAACAATATAGGCACGCATCCGTGTATTTCGCACTCTATTTTAACAAGTTCTGATAACACGGTGTAGTAGATCTAAAGCTGAAGAATTAACGGGTCGAAAAGTACACGAGGTACACATCCTTGATTATGAATTATAAATCGGAGAGCCGATTCGATCGCATAATTTCTTCATATTTGATAACTCGATTCATCGATCCTCGGATACAGATAGTCGTAGCAGTTCTGGTCTCTTCGTCCCACGTTTGAAGAGGCTTAGGATATCGGTAGTGGCAATGAATCGAGAAGTGCGTTCGCGAAACGCGCGTTTATTTCGATGATCGAGTATTCGCGTACGCATCTGATCTGCGAACGCAGTTCTACGCATCTTGCAAGATAAGCAATGCGGTGATGCAAACATGGAACAAAGTGCTTTACTTCGCTGTGATCGCTGATCAGAGAACAAAAGTTAGATCTAACGAATTATAGTCCTTCGTGTTATCTACTTTCGAAGAGCGTATTTGTAATGCAATCATGTTTACCACGTGTAGATGTATTTTGATAAATTACTGATTTTCCCGGAATTTTTTAAACCCTTTTATCTCCGCTGCGATAACGCGTAGGACTGGATGCAATAAACAAAAATGACAGGAATTAATGGCTTGAGTAACCCAATTGAGTTAACCCAGTTGCCATGTGTGAATCTTGGGGTTAAGATCACGACTCACGATTCTGGACATCGGAAGATACGTCTCACTGTTTTCAGATCCAAACCTCGAACCAAAAAATAATTGAATGTCATAAGATTTTTTGGCCTTTCGATCGTCATTGCAACGCTGAATAATAATGGAAAGATTTTTTGATCCTGTTAAAACTAGATATTCTCCTTCGATACAATATTGGGTACATTGAACCGGTTCTCAATACTTTTTCTTCCTTCCATCAAATTATCAGACTCATAATTTCGTAATTCATTATAATTCCTCGAGCATCAATGATAGTTGCGTAATTTTTCACTCCTATGGAAATTATCAACATGTGACAGAAATCTTTCTAATTACACTTTCCGCTCTATATAATATAGTAAATAATATTCATTAAAAATATTAATCTTTCCGAGCGTGTAGCCCAGTTGACACGTAGTAATTCATCAGATTCCCGTATTGACAGCTTAGCCACAATCCCGCGTTACAGTTTACGCAGCCCATTTTATATCATCTACTAATTGTTCCATTATTTCGATAATTGGCACCATATTCGTTCATAGAATTGGATTAGGTGCCATTAGGCAGTCTGATTGGCTAAAACTGGTAATTAGTGACTTTTGGTGTTCAGTTGTTACGAATAATTTGAAATAAAATTTTTCTTGCGGTTACGGGGGGAAAAATTCTCAAGGATTATTTTCAATTCACCTGTCCGATCACCGATGGCGTATAAATCCGAGTTGGCATTAGGTGTTGCGTTACAAACCATATTGGCGTGAATCTCGATCACTCCCGCCTCGGATTACTTATTGTCACATAGTTGTCGCGTCCAATCTTGCGAGACCCTGACTTTTCTGATATTTCATTGTACCGTGATTACGTATCTCTTGTAAAACAATATTGAACTTCACATGATCCGGTATTCTCGATGCCCCCTAAAGCTGACCGGGGTCTTAGCGCTAATTTTAGAGTTATCGTTCCAATCTGCCCCAGCCTCGCTAATATCGGAACAAATTGCTTCTGCGACAGAGCATAAACCCGCGGTTTATTTCGATCGCGGAATTAACCGTCCGAAAGGAAAAAATCTTATCCCAAGAACGTCGACGTAAGAATTGTTCGACGAACAACAAAAACAGCCGGAAGATCGTCACTCGGTATACGCATCTACACATAATTAATTGGAAAAAAAAATTTCGTGCATCGAACTCTGTCCCCTCTTCGTCATGGAGTAATAAAGTGTGACTACATCATTAATCTGTGTGTATAATTCATTTTTTGTCGCACTGGTCACATCCAAAGACCCTTTCCGCTTATACACACAGATTCGAAGCTCTGCGTCGTGCGTGAAGTTCTTGGCTCTCGACCGCATCATGCACCATAGGGGGAAGAAGCGGGTGCGTGGCTGGCGCCTCACTTTTTCCACGGTGATAACGAACTGGCGATAACACTGCCGGACGACCAATATATACGAGGACTTTGCACCGTTAAACCACATTCCACCAGATTCTGTGAGAATTCCGTCTCCTCAAATCGTGCCGCTGAAGAAAAGAAAAAGAGATAAAATAACGAGCACAGTCTTTGAATCGAACCAGCCTATTTAGTGGATATCGAAATCTCTGCCGATCAAGTTCAAGTCGTTAATGGTCCGAGCGAGATCAGCGCGAAACTAATTAGCGTCTGTCGAAACTACCAGATGTTAGCTAGTCGCGTCGATAAGAAGCAGTTTCTATTGTTTTTACATGTATCCGATGGTATCCAGGTAGGAAGATGTCAATTTAAAACGGGAGTGCGAAGAATCGGTGATAAAACATACGTGCAGTTATGAAATGGAATCTACAGATCGCTGAACGCTGTTACATGTTAAAATTTTATTGATGATTACCTGAAAGGCAGAGATTCGTGTTTCGATCGTAACGGACGATTTCAACGGCTCGTGATCTACCTCTGACGTCGCGAAATATGGCTCGTTATACCTGAGTAAAAGCTTGGGGAAAAGAGATCATTCGTATGAAGAATTGTCGAAGTATCAGGCCATTCCGTTCGTCCGAAGTGAAAATAAAATCGCGCGGAATACTCCTGAGAGAGAATCTTCGCACGTTGGCAATCGTCACGGCAGGACACATCGACGTTGCAAAGTTGAGGTAAATACTTGTCAAAATTGAGGATATGCTGGATCGCAATGTTATGCTGGTCCTACGTACCAGGCAGGAACGTACCGAGAGACGTATGAGACACAAGAAGGAGGCTAACCCGCCGCCGATGGAACCACCACCGCATTTAGTGAACAATAATCATCTTTATCTGGACTTGAACATGAACTTCAGCGAAAACAGCAAACAGGAAGACGCCAGAAGACTGAGGAAGGTACGTTTGAAATTTTATCAGGATTTGGAATTTACCGTTGCGTGTAGCAGGCGCAACGACGCAGTGATGTTTCATCACGTTCAACAACCGCTTTTTGAGAAAGTTTTTTGATACCGTGCACGGTTTGTTATCTGTAAGAGAGTTTCACGGGTCGGATGAGATTCGAGATTAGAATTTATTCGGTATTCAAGTCTTGATCGCTGTACTGATCGCAAGCGGCGCTCTTTTGACATGTGAACGGTATTCTCTTATCTGTGTCAAGACAGTGGCAAATACACTGAACTGCGTCGTTAGGTACGATAATATGCATTTACGCAGTTTTGAGGAGGCAAACTTGCCGGGATTTAGACGCGGCGAACGAAGGAACGTGAAACTTATCGAGCTAAAAGTTGACTAAAAATAAACTATTCTCCGGGAAAAAAATCGAAGGGTAGCAATTTTTAGGTACGAATCCGGAAGCTTGATCTAAGCGTAATTCGATGATGCTGAATCGAATGGCGGTAATTATTTTGCGATCAACCCCCGGGATCATTGGAGAAAAAGGGTTAAGCCGTTCAATTCGGAACCTGATGACTTTATCGAAAAATATGTGAAACAAAAATTGCTCGGGACAAAAAAATACTTAAAAGAGTATTCTATGTTCATCTTCGTATCTTCAAAAATAAGGGACGCGAAGATATGTTTGTCTTTCTGCCACTCGCTGGCGAATAAAATACAATAAAATAAAATAAAATAGTTAATTAAATAGTTTTTCGTTTTTTTCTCCCTTGGTTTCGAAGATACGAAGATGAACGTAGAATACTTCTTTACGTATTTTTTTGTCCCCAACAACTTTTTTTTGATATATTTTTCGATAAAGTCATTAGGTTCCGAATTGAACGGTTTAACCCTTTTTTCCAATGATCCCGTGGGTTGATCGCAAAATAATTACCGCCATTCGATTCAGCGTCATCGAATTACCCTTGAATCAAGTTTTCGGGTTCATACCTGAAAATTGCTACCTTTCATGGATTTTTACTGGACTATACGCTCATATCGAGCGCAAAATTCGGTGCCCTCTGAAGAGCCCTTGGGAATAAGTTTTATGAATACGCGAGGTTTTTGATACACGAGATGCCGAGGGGGATGACTTAGAAATGCCCCCGGATGTCATTCAATCCTTGGCAAACATGGGCGAGAAGCCAGGCACAAAAGAAGACCAACGAGGGGCCTTCTTCTCGTGTAAATTGCGCGGTAGGCAGGCCCTTCAAAGTCACGCCGTAGCAGGCTCGAAGCACATCCGTATATCCGGCCACGTGCTGAATTTCCAACGACGAAGACCGCCGGTGACACCGTTTGATCGTTGGATTAATTCAACGAGAATTAAGTGAATTAGAAGCTAAAGTCATTAATTTGTTTAATAAAACCTTTGGCTTATTGCATCAGCTCTAGGAAAACTGCGGCGTGTGTATGAAATAGTAAATCGCACGTGGCGACGCATGATCAGACAGTAATTTTGCAGACTGACAGATTCGCAGATAGCTGTGAGTATTGACCGATCAGTTTTTCGTGACTTATACATATACACTGATTCGATTACACAGAGTAATCCGATAAAAATTATACGGATTTTTTCAAGCCTCTAATACACATGTCGCCTCGCAGCTTCGGGACTATAATACCTCAGCCGGAATGGTAATTCTAGTCTCATTCTACGAGTTCTCAATGAAGATTCGAAAATCCATGTAATTGAATTCTGATTTGTACCTAAAAGTCAGAGTTATATCCGTTTTGAGAAAGTTCAGACGCGAACTGGACTTTTGGAATTCTACTTCGGACCTCTGGATCCTAGAATTCGAAGAGGATTCGACCTATAGCTCCTCAATTTTCAATAAAACGTTTCGTGAACTGATTCACGAATAAATTCCACGTCGGAAGAAAAATTGATCATTGAGTTGAAGAGGTGGAAGAGGTGATTGTAATTTATGCCTCTGAATCCTGACGTAGGACACGATTCTATAAATTCCTATCGGGAAAACTAAACGACGAAGGAATCGAGGTTTTCGAGGATCAAACCAGAATTTCTATTCCGACTCGGATGGAAAGAATTTTTTTTCGCTATCATCAATGCCGCAATGCGCAATCCCGAATAACGGATCTATGCCCAATGATTTTATTACATAATCGTATCTTAGTTCCTTCTCTAGTAGCTCGAATGTGTAATTTTCTGGCTTCTGATCACGAACACCGCCCTTTTATTTACACAAAGCTTCGATCCATTGTCCGCTGAATCATATACCACGATCTGATTCATTTCGACGAACTCCACGCATTGTGATCAAGAATCTCGTCCTTAAAGAAATTCCCAACCTTCATTTCTATAGCCGTATGAAGTGACAGTGTCACATATTTGAAAGATTCATACTAGGGGGGTATTTTTCGCGTCGAAGGCAGCCATTTTTTGGCAGTCATTGAACGGTATGTAGTTCAAATGCAAAAACATACATCAAGCGAGCTAAAAATGAATTTAAAAATCTGAAACAATTTGTACGTATTCGAAATTTCATTTCGAACAAACAATCGTTTGGATTTTGCGATGTCTCGTTTCGTTCGTTGGATACGAAATTGAGAAGGCTTTGGGAAAATTGTTTCCTTTCTAATCTTTTGACAGTCCAGCTAGAAACGAATGTTGGGTCAGGAATCAGAAATATTTTCAATACCGCACGCACCTTGTGTATTTTCAATGCCGATTTCTAACCCTGGAATAATATGTTGATCGACTGTCGTTCGGAATGTTCTGATGCAAAATCATTCGTCATTCGATTTTTTATAACCATAAACCCTGATGGCTTGAGAACAAACATATAACTCACAGCGCAGAGTATTCGCGGTAAACCCGCGTAATTCTCGCATATGTTTATATTCTAATAGGTGCAGCATCTCCTGACGCCGTACATACCTGTATCGTGTTATCCTTGTAAGCGTCGCCGGCTCTGCTTGTATAATAATTTAGCTTTACCTAAGCATGTGCAGTTTATTTTTTTCCGAAAGCGTAGGTATAGCTTACGTAAAGTTACCAGCTACCACGAGTCGAGAACTGTGAGCGTGTAAATCGTGCTACAGGTCTTGACATTAATCTACCTGTCATGAGCTACCTACGCGTGGAATTTCGGAATCTAATGATTAAATTTTCTCCCATTAGCGAATAAGAATTTATAAACCCTTATAAATACGTAGTACCTACATCGTATTTATCTGCTCGAGGTAATATGTTGCATATGAATTATAACATGCACTACATTTGAACTTAATTAATATAATTAGAAAATGTTGAGTGCACCTCTGTATTAATCACGCTTGAAAGGTAGCAATCACTGCAACTTAAAATGATGCAACTTTCGTAAGTAACCGAAGAAACGATTTATACGACCTCGATAAGTCCTCAGTTTTACCCTCACCTTTGATTTCCAGCCAATGTTTCATCTGAAAGAGAAATTAGAATGGCGATATAAAATCTGCTTCAACCACTCCGTACCGTGTAATTATATGAGTTGATTGGTATTCTTATCTATCGATAACACGGGTCTGCAACGAAATCCTCCTTCAAATAAAAATATGATGAATATGAAGAGTTTAAAATCCTGAATCTAGATCTGCTTTCTATTTTTTGCTATCACGTTTTTATTTAAAAATTCCATTACAAAAAAAAAAAAAAATGCGTTATACATAATTTTTGATACTATATTCCTTTTCAGAAATATCGAATCTATAATAATCATGCATAATTATAAGAAGGAAAAAAAAAAAAATTTTTTTTTTGCAGACCAGTGATAATTAGCAAGCAGACTTAATTGTCGCGTGCGACGATAGCATACGTGTCATGTATGACATTTATCGCATCTCATGAATTAGCGAAGGATGTTAATGGCACAAAATCAGAGTCATTTATTTAGTATTTTTTAATCTCAGATTGTGCGTGTAAATTGCGTTTATGACATGCCATTTGCATACTGAATTACGCAAGCTTGAATACTCTTCATATCTCGTTATGCGCTGAGCCGTATCCACGGCATTAAAATCAAGACGATAAAAGTCGCATAATCTTTGTCGTAGCATAAATTTCCACCAGCCTTCACTCGATCAGGGTTCTAATGAATTCTCTAACGTGCAATATGCCCAGTGCGCGTTTAGTTGTCAACCGCAAAACCGATCTATTCAACTACGAGTTGATAAAAGCCATGAAAGATGGAAAATTCGATATTGCACGTCGATTATCTTCCATCGCGTGCTAAACCTTATCGTATTTCTTCATAATTTCACCTCGATAATCAAGAAAGAAGACACGAACTCCTATATCGATGTTGCGAAATTGAATGGAATTTATCCGGTTAATATCTGCAATTAAATATCGCTTTAGAGGAATTGCGACTCTGGATATCCGAGCAAAAAAGATACATAACACCTTGAAGTAACGACTCAATTACGAAAGTGCAGCGCCTGTTTACCGCCTCTTCTACAATCTTTTCGATTACTCCTCATCAATCGCGAAGACACCGTGTTCGCGTCTGTTTAGATTAGATTTTCTCATGGCCGAACATTTACCTGCGCCGAACAAAATGAGATGTTCTTGTTCACTCCCATCGAGAGCCTCGTTCTTTCTAGAACACGAAGTATAAGTGATGATATAACCTGCGATGTGGTCAGGGTGGGGCAAAGAGGTAAAGGTACACCGCACAACGTTATACATACATGAATAAAGGTGCGAGAGTGTAAACCTGCCAGGAGGGGGAATCCCCGCTCGTTCGGCCCTTGGCCAACATTTTTATATCAACGCATTTAGTGCATAACAAGAGTCCACTAGTTATACTACAGTGTCTTACTCGATCTCCACAGACTTTATGGTTACATGTTACAAAAAAATCAGCAAACCGAGAAAGAAAAAAAACAACAAAAAAACGGAATCAATATTAGAAGAACCTGCTGTGCTTCCTTTCTACCGCGAATGCTAGACTCGACGGACACACTTATGTCCTATTGCCATAACAACGAGTCAAGGTGCGCAGGACCATAAAATTATCTCGGTCAAAGAGAAGGAAAAAAAACTGGGAGAGATATTGCAGCAAATGTCAACCACATCTGACATCGATATGGGAAGGGAATAATTGATAAAAATTTCGCACCTAGATGTCAGTAATTTTCCTTGCCTGAAGAAGAACCAGGCGGTTTGTTTAATATCAACCCCGGGTTCACCGGAGCGGTGGCACAGCTCGACAGAGGCATCGACCACTTCGGCCGTTTCTAGGGTTTCCGCGAGGAAGCCAAATTGAACAAATTAAACTTACGACTGGGCCGGCTGGCGGAGACAGTTTCCTAGAATGGATCGCGGTGAGAGCGTGAACGAGGGTGACAGCTCGGTGGACACGGTCATTGCCCGATCATCCGCCGAAGAAGTGGATCGGAGAGAAACGCCAGAGACTACATCCGCGGAGCACGTTGCCGTCGGGGACAGTAATTCAAGCCTGGACACTGTCACGAGCAAGGATGAGAAGAAACGCAGTCGCTTCGGCGCTCTGAAACACAGCTTCAGGAAAGATGGGGGTCTCTTTAAAATCAAGAAAAAATCCCCTGGAGGATCCGTCAGAGGAGACCACGACGCCTCGGCCCAGGATATCGCAGATCAAGACGGAGATAGTCTCAAAGGTTAACGCTTATTGTGTAACACCATCTGCACTTGCATCTTCTTCACTTCCAATTATATATGTGGAAATTGAATAAGCTGTGAGTCAGATATCATGCCGCTTGGTAATGCGTATATAATTTGGTCAATTATCTCACACACTAGTTAATTTATCATTTTCCACTAGTTTTTCCATCAATCAATGATACAGCCACATCTTTGAGTTGCGTGTCACTGAATCTAACCATTGCCTGACGGTTGATCAGGGCGCAGAAAGAAAGTACCTTGCACACTGTTCAACTTGCCTGCACTAAATGATTCGCTGTAAAGTATGACCCATCATCGTCAACTTTGGCATACTTTACATTTCGATTCTGCAGAGTGATGAGACGGTGATGTGGTGAACCGGGACTTTGTGCAATGTATATTTCTCTGTGCAAATTCGACTGATTTAGACGATAGAATCGAGGCATTACCAAGCTGACTGATAGAAGAAAGAATGTCGGAACGAGTGTTGAATCGAAAATTTAGTTGTCGTGTAAAAAACTCCGTAGGCGGTACGCGGAAGAAATTGGAACAGTTGAAGAAAGATAAGAAAAAGTCAAATTCACTGGTCCGGAAGCTAAGTTTGAACAAGTTCAAGTCTTCGGGATCTGAACAGGAAACTAGACACACACCGGAAGGTGGGGATAGAAGCCGTTCACAGAGCCAATCGTCCCAGGAGTCTCAGAGCCAATCCGACAGCCCCTGTAAGCTGGGCGTCACCCTGAAGAAGGGGATCAGAGAGTTGGAAAAGGAAAATATTGAAAAGGAAAGGCTCGCAGGCGAGGGACACCTGCGAGAGAAGGGAGAACAGCGATTGGACAAGCCAAAGCAATCGACGAGACTTGATAGCCTGGTGAAACCTGTAAGCACCGTGACGGTAGTGCAGCGCAGGTCACCATCGCTGACCATTAAAACTGTACCTAATCCAGAAAAGTTGGCGAAAATTCACGGTGAGCCAAAAGTACTCCCTTTTATATACCTATCATATCTATACATAAGGTCCGATCAAAGGACATCGTAGATCGAGTTGAAAGACGTTTTCATCTATCTCTTGATCCACGATTAGCCGATTAGCGATGCTCGTCATTTCTCCTGATATTGTGTCATACCTGGAACTAATTGTCTTCTCCGAACCATTGAGTTCTTCTCTTTCACCTAATCTATCGTATTAAGTCGTAACTAACCAACCTGACGCTGAAACAATTCGTAACAGAAACGCAGAGTGCTGAAAAATTGACTCAAACGAGTGAATTCCCCGAGAAATTTCACCGCGCCGTATCGACGATCCCCTACGCAATTTCGAGATGGCCTGAGGAGTCGGATTGTGGTAGAACCGACATACGGAGACCGAAGCTATCGGCGAAGGCTGAATCCGAATCGGCGTTAACTGCGGATAAAACACCGCCTCTAGAACTACGACGGAAGTTGTCGCTCCTTGATGAGAAGAGGGCTGTTTTTCAACGCCGAAGATTCGAGACGTCCGAAGATTCCTCAGTGGATACAGTTGGCCCGTTGAGAAGCGGGAGCGAATCGAAACCTTCGACCGATATCGCGAAACCCAGAAGACCAGCGCGGCATATAAGTGTAAGAAAATTCGACACCTTTTCAACCTTCGAGGGAACCTTTGACGAGGACACGGGTCTGGGATACCTTCAGGGAATCGCCGAAGACCGCACGGAGAACTTTGATCAGCAGCAAATCGCGGCGCTAGAAAATCTCAGGACGATGTCCACCACCCAGACGATCGCGGACATTATGGATAAGTCTCGTTCAACTAGTCAGGAGAGCGCGGTGAGATAACGAGGATATACTTTTGTTTTTAATCTAACCGATAGAAAATTTGGCACACAACAATTTTTGAGTGGAGGTAGCTTTGAGCGTTGGTCGAACATCCGTTTTCCTAAATTTGTGTTGCATTTGTCAAATGACATCGTGCCGCTTGGGATATTTTGCGAAATTTTGGTCGTAGGTCGGATATAGTTCTCAGAGCTTTCTCTCAGATCTGCCAAAACGATAAAGGGATTTCCACGAAAGCTAAAAGGGAGTTAACATCCGCCTTACAATAAGCTCTAGGTCGGTTCGAAACGCGTTGTCCCTTCGCGTGATTCACGAGGGTCAATGAAACCCAACCGCCCCAACGGGGCTTCGGGTCTTGGACTTGTATAGTGGACCGGGACTATCATGCGTGTACACCTACATGTACGATGTACACGTACGAGGCTTTGGAAAAATGTGACGTTTCAAGTGCTTGGGTTGCATAACTTTTATGAAATGGCGGCGTCTCGTGACGTAAGATCATTTTTGTCATGTAGGCATATACGCATACACGGGTATTTTTCTGGGTATGAATCTACGTGCGTATATATACACACGTGCACATTGTGCAAAATGTATGCACTGTAAGCTACATACTTTCGTGACACAGATCAATAGCAACTTTCTGTGGTCTGAGCTGTGGTCGACGGCTCGTCGAGTAGCTATTCACAGGTTTCAAGTTACACCCTACTTGGCAAGGGTGACGGACTTACTCGCTCACTCATGCACTCGCTCCCTCGCTTCTTGGTCAGGGGAAGAGGAGACGGAAAAAAATGTCTCGTTTCTGATACCATTGCTTTAGAACATCACACGGTCGTATCTACCCGATAAAAACGTCACGGTTCTAGTGTCATTTGGTGGTGAGACGATATCGAAGTCTTCGCTGATATTCAGTTTCAATCGAATCGATCATTAGTCGGAGAGAACCGGCAATCAATCATATTTCGATGGTAATAAGCCCAGAAAAAATTTCAAAGTCATACCGATACGATATCATCGGTTCTGCAACGATCAGAACGCTCTTCTTCGTGCAAGTCGATCGCCAAATTGCACGGAGAGTGTTTCTCAACCGTTGCATGAAACTCTATACGTCTGGCACATGGTCCGTGGGCTCTAATCTTATCCCTGTGCAAGCAAGCCCTCGATCGCCGTGGTGTTTGTCCAGAAACCTATGGCGAGCAACCATGGGTTGTCCCATCGGTATGATAAACGATTTCCCTGGGAACGAAAATCGTTTCACGTTGCTCTTATTAATTCAATCCCGGCACGCTGACGAAAAGTTTACGCTTAATGATAATTGGCAATCTGGAGGTCAATTCGTTCGCCTTCGACGCGCAAGAAAATATTATTAATAAACAATCAAATCATGTGTATAGGCTTACGATTATTTTTTAATTACACAAGAAAGCTCGCGAATTTAATTAAGGATTCGGCGGATTGTTAATCGCGCACGCGATTCACCTTGTACGAATTTCTTCCGCAATTACGAAAATTATTGCGCTTCTTATTCATTCGCTCGCCAAAAATTCAAAGATTTTGCTCGATTCTTCGAAAAATATACGATTCAAGGGTTGACGACTTGGGTCTCGTCAAACGGAACCTACTCCGAACTTTAATTCTAATTCATAGAGTCGTGAAGTGCCTGTAGATACACACTTCGTTTATCTAATGAGACACGACTAAAAAGACGTCGCATTATCGCAACGGCGTGTTTAAACGCTGATAGGCAAAGGGTGTGACACTTCTGAGCGCGATTTGGTCCTGTAACGTCTTCGCTATAATGAATAATTAAAAAATCCCTAGACTCAGGCTTTCATTTCTAACTGAGCGCACCCACCTTGCAGGGTTAAAAAAACTGCGTTAAATCGTATCCGAAGTACAGACAGAATTTTCCTCAAAGCCGGCTCTTAATGACAGCGAGTCATTATCTCCCGGTATCGGCATATGTAGTTCGAACTGCAGTTATGCTTTTAATGCCCACTCCATCCGACCGGAGTAAATCCAACAGCAAAGCAAGACGGCCAATGGCGAACCAGAGTTATTAATATTCGCTATCTAAGCTCCTCACAACGTTTGTAATGTTATTCAGTCTGCTGCAGGCCGGTTGTTCGGTGACATTCTCTAGTCATTCGATATTTACTTACGGTGATTAGATAGTCTAAGGATGGAGCTGACATTTTGGCGGAACTTGGCCACCTTGGATTTTCCTAAGTGGAAGGTAACCGTGCAGGGTTTACGACATTACCTGTTCTCGCGCGCGTTTTATAAGGCTCTTCGTCAGCATGAGAAAAACTAATCATGATGGCATTCGTGTCCCGGCATTAAACGGTTTCAGAAAAATCTCCGTTCCCTCGTTTATTTTTTCACCTCCAAAGCAATGAAATTCTCAAGTCTTATTCATCGTATTCCAGACGTCTCAGAACAGCGGGCCAAACGCGGGTGTGGGCGAGAAGCGAGAACACCTTTACAAGATCCTGGTGATCGGCGAATTGGGCGCGGGAAAAACGTCCATAATCAAAAGATACGTCCATCAATTCTTTTCACAGCATTACAGAGCCACTATTGGCGTCGACTTTGCCTTGAAGGTTCTCAACTGGGATCCCCACACGATAATCAGGCTCCAGCTCTGGGATATCGCAGGTTAGTCAAGTTCAATTTCATTATTAATCACTGGGGGAGAATACAGGAGTTCTTTCAAGACAGGTAGTACATACAGATGTACGAGCTCGTAACTATTCCATGAAAAATCCACGAGCTGCACTTACTTCGGTTGCGAGACACGCGGGTTGTTATCGGAGACACATGCAATTCAGTGACGCGGTAAATCCTCTTTAGAATTCGCATCTCATTACTGTAGAACGACACACATACGTGCACCTCGGGCTAGAATCCATCCTACTGACTTGTGTCTACCCGAAGACGCGACACACTCGTTATAGTTCTTCGATGTATTGCAATCAGCTGGACATTCCACTCTGTTTTCTTTCGCGACTTGTAACATCCCTGATCAGTTGATTACACGTAACCAGAGTGGTCTGAGTGAAGAAAGAAAGAATTCCTGAATTAAAATTTTTCATCCATGTCCAGGTCAGGAGAGATTCGGTAATATGACGAGGGTTTATTACAAGGAGGCGGTTGGTGCCTTCATAGTTTTCGACGTCACGAGAAGCGCCACCCTCGACGCGGTTGTTAAATGGAAACAGGACCTCGACTCTAAAGTCCAGCTTCCGGACGGTTCTGCGATCCCTTGTGTCCTTCTGGCGAACAAGTGTGACCAGCAGAAGGAAGGGTTGGTGAATTCTCCTAACAAGATGGACGAGTACTGTAAAGAGAAAAACTTTTCCGGTTGGTTCGAAACTTCGGCGAAGGAGAACATAAACATCGAAGAGGCTGCGAGGTTTCTCGTGAACAAGGTATGACCGTGTCATATTTTGATATTTCAGTGCGATGATCTAACGTGAATTGAATTTCTTTACCCTCTTATAAAACAGATTCTGCAAAATGATCAGATCATAAGAGGAAACGGTGCTCAGGAACAATCGGACGGCGAAAGATTCGCCCTGAACCAATCACCGACAAACACAAAGAAGTCCTGTTCCTGCTGACGTCACTTGCCGAACGTAAGACATTACGCCGCCTGGACTTCGGTTATGCAATTACTTTGACCAATTCAAAAAGAGAGTGAAGTGGACCCGTGATCCTCACGAAGAGGTTGACTTCACGGTCTTAAATTCGTCCAGGGATCTCAGGTTGCCCGATTTAATGAGCCCAATGAAGTCATCCGTGATCCATCCATCCATCCATCCATCCATCTATCGGTTCACTTTATGCTTTTCTTTTCTAGTTAAAGAAAAGGACTCGAAGAGTAGCGATAATTTGACATCCTATGAACATTCCTAAATTTAGCACACTTCTCGCGTTCCTTAATTATTTTTATTTTTATTTTTATTTTTTATCACATTTCCCCATCTCTCAGCGTTACTCGGAATTTCAGTTTCTGTCCCATCCACGTCATCCTAGTAATTTATTTAATTACTAAATTAATGATTAAATACGTGAAAGAAGAATCGACTCTTACTTGTTGTTATAGGTATAGCTATGGGGCAAATTTTTTTTTTTCTTAGTAAGTTCCTTCCTCGCGTAGGTAAGTCGTTTTAGCGAATAAACTATAATACGTATGCTATTTAGAAAAGAGAGAGAGGGAGAGATAAAAAAAGGAAAAAAAAAAGAACAGTGCCATTTGATTTTCAATAAATCAGCTCTGTACTGTATATATATATACCTATGTGCGTAATACATTACGTAATATACTACCTTGAATCAATTTTTCTGACCCTGTTTTAACTCTATGACATATGAATAAGAAAATGAGAAATCTATAATATAAAATCTAGATTTGTAAAATAATAAAAAAATTTGACGATGTTATAAATTTGTGTGAAAGAAAGAGAGAGAGAAAAAGAAAAAGAAAAGGTGTCGCAATATTTTACCCCCTTTTGAACGAGTCGTAGAGAATTTCTTACGCAATTAGATAAATAAACGTGAGGCAATTTATCTAAATTATTATACGTTTCACAGCGACTCTTATACACATAGATTCGAATAGCTAGAATATTTTAACCTATCTGATACGTATTGCCTTTTACAGTACCTATATATATATACAATATATATGATATAATTATATCCTACTATATATTATAGTGCCAAATAGCTAACTTTGATCGTTGTTGAAATCAAATGATATAATATGACTAATTATTGTAAATATTATACAATATATTATACATAATGCGAAATTTTACATAAATAAAAATCATTCCCTCAACGCTATACACTGGCACGTTTGCACTTTTATATATTTAACAACACGTATACCATATACATTCGCAGACCAAGACACAAATCTTTTATCAGTATCCATTATCACCTTAATACATCAATTTGTACAAGGTATAAACTTACTACAGTTTGAAAATTGTCTAATCCGCAGCCGATTTCTTTTGTATCTGTCTAAGCGAGATATTATTAAATTATATTCATTTGTTACTTATAAAGTCTCTATGTGCACTTAATTTCCACCTCTTATGTCCCATGCTTGATCCCTGATAATTATATAAAGATTTTTACAATTTTTTACTTCAAGAAATTTCAGGATAAATCCTTAAACTTCAAAGGTTATCAAAAACTCCATAAGAATTACCATAAACTGGAAATTACATTTCTAAAACTAATTTAAAATGATTTTCGAAATTAAAACAGTTTATGAATATTATAAGAGATTTTTTGAAAAAATCATCAGACGTCTTAAGACAGTTTCAATAAATTTTAGAAAAAATTATAGAAATTTTTAAATTGATTAAAAATTTTTTAAAAAAATAGTGAAAATTAATTCACATAAATTTAGATCAAAATTGTTTCGATGTTAGTAAACAGATTTTGCTATTTTTCTAACTAAATTTCTAAACATTTTGGACAAACTCTGAAAAGTCTGTAAAATTTTCAATTCTTTCAATCCAAATCTTAGTGAAACTCTGAAAACGTATGAAATTTTTCACCAAAATCTCTAATAATACGCACAAAGTTCTACAATTCCTTGAATCATTTTCGAATAGATTTAGAAAAGACTGGAAATATAGTATAATTCATAAAATTCTTCACAGAGTTTTTCAGAGTCATTCCAAAAAATTTAAGATAATCAGGTATGCAAGCCCATCAGTGCGGGCTCGCCTATATTATCGTTTTAGGGAAATAGGCCCACCCGTTTTCCCGGTACGATAAAGTGTACTTTGAAATCTAGAGGGCTCATTTGTACATACATCACGGTATCTCGTTAGGATCTATCGAGGTGAATTTATGATGACGAATCCAGAACGAGGAAAATCTTCAAGTGCCATGATCAATACAGATATGTCTTATGGTGAGCCAAGCAATAGCAGACCATGATGGTATACGGTTTCACATTGAACCAGTCAGTCATTCAAAGGTACGGAATAACGACAAATTTGGAAAATTTAGTAGAATTTAGGCGAACGCACTCGTTAATGAACTTTGGATTATTTCTAATTCATTTCCAACATTCGATAGTAGCGAAGCCAAGTATATTAGTCTGAAGTAAGTCTGAAGAACGTGCAATCTCGATGAGCTGGGGATAAAATCTATTCATACCGCACTGGTATTCGGGGTGCTTGGAATATATATAGAGAACTTCTTCTAATAAATAGAATTATTTGAAAAAAATCTATTCACGTACATATAAATTTACTCGAAAAAAACGTAGAAATTTTAGTTTATGTTTAATTTCATTATTATCATTGAAAAAAAAAAAAAATATTCTGCTGTCCCATGTTCAATTATTATGAAAATAGTAATTTCATCAATAAAATGAATTGAAATATAAAAACATTGTGTCAAATTCTCCGCTTCACTACGTAAAGCTGAATAAGTGCTTGAATTTGAAGAATAATTCAAATTATTCGAAGAACTGCTCTATATGCTCCAGGCACCCCGAATACCAGTACCGTATCAATGGAATTTCATCCTCTCATCGAGATTGCACGTTCTTCCATACTGCCGTCGAAATAATACTTTTTTTATACCAATACTCCAACTTTAAGAGCCACTTACATTTTATTGAGATCTTCCCCAAAAGTCGTTCTTTATTTCTTAAACTTTTAGACTGAAAGAAAAACACCTATTTTTCGATTAATCTCAATTTTAGTGAAATCTAAGAAATTTAGTATTCCACGAAGATAATTTTCAACCACATCCAAGCGTGGAACTAAATTTTCGTATATTTGCTTAATCGGTTTTAAGAAATAGTTACGAATGCAGGATATTATAAACACAATTCTTATATCACGAAATACCGAGCGGATGTAAAGATGCGTTACTGCTGGCGAAAATCTGGTGCGAAAATGACCAGATTTGCAGTTTGCAAAAATTTGAGTGTCTTTTAGAGTTGGAACAGTGATGTGAAAAAAATATACATCAAATTCGAGATGGTCAGGATCAGACGTTAGCCGTGTTGGCGTGGAACATGTCAATTCGTCCCACCTTCTACTATGTACTAATTACTATCAAATAGAGGAAGTATAAATTCCAGACATTAGCATAAATATTAAAAATGACGACGATGACGCATCGTTTTGTGGATAGGCAAGTTGTCTCTGTCGCTTCTAGATAGCCTGATCAAACACTGAAACGATAAGCAACTGGAGGCGAAGAACAATGTGCGTAGGTTCCATGCACAGTGCCTTGAACTCTGAAAGAAGTAAAACCCCGCATAGTATACCTAAGCGACAAGTTCAATTTGAATTTTTCATCGCTTCAGTTGAACATCGTCTCAAAATATAAATGGAGGATCAAATCGACTCGGACTCGGATGCAGAAACGATCGGATCTGCTGTTACTCTTTCGTGGGAAAATGTGACCGTTTATGCGGACCGCAAGCCTGATTTTTTCGGTAGTAAAATCGTGCGGGAAATCTTTCGAAAATCTGTAGCTAATGATGAACCAAACAGGATATTGGACTCGGGTGAGATTGATCAGTTCATAATTACGCAGCATGTACACCAACATTGAACCTTTAATGATCTTATTGCAATTACGATAATTCGAGATAATCTTTTGAACTTTTTGGCACAGTAACTGGTCATGCGGACGGAGGCAGTTTGGTAGCGATCATGGGTCCCAGGTAGGCAATCCAATGCAATTCACTTACGTTCGAGTATCATTCTAAGCTTATGCGGTCGAAGGAAAACGGAAATTAACATTTTTCAAACACATCAAGTTGTACAAGTTCGAGGAGTGTCATTAGAAGTCACGACCTATAAGTATGCTGGAAAAAAACACCCCGAATTCCAAGTCGAGAAGACAATTTACTCATCTTATAGACGAAGAGATTCAATTAGCACAAGAACTTCATCCTCGATAAAGATTTGACCGTTGCATCATCCTGCATTTTTCTTCGGGATGATATGTGCCAAAACCTTGCAGCGAAAAACTATAGGCAGAAAATTGTATCTAGTTATTTGCAGCAAGAGTCCCAACGAGCCTTTGCAATCAGTTACTTTCCTTCAATACTGCATTTTCGACTGGCAAATGTCATTTTTCATCTCTATATCGTCTCTTCGGAACTTTCATGTAAAATACCTGCTGTCTACAAATATTTCTAACAATTTCTCTCAATTGCACTTACATTATTCTGTGTATTGAAAGTAACGCAGTGGGTGTCTACTCTGTTCAATACAATCAAATTCATTTTCGTAACGTGATACAAGGATCCGTGGAAATTGTTCAATTCTGACCACTGCCTGTCACAAAGAGTTTTCTCCTGCTCTAAACTATCATCCATTTGCCTGTTCCCTGATTTTTACTATCTGAAAGAAGGGGGACGATATTCGGCAATTTACCCCAACATAAGTTTAAAAACGCGTAGTTCCCACCCCCATCAGCACAGATTTAAAGTTTACTCAACCATTCAGCGGTGCAGGTAAGACGACCCTTCTAGCAGCGCTGGCCAGAAGGATAGAACTGTCCTCGGGGTTCATCAGGATAAACGGATGCAGCGTGTCGAGAAACGCAATGTCAAAGATCGCCGGGTACCTGCCGCAATTCGATGCTTTACCATCAGCACTGACAGCGATGGAGTACATGTTATTCACGGTAGACACGCGTGCAATTACCGTATTGAAATTCATTGAGCGATGAGAATATTGCAAAGAATCGAGCCTACTAGTATAAAGTCATAAGGCAGCGATCAACTTGGTGTTCATGGGGGTCGAAGATAAGATATTGTATGGTGTGGTGTTATTTTCTTTCAGTGTGCTTTGAGGCTGGACAAAAGAACATCCCCGAAAGAGAGGAATATATTGGTTATCAATATCTTAGCTCAGCTCGGATTACTCGAGAACAGCGAGACTTTAATTTCGAAGCTGTCAGGTGGCGAGACAAAGCGGCTGTCATTGGCAGTCGAGCTTGTTACAAAGCCCGAAATACTTTTCCTCGATGAGCCCACGTCTGGTGAGTATGGATCGAGGAGTCTGTGGATCTAATTAATCAAGGGGAAGCTTACACTCGCTCTTCGTGTTGGTTTCGCTGAGCTCTCCGTAATCTCAAGGCTCATTTGTGTCAAATAGATTTCGAAAACGACTAATCGACGTTCCCGCGCGAAGTTTGAGCTACGTCTCGTGTCTGTCGCTTAAATTTAACTCAAAAACTCCGTTGGTTAATCCCAATTTTCATGTCGATTAAATCAAACGAAGCTTACCTCTGGCCTGAACACAGGATTGGACACATGGACAGCGATGCGAGTTATTGAATCAGCGAAAGCAGAAGCCAGGAATGGAACGCTGGTATTTTGTTCAATTCATCAACCAGCGATGGATCTTTACAAAATGTTCAGTCACGTGGTGCTTTTAGCTAACGGGAGAACAGCTTACCACGGGACGTTGGAAAATGCAACAAAGTTCTTCAACAGGTAGGTACGTGCCAATTTTATCCCATTATTGAATCGTTGCCGGTCAATTGCACAAGTTGCTGAGCTATTTTATCTTCAGCCAAGGATATCACTGTCCGAGATCTTTCAATGAGGCAGAATACTATGTGAAAGTTTTGTCGAGTGGGAATCTTGCTGATTCTTCTAACGCAACAGACTCGTTTTTAATTTCTGGGAATTCAGCACAAGTCTGCGACCCCTTCCCACATTCAACCTACTCGAAAGCGTCGACGATAACTGATGGTGAGAGGCAACGTTCCAATCGAATCAATTCTGAAACGTAAGTGAACTTCGAACCTATCAGAACACTGCGACACTTAAATTTCATATTTGGGAACGAAGCTTTCTGCAAATGAAATAATTTCCCATAGATGCAAGCCGAACCAGTTTGTTCAATTCTATTGGGTTGCATGGCGAATTATGGTAGAGACGCGAAGGACGATGTTTCAGGATCTAACACACCATATCAGCTTTTTGGTCAGTATTTCCTTGATTGCCATTATCGAGTGATACAAAAATCCTGCAGTCGAAATCCAATATTGTTTTTTTTTTTTTTTAGCTTTCTGCGATTCTGATTGGTACATTTTACTACGGTGTTAATTCGCGGACTCAATCTGGTATCCAAGATGTCAGGGGTGCCTTGTACATCGTAAGTTCCGAAATTATATTCACGACAGCCTACGCCGTCGTCTACGTACTGCCTTACGAAATGCCCCTCTACTTGCGAGAAAATTCAATGTACAATCCAGCGGCTTATTACATCGCAACTATAATCGGATTGGTAATCGCTCAAACATCTCTAATGTTTTTTTAATCTTCATCAACTTGGCGGTAAGAAAAGTATTAGCTTTCGAACAAAAAATGAATTTCAACGAATCTTCACGTCTCCGGGTTTTTGGTATCCAAGAACCAGGTATTCATAAAGATGCGAAGGTCTGTTCGACAAACTCGTCGAATTATCCCAGGAACGGCTCAATGTAAAAATTTGAAATACACAGAATCTAACAGTCAAATGATGGGCATGCAAAATTTCCATATCTCTTTCAATTTGAACCTTCACTTCTACTAGAAGAAATTCGGTTTTCAATTTTTTACTGCCAACCTGTATTCTCCACACACTTGCCAGTATTTCTGGTAATCGCGTGGATTTCTAAGATGGTGAAAAGTACTGCGCAGAATACTTTTTTTTATATCTTGTTTTTTTTTTTTCTAGAGGATGGAGACATATTCTACGTATAATACCATAAATATTTATTAAACATGTATTTCTCTATCGTCAGATCCCCAGGGCGGTTTTCCACGCCCTCACCTTTCTTTTAATCATGGTTCTGGCTCTGGATATAAATACAAATTTCGTTACCCTCATCCAATTCGCCATATGCGTGATAGTGACTACAATTGCCAGTTCAGCTTATGGCATACTGGCCTCTAGTTGGATAGAAAATTCGTTGATCGCAACAACGGCGATGGTACCCATTGATCTGATATCCTTCACGATGGCCGGAATATTCTACAACATCAGGTACTCCAGGTTACCGAAAATATCTCTCAAGCTGACTAACCGACAAGATTATTTGAAGTATCTGTTTCTTTAGATCCATGCCTGCGTACCTCTCCTGGCTCAAGTACTTATCTATTTTTTATTACACTAACGAAGCCTTGGCGATTATTCATTGGACAACCGTTGATTCGATTGGTAAGAAATGAATCGAATTCTTGCTGCAGTTCAACGATAAAAGGGAAATATCTTGTTTTTCATAATTACAATTACAGAGTGTTACCCTGACGAGGATTTGCCCTGCCTTAAAAACGGTCGAGAAGTCTTAGCCGAGTATGGATACAACGAATCCAATCTATGGATAGACGCATGTGGACTCAGTGCGTTGACGGTAGTGATGCACATTCTGGGATATTTAGGGGTAAAAAGACGCCGAGCTGTGAAATCGATGTACTGAATAGTCATTTTATTATATAATCAGGGTGAAGAATATCTGTATGAAACGTTCTCCGTCTTCGCCTTCAATAAACTGGCTCCTTTTTACTTCGTCGATAAATAGCGAGAAATCCAGCCAAATGGCTGACGATAAATATGAGGAATAATCCCAGTAGGTCAATCATGTAGTGATCACGATCGTAGCCATATTTTTCCAAAACACCGAGCCCGGTGGAAACGCAGGGTTCGTCGGGGCTCGAAGGGCAATCTGTAAGAAATTGTAAAATTTTTGTTTTTCCACCAAAGTGATCGGCAATAAAAACATCGTCGAAAATTGCGTGCGCGTATGTTCTTCCAAAGTTTGATAAGGTATCATAACGTCGACTGACCTATGTGGCCGATTTGTAGCCACTGCAAAAGAGACACTGCTTCCGTGCTGTAGTAGAACTGAGAGATATATTTCAGCCATGAAATATGAGGCGGTAAGTTTCTGCAACATAAAACTAGAAAGTTAAATGAAATATGCGAATTTTAACTCCCAAATCGGTTGTATCCACCATTCCGTGCAACATTTAAAGTTGTTATTCAAAACTGGGAGGAATTCCATCACGGTATTAAAAGCGCGAAAGATTTTGCCTAAAAGTATCCGAATTCTGACTCGTCTTTCACCTCAGGCTCTCAGGTCTTGCGACGCTCGCTAGTTTCGACGGAACGTATAACTTGTTATATATGCTGTTTTACTCGATTTGCTGACTCACTCCTTGGCTGTAGGATATAACGACAATACCTATGTTCTATTTTGAGGCGGTATTGTAATCTAGGTCGACGTCGGGCCCCTTCATGCCACTGTACAATTCGGAATACAGAAGAGCCTCGGGGCTGTTATTACAGCCAAAGACAACTTTGTGCTTCGGTTAATAACCCTTATCTCTACCCACCTTTGAACGTCAGGGAAGATTTCCCCAATTTAATTACTCCTGGATCAATGAAACCAATTCCTTTGACAATCCGAACTCACCTCCTCGATTCATTGATCCAGTTAACATCTATGAATTAAAGATGAAATCGACGCGTTCGCGTTATTACGGAACGCGTTTTAGCGCTCCCATCGCAAAAATCTTTGAAATGATTTGACATGGTACTAGAGGATCTTTCGGTGGCAGCTCGAAAAAGAATGATGGTTTCTTCTGGCACACCTCGAATGTGTGTATATTAGGGTGATCCAAAATAAAAACATTTTTTCCTATCATCTCAAAAGTTTCTAGTAGGTATAAAAAAACTTCTCTCACAAGGACAGCTCGATACTTTGATTCTGCGTGACGCTCAACGGTCTTCCAGTTTCCCATATAAATAACAGGTAAAAAAATTTTTTTTTTTGTATTTTTCAAATAAAACTACTGAAATTTTTTTTTCTACAATTTTGATGGACATATTCTTGTAGGAAATTAAATTGTCTACAAAAAAGCTCCGATATGATTTTCTCGTAAACCTAACGGGTAAAACGTTATCGGACTTTGAATACTCGCAACCAAGTTAAACCTAACCGTATATGATTTTAGAACGCATTTTGTATTTCAGCGGATGTTACTGTATGATTTATATTGTTTTTACACTGCGAATAATTACTCAGTGGTTAAAAAGAGACATATGAGTCTCATTACTAGCTCATATTGCAGTCGAATTTCTTTTTGGAAATAAAAAAAATTTAAACTATATCCACTTAGTTGCGAGTATTCAAAGTCTGATAACGTTTTACCCGTTACGTTTACGAGAAAATGGTATCAGAGCTTTTTTGTAGACAATTCAATTTCCTACAAGAATATGTCCATCAAAATTGTAAAAAAACATTTTCAGTAGTTTTATTTGAAAAATACAAAAAAAAAATTTTCAACGTGTTATTTATATGGGAAACCGGAAAACCGTTGAGCGTCAAGTAGAATCAAAATATCGAGCTGTCCTTGTGGGAGAATTTTTTTTATACCTACTAGAAACTTTTGAGATGATAGGACTGGAAAAAAAAAGGTTTTTTTTTGGAGCACCCTAGTGTATATACGTATAAAAAAAAACACCTCGAGTCCGGATCATATCTCTGCGACTTACCCAAGGTGGAGAAAAATTCCGCTGAAAGTGATAGTGAGGAAGTCTATCGGGACTGAAATCAGCGAGGCTGTACTGAACGACTCAAATGCTGCTGACATCAAGCATCCTGTACACAATACGAGAATAATTAAATCCCGAATAACTCTAAGATCAACGAATGCTCTTTAGGCATTACCGAAAGCAGAAGCAGACGCGGAACACAGGATCACGGGAAAAACGAACAGCAAAAGATCCCAAACGCCACCCTTCAAACCGGTGATCGTATGGATCAAGACGCAGTACAAGAAAGGCTGAAATATCGCTCCTGGGAGCTACGAAATTGGCGATCAATGTTTATGTGGCAAATAGTCGGGCTTCAAGATATTTCGTATTCTTATATTCTGGAATTTCGGTTTCTGGAAAGGACTTCTTACCATTACGACAACTTTACTTAGGTAGTAAGGTGCGGGGTGGTAAAGGTCTGCAGCCATGTCTCTGAGAAGAAAAGGCAGCTCCTTAGGGAACGTGTGGAATACCCCGTAGCTAAAGCAGAAAATGTTTTCTGTAACCACGAGATAAAGGAGTCCCTGGACGTTCTGAATCCCGCGCTGATCCACATTTTCTATTACCCCAATGTATGGGAGCGAAACAGTCAGACCGATCAACTGAAAATGAAGAATTCCAAAGACGAATGCAAATTTTTAACATTTTTAAGATTTACAGCACTGAACGTACCATGTACAAGAAAAATTTCAACAGAATCTCGGCATAATTTCGTTTGTAATCGACGTAGGACCGCCACGCTAACCATTTCAACTGCACGGAGGCACGGACCTTCTTGAATTCGTCTAACGAAGGATGTTCCTTTTCGAAGAAATTATAATAATCCGGCATCGATGTGTTGCGACAAGAATCTTCGATGCGCCGGCGTATGTCCTCCCCGAAGTTTGACTTTTTGAAATTATCGCAGATCCATTTTGCCTGAATCAGTTCAAAGTAAGACGAGAGATGAATAACTCAGTTAAGCCTTATACCCGTCTCGACAAAGGTACTCGCAGGCTAATTTCATCTCCCTCGAGTATAACTTCTTAAGAGCTTCCCAAACTTCATTTCATTCGCGGGAATTAATGGCGAGCAAAAAAAAAAGAATCAGTTCTGAACCTAATATGTATTCTCGAGACTCTGCTTATCCACGTTTATCGTGCATTCCGAGGATATTCCCGATGTCGAAATGGATACTCTTACGAGGATTCAATGTTTCCGTTCGAACGCTGGACGTTATGACATATTCCACGAATGTGTAGGTATCGTGCATTCAGTTCATGGCCGCGATTATTCAATGAACGGTTCAAATCAGTACACACAATACTCCCATATAGATTCCCATATAGAAATAAATCACTATACTTGCCCTTTTATAACTTCCTTTCTCTTCTTCGCATTCAACAGATAACTGAGACACATAAAATTCGACGTCGTTGTAGGTGGCAGGACAGACTTGCCCTAGACTATAGGAATCGAGGATATGATTGATCAGTGATTACGGTTTCGGTTTGCCAATAATTGGGGTGAGAATATTCTCACCTGTCGAAGAACAGCCTGGCGTCTGCGAGGGTTCCTTGAAAAGCAACACTCCCGGCTGCCAGGAGCACCACTTCATGAAAGAGATCGAGCAGACCGGAAGCTGGCTGATGCATGGAACAAACCACGATTTTTCCACGTGCAGCAACCTGCCTCAGAGTTCTTGCAACTGACAAGGCACTGTAGCTGTCCAATCCGGTCGTCGGTTCGTCACAAAATAGCAAAATCGGCTCCGTCAATAACTGAACCGCATGAAAATAAGCAAAATGCATGGAGAATCGATCGATCGAAAATTCGCGTGATCAAATCCGGTCAGTTTGTCAAAAAAACCAAAAGTCTTAATCAGCGACATGGAAGACAGAAACTGCGCGACTTATTTCGCAGATCTGTTTCTTGATCGAAGCAGAAATTATTTACGTTCGGAATCAGATATTCACAATTTCGATTATAGAGAAATAGTCTTTTACCTGAACAGCCAGAGACACTTTCTTCCGTTCACCACCCGACAAAGCCTGCAACCTTGTGTGGCCACACTTGTTCAAGCCCAGTTCAGTCAGTAGTTCGTTTATACGTCTGTTTCTGATCAATTCCCTGATTCTTCGGTCCATTTTCATGCGTGCCTTTGAAAAAAAAGGTCAGTTCGTTCATCGGTACTAACGACTATTGACCACCGATCATTTCAATCATCGGGTAATACTCTGATTATCACTCTTTCCGAAACAAGAACCGAGAATTAGGATCAGATTGAGGATTGCATATACTTATTTCTCTACCCACGAGGAAGCTAAATGCAAGTCGCTATTTTCAAGGAGAACTTATGCCCATGAATTGACGAAATTTCGAATAAAATAATCCTAATATCTGCGATAAGGAGCATTTTGATTATATTCCAAATATATTGAGGTATTCGAAGAGCTCCTCGCGTCACAAATTTTTAGTTCTTTGGTTTGAACTCTTCTAGTTCGTTTGTGGATATAATTTGAAGAGATTGGCGTAGCTTTTTTTCGAAACAGATCACGCTTTTTCACAGTACAAATTATTTTACGGCATTTGCAAAGTCATCTGTATATCACAGGCCCTCCTTAACAGATTCTCAACTTGTTGACGCAACGAGAATACAAGTAAACTGCCCATATACAGGAGAAAGGTTGTTTGGCAATACTATTCGTAACGAATAATATTATCGATTAATCACACATGCATTGATCTAATTCGCTGTGGCAGGTCAAGCAAGAAATGTAAACTTTGAGTTGACATGACGGAAAATGAGGTATTCTCGTTAAATCACTTTAAACAGACAACTATAATTGATCAACTCTTAACATTACAGCTTGTAATCCTATAATTAGAAAGGATCTGGCCTCAGATTAAAGCAACAAGGTTGTAGTAGCTACCTACGTCTGCGAACGTGGTCGTTATGCACTATTGCCACGGAAACAGTCATAATCCGCGATAAAAAAAAAAGGAAAGATAAAAAAAGCGAGGACATAGCTTGGGATGTATAATGAAGGCTTGATCACTCAAATTTTACCATAAATTCCATGTGTTCCTGAACAGTCAGAGATTCCACTGAAAGATCTTGCTGCGGTACAAAGCCGGAAATCCTGGTCATTTGTTTTTGCGTGATAAGTTCGCCGTTCAATAAAATCTCCCCACTAGGCTCCCCTTTGAATGAAAATCGAAATCAAATTTGTTACATTAATTATGATGTATGTCGACGGAACATTTCATCCGAACCTTTGATTCGACGACTTATCGTTGCTAAAAGGGTTGTTTTTCCAGCCCCACTGTAATGCGATTTGATTAGTGACCGAGTGATGTTTTCTTTATGGTAATTTCGTCGATAAAATAGAAAAAAACGAATACCTCGGACCCATGATGGCCATCAGTGTGCCAGCATTGGCCACCCCGTTAACTGCAACGAGATTCAAGAATTCACGAAAATGTTGTCTTCTTGGACAGCTTATAATGCTCACCTTTGTGTAGGATTTGAGTATATTTCGACTGTTGAGCTTTGTTACAACTGGTGAAAAAATTTCCACGATCTTCTCGTTTGATGGTGTACGAAACATTTTTCCATGTCAAATTGAAGTTCGAGGAGATATTTGAAAACGGGTATAATTGCCTTTGCGCAGAAGCCATCTGGAATTTTCACATACAGCCAAAGTAGTTTCTTGTTTTTGCGCGAGCTCAAGCTGTCGAGATAACTTTCGATAAATTATTGCAGTTAGATCATTAATCAAGCAACATAGTAATTAACACCTTTTTTGTAATACATGCACGATTTTCGCGTTTTTTTTACCTAAAAATCAGGCGTAAAGTGAACGTTTTAGTACCGGCAGGCAAAAAAAGTAGTGGGCGATAATGAACTTTATTTCCGACTCAACCGTAAAGACCACTTTTTTGACCTGGAAAGCGGGACAAAAGTGGAACTTGATTCTCTGCTATACTTTTTGTCCCGCAAATTCACTTTTTTCCCGCATTATTCGGAGAAATGTAGATTTGCGGGACAAAAAGTACTTTTTGTCTCGCAAAAAAAAATAGATTTTTAAAATTAAAAAAGTGTTCTTCACGGTTGAATGGGGAATAAAGTACTATATGTAACACCGGAATAAAGTCCATCATTCCCTCGAGCTTACTGCCCTCGCGGAAATTCCCTTGGGTGACTACTGCCCTCGCTTCGTTCGGGCAGTAAACCCACTCTCGGGAATAATTTTCGACTTTATTCCCTTGTGCATAATGTACTATTTTTCGCTCGCTAACGGTGAGCAGCGGGCGATAATGAACTTTTATCGCCCGCTACCTCAGTGCTGCTTATAAGCACAAAAAACGCAAAAATCAATACATGCGTTACAAAAAATATGGCGTGCACCGAGGGCTAGTGGGCTTTTTGACCTCGTGTGGTTGCAGTACTCGCTGGCAAACTCCACACTCGGTCTAAAAAAGCCCACTTTACGCCTTTGGTACACAATATACTATTATATTCGACGCTGCTTACGAAAAGTAGCACGTTTCAAATTTCTTACGAAAACTAGCATGTTTCGGTTTTCACCATGAAAACTAGCACGTTTCGATATTCACCGCGAAAACTAGCATGTTTCGATAAGACTAGCATATTTCGGTTTTCACCACGAAAACTAGCATGGTTCGGCTTTCACCACAAAAACTAGCACGTTTTGATATTATCAAAACGTGCTAGTTTTCGCGGTGAAAACCGAAACATGCTAGTTTTCGCGGTGAATATCGAAACGTGCTAGTTTTCGTGGATAGTCGAAATGTGCTAGTTTTCGTAAGAAATTTGAAACGTGCTATTTTTCGTAAGCAGCGTCGATATAACGCAATCATGTTTCACGTGGTTTTTCATGCCTGTTTTCTAGTACCAAAGTAGCCGTTTCAGCGACTACGGCGGTAAATCAGTGGTGGGGGCGAGGAACTGTAGAAATAAAGTCACTTTCAACTCCTAGGACGTAAAAGAGCCCAAATACGTACTCCGCGCATGCGCATTCGTTCTTGGGCCGTGCGTATGATTGTACTCGATGCGATGTCAACATAACCTCTTTATGAAAAAACTCGTAAAACATGCTTTTGCTAGATAAAATATCGCGTGGACCATGGAGACAAGGTCTTCTTACGCATCGCATATTTGCAATATTCGTGTTTGACTTGTCTTCGACTCGTTTACGAATAGTATTGCAAACTCACGCCAGCGTAAAAAGACTAACTTTACCTCCTTGGTACAACTATTAATATACCATTAGACATGACAGTAATTATACCTGTACTCCAACTGGTCATGACTAATTGCATTTATTCAATAGGTTATACGCGAGTGCATGTTGTATTGACATTTGACGTGACTAAAGCAAGATCAGATCTTTGATATGGAAAATCCTACTTTCCTTTAAGCTCTAGCTTGATCCTCCAGAACTTGAATGTCTCTATTCTTTAGTCTTGCCGACAGAAATATAATTCTGTTTTACGATAGAATTATGTCCTACGTAAGGGTCCAGAGGTGCACTTGGAATTCAGATCAGCGTCTCTACATCCTACCATATTTTCTAATTCTATTTATAACCTCAAAACTCTGCGAAATATCAATTCAATTATCAATTTTATGGAGGAGCTATAGGTCGAATCCTCTGAATTTTAGGATCTAGAGAACCAAACTACACGGAAAAAAAGAAACAGCAAAAATCACACTGTAAACTGCTTAAAAAACAGGGCGACCTATTCGATTTTATAGTGCAACAGAGTAATTTAGGTCCTTTCCTAGAAAAATGACGACTTTTCCTGCGCACACTGTATTTTAGGCAGTGTATTTCAGTAAATATCGCTGTGCAATTGCTCGAGTCCAACGCGAATGTGTAGCCCCTGTTTTTTTTACTGTTCCTTTTTTTCCGTGTATAATTTCAAAAGTCTAATTTGCGCCTGAACTCGCTCAACTCTCACTTTTACCCTCAGATTTCAGTTTGCGTTTCCAATTCGCAGCTAAGAACTTGTAATATAAAACTGGAATTTTTCTGTATTACAAATATCAGGGATGCACTAGACGAATCGAATCCTTAAACACTGTTGCGAATTTTTTCCCCAGCTATTATTCATGCTTTACGGTATTTTAATAGAACACCGAGAAGCACGTTTATCCTCTCTTTATTTTAGAATATCAGGAAAACGCTCACTCACCGTGAATTGGAATTTATCAGAGTCCGAGATGATTGCACCAAGATTAAACCGAGACGTAGTCGACTACAAGTCGTGTCAGGGTTAGTTCGCGTGCAGCAACTGCAGAATGCGGCAAAAGTAGTACATTCGATGACACGAGAATCTAGGAATTGAACCAGTGAGGGTATCTGAACTGTACTTCGATTGCGACTGATGCACTTTCATATCCCGCAGAAGCTAGCTGCATTATGGAACGGTGTGATACCTTGCAGCCAATAAACTGACGCATTAGAAGAGAAGTGGTCAATGGATAATGATCGACAACACCTACAGTGAGTCAATTTCCTTTCCTAGCCAGTTTTCATCTCACAAGAAACTCCTCTGCAGAATTTGGCGGATTTCCACTAGCCAGGGTTTGCACTTCTCGCATAGCGCATTCACCCAAAAATTTCGAGACGCTAACAGTGAGATCCGAGAATTGGAGTGATCTCACAGCGGGAAAACATATTTTATCGATTTTTATCGATTAATCAATTGTGCAGTCTGCGATTATTGCAGAGGTCGCTCATTCTCGAGACTGGATAGAAAAATGATTAGACTCGAGCATATGGACATCGCGGCGTCTTCAAAATCACCGGTTAAATCATTGCCGAGGTGAGCTATGGGGTTTCAGGTATTTAAACGGGCCTCGATATTGAAATTCAGATGATCCGTCAGGGTAGAAATGAAATTGAAACGTTGATGCACCCAGAATTTTAATTCCAATCAGGCTCAAATTCTCACGGTTGTCCACTTGAATTTAGTCTCGGAATTCGGCGGAGATGAAGTATCCAGATTTTGGGTTCAGTTACATAGATGCACGTACCTATACGTATACAGTTTCAACAAGCACTTTCGACCCGTAGGGCATGCGCCTGAGAAAAGATTATTATCATCTCAATTTTTTACTCGAATGCAGAATTTGGAAATCTAAGCCGCTCATTTCTATTTCTCACAAATCCACGGTAAAAGTCGAACAGGTATGTTTGGAAAGGTGCGTGAAAGGTTGTGCTGAGGTTTCCTAATTGGCTCAAGTCACTTTTTTGCAATGCCGTGGTCACTTTCGGCGGAAGCGTTTGTTGATCTGTTGCGAATGAACTTCTAAATGTGGAGCACTTCTTCAGAAAGGGATAAAACCGTTGAAGTAGCTTTTACACATACCTAGAAACACGCAGAACCAAAAATTCACAGGCACAGTGAAGGTCGAGGTGTTTTAAGCTGTATTCAACCCCTCGAGGCTCAAGTCAGGTGAACCCCATCATCTAATATAGATCTTTTGTTTGCCAAGCCAAAAAAAGTGCAAAATTATGAAAAACTATGAAATTATCACCATAATTCGAATGAAAACCTCATTCAAAGTCTGTATAGCCAAAGGCATGAAGGTCGACGTCAAGGTATAAAGCATCGAGTGTTAGACGGAGAGCCAGAGAAAAAAATAGTTACGTCATTTGATATCGACAATTATTAGCCTTATTGTACCCTCCTAATACTTATGATAATTGATCCGGACGTCTGGCTGGCGTCCAGCGGTGGGTGCGGGTGCCGCGGACCCCCAAAAGGGTAAAAAAAATCAATACAAAAACAAGATTTGATATCGGCTGTTTTTTGTGAGGTGGTAGCAAACGATGTCTCTTACTCGTTCTTATAAATCAGAGATGTTTTGGTCGGTGGAAAATTAGTGCCAGACGCGATCTGACGGACGCAAAAATCGACCCTATATACTTACGTCAATTGATATCGATTCGGATAAAAACGATTACTCAAATTGAAACCTCAATAACGTGTATCCACGTTACCAGACGAAAATCTTGGCGGAAATCGCCTGCCAGACAACGTTAACGAGTCGAAACTTTGCATAAAATAGCCGCTCGGGACCCTCCGAACGACGCTGTGACGTAGTGTAATATAATATAGGTATACGCAGTGAGTAAACCTATGTACTGTGACGTCAGGGCCGTCTCAAGCCAAGTGGGGGCTCATGGCACTTCAGGATATATGGGGCCCCAACAGAAATTTGGGCTATCAACAGGAATAAACAACATCCTACCTGTAATTGTTATTTTTATATTTAAAAAGTTACAAACTAATGCGAACATATTAATTGATTATCTGATTTTTGATAATTAATCTGATTAATTACCAAATAACAGCTGAGCAATTCAGTCATTATTTGGTAAGTAGAGTAGAGAAAACAATCTATTACAGTTTAGCCTAGACTAAACTAGCTTGTAGTAGTAACGGGATCTTTCATTGGTCCAAAAAGTGTTCATCGGTTGGTCTGCTGTCGCCGGGGCTGGAGGGCCCTATAGATCGCGGGGCCCTGGGCTCAAGCCCAGCGAGCCCATGCGGAAAGATGGGCCTGTGTGACGTATTTGTTTGAAAAATCCCGTTATATTACAATAGACAGAAATAGTATAGAATCTGGCAACGGGTCTCCAGAGGTATTAGCCCTCGCCTCTTATGCCCCCTGGCCGTGGGAACAAGTTCTATACCTGCACAAGGCGTCGGGAACACATTGGGTTGCAAACGGTTCCCCAGTTTCAGTTCGCAGTTCGTCCGATAGGCTTCGTCCGCGATATCGTAGGTTAGTTTTCGGTGATATGTTATAAAGAATGGCTTCGGAATCGGTATTATGTGTGATTTGCCGTGAAAAAAGTGATCCAGTTAAATTATTCACCGCAAACACGTTGGAAAAATGTCATCGGATCAAGAGAATACGCTTTTCAAATGGTTTGAAATATAGTGATATCGATTTTCCGTCCACACTGTGTGCCACAGAAGGATACCACATTGTATGTTACCGCTATTTTACGGCACTGAGGAAACATTATCGCTATAGAAAAACAGTCAAAACATCCAGCACGTCTCCCAAGTCATCGCAGCCGTCGAATTCTGCCCAAAACGTTACTAGTTCTGAAGATAATGTCGACAAAGGCGAAGAAATGCAACCATCGACGTCAGTACAGCCGTCTACCGCCGCCGAAAATATTCCTAGCGCTGGAGGTAATGCCGAAAACTTTGAAGAAATGCAGTCATCGACGTCAGCGCAGGATACTATTATGAGCGATGTAGAACGTGTTAATAGTGTATGTATCTTTTGAAAGGAAATGCAGTTGCATGGTGTTAATGATGATTTTCGGGATAAAATAACAGCAGAGGCGAGAAAAAGGAATGATTTGAAATTTTTGAACAAATTGATTGAAACAGATAACTTTGTGTACCACAGAAATTGCAGAGTCGAATATTCCGACAAATTTCGATCAGCGATGATCACGCAACACTCACAAAGTAGCTGGCAGACAACACGGAAAAATCACAAAGTAGTCTATGACTAAGTATTATTTTCTGAATTCGTTGAGCAATTCATACAAGAGTTCTTTACGGAGAATATCAGGAGAGGACTTAGAGCTGGTGCTGGATGAGAAATTGTTCACAGCACAGTATTTGAGAAAAAAAATTATGAATACATTTCGTGAACAGATTAAAATCGTTCGTATGCATAATCGCAACATTGTAACGCACGTAGACGTCGCAGTTGATGATTCGAATTATACGTATGATTATGATATCAATAACTGATACAAATTCTTACCTTTACACGTGACAACCTGCTTTTGGTAACGAAATGTTGATCATCGAAATTAATCATAGCTGTAGCACCCGGTATCTATCAGGATCCGCTCTTTGACGTCGTCTGGTAGACAGTTTTCACCGAGATTTTCGTCTGGTGACGCGGATATACGTTATTGAGGTTCCAATATAAATAATCGATTTTATCCGAATCAATATCAAATGACGTAAGTAGGATCGATTTTCGCGTCCGTTAGATCGCGTCTGGCACTACCTTTCCAACGATCGAAACGTCTGGGATTCTTATAAACGAGTAAGAGACATCGTTTGCTACCACCTGACAAAGAATCAGCCGATATTAAATCCCGTTTTTGTATTGATTTTTTGGACGCTAGCCAGACTTTCGGATCAACTATCATAAGTATTAGGAGAGTACAATAAGGCTAATTATTGTCGATATCAAATGACGTAATTATTTTGTCGCTGACTATGTCGTTTTCTATTTGGATCGATGAAAATCAGCGTCAATATTTGAATTGACGCAATATAATACTTCCTTGTTGAAATTCGGAGTCTCTTTGTGTTACGGGACTGTGAAAGTTTACTCGAGTCGGGATAGAAATCCTAGTTTTATTCTACAAGTTCTCAGTAAAGACTCGAAGGTGCAAACCAAAGTTTGAGGGTGGAATCGTGCATGTAATGAAATTATGTCCGTTTTGAACAAGTTTAGGCGCAGACTGGACTTTTGAAATTGTATAGTCCGGACCTCTACGTAGTCCTAGAGTTCAGGGAGGCTTCGTGATTCTGGTTAATAAGATATGTCGATTCAGCTGCATTTTTATGTCTGTCCGAAAATCGTAGGATTCCCGGAAAAAGTGTTATCATTGGCCAATGTGGGATATAGTAACTTTTTCGAGACAATGCATTATTCATCCGCAACACATTTATGTGCGAACTTGGAAAAAGTTACATCTGAGTACAGCAGTAACGTGACTTTTCGAACTAGTCACCTTATTTCATACTGAATTTCCTGCTCTCATCGACACGCGAAAATGTCTGTCACAGTTGATTTTCCACTGGTGTAAATCGACATATGAACTTCGACATATGCGCTCTCATTCGTCCAAAAGCCTTATTGTCTCAAATTCGCCTCTCTTTTCGTGGTATTATATCCGATCATTAGGTACAGCTCGCGGATACCCGAGTCGCAATGGGAATCTTAGTTCCATTCTACAAGTTCTCATTGAAGACTTGGAGACGCAAACTAAAATTCGAGAGCAGGATTGTGAACGTAATGAAACCCTGAGCAAGTTTAGGTACAAACTGGACTTAGAATTATAGTTCGGACTTCTAGATCCTAGAATCCAGAGAGGCTTCTTGATTCCGGTTCGGACCTATAGCTTCTGAATCTTCAATAGAGCGTTTTGAGAATTGATTGACGGAGAAATTCCAAGTCAAAAGTAAAGTTGATCGTTGAGTTGATATTTCACAGACTTTCGAGATTGTAAATAGAATTTAAGAATTCAGTTGGATGTAGGTGTTACGTCCTAACTTTAGGATGCGCCTGAGGGGCGAGTTTGTATTTAGGGTTCGACTCGTTTTACACTGAACAGTAACTAACGTGATAGAAGGATGTTTGAAATAGTAAGGGATGATAAATGATTGTTGATTTATATTCAAAGTTCGAATTTTGTTTAATAAGATTTATAAATTGAGATAGAGTTTAACGTTGGGGAAGGAGAAGGAAGGCGAGAGACGTCTAGAAGGTAGGAGAGTTGACTTGGAAGTGTTGTAAAATTAGTATTTATAGAATAATGAGGAATGCTTGGTTCTGACCAAGATGGGGATGCAAAACTGCGGAGGTAAGTATACAGGGATAAGGAGCCGTGGGATCGGAGTGTCAAACACTGCAAACACTGCTCCCGATTTCCACCTCTGAGTCCTCACGTAGGACCGTAATTATACCGAACCAGAATCATATCTCTGTTCGCAAAAGTTGTGAACAAGGTAATTGCGATTCTAGAAGATCAAACTAGAATTTCTATTCCGACTCGGGTACCCATCCTCGCAGCGAGTTATCATGACAGAGGTAAAATGAGCCAGAGAGAGTAACAGAGAGTCATAACGAGAGAGTAGGTGATAGAGAAAACGGGGCAGGAAGGAGAGACTGGAAGCAATTTATGTACAGAGGCAACTAGGTCCTATAGATATAATATACAACACGAATTCGCGACAGAGACAGAACAGACGAGACTACAACAGCTAGGCGCCTGACAGAGCGGCGGTTCGCTGAAAGCTCGGAAACGACGCGGTGGATTTGTTCATATCGAACGCTCAGCTAGTCCCGTGAAAAATGGCGTCCGCTTAAGGGTTAGTCGCGACTAACGCCTCCCTTAGTCGCGAGTTTACCCCGAGTTAGTCTTCCACGAATGGCTCGAGCTCTCGCCAAAAAAGAGGATCAAGCGCGGCTAATTCCTGTACCACATACAGCTCTGAGTTACTCTATACATAGTTTCGGATCCGACTGGATTTCTCTATCCACGAATTATTCTGTAATGGTCAAATATGGCCACTGCAGGGGTTTAGAATCAATCGAATGAACATCATTATCAGTTATTCATGCGACTCGTTCGCTACTGCAGTTTGCGCGGCCATGATAAGCGTGAGGAGAGACAGACTCGAAAGCTTTTTATATTTTTTGGCACATTGCAGATTGAGTATCAATAAATTATTAACTTAGGCATAACTTTTCTCCACCCCGTTCGGATCATTTCGTTAAAATTTTTGCGTGAAGCAGTTTTCGACATATGCAGGTCTCGAATCAATGGATTGGTAATTAAAATTGAAATCGAATTGGTAGTAAAAAAATACTTCTACCGTCTTCGAGCTTCTTTTCTGAAAGCTTGGCATAAGACATTGAAGATTCTCTGAATTGGAACACTTTTGAGCATCGCGAGAGATTTTGCAGAAAAATCATTTCAGACATTTTTAGAGTTTCGCTCAGATTTTGGAAAGAAACAAGAAAAGTTTTGTTCATTTTTCAGTCCGATCGAAAATGTCAAGAGTTTTTTTTTGAAAAATTGTGAAAACTGTTTTCACCGCCAAGTATTTGGTCAAATTAAAGCAACTTTAATCTCGATTTAAAAAGGGAAAATTACTCAATGTTTTCGGATGACATCTGAATTTTTTTTCAAAAATTTCAAAATCTTTAATGATATTTAAAAAATGTTCAAATTCCGGGAATATTTTCAGAACAGTTTCGAAGATAAGCGAAGTTTATAGAACTTTTTGGAGAGTTTTGCAGTTTTTATTGTCATTCAGAAATTTTTGTAAAAAATACAGAAACATATTTTCGCCTGGCGGGTCATTGATGTGCGAATAATTGAAAGTGGCCGACTAATGGATACTTTAATGAAAAGTGAAGCCTGGTGGATAAATTTCGCTGAAAATTCGTCTAAAAATTCCCGAATAAAATTATTCTGGTTTCTGCGGAGAGTTCCGATTTGCTACAAGCTCTATAACAGTTTTCCAGAGCAAAAATATGCCATTCAGAAATAAGTCAATGATTTTATCAAAAATTGAAGTTTTTTTTTTGTGGTTTTTTAATTAAACCACATATTGTCAGGTATTTCGTATTTTATAAAACTCTTTCTGATTATATCGTAGAAGAATTTCAGTACCTCCTGAAGAAATCAATAAAAACGATTATTATGAATAAGAAATAAACAGAAAGATATGAATCTGGGAACAATAATACGTTCGGATACACTTCTTACTCGTTCGTAAACTTTTAGGCCACATTTTATATCTCCGCTTTATCTAATAGACAATGTTTTTCGATTTTCTTTTATTTATCGTAATAAAAATGAAGAGATACGCGCGTGTGTGTATAGTCAGGTTGCTTTCCACAGCACACCGAACCTCGCAATAATCGTGAATACTAATTAGATACCGCTAATATATTTAAACAATTGAGTGTCCTAACCACGCTTAAACAAAATAATAGTAGGCACGACAGCAGCTAGTCCGTTAAAGCGATTTAATAATACAGCTGTAAGGCGATTGAATATTGTGAATCGAATTTTTAAGTGCGAATTAAAATCACACAATTTCGACATGAGTTCGTCGACGACTGTCCTCGTGAAAAAACGAGAACGTACTCAAAACTGGGTGCCAGAAGAGAAGAGCGCTCTCTTTTCCCTGATTAAAACCCACGTAGGGGCCATTGAGAACAAGAAAATTGACGCCGCAGCATCCGCCATGAAGACTCTCGCCTGGCAACAGATCTACTCGGCCTTTCGGGGCCGATTTTCGACCGAAAGAGATATCACCAGGATGCGGGAACAATGGCGACGCATGAAGGCTCAAGCTAGAATCGAGATGTACACTTTCGCTGAAAAGGTCAGATCCCGCACATAGAGTTCATTAGAAGCGTCAAATGTTCGTGAAATTGATCGACTATCGCAGCAGCGTTCCTAAAATTTTTGTCCAAAATTTATATCGAGTTATATTACCGATTGAGATGAATATCGGTGGTTGAATCATTTTATCACACGATAAAAATGTGCTGAGAAACTTTTTTGCAGAGTCACAAAATATGCTAAGAAAAATTGATAACTCGTACGGCTTTTGGTATCTCTTGATCAAATTTCATAGCCCTGATATTTTTCTATCGATCTACGTACTACACAATTCGGAATTTTCGTTCAGAATTTTTTACGGCTGGGATGCAAAGTTACTTTTATTCGATTTTTCGATTTTGATTTTTAATTAATTAGGTAGGTGTTATTTTCGTATTTTTTGTATTATTGTTCAGTACGCAGTATTCTGTTTCTTGATTCAATCCCATAAAGCAAGAACGGTTTTTTCTTTTTTGTAGTAAACAGAGTCGGTCGTTGATATAGTGCATATGAAAATAAAATAAAATAAGACGTCTAGCTACGCGTAATATATTAGCGATTTTATCATACCGATACAGATAGACCGTGCCGAAAAGCTGATATGTAGTTAGACTCGAGTGGCAATTAATTACGATGCGATTAACTCTCGCGTTCACTCGACCATGGTTTGTTATACATGTACTTCTCTATAAAGATAGAGTTTCGGAATTTGATATATAATTTATTTGTCGACAACAAGATAAGCGCCACCCATCAATGATATTTGAAAATAGTGTGTAGTTCATGCGTGTGTCGTCGTATGCTGCATGAACCTCGATTCCTTATCGTTCGTTAGTTTTCAAAACGGAAATATAATCTTGTTCCAGTGGAATCATGTCCCACGCGTGAGGATTCAGAGGTGCAAGCCAGAATCTGCTGAATTCTCAAATTCTATTTACAATTTCGAAAGTCTGCGAAATATCAACTCAACGATCAACTTTACTTTTGACTTGGAATTTCTCCGTCAATCAATTCTCAAAACGCTCTACTGAAGATTCAGGAGCTATAGGTCCGAACTGGAATCACGAAGCCTCTCTGGATTCTAGGATCTAGAGGTCCGAACTATAATTTCAAGTCTAGTTTGTACCTAAACTTGCTCAGGGTTTCATTACGTTCACAATCCTGCTCTCGAATTTTAGTTTGCGCCTCCAAGTCTTCAATATAAACTTGTAGAATGAAACTAAGATTTCCATTCCGACTCGGGTATCCGCGAGCTGTACCTAATGATCGGATATAATACCACGAAAAGGGAGGCGAATTTGAGACAATAAGGCTTTTGGACGAATGAGAGCGCATATGTCGAAGTTCACATGTCGATTTACACCAGTGGAAAATCAACTGTGACAGACATTTTCGCGTGTCGATGAGAGCAGGAGATTCAGCATGAAATAAGGTGACTAGTTCGAAAAGTCACGTTACTGCTGCACTCAGATGTAACTTTTTCCAAGTTCGCACATAAATGTGTTGCGGATGAATAATGCATTGTCTCGAAAAAGTTACTATATCCCACATTGGCCAATGATAACACTTTTTCCGGGAATCCTACGATTTTCGGACAGACATAAAAATGCAGCTGAATCGACATATCTTATTAACCAGAATCACGAAGCCTCCCTGAACTCTAGGACTACGTAGAGGTCCGGACTATACAATTTCAAAAGTCCAGTCTGCGCCTAAACTCGTTCAAAACGGACATAATTTCATTACATGCACGATTCCACCCTCAAACTTTGGTTCGCACCTTCGAGTCTTTACTGAGAACTTGTAGAGTAAAACTAGGATTTCTATCCCGGCTCGAGTACACTTTCACAGTCCCGTAACACAAACAGACTCTGAATTTCAACAAGGAAGTATTATATTGCGTCAATTCAAATATTTTCACTGAATTTTATCTATCCAAATAGAAAACGACACTCGATGCTCAATACCTTGACGTCGACATTCACGAGTTTGGCTATACAGACTTTAAATCGGGTTTTCATTCGAATTATGGTAATAATTTTGTTTGTTCGAAAAGTGCGACGGAAAAGGTAGAATTTGTGAATTGATCTATACTCGTCTTTATAGGAATTGTCGACTAATCATGTACCGCAACTCTTTTCGCAGAGTATTTCATAGTCTTGCACCGTTTGGTATACGGTATGCTCACCTTGGCTTGGCGAACAAGAGGACTCTATTAATAAATGAGAATGCTACTCTTTCTCCGACTGGTATGACGAGTCATACTAGTCGGAAATCAATTTGATAAACGTGTTGCATTCATCAGTCAAATGATACGGACTTTCGTGAACTTACTAGTGGGAAACTCAGTAAGGTACCCCGTTTTGCCTGCCCCTCCCCTATACATATATCTATCTGTATATGATGCAGATTCGCACCTCTCGAATCATGCAGTCATTTAGCAACCGAAATTAGTCAAAATTGTGTCAGATGCCGTTCGATAATCCCTGTAAAATCTACACTGACATTTTATATTTGCATGTGATGATTCTACGTATAATTATTAGCGTATTACCGGTCAAATAGGTTCGAACACTTGGTCCGGAAGAAGCCTCGAAAAATCGGCCATCAAATCTCTCAATTGAGGTATGGCGAGTGATGGAAAGTTCGAGAAAACATAACGACGAAGCTGATATCTCGGACGAGAGTAGCCAAGACGCAGACGTTACAGGGGTAGGAAACTTCCAGGCTATATTGGACAAATTGGTGGTCGCCCCATCGCCAGAGATTTCGGTGGATGAAGTCAAGATTGAGAATAACAACGATGCATACAACGAGGAAAATCATTATTTGGAACCCGGTAGGAACCGGAAGGAACAATCGTCGAACCAACAGAAAAGGAACGGCGAGGAAGAAGTAGCCGCGACTAATCAGAAGAGGGCTAAAACGGACGAGATGCTTCTTAGGTATCTTGAACGCGGTGAGCATATTTCTCAAAGTTTGAATTCCGGTTCGTAAAAATTTTTTTTGAACTTTTGTTGACACCTTCGGGTCAAATAATCAACCCCCAAAGCGAAACGGTGTTATTAAGGTCTATGGGATGCCTCTTATGTACTTTTGAGTTTATCTTTGTGATTTTTGTTTAAACAGTTTCTCTGTATCTGCCCAGGTATTTCAAGAATAGGACAAAGTTTAATTCGTGAATAAAAATGGACAGGAATATTTTCAAATATTTTTGAGACTGGATACGATCCTTTCCACGTTATAAAATTCAAAAATATAGTTCCGAGCATCAATATGAACCTACTCATCATCGAAAGAAGGAGAAAAAAAAATTGTAGGTGCACCGAATTTGCAATGCAAATAATTATTCAACGAATTCTTAATAATCGGCTTTGGAATTTGGCGAAAGAATTCAACCGATCTCTGAGGACCACTGATACGCAAATTAAAAAAAAATATCTGATAACTGACTGATTCTTTTCAGGACTTATAAGCTTATAGCATATACACGTGGGATTTGTGAGCCCTGGGTCAGGACGAATTATATAAAATAAATTCGTCAGCTTGTGGATATTTTGTGAATTTTGAGAATTAGAAGCATATTTGAAAGTGGCTATACTTATGAGCCTTCTATTCATTTCTAAATTTCATTAATCCTAATTACATGCAATTGGTCGACGTTAGAACCGACTGAGACGATTCGAAACGATTAAAAATCATTAGAATCTAATCTTTTTCGATCATTTTTGATTGACTCATTTTGAAAGCTCATGCGTATATATAGGATCGACCTTTCAAACTCGATATTACTTGAAAACGTGTGTGCGTTGAGAAGTTACGGTATAATTGAAATGTATACACATTTCACCTGTCATCGTGACATAAGTCGAAGAAACAGGTATATCTGTTATCGCCGGTCGTATTTATCAACGCATAGCATTGCAAAACAAACAAGCTGTACGTAACATAAAGTTACATGATTATGTCTTCATTCGTCGCGTGTTAATCAATTATTAAATTTTTATGGTATGATTTTATAATTCAACCTGTCGAGAGAGAATTTTTACGTTCGAAAGGCTACAATTAGCCTTTTACGATGTATGTACCTATCGGGATTATGGAGTCTAATTAGTATCAATTATTGCATTTACAGAAGAGAGCGGAGACAGCAGCGACAGCGTACCACAACTTCAAGCAGAGGATCAATCAGATGCGATTCAAAACACTGTTTGGATCTTTGAAGCTGCGCAAAAAGAGCACAATCTGAAGCTCAAAATGCTTAATATCGAGCTGGAGAGGGCCGAACTGCAGAAACAGACCGCTCTCAATGAATTTAGGTCTTCGGAGCTAAAAAGAGAGCTGATCAAGAGCCAGAGTGAGGAATTTTACAGGTAAATCACCCGTAGGTAATTATAGTGTCGCGGAAAGGTAATTCTTTGTCGATTGACCGATAAATTTTCTTTCATTTCGTTATAACTCGGATGATATTATTGTTACTCTCGAACCGTTCGGCTAAAAACAAAAAATTATAATTGTTTCACTATTTCGGTCGAAAATTGTGCATTGAACTCTGCCGTTCTTAATAACTCGGTTTTTTTATAAACGTAGAAACCATATTGGCAGCTTGTTTGGAAGAGCAGAATCTATACTCTGTAGAAATCATGATGACGCAAGTGAAGTCTTGTTTCTACCGTCTCTTCGATAATCTCTATTTTATAGAGATTAGTAATGTGTGAGGAACGAAGAATACCTTTTCCCAAATATTTTAACTTCGAATTAGTCCGATTCTTTTTTTCTCATTTCAGAGGCATGTGCTGGGATGACCTAAGAATGATAATGCTATACGCGAATTCTCACTATTCCGTTATAAATCAACATAACGGAATTCTTTGTTTTTATATTACCATTATTTTTGCATTGAATATTAATTCTCTTAACAAAACATCAGAGCACATGCTTGAGGGCACTTAAATAAATTTCGCGTCGATGTGGGAATAAAATATTTGACGAATGATATTTTCACATACATCCAATATTTTAGAATCTAAGCAAGCTGCGTTGTAAAGTAGAATACACTTTTAGCTGTATGATTTTTGACCTCAATTCAAAATTGTGGATTTTCGAAAAGTTCATCCATGTTCTGAACATAATTTTATTGCCTAATGGTTCACAGGGTGAAGGTGAGGGGATATCTACACGAGAAATGACGAATAATGACTCAGAAGTTTTCTGGCTTGATAAATAGCGTCAAAAAACATTTTATCTTTCTAAAATCTGTTCTGAATTTGAAATAATCTAGAAATAGAATATTACGGAATTAAAAAAAAAATTCAATCGGGTATTTAACGACGCTTGATTTCATCTAATTTCATAAAACACCAAGTGTCACAATAAAAATCAACGCCATCGTTCTAATGAAAAGATCCTATGGCATTCCCATGAATTCGCTTATACAACGCTTTATGTTACTCGCAATCGGTCACGCTCATACCTATTTTCGAATTCCTTCCCGCGCATTTCATATTGCCCCTTGCGGTCAATTCTCGAACAACTGGGAGCGATAAATCGGGAATACCCTTCGCCGGCATTCTTACCTCAGTTCATAATCTGTGGCTACAACATTCACCTTGTATTATTCTACGTTGTGCATAGTGTTCCCTTAATTGATAATAAATCATGCAGCGTATACCCACAATTTTGTCGCGAAACATGGCGTTTTTCAGGTATACCTAAAACCGTTATAAATTAATACCGAATTAATTCGATCAGTAACATCGAATAACATCGTATTATCGCTTATCCCCGGCGACAGTGTGACGTGACCCGGCTCACCTTCTCCGTGTCGAAAGCGTTTTGAAACTACTCGTCATTCGACTTTGAAAATGGAAAAACTTCCAGCAAATTATCAACTGCATTTGTCTAGAATTTCAGTAGAAATATAAACCGCCAAAACGTCCATTCCTCATTTTTTTATCATTCCCTCGATACGCGTAGACGACAGTCTGACGAGTCATCCATTTCACATCGATACTAAACTTTACTGGAATTCCGAGAATTATGTAACAATCATATCCCAAATATGTTTGTAACAATATCTGAATTACGTAACACGTGAGAAACAAAAACTAGAGAAAATATCGAATTCCTTTATCATATCCACGTCACTTTGAGACGATCGATTATAACGAAAAACAAACGAAGCGACCAAAAGAGAAAAAAACAAACTATGCCGAGCAGCTTAGGGTTTATAAATAAATCACACACTCACTCTATGCGGATACGTGTGTGTGTGAAATTGCGTTGCAGTGTGTGCATTGCGACATTGTTGTTGTCATTTCTTTTTCACTTTGCAAATATTTTCAGCCAAGTAAGAATGTCCGGTGAACCTGGCAGCGGAGCTGGTCGAGGAGGCGGTGGCGGTGGATCGATCCGAGAAGCCGGTGGAAGTTTTGGAAAAATGCAAGCTGCTAAAGAGGATCAATACTTTTATAATCAGGTATAACTCGTCCGGATATCTAGACGACTCGTCTCGGCGTAACTCGTTGTCTTTGAAAGTTTCTTAGTACTGATTAACTACGCATGAAAATCAGGGAGAATTAGGATTGTGTATAAAAGATAGGGCTTTTAAAAGAAATTAGATTTCTATTTTCAAATCAGGAACTTAGCCATAAACATGCCGTTGAAATCGAAGATTTTACTTGGGAAATACATTCCTACCATAAATCTGCGCTTATAAACCAGAAAAGACCCTTGTGAGAAATAAAAAAGTATCCAAATATTTGTCCACTGTTATAATATAGTATTTATGCATTGGTATCTTTTCTAAATGTTTTTTTTATGAGTATTCGATACACCCGTGGGAGAAAAACTACTATATATGTATAATGAATTGATAGATTTTGTAAGAAGAATATGCGAAAGTACTGCCTATACATATTTTTGAATCTCGCGTCTTTACAATTGTAGACAAAGTCAGGGTACAATGGTATTTTTTTGATCCGAGAGACCTGGAGCAGTATGGGAATTCTTTTTTAGTCGCCGCTCCGCTATTGTAACTTATTACATGCGATAGAGAACGACCAGTCGTCTCCTGTTACTTGAAAAGATTGTTAACCATGATGCGGATAAAAATTGAGTCTTGGAATGGTATTTCAATGAGGAAATCGTGATTTTAGTCTCTATCGGACGGTTCTATATCTTGAAAAATATTGCTTTATTTCAGCAAAAAGAGCAGCTGAACCAACTGCGCGATGGTCTTCACGACGAGATCTCTTTCCACGAGGAACAGATAAAACGTCATCAAGAGGCGATCGCTCGTCACAAGAACCGAATTGGAAACATGGACAAGAAGTAGTGATGTTTTGGAGCTTACCAAATAGATAGCGTAACACGAGCCCTGCGCAAAGTTTAATCATTGTAACTTGAAAACCGATAATAGTTGCGTCACATCCTGAATTGTAATTTTTTAACATATTCTATCTATTGAAATATTATGTAGAAATAAAGTATGCTGCTTTTCATAGGTAAAGGCAACAATATTATGTTATTTCATAAATATACCTAGTCATTACTTCGCTATGCATCAAGACTCGAACTTCTATATCGATGCGATAATTAATGAAGGATGAATAACCGGACGATTATAAACTTTTCGAAATATTAATTCACAAGTATCAAGAGTATTGTTATTTCTGTAGAACTAGAACTGCTACAAAGTTTATAATTCGTTGTCCTTTGATCGCTTAATCCATCTCTCGTCACCTCACCTCACACAATATGTGAAAATGCTGGCGATGAATCTGTGATTGTGTTATTGTTATTGTTCCATCGAATTCTTTATGAATAAAGAAAGACGTTAATGATTAAGTTAGAATTGATATTTAAAGGCAATACTGGAAGGTCGTTTATTTTGAAAAGAGATTGAACTAACGAGATTTCATACCTCCTTATTATTTCGTGCTTTGAATCTCGAGAGTCTCACGACTGTTTTCTCTTGTCAAAGTATTTGTCGGTATTGGATGTTGAAAATTTGTCAAAAATAAAACATGACATCGTTGGCCTGTATCTCTAGCTTGCGAAATTGGCTGTTTGCAAATATTATCCGCAATTTATAAGGACTTGTGAATATTGAAATTCGAATAATGCTTCGACTTATAATTAGAGGAGTACCTAGACGAGAGCATAGGTAAGTTGTATTATTATAAAATAAATTCATTAATCGTGAAGATATGAAAATAATTGAAACGTATCATCGTGCCGTGTGAAATTATAAAATAATCGAAATTAGTCGCAATCTCTGAAAAATTATAAAATCTTCATATGATAAAGAAATTGAGTAGCTTTTTGAAAAAATCTTTCGTTAATTTGGAAGTTGGTTTTAGTAAACTGTCTAGTTCGTTCAACGCAGATCAGAAAAATTCCGCTAAATTTCTACCAAGGATATTTACTGTTCCTTTTATTACAGAATTTTCGCTCGCAAGAAGAGCGATGTTAGCGAAAATCATTTTTACTATAGTGATGTATACGAGATTAAATATTTCTATAAGCAAGTAAGTTCAAGGTATAGAAGATCAATCAGCTTCGTAATTCTGACTAGAAAATAAAGGTTTTTCTCTCTTTCTCATTCTTGTAGAGTTTTTCGAAGTTTTGTATATTTTGTGATTATTTAAAACGTTTGAACTCATTCATTCGCGGTATTTCTCATGCATTGAAATCTATTAATCTCCGTCATAACAATTATACAATCCAAATGGCTCGTAGACATAAAACCTGAGAATAGCCCCATAGTGTAAATTGATTGTCGAACTATCGATTAACGAACATTGGCTCTATTATAAAGAAACTTATTCAACTTACACGCCGTATGATTTGATTTCAATTTATTTTTTATAGAGCCGAAAATTACTAGAATCATATTGAAACAAAAAACAATGGAAGATATTGTGACGATTCAGAACGAAGTGTGTAATATGCAATCACAAATCGACGAGCGTGATAGGAACATTAATGAAACTCAAGCTTTTTGAAAAGTCTAGAAAACGATCAGCCTGTTACGGGCGAAAAAAGTCTCGTTACTCATTTAGCGGCTCGGATTCATCCCTTAAATTTCCGATATGTTAATAATTGATATATGTGTGGAGTTTTGTAATAATCAATCATTGTTTGACGAATAAATAATCGAATAACGCAAAGCTGCATTATGTGCATACAAGCTTTGAAATACAAACAGCTAGTGAAATATAGATCCGTATAATTAATAAGGGAAAGGTGAACAATGGACGAGTGCATAAATCGTTATTCATTCCATATCGACGATCGAATTTTTTTCCATCGTCTGTTTTATTCGTTATAATTTTCACGAGGACCTAAACGATGCATAGACTTAGTATGTAATCTCCGTAACGTTAAATCGCGTTGAGAATGACGAATGAATATATCTCAAGAATCTAACGCGAAGAATCCCGAGTCCATAAAGGCGATGGTTCGTCGTCGACATAGCGGATGGAGCCACCGCGCGCAAAATGGCGTATAGTACAGAAGAAAGTGGTGACTGGCGACCGTCGCGCCCTCAGTGTTGTAGGATTCATTGATCAGTGTGGTGTGATCGCATTGTTGCTCTGCAGTTTTGGTGGTTTTTCGGTTATATTTCATTAGTTTTGTTTCGCCTAAAAGTGGTACTTTCGGCCCTCGTTAGGGCCCCGACGAAGGAATAATAAAAACAAAAAATAAACAAAAAACGACCATGCAGCCAAGGATATGTTTGCTTCTCGCAATCGCGGCCGTTATATTATCGGGATGCAACGCTGCATCAGAGGTGAGTGAACGTCTGTCAGTTAAGAGTTATTTATTCATTATGACATAATATATATTCGTGTATTGGTTGAGCATTACAGTTTATTTGTCAGATCTGAAAACTGCGTTGTCCGCGATATTTTCACGAATAATTTAATAAACTGATTTACTTTGCCCCCCGAACTCGCCGTTTAATACTCGTAATAATAAATGAGAGAAACGCGCCTGCCGCAAATCACGCCAGACGTGTTTAATTGACCCTCGTTACGAGGGAAATGCATATCCGGACTAACGCAGCTAGGATATTTTCGACTGTGAGAAACATGTGTGCGTCGCTCCACGGCCGTAGCCCACCCCCTTAATCCTGCGTTACCCTCGAGACTAGCAATTCAAATTGATAAATAAACAAAAGGATTGCTTTTAGTTTATCATAAGCGGCTTCGATCCTCGTTTTTCCACTCGCATACGAGAGCGAAGGAGATTATTCAAAAGTTTGAAACCTTTTCGAACCACTTTCGATTGTTATAGGAATTGTTTCCTTCATTTTACAATTACGATATCTTTCATTTTCGTTCTCATCAAATTCGACGTGTAACTAAATAAAATTCGCGAATCGAATCAAGGGAATACGTCACTTTGGCATGTTTGCGTGTCGCGAGGGCAAGGAGGGAACCCTTAGCCCCCGTATATGATTCATTTTTTGCATAGGGTGAGCACTGCCCCTGTCCGTCTGTCATCATTGACGTCGTTGAATCGTAGGAATGATTAGAAACGATTGTTGTTATTTTATTCTTACGATAACACGCGAATATAAAATTCCATATTCATGCCGGTAATGAGAGATAAAACAAAGAAGATTGTCGTCAATTTTTTATTCATCGATTCGCTTACATTCGCACAGTTAGAGTTCATATATTTTTATAAAATTGAAGACTGATCTGCAGACGCTTTCTCGGTAATCAGTTCTACTTAAAACTTTTCCTATACTCCATATCATCATCATCATCATCATCATCATCCCCCCCCTCCTATTTTCGCAGTTTCACATCGTCACGGCCTCTCCCCGTAGAGTTATAGTCTCTCCGAACATCGCCTGCGGCGGGAAATGATCGTGTGTGCTACGTAATACGTATGCATTAGATGCCATTAGAAAAGTGTAGAGAATTGATCCCATACGTATGTATGTATACGTGTATAAATTGAATACTCCGCGAAAAACTTCGACGTTAATTCGTTGATCGAATGAACCGTAAACCGATATCACATTGTTCTAACCGTTAGGATATAAAATATTAATGATAAAGGAATAATGGGACGTATATCATGTATATTAACATATCAGCAAGGTGGCGATGAACGAGTTAACTATTCGAATGAATAAAATGGTACTTATTATTTCCACCCGCCGTTACACGGCTCCTGCAGAGTCTTCAGAAAAGTAAAAGCTACTCTACTAGGCCCTTACACCAAGCGTAGGTAGCATTATACCCTCGCCGATCGATCAACTCGTTGAAAACGTTTCGAACGCGATGTAAATACACTCGTAAGTCGCGATGCCTATGGCTTCTTCCCGTGACTTATTTCTTTCTTTCTTTCTTTCTTTCTTGCTCGCTCGGTCTCTCCTCGCTTAACGGTTTCAAGCTGGTCAAATCCGGAGGTATTCATTGTTTAGCTACGGGAGTTGTACCTAGTAATAGCTGCTCCCTGTGGGGCTGTTTTATACCGTACTATCGAGTGCCTCTTGTTATCATGTCTCCTCCACCCTATGCTAAAGAATTATTTAAACATCGTCGCCCAACGATGCCTGCTGTTGTTTGTTATTTACTCTCGGCTGTCTGTCTATCTATATCGAACTACGCATGGGCATAGGTATGGATCTAAAGTTCCAAGAAGTTGAAAAATAGTCACGATTCTTACGTCTTTTTCTTATCCGTCTTCTTCTTCGTCTTCGTATTTCATACAGTTCCTATACTATATGTTTGTATATGGATTACCTGCGGACATATACCTATACTTCTAACATACTCTATACCCACAGCTATACTTACGTCAGAGGCAATAACGTGAATCATTCATCTATGAACGTACTCCCTTGTTCGCTGCAGAGTGAGAATTTTATTTAAAGTACGCCGATTATTAGACGCAAGGATATACAAAAACCAATAATATTCAGACAGAAACGGATAGATGAAGGAGTTTTTTTTTTTGTTAACTGTATAACTTGAAGGCTTCTTCATCTTTTGGTAAATTTGTTTTTTTATTTTATTTATTTTTATTGATTTTACGTTGGCCTGTCTTTTGTTTTGCCGAAAAATTGTTTTTTTCTCTGTGAACAAGATTGCGTGAGAACTATTGCACCCACGGGATTTAGGTTCGGCATATTTATTCGGTGCACATTTTCGCATGGTCTGAACTAGGGACATCCAAATCGGTCGATAGAGTTGTGTGATAGATGTATAAATGAGATCGGTGAGCGTGATAGTTATAAAAAATATAGGAAATCTAAGAAAAAATAAATAAAAGCGAATACTTTCCACGAATGTAACGCAATTTCCGTAGTTCACGCCGTAGACACAGGTCTCTCAAATATTCACTTGGAATTTGGTACACTTCGGATGATCAGTGGCAGAGTAATCTTGTACACAAATTGATCGAGTATGGCGATCAATTTTTTCTCCGACGATATTTCGAGAACGAATGAACTGATTTTTATGATTTTGGTCCCAATCGATAAGATTCGCTCCAATTTAAATCTCGTTGAATTTCTGAATCAATCGATTCGGTAGCTTTTGCGTTCGAAGAGAAAGACGAACTTTTCGCTCGTTATGAATTCGTTTTTCATTTATTTAAACTTTTTACTGGTAAAATACTATTTTTTGAGCTGGAAATATCTGGACGGGAAGTTTTAGGGCTGGCCTATCGAGGTCAGTCGACTCACCTGCTCGTTACGTGTGAATCTACCCTAAATTATACCTTAGAATGTTTAATTCGAAAAGTGGCTCACGTTATGAGCGCGTGGAATGAATCAAATCGCGAATGGATTGTCTGCGAGAAGACATATTATCCCTATTTACGAAACCGTAAAGTTCACCCCAAAAGGCAAAACGAGCTACTAAAACCTCTCTCACTTTCTCTTCCTCTCTTTCACTCTCTTCCGCGCGACGTTATATGAAACGGCGGATGCAAATCGTGACTGGAATACAAATCCTCCACCGTTTATTTATACAACTAGAAAATTTAAATGAGAAATACGGTAACGCGGGTTTTCATGTGTTCAAAATTTTCCAGAAATATAGAGGAAGACAAAGAAAGAGAGAGCGAGAGAAAGAAAGACTCAAAGGGCTTTATGAGCGTGAACAACGTTTATAACAACGGTGTAGCTTTACCCCCTTATAATTTAAATCTATATCACTATAGCCACACCTAGAATAAAAAGAAATCCACAGATTTTCACCCCAGAATAGTTACGCTGGTAGTAACAATGAATTTACATTGGAAAATGCAATTTTTATTATTTTTTTGAAAATTCAAACAAATTTTGTGACACCAAACGACGGTTGTGGAATTCCGGGGTTTCGCTAGTATTTTCAGACTAGTTTCAATATTAATTCTCTATAATTTCCACCTGTTATTTCGAAAATTTATTCGGAATAATTTTGTTTGTTGAATTTTTCCATTTTAACAACGAACAAATAATCACGTGAGTTTGGGAAAATTCGATAAAGAAATTAAGAATTTTTCAAATCGGCTTAAAATCATCGAGATCGCTCCCGGAAAAATAAAATTAAAATCAAAATTTGTGTTAATTTAACAGAAAAAATGATAACAACGGCGTTTTTGACAAAACCTTCGTCGGTTTTCAAGCTGAAAACTATCACACGCTGCAATAAATATGAAAAAATTCACTATGATTAGGGTCACAAACTGGTTTACTTGGCGAGGAAGGACCCACGTGTATAAATAATAATAATCCTAGGGAAAATATTAAGTTTGGCGAAAACTCACGTGTATGTGAGAAAGTTATCCGCGCGATTTGTTCAAAATAATGTGCCATTCGCACCCTTAATTTCCGAAATGTGAAAACTTAGCTTTTGACCCCAGCCCGCATACGAGGATCGACGCTCACATGTACGTTGTATAAATAGACGTATAGTATTAAGTAAACCACTCTATTAATTGAAATCTATATCCCATAGCCCGTGACAGCGAGTCAATCTCGCAGTCATGACACTGACCGATCACGCTACTGCCCACAATTTATTCAACTAAAATAGGTTCGGTTCAATCTACGATCGGAACTTGAACCCGCAGGCTTTTAATTCTAATTAGTGCTGATTATCGAGCTATTTTATTCATTTATTTATTTTTCATTGAAGTTTGATATTCTCAGATCGGAAAGATTCTTTTCTAACTGTTACTTTTTTGATTAAACATTTTTTGATTCTATAATTAAACTTTTTTGATTTTTTAACGCATATTATTACTCTGTTTTATTGTAAAAATAAAAGTCCGAGAGGATTTCGCTACAGCTTCAAAATATCGAGAATGAGAATCAAATTTCAAATTTTCCGTGCCACGGTACCGACTCGTTCATCCACGGTACTGCCGTAAAATAAATTCGGTGGACATTCTTCGGAAAAATTATTACGAATCGTATTATAATTTATTCATGAATTGTATTATGACATTAATTAGATTTATGGATTAATTAGTTTGGATCATTTATCGCGACAAAGAAATTAATGAATTCATATGTAAATTCTAGAAATGGACGTGACACGGTACTGACATTTAAGTGATTTGAACCGTAAGTTTCCTCTGGACTGCAAGTTATATTATACGAAAGAAGCGATGAAATATGTTCACGAGGATCGTATTGATGCAAAAATTTTATGAATAGATTGTTAATGGATGACCAGTGAGAGCGAAGAGTACAGGACATTAATAAACACTGTTAGAATGGAATCACCCATATATCGATTTATCTTACCGTGGCGGAATTTCGGTTTATTTGAGACACGTTTGGGATGGTATTTTTGACGGAATAATGTAAACTGTTCCGTTCGTTCGGTTTGAGACGTTATTCAAAATTATTTAAGACTTGATAGACTTTGCCTTTGGCATCGTTAATCGAAACTTCGACAAATTTCGTGGGAATTTCGTCTTTGGATATGAAAATTTTTGATTTTGAGACAGTTTTTTGGTAGGTAACTGAAGAGAAAAAAGTGTCTGCGACCCGAAATCGTTTTAGACGGGCCGGGAATTTCAAAAGTTTCGAACGATAAAAATTCCGCATTCGTTTCAGACGATTCCGAATTTTTCAAAACGTCCAAGTCCAGACCCCCGAAAGCCCAAAGATCCGTCATATAATATTTCGGTCTATTTCTCAGGATTTGAAGACAAAAAATAGTCCATTCTAACCGAGACCCTCGTTACGGAAACCCATTTTATCTACTTCAATCGATAACTTCACGATGTCGCAAATAATTGATAGGATTTCGAAACTTTTTTTTGTTTTTTTTTTTCAAAAAGTAAATCTTCAGACGATTAATTTGACCCCTTATCGATTTCGATACGATCAATAGAAGCCAAGTTATCAAACACTGAATGAATACATGCGTGAGTTTCAAGTTTCGGATCTTCAGCTTTCGAAATTTCGGACCTCCGCTATATTCTTCGATTCAAAGTTTTTCGAATCTGCCCTGTAGACTTCCGGGTAAAATACCCTTTCAAAAATCCGCGAGTCGTTAATTTTCTAATTCGTAACTCCGCCCTAATAACATTCCGTCTGTAAATTTTTACCGCCATTCGTCGCGAACGGAATTATACGAATTCGCTGGCTCCCGTGTTCTCGAATATATTTCTACCGTATATATTTTATACTCGCGTAACTTATCACACGCAGACGGTAAAAAGTTTCATCCATCTTTACCACCTTCCTTCCTTCCTCGGAACCACGACGACGACGACAACTTTTTCAATGCCCATCTTTGTCTCGTCTACACACCAGCAGTCCAGCAGCCCGCGGCCCTTCCCTTCCTTCACGCATACATTCGTACGTACATTCGTACACTCGACTACCACGATATCGACGTATAACACGCGTTTGTAGTATCCAACGCATTCTACACAATCCCGCGCACACCCACGCGTCATTTTATGCGTCGGTATATCTCGCGGCGGGAAAGCGGAGCCTAGATTATTGCTTTTGAATAAAAATGTGCAGGTAGACGTCTACTAATACCACGTACTGCTGTAAGACGAATTTATTTTTCACGTTCTTTCTATCTTCTGTTTTAGTCTCTTTTTTCCTTTATCGCCGATGTTTTATTAGACGAAAAAACTGCACGGTACGACGTGGAATCCTTTGAAGGATATTTCGACGGAGAAGCGTTGTACGCGCCTTCCTTCGGACGGATTAGCTCTTCTCCGTTCTTCGGTTTTACTCTCTCAACATTTTATCGAACGAAGAATGTACAGCGAATTTTTTCACCGCATAAATTTCGCGATCCTTAAAGCCTACAGTCGTTTTCTCCGATGTCTTTAATTCCGGATCAAACTTCCACGGATTTTGGTCATTTTAGCCAGGAATTAACTCAGAATTTCACTCGGTCAAAATTTTTTCAGAAAGATAAGAAAACGTATAATGAGTCTCATTTTTATCACTTCTTTATTCGTCTTCGTGTATCGGTCTCGAACCTTGAAACGAATTCTCGAAATCGATCGAGCAGCGGGAGTCTTTACCGCGTTTCATAAAATTTTCCGTACGTGCGCATACCTCGACGATAAAACTGAAATTTCGTTGAAAAAATTTGTTTTTATTTTCTCAATTTTCCCTCTGGTTATTTTCCGCGTCCTAATTACCTCGTCAGCTATCTCCGTTCTCCTCATTTTCATTTATCTTTTTACTACACGATTATTTACGGCAAACAAATGCATCGGGGAATGGGGAAAGAAGAACTTATCTCTATAAAGATAACCACAATTATACTCTGGGACTTTTTCAATATCACATATTCGAAGAGGGAATAATTAAAAGTCCAAACGTATCGCGCATGGCGTTAAATACCAATTTTATACATCCGTGCCACGAATTTTTCGCGCTACCTTTCGATCGTTTTGATCGTTTCAATCATTAGTTTCTTTCCTCGTAAGAAATCGCGAAGATCAAATGATTCACTGAATAATAAAGACAGCGAGAGTTGAACGAGTGAAGTTGATCTCCCTGGCCTCGAATCATTAAGATCGAACGTTTAAATAAGGATTCGACCGATCCGGCATCAAGGATACATCGATTCTTTTCCACCATCTGTCGCCGTTATTTGCAATTCGAGATTTCTGAAGGCGAAGAATTCATCGCGGACCGATTAGTCCTCCAGAATTCGCACGTTTTTTCACAGCTGATTGCCGGCGTTTTCGGACATAATTAGACGGTCGAAATTCCCTCGACGAATTTTCTTCGGCGCGGAAGGATCGTGAAATTTGAAACGGTTTCGAAATTCCGTGAAACAAGCCGCGAGAGTGATTAGAAAATTTTAAGCGCCGAGATAAGCCGGTGATTAAAGAATTCCGAAAGCTCGTTAAAGCTCCCCTCGAGAACCGTGTTACGTCTAATTCCGCCCGCCTTGTTTTTCTTACTTAGTTAATAAACGACTACGTTATATCTCGGCGATCGAGGAATCGGATCTCTGCATCTGGCCTCTGGCTTTGGACCATGCGATCTCATTCAAGAACAAAAACTCAGCTTTGTGCAGCGAGATGAATAAAAAGCTCTATTCCTCAGCCGAAGTTAGAACCGATGTAGCCGGTTCTCGTCTCTTAGAAAAATAGGTTCGATAAATAAACCGATGATATTTTCACGCTGTAAGTGTAAACTCGAATTTCTAAGTAAACCCGACGTCGGATTATAATAAGCCAAAATCTCTCGGATGGAACCAGAATCCCGAATACCGCGGAGGTAGCTGTACTCGGGATAAATTACGCGAGACTTTGAGGTAAATACCTTGATTAATAAAATGAAAAATTCGCGGGTGGTTAGAGTAAGACGTGTATTAATAATAGAAGAGGAGAAGGCTTCACCTTTAATCCCACAACCACTTCGTTTCCTTTGATATAGAAATGCTTTCGAGTAGCGGTACTCGCGAATTACTGTCTACAGAATTTCTTTGACAATCATATTCGTGCTTCTACCCTTATTTCATCGGTTGTTGTTTTACCCTTGTTTTAAATTTCGACTAAAATCCTGCCTCATTTTTACTGGCTAGAACGCCTCGTTTTTGAGCGAGAGATTGAACTCCTATGCCTTCATTGAAATTAGATTTACCTTTCGGTCTCTCCCGTGGATTTCCCCTTTTTTTATACAGAAATTGAATCGGGAAATTAATATTATTCCTATTCGTCGAAATCGTATTTTACGACGTCTTGAACCTGCCAGGCGTACATAGCTATAGGAGAAGAAATTAGACCCTGAATCTCGCGGAACGAGCTAAACTCGGGTGAGTCTGGTATTGCCGCTAAGGAACGTAGAGATATTGGAATCGGTGGTGCAGTTATTGGCGAAACGTGCCTCTCAATATTGCAGTCTATAATTGAAAGCCATTGCCACGTTGACGGAAATAGAATAGAAATTGCTATGGAAATGGCCACCGCGCCTCGTTCCGACCACCGCGAAACCCCACCGCCTTTCGCCATTTACATTCAACCAGATCGAGGGACTGACTCTATATACCGCACTTCGAAACTCCGGAGACTTCGAAGTCGACTTGAATCTTTGACTGGTCATATATATGTTAGAGTGTCTAAAAAAAAAACGACTATTTTTATTTTTTCGAAGATCGTTGAAAAATCGTCGGAGTATCCCTAGAAAAGGACCCTGTGAAAATTAGAGCTTTTAATATTAATGTTTTGAGGTGGCGATTCGTAATTTTCTATTTTGAATCTAAGGAACGTGGGAAATTTTTTTTTCAAACTTTGGAATTTTTTACCTTAATAACGAATCACTTTACAAGTATGACAACGGGACGTTGTTATAGGGAATTTAGTGCTCTACAAAAACGGTCTGAATGACGATTTGCGTAAGTCAAGCCGTTTCAAAGATATCGAGCCTCAAACTTCGGCCTGTTTGAAACTCTGCCAATTTCAGAGAATTTGCAGAAAATGTCAAAGTTTATTCTAAGAAAAAGAAAATTAAAATTAAAAATGGCAATCATCGAGAAATTTTCGTTTTTTTCCAAAAATCTAAAAAAAAAAAAAAAACGATGATAGGTCTGAATAATTTTTTTTTTAAAAGTACATTTGAAACCAAAAATTAAAAAAAAAAAACTTCCCGATAAGTCAATTTTTGAAAAAGTTTTGGCTATTTGAAAAAAAAGAGCCATTTTTTTCTGGTTGGGTAAACAAAATTAGAAAATTCTGAGAAACGTTTTTAGTGGGGTAGAAAAAGTTGAAAAAGTTTCAGCGAAATCGGAAGGGGTCGGGGTCAAAAGCGGCCGATTTGGCGTGGAATGCCCCATATATATTTGGAGGAAAGAAAAATGAATTTTTTGTTATAATTCGAGGGGTAAATCACCAGACCAAAATGTGTACACCACATCTCCTTTTCAAAAGAATCTCCCACATTTCCCCACATCGCCCGACATTTTACCACATCGCCCAACATTTCCCCACATCGCCCGACATCTCCCCACTCTACCCGACATTTCTTCACATTTCCTCACATCTCATCCACATCTCCCGACATTTTCTGATATTTTCCGCCACCTCACCACATCTCCCCAATTTTCAGATATTCCAACTATTCGAGGTAATTTCAACTAATAATTCATATGTTTATAAAACGAGTAAGGTGAAACAAAGATCTATCACTAAATGGGGGAGCGACAAGTACAAACATATGTATGAGTGAATTCAGTATAATGTTAGAAGCTATACTACACAAAACATACACCACACAAAAATGCTAAATCACACGGTGAAAAAATTAAAATTAAAATGATTACCTCTATTGGATAATTTGCATATTTGATATATAATATATAGGGCACACATAATACACAATGAACCTGTGAACGGAATGTCAACATCTTGAAGGTGAACACGAAAATTTAATTACTTTATACTCTTCAAGTACTTGAAGGAGATCAGAAGAAATACATATCACATAATATTCTCATAGCTATATAGGACATAGGTACATTATGTACTAGACGAATAAAATATTAAAAACAAAAGCCAAGTTAAAAGGTGAAGTAGAACATACAAACATTAACACAAACATGAAATTATACAGGAAATAATTATATTGAAAATATCGCTTTCTATCAAAAATATCACCTCCTTTTTGCTTAGTCGCTCCTTCTATTGCGTTTCATTTCTTTATACTCTCTGATTATTTTACCTCTTTGTACTTGTGATATTGTCATCGGCGTACTACCACTCATACTTATCGGACCATCAAAAATGAAACATTCTTCGACTATCTGGACATCATCTTGTTTGGGCCACTGGAATTGACCAAAAGTTTCACGTAGGAATTTAACTTTATACGTTTTCGAGTCATCCTTGCTTAATTGTTCGCTTAGTTCTTCAATTACACGCCCAATATACCATCCATCATCGTAGTATACTGCGTAATAATTTTCTAAGGCAATTGGAATGGCATTTGTTATATCTTTCAGTGCATTAGAATTATTTCGAGATTTATTTACAATATTTGGATTTCCGCGAACTCGTATGAGGCGGTCAGCACTTAATTTAGTTGACTGTTCGTTTAGAAGCCAGCACAATGAAGATTTTCGAATTGTTTTAATGTCATTTCCAACTTTAATCTTTAGAAAAGAACGCTCTGATTTATGTTCATTGCCGAGATCAGTCATGTTTAAAAATTCACCATAGGTCTTTTTTGTATCATCTAATTGTATCATATCGGCAATATCTGGGGGTGGACCATTGTTGTCTTTTTCATCATCAGAATCTAACAAATTGTTTAACCGATCCTCCACTGCAATACTCGCTGCGATACTATCTTCATTAATATTGTCACAAGTACGGAGATCGATTTCGTTTTCATTGCTCAATGTATCTACCTTCTGAGCTGTATCCAAACTCTCGCATTTTTCAATATTCGAGTTAAAAATCTTAACTTCTTGCCAAGATTCATCACTAGAAGGCGTAATTTTCAGTTTCTCGCAGTCTTTTCTGACATCGTGTAATGCGTTCATAACACATTGTTGGATCTCCTGATCGCTCAAGAAATGAATATCAGCTTCTGATTCTGAATTGTTCTTACCCATTTTAGTATGTTTGGCTTCTCTAGGAAAAATGACTTTATCTGATAAATCAGTTATGACGGTATTTATCTGCTGTATTTTGTTGAGCCTTTTAAGAATATCATAAACGCTAAAATTGACAACTGTAGAAAAAGTTGAAGTTAAAGACCGAGTTGCCCGAAAAATCTGTTCACATGGCTGAGAACTAAATAGCCAGGGTGTAAACGTACATTCTTGCGACAATGTGGAATTATCTCTGTAGAGTCGTACTAATTTTATGATTGCATGCGCGTTCAATTCGAAACACAAATAACAATTGAGGCTCACGAAGTTCTTAGTTACGGAAAGATTATCACTTTCATGCAACCAGTCGCGCCAAATTCGTAAAAAGAACACGCTATACCACATATTGTAAATTCGCGTGTATGGAGTTTCATTTTTGTTCAAAAAGGCCTGTAATATCAATCTGGTCAATTTCAAGAAAGCAATTGTACCGTCACACTGATCATCGAATTCTTTTAAAACTTTTTCTACTAAGGGCGACGCAATTTTTTCAGCAGCTTTGAAATTCATTTTATCGTCCGGTTTGAGGTCAGATAGTGTCAAGAGATGTTTATCTTTAGAAGATCTATTAACTACATCTGCTAAATGAGACGCGGTTGCTTTGTAGTTGCCTAATTGCAAATCTATCGATCCATTCAAGATCCTAGTTCTCATTTTTGTGGCGATATGTACTGTGTCTTGAACGCATATATCACCGTCACCCAAATTCATCTGAAACCATTTCCATTCTTGGTTTTCGTTTGCGCATTGAAATTTCGAAAATATCCGCATCGTTTTCATTAATCGCGTGTCGCCATCGGAAGAAAAACCTAAGATTCGGATGCCGAAATTCGCAGCCTCTTGTTTCATTGTGATCCACCTTCGGGCAACATCTTGATGTGAGAAGCGGTTGTCGGTTCCGAATACATTAATGCAAAAGGAAGCACTTTTGTCGATCGGTGATTGTGCCATTACGACGTACGCATACTTTGCTCGTTCATTTTCGCAGAAATATTTTTGTATATTTCGAACAGAATCGGCAGGAAAATGGTCACGTTTTGGCAATCCATCTTTATCAAAGGGACTAACAAAACCAATAATGGAATCGGTTTGGTAACAGTATTGGATCCGGCCGGTGATACCGGTGGCGTCTTCACTAATCCAGACAACTTTTGGCAGGTTTCGCTTCGACAAAAAATCATTTAATTCGGCAAATCTCAAAGATGCTTCTGTGATGAAATTTGAATTATTTATATGTCGTTGTACGGTACTTAAGGACGGAATTACCTTTTTCAAATTTGCGTGTAAAGTTTCGTAAATTAATTTACCCCCGATTATATATAAATATAAGCAAAATTGTATTAAATCAGACTCGTATTCATTATTCCTAATTTTATTTTTATTTGAAACCGCAGATTTTTGGAGCAATGTTAAAAGCGATTGAATATTTTCATCTGCGCTGCGTAACCTATCCAAACTTTTGTTCGCCGGTAATATTAGCGGTAATTCTTCTAACAAGCGATCTTTGAGTTCCTTGTTTGCCTGGACCAGTTTTGAAATTTCGGTTACTTGTCGTAAATAGTTCGTTATAACAGGCTGATTGTTTGTTTGTTTCTCTCGTTTCCTACGTTCTCTCAGTCGCCTTGAATATTTTTCTTGTTTCCATTTAGACTCATTTGATACCGCAGGTGCTGTGAAATGGGCAGGACAAATTGTTTCCGAAGTATCATTTGCCCTGCCTTTATGAAAATCCGGATCATCGATTTCCGAAGATGATTCACTTATCAACCTGACTGGCCTAGATTTTTTAACGGATACTTCTCCGGTGTCCTCGTTACTGGACTTATTCCGTTTTCCTGAAACTTGTACGGGTGGAGGTTGTGATGCAATAGGAGATAGCCCGCAAGTTTTATCAAAACTCGTTGATGGAAGTGAATCTTCGAGTAGAGTCCCCGGACGTGAAATGTCGGTGGATTTTGATGACGTCGGAGCCATGTAGTTATGAATCGTATTAGTGGAAGTCGAAGCCAAGTTGCCTTTTGTCTTTTTCCTGTCTTCTAGATTTTTATCCTTCGAGTGCTTTAAAAAATGCTGCTTAAAGTTTCCCACAAGCCATCTGGTACTTGTGTTGCTACTTTTTCTGTATTTTTGTACCTTCAGAAAGATCAAGATAACTCCAGATATCAATGAATATTAATTACAAATACTATCAAAATGAAATGATTGTTCAGCGTTCATATAGCTGATTCCTACTGTTAGAAATTTTTTGGTAATTACATCACAACTGTGAGTTAAATTTCGAGATATTTATTCATAATCCTATTGCTAATTCCACGATAATTAACTCTTTTATTCGATGTAAATATTTCAGGATTTATTCTATAAATTTCTGTTTTCATGATCTCAGTTATTTCGATACAAATTCCCCAAGAATCACATGAAAGTATATTGAATCAATCTAGTATTTGAACACAAGTCAATTTGTATACTAATACAATGCATTGATTTGAATTTATCCGTATTAATTAAAATTAGCGTATATGAAATTACATTGTTGTATTACAAGCCCGGGTAAAAGCTCTAATAAAATATAATAATATATATGTATATATTATTGGATTATATATTGGAAATGAAAGGATTGTGATCCTTATGTAGTCGGAAACAGAATCCAGAACAGTTGCAAATTAGACTATATAAGTCGAGATGTAAGTAGTCAATTAAAATCTTACCTTTATTTTTACATCGCACAATACACAAGCGATATTACAATATACATTGCAGTTTTCATCTACTTGACAATTGTAACTGATTTCATCAATTTTCGATAAGACAGTAGACCGTTTATTCTCGTCTAGTAGAACCAGGGATTCTTTGATGTGTTTATTCACTAACTTGCTTAAACAACGTCTTTCGTCATCTAAATTCTCAATAGCCATTTCAGGGGTAATATTTTTCGCAGCGAGGCTCATTTTCTTATTACTTTGGTTCGAGCTCGGTTTTAATTTTGATTTAATGTTCTGCCGGTTTCGGACATGTTCTTTTAACTTCCATATCATTTTTTTTTCACCGCCAAAAAATAAAAACTTTTCAGCGTTATTATTGAATACACCTAGATAATCTGGTGTTTTTTTTTCTGGCATAACAATGTGGAGTTCTTCTTTGGTGAATCGCTCAATTTCTAATACATCACTTTCCGAAATATTTTCTAATGAAATATTATTAGCGAAACCGTGTAGAGTTAGTTGTTTTTTTAAATGTAAAGGAATCACCACTCCTAATTCAGCTTCAATCTTTTCGAAAAACTCATCTGCAGCTTTTGCCATTTTAATTGATGGTTCGACAATTAATGTAAAATGATGTACCTATAGAGCTGTAAACGTGAACAATACGTGCGCGACTCCCACGCATAGACACCCTCTAATTTGTTCGTCTCGGAACGTCCGCATGTCTCTCCCACCTATTCTCTCATATCTTTCTGACATCTTTAACATTTCTCGAATACTTCCGATATCTTCCGACATCGCCCACATCTCCTACACATCTCCTCCACATCTCCTCCATATCTCCTCCATATATTTTCCAAATCTCCTCACATCTCACCCATATCTCCCACATCTCCCCCACATCTCCTACATCTCCTGGCATATCACGACATTTCCTCATATTGCCTCACATTTCCCACACATATCCTGCCTCGTGTACACTAAATCTCCCTGGTGACTTACCCCTCGTTATAATTGATTGACGTAATTTATCGGGTTTCGTATCGTTGTGATTATTAATTGGAGAGAATTTGAAATTTCGTGAGTTATTGGTGTTTGGTAGAACGCGTCTGATGTTCGAGTGAATTTAATATTGGCAGTAGTTGCCTTATCGATCGATGAACTTGCTCGTTTTTATTTATTGCGAATATTGATCTAGAGTAAAATGAGCGAATATTGACCGACGCGGATTCATTAACCGCGAAGTTTCTCCCATCGTACTTCCCGACAAAAATTTCAAACTCGATGCGTTATCGGTATCCGATACAATCTACCGGAGAAAAAAAATTCGATCGATTCCGATATTCCGAACGAAAGTTACAGGCGTTTCGCCGATTCGAACGATGATCGAAATCCGAGCGAGGGTCTTAAAAAATCCGAGACAAAGCTCATTTTTCGTTTTTTCAAATTTCCGTTTCGTATCGGGGGATCGGAAATTTTATAAGGAACAAAACGACGGCCGACTCGCGTCGATTCGTCGATACCGTTCAGAAATTACACCCGAGTCAATTTTCGCAACCCGTTTCCGCCGATACGGAACTTATCACAGGCCGCTGATATGGACCACTTTTTTGTTCCTTTACACGACGATCCACGTGGTTATATCATCGCAGATATTCATTTTTGAATGCAAAAAGCGCATCGATCGATCGAACGCATCGAAATAGCAATACTTTCTGCGAAAAATAATAGTGCGATTTTCCGTGCGATATAAGAAAGAGAATTAAAAGGCAATTTTTCATTTCGGAGCAGCGAATCGTTGAGAAACTTTTTTGGAACTCGGTGGCCAATATTCCCTCAAATATTCGCATATGTGTAGTTCGAAACTTATGAATATGTGTGAACGTGAATCGCGGGTATTTTCTGTTCCTTTTTCATGTTCGATGAGATGCCGATAGCAAGACCGTGAGCGGTTCGCTTGAGATTCAGGTTTCGAAATTTATATTTGTATAAAAACGAACTCCTGACATTTGGGCAAAAAATATTTCAGTACGATTTATTTCAACATGGATATATACGGATTATATCATAGGAATGTTGTAGTCCTTGATTCGTCCCGTTGATCCCAATCTGGCTAACTGTTCTTCTCCACGAGTGCTACGCGAGATTTCAATTTCTATTCGAAAGCCTCGATTTCGGAATCAAATGGCTTTAACCCAAGAAAAACAAAAAAAAAAAAAAAATGTATAATCAAGCCAAATCTCTCCTCTTCGATTCTTTTTCAATTTCATTCCTGTTTTTTTTTTTTTTTCTACTTTGTCCCATAACGCATTCTACACGTAATACGGACCGTTCCTCACAGATGAATCTCTTACTTCGCGTAATTTGTCTCGCATTCCTTCAGAGATCCGCAGGACCCGGTGACGATCATTAATTACCATAATTTACCGAGAGCTTCTCGTTGTCTTATGGCGATAAATCTCACCGCAGGATCTCGAGCGGTACAGATCCTTCGATGAATCGTTTCGATAAAAACAAAAAAACAAAAAAAGAAAAAACCTTTCGCTATTCTGAAACATATAAGCAACGTTATATTTTAAGAGAAACACGGGGATGGATGCTGTGCCATGTACCAACTCGCGGCGCATATTTTTCTCTCGCGGAATTAATCAAGTTTCAGCAAATCTCTGCACTGTCAGCTGGTGTAAAAATTTTGAAATTTTCTTCCTCGTTGTTCCGTGGGATAATCCCTCCCCGCCCTAATAGCGGGTATAAAATATGGCGAAACGCTTGCGGATGTTGAATTCGCGGAGTTGAAAATTCGCCGGGATCCTCGGGAACGACGGGGTGCAAGGTGCGCCTAATCAGGCTAATGCACAAGGTGCTGGTTACGGGATAACTGGAAAATCCTAAATCCCCGAAAGCAAGCGGTTTTTCTTTCCCGTATCCTTTGCGGTTAACCAGAAACCCGGCTTCTACAAGGATTGACGATTATTTCGTCCGCCGCCGCCGCCGCCCGAAATCTAGCGAATTTACGACGCGTCTACGGGGCATATCTACTGTCCAGGTAGACAACAGGCGAATGTATTATGCCGGAGCAGCTAGGTTTACGAAGATGAATGGGACGCGACAGACTCCGTTACCAGATATACCTATACGACATGGACCGACGCGGGCGGGGTGTATGAAAATTTTCACAATCATCCGCAGCTGCTTTTCGCGTAAATTAATTTTTGCGATAAACTTCGCGATGTACGCCGTCGGTCTGAAATTTTATTTCACCTGAAATTTCGCCACTTCTTACAGGTAAAGTAAAAAATTTGATCCAATTGAAGTCGAAATGAAGTTTGGGTCCAGAAGGTTTAATTTCTGCTCGGAAAAAAATCAAAAAGGGTAGGTTTTACCTAGATGCGAAAATTCGAGAGAGATCGATTCGCGAAAGATCGATAGATCAGCGGCGAAAATTCGATAGGCCAATTTTTTCTCTCGTAGAATCAGTAAACGTTCAAATTTACAGAAATGTACCAAAAAATGGAATCTAAAGCTCGAAATTTGGACAAAGAAAATGTCTAACGAATTTGGTGAGATAGTTTGATAAGTTTGCGCGTGTGTAAATTAGGTAAATGATGTTAATCGGCCATTCGATTTCGAAATCGTAAAATCGATGGAGGAAGGGATGGATGCTGCTTCTGACCCGTTGTCTGAAAGTTTTAATTAACGATCAAACATCGAGCGAAGTCGACGATCCGCGGAAACTTTGACCGACAAACAAACTTTCAGTTTCTGTTTTGAGAATGGCGAAGGAACACCGTGTGCTGAAAAAAATTTCAGGGATCGCTAAATTCGGTTCGGACGATTTTTCATTCCGAATATATGGGCGAACGCTGATTATTATTATTATATAGCCAAAATTCGTCATGTATATATGGGGCATTCCGTGACATTTCGATCAAGATTCTAAGTCGATGTCTCTGATCGGCTTTATAATTTTTTGTATGAAAGTACATGACGAAAAACGCAATCGCAATTTTTTTCAGAATTTTTCGACCCAGCGTATCTGACTTGTATAATTTAAAAACTTGAAAAAAATACCCCCGTTTTCTAAAATCTGAAAAAATTCACAAAAATCTTGTGAAATATAACAACATTTTTGACGCCTATTAGAACATGGAGATTTCATCACATTGAAAGATAAATGACAAAAACTAAGAAACAAAAAAAAAAATCATTATTGGATTGCATTTTTGACATGAGAATGAACATAAAAGCTCATTATAATATATTATGCAATGCCCCGTATATATAATATATTGAAATACACGTACGCGCTTCGGGGCGGAAAGTTTACATGCAACCAAAATCGGCATACACGGTAAATTATGAATCCAATTGGCTCACGATCCAATCGATATATATATATGCTGATATTTCCCTGATCCCACGGAAATGATAGTTTATTCATCATGTCGCTGCAGTGTTTGGCTGAATAATTGAATCGCTGATGGAAATTGAAGAATGTGGAAAGTTCCATTTTTCGAAATCTAAAAGTTCGATGCGACGAGGACACGTTCAGATTTCAAGTTAGCTCACCATAGCTAATTTTAAAGCATACCCGTTTTTTTAAATTTTCCATCAAAGTAAAAAATATAAAATTCTTAAAAATTATACACTGAGAAAAAGAAGCAACCGAATCAAAAAATATATGGAGTCCCAACGATATATGACATTGTTACAGTGCTGTGAAATATTTGGAAAAGTTATTGATCTTGATAACATATTATTTTCTTTGAAAATCAATATCGGATATGGCCGAGACAATAAAATAATACATATACAGCGAAATTTAATTTTTCTTGTGTACTTGAATCAACAATTTTCACGTTATGAATTGAAACGCTTTTTTTCAATCGTTGCAGAAAATGTATTCGAAAATATATAATTTTCTCGCGATATTTGTTGGGATAGATTCAATAATATATTGTTCTCGACTAACGATATATCTATCTCGTCTATGTGAATGAAAAAAAAAAAACTTTTACCTTCATCATATTATTGAAATCAATAGCGTTTTGTTTAGACTCATAAATCCGATTATTTACATTAACAATTTTACAATTAAATCAACGGAATTTCATTCAATAACACCAATGGTGTTGGATCAATCATTTTTTTTTCTCGGTGTATTCAACAACGAGATAACACCTTTTATCGTATATATGAATTTGAATTATTGAATCAAATTTTTTATTATGAAATTCAAAAAATTGAGACTTTAAGAGGGAATATACACCTGGAAACGACAAACAAAGGTGATTTTCGAGAATTTTTGTCAGGGAAACTATTGGAATTATTGGATCGCGGTTTTTTCTAGTTGAAAATATGCACTTTCAAGAATGTTTTCAATTTTTTTTTATTCCAAAATGTTGCAAATTCACGGAATACCGGAGTCGTCTAAGTAGTGCCGTAAAAAAAATCTGCCAACACGGTACCCAGTGGCGATTCGTCAAAAAACGTGTGAAATAAAAAAATCAAACGGGATAATAAAATAGATACTACTATCTTGTCTTTGTCACAGCGGGTTTGAAAAATATCGATTTTTGACAAAATGGCGGACGCTTGAACTCAACGTCGAGATTTTCAAGAAAAAATTCGTTCATATTTTGCAAAATAAAAACTAAGAATCGGACAAAAAAAATCCTATGACAAGTACTAGATAATTATGTATACAATGACCACAAAAAATTTAACGTTAATCGGTTCAGTGGTTTTCGAGATATTTTGGGTACCAGTTTGAAAAACGCTGTTTCGAAAAAAAAGCGTTTGAAAATTTTGGAATGGATAAATCATGAAATTTGTTCAACTTACACAGAGTCGTCGATACCAGCTCAATAATATAGGTTCCCTGGAATTTTTGAAATTTTTAAACTTTGAGAAAATCTAAAAATTGAAACACCGATATTTCGGACCCGGCTAGGTGTACATTCCCCCTTAAATTTAAATATTTTTGGATAGTATATCAAATGGATATGATATGTGAACATCTTTTAATACATTAAATGGTTATTTAATATTCGTTTCGTGATTACTTAATGAAAGAATAATTTATATTCATTTAATAAATGGTAAGGAAGCGAAAAGATCGCTTCTTACGAACGGTGCGTTTTTCTAAATCATCTCCGAGCGCGATACCTCGCTATTCTCATCGCATCCGACTCGTTAATTAGGGAAAGAATGTTTAATATCGTTTATCTGGACTTTCGAGTCGGAAAAGTGAATTTCATACGAACGGTACAGTCGCTAATCGGCGTAGCGATGTTTCAGAGATGAAAAAGTACATTATTCAACTTGTACAAAGCGGCTTTTGAGGGCGGAACGCGGAGAAGTCGTTTACTCGCTAATCAAGAGCGTCGCTAATCACTTCGTAACTCGGGACCACGGCCGAGCCGAGGCGAGGCGTAGTTCTCTTTTCCCCAGGTCTCCTCGGCGGTCGAGAAAAGCCCTGGTTTCGCTTTAGACTTTGCCAGACTCGTTCTATGGGGGTTGGTTTACTTTTCATTTCTCTGACAGCTAGCTTCACCGAGCCTTTTCGTATTTCGTGTCTTCCTTCCGCCTCTTCGCTCTCCTTGTATTGCTGTTTTAACCGGGAACGAGGTAAAAATGAAACGTCGGAAAATATATATAGAAGAATCATAATCTCAGCTCGGGAAAAGATGATTAATTGTTCTTTTTTCCTTTTTTATTTTTTATTTTACGCAAACACAGCCACGGGACACCGGATTTCCCGAATTTCAAAAACACGAGGTTAAAGGTTGAAGAGACTTCTGGCTCGCGTAGAAATAAATTCCAAAAACGTGAAAATTCGCTTGAGACAGTTTTAACAGATTGTCAAAACGACTCTAAGGATTATGTCGTTTTCTAACTATCCTTGACCAGCCGGACTTCCATCGCAAACAAACTTATTTGACGTTTGTTTAGCCCCAAGTTCCGCCGTCAAGTTTCTCTGTGTTACCCCCGAACTGCGTACAAAGGCTAATTCAACACGTTATATTTGACAAAGGATCCTTTTCGACTGCCCTAGAATTCACTTACAAATCCTACGGGCTTAATTCCTACTCGGCGTATGGTTTTAGGCGAAAATCTACCACCCAGGACAAATTATAAGCCACCTAGTTTACAGACGTACGTAGCTGTACTCGGTGTCGATTCTAGAGTAGAATTAATTCAACCCCATTTGCGTTCAACAATTTATTTACGTGTGCCTAGGTAAACGAGAACTGTGATTACACTCGCGACCGAAGACAATGAGGAAATCATTTATTCATCGAACCTAAGAATTTTCTTGAATTTAATATACGACAGAAATCTCTACAGCGATTTTCTCAAATTGCACTTACAATTAGCTACGTTCTCCGGAGATTTTTCGAACACTCTTTCAAATTTTTATTTCCGTCGCTTTAACATCCCGCAGGAAGACAGACGACTGGGAAATTCGAAATTGATGAAAATAATTCCTATTTTATAGAAGAAAAATTATACGACCTTAGGCCACAAAAATCGCTTTTTTGAAGTGACTTGAAACTCTTGAAAAAAAATCTAATTCAATTTATTTATTCATTTTATCTAATTCGAATCTTTTCTCATCGTGTGTATAATCGTGGATTATTGACAAACTAAATCGAAAAAAGGAATAAGGAAAAATCTAGAAAATTATTTTATGTTTAAAGTACCATTTTTGATATCTTTTTTCTCTCTCTCTCGCTCTCTCTCTCTCTCTCTCTCTCTCTCTATAGGTTCAGTGGTTTGCAAAATTGACTCACTGCCTTCGTCGAAGGTTCGATATATAGTATATATGTATATGTATATATATAGAGAGGAACGTTGCCAGAGTGGCTACGATGGTAATTCGTTATTGGTTCGCAAACTCAATCCTTTGAGGGCGTCGATTGAGTTTAACTTTTTTCGTGGGGGAGATATACACGCGGAGCGAGAGGTGTACGGCGTAAAGCCTCGAATGGGGCTGGAGCTTTGCGAATTATATACTTTTCAAAGGTCATGGGAATTATTTTCATACCTTCCCACCTTCGTAATACAATCAATTATTCTATCGCCTTTTATCAGCTACGAGATATCCGCTAAAACTCGAAAATACACGAACGTTTTATTACAAGAATCTATAGAATTCGAATTACGAGAATAAAAATTTGGTACAAAATTCATAATTATTATACATTTTACGAAAATTCTCCGATCGAATCTCATTCCATTTTTGAACACAAAAATTTTTCCTCTTAACCCAATTTTCATGTCAACTTTCAGAAAAAAGTGTTTCGCTCACGAATACTCGCCTTGTCTCTATATTTTATTGGTTTTCCCTAAAACGGCATGATTTTGGAATATTCCCTCCAAATTTAAAAAAGACCGGTACCCCACAATTTCTAATCATGTCCGAAAGTACGAGAGATGAGCTGTGCGAAAAAAAAAAAAAAAAAGCGGAAGATTTCGAGGTTCCGAAAATGGCGCGAACTGCTATTCCCCGCGAAACAGAACTCTCCAACCAATACCAGGTGTCATAAAAGACCGTAAACGGCCAGAAATCGAGTAGTCGATTAGCCCTATATCGTCCATTGAACTCCTATGCGACTAGGATGTCTGCCATCTGCGTTAAAAGATCAGGTAGGTATACCTGTGTACTACGTCTTATCCCCTAAGGTCTGCCGAGTGCTTCCTTCTTCTCTTCTTTTCTCTTCTTTTATTTTTATTTATTTTTATTTTTTTTTGGCGTGTCGTATGGACACCCACATTCAACTCTTCGATAAGTCCCCCGGTTTCATTCAGTCGTCTATAGCACCAGGGGCCTTCCGAGATCGGTGGAGCGGCGCAGCTTCCCGTCTCTTCATCTCTCTTCTATACCTACCACATCGCCCAGTTTCCGTCTTCTGGACCCCGAGCACTCGGCTGCTGTTCAAACCGGTCCTGGCAACGCCGTTGTGAACGAGTAAACGAACGTCGGGACTAAAGGCACGCACGCAACTTATGACCGAGAGATTTGATCCTATGGGATGCTGGGCCGATTTCGGTCGAATCTTTCTTCTTTCTTCCATTTTTCAAAATTAATACGAATCGGGGATTTTTACGGAGGTTTTAGAAACTCGCGGATGACCGTGTGATTCTCTTCTCCCGGTATGACGGCGAGGAATTAATTTCCGTCCATCCATACGATGTAGAATACCCAGAATTTCATACGCTAGATCTTTATTGGCCGGAAGTCGTGGGTTTTAACGATTCAACGGTTTAGAAACGTCAATTTACTCAACAGAAATGGTATACGCTATACGCTTGGCTCAGCCCAGTTCTAATACACGCGAGTAAAGACGATAATAACGATTCCGCATCGTCATATCACTTTAATTCATATAAACCGATATCAAGATCGACGTTAGGAAATAGGGAAAAGTAGGTACATATGGTCGCTATTTTCCAGCTGACGCGATCCCATTCCTTCATCTCCTATGTGGGTGATTCCATTCTAACAGTGTTTATTAATGTCCTGTACTCTTCGCTCTCACTGGTCGTCCATTAACAATCTATTCATAAAATTTTTGTATCAATACGATCCTCGTGAACATATTTCATCGCTTCTTTCGTATAATATAACTTGCAGTCCAGAAGAAACTTACGGTTTAAATCACTTAAATGTCAGTACCGTGTCACGTCCATTTCTAGAATTTACCTATGAATTCGTTAATTTCTTTGTCGCGATAAATGATCCGAACTAATTAATCCATAAATCTAATTAATGTTATAATACAATTTATAAATAAATTATAATACGATTCGTAACAATTTTTCTGAAGAATGTCTACCAAATTTATTCTACGTCAGTACCGTGGATGAACGAGTCGGTACCGTGTCACGGAAAATTTGAAATTTGATTCTCATTCTCGATATTTTGAAGTTGTAGCGAAATCCTCTCGGACTTTCATTTTTACAATAAAACAGAGTAATAATATGCATTAATAAACTAGAAAAGTTTAATTATAGAATCAAAAAATGTTTAATCAAAAAAGTAACGGCTAGAACGGAATCACCGATGTACAAAGAAGATAGTGAATATCTAGTATCGATCATCGCCATATAAATATACAAATCGGTGGTATCGTATCGAGAAACTTTCCATCGACCTCGTATTTCCACAGCTGATTACTAGCATTTTGAAACAGGGTTAAAAATTATTTCAAATTTCGTGGACTCCGCCTGTATCCACGGATTTAAAATAATTTCCAATCGTTGTGAAAAAGTATTTCTTTCGAAAATTTGACCAGGATTTCACCTCCCTTTCATCCCTTCTTTATTTTCTTCACTCCGAAAAATAACGAGGACTGTGTCTGTCTAGATTCGCGATGAGAGACGTGCAATTACACGTAAACGCTTTAGGTTTCGCACACACGTGTGTATGTATGTACAGTGTACACTATCTAGCACGCGCAATGAGCCAACAAAGGAACACTCCTTCTTCAGCAAACCGACACGACGTGTTCTTTCGTGCCTTTTTACCTCTACTACCAAACTTTCCACGTCTACGACGCGAAAGAAAGAACTTTGAAAAAATTTGACCGATTGAATACGGTGGATAAGAATTATCCTTCGGTTGATCGATCGAAGGAACTCATCCGTGCCTTCGGAAATTCGAAATCGGCGGACGTTCCTAGTCCGAATTTTTTGAGGAGAGTCCAGCTCCTCGTGACCATCCGAAGTCTAAAAAATGACGAGGAATTTTCACCACGTATATGTGAAGGTAGTGGCTACGTTATGTCAGTGGACCTTTCGGCTCGGACCGCTCTCCAAATCCTACGCGCATTCAAGAAGGTGGGTCACCTGCCCTGGGGCTCATTGCATTCGTGAGTTCAACCCACGCTCCGAGCCCACTGTAACATGGATTGCATCCTGCAGGCTTGGTAAAAATCCTGTTACCTACTACGTGTATATAGATATATATATATATATATATATACGTGGCTGCGGTTAACGAGTAGCTAGCTTTCCCAGAGCGTGGGTTTACCTTTTCCTTCAAAATTATCTACCTGGTTTCTTTCTATTTGACCAACCGAAGTGGGTATCTACACAGATGAAGGATTAACGACGTATAGTCATGTGGGGCAAGAGTGCGCATTTTTAAATTGTTATAAAGTTGAAAATTTCAAGAGGAATAAAATAAAACAAATTCATTCATTTCAAGCCTTCATTAATTCACAATTTACGAAAATCAGAATTGGACTTGCTTTCTCGTAATTCTAGAAAAAAAGAAAAATAAAACCTCGTCAAAATGCGTACCTACTTTTACCCCAATATAGCGGCAAGTGTGCGCAGTAGTGCGGACAAGTGTACGCAGTTGTAGTAACCAAAACTTTAATGTATTTAAATACAGTTTAACTATATATTTGATGACATAAATATTATTATTTATTCATGTATTCATCTTTTATCATTTATATATCATATACCTATATATAGATATATTATTTCATCTATATTATTTATTTATATTTATATCGTTATTACTTAGAGATCGACATTCCTAAAATCTGAAAAAAATTAATATGAGATCAATTTGAACTAACGATAACAAAATCTGATTCATCGGTGCATATATCGCATACCTATGAAAATACACTTTTGATAGCAATAGTACGCGTGCAAATATGCGCACTTTTACCCAACAAGCTTACGCGCGCGCTTACCCCTGACTGTCCGAACGGAATTCACTTAAAATTATTCATAATTGCGTCATTTTATCAAGCTTTGTAATGGTACACGTCGAACTAGATAGAATAACGTGCACGCTCGTATATGATAAGCAATAAATATCGCAACCCAAGTACGAATGTTTTTGAATCGAAAATGAAAAAATATCGTAAGATTTTTGACAAAAAATTTTACTGACCAATATTGACAAAAGTGCGCAACCACGCCGGACAAGACTCGAGTCTTTTGTCCAACGTCGAAGTAAGTACTGGGGAGAGTTGGTTCTCTTTCTCTAATTTTAACCGTTTCTGAAATAATTAATCTGCGGACTCTTACCCGCTGCGCACTCTTGCCCCACATGACTCTATATCCCTTATAGATGAAGATATTTTGGGAATTTTTTTCAGCGGAACAATGAAATGAATCAAAATTCTGAAAAAGGTCCTTTATTGTATACATCATAAACTGAATAAATTATTTTTTTCAAAGTAATATCAAAGAAATGGGCGGCTGCACAGCTTTTCTTTGGCGAAGCCTTTTTTTTTCAAAGGCGCGCGGCCGGACCAACTGCACCTGCAATTTTCAATTTACGGTGAATGAAAAAATTTCTTTCGATTATACATGTGAATAGCTACAGAAGTGCCTAGGATTTTTACGATATATCGATTTTTGCAAAAGCGACGCGTTCTTGAAATAAAAGTTCGAAATTCAGAAAAAAATCGTCTGAAAATTGTTTGTACAAAAAAACCATGTAATATATCGAGAAAATCCTACGTACTTCTATGCAAAATGTAATTGTGAATATACAGTTAAAATTTCGTGTCAATCGGTCAAGATTTGTTCGAGTTATGAGTCCGGCCGGCTTGAAAAATGTAATTTCGAGAAAAACGCGTTTCAAGTTTTCGGTACGGAAAACTTATTGATAAATTTTATATACCTTTAGTCAGCGATGTCCGCGCCGTACAATCGGCCTTCCAAATTAACGTCCTGCTCGAGCTCTGCTTTTCTGTACGCTTTGAAAGCCATCCGTGCCTTTTGGAAATTTCTACAGTGGCCTAACCCCTCGAACCGTATGCACTGCAGATCTGGTTTTCTCGTTTCCGTCTTTCAGATATCTATAGCGAGATAAAATCGGTGCTGCGGATTAGCCGATGACGATTAGTCCCCGATTAACCAGATACGTGATAATGAAAGGAAGGTAGACCGATCGGTTCGTCTTATTACTGACTCGGAGATATATCGACGTATGTGCTTCGATTTCAGATTTTTTCTTTACTTCGGTTCTTTGTCTTCTCCGGGTGAGAAACCTCCATCGATAAAATGAAGAGAAAAGTCTTTGATACTGGAATATAATCATCCCGTCAAGACCCCGTGATAGAGTTCTGGTTTCGGAGCAATTAGCGACTAATTGAATTTCGGATTTTCTCTCTTTTTTTTTATAACTGGAGAGCAGTTACTTTTCTACTTATCATTTTGGTCTTTGGTCTGAAAGACTCGTGAACGCTCCGGGGAAAATTAGTTATTAAAAAACTTCTTTCGGCTCGGACAGATTTTTCGATAATACCATCTTTAGAAGAACCTCTTTTATGTTGCTTACTGCAGCCATATATATCCATATATATATTCGTATTGAAATACGTCGTTGAAATGCTGATTGAGGACTCAATGCGCTGGCTATACAATCCCGGTGATATATGGATACGTGGTATAGATATACGTACTTTTGTTAGACGGACATATAGTGGATTCTGAAAGGAAGAGGCTGGGGGATGTCGAAGAGAGAGGCGCAATTATTAAAAAAAAAAAAAAAAATAATACACCCACACACGTATATTCGCGGCAATATATTTCTTCTGTCGTTCGGACATGAAAATCGTATAGTATAATGGCTAAAGAAAGAAATCTTGGCGAAAGGATAGCACTGGAAGCGGATTTTATGAAGCGGCTTGAAGAAGGACGTGACTTTTTCTTTCAAATCGGTATCGCTCAGCCGCGCTTTGCGATAAGAAATTTTTCGGATTGCTGTTTTACGGAGAATCGAATTCTCTGCAAAAAGTGTCCCTACGATTATTTCGATAAAGTCAATAGTTCAGCCGCGAGAAACGTTCAAAGGCGTAAATTTCAACACTGATAACTCCTCAACCGTCGAATTTAGAGACTTGGGTATATCACATTTTTTGCAGGGAATGCAAGATCCCGTGTAATCCCACCATGCGAAATTATCCACCATCAAAATTGGGCGAGTTACAACGATTCGAAAATAAAATCATGCTCGTTGAGCTACTTTCAGAATTTAGTTTTGAATATAAATCGCGAAATTTAGAAGACGACATGAGTTTCACCGTATTTTTTAAGTTCGGTGCGTTGAGGGATCCCATGGTGAGTTTATGGGGCCCAGAGACTCGCATGAGGATTGATTGAGATCGCTCGTGATGGGTATTTCATAATAACCAGGCTTGAGGGGGAGTATACACCTGGAAACGAAAAACAAAGGCGATTTTCGAGAATTCTTGTCAGGGAAACTATTGGAATTATCGGATCGGGGTTTTTTCTAGTTGAAAATATATACTTTCAAGAATGTTTTCAATTTTTTTTTATTCCAAAATGTTGCAAATTCACGGAGTACCGGAGTCGTCTAAGTAGTGCCGTAAAAAAATCTGCCAACACGGTATCCAGTGGCGATTCGTCAAAAAACATGTGAAACAAAAAAATCAAACGGGATAATAAAATAGATACTACTATCTTGTCTTTGTCACAGCGGATTTGAAAAATATCAATTTTTGACAAAATGGCGGGCGCTTAAACTCAACGTAGCGATTTTCAAGAAAAAATTTGTTCATATTTTGCAAAATAAAAAAAAAACTAAGAATCGGACCAAAAAAATCCTATGACAAGTACTAGATAATTATGTATATGATAACCAGAAAAAATTTCAAGTTAATCGGTTCAGTGGTTTTCGAGATATTTCGGGTACCAGCTTGAAAAACGCTGTTTTGAAAAAAAAGCGTTTGAAAATGTTGGGATGGATAAATCATGAAATTCGTTCAACTTACACAGAGTCGTCGATACCAGCTCAATAATATAGGCTCCCTGGAATTTTTGAAATTTTTAAACTTTGAGAAAATCTAAAAATTGAAACTCCGATATTTCGGACCCTGCTAGGTGTATATTACCCCTTAAGGTATAATTGTTGAGAAACTTTGACTGCGGAAGAATTTCTCTGGTATTTCTATCCGTAAATTTATTTTCTGTTTTTTCTTTTTCTTTTTTTACTGCTCTTTGAATGATCGGGTCATTTTGCCCGTATACGTATCCATAGCTCTTTACCAAATTTATACTATAAACGGGCTGCGGGTTTTACCGGGGTTACGATTTCTAGACAATAAAAATTCCTTCTCCTCCTTCACCGTCTCTGGACGTCGTATCCGCGAAGAATACCTCGGAATCTTTCCGAATACAGATTCTCAAATATTTGACCTTAGTTCTACCTATATGCGGGACCCACTTCTCGACGAAGATCCAATGGAGAGAATTCTATTCGTGAAGGATAAAAGCTCCATCTTTCTTTTGTCAAAAATTAGAAAAAATACAGATTTCTTTCAAACCCTCGAAGATAATTGAATGTCAGAACTAGAAATCCAATTTCGAATATGGTGATCGTTCCAAAAACCAATTTTACAACTCACGTCATTTTCCCGACACCAAATTCCGATCGATTTTCAAAACTGATTCAAAAAACCAGTTTCTATTCAAAAAACATTGTTCGTTCGAACCAAACGAATTCCTGCATCGAAAAAATGTTCGTTTCATTAAAAGTAATTCTTTGTTTATTCCTCCCATTCGAATCAAGCGAATGTTTGTTCGAACTAATCAATGGCTTATCGGATGAATCGGCTCGATTGGTTTAAACCAAAAATATTGTTCAGTAAAGTAAACGAATTATTTTTTCCACTCAAGGATATAGACTCGGTTTTTCTAGACCAACCAAATCCCGATTTTGAACAAAAATGAATTCATTTTGTTTCATGAAATGAGTAAATATCGAATGAGGAGAAACAAAGTCGAGCAAAGTTCTTGGCTTAAATAAAATAAAGAGTTCGAGATTATCGTAACTCTGGTCCGGAGTACGGACTAGATAATATCGCTTGAAGAGGCATCGTGACGGACTGGGACGTACAGAAAATGATTATTATTCAAAAAACGTCTCTCCCAGCTGTGGCGATAGTGACAAACGACGATAATGCACGTAGACGCTAGCTGAGGCAATAATACTGGTAATTCGACGCCCAGCTTATCTGGCGTTACATAAATTACCCGGAATCTTATCGATAAGAAACTTTGACCGCAGCCAGCCTCCGATTTCGGTCCATATCCAACTTTCCGTAACGCTCGATAATTGAATCGTAAATATGACAGGTCGTCCATCGCCGTAGAGATTCCCTCCGTATTATATTATGGAAAAAGATCGTATGAAATACGATTTTTTTCTATGCTTAATTGCAACCGGTTTTAGCCATTCGTGTATCTCCGGGTTGGCTTGTGTGCAGCTTTTTGGCGAACGACAAACGTACGTCGTTCGACGATCGATATCGGTTAGCTGAGAAGCTCCGAGTTCTATGACAGAGCGACTAATTATTCTGGTATTAATTATTCATGCTGGCGTAGAGCGAAATCGGCGAAATGGTTGCGAGGGAATCCCACACCAATCATGTATGCTAAATGCCGTCAGTGGTCCAGGTCGCGTTAGATGCTGCGTCTGGCTATAAGGGACCTCGTCTCTTCGTTTCTATTCAGCTGATATCGATCCAGCCCACACGTTACGAATTTTTTAAGTCTCGCCTTTGAACTTTCGGATTTAAATAACAAACGATTTTTAGTACTTCGGGGTTATTTTTCACCTTCTATCGCAATATCGCTTCTTACCTAGAGCGGGAGATATCCGTGAAAAATTTGCAGATTTTTGGCAAAATTTTATTCGTCGCAATTTGGAGATGAGATTTTTTTTTTATAGCTTCGAAAATTATATCGTTGAAGATCTGCCGATTTTTTATGGAGTACCTACTGCTACGGGCTAGGAGTTTACCAAGTTTGAAATTCTTCGGAGCTGCACTGCGATGGGGAGGAAAAAAATTAACCGCGAAATCTCAAAAATCGTGTTTTATTCAGATGGGAAAATTCGAAGGCTTTGGGACGGTGCTTAGGGTTGAGATAGGAGCCTGGGGTTTTGGATACATTTTTTTAAAAATATATTTGGAGACGTTCTCTGGCCCGTGAGAGCATTGAAATTCGAAAATGATCAAATTAAGGACCACCCTAATATATATGAATTTGTCAATTATTATACAAATTAAAATGCGAACTTCTGGCTAACTTTTTCAAAGTCTTTTCGTTCCTTTTCAATTCACTGGTAATTAAGGTGATTAGTAAAAGTGAAATAAAGAAAGTCGAGAGATGAAAAAGAATAATTATACACAAGGTATGTTTTTAGAGGATTAAAGAAAGCAGGTAGACATTTCTTGCGACTAATTATTCGCACTTACCTGTAAGAAAAACAATAACCTCGCTTTTCATACCCGATAAGCATTCGGTCCAGAGCTCACCAGCGTTTTACACCTGATTCCGAACCGTTATTCCCATTTTTTCATTTTTTCATTTCTTGTTTTCTCTGTTTCTGTTCTTTTCAGATCGCCGATGTTTTTTGTTTTTTTTTGTTTCCAAACAGGTTCAAAAGTTTCATTTAGTTATAAAGATACGCCTGTTAAAATTTGAGCTCTTGATATTAATATTAAGAGGTGGCGCATCGCGAATTTCTATTTCCCATTTAAATAACACGGGAAAATTTGTTTCTGCTTCTTCTGATTTTTATAACTAGCTAACGATGCGTCATACGGAAAATCTACGAACATATTACTGTAGAGAATTAAATGCTCTACAAAAAAGGTCTCTTGCCCTTTTTTGATAAACTTATTTTAGAAACTCATTTTTTGTCAGAAAGGTGGTTTTTTGAACTCGAATATCATTTGAATGGCTAAGTTTATCAAAAAAGTGTAGAAGACCTTTTTTGCAGAGCATTCAATTCCCTACAAAAATATGTTTGTAGATTTTCCGTATGACGCATCGTTAGCTAGTTATAAAAATCAGAAGGAGCAAAAACAAATTTTCCCGTGCTATTTAAATGGGAAATAGAAATTCGCGATGCGCCACCTCTTAATATTAATATTAAGAGCTCAAATTTTAAGAGCCGTATTTTTATACCTGAATGAAACTTTTGAATCTGTTTGGAAGAAAAAAAATATAATAAATGTGTGTGATTACAGTAACCGCCGGAAATACGTGACAATAAGCAATAACAATAAGCAATGACAATAAACTTTTGTCAACTATCGCTCAATCCCCGCTATATTAGTCATACTTTTGAACCGTCTTTCACAATAACGAAGCCGATGATGGACGACGATGAACCCATTTCGTTCAGGCATTCGTCACTTTTGAGATAAAAATACGGCGAGAAGATATGTGGGTGAAAAAAACAAGTTATATTTATACACTTGTACAAATCGGGTATATTATTAATTACCTAAGTATAGAGTTCCGAATTTTTAAAAGTCAGGAACGGTAAGATTTCCAAATTTGAACACCATCGACTCGCGGTTTTCAGAAAAAGTATTTCCCGGAAAGTCTGCACAGCCGATTTCAAAAACTTTTAAACAAAGAACACCGGAGGCTGGATATTCCGAAAGCTAAAGACCCGGAAGGCCAAAACTCCGGAACTTGAAATTCACGCATGTATTCATTCAACGTTTAATAACTCCGGATGTATCGATCGTATCGGAACCAATAAGTGGTTAAATTAATCGTCTCGAGATACGCTTTCTGCAAAAAAAGTTTCAAAATCCTATCAACCTTTCACGACACCGAAATCATCGATTGAAGTTGATGAAACGGGTTTCCGCGAAGAGGGTCTCGATCGGAATGAACTATTTTTCGTACTTAAATCTCGCAAATTCGAACGTTTCTGAGGATCGAAAATCGCCTCGAACAAATTCGAAATGTTTATCGTTCGTAACTTTAAAAATCCCGAACTTGAACCCGGCTTTCCTATATCCTTCGCCAAACAATTTCGACGATCAATAACCGACATGCAATCGCGCTCGTTTCTCTCATTTCTGTTTTCTACTGCCCATATTTCCTGCCTCAGTATTACCTATATCATTTTTTTTTCAAATATTTTTCATTCCATCGTGACCTCCGATCTTTTCTCCACAGTAACCAAAATCCTAGAAATCTGTAGATTTCAACTGTACGAATTGAAATGGAAATGAAAATGTAAATGTAGATGGAAATCCCGAAGTTTGATAATCAACTCAGGTAGGTATATGCGGTACGGGCTTATACCCGTGCAGGTCAAAGGATCGCCATCTAACCAGGGCTATTTTGCTTCGGTTAACTTTTAAAAGCATTTAAATTCAAACTCGAGAGCGTATCACTGTTCACACAGCTCGTTCCCCGTATTATAAAGTCGCGTCAGCTATTGTCCTCGCGCATTTCCCTCGACGATACTTTAACAACAAATTTTCACCTTTTCTTTGAACGTTTTTTTTTTTTATTTTTTATTTTTTATTTTTCGTTGTCTTTTTGTTTTTTTTTTGTTTCTTTATTCCTTTTCTTTTTTTTTTCTCGTGAGAATAGAAACAGCGGTGTTAGACTGCCTCCTTTTTCTTTCAACCGACAGAAATTCTTCTCTTTATTATCCGACAGCAGACGACCTCGCAAATAGAGTGCCTCTCGTTTGCGGTGTGAGAAAGACATTGCGTGAAACCCGAAAACTGCTACTTTGCCTTCCGCGATTTCAACATAGGGTAAAGTCAGGCGATATGGACCACCAAGTTTCGAAGATTTTTTCCCAACGATTCGCTGCTCCGAAATGAAAAATTACCTTTTAATTCTCTTTCTTATATCGCCGAGAAAATCGCACTATTATTTTTCGCAGAAAGTATTGCTATTTCGATGCGTTCGATCGATCGATGCGCTTTTTGCATTCAAAAATAAATATCTGCGATGATATAACCACGTGAATCGTCGTGTAAAGGAACAAAAAAGTGGTCCATATCAGCGGCCTGTGATAGTTCCGTATCGGCGGAAACGGGTTGCGAAAATTGACTCGGGTGTAATTTCTGAACGGTATCGACGAATCGACGCGAGTCGGCCGTCGTTTTGTTCCTTATAAAATTTCCGATCTCCCGATACGAAACGGAAATTTGAAAAAACGAGAGATGAGCTTTGTCTCGGATTTTTTAAGACCCGCGCTCGGATTTCGATCATCGTTCGAATCGGCGAAACGCCTGTAACTTTCGTTCGGAATATCGGAATCGATCGAATTTTTTTTCTCCGGTAGATTGTATCGGATACCGATAACGCATCGAGTTTGAAATTTTTGTCGGGAAGTACGATGGGAGAAACTTCGCGGTTGATGAATCCGCGTCGGTCAATATCCGCTCACTTTACCCTAGATCAATATTTACAATAAATAAAAACTACTAAGTTCATATATCGATAAGATAACTACCGCAAATATTAAATTCACTCGAACATCGGATGCTATGTATTACTTTTGTCAAGATTTGGAGAGTCTTAACCATCAAACAATCGATTTGAGAGATGAAGATACGCAAAGGACTTTCTCTGCACGTCCTCCACGCGAAGTCCATTGAGAAATTCGAAAGATTACCGCGTGGGCGTGCAAATACAGTAAAAAAGCGTAGAATCTCCGCTCCAAAAATCGATTCATAGATCCTAATTTCCACACGATTGTAAAACGGAACTTTTACTTATGAAAAAAATAAAAGACTCGATTCGTAAATAATTTTTCACACGAGACACAGACTTCGTCTCATTTTCAGAGAAAAGGTTATTTCAGATCTAATTATTCGCCAAGCGAGTGGAGAACGAAGTTAGACCAATCATTCAAGGACTTACATTTTTCTGCTATTTTATTAATTATTATACACGTCACTTTTCACTTCTCTTCTCTTATCTTCCGTTCTCTCGTCTTCTCGTCTTCTCGGCACTTCGTTGCCGTGCAAATATATAGCAACACATTGAAAGACGTGAGGACGAGTCTCTCTGTCTGAAAATTGAATCTCCATGAGTTCGCTTCAATATTCTCTGCTTATTATTACAGTAGGTACGAATCGGGATCCAGGTTCTAGTCTGGATTCGCTATAAACGTGAAATTCTTGAAAGGTAATTGGCCGATTCTAATTATAAGAAAATATTTATGCAGCTAAAAGTCGCCCGAGTCACTCGGCTCGGTGTTGAATCAAAATTTAATAGGATTCCGAAAATAGACGTGTAACATCTTCCGAAGGCAGACAGAACCGCGCTGCAGTCTCTACCGTCACTATCTTCCACACGTCGAGATTCCGGAATTTTCATTTTTTATCGCAAAATTTTACTTCCCCGCGATAAATTCTTCGTTTCGATTTCATCCTTGGCGTATTGTAATCAAGGACATAAAGGAGCTTTCGTTGAATTCAAATTTCTCCGTCGTTTCAATCGAATTTGAAAAAAAAAAAAAAGAAATGATATTTTTCGCGATTTTTTTTCTGCTGAACGAAAAACTATCAGAACCTGCAACCGACATATGTCATTCGTCGATACTTTTCACACGTTTTCTGAATTTTTTAATCTTCTCCGAATGTCAGGATAAGTAGGGACGTGGTTTGAGGGAACTGCGAATTTTTGCAATATTTTTTAAACCGCTCTTTCCCGAATATATTTTCAGGGTCGGAAACCCTTTGAATAATCTAGGAATTGGACCGTAATTTTTTCCTAAATCAGAGGAAAAGTGGAAAGCGAGGGAATCAGCCTGTAATAACGATTATAATTATTACAGCAACTGTCTATGCCTCGTTGTCGTGGAATGCGCGGTTTTAGCACGGCAACATATCGGCCATGGGCATTCGGCAGATGGGAAAAAGAAGGACAAAGCTTCGTATTGATTGGAAAATCGCCAGACTGGAATAAAACTTTTCTGATATCGTCGTGCCCCACACATAGCTACGGTCAAATATATATTTAATTCGTCAATGAGTGTCGCATTTCGATTATTTAATCGCTTGAATAAATCCTCGTGTACGTATATATGTCCGAGTCAGTGAAATCCGGAGTGAAATTTCTCCGTCTATGTATGAAATAATTGGTCATTTTCAGTCGCTTAATTAAAATATGGGTTAAGGGGAGATATAAACCTGGAAACAAGAAAAAAAGGCGATTTTCGAGAATTTTTGTCGGGGAAACTATTGGAATTATCGGATCGGGGTTTTTTCTAGTTAAAAATATACACTTTCAAGAATGTTTTCAATTTTTTTTTTTATTACAAAATGTTGCAAATTCACGGAATACCGGAGTCGTCTACGTAGTGCCGTAGAAAAATCTGCCAACACGGTACCCAGTGGCGATTCGTCAAAAAACATGTGAAACAAAAAATCAAACGGGATAATAAAATAGATACTACTATCTTGTCTTTGTCACAGCGGATTTGAAAAATATTGATTTTTGACAAAATGGCGGACGCTTGAACTCGACGGAGCGATTTTCAAGTAAAAATTCGTTCATATTTTGCAAAATAAAAAAAAAAAACTAAGAATCGGACAAAAAAAAATCCTGTGTCAAGCACTAGATAATTATGTATACGATAACCACGAAAAATTTCAAGTTAATCGGTTCAGTAGTTTTCGAGATATTTTGGGTACCAGCTTGAAAAACGCTGTTTTGAAAAAAAAGCGTTTGAAAATTTTGGGATGGATAAATCATGAAATTCGTTCAACTTGCACAGAGTCGTCGATACCAGCTCAATAATATAGGTTCCCTGGAATTTTTGAAATTTTTAAACTTTGAGAAAATCTAAAAATTGAAAAACCGATATTTCGGACGCTGCTAAGTGCATATTCCCCGTCAATTCGTCAATGACCGTCGCATTTCTATTATTTAATCGCTTGAATAAATCTTCTGGAGCCAAATTTCTCCATCCATGTCTGAAATAATTGATTTTTAGTCGCCTAATTGAAATTCGGGTTAAACATATCCCCGCGACCATACCGAAATCCATTTCTCCACCGACGAGGTAGGGACACAGACATCTTTTATGAATGAAGTTCATTCATAAACCAGCTGGTCTCTGGGCACGTACACGATGGCATTCGCTACCGCGAGGAACGTCGTCGACTAGCCTAGAATTTTTCTACTCACTCATCGACGCCGAGCACCGGCACGTAGCGATCCCGTTCTGTTCTGACCTCGTCATTCACACATATCCATACACACGTCTAGCTGAGGAGATTCCGGCATTAGAATTGCGGCGAAATTTTTATACACGAGATAAAATCGTCGAAACCCGAATTGGTCGAAAGGGCGGAAATTCGGAAGCATCGATGATCCTCGTTCAACTAATTCGAACCGAATAATCGATGCAGAAATTCGACTCGGAGTAATTGAAGAGTCTTCGTTCACCCGCATATTTGGCACAGAAATTGCACCGCGAAATCAGAACGGATCGGCTTTTATTCTCCGTAAATTATTTTCGGCGAATAAATCAGGTGGGAATTTATTCAGGTAGCATTAGGTAGACGCAGCGATCGTCGAATGACACATATGCAATTTGTAGTTCCGACAAGTTTGATTGATAATTGAGAAATTGCAGAAATTAGGCCGTGACGTCAGATCGAGGATATTACTGTGATTGAGCACTTACTTCTCTCGACGCGGTGCGAAGAGTCCAGCGAAGGTCACGCTTCTATGCTTCTACGCAGCTGACCATCGCTATCTTTGTCACCTCGTTCACACTTTTGAATACCGACCCCCGTCCGTTGCAATTCGCAATCAGCGATAAGCTAGAATTCGCGTAATCAATCGCACTCGATGTATTCCCGCACAAATCCCGATTCCGGGTCTCTTTTGGCTTCTAATTCTTCGGAAAATGAGCCATTATTGTTTCAGCGTTTCAAAATTTGGCGGGAAAACGATCGGTCTCTGCGACGACACCGCGATGGTTCACGAATTCTAAGTTTCGTGCGATTATGCTTCAAAGACGAGGTTCTTGGATCCTGAGGTTCTTTCGGATCGCTGATTCCGAATCTGAGGTCTGAAATTCAAAATCCCAAACAGCGGATCCGATCCAAACATCTGAATCATCCGAATTCATGATTTTAGTCGCATAAATGTTCCGAATTCGGATTTTTCGACCTCAGATTAGAAATCGGCGACCCAAAAGATCCCCGAGTGCGAAAATGAATGCAAGGAAGGAATTTCCACGTTCAAAGATGAATGGAAACAGATCGAATCGTCGTGGTCAAGTTACACACGTTATCGTCGGACCTCTGAACCGAGACGTTGACGAGTGTCACTAATCGGAATCAGTTATATGGATGTTGAATTTTGCGGTCCAAAGATCGCGCGACACTTGCCAACACCATCTCGGCGACCTTCGTATCAGACCGCTGGCTATGTAACGTAATAAATGAGATTAAGCGAGTTGTACTTCGTTGAGAAGACTACAGTGCCTGACTTCCGAGCTTCGGAGTTCTCCGCACGTACGTATCTCGCGGGATTTGGCGAGACGGAAATCAGAGACATTTATATCGTTGAAGGACTCTTCAGGAAATATCATGCGATGAATCCTCGTGCAGGAATATGGCCAGGAAGAATACTCTCCTCTGCAATCGTCGTTATTGATTTTCCTCGGCTACACCCTCTTCCCTCAACGTCTGCTTCCCCTGTATTACCTCATGTCCGGGGACATAAATCTCTCGCAGAACTCGTCCCGAAGATTTGGAGACGTCACTTTCAGCTGTCCTGTTTTACCGGCCGATTCTCCCCGTTCCCTGCCTGCCTGTCTCTCTCTGAAACTGTACCGAAGAGTCGGGGAAGTCGAGTGAAAGCAAAAAGAAAGGAAGAAAGAAGAAGACACAAAAAAAAGAGAGAAAAAAGGAAAAGACAAAATAACCGTGGAGGAACCGAACTGCCAACCGAGCGAAATGATTGGTTCGATTGCTTGGGGTCCATTTTACTCGGTCGATAAAGTAAATAGTGAATTCTCCGATACGTGGGGCCAATCTAGCCGGAGTAATATCACCAGGAGCACTGTATACTTATAAACGATTGTTTAATGTGTGGAGAATTCATGAGAAATTGCTGTTTTACTTTATCTTTATCCGTTCTCCAGCGATATTTAGCCATCGGAAAAAATACGTAGAAAACAATGTTTCTTCAAAAAAAAAAACGAAGAAGATAGGTTGGCAGTAGAAGATTGAAAACCGAATTTTTCGTTGTAGAAGTAAACGTTCGAATCGAACCAGGTATAGAAACTTTTGATGCTCATCATTTGATTGTAAAATCCTGTAAAATCCTGTATAAAAATACTCCTGTCAAAATTTGAGCTCTTAATATTAATATTAAGAGGTGGCGCATCGCGAGTTTCTATTTCCCATTTAAATAAGATAGGAATTTTTTTTTTTTTTTTCTGTTTGAAATTTTATACCTCGGTAATGGCATATCGTACAGACAAGCCCGTGGCATATTTATACAGAGAATTGAATGCTCTACAAAAAAGGTCTCTTATAATTTTTTGATAACTCAACTCTTTTTAATACTAATCTAATTTATTTATACATTCTTGGTTTTCTAGGTGAGTATTAAAAAGAGTTGAGTTATCGAAAAATCATAAGAGACCTTTTTTGTAGAGCATTCAATTCTCTATAAAAATATGTCATTGCCTTCTCTGTACGATATGCCATTACCGAGGTATAAAATTCCAAACAAAAAACAAAAAATTTCCTATATTATATTCAAATGGGAAATAGAAATTCGCGATGCGCCACCTCTTAATATTAATATTAAGAGCTCAAATTTTAACAGGCGTATTTTTATACCTGAATCAAAACTTTTGAACCTGTGTGGAAAAGAAACAAAATATTTTTTTTTTTTTTAACCACCCTACTTGATCATGGCGATCATGGAACCTTCGCTGTGGATTGTAATACTTACCGAGAAACTGATGCGGTGTGTCGTATCCTGGAACATAGTCTCTCGCCTCTCTACCATCATTCGCCATGCAACATGCAACATGCGGTCATTTTTCGACGAAAAATGATAATAATCTTTCGAAAAATCGTATCGTTTTCAGTGTCCAGTGAATATGACTGGGTCTAGGATCGTCTCTTTAACTTCGTGCCACATGCGAAGCCAATTATATTGGCTCGCTGCCTTCTGTACTTACGTTAGGCACTTCTTTCGCTTTGCCGCAGCTCGAGGCGAGTTATTTACAAAGCGACGAGTAAGCAATCGAGGGAAAAGGCTCTGCGAGAGAGAGGACCTGAGTGTTTCATGTATAATGCATGGCAGACAGGCGCCAGCCGACCTGTCCTCTGCAGGGGCAGCTTGGCGCAGGTGATATAGATTCAGCATCGTTTATTGGCTCTGCTCTGCAGTCTCATCTGTAACTTCAAGACTCTCCTCGCGCAGACAACAAAGTGCCGAACTTTATTCCTACAGCAACTCAATTAGCCATTCTCAAGAGGTGGAGGAACGGTTTCTGGTAATTCTATAAAGTCAAGAGCCCCCAGGGGTTTCGAGTTCACGAGATTCAAATGACACCCCTTACACTCTCACGATTCTAGATCGAACAGATTCATTTCCCTTCATATTTTTTTTTCACTTACTAGAACAAATTTCATTTCGAAATTGATTTTTTTTACTACGAACGCGATGGAATTGGACCAAGTCCTTGTCGAATTTGCGAAGGATCAGTCATAGAATTGTCCTGGGTATGAATAAGTCGCTTTAATCGATTATCTGTCTCAAGACTTTTCAGAAATTTGACAAACTTTTATGAGATACGTATCCGATCCTGGGCGAAGACGCGTGTACAGTGCATACATCAACGTCCGCTCAGGTGCGAAGTTAGGATCAATTCGTTCTTGTAGAGGGTAGGTAAAGGAACCAATCAATCCTGCGAGTCTTCTTCGAGAAAAACGGCACCTACCTATCTCTCGCGACATACCGGGAATAGATCGACCCCCGATAAATCGACGTTCTTCAAAGGGGATGAAAAACTTTTCAGCCGCGTAGGTGTACATCATGGAAAGTGATATTATATGATTTTATAAAATTCGAGAAGCCTTCTTTATTCCGATGTTTTCGTATCTTCGAAAGCTAGAGAAGAAGAAGAAGAAGAAGAAGAGAAAAAAAAAAAACAACTCAGGACCTATTTGGATGGAAGAAAAAGTCGAAAAGTTCTTTTTCTGTTTACGAAATATCGAATCTTGCCGGGGTTCATATCGCGGAATGATTTTACCTTTCCTTGCGAAGATAGGACGCGGTTAATAAGCAAAGTTTTGAGGATGTAAAGGAATTAATTAGGTCCTCGAATCTCTGGCTTGACCCTCGGCTAACGCTCGTCTTATTTCCGACCTTTTTTTTTCCTTGTACCAGACCATACCTACCCCTCAACTTTTCACTACCCTAATACCGTTTCCCCGGGATATAAAATGCGCTTATCCGATTTTCGGACGTACGAAGAGTCAGCCTCTCATCCACCCCCTCGTTCTTTCTCTTTTTACAAAGAATCTCTGCCCTTCTCGCATATCTCACATATCTATCGATAATTCCATAAATCGTTCAATTTTCCTATAGAAAAAAAGCGCAAAAATAAAAAGAAATAAAAATCTAGAGCTTGCTACATCCGATTGACATTCGATATCGAAAGTGTCCAGCGTAGCACGCTTCTTCGCTATATGGAATAACTTCGAGCTGGTATTTAGAGTCCTTACGTTAATTGAGTTAATGGTATTGTCAGCCATATTGGTTGCCCTAAATCTAAGTCTGGCTTCTGCAGTTCTCTGGCTACAATTCTGATGTCCACGACGATATAATCTTGATATCGATGAAATTCACCGCAGGTCGTATATGTGGAATTCCTGTCATCTCCAATAATTTACTCGCATTGCCAATTAGACAGTTTTTCTACAGGTGCATTAGGGTGCTCAAAAAAAAACATTTTTTTTTTCAAGTCCTATCATCTCAAAAGTTTCTAGTTGGTATAAAAAAAATTCTCCCACAAGGACAGCTCGATATTTTGATTCTACGTGACGCTCAACGGTTTACCGTTTTCCCATATAAATAACACGTAGAAAAAAAAAATTTTTTTTGTATTTTTCAAATAAAACTACTAAACATTTTTTTTCACAATTTTGATGGACATATTCTTGTAGGAAATTGAATTGTCTACAAAAAAGCTCTGATATGATTTTCTCGCAAACCTAACGGGTAAAACGTTATCAGACTTTGAATACTCGCAACTAAGTGGACATAGTTTGAATTTTTTTTATTTCCAAAAAGAAATTCGACTGCAATATGAGCTAGTATCGAGACTTATATGTCTCTTTTTGACCACTGAGTAATTATTCGCAGTGTAAAAACAATATAAATCATACAGTAACATCCGGTGAAATACAAAATGCGTTCTAAAATCATATACGATTAGGTTTAACTTTGTTGCGAGTATTCAAAGTCTGATAACGTTTTACCCGTTAGGTTTACGAGAAAATCATATCAGAGCTTTTTTGTAGACAATTCGATTTCCTACAAGAATATGTCCAGCAAAATTGTGAAAAACAAATTTTTCGTAGTTTTATTTGAAAAATACAAAAAAGTTGAGCGTCACGTAGAATCAAAATATCGAGCTGTCCTTGTGGGAGAATTTTCTTATACCTACTAGAAACCTTTGAGACGATAGGAAAAAACTTTTTTTTTTGGAACACCCTAAGGTGCATAATCGGTTTCGGGAAAATCGAATGCTGTTGCCTGCAGTTTACCACTTCCGGTAATTTTCCCCGCGTTTAAATGACCTCGCGAAATCTTGGACTCCTTTCGCGGAGGGATGTCGTCTCTTGCCCCTGTATAACGTCTCCTATTTCCTTATTGATTAAACCCAACAGCGATATACGACCGAACGTGACTTCGTGTTCATTTCTGATTATTCCAGCGGTAGCCTTGACGTCTGTAGATGACCTTATAGCTAGCTAATTCTGCATTGCAGCTCGATCAGAGCTGGCATATCGTGATTCAGAAAATTGGCGTCCAATTCTCGCGAGTATTTTTTGGAAATCTTCGCCCCTCGGCGAACTCGAGATACAAATTTTCTGATATGGACTAATTCCTCAGATCCCAACGTCACATGTGATCCGAGGTGACTGAAAATGCCGAATATCGTATCGTGAAAGGAAGGGAAAATAAGAAAGAGAAAAAGTTCGGGGCGAGGGAGAGAGAGCGGTGAAATTTTCCAGTTCGAACACGTAGAGGAAAAGATTCCGAAAATTGTAACAGACGTACCTCTCAAAGACTATATTATTTCCTCAAGTCCTTCGCAGGAGCCGAAATAAGTCCCTCGGCAAAACGTGACGGATCTTTCATCCTCGCGGACAGAAGTTCCCTTTTTTCCCCCAAAAACAGCCCCGTGCACGGTTACGGTTGTAAGAAACTCTCGAAAATATCAAGCCTTCGTTCTTTCATTCGGAGAGAATATTCGCGATATCAAAGATCCGCAAAGAAAGGATAGACATTTTTCGGGGAGGCGAATTACGCTCGAGAGATTTCGACGCCCTGATGAACGAAAAAAAATCGGATTTCACCACCGCAAATGATTCCTCTTTTCGTTAGAGATTGATTTTCGAGACTGTTCGATAATTATATGGCCGAATAGCTATCGGACGATATTGGATCTGGAAAAAGGGAACACGGAATCAAAGGAAAGAGAAATGTAAACGGGGGATGAATTTCTTCGAGTATATCTTAGAAAATACTGAAAAAGTAGAACCTCTTGAAACTGCGGAATGGAACTGGAGCTGAAGGCACATAGCTGTGTCTGAAGTCTGACACAGATACAGAGAGGAGAGAAAAGGCCGGCCTGAACTCATATCGAATTCCGTGTGCCGCCCAATCGTTTTATTATACCGTGGTGAAAAACTTACCCCTACATCCTGACCACTGTTCAAAAATCCTCGCGGATACCCGGCCGCTTGTCGCAGCCTTTTCTCATCGCTAAAAATCGCGAGGAGATACGACAGCCGGCGTGAAAAGCTCCAGAAACTTAGCAGCTTTTATGCAATTTCATCTTACAGTTCAAGTATTCGTTTCGCTCATACCTTGGACACTTTTTCGATGTGCTCGAAATCGAGGCTTTTTCCGTCATCGCAGGTTGAATGAATTTGCGCTAAAATCTTCAAGAAAATTTTCACGACTTATGATCGAGCTGTTTTAGCTCTCGTTACTCCGTTCGATTACCTACTCGACTTAGTCGACTAGCTTTTGCAACTAGAAAGTCGATCGGTCTACGAGCTCGCCTCAGGTCTTCGTGGGCTTCATGGGCCCCATGATATTCTAATTTTACGACTCGGACACAAAGTGGAAACAATGTCCTCTCCGCTATATACTGCGAAGGTCTTGGTAACACGACCCTAGTTTATCTCGGAGGATCTAGATTGCGATGTAGGTAGTCCAGAAGTTACTCAGCATCAGTTTACACAAAGATGAATTGAAAGGGTCCAGAATACGAAAAACTATCGGCGCTAGAAATGACCGATCGGTTTTTAACGGCAAGTAGTACATCAAATTTCTCGATTCCTCGATCGAAGACAAATGCCAAAGCTCTACCCCAAATCTCTAAAGTCTCATGGAATCTTTCGAAATCCCTGAAGCCCCGTGAAACTTGATAAAATCTGATGAAATCTTTTTACAAAGAGTAACGAAATCCCCTGAAGTTCCATGAAGTCATGAAATCCTGAGAAATTCTCCTAAAATGTTGAAAATTTTTTCGGAAATGATTCGGATTTGAAATTTTTTGAAGTTTCGAAGTCCGGTGTAGGTAATTTTCGTAAATGATGTGTGATGGAGATTCAAAATTTCGCGTGATAATGAGGGGTCTAGGAATTCGATTCCCTCTAATCGTGTGATTCGAGGTTCTGGTTGCTGACAGGGTTGGCACTTTTCTGCTTTTACATTTACCACGAGGGTCGGTTTACGAGCTCGTTCCCTATCTATATCCGACGAAATAACGTGGCGTTTCAGCTAACTCCAACGTTCAGTTTTCCCTTTATCAGTAACCGTCGATGTTTCGCACTAGGGTAACGAGAAAAAGTGCCGCGCAATAGACACGTGCGCCGAGGGAGGATCGTTAGACCGACGTTTCCACCTTGCTGAAAAATTTTGTACACATCTCCGCGCTTCTGAACCTGCGGGGGATCAGACTGTCGTTTTTCCGGCATGTGCCAATGTTTCACAAAATTCTATCTCCAGGATTCATACTATCGTCAAAGGACTCTGGTAGGTTTGAGCCCTTGCCATGGGTGTGAGTGCCGTGGCTCTTCTTCGTTTCGCGACGATTCTGCGATGCTCGGATCGGCTCTGTTTCCAGCGAACGAATGTTTTTGCTGGCTCATTAACTGGGAGACATAATTACGAAATTCTGAAGCTATTTCTCGATGTGATATCGCGAGATATCGATAATGGAATTGACCTTTATTGATCGTATTCGCTCGCCGGAGAAAAAAGACCAACGATTATATTGCGCAAGCGTGTATCACTGATTTGATAATCTAAAATTAACGTTGAACATCATCAGTTTCGATGATAATTATTCATAATAAATACGAGTAAACATATTTTCGTCAATTCAATCGTGATAATGCATACACTATCTATCTATGTACACTAGGGTGATTCAAAATTTTTTTTTTTTTTCCCAAACAGGTTCAAAAGTTTCATTCAGTTATAAAGATACGCCTGTTCAAATTTGAGCTCTTAGTATTAATATTAAGAAGTGGCGAATCGCGAATTTCCATTTCCCATTTAAATAACATGGGAAAATTTGTTTCTGCTCATTCTGATTTTTATAACTAGCTAACGATGCGTCATACGGAAAATCTACAAACATATTTTTGTAGAGAATTAAATGCTCTACAAAAAAGGTCTCCTGCACTTTTTTGATAAACTTATTTTAGAAACTCATTTTTTGTCAGAAAGGTGGTTCTTTGAACTCGAATATCATTTGAATGGCTAAGTTTATCAGAAAAGTGTAGGAGACCTTTTTTGCAGAGCATTCAATTCCCTACAAAAATATGTTTGTAGATTTTCTATATGACGCATCGTTAGCTAGTTATAAAAATCAGAAGGAGCAAAAACAAATTTTCCCGTGTTATTTAAATGGGAAATAGAAATTCGCGATGCGCCACCTCTTAATATTAATATCAAGAGCTGAAATTTTAACAGGCGTATTTTTACACCTAAATGAAACTTTTGAACCTGTTTGGAGGAACAAAAAAAAATTTCGTTTTTTTTTTAATCGCCCTAATATACACGGAATTCTCTGTCGCCCCTGAGCCCGGGTAAGCCCAAAGGGGATTGAAGCTAGAAACTCGGAATCCACCACGACCCTCCACTTGCGATCGAATTCGGCCACTGCAATTTCTCTGAGAAGAAGCGTAATAGAATCTTCGTTCGACGGAAAGGGTCTCGTTTTTTCATTTTTATTTTTATTTTTCTCGTTTTTTTTTTTCTACGAGGGATAAAATTTGCTGAAAGATCGGCTGAACCGAACTTGCAAACACTACTCACTTTGCACGCCCGATTTTACGGGCAAGAAACCTTGAAACGTCTCAAACGATGCGGTGAACATTTCTGAACATTTTTGCCCTCGCGACTGTTTGGACTTTGAATTGCATTTTCTAATACAAAGCTAATCGAGATCGCAGCAAAGGGAACACCGAGATACGCTATCTATCGATTATCGTGTAGGGTTTTGTTCGTTGTGGGTAACGAAGCGAAATTATTGTTCTGCGTTCAAAATTTCGACAATACTTTTACACATTATTGGCTCGCCTCGTAGTGACGTCATTTTACAACGTTCCCTTACGAATTTAAAAAAATTCTCGATCCAATTATGCGACGAATTTCCAATTTTTTGAATCGAAAATCGCGTCACTCCTGGAGAATACAGTAAAATTTATTTCCAAAAAATGTGGAGGAAAATTTTTCACGATTTCGTGCTCTTCGGTCCGGAATATTCATTCGGGCTTTTGCAAGGCTGGTACCTCCGTTGATTCAGACTTTTCCGATAAGATCCTTGCCGCGGAACATGGCCTGATTTCTACATAATTACTTCCAAATCTCGTACACCAATGCCGACGGCTCTGCTCGAGTTTAAATAACCTCAAACGCGCTAGATACTACCAACCTGACGCCACCAAATTGCCATTGCCAAGGCGTACACATACATATACAAATACATCCGCATACACACACACGTACGTATTCCTTTGCACATAGCTATACACACGGGGACGTAAGTGTACCCACCTATCTCTGTTGACCCGAAATCCACATGGTTCCATAGATGTTATCTTGGCTGGTGTCCAGCTTCGTGAGGTTACGTGGGTATAAGTCCACACGTGTCTACCTATAAGCGGCATGTGTACAGGGCGTATATTTTAACTCTGCAGAGACTTCTGGGGTGTGTAGGGGCTGCTTAAACAAGCATTTCGAGGTGATACACCCATGATCGGAAACTCATCGTAACGGCTTTGAAAAGCTTTGAAGGATTTGGTACCGCGCGCTTGTTCGTAGCGTAATGAATCAGATGCGATCACTTTTCACCCAATTTTTTATTCAGCCGTAGACAACGTTACAGAGTCCTCGTGCGAAATCAACAAAACGATAAACTTTGCAATGAAAAAAAATAACAACACTTTTTCAAATCCCGTTTAGAAGCACTGGAAAAAGTTTTGTTATTTTTTTTCACTTTTTCAATTATCTACTCGTTTAAAAACGGTTTCGAGGCGATTATTCGCTGCTTCTATGTTGACAACTATAAAGAAAGCAGTGGAGTTTGCGTGAAATTTTTCACTCCGGTTTACTCAGCGAATTTGAAAAAAAAAAATTTTGAATCTTCAATATCTAGCATTAGTTTTTTTTTTTTTTTTGTTTTTTTTTCTGTGGATAGAAGAAATCCTCGACGAATCTTCGAGAACGGTGAAATCTTCGGCGGGTGAAATTTTCGCAAATTTGTGCAAATTTTAAGGGACATTGAAGATATACAGCTGCCGTACTTATCGTCGCGAATAATTTTTTTTCTGTCTTCTCTGACTTCGAAGCTTTGCAGGCACAAAACCAAAGGTAGAAAAGATACTTTCGTACCGCAGTCGAGGACGCGGTAGCCGAAAGAAGCTGCTTGTTAAAAGTTCCCTGATTTCAAGCTCCGGTAAACCGCACGAAAGGTTTTTTTTTTTTTTAGAAAATCCACCGCCTCAGATACAACCTTCTGACGGAATATACAACGAAAAAAGCGATTCTCTCTTCCTTTTTCTAAGCAAACTTAGAATTTCAGGGAAGCATCGTGCATTCAATGAAATTTCGATTCCCCGATTTTTCGCAGACCTTCTAAGCTGTATATTAGACTGGTCGTTAAAAATCAAATTTTTTCCGACGCCCCCTAAAAAGCTTCCTTTTGATAAAAAATCGCGAGGTAATTTTTTTTTTTTTTTAATTAAAAACAACACGTGCCACAAGACGATCTAAGTTCATTTTTTGCTAAAATCATGTTTTTTTTGGAAATTCCTTATCACAAATACTATTTTTCCTGAAATATAAACAATTTTGGAACTCAAATGAATAAAATTTCGAAATTTTTTTCACTTGACGTTGTCTAGTTAATAAAAAATGAAGGATATTTAAATTAATAATTTTATTTCAAAACTAAATTAGTATAAACTTATTTTTTATAAGCAGATTTATCAATTCCAAGGCTCAAGTGAACTTTCTTCAGTATTTTTTATACTTTTACTTCTGCAATGTATTTCCAAAAAATAACATGATTTTACCAAAAAATGAAGCTTTTTAGGGGGCGTCGAAAAAAATTCAATTTTTAACGACGAGTCTACTGTATATAGAATTGAAAAATTTATTAGAACGTAGAGACACAGATCAGAATTTCAAGTGCGAACGCTAATTCTCACGTAGGAAATAATTCTACCTAAAAAAAAAAAAATCGTGTCGAAACGAAGATTCTATGAGATCGAGCTAGAATTTATATTCCGATTCCGGATATTCCGGCGAACCAAAGCTCTCGGATTTCTTTCACACGTTTGTCAACGCGTCAATTTTTAACGATACGCATTTACACTGACGCGGTTTATCACCGGATTACGGGTAAACCTATACGTCGGCTAAGTACCTATCGTATAGTTAACTACAATCGTTAAATATTATATCGGCAGCGATACCTCTTCGACGATTGTTATTTTAGGTACGGGCGAAGTTTTGAATCTCGAAGGCATTAATTTCGCGATAAATTTTTTCGGCTCCTTTTTACCCATATCGGGCTTAAAAATTTTAACGGCGACAATATTTCACAGAGAATATATCCCACGACGAGGGTCGACGGGGTTGATTCGTGGCGATATTTCAAATCGCACGTGTCCATCACCGCTGACGTTATTTTCGCACTGTTTGTCACTCCCCGGAGATAAAGGACGCCGGTACGAAAGCGAATGTTTTTCGTTTGTAATTCATACACGGTATTTTTCCTCCCACGTATAAAAAACAAAGAAAGAAAGCTGATTCTAGGTAAAAATTTAAAAAAAAGCACCTGAAGAGAATCCGCAGCTTCTATACAGCGCGAATTTTACATCTTTGCGAAAAATAATTGCCAAAATTTATTACCTATTTCCCTTATATTGAAAAAAAAAAAATTTATTTCTGTTACAGGTAAGATTTCTCCACGATATCTCATCGCGACTGCTTCTTACACATCGTAATCCAGGTGAATTGTTAAAGTAGAAAAATTCCGGTGCTAGATACGCGAGTAAAGTTAAAACGGATTAAGGATCGGGATATTTAACCCTAATCCGACCTAAAGATCGAATAAAATATTCATTCACGCTGTTAATTTGTTACTCACGATGCTAGATCCCGAATAATTCGATAGCTAAGCGGATAACGTCGGTGAATAAGGATCTACCGATTTACCAGCATGGATAAGCGTTCGGGAACTCGAAGAGCCGATCGTTTATACTTTTGAGCGATCCACGTGTAGGTAGAGTAGGGTAGTTCGAAAAAATGTGTTATTTTTTTATTTTTTTAACTCTTACCCTCCCAGATGTTTCTGTTTGATGAGAAAAAAATCCTCACAGAAGAGGGGCGCTGTAGCTCAACCCTAAGAGGTCGCTATTTTTATTTTAGTTTCCTATTCATTTGACATGGGAATTTTTGTTTTTTCATTAAAATTGAAATTACACCTAATCATTAAAATTTTTGCAAATGGCCATTATATATTCCGAAAGCTGACTCTTTGAGCTTTTCAAAACTCTATAATAACGCATGATTATGATAATTAGAAGACCAGTTACAGCCATCTGAAAATTACTAAATTTTCTTCGTAGTCAGAAATTTAGTAATTTTTAGATGGCTGTAACTGGTCTTTTAATTATCATAATCATGGGTTATTATAAAGTTTTGGAAAGCTCAAAGAGTCAGCTTTCTGAATATATAATGGTTACTTGCAAAAAATTTTAATGATCAGGTGTAATTTCAATTTTGATGAAAAAACAAAAATTTCCATGTTAGATGAATAGGAAACTAAAATGAAAATAGCGACCTCTTAGAGTTGAGCTACAGCGCCCCTCTTTTGTGAGGATTTTTTTCTCATCAAACAGAAACATTTGGGAGGGTGAGAGTTAGAAAAAAAAATAATAATAAATTTTTTTGAACCACCCTAAGGTAGAGAATAAAAAGAGCGAAAAATTGGCGACGATTTCTTGTCTCGTTCTTCGCTAAATATTGGCAAGGCTATATACGTGCCAAGGAATTAATATGGACTGACTAGACTTTGCGAGTCGGTCTCTTAAGGCAAAGAAACTTCGGCAGTTTCCTCGTCGCTCATTTCTCTACCCTATACGACGCGAAGTCCCTGAGGTTAAGTATAAGTAAGCCGGCTTACGTGGAGCAGATTCCCGAAGGATTTTGTCCGCGTTCTTCTCTTCTGTCTACAGCATTTACGGTACCTACCTAATGCCGTGGAATATTCAGACCCTGATTTCTTCGGATAAGACCGAAAATCGACTTTTCATACGAACTCATCGACACCCCGGAAATCATCTTTTCGAATCACCAAAAATTAGGAGGGTACAAGTCGCATCGTGATTCGAAACTTTGAGATTTTTCGACTTCAAGCCAGCTTTTTGTAAACTAGAAAAAAAATATAATTTTTCCAAAATCCCCTCCAAATTTCAAAAAGTTTCGACCAATTTGGTTGGACTCAATCTCGAAGTTCCATAAAATCTGAAATAATTTTGAATCATGTCTGAAAATTTTGCGAATAGAGGCGGAATCAGCGATCGTAAGAAATTAATTCCAAGGTATATCGGTGATTCTGTTCTAACCGTTACTTTTTCGATTAAACATTTTTTGATTCTATAATTAGACTTTTCTAGTTTTTTAACGCATATTATTACTCTCTTTTATTGTGAAAATGAAAGTCCGAGAGGATTTCGCTACAACTTCAAAATATCGAGAATGAGAATCAAATTTCAAATTTTCCGTGCCACGGTACCGACTCGTTCGTCCACGGTACTGACGTAAAATAAATTTGGTGGACATTCTTCGGAAAAATTATTACGAATCGTGTTATAATTTATTTATGAATTGCAATTATAACATTAATTAGATTTATGGATTAATTAGTTCGGATCATTTATCGCGACAAAGAAATTAACGAATTCATAGGTAAATTCTAGAAATGGACGTGACACGGTACTGACATTTGAGTGATTTGAACCGTAAGTTTCCTCTGGACCGCAAGTTATATTATACGAAAGAAGCGATGAAATATGTTCACGAGGATCGTATTGATACAAAAATTTTATGAATAGATTGTTAATGGATGACCAGTGAGAGCGAACGGTACAAGACATTAACAAACACTGTTAGAATGGAATCACCCATATATATTCAACCCTAGAACGATCGGAGTCATATTATACCGGTGCTGCGTGCACGCAGCTTTTTAGGACTCGATATTTTTCCCGAGGATCTTTAAACGGATCCTTGTTCGTAAATTCCTGGGATTCTCCGCCTCTGAAGACGGGGTAGAACGCTAATTGGGTCAAGAGAGATTAGCGGAATGTGCAAACTGCTTTGCGGTGTCAGCTGTTAAGAGTAAAAACTATACTTATGTACCTACGAAATTAAGCACAGCGATAAGACTACCCGAACAAGCTCGCCCATAATTTAATCGAGCAAAGATCCAGCTTGTAGGGTATAATCGCCAGAGTTCACCGTTGATTAATATTACACTCTTTCAGTAATTGAGATTAAAAAATTTGATAAAAGCTTACAGGATTTACGAACCAGATTACACGGACCCAGCTGTTTACTTTAACTCACAATCTGCCCTTTTCGGAGATCGGTACACATATCCGTATATTTATGTTTTATAGGCGAAAAAAAAAAGGTTTGCGGATGTGAACCTCTTTCTCATTTCTCTTTCGCACATCGAGAAATAACACGGAGCATTATCTTCGAACGATTTGGTAACTTACTCACAATTCTTCGGAGCAAAGAGTAGATTACATTTCGAGAAGTGTAATTGTTTCGAACAGGTTTCACCCGGGAATTTCAAGCCTCAAGTTCCTACCTAAGCTTCAAGGTATCTCAAAACTTCCATGAGAACTTTTGAGCAGAAAATAATTCATCAATATTTCGTCTGATTGCAATTCGGTAATATTTTTAGACTTTGCGCAAACGTTGACTGTGTACGAGGAAACGGCCAGCTTTGTGATTTGATTTTTAATACGAGATTTAATGCATATGCATAGGTACCTGCTCATGCTGTTTTTATTACACGGTTCAGCTCGTTGCGGAATTTTCATCGTTTCGCTATACGCTTCGAACGAGCTAAATCCGCGGTAGCCGCACCGCGGAGAGTCGGGAGTCAGAGAAAAACGATCGTTGCCCTAGGAATTTCGAAAAGTATGAAAATAAGGCGAGAGAATTGTACCGTTGGGTACTGTTCGTCCCCTCTATGCAATAAACGAGTAAAATTGGGTAGAAATTAGCTTCTTTCTAGTTTTTTGAAAATCCGGGGAATCCCGCGGCGAAAGGCTCGCCCGAAGCCCTTTTTATCCACGCTTTACACGTTACGCACACGTGGGCACCGCTGCTGCTATTTCGGAGCTGTTCCCCCTAACGAAATCTGCCACTGACCCAAATTTAGAGATCGGAACCTATCGCTGTTCTCCTCTCTTCCTTTCGGCTCGCTTCCGGTTTCCACTACGCTTATATTGAATATAAAGAGCTTTCAGCGGTTCCATTCTTATGTGATTGAAATTCTCGGGAAGGGATTCCGCCACGACTAATATTCCGATCGAGATTACAACTCGGCGAAAACCTCGGGGATAAAAATTCGGAAGAAAGGGAATAATTCCCGCGCATTCATCTCGTCCGCATCTCTATTCAAACCACTGAGATAACATAACTCTTCGAACTCGCTAAACAGAACCGGACGTCGAAATTTGCGAGGCTTTAGAGGCGATTTTTGTTTATTTCTAATCGTGTCGATATTTTTGATGAAATTTGGTGCGCGATTCTAACGAAATGGAAGAGGAATGAAAAAAGGGTGAAAGAAGTGCAGTAAAATTGATATTCAAGAAGTTTGAGGGAAAAAATTGTCTCCGTTTATCAGGAACGGCCTCTCGTGAATTTCGAATGACATAGAGTCACGACCGTGATGGGAAACATGAAGAAAGAGAGTTTTAAGGGTATCTCACGTAGATTGGGGAGCGACTACGAGTTGACTATAAAGTAGCTTAGCTTGGTTGAAAACTATTTTAATTTCGAGAAAGTTTTGAGCGGGTCGTTTCACCTCGGAGCACAAAGCCTCGTTTTTCGTTAGAGATTCTCTACTATCTGAAGCTAATTTGACTTCGCAAAGCTACCGTCATCGTCCGCGAACGAATGGGGGAATTCTTCGCTTTTTAAACGGAGGAATAAAGTATCAGAAATTTGAATGCAAAAAAATTTCTTCGCGACTTTAAGCAACGATTTCTATGCCTTTCCGCATTTTCCGGCTTCTAACCGATTGCTTCATGTTTGTTGAAGAGTTCTTCAACATTTCTAATGATCTTTATCGGTCAATTCATAGATGGCGTTCTAAAAACTGGTCATATATGAAAATTCAGCAAAAATGGCCTTTTTCGGAAAAAAATTCATTACTCCGCCATTTTTAAATACTAAGGGCTAAAATTTTAGGATCGTACGCGGAACATATACCACTACCATAGAAAAATAACAGTATCCGCCGTTCATTCGAAAAGTATATTTATTTTGCAAAATTACTGGCGGGAAAAATGAAAAAAATCACAAATCATAAAATTTGCTACTAATTTGTTACTCGTATCAATTTCAAAGGTCTTAGACCTCTAATTTCACTTTTTCTGAGCCTAGTTACCCCGTGTGGCCGCTAAGGGTTGACTTAGCCCTGATACGACTCTCGTCATTCTTCGACCCAATTTCTTTCCAGAACTTTCATCCCCATCCCTGAGACCTTTTCAAATCTGTAAATAAATTCTCGTTTATCATTTGCAACCCGCTGTCCCGTGAATGTCCGAGAAAACGAAAAACTTTCGATGACTAATACCCACGAGCTTTATTTGTTTCAACTTTTCAAAACTTTTTCTCTGTATTATTCCAGCGGTCATTTGTCACGGGATTTTAGTAGAAACTGGCCACTGCTTCTGCATGAAAAAAAAACCTTCGTACGATACGATTTTCACGCGTTATTCAAAATTATTTCGGATCTTGCGAAGCTTCGTCTTTCATAGATCGATTGCGCTGAATCATTTGGATCATTTTAAGTCATTTTCTCCAAACGTTGGGGAAAAATAGACTCGATCTGTGGAAATCGATGTCCATAGAATGTCAAATAATTTCTAATCACGTCTCTGAATGCGAGCGATAAACTGTGAAAAAACTGAGGCGATAGTGATTCGAAAAAAATTCTATTTCGATAAAATCCGAGCTGGTTTCCCTCCAGTTAAGTCGAGTAATGTGTGTTACGAGATAATAACACTTGCGAGACGACTAGGAGAAGATCCCTCTCGTTTCGTTGCTTGAATTTATATTAAACTGTCGTTTACGTGCGTTTATCTTACAAATGACTCATCATTCATGATTCAATGTAGACTGATGCAAGTCGCGACATAGTTTAACTCTGACCTTTCGGTGCACGGTGAATCAAATACACAGTCTAACTCAATTTTCCTTTATTTACTGCCACGTGAAGTGTTTAACGTAATCATTTATGCTCTGTAATCACCGATATTCCGAACATTGAAGCATATGGGTGATTCCATTCTAACAGTGTTTATTAATGTCTTGTACCGTTCGCTCTCACTGGTCATCCGTTAACAATATATTCATAAAATTTTTGTACCAATACGATCCTCGTGAACATATTTCATCGCTTCTTTCGTATAATATAACTTGCAGTCCAGAGGAAACTTACGGTTTAAATCACTCAAATGTCAGTACCGTGTCACGTCCATTTCTAGAATTTACCTATGAATTCGTTAATTTCTTTGTCGCGATAAATGATCCGAACTAATTAATCCATAAATCTTATTAATGTTATAATACAATTCATAAATAAATTATAATACGATTCGTAATAATTTTTCCGAAGAATGTCCACCAAATTTATTTTACGTCAGTACCGTGGATGAACGAGTCGGTACCGTGGCACGGAAAATTTGAAATTTGATTCTCATTCTCGATATTTTGAAGTTGTAGCGAAATCCTCTCGGACTTTCGTTTTTACAATAAAACAGAGTAATAAGATGCGTTAAAGAACTAAAAAAGTTTAATTATAGAATCAAAAAATGTTTAATCAAAAAAGTAACGGTTAGAACAGAATCGCCGATATACCGTTTGACGATGAAGCGTAATTACACGTTTAGGATTTTTGTCACGGTTTGATGAAAATTTTGTTAATTATTATCAAAGACATCGTCTTTTTGGGCCTTCAGAAAATTAGAATTTTTTTTTCACGGTCAAAATGAGGAACTAGCACGCGTGTTACGAGTAGAAATAGTAGGTAAACTAATCCGTTAACACAAATTGGATGAAACGCGAGAGAGTTTATGGATTCTCTTGTCTAATTCGTCGCATAGCTCCTTGGTTTTTCCCCTCGCCTTGAGGGTGGAAAAAAAGTACGAAAAAGAACGAGAACAGGGTCGCAATTTGAAAAAGATTCCCGAGCGAAATTAAACTTAAATAGAAGAAAAGACGGAAACGGCGTCCACTTTATTCAGGATTCAATTCTTCGTGAAAATAGGACCGGATTAATTTCCTCTTTGTCCGTTAATAACGCTATTATGATTAAACCAAGCATCCAGCTCTTTCATCGAGTGATTAATATCTTATTTTTATCAGCTGAACTCTTCCGTCTCACAATCAGTCTCACTTTTACTCTCAGCCCGTTTTCTCCGGCTCTTCGAGATCTTTGATTCTCGGATTCATTGTACTTTCACTTTCACATATCTTTCGGTACCTTCTTTCGCTCGCTTTACTTTTTTTTTTTTTTTTTGTCTTATACTACCAGAATGTCAGGAGCCAGGTCGATGCTCCAAATTTTTGAAGTTCTGAACTCGTTTTGGGACGATTTCGAATTTTTAGAAACGTTCAAGTTTCTACCACCGAAATTGCGAAAGTCCAGAACTCCGAAAGTCCAAAAAAATCAAAAAATTTTGGTCCGTTTCTCAGGATGTATAAAAACAAAAAATAGTTCATTCTGATCGAGACGCTCTTCCTCTATGATCTTTAGATTCCGGAATTTCGGACCTCCGGCGTTCCTCGTTAGAAAATTTTGAAAATTTTCTTCAAATTTTCTAAAACTGAGAATTCCGAACTTCAGCCTGGCCCCAAATACCGGCAGTTGAAGTGCACGCAATTATGATGCAGATCGTGATATACAGATCGTGTAAACTCCGGAATAACACAATGTTCGGGAGAATTCGATTACAGGGATATTGTAGTAGAGCGTTAATTAATTATAACCTTAATTACAACAAGGATGAGTTGTTTGTCAGCTGCACGTGTGCCTAAGCATCGCGTGTAGTTCGAGCGAAATTCGGCACTGCAGCAGGGAGGAACCGTGGAAAGGGAGACTGTACAGAAATACAGAAGTTATACACGGTAATCGATTACGCCAAAATTCAAAAGGCCCCAATAAATGGTTTTTTGATAAATTCAAGCTGTCAACTCAGTGACTTGAAATTCCGATGCTTTCGTTAATTTTCTTCCATATTCATTGAGTCACGGCGAGCATTGAGTATTTTTGTCAAATTTTCATCTCTAAATCGGTGATTCTGTTCTGACTGTTACTTTTTTGATTAAACATTTTTTGATTCTATGATTAAACTTCTTTAGTTTTTTAACGCATATTATTACTCTGTTTTATTGTAAAAATGAAAGTCCGAGAGGATTTCGCTACAACTTCAAAATATCGAGAATGAGAATCAAATTTCAAATTTTCCGTGACACGGTACCGACTCGTTCGTCCACGGTACTGACGTAAAATAAATTCGGTAGACATTCTTCAGAAAAATTATTACGAATCGTGGTATAATTTATTTATGAATTGTATTATAACATTAATTAGATTTATGGATTAATTAGTTTGATCATTTATCGCGACAACGAAATTAACGGATTCATAGGTAAATTCTAGATATGGACGTGACACGGTACTGACATTTAAGTGATTTAAACCGTAAGTTTCCTCTGGACCGCAAGTTATATCATACGAAAGAAGCGATGAAATATGTTCACGAGGATCGCATTGATACAAAAATTTTATGAATAGATTGGTAATGGATGACCACTGAGAGCAAACGGTACAGGACATTAATAAACACTGTTAGAATGGAATCACCCAAATACGAATTTTCAACTATTTCTGAATTTTCCATATCCCAACGTTGTCATTTCTCATATCGCTATTCTATTTATTTATTTATCCTGTTCGCAGACAGAACCAAGTTCAATTTTAATCTGTCGAACAGAAATTCCGATTCCCCATTGATCGTGAGACGCTGATTATCACAGAAACCGTTCAATGGAAACGTTTAACTAAAATCGTGAAATCGAAATCAGGTATATCCATTTTTCTCCTATTTCTCCTTTCTAGATGACTAATTCTCCTCCATATAACTCGAAGGTGGTAGTTATCTCGGGTCTTTCGGGGAATCCCTACCTCTGCAATGTGATACATTCGCAGGTATCCTATAGTTCTTTCTCAAGTTATCTTAGTGCAGGTTTGGCTTCGGGGATCAAGAGGATCGATCTTTTGTCAGTCCCTTTCGGAGAAAATCTGACGCCCCTATTCACGGAGGGTTTAACGCGAGGCAACTCAACTGGCGAGGAACCTTTCCTCCACCTTACCACCTTTCACCCGATCTCATCCAATTTTTCCACAAATCCTTCAAGACCGAGTCTGCAGGGTAGATTTCAACACGTTAAGTTATGGCGTTAAGAACGAACGAATTTCTATCCCAAATCTCCGAACGATCGCTTTTTCCCATTTAGGAAACTGTGCCAATCAACGGTCCTCGTCTCATCAATTTTCCATAATCGATTCAAAATTTTTCAGAATACCAGAATTTTCAGAATTTTTAAGAGTTCGATGCAACAAAATTATCGCGTTTGGAGATGATTGAGAAATTTTGCATCGCGGGTATAAATCGGCGCTTCGAAATCGGTCCATTAAAAATGAATACACCCTCTCTAATCGTCAGAGTATGGGCTCTATACTCGACTTGGTTTTTCGAGGCGTTAAGTAAATCGTATTATTTATTAATCGAACAGAAAGGGTGAATAGAGAGAGGGACCTCGTTTGCTAAAAGGACTTTAGGTCAGTTTGAGAAATTTCTACCAAAGGGTCAGAAAACAGATTGAAAAATGTTTTAACGTTTGATAATGAAACGTTTTTAGAAATTTTCAGAAGTCAATTTAACTGCATCAAGGGACAGACTCAGGTCTCCGATTTTTCGGAGGAAGATCAATGTTCCCAAAGTAAAAACGTGGGATTGATCTCTTCCCGGAATATCGAGTTGTTCAATTTACTGTTTGAGATTATCGAGTTTTGTCGAGGTCGGATTTACGGCATCGTAGAACATTATCAGGGGGTCGTGAACTAGGTCTAATGACGAGGAGAGAATCCTAATTTCGGACCGCACTTACGCCGAAGATATACATACATATATCAAGAAGGAAGTCTTGATCCGCTGGGGCTCTATGGCTAAACTTCACGATCCTCGGTCACATAACAATACCGTAATGATCACTTCGAGTTAATCCTTTACGCGAGAATTATGCCATACCCAGCGAAGAAAGATGAGAAAATATGAGATCAGGTTAATCCCTGACGTTTTAATGCGAAATCAGGAATTGGAGAGGAACGGGTTTGATCAGCGTTCAGTATTGCGGGGTCGGGTCAGAATGATGGACAAGCTAGCGATGAGCCTAAAAATAAAATTCTGTAAATTTTTGAAAAAGGAAGATCGTTGGATCGAAGGAAAAAGTGGAAAAACTGAGCGATATTTTTCCTGGTAACGTTGCAAAAACAATGAAATTCTATTCGCGAATTCATCTCGCTTATATGTACGGAGAAAACGACCGCGATAAACGCTCTCTTATACTGTAACAGAGATACTGTGTATAAACGATCGAGACGAACACGATTCGCAAAGGATAATGGCCCGTAAATATCGACACCTGATCGTGCGATGGTATAATAGCCAGTATTACGACATGTGAGGAATTTAATCAGATCCGACTGACCCAGATGCCGGACATCGTCTCGAATTTTTATTTTCTTATTTTGTTTGCCTTCAAGAAACATCTGAGGGAATATTTTACATCGATGTAATTTCGAAGCGAAATAATTATCGAATGATTTTTTAATGAATTCTGTAAATGTGAAAGGAGAAGGATAATAAGGACAGTATGTTAGGTATGGCTCTGAAATACGCTGCGGAAAACCTTGGCATCCACGACTCATTAAACCCATCGGCTGGCTGCTTGTTCAAGCAGCACCGAAACCGTGGATTTCTATTCATGACGGCCGGCCAATAAATCCCCTTTTCGTTGTTCCCGATACCAGAAAACAAACGGCGTATTCGGTATTGTGTTCCTGCGGATTCTCCGATTCCGTTTTCCTCCATTCTTCGGTTCGAATCAACCTTCGGTATGGGAACTGCGGAAGGTGGGTATACCCCGACGTCGAAATACGGAACAGGCTCGAAATTTACGAGTTTCGCCAAAGTTATCGGCAAAGTGATAAAGTCAGCTTGCCAGCTCGCCTATGTAATATTACGGGAGAATATAAGTCACACATATACATATTACGTCCCTGTATTCAAGTACGTAGGTATATATCATACATGTATGTAACATACACGTGTGTACAACAGCTGTTGGGGTGCTTACCCACTTCACCGTAACGGAAAGAGATGACGAGCCCAAGTCCGCTGGCCTACATACCAGATTGTACTTTGGCAAGGAGTGGTTCACGCCCTGATATCGTACCCCAACCCTAAATTTTTCATCTCATATCTGTGCGCACGTATTCCGGTTTTTGATACCCACCGTTTTCCCTCTCTCATTATTTATGTATATTCCCAACAAACCGCTACCAATTCTTCAGGCAATTGAGTTATCTGCAGCTCTTCAGACCTCGTCGTACCATTTTCTTCAACTGCCATCATAGGCTTGCAATTAGTCATCGAGGAGTGGAATGCAGCAATGACGCCTGCACTGCGATCTGGGCAAGAAGGGCGATGGGCTGTTATTCGCGAGTAGTAGCAGTTCTATGATTTTCGAACATATTGGACGGCGAATGTTTTATTTCTATGCAAATTTCTGTTGCAGTGAACACCAGGTCTAGTTGGTACCGTGGCAGAGCATCTTTTAAAAAAAGATCGTTCCGAAATATCCATAACCGAATGAACGGTGTGGATTTTTCGATTATCTCGAAACGCGCGATAATTCGCAATATTTTGGCTCAAAATCCTAAATCGCTCCACTATCGTCGATGGGATCTAAATTTCCAGTGCAAAATTCTTCGAGCTTTAAGAATTGATGAGGGTTAGGAGAGCAGGTCCACGGTTGACCTGGATTGGCACACATGGCCTGATTTACGTTCGATCGATTATCCGACTTTTGTGTATAGGTATACCTATATGTACACGAGAAAATGACACGTGTACTTATATGATACAAGTTAAACCGTTACTTCAACGACGATCTGAACGTGCAAAATATCGCAGATCATAATCCTAGCTCGAGTGTTTGTTTCTCAAGTACCTAATTCCATCTCGAATTTCGTCTCGATCCTCCAGCTCGTTCCTTCATTCCTATATCAACCCATAACCTCGTGCTTCTGGCTCTCCATTCCACGCTCGAACAATTTTATAGTGTTACCAATCTAAATCAACGAACTTATTGACCACCGGACGCTCGGCTATTCACGGATGATGGATGAGAGGGTTTCCTCGTTGTCCCCTCTGCACACACAACACCCGTACAATGAAATTAAAATCATCTGCGAAGGATACAACGTCGCGATATTACATACTGGTCTGCGGGTACATCTTTGACGAAAAACGAGAGCATCTATGTGAGAAATGACTAATCAGAACTCTGGCATGGACGGTCAATGGCTGATGGCAAAAATGCACGATATACATACTGCAAAGTCCATAAGGGGACAATCGAGTCCCTAGAGAAAGTCTGCAGCGTCCTTCGGGATCTTTGTCGTATATCATAAGTTACGCACGTCGCGGGTCCTGCTGGCGCAAAAATAGGACCGTGTGAGACTTCGGAGGACGATAAATTGGGCTTAATTGGGGTAGCTGATCCCTTGCTAAATAGAACTTCGCTGTGCCAGATGAATTCCTCGATCCCACGGGTATAATGAACCAATCAGAATACAGTGGCGTTCTAATGTAATTAAATCGGGCATTCCACCTAGAGAAACATGGGACCGAAATTTACATGGCTATACCGACAAGCTGGGACCGAAAACAAGGTTCATAAGTTCGAGAAGATTTTCTGCGATTTGTTGAATCAGAAGAATATAATTTCGATACGATTCGATCTTTTTTGCAACATCCCACCGTAGAAATTTCTAGAAGAAGTCGTCTAAGTTTGTCCTAAGTCTGAATTCAAAAAATTTGTGCAACTGATGAATGCACCGTTTCGAATTTTTGATTCTGTGGAGATTTTTGAGATCGGTACCCGAAAAAAAAGAGTTTACCGATTCTTGTGGTGATGTTAAAGTGTTGGGAGTGGGAGAACGCCATTCGTCACAGGCCACATCTCCCCAGGTCGTTTTATTCGAGAAATTTACCCGATTAGAAACACGATTCTTGGTGAACGGAGCATATCTCGGGGCATCTAGCTTCTTCCATATAATATCGACCCGGAAGATAGGGTTGAATTAATGGACCGGACTCCCATTTGCTTTGTCAACGCTACGACTGCGGATCTAACGCTTCGACGATTTGCTAGGGTTGAGAAACCGTTTTGCAACTACACATTCTGCAGGCCCCTCGTTTAGCACTGTTTCTACTCTTCGTATATACGCGATTTCGATATAGGTGTACCAGGTTATCACACACATGTGTATATAAATAAAAAGGTAAAAAGAGAATCCCCTCTTCGTACACCCTTAACAAAGACAGGTCACAAGCGCCATCAAAGATGGCCACCCTCGGGCATAGAAACTGATGGGGTGCACATTTCTGCTCATTTTTACTTCGGGGTGATAAACTTTTCCTCGACGCTACATGTGGATGTATGTACATACATGCATCTATAACCTGCGGTACAGTTTGTTCGGGCGATTACTGTTTACAGCTCGTTTTACTCAATTTATAATACTGCACGTCAGCAGAGACCTTTCTAAATCCAAAGGTAATGAAATATGGTTAAATCGAATCGAACGAAACACGTTCGTCTTCCCTCTCTCGTTGACAGGACAAAATTCCTTATCCTAGCTTTCGCTGATCGATCCAATCCATTAACCACTTCTATCTGCCCCGATTCCTTTCCACCAATAATATATGGCTGACGATGTACACAAATTTATATTAGCCACCGTCAGACCGGATGCAATAAAGGCACACTGAGCAAATTTATGAAATCAGCATTCACTGCGATCGTAGCAAGAAGAGCATGTGATCAACACTACGTCGGACAAGCTGAACTATACCACAACATGGTATCAGTTCCATGACGAAATGTTGTGTTTCTATGCACTCCTTCGCAATTAGTGCGAGCAGTTCATATTCCAACAATTCGTCTCACTCGATCGGCGATATTTGCTTTTGCAGTTAACTCAAGGTCTAGTTGGCGTCGTGACGCTTCGGAACATCCGTAACTCGATTCTAATGATCTGCACAACTAATTTCTCCTCGCGAAATCACTGAGTTCGAATCCGAGAGCGTTGCCTCTGACCAATTCCAGGCATTTCCATGCATCTATCCATCTGCATGAATATATGTAAATGAAGAATTCTGGACACGAGTGTGTACACACATTTCTCCCTACGTTTGAGTGGTGCCAGTGGTAGTAGCTGTGGTGGTGTTTCTATGGTGGGGATAACTGGAGGGTTGGTTGCCCTTGTATTGATTCACAACCCCTATTCCCACTATTCCCACCTCTGAAAGCTGAGGAGAGTCGAAGAGGGAAAAGGGAGGAGGGAAGAGGGTGGACGAGGTGGTGGGCAGAAGCAGTCACCCTCGCGCGCCAGTGGCGCAGACTTTGGAATTTCTCAGTAAAAATTCCTGAATTTTCTAGCGAAATACCATTCTGAATTGGAAAAGGGTTTAGCGACCAGCGCGAGCACGGGGAGGATACACGCGGACTTTCAGAGGCCACACAGCAACCGAAGAATGGAAGAGAGCTGAGCGATTATATTATGCGGGGGAATGAAAAGGGGCGAGGGGACCAGGTTGCGGATATCATTGGGAATGGAATCCATAAGTAATTCTTTGCTCCTTAAATTTCTTGGCTCAACTTTTGGGAACATCAATTCCAAAAGAGGGACTCCTAGTAGATTCTTCACCCCAAATCGTAATTTTATAGTTATTATTCCATCTATGTAGAAAAATCGTTGAAAAAGTCACCCTGCACCTAGAGAAGGGATTCGTCGGAACTTCGAGTGGAACGAAATTTATTTTAACGAAATTAGAAATACTTGACGGAGCTGTGTAACATTCTCGCCGTCCTTGCGATATCACTGCTTTTCTGCTGCCTCGGCAATTCCTTTTTTTCCATGTAATCATCGCACTGATCGCTGTACTCGTAATTATTATCTATCCTCCGTGCACAAGCACACATCAGCCGTTTTCTCTTCTGACCTTTACCCGAATCCCTCCAGACGGGTTGCGACGAATGCTGCAAATTCTCGAAAATGACTCCACGATGATCGGTATTCGTTTTTGGAAACGAATAACTTGCAGTTTTGGGAATATTCCTAATTGGAATAAGGGAAGAACAACTTTGAGTATACTTTCGTCGTCGAATTGACTGTCTGATAAGGGTGTCAGCTTATTTGACGCGGTCTAGTTCGATCCTCTTATAAGTTGTCCAAACGATCTTGGTGACGACCTCGTTAGTCCTCAGCGTCTGCACTCCGCCATCCCTCGTTGAGATATGGTTCAGATCCAGGGAAGTAAGTGAGCGAGGGTTGGTCTTCAAAATCTAAATTATCGGGTGCAAATGGTAAATCAGTGGAAAAACTCCCTTGCGGAGAGCAGAGATGTAGAGGAAAAGTGCAAGGTGTGAGGTTCCGACCTGGGAAGTAAAAATGGCGAAGGGAATACCGGGGTGAGAGGGCAATGCGATCGAAAGCTTATTAAGGCCAAGTGACACCTCGACTACTTGCAAGCTTTCCACAGCGTGGAACTTATTAGCTTTATTGAAAACTTGAAAAGCATCTTCAACCGGCAGACCAAGCTCTACGTAGTACGTAGGATAGAACCAAACGGTTTCAAAGGAACCAATTTGTTGGGATTTCTGACATTCGTTCATTTGTTTGTGCAGTAGTACTTCCACGCTTGAAATACGCTCTTAGATTTCCATTTTCTTTTTTCTCTACCCTTCATTTTCCATTTTCCGACATGCACAAGACATTTCGTTTACACTGGCTGCTAGTTAATTGGATTTGAATTACTCTCAGCTCTCTATAGACGGTATCTAGTCTAGAGAGATAATCTCTCCCCTGGAGTAAAAAGGATCATAGAAAAGGAAAAAAAAATAACATACGGACTAAACATCTTATCGAAAAATTAATTAATTATTATTTTTCTCCCTCGGCTCGATAGTCAACATCAAAACTAAACTGGCTTTTTAATTTCATTTCCACTGCCTACCTACGTACAATACATTCAGTTCATGAAACGATTCTATACAATCGACGATGCGTTAACAAGCATTGCTTGTACTAAATATTTCCACCCAACGCCGCATGCTGAAATTATACGGCAAAACCCACTCTCGTGGAATAAAGTCGTTAAAAGTTCAACGAATACAGTAATTGCGATAAAAAGCGTTCGCAAATATAGTTAGGGTCTACACTTTTCCTTCCTGTAATTACTGCAGACGATAGTTACAGCGGAATGCATCAAGGCTGAGTTGGATAGTTGGAATTTTCCATTTTCCCCATGAGTTCGGCATTCTGATAAAATCCAAAAAATTCATGGAATTTGAACAGGGTTTGACCTTTGCAATCCGTATTTTCCAACACTCGTTAATTACGACGTAACCGTGGTTACACTGAACATAAAAAAAGGCAGAATAATTTTATTTCGTGAAAAATCAGACCCATCGATGCCACGATTTTTGATTTTTTGGTCTGCAATTATTCACGAGGCACCCCTCTACCACATGATCACAGGACTTTTTGATATCGCCAAATTTACTCGAGTTATAAATTTTTATTTCGAATTTATAAATGCTCGTCGTTTGTCCTTCCATTTTCTGAACCAAAGATTCAATTTATGTAAAATATTAATTTTGGAGATCAATGAAATATTTGTTTATAATATTTTTCTGAAGTTTAAAAAAATTAAAAAATGTTCATTGATTTACAAAATCAAGATTTTATTTATAAACTATCAAAACTTATAGTTTTAACATTTAATTTTATAAATTTTCTTGAAATAGAATTATTTTTTAGAATTATTTTTTTCGCGAAATGAATACCATCAGGATAAGATCCAAGCTGACCCTTTATACCCCATCGTTTCATGTAGAAATCGGAAAAGTTAATCGACCCAAAAATTAAGCAACTACCGAATACTTCACAGCATGTCATTAAATTCCGATATAATTAAATCCATGTTATTATATTAACTGTTTTGGCGTTAATATTTACGATATTTGGTTATCAACGATCGACTGGGTCTCCTGTTAATTAATTACTAACGCCATGCCCACTATTCTCGCATTGCTGATACTATAATTCAATTGAAGTTTACAATTCAGTGCACTATCAGCAACTAATTGTATTCAGTGAAATTCGTTGGGGTAGGCTTCTTTCGTCGGTGATCAGAGCAGATATACAGTTGATATGCTTTGCTGTAATGTTAAACGAGATCAGCTAATTGATAGGGCTTGATTAAGGTACGCACCTCGTACCTTCACCATTTGTTAAATATGTATACCAGGGTCTGAAATACAATTATCAAAGATCTGCTTATCGGATTATGAAGGCTGTCGTAAAACAGATAATTAAATCAGGGACAAATCTGACGGAAATGTTTGTGCAGAGACTGAAAACCGCGATGTTTAACGAAAGACTATTCAAACCTGCAAACGACGCACGTTGTTAATCAATTTTCTGAATTTTAGAAGGCTTTTCACCAAATTGATTACCAGGGACCCTCGAGCGGGTTGGTATGATCGGTCTGAAATTTACAGGCGTTCTTCAGAACGCGAAAAAAATTTACTTTCCAAATAACGGCGATATAAGTACACAAAGATTTAAGTTTTTCCAGTAAAATGACGGCCGTTTTTGGCAGTAATTTTTCATCGCAATAATCTTAGTCCGGCGGATCGCTGATAGGATCCTGAACAACTTCTGTAGATCTCAGACTGATCGGAGAAATCGTTTCAGAGATAAAATTTGGACAAAGGCCTCCGGCCAATTCTGTCGATATTTCTTTGAGCCGCTGCTCTATCTTTCCTTGCATTAAAAAAATCTTCAAAAATTCAGGAGATGTGAGCAAAGGATCGACGAATAACATGTGTCGATTGCAAGTTTCAATAGTTTTCCGTTTAGCGGATAAAAAATCGTGAAAATATTCATTTTCGGGACTGGAACCCGCCTCAAAGGAGACGCTCCGTTCTCTTCACTCCACCGATACCTGAGTATTAAATTTCTACACGCAATTATAAATAATTGATCAGTCGACTAAAGGCCCACCCCGGGATTCCTGGGTTCTGGCCTGTGTGGTTGTTGTAATCGCGTGGCGACGCTATCAACAAATTTCCTATCTACCATCTGTCAGTCATAGTCTCCCTTCTGCAAGTTTGTTCCCCCCAAACATTTCACCCTCTATACATACCCCGAAAAATCGATATGTCTGCTTTTCTTCCCAACGTCATATCCGAGTCAAGCCTACGTTGGAGCTGTGTCCCATCCTGCCAGACAGGCTTTCTACCTTAGCTTTATATTTGGATTAGATTAGTGTTCCCTCGTGTAGGTTTTAGTCCACCTACCTCCTGTCCCTGTGGATTATAGATTATTTGAAATTCTAATGGATCCGGGTATCATATTTGATGATTCGAGAGAATCTTGTCGACTTATTACATCCGTCATTTGAGACATTCGTCTAACGTCGTCGGATCTTCGGTGCGATCTGATCCTAGTTAAATTTGAAATCCCGATGTTTCCTTTTTCCGCACGACAAGCTCCCGGCATCCCAAAGGGACTCATGTATATTTATACATGTAACACCTAAACTCGCAAGAAGCTGAAATATGAGGGGGCGTGGAATACGCGTTTCCTCAGGCGCGTATGGATTGCGAGAAAAGTGAGAAAATCTCCAAGACGTTGTATACAAAAAAGCGAGAAAAAGGTGAACGAAAATTTGATTGGAAGGCTAGAAGCTTCATTCTTCTATTGACGCATTTTCGAATAATGGTACAAGAAGCAGCGAGAAACTTTTTGCACGAATTGCTTGCCGTGCTGGACATGATTATTCACGGTACGATTACCGAATGAATTTTATATTTCGCTGAAATTCGAGAGCAGGGTTTAAAGCACGCTATAATAATCCGCCGGCTTTATTCAGGATTACGTTTTTCGCCACAATTTAATGAGATGTAAATAAACATGTTTATAATCGTGTAAAAAACGTGCAACTTCTCGTATGGAAAAATCCAGGAAGTTAAAGAGTAAAAGTGGGTGCAATTAGGTTCGGATATAAAATACCAGCTGGTTTTTGACAGATATTTCGAAGCCTGATATCTCGGGAATTTGAACGACTGATAGGTAAATTGGAGAGAATTTTAATAACCTCCAATATTCTGTAATTGAAAATTGATCAATCGAATTTCATTTCGTGATGCTCTTTATTTTATTAAAAATTTCTGAGGCCACCAACCAGGGATTCTAATTTCAATTACTTTGAAAATTTAAATAACACGCACCATAGATGTTTTTTTGACGTAATTTTGAGAACTGGAACGTACAGAGTTCATTCGACAGTGTTGTAATTACATCCCTTGTTTCCAGTTTAAACACACAGTATTGAATCCCGAGCTGGTCCTCTGGTTCTCGGTACATAGTGCTCCTTGCAAAAACTGCACCAGTAGTGTTCAGTTCCGGACCAACGACCCACGGTGTATCATTGTCCACAGTTTTCGCATTGATCAGTACCTGCACTGAATTTCTCCCATTCTGAGTTCCAATTTCGTTCTTTCTGCGGGACTTTATCACCATAAAGATTCGCATTCTTTGAACTTCCATGGAAAGATCAGCATGAGAACGACTATGGCAACTGTGACGAACGACACATCGATGTCTGCACGTTGCGAGCCAGGAGATCAAATTTTTGACTAATAGGATGCTTAGCAATTAATTATACCCAGGTTCTCGGATCATATTTAATGAAATTCTAAGATCCAACGAAGCACTGGTTGGCTGGAGCTATAGTCTAACTAGAAGGCAACGTGTGCTGCTCTAGTCTTGATACGGTAACGAAATCAGTTTGGGTTGCTTGACTTAGGTGAGGTTGGGTTAGGTCGGGTTATAGGCAAGGGTTGGGTTAGACTCCGATTCTATCCTATGGTTACACGCCCCTTGTGTTCCTAATGACGTTGGCGGTCTAATTTAGCCTCAAGACAGTTGACGGGCCACAAGAATCTCTCACGCGAACCGTTCAAGATATACGAATTATGAAAATGAACATTATATTGATTTATCATTATCTGGAATTGATAATCAGACAGTCGCTGCATCTGATGAACCTTGGAAATAGATTTCTTCCGAATTCGAAGAAATATTCCATTCGCTCGGTTTCTTTCACAGAATTTTCAGACATGAGTCAAAATCGTCTCAGATTTTATCAAGCTCTGAGTTATCAGATTGATTGCACCGGACAAAGAGTCAATCGAAGCTTCGTTTCAGATACGAAAATTTTTGATTCTCACCCATTCTTGTAAACGTTGAGAAAAAAATGCGTTCCGTGCTCGCAACGATGTATCATTGCTTTGCCCCGAAAAGACATCATTTTACAATGTTCTTTCCAAATTTCGCTGAGTTTCGATGAACGCTGGCCACTTTTTCTTCGGTAGACTCAATCCATGTGAGACGAAGAGCCTAAAATCTAGTCAAATAATTTCTAATCGTGCCTCGCGTGATTCTTTTTCTACCAAATGTTGAATTCGGAAGCTTTTTTCTTCTGCTCATTTATTAATCTTGAAACTTATGTTCCACGTGGATAAACATTACCTCAGAGCCAACAAAACCGATAATTTATTTATTTCACTAGCTCAGCTGTATCGTCAGGAATATGAATCGAGAAATTGATTTCATTTCGAGCATGTGGCAGTGATGAACGTTATTTCATGATAGATATTACCATATTCAATTCCTGACAGCCTCTGAGTAACAAGTCGAAAGTCAATCTCACGATTGCACATTCGATGGACGATTTGTCGGTTGACTTGTTCACGCCATCAATCTCCACAACCTACTGCCTACTATACTATAAATATTGAAACAATGCACGTACATACATTGATTGGCAATTCACGCAATATGTTACGTTCCTCGCGGTTGACAGGCGGGTGGATTTCACAATGTTTTTACCGCATCGACGTTTTCAACAGTTGAATTATACAGGCACGCCCTTAGCGTAGGGTTTACGTTTGAAAAATGGAATAAAAATTACGGATTTATCTTTCGCCTGTGAATTTTTGAACCGAGAACATTTTTAAAACCCATTTCTGAAGTCTAGATATAACTCGATGCTCAGCGAGCTGGAAAAGCTCTTTAGAATCCTGAAATTCAGGTCTTTTTAATGAAACGAAAATATCTTGGAATTGTACTTGGGCCCGGGAAATTTTATTGCCATTTTTTGGTACCGCTTCATCAAAGTATAATTAAAACCAAAGCATGTTTATTCAACTATTCAAATTCCAGTCAAATTTATGAAGGCATAGGTAGAAACGTCTGTAACTAATCATCCAGTGAATTAGATGAAGCGATCCTCAGTCAGGCAATGCCTAGCTACCTTATTTGTATACAGTTGATTTCAAGTACTCGAGATCACGTTATACTAGAATCTACAGTCCTTTACGAAGAGACAGAAGGCCGAAATCGAGGTAAAGACCTTCGTTCTCCATCTCCGAATCGTGCACGTTTCTTTAATTCAATCTCATCCACGTTAGATTAAACGGAAACGTGTAAGTTGACCGGAACAAGTAGTGCGAAAGTCTGCGTTGATTCTCAGGGTCTAAGATCCAAGATTCGGAACGGCGGATCTAATCTAAATATTGGAATAACCCAAATCGTGATATTAGTTGCATGAATGTTTTGAATTTGAAATTTTAGAATATGGATTCGGGATCAGCGAGCCAAAAGACCCCTGGGCACCGAGACAGACTTTCGTACTACTAGTTCCGGTCAAGTTGCACGAGCATGAGTAACCCGACGTTCAGTTTTGGGTGTTAATTAAATGGAAAACCTCATTGTCCATTGAGCCACCACTCGGACTTCAATGACAGGTTCTGCCTTTTTGAGAGGTTCATTATTCGACGTAATTCCGGAGATTTTTCTGGTGAAAGGTCGGAAAAATGTCGACTGGTTTCAGCATATACCCTGATTCTAATATCTAGTAAATATGGTAATGCCGAGCCGAATTTTTTTTTTTTTTTCTTGTATAAACGTTGGAAAAATCGCGAGCCCCATTCACGGGGAATAATAATTCCGAGCCTTTTCTTTTCCTCCTTACAAATGTTTGGCCTTTTGTGTACAGCACTCAAAATTGACGGCAGATGTAGGGGACGCACAGAACTGTTCTTGCCACTTGTCACCGGCACCACAACCGCCCTATTATTCGGCCAAAAACCGCGGGCAATGTATCACGAAGACCATACGATGCCGTGCCGAGCCATAGCTGTCTAAACGCGGTGTTGTAATTATTCTATTCCGTAGAAACGTCGAGTGTTTTCGGTGATCCGGGTTTTACTTGCCCGCAGGACATTACATATCGACTAAAAATTTGACCTACAATTTATGCCGGGGATACAGGGTTTCTCCCCGCGCTTAAATACTAATTGAACGTCAATTTGTAACAGCAGGTCTCTGCGGGATGTACTAATTGCCTTTGTATGACGTGACCCATGCCGTATCGTAGGTACATACATAGTTCTCATGATTATGATTCCTGTCAGAAGATCCAGACACTTCTACTTACCGTTCAAATTCGTATATTATGTCCAAAATCCGCGGAAACCGAAAGGCGATTTTAGCGGCATGAGGTTGTATAATTTTTCGTTGTACCGTAATTCGCTGTAAAAATGATGAAAACGAATTTAAGTAATTCGAAATTGAAGAAGGACTTACGACGGCCTGCTTTTATTTGGCCGATTTTTCATTTCGACGTTTTTGAACATATTTTGAGATTTTTCGCCTGCATACATGGAATATATTGTACGAAATGAAACGATAACGCGCAGCGTGGAAATCGTTAGTAATGGCTGACCGAAATCTCTTGCAATTCTTGATTAAATTGTCTCCGATTAAATCCGGTGCGTAATACCGAACGAGAATTGTGATCTATCGATGAATAATTAAAGCATTTGTAACGCCGACCATCCCGGCAACGGGATAATCCGTGGGAATAATAATATCTACGTGATAACGGACACAGTTTAATTACACACGAAATTAGAATTTTATTTCGTCAATTATTACGATTTATTAGAGAAATTGGAACTTTTCGTCGCATTTCGTAAGAAATTGTAGGTTTTTTTTTTGTTTTGTAAAAACAGAGGATTTTTTCTGGAAATGGACGATTTCTGCAATGAGAAACCATGAAGTCTTCCAATTTCCGTTGAAATTTGTAGGAGTAGGAATTTCTGCGAGGAAAATCGTGAAGTTTATATCGCAGTTGGATTTCTTCCGGTGTCCATTTTTATTCTTGTATTTTACTATGAATAAGGAATTTGGAGTTCCGCACAAATCACGTTAGCTTACATCAGTCCGTGGATTTCCATTGGGATCATAAAACTTGCAAAGCTGAGCATAGTAGTATGAAAAATATATTCATGAGCGTTTGAGTACGTAAGGCATAAATCCTTTCTCCGAATCCAATATGAAAAATCCTTCCTTATTCAAATACGAATAGCAACTGGTTTGAATTTCAATATTTTTTTTTTCTTTTTTTTTCACACAACTGATTCCGTATAAACTATTCGATTTACTTTCCTCATTCCGCAATACTCTGTCCATTAGTTCCACCCTTTCGCAATAATGTCAACATAATAACCGATTATACATTGTTTTCTTAACCTTCTGCCATTTCGCGCTGCGCACAACGCACTGGTATCATGCCAATTAGTAAATAGCAAGAAAAAGTTTCCCGTTGCTCAATCAAAATCTCTGTAATTATCAACGCGATAAGCACATAGGGTAAATGAATGAATATACGGACCACTAAGTTTCAACCAAAAATTCTTCATGCTTCGCTGCTCTGAAATGGACGATTTCCCGATTAAATTACTTCATTTTTTTCGTGATATGATATAATTACGAGGATCATCGTATGAAGCAGAGTAAAACGGTCCATTTTAGCAATTTGTAATTATTGGTCCATATATTAGCAGAAATGGGTTGTGAAAATGGACTCGGGTGTAATTTCTGATCGGTTTGGAATGAAACGGAAATTTAAAAACGAAAAATGAACTCCGTTGCCAATATTTCAGGACCCATGCTCGAATTTTGAACATCGTTCGAATTGACGAACGATGCTGTAACTTTGGTTTAAGACATCGGAATCAAATATGGCAATGAAGATCAAGGCTGTAAAGTCATTTCTTACATAGATAAGTCAATGAATTCTGTAACAGATACGTTGACGAATATCTACAGGAAGGAATTTCATCGACTGTGTGCGGTTTTAATGTCATAACAAAATATCTCATAGATTTGATCTATTCATGCCTACGTTTAAAAATTCCAAATTGATTTTCATATCATTGACTCAATTTATTTCAATCGATTATTCCCCTATATTCATATAGAAAAACGGGAAAAGAAATTCCCAATTTTCGATAAAATCTGTACAAAAAATCGCGAGGCGTTTTCATATCGACCTTAAAAATCAGAGAAACGATTGTTCGAATCGAACAAATTCTTGCATTGCCGCACGGTCGAACGAACGTTCGTTTCATTCAGAGTAATTCTTTGTTTATTCCTTCCACTCGAATCAAATGAATGTTTGTTCGAACTAATCAATGGCTTACTCGATTGGTTTAAAACAAAAATATCGCTCGAAGTAAACGAATTATTTCTTTCATTCAAAGATATAGAGATAAAGAACAACATTGGATCGATTAAACCCGTCGACCTGGTTGAATCAAAAAACTATTTTGCTAAGTCAACCAAATACTCATATTCAAGAAAACAAATGAATTCGTTGTGTTTCATGAAATGAATCAGATGTTTGATCAACTTGATCACGTGTTCGTATTAAAAAAAAAAAAAAAATGAAATGCGACGAAATTCTTGGCTTAAATTAACCAAACTTTTCTCTGAGTTTACCTCAGCAACGCTGCGTTCTCCCGTCACGGCGTACGTACTAAAGCCCTTCGAAAGATCCCTAAACATCTACGCCATTGAGTTTGGCTGGGGGCTGCCCGGTTGTTTGAGAGGGGTTGGTGCTGGTTTCGTGCGCCGACTGGCGGCGCGACTTAGTACTAGACTATTGCAGTCACCACCTGGCCTAAAGCTACGTTAGACCATCCAAATCCTCCCTCCTTCGGCACCAAGGCACTAGGTCACCCACAAAAGCATCTTAGCTAAGTTGTAAGTAGATGTATAGTTCCTCCTGCACCTCGCTTTTCAATTTATGTATAAACCGCCCGTAGAAGCTCTTTAAAAATATTAGGAGAGCTGGTCGGCTCGAGCTTCCGAACTCGCATGAATTTTTCACTCGATTTACACCCGGCTTTCGTTTATTCGGCCCTATATCTCGCTCCTTGTCTTTCCCAGAGCTTGATGCTAGTACGAGCTCGTTTCTTTGTTTCTTTTCTACTTCGTTTCATCGCGTCTTTCTGTCAGTTGAGAAATTTGGCTGCTTTGAGATGTACGCAATCCCGTAGAGTTGTAAAAAAATTTTATAACGGACTGAAACGCTTATTCTCATACCAGTAGCGAGCTATTTACATTCTGACAGCTTTATCGGCAGCTTGTTGCTACATGATACGACCGAGCGATGCGCAACTCTAGGTTATTTCTTATACCTAGATCCGTACACCTCCCACGCACGATGCTTTCGTTGAACCGGATTTCCGTCCCAGTATACTCTTACGTTTTGTTCATAAATTTATTTGCCAAACTTATCGACAGACGACCTCGTCTTCCGACTTTCCTGCGGGCTTTCATTTCAACTTCCGAACAATCGGCTAACTATTAAAAATGCCAAACTTATTTCCGGTACGATTATTACATACATATACGTCTTCGTTGCAATACGTTGCAAGCTGTTTTTGTAATGTTTTTACAGTGATGGTCTGAATATTCTTTTATCTAAGCTGAGCTATTCAAGAATATCCAAAAAGCTTTGCTCGTGAAATCAGTAATTGCAGATACTGGAGGTCGTTCATTCGTTCATTAAGATATTTGATGTTTGGTAAAAAAATGTATCAAGATGAATGCTAATTAGTAATTAGCTTTCGATTCGGATTCTCAAAACCTGAATACAGCTAACTGTAATTTTCTAATACTGCAGAACGGTTGAAATTACGCTTCATACTTTTTCAAATATCTTACAAGATGGCGCCCAACTAGGCAGCCATCTTGGATCATTTGTTTCTTAAATCGTGATAATCATCCGAGGACTCTAAGGCCACGGCTCACTTTTCGCAAACGCAGCGCAGACGCAAGACGGAAAGAGTATTTGTGCGGTGCGTTAATCGCTGTACAGTGTCCGTGCTGCATTTGCGTCCACGTTTGCGTTTGAGCATTTATGCAGCTGGAATTTCTTCTGAAATAGAAATCTGCAGCTAGAATTTGACAAAATTAATTCGGCATGGTATCTTTCGGCATTTCAAATTGATTCATGAAATTGCGAGAAAGACACGAAACTGCTGAATCGCATCTTTTTTATTTGCATAGTTGGGCGCAGATCTCGAAACGGCTAGATAAAAAATTCTCAAATTCACAGAGGCACGAAAAATGTCCATATCGAGAAAAAAAAATCGGTTTTCCACTTTCGAAAAAATTCATTTTTTTAATGTTCCAATGTTCCTCTTCGTTCCAAACGAGCGGAAAATTTTGTATCGGTAAGCTTCTATATTCTTCAGAAATAAATGGAAAAAAGGGCGTTCTTTACGCTCTGCGAATGTGGAATACGAGTTTGGTGGAGCCAGTTTAATCGAAATAATAGCTATCCGGGCTTGAGCGAAAGATACGTTAACGTTAGCTTAAGGATGCATGAAATGATAGAGAATAGATTGAGCGCGGGCGTGAGCCGAGACGGTTGTCTGATCCCACCATCAAGTTAAGACGAGGTTTAAGCCGACGCTTGGCGTCCCTGGAGAAATGCATTGCCTAGCAACTTCGAGACCGTCCGTCGACGTTGTAACGAATTTCGAAAAGATTTGCAATCGCCGTATCGAAGTAATGGGCTTTCACGTAAATTGGAAAAGGGTAAATAACAGCGCGGGTCGCACTTCTTCAATCCGAATTCTTAATGCATCCAGTAGATAAGCCAAGGTATCGCGTTCCAGCGATACGAAGTTAGTCGCGGTCCTCTATCCGCGTTCTTCATTTCCCGTTAGTACGAAATCTCGGAAAAAATCATGAGGACAAAAGACGAAATGTTATCCGATGATACGGATTTATGCCCATATGTAATAAATTCATTTTCGAATCATATCGACGGACGACTCCTTCTTCTCACGTGCCTCAGGGGCTTTTCTTCCAAATTCTTAGCAATTGGCTAACTATTGGATGCCGAATTTTTTTCTTGTACGATTCTTACTCGCGGATTCATTGCGACACGTTGCAATTTATTTTTATAATTTTTTTATCTCGGCTGAGCTTTCTGAGAATATCAAAAAACCCAGAGTCTGCGACGTGAAATCAGCATTTGCAGATACTAAAAGGCATCGTCCGGTAATCAAGTTATTTGATGTTTGGTAAACAATCGTATCAAGATGAATTTTAATTAGTAATGAGCTTCTGGTCCGGATTCTTAAAGCCTGAATATAGCTAATTATAATTCTTTGGTACCGATTGAAATTACACTCTATACTTTCGTTCGCTTTTACGACTCTTCGAAAATAAAATACAAACGAAACGAAAGGTTTTACTTTTTTCTTTAATTTTTCTTGAGATTCAATCGGTTTAAAACTCTCCTTGTAATTTCATGGGTGAAATTTATCGACGACTTTGAAACATTTCCACCCGTCCACGTGACGTTCAAGTGTTTTCTCTTTGTCCTGAAAAATCGATTTTCTCGTCTCCGACCCCTCGACATAGCGACTCCCTTACCAAGCCTTAGCAGTTACAACAGAGGTTCATGACTCCTTCTCTCGACGCCGAAGAGCGATACGATCCTGCGGTAAATTGAATTACTTTAGGGGCGCACCTCCTTGGAAAATAACTGAAAGAGAAGTAAGAGGGCATACATCACCGTGTCCTAAAATATTGCTATGTCATGACTCAAGTCGTTTATGGAAACTGAATAAAACCGATCGCATTCAACAAACTCGGTTATACTTAAATTAAATCACCGTTTCTGGATTCGAATATCATTTATTTTTGTTAGAAATATCAAACCGCTTTATCTAATTGATCCAGGAAGGTATACAAGGAGGTTCGTAACTCATCTGTACATCGTTTCCATCAGAGTGAGTCGAATTCCATGAATTTTATGAATTCTCAAAGAATCGGAAGGTAGAATCCGTTTTCAAAGATAGAAAATACTTTTCGGCACCGTCATTCTTCTCCGAATGTATATAATAATTTGTGAATCAGGTGTGGAAGGAGATGTTCCAGCAGTTTTAGATTTCTTCACTCCGTGACGTTACGATATGTGTCAATGAATGAAACCGGAAATGTGCAAGTTCTCGCCCACGTTAGCAGCTGCAGTTATTTCAGTATAAAAGAGCGAGTGGGCGTATAACGGATCTGAAAAATGAACCTGAGAAGAGAAAAAGAACCACGGAATATATTTCTCCTCTAATTAATGAAGAAATTCTACTTTGATCTGCGCGGAGCATAGAACAAAGGTCAAAGTCAGTGGACCACCAATTCCACGATCGTGTCCATCAACATGCGGCCCCCCGGGCTGCAGCAGGCGTTTCAAAAAGTTTAGTCTAGCGGAATGAAAAGGGGAATAAAAAAAAAGCGAAATAAAAATAAAAGCGAGGGCAGACGCCGCGGTACGGCACACGTCTCTTGCTAAGAACCAGAGTCGACGTGGGAAGGAGCAAGCAGGATCCATATGTGTGGTATACGGAAACACTGCTGTATAAGTAGACGAATGTATCACACTATGATACGGTACACGTACGTGTTTGAAAGCCCTACTTCTATGCAAAGAAACACCATACCAAGGCTCGTAAGAACCTCGTACTGAAGCGGGGCTTCCCCTGTTAACGTGCCCACATATGATGCATCCTGGCTCGCACCCCTTGGCTTAAAGTTAAAAATACAATTTAGAAAAAAACAGCTAACCTGCACCCGTGGCGAACATGGTCACGAGACTAACGGCGCCACGCGAACAAACCATCCAGACCACTTGACCTCCGGTGAACCCTGGTCAGATACTGTTGCGGCACTTAAATTGATGTCGAGTTTGTATATTGGCAAAAAGTGAAGCCAGTCTAATCGGCTCAATTACTGGAAATTTTCGGCTCGAAAGAAACCGATCGAAAGTAAATTTTTATTTTTTTTTCGATCTTTTTCTTAAGCTTTAATTTCTCACAGCATTTTCGAACACGAGTTTACTATGTCAATGCCGAATCCTAGCTATAACTATATTCAGCATCACGGCCATAACTGGAGCGGACAAACTGCAACGAGCATAATCCGTATGAATATGCAAATAAGGAGGTTCCATTGATTGAGAACAAGCTGTAGGGTAATATCGTACGAAAAGAGGAGGCGAAATTTTCTCAAATACGAAGACTACACACATCGAGATGTTTTTCTTCTCTGATATGATTTCTCAGAACTATTTGTCCATGGAATGATTATTCTTCTCCTTCTCCTTCTTTGCCTTGACCCCATGCAGATCACACTGCCTTCGTTTGATATCTAAATCGCATAAAAAGGGGAGCTGAGTACGTCAAGTAGATAACATTTGCTTTCCTTTTACGAACGTTTAATTATCGCTCGATTAAAAGTAGGTACCTCGAAACTGCGTTTCTATTCAATTTTATATTATCAATTACCGGAGCCAAGAACCTTCGGCTCAATGACTTCGCGAATTATAAATAGATGTGATATTTTTCTCTCGAATTTAGTAACAATTCAACAACCTTTCGTTCGTCAAATTATAACTATTTATTCTTCAATTCCGATACAGAAAGAACAGCAGAGCAGCAAAGAGAGATCGACGGGGGGTGCGTCGTACAATTCATACCTGGAGGACGACATTTATTTGGAAGACCAGGGGGACCTTGAGGGATCAGGGCGTGGGGGTGGCGAAGTCCGGGACGACCTAGAGGCCTCCGGAAGTGGCATTGGCCCCGACGACGAGGATGGTGAGGACGGTACAGGTATGTGTTATCCAATTACTTTCCAAAAATGTCTACGTTAGGTAAAATTCGCGCGCCGATATTGAATCGAGTTTGAAATCCCCTGCGGAAATGCCAGTAGCGTGGTAAATCGTTATTTCATAACCCCAAGCACACCGTGTATAGTCCTTATCGTCACGTGACGATAGAGTAGAAACGTATGTAAAGAGCTGCAGTCGAGATACGGAAGTTTCAATTTCCAACAACATGTTATGCACGCATATAATACAACACATACGTGCGTATTGCGAAATATACAGGTCCTTCGCACGGCATATAAAACCTTATCACGTTGGTAATAAATCGAAGAGCTTATAGCCGAGGATGGCGTATATATCGATGGATGCTTATTAGGGAACAATATGTCGGCGCCGAGCGAGCGTAAGACAAAGAGAAGGAGCAGAGAATAGAAGTTAACAAATACTTATTATGAATGTCACGCTAGTTTATACGATTCATTCCGTTCGTAGAAGTGTAATGTATAGTCTGCTGGCCGCAACTATTGCGCAGATGTAGGCGCCAACATCCAACAGCTGACGAATTATACCTACGTGGACAGGAAAACGTGGCAAAATGACGAATACAAGCGAGCTGATGTAAAGTCTTACAATAGATTCGTGCTGCTACATGTTCAGAGTTGATCAAATCGAGGAGAGACAAAAACGAAAGAAAACCATTTGAAATTTGAAAGTGTCGATTTCTTGATCAAATACCAGAATCTTCGAAGATCAATCGCGAAGTATTGTGTTCTACTATAAATAAACTAGACCTGGTCCTTCGTGCGATTGAACTTCGACTCGAACGTACGTAAGTTATGAGTTTCTCGTCTGATGTCAATCGACCAGTATGACTATATCTCCTAACAATTATAACTGCATTAATTATCAGACTCTGGATGATACCAGAGATACTTTACCGGGAATTCTGAAACTTAGTAGAGCCGCAAAGGGGGTCTTTATAGATGATTTAATAATAAAATTGCGGCATAATTTGTACTTTGGGAATAAAGCTTCCGACTTAAAAAAAGAGCTATTCAACTTACATCTATGAATGTGACGCAAGGAGCATTTTTATTATATTTCGGACATTGAAGTGTTCCGAAACCTCCTTGCGTCACAAATCTTGACTTTTTCAATTCAAACTTTTCTGGCCCATTTGTAAATGTGATTTGAATCGAACCAAGTGGCTTTGAAGGAATCAGTTCATTCTTTCGGATAGTGAAAATTATTTTACAAGTATTGGCGAGGTCAACTCTCTTAAAATCGTCGAAACAGTTTGGAATCTCATTAGGAGTGTACGTGATTCCAGGATTAATTTATCATCGTTCTGACATTCGATGTAATAGTATACTAGGCAAACAAACCATTATTGGAAACAGGTTCTGATTGAATGCAGATTAGAGAACAAAGAACTCTGTCATTACATTCCACTGTTCAATTCTGTACAATGCGTCATCGGTATTTGATATTGGAGAAATTGAAGAATTCCACATTTTCAATAAAGGAAACGCGATACTTATTGTATGAAAATAGAAAAAAAAAAAGAACAAGAAATTCATAACGGTCGTAAACGTTTGTTGAAAGTGAGTCTAGAAATACTGGTTAAGGTTCGGAATTTATAAATAGAAAATATGCTATAAAGCCCCTGGACAGGGGGTAGTTCATGCGATGCGTGATTATATGTAATCGCAAAAAAAATTATATTCATCATTCTCTCCTTTCAGTTTTCAACGGTTCTACGAGAATAGGCCAACCCCCGAATAGGGCCGACCCGAAGGCCCCGTACATCGAAGAACCAATCACTGAGATAAAACAGGTAAGTTTTAGAACACATTTTCATCTATTTCTCGTACATTGATGATAACTGCGAATACAATAATTATTAATGTATCAAGTATTGAAATTTTGCTTTTAAGGGATTCACAGTCTTTCGCAAGAAAAGTAATATTATTCCAAGCTTGAATGAGCCACTAACTACCCGATACAAACACTGAACATGCAAATGCAAATAATCAATGTGTTTGTCGCGATTTTTTTCCGCCGAATGAAAAACTATCCAAACTTGCAACCAAGACGTGGCAGTTATCAATTTTTTGCGCATATATTCCGAATTTTTGGGAATTTTTTCAATCTAAGAACTGGCAGAAGAGTAGCGTGACGAAATATCGACGAAATTGACCAGGAACTCTTGTCCAGATTATATCTTAGATATGGAGCCTTCGATTTGTCTGAAATTTACAGAAGTCGTTCAGAATGCTAGTAGCTATCCGCCAAACTAGGATTAATACGTAAAAAAATGTACTTCCGAAATAGCGACGATTTTACAAAAAAAAAAAATTCGTTTACTTATATCGCAGTTATTTTGGAAGTAAATTTTATCAAGTAGTAATCCTAGCACGGCGGATAGCTACTGGCACCCTGTGAAACTCCTGTAAATTTCAGACCGATCGGATCAACCATCTCAGAGATATAATTTCGACAAGGGTGCCTCGTCAATTCCGTCCATAGATTCTTTAAACCACTCCCCTACTTGTCCTGACATTCAAAAAAACGTCAGAAATTCAGAAAATCTGCGTGAATAATTGATGAGTAACATATGTCGAGTGTAGATGTGAATAGTTTTTTTATTCGGCAGCAAAAAAAATCGTGAAAATAGCAAAAATTTTTGCATTTTCAGGGCTGGAATCTCCCCCAATGTCTTATATTTAACCCAAGATTGCAGGGAAGCTGGAATATGATAATATTTTTGGTTTCAGACTAGCGTTGAGACAGTGAACAGACCAGATAGTGGAGTTGAAACGGGTGAGAACTTGGGCGATTACGAACCCGAAGACGAAACAGGAGACAATAACGAAGTGTTAATCATGAATCCTAAGCACGAAGATCGTGCCAGTTCCTTCTTCGCACAGCCCGGTGTATTGGCTGGTAAAAAAAATGTCCAAATATTTCTTAGATTAAGTTAGTTTTATTAATTCGACAAACAAAATGTTTCTCTGTAAGAAACTTTGAATTGAAGAGAAGTGGAACAATCTGTCGAGCACTGCCACCTATTTGTGATCACACGAATTCACTGGTATCTTTATTTATAGTATGCAAGAATCATGAACTAAGTTTTGCCGAGATATTACTTATCTAATCAACGCTTCAATCACGCTTTAGATAATTTGTGAAAACTCCAGTCAGTTGAATTAAAAGTTGTCACACTTTTCGGGGCACAAGTTGCATTACAGACTGTGATAATATGTCTGGTTAGTGATTCGATGTTTATACTAAATTTAGGATTCTAATATTTCAAGCTAGAGTACCTATTTCACCACACAGTTGAGCAGCGACTCACTCTATGTAAACACAGTGGGACAACATTCTGACGTAGTACCATGTGCCTGAATCGATGTCGAGAATATCTTATTATGAATAATAGCTTTCATTCCAATAGCACCATAATTGTGAAAGCGTTGATTATTTTCCCTAATCAATAATGATTGAATATAATCTATTTCAGCTGTTATTGGAGGAGCAGTTGTTGGTCTACTCTGCGCAATCTTGGTGGTGATGTTCATTGTCTATAGAATGCGTAAGAAGGACGAAGGATCTTATGCTCTGGACGAACCGCGTCGATCTCCCGCAGCCCAAGCATATCCAAAGCCAGGAGCGCCGCATCATAACCGAGAGTTCTATGCTTGAAGCACTATTGGCTGTCTAGCATCAAATTCGTACCCCTTACATCCTCAAGATAAATACTGACTGATTGGCAATTACACTTGTCGGTATAAAAAATAATCTTGAATTTTATCAACAGAAAAATGGAAAATTTTGATATTTCAATGTATTCCAACGCTCGTTAAGACAGAGCGCTTATGTTAGGATGGACATGAACGATTATGAATTAAAATTTGTGCTTATTTATTTAATTACTCCAAAAATGATATGACGATAAAAATAATAACACACGCCTGTTAGTTGCCGCTGAGCTTACGTACGAGCAGTGTTCTATAAAATTTTCACAAAAAAAGTACCAAACATTAAAGGTTTTGATAAAATTGACGTACACAAGCATCACTTTTCTAAATCTTGATAACGTCATCGTCTCAAGACCAGTTCAGCTTTTTTTTTTATCTAAAACTGGGAATATCTATTTCGAGGTCGACGTCGATTAGAATATACTTATGTGCGACAATATTTATACGTATATCTAATGTTGATACTTTTTCACTTTAATAATATAAAAAAAACTTATCGAGCACCCCTCGTGTTAAAATAATTCAAAGTATGTATCTAAATTTTTTGTTTTTCGAATCATTTAAGAAGTCCATGATTTCAATTGAAAGAGTTAACAAGTGTGAGCAATCGTCATAATATATAAGCTCTCTGCAATGATCTGTACTTTCAGAATACATCTGAAAGTGAATTTTCAATTCCATGGATTTCAATATAAAATTGGATGATAGGAAGATTTTTGAATTCACCCGTGGATCCTATCTCGAATACGTAAATGGAAATATTGAAGAAATCCGGAGACATATATTATTCTTATTTCTCAATTAAAATATCTGATACTTCTACAGCATGCCTGTGTTAAATTTAAACACAAACACGAAACCAAGCAGCTAAAATTCGCAAATTTCAATTCCGTTAGCTGTGTATTAGACAGAATGCGTGAGTCGTGATGTATGTACTACGTTTGGTTTTGTTACGTTTATGATTATATTTAACTGCTCCTTTAAAAATCATGGGCAAAAATACGTGAAGCCTGTCTTTTACTGAATAATTTTAACTAGTTTTTCAATGCCAGAGAACTTGGGGATAAAAAAAATCAACCCATGTGTATCAAATAGTCATTTCTGAACATCGTTCTTGTTTGTAACATGTACGTCAGTCATCAAAGCCAGCAGTATCCGATGAATATTCAATTTTCGACAAAAATATATATTTTTCTCAAATTTGTGGAACAATTGTACGTCTGATTAATCGTACAAGGAGAAATTGCATGAGATTGAAATGAGTAGTAACCGTGCCACACTGTGAACTTTTATGTTTTTACAAATGCACAGACATTACTCATAATCGTCTCAATCCTTATTCGGGTATAATGAGATAGAAGAAAATGATTTGAATAAAGTTCATGCTTTCAATAACTGACACACATGTAGGAAATAATGAGTAGAGAAAGAGTAATTTAATTGTTGTGTCCATTGATGAAAATTATATCGATAAATAACGATGTTGCAGTTCAAAGTGGGAACTGTAGATTTGAATATCGATATAACCCGTAGGTTTACGAATGAAATGAAATACGAACTGAATCATATTTGTTGATACCATTAGAGCGTAACAGAACCAAATGTACGTAACTGTGTCGAGCGCACAAGCGATAAAAATTGAAGGATTAAAAAAAAAAAAAAATAGTAATTATGAAAAAACACTGTAATGACCAATGGAATGTAATCTCAGTAAAACAAACATACAAACGTTTGAGGTGCCACAGAACTATCATCAGCCAAGAAGTTTTCGATAGATATATGCCATACCGAGACGCCAGATACGAGGCATTTTGTAAACAAATTGAGCCTTATTTACGGAACGCAAACGGGTGAAATGAATTTTTCTTAAACTAGTACGTATTTCTACACGGCCCTGACTTCCTATATTGAGTTTAAGGACGTTCTCATATCGTAGAAACGGCGAAAATCCAAAAAGCTGGTTCCAACGCTGCCACGATGAATATTTTTCATATCAAATGATCGCAGTGACGTGATTTTCGTTTATTCGTAATAAATTTTACTGGTCACCTAGATTGTAGATAGATAAACATGCGTCCTACAGTTTATTTTGAACCTCGATAAAAGAATCATTCCCGTGAAATTCGTGTCTCCGTTTAGGCTCAATTTGTTGGAGAAATTGCGTCGTTTCTGACGGCATGAAATATATACATATATTGCATAAGAAATCCTAGTTCTGTAGCACCTTAATTATTAAATCACTTAGCTAGCGACGATTTAGACTAGCTGAAGAAATGGAATTCGATTAATCATATTTGTACTTTCGGACTCCTCTGACATTCATCTATCTAATAAAATAGAAGAAAGAAGAAAATTTGTCCAATAAAGAATGATATGTGCTTGAGTAATGTTTTAAATATCTCGAATTATTTGTGAATATTCCCACAAGTCAAGAGTACAATCGATTTAGGGATAGGTTTAATAGGTTTTTGTCTTTGTGGAAGTGGGGAGACATATTTTCCACTAAATGCAGAAAATAATATTCCTAATAATTCGTATAAAAGTAAATGGTAAACAGTCTAGGCAAGCTAATAGCGCACATAATCCTTATCAAAAGAAAAATAACTAAATAACACGTGTTGCCATAATTTTCTAATTATGTTACAACTATTATTACTCTATGTAATTAATAACTAAAAAATTACGAACTATCGATACTATTTATTGATTTTAGGACTAACTAATTACTAGGCATATATTCTTCTCTGAGTTTGGCTTCGGCACCCTATATCAATATGGGTAGTGTTGTTCTGTATCTATAATTAATATTTAATTTTAGCCTCGATATATTATTCCTAATCTTGTTTAATTAATTATCTTTATGATTTATCGATAAAATTTTGACATTCGGTTAGGTAAAACATGGAACTGAGAAAATTAAAATTAAAAAAAAAATTAAAATATCATGCCGATACTGCCATATTACGTAAGGGAAGCAATTTGGTACAAAGCCAGAATTTCATCAGATTGTTCAAGTGACATGTTTTGATTCGGTTTGCTTGATAAACAGAAGAAGAAAATTAAATAAATAAATAAAGAATTCGTTGTCATTTCCTAATAAAGAAATTATAATATTTTACGTGCGTTTGGCTAGGTACCAAAATATTGTCATATTAAGAATTCTCAAATTCGACAATTTTTTATTGTTAAATGTCCATTATAATAATAATGCGTAACTATAAATAGCTGTATAATGTTAGAATTGGAAAACATAGCGTTCATAATTGTGTGTATTTTTTTTTTTATTTACACACGTCGACCGTATTTGATTCAGACGGAAATTCACCGATAGCTGAAATGAAATCTATGTCCTAGCAAAAACAGCTTTCTCATGCATTGAAAACGTTAGTTGAACTCATGTGATTTTCTTACTAAAAATAATAATTTTTATACTTCAACAGATCCATATTATTATCTATTAGCATAAAATTTCCTCTGTTTCCTTGTACGGTTTTCGATATATCAGTTGAATGCTGAATTATGTTTTATTATTTGAACGATTGACGTTTAAAATTGATTATGACAGAACAAAAAAATACTCGAATGGCATTTTTATATATTACATACATACGTACCCGTATACATAGGTATACACATGACACAGAGACGGCTATGTAAAGTTTGCGTTGAATAAGCGAGAATTATTAAAAATAAAGATCAAACGTTGTTCACATTACTTTGAGACAAGCATCTGGACTCTCTATCTACTTATTGGTATTCTAAACGAGTTTTAGACGAATATAAGTCATCTTTTCAACCTTATTACAGGCAAATTCTCGTTTAAGGAGCCGATTCCACATCCAGGAATATCTTTTAAGGTCAAATTAACGAAGGTTGAATAATTTACAATCAACTTTAAGTTTCAACATAAAATTCTACATGTTTACCAAATTATGATTACTTAGAGTTTCTTTAATCATTTTATTTCTGTGTATTAAAAGACTATAAAAGTTTTGCCTGTATTCATAGGCAATGGATTATTATACGATATATAAACATTTAGATTAATAATTAGACAGAATTAGATAGTAATTAATTATTCATATGAAATAAAATGAAATGAAATCAAGTAAATTCCCCTTAATCCTCGACAGGCTAGAATTGCTATACAAATACCTAGATACATACAAATATCTCGATGTGATTGAAGCTTACAAGTTCAATAGCTACCCAATGCATTTCTTTAAGAGATTATGTACAGAAAATGAATGATAAAAATAATAAATATCTAATAATAAAACTAGATTTTAGTTTTCAAATTTTTACTACGTAGAATTTTACCTAAATAATGAATCAAAGAAATCCGATTCCGATTATGTGTGGCGCACGGTCAATCGTTGATTATTTAATTGTACAATAAATTCTTTTAATCATCACAATCAATTCCAGCGAAATATATTTTTTATTTGGCTTATCTGATTTTTTTATAAATACGAATGCATTAAAATCTATCCAAACGTACGATCATTATTAATAATTATCCCTTACCTAATTACTGTAAAAATGATTTCGAAACATATATATATATAATATATAAACTGTGAGGGGGGATTTACTTAATTCTATATATGGATAATTAATTTCGTTAAATACTGTCTATTTCTGAGCGAAATAATAATTTTAATGAAATCATATTTTATAAGAAGATATATTCCATAATTGATAATATTATTATAGTAATTAAAAGTGTCTACTAGATACAACTATAGGCCAGGTGGACGAATGAATAATAATTTTAAATAATAATAACAATAAATAATAATATAGTAATATTTAATGATAACGATTAACAATATTATTTTTTAAGTGTGCGAGCATCGTTTATCTCTGGTGTAAATATATCCATACTTTGGAATTAAAAGATGGTAGTTCCACTTGAGGAGAATAAAACATTTTTGATCACGAAATATATAGTGGGAATTCTGTGAGTCTATAAGGGAAAGTGGAGTTTATGTCTTTTTTGTCTAGAGCATAGATATTAGTAATATGAAAAAATATTGTTAATTAACAACAACTAATAATAATTGCACTATATTAGTATAATAATAACAAACAATATTGTATGTCATCGCTCCTATTCTGTAAATAAACACTGTAATGTATAATATATATATTTCGAGGTCTTTAATTGTTATGGGACACACTAAATATTCCTCGATTTTAGATATTAACTTCAACAAATAAGCTTAGTTTGGCTTCAATTTTCACGCAATTAGTCACTTACGCTTTATCGAATAGGTCATGCCAATCCTGTCTGCACGAAAGGAAGTGGGCGACGTTTCATGATCACGTTGAGAAGTCGTCTCGCCATGTTTCGCAAACTCGTATTAAAATTCGGTTTCCTGTTAAGAAAAAAAGGAAAAAGAGAAAACAGCGCTTTTCTCGAGTCGATGTCCGCGATTTATGAAAAATAACAAATCCCTAACATTTTTCAAAACAATTCATCAGTTTCGAGGTGAGGACATTCGCAGCGATCTAATTACAAGTGGAAACAGCTTGCTGAAAGTGTGAACGAAATCGAGGAAGGTCAAATGCGAATTGCCACAATAGACTGCAACGCAGATAGAAATTTCTGTGTGCAAAACCATATCATTCCAATCGCAATGCAATGATAATTAATTAATCATTCATCATATTTGATTTAATGATCGGTCGGATTAATTTTGAAAACGTTACAACGCCGGACATAAAAGTAGAAAGATCTTGAGGATGTCTTGAGGCGTTGAATCTGGTGTATTACAGATCCTTCATGAGGAATAATTATTTTCAGTTGAGCCAATAGTCGACTTGCAGATTTTTACGTAGTTCAGGGACAAGTGTGAATATCTGGGGAGAAACTAAAAATTTTTTATTTATCTTTCTTAAATCGTTCAAATCGCAATGCTTATAACGCGTTCGAATTACGAAAATCTTTTAGAAAGGATTTAGAAATGATCAAAGTTTTTGGAACCTTTCACAGAGTTTTTCAGAGTTATTCCAAAAATTTAAAAAAATTATTCAGACCGAGTCTGAGCTAGCATTGTCCAAGAGAACTGGCCACGCCGTAATCGTAGTCTACAGTTTTAGTTCCGTATATAATAAAATTTGAGATCTTACAAAGTCGATTATTCTCACTATAAAGTACAGGGAAAGAATTGTATGTATAATTCAGTGCGCCTTATTGTACGCAACCCTCCATCCAGGTAGTCGAGCGTAGCCGCACTTTCTTGGCGGGAAACAGTTTGAATTTTCTTGCAGTACAATTACGTTTGATTGCTGAGAAATGATCGATACTGTTTTGCATTGATGATCGGGAAGCCGTGATGAATGAATTTTAAGAATAAATATGCTACAGATCTACAGTACCGACTGTTAAATCATTAATATTATCTTCGGTGCACTCATTTCATCAAGTTCGCGTCACAGTAGTCATCAGTCAACGACTTTACCGAATTCCTGCAGTTGCCCAGTTCTCAAAAATGAAACTGCGACTTTGAAAAATGAAAAACGAGGCCTGAAGTACTCACCTCTTTTTGCCCACTGTGATTTAATTATTCCCATGAACATCAATTATTATTGCGGACAGCATGTTTCTATCAAAGTTTCTCTGGGATTCACGAACCATGAGAACCTGAATGAATTTTATCGATATTCATGATCGTCAGAATAGTATAGCCCACAAAATTTGTAGAGTCAATTTTGGGGACCTTGGAAATCAGCAACGTAGAGTACTAAATTAAAAGCAAAGTAAATACGTCTTACGTAGCGGATAAAAAAGAAAGAAATAATAGTAGATAGACTATGAGAGTCCGAGCCCACTAAAAGTAGATGGAACAAGTGCCTGAGACGATTCAGGTCCTCTTTAAAAAGATTAACTTGATCAAAAATTTCAGCTAAACGCAGAAAGTAGATACGGCGATCTAAGAAGAACCCAAATCGTCTTACAATTAGTTATACTTAGACACTTGTCATCATATCATGTATTTTCAAATACTCATTTGTGACTGCAATACATCATACGTACCAGGCGTTCATATGATTGTCGCATCTTGAGGATCGCTCTGTATTTAAAGACTTTTGAAAAATATCTTGAAATGCACTGGCTGTGTCGAACGAAATCAACTCTCTGAAACTCAATATGCTAGTACTTATTATTTGCATCCATATAGATGGATAATTCTCAGTACGTAGTTGGTATCGCTAAAATCATGAAATGATCCGTAAATTTTGTCGCAATTAGGTAGATTCCTTTTTGCAGCAGCAGCAGCAGCAGAATTTCATAACAATAAAATTCCATCGCTCTTTAGTTCTGGAAAACTCAGCCTCTTTCGAATAAGTGGTGGCAATTTCAGTCTGTAATACTCAGATATTAGAATCTTGCTTCATTACGAGTAGTCAAAAATAAAAATTCAAATATCGCGCTTTATTCGACATCGTTTTCGAGTAATCACCCCCAAACCCGTATAACTGAATAATTTGAATGTGACTAGTCTGCTCTATCTAATATTTATTTTCGCTTTAAAATCACACACATTTTTCACTCCAATGCTTTTTTTTTTTACGCCCGAAGTGGCTCAGAAATTTTGGCTTATTCTGGTTTTGGATCATCAGTGTTAATTCAAAATCATATGTGGCTTCCTTTTGGGTTTCGAGTTCATAAAAGAATGTCTCTCGTTACTTATTTCTGCTTTTATTGTCACGGGTCAAGGTTTATTCCGGAACCCCGATTAGAAGGCCACGTATACAAGGGTAGGTGTAGCCATGCGATGGCCATACATACGAAACGGCGAGATCAACTTAAATCTGTGGCCTCATGAAAAAAAACTCACTTTATTAAAGATTTTGGCACCTGAAAGTGCGGAGAAATTCGTATAATGGATTCGGTCGATCTTGCTGTTCGGTATCACCGACTATGATCCCTAGTGAAAATATATTTCTGAATATGTATTCCCTCGAAATTTTCTAAAAACAGGTAAACTCTGAAATAGTCTGTAAAAATTTCCATAAACTTCGATGATCTCTGAAACTATTCTGCAAAGATTCTCAAAATCGGAACACCCCATGTGCAATAGATAGTATTAAAGATTTCGCAGAAAATTCTCAGACATCTCCGGAGAACTTCACTTAATTTTTCGAAAAATTATCAATTCTAGAGATTCTTCAGAGTTCAGCTGAAAGTGTTTAGAAATTTTTCGGAATAACGATGAAAATTATTTCACCTAAAACAAGATCAACGTTGTTTTAATGTAACTAAATCCCTGGCGGTAAAAACAGTTCTCACTATTTTTCCAACGAAGATTTCTGAACATTTTCGGACAAACTCTGGGAAAACTACTAAATTTCTTATTTCTTTTGCAAAATTTCTAACATTACTCACAACGGGTACCAATTTCGATAATCTTTTAGAAAATCGATTTAGGAATGATCAGAGTTCATGGGATTTTTTTTATAGATTTTTTCAAAGTCATTTTATAAATTGGTAGAAAATAATGAGATAAATATATTTCCATCGGGAATATCAGTTCACGGTTAGTGAATCGACCTACTATTAGTGAACGCTGAAGCTCTATTAAACATTGACATCGAAACAATTCGAGAACAATATGTTTGCAGCTTAAGTAAGAATTATTTGAAAAGTTAATTAAAAGCGTAGAGATAATAGGAAGGACTGTTGGATATATAGATATTCTCATACTTTTATTCGAAAACAAAGTTTATTACAAACGAATTAATTTCGATATGACTTCATAAATAGGTGTTGAAATAAATAAATACTCGTTATATATAAATAACAATAAATAAACTCGTTCCAAACGAACAAATAAATAGTCTACACGTCTAAAATAAATAATATAAATATCGATAAATAATTCAAACATACATACATATGTGTGGCTCTGTGTTAAGTGTTTACATGTGCGTGCGTGGGTGTGTGTGTGTAGATCTGGACACGTGTGTAAAGATATAATATATATCTATTACCTATTTACCCGACACAAAATAAATATTGAAAAATTATTGATATTGGATGATCTGTTTTCAGATTGACATATAACGGTACATGCTTTTCATATTATTTATTTATTTATTTATTTATTTATTTACTTCATTTATTTATTATGTGTCTTGTGTCCTGTGTATTATTTCCTATTACTAACATCGATGCACGTACACTGTGTCAAGCATTTTCTTGAGATTTCTTAAAGATTTTTATCTAATAAATATACGGCTGCGATTTTGTAATTCTTACATTCACCTACTTGGATCGAAAAATTCGTTTAGAAAAATCTCAATGCATTTAATACTGTTTCTTTCCTCCTCGATATATAATATTATTGAATTTGAGAAAGTCGCTAAACATAAATATATTTCTAATCTTTTTAGAGGTTTCAGGGACAATTAATCAATCAATTATTCAATCAATTAATTAATTTTAACTTATATTTATATTATTTTGTACTGAAAGAGTAATTGGCAAACACGTAACTCGCTATATATCTATGTCAACGAAATACTGTAAATTATAATAAATAATTGCAACATCTAAAACTATACCGAGTGAGAGCTACATAAAAAGCGAAGCTGTCATTCAGTTATCTTTCTTCGAGATCGTTGAATAATTAATTACAACAGGTTAAGTTCATTCGCCATCTGAAACAAAAATTACAATATAAATTCGTATTCATACCCATTCGTAAATTTGAAAAAAGAAACTTCGTACAATCTTCAGACTTTTTCGAAAAATAAGATTGCCAAGAAACTAAACTACTTTGTCTAGACTGTTCGCGAGTCGTTTTAATTCCGTTGGATGATAGAATCGGTGAAAACTTGGCTCGACACTTACCCTTCGCGTTTGGTCATTTTCTGCTTCCTGCACAACCGGATCCTCGCCGTGGTTTTCCCAAAGTTGGCGCCTTTCCGTACCTCTGTCCGAGGTAAGCCGGTGATGCGAAGTCAGACGACCCGATTCGAGTTCGATATCGTTTTCGGGAACGCGGTAGGCGTAGAGATAATCGTTAGCCTTTGAAGAAGCGAAACTGGTAGGGTCAGGATCTTCGTTTGAATCCATTCCCAATTGGGCCGTGTTTGAAATTGCTCGTTTTCCAATAGTCTGCAAAAGTCGCCTGTTAGCATCGACCTGTCTCTGGTTCTGGCGCATCTTTCTGCGCGCCAATTCCAGGAGGACACGTTCCCTCAGGACATCCAGGGGGTTCACGATCGACAGCGAACCCAGCCTCTTGGTGCGAGCTCCTCCGGCACTTCGGTCAGCACCCGATTCGAACAAATCCGCATCCTGGAAAATCAGTTTTTTACGAATTTAGTCTTTGACCATTCAACTCTTCGTCATTACACTTCGAGTCAAAGATCAGCAGTTTCGGCTTGGTCAAAAGATCATAACTCCAATCAGATTCTTTCGCTACCTCAGGTCCTGCCTGATATTTCGATCAGGCAATTGAAATCTGTAGGAATCATGTATCGCCAAAGTTTCACCCCCTTTGTACACGAAAATAGATCAGTGAATCCTATTCTTTCCAGATCTCGGATTGGTTGGCCTCAATTTTGATTCGTTTCAGTCTGGGACATTTTCAAATGGAATTTACAGCTGCCCCGGCAGAATGACTACCAATTTTCCCCTCGTTTCCAATAGGTTCCAATAGTATTTTCACGCTCTAAATTCCCTCGATCATTGTCACTAATTCAAAGATAGTATTACTCATATCCTTGGCATTGTGTCAATTCTGCATCAGGGTGAAAGGGTTAATTGGACTCGTACACCGTAGTAACTACATACCGGAGGGTCCATTACTAACGTAAGTTCTAGCGTATCAACATATTTCAAGATTTCAAGATATCAATGAGTCTCATATAGGTTCGAGGATTCCAAAAGATTTCAATTCCTAATTCCAAACAATTTGGACTAAAGTTTCGCGAGATTTCATGCTGGGAAGTGTATCGTCTCATATATGGAAAAGGCTCGCCTGTATAATGTTTAATTACGGAACTAGCGGAGTTAAGGTACCCGGAAAAAGTATCCCCGTACCAAATTAACCTTAATAGAGTTTCCCTAGGATGTGTGTACATATAGATATGTACGTATGTACGTGAGCTGTATATTAGTCCCTGTGCTTGATCCCGCCGTTCCGTTATCCTCGCACCCCTGACGGCAGCCCTTAACTTCTACTTACAGTTTTTCTCTTTCTTTCGCATCAGTTCATCGATGTAGTTACACGAACCCACCATACGAATGTAGGACACCTCGTACACCCACGTAGGTAGAAAGTGAAGATCGATTGGTGTTGTACGTATATACCTAATACGTAGAATATACTGGTACAATTTCAACCAGATAGGGAAAAGCGATTGTCCCGTAGTCCCGCGTGTATAGGCAGGGTAAAATGAGTGAATATGAACTGGCGCGGATTGATGGAAAAATTTGAAACTTCGTGAGTTATCGGTATTTGATACAACGCGCGAGAAAAAAAAATACTAATCCATCCTGATGTTTTCAACCGAAGTTACAGCATTTCGACGATTTTATACGATGGTCAAAATTCAAGCATGGGTTATAAATATTTCGTGACGGAGTTCATTTTTCGATTTTTAAATTCCCTTTTGGTATCAGAGGATCACAAATTTTGTAAATAATAAAATTCCGCTGAATTCACGTTGAACGACTTTTCTTTTCTTCGTATGATGATTCACGTAATTATGTCGTGATACCGAGTCTCCCTGATTCTGTGAGTATGAATTTCAGTCTCACCTCAAGTCCCTGAATTCGGTTCAAAAAGAGCAGCTCTGGACGTTCAGCTAGCTGAAGGTCTCTCCTTTGGTACGTCGACGTCGGTGCTGACTGCACGATGCCAATAGCGTACGTCGCTGCCAAAATGCTGACGAGAAACATCCTGTGTGTCGTGTAGTAAAGTACGTCGACCGGCTTAGTCTGAAATCACAAAACAAATTTTCATCAAAAAAAAAAAAGGTATAGATTTTTTGCTGCCCCGACATAAATAACGCACGATTATTATATTCTTCTTCAAATTATTGATGAATGGCGCTTATCCTCAGCCGGGGGTCAGCTTACGAGTCAAATCTCATTGTGATTGGATACATCAATAAATTTCTGTCAATTTTTGATCGATAGCCGATCGCCGTTCGGTTATAACTTGGCCTAAGTTACAAATAATTCCGCTTCTCCAGCGGCTATCTAAAAACGCTTTTATCTCCGCTGCCTCCCTCTCTCTTCGGCCTTAGGGTCATGGAACAAGGTATTGCTAATGGGAGTGAAGGAGGTGTACATAGCTTTATGTGTTTGTACAAGCAGGCAGAGAGAGTCTATAGAGTTGTTCAAATGCCGCAGGTGGTTAAGATTTTGAAATTCTCGCGGCGCTGAGGAAACTCTCATCAAGACCATATCCATCCCTCTATTCTACGTTCATTCATCCCCATCCCATCCATCACACCGCGTTCTGTACGAGTCCAAAGTGGGACAGACTCATAATCAGTCTACTAGCTTCACTCCCTCGTCTAGCCCACCACAAGTGTGTCTACGATCTTTGTGCTCTTTTAACTGCATTAGTCTCTGGCTTCGGGCACTTTTGAGCGAGCTCTAAAGCCGTACATTCTTACACGGCAATTATATTGCGAAAATAGATTTCCCTCAGAAACTGTGAAACAGAATTTCAAGATTGGTCCTAAAAATTGTAAAACAAAATTTTTCCTTGTATTCTTCCGATTTAGCTTCGAACTTCCGAGTCTGTATAGCGCGAATAAACATTCAGGAAATAGCCCGGCCCCGGTGTTCCTCGGAGAAATATTTATTTCCTATATGAAAAGCTCGGAGAGCTTTTCTCCGGCGTATTACAATTTCCGAGTTCTTCAAAAATTTGACATACTGATATTTCCGCACACGTCGGTTCTCAGACGTGTTCTGATCAATCCTGACAATGGAAAGTCACAATAGGCTTTCGGAGAAAAATCCATTTCATCAGTTTCAATCATTTTTCGAGGAAACTATTTTCATTCAATTATCGCGTCGATTTTTCTGTCCTCGCACATTTCGCTATCGATCACCGATAGCCCCGCATTTTCTGACAAAGTCACATGCACGAGCTTCGTTTCGTTATTGAATCATCGTGCATTATGGCACCCGAAGGATCGGGCTTTCCAAGCGGCAGACCCAAGTCAGAATATAAGGTGTTCGTAAATTGAATAAAATTCATTAGCACCGTTTAATTTCGCGAGGGATATTACCGCTGCAAACTTCTGTCCATTTTCCAATTAACGTCTCGCCGACATTTCGGACAATAATTTTCCCCCGGTCTTTCGCAAGGTAACCGAGGAGAATTCAATGTTGAATTAATTATAATGGACGGCATAACGAATAGCGCGATGAAGAGACTAGGAGGTATATACGTATGTCTGTCGCTCGCGTATAACACGTATGCCTGAGAAATTTGTCGAATATTTGTTGGTCCAGGTGAAGCTAACAGCAAGCCACTCCGAGGATTCCCACGGGTATTCCGATCCCAGAGACTCGAGCCGGTGGCTGCGCGCAAGCTTTAATACGGACAAAGTTATCTCAGATGAGTTTCTTCTGTGTATACATATCCGTCTATGAATTTCCAGCTTCAAACCTTGGGCTTGGGCTAATCAACGTCTCGCACGGGTATTACTTCTACGAAATCCCGCGGGCAGACAAAATGATTTTAATCAAGCTCTAGTAACGAGAAACTAACGGGCTTGACCGGTCATCGCGGCCTCTAGAAGTCCCGAAAAAAAAATACGGACACACGTTGCCCGCGAAAATTACATACGTCTCTATCGCCGTTTCACGACCGCCCAAACATCGTTTTGGCCATGGCAAGTGATGATCAGTTGCGTGTCGCGAATACGTACTACAACACGAGATGAAGGCTGAAAACAATTTTCCTTGGACCAGGAGACTACACTGTCAGACTTTACGATTCGCGCGTTAAATCTAATAGCATGAACCCCATGGTTGCCCATAACTAATCCCGAATATCAGGCAAATTGGGAATTTCTACGGTGAAAAGCTTGGATAAAATATATTTCTGATTATTTTCTTGATTCCTTCCTTGAAACTGTTCTGAAAAGATTCGATAAATTTGAACATCTCATGGGTAGGTATTGTTAAAAATTTTGCAAATACTTTCAGAGCGATTCGTTAGACCTTTAAGAACCACGATCAATTTTTTTAGATTTTCCAAAGTCCAGGCGATATCGCGCGAAAGAAATTTTGTCGAAAAATGATGGAAATTATTACATGCGCTTATCGTTCCCTTCTTTGCCTCGCGTTGTCAGTGACATCCGCTAATTTTAGCCGCTTATCGTGTGATCGTATCCGCTTATGCTTGTATGCAGTTGTCGTAAAGTAATTAATTCGTAAGCCAAGCTGTAAAATAACGCCGTTTCGAGTACCAGCTCAGTAGAATGAGTAACGGTGTCGCCACTAGCTGGAAATTTACTTTGTAAAGGCTGAATCACCGCGATTATTCGGTGTCAAATATAAAAATATAAAAAACGTAGAATGCCAAATACGGGCCCCAGATTATGTTCCCCGGTCGCTCAAACCTCTCAAGTCTTTAAACTAAATTCGCGGGATTGATTTAACCTTCGAGAATTAGAGACAACTCATAATTTAGGTATATATATCTCCTGCGGAAATATTAGATCGAGTTTGGTCGGTTCTTGAATAGTAATTGATGGAAATTTTTGTCCAAGACTTGGTATAATAAGCTGGCCAGTCGGCTGGCCGATCCGTTCAGATTTTTCGAACACGGGAAATAGTGGTCTATGAGTAAAGAGTCTAATTAATAAAACAAGCAATGTATTCCGAGCGAAAAGTTCATTTTCTTTGTCCAACACGAAGACTACCGGATCGATTGATTCGTGAATCTGGTCAGATCTGAGTTGGAGAAAATCCTTTCGATTGAGACTAAAATCGTCAAATTCCGTTGATCTGTTCTCGAGATATCATGGAATGAAATTTCTCTTCTTCAAAATTTGGTTCTTTGAATTACTCGAAAACTACTATACCGATAAAATCCAAAATCTGATCAGTTTTAAGTTGGGAATAACGGCATCGATTGATACAAGGAAAAATGAAATCCATTCATTCGTTCTCGAGATATCGTCGGACAAAAAGCTCATCACACATACCCAGATTCCATTCTTTACACTTTCTGGTAAAAATTCAGCTTTCCATTGCCGGAGAGAATACGATAATTCCCATTTTGGAATTTCACGAACTGAGATACTTTGGAAATTAGTCTGCAAAAAATCAGAAAATCGTCTCGCAGAAATCTGCAGAATTTTCTGATGATTAACTCTCTAAGTCGTTTCAAAGAATATGAATATCAAGTCCAAAGTACCTGAATCAGACAAATTTAGAGCAAATTCATTTCCCAGGACAACCATAAATTCTTGTATTCATCGGAATTGAATTCAGATTCTGTATAAAGTATACGCGCAACCGTTTGCAAAATGCATTCAACTCTGGAGATGGTATTCAATTTTGAACTATACCGATGCTCATCCGAGTTAATCGAATTACTGTACACATATGTACTTGATTCGTTTTTCCAGCAATATAGCCTCGACCTGGTAGCTTGTAGCACATTGATATGGCATGCATACGATATCTGTATGCTTACGTCGCGTCTGCATGTCGATTCCACGTGTATAAGGTACATGCACCTGCGTTGGGAGAGTCTGAATAACTTTATCAGTTTTGAATTGCATGTATTCCGAGTGGGATAGTATCCTGATACTTGGGCGAGATATAGCTCGCAAAACAATCATATTTTACGTCGATAAAATTTTCCCTTGAAAAGCATCGGAGTTTGATGTTATTTGACGTGGAAAATTGCGTTAGCGGCGTTACGTAAACTTTGTCCGGAAAAAGAATTCACTTTATACATATGTATACGACCATGTGTGATCGTTTAGAATAATCGAACCCTGTTTTCGAATCGAATGAGATTGGAAAAACGAAAATAACAATTTTTTCAGATTTCGCACAGTTTTTGATTTTCGATGGAAAATTAGTGAAAACTATTCTCACTTCCAGGGATTTAGTTGCATTGAGAGAACTTTGATCTCGATTCATAGTGTGGAATTATTTTCATTATTTTTCACAAATCTCGCTGTACTATCTAAAATTTTGAATCCCTCCGAAGATGTCTGAAAATCTTCTGCAAAATTTATAAGAATATTCGTAAAGTATTCCAGTTTCGAAAATCTTTTCAAAGTAGTTTAAAAACCAATCGGAGTTTGTGAGACTTTTCACAGAGTCTTTCGGTTTTCAGAGTTGTTCAGAAATCTTCGAGGAATCAATTAGAAACATATTTCCGTAATGCTGATCGAATGCAGCACTAAACTCCCGTCTTGCGAACCTCACAATTCTTGAATATTTATTTATACGAAAATCGATTCGCAAATAGGAAACGTAGATATAATAAAAATCGGAGAGCAACTTGAGGTATGAAAAAAAGAGAGAAGTTCCAAACAGCGAAGTGTTACGAAAGTTGAATAGAAAATATATGATGTATTGAATTCGAAGCAGTCTGCAATACCTGTATGCAAAATACCGCGTCAAATCTGTCTCCTCTCTGTTCGAATTGTCAATATACACACCTACACGTGATTGCATCGATCCCGAAGCCCGGATAACTCGAATTACCGGACTTCTGTCAGAGAGGAATGGTTCCCTGTGTCGTTCGAAACGACATAACACGAGGAAAAATTTTCCCACGCGACACAAGCGGGATACAACTTTTAAACAAAATAATCAGAACCCAAATTCCACCGCAAATTGGTACTTTTAATATTACAACGGTTGATCGCAATTTTTTACCTTCCCGAAATATCAATTCGAACTAAAACATGCTGTACGTATCCACTTCAGCAAATCGGCTCAACATCGCGATTCGCTTTCGATATGATCGGAAGATTACATAGCATTCAATTTTACTATCCATCACAGGCTTCAAGGAAGACCTGACGTAGTTCAGATTAAAAAAGGCTGAAGTAACTCAACTTTTTTCTAGTAAACGACCTAAAAGTTGGCATTACGTTACTGACCTTATCATTTATTGATTGCAAAGATACTTTTCAATTCACTTCACTTTTTCTAAACAGATAAGACATATTTTGATCTCGATCGAATCCTCGGTCGATACGGACTTCGATATGTCTTCGTGTTTCGGAAAAGGTGCGATTCACTGCCTTTCTGTACTCCTGCGGCTGTTCCCACCTTATTCTTCGATCATCCCATCAGAGGCGCTACCGCTGTTTAAATTCTGCCAGACTGCAGTGAACGGATTCTCTCGTATCTCACGGTCAGTGCATAGGCTTGCTATTGCCGATGTATCTACCCGATACTTGTACGCAAACACATGCAGAGATTCCGAAGGCATGCGCCAATCCGAGATAAAGCTCTTCAATCCTCGAGGGTATAGAACGTTCGTACAATTGCTAATAACATCCGTCCGCGTTGAAATCCAGTCAAACCAAATGACCCGCCGACTTAACAATATCGATACAACATTGTTCCATAGATCACAGATCTTCGGATTTCTAAACTAGCGTTACTCAACGGATGAGCCTCTCCCTGGGCGAATAATGTGCCAAAAAATGAATAAAAATTTACGATTAAGATACTATTTTTGTAACCCATTTAACAAAGCCGGAGTTATCGCACTTGTGGGCATCACACCGTTTCCCTTGAAGCCCAGATTGCGTTTTCATGGACACGTCATGTGGTAATTACTGATTAGAAATTGTGTTAATAAATAAATAATAGATTCATTTTTTTTTGACAACGTGGTTCATCAGGCTGCCCTGATGAAAATACACACCTTATTCTATCCTGAAAATGTTTTTGATAACTGAAGAACTGTAAAAAGTCCCGTAAGCTCTGGGATTATTTGAAAATCTATTCGAAGAGATTCTCGGCATTGAAACACTTCGCGATTATTATCGAATATTTTGCAAAAAAATTTCAGAAATCGATCGGAAATATATTTTCGCCGTCCGGTGGTTCGAAAAACGTTTCCTGGAGTTTCGATAACGGTTAAAATGAAGCGATTTTCATTAACGCCTGGCGGAAATATTCCTGTTTAAATTATCGTCACCGTGATGTCAGCAAATATCAATCAATCACTAAACGATTATATCCGCGAGCGTGGCGTGAAATTAAATTATAAGGTGTGACTGGGAAGCGTATCGACATAGTGCGGCGTGCTTCCACGTACAATATCTAACGCGAACTCAAACTCTAAAGATCGGAGTGCAACGATGTAGGGAATTACTCTGTAGAGTGTGTATACACAGAGGAAGAGAGTTGATTGAAGTTAGTTTGGATCGGTTAAAGTCGAGTTAGAATCTCTCCAATCAGTTCAGATTACCGGAGATTTGACTTTTGACGAATTTAATTAAAACTAGAAAAGATTACCGGGTCCCGATTCAATGTTAAAACTCCGGTTAGACTGACACGAGCCGAAGCCACCTTCTGTCTATCAGCCATGCGTTCACCCCGCGGGGGCATGATCTCCTTTTTCAAGGAATGTTTTCAAGGTAAACGTTTTTTTCATTAAGGCTCAAGCACTCTTGGCAGATCGAACGCCCCCGCACGGAATGCTCCGTTGCTTGGGGTAGACCAAGAGAATGACAGGAATTTTGGCCAACAAATTCTAAGAACGCTTTTGAGCTTGTTTTCGAAGGCGGCTATATTTACTGCACCGTTTATGGTGAAATGCTGAAATTTACAAAGCTTTGCCTGTCCTCGGGGCGGGCTTAGCTAGACAAGCTGCGAGATTCTCGCCCGCGTTTTAACCCTAGGAAATATCTCGCGTCGCGTTTCTAAAAAAAATCTCCCAAGGAGATAATGTGTCCTGGATATCGGTGATTCTTTTCTAACCGTTACTTTTTCGATTAAACATTTTTTGAGTCTATAATTAAACTTTCTTAGTTGTTTAACGCACATTATTACTCTGTTGTATTGTAAAAATGAAAGTCCGAGAGGATTTCGCTACAACTTCAAAGTATCGAGAATGAGAATCAAATTTCAAATTTTCCGTGCCACGGTACCGACTCGTTCATCCACGGTACTGACGTAAAATAAATTTGGTGGACATTCTTCGGAAAAATTATTAGAAAAATTATTACGAATCGTATTATAATTTATTCACGAATTGTATTATGACATTAATTAGATTTATGGATTAATTAGTTTGGATCATTTATCGCGACAAAGAAATTAACGAATTCATAGGTAAATTCTAGAAATGGACGTGACACGGTACTGACATTTAAGTGATTTAAACCGTAAGTTTCCTCTGGACTGCAAGTTATATTATACGAAAGAAGCGATGAAATATGTTCACGAGGATCGTATTGATACAAAAATTTTATGAATAGTTTGTTAAGGGATGACCAGTGAGAGCGAACAGTACAGGACATTAAGGGGGAATATACACCTGGACACGAAAAAAAAAGGTGATTTTCGAGAATTTTCGTCAGGGAAACTATTGGAATTATTGGATCGGGGTTTTTTCTAGTTGAAAATATACACTTTCAAGAATGTTTTCAATTTTTTTTTATTCCAAAATGTTGCAAATTCACGGAGTACCGGAGTCGTCTAGGTAGTACCGTAAAAAAATCTGCCAACACGGTACCCAGTGGCGATTCGTCAAAAAACGTGTGAAACAAGAAAATCAAACGGGATAATAAAATAGATACTGCTATCTTGTCTTTGTCACAGCGGATTTAAAAAATATCGATTTTTGACAAAATGGCGGACGCTTGAACTCGACGGAGCGATTATCAAGAAAAAATTCGTTCATATTTTGCAAAATAAAAAAAAAACTAAGAATCGGACAAAAAAAATCCTATGACAAGTACTAGATAATTATATATACAATAACCACAAAAAATTTCGAGTTAATCGGTTCAGTGGTTTTCGAGATATTTCGGGTACCAGTTTGGAAGACGCTGTTTTGAAGAAAAAGCGTTTGAAAATTTTGGGATAGATAAATCATGAAACTCGTTCAACTTACACAGAGTCGTCGATACCAGCTTCATAATATAGGTTCCCTGGAATTTTCGAAATTTTTAAACTTTTAGAAAATTTAAAAATTGAAACACCGATATTTCGGACCCTGCTGGGTGTTTATTCCCCCTTAATAAACACTGTTAGAATGGAATCACCCATATACCAATAATGCGATGAAAAAAACAACAAAAAAAAGAAAAAAAAAACATTCAGCAATTTAATCGGATGATTAAAGTAATAGAAAAAAATAATATTCCGCGATTTACGCCGCGCATGGTAATCGGCAAGTGTACCGTGACGAGAAAAAAATAGGGTCTTTATTCAAATTCGTATAAACAACGAGTCTACATTTCGTCGTTTTATCAGGCGTTAAATTTGTGCAAAATACATGCGCGAGTCGTTGCCCTAATATAAGTTGCGCTATTAGTTCTTGGCCTGTTGAATGTGCGCCTACGTGCACTTCGCGCTATACCTATATTATATTGCTTTAATTCTACGGGGAAGATAGTATCCCATAGGGTGCAGATCCGCAGTTCGGTTTAATTTACCTTGAATCACTGCCCCCCTCGAACCCACCAAATGGTTCGTCCCTTAACGTTGGCTGGTTGTATACACTAAAATCCAGGCAGTCTCCGAATTAATCCAGACCCCGCTAGAGCGTGAGAAACTTACAATCGCTCTAGCCTAAAGCTCCCAAGGGATCCAAAAACACTCAGAAAACGTCTCGATTTTGACAATTCGGTTTATCATGCATAGATTTTTTTTCTATTGCTTGAATTAGGTGAGATTCCGTGAAAATAAAATCGATGTTCATTTTTTAAGATCCGAAACGGTTGATTTTTAACCCTTAGCGGCCACACGGGGTAAGTAGTTACCCCAGGCTCAGAAAAAGTGAAATTAGAGGTCTAAAACCTTTGAAATTGATACAAGTAACAAATTAGTAGCAAATTTTATGATTTGTAATTTTTTTCATTTTTCCCTCCGGTAATTTTGCAAAATAAATATACTCTTTGAATGAACGGTGGATACTGTTATTTTTTTATGGTAGTGGTATATGTTCTGCGTACGATCCTAAAATTTTAGCCCTTAATATTGAAAAATGGCGGAGTAATGAATTTTTTTCCGAAAAAAGCCATTTTTGCTGAATTTTCATATATGACCAGTTTTTAGAACGCCATCTATAAATTGACCGATAAAAATCATTAGAAATGTTGAAGAACTCTTCAACAAACGTGAAACTATCGGTTAGAAGTCTTAAACCACTCATATGTCTCGTACAACTAGGTTTTTCAGCGCGGGGTAATGAGTTACCCCATGTGGCCGCTAAGGGTTAATATAAATTTTGCTAAACTTCCAGAACTATCCATTTAGGTTTGTTTGCAAAATATAATCAAGGCGTTGAAATATTCGGTCGTTTTTGAATTTGTTCAAATTTGAGAAAAAACCGTGTGAGTGATAAACGATCGCTTCGTCTGCGCGAGCCATTCGATTCGCGAATCTACTACAAACGAAATGAAGCTAAAAGCTCAGCACTATTAGTATGCAAACATTTTAGCCGAGTTAAGTTTTATCTAAAGTGAATCTGTAACGTCTTACGTTGCTTAGTGATTAAGCTCTCGAATCATTCACTCTTAGTCATTACGAAGTAATTGGAACTTATCTGCTTCGTGCTGAAATGATTCAAGTCTAACTTTGTATTACATTTTTTCATAAATATTCGTATCTTATTAGTTTCGAAGATGTTAGGTGTGAGGAATTGGTTCGTTTATCGCTTCGTCCAGAATTCAATGAGACCATTATACGTTTGATCCCATTCAAGGAGTTTTTATACACTTTGAATTTTTATTCAGAAGCTCCCGCTGCTCTGTAAGTATTTTCTTCGTCGATAGAATGAACATTCTGAAAATAATACATGTCCTGAGTTTTCTGACAAGAGAGAAATTGAAAGAGCTTCTTTTCTCAGAAGAAAACTTATACGTTTCATCCTGAGAGCAAAAATTCCGATACACAATTCGGAGACAAAAATTAAACTGATTAATCGACACTCGAATCAGATAACCGTATCCTTCGAATCCGGCATGAAATTGAAGAAGAAGGTATTCTCTCTCCCATGTGAAAAAGCTTCGACACTCGTGTGCCTTTCCAGCTCGACGAGTCCAATCAATTCAGGAACAGAAAAACGAAAAATGGGATAACGACGTATCCTTCGATTGTAAAACAATTTTGAGTTTGTACTGGGCTACTTTTTGTCCGCCCTGAGACCATTCTGTTTTCCCTCGTGCTAAAAGATTCGAAATTTTCCGCTCTCTGAACCCTGGCCCGACCCCACCGTCAAAGAAACGTTCTTGATACTTTCTGGTCTGATTGTGAGAGAAAAAGATCGCGTTTCAGAACGGGTGGTATTCCGACGAAATTCTTCCTTCCATGAATTAAAGTCGAAATGAAAATTGCTGGTTCGAAAGTAATCGCGGGATCGATAGAAAGAATTTTCCGCTTACCTTGACAACAAACAACTGTGGGAATACGCGATATCGCGGAAAAATTCGGAGCCCGATGTGCAAAGAAAAAAATTGAGTTATCGTCAGCCCGCGCAAAAATCGTCCGCCTCTTCTCTCGGCTGATAAATTTTTATAACGCTCTACTTTGATAATCCGTCTCTGTACTTATCTACTTAGGCATTACTAACGTCTACCCTAACAAGTTTGCAAACCAAAACCAAGATTGACGAAATTTCGACGAACTATTTCGCGACAGGGAAATCTCCGTGTCGCGTCGGCGAGTTTTCAGTTCGTTAAAATATAATTACGCGTAATACCACGCCACGAAATTAGGGCGAAAGGCAGGTTCCTCCCTCGGTTGTAAAGTCTGCAGCAGGTTCACGGTTCCCCGTTTCTTTCCCCGGTGCGGAAAAATTTTTGTATCCAAGAAAAGGTAATAAAGGATTCGAGTCGTTTTTAATATATCGACGCGTGGACTAGAGAAGCTGCGAATCTCGCTTTCAATTCTCATTTCAACCTTAGAGCGATATCCCTTTTCTCATTTTTCTAATTCAACGGAAAAACGTTCTCCGTGAATTACGAAGCTGGTGTATATCCGTGGGAATACGACGAAGATTTGCGAATGCAATAGCAGGGATATTCTCGGAAGCTTTCAGCTATTTCCGACCCTATTTCGTCTCATAAATTTCTCGATTACTCGTATCCTTATATTCCGGAATTATTCCGAATTTTTTGTGACGGTCACATCGGATAAGAGTATGTGTATAATGTATCGCTTAAAAGAATAGCTGCGATATACGTTCTGCTCCGAAGCGATTATCATAAAACACGATTAGTCAGTAGATTACAGAGTGGAGTTTGATAAAATGACACGATCTTTCGGAAACCATTAGACGATAGCATTTCACAGTCAAACATTAAAAAAGGTATATAATTTCAGTCGCGTGTGTAACTAGGCGGGCCTGTGCATAGGGTTTTACCAAAATCGCGAAATCCTTTTTACCGCGAAGAAAAAAGACCCGATTTTCAGATAGAAAGATCCAGGGCTTATTCCAGAGGTGCTACAATTATCTCTAAAGCATTACGAATAGTTTTAATAAAGGAAAGAACCTTCCGATTGATTCGAAGAGATTTTACGTTACTTGTATTCAAATCAGATCATTTTTTCTTACGGTGTAAATTGTTTCTTATGACTTGATTAGAACCTCGAAAATCAGTCATTACTTGATTAGGAGTTGAATAATGAGGCACAATGTAAACCCTCTCGAGGCGATAAGGTGCGAAAGTGCTCGTGCTTGGTGCTCGGGGTTCCTTCGGGTCGCTGGTTCCGAATCTGAGGTCGAAAATCGCAAATTTCGAATAGCGGATCCAATCTAAATATCGGAATTATTCAAAGATTCAAGATATTAGTTGCATAAATGTTTTGAATCAGGGATTTCCGAGTCGGAAACCGAAAACACCCCCGAAAGCACCGAGACAGACTTTCGTACTACTCGTTCCGGTCAAATTACACGAACATTAGTAACGCGATGTAAGGTTTTGTGTGTTAATCAAATGGAAAACCTTATTGTCGATTCAAGCACCACTTAGACTTTAATGAGACCGTTGCCTTTCTGGGAGGTTGATTGCCCGACGTAATTCCAGAGATTCTCGAGGTCAGAGTTCGGAAAAAAATGCGAATTCGTTTCAGCATAGCCTAGTGTATAATTTTATATTTCGCGTAACACGTCTAGCGATTTGAGAAAATAGTATACACGGAGATTTCCTCGGTCCACTGATCCCGAGTAATATTTTCCGTAGATTCGCAATTCAAGACTCGTCGGGCATGTCAATTCGGTTCAATACGTATTGAAATTACGTTTTCAGGAAATTGATTCCCGGGAAGACGTAGGTATGTGACACCTACGTGGGTAGATATATCAATATTGAACTCGCGTAATGTGAATATCGGCTGGTTTCTAACAGTTTACTATTATGGCTCAGAGTGGAGAGCATCGAATCATAAATACTTGATTCGTTTCTGTATTATCACACCTATAGAAATCCATTCCCTGAGCTTTTATTTACGGCGAATAAGAACAGCGTTGAAAATGGCACACGAGACGTCGCCTCGGTCTCGTATCGCACCGTATCGCGTTAGATTATCAGCTTCTTTCTTTGAAGCGTCTCTTGAGTTTCATGAGCCGCGAATGTGTAGGTACGTACGTATTGACGTACAGCAGCTTCCTATATCAAGAGAATTCGCAAACGGCGTAAAAAAAGAAAAGAAAAAAAAAGAAGGGAGACGGAGAGAAAAGTCTTTCAAAAATACCAGCCATCCACCGATCGACACCTTCCGATTTGCGAAATGATTGCGCACTTGATATATCGCCACATCGACGCGTAGGCGTATCATTTCGCGAAATATATTATATTTCCGCGTGAAGACTTCGTAACGGGGAACTCGATTATCTGACAATACCCATAACAAAGTTCGGATAAATTTTATCCCGGAATCAAATACAGGTGAAGTCATGCCGGTGCAATTTGTTCCGTCCTTTATTAGATTTCCATTTAATATACGCTTTCAGGTATTAATTCAAGTGCCAACTACCGTGGAACCTAATTAAACAAGTACGTCGAACGTCTGATGCTTATATCGAGTAAGAATATTAGCCGGAAGTAGGATTCGCTATTTACAAGCTCGATGGAAGGCTGTATCAGCGCGCTATGATCTAAAGAACATTGTCTGTGAGTCTGCCAGCCGTTTTAATCATCCCATACCTATGTACAAGGTAAACAGTTGATTCAAAAATCGGTCTTACATTTTTTTTAATTATCCCCCTGTTTCGTTTGCCGAAGCTGAGCCTGACGTTTAATGATTAAAGTAGATCGCGGTAGAGCAGCAGCGATGGTTCAAATTGTACCATCAAGTTGTTCGGTTCGGAGTTAAGCCCAGAGCTCGCTTTGATCATCCTAACAAATTGGCGTCATGATTGAACGTTGAAAAGATCGGCCCTCGAGCCCTTAGACTTTGTTATCATATTATAGGTACATTTCTAAGATATCGATCGAGAGAAACTCCGTCGTTCATGCGACACGAACGAGGTGCATAATTATCAATCGCACGCGTCGTTTCGTCGTTGCTGTATTCTGTTCTAACTGTTACTTTTTTTATTAAACATTTTTTTATTCTATAATTAAACTTTTTTAGTCTTTTAACGCATATTATTACTCTGTTTTATTATAGAAGTGAAAATCCGAGAAGATTTCGCTACAACTTCAGAATATCGAGAATGAGAATCAAATTTCAAATTTTCCGTGCCACGGTACCGACTCGTTCATCCACGGTACTGACGTAAAATAAATTTGGTGGACATTCTACGAAAAATTATTACGAATCGTATTATAATTCATTTATGAATTGTATTATAACATTAATCAGATTTATGGATTAATTAGTTCGGATCATTCATCGCGACAAATAAATTAATGAATTCATAGGTAAATTCTAGAAATGGACGTGACACGGTACTGACATTTAAGTGATTTAAACCGTAAGTTTCCTCTGGACTGCAAGTTATATCATACGAAAGAAGCGATGAAATATGTTCACGAGGATCGTATTGATACAAAAATTTTATGAATAGATTGTTAATGGATGACCAGTGAGGGCAAACGGTACAGGACATTAATAAACACTGTTAGAACGGAATCACCCATATATATATTACCGTACAGATGTGCGAGGGTGTAGATATAGTAGATATAAATGAATACAGGAAATCATAAATTTCTAATCACGTGAAAAAGAAAATCTTTATCGGAGGGCCAATAAATTGTGTCACGTGTATGAATAGGGGATATTGCCCGCGGCTGATGGCGATATATTAGATAAGGGAACTTGAGCCGATGGAGAATGATGAACGGATTATCGAATATTAATAGGTAAACACGATAATCACAATTACAGTATAACATCGATAATATAACAATTGGTTCGTGGCATTACTCGTTTAAATATTGGTAACGAAATTTCAGCACCGGAGCAAGTAATCAAACGTCGAAACGTTTGTTTGAACAGAGTTTTCTGGCACAATCAGCACGTCTCTTTTTTATTCCCCTTTGAACGGGGAGAAAATCAGAGCGTGGGAGATCGAGGGATGAACATGAGTATTTTTTAATACTCTAATACCCAAAATGCAGTCCTGATCGGAATTTATAAAAATCGCGAGGTACTACGAAATAAGGCTTAAGGTTTTCGAGTGATCCGAAACCGTAATCAACCCGAGAGTAACTACCTACCCTTATTTTTACGTGAGTATCTATAGCTAACTGTAATTCTGGGCGTGTGGGTATATAAATATTTGAGCCACGTTGACGAGCTGAGTAAAAAATGCAAAGGTGTGATAATACGATATCGAAATCATCCGTCAAACTGTCCCCGAGTCTTGGAAAATTGCGGATAACAAGGTACACGTCTTGAATATAAATAACATACATTCTCTTTTAGTATATGGTAATCGTTATTCAAAAAAATCCAACCCGAATTTTCCCCGCTGCTACTTTCATCGGTTTTGAATTATTTCACGAAAAAAAAATCATTTTTGGGTATAGGATATGGTGAACACGAATTTCAATTACTTAATACGAATGAAGAATTGAGATTGTCGACTAAGGGGATGGCGAAAGAGTCTCGCGAGCTCCACCGTTCCCCCCGAAAAAATGAGACAAAAAAGGAAGCGAAAAAAGTACACCTCAACATTTAAGTTTTGAGTCTCTGGAGAGCTCCGTATAGCTTTTCTCGTAAGATTTACGAACGACTTTCACACCGCCGAAAATCTCACCCCTACAGTTAACAACCGCGAAAAACTGCGATAACTCAAACGAACCGATTTTCGCGTTGATTCTTCATTCCCTTTTCTTCGTCTCTCGTTCAACTAGCGGATAAACTGTACAGACAGAAACCGACGATTGTTAAATCCCAAGATTCAGTGCTGAAATCTGAGCGTTCGCTGTGTGCATATCGCATTGTGCAGTTTTCCAGAAATTGATTGGAGGAAGAATCGTGCCTGAGGAAATATCCTGAATCTCAGACCGGCCGGCTACGGGACTATTGTATTTCCGTGGAATCGAATCAAAGCCCTTTATAACGAGGTGTTTGAATCCCGGGTGGCGCATTTCAAGGGAAATAATTAATCCCGTCACGTAGATTCCTGCCGCGTAGTAAGCTTCGCGTTATAGCAATAAAACCCTTGTTAAGACGCCCAGCTACCGCAGGATGTTAATCAGACACAGGCGAATGGCTCAGCGTTTGCGGATGCCTGTGTCGAAATTTCTACCAGCTATGGAATAGCACGGTTAAACACAGCATGCAACAAGTCTCGGGAAATCTTTGTCCGATCGTTAATCGATCATTTTAAGCGTAGATTGGAAAATGAGGAAAATTCAGTACAAGTCCAGCGAATCGACACTTGCTTACCTTAATTAATATACCGGCTTTCTTCTCTCTTCCCTAGCAAGTTTGAAGCACACTAATAAATTCAGTCCTAGATCTCCGAATATACTTTTATCCAAGAATCTTAAGGACAGATAGCTTTTGAAAAAGTAAATTTAAATCACTGAAAAAGATCGATTTTCTCTATCTCTTTCTGTACCGCAGTTCGACAAGGAAGTATACTCGCAGCGAAGCACAACTTGAAAACTTAAATCCGATAAAATCCACCGATGTTACGTTACGATCACGTCTGAAAGTTCGCCTTCGGTTATAATCGTCTTCCTGTATCGTACCAAACACGATCGTATTTTAGAAATTTGACCGTCTTCACTTCTGATCGTATATTTCAGCCAGCTTTTCCCGCTGAGTTCTGTACCGTTGAATGTACTACCGGCGTATGACGTTCTCGGGGCACTGGCAGAGAGCTTTTATAGCCAGCTTGAATCCACGGTGGCCGTCAGGGTAACGGTTATACGGTTGGTTCAGTCAGATTCGTTGGCTGGTTGGCTACGCTACACCACGGCACGCACTATGGGCTAAATATCACCCTGATGAGACGAGAGGGTGGGGATGTAGGGTTGCGGGCTTGTGGGCTTGGGGGGGTTTGCTCTAGTCCGCGTGCTCCACTATCCACCCCACAAATTGTCTCTTGTGTATCTTGCACGTTGTATGACGTCTGTTGTACACATTTACATGTTAGTTATAGGTATCTCGTACACTTCCTCCCTTTACCTCGTCGCTAATTATCATGTATACCTACCACAACTATACGCTCGTTACAAACAAGACTCTGCCATTTCGCACCAGCATCGCTTTGCTCGGAGCAAGAGTTCCTTGAATTATCAAGAGGCACGCACAAAGGACGATGAGCTTTGATGGACCAGCCCTGGAACTCCGGATCTTTCGAGCTCAAAAATTGGTATCCTATGAGTAAAAAGTTTCATCGGAAGAAGAAGTTCTTTTTTTATTCCAACGCGAAAACTACGCGATCGATTCATTTGGAAACTCGACCAGATTCAAGTCGGAGAAAAAAGCTACCGATTGTTATGAAAATGACGAAAATCCGTTGATCAGTTTTCGAGATATCATCAATTGACTTTTTTTTTCTTTCCTTTTTTCAAAATTTTGTTCTTTGAATAACTCGAGAACTACCGGACGGATCGAATCCAAAATCTGCTCAGTTATGGGCGAGGAAAAACCGCGCCGATTGATACAAAGAAGGATCAAATCCGTTCGTTGGTTCTCAAAATATCCTTGGACACAAAATTGATCACTCACCCCCAGACACCCGTCTGAGGATGATCGGAGGTGATTCTTTGGACCTCAGAACGAGGGGATCTGATGAAAACTCACCGGTTCATGTTCTGGTATATTATAAGGACTCCCCTTTCCTTCGATCGAGAAGTTAAAAAAAGGTTTCGAAAAATGTGCTCCTTGGGAATGCTTCGTTGTACTTATGCCGTAGCTATTGGGTATATGGGTCCACCAACGGGTTATCAAAATCTCGAAATCTCTAGGGGTCTGACGGTAGTTCATTTCGGGGGGTGTGACCGGATAGCCAGAATCTGAAGTAAAAGTCTGTCAACAAGAATTACCGCGAAGATTGGATCCAAGGGTGGATTTTGGGCTGCGAATTTACGAGGTATACGCCCGAGTATAACCCATAGTTTGGTGGAAAGTGTTTGGTGGGATTACTACCCCAGTAGATATATCGAAGGGTTAAAAATCTTGAAAATTTTTACCCCAATTCTAATCTGCGATGGAAAAGATTTGGTCATTATACCAACTTGGAAGGTGAATAAAAATTTATACACGCTTCGATTATTGGTGAAAATTATCCATTTATATCAGTTTTTGTTTATTCGAGTCTATGCCAACATTTTTTAACATTTCTGTTGTATTTACTTTACGGAATATAAAGTAATTTCCGAAAAATAAGACGTAATGCTCTTCTGGGAGTCGTTCAACGATCGTTCCAAACCTTAGATGAAATATAAACACACGAGCTGGGGCGAGGAAATGAGGAAAAGACTGAATATTACGCGTTCAGGAAAGTTACTCCAGCATTTGTTGGCAAGAAAATAAACGAATGCCTGATGAGTTTGGAAAGTAATCAGATCTAATCACGTCGGTATTAAATTGTCAATTAATTACACCGCTGCGGTTGTTGTGTCGAAGCACACACCAGGAATCTGAATCAATGCATGCTGTATACTCCATGGAGACGGGTCACTGATAATTTGGACAAACGTTAACGAACCGGAAGAGTTAATAAACAATTAATTAAAAAATACTGGCACGGTGTCCGAGTGCGAATTCGGTCACTTCGCGTTATAATTTTGGCAAAGTTGAATTCAGCGTGAGATTTAACACCGACTGCCACACCTCGTCGAACTTGAACACTGGCTGATCCATAGCTGACCGTAACTACTGTGCCAGCTTCATATCTGTCCAAGCCGTTCTGGTCAAACAACTGAGCGGAGATTTTGGTGAACTTGAATATTCTATTGATTCAGTTTTTTCTCAGCTGAAAGAAATTATTCGAATTTTATTTCGGGGCAAACCAACGATATTCAATGAATTTCATTTTTGGATACGATTTTTTTCTTTAATTTTAGCCCATTTTCTTGTAAGCATTGAGGAAAGAAAAGTGCTGTGTTCTCACGACGATTGAAGACCGACCTCATCATCGTATATCATTGATGTGCCCCGAAATGACATTATTTTAGAATATCGTCTCTAAATTTCAGAAAATTTTCGACGAACGTTGACCACTTTTTCTTTGGTAAACTCAATTTATAATAAACTATTAATTAATGATAATTTCCGATTATGTTAAAAAATCGAAGTAATCGGGTGTATAGAAAAAAGGAAAAAGAAAAAACCGTCTGTAGTATAGTTTCAGACTGGGATTTGTCGGTGTTAGGTCGTTAAGAAATTTTTACAGAGAAAATCCATTTTTTGGTGAGCTTATAATGTGAGGAAAAAAATTAAATGGATTGCCCGTGGCTAACGATGAGCTACTGCAGGGTTGTCGTAAAATTGCGATATTACGCCCGTGGACTGAACACGGGCGATTCTGATGGTTGTTTTATTTGGAAACCGGTACTCCGGTTAAGTAAACCGAAATATGGGTACCTCGCGTTTTATGAATAACAAATATTACGCGATTACATTCTCGCCGAGCGTCATACCGGTCTAATCTACCTGACTAAGCGACATTTTCGGTTTTATTTGAAAAACAACGTCACTGGAGCGTTAAGCGGGCCTCTGAATCATCCAGACAATTAAAGATTCTGATAATTCTGATTCAGGTAGGCAACACCCGTATCACCTGTGCAAAAACCATCGTGATACCGGTATTTCGCAACCGTATATCGGTGATACCGTTCTAACTGTGTCTATTAACGTCCTGTACTGTTGCTCTCCCTGGTCATCCGTTAACAATCTATTCATAAAATTTTTGTATCAATACGATTTTCGTGAACATATTTCATCGCTTCTTTCGTATAATATAACTTACAGTCCAGAGAAAACTTACGGTTTAAATCACTTAAATGTCAGTACCCTGTCACGTCCATTTCTAGAATTTACCTATGAATTCGTTATTTCTTTGTCGCAAGAAATGCTCCGAACTAATTAATCCTTAAATCTAATTGACGTTATAATCCAATTCATAAATAAATTATAATACAATTCGTAATAATTTTTCCGAAGAATGTCTACAAAATTTATTTTACGTCAGTACCGTGGATGAACGAGTCGGTACCGTGGCACGGAAAATTTGAAATTTGATTCTCATTCTCGATATTTGGAAGTTGTAGCGAAATCCTCTCGGTATTTCATTTTTACAATAAAATAGAGTAATAATATGCATTATAAAACTAAAAAAGTTTAATTATAGAATCAAAAGATGTTTAATTAAAAAAGTAACAGTTAGAACAGAATCACCGATATACATCGTTCGCTGAATTCATGCCAGATGCACCTTAGAAGCTGGAAATTGTTCCTTATCAAAAATTAGCATTCGATGCAGAAAGGTTTGTTTAAGTTAAAAGTGTGTAGATCGAGATTGCACAGTCTCAGTTTTTGTACCTTTTTGTTGAAACAAAGCTATCCGCGAAACAAGTTGGGTAGGTATTTCAAAAGAGATTCGGAGGATGTATTTTATTCGAAATCTTTATTCTTATATACCGCGGGAAACTTTCCGCGCGGATGAAATCTCCTATCTAAATTCGCGGGAGATTTAGCCGCCTTACTTTTGCCGCTGCAGATTATAATTGTTCAAATATATTTACGTACATCTACGGTTCATCTACCACGTTTCGTACCTGCCTGCAGTTTACTACATGGATTTCCTCCGAATCGGTATAAATCCGTCCAGATGCAGTTTGCGATGGAAATTCAAATATTTTAACAAATATGTCGGGCGATAAAATTACCGGATTTCCCGTAAATCGTCCAAAGAATAATCCCTCGATCATAACAATGGGAATTTACATTTTTTCTCCCAAGCTTCGCGATTGTTCATGTGGCCATAGAATATCTTTGAGGATTATGCGAAGCGAAAAGAGAGATCATACCATCGTCTCAGTTTTTTAACACTTTCTTCATTCTTGTTTCATTTATTTCCGTCCAAAGTGAGGGCCAGGTATTCCTTGATATTAAACTTTAGGTGAATTAAACTGGAGAACTTTGTCGAACGGTAGGCGTCTTTTAGCTTCCAAATAAGAGCTGGGTACAATAAAGATACGACCACTGCTATCTGATTAGATAACTTTGTTTCGGACTGTCACTAACCTCGTTGATCGATTTTGGAAATAAAATCTAGAAAAAGTGATTCAAGGATAAAAAGGTAACGTCGATGTTGAGTAACGTGTGAAAACGTGTCTCTCCACTTTTCCACTTCTCCGGGTTTTTTTAAATCCCGACTATGGTGGCCCGGATAATCAGCTTTGAGATAACAAGACTAATCCCAGAAGAAGGTTTAGTCTATCCGTGCGAACCTCTCGAACGTGTAATTCTTCGGAAAGAGAAGATTTAATCAACTTCAGGAAAAAACTAAGTTCGATGGAGAAGCCCTCGCGTTTACCTGTATGCAGTACGACGGCGAATTTCTGCGTCACCAGCCCTCCTATAGAAGCGTTAAATTCCCATTCGTAACTGATTTTATTCACCATTATTCGAAGCGGCAGAGCCAGCCTGTCGTTTACATTCCCTCATAGCTTCGCGTCTTTAACTTTTCATTTTCCCATTCTAAAAGAGACACTTTTACGATTGTTTTAAGAACTTTTCTCCCGCGGCAAACACCTGCGAGTATTTTTACCACAGGCATTCGAATGTACGTGTACGCTTCGGGAAATCGAGATCGCGAATGCGAACATTAAAATTAACCAGCAATTTACCAGATTCAATTTGTTTGGGGGGACTTTTGTCGAAAATCGTGAGACGATGTGGCGTTAAAACTCATTTAGGTTTCACTGATATCCCTACAGCCTGCAGTCCACTCTGTTATACAGTACACTTCGTATACGCCGCTTTAACTCGATTACGAGTTCAGGACTTACACTTTAGTGCACTTAGAGCTATTAAGGGTATCGTGTGGCTCGGGGCGTTAATTCTCGTTAGACGAAACAGCGCTTCTAATTTTCGAATGAAATAATCGTTTGAAAATTTTTTACGACGCAATCGCCTTGCTTTCCACCAGGCATCGTTCGATGATGAAAATAATTGGGGAAGTTAACGATTTCACCCCGACAGAAACTAGGTTCGAGTTAATTCGACCCAATTGTCCTTTCGGTAAATAAATTTCACTGAATTTACTCGACGGCTCGCTTTGACCGTAGTTATTTGCAGATTCCCTCTTCCGCACAATACGGACCCCAGCGAGATTCTCTAGTCGCAATCACGTCCGTGTCCTAAGCCTGATATCAACCAATTGATCATTACGAATCCATAATCTGTTTACGTTAACGAGCCAGTGGCTATACTCATTGTCAATCGCCAAAACGCTACAATCTCATCAACCTCCGTTTAGCACTTCATCGACGAAATTAATCTTCGCCATATCGAGACTAAGAATCCTCAATTATTTTGTTCGTTAGTCTCGCACTTGGAATTCTGATTAGCGTCTCTATATCCTAAAAAATTTTCAAATTATACCTGGAACATAAAAAGACTGGGAAAAGTGACTCAACGATTTTATTTCGGACTTAGAATTTACTCGCCATCAAAGATTGAAGAGCTGTAGGTCAGGATCAGAATCAGGAAGCTTCTCTAAATTGTAGAATCTAGAGGTCGAACCTAGAATCTCACGACTCCGGTTCTCGAGTCTAAACTTTCCCAAAACGGACGTAACTCGAACTTTTAGGTAAAAATCAGAATTTCATGACATGCAAAATCCTACGCTAAAATTCTAGTTCGCTCCTTCGAGTCTTCAGCGAGAACTTGGACGATGAAACTAGAATGTCGATTCAGACTCGAGAATTCATTTACAAAATTTTATTCCAGGATAATTATTCCATCCTTCATCTCATAAAGGCCGTGTCAGTCGAGTGTGTCGAACACTTTTGTTTCGGTAATTAACTTGGTGTTCATGTTTATCTTTCCCTAATTATAAAGATAATAATCTAACCGAGCTGTAGTCTCGGTGATTTATGATTTTGAATGTACTCTGCGAGTCTGAGTTTGCGAGATTCGATTTGTAAAAATATCAAATAAGATTTGAAACCCAATGGTAATACAAGATTTGTTCAAATCAAAGTCGACAGAATCAGCTTGGCTCCCCAGTGTGCTTCGCAGAGTAGAAAAATCAATCTTTGATTCCAAAACTTGCGCTCCAAAAGATTTTATTACTTTTTTCATCATCCACGCGAAATATTAATACAATATCATCTCTTTCCGATATAATTCTCACAGAATTAAAGACTTTCATGTTATCTAGATTAATTTCTGACAGAATTAGATCATCGTATACTTATGCTTACTTTTGTTGTTGAATAAAGTCATTCATATTCTGTATTAGAATTAAAAAACTGAGTGCGAGCATGATTATCGAATTTCACCCTAAACACTCGCTAATTAGAGTAATGAGTGAACAATGTCAAGCACGTACTGCCTCTCCCCTTGGCTCTTTGCGGTTTTCCAGAAAAACGCAGAAAAACACTTTGCCATACAAGAACTGAGTTGATTGACGCTCGGAGCTACGTACCGACGCACAAATGAAATTTTCAAGTTCGCGTTAAACCTAATTATTCTCCGAGACGATAACCTCTTTGTTCACCTTGAAATTTTCATTACACCTAACGACTTCTTCGATAAAAAAAATATCATTTGCAACTTATTTCACGTGGAAAGTCGAAACCAATAAACAGTCGCAAAGAAGATGATAGTATTTTATATATTTTTATATTTAATAATAACAATTCTGTGAATAATGAAAAATGATTTGTCTATAAAAAATGTGAAAGAAAATTCAATATGAATCACGAAATAAAACAAAATTTTTATCGAATCGATTTTCTAATAGGTTCTGATCATCCCTTCTTCTATAGAGGTAAATAAGGGCTGGAATTCCGGATATCGCGTGTGGATATATCGTATAGAAAATTCTTCGAGTGCATAGCGAACGGAGTTTAAAGCAATGACAAATAGCACACTGAAGCACATGATGGAAATATTTCCAACGCTTTCTTCGAGAAAATATTTTCTAACAGTATTTTCATATTGAGACCTCGATATAGTGGGAACAGACATGGTAAGCAGAAGCCAAACTTACATTTTCACGAGAAATACGATTCCGATTCTTCTGTAACTCTATAAAAGCAGTCGTTTAGAAAAAAAATTATTTTCCAGGTGTATATCGGTGATTCTGTTCTAACTGTTACTTTTTTGATTAAACATTTTTTGATTCTATGATTAAACTTTTTTAATTTTTTAACGCATATCATTACTCTGTTTCATTGTAAAAATGACAGTCCGAGAGGATTTCGCTACAACTTCCAAATATCGAGAATGAGAATCAAATTTCAAATTTTCCGTGCCACGGTACCGACTCGTTCATCCACGGTACTGACGTAAAATAAATTTGGTGGACATTCTTCGGAAAAATTATTATGAATCGTATTATAATTTATTTACGAATTGTATTATAACATTAATTAGATTTATAGATTAATTATTTCGGATCATTTATTGCGACAAAGAAGTTATTGAATTCATAGGTAAATTCTAGAAATGGACGTGACACGGTACTGACATTTAAGTGATTTAAACCGTAAGTTTCCTCTGGACTGCAAGTTATATTATACGCAAGAAGCGATGAAATATGTTCACGAGGATCGTATTGATACAAAACTTTTATGAATAGATTGTTAACGGATGACCAGTGAGAGCGAACGGTACAGGACATTAATAAACACTGTTAGAATGGAATCACCCATATACCACCTTAGTGCGATCTTTAAAAACTCAAAACGTCGCTAGATCGATCACATATGAAGAACAGTGAATTTCACACGTTGCGCCATAATGCTAAACCTTATCTTCGCACTATCAGAAGCACGCGACTCGATTTTAATATCGATTGCCTTGTTGGCAAGGTGTCAGAGAATGGATATACCTGTATCAATGATATTATAAAATACGGGATAATGGCTGATTTGAAAAATTATAGATAGAAAAATTCTGCGTCCGGGTGGCATTAGAGTTATTTAATTTTTAATCAAATAAATGGCGGTGGATATATGGATTAAAGGGAACGTTGAGTCGTTGACGTTTATTCTCATGTTAATTACTTTAATGTAATGAAACTAGCTCGGTATCCCGATACCCACTGATTACCGGCGGAAATTGACGCTAGCAATAATTAACTTTACACTAAGCAATGTCATTTGGGTAGAGTAAATAGAGTCACCTACGTATGAAAGAGTAATCGAGCTGAAAGTTGTCAGAAGATGGGTGCAGTCTTGAGAGAAACCGTTGATCACCCGGATGATTAAATTCTAAAATCTCGTCAAACTTTCGTTCGCTATCTATTCGAAAACTTTGGCTTATACCGGGCTGAAGAAGCTTTCAGTAGAGTTGGAACAGGGAAAGACGGGAATGCCGACAAGGAAACTCTCCGATTAATCTCCTCTCCAAAGGACCGGACGTTTTGATCCGGATGAAAAATCCGAGAGAAAAAATGTCTTATCTCGTATAGCCATGGAAACTTACGGCCTTCTCTCGCCACTTCGATACGCGACCATTCCTGTCTGTAAATGGCAAATAAGCGGTGAAATGAATGACGAGAATCCCGATCATTTAATCGTCTGAACTGTAAAATAGAGAAAAATCTATACGGGTGGAAATTATTCCAGGGGACATTAACGGCTCGCACCAGATCGCCACATCTTTTTTTTTTTCGGGCATTTCAGCGCAGACTGGCGAGCGAATTCGAAGCGTAGGAGGATGATGAGGACGTGGATGCTGAGAATGCTTCACTGGCAATACGCTTTTTTGGCATCCTACGACAGTTTTGAGAGGAACAACGATACACTTTGTTTTTTACGAATAAAAACCATATTTTTGCATAATTCGACATTTTTTCCTACTCCGTATGAATACCTTTTTTGAAACGCGCATAATGCTGCTATTTTTTTCCCAAAAGGATCATATCTAAGGAATATCACGTCCAAATTTGAGCTAAAAATATTAAAAATTCACAGACTTATGATTTTTTGAACGACAAAGTGTCTTTTCTGCGTTTTCACCACTTCATGAATTTTTTCTAACTTGTCGCCGTTTTATTTCTTATGAATCAATTTTTCCTAAATCATCCAGAATGTTCAGAGCATGTTCCGTAATTTTTTGAACCACTTTGGAAGGATAGTTTGTTCACAATCGTTTTTTGAAAACTGCCTGGGTGGAATCGACTCAGTTTGACTGTAAAGGGTTAAGGCCCTCACCAATTTTCTCTGACAAGATCAGAGAAACGACCATACACAATCTTTAGGAACCGTTGCTACTAATTTTTGTGGTAAATGAAGTACAGCTTGCGTTTTCAAAATGTTTTTTTTAATACAAAAATATTAACGAATGGTACGTGAGCAATTTCATCAATTATCGACGAATGAATTGTGTTCATCTTCACTCACAGTGTGCACTAACCACAAGAGTAGAATGTCCACCAAGTTTTAACCATTTCGGATTCCCCGTTCTCGAGAAATGCACCACCAAATTTTCTTACCATGACTGTACTGAGAATCGCATGCAAATTTTTATCGTATCTTCATCGACGTCTGAAAAATATGGAAAAGAATTTTCCTGTGTAAAAAATGCTCACCTTCACGAACAAATTTTTGTCTTCCAGATAACTTCTCGAAATTTACTAATAAATCACGTTTTTTGACAAAAAAAAAGAACAGCTTCTTCCATGCTCGCAATACATTATCGATTTTTTTTGCAACTCTATTTGTCTGAAAGCTGAGACTTTTTCAGCGAGGAACTCAAATTCGTAGAATGGGGTAAGACAGCATTTTTGCTATCCGAAATTTGAATCTTCGATAGAACAGTTAATCCATCAACTTTAGGCTCTGTCACTCGATTTTCATGTGGATTGACATCTGGAAATTTAATTAGGGTTTATTCAACACCTGCACTTCGGTGACATTATATGCAGTGTAGACAATATCGGTCTGGACTAATTAACTGCCCGGGTAACGTACACCTGTGCGTATCCACAATCATATTGTTTATTAGTCGAGATACAGGGTGACTAAAAAAGCAACGGAAGCGCGAGTGAGCCTTTTCTGACAAAAGTTCAAAGAGAATGAAATTCATGATTTTTTGAGCCGTTACCGCGTTAATTGCAATGCGGTACGTATGCAGTACATATGTATGTACAATTTCGTCACATGTCATTGCGAAGAACACCTACGTGTACGCAGAAGATAATAGAGAATTACAAATAAGAAGCCTTAAAGAATATCCCATTCAATCCAACGAGGGACTCGTTTGAGTTAATGACGTCACCAGGCGATGGTCGTCAATCAAGAAAAATGACTACATCGTACAAGTCACCCTCGATACTTGGCCCAGTACTCCCTTGGAAGTCACATGTCACAATAAACGTGAATGTTCGTTTCTACCCTGTGATACTTATCCCGAAAATGGTCCACGAATTCATAGAGCTTCTAAAAATTCAATTACGCTCTTATCTGAATTCCGTAATTGATGACATATTGAATCATGGCTCCCTCTCTCTCTCTCTCTCCCCATATGCTCTCTGCTCAATGCCCTTACAATAGTTGGCTCAGTATAACTTATGCCATACCTGCAGTTTGTTGAAAATGATCCAAAGTCTTTCAATCTACGACTGTTCAAACATATTTTCATATTTTATTCCATTATTACTTCTACTATGGCTCGGTAAGTCGGTTGCCAGGGCTCAAGTTGACAGAGCCTGCCCGCAGGGTGGGGTTCTCTCCCCCTGCTGTGCACTCTCGTCGTAGATGGGCTCCTGGCTAAACTCGACAAGCTAGGGGTGACGACTGTGTGCTACGCCGATGATATGGCCCTGGTTTTCGCGGGCAACCACGCACAATACATTGACGAGCAGGATGCACAAGGCATCGGACCTCGTACAGGAATTGTGCAAGCCTCAGTCACTGAGGATCAACCCCATCAAGACTGAGATGGTGATATTCACCAAGGAACGTCGCTTCGACGTGCGGCCCATCGAGGTCTTCGGATCGAAGCTAGAACCATCCACCGTAGTTCGGTACCTAGGGGTCACCCCAGACAGCAAACTATCGTGGAAAGCCCACGTCACCAAGCAGGCACAGAAGGCCACGGCCACATATTGGGCCTGCAAGAGAATGGTGGGACAAACCTGGGGTCTCAAACCGAGGATGGTCAAGTGGATATACCTACGCAGCTCATATGCCTCCGTGGTATGGTGGCCAGCAATGGGCAAGGCCACGCTCCGCAGGATACTTGATGGTGGAGGCGGAAGCCCGGAGGGCCGGTGGACAGGGACAGTGGAAGAGGACGGGACCTATGGTCTCAGTTCTCCAGGCGGAAGTGTTTGCCATATGGACCTGTGCCAGGACGTTCCTGGCTAACAGTCCCAAAGGCAAACACATATTCATCTGCAGTGACAGTCGGACGGCGCTCGGATCATTATGCGCCTGCGTCACAAGATCCGGGCTCGTCAGTGACTGCGTGGGACTACTAACCCAAATCTCACGTTTAAACCGCGTGAAGCTTCTGTGGGTGCTGAGTCACAGCGGCATACAGGAAATGAGAGAGCGCCCTGCCTGGCTAAGACAGGCGCCGTATGCAGCGAGGCCATCGATGGGTGCCTGACAGGCCTATCTTCTAGGGCTGGACGGACTGCCGCTTCAAGGAGCTCTGGACACGGGCACCTGGCAGGGCTCACACGAGGGCCGTCCTCCGAGGACCCTCACGCAAGCTAGCTGCCACACTTACTACCATGTACAGAACCAGTCTCAGGGTCCTGGTAGGACTCGTCACAGGCCACTGGTTCACAGGCAAGCACCTGGTGCATATGGGGCTCAAAACCAGGCCTCTCTGTACCAGGTGCAGGGAGGAGCAGGAAACCCCGCTCCACCTGATCGCACGGTGCAAGGGCCTCGAAGGACCTCGGAAGGCCCTCGGCGTGACCTACAGCGTAGGCATGAAGATTGAAGAGATTGGGGTGGGTGGGCTGCTGCTATTCGCAAAGCTGGCCAACCTGCCCAACTCCTACAAACTAGGGTGCCCTCACGGGCTCGGGCACAATGGTCCGAATGGACTGAGCGCCCGCTAAGGATTCAGCAATACAATGTTTCTACTATTCTTTCGCTATTATTTCACTCCGCCTCGTTTATTGTCAGTGCTATGGTTATTGCCAAATATTGACCGTTTCATGGGGTCATCATTCATTCAGTTTGTTGACTAATTATACCTACCCCAGTTCTCACATGGGATTAGCCGATTGCAGAAAGAACGCTTTTCCACTCCCTCTTTCCTTTCTCTACCGGGTTGGAACAGTTTTGAACACAAACCCCGATTCCGAAGTCTGTTTATACCCGGAGACCATGATGTGACAGATCAAACCTTTCGCTCAAAGCATCGGGGGTTGACTGCAAATACAAAGGTCTTTGATCGAGTCCCACATCCCATCCGTATTACACGCTGGTACGGCGCTAGCGCCGCAAGCAACGGTATAGTGTCACTCAAACTAAATAACGAGGAAGGCAATTTGACTCGAACCCGATAAAATCTAGAACAGTCTTGAATTTCTTTTTTATTTCAGGACGTACCAAACACTTGTAAAATTTTATCGAACCTGAACAGATTTGATACCGAAGTCTAACTCAGACCTGAGTCGAAATAGAAATTCTAGTTTTATTCCGCAAGTTCTCACCGAAGACTTGGGGGTGCAAAATCGAATTTGAGGATAGGATTGTAGTACATGTAATGAAACCCCGATTCGCTTCGAGCAAGTTTAGGTGCAAACTAGACTTAAGATTACAGTTTGGACCTCTAGATTCGAGAATCCAAATCTAGAACGAGCTCCTCGGTCTTTAATAAAACGTCTCGTGACCTGATTGACGAATAAATCTGAAATCGAAAATAAAATTGATTATTGAGTTGATTCTGAAGATCATGAAAAAAGTTGAGGTTTAGAGCGTCAAACTAGAATTGTTATTCCGGCTAGGGGAACATTCGTGTTTCCTTCAGAACCTCGTCAAACTTGACTTTGAATAACTAAAATAATGACATGCAGTAACGCAATGATCATACCATCATGGATCTTGGCTCATTTCTGCTTGGATGACTTATCCAGCTCCATTTGAATACACATTCGCGATTTGTGGGGTTACGAGCATTATATTACTACGCTATCATGTAATGTACATACATGGATAGCGTGCAATTAGATGAATGGGGTGCGTGTACCGTTTATACGGGTTTTTGTTTGACTGAGTGCACAGATCTGGCGTATATCAAGTGAATGTAAAGAATTCTGAAATTTACGGACAAGAAGTAATAGACCGGGGAGAGACCGGAGTCTAAAAAAATAATTATTCCCGTTTTTCTGAGGCAAACTTGCACATTTTTAGCAACCTTTGGGTTGCCGGACTCGATCCCGAGCAATTTCCTCCCAACTATCAAAACCAGCCGGGAAAAGTAGCCCGCGAGATTTATTTTATCAGATGTAGGCAATTTTGATGGCTCTAAATAACCAGTACCCCGAATCACAGCGAATAAATATGCCGAACTGCCAATTTTAAACGACAGACTTGTCCAATTTGAATAACTAATTGAAACCCGAATATTTATTTGCAAGTTGAATTATTGCAATCTTATTACGACGTCGAATTTTTTGGTTGTTGACGCAGCAGAGCCTATATCGTTGTTGTGAAAAATATCGAAGCTTATCGAGGCTAATAATTGTAACTATTCCAGTGAGCCTTTATGTGGGATAAAATTCTGGGGGAGATTTAGCTGTAGCTACTGTGAAAAATAATCACCCGTCGTTTGAAGCTTACCGGAGTAACTCACCGGTCACTGGTAAAATCGCGTGTCCCTTCGCGAAGCCAGAATAATTCCTAATGGTCGGGTGTATAGCTCCGGACAATAACCGCACATTCTCGACGCAATACGCAGTGAATATTTCCGGAAACGTAGGAAACCCACCGGGGAATATATATGTATGCAAATATCTTCCGGGGACGGTTCAGTTCGGCCTTACGCTCGGGATATTTCATCAAATGATTAAGTACACGGGTGTCGTTCACCGCTAATTGAGTTCGTACTTTTGGCTCAGAGATGTGCTTAGCTAGAAATTTGTACACTGTCAACGGCCGTCACTGCATGCAAATGCTCGCATAGCTACCGTAAAGCTTCTACCCTAATTGCAGACTTAGACGATGAACGCTTTGATGAAAATTCGTTTAACGACGTAACGCTCTAGCTCTTTGAGTCATAATCTAACGTTTAACTATATAGTTACGGTGCAGCAATTGCCATAGATGGTATCAAAAAGTATTAATTGGTATTATGAAGTGAGAAGAACAAAGATGAAGTTCGAGGTAAGTCAGTAAGTCAATAAACAATTGGAAACCAGGTTGTACATTTTTTGGAAGTGCCACTAACCACTAAGTTTGAAATATCTTTTCTCTATGTTTCGCTGACCCAAAACCCTCCAAACGGGGTGTGAAAATTGATTCGACCGTAATTTCTGAACGGTTTAACGAATCAACGTGAGTCAGGCGGTGTTTCGTTCCTTGGAAAATTTCCGATCTTCTGAAACCGAACGAGAGCTTTAACAACGATAGATAATTCCGTCGCTAATTCTTTACGACACACGATTGAATTTTGACCATTTTTTTTAGTCAAGAAGTTTCAATTTTCTTCGTCGAGTACGATCGAAGAAAGGCCGCGGTCCATCAATCCGCGCCAAATCATATTCACTCACTTCACCCTATATGCAATAGAAATTTCGATTTTTGTAAAATAAACATCACCCCAATATGCATGTTCAATACGACGGTTCAATCTCAACTTAATTACCATAAATATTACCAACGATGAGAGGTGTTTTAAAATTCATGAATATTTAGCGGTAAGAAAATTTAATTATTATTTTCCCTTTTTTTTCTCCATTGGACAATTTATCGCCCGAGCTGCTTCGTGGCTATAATTGCATAAGTACGTGCACCGTTTATTTCACTCCTGGCCATACAGGCTCTGGAAGTTTCGACCTGTAAATACCGTTAATTAGAATTTTTGCAAATGTTTGGTCAGAGCTGATTAACTGGGTCTGCGTCAACTTTGAAATCGTAAGAAAAATAAAATACACGGTTAAACCTGGCTTTACAAACGTAATACGAAACTCTGTTGAACTTGGAAGAAATAACAATTGCACAGCAGCAGTGCTGTATTATTATACGCGAATTTGTAATTCGATGAAGACTGTCTTTTAATTTTGTCTTTCTATGAAATTTGAGGATTTAGTTAATCCAAGATGCATTACCCTCGTTTTATCGATTTTAACTGAATAATGACTAATCCTTACACTGCAATCGAATTTTCCTATATATCTTACGTATCAGGATTCAGAAGACAATCCCCGTCTTTTTATTTTCCTCGTTCAGAATCAATCGAGATTCTACTTTGAGTGCAAATTGCTATTGGCCGGTTTGAAGTTGAAGCTATCTTCAACAGGTACACCGATAACCAAACAATCAATTTCACGAAACTGCAATCCTCGTCTTTGACCACTAGTTTTATTCGTTGTTCATCATCAAACATTACATACGAGCATAAAAATATGCTATATACTTTAAAGTAGAATTAGGTAATTGATGACACCGGTTCTTCAATTGTAATGTAAATTTGTTCTTGAGGGGAGTTTCCTATAGACATGACTGCAGCAGTGACGTAAAATAATTTCCACTATGAGAAAGGAGGAACTGATTTGAAAGAAACTATACGTGCATCTCTTCAAATTATATCCACAAACGAGGTTAAATATTTAAAATTAAAGAACTTGAGATTTATGATGCAAGGAGCTTTTTGAACGTTTTGATATTCGGAATGTAATCAAAAAAATGCTCATTGCATCACAGACATCGGGTTTTTCTGTTCAAAATTTTCGAACTCGTTTATAAATGTAGTTCTGGGAAATATTCCCGTAACTCTTTTCCCGAAATATAAATTGTCTTGCGATTTTGGTCAATGGATTGTGTGAGGATGTATATAGAGTTTCGAATACCTACCTACTGCATTCCCGAGCATTTTTATTTCCTATGATCTGCTTAGCTTGGCTGCCGATCTGCATAAAGTGTGATCTGATCTAAATCCTTATTGAAATGTTAATTAGAAGACAAATCAGCAAGGCTCGAGAAGCTGCTTTGCATCTGAACTTTGAATGACTCAATTGAAATTCCTCCGGCGTCTTGGGTTTTATCCTCTAAACTTGGGCATAATCGCGGATTAAATATATATATATATATATATATATATATCTGGCTACATATTTAAAAATTAACTCTTTATCACGGACCGAGTATAATTCCATAGTAATTCACCCAGTCGATGGAGATTAGTTTAAGACGAACGTATTCCTTCCGACAGTCGCCGTATACGATTTTGTTTGGGTTAAAGAAATACCGGCGAGCAAATCACTGGTAACTTTAGAAGTAATCCAGGGTGATTTTAATTGCAGGCTGAACCTACGAAGCGAGTCCTTGGGGCGATATACGCTCGTTAATTGTGCTACTTTTTAATTGACTGATCACAGGGAAGACTCGTTGCTTTTATAAAGAAAGGAAGAAACGAGGCTATCGCCTCACTCCCCGAGTAATCCAGATTTTCTTTGGCTCCCTTAATCACATCGCATGTCATCATTTCGTTTATATTTATATTTCCTCTCCAGGAAATACAAGGTACCAATAAATTGCCTGTACGACGTAGTTTCTTATAATTACGTCGATAGAAGGAGCGATCAGAGCTGTCAGGGCTCGCATTTCAGTTTTGAATAGATGAAAGAATTTTTTGTTTTCTGTTTCCGCTCGTGAAATCTAAACGCAACCAATCGAAGTAGACAATCGTTAACCTCCGTTCGAGCAGAAAAGGGGATTGAAAAGCTCACGAGCTACATTTATTTCGGATTCTTGGATTCTATATGGGAATATTTTCGATTGATTCAACAAATCCTTTCTCTCGGTGTAATTTTTTGAAAATGATAAATATGCGGCACTAGATCATGTGAATTCTCTTGTCTAAAATATTGTAGCTTTTCATGGATCAATGGGTCGGATGTTATCGCAAAGTATCCCGCAAAGCTTCGTACAAAAAACCTGGTGACTCATTTTCTGACCTCTCGACTAATCCTTGAAATTCCTTACTAATCCTTGCAAGAAGACGCTGATTTCCAGGCATTAACCAAACCGTGTTATTTAATCCAGTTACGACGTGATCAAATTACCAAACTATACGTTCTGAATCTTGAGTGAAGCCGTTGGAGGGTCTGTTGCGGACCAAACTCCAAGGAGTTAACGGAGCGTTCACCTGCATTGATCTCGCGTGGATGATTTCAGCGATATCTTCATGTTGCGGCAGCCACGGCTATTGCCGGCCCACAATTTTGATACATTTCCTGGGAAAATTCAATTTCTTATTTTCAAACTTATTTTTAGCGAGGAAATATACCCTGAAAAAACTGCCACGCCAAATCCGGAGGGAAAAAAGGGCTCTACCGCGTACCAGAAAAATACTGATAAAATGTTATGCCTCTCGGGATAAACTGGATTTCTCTGTATTGCGAAGTCAGTCTAGGAAAAAACGACCGTCCCTATCAATGCGTCTATAAAAGCAGATGCAACTTCGTCTTCCAATTGATTTTCCTGTTAGACTGTCTCTGCTTGTGTCCGTCTAGATATCCTAACTTTTTGCAACGGTAAAGCTTCCCTGATGAGAATCTTGATTTTTACAAAAGTCTGAGCACTTAGGGAAAATCAATATTTCTCTGACCAGCCTCGACGCTTTTTGTTTGCAGCAGAAATTTGTTTTTTTCTGTTGGTTATATTTTCATTTTAATGGTCATATTTTAAAGGGATATGATCAGCAAGAAGTTCTATCTTTCCTCCGGTAAAAGATGAGAGTTCCTCCCACGCCTCGGAGTATTGGGATGGCTTCGAATTTCGAATATGGCCATCAAAGCATGCATGACCCAACGCAGTTCGTAGTTCTTGAAAATAATTTTCAATAGCTTATTCGGAATGTGTTCTCTATACGGAGCATTCCGCGTCACTCCAGCAACTCAAAAAGAAGAAAAAATCCTCAAAAAATTACAAAAAATCGGGCTATATGATTTTTCGAATGTTTTTGTACAGAATACTCAAGTTTTTCCATTTTTTATTTAAACAGTTTTAATTTTTCACGATTTTTGTAAGATGAGGATCTCTGCACATAACTTTCCGACGATAATTGCGATTACCATGAATAGGGCTTTCCCTAACATTCTTGTTTGTATCCGGAATATGACAAGACAATAGGCATTGCCGATAGAATGTGCCCTGCTTATCCAAATATAATATTATTTGTGAAAAAATTGAAAATCCCGTAAAATAATTAGAATTCCATGAAAAAAAAAATACTCAAACCTCGGTCTTCCCATACAAAAATCGAGAATATTATATTGGTGAGGAGATCGAGTGTCGTTCCGTTGGAAAAATAAAAATTTTCGATGATTTTGCCCTCAAATGTGGGTCAGGATTACTCAGTTGAATCTAAATAAATTTTGTCCTTGTAGGACTCGAAAAACCGCAGATTTTCGCTTTTCAACATCGTCGTTACGATTAACCATTCCCGAGATATCACAGTTTGAATAAAAAATAAAAAAACTTAAGTATTCCGTCCAAAAATATTTCAAAAAATGTGAAATCTTGTGAATTTGTTCGTATCACATAGCCCGATTTGTTATAATTTTGTATCTTTTTTTTTTTTTGCTTTTTAATGGCTGAAATGACGCGGAATGCCCTATATACCTACAAAGCAGACCCTGCAAGTACCAAACTAGGGGCAAAGACTGCAGCGAGCAAAGAAAATTGAAGTTTGTGTATGGGGTCGCAGGAGCAAGAGCGTGCTTTTGACGAGATCGGAGAGTCGTCCCATACTTCGCATACTTCACATGCTTCCAAGGCTCTTTGAAAAAAGCCAACAGGTACCTATACGTTGACTCGCAAAACCCCTTGGCGAAGGATTCTGAATTATGCCACAGTTGTATGATTAGTGGTTTCCGATCGGACGATCATCGGATTACGATCATGCGACAATGTCATCCAACCACCTTTTTCTTCTCATAACTGTTTTCTCCATGGATCAGCGAAGACGATGTTGCTGCTACATACTTGTCAATACTGTCCAGCAAGAGTGGTTACAAAATGTGTGGGCAGTGATACTATTTCAATTTTATCTGAGTTTGATTTCAGGGGCTGCCTTTTTATCAGATCTTTTTTTTTTCTTATTCCATTAGGAAGGCTTCCGTCTTCCTACAGGTAGTGAGAGACTCCTATAAATGCAAATAAAACGAGGTGACACGTTGAAAATAGATTGGTGTTGGCGTAAATTTATTCTTGTGAAATAAGTCAAATATGATTTTCTCAGGATATGAGTGGCTGCTTCTGCATTTAAATTCTTCAGAATTCTGTCTTCGTTTGTTTTTATTTCTATGATTTTGTTTCAAGAAGAATATATCTTTTGCCTAAATTATAACACGATACCCAAATACGCGTGGGCTCGTATGGTAAGGCTTCAGTCTTCTGGAAATTTTGTAAATTTGATAAATATTGTAAAATAAACGTGAATAAAATCGCACAAAACAAGGAGGAAAAAGGACGTGCTTCGACCTATGCAATTGCAATTATCTTTTACCTATGCAATTGCTTTTACTTGTGCAATTGCAGGTATCTATGATTTGGACCAGTGCAAGTGGATGTTTTATCTGTTACATGGCGTTTTTAGTTAGGTTTGAACAGCTCATAGATAGGTACTACCATCATCTTTGTTTTTTTTTCTTTGGCAGAGAGACCAGAAAAAAACAATTTCTAGAAACGTCGTAGGGCGATATCTCCAAAGTATTAGAATGGGAGTCCATCAAGGAAATGATATAACTCAATCGTGAGCATCATTTTACTTGTAGATAAGCAGGGTCACTTGATCAGCATACGGGTGCATGGGATCCATTAATGTTCATTTGATAACAAAAAATCATAACAATAAAAAAATGTTAAACAGAATGTACTCCATAGATACCTACGTTACCAAATAGATAAGGTTTTTCCTCAGGTAGACCAGAGAATTGGTAACCTTACCCTGTGTCTGTAAAAAAAGTTAGGAATAAAATTTTTCTGATGTACATAACTAACAGTAATTGCGTTTACTAGCCACTGCGACCAATAGCACCACGTTATAGCTTTGTAATTATTAAAAGATGCTGTTATTCGTATACACGAGTGCATGGAGAACTATGATGCTTTTACAGATGTATCTTTAATGTATTCTAATCTCAGGAATTAAAGGCCGACGAGCGAACGATTTAAATAATGCATTGTCGGCTAGTTGTTCATGCTCAATTTCTTCTTCTATCATACGCGTAAAAATCGATTTGCTATGAAATATGCTTTCCAGGAGGTTGGTTCTCTTCTCTCTGCAGAAATAGAAAGATGGGCCTCGTCGTGGCCTCGCTGTTTCTTCGGGAAAGGCATGAAAAAATGTCCACATGATATTATTTAACACAACAATAATATTCAGTCCTTTTCTTGAGATCGAGGAATGGTTCTTCAATATGCACATAATTGTATAAAACCCGCAAATCTCCTCAAATTATTTGTTGTAAAAAAACGCCTACATTTATACCTACCCGGTGTGCCACGGCAGTGATGCGGGTCTCGTATTGTCAGGCCGGTAACACAAGTCCCTAAATTATCGGTATCGCGGTAGGTTTCCCGCTTGACTATCAGATTTAAGTATAGATGTATACCTCTAAAGTTGGTCTTGTAGGCTGTGAAGTTTTCGATACTCAAACACCAATGGTTACTAGATCAAATAAAAGTTGGGAGTTTAGAACGAAACTAGCTAAATTAACCTGCAGTCTAAAGTTCTCTCATTGGCATCTGAATACTCAATTATTTGCAGGATTTCATGTGTAACAGATGATGAATGAATAACTCATTTTCAGCCAATAGTTATTATAATTCAATAAAAATTGACTTCTACACAAATAAATGATGCATATTTATGAAAACTTAAGATTTATTCGCACGAACGGACAGAATAAGCTAACACGCCATAGAACTTTAGATAGAGGAACGTCAACCCTGAATTTTTCGAATTTGAAATACCATTTATATTGACCAATATAGATTTGGGTGGGAAAAAACTTGGATTATTATTTTAATAGGCTTTATTAAACTATAATTATAAATGATCCTCGACTTATATGGTTGATAATTGCAAACGAGCCATAAATTTGAAATAATAATTAGAAGACAGTTGGTACTAAGATAAAATACTCGTATATATTTTCTTACGACAATCGTTATACAATATTAAATCTATAATCTTAATTCCGAGTAGGTTACAAGAAATTATATTATTCAATATTTCAACGTTTATTAATAATCTTACAGCTCTGATCGAGAAGTAATTTATCTTTAAGATGAGCACAGAATATTAAATTAACTAAGTAAGTATGTATAATATAACCTTCTTTCAGTGAGCCTGATGGTATAATATTCGTATTTGCGTGATTACAAATTTTGTCACTATCCCAGCAAACACAATTATGTTACATCAATGTTACTAATCGCATACAACCAAATATGACGCGTAATGTTACCTGTTTGTTACATGGAAAGTTCAGGTGTCAGTTGTCATTTTCCATTCATATCGTAACATCTTACGTTATTGTTACATCGAATAAGAAAACCTCATTGAAAATTGAAAAACTCACCGTTACTGATTTCGTGAAATTTCAAAAGTGATGAAGATCAAGGGTCATTTTTGAAATTTTACTCTTAAACTAAAAAGAAAATCGAATTTTACTTAGCTACGATTTATTTTTCTTTTTTTTTTGTTGCTACAAGAAATCATTGTTGTATACTCATTGTTTTTTTCAATTTTGTATTCTTGACAAAAACAAAAATTAGGAAAACAATCAGGAAAAAAATACTAGTTGATCTCGGCCCACTTTCGAAGTATGATGAAAATACTTGTTTTTAGTCCTAAAATTGTTGAAAAAGATTTCATCAATTCAAAAAAGGTCTTTTTGCCCGTTTCCGCTTGATACAGCGATATTAGAGGGTGCGGGACCGCGAATAAATGAAGGCAAAATTTTTAAGAAATTGAAATTTCATTTTGGACCTGAAAGGACCCAAAAAGATTCATGGTCAAAATCGAAAGCAGTTCGGCGGAAGGTTTACAGATATATATAATCGTAGTTATCTACAACCTCTGTAATTTTAGTTGTCAGACAATTGACCGTAACAGTTTGTGTTTGCTGAGAATTACCATTTATTAAAATTTCCTTGTACTTCGTAGAGGTAAAATAAAATTTGAATATTAAAACTATGACTACATATGTGATAAGGGCTCAAATAAAAGAAATAAAAACATTATACAGAAGACATAATAACATATATTATATATGTAACATGATATTGTATATAATAATTAATAAAATATAATGTTCAATAAAATTAATGTGTGTGTATAATATATTATCATTTCATCATTTTATCTATATAACTATATTGATATAACTTAATGTATATTATATTTATTAATAACAATAATCGCTTGAAAGACTTACATATGATATATATACGTATATATATACATATTCATCTGTGTATGTATATGCATATATATAAATACACAATATTTTAATATGAGATTTTTAAAAACTAAGTTTTCATTTGCATTTGAATATTTCCAATTATTTCGGAGTAACGTATATGCGTATTATACGTCCGATTCATTAGTTTAATTAGTATTCATTATTTATTTGTGAAATAATTACTCTCAAGGTCATTCACATCGCGGTGGATAGCGACGTAAACAAGTTGTTATATTAAAAAAATATGTTACTTTTACCCCTTGATAAATTGTTATATTATGTACACTTCCTACGTTATACTCAACTTGTCATCATATTAAAAGATGCTTCAGATATATATCAATTCATAATTATATTACTCTTTCTCTTGATATATATATATATATTTAATATTATAGCTTCAATAGATAAATATATTTTACACCCTATATTCGGTATTTTGCATTCACTTCGTTCACAAACCAGTAAAGACGGATTTCGCGTTTACTTTAGCATTAGCAGAGACGCTACCAGTGGTAAATCAGAATTTAAAGATTATGAGAAATATTCAATCAAAAATTGTCCGTCCACAATTTGAACAACTGGTAAAAGAACATATTCTCATTCATAATGGTAGATATAGAAATAGTCACAGATATAACGAATTCTGATAACCATTGCTATATATATATATATATATATATCTATATCTTTATATTTATGTTTATATATGCCTAATGAACTCTATACTTAGACAACTAACACTTATATAAAATCATTTGTAAGCTTTCAGCTTGATACTTGCTACATACTATAATAAACTTTTTATACTGATATTATTATGCATTTTCAACTTCTTTTTTTTTCAATTGGATACGGAATAAAGAAAATCCTCCGATTCATAATATATGTGTATACATATATGTATACTAACGCTCCTCTCAAATGTGAACTAGAATTGCAGCCTGCATTTTGCTCGTTATGTATTTAATTATGTACAAATATATTTGAAATTGTGTTTTTTATTTTATTTTTTTATCATTCTTTTTTATTTATCTTACTAAACATTAAAAATACTGTAGCTTCGTTAGTTCCAGCTTGAATATTATAGTTATGCCAAGTTTTTCTTTTTCTTTTTCTTTTTTTTTTGGTTTTCCATCTATTTCACTGTAAAATTGAAAAGAAGCATTTATTTTTATACCGTATCAACTGTGTCAATCTTCAAGAATGAAAATAATTACAAGAGACAACGGCTGTATTTTAATAAAAACATGAAATCTATTGGTTTGCAATTATAAACTGCATCGATGTATAAATGTAGATACAGATTTTAGTACTGTCTCTTATAATCATCCTTTACTTGTGATATAAATAAAATCATTTGTCGTCAAAACCCGATTACTCATAGATGGAGTATTTTGGTCTATAAACAAATTATCTAATATAATTAAAGATGTTTCATCTTACGTTATGTAACAATATAATAATATATTTATGTCTTTGTGTTATTCGACCAGTCACAAGTTTCATGAAAATTGTTATAAGTTAACTGCCTTTCAAAAGCAATTAAATAAGTTCGTTTCGGAACGGTCACATTGAATATACAAATATATTTGTCATTTTAATTATTTACTCGCTGCAGAAAATCAACCAGCACCAGATACAATAGAAATGAACTCTCATAACTAAAAAATAAGTTATTAAAGTATGTCAATTTTGTAGTTGCTGCCCTTATTGTCAATGAACGCTATGTCAAACTCTTCTATTTCATATACTACACAGAAAGACGAAATTTGACCTGGGAAAAGTAGTACACTTTACAATTTTCATGAAATTTCATAGTCTGCCGTACCTAATTGCATTTTATTAAATTGATGAGATCGTTTTTGTATGGTATATCCCGGCCATAGGTATATCGGGCATGTCTTCGTTCCTCTATACCGTGCTAGAGTTAAATATGGTAGATTTTTGTGTTTTTTCAAACTCCTGAATAAGAATGAAAGTCAATGTTCCTCATAATTTTTACGATTATTTCTACTTCAGATTCCATTCACTCCTCGTGAGATAAACCATTAGTAGAATACTGCGTTGCATTCGGAATAGCATAATTATTTCAAAAATTTTCGTTTTCATTTCTTTCTCCGAAACGATATACCTTGTGTTTTTGTTTCGTGTCTAATTTTAATACCATTCAGTAATAACATATGAAGGATCATAGTGAATGGTATGAACTGTGAACTTATGAGTACAACTTATAATTTATTCTGGTTATGTGCAAAATATCTTTCTCCGACTAATTATACTAGCACTGTTTCTTCTGTACTCTTAGGTAACAATTTATTGTGAATTTTTTTTTTTTTCTCTATTACCTGATTCTTATTAGCACGACGCAAGTCAGCGACTAACAAACAAAAAAATAAACAATCTTAGGTACCGTTTAAGTTAGATAGTTTTGGCCTATTGCAATGATGCGTTAACTAATCCGACTATCAGAAATTATTTTATGCAAAGATCCTATTGAGGTACATATAAGCTGACGTAGTTGTAAAATAGATGCTTCTATATTTCACAATCAGCTGTCTATGTTCATCTTACTAGTGAGCCACTGTGCGGTGAAGAAGCCAAATTGCAGTTAATGGCTTATTAGTACTGAGTACATGCGAACAGTACCGTTAGTTCGACGTTGAAAAATTCAAATGACGAAATAACAAAACTATTTCAACCCAGCGTTATATATCTTCGAACAAATTATAAACTCAAATATCTAGATAATTGTTTACACATCAATATTACTCGCCATTGTCATGAGTATTTGTAGAACTAGGTGAAATAGATTTGTATTTGATCAGTTGATATTCTAATAGCCATGGTATTTTACAGATATTATGCTCGTTATATTGCTATTATTGTACAAATTGGGCCTAAGCAAAGTTAACGGTGATTACTTTCTAGTGTAGTTGAAAAAATGTCTCTTAAGATTATTGTTACTATACTGTTTGTTATTTTAATATATATATATTATATATATGTATTATTTTCTGGCCCAGGATTCTGTCTCTCTAGTTGCCAGATACCGTCAACTTCGACGTACGTGGTACTGTATTTTTAAATCTAAGGTGTCATCTTTCGTATATTATATACCTACATTCACTCAATCGTCAGTCGATAATTTTTTATTTCGTACATTTGGAGCAGGCTGCATATGTCGAGCTACTGTTTGGCCTATGGCATCAACATGTTTCGGATAATTTTCAAGATCTTTAAACAAAACTCAAAAAAAAATTCATTGTGATCTACCGTACAATAAAGTTATCCTGCACGTTAAGTAAAATTGTCGCAGTTCTCAGATGCCACGGAACTGCTGTCCTTACCCGAAAGTTTTCGATAGATATACCGATGAATTTCGTCAACAAATTGAGCCTCATTTACGGAACGCAGAGGGATGTAATAAGATTTTCTGAAATGAATGCGTATTTCTACAGGGCGCTTTCTTCCTATCTTGAGTTAAAGACGTTCTCATATCGTAGAATTGGTGAAAATACAAGAAGCTGATTCTAACGCCGCCGTGATGGATATTGTTCATAGCAGACGACAGCAGTATGTGATTTTCGTTTATTTGTAATAAACATTACTGGTAATCTAAGTTTAAAATGGATAAGCATGCGCTCTACAGTTTAATCTAAACTTCTCTAAAAAAAGTCGTTCCCGTGAAATTTATGTCACTGTTTAAGCTCTATCTTCGACGAAATTTTCTCGCTCGACGTCATCAAAAATATGCATGGGAGACCGCAGTTCTATGGCACCGTAGATAAGTGTGTGCAACTATCCAGACTATGGGCTTATTACAATCTTTATTCTGCACCATATTTCTGATCAATATTTGTGTATACAGTCGTTATGTATCTGACATTCGCGATGACAGCCAAACCCTGTTTAATACAATGTTTGTAGAACAGTGCAGATTTAGAATATAGTCATGTCTCAATCTGTTTGCAATAGGCCTACTAGAGAGCTCCGCACCTGACAATCATCTTTTCCTCTCAAGTAAAATAGAGTTGTGGCAACAGTTCAACGATATTGCTTTACTCGCTTCGATATTATTTGCATTCTTTTTATGACCGACATACGATTGTCGTGATCAGACAAATTCATTTTCAAATGACGCATAGTATTTGTTGAATATATCGTCTGAGTCATTCGGTGAATATTATTAGTTTCAATGAAATTCGGAGTGAAATAAAAATAAGCACATCTATAATCAATTTTCTGATGAGTCGATAAAAAATTTCAACGAGAAAAAACACAAACCGTTAAAAAAAATGAATTATTCAAAATTATTCAACAAAACTATACACAAAATCGTGAATAATTGATGTAAAACTGATGTAAAATAAATATGAAACATATAGTTGAGTTAAATAGGTCATTGTTAGAAAGAAAAATTGATAATAATTATCGCACATATTGATATATTTCTACCGTACCCTGTGATACCGGTGAATACTAGACATATGAAATTTATTTAGTCACCTTGTGGTATGTTTCGAAATTATTTAGAGACTTGTTCACTTCAATTATCTCGTTTACTTACAGAGAAACATGCATTTCAAATATGGCCCGCAAAATGCCTTTCTAGACGTTTTGTGCAAGATCCCAGTCGAACGACTCAACTGATAATTATGTTGTTGACTGCGAATCTTCTTAATGTACGTACTCATGGAACCGTCTAAAGAAATGTAACAATTTGTAATTTTTTCCATATATTTTCAAAGAAAAATGATACATAAATCTATAATTTATGTCTTTCCTGCGTGAAGAGTCAAAAGAATGGAAAAAATGCGAAATTGTTTAACTCTTTTAGTCGAATCCATTGGAATATATATGAAGAAGATTCACAGCCAACGATAAAATTTTCAGCTGCGCCGTTAGACTGGGATGCCCGAAACGATTGGAAAAGCATTTTGCAGGCCAGATTAAAAACGCGTTTTTCTTTACAAATAAACGAGTTAAACAAACCAAACTAGTCTTGAAATGATCTCGAAGCATTCCAGAAGATGACTAAATAAATTAATTATGTGTAGATTTGACTGTTATCACAGGAAATGGCATCAAAATACATCAATATTTCTAAACCGTACGGTATACTACCCCCTGTGCCATTTTGATCTGTAAAATTTAATTGGTAAAAATGACCTGATGTCACATAAGTCAATGATTTTCGGTAACTAAAATGCAAATAGTCAACGAGTAAGGTATTGAACGTTGCTCCAACTTTAGTTTTGTACATTTGGGATAAATTACATCGAGTAACTGGCCGAGGTAACTACACTGCCGATGTATAGAGCTTATGTAAGCAGTCTTACGGCTGTCGAACAGTGACAGCTACCAAGGCTGGACTATATAGTGACGTATATAAGACGCAACATTACGAAACTTCAACAACTTTTATTTGTCTGGCAGTATAGATCGGTGTATAAAATTTTTTTTTCCTTTTTTTTGTTTTTTTTTTGTTTTATTTTATTTTTTTCTTTTTCTGCCCCGCAGGACATGAATAATTTAGATAAAATATCACAATTTGCTATTTTTATTTAATCAGACTAATCCAATCCGTTTTCTTCAATTAATAAGCTTCCAATATCCAAATTGATTGTATCTGATCGCTGTGGGTACCATTTCCTGACCGATATTTCAAGTGAACCAGGAATTGGCCAGCTTTTGCACTTTCAGTGCCTCTAGTCCATGATTGCCTATTCCTGAACACTTTATTCTTGTAACGTAGTTATCACGAAGGGACCCCATTACAGTTTGCCAAATGCTAAGTTCTATTCTAATGCACAATTTCAATTTTCCAAACCCTCCATTATCTCTATTTCAGTGGTTCACCTCAAGGAACAATCTGTCAAGAATGAAAACGAATCACGATATGAAAAAAAAAAAAAAAAAAAACCAAGAAGAGACTGATTATTATGGTCATAGCCAAAACAAACTTTACATGAATAAATTAAATATCACCGTGTGCGATGAAAATTGTTCAAAAGTTTAATGCTTTCTTATTCTTGTTCTACTGGCACTTTGTGCAAATCAGTAGCCAGGAAGAAAGATGGTTACTGTCCTTAGTAAAATGTTTTATAATGTCTTTAGTAACGCATACATCTAAAGATGGTAAATCTAATATCAATATCTGGCTCGATTCTCTTCTCAATAAAATGACGTTAGATCTACCTATGTATGTACAAACTGAATAGTTAAACGTGAAAATAAGAATTGTTTAACCGAGAGCAACGCGAGAGAGGTCCAGCCTCAAGACGACTAAAATCCGTCATGGGATTAATAAAAGTGTTTAATAAAACGGTAAATAACTTTCCTTAGCAATAAATAAATTGCAGAGAGTAATACCGCAGAACAAAAATAAAATAAAAATAGAATACTTTTCTGTAATTGCTCTGTACCTGACAGCATACGGCGTTTCAGTCAACATATAGATTTAGTCTTTGGAAGTTAGTTCGGTCACGCCAAACCTAACATTGGCAAACTTTGGGGTCAATGCGACATGTCTGGAGATCAATAATTGACGGCGAGCATTATAAATCTAGTCGCCAAAGCGGCTGCAAGCCTTTTTCCACTTGCACTGAGTGCACCAGAGTTCACGATGATCCATTCCGTAGACTTTACGGCATTTCTTAGTCTCTCCTCGCATCCGGCGAGGGGACGCTGGCATTTTATTTGATACAGCCAATAGACCAGTATTTGGCATGTAAGAAGGTACCGTTCTTGGTGATAGCTTTATATGCTTGATGGGGGAGCTCTGTGAAAAAAAGGTAAAAGTTAGAAAAATTTGAAATTAATAACTCAAACCACTTTCTGCATTTGGAGGTGAACGCAAGCTGTAATAATTACCGGAGACGGAGTAACATTGAATGTGTTGCTTCTGTCTTTGATGGGTGCAATGATATTGTCGACGGGTGGTACAGCCTCTAGACGTAGCTGTTTTTGATACTCGGGATCTTCGTGGGGAGGGCGAGCCATGTCACGATGAGACATGGTTGGCGGAGAGCTCGTGTGACATCCAAGAGCTACCTCTGTGTAATAAAACTCTTCCTCGTGATTAGACATGTCGTCGTCTTCGTTGTCATCGCCATCTTTTGTTTCCTTAGGACTAAAGGAGACAAAAAAATTTTATATTTTCGTAGAAAGATTCAGTAAATTATATCACGAGGCTCAAAATTTATTTTCATGACCAAACTAGGACAGACAGTAACATTAAAAACCTAAATCTTAATAAAATCGGGCCCAGTGGCAAAATTCATGATTCTCGTGAAATTCAAATCTACTGTCTTCCCGCCTAATTTAAACGCGCTAATTTTGAATTTTGAACTTGAACCAGCTACTGACAATTCAACGCAATGGGCTTCTGTCATCGAACTCATTCATATTTCTAGACTCAAGCACATATTTAGATTTGAGGAAAAAAAAAAATCAAAGCTTCATAACTGAATGTTTGCTTATCGTGGAGCATCAAGAATACAAAATTTTGTTTGTCCAACATTTGGCAGACATTGACAAGCGATTGGCCAACAAAGTTTGTCTAGACTGCGGTGATTATCTTATCATTAGCGGTATATGTATGCATGTACTATATTTATATACATAAGGTCATCTATAGGATACCACAGCGCGGTATATTCCCGCACCAATAGACATTTCATTATTTACTATTCATAATAAGAAACTACTCTAAAAGTACTTTCTCTAATGTTTATTATTGCGTATAAATATACTTATCAAGTATAATCATCGGGGTGATTCATTGTAGATCGATATTTCTTTTTTCGGGACTTCCGGTTGTGTAAAATCAAGAATAAAAAAGTTATAGGGGTTCCAAATCTATTTTCTGCAGAATTCACAGACTTGATTCTCAAGGCGATTTTGTAGAGAATTTAATTCCCTACAAAATCATATCCTACAGAATTGGGAAAAATTAGTCTGACGAAGTAATATCCAATCAAACGGAACAAAAATATTTTCCCATGTTTTTTAAACGAGAAAACTTATAATTGAGTGATGGACCCTTTAAAATAAAAATTAAGAGCTCGATCTTCGCGAGGATTTTTTTTTTATGAATCGCCCTAATAATCATGCTTATATAGTACAGCTTTATCATTGACAGTAAATATCATTTGAAATTATATCCCGCATTGATTCGACTTAAATTTAATTACCGATCCAATAATTTAAACCTTTCACCGATTCATCAACTCGTAAGACTAAAATTCACGTTATTATTCATTCGATGAGAATAAATAGAACTACTGCAAATTTCAAAAATGTTTCGTTGCTCCAAAATAATAAAATCTCCATATAAAATTTCCTCGTTTTTTTTCTCGTTTTCGACATTTCCGTTCTTCCAATACGAAAGAGAAATGTTTAAAAAGAAAAGTTAGATTTGTAGCGAATTTTTCTTCTCAGTTCATATTTGTAACAAAATATAACGGAGAAACTATGTAAAGATATAGCTTCATTAACGAGGAAAAAGATAATCTGAAAGTAACTCGTTTGCAAAACGAGAAGTATCAATTATTAAGTAATAAGTAATAATTATTGCTCCCAAGTTCCCACAGGGAAAAGCACGATGGGAATTTTTGAATAGGTAATTCCGCATTGTAAAGGTACTAACCCTAGATGTAGTTTCCTAACGTGATCCTCGATGGCAGCACAAGTAGTTTGAATCTCAAGACATCCTGGCCAGGTGCATTGGAAGACCATGCGGTGTGCCTGTAACAATAGATACGTTTAAATTTAATTATCCCTAATTAGTTATAGAATGTATGCTAATAACTTGAGCTCAATAGGCTTCGCTATGCGAAACGGGAATTCGCTGCAGATGACGTCACGTACGATCTTGGCTGCACGAATAAGAAAAGGAACGAATATTTCATAGCAGATACGATATAAATGAAAAATTAATAAATAATAAACGGCATACACGATCATTGCGGTAAGGTGTACAACCCTGCTACTTTTTACAATTTATCTTCTCTCTATATAGAGGAGTCCGTCGAAAAACTCACACGTTACGAGATAATACGAGAATAATACAGAAATAACAAGATCTGTATAAGGTCTATAATATAATACGATCGTGTAATGGTGTGTAAAAGTATATGTTAATTAAAGTTCTTTGCAGAATTATAAATATTTATAAACGTGTACGCAACTATTTCGGAACGATTTATCCAACAATGTAAGCTGATACAATACTCCACGCACATATAACGACGTAATAAGTTTCTCACGATCTGATTTTATAACAATGCTGCATCCTCTATATTGCAGTATGGTTGTACAAGTTTCTTTGTTTATCCGTGACACTGACGGACATGCGTAGATTAATGAGAACACTGTCTTTCGCAAATCAGATAATCGATTGCGACTACAAATTCGTTTCATCTCAGTACACGTCCTATGGTTCAATGTACAAAATGCGGTTCTGGAACAGATATCCCTGGAACGATTCTGAATCTCTGATAATTCATTCTACTAACTCCTGTCATAGAATTATGATGTTCAGATGCGGTCTGTTAGGGATCTGGTCATAGATATTCACCCTTCTAAATACATCAATTAATAATACCGGATCTTCTTAGTCGAACTATTACTCATAGGGAACTGCTATGCCTAAAGAAGAGCGAGATTCTAGCCGGATAGAATAAGAGAAACGCTGTGGCTTTAACCGCACGCTCTTTTTCCCCTTTCATCGCGGATGATGAGCTCCAACCAATCGCAGGGCGAGCTCATCACTTCTTAACTCTGTCTTACACATCATTATACACAGCTAGAGTCTCGCACTTTGTATTGTAGATCGCAGTTCGTTATAACGTGTAGTTTGAAAGGGGGAAGAAAAAAAGAAGTCCTGTATACATAGCGAATATCGTATACACTTAAATACTTCCGTATTTACCAGCCTTGGGAAAACGATAAGCGGCAGAATCCCCTTGTGTCCGCGGCCGCAACCATTGCGTGGCAATGTAACACCCCTGCCGCGGGTCAGGGGCGTAAGATGTAGATGGGGAGATCAATACCACGTGAGTACCTCGCAGTATTTCCCCCGCCTCATAGCCCCTCGCTTCCAAACTCGGTCGCCGCACGTTGCGACGTAAACAAAAGACGAGCGCGCGACGCCTACGCTATAATCCAAACCGGCTCATCGATTTTTCCGGCTCGAGTCGCCAATGCGGCGACGCGAACCCTCGCTGTGTTTAGAACGGTGGAATGAAGGAGGCGAAGAAAAGACGAAGCGTGGATCCTGCAGAAAGTGAAAACAATGGGACAATGCAGCGAGCGCTGGAAATACGATGCAATATGGCGGGAGATGCTAGCTGCAGCTGACTGTCTTTATAACGATATATTTCAACAGTCGTTGCGGTTTTATGTGCGGAGAAATCGGGTTATCACTCGATATGTAGATGTGGACGGTGCCATGCAACATCGAATGAGTCAGCTAAACTTGTGAATTAAAAATGTACACGATTTTATCGCTGCGAAAGCCGATACCGCCCTACAAACGATGACGTTGCATTGCACGTGTCCCGAGCCGTAGCACGTGGTTCTACAAACAGCTGTCGATGCTATTTCCTTGCCCTAAATCCTGAATTCCTTCAGCTTGATTTATACGCAAGGCAATAGTAATCACGTCTGCTGTTATATCGACGAGGTAAATTCCTCGGGGAGATACGTTCAAGGCACGTATGACGTACGTAATAGAATTCCCGTCGCTACTGGGCTGACGTCACTACCTCGAGGCGGCTAATGACGGAATGGGAAAGAAAGGAAAAAATCACACATCGGACGGGAGCGTTATTTCTATACGGTGATTTTATGTATCATAGCTCACGGTTGTAGGTTAGGTTGATACATATCCGCGAGTCTTATTATATTACGGGCCTCAAAAGAGCCCCGGTTTATTAATAGATTTATTACAACGAATTAAGGGCGCCGCTCGAGTTCGAGCCACTATAAGCATGCGGGTATTGCGTGAAAAGAAGCGCAGGGCTCTGGCCCTCCCCTCCTTAGAGGTCGGGTCTTTTACGATCGCCATGAGACTTGTTCTCGCGTGAAATCCTCGATTACCATACAGCCAGGAAGGCCCAGTTGAGCGATAACTGTTTCCACGCATTACAAAGGCGGGCACGTAGGTACCTCACCTGCGGAAGGATGCGCGACCGTATTAGTAGATATATAGGTAACTTTGTGTCGCTATACACGTCGCGTGGGGCGAAAAAATCGTCTCTACGCACGCGACTAACGGAATAACGAAAATTGATAACTGTCACGCTGAGTTAAAGACCCAAACGAAAGACCTAACGGAGTCCGAATCTCGCAGCCAGGCATACCCGATGTGACTCCAAAAAGAAGCTGATCACGTTGCATAATTATACAAGAGGTAGAAAAAGAGGGAAATTTAGGACAGCGATCAAAGCTTCTCTCCCACGGGGACCGAAAGCAGTTTCCATCCGAAATAATAGTGCCTATTTCCGCGCGCTGTTTTTCGACGCTTTGTATTCTCGAGGTGGCTGCATGGCGTCCCGCGATCCCGCCGCGCAGAAGGCGAAGGCGAAGGCGAAGGCGAGTCGGTAGAACCGGAGAGCGCCGGGCGACCGTCCGTCACGAGGTCACAGACCTCTCTCTCGCCTCCCTTCGAGTCCGCGCCTGCATTTGCCTTCGTAGTTCGTATACAAAAGCCCAATCCTTGGTTCGGCTGAGTCAATGCCACCGTCGCGTCGCCAGACATTAAGCCTAGTTCGCAGCCCCGAAATATTTGAAGGGATTCCTCCCCAGATCCCATATCCTCTAACAGACATACCTATACATCGTTCCGACAATTAGATACAAGCCATCAGATTATTGAATAAAAAGGAGCCGCGTTATAAGCAGAGGCTGAAAATGAAAGGTAGATGAAACCGGACTCTACGATGAGTAGCTGTATACTATACGTATGTATGTATACCGTGGTGCATACGTCGCAGACTCGGTCGGGAATCGGGATGAGTAAGCGCGGAGTTGCCACTTGCCAGGCGGCATCATGATCCTGCAATATAGGCAGCGTGACTCGGCGTGCGGTTAAGTTGTGTACGTGCGCGGTGTCGACAACCGAGCGAGCGAACCGCAGCAATATAGCGATATACCAGGAGCGGAACGAAGAACGGTGGCACTGGTCGAATTATACTTGGACTTGAGTTCTCGCTAGTTCGTCCGGTTTGCGATGGGACCCCGAATGTCCTGTGGATTGATCGGTTCAGATTTTCCAGAGCGATTCAAATCGCGTGCAACCGTTGTTTCCATCTTTACGCAACGCGGGGACACAGTAATTTTATTGACGCCCGCGCCGCGCCGGGTCAAGGAAGAATTGCATTACGAGCGCGCGCGCGCTCCTCCACGCTTGCCGAACAGCTGACCGTCTTGTCGCGAGGTACAAGCCCGTGAATATTCAGAACAAAGGAACGCCTGTCGCGCGGAGGTATAATATCATTATCAAAAGGCGTGCGCCCGCTCGTACATACATCTCTTCTCGCTTTCGTTCTGCGCATAATTCTCGCCGCGATTTGTCCGAGCGATAATATACTTAGGCGGAGTTTTTTCGGTGCGAGATTTCTTCATCGTGACTATCAGGTGTACGACGAGCTCACGTATAATATTGAATTCATTTTCTATTTAAAACATAACGATGATTTTGCGCTTTTTCTAACGCGCTCATACCCTCCCGTCAGCTATTTCATCGTCGATACACGCTTTCTCATCGATTATGCCTGCAATATTTCTAACTACGCGAAATAAGCTGCGGCTGCGCAAAGTAATTGAACAGCTTTGATAATGAAACCACAGCATATAGGTATATCGCAAGAATTTCGAAAAGCATATAGATATTGTTGTGGCATTCTTAGAGAAAATGAGGACGAAACACGCGTACACTCCCTTCTTCTCAAGTCGGCCCTTATTCAGCAGCATTTACCCGTGGCCTTGATCCCTTCTCCCGCCTCAACCAACCCTCATCCCGTCTACCAGCGAATTTGACGTTACAGATCGATCCAACTGACCGCAAACATTATGTCTTTATACCCGCGAGGTTGAGTTTACGCTCGCGACCTTCACCCGTAAAAAATGAATCAATATGAAGCTATTACATTTACTTTCCCGAAAGCCATATGTAAGAAACAATTTTATCTTTAGAAATCAAGAAAGGGAAAAATTATTTCGACTCAATATTCGAAGAAACTTTTTCTGCTGGGAATGACAATTTTCATGTGAGGGATAAATTTATTTACAAATTCGTACATGAAAATAATATCGATGCTACTTGGCAAGTAAGGAAGGCTTCGGGTTTAGACTCTACGTGAATATCAATATAAGTATATAAATATAAAGAATAAGATACGAGTTGTATGGGATACGAAGAATAATGAAACAATTTGAATTTGCTCGAAAGAAATTCGTTCTTTATTCTATAGATACATACGCGTCTAGATTTTATACCAAAAGGTATACATATGTATATCTGTAAAATCTACTTATACAAGTATACGTGAGATCTACGGCTACGCTGCTCGTCAGGTTGCCGTGGCGTGCGGGGACATGAACCTAGGGTGGCTGCCCTGTTGCGTGCGTGTACTCTAGTGTGCGTGCCGGACGACCTTACTCTTACATATTTAGATACGACCACGGTAGGTGTGTAGCCTGTATACGTATAGTAAACATCTGAATATCAGCCGGAGCCTCGATTCGATGCAAGTGAACCCAACCCAACTCAACTCAACCCTACCCAGACAAACCCGAGGCACGCCGAGGTAAGCCAGTTCCCTACAGCATCTGAGAAACCCACGAGAGAAGAGGCGACGACCGCCCTCTCAGTTCCTTAGAGATTTCTCGTTCCAGCGAATGTGATTCGATCTACCGGGTGCTCGCGCTACCCTCAAACTAAACGAAACATTCTAGGTTTCGGAGCGAGAACACTGTAGTCTATCGTAGCGATGAATATAAAAATTGTCGGCAATAACGGGACGCAACAGTTGGGTAGTACATGATATATAGGTATATATACACATGTATATAATATACACGCGTTATTAAGTTGAATTGATTTCGCCTCGTAGTGGCGGGAATAGATGAAGCACGTGAGTATCACCGTGCAGCAAGTTCTTCTCTTGATAATTCTCGAGTCACCCGCGGGCTTATGCATTGTGTATACATGTATACTATATACGTGTGGGCAAGCGCGCGCGTCGTAGTGGCAGTATAAGGCAGAAGGGTCAATGGCCGACCCTCACCACACGCCGCGGACGCACCAACACAAGGGCTCATTCGCCGGTTTGTTTTGATTCTCCGGGCGTTACTCCGCCCGCCCCGGCCTGCGCCAGAGCCACAGCTGCCTCACAGATCCCCTCCGTACTTAAGCCGTAGGCCGTAGTACACAGTACCTACTATGTATGGCGGCAAGTACCTCGCGGCTACGGACAACGCAGAAAATTACGTCGCGGCGCACCGGCACCGGCACCGGCACCGGCACCGGCACCGGCACTGGCAAGGGCAGGTTCCTTTGTTTTCAATACGCCCGCGTAGTGCTTGTCCCCGAGCAACATCCTAGCAGGTTGTGCAGCAACGGAGGATTCGAAAAGGCTGGCGATTCATCGATAAATATTATTTCTGAATGATGAATCATTCGTGCATAATATATTACGAGAACGTGATAACTGAATCACGATTAAGACGATCGCAACTTACACCGAGGCATGTAAGGCACAAAGAGAATCATCCATAGGCAGTGAAGCTACGAGGCGATGACGACGCGATAGCTGGAGAAAGAGGACCGTAGTCGTCGTTCGCTTTGTTGGTACGACGTTGTTTTGGGGAAACCCGTCTAGCCGGCCGCCCTCGTCGCTCTCGCCTCACCCCTCACGGGCGAACAACGAGTCACCCTCGCTATGGTCAGCTGAAAAACGGCTTCCATCGCATCTCAGGCTTTTTGCCTTTACCTTTGTTCCAAGGTTGGTCGATAGCCCCGCGCTCGGTCGTCTCGAGAAGTGTTTACTCCAACCGCCTCCCCCCTGCCGTTCTTCTTGCACCGATCATCGCTCGGAATCGTAACTTTGAGATTGTTGCTATTATTGTGTACCTATATAGCCGCGCGCATTGCGACGTGTTAACCTGAATTTTTCAACCGCAATTTATATTATTTTACGCGCAGCTTTCCTCTAATCGACCAGAGAAACTGGATCCGATTCGAACAAAGAACATAACGTCTGTTTTTTTTTTATTTTTCATTTTCTTATATATAGTTCAGGACTCCGGAGGCACTGCAAGCTCAGGGAATAAAATCGGAACAAAAAGAGCGTGAGAGCGGAGCTTTACTCAGGAAATCAACCGACTGTTGTTGACGATCGTTTTTCCTGTCGTCAGCTGGATACAGCAGATCCGCGTTACCCTATAACTCGCGTCAAGTGCAATCAGCGTTCGCCAGCGAGCCGGGACCGGTAATTTATTTGACCAACTGCTAATTACGGCAGCCATTACTATGCGCGGTCGCGGCATAGCGGCACGGTGAAGAAATAAGAGTAAATAAATGTTCTCTCGTATACCTTGTATATATGTACAGCTTTGAACTCAAGTTTTAAGTTTCATATATGCGCGAGATAATTATTACATGTATGTAAACGCGCGGGAACGCAGCATCGCAGGTGGCGCCATCTTTAATCTTGGCGCCAGCAACTAGCGTGTCTCGAATTCCATGCGGACAAGAGTCGTTTTATCTCTGCCTCTGAGCGCTCGAGGGCTCGTTGGTTACCGGCCCGTGTCCTCATTGTCAGCTTGGAACAACCGGCTAGGTATATCGCTGCGGAAGTTATCGGAGTCTACGATGTTCGCGGTACCAGAAAGACTTCGGCAACTTGACGCAAATCGGCGAACTCGCCAGCGCAATGGACAAGCAATCGATTAGACAAAAATGCATCGTATACCTTTATCCCGCGTCACTTTTATCACAATAATATATAATTGCCTATACTTGCGATTATATTATACCAGTTATATTGTGTGGAAAAGGAGCGCCAAGGTATATTCGACATTCGAATACCAAATTCTGAATTGAGGAGTGATTCGCCGTGTGTATAAACTCCACGCGGAAACAGCTCGCCGCATAATGTGTATTTATAAATCCACTTATACCGCATACATAGAATTTGTACATCATCGCTCGCTTATACGTACAACGATGATACATCCGTGTGCGTACCGTATATATAGATATACGTATATGCATGTATGTAGTATGCGATACGTTACGCGCGGCGGGCGCTCGAGAATTCAAGAGTTTGCGCATGCGGACTCAGCTTGTTTACATCGCCATTATAGCCGAGGGCGCGGGCATCTCGTGGTGCTCGTGGTCGAGGCCAGGATGCGCGTTGACCGGCAGAGATGCTTGGAAAGGGGGGAAAGGGGAAAGAGGAGTGGAGGGAAGAGGCATGGGAAGTTGTGGAGAGCGATAAAGAGAGAGGAGTTGGTAAGTAGACAAAGCGAGAAGGAGACAGGCAGAGATCGCTGGAGGCAACGGAGCGCAAATTATACCGGCGAGCTGAATCACGAAGTCGTTGTCTCATCTGCGATCCATCTTCGCTTTACCTCAGTGAACCACGCTTCGAAACAACCTGGTCAATGCTGAGACTCTGTAGATGTGGGTATGCGTCCGTAAACAGGCTGCTGCATGCTGCCCATCCGGGAGGCGAACTTTGACGCTCTCTGACGCCCCGATATACATATACATATATGGGACGTTCCGTGTCAAATCAGCTAACCCAATTTTTTGCCCTTACGATTTAAGTATCAGGGAAGAAAGATGGATCTGTTAAACTACTGAACCAGAACTCGACAAGACATGGCGAAAGTTTTGTACTTGCGCAATACTTCAATACCTAAGACCCTGTATGGTGGCTAATTTGTCATGGAACATGCCATGTATAGATATACATATATATACCTAATAAACAGCGAGAGATGCTTGTCGATTTTACACCGTAACGTGACACCTGTTCCACGTGCTCTCGGCATTCGTAATCGCGAGCGATAGCACCGTATATGCGCAAGTGTCGTATACTAATACTCGAAGGTCTAAGGTTATAAATACGTGTATATACTACATCGGTTTTTGTCGACGTCTCATTATTTTCTCCCTGTATTAAACCGGATTATTTGAAAATAAAGTGTAAATGGTCGTTGTACGTATAATTAAAAGTACGGAGCTCGAACGCAACGGCAATAACAGCAAAAGGATCGGGCATCTTCAGCCTGAGGCATTCTACGCGTTTTATAGAGAGAGAGAGAGTAGGTAGGTAGGTAGGTAGGTAGGAATAGGTACACCTACCAACGGTTACGAAACTCACGTTGTTGTTATCTGTGACCAGCATCGCGAATTATCTCGTCATCTCAATAATCTAGATAACCGGTCGTACCGTTCGTGGAAGAAAGTAGGGGTAAGTAGCGAGTGCTATATACATACACACATAAAGGCGTATATAAACTATATAGATGTATACACATCCTATATATATATATATATATATATATATATATATATATATATATTCATATATCGATATAGTTGAAAGCAACTGGGATATGTAATTTCAAGGGAAATGAGCCTTTCGTATTCTGTTATTCGACGCACTTTCTACGCAGCATTCATTCGTTACTTAGATTTCCATATCTAGTATAGACTGCTGCAGACTGCACGAGAGTTTGTATAATGAATAAATATATATACTTATCTACCTTGTTTATTTATTGATTCATTTATTTCTCTATGTACGATAACTTAATGCTACAAATTAAAATGTATCAAGTATATCCCTAAGAAGTGTAATTATGTTAAAATCACACTAAATAGATACAAAAACAGGACAAAGAGGTACCCATGCGGAACCAGTAGCGGAACAGGATTACGGACAAGCAATGAGTTATAATTTTATGAGCTCCGCTAACCAAATCGCTGTATAAACACAACGAAATCCATAAAGATATATCTTACCAAGTTTTAGATAGAAAAATCTTGTTTTTTAACCCCTCCTCCCCCTCCGCAACAAGCTTTTGACCTTGTCAATTATTGCTTCAGAGATATGAAGGATACGACATACTGTGACTACATCGATATTGCGTGTGGCGTGATTGTAGTATTACAGAAGAAAATTAACACTTGGATATGTAATATACATAAAACTAGCACAAATTCGACATTTTTTCCTCAATATTTTAGCATTAGGAAGTTTCACACGAATCCGTATTGCATTTATATCGGCGGTGAAATACCTATGCTTGACAACCACCGCGGCGACTTGGATGTATAGAAACGACGTGTGACGACTGTGGGATGTATCCGGCCTCGATTTCATTCAAGATTCTGATCAGTTATAGATCGCGTAAATACTCGGTCTGACGTAAGACTGCAGGCAGTTATCGGCACCGAATTATTGTGTAAACAGTGAAGTATTGCGAGATGATAGGGATCTGTTGTTGTTCCTACTGATCGTATGCCTATATCCGCGTGCGCAGCTATACCGCGGGTGTATACGCAATATCAATATTTTCGCACTACCGTCATGACATCATCGCCTAATCTATTTCCACATCTACTATACCTTCAGAACATTACTGGTCGGAAGAATTGACGGTAAAATACTTTTTTCCTTTTTTTTTTACCGTTTCAAATATACTCCGTCGGAGTAGTTCCTCTATCTTATACTTTCACCTTTCGAAAAATATATATACGAATTTTATTACAGGTAATAAAAATGCCTAACGATTTCGTGTATACCTATATAAACGTGCGTTGCTATAATTATATACGATTAAAAAGAAATTTTATGAAAATATCGCATAACTAGAAGTAAAACGGCAAAAAAATTTTTTTTTAAAATTATTATTGATAATTTTTATTGTAAATACGTATACATAAGGCATCAACGATGATAAAATGATTTCTTAAATCAATCTGTGTATACGTGATAAGGAGATACATCTCAAGATACAACGAATAGAATAAAAACTTGATCAAACCAAACTGGGTTATCTTCAATCAGAAATTTATGAATTCTAACGAAGCAGGAAAATGATAACATGAATGAGAGCTGTAGCTGAGGAGTATCGGCTGTGGTCAACATCCGGGAATCTCCACCGGCGAAGATATGCACGTCGGAAAAAACTCTGATTAGAATTCAAATACATTAACGAGGCGTATAAATTCTAATTAGGCGCATCAATTAAAAGCTGTCTTTTTCATTTATCTATTCATTTTTTTTTTGTTTCGTACGAATTCGCCTGCGAATATATATAAGACAATAAATTAATTTCCCTTTACGTCAGGTATACAGTTTCTTATTCTACTTATTCTCGTCTAAGAATGTATAGAATGCAGGCGCCTACATTAGCTGAATGACGGGACACAAGGCGACATGGTACTGCACTCAAAAACTAATGGGCATAGGTACCGAGTATAAGCGTAAGTGGATCGGCCTAAGTATCTTATACCTGCGGTACTTGCACTTGGAAATTCAACCGCCAAGCAACTCATCACCGTCGCTATTGCCGATTGATTTCCTATGTCCCTGTAGCAGCAAATACGATTCAATAAGGAGGACTAACTCATCTATCTGCCGAGTGAGAAAAGTTAACTTGAGACGTGAATCGCTTGGCCTGTGTCCTTGAAATTTGGTATTATTTTGAGAGGCGATTAGCCAGAAATAAATATATCTTGCCAGACGTTTTCAGTAATCGTCTAAATTTATTAGGCATACATACGATTTGGTACAGGCGTGAGTAATGTCTTCGAAACGTAGAGATGTGGGTAGGTATCGTTAGGTTTAGCCTGACTACGCAGGTATTTCCGGTTCGTGGTAATCGTGGTTGAAATTCCCAATTTTAAAAGTCCCCAACGGTAAAAATTCGGAATTTGAATATCACCGACTCACAGTTTTTAGAAACGGTATCTACCCGAACGTCTACATAGCCGATTTCAAAATCTTTGAAACGAAGAACACCGCGGGTTCAAAATTCCGAAAGCTGAGGATCCGGAGGGCCAAAACTCAAAACTTGAAATTCACGCATTTATTCATTCAGTGCTTAATAACTCGGACTGTATCGATCGAATCAAAACCAATAAGTGGTCAAATTAATCGTCTTGAGATGTTCTTTTTGCAAATGAAGTTTCAAAATCCTATCAATTATTTATGACATCGAATTCATCGATTGAAGCAGATAAAAGGGTCTCGATTAGACTGAACTATTTCTCGTCCTCACATCCTGAGAAATAGACCGAAATTTTCGGATCTTTGGGCTTTCAGGGGTTGGGACTTTCGGAGTTCTCAGCCGACGCACTTATTACATAGTATATGCGAACAATCTTCCCATTGCTAAGTCTCGCGATTGGAATTTCAAACGAAAACAGCTAATAGAAAAAAGAACCCAGACGGAGACGCCCACGGTCATAGTCACAAGCCGTGGCTATGACGCCATCAGTTAGCCTAGGTATCCACGTAATATATAGATACAGGTATATACCTGTAACATGTATGTAGTACCTACCTACCTACGTCTGACTCGTCGACGTTTTCACGTATTCCGTACACTAAATATAAGAAATGAATATATTCGTCGTATAGTGAGATCTGCAGAGACAGAGCCCCCTTGTATGATGGCAAGAGGTCGCTTGAAAAGAAATTCGATAGGTGCTAAGTTCGAATCGTTTTGAGATGCGATAAAATCTAATTTTCTTTATACGCATACATGAATGGGAGGCATATGTAGGTGATAAATTGGGGAGAACGTATAGGTCTATAGATTGAAGAAGGTTGTTGAATCCATACGGGTTAGTCTATAGAGCGTATCCGTGGCAACCGGAAATTGGCCAGAGCCGATTCCGACGTCCTGCGGGGATTGAAGCCGGGGGCCGGTTTCTGTCACGGAATTTAATTCCGACGGGATACCTACCGAACTTCCTCAACGAATTTCATCCCTGGATTATACAAGATATTCTTCTCACCCATATATTACTACAGTCAAAATTTTTTTTTTCCTTCGAGTAGAAAGCGACGTTCTTCAATCCTTGTTAAAAATACGCGAGAACAGAAAAAAGAAGAGAACAAAAATAATTACTTAACACAAAAAAAAACAGCCATTATCTTCGTTATTATTACACATAGCAGATCTCTCTCCTCTCTCGGAGATCTAAGTACTAAAAAATTGAGTACATATTGGTTACATAATATACGGAGGTATTTGAGCATATGTGTCCACGGTCGGCACGCAAGTGCGTGTAGCCAGTCGGTCATCAATGAGGTCGCGAGCCACTAGGCATTAGCTGACCCGTATTCCGCAGACGTCGTTCGTACTTATTGATTTTCGCACAGAGCCTGAAGAAGCGTGACAAAAAGCGTAGAGAAAAATTGACATGCTTATACAATGGGATCAGTTAGCTCGGGAATCGAAGGATCGACGTTGCGCGAATTACTTGCATTCATATATCCACAAGCGTGACATCAATTTACTTCGGATATGTCTGCAGGTATAATACTGTTGCAGAAAATTAATGGATAATACCTCGAGTACAAAAATGGAACGTGAGTCTAGGTAATTGACTCGAAAAAAAAAGGAGCGGGCAAAAAATTGCGTGACAAAATTGTAGCGAGGAGTGATTTGCCACTTTATATCGCGGTATACATACATCATTCCTTTATACAGAATATATACTACTGTATATGTATATAGAGGTATGTGATTCGAAGTCTGAAAGAAATGAGCACGTTATCCATCGTATAGAACATTTCGCTTTGTATCCGCGGACGAGGAGTGTCGACCGTGGTCCATCGACCCTAGCGAATCATTGTACTCGTTATTGTACCGAGAAAAAGTGAAAGAAAAAAAGGAAAAGAAAAAAAGGAAAAATACAAAAAGCACAACAAGAAACACAGCCGAATCTCGCCTCGCTCACATCGAGGACTCTGCAAGAGAGTTCTCTATTCTTTCAGCTACGCCATTCATTCCATTCGCCTATAACGGCAATCCCAGGGACGCTTAGCCCAACCTAACCCAACCCAACCTAACTTAACTCTCAAGCATCGTTTCACACGCCGGCTTTCCCGCGTGCCTTTTTATTTGGCGGTACCGTTCACCTGTGTATAATATTACTTTATAGGCATCTCGCTGCGCGATCTTCTGCACTACATCGAATCACGATTTGCAATGTATGAGCCAGAGTCGAAATAGAAATTCTAGTCCGATCCTCCGAAGTCTCATTCCTTTGTTCTCTAGTCCGATACAAATATAATTCTATTTCGGTAGAATCATGTCCTACGTTGGGATTCAGACATCTTAATAAATTTTCAAATTATACTTACAACCTCCAAAGTCTGCGAAGAATCAATCAAATGATCAATTTTATTTGCGACTGGGAATGCAAAGATCTCGAAGCAAAGATCTCGAATAAAACCAAACCGAAATCACTAAACCTCTCCGGATTCTAGGATCTAGAGGTCTAGACTGAAATTTCATTGTATGCACGACCCTACGTTGAAATCCCGGCTTGCACCTCCGATTCTTCACTGAGCTTTCAGAGGTTTTCAGGTTTATGTGGATTTCATGAAGATTTGATACAAGTCTTTTTTGTCATATCTCTATAAAACGCTAGGATAGAATTTTCTCCGCTGAAATCCATAGCTCGACGAATTTTGCAGCCTTATTTTCAAAGCCTTTTGAAAGCCTTCCAACTCCACGTTTCCATGTTTAGTTGAAACGTTTTTGTGATCCATTACTGAAAACCTGTGTTATGTATACCGACCTAAACGTGTTGAAATCCGTGTTTATGTTTGTGTGTCGCATTCACGAGCACGTATTTTACCGGTCTAACTGATTATGTAGTGGCGTTTGTACGGGGGATACGGCTAACGGTGTGTTTTCTCAACTTCAGTTTCCGAGTGGTCGACGTTTGTAACGGGAAAATGTACAAGTTTGCTCGACCAATCATAAGATAGAAGGGTTCAGCTTGCACTATCTAGAGAGTATCGATAAATTAACAACACGAATCCATAATTCGGAGCAAATGATGAGAAACGAATAATTCCATGCGTGACAAATGAAAATGATTACATTTCTAAAAACCACACTTACCGATATTTACTTCCTACCGTAAAGGTGCGAGCGATTCTCTGCCGAGTTCACCATTACGTAACTTAAACATGATCACTACGGTTTTTTATATATGCACGGCAGTGTGTATACCTGGTAGAAGACTTTCCCGTTTGCTCGGTGTTATATAATACGTGATACGAAGACAAATGTTAAATTATACGTAGTTATACACAATATAGGCGACTTGGACAATAGCCGTGAAGGAATTAGCGTCGTTTAAGAACACTGCAGCCACTACTATACTTTCTCCGATTGAAAATTTGGAGAAACCGTGCGACCTCGCGATCGTGGTGCCGTGCTGTGCGGACATTTCGCTTTTTATTCAAAGCTAGAACACCGAATAACAGCAACAGTTCGAGGGAAACCATGCAATATAACAATTTATGTACAATTTAACGGTATGGAATGATTCCAGCGGTCTGGGACACAGCAGTGACATCATCGCTCTCATGTTATTGTCTCAGACCACAAATTTGTTCTTTTTCAAAGAGCCCAATATAAGTTAGTGCAAAGTTCCGTTGCGAAGCACACAGATAATCGGTTATAATCGGTTCGACCGATCAGCTTGTAATATTTTCCTTTATATGACGATCCATATCATCATAGCTATTCATTTTTGAATTGAATCAATGCGTCAACGAATTAATTAATGAATTACCGTGATAAAAATTTGGTTAATTATAGGTAAGATTATCATTGACTCGCGATAGAGTTTGCGGCTTCCTTCGATCGTCTATAAATTTGATTGTGGGTCTAGAATACTCCGTCGTACACACGACCTTGAGTTATATCGTTAAATTGAACAAATTCTGATTCTAAAATGATACGCGTGAAGGTTAACGAGCTGATTAGAAGCTGTTTGTACATAAAATAGGTACGCGCGAGTAACATGTAGTATCTAGATATAGTTGTACACAAACTCGCATGACTATAATATACGAGCCGTATGTAATTAAGTCGTAGTAAGTTTGATAACTGCAGATAACGAATTATGATTTATATCATCTATCGAATCGCGAGGGAACGCTTAGCTAAGGAAGTGCGATATTATAATGCGATATGGCCGTTGTATTATTGTCGTTTTACTAACCGCACAAATATTTGTTCTAAGTGGTTTATCAAAATCCAAGGCTGTTATCGTCGAATTGGTGTACATGCCAGTCGCTGTTATATTTGTCAAGCTTAACAGGTCAAAGACCTGCCCAAGGTCGATGATACTGCGTCATTGTGCACCGTGTTTTTCGGTATAATGCGAAGAATACAAATTAACCGCATACACACGATAAACCTCGAGTGAAACAGCTGGTTTTGTTTTTCGTTACAATTTTCATGCGTATACGTACATACGTATACAGCGAATTTTTAATCGTGGCGAGCTATCAGGCTCGCAATTTACGGACCGAGAGAAATAGTCTCTTTGAATATAGAGAATTTATTTACGGCAATTAGGTGAATTCCGCTAATTTATTCAGATATATCATTATTCAACCTATTAGTAACGGACAAACTCAATTTCTAAATTTTACTTTCGCAAATTTTAGCATAGCAAATAGAGAACGAATATTGTACATGTGCGAAAATGTGAAACTTGCAAAAATAGATGTCCTAGAGATTTGAAATTTTGTTTTCTGTGCCGAGGAGAATCCTTTTACGGCACCCGAATACGGATACTCGTTGTCTGGTAGCGCTAATAGTTTCTGGTAAGAAATTCTACATACATAATGGCACTCGTCTCATTAATTCAATTGGTAAGATTAAAACGGTAAAAAATATCGCCCGAAGAAACGACGATATGAAATTTTGGATAGATCGATCGAGTTCGTCGCCCAGTTCATCGACCACCGAAAATTTGGGCCTGCGAGTTGAGACCCTCGGTTTAATTTCGTTCAATAAAAAAGCAGGAGCGTCAGAGTTGCGAAAATTGAAACGAATCACGAGGTCCGCCGGTATGTGTAAAGACCTACGCTATCGGCCGTTAGATTCACGGATTCAGCCGAGCGAGTCAAGGTCGCGGATTCGCAAACCTTCGGCTGGAGCTACGAGGCCACTTCCGATGCCGAATGGGTGGCCTGAACCCCTCCGCCTTGCCGCGTAATATAGACGAAAATTGCGAAGAGGAGGGAGACGGGCGGGCGAGTGAGTGGGGGTAGGACTCTACAAGGATAACGTTACCCTAGGCCAGGACTATCAACAGCAGCTGTCCGAATTATCTAACGACCGGGAGTGTAGGTATACGCGCCAATAACCCCGCTAAATATGAAAATATATCAGACGTACGCGTCCCGTATGTGAAATTCGCGTATATCTATATACGATGCATCGAAGCTCGAGCAGAGACTCGATCACTTATATTGCGCCTCGTAGCGACATGGGTGAAACAATTTCATGCGAAATATTCCACTGATTAAGTTTTTTTCACACGTGATTAGTATACAGCGTTTCGAGACATAATTAAGAATTATTTTAGATCTGACGGACTTCGAATTATGAAGATTGATCGCATCGAAGAAAAAGTGGTTTTCGCCTGGGGTACAGGTCGCACCGTTAATCGAAACTTCGACAAATTTCGAGGGGATATTCTACGTCGATGTAGGTAATTTCGGAGCCAACAATGATTCCCGACGAATTCCGTTTTTGAGATCAAACGTGAGAAAAAAAGTGTCTTGCTGGATCACCCCGATATTACATAATTTAAAAATATCCCCTTCGAATTAAATTTACGACTCTAGGATTTTTTCGAAAATTCTACCCCCGGTTGCTGTCACTGGGAAATTAATAATTCGCTAATAGTAAATCACCTTTCACTGTATAGGACGTGGGAGTGACAGTCGCGGTCGGGCAGCGATAATAATAACAACAATGATCATAATAATCGCTCTTGAATCGTGTCCAGTGTAGCAATGGGAAAATGTTCATGGGATAAGGACGGTAAAGACACTATTTCTGTATGCTTTGTTGCAAGGTTTCGTTTCATTCCGAACAAAGAATACACAAATAGTTTGATACCCACATAAGAACATTTTCCTAATGATAATGCTTGTAATAAATACCAATCGCTGTACATACATAGTTATACAGCTTGTGCCAAATCCTTGATAATAAAACGATAGACGGTTATATAAAAGGTTTCACCATACCTATACCAATGTTCAGTAGCTAGAGGTAACTTTCTCCTGATTCGTGTTCGAAACTTGCGTCGTCGATTCGGCCTAAATATCTTGGCAGTGAACCGAATAGCTTTACTTTTGCTACATGGTTGCGTATACGCGCAGTGAGCACGCGTTGGTAAAGCATGAGTATGGCTATGTGTATTGTACGTACATCGCATACGCAGGCGCTCGCGATCGTACGGAGGAGTATAACGACGATATACAACATAATTGTCAGAGAAACGAGACGGGATAGCGCCTATACTCGACGGATCGGATCGGGTATCTAAATTGGCAAATTGCATAATGAATTATACCATATGAGACCTCGGTTAAATTCTGATAGAAGAAAAACGTCTTCGGGTATTGAAAGTTAGTCAAAATAATTGAAGAGTTTGTTTTTATTAATTTCCAAGGACGAAAAAATGGGTTTCATCGTGATACTTCTAAAAGAACGCGATGTGGACTTCCTTGGGACGATCTTCGAGATGGCAATTTTTGGTTTAAACTGTTCGAAAGCTCGAAAAACGCGGGGATAGCTTTTTCCGATTAAGCGTCGTTCCTATTATAGTTTGGTCCGCTCGCGCGGAGGCATTGTTCCCGTATTACTACACCGTTAGAATTTCGCGGAGCGTTAGACAAAAATCAAGGTCACATTGCTGCGAATTTCGCGGTCGGTAGCCGCCGGGCGAGGTGAGGTGAGGCGAGGCGAGGCGAGGCGAGGCACGGCGAGACGAGGCGAGGAGAGGCAAGGCAGGCAAGGCAAGGCGAAGCAAGGTGAAGTAAAGCGGGGAATCCCCGGACGGTCCGCGCAGCACCGATTTGTTATCCTAGGTCCTGGAAGCTTTTTTTTCAGCTCAACGAGAGCACCTGGTCATGCGACGCCTTGCCAATGTCACGTGCACACTACATCTACACTTTATACATGTATCTACCAGTACTATGTGTATATATGTATATAAATATAGTCGTGTTACAGTTTGACGGTAATTTATTATTGCGGTGGTGAGCCACACCTGCAGTACCATATTATATCGCGAAATATGTCGATATATATGTCGGCGCCTATTATGTTGACACTTTTAATGAAAACGCTCGCATAGAGCCGTTACACCATAGATAGTCAATTTTTGAAGATTTGCAATACGGTGATTATTGCAGATTTGATAAAGAGCCCGCGGAACAGTGTCGTCTCTCTAATCATAGAAGAGAAATTCACCGAATTAACTCGTTTGAATCTTGTTTTGTTGAGTTTTTTGGTTTGTAAAACCCCTTTTGGTATCAAAATGCGTGCACCGACACCCACAAGGAAAACCTCTTCTTCTTCTCCGTGAATTTCTATCGTATAAACTACATTGGGAATATAAATAAATAAATAAATAAATAAATGAATGAATAAAATCGAGTAGACTTTTCTAATTCGTATAAATTCATGCCAAGTCATAATTCCGAGGTTAGATATGTACCCGCGCGTGATTACGCGCGTCGTACGTACGTAGTATATGAAATAGTGGTAAATAGACAGTAGAGGCCCGGTGACACAAATATTTTGCGTATTCGGTCACACGCTGTTATAAATCATACTTAAGCGTGGTCGGCTGGTTGCGGCTGCCGCAGACACCGAACCTTGCGTAACACGTTGCGATATTTTCTCTCACAGTAAATTCTCCGCGTAGGGGATTTAAGGCGGTGGTATTTCCCGACGCAATCCCACCGTGCGATTTCTATTTATTTCATTCCACGATTTTCCTTCTTTCTGTTTTTTCTAAATTTAATCCGACAAGTTTTTTACTTTTTTTTTCTCTGCTTACAGGCGTTGCCAAAATACCGGCGGAGCTGTTTCCGGCTGTCGCTTTCGCGGACACTGTAACACCCGATTCTATCACATTTGTGAAAAGAATGAAGAGAGAGATAAAAAAAGGAATAGAAACAGACAAAAAAAGAAAGACAAAAAAATCAAAAGGAAAAAACTACACAGACGTACTTATATACACATAGGAGCAAATTTATCGTCTGCGAGCGATAACCACTCGGCAAGCGAACTAAAAATACATCTTCTATTCCGAGGACAGCTGGCTGGGCCACCGCTAATCTTTTAGCTCTAGGTTAGAGCCAGACGAAATTATTAGTTCGTTCATAATATGCTGTACTAGGTACTGCGATATTTCGCGGTAACGAGAATAACGACAGAATGAAAAAAAGAAGATCGAAAATCTCAGTGATATTCCGAAACTTGTGCACCTCGCTTTATACCGTGGGAACATTGCTTTCTGATTAGAATCTGATCTGGGAATGCGAATACTCGACGAATCTGAAAAGCAACGATAAAATCATGCCTGACTTGTACGAAACTACACAAAAAGGCGGAAAATATTCCTCTCATTATATAATATGAGAGAAGATTTGATCCGTGCAAAAATAATCTGTAATCGCGGGTTATGCGTTCGACGGTGTTCGATATCTCTGATCAGAAGTCTATCGTGAAGTCAGCGTTATCCCTATCGCGTGTGCTAGGGATAACGAGGCTCTTGAGGCTGCAGTAACCTACCGGTCATCGTGTTTGACCGTCATCAAGGTTGAAGACCGATAATTGACGATATCAACGTCATAATTATAAAGAGTTCTCAATCTTGAGCGATTCCGAAGAGAAGTATGGAGCGACGTGGGCCCTGCAGCAGTCGATCGATTAAATCTTTACGGTGCATGTAGATGACTATAATAATTAATGCGATATTGATAATTAGTGAATCGATCGGACGTCAGCGACAAAATGATAAGATAAACATCGCGTTCATGTTTTATAAAAATAACCATATCTCAACCCTGAAAAGTCATTTTCTAGGTACCTGTACACCGCGTTACAGTTTACACCATGAAATGTCTATGTGGATACTGACACACGTGTTATAGACGTCTTAATTCTACATCCTGGACGGCTTACCAGTCTCTCAGCTGTAAACAAATATCATTCAACGCTCCTTTCCCGCATTTAGACTACATATGCACATGGCCAAGCACCGCGTTCCTTGGCTTCCAAAAAAAACCTATACCGATAAGAAAAATTTGAGGAAATCTTAGCCGATTGCAGCTAGCACATTGTCCAGGTGCTTCTTCGGAGTGTCCGGTTAAACGAGAGCTTGGAACTTTTTCTGTCAACTTTTGGCCAGCAATGAATAAAAACACATTCGAAGCGTGCAAAACTAAACTTCCTACTTTCGGCTAGAGCCCGATCCCGAATTTTCGCGTCGTATAGGAACCAAAAACTCGAGAAAACTGACTCACGAGATGTTCAGAGGTCTTAGTAGATTTTTATGAACCGAGGCTCAATTCTGAAGATATCCCAGATGGAACACCAAATTCCCCGAGATTCACAGGGTTTTCCAGGTGCTAACAAATTCCATGTGGCCAGAATTTCCGTGATGACTGGAGAAGGCAAATCCTCTACTTATACGAATTTTTCGACTTTTTGTTGATTAAGCTTAGAGACTAACAAACTGCGGTAGAAAAATCGTATGGCTGAAAAAATCTTCTGGGACTTTCTCGTCCTTCAAAAATTCGTCCTTCATCGAAACTCGCATTTTTGTTGAACAACAAATAATGCCTTTGCACATTTCGCGCAGTGACGCAAGGATGATTGTCCTAGGCCCAAATCGTTTTTAATAAAATATCCGCACGGTAGATTTTTGCCGTGTTCGAAGTCGACCTTGCCGAATTCTAGCGTGACTGGGGTCGCGGGTATTGCGTGCGCTACAATGTCCATGAAGTTAGTTATTTTCTAGTTTCGACGGATCGGGTAATGAGTCTGTCTACATATTATAATACAGCGCTGGCATTCCGTCAGTATATAAGCTTTTTCTCCTACTGTTAATATTATCTTTTTTGCAACATCTACTCAGCGCCGTCTCACTCTTCTCAATTACGACACATAGCGTATTACACGCACATACCTATACCCTCGCAGCTGATAAACATTCAGTAAACACGTTCGCCCACTCGATTATATTCTCGATCTTTTCTCGTTATATTCTATTTTATATTTCTATACGAATAAATATATGGGGCATTCCGTGCTAGCTCACCCATGCTGTGACCCTGACCATTTTGCATATTTCGTTACAGTACAGTTCTCATCTTGAAAAACCACGAAAAAAGTATCTTTTTTCGTATGGGGATAATTAAGTTATCTCAAAAACGAAATTCTCCTGATTTTCGGTAAGAAATTCTATACTGACTCATCGAACGATCTCTAGGAGGCTGCAGTCCGTATAATAGCTGGTATACGGTGACCGGAACGCGGTAAATGTTACGCAATTAATTATGCAGGCATTGTTTTTACATTTTTTTGCAATAACCGCACCGGCCTTAAAGAAAGTGCCTTCAACCCGACAGGGTTTCACACTCAGCGGCAGTTCTAACGCAAACTTGTGATATGCTGCACACAAGCATATGTGTAGGAAGCTGTATGCGTTACGGCTATTTCCAAGGTCCGATTATTTAGTAAGTTAACAAAAAAATAAATATGTATATATATATACATCGGAGAACAGCTGGGTATCATCTACTCGCTAATTATCGCCGTATAATTACACCATGTCTACTATATCGAGTGCAGCTATCGATTCGTGGAAGTATGTTTACACATATAATAATAATTATCGTCATTATAACAGATATTATGTCAGGTTATTAAAGATACGTTACATAAATCTATGCAACGAACTCTATATGCGTATATAGATATATGGATAATTACATCAGTATTCCGGAAGAGGTGTGTCTTCTCTGCAGTATACGTATGATGTATTTACGTACGTACACGCAAACGCAATGTGACACGTCTGCGGCTAAAGGTAACTAATAACAACGGTCAATTCAAAAGTCACATTTGTTTAACCGATTGTGAGTGGAATAATAATAACTACGTACATACACAGATAATATATCACTTCCGACCGCAGCAGAGACTCGGTTAAAAAATTTCTTCGTAACAATAACGTCGTTCATCGGTTTATCAGATTTTCCAAAGCGTCTGAAACCTGTGGCATAAGTGTAAAAGTTCATGTTCACGTATTTCGTCCGTAAATTGGTGATCCATTATTCTAATTCCGAATTCAAATAAATTTTCGCTATTATATGCATTTTATTATAGAAGCTTCGGGTTTTGAGTAGGTAGCTATAGATGTTAGACGTAAACAGGGAAATGAAGTGAAGTGAAGTGGTGCGGTGACCTTAACGGAGAAGCGTGTATAGGGTATAATGAAATGCCTATCTAGCTCTATGCTAGACATAAAACGGGACAGCGTGTTGCATTATCGCTGGCGCGAAGCTGATGATGAAAACCGGAAGCGCGTAACGATACCTATGATAAATGCGTGTTCTAAATTCAAATCGAGGACAAGAGAAGTCGAGGAAAAGATGAGCAAAATATATATGGCAACAAGCAGTGGGTAAGTCGGCTGACCTCGATGGGCCGCCCGGATTTTTCAAGCTCGGAAAATAGTGTTCGAGCGTAAAGTTAATTTTTTTTCTTGTTTTTCTAACGCAAAAACTACCGCACCGACTGATTTCGAAATTCAACCAGATTTAAGTTCAAGAAAACGCTGCCGATTGAGACCAGAATCATAAAAATCTGTCGACCAATTCTCCAGATATCATGAATTGAAATTTTGTTCTTCAAAATGTTGTTCCTTGAATAATTTGAAAACTACTGGATCGACAAAATCCAAAATCTAATCAGTTCTGAGTTAGAAGAAACCGCATCGATTGATACAAGAAAGGACGAAATCTGTTCATTCGTTCTCGAGATATCGTCGGGCCAAAACTTGATCGTCAGACGTCGATCTGAAAATCGAAGGTGATTCTCTGGATCTCAAAACGTTGAGATCTGACGAAGACTCAACTTTTAATTGACAGGATGATTATAATAACGTCCCTTCTTTGAATCGGGAAGTTAAAGTGGCGCATCTACGATTCTCTCGCGTTTTTTGTCGTTGCAATGACGAGACGTTATCTAAATTCTATAATCACACCGTAAGTTGTCGCTTCCGCGATACGTCTGCACGGTATAGACCGAAACAATTGAGGTTACGTAAGTTTCTAATTGTCAAGTTGTAAGGGAATCGAAAAAAACGACATAGAAAAAATTGCTCCCTCACACATTCAAGCGGAGATAACCTACACGATGTATATCTACGAGAGGGACGAGGTATAAGGGAAGCTGCGCCGAGGCGAACCGCGAACGGCGCCATATTGACCGCAGCTGCTGGAAACTTCACGTCAAACCCACGTTGCAATTGTTTCGCCCACGCGCTCCGTATAGTAAGCGAAATTAAATCTACTACTCGGTGGCGGCTCCATTCCGCAATCGACAACATATTATTATACATATATATACGATACCTCGCCGCATTAATACGACATAAATATACGTATCGTAAATCCGCGTGGATTTTCATTTGCATACGTGTTCGCAATGTCATGAAATGTGAAAAACTGATCGGTATTTCGAAAAGAATAAAACATGCCAGAATTTCGTCCTAGATATTATATTATAGATTCAGACTCAGATCTGAGACGCGAGGATTATCTGAACGTTGTTATAATATGAATAAATTAATAATAAATATAATATGTAATATAAAAAACATGTGAAATCGAGAGCGGAATCTTTCCCGCGATATTTGAGACCTCGCAAGTTAGCGCGACTGTTCAAAAATAGGTTCGAGTGACGAAAAGAGGCACCTCTACGAAGCAAGTTACATATCAGTAGATATACACGGTACAGTGATATACCGATAGGTCGAGAAGATACCTGCGAAGGACGTACGTAGGTACGTAAACTTTGCGTAGCGCTAGCGCGTGATATTTATAAACCTGCGCTAATTCGCTCTCGCGACTTCATCCAAGGACGCGTCATGACGTTAGGTCGGGTGGGACGCGGCGGTGATCTCATACTTACATAACCCGACCTAACCAGGGTCGAATTGAGCGAGTTTCGACCGTGGTTACCGGGTCCAGTTCTCGATCAGTAAAAATTCGTTCCTCGCCGTACCCCGAAGTCGAAGAATCTAAACTAGCGTAGCGATAATTTCTTCAATCTTATCGAACGGAGCCAGGATTTACCTCCACCGATTATTCCTCACTCTACGTCGCTTCAATTGATACGAAAAAATAGTTAGTATATAGATTACGCTATCTCGATTCAGGTAAAAAAAGCGCATTCGATTACTCGCCTGCGGTATACTTCCAGAGACAAATAACCAACGATTTTTCACAGCTAGATAATATCTATATAGCTCTTTATCGAAATAGAAAACACCTCCGAATAATCGTTAATCGAAAGCTTTCTTCGCTCTATCTTTTATACAGTTTCCCATATATACATTGACTTATACGCGGTTTTATGCGACTCCCATTCTGAGCGTGTGTGTGCAGCATACTCATTACTCATTCCTGCAGTAGAATAACGTTGCGTAATTTCGTTATGTCACTTATGCATTACCGGGCATGAAACGTTCGACGGTTCTCGTAATTTTACAATTATATGTATGTATGTATATACTATGTACAGAGTCGGCGGCGGCTCGGTATAACAGGCAAATACACTGCAGAACTGAAGCGGCAAGGTGACCAGCTGTAGACAGCGCGGTGCCAAGACACACCGAATCGCCTTTTATCTCCCTGGTAAGAAGAAGCGCCGCGGCGCGTATATATATGTTTATACATATGTAATATACATATGTACGTACGTGTACACATACTCGGTCGTTGGATCGAGACACAAGATCGCCACGACTATTCGTTTAATTAGTCCAGCCTAACGACGGATAAAGCCGCGGCCAGTTATCGCGATAACAAATAAGTCGCTCCGACAAATTGCTGCTACTCGACGGTATCCAGGACTCTTTATCGCGCGGGAACCTTAGAGGAAACTAAAATCACATTAATCGTTACAAAACATTTTATATTAATTTTATCAGACGGTCTAATCACACGGCGAATATTGATCAGATTCATTTATTCGCAAAGTAGAACGACTTCCCTAGAAATTCTCGAACAAAAGATCGTAAAATTAATAACTAATGCTTAAGAATTAATGTCTTATGTCAAAGCGTTTTTGAATGAATAAAAATCCGTTAAATTCGTTCGATTTCATTCTAAGTCTGGTTATTTTTTCCCGAAATTTATTACCTGCAACTTTCACCGTGACTGAATTTTTTTCTATAGTTTTATTGCCGAGTATTTAATTATATGAGATTACATCGATATCGATTTCAAGCAACGAATAGCGATATTCAACTGACTATTAGAAAATAAAGATAGTATATAGCGTGACTAAGGAGAAAAGATCATTCCTCCCGAGTTACACACGCTACTTTTAATCTCGCATGCATGAAAGCGCCACTTTCGTATGCCCACTCTTGTCGATTTTTGCTTTCGTTTGTAAGCTTAAGCATTATTATTTTTTAGTTGAAAATCCAAAAACAATAGAAGGCACTAATCGTAATCGGCGCGCTCGGTTCGTTATTTCCTCCGGAAACTCCATTACCCCCGGAAGGTGTAATGAAGAGGTAATATCGAAGCATTTCGGATATGCGCATGTGCGAGGAATGCAGTGAGGCCGGTAGACCGAAATGCCCAACTCTCTTCCCGCTCCACAGGCATAGAAAAGTGGGCTTTTCGTGCATGTGCGATGAAGAAAATTTTGTCACGGTGAAATAGCAGGGAATAGTTTTCTGAACGAAAGAGATCGAGCGAATCTGATAGATTTTGCTTCATCTTAAAACTCTTTGAAACGGAACACCGACGTCTGAGGATTAGTCTATAATTTGAATATTTTTTTGTAATTCGCAGGTAGATTGTCCTAATTTGAAAGTAAATGAACGCGATCAATATTCAATGTGCGATTATCGCGTAATAAACGAATGAAAAAGTTACGGATTTTAAGATTGCGTTGCGCGTCCGAACGGGACCGCGACAAACTCGTATATTAAATGTGGACTTTGTGAGGTTGGGGAAGAGGCTAAATAAATCTCTCGTCACGGAAGCGGCAGCGTACAGCTCAGAACCGAAGGTCGGTACGAGTCAAGGACGCTAACCGGTCAACAACAGGCACCGCGCTGCGGCGCGGCACAGCGCGGCGCAGCGTTACGTTCTTCGTAACGTAGCGTAACGTGGCGTGGGCGAAATTGACTCGGTTCAAAAATACCCGACTCCTTCGTAGGGCCGGGACGAAACTCTCGTCTCTTATTAAGTTACGTTTACAATGCGTATAGTTACAGGAGTTAGATTCTTATTCTGCACCTATAGCCGCGCGCGAGCATAAATCGCATACGATATATCATTATTATTCCAAATCAAATATTGCGAGAATCTATCGAGTATACAGCCGTTGTGTAATTATCATCCAGGATACATAACCGTCGCTGTATACGGCGAAGCTTATAGATACGTGAAAAAAAATATCTCATAGCTTCTCCGGCTCCAAAGGTTGGAACGAAAAGACAAATACGACTTTAATCGTATTTGACCTGACATATACGTATAGTTTGTTCATAGGAAATGCAGGTCATACGTAGAATCTGACATGCCGTTAGTACATACATAAACTATTCGTTATCTCACGACATACGCACTAACACCGAAGATAAACTTTCTCACACATGCATATATGCGAATGTAAAGCGTTGGGATGTTCCTAATTTTCGTTCAACGCGTAGAATTGATTTGATAAGAAATTGCCATAGAATAAAACTAACTGATGAACCTAACGATTCAGATGTCATAAGTTTAAACTAAGAAACTAAAAATTCGTAACGCGAGGAGTTTTTCGAACGTCTTTATGCGATTCCAAGAGCTTTATTCCCTGGGTATGAATTCGTTTCTCCTGTCTTGCAAGAATGTTTGATCGTAACGAACGACGGAGCGAGAGGCGAAGACCGGCGTTTAAAATTGTTAAATTAATCTAATATCGCATTAAGTGTGTCTTGGCACCGTATAGGTCGTACCTAGAACCTAGAAATAAGTTTTCTGCGCTTTATAACGGCTGCATAGACGTCGAGGAGAGTACCGCGCGTGCAGCATTCAGGGTCGCGATGACCTTAGTCCATGATTCCCTCGCCCCCGTCTAAGCAGAGAGCCACGTGCCATTCTAACGTCAGAAATGCGCATGCACATGCACATCGAAGGTACGAGAGTAGGAGTGTATAATATACAAGGCGCGCGATACGCCAATGCAAATCTATATACCTACGATACATATATGCATGATGTATTCGTACGTGCAGGCGTTGTTACATCGAGACCAGGCGCGTGTGCCTTTGATAAGTTTGCACCAGCAATCCACGACTGCCAGCGCTTCCTGACTTCGATATAAGCTGAGAGATAATTGAGTCGTTAGTGTTCGACCTTTCCACACGAGACGGAGGAAATATTTAGATCTGGTATTTTATTGACGAAAAAAATAACGCCGCTTTCTCTGCCCGGATATATTACATGCGTGTAACTTCGAGGAATTTTTTGATCGTTTACTCGCCAAATTCGGCTCGTTAACCTTGTCCAAATAACCGCGAGCGTCCTTGACGGAAGAACGTTTTAAAACCGACGATTGATCGTCGATACGTTTATCAACTTCAAATCGATTGTCAATATCGTAATTCTGACGTTACAGAGATTGTACGAGTCCTTATGCTTTCAAATTTCACCCCTTCATCGGGATTTTACGATTCTGTCTCTTATCTGGGTATAAATTGACGTTTTTCTTCTTCCTTATTCGATAGAAAGTCTCACAGGTCAACGATGTCTGGAATTATGATCAGACGATCACTTTCACGCTGTGAGTTTTCCAAGCCGTGCAAGAAATCAGTCGAACACTTATTAATTAACGTTGAAAAATAAGAACGGCGATTGAAGCGACGATAAAAATTTTTCCCTCTTGGCACACGTCGCCCATGATCGAAATCAATAACAATTCCGTTCATTCAACGTCGGACTGGCGGACCTCTGACGCGGACCACTTGCGCAAATACGCTATTGCACCCGTGTGTAGGTACACAGATATCGAATTGTTACAAGCTGCGCGTTTGTAACGCCTGTATAACGATCGGCGTGTACGTTTAATGCGGAATTTCATTAACTGTGGAAATAGTTTACGACTTTTAAAACCTCGGAGTATAAAACGGAAAAGAATCCGGTCGACGTTTGAACAAAGATAAATTAATCGCATGTATATTAGATCGGTAAGAAAATATCCGTACCGGTATTTTAGACAATATAAGAATCCAACGAGCCCAATTCTAATTCTAAATCGACTCGTCTACGTTCTGCGCGCGATGGCAAAGCCGCGACGCGAACATCCTCCTCCATCATCCTACGGCATCCTCTGGCATCCGTCCAGTTTACATCATAGCATAGTACCAGCCAAGGCGATCGGGTATAACCGCGAGGCTTGGCAGGGGACCGGCTGGTTATGCGTGTCACTGTGTCACGAATATATTACCAGCTACCGGATTGTTGACGGGAGTTAAACCGCCTCCTTCGTCTCTCCGTTCCATCGTCACTCGGTATAGGAGTAAATACAAAATACGGAAATATCGCATAGACAAGCGAGGCACCGACGTGTGGTATAGCTTAGCTTATATAGCAGCGATAAACAGCTGCGCAGGCTGAGAGGCAAGGTCGATTTTATTCCGTCTAAAACACGAGAAATTATACTGAATAATATGATCCACTGGGAGGATATCATTGGGTGTGCGAAGATACGTCATTCGCATACATTTTTTTCGCTATATCGATGGCTATTATCGAAAAGAGGGTATCTCGGTAGCGCAGAAAGGAAAGGCGTATCTGAGCCGATCAGGAAAAAGATCGTATTCCGACGACGCAGGAAAGAATAGCGTATCTCGTCGGAGCAGGAGAGAAGAGCGTATCTCGGTGCGCAGATAGCGAAACAGCGGTTCTGCGCAACGAGATGCGCTTTTCTTTCCTGCATCGTCGAAATACGATCTTTTCTCCTTATCGGAAAAAGGTTGCATTTCTCGAATTACTGACCTGGACAATCTCGTATGAATTTGAAGAGCGGACGAATCGGTGAATTATTTTTTTTCCGTAAACCATTGATTCAGTTTCAAAATCACAAAAAGAAAACAACTAATTTGAAAATTCCTCAGAATTTTAGTGATTTTAGAACCGAAGAAGTGGTTTCCGTCAAAATTTCACTTCATTTTCGAGACCTCAGCTAATACGACTGTATGACGTAGAACTGGAGCTTACGTATCTGTTTTCTTTTTTAAATTCTATCTTTCTACTCCTAATGATGTCATTTCTGCGAAATGCGATCTTTTTTCGATAGAATCCATCGATATGCCATCGTTATTTTTATGCTGCGTTACGGCAGTCCTTTTTTCTGACAAATTAGGATTCTAATACGTGCGAAGTCCTGCGTTGCAGTAATGACATGCATAATATGATATAATAACATCGATATACATATATACGTTCATACGAATACGTAATTACACGTGTCAGTTGGTTGGGTAATAGCGTGAGACGATCTTTCATTATTGGTAAAGGATATGTATCTACGTACGTACGTACCTAGTGCAGTGGAAACGCGCGGAGCATTTAACGTACGAATGTATGTGTGCGTGAGTATAATATACGGCTGTATAATAGTACCTATACGGTGATTAAAAAATAGATCAGTATTACCCAAGGCAACCAACACGCCTGCTGCTCGATAGCGTTGTAACCTTGAGTACCAGAACACTCGGCGATAGATCTAAGCGTGCAGAATATATGCATCGCGAATTCTATCCTGCGATGTTTCAGCTGTTTTGTACTAGAAACTTCAGATATTGTCTCAAGCCACCAGAACCGCGGGACATGTTTGATATAACTCGGTAGTTTGATGCAGTAAGGGTACGTTGAGCAGAATTGCAAAAATCTGAATTATTTTGCTCAATCGGTGATATTTGCGGTCTAGTTAGTATCGATAACTGAACGAGCGGTGCGTTTTTGTGAATTATTTCGCAGCGTGATATTTCGCATTTGCCCTTGTTGCATCCAAGTCCTCGATTACGAAATACCGTAGATCTGCGTTCCGAGTTTATTCGACTATCCGTATCAAGCTTGGAAATCGATTATGCCTGTTTCTGATCAGTGAATCGTCGAGAAATTCACTTAGCAACCGTTCCGCGTGTTAATTTTTGACATTGAAAAGCCAACGGGTATACGTACAGCTGTGTTATCTGTATACATAATACATACCCACCGCGTGCAGTTTGGATTCGGCCTTACGCGATCTGTTATCTCAGCCAGCGAATAATTTCGCGCGTTGTATTTGTTCTCGTGAAAAAGCGTGATCGTGACCTTCTGTTAAAACCAAGATAAACAGATATCTTTTACGATACAACGATCAGCCGATAATCCTGACTGGGCTATCGCCGTGATATGTATGTACCATTGTAAATACGTGCAAATATTTAAATTGATCGTTCCATTCATCAAGTTTATAGAATCGAAACGCAGCGTGGGTGATACCTATAGTTTTCATTTATTTAATCAATTAGGACCTCGGTGAAATTTGAACAAAAAACATTTTTCGATTTTAAAATCACTGAAAAGGTAGCTAATCAAAAATACTTTGATTTTTTTTCACCAATTTCAAGACCAAAAAAATGTATTTCGTCAAAATTTCACCTGAACCGCAGATACTTGAATTTTTGAGACTTTAGCAAGCACGACTTTTTTTTGTGTTCATCGCAGATGGCGTATTTCTAATGCGGCAATTGATGAGGTCAGATAAGACCAATAGACAAATGAAGTATAAGATTAGGTGGGAAGTCGCATTTGGCACAGATGACGTCAGGCGGTTGGTCAAATCGAAACTGGAATAGCCCGCGAGAACTATTACATGTGTGTGCCTACCTACTACCCTACGAGCAACGAGTGCGGTGTGGTGCAGTTAATGTCAGGCTAAAAAAGAAACGAAATATCATTGGCTATTCGCGACCTGTACTGACTAACACCGCGAGGCATGGTAGTTGGCAAAGAACGAGTAGGTAGGGTAATGAGGCTTGAAATGCAGCGGACGACTAAATCTGCAGCGACTGAAAATCCGCGAACTTCAATGGGCACACGCGGATACGGACTCCGAGATTTTATAAATCGAAAATATGATTATTTTCAGAATAATACTTTCGCAAATTTTCGCGTTGATATCATCTCACGTCGCGTTCGATCGACCGTTTCATTTTTTGTTCTCAATTTAATTAAAATAACTAATTAACGTCTGTAAATTTATTTCACCAAGATATCATTTCCACACGATGACTAATCAACGATTATTATTGTCTGCGTTCCGATAAACCGTCTATATTTTACGTACGAGGAAAAAGAACGACTCGAATTATTGTAAAAAATGTATTCATCGCTGTGCCGATTATCTGCTCAAAAAATTATCGAATTGAGAACGTGACTGCGTAATTAGCTTGAATGCATTTTTTGATCATTTGTATTTTAAACCTCCTTATCTTCTTTCCTTTCCAGCAGATATAAACGTGTAACCTATATTCGGAGGATTAGATTCTATACACTAGAATAAGTAACAGAACGGAACTTCCGGGTGAATATCAAACGTCGTTCTACAGGAAGTGTCTCGATATAGAATATCAGCTAGGAGATAGAATAATTATTATCACATTGCCGAGGCTTCGAATTCGTGAATAAAACGATTAGAAATCTTCGACAAATTTATTCCCTCAATATGGATAATAATAATTTCCCCAAGCTAGATAATAGATCAACGATTTACAGTAAAACGTCGCAATTATATGCTGAATAAAGAATTGCTCAATACTCATGAATGAACGACGATAGTCATTCGCTACAAAATTCCCGATTGACTTCGTCCAAAACATATTTAAATGAAAAATAGATGCGTGATTAAATAACGTCGCTGTATAGATATATATACCTTTTAATTTATATAAACAGATTTTGTAGGTCAGTAGCACGAGGCACACAGGTCACGCAGTAAGTAGATTGAGTCAGTGGTTAGTCAGACTATGAAATTTCGTATACTATGTGATTTTCGTGTATGTAGAGCTCATCATTCAGTCGTTTATAGTCTGTTTGTTTGCTTTGCTTTCAAGGACTGTCGATCGCTATTGTTCCTCTTCGTGAACATTGCGGAGGAGGAATCGTACACGTGTATACATTTAGGTATGGCATATGTAACCCGGAAGCTTCTTCTCGATGGCTATTATAAAAATGGTCCAGTTTTTATTGTAGTTCACGAAAATTCACGGCTCGAATTAGTTTGCCTGAATTTTCAGGCTCGAAGAATAGTAGTCTGGGAGTATTAAGCTCAATTGAAAGAAAAAGCATTTCAAAATTCGACCAGATTTAAGTTGGAGCAAATCCTGTCGATTGAGACGAAAATCGTAAAAATCTGTCGATCGGTTCTCCAGTCATCGTAGATTGAAATTTTGTTTTTTGAATAACCCGAAAACTACTAGACCGATAAAATCCAAAATCTGGCCAGTACTAAGCTAGAAAGAACCGCAACGATTGATACAAGAAAGGCTGAAATCCGTTCGTTGGATCTCGAGATATCGTCGGGCAAAAAATTGATCGCAAGTCCGTCGAAAACGGTCGGAAGTGATTCTCTGGGGCTCAAAACGCAGCCGTTCGTTTCCTGGATGACGAGATCTCTTCCTCGATTCGAAAATATCGAATCTTGTTCCAAGCGAATAGAAAAATAATAAAATGTGGAAAAAAACTGTGTCCCTTACCTTCTTCTTACGTGGGTGCTGTTCCCCGAGATAATCCAGGACGATACCTTCGTCCAGAGTCGTGGTGGATCCCGGGGTGCTGCATGACGAGGAACCGGAAGTATTCGCGTTGTTGTGAGTGTTCGCGTGGTGATGAGACGACGAAGGAATGGCTGGGGTTGGCCAAGGCGAGGGTGTCATCGGGGCACCTTCGTCGCTCAACGGGGGGCTCGGGGTTCCACTACGCCATGAAGCTCCGCTGCTGCTACTGTTCGAGGCACCACCGGCTCCCGGTGATCCGACAATGACACCGCCGCGACCTCCCCACGATCCTTATCAATTGGGCAAAAAAAAACAAAATTTTGCTAAAAATTGGTAGATCAAGGTTCGATCGGGGTGAAATTTATTTTGGCGGGCTGTTCGAACGATCCACAGAGTCTAATAGAATTTTGATCGATTTTTTTCGACCGCTGCGGTCATTCCGTACATCATGCTCGTTGCAAACTTACTTTCTCTCATAACGGTATCTTTTAATAAAAATCAACTCTTTACCTCTCTCTCTTTCTCACTTTCGAACACTTTCGCGTAAAATGTAAAAATAATTGTAAAAAATAGCAAACGCAAGCTAATAATGTACGACGGACTTACGAGGTAAGATACATCGCGGGTGAAGAGATGGTGAGGAATAAATAATCCCGATATTATTATGGGGTATTCAATGACTTTTCAAATTCTGTGCGTTTTCTCCTTCTGCATTGATCTAGGGGTTGAGGTACCATACTTTAGTTAAGTCCTATAGAAAGACGTCGCGAGTTTGGACGTATCAAGTGTGACGGAGTTCTGGTTTTTATGTCAGCTGTTAATTTTTTGAATTTTTTTTCTCTTTTTTCTTTATTATTCGCTGCCAGTTATTCACTTCGAAAGTAATTACGACTCGTCCTTATTATGTGTTACGAAACCGCTGAGCTACGCACTTTCGAAAATTTGTATTTATAGACGTACGCGCGGATGTGTATCATACATATCGCGTAACTAATTGCCGTAAGGTCGTAAGCGACATATTTATATATTCGACCTTTCGGAATTATTGAAACGAAAAAAATCGAAATTATTAACACGGAAATACGTTCAAAAAAATTCAATCTCAAGGAAGTATACCAGTGTACACCTTGGCAGTAACTTTTTTCGAATCACTGGTACCCACGCTTTTTTCTATCAAATCACTTTTTTTCACACCTGATTCCTTGTATTTTGAAGAGGTGATTCAAAACGTTTTAAAATTTGTCGAGAACATTCTAAAACGATTTAATTTTAGGACAAATTTTAATATCGACCCTGTGAGGCACTTTTTTCGTGAAAGATACGTGAATCGACGTTTCAAGAAATCTAAGACATCTTCCAGCTGTTTGGAATCGGTTCTCCACTTGTTATTTCGGACATGAAAGGCAGTTCCATTGAAATAAACGGAATTGGCTTCAGTTTAGTAAATAATTCAAGAAGCTTCCAATTTTCAAAAACAACGCTGTAACCTGGGCGCACAGGATCGGTCTTCTCATGTAAAATGCAGCATAGCTTCAACTTCGAGCACGTTTTTCGATGACTAGAACGTCATTTTTCAAAAATCTAACCACGCGGCTTTAAATTCCAATAAACCTGCTACAAAAAAGGTCTCAACATTTTTTCAAAAAAAGTGCGTACATTTCGAGATATTTCGAGTCGAAAATTGCTCGCGGTCAATCCCACCCCACGTGCACGGGTCCGCATTTTAAGGGTTAAAAAAGGCTACAAACATACAGTACGTCATATAGACTCGAAATAATCACCCTGTATATACCTCGGGCGATAAAACGGCAAAATATATCGTCGGGAACCTTTCTTCTGGTCGTAGGAAAGCTCTGCTAATTATATTATCTTATACCTTTGTTCACATATCCGATAAACTTGATCGTACGTGTATACCGTATGGCATATGAGTACAAACGTGTGCGAATGACGTGCACGCGCTTAAGCAGCTGTGTATGATGTACAAGGTTTGTTCTAAGGTCGCATACTGCTGTGGCGATACGAAACGAGATCACCTTTGTTTCCCCGAGTGTGTGAGCTGAATTGATATCACAAAGAAGACCGCGACGGTGATGATTAATCAAATGAAATCATGGCATCGTCATTCGGACGCTATGCTATAGTTATAATTATAATCCACCTCGCATATCTATCAACTTCTCTTTATTGATAATAATGTGACAATTGACTGGAACAGGTTGATCTTTCGCGTACAGATACAATTGATCTGTCGACGCGAGGACGGAGATTAGATTTTAATTTTCAATAATTGAGGAATTGGATGCAGTGAGGTCGTACAGCGAAGTATCACGTTTTTGAATAATTTGGAAAGAAGACACCGTCCATTCAGTCATGGAGATTTCGAAGTGATCGTTCTTTCAGGCACGCTCCGTCGCGATACCAACTAGACCTTGTGTTCACTGCACGAAGCGAATGTCAACGATTGAGCAAAATAAATTGCTGAAATATGAGCTGCACGCCCTCATTGCAAAAAAATTCATAGAAACGCAACATTCTACACGTTAGAAAATCATAGAACTGCTGCCATTCGCGGATAATCCAAACACTGGCGTATTTTTGAATTCTACGATTTAGATTTTGGGAGATCTCTTAGTAACAGAACTCGGAAGAAATCAAGTGCGAAATAGATATTTTTTATGGTTCAATTAAGCATTACATATGTCTTTGAACCAATTCATCTGAATGCATACTAGGTATATATTTTTATCTGGTAAAGGCTGATTTCAGAGCGTTCTTCGTTCTTGTGAATAATCCTTCGGATTATTGCAATTAGGACATACAGGCTCAAGGTGCCCTTAATTGCATCTAACTTCTCAATGGCCATCACGTTTACGGTGCATAGCATAAATCATAATGAGTGATTCACTGACAACTATTGTTTCATTTGTATAATGAGGAGCAGATCCTTTGCCCGTATTTTGCACATACATGATGCAACGAATGGGTCGCACATATGAAGCGAATAAGTGAGTGGATTGCGAGTACAGAAAAGTAGCGTGACGTTTTCGATGCCAAGGAATTTAATCAAAATTCTTTGCAGAGTAACGGCCGCCATTCTCCTTCTAAGGGTGAAGAAATGTTTTTTTATATAATCCACGAGCTTAGAATTCTTTTGGCTTGGTACTTATGTGCGTTATTATTCAATCATTTAGCAGTATCGAAAGTTTTACTTTCATTTTACTCCATCTTCTCTGTCTCATCGATTATTTCTGGATTTCTTTAATCGACATATTCCGACACTTAGGAAAATGATTCCATTGAGGGTATTTCCCTGAAAGTCTACATAGTCGATGTCAAAAACTTTGAATCGAAGAAGGCCGGAGGTTCAAATTTCCGAAAGCTAAAAATCCGAAAAGTCAAAACTCCGAAACTTGAAATTCACGCATATATGTATTCATTCAGTGCTTAATAACTCGAGCTATATTGATCGTATCGAAGCCAATAAGTGTTCAAATTATTCGTTTCGAGATGTTCTCTTCGGAAATAAAGTTTCAAAATCCTATCAATTATTCATGACACCATGAAGCTATCGATTGCAGTAGATAAAATGGGTTTCCGCAAAGAGGGTTTCGATTAGAATAAACTATTCTTTGTCTCTACACCCTGAGAAATAGACCAAAGTTTTCGGATCTTTTGGCTTTCGGAACTTCAGCCCGGCCCCCATTAAGACAATTCCACGTTTTTCCCACGCGAATCGAAGTCTATTTTTTCAATATTCCAATAATTTATTCGTTAATTGCCATAAATACAAAATTCAACGGTAGATAACAAATTGTCTAAATACTAAAATAAACGATTCTCATCAGCTCAGACTTACCCCGTGTCCTACAATGTGCCAAAAAAATTCGCAGGCTTTATCATTCACGTGGTAATTTCTGTATTGCATCGCCGAGGCATGCAGGTGGTAAAAAATTGAAACGAAACACTATGGCAACAAAAAGTTCCGCTATTGATCTTTCCTTGAAAAACATGAAAGCCTTCCGTCCTCACATGTACCCACCTACGACTTGCAGGTATTATCGCCGGCACTTACGTCCGTACAGGGATAGATACACACATAGTGGGAAATCTACCTTCGTGACTGCCTCGGAAGCACGCGTGACACGCGACACCGACGCATACCTACCCTTTATACCTGCGAAGTTTCGTTTCATTTGCGTTTTTTTTTTGTTTTTTTTTCATTCTTCTTTTTCCTGTTTTATTTTTTCCGATATATTCTGCAGGCAGACATTAGGGTGCGCCAGACGTAGCTGTATAATAGACGTTAGATGTTAGATGCTGAGTAAATCAGTCGCCACATTTTCTTCCGTCTCAGTTGGGAGCGATACACAAGTATAACGATACTCTTGCCTAATTTTGCCCAGTTTTGTTCAATAGTTTGAAATATGACCGCATCTTTTCTTTTTTTCGGGCGATCCCTCCGCTACGGTGCGTCGAAATTGAAACTTTGAAGAACGAAGAGGTTCATCGTTCCATAAAATGAATGAACCGAAATAATCGCAACGTTTCATTCTCCTCTTTATTCGTATACTCAGAATACAAATCTTTGCGCGAGATGTAATTAGAAAGCGAATTATCCGGAGAAAAACTGAAAAATTTTTCACGCTTGCCAAATGCGGCGAGTAAATTTAGTCTCATTGTTCAGGGGGTAACAATATTATCCGAAAGGATATATATGTGACTTAAAAAATTTTTTTTTGTTCGTAGAATGATCGAAAATAAGAATTTTACTGCGTATACCACCTGAATCTTGCAGGAAATATTCATTAGAGCGACCAATCATGTGCAACACCGAGTGGTTATTTTATTTTGTCGTTAAAATATCTGCCCCATGGACCATAACAAATAATTTTATGTAACTTTCATTTCATATTATATATATATATATATATATATATATATATATATATATATATATATATTTATATATATGAAATGAAAAAATAAAAAACGTATAAAAAAATTACGTCTTTTCATGCGCAGAGATTAAATATTCAAGGTGAGCCGTGAGAGACACCTCTAAAAATGATTCGATCAAGGTTCATGTTTTTCACTAATTTTTAATTTATCACCACGAACGAAATTACTGCTTTTATATACCGATATACCTACCCTCGATGAAATTCAACATTTTCTTTCATATATTTTTTCATCGGGGTACAATACGGGCACATTTCGAGTATATAAGGTATTATTATACATCTATACCTACGCACGCAGCAGGTAGGTGGGTTTAACCGTTAACTTTATCATCGTTATATACGCGGTAGCTACGCAAAGTCACGGTTCGATTCGTATAACTACGTAGTAGGTATATTAATGCGAATCCGTGAACATCGCGGCGATTTCGACACGTAACGAATATCATAACGGCGCCTCGGATAGTATATTACACATATATTTATAATTCTTCATTATTTTTTGGTTCCAAAATTTCTGTACCTGCATTCAGCCGCGTACGTGAAAATCGGCCTTCTGCATATACGTTCGTTGTGTAATAGAAGACTGTATAATCTATAAGCTATACTCTTACATGTATAAATGTATATACTACGTATATCGTACATGTGGAACCTGTAATACACGTTATTCGCGGCGTCGAAAGTTCTCGCGAGCCGTATGTAATCTGGACACACACACGAGCGCGGAAAAACCGCTAGAGTCTCTTCGCGGAAGGAGGAAAGTGCTTTACGCTTTTATCGTTAATATGACATCGCGGAGGAAAGGATTCCTTCCAAGTTCTCGCTTAGTTTTGTCATTTTCTCTCGCAGTTATACCGCGGAATAGAGTTTTGCCGCACAGTAATAACCGATTTTTGAAATCTTTGTAGAAAAATTATTTCCGCGAGGTATGTAATGCGTAATTACGTTATATTTTGTATACAAGGTTGAAATGCAGAGTGAAACTTGGGAAGAACCGTGAGTAACCGCGCGAGCACGGATAGGGTTGCTCGTTCGCCGACCTACACCTGGCGTAAATCGAGGGTAAACACACACCTTTTCATGTTATTATACCGGGAAGGAATTTAGGTGGGGGTTTTCAGGTACGTTTCGAGGCTCGTTACCGCGGTGCAAATTGCCTCGAAAGCGGTAAAATCTACAAAGTGTTCGCGGGAGTGTAAAACAAGGAAAAAGTTGTATCGGCGACAAAAACCGTCGACGCGTGTTGACGCGGAATAGATAGGAGCCTGGGGATTGCCGGTGTATTATTCAACGGAATAAAGAGAGAAAAACACGCGGGGATGTACCAGAGCTGTAATCTTGTAATCCCGAAAATCATTCGTACCGTTTTTTTCGTTCGGATCCAGACTCTGGCGAGAGAGAAATTGGAAACTCTCTTCGACACGATGCGGCTTTGAAGTTAAAAAAACGCTGCGGCGAGCTCACGGTGAATTTGCAAAGTCGTGTAGATTCAAGGAGAAATCTGATAGATTTATGTGTGAAATAAATTATCGAATTACTTGACAAGATGAAACCAAAACTTAGACTCGGATGTCGAGTGCAGAAATGAATGAGATCGTTGCGAGCTTTCGATGAAAATTGATAAAACATTAGAAATCGTTTGATTATGATAAATTATTCGATCTTTGCCCTTTGGGAATTCATTTGTGTTGACCAAAGTGAAATCCCGTTAGTTAACGAAGCAGATTTCATCCATGCGAGACGAAAAACTGACGGTATCACGATTCGATGCGATTCGATGCGATTCGATTCAATTCGATTCGGTATGGTTTACGAAAAGATGTTGTGGAGAAATCGATAGACAAATATGTTGAGAGCGTAAACACGACTTAAAGATTGGTAGGCCTTAAAATCCTGTATTTCCCCAGGGCGTAGATCCTATTACCATAAGCCATAGGTTGCGCGATAACCTGAATATAATCGTATGTCACGGTTTGGCTTCGGGAATAAACGGGAATACAGAAATTCGTAGGACTTGCACAGGCTGGGATGAAAAAAAAACCATAAATTTCGTTTCGTCAAAAGGCATGACGAACAAAAATTATTGTATTTAACGTACGAATAACTTGCGGAATTGATTTACGCCGGAAAGTCGTGCGAATCGATTTGACAACGGGAAAGGAAGCCGTAGTTAGAATTCTGGTCGTCTGACTGTCGAAATTGTGACGAAAAATAAAGAAAATAAAAAAATTCACGTATTACCTAAACAGATAGCTCGTATCGTTAGACTGACATTGAGAAATAATTCGGTCACGTTGCGACAGAAGCTCTAGAAAAAGAGTACTGCTAACCTGTTAACCTACAGACGGCCTCCTCCTCCCAAATCGCAGCGAAAGTGAACGTCGAAAATTGGCGAGTAATTGAAATTGAAATTCGATACCGAAAGCCGAGGATACGTATTCGGGTCGTAAGATTTGGAAAATAGAGTCGATGGTAACCGCGGGATAAAAGCATTTCCACGACGATCTGAAATCCTGAAATCTACATCCTGATAAATTTTCAAACTCTACTCGCAGCCTCGAAAATCTGGGAAAAATCGACTCAATGATCGATTTTATTTTCGATCTGGAACTTATCCGTGAATCAATTACCAAAACGTTTTATTAGAGCCCAAGAGTTGCTGAAAACGGACACAAATATCGCCTCTAGGTGCGAATCAGAATTTCGTTAGAAACACAATCCTGCCATTTTAGGTCAGGAAAATCGATTTTCCTGACCTAAAAAGACGCAAGGTGAGGCAAAATTGCGTTAAATTAGGTGAGATCATAAATCCGAGATGAGAATTTATCATAAACCGAAGAAAATTATTTTGTACCGACCGTAATTGTGCTGACAGTGTAACGGCAGAGGGTTGTGAGGGCTGTGTGGTGAACAGGAAAGAGACATGAGGACGAGGGCTGCTGTACATTCGTCCATGCAATCGCCTCTCTCGTTTGTCCGACATCCTTCGCGTCCACATCCGTGCAGTGGCCTGTCTCCGCCACCGTATGATCTTTCAGAGTCATTGCCTGAGCTGGGCCTCCTTTTTCGCGACCTGAAACATAAGATGAAGCATCGGGTGGTTAGAATAGGAAGAAGAATCACCAACGACGACGATGTCTTTGCCAGCGGAGATTCCGATTTCAGGAATAGCGGGAATCAGGCTGGAAATCAAAAGACAAATGTCGATGGGGGTAATAATCGCGAGGCGATAACGATTGTATCGGTGATCAGTGAGAAGGCGAAAGCAAGTGTTTCCATATGAGTATTTCCATTCCTCCACGGTGTAGAGATCGCTTATCGCGGCATATATTTTCCGACAAGGATATTCCTGCAGTGAGCAACTAGCTGATCACTCGACCACGAAGAATTTCGCAAGCATTTACCGCCGCTAATCCAAGCTGCTGCACCTGGCCAGAGTGGCCTAACTACATAGAACGCGTCCGGTGCAGGCTAAGAGCCGCAAATCCGCGCTTGACTTAACATCGAGACTTTTGCCACTCGCGTACGTGACGAAAATATACGCGTTACTACTATACACCTAGATATCAGGCTACTGCATTAGTGCCAGTCGCAGATACGAAAACACTATATCACAGCTATTGTATGTACCAGTCGTAGTACAAACCCATTATTTATCCTCTCCCGAACACCTTAAGAGGACATACGCACCTTGGGGTCAAGAAATATCGCTGTACCCCGCGATAACGGTAAAGTCTAGACACATTCGATTGATTCAATCATCTGGTGGCACATTTTGGGATCATTTTGTCTCAATTATCTCTTTCATTCGCAAGAGAAAATGCGTGCTAGTGTTTTCCAAATATCTGACCGATTTTAAACCGACGTTGGAAGATGCGTCGGTTTCTAAGAATACGGAATTAAACCGTGATGCGAATCCGTTGAGAAAAGAGGTCAGGAATTTTTCAACGGAGTAACGAGGCTGTCACCGGTGCGGCGTGTTCGAAGCCGTTAGCACCGGTGCATTCCTGGTTTAGTCCGGGTAAGATAATTCTCGAATAAGATACTCTCGACGGTAGGTACTTCTCTCGTGGATCTTTATCGAGCAAAGAAAAAACTTGAGGAGTATTCAACCAGCAGATGACGGCAATGCGTGAGATGAGCAGCACTAAACATCCGTTAAGAGAAGAGAGTTGGGATAGGGAACTCGCCGAGCCCCAAATCCCTTCCCCTCGCACTTAGCCTGACATACTTTTGGCTGCCCTTTGTTCAACTTCGTTAGCTAACACGAATTATTATATCTCGACATCGGGTAGAGCTCCTCTCAACGCGTCTCTCGACTTCGTGACAACTAATTGCGCGGAAACCCTCCGAGGCGGTTATCGAGCGAAGCAGGGCATTCAGCTCCGTGAGACTTGGTTCAAGACGTGTGGAAGGCTCCGAATGGTAAGAATTCCGAATTCGTTTGAAACGATTCCGAATTTTTAAAAACGTCGAAGTTTAGAAGATTGAAATGCCGGAAGGTCGGAATGCAGGTAGCTCAAAATATCCGAAAATTTCGGCTTATTTCTCGGGATGTGAAGACAAAAATAGTTCATTCTAATCGAGACCCACTTTACAGAAACTCATTTTATCTACTTCAATCGACAACTTCACGATGTCATGAGTGATTGGTAGGATTTTGAAACTTGATTTCCAAAAAGACGATTAATTTGACCACTTAATGATTTCGATTCGATCAATACAGGCCGAGTTATTAAGCGCTGAATGAATACAAGCGTGAATTTCAAGTTTCGGATTTTTCGGCCTTTCGGATCTTCAGCTCTTGAAATCTTGAACCTCCGATGTTCTCCGTTTCAAAGATTTTGAAATCGGCTATGTAGACTTTCGGGTAGATACCGTTTCTAAAAACTGTGCGTCGACGATGTTCAAATTCGGAATTTTCACCGTTCGGACTTTTCAAAATCGGAACTTCGACCCGGGCTCAACCTCAACCCAAGTTTGAATCATTTCGAAGTACATTTTGAAAAGCTGTCTTCCGCCGTTGCATGACCAAAATAGTAAGTCGCTTACGATCCCAAACTGATCTCGTGAGCTCGTAGGAGAATTGACCAAGGTCGTTTAGTTATAGATTTTACAGCTACTCAATGATAATGGAGTCTTATGCCAGGTGAGCACGAGTGAAAGGCACCGCTTGGTGACGTCGTTACTATCTACTTGATAGGTACAACGATTACGATCAACATTTAACCTAGTCTGATTGGTAGACATGATCGTTCATTTTTATTCATCCGTTAACTCGGAGAATGGTCTGGACCGATTAGACGAGTCAATACAAGGAGAGCCATTCGGCGAAGGATTCATTCTCCTGCACCTGTTCAGTCGACTGCATAGATATAAAGAAAATCCAGTCAGTGGCGAGTGAAAGTTTCAGCCGATTATCGAGAAAATATTAGCTCAGGCTGGTGTCTGCTTTAGCTTAGAAACGAATAACGGAATAGAAAAAAATAAATAAAAATAGGAAGAGGCGTCGTGTGTCTTGCGACGTTAATCTAACCGTATAGAAAACGGTTTTACCAAACGGCGGAATTTCTACTCATATTTCCGAACAATTTTTAACTAGGTCTATATAGTTTATACTTTATAGTGATAAGCATGACTAGGCAGGAATGGAAAGGCTTTGGTGCAGCGGTCGGGTGATTCTTATTGTACGGTTGTTTTGCTTTCTTCATTTAACTGTTTGCTTTTAAAGCGTCGAGGTAATTAATCGGATCACCGGCAAAAGTTGTAATTAAATCTCGTATCTCTGAAATATATTATATACAGTACGGGTATATAGGTATACGGGATAAAAATACCGATGAATCTCATCTCGTGCGTTAATTGCGGTTCAGATATTATAAATTACCGTCTAAAACGGCAGAACTAAAAGAACCGTTAGAACAGAGTCATTTAATTTATAGCTTGGAGTGTAGCCTGCCGGGACCATGAAAGATGTAAAACCGTAGAGAGGCGCTCGGCCGCACAGCAAAACGGGGATTCATAATTGCCCGTTATTATATGAAAAATGAAAACTTTTACATTTCTAGACTCTATGATCGTCGGTTTCCAAGTCGCGAACAAAAAGGGCAAAAATATCTAAAAAAAAAAATAAGAAGGCTTCTACGCGTTAGCAGGGATACCGTATTAGTTTCTCTGCATTTCGTAGTGCAAATACAATCGGGGATAAAAAATAGGCGAATGGATAAAATGACGGAGGAAACGGATCGCGTAGGAAAGATCGGCGAGTGGTTTCTACGGGATTTGTTTCATGGGCGTTTGTTTCGAGAGGTTTGCTCCAGTTCGTAACGGGATACGGGTGTAAAAGCGGTGTGAAATTTTGTAACGAGAGGAGCGAGATACTCTCTCGGACGAGCGCGCTGAGGCACGGTGCGCAAAAGTATTTTCGAAAGTAATATTATTCCCGGTAAGTTAGCCGCTACACTCTCGCTCATCGTCGTCGTCTTAACTCGAAGAGTCGCGTCGAGGCGATCCCTTCGCGTGAAAATTCTTGACAAGTTTCTCGTCCGCCGTTTCGGACATTAATCAGGAAAATTTATCGCATCCAGAAAGTACTGGTCACCGCGGATATCGGTTCCTCCGAATTCGCCAACGCAAGAGACGCGACCTGACGCTGACATGAGTCACACTTCGCGCGCCATACGGCTAGCCAAGAATATATGCTATATACTCTAAGTTTATAAACATGACGCAGATGTATACCTATGCTAGATATATTTGTATACTATATACCGTAGTAGTAATAGTAGTAGCACGCAAAGTCTGGAATTCCTTCAAACAGCCATCTTTAATCTTCTCCGCAGATAAACGCGTCGCGTCGCGTCGATACCCGATAGATATTTGAATTTGGGACCGTATATCTGTTCTAACTGTTTCTTTTTTAATTAAACATTTTTTGATTCCATAATTAAATTTTTTTGCTTTTATAATGCACATTATTACTCTGTTTTATTGTAAAAATGAAAGTCCGAGAGGATTTCGCTACAGCTTCAAAATATCGAGAGTGAGAATCGAATTTCAAATTTTCCGTGCCACGGTACCGACTCGTTCGTCCACGGTACTGACGTAAAATAAATTTGGTGGACATTCTTCGGAAAAATTATTACGAATTGTATTATAATTTATTTATGAATTGTATTATAACGTCAATTAGATTTATGGATTAATTAGTTTGGATCATTTATTGCGACAAAGAAATAATGAATTCATAGGTAAATTCCAGAAATGGACGTGACACGGTACTGACATTTAAGTGATTTGAACCGTAAGTTTTCTCCGGACTGCAAGTTATATTATACGAAAGAAGCGATGAAATATGTTCACGAGGATCGTATTGATACAAAAATTTTATGAATAGATTGTTAATGGATGACCAGTGAGAGCAAACGGTACAGGACATTAATAGACACAGTTAGAACAGAATCACCGATATAAAAATGTGACGAAAGAGTTTTACCGCATTATAATATACGCGTTCGAAATTAACGCGAAGATAATTTATGCAGCCTCGGGATAACGGGACCAAAAATATGTGTCAAGATTACGTCCCACAAACGAAACGTCCCCTAACGAAGGCCCGAACTCGGAACCCATGCACGCTATCAAAGAACTGCAGACAGATTGTAGCGCCTACTTCCGTGATGTGGCAACGATTGTCCTATTTTTGTATCATTTCGTTATTTTTCGATCGGAAGTACTTCATTTGATAAAAAAAAAAAACTGAAGTACGTTCATTAATTGGGTGCCGTTGGAATTTTTACCGAAAATATAGAGAGTTGAACTGTGTTCATGACTTCGAGCTCGACGATAAATCTCCGTGTGAAAATCCGCTTCAGGAAGTACGGTGCCATGATTAACCCAATTCTCTGGTCACTTCTGCTACTTCTTTTTGTACACACGGGTTTTAATTACTAATTAACTGATTTTTGTTTTATTCAAGAAGACGGCGTGGCTCGTCTATTTTCCATGTAATTGACCATGAGATTGAGTGTGACAAGCTTGGCACGTTCGATATATCGAAAATGCTAGATCTGCCAAGGTGGAAGTTTGAAGGACTCGATAAGAAGAGCGAGAGAAAAAAAAAAGAGCAAATCTATAAACGAGTATGCAAATACGATTCTGGATTCAGTCAATTTTTGCCAACGACGTCGTTATCTCATTCGCCTATTTAAAACTGGGGATATAACGTAGACGATAAACTACTTACCGTCACTTTCACTTTGACCTGAAATCACTTGCGTTTATTACCACAATTTGCAAAAATTCTCCCAGAAGGACGAATTTGATGGCCAATTGGCAAATAATTTTTTTTTTTTTTTTGTTCTTTCAATTATTGATTCAGATCTCGTTTATTTATTCATTTATTTTATTTCTGTTTTTATTTTATTCTCAAGTAAATAATACCGTCTAGTTATATCCGACTCAACGACGAGCAAACTCACGTGAACGAGGCGTGACCCTCCCTCTCTTCTCTTTAAATCCATTCAAGCAATTCTGGGAGATATAAAAAGTCGACGTTAGAACGTAACAGGCGTCCTCGCGCGTCTATATTTGTTCTATCGAATTTATTTTCGATTCGCGTATTATGCCAGGTCCTTCGTGTTCAATATCCACCGTCAATTATAGGAAGGCCAAAGGTCTAGGAACACGCGTGATAAATGCCTGACGTTCATGTTCTGCCGCTAAAATCACGTTGCGATCTCCGGCCGCCGAATGCTTCGTTATTTTTGACACATAAATATATGCGCGTGTGTAGAACTGAAGAAATTGGGACTGAGAAGAAGAGAAGGTAAAAAATGTGGGGACTCCGCCGTAATTGCTGGATCGTGGGAAGTGTGTTTGGGTCCTATAATCACATATTCCATCCCGCAGCTACTCGTACCTTTTCTTCATCTCGCGTTCGTTCCCTCTCTACCCTCGTTTGGTCTCTTAATTTAATTTTCTCTTATCTCGGATTATTTCACAAAATACGCACCGCAGAGGCCTGGACTTCCTGTTATTAGGAAAAATTCGAACCCAGTTGTAAAGTGGAGGCTGATGTAACGATGAGTTTATATCCCAGGAGTTTGCGAAAATTGTTGCAAAAGGAATCGAAGTTCCTTCTCTTTCACACTTTTTGACAGCCCGTTTGAAAATGAGAAAATTGAACCTTGTGCTTTCATCAGATTTCCATGTTTTGAGGTCCAGAGAAAAACCTCTGACCATTTTCGGACGGACGTCAACTTTTTCTCCGACGTTATCTCGAGAACGAATAAACGGATTTCACCCTTTCTTGTATCAATCGATGCGGTTCTCGCCAACTCAGAACTGATTAGATTTTGGATTTTATCGGTGCAGTATTTTCCGAGTTATTAAAAAAACTAAGATTTCGAAGAAACAAATTCAATTGATTATATCTCGAGAACCGATCGACGGATTTTGACGATTCTGGTCTCAATCGATGAGATTTGCTCGAACTCAGACCTGGTTGAATTTCTGAATTAATCGATACGGTAGTTTTTGTGTTGGAAAAAAAATTAACTTCCCGTGGTAAATCGCTTTTTCTGTTTATTGAACTTTTCACTCATAGAATACCATTTCTCGAGCTTTGAGCAAATGTTTGCAAAAAATATGCAAGTTCTCCAACGCACGAAGGTAACATCGAGTTCCGGGTGTATTCAGACTCAAAGAGCGAAATGGCTTTTTCTCGGGGAGGAAAAGCGCGACGGATTTCCTCTAATCAGAATTACGGAATCAGAGAGCTGCGCGATCCGCGAACAAGAAATCAAGGTGTCATTATTATGTCGCTGATTGCAAAGAGCGAAGGTCGAATGTCACTCGTGGTAAAATTCCTGCTCAATGACGTCGAGTTTTCAAAGGCCATGTAGTGGATCGGACTCGTCCAATTAATCAACGTTGTCCTAGGGCTATTATAGAGACAAACAATACTCTATTGAAATACACGATCGTGACATTCGCCATATGATTTCCAGGTGCTAGCGGTCAGCAGTCACTTCCAAATATAACCAACGGTTTTTTGCGTCGATTTACTACATCGCGTAGGCACACTAGTGGAGTATATTTGTCAATACATGACCACGAGCGAATATCAGCTCCGCGCTATTTCCACATCTGCGATAACTGGGATCCAGGTAAAAATATCGCGACAGGGTTGATTATCGATCTGAATAAACTTCCGCAGTCAGATTCCGCCTGCTGTCGAATAATAACGAGCAGAATTCGTGAAAAACCCCGAAGGACTTCGAGGCGATTTGATACACGGAAATTGAAAAATCACCTCTAGCATCCTGCTCGGAATGTCAGCTCACCGGTCTTAACTAGAGCCCGTGCAGGACCTCGAAAGCTACGAGATAGACTTTCACGTTTTTGATGCTATTAGTGAGACCTAAGGAGCTATTAGATACGACGGAGTGACAGTCTCACGAAGTGTCACTTAACGCTGTGAACATACCCCCCATCGCACAGAGCATGAATCAACAGCTACGATAGACTGCTCAAAGCTCATACTGAAATCTCCTGCTAGAGTGAATTTCTAGAGACTTCGACGACTCCGATGCAATCATTGGATAGATAACGACGACTATTTTCTTTTTCCGAGCGGCCCGATCTTCTTCTTCTTCTACTTTTCGATTTTTGAACTTTTTTTTAAGCCACGGAGGCGAGGGAACCAGCTGTTGCAAAACATTCGTCAACGTTTCCGGGCTCGATGGTTCGCGAACGGTCAGATGCGGCTCCGGGGAACGCGGAACACGGAAGGCGTCTTTAGGGCGCCGAATCGAGCGCCAAAGTCACGACCTACTTCTCCACCCGGGACACGACCTAGTTCCACGACTCCCTCGGCTTGTCCGGGGCGTCGGTGCCGACCTGACCTATATCGCAGGTTCTCGCGACCCGGCCGGCATGGCATGGCACCCCACCTAGTAATCGTGTGACCTAGTTCCCGGTTACATCCCGGTGGATCGTTCGGACCCCTCAGTGAAGCCGGACACCGATTAAAGTCGTCTACTTTTGATCACGGGGTCCGTACGATTAATTTATTCCTAGAAACTTCCGGCTCTAATTTAGACCGCGGAACTTGAACGATTCGAAAGTAGTTTTTGTCTCGGTCGAAAGCAGCGCCTCGAAGATTCGAAGAAAAAAAACTAACGATAATTACGTTATTTAGAACAATGCCCGTAAAAATAAAAAAGAAATGGAACAAAATTAAAGGACACGAGTTTCCTCGCCCTCATTTCTCGCCAAAAAGAAAGACGTAAGGCTAACAACGGGAGGCTAGAGTGTGGGTCAACAAAAAGCCGGCAATCCTGAAAATGCGCGTGACCCGGTGTCCTAGTTTCGTACGTCGGCACGAGGTCGCCGGCGAGTTACCCTCCACCAATTCCGTAGCAACCCCTTGCTTCTTCAACAAGTAGCGAACGTGTGGCAGGTTTTACAGGGGGTGGGAGGGGGTGGCACGACGCCACCACTACTACTGTAGCACACCTGACCCATTTATCTGATGGCACTCGAGTCGCGCTGCATCGATCGACCTAAATCTCCGCACGAATCCCCGCCAGGCACGGCACCCCCACCAAACACACACAGATAAATGGATATGTACACGGATATTTATATATTTTCGGTATATAGGTATAAACGTATACCCGTGCCCGTTTCCCCCATCGCTGGCTAATTTCACCCTTATATGATCGTGATCAATAATGTTCTTCTGAGACGCCTTACGTACGATTATATCGGGATACCTGAAGCGCACGGGGGTTGGTACGGAGCTGGTGATAAGAAGCAGCGGGCGATTATACGCTGAAGATTGAAGTAGATCGATTCGCGTAGCACATGACTTTGCGAGGGTCGAATTATCTGGATAGGGAAAGGGCCGGGTTGAAGTTCCGAATTTTTTAAGTTCCGAACGGTCAAAATTACGAATTCCTTTTAGATGATTCCGAATTTTGAGAAACAGACGGTTCAAAACTCCGAAGATCCAGAAATAAAAAAATTTCGGTCCATTTCTCTCCAACAGGCAAAATATCATCTAATTGAACAAATTTTTTCTATCGAACGAAAGAGACCAGAGAAACGTTGCTTTCGGTAATATTACCCTCGTTCGCCGCGTTTGCCACCATTCTATCCTATACATGATAAATATATATGTATACATAATTATACGCAGATGCGCATGTGGCTATATACTGATTCTCCCTAAATGCAATGAATAATTGCGTGAGTTAATTGATTGCCGTCAGTTTACTCCGCGTTGAACCGTTGCGTTGCTAAATACGCGGTAACAAATACGTTTCAATTACGCGTTGCGTATTTATTTTTGCAGCAGCGCCTAATTACCACGACCAAGGAGATAGATAATGACTTTAGAAAAGAAAAAAAAAGAAAAATAGGGTCAAGTTCTTAACACGCGCGTAGTTTTCAAAAAACAAAAAACAAAAAAACAAAAAAGCTTCTAAAACAGCGTGAAAAAATAAACGAATCAAATATGGATGATATAGCGACATTAAAATTTCACTTTCTGTCGCAGTACTTCATACTTCTTTACCTCTTGCCGAATATACATCGCCTATTTACCTAGATTTGAAGAAAACAAAGAAAGTCAAAAAGAAAAAGAAACTTGGGAGATTCGAAGGAGGCTACTAACAATGGGTCAGATAGCATCAATGATCGAATACCACGATGTGAATAATTCGTCGGGTATAAGGTGAGCAGAAAAAGAAGCATGGGCGAGAACCGTACGGTTGCGTATATTTGTACAACTTTCAAGGACGCTCATAATTTCATAAATACAGTTCAGGTTAGGCTAGGTCCGTGACTGAATCAAGGATTGCCAGACATTTGACGACTATTTTTAAAAAAAAGAACCACCGTACTCGAGTCTAATCTTAGTCGCGTTTAGTTTCGCTTAACAGGTTGGTACGATCGTTCGTTTCTGTTTCTAAATAACATTAAGTATATAAGAACCTATAGAAATGTTCACGTATCTTCTTACATCGGGAAACTTAAGAATTGACTAAAAACCACTAATCGGCATATTTATGCATCTCCATTTCTCACCCGCGTATGATATATTTAATACAGGGAGAGGCGATTTTTTTCTTATCGGTAATAACCGCGAAAATTCGTCTTCAAATCCGATAATACTCGATCGTCCTTTCGATTCGAATCGAGAAGGTGAAACTAGAGGGAGTGGTGTAGATTAACAACAAGTTATCCAGGGTCAAACGTCCTCTGTATCTCGGTTAACACGTGTAGGTATCGCTTTCTTACAACTTCGTGTCATGCTAGACGCGTTATAATACCGACACACGCACCTATATATACCATATACATATATATCAAATTTACATGCTCCAAGCGTAGATATATATATATATAAACATGGTATATAGAGGTAAAATATTCTAGCCAGTAACGGGCGTACGGTTTGCTAATTGCCGCTCAATAAAAGTCGGAGCTGTACGAAGGTGTATAGGTTGTGTAGGTGTATAGGTATAGGTACCAGCGTACCTTCGACAAATATACGTATATAGGCTATATTCTGTTACCACTTATCGTTAGATATATTTAGTATTCACTGTTGAACAATTTGCTCAATATAGGCTCGGAGATGATCTTTAAAGAGCTATTCACGTCCTAGACCTCCCTCGCCTGGCCTCGTAACGCGCTCGTATTATGCGTATACGTACGTATAATACAGATGTACATTATAGTTACATTATAAACTCATGATAATCTCCGGCCAGTTTTACCCATTGTAATTTCTAAGTGCAGTACGCCGGTATATACAGGGATGCCCACGTCATTCAGGACTCGAATTATAACGCAATTTTCATTTCGTTAGTCAAACTGGAATCTTAGTGAGAGTTTCTTTTCGAGAATCGCTGCTACGTTTTGAAAGAAATGAAAGTAAAAGTAAAAAACATCATTTATTCGATAATTTTTATATCGTCCGCCATTTTGTATACTCGTAAATAATTGGGGTTCGAAAAACAATATGGCGTCGAGGACCGGCAGCTTCCGCATGTTAGACGGTGTGTAAGGTATAAACGAAACACGTCAATCGGATTTTATTTATACATTAATACAGGAGAGAAAAACTATGAAAGAACTATTCTTGCGGCAGGAAAAAATTGACCGTTTTTAAGAATTCCGTTTCCGACGTAGTGCCGCGAGGGATGATACACTACCATTTTTGTTTAAACAGGCAACGGCTGTGCACATCGCGGGGGACAAAACGGCGCGGTACCTATACGTAGGTACACGGCCATTGTGCGCAGAGCTAGCTGGTTGTAGCGTAGTGCACCTGACCCATATACTCAGTTCGTATTGATCGACCCAATTCCTCCGAGCTGGCCGACCCCCGCGCTCGAGCTTGCCGTGACTCGACCAAGTTACGCAACCCAACCTAGTGACTCTATCGCTGTAACGACGCCTCCGACGCCTCCGACGCCGATGCCATGCAGCCAGAATTAACCCCTCGCTGATTCCCGAACGTTACGTGCTTCTAATTGGGTATTCGGCCCGATGACATCGGTAGATCGGAGCGAAGACCTGGACGTTCTTTTGCGAGAAGGAAAAGGAGGCGACGATGAAGAAGTACAGGTGTGACAGATGAGAATGAGAACAATGCGTTGTCGTTGGAAAGAAAATTAAAGATAAATAGACTGCAAGGGTCTTCGATGAACTTTCAAAATGGCGGAGTAAGTTGCGTCTATATAGATACGAAAGTACGTGTCTAGAATCGTAAGCAAAAAAGAAGAAGGAGAAGAAGATGACGAAGAAGATGATGAAGAAGTTGTCTATTCTGCTGTGAATTGGCGAGAGAAAGAGTTCCGATGGTTTAACGGCACCTGAACGTTTCTCCTCGCGAGCAACGGAACCAAAGTAATTAAATAATTATCATCACGCGTTATCGCTTCGACTCACGCATCTATGGCAATGAGGTAGAGAGGACTGTGCGGCTGTTGGACCGATAAGCTAAAGAAAACTCTGATAGGCGATAGGCAGACACCTTACGTCACCCACCCCGGTACCTTGACCATTAACATTCCGAGATTTATTTTCACCAATTAAAAGTGACGGCAAAAATGAGCGAAATATTCAATATACGATACAATGCAAAGATATTTATGGAAAGGAGTTTGAAAACAAAAAAAAAGAAGAAGAAAAAGTCCCAGAATTTCTTGATCGCATTTTTCGAGTTTAATTTAGGGAATATCTCGGAATATACTGGGCCGATCAAATCCAAAATCTGATCGGTTCTAAATTAGGTAGAACCGCATCGATTGATAAGAGGAAGGATTGAATCCGTTTATTAGTCCTCGAGATATCGTCGGACAAAGAATTGATCTCGCACACCCAAAAAGTTGGTAAAAACCCAACTTCTCGTTACCAGCGTGATTACAAAAACTTCCCTTCTTTTAAAACAAGAAGTTACAAAGACAATAAAATGCGAAATTCATGAAGCAACGGAAAATCATCGTTCAAATCATTATATTCCTTTTTCTTCGGTATTTAAACCATTTTCGACATTTTGTCGATGCAGGTAGTGAAACGCTGTGATAAAATGGCTCCACGTAATCGTATGCCGATGTTTCGCGTTATAGGTTCAAATTCTTTCACCCACACATATACGTATATGGGTTTAGTTCGTTTGTTCGCTATTGTCCGTACGAATCAGAGCGCGAATGGGTTATTAGAGGAACGAAAAGTTCTAGGCTAACCTAAGTTAGTCTGGATCATAAACAGCTCGTCTTCGTCATCTACGTGGGTTACAAGGTCGAGCAACCGGGTTGGCCGCGCCTAGCTAGGTAGCGCGAGCATCGTTCGCATATTCATGATCCAAAGACTGACTGATTGAAATCGTTACGTTTTACGCCCTATGGCCTGCGCTCTTACACTTTGCGCTATATCACGGCGATACATATCTAGGTCTACTTATCAGAGTTGATAGAACCGAGGCAGATACTTTTTCGACCATTAAAATAAAGTAGAAATAAGAAAATTCTCTGAAAATGTTCAACTCCATGGATTAATTGTAGCCGGTGATCGTAGTCGACTGCATATCGTCACTCTGGGTGTGGATTTCTTTAAAAAGACTTAAAAAGTTCCGATAAGCTCTCTACGCGTACCTAAGTAACACAACTCAAGTCGCATTAAAGCAATCATACGCGTAATTTGATGAATAGATATCAAAGTGCACGAGTTATATAGTTTCGTATTACGTGGTGCAGTGAACTTTGAATGTATGTAGATAGGAGTGTCGCGAAGCATATTGCTCATATTCATACGTCCCATTTCACTCCATATCTTATTCTTTGTTTCTCTTGTAATTGGTATGAGTCGGAACAGAAATTCTAGTTTGATTCTATTTCAGAAGAATACAGTCCAACCGTAGAATTCAGAAGTGAAGCTCTGATCAGCGTCCCTGCATCCCAATAAATTTCCAAATTCCGATGACGAAAAATCGACTCATGATCAATTTTACTGAAGATCACGAGGCATCTGCGAATTCGAGGATCCAAAAGCCCAAACTAGAAAAACCCTGAACGAACGAATGCTGCGAATCTTCGGTGCGAGCTGGTAGAACGAGACGAGAGTTTCTATTCTGACTCGGGTAAACCTCTCTGTTCGTCACTATTGCCGGGAATTTCTGGCCTGCAGTATCAAGGAAGTGAGAACGAGTGGTATCGACCTCTTTTTAATTAACACTATTATTCAACCCACGAAAATTCTCTGCGAATAGTTGCTGCGAATTATGGGGGTTCGGATCGAAAAAATAATATGGAAAGTCTGACACACTTTTTGGTCCAGCGAATGGAAAGTGAGAGGTAAGAGGTAAAAGGTAAAAGTAACGACGAGATAGTTCCAGATTATAGGTATAGGTACGAGTATTATAGTTTCTTTTTCCCAACTCCGCGAGTATGACAAAGGGTCAATAGCCTCAGGTGTTCGAATAGGTATCTGAAAAATGCACGAGCTACAAACGCGTGCCATTAAATGCCCCCGTTTAACGTCGTCGGTAAAGATATGAAAGACGATCGTATGCACATATTTCTACCCATAAGCATCTTACGTACGTCACACATTTTTTTAGAGTCTCTCGGATGACAATGAATGTCATAAAGTTGAGTCGCGTACTCCGTGAAGACTAGGACTGGACTTTGGTAAGCTAATGGCTTCTGTGGAATTTCTAAACGCGAGTGAACCTCTCATACACGCTGACCTTATCGGACAGTGTTCTTAAGGGAGGATATTAAGCGAGGTGCAGGGGCAGGGAGTGATAAAGAATTCCAAGGCGGAATGCCCCGCAAGAGTCGTCTGTGTCTTACAGAACAGGAATGTCAACGCGTGTGAAATCCTTCCATCATATTTCAGGATTTCGAATTTATACCTATATATCTGTTGCACTCTGCCAGTTCAGCTATTGACGTAAAAGTGTCTCCGACGTATACATGTCTCTTCTTTTTCAGCGATTAATGAATTTTGCTCATTTATTTCAGCCGTGAATCAAGGTCGAATATAATTTTTTCCTGTCATTAATGAAGTCGGAATATTCACATCTCTGGATGTCTCTTTCGCTGTGTATACATGCATACCTACACCTATGAATGTATTTATAGACGAACCGAAGACATCCTTCGTTGACGGCGCAAGACGTAGTCTGCGATCCATCTACCAGCTCTGACCAACTTTTTGTCTGATTAAGTCACCGGTCAAGCGATTGCAACAGATTGACGTCATCTTTTCAGATTCAGTACTTCCTAGTACGTAGATATGTACGCGAAGGGGGATCGAGATGTAAACCAGACCTGGAATTCTATACACCGGAACCAATACGTGTTATAATCTAAATTTCTGTGCACTTGAAGCAGCGAAGAATTCCTGTGATTGATTGCGAAATTTTCGTCTCAGGGAAGCGCGAACTGCGAATATCCTTCTCTCGATGAGCGCTGATCCATTCAAATCAAATGATTCGATATGTCACACAGCAAAAATTAGAACTTCAATGAAATATGTAGGTATAGACGTAAAGCACATACATATATGCATGAGTTTGGCTGTCGTATATAGTCGCGGTCGCCGGCTAGCCTTGCACCTCAAGGTAAGCTCTGGTCTACAATTACGTCACACAAGCTCAATTTGCATTCTCTAGTCGGAAATTATAATCGGCATTAGGTACCTACTCGCGGCAGTGAAACGATACGCACACATAAAATACACACGTACGTAATATATCGGGGTTATCAAGGTTGCGCGTGATCATATACCTAATTTCGAGAATCAATTAGGAACTTTGCCTCAAGAGAGTCGGTACAGGATCGATACCGATCGATTCTGTCCCTCGACTCATTCGCATGGATATTTTTCGCGATTCGAGGTAACTTAAAATTTGAAGAAGCTCACATCACGGGGAATACGTTTCTCTGAGGAGAATCCATATCGCACACCGGTCTTGCCTCATCCGTACAGACTTGACTTCTGACCCCACGATGATCTTAGCTTCGTTTACCAGTGATTGATCTCGACTCGAACCAAGGACCACTAGTTTAACTCTGACGCAATACTTCCGCGAGGCCCTTCGCCTCTTACTCCCGTACCTACTCCTTCCACTCGAACCTTCTAATTCGTATCTTTCAGTGGGCCTACGATCGATTCTAAGTAGAAAAAAAATTCACCCGTGTAACTACGGGAGAGAAATTGATACGTGGGCAGAAATCGGAGAGATATATATTTTTTTTGTATGTTTGCGGGATTTCCGAAATTCATTTTTTTTTTTGCTCCAGGGTATAAATGAACGCGAACGCGAATAATTTTATTATTTTATAGAGTATAAGGAATGCATAGTGAATTTCATTTGGGCAGTCGTCAGTCGGCTTCACTTGGTCAGCGACAGTCACAGCCAAAACACGACACCGTGTATGTACCAATTGTCTAGCGAGCGAATGCCCTGTGGCCTTGACAGCCCTCGGAATTGGTACGGGTCATAAAGGCAAATTTGAAAGAGTAAATACAACTTTTTACATATATTTTAACGACAGGCAAATGCTGAATAGCACCGATTGGCCCTGAGCCAACAAGTGATAAAGGGACGAGACGGATCGCGGGGACTACGCCGTAGGGCGTTACGGTTGAGAGAAGGCCCCTCCCGGAGATCTGATTAGAACTCAAGTAGGAACACACGGATGTCATTAGATTTTAATGGCTTTTCTATTGCGACAGAACCCGCCGTTCCTATGGTACGATAATTCGACACTGATCGTGAGTCAAAGATTCCTATAGCGATCTCCGCGATTCGAACATTCGAAGAGGGGTATGATTCGATTCTTGCATACCGGGGTAATAAATGCTCCCAAATTTTATGATCGCGGTTTCGGAGTGGGTTTATTTTCGCCATCGAGCATGTCTTCGGATGGATATTAAAAAGAAAGCTTAAGTACATCTGGTACCGTCTGTTCAGCGCCATTTACGACATAAGACTCGATATGGTCAGTCGAAGTGCAGAAATGCAGAAATGCAATTGTTACGTCTGATTAATTTTCAGCTCATTAGACACACGTAGGGGGTTGTAATATCGCACTGAAACGATCATGGAAAGATAGGGAAAAAACCTGTCGCTTTAAAAGATTTATACGCGTTACATCGGTAATTAGATAAGTACACGCACGGGATTATGCATATTTATTTATGCGTGCGCGTGGGAACAACGATATAACAGGAGTCAAAAGTTCTCAATGAATAAGGTTGCAGGAAGTGGTTCGAAACAGTCGTTTGCCACAAATGAACGAAGGGAACGGTCCGCGAGACAAACTAGTCACCCCTTCGAACGCGACGAGCTCAGTGATTTTTTTTCAAAAATATCATCCCCGAGGTATCGGAAGAGATGGGATTGTTTCATGGAACGATCGAATACGAGAAGATACCGCGAAAATAATGAACTCCAAAGTATGCTGTAGGCGAATTACGTTATGCTGAGGTATTGGAACAACGTAAGTGAATTAGCTTCAATTCCTAGACCAGAATCACCATTCGTATAGGCAGGTATAGTTGAAGCCCCGCTGCACATATTCCGGCAAAGAAGAACGCAGCCACATTAAAAAAAAAAAAATGTTCTTGAATTTTTATAAACTTTGAACGCTGCTGACTTACATACATGTATGAATGTGCAGAGAGGCGGATGGTTACTCAAATTTGAAACTTATTTGATTCGAAATGAAAAGATCTACCGGTCTACTCATTTTGGTGGTGAAATTGACTGCCGTTTCATTTTTGAGGAAAAATTAGAGCCTGCGGTGGCGCTAGTTAGAAGGCGCGTTCTTCAACCAGGGGGTGTTTGAAGCATCGTTTTACGGGGTCACGATTCGTTTTCAGTTTAAGTCAACTTTAGAAACATTGTAATCTGATTTCAGAGGGTAGGTGGTACAACTTCAAAGGGAGTATTGGGAAGGACCGGCGCCAAGGTCCCGAAAAGAGAAAAAAAGCTTGTCAACTACCAATTTTATGCGGAGAAATTTTCAAGTGCGATGAAATAGTTCTCGGATCTCCGATTCCTCTCTAATTGTAAAATGAAAAGTTCTCCTTCTGAAGCCCGACCAAAGTTCGTCGGTTTGGGTATATTTCGCGTGTGATTATACCAGGGTGAAATATTCCTTATCCAAAGAAGAACGTGGATCCAAAGAACCGTTGATCGGAGTTCTACCACCGCAATATCGCTCTCGCTTTGACTGCATCTAACAGGCAATAGGCTCGGGCTCAGAATGCCTGGGTTTCGCTGATCACAGTTGAAAAGTCTATTCAACTGTTGCGACGAGCCTCGGGTCATTGAAAAGTACGAGTCATTGAAGAAAACGCTTCTTTTTAATATGGTTTATGTACCAATCTTCAGGGGCGTCTCGAAGCCATCTTGGCTTCCAACTTCGAACTCTCTCGCTGCTCACGAAGGTATATATCTTCGCCATTATTCCTAGAGCCACACAATGAGTACACACCTACGCCACGGTCGTCACACGCACTTTACTCCCCCACATCCTCGAGGAGGGTATTAAGGTTGAGAAGCATCGTGTAGCACCGGGCACGCCTAGCTCGCCTATTATCCGAGGCTAGTCAGGAAACTGTCTGGAGCAAGGAGGGACAGGGGATAGAAGAAGGTCTTCGAAGAGGGTACGCGGAGAAGGAGAGAATAGAGAAATAGTGAAGCAGGCGATACCGACTAGGGACGTCCTGTGATTTTATTTCTTCCTTTTTTTTTTCCTCTTCCTTTCGGCGATCATTTGCTGTCTAGATATTCAACTTATCGTCGACTGCGACCATCAGATACCTTATTCAACGTTCATCGTTATTCCCAATCTGAAATATCGATGCAAGTATCGCCCGTGCCTAAACAGCTATCAGAAATACGAACGACGCTTGAAATCACACAGACATCCCGAATTTCGTGAAAACGGATTCTCGGCGAGTAGGTAAACGAAGAAGCGATATTTTCATCAATCGAAGAACAAATCACACCTTCGGAACGAGTAATTGATTCCCGGTGTCGGTTGTTAAGAGAAGCGAAAGATCGTTGCGAAATTGAATGGTAATATGATCAGTGCTGATCAATGATGAAATCCGGACGATTATCGGGTCTGCAGAGAGGCAGAACTTTTCATTTGAGGCAGGTCAGGCGATAGCCATCCTGCAGGTGCAAAACCCTGAGGCCTCCCGGAGCCCAGGTATAACAAACCCATCCTGCACAGATGGTCCGGTACGTCGACCTGCAGGATGGACGAGTAGCTCCTTCGGAACAGGTAAAATATCTGACTGAAATAAGGCGGGATTTCTAACGTGCGTTAAAAAGAAGTCTGGGTCGATATTGTATAGTCGGTATATGAGTTCGTACTCATGATAATGATCATTATTATAATTATAGAAAATGACCAAGGAGTAGAGGAGAGATTCCGTCTGGAAGGACCTTTATAAATAAACTCGGGTCAGGTTATATGCTGAGGGGCTTAGCAAGGGCAGACATACGTCTAGACTGTTAAAAGGACTTGCCAAAAAAAAATGTTCACGGTTTTAAAGGGACGGACTGACTGACTGACTGCGGGCTGTACAGGGGATAGAACCGAGGGCGAAAGGCCTACCGAAATTCATCATCAGCTGTTTTTAGATCATAAAGAAGTTTCGTATAGGCTGCCGTGGGTTACTTTATCCGAGGAAATCGATACGGCTCACCGTATAATCAGTTTCGGAATATTTCTTTCCAAGTTTCGTTACAAACGACGAGAAATATTTCATCGAATCGATATTTTCACGACTGATTACTCGCTCTTCGCCTTACATAGATTTGATTGCAAGGTTCAACGAGACTCTGTCCATGTGATTTCGGAGCGAAGCAATGATATTCGATGAATTTCGTTTCACGATACGAAGATTTCTTTCATTTTGAACCAATTTTTTGTAAACGCTCAGACAATAGAAGACTGATCTCATTCAGGCTTTCCCTGGAATGACATCGCTTACGTTTCGATTGACGATGCGAAATCATTTCTGATTATGTCTAAAGATCCAGATAGTCGAGTATGAAAGACCCGAGTCACATATCTCCTCAAATCGTACCAAATCCTTTCTCCTTGGTATATAGGAGCAAAATAATTCGCTACAGCTGACAAATAGCTCTGACAACATCGGTGGCGAGATATTCGACCAAAAACGTTGTAGAAAAAAAAGAAATGGGTAAACCGTTCCTCCCGCAGGTCCTTATGGTGTTTTACGAAAGACGCGGTGGTAGTTCACCCTTTTTATATTCTTCCACCTCTTTGTCTGCAGTAAGATGTGCTGCGGAGCATAGAACTGGCTCTCCTAGTCGCAAGAATTAAAAAGGGGGATGAAAAAATGGCCGTAGAAGCAACCGCCCGGGTAGTTCTACACGAAAGCTGACACGTCGGACAGGTGCGTGGACTGTGGACAGTTCATGCTCCGCTGCACGGGATCACCCTCTTCTCGAACTAGGGTTCCCGAGGACCCCGGGTTAGTCGGCGATCAGGTGTACGTGGAACAAAGACACCTGCCTATACCTACGTGCGTGTATTTATATATACCTATACCTGCCTCGATTTCTCGCTTAGCAACAGACGACCGGAGGTTTTCCGAGCTACTCGTTTCTCATGGGGTCTTCAACCCCATTGGGATCCCGAGGTAGAAAAAATTCTCACTCGATTCTCCTCTTTTTCCTTTTCCTTTTTTTCTCTTTCTTTTTTTTTGTTTCTCTTTCTCTCTCTCGACAATCGGTCGAATTATCCCTAAATCTCCTGACCTCCGCGAAGAGAGATGAATAAAATAATTCCGAGATGAAATTGCGAGTCTAGAAAGCAGCCGCATAACAAGAGCGCGACTGGCGTGCGGGCGGCTAATAAATATTATTGTTTTTGTCTGAGAACAATCCGATAATGTATCGCGTATGTGTGTGTGGTATTTTCTATATTTCGAAGAGAAACTTCTGATGCATGGATCGGCGTAGAGAAATCATCGGAACGTTGATATGTACGTGTGTAACTGTTAATTTGTTGACTTACCCGTTCACGTGGGGCACGTCGATCGAGTGGGACGATGCTCTCTTTCGATCGCCGGCCATATCTGCGAGTCTTGCAAAATCGGTGTCCTGGTCAGCGAGACGGGCGCTTTTTCGGGACTCCAGCAGCCTGACTTCGTCTATGCGTTTCGTGAGGGTCACCGTACTCTGCAAGGATAGAACAGAAAGAGAGAACTGTATTAGGTGAGAAATCTGGGAGCCTGTTGCACGGATCGACTGAAAGTGCAGCGCGGAAATGTTCAGATGTGAATGGGGATGGGAAAACGGGGTTGAAGCTCCGAGTTCCAATATCACCGACCCACGGTTTCCCCGATTTGAAAAAATTCGAAACGAAGAACACCCAAGGTTCGAAATTCCGAAACTCGGATTTACGCACGTGTTCATTCAGTGTTCGATAACTCGGGCTGTATTGATCGTATCGAAACCAATAAGGGATCAAATTAAGCGTATTGAGATGTACTTTTTGGAAAAAAATGTTTCAGAATCCAGGCGATCATTTATGCCATCGAAATGGTCGATTGGAGTTGATAAAATGTTTTCGTAAGAGGGGCTCGATCTGAATGACTTATTTTTTGTCTTCACATCCTGAAAAATAGACCGAAAGGGAGTTTCGGGGGGCTTGGACTTCCGGAGTTTGAACCTTCCAAACTTCGACTATTCTGAATTGAAATTCGAAATCGTCTGGAATGAATTCGGAATTTTGACCGTTCGGAACTTCAAAAATTCGTAACTTCAACCCGGCCCCGAGAGAGGACATGGTGGATATTTGTTGTTCTAAGGTCCGAACCCGATGCACTCAAGTTAAAAGTTGTGACAACCGCAATCTAGCCAATGGAATAACGACCGATGTCAGATTCTTGGTCAAACAATAAACATGCGAGAAAGAAAATAAGATAAACAGACTAGAAACCAATGCATTAGCTTAAGAACGAAAGACGTTCCTCATTCACAAATTTACTGCATATGTGTATAAAAATTAGGGTGCTTTTTTTGGAACTATTTTTTTTTCGTATTTATATTGTAAATTTTGTAGAAATTTCTTGTATTTTTGTTGTTATTTTATCAACGGCTCAACCTACAGGAAAAATGTTAATGGAACATTTATGGGAAATTTAATTTTCTACAAATGTCCCATCAACATTTTTCCTGTAGGTAAAGCCATTAATAAAATAACAACAAAAATACACGAAACTTCTACAAAATTTGACTTCAGTGACCTGTACTGCCTCACCGATGTGAGTTACAGTTAAGTCGCAATGGGCACTTTTGTAGAGCGCTTAATGCCGAGTAATTTGCAAGTTTGGGCGATATAATAGCACAAAATGCCACCGAGTTATAGAATTTTGAAAAAAAAAATTTCAATTTCCATGTAATTTAAAAGCGAAATCATTTCACGTTCTGGAAGGTTACTTAATATTAATATTAAGGGCTTATATTTTGAGGGAATTTCTTTTTTAGCATTTCCAACAAAATTTTAGGCGGGGAGCGGAAAAAAAAATAGTCCCAAAAAAAAGCACCCTAATATACATAAACGAAATACGTGGATAGTTGATCGTAAGAACGGGACACAGTGGCGACCCGCGTTCGAATGTTGATTAACGCCTGAAAACCGAATCCTGGAGTGAGGGTGGTGGTAATTATTTCATGCGTATTCCCGGGCCTCGGTGTGGGGCGATTCTACATTCTATGTCATTTCCGGTGCGTTTATAAAAAACCCCGATACATATCGCTTGAATTCTATTGAATTAAGATTCACTTCCGCGTTTGGGTCGGACGACGCGACGCTACGCGTCGTAACGTGACGACGCGACTACTACGTCACAGAACATACGCGTGGGTATATACGAACATAAAGATAAAGATGTTAACGCGGAGGAACTTTATCTTCCCTATACGTGAATACGCGATGCTTTTTCCTATCGTCTTTTTCTCTACTTTAGGTAATTTATTTCTATTTTTATTTTTTTTTTACACGACTTCCCCACGCAATCAGCAACCTATTTCAGTGACGCGATATAAGTTTCCTTGTTACGATATACGTAGGTACGCGTCATATCCTCATCTTGCGAAAGGCATTCCGAGAGACACGGAAATTCGTCGACGTCAACCTTATATATGTACACGCACGTTTCCGACTTCCTTATTCTCGCGAATTTCCACTAACGCCGATTCGCCGATCTCGGAAAGAACGTACGCCGCAATAACGGAAAAAGGAATCCAGATTCCGCGAACGGAATTTCGCTCGAGATATTCCTCAGATCTTTCGTCCGATCTATCTAATTCTAAGATTCACAGGGCTTGTTCAAGATTCCAAAATTAATCACGTAAAAGATTGAATTCTTTCGGCAATTTTATTTCAAACAACAGTTTCGACCAAATTTTACGAAATATTGATAAAGATGTTGAAATTAGAAGGCAGATCCTACGGCCTGATCCTTATTTACACGGTTTTAGATAAGGAGGTGATTAGAGCCTCTATTTCCGTATCTGGTTTCTAATTTTGACTAATAACCAGTCGCGTAAGCGATGACAATTATTTACAAAACAGGTTTTATCGACCTTTTCTTGTACAGAGACAATCGGAACAATAAATTCGTTACTTTCACTAAATTACGTGAGCCGATAAATGCCTGAAATAATAAGCTGTATAGAAACTCACTTGCTCACACCGACCCAACGGTGTTATAGCAAAATAAATAAAAGCAATAATAGTTACATGTACAAGTGTACCCGTAGAAAATTGGCAAGAAATTCTGTTAAGGGTTTATAGACGAGACCCGATCGCACAGGATGCCCCTAATTACCCGGTACTTCAAAACTGAGACAATTATGTACTAGTAGGTTCATATAATACCGTCCGTGGTTGATAATTAGTGTTAAAATTCTCTCTAACGTTGTGATTACAGATCTTGGTCGTTGTTACGGGTTTACGGGATGTCTTCGAAACGATCAGAGTCACCGCTGCTGTTCCACTGAATATCCCCGTCAGGATTTTCCCTCGGGCATTGTATCTACCGCGAAACGGCTATAATGGATTATGAGGAATTGCGATAAAATGCATTTGCTGACGATAATGCGAAAATAATGACGTTTACACTACGGGCCAGACGGTAGGTTCGCGTTATATACCGACGTACACACGTTGTCCCAGCAGCAAGGTCAATACGGCTGAAAAATTAGAAATTACAAAAAAAAAAGAGAGAACTGCATCGAAGTCAAAAATAATTTTTTTTCTAGCGATTTGGAAGAAATTGTTTCCAGGGTGTATATACACACTCATTCCGTTCTCATGTTACGAGGAAATTAATATATGGTGGACCGTCGATTCCAACGAATCGTTTAATTTGTACTGGTTTTCCCCAAGCCGCTACCACGTCACAATCAACATAGCGACGTACAGATAGTAGCCAAGTGTAACAATAATCTTAAAATAATAATTATAATAACAATAATGGTAGTTACTACATAGATATGTCAATATACAGCGTCGCGAGGACGGCCGGATATCTATATGACGCTCAGTGACGTCAGATTGACTCCGATGTTGCGTGTTATTGCGTACGCGTACAGTGCTAGATATAACATATAGCAAAAGCCGGATAAAACTGAGCATCTCGGCTAAAAATTGATAAAAAATGTTTCTTGGTGCCTGACGTTGGCGATTCACATCGCGCGTGCCATATTTCGAGGGTAGATTCCTTGTGAAATTCTAAGACTAAATTTCCTTTGCCAAAAATTCGAGGGCTCGATAGTTTCCGAGCTACGGAAGATCTTAGTTGACCAATCGCGGAACTTGTAGGTGACGCTGCAGTCAGAGCTGGCTGCGCGTGGAAATTCGGCGCAGCCCGGTGCACGTGACCTATTATAAGCTCCGCGATCGGTCAACTAAGATCTGCCGTAGCTCGGAAACTATAGGTCTCTCGAATTTTTGGTAAAGGAAATTTAGGCTTAGATTTCCACGGGGAATCTACCCTGAAAATATGGGACGGTCAATTCGAATCACCCTGTGTAACACACGGCTGAAGAAAAAAGTGGACCTGCGAGCGTAAAAGTGAAACGGTAAAAGGAGACCGGGAGTCAGATTTTACACCACTTATACGTACAGTATAATCGACGTCACGAGTTTAGCGGCAACGTGCGCGACTATCTCCGTATACTTATATGTAAAGACAAAGCGGGAGTCTGTCCAGCCTTGGTGGCCAATATTTGACGATGTAATATCAGACTTCTCGGGTATATGTTGATGATAAATATCATGTATAAGTGCGCGTGGTAGATAACTATATTTTCGAAGGTCGAATGGGTGACGAGTGACGTATGGACACATACACGAGTCGATCGTGTGTTGTACTCACGTTTTATAGTATCCTCGTTATACGGTGTACCGTATATCTTAAGAAAGAGAGAAAGAGTAAACGAAGGAGAGGCAAAGGTCGTGGTAAATATTTCCTGTTTTTACTCGCGCGAGACACAACACGTAAATATGTAGTTCCGTATGGTATATCGCGTATAGAGAGAAATAAGGCATGCGAGCGCGTGATTCCCGCGTGACTGCGTCATCCGTGAAACTATAGAACACCAATTCTATAATGGATACCCTCGCACTACATACCATACTATACGATTATACATACCGAGAGGAAATCTTGAAACTATACAGCCGACCGCGCATGCGCCAAATAATTCAATTTCATTGGCCGGTGAGATCGTCCCGGTGCCAACTTGCAAAAAATGAAGCGAAGCTGTCAAACTCTCGCGCGTAAAGTAGTCAATAGAGGTTACGTTGTTTTTTATTTTAATTTAATTTCTACTGTATTAAATAAACACGATTGAATAAACTATTCCCACCTAGCTGCTTTGTTTCTCCCAAGCACCCATCATTTACAATTAGGTTTTCAATTGTAATTGGAAAAACAAATCCTCTGAATAAACCGATACATCGAATCGTAGCGAGCAATCAGCTGTTCGGAATAAATCTCAACGGTTCTTTCAGAACATCAAGTTTCTATCTCGACAATAAAAGCTTTCCAAGCCTTTTTCCGAATCACTACCGCAATTCATTGAGATCCTATTGTTAACCTCAAAAGTTCGTATCGATTGCATCGGTGCCAAAAACAAAATTTGACAGCTAAAACTCAGGGGATGGCCAGCCTGCTTCAGCAGACGACGAAACTCGCGCGTGCGCAGCCTGCAGACTGTATAATTTCAAGATTTCCTCTCGGTATATGTATTTGTGTATGTTCAAAGTATATAATTCCACGGTTGAAAGAAAAAAAGTCATATTTCTGTTGCGGCGATCGATTTTTATCGTCGATTTGATCATACGACACGTTCTTAAGCCCGTAGGTACGAGTATAGATAAAATTTTTTTTTTATTGCATCAAAACCGTACGGTATACGCCTTCGCAATTTCTGATCATTTTTTCGATTAGTTTTCACAGTTATCGCCAAAAGTTGGTTTGAAAAAATGAATAAACAAACAGTAAGGTAGGTTAGTTTAATAGTTAATCGTACGTGATACTATATGCACGCCGTATAACAGTATTGTACAGAATAGTTATACACTTGGTTATATATCTACTCGCACAGTCGGTCGCGTGGGGTTCTCGATTACGAATCTGTCCGCGCGCGACATACACACAATTATTATCGCGATGTTATGTACTTCGATGATAGTTTATTTCGTTAGTCACGTCATTATTGGTTGTTGCGCACGCGGTCCATAACCCGGTTAGGTATTGTGCGTATCTAATGTATAAGTATTCGAGAAAATTCTCTTGCCAAATATACAATATCACGACTCGTCGAGTTCCAGACTTCTTTTTATTCCCCCACAATTTTATCACCATTTTTTGTCGCATTACTGACATACAGTTTCAAGAAATATTCTATTGACTCATGATTGGATTTTATGGACTTCGACTCACACGGATTGAGTCCACCGAAGAAAAAGTGGCTGTCGCCTGTAGGGTACGGGTCCCATCGTTTTTCGAAACTTTTCGAAATTCGAAAAGAATATTATAAAATTATGTAATTTCATCGAAAATCATCATAAATTCATGCAACGGTTCGATGTGAACGGATGAATCGGTGTAACCTGGACAAAGGGTTTACGAAACGAAGTGATCCCATAAGCAGAACTAAAAACAACGTACGATTTGAGGATCTCTGAGAATCAGGGGCTCCGAGAAGCGAAGAAGGATGCTGGCTACTGACTGGATCCGCAGACGCAATGAGAATATTTAATTCAAACGAGTTTACTGTACGAGTCTGCGGACGCTGGAAAACCCGGAGGACCTAGAGGGAAACAAAGTTTCACCGCAACACGTCGGTCGACAACGCGCAGGTGAAGGGCCCGGAAGCCTCGAAATCCTAAGCAGCACCTCCTAGGGTTCAGGAATCAAGTTATCCGCTAACCACCCTCCCATGCCTAGGTGTAGAATTTCGTTTTTGACGTTCTCACGGAAACCTTCGCCTTTAGATAAACCATAATCGAGCTAGTTTGAACAGCAACATCCGTTTTTATTCCATGAATTTACTCCGATCATTCATTTCCTAAATTTTTGTCATAACGATGAAGAAATCGCTCTGCTTTCAACGTTAGACCACATTTTCGCTAAGATCTGCATCACAAAGAAAAAAGAAACGTACTAGATGCCAGAAATCCGGGACCGAAATCATCGCCGACGACTAACTGTACGATTAGCTAAATCCATCCACCTTGCGGTATGAGTAGGTGTACGGTATAGCCTACGAATAATATATGTGTATATATAATATAAAAATAATAAGAAATTTGAAAGGCGGAGAAAGTGTTGGACTGCGGCACGTGCAGGTCGCATCTACGTAGAGTTGTGCGTTTCTCGCGAGTAACGGAGCATGACCGAATAATCGTGGGTTTAATAATCGGCCATTAATATCCTTCCGGATCCTGATTCAATAAAGAAAAGCTGTTTGCAGTGATCAGGAAGAGAGTAGAGCGTTGTTTGAATCGAATTAGCCCTATCAAAGGAAAGGCTTCGGCAGCTTTACGCACGCCGGAAGCTCAAGGTCCGTTATCAAGCCTCTTTGTTCCATCGTTATACATATCCGCGATAACGGGAATTAATTGATTAATGAATTATAATGAAAGAACGCGGAGAATAACGAAAGAGGAAACTAGGAGTGATATTCTCCAGAGCCTTTATCGACATGTCAAATTGAATTATGAGGCGGTACGATCCATGCAGTGACCCTGATATCGGGTCAAAGCGTATCAACTGACGATGATTATTGAAAAAGTCGTATGGCCTTTGATTTTCAAGTTTAACTTAGTGTGCTGCGCATACAGATGCATCGTAGATAATTTTATACCGTGAGGAAGCAATATGTGCGATGTGTCTTATTCCACGGTTTTCAAATCGCTGATCGGGCCTTTTATTTTATTTTTGTCTTTACACCGGCGAGCGTTATTGCTAAAAAATGGTAAAAAATAATTTTGCACACGGTTAAGTACAGCGAGAAATAAAAATGAGCGATAAAACTACAGCCGTCTTCCTGCTGCTGTTGCTGCTGCAGTAACGAGACGGTCACATTCGCTTTGCGCATATAATTATAATCATTTAACGCAAACCATACGGAATTCACGACGTGGTCATTATCGATTCAGACTCCGCTGAACCCGGCGTGTGATGATTTATAGGAGAAATCTCTACATCTATAGGAATAACATAATCGGAAAATGACTATTCGAAAATTTGGTAAAAAATTATCGCCAAATTTTCACCCGGGTGTCAGTTTTTACACAAAGTTTTGACGCGTTTGAAAATATATTTGATATTCATAGGTGAGGCTAAATTTTCTGAAACGTTGCAAAATCGACGAATCGTACGTATTGTTCGTCGACAAATTGAAATAGAGTTGATACAGCAAAACAATGCGTAACTTGCGCCAGATTTACATACATGGAGGATAATTTGATGTAATTACACGGGATTAAATCGACACCGAATCGGTTCGCACGTGTTACGCGTTTGATAGCCTCGCCGAGTCGGTTTAGAATATTGCGAAATATGGTTAGCAGGTGAAAGTGCACTTAGTTTATTTCAGAAGGTGTTTTACAGCGCACAACTCCGCCACTCTACCCGCAATGCATGTGTGTACCTCGTACACATCGCGTGTATGTAATCCACAGGGTGTCTCATTCGATAACACGAAAAGACAAGAAAGCTGTTTACACGTTATCCGGAATATCTCAATTCCAGAACGCGAATTGTCGATTATAACAATGAAATCGCTAAAAGGTGTCTCTCAAAGTTGGAACAACGATATGAAAGAAGAAGAAAAAATAAAGAAAAGAAAATGGATCGAACAAGAGATGGTCAGGGTCAGACGTTAGAGTCGGTGTGGAATTATAGTATGCACAGATGTTTGTTTGATTTGTTTTTAAATTCCCTCTTTACAACTATAAAAGAATAATGTGGCCGAGATCAGACCAGTTATTAGTACGACGTTAAATATTTGAACAAGTGTCGTATATTTTGAGTCTAACCAACGTCACTCGTACGACCGTAGATTATTGTCAATTGAAAGCCTCCGGCACGGCGAAAGACGAGCGAGAAGGACTCATTCAAATCTAAATCGATATTCAACGCGGTATATGTATATGCGTATATACGTATGCATTGCTCGAAGGTTTATCGCAGATTTCGAATATGGAAGAGAATAAGACATCTGGTGGCATTGAGGCGATAATTGCGAACCGTCTCGTCTTCGTTTGACATTTTCAATCGTCGATAAATAACGGTTATGTTAATTAAGCCAGCCCGAAGGATGAAGAGAAGACAAACCCGATTGATTATCCTTGAATCACGAATAATCTGAATACGAAGCGGAACGGCTAATGGGAAACGAATTTCCTCTATTCAGGAGGAATTCTAAATACATACTCGTTGTATAACGCGCAATGTATCTGATTGTAGGTATCCATTGCAGGGTACAGACTAACTGGTTTACGCTGCGACATCAACGCTCTTATTCACGGCTCTGTGAACGCGAACAAATTGCACCTATCTTAGTCTCAGTCAATTAATCGTTAACCGCAGCCAATATGTAATTGTAAATATCCAACTATATGCATAATTATTATTAAAATATCACATATATTTCGCAATGACATTGCTCGGTTCGGTCGATTAGCAAATCACTCTAACAAAGCTCTCCTTCATACGCGTTTCATTCGCTGCGACATGAATAAAAGAATAAATAAATGAATAAATAAATGAATAAAACACGACTACGTAACGCATATTGTGATAACGACTGACGTTTCTGATTTTGTAATCAATAATCCGCGCGTTATTACGTATATACATATAATATGTGCTATTTTATCGTTTCGCCGATGCGGACACAATCCGCGCCTGTGCCCCAATCATCTCCGATATTCGTATGCGCAGTGGTTCGACAGTTCCTGGTTCAAGAGTAATAAAAATTATGCTGTACGAGCCGCTAATACACCCACGTGACTTTGCGGTTTGTTCATCTCGTCGATATCTGTCGCTGGCTAGAAATCTGGGGCTCTCCGCTCGAGGGATATCAGTCTCGACGATCTGGGCCAGACAGTTTTTGCGTCTGGTTCATGCGGTTTGATAAGAAGAGCGAGTCACGAGAGAGGGACGAAGCTATTGATAAGAGCAAAGAATTAGAAATACGCTCGTATTTACGGAGAAACAATAACGCGCTGTTTTGCGGAAAAACGTAATTGGAGCAAAATCTGTTGTTTGTATATGTATAGCGAAAACCTCCGGGAACCCGTAACCGACGATTTGTTACCGGTATGAAAAAGATTGGCGAGTAACTGGCTCTGAAAGTTGTAATTGTTGCTCTGCTAGAGCATAGCGTTGCTTCTTTTACAGGTACCTCGTTTGTCGAATATCATGGACAAACAGAGCTGCAGAAATTGTATTAGAGACACGAGGTAGGTTGGTCATAGGTCTATGGTATACACACAACGCCGATCCTTATAACAGACCCAATTATGGTGTAGGAAACGAAGAGGATTGCAACATCGAGCGCAACGACTCTGTGTGTAGCAATGATAACTGTAAATAATAGCACGGCTCAAAGAACTACCATAATAATAATGAATTCAAGGTACATGGTGTACGTATCCTTAAAAAACGACCACGTACGAAATCGTGCTTTATTATACGTGCGGCATATACATATGTATGCAGGGAGTATATTTCAACTCTGCAGAGACTTCTAGGGTGTGCAGGGGCTGCTTAAACAAGCATTTTGAGGTGATACACCCATGGTAGGAAACTCATCGTAACGGCTCTGAAAAGCTTTGAAGGATTTGGTACCGCGCGCTTGTTCGTAGCGTAATGAATCAGATGCGATCACTTTTCACCCAATTTTTTATTCAGCCGTAGACAACGTTACAGAGTCCTTGTGCGAAATCAACAAAACGATAAACTTTGCAGTGAAAAAAAATAACAAAACTTTTTCCAGTGCTTCTAAACGGGATTTGAAAAAGTTTTGCTATTTTTTTTCATTGCAAAGTTCATCGTTTTGCTGATTTCACACAAGGACTCTGTAACGTCGTCTACGGCTGAATAAAAAATTGGGTGAAAAGTGATCACATCTGATTCATTACGCTACGAACAAGCGCGCGGTACTAAATCCTTCAAAGCTTTTCAGAGCCGCTACGATGAGTTTCCGATCGCGGGTGTATCACCTCGAAATGCTTGTTTAAGCAGCCCCTAAAATTTCAGTCTGTTTCTTATGATTTGAAGACACGTTTCATCCACTCCAATCGATAACTTCGTGATGTCGTAAATGATCGATAGGATTTTGAAACTTTTCGAAATCAATTATGTAAACTTTCGGGGAAATACACTTCCTAAAAACTGCGAGCCACTAATATTGAAATTCGGACCTTCGATCCGACCCTAACTGATATTCTAGCTCAACGATGAATACATTTTCCGAATCGTAATGGTTACAATAAACCTAACAGTGTTATACCGCAGTTTAACAGTTTTTATATAATTCTATACCGCACACTGCGGTCTATATGGGTAAAACGTACGATATCTATGTGGAATGAACGATTCGGGTTGATGATAAGCCGCTATCTATCTATGCCTGCGGCTCTGAACGCTTCAAGGATTCCTTTGTCCATGCGTTATATAGGTATATAAGGTAAATATATACTCATTGTTTTCCATATATCCTTGATTTTTCTGAATTGAACGAGCTTATTCAGTTCGGTTTGTTCGTTCGCTGCTGCACGTGCGCGTTTAGTGCCCTGATTGCCCACCTGGTCGAAGCAAAACGACATTTCGAAGATTTACCAGACAACGATTGATACCTTTGTTCGAGAAACGTACAATTACCTTTTCTTCGTATTCGCTTCGGACTTTTTCTAGCCATTCATTGTCAGCGCTACGTTAATACATACGCATACATACGCACCGCGAATCCATAATCAATCGGGTGAAGATATGAAAATACGTGTAATCCTGACGAGAAGAGATTCGCCCAAACCTGAAAAACTTTTTTACCGTCCGAATTGATCACCCGAACGAATTCGGACAGAAAATACGAAGGATATGTATTCTCCATATATGCTTCGATGCTCCATGTACAATCGTTCAGAATCTTGTGGCGAAAATTTGGTCTAATTTCTATCTAACTTGATATGGTAAACGGTGATGACTGTCTTCGAAACGTCCCATGCAATTCATTCCGATTCATTCTTACAATTCATTCCAAAGATTGGTTTTCGTATCCGTTCGGGGAAATTATAAATGAGAACTAATCATCGTTTTTCGCAAGCCGAAGAATAGAAGACAAAGAGGGAAAAGAACTGCGGTATAAATTGCGGCAGTAATATGGTAAAAGGACTTAGGACCTTCGTCCGTAATCGCGGTTATACTTCTCGTGACTAGAACAAGTTACGTTTCTTCCTCGGAACGAAAACCTCTGGCTGATGGTTGATGATGTACAGATAAACCCCGCGTCTTATAGTCACGACGCGATGTTATAGCACATCGTACATCTTTCTTCGCCATAAAAGTCAGGCTCGATGTCACCCCAGACCGCAAGTACTTTATTCAAGAAGAGAACGGACGGATTACCTGTAAACTCGTTCTTCCTCGGCTTAATTTAACCTTTTTTTTCAACAGCCTAATCATCAGATTTTCAAATTCACTTAACTAATATAAAAATCGTAATTGATAGTATAAAACGATTTTTCCCGCACGCTGTAGTTGAGGAATCAATTAAACATGCCAGGCACAAAGTTTCCGAATTAATTGTAACGGTCTGGTTATGCAGCAATGCGGTTAAAGGTGTAATCGGTATACCCGGGATTGACAGGTGGCCACGCGTCACATCGAACTCATTATACACGTATGTTACACCTGTACACCCGGACGGTGATTCCCTGTTGCAATAGTCGAAATTAATCGGGTCGAGACATTGTTTTCGAGGAGACCTAATCGGTTTGAAACGATGCCTGAAAGCTTTTCCACGAATGAGAATATAATTTCAGTCCTGGATTGATAGCGCTCACGTGATCGACGGAAAAACTAGTCCAGCGAGTCGAAATAAACTCCCAAATCTTTCTTCGATCGTAACTATACGGCTAATAGACCCAGAACACAAATTCCGAACTTGGAACATGTATAAAAATTCACGCGAACGATTATTGGCGCAAAATCATGGTTTCTTGTATCACAGCGTGACGCAGGTGTAAATGTATGAATGTATGTGTATGTGTATGAAATGTGGGAGGCAATGTCACCGCAGAAACGTAATAAAAGGCGTAAATCTTCGCGCTCGTGCTACCCTTCATTTGCGGTTTGTATAAACAGCTCTGTCACGAGGACATAACTTGCGAACGATGATCGTAGCTGTACAAAGAAGGAGTCGCAAAGGAGCGACAAAGGCCTCGGTATGTAACAGCTGGAACGTGAAATATAAGGCTTATATACCAGTCGGCGGTAAGGAATCGTGTCACTATGTCACCGTGTCACCGCAACCAGTGACGTCACTGCAGTACAACTCACATGGCAAATATCTGCAGATTGCGATTTATTACTACATACGTCGTGCCTATCTGCACGTGAACGTGGCGCGGTTCTCGATCCCCGGCAGACTTCTCGTACCCATACCTACCATATGGACAGCAACGTGCATATTGGTAGGTTACATGTATTCCATCTATTATGTATTATTTGTTGCAGACACATCGGAAGGACGCGTGTGCGAACCTCCTGCGGCCTGTGTAAGTATGTATCTAATCTTGGCATGCAGGATATACCTACACACACGTATGTGTGTATACGCGATTCAACCTCTTATTAGAAGCTTTCCCTTTTTAACGACGGAGTCCGCGTTGGATCCTATACCAGCTACGATGCCGGAGATTCGAGGGAAAGGTGCTGGAGTAGAAACGCGACGCTTCTTCTCTTTATTGTTAATATTATTATTATTGTTCATCATTGTTCATAACGTGGTACGATTTATTTAGGTACCTGGTTGCCTTTTTCAATTTTTCGAATTAACCTTCCCCTTGTAATAGATATAAAACCAAATATACTCCGGAGATTGACGTTCACGAGGATAGAAATCCGAGTTGGCATAGAAACTCTAGTTTGATCCCCTGGGACCTGAATTCCGTTTTAATAGAATTATGTCCAACGCGAGGACTCAGAGGTGTGAATCAGAATTAGCGCCCGCACTTGAAATTCCAATTAGCGTCTCTACATCCTAATAGATCGTCAAATTCTACTCACAGCCTGAAAAGTTTGCGAAAAATCGACTCGATTATCAATTTTGTTTCATTAAAGACCGAGAAGCTATAGATCCAAACCATAATCACTGAACGTCTCTAAATTCTAGGATCTAGAGGTCCAATCCAGAGTCTGAGGACTCTAGTCTGCGCCCGAACTTATTCAATACGGACGTAACTCTCACTTTTAGGAGCGAATCAGGGTTTCGTTAGTATATGCACCTCTAAGTCGACAGTAAGAAATTGTAGAATGAAACCTTCGGGATTTCTATTCCGTCTCGAAAACCGATCTTAAATTACCATTCTATACGTTAATAACTTGCCGTGTGTAAGATATGTGGTGTAGATGTAACGAGTAGAGGTTAGGTTGCGTAGAAGTCAAGATGGCGCTCGAGTTATATCGCGCGTTTGGTTAAATCGTAATCGTGAATCCGCAGGATTCGATCCATGCGGTTGACTGACGTAAAGCGAAAGTGTCAACGTTCTAATCGAAAGTAAATTTCTGGTGAAACTACAGCGCAGTAAGGACCGGTTTGCATTCTGGGTTGCGACCTACTTTGCGCGAGTATTTGGGTCGGTGCCGCGTTCGGCCAGGCCCAATCTACGTGCGTGTAATGTGTATAGATATAACATGAATACAGCGCTGTCGTACGTAGCTGTAATCTGTTATACACCTAACCTAGGCCCCGTTGTAGTGAAATTCAGGCACTCCTCGCTCACTCTCTCTCTCTCTCGCGAGAATTCTCGCATGTAGATGGATATACCTATAGCCCACGCTATTCGCGTTGCGCAAAATACTCAGGTGTTAAAAACGCACGGAGAATAAAAGTTCGGGAGAACCTAGCACAAAATATATCTAAGTATATACCGTATATCTGAAGCAGAAAGTAGAAGAATGTCTTGTACAGTATAATACATACCGTAGTCAGAAGAACTCGACTGAAATATGTTACTATACGATCTTTCGTAACGTAAAATATCAGTGTCGATTAGACATATGTATTTTTTTTTTTTGTATTACATTTTGTGGGTAAATTCCCCGTGAAAATCTGAGACTAAATTTCCTTTACCGAAAATTCGAGAGACCGATAGTTTCCGAGCTACGGAAGATCTTAGTCGACCAATCGCGGAGCTTATAGGTCACGTGGTCCGGGCTGCGCTGAAATTCCACTCGCGGCGAGTTGTGACGTGTCACCTACAAGTTCCGCGATTGGTCAACTGCGATCTTCCGTAGCTCGGAAACTATCGAGCCCTCGAATTTTTCGTAAAGGAAATTTAATCTTAGAATTTGACGAGGAATCTACCCTCAGAATATGGCACGCTTGACGCGAATCACCATCTATGTACGGTATATAATGGTGACAGATTATTATCGGATATAATGTATTCCGGAATCATGAGGTCGGAACCCTTTTACACGTACAATTTGAATCGATAGGCGCTCCGCAGTATTACGGATGTGTATGTAAATTTCGTTCTGTGACCGCGGGCTCTCGACGTATTATATTATCGTTATCAGCTGTTCTCGTGACAATTGCACGTATTGTATTGTATTGAATTGCATAATACAACTCTTGGTACGTGCATATCCGACGTTGCTGAAACCCGTATCGTACGTTAATGCTCTTCTTTCCTCACACCGCGCACCTACATATGCATGCTCGTATGCCAGATCGTACCTATACATATACACGCACATCGTAAACTTGATACACACTCGATTCGTCGAGGCTGTGTGACGTCATTAACGCATGTGCGCCGCGTGCGCCACGTTCCTTGCCTCGTTTGACATACTTTTGTGAGAATTACCAGGCAACACCAATAGCGCAGACCTCCTTTACCCCCAGCCGGGACTCGCCACGATTCGCTCCGTCAGCGTATTTTTCGACGCAAAAATAAAACGTCACTCGTACATAATTATTCGATTATTATGTTATCGGATTTTCTGCGATTCGTCGAGACCGATGAATCATCTTGGCTTTTCGTACTTCATTAATAAACGGTGAAAAGAACCGCAAATCTTCTTCAAAAAACAAGCAAGCCGGCTGACCTCGATGGGTCAGCTCTAGAACTTCCCGTCATGACTTTTCAGATTGAAAAAATGGTATTGTATATGAGTAAAAGGTTCAATTAAAAGAGAAAGGAATGAATTACAAGCGAAAAGTTCTAGACAGAAACTACTGGATCGATCGAATCCGAAATTCAACCAGATTTGGGTTGGAAAGAATCCCATCGATCGAGACCAAAGCCATCGAAATCCGTTGATCAGTTCTCAAGATATAATCAATAGAAATTAGTTCATCAAAAATTTTGTTCTTGGAATAACTCGAAAACTACTGGACCGATAAAATCGAAAATCTGATCAGTTCTGAGTGAGGAATAACTGCATCGATCGGTACGAGAAAGGATCAAGTCCATTCAGTCATTCTCCAGATATCGTCGGACGAAAAATTGATCGTACACACCCGGACGTGATTCTTTGAACCTCAAAACGTGGGGGATCTGGTGAAAACTGAACTTTTCATTTCCGGTTTCATTACAACAATCCCCTCTTCTTGCAACGGAAGTACTCAAATATTAAGTTCGATTTGTATAACGTCCGCAGTTCGCAATACGGTGATAGTATAAATCAGGCAGCAGCAGCAGCTGACACTGGTAATGACTCAATGGCCTTGGCCTTCTTCTTGTCATTGTCCTCTTTCACGTCATCTACAAGTGTCACACATGTATGTCCTCGCCGATGGCGAATGAATGATATTCAACGAAACCCCTACTTCCTTGTCCGTCGTGCTCCAGGCGTCGAGTAGAATAAAAGAAAAGGAAAAAAAAGAGAAAAACTTTTGCCATTTATTCCCATCGATAAGAAGCAAAAAGTTCATGTTTTTCAAAGTTTTAATAACACTCGACGATAGCTGTACCACATATTTAAACTCGCTCTGTACAGCGAGGGAGAGAGAGCGAGATTGTATCCGTAGGAGAATGCCGAAGGTTATTCCTGCCATTTTAGTATGTATTTTGAAACCTTTCCTTTGATCGTCGAAGGTCTGGTCTGCAACGCAGGTTAGTTATTCCAGGCGATATAATAATACGTATAATGTTTGAGTCGGTTACGAAAGCTGTTTGTTTTTTTATTCTCCAACGTTTATATAAACGAAAAAATCGAACCCACGAATCTAAAGAGAATTCGAAAAGATTCGAACATGAGGCAGAACCAAAAATTTTTCTAATCTCGTGCATCAAACAAAAGAAAAAAGAAGGAAAAAAAAACGCCGGATAACATATTGGTGACAACCCTTCGAGCCAAGGAACTCGAGCTTTGAGTTTGAAATTCGAACCAGCAGCCGCCTCGATCCGTTGTCTCAAAAAATAAGAAGAAGTTAAGAAAAAAAGGGGGCATGCCGATACACCCGGGTATATTGTAATACAGACGACAGAGTAGCAGCTGTGCAGCTGATAGACGGACAGCGGTTTTATTGCAATTTCTTTGTGCGTTGGTATTCGTTATCTCCAACGAGACCGGTAAGGCACGTAAGTCGATAATTGTCGCGTAGGCTGGAGGCGGTGCGGTATGACGTCACTGTGTATGCACTTGCAGCAGGCAAGCCGCAGCGACGCGATGACCTTGCACGTGTGTGTGCGGGAGAGAGAAAGAGAGTGAGCGAGTGGGTAGGAGGGAGAGAGAGAGGGAGAGAGAGAGGCTTCTTGCGGCTTACGGTTTTCGATTTACGATATACGATTTACTGCTTACGTACGCGGTTTACGACCCGGCATGCTGCTGCACGCCCGATCACTCGACCCGGAAGAACACGTGGCGAGTTGCAGCTTAAATGACGAGAGACGAGAGACGGAAGAGGAAAAAGTTAAGAGGAAAGACGGCGCCCGGCTAAAGTTGATTTATATTAATACACGTACGAGTCCCGCGCGAGCTAACATCTTAAGTTATGCCAATTACCAATTTGTTGCAACGGCTGTTCGAATATGATATGAATATGAATTTTTCCGAGAAACTGGTTACAGGCGAGTTAAGTGTGAGAAAATTTTACGAATTGTTTATCATTTTGTAACGGTCATTTCGAGGTTTAAAAAATTGAGAAAATTCGTTGAGACAATTAAAGAAAGAGGTAGGTATATTATATCGATACAAATGAATGGATATTCGCTGATATAAATAAATATGAATTTTCCTCGACATTCATATCGTCACCTGGTGTACCAAAGCGTCACACCGTTGCCTTTCGATCCTCCCCAAAAATCATGCAGAGATTAAAATTCGCATATGCATTTTTTTATTAATCCAGAGAAATGAGACGCTCGTAAACAATTTGAGAAATAATTTTTATAACAATGGCGTAAAATGGTAACAAATGTTTGCACGATAGACCGGATCGAAGCTAAGCTTGCGTATGGCGACATTCTCTGTAAAGTAGCTGCAACGGGTAAGTATATATACACAACCGGTGTCGAAACGAGAGAAATGTTTAGAAACTCCGAAGCTCGAGCGCGCGTACCGATTTAATCGTAATTTGCAACGACTGCAGGATCGTCAATGATCGAGTTGCCAAAGAGTATGGGTATAGCCGTGGTATGACCCAGATTTATCGCCGTATAGACCTTCTAGCAGGCCGTCCTCGAAAAACAATGCGTTCCTTACATATCCTTCGGTGTTCGTATGTTTATCGAATTCCTTCAGAGATAAAAATATTTTCTGCTATCAGCTGTCGTACCGCAACAGCAACCGCGAAAGAAAAGTTTGATATCCGTCATTCGTTATCCGTTATCGCCGACCTGGTGACCACTGCACGTGCGTGACATCGAAGGACGGAGAGATGTTTGTCACCACTAATCTCCACTCCCTCCGGCTTCTCTCTCTTTCCTCTTTACTCTTACTGGCTTCGCCAGGATATCAAGAGAAGCTAGGAGGGTGCAGGTATATCAATGATATGCATAATATGGTCGTTGACCGCGGGTATATTCGACAAGATGATGTTATCGCGGCGTGATATTAATTTCGGTTAATCATTGTCACACCCCGTACCTAAAAGCAAATAAACGAAAGACAAACAAGGCCGACGACTGTTTTTTTCCATTTTTAAACACCATTAGCGCCGATCTTTCGGACTTGTGAGGCTGATATTTACTTTAACGATAATCGCCTACGCTGCACCTACCTAAACGAATAGTTATACCAAGCACTGTGGTGTGGTGTGGCATAGGTAGCTCGCGGGGGCGCTCGTAGGTACACAGCGAGTAGCGCCTGCGGTATTCTAGATGCACGTGCCGGCGCATAGCAACTCTTCGAACGCAATGGCGACTCGGAGGCGATGGGATGCGGTTCCAGCGCTTTTCCATATACTCGAAAAATCATACCACGGGAATGATATGTATTCGGAATAACGAATTTTTCTTCGGTGAATTTTTTTTGTTTGAATTAACGAAGAGCGGCGACAAAAAAATTTGAAAAAAAAACAAGCAAAATTCAAAAAACTAAGAAACACTTCCTCGCCATCCCCCGCTCTTCGCGATCATCCAAACGAAAACGATCCACTGAAGGTGAATTCGATTTCGAATCATTTTTTGCCCGGGGATGATTTTTGTCCTATACGACATCACCTTCGGGATGAAGCGTGAAGCGGGGGCGGCGGACGAGGAGGCAGAAAGTTGAAGGCAGAAGGCACGTGCACTGCAGCTAGGCCGAATAGCCTCCCTCCAAACTCCAAAGCCGTAGGTTAAGTTACCATGCGAGCTAACTTGCCCCGGTGTCTATATACACGATATATACATGTATGTGTACATATAACTATATATATGTATCCGTATACCTACATATGCAACGTACACCCACGACACTGTGTATCCCGTAGATATACATAGAAAGATATATAGATATACATGTATTTACCACATAGGAAACATTGTATGTGTATATATATATATATATATATATATATATATATATATATATAAATATATCTATTGTTTACTTTCGGGACAGGGGTTATAGAAATTTATTTATTCAACACATACTTTGAGGACACCAGTATACTTTGGGGACTGTCCTCAAACTATCTATCTATCTAATGCATAGTTTGAGGACAATTCCATAAAATACGGTCCTGAAATCCGTCAAAAAACAAAAACCACAACACACGACTCAGTGCGAGGACGCACCCGAGTGTTATCATAGACCGACTATAGGCAGTATCGTAATTAGGCGCCCAAAAAGTCGACAGTCCCAAAACATACTTTTTACATGTTTATATATATATATATATATATATATATATATATATATATATATAGAACTATGTGAGTTAGGCTTCGTCGAGGTCCGGTTCTGACTTCGAGAAAAGAAAAGACATGGTGGGACATCTGGCCGCGGGGCCCTCCGGTGTCAACGGACCCATTTCACAGTTTCAATCCAAAACTCACGGATCCTAAATTACAGCTTCGGACGTATTACGGCTTTTGACGATACCATGTCTATGCGGTGTAGGTGAATCCTCTGATCTAATACGAAATTTTGTAGAGAATTTTTTCTTCTTTTCTTTTCTTTTTCGAGGATCTGTTTTTAATTTCATTACTCTCAGGTCTCCTCGCCTTATCCGTGCAACGTTATCGTAATTTCTCTCGAACAGGGATACTGCTCCGCAGCGCAGCGATAACCGTACGGTGCTCACGTGCGTGAAACGCGTTAATCTTTTTTCTCCAATTTGAGAATCACGAAATTTTGACCGAATTAACGTCACGGAACATGATCCGTCGATAGATTTTCAAAAAGTTTCAGACAATCTAGAATTTCCGGAAAAGTTCAACCTTGGCACACTGAAATTCCGCAAGGCTGGCATGCAGACAACTCAAAGCTCCGAAAGTCTCCCAGAAGACCCAAAAAACCGCAAATTTCGGTCTATTTCTCATAATACGAAAACAAAAAATGGTTCAGTCTAATCGAGACGCTCTTTAAGGAAACCTATTTTATCTACTTCAATCGATAACTGCGATGTCGTAAATACTCGAAAGGATTTTAAACTTTTTCTCGTGAAAGAACATCTCAGGACGATTAATTTGACCACTTATTGATTTCGGTGCGATTAATACAGTCCGAGTTATCGAACACTGAAGGAGAACATGCGTGAATTTCATCCGACATATGGCACGTAATCTATGAAGTACACATTGCAGGGAACGAAGATAGGCACAGCATCCTCTTCTGACGTCAATAAGGGTCTAATTATATACACATATTTTTTGTGACTCGTACATATATGTGCGTGTCTGATCGCCGACAATCATACGTATGTATCAACATCATGAGTATATCGCATGTAAAAGCCATTGAGGAGAAATGAAAAGACGAAAGGGACGAAAACCAAAAACGTAAATCGATAAGGAAAAGAAACTAAAAAAGAGTTCGAGTGAAAAAATTCAGAAATGATCGATCGAGACGAAGAAAAGAATATGAAGGTATATCGTGCTTGTACCAGAGGCTATGCAGCTGGCTACACTGATTTCCTGAATAAATCCAAAAACGGAAGCGCGCGGAGAAGGAAGTTATTTATAACTCATCTTAGCTCCGGGGTCCTGACGTTTGCTAGTTAAGCTACCGCGGCGCAAGAGACCGGCCCAATAAGGGTCGCTGCACGTGTACAGATGCAGGACTTCCTAGACTGACGTCATCGGCCTCGATTACCAACTATAGGAATCTCGCGAATGCGAATTCAGCCTGCAGGACAACTATTCCCACGCAGGCGGGATGGCAGCTTAGGATAAGCGACTGTACGTATGTACAGGTATATCGAAGATACGGAGAATGCTGCGGTGGAATCGTCGTGGCAAAGGAAACGCGTCGAATCCAAGATCCGAGAGACGCGAATCTAAGAATATTTTCGAGAACGAATTTTCCGTAAAAAAAATTGAAAAAAAAAATATATATTTATACCGTATATTATATCTATACCTATAATACGTAATATACCATCGCAGATTTATCAGGCTGCGGTTTACAGTGCGGGAATAAACATTTCGAAAAAGGATCGTTGTAGGATAGTCACAGCTGGGAATAACGCCGATAACGGAGAAGCCCGGTATGGTTACAATACCAGTCTTTGTCCTTGCGTTTTCTCGCGGCATATATTCAAAGCGATTCCTTTTACGCGGATAAACCGGCAGGGTGCGCCGATGACTGAGCACTCTACTCTGCTACACCGTAAATTCACAGGTTCTTTTTTTCTCCTCTTTCTCGTTATTTCATATCCTTAGAGGTACGGGGAAATACATATTTCGATTTTCACTTCTCATGGAACAGTAATCTCGATTAGCTAAAAATTGGACCTTAATGAATCGAACAATCTCCCAAATAAAAGCCACGAAGAGCTAACAGAGACGGGTGTTCGATATCCTATGCAATAAATTACCGCTCGACCTTGAGTTACGTGAAAAAAATTCTGCTGCGTGACTGTTCTACGTTTAGATTCCACTTTTTGAACGATCGCTGCTCTTTAATACATCGGACCCGAGTTGAATCTGGGTCAGGCGTCTTTCCGAAACGATTCGGCCACGCGATCGGCGACCCGATATAAATGTACCTACACAGAGGTCAATCGTAGTACAGAGTTGATACCACCCATTTTTTGTCGGACTGGGATGGTGTCACTGATCGATCTCTGTATAACAGGGTACCTATTACTATGTAGCAGCACGATACTTTCGATTGTAATCAATCGCAGGTATACAGGTATAATAATTAATATACCACTGTTTCGGCCCGTTGCACTCGCCTGAGCGTACGCTGCATGGATACACGGTGTAATTATCCTATAAACGCAAAGTTTCGCAACTTTTATTATAATGATAATGACAAACGAGCTCTGGTATATTCAGCTGTAGGTATATATATTCGCGAGTCGAATAATTAATATCCTATAATTTAATGCAGCTGCGCCAGTCTAGGAGATTTAATTAACTGAAAGTCTTCCGTAATTCTTGCTCTTCCGCGAGTATTAAAAATTACATGGATTACACGGTACATCAAGAGCAAGAAGCAAGCATATATATGGCCGTCGTAGTCGACAACAGAAAACGAAGACTAGTTTGTTCTCCCTGATTTTTCGATACTTTTGGGTTCAATTATAGCGATTCAAGTCAAACGGTCTATATTTTCAGGGTAGATCCCTTGCGAAATTCCAGGACTAAATTTTCTTCACCAAAAATTCGAGGGCTTAACAGTTTCCGAGTGACGCAAGATCGTAGTTGGCGGATCACAGAATTCAAAGGTGAAACAGCTACAGGGCTAGCCGTGAGTGGAAGTTGAGCGCAGCCCGGTCCACGTGACCTATAACTTCTGTGATTGGTCAACTAGGATCTTCCGTAACTCAGAAACTATTGGTACCTCGAATTTTCGGTAATAGAAATTTAGTCTCAGATTTTCACGGAGCACCTACCCTCAAGTAGTACATTCGATCGAAAAGTTTTGTTTCCAACCTTGTAGCTAGGCAGGTATTATTATTGACGAGTAGCTAATTTTGCCGCTCTACGAATATAGGAATCAGACCGGTCCAAAGAACAGGTTGTATAAAAGGTTATACACGAACACCTGGAGCGTTACATATTCCGCAGCCATACGTATACCTATATCTACGATCTGTTAAAACTCTGAAATTTATATATGCGATTGCATACGTAATACACGTATAGTGTATACACATGTACACTGAGTTAACCGATTCCGAAAAATGATAAATCCGAGATTAAATACAGCGTTATTTTTTCGGCCGCAATAATAATGATAATTGCATCCGCCTACAGCTGTAGGTAGAGATCTGTCAAGGTCAGCTGTACGATATAGTTCGTTAAAAGAGAATCGAGTCCACCGCAATATTAATATAAGCTCTACGCCCTCATTTACACAAATTGTACATACTACATACGTATACACATCTGCATAGATATATATTATACATAGATATATATGCATGAATATATGTATTCATTGGTGTTGACGAGGAAACCGTATAGTTTAGAAGTACCGTAAATCGTGGAGTAGAGAGCATTGCGGGAAAGTTTCTTTTAAAACGCTTCCACTCTCGCGTAGTATCTATGTAAGCAACTCGACTCGACACGACTCGACTCGACTCGACGCGACGCGACGCCGGCACCCAGCTGGCTGTTCTAGTTCGAAGCCACCTACTCTCACTTTTGCTAGATGTCTGACCTATGCTAGCTTGTCCTAGTTGCGGCTAGGGAAGTAGATACTCTGCGAGATATTAAGAGGTAATATAATTGCAAACGGACGGCCAGCTCTTCGGCCCTCATTGTTTATCGTCTAAGGTGTCACGATGGAGTCCAAGTCCGTATATATAGTGACCTGGAAAAAGGGAGAGAGACAAGCCAGAAAATACGACAATGATTCGCTTCTATATACCTTTCTTGTTTCATAATTCTTAAAATCTTATCGTTTCCTAGATTATTATCAAAGCGGCTCCAAGATGTGTGTAACGTATCGATGCAATGACGGGGGAAACCCCCGGTGTTATTTTCTCGTTATATCAACATGATACTTAATTGAAGCTTCTCTTTTTCACACTTTTGACCATACGTATGTATATTATCGCGACTGGGACGTTTTAAACGCCATGAGATAAGAATGGGAGAAGCTGCTGCTGCTGCTGCCGGACTCTCCCTCTCCCTCTCTCTCCCTCTTTCGCTCTCTCTCTTTCTACCAAGTTGCGTAACGTATTTATACCGCGGGCGGCATTGTGTGTGCGGAGCTACGTTCGTCCGTCACCACATCTTCGCTCTTGACTATAATGTGTAGGTATAGCGTAGCGCGGTAGCGTAGCGGGATTCAATATAGCATAACAACGCGAGCTCTGCGTGTATATAGGTATATACCAGCGCGTAATAAATACATATGTTACTTGAAACAAGTATATATCTTATAGCCTGACTGTGTTCCCTATACATATATAAATACAAACAATTATACCTATAGGCATTAGACGCGACAAGACGCGAGAGCGTAGATCCAACCTACGTAGGTGGCTGCCATTTTGAACGCGCATACTTAACGCGCGCATGCGGTCTTACGCAAATTAGAAACGTAGGCGGAAAATTACGACCCAGCTGTTGCATGGGCTTCGAACGATAAGCGATGATAATTGATTTACAATTTACAATTCACAATACTCAAGAGTGAATAGCGAGTGCAGCGCGTAGGTATGATATGATCGTTCGAGCCTTACGAGTTTATTTCCAATTTTCCTTATAGCATTGCAGTGATTTTCATAAAAATTTTGTCCAAACATTTTGATCATTTGTTTCGTTCGTTATTGTCGTTAGACAAGTCGTATTGTCAGCCTGTACACATGTATATATACGTAATATACGCGGTTAGGGTTTTAAATCAAAATACGCACCGCGAGCCCGTATCAAGCGACTCAATTATGAGAGTGACCATCGCGGGGGCTAGTGGCCGGCAGATACGCGTCGTGACGTCACACTTGCGCGCCTGCGCACGTACCGTGTTTACGAAGTCGCGTAGCGCGGCGGCAAGAAAAGCCGGCCGGTTTTCGTGTTCGGTAGAAGTGTGCACGTATATATACATATATAACTACGTTACTATGTATCTTTAGATCGCGCGTCGCGACGCGAGATCTTCAGCTCCGACTGACTTTTACCCCGTTAAACGCGACTTCGTGTATCTTATACACATCTTGTGCATCCTGATGACATCTTATAGGTATACACCGTCGTTGCGATGATATCGGTGTTGATGTTGATGTTTTTGTTTTTACAACCAAGGCATACGCTGCTGTCATGCGCAGTATAATCTTTTATTTCAAGTATATATTTTTAGCGTAAATATTTTTCATTGCTATACGAGATAAGGAATATCGAATAATATATATATTGTATATACATATAAACATAAATATATATATATATATTTATCATAATTTAAAATAGGTATTCCCGAATGAAAGTCAAGAGTCACGTTTTTCGTGAAAGTCATCAATTTTTTAAGAATATAATAATTATCTACATAGATTTGTGAAAAAGGTGCGGCAATTCTGTATCGAAATGACGCTATGACTAGATATTTAATAATCAACCGTTATAGAAGCTATGGACGTAGGTATAGATTTGTATGAAAACGGTGAAACGCGTAGGTAGATCGTAAATAAAAACCTACGACTATGTATAGAAAATAGGCTAGATCGAATGTATCTACGAAAAACAAATCGCCGGTAGTATATAGGTATACAGAAAGAAATTATTCCTGATTCAAATCTATGGATACCTACCTACTGCAACAGCTAACACGACGGCTACCGTTCACCGTATAACTGTCTGTGCACTCCGCATAAGATCTGACAAACAACTCCCGCAAGAGAGAAGAAAAAAAGACAGAGAGAAAGAGAGAGCGAAGGGAAGAGGAGAGAATTGTTTAAACGGTAAAGCAAAACTGAACCGAACCGTAGTACGGCATAATACGGGTGGTCGCGAGTTAGTCGATCGCGTTAAACCGAAAAATATATTCGGTAGCGAAAAGAAGGTGAAAAATATTCGATCCAACACCGTACGCAGTGTTTGCGCCGGCCCTTGACTCCCGGCTGACGCGATGAGTCCCGTTCAGCGACCCCCGCAAGTTTAGCGGGCGTTCAACCGAATCTATACCTACGTGTGGCCGATGGCGCGCGTCGTCCGATGCGATCCGTGTAGTAGAAAAACCGAGGCGGCTTCCCCGAAATTGAGGACCTGGGGGTCATTTTTTGCAATTAGGTAGAAAACTCAGCTATTATATATACGTATATCGGTAGGTACATATTATGCCTATATCCACGGCCACGGTAATGTTGTTATTATTATTAGACACGTCTAGGTAGCTGTAGTATAGTGTACCAGCTATTTCGCTACGGCGTTGGTTGAACGAAGCAAGGGAATCTCGAACGAGTTTTATACCCAACTTGCGTATATGTATACACGTGATATTCGTATAGTCTGTGCGTCTATGCGGTAGTAGACGCGTGTATACCTACGTTCGTATGGGTATACACGCGGCTGACTGGTGAACGCGGGATCTCGCATGAGCGCGTAGTAGGTAATGATAATAATTATAATAATAATGACGTAGCGCACGCACCGGGCAACAGAACTCTGTTGCCTTTGCCCGCGCGCGTCGTTGATCGTAGCTACGAGCCACGAAGCTCACATCACGGTCGCCCCGTTCCTCGTCCCCCAGGTCGTTCAAGGCTCTTTTTCCGCCAGCGGCTGATTTGGGGAGGAGCTGCTAACTTAGCCGAGCCGGCATTCACCTCGTTACGCACGAAAACCGCGCGAAATTCAATCGTCACTGTAGTCAACGTTACCGTACGATCTCGTTTTGTCCTCATGCACTCCCGCCCCGGCCGTTACTTGCACTTTTAAACCTCGCACGCTATACACGAGGGTTTGGTTCAAATACTTTCCGACAATTTTAGCTGTACCTCGAGTCAGCTGCGTGTAACGATTATTAAATACCTACTTCGTGTCGTTCAAAGTAAGACAGATATATAGGGACAGAGATGTGCACGAGAGTATCCCGCGTAAACACCGCATTAATCAGAAAATTTAATTTTCGTGACCTCGTTCCTAAACTGTATTAAATAGATGCCCCATTTACGGTTCGCGCATGCGCAGGTGCCGATGCCGGTGCCGTACGTACGTACGTCTCTCTCTCCAGATAGACGAGATTCATTCGGCCAGTGTGCAATGCCCTCGTTGTACGCAACGAGGAGGAGCCGGTTGCCGGCCGAGGAAATAAGAACTAATGAAGACTAGGCGGTTTAAAAAATCCAGTATAGTCGGCTACGAGCGTTTTATTTGACACGCATACACTTCCTTGTGTGTTTGTAAATCAGTCAAAGTTACTTACTTCCATATACGATCGAATCGGTCCAACGACAAAAGTGTCGCATGAGTATTACAGGACACGCGTGAAGCGCGCTGAATTATTGTTTTAGTTTGACGCTTTGAACCGTTCTAACTAACGGACGGCTACGTTCACGCTTTGGCTCTACGGGTACGGGGAGTCGCACTACGATGCGATGGCCGCGCTCACTCCTGTTATGGGCGCGGCACGGCACGACGCCGCGTGGCCAACAAACTCGTGCGGCGTTAGAAATTAGAATCGGCCGGGTGTCGCGCGCGCGATATGGGCCGACCGACACATTCTTATTCCAAACCCGTCCTCACAGAGCCTTTATAGCATATACTTCGGTCAGTATGGGCTCCGTACCTCACCTACCTACCTACCTACCTACCTACCTACCTACCTAGCGAGCAAACTAACTGGTCCGGAGTGAAACGACTTGTTTACAAATGACGGGGAACAAAGTAAAATAAATTGCACTCTATCGGTCTGGTGTTATTAGAAGAAAAAAACGAAATAAAGAAAAGAAAAGGAAATATGTTGTATTTAATTGTTATAACAGCTATTTAGATGTCTATATATACATATATATATATATGTACTGTGTACACTATATTAGGTCTGCTTGTATAGATATATTATATCTATATCTTTCAGGGTCGGTAGCTAGATAAATAATCTATGGCGTAGTTTTAAAGGTAGGTAAATGGTTTTGTAACGAGGTACGAAGTTCAAGTTTGAATTGACCTCGGGATGACGTGTGACGCGGACACGGTTGCACCCGGTCCGGATGAAATACATCGTATACCGTGAACATAGTTATCGAAGAATGAGCGCATGCCGCTGCGCGGTATATTATACGGTATCTGCGGTGTTTGTACACCAAGGGCTACTAGTGATTCATTTCGAGTTAAAGTTTGTTGGCCTTGCCACACAGAGCCAAGCATATTGCTTCGGTCATCTGTTTCCTGTAGGGCATTGCCGTTGAGTCAGACTTATCCGCGTCTGCTGCTTTTCGTGCATACGATAATGCACAGCAGTGTCACTGGCATACGTTCATATGATGCCATACAGCTATGAAATACGATGTATATATGCGTATAGGTATATCCCACTTACTACACTCCTCCGGTACTACCGCGATCCCCACGCGACGCGGATAAAATGACATTGAAACACGAGTCTATGTCTACACGTGAACATATTATGTACATTGGGGCGATTCTAATGAAAAAAAAAAAGAAAAGACGAAAAGAAGAGATAAAGGCGGAAATTTGAGTTATTTAATTCCTCGTCGATTTCCTTGATACTTTTGACTAGAAAATATAATAGGCTGTGTAAAGAGGTGTGTGTGACTCGCCGGAAAAATAGACCTAAATTTTCAACCTAAAGATCCCAAATATTTTCGTGATATTAAAATATAGGCGTGTATACAAAACGTGCTGTTTGCGGACCCGTGCTAGCTGATACAGACGTATAGTTTACGCAGTAAAATGTTTTCCCCGACGAGTTCCGCGTCATTCTTTTTTTTTCTAACTCTGCAGCATGTACTAATAGTCGCGTTATCTCTCTCTTTCTCTTCCTGTCTCGTCGCGACAACAGACAAATGCCAGAGTAAATATGAACGTACGTAGGTATATAGATATACATAGTTTCGCAGCCCTCGTTCAGGTTACGTTATAAGTTTTACCCAAAGTTCACCAAAACTAAATCTATTTTTAGATTTGGTACTCGGTTGCTTCGTCACGTGACCTCCGCTCGCCACGGCCTGTCATCCTGCACGCTCGTGGAGAGCGTTAATACGGTATTATATTATTCGGCTCGAAATGTACGTTCAGCGGTTTCTACTCCGCTATACATACACGCGTATGCGCACAAATAATTATCATTATATACTGGTTTGTGGTTGATTCTGCGCGGTGACGTAGCAGGCAATCGGCATATTCATATATAGGGATATACCCGAAATAACATTTTATTCCTTGAGCGTCACCGGACAAAAAAAAAAAAGAAGGAATTAAGTAATGAATGTTGAAAAATCATCTCGACAAACCTCCTGTCCAGTTGGGGCGATGAGAACGTCAACCTCGTCGAGATTGTCCCGATGCTGAGTCACTTCGGCCTGTATTTCCCGTCCGTTGAAGGTCAGGTAGACTTTTTGACCGGGTACAAGTTTTGCGCCGGTTACAGACCCGAATCCCGGACCAATCAAGTCACAGTCGGAATATTCCGTGCTGGGATTTGGTGGACGTCCAACAGGAACAGGGTCAAATCTTACGGAATAGCGGGTCTTAGGGGTAATGCTAAGACCGGGCTCGGACGCCATCGAGGCCGGCGTCTTTACGGCGTGAATTACACCGCTGTAATACATCCCGTCTTCGCCTGGCGCGCAAACCCGCGTACCAATTATGCTCCGCTTAGCCAATCTCTTTCCTGTTGACATTCTGTTGTTTTTACACCTCCCACGATCGGCGGCAGCTATACGCAACAACGTTCGAATGTGCCGGTGAGAGTGCAGGGTGTAATAAATAAGAGTCTCGCGGTAGGGTGGGTATATGAGTTTTGCAAGTTTCAAGCACTGAACGGAATTCCTACGTCCTAGAAATTTTCTTTGTCGCGTGATTGAAGACGCTTAGAAATCAGAGTCTCGTCGAAGGGAGCGGAGGTGAGGAGAGAAATCGCGTTTTTTTTCGAACAACAAAAAGAAGACGGAAAATAACAAAAACGTTAAAAACCGAATGAGAAATAAAATAACGCTATATAGCGTATCTATTTTTATGCGTTTCAACGATGTCGTGGATTTTCGTGATTTTTTTCGAACCAAGTGTCAGAACGTTGGAAAGAAGCCGGCACTGAACACGTAGTTTGTATTTTTATATGTATATGTATGTATTTTATATAGGTATATGTATATGTATATTATTATTTTCCATCAACTATGAGTATTAAACACATGAACAAATCACTCGCACAATAAACACTGAAACGCGGCTCGTTGCGCACTTAGATTTCGATGTTTTCTCCTTATAATATTTCTTCGAACTTTGTTTTTCACCGTGGACCCGTCTCGATCGAAAGGTTGTTGAAAAAGTTAAAAAATCGGCCTATAGAAGGCGAGGTGGCCTCCGCGGCCTGAAGCCTATCGCGGCGTTCACTGAACTCGTATCAACAAAGCGGCGTGCTCCGTGACTTGTATTTGTCAGGCCGTTGTCCACATGTTTTATATTTTCAACGATAGCAGTATCAAAGACGTATAATTCTTTGCACTTGGCAGACAGCATAATACAGAGTGCGATTTTGCGGCTTGTATTCTCAGTTAGCAAGTTCCTCGAGTAAAGACAAGCGAATAAAGCAATTTAAAATATGTTGAGCGACAGCGTATGACGCACAGCTGAGCGGCCGGGAGGGACTGAGACCAAGCGGCTTTCACTGCGCCGGCCGGCCGCCCGGGAAAAACAGCTGATAGATAACAACAAACCCACGTGACCCGGCCTCGCGCGCCCATTGGCTGACGCGTCTGACCTACTTACTCCCATTGGTTGCTCCCACCGAGGGCAAGGAGAACGGGAAAAAATTTCAGCCTAGAACTAGGCAAAGCCTACGAGCCTTGCCGGGAGGCCTTCCACCGATCTCTCTACCATAATGAATTGTGGAATATCCACAAGTAGCTGGAATGTAAATGGAATTACAGCCGGAATCGCGGCTGCCTTGTGTACTCGACTTTGTCGAACATATGATACATATATCGCATTCGCGTTCGTATCAAACAATGCATTTTCTCGACTCAGCTGTCAATACCAAACGGCCATTTTGTATCAGCTGAGAAGTTAGAAGCCGGTGGTGACGAAACGCCGCGAGTGGAGCCTCCGTCGCAGTGGCCACGAACCTCCCCCCCTCCCATACCGCCGCACCATTTCCCCTCAATGTCTTTCTGTCAGCTGGTAGTGGGATTGCTGCGAGTTTAATGGAAGGGGAAGGGCGCACGGCTCGCTAGCAACACGAACGGTCGGCATTGTTGCAACGCGCCTTCGTATTTTCGTTGTCAGGACTTCAGGGGGAGGCGAGCCAAAGCTGACTCGAAGGCGACGCCGCACCAACGCCTAGAGCAGCCTATCCCTAGATTTATTTCCGTGGACGTTGCGCAATGTGCGTTGGATGACAGCTGTTGGCTTGCTCGCGCCTAGAAGTTGTTGGCAACGTATTGCAGCAGCGCGTGTAGATTATGGCGGCCATGACTGCCGTTACGCACTGCGTTCTACTTTTGTATTAATAATTCCTTAATTTCATCGCCCCTTCAGAATAACGTCGAAACAGACGATATCGCATATACATATGTTATCGTCGTCTTATACATACATTCTACATTTTCTTTAACAACAAGTCTGAATGTCAGACTCTACGATTGTTTCGACGAATCTCTTCGCCTTCTGTGAGCTCCCCTCCCTTGGTTTGCTCGCAGTAATTCAGAACGGGCCGCGCGCCGGCCGGCCGGCCGGCCGGTTCCGTAGCTGGGCTCGCACTCCGCCAAGGAATGTAAATTACGCAAACCCAATTTACCGTTACCTCTTTTATTCACTCGGCTTAGACAGCTAGTCCAGTTGACGGTATAATGCGCTTACGCTGCATTGACTAATAGCAAATGACGATTGTGCCGTCGCATTGTTTCAAAAATGACGAACGACGTAGCGCGTCATCAAAAATAATTACCCGCAGACGGTGCGGTTTTTTTCAACTATTTTTAGCTAATGTCGGTCTTGTAGTTAAGCGATAAACATATGAAATACAACACTTTTACTTTCGTAATCCAAACTTGAAAGGCTTTCAACGCACAACGAACAATTGATTTTTTAATTCACTATCTAAACGCGCAGCAATTCAGTACGAGGCACATGAAGCTTGACATAATAAAATCCGGCAATGTTTTGCATTCGACGAATTGATGCATCCCTTAACGAGTTCAACATGTGCCTTTAAAAATATACTCGACGTAATTGCCTCCGAGGTTTCCTTAATACTTTACAAGGTAAAACTAATTATAATGTCCCCGACATTATACCAAGTTTAGTATTGTCGAGGCTGAATTATATTAATTGTTCTAAAGGTTGGTCATTGCGGTACTACCATTATTAGAAAAATTCAAGGAAAATCATAAGGACGGAAGGAATTATGGGCTTACGGCCTTACGCCGTTCTTCTCATGCGTAATATAATTATACATCCGAATAGTTTAGACCCTCCTGGTATAACACATAACGTGCGGTACCATTGCTTCAACTCTACAGCATGAAATTGGGTATGTCAGAATCGTGGCGCTACCAGCTGGAAAATGAAAGCAACGAATCCAAAGCTATGAACCGTACAATCGGCAAGGTAGATTTCTCTCAATCGTCGACTGACAAGGATGCGTCATAATTTACTACATGGCAATGGAATAAAGTCCAATGCGGCACTTTATTCGTTCGAAAATTCTTGGGATTCGTATCGCTATTCTCGTGACGTGTCCCTGATATTATCAGCTGTCGTATGCCAATACCTAAGAGTACATAACACCTTGTCGAAACCTTGTTCGATTTATCTTACGAGCTAAACATCAATGGCAGACTCCATTTTGTACCATATTTTCTCTTCGTCGTTTCTACAGTTCGCAGTCATACTGATAATTGTAAACAAATCTCTGTCCCACACACCCAGAGAACTATTTCAATACGTTGCAGAAGGTAAAGTTTTTACCCAAACATTATTGCCAGCCCAATGTCTTCGGCGGTTCACTATTTCCCAATAATGCAGCCAACTGTAGAACTGCAACACCCAGAAATATAACTGTGCACATAACCTCGATCTGTATCAGTCAAAGGTCCGCATTTACTGTCAGTTCAGTTCGCTCACACGCGCGTAAAATTGCATAATTTGTTATCAATTTCGCTAATTCCCTTCATTCGTATGTTTGCATCGCACGTTAATCACTCCGTGAAGATGTTATGAAACAATCATAACCTTACAGGTGACGAGGTTTCTTATCAAGTTTCACTCTTAATCCTCTTTTGATTCGGGTCAGGTGTATAATTAATCTGTATTTTTTCTTAGACTCGCATAATTTGTCAGCGATATTTATTGGCTAAATATTTTTTAAGATCCTGTACCAGACTTTGTTCTGTGTCGCCAATGCGGTGGTGATGTCGTAGATCCTCACTATATAATTAACCAGCTAAGTCCTGAAGCTCTAATAAGAGGCAACCAGACTTTATTCGGCAGACCAGAGATCGAGGTCCAGCTCCTTTTCAATCCGTTGGGGATTCAATTCTACATATTCACCGCAAAATTTGCTAAATGTATCGGCGTCAGTGAAACTGTGAGTTAAAAGTATCTAATTTTCTTTCAAACAATCAATCCTCAAGACTTTTTGACTAATTGTTTGCCTTCTTATGAAATTTAAGGCAAACAAATACAGCGCATATTTTTAACAAGGAATAAAATTGTGTTAACAGAGTTTAATAATGAATAGTACTATTAGATACTACATATTCATTAGGGTGGTCCTTAATTTGGGATTGGCAGAATTTTTATCAAGATGCCCCTCTAGCCTGTTCTTAATAATTGAAAAAAAAGTGTGCAAAGTTTCAATCCCTTATATAAATGGGAACACGTGCACCGCCCAGCCTCAGTTTTTCCATTCGGGTGAAAGAAATTCTTACCAAGGCGGTTGATAAACATTGGATCAACGTGTTCCCATTGATGTAGGGGATTGAAACTGCACATTTTTAAAAAAATCATTTGGAGCATGTTAGGGGGGGTGTCTCAATAAAAGTTCTTTCAACCCCAAATTAAAGACCATCCTAGTATCCATGTCACGTCTACAGTAAGAATTTTATATGAAACTTGTTTAAAAATATTATTATTCCTTCAATGTTTCAGTGGCAAGATCATTATTCCTGGTTTCCGGGATATGCGTGGAAACCTTGCTTCTGTATTCAGTGTGGAACGCTCTTAGGATGGTAAGTTGTAATTTCATTAAATGATGAATAGTTTTTTTATAATACAAAAAAAAGCAGGTATAATATTCTCTAAAAATTACTTCCAGGATGTTTGAACCTTTGAGAACTGCAACGGATGACAGAAGTTTACCATCCAATGAAGGATTCTATGCGTTAATATTGGACAGTGTAATCAGTGAGACTTGTATGTAAGAGCAATATTTGCTTCAAACCCTTTGATTTGACTCGTTTGGTTGATTGTTCTGTTTCTTTTTATTTCAGTTTCTAATTCGCTATTATTCATTCCGAAATTATATAGAGATTAATTAAATAAAATGACAGAAATACCTTTGACTGAGGAGCAAAAGGCATTCATTGCCGAGTGTGACGAAGAATTTAAAGATCGTTTTACCGATAAAGATGAAGAATTTATGAAACTTAAAGGCGTGGAGCCCAAACATCCACCAATTATGGATCCTTGGTACAATAAACCCCCTAGAAATTTTGACTGGAGTCGTCAAAATCAGGGTCATGATCATGGAGGTAGGCGTAATCAGGGTTGGAAACGACGCCACGATAGATCCGATCGACACAGCGACTATCATCACAACTACAATCGAAATTGTCCGAATTAAAATCAACTCTTTGACTTGAATTTGCTACTTTGTATTTTGTAATATATTTACATTACCGTTCGATAAATGAACATTGCGCTGGTGAAATTTAGTCTAATTTTTAGCTTTCATATTATTTGTTTACAATCACCAATAATTATTAGGGCTTGTGGCTGTTCCAACATTCTTCTACATCGGCATTTAATTATTCCTTATCAGCGTGTATGATAACTGTTATCAATTGTTGTTATCCCCAATTTAATCAATTTGTACCACTATTTATACCTACAATGACAGGAAAAATAAAAGAGACTATTTAGATAAATAATTGCAAGGTTTTACAATTTTTTATTCATTTTTCAGCGTACAATACAACTGTACAAAAGGAATGATCCATCATAGATCTTGTCTTGGACAAGGATTTAATCAAAGAGACCTGTAACAGAAATAAAAATATTCGCATTAGTCAGGAGTTATCCTAGAGTAACGAATTATAGACGGATATCAGAGATTCTTAGTACGATATCCATGTATCCATCTACTTTCAGTAACTAATCGTGCGCAAAATAATTATTGATGAAATAACAAAATGAATCTAGCGAAAATTAGCAGTAATTTCTTATCTACAATTAAAAATATTCAGTATGTCAATGCTTTGCTACAAATGAAAAAATATCTCATTATTCTATCCAGGATCCAGCAAGTACCGACAGATACGAGACATAGAAAACTCTAATCCTTGTCACATGGCTTACGGTCATCTTTTTGCGTTAAATAAATAATAAGCAGTGAAAAGTGATCAGAATCAGTTAGGTATTCAGATTTCATACCGAATCCCATGTCGTCATCAGATTCCTCATCTGGTTCTTCCTTCTTCTCCTCCTTCTTTGATGGAGCAGCATCGCCACCAGCTGGGGCAGCAGCGGCAGGTGCAGCTAAGAAAAAGTAAACATTATAGAAGCTTTTCCCAAAAATATGAGCAATTTTTAAAATCGAAAATGGAGTCTGTGGTGTTTTTGATTAATCAAATTGTTCAAACAGGGATCTAGGTCGAAGTTTTTAGGCACTTAGACCCGGCAGGTCCACAGCTCAGTTATTCTCCTCTTATTCGCTGACCTTACTAGCGGTAATATGAACTAGTCTGGTGGATGAAAAGAGGTGACTTGATGGTAGGGAATTCTCAGGGCAACAAACTGTTTCTAATTTTAACAATGATCAATTTTATGTGTTAAATACATACCACCACCGCCAGATGGGGCAGCGCCGACTCCTGAACCAATGTTGGTGATGAGGTCCTTGATGTTGACGCCTTCAAGAGACTTGGCAAAAAGGCCTGGCCAGTATGGCTCAATCTCAACGCTGGCTGCCTTCAGGATGGTTTGGATCTTCTCACCCTGAAAAGATGCATTTTTTCATCAAACAATAGCTTTGGATGCTTCGAAGCGTTATTATGTTCAGTTCTGAGAACCTAACATTATTTTGCGACAGTTTAGACTCAAGATTTTAATGCAGATTAATAAAAATGAAAAGCGCGGCCTTTTGTTTATGAATATATTTTATGTTGTAACATTTGCATTATAGTTTAAGATAGGAAAGACAAGTGTTGGGAATAATCGTATAAAAGGAGTACAAACACGTGTGACGCGTGACAAACTGAACGATTGTTGATGGCGGTTAAAAAACAGGTACTTACTGTAACCGCGACATCGTCGTCGGTGAGGATCAGGGCGGCGTAAACGCAGGCGAGTTCTGCCTTGGAAGTCATCTTGTTTATTATTTCGTTTGATTAACGAACTGATGGATATCAATGAGAGTGCAAGTCGCCGATTCGGCCTTAGCTCGCGCAGAGAACAAGCACAGATGCTACGTGATCCACCGGAAAAGTGAAAGAGGCGGTCGCCAGCGAGTCGCGCTAGGGACCAGAATCGAATATCGCATTGCGAGAATTCTCGATATATTTATGACGATTCGTAGCATTGTTGTACGGTGACGACGATTGAAAAGTTTAATATGATTTGTATTATTAGATTAAACAGTAATAAATTGTTGAAAAACAAGCGTATCTGATTGCTTTGTAGAATGCTACAAAGAACAGACGATATCTGATCAATAATATACAGAAAAACATTTTGTTATCAGATGAAATTTTGTGGATAGAAAATTAAGATATTATGTTCAATTTCAGTCCGACAAGATTGAATATTTTGGTGGAAAATATTGCCGAGATCATTTTATTTCATCATACACAATATACAATCACCATAGAGTATTTTATAAACAAAAATAATAATAATAATAATACCGTTGAGTATTATTACCATATGTATTATTAAAGGCACACGAAGTTTGCCTCGAAGCGTGGCGTGAAGTTAGCTTCGGTTCCATCTTGAATAGGTTTCGCAATCTCGCGCCATTCTAGAATCGATTAGTGTCGTCATGAAAATGGTCGCTGTTTGCGTCGCGAAATAAAGAAAACATTCCTTAAAATTGTTGAAATAATCATAGTTACCGAAGCCGGTAATTATCTCTGATCGTTCCTAACAATCGCCGAAGGGTTTTCGTTTGTGGAAAATTATTCCGTGAGCAATTTTGATGAGCCAGATGGTAAGCCGCGGAGGCCTCAAGTTTTTCCCTGGTGCAAAGTTGGAAGCTAAGGATTTCAATGAAAAATGGTACAACTAATTTCAATCATGATGTTACGATAATATTATTCACTTTACATCAGATAGCGCGCTTGTCTCAAACTTTTCATTGTCATAATTCAATTGTTGAAAAACACTGTCGGTGGTTATCGAATCGTTAATACGAGTTCACCTGTCGCACGTAGGAGACAATACTTATTTTGCCTTCAAACTTGCCGATTAATTAACAATCAGTAACGAGTGACAACACTGTTGATTCATGCCTCTGAAATAGCTTAAAACAAGTTAATAAATAGGCGAAAAAACAATCAACTTTCCATCGGGTTATTCCGGTCTTCATACATATTCTGCAACAGTGTGTTGCTTGTTTTTGTTTAACACGATTTGTTATAATAAATTACGCGCTATTTTCTCACAATGAAACGTCGGCCTTGAACCAAACACGTTTTACACATTCCAAATTATATTTTAAACCATTAGTTGACAGTTGATAACCTTTAGCCTAATAGACAAATAACGTTAACAGGTTTCAAGTTGTGCTAATCATCAACATAACCTGTAACTCATATAAATCGGAAAATATCACATGAATTGTCTCGGTAATTAAATAACTTCCGTCCTTCAATAAAGTAGCTATAAATCTTTAGGATTTTGAGTATTTTTAGCAAAATTTTAGAAAATGTGATGATGAAAATTTTTAATCTGGAGTAATTCATGTGAACAGAAATGGGAAATATTTTCTTTTTTAATCTTCTATAAGGGAATTCGGTTTAGACTATTTTTTTTCCTCAACAATATTTATCTTTACAGGTATTCCGCACGTGTAGTTGAGACCGACTGGGTCGAGAGAGAAGTGTTGATACACTTTGACAAATGGAGTTCCAGATTCGATGAATGGATACCAATGGACAGCTCAAGGCTACGAGTACTGCAAGTACAGCCAAAGTGAGTTGCAAACTGATGATGGTTTGGGTATAAACATATTCAAGGGCAAAACTTTGATGTCTTTCTGTTGATTCAGTCAATTTTGCTTTTCCCACAAGCCAAAAACTCTATTTCATCGTTGCACTTGGATGTTATTCAAGGCCGTAAGAAATTTAGTCTTTTATTAGAGATATTTCTGGACCCGTTAGATAGATTTATAAATATTGTCGGCTTCAATGAACCTGAATACCAATAGCAGGGTTGTTACAAGCTTGAAGAATGGGAGAAAATCAGTAATATTGTTTGAAATATTGTTTCTATCTCGAATAGCGGTAAAAGTCAGGGAATTCCAGAAATATTTGAAACTCTTCTTCATTTGATTGTATTGTTCGGTTAACTGGAGAATTGCTGTATCTATTAACAAAATTTTCATTGAAATTAATATTGACTATGACTCAAGACCTTATTCATGCTGCAGTTTGAAGTTAATCTGATATTTTCATGGAGATGAATCCAAAGGTCGGATCTAATGTAGTATTTTCGAATCATCGAAACTAAGTTTTATTTTCAGTGAAAATCTTTATTGCATATTGTAGATGAACGTACTTCAGATCATATTGAAATAGTACATCTTGAGTCTTGAAATTCTGGAAAAGTCAGTGAGTTTCAGAGGAGAAATTTACTCCCAAATGGGAATTGTTGGTCAGCTTATTATACTATTCCATGAATTAGGTTCTGCCATAGCAGCATTCTGTACCCGGCTGTTGTATTTTTATACGATTAGTCAACAAGCATATCTCTTCATTATTTACATGATATCTAAGGCGAAAGAATAGTTCAAATTATTCCCGATGAAGGAGAAATTTCACCATGCATTTCACCACGGCTAGAAATGTCCCACTCTTAATTACTTACTCTCTTATGAGAGGATCCCATATCAATACTTTGCACAACAGTTTACATCTATCATCTGAAATACATGAAAAATCTTTGTTACTAGTCTATGGATTCATCTATTTTTTTTTTTCAAAGGATTCAATCTCTGTCTTATATATTATAATATTATATTTTTATTACAACAAATAATTGTATCATAAGATTCCTACTGAATTAATATTCATTACAAATAGAGCTGAATACATTTACATATCAGTCATTTTTTGTTTCTGTACTGAAGCGAGTCAGCTTGGACGCTACCACCTCCGTAAGTGAACACCATTTTATTAGCGGGTAGAATAGTGAATTTTATTTCGAATGATTGCCAGCTATAATCAAGACGCAAAATTTCAGTTTTAAATAGACCACAACAAGTGCTAACGCTCCTCTTGCCTATAGTACTATCACCGTTATCATGATGCTAATTGGAAGCTTTAAGTACAGGCGATGATTCGACTAAAATTTTGCGTTTTTTTCATTCCTTTTCTTTTCAAATTCTGCATCTTGGTGCTCAACAACTGCTTGTGTTGGGAGCAGTTTTCGGCTTTTATTTCTACTTCTCCCAACCTATATAGAAGATGCATTTGACTGTAGGAATTAAGGCGATGAATTTTGCAACCATCAAGTCATGCATTTTGATTGAATTCCCAAACATTGATAACATGAAATTCATCATATATTTGATGAGTATTTATTCTATGTACCTGATATGGTTCAGTAAACATTTATTCTATTTCAGAACGGTATGAATTATTTTTGCTAATTCTCAAGATTGGAGATCGCATTCTAATCTCAAATTATATTTTACAAATTTTCTGCGTACATTGTTCTGTTGATTAAAATGTCAGAGTGGGTACAAATCCACTCGGGTGTCTGGTACTAGATGTGAAGGTATATGGTGCTTGGGCATGTCTGGTATTTGTGTGTACAAATGATTAAAAGACGATTTGAGGCAGAGAGGGGGAGGTGACCTAAAGAGTATTTTTTCTTGTAGCTTTCCTAAATATTGCATCGATATCATCATTCGAATTAAAGAAAACAAATAAAGAAGTTCAAGGATATTAAAAGGATAAGACAAAATGAACGGTTTCGCGTTGATTTAGACGAATTTTGAAAAATGTTATACTCTTTCTTAACTGCATTATAAAATGGTGGGTAGATGAAAATTGATATCTAAAACATTGTATGGGTATTGTCGATGTTTGCTGACAGACGAATAATTATCGTTATAGGTAACAGGCAATGTGATTGAAAATTGATTTATCATGTGTATTCTTCAATATTAAACTTAGTTCATCCTTATTATTGATAAATAATGAAGGCATAAGTTGAACGATTAATTCTTTCCTAATTGATCAACGGTTTGAGAAGAATGTGTTTTTCTTTTAGGTACCATTAAGTAATGCAGCTAAGAAATTTCAGAAATAATTTTTTTAATTTTCGGAATCGTCTAGAATACTTTTCGAAGTTTGTTTTACTTTCGATTTCCTGAAATTTGTGTGTTTCCAACATCCTTATTCCATCCATCCCCTTAATCACAATAACTTACAAAAACTCTCAAGTAATAAAATTTGACTGTGGAATTTATTTCTAAATTTGCAGAATTTCGACTAAAAATAAGTTTAAAAAAACCTCAAATGAAGCGATTATAAAGCTTTGTTTTCTAAATCAAAAAATATCAAACTTATTTTCATATTTTTTCAGCTGTATAAATTTTTCCAAGTAATAATTAGAGTAAATTTTTTTTTCACTTGACTATAAAGAAACGAATAAAATAAAACGCACCGGAAATACAAGAGAAAATAAATAAAAATGTCGATTTTCCAGAAGGGTTGTTTATTGATCAAATAAAATGGTAGCTCGTCAGGTTAGCCCCTCGTAAATTGACGTAATGTAACATAACCTAACCTCGCGCGAGCCTAAGGGTAAGCCTACTTTCTATTCAATAGCTACTGGCTAATAATTCATCAACGCGTTAGATATTTTTGCGTTAAATTTCTACTATCGATCATATCGAGAGGGTAATCTGGGATAGTGGTGAGTCAAAGTTACGGAGGTCCGTGAGACGACGAGAGTGTGTGTTGTGTGTACCAAGCGTCTCTGAAGTCGTAGTGTTTGTGTACAAAAATCAGCTGTTAGAGCAACGCTTGTTTTAGTGACGTCGCGTAAATAGTATATATCGCTTCTTTATTTTTTATTTTTTCTGTTTCACTTTTGTTCTCTTCTGTTGACTAAAAACATTTCTATCGCTTTTCGATGGGGACGCGGATTTAACTCTATCATCGTGTTATTTCCATTTACCAGGGAGACGAAGATGCGTGAATTTGTGGCTGGTGAAAGAATTCTAGCGACTTGGGCTGATGGTAGGAAATATCCTGCTAAAGTAAAGACTGTGTTGGGAAATGGTGAGTAACCTAACCCTAACCAAACCCTAACCCAACCTGAAGAACGTCAATGATTACCATATTTGACAATCTACTTCAATATTGAATTTTATTTTTCACGATATTTGCAGACAGATACGACGTTCTGTTCGACGATGGTTATGCCAAGATAGTCAGATCGTCGAAGATGACCAAAATTGCTGCTACTACGGAAAAGGTAGACATATTTTATTATTTAACAATTTTAAGGTTATGGTGGACGAGAACAAATAGTACCCACTGAACGAAATTACTGTAAACATTCGATTGGATAGATCGATTCTGATAAACGAACAACTGAAACAGTAATATCCCACGTTTATTTACTGATTATATTTTCAATCGCCAAACTTTGGCTCATTTTAGACGTGTAATATAAATTCTTTCATTATTATACAAAATGTACAAACTTTCAATAATAATGATAACTATGAGTATTCCTAAAATACTGACATCACTTACAGGTGATAATGGATAATTAATGAATATTTCAAAATTTCCAAGTGACGAAATTAGTCCATCTTAACTTAAATTTGACCCAAAAATTTCAGTAACAGGATACTTTCTCATGTTCTACCACTTGAACGAAAGAAAAAGTAAGGAAAAAGAATTAGCCTACGGAGCGCAAGTAGTTTGTGAGCGTAGACAAATTTTTTATACAACATGCAAATATGCTTGTAAAAGTTTGAACTTTGACGCTTCAATATCACTGAGAATATTCAACAACGAGCTATGTCGAACAGTATTTGCAAAAATTGATTTTTCCTATTTGAAAGTTACTTCGATCGTCATTTGTGTGGCTATTATTCAAAACAATAGAGCGGAAATTTCTCATTTGAAGGAAAGCAATTTTAGTGAAAAAAGAGATCCGTGTGATAAAATAAACAGACCATTTGCCTCATGTAATTGTAATTAAATAAGTTGTCGAGGGAGTTTTTTTTGTGGATTTTTGGGATTACCAATGTGAAATTTGCTTTTCAAACAGAAACCAATAGATGGGGATTATATAGGGAGTAAACAAGAGAGAAGAGATAAGAAAAGAAAGCACAGCGTGATGGATCTGTTTCAATCCAACGCCAAGAAACGGCCGAGAACCGATTCAGAGAAGTCGCTTAAAAAAGAAGAGTCCTTGATAAGCGAAGACGATAATCAAGTCGAACCACCCGAGTTGACACCTGCGATAGCCTACGAATCCGGCACAGAGGTACTGAAGGGGTTCGAGCCAAGTAAGCCGAAGGTTAAAACCTATGCTAAGAAAAAGAAGAAGGAAATATCTAAGATTGATACCGATAACGAAGACGAGGTAGTGCCAGAATGGATCGACGGCGAGCCCCAAGGAATAGAGTCTTATATTGTGGACGGTAATGATGGTAAGCGAAACTCCTAATTCTTTCATCGTTTAGAAAAACCAATAGCAATGATATTATGCCGTCATTTCTTATTCTACCGTTGTAACACGGGGATCTCCGATATAAAATTCATTCCAGGATCATCAAGTTCTTGTAGAATGATCTTTGTTTCTATTTGTCGGGTTGAACTCCTCAAATCTCTTCAAGATTCACAGATCGTTTTCATGATCATTGTGCGGCATAGTTGTATTAGATTTGGTTGATTTAAGGGAGAGTCACGTTCTGAGAATGAACAGCAGCAGAGTGCATAATATTCTATCGAATTAAGTTGCAGGACCACGCCGGTCTATCATTGTGGCAGATAAGAGACTACCACCTGGATGGCAGAAGCACTTTACTCAGAGGAGAACTGGCACCTCTGCTGGAAAGTGGGATGTTTTGTTTATACAGTAAGTGCAGAGGAAATCATAACATAACTTATGGAATATTGTTCATACTTTCAGATATTATAGTACTCATTTTTTTGCTATGAAGTTTTCCGGCGTGCAAAATATGCTAGCTTTTTAAATGAAAGTAAATTGAATTTTTCAGCAAATCAAGTGGTAAAAAGTTCAGATCGCGTAACGATATTCGATCGTTCATGGAACATCAAGGACAGTTTGATTTTGAGCCAGAGAAATTTGACTTCTGTATACATCGTAAGAAGAACAGCAAAAATAGTGCTGCTAAATTGAAGCAGGAACCACCGACAGAAATTCCGAAAAAGATCAAAACTCTCCTGCCCAAAACTAAAATACCAGTCAGCACCCCTGACCCTACACCTCTATGCATTGTGCCTCCACCCATTCAGCCACCAGCAATTACTCCGGTTACACCTGCAGATCCTGGTGGTAAGCTTCATTTCCAATACTCTTGAATAACATGCAGCCCAGTATCATTGACAATAATATTTCATTGAAATTTTCACATGCTATCACACCCCATACAGCCATCACATATTGTAAGTAATTGGCAATCTTTACAGATTTTAGTCCATGGAGAAAAATAGTAGCTTTGCGACATTTAGATTACTTGGAAAAAGACTCACATCTTAACAGTTAACGCGTTCTCATTATCTAGGAATTATTGAGGAAAGACTGCTCCTAAGATCAACTAGACTTAGCAAAATCTAGGAACTGAAATAAATTTAGAAAGCCACTCATAGTGCAACCTTTCCCGATATATTCAATTATCTGAATATTTGGAAATAGAATTTACTCTTCGAGTAGAGGGTTTTATGTGGCAGTGATATCAATAGTCTACTGGAAGGCAAGCGTAAGGTGCCGATCATCTTATTAAATTTAATTCTCTTGTTTATGTTGAACCAGCTGTTTTCATTGGAGGACTCCGTGTTGAAATGGAAGACAGTGCTTATAAATGCCCAAAAGAAGGTTGCAATAAGAATTTTCGCAAAGAGAATCTTCTCCAAATGCATATCAAGCATTATCACCCTGAGTATTCCAAGTTTTTGGGATCAACTCCGAACGTAGCAGACTTAGCTTATGCCAGAACGATTGGTGAGTCAATCGAAGACATCATACCAAAGAAACAGAACAACTTTCTAGAAAAAATCAACAAGTTTGAGAAGAAGAAAGCATCCCAAGAGAAGCATGTGTCTGTTAATGAATCTGAACCGAATAGAAGTGAAAAAATGTCCAATTCAGTAAAAGAGGATTCCAAGTTCGAAGTCACGTCACCTATTTCAAGCCAGAGCATCGACATTGATGATGATATTATTAAAAAGAGGGAAGCTAGCTGTGCCATGTCGCCTGGGACTTTGTTCGACCTGAAAATCAGGGAAGAAAAAACTCAAACCGGGATTAAAACTTTATTACCAGTTAGACCAGCACTTCCCACTCCACTCACTACCAACGTTGCTGCAGAACTGCACAAATTGGACAGGTCAAAATCATTAGACGAACCATCAGTATCGGAAAAAGGGAAGTCTATAAGGAAGCGTCAAATGTCGGAATACAATTCGGACGTACAAATCAAGTACAAGAAAAAACAAGGTAAAATAAATTATTTTCATATTTTTCGTTGATACCCTGTACCTTGTACTCCTATATTTGATACCCTGGTGCAAAGGTGTGACGTTGATCAACTGTTTATTTATACTCAGTAGCACTAAATAGTTGCTATCATTTTTCATCTAATATTTAAACAAAATCATTGAATGGATAATGCTTGGACATGGACAATAAGTTTCACGAGCAAGTGTAAGATCAGAATCAATTCACCGAATCAATTCATTGTACGTGGGAATGTGATGATTTACAGTAAAAAACTAACTTAGATTCGATATAATATCACAGTACTGTTTTATAGTAAAAAAGTGCAAGGTTGAAACTGTTTTCCATGTGTGCTTTAGCTATTTCTTGCTTCAGCTTTGACGATTTATTACTTGAAATTGAAGCTGTGTGTATATCATAGTATCCTACAATTTATATCAATTATCGACATCCTTGTGCCTGATATGTGATGAAAACAACTATGGTTTCATAATAATAAATGAAAAAAAATGCTGTCTACTGCGAAAGAATTATGATAATTATTATATCAAAAATATGAATTTAAAAGAGTCAACTTTTCTATTCCGTGACTCCTACAGTATTCATTTCTGACAGACTGAAAATTGTTTTAATATAAGAGAGTCATTTTTATCTTTGCCTGTCTCAAAGTTATTGCGTGTTTTATAAAAGCAGAACTGGTATTATAAGGGCACCTTTCTGCTTCTCCAACGACTCGTATCTTTTGCACGATTATGTTTTTCTAAGTTCAATGAAATATCGAATAGTTGTATATTTCAGGATAATAATTTAGTCCGCATTCAATACATTCTTTCTTCATTGACGCTTGTCAAAATACGATAATTCAAGTTGAAAGATCAACGTTTTGAGTTTCGAATGATTTACTGGCCAATAGCGGAAATATTCATTTATACCTAGAAGTATAAAGTTTACTATTATTTTGGCGGTAGAAAAAGTGCTTTTTGTTGCTATCAGGCATGCTGGAGCTTAAGGATGATTATGGGGATTTAGATGATGGTACTTTGGACATTGAGGAGCCGATTGCCCCTACGTACAGGTTCAGTCGGAGAAAATCTGATCCGAAGAGTGATGAGAATAGTCAAACCAGTAAGTTCTAAAAACAGTTTTGGTATTGGCTTTTGATCGATTGTGTAGTGAACTGTTATTATTTATACTTTATGAAAAAAATAGCTTAGATTGCATACTTTGAATGAATTTAGTGTAATAGTGTTTCTTTAAATGTGTTGATCTTATATTTTATATTTTATTATTTTCCTTGTGTTATTTATTCAGGTCAACTAAACGATTCTCATCTTGATAAAGGTGATACCCCTAAAGGGGATGCTGCCAAAAGAGATAATAGTAATGATACTGAAGGTATATAGAGTTTTTTTATAAATGTTTATTTTGCATGGAATTGGAACTGTTTCAATTTCTCGTTTGAAAAACGTTCGAAAAATACTAATATAGACACTTTATAAATTATTCATATTCACTTGTATGAAATCAACACAAGTCATTTCATTCTACGCACACCTTAGACAAACTAGAGTCTAGAATAAAATGAAAATTCCATTTCTCTGATACATTGGCCTTTGATAAAAAGTCAGAGATCCTAGTCATTTGCTGAGAATTATGATTGAGTATATACATTTTTTTAAAATACCAGATGTGTAGAGAGTAATTGAAACATCAATTGAGGTAAATGTGTGTGTGTGTCCAGTATCGATTTGCATGGCGTTAGTTGGAAAGGAATTTATTTACAGAATTTCAATTAAGAGAGAGTTCAGTCAAGAACAAAAGTGCAATATTTGTTAAATAAACAGGTTCCTATAGCTTTTTCTACCGAGAAGAGCTTGTTCAGAATTTTGCATATCAGTTTTCGTCTTAATCTGTTAGTAATTGTGTTCAATTTTTTTTTGGTACTGTGCGCCAAGTTTTGTCGAGAGTTTGACATGCATAATTGTGTAATGTCATGGATGTTACAGAAAATCACTGAACCCTTTTCTCTGTACACTTGCACACCATTTTGCTTTGCCAAACCATGCTCTTTGAAAAGTAAAGAACATCAATGTATATTTACCCATCTATCAAATCTATTATGCTTACCATACAAATTACATTTGGAAGTTCTGCAGTTTTACTATACATGATATCGACAAAGAGTGGGCTGTATCTTCATGGCCATTTCGCTTTGTAGCTTGGTTTTGGGCTATGGTTTTTCTCATCGTGTAAACCATCCGTCTTGAAGTATGGAAGTAATTTGAATATGATTGAGTGATTATGATGTATAATTCGTCAGAGAATTACTTCCAAGTGTACTGACTGTCTAATTGATCGAATTAGCGAATACAAATTGATAATTAAAAGTAATCATAACATAAAATATTTCGTGTATTAGATGGAGACGGCGTGATGATGATGATTAATGGTGAACTAGTCAAGGTGGAGCAGCTTCGTAGAGAAGAAATAATAAATTGTACTTGTGGATTCATGGAAGAGGATGGATTGATGATTCAATGTGATCTTTGCCTTTGCTGGCAGCATGGACATTGCAATGCTATTGAAAGAGAAAAAGATGTGCCGGAAAAATATGTATGCTACATTTGTCTCAATCCCTATAGACAAAGACCATCTAAGAAATACATTCACGACCAGGACTGGATTAAGGAAGGAAAGTTGCCTAGGTAAATTGAAGACTTGACTACTATCGATATTCTCATTCGTTGTAACTGCGATATCAAAACCCTCCCTCCCATGCTATCGGAGTTACAGTAATAAGATTCCACTTTCGTTTTCAGTCTATCCAATCGTACCAAGAATCAATCTGCCATCGATCAAAGGACTGCCATGTTGAAGCGGTCGTACGATTTAGTCGCGGCATTGCTACAAATACAACAAATTCTCCACAGTCTAAGAGTGAAAATCAATGTTGCTGAGTGAGTGATATTTAGTTTATTTTTTCCAATCTTTCGTCGGCCTTCTGGCAGCTCTGGAATTCATTTATCGTATTTACAGAAAAAAGGATCACCCGAAATTATATCTTTGGGCAAAAAATTGGGAGAAAACCCAGATACCAACACCGGATACTGATCCAGTGCCAATAATGGAAATTGTTAAACCATCTCTCGAGACAGCCGAGTCTAGCTTGGACAGTTCACCCACTACGGAAATAAAAGTTGAAATCAAGGAAGAACCAAAGGAGGAGCTTGACGAGAAGTCGATTGCATCAAATTCAGAGCTGATGAAAATTTTAGAAGAGGATAGTCTGCATGCCGAAGAACTTAAGAATATTAAAAAACAGGAGGGCCAAAGCGAAGGTCACATTCTATTGGAGGCATTGACGAGAAATAGTACAGATAAAATAGCTCCAGAACTGAAAACTGATAACAGTGGTGAGTAAAATTAATGCCATAAGTCTCGTTCAGACTTACAGGGTGTCGACAGAGTCCAGAATTCCTCCAAAGCAGATAGAATAGATATTACGAATATACGGACAGAATTTGAGAATTCCCTTATGTAACTTAAATCATTGTTGAAAACTGATTCAATGCAGCAAAGTCTCGGTCATAATGTTTCACTGTTTTCTGTATATTACATTGAAAAATGGTATCTAAATTGGAGATAAATTAGTGCAATAATGAAAATACTATATTACTATATGTGACGAAAAAAAAGATCAATATAGAAACGCTATGAATATTATTATTGAAGTTATTTAAGTATTCTCATTTTCAGAGCCACCAAATAACCAGCCATCCACCTCCAAGACACCTGATCTGATCTCTTCAAATCCAACTGAGAATACTGAGCATGAAGAGGCTCGTCTAAATGAAATTTTGCCACTGCAACCTTTCATACCGGAACCAGAGGCCCCAATAGACCCTGCTGAGTGTCGCTCAAGACTGCTGGACCACATTGATCATTTTCAGAATCACATAGATTCGCGGCTTATTACCATCGAGGCACAAGTTTCTGGTATGTATTCATGTGTATGAAATGAGTTCAAGTTAAAACTAATCGTTTTCAATTTGAATATCTCGTCTTATCTTGTGGTTATGCTTTTTGAAAATTAATTCAGTATTCTCACTCTTTGTTTACAGCGCTAGAGGCCATGGATCCAGATGATCCCGTATCTAATCCTGATATTTTACCTCGAACAAAGCAGACTGTACAAATGCTACTCAGGGACTTGGCGACTGTTAGAAAACTCGCCGCTCTTTGCTGAGGATAAATTGATTAATTCTAAGTTATACATATAAATGAATTTATTTATTTAGTTTATTTAGTCTAGTATTATGTGCTACCACATACTGCGTTCGGAGCTTCATTTGGAAATAATTGAAGCATTCGAAATAGCGATTTTGATAGCTTAGTCAAGTTGATAACAGAATATTAGGTATAAGATATGTAATGTGTATATACCAATTTCGGAATGCTTAAAGGATTTTCGATACCAGCCGTATGCAAGAGAATTTATACTTTATTCTCGAACAGCGTGAAATCAACATTTCTCCGGTTTTCGCTTTCAATTATATTCCCTTACAGAAGTTGAACAATTATTTTATTAGAGATTTGTATTACGAACGTAAATACAGAGTTCAACCCTGCATTCTTTTTTTCAGGCGTGTTCTTGGCAATAAAATCTGATTTTATTATTGTTTTTGAATAAAGAATGCATTTTTATAGGAAGTGGACAAATTAATGTACTTTGAGAAGGCTCTTTTTTTGGTGGCCGGGAGGTGAGAGGGGATACTGTTTACAATAAAGGAAATAACAAATACTACCAAATTCTGCTTATTTACACGAAATCTTTTCGATTACACTCAATACCTTACCTTTATTAAATTGGAGAATGAATTTTATCTATTATATACGATAAAGATGGAAAAATGAAAAGATTCGAAAGTTTCCGCGTTTGAAACGTATTTGTATTTCGCGGCATCGTGATTTCAGCCGCGTGGGGTAATCTCACGGAGGAATCTCCCGTGGTGGGGATGACGTCCATGTTGAGAAGTTTGAGCCGGTGACGTCAGAGGGTCACAGAACGGCCGCCGAGGTGTGGGCTTAGCTCGCTCCGACGTTATGACAATATACCGCATAAAATAAGTGATACCTAAGCGAAAGCCCCTTTTTGTAAATAATGTATTTTATACGAAACTCATAAAAGGATTAGTGACCGTGCCATGTGCCACTCTGCGTGTGTGCCCGATACTTGATTCGTACCAAGTTTGAGGAAACTATACCTACAATATAGAGAAGTTGATTACTTTTGTTACGCGAGTGTGTGTAGTCTGTATTTTTTCCATTCGTGAGTGAAGAATATCAAGATGGCGCATAATTTAGCACCAAGCGTGAATTGTTCGCTAGACGACATCGATTTGAACGCTTTGAAGGTAAACAAACTATACAACCTATCCGTAAATTAACCATTATCTTTACAGTCTATTTTAACGCGTCCCAGAGCCCCCTGTTAAATACCACCGCTCATCCTGCTTTGGGTGGGATCTCGTGCCGTCCGATAATCGCCGTTTGTTTCTACTCTGTAAATTAAGCCATTCCTTTTTCTCGTTTCTTTCAGGATCCGGCTGGGATATTCGAATTGATTGAGGTCGTCGGTAATGGAACCTACGGTCAAGTCTACAAGGTAAGTGCCCCCGGCATCATTGAACATCTTTAAAATACATCTGTCGTACAATCTCCCGTGTACCGTCAACAATATTTCCGTGACATGTCACGCGTAAATACACACGACACGACAAATATATAGAATAGGCAGAGTACTGGGATATATACTAACGAAGGCGTGTCAATGTGTGCGTCGCCACATGCCGAGGTCTTAACTTCTTTACGTGGTACACTCGACCCTATAACATGTATTATTTTCACTCCTGCATCACGTCTCGTCGTTAAGTATTACCGACTTTATTTCTCAACTACTCGAATATTTCACCCCGCGTTTATTTTTGTGAAATAATGATTCCCGCTTAGCGAGAGGTAATAATTTACAGACTACAGACAGCTCAGTGGATGTTTATTGTCCGTACCGGTTTTCAAATATCCGAATTATATTCGGTTAGTTTATTCGTCAATAAATGCCTTTCATATATGCTTTCCGTTATCTACGTAGAGGAAAATATCTCTCTAGGAAGTTCAGCCTCCCTCGGCTCTCGGGTATTTCAAGCTCTGTTATAATTATGAGGCATGTGTCAAACTCCGTCATCACTACGAATTACGATCGCGTATTTATGCTATTTTTTTTTCTTTCACTAAATAATAAATGGTCGACGCTTCTCACCGAGACCACTTTTTTCGCCTTCGTTATTATACCTACTTTGGTTTTATAATCCGCGTAAGAATGGCTCGCGCGAACGTTACTGCGAAGAAAGTCGTATTTCTTGATTTAGGTTTCAATGTCAGGTGAATCTAACTGGTTCCACGCGCGTCCCATGCGCTCGACGTATGTACGCGGTATCGTATTGTAAAAACCGACTTCCTACCAATCAACGTAGGTGAAAAAGGTATTCCGCGATATTTCTACTATTTGGCACACGTCCTTCTCCGAACTACAGCTAGTCTTATTCTTCCGTGAATCGTGACGAGCCCATAATTATCTCAACGGTATAAATCGGCCGGTTGGTAATTAACGATCATCACAGAGTCTCGAACAATTGGATTCTCAGCCAAACCCTCTGACTACATCTACAGTACCAAGAAAAATGTAATCCAGGAATTAGTTGATAACGATCGACGGGTACACCTCGTGCGTAGGCCGTTCCTACCTTATCTATAAATTAGTCACCGTTATTCCTTCAAAGCATTATTATAATCAGAGAATCGAGCGCTTCCACAAGCTTCGCACTGTACATGTTACAAGCTTCCTGGTAAGGTTTCTTCTATCTATTATGAAAAGCAAGGAGGCGGTGATTTCGTTCCAGAAAAGCCTCGTTTATAATTCATCGAATTGTCATAGTTTTTTGAACGTCGAAAAAGTTGAAAAACAATGTGGTTATCAATCACCCGGAGATATTCGTCGGTAATCTATACTCTGGTTCTGATTGGCCTACGTAATTTATTTTCAGAAGTAACTCTTAATTAGCGAATCGCTTTATCGAGAATGATGAATGCTTCCTAGTATAGTATTATAGCCGTGAAAGCGAGCAGCGTCACGAGTGGTATGATTAACGATAAATCAAAATTTCCTTACTTAGCAAAAGCCTTTTTCCTCTCATTATCTTTATTTCTCTTTATCCCCGGATGCTCCCAGGTTCTCGGAAGGTCGTTTCTCCGTGTATGGGTCAGTCGTGAAATTGCGTTACAAACCGTCCCTTCTCGTTCTTGAGCTTGTATGCGTTTACGAGAGACAAACGCAAGCTAGGTGCGCTCGAATCCTGGGCTTTTATTAGTCTGAACAATTTTTATAATCGGTCAATAATTCCGGATTCATAAATTTTATATCGAGGATAAAAATTCTCATTAATATTCCGAGTCATCGTCAATTTTTCCTGAAATGTCCGGTAAGCGGTACATAAAGTATATACAAAGTATATATGAAGAATGATGATTAAAGCGTAAAAAATTCTTTACTCCGCGGTATTATAGTATAGGCTCGCGCGCTCTCGTTCGCGCACCTGACTGAATATCTCACGCACTTATACCCACCTGAACAATGAACATGAGTAGGTATGTAGGTGCGTGTATATACCATCAGGTCCCGTAAGTCGCGTGGTGATTCACCCCGAAGAAATCTCTTTCTCTAAGTTCGCCCTTGAGATGTTGAGGCTGAAAAGAGGAGACTGTGAAAGAAAGCGAAGAGGGTCAATAGCTGGCTCAGCATAAAACGTAAAAACTACGCCTGCTGCGTTTTCAGGAGTAATCCGTGTACATGCCCGTATGTATATATGCACGGAATAATTCTTTTTACACAAAAAGAAGAGGGAGAAAGGAATAAGAAAAAAAAAACATAAAAGAACACCTGATGTTATTGATTAACACGTTACGCTTGAAATTATGAAAATATATGTATAAAAAAAATGGGCCGATTTTTCCGACTTTTATATATATGTATATCATAATTTACGTTCAAGAATTTATACATGTGGATAATTAGAATATATTGTTTTCTTGCTGTAAACCGCGTTACATGTATAATATATAATTATGAGTGTATACAGATTTCCAGGAAACGGACTCGTTCGCGTTAATGCCGAAGCGTTATCTTGAGGCTGATTAATAGTAGTCGCAACGTCGCAAAGAGTGGACGTTTATATCATATATATTCGCTGTTCGTACATATATTTTATCTGACGATAAATAATACGGAATTTTTAAATAATACACGTTTTTATTTTATCCTATAATGTAAACAATTTTTCGGATCATTGACTCTAAACTATCCAACAAACGATATTTAATCGATGTCAAACCTCGTCGGATTTTAAAGAGAAATAAAAATCGAACAGGAATGTAAACTTGGTGAAAGAAAAGTCAAGAAATTGACGCTCGATCGTAAAACATACATTATTCCCCTAATTAGGATCTATAACTCTTATTTTCTCGGTTTGGGGACAATTGTCTTCGTAAATCACTGAAATTTCGCATATAGAATAGGAATTTCCGCTAATGGTTAAATCGAAATGAAATAAAATGGGAATAGCCGTCGTAACGTGCGATGAAAAGGTTTTCAATATTTTTCGGTTTTTCATAACCAACCTGATCGCGAAATAATTGAAAAACTATAAAAGGTCGACGTGCTACGTTACGCCGCGTTACGTCAGGTCCCGCCACGTTACACCAGCTGTCAAACGCGGTGCGAACTCTTCTCCTCACTTTCGTCCATCGGTGTTTCCTCGCGTTAACCCCCCGCGTGTTTTTTTGTTCAACCCTTCAAATAACGAGCCAAAGGAACGCGGAAAAATTTCTTCAACCCACTTTTCTGTGGACAGACAGAGTGGCAGATATTCAAGGCGTAAGGGTGGCGACTGTATGGACGAGGGTGAATTCCCCAAATTGGACTCACAAATGCATACACGTGCAAAAGCCCGCGACTACGACGACCAGGGCTATGCCCTCCCTATTCTTGTTTTGCTATTAATCAAACGAGGGTGGAAATCTCAATTTCTTCTCTCTTTCTCTCTCTCCAAATTACAGCTTTTCGTGTATAGATTAACTGTATTAAACATTATCGCGTGTCTAATGGCATAAAATTTTAACACAAGGACCAAAATATGCGCCGAGATTTACGACGTTGTGATTTTATTTGCACCAATTTTCAGTTTCAACGTCTTTGAACATATTTCGAGATTTTCTTCCGAATACATTGGAAAAAAAATTAAAATTATACGATATTTTCATTTAAAAAATACCAAACGGTCTTATAAAGGCGCTCACGATCTCATGCCATTAGACACGCGATATGATCTATATATGTGTATAAATAAAACTAAGAGAAAGGATGGAAGTAAAATTCCGAATCCGGTTCTCATTCTTGTCTTTCAATCTCTTAATTTTATGCGTGTACATGAGCGACACGTGTTGTTATCGGTACACAAACCACTTCCGGTCTGCGGTCAATGCTTCTGCTTGGAATCAGTCCTGACCACAGACTCACTTGTATAACATAATCGGCATATGGAAACTAGCTAACATTTAATATATCTATCCTCCTATGCCTGGAGGTTGAATATATTGAAAAAAAAAAAGGTCAATTTTTATATGTAGTTAACGAGCGGTTGTTTTTTTCTTATTTTTTAATTTTTTATTGTTTTATTTATTTTTTTATCATATAAGAAAAAAATCTACGTATTGGCGAAGATTTTTATTCCCGTTCGATAAACACCTGCGAATAAAAATTAATTGGGATAGCGAACAACGAGTACAAAGATTCGTGCGTAATATATGTATATGAGAATGGAAAATTTACACTTCGTCTCATATTCGGTATAATCGTATATACTACATTATACATGCACGTTATTTTTTCCCGTTGAATTCCGGTTTTACGATGCCTTTCATATCGTGTTTAATTCGAAGAGTCGCTTCGGTTCCCAATGAGATATAGTAAAAAGGTGACGATATACCTACACGCCTGACTAATTGAACGAGCTACTTATTCGTGTTATTTTAGCCTCGTTTAACTATATAATATAGAAGGAGACTTGCGAGACTGTAATAATTCATATTCATATCATGGTGATTCGCATATATATATTTTATATATAGTGACCGGTGATTTATTTTAGTCAAGACAATTTCTTTAATTTCTTTCATTTTATTAGCGTATTTAAGTATTTAATAACTGAAATTGCATTAATCGATCTTTACCTGATATTCCTTGCTGCACGTGTATAACAAGAGTTTAAAACCGTCCTTGTAACTTATGAATAATAATATATAAAAAGATTTTCGAAAGTTTCTGCCCACGCTTATAGCCCCTGCGATACCGAAGACATATCATACATCGACTGTAGTTGTATATATTCATATACATACCTACTTATACTTTCGATATTACAATAATATCGGTGCTTGCGAAGTTTGCGTAACGTACGGGACAACCGAGGAAGGCTCAAGCCTCGATACATACGTACTACGTATACCTACCTTGTACTCGTGAAAGTAAGTGTCACGCCGACAGCTTCCCGTTTATTTATAACATCGCAGAAACGCTGCCTTAGAAATTAACGATAAAAATTACGAATCATTCATATTTCTCGTCCAGATATTATTTTTTTAATTATATATCATTCGCCGATGAACTCTTTCATCATATCGCGTGTCTGATATTGGCAATATAAAGTCGTAGGCGCTGTTATACGAACGTTCGGTATTTTTTTAAACGAAAAGATCGTATAATTTTTTTTTTATATGTATTTGAAAAAAAACTTCGAGATAAATAAGACAACAAAAACCTGGAAAACCTGGAAAACCCGTGATTCTCATTTCCCAGGGAATATCTCTAAGCGTCCAGCCGGTGGACACCCTGATAACGTTAATGGAGTCTACGGAAACAAATCTAAAGTTTTTTATTTATTTTCTTTGGGAAAATATTGGTACAAAAATTCCGTGATTCTAAGGCACGGAATTTTGAAACGCTTTACAGTCGCTGAACAACCTGACGAAGGTTTTTCGGAAGTAGCGTTACGCACATCTAGAATTAGCAGTCTAGCGAGAACTCCGCGCTCCCGCTTTTGTCTGTTACCTCCGCGAATTTATCCGTCCGTCAATCTTCGGACGAAGAAAGAGATGAAAAAAAAAGAAAAGAAGAGAAAAGAAAAGGAGAAGACATGTGCTGGAATTAAAAGACGAGAATAACGAAGGAACAATTATTTCTGACGTGAAGGAAAAAATATAATTTTCCTTTTTTCTTCGTTTTTTTTTCATACATATATAAAATAAGATCTGATTATGATTCCATCATCTCCGTATTCCCATATGATACGCGATAAAGGGAGGATAAAAAGACTGGCTTCAGACTAGGTATAACTTGAATTAAAATAAATTAACTCCCGGCTAGTGAATCAACGCTCCTCGTAACTTCGCCGTATATAATATAAACCAGTATGATAGTATTCCTTCGTGCGTGTTTAAATACAAACCGTAAGCTACGTACGTGTAGGATGTTTAAATATGTATCTATCGAAACCGCGACGTTATACTGTCAACCACCGTTAGCAAAGCGTACGTTAACTTTTGACCGGTGTTTACGTCACTAGTTTAGTTTCTGATCTTAGTCACCGTGGAACGCGGTCTTATTCACGGGGAGATATTGGTTAGCCTGCAGCGGTATACGTATATTCATTGTTAACGCACACATCACTCTTTTTTTTCTTTCTTTCATTTTTTCATTTTTTTTTTCCATTTTTTTCAATTTTTTTCTTCGAACAACTTTCAACTTTCAAAAGTTTCCAATCGTGAAAAAGTCATCGTATAGACTCAGGAATTTTTGATATTCACTTTTTCTCGGTAGCGTAACGATCATCTTCTCGTGATGCATATATTTCACATATACGTATACGGGAGTCACAACGCTACTTGTGGGCTACCGCCTTCTGCGTGAGTCAGAGATATGGAACTTGCCGTTGACTTCCGGGCAAAAGCGATGAAATAACGTGCCTTATTCAGCTTCAATGTATTCGTTATAAAATAGCACTTCCGATTCATTCCTGAGGTAGAAAGGAGAATATAAGGCTTTTCGATCTCTTCGTTCCTTACATACCTTTCTCCACACAATCGTGAAGGAATATTTCGTCCATCGATTTACGCATTTCGAGACATCGTTAGAAATTATTTCAGATTTTTATCTACTTAGAATTTCTGAAATTACCTCATTTCGGAGCAAGCCAATGGTATATAGAGATAAGATCAGTCTTCTATCGTCGTGAACGCGTAACAGGCTTATACTCTCTTGGAATTTGGCGAAGATTTGCGAACGATGGGACCTCTACCCCACGACATCATTTTTCCTAAGTCAAAGTCCACGAGTCTAAATCTCATTCCTCAAGATTTGACCCTACTTCCGGTGTCTTACAGCTCGTCAGATCTCTTTAATGATCCGCGAAGCGACCGTTGAGCAAATATTTGACGAGTCAATGTTTGGGCTATGGTTTGAATCTTACGTAGGTATTGCCTGTATCTATCGTATATCAATAGCAGAAGCATCTCTTCAAATTCACTCCGTCGATTAATCGTCTTACCTATTTGTATAGTCCGCTGAAGCGATAATCATCGCGTACGCTAGAATAGATCGTTTATTGATAATTACGTCCGTGATTAATGTTTTCAGAATTTTGAAAAATGATGGGCGAAAAATCTCCTGTTTTTCAGGATTTTTACAGACGATCTATGTAGACGACTCCAAAGCCATTCAGTCGTCAGATTCCTCCTGGTATATACAGGGTCCTGTGAAAAGAAGTTCCGTGGTTCGATTCAGTCCTTCTATAAAATGACTGTAACCGTAGAATCTATATCTCTTTTTTTATTGTTATAGTCTTCCTTTCCATTTCGTATCGGTTATACCTATTCAGCCGATTTCAATATCGATTTGATAAACGGATGAAATAAAAATGTTCCGCCGGTTTTATTGCCGAGTACCTCTACACGTATACCGCCACATGTTATTGAGGTTCTCAGAGTATCGGCGTACGAAGGAAGAGGAATAGTCTTACCGAGGAAATCGAGTTTCTTTCAAATCTGATAAATCTATCGAAACTTCCTCGGTGCTGTACGACTCGCGTTACATATCTCTTCGTTCGATTTTTACCCCAATTCGTGATTTTCGCGAGAATTACGACGATCGTCGTCATTTCATACGATGCAGCGATCGACACGAGATGATTGAAATTCCGGCTGTTAATTCACGAATGAAACGAATTTCAATGCAATGTGAACAGAAATATCGTACCTGAAGCCTTCGAATGTATTTATATGCTTGAATTATTTATAAGATATAGAGATCCAGGGTCCAGCCCACGTGTCTGCGTAATTCTGTTCGGAGTACGCCGGGTGAATCGTCAATTATATTTGATAAGAACTAACAACCATGAATGCAGTCCGTGGCGTAGATACTCGACCGTCGCGGCGTTGGCGTTCTTTCGTTATTATCCACAGTCGCGGTGGGTGGCGAAATCGTGAATCGAATAACACTTCGCGTTTCGCGCGTTTGACGATAACTCGAAATTTTCAATGAAAGAGTGATGAATTCTTGAGGAAAATTAGCGAACGATTAAAGCCTCTGTGCGCGGAGGAAGTCACGGTTTATAATTCTATCTGATAACGGAGCAATCCGAAACCAGATCGATCTGCGTTTTGCGAGATTCTTGATTATTCTTATCTTATCGATTTACTCTGCGGTTTCGAGTCCCGCGGTTTTCCCCTAAAACCACGATTCCAATTACTGTTTATCTCAAGAATGTATACGTCTCAGCAGATGCGATGAGGATAAGAAAAAGACTGATTGATCACTGCCAGGTCTACGTTTACATGGTTAAATCTGTTTTCAATGCCGATGTAAATACCGTTCCACTGACGCGCAAACCTTGTGTTATACCAACGAGTCAACGAGCTCGACGAAAAGCAAACTGAACAACGGAAAGAAACGATTTTACGACTCGATAACGTGACTGTGGATCTTGTTCGAACGACTGCCTCTCGACAGTCGACTTGGGATAGACGCTTTTTTCTTTTAACAATATATTTATGTGAAAAATCGTTATCTTACATTTTCTTTTGTTTTTTCGATTTTTCGAAAAGTTTCTTCGTACGTATATCGGCGTATAAAGTTGTACCGTGTTTATATTGTTGTCTGTGAATGTCAGATAAGAATAATTCACGATTAGCTTCATACGCGTCTTATTTTTTCCTACGGCATATCGACACGAAGTTTTATCGATATCCGTCCGCGAAGCTTTGATGGATGCAGGGTAACGGATGGATCGACAACGCACGGAGAGCTCCGGTTGAAATTCGGGATTAAAAAAATGACGATTTCGTTTGAGACGATTTCCAATTTTCAGAAACTTTGAAGTTCAGAACATCGAAATTCCGGAAGGTCGAAATTAATGTTGAAATTCGGGATTTTGACCGTTCGGGACTTTCAAAATTTGGAATTTCAGTCCAGCCTTCACACAGATTGTCGGAGAGACGAAGACCTCCGAGGCATGAGTCTCCAAATTTAGCGTCTTCCGCTGTTTACTTGTTGGTCTTCTTCCTGCAGCGATTCAAGCACAGTACAGTTCGTGTGCTTCGTGTATATCCGTACATAACAGACTCTGGTTATAAATAGGTGACGAAAGAACTGAAATATATTCAAGTGCAGAAATCGTGGACGAGGCTTACTTAAACATAATTTAACGACTCTGTGCGTTTCGTACGACTCCTAATAACCGATCTGAACTTAACGAGGTCAACTTTCGAGGTAACCGCGATATCAAGTGACAATTATTTTGTTGTTTCGGATTTCATTATCGGTTTTTCATTTTCTCAGATGATTCTCTTTTATTTCGGGAACAAATTCTGAAATTAAGGAACTTTATGGAAACTAAAAAAATGAAGCTACGAATTCTGTATCGATTTTCTCGAAAACTACTGGACCGATAAAATCCGAAATCTGATCAATCTTAAGTTCGGAAGAACCACGTTGATGGATACAACGAAGGATTGAATCCGTTTACTCGTTCGTGAGATATCGTTGGTCAAAAAATCGATCACATAGACCCAGACCTCGGTCTGAAATGGTCATAGGTGATTCTACGGACCTAGAAACATTGAGATATAGTAAAATCCCGGCTCATCATCTCCAGGTTGATTAATTTTTCTCATGAAATTTCCTATCGGAATGCAAAAGTCCCTCGATTCTTTAAACGCAAGTTTATTTTCGGTGTCTGTACCACAGCGCTTCACCTCATTACGTTATTGCTTTACACCTCCCATATCCACGTAGGTGCCTCGCGTTCCGTCAAAGCGGCGATATTCATCCGTCTGTGTGACGCGGTTTATCGCGCGCTCGGAAATCTGGTACAGATTTACCTGCATCAAGTACGTACGTACGTGGAATATGCAGCATCCGAGACCCCGTCTCAGCAAACACGTCGTACTACGTATCTTCGCGAAAAGGAATATTCGATCTAATCGGAGATTAGCTCAGGTTATACCGCGATCAGTAAAGATTTAACCGGTCAATAAAACGGCACGCGGATCGCTCGACGTACCTACGCGCACAGTCTCTGCCCTGGCTGCTTCTGGTTCAGCGTCGCGGTGCGATGCGGTGTACCGATCGATCGAGAGTTACGTCAAGCTTCTCTTGCAATTGAACTACTCCCGGCTGACCTATTCAGTCGTCGCCTTTTATTATCTGGACCACCGGGGCCTGGTCGGTTCGTAGCTCGCCAACTTTTGAGAGGATGAAAATGAAAAGCCACTCTATAACATCTTGGGCTGCCTCTCGCCTCTCAGAGGCTCTGGAACCCACTAGGCTATTCTAAGCTTGAATAACGGTTCAAAGATACGTACTCAATTTTACCTCTATATACGTTCATCGGTGTAGCTCTCTTCTTCCTATATATTCACGTATGATAGATCCATTACGCATGTGTACGTGTATTTATATACTAATCTCTATTGACGCGATTCCACCTGTCGCCATTCGTTACGTGGAGGAAACGTGTGTATACGAGGTATGATTGTATGAATTATCTTGTTTTACGACTAGGCAGAATCTGATTCGATTCATTTCGTTCTTTCATTACGAATTTATCATGTAAATTTTATATCGCTTTGATCAATGAACGTTAACGTTCGTAGCTTCAGAGTTATATATCGAACGTCATGGTTATAGAATCAAGAATTAAAATTCTCGTACTTTAATCAAACAAACTGTAAATTTTTTCACAAAATTTGTATATAACAGTCGAAGTCTCCGAGCACATTGGCAATTTTCAATTGAAATACGTTTTACGATATTCGGTTGATTCCTTGCACATAGAATACAATTTAGACAGAATTTCGGAGGGTATGGAAAGTTTCGCATTTCCTCTTTTCATCGTAATATCGTGAGGGAGCCGGGTCGAAGTTCCGAACGATAAAGATTCCAAAAGGCTAGACACCCCGAAAGCCGAGAGATACGAGAATTTCAGTCTATTTCTCAGGATGTGAAAACAAAAAATAGTTCATTCTAATCGAGACCCTTTTCACGGGAACCCATTTCATCTGCTTTAATCTGCAACCTCATGGCGTCATAAATAATTGATAGAATTTCGAAACTTTTTTTTCTGAAAAGTACCTCTCAAGACGATCAATTTGACTCTTTATTGGTCTGGAACACTGAATGAATACGTGCGTGAATCACAAGTTCCGGATCTTCAGTTTTCGGAATTTGAAACCACCGATGCTCTTCGTTTCAAGGTTTTTGAAATCGCCTGTGTTAGACTTCCGGCAAAATACCTCAGACCAGTATAACACGGAGACGATATTGTCTCCGCATCACGAGTGAGGGCATCAAGTTTGTCACATGTATCTATCTGCAGCAGGAGATCTCCGAAGCCAATTTCCATCTCTATACTTCTAGTTCCAGTTCCATTCAACCACGTTATCGTACCCTTCGTACATTATACATACACAACGTCGGAACGAACAACGCTTCTCAACGTTCGAAGTGACAATAGCTCCTTTTAGGGACCCGCTGAGTTACACCTTGACACTTGTATCCGTACGTGTACACCCAGAGACTCGCACCGTTCGCCTATACCAATAAGAAACGTTGGCATAAAGCGTGCATAGAAGTATCGCGACGCATCTGGCGTTGCTCGAGCTCTTTGTATACCGCTCATAGTCTAGCGTTGCTCCTTGAATCGCGAGGCGACTCGGTTAACACGGTAACTACATGTGTACACATCATTGTCGCAATTCGAACGTTGCTACGATAGTTACAAAGATTTCGGAGGCCCTTTGTCTCGAGGCGAAGCAAACTGCACATAGAATTCCAATACTTTGAAGGAATCGAAACCCTCGGGTGTAAGTGTGTTAATTCCGTTGACTTTGTTGGAAGGATCGAACCTTCTGACATGTGGAGAACTCTTGAGTTTGTGCGAAGGAGTCGAACACCTTCAAATATGCGTTTCGTCTTGGGTACAGTGACAGACTCGTCAGTAGGGCTGCGCCACTGTTCCCTGCCCTAGACGCGGTGTGTCCGGTAGCGGACTTTAGGTACTATTAGGAATCGGTATATATACGAACCGAGGGTTCGTCCTAGCACTAGCGAGAGAGATGTAGCTAGGCGTAGCCGCGTAGCGGGCGAATTGGGAATTATGTGAGTCCCCGCACTTCAATCGTCGAATGGAATCGTTGTCTCTTATCAAGAATATGATGGAATGAAATGACTTGAGGCGCTACACGCATCGCTTTCGGCACTTGGAGTAAGAAACGTGTGAGAAATTTGAGAATTTGGGAATCATTGGGTCGTTCGAGGCTCCGTCAGACCATGAGCTTTAATTTTCAGTCCTGTGTATACAGCCGACCTTAACCTCGGGTCGTTTGAAGGTCGGCCAGTCCTTACGCGTGTCTCGTTGCGTAGGCGTAACGACGTTTGACCTGGGAACCTCGGTTTCCAACCCCAGCCAAGATACAGAAGGCGCGACGTGAAGCGCATGGGCGAAACACGTGTCTTTTGTACTCTGACTATTGTCTTGTGCTTTGTTAGAATTCTGATCATTATTCGTACCGAGAACTGCCCTCGAAATCATTGAGGGGTTATACCCGGTCGGAGATTTCAAAAATTCAATTTTGTTTTCTATGTATGTCATTGTAGATAGATCTTTCGAGAATATTTCGACGCAAAGCCGATTTCGAAATGATCTACCGTTTTTCAATAACAATGAAAGCGCGAGACAATTTTGCAGCCAAGAATCGATTATTTTCTTCAAATCGTCGTTTCTCCTACATTTTTTCAAATTTCGAAAATCCCATACGCGAACGGATAGCTTTGTCATCTACAATGTCAATGAGAAAAATGTTGAATCTTTAGTCTCCGATACGGGATTTTATCGATAACAAAGACCACCCGTTTAGTCGCGCGAAAAGCGCAGAGGTTCGGGAAGATGGCGATAGCTTTTGAACGAATGGGTTTTTTTTCATCAATTAAATTTTCCTCGATACGCGATAATGTTATGCTATCACCATCCAAAGCTCAATGAAATCCACTGCCTGCTTTGGTTGTAAAAAATTCGCTAAGATGTACGTGTTTTTCGACGATCGGGCCCGACGTAACCCCTCAACGAGCTTTCTTTCTTTTCGTAGGAAAAAGTTCCGGATTTTTAACCTCCTCTGCGTATCTATTTCATTCCGGACACTTTGGCTCCGTCGAACTTTCTCAATCGACTTTTTTCTATCGGATCTAAACCGGATAATGGACGGTCGAAGTATTTTTCTCGCCTCTTTTCGTCGAGACCGTAAACAGGCATATGTAGGTTCTTTTCCTCGGAAATTTAAATAGGGAACTAGAATGCATACCATAACTCAGAGCTAAGAGGACTCTAGGCTCTGATCTCGGAGCGCGATTGGTCGGAAGAGAAGCGGCTGCGCATTGCAACGATTTAGCGCCACTGGCGGCGAAATTTCGCGGCTCTGGGTACCTTTTACACGAATTCTAGATTCACCAGTTTAATTCCGTGGGCGAAGGAGTCACCGAACTTATCAGTTCTAACTTTTAGATATCGGCGAAAATGGAGATTACGAATCTAATTAGCGTCCATAAATTCGGAATTTAGCATATGCGATGGGAAAGTAGCGCCTATATCAGACCTGAACCCACGTCGACTTTATTTCGTCGCCTATACTTATATTGTGGGTCTTCGTTGAACGACACGCTATCGGATTTATAGTCTGAGGATCGTTCTTGGCTGGCTATAGAGATTAGACAACGTTCTCGTACAGTTGAACCGTCCAATTGTTGCTCGGTTCATTCAACAATCTAGCTTTTGGTCCGAAGCCAGAGTAGCCAGAGCGGTTGACCAGGATCGAATCGAACTTTTGATTGGGCAAACAGCGGCTATTCGAAATCACTCTACCTTCGGTTTTCGGTATCGCTTTATCCGATACTCCGAACGTGTGGCTTATTTCGTCGGCGAAGTTTAGATCGAACTTTTTCACAGGCCGAACGGTAAACCTAACTGTATCAATGGCTGGCGGACGTTTATAGGTTGATAGCATTTCCGGAACAGGAATTTTTTATCAATATTTCAAAACGCAGGTGAAATACGTCTCCGAAGAATTTGAATTCGAATAAAAAGAAACCAGAGGAACGAACGTGATATAGTATTGTCTCAATTGGAACGTCCATATCGGAGGTAGTGCGGTCACAGCTGTCTCTCTACTGGCAATCAGTTTTAACTGGCAATCAACCCGAATGCGTGAATCAGTCAGTAAACAAAACGTCGTCGGTATGTGAAGCATTTGGAAATTCGAATGGCCCGAGAAGAAATGTACGAGAAAAGATCATCGGAATGTCATACTTTGAGGAGTATTAAAAGCGGAAGAAATCCGGCTCGTATGTTTTCTTATTTCGCTTTCTTTCGCATCTATCTTTTTCTATTTATCTCGGCCTCGTGCCAAGGCATTGAGTCGTGACACAATCGGACTCTTTCCTATCTTATTTGCTACACACATAACAGTCTCAATTGTTCAGTGACCGCCGCTCCTTCGAGCTAAGAATCTTTAAGGAGTTCAATCGCTGTGTAGAAAACGGTGCGAAACCTTTTTTTTCTGCATCGCATTTAGGTATCATATGAACGTAAGGAAAAAGACGTATTTTCATATTCAGTCAGTAAACTACTACACCTTTGATATACAAGTTTGGTGTAAGCCATCGTCGCTTTAAGCGCGATCTGGAATTCCCGGAGTCACGATCGTGACTTAACTTCTGATAATTGAGTATAGGCTTGAGTAGGTACCGTTTAAAACATTGATTAAAAAGAGCGTGGAAAAAAGGGGGAAAAGAAAAAATCAAAGAACACCGCATTGAGCTATTTAGTATCAAGTATTTGGTACCGGCCATCGCTGGATGAACGAACAAGTTTGGAAGCGTTTTTTACAGTTAACAATGAGACGAGCTCGGAGCCAAGGGTCTGCGGGCCTCCTCCAAATTTTAATTATAATTAACTAATGCCTCTCTGGTCTATTTCTTCCTCTTTCTCTCTGTCGGAGTATAAGCTGAAGACTTGACAGTATTTTGACACGCACACACACGCGTCTTTGGGCGACGAGCATCGAGCCAGTGCGTGCGCAGGGTGATGACCCCGTCCGTGACGGAGACGAGGACGGGAAACGAGCACGCGTGCTTGGTACACGAAAACGTGTCGTAGGTACAGATAATGCGGGAAAATCAAGCGTCCCTTTAGTATTTCGTAAAAAAATTGTAATACAAACGTAAGTCGTAAACTTCGCTGGACACATAAATCGCGATATTTGATTAAAGCTGTCGCAGACCTTGAAAAATTTCGAAATTTTTTGAAAATCTCCACAATTGTCACACGAGATGTTCGGAATTGCTGCACATGTTAGATGCCCCGAAATGTGTGATGTCAAATTTTTGAAATCAGCAAATTTACCATAGATGTAAATGTAGGTGGGTCAGAGAAGCATGCGATGTAAGATGGGACACGTTCGTCTGTAACACTCTGCAAGAAAGTCTATCGAATTCATTCGCAATTGTGTTATCCGTGAAAAAATAATCAGTCTGAGATAAAATTTGATTCTGCAGCTATGGGATCTCATGTGTTCTCTCGCGAAGAAATCGCGAGAAATAATCTCGTTCGTGTGAGAAGTCGATCATTTTATTCCGAAGCACCCAGCTAACTAGACTTTGATGGAGTAAGGGTCAATTGGATTTGGGAAAGGGAGCTGCGGGATGATCGAGGAACCGATCAAAATACTCGCTCCGGATGTACCGGAGTGTGAAAAAAGTGTGAAAAAAGTAAAACAAGCGTTTACCTACCCAACGCAGCCTCACCGCTCGCTACAATTTTCCTCGGCGTTTCTTTTTCATTCATGAAAATATTGTACGGAGTATGTAGGTGTACGACGAAAATCTCTAAAAATAATTTAGATCAAGCAGTTTCAAAAATAGAATTGAATTTCCACCAATTCCCGCACGTTTACTTTGCCTATACCTATACACATTCCGGCTCTTCTCGTTGAATGAAAGCCAATATCATCGACTTCGCAACGCCTCGGATACCCGTGGGGAGTTTCCTTGTCTCCGTTCTAGTGTTCCCAAGATAAGATTCAAGTTCCGTTCACAATGTGTGCGCTACACTAACACCCACCACGTATGAATACATGTTGCATCGGTCGGGCATTTGTTTATGTACGGTTCCTCAGGGAGTTTAGATAAACGGACAAACAAATGGTACGGGGACTCGCGGGGCTGGGCTTTGTTAGTGTTTCGAGCCCCAGAAAACGTTCTTCCATAACGTATCGTTTTCCAGAAATTTGAAGGGCAGCCGAACCTCACCTCAGCATCGGATAGCGAAACGCTGCGGAAACATTGCGAAAATAGAACTAGATGTAGCTTCACTCGAATTTCGAGCTTCTATTCATTTTTTTCAACGTACACCGTCAACCATCACACGCTCGGAGCAGGTGGCTTCATTACGAATATAACTTCGCAAGTTGTTTCGCGCGATAAGCTATCCTTCGGTCGGATCGGTGCGCGAAAGTTGAAACTTTTCCCTCTTACAGCCGGTAAGCTACACTTCGACTGCCCAACTTTTGCTTCTGATATACAATTACGGATTTATAGACAGGTAGGCAGGCACTTCGAGTCTGCTGGATCAATTAGACCAGCTAAAGCTCCGAGTCAATCTAATTTCCTCGCTGATTTCTTCCGCGAACGTTACGGTAACTCCGGATGTCAAGAACGAATACAGAAGCGAGTGCGAAAACGACGCGCGTCTTCCTTCCTAAAATCTCGCGAAATTTGCCTAAACGATCCGCGGAGTGAATCGAACGATTTGCCGAAGCCGATTCAATCGCCATTGGAAGCACAGACTAGTGAATCGCAGATTTATTCGTCGGAGGATCATCTGCCCTCTCGGATCCCGTGGAATCTAAGAAAGCAATAAGTGAAGGAGGAAAAAATTTCCGGGAATGTTCGCCACGTGCTCAATCGTAATCCTCTGCTTGGCCGTGTGTAAACTATTCGCGGGCTTCGGTGCCAACTATTTTATGTATTATATGCGCAATTCTTCGCTCCGTAGGAACTAAGTTTACTTCACGGAGGCGGCGTTCTTCGCTGTGCGACCGCGTTCATAATTTACCCAGAAAAGTAGATAGCGTACGACACCAGAAACTCGAGCACTGCACCGGTAGATCCAAAGGACAAGATTTACCTATGAAATATACTTACGTCCGTGAGACATGGGGATATTTCGCACAGATGCCAATGCTGCAATTCAACATTGCCGGAATACAATTTGACATTTCGTCGCCACACGTGTCTGCATTCTTCGCAGCGACACGGATATATTCGTCCATGGTTCGGCGTGCCACCTCAGTTCATAAGAATCACGTTTTCACGTGGAATCGATATGTTCGTCGGCGAGGAAGGCTGCAAGGATGCGTGAAGAGAGAGTCCCGTGATACGTGTACGGTGAAACTATAAGATGGCCTTTTTATCAAAGATATGGATGGTGACAGACCGACATGCAGACTTGGATCTCACGCAATATTTTCTACGATATCTGACGATCTTATCTACGTTTATAATTGGGAGAGTGAATTTTGTTCGGTAGAATAGCGGTGGCACTAATTGAATATTGATTGAAAGGGGGAAGAGACCGTCGATCACTACCTCTCAGTTTCCATTCTTCCTCCCCTATGATGCGGGTGTCAAGCCAAATAAGGGTTTTTCATCAAATGTAAAAAATAGTGAGCGAAATCGGTGCCCGGAACGTGAGTAGACTCCGTGAACGATCTATGGATCGAGACTGCGAGGAATACAAATCGAGAATAAGATTTAGGGAGGCTAGAGAGGAAGAGATGGAGAGAAAGATAGGGGCAACCGTTTTCGAGTATATAATATAAGTATAAGACGGGATAAGTAAGGTCTTAGGATTTCCGAATGAGATTATATCAGAGTAGTCGGAGGCTACGGGTCAGCCTGTGGTATAGAAAGTCGAAGAGGTGAGGCCGGGGTCGCAGGCCACCGCACTGCAATGGTCATCGACTGCAGTAGCACGAGTCCAAAGTCAAGGGACAAAGTTTAATAGCCCGAATAGTAAAACACGGAATTGTCCGCTTAATCCGTCTTTGCGTTCCGATATGGGAGCGCCGTAGGTATGGGTATACTATTTTCTATCCCTCCTCTCTCCCTCGTTTTTTTGGAACGAAATTTTACTCGAAATTCGTCAGTCACGTTCCTAGTCGAATCGTTTCAGTAGAACCTGATTCACGGTCACCAACTTCCGCCTATTGCCTCACGACTGCGTTGTCCGATGGTCAGTGCTGGCAGTTAAGCTTCAAACAGCACTGGTCAGACACCAGAGCGAAAGGAGAGACTGCGAGGCCATTTTGGAAGTGACCACGGTCACAGCCGCCAGCATTTCGGTCTCGAGAGTCAAGACATGTCTAAAGATCGGACCTGTTCTCTGTTCTACTTGGAAAATTTCACACTTGCCCGATACACGATCCCTCTCTCGATATTTGATCGACCTAACTTCAGGCGATGATTTGTTTTCCGATTTTCGATGATTTTGGCTAATAATTAACGTGGAATTGAAATTGTTGTTCAATTTAGTAACAGTATCGGGATTTTGACGATCGGTTATAGTGTTTAAAATATTTCTGAACAGGCGAGTTCCCTCGACGATTCGACTCGCCGAGTTTCTCTCTTTCTTCACATCCCGAAATACGACTCGCGTCTCTCTTCGTGCACTTGGCTTCTGGAGATGAAAATACCTCGCTACTTACAATGCACAGCTGCCTGCCCTTGCAGCCTTTCTGAAAACCACCGTTCTAACCTCTGCACGATCCTCTTGGCTCGACTAGTTTAATGTAACAATTTTAAACGCGGATTTTCCCGCGACATGAGAACATATTTTTTCCTTTACCAACTACTTCGCCTTTTCTAATACTTCATCTCTCTATCCATAGCTAAACTTTTTCTAGCGATGTGGAAAATCTGGCCTAGATTTTATCACGTTTTTCCCTTTTTTTTTCTCTCTTCACAATTTGTCTCCGTTCTAAATTAAACACATTTTTCAGTGAGTTGAATTTTGTCGTGAAAAATGTGCAGGAAGGGAACTCGTCCTTTCATACACGTCAAATTGACTGACGTCAAATGTGGGTGCGACAATGAGCACCTATATTTGGCATTATAGCCCGTGGCTGGTCGACTCAGGGATCCATCATAATAAGCTTACCTGCGTATTACAGGAAGAGAGGCCTTGGGCCTTGGGAGCTTCGGCTCCTCGCACGAGGCACCGTTCTTTCCTAATTCTCGTGAAAACGCATCAGTGAAAGGCGAGCCCCGTCGTATACGGACATACCGTAATGCCGGAGTAGAGATTGAGCTCACTTATTCAAGTTATGACGAAAATGCGAAGAAATTCCCTCGGATTATAACTCGTCTGTTATTATTCAAGATTCAATATTCGCGACAACGCGTTCAGCGACGAAAAAAACGTGAAGACAAGAAAAAGAAACCACGAAGACCGTTTTTTGGTTGATTTTATTCAAACCGATCGGTTGATCACGATTCACACAGCTATAAGTTGAGTTCTAAGATTCAGGCTAATTGCAAATTTATTCGGTATAGTACAGGATGAACATTTTTATTCCTCATTTCATTCTTCTCGTTTACTCATTCGTGTTTGGCTGATTAATTAATCCGAAGTTTTCTTCTTAGTTCAACGAATAACCGATTACGGTGCTTCCGAAAACTGGAAATACGCAGTTCTTTACTACTCTGTGTTTTTTTTCTTCTCTTTTGCTTTTTATGGGGTAATCTAACTGTTTAATTTCTCCTAAGCGCGCGATGCGACAAGATCACATTTCCTTAGAAGGAAATCGACGGGTATTTCCCCCAAAATCTACAAAGTCGATTCAAAAAAACTTTTGAAAGAAGAACACCGAAGGCCAAGACTCCGAAACTCGAAATTCACGCATGTATCCGTTCCCTATCCCATAACTCGGCCTGTATTAACCATATCGAAACCAATAAGTGGTCAAATCAATCGATTCGACACGTACTTTTTGGAAAGAAGTTTCAAAATCCTATCAATTATTTATGACATCGTGAAGTTGTAGATTGAATTAGATAAAGCGGATCTACGTCAAGAACGAACTACTTTTCGTCTTCACATTTTGAAAAATGGACCAAAATTTTCGAATCTTTGGGAGAGTTTTTAGCTCGCTGAAACCCGACCTTTCGGAAATCAAATGTTCCAAACTTCAACGTTTCCGAAAACCCGAAATCGTCTCAAACGAATTTTAGAACTCGAGTCACCGAATGTTCTCAACGGTTCAAGTTGCCTCTTTGACTATTGGATCGGGCTCGAATTTCCCAAAGTCTTGCAATTACCGGATAATTAATTAAGCAATTATCCGTTCGGTAATCTCTTATTATAAGGAGTAATGCTCCGAAACTTGGATAGTCGTGGTTGGATCGCGGGTGCAGTTCATCAGGAGCTTTTCAGGAAGTTTATAGCAGAGATTAGAAGATGAAGTGAGAGTAGCGGCTGCACAGGTGCAAGTGGTGCGATAAAATGAAAGAATGTTGGAACTTTTTGTTTCCATCAATCATCGGGACGTGTGAAATGTAATATAATTTCAGCGCGAGGATCTGGGCTCATATTTATAGAGCTATAATGTTAAACTTATACTCGAGAAATTTGGAATCCGGGTCATTCTCGCAATTTAAATGCGCTCCAAAAATATCCAACCGACGTCCAAACACAAATAAAATTAAGTCCGCGTTCTCCACGCCGAAAATCGCACCAGCCTTTTTTTCTGTACCAATAAATATGGCTAACTTATTGACCAACGAAGCTAAACTCATTTCTTACGCGCTCAGTTTATAGCTATAGGACTTTGGAGATACTTGATACTATTCACGAAATACTAGCTCGACGTTTTGCCGAATCGCTAGACTCAACCTGCTCGATTGAACGGCGAAGTCGACACTCCCTGAATTTAGTTTTTTTATTTTTCTGTGACAAAAACGTCCCTTCCTTGTCGATTCTTCTTGGAAAAATTCACGTTTATCGAAGTGGAGAGTATTTCCTGTGCTCGGAACACACGATACAGTCTATAGAGCGAAACTGAACCCAATAACACCCGTGAAGTAACGAGAAAATGGTATTATTTTCTCGACCAATTTCTCCGTGCTTGTTCCAGTAGAAAATTGATACTTTTCAGGGGTGTAAAAGTCCCGTGACTTTATCGCGTCCGAGGCTGAGAATGAGAGATACGACCAACGACCTACGACATACACATATACCTACAGCTAGAAATTTGTGTGTCTGGTGGATAAAAGGAATGATCGAAAAATGCACCCCCCTTCAACGTCGCATAGCTTCTGCTCACAGGATTACCGAAGGATATTGCTCTACGAAATTTCATTTTTCTTTCTCTATCGCGTTCTCAAAGTTTAAGAACACGGGGGCACGTATAAACGTACCAAAGAAATTATCCGCTGTTTTACTCAACTATTCGACTTGTTCTAGTATATGCTGTAGATACCCACGATCAAGTGCGATTACGCAAAGTTACGTGATCCGATATTATTTCTTCTGGGTAATTGATTCGAGGGAAATTTATAATACGATTACCAAGTCTGAACTAGATCTGTCAGAACCTAAAATACGACATCCCAACATTTGAGACAAATCGGTGAATACTACGAGGCCTATTCCACGAACGATTTGTCGTAGTACAAATAAATAAATCGATCAATTATCCGCCCCCCCTTCGGAGGGGTTACTCGTGTTATTACATAACTTTGTTCGATTATTTTTAGCGGTGGATATTCCATGGTTTCTACGGTCAATAATTATTTGTACGATAGTCTAGAGCGGGTTTCCTTCGCGTTACTTACGGCCTCTGCATTGCGCTTATCTCCTATACCCGTCTACAGTTACGGTGGTAACGCGAGTAGGTATGAGGTACGTATGTACCCGATGTATGTGCGTATACTCGTCTAGTAAATACTTGACTAATTAAAAATTAAGTTTCATACGGTTCCTCAGTCTCGAGGCATAAAGTTAAACGAATATGTAAATCTGAAACTATATGTACATATATGTCAGATTTTTTGCTCTTCTCGTTCGTCTTGACGAATTTCTATCCTTCGAGGATAAAAATTAGGAAGAGAACAGCAGGTGGAAGAAGATTCAAAAATGTACTATACGCATACGAATATCCTTTGAGGCATCGAGTTCGTTATATGTGGCTATTGTACAGCAATTAAAGTGCAGAGAGCATTTTCGCGGCCTTCTCATTGAGACCCATTAGCGGTGGGTTGTAAATTAAATTCCTGCAGGATGAAAGGACAAAAATGAGGGAGGGGGATCGCTCATCCTATCTCATACCTATAACATCCTCAGTCTTCTTTACTTCGAGTGATTTATTGCGACTCTAGTTTCGAGAGGAATATCGTGCAGATTTGTAAATCGCGTTGGTTTTTTTTTGTTTCAAAGTCAGTTTGACGGAAAATCAAAAAGTCACAGCAAATTTCTGTCCGGAGTTATCGCGTTGTTCTCAATTCTGTAAAGATTATGAAGAGAAAAGAAGTTGACATTTTTATTTTTTTTTCATATTTCCGCAGGCTGCGAAATTTCCATTTTTTTTTTCTTTCTTTTTTCTCTTGTGACGGTGAACGTGATTACAACAAGATCACTTATACTTTGGAACAAAAGGACCCAGTGGATCCTGGAACTCGAAGACGTTATCTACAATGCGATAAAGTAGATTTTCTAAGAAAAGAAAATCGCGGATTTTGGCTGCGAAAAACAAAAAAAAATCACTTTTCCCCTCCGAATAGGTAAAATCGGACAATCGTTGAGCGGGGTCGGCTTCTGACGACAAGGGTGTAAAATACAGAATGTCGAGACTAACATAAGAGATCGTCTATTGCACATAGTTAAGCCACGTGTCTGACTCAACCATCCTTGCAGTGTCTCGCCGGTTTACAATCATTGGCAGTATAGTACATAAATATAGAAGTATGAATTCTGAATGTGTCCTCCGGACAATACCGCGTACACGACGAATGAGGTAATTAACAAACGCAATTAGCGGCGGCGATTCCAATTTATTTTTATGAACGTATCCGCAGGGGAATATAATATATAACGCCATCAGAGACGAAGGCTGCACCACCACGACCGCCTAGGGAAGTTTTCGTAAGGGCGCCGGGGTCCCTGGTTAGTTGTTATTAATTATTTCAAATTTTCAATACGTTTTATTCGTTTTTTAATTACGCACTGCCACTGCTACTGATCATCGATGTAGAGCGTACGGACTTGTCCACCGCTCGATAAAAATCGACGGTATTTATTATTACATACCCGCACTTATAATTTATCCGGGTAATTAGACTAATTATCTAAATTCATTGCGTTGGGTTTTGTTCCATTCACTAACGTGCGACGGGTCAAAGGAACCTCTATGAAAATATGTGTACTCGCGGGTATACAATAGCGGCGATAACGCCAAATGGATTTCAACGAATAACGTGAATTATACAATTAACTAACTTCCGCATCACGAATATACGATACTCAACGTTGCATTATTCTACATTCACATGCGATAGGTGGTAGCTGGATAGAAACCTTCGTCGACATTTTGTATGAGTGGGAAAAGACACGAACAAATAAGAATTCGAAATTCATTTGGACATGGAAACACAAAATCCATTGGAAAACGTTTTTTCATTCGATTTTCTAGTCTCACGGTCAGTTCGAACGGACTCTAACATATCCTTCACGTACGACTAATAAAATAGAATCTTTCGAAATTCACAGACACGCATTTCTTGTACAGAAATTTTTGAAAATTCGTAAAAATAAAATAGCGCTTCAAATACTACTCGTTGCACCCCTAATCGTAGCGAACAGTCGTCTCACCCGCATATGCATTAGGGTGGTCCTTAAAACGGTCATGATCGAATTTCTCCGCTCCCAGGAGCTAAAGAAGCTTCAAATAAATAAAAAATGAAATAGGCAGAACCCCGGCCTCCTAAGTCCATCCTAAATACCGCCTCAAAGCAGTCCGAATTTCCCATTTGATTAACACGGGACTTTTGACTTTTTGGGATTAATTTTTGTTTCTGATCGCCGTGTTAGTGCCAAAAATCTGAAACTTGGCGAATATCTTACCTACAGTAGCAGGTATTCCGTGAAATTTTTTCAAATTTTTTGCGACATTATTTTCCGCGCTACGCCTGGACGAAGTAAATTTTTTTTTCAATTTTCTGGAAACTTAGATATACTAAACATTTTATTTTATTTCTATTTATTATTCAAAAATTTGTATTTACACATCAGTGGCTGTCAGATCAGCAGCCATTATGATGTAGATGGTTATCGATCTTTCGGGCGAGTCGACATCGCGGAATTATGTACCATGGATTATCGCTTGTATATATGCATAAGATTTGGAACGAAATACATATCGGCGTACGGAATATACGTTAACATGAGCTCGTGGGGATTCTATAACAATGCGAGAGATTGACAGGGTTATATCATGCCAATTGACCTTTTGTCAAGCACCATAAGATTCGTTGAGAAAAGGAAATTACCTCTGTTCGTATTCTTACGTCATCATCAAAAACCACCTACTTCGCTATTCCCGACTTCACTCTTCACTCTGATTCATTCCCTACTCTCCGGTTTCTCTTGGGTTTCCTTTATTACGATTTTTCATACGGTTTAAATTCCTCCCCAACCTTCAGGCTCGCCTTCTATTCAAAGCGCAGCTCCGATTCATTATTATTCATTTTTTTTTTTATTCAAATAAATTTAGGAAACATTTACTTCTTCTAAAAATCGTGTATATACCAACAGCTGGCATATTTCGCCCTGTAATTAGGTATAAATTTATAGATTCTACCCTAGACTGGTCGTTAATTAAATTTTTTCCGACGCCTCCTAAAAAGCTTCCTTTTGATGAAATAACGCTAGGAAATTTTTTATTTTTTTTCATTAAAAACAACACGTGCCGCAAGACGATCTAAGTTATTTTTTGGTAGAATCATGTTTTTTTTTGGTAAAACATTACAGAAGTAAAAGTATAAAAAATACTAAAGAAAGTTTAGTTGAGCCTTGGAATTAATAAATCTGCTTATAAAAAATAAGAATGTACTAATTTAGTTTTAGAATAAAATTATTAATTCAAATATCCTTCATTTTTTATTTCACTAGACAACATCAAATGAAAAAAATTTCGAAATTTTATTCATTCGAGTTCCAAAATTGTCTATATTTCAGGAAAAATACTAAGTGATAAGAAATTTCCAAAAAAACATGATTTTACCGAAAAATTAGCTCAGATCGTCTTGCGGCACGTGTTGTTTTTAATAAAAGAAGAACAAAAAATTTCCTCGCGTTTTTTCATCAAAAGGAAGCTTTTTAGGGGGCGTCGGAAAAAATTTAATTTTTAACGACCAGTCTATTCTACCCCACAACGAGGCTCTCCGCATTCACCTAAATTCTGACCCCCAGCTGCAGCGATTTGGCGAGGTGTGAAATCGCGATTTTCATTTCATCCACAGGGGATGATCCCCCGCTGTCTCGCAAAAACTCGACGCAGAACTGCGTGCCCCCCGTTTATCTGTCTCTCGCTGCCATCTGTCAGTCTGCATCAAATTCATCGTCAAAGAAAGGTTCTTTCGAATATCAAGTGATTTCCGCCCGGTCGGTCCAGGTATCCGTCTTATTATACACCTGCAATCGAGATGAAATCCCACCTAGCTTTGGCATCCGGAAAAAGTCGGCTCGCTTCTACACACTAGGGTGTCCGTTATTTCCCAAATTGCCTTTTTTCACTTGGGTATGAACCAAATCATTAGTTTATTGCCTAAAAACAATTATGAAAAGAGAAAAATTTAATTTTAATTAACCCCTATACCCGAATGACGATACTTTTCCTATTTGATTAACATTGGATTTTAGCACTTTTTAGACTTAAATTTTTTGTTCGGTTACTATATTCATTACCTCATTAAATATTGTTGATTCTTCTACTGTTCTGACCTATTTAGATGGACAAATTTTTACATCGGAGAAAAAACAAATTTCATGAATTTTGAAGAGGTCAAAATTGATTGTATTTTCAATAATTGTGTTCTCAATATTTTCGAATATTTTTGAATTTATTGACTTCTCGATGCTTTTCATCTATTTTAAGGTTCAATATATGTTTTTATACGCTCTCATTACTGTTTAACAGAAATTTTGACATCTTCGAAACTTATGAAAAAACTTTCTAAGAGGTCAAAATTCATATTAAACAGTAATAAGAGCGTATAAAAACATATATTCAAACTTAAAATAAATGAAAAGCATTGAAAAGTCAATAAATTCAAAAATATTCGCAAATATTGAAAATAAAATCAATTTTGACCTCTTCAAAACTCATGAAAAAATTTCTTCTCTCCAATGTAAAAATTCGTCCATCTAAATAGGTCAGACCAGTAGAAGAATCAACAATATTCAGTGAGGTAATGAATATAGTAACCGAAAAAAAAATTAAAGTCTAAAAAGTGCAAAAATCCCATGTTAATCAAATAGGAAAAGTGTCGTCATTCAGGTAGGGGTTAATGAAGATTAAATTTTTTTTTTCTCTTCATAATTGTTTTTGGGCTATAAACTAATGATTTGGACCATACCCAAGTGAAAAAAGTCGATTTGGGAAATGACGGTACCCTTCTACACACGTCATTTCTATCGAACTGACGTTAATATCGAATCTGTAGAAATTTTTCGCTTTCCCTTTCCTTTCATCGTTTTGCCTTCATACGAATAAGTCCTGAAACCATTTATACGGTATATGCGGGGAAATAGGGAAAGGATTCGGGTTCTTCGACCGTACAGAACCCGTCACACACGTAAAGTGTAAGAAATAACGGAAACGGGTCTGCGGCATACGCGATGCACAGATGCGGGTGGACAAAGCGACGCATGGCTCAAACTAGAAGCGTACGAAGCACGTACGCGATATGCATACATGTGGGGACGTGGTCCCTTCTGTTCGATGTGTGAAATTTGTTCAACTGCTGCATTAGCCGGCTTTATGTTCGGGGCTTTCGCGTGATTTTTTACGCTGCAATTGTGCATCGCGCGATCAACGAATGCTGAAACGACGTATGAAAGCTCTCTCGCATATGCACGCGCCTACTCGACTGCATTCTTTTGTGCAACCAGTCATAGATATACATATGGGATATACCATAGCCAAAGAATACCGATTTCTGGCCACGGTTGTCAGATTTTTAGCAAACTATTCGTTAATATATTTTTTGATTTTTTTTTCACTTTCTTATCCGTGCGAATAATTACGAATTTTTGGTGTAACATCGCGAGGCTTTTTCTTGCCCTGTTAATCTGCCCCTGCAGAGTTTATAGCTGCGGTTTAGTGCTCCGGAAATTTTTTTTTCGGGGTAAAATTTCGCTTCCTTAGTTTATAACGGAGTGGAGCGATTTTTACTCCAGAGAAAGGGAAGATTCATTCTTCTTTGTGTTCAAGAGTCACTCTTTTGGATTGAAATTTCACCCCATTCGTCCGTAGGTAGTATGTGACGCGATTTTTATTCCAAAAAATGTATAGAATGGGTTCGATTTCACTGATCTTTGATAAGGCAACTCGACTTTTCGATCTTTTTAAATTCATATGTATTGCATCATAAAAGTCGAGGAAAATATTCGCGAAAATATTATTAATATTTTTCTCAAGGTTTTTAAGGAAAAACGCATAGTAGGTTCTTTAATCTCGATCAAATCGTTGCGATAAGTGAAACGTCATCACACATATAAGAATTTCGCTGCAGTCGAAATTAGAAAAAAAAAAATAGAAATAGCAAACTTCGAAGTACCAAAATTCGAAAGAATTAATGGAAATAATAAATTCAAAGTTTCTATCCGATTATAAAATGTATTTTTGATAAAATGTAAATTCAAGTTTAAAAGCAAATAGTAGATATAGTAACGGCGTCAAAGTATACTCGGTGTTAAAATTGAAGAGTGTAATTTTCATTTATAAAAGACCAAAATGGCCTTCGTTTAATTCCACTTTGATATTTATTTTAATCACAAAAGGAGTGAAAGTTATAACTTGCCGTTTCGAACTTGAATAAAGCGTTCAAAGCCAGGGACGGCCTGTATAGCTATACAACCTGACGAAATACCGCGTTGATACTTTCGAGGACGTTTTACGGAGTTCGGCGTAAGCGAATATTAACAATAGTATCAAATAATAATAATAATAATTTAAAAACTCGGACGAAATATGTACGGTTAGAAAGAACATTTCCACTCATTTAATTACCGCAAAAATAAAATAAAAAAGAAAATGGAAAAAGGGAAAGAAAAAAAAAGGTGCACATGGTTTTTCAGTGCTTTCATAATATAAAAGACTGAAAGGTGAGAGGTCACGCACTCAGGATTTAGGTGGGGCCACTCATCAGCATTCACAGCGGCCTTCGTGTTACGTTAGAAGTTTATAACTTGGTAACCAGAAAAAAAAAAAGAAAAAAAAAACACGCAGGTCCTGTGTGAGATGATAAATGCCAGTTGATCACATAACGGTCTCGGTATATGTATATCGTGTACATATATATGTTGTAACGTGACTTATTATCGATTCTATTCATTGCTGACCCACTAAAATCTCAAACGACACTAAATTCGACCGTATTGAATCACGCTCTTCACTCCGATCGATGAAATCAAGAAAATGCAGTTTTGGTCATCGAAATAGTAATACTCGATCATCCATGAGGCATGCGATTATTTGAATAGAAAGCAAATATATGTATATTAGAAAGAAAACAAAAAAAATCAAAAAATAAATAACAGATTGCATCGAATTACCTACTGAAATCAAATAATGGTAAGTTTGAACAGATGGGAGTTGTATTGTGTACCGTATATAATTATATACGCGGGTGCGATTGAATGTGAATTGATATCGTACTCGCGATACCTCTAGATAGTAGAGAAGTATTTTGCGGTAGACAGAGAGTCAGACAGACATTACATGTATAGATACCGAGCAAAGCACGTGCGTGCGAGTATAAAAGTATAAGTCTACTCTCTTCTAGCAGCAACGCGGCGAATATGCTTTAGTTCTTGCGACTCTTTGACAGAACTCCGGGAGAGGGGTACATAGTGCTTTGTAGAGTATGTAAATACGCAGTATGTATGTACTAGCGTGGGCGACGCGTTATCGCGGAAACAAACGTTGGAACGGAAAACGAAAAACAAAAAAAAAAATTAAAAAAAAAAAAAGGAAATAGAATTCAGCATATCGCGTATATATATGCTTGTAAGTCCTGCTCTTACGAAACGCGACTGACTGATGATATGAAGGGCATCGTTTTTTCCTTTGCACGCAGTAGTACCTATGCGTGGAGGTATAGCTGTGCACTCGGGGAGGAAATAAAGTGGCAGGAGAATATTCGAAAGAGATACTAAATCGAATTTGAAAAGACAATAGCTACTTGGAGTATTTTTACGGAAATTAACGTAATTGGTATCCTGGACAAAATACACGCAATATTTTAAACAAATAGTTTTCCTTCCTGATTTCGATGTATCGATATCGCTGGCCTAATTTATTTAGAAAATCTATATAGCAATCGAGGGATTTTTTACTCCCACCGTTAGTGTAGAAATGATTAAATCGAAACTGATCTCTTCACCGATTTCGGATTGATTTCGATCATTTCATTCCCGATTCCATACATCGTGCACGATTCATTTACCGACAAGGAGTGAATAGCTTCTCTATACAGCAATGTGTTTGAGTTTAACTTTCGGCAGATTTAATCTTCGTATTTTATTTCTGGCCTAGTTATACGTATTCATTTTGTCAATTAGGTCGAAGGTATACGTGATGCCGATAACCCACAGTCATCGAAATTCGATAATAAATTAACCCCCAGCGAGATGGTGAGATCTGTTGATTAATACGCACACAGATTCACTCCAGACACATAAAACCAGTATGCGAGGTATAATACGCTTGGATACGTTCGTTAACACCATTTGCCTCCGGCTGAGGCTAATTCCGATGTAGAAATGGCCTGACGAATTATTCAGAGCCTTATCTAGAGTAGGGAAATCGCGGTGGAATGGTGAATTTGCATTTTTATAAGATCCTAGAGATGCTGGTATCACGCAGACCCGCGATATACCTACGATTCTACACACGTATACCTACATCTGTAAAAATATCGCATACCTATTCACGGGAAAGAGAAAAGTGGGTTTCGATGTTCCTGCGAAAATCTTAGATACATGGGTGATTCCGTTCTAACAGTGTTTATTAATCTCCTGTACTGTTTGCACTCACCGGTCATCCATTAACAATCTATTCATTGAATTTTTGTATCAATACGATCCTCGTGAACATATTTCATCGCTTCTTTCGTATAATATAACTTGCAGTCCAGGGAAAACTTACGGTTTAAATCACTTAAATGTCAGTACCGTGTCACGTCCATTTCTAGAATTTACCTATGAATTCATTAATTTCTTTGTCGCAATAAATGATCCAAACTAATTAATCCATAAATCTAATTAATGTTATAATACAATTCATAAATAAATTATAATACGATTCGTAATAATTTTTCCGAAGAATGTCTACCAAATTTATTTTACGTCGGCACCGTGGCACGGAAAATTTGAAATTTGATTCTCATTCTCGATATTTTGAAGCTGTAGCGAAATCCTCTCGGACTTTCATTTTTACAATAGAACAGAGTAATAACATGCACTAAAAAACTAAAAAAGTTTAATTATAGAATCAAAAAATGTTTAATCAAAAAAGTAACAGTTAGAACAGAATCACCGATATGCGGAGTAAATCTCGGAAGTGCAAATATCCCGGATAAAATTTCGTTCAACGATTACAGAGCGAGGTATATGCTTCGATCATGGTTCAATCATTGATTTAAGCTACTATAGCTAATGTCACTTCTCACTTCTGGATAGTAGGATGATTCTATGGTTCATATCCGACGATCAGAATTTATTAAAGATGAGTGATTATCATCATTACGATTATTTTTTAGCCTTTCGTATACTGTAAGCTTTTCGTTTATATATTTGACGTTCAAACAGACCAATCGTCGGATTTACCTACGCTAGGAGTACGGGCACTTCCTTCGTTATCTGCAATCAAGAGATTTGCATTAATCCCACGCTTTTATCCCCGTTATATTCTTCGTGTAACTCGCATAGTTATTCATAATTTCATATCCAGGTCGTATATTAATTCCGCAAGTTCCAGGTTCTGAATATTGTCTTTTCTCGTTGTTTCAGGGTCGGCACACGAAAACGGGGCAATTGGCGGCCATCAAAGTCATGGACGTCACCGAGGTGAGTAACTGCAATTTCCTTTTCTAATACCATTTTTCAATTCGTTTATACATATTTTTACAAAATCTGAGACGTTGCTCCTAATTTATACAAATTTCCTCCTCGATTTAACATCGGAAAAAATCATCTTGTCGTTGATCATATCTCCAAAATCCGAATCTCTTATTTCAGCAAATAAAATCATCGTATACGCGTAGGCGCTGTCGCGTATTAAACGAAGTAAATTTCTCCTCATTCCTACGAACCGTGTGAATAAATTTCAAGCACAAAAAAGCGCGAAGTGAGTTTAGAATAGCGTAAAAGATAGAAATAGACCGCAGAAATCATTACCTACGTGTTAACGTTATGCCACGCGTATTACGATCTCGTAACTGGACTGTTTCAATTTATTTTTTGCCATTCGTTTAAAAACTAGGGAAACTCAAGAGTAATCAGAAATTCAGGGCCCTACGAGCGGTCGGCAAACATATTGCTAAACTTTTATCGGAACAAGAAATTCAGATTCGGTGTAGTAATATAGAAACTGTATTGTTCCAGTTTTATCGGAGTAATCACACCAATTATTTAATAGGTATTCAACCGTTTAACGATATTCATTCTATCCACGAAACTATATCATTGCGAAGGTGTGTGGTTACACGGCTACTTCGTGCAAATATTGTACTATGAATAGGTTCACGTAGGCGGGATTAGAAACAGCCAAACAGGATAAATTCTAACGCGTTCGGCGTGTACACATGTCTTAGTCTTTCCCATACCTACTTGCGAAATTAGATTCTTCTCTACCGTCAGCAACGAGACCGCGGATCATCGCCCTTGCTCTCACGTTCAGAATTTTTTTTTTTTTTTCTCTTTTTATTCGCGTGGCTGACAGATTCGACGGTTTCAAATTTTGGTAATTTTTTGTTTTATTTTTCATTTCATTTTTGAAAAATTCGTTTCATTTCATTTCTAATATATATAATTTTTATCGTCCATCTTTGAGTGTAGTTTTGAGGAAGACTTTAACCACCATTCTGGCATCTCTGACCGATCTTTAATTCTAGAGTGTGCAGAGCTTGCAGATTATGGAGTTTTAACGGGGCCGGGTTGAAGTTCGGAATTTTTAAAATCCCGAACTGTCTAAATTTCAAGGGCTGTATTGATCGTATCGAAAACGATAAGTGGGCGGATTGAGACTCTTGAGATGTGCTTTTTGATAAAAAGTAACAAAATCCTATCGATTATTTATGACATCATGAAGTTATCGATTGAAGTTGATAAAATGAGTTTTCGTGAAGAGGGTCTCGATTAGAATGAACTATTTTTTGTCTTCAGATCTTGAGAAATAGATCGAAATTTTCGAATTTTCAGGATTTTGAGATTTTAATATTCTAAACTTCAACGTTTTTGAAAATTCGAAATCGTCTTAAACGAATTCGGAATTTCGACCGCTCGGAACTTTCAAAATTCGGAACTTCCATCCGGTCCCGTTTTAACGAAACTGGATATAGCCTCGCGTATCAATTTACGCTGCACGGTTTAAACTTATAAAAAATATTTATAAACCCTAATCAGATATCGTGATAAATTTAATTTCTCGGTACCATCAAAGAGTGAAATAGACTCATATTCGTAGCACCGATTTACAGCTGATTGGAACGCGTATGTTTTATGTATTAGTTATCACGGTTCAGTCGGGGGGAAATAATGATAATCACGCGCTTGTAATTACTCACCTTTCATCAAAAATTGAATATTTTGTACCGTGTTGAATCTGCATGACAAAGTGATGTGCGGAGGTGGTTTTCATATGTGAATTTCTACTATGATGAAGCATGAACTGATTTGGGAACGTACGTCTATATATCTTTAAATTATATCCACAAATGGGATAGAGAAATTTAATCTAAAGAATTTAAAATTTGTCAGGCAAGGAGCTATTCGAACACTTGAAGCTCCCTGCGTCACAGATATCAAGTTTTTTTATATTCAAACTTTTCTGAATCATTTCTAGATCTAATCTGAAAATATTTAACTAAATTTCAAAAATTCCGGAGCTTTATTCCCACAGTAAAAATTATCTCACGATTTTTATTGCTGCAGTCAAGTTACACCGATAAATGAACACCGCAACAGATTCTTCTAAATTTTGTGTAACCGTTTTTCTTCGTTTCAAAACTCACGATCCGACTACCTTTTATATTCTATCCCAAACGTTGAAGAGGCTGATGATGGTTCGGTATTAATTACGATCTTAGTTTTGCCATTTTATTAGCCCATACCGCGAACTTGCTACTTTTCATCGTTCTTCACGTATCAGGATAGCTGCGTAGGTATTTACGTATACATGCATATAACCAATATGCAAAATCTACATATATCTCATACCTGTATCTATCCAACATACTCGCGTCCGCGAAGCCTCGATCTATGCCCGCACCTATGCCGCGCAGGAACGTGTGAACGAAGTAGTCAGCAGGTATATATCGCAGATGTGTTATACGCATGTTAGTATATACGTATACGCATGTGTATATACAGACAATTACGTAGCTGCGTATGGTGTACGACTCGAACTGTACTGGGATAACCTGTTTTAATCTGCGTATGTAGGTATTGTCGGTACAAGAAGAACGTAAGACGCGTTAACGTACTTGGTATGGTATATCATTACGCGCAGGAAGTATCAGCGTATATATCGGGATGTAGAATACTCGAGTACTTTGCAGAGAACCAATTAAAGGATATACCGGGGTTGGGACGAGGCTCTATCAATTAAACGAACGTTTAACGAGACTGGTTTTATATTTATCAATCGCAACTAAGTACCACGCAACTATAACTGAAAATAAAAATAGAAATTGAACAAAACTACACCGGAATTACTTGACCATTTTATTTTTCGATTTATGCAAAGGTTTTATCGAGGCGATAGATTTACTCTCATTTTTTATTTAAGAGTGAACGATACAGTTTGAATCGCTAATCTAACTTTCAGACGTATACCTATAGGCAGACGAACGAGTAGCTTGGCTAGGCGAACGGAAAAAATTATGCAGGAATTTGCTAATGCAACCGCAGCTATGTATTTCTATATCCTGCGGTTGATCCGATCGTCTGGATCGCGTTAGATACAGTTCGAGAGGGTATTGCTGCACTTTGAAATATGCAAATGTTTGAAAAAATGGATATATTATACTTATACGAAAGTCAAAACGAAACAAAAAATTTTTAGGAACGAAAGTAATGCAGGAGCGATGCGGAGATATACATTTTTCAAACATTATGTTTTAGTTCAATTGTAATTTTGGTATTTAGAGGTAACTTCGGTATTTAATGGTGATCGTATGCTCTCTCTGTAATGGTATATAAAATTTAATTATAAAAATTCTAGCTACGCGGTTTAATTGAGTGAGAAATTTTTTCTACGCTTTTATTAAAGTATTCGCGTAATAGTTTCAGCCAGGCAGGCCACACACTACTTCAGCCTCGCGATATCCACCGAGAGTTTGTTTCTGTGTTTCACGTTTGCGTTCGTATAGGATGGGAACCAGTTTTGCAGTTCTTCTCTACCTAGTGTCTCTGCCGTGCGCAATTCTTTTTCATTCTTCTTTGCCGTGCCTGTGTTGTTTGAAATTTTTTTCTTTCTCCTTTTTTTATTTTACCCCTTCTTCTCGTCACACGTAGAATACGAAGTCTGAAAGTTTTTCAGCATTAAACGTTGCGAAAATATTTACCTTCCGAACGGAAAATGAAATTCTCGTGACCAAGTCGGGTCGCCTACACCTTTACCCATCGCATGCTTTGCCTATAAAATATTAAGCCTGCGCAAAGTTTTCCGTACCTATATACTCCTTTATATGGTCTAAGCTTTGATACTATTCTTGTTCTTTTACCCTTAAAATAAAATATTTTAATCGATAGTCTGTAGGGAAAGGAATTCTGAAATATATAATTTTCATTAACAGTTTTTAGACCGATTATCTATTAATATTCAGCGTAATATAATTAAATTTATCGGGATTACGTATATCGAAGGTCTATTTATTTCCCATAATTACTTGGATACTATGCTTCAACTTTCATTCCATACTTTTCCAACTTCCAGGACAATAAAAAATCATAAAATTCATCCGGGGAATGAAAAACAATCTCATTATCGTGCGGCGGTGTTTATTATTGTATTACTATTAAAATTATCGGGTCTTTGTTCATGTACCTGTATGCGGTTCGTAATTGATTATTGTCTGCAATGTGACTTTCGAAATGACATGCGATTCATGACAGAACGTAGCTCCATAAAATATCGGTGTCGACCTCGAAACGGGAATCATGATCGTCATCACTGTTGTAGATTAGATGTACGTTAGTGTCCGCACCACTACTGATCCAGGCAAGTTTCCTTACTCGATCCTAGAGATGCCTAGAGATTCTACTAATTCCCCATTTGCACCAAAGGAACACGGTTATGCCAATTGACCGAGTGATGCTTGCCATTCTCGGTTGAAAAACATCAATCTCTATAAATTCCGATGTCTGGAAGTACTCGTGTACCTCGTTTGCAACGTACAACGTGAACAAGTGCCTGCCCCGTATTCAGCTGAAATTACGCTTTTCTAAGTGGTGAAGGATAGCTCGAGAACCACTCTACCGATTTCAATTTTTATTATTTTTCAAATGAGTAGAAATCGAATAGCTGACAAGTGACGGAGCCGATTTTTGATTAAAGACTTGGTTGATCAGATAGCAACAATGATATTGTAAAGGGTAGAAAATTTCGTTTCTGTATATTCCGACAAAATCTGCAATTTTTTTTTCCTTCAAAAATCTACTTCGTCAGATCAGAATCAGCCAAGTTTTTTTTATTTCATACTTATACTGTTCGGTTGCAATCATGTTCACCGTTAGCAAAAATTGAAATTTTGCAACTTCCACAACTCCGCTAATTTGAACAAAATATTCAACTTTTTTTTTCCATAATCTTTATGAAACTCTGAATAACATAATATACTGAACTTGAAAGAAATTCATACGACTTTTCGTTTGCTTCCAATATCACTTTGAAAGAAGGCGTTTCACGACCCGCCATCCCCCTTCAAGACCTCCAAAGGATGTTTACTTATTCAGCCCTTTTGTTCATTTCGATGTAGTGCCTATTTTGGTAGGCCAACATTTGACGATAAATTATTAAATATTGAATCATGTATATGAACACGCATCTTACTAATGTCTTTGTTATATTTCTGTGCAGGACGAAGAAGAGGAAATAAAACTGGAAATAAACGTGCTCAAGCGGGTAAGCGAGGGTTTCTATAGTTGTAGAATTAATTTGTTAATCATACCTCTGCGATTTTATGGATTTATCCATCTACTGAAAGAATCACCAATCATCGTCTATCAACATATTATTCTTGATTCGCAACTGATTCGATTTCTAGTAAGGAGAATCGAAGGAATGAACAAGAACGTTCATTATTTCATGAAAATTTAATAAAATTTATCTGTCTTGCATGTTTCAGTACTCAAATCACAGAAATATAGCGACGTATTACGGCGCCTTTATAAAAAAATCACCACCAGGCAAAGATGACCAGCTGTGGTTAGTGATGGAGTATTGCGGAGCAGGTTCTGTTACGGATCTGGTGAAGTCAACTAAAGGCCAAAGCCTCAAGGAAGAATGGATTGCCTATATTTCAAGGGAAATACTCAGGGGTTTGAGCTACCTTCACAGTAACAAAGTCATTCATAGAGATATTAAAGGGCAAAATGTCTTACTCACTGACAACGCCGAAGTTAAATTGGGTAATTTTTGTTATTAAAAATCTATAATAACTGATATTGATTACGTGTTATCAGTTATCGTACCCTTTCTGAATATTACGCTACTCGAAATATCGTTGGTTTTTCCCAATTTCAGTTGATTTTGGGGTCAGCGCGCAGTTAGACAGAACTATTGGGCGCAGAAACACATTTATTGGTACTCCATATTGGATGGCACCAGAGGTTATTGCCTGTGATGAAAATCCTGATGCTACATACGACAACAGAAGTGACCTATGGTCCCTGGGTATTACTGCTCTAGAAATGGCAGAGTCGCAACCTCCGCTTTGTGACCTTCATCCAATGAGAGTGAGTTTATTTAAACTCATAGTAAAATTGGAGGAGGAGAATTTTACATTCAAAATGAGGATATTCATTTGATTACGTAATGTTACAGGCATTATTTTTGATCCCACGAAATCCACCTCCGAGGCTCAAGTCCAAAAAATGGGCAAAAAAGTTTCATGGATTCATTGAGACAGTTTTAGTCAAGGATTACCATCAAAGGCCTTACACGGAGCAACTTCTAAAGCATCCATTTATCCGGGACCAACCCACAGAGCGACAAGTTAGAATCCAGTTAAAAGATCACATTGATCGCTGCAAGAAACGCAAACAAGAAAAGGGTATGTCCTCTATGTAGAGAGTTCATTTTTTATTTAATATAACTTGGCATTCATACAAAAGTACACACATTCTAATACTAAACAATTTATCCTGGATTCGGAGAGTTTAAAAAAAAATGGATAATGCTTGTCTATTAAAAGACAGGGGCAATGAAGACTAATATTCAAGTATCAACGCAAAGACGTAATCTTTCCTAATTTTACAGCTGTCCGTATTTGATAAATATATTGCGCTTTAGTTTGTGAAAATGTTGGTAACTTCTTCTTTCTTGTATCATTATTTACCTGCATTAATGACGCTGTTCCAGAGCGAGATGACTACAGGTATAGCGGTAGTGAGAATGAGGAAGAAGAATCAGCTTTGGCTGGTGAACCTTCCTCGATCGTTCAAGCCCCTGGAGGAGATACGCTCAGACGTAATTTCCAACAGATCCAGGAAGGCAGGACATTAACTCAGGATCCACCACAACCACCTGCCAAGGATAAAGGCAGACGAGAGGTTCCAGAGCCAGGCCCACCTGCTCGGCCTGCAATACCTCACAGACTAATCGGTAAGTAATTAATAATCTAATTAATATAATTGATTTTTGAGTTTAAAACCTAGTGCATGATTATTCGGTGTTAAAGCCCCATTTGCAAGTTGAAAGAATAACTTTTCACATCAAAATCATGTACTTTGCGAATTCAACTGTGGCATGTTTACAAATTAAGCAATATTGCGAGTACAGGTGACAAAAATTAAATATAGCATGTCGAAATTCAATGGGCATTTTTTTACACCTGGTAAAGATAATTTTCCTTTGAATCCTATCACATAGATTTGGCTGCACTTTGTTTTCAATATATGACTAAAGAGTCTGTATAATTACAATTAATATAACTATAAGATGATCGAAGTATCTAATATTGCTCGCTGTGTGAAGTGATATTTTTTGCATGAATTCGGTATTTCTTCTCTCTAACCTGCAGTGGTGCCAGACCCACAGCCCCCGTCACGACCATTACCACCAACACCTCGCGACGACCCAAGACAGCCACACAAGGTTTCTACGCCGCCATCCAACCATCAGGCTCCATCCAGCGGAGGCAGTGGAGGATCGGGAGGTCAATCAGCTTCTCAAAGGAACAGTCATATATTCAAACCTATGGTGAGTTATTGATCATTTTCACAATCAACGAGTAAGTTGTAGCGAACGAGGTTTCTTAGCCCCAAGTTTGGGTAGTCTAATCTAAGTAAACTTTCCCTTTCTCTCTCTCACTTATACTTGGAATTCCTGTTATTGAACATTGAGTTAATTACCTTATTGAAACAGAAAACTAGAAATATACTATTCTCAGGAACAATAAACTTCCAACATTCACATGAGTCTTTGAAGAAAAGATCCCATTGTCACCTTTAATAAAACCAATAGTCAGTACGGAAAAGTATTGTTCCTGACTAATGGCTTAGTTTTTTTTTTTTGTGTAGAGTCAGCTACTGTATAGGGTCGTGTATCGCTGATACTGAACACCCTTTAGTCTACGTACTATCGACCAACAACTTAAACAACTGTTATAGATTTCTAATAGTTTAGCAGTGAAACTAATCATAAATTTTATATAAATCAATTAAAACGTAAAAGAAAATAGTATACTGTAAAAGAGCAGAGTTTAAAATTGTTATGGTCGCGCTTAGCACTGGGTCTGTTTCGCACAAGACACCTCGTTTCATTACACCACTTGAATGCACACAGAACACACATTACACCTTCTTGTGTTCGGCTTTGGAATGTATTTGGTTTTTGTTTTTTTTCATGTTCATGTACTGTAGCTGCCGCCGAGGAGGCCAGAGGTAAGATGGACACGCCTATTTCCTTCACATATTTAGTTTTCAAACTATCACTCACTTTTCACAACTATGCTGCACACTTTGTCATTATATTTTACCACTGAGTTGGATGTTTTAAGTAGATTTTGGATGAAAAATTTGCCACATCTTGTCGTTTAAGAAAAATTTTTTATTTCACATTCAGATTCAGGAAAGTTCCAACCGATCTAGAGAATTACAATATAAGGAACCACCTTTTCCAACTTAATATGAAGATCATATTATGTCGTTTCATCCACGTTTCGTTGAAATCATCTGTATATCAGCTTATTTCATGTATTTGAAAATATCTCATTGTAGTAGAGGGGTGCAGGAAATAATTTTACATCCGGGTCATTCGTCATCAGTGTTCAATGTGTTCTCATTCTACTATGCAAATTATTTTTAATATTTTAAACTGTCCGTCTGGTGGTGAATGTGCTTAAAAAGTCATGCATTACGGGTCTCATCTTTCTCGTCATAGACCACATATTTCACCCAATTAAAGAGTCATGAAGTCTTGTATCAGTAAAACGAATGCAAAAATAATGGGAAGAATAACTTGAGATTTTTACGTCTGGTTATGAATCTATTTTATTACCGTAGCAAGAACAGAAATGCTTGTGTTATACCATCTGACTCGTCAATCAGAATTCATCTGTCCATTTCTGAAGTTATAGAAAATATTTAACGACAATCACTAAATTTATCATCAATATTGAACTGCACTCACCGTAAAGCTTAATTAACAATCAATCAATCCATAATAATCACATTAACAATTGGAGTAACTAACAAATATATACCATACCGAGCTTAGGATCACACAAATTATTCATGCAGTGGTATTTAGGCAGTGACTAACAGGGCTGTGTGTGTATGGGTGGTAGGACTTGGACATGCTGGCTGCTCAACTCAACGAGCTTGGTGTGCCACAGGGCCCCGAAGCTCCGCCAAGACCTAACAGGCAGCACAAGGGTGCTCCCCCTCCTGCCTCAACTTCGGCATCTAATTCGGCCCCTGCCAACGATCAAAACAGCAAACAGATGCAACAATCTTCCAGTATTCTTGATCAGGTAATTCCGAGTGCTATTCGGATCCGTAAATATCTCTTATTATTCATTGTTTTATTTTGTAAACTGCTGCAAACGGCCTATACCGCAGCTTCATCAGTGATGATATTTCATTCAAATGGCATTAATTATTCACATCTTATGCTGTTCATTACAGAAATCATAATATTCACCTAATTTCTGCCATACGATTATAATTCATTTGAGAAATTTAAAAAATTTTCATATCGCAATGAATACTTTTGTTATTCCTCTAATAAAGCTAAAAATTTGGAAGCAAGCTTTTCACATTTTCGCAATATTTACACTCAGACTTTTCACTGACTAGGTGCGCGCTGCATTTATCAAATCAGCTTACAGATTAGCTCGCATCTTTTTTCATATGATATTACGTATCGCATCTTTTATTTCTGGTACTTTATAAATTAAATTTCAAATAATGCTTGAAGGAAATCATTGTGTTGCCATTGCTATAAATATGGAATTCATGTATTTATTATGTCGACGCAAAATTCGTAGATGGCTAGAGAAGATATCTACCACTAAATCAATAGTTATGATAAAGAATATTATTTCAGGCACTGTCAGTTGAAAGTGACAGTGACGATGATATCGAAGATGCAGCTGGAAACAATCTGCGAAATGACGGAACGTTACTTGCCAGTGATCCCCCGAAACCACTGTAAGTCAACCATGTGTCGTCGCTAACCATTGGTTCATTATTACTCTCGAATAATAAATTTTTTTGTCATTTTTGCACTACTAGTGTATAAAATTAAAGAATAATTCCTTATGACTCGTATGAACGAATATACCTTGTGAATTTACATATTTATGAATTCATCGTGTTAAAAAGAATTATCTTCTAATGTTCTTTAGACATTTTATCACAAGGTAGATAAGGAAAAGTATTTTTAATAATGAATCAATGACCCATTATCTGTTCCTTGAAGGCATATTGTCGTACAGAGCTTCACAATGTTATATTCAATGTGTCACATTTCTCGAATACCCTTGCCTTCTTGTTTGTAATGAAATGTTGAAAGCTGAATTGTTTCGTGAAATGAAAGAAATCAGTGTTCAATTCAATTGCTTTCAATGTACAGATGTAGTGCTAGTCATTGAAACCGTTGACTAATCATGCTATTTCATCCTTCCTCCTCATTTTGGTTTACGTCATCACCTTCATCAACTTCAAACCGCGTATATCATACATCCCTTCATCATTCCTGGTCTTTATTTTTGGTGCTCCAGTCCTGAATTTTCTCCTTACAGACCGTTAGATTCGACACACAATGCCCAAAACTCGCACCATGAAGGCAAACCGAAAGGTAGGATACCATTAATTTTTGATGAAATAACTCACATTTACATTCACATTCTGTGGAATTCAATATTACATCAGTACAGAAATTTGATAGTGTTTAGTGTTGAGTCATTATAATTACATATATTTTCAAATGAGACAATTAATTTTCGAAATATGTCATCTTCAAGGTATTTGTTAGGGACCGGCGTGTGTCCAAATTGTTTTTTAATCAACCAGTTCTATTACAACAATTCACTAATCTTTTGAAGCACAATCATGCAAAAGTTAGAATTCGTGAGTCGTCAGATCTTAGTTAAATCCATTCGAAGTAATCTTTCAATTTTCTAGAACAAAGATCAATGCAACAAAAAGTTGTTTGTTCATAGGATTGAGGTTTGTTTTCTGAACAATTAGGGAACCAAATATCTAAATTCATGTAGCGGGTGCTCGAAGTTCTTGCATTTAGCGATTTTACTTCAACTGCATCTAGATCTGAGATCTGAAGACTCATAACTTCACCAATCCTCAAAAAATACCCCTATTTAAGGTGTATGTACCCCCATTATCAATTCAAGTATACCTATCTGAAAGACTGGTTGCATATTCAGGTGGTGCACCGAATCGACCATTGCCGCCTACTCCGGATGACGAAGAATCAGGAGACAGAACACTAGTAATACAAAGAGTAAGTACTCTTTCTAACATACTTGCAAGTTCCAAGTGTAGTTATTTATTACTGTGACATATTGTTATTACAGCCGTGTCCTTACTGGTTAAATGATGAAAGTATTGGTGATAATTTTTGTTAAGCTGTATTAACTGAAGCAGTTAGAGTGCTTTTTAAAAAAATGACCATAATCGAGTGGCTAGTGGTGTAACATGAACTATGTATTATCTTCAATCCAATATCTTGTATGGGTGAATCCTAACTTTATTTGCACATTAAAGACTCAGCGAGACGTAGCTGGGTGCAATTGATATGAAATTAAATGATGGGCTATTAGATATAACTATAATTTCTTTTCAATCCGTTAAACGTGTTCCGATCTAGTAAAGTAATAACTTTGTTGATGGTACAATTCATTAACTGGCATTTGATGATCCTGTCAACGTGATTTAGCTTGTGAATAAAATTTATTGGAGAATATTTTACTAGTGAAACTGTTCCTATATCTTGTTTAATGCCACTTTGAATATTTGCATAATGTAACAATATTTTCTGCTACAAAATGTTTTAATTATTCGTTGTAACAGATACTACCTATGTGTTGAATGGCCTTTTGACTATGGTCGTTAGTATTTAATGAAGCGCTTTGACTGGCTATCTAAATGTGTATTGAATATTCTACATTATATTATGAAACAATTACTATAAAGTTAACAAGGCCTTGTTTCTTCCAAAACACATTAGAGCACTTTATGTACCTATATGAAGGAAAATGAATGAAGATATTTAAATCTATTACAAATTACAAGACACGAGATGCTTAGAGTTTTATTTTGCAAATGTATATGTACAGTTGCATATTATGTCATTCTGTTGTTATATTACAGATATACTATGTAATTTAGGACATAATGTGACTTTTGACAAAATTTACGCTTATATTATTGCCACAATATACTTTGCAAGATATTTATCAAGCTTTTAAATGCTTAATTGCGTTGTTAATATTTATTTCAAGTATTCGTTATCACATCAGCACGTCGAGAGGAAATGATGAATGTTCTAATTATTTAATACATATCACAACATTGCTGCATTCGAACAAGAATACAAATGAATCATTAAATATATCGCTTAAATCCGCGCATTAGTTGCTAGTATATTGCCAGCATTTCACTTGCATAAGTATGACTAAGTGAAGGTGTCAAACATAATAACTTTCCTGTAATTGATTGGAATTTTCATAATTCACAGCTTTTCTTTTTTCTTCTTAATTGTCATTTGGTTAACTGCGTATTAGCAAATGAGAATTTTTTGACCATCTCGTTAATGAAAACTGATATCTGAAAATCATGAAATGTATATGGACCAATCATGTACTTCTTTTTCCTTCATTTCTTTATAATCTGTAAAAACACGTATGTTATGTTGGAAGAAAAGAAATTCAAAGTATATTTATATCGTAGCTATGTGTGTTAATGATAATTGCGTAATTTAAATCTCAGTAGCACTTTGCCTCAGTGTTTCATGCTTCACAAAACAAGACGACGTGACATGTGCTTAAAAAGGCCCACACTTCACATCATTCTCCATTAATGTCACATCGACAAAGTGGCAATAGCTACCTACTTACATATATGTACCAATTGCCACTATGTATTTAGACTAGTTTTCACTTATTGGAGTGCGCTGTTTTTACTGGTTTTCAAATTTTCCTCTTCTATCCCGATTCAATATTCAATAGGAAAAGAACGTCATTCATTGCTTGGAAACAATATGAGAATATATATTTGACTTTACTACTCTGATCAGATACATATTTGGGGTAAAGAAACTCCGATGAGATGGAGAGACGAAATCTCTTGTTATTACATTTACTCAACTCGACTGGTTTTGTGCAAAAGCAATACAGTTATTGAGTTGCATATGATTTGGGAATAGGCGGTCTAATAACTTGGAGAGTTTGCGCTTATTGATATACCGAGCGATTAGAATACTTTGTGGGAAAAGTATCATGCATTATCATTTTGTTTGTAGCTAAATTACTGACTTCTTGGTGTCAATCACTAAAACAATTTGCAAACTAAGTACACACTATGGTGCACTCCCTGTATTTGTTATATACACAGATATTATGCATGTTTATGTCATTTCTGTCGTCACCCACGTAGAAACTTAATCAACCGGACGATAAAGTGGGAAACAACCGACGATCGGAAATAGACGAGCAGTTGCTCTTGAAGGAGTGGGATTTTACCCGCTTCTTCCAAGGGTTTAACGAAAGGCTTGACAAAATGAAACAAGAGGTAGCTACAAAGTCGAGTAGCGAAGATAGATCTTCATCGTCAAGCGAGAGGACCTTGAAAAGATCTGACATGGCTCAGAAAAAGGTTGACCAGATCAAACCCATTCATAGACGTCAAGAGTCAGATTCAAAACTTGCCAATGGGCCTTTCACCAGAGCATTCAGAAGAGAAAACTCTGACTTCTTCCCTTCAACGAGGCACTCTGCTTACTTGCAAAAGTCTGATTCAAAGCCTAGCATATTTGCTAGCGGAAATAGAAGAGGTAGTGAAATAAGTGTGGCAGGAATTTCTGGGAAGAAAAGCAGCACGGGTGAACCGGTACTTACAGATTTCTCGTTTGGCGAAAGACCGCAAAGACCTAGACGTGAGAAAACGGAGAGTGAAATTGTATTTAGAAATAGACAAGATTTGAGAGATCAATTAGAAGCCAGGAGACTAGATGTCGAAGCTAGATTCTCCCGGGAAGCTGACAAAATGAGGAGACGCAGTTCTAGACCATTGGACACATCGGATACAGGCACAATAAAATCTACCGCCAGCACCACTGCTAGTGAATACAGCCCTGTCATCCAGGTCAGTCCCCACGCCACAGCCTAACCGAAACACCTTACCTATCCTCCATAGTTAAAACCAAAACGCCATAAACCATCAGTTGTCTCAGTAAATAAGCATAGAGGATATAGTCAGCTACGCTCCAGTTTTAGGCACACCCTAATTGATTGGTTAATTAAAATTTATTTATACGTCATAGATTCCTGGGTATTTACCATGATTAGATTACATATGTTCTCTCCTTCTGTAAGGAGTGACATGTTCTTCTACCAAATATCTAAATCTATTAAATTTCCTAATGATTTTGAGACTGGTTTTGTGGGAATAACAGCATGGCGAATTTATTGGGAGCATTATTACTTGTAGTTTATGTAGATATACCTCTACAAATACATCCGGGAAGAGATCCATTCTTTTTCTAATTCTGATCACTGCAACCTCATGACTTGTTCAGTTTTATACACGACTGTTTTCACATGTCCAATTTCAAGAAGAACGCGATTTATTTTCCTGCAGGGTGATGCCTACTCTATACGTAATACAAAGATAGTTTTTTTGAATTCATCGCTTACAGTTGACCGTTTAAATTTTCATTCTAGTCCGTTGTTATTTTCAAAACAGCAGAGAATTAATTTTCTGTTGAATTGATAAGTGTTTTGCATTTTTCTTGTCTTTCCCAGCGACTGAACGAAAGTGCTTTCATATCGTGATGAGTTTCAGGCGAAATCCAGAGTTAATTAAATCGTTTTCTGTTAATATAAGGCTTCCTAATGATAGAAAATTCATTAATTTCTAAACTGTTTAAGGCAAAAGTAAATTGTGATTGGTTTAAAAAGAAATTATTACATGTGTAGACATGACACAGATCCTGCGGAGAAATTATGTTAACAATAATGAGAATATTACACGTTATCATCGACACATGTCAAAACAGACTTTACTAATGAGAGTCGGATGTAAAATGAATAAATAAATGAACATGCCTCGTAGAACGATAAGGACCCCCCACGTGTGACAAAAATAACCATGTGTTTTGTGCTAACAAACTTTAAAAAAAAAAAAACAACCTATTGCGCATGGCACCATGACCTGCAACGTTGATGGAGCGTAAAAAAAGTTGAAAAAAAAATATTTGAAAACTGCTACCGAGCGGAAGAGAAGAAGAATAATAAGTCAGGTGTGGAAACACCGTGTACAACAAATTTTCAACCATCATAAAGTGATGATCTAGCAGCTGTTGCATGACGCTTTGACGTAGAGGACAATGCTACGCTACGCTACGCTATTCTGCCAACAGCATAATTATTATTGCATTACATTTAGCATGCCGCGCATTTCGTCAGAAGCATGCTTAATGTGTGCATGTCACAACGATGCATCGTCAATTTAAATTGTAATAATAATGCGTTTTTACGTGTTGTGTTGGGCTATAGCTATAGGTACATGTTTTGTCTAAACGTGATGTCTTGTATCTTTATTTTTCATCATTTGTTTCTATACCTACCTTAGATTAGGTATATTGTTGTTTGTTGTTTCCGTTGGCATGATATCGATATACTTTTCTTTTTTTTTTCTCAAACTGCACATATTTTTTATTTAGATTTAAGATTAATACTATTTTACATTATTAATATAAATGTTTTATTATACCATAGGCTAGAGAGAATATGTGAGATTTGTTTAATATGCTTAACGCTACGCTTTTTGCGTCTATTCCATTTGTTTGTAATGTGTTGCATTTTTTCATTTGATTTTTGTACTCTTTATTATTTTCATCAACTTTTCTTCATCTTGCTTTCTCATTTCAATCTTATATCTTTCATTCACCACCATTTACTTTGTCATTATTTTATCTTATTGACTTATAAATATACTTGAATCTTTTTGTTTAGTCGTTTATTCAGCACTTCTGAACTTCATCAAGCCTTGAATTCATTTGCTCTGTGTTATCCAGCCATGGATTTAAGCTTACAGAATTTCTATTCAAAATTTTCCAACAAACACTTTATTTTAGAATAACTGGCTTTACAAAGAGTTCTTAGTGCTGATCAGAATGAATTTAAGCCTTGATCGATCACTGTGAACGGTCATATTTTTTCTCACGACTTACATGTCATCTAAACTGGCTGGTTTGCAGAGTCGTGAAGGAGATAGACGTGGAGGTGAATTCCAGAGGTCAGACTCATCCCCTGGGTCAAGACCGAGTTCCGTTCTTCCGGATCTCCTAACTTCGTCCCCTGGTCAACGACAGGACAAGTCGACTAGTGAGGAGGTCAGGCACACAAACACAATCTCTTTTCAAATAATAAATATATTTATATATATACATGTTAATTTTGCTACAAATGCTCTGTCCCATGGCTTACTGTTACGTCGTTTTTCCTCAGATTTTTATATGACTACTATTTTTCACTTAACGCTGTTCAATACAGTGAGTTCCCTGATATTATTCAAATCAAGCTACATGACTTAGCAGATATATTCTAGAAGGGGCACCATGTGACTCGACCTTTTTTATATTCATATCTTGACCAATGCTGCTTTTTAATCATGTAAATAACGGTATGCATCATGGTCAAAGATCATTGTAAAGAACATCATTATTTATCTATGAAAAACGACTATAGTGCTTGAAGATGAATAATCGAATGATAAGACTAGAGAATTGATAAAAATTCTCTAAGAATGTTGATAATGCGGAATCATAGATTAATAAAAAAGTGAAAGAGACTTTGAAGTCTCAATCTGCTTAGTGATGTATGCGATGCCTCGTCTTCAAGGTACTAACTAAGCAATGTTGTAGGGACTACACTGAGAAAGGTTTCAAGCTTTGAAACAACTCCATATATCCATAGTATATATATAGCTTAGAATGAGATTTTTTTTTTTAGTAAATAGTTTATATTTTCAAAATTCCATGAATGCAATTTTTTGTTTTCTCTCACCAACGGAGTTACAGAATTTTTCTGAAACTTATGCGATTTGGTTGGTGAAATGTTTCTAGTTTATACCATCACCCATTGAAATTGAGAAAACAATATTCTTTCCCCTGATTAGGACTTGTTCAACGATATAAAACGACTCAGTTTATATATTATATATTTGAAACCTACTGAGCTTGTTGAAAGACTCAAATAAACTCAAATTCAGGTACGGTAGCCTTTTTAATCGTCAGTTTTACTCACAGATATAGAGAGAAAGAAATTGTTTAAATCATTAGAGACGTGTCGTTTTTTTGGCAAATTGAGAGAAAAAGAAAAAAAATCTATAAGAAATAATTTTTGAATATCGGGGCTAGAGAATCTCTAAAAGGAAGATGAATTTCGGTAAATTAAAAAGTAATACACAAATTGACCATGTGACTAAAACTTAAGTAAGAGGTCAAATATTTCGCCGGTATCAGCGTGACTAATTCAGGATTATGTTCTGTGTTGTGGGTCTCGCGGGAGCTCTAACTCGAAGGGCAGGGCCCTGTACTGACCACCCCAATCCCAATACTAATTACAATGTAAGTATTCATCCATCTACATCAATTCAGTGTCATATCTCGAAAAATTCAATGGAAACCAATGTAGAGAACTTTAGCACTAGAAATAGATGGAATGGTTTGTTTTTAATTGTAGATGGAATATGGAATTTCTAACAACTATCAATATTTGAATTTCAATTTGCAAATGAAATGATGAGCCTAATTCTAACATACATCATTCATATTATCGATGGAAAGAAAATTGCCTTTTGAAAGCCACTGTGTTTGCACTCATGTTGGTGCAGAGTCTGGGGCATGCGTGGTCCAAATTTATAATATGATACTATCTCCTATTATCCATTATCAATTATAACTAGATATTGAGTACAGTTAATATATAGTTTAACTAATTCTTCTGGCCATTGCATTTAGACATCCCCTACTGCGCGTGAAAGTGAACATTACTCGAGCATCATAACTGACACTTGTTAATCCCAATACTTGATTATTGTTAGGAAAAACCTTTGACTAATATAATTAATAAAATAATTTACGAATTATATATCACATTAAAATCTTTACGTATTGATACAGGAGCAATTTTTCATTGCATACATCTACAATATGGGTGTAAATTCAGTGTACCATGTTGAGTTTTAAATTATTTATTATTGTTATTGGACCTGTAAATAATAAAATGGTGGTGGATTTTTTTTTTTACTTCTACCTTCTTTTCCTCTTATGTTTGGCTTTTCTTTATATACGTTTGTTTGGTTTGGTTTTTTACATTTCTATCATATATGCTTTATCTCTAACCGTTGCATTTTCGCCTTTTATTTTGTTCATCGTTTTTTTTGTCCACAGAAAAAAAATCTGATGCACTTTTTAATTTAATTCTTCTTCCCTTTCAGTATTCTATTTTTCTTCTTCTTCTTTTAAAATTGTACTTTGGTTTAGACCTTACATATTTTAATTATATTCACAATTTGTCTGACTCAAATTTATTTCTATGAATTAAAGAAACTCCTTATAATATATCCGAAGGGTGTGTCCGATAAACAATTAGAAAGAATTTCAGCTTATCGACGAATCCACATTTTTATAAAAACCAGTTAACAGTCTTTAACATCTGTATCACTTATACTAACACTACTATGATTATTATATCTTAGCATGGTGGATTAATTTTTTATTGCTAATGAAGTTTTATAAATCACATTATTTCCAACATTTACTTGTTACACTGAATGTTTTTGTTAAATTGTTTTCAAGTAGAAATGGCTATGAAAAAATGCTAAATTTTCAAAGCAAGTAAATTACTCCACCAGAGTTAAATTTTCACATATAAATCAATCTCATTTCCATGAATCATATGTTCATCTCTCTGTTACAGTACCGACAGGCAGTTAATCTCCCTCCAATTGTGCTCCAGCAGAAACAGAAATCATTCCTCACTTTTGGATTCAATGCTGGTTCTGCGAGGAGAGAGTCACACGTTAATGTTAACGTTACACCTACAAGTCATGACTTGGCTTCTGATACACCAGAAATACGCAAGTACAAGAAGAGGTTCAACAGTGAAATACTTTGTGCTGCTTTGTGGGGTATGTATTTACTGATATGGATAGTCAAATTCCGAAATACAAGAGAATTGAACCACATGACTGATCTTACTCAATGATTGTAGGAGTTAATTTGCTAATTGGCACGGAAAATGGTCTAATGCTATTAGACAGGAGTGGACAAGGTAAAGTGTATCAGTTAATCAGTCGAAGAAGGTTCCAGCAGATGGAGGTATTGGAAGGACAAAATATTTTGGTAACGATCAGCGGCAAGAAGAATCGAGTGCGAGTCTACTACCTCTCCTGGCTCAAAAGCAAGATCCTTCGTACAGATGGCCACAGTGATGTAAGTCGACTGGTTTAGCCGGGGAAATATTTATTTCCAAATAATTATTAATTTCATAGTTATGATAATAATTTGTCTATAATCTGTTAAAACAGCAAGTTGAACGACGCAACGGGTGGATCAACGTTGGCGATCTTCAGGGAGCAGTACATTTCAAAATAGTTAAATACGAACGAATTAAGTTCCTTGTTATCGCCTTGAAAGACTCGATAGAAATATACGCTTGGGCGCCAAAACCATATCACAAGTTCATGGCCTTTAAGTCATTTGGGGAACTTGCACATAGGCCACTTCTTGTTGATTTAACTGTTGAGGAAGGCACAAGACTGAAAGTCATTTATGGAAGCGGTGACGGATTTCATGCAGTCGATCTCGATTCTGCAACAGTTTATGACATCTACCTTCCCAAACATGTAAGTTATAAAAAAATATCTATTAAATTCACAAATATCAGATTTAAATGGAGTTTCAAATGTATGATCAGATCGAATTCACATCTTTTCAACGCGTGTACATGAATTTCACTAGATGTATGCTTTTCTTGTTGCATAGACTCAGGGAGCTATTACCCCACACTGCATCGTTGCTTTGCCGAATAGTAATGGAATGCAACTCCTCCTTTGCTACGACAATGAGGGGGTGTATGTCAACACATACGGTCGAGTAGCAAAGACAATGGTACTGCAATGGGGAGAAATGCCCACAAGTGTAGCATACATTGGTACAGGCCAGATCATGGGCTGGGGAAATAAGGCCATTGAGATAAGAAGTGTAGAAAGTGGGCATCTCGATGGTGTATTTATGCATAAAAAAGCGCAACGGCTCAAGTTCCTTTGTGAACGTAACGATAAGGTGAGGCAGTCATTTATAATTACATTAAACTCGTTTGATTACAATATTGTAGAAGCTGTAGGAAGGAATGGAAAATCGTATAAAAGCATTTGAAAGGTAAAACCTTTAAAATCCTTGAAATGAAAATGATTTTTCCAGGTGTTCTTTTCATCGGCAAAGGGAGGCAGTTCTTGCCAGATTTATTTCATGACGTTGAACAAACCAGGTATGGCTAACTGGTGATCTCGAATGCGGCCTAACTTGGCCCCACCACAAATGCCACCATATCCATCCCACGTATTAGGATTATCCCCTCGCCACCCCCTAACCCACTATTCACTGCCACGGTCAAGTATTATGGGAGCCAGACAGTGTGTACATCAACGCCACAAACTGTACCCTCAGCCACAAAACACTCCGCGGACACTTAATGTCATCAATCTCCTTGTAAAAAGGTTTTTATGCTTTTTCATGTGCCCTTGCAGCGTATGCAGCAGCGCCTAGCTATGCTTTGTGATTATGTGCTTTGAAATTACTCTTATAGTTTAATACCGTTGTTTTTGAGAGAGCGTCTACCAATTTTCGGACCGTCTCCTCGCAATTAGATTTCTCACGTAACGTTGATTTAAATTCATTTCAAATATTATATATTGTGATAATGAATTGGGTATTTGTCAACAATTGGTATACCAACCACTTGTATGTTTATATTGATATTTGAGAAAATTGGAACCTTAGTTTTAGACGTTCTTTATTATTTTCAAAGTACGAAGTATTGGCAGTGTGTTCCAATAATTGTGATTAGTATCGAGTAGTTGTTGTATAGCAAGGTTTTCACTGCGTTAAATTGATAAACGCTTCAAGGGTCAGTGTTGGGTATAAGATTTAATGTCTGACCTAATTCAATGTTGCCCTTATGTATTTATAAACTAATAACTAAGTGACAACTTGTCAGGTATGGTTGAACGTGGGAAAAGCTGACAGAGATTGATATAAAAAAAAAAAGCAAAGAAAAACAGTAATACACCGGTAACTATTCCAAACAAAAAAATATTCAGATTACTTGTACCTTCGTTTGAATAATTGGACACATCAATAGACAATTTGGATCATTCCATGTTCTTTCAGATTAAAAATCATTTCCTTTTCTATGAATAAACATTATATTATTTATAACCTTAGTAACAATCTATATATGTTAATAGTCCACAATAATAAATTGTACATTGTTATATTTGAAAATGAAAAATTAGCTATGATAATGTTATTATAATTTTTTTTTTTTCGTTTTTCGGTTCTCTTTATATTCTCTTCAACTGTTCCCAGGAGAAAAAGAATAAAAAAACAATGAGTACGTGGACTGATAATTAGTATACATTACAGATAGTCCGCAATATAGACTGCTTCCACTCAGCATGTGTATTTGAAGCATGATCGCCGCGTGTTTGAAGAAAGTTGGAAATTTTACACAGAGACAATAGCATGAAAAAAGAACGGCACATAGGTATTGGTAAGCTATAGTATATTTTTAAATTGGCATAAAATTTAGTTGATCATCGTTAAAAGTCGTGATGAAGAAATACGGCACACTTAGATACAAATGCTGGAGGAATAGAGTCGTATTGATTACCGACTACTTTGCTATTCGGAAAGTACTACAAATATCCCCAATATCATACATACGATTAGTCAAATGCAACGTTACACTTATAGAAAGGTATTCGGCAAAATTTTCATGTACTTGGGAGACAGTTAATATTAAACTCCCACTGTTTCATACTGGGCTTATATTGATGATAAGCCCTTAGGAAGCTGACAGTTTTAGGTAGTATGTATCAAAAGGTTTTTAATTAAGTGTCAAGAGTCATGTCTGTTTCTACTTTAATTAGTATTAATAATCCTCTTTCTTCTATTGTGCTGATTATAGTTTCGGGCATGTTTTAGCATCCTTTTATATAAGTAAAGTGTATAAAGTATGGTAATGTTTTACGGGCTCAAGCCTTATATGATAATTATTCATTAATTTTGTACTGTATTATTAGAACGCTCTGTCCTCTTGTCACGCAATTCTTGTTTCTGTTATATCGTTTATATATTTTGTGTGTTTCGAATTTTCCTGTTACTTGATGCGACCCTGTATCAGTATACTCAAGAGTTAAGCCCCTGACAAATTCAATTATACAATAATATTTACCACCCATAAATTATGGACACTTTGACGACAAGAATAATAGAAGATAATAAACAACAGTCGGAAAACATGAATCGACTTTGTTGCGTAATTGAAAAGCTTAGATTAACAAGGAAGTTATAAATGTTATATACACTTATCTTGTGAGTACGGCAAGGATTCTGTATATGAATTGGAGGTGTATTCCAATGTTGATATTGCATTTGCAAACTTACAGGATTCTCGCGTAAGTAAGAAGCAGAGCGGTACGCCTCTAACTTCCTTCTGCTGTTTAAGTTTAGGGTTCCTTATCGTTAGAACATTGAGAAATATTGAGAAAAGTGTTTGATATTAGAATAAATAAACATGCATCTCCAGTTTTTATACAATTTCATAAAAATAAGTAATGCACGCCCCTTAACTAATCCGTGTTTGTATATTAAAAATAAAAATGCAAAAAAAAAAAAAAAACGAAAAAAACGAAAAAAAATCATGATGGTCCAAACGTTACCACGAGTCAAAATGAACAACGGAAGTGTTAAATCTTCGATATTCTGGTTAGTTAGAACAAGTGATGATAGTGAATGGTTACTGATTTTGGCCGAGGTGTTGATTTGGTGCAATTAAAGACTGTTTTAGGAGCGAGCTTGTGTGAAAAAGCTTGGTGCGAGGCGTACTATTCCTACGCGATTATACAGGGTGATTCACTGCTACCGGGCCATTTTAGATAGGCAGATTCCTCAGGAAATTCTAAGACTAAAAGTTCTTTACCAAAAATTCGATAGACCTCCAGTTCCCGAGCTATGGAGGATCTAGGATAACCAATTACAGAGCTTATACGTGACTCGGACAGGGCCGTCTAGATATCTTAAGTTATTAAAATGTAATTTTTATTTCGTCATAAGTAATTTTAGCATCACTTGTAACTGAAACTGGGACTGCTGCTGGCGTTGGTTTCGACGTCCAGGTCGTCCAGGTCGTCCAGGGTATCCTCCTCGTGATCCAGGTCGTCCGCTTCGTGGTTCGCGTCTTCTACGTCGTGTGCTACATAGTTTAGTTGCACATGTCATCCGCTTCGTAGTTTTCGCAGTCCAGGTCGTTCGCGACGTGGCTTCCAGCGTCCAGGTTGTGCGCATCGTAGTTTTCGTAGTCTAGGTCGTACGCCTCACAGTTTGCGTCGTCCAGGTCATACGCTTCGTAATTTTCGTCTTGCAGGTTGTACAGCTCGTACTTTACGACCTGGACAACGAAAACCACGAAGCACAGGACCTGGACAAAGAAGACTACGAAGCGCACGACTTGGACAACGAAAGCTACGAAGCGCAGGACCTGGATAACGAAGACTATGAAGCGAACGACCTTGGCGACACAAAGTACGAGCTGTACGACCTGCAAGACGAAAATTACGAGGCGTATGACCTGGACTACGAAAACTACAATGCGCACAACCTGGACGCTGGAAACCACGTTGCGAACGACCTGGACCACAAAAACTACGAAGCGGACGACCTGGATCACGAGGAGGATAACCTGGACGACCTGGACGTCGAAACCAACGCCAGCAGCAGTCCCAGTTTCAGTTACAAGTGATGCTGAAATTACTTATGACGAAATAAAAATTACATTTTATTAATTTAAGATATCTAGACGCCCCTGTCCGAGTCACGTATAAGCTCTGTAATTGGTTATCCTAGATCCTCCGTAGCTCGGGAACTGGAGGTCTATCGAATTTTTGGTAAAGGACTTTTAGTCTTAGAATTTTCTGAGTAATCCGCCTATCTAAAATGGCCCGGTAGCAGTGAATCACCCTGTATATTATTACGATTACATGAATTATAATTATCATTACTTATTATCTAAACCTATTGTATTGTACTGTAATCCATCTAAAAACGCACTTTGCCAACCAACCCTGTAACTTTTGGTTTAATATTTCTACGATCAGTGATTCTTCTCCACTTATTTTTTATTTTCTACTTTTCCTTCCTTCTTTTCTATATTTTCTCCCAAAGATAGTAGTGATTTTTTATATTAATTATTATTATTATTATATCAGTTTATATATTAATTATATGAAACGTAACACATGGATTATTATATACAGTATATTATATTATTATTAAGATCAAATATACAGATAATTCATAACTCTGGACCATGTCATTTTCAACTTCTTTTATACTCATTGATAAGGTTAACTCACAATTTGTTTTTCTCCCCATGATATTTATACGGAAACTCGGTGGCACTGACTGAATACAGATTGTGTCGCGGTGCTAAACGCATCTCCTATGCAGTCATACAATGTCGACAATATCATTGTTTAAGAAGTTTCGGGGACATAATATCAGATAAATCTACTTTTACAGCTAGGATTGAAATTCATTTCGTACAATTACTTCCGCGAGATTGTTCCAGTATAGGTATGTAGCATATCGAAAAATTATAGAGAATATAAAGATATAACGCAATAAAATGTACGAATGAATGTTTTATCAAAAGGAATAGTTTCTGATCCTGATTTTAGGAGTGTTGCATTTCAGAATCGTTAAATGTAGAATAGCTGAATTTCAATTTCAATGATTCGATCATTCGAAACCATATTCACTGCTACCAATAAAACTAACCTATTGATTGTTCCTCTTTGATAATCCTGCACTTTGGGAGTATGTAATAGGGTAGAATTAAAAGAAAACAAGCTGTCATTTTTATACGTAAATTTATTATTTACCACCAATCTGGTCACTGGTTAATATAGTTATTTGCAGATCTCTGCTCCGATCGAGAAACAAAGATAGAAAAAAATAATAACGAGAAATTTAAAATATACTTTTGACGTAATCTTATGTAAATATAGATCGAATTTATTCTACAATGTGGTATGTACGATTGTGGAGGATGAATGTTTGTATGATATGCAAAAAATATTTACAATAGTCTTATAAATAGCTATTAACTAATTAGTACTGAATAGTATTCATAACACAACTTGTAGGTCAGTTTACGCCGATGAATACAATAGATTTTGTAAAACGACACTGGTAAAATTATATTCTTGAATATAGGTAGACGTTAGGCAGTGTTGATAGTAAAAATCATCGTTTTATAACAGAGTTATCTAAAAGGAAAAAATCTGGATACACTAAATACTTTCATTCGCGCTAATTATATATTCATATAAAAACAAATTGTGTTTTATATTACATTTAATCACCGAAATGTATAGTATACAACCTGTACTATTTACCTAATTCATCACAGTATATACACGCTTCAAATATTAACTTACATCTAATTGAGGTTCTTCTAATCGTTTTATAATACTAATGCATACGAGACCTTTCAAGTATTTCAGGAAAAAAATAATATAATTAAAAGTACATTCACTGAGATACGGAAAACAGATTAGATTTACATAGTTATTATTATACTAAAGCTAATATTGCAATCTGTATGGAAAACGTTGCGTTGACAATCGATTAGATCGAATGCCTTTTCTCTGTTAAGTAATTCACTAGTATAATAACAATACATGCAGCAGAAAGGCCGTCGAGAGTTTTTTTATAAACATCTATTATCTAATAATCCGTAGATACTTATATTGCGGTGTCATGGATATTTTGATCTGTTTTTAAGCAACAGAAACGGCTAACCTTGTTCCTCCCAACTCGGTTGATACAAATGAAAACTATAAACAATCTGAAATACTTCTATGAGCAACATAGGTGCAGCTCAAATTCTCGAGGCACCTAAAAATTCCACATGTAAGGTTCATAGTTCAATGGATCTGGCTGTTCCATATGATTTGTATGACTGTTACTTCCCACCATACAAGGAGGATAAGCAACAGCTGGGTTCCCTTGGCTTGATACCGGAGGTCCGACTGGTTGAGCTAATCTGCAATCTGGCCTCTGCTGCATAATAGGACCCATAGGCTGCATGGGTTGCGGACCAGGAGGAGGAACTTGAGGTCCTGGCAAGGGTGGTTGCTGTGCATGCGGTGGTGGAGGTGCAGAGATATTGTGCACAGGCTGCATAATATTTTGGCCTGGAACGTAGCTCGTCACTAAATAGTGAACAGGAATAGGTTCATCATTATTCTTTATTTTAAGTATTTCATTGGATACTGATTTCTCATGAGACAACAGGTGGATGAAGAACAATACCATTTTTGTTCACACTTTTCAATATCTTAGAGAATAATTAGTGAAATTGAGAAAATGACAATATACTTACGCGCAGGATTGTGAAACTGCATTGGATTCTGTTCAATAATCATGTTGGCTGGTGGGGGAACCATCTTCAACTGAGTTGGCTGTACCTTTTTCTTTCTAGGAGCTCTTTTTGGTGTTTCCCCGATCGATTGTTTATACTTTTTATCGCTAGAGGATTTCTTCTTCTTCTCACCGGGCATTTTTGGTTTGTTGGGTCGGTTGCCACTTGGTTGCCACAGGTGGACGGTGTGCACTGCATTTCCTTCCCTGTGGATAACAATTTTTTAGACACATATAATCGAAAGACTTGGTTGTGATGAATTATTTGCAGTAAATTTCAATTGGCTGAATTACACAAAATAGAATACATACCCTTGCTTCTTTCCAAGTTTCCAACTATGAATGCCAGCTTTATGCAACCTTTCTCTGATTGTGTCGACACTGCAGTTTAAGCCTAGTGCAGGTGCAACATATTTAGCTGCAGTCAAGGGATGTTGCGTAGCCATTGCAATAATGGCCTCGTCTTGTTCCTTAGTTGTTATTCGTCGGCGCCCTTTTCGTTCTTTTGTTTGCACATTGCCCTCTTTGTGCCATCTTTCAAGCCATCGTTTTACTGTCCGTTCCTGTAAATCAATTAAATATGTTATCTAGAATCCTAATTTCAATCTTTGCAGTCAAGACCAAATCTATATCCAAACTGATACGCTATTCTATTCTGGCTTCCAGTAAACATATATAATCAGTTCCTTCATCGAGTCTACCAATTTTATTTTCAAAATTAGTAAAAACTATACGAGGTATTCAAATTCTTATACCTATTATTCTATCAATACCTTACCGATCTATTAATCGCTAGTGCTATAGACAAGGTAGACAGTCCGGCTTCGGACATTCCGATCATTCGATTTCTGATTTCAACACTGGTTTCCAGAGTACCCTTAGCTTTGCCACCTTTTTTTTTCTCCCTTTTTGATGATCCCCTATTACTTTTCTTCATCTCATCTTTACTAAGTTCTCCATCATCCTCAGACATTTGGCTATTGTCATTTGTATTACTCGAGTTGGAGCAGCTATCAATTCTCAAAATTTTAGCATCCGGATGAATAGGAGACAATTTGACTTGCGAAGGCTGCTGTTGCTGTTGGCCTAGCCGTTCTGATTGATGCTGCGATTGCTGTTGTTGATGTTGTTGATGATGTTGTTGCTGTGGTTCAAGACTCTGATGGTGTACATTCTGTTGTCGAGCTTGTTCCTGCATCTGTTGTTGTTGTTGCTGTTGTTGTTGCTGCTGCTGTTGTTGGGCCTGTTGTTGTTGTTCTTGTTGGGTGTGGAGTTCCTGTAACTGTTGCTGTTGTGGTGGATGTTCATGGGGAATAGGATTTGGTTGACCCTGTTAATAAAAAATTCAAGGTAACTAATCGAACCGGTCTAAAATTGAGGTGATATGACTATCAATACAAATGTTTTTGATTGAACCACTTGTAACTCATAATGCCGAAGAACTGTGAAACAACAAACTTGTGGATAATGATGACTGCCTTGAACCAAATCCAAAGGCCAATTTTGCGCTACGTTGAGGCCAGGATGTTGATAGACCGGCTGCTGGGCGAGACTGAGTGCGTTGCTGAATTGCGTTTGACTGGCTTGTATGGGCTGACTAGGTGTTTGTAAATCATTGTTTTGTTGTTGTTGTTGTTGTTGTACATTTTGCTGTGACGGAAAGATGAAACCAGGTTGTATACCCGGTTGTCTTAAAGCCTCTAGCGGTGCCCCATCTCCTATGTATAAATCTTTGGACTTTGCTTTTCTCAACGAAGTACGTTTTTTGCTTGTGATTGTGCCCTTTTTTACTTTACTCGTTTCTTTGGAAGACTTTTTTTTTCCTAACTGTGTACCCGTCGGACGCCATACAGATTGTTGAATTGCCGCGCCATCCGCTTCACTGCTGGAAACATCGCAAGTGTACCAAGCGATGGAAAGCTATGTTAAAACCCAGAAATAGAGTGCCGTGGTAGTTTAGTTTCTCTTCGAATACTTCAACTATTATAGATTTTTTCTTCGTCAAGTCAGTTCGTTTTCTTAAGCGTGAAAATCATCTCAATAATCAAAACAACACATTCAAAAGAAAGATATTTCTAGTTTTTTTTTCTCTTACTTGCTTTCTTTACATACGTATAAGAGCAATAAAGGATAAAATATTAATAACATGAGACAAATGATAAGCTGAAGACCGAATAGAATCGCGATTATTTATGATAACTGAAGTGTTGGCAATCTACCAACCCCAGAGGAATCCTTTGCATATGTTTCCGCGAGGGACTCCAATTGTGAATTCCGGCTTTATGAAGTCTTTCTCTAATTGTATCTACGGAACAGGATAAACCTAAGGCTGGAAGAACGGCTTTAGCTGCTGTTATAGGTGTTTGGGTAGCAAGACGAATAATTGCTTCGTCCTGTTCAGAGGTCGTAGCTCTCTTGCGCCCGCATCTTTCTCTCGTCTCAACCGTTCCTTCTTTATCAAATCGATTTAGCCACCTTTTGACCGTTCGTTGCTGAAATAATTGAAATAATGACAATAGTAATAATAACAATGATGTTTTTTTAAGATGATCCTTCTATACTTACAGAGCAGTTTACCGCTGCTGCTATTTCTCGAAGGCCTAAGCCAGCTTCGTACATACCGACCATTCGGTTTCTCAATTCAGGAGTTGTTTCATGAACACCTCTTGTTTTCCCCATTTTTATCACTGGTGGATTATTATTATTGATAATTCGATGACAGTAAGAAAAATACAATTCAAACTACAGCCCCCACTGTGACGTCACAAAGGAAATAAAACCACGTGACAAACGGTAGTATGTATTGTATGCATGGGTTAATTCTTTAAGGTGGTCATTATTATCGGTATAATGTAGACGTAATAATGGAAATATGATTGTATTGGTTGTTTAAAGATGTTCATAGTTTATGAACAGGTGTTATTAGCATTTTACATACTGAGTTGTATTATCGGTCGTCGAACATTCAATTAATACATCGAAGTTGCGTTAGATTTTGTTTGTTTTATTCATCGCGTTTACAATCAAGCCAAAACTCTCGCGTCCTGGCAACGATTGTAGTCAAGTTGGTTAACTTGCCGCTCAGTATTTATCCGATTCTACTTGTTAAACACATTTTACTTATTACATTTCACCTAATAATACACAGAGTACTTAAACTCGAGCACATTTTTATAACGTATTTATATAAACATGCCTCCGTTCAGGCGAAATGCAGTTGCACGGTGGAAATGCTCCAGTCAATACAACTTCAGCTGTACAGTCCGACGAAATAGTTTTGTCCACTACCTAATGGTTATGCTTTCTTAACTTAGATTATTGATCGTCAATGGATTTATCTAATCCGGATTACAATCACGTCGCAATCCTCTCATAATCATACTACTAATATGCGCACTGATATCTTGACTTTTTGGGGAAAGGTTTGACGCTCAAATCTAATGCCGTCAATTGTAGTTCGGCGGACTGTACCGGACCCGGCGGGAGAAGTACAGTCAGCCTATGCATGACAAAATGATCCACGTCGTCATAAGGTATAATCTTTCCCACTAGGTAGAAATATTTCACCTAAATACATCATGCTAGATAATTACTATATTGTATGTTATAAAACTCTGAAGCATTTGATTTAGTAAAATTGTTGCTCGGTGGAAGTTTCACGTCAAGTTATTGTTTGGTCAATAACATGGCGGTCGACTGTACCTGGAGCAAGGTTATTCCGGGTTACATCGGGACTACTCGCGCACCTTCGCCGGAATTGTATTGACCCAGAAAACTACGCCCCCCTTCGTTATCACGGCTAGGGTACTTGGATGCGATCAGGGTAATCTAATCCTATAATATCCTGAATCCTATACCCATAGGTCTTTTTCAATGCTGAGTCCTGTTAGGGTTAAAAAGTGAGTTCCTATTCCTTTACGCTTTGCCATACGCAACACTTTATTATACATTGAAATTGCATCAGTAATCTGTCGATATAATGTATCCTACATATTTATGATTGAATTTGAATCGCAATTGATTGCACGATTCGAGTCCCAGGTAATCAATAGATCTTCAATACCTATTGCGTTATAGGAGTATAGTTATCTGTAGTATATTTGCCGGAAACTAATAATCACCGTGTTTTAAGGTTCGGTAATTGTTTCCCCCCGCGAGCGACAGCAATCTTTATAAGTATTTGTTGAGTTGCCTGCGCCCAGGCGCTATGGAGTACAACCATGATGCATAGATACATATTTTTTATGCTGATTTGTCATAATTCATACGTATCAAATGATGATTTGAAAGTATTAAACACATTATTTTTTTTATGGTCATTGTAGACTATATCTAGACGCTTACACCTTTGCTAGGACGATTATTGACGATTAACAAAATTTCGTCACCCGGTACGGCTTGTAAAGCGTGACTATTCTCATCTCTTTAGTCTTTCTTAAAATTGTAGTCACTTTTGGTGATTTGATTCAACATATAAAATCCACGATAGTTATTTTTTGTCGAAACTATGCGTATCCGTCTGAAAAGTTTCTCTTAAAGCCATTCAATTGATTTCATGTTAATCGCAGCATACCTATAATACATGAAATTATGCAACCATATACTTTTGCCATATTATGCAGCGTAAAAAATAGCTTCTTCCTAATAAATATAAAAGAGTTCGAACTACGTGAAAGTCTGGAGACCGCACGTCTTCGATCTATGTATAGTATAATAAAATGTCATACGATGAGTTTCCACTCCAAGCAAAATACAATTTAAACATATCCGTATTTTTAATTTTCGGAGAAGACTCTAGTAATTCGATTTTTACCGCGCAAGATTCGGCGGCTGTACGAATCTTTCCTGCCGTGATGTTTACAATTATTCCAACGATCGTGAAATCAAATCACTTGTCGTACGGTCTTGTCTACGAGCATATTTGTCGTGGGCAGTGTATTCGTGTGCGCCTACAAGTGCGTACGACATACGTGCTGACGATCATGAATGGTACGGAATATATAGAGATAGGGTCGGAGACTAACTGGTCGCATCCGCTTGATCAAGTCTGCGGTCTGTCCGTTCACGACCATGCTTAAAGACCGGAGGCCTCATGTCCTTTTGGCGGACGAAAATAAGAAGGTCGTTTCGTCTTCTATCCGCGACATGCACACACGTGAGATGATAAGGAGACGTCGAGGCGATCCGGGTCAAAGGGCGTAGCCCTGTAGTAAATTCGATTCAAAGAATCATTTGACAGACTTTTTCGTGCAGCAGTCAAGAATGCATGTTTATAGATGCGTACAGATGACGAGGAGTAGCTGTTTCAGTTTAATATTATGATTTTCAACTTGTACAGAGACTGCGGTCAAGGAAAAACGTAGATTCAACTTTTTCAAAAATCTGACTGCCGATAGAGATACTGATCTGCTGGGTCAAACGTTGAACTTTTCTCTTGCATTCGTAATTGATATATCTAACTTGAAAAATAGGAAGTTCACGAGCTGCTAGAAAATAGATCAAACTAGAATTACTTTTCGAAAGATTACAGAAATACATAATTTACAACCAGTCAACGTTGGACTAGAAAGAAGACAACGAAAAACACTCTGTCCGCTAACTAATTGGCGTTCAGACATTAAGATTGAAGGGGAGGAAGTAGTCTGGATATGCAGAGTCATATTCAGTTGGCATAACTTACAAGTCAAATATCTCTGAAACGAAGCAGTTAATTGTACTAATTTGAAATCTTTCCATGTTGAAAATGACCTTAGGTACAGAAAAAAAAGAAAAACAAATCTTGGCTAATGATTATCAAAATTCCTTGTTATGTTGAGCAGCGCGCGATCTCCGTACCTACGGCATATTAAAATTTGATTGCAAACCGCGAAACGTTCGCGAGTTTCACATTAACAAAATTGCTTCCTACTTCTACTCCTTCTGTCATTCGTCCGTCACGCGTCAACTCGGCTTTGCCCGGGAGGCTGCGATGGGGGGGTCAAGGGTTGGCTGGGTCCACGCGTTGATCTGGCCCGAATCTCGACATCAGTCGCACCCTTAGCGGCTCGCAGAGTAAACCACCGACGCAAAGGCGTACATATAGGTATAAGTTCGCGAATCAAAACAAGCTTGTTCACTTTGCTGACAATCAGTGGCTCTTGGCTAGTTGCAGGCGTAGGTCGACGACGTTACTGAGACCTTTGATATCAGTAATATCTCTTAACGACCCATACGAGGTCCTAACATTTTATTTAGTTTCAATTCAAACTCAAGTGAGGCTGAACATACGAGATGAAGAATTTCGCAGCGGAAATAGTGGCGGTTGTTTTACTTCAGGCGACAATTGCTTACGCAGGGGTGAGTTCTTAGAGTTTGTTATACCTGTGTAGAGAGCTATTGCCATTTTTCTTATCATCAAACATATAATTGTGTTCATATGTTGCATACAAAAATATGCAAGGTGTAAAAAATCGATAAGGGTTGATGTAATCGATTTGAAATTATGTAATGAAAGGATGCAGATTAGAATCTCTTGACTAAGATTTGATCCATTTTTATCTTCATGTTATAACCCGGTCATCCTGAAGTTGAAAATTCTGCTGGATGAAAATGCCTAATTGCTAATGACCGCAGATTGTTCAATTTTTACTGAAAGACTAGCTTCCGCTTGACAACCTATATTATCATGTTATTCAAGGGACATATGTCTAATGAAGATTTTCAGGACCACATGTAGTACATCAAGCCCAGTGCCAAAATGCGATGTATTCAAATATTGAATTTGTTTTTCGAGTCAATGTGTTCATCGCGGTATTTTTAGGCTATAGAGTCAGCTAGACTATAAAGAATGAATAATTATCTAGATAACGACGTCCGTGCAGTTTGCAGGCAGATGCAACTCGTGCATTTGACTATAAACAGATTCTAATAACGAGGACTTGTTGATTCTAAAGAATGTGTGTATACATACATAGCTGTTTTATTTGTACACGGAAAGAAAAGGTCACGTACGTTGAATCACTCGATGTATTCGAATTATACTTTCCCATTTACTCGAAAATCTATTCATTCAGGCATAATAATTTTTTCGATTCTTGTCTAACGACGTATTATACCTAACAATAAAAATCGAGTCATCGCCTCACCTTTTCACGTCTATAACTTATAGATCAATAGAAACTTTCATCCATTGAAGCAGAAAGTGAATCGGTTCCCAAAATTTAGACACCGGATTCGGTGTCTTCTATTCTACCTGCATTGTTCAATTATTGGAACATTTCTCACGCCTGTAGCTCATAATAGTTTAGTTGTCAAGCATTCTCAATTAGAACAGCTCAAAATCTCCTTGAAGTTGAGTCGAATCTTACGATTAGTCTGTTACGCAGACAGTGACTCCTAGAGGTGCAGATAGGCAGGCAGGTGCTTCGAGGTTCACAGAGGTGTTTAATCAATACATTGCAGACGCGGCCCAGCTTTGTCTCCGACGATATGATCGCGAAGGCAGCTAGCGTGGTGAATGCTTGTCAAACACAGACAGGAGTTGCTACCGGTACGTAATTTGGCTCGACATTATTCTTCAATTAGTAATTGGAGAGAGTAAAGAAAAAAAAAGAAGAAAAATTGAGATAAGAATAAAGTACCTGATTCAAGAACGAGGAACACGTTCTTCATTCATGAATTTCACTTCTAATTCCCCAAACAATTGGCTGTTAATTGATGATAATGCTTCTAGTCGGACAAAAACATCACGACACAAAATTCGTATAAAGAAAAAAACAAGGAATTACGAAACTAGAATTTTTCTCATTATTTCGACACAGATTCCATCTTTCTTATAAAATGTTGCTGTACATACCGGTACGCCAAATTATATGGCCGACTGTACAGCCGTGTATCACTGATTTGGCCGTGCATGCTGCATATACCTACTTCCATCAACGGATAGACTTATCTGTCTGCATAATATCTGAATTTATTTTTTAATCATAAAGTACAGTGAAAAATTGTCATAAATTATATTAAATAATATGGATTAATACGGGATGCAGATTTCGACTTAACTGGAGGCTATCGAATCAATGAACGTGGCACAAAGACCTATTCTTCGATTGACAAAGTTTTATTATAATTTCAGCCGACATAGAAGCCGTAAGAAATGGGCAGTGGCCAGAAGGCCGACCTTTAATGGTAAGGAACTTTGAGTACCTAAATTACTGCGATCGTTGGAAATTTGAAATAATTTCTATTTTATAAAACAATTGGAATTCCTAAATTTTGAATTATTTTTTCTCTGCATTGCAACAAAGGAATTGAAATCATCATACGGTTGTGATATGTTTGTTTTTACACTAGCGAGAATATTTCACAATAATTGAAAACCCTATTCGACTAGCTGGGTCGTGTGAAATTAATATTTCAACGACCTCAACTTTCCCGAAATTTAGATCTCTTCTCGATAAATCCGCTCACGATCAGGTGTTCATTTTTTTTCCAGTGTTACATGTATTGTCTTTGGGAGCAGTTTGGTCTGGTCGATGATAAGCGTGAGCTTAGCTTAAATGGGATGCTGACCTTTTTCCAAAGAATACCGGCTTACCGAGCGGAAGTTCAGAGAGCCATTAGCGAATGCAAGAGGATCGGTAAATACTTTGGTATCTAGGGTGTCGTTGTTTCTTTGTTTATCTGTGACAATTTTTGCCAACTCTTCCCCCCTTGCTAATTCTTGATTAAATTTCCTTTCAGCCAACGGTGACAACTGTCAGTATGCCTACACGTTCAACAAATGCTATGCTGAAAGATCTCCGAAGGTGAGTTTGTAATCCTTGTGAAGTGACCATTAAACTCATCGTTCATTTCTGCAGCGATAAATAATATTAGATTATCAGATAAAAAAAAAGATAAGATTCTAATCTCAATACGTTTTCAAAAATTAAAAACATGAGGTATGACCGCGGATGTGTTCCTTTTTTTTCAGACGTACTACCTTTTTTGAAGTGGTGTCAGTAGACGAACGAGACTGCTCAAGATTCAATTCGCCGAATGTGTTGATGAAGTTGATAATGAGGTTGAGGGAGCTCAATTTTTAGGACGGAAACAGTGTCTTAATTACAAAAAAAGTTCTGCTCACTGATTTCATTAATTGGAAGTCACTGTTCAAATTTTATATACCGTTTAGGATGCTGGTTTGGAAGTAAATGGAATTCAAAATAATCTTATTGAGTTTATTGGAAGTATTTCTTTTTTCAGCAGTATTCTCGCTGTTTTTAGAACGATTCATTGGTTATTATTATCATTAACAAATTAATTGTATATCTCTTTAACCGAAGCCTGAACTATTATCGAATACATTTATATGCATGTCATTAGACAGAAGTTCTGATTTGAATTTATCAAATTACACAGGCAAATATATTTCTAAAACGTCATGTATAACGATTGAGTTTTCTTATAAGGAGGCATCTCACCCTTGAGAAGCAAGGAAGGCATTTTTTTTTAATTCAAAAATTGTAAAAAGTGATCATCTGAAGCGCAAAGTTACTGCTTTGGCAGCTTTTCACTTACGATATCAGGCATGGTCAAAAAAAGCCAAGATACCTAAAAATGCATATGATTTCGATTAGGAAAAAAAAGGAAGTCAGTTTTTTCCGCTTCACAAGGGTGAGATACCCCCTTAAATACGTATAAAATGATACAAACTAATGTTAAGGATACGGTAGTAAATAACAATCTATATGTTTGGTGTGCGAAATATAATATTTTATAGGAAAACGGGTTATTTTATTTTCAAACGTACAATCAACGGTCGACACTTCAGTTCAATTGCTTTTCCTTCTGTTTCTTTTAGAGTGCTTTGAACAAGAATAAAGAATAGTTCGCTACCTTTTTAAATATCCGGCGAACTTGAATGGATTGAAACTAATTAAAAATACTAAGAAATTCATTTCTCCAAAAGTTAAAATCTTTAAAAATTCCGAATTAAGTCAGCGAGGAGATGAATGCGTTTCAATTATATTCAGTCCTTTTCTCCGGCCAGATTCATTGTTAGTTCAGTTCCATAAGTTACGAATTGAAACGGATAAACGCAATATTTAATTCATTCTAGAAGAAATAATAGCTCGGACTGGAAAATTAAAAAGTAGAAAGCGATTGAACAGAATACAGTATCAGGGTCTGCCATGGCTGATCTCGAAATTTCAAGAACTAATAAGGATTGATAAATCGCGAGATGAATCCGTTTCAGTTATCTATTCAAGCAATTTTAGTTGTCTGGATGATTAAGTTGTTATTTATTCATTAATACGAAATGTCAGAGTAACTCTTCCTCTGTATAGAAGCGCTCTACAATGATAGAACTGATTTAATAAAACGACAATCGTCGCAAAGACTCGGCTACATAATAATTATTCGTACATTGAAACGTGTATAAATAATATATGATTATATGAATATCTAGATATAGTGGTATTATAGAATATACAATATACATATAGATAATATATTTAGTTATTGATACAATTGTTGCTTGTAGTTCGACTAATGTATAATTTTTAATTGTTTCTCACAAAGCAAGATGTTTATCGCAATTTATCGAGTATTGTTATTTCTTTGATCCATGACACATCGTTTGCATAATTATAATAGTCGAACACTACCCAAATCACCAATCATCTCTTAGACCGGAATAACTAATTTTACGAAGATTGTTTTCGAATTTTAATTAGAAGAGAATCCTTTTTGGGTGGAAATAGTCAGACCCAAATTGAAACTTAGTCGTCTATAATGGATGGTCGAGTGGTTCGATACAATACTCAAAAAACTGAACGTAACTTGAACTGGAAGAACGAATTTCATAGCGATTACGTCCATGGTCTTCAGGTAACAGGATTGGGATCCATCAGCCCCATTAACCCTTGAACTGTGATTTAGAAAAGTGGTGAAGAAGAGTCTGCGAGTTGCATAGAATCATATGCAGGGACGAAATAGAAAACCTAAGATCTAGGCAACTAGAGGAGAACACTGAGGGGTAAAAACATCGAGGAAATTAGTTGTTCTCAGCATAGGAATAATGAATAAATAGATAAATCATTCAGGTATCAGTTTATGAAATCGAAAAATCAGTAGATATACCATTCCTTACATTCTAGACAGGAAGAGGAAAAAAACGCTTCGTAACTAATACATTTTCCAGACCTCTCACATTGAACGAACGACTGATCCCTTGCGATCAGGATATTCTGGATTTAATTCGTTTTATTTAGTTGGCTTATGAATTCTAGTGTAGTACAAGAGGACCTCAGGCGATCTACTGATGTTCTGCATAAGATTGTACAACGTAGAGCCCATAATGATTACATCAGTCCTGCACTGTTGGTCTGTATTTCTGATTTGACCACCGATCACTGTTATCCATGTATTCAGAGGACTGATTCTATCCAGTTTTGTTCGAGAATCATTCACTTTTCCCTTAAACTCCTTACATTCGACCCGTGAAAGAAATATTATGTAGTGGCTTTGCTGTATTTTAATACATTTACTTGTGAATATCTTTGTCAAAAATTGCTCTCTTTGTACCTATAATCAGACATTCGATTGTAAAGTGACAGAAAGTGCCACGGAAATGATGGTCACTTTGAATCTAATGCACTAAGTTTTGTCTTTCTATCAAGATCTCGAACTAAGGGGTCATACAAGTCCGAAAATTAATTTCTTACTGAAATTGCACAGGATACTTCGGAATCTCGGTACTTCGTTAATCCTAGCCTCTGGACTGTGGTTCGCCTTGATCACACGCAAATATGACGCACAAGAAATCAAGTTTAAACGGCAAAAAAAAACGAGGGTCAAGATCAAGCGACTTACATATTTAATAACCGTGCGTGATTTTTGTAATTGCATTATAATTTCTGAGTGGGTTGATATATAACTAGAGCATCCAAGATTACTTGTGCATAAAGGATCGGCGTTGTCGTTAGAACTTATCAGAAAGATTTCATTCCTTGGCATAATGAAGATCTACGCTTCGCTACTCGTATTGGCAGCTTTGGTTGCGACGATTAACGGAAGAGTAAGTTTCAACTTTTTGAATTAGATTTACTTGGCGTTTACCACATACAGGGTTTCGATTGCCTGCTCAGAAAAAAATGGTGATATAAATAATAGCACCTGAAGTCGATTAAAGTATATAAACATCGTTTTGCGGAATTAGTAATAAAATGAGGGGTTGATGAGAGAAATCCAATCACAGCAATCAGGAAATCCTATATACTATATGGATCGAAATGGATCGAAATAATGACACTGATAATTTATTCTAGCCGTGTGTCGTGTACTCCAATTTGACGAATATATATTATTGTTCAAAGATATGGAAGTATCAAGAATTTTTAGATCTCTGCAGTCTCATTCTCACCATGTACTTTACAATGAGATACAATTCTCAGCAGATACGATTAAATTCAGATAAAACAGCTCATTTCATTCTGAGGAAATAAAAATCCAATCATTTTGAAGAAATTCACCAACTTTTTTCGATTTTTATCCAAATGCGTGAATTTCGTATCTTGTTTTTCCTTCGTGAGCCTAATATCATAACTAACAATGCTTTATTCGGTATCAAATAATATAATTTCGGGCCAGAGACGTAAGAACAGTGAGACTTATTGATATTTTTTTTTTTTTTCGAATAGAGGGAAACAGCTGTGCAGTTTGTAGAAATAGTGATAAAATATAGTGAGATTAGTACAGTGAAATCTATGTGAGCATATTTTATTAAATACGACTGTTCAACTTGTCACAAATTATATTATAATATAATAAAATATGTTATCAGACAGTACCCGAGGGCATAGCTGTGCTCACAGAGGGCCTACATCAAATTTGCGTAGCTGAGTCCAAAGTGGCCGAAGGTAAATTCCACTTACATCTTATTATCCGTGCAAGTATGAATTGTTACGCGTATAATGTGGATTCGAATGTTTATTTGCGTTTCAGATCTGATTGAAAAGGGGAGAGGCGGAGAATTTTCTGACCAACCCGAGTTTAAGTGTTACCTAAAATGTTTGTTGGAAAAACTGAACTTCGTAAGGATTTTCAATTTTATTTAAATAGGAATATTCGGCACCGTAAAATTGCGATTGAGTTTATACATCGATAAACTGTAATGAATTAATATTCCGTTTACCTAAGATTATTGATTTATTACCACTTGCCAGATATCAAAGACCGGTGTGATAGATTTTGATGGAATGGCGAGCGTCGTACCACCAGATTGGAAGGAAGTGGGCACGAAAATGCTCAACGATTGTCGCGAGACAAGTACGTAAAAAACCTTAAACTTTCCCAAATTAAATTTTCGTCTTACATTATTTTAATATTCCGGATTGAATCCGATTAAAAATAATTCGTTTCGCGTCAAAATCTATTCTCTTTCTTCCTCTCTATGTCGTTTCAAAAAAAAATCTCTGAACATGAATTGATCAATTCGTTTACGTTTACTGAGATTATAGCTAATCACATATACTTTCATTTATTTCGTATAGCTGGAACTGATAATTGTGATGCAGCTTACAATCTGAACGTTTGCTTCTACAAATCAAACCCCGAAGTACGTATACGTGGCGCAATGGATTTTACTAAATTTATGTTGCCAAGTGGAAAAAAAAGCTTGTCATAATTCCAAACAATTTTTTACTTTACAGGAATACTTTCTCGTGTGAAAGCATCGTAATGGTCGATACGAAGGATAGAAGATCGTAGCATGTATGATTACTTTCCGAAAATGTATTGTAGTATGATTTAATAATCAAAATCTAGAATGAAATTAATCGTGCTCACTTATCCTTATTATCAATACAATAGCATATAAGTTACACATGTATAGCAGTCGAAATACGAGCTTTATACATTATTAAGGAGATAATGAAGACCTGAATTGTAATCTACAATTCCCCCATTTCGAGAATTAGTATCAATCTCGATATCGTAAGAAAGAATTCACGACCGATAGTTGACAGACTCCATAGAGTTGGTGTTTTAGAGTCCTTTTGTTTTGTAGAAGATCGATTCGATCGTGTGTATTTAAAGTTGTAATAACGAGACTCGTACAGATTTCGAATAATAGTTCATGAATGTATTTACATATTGTATGCAGTGATTACAACACGCTTATTTGTACAGTAATGTGGGTTTTTATATCGGTATCTTAAAATACGGACAGAAACAAATGGAAATAATTGTATGAGTCGATTGTTGTATCTTACGGTCCAGAGAGTTTATCGAACTACTCTATAGATTAAATAATTCCTAATCCACTAGATATAAAGTAACTTGGATTCATTCGTAAACTCTGTACAAAACTTTCGACATTCCAGTTATCTTACTAGACAAAATTCCATTTTAGCTAAATTATGTATGTTTGTTTATTTTCAATATTTTAGTCTCAAGTACCTATATAATTTAATATATTTTCTGTCTTTATAATTTATAATTTTCAATTAACAATTTTGGTGTTGGTCCTCAATACCAGAGTTAGGAAATTTCTTCTACAACTACACAAACCAACACCTAATTTTCATGCGAAAATTAATATGAATAGGTTGCCTTAAAGTTATGCTTTGAATACCCTATTCACTCACCCAAATTGTTCAATTCAATCAAAACAGTATCACACTATACATCGATACAGTATAAACATTGAAATTACATCTTACGCGGCTTCACTTTTCTTTTATTAATGTTCATTATCTGTTCAACAATGATATCATCGGCTCTAGGATCAATGGGAATAGTTTGGACCGGTGATCTGGAGGTGGGCACTGGTTTAGTCCACTTTTCAATCAGCGTGGTCAAATAACTCCAGAGTTTTTCTCGATTCAAAAAAGCTATTGCTACCAGCATGATCAAAGGTAGAGCAACAACAGATGTTTGATTAACATCGCCTTGATCTACTTTCCGTTCAGCTTGGAAGGATAACTTAATATGTTTGAAAGATGAGTTTGCCTCAAAATATATAGGTATGGTTTTGAACTTGTGTGAGGTTTGTGACAACGATGATTCTAACTGCACAAAATATTTTTTGTTGTCTGCTTGTAAAGGTGGGAAATGAATCAAGAATCCCGCATTGTAACTGTTACCAAACTTCGAACTGTGTTGAGCATCTAATTTAGACACGTGAATAGGTGAATCAGGCATATCCTCTCTGCACAGCTTCACCTTCAGAGTCCGATAGTGTTCTGGATGGACAGCTTCTATGTGAACTGATAAATCGGTCCGTGAAATTGGATGGAAGGCAATTAGACGGATACCATGAATATCTTCAGTTGCTTGAACAGCCACAGAGCTCGGAGTTGCTCTTTGGATATGAGCATTTGCTTCTGTGTTGGGTTTCAACCGAATAGCATAGATACACTGGAAGTTAAAAACGTACATTAGTTTACTGATAATTATCGAAATTTAAAACAAATCTGTTATCACTTTTAACATATGAGTGATTGTTGAATGATATTTGGATAAAAAATAGGTAATTTACTCACAGATGGCTGAAGCCCCCTAATACGGAAGTTTCCATTCTCTTCAGTAGTTGCTTCTTCTTGGTAGGAAGCACAATTTGTTTGTCCAACAGCTTCAACGAGTAAACCTTGCTCTGGTTCTCCATTTAACGATGTTACAACTCCGTATGCACTAAACGCGACCCTGTTACCAGATAGTTCAACCTTGACCGTTGCACCTTCTGCAACGTTGATCATCTTGGATGGTGGATCGAATCGATATTCTTTCATCATTGGGCGCAGATAATATTCTCCAGGAGACAGAGAGTTGAAAATTAACTGTCCTTCTTCACCTGTTATACTATTTTTACGATAACTCTGCCCACCAGATAGAGACAACAATACACCCTAGAAGTAAATATCATTGTCAATAACACATTTTTGCATGTTTAAACAGGAGACGATTATTTTGATAAACGGTAGCAATGTCTTACTTGTAATGGTGCATTATCAGCTTGATCTGAAACACCAACAATCACCTCAGCTAACTTGTGGGCCATAAATTTGCCGCTCTCATCTGGACCAGTAATTATGTAGCCATCTTTTTCAGCAGTTACACTGAAATAAAGATTATGGAATTAGATAATTGATCAAAACCTGACAGAATAATATATCACTTTATTATGAAGAGTTGATTCATAAATAAGTTATACATCAATTTCACCTGTAATCGACTTTTCCATCTAAGGGACCAACCCTGTATGCCCCATCCTTTGGGGTAACCAGTGTTTGTACTGGTGCAGTCTTGTCTTTACCAAAAATTTGGATCTTCACCCCTTCCAGAGGAGGTAAAATGCTGCCACTTACAATCTGTTGGAATAAAGTCACGTGCTTTAGAAGTATCATTTATAAAGTGTATAGAAAAAGTAAGTAAGTTGGATAATTTAATATCCTGGTTGTGAATATTGGAAAATATTCTTTGCCACAGATTTCTGTATGGCATAAAATGTTTCAATCTGAATAGCTTACCTTTCCCATGTCACCAACAAATATCGCAACGTTATCCCGACAATCATTTTCTCCAAGTACTATCGAAGAGGATGGATTGAATAGGAGAATGTCTGAGAGAGGTGTGATGATATATTCATTATCAGTGTTTGCATTGAATTCAAATTCGTACTTATAGGAATTTCCGTCTTTTACATACTTCAATGGGCCCAGACTATAAGAAGATTCACATACGAGGTATAGATAATTCATTAGAAATTAAAGGATCTTGAGAATATTATTCTGAATAGAAAATTACTGAGTGGAATAAAACAGAGGAACTTACATTGTTGGATCTCCAGCACCTTCAATTTTCACTTTAAGCCCGTCCACAGCATCTGTGCTAATGATACTTCCTTTGTGACTATGTTCTGTAGAAGACAATATCACTGGAGCCAAACTATTCGTGTCCCAGGTATACGCAGATCTTGCATAAACGTGACAACTCTTGGGTGCAAAGTTGTACTCGCCCGGCGCCGATGCACAATGCCTAGTGCTTCCTTTAGGCAGGTTTAAAGATATTTTTTGCGAACTTTGCAGGTCGGTAAACTCAACGACTGTGTCGTGAGAAGAGATAAACGTTATCGAGAAGCCCGTTTGCTTAAATAAAGGCGCCTCAGCACGTTCTGAAGTTACCGAAATTCTGTGGCTTGGATTTTCCCAACAAAATACGTCTGTGTCTATCAGCACCTCGTACTGGCCAGGTAAAATGTCGGAAAATTTGTACTCTCCATCTGGAATCATTTGTATCGTGAAATTTGTGTTTCAAAAATAATTTCCAAGTTGTATACACGCCCTCAATATATAAGATGAAATAATCATGAACATATCAATCTCACGTTTAGTTTGAATGGTTTTTACAGTAACTCCATCAAGTATTTTGAGTGTAACAGCTGCTTGGCTGCAATCTGTATCTTTCAAGCACTGAATTTTTCCTGTGAGTGTTGCTTTCAGTTGTAAAAAGTTGATATTTTTTATCGGTTCAGTTGAAACATCGATATTATGAACCAGAGGATAGAATCTGAAAAGCAAAGATCATAACAGAAGGATGAAACTCGGAAACGGGTGATACCACATAATTGTTTTGTGCTTAGCAACTGATACTTACTGCAATCCTTTGGATTTTTCCTCATCACTGACGAAAACATTCAATTGGTATTTGCCTGGACCAAGATACAAACAAAATGCTCCAGTCTTGGGATCAGTTTCAATTTCATTGTGGAATGTAGAAGCAACTTTTTGCACCGCAACCTTACGATGGTGCAGTGTGTCCTTTGTAGAGAGGGTAACCTTCCCACAAACTCTGTAAGATGAAGGCGCTGATGGCGGTAATTCGGGAGAGTTTGGTGATATTTTCACATATTTTTCCTCGAATTCTACATCGTCTATAAAAAGATGAGTAGAAATGCTTGTGTTATATTGAATAATGGACAGATTTATGAGGCTTGGGCATTTTGGTGAGTTACTTAATGATTAAACAATGCTGAATAAAGCAGAAGGTTCATACTTACCGGCTTCAACTTTGAAAATATACTGTCCCGCTTTCATATTATCAACTCTATAACTGCCATCATTGTCTGCAGTGGCTACAAGTTTTTTATTCAAATAAATTTTCGCTCCTTTTAAGCCACCGCCCTGTGTAGATGCATAAACAGTTCCACTAATTGTAAAGCCAGTTATCTTGAACTCTTGAGAGAGAATTAAACTCTCGTGTTGAACTTTGAACGACAACTCTATCGGCTGTACGTCAAACTTTGTCTGAGCTCCGGCATAGTGTGGTATAAGACTGTATTCGCCAGGTGATAGAGACGGAAAAGTAAAACGGCCGGTTTTGTCAGAGAGAACATGGCACAGAGGTTTTCTAGATTCAAAGCCTCGAATCGGTGTAGTTGCACAGTTCTTGGTCTTCCCGTTCTGTAATTTAAACGGTATATCATTGTTATCATAACAATACTCTTCGCCATTCGATTAACTTGAAATTAAATCTCTTTTCTCAACGCACTCCAAAGAGGATAAAGGACACTCCTTTCATCGGTTCATCTTCGCTGGTGACTCGTCCGCTCACGTCGTACCCAGCAACAACCAGACTATTGTCAGCCAACTCTGTATTTCCTTCTCTGACCGTGACATCAACTTGAGACTTTTCAATAAGCCACCTGTAAAATGTAAGTAGATTCTTAGTTAGAGCTGAATTGTCCAAGATATATGTCTGCTTCCAGATTTTGCATGAACATAAATCAATGGATGATAAAACCTCCAAGCTTAATGAAACTTACTGAGGATGTGACGCCACAAGAACATATTTTCCAGGCTGAATAGGAGTGAAGTAGAATGTACCGCCGTCAGCAGTGATTGTTGTACCAACGGGAGATTCGTTGTTTTTATCAGTATACAATGAAACGGTGACTCCTTTAGGTCCAGAGCTAGATCCATCGCTGGTTACCTGATTCAAGTAAACAAAACGTTTTGCTATCACAATCAAAGTATCGACATCGGTGTTACAGACATTCCTCTGGGAGTTGTGAGAATATATTCGTTCAAGAATAAATACATTATTTTTAGCTATTTCTAATAATGTGTTTAAAATAAATCGAAGAAAAGCTCACTTTTCCTGTGATTCCGAAGCCCTTGAAGATAAAATTGATATCTTTTCCCAAACTACACAAGTCTGTAGATCCATCGACGTTCAAGTTAACTGCGGTGGGTTCAAAGCTCCATCCTCGGGGAGGTTCAACCTGTGATTTAGAGAATATTTTTTACAATTAAGGATATAATTTTTCAGGATTTGGAAACTTACTTTGAGAACGTATTCCCCTTTGTCGTAAAGAGGTAAGAAATAGTATCCATTATTTGGAGCACATTCCGTCTCGTCCTTCAAACTCCCAGCCTTTGTATATCTAGATTATAAATATAATTAATTCAGTTACTGGTAATTATTATTTGTCAGTTTTAATGGATTGCAGTTGCTTGTCGTGTAAGCAGACAGACATGCCATGTCATAACCTTCGCTTATTCACACATGTACTCACAGTTTTATTTGAACTTTAGCAAAATCTATATCCGCATGACTTTTAACAAATCCACCGCAACCCAGGATATCTTCGGTATAACATTCTGTTAATAATAAATATAAATTCAATAGTAAAATTAACAAGTTTCTATGCCGCAGACACATCTTCGTCGCCTGCTACCGAGGTCGAACCTCTAGCTATGGAATTGGAATTAGGAGGAGACCATCCACGGGAATTTCGGTGAATCCGATAACCAATCAAAGAAAGAGAGAAAGAGAGAGAGAGAGTGAGAGATTTTAGTGACTAGCTATGCCGACAGTTAGACCAGTTTCATTGATGCGCACTGTTTCCATCCATGTTAACACCGTTTTGTTCATGCTGAACAAAATGGCGTGAGATAAAGGACGTCATAATACATCGATAATCAGACTTCGTGTCAAAACGTCTCCACCGTACCATTATCAAAATAGTCATTAAATTAACGCTAAACAAATAATGAATAGTAAATAATAAACTAGTACCAAAGTGATTATAATCACGAGTGGTCATGGGGAGTGCTACTCTTAAAACAGACGTATACAGTATTCTCTGAGGAGCGGCCGGATTATTCTTCAACATCAATTACTGAATCTCTAAATTACTTACGTTAATACAATGAGTTCTGGCGACGGCGGTGCCGACGCTAGTAACGGATGGCACGAGTGTGCCAGATGGTTGACAAGATGCGGTGCATTACGAAGTGACCACAAGGCTAACTGGCCCAGCGCAACAGCTTTTGACTTAGCTTACACTCTTCGCGACGGTGTCTTGTTATGCAATCTGCTGAACGCCGTAGACCCAGGTTGCGTAGACATGAAGGATGTGAACCAAAAACCTCAGCTGGCTCAATTCCTATGCCTTCGTAACATCAAGACTTTCTTATCCGCCTGTTCCACAGTTTTTGGACTATCAGATTCGGAGCTCTTCGAACCTTCCATGTTATTCGATCTGTCTAACTTTCATCGCGTACTATGCACTCTTTCCGCTCTCTCGGTCTGTCCTCGACTACGTCGTAGAGGAATCGAGTAAGTAGGAAGATATTCGACAAATGCGATTCTTCATGATCTCTAAATAATCTATCTGATGTTTTTTATCGCAGGGGTTTTTGTATAGGACGAGATCAGTCGCAAGAAGAAATTTACAAAGACTTGCAAAGCGCTGGAGTCGGGTGAGTCATCGAAACAATTTAATATTTCATAAAATTATCAACTATCAAGGAAATAAAACCACAAACATTATTCCTCAGAACTCAGCTATTTTTATAAACTTCTTTTTACACAAGGAAAAAACCTACCAGACAGGAGTCTAGCTTTGGTTCTATTTAACTATCCGATACTTACTAACATGCAATTAGCTGCTATAAAATAAGATCTCCAGTTAATACTACAGAGGCTCTTTTCTGCTAAAGCTGGCACCGTCATTTATCACGTTTCATATTCATGCATTTGCAGGCCCCACAGTCGTTTCCATATTTCCTTCTTTAGATTTTCCTATTTTCCTCTTTCTAATTGACTTCTTTGAGCGCTGTGGGGTCTGCCTTACATATTTCTTTGATGGATCACTACTAAATTCTATATTATATTTGATCAGAACAATTTTTTGTTCATAAGTCTTTGATTGTATCGTGAGGAATTCATTATTGTGGTTGATATGATTCTAATTTTATATCATAACAGTAAACAGCTGGTGATATAAAAGAACTAACCTGCTCTGGTATTAACGTAGGAAAGAAAAACTCACTTTTTCGTAATTATTGTTAATGGGTTTAGCCCCACGGCAGCGGTGGTGGCCTTTACCATAAAACCTAGAGGGGTAGACCTAGGTGAGTCCCAAGTTTATCAGGAACTACTGTGCTTTTCAACCACCCCTCAACGCGACTGGCCTTCCACGGAGGAGGTATACGTCGTTTTTACCCTCGTAGAAAGAGTGTTGCGGCAAGAAGTAGAATTTGGAGACTAATTCAAAGTTCATTTTTCATCATAACTGTAGTATATTCTGTACCTATACTAACATTCTATATCTACTGCCCTAAACTGATTCTGGCATAAATGATTCAGTCAGTTTTATACCAACGATCAGCATTTCGATTCTTTTTCAACTTTATTATTTACAAATGAATATATACTTCACCTTAAAAAATGTAAATTCTAATGTAAACTAGTTCTGAATTGACAAGATGAAAACTCAGAATCCTTTACATTGTCCATCGCTACCCAACACTCTTGATTTGATTGCACTCCTAAACTTGTATCAGCTCGTTTCGTGTATCAGCAGCAGTCCAGTTTAATTTAATTTCTTGCATAATAAGTTTGTAGTTTAGCATTTAATTTTATTCGTCGAAATTTTTGTTGCGATAGTTAGATGCATGGCTATTTGTGTTTTTGTGCGCAAGGCGAGAGGACGAGGGTCGTCGCCGAAGGTTTAGGAGGAGAGAGGGTGACGAGGCGGGTATTGGGGGGGATAAGGAAGATACTGTAGAGGAAGAGGAAGGCTATGGTGATTACTGCAGCCATGCTCAGAGCGAAGAAATCTACCAGGACCTGTGTAGCTTACAGCTGCCTCTACCTCCGAGTACCACACAGGTTTTTATTTGTTTTTTCATCATTGACATTGCAACCCTTGATCACGGGTGTGAGACTCAACAAGAAGATATTAAAAATGATTCAGAATCGGACAAAATTAGTCTCGCTAACATTATTAGGTGTTTCAAGGTATAGACACCTATCATATCCTAGTCTGATTTTTATTTGGTAGTGAAAACTATAAAACACGGATAGAAATTCACGTACCAAAAATAAGATGAAGAGTTTTAATGTATTTATTGGAATTAGTTGCTTTTTGTCGAATTCACACGTGTCTTTTTGGCAGCACACATTATTAGTAATGTAATATTATTGCATATGAGATTCTCGCAAATACAGTAATAAATATGCATGCTTAGAAAATATCTCAATATAGATTTGTCCTTGTTATTAATTGTCATGTAGCCCTACCTCACTTTTATGGACAACATGGATATTAATACAGGGATTTTGTGAGTGTTTAGGGGGTAGCAGCCTCTGGAGGTGAAAAGCGTGAATACGTGGTTCAAGAGCTAGTTGAAACTGAGCGTAACTATTGCGAAGTATTGGGAAGCTTACTACGACATTTTGCTCGTCCTCTGGCTTCTCTCCTTCGTCCTGAAGATGCAACACGTATTTTCTTTGGAATTAAAGAACTCTCCGAAATTCATGCGGGTTTTCATAGTCAGCTACGTAAAGCCTGTAATGGGGCGGATCTAGCACGAGTCTTTCTGGAGTGGCGGGAAAAGTTCTTAATATACGGAGACTACTGCGCGAACCTAACTGTGGCCCGAACTACGGTGCAGGATGTTTGTGCTAGAAACGAATTGATAAATCAGGAGATTATTGTAAGTTTCTATACTCTATGTAACGAAGTTTGAAATCGTTTTATATTCAGTTGAAAAAGTTTTCTATGAAAAATTTCAAACCTTTAGTGAAATTTGAAGACTTTATAATAAAGTCGCGAGGCAATGAAAAATTTTTCGCGTGTTTATTCTTGTCACTATAATTTGACTCATATCTAATTTGTTACGTCTATTTCTCAGAGATGCCAGGAAGAGGCTAATAACGGAAAATTTAAACTCCGTGATATATTGTCAGTACCTATGCAAAGGATACTGAAGTATCATCTATTGTTGGAAAAATTAGTAGAAGAAACACCTAAGAAATGGATTGACGACCGAAGACAGCTGGAAAAAGCCAGAGAGGCTATGGTCGATGTAGCACAATATATAAACGAAGTAAAACGTGACTCAGATACATTGGACATCATCAAGGATATTCAGGGTTCAATCGTGGACTGGGATGTTCCAGAGGATGCGCAACTGAAGGATTTTGGACGTTTGCTCAAAGATGGAGAGTTGAAGGTTACTCTTTGCCTATTTGAAATCTTTCAACTGGATACTATCTTCAGATATTGTTTCATCAAATGAATTTACCAACGTTTAATTAATCCTAATATTCATATTCTTCAACCTTAATGGTATTTGATTGTTTTACAGGTCAAAGCTCACGACGATCAACGAGTAAAGGCACGATGGGCATTTGTATTTGAACAAGCAGTGTTGATATGCAAAGCAGGAAGAGGAGATCAGTATTGCTACAGGGAAACATTGCGTTTGGATGAATATAGATTAGAGGACCCGATCGAAAGACGTACCCTGGGACGGGATTCTCGGTGGTCTTACCAATGGCTGCTGGTACACAAGCAAGCCTTACACAGCAAGCTGTACCCGGCTTATACGTTATATGCACGAACCGACGATCAGAAAAAAGCATGGATCAAAGCATTACGAGAAGCAATGGACAACGTCAATCCAGCTGCGTGTAAATCTACCGACCATAAATTTAGATTGACCACTTTTGACACCGCTCGTTGTTGCCAACATTGTGGCAAATTTCTCAAAGGAAGGATATTCCAGGTATAGTAACATCTTTGCCAGCGTCATATTTGTTTGTTCTTCCCTTGCATAATAATCTATAGGAAATTAAGTATGTTACCTAAAACTTTGACCTTTACAATGAAACTTGATTCAATTGTTAGGAGACTTACAATATAAAACTGTTTTCAGGGATACAGATGTACCGCATGCCATTTTTCAGTCCACAAACAATGCATCATGTATTCAGGTCGTTGCATGCCTGTTCCTCCCGCGCCGCCACCTTTACCCTGCGAACGCGCTCTTTCTCTTAAACTCTGGTTCGTGGGTGAAATGGGAAGAGATACAGCAGCCTTAAAGTTAGAACATCGTGAAGATGGTACCTATATGTTACGAGTACGACCTGCCGGCCAGGCTCGTCTTGAACATGAGACCAGTTATGCTCTTAGTATCAAGTAAGTATTTCGCCATTTCTTATAGCTGAGTAATCGATATTACATAGAGATTATGTCCGCACGTATGTTTGAACCTAGTGAATCATTTTCCATATTGTAATTTCAGGGCAGACGGAGCTGTGAAACATATGAGAGTGTTTAAGCGAGACGTAGAAGGTGCTGCAATTTATTACCTTAGCGAATCCCGTTATTTTAAGAGTGTTGTTGAATTGGTTGAGTACTACGAGCGAGTGTCACTTGCTGAAAACTTTGAGAATTTGGATCAACGATTACTCTGGCCTTTCAGACGAATTTTAGCCAAGGCACTATGTGACTATAGAGCAATAAAACCGAACGAATTAAGTTTGCGCCAAGGATGCAGGGTAGTGGTGCTCAGTAAGGAAGAAGATGCCAAGGGATGGTGGAAAGGTAAAATAGGTGATCAAGTAGGATTTTTTCCTAGAGATTATGTTGTCGAAGAAAAGATTCCAGGTAATTAAATCATTATTATTGATGATTGATATCATTATTCTCAGTGTAACAGTATAACAACTACATACAAATTCGGTTTAGAGTTATATGTATGATAAGACTGTTAAAAACTATTTTCTTCTTAGGTGGTTATAAACTTTTGGATAGTAGAACTTTAGAATAGTAGAATTATTATTATTGCCTAGTAATGTAAGAAATCTATCTCATTGGTACTAAAAGTAAAATAGATTATATGTATAATCTAATATCTAGAAAATTTGCATTTATCGTTTTTAATTGAGCATCTAGTTTTGTCAGCACAAGAACAATTCGCTAAACGATGTCAAACTAGTTGAATAATATATTGATAGGTGTCTCAAATGCCATTTTATAATAATGCAACTAATTTTAAGTGTCAAATCGCGTTAGACGTATAAATATTAGGTCTATAGGTATACATCATGACTAATGGTGTAAAAACTTTTATTTTAACAAGCTATTGTTTATAAAATGCAGTTACTGCCAATCAACTTAGCTAATTTTATGTATAATAATACGGATAGTCTTCGTAATTGATAATCTCACCCATTACATGTCTGTAATAATATAATATGATTTGATATTGTGGATAGATTTTGCAGCAGTAATGACAGTGAGTCAAATGAACTAGATTTCAACAATAAGAGAAAAAAAAGACGGAAATTGTCAATCCATTAATAGTATTGCAAGGTAAAACCCATTTTTCCTCTCACTAAAGCAAAAAAACAAAAACAGAGTTCGATCTTAAACCTAAAGCATAGCCAAAGTTCTATTTTTGCAAAAGGAGAATCACTCTATCCAGTGCTGTTATTGTATTACACTGAGGGTTCGATATATTTTATTATCATATAAAAAAAACAAAAATATATGTACAATTATACTATATGTTAATATTATAACTATGATACAGAGGTATATACATATAATATTTTTATCGTCTGAGATATGTTCTCAAATTGTGCCAATAATTACTAATAAACTCTCTGTTTATCAAATCGTTATCAAATATGTTGTATTTATAATCAAATGTGTAAATCTAAATTGCCATTGCTCTATGTATATTCAATTCATACATTTCAATAACGAAGATTTACTTTATAAGGTGTATCGCCTATGAAATTTGAAAATCGGTTTCTATCGCTTCTAGGATAAGCCGTGAAAAATCATGATCAATCATCGTAAATAAACGCCTTCTACAATTATACTAACGTTGATATATATGATCTTTTCATACATAAAGGACAGTTTCATGTGCCAAAAATTAATTTTTAATTTTATTGAAAAATAACAATTAATTATTTCACATTATCTGACATTATTTTCTTATTTAGCATGACGAATATTGTAAGAAATTATCTACATGCCTAATTAATTAGAGCCTAAATATCAAGTTGCCAAAAAAAAAATAAAGTATAAAGGCGAGAACATTGACTGAATTCTCCGGAATAAGTCTAGCAACGTTCATGAAGCATCGTACGACTGCGTGGCTGATTGCTATCGGATTAGCATATAGGCTTAAGCAGGTTCAGAGTATTTCTATTGAAATGCCTGTCATAGTCGTGTTTCATTAACACGCTCCACGCGAATCGTTTATCCCTTTGACGCTGCGGGGGCAACTGACCCCGCGACAAATGCTATTGCCCTAGGTCAGTGCGGCGTCATCGGGGTATCAAATGGTATCGCCATCTCGCGCACGAGTTGACGAACCACTTTTGCCACTGATATCGGTACGCCTTTCAACCTATGTGAGGTTGGTCCGTGACTTTATTATTTTTCGATTTTTTATATAGCAAACGATTGCTCCTTAATTACTCTATTAATTCCGTTAATTGCTCCAATCTAGTTTTTGAGAAAAATGAGAAAAACAAAATTCGATTTTTCTATGTTCAAAGTAGCTAAACTTTAACTCTACGTTTCGACCAAACGGATGGGTATTCGACGACCTATGATATACCAAATAATTGCTCCTTCATTCCTCTTAATTTCTCCACCCTGGATTGAAATTATCTAGTCACGGAAATGAAATGGTGGGGGGTAGGCCATTTCACAATTGAGACCCACCAAAACAGAACAGATTTCGGCGGTCGGTGGTACACCGGACAATTGCTCCTCAATTGCTCTGGATTACTCTACCCTTATTTCTGATTGCTCCGCGATAGTTTTCCAGAAAATAGCAGAAATGTGCCGGCGTGATGTGAATGGTGGGGCGCGAGCTACATCACACGTATATATATACGTTCGGACGCGCTTGTATAACACAGGATTTCGATGATTCGTTGGATACGAATTAACTTTTCTTCGATTGCTCTCAATTGCTCCTGGATTGCTGTCAATTGCTCTACCCTTATTTTTGATTGCTCTGCGATAGTTTTTCTTCGTTTGCTCTTAATTGCTCTACTTTCATTTTGAATTGCTGCCCAAGAATTTTCCAAAATAAAACAAACAAATATGATTGCAAAAATTTGAATGGCGGGTTTCAGACTTTTTCACCTCGTCGATCAGTCTATTATACCAGTCTTGAGTCTTTAGCATCAGAGACCAGTAACAGTGCAAGTTTTATACCTTCTCGCCCCTTTGATCAGTATACATTATACCAGAGTCTTGAGTCTTTTTTACGCAAGTTTTACACCTCGCCCCGTCGATTAGTATATTATACCAGAGCCTTGAGTCTTTAGCATCACAGATCAGTATCAATGCAAGTTTTACGCTCCCACCATTCACATCACGCCGAAACATTCTTTGCCTTTTTCTGGAAAACTATCGCGGAGCAATCAGAAATAAGGGTAGAGCAATCAAGAGCAATTGATGAACAATTGTCTGGTGTACCACCGATCGCCGGAATCTGTTCTGTTTAGGTGGGTCTCAATTGTGAAATGGCCTACCCCCCACCATTTCATTTCCACTTTTTCATTAAAAACCATGACTAAATAATTTTACCCCAGGGTGGAGCAATTAAGAGAAATGAAGGAGCAATTATTTGGTATATCATAGGTCGTCGAATACCCATCTGTTTGGTCGAAACGTAGAGTTAAAGTTTAGGCTACTTTAACATATAGAAATCGAATTTTGTTTTTCTAATTTTTCTCAAAAACTAGATTGTCTAGTCTCAAACTCAGTCTCTGTAAAATTAATTTCATTAGATAGTAGTATATATTGTAATACAAATGTAATTTATATTATGATGACTTGTATGGAAGCAAATAAATAAATTCGATCAGTTGCAATGAGTACATTTTATTTTTAAGAATCAACAATAAATTGTATGTATGAATAGTCTATAAATTCAGCAATGAGTGATATTGTATCGATACTGCAGTAATAAACTTTCAGATATACGAATAATCACTTACCTCGTTATTTTACCCTTTTCCCTCCCAGCAACTATTTTCTTCCAGTATCAAATAAGGTGAAACGATCAAAAATCGGGTTCCATATAATGAAGCGTGATCTGGCAATCGTTGATTTCATTCTCATTCTCGCAATCGTTTGTTTGCCAGGAATCCTAAGTTGCCAAAATTTTAGCTCGAAAAATAAGCCTGGTATGGGGAATATTTCACCAGAGGAAGTACCCTGAAATCTTTAGGCAATGGATATGTGTATAGATGTAGGCATGCATACGTGGCTTCATGCACGTCTCTATATCTCTATTAGTACTAGCGTTTTTCGGAGTTAGACAAATTTTAAGTCGAAAATTTTCTGCTCCTGGTATCAGGAGAACATCTGACCCGAGGAGGTGTGCCGAAATTTTGGATGTGTGTATAGATGTAGGCATGTATACGTGGCTTCATGCACGTCTCTATATATCTATTAGTACTAGCGTTTTTCGGAGTTGGACAAATTTTAAGTCGAAAATTTTCTGCTCCTGGTATCAGGAGAACATCTGACCCGAGGAGGTGTGCCGAAATTTTGGATATGTGTATAGATGTAGGCATGCATACGTGTCTTCATGCACGTCTCTATATATCTATTAGTACTAGCGTTTTTCGGAGTTAGACAAATTTTAAGTCGAAAATTTTCTGCTCCTGGTATCAGGAGAACATCTGACCCGAGGAGGTGTGCCGAAATTTTGGATATGTGTATAGATGTAGGCATGCATACGTGTCTTCATGCACGTCTCTATATATCTATTAGTACTAGCCTTTTTCGGAGTTAGAAAAATTTTAAGTCGAAAATTTTCTGCTCCTGGTATCAGGAGAACATCTGACCCGAGGAGGTGTGCCGAAATTTTGGATATGTGTATAGATGTAGGCATGCATACGTGGCTTCATGCACGTCTCTATATATCTATTAGTACTAGCGTTTTTCGGAGTTGGACAAATTTTAAGTCGAAAATTTTCTGCTCCTGGTATCAGGAGAACATTTGACCCGAGGAGGTGTGCCGAAATTTTGGATATGTGTATAGATGTAGGCATGCATACGTGTCTTCATGCACGTCTCTATATATACAATATACATATATCGATGAATATCAGCGTTTTGCGGAGTTGGAAAAATGTTATGTCTGAAATAATTGCTCCTGGTATCAGGAGATCGTACATTTTCAAGTGGCTTAAGTGGCCAGTGTACCTGTGTCGTACGCTTTCACCTCTTGCCTATTCAAAATAAATTTTCACAGGGAGCGGAAAGTGGTAAATTACAAAGCAATTGACTATTGGTATATATCTGGGAATTTATTGTTGCAGTATTGATACAATATTACTAATTGTCAAAGTTATGTACAATTTGTAATTGTTTCTTAAAAATAAATTTCGGATTTGCTTCCTAGCTGATTAATTATCATAATACAAGCCTCATGCGAATTATTACGGTATATTGTGTAATACAACTATTTCTACGAAGTGCAGAGTTCGATATACATTCACACGTTGCAATTGGATCAGAATCCTTGCTAAACGGGGATGTTCGGGCTCTGATGCAAATTTCTCCAACTGTAACAAAAGGACGAATGTTATATTATCACTGCCATTCAGCAAATCACTCCAAGTACGAGACAGGAAGAATCTTCTATGTTAACGAGTATATTGTTTATTTCGTACCAATTTCTCTGCGTTCAGAGAATTTCTACTGGAATGCCTGCCGCAGTCGAATTTCGTTAACGTAACCCCCATCCGAATGCTTTGACGCCACGAGGGTCACTGACCCTACGACAGGTGCTATTGTTTAGGTCGGTGTTCGACGGTAACGGAATGCCAAATAGTATCGCCATCTCGCGGACGAATTGACGAACTACCTTTGCCGCAAACGTCTATACGCCTATGATATGCAACCAAGGTGGATCAACAGGATGATATGCGGGTTACTTTTATTAAGCCGTACCGTGTTAGCGGCAAGAGTAGTTCCACAGTTCGCCCGCGAAATGGCAATAGCATCTGGTACACTGTTCGCACCGAGCACTGACCTAGTGTAAAAACACATGTCGTGGGGTCAGTGGCCTCTGTGGCGTCAGAGGGTTCATAGGTATAGGGGCTGCGTTAACAAGATACGTCGCTAACTTGTATGTCACTAAGCAAATACAGAGACTTGATCAGTTGCGATACACATTTATTTTCAAGAAACAATTATAAATTGTAAATATTTTTGACGACAAGTAATATTGTATCGATGCCGCCATAATAAATTCTCAGATATCCCAATTGATCAATCGCTTCGTTATTTCTCACTTTTCCCTTCCTACGATCTTTTTTTATGGGAATCAAATAATCGAGAGGGGCAGCATAATACAATACCAGCATATAATAAGGCATACTGATGATCAGGCAATCGTTCGTTCGTCCGTTATCCGACGAACAACTTTTATAATCAAAACGAGACGAACATCTTCCTCTAGCATACCTCTCACGTCATATGTTCTCCTGATACTAAGTCCTCCGTTTCGTCGGCTTCGGAGTGCAAGTCTTCTGTCTCATAGCTCTCGTTGTACAAGTCCTTTGCGTCCTAGTTGGCGGAAACTAGCTGCGTCACAGGAACCTTAGATTGCATCCTTGAGCCGGTTTTGCTTTAATCATATGTATACCTATAGGCTCTATAATTAGTCAACTTCGACCTTTTGTAATTCGGAAACTAACGTCGCATCGATTTTTATCTACATAGGAACCTGCGTTTTGATTTTAAACTGGGTGTTGCGGTGCCCAAGGGTTGATTTCAAGGTAAAATACCAAAGAAGACAATTATTGTTTACCTATCGTTTTCAGTACTTATCATACGATTTCGATATACGATTTCATGGAGTTTAGATAATGTTTGAGGAATTTTACGTATTATAAAGTTAAATTGAATACCAATGATGGGAGGTTGTCTCGTTGGTGGTTGACATGAGAATCAGAAAATTGCATGGTGTCCCGTAAGGTCTGGCTGCAAACTAGAATGTGAAGAAAGGTGTAATTATAAAGATGCAGTAATTATAAGTAACGGAATTCAGTGAGTTTCAAAGTAATCTATCGAACATCAGGTGATGATAACTTTGATTTACTATCTGTTTACCTTTCAAACTGCTGAGAATAGCTTAGCAGTATCATCTGTAAATAATGTCATTATGACATAGGAGACAGGTGTAACTTTACTGAAATTGAAAAAATGATGTGTGACGTAAACTATAAAAACAGTGAGCAAAAAAAAGATCAATCCTGGAGAAAAAAACAAATCTGAATCAAAATGTTTTTCGTATGATTACATTGATGTATAATGGCATATTATCAGTATCACTGTATATCTTATCGACTGTCCGTGGGCCTTTTGGATAATAGGAAAGTTATCAGAGATAAGATGTATTGAGATATGTAAGGGCGACTACTGCTGGTCATTCATCGTCAGATCGAAAACAACATCGAGTAATTGATACGTCTGGTCATCAGGCTGTTGAAAAGCTAAAACATAATTGTCGTGACGAGTTCCTCCATCCACTGAAATGCGTTTTTACATTGAAGTTCTTGAAGACTAAAAAGTTAATAGACATATACCTATAATGCAATAAATAACGTATAATGTGAATCGATTTAGTATGTGCCTTTCAATAGTAATTGGATTACAATGAAATCGCGCCTCGACATGTAATATACAAACCCAATAAAATTTAATTTAAAAATGAAATGTTCTCGCAGATAAAAGTTAATCAACTCTTGCGAGTAATATTAATAGTAGTATCGTTCAGCAATGTAATTACAAATGCTACCGATATTATTGACTTTGTCGGTACAGCGCGGAACTTGACAGTATTCGCTTTCGAAGACTACAAATATTACGAAACTATTAGTCCGGACGAAAATTTTACCGAAGGATTACTGAAACTGAATATATCCTGGCTGCCACCAAACACAGGAAGAAGTCCTGTTTCTTACAGGTAATTTTCGAATCTTCAAACCAAGTCTTTGAAATTATAGTAGCACTGAATATCTCTCGATTTTTACAGCGTAGTAGTAACATCAATCCAAGACGAATCCGCTATATGCCCAGAAGAAACTTTGTATTACACAACAAAAAATCGGAGTCAATTACAAATCGAGTTACCGGAAGACCCTGTGATATACGGGGCTCCGGAGCTGCCCATTATACCAGGATGCATATACGATGTACAAGTTTTTGCAAATCCTCGTAGAAATCCTAACGTTAATCACCCAAAAGTTGAATATAAAGTACCAGAATGCGTAGGCGAAAAATGTAGCTGTGCTAACATCGAAGAAGTATTACCTAAGCCAGAAGTGGAGGTAGAAAGACTTCTCGATGGCGACATATTCATCAAATGGAAAATCATACCGAACAATGATAACGTTGAATCATACAGCATCAGGTAGACGATTTTCATGATTTGTTTAATAAATTTTATCGTTCAATTGATATTTGAATGTGGAAAAACAAACACTTATCTTTCAGCTTCGGAGTACCGATTCTTGTTTCGAGAGGAGGACTTCCGGTCTATAATGCGACGGAAATAGCAAAAGTATCTTCACAAAACCACTCGTATATTTGGTATAACGTTGGTAAAAGTCTTGATGGAATCGTGTACGTCGTTGCAAAAGATTCTAGAGGCTGTAGCGGGCCGCAAGGGAGTTACTTGGTCAGTCGAGTCGACAATAATAATCGTCAGAGAGGAACTGTGGTAAAGTAAATTCGTCTTGTAATAATACCAGCATATCATTAGACATATAATAGAAATTCATAAATATTTTACATTACAGGTGGCATTTATTTGCAGTGTGATCGTCAGTCTATTAATTCTTGCTGCTCTTACTGCTGCATGGACACACGATCGAAAGGGATACAAAATTGTCCTTTCAAATGTTGATAATAAAGAGTGAGATTTCGATGCATTTTACGTCTCGAGATAATTGCATCTTAAACAATTTATTAATGATCAATAGAAACTACTCATAAGAAATCTATGATTTCACTTTAAACTAGTGAATTTTATTATTTTACAGCCTGTACTCCCCTGAAACTCTTTCGCAGCGCGTATTGACGAAACGGAATGCCCTTTACATTGAGCAAGAAATTGAGGTAATTATGATCAATTTCCCTGCTTGTTCAGTTTCAGAGAAGAAGCAGCGTAATGGAAGTGAAATTGAATGTTCGCGAAAATATTGCAAACATTTTTAAGCCAGATTCTTTTTATTTTCGAACGAACTTCAACAATTCAATTGTCTATTTGTTGAACAACGGAGTTGTTACCGATTCTTGTAAAAATTACATTACGAGTGAATTTTGAAAACCCAATTGTAAAAACTTCGTGGCTCGATAACTCGAGAGGCATCCGAATTTGGTAGCGAGATTTTACCCAAGAAGGTTTTTCTGGATGAATATTATAATTAGAAACGAGAATAACAGAATTAATTGGATGTTCAGGAGGCGATACAGAACAGAAGGGCAGATGCATTCGAAATTTCATATTCGCGGATAAACTTGGAGACAGAACTCGGCAAGGGTGAATTTGGGAAAGTTTACCTTGCTCGCATAGAAGGCTTCGCGGCATCATCGTATGCCGTTAAAATGACGAACATTTCAAGCATGCACACCGAAGCGGAATCTAGGGCACAGCTACTGGAAGAAATTGCAATAATGAAGTTTGCCGGACCTCACCCTCACCTTGTAGAGTTAATCGGATGTTGTACACTGCCAGCTAATCCAGTCTGCGCAATTTTAGAATACCTCGAAAGTGGCGATTTACTTGCCTATCTTCACCATATCAGGAAACGCCTTTTTGGTAGCCTTGAGAGCCTTGCTACCACCGATCCAACATCCAGTCGCAGCCCAAGACCAAGCCTTGCCGAAAGTGCGATACAATTACTCAAATATCTAAAATTAAAGTCAACAATTTTCACACAATGACATCATGTATATAAATAATTTATTAGATTAATTTTTGTTGTTATCTCTTTTTTTTCTGCCATATTCTTCTCGACGATATGGATCGTAATCACTGATCTGATTATTCGCCAATTTTCTTAGCTTTATATACGACATTGGGAAGTGAGCCTCCGACCACACCAACGTGCGAAACATTCGAAGCAAAAAATGAAGAAATTTCCTCCGAAAATTCCCATAATTACGTGAACATCCAAAATCGATTACCGTTCGATCTTCTAACGATCAAAGAACAAGGGAGAGGAAGACTAGACAGCATCGGATTGGAGAGTGACGAATTCTTGAGGTTTGCTGTGGAGATTGCAAAAGGCATGAAACACCTCGAGGAAAAAGGCATAACGCACAGAGATCTTGCCGCAAGAAACATTCTTATAGATTCAAATTTAACTCTCAAGGTGAATTCCAACATCTATTTCATTTTGTATTTGCTTAGAAATTTATTGCTAGATGGGGGTGAGTCACAAGAGGTAAAAAGTGCCCTTGCATTTTTCTTTCCACGCGGAATTTTCTAATTCATTTAATCCCATCTCAACTGCCTTCGGTCTACGCGAACTCATTAGGCTTCGTCCCTGGATTTTCACAGGTATCGGACTTTGGGCTTTCAAGAAACGGGGTGTACGTGATATCGGGAAGTGGAAGAGCGCGTCGACTTCCGGTTCGCTGGATGTCCCCGGAAGCTATGCGAGACCGTGAATTTTCTTCAAAAAGTGATGTATGGTCTTTCGCAGTCGTTCTTTGGGAGATTGGGACCCTAGGTGCTTTTCCATATCCCAATGTACTCGATGATCAATTACTCCGTCATGTAGTAGTTGATAAAAAACGTCTTACAAGACCAGAGGCAATCTCGATTGAACTCTACGCGTTGATGCAGGCTTGTTGGACTTCACGTCCGCACGACCGACCTAACTTTTCAGAACTATTATCTCGTCTGATGGGACTTGGAGCAGCTCCTTATTTTGCTTATGGAAAGAGCAATCCTTGCTATGCATCACTACTACCGACAGAAGAAGAACTGCAAAATAGCCCACCAAACAGTCCCAATATTTCAAAATAGATTTGACATGAAATTGTTGTTATTTATAATATGTTAGTGAAATGGTATAAACTATGTAAATTTATTTAGCTTGAATATACTGGCTGGGATTTGAAGATTATATGAATATTATATGAACATTTATGAGAGGAAACGAGTTTTTTGATTTATTTCAAACAAATCCCGAATTCAATTATCCGAAAATGACTACAATGGTTGGAAATCATTATAAATTGCTGTAAAATTCAAGGAGATTGATCGAATCGGGGATTACTCCAAATCATGTGAAATAAATACTGAATCTATGATCATTTGAGAAATCCAATAGCATAGAAATTGTAAGTCAGATAAAATGACGCGAAATAATTTGAAATCGTTCTTCGATTTCAGAGTTAGTATTTAGATTGGAATTTTGCCCTATACCTTACCTTTTTGTCGTACATACATGTGATTACAATTTATAATGAGAATATTTAAACCATGAAATAGTATAAACAGTGATTGAACAAATTGAAATGAAAATCGTAGTAGCTTTGATTAAACATAAATTTTATACATTCATTTTCACGACTTATACCATTTGTACAGTATTTACGATTACAATATTTATTATATTCACTCCTCACAGAGGAAAGGAAGTATACCTCTTGTCAGGTAATATTAGTTTCGAAAGTAAACGTAGAAAAGGTATTTTAATATTAGACTGTAATATATTATCAACCGATGAACGGACTATGCTTGTGCCTGCCAAAATAGATGTGTATCATTTTTCAAGTAGGTAATCAACATTTTCAACAAAAACGGAAATATTTCTGATCTCTGCGTCGATTACAGCATTCATTTTTTAATTAAAGAAAAAATGCACCTAATTAAAGTCACTCAGGAGCTAAATTATTTGACAAAAATCTTATACTTCGTTCTAAATCCAATTATGCAGAATTATCCAGCCATAGCTCCGAACACACTATCCGACTCTCAATAAACAACAATATTTTAGGAATTGTATTTACTATTTTAACTCTTATCCTAAAAATAATGCACAGGATAAATATTTTGTGTACGAATTTCCCTTGTGCAAGGGTTGAAGTTTACGTTCGTTTAAAAATAAGCTTTATAATATACGATATGTTATTGGCTTTTCGATAATCATTGTAACAGTGTGTTTAATTTTAATTTAACTGCAATGATGTCACATTGTATTGATAAAATTTCAATAATTGCTTTGGAGCAAAAAAGTGAGCATAAATTGTTGAAATTAGTAAAAAAAAAGAGAGAATAGAAAAAGGTTGTATCAAATCCGAAAATTGTACAAAAGCTATAAAACAGAGCGTACAAGCCAGTAGGTAAAAATCAACGTTACTGTTGCGAGTGTAAAGATTCGTGCAAAATTAGTTCCTGCTAAGTTGCCTGAGGTTTTGAGCTCGGTGAATTAGCTTCAGGTTTTTGAGGACTTGAATTGATTTCTTGTTGTTCCAAACGACGATGTCTAAGCATTGTTGACAGTACTCCGTTAAAACTTGCTGTTTTTTTCTTAGCGCTACCTTTAGGCGTGCTTTCCCCAACTCGACGTACGGGCATCCTAGGCGATGACATTTCGTCCATAAAGTCAAAATCTGACTTCTCTTCGGTTCTGTAATAAATGCAATGAATTCAGTCTCATTTCCTAGGTGGATTTTCTTCCTATTACCTACGTTATTTCCAGTTGCCATATTATTAGGACTACAATTATCTGATGATAGATATCATTTCTAAAACTAGTAACTATTGATAAAAATAAATTCTATGTGTTTAAATTTTACTATGAAATAACTTCGGCTAAAATCTCAAAGATTGAGTTCTACTTCTAGAAGTAAACAAGAAAAAAAATTAGGCTGCAGCTCTCGCTGGACTTCAAATATCTCAAACATCAACATCATTTACTTATAATCTTGCGAAGTATGATCTTGTTGTCGATTACTGGTAGGTACAGGCGAAGGCCCTCGTCTCCCTGGACATTTCCATTCGAGTTCAAGGATGTGATTGTTCGCCTCCAGTCCCTCGATTAATGCTATTATGCTATCTGGTTGCAGAGTCCATTCAGCCTAGAAAAATGTCTATATTTTTCGGTTCCCGTAGATTCGATATGAGAAAAGTAGGAGAAAAAAATTTCTCGTTTGAGGTTATGTGAATAATTTCAATGTATGCAAAGATTTAGCTGTTGTATCAAAAACGATGGTTTTATAGTTTACTTTTCGAGATGACCTGGCTATAAGACAATGTTTAATTCTCGTAAATGAGAATCGAATAATAATAGTATTAACAATATAAGTGATTGGCATACCGTTGATTCAGCTTCATATTTTTCGTCATCAGAGCATTCGACAGACCACTCATCGTCGTTTTGTTCCATTTTTATAATAAAGAAATAATAACAAACTTCCAAATCTTTCAACGTATTATAAAAAGCATGAGCGACTGTTCGATAACCTCAAAGTCGTCAAGATTAAAGTTATTATTGTTACCATATTGTCACACAAACTGCATTGGATAATTTTCAAACCCACCAGATTATTCTACCGATTATAACTTGACATTAATAACAATTAAGGATATAACAATTTTTGAATTAAATCTCCGAACACTTCTTTTCTAGGTTATGTTGTCTTATCACTTATTTTTGTTATGTTAATACGTTTATACATGTGATTAAATTTCCCCTATTTCTAGGGACTTCACTCGAGGATCACCGAACCACGTGTGTGTGTACAGTGAGTTTAATAGTCTCGCAAAATTGACAATACAAATTTACGAAACTATGGAAGCACTTGAAGAAATGACAGAGTTCTTAGATCTTGGAGCTCGTCTGGATCTAAAATCAATAGCTCTCGAACACATTTTAAGTAAGACAAATATTTTCACTAAACAGTTATAGGCGAGTCGAATAATTGCTTGGTTATCATAACCTCAAAATTCACGATAATTTACTACTTCTACGTATTTCTAATCAACTTGGATTTATGACGAGAGTACGTGCTAAAAAAATAGTACACCAGCATGCGTAGATCGCAGTTGTTTATACAGTTTCAATTATTCTACTGAACACAATAATTTTTTTAACGATAATCCATCAGGTGTAACAGGTGGTAAAGATGGGATCGAGCTGTTACTCAGCTCGCCGGCAATATTACGGCAGCTCATTTTACTCGTGCAGGATAATTCAATATCGATTTGTAAAGATGCAACTCTCTCTCTGGTCAATATATCCGCTCATGAAGCAGGAGCTAGTGCCTTAATTGTTATATCAGAAACATCGAAAATGAGTCCTGAAGACAAGCCAAATGATAATCTGGTATATACCTGCCTTAGGTAATAAAAGCGTGACGGCGAAATCGGCTGAATCCATTTTTTGATACAATGTTTAAAATTTTTCCAATAAACAATAAAATAACATTCTTATACTCCGGATTGATTTTTCTCATTCTTTTACTATCGTACATTATTTAACAATGACTGGAGATTTTTGTTTGCCATGTATTAGTTCATTTAGGTATTATTTTAGGTCTCTGATTTTTTTTTCTCTTCAAAAATTGGAAACGGTAAAATTGACCACTGAAACCTTTTCTATGGGCATTTTTCTAAGCAATGGTTAAAATTCTATCGATCAAACATTTACAGATGTATCTTGGACAAGGAGAACCAGTTGGCTGATCCGTGTTGTATGATTCTGTCTAATCTAACACGAGCCCATTCTCTCACAGAGAGAATTGTGTCGTTAATTGAAAATAGTGGGTATAGATGGGACACAATTATTTCTGCCTTTACATCTCAGAAATATAACAGTAAAGGAGCTACCCTACATTACTTGGGTCCTGTTTTCAGCAATCTTAGCCAATCGGCTAATGTGCGAAGGTTTATTTCATTTAATGGTCTTGTTTATATCATTGCAGAAAATATAATCGTGGCAATGATTCGAGATACTTTTCCAGTACTTGGAATCCGTTAAAATTGAATAACTAATAGTGAAACTTTTATGCCAATTACAAAGATAGATATTAATAAAAATTTTGAATGAAGATTGTAGCTCATGTTCTCTCACTCTTTCAGATATTTAATGGACAAAGATCGTTGCGTGATTCAAAGACTTCTTCCGTTCACAGAATATGCCGAAAGCACAGTGAGACGGGGTGGTATAGTGGGTACATTAAAGAATTGTTGTTTTGATACAGAATATCATAAATGGTTGTTAGGTCCTGAAGTAGACATTTTGCCACGACTTTTATTACCACTTGCTGGTCCCGAAGAATTTGATGATGAAGAGAATGACAAGCTTCCAATAGAACTACAGTATTTACCTGAAGATAAAACTAGAGATCCTGATCCTGATATCAGGTATACGATATTATTATACTTTGTCTATTTGAAGTACAAAAAAAAAATCCATTATACAATTTTTAGACTTGAAAGTTCCCAGTATAAACATTTTCTCGATATCTCAAATCGAAATTAGTCAAAAGAGGCTGATTCGAAAAAACTCGTAAAACGAGTTATTTCTAATTTTTATTTCTAATAGAATCTAGTCTTGAAAAAAAAATTGATAACTGACTTGTAATATAAACTGTTAAATATTTGTGTGATATTGCTTATAGAACTATGCTGTTGGAGGCTTTGACGCAGCTGTGTGCTACAAAGGAAGGTCGTGAAATATTGAGGGAAAAAAACGTATACGTAATCCTAAGAGAATTTCACAAATTTGAAAAAGACAGAGCGGTTTTACTGGCGTGTGAAAACGTTGTGGATATATTGATAAAGTTAGTTGAGACGTGTTATCGGTTCATTTTCCTAAACAAGAGCTGAGCTTATCTAGCTTTCATGAAGCAATGACGGAATTCGCTCAGCTGAAAGAAAAAATTAATCATGTCGTATTTTTTTTTTTACAGAAAAGAGGAAGAAATAGGATTGGACAATTTCAAGGAAGTAGATGTACCTGAGGAATATGAGGATAGATTCAAAAAAATGGATCAAGATTTTCTGAACGATTCGTAACAGCATTTTATAATTCTTATAAAAATCGTTAATTTAAACTACAACAAATCTAAACTTACAATTTATGTATATATGAAGACTTTATCTTTAGGATTATTATTCTACAAAGGCCGAGACTTTAGTACGGCCTAAGATATTGCACTTTCCCTTTAAATTCCGTTTCAGGTATCACTATTCGTAATTCCTATTCTTAGACTTTACTTCAAACAATGTGAAAATAGTGATTATTCTAATTCCTTACTTCCTATTATTGAAAACTCACGATTAGAAGCGATTTACCTTCAAATTTGTCGTTATACTATGTAGGGCAGAGCCCTTCTCGACATGATTCGATCTTATGTGCTAGCAAGTTGCTTGTCCTAATTCAATTGTAAATAATTACTTTACGTCTAAGTGATGCGTAATGTAATTCTGACGAAGAATATTATTGAAAATAAACAATAACGGATCAATTATGCATTCCTAGTTCATTTGCGCACATGTCTTTTACCCTATCTTAGACGCTGAATAGAATATAACGATTCTACGAAAGGCCTTCTATCCGTGCTATTCGATCGCATATTGTTCTATTCCATTCTATTTTATCTTAAAATCTCGTCAGTAATTTTCCATTTATCATACATCGTCAATGGAATGCCCGTATTGTGTGAAAAGTCGAAAAGAGTCTTCCTATTCATTCAAAATCTAAGGTTGCAGCCATAATTATGAGTATATGATTGTAAGCGTCCGGCGAGCAAGTGGATAAAGCCGCGAGTAGTAAGACATACAAGTAGAGGACGCCTTTCATGATCAGACGGTAGACGCCCACCTAATAATCTTCCGTATATGAAGGGGGAGTTAATATCAGCTTGACTGAACTGAAAATAAACGATGGACTATGCGCTGAATTGATTTCCAATCAATTCCATGCTTTCAGAAGAGCGTAAAATAACTTTTTTGCCTCTGTGGCACGTTTACACTTCTAGATTTTCATTTCATGGACATCGCTTCTTCAATTTACCGATACACCATATAAAACGATGCAAAAATCCCGAAGAATGACTGTGAATTATTTTTTCAAGATCATAGTAAAACTTTCATAAATATGCCTAGAAGCAAATTATGAAACAGTTTCGACTATGTATATGATTAACTGTTTCTTTATTTGTCATGGCACCTTTAGTCTGCCTCGGGAAATGATCTGTGTTTACCTAAAACTAGTATTTGCCTATCTTACGAGATAATTGATCTTTCACGAGACCTGAATCATAATGTGCAAACTATAACTGTTTCACATCACACCTATACCTATGCTTTACGAATTCCGATTAATTTGACAGAAAATGGGAAATTGGCTGCTCAATCACTTATAAAGGCAATTCTTATGCATGGCTGAAAATAATGTGAATATTAATTCGTATTGAGTATGTTATATCATATCATATCATATCATATTATAACTAGACATTATTGTAAGAATAATTGGCTTAGTGCTCGAATTTCTTCGAGCGATAGAGATACGTGTAAGTAGCGCGTAGTAGAACATATACTATATACAAAACAAAAGTATTCATTTTAGGGTAAGTAGCCTAGTCCAGCTTCTAGGCTTGCTGAACTTCTCAAACTAGACGCGTTGCTAGGCCTTCTACCAGTTTTCGAAGAATTTCCAAATACCGCAGCTATCTCGGCACTTTTTTTTATCGAAAGTGCTTCATGGTGCGTTCTGGACCTTTCAGTACCGTTAGCAGGTATTTTTTTTCCTCTTCCTGTCCCACCGACATAAATCAAACGACCCTGCTGATCCCTAGCCCCAACTACCAACACTTTGTCACTGTCGGACGAAGTGGATCGAGGGTTTTTACCTGGACTGAAAAGATCGTAGTCCAATGCCAGATTATCCGCACTACTGGCTCTTGGACGAACCTGTAGTGAAAAGAATAACATTGTACATTGTGAGGGTATCACTCGAAAAAAGTAACAGCCTTATTCCCCAAGGCATCCATATTTCTTTTCATCAACAAAAAAAAAAAGAAAAAACTGGAATAAAATTCTCGAAACACTTGTTTCCAAATTTTTCTGAACATCATTTTTCAACCCCCGTGAAGATACGGAAAATTTCTTGGTGAATAAATCATGAATGAATTCTGACCTTCAGAAACTCCAAGCTCCTCGACGACGCGTAACTCTTATTAGTCCTCAAAGTCCTGACGACCTGCGGGCTTTCGGTTCGACTCAAGGTGCTTTCGGAAGGTACGATACCGCGCTGTCTAAGTTGTTCGAGAATCGTTGGCTGTCTCACGGGTAGTTTTCTTGCACAATAACACTTGTTACTTTCAGAACAACTGTCCGTATCACATGAACAAATTACTGTAGTAACGGGAATTTCTGGTGCTGCAGATGCACGACGCGATAAAGAACAATAACATTTATCAGCAGATACGCAAGTGCATGATTCTGAATCATAGCTGCATTCACTACAGCTGACGTAGCCGCTGCTACTTCGATTCGCTGCTACTCCTCTGCCGAAACGTCTGCCTAAGAGCATTTGGAATATAAAATATAAAAAAAAATAACACAATTTCACCATCACTGATACTAAAACCGTAAAAAAAAAAGAAAAGGGGAAAAAGATGTCTAAACGGAAGTAAAAAGACTTTTACTCACAGGTATCACTGTCCTCGGAAGTAGTGTGCCCAATGGCAGGTTTGGCACGTCGTCGGGATGATCTTTTCCTGCCTAATCTACTGGCTAGAACTCTATCCCTTTTATTATTCCTTGCATCACACGACGAGCTGCTGCCCAAACTGTCGTTTAATTTTCTAGCCGGAAAAATAACGGAAGTAAATTCTGTTGGGCCACCCTTGAGTCGGGAAACTGATCTCTTTATGGCCCGACCAAGAAGACAAGAGCGTCGGGAGGCCCTACCTCTTTGCGGACGTCGACGTCGTCGCATTATGCTCGCTGAACGTTCGTACAATTCGTCCCTTGTCAATGTTGCTGCCAATTTCAAAAGGAACTCTTTGTAAAGTGGCTTGAGGTCGTTGAAAGACATTCCTTCGGGATCTGTGAAGAGATTTTTGAGAACCATTTAGAATAAGTTATCTGAAATTATCATAACGGTTCCGAATCTCTAACACGTTCTAATACTGCGATAAAATTTCGTCGCTTGACCCAAAGCTAACGGTAAATTTTCTAAATGACCCGTTGATTGGTCATACTTTCAAATTTGATGGTCAATACTGTGAATTCACATATCGTTTGTTGGATATCACACTGACGTGCCTAAGCTCTAATAACCGATTGAGGTAAACTTGTCTGTAAAAAACTGCCGGATTCCACTTAGCACGAATTTTTCCCTATTTATGTAACTGGTTTTGCATAATTACGAATCAACCAAGATCTCAGTGAATAATTTATTCACTATACTTATTTCTTGCATCATTCCTTCTTTCTACATAATTCGGATCGATTCTTTAGGAGTCAAAGATTTCAATTGAGCAGTATGCTGCACACATCGATTGCAGACGAGGCAATAAAATGTTTCTAATTTTCAAATTGCGAGAGATACATCTAATTAGCATAAAACTCTGATCCCTGTACGTATACTCGAATACACACGAATCCAACAAAACTCACCAATGATAGCTGCGAGTATATCGTCGACACTGGTTAGTCCTTCTTGATTCCGGAACTCATCGAACAACTCGGTAAATCCGAGAGGAGTACCGCCTTGAAAGTTATCTGGTTTTCTAGTGCTACTGGCATTAAGAAAACTCCCTCTTCTTGGCAGTTCTACCCTGGTCAGTAAATCCCCGCCATCCAAGTCGAGGACGCTTTGTGCTTTTTTCAGACGATTTTCTTGTTGAGTAGCGGGAATCCCGGAACCTTCGGGACGTGGAATCCGGGGCGGTTCACTACCTGCTCTGCTACCCCTGCGTGGTTTTGGCTGAGAATATTCCGCAGCTTTAGGAGCGGGATTTTTGTTCGATGACTTCGTCGTCGATTGCCTACTGACGAGTCTTCCGCTCCCAGAATTCTGAGGATGTCTCTGCCCGTTTTTTTGGTAGTCCGTTTCTTGATCGAGAGGAGAAATTTTATCAGCATCTTTGAAGTGCTGGTCTTTGTACAACTGTCGATCTCCGTTACGCTTGGCGTTTGTGCCGTTCTTCTGGCTGTAACTTCCCTTCATTATTTCGGAGCTTTTCATTTCGCTTATGATACTGCCGTGACTTTGATAATCATTCTTTCTCGATGAGTAAATATTCTCTTGACTTTGACTCAAGCTGTAAGATCCCTTTTGCTTTCCATTGACTCGTGCTTCGCCGTTACAGGTCGAGGAGGGTCGTTTGCTCGCGTTACTTTTCTGCGTGCCATTGAAAGTAATGTTATCGTTCTGTGATTGCCGTCTGTTATCGAATTTTTGAGCCCTCAGACTGGGGAGTTTTTCGTAGTTATTTTCGTTGTAAGAAAACGATTGACCCCGCATCCTGAAGTTCGCATCACTGTGGGAAATCTTTTGGAATATTTCATATTGCCCGTGGTCTTCGCGCTTCCAAGGATTCTCATGATCATCGCGAACGGAGATCGTCGATTTCGGACGCGAAATAATGTTTTTATTATTCTCCTTAAGGACTGTTTGACTCAACGTATCCTTTCGCGGTTTTTCTTCAATTCCGAGGGACAGTGGCAAGGCTGTGCTTAGCGCAATCGAAGACCTGCGGCTTCTGCCTTCCAGAATGTCTTCAGCTTTTACGTCTAGGATTTTTCCGTTCTCCAAACCGCTAGAACTCGAGTTTCCTTCGTCCTTAGCACTGGACGATGAATTCTTCTTTATTCTTGGTGGTCGAACCGGATGTGGAGCAGTTGGCCGCGGTGGTGGAGGACCCAGAAGGTGTCTACTCGTCGTAACTGTTTCTCGTACGCTCATACTTGAAGCGAGTGAAGCCACCGATGCCAAACTCATACAACCAACGCCGTTTGCTTGTCTGGGTCTTCGCCGATTTGCATCTAAATCAGCCAGCAAGGCTCGGTACAAAGTTGCAGCTGCTGCAACAGCGTCTTCTTCGATCTGACATACGAAGGCATGACATTCGAGCAGCCGAACTGCCCCAGGTCGTCGCATGACTACAGCAAAAATTGGGGGGCTGGATTTCGCACCTTTTTTCAACCCTCTCATAGTTCTGTACAAGTCAGCGTGTTTGTCATCGTTAGATGACGAGGCTGAATCGTCACCTACGAGGGGAACAAACGCGTAGTGAATATCCCCTGACGGTATCTTCTTCGAGCGAAGTCTCAACGCACTCCAAACAGCTATTCTTCGGAAAGGATTCGTCTTCTCCAATGATTCGCTGGTCCGGAAGGTCAAACCTCGTCTGGATACTTCGAGCTCAGCTGGCAATGACTCTTCCAGACGACCTAAAAGGTCTCGAAGTGGTTCCTGAAGACCTCGAACGCTCGCGACGCGACCTCCGACCGGTGCAGCTCCCAGATATCTGACCTGGGTAGAAATGTGGCACTTTTAGTCTCGTTATTCAATTACAATTTACTGCAGGGTCAATTACTAATGAGGTAAGTAATAATTGGAAACTAAACATTTGACTAAAGATTTGATTCTGAAAGGCTCACTAATCCTTTTTAAAATAAGGTGAAACCTTTTCCAATTTGAGTAAACACAATCTATCAAATTTCTATATTGGGTATTTCCTTTCACAAGGTATCTTCATGCCTTTGTATGCCCCCAATCATCTCTGACGCCATACTAAGGTAAGAAAAGGGGTGGAAAGTCATGGAGGTATAGCAATCTTTAGTGAGAGTTACAGAATTCCGTGAATTTGAAAAGTTTTTAAATTTCAATCAAGGGTGCGGAAACATTTGTCGTCAAATCATTCACCCCACAGATTTATGTTTGGAAAAATGTTGAATAGTAAAGAACGATTTTTTTCTGAAACGGGACATCGAAACGAAGAAATTGCATAGGCTGATTATACATTTTGGAGATGAAAAAGGATATTTAAAACTTGGTCGTTTATCTTCGCAGTGTTTTACCGTATTGTAAAATACGCATCGTTCTGATCACTTCCGCCTTTTACTCAAAGAGTTTCACCAATTGGAATACTCTTCTATCTTGACCGAATTCGATTCACGTGCGTATGTAAAACATGTGTATATTATATTTTCCGAATCTTATTCGAATGACTTAAAAACAGCTTTTTCGCTTCGTAGAAACCCGGGCTCGAAACTCTCTGCTTTAATCCGACCGTCCGCAGCGAAGTGTTAATTCAAATTAATCTACTATTGTCTGAAAATCTCGTTGGCCATGCGACACGGGTGGTAAACAGAATGAAAGTAGCGCTTAAAAATTCCGACCAAGCCGATGTGAAACGAAGAAAGTAATGCCTATGTATGTGTATTGTATACGTTTAGTGCAGCTGCAGGATAAACTCTGTCCTCAGCTCTGCAGTCATAAAATAACGAACATGTCTTCATTTCTATTTATAGCGTACATATATCTTCACTCTGCTCTGATAATGATCATCTCTTGTATAAAATGTATGGATTATTATTTTAAAAAAACCTGAATAAATCCCCGAAAATCGCGTAAAACTTTTCCTGTGATGTTTAACACCGGTTATCCCTTGAATTTCCATGTAAATTCACGGTTGCCGAAGCTCCATTTTCACTTATGGTAATCGAATTGAATATCCTTTTTCAAACCTGCACCACTGCGGTCAACATGGAACGAGTTGTACCTTATACCGGCGATACATAGATTAGGTGAATCTTCTTACGCTTGGCAGAGCGCAGAGCACGCGATACATACGTATGTACGTACAAACGTACACATTTTTACAACGAGAATAACGCGCAGAGAAAAGCAATTCTAAATTTCATTTGAATCATTTGAAAAAAACATCGCTCACATTTATTGTTAACTTTCTCATTAAATGCACATCCTAGCAAACGCGTTACTGGGCGCATTACCGATGCGTGAAGATTAACATGTGCACAAGTTTCTCACGATCGGAGGATTTCACGAATCTGCGTATAGACAGATAAGGTAACAATCGCAACTTACCGGTAATATGGCAGCCGCACATTCGCCTGGAACTCCTGTTTCAGCTTCCACAGAAGCAAACATGGCTTCTATCCGAGCTTGGACAGCGCTGTTGACTCGTTTTTGCTCCTCAGCCCCAACTTCGTCAAGATTGGTGAATGCCATTGCTGGTAGATTGACTTCGGCATACCAGCCACCCATCGTGGAACTACAGACCGATCTTGTGTCTTCGAAGAGGGCATCGATCCTCGCTTTACTCTTAAGCGAGCGCTCGGAGGGAGCCCCTGTTAACCGGAAACCGTCCTCTACAGCGGACATGATTATTGCGATTCCCGAATTTCCGGCGATTATTATACTCGGGTGTATCGGTACGACTTTTTATCGCAACTAGAGGCCTCAAACTCCGGAAGATATAACGTCCGATCGGGTTTTGAAGAGCGAGAAATTACGAGTCACCACAATCATAGCGCAGGATGTTCCGGACGTTGCTGTAAGGAAGAGAAAATAATAAACTGCAGCAGTTATCGTAGGTGAATCAGCGACGCCTTTCACCGTTTTTTGATCGAAAATTCATCATTATACACGTATCATGGACCAATTACCCGCGTATATCTGCTCGACGACGCGACGCGTGTGCTAATTGGATTAAGACAGTTTTACCACGTTTTTACTTGTCTTCAATGTCCGGTCATTTATAATAGAATATCCTTCCGGCTTTCCCGTAACGAATTTCGATCGCCGGGACTATATAGGATAGAAGATGCCAATAATGTTCAATTATTATTTCCGCGACTGCAGCTCATAAGCAAGAGTCGGATCGATCGGATGAAAACGTTGCCTGAATTGTCGAAACTGATCAGAAGTTGATTGATTTTGGTGATGAGAAGTTATGGTTGAAGTTTTGTCACCTATTCAGGAAATTCCCAAAGATTTAGATTCCCGACTAACAGTATAATCTATACATAAAAGTATCGAAAAACTATGCATCGTCAATTATTAGCAAAAGTGCCTAATTCCGTCCGTCTAGCAATCTAATTATAATTTCGCGATGCCATTAGCATTAATTAAAAAAATAAATAAATTATCAAGCTACGATGGGCACACACGCGAATGCAATATTTACCTACTTTTTATGAATCGAATAAAAGTTATAGTCCCGTATCGAACGCTACAGGTCATTGACACAGATATAATGATGAAATGATGAGACTCCTCTTTTATACTTCCTCAATTCTCGAAGTATACGATAATCAACCATGATACTGTGTAGCAGCGTTTAATATCCTCAAAGCTTCGTCACGTTGAGTTTCTATAATGATTTGTTACTTTTTCAACGATTTTGTAATTAGAAATAGCTGTAATATCGCGTAGGGTATATATCCCGATGAAGTAACCATCAATTTATAGAATAATAAAAAAGGGAAGACGATGATTAATTTATTGACCCTTTATGCAAATTTATACAAAATTTATGAATATTCTAATCACCTACGATGATATAGCTATAACTTATATTTCTTCTCTCTTAGAAAGAACACATTATCGTGAATAAAACACGACGTAGATAATTATTAACGTAATAACTAACGAACAATAAATCAAATGTATCGAACAGATCGTAAATGCATGTTATACGCTGTAATAGTTCGATAAAATTTATCGATATATTTGTTAGCTACAAAGTACACGTGAAAACCTTTCACAACGATTAGGTTTTAGAACTATTCATTACCATTTTATGTACGGTGGTTTAAGTTTCGGCGAAAATTTTTATGTGTTCATAGCGTGTTGAATTGGTAAAAAAATTAATGGAATTAAAGTTGATTATACATTTTATATACTGAAGAATAAAATCCAAAACCGGGTTTATCTCAGATTAGAGTATTCGATTTACAAAAGTGAAGAAAAGTCCGGAAAGGACGATCGTCAGCTGATACTTACTCGATCTCGAACGATCTGATAATCCCATACTCCGAAACGTTTCAGAAATCAGTGTCTCGTTAAAAAAACGGATCCTAATCACAGAATTATTCACTCACGATTACGCCAAGTAATTCGGCACACATTTTCAGCAATAATTCTACTCGTATTGAAAGAAACCACAACTTATTACTCCTGGATTAATATCTTCCGGAAAAAAGACATCTCAACACATTTCATTGGCGATAACTTACCAACTTCAATTATGTCGAAATTAATGTCAAACTATTGCGACTGTTGAACAAGAAGATCTTCTATACCTTATAATTGTCGTATCGTCACCAAGTCTCTAATAATTAAAGACAGATAGACACCTCTTAGGCACAGACGATGCCATCGCGTGGTCCATGACTGCCGGGAGAGCCGCGCGCGAGCATCAGACTTCACGGACTCACGGTAACCACCGCGAAGACTCGGCGTCTGTCTCTACGAAGTTCGCGCAATGGCAGCGACTTAACGGTACCGAGGCACTAACGTCGGCGCAGCGAACGTTCGTCCGTGTGCCTGCTGACTCTCGTGGATTGAACGGACGAAGTTGTGCGGTGGATTCGAAGGTACTGTTATTTCACCATCTCATACATGTGTATGGAGTTATTTCGTCGTTGATCGTCGCTATCTCGTATGTATACCTGCGTGGTTTTATGCGGTAGGTATACACAGGCATAGAACCCTAATTGCGGAGTAGGTAGATATTAAGAATTTTTTCCTCAAAATTGAATCGTTTCAAAGGTAAGTGCATCTTTCATGACTGGCGGGTCGAGCGTAGGTATATGTATCTGGAAGAAAGGTCAACCTCGCGACTTTCCGGATGCCCTATATCAACGAAACGGTTGTATAAGGATTTTAGCCCGCGCGGGCATAGGTGTAATCGCGGATGATACCGCTAACTTAACATTTATCTATTTTTTGGACAGTTTAATGTATTGCTGTTAATATATTCCGATAAATTTCAGTCTTCAAACTCGTCTTGGTCTCCGGAATAAACCTGCCGCACACCTGGGTCGATGTATAGAAATCTATACGATGAACGATAGAATTTTGATCGGTTTTTAGGTACTGGTTGTGTACGACCGTTCGTATAAACTTATACAGAGATGTAGAAATTTGATCAAGAATTCCTGCGACAGTTTGCCTCCGAACGGGAAACACGAGGTTGACCGGAATAATTTTCCTGTTAAAATTTGAATAAAACCGTCAGAATTTCCTCATTCATTCTCAACGTGGATCACGAATAATAATCATTAGCGATCAATTAAAATTAATCACCGCTGTGATCCGCTATACATAATATCCATCGGAATCTTTGTATCACCGGCTTCTCGATTTATCACCACTCTTTCGATTTGAGAAGGTCTTTAATTTCCGAAAAGTGAGAATACACTTAAAATACGGACAAAAATGATTTCAGAGGCCTGCATTTCGTAAGTGAGACGCAATATGTTGCATAATACATGTTCACAAAATTTTTTCTGACCAAAATCAATTCAGTTAAAGTTCAAAGGAGCTGAATCTCAAAATCGCCATTTACTTTAATGTCAATTTTATGCGGAGGATATAACACCGATTTGAGTCTTCATCCACAAAGTTACGTAATTATTATCAATTTTTTTTCTCTATGTATTACATGGATGTTATATATATACACCGATTTGTTAATTCGCTTCGTATAGTGACGTGTCAACGTCGTATGGCAGATGCTACGCGTTACCTTGCTTACCGCACGATCGTTTCATCGAACCGGAAGACACTCGAAGATACGACAAGCGTTTGAGTATAGTATAAACTAAATTTTTCAGGAAGAATAAAAGATTCGAAAAAATTCTATTCGAATTCGCCGGATATCCTGATACTTTTCTCTCCCCAGGTCCTCCTCGATTAGAATTTTCGTTATATACCAGATAGAAAAAGATGTATAATTCCCAGATTCTGAATTGCAGACGATAAATTTGTTAAACTATGGAAACTAATAAAAGAAATTAGACACGCGTGTATAGGTAGGGTAAAATGAGGAGTAGGCAATTCAAGGCAATGACTCAACCGAGAAAATGGTAATTGGGGCAAACGGGCAAAATTAGTGACGCCGTCTGAACTGGCAACCGGTAACAGTTACTCGCTCAGCGCTCTGCAATAAGTGTGATAAGCTAACGCAAATATTTTTTATTGACGGAATCGTTATTACCGATAAACAAATTTTGTCACGAGTTAAATCAGACTGAAATTACCCCGGCAATATGTTAATTACAATATAGATTACCGAATGCCAATTTTTCCAGTTGATAATTTGTTTCTAATACCGTTATAGTGCATTTGCCTAGATTTATATTTCGCAATTTTCCTGAATTCAGTTTCGTCACCTAATATTCTCTCTCGGCACTACAATAGTTTTCATAACAGTTCCCTTGCAGCACAGCTAAAGAAATCAGGCGTTCTAAATTTACGCAATACCATTATTCACTGCGATATCGCCCACCTAATTAAGAAAGATAAATTATCGCGAGGATCGCGACTGTAAGGATTTGCAAAAGAGGAAGTATGAATATGGTGAATGATCTTATGGATTAGCGACGATACTATAGGTTTACTTTACATGTACATATGGTGTCTTTATTGCCTGCATAACACGTATATTATATGTATATATAATATTCACATACACATTTATAATTATTAATATAATATTATAATAATTATTATCATTATTTATATATAACATAATATATGAGTCTTTTTCGCATACTGGATGGCACATTCCTATCGGTGCACGCTCTAACACATACAAGGATACTTAATGCTAAACATGTGTGTGTATATTTATATTATTATTATTATTTATTAATAATATATGTATATTAATATTTGTATATTGCTAATATAGTAAGTTCATATATAGGTCCCTAAATTAAATAATACATGTATACATCTATCGCATATAGGTATATATATATATATATATATCTATATATTTATATATGATGCAGAAAATAACAAATATATCGTTAGAACGAATGTATACAAAGAGAGACTGGAAAGTTGTTGAAAAAAATTGTTGTGTAATTCCTTTTTTTCTTTTCGCGATCAATTACAGCTATTCGCTAACAGATTTATTCGTTTTTCAATCGGTATTGTGTCAACGTTTGAATGAGAGAACAAAAAAATGTATACATTTTTTCATGTCCAATTCTTGCCAGGCGTATTTCTCTTATAATCTAATATAAAAAATAGAAATATATTAGCGTGATTATTAGGTATACAATACATGATATAGAAAATTCCGAAGAATATCATATCGTTCAATCATAAATATATAAAGAAGATAGATTAATTAAAAATGGATACAAGATTCGATTAGATGAAATTGTTTTGAGCAAACGGGCGTCTTTAGCACGTAACCCTTGAAGTTCTGGTTCTTTCGATCTTAATTATGTACTGAATTATCGATCGATTCGCTAAATAATTATTTAGACTGTTACTTCAACCTCAGGCCTTTGCCCTGTGGAGATATGGTATTATTCTTCGATGTATATGTATGAGGTCGTTGTTAATGACGAATAGAATCTATAATAAAAATATTTTACACGTACAACCATTGCTGGCTTATTAAATATTGTAATTTATACACCCAAGGTATTCAAAACTGAAGGAAACACCAGACTACGGTTACATTTCAAGTTTCTCACGTTAATTACACAAAAATTGCCAATTATGGTTGAAAATTGCAAAGCTAGATTTTGGAAACGATTATTGCGTACGTATAGATGTCGAAAGAATATCTTTATACGTAGTACAACGTATAATTGAATATAATACTTGATATCCATGGTGTTTCCTTGATTTAAAAATCACCGTTTAAATACTGCCATAAGTATATTCATACTTTGGTCGCGCGTCGACCATGGTCAGAATATGGTTGGTTGTAGAATCCGTTCGCCTAACGGAGCTTGACATTAGTGCTCGAACCTTACTTGAAAGTCATTGACTCGGTGAATGCGAAAGAAGAAACTAACCGATATAACAAATAAATATAACAAATAGCTCCCATGCACTGGGGGTCAGTTTTTACTTCTTCACGCCACAGTATTTCATATCTTGGGAATAGAAACGCGCTAGATCGCTGGAGATATTCGCAAAAAGCAATTATTCTTTGAAATGATATAGCACGCACGTTCGATTCTCGCGCTAGCTGAGCAAACATGAAACGGACCGATCCCTTTTGATTTTTTGGTTTCAGTTCGAAGCACGTTGTATCCGAAATACGAAACAGTTACAATTTTGGACACGATTTAATTTTCGAAACAATTAAAAACGAATCAGAAATGGAATTAGGTAATGAAAACCGTTCGTAGACACTTTCGAAAGTCCAATCCTGTATGATTGTTGCAAAAAGTGAGACGCTTTTTTCCGAATTACGTATTTCAAGACAAGACGACCTCTGGTCCTCCTACGTTCGCGAATTTATATTCAAATAAAGAATTGATGAGCATAGGCGAATAAATACGTCGGTATGAATCGAGTGGTGACATTATACCCGTAGACGTATTACATACATGCACATACTCGCCCATAGTTCATAGTTCGCGAAGTCCTGTCTATGTCGATTATGAAAACTATGCCAAAATCGTACCGCTGTATTTTAGGTTTGATAGAAGTAAATTGAGAATGTGGGGAGTGGCTCGGTTGAACCGATACATAGAATACATGTGGGTATATATTTACATACAAATAAGAAGGACATTCCTATGTACTCTCTTTGTAATTCGTATCGAGCCACTGTCTGTTTTGCGAGATGACGACATACGGCTTAAAATGTGTTCAAGGTAAGTGTTTTCGATAACTCCGATAGTGAGCGAGTTCGTATATTGAACAAGCCTTGAGAATAAAAATTATCAATTTTTATTTAAGGAAGTAAGACGTTGAAACTAAGAAATTGCATAGCCTGGTTTTGCGTTTTGAAACTGGGAAAGACTAGAAATTTTATTTCTTCAAACATATGGTGTCTCATTTATGTTCGTTCAAATTTGAACCAATCTGACGCTGCAGATTAAAAAAAAAATATATAAATATGAACAAAGTTGTGATATTTCACGTAATTATCTGGCTGTGCAAACCGATGTCGAAACAATCGGTTCGTCAAACAAAAACGTAGATTACCAGCTGTGGTAGTGAAATAGCACCGCAAAATATCCATTTGCTGATATTCCGTGCATCAGAACCTTGTCTTTGAGCCAATCATATCGTTGAGCGTTGAATATCTTGAAAATAGCGTTGAAAAAAACGTTGAACGAAATTTAATTATGAACATTGTACAGAATGTCGCTTTGTTTTCGCTCTGTAGCAAATCAGATTGGAAATAGGTTGAATCTGCACTGTCTACAGTTTGAATACCGTAAGGTTGCCTATAGCTCATAAGACGTACAGTTTTACGCGGGGGGTAAAGCTGTAAAATTATATGGCGCAATTAACATTGAACGATGTTTCTTTTGGCTCGGAAAATATTACGTGAAATGAAATAAAATAAAGTAAAATAAAATGACCACCGCCTAACCTTGGCGTCTGATAATAATAATACACGACAAATATATGCATACAGAAACGATATTATGATGACTAACGAAGAAGCAGCAACATTATACGAGCGCAACCTTCAATATATAAACTTGTATGAGATAATCAATATTAATAAATAGAATTCTAGCCAATTATTGTATCGGGAATTAACCGACATACATCGATCAGAAGCCCTCAAAAATCGGGGCATAATTTCCGCTTCCGTTATTGCAAACCCTGCAGGTTTCGCGAGTGCATTTCTTGAATAGATACGGTTCTTTTTTTTTTCGTATAAACGAGTAATTCGATCGGTACACGTTTCGTAATTTGATTTTTTCGTTCTTTCTGCCCCCTGAGTTTTAGTGTCTAGGTTAATATCGAGGCAGTCTGAATCCCGCTTGTTATTGTAAGAACAGATCTTTCGAATTTCATTTTCAATTGGCGTCGAAACAATACGCCGAATTTTTAGACCTTACGTAATGACACTCGTCACACGTTTCAAATTATACGCAGACGTCGATCGGACGAGGTAAAATTAACATATTCGTAGACTAGCTTCTCGACTCGAAGCCTTGAATTAACGAATAGATTTCAACGATTCTACCGATAGTTGAATAATTTTTGTATCGATCGATCTAAACTCCTGATAAATCGAACCGATGATCTTTCTATTGTCGTTAACGTTCTCGATGATAATCGGCGACGATCACAACGAGCCAATAATTGCTTACTAATATAGTTAATTATATACGATTCTAATTAGCCTGGCGAAAGGTCGTCACTGCACACATACACAATACTTCAAAATTGATACGCGAAGACCGTACCTACAGGCGTTATCTTCCATAGGAATTAGCATATCGCTTGAGGATATATGTATGCGTTCTAACGGGGCCGAGGCCTTGGTTGTGGTTGTGGCTGTGACCCTACGCCACCTGAGCCACGTGAATACGGGCCTGGTGGGGCCTGATGTTGAACTCCTCGTTCCCCACCTTCGTCTAAATTAAGTCCAGCAACAAGCTGTGCAATTTCGCGATCCTTTTTGTCTTCTTTGGGAAGCGTAGTTCCATTTTGGGCGCTGAAACCAAGCGAAGCCAGACTGCCATGGCTTCTGCTGCGATGTTCGGCCCGTATACTATACGAGAATGCTCTTTCGTTGAGGTGTCCTTTTCTGCGATAAATTCCAGTACCAAATCGCGACTCATTCTCGGCGTTATCCTGCGGGGAATCAGGCGCCGTAAGATCGGCATGAGAAGCGGTAAGTCTCCTCGATGTTCCCTGGAGTGTTGCTTGTGTCTCCGTTGGCTCTTGGTGCAAACGTCTGCTCCTATTCCCCATCGTTCCGTAAGATCCACCAGGATACATTCCAGCCGAAGGCGGTACCGGAAGCGGTGCATAAATCGGTACTATCGGAGTAGCCGCTGGAATCGGCCTAATACCCCTGGGATGTCCGTGGTGTACTTTTCTCGGCAAGGTCGCAGCTGGTACCAAAAGAACCGGCGCAGGCCTCCCTAAAGTACCGGCAACCGATCGACTACCCTGTGGCATTTGATGGGGATGATGATAGTGTTGTCTTATAGGATGTCCCAGAGTGTGGTGTCCATGACCGTTGGTATAAATCGCTTGCGGATGCATTTGGTGATGTTGAATCGCTTCCTCATGTGCCCGGTTCCGTTTCTTCAATTTCTTGTTGGTTTTTCTCCTGGTCGCGGCTAGTTCGTCGTGAATCAGAGGCTGAGGTGGCGGCGGGGGTGGAGGAGGTGGCGGTGGAGCGACGAGTTGTCTTGGCCTGGAGCCCTTGGTGCTTCTCAGAGTTCCCTGGTCCTGGTAAATAGCGTCGACCTCGTCGCGACCCCTGGCCCAAACCTTGTGGTTCTCGTTCCCGTTGTAGAGGCTCAGATCATCGGCCGAGGCGTCGAGTCTCGGGGGGGAAGGGCTGTCCAGAGTAGTGCTCGACCCCCCAAGAGTGTGGTAAATACTTCCGGATGAAGGCTGGGACGGTGTGACGCCGTTTGTCGCCGGGTCAAGGCCTTTCGCATAGCTGCTATCTGCGTAAGCGTGAAAACAGCATCTTACCAGGGCGTTGGCCGCCATGTCTCTCTTGCATATGAAAGCGTGACATTCCAGGACTTTTATCCCAGAGGTTCTGCGGAGAACTGCCGCGAACAGGGGCGGATGATTGGCGCTCGGTGTTCTAGCGAAGGGTGAGTCTAAGGGAAGGAATCTCGTCGTCGAAGGATCGCCACTTCCACCACCTTTAACGTGTCTAACTGCAGCGCAGTAGTGTAGAGCTTCGATGGGAAAGAACCTTGTGATTTTCTTACGATGCTCGTCGACGTTCTCCAGCAAAAGACCGTTGCTCCATACACTGAGCCACGAGTCAATTCCTCGCGCTCCGAGCGCCCCCTGTTCGGGGTAGAGCTCACGCAGTGGTTCCTGGACCCCCAGGAGTCCCTCCTTGCTCGCATGAGGCACTGAACTGCCCAGATACAGAACCCTGCACCGGCAGTACGGTGTCGCGTTGTCCTGGTTCACACCTCTCATTTTTCAAACAGTCTGGATTCAGAAACGCGCCCGATTCAAACCCGGGATTTTTCACCTGCACAAAATCAGAGCTGCAGATCTCGTTATTTCTCTATTATTATACTCGATCACAAAAGGTTTATAGGAATGTTCAAACAGCAGCTGTAGCTCGAAGCTCTCCAGCCTCGGCTGAGATACCGTCAAGACATCATGGCGGCGGAGATTCTATCCTTCTCACTCGCGACGGTATGCGGTCGCGTCTCTATATGTGTCGGAGGTACACCTGTGTAGGTATAAGAATTCACTCGGTTTGTGGTAGTGGAAGAATTCCGAGGTGCGGCACGGCACTGAATTTAAGTCGTGTGATCGATGCGCGTTTTCGCGCTTTTTCCTATTCAGATTTCACTGCATCGACACGCGCACTGTCTCAGGAAAATCGGGTCGAAATTTTATTTCAGTTACAATTCCGCCTCTCAGCTATGGGACGAGACAAAGACAAAGACACGAAGTTTCAGGTGACGACGAGCAAAGTAAACGGACAAAGTGTACGCGCGCAGGTACAGGGAAAGCCAGTTGAGGCTAACGCGGTCGGGCCTGGACTGAGCCCCGACCAGCTAAGAGCTCTTGGCGAACGGGGCCCGAGAGTCAGGGCCCCGCAAAACTCCTGCAGGGCCCACGATGTGCCGCGAGCCTGAACTACCGGTATATCTATACAGGTAGACAAATATACCTGGATGTTATGTATACCTACCTACTATACACATTTTCACAGCAAATATAGACGCGCTAAGAACAGAGTCGTGCAGCCGCGCTATAAGATACACCGAGTGCCCTTTGCGGGAATAGGTCAGACGTTGATTACCATTGCTACATGCGAAAACCGTACAACCGCATTGAGAAAAAAAAAAGATATGCGTTTTTCCCCAAGGCGTTGGTTTTTAATTTACGATTCATACGATCCAAAATCCACAGAAAGGCCTCGAAATATAATATCGAGTTCGTCGAGTAGATTTTTCGCAGATCTCGGATTATGATAAATGAAAAGAAGTTCCACTCTGCGACAGAATGAATCCAGAATATTTCAAAAAAAGGAGTAATTACCAATTCTCGTATATACGTTCGTCAAAATAGTTTCAAAGGAACAGTTTTCTCCGCATGAGAAATACGAAATGTGCGATAAAAATTCTGTTGAAATTTTTAACAAGCTTCTTATTGTATAACTTAAGTCTGGTATGGGGGAAAGGCGTGTGAATTTTTTACCTTTACGGTTCTTCATCTGAATCGTGTGTACGAATTTCAGTCCATATAGAAGAAAAGTTCCTCTCTCAAAGTCAGCAATTAGTTTATAACGTCAAAAGTACCGGACTTCAGACTTACGCGACTTGCAAATGAAAGAGGTCATAGGTAGTCCGAGGCAAGTGAAGAGGGGGACGGATTCACGGGGATTTTCTTCAGCTGACGATTAGAGTTCCACAGCTATTATACCCGATACGCTCGAATGCGTGTGAAAAGTTTTAGTAAAACGTGACCCGTTGCACGTTCACAGAAAGAATTTTGGGCCACTCTAAACCCGAGAAAAGGCCTTCGAATTAGATAACTAATAGATTATCATACCTAGCCTCGCGCTAGTATGCATATAGTCGAAATTCTTGAATTGAGGGTCGCCTGGGAGAGGCCCATGACCGAGTTTCAATGTCAATAAAATTCTATTTCGCAACGGAAACCATGTATCCATATTAGCTTGAGTTTAGGCCGGGTTGGCAGGCCAGGCAACGACACACCTGTCCAAAGAGATTCTCTCATCTCTCTTTCTCTAAAAATAAACTCGTTTATAGTTACGTATGGTAACTGGCAGGCATTATACGTCTACACGTATAGCATAAAATTTCTAATTCATTCAGTTGTAAAATTGACGCTATATTCCTTTTTATTGAATCCCAGAGAAAGATTTTCTGTCCACGCTCATCTCACACATATCCATATCTCAACGCATGAATATACACCTTCGTACACCGAAGCAATTGATACCATCATCTAGTTGAAAATGGTATTCGGTTCGTGGGAGCGTGTATCCTATCGACTGTTCGAGCCGGCAAGGCCCAGAGGGTATAATTTCGCAAACGAAAATTGTATTGGCGAGTAGGTCAGTAGGTCGCTGTGGTCTTAATTACGAGAATCGACTGTTCCCTGTACGGGTCATCAGTTTTTATTTCCGCGGGATGATTTCTTCGAGATTTGCTTCCGATTTTGCGATCATTAGATCTTTTAATTATGTTATGATGTGGCGACTATAATCGCGGCTATATAGCCAGCTAGCTAGTTCGATATACACGGTTTCGAACAAACTGGTTTTCCGACAGTTGCTAACCTTGAGTCGTTTACGATTAACGAAGACTATATGCTCGTCAATTTATCCGCGGTGATACCCGAATGCTGAAATTTTGTTGATTTTACTAATTTGAGCAACGTAAAGGTGATTCCGTTACATAGAAACGGAGATTCAGTGCCATTGTATGAGAGGAAAGATACGACTGGGTTATGTCTCGGTCTTTTTATTACTCATACTCTCCAAGCATCTAGAACCAGTCATTCCAGTGTCCCAATTATCCTTAGCTGCACGCAAGTGTCTATATTACGAATATTGCGAAAAATTTCACGATGTGGGTAGACGGTATCCTTCAAAACTCAAATAATCTTGAGCGAGATTTAAATTCTTTTCTTAAATCCATGACGATTGCATTTCATATGCATCATCAGTCAAAAAATGTACTTTTCTTACTCGAAAATCGAATTAGTGCCAAAATAGTCTCAAACAAGATACAAAAACGTGTATTCTCGCATCCTATTATAGAAATGAACGCTCGCTACGTTTTTTTAGCACCCTTTGAGTATAGAGAAGAATTATAATGACGGGAGACGTGGGGTACGAAAGATCGAGATTCTTTCTTATTTTCTTAAATTCGTGACGATGAACTATCACGCGTTTCAATCCGTGCCAGAAAATGCATCTCGTATGCATAATCAGTCTGCGTATCAATGATCATGAAAGAATGCATTCCTTTTACTCTAAAAACGCAGCTCAGAGCTAAAATCGTCTTGTACAAGATACAACTAGGCATATTCTTACATCCTATCATAGAAATGATCGCTCGCCACGTCTGTTAGCATCCTTTGGGTATATAAAAGAGTTATAATGACGGGAGACATGAATGCCAGGGAAGTGATGCTCGCTCGGCTGTTATAGGTCTAACGATGTGAGTATAATATCTGTTCACTTTTACCGTGACTAACAAGTACATAAATAAAATGGCGTAACTATGCCTTATTATAGTTACAATATGAATTTCGATTGATAAAAAAACCGTCTCGATATTCGAGGCGTGATCAATTTTCTTTCAATAATTTCATTTCCACCAGATACTTTTTTGACCTCATTTGAATATAGAATACGATGAAAATCTCGCGTGATAATTATACTGTTATACGATAGGTCCATGTACGTTGTACATGTGCATATGAGCGAGTTACGCTTTTACGAGCATTATATCAAGACTGTAATAACCGACCGGTTGAATGACCATTAAAATCGTTAAATGTGTGTGGTACCTACCTATATAACAAGCCATGAGGACTGTGCGCGTAAAAAGAAAACGTTAAAGGTTCTTCGTCGCAAACGGGGCATTCGGAGCACTGCTACTTCCTCTACGAACTCGAGTTCCTGTTCTAAAATCACGTATACCTAAGCCTATCCCTATATAGCCACGAGGTCACCGATTCCCGTGCAATGTTACGGCTAAGTAGTGATATAGTAACTGCGTGGCTATTTTTGCGCTTTCATGGTACGCGTATCTAAGTTCCTGTACATACATGTACCCAGGACGACAACACCTTGCGGAAATGCTGCGAGAAACGCTTGGGCACGTCTTTACAGATAGTCTTCCTCGTGCGCATACGTTACGGATGTATTGTGCAGTTATATACAGTCGCCAATTAAATTTATTATACAATAGATCGAACCGTTACCTATACCAATCGAAGATTGATAACGATTGCTTCGATTCATCGAAATTTGTGAAAGTCATTCATCTAAACATTTTACATGGAATTTTACGTAGAATAAATCACATATAAAATCAATCCAGTATCATGACTCGAGTTCGTTTCTCCGGATAATGACTGGGAGTAATTTCATTCCTATAACATTCTTAGGTAAAACAAGAGTGGAAATGAATATAGGTATTTCAATGGACAGAGATTACATTAAGATAGTCCGGACATCGTGTATAGTTGTAATAATCTAAATGGTATTACACGCTCCTCGACGTATCTTGCGGTGATATGTTACACCCAGTTATTTATATACAGTATAAATTTCCATGTATATAAATACAAGCGAGAACAAGCCACTCGCAGAAACGTCTCTGACTAATCAAGAGCCTCTGCCCTGTATCGGGTATACATTTAACTGTATCTACCCGCTAGCAATGCTACGTTCCCCTTCTTAACTCGCCAGTTCGTTTCTGGCCTCCTCCTACTCTTCTTTTCCCATAAAGGGACGTGGCAGGCGAACCTGCTTTGGTCTTACCATGGCAGTGACCTGCAGTAAGGCGCGGTCTCCGAGTCTCACGAATATTAGTTATGGATTATTCGATTTTTCCTATTTTTCTTCCCTTCGTTAATTCTCTCTATCGCTACATGCGCCACGCCAAGTTCCTGTTCACAGCGATTACCCGTAACACGATAATGAATAAAATTTCACTGGTCAAATTTGTTCAAACGAAATTTATTCCACATGAAATTCCTTGCTTATAATTTTCAAGTATGTCTGCTGTTTGTCTGATTACATGCCGGGCTACTTGCCGGTGAGAGTCACTGACAGCAAACAGGCATCCGCCTTACCGGCTCTTTGGAGCTACAGGTATGTTTGCGTAAATGAATACCCCGGGGCTCTACCTTCCCGGAATCCGGAGAGATCATGGTCCAGCAATGCAGAGTGCGATCACGTGACGGTGGATTTTCACAATACGTAAATGTGTGGATGTACACACGAGTGCAGCGGTTATAATACATCGATATAGATACACATCTACGGGCCTAACTTTGTTCAATACAAACTTAAGTCACTCGGGGATCGGACGACTAGCTGTATTGATTATGTACGAGGCGTAGGACAAGCTCAGAGTACAAAAAGGAAACTCTGATCGATTCTTATGGCGACGTTGTGAGGCGTTACTTCCGGTTCGAATTACTGCAACAAAGATTCTACCTTCACCGTTGGATCTAAAAGTTTGCAATATTGTTATTGCTTCGATTCGATTCAATCAGGCTTTTGTATCGTAAACAATATTTAGTCTGTCTAGATTTTCTTTTCGCCTTATTTCACTTGATCATTATCTTGGGTTGTTTGTTCTTTTTCTTGCAGGCAGGGAAAAAGCTGGACCCGGACTCTTTGTCTGGATACAGAACGTATCCGTTGTTATAAACAAGTACGTAATTACTGATCGCGTAATGCGAGTTCAATTGCTCGGCACCTTTGGAATAACTGCCGATAAAACAATCCGGTATAACTCGCGACAGGATAGGCTATAGACTATGGAATAACGAGGAGAAAGTGCAGTAAAGTGTGAAGATTGAGTTAACGAATTGTAATTTGTATTCGTAACCGCAATTTCTCGAGAGTATATTAAATATTAGACGTTTGTTATACAGGAAACTTATAGCATCGAGATAATTTCATTTCTAGGGACTATAGGTACGCAATTAGTCAGTTTCAGAATGTATAGGTTCACGAAGCGAGATTGGAGAGGTAAAAAGTTACTCATTTGATTACAATTTTAATTTTATGTACGAATGAAGGTTTGAAAAAAGGCGTGGCATTAGTTCGACCAAATTAACTTATGCCTTATGTGTCTACAGTTAGGATTTCGTAGATAATAATTATTGACGATAGTCAGAGACTCGGAGTCGATATACGATACATCCTGCAAGCGGTAGGTATTTTTTATTTATTACACGAAATTTGGTATTTACATATAAGAAATACGTTGCCAAACATTTTAGATTTCGTTAAAATCGTGACGGGAATTTTTGAATAATGAATTACCGAAAGCAGAATGCCGAATGCTTACAGAAATTCGAAGTAAAGAGAAATCACCGAGCTCCACGTGAACCGGGTGATCGATCAACGAACCGTAAATTCTCTTGCCAAACTATCACGTCCATTCTGAACCCATTGAAAGCCTTTATAGGTGTATAGGTACACGTTCTATTGTAACCAGGTCTTTCGTCGAATCCGAGTATATTTTCTTGACGGCTCAAAAAAAAAAAAAAAACTAGAATGCAGTATATGAAAGTGATTCAAATTTAGCCTCATTCGGGCCAATTTATTTCACAATGCAAAAAAGTTACTTTCCGTGACTGCTATACTCGATCAGCAGCAGCAAATAATAGAAATTTGAAAATAATGCCATTTCTTGATTTTTGTTCGATGATTAAAGTGATTTTTAGATAAAATTTTGTTGCTGTATCGACCTGCGAGTGACGAATGTAAATTTTCATTGTTAATCCAAGGGCTGTTTGATAAAGTAATCTCATATTTCTGCAACGCGTAGAAAAGTATTGTAGGAGCTCTGGTATATAAAATACCGATAACTGAATCTTCGATAGGGAAACGATGTTTCCGAATTATAATTAACAACCATTAAATTAAAATCATAAAAATCAGAATATATCGTTTCAAAGCATCGAAGTGAAAATCTGCGATCGTGTGTGAATTTTTCTGGAGAATCTGTTCGAGATTTTCAAAAGGTTAATTCTTTATAAAATAGTACGAGGATATCCTGGAATTTGTCTTTCTAATTACAGAGACAATAAAGCTCGAATAATTTAGTACAAACGGTTATTATTGTCGTTAGTGCGGTCATATCGCAATAATAATATATACATACATGAGTACATGGATACAAGAATCTATCGCTATTAAAAATAATAATAATAATAATAATAACAATAATAATAATGATAATAATAATAAAAATTTTACGTTATATTCTGTTTAAATGCGTACGTAAAGTTTGTTTTTTTAATAATTATATATGTATAAAAGATAATAAACAATTATTTATATATGATATATTGCCATATATATATAATATATATATGAACATTTAGATCGCATATTAATATCAATTTGTATATGTATATTTATCTAGTATGGCTCCCAGCATTTATGAAAATTCGATTATTAAAAAAATTCTTGTCGTTGTAAATTCGATAGTAAAAGATCAACGCTTCCAAGACTTCTGTATGATAAACTTTGAGGTGTTGATAATACATGTATATATATTTACACCAAGCCGAAGAAAAACGATCACTTCTAATTTATTACAATTAGTAGACAATAGAATGAAAAATAATTCCAATTAGGTACCTATATAATAATTGATTAGAGTAAAATTATGCCCATTTTGTCAATAAGGATGCAATGCGGCGAGACCAAGTCGCGGAGGTTCGGCATAACTGTGACGATATCGGCTTGGAGTTACGACCTCCAATGCTGGCCTTGCACTCTCCCGGTCAAGACCTGGGTACCTTTCGTGGTCTGCCAACTCCTGGTAAGCCAAGGCCCTCGGTCGTGGACGGCCGCGAATTTCTCTCGATTCTCGAACATCCCGTCCCTAAAATATTGAAAATATATAATATTTCTTTTTTAGAAATTGGGCGAGAAACAAAAAATATATTCGTCCTCCTTCTATCCCCCTTTCTGGACCGTCACTGGGGGTGATTCTTTAGGGTTTACCGATTCGACGAGATAGGAAATAAAATATATGATTCGTAATTACGATCATTATTATTAGATCGAACAGTTCTGTTTTTTTTTTGTTATTTTTTATTCTAATTTTACAGGAAAGTGAAATAATTTTGCTTAAATCAGCAGACTGTCGATTAAAAAATTGATCTACGGAGAATCGAAAGATCTGGATTCATTCATTTTACCTCTCTGGGTTCTCTGAAGTCGCGAAGGTCCCTGGGATCCCTTCCTACGGGGGGATTTTCGTAGTAACTTCTTGGTCTAGACCTAACGACTTCGGGCTCCTGTGGTTCGGGGGCATAATGGTGTGTCCTGGGTCTAGATCTCGCTCTAAGAGCTGCGACATCGACATCCCGGTCCATCATCAGCTCCGGGTGAGTCCTTCTCACGTGTTCTACGGGAACACCGGCGGACATAGATGTCACGGCTACCTGTCGGATCACTTTTCTTTCATCTTGAACCCGACGCGATGACGCCAGCCTATATTTTCATCAGATATAACGTTGAATCAGATATTTCACGTATAAAATTTAAGGAGATTGTGTTACTTCACGATAAAGAATACTTCTTCAGTCTCAGTTTATGTGACTATGACATAGCAAAATAGCAGAGCAAATTAAAAATGAGAAAGTCTGAGGAAACTATCGACAGAAAACGAAATTCTTGACTATTCATTATTTCACCAATCGATCCAGATATTTGCCGATACCGAGCTTTTCACTATGTCTATTTGTACATATGCAGACTTTCACGCTATTCACGGTATTTCTGCTTCTCTATGGATTATTAACGTAATTTTTGACCGCGATGTCTCTTAATTTTGTTAGGAGAAGCATAAAAATCATTTTACATTATCACAGAATGAAATTCGGCTAAGATAAGACGTGAAAGAACATAATTGTAATTGTAAATCTTCTATTATTTACCTGTGTACGGGGTGGTGATCGGGTTCTCTTTGCCTCGTGGCTACCGGCCTGGTAACGACTTCTCTCTCCATGGCCCGGAACATTTCTTTGGCGTCCTGGAACCTCTCCCGAGGGCTAACTACCTCTCCGGGATTCAGCCGAGCCTGATAATGGGGACTTGGCGAACGTTGTCTCGTTTCTGGGGCTCGTCGTGGCCTGTGAGACGAGGGTGAAACTGTTCTGGCAACTTGCCCTACGTGTTCCGGGCTCCTCGCCACCCTGGGCAGAGTTAAATTCGAGCCAGACTCGCCCAGGTAATGAGGAGCGTCTACTTCCTCCGTTGGCCCACCCCATTCGTCGTCTGGAATTATTTCAGAGTCGTTTTTATGATTTCGAAAACGGTTCGCAGTTATTTCAGTATTTCGTTCTTTTTTCTTTCGTCATTTTAGAAAATTATGCGATGGTTCGTTCGATGAAATATTCATGAAAAGTTCATCAAATCCGTTAGGGTAAAGGCTGAAATTTTCGAGATCCACGAAAGGCCGAATGCGTTGGGAATAAAATTGGAATAAATTTAGCGAAAGGTCTTGGAATTTGCTCTACGGCTACGTGCGAAATCGTGAAATCACATGTTTATCAGCGAATTGGAATTTGGATTAGATTCTTATTCGCGTCAACGCTGCATGTCAACTTCGTGGACACAATAATAATCAACGTTAATCTGACATCGACCGAATCCGCGATTCGTATGCTCAATAACGTCAAATGTGTTCTTCTATTCCTTCCACATCTTATTTTTTCTCTTCTCGAATCACCGGACTGAATTCTCCCCAAGTATGCGTATTCCCGACAAAATTCACACACATGATCTAGAACAGCGGTGCTGCCTTAACCTTTGAATTCCACGCGTATGAAAGAAATGAGTCTTTTTATTTCCAAACTGTGAGACCTGATGCTATCCGGCGATAATTTCATTTTGAACCCCGTAATTTACTATACGAATAACGACACCATACCTAACTAGATGTAAAATGTGTTAGAGAATTTAATCTCTCTCTGGCATCTTTTGTTCGTAAATCCAGAACTATAGTCGTTTTGTGAGTTTCGAAAGTAACGCATTAGTCATCGCTCGTCACCCTGTCAATGTTGAAGCGAAATTAATTACGGGACAAAAGTAAATCTCTCAGAACCTTGGGAATTAATTAAGCTCGTAATTCAGAATGCGAATATTACCATAGGTGTTCATTTATGTCAATGTCTAGTAATTCCACGCTGTTGCTGTGATAAAATCTACGATCCTGAATGCAATCATCATGGAAAATATTGACTTATAACCAGCTATAGACACGCAACTATAATAGGCACGGGGTTTGAAAGTAAACGTTTCGCAACTCTTCCTTTACTTATCATAACAACGAGATCCGAGGACTTAATTGAGACCAAATGACTCTGCATCATTGACGTCAAACAAGACTTTCAATTATTGTTGAACACTCGGTAGTTCGGTATATCTACAGAGTTCTAATAACCCGGTGATATTATCTCCCTGATCAAACCATCGCGATCTCATCTCGTTCGATACGTCTTAAACCGAGCTCTCCTTACTCAAGTATATTCTTAAGATTCTCAATGTGTGTCAATTTCAATGGAATACACGTTATCCGACGATACGTCCAGGATGTTAATTGCGAGAAAACGTCGACCACTGACCATCGGAAAACCCGGATTTTATGATCTCAGCGATTCTGTGGACGAAGAAATGCCATTGAGTAGAGTCAGCGAGTCTGAGGTCGGGCCAAAGCCGTATGTGTAAGGTCGGCCGGTTGAGGTATGACAAACGTGAGATGGTACATACATCATACACGAAGATGGAAATAATCGCGTAAAGTTTTGAACTTTGAAGAGGTAAATATGTATATATGTACATGGGTAGATGGAGAGAGGAGAAGAGAAAGATTGAGATAAAGAGAAAGATAAAGATGGAGAGGAAAGGCGAGCCTTGGGCTGTGGGCCGAGAATGCGGAACTCCTCCGGCCTCATCATGAGATATATCGTGTCACACACGAAACCTGCACCTGCTGCCTTTGGCAAAGTGGCACCAGCCAGATATTGCGCATATTTAATACGCTTTCTTATCTAAGTTTACGCAACGAAGGTATAAGGCATAAGGCACACGCACCGTGTGAATTTAATGACCTGATACGTATGCCGCGTATAAACTAAAAATCACGTTCCGCCATGTGCTCACGGCTTTGATCTCAGTCAGGGTCTTTTTCCCGAATGTATACACCTCCATGAGAAACTGTATCTAGGTAATGGATTTCGTTTCAACATTCTAGGCTCTGACCTCAAGATTTCATTAATTGGTGGGGCGATAGATGTGACAAAACTAGCGTTGGCATGTGGAACGAGAAGACATCGAATCGAGCCGTGCAAAGACTCGCTATACTCGGGAACTCCGATTTTTGGCGAAAGTTTAAGATTCATTGAATTTCTCAAGTACGCCATTCGGAATTACTGATCAAATTCGATATCCAATAGTCTAGAGGAATTCGATAGTTTTCTTTTCTTATCGATACAATTCTCGTCTTCTACTTTGCGAGACAATATCTCACTTTTCTCAAAAAAATCATTCAAATCTTTCGTCGATACACAGACCAAATCATGATCTACGAAGTAAGGAATCCTTTTTTTTTGGAAAAAGAAAACCGGAGGAAACTTTGGAAATTTTTCAGTCCTTCGTTTTGTTCTTTTTTGTTCAAATGTTCAGTAGGGTCTTCCCCAGATCCTTACGACTATTCTTTTATTCTTTAGATCTTTGATAGTTTTCGATATTCGTTGACTTATGTAACTTTTCTCCACGTGCCTCACCCTGTATAATAAAAGGCTCGCGTACATGTATAAACTTACCGACACATACTGTACGGACATACTCCAACAAGTTGGATTCTGAAACGTGGCAGAGAGCCCTGTAGAGCCTGCGGGTTAGCTTGGCTAACGGTATAGGTACGAGTTCGCGGTGTACGAAGCAACAGGTTGCCGAATACGATCTGTTCGATTGCTCAGTGCAGCTGGGGGCCGGTTTTCTATCGACCTGTGGCGACCGTTTTCTTTTTCGTTTTTATTTCTATATATTTTTTTCATTTTTATTTTTATTTTTTCTTCATTTTTTTTCATTTCAACTGCTTCAGCTGTATATGGGTTAGTCGTGCATCCGTCTGTCTTGAGGTATCGACACCGATGGAAACGGGCAGGCAGTGATTCGCGACGGCTCGACGTCACAATTCGCACCTGTTTTACCCTTAGGGTATAAATATATCGAAATGGCACCAAAACTTGTCGTCTGTTTTACACCGATTCTTCTATCGATTATTCCGACGCGAAGGAAATAAGTAATTGAGAAACGAGAAGAGGAAAAAAAAATAATAAGATTAGGCCATGAGAACCGTTCGAAATTCCTTGTGAATGATTTCCATGTACGGAAACCGTGTTGATCTCTGTGAGAAAATTCAGCTACTTAGTATAGACGCTGCGTATAAGTGGTTCTGTACGGCTGCGCCGCAATAGCTGATCACTAATTCCGTTTGATTTTTGTGTCACCAGGTTTTTATATTTAATTAAAATCTTAAATCAGGAATTTCGTATATACCGCCTTAGATTAACCCCCTTATAGAAATATACTTCGCACGGTTTCTAACGGGACTTCACCAGCTTTTTTGGGTCGGCTGTGTAAAAGTAAGAGTAATAACGATATACACACAGAAGAACTATATACGTTTATTAAATATATACAGAGAATTTCAATCAGCTGGAATTTCTAACGGATTATTTATACTCTCAACTGATTATACGTATGACGGCATGGTTTATCATCTATATAGATTATAGATCACAGAACTCAATATAAAAGCGTAGAAAGCGTGCGATCTTGATATTTTCTCGATTATGTGGGTGTTGGGTGTTTCGGAGACCTCGAAACCGATATATAAGCCCGTATTTGCGAATGAAGAATACGCGATATCGTATGACTCATACCAAACGGAATTTCGATTCTCGAAACAAACAGGTTATCCCCTAATATATATGAGTTTGTGCGATTATTCCGCGTAGCTGAAACTCTCGCGGGCGCGATGATTCGCGAGATGAATTATTCGGCGTGTGCTTAATTGTTTTTTTTCCGTTCTTTCTTTGAATAGGACTAACGTTGTATTCGCCATTTGGCAAGCATTAAATTATGGAGAAAGAAAAAAATTTTTATATCAAAACGTTCAGTTATGATATGAAGTATAGAGATAAAACTAATACTAACCACAGAAGTCTCAGTGAATAATGATAAATCTCATTTACGATGTATAATTATAGCGTGCTTGTAATGGCTTTAGAAATAAATTAGAAGTTATTCGTACGTATACATTTCTGATTGGTAATTGTAATTTCACAAGACCTGGCAGGCAATAATTGCAATTTTAATTCTAATAACGAGACAAAATGTCATTAGGTTCGCATATATTTCAAATGAATTCTCGTGAGAAGTCGATGATGAGTTACGAAGACTTTACAGGAAGGTATGTACCGATCCGTTTGGCGCACGTTTACATAGCTTTTTTTTTTACTTCGGTGTATATGTGCACAGTGATAATCGATTAAATTATCCCAGGAACAGATTCCCTTCTAAAAATAGTGATTATTCAATTCCTGTAACGAATAGCCATAAATAATTTATAATGAAACTCACATAAACGACATTAGCTGTGAATTGGCCGCGCGGTATCCTCGTGTAATTCACCAAAGCACCTAAAACCGCTACTGATATTTATTCCCTTATTTTTAACCAATTGAAATTTTCTCTAGTATTGATTCGATGTGGTAAATATGTATAATACCGCTAACCATTATACACCGGTGAAGAAACGGGAAATGTTTTCACCTGGCTCATGGGCGAGCTATGGATCTTAACTTAAACACCGTGCAGCCGGAAAGTAAAAACAGTGAGAAATAAAAGGAAATGAAAGGAAGAAATAAAAATAAAAAAAACAAACTGCACAAAGTACCGTAAAATTCTTACCTACACGTTGATTAAGTTTTCACAAATAATCCAAAGAAATTTTTATCCCCATTTAAACTCACCGGAAGACGAATCCCTCGATGGTCCCGAAGGCCGTGGACCAAGGGGATGATGGGGTTGATATGGCGGAGGTGTAGCGGCACTGTCGGATCCTATCCCACTGCTAGCAGCACTTCGACTTCCACCTCTATCGACGGAAGTATTAGCCCCAACGATATTCTGATTTAAACATCTCCGGAATTCTATACCAGCCAAGTTTCCACGGTGTCGATGTACCGTATCGTAATCTCTCGGAGGTAGTAAAATCGGCCCGCCTCCATCTCGATCGGCAGAATTTCCTCTGCCTGATTTTGGGACAAAATAACGTTCGTTCAACACATCGAGTAGCTAATTAAATGCAATAGTATGCATGGTAACGGATAGCCCCTACAGTCAGACCTGGGTCAATGTTCAACCCCATAAACGGGCCGGAAGCCGACTGACCTCGATGAAAGAATGCGGCACGATATTTCACTTCTCATTACAGAGTAGGCAGTCGTGAAGCGAGGTAGGTATAAGTTCGTCAGGTTCATTAATATATAATTGGAGTAACTAACGGCCTCGTTATGATACGTATTTTATTCAATATTAATTCGATGCTGGGTTATTTTTTGACCTATATTTTGCACAGTTTATGCATTACACCTCTGCGTATCTATGTCATCGCTTCTGATTTCAGAACTATCGCGTTCTGCAGGTGGCATAGCGTATTATACATTTCCATATATGCATCACACAGGCATGCGTATACATGTATATATACTTATTAATCTTGATCTGCTAATCGCAAATACGTGTATTTCATCCACGGTGATTATAACGGTAATTATATTACAGCTCTACGGATACGTATACGTATATGTTGAGCTTTGATCTGGAAAGAGAAACTCCTACCTTGATTTTCATCAGGTGATCAAAATCGACTTCCTTGTTGTACCCCGCGTTAAATGACGGAAATTATTCCCTTCGTAAAGCTTCGCGTAAAAATAATGAAAAAAATGAATAAGTAAAATCGTTATGAATAATCGCTCACCTAGTTTCGCTCTGAGTTCCGCGGCCAAGGACTCGTATATCGAAGCAGGTTGTACAGGTCCGTGATTTCTCAGTTCTCCACTACCCTCCGAGGACTCTGACTCCCTGGTGCTACGACCGTCACTTCCCAGGTTAGATCTCACCTTGTTTTCTACCGATGATAATCTGGTCAAGTTCTCCAAGTGCGAGGCCAACGCCTTCAGCTGACCACCGAGCAGCTCTGCTGTCTCCACAGAGTCGCATCTTCGTATGAATTAATTAAAATTAATTAGAATTTTTTAGACATCGGGAATTTTCTATCTTCAAACTTATATCGGGATCTTCCCGGTCGATTAGTATCTATAATAAACCGTTTAATTGAATCATTATGATCGTAATGCACCTGTATGCATGAACGTGAACCGGGTTGTTAGTAGCCGGATTTGGCAAGAGAAGAGTAGCTGCCACGACATCTTCTCGTTGGACAGCCGCCAGGACAGCGTGTCCAGGCACCAAGTGTTTTACCGCTGACCTCGTCGATCCCCCAGGATAAACCGTTTGAATTATCTTCAGACCTTTGCTGCTCACCTGTTGCACGGGAATAAAATAAGAATTGAGTGGAAATGAAGACGTTCTTTCTGTCTGAGATGGGCGAAATTTTTCGAATTACATTTCCAATCGATATATCATTAATCGAATTACATTTCCACGCGATATTCTATCCTACGATTAGCTAATACCTCTACAATGAAGTAATGTACCGTATCTGACTGAAGAGCTGAATAATTATCGGTTCGTTTCGATCGTTTCCGTTTTCGGTTTGTGTACCTATACAGACCCGTTCGTGGAAGATCAAGAATTGAAAAATTATGCGGAATCTTTGAAGCACACGATATCTGTCGGACCCATAGGCCATTAAAATAATGATCGTCATTACCACACCTAGTAGTAGGTAGGTGAAGGTATATAATACTTTCTTTACGACCATGACGAAGCCCACGTATGTGGCTCGATTTACACTTATATGTTATGTGCCTACACATATATAATATGTGTTACTCTAACGGCTGAAATTTACTTCGAGGTTTTTTTTTCGTTTTTTCTTTATGGTTAAATGGGGAAAGAGTATGTAAGAAAAAAGTACTTGCATCCATAGTGCAATTTGATTACATGCTTTTAAGACTTTTGAATTGAGAAATATTTAAAAGGGTCTGGTTTTGTCGGAGTCGGAAAAATTTTCTCACAAGATTCTATTGTTACTTCTTAGCCGAGTGAGATAGACGCAATATAATGAGTATTCAACAAAGTGCTTGAATCCCGTGGTACAGAGACAAACGAGTTATTATGACAGATCACAACTCGCGGAGACACAGGTAAATAGCGACTTTCTCGCGATGCTCGACTGGCAATTATGTTATTACACAATACCGCGTATTTCTCGACAATAAGGAGTCCGATTTTCGTAACTTATATTATTTGCTAAAAGTCCGGAGGCGCTTTACTATCCGGCTAAGAATACCCTTTGTGCTTAAAGGTAGTTGTCTTGCACCACCTGTTGTTTTCCACAACGAGTTTGTCACATGAAACCATGTCAAACTTCGCCATCGTGGCTGCGGAGATATGATGCAGCGATAAAATATCAAGGAATTAATTAACGCTGTCATAGATACGAAATGTAGGTAAAACCAGGAGGTACGCGATACGCACCTTATAAACCTATAAAATAAAAACGGAAAGGCTTGATCTTCGCCAAGTTTAATTACGCTCTTCGATAGTAGGCGCAGCGTTAGACGAGTTTCGCTACTAGCCTGGCAATTTCTTCTGGCTCTAAAAAAGGCGATATACTTTGACTCGTACAGCGTGCAGTGAGATACAACTCAACTTCTATTAAACCTGACGCAGGATCGTTCAGCGAGAGCAAAAGGCTTTCGTATTTTTCTCCTTGAAACTCTCGATATTTGTGAAAGCTATACCAGCCTTAACACCGGCCTAGGATTATATCTCGCGATTACCAGTAGCTTACTAATATTTGCGAAGAGACGTGCGATGTTTCTAAGATCGGAGGATAATCAGCCAAGCTCATAATTTTTATTCGTTTCAGAAAAAAATGATGAATATATTCGTTGGAAATAAAGTATCTGTCGATTATGCCGATTGTATGTATGAAAGGCGAACGAATAAGCGGCTTATCCATGCCAAACAATTATATTACATATGTAACGATGCCATGAGTGGCGAAAGTTAGTCTAAACGAACTATGTGTAGGGTATAGCCGATGGCCAATAGATATCCAATGAGGTTTATTGCGTTATATACGTAGTTACACACCGGTCGTAGCTGTAGACTCGATTTCTAACCGCGTCTCTTCGTTTCCATTTGCAGGCTGCAAATGGAACATGCAAATAATTTACAAAACAAAAAATGTCAAAGGATCAAACGGTTTTCCAATCGCTAGGAATACGATAGGTGGAAATTTTCTATTGGGAAAAATTTTTCGGATCTATACATATAAATTGGTCAAGGACCAATACTGCATCTCTTCACACTCATTGGCTTTCATTCAACTTTCCACACTAAATAATTATCGAAAATAGAACGGACGCGGAAACAGTTAGAAGTTCATTTTGAAAATCGAAAATATCCACTCGATCGGAAGAGCTGGAAAGTAACGAGAGTGGTAAGACTCGTCAGTGAAGCGTGCGACTGGATATGAACAGGTGAAATTGACAAAGGGAGTGTCAAGTTAACAGTATCGACTCTACACGCTATCTTTTGACGAGAGGATTGATATAAGTAAGCCAGTTTTGTACCAGATAGACTGAAATGAGGTTCTCGTTATCCTAGACGGAAGCTTTGTAAGAATTTCAAATTCGCGGGTGAATCGAGCTTATTTTCGATTCCCTTGAATTCGAGAACCGGATTGCGCGTGCGGATGGTTTCGACTCACCTGTAGCGTGACCTTGAAGGGTTCCTGAAGGCGTTCTCGCTCCAAAAGGTAGGCTATGGCACCGGGCATGGCGTCGACGCCTCTGGCTTCCCTCGCCCCCAGATACCAAACGTAGTAGGAGCATTTCTTGACATCCTTTCCATCCCTGATCCGCAATGCCATTCCTTATACTGAAACGGAATAATCGTTTTGTCTTCGCTCGACGTGCGCATACTACTTTTACGACACCTAGGTAGTACGCGATGATAAAGTGCGAATTATTGAATCGCGATATCGCCTTGACTGCACCGCATCAATAACAGCATTTTATTACCGGGACGTATAAGGCTTGCGTTCAGAGGCGAGCAATTTATTTTGAAAATATTTGAAAATCCACAATATTTCGAATTATACGGAACGTCTGTTCTTAGAACTTTCAAAACTCGGAGGGAAACGTTTTGAAATAAAGTCTGCAAATAGCTTGGCAGACTTGGCCGAAAATTCGCGATATATATTGCCATATAATACAGGGTTTTAATACGATAAAAATAAATTTATTAACGTGGTGTTACGCTGAGTTGTTCTACACGGAGAAACAATCTCGTCGCACTCGCATAGCGCGATAAGATAATTAAATCCGTTAGTTGATCCCCAAGTTGCCGAAACTAATTGGTAATTCATGTCAATGCTCCTGCTAATTACGCGGTGCCGTTCTACAGGCGAAACATCAGGTATAACTGCATTCTCACGGGTAAACAATCTCGCTGTAGTATTGTACTATTATGTGTGAATCGTTTGAAATCAATATACCTACATGCTCGGACAATTGAACTCAAATCTGAATCGCTATTGTTGAAGAAAACCATGGGTTTTTTTTTCAAATTCTAAAACCACCGGATTCAATCGTGTATTTATAGGCTTAAATATGTTCTTTGAATTGTGCGAGTTTTCAATATCAGTCCCAACGAAAAGAAAGGATGAAAATTCGCAGATCTTTTTTTAACTGAGTAAAAAATGACGTAGGATATTTTGACGACAAAAAGACTTACCCCTTAAATGGTATAGCTGCTCTTCTACCAAACAGTGAAAACGGCAATTCGATTCTTCTCTATCTCGAAGAGAACGAATGTGGAGAAAAGGAGCCGCGCAGCGAGTGATAAATCCCTTGGCACAAGCCTCGTCCGACTCGTACAGGGTTTCCTCACTTCTGATATAACCGCAAGACTGAAGACCTCCTCGCAAACGTATTTTAAGTTGAGCGTAGTGACACTGTATTCGATTACAGGATTCTGTATCGTTGCACACCTTGCGTACGTCCGGTTGTCAAGGTAGACGAGAGGAAGAAGAAGAAGAAGAAAAAGAAGAAGAGGAACGAGAAGACACCTCACCACCTCGCACGCCACATTTTCAATAATTCAAACATGACACTGTCTTATACTCGCACTTATTGTTAACTTTGTAAAATCGAACATACGGCACTGGGCTGCGGCAGTATGCACTTTAATGGATAAAAATGTGGTTGTAGGATGTGTATAGCCGGATTGTGTACCTGTTGTGGTTTAACTATACGCTTCACTCAGGTGGGTACCGCGCGAAGAAGTATAATAATAAATGATACCTGCAGGCTCTGACATCGGCGAACGGTTTCGAATTCTACACTGCCGTACCGGTTGGATTCTGGCCTGAATTCGACGTCTTGCCCACGGTCTTGCCTTTCCAGAACCCCTTCTCCGTTTGCTTCGGGCAGGACGAACATCGGCACCAATTCACCAGCTTGCTCAAGCCGAGACCACGAGTACTGAACACGGTCTGGCAGGCGGGCAGACTTCTTCGGGTATCTCTCTCCCCTCCACCTACGCGCCAAAGCCAAACCGTAGACCCGTAGAACTGCAACCAGGTTTATACACCGTGTTAAGTTTAATACCACTCGCGTTTCTCTTACGCGATTTACCCCGGGGAGTTTTCAGTGATCGGACGAGTATGAGAATTTGAGAATCCTCCATCAAAGTATAAATCGATCTTACACCCTCGTGCTGTTCGTTCCTTTCCTATTTGCGAAATTTTGAAAAAATGAAACTTTTCAGAAATTTGTTACATTTTTTTTTACGCTTCCATGAATATTTGAGGAAATCCAAATTCTGTTTTTTACTCCAGATTATTATACGAACGCGCAAATCTGGCGTTTGGCGCCAGCGTGATGATGCATCGCGGAAAACGCCACAACTCTTCCAGTTATTGATATTATTCATTGAAAAAATTACCCAAACTTTATCGTGTAACACGTGCTGAGTCGCCTGTATTGAATAAATTCGATTCGTCTCGTATCGACGTCCTGAAAGAATTCTTGAAAATTGACGGACGGATATCAGTGTTCGAATTTTATTTGAAATCGTAATCTACTGATGTGAATATATCGCGGGTATCTTTTGTTCCTTCGTGACGGACCATGCGGTGGGTAAATATGTACGGTTTTAATAGTATAGCGTCTCTAACGACGTTAACCTGCTTTTTGAATAACTTAATTCAGACGGGTACTTCGCATCCGGACAAAAATTTCACTCCACAACATCATCGTCAATCTTATCCCTGCCTCCGTCGTTTGAATGCAAATATCTGTTCTTTCTTTTTTTCTTCGTTTTTTCGGACCTTAAAATTATTATAACTGACCCACTGCAGATTACCTATACCTCGACGCATTGAGGACAACGATATTACTGATCAACGAGAAAACGTATGCTATTATTTATTGCCAGTCCTCAATTTCGAAAGGTTGTTATAATAGCTACTTTAAAAATATCTCGGAATTAATCGTTGGCGATTCAAATTTTCCAAATTCCATCGTGAAATTAGTTCCAAGTCAAAAACATATGTGCGACTTTGAAGTTATTTGAAAATTGCCAGAAGAAATTGAGTCAAAATGATTTTAATTAATTTTAAACTCCTTTAATTAACGACAGATACTCCAATTACCCGATAACAGATAATATGACGTGTTCTGAGACGAGTTTATGAATACGTGACACCCCGTACAGTTTTGCGGACGCAAAACGCGAATATGCTAACATGCGCTATTACCAGTGCTCTACGGCGTGGCACAGCGAGTTGAGTACAAGCTGAAAAAAATCTTCTCTGCTATCCGGTAAGAGCCACAACTTGCACCAGCCATCAGCCTCGAGAACGTAGACGAAGTTATTCCTAAAGGTCTCATGACGGTGCAGCGAAATTCAGTCTGAGAATCGCGTCTCGGATGAGCTAGGTATAAGAATTGCACTTTCGCAGTAACCTGGAAAGAAGCGTCGTACGAAAACGATAGGGGTCGGTTATTAGATTCGTATATATCTGCTGTAACACATAATCATTCTAATTGACTATAAGAAGAAATGGAAAATAAATGAAAAATGAACTAAATGTCTCTGATCTTAGGAATGAAATGTAATCAGAGAGTAAGAGTAATAACGATATCTGCGAGATGATGGAAAATTGGAAAAGCTAATACTTTCATAATACTGAGTGTAATTTTTAGCAGTTATATTTTAGCACAGACGTTCAAATACATAAGTACATACATACATAACAGTAGCTCACTTGAAAATGTGAAAGAAAATAGTAGGCGGCAAATCATAACGGAGCTTGTGAGCTATGTGGCCAAAGCCTCTGAAAATAATGCAACGAATTTATAATCGTGTAGAAAGTTGACTTTAGACTCAGATTTTTAGGAAGTGAGATAAATATATCTATATATATTTAAACGTTATAAATATCATAAATATATAAAACGACTTCACATACGTTATTATAATCGCATCAGTGGAGGATGTCATGTTATGCAACTAACATAATTCCCAACGAGGAAACGATTACGAGTCAAACATGATTACATATTATTTAACGTACGATGTTGTCACACAGTTCATTAACCATGTTTTCCACATCTCGATACTCACTTTATGTGTCAATTAAACAGCATTTAATGATCTACTAGACAAATCGAATATCTCAAAAAATAATTACTACTGCAAATATATATTGGAGGCACTTATCTGTAGAAAATTACAAAAATGTAAAAGTCCATGGTCAAAACTGAAAGTATGAATTTGTCTATTCGATCATTAGAAAAAGTGCGTGGCTAATTGAATCGATCAGTAGAACCGGCGTCTTATGTTATCAATAAACAAGGTCACGCGAGGAGGCAGGTATGTTCGAAATTGACTGACTATACAATGCGGAAGTCTTTGTGAGTATATTTTTTCTGCATTTTTTTACTTTAATTATAAATTCTATGACACTATAGTCAGCGACTATATTTAGTAACTATTGCGTTTGAGGATTCAGGATAAATAAATATCATAAGCCAGTGCAAACGAGCCCTAGTCACGCTTGGTCACTGTATCCCTGACATTTCGCGAGTTGTACGAGGCCGCTCACATTTATTCACATAACATTTCTTGCTCCGCGCCTCGATCTCCCGATGGATCCTGATTTCCGATTAATTCCCACTTTCACTCTTACACAGATATATTGAATAATATTGCGAATTCCCAGACATCGATGCCGTCACAATAATCTTCAATCGATTGCCAACTAATCATGATAAAGTTTTGCCAGATCAAAGATCGCTCCCCCGATTTAAGGACACATTCTTCAATAGACCGATCACAACTACGTTTCACCGATCCTTCTTCACCGTTATGTTTCGCATTTCTATAATTCACTGTATGTCATCCAAGCCTATGATGGCCTGTTATGTCACCAATTTTTACGTCACTGAATATTTCAGAAGAAACTTTTCAGGAATGAGCAGTAATTTGGAAGTTGAATCGAAGAACGACACGATTTATTTCTTGTATAAGCAAGATTTTATCTGTAACTATCTACTTATGGATATTATTTAATATTTCATCACAGCTGTGTGATTACAAAATTAGTTTGATAACGCTACTACATAACACCTACAAAATTTTGATAATGTTTGTGAGAAATTTTAATACTGTACATTGATTTTTGTGAAGGTTGATGATAAACGAGGATCAGACCTGGTGGATGCTTTTTATTTTCTTTAAAATACATTTGAATACTCCTTTTGAAATCAGGAGGTATCAGATAGCCGAAATTATATATCATAGAGAGTATTTTCGACAAAAATTGCAAGACCTCATAGCAGATGAAATGTGCTTTACGAAGAATATAAATATTTATCTGAAAACAGTCAAAGCTAGTATTTTGCTTGAATTTTGATTCAAATTGCATAATGGAAGATCTATGCTAGCCAAGTAGGCTTGGGGATAACTGCGATTTCTGTATAATCGACCGATTTACATTTACATTCGTACAGATTTCTGTCTTACCGACAGAAGTTAGTTTCAACCGACCACCGCAGATGTCGCTTGTTCTATTTTCACTCCGTGAGATCAGCCAATAGGAAAGAGCATAGCTCCAAAACAAATTTCAAATCCAAAATGAAGCGAGCTGGATAGACCGTTGGAGACAGACCCGTGAAGATTGTATATCCCGCTCGCTAACTAATAACACAATGGTGTTTATCGACATATAATCAATCACCTCTGCGTAAAGGTTTGTTAAGTGAACAAAACTGCGAGTGAATGACCCCTAAATACGATGACTCCTGTCGACCTAACGCGTCTTATGTGTCTATTGTGTGCTCTGAACTAACCCAAGCTTCGATGTGAAAAGATCCCATAATAATTACACGACAGGAAACGCCTCCCAAAAATATTTCTCAAAACTCGATCAACATGGACGGATCCAGCGAACCGATAGCCGTACGTGTTGCGCGTATAAACAACATGATATTGGGAAAAATACCCGGCCAAACGTCTCACTCAAATACCGGTAAATTCTTAGCCAGAGAAGGCCTCCTCGATGCAGTTACACTTCTATACGACGAATGTAACAACGAGACAATGCGGCGAGACAAGAACGTCACTAAATTCTTGGATAAATGTAAGTCTTCTTATTTCATAAATGTAATGATTAAAAATCGTTGTCAAACGATCCAGTACACAATGAAATTTCTAGCACTGGTGAAAACTGATAAAATATAAAAGTTCCAACGAAACTGGTCTCTTCTTTCTCCGATCTACAAAAAAAAATATAACAGCCTCATATTCGTTCCTCAGATCGGGATGTGATGATCGACACGCAACGGCTCAGAGTAAACCTTTCAGATTTTGAAGTAAAGAAGTTAATTGGTCGCGGACAATTTGGGGAGGTACAATTGGTGAAAGAAAAACAAACCGGGGATGTTTATGCTATGAAAACATTGAGGAAATCAGAGACCCTTAAACAAGAATCGATCGCTTTGTACGAAGAAGAAAGAGACATTATGGCAGAGGCGATATCCCCTTGGTTAACAAAACTTCAGTACGCTTTTCAGGACAATACGACTTTATACTTTGTCATGGAGTTTCATCCGGGCGGAGATTTAGCTGCTTTATTAGACCGTCACGAAGGCTTCATAGGAGAAGATCTTGCCAAATTTTATCTCGCAGAATTAACTCTCGCAATTCATGCTTTACATGCTATGAATTACGCGCACAGAGATATTAAACCTGATAATGTGCTGCTGGATAGACTTGGGCACGTTAAATTAGCCGATTTTGGTTCCGCAGCTAAACTCGGAACAAAAGGCTTGATTTCCAGCCACATGCCAGTCGGTACGCCGGAATATATCGCCCCAGAAGTTCTGCGATCTATGGAAGGTACTTCAAAGAATAAAAGGCCGTCTTCGTACGGCAAAGAATGTGACTATTGGTCCCTAGGCATTGTGGCGTATGAAATGGTCTATGGGAAGACTCCGTTCGCTGGAGACCAGCTCTTGGTCACTTACTGCAACATAATGAATCACAAAAAGAATTTGAACTTCCCTGAAAGAGGTTCGACAAGTTTTAGACACTGCGTGCGCGGCTTGTTAGCAGATGCAAACGCGCGTATGACACATGAGCAGATTATGCAGCATCCATTTTTTTCGAGCATCGATTGGAGCAACTTGAGACTGAAAGTGCCGCCGATAGTTCCTTTGGTTAACGGGATAGACGATACTTCGAATTTTATAGTTGTTGACTCCGAACCACCGCAAGCAACTCATTCGGAGATTTGTCCCAGCAGCAAAGGATTTACAGGGAGAAATTTACCATTTTTGGGATTCACTTATACCAAGCAATTGTCTGGTCAGACAAAACAGACCTCGAAAGAAAAATTGGAGCTTGAAACACAGCTAGAAAATAAAAGGAAAGAGCTGCAAGATTATCAGAAAAAATTACTCACTGTAGAAGACAAGGCTAGTACCAACACTAGGCAATGTTCTAGTCTCGAGTTCCAGTTAGAGGAAAAATCAAAAAGATTTGAAGCTGCTAATAAGGAAAGGGATAAGCTGGAACGCGAATTGACCAAGGCCAGATCTGATATGGCTGGAATGAAGAGGACTTTGGGTACTTACAGTTTGTTTTTCATTTTATGGAGAACTATGAATTTTTTTCGTCAGCGTTTACGAAATTCCTAGAATTCTTTTTTTTCTTAGCTATAAGAGCAATAAATTCAATAATTAAGGCAAGGATTTTCAAATTATAAATCATGTTTGTTTATATTCAGATCTAGAACGCCAGGAGAGGAGGGATTTGGAGACCAGAGCACTGGATTTAATAAAAGGTGCAAAACGCAAGTGGGAGACTGCGGAGAAAGACAAAGTTGCACAGCTCAATAAACACATAGAAGCACAGACTATGAGAATCACAGAATTATGTACATGTAATAATGAAATGACCTCTCGATTGCAAAGAACTGAATGCGAATTGACCACGGCAAACGCAGAGCTAGAAAAATTGAGAGCCTTTCAGGTAAAACACTCGTTTCTAGTATACACTACTACTTTTTTTACTAGAAATTTAACTAATTACATGAATATTCTAATCAATTACAAATTCTTTGCTCAATTGAAACGATATAGAATATGCATAATTGAAAAAAAACTTGTCAAGTTAATATTTCATCCAAATATTGAGTCTCTGGCAATTGAAATGCCTAATAATTCTTGAAATGCGTTATCAAATTTGTTTCATTGATAGGTACAATACAAGGAATCTCTGGCAAAGACAAGAGAGCTGAGTCGTCAAAGTGTAGCAGGGGTAGAAAACAAGTTAGAAGAAATGGCATCTCGTGCTCACAATCAACTGGCTGATATAAGAGCAAAATTAGAAGTAGAAACAGCGAAGAATATAGATTTAGAAACCCAGCTACGAAATGAACAAGACTCGAATCACTGTCGTCAATCCAGACTTAACGTTGCTTTAGAATTGTGTCAAAGCGAGTTGAAAGATTGTCAAGAACAATTGAGAAGTATGCAAGCTAGTATACCCGCTAGAGACGCGGAAATCGAAGCATTGAGGAACCAGCTCAAAGATAGAACCAAGCAGCTGGATGGCATCACTACTAATGATCAGAGAGCTGCAGCTTTACAAGAAAAGTTTGAGAGATTGATGCTTGAAAATGAACAACTGAAACAACAGCTTGATGTAAGGGGGAAAATTTACAATATTTTATAATACATACGTAATAACAAGAAGTTTGATACAATGTTATGCAATTCGAGAATTGATTGATACTTCATTGCTGATTTCGGCTATGATGAAAAAGGCACACGAAGTGTAGAATGAAATATACATGTTTTGGAACGAGCCTAGAAATAATGAAAAAGGCCTGAAATTGTAGAATCCGGTGTAGACCCTTCCGCGAATCTCGTGAAATTTTTTCAAATCTCGTGGGATCATGTGAAATCCTTTGCAATTTTACAGAATCTATATAATCTGTAACATCGATCAAGCCAAGGACCTTATAATGTACAACTATTTACAGTTTGATAATAAAAAACGATCATCCATTATTTTTCAGGTGGCCAAGTCGGACTTAAGTGATACAGTGGTAAACTTGGAGCAGAGCGCATCCCTAGCTCTAGATTTGGAACGAGTATCACAAGATAAGGCTGCATTACAGCGTAGACTTCAAGATACTCTTGAGAAAGAAGGTGATTGACTAACTTTTAGCAATATGTACATTAATGTTTCTTCAATTCATGTAATGTTACATAATGTCTATAATTTTCGTTGCTGTTATTTCACAGAGGAATACCTACGAAAAGTGGGAAATCTGGAAGAACTTTTGCGCCGTTTTGAACATAGCGTGACTAAGCTTGAGGCTGAAAATGTTAGCCTGAAACAATCCGACTACCAGGAGTCTGGAACTGGTGTTATTTCTCTGAAAGAATCTATCCAGAAAAATTCATTTCTGGAACAGCAACTGCAGCGTATCGAGCAGCAGTTACAAACGGCTAGAGAAAACGTAGCTGCAGAACGTCAAGCAGCTAAACAGGCTCAGTCTAATTTGTGGAAAAAGGAAAAAGAGTTATCTGACGCTAACTTGGATAAACGAATCGCAACTCGTGAGGCAAAGACAGCAGAAGAAAGAGTCAAGATATTGACTGATGAAAAACAGAAAATAACTGACAGATTAAATGCCAGAATCTTAGACGAAGAAACCAGATCTAAAAAACTTTTGAAAGAATTGGAAAGCGCCAGGCAGTCGCTTGAAGAAGCCACAAAAGAAGCTTCCCGAAATAAACTACACGCAGATTCAGCACAGAGGGTTAATCTCAAATATTAGTTTTTCCATATTGCCGTGCTTCCTTTCAATAAGCAAAATGAGCTCTTTTTTTTTGCATGTATTGTGTAATTCTCGTCCTAAAAAACAACAAAATTTACTACATTTACTAATATTCTGTATTTTCACAACTGATTTTTTGTTTTCACAGGCGCTTACACAGGCCAACAAGCAAATAGAAGAGCTCCAAAATTCTAGTTCTTCACTGCGCCGAGAACTGGATGGGACACGGAAGCAAATGCGAACAAATCAGGACCGTGTGGATGTTCTAAATACTGAGAATAAACGGCTGACGCTTTCGATAACGAAACTTAACGAAGAGAAAACTCGCTTGGAATCTCAGTTGGAGAAACAGCAACAAGAAGCTAACAGTTATCAAGTGAACATCGATCTCCTAAAAGAAACCTGCACTGTGTTAGAAGAACAGTTGACCGATTATGAGAGATTAACAAGCGATCACGAAACCCGTGAAAATATGTTGATTCAGGACAAAATGAAGCTTCAAAAAGACTTGGATATCGCAGACTCAAAAGTTCGTGAAGCTCGGGTGGCTCAGGACAAGGAAAAAGCACTGCGAGTTGTCGCAGAGCGAGCTGTAGAGAGACTGGAATCTGAAACAAGTGATATAGAGGATGAACGAAACGGACTAGCAGCGCAGAGAGATCAGTACAAGAAACTTGCACAAGAATTGAGTAAGCAAGTCGCTGATTTGTCAAACAAATGCGGAGAGCTAGAATGCGACCTATCCAAAACTAAGCGTGCCTTAGAAGTAACTAAAGGAGAAGCTATCAAAGTCAAAGAAGAGAGTAGCGAACATCTAACCAGATTGCACCAGTTGAAGGAAGCCAATTTTGGATTGATGGCTGATTTACAAGCCAGCGTTGATCAAGGCCAAGAGTTGCGCTCTAGAATTTCAGAACTAGAAGGAGTCTTAGAAGAAATGAGGCAATTCTATCAAGAAAGGGAAGTCAAAGCAGAGGGAACCAGACAGCAACAAACAAAACTGATTGATTATCTTCAACTGAAACTTGAAGAGACTAGCAAGAAAAAAAAGACTGTTTGCGACAAGATTTTCGGCACCAAACAGAAGGAGAATCTACCACCCAGTGGGGCTGGTATGCCGGTCGGCTATCGTGAGCTAGAAAATCAATTGGCTAGAGAACGAGCAAAAGTTAAAACTCTAACTGACCAACTCTTGGCTCTCAGAGCTGCCCAGGCTTCGGCACCAATGCCGTCCAGTCCTCCGTCTCCAGATACTAAAAAGGCTCTACAACAACTGGCTGAGTCTCCAGGTGACACTTTGGCCAGAAGACCATCCCTCCAGAGAATGAGGCACAACATTCCGCACAGATTTGACGTGAAATTGTCTATGCGCACTGGGAAATGTGCCGCCTGCTTAGACTCTATTCAGTTTGGAAAGAATGCTGCTATTTGCAACGACTGCCAAATTATGGCACATCCTAAATGCTCACTCCTTGTGCCAGCTACCTGCGGGCTGCCTGGAGGTTTTGCAAGGCATTTTAGTCAGACTTGGAAAGCTAGCGAGGAAAGCCTTTCTAGCCTTGGTGGCAGTGTTCAAACATTGACCCTAGATCAACCAGATAATGCTGATGTGGTAAGAACTATGTACATTTCATACAAAGATTTATAATGTAAATTGACGTTATGTTTACTAACAAAATCATTGATATCAATAATCACATTGCAGGAAACGGAAAATAATGGTAACCCAGTTGCAATGGAAGGTTGGGTGAAGGTACCAGGTCGCGCGAAGGCGTCTTGGGACAGAAAATACTTGCGTTTAGAAGGTACCTTATTGTGTACCTACGAGCACGAGCCAAGTCCTGGAATGGTACCGATAAACCGATTAGAATTAGGCGAAAAAGAGGGAGTAACTATCTCCGAATCGGTACGTCAAGCAGAAGTCGCCGGTACAGCAAGATCTGATCTACCATTCATACTAAGAGTAGAGGCAGGACCTTCCACTACTTGTTGGCCATCTTCAGGACTGGATATCATGGCTCTTAGTCAGGCTGACAAAAAGTCTTGGCTAAATGCGCTGAGGACTATTGCAAGTCATAATACAGTTAGCAAAGTGGTGCCTAATCATAGATACCAGACTGTGTTGAGGCTGGACAAACATCAAGTATGTGCATACTTATTTGTCGATAAACAATCTGTCTAATTCTATACTTAGATGCCATTTTTCAAAATTGAATGATCGATTTTAAAAGGAAAACAAAAATCTAAATCCGAGTTCGAGTTATATCTGAGCCGTTGAATCATAATAAATACTCCTGACTGTAATTCCCTGATATTTTAGATCATAATATTTTATATTGAATATATTCGGACTAAAGACAAGCTCATTTTTTTCAGCTGGATCTGAACTGTATGACAGAGTTAGGCCAGGAAGGAGTATTGCTCTTGGGAGCAGAAGAAGGACTTTTTTCTTATCGCAGTACACAGTCGAAGAGTCTGACTCGAATTCAAGGTGTTGTAAGAGTTCACCAACTCTCTCTGCACGCTCATTTAGGACTCGCATTAATGATAGCTGGAGAAGACAGGCAACTTGTAGCTTGTGAGCTCAGGCAATTGAAGAGCAACGCTTTAGCAGCAGAATGCTCAAGACCAGCTATTAGAATTGTGCCAATTCTTACCGGTTGTGACAGTTGCCATTTATATCAGCTACAAGGGGACTTACTCTGCGCAGCATCCGCTTCTCACGTAATGTGAGTTAAGAATCATATAAAAATGATATAAAAATGAAAAAAACTGGTGGGCTTTATGAAAGAATAAGGTTCATACGATGCAGAACACTTTTTTATTGTCCGTTTTTTTGCGAACCACTATCCCATATTGTGTTCCAATTGAAAAAATAATAACACTGTATCAATGGTTTTTAATATTTGCAGCCTGCTGAAATGGACGGTCCAAGAAGATGGCGGAGAATTTGTTCCTGTTCGTGAGTTAGCGACGACAGAACCATGTAGCTGTGCTCTCTTCACACGGAATCTATTGATCGTTGGGTGCAATAAATTTTTCCAAATCAATCTCGACGATTATAACATTGATGGTGAATAAAATTTCGTATAATTTTCTTTGAAAATTTATACCTGAAAAATCGAAATCAGCTCATGAAACTTTGAAGATTCACTTTACTGTAATGTTCATGAACCTTTAGGCACAACATAAACAGAATTTTCTGTTACAGAGTTCCCTGACCAGGATGACAGTTCAATGAGGGCTGCCCTACAAGGAGCAGCAAGGCTCGGCAGTTTCCCGGTTGCTGTTCTGAATGTCTCTCATACGTCACAATCAGTTGAATTGCTTTTGTGTTACAATGAATTTGGAGTATTTGTGGATGAAGCTGGACGAAGAACTCGAAATGTAGATCCAACTTGGAGTCACTTGCCTTTCGGCTTCGGTAAGTTGGGCTCAGCACTCTTCACTGAAATAAAAAATAACTTCAGATTTGATAGAAGGTATTCTATGGTATACACCTTGGAAATAAGGCTTTTTAAATTAAAACTTTCAAATTTGTACAGAATATTCTACATCGATATAATTTCAGCGCAAACAAATGATACAACAAATTTAATTTTTAGATACAAAGTTCGTTTAGTTAAAGTTTTTGTTTTGTGAACATTGAAAAAAAAAGTGTGTTACATGCTCACCAGAAAAGAAGACTGAACTTATCTCTATAGTATCTTACTTGTTTGACCCGAAATGACCCGAAATCTTTCAGAATATTCTCTGTAAATTAAAAATATTTTCGATAACCTATGAGACCTGTACCCTGCAACAGCCACTTTTCCTTTGGCAGACTCAATCTATCTTAGGCAAAGTCCACAGAATCTCTAATAATTTCTAATTATGTCTCAAAATACAAGTAATTAGCTGTAAAAATACAAAGTCAATAGAATATTGCTCCAAAGCTTGTCAGTGAGATCGAAAGAAAAACATTTCCATGGCTTATATATATCCCCTTAAGCCATGTGATGTCTATGAATCATTATATGTATATTACTAATATCCTAATGCAGTAAAGAAGATATGACTCATTATTATTATTATTGCATGCACAGGGCTTTGACCCAAAGAAAGTAAAGTTCAACGACTGTGAATGTATCATCCTTGCAGTTGCGTCTTTTTCTATAAAATCTAATCAATTCTGACAATTTCATTTTAGCTTACAGAAAACCCTACTTGTTCATCGTTCACTTTTCATCTGTCGAAGTAGTCAAACTCACAGCAGACTCGTACAGATCTGTGACTAAGAATTCTGAACGTACTTTGGTGGAGTTCAACAATCCACGTTACTTAGGACCAGCAGGAACTAGGGGCATATATATTGCCGCAATAAATTCAGCTTTAGAAATTTTAAAGATAGAAGGAGCGAGCGCTATGCCAAGACGGAGTGATAGTCTTACCAGCTTGGACACGCTGTGAGTTTTACTATTTGTCAAATTTAGTAGTAATTATTTTTGCACATAACTCTATGGAAAAAATTATAACGAAATTCAAAGAGAAGCATCGAATCTTTGAGACTTTCTCAAACAATGGGATTGGCATTTTTAATGATAATGGAAAATTTATAATCTAACTGATCGATGCATACTGATAAACTTGCAGCCAACATGACGAGGAAAGCAGTTCAGACTTCAGTTTTACTTCAAGTCTAATGGAGGCACTAGATGGTCAGGGTAAGAAGGTGCATTTTTCTAACCAGTCGAACCATTAAAAGAGACTCTACACCTCATAAAAATTTACACAAATCGTTATGGATCGTTCTCATATTCTCTGATGGCTCTCTCTTTTTCATCAAGTGTTTTTGTTTTATGTATTAACCTCAGATTGTTACCATGAAGCATGTACGATCAGCAAAAACCGTATTGTAGTAAAAACCAAAATACTGACCTACCGTTCTTAATTACTTAATTACTTGATATAAGATTTTTTGTTCTATTTCTTGATAAGTAACAAATGTTTTAGTACAAAAAAAATAAAAAATAAAAAATAGTCTGTACTGTTTACAGATTGTAAAAATATCAAACTTTAAACTGTTTATTAGTATTAATATAAGTTGGTGATTCTGTAATTTGATATACAGTTTATAATACAAAATAGGTAATAACATTACTAAGATAATAATATAATAATATATTTTTGACTTTTGTATTAGTGCCGGAATATTTTGTAACTTTTTTTAATCACCTGATGATGAGGATTTGTTTAGTTTAATAAAGAATCATTCATATTGTAGTCATAGAGATTTCTTTTTTATAAAATATTCTCCACTGAAACGCACTTTGGTAGTTGAAATTAACTAGTGGTCATAATCTATAGCCATTGTATGTTAAATAATGTGACTTCCCGTCACCCCTGACACTTGCTCAGCTACTGCCTCAATTCATATTCATTAAACATCATTTAATGGTACTTTTAAAGTCTGTTTCTATTATGAAATTATACTACACACCCGCATCTCTGATGCCAAGTTCAACACCCTTTGGAAAAGTTGACTTGTAGTGAGTTTATTTTATTTTTCAGATATACTTCCAGTTTATTCAACCTATTCTGTAGGCAATGTAAACAGACTCCAAAATCAAGCCGCACTATGCGATAATTAGTATTCCTATTTTCGTTTACCCAATTATTGAACATTACAATTCGAATCAGTTATTATTGTTCCTATCTAACAAACTATTTTCTCTCTCTCTCTCTTGGTTTCAATATCAAGATATGTTTGTTGTGAATAAGAAAATAATGAATCAAGATTAATAAGTTATTTCAAATTACAAATGTGTTAGAATCAATCTACCGGTGAATCTTACCTTATGATGTTTGAGTAAAATTTACCGTATAATATTAATCTTTGTAATGAGATCCTTCGAGACCAAGACAAAATAGCGAGTGTTTTAATAGAATTTTCTTATAAAGACTGACTAGACTACGTAAGATGATTAACAATACAAACACAGAAATACTCTGAAATGTATAGAATTCTTAATCTACCAGCTTCTCTGCTGGTGCTCTTGAAGTATACATGCATCTAATACCTCTTTACTGCTACCCACTGGCTTTAAAAGGTACACGCACCTTGGAGTTTAGAAATCTTTATATATTCAATGCCGTACCCTATGCAATTTATGTAGTAATCTTGTGGTAAGCTTCGAGATTATTTTAAGACTAGTTTTGATCAATCATCTGGTTTATTTGCAGAAAAAAATGCATTTCAAATCTGGCCGACGAAATACTTCTCTAGTCGTTTTTTTACAAGTTCCCAGTCGAACCGTTCAACTGAAAGTTATATTGTTGGGTCTGAATCTTTTTCATACATCCTTCTCAAAAAATTAGAGAATTCGTCATTTTTCCTATACTTCTTTATGGACAAATGATATATAAATCTATAATTCATAAAGCTTTTCTGCAGAAAGAGCCAGAAGAATGGAAAGACTGACAAATTCTTATATTTCTCTAGATGGATCCATGGACACATGTATAAAGAGGATTCACACCCGATAATAGAATTTTTAGTTAAGTTGTTTCACTGAGATCTTGCACAAAACGACTAGAAAATCATTTCGCAGGCCACATTCAAGATGCACTTTTACTGCGAGTAAACGAGATAATTAAATCAAACTGATCTTGAAATAATCTCGACATATGCCACTAGATGACAAAATAAATTGTACATGTCTGCACTTTACCGATATCACTGGATATGGCATAAATGTATGTCAATATTTCTAGACCTCAGGGTATAAATATCGACTTGACAGCGTGCAGCAAAGAGGATGCTGAAATAAAGGCATGGAAACTCTAACGTATTTTACAATAACAAGTCTTCACTGTACCCTTGAATTGAGTAACTTGAAATAAAATCATACATTATGATAATATGTATTCATTCTTCAAAGAGAGTTAACAATATGCATGGTCAATGACGTATTGTAAAGGTCATGCCGTTCAATAAGGCCAAAATTTGATGAATTTTGGTAGCTGATTAACAATACAAATGTTATTGGTAGAATTTAACACAATGAAGAATTCACACTGTTTTAACTCTGCATAGATAATGATATAGAAAAGAATATATTAACGAGTTGAAAACTTTTCTATACAAATAAGTATAGAATAAGTCAATGCATTGCAAGTCGTGCCATTCGGTGGGGGAAGCTGCTGTTATAAAAACACGACTGTGTTCAAACGGGTCGTAATTGGTTGGTGGTCTTCGAAACAGCCCTGACTAAAATTTATTTGCTTATTTAATAATTTTTAAATATAAGTGTCAGAAACAGTGACTCTTATAAAATTGTGGTGTTTGTTCGAGCCTTCTACGGTACAGAAGTAACAATATGTCGGCTGTAAGTGAAGAAACCAACGGTTACGACGGGGCTATAATGTGGTCCGATACAGAACCGGGTGAAGAAGTGGTGATTTCTGGAATTGCGGGAAGATTTCCGGACTCAGATAATGTTGAGCATTTTCAAGAAAATCTTATGAACAAAGTAGATCTTGTTACTTCTGATGCTCGCCGTTGGGAATTAGGTGAATTATAATAATACTATTTTAACTTAAGACTGAGTTGGCAAGATAAATTCTTGAATCTTCGATAACCGATAGCATTCCGCTCTTTTATAGAATTAGAGGGTCGAATTTTCTCATTCACTACTTATGAATGAAATTTAGACACGAGAGATACCTGAATTCCAAGTCGGTACTTTAATCTAGAAACAATGAATACGAGGCAATTTGGCCGTTTGAATATATCTAACTATAATTGCTACCATTTACAGATCATCCCGAAATTCCCCAACGAACTGGAAAGATAAACAACGTGGGAAAATTTGATTCGCTATTTTTCGGAGTACACTTCAAGCAAGCACACACCTTGGATCCTATGTGCAGAATGCTGTTAGAACATGCTTATGAAGCAATTATTGATGCTGGCGTTAATCCACGTCAGCTTCGTGGGACCAACACTGGTGTCTTTATCGGTGCCTGTTTCTCTGAATCAGAAAAAACTTGGTTCTATGAAAAGCTCCAGGTTTGAAAATTTATCTTTCACTCCCTGATCATTTTCTCAAATTAATTTCATACTCTGAATAATTGTAGGTCATTCTGTTCTGTCAAATCTGTTATTTTCATTCCTGGATTCGTACATCTATGATTTATTTTGAGCCTGATAAAGATATTGATACAAATTAAATGACCACTCAGGTAAACGGATTCGGTATCACCGGCTGCAGTCGTGCGATGTTGGCGAACCGAATCTCTTACTGGTTGGGATGTAACGGACCTAGCTACACCATAGATTCAGCATGCAGTTCTAGTCTGTTTGCTATAGATCATGCTTACAGAGCGATTAGAAGTGGACAGTGTGACGCTGCCCTTGTGGGCGGTGCTAATTTGTGTCTTCATCCATATGTGTCCCTGCAATTCTCTCGCCTTGGTATGATTGATATCTCGACACCTAGCTAAGATATAAAAATGATTAATTCTGTCATCACACAATGATTCGATTAGGTGTTCTATCTCCTGACGGACGTTGTAAGTCGTTTGACGCCGAAGCAAATGGTTACACACGAAGTGAAACTGTGGCTATGATTTTCCTCCAAAAATCAAAGGATGCTAAACGGATTCATGCTCGAGTTGTACATACTAAAACAAACTGCGACGGTTACAAGGAACAGGGCATCACCTTTCCATCAAGCGTAATGCAAAGTGCATTATTAGAACAATTTTACCAAGAGTGCAACATCCCACCGTCTAGTTTGGCTTTTATAGAAGCACACGGTACTGGAACCAGAGTTGGAGATCCTGAAGAAGTGAATGCTCTGGAGAAGGTATTCTGTCCCGGTCGAACTACTCCGCTACGAATTGGCTCAATTAAGTCAAACTTAGGACACTCTGAACCAGCTAGTGGGCTTTGCTCCGTTGCTAAGGTATCGCTTATAGTTCATATCTATGTCTGTTTCTGTTCATGTCTCACTCGTGTTTTTGCGAAATTGACAACGGTGTCGTACGAACATCCATAGAACAGCCACAGTATGACAGCTGCCGTTACATTGTCTGTAGGTACGGTCGTATCACTGCGTTGTCAGTTTCGAAAAAACACGAGCTGCCTCTCTGTATATTTATTGGTGAGAGATGTATGTGCAATGTTCTGTGTAATGGACAAGTATTTCACATTCAAAGGTGATAGTTGGAATGGAAAGTGGTCTCATTCCACCAAATTTACACTATAATCGTCCTCGGGAAGGAGTCAAAGCATTAGAAGATGGTCGTATTCAAGTTATAACTGAACCAACACCATGGGAAGGAGGATACGTTGGTATAAACTCTTTCGGTTTCGGAGGTGCCAATGCTCATGTTTTATTAAAATCAAATCCAAAAGAAAAATCCGATGATGCTATACCCAAAGACGATTTACCAAGACTTGTCGTTGTGTCTGGTCGAACAGAAGAAGCTGTTACAACATTATTAGATGGTGTATGTGGAATTGGGCTATTATTTTCAATCTACTTATTGCAGTAAACATGTTCACAAAACTCAATTAACGCATACTGCATAATAATAGCTTGAAAGCAGACCAGTCGATGTGGAATATATCAGTCTCTTTCACGACATACATGCCGAAGAAACTCCAGGCCATTTATACCGCGGATATACAATTTTGCCAACCAAAGGATTACCGGAGAATAAAATACGAGATGTTCAGCACTATCCTGGTGCTAAACGCCCTGTGTGGTTCGTGTTTTCTGGAATGGGATCGCAGTGGCCTGGAATGGGTAAATATTAGTAGACAGCAAGCTATTTTCTTACTAGTAATAAACCTTTATAATGTGAAATATTTGCTTTCGTATCAAAACTCGTGTTTGTAGCTTCTTGTTCTGAAAACAGAGAAAGTTATTCTAGCCACCCTGAGAATGAAAAGTTCAATTTTCTAAGATCTCCATGTTTTGAGATTCAAAGAATCACCTCCAACCATTGTCAGACAAACGTCTGGATGTGTGTGATCAACTTTTTGTTGAATGATATTGCAAGAAGGAATAAGCAGATGCCATCCTTCCTTGTATCAATCAATGGGGTTCTTTCTAACTTAGAACCGATTATATTTTCGATCTGATCGGTCCAGTAGTTTTCAAATTATTCAAAAACAAAATTTTGAGAAAAAAAAATTTATTTGATGATATCTCGAGAACTGATCAACGAATTTTGTTGACTCTCATCTCAATTAATAGGATCAGCTCCAACTTTAATGTGGTTGAATTTCGCAAATAATCAATCCAGTAATTTTTATGTTGAAAAAAAAATTCAACTCTTCGTTCATAATATTCTCTTTCTATTATTCAAACCTTGTAGTATTATTTGAGCTTGAAAAATCCGAACAAGCTCTAGAGCTGGTCGATCGAGGTCAGCCAACTTATCTGCTTGTTCTGCATATACCTATTACGTTAGAAATCCATTCACGTATTACCTAATCTCTGTTTTCATATCCAACAGGAGAGGCTCTATTGAAAATTCCTGTATTTGCCAAAGCCATTCAAAAGTGTGATGCCGCTCTAAGGCCACATGGAGTGGACCTTATGGATATTCTGACCAACAAAGATCCAAAGACTTTTGATAACATCTTGAACTCATTTGTCGGTATCGCTGCAGTACAGGTACAACCATTGTTCCTCCAGATATAATCGATGTACCAACAACGAAGCGGTGTTTACTCTTTGCCGATTATGGAGTCTGGTGGATAATAAACATGTATCTTTCTGTTGATTCATAGGTCGGTTTGGTAGATGTACTAGACTCCATAGGAATCGTACCAAATAATATAATTGGGCATTCAGTGGGAGAGTTGGGATGTGCATATGCCGATGGTTGTTTCACTGCAGAGCAGATGGTTCTGGCAGCGTATTCCCGCGGTCTAGCTTCGATAGAAACTGAATTAATTCATGGATCCATGGCGGCTGTTGGACTCGGTTATAACGAGATAAAGGTTTTATGTCCACCCGATATAGAAGTTGCTTGTCATAATGGTCCTGAAAGTTCGACGATAAGTGGGCCGGCAGAATCTATGAAGGAATTCGTTGCCAAACTACAGGCAAATAATATTTTTGCTAAAGAAGTTCCGTGCAGCAACATCGCCTACCACAGTCGCTATATCGCAGCAGCAGGCCCGAAACTGTTAGCTTATTTGGAAAAAGTTATTCCAGAACCCAAACCTCGCAGTACAAAATGGCTAAGTAGCTCGGTGCCGCGTAACAAGTGGACAACCAGTTCAGCCCAACTATGCTCGCCTGAATATCATACAAATAATCTACTAAGCCCGGTTTTGTTTGAAGAAACTTCATACTTGATACCCAAAAATGCGATAACTATTGAAATAGCCCCACATGGTTTGCTCCAGGCCATTTTACGCAGGTCCTTGAACGAAAACGTGACTAATATTGCTCTGACAAAACGCGGACATAAGGATAATGCAGAAGTTTTACTTCAAGCTATCGGAAAGATTTATGAAGTCGGTCTACATCCGCAATTGTCTAATTTATACCCAAAAGTCGAATATCCGGTGAGCAGAGGAACCCCGCTGATTTCTCCCCTGATACGTTGGGAGCACTCGGACGACTGGTATGTAACTTCGTATAGGATGCAAGAGAAAATTGTTTCCGGAGAGCGAGTTGTTCAAGTAACTCTCACTGACGAAGATTATGAATGGATGGCAGGGCATGTTATTGATGGAAGAAATTTAGTGCCTGCAACTGGTTATTTGGCATTAATTTGGGAGACCTTGGGTATGATGAGAGGAGAACTGTATACCGAAGTGTCAGTTGTTTTCGAAGATGTTAGGTTCCATAGAGCAACGACAATCCCAAAAGAGGGTAGCGTTGAATTAACGCTTATGCTTCAAAAAGGTGCGACCAACATATAAAAAATCTTTCCCTTAATCATAGACGAGCCTTAAAGCATTATGTTAATAAAGATTCGGCTCTTTTCAGGATCGGGCAGATTTGAAGTTGTCGAAGGCGGTACTGCCGTTGTGACAGGCTTAATTCGTCCTGTTTCAAGTCCAGGACAGGAGCGTGTCAATACTGAAATGTTGGACATTGACGACGAGGAACTAAACGCAACAACCAGGGATATTTATAAAGAGTTGCGTCTCAGAGGCTACCAATACACAGGAATCTTCCGTGGGCTAAAGAGAGCGTCTTCGAAAGGAAATAAGGGGCTTATATCATGGGTAAACAATTGGGTAGCCTTTATGGATAATATGCTACAAATACAGATACTCGGACTTGATACTAGAGGATTATTTGTTCCCACGGGTATTCAGAAGTTGGTAATAGACACAAAGACGCACTTAAATCAAATTCGGAGTATGCCTGACGATGACAAAGGTAAGAACTATGCTCACCAGCTCAACAATAAACAAAAATACGAATTTGGTTTCATTGTTTATTTATATATTCATTTATTGTTGCAGCATTTGCAGTATACTATGATAAAGACTTGAATATTATTGTATCTGGCGGAATAGAAATAAGAGGATTGAAGGCCAGTGCTATTGCTCGTAGAAAACCAGCAGGAGAACCCGTTCTCGAAGAATTCAAATTTGTAGCACATAGAGATCGAGCTAAAATGCCACTAGAAATGATAACTCGTATCGCCGTACACATAGCTCTTGAAAATCATATTGATGTCAAAATACAGACAATTGAATTAATCGACGAAGCAACCAACAAATCACCTGAAAATTTGAGTTCGCCTTTGATCCAGCAAGTCCTCAGTGATTTGCCCCTACTACAAGCCGACGTCAATATTATCGCACCCATCGACAAATTTTCTGAAGCTGATTTACCTTCTACTATTACTATTTCTGACTTGACAAAATTAGCTAGTGAACACACAGCCTTGATAGCAGTTGGTCACGGCACTCTTGCAAATAAAAATAACAAGATGTTGAAACAGGTGCGAACGATATTAAAGGACGGAGGTTTCTTCCTGGCCAGAGAACCACTGAATGCTGATAGTGAAGTTTTCTCGACTATAAATAGAGAAGGGTATGATGTGATTCTAGAGAAACAAACTGATCAAGAATTGCTGCTCTTACTTCGTCAGAATGCGAAGCTACCTGAAATAACAGCAGTTATAAAAATCAACAATAATGAGTTCTCGTGGCTCTCTGAGCTACAAGCTGCTCTGAATGCAGAAAAAGAAAAGGAAGGCAGTAGCCACAATCGAATACTTGTTGTGGGTGAAGGGGACTTTGAAAATGGGCTTTTAGGATTGGTAAACTGCTTACGCAGAGAACCAGGTGGCAATGTTGTACAAGCGCTGTTGATTCAAGATATGCAAGCTCCGAAATTCTCCTTGGAGAATCCATTATATGCTGAACAATTGAAATTAGACTTGGCGCTCAACGTTTTACGTCCTGGAAAATCGTGGGGGACGTATAGATTTTTCCCATTGCAACCATTGGAAGTACAGACTGTTTATCACACACGAATAAACCAGGTCACACGTGGCGATTTGAGTTCGATTAGGTGGGTAGAAGGTCCAATTAGGCCCAGTCTGCAGCAAGACAAGAATTTAACGAGGATTGCTTATTCGTCGCTAAACTTCCGCGATGTTATGCTAAGTACAGGAAAGTTAGCATCAGAAGTTATCGGAGCTACAAGAATAGAGCAAGAGAATATTATTGGTTTTGAATTTGCTGGAACAGATCTGGATGGTTGTCGAGTTATGGGAATGATTGGAACTGGAGCCATCGCCAATTTATGTATCTGTGACAGAGACCTGCTTTGGACAATACCTGATGAATGGACTCTAGAAGAAGCAGCCACAATTCCAGTCGCTTATGCAACAGCCTACAGTGCGCTTTACCTGAGTGGTAAAATGAAGAAAGGAGATAAAATTTTGATACATGCTGGAACTGGTGGCGTCGGCCAAGCAGCTATCATGTTAGCTCTGCACGAAGGATGCGAAGTTTTCACAACGGTTGGAACGTCGCAAAAACGAGAATTCATTAGGAAACAGTTCCCACAAATTGATGACAATCATATCGGAAATTCTCGAGATACAAGCTTTGAGCAATTGGTACTGCGCCAAACGCAAGGGCTCGGAGTAGACATTGTTTTGAATTCCTTGGCAGAAGAAAAGTTGCAGGCCTCGGTTCGTTGTTTAACAAATGGTGGGCGGTTTTTGGAAATTGGCAAATTTGATCTTGCCGCAAACAATCCGCTTGGAATGGAAGCGTTCTTGAAGGAGATCAGTTTCCATGGCATTTTGTTAGATACCTTGTTTTCTGACACCAGTGACAGAAAGTTAGAATTGGCAAGAATGATTGACAATGGCATAAAGAATGGTGCTGTCCAACCACTTGTCAGGACTGTCTTTGCGATGGACCAGGTTGAAGCAGCGTTCAGATATATGGCAGCTGGAAAGCATATTGGCAAGGTTTGATACTCTTTTCACTAAGCATTTAATTGAATGAATTAACATCTGAGTTCATGTAAATAATGTATACTTTAGATGGTTTTCAAAAGTATGAATTGAACATTGCAAATCTTGAAATACTTTTTATGAACTAGCTGCTGAATATTTATCATTGATAGATGTCCTGCCATTTTTCAAAGAACATATTTTCTATTTCTTAAGTGTGAGGGAGCTCAAGGTTGAAGCTTACTAATCAAATAATTCACTTAGGTGATTCTGAAAATCGACGCTACGGATGAAAATGGTTCGCCGCTACTTCCTCTTGCGTTTCCTCGCTATTATTGCTCAGAGAATTGCAGTTATCTTATTCTTGGCGGCCTAGGCGGGTTTGGTCTTGAGCTTGCCGATTGGCTCGTACTTCGTGGAGCTAGAAAGCTAGTCCTCACATCGAGGAAAGGGATCAGTAACGGATATCAACAAATGCGTATTAATCTTTGGAAGAGTTACGGCGTTGAAGTTTTAATTGTTACGGGTAAAGATGCCTCGATACATGAGGATTGCGAAGCAATTTTGAAACAGGCAACAGCACTTGGCCCAGTAGACGCTATATTCAATTTAGCTGTAGTACTAAAGGACGGCTTATGGGAAAATCAAACGCCGGAGTCATTTGAAGAATCCTTCAAAGCAAAGGCCTGGGCCACGAAGCAGTTGGACAAACTATCGCGAATATTGTGTCCAGATCTTCAACAGTTCGTGGTATTTTCATCAGTATCATGCGGCAGGGGTAACGCAGGACAGATAAACTATGGAATGGCCAACTCGATAATGGAACGAATATGCGAAGAACGTGCGGCAGAAAACTTGCCGGGCTTAGCTATTCAGTGGGGAGCTGTTGGAGACGTTGGATTAGTCGCAGAAATGCAGGAAGATTTTAAGGAAATTGTTATCGGCGGCACTCTACAGCAAAAAATATCTTCATGCCTAGAGGAACTCGATGGTTTCTTACAACGCAATAGTACGATCGTTTCCAGTATGGTAGTGGCTGAAAAAAGGGCTGGTAGTTCTGGGGCGACAAATATTGTTGACGCGGTCGTAAACATAATGGGTACAGTAAATTAAATATCTACTTTATCCTTACATATCTTTTCTACCCTTATTCTGTTTTTTAAACTGCAAATTGATATTCACTGAGCGCAACACATTTATAGGGCTTAAGGATCTGAAAACCGTGAGTCTCCACACGCCGTTGGCGGAACTCGGAATGGACTCTATGATGGCAGTTGAGATAAAACAGACTTTAGAACGTGAATTTGAACTGTTTTTGACCGCCCAAGATATTCGTGCTCTGAACTTCGATAAACTTCAAGAAATAGCTCAGAAACAACTTGAAATAGAGAAGAGCCGCCATAAGAAGGAAATAGAAACAATGGACAATTTAGGTGGCATAAGAATGCTTCTTCGAACTCTGGGCACAGATGAGATTAATAAAGATATTTGCATGCCATTGATAACAAAAGCGGAGGATGGAAGAAGCGAAGTTTTTATAGTACCAGGAATCGAAGGCACTCACACTGTGTTCCAAATGTTGGCTGGTAAATTGAAATCTCCAACAACCTGTTTGCAGCTTGGGAACATGTGTTCGAATTTAACGTCAATTGAGAATATGGTAGACTATTTTATGCCGGTAAGAACAGATTCCAAGATTCTATGATGTTATAAAACAATTGCATCTGATCATTTTTATCATATGCGTGAACATTATGTCTGAAAATTTACAGCATCTCAAAGCGCGGCTCAAAGGTCAGAGAGACTTTGTAGTAGCTGGATATTCCTTTGGAAGTTTGATCGCCATTGAGCTTGTAAGACAACTGGAGTCTGCAGGCCTTCGCGGTCGTCTCGTGTTGATCGACGGTTCCCCGGATTTGATGAAAGCAATTGTTAGCCAGCACCTGAACGGAGATAGTGATGATCAGTTGCAGACGTCCGTATTATTGGGAATAATGGATATTCTAGCACCGTCTGTGACGGCAGAGGTGAAATGAAGTTCTACCTCTGTTTTTACTGATTATTAACCGATTTGTTGCACATGTCTTTTATGAACCTGTTGTGATAAGATGTGAAAAAAATTAAGTTTCGTTGTTTCAGCTCCTTGAAGAATTCACAAATTGCAATACCTGGGAACAGAAGTTCTCTAAATTCGCAGAAAAATTGCCACAAGATAAAAGCCTGAATTTCACATTAGAAGATCAAGAGGCCATATGTACATCTATTTATTATAGAATAAAAGCTGTTGTGAACTATGAATCCTCGGCATTACCACCTCTCAGAACACCGATAACTCTGCTTAGACCCAAGATCCAATCAATACGTTTGATGTCCGAAGATTACGGTCTGGGAGCGGTAAGTTTATACAAAAAATTTGTAGTTATATGAATTTTTGAAGGTACCAACTACCTTACATATCTGTTTCATATCCACTTGAGTACATCAATCAACAATAATAAATATCCTTCTCACAGGTTACCCAGGAAAAGGTAGAAGTACACTACGTAGAAGGCAACCATATGACGATGTTGGACAGTGACAGTTGTGCAGCAGCAATTAACGGAGACCCTCTTGAAGATGCTGCTTCATTCAAGAAATCTATAATGGAAGATGGTGCAAACCTTGCCCCTATTCCTGTAGGTGGCTTTAGCAGAAGCTAAGTGAGAATGATGGTTGATTTAAATTTATATTCTTTTTTATCATAGATTATTTTTCGGAAGAAATCTTTTTTTTTTCAATACTTAATAACGGAATAATGAAAAAGTAGACTTTCTAGATAGTTTCTATAAAGTATCTGATTAAGATGCATCTCAAACCAGAAATAACCAGTCCGATGGTCAAAACGTAACTGTTACAATTACTTTCTATCACGAGGTCACTACAGAATTTACTATGCCAATAAAATTTGATTCCATACTTCAAGAAACAAATAAGGAATTATCAATGTATATTATCCACAATAATATTATAAGACTTGACTTACGAATTGATGTTCGATATGGAAATAATAGACACTTCATTATTTTTATGCATCCACGTTTTAATGTAAAACAGACTATACATACATATATAGGAAGTGAATATTAATTTTCTTTCACTGTCTGGTCCTACTAAAAATTAAGCAAATTCTTTTCAACATTTGTCACACACGTTCACACATGTATTTTGATATAATCATACTTCATGTATTCCGAAAAAAAGAAAAAAAAAATTGCTACTTGTTATGACTACGTTAATGATTCAAATTAGTTCCTCACCCACGAATTGTTTTCTTTTTTTTTTTTTTTTCATCCTTTTTCTTTCTTATCTTAAATATTAGAACAAAACGTAACGAAATTAAATTCAATGATCAACTAACTGGCAAAGTTGGGCGGTTAATTAGGTAATCCGCCTCTCTTATGAACAGCAAAACAGGATTTGATGATTTGATGAAACATTTCAATATACATATAATGAATACTTCTACTGCCATGATCATAATTTTCGGCAATTAGAAGTACCAAATAATAATAATAATGATTGAATAAAAAACAAGACTTCTGATTGCTGATATAACGCATTGAAAAATCAAAGAGTAATAAATTTTACATATAGGCATATCTTTTCTCTTATTTTAAAGCTCCATTGGCTCGAGCTGTGCAGTAGACTGATTCAAATCAATATTAACATTATTATTGTTATTGTTATTATTGCGATTATTGTTGTTGCTGTTATTATTGTTGTTGCCATCTTCAACAAAACTTCTAATTTGAGTTGGTGTATCTCGAGGTGTCGGGAGAACCCTCGCAAGGTGTTTACTAGGTGGTTCCCAAAGAACTAATGCCATAGATGGACGCTCCCTGAAATTGATAAAATCTTGTTAAAAACACGTTCAAATTCAAGAACAAAGTAAGCGACACCTAACATCATTTAGTCTATATCAAACAATGAAAATAATTGGTTACTTCTCCTGACAAACAGCTTCTTATTCTGAAGATTCCACAGATTTGTGAATGTTTGTCGACTATTGACGAAACTTACAGTTTAGATAAGAGCGAAACAGGGATGAGGGGTTCTTCATGGAGTCGTTTTAGCTCCTCAGAAATGACCAGCCTTGGTTGCCTACAGTCATTCGGATCTACATCAACAGCCTCAGCGCCTTCCATGTCAGAGTTAACGTATCGAGAACTGCTGCATGTGGGAGAGATTGATTCGCGATCAGCCGAAGTTGAAGGAGAGCAATTTTGGCTCTGATAGTTAGAACTTATATGAAGTCCTTGGAAATGTGAAGCCATCTTTTCCTCCGTTATAAACTGCTTGGCTTGTCTTCTGTAGTAAAGTACATTACATATTAATCCTAGTAATATTTAAACGTTTCTTTTTATCCTCAACCCTTGAAATTCCAAAAATATTCCTACGTATCCGTTATGTCCGGTGTGCTCAATTTTCTCTTATGATGCAGCGAAGTTACTCCATATGCAGGCTGACTTCTCTCACCGGTAAATCTTATCAGATCTGGCTGCTGTAGCGCCGGTACACTCCAGGGCATAGTCAGCGCCGGTACTTGCGGCATTTGTAACCAAGGTCCACCTTGTTGCGGTGAATTTTGTTGACCCATCATGTGTTGAAATATGGACTGTGGAGTATGGAGGTTAGCTCCACCCATTGTACTCTGTATCGGAGGGTCGAGATGGTATTGCATAGCCATTGCTACTGAATTTGTTCAATTTTTCTTATGATTTTTTTTTTTTAAGTTTCTTACAAAAAATCACGTTAATTGACTTATAGTCCTATTCGATCAGTTGTGATGGAATTTTCTTTTTTTTTTTTTTTTATCAATCAACGAAGAGTTTGTATACAATATTTTTGTAATCGTGATTATGCTTTGAGGTCTGATTCTTCTATAAATCGAGACGCTCTCTAACCTCTAAATATATCGCGTATTGTAATGTTGTCAGAGAAGTTACCGATTATAATATAAACGCGATGGACGAATAGAGGAAGTTGAAATTGTTATGAAATACGAACGTTAGCGCGATCTTTGTAGTTAGTGAATGTGACAAACAAAAATTGAGCTTTGAAAATATTTTGAAAGCTGTTGTTCCTTTTTTCTGTTTTGTTTTATTTCTACGAAATGAGTGAATCAATTTTTGGTAAAATTGTAAGCATTCATTCAATGGTGTATTATAAACATTTCCACACCTACCGAGATCGTGATGTACGAATCTATTTTCGTTTCAACAAGTTTTAAAGTTAGATAAATAACAGAGCACTTGATTGTTTTTCACAAAAATAAAACCCAGCTCTCACATCAGTATCTTTTCACTACGTTCATTGACCCAGAAACTGACACAAACTTTAAAAACGACAACAAAAAATGACGTCCCTGCACTTTCTCCGCGCACACTGTTCGATTGTTGGACTTGAATCGATGTAAAGCATTTGAGTTGAGATCGTAGTGGTGGGGTAAAAGTCAGCCGGTAAATTCTCGAATATCTACTCGAAGTCTCGATTCTACTAGAACATTTTTCATAATAAAGAACTTGTTGAACATATGTAACGCGATGCTTTGTAGGTTGAGATGTCAATGAATAATACAGTAAAGACACATGTTTCGATTAAGAAAATAAATAAAAGTTTATCGCTTGTGTCAAACGAACTCTTACGTAAAATATCCGACAACTTTGCAAATGAAAATAAATGTAATTATCGGTAGTCTCAATCCCTATTACACTTTAAATAATATTACAATAATTTTTTGAAAATTTATTTATTCACTTCAAGTTTCGGACGAATCATTGCTTCAGCTGTACGGTATATTTGGTACAGTTTTCGAGCGCGCTTTAGAACTACACGAACTGGGAAGAGTGACGAAAATTCATCCCGTCATCATTGAGACTGGAATTTCAAATGACAGAAACGATTCCCGTTGGCTGTTACAAGTAAAGGGTATTTCTGGTGAAATATACACCTTATTCCCAGAAGTCAACTTCTGCAACTGTGCAGCGTTCAGGTATAACATTAAAACAGAGAAACCAAAGACAGGAAAAGGAACGTTTGTCATTATATTTTTCAGGTATCACGTTCTGAACGATCAAGCTGCGCATACCTGCAAACATATCTTAGCAGCTTGGCTGTCTTCGGTTGACACCAAGAAACTGTGCAGCCAAGAGGTCACACATGCACAATTTCGTGATCTATTAAAATTCCAGATATTATTTGAAGAAAATGATCCTTGAAGCAAAGAATTATCAACTTGTTGCAAAGCTAAGGAATCTCAAGACTGTTGTACAGTTGCTCAAGGCTGTTAATTTCAAAGAGGTAGTCACTTCTCCAATCAATCACCATTTTTCATTTTTGATTGGCATATCTTAGTTATAAATTCATTTGACATCATCCATTGATATTATAGTTGAGATATATTTCCAGACGGCTACATGTTTCGGTACACACAATGGATTGAAAGTAACAGTGGAAGATGCAAAATGTATGCAAGCCAGCGCTTATATACCGACTGAAATTTTTGAAGAGTTTCATTTGAAGGATGATGTTATATTTAGAATTAATTTGTCCGTATTAGTCGAGTGTTTATGTATGTTCTGGGGCAATATAAACACTCAGGATAGCTCCGTTGCTCTTCAACTTTTCTATGAGGTTTGTAGGGGGCGACAATAGCTTGGAAACTTTATCAGAAGAATCTTGGCGCTCAATTATCAAGTTTGTTTCTGCTTTTTTAGGGGACTGGACATCCTGTAACTGTACTTATCGAGAAAGACGGTATAATAACGGATTGTTCACTGAAAACGCAGGAGCCAGATGAATTGCTAGACTTTAATCTTGCCCAAGAAAATGTGTTGAACAAAGTTTTACTTAAAACTGAATTACTCAAGGATGTTTTGTCCGAATTAGATCCAACATGCGATGTGTTGGAGGTGATTGATTGATTCGTTAATATCTATATCAAATAATTCAAGTTTTTAATTGAAAAAATTGAATTTGATTAACTCTTATGGAACTGAAATTGTTATCTTCATGATTGCTATCGTTTTTTCCTCAGCTTTTATTGTCACCTGAAGCACCATACCTCAGAATAAGCACAGACGGAGTAGCTGGCGAGTGCCAGGTCGAAGTCCCTCGCGATAGCAATCTAATAGAAAATTTTCAATGCAACACAACAGCCAGTTCGTGCTATAAACTCTCGCATATTAAGCCCGCTATGAAACCTTTGTCCTGTGCAATTATGGTCTCGATTAGAACCGACGATTGCGGATTATTGTGTTTCCAGTATATGGTCAAAACTGAAGATGGACATACTTGCTATGTAGAATATTATGTAAGTTGTTCGGATTCTCAAGATCCAACAGAAACCTTTACTCTTCATTACTTGTTGATGGGGTTGGCATGAATTGAACCAAATGATTTAAATTGTGGTTCAAATCATTATATTAATTTTTAGTTTTCGTTCAGCCACCTTGCATTTTTATCTGTTTCATATTTCGTGTTTACTATTCCGCCGATTAATTATAAACTGCTGAAATTGTAGATAAAATATCGTTCAGACGTTGATAACTATAAACTATACTGCACCGTAATGATCGTAGAATTTATTTGTACTTTATTTCTTTTTTCAGATCTCTCCCGTTGTAGACATGGACGAATAACATACATCAGTTGATTAAAACAATTACAGTGCGAATTGTTAAGCCTGTGCACCACTACTCAGTTGCCAATAGATACGATTGGCATTAGTCAATTATTTTCAATGACTGGTAAAATAAATTTCTCATTTCATACTGCATTTAACTAATGTAAAGAAAGTTCAGATATTTTGTATTGTGTACTCACCAAGTTGGGCCTTTTATTATGAAACTTGTAAATAATAAACGGAGTTTTCTGTTATAGCTACTACCAAGAAAACCTCATGAATTAAATTCTTCAGTATAAAGAGTTAAAGGTTGCCATTGATTGCCAAAAATAATATATTATAGTAACAAAGACTGTACTTCAGCTGAATCTTGTGTATAAATTTTCCAGTTTTATTCTCGAAGGTAAACACGAGGTGAATGAATATAAAACCGTGACTTCAACAGAGATTGCTTAGGCCTGCCTTTACTCCAATGAGTAAACCCAGTTAAAGCGGTTTTTAATAAACAGCAAAGATATATTTATACAGATTGATGCCAAAAGACATCTTCATTAATGTCAAAAGACAACGACGAACAACAATACTTCCAAGTACAAACAGTTGCCTCGTCCCTTAAACTGTCATATTATTTATCATTTAAGATCATCTCCTCAGTCACTATCGTCGGTATTTCGCGGGGGTCGTGTTAAAGGCCGACGACTTTCTTCATCAGATCCATAAATGACATCCTCATCCGATTCATTGATCATTGAGAAGGCTGGGTTATCCTTCGTTATCGAAGAATCTAAAAATCAAACATCATTTTAAACCCCATATCTTATTGGCATCCAAAGTATTCAATGAATACACCGGATGGCTTATAATTACACGATTGCTTCATTACTCGATTACTCACGTTGTCCATATACCTGCTGCAGAGCTGGCGCATAAACATATGCCATTGTATAAAGATAGAAGTTCAGAAGGCCATAAAGCGCCATAAACTGAGCAGAAGTTCTGTAGTATGTCGAGAGTCGCGAAGCAAAACTATCCTCGAATACACCGGTACCAAAATGCCGGGCTGTAACCAGTGTGCAGACCCCGGCGACCACACCGGCCAAAAGCGTTAAGAAACGGAGTCGCAGATCTGCGGAAATTTAATAAAACATAAAAGATAAAGTCTTCGATGATTTCAGAACGAATAGTAATTTCGGGCGTATAGAAATTTTGGTTTTTGAATACGTATACTAAAGCCGCGTTAGACACATAAGTATAGTCGACGCCCTTGATACCAGGTTGACTAATATCAATAAGTAAATGAAATAAATAAAGAGATTTGGGGTAACATAATGAATTATTTTAGCCGCTTATACGCTTCTATATTCTTTTATGGATCTTGTGTTTTCTGAAACAGAATTCTTCAAAAATCTAAAAACTATAAACGTTATCTACGTAATTTGATCTATCATAATTATCTTCGATGATCAGCCCCGTCTTATTATATGTGTGTAATATATTACCGAAATAAGGCATCGAGCGTAGCTCGCTGTACGCTCGCAATATCAACAGAAGAAGATAGGCCACGTAGACTCCTCCAACACTGAAGAAGAACACTTTAAATCCCTGAAACAATTTAGTGAATATCAGTATAGTACAATGCCAATGATCAGGTGAAACCAATTTTTCTCAAATAAGTGTAATTAATTATTCAGTTAATTTTCCATCGCAGCCGCGAGTCTTGATATGGAACGTCGTCGGTCGGCAACCCCTTGTGGTTCTAGCATCTATAAGTTGCAGTAGTTTTTTCGAAAAACGGTTTCAATTTCTGTTCAACTTTCGATGCAATGCCTAATATAGTCGTAGAGGAGAAGCGCAACTATATACGATTTGCCGTTCCCGGTTTGTCCGGTTTGTTTGATTGCGACCGCAACTTAACTCGTATCATGGATATGACTATACATGACACATACATCCACGCCTTATACCAACAGGGTGTTAAAGCGAAAGTGTTCAATGGATTGTTGAAAGTGCTCGATATGCACTTTTGATTAGGTACACCAAGTGAAGATCAATTTTCCTTCAGTTTCAAAGTATCACTCCAAGGTTACGCTCGCGCAAGAACAGAGTCGTCAAAATGTTCTCTCAGTTAGCAAAGACGAAATATTTCCGTAAGTTGATAAGTCAAGTATCCTTGTCGCCACTTGGGTATTCTCAAACGAAAACGAGACATGAATTCGCGTTTACCGTTCCATTATACATATTATTCCGATTTTAGAGATCAAAATTATACTTCTATTCGAAGTATCCATCGGCGCCGCGGCTTTCTTTTCTACGATCAAGTGCCCTGCTAATATTGAACAGGAAATTCCATCCAGCGACACTTGGTCCCCGCACCAGAAACACTGCACTTTACACTACTCGTGTTCTAACGTCAACTTAGATCCTGGACAACTGCTTCATCCACACGATCAAATCTACCAGGAAGAATCTTTCGACTCCGGATGTGAAGTTAAAGGAGACCCGGAATCTGAGCTCAAGTTCAAGGTCACAGTAATTAAAAATCTGCCCGCAAATGAGGCTCAGATTTCTTGTCCGATCACTCCGAACCCTGAAGATCGCGTGCTTTTGGCTCATCCTGAGAATTGCAGTTTGGTAATTAAGATATTTTTCAAAAATCTTGCAAATGAAAGCCGTTATGTGTATTATAGCTGCGGGTGCATTTCATATCTGGCGATTTTCTTTTTCCTCCGACATAAACTTGCAGTTCTACAAATGCGACTGGAGTACAGCGGTGCTTTTCGAATGCCCTGAAGACTTGCACTTCAACACTGACCTTCAGATTTGTGACTGGCCCTGGCAGGCAGGGTGCGATGAGACATGGACGAGATGCCCGCGCCCTCGACTCCTGTGTCCACCGCGACATTCGCGTCCCGTCTATCTACCTCATCCATATCTATGCGATCAATTTTACCAGTGCAGTTGGGGTCAGCCGTATCTCCAGAACTGCCCCACAGGACTCCACTTTAATCTTAAGTTGAAAGTCTGCGACTGGCCTCACAACGCAAAGTGTCATATATGTTAGCAAAGATGTAAAATAGATTCTAAAAATAGTAAAGACCGTGGAAATCCCTTTCCCCACGACTTCACTTTCATCGCGAACTGTTCAACTTACAATTGTTCACTATCCACGTCTACCTATTCAGATCACCGTCGATTGTACACGCCGGTACCGATGTTTAGTTGAAATAAATGTAATAATCCAAAAAACACAGAGAATGAATGAAAAAGAAGAAACTGGGAACTCACGTAGTAATTTGAAGTATCCAAGACATAATTGTAAGTGGGATCTTCAAGCTCTGTGCAACGCAGCCATGTGGCTAGAGTCAGGGCTGCTCCCCACAGCATCCCTACAACCACTAACTTTGGTAGGTAGAATGTGGCTAGCCGCCTCTCGTTCTGTATAAAAAAAGAACGTAACAGGGGATGAAAAATTTATGAGACAATCGAGTTGCTATACAACTGCAGGTGAAAAGACGAGTTTGAATTCTATGTTCTGACGCTATTTTCGATACAAATAAACGTTGCTAGCGTAATATGGTATGTATGGTAACTTAGAGACGCACCTGACGAAGACCGTGATACACACAGAGCCAAAACATGAGAATAGCACATAAGAAAGTTGTTTGAAGTATAGCATCCAGCATCCCAGGCACCCAAGAATTTATTAAAAACGTCATTGGGAAGAGTGGATCTAAAAAACGGAGAAGTTCATGTTAATATGGCGACTGTAAAATGCCCGCAAAATTTGCATTTCCATTATAATTTGATGGCGCGAGTTACATGGATACCAGTATCGAAGAAACTTATCACGTTGTTACTTACTGTTATAAAGAATCAGTAACGGTAAAAGAATGGACAACCATTTCTGTTCAATCGACCAGTCATGGACCGGGTATTTACGGAGAGAGTGACCAAACCAGCACTGTAAGAAATAAAACAAAACGATTATCTTTAACCGGTAGACGATTATTGACATGAATTAGCGGTGTATCACGTAAAATGAATAGTGTACCGTGACTACGAAGGTGGCCAGGAGAAAGATCAAACGAAACCATATCTCTATCTGCGTGAAAGCTGGGTTGTAGTTTTTGAACTATAAAAGTAATCACGACAAGACAGGAACGGTTAATTGTAATAGAGATAAACTGGTATTCGACTCAATAACACATTTATGCTTACTAACGTAGAACGTGAGATCCCGAATTTTGTAACGCTGATAAAAGCTTTCGAGGCCGTGGAAACGGACGGTTATTATGTAATGAGAATAGTCGAGGAACCCTAGGTGTACCACAACCAACTCCTCGCAGGACTGACGCTCGCACTTGAGATGCCTCGTCCTGAAGAACATAATGGTCAAATTTATATCGCACAGAGAGGAATCGAAAATGTTAATTTTTGCGGTAAACAGTGTTTCGTTTACCTATTGTGGCCAGCCTCCGGTGCTAAAATAGATACAGCTTTGTTATCGGATGTTAGGCCATCGATAGAAACGCTGACTTGAAAGCTCTCGTCGTATCTTTCGTCTGCATGGGGAATTTCGGTCAAAACGATTTGAGGATATTTTACAAATTTTTATAAATACGTATCGGAGAAGTTAGTTTCGCTTACTATCAGTGTTAGAGGTGGACAATTTTGCAATGACCCAAAGCTGTTGGCTATAGGTGGACAAGGCAGGTGTACGCATGATATATGGTCCTGTGGCCATCTCGCTTCCGTTCAGATGTGCCTTTTGTTCCATAGTAGAAGTTATCGGTGGACCTGGACGTCATAGGTCAGAATTAAATCAGCGTTACAATAAAAACGCCCCGTGTTCAAGAAAAGAATGAAACAGAGGGGTACATATGAAATATCTAATGGATTTATTTGAGATTCGTGCTTATACAATACCTGCTAGGCCAATGAACACAGCCAGTCCAAAACAGGCGAAGAACGCAACGAAAACCATAACAAATTCTCGCTTATGCATCGAGTATAATCGCATTTGGACAGATCTGAAACATTAGATACATTTTATAATCTCGGATCTTCTTTATGTCTTTACTAGAAACAGTTATATCTTGAATACCTTTCACAGCGATCATGATGGTAGGCAGGTGCGATATATTTGTTGAATTCGCTGAAGATGTCACTGAACTGAGACAGAGCATTTCTGACTTTGAAGTTCCAGCCTCCCGATGGTAAGTGGTACGAGTATCCTAAGCTTGGCCCATCCATCTTTGACATTGTAGTAACCTACTGAATTTCTGGATTCATAAGATAGAAGATTTCCAGAATTATTTATAAGATCAAATAGCTCATTCTGTTTCTTCTATATTATGCCTCCAGACTTTCGTTCAATGCACCCACCATTTTTAATAAATGAAAAACCAACTTCACCCCCGCGTGTTCAATAGTGACTTGGAAATCCGAAAGTTTTGGAATTTCCTAATAAATTGGTTCCTATATCGCTGGTTCAGAACTTAAACTGTGCACTAATTTTCATACCGCCAAAAAACTTCTCTATTTCTGGATGGAATGCCCTTGGAAATTGCGGTCCAGATTTTAGGTCTACATCTACCAGTAAACGAAAATATATTAGTGAACTCCAAGTTATTTAATTCTGAACTGGAACGATTGAAAAGAAATAAAAGCAAAATTCACTCGAATTGTAATTCTTTTTCATTTTTTAATCCAATTTTGAGAAAATGGCATTCACTGAACCATCTCCGGTTACTAGGGTACCATGGCGCACCAGGCAATGAAATTGATGCAATAAATGATAAATCATTCGTGTTAATCCACAAATATGCGCTGCTGTTATGACCAATCCATTATTATTCTCAATTATTCAATTAACACTTACTTTCGATTGCCCGTAATTGTCTGTAAAATAATTGATTACATATACGCAGAACATTGAATTAAATATCGTCTATCATGCATAAGACCAAATATAATGACATTCGGAACGTTTTAATTATTATTGCATTAGCTGCAAAAAGAGTTCAAATTATGACGATTGGGTGCTTGTTTAAGACCAGATCATAATGCGCTACTGTTTAAGAATGGATGAAAATGAAGCTGCAGTTTGGGATAAAGATAACGTAACTCCATTACTCTTTACCTTTCGATGGGTCACAGGGAGATTCAGTTATTGCAGAATGCCGAGATATAGGGAAAGACGAATTGTGTGGGCGAACATCACAAGAAACGACAGAACAACACGACGGATGGACTGAGACTTTGTTGGCGTTTCTCGACCACGCGGATCCTGTAGTTCCGAAAACTATACGATGTGATGGGCAGAGAAAATACGGTGACTACGACGGCGCACAGCGTCGCAACGCTCTATATTGATCCGAGTACACGCGCTTTGAACGTGCTACCGTACGTCGAAGCTTTTCCGCCAGCGAATTAATATGTTATCAATTAACTCAACACTCATTTACTTTCCATGGTAATCCCAATAATTTTCAATTGGAAATTATACTGTGTGAAATAAAAATGTTCATTTTGCTGATGGATCCTACATGATACATCATATTTCTTTTAGAGACTTATATAGTACGGGTCCTGATTGATTTGGTAATATTGCTATGTGTAGACGATAGTGCTGTATCTCGGAATTGTAGTGATTTGATTTTTTTTTAAACTTGAATCAAGTCTCAGAATTAACAGTAAGCTGAGTGATTTGAGAAATCGGAATAGCTTGTTGGATAAATTTCACCGCAATCGAATCTAATTCATGAAATAGGGGGGCTTTGACGAGATAAGACGAACGATACATGCTTATACTAAATGTTCAAATATAATGCACCTCCTGCTTAATTGATGCCTGGAAAAAGAGTGATAGGAATGAAAAAGTGGGAAATAACGAAGCAATTGTTTATTGGTATATCAGGTAATTTATTGCTGTACCATCGATACAATATTACTTATCGTCAAAATTATCTCTCGTGTAATTTGCAATCGTTTCTTAAAAATAAATATGTACTCATTGCAACTTATCAAGTTTCTGTGTTTTCTTTCTGTGTTGACTGCTTCCTGGCATACAGGTTAGCGTATCTCGTTAACGCAGCCCCAATGCGAACCCTCTGACGCCGCGGGGGCCACTGACCCCATGACAGGTGCTCCTATCCTAGGTCAGGGCTCGGCGCAAACGGGGTGCCAAATGGTATCGCCATCTCTCAGTGGCCCTCGCGGCCTCAGAGGATCCATATAGGGGTTGTGATAAGGAAATACAACTGTGATAGGCATCTTAAAAGAAATTCTCTGAACGCCGAGAAGTTGTCGCAACACCGACAATGTACTGGTGGAGGAAAAAGATGCTTCTTTTCTAGTATTTTTAGTGATTTACTTAATGACAGTAACAATAAAACACTCATCCTTCTGTTACAGTTGAAGAACCATGCATCGGAGTCCAAACATCGTCGTCGAGGGAGGATTCTGAACCATTGCAACGTACAAATCTATATCGAAATCTGCAATCTTGTCAGAATTAGTCGTATTAGGTAATATGTCATAGTAAAATGAATGTGGATTGTATTATGATGACCGATGACGTAAATGTGAATACCTGATCAAATCCAACATTTATTTTTAAGAAACAATTACAAATTGTAACATAACTTCAACAATAAATAATTTTGTATCAATGCCGTAGCAATAAATTACTAAGACATATCAATAATCAATTGCTTCGTTATTTCCCACTTTCCCCTCCCTGCGACAATTTGTTTCACAAAAGCTAAAGGTGAAAGCGAACGCCATACAGAAACAACTGGAAACTGAAATCAGTGCGTTTTACCTCTATTAGTTGTTCTGATACTAGGAGGATTTTTCACTCAACATTTTTCTAAGTCTGAATAACGCCAGAATAAATCAATGTATAGACGTGCATGAAGCCACGTATGCATGCCTATAGCGATACACATATCCAAAATTTCAGCACACCTCCTCGGGTCAGATGTTCTCCTGATACCAGGAGCAGAAAATTTTCGACTTAAAATTTTTCTAACTCCTAAAACCGCTAGTATTAAGAGATATTTAGAGACGTGCATGAAGCCACGTATGCATGCCTATATCTATACACATATCCAAAATTTCGGCACACCTCCTCGGGTCAGATGTTCTCCTGATACCAGGAGCAGAAAATTTTCGACTTAGAATTTTTCTAACTCCGAAAACCACTAGTATTAAGAGATATATAGAGACGTGCATGAAGCCACGTATGCATTCCTATATCTATACGCATATCCAAAATTTCGGCACACCTCCTCGGGTCAGATGTTCTCCTGATACCAGGAGCAGAAAATTTTCGACTTAGAATTTTTCTAACTCCGAAAACCACTAGTATTAAGAGATATATAGAGACGTGCATGAAGCCACGTATGCATTCCTATATCTATACGCATATCCAAAATTTCGGCACACCTCCTCGGGTCAGATGTTCTCCTGATACCAGGAGCAGAAAATTTTCGACTTAGAATTTTTCTAACTCCGAAAACCGCTAGTATTAAGAGATATATAGAGACGTGCATGAAGCCACGTATGCATGCCTATATCTATACACATATCCAAAATTTCGGCACACCTCCTCGGGTCAGATGTTCTCCTGATACCAGGAGCAGAAAATTTTCGACTTAGAATTTTTCTAACTCCGAAAACCGCTAGTATTAAGAGATATACATATAGAGACGTGCATGAAGCCACGTATGCATGCCTATATCTATACACATATCCAAAATTTCGGCACACCTCCTCGGGTCAGATGTTCTCCTGATACCAGGAGCAGAAAATTTTCGACTTAGAATTTTTCTAACTCCGAAAACCGCTAGTATTAAGAGATATATAGAGACGTGCATGAAGCCACGTATGCATGCCTATATCTATACACATATCCAAAATTTCGGCACACCTCCTCGGGTCAGATGTTCTCCTGATACCAGGAGCAGAAAATTTTCGACTTAGAATTTTTCTAACTCCGAAAACCGCTAGTATTAAGAGATATATAGAGACGTGCATGAAGCCACGTATGCATTCCTATATCTATACGCATATCCAAAATTTCGGCACACCTCCTCGGGTCAGATGTTCTCCTGATACCAGGAGCAGAAAATTTTCGACTTAGAATTTTTCTAACTCCGAAAACCGCTAGTATTAAGAGATATATAGAGACGTGCATGAAGCCACGTATGCATGCCTATATCTATACACATATCCAAAATTTCGGCACACCTCCTCGGGTCAGATGTTCTCCTGATACCAGGAACAGAAAATTTTCGACTTAGAATTTTTCTAACTCCGAAAACCGCTAGTATTAAGAGATATATAGAGACGTGCATGAAGCCACGTATGCATGCCTATATCTATACACATATCCAAAATTTCGGCACACCTCCTCGGGTCAGATGTTCTCCTGATACCAGGAGCAGAAAATTTTCGACTTAGAATTTTTCTAACTCCGAAAACCGCTAGTATTAAGAGATATATAGAGACGTGCATGAAGCCACGTATGCATGCCTATATCTATACACATATCCAAAATTTCGGCACACCTCCTCGGGTCAGATGTTCTCCTGATACCAGGAGCAGAAAATTTTCGACTTAGAATTTTTCTAACTCCGAAAACCGCTAGTATTAAGAGATATACATATAGAGACGTGCATGAAGCCACGTATGCATGCCTATATCTATACACATATCCAAAATTTCGGCACACCTCCTCGGGTCAGATGTTCTCCTGATACCAGGAGCAGAAAATTTTCGACTTAGAATTTTTCTAACTCCGAAAACCGCTAGTATTAAGAGATATATAGAGACGTGCATGAAGCCACGTATGCATGCCTATATCTATACACATATCCAAAATTTCGGCACACCTCCTCGGGTCAGATGTTCTCCTGATACCAGGAGCAGAAAATTTTCGACTTAGAATTTTTCTAACTCCGAAAACCGCTAGTATTAAGAGATATGCTATAGAGACGTGCATGAAGCCACGTATGCATGCCTGTATCTGAACACATATCCTTCGTCCCGCTAAAAATTTCGGGTCAGATGTTCTCCTAAAGCACTTAGTACTTAAAAAGTACGATTCCCGGCAACCCAATTCTCAATTGATCAACTTTTCCTTTGTTCGGTACCTGAAAGCACGAGTCGCAAGGAGGAGAAAGGGGTAAAGAACGAGGCAATTGACTATTGATACATCTGGCAATTTATTGTTGCTGCATCGATACAGTATTATTCATTGTCAAACTTATGTCGAATTTGTAATTGTTTGTTGATTAATAAATATCTATACATATCACAATTAATCAAATGTCTTATTATTTTCTTACTGACGTACATACAAGTTCAATTAATATAAACCTCTTCCTATTACAATAGTATAATACCTAATAAGCATAACTGTTTCTACAAAGATTGCAGAGTCCAATGAACACTCGTTCGTTGGAACAGAATCTTTGCTGGACAGGAATATTCGGACTCTGATAAAAATTAATTCAACTCCCACAGAACGACAAGTGTATTGGATCCGATAGTCCACCAAAGGATAAGAAGAAGAAGAACGAGTGTTACAATATCACTGTCATTCAGTAAATTATTCAAAAAACTAGCTAAGACGAATCTTTCTCCATCAATGAGTATGTAATACATTGTCTATTTTGTGACAAATTCTCTGCGTCCAGGATAGTTCCATCATTTTTTTTTAAACCTTACTGATATCGGTCACCAGACCATGTCCCAATACGTTTTTTTCTCATTTATTGATTATGTATTTAATAATTTATTAATTTTGCTCTCTTCTCAATATCGCGCTTTTCCTTTGAAGATGCTGAGAACATCGCACTTTTTTAAATCTTTTTAGAGATTCCTTGCAGGACCCCCATGGTATTGCTGTTAACATACCTGCACAACTTCCATGTGAACACTGACCTACGAAGGCCACTGACCCCACGACAGTTGCTCTTACTCCAGGTCATTGCTCGGCGTCAACAGGGTACCAAATAGTTATCGCCATCTCGCAGACGATCTATTTTTGCCGTACATATGCGTACGTCTTATGATATGCAACAAGTTAAAATTATTTGAAAGGCGACCTATGTGAAGTTGGGTCGTGACTTTATTATTTTACGATGTTTTATGTACCAAACTATACCAAACAAATTGCTCTACCCTTATTTTTAATTGCTTCGCGATATAGTTTTCCAGAAAAGGGCAAAAAATTTGTCGGCGTGATGTGAATGGCGGGGGTGTAAAATTTGCATTGATACTGATCTGTGATGCTGAAGACTCAAGACTCTGGTATAATATACTAATCGACGGGGCGAGAAGGCGTAAAACTGGCATTGATACTGGTCTCTGACGCTAAAGACTCGAGACTCTGGTATAATAGACTGATCGACGAAGAGAAAAAGTCTGAAACCCGCCGTTAAAATTTTTGCAATCATATTTTTTTGTTTTATTTTGGAAAATTATTGGGGAGCAATTCAAAATGAAAGTAGAGCAATTAAGAGCAAACGAAGAAAAACTATCGCGGAGCAATCAAAAATAAGGGTAGAGCAATTGAGAGCAATCCAGGAGCAATTGAGAGCAATCGAAGAAGAGTTAATTCGTATCCAACGAATCATTCAAATCCTGTGATATACAAGCGCGTCCGAACTGTGATGTAGCTCGCACCCCACCATTCACATTACGCCGACACATTTCTGCTATTTTCTGGAACACTATCGCGGAGCAATCAGAAATAAGGGTAGAGTAATCAAGAGCAATTGAGGAGCAATTGTCCGGTGTACCACCGATCGCCGAAATCTGCTCTGTTTCGGTGGGTCTCAATTGAGAAATGGCCTACCCCCCACCATTTGATTTCCGGCGAACACGTTTTTCGCTCTCTCGTGAAAAACCGTGACTAAATAAATTTACTCCAGGGTGGAGCAATTGAGAGAAATCGAAGAGCAATTATTTGGTGTGTCATAGGTTGTCGAATACCCATCCGTTTGGTCGAGACATAGAGTTAACGTTTAGGCTACTTTAACATAGAAGAATCAAATTTTGTTTTTCCCATTTTTATCAAAAACTAGATTGGAGCAATTAACGGAATCAATAGAGCAATTAAGAGCAATCAAGGAACAATTGTTTGGTATATAAAAAATCTAAAAATAATAAAGTCACGGGCCAACTTCACATAGGAAACGTACATTCAACTCTGGCTATACCACCAGTTTGTTTAGGTTGCGCCACCCTGCTTACTCCGCAGCATATTTTGCTCCATCCTTGCACACTTTGCCCTTAGTGGATTATCAAGAATGTAATTCATCTCGAATCATCCTAAGAGGCAGTACTAGAAGACTATTCAATGTTACGATAAATGAAAGACTGCATATTCTGGAGATTCAATATTATTTTTTTTGTTATTCAATTATATTATCTACAAATAATAAATCACCCGAGATTATTACAATCATTGTACAATATGGTTAAAAACTGTCTAAAAATCAAGTAGGTATGCAATATCGTCTATTAGTTTTTCTGTAAATTGGAATACAAAAATTGAGCGCTAAAATGTTAATTTAAAAATTAGGTACTTTGCTATACACATGCTATTTACACGGTGGGCTAGTACAGCACTTCTATCAGCCGGTCTTTGTCATTTTCAAAAAATTGAAATAATATCTAAACGAAATTATCAACTCTAATGTCTGTTTTCGACCCACCTTGCGGTGGTTCCATCTTAACATTCAAAATTACATACATTATCATCAGCTAGAAACTATCACAAGGTACTCCATTTAGATTATCTATTAAACTATACATATCGCTGTAAATAAACGATAGAAAAATGTATCCAAATAAAGATAGTTGTTTGAAATATATCCACAACTTGGAACTGATATTGACTTATAATTACTCGCTGCTAATTAGCTGGTTTAAATTACAGCCTATAAAAATAATTGAACCCATTGATGTCATGTTTAACCCAAACCCCTTACAGAATTGGTCAAAAGCAGCAGCTGTAACGATTACCGTTTAAGACGTAGTCTGTTAAAACTAATCAATTGTCGCTCTGTAGTTGGAACAGTATAGTTACTCTATTAAATCAGTAATATAACGTGTTCTATGCTCCAATTGTAATTTCTAGCTAAGAAATCTTATAGACATTTTTTGTTCAACATCTGTTCTTTCCAAAGCTTTGGCAAATTCCTCAAATGAAATCATTCCATCCCCGTTTTCATCTGCCTCTACTATCGTCCGCTCAGCAATACTAGTCAACTGTTCCTCGCTGAAATTACACAAAAAATGTGTATAGGAATAACTCATGCCTAAAATAATTTAAAATGATTGACAAAAAGATTAGAAGGTGTTTCTCACCTTATATTAGCTCCCACCATCATGTGTAAGATTGCAAGCAGTTCCTCCTTTGAGATTAAATCGTCATTGTCCAAGTCGTACATCCTAAAGGCAACTGGAACGGAATGATTTGCTTAAGATGTTTATCTTAGACCCTTAAGAATGGAAATATGAGTCTAGACTTTTAGTTGATGAAAACAAGTTGCGAATGGCTATAAAATATCGAGATATTACACGTTACTCACATTTTAATTTTTCTTCTCTTGAGTTGAGTCGATTAGAGCTGTTTTTCTTGATGGGTCTAAAATGGGCTAAGACTTGCATAAATTGGAGAAAGTTTACTCGGTCGCTACCACCCTCTTCAAAAAATGCATTGACGATCCTGTCGCCAAGGGGATTGATTGCCAGCTCAGGAATTCTGAAGAAATCCTCACGGCTTAATGTGCCGCAATCCCCGCGATCTAAGCTCGTGAATCTACTGTATAGCCTCTCTATTTGATTAGGCGTAACTGTAGATGAATTACTATGGTTTATTATCGAGGAAATTAGAAATATCACATTATCATACGAAGTTCGTACTTAAGCGGAAAAAATGTAACAATCGTTTCAATTAATCCAGAAAGAAGGGGCGTGAGTTTTGCAAGTGGATTTCAATCAATTTTCATTTTGCTAAGATTTATTAATATTTTGGTTGACGTATGTGTTACTTACAGCCAGTGGCTTCTTGAATTTGCGCAATTTCTTCCTCACGTAAAAGTAGGCTGGATCGATTTCCCATTTTCTTTCTTTTTCTTTTTTTACTAAACCACCTCACTGACCTTTACGATAATGTCAATTATTAATTATCACGTTCGTGATTAGAGCTGCAGATCCAGGTATAAGTTTCCAACAACATAAGTTTACCAGAATGTGAATCTGCGTTCAATTGAAATTTGACGTATCATAGGTTAGGGGTAAACATAAAATTACACGGATATAGGAATTTATATCTCGAATACACTGCAAGATGGCGTCACTGGTAGCGTCGCCTTTCACGAGCTACTTTTGCCGCAAATTTGAGGGCGGGAGTCATTTGAATCTCCGATGCAAGTTGACTGAAGAATAAAGGTATAACTTTGTAATTTAATTCCAAAAGTAGTTGATGTCTACCATCTCTAATAAAAGTCTATTCAGAATTATGTATAGCACATACTGTCAGCGGGTGATTGAAATAAACACACTTTCAGGTGATTTTTCCGATGTCGCTTCACTTTGAAGAGACGGAGTTCTGCTTTCAAGGATACGAGGCATTCCATGAGATTGTTTTTGCCTTGAAGGTTTCAGGAAATTCATTGTTGTCAACTGAATGCATAAAATGAATATATTATAACGAAGAAATACCATAGATTATAGCTTTATTTTAGATCCTTAAATTTGTAAGAGTACAAAATAATTAATACAACATAAAACAACTGTAGGTTCATTCACATCATATTCGTGTCCTATGCAAGGTTGTTCAATCAACCATTTCCGTTGATTGAATTTCATTTTATAGTCAATAATTGCAATAAAATAGTTAGATTCTCGATATCTTTTAAACAGAGCGCGGACGTGTTATGTATGTGTATGTGTGTGTATATGCGTCTTAGTCTAACTTAAATTTATGTGTCATAATATTTTTTGTATGATGTGTTTTCATTTTTTTTTTGAACATGTGATTCAATTAATTTACAAAGAATGCTTTGCTCTTCTTCTTCTTGGGATTTTTATGTCCTTCCATTTCTCGAACCTTTAGCACCTAACTGTAATTAAATAAAACATGGCTATAAAATAGAAGGAAAAAGAAATACCATCACGTTCAAAAAAAGTCGTAGAATTGATCGACAGCATTTCTGTAAACAAGGAATAAGATTGCGAAAGTGAATTCAAATATGAATTGCAAATATCACAAAGATTTACGAGTATTTTTTATATTCCTGAACTATAACAATCCGAACAATCACTTCTACGACAAGAAAGACGGCATAATGAAAGATAAGAGCGAAGAAAAAACCAGAAATAGACTTTGGAAGTGAAATGAATGAGAATTGTTAATTTTTAGCAAACATAAGTTGAGAAAAAATGTATTTCAGTACCGTCTGTCGCGAGAATCTGAGCGTGAGCGACGATCGCGGCTTCTACTACGGGTGAGCGACCTCCTTCGGGGACTGCGTGACCTTGACCTAAAAATTTACAGAAAAAATGTTAAAATTTTCATTTTTTTGTTTTTTATATATAAAATATTATTTCTTATTATCAAACTCTGTTGAAATTTTCGACCAATGATTGACGAAGAAAACTAGGTACAAGTAGCTACGACTGAAATAAACAAAGAAAAAATGGTAAGTTAATCACAAATCAAAATGTTTTTACATTCAGAATATTTTGGTGTTACTATTCGACTTTCTTTTTTTTTTTTAAGGTAAGTTATAATTGCGTGGAATAATAAAGTGATATTCATTGCGGAGAAAATTGCATCAGAGTTTACACAAATTAAACATTTATAGGTATAAGAAATCATCGCAAGACAATTGAATCTAATTGAATTGGGATATACTAATCCTAATGCCTAGAGGGGGATAAACAAGTTAGACACATTAATTAATAATTAATAATAAATATAAATGACATCTCACCAACAATGGTAAACAAACGCAAAAAACAAAAATAAAATATATATGTATGATTAATATAGTAATAATTAAATCAATTTTATAATAGAATAAAGAAAATAAATAAATGTTACAACACCATGTTCTCAAGGCTAATGAAAACTGTTAACATTTAATTTATTAATATTCTTTTCCTCATTTCCTTCTCCTCCCCCAAACTATAACATTATCAAAATATTAATTACTCTGTTCGAACTAACAAAGAAATATTATGTTTGAATCCCTCTATAGAAGCTAAAAAACATTAACGTGTCATCAGCCTTAAAAAATTTGGTCTAATTAAGTGAAAAGATAATAAAAAATCTTTGAAAATCGGTGAAATACCAGACAACTGTGAACATGTGGTGGTGGTGGTGGTGGTGGTGGTTGGTGGTGGTAGTTGGTTGGGTGGTGGTGGGATGGTGTGTAGGTGGTGATCATATTGCTTTGCTCGGTCGAAGATAACTGGCGGACGAATTGTCAGCTAAGTTAATTCGTGACGGTGGACGAGTAGTAGTAGCAGTAGTAGTAGTAGTAGAAGTTGGGACGGACGAACGGACGAACGGACGCGCCGATATTTTGATAGAAGTATTCGTATCGCGTTGGCTGATCGTTGGGTCACGATGCTTCCTAGCTCCTAGAGGCGGAGGTAGCCCAAAGAAGTCTTTTTGTAGGGGAACCGACGGACAGCTACGGACTGTCGGACGACTTGACTCCTAGCCGTGGTGACTGGTGGTGACTGATGGTGACTGGTTGGGAGGTTAGTGGGCAGGCAGGCAATTTTTTTCAATTTGATCGCTAGATTTTGTATTTTTTTTTGCTTTGTATTTTTTTTTTTTTTGTTTTTTTTCACGGTGGCTGTAGTAGTAGAAGTAGCAGTAGAAGTAGTAGTGGCGGGGAGGCGAGCAGAGCTAGGAGCTGACTCTGGTAGAATCTGCAAACGTCAGTTTTACTAATATAACCACCATACTCCTGACCACTATTCGTATATTTACTAAATTCACAATTTCTTAATGGAATTTATGAAATTTTATATTATATCAATTTTTCATAGTACTGACTGAATCGATTTGTTTATAATGAATAGATTCATGATTCTCGATGTGACTATTTAGTTTTATAAAACAATCTGAAACCCGTTATACCATTCAACCATGATTAAATAATTTTTTATTTCATATTCAAATTGTGAAATTCTATTGATATTCTGATAATTAAATGTTCTTTTGGTCAGCATAATTTGTTAGAAATTACAGTTTCAAAAGCTAGTCCTATAAATTGATGATTCTGATTAGTTTATACCATTTTGTAATGCGGTGAATGCGCTTTATTATTTTTTGATATATAAATATTATATATAGGCTTAGTATGAATGTGAAATATCTAAATATAGACTGATCAACGGTAAAAAAAAAAATAAAAATTAATCTAACTAATTATATTTCAAATGAAAATTAAGGTACATATATTTACTGATTTGTACATACACTCGGTATTTCGATCACAAGATGATCACCAGACCACCGGTATTACATTTACTACCAACTATACACATATTATTTATCCAAAAACCAGCTCAAACAAGAACTCTGTTTTATTCGTTGGATTTAATCATATTAATTAATTATTATAAAGTATTTTGAGAGAATGATTTATTGTTCGAGCATAGAGTTGGTAAAATAATATGTAATTGTCTGTGATACTGCAATAACTAAAAACTCAAGCAAAATGCATATACGTACTCTGATAATAATTGGTTATTTTTTTTTGCAGCTTCTAGTGCAGGTACCTGAAAATTCGTGACGTATGATTGTAATTATCTCACCTAGAGTAGCGGTCGACTGATGTCCCTCGCGGACTGCGCGACAATGACCTAGAATAATTGAGAAAAAATATTTCTAATCACTCCGTATTGATGCCAAGCTGCGTCTTAAGCACCTGAAAACTCAATTTAGAGATACTATAGTGGATTATTCTTACCTTGGATAACGCCCCGGGGACTTCTTTCGTGGACTTGGGGATCTGGATCTAAAAATGTTTTAAACAACGATATACCCTCCGTCATTCATTTTAACTACAACAAACGATACAAGGCCCAATACTAACTCTTCTACAATTTAATTATGTATTAACTCAATGAAACTGTTTCCAATATTGATTTAATAATAAGAATTAGGCGTCTAACTCGGTGAAAAATAAAACAACATACAATGGTGGCATAATGATGCTTTGTCATTTCTAATCACAGCTAAGAAAAATACCCAGTGCTAATCAAACTAGAGTGATTGTATAATATAAGATATAAAAAAATGAGTATGTCAAATATGAAAAAGAAATACCGTTTGTTGATCAATCTTCTATAAAATTGAAGGCATTTAGAATTGTAATGTGAATTTGTGTTATAAATTTTTTTTGTAACGATAATAATAATAATAATAATATAAAGAAAACAAGTCTCGTTTATTTGCAAATTACACAACCGACCAAATTAGAGAAATAAGAATAAGAATCAGTGCAAATGAATAGAAAAACAAGTCAATCATCTGATTTAAATTCCAAATCTGTGGTTGTTTTCAATACTTGTTACTCTTACTCCGTACCTCACCCCATACCTACTTGGTTAGTCACTTTGCAACCATTTCCATTCTCCTAACGCATCTGTAAATCTTTATAATATATTAAAAAAATCTTTTACCTGGAGTAGCGTGGCCCTGGTCTCCGTCCTCCACCTCCACGACGACTTCTCCCAGAAGACATTTCCACCCTTACTCTCGTTCCGCAACAACGTCTGTACAAGGATATAAAAAAAGATTTAATATTCGAGCATAAAACATCGCTTTCTTCAATAATTGTGATACTATTTTATTCAGGGTACACTTACGTTCCGTCTAAGCCTCTGACTGCGTCTTCGGCATCTCTGGGGTCCTCAAATTCAACAAAAGCAAATCCAGGCGGGTTTCTCGCTACCCAAACGTTTCTTAGTGGTCCGTACTTGCTGAATGCACTTTCAATCTCATGCTTACTAGCACTACTACCCAAATTACCAACGTATACTTTACAGGAGAGGTCCCATTCTCTGTAGCGAGACATGATTTATAACTGTGGGAAAAAAATTATGAGATAAAATTAGCGTGTAGAATTTATTTTCGGAGAAACGATTCTCATCTTCATCATTCATCTTATGTTCTATTATGTAGATATTCGATTAATCAATGTCTGGCAGGATTTAAAGTCAATGATAAACGCCTGATTCCCCCCTCTTTAGATACCCTGCCAGCTATAAGTTTGAATAATGAAAGACTGCTGTCAAGTAGTTGAAGCAACAGAGAAGGGGGTATGTAATGCTATTGATCCAAAATGGCGGAAAACTGGCGGGTTTTATTACCCGGATTAACTCGGTGGATCAAGAATTGATGAATGTAAATGATGAAATTCAATGACAAGATAGGGAGGTTGAAAGTAGAGTGGAGAATTCCTTGGGCGAGATATGAAGCGGTGTAGCATAATAATAAATATCGTCTCCGATGATGTAGGATATGATTTGAGGACGAAATAACACCGTCAATCATAAATGATAAAGATATTCAGTTTTAGAGTGGGGAATCGTTGGATGTCTTCACGATATATTGTTATAAAAATTGTAGCGATTTTCGAAGAGCGCGGTATTAATCACAAGTGAAAGGCTTAAAAGACCAAAGTCGGCCATTTTGCGGTAGCCAGAAAGAGATGTGTTTAAAGTATTTAACTAAAAGCGAGGTTATAGAGTATAGAAACCGTCGTTTATCCACTTTGTAAACTTTCAATAAATCTTGAATTCGGCCCTGATAGAAAGAAAACACGAATATTCATCGTAGGAATGAGTATACTCTGAGATTGATAGTCTGCATACCCACGCCATGAAAATTTACCACTACCATGCAACGTATCGTATTAAATAATCGGATTTTCATCGACAAAGAAGTCACTGATAAATCTCTGTACATTAATAAAGTATAATTAGCGTCGTAATTCTTACTCACATTTTTTCCTTAATTATAGACAGTAGATACTTCGTATCGCCAATGAAGAAATAGCCAAACGTAACAACCGCCCCAACGCGTTACACACGTAGAAATGCGCCAATCTACAAAATGGCGTCGGACGGGGCGAAGTCATAAAACTGAATTACGACTTTGCTATGCGCGCGCACACTTTGCAATCAGATATGCTCTCCCCGCGAGTACTTATCTCGAACGATTTTATGCAATTTTAATTGTTACATACATTGACGAAATAATGGATCTTCTGCCAATAATTATTCAACTAATAATAGTATTATCCCATCTTACTCAATTTAGCGTTTATTAGGTACAATAGAACATCCTATATCAGAATTATATCATTATCATTATTATACTATTTCAATATCATATTAAAATTATGCGTATATGTATATATTCCTACTTGAATGAAGAATAGAAAAAATATTATGAATAAAAACGAAATTTGAATAATGTATTTCATATCCTAGCAGCTATAAATTAGCTCTATAACGTGATGGAAAAAAACCCATTACAAACATCGAAGAGAATTATCAAATATGAAAAATGATAGCACACTGTTTTACGATTAAATGAGTTTACTCTGTGTAAAACTAAAGAATGATTAACTAACTTAATTACAATAAGCGGATTATCTATTGGAAAAATGTCAAGAAAGAGAAAACGGTTTTTATTTCTAATGAGCAAGTCTTTTGTAATCAATTTTTTCAAGTTGAACCAAAGGCCTCAACTGTTCAGCAAATATTCTCATATCTTCAGCTATGGCGTCTTGTCCACTGGGAGCAAGAACGCTTAATTCAACTAAATAACTCTGGGATATTGGCTCGACACTTTCGGGTAGTTTTCCTTGGCCCATCCTGAATATTTTTGAAACAGTAACCTTCATTCTACCCTTACGGAACATATACCCTCTTACAATGTATTCAAAATCTAATCTGCATCCCAATTCAGTGAGAAACTCAACTACTGTACTACTCGTTGCTATATCTATACTACTTCTGACTATAGTAGGACGAGATTTGTCGCCAAGCTCTGGCTGGCCAATGTATCTCAATTGCCAAGGCATTTCTTGGTAATCTAATGCCCTTCTAACTCGAAGTAGCAGGGGTTGTTCAGGTGGAGGGCCCCTGAAAATAATAAATTGTAGTTGTAGATTATGATTAGGAATTGAAAAATTTAACATTTTCTTGCTTTTTAAAAAATGACAAATGAAGTTTATCAAGTATTGAAAACGAGATAATGTCAAATATGAATGGCTGCGTACCTCCGGATACTGAAGCACATTTCATGGTCGTGAAAAGTTTCAGGTCCGCTATCAACATTGTCGCATAACCCTCTCAATCTGTGAAGCAATACTTCTACTGCACTATCTAATACAGAGCCCTGCAGTAGATATTCTTGGTTCGGAATAATATTCGATTTTAATGCGGCGCTCAGACTATCCATTGCTGTACTTATTTGATTTGTCATTTCTTTTATGATTGTTAAATAATTACTGAGGCTCGGCTGTGTAGGTTATCCTAACACAGTTCAATCCTTTGTATAATCCACCTTGAGTTTTATTCCGATTCGTAAACTGTGGACTTTAAATTCTACCGACGTTTGTCGAACTTTTCAGGTTATGTCATGTTCGGTTGGGTTAGGTTAGGTTGGCGGCGTTGACAGCGGTTTACGCACTGCTGTGCGTGTATTTATTCATACACACTGAATGGCATATCGGTGCATTCTAGTTTATATGCGAATGACCACGGAGAAAAACATGTTTTGAGAGGAAATTTGACGCGCGAGGTTACATGTCAGTATTCGATTATTAGCACATAATAAAGTGAAAAGAGCAAGAAGTTATGACGACTTCAAAAGAACTAAATGTAGCGAGAAAAAGTCTCGTAGCATCGCTTGGCGATAATGCAAAACTGTAAGTTTGAGGTTACGTTATGACGTACTCGTGTTATCATTTTCAATCTACTTCTATTTTCACTAATACAAGTCGCACTTCGTTACCGAATTACAATTGAGGTGTTCCATGCATTAGAGTTTAATAAGTTTTCAATTTATGGTACGAAATAAATTAATTTTTTTATAAGCATGCAATTTGGTTTCAAATCTGGAAGCTGTTGAAAGACACAAAGTTCATGTTTTTAAATATTATACTTTGTTTTCAGATACTTTGAAAAAATGAAGCTATGGTTTCAGATGAAGGTATGCAAATATTTGATGATAATAATATTGAAGCAGATTACATTGATTAAATAATATCAATTTTCAGACAACAAAAGAAGAATTTGATTGCGAAGCAAGAAATATTATGACTGAAGATCAAGTTCATTTACACAACGAATTTCTGCTTTGTTTATTCAACAAAGTTCAGGGATTAGCTTCTGTTACAACTGTGAGATCTAACAAGCATAACAACAGTCACACTCATCTTGACAAGGAGAAAATGCTTGAGAAAAGGCTTCGTTTAAAAAGAAAATATAAAACCGACAAGTCAAACTTTGAAGTAAGTAGAAAGACTAATCTCTTACATATGATTAACTAATTCTCTAATTATCTTGCAGGAATATAGTCCAATTGTGGAAATTTATGATGAGATTGATCATAAATAGATCAATACAGGAGATAGAAATAAAAATCAATTTTTAAACAATTTCTAGAATTTAGAATAACATTTTCATTGTTAAAAATAGATTTTTGGTACCAAGATAGAAGAAATTCATAGATAAACGAATTTGGAACTTCACACAATAAAATATAAATATGTACATCAAGTATTAAATCTGATTTCAAAATCTGAAAAAACTCATATTCTAGCCAGCAGATGTTTACGTCGAAGTATTAGGCCAGACTTCTTCACTGGTTGGAGACGAGCCGATTGGTGCCAACCATTCTAGTGCTCAAGAGCTGCTACTGCCCGATCGAACTTTTGTTTTGGCTAGATTGATGCTTGCTGCGTGGGAAAATAATATGGACGGAGCTGAGGAAAATACTGCACAAATAATTATAGCTGCTACTCAGGTATAAAAAAATTGCTTCATTTACAAAACTTTCTACTTTCATTGAAAACTTGTTTCGTTATCTATTCATGTGTTTATCAAAGTGAACTAAATCTCCATAAATTTATCAGGTTTTTCTCAAAAATATACTGACCGCAGTAATTACACGAAGGAAAGGCTTCTTGGTGAGAGAAGGTTCTTTTATTTATAAAATAGGCGAACCTGTACCCAGTTCTTGGACAAGAAATACCTCCTATATCACCAATGCATCAAATTTTAGGTAAGACTAAACGTTTTTAAATTATAGATTGGAATTTCAGTCCTGGGAATAATTTATACCAATGAAAAGACACTGTTAGCAGTATAAATGAATTTTTTTAAGATCTTCAATTTGATTGACTACTGACAAAAAATTCTTCTAACATCATTTAGCATGGCCACAAATGTGGTCGAGCCTGAAGGACAAATACCTGCGATGAAACAGACCCTTGAAGAAGCGGAACAAGCAACAGCTTTCGCATTAGCATGCTCAGCACAAACTACTTCACCTACTCCCGATCCTATCAGCATTGCAAATCTTCAACAAGCATTAAAGGTATGATTTGTTATCAATATCTTTGTCTAAATTTTAGTGTTCCACTTTTTTTTTCCTCTAGCATAGAATGGAAATCTGAAATTAATTTGTGTTATAAGTAAATTGTCGGAAATTAAGCTGTTCCTTAATACTTTTTCATTTCTGCGAGTTTCTGTCTTGTGAATACTTTCCAGTGCAAATATCATGTGTTTGTTACAGGTCCACAAGAATCTTATCAACAATCATACCATTTATGCGACTAACATGGACCGTTTATATACCTATGCGACGCATCCAAGTTATGAGGATTTGGAAACAAGCAAACTATTATCCCGAAATTCAAGAACGTAACGGTTTAAACGGAGTAGAATCGGGGCAGGCTTGTATCTACAATGAGATGTAAGTCATGTGTTGTTAAACTTGCATGCTATCATCAATGAAAGAGAAAAAGAATTATTATTCGACTGAAAATATCAAAGGAAATACTGAGGCAGCTTTCATAATGTTAGTACAATGGGAAATACACACTTGGAAACATTTGTAATAAGTCATATATTTGATACCTTTTACAGATTCGATATTTATAGGGGTGAGATTCACATTCTGATCTGGAATCTACCAGCTTTTGTAATATACTTAACACCCTTGAACGGTTTATACTTTTCTCCATACATATCCAGCCTGTTGACCTTCAAACCAGATACAGCGAGCTGGTTTATGGTGAAGTGTACCTTAAAGTAACCAATTTTTCATAAATTTCAGTATTCGAAAGATAAAAAAAGGACAGCATTGTATTTTTTAAAAAGAAAACAAGCCTGTTAAAGCTTTCAACGATTTGGTTGTGAAATTTATTCGAACTTACGTTGATGGCGGGATTAGACTCCGTGACTGTTGCCCCATTTTGAATGGTGATCTGTAAAGTAATTAATGAGTAAAGTAGAGTTAGTAATCCATATGTTTTATTGACGCTAATAATTTATTTATTCCTGTAACAACTTACCGTTCCTCGAAGATTGGGTAACTTGGCAACATCTATTCGACCGATATCCCACACTAGTACTTTACTGACCGGATCGAATGAGTACTTTCCTTGATTAGGTACCAAGCTACAATTCAGTACAGATTTCGGCATTGGAATTTCAATGTTAACATTTTCAACCTGAAGGAAAGCTTAAATTTAGTACGCGATAAGTGTACACCAGCAGCATCTTTTCAATGTGTAATAAATACAATTTCATGTATCGTATGCAAAATAATATAATTTCTTTCATTAGTCTCATTGAAATGTTTTAAAAAAATTGAAATATAGTCATTTCCTCACAGTTCTTCCAATGGTTTGTTTTGGACCGACAGTAATGTCCAGTCTGCCACCGCCAGAGTCTTTCAGGCTTATATTGTGTCTCACGTAGATAGGAATCGCAACGATACTCTGTGACCCAATGTGGTACGAAAGTAGTCGAAAATTACCATCTGGTGGAATGAAGGATAATATTCTCTCTGACTGAAATTTTCCAAATACAAATAACGTTGATTACATTGCATTAAAAAATTGCAATAGGTTCTAATAGGCCAGTCGCTAATGCATAGTAGAAATTCCTCTGCTAATTCACGTACCTCCCATCGTTTAAATCTAACACATGGGTGAAAGCTGACATCATCGAATAATCTTGGATTCATAAACGAAAGTGTTAGATCAGGCATACCACTTAACTTGATGCAACAATCGATCTGAAAAATAGTTTCAGTTTGTTATAAAAAAAAAAATTATTACATGATGGCAATAGTCTCTTGTATTCGAGATCTGATAATAAACAGAATTTCAGGCAATTATATGCATCAAGAATGTATAACTTGTGAAAATAATGTCCTGAAACACTTCAATGAGGTCTTATATATTTAGTTTTTTAATATCGTACATAGCCTTGGATTTCCGCAAAGACTGTGGCCCCAGTTTTGTCAATTATAGCATCGACTTCCTCTACGACATCGAAATAAGCTTCATTGTTTGTGTATTTAACACCAGTTCTTCGCCATGGTACATTGGACAATTGACCACTTGGTAAAATAGCGCTCACACTGTAAGTCATAAAATAAACCCGATTATTTATCTGTTTAATTCGGTAAATTACGTTTTCTTGGGTTCTTATGTTCGAAACTTCGTGCCAATGTTTTTCAATTCTTTGAAACTATTTCTATAAATTTTCTGCAGCTCGGAATCCAAAAACCAGGCCATGGTATGAGAAACGTCAATCCTATCTGATTATGATTATTCATCCAAGGCATAAATTGGACCAATAGTTTCAGATTGCTTACTTTGACTTCCCTGTAACGCTATTGGCTATTGTTCTCAAGATATTAGGCGGCTTGATCAGTTCCTTTAGAATATTCGATTCTGTAGCCAGAGGAAAGCCATTATCCAGCATCTCGTCCAACAACTCATACACAACAACGTAATTGTCTTTAATAATGGTTTCTGTACATTCGCTGAAGTAGTCTTCAAAAGTGTCAACAACTCTGTGTAAGAATTCAATGACGAATAGCGGCGGAACTGAAAAACGTTCAATTAATGGAATGATAAGTCTCGAATTTTTGTATGGACTTTAATTTTGAGCATAAATAGAAAAACATTGACTTCTCTAACTCAAAAAAATGAAACAGCGTTATTTCAATTAATTTTTATACATTTTTTGGATTATTTACCTTCGGTCATACATACGGCAACGAAGAACATATTGCATCGATGTATACTGATCAAATAATGATGTGGAGTAGCTATTACGGGGGGTGTGTCTTCGGGAGATGAAACTCTGCGTTGCTGATCGAAAAAATAATCACACAATGATCGTGCGACCGCACTTTTCCAGTGTTTTTCCATAAATACATCTCTGAATTGAAGAATCGTATTTTTAGGTTATGTCACGTATATTCTATCCTATTTTATGCTGGATAATCTGTTAATTTCATTTGATAACTCACCCCGATGAATTTATTATAAAAAGACTGTGAATCATTTTATAACTCGGATATCCGAGGATTAAATAGACTCGATTTTATACTAGAGGAAAGTTGAAAGCATTGAAAGGTTTTTGACACTTAGATTATTCTACTTTTGACAATACCCAGATGGTAAACTTCATACGCAATGGATTTTATTGTTTCTGAAATGACGTATTTCAGTTGGTACATCAGAACGTCTCTGATATCTCTTACCGACCCGATTGTATGTTGAATTGCATGCAAGCAGGCGCGGGAATCCCCTACATACAGCGATACGTATGATAGAAAATTACATACTTGAATAATTATATTTATGTCATTCAGTTTTTAGAATAATATACCTAACACCTATAGTACTTATGTATTAAAGTCGCTTTTTATGTAACAGATACGCGCGAGGATGTCAAGTCGGTGCAACGAAGAATACCTAACAAAATTAGGACTGAAATAAACTACAAAAATGCATTTACGTATTTTAATCTTGATTGTACCCTTTCTGTGCATCCTTTTGCTCTTGAGTTTTTGAAGTCAAAATAGGTCAGAAGGTCTAGATGTGCAGAGTCATTTGCAGACCTTTTATTCTGTTATCTATAAAAATACAGCGGGGCACGCTATTCCTATTTTTCAGAGTCGATTTGAGTGTTGGATTGAAAATTTGATACTAACGGTAAATCGACATCTTTCAAATTCGTTGAACATGAGCTTAAGCTTTCCGAATTTATATTCTCATAAAATTGACCAGGAAAATAAACTGAAAGAAACTAAACAAACTCATCGGATGAAGAATTTTTGTCTCGGAAACGATATTAGAAATATAGTCGCGCGAATAACAACATTTGTTGCTTTATAAACTAATAAAATATAACATAGTATATCGTAAAGGACTTTACATACGATTTTCTTCATTTCTTGGAATCTCTGATCTGATATTTTTTCATAAAAGCGACGTGTTCTAGATTTCAGAATAAATAAAACCAGCTTTACGTCTTTAATTTGTGAATATAAATATGTTATTCAACTTTCATGTACAGAGTTATTAGTTATGTTCATAAACGAGCCCATCAAATTGCGGATAAAATTCAGATCCAATTACAAAACACATTTATTCGGATACCTATAATTCTGTGAAATATAGTGAGAATAGAAACACTTCGTTAAAAATACCTCGATGTTTGAGATGAGTTCTGTGTCCTTAATTTGCGATTCAGTGAAATGGTCTAACTGCCATAAACGTGCTCAGCAATCACATCGACATTATAGACAACGAAGTACAACTTAGATAAAGCTTGTATTTCCAATTGCGAGCAGACACAGTCTAACTCCCTGCTGACACAAGTGATAATCTCTAAGGGGTGGTGCTAAATTTTCATCAAGCAATTTCAAAATTTCAAAGTAACCCTTCAGAGCTTTTTCATGTTCACCACTTTCGAGGTGCCTGGAAGCTACTTTAAATATGGCATCGGTGTCTTGAATAGCTTTCAAACCCTTCAATATATTCGTCGACTTTTTGCACTTCGGACAAGCCGCCATGAACTCATTTGATTCTGTCGACACAGGCAATATATTCCCACAGGCTTCTCCCGATTCACACCTAAATCTGTAAAAAATTAATGAGCGCCTTGAGATACATACTGAAGCGTGAATATTCTATGCGGAGCTGATTGATTTATCCATGTCAGTAGTCAATTAAAAACGAATTTTAGATACTCCTAGAATTCCTTAAAATTTCTCTAACTTTACCTGATTTTTGGACACATCGATTTATCGCTGTTACGTGTTGGAATTGAGTTACTAGTATATAAAATAATAAATTCGGTTTAAATTATCTCTTCAGAATCATTATAGGTGTATAGCAATTTTCCGTTCGCTGATCGGTATAATTCCACGGCCCTCCCCGATACTTACACATACATCGTCGATTCTATACACGAGCGGCTGACAGAATAGCGGTACCCATAGCAATGGCAAAAAGAAATATATGTCAGTAGAAAATCCAGGTACCTGAGTATTCTTGGATCTATTCCTTCAAGAAGAGGCCATTGACCGGTGCAGGCCTCACAGGTACAGTCGAACCAGTATTGTAGTCTCAGCTTCCTTCTTCTTTCGTTTTGCGGCATCGTGGTAAAGATCGGTCCGTAATTTTCGCTGATCTCTTCGCCCGGATGTATGGTCCGTAATGCACGAATCACCATTCTAGTTCCGACGAAGTACCTTCGTTTGAAATTTCGGTAAAAAATCAAAGATCGTGATTGACATTGGATGAAACGAGGCCACACATCTATAACTCACGATAACCGGATCATACCTGATTACACTGGGATTACAAGAGTGATTCAAAAGCGCTACTGTCGGGAAAGCACCACCACCGATGAAAACGCTTTTAGATTTGTCCAGCGTTATTGCACCCTTAGGTCTTATCAACTCTGAAATCTAATATGTTTGTTATGAGTCGCACTGTTGTTGTTCGGCGTCAAAGTTTCGAGATTTTGAGTTTGTCACTGTCTTATGACCCATTGTATTGTTAATATAATGGAGTGCTCAATGGCTGATTATGAAACGATGGAATCAAGCCATCTGACATACCGTGCAGACTATGAGATGGTACGAATTTTCAAACGTGATCATATTATCGTATTTTGTATTTAATCGATATCCCGCATACCTCATGGGCATTGAACTGCATTAGTTGGATATTATGAAGGATTAAGCCTGCGACGAAGATTTCTTCGGGCGAAAGTTCTGACTCAGCTGTATCCGGCGTGTTAAGTTCTTCGGGGAAGTAAGAACTTCGCTTCAAAAGTCTGAGAAGCCAACTGGCCATGTATGCTCGATGAAAGAGGTCTTCTGGAGTCCGTTCGTCCTCGTGTGTCACTGTGGATTCCGATGATTAAAATCTCAGGAAAATAAAACAGTTCTTATATTTTCGAAGCCGTCGAAAGTCTAAATATAAATCACTGGGTTAAGCAATTTTCTTTCGAAGTTATAACCTTGTGATTTACCTAGGCTGTGTAAAGTCCTGTAGTCGTCTCCTTTCCATGGTTTGGGTTTAGCCTCAGGCTTTAGAGAATTCTGTAACCTTTTAAGTTCGCTCAAAGATTTTTGACTGACCGATTTAAGAGCGAGAAAGCACGTTACAGAAGCGGCAGACACGTACAAGGCTAGCAAAAGAGAGCACTCTGTCGCGTGTACTTTGGAGTCACGATTTCGACAGTTTGTCGAACAGTAGATGATGATGGTACAGGCGTTACACGAAGCGGGTACCGGGGCAGTGACTCGGGTGAAACAGCGATGACAATGAGTCAATCTAAAGGGCAATTAATGATTTATAAATCGAACCAGAGTTGGGAAAAATCAGTTTTTTTTTCTTCGATATCCTATACGTGAAACTTGTTATCCACAAGTAATTTAATTGGGAAATGAAAAACCGTACCTGAACTCCGGCAGGAGAACCGCAGAGTGTGCTTTCTCAACGGCCAACATGTCGCCAGGTAAAATTTTGCGACTTGCAACGGCGTGTCGTCCGATAGCGCCTCCAGAGTCTCTGAATTCAACGAAATCGCTGAAGGCCGGATAGTCAGGATTCCGAAGACCGGGTAATTTGGGCGAAGGTATACTATTTGCCGCAGACGTTGGAGCGTCTTTTTTGAAACTGGCCGCGCCGTTCAACTGATTTCCTCTTTCCATGACGGCCAGCATCACCCTGACGTCGTATTCGACCTTTTGTTTCTTTTCAGCGGTAATTTTCGCGTGGTCCAGGGCCTTTAGTGTACTTCTGAACGCGTCTATAGCTGCAGCGTGTCTTTTTAGAGCCAGTAGACACTTGGCACGACGTTCTTCCACTTTGTAAAGAAGTTCCTGAGGGTAACCGATTCGCACTGCTTCCTCCGCGTCTAATATAGCCATCTCGAATCTTTCCAGATGATATAATACCGCGGAACGATTCGCCAATATTATCGACAATTCTAAACCCAAAAATTCAAACGATAGTATTTGATTCACAACGGATTAGATCACCAATATATAACGCATCGATTCAGATGTAGATCACATGCATCCGTCCGTTGGCAAAAACCGAACAAATTTACGCACTGATCGAAATTTTATTTGAATTTTGACAAATATTTCAAATTTCTAAGCTTCTTCGCATCGTTTGTTTTTGCCATCATTCGATTATTATATCACAAATCTTTAGAGCTGAGGAAGTAACGTACAGAAAAACTAACAATAGGTAAGATGAAAATCTTGAAGTAGGTATATATGTTCTAAAGTGATGATCGTTTAAATACGTAACATGTTGACCTCAAAGTTACGTTTTACTTTCGAGGCTATATGTTGTACGGTGTGGAATTTTCTGCAAAAGTCACTATACAGATTGAAGCTCCTGATTCTATGCAACTTAACACGAACATCAATACGATTACGCGATTATCGAGTGAACGGAAATTGATCGGCGTCCTTTTACACTCGACAAATACCCGATTCATAATTAACGAGCTATCGGATAGTATCTATCAATGTTTACAACAGTTTCAGTCATGTTTCTTGCTATCAACTTTTACGCTACCTACTGTATGTATGAATGTCTGTAGAACAGAGATTGCGATCTTGGATCGCGCAATGCCGTATAGAATATGAAATAAAACTAAAATAATTAATACAGTACATTGATTTCGGTCAATCGTATATTTCTGCACTTACGTACCGCTTTCAGGCGCGACAATCGCACCGTCCGAGTAACTGTCCAAAGCTTTAAGGAAATGCCCATGACGAAACAAGCTGTTTCCAGTCTCTTTAAGTTTCAGGGCTCTGTCACGGTCCCTTTTACCAACTCCTGGGAACTCCAGAGGTAGAAGATGCGCCTCTGGATACTTTAGGATGAATGCTACTCGTTCACCGTCGCTTTTAAGGGCCGAAAATTTTTTGAAATCTTGAGGTTCCACGGCTTGACGTACGTCCACGAGATTTGTACGGAAATAATCCCCGATTTCAGACTCTGCGTCTCGTTCCAGCATTTTTAAGCCTGATTCGAAACACTGGTTAATCCTAACGAAAGTCCTAATGATATGCGATTGATCGTATAACAAGAGGATCGACTAAGGCATCAAAATCAAGCAATGTAATATGAGATGAAGAAGGTTGATGGCAAATTGCTTATTTATTAATTGCCCCAGGTTAAACTTACGTAACGAATAAATGCAGGTGAAATTTAATGTTTAGAAAAATTGTCCTACCTTTGAAGTCTGATTCCTGGTTCTTGATTCCTTTCTAATGAATAATTTGATGAGTAGGTATTATTTCAAAGCATGCTTTGCCGGCGTGCGTATTAAGACTGCAAGAGTCTAACGGCAGAGTATTTCGGTACGTCTATTTTAACTCGTAATTCTAGAAGTGGGGAACTCGGAGTATTATCAGTATAGAGATTATTCGATCAGAAATATCATATACCTTATAAATGTTGAAGAACAAAAACAAAGAATAAAAATCGTTAGTGATTTATCAGAGGAAATTATAATAATTGGGAAGCAGAATTGGTATCATTTATTCATTCTCTGTTTTTATTACGTCATAAACTGTGAAGGTTTGATACATGAACTATACATAATAAACACGCAGGTTATAGATACAGAAAAAGTAAAATAAAAATTATTTCTAAATTCTAAATACAATATATACAAAACTTATATGATAAAATATCGTGCGTCGATCGGAAAAACACCTAATACAAGAAGGAGTGGGATTAAACTAACTGATTGACTAATTTTTATGCAAAACATAGTATAAAATTCATTTTTTTTTTATCAAGCTATACGCGAATTAAATAACGGAAGAAACTCTGAGGATAATAATTTATTAAAAATTGATGAAGATGCGGCATCGTCTAATATTTATTCGATGAATTTATAATACCTAAATCGCTAATTGGTATCAGCTTTATTCAATTTTGAACCAATACCTTGTAAGGGTATTTTAATAATAATCACAGTCGAAATTTCGTTGTTAATTAAAATCGATACGAATTAATTTCCCGAGTATAGTGAAGCAGAAATTTTCTCAACACATAACTTTCAACTATACCTATATACATATTTTATTCCGTAACATAGCTGATTTCTGAATAGCTTCTGTCGCGAAGATGGTGAACCCAATCTGATGAATAATCTGCATAGATGATATGGCGAAGACTTAATATATCGATGACATTAAAACTATGTACTCACATGTTAAATATGTACCATATACGAGAAAACGACGCACCAAAGATCCAGGATATACGTACATGTGCAGTGGTTGTAAATGACAGGAGGATAATGAGATTCGAAATCTGTGTTCTAGGGGTAATTGTATAAAATGCAGAAATTTCCGAACGGAATCCTCCGACCGGAACGATTATTTCGCGTCTCCCGGTATGCATACGTGTATAAAATCCTCGTCTTTCAAGTCATATCTTCATATACAAGGATCGGTGCTTCCATATGATTAAGATTTCAAACACGTACCGTAATCGACATATCATCCCATGTTCTAAAAATCGTATGATCCTTGATCCTCGTCCCTCGTTAATCCCATGTGGAAACAAAGCTTGTAAATAGCGCCGGCAGCAATACCACCAACTATCGGTCCCACCCAATAAACCCAATGGGCAGCCCAAATTCCCATAACTGCTGCTGGACCTAAACTACGTGCTGGATTCATGCTGCTTCCGGTAGCTGGTACAGCTGCCAAATGGGCAGCCGTTATTGCCAGACCAATTGCCAAGGGTACTGATCCTTTGACATCATTGCGTTTCGAATCCGTTGCCCCATGGACCACAAGGACTAGCATAAATGTTATAAAAGCTTCGATCATGACAGCTTGGCCGATTTCTACTCCTGCGGTAATTGTCGTACTGCCAAGACTTCCGGCTACCGTGGTCGGAAGCATTACCTAAAAAACGAACGAAGTATTTCTTTTTTTATGAAACTTTTCCCGATTAGATCAGAAATTCGAGGGAGTGTTGGAAGATATTGAAAAAAATCATTTTTTGATTCGATGGCCATATTTAGAATGACAAAATTTAATTAGAGAAAGAGAGGTGAATGTTTGAGGAATTTCAATTCCAAACAATAAGTTATTTTTTCATAACAGTTTGTTCGTGGAAGCGTAATTGTTAAACTCTGTTAACTGTAGCTTAAGGATTGAATGTTATATTTATGATTTATAGCTCGAAAATCTCCCGAGTCAAAAGAGGCCAATTTATATTGTCGGACGTATTTCCGTGAATGAACGTAACGTCGATGAATAAGCGTAAAAATAAGGCGGTTTTAAAATTGAGAAACTAAATAACGATCGTAAAACTTGATAGTTGTAAATTGCTATTTGACTGTAGCTCGTGCGGATGTAACAACATTCTACATTCATAACGGGGACAGCGGACTAGGAGGAAATAAATGTCATAAAATGAAAGTAAGAAGCGTAGATTAATAATCGAAATATAGTTGTAACAATAAAAGTAACTAAGAGTCGTAATATATCAACGGTAGCCAATTTTGGAATTCGTGAAAGTGCAAGTGTGAGTCTTGTCATAATGTTAAGTATGTATTGATAATCGGGTTTCATGGTTGTAAAAATAGTTGATTTTATGCGAGCCAAATTTGGCATCGATTTTTATTACACCTCCCGGATATTAATTCCCGCACAAACTTTGCGCTAAACTGGGTCAATTTGTTATGATTCAAGACGAAACTCACACGCTCATAAATTAATTCACTGACACAGCAGCCTGCGAGACTCATATCATCCGAACTAACGTTGTTTGGAAATCATCTGACCGCGATCATTAAAGAGGATGTAATTAATAATTTTCACTCTAAATGATTAGTTCTGTTGTCCTTGCCGTCTCTAAATTTATAATAACGATTTTATCCTATCGTTTTACCGAACCAAATTCATTGATAGATAAAAAAGGAATAGAATGCGAACACTTTCGATCTTTTCAGAATATTTCCCGAAATTTCACCCGGACCCGATCTAATACATTGAAAAATAGTCGTCAATTGGTTGAGTTGATTGCTTTTATTGGAGGATGATACCGGCGTCAAGAATCAAGATACTGATGTAACGGTGACTCGAGTGCCAGCTCGGACCTTGACCTTCCATCAGCGACATTTTAATGAATTGACCATTCACGTATGAAAGTTCAACGGGATTCGCGCCGCGATCGAAAAGCAACGGTTATAAGTTATTGGTGTAAGTTCGCAATAATTATATATCTACCACTATAAATTCCATCCCATTTATTTCTGGGTCAAGAACTATAGTCTCGATCCAATTTTGGTTTTCTCTTTTTTTTTTCAAGTCAGATTTTTCGTACTAAAAACGACGCGTCTCGTTAATTTTTTCCCTTCTTCTTTATTCCGTTTTTTTTTGTTTATATCGATGAATTGACTGACCTTCAGAATAGCCGCACCAGCAATAGCCCCGATACACTGAAAGGCAACGTAAAAGAATCCCTTAAGTAGGCTGCAATTCCCGCTGACGATTAGACCAGCGGTTACAGCAGGGTTCACGTGGCATCCTGACACATGTCCGAGCGCCTGAAAACAAAATTGAATCAAGAATAAAGAATAGAATATATGTACGATAATTGTATTCGAGGGATTCATAATCCTATAAAGGGTGATTCGAAGTATATTTTGAGGGTTGATTTCTTGTGAAGCTTTGAGACTGAATTCCCTTCACCGCAAATTCGTTTCAAATTATAGTATATAGGTATACATAGGTATATACAGTTAGAATTAGCGGTAGACTAACAGACGATGAAGAATAGTCTGTAATATCTATACTCGCAATATCTACTGCAGGGTCTAAAAATTCAACATATATCCGACATATCCGAACGGTTGAATGGGGTCCAGGCGCGGATCAGGCCCGAGGCATAGCGGCCCAGTTCTCATGCGCGACGACAAGGTCTTCGTTGCCCTCAGGGCGCGTATGCGTCGGCTGGCCGATTACGCAACTACTCTTTTCACTGTATACCTACATTCATACATATATCGTATGGCTCATTCACCGCGCCATCATTGTCATCGTATTATAGTTCGAATTCATTGGAAATCTATATTGAGAGCTGTTTCACGAATTGAAGTTTATTACGAGAAAAAAAAATGAAGGCAAGAAAGGGCGGTCGAATATTCTATTTTACTTATCGTATTTTGGAGCGGAAGGATCTTAGACCACGGTGCACTGACCGGTGAATTAATATAAAGATTGCCTAAAGTGTAAGTAACGCAATCTAGATTGCAACAAACGATTTCTAAATCATACACGCATATAGGTAAAGTTACACCAGACTGTGTGGTTACAGACTCAGTACGAGATACTAACGACTTAGAACAAAATAGTCAGATCAATTGATCTCATAGAGAAGAGTAGAGAATATGAAAAGAAAGAAACCACAAGCTTGATAATTCGTTTAATACATAAATAATAATAATGATAGTAATAACGAACGCAAACGCTTTCGATTGAGATTACATACATATGATATGAATGTATCTAACTATCAATTATGCGATCGGCAAAGAAGATGCAATACGAAAGATTGATATGATTGGATACAAAAAATCTATATCAGGACGTGGACCGTTCCGCCGCGGGGCTTTACCGACACTGACAAGAGTCTACAAACCCCCGGGCGATTGTGCAACGACGAAAGAGCATTGTCCCGTGGTCGCGTGGCCGCGCGAATCGGTAGATATCCGTACCTCGCGCGCTTCGCGCGTTAATACCTATGCTTTGGCTCACTCGGTTCAGATGGATGTCTCGGGGCTGTGGGTCGGCGAGGCCCGAGGGTACGAAACTGCGCGCAGACATCGCCCGCGAGTTGTAGAAGGGGGTTGCCCGGCCGAGGCCCTGCGGGAGGCTAGAAAGGATCTTTTCGTTGCGTTGTATTTATTTCTTGCCTGCACGCCGGTGATTTCTGACCGTTCTCCTCGCCGATCGTCGCACAGTATTTTAGATTTATACCAACACCGAATTTAGCAGCGCTATAAATAGAAGAACTCAGAGCACCTGTGCAAGGTGACGTCATAGATAGATTGACGGTGGGTCTAGCGAGGCAGAGAAAAAGAATAATGAAAAAACTAAACAAATAAAGGGAGGACGAAGAAAGGTAGTCGTTAATAATACCCCGAGGGTTTATGATCGAGCCTTCTCTCACGAGCGAGGTGCAATATAATATAATACCTATAACATAATATACCAATGATGGAAATGATGCAATACATATATGGGGGTTTTGCAGAGGCTTGGGGAATTAAGAAGACGAGTAATCCGTCCCGTTTCAGGCCCACTAGAATAAGATTCGTCTTCGACGTCTTACGAGAGGCTATCTTATTTGAATATTTAAATTATTTTTACGCCCAGTTCGGGACTCGTAATACAAACAATAGCAGCTTCAATGCTGTAGCAATACCTACATCATCTCTTACGTTGGAACCACTTTTCACTACATATTGTTAAACGAATTGCGTATTGAATAGATTTTATGCACATATTATACACACCTGACTATTACAAAGCGTTATGAATCATTCGATCATACTCTTCGCGTATTATATTTCCATTATGTATATAGAATTGTACGTGGGTAGATGGGATAATTGTAACCTTCGTAAATTGAATAAATTTTTCACTTTCTCCGAGATTTGTTACAATTTAAAAACGTTCTTTAACAAGATCCAAGTATTTGAACATTTTTTGGATCTCTGCCTTTAATAAAAAAAAAGAATTCCAAACTAGTTGCAAAATTTGTTTGAAAATAATCATTACCCCGATTATAAGGGTGCTGCGGTCGTAATCAACTGCTTAAACTCATTTGATTTTTTTTTCCAAAAGCGACTGCAGATTTTATAACTGCATAATATTTATACCCATACCTATATAGGAGCCGGTGATGATTTATGATGTTATATAAACATGAGGATGACTGGCCTTGCCAATTTCTTGACATATATTCAATTTTTTTTTTTTTCTCATTCTCTCGTTACACTGAATTAAATCGGTGATGCGCGAGAGATAGGATCACACGCGGATGTCGAATAACAATTTATTCACGCGTGTTTATAGACGAGGAGAAAAATTCATAGCGCGATTACACGTCGTGACTGAAATACAATTTCTAATTCCTATAATAAACCCGGAATCAAAAGTACTGTTCACATTAACCTCGAGCGATAACGCATGAAATATTTATATCGACCTAAGTCAGAGGTTTTAGAAGAAGCCTTTCCGAATTTTACAAAATCATTTTATAACGGGACTAAATTAAGTGACGGTTCGTAATACCGAAAACAATTTTTCGAAAGAAATTCTCGAAATTCATTAAATCGAGGAATCGATTTTAAGAATTCTGAAGAAATTGATAAATCGAATGAAAGGAAAAAGATCAATGCCAGAAGAGAAACGGAAACAAAAATTTGTTCCTTTATCAAAAATATAGAAAAATGATGGAACTCGTAAGAATGTAAGAAAGGGAAGAGGATATAAGAATGTCGTAACTGCAATTAATAGTTTCAACTCCAAGATAGCCAAATGTCAATCAACGGTCGGTACATATGATCCGGTGCACAGGATGTATAGGTAGATATGGATTATCGCGAAAAGTGAACTAAGGAGGTGCGGGTACAGCGATGGAAGTGGCCTGTAGAATCAAGGGGTCTAGCAGAGAGGGGAACATAAGATATTGCACGAGTCAGTAGGTTGTCAGAGCCTTGAGGGCAGAATTGCACCATCTCGACAGTTAGACCCCCTTGGGCAAACCGCCGGCCTTATTTACCCTACCTAGCCTAACCCAATTCAATTGCCACGCCACGTTAAACGAACCTAACACTATATGTACGTGGATATATGTATGTACACCCATGCCCACGTACAGAGGAACCTACCTACCTACCTGCCTACCTACCTACCTGCATGGGTAACGCTTATTACACCTTGGTGATCGACCACCACGAGGTCTACGTCCAGCATTACTCATCGCAGTCGGACGCGATAGTCTCGACCGTGACACGTGACTATGAGAGATGAAAGATTGAAATATGTATATATATGTATTTAGTAATATCGTATGCAAATACGAGCCGATAATAATCGACGAGATCGTTTTTTGGAGATCAACGGGGAAAAAAAACGAAAAAAAAAACGGAAAAAGTTGAATGATTTTGATTCCGTTTCGCTTTTTTTTTTTTTTTTTCTCGCGAGTTCGTTGAAAGTGAGTTGATTTCGATAGTTTAAAGAGGCGAGAGTGAGTTCGCACTGATATATACGTACACACATGCCTCCGAGGGCCGAACTGAACCAGGCTTCACTTACTTACTTACTTACTTACTTACTCACTTACGTATGATAGAGTAATACACATACGTGTATATAGAAGCTGTCGAAGAGGGCAATAAACTCTGTCGCGTACACGGAACCGTGTCAACGCAGCGTTTCGATAGGTGGTCAGTTTTAAAACCTTACCGGATTTTATCGATTATATAATCGATGGATTTTCGATGATCGTTATTATGGCCGAATGCCAGCTCATCATTAGTTCGGGGTAATCGATCAATTAGAGCTATATATCAGTCGGGATAAAATGACAGATTAAGAGGACTGACATATCTATCTTTATCACTGATTGTATTAAAAAATTTAAATATGCGGGTATTAAAGTTTAAAGTTGTAGATAAAAAGCTTTGCCTTCATATGGGCTACTTTATGGACAAATAATATCTCTGGGTGCATATGTAATAACTGTCCGCATTGCTTAATCTCCGGGCAATTATAATACTCAGTTGTTAAAATCGAAGTAGCATCTTTTAGAAGCGAGCATTTGCTATCCTAATCGTTCCCATATGTAAGTGGGATTCATTAGTTTGTAATAACCGAAAGGCTAATAGTAAATTGAGTTTATTTCGAAGGTCGGTTTCGAAAGGATGCGTTTTAGACGAAGGATCTGGTCCATTAGACAAAAAGAAAAAAAAAAAAAAAGAAGAGAATATATTCAAATCTCGAATAATTGTTACCATTTTTTCATCTACCTATATACCTATGTGCTTTATATACCTACTCATACTCAGACATGAGAAGCTCGTATACGAGTGTCGTAATTCGTATTTGACCGAGATGTAGTAAGCGATAGTGGGGCCATTAGCTCCGGTAACGAAGATTGATTTTTTTGCCCTTTTTTTTCAAACTAATATATGCCGCTTTACCCACGCTACTTTTTGCCACGTGTTATACACCGGTTAGAATGCACCTCCGAATGAAAATTGGGCTAAAAATATTGGAAATGAATTTTTTATTTTTATTCCCCTTTCGGATCTCTTCTTTGTCTTCGATTTCTATTATCGCAATATCTGTGGAGCCTTCTGGGTTATTATGTAGTCATTTCTTTTTTTTTTTAGGTATTATATAAATGGGTTATAGTGCATATTACGAACGTCCAATGTATTATGTCTTCCTTGCCCTGAATCGCCTCCATCCAAGGGCATGACTAATAAAATTTTTCGTATTATATTCATCTCCGATGATCACGTCGATTCGACAAATCACGTATTAAATTTTAACGCCTTTCGTCCCACGATTCTTAATACAATATTTAACTGCGGCTATATAATTATAAGTATCATCAAATTTACACATACACAGCCACACGCATGTGGTACTTACTGTCATTACCATCGATCTTTAGTCGTTACAGGGGATAAATTTTGAAATCTTGAACCGTCCTAATCGGATTAACAATTTCTCATTAAATGATCATGATTATAATCATGATAATAATTATAAATAATGAATACATGGTCATTTGGGGTTGCCAAAGTCTTGAGAACCTGCGCTCCGGAGATATTATAGATAGACGAGTCTATTTGAAAGTATGAACATAAAAATCGAGACTGCAAACACTAATTTGCAAAAAAATTTCAAAAAACTGTATAAAATTTGGAGGTCTGCTTTGACACGTGTTCATTTTTAGGCGATTTGTAACTGATCGAAAATACAACCTGAATGTATCTCGGTAAGTGGAAGATTCTACGGAAAGTATTTTTATTTGAAAAGAAAGTAGGATTTTTCATGATTCGATTTAATGACTGGAAGACCGTTTTAATTAGATGAACCGAAAGTGATCGAAGGTTGACAACCTCATTGGCAAATTGTAGCTGAAGAAATCGAATATTCGATGTCTAAATCCTAGCTACGAAATCGTGTACACGAAAAATGAGAAACAGAATTTCGGCTGCTATTTCGAAATTTGAGATTAGAAAATTGTGAAAAATTTGTGTCCGACGTAGCGGAGAGCTGAGTTATGAAGCTTATATTTAGTGATCATGTATACAATACGAAATACGAAAGTCGCGAATTTAAAAAAATTCAAACGCTCCTCATTTCGAAACCGGAAGCGGTGGGGCTCTGGAGAACTTATTGGCACATTGTCACAGAGTATACTATTTTCTGTCAAAATTGAAACCAAATCGACCGAAGGATTCGTCCGGAATCATGGATAACATACTTTTTTAAAAATTCTTCAAACTTCTTCGTGGATGATGAAAAAAACGTTTCGAAGTTGATTTGTAAGAAAGAAAAAGAAAAGACAGATAGCGCATCGCGTTCATCTGAAATAATTGCTTTATCGTCATTCGCCGATTTCGTTTTACTCCATTCGCACAATCAGAAGATTCTTTTTTACCTGTGCGAGGGTCGCGACGGTGAGACCAAACGTCAAGGCAATGTGGGGTGTCGAGGGTGCGTTAGTAGTACCCCATGTGATGCAGGAGCCACATCCAATCAAGACCAGAAGTAAAGTACCGAGTAGTTCGGCTACCAGTGGTCGCCAGATAGAAAGGGTCGTAACTTCATGCAGGCCTAGAAACGCCTTGGCACCTAAGGAAGAAGAATAAAAAAATTTATTCGAAACTGGAAATTAAACGACTTCTTCTTTTCCCAATTTTATATCAAATTTTATATGCAGAATTAGGTCAGCCTTGACCTCGAATCATTCAACGGATGTGAGTATTCTGCAATCTGAGGATCGAGATTGTAGTTTCTCGCTGTTATTTAGAATTTGTTCATTGCTCATTGATCGATACTCAAATTACGATGATTCCACTCTAATAAGCTGTAATGAACGGTAGTTTCGCGGATAATGGCACGCTTTCTGCAAGCTCATTGTTATGTGATACGATTACTTAATTGTAGGTAATAAACTTCCTGAGCTAAATCAAAGTATGCTGTTCCAAAAGATTCAGTGATTCTTAGACATCCAGGACAAGACAATTACATTCAATTTCGGTTTTAACTCCTACCATACGGTCACACCGTCGACATTTAATGGCATTCAAATGTATTCACTTCTACTTTTTATTTACTTGCAAAATTTCGCCCACGCAAATGAATAAAAAAAATCGACACAAATCGATTTCTCATCATTTTTACGATCTCTATGAATCGTTTGTATCCTGTAACATGTTCAGGCGAATAATTTATGCGGAACAAAATTTCGATCACCGATCAAAATCATTTGCAAATTTTAGAATGAATAGTGTTCAAATTCTGGGTCAGTTTTAACTCGCTTTTAAAAAATTAGAACAGGTGATAATAATTTCCTAACGGTATACCGAATAATAATATAAATATATAAAATGGATCTACCTGAACTCAGGCTAAAAAAAAATGTTAAATCGAATAACGTGATCGCGGAGCACGAACTATATTTTGAAAAACATCCGTAAAGGAAGTTTTCACAAAAATTCAGATTCGGTCGTTGATGGTCGTCGTTCGAGTTTTACTCTTTGGGTGAATCGTATTTTAATTTGTTTTTTTTTTCCAAATTCCATTAGGTACTTTCAGCTGCTGAACAAACAAGGTTGAGAGCTCCAAATACTCCATTACATGGTCGGAAAATCGGTCAAAATATATTTTCATAACTCATCCCAGCTACCGTACGTGTTAACTTGTTTGCACGAATTTTGGCTTAATCAATGTACAAACAGAGATAATAATACGTAATTAAAGACACACACAGGTGGTCCAGGCGACTCAGTTTTTCTACGTTTAGTATCCGAAGGCAATGATCTCGAACACGTTATTGGAAATGTTGAAACGCCGGTAATACAACGATTCGAATAATTAATCGATACCCCCCTTTCGAGTGGGATCAAAAATGTATTTTTTTCAAATTCCAAGCCGTAATTTTAATCTGCGAAAAATAAGTGAGTCAAATTTTGCACAAGAACTGCGTACGCGGTTCAGATACTTCCGATTATCGATGCGGTAGCAAATTCTTATCGTGTGGAAAAAGAGCCTTGGGATCTCCTTTCTATTTTTCACCTCTAAGGTAAATATGATCCAATAATAGTGCAGTTAGCTTTGAGCTATTGTCAATCGTCTATTACTGCGACAAGGAAGATTCGAAAAGTTGGGAAATTTTTTTTTTTTTTTTCTCTTCTTCTTTTTTACCACCCGATGAAATTTTCTACGATGAAAGAGCAGAGCACTGACCATTCTTTTGGGCTTTGAATGACCACTTATAAATCGTTCTCGGTCAATTTAAAGACAGGTAATTAACCGTGTGAAAAATAAGAAAGAAACTGAACCGAGATGGAAAATTTTTGTGAGAAAAGAAACAAAAAACAAAAAAAAAAATTTATTTCTGACATACCTTGCGCGGGTTTACTCATTTTTATTTATTTTTGTTTGTTTCTTCTCTCTTTCTTTTTTCTACGTTACTAAATCCAAGTAGTAACGATCCTACTGCGATTCCACAAGGACCAGGCGACACGTGTGTAAAACTATCTTTGATAAACTCTATGCGAAATCCAACTTTTATAAGAAACGAGTTCAAGTATAATAATTCGAAATATGCTAGGGGCGATTTTGAATTATTGTTGTTATTATTATTATGTTTTTGTTCCAATTTATAACATCGAGGGAATTTTGGAAAATTTCGGAACAGCACTGCGCACTGCAACGTCAGACCACGTTTGAGTTTCACTATATGAGTATTAAGTGAGCCGGGCGAAGGTTTCGCCTTCATATACCTACAACGGTGTAGCCCCCACCGAAACCCTCTTATGCCCCACTACCTTACCCATTGGCTAGTTACTATTTAACTATCATTCAGATCTTTTATTCTTCGATTATTTGGACCTTAGCATCGAAGCTTTGATTATATTTGTTACGTATGTTCATCCTTATCTGACGTTAACTTGAAGTTAAATCGGCCTGGGTAAAGAATGGATCCCACTTTGATACTCCAGACACGTATGAAAAGCATTTCTCGATTAATCGGTCGTAAACCGCCTCAGTCGTAATACTCGATCAATCAACGAGGATAAAACGAATTATAGACTTAGATTTTGACTTGTCGCGATAAATTTCAGCGAAATAATTCTCTGGGCATCCAGGCGACGAGATGATTTCGGCCGACTGCAAGATCGTCGACGTCTGAATGAAATTCGAAGATGGGGAAATTCATATATTTTATACGCATTACGTAGTTTTCATTTCTGCGCAGATTTTCGGGTTAACAAGTCAACGATATTACATGCGAATTCGAGTTTCGTCCTTAATGGCGCCAGGAATCCTGCACTCGTACGAATGCATCGAATTCCTCGTGATTCTTCTCCCGGGGTGAATAAAACGCGTTTGCATTACGCATGTGAGACAATGAGGCCTCCGCATTACAATTCGATGCTTTGTATCTGGGAAAAAATAATATTTTTACGGTCTTTTATCATTTATCGCGAGTAAATTGACTCGTGCACTAATTTATTTTCTCCGTAGAAAGAAATCCGCGCTTGATAATTCGCGAATCAATTATTCGGATGCTCGTTCTGTATTCTAATCGAAGTTATGCGTATTTCCGATTGAAGGTGAGTACATACGCGTATTAGGTATAACATAGGTACATACATGCGAATAAAGGAATGAAAAATGAATCAAGAGAGTTTGTAATCGGGGTATCTCGATGCAAAACACGAATCGCGTGTTCCTGTACCTACCACGTATGGTATTCCATAATATATGATTAATCGCAGATCGTTTTGCTTACATAATTGTTTATCCATTGCTCGTTCCGCAAAACGAACAGGTAAATTTGTTGCATGAATCGAAAAAACAATTACACTTATGCCTCTCGATCACGTCATCGCGTTTATCGCCGTCATACTTTCGTATTTTTCTACCAAAATCGAAGTTTCTAATGAAATAGGAGTTACTTTATCACCATTCGAAGAATCTAGACTTCTTTTCCCATTTTCTTCCCAACGTTGCTCCCGACGGCATTCCTGGATCCCTACCGATCGCCTGGACCTTGTAAAAGGTGTTTTATTCCCTACGGAATATATTCCGGTCTGAATTACCTGCGAAGATCTTATATGTATCTATCGCTGATCGCTGTAAATTTTTCATACATTTTTCTTTCTTATAATACGTAGAAGAGTTGCGGATGCGTATGTGGATTGTGTACTCGTCGCTCTCGCGATATCGTAGTTCTACAATTGCAGCTATCGAGGATAACGTATATAGACACACGTGTGTGTATGTCTCGAGGCTGTAATTAACCACTTTAATTAGGACACTCGTGAGCTGTAGTAGCAGCTTCTGCAAACAACCAGTACCTAGAATACCAGATCTCGCACATCGCGTACCTATAGATAGAGCATCGTTATGTGTACACGCGCAAGGTAGCACACTGAGCGTCGAGCAATAAGAATTACACATTTTGTACGTATTTATCTATGGCACATACAGGCAGAAGACTGACAAACATATTTATCACATTTTTTATAGATAATCAAATATTTTGCCTCAATTATTATATTTTGGGAATATCCTCTGCCCTCGTCCCTTGCCATCGGATTTATGGATCACGATCAGGCCTGTATTCAGATTTTTGATTAAAGGTCGCTCGATCCCTGAAAATGCAAAGACTGAAGGTATTTTTCTCGATCGTTTTCTGCCAAACGAAGAACTATGGAACCTTGCTACCATCGCGAATCATTTATCAACTTTTTGCACACATTTTCTGAGTTTTTTCGAAATTTCTTAAAGTAAGGACAGGTAGAGGAAGTGGCGTGAAGAAATATCGACGAAACCGACCAGAGACCCTTGTCCGAATTATATCGCTGAGATAGTCAATCCGATCGGTCTGAAATTTACAGGAGTTTCACCGGGTGTTGACAGCTGTCTGATGAACTAATATTATCACGTGAAAGGATCTACTTCCGAAATGGTGACCAGTTGACTAAAAACCAAAAAAATTTTGCGCACTTATACGCTCGCTATTTTGGAAGTGAATTTTTTTACGTGACGATATTAGCTCGAGAGATAGCTACTAGTATTTTGAAAAACTCCTGTGAATTTCAGACCAATCGGACCAACCATTTCAGCGATATCGTATCATTTGAGCAGGGGTCGCGAGTCAATTTTGACGACAGATTCTCACGCCTCATCTCTACCTGTCTTTACATCCAAAGAAGCTACAAAAATTCAGAAAATGTGCGCAAAGAATTCATGAATAACACGCGGCAGTTTGAGAGTTCGATAATCTTTAGTGTAGTAGAAAAAAATTGTCAAAAATACAATTTCATTCGCCATTTTCGGGGCTGGAATTCCCTTTGCCGATTATAAAATATTTAGATTTTTTCAAATTTTGAATATTTTTCGATATCATTGGCGTCAGTTGATACGCTAACCGCATATGATTCCAAAGTATCAAAATATTTTGGAATAACTCTGATGTATAAGGATAGACGGAGTATAGCTTTTATCATAGATTTCATCATACAATTGTTCTATTTCTTCTTGATAACTAAATATGCGAGGTTTCCGCTGGTTTTTAACCCATGACCAGTTATCTGGCGCCTATTTCCTTTCAAAGTCTCACTCCTCACGTTGCAACATAAAGTTTTTGCAGTCCAATAATTAGGCTTTCAAAGATTGAGACCTCTTTTTGCGCAGAACCCTGTATGTGAACTGCAAGGATTTTATTGCATGTACGAAAAGCTCCGAAATCAAGTCTGTTTTTTAGAAAAATTCCCCGAAAAGTTATTTGCAGAAGTCTACCGGTTGGAAATTTTCAGAATAAATGAGACACGAAATGAAATATTACGATTTTTTTTTATATCTATGGAGGAATTGAAAATTGCAATATAACAGCGAAAGTCCGAAATTTTCTGAGGTTTTCAATAATATTAACCTTGTACCTATATACCTAGTTGTTATTGCTATTCTTCGTCCTTCTTAGCATAGGGATCTACCGGAAGCTGAGCAAGGGCATAGATTCTTTTTATATCAGACATATTATAATCGGAGTTAAAGAAGCTAACTATCATTCGCTATATACGATGAGTAGATAAAGGGTAGTGACTTTGAATTATCATTTGCAGTCAATTGTCACGATTGATTAGCGTCATCCTATCTCTGCTTCCGGCAATGAGCTTGAGCGAGCCTCAGACTTCACGCCTCGATTGCTTAAATTCATGAAAAGGTTCAATACTCATAATGCAATTACACGATTGAGTAGCCAATTTGCAAAATTCGTCATAATACCTCCGAGTCTTGCGAATTGGCTATCGAATTATGGGAATGAGTTTCCAATGGGCTTTTACGAAGTACGACTCTGCCTAGATTTTTGAAAGCTGGTATATAGATCCGCAAATTTCGACTTGGAACTAAATATAATAGTTCCGAAATCTATAACGAGTGCAAATTCGATTTTTATTTCCAACAAAAAAACTGCTGGATCAATTGATTCCGAAATTTAACGAGATTTGAGGTGGACCAAGTCCGTTGATCATTTCGCGAGATACTATCAATCGAATATTTTGTTCTTCGGATTATTCGTTATTACTGTACCGATCAAATTCAAAATCTTATTAATCCTAAGTTAGGCTAGACCGCATTGATTGATACAATAAAGGATGAAGTTTATTGATTCGTTCACAGATGAAAAACTAACGATCAAATAATTCTGGACGAATTTTACAACACGTCAATCATCCATCAGCAATGTTGGAAATATATTTCAGCCAAATCATCGCCGGCTGTCTAATTGCTGTATGAATAAAAAAGAGCTACGTGCACCTTTATCTGGCATCGCGTAGTTAATCAGTTATTAAAATTACGCGTTACGTTATACCTATAGACGCCTATAATCGCATACGTGCAGTTGATACAAGGCAAACTGTGGCAATGCTATAGGTACTACATATGTATGCATACGTATTTACTTCGGCTTTCAAGTCTGATAGTAGAGAGTAGGTACGTCGATGTAGGTGCAGGTGTAGGTGTAGGTATTATTCTATAAGGTTAAGGTTTCCCTGACGCTACAGGTGTGCGTATTATGTAAACAGGTACACCCTGCAACCTTGCGTTGCTACTTACACTTGATGCAGCTTGGCCGCATAACACACATCGTTTATGGTTATACACGTAATACAGATCTATATCTATTATCATATAGCTGTATAGATTATCGTAGACATCTTTGCCGATTAAAAGACGTTAAAAGACGCAATGCGAGTCAGAAAAAAATGAAATTAAAATATGGGAGTTCTTTGGAATCGATCAAATAGTTTGTGTTTCAGTACAGCGAATCTTACGACTTCCTAACGTTCATTTTTCCCCCTTTGAACACGAGGGAAAGGTTGACAATTTTCTTCCCGGCGAAGGGATCTACGTGCTAATCCACTTTTCAGATAGCCCTTCGAGTTACTTTGGGGTAGAGGCTATAGCTCCGGTATTTTTTCGAAGAGATTATTCTCAAAGAGTCAAATTTTCTGAAAATGCAAAGAAAAAAAAAATTCAATTTTTAGAGTCTTCAAATCGTTTTTTAATTCCTTGAGAAACTATGTCGCTTCGCTTGTACACACCGATGTGAATTTTTCGTTCAAACGAAGCGTAATCACTCGTGCTGAGTTCATGGGCGATTTTTTCCGGATTTTTTGAGTCTAGTTACGCCTAAATAAAAAAAACTTACTATCAGCGTGAAGATTTAAGACGACATTGTGCAGTTCCCATCCGTAGGTATAATTACTCGGTTGAAATACGCTGACAGTTTTAACAATCATTAAGAGGAAGCGAAGAATCGCGGTATCGAGGATGCATAGCAATTAGCGATGAGTGAAGTAAGAAATATCAACTAGTCATCTATCTTGGTGCCATTTTCTCGATCATGGGTAACTATAATATGCATGATTCATCTACCGCTGCAATAATAGCTGTAAGTAGCCACAGCGCATCGTTCGCAATGATTGGGTACACCGCAGGCAGAAGAAGGCTTACGTACTCGCATATCAATACTTGTAAAGGGCGTGGAGACTAATTTTATTCATCGGTCTGAGAATTGCACGGATAAAATATATACCTTCGCAGTGCGGAGTAAACGGGGTCCCAAATAATTGCCCAGAAGCGGCCCGAATCATTTTCGCATTTCACTGATTTAGACTCTGGAGTGACGCAGGTGTTTACGATTTTCTATTTACCAGTAATTCCTCTGTATCCTATTTACTGTATTCCTCGCACACTTTACTGTAACAATTTTTTATGTAACATTCTTGGAAAATAGTCGACAATTTATTCCGCATGATTAATTAATTGGACCGTGATCGATGCACGTGAATAGGAAAAATTCTCAACGACGAAAGCAATTAAATATTGTTTGTTTGTAGTACGGCGGGTAATAATCGCGGACACTTTTTTACCTCCTTATAAACTTTACACAATTGATGTGGATCGTTCGATCCAATCCGACCATGCCTGTATATATTTGAATAAAACTACTTTTTCACTTTCCTTTCGTTTCGTTTCGCTTCACCTGACGTGTGAACTAGGGAAATACCAGGTCATCATTACTATTTCATTATCCAACCGATCATGGGTGTTGAATTGTGTTTTCGATTTACAAAAGATAAAAAAACCGCCTTTATGGAACTTTTTCATTTCCAATTTATTTAATTGATGTTCTCATGCTCGAGGATTATACCCACCTTTACATGCTATACCGTTCTTATAATAAATCTTCTGTTCAGTTGATACGTAAATACGATTCAAAGTCACGTTATAAACGCCGTATGTTTATCGGTTGCAAATTTCTTGTGCACGCCACGTATATATTTGCCTTATACTTGTCTAGAGTAAATGGCGAGCGTGAATTGGCAAACTTTAAACCAGGAATCCATTGCTCGTAATTGTTTGCTCGTTACTGTAACGTTAAGATATAAACAAGTTGGTCCAATGGATGGAAGTTACCGAAAGGCGCTAAATAATTCAACGAGGTTTAAATTCTAGGAGCTAATCTCTATTAGCGAGATATTCGGAATGGTCATTTTTATCTTTCATTTTTTATTCACACAAATCACGAATATCAGGCGGCAGGATGTGAACATGACTTGCTGCAGATTCTCTCAAAAATTTATGATTCTCATGATATGTTATAGATAATTCCTCGAACAACTCAATTAATATAATTAGTCACGGTAAGTAAATTTCCTTGACGCAATATAAGCTATGGACTCAATCAGTTAATCATAAATAACCATAGCTGCAGATTTTTATTACCGGAATACAATGGCTCACTTCAGTATGTGGTACGTGCATATAACAGTTACAGTGTTTTGCGCAGTATGATCCATCAGTACTACGAAATTCCTCGAGAAGTTGTTGTTTGTTTCATAGCGTGTAATCAGAATTTTTCCGGAGCAATTGGCTCGGCAATTTTTCGAGTATTACTCGAAATTATGTAAATTCAAGTTTCCAATACCGCAACAGAAATTTTCTCCGCCAAATTCTCCACCCAGTAAACGAAAATGATCGGTGAGAAAATGAATCTCGAATTCGTGTCAATTTGAACTCCTTTCGATTTGATTTTTGATCTGAAATTTTTGCAAATGGGATTCACCGATCCATTTTCGTTCACTGGGCAAATAATTGCCCACAAGGTGGCTGGAGATCGGGACTTTAATCTGATTATACTTTAAAAGACTATTGAAATGTTTTTTGAAAATTTGATAATGGAAGAACAACTCTTTTACGACAATCAGCGGTGATCCAATGATGCTCGGTATTCCGAGGTGTATTCATCCTGTTAATGGGTGGCTAGTATTCGCACTGTGCATGCAAATTAGACATTAAAAGGTTTATTAGGGTTGGGCTAAAAGGCGAGTTATTTTTCACCAGTTCCCTTAGGAACTGTATGTATATAGCTGGGTTTGGCCACAAGCTCACAGTGCGGTCGTCGTGATCTCGTGTTTGCAATCGAATCATGCAAATGTGAGACACGATGGCGCGCGATATCCCCGTCACGCTAAATGTAGGTAGATCAAGAAAATTGTGGAAATAAAAAATTCGTCCTAAAAAATCCTCGCTTGGTTTACAATTTTTCTTTTTCTTTTTTTTTCTTAATTTTTTTTTGTTTTTTTTTGTTCCAAGTAAACGTATATAGATATGTATTTCAGGGTATAATATAATCGGGTATATCGATGGAACTTATCGATACTCAGCGATCAACGTACGTTAATAGTTTTTTGGCGTTTTACAATGTCCGGAGGAGGAGAAAAGGGAAATTAAAAAATTGATAACATCATATCATCGTGTGTATGAAGTAATTCTGATGAATAAAACCATTCTGCGGTTTCGGATACTAATTAATAACACTTCCTGATCAAGATATACCGCGCTATATCTATACAACGGTCCTTTATGTATCCTACATGATCCTCAAAAGAAAATTAATCCATTATGACGTTATAATTTTCATTATTTCATGTCAATTTTCATTCATTATCAATAAAATCATCTCAAACATTGATCTCCACTCTTCAGATATTGGAACAACCAAGGAAGGATACCCACAATTAACTTTCCGCACATACGAGCATCGGGGAACACGAGGAATCCAATTTTCCAACTAAACAACGAGCTCCGATGGATCTGGTGTCTTGGCAATGCTATTAATTAAATTTAAATCGTAATTTGCACGAATCGTAATAATCTATTCATTTTTTATCACAGATTCCGTGTCTCGAACGAAGATAGAAATGAAATAAAATTTGATTACAAAGAAAGTCGTAAAGTCTTTATACTTACGTTTACCTACTTGTAATTCGGCCTATACTCATACCCGTACTCACAGATGGAAGTGTTTCAGTCAACATTACCGTAGCCAGCATAGCGTGACGGTCAGGTAGATGCAAGAAACGCTATCATAGTATACATCTGTCAGACTGTCTATATGCATGTATATACGTGCAGGTATACACAGGGAAGGTAATACATTAAATAGCGTAAGTATAGACTATAGACAATCGTTAGTCAGTTATATTATATCACGCGAGGCACATGATCAAAGTCAAGGTCCTATCCAGGCCGTGACGGTAATGGTCAAGATCAGTACCGTAACATATACCATTTATACGGGTTTAGAACCGAGACGACGATTTCCAGATCACTGAATTAGATAGGTCTCACTTCGCCCTCGTTTTCTTTATCATTGATAAAAAATATGCGAGTAAAAAGATTAGGAAAGCGGACAAAATTTCACCGAGATAATAATTGTGCCATTAAAAAGGCACTTTTTAAGCCCGGAGTAATTTTAGTTTTATTTTAATATCACAACGATTTAGATACAGAATTGCGAGTCGTCGCCTTTCATAATTAGATTCAATTCATATTGCAATGAAATGGGGATAATCGTTCTATCTTACGAGGACAGGTCCCTATCAATCTAGTCGAGTCAGTGTGCGATAATCGTTGCCTGACGTTTCGGCAGTCATGTTCTGCCCTCGTCAGAGGCTTAAACATGTATCTCGGGCTAATTAATGCCGTAAGTAAAACCTTGGTGCTCGTGGTTGTCCCTTGTCACACGAAGAGGACAGCTTCTGTCCTCTTGTGATTATGAGGCGTTAATGACTCGAATGAATGGCAACGATTATCGCACACTGACTCGACTCGATTGATTGAGACCTCTTCTCGTTTCTACAAAGTTCGAGTGATGCCATCACGATGTATCGTTCTATTTTTGCATTTTCTAATATTAATTTAGCAAGAACGAGGACTTAAGATCAATACTGTTTGCTTTAATACTCAAAACTCTCTTCGCCTGGACACGAGATAATCCGCAGTTCCAAACAACCTCGATTTTATGAACTATGGTACTTTACCTTTCCAGTCCTTCCTAGTTCGTTAGAATATTTATAATAAACTTATTGTATATTGAAACGTACAGATATAAATGTATTTATATTTTTGTTTTTTGAATGAAGAATATAGACAAAGAAAGTTCATCGATTCCAAAATTTGGTAGCGTTAAATTCGTTTACTTCAGTCGCTTCCGCATAACACGAGAGCGTTCGATAGATGGAGATTTGTTTTCTGACCAATTAGAGACGGAGTTTGAAATGCAAATGCTTACAATGAACTAATTCTCTTTGCCATGCATGTTTGAACCGCTATATTTACGTTAAACTTTAGCATATACATATGTGCGTTCATATATAAGCTTGAGTATTGATAGGGCCGGGTTAAAGTTCTTGATTTTAAAAGTCCCGAAGCGTCGGAATCCCGAAGGGTAATTCTCCGGAAGCTGATTCAAAAAACTTAAAACGAAGAACACCGGAGGTTCAAAATTATTCCGAAAGCTAAAGGTCCGAAAGGCCGAACCTCCGAGACTTGAAATTCACGCGATGTATTCATTCAGTGTTTGATAACTCGGACTGTATTTATCGTATCGAAACCAATAAGTGGTCGAATTAATAGTCTTGAGACGTACTTTTTGGAAAAAGGGTTTAAAAATCCTATCAATTATTTATCCGACATCATGAAGTTATCGATTGAAGTAAATAAAATGGGTTTCCATAAAGAGAGTCTCGATCTGAACGAACTATTTTTGGTCTTCATATCCTGAGAAATGAACCAAAATTTTCGGATTTTTGGGGGTCTGGATCGTCAGAGTTTTGGCTGCGTAAAAATTCGAAATATCGTTTCAAACGAATTCGGAATCTAAAAAATTCGGAACTTCAACCAGGCTCCGTATTGATATAACAACAACATTGTACCCAAGTTTCGAGTTCTTTTTTTTTCTTTTTCTGCATTCATATTCCACTGCGGTTTAAAGATTGCAAATGTGATTATCGCATTGTTATTCACCGAGCACTGTACTAGCCATATTACATAAGAAAAAGTTATCACTTCTCCTAGTCCATTTGCCACTTTTGAACTATATCTAATCGCTTTTTATCTTCTCCTCAAGTTTTCGCTAGCGTACCTATATAATATATTATTGGGTTCAAAATATATTTACTGATTACACGACGTGTTTTCCATATCGTTGTATTATCACTCCCGTATTTATAATCTACAGCATTTTGTATGTTTCCACTATTTATTTTTCCCACAACACACAAAAGAATCCAATTTATTTTTATCTTTGCAATAATAGGCTGTTACGATAATACAATATATATAGATTATTGGAATACACCTAATAGCGATAAATATTTCCAATACTTTCTTTGATCTGATATATTACAGACAAATAGGCGATAGATAACATTTTTCAAACAAATCATTATCTATCGCCTACGAGTATAACAGAAACAATTTGTTATTTACCGTAATGCGCTATACTAATAAAACCAAGAGCTGATTTATAATTTTTTGTTTCTTCTTTCCTCACTCAATTCCACTGCTATTTCATTAAATAATAATTAATCGCATCGTGCCTTACATTGTCCAGTACTTGGTAATAACTTTCTACGAGGCAGCACCTATCGAGCTTTTTGCCACACGATTTCAGTTACCTGCATGTCCGAGCGGTCAGAGTCGGTATCTGTTCAATTAAAGCAAACTTTAATGCATACATGTAATGTATTTCAATTCATTCTTATTCCGTTAAAACAGTCTTGTGGTTCTAAATATGGGACGTTTCTGCCTTGAGAAGAAATTCGTCATCTCATGTCTTCTGACCTCATTAAATAATTGTGATAAGCGACATAGAGAAAACGTCGCGTATATATAATTATATTCTCATTTCTCATTAACAATTGTATGAATATTTTTATTCAGAATTTAGATATTCGCTCAAGTGATATTTAATGTGATCGCGTGATCAGTAATTGTTTTAATTACAGATGAAATACAATACGTCCGTACTTTTCCGTGGGTCAATTCTTCCTACCTATAGAATTCTCGGCATTGATTTTAGCCGGCCGGAAATCTAAAAGGACGATACTAAATTAGCTATTCAAAAAAATCCTGATCCTATCTCGATCCTGATATTTGAATTGCAGATTTCGACCCCTGAGGTTGTTTTATACGTCGGACTAAACAATTGCTCTTCTTTTTCTACCTATTAATTACTATTCCTATACGTAATTGGATTCATCTCTTTCGTTCGAGGCTCTCAGATTTAGTTTTTGGTTGAATCACCCTAATTACACCTATACCGCATTAAATCGTAATTCGAAAATAATTATTGCACCTTATACAACAACATCGTGTGATTATTTGTTCGTCTTCATTGTATCTAGACACCAGATTATCGAGAAGATATAGAATTTCGATGTGTTTTGCGGTCGAGCCAATTCTAGGTATAACTATGCGTCTAGGTAAACGTAATTAGATTCTCAATTACGCATTGCAATGGAAATCTACTCTACCTCCAACATCTTCATAAGGTCTTCGTGAGAAAAATTTATTATGACTAATTCTGCACGTCAGGATAGAGTTTTCATCCCTGGTCTAGGCATGCGTGTATTAGGGCGGTTCGAAAAAGCCTTTTTTTTAGTTTAAACGAGTGAGTTTTGATAAAACGACAGGCGTAATATCAAACATTGGATCTTCGATGGTTATAAATGACGTGATGATGAAATCGTACTTGTGTGCGATTCGTATTTATATAAATAACAAGTCGCGGAAATTGTAAAGAATGGAGTCAGCTAGTGACAATGATATTAATTATGATTATGTTTTTTCAGATGAATTTACGATAATGTTTTCGTAAAATTCGAAAAACAGCTTTACTCTGTTTTTCTTACAGCTTCGACAAGGAGAGGCTCACGCTCGTTCAGATTCCATCGATTAAAATGAATGATAAAAAATTTGAGCAAAAATTAAGTTCAGATTGAATATTCGTTTACCCGTTTCGTCTTTCGCTAAGAAATTATTTTTCACACGTTTTTTGGCATCGAATGAGTCCGTGATTCGCCGAAAAAATCGAAAGCATTTAGTATTTTCCACTGGATGTCTACACGAAAGTTTGACTCAAGGAGGATCTAATGATCAGCCGTTTCTAGGTGCTTAGAATATCTGCTCGAAGATATTACCTACTTTTAAACATTCTATTTAAAAGTTAATAACTAGTCTGATATTCTGGAAGACTTTTTCGAGTCAGGTTGTACGCGAGCGACAACTAGGCCCAAAAATTCCTCAGTGATATTCCAATTTCTTAGGTAAACCTATACTTAAAACTAGATAAGCGAAAATTAATGTAGTACCTATTCAGAAGTTAATGTACGTATAATTGAACATTTCTGCGTGTTTAATTGGCACTTTTTTTCATTCACGAAGACCTTGAATAATTCTGGAAAATATATATACGTCTATGATTCATCTCTTGTACAATTGTTATTCTCCTAATGACTTGAGAATCGAGATACCCGTATCGCATATACAGTCTTGTTTGTTTTCGGAATAGTACGGAAGGCATTTTCAATGACAACATTACAGAATCAGATAATCGTCATGTAACAGATATCGATAGACCAGAACGAGGAGATATTGCTGCAGTGAGAATCGCTCAAAGTAGTTTAAAAGTCAAAAGACGATACAAATCTTATGCTTTTCAGGATTCACATCATGTTAATAAAACACAAACGGTCTTGATGATAATTAAGTAACAGATTTTTGACATTTTCGGTTCCATCTTCGTCCCTGTTATCTATTTGTTATCCATAAATGATTCACCGATGTGAGAAATCTTCGGTCTTAATTTTCGCATCACCTGAAGATATCCAAAGATCATAAGGTGATCGGGGTCTCATGATATCGTGAAATTGTTCGATAAATCTGTATAGTTCACTGCCAAAACCTTTTTTCACATTTTTATTCCGAGTCTAATGCTCGATCATCTTCACGCGGGATGAAATATTCGATTGATTCTACGAACTACTGAAATCACGATCATAATACACTCGTGCATACAAAATTCGATCTTGTACGGAAGGTTGCAAGTGGTTGCAACTGGATCTTGCATCAAAGTATCCTAGAATACCTAGTTTCTCAAGGTTCCATATGTCGGATGGTAATGTTTACCCTCGCTCATTTTTTCATACGTTTAACAAAGCGCAGAAAAAATATCAGCTATAGGAAATCAGTTCGAATCCAGGCGGTGCAATAATTCACTGGCATTTGCATACTCTCTCCATGGTGTCTATATGAAGTACTTTCATAGATCGAGTTATTCGATTCAGTTATCAAATAGACAAATTCAAATCAGGACGAAAATATTGCAATTTTCGCATCAGCTCTTCCGCGAAACAATAGCAGATCTTATTTTCACTCCCATGGTGTTGCCGTATGCATCTACCACTCAATATTCGTCAAAACCTTGAAATTTACTGTAAATGAAGTAAACTTTGTTGCTTTGAAAAATCGCGAGTAAATGACAGTCCGAGAGAAAAATCTCACTTCGTTTTAAAACGTGAGAAGGAAGAGTTAACCATAGATCAGATCCATGGTCAGGGTCAGACATCGGTAGAGTTGGCACGGTCCCATATGTATCTATCGGAATATGCGTGAGCCGTACAGGGAATATGTATTAATTTTCACGAACACGTCAAACATACTCTATTCTAACAATAAATATACTATTCTAGAGTTCTGGCCTTACTACAGCCGCAGTGAACGAATATGAATTAGCGAACCCATCGTCAGAGATCCTGAATTGAAACGAATTAAGAATAATTGTAATTGACGTAGGTTTAAATACCTTTCAATTCATTTCAATCTGGGTTCTCTAAAAATGGGAATCGCCGATCCAATCGTAGTGAACAATCAAATGAGTCGTTGAAATAATCGACCCGTTTGATAAACGCAGATCAACGATATGCAATTCATCACAGATCTTCAGCAATTCCGATAAATTTCCTAATTTCCGGAATTCCACATCTGGTGATCAACCAACTGCACATAGGTACACATTTTTTTTCGAACGAACTCATAGATTGCAGTATTGTGTACCGATAACATCAAACTGACCACGAGACCGAAACCAAGATCTCTCCTGTGACCGGCGATCATTTTCATGTCTAAAAATAATAGGAAGCATGTCGAGTCATTCTAATTATCGGAAATTGTATGATTTGCGAAGAAATGATAAGCATCGAAGCTTGAGTCTCATATATCAGTACAAATCTCACGTTTGTAACAGCGAAATTATTTCGTACCCAATGTGTCCGACGATTATAGCTGACCCGGGTCATTTGTTCCTATTAAATGAACGTTGTGTTAATTTACTTGATGAAGTTACAGCTGTTAAATGAATTTGTCGTTTTTATTACGTAATTCACTGTAAACTTTGCTCTTTGTAGCTCTGACGATACATCAAATGACCGGCTTGTTCACATCATTCGCTAATTCGAATTTCGTTCGTAAAAGTCCTAGTAAAAAATTCAGAATTCATCATCAGTTTCTAATATTCAAGCTCGCCGGATAAATTTATCAATTCATCTCTGTAGACAGCTGTAATAAATCAAACATTGGATTGAATTGATGTTTCCTTATTACGTTTGCAACGGTTGTTAGGCGAGTCACGATTGACTAGTTCTCGCTGAACTTTCGGAAATTGAAATAATTTTGAGAAGATATGATAATATCCAGCAGGTTTTACCATTCTTCGCATTCATGTTCGTACGTTCGATTGAAAAATGTATTGTTTATTTACTTGAAACTATACAAAAGCTACATGACTTTCCTGCACGCACGATGTCACGCCATTATTTTTCCGCTCTTTAATTTACGTACTTGTCAATTTTCAGGTTGATCAGGAGCATTTCCGATAATTATCTATGTGACCTATATTATAGTCGAAATTTCTCTCGAGAGAATGAATAATATACGGGGGAAAATAATTGTCGAAAAATATGCAATTAAGAATTCAGTGACTTTGGAATTTAGGAAAATTTTATACGTTTATGCATATGCGATTTCCAGCTGACCAGACAGGATCTGGGAAAGTCCTTGACGATGCTAAAAGCGACGCATCGGCTACAGGAATGCTATTGCCAAAAGTTGCAATGTCTATACATATAGGTATGGTATGTATAAAAGATAAATTCGTAAACTGCGCATCACGGAGCGAGATATATATTAATCATGAAATTTAATGTCACTCGTTATTGTCTCTTGTCGACGTACTGGAAACCTTTCGGGTCAATGACATTAAGATTGGCAATGAGAAATCTTTGTCAAACCGCGTACAGCATTTTATCATCACCGTCTAGCTACCCGGAGATTAGATCTTCAGCTATGACAAAACTAAGTATGTAGGTAATAATTATGGTCCAGTTTTTTTTTAACGAATCCCAATTATCAAAGTATATGATATTAGCTGCGATAAATGCAGTTCTATTTCAGCTTTGACTCACCACTGAGACGCTGCTCACTATCCTTGTCGCCTTCGGTAGGAACCGGGGATCTAAATGCTCTCGAATTTTCTTCAGGATGAACCGTGGCGTCGTACATGTTCAGGTCTTTTCCTCTTTCGTTTTGATATCGCTTGAAAAATTTCGAAAATATTTATAGCAAACTTGAACCGTTCGACATTCTCGCAAGGTATATGAATCAAGGAAAGAGATTTGATTGCCGCGGTTCTAGAATCGCGAATGATTGTAGGATCGCGGAATGATGCCGTACACGTTATCGCGGACTCTAATCGGTTGATAAATCCACTAGATCAAATCTTAATTGTTATAACAGCTACCGTAATGATAGCTTACCCAGCCTCGAAGGAACGAGACAATTGCTAATTAATTTGACCGTCAGTTAATTGTTACAATCTTCGTGGGGCTTGAATCGATTCAAGATTCCTGGAAAATAACTGTGCTCTGAGACTTGGTTGAGAATAAAAATGAAGAAAATTGACAACAGAACATAAGGCATTGCTGAATATTTCACTCGATGAGTGGCTTTTCTTTCACTTTGTTTTTCAGCACGGTCCAGCGTAAACAGATCTTCCTTTATTGATACACTAACACACATACTGCTATAACTCGATAAGGAATTATCTGGGTGTAAGGAAAAGAGTGCAGATAGCAGACGCAGATAAGTGAATTGATGTTCCGTCTGTATATTTCAAGTTCGGAGGTATACAGGCGTATGGGAGGGAAATAGAAAGACATTGGCCGGTATCAGTGGTCAATTCCAAAGCTTGTATATAAATTCATTACGAAGTCATAGCGGATGACTATAATTTCCTAAAATTCTGACGGTGATCGACTCGTCGTTGCAATATCATAGGGAAACAAGCCGATAGGTAGAGTTATTATCGGAATATACGCGATTCTGTCGTATTATCCATAACCACGAGTGTGACGGTATTCCATGTAGTATCGAGCACCGAAAACCGAGTAGAAACATCAATTACAGAACTGTCAGGTCTTCAATAATTTGAATAATTTACAAACATTTTCTTTTGCTGGTCGGAAATTTTTCGAAAAATATTCTAAGACACGAAAAACTTGGGAATAAATTCAATCATCACCTTTTTTTAAGTCACTTGGGTATGTCGCGCGAACTCGAAACTCGCGTTCTAGCCCATAGCTCGACACTCTTTAAAAATCTCTCGTTTTGTGAGAATGAGAAATGATCACAGTTGATCCCTTCCAACCGTTTCACTTACCTGTGGGTTGCGCGCGAACCAGAAATGCTTTGCGGATTGTTCGGGTACGTGGAAGGCCGCAAACTCGCGCCAAAGTTGGAGATAATTTCGACGAGGGTTGTTCCTTCGTTGCATATTAATATAATTTTTTAAATACCATAACTATATGTTCTCCGATTATTTATCTTTCCGGCAACGAACTGCCGAATCAATTCACGATTCATTTATGAATTTTTTATTTTTTTTCAACAAAGGAGGAAAGAATCGGTTTCCCATCCGCTACAAACCAACCCCTGCGTAACTCCGCTGCGTATAAATTTGCCTTTTTTTTCTTTCATACCGGACAGTTTTCTGGCGTAAAAAAAACCGGCGAATGACAGCCTCGTACGTATCGCTGTCACGTGATAGCCTTATGAAAATTCTAACACGGTGTGCACGGAGTCCTTGACATTCTCGGTTCGCACGGTTGTGTAGAATAAAATAGAATAAAAAAAAAAAAAAGAAGGAAAAACTGCCTTTGCACTTGTCCGATGCAGCGTATGATTTTAAACTGGATTATAAAACAGATAATCCGGGTATAATGCAAGGCGATTAATTACATAACGGCTTTACACACTTTGAATCGTGTTTGAAACCCTGCGGATTACTTGCGTTCTCGGTTTTACACTTATAAGAGGACCTGATAGCCGAGAATCTATCTTTCACCCTGAAAACTCTCCTAACTTCGCCCCAGGAGACTCCAGAACGCCATCACGCCAATGCAATAGTAGAGTCGCGTGCAGATAACGTTCGGACAATTAGCATACGTGAGGTCAGTCGGTAGCCTTCTCATACCCCTGTGTGAAAGCAATTACTATATCGGGACAGTCCTGCATTTTTCATCTAACGATCGATTTCCATTACATACATTATTCATTCCGTTCATCGATGGTAATCGCCAATTTATTGGCCGATATCCGTCGTCGATTTGGGAAGAAAAAAGAAAATCTCTCAATTCTTCTACAAGTTTCTCCATATAATTCAAGATTCATGTCTCATTACCTTCGTAAATTGTTCCTTTCCGGTGTCGCACATCGCACGCGTTATGCGTTCAGGTATAGGCGAAACAAGTTGCAAAAAATTTCGGCCGTTGAGATCCGTCGAATTTTTTTTTGTTCCCAAACCGTTTCTCTCGCCCTGTATTCGCACACCGTACGTTCATTATACAATTGACGTTGTTATTTGCCAGTAGACAGGAATGAGACCTACACTTGTGTATGAGGCCAAAATTTAACAGCTCACCGTACGGTCTTTGTGAAGAAATTACGCGCTATAAAGGTAGGGTACTGACCGTTAGAAACTGGTTCTGTAAGTTAGTGGACTACTTTAGTTAGGACGAAGTAATTTGGAGAAATAAAACTCCGAGAGTCGCGCACGTGAGAAAGAGAATTGGAATCTATTATTATCGCCGATTTTTTTTCATACGTATATAGACATGGTGTTGAATATGATTCGAATTCTTTTTTACAATGTCAAAAAGTTCGAGATACACATCTGAAACTTGGATTAATTTTATTCCATGACACGGTTTTATGCCGGCGAAATTATATGCTGCTGTTCTTGAATTGATTAAGAAATATACGTGGGTATTAGATATACGTTTAATATATAAATAAATATAAATATACACGATATGATGTGGAGTATGTGATGAGGTGATAAATCAAACGAAATCTAGAACGAACTAGACGGGATGGGGGTCGTTCTTATCTCTAGACGATTAATTGTTGAAACAAAAATTCTTTTCTGACTAACAAATCGTTTTGGATATTCGCAATAAGGGGAAAAAATTGTCTTTTTAACTAAGACTGTGGACGATGTACACGTTTTTTTATTCATAATCCGGCATGGACATAGTCTAGGAGTGTGACTAAGGATCTGGGTGAAAGAACTCTGATGCTGTTAAAACATGACGTGTGAATACATCTTCTTGATCTTTGATTTATATTTTGTAATCAAACTCGTTCAAAAAAATGAAGGAATAATGTATAAACCGATTGTCAACCGAGTGGTTCACAGAATAGTGGCAGATGTATAAAATCGTATAAAAAACCGAGCCGAGTGTCTGAGACTAAGAGGTAACCCACGCGAGGTAATAATTCGCGAGAATGATCTCTGATGCAATCGGGTTTAGGCTCGCAGATTTTTTCTCATTTATACGTATGATCAAACTCGAGAAATTCAATTTGCCCACGACCGTTGCAAAAAGAAATTAACCAATCGTAAAAGCCATATTCATTGATTGCGCAAATTGCGGGGGCGAAAGATTACGGTATCGTATATTACAAATTTATATATATACATGAATATGAGACAATGAATGAGATCTCTCATAGAAAGAATAATCATTATGGTATGAGATATTGTCATTTTTATTATAACCGAGAGAGATGAGTGCCTGTCCTCCATAGCTTGTCGCGTATCAGACTAACAAGAAAAGATAGTCAAACATTTATAACGGTATTATACGATGGCAAGTGTAACGCATTTTTTTTTTTTTTAATTAATTTCAAATAATTGTAAATTGAGTTTATCAAATAATTCGTGTTTCTTGATTGTTTCGTTATATACTAAAGCAGAACTAAACGTATATACACGAGCGGTGTTATAGATTCTGATTTCTGAGACTTCCTTTCACCCCAGGCAATACGAAATCATTTGATTGCTGGAATTAAGAGCGAAATAGGTAACTTTTTCACGGCACTTTCGACACCGAATTTCTACAGATAATTGGCTAGGGAATTTTCATGACTCCTACGGGGAGAACGTGGCGGAGAATAAGTTTTAGGAAATTGAGGACACGGTATAGTACCTGCAAAGGCGTACAGGCAAGTATGCGTCATTTTTTAATCCGTCTTGACGCACTTCCTTATAAAAGTATACCCGTTTCACATATGCAGCTACATTAAATCACACACGTCATATATTAAAATGGCAGAAGACTCTGATATAACTACGTGACCAAATCCACCTAAGGACTATGCTGTAATGCCTCGGGAATGTTTTTCGGAAAACGTAGTACGTGGCCGTAATTTAGTAAATTTCGATCCAAAAGATCGAGAACAATCCGAAGAAATCGAAGGAGACGGCGAAGTCCTTTACCTTTTTGTATCCGCGGGTAGGTATACTTATATAAGCAGTTTTATATACTTTGTACGTTTGTTGCTTCCGGGATCGGGGCACTGAGTAAGTATCGTTACCCAACAGGAGACACGCCACTTTGTTCCCAGCTCGCATTGTCAAGGTCTTATATTCTACCGCCGCGGAATAACTGTCGGTCAGTTTTTGCCGCTGCAGGCATGTATTAGCGGCATGAAAAGCAGCAGGTTTGATGATTAACAGTTATGAACCTATTATGTTATATACCCATACGGATAGAATGATTGCGTCGTTTCGGAATCAGATTTCGATCGAGTAATTCATGGCGGGAAACTCGAGAGGGGCCGCAAATCTTCGGTCAAAAACCCTGCGGAAATGATTCCGACGTTCGCTGTTCGGTAAAAAACTAATAAAACTGAAAATCCTCAGAGATATTTAGATCACGGTTAATTTTAGGCCGATAATGAAAGCTCTCTGGGTCTGTGTAGACACTATAACACAAAGTTTTAAACAAACTATATTGTATAATAGAATATTTTTATTTCGTTTACGTTTCTTTACAAGTCTCGCCCACCCATGCGATAAATGTTGACTCTAGACGCTAAAATCTTTTCACTAAATCCTCAATACCCGATGTTACGTGATTCCCAAAAATTCAGCTTCGCTCAGCTAAATTATCATTTATTTTTGAACATGTACATATATTCATTGGCATAGAGCACTAATTTTTATAGAAATACTTTGTTTTCGCTCTTTGCATCCAGGTACCAAAACCCCATGAAAATTCGGCCGGATATCCGTCGGGCTGCTCTATCTCCGACTGTAGATTCCGTTATCGTCGATAACGACGTATTAAAAGCTAATTTGTACCGTTTTATAAGAGTCATTTCCGGAGTGAAGCTAATTAGCATTCATAAGCAGAAGAAAGGTTCTTGTTTTCAAATATTCCGTCGACGAAATTATAGAGTCATTCTTCTTCGGCGAAGTGACAAAGTTCGTTCGCGCTTTGTCCTTCGTATATCAACGGTAAATTAGTCGAATGAATAAGTTAACTTCTTTCTTAGCCGTATGTTGATTATTTTTGGATTTATCGCAGCCATCACTGGTTACATTGGTATCTGGTTTCTATAAATTACTGGCATTTCCCAAACCGCTGTCCAGTGATCCGAAATCTGATGACTGAGGCTCGCTAGAAGTTTACTAGGATCACCCATTCATCGATCTAGGTTTAATGCAATGACGCGACGAGCTATTAGTAATACAAGCATGTATATATACGCGTATAATAATAACAAGAACGTTATCGATATGCGATAGTCAAAGCTGCGAGAAGGACGTTCGTAGTAGATTGATGACTAACCATAATTGATTATACCCTGGAATTTTCGACCGGAAATATGCGTTGCGAAAATCGTCAGATCTCGGATTTTTACGAAAATCTTATTCCGAAAAATCCGGATTTATTCCGATTTAATTTTAGGAATTTCTAATTCCGGACTTTTTGGCAGGTTTTATCAAAAGATCTCGGGTATGATTACGGAGTAACTTTTACGACCAAATTTTATTATTATATTTTATAATTACTCCGATCGATTTACCTTGTATTACGCAAGAATATGGTGTATAAGTTTCTATATTTTTATAGCCGATAATATTCCCGCAAACATACGTAAGTACAACACAATGTGGAATTCAAGGACCAAGCAAACGCGATAGACTGTTTTCTCCGCCAGTGCCTGATCGGTAAAACATGAAAACAGCTGGTCTTGAATATCGATATGTAATTACTGCAAAAATTGTGTTATACAAAAAGCTGCAACAAGGCCAGTCGGTTTTTCCCTCGGCGTACGTATCATCGATAAAACCTTAATAATTAATCTATTGATCACCTAACGTATGCAAAATTCGATAACGATTCGTCCCTGGACCATGGGACCCTGGAAACCAGATGCCTATAAAACTTAACGACATTTTGCTGCTCACGCGTTGTTTTTGCCTAGCAATAAGATCTTCCCTCCTTCTTCGCAGAACCGCGATAGTCCCCGCCAATTAGACTTTTTCGCGAACTTGGCAACGGATGTAGCTTTACGATAGTTAAAAACATTCGCTTTATTACATAGAAATTGTTTTTAGCTGCGGTGACCCGATTTTCTCGACGTACTGAATATATTTCTCGTAATTCGGTTACATATCGCGATACGCATATATGTACAGCATATGCGTACTACGAAATAATGACAACACATATGCTACAGAGAAAAAATAGAGAACGGAAATTGCAGACAGAAGAAATGATCCTCCGTTACAATATTTCCGAAGGATAACCGTATGCCTATATCGAAACAAAATAACAAGGTTTTCGAACATCGTTTTATACATACATTCTTCAACTTTACACACGTACAGAAAATTAATCGCTTGAATTACGCCTAGTGGTGTGAAGTAAGATTACGAGAACAACAGAAGTTCGCGGTGGTAAAGCGGTTGAGGCCGTATCCGCTCATACGCGTATAACCAGGTTAATCGGCATCAATTTCTTCGAAACTCGACTTGGCTTTCGTTGATAAAAAAGAAGAACTTAGCATTCCCATGGTTATGAGATATATTCTAAAATAATTATCGTATCAGTCGTTTATACCCGCATTTCTATTTCTACGATCTACTACAGATCTCGGGGAACAATACCGTCATCCGACCGTAAGCCGTAGATTATTTTATTATCTGTTCGTTTGATTTAACTCAAATCATCTGCGTTCGAAGAATCGTGACGACAGAAATTGATGTCACGATTCATACGCTATAAACTGTTTTCCGCGAGCAGCTTAATCGTCACGAGTACAAAATCCAGATCTTTGTTTTTTTTTCTTGGTACCGATCCAAACGCGACGGATCTCTATATGCATCGGGCCCGAGGAGATGGAGAAGGTGAACGTCATGACTGCCAAGATCAAGTTTTGAAATTCAAATGCCAGAACCTGCTGCTCGGAAATTCAGCTGCAAACCATGAAGAAATTTTTGTTTATGCGTTAATTGCAAAATACTTCGGGAAAGAATCGATTGACTCATTTGAGTTCGTATCAGAGTAACGAGTCACTTCTCATTCCACGTTCTATAAGAATCGATGCAAAAAGGCGTATGATTTCAGAGATCAAAGAGCTAAAAATTTCGTTTCGTTTAATCCGGTTCCATCCAGCCGGGGAATTTTTTCTTTTTTTTCCCACCGCATTTTTCTACTAACTTTTTACTTTTTTACATTTCCTGCGGCCGAAGTTCTAAGATAGTGAAGCACAGAGGCGATTTCTTAGGTTTAAATGACAAGCTGCTGGTTCCAACAATGATATCCCTACCCCAGCACTTTTCAATGTCTTCAACGGCGAGGCAGCAGCGGTGGCTGCGGTACTATATAGGTATATGACATAGTGCCAAGCTATATCGCTTCACAGTCGAGACTCGAGATCCCTACGGTTATTGTGAGTCGCTCCGCGAAGTATAATCCGGTGATAAAATAAGTTGAAATTAGTAATTCCCTGTTAATATATCGAGTTATATCTCTACCAGTGATTAATCGTGCTTTCAATTTTATTCACGCTCTTCGTATTCCTATTTCTCATCTTATTCACCACTTACACACTTCATCAGGGTAAGTTTCGATTAATTCCTACCATAATTAACGCTATGGGTCGATGTACCAAACGAACCATTTTACAGAAATGAATAACTGTAACAATTCTACGATATACCCATATTTCTACTCCGATTACTTCATAATTACATCGCTAATGAATTTACCAATCAGTCGAATTGTATTCGGATCGTATTTCCACCGAACAATTCATTAGTTTCTCGTGTCATGATCGGTTTTGCCGGGCTTGATGCCAAGATCGAATCGCTGCCAGGAGTTGAGTGAATTTTGTTCAATTGGTAAACCAAGATTTCATAGGAATTGTTCTTTTTCTGTGTAAAAAAAATAGTTGTGATATTTTTTCATGGGACATTTTTAACCGCGAACGGTTTCCTTTTCGTTTCTTTTTTTTTTTTATCATTTATTTTATACGTTACATGAACTATACGCGTTGGCCGCTATGTGCATATACGTCTATACCGCACGTTATCGCGGTTTGGTAGTTGTGGCAGAAAAATACTTACTCTACAGCAACAGGAATAATATCGTTATTATAATAACGCCGTTATCATTTCATAACAATTATAAACGGTAGTTTATTCCCTCACAAAATGTAAGAATTTACAGGAAATTTGATATCATTTCGCAGACTATCGAAACAGTTGCATACATACCTAGTTGCAGACAAAGAAAATCAGCGCTAATCTGATCGAGTGTTTTTTGTATTATAGAAATATTGAGTTAGAATTTTCTACTCACGATTGTCACAAATATAAATAACTGCATAATATTGTTCAAATATGCGTGCTGAAAGACAGCATGAAACATAACGAGATACAAACAACGTTAGAGTGCAATTACGAAACTGAAACCGAAACAAGTTTGTTCCCAGTCTTCTTTGCACAACATCTGATAGTTATCAGATTGAAACATATTTTTATATATTTTGATAAACTAAAAATCACGTTGAAAAATAGTTGTAAAAATCATCAAAATATCAGTCAAGGTACTCAAACCCTCGGGGTATGCATGACTTATTGAGTGTTTTTTCGTTCGTTAAAATGTTATCGAAAACATGGTTATTTACGGTTTTGTTACTCGCTTCGTGATATAATACTGCACCAAAAATAATTTCTTTATCTTTCCAAAAGCATCCTCTCAGCAAGAAAATAAAGATCAACTGGATAGTGATCGACCAAATAATTTTCTCACTCCTTCAGTTCGAAGGTTGATCGTTAATGAATCTGAATATCAGAATAACAGGAACTGCGGACTCGATGCTTTGAAAGAAAAAAAAAAGAAAAAAAAAAATAATTCAATTACAATTAGCAGTGTTAAATCAACCGCGGAAACATTTGCTCCGTAGTTAACAAACCGCCGATATTTGCCACCTTTTTTAGTATCAGTTCAGTCGCTCGTAGGTGAAGAGGCGTAAACACGATTTAGCTGAAAGTAAACTGTCTTATATAAAGAATGATCGGTCACACTTAATACCGTGATCGGAGAGTTATTGGGACAGCCGGTTAGCAAGACTTGTCTAACTCAATGCCGACTCGCCTTGAGATAGAGAAAGAAAATTAGATAAGTGTAGGCATATACAGGTGTGAAATTGGTCTATCTATGCCTAGGATGAAAACGATGAAGGAAGGAAAAGAAAATATGTAAAATCAAATTGTAGATCAAAAAACTCAACTCATATCTCTAGCGGAATAAAAAAAGTCTTATTACGTACACCGCGGTGGGACTAAATTGGCCTAACTACGTGCGATGTATATCTATGTGGATTCTTTTTTCAAGAGGTCCAAAATCACTGCCCACTGACTCGACGACGCGATATAATATGTAATTGTCTGGCGTGTTGTATATTATATAGGGCATCAAACTGATTGGCTAAGTCTTCTGAATGAGACCTAGTTCTGACGGCTATCTGTTCAGAAATTTTAACACTCTTCACCACGCCCAGTAAATGCCGTTTCAGAGACATCGAGACATCGAGATGAATTTTTTCAAGCGATTATGGAGTTGTTCACCGAACTACATATATATGCCGACTCCAAATTCGAAATGGCATTGAATCGAACGGTTATCTATTGCCACGGTGTATAGCCACCGATGAAATGATTCAATATCACCAGTGAGAATAAATCTTAATGAGTGGTTTGACAACAATTGGTTAATGACTGTAAATAAATTGCAATATATAACTTTTAAGCGACGAAAATGACACATGACGGTAGCATTATATTTAAATTTTGTATAATCCTCAAGATGACATCATTCGTCTGTCTTCAAACCCTGGTGATCATATCTCTGATGCTCTGCAGCCGAAATAGAATGGAGTTTTCTTTTTTTGCCACATTTAGCAATGGGTTGAATTTAATGGCGTATTAATTCTCCCATAGATAAATAATGAATCGCGATGCCAGATTGTCTGAACGTAATTGATACGATTCAATGAAATGGTTATTAGTTATTAGACCTTTGATAACGTAATCCACGAATTCGGATGGCTAACGTCACACTTTATTGAAACCTATAGAAAGATAACGGATATTAATACAATAACTGAATTTAAGTGGGTATAGCTCTCGATTCTCGATGCTTCTGTGTGAAACTTCTGTCTTAGTTTCTCTATACAATTTTATATCAAAAACATGTATTTTATCGTTTTATCAGAAATAATTGATAAGTAATGAGATCGGTTCAATCGTGTATGATTTTGATTGAGGACATCCTAATATTAACGCTAGAAATAACCGCGACTAATCTTCCCAAGTAGGTAAGTCAAGTCGTAGGTGGAATAATAAAGTCTTATTTTACTGACGAGTGACGATGATGATGCTGTGGCAAAAGGTGGTGGCAATCAAGCTGCTGGCACATACCCAGAATTGTTTACGTACATTTGTAGGTAGTACAATCCCACTGTACAACCTATAAAGCAGAATACACGACGTGCTGCAGTTGTTCGTTTATACGATTAATGAATGTGGGTGACGGGATGATTTAAGAGCGATTAAATTATTTCACGCGGCTACTAAATAGACCTAGCCTTCAGGATGTGATGATCTGCATGTGTAATACGAAACTACGCGACGTTACCGTATATATACACACATACGCATCTATTATTCAAGACAGGGTTGACATTATTCAAATCAAGTGATTAGAAATCAATGAAACGAGATTTAGGTGCAATTAGAAAATTTGTTTTTTTTTAACGCTGATCGAAACCAATTGTCAAAAGATTTTTAGTGGGACCAATTTATTGTAAGAGCTTGAAGCGGTGTTGAAATCCCACCATTCGATAAATGATTCGATTGATTTACAGTGTATCACCAATTTTGAGATTGATAAGAACTGACATGGTTCTTTCTATTTTGATGAGCGGGTTTATGAAATGCAGTCATTGGTATCAGATTTTTCGATAAATATCGTACGCGGTTAAATTGAAATTGTTGAGTCAATATGACGGTCGAAGAGTAAGATAATATTTATCTATCAAAACATTGTTGCGAAAATAGTCCGTCTTTAGATTTACCTTCTGATCATTTAACAAGCCTCCAACAAACCAATTGGAAGTCCGTGGCTCGAATTGAAATAAAAATTCCCCACGTCTTATAAAGTTTATATGTACCGTATATACACATGTATGAGTCGATCCTGATGCATGCAAATTGACAACGAGACACGAAAATATGCGCTAGAGTCTCGGTTACGTGATGTACATTCATTTTCTATTCATCAACGTGTATAACATACATAGTGTCGTAGAATATCGTCCGAATAATTGGAGCGCGCAATTGCGAGTAGACGAGAAGGAATTCCTATGAATTTTTCTCTAATCAGAATTTGACAAGTCAGCATGAACGCAATTAGCGCTAATTTGCTCGTGGAACATTTCGTTTCATTCTACGATTGACGCTGTGCAGGACAACGCGAGGGGGCTGCAAAAGATCACAGGATATCACTAGTTAACGCGTCGCTGGTATATCAACAGTAAAATTAAACTAATATCAAACTCTAAGAATAGCCGCTCTCCAAATTACGCATATCACTATTTTCGGCTTTCTTATCAAACGGCCGATCGTGGAGTGTTAGCTCTTGAACTTCGCGGTGTATTTATCACACACGATAATTGCACCAAATCGGAATAGCAAACCTAGTGACCCATTTCGTAAATATTTACAAAACTCGGTCAAAAATATGAACCATTATGTTTGCAGATGGGAGGACTGAAATCCGTATTGGGTGTCTCTGAGTTGACGGACCGTAAAGCTGGACTTTACAGAGCTTTGTTTGCCGAGTTCTTGGGCACAATGCTTTTGAACTTCTTTGGATGCGGCGCAGTGGCGACGGGTCAAACGGTCGCGATAAGTCTCAGCTTCGGACTCACGGTAGCCGTGGTCATACAGAGTATAGGGCACATATCTGGAGGCCATGTTAACCCAGCGGTGACCGTTGGTCTCGCCGCTATAGGAAAGGTACGCCGATTCAACCTCGAGATATTAACTGATCAGGCTTGACCTCGGGACTTGGAGTTACGACTGCTCGCGCTCTCCGAATGGTCAAAGGGAACCGGTCCACGGACTTTGCATTTTGCAATAACAAAAACTAGGCCTTTTCTATATAAGTATCGCATCTCGCGCGTCTTTATAAGCACATGTGTGTCAGACCAGGAGTTTCTGACTCGCTACCATCGCGTAGTACAAGAAAATCTACTCGACGTACTGTTATCAATTTTTTTTCACAATTTTTAGATGAACTAACGGAGAATTTTTCCACTTCTAAAGGTACCGGTGATCCGAATGTTTCTCTACGTGATAGCGCAGAGCGTTGGAGCAATAGCCGGATCAGCGGTTGTCAAGGCGTTAACGGCCGACCATTATGAAGGGAAATTAGGAGTTGTTGCACTCCAGCAAGGAACAACGGTCGCCCAGGGTCTTGGAGTTGAATTTTTCCTGGGTCTTGTCCTGGTCCTCGTAGTCTGCGGTGCCTGCGATGCAGCAAAACACGAAAGCAAGGGTGTTGTGCCAATAATCATTGGATTCGCCATAACTGTCGGTCACTTTGTGGGGGTAAGATAGATTTCTAACTCCAGGAAACGAAATAATCGCCAGGATCTTAATTAATAATATTCCAATTCCCCGTTATCCATGATCAGGTCGAGAGGACTGGTTCCGGAATGAACCCAGCCAGAGCTCTTGGCAGTGCAGCGATCATGGGAAAATTCGAACACCATTGGTTGTACTGGGTAGGACCGATTCTTGGAGGGGTTTCCGGAGCTCTGATTTACGAACACGCTTTGGGACCGGCGGTAGAACCAGAACCCCCTAAATCCTACGGGTTTTCAGGCACCGAGGAGAAAGAGGTATTCGAGACGAAAATGTAGATGAACAGAGCGCGACCTCGCGTTCGAAATTATTTATAGGAAAAATTAACCGGCGATATCATAGTTCGAGCTATAAGCTCTTATTATACAAAGTTTTTAGGTAAAATATGATTGTCCGGTTCTGTTTTTTTTCAAAAGTCAATTTATAAGTATAGTTCGCTGAAACACCCGAAAGTTTAGAAGAAATAAAAAATACTATCACTCGTTGATCGAAATTTAATCAACTAAAGAGTATTTTTATAATTATTTATGACCTTAGAATTAGAATAGCATGAGAATAATGGTATAAACTGTATAGATATAGAATACTTCGAGCGTGTGTAACGAACGCTATTGTGTTTGTTCTGCAGTTGGAGTACATAGACAGCGGGAGGGGTGAACTTTGAGTCAAGCAGAAAAAGGGGGAAAAAGAGAGAAAAAATAAACCAAAAAGAACCAAATTGTGAATACCAACCTTCTTTTGCAGCTGCAGCGGCTCAACAAGAAGGGAACTCCCGCTTGATCCGGTGCTTAACTGGTCTTTGTAACGCCGAAATTAACCAGCATGCTGCGCAATACAAATCGCCAATTACGCATAACCGACATCTATATAATTACGCAACATTTTTAAATCGTCGCTTGTCTCATTTTTTATTTTTATTTTTTGCATTTCCTTTATTTTATCACATTCATTAATCTTTAGATTCGAAATCATTCATAGTATAGTAAATTCAAAACACCGGAGACACGAATACTTCACAAATTATAATCCAAAGATTAACTCGACTCACTCATTTTCGTTTTCTGTTTTATTTTATTCCATTTTTGTTCAAAATTAGCGAAAAAGTTCTGCGTGAAAACACACTGATCTCATGATATACTATAAGGTCGTTGAAAGAATATTTTGTACGGTGATGCTCATTATTCACTAGTGTTTCAGTAAATTTGTTAAAAAATAATAATAATAATAACTGCATAGACGCATCATTTTACCATCACACACTCAGTTTCGCAGTGAGATAACTCAAAGATACGAGAGCGGAAGAAATTGAGTTTTCAGTAAAAGTGGAGTTTAGGACCTCGTCGGTTTCTCGTGTAAAAGTTAAAAAAGAGATCTATATCATCGTATTATCTCATACCCCATGTATACCTTTAATTTATGATTTAACAGTCGCGAGTATCCTTCTATTCATTCATGCCTAACAATTATTACGTAATGTTTATATATAGTATATATTAGTTACACACATACATCTATAGGTACATGTTACGTAATTTAATCGTGTAAATTTTAATCGTAAGCCTTGTATGTTACTATATGTTCTGTAATAAATAAAAAACAATATTTTATACGTAATATGAAGTATTCTAAAAACCCATACCGTTATTCGCAAGAATTTTCTGATCTGCAAATTTCTATTTAAATAGTAAATTTCGGATAGGAAATTCCTTTTAAGTTCCCGTATTCCTGCTTTTCTTTGACTTCTTTTCTGCTTTAATTAAATCGTACCTAACATTTAATGAAAATTAATAACCCTCCGCTAGATTCTGAAGTTATTCAACGGTTCTCGAAATAAGAGTGGCTCACTTGGCGTTGAATGCTATGCATAAAATATGCGGTTACTTAAATGATACTGTCAAGTCAAGTACAGTAAAGAATTCGATATATTTATCTGAAATCACTTACAAAAACCTCGTGAAAATTATCCGACATTTCCCATGGATTCCTGAGAAGATTTTCGGTTTTCTCCTGGTTTTCCACAAGAGTTTCGGCCACTTCGAATAATCTAATTTTATGTATAAGGAAGTAGAGAAGTAATGACAGAGAAAATAAAATTATTTTCGCATGTACACAGTCCCTTGTATTTCATACAGTATGTCAAAGCGACTGCTTTCTCTTAAATACATGCTAATCTTAAATCTACATGGCTTTATAGATTTCAAATAATATTATGCCATTATAACATAATTATAAATTGTGATCTTCACCTATGTCTGATATTTAATTGTACAGATGTATAAAGTGGGCAGCAAACCAATCAATCTCCCCTTAATCAATCATTAATAAATTTGAAACGCTATACGAACATTTCCTGTTGAAGTACGGCACACAAAATCGAATTATCCAAATTGCAGGGAATTGAGAACCGGATAATAAACCAAAAGATAATAAAAACTAGTAATAATTATTATGATCAGAGTTAACATTCTTATTGATTGGAAATTAGTTATATAAAAAATTTCACTAATCTTTGAAGCCGCCGATTTGTTGCCCACATTACTTACGAACGTATCTACGACATTAAGAATAATTATAGGATTGACAAATTATGATAATATCGGCGTGCAATCGATGAAACTTTGAATAATCTGAATGTAAATATAATTTTCTTATTTCTTTTTATTATTACTAATGCACGGCTCTGATTTGCGATCTTCCAAGTTGAAAAAACGAAATAAAAAAAAAAGAAATATGATTTTCTCATTATTATGTGTATTATGTGTAATGACGAATTAGATTATTCAAAATATTAGTTATTTCTCTGATGAAACTTTTGCCTATGTATTAATCTGATATACTTAATCTAACGTAAAGACAAGGGATTCATGTTTGTTCGTCAACCCTTTCGAGATACTTTGCATACATATCATATATATGCATATATATGTATATATCTAAACAAAATGATAATTTTTTTCAAATTATTCTGATATCTTAGGAGAACCTTGACTTTCACCACAGTGAAAAACGCTCGATGCATCGCTAAAGATTTTCTTAACTGTCAAGTTGTGATAATTTGTCCTCAATGCTGTCCTGAGTTTCATTGGCATCGTTCAAATTAATAGACTCATTCGTCAGCTCGATTACAGAGTCGTCAGCCTCAGTAACTCGCATTTTGCTGGCATCAGAGTTGTCAAAATTTTCCGCTGGATCAGTAACGTCTTGATGTTCCAAAGAGAGCGAAGAATCTGGCTGACTTTCTTCATTACCGCCGGTATTATCAGCTATTTGTACTTCTTCCACTTCTCTGCTGACACCATGCACCGGCATTATTTCATCCTCACTCTTATCCCCAGCTTGAAGATCCTCTAACAAAGATTCCCGGCTTTTATCTGCAGCAGTTTTAGCCTGCTCTTGAACGCTGCTCGCTTCTTCCTCCATCGGTTCGTCGGCAGAAACATTCTCCTCTATTTTCACTTCAGAATGTTCATCCAGAGCAGATATTTGGCTGAGATTACTGAGAACATGGTCTTGCATCTTGACCACATTCTCAGTGGAGTCTAAAATGTTGCTAAGTTCACGGCTCATCAAGCTGTCGTCAATCTGCGAGGGTTCCTCAGATTTTACCAAAATTATCTTCTTGTTCCCATAGACTTTAGAAGTACTGGTTACAACCGGCTTCTTATAATCTCTCTTCGGTGAATCTGAAGTTGAGACGTACTCCATTGGTCGATTTTCTTTCTTAATAACGATAGGCTCTTTGTCGTCGCTGTCGTATTCCTTCTCTTCGTCGTAAACACTCTGCTTTCTCTTAACGAATACCCGTTTCAAAGGTAGCTGTTGTTCCTCTTCAGATTCATCCTGCCTTTCGGGTAGCATGTCTTCAACAGATTCAATCTCCTGATGTTTTCTAGCCTGGAGTTCTTCGATCTTCAATCTCTGCTGCTCGACCCGTTTCTCAAGTTTCTCTAATTTCTCCTTGGTGCTTTCAGGGTTCTCTTCATTTCCCTCGGTCGATGTTACCGGCGTTTCACAGCCCTTTGCTTCCACCTTAGTTCCGTCCGACTGTTTCAGCGAAGGACTCGACGGTTTAACATCAGTTTGAGAAGTGCTAGTCGCCGATTGCGAAGTCTTTAATTCAAACTTAGGAGAATCTATGAGCTTAGATTCCGAGGTACCGGGCTTGCCCGTTGAAGATTGCTGCTGATCTCCAAGAATTTGACTCCTATCTTTAGGTTTCTTGACCACAACTCGCTTGACGACATTTCTTGTTGGCAATTTAGCAAGCTCAGCAGGATCGAGCATCGTCCCGTCCGGATTCAGTATAACTTCGCGTGTAGTGTCTCCGTGTCTGATGATTCGTCTGACGATGACTCTCTTAGTGATCTTGGTCCCGCTTCCAGTTGTGGTAGAAGATTCTGCGTCCTTAACACAGGAAGCAAGAGCCTGGGCCCCCTCGGTGCTGCTTATCGGCTTTCTGACAACAATCCGTTTTATAACTTTAACAGTATGACCTGATTTTGGAGTAGCGGTATCTGACTTCTGAATTTCATCTTTCGGAGTCACACTACCAGCCGCGTTCGACGAAGACTGAGTAGCAGCCGCAGCCGGAGTAGCCTGCTGGGTGCGGGTTGGACCCGGTGAATCTTTAGACTGTTCCTGTGGAATGTTTTGGTGCTTGAGAGGAATCTTGTGTTCTTTGAACACAGAAGCAACTATCTTTTGCACTTCAGCTTCCGTGTCATCTACTCGATGCTGGGAACGGAGTTTAGGAGTCGATTCATTTTCCGAGGGGACAGATCTGCCCTCTGATTTGATCGGTCCAACTTTAGCAGCGGATTGTGAGCTGCTGGGTGTTGATCTACCTTTAGAATCCTGTATTTCCCTCCTATGAATGGGCATGAGTGTCTTAATGGTCTTTTTGACGACATTTCCATCCTTGTTCCTGACATAAACGACGTGTTCCTTTCTGTCAGGTTTATCGACATCCTCGTCGCTCTCTGGCGGTTCATTCTTTGGAATCTTTTTAGCCACATAAGCTGGCGGTTCGTAGTCATCGTCACCGTCTGTGTCCTCGTCTTCTTCTTCTTCTTCTTCTGAGTCAGAGTCAATTTTTTCCTTGCGAACTTCGGGCCTCAGTCCATCAGGGCCCATCTTTTCACCGGCCTCGATGTGCTGTTTTATATGGGTAACGTAGTCCGCCCTATTTCTGCAAGATTCTTGACATATTTCGCAAGTCAATCCCATTCCACGTTTGGCGTGCGTAAGCTGATGAACTTCCAAGCTCTCCTTGCGCTTGAAGGCTTTCCCGCACTCCTCGCATACGTGGGGTTTTTCGACCGAATGAGTCCTCATGTGTCTTGTCAAGTGATGAGAGAGCAGAAACGATCTTGGACAAAGTTTGCACAAGTAGGGCCTGTGTCCGGCGTGCGTAGTCAAATGTCTGGCCAGTTTGGTGCTAGATCTAAATGCCTCCTTGCAGTATTCGCAGACAAAGCTCTTGTCGTCGCTGTGCAAAAGTTCGTGTCTCTCCAGGCCTTGTCTGTAGGTGAATCTCTTGTTGCATATATTGCACTGGTAAGGCTTAACAGCTTTATGCACGGTAGCTTCGTGCTTCTCGAGTTCATCCGTGGTAAAGAACTCTCTATCGCAGTGCTGGCATCCGTACCTAAGCTCGTCTCTATGAATTTTTTCATGTCTCTGAAGTAGACTGACTCGGGCAAAGTGTTTATGACAAATTTGACAAGTGAATGGTTTCTCCTCAGAATGAGTAGCGACGTGTTTAGTTAAATCATATTTGCTAAAGAACAACTTTTCGCATTCTGTACATTTGTAATTTCTGTCTCTGTGAGCCCCTTGAATATGAAGTTGAAGAGCCTGTCTCAGCGGGAAGGTACGATCGCACTGGTCGCAAGCGTGAACTCTGATCTCTCCGGGTTCTAATTTTCTTGTATCTTTTTTATTCTGATTATCATTTTCCCCATCGCTACCACCGTCCTGTTCATCCTCGTACATATCGTGATGATCTGCATTATCGATTTGCTTATCAGGCTGTCTTTCTCTTTCTCTTTCTCTTTCTCTCTCCCGCTCTCTTTCTCTCTGATCTCTTCTCTCCCTCTCGCCTTCCTCAATTCGAGGTTTCTTAGTTTGATCATTCTGCGATCTCTGCTCCGTCAGTCTTTTGCTTCCTATTTCTGGCGGGTTACTCGGTAACGGAGGGAACGGTCTAGGCAAAACACCCGATACTGGATAAGCTCTCAATGCCTCGTCAGCCTTTTTACATTGAATTTTAAACTTGTAGGAACGATCCAGATTCCAACGGCACACAGAGCATATCATCTGTGGCATTCCGTCCGCAGCATAAACCTTGAAAATAATATAGATTTACATTTTCGAACCCATTTTTAACTCCGATCTAATTTTCGGTGTTCTTATTGTTTGTTTCTTCAATGATATTCTCATTTTATTCATTATTTAAAGGTCTTTGTTGAATGATAGTGTTCAGGTCAGGTGGCGGTTGATTCCCGCCAAAATAAGCGGCTATAGTTTTTTAGTCACGGAAGTTAAGACTGACCGAGTATACGTGACGTATAATGTAATACCGTTCAATGGCGTGTTCGGATGGTAAGTTAGATTTGAACGTTATCCACACAAGTCAACGCTATTGACTGTATAGTATCTATTCTTTGATGAATTTCTAGACTAATGAGAATGTTTCTAGGTCGTATGGAACGAGTAGGGATTCAGAGTTTTAGGTGTTAAAAATAATTGGAGCTAAGTTATTGTTACCTCGATAGCGACGCACGACATGATTTGTAGGGTAAGCGGCACTTGGAATGGCTTGCTGTGGTCCCGTTCGTAGATGAAGCTAAGTGGCTCCGACTCTGTCAGGCAGAATCGGCATACCCGCCTAGATCTTAGCGGTGCCGGTCTATTCTCCATTTTAGACTTTAAAAACTATAAACCCGGTTTAATTACACCTTTTCACAACGTTATTTACAGAAATTCATCAATAAAAACGACGCCGAGCGTCGGTAAGCGTCGCGTCGTACTCACGAATGGGATACGATATACCGCTATGGAGTATGGCGGAGACTCGGGCGCCTATTTCCCTTCGCGTGGCGTCCTGGGAGTCGCGTACAACGCGGTATTTGTTCACTAGCGCCACGCTTAGCGTATCGATTCGTTCTTTCGTTCGGTCGGTAACCGATGGGCACGCGACTTACTATTTACTAATCGTTGCGGACTGCGGTACTTGGCCTAACGCCCGCCAGAGTTTTTCGATCTATTGATCAGGTCCGAATGTAGACAACGTACTTTTAAAAAAATAGTACATGTAATTATTACTCGGAGTCTGGAGTCATTGATGTATACCTATTATGATTTGACTATTTTAAAATATTTCAGACAAATGTTGCACGATTATTTAAAGGGCAAATGAAGTCGATAAGGAACTAATGTAGAAGACAGAGAAAAGTCTAGCAGTCTAGACAGTAGACAGACTGCGCTGCAGCGATGTGTAAGAGAGAATAGGAGAGATGTAGTAACGACTAGACTCTTACTTTGTCTCACACATTGCGATTTCTCGTACAGATAATTGTTAATTATTATGGGGGAAGTTAGGACAGATGCAAAGGTGAACGATGAAACTGCTTTCAAACTGAGCAATAGTTAGCGTTATAATATTATCTTCGAAAATCTGAGTAGATTGAAAATTATTGAAAGACTTCAAAATTTTTTTACGAAATTCGTAAAATTCAGAGAAATTTGCCTGGAATAGTTTACATTTACTTTTTCACAAAATAGTAACGCCTATGAAATATTAATTCCAAAAACACAAAGATACGCAATTTTGATACGTGATAAGAATAATTCGGAATTTTTTTCGGGATACAATGAAACCAAAAATGATAAAAAAGATTTCAATACTATCGGAACATGAATTCAAAGCTTGTTTCTCACATTTGAATTTTCCTGTTCGAGATATCACTTATTCACTTTTTTTAGGACCATCATTCGTTCCCAGCTTCGTTCTATATTAGATCATTTTTCAAACACATTTACATTTTGTTAATCCAAAATAATTCTAATTCGAGTCGATAAAATTACATCAAAAGGCAAAAAAATGCGAGAATCACGCAAACGACATACAGCAGCCAACATAGAATCTCTTCGTCGAGACATTGAGACTGACGTGCACACGATAAACCTTGATCAACTTTTTCAAAATTTGGATACCGACCGTTTCCGCGGATTAACAACAACCCAAGCCAAGATATTACTGCAAAAGCATGGACCTAATAAATTAACACCACCGAAAGAAACGCCAGAGATTTACAAATTAATCCATTCCTTGTGCGGTGGATTCTCTCTCCTAATTTGGGTTAGAACCCCTGAAGTGTATTTCATGCCGGTTTTCGTTGAATTTATTATCGATTATAGATAATAAATATTAGAGTTCCGTATAAGATAGAGAAGAATGAGATAAGCCCCAAGCAATGATTAAAATATAAATATAAATTAATTTTAATTAGGTAGGCGCGATCTTATGCTTCGCAAATTATCTGGTAGAAAGTAATTTGAAGGAAAATGGATCGTCAGATCATTTGTGGCTCGGAACGGTTCTTCTCACGCTGATATTCGTCACTGGGATATTCAGCTACTATCAAAATGCAAAAAGTTCTAAGATCATGGCATCGTTTAAACAGCTTCTCCCGGAACGAGCTGCAGTCATCAGAGACGGAGAAAGGAAAGAGATATCAGTTATGGAATTGGTCGTCGGAGACATAGTCATTCTTCAAACTGGGAATCAAATACCCGCCGATATTCGGATTTTTGAATGCCAAGGTGCTTTTGCGGATCCCATTTCTTCCTTTCTTAGTAATACCGAGGTCTTCGACGATGCTAGAGACGACTTGTTTAATATTCCGAAATACAATATGTACTTTATTATATAGGGATGAAAGTTGACAACGCATCTCTCACTGGAGAGAATATTCCTGTGTCTAGGTCCGCTCAGGTGTCAACTGGACCATTTCTTGAAGCTAAAAACATGGCGTTCTTTTCGTCAAACGTTGTGGAGGGTTAGTTGAATGAGAGAAATACATTTTCGGTAATTTAATCGACTCAAACAACGACTACTTTTGAAGCTGTAGAACTAAAAATTGCAGAGAAATTATCTGACTCCATAAACTCCTGATTATTTAGCTTCGTTTCACGTCTGGCGACCTAAGCGTAGTATTTCTACCTTGAAAATGTTCCTCTCCATAAGTATCGATAAAGACCTTTATTTTCAAGAGGAGTTTATGCCTGTTATTTCTCAACGTGTGCAATTTGTTTATGTTCAACGAGCTGCGCATAATTCTTTAGTATCAAAATTTCGCTCGAGTCAGTTCTCAAAATACCAAATATTTTATGAAACTTGGAGATGTACTGTCTTCGGTTTCATTTTTCTTATAATAATTTTTTACTCCATTGCAATTATTCGCTCGATACGTGTTAATTTTCGACATTTAATTGAAAAGACATACCGATTTCTACTTTCATCAAAATACCGGAACCTTTCTCTTCTTTCTCCTCTCTTTAATTTAATTAATTTTCTTACCAATTTCAATAAACTGCATAAATTCGATATTTCATGAATCCTCAGGGCTTGGAAAGGGGGTGGTCGTAGGATGCGGAGACCAAACCGCAATGGGTCGAGTAGCTGGTCTAACATCGCGACTAAAGCCAAGAGAAACGCCAATGTCATCCGAAATCAAGTGGTTCATGCGGTACATATCCTGCTGGGCAGTATTTCTCGGAGTTTCTTTTTTCGGCATGTCGTTAACATTGGGTTACACCTGGATTGACGCTATGGTATTCTTGATCGGCATCATCGTCGCTAATGTACCCGAAGGTTTGCTGGCCACTGTCACCGTCAGCCTTACTCTGACCGCGAAAAGAATGGCCAGCAAAAATTGTCTCGTCAAAAATCTCGAATCCGTTGAAACCTTGGGTAGCACGTCCGTGATTTGCTCAGACAAAACTGGAACCCTGACTCAAAATAAAATGACGGTACGCACCGGCTCGAAATCATTTCAAAGATTTAGAGAAACGATTATTTTCTCAAAATTGGTTCAGGTACGTCATTTATGGTACAATGGTCAGCTCAGAGAAGTCATGGCTTCCGATACGTGGCGAAGGTACATCGATAGCCCAGGTTTTTCGGAAATGGCGCGAATCGCGAGCCTCTGTAACAGAGCAGAATGGGCATCGCCTTCGCCAGGTCCTGCGTTGCCTTTGAATAAGAGAAAAATTCTCGGAGACGCCTCGGAAACGGCGCTTCTCAGATGCATGGAAGTCTTGGTAAGAGGAGGTGCAGAGACTTACAGAAGTAATTACGTCAAGGTAAAATTTCACTCCAAAACTAGGAGAAAAACTGCGAAATACGGAATCAATCGATCATAATAATATTCTTACAGGTGTTTGAAGTACCTTTCAATTCTACCGACAAATTTCAAGCTAATATTCATCTCAGAGGTGGGTCGCATTTCATTTCACTGAAGGGTGCTCCGGAAAGTGTTCTGAGTCGTTGTTCGACCGTAGCTAATGGATTAACGACCTCAGATCTGGAAGATGAAACACGAGATGCTTACACCGAGGCATGTCAACTCCTAGCCAATAACGGTGAACGTGTTTTAGGGTTTGCTGACTTCCAGTTACCTCCAGAAAACTTTCCACCGGGATTCGACTTCCAAACAGATCCGCAAAACTTTCCACTGGAAAATCTTCGGCTGGTGCGAAAATCCTAGACATAGTTCTTCCAATCTAATTTTTTCCCCAAAGTACCAAGAAATTCGGGTGCATTGCATAAATTACTATAATAGGTCGGTCTAATCTCTATGATGGACCCACCAAGACCCGGAGTCGCAGACGCGGTTTACCGATGTCGTTGTGCCGGAATCAAGGTGATAATGGTTACTGGAGATCATCCAGACACAGCAAGGGCGATAGCAAAATTCGTGGGCATAATAACCGAAAGTGAGGAAAGCCTGGTCTCGGTGAACAGTCAGTCGATAGTGATAACCGGTGGGGAATTGAGAGAATTGGAACCGGTGGATTTGGACAAAGTAATAAAAAGTGTATCTGAAATCGTATTCGCGAGAACATCACCGGTCCAAAAACTCCAGATAGTTGAAAGCTGTCAAAGGCTGCATCATATAACGGCGGTGACAGGAGACGGTGTAAACGATTCACCAGCGTTGAAAAAAGCAGACATTGGAATCGCCATGGGAATCGGTGGTGATTAAGAATCTATGAGACTGATTGAGCGAAAGTATTTTTGAAATTGAACGAATTTCGCGGTTCTTTAATTTTTTTAAACTCCAGGGTCTGACGTGAGCCGTCAAGTTGCTGACATTATACTCCTGGACGATAATTTCTCGTCTATAACAACGGGGATCGAAGAAGGCAGGAGAATATTCGACAATTTGAAATCAAGCATCGCTTACACGCTCGCTAGCAACGTACCAGAAATCGTACCGTTTCTTATCTTCATTGTTCTCGGCATACCATTGCCGGTTGGAATAATTTGCGTGCTGTGCATTGACCTGGGAACCGATATGTGGCCAGCGATTTCACTCGCTTACGAAAAACCAGAGTCCGACATTATGTCGAGGTAGGTTGCAGCGAAGCAAAAAGTCTCTCTGCACAATTCGTTATAAAATTGATATGAATTCGTCAGGATGCCGCGGATTCCTCACGTCGATCATTTGGTCAGTCGTAAGCTGGTCTTCATGGCCTATGGTCAGATCGGAATAATAGAAACCGCCGCTGGCTTCTATTCCTACCTAATGATAATGGCCGAGCACGGTTTTCTACCACGGAAATTAATCGGTCTGCGTCCTTCGTGGGACAGCAGAGCCATAAATGACCTGGAGGATAGTTACGGTCAGGAATGGACATACGATGACCGTAAAGTCCTAGAGTATACCTGCCACACAGCCTTCTTTGTCAGTATTGTAATAGTGCAGTGGGCTGACGTCGTGATATGCAAGACGCGAAGAGCCTCTATATTCCGGCACGGAATGAACAACTGGGTCCTAAATTTCAGCCTGATATTTGAAACGGGAGTCGCACTCTTCGTCAGTTATGCTCCCCACATGGATGTGGTCCTAAAAACTTACCCGCTCCGGCCAGAATGGTGGCTCTATCCAGTCCCCTTCGCAATTTTGATATTCGCTTACGATGAGCTGAGGAAAATGTGGATCAGAAATAACCCTGGTGGATGGTGGGACCGCGAGACCTCTTACTGAAAAGAAAAGAGCCGAAGACTCTACCAGGCACTGAGAATTGTTCGGTGAATACTGAAATCGCCGGGATGTTTGGATCCCGGAGATAGTACGTGGCTTGGATACAGAATGGGAGTGAGAGACCAAAAAAGTGATAAAATTGCAGCTTATTCTTCGAATATGAACAAAGTGGGCTGGAATATTGAAAAGAAAGGACCGACTACCAACATTCATGCTCCTTAGTCGGCCTTGAACCCGCTGCTCATGCACAGAATAACATCTTAAGGAATCCGAAATGCATTTGCCCCCGGGGACAAACTTGAATGTGTAAATCTGTACGATAATCGAGGCTGCATGTCCAGGACGTTGAATTTGCACATGGTAAGTATATGTGGGATGTGAAGTATGTATAAACGTGGAATCCCAGGTCTTCTTTGTTCACTTCTTCTCACACGATATCCATCAGCAATCTGCAGGAGCAGAAGACCTCTACTATTCTCGATTAACAGTCTTTCAACATGCTTGCATATTGTCTGAAGTGGGGGAGGCATATAAGGCCCCGAAGTCTCGATCAGTCCCCGCAGTAGTGGAATAATCATTGATCCATCCGCACACGGTCGGGCAACACTTTTCCCGGACTAGTTTTCGCTGCAGTTTGACGTGTCCAAAAGGTTCGGGGCCTTTCCCAACCACCAGGATGAATTTTTGGGTCCTTTGTTTCCTGGTTTGCGTCGGTAAGTCCTGACGAATTGACCCGCCGATTGGTACCAATAACACCCAATGGCTTACTTATTTTATAACGAAACCGGGTCAAGCCTTGCTTTCACGTTTGAGAAAAGGAAATGAACGTTAGAAGGCGGACATGTTGGATATACACATCGTATGTATGATCATTTACCGGTGCAGGAATCGGTTTGAACGGAAAACCGATTTCGAGGTTCGTCGCTGCTAGTCTCCTTTCTCTTTATTTATATTTAAAAGAACATTAAACCGTGCGACCTTATGGAATATGGTGAAATTAGTTATTCAAGAGGGGATTTAACACCGTCATATTACATTACGCTATTTAGCTAAATTATAACTGGTTAAGTCAGCTCTTGAGATTGTAATAACTTGGCGTAAGACATTTAAATGACATTTAAGTTCATACCGATCCAACCGAGTCGAACGTACCTATACTTATACCTACCTACTTTCTCGCTTTCTTTTCGCACGAGGTCGCCCGGTATACCTCTACCGGTCGTCTCTCCTATATCCGTCAGTATCTCCGTTCTTTACCCCGAATGTCCCCCGTTCCATTCTATTCCATTCCATTCCGTGAAGTTCCGTTCACGGACATATCATGCATATACATATTTAGCCATCGTGGTTGCCTTGAAAATCAATCCGGTCGTAGTCCCTGCCCCCTGTGCCCTCCGGACTTAATGTCGTTCGATTACCCATTCTTCCGTGTCTAGGCGTGGCAATACGATAAAAAATTATAAAAGTATAGAAAATAGTACACGTAGACGGCACAGTTTATATAAATGATCAACCTCGCAGGAATCACCTTCGATACGAAATTTAAAATTATCATTTTTAGGTCTAGCCACCGCACAGTTATCCAGAAAGGAACAGGCTGCCGAACAGACCCGTAGAAGACTTGGCATAGCGACTAAGTCCAGAGAGCCAAGCCACTCTAAGCCACTCGAAGAAGAGACTGCGGAAGATGATGAAGAGGTGGAGGACGAGGAAGAGGAAGATCGTTCGAGGCCTGTGAAAAAGAAGGGATTCGAGTGCCCTGAATCCAACGGATACTTTCCAGACCCGGAACAATGCGACAAGTATTATGACTGCCAGGATGGAAAACCCAAGGATAAACTCTGCCCTGATGGACTTGTGTTCAACGACTTCAGTTCCGACCAGGAAAAATGCGATCTTCCATTCGGTATTGATTGCACGACGAAACCGAAACTCCGTAAGTACTTTAGGAACTGCTATGAACATGAAGCTCTTATTTTCTCAACATTCAATAAAGTTCTTCTGCGATTATTGGACGTCATTGAAGATTTTCGCACATTTCTGAACTCGCGGAGTTCCGGAATCAAGCAACTGAAGTATCGATGCTTTCAGAGACTCCTATTCCTTCGGTAAACTGTCCACGTCTGCACGGATACTTTGCGCACAAGGAAGCGGGAATTTGTGACAAATTTTACTACTGCGTCGACGGGCAATTCAACATGTTGACCTGCCCTGACGGCCTGGTATTTTCGGAGAAAACTGGAATTTGCAACTGGCCTGATGAGGCTCAAAAAAAAGGCTGCGGCTCGAAGGATCTGTTCAACTTCACCTGCCCCACCGTCGATGATTCCGTCGCCGCGACGCATCCTAGATATGTAGACACCGAAGACTGCCAGTTCTTTTACGTCTGTGTAAACGGTGTAACTCCTAGACGAAGTGGGTGCAAATTGGGACAGGCATTCGACGAGAGAACCAAAAAATGCGATTGGGCAAGAAAGATACCCGAATGGTTCGTAATATTGATACATGTTTTCTGCTTTCACCTTTTTTATTTTTGGAATATCTTTTCTTGTGTCGTGAAGCTCGGGTCGTTTTTGACTTCCATTCGTCTATCGATCATCGAGGAGGAATATTAATGGACGAAGAATTTTCGGAGAGAAGACAGAAAATTTGTGTCCCTGAAAATTTCTGCATTTTAATGACTCCGAGACTCTTCACTGCGTTCAATTTTCATATTAGTTGGAATTTTCTGAAAACACGGAATCCGAATTGATTCTAAATTTCCTGAATTTTTCCGAAGTCGTTTGTAAACGTGTAAATTCATCCGGAAAGAATTCCGAAAAAGAAAATTTCAAAAATTTTGAATTTTCCTACAAAATTTTCCTCTCACTTTACAGCAAAGATTGGTACAAGGACCAGCTAACGGACGAGCAACTAGATGCCCTAGAGAACCCACCACCACCAAAGCCTTCGGGTGGATCTACTCGACGGAAAAGCTCGCGGCCACAGAGAGTCCAAAACTGAAAATAACTACTTTTAAGAAATGCCTGTAGCCCTAATTTTATTTGTACAATAAACTGTATTATTAAACATGTATTTTTACTCTAAGATTAAAACTTATTTAATTGAAACCTGAAATACGATAATTTATCCACAAAACCGACAGTGAAACTAAAGTTAACGCTCGAACAAAGATTTTCTAAATCATTCCTTCAAATCGAAATTAACATCGCAGAATTGTTAACTCGAACCTTTCAAGAACGGTTGATAATCGACCATTTTTAAATCCTCATTTCTCTTTCGGGACGATTTCGAAGCTAACAGAGCCTGAAGCAGACTTATTGAACTTTCAGTTTCTTCCAGTAATACCCGTTTCTCAGTATATGTGCAAACACATTAAGCCCAGCGGTATAGCCATCCTATAAATAAACGTATAGGACTTGAGTCGTGGATATGATCGTGTACACCGTGCGATATGGTCGTACCACTCTTCACAAGAATTCTCAAGCAACGAATAATTCCTGTTGTACAGTTGGCCAAGGTCTACAAATTTTCGGAGAAAAATTTATACACCAATGTACACGAATCGGAAATTTGTTCCAGGCGTTCATAAACGGCCAGTGACATCATGTCACGGTACCAGCCTTTCGCTTCAAATACCTAAATCCCCTATCTCTCTCTCTCATTGTCGAGTTACTGGCTGCATTTCAATTGGCATTGATGCATTCAGGGACGTAAGCTGTACGCAGGAATTTCAGAGAAAGAAGGAATCAAAGATTGTCAATTTATCGAGGCGATCCCGAGCCGCGGAGGAAAATTCATTTTTCCGAGTAACAGTGGAACAGAAATTGTTTGAAAGGATTTTTAGAACAGAATAAGTACCACGTTCGATAAGGATTTCTAAAATTCTTCAAATATGTCACGTCGATAAATTGAATCGAATGCAAATAAAAATTACGCAATGATAAGCTGGGCGCGAAAAAAAAAAAAAAAAATCCGAAAGCGGTACGTGTTGACTTTTAGCTAATGTAAGAGATGCAGCCCGAGTTAATTAAAACCATAAACTAGTACCCCACCCTTTCCGCGAATATATACGTAACCAAGAGACGCATAAGGTTACCGTATGATATATGTATGTCGACTCGTCGTGTACATACGTTATACCATATGCCGACTTACATATGAGGTTAATGTTAATTATCTTCGAATCGGGCGTCGGATTTAATCGATTGAAAAAATTCCGAAGGATTATGGGAAAGCTTGAAGAATGACATTGCACCGATTGTTACTCGGCGAAAGAACTGAGCAGATCTGCAACTAACGGAGAATTTCTTTCCACGGATTAACGCGGGCATTAGAAACGGTGCTTCTTGACAATCGGTGCGAGGAGATATATACCTGTATACCTGTATCTGGTTTTATTTCCATTTTTTCCAAACCGCGAATAATTGCCGCGAAGTAATGTCATGCCAGGATGAATTAAAGAGCAAAAGCTATAGGAAATTAAAGATCGGCGGGATGAGGTGAGAGGGAATTAACGGCCACGTGATCATCGCTCTTCATGGCGTCTCCAAACCCCAGAACTTGAGTGGGGAATGATCGGACATAGTGGGGGATGACAAAGTATACCCGGGAGAGGAACGCCTTGGCTGCAGTCTCTCGCGTTGAGACGTCTTTCCGAAAAGGGCTAAAAAGTTATATCTACCATCAATCATCGATACGATATAAGCAGTTTTTCTCGAAAAACTATCAACTTCTACCATGAGTAGAGTGTGTCTTGTGATGGTGTTGGCCTTCGTGGCAGTTGCATGTAAGTACATTTTATATATTTTACATCGATTACAACTTTCCACCTCATCTTCAGATCAGGAAATCAAATTATCCACATTTCGTACTAAATGCCTCCTAGGATTCTCACGTCCTAAAAAATGGACCATACATCTACGGCATGATCTGGGAATGGTAATTGTCCCCAATTTTTAATCAACCGCACTTTCTAATTCCATCTAATGTGCTTCGGCACCCAGGCGTAATGTTCATGGCGTGTTTCTACTCCGGTGAGAATGAAGGAATTATTAACTTTCTATACACGACGATGGTTCGATCGATTTGGAGAATTTCTTTTCGGTAATTTCACATTTTCGAGTACGACGAGCTCTGATCTTCCGATTTCAAATATATTTCGGCTTTCAATCCCCTGCGAGTACTTATTTACGTGCATATAAGCGTGTACCACGTATCGCATATGCGATGTCCAGTTCACCGCGATGGTAGACGACAGCGAGGTTGCAAGCGGAGTCAGAACTTTCTAAAATGTAAATGTGAGTGCTGTCTCCAAGTTACGTAAGAGATCCGGGAATAGCGAGTATCAATTTATTGTGCAAGAACAAAATATTGTGGATAATCGACGGCATCGCAAACTCCCGGGTAACGAAGACTAATGAACGTATAAATAGGGAGTTGAATTATCACCGAGAAGATCGCGTCTCGATAACTTTCCCAACTGACCTAATATCGAAGATGATGATGCACTCGCGGCTGAAACTACCACGCGACGACTTTAACGCCTGATTAAATTCATTCTTTTTATCATAGTCGCAGCCTCTTCCTTCAAGTGCCCGAAGGACAACGGAGAGTTTGAAGACCCGGTCCAATGCGATCTGTACTATAAATGCGTGGATGGAGTTGCTGAGGAAAAACTATGCCCCGACGGACTCGTATTCGATCCGTATAACCGCAAGATCAACAAGTGTGATCACATCTTTAATGTGCAATGCGAGGATCGTCTCGAATTACGTGAGTTCAAAGAGTTGCTCAAGAATCTATCCTGACTTGGCTTGACTGACTTTTAGTTACAATTGAAAATCTTACTGTCAGCCGGAGATTAGACGAAGTGATAAAACTTTCTAGAAAAGAAAAAGTCGCCGGATACTTTTCACATTGATCATTAGAAGCTCCCAATCCACGAACCTGGAGTGCAATCTTAGGCTGTGTACACAATTGTGGAAAAACCGTGAATCCGAATGAAATTTTAAGAACAACCGTATAAAATAAATTAACGTAGCTATCGTCTGTTCTATAATGAATTTTTTAGTCACGAAATATCATGGATCAAAATTTGTTATTTTCATTTTTTATACTTTTCTTCATCAAGGTTCTGAGATAGAAAATTTTGATAATTAATGTAGTTCAAGCGATACGTGAAAATGTTGTTTTAGTCGAGTATAAATTTAAAGTTTATCGGATGAACGATTATCTAGTTATCGCGTACACCGTACCAAAAGAATTTTCGGAGCTGCTATTTGTGCTGCCGAAAGGCAAAAAACGAAGTTGAATGATTTCCATATGGTACAATAAGCGATTACAGTCTGAAATTTCGCCCGTTTAACGCGTATCTCATCATTCAACATTGCATAATGTGATTACAGCTTCTTTCGACCACTTATATCTTCTTTTAACGTTATGATTTCCCTTTCTTTCGGATTTTTCTCGCATCAGAGCCTCCCCAGCCAACGAAGAATTGCCCAAGACGAAATGGGTTCTTTGCTCATCCCGATCCCACCGTCTGCGATGTTTTCTACAATTGCATCGACGGCGAGCCAATTAAGAACACCTGTACAACCGGCTTGCATTTTGACGAATACAGTGGAACCTGCGTATGGCCTGACAGCGCTGGCCGTCAGGTAAATCCGCAATGAGACGAAATTTTTCTTCAAATTGAATAAAGTGACATTTACTTTATTTTTACAAATGGAGCGAAATGAAATACTGAGAAGCTTCACTTCGGCATAAAAATATTAATTTGCTAATTTTTTTCCTCCCTATTCAGGGATGCGGTGTTGTAGGTAAAAAACTTGCTGACGGATTCGAATGCCCGAAGAACACACAGGTCGACAGTCGCGACATGCCAGTTGATCACCCCAAATATCCCCACCCAGAGGATTGCCAAAAGTTCTACATATGTTTGAGCGGTGTAACACCTCGCGAACAGGGCTGCGGCGAAGGAACCGTGTACAACGAGGTTTTGCAGAAATGTGACGCGCCAGAAAACGTCCCGGGATGGTACGTGGATAGAAATACCGAAACAGCTAAATAAGAGAGAACTACTTTTTTTTTTTACAGATAAATTATTTTTACTACGGAGTTCGTCAAGTTACAACATCACGTATTGGGTTTCCCGATTTCTTAACTTTCTTTTGTACCTGTGAGAATTTTTTCTCTTCTTTCCTTTCTTTTTTCTTCGCTGCATCGAAAATTATCGCTAAAGACTTGCGAAGCGTGATAGAAAGTAGAATTGGGATTCGCCTCATTTTTGGCCAGATTCAGCCGCATTTCACCAGCTCATATACTTTCCAAATTATTTAATTCCATCGAATACAATTTCCAGTAATAACAGATGGAACTTAAACTCCCGCTGCATATGAATCTGGAAAATATAAGAAATCGCGTATACCCATACGTGTGTGACGAAAAAGAAAGATATAAAATACTATCCGTGCCTTGGTTCTAATTGTTCTTTTTTTTTTTGACTATTCCAGCGAGGATTGGTACAAGGAGGATGACAAAAAGCCCTGAAGAGATCTGTGAACATTTCCTGTCCCGCATCGGGACCTTCCAACCACCTTGTTCTACGTCTACATTTATTTTATACGATTAGAAAAGAATTTAGGTATTCATGATCACTTTGTAAATGTTTTTCAATAAACGTTATTTTCCCTGAAGCAATATATTATCTATTCCTGGTGTCGGTGAAATCCTGAATAATGATAATTACTATAAAAATATTAACGATATAGTAAATAGCCTCGCCATTGGTATGGAAGGAACATAGATACCCGGAGGCGCGTTAGACTTTGAAATAAAATTCACATTACCGATATTTTCGGTAAAAGAGGGATTCGGAAGTATAGTGACATCAACTTCACACGAATCCATTGAATAGTTGTCGTAGATTAACGATCAGAAATCAGCCAAAAAAATTGGTATGCAATTGAAAGGCATAGGTTTTCTAGAACGAGTCATATTATTTGAGAAGAAATTTCCCTCGGTAGCAAGTAGCAAGTGGCGAGTAACCAGCGATAGCGTTGATCTCTATAAATGCGCAGTGAGGCGAATCCCCGATAACTTTCACTCGGTTTGTAAGAAGGAGGTTCTGTTCTATCTCCGTCTCTAGGTTTTTCTTCTTTTTTTCTTTTTTTTTTGTCCGTTTCATTTTTTCTCTTGCACAGACGTCGCGCACCCACTAAACTGGTTTTTGCTCGACGAGACGTCGCAATTGATCTTGGGAGAACACCTAAGTCTCGGCGGAACTCGTATTTTTTCCATTACCGAGGTTTCTTGCACTGAGATTTTTGACCTCTCTTTTATTTTTATTTATGACGAAAACAGGATAAAATACACAAAACATAAAATGATGGAATGTCTCCCTGGTACGTCAGGCGTTTTTTATTTTAACTCCGTCGTAGAATCTTTCGTGTTCCTTAATCCTTTCTGAATATCTGTTAAGGACCTCTGCTTTGTCTCGGGTACGAAAATGCAGATGAGAAATAACATCAAAACTGAACATACGACGAATCCCCAAAAGGAAACGTGAATCCCGTAAGCGTCGGCTACAACTTGATAAAGTTTCGTTACAGCCATGGCACTGAATGAATTGATAAAAATGAAACATATCATGGCCATGGCCTTCACGTTGTAGGGAAATAACTCGCCCATTATATTATACGGCAGAGAGCCCACTCCCATCGAGAAAAAACTAATGAAACCAACTAGTGCGGTTACAGGAAGCCAAGAAATCGAAGTAACGTCTATTCCAATGGCCTGCAATTGGAAGAATAGAGCCTCCGCTGTAAGCGAAAAACAATATCGAATTAATTTTGGAGACCTCTTTTTACTATACGATGAAGTCAAATTTTGGCAAAAACTTTAAGTCATTTTTATGAAAAAATTCTGATCCTACCTATGAGGAATGTAATGAAACCGAGGAGAGATATAATCAGTAATGGTCGCCTTCCAAGCAAGTCTGTGACAAAGATGCTCAGTCCTCCACTAAGGAATTGAACGATTCCGATAATGATAACGGATATACTGGAACTCAGCACGAATCCAGACTCTTCGAGTATCAGGCTACTATAAGATAGAATCGGATTTATACCACTCAATGATGGCGCCAGTGCCAATATAGTGAGGATCACCAAAGCCTAAATCAGGATGTAGAGCAGTTGACAAACATCATACAAGTCACCGTTTAAATCGATAAATTCACTTATAAAAGGTATCGAGTAAACTTAGTGAGGACCTTGTTCTTCGAATTCATGCTTTCCACTTACGTATCATGTAAAGCTGTTTTCAATGCATTTCAGACATTCTGAGTTGAATCAATTCGACAAACCTTGCGATTTCCTCGTATCAGATCTTCGAAACTTCCATCCATCTCCATCGCAACATTTTCTTCAATCTGTTTAATTTCTTCTTCTACATGACTTGTTCCTCTTAGCCAAGCCAAAGTTTTCTTCGCATCTTCATTTCTGGATTTTATTACTAAGAAATAAGGCGATTCTGGTATCCAGAAAGAGAAGAGTAGTAATCCGATTGGCAAAAACAGTCCCACACCACCAAGGACCTTACGACTGACCCATGGGCCAATACTGTATGCCAATAAAATTCCGACGTTCACCATTTGTCCTGCGAATAGATACATGGCACCTCGGATCTGGTCGCTCGAGATCTCACCTATGTATATTGTGTTAAGTGTGATCATCGCGCCATAGCCAAGTGCAGCAACAAATCTGAAGACAAGATATCAAGAATTACTGCAGATCATGCCTTCTAGTGTAATAAATCAGAAGGTACTTCGTTCCACGGAATATTACATACACGAAATTTCTACACTCTGAAGAAATATTTGATTACCTCAGTTCTTTCACAGCCAATTACCAGTTTGTTTTGGATTTGACATGATTGAAAATTATTTCACATTTTGTGAACTTTGGCTTTAGATGGATTGCCCCGAAAGAAAAGTGGTCGGCGTAGGGTGGGTGTCGCATCATGCATCGAAACTTCACCAAATTTCGAGGAAATATTCTACATCAATGTAATTTCGTGGTAAACCAATGATATTTGATGAATGTAATGTTTTAGATAAGAAAACTTTGCATTTGAAGCTATTCTCTTGTGAACGTTGAGAAAGAAAGTGTGTCAAGTGCCCACGACAGTGGAAGACTGAAATAATCTCTATATATTATTGATTTGCTCCGGAATGATATCGCTTTACAACATCAGCTCCAAACTTGTCAAAATTTCGATGAACGATGCGACCCCGTAAATTTTCAATTATGTCTGATAATAGTAAAATCGGCGGTGACAAAACTGTTCGTGAGCCAATAAAACATTTCTTCAAAGCGTGACAGTAATGTGAAAAAAACTTACTTTCATGGTGTGAAATTTGAAATGAACAAGGGTTAAGCCTATGTTATACGTAAAGGGTTGAGAATGACCGCTGGGCTAGTTGTTACGGTTGGAAGATCTTATCTCAAAAAATAATAGAAAAGGCTCATCAGAGGGCGAAAAGTTTGTACCTCGCTATAATTAGCCACCAATAATTCTGCGCTGCAATAATGAGGATGCAGGAAACGGCGAAGGGACATGCTGTTGAAATGAGCAATAGTCTTCTACCCAGTTTATTAACCATCATACCGGCGATCAGGGAACCAAATGCACCTCCGAAATTGAAAACACTCGCGATCCAGGCACCTTGAGCAGAGGTAACGGGCAGGTCGGAATCCTCACTCAGCAATTTGGGCAGGGACGGTGATGCCCATCCGAGGTGAAATCCTCCGTTCATGGCAGTTATGGATACTAAAATCATGCTCAATTGAGACAATACACACAGAATACGAATTCCACCGGCACAAATTCATCTCAGAATTCTGTTTTTTTTTGTTCTTATTTCTTTTACGAATATGGAAATATACTCTGACCTATCGACATGACGATTATTTGAGTCGTGATGCCTGACTTCTTCATGATCATTTTCAGTCGCAGTCAATTGATGTACTTGAATACCAATCACAGAATTATCACTCGGCTGATTATATGTAAGAAGAAAATATATGTTGAGATAAAAGTAAGGCTAATCATGGGAAAAATTGAGAAAAAAAAATAAGCTGAACAATTCAAAAACGAGTCTTGTATATTCAGAAGTGACTGAGGGGTCAGCCACTTTTGAAATTTGGTATAAAACTATCAACGAAATCTCGCGACATGTTATACGAAATTTTATCATGGAAGCTATGAAACATTGAAAACCTTTCGGAATCCTGGATAATCTCGAAAATAATTTCCAATCCTTTGAGAATATCCATGGTGACAAATCCTTGAAAATTATTTAAAATACAATAAAATCATTATACTGATCTTACAATTTACAGCAAATAAGTAGTTATCAGCGGTTAACTCCTCGAAAGTCGAGTAAAAAAGGGAATGAAAATCAATGATAAAATTTCAGCGCTAATACATCATATTTTTATGTTATTGTCAAATTTGATATTAACCTATCTTCATTTATCGTTTGATAACAAAAATCGTTCCTCTTACTGCTTCTTCAGTCAGTGCTGACTAAATAGCTCATGTTACCTATCTAAATACCTGAATAAATGACTGATAAAAGTATTCAGTATCTATAATTTAATCCTATATTCTAAGTATGGAAAAAAATGACCGTCTTAAGTGTGAAAATTCTCCAGATAAATTTTGTTATGCCTGTGGACAATATATTATTAAATCTCAAGGTAGAACTGTAACTGTCGATTGTAACGATCAACCGTTTTCTTTTTCTATAAATTACTGTATATTTGGATTATTATTTTTATTATTAACTATTCTACAAAAATGGTACGTGTTACAAAAATCTTATGGTCGTTTCCTCAAATGTTAATTCAAATTTGACAATAAATATGTATTTTAAGTCGTGTTATACAGAAAAGAAATTAATTTCTCACGCAGTGTAATCAATCATTCGTCTTTATACCTCTGATTTGATACACAGAGTTGTGAACATCATAAAAAAAATAATTTGGCCAATTTTTTATCCTAAAATCGACAACGGGATAGCGAAAGATTGCAATACTTTCTCCCATATGACGATAATTCACTTTTACTGGAATATCTTTAGATCGTACGTGTCGCGAATTCATCGTTTTTCGACAACTTAAGAACTAACTCAAAATCGTAGTTTTCATATTTATTTCGAGACACTATTTTGATGTCTAGAATTGACTCTAGACTTCGTTTCTATCATTGAATTGGTGAAAAAACTGAACTAAACTTACCACCAACTGCGAATCCGCTTTTCGATCAGTTCACGCTACTGAAACTTATTTTTCATTCAAAATATGTATACATAAATCAGATGGAAGAAAAAACACTATTTCGTTGCAGAAAAACGAATAGAAGTGAGCAGCTGGGAGACCCGCAATTATAAGACTTGACCTACAGGTTTAGCAGAATATTATAACTGACGTATTTTCCGAAATCCGGAGATAGTCACTTTCTAAAATGAATTGATAAGACGTTTTAATCATAAGCCTGATTGAACTCAACGAGAACTTATCTGCCCGGATCGTCACACGTGATCATAAGTATCCCGCTAATAACCGGCTCGTATAAAAAACGCATGAAGGAGTCATAAACTTTATCCTAAATAAATTTTCGAAATTATACCCACGTTTGATGTTAATAAAATGTGACTTTATGATGCACTCAAGGTTCAAAAATGCCGAAAAAATCATTATTCAAACCAGATAAAAAAACATTGTTCTCGTCTTATTTCGGATTGTTTCCTTCTCGAGCTATCGCAGCGAGGATTGGTACAAGGACGGTGACAAAGCCCTGAAGAGATCTGAGAACATTTTCTGTCCCACTTCGGGACCACAAAGCCATCTCGTTCTATATCTACATTTATTTTATACGGTTAGAAAAGAATTTAGGTATCCGTGAATAGTTTGTTAATGTTTTTCAATAAACGGTATTACTTCTGGAACGATATATTACCTCTTCCTGGTGTCGGTGGAAGCCAAAATAATGATAATTTTTAGAAACCATATTAATGATATAGTAAATAGCCTCGCGATTGGTATGGAAGGAACATATATATACCTGGAGGCGCATTAGACTATGAAGTAAAATTTACGCTAATGATGTTTTCGGTAAAGAAGAATTCGAAAGTATAGTGACATCAGCTTTACACAAAACCATCTAATAGTAGGTGTAGATTCACGCTCGAAAATTCGTCCAAGAAATTGGTATGCAGTTGAAAGGAATAGGTTTTCTAGAACGATCAACATTATTTGAAAAGAAATTTCCCTCGGTAGCAAATAGCAAGTAGCAAATGGCAAGTGACCAGCGATATAGCGTTGATCTCTATAAATGCGCAGCGAGGCGAATCCCCGATAGCTTTCACTCGGTTCATAAGAAAGAGGTTCTATTCCATCAAAGCTGTGGGAATTGAGTCCCCCAATTCTATAAAAAAAAATTTGAAAATGTATCCTATCCTTGGTCCTAGTTTTTTTTTCTCCTTTTCCTTTTTCAATGCTTGGCAAGGCGTCGCAATTGATCTGAAGAAAACACGCGGATCTCATCGTGACTCGATCGCCGACCTTTTTTTCTTTTAATTTATAACCCAAACAGGATGAAATGTGAAAAACAAAATGCTGGAACGTCTTGCTGATACATCAGAAATTTATTATTTTATCGCTGTCGTAAAATCTTTCGTGCTCCTCAATCCTTTCTGAATATCGGTTAAGGACCTCTGCTTTGTCTCAGGTACGAAAAAGCAGATGAAAAATAACATCAGAACTGAACACGCGGCGAATCCCCAAAAGGAAACGTGAATCCCGTAAGCGTCGGCTACAACTTGATAAAGTTTCGTTACACCCATGGCACTGAATGAACTGATGAAAATAGCACATGTCATGGCCATGGCCTTCACATTGCAGGGAAATAACTCAGCGATTATGACGTACGGAAGACATCCTAAAGCAATTGAGTAAAAAACAATGTAACCGGCCATGGCGGTTACCGGAAGCCAAGAAATCGAACTGACCTCAGCTCCGATGGATTGCAACTGGAAATATAGAGCCTCCGCTGTAAGCGAAAAACGATATCTATACGTTATTCGTGTTAGATATACAGAACTCTTTACTATACGGTAAAGTCAAAGTTTGGCAAAAACTTTGAGCAATGTTTAGGTAAAAATTCTGATCCTACCTATGAGGAATATAATTGAACCGAGGAGAGATATAATCAGTAATGGTCGCCGTCCAAGCAAGTCTGCGACAAAGATGCTCAGTCCTCCGCTCAGGAATTGAACCACTCCGATAATGATAACGGATATACTGGAACTCAGCACGAAGTTAGACTCCGCAAGTATCAGGCCGTTATAAGCCAGGATCGCATTTATACCACTCAATTGTGGCGTCAGTGTCAATATAACGAGGATTCCTAAAGCCTGAACCAAAGAATACAGATAATTAGACGAAAGTTAATTCTAGTCACCATTTCTGAACAGCGTTCAGATCTTTGAATAGAAATATTAACGATTTTGGTTTCACAAGACTCATTGTGTGTCATGTAATATTGCTTGTAGAAGTTCACGCAGTGAAGCATTCAACATCGTATGAAACAATTCAAATGAAGTTTCTATATTCCGTATTGAATTGATTCCACAAACCTTTCGATTTCCTTGTATCATTATCAGAATATCCTTTAAATGTCCACTTTCTCCCATTGAAATATTTTCCTCGATACTTTTCAGTTCTTCCTTGACATCGCTGGTCCCTCTTAGCCGAGCCAAAACTTTTTTCGCTTCTTCGTTTCGATCTTTCATCACCAAGAAATAAGGCGATTCCGGTATCCAGAAGGAAGCGAACAAGTGGATGATCGATAGGCAAAATCCTACACTGGCAAAGACTATGCGGCTGGTCCATGGGCCGATACAGTACGCCAATAAAATACCCATGCTCACTGTCTGATTTGCTAACACACCAAGAGCACCCCGGATCCTACTGCTCGCAATTTCTCCCAAATATACTTGTATAACTGCAGTTATCGCGCCGTGGCCGAGTGCAGCAATGCATCTGAAGACAAGGCATTCAAAAATGGAATTTATCAGTTCTCAAAGTTGAAAGGCCACTCCACCCTACCTTGATATAATTAGCCACCAATAATTCTGAGCTACAATAATAAGAATATAGCAAACGAGGTATGGAATCGCAGTTGGGATAAGCGTCAATCTTCTACCCCATCTGTTGACCACCGCACCGGATAATAAACAACCAAATGGGGATGCGAAATTGAAAGAACTCGCGACCCAGGCACCTTCAGCAGACGTAATGAGAAGGTCAGAGTCATTGGCCTGCAGTTTGACCAGGGATGGTGATATCCAGCCTACTTGGAATCCCGCGTTAAATGCGGAAACGCATGCTGAAATGAGTTTCAGTCGGAGATAATACGGTGATCTTTATCTTTGCAGTCTAATAAATTAATATTTCTTTATCAACATCGAGCATCCTCTTACCTATCGTGAGCACGATTACTTGAGTTATCGTGCCTGACCTCTCCATGATTATTTTCTTAGGGACAAAGTTGAATACCAATTCGAGAACTCTCGTTCGGCTGGTCGGGAAAAAAGTGAGAGAAATTAGGAGCAGAATATCTAATTATTGCATAGAATATATCTCACTCTCACTAAATATCACGTATCTGACGACATGCAGATTATACACTACGTTTGCTCGGGACACAGGTGTTTAAACGCTTATCTTATGAGCCTCCGAATGCCACTATAATCTGCATTTCACGAGATAAGTGATTTTGATTAGGCGGCCTTCGACATATCTTGAGATTGCAGTAGGTATTGGCAAATTTAAGCCGTTCCTCGGCTCAAGTAATTACTCGAAATAGAACTCAACCGCTCGAAAGCCGTATCGAGTGACTTTTTTTTTTCATAAATATTTCAGGAACGAACTCAAAACCGTACTTTTCTTTTATATTTTACTCAATTTTGATATCGTTGGAATCCACGTGAAATTTTCCGTAGAAAAATGGCAAGCTGCTATATGCAGGAATAGCGAGGATTACGATGAAGCTTTTTTAGATTCTCTAATAACTCCATCGGATCTTCAATTTTCAGATTGCGGAAAACTTGCACTAAACCGACCATTAACTGTGGATTTGATTTCCTCTCAGTTTCTCACGTCTGAAAATAAGATCGATGAAGAAGAAACACCACTGCTGTTGTAAAAAGTGAATAAAAGTGATAAAAGAGACCGAGTGAAAGCTCCGCAGTTATAAAACTTGACCTGTACGGTAGAAGGAACGTTCGTACTGACATAATATCGACAATAATTAAGAGATGTACGTTCTTATAGTGAGATCGAATACATAATTGAATAAATTGATAAAACGTTCAACTATGATAAGCCTGATTAAAAACCACAACAGCCACTTGTGTTCGCTTGCTTAGACATTGCCAGGTGATCATTGACTATTTTCTGTAATTAATTACCGTGATAGGTTGCTCGATAAAATGAGAACCTAAACGACAGCAAGGCTGCGGTAATTAATTACAATTCATTTACAGCTTTGGTATTTAATTAAACTATCAATCGGCTAATTGGGTATGTAATTAAATCAGGAACTAGGGAATAATTGATCCAAGAATCTTGCCGATTGAGTAAAGCTGTTGGCTTATTAGCGATTATTTGGATAATTGAGTAAATGATGCATAATTTTGAAAGGAAATTGATTGAACTATCTTAGCAACTCGATTTTCACAGATTTAATTCTGTCCAGCTATCTAACTAGCGGGATAAAGTTGATCTCGCCTTGGTCTCGCTCAGAGCTCGTTTCTGTGTCAGGATCAACTTCACCCCGAGGGTGAAAGTAGCCTGAAGTATAATATAGTGCTGATCGTCGGGACAATCCGCAATGACATGTTTCGTGATTTCACGATTCATGTTCGAGATTTATTCCCGACTGATTAAACCGCTGTAATAGATTATAGGTATGTATATAAGTACGAAGAACGGAGTCGAGCGAGATTATTCTATCAGACAATAGAAAACGGTGGAAAACTTTCTCTTATATCCCATTAAAGAAGATAACTGTGATTATTAACGAGATTAGAAAGATGAAACGAGGAAAATTATTGCTCGTGACAAAGGGTCGCGAATTCAGTTTCATTAATATTTCGTCTTGTTTCTTATACTAGTGTATACGTGTAATCAAATCACGTTGATACATTTCAACTGAGATTTCTTGACTCAGGAGAAAAAAGCACACGCGATATTAAATTACACGTTGCATAAATCGCAGACCGTATATAGCTGGTCGCCAAGTAGGTATTATCGTTCCTTCGACTACGCAAAGTTTATAACAAACATACAGGATAATGAAAATTAGCTGAATATATATCATTAAAAATTATACGACCGTGCGATAAAAGGATGGATAAATTTTTACTACAGCGGTGACGACTTTTCGCATTAATTAATCCCGCGAAACCTGTTTGTTTTATCGCACCTATATTGGCCCGTAAATTTCATTGACAAAGAGAATTGTGAGTTATGAGGTTCAACGTTTTTCAATTCTTGAAGGACACATTAGCCATTAGCGAATTAAGAATTGTCGGAGGGTCAATGAATAATGCATGAAAATCTTTTCGTTCTTTCATTAAAATGTCGCCTTGTCCGACTATTCGGAGTAATTATCACTAGGAAGAGATTTCGAACTCTCGATCGAAAATCGGCTGAGACAAGAATCAGCCAGAATAGCCATCTCTTGTTTTCGATTCGGATTTGAATGCCGGAATTTAGGACAAAAACACTTGACAGGAGTTTGACGTGGGTTAATTATTCACAGAAGTAATAAATGAAAATAAGAAAAATGTCGTTAATTTTTGAAGGTCGTGATATCCCGAGTGATGAAAAATAGAAACATATACGATGAATATTTATGATCGGGAAAGAAATAAGACGAAGTAGTGCCGAGCCGGTATAAAATGCTATTTTTATAACCCAGACTTTTCATAAATTTTCCAAAAGTACAGCATATCTCGAACTACAGCATATTCTGTGCAACGTGGCATTTGGAACTGTAAATTGGGCGTCTTCGAGCGATTGAGCTACGGAATAAATGAGCGCAATTATTGAGGCGATGAAAAATGAGATCAAGTGCGTTATTCAAATGTTAAAAGCTGATTAATATGTCAGGGATAAACATAAACAGCCTTTAGGACAGACATCTTGTGTTAGTTATGAATAACCAGAGGAGTATACCTATAATGTGTAACATTCAGAACCGAGAGAGCGACCAAAGATTTTTTCTTAATTTTATTTATCAGATCCAAGGTGAACCAGATCAGTGAATTAATGTCTGCGTGGTAAAATCTCGAGGTGAAAATTCGCCCGGCAAAAATCGTCATTAGGGGGTCCCGTTGACAGGTGTAAAACCTGCACCAATACCCAGTGGCACCTGGAGGTGAGGATATTTGAGGAATCGAGTCACGTATCGGGTCGATCCTTAAGCTCAGCGTCGAATTCACAAACAGATATTACAATCGAGAAAACGGGTTGTACATGGGAAAAAGCATGGTCAAGCATGCCAAAGTGTTCGATTACTTTGAACCGAATCATGGAATAAAAAAGAAATTATTCCGGCTACATGAAGACCCAGATATCTCGTTGGTGACTCCCTGCCATTAAGAGTGACCTACATCTTGCAAAATTGGAGAAAAACCTCTTTGCAAACTTCAGGGAATTTCTGCATACGAAAGGCTGATCAAACCTTTGGCAAATCGACTCTCGAGCCTTCGATTAAATTTATGGCCCTTCGATCGAAGGTCCGACTTTCGACGACAAGGTGATTGATAGAATTCTGGGCGCGGTGTGTATATGCAGACATGGTTCACATGTGCATATCTCTACATGTATGTATCTACTACTGGGCTGGTGGGTGAAGGCGCTATCACCTCAGGAAGAAGGAGAAAGATGAATAGATGGAAAAGAGATGGAAAGGGAAAGAGAGAGAAAGAGAGGGGCTGGATCTGGGAAGAGAGCGAAGTGGAGAGGGGTTGGGAAATGAAATGGCGAGTGTATGGTCGATGGGATCAGGATCAAGACGAGTTTCGAGCAACAGTCGCGTTTTGAAGAGCAAAGAACTAACGCCACGACCTCAATATGGGATCTTTAACACCTTGCCAAATTTTCACCGTCATCCTAGGGCTGTTTTTACACCTAGAAATTACCTCGGCACAGTTCCAGTGCCCGGCAGCTAAAGGATTCTTCCCTGATAACGAGCAGTGCGATTTGTACTATGTCTGCAATAACGGGAAAGCGGAAGAGAAACTCTGCAAAGATGGTCTCGTATTCAGGGATGATAATCCCAAGAAAGAACTTTGCGATATACCTTCCAACGTACCATGTGGCGATCGCACTCTACTACGTAAGTAGCTTTCGATTCATTTCATTTCACTACATAGTTTACCCCTGATCAAAATCTTGCGAGATTCAGACATTGACACTAAACGAAACGCCCTTGAGTTTGGAATGAAGGAAGGAACTTGTGCGATCGAAGGAGAAATCGGTTAAATCGTAAAAAAAAATTCGCAATGTCGGAGAGGACAGAGCTTTCTGCATTTCCTTCGAGCCTCTGATACGATTTGGCATTTTTCTGTAATTTTCTGTATATATTCATGAGAGAATTAATCATTGCAGAGGAGCCTCAGACGACGAAGGGCTGCCCACGTGCGAACGGTTATTTCCGTCACGAAGATCCAACAGCCTGCGATCAGTTCGTTAATTGCATAGACGGCATAGCTTCGGCAATGCCGTGTCCACCGGGTTTGATTTACGACGATACAGTATCGTCCTGTGTGTGGCCAGCGGAATCTACCAGGGAATGTGTTGCCCCGAAACGCGACATTTTAGATGACGGTTTCGTATGTCCTGACGGTGACGTTTCTGGACCATTAGGAAGAACTCTGCCTCATCCCACTTATCCACATCCCGAAGACTGCGCCAAGTTTTATATCTGCAAAAATGGAGTCAGGCCGCAGAAGGGACAGTGCGATGATGGCACTGTGTATAATGAGGATAGCTTCCGGTGCACCGAACCAGAGAATGTCCCGGGGTGGTGAGTTCGGATTAAATAAATATCAGGAAATTCCCATTATCCGAAGAAAGGTGTGAACACGATTTTGTCGGATATATACCGAAAGTAGAAACGTGAATTAGGCTCGTTCCCAGGTAAAAGTACACGAAAACTTTCTCTCGAAATTTTTTCGATTGTGATCATGCAGTTTCAATTAGAGCGCGTCCAAAGGTTGTCTCATTTGACAAACGCGAAGCCTTCGCGGTTTAATGTCGTCGAAGATTAGTCGCGAAATTAACGATGGCGAAATATCGCGAAAAGAAGCGATGTGATAATTACCAGTTGATGATTCAAAGATTTGACATTTCGAATCCATAAATTTCTTTCTTTTTTTCTATGTTACAGCGAGGACTATTACAAGAAAAAGAACTGAGTTACGTGCCACATTAATTACATGTTATATCTATGTATGTAACATTTGACTTTTACTTTTAAGAACAATAAATATTTTATTCTTATATAATAATCGAAACTGTTTCATTGTCCGTAACCCAAACCTTTCTCTTCGATACGATTAACCAAGCACATATTACGTCACTACGCGATACTTTATTGATAGAAAATGAAAAGAAAAAATTCACCACGTATCAATCAGTGACAATATTATCTAAAAAGCGTTTAAATCATTGAAGAAAGTTTATATGTATGGACCGTTTTAGGTCTTCCTTCTTATTTATATGCATATTGCACAGTATCTCATATGAATTTAGCGTAGCATCGCATATTGGCAGATATTAACGGCTTTCACCGTCGCGTCATCAGTATCGTGGCCCGCGATCTCGTTCCCTATTCGAGTCTCGACACCGCAAAGTTGCATAAGACGATCAAACAGCTCTCCGGGGCCTTTTACATTATTTACTATATACATATACGTGGGTTTTGCTCTTACGCGAGACTTCGTGGCTCCAGAACCCTGGGGCGAGCAGTGACCTTATAATATGTATATACCTATGCATACAAAATCATTCAGAAAATTTGGCTCGATTTTTTTTTTTTTTTTTTTACACTCGATCTCAGCCCGTGGGCGAAATTTTGTCCAATTATATAATCTTATGCAATTGCATGAATTCAAGTACATATTCGGGTCAATTTTTAAGATCCTGAGTTCAATTTCATTCGGTTGAAAATAAGTATTACAGAAAGAAGGAAAAAAGATGTGATCAATCATAAAACCGACGATAGATTGTCCAAATTTTTATACCTCGACATATATTTTTGAGGATATCTGTCCTTGGAATGAATCCGCATCCCGTACGGAATTCCTAATTCAGGAATTAGCAATCAGTTGATTTTAGAGAAGCAAATACACCCGAAATTATGGGCGAAATAGAGACACGAATTAGAATCGCTAATCGCCTCTACATTCATTAGCTTAGATAAAATCAAACGGTGGATATAGGCGCCAGATCTCGGTCAAACGTTCCAATATACAAAAAGGAACCGATTCACGTGGACCAAAGGAAAAAAAAAAAAAAAAAAATGGTACCCCCGAACAAGAGTTGCGGTATTGCCTCAATAAACCTCAAGACAATATGTATATCGTCGTCAAGAAGTGATCGGCTAAGGGGGAGAGGGTCTTGTAACCCGGGATATGAACGAACGAACGAACGAACGAATGAACGGATGGAGTGAAGGGGCCCTGCGGGGCCCGAGGCCAAGACAACTTGCCAATGAGCGGGAATCTAAGTTCAGTAGTCAGTCGGTACTGAGACCAGACATGAGCTGTCGTATAGGAGTGACCTTATTGGCCCTAACGGGCCTCATCTCGTCCGGTGAGTATATACACGTATAAACATAAATATATCTATATATCTGTATACAATGTATACATACATTCAAGTGCATCCTGTAATCGATACGCTCCTGAGATTCTCTCGCCTCTTTCCATCGGGCACGTACCATCCGATAGAAAATCACCTATACAGTACATTATTCCATGCCCGACTCATACTCTGACGACAATTGCGACACTTTATATCAAGCTGGAATGCTTAGGTCTAAGACTAGCTTTCACTGCCGGTTTGCCATATGGTTACAGTTGAGTGTTAGACCTATGATATAATGGCTTCAGTTCCTTATTCATTATTCAATTTCATACTACGTTGTTCGTTCTTAGATGTCCGAAGGCCCACGCCTTGCATTACAATAAAATATTATTAATATTAATTACAGGTGACCCAAAATTGCATGTTTTTTGCATAATTTTATCATCTTTTTTCCCAGCCATGGCAGCGGCTCTGCTTCAAGCTCCCGCTTGCCCGGAACAACACGGTGTCCAAGCTTACGCCCACCCAGAAGATTGCGGTGCGTTTTTTCTCTGCGTAAACGGAACGCTGTCCCTCGAACATTGCGAGAACGGACTTCTCTTCGACGGTCACGGCGCCGTGCACAATCACTGCAACTACAACTGGGCTGTTAATTGCGGAGAACGTAAAGCCGATCGTGAGTTTGCCCAGTGGTTCATTCGACTTATTATTGTTATTATCATAAGCCGTTTTTTACATCCATTGAAGGACACCAAACCACAAGTCTCTCAGTGTACATTTGCCTCCTTCTATCTATACAGCCAAAGACAGGACGTATGATAACGCCAGTACGGAGAATGGGCGATATGGTGATCCTTGAGTTTGTTCAGGAAGACTTTCGGTAGCAACTGACTCAGAATGCTTTCTGATTAATTTTTTTGTCGGTAAAATTCGAGTGAAGTCTTCAGGCAGGCTTTTCCAATGACCTATAATCGAATACTTATCTTATGGTATCTGAAGACTGCAGTTATTGTGGTCAGCTAATTACTACTTTGAGACATTTTCGTATTTTCGGTTACGTCACTGTTCCCAATATTCCGAGTCCTCAAGACTCGTCAATTATCTCCTCGAAGAATAAATTCACTTTTTATTATACCGACGTGAGCGGCTCGTACGCTCAGGAAAGACAATTATGCAGGGGTTCGGCAGAAGCATAACGTGAAATCCTTTATGTGATCAACTTTCACCAGTATTTAACAGCAGGTGTTTAAACGACCGACAAACAACCCGCAAAAGAGAAAAAAGTACATTCGTTGATCGGCTCTTCATTATCGAAAAATTTTTATTCATAGAATTGAAATTTTCAATCGGTTTTCAAAGAACAGAGAGAAAGCTGTTTCTGTTTTGCTCAACTAATGGCAAAGGACAAATTGATCCTTGTCTTCACACAGCAAATTAAAAACTGGAAAAAAGAGAAAAACCTAGAGGGAAAATACTTGTGTAAGAAATTTCTATGGTGGGATGTGCTCCTAGACGCGGAAATGTAAACTTTAACCTTTTCACACCCTCAGTTACTCCGCTCAGCACTCCTGGCTGTGAATATCAATTCGGCATCTACCCAGACAGTGACACATGCAGCACAACGTATCTTAAATGTGCCCATGGTACACCGTTGCCTTCACAATGCGATCCTGGTTTGGCCTACGACCCAAAAAGCCACTCCTGTGTCTGGCCTGATCAACTTTTGCCATATTGTAACCCCGAGGCTATCGTTGGATTCAAATGCCCGCAAAAAATACCCGCACATACTGCTTCAGCTAAATTCTGGCCGTTCCCAAGGTTCGTCAAATTTTCGTGGAAAATTTAAGAAGTTGTGAAATTTTATAGAATGAAGAAACTGAGAAAACACATTCATTAAGAAATTTGAACACCAACTGATGATCTTTTTCCAACAGATTTCCTGTGCCTGGAGACTGTGGCCGACTAATTACTTGCGTGGAGGGTAATCCTCGTCTGATAACATGTGGTGATGGAAAACTTTTCGACGCTGCTAGCCTGGCTTGCTTAGATCCTGAAGAAGGACCTCAGTGGTTAGTATGATTGCGATTATCTTTTGGAATTAGTGAAATGTGAATGAAATTTGATTCTTTGTTGGTTTTATTTGCAGTGCCAATCACTAGAGGTAACTGAACAAGAAATACTCGCTGTTGTGGGGGTGGAAAGAAATTGTTACGAACATCTTGAGCTTTGATTAGGTTTCTTATTTTCTCGTGAAATTTTTTTTTTTTTTTTCACGAATATTTCTAACGAACGTGATAGAATATCAATAAATTGCACAATTGACTTGACCTGTAAACTTTGCCTGAAGACGACGTCATCTTATCTGACATTTGATGATAATGTGCCAGACCGGTATTACAACTACCGGGAAGAAATAAAAATGAAAAAAAAAAAACAGAAAAAGATATAGAAATAAATTTTAGATCCACGCACGTGTATATCTCGATTACACAATTTAATATGAAGAAACATAGAAACGTCATCAACGCCAATTAAGATGTTTGTAATAATTGAATTCAATTGAAGAGAAGAAGTCCGCCGAATGATATATATTATACGAATAAAGATAAGGATTTCAATGTTTCCAAAATTTGTTGGCTGTACGAAAAAGAACCCAAGAAAATATTGTTAACTAGAATCTAGCCCTGTTGTATACCTAGAATCTCTCATGTCTTGAAGTACCACTTAATTTAATAAATGAACTGTTCAAAGTTGGAAATATGGTGTAGATCAGTGAATAACATATAATTGGTGGAAAAAAAAAGAAAAAAAAAAAAATTGGAAGAGAAAACGAATCGTTTTCATCAATATTTGTAATGTTTAGTTTGCGCAGAGAATAAATAATAATAAAAAAAAAAAATACCTGTTTCCTCATTCTCAGACTTGTGCCGTTTTGGTTTCTGTATATATAATATACCGAGCAGATAGTGCATATAGCTGAAATGGTGTAATCGATGAACGAAGAAATAATCTGAATGCATATGAAAGTATTGTTCAGGCATTATAATACGTATAAAAAAAAAGAAAAAAAAATATACAATACTTTATTGCACAATCCTAGAAACTAACGTAAAGTATATATATATATAACAATTAAGGTGGTAAAGAAGTATATGTAGACTTATACGTGGATGGAAAGAGGAATATTTACATTTTGATTTAGGATGAAAGATTGGGGATCGAAGATTAAAGCAATAGTACAAACGCGATAAGACAAAAAATAGCGAGAGGATTTTTAGCACCTAATATGTAAGAAGTCCAGATCTTATTTCCTTCTTCTTCTCCTCCTTCTTCTTCTTCTTTTCTTCTTCTTCTTCTTCTTTTTTTCGAGGCCTTGTCTGATCCAATATTGAATCGACAGCTGAGGATTAAGCCTCTCAATTTCCGGATCTAAACTATTTCCGATAAAAAATCCAAGACGCGTTTTCTCTCTCACTCCTTGCTATCCCTTTAGTTTCTTCCTCTTGTTCTCGGAGGGGCAGCCGCCACGGCGCCAGGCGGAAGTGGCGGAACACCAGGGGGCAAATTCTCTTCTTCCGGTTCCCCGTTCTCTCCTTCAGGGAAATCACCCTCTAAAGGTGGTGCCTGTGTGGGAACATCGCAATCCTCTGTAGGCGGGACAACGCACCTCAACGATCTTCTGTCGAAGACCAACATCGCTGGACAACGTTGAAGGCGCGGATAACCACCCTGGCATTGCCAGTACCTGTTACATGATTTACCCAGAGGCACGTTTCCGTTCGGGTCTTCGGTGCAGAGAGCTGTTCAAAATTATTGCATTCAAAAATTATTCATTCGCTGTGAAATTCGAGTTCTGACTTAAGCCTGAGACAAATTTTTGATAGAATCATAAGTTGAATCAATGATTCAGTTCGTGAAGATATATAGGTATGTGTGCTCGCAGAGAAGGAGAGAGTATAAGGGAAATTGATTTATTAACTTTCGCTATAACCTGGAGCTGGTTATCTCGAATAAATAATTCCTAATTAATAGTCGTTGAAATTTGAGTCTCTACGGTATGAAATCATGGGTAAAAATTCACTCGAGTATGATAGAATCTATCTTTGAAATAAAGAGGAGGGAAGAATTGTGATTCCGCGAGCGTTATGCCATTGAACTCTCAGTAGAGTCGATATTTAATATGAAAAGTCACGCCGTGCGGCGCACAAGACTTGAATATTAATCGATAAAACGAACCCGGACGTAGGTGACATTTCAAGTATTTTTTTAACGCCTTCTTTGTCTCGTTTAGGTGCTGAAAATTCACGTGAAAAACGAAATTCCGTTTACATGGAGGAATGAATCTACTCACGGTGTTTTTGGCAACCCTCGACATTCTCGGGCCAATCGCAAGAGTGAGTCTTCTCATTGTAGAGGAGACCACCGATGCAGAGTTGTTCCGTAGCTGTGCCGTTCCAGCAGGTCCAGTACCTCGTGCACGAAGTTTCATGACCGAATATGCCGTAAAGCCATCCGCAATGGTCAGCTCCTATAGGTGAATTCGCCTGCCGTTTTGACTCGCAATAATTTGCCCTCCATGGGTAATCGCAGCCTTCTGTTACCCCGCGATGTTTACCAGCGAACACCAGACCGTTGGGGCAGTCGAAAAGTTCCGGACGACCATTGACGCACTCCCAATAACGATCGCAGTACTCTATGTCACTAACGACGCGAGATTTTGTCTGGCAGGGATCTTCCTGCTGTGCTTTCTGACCGCTAATGCCTAGAATATTCATTTTTAATGGAATTTATTAAGATTTAGACCAATTATGCCCAGTGGTTAATTCGTAGATGATTAGTCATTGAATGATCATAATTCATGCAGAGAATTGAAGAGATTCAAGAACTTATGGGATGACGAAGTCGAGGGGTTGTAACCAGTGATCATGGAATCGTTTTCGATTCTATGTCTTCTGAAATCTTTGAAGTCGGTTAAAATTTATGAACGAAATTCGATGGAATCTCTCCAACGAATTTCAAATCATTTGAAAACCCATTGAAACCTTCAAAGATCGTTTTAAATTCGCTGAAATGGAAAGGGATCTCTCGAAATTCGGCTTGACAGCCTTGGAGGCTCGTCTTCCATTCACAGCTAATAATTTTTTCACCGTCTACTTAGATGGTTTAAAGAAATCCGGAGTTGAATGAGACTGTTTAAAAATACGCTAGCCTAAGATACACGCCTGCATACGTATGGGTTTATGTAATTCTGGCCAATTAGTATTCTGGAGTTTACCGCACGAGACGTTGTTACGTCTTGGTAGAGAAAAAGTCTGGTAAAAAATGTTCGGCTCAGTCTCGACGGGATTTAAACTACTGACAATTAATTACCACAGCTACGATCCCTGATCAAAAAGTAAATATATTTCAAGGACCAGCGTCGACTAAAGGTCATTCTAATCGCCGAAGAACCAGCATGATTCAGCCACCTATATTTCCGGATTGGATAATCGAATATCAAGTACGATTCGCTATTAATTGTATCAATGTATTCATCACGATTGTGATATCCAAGAGGATGATGTCTCTAATCGAATATCAATGTCTCTAAAGTTCCAAAAAAGATAATAAAAAGAGGGAGAAAAAAAGAGGCAGAAGAGGCGGCCTCATCTGTGATTAGCATACGTGAATGGTATATGTTTGTAGGCTTGTGTAAATACCCGGAATAACTTCACCCATATACCTACTAGGTTCGTATGTAATACGTAGTACATTGATGTATAATAAAATATAAAAAAAAAACGAATAAAAAAAAGACAAAGTATTTAAGTAAGGTGGGAAGTGCTTCGGCATTGCGCTCCCAAGAGAACCAAGTGAAAGTATCTAGCCTTGACTTGCAACCTTCGGGACACCCCGGATTCCCTCCCTCTCACTTAGGACTGTTACTTCTATTTCTACAAGTACATTCATCACTTATTCGTTCAATGTGATTCTTCTCGTTTTCGATGAGCCATCGATTCAGACGGAAAGACGAAAGAGCTTGTTCTTTTTGTTTTTTGAAATCGGAGAATCGTATAACATTCGTTGATCCGACTAGATTTTACAATTTTGTTTTTTTTTTGCAATGAAAAACTTTGGAGCGGAGAAAGTCTGGGGTCCGATGGAAAAACGAATATGAAATATGAAAACTTCTTCTCGAGGTGAAGGAAGGAAAATAAGAAAAGAAAGAAAACGATTCCGAGAACCATTTCACCAGGTGAATTACAAATGGACTCTCGTATATTATACCGGCACGTAAAAAGAACGGTAAAATGAATCGCGGTAACTGATTATGCGATTCTGCAGTCCATTAAAGTTACGTCTGCCGTCAGCATACCGACGTAATACCTACGTGCGGATATGGTGCATTTTACAATTACGGATAGTCACTCATACCGCGAGGATGTATTTAGCAATCGCGTGTGCTTCTCGGCTGGCACCAAAGGTAATTCCGAGAAGACATCTCCGACTGGATCACCAATTACGTAACATCAAAGTGCCTGGGCTTGCAGAGCTCGAGTCCTCGCCGGACTAGAGGCTAGTTAGTTCTACTTTCCCTTTCTTTACGACTTCGTAAATACTGGTTATGCATAGTTACGACTAACAACGTGCCCGATCAACCTCAAAGCCTATCGAACCTATTCGGTTTAATACGGAAATAAAAAAGACTTTTAATTTCCTTTCGCTATTCGAAATTCTCGACCTTGAACCTATCGACGTTACCTAACGACGCCGCGGTCTCATCGCTCCCGTAAAACCTAAATAAACGAGAATTATTTCGCGGTTCTCTTTCGCTAGTTAACTAGTTAGCGCCCTGCAGTTATGGAATCGGAAATCACACACAGTCTAGCTCAGAGAGAGTACCTCTCCCTGCACCTCGACGAGCTACTTTCATATTTTCACTTGGCCGGTCTACCGTACACGGAGAAAGTTTACGTCTGATGTGTGGAACCGGAGTCGATCAGCATCTATTGTGTGGAGATGCTTACCAGTGATTTTTATTCGAGATTTTTGAATAAGAATTAGAAATTTCAGAGGGATATGTGCCAAGTGTTCGCACGACATGGTCAAAGTCTGATCGGGAGATGAAAGAAGCTATAGACAAACACTCGCCTACGAAGAACTCGAATCATGAGTTTGAATTATTTATTTAGAAAATAAGATAGCCGAAATCGAAACTCACCATTGACAGCCAGAAGCAGTAGGATCACTGGGGTGGCTTGCAGAGGTCCCATTCTACGGCGAGGATCCTTGGCCAGCTCGATATATTCGGTTTAGAATTGCGACGATATCTAGTTTAAATTCCTTCGAGAAACCAGACCATTAATTATCGATGAGAATTTTAGTTACAAACGGAGATGTAAAAATATCTAAAGAAGACGCTCGATGGATGGGTTTTCGTGTTGGGACTGGGAGAGTCGTTTGGCTTGGGGTCTTATATGAACTCCCCACTCTCCGCGGGTGGAAACAGGCCCCACAAACGCTAAGAGTCCAGGATAGGCACTTCTTCTACCGAAGACTGTGTTACAGCGGTGTTAAACGCGCCCAAGAAACTCTATTCGTCGAAATATAAACTGGATAAACAGTGGCAATACTCGGGACAGGTACACGCTCTACACATACGCTTTACTCTTCGGGCTTGAATCACTAGATCAAAGATTGTGGGTATAATATGTTCGGGGTGGGGTCTTCGCTCTTCGGGTCTACTGCTCAAGGCCTTCACGGATTCTTGACAGCATCTCGATTAGACAAGAGAGCGCATCTCCTTGATGGGTGAAATTGAAAACGAAAAGGAGAAGAAAACGAGAACTGGAAAACTGTAGAGGGGGTAAAAACAGTGAGATTCAAATCGGACTCGCTTGCATCTTTTCGTCGAATCCATCGGAGTTGAAGAATGCGTGCTGTATGCGATGATGGACGCGAAATTTTAAGAGTTTAGAAATTTTCAATACTTCAAATTTTCGGACTTTCCAATCTCGCATGTGAATATGAATGAAATAGTCGATATTAGAAAGTTACGAAATTAATACCAATTTATCAATAAATAATGAAACAAGCAAAGAAAAGTAAGGACACAGGAACTAATTAACGATTATTCAACTAACGTAATTACGAAGGAGACGAGACGTTTATTTAGCTTGAAGATCATACCACGGATTATTGTATCATGCCTGTGCGGTTATATCGACTGGCTTCTCAAATCGAAATCGACGTCAATATAATATCGAATATTGGAAAGTCCGGAGTATTTGAGTCAGCCGTCTTAGAAGTTTCAGTAGAATTTCATAGGTGAGATGAAAAGCATTCGAGTAATTCGTCAGAGATTAATCTCGCGTTTAATAAGTAAGCGGGAATGAATGATGACATTCCGAAGCATTACTCAATTACCTCGTACAAATATAAGTTGCCAATCCCATTTGCACACTCATGTTGTAAATATGTTTCTAGCCGCTTCTATACACCCTTCTATAAACAATAATTGTGTCTCTTACAGATTGGCCAAAGCATAACATGCATGACCGGTTATAGACACAAGCAGAGACTGTGTAGCTCATCCCATGGCTCTAAAGGTCTCTAAATTCTCATCAATGTTGGCCCAATCTCCAGAAAACTTTAGTTTATTTTTAGACATTCGTTACCGCAATACTTCGACATTATAAGCCAAGCTCGAGGGTAATTGACTTCCATTTTATGCCCAGTTATTCAATTCTCTAAAGAGCAATGAACTCTTTGTATGTATTATTTACGGTAAAGTGAATCACATTTTCGTACATGATTTATAAAAAAAGGAGAGAAAAAAGAACTTCATTTTTTCGGATTAAATTTTGAGCATTAAATTTCGCGAAGGCTTAATCGTGGTCCTCCGTAACTTGACATATACTTTTAGCAACTTTCGAAATCCTTTAGGCAGTCGGGCAGATGATGCTGGGAGATTCTTTTTTATTTGGACAGTTTTTAGCTCTATATACTATATAATATATACTATATATCTCAATTTCGTATTTAACACCTCTAATCGCGAGTAGAGAATAGGAGATAACGAGGTAGTATAGACGCGTGAATTTTTCGTAGAAGTATAATTTTTAGTTCAGGGACGTTCTCACGTAACATATATTTGTGGTAACCGTAGTTAAAGGAAATTTAAACAAAAGTGTAATCTACACGATGAAAATAAGAATAATGATAATAACAATAATCGTGATGACGGTAACATTAATTTAGGTAACACAGCGCGCACGGTGGTTACATGTAAATCACTTTGACAGTAGCTAACGAATTTATCTTATAAGATCAGTGAGAATCATCCCAAGAATATTTAAGGCGTAGAAATTTTTTTAAGAATAGAACAATTGCAGTTAAGATCTTGAGAAAGTTTCGCACGCTACGTAGACGCCTTCTGCACATGTGGGTATGAAAGTGTCCTGCGTGTCGCCATACGCAGGTGTATTTAATATATAGGTATATAATATAATGTATATTTAAGTTATCAAAATCAAATTTATATCAATGGTCGACCACCATGGTGAGTTATACTCGGTATCCGAAACATTACGGATTCTCGAAAAATAATTGCTCTAGAAAGTTGCGAAGTGTAATGCGTGAACCGTTTCGTTAAAATTGCCCAAGATTAAGCTAATTGTAAGTGGGAATTCCCATGGTGGTAAATTGTTCCGAAAAATTAAACGAAGCGGGATAAAAACGTCAACGGAACTCGTTATTCAGAAATTGCAGATTTATCGGTTCCGAAACGAATTGATACTGCTATTCCCGTGTGTATAGTCACTCTTCCATGTCTTTGAACTCGCAAGCATATTTATATTCAACAGCAAGTGATTGCGAGACTAAGCAACTGCGGTCTGATCATAATGGTCATTTCTAATTGAAACCTGTGTTACTTTATGATTAATTAATGATATATCATTACGCGTTAGTCGTCGCTGTGGGAGGCTGCGATACCATACTTTGCGTGGAACGTCTACACGCGAAGGTGGGACGGGTTGCGTCTGTCAAGGCGTTGTCGAGTTGCGGATAACCGCCGGTTTCTCGCAGGATAAAACCAACGTGTGCAGAAATCTTCGCGGAAAATTTATATACCATGTCCGGTTCGGTTGTCGACAGCTTATCGTCGTTATTACGGGTTTCTACCTTTCGACGTACGGTCAATGAGTCTACTTCTTTCAAGGTACAAAGTTGGGTCAAAAAACTTCGAACAATATCCTCATTCACGTACTACATCGCTGTAAAAATCATCGAAAAATGCTTTAAAAATATTGAAACTGATTCAATCAGCAAAAAATTATGTCATTCTAACTATAAAATAACTGTAGAGTTCCCCTTTGCGAAAGACACTATCGAAGAGTCGGAGGACTATCGAGAAACTTTTTTAAATTTATTTAATATTTTACAGAAGAAAAAAATGACTGAAAATAATTTGGGAATAATCGATGTCTTTTTTTTTTGTCTGTGTCGCGAATGGTTTCAAACTAACAGTCGTTTTTTTTTCTAGAAAAAGGAATCGACGTATCAAAAATCGAGCGTATGTTTAAATTTTTTCAAATCACTGGTACGCTTTAAAAAAATATTTTATTGAATCAGTTTTCTTTTTTTTAAACCTGATTACTACTATTTTGAGACATGGATGGAAATTATTTGACATTTTTTGGACTTGACTTTTCATGGACAGATTCAGCCGAAGAAAAAGTCGTTGGCACAGAATCGGGTCGGATCGTTCATAGAAGCTTTCCGAAATTTGGAGGAAATATTCTGAAAGGAAGCAATTTTTGAATTGAAGTAATATTTAACTACAGTTAACTTTTCGAAGCTAGAAAAAAAACAAAATGGTTTTAAATCGAAGAATTTCTCATCGAAAAATTAAATTCATCGAATATCGTCGGTTTGAACCGAAATTACATCGATGTAGAACATTTCCTCCAAATCTGAGGAAGTTTCGACGAACGTTGCGAGTTGTCGATGAAATCTCAAGTCACCCCTAACTTCGTCTTAAAATTCTAGTTATCAGCTGTGAAAAATCGAGCCAGTAAAATATTTCTCGAACGTGTATTACCGTAACGCGTTGCACAATCGTCGTTTGAAACAATGATCACACTTGCGGTGGTTGGAATGTAACGGCTCACAGCGTATAGCAGATAATGAATAATAGAATGTCAAGAATTCGAGTGAAGAAACGAGCTGCCTACATAAGAAAAACCTCTTACAGTACGTAAGGTTAAAAAACGCGAGTAGTTTTAAGTGAAAAAAAAAAAAACAAGTCGTGAAATTAAGATTCGATCCTTGCGCTTTTGTCTATCTCGATCCCTGCACATATATGCCATTCAGCAGGGATCATAGTATGTAATCGAATATCTCACGCTGCGTTCCCAAGGCTGCGGCTAGAGCCGCGAATACCACGAATATGAACCGAGTCCAGCCTGGTATAGTTTCACATATTTTCAATTCTTCAAGTCACTGTATAGATACCTTAAAAATTTATTGCAATCATCTTTTATACGGCGTTTGATAAGCTCTTAAACTCTGACTCATTGCCAGGCCTAACGATGACGAGTGGATATTTGAATCCTAGTAAAAGTGAAGCGTTTCTCATATCCTCGAGGATAGGGGATACGGAGAGACTGTTTCTTACGTTGCCAATCCTATCGGCAGAATCTTATACCACGCGTGTCCGCGGGACACCTTCCTTTTGTGTTTGTAATTTTTTGTCCACTTATTTTTTTGTTTATTCTTCTTCTTTTCTTCCCTCTTCCTTTCTGATTTTTCTTCTTCTTATTGCATCCGGCTATATTTAGGAATACGTCGAACATCGTTGGGCCTTGAATATTCACCGTGTAGCCAAAGTTTGCCGAAGTTAAACACGCGTGTCGGAGAGCCCTGACGTATTAGCGACGTTCTCAAATCGCTGTGTTACACCTTTTTCCCGACTCCGGGTAAATCTGTACCCAGATCCACCTATAGTATCTGATTATAAAGTCGTGATACGATATAATGGGCGTACTGCAGCTACACGATCACCGCGATCTGCGGTACATCATTATATGGTAGTCAAACAACGTCTAGACTGGACGTCTCATGTCGTCGCGTCGCGTCGGTGCGGTTGAATAAATGAGAAGAAGGAAACCAGAGTAGATAATATGGAGAATGGGTGGATCCTGGGACTCAAGGTCGCTCGTTTGCTCGGTAGAACCGAAGGTCAATCTAGGACAAGTTCAGAAATCGTGTCTTGTAATGCCGAGGAGGTAAGGGCACGACCATCGAGGCTATTGACTGCCAAGTTCGAGGCTGAATCTTAGTGCAAAGTGAGAGATGGAAGAATAGAAAGGAAAGCCGCTTTTGATCACTGAATTCTGCAGCCTATTGTGTCCGTAATCTTCCTCCCGCTTCTTCTTCTTCTTCTTCTTCTTTGGGACTTTGGCTTTTTTCTTCAATCATTTATGCGTAAGGTTACACCAGCTGAGAATCTCACTGTCTTTTCCACGGGATCGAAACGGATTTGAGAGCCTCTGGAGAGAGGGGTGTTACGGGTCTGAAAGCAGCTATGACCCGGAGTGCAAGGACCCTCGGACCTTGACGGGCCTGGTGCAGGGACTTTTATTTTTATTTCATTTTCGCGCATCCTTAGAGTTGATTTCTTTTTTGGTCAATTTTCTTACTTTATATTTTTATTTAACCTTTTATCCCTTTTTCATTCGTTCCAATCCGACTTATATCTTACAACTCTTCCCTTCTTCGAGTCCTTTGGTCAAGCCCTTAGTCGAGGCGAAGTTCGCTTCATTAGAGTATTTAGCTCGGCTAAGAACTGCAGGGAGGCTTTGTCTGGCTATAATTCTTGCTCTCTCTACTCCTCCGCTCGTTTCAGATGCAGGAATCCCTTGGGCCTTTTTGTCATGCAACTCACTTCTTCTTCTCCTTCTCCCTCTTCTTCTTATTTCATTTATTTTTTTCTATTTTTATTCCTCCGTGGGATACCCACAAAATTAAGATAACACTAAGTGGGCCGACTCGTATTTATGGTACCCAAATTTATTTGACAATCTGCGAACCACCCATCATCGCATTATCCAACTATATTATCTTTCGGGGTGGCCTCTGTGCCGGATTCGTAGAAGCGTGAAATTCTAATAAATATGAAAGAAAAATGCGACCCTGAAGAAAGCAGCTCGGGAATTTTTGAAGGAATTCATATTCGCAAAGAATTCTTCGAGATTTCATGGGATTCCAAAAGATTCTACCCAGAGGTCTCGGCTAGCTTCCAAGAGTGAGTAATCCCTGGGTTTAACCGTTTCACTGGAGCAATGACGCTCTGAAATATACGATAATAGTGACATTGCCGTTCTAAGACTGCAGTAACATGGAATAAAGCAGTGATACAGTAGACATAGAATATTGCTTACGGGGAAAAATATTTCTCGTGAAAGGAATACACCATATGCAATATTTATTTTCATTCCGAAAATTAACAAAGAACTGTTTATCTTGCATTGTGATTGAATAAATACTGCATCAGAGGTCAGTGGGAATACCATTCTTTAAGAAGCAGGAAAAAAAGGAGACTCCACGAAGTAAAAATAGACAGCTAATAATTTCTGCAAGTGAAGAGAGACCGACAAGATATTCTGCACTGAGCGCACATCGTATGATTGAACGAAATCGGAACGACACTCTCGACGATCGCGTCCTTGCAGCTTTATACATACTCTCGTAGTTCGCGATAAAATTCTGAATAGACCAGAATATAAACCTGATATGATTTACTTCTCCACAATGGAATGGTTCAAGTTTAAATACGGTTTATTGAACTGCGTGGGAATTAGCAATAACCGCTCCACCCACTCGAATCTATAAGAAAAGAACGAATTACCCTGCCATATCTGCCTCAGAGCCGATGGTCCCTTAACCAGCCCAAGTACAATGTGACTCGAGTTGATCCCTCCTCGTGATGTAATCGCTGTCAATCTCTTACTCCGTGCAGAACCGTTAATCCAATCCACATGCGAAACATGTCCTCGGCCACGTAACCTCCTCAGATGCTATATGCCGAAATGTAGGTATCTTCATCGTGAGAGATCCCGCAAAGAATCCCAACACTACCGGGTTGTCTCTCGACTCCTCACGCGACGACGCGTTTTAAAACGCACGACATGCAGCCAACCTTTGCAGTAACCCACCGCGACTCACTTCTTCCTTTAGAGATTATCTTCGGGAATATTTCGATGAGAGGAATAATTACTCGGTTTGATAAAATGGTACCTGAGACCCGCTGCTCGAGGTGGAACTTTCAATTCCGCAAATGACTTTAACCAGAAAAATATGTTGTCCGATTTGACCATACCGTTGAATATGAATGGATTCGGGAACGAAATTGGTTGAGTGGTACCGTGTGAGATTACGCTAAGTGGTAGGCCGTGTACCGCGGTGATGTCAAATTTATTCAGTAATTTTCGATCCCTAAATTTCTTGAAAATAAATCATGGTCCGTCATCGGAAGAGGAAAGGCCTTAATTGTCCCGAAGGACGAATCGCGAGCCCTTATAATGGCCTTATTTTACTCCTGGGCAAACTGCATTCCTCCACCTCGAGACCAGATCTGCTCCTAGATTCGGTTTCGGGGATTCTTTAAAAAAAATATCACCGCTCTCCGCGGCCAGACGATGCTCGGAGACCGGGATAAACTCTTTCTTAGTAGAGCTACGGGAGAGAATGACGCAGGAGTCCTCCGCCAAAGAGAGAATAGCAACTGTGAAAAATGGTGTTCTAAAAATGTACAAGCTTTATTAAGGGCCTTATTCTCCCTGCTAATATCAACCTCGTGCCATCTCTCTGTCTTATTTATGTGCCAGCCTGGCCATCCCGAGATGCAAATTCGCGCTGCTGGTCCCGTCGTCTATTCTTCATTCTTAGAAAATTCGAAGCATATTCAAGCGTTGTGCTTTATCCCACCGAGAGATACGCGAAATTGTGGGAACAGCTTGGCCTAACTTTATCCTCATCGTATTTTCTTATTTTCTGGTAACTTAAGAGGATTCTTTTTTTCAGCCGAGATTATGCTTAGGGAAATCTTGTTTATTACAACCAATTATCATAATGTTAATTTTTTCATGCGCGGGTTTAGCCTGAAGAATTTGATCCCAAGTGTGAATGAAAATATCAGCTTGTCTCGTGCGTTTGACAATGTGAGGCAAAGGTTGACACTCGAATAATACCAAAGTCTTTCATGGGTACTGATTTTTGGCACTGCGAAGACACGTCGTGTTAGTGACCCTGTGTAGCGGTAGCTGCAATGAATTCGTCTCACGTATTTCAATGCAAATATCTCACACGGTAAAAAAATAACGATTTCGTAAGCCCGGATGTATTGCTTGGATATTTTCTTAGCGATGAAGAAGTTTTTCTTCTCCGCATTTTCGATTGAAATAAATTCCAATTCGATCGAATATTATTCCACGAAGATCAATGAAATTAAATCACGTAGGGTAGGATTGTGTAGAAGAAGGATTCAGTTCTCTCCTGTACCCGTAACGATAATTATAAATTCCCCCCTTCGAACATAATAATTATAAATCGCGCGTCCGGGCAATCAGGGTTTATAGTTCTCCAAGAAAATTGGCAGTTCGAACTGAAATTGAATCGCCAACGAGAGCCTGGGTCCGCTTTAAAATAAACCTTGGTTCACTGCCCACAGTCCAGCGCGATCCTCTCGCCTTTGTAAAGAACGCGGCAGGTCCAGCCTTGTGATCTCTCATTTTTTTTCTTACTCTTTTACAGCTCGCCCTTAGGCTCTCTGCGAGAATCTGTGCTCTATGTCAGGATAAAAATCGCGAGGTACTGTCTTCATTGAATAAAAACCTTCGTTTCTCATAGAACCCGCTAATCGCGTAAGCCGAACGCTCGAGGTTTTTTATTTTTTTCGCTAGATTATGATAATGGCAAAAATTGCTTGCCGCCTTGTTTAATTTCGCTCGTTTTTTAATACGGTGCATAAATCTTCGGCATAAGCTGTACTACACGTGTCAGGGATTATCAGGGATTAGAAACCACGGCTTGGCCAAGATTCCTACTGCCGAAGACAGCCCACGTCAAACCGTATGAAAGAATTAATCAAAACACATCTACCGTTAAAAAGAAAAATCATTGTCTGACCCTGGCATTATTGCCATTCAATCCATGACTGTCCTTCGCATCAGGGGGCACGGAATTGCATAATTTACGATCAACTTCAACACAATTGATTCACGGCTATAAATTCGTCCGAATATATCTCGATTCGTACCTATCGTGTTCCAGTTTTCATACGGAGAATTCGTAGAGAAATTCTCGCAAATTTGAAGGTGATATACGGAAGAAAATCATGGAGAACATGTCTTCTGCAAAATTTGGAATCACCATGTATTCAATGTCGAGGGGTGTAGCCGAGGATTCTTTTCCCGGCGATGACGTGAGACCGAATTTTATACATGGGCATCAGATCCTGTGATCTTGTGAATCCAAAAACTGGCGATATAGGGACCTTATCAAACCATCGAGCATCGCAAATCCGGGCTAGTTAAATCGATCATTGAAAACGCGACTATTCTACACGAGCCGGCGTAAAACCGGTCGACAGAGAGTTGCGGGTTTTTCTTGTCTCTGAATCACATCGAGTGTAATCGTTATGGGTTCGAAGTATAAGGGTATTACATCGGATTACAAATCAATTACTGCAACAGCAGCAGCGAGAACGGAGAAGAAGAACGATAAGATCCTTGTCCCTGACAATAAGTCGCACTCGCTACATCTCGACGAATTATTCAGGATCTTTATCGGTTGGCCATAATTTCTCGGTGAAATTACGCAAAGCGTCAGATTTAAGGAATCTCGGGATTTCCAAGGGTCAACGACGTAACAAGTGCAATTTATAATAAGGCAACCGGACTACCGCGCGGATTCTCGAATCTTCCTTATGGCTTTCAAACTCGTCCTTTTCAAGCCGAAAACCAGCTAATAAAATACAACTCGGTGACGCCACGTCGGTACCAACGACACCCAGGAGGCAAGAAGGCAGGCTGGCGGCGGTGGTGGGCTGCATCAAGGAACACCACCAGTGCGCGTTTCTCGACGAGTGCATTCCGGCCTGAAGTAACAAACAAATGCATCTCTTTCTCCCACGTGTGCGAGAATATCATTATAGCTACCTTCCCCAATACTTTTGGCCACTCCACCGTATGAACTTCCTGCAGCTTTCAGGCGGAGTCCTGCGGTCGTCCGAATCCGAGGTGGTGGGGGATGCCCTATGTAAACCCTGAACACCCAGGTCCAGTCCACAGCATCAGAACTCGAACCCAGGACTTCGCAACGTTGGAATAGACGCGTAGGAACTTCCGTATCATTTCTTTGGCGCAAAGTGATTTTTCAATCAATTTTTCGGTAACGTCATTTTTCGCAATGTTAGTTCTTTATTTATCGGCTCTTTTGGGCTTCGCGGCTGCTCAGAGATCAACGCTAGAAGCTAGCCAGATCGCTTACCCTCAGCAGCAACAAGGTAAGAGGAACGCTTTGTAAATGAAGAAAGATTCGTCTCGCAATTTGGATTCGAATTATTGCGAAATCGAAATTGCGCAGATCCAGCTTTTCGCGACTCACTTCAATCCCTAAATTCATTGAATTGGGCGAAATCTAAGACATGAAAGAAATCTGAAATCGATTGGAACGGATTCCTCGTCGTTTAGTGGAGGGAAAAGCTTCGATCATTTGATATTATCTCGATTTGAATTTTCTGGGGCTTTCGGTATACTGAATATACATAGAGATACGCGGACGCTGCTATACACGCAGGAGAAAAACAGCAAAAAAATGACAAAGCGTAAAGCGTGAATAATTCTCGACTAACATGTCCTCTCGAATATTTGTCACAGTATTTTTTAATAAAAAACTGTATTAGATACTCGGAGCGAAAAACTCGCGGCGATCGGATCAATTACCTACATCGTCGAATACATAGTAGCGTAAAGACACGTCATCGCGGCACGAGGAACCTGCTCAAAACTTATTTAAATATAAACGACGGGTTACGAAGCGAACGTCGCATAACCGTTTATGTCGAATCTCATCAACTTTTTTCCGCGGAGTCGACTCACTGCGCCTATCACGGGTCTCTGAACCCAGTACGCAAAATGCGGGTATATTTAAAAAAAACTAACATGCGTATGTATGACTGTAAAGAATATTTTTATCCCGAGGTCTTACAACGGCGGATAACATTCAAATTGCTTTACATACCTAATTGAGAATCCGTATATAGGTATGCGGGGTGTGAACCGGTCGCTAAATAGTTGCGGCTCCAAAACTGGACCGCTTCACGTTAATCGTGTCAATTATAAATGAATAAAAATCGAAGCGGATCTGATTTATATTCTCAATACCAAAGACGACACCTGTGGTTAAAAGGCCATTCATCGAACAAGTGGTCCCATTTATATCTATTTTTCCCGGTGCTGTCATTCTTCTCCGATCATTGTAAAAGGAAAAGATCGAAGCGTTTCGGATAAAAATCGCGAAATTCTCAACTTCTAATCACGATTTAAAAATATATGTGCATTAAGTTGGTCCTAATAAGGTCCTTTTCGGATTCTTGCTCTCTCCAGGGCTTAAACACTTCCTTTTCTTAGAAAAAAAAATCTCGATTTTAACATCCAAATAACATGGGGATTTTTTTGGCATTGAACGATCAATGTTTTACTCCGGCCAAAGTGATTGTCCAAAAAATTTGAAACTCTGTAGATTTTATCCTTGCTATAATAGCTGTCCCTCCAAATTTTTACAGATTTTTAGCTACTATAATTTTGGAGTTGAGGTTGGATAGAAAAAATATCTTTCCTAATCATTTCAAATAATTCTTTTTCGATATCAAAAAACTGTGTCATTTTGTCCATTCTTTTCTTGGCCTCAGAATACGTGCCCTACAATGTTACGAAAAGACCGCGGTGAATGACCTAAATTGGTCAATCTTTTGTGAAACAATTTTTCCTTCGACGGAATGTTGCCGGTCTTTGTAAGGCGTGTCCATACCAAATTTCATTGAATTATATCCATTAGTTCAGAAGTTGAAAAGATTTGAAGTGCGTTAACGAATCTGTAAAAATCCTGAAAATCCTGTAAAATTTTCAAATCATAAAATCCGATGGGGATGCACACAGAAGATCGTTAATGATCAACCCTCGGGCAGATAAATGATCTTTCCGAGGCTACTCGCCGATGAAATAGCCGTTGTAATAATTCTTCGAGTGCAGACCTTGAGAACAAGCTTGTTGAAGATTATCAGCATCTAATTAAAAGGTCATTAAAAAATCCCTCGGTATAGAATTACGCGTGTCTGATGTAGTCAGGTGTAGCCAATAAACGAGTATGAAATGAAACTTGTTCGCAAATAAACAACTCATCACGCCGATATTATAGCCTCGCAGAACCTGTGGGATCGAATTGACGTCTCTGAGCTGGATAAACAACTCGCAGCATGGAACAACGAGCCCATATCGACCACGAAGCGTCCTCTGGAAATTGCAGATCAGGCCAGACAGTTCTATCCCGATATTCCACGGCCGATTTTACCCTACCCGGTTGATCCCATCTTGCCGCCGGTTCTTCCTCAAGGATGTCTGGCTCCCAGAGGACAATTCCCAAGCCCCAGAAGCTGCGCGCATTATCTTAATTGCTGGGACGATGTGGTTATCGAACAGCAGTGCCCGGGCGGGCTATTGTTCAATGAACTGACCAGCGTCTGCGATTTTGATTACAATGTATACTGCGCTGGACGGCCGCCTCTTCCACCTAGTGAGTGTAAAAAAAAGCTATTATTTTTAGATGTTCCGATAGACTTTTATAGCCGGTTTAATCGGTACTTGGAGACCTATGGAGTGGTCGTTTAGAGTTGTCGAATTAAAATTCCGAGATTAGTTTAGGCGTCGTTTAAACTGGTATGACACATTTTCCTTTCAGAACCCGAACTTCCACCAGGAGCTAAAGTCTGCCCCGACCCCAACGGACGATATAGAAGTTCGACCAACTGTTCGGTGTTTTACGTCTGTGTTTACGGAAGACCGGTAAAATACAGCTGCCCTCGAGGACTCGTCTATAACGAAGTAAGCGAGGATCGAAATTCGGTCCCTCAATTCATATTTCCTTTTATTTCTGCACGTGAAAACATCAGAAATGATTTTTTTTTTTTGAGTAGTCCGAGACTCAAAGATACTGGCTTTCTATGATCCGATTCATGCGAAAAGAAAACGGAAAGAAGTTGATTTAAATTTCAAAGAAAAAACTGATCCTTCCCAGCCCTGAGAGATAGTACAGTTTCTCTTTCACGCGCGAGCCCTTAAATCGATGGAAATTCATTTTGATGTCGAGTGGTCATGAAAAGATTCACGTTAAACAATGGCAAACCGAGCCAAGTGAATTGAATATTGAATATTAAATTCTCCTTTAGCACTACCTTGCTCTAAAATATGGAAATATAATACACATCCTGTTGCTCCATCGCGTGTATAAGAGTCATGCATAATGCATGGTCTAAATTTTTCATAGACAACTTGGAATCCGAAAACGAAATTGATGATAATAAGAAATCCATAACGATATATCGCTTCTGGTGAATCTTTTTAAACAAGATTTTAATCATTCTTAGGACTTGGGTGTATGCGATTATACGTACAGAGTCGATTGCCGAGGTGCTGCTGTTCCCAAACCGTGGATACCTATTCCTCTTCCTCATCCTACACATCCACAAATTCCACCAACGTATCCTCCTTATCATCCTCAACCTCAACCCCACTATCCTACCCACCCACCACAGCAGCCCCATTATCCTCCTCAACCGCAACCGCCGACTTACCCTTCGCCCTCGAATCCATGGTTGGAAACTCTAGCTCGAGTTGATCCTGATCCTTGGCATCAGAGACCAGTAGCTTCAGAGCTGGAGATCCAAGAGGAGAAAGATAAACTGGCTAAGGTAAGAATTTCGGATCCAAATGCAGCGTTTAAGGAAATGTAAAATCAAAAATATAAAAAAATAAAATGAACCTTTATTTCATAATTATAATCTGCTGATTAATAGGCAGTACTAATCATTTTTTATTAAACCAGGAGGAACAACAGCTACTCCAGCAACAGATAGGACAGAGTGGGGTGGATGGTGGGACATTGGTTGTTCAACAGGACACTCCTCAAAAACCACCCCTGGTAAATCCTTGGGGACAGATACAGGCCATACCTGCACAACTGACCAAAGTACCGTGCAAAAACGGAGACGTACATAGGCTGACAGAATCGTGCAGCAGTGTGGTTGTGTGCAGGAATAATCGGCCTCAACTGGTCCAGTGCCCCACCGGAGAGATATACGACAGATCATCAGACTCTTGCAGAATCTTCACCCTCGCTAAATGGTCAGTATGAATCGATCGATAGTACGTATAGATCCTCGAATGGTTTCAGAGAAATTTTTTATTTGATGATGAGCCGACAATGACGATTTTCTTTTTACTTTATGTTCACAGCTAATCAAGACAACCATCTAGTAATTTTGCTCTGTAACACCACGCTTCAATAAATCAATTTTTTTTATAATCAATACCAAAATTTATCCACTGTTTAATTTTAGTACCCGCGACGATGTCGTTTTTTTTTTTCTGCAGAAGAATTATAATCATACGAAAAGTCGGCGTCAAAGGGCTGTCAATTTTTTTTGTTTAGCCGATTTTCTGACCGATCTTAAACGATCGTGAAAAGGATCCGATCGCGTGAGTTAATTTCTCCAATAAATCGCCGATCGTTAAGGCTCTGCTTTACCGACGGAGCGGGTTACCGAAAGATCGGCAAATAGTATCGCGAATGATCATTTGATGGTAAGAAATCTCGATTTAGTCTTGAGAGGACGATTCAGGCTCAGGTTCCAGCCGTTCTCCACCAGAGATCGGCACTCAATGTACTACGCGTCTATTGGTTGGTGGAATGAGATATAAGAAACGTTCGCCAGTCCTGCGAATACCGATGAGATCTTTTACGTCCTGTATAAATTGCGCACTGGACGATAACCGGACGTGCATAAAAAGACCCTCGGAAAACTAGAGCGTGATTATGATTAGAGAACGATCTAGTTAGGTGGACGCTCGAGCGCCTGTCCGCACCGTGACCGACCATACGGTCGAAAATCGTCTTCACGGTCCGAAAGAGTATGTAACTGGGACAGGAGCGGAAAAACGATCGCGTCTCTCCTGGGTGGATGAAAAAACCGGCGTCCGATCGTTCTGCTTATTTTCACTATGAAATTTCATGTCTATATACTGTTTCACTGTATTCTCGGATGGGGGGATTTACTCACCTAAGTAAATAAATAAATGCTGCGTTCATAGAGGCGATCTTACTTTTCTCGCGTGCGCAGTAACGTAACTATACGCGTATATGTATATATATACACATATATGTACATTTATGTACATAGAATTATATAGACGTTACTTTCCCAGGTTGCTTTCTTGCGCCTTAGCTGCTGCCACGCCCGGCACGCGCACACCTCTCCAACAAAGATAACTAACTGGATATTAGCAGGAAATAGTAATATGTGTATGTATATGTATAGGCGCCGCGACGACATGACGGGCGGGCGGTTTATTGAGAAATTCGACTTTCTCTCTCTCGCTCTTTCTTCACCTGTTTACTGCCAACAATAACATTTCCTCATTAATCGTGAATTTTATTTTTTTTCATTCTCTTATTTGAGGAGAATTCATCGATTCTAATATTTACGTCCTGGAGCGGAAGGTCAAGAAGATTTTCGGTCGATTCATTCATAAAATATTTTATATTCGCGTTCTCTGGTATAAAACGTTGTGAAATATAATATACGCGATATTCAATTTCTTATCCAGAAATAGACGCGGCCGTTCCACTCTGTTCGGTCAATTGGTCATTTCACTCGATAGTTTTCAATCACGAAATAGCAGTCCGTAACGATTATTCTTAGTTTCAGTATAGGAATTTTACATCGATTCGAAAAGATCTAACTTCCCATCTGATCCCGGGTAGAAAACGGATCTTAATTAACCGTGATTGCTATCACGATCACCGAAGAACCGTTTTAACTGAACTTCGTACAGAGACAAGAAAATTGAAGACGACGTATCGAAATGTCACACGTATCAATCGATAGATAAATCACAAAGTAAGAAACGAATTTTTATCGAGCTGCCCCTCGAAATCGGTTCTAAATAAACAAAAAGAAGCCCTATGTCATTAATTCAGATTTTTATTTTGATATTTGATTAAAATACGTAAGTTCTTTCTGTACTTTCGATCAATATTTCATCGTGGGATGCTACTTTTTGGGGAAAACATTGGAATCCTGAATCTGATTTTGTTTTCCATTTGACAAAATTGTTTACCATTCGAAAACTGACACCAAAACATGACAATGATATTTTCCCCAAATAGTAAGTATAAGTATCGATGCCCACTAATTCCAATTCCAATTTTGTTTGTACTTATAGCAAAAACGTGTATATTTTAAATGGGAAAGTTCATCCCCTGCGATCAAGAGTTAAATATTGCAAAAAAAGATCTGAAATAATTACACGGATTCTTTTTATTCATTTGGAACTCATTTGAAGGGTGGAATGATAAAATTCGTGCATACCTTAAATAATAACCACACTGATATGTACAATGTGCATGCATATACCTCTAAGGCGGAAGATACGCCTGCCTGAATAAGGAGAAGAAGAAGAAGAAGAGGTAATTAAACCGCGGCTTCGGTAGTTGCATAGTTGATGACATTACGTAGACGTGACATAACCGGAAAGCTATATACGTAGTGGCCACATACTCGTCTACCTCATGTATTATAATACTATTATCCATTGTCTGGAGGGCCGATCCTTTGTGGGTCTTATTAAGCGTGTAGAATGCGTGGGACGAATAACTGCATATCTGCAACGTGACCGGGCTGCTGCAGTTGGTCTTTGACTCCGCAAAGGCATAAGTATACCCGGTATCACTGCTGTAGGTGATAGATATAACGACAAACAATGGTAGAGACCGATATGGCCGTATAACATAGAAGCCAAAACTTGAAGGCGTCACGGGTCGTGACCATTCGCTCAGCACGCTCTGATGGTCGTGAAATTCTTTCCCGCAGTTTCATCTATGTCAAGTAAAGTTTCTTTCGCCTGGAATTTAACGAGTTTATTATCATCGCTGCTGTTCATTCTTTCCTCCTTCATTTCTTGAGTAACAAGTTTTTAGACCGACTCTCGACTCTGACGGAAACACGTTCGCGAATTCTTTATAATCACGTATTAGGTTTTCGGGACCGGGTTGAACATTCGAACTCGGACAATCCAAATCTCCTAAATTTTGGTCTATCTCTGAGGATGTGGAGACGAAAATAGTTTATTCTTATCGAGACTTCGATCGATAACTTCGATGTCATGAATGATTGATAGGATTTCAAAACTTGTTTTCCGAAAAGTACAGCTCAAGACGATTAATCTGACTACTCATTGGTTTCGATACGATCGATACAGCACGAGTTATTGAACACTGAATGAATCTTGGCCTCTCGGAACTTTAGCTTTCGGAATTTCTAACTTCTGGTTTTCTTTGATTAAAAATTATTGAAATCGGCTATGTAACTCTGGGGGAAATACCCTTTTTGTTAACTGTGAGCCGGTAATCTTCAAATCCGGAATTTTTACCGGTCCGGACTTTTAAAATTGGGAACGTCTAAACATTGCAAAGATCAAAGAAATTCATGCAATGTAAAGTGCGAATTGAGGATGCAGCGATTCGCGATTATATCGTTCATCGTTGAACTGGGTCACGTACCTACATACAATTATTATGCATGCAGAGGATATGTTGTAATATCGAGTATATATTCGCTGTCGCGTCACCCCAAAGAGCGAGTAAGAGGCCATATTGAATTCCGATTTGGCAAAAAAGAAAATGGTCATGGCAATAATATCTGCCCTCAGGAGTTTGATGCTCGAGGCTGTGTTACAGCTGCATACCTGCCTACCTACCCACCTACCTACCCACCAACCTACCTTCGACTTTCGTTCTGCAGCGCTTCTCCGCACGTAGGTAGAACATACGTAGGTTATACACGCATGTCTTTGAGAGCGGAATGGCTGCAATAGTCCCGAAAGTTACGATGTAACTTTTGTTACAGTTTCGGGCAGAATAATATTAAAAATAATTTGAAAAGAATTTTGGCCGCGATTTTGAACCGTGAGATCGAACAATTGTGAATAAATTTGAAGGAGAATTATGAATAGAAAGCAGAATAATTTGAAATCGAAATTACACTGGGGTATTTTAAGAAATGCGAAAGTTAAGAATTTTGTCCAATATAAGTTCGAGACCGGAAACGCTGCAGGTCCTTATTGGCACATCGTTAGACTTTCCGCACGAAGGATTCGTCCGCGAAATCATGAAATTGGATTTAATTCATTTGAGAATATTTCACCGATCTTCAGATACAGTATTCCATTATACGAGCGATCCTGTCTAAGAACTAGCAAAGACTCGAATCTTTTTCGTCAAAAAGAAGAGAGAAAAAAAATTTGGGAAACGAGAAGAAAAAAAAACAGATTATTTTTCTTCACCCTGAAAGATACCCTGGATCGATGTAACCAATTGCGGGTGTTTCGTATGAAAGAACATCCTTCGTCGCGGTTCTTGAATTATCGCGCGGGTATACCGATTATTCGCCAAAGATCGATTAACAGTTGAGTCACGATGCTCCGGAGTGTAGTCGGCTTTATTTCTTATTTTGCGATTTTGTGTCGCGACAGGCCATCCGAGACTTTGGTCAAGGTAAACCACCGACCCCTTCCTTTCCGCTGACCATACCACCGATTAGACTCTTCAATCCTGTAACACAGCGATACTTCCGCGCAGATCTTCTATCCACGGCAGATCTATATATCACTTGTTTTTTAGCGCTTAGAACGTGCATCGTGATATTTTTCGATACCATTTCAAGGTTTCTCGAGCCCTGAGGGGGTCCGGCTATCTATAGCTTTACCTCATCGTCGGGAACCAAGAGGATACTCGTTGCAAAATCACCGCGCAGGAACCTATTATCATGCGATAAAATAACTGGGGAATAAAAAAAAACCATAAAAACTATTAAAAAAAGAGGATAAATTAACTTTTACCCATATTTTATCATTTGATACAAAAACTACGAATTTCTGAACTTTTTCAGGATTCAAATCAGACATCGAAAAATTTTCTGCAAGATTTTCAAATTCCTTTTTTGTTTTTCTTCATTTTTTTTTTTTGAGATTGACAAGGCAGCTACTTTGATGATCTTGTGGAAAAAAGTACGCTGCAAAGTATTAAGGGGGTGAAACACACCTTGGGAATAATTTTTTTCAAATCACTGCGGTACGCTTTGAAGAAATATTCTATTAACTCAGTTTTTTCACGGGTGATTACTTGCATTTTCAGACATAATTAGAAATTATTTGACATTTTATGGACTTCGTCTGGCATAGATCGAGTCCTCCGAAGAGAGAGTGGTTGTCGCGGGGTACAGGCCGCATCGTTTATCGAAACTTCTTGAAATTTGGAGGAATTATTTAAAAACGATGTCATTTCGGGGCAAGCCGATGATATGTAGAGATAAGGTCAGTTTTCTGCTGTCGTGGTCACGTAACGCACATTTTTTCTCAACGTTTACACAAAAATGGCTCGAAATAAAAAAACGCCGTATTTAAAAACGAAATTCATCGCATATCATCGGTTTGCTTTTGAACTACATCAATGCGGAATATTTCCTCTGAATTATAAGAAGTTTCTACCAACGATGCGACTTCTACCCTACGGCAACGACTTTTTCTTCGATGCGATCAATCCGTGAATTTATACGAAGTCCATAATTTCCAAAATAATTCTGAATTATGTCTGAAAGCAGGAGTAGAATCCGCCGTGAAATGACCGAGTCAATAGAATTGCTTCGCGCCGGTATACCAGCGATTTGAAAAAAATAAAATAGAATTATTTCCAAGGTGTATAATACCCTTTTAAGTTATGCAAGAAGCTCGTGGAATACATAAGACGGTGACATTTTGAACAGTAGCTTTCACCCGCGTATAACGTAGCGTCACTTTACTTTGCTTTCTTCGTATTTTCGATTAGCTGGAGAGCAGGGCGCGGTCAGAATACGTGTAAATCTTACATATATTATAAGTACACATGCGTACGTACGATATATACAATATACACATAGGTGTACTCGGGTATGCATAGAAAATTCTTTCTCTAACGTGGGACGTACGTTTCATATTATATACTTATCGCTTTCTCTGTCTATGTCTTTCTGCACGACATCCAGTCTTCTCTCATCGTTAGTCTCCTTCTATTCGTCGACTTTATGCACTTTTAGTATTATATATTATATATATACCTATAATACATATACAGGTACTTTAATTCGTCCGTCAATCGTTGACCGTGACACAAATCTCACTTCATATAATTTATTAGCTCATTAAATTGTCTCAACGTGTATGGGTATCCTTTTCTTATTTATTATTCACCTGTATGGGACCACGCCTCGGTTCTATACCGAGGATATACGAGTGAACTACGATAATACGATAGAAACGAGCATAAAGACGTTTTTAGAATAAAGGAAATCGCGGGTATCACTCCGTGAAAAAGAAACTCCTTCGAATGAATGTACTCCGCGCGTTCTAACGAGAAGAAACTTGGACTTAAACTTCACGAAAGGTTTAATTTATTATCTGGAACGCGGGGGTCCGAGAATTCTAACAAATCATTTGAGAAAAAATAAAAATAAAATAAAAACGCTGTGCTAAGAATCCGCAGCGAACGAAGGTCGGACGGAAAGGTCTGTGAACGGACGGACGTGCGGAACAGAATCTCATACCTGTACGAGGAAAAGTATTTCTGAGAATGGGATAAGCTCCGGCTAATTGCAATCATTTATATTCGATCTAAGATAAAAACTGAACTCGCGATTAACGCCGATTTATAAACTTTTGCCAATTCTTCGAATCCATTCGATCCCAACTTTAGAACTGCGCGAACGGTCGGTTCGACCGGACTCGGCGCGAAGTTCATTTCTAACGCAGGCTGCGGTTTTACGAAACACTGCACCATCGCTATTTTATATGCAATAATCTTAAATCGTGTTGTAATTCTTTAACGACGTTAGTCGAACAATTTTTTGTCCACAAAACATAAAATCGGTTTGGCCTGCTTGCTCATTTTTATTATCAGAATCCGGAGTTTATGATCGCTGAATGGTGAAATTTTTCAACAGAAATGGCCCGTAAAATTTCGTCTGTGTAGGTAATTTAATTTCAAGGCTCATTCAATTCCGAGGTCAGGGACAGAGGACCAAATAATGAGCGACATATAAGAGAAATAAACTCGTATATCCGGATAAGGAGCCTTCCGCAGTTATACCCTGCAGAGTCTAGTACCTAAAAAACTAACTCTCCTCAAAGCCCCGATGTCTAACCGTGAACGAGATCCTTGAAACACTTTCATAGGACGCCGCAATATTCCGGATTATATCACCAAGGAATCGAAACGCGACAATGCGAAATCCTTCGAGCAGTTCCGTTACAGATTCCAACGGCTTCGAAGACAGGTTCTAGGATCTCTCGCGTCGTTTTCTTCTGCGATTTTAAATCGGCAAGAAACTCGAGCACTTTCGAGTCGATTTGCAATTAAAATTGAAGAGCTCATTTTTTCGCTTTCCGTTCGTAGAGACAAAAATCCGTAAATTTTTTCCGGCCGAGTGTAAGACTCGTATGAATTCTGCCGAAGGTCCGAACATGAGGAAATTGCGACCCAGGTCGCCCTACGGCGAGGTCTCGGTACAAAACTCATATCAAACACTTGACACTCCCGCTCTCGTTGTGTGTGGTGATTTAAATCTAGGGTGCAGCTCGGTGGAGCGGTTCGCCTTGGATCGCAGATGCCGCATTCCGCGCAATTTCCATAGCTCGAACACTATGTCCTCCTCCTCGTCGTACGGGTTCGCGATTATTATATAAAGTACGAACGTGGAGAAGTAGTGGACCTATGTGTATGTAACCTGTACATTGTACAGCTACATGTACCCAGAGATCCTCTCGAACGATGCGATTTACCGTTCTTCCAAGACTACTGGCCGCGTTAGTCCATGGAAAATAATTATGGGATAGAATACCGTTACTGGACGTAAATAATTATTATCTTATACACGCTTCAAGGTGTACCTACAAAACCGTCATCTTCCGATCATTATAGAATATTAATGGATATGGTCCATTTCATAGCTACGACGTATTGCAATACGGTGAATCCAGGGGTTTGAGTCACTGTTTCTGAAAATGACGCGTTCGAAAATTTGCACAGGGAACCGGAAAATTTCGGAAAACAAAATTCAGCACAGCTTTTTTTTTTTATTTTATCTTTTCTTTTTGAATTCATTTGTGAAAAAATGACAATGAGCGAAACAATTCTGTTACGACATATTTTTGTTAAATAGTGAAATTAGGCCGATTAAATGTAAAAAAGAATCAACGATATCGTTAAAAATTACGCAAATACTTAGAGTTACGTATAAAGAAAATAATTTGCTGCAATGCATTGATTGACGAGCATACGATGTATCACATACACGATTCGGGGCGAACGGAAAGTAGATGTACGTAGATTGGTTTAGCGATGCACGAAGTGCACTACTTGCTTCGATCGACTAATCTCCGCATCACTTTCAATTTTTTTTTTCTTTACACATCTTTTTTCGACCAGCTCGATGAATCGAATTAATGAGTTCAGGCTGGTAATTGCCTCGTGTAGAAGTACTGAGGATATAATCGATCGGGAAGAAGAAGAGATGAAGTAACGAACATGTGAATTGAAGATTTGTACTCATATTCATTCATTGGAAAATATATTCGTCGAAAAGTATGATTTTTTGGTTTCCAAAAATGATTATTAAATAATCGCAGACGGCTCGTTGTGAGATAATCCATCCATTTATGCGACTGTATCCCATTGAAAGAATTTCACCTTAATTACTATCGAACTTTTTTAATTTTATTCATTTTGTCTTTTATATATTGTTTAATAATTAACACTTGTTATATAGCATATTGTAAACTTTGAGGCAATAATTTCTGCGATGTATATACGTGTACATACACACATATCTAGGCGAGGCAGAAATCGGAGAAAGGCATATCGTTATTTAGCACTTCATAAATTGAAAATGGCTGGCTGTGTCCAGCTAGTACCTATATCTACACAACTGAATAAAAATACTTTCGATTCTTAGTCGCGAAGCACGTGGAATATGTATAAATGTCCAGGGACCTGAGCTACGAGCCGGATTCGCACCGCCGTAAATTATCGCTCTTCGTTCTAGCTATACCGAAATCGAAGGTCAACCGGAAATCATTGACTCGATTCCTCAACTTCATTCATCGATTCGTCTATTCATTTAATTATTCGTTAATCATCGTTCATTTATATCTCATCAATAATATTCTTCCGTATGTGTACAGGGCGATTCACATTGAGCGGTCCATATCTTGAGGATAGATTCCCCGTGAAAATCCAAGTCTAAATTTCCTTTACCGGAAATTCGAGGGACCTATAGTTTCCGAGATACGAAAGATCTCAGTTGACCAATCACGGAGCGTATAGGTCACAGCGCACCGCTCAACTTCCGCTCATAGCAGCCCCGACTGTGTCACCTATGAGTGCTGTGATCGGTCCACTAAGATCTTTCGTAACTCGGAAACTATTAGACCCTCGAATTTTTGGTAAAGGAAATTTAGTCTTAGAATTTGACAAGGAATCTATCCTCGAAATATGGCTCGCGTAACCTGAATTACCTTATATACTTTTCAGCTTCCTACTGGAGCTATGCTATCAATCTTTGATCCATCCATCGCTCACCACGATGATTGGAAACCTTCCTCGACAAATTTAATAACTCTAATACGTGATAACGACTGTTTAAAAAACGTTTTTTGTACAAAACTATTAGGTGTTGGGAATAACTGAACGTATTGGCGCCTACGTATATTCCTTACGTACCTACCGCATCGTCAACTTAACACTTATACAATTCCTTACGCCCCAGGCTCTCCCGGATTACAAGCCTGTCGCAATGCTCTTTATTCGGTTCGTTTCGTATCGGGGGTCGCTTAAGCTGAGAAATATGTGAAAAACAAGCTACGGTTACCTTGCCTAAAGGAATCGTTAACTTCTCGAATATCTCAAACAAAATCTAATTTCTCCCAACCGAGTTTGAAGGTTTTCTAAATTTTTTCAAATTTTCTTCAGTTGAACAAATTTCCGAACTCTTCGCCGGTATACATCGGTCAGAATATATTTAGCAATGAGTCGGCTAGTTTCTATCGATGTTATACTTACTGGTATATACATCGCGCTCTTTCGCTCCGGCGTATTAAGCTGTACAGCATTTAAAGCCGCATATTCTCTCGACCGGGACGTCCTCCGAAATCGAAAAACCTGTTTGGTATTTCGATCGGCGGTACACTTTCTACAACGCGGGCGCGCGCGTCAAGAAGTCTCGAAAGGTCGAGGCTATAGTCGAGGTATATAGGTAGGTATGTACCTACTTCGGTACATAAGCGGTAGGTAAAAGTGACTTTTCCGTGGACGAGAGTAAAAAAAGGAGATAAAACCCCGGGGAAGAAATTTCAGCGATAGAAAAAATGACAAGAAATGGAAACAGGCTCGTCGCTCTGTCGTCTATAGGCAAATAGAACGGTAAATCCTATCAAATCTTCGTTTATATTCATAGGAGCATTTCTACCGCAAGTATTATCCTCGAATAGCAGTAAATAGCAATCGCACCTCTTAGTCTCCTCCTGGTCTAAAAGAGAGAAAAGCTCCTCGAAAGAGAGTAAGATCATAGCCAGATGTCAACAACCTTCTTGAATTGCGAAGATTACACTGATCTGAGATTAGGATTATGCTGCACGCGGCGCAGGCCTTCGTCTTCTTCACTTTCACTAGTCACCCGAGATGAGATGAGATGGGATGCTATTCCGGCTATATGAACTCGCAGATGCTGCTGCTGATGGTTTACAGACATGCATATGACGCGACTGTGTACGTGTATACGAATAGAGGCACGCAGGCATTCTGTTTCGTTGCGTAATTATCATCGGCGGATAAAGAGAAAGAGAGGAATATAGAAACATAGAGAAGGAGGATGTTACCGGTACACGTAGTGCATATTCGCGGTTCGAAATATTAATTACCCGTCGAACTGTAGCGGCGCAATTCTACCGTTATCCGGAAGCCGGTCTCTGCATCATATGCAACGCGTCCAGCAGGAACCGTTCTTAGAAGTTAGTGTGGGTATTGGATATGGATATGTGAGAGAAGACCGGGGAACGTGGCTTTTATTGAACAAAGGTACGTAGTACGTACTTCGCGGTACGTGACCGAGGGGCTATTCTCTTCAAAAGGAGTTCCGTCGACGATGAGGGATCAATAATCGTCCTTAAAAAGGACCGTTTACCTACAAATTGATAACGGACAATTTCTTAGTCGAATATGGTTATAATCCCAGTACGTTACATGTGCTGGTAGATTATACATGTGGTAACGATTCATTGCGCAATTATAAAGCCTAGATGAATATAAAAACGACTAAATAGATTTTTAAATCGTTTTTATAAGGTTATTGGAAATTTTATATCTTTGATCTTTTGACAAACTAGGTACTGTCGCTAATAAAATATTTCATAATCTCGTTATACCCCGCTAAGTTTTATTCTAGAATTAATTTTTCTTCATTTTTTCTCAGTCAATTCTAGTCGGTATTTTAAATGCGTTATATATCCGATCAATATTCCCATTCTCCTCCTTCAGCCACGTCTTCGCATTGTTAACCTTTTCTTTCCTACAATCGTTAAATTTGTATTCTAGACACTGAAACGATATCCACCGTCCTCTCGGCTTCACAGCTCACAAAATGATATGCAACGGTCCGAATAACGCGAGAAAAAAAAGGAAAAATTCTTCGTCGATTTTTTTCTCATATTCAAACTAAATATTGAGCAATAAAACGCAATCTGCATACTGTTTTGTGCATCAATTCCGTTTTTAATAAATTTCACCTTCGCGTCTGAATACACACGTTTACCATACAGATTCCCAGCGCGTTACGGAAGGCCGAGATTATCATTAACATTATTAAAAATTCGATCAACTAGATCAAACTGCCCTCTGGCGAGCGCCTGGAGCTGAGTCAGAGGACAGTTGGGATGGCCTTCGGCTCTTATTATTATCTTATTGGATGTTTTTCAAGCTTTTTAATAAACGCCACGGCTGTAGATCCTAGCTATAAAATCAATAACCACCTGAAATATAAACGTGTTCAACTCGGTATCATTTCTCATCGTCGTAGTAGGTGTAATATTTTTCACCGTAGGTATATAAAGTTTCATCATAAATATATATATCAAATGATCATTATAATTCTTTCATTTTTCCAATCGGCGATATAATCATAACAATAACGCGACCAGCCCCGTACGTATTACTCGTTCCTGGTCAAAGATCGGGATTTCGATTATACGCCGGGCTGCTGAAAACGAAAAATGAGATGAATCAATTTTATCCGCAGTCCGCGGGGGCTGATGGACGCGACTAGGTAGTCAGACTACTGCATAAATACGGAATTCGTGCAGATATTAGGATTTAGGAAGTTTTCGGTGCGACTTTGCAAGTCGATTAACTTGCGACGACTCCCTCTTTCAACAATTCGAATACAGAATAAGAGAGTATAAGATAGCCGTTGTACTTTTCAGGTGGGGAGTGACACGTGACCAATGACTTATATAAATGTGAGAACACACAGGGCGCCAAGACAGTCTTTCGTGCAAGGGGCTGGTGACTAGCTAGTGATTATCGGTAAAAGAAACAACGACGACAAAAAAAAAAACCAACGAAAAACCAAAATTACCGAACTTTTAAGACTCGATTTTACTCTAGACTTTAATTTATTATATCGAGAACATCATGCGGTCGTACTTTGTGATAGCGGCCATCCTCTTCGCCGGTACGTACCTTGAATTTAAAAAAAAAAAAAAGAAAAAGAAAAAGAAAGAAACTTGGAAAATTCGCATTTTTCGAACCGCTAAAGTGTTACTCAGTGCGCCGGCTAGTGTGTGACACCCTGGTGTAATTATTTGGCAAAAAAAAAACGAAAAATTTATTCCATCGAGAGATGTAAAAAATTTTCATTCATCGTCTTGTTACCAGAGCATGAAACCACTGATATCATTATTTTCACGCGTTTAATGAGCGGAGAAACCTTGCGACTCTTTAGAGATTCCGACCAAAAGATGAGAAAATAAATTAGGGTAAATTGTCCCGCGGTCTGTTAATTTCAACAGAATCCTCGGAAAATTTAAAAGACGAGAAACTATAGCCAGCGAGCTACTTTTCGAGTACCGAAAATATGAAAGTGGGCATTACTCAGTCACACACATATAGGCGGTTTTTATTTTAAACTCGTATGCATTATACATTAAACACGAATGATACTGTATACCTGCGTAAGTATTCGTGAGGTTCGTTCGCTAAGTGAACGGGATGCTGAGACCCACGGGGAACCAGAGGCCTGCCCTGTCGGCCAGAGTGAAAGTGTCTGGCGAAAGTCTTTGTAGCCACCATATTACATAAGATATGTTTAGTTATTCATCAAACACAGTCTACCAGTTATTGCTTCTATATTCATTAGATAATAATTCTATCATACCTTAACCGCGCCAGATATTGCCACACACAATTTCACGGATTACTCTAATTTATTCAACCCAGTTTTATTCTCGTCTGTTCTCCAATGACGGACCTTGACTCGACGTTAATCGTTACGCAATTAATTCCGCTTAATAAAATCAATCCACTCTTTTTTCTATCCAATTATCATCGTCGTCGCTATTATCATTATGCCGACAAAAATATTTCGCCTCACTCGATTGCGGATAGCAAAAAGAATGTGTCCACCGTATCCTGTTCGTTACATAAGATATTGGTACCGATACCTCGTATCTCTATTTCGCAATTATATCCCCTTAATATTAATTTCAGGAGCCAACGGTCAGAATAGCTTCAAGTGCCCGGACGACTTTGGGTTCTACCCCCACGACATATCGTGCGATAAATACTGGAAATGCGACTCTGGTATAGCAGAATTAAAGACCTGCGGTAACGGTCTGGCCTTTGATGCATCTGATAGCAAATTTTTGACCGAAAATTGCGACTATCTACACAACGTTCAGTGCGGCGAAAGGACTCAGCTCGAACCTCCTATCTCTACTCCACACTGCGCACGGCTCTACGGTATCTTCGGGGATGACAAGAAATGCGACACTTTCTGGAACTGCTGGAACGGAGAAGCTTCCAGATATCAATGCAGCCCGGGTCTTGGTTACGACCGAGAAGCTCGCGTCTGTATGTGGGCCGATCAGGTCCCCGAATGCAGAACTGAGGGTACATTCATTTTTGCAAATATTTTTGGGATTATTTTCGACCGTTGAATTATCGCTGGTACGAATTCATCGAGAAACGAATAAAGGAATCCGGGCATTTCGTGAATCCTGATGAGTTTCCGGATAAAAAATTGAAAGAAAAGCCTAATTTTTGTCCTTTTTTTTTTTTTTAATAATTTTGCAGAAGTTGCCGGAGGATTCACCTGCCCGGCTCCTGGCGAAGTTAGCGGAGCATCTGGAAGTTTTTCGAGACACGCGCACCCCGAAGATTGTAGAAAGTATTACATCTGTTTAGAGGGTGTTGCCAGGGAAAACGGATGCCCTGTTGGTACTGTGTTCAAAATTGGTGATAGCGATGGTAGCGGCACTTGCGAAGACCCCGAAGATGTTCCCGGATGGTGAGTACATACACAAATTTTTCCATACTCCTCTACACGTCTATATATGTGGTTTTACGTTAACAACAACCCTCTGTTTATTAACCTCCGCCTTTTCTTGCAATTTATGTTCTTCTCTGTATCTTTCGCTTTGTTCCTTGGCTTTAAGTTTTCTGTATCCTTCAATACCAGTGCGACGTTCAAATTAACAATATGTTTTATAACTTAAGGCGATGCCGTAACTATATCTCGGGCTTTTACATCGATTCGGAAAATCATGCCACTGGAAAGAAGATATTCATCGGAGCGAATTTTCCTCCAGGGGATCGTTTTCATCTTGACGATTTTTTCCGGTCGTACGCTCTTCGTTCGCCCAAATGAAAACGATTCCCCGAAGAGAAATTCGTTCTGACAAATACTTTTTTTTTCCGTGGCGTGACTTTCCAAATCGATGGGAAGGCAAAAGTGCAGCATATCATCACCTTTATACAGCTCTGCAGTATATACCAACAAGATGAACGAGTTTACCTTGACTAACGTAATCAAGTGTACCATACATAACTTTGACTAAACCGGATTTAAACAGCGTGTGTCTTTGCGGTCGACAATTTTTTTTAAAAGTATAATTGTATTGAATAATAACGCTCTCGGACCGATTACCGAATCCCACAGTCAGATGAATGATTACGTTCAAAAAATCGTGAAATAAAAACAGAAAAAGAAATCTCCGCGCCTTCGAACTCCTTTTGCTAGAAATTGATATCCACGTATGAATTAACCCGTTTAATTTCTTCATTTAATCGTTTCACTTAACAATGTATATCCCGGAAATTCGGTATATCCTACGCAATTTCCTGACCCCTCGATTTCCGGTTCTGCTTCGCAGTGAGGATTACTACGGTGACCTGGACCTGAAGGGCATCAGAAAGAGCGAACTTTTGAGTGGAATCCAAAGTTCAGGCGAATCTCGAAACGTCCCGAAGTCAAATCAGAGCAAACCAAGGCCCACCTCGGTCCCGAGTAGGCCCTCTGCCCCCGTCACGGAATAATTTATATTTCAATATGACCCAACCCCTTTTCGAAATATAATTGTAAGAGTACACACGAGGGAGAGTTAAATCCAACAAATAGATCATTATTTGTCGGTTTAAATTGTTCAATTTTTTTTTTTTTCTATCTCGTTTTTCGGGCCTGGCAGCAAATGCTGCTCGCATTCAATTCATCGAGAAAACTATCTATCACTTGATGTACCCTTACAGCCAAACGACAAAAAAACAAAAACCATTCCCCTAAACAAAATCCTGAATCCATCCCGTCCACCCCCTTTTCCCTCAAACCGCCATGCTCACATATTTTTAAATAAAATGAAGAAAAGACAAAATAAAAAAAATCTCAAAAATTATTTAACGTTTTTTCATTACTCGTTTTCATTCATATTGTCAGTGTTATTATCCTGCTGAAAGTATCTCTGTACGTTTTTTTTTTTTTTTCTTTGTGGTGCATGTATGTGACTGTATTATATATGTGGTGATGTGAAATTATGTGTTATATGTGTATTTGTGAACTCATACTTTTTTTAACTATACATATAATATGTATATATTTTTAAACCTTTTTTTTCAATCATATTTTTAAACCAATCCACGACTTTCTTCCGGTTTATTATAGTATATGTTTTACACACAAGTATGTATGTATCTAATTTTCCTATTTGTGTCTTATCTCTTATTCTATATAAAATTTTTGTTTTCTTTATAATTTCAAATTCTTAAGATATGCTATAGTTGTTTGTATTGCAAAAAAAAAAAAAAAAAAAAAAATGAAAAAAAAAATCAACTACTATATTTATACTGATGTGGAAAATTATTAGCTAAAATTGAAAATAAATTTCTCAGTGAGGATTACTACGGAGATGTTGATCTAAAGGCTCTGCGTAAACTGGGATACAGAAAGTAGATACCTACGACAACCGCGGATATCTTCAAGATTTACAACTATGTACAACGCTCAATCAAGTTGTGAGGAAATTAATTATAAGCTACGATCTGCAGCTGCTTTGGCAGAAATGTTACATTGAACTTCCACACAACTTATCTGCGTACTTATTATACATACATATATTTGTTGCAGTCACGCTCTCTAGCTGCAGCGGCCTTCTCGCTGCAATAGTTATAAATCCTTCGTTGATTTTTTTTTATTCCCTGCCTTGTAATATTTTTATACAAATCTTGTTAATAGGTTGTAAATAAATGATATAATGAATGAAAATATATCCTGTATACCTATAGAGTACTACTGGAAAGATTTATTTGTATTATAATCAAGATTGCTCAAGACTGTCCATTTAAAGTATTAATATTAATTTTTGTATTTAAATATTCAGGAATATATGTAGTATGTACTGCCTATACGTGTTTATATTTCATTATACATCTCTCTAAAGCTACAATATCCGAATTTTTCAACTTATATCAAAAACAAACGAATAAATGAATAAATAGAAAATAAAACAGTGCTCAAAAGTTATTGCGTGATGTTTGTATGCATGTATACGCGTTAATATTATATGAGTGAAATTAACCTGTATTAGCATTGAGCACGCAATCTCACTAACTCTCTCTTTATCTGTAAAAGATTTCACAAATAGTTATTAACGCAAAATGAACGAGATAGAAAATGGGGTATGGGAAATTTAGAAAACTAATCTGTACTCTTTTATTTTTATCATAGGGACTGCCTCGTCAGATAATTTTGATTTTTTTTCTGAAATTCAATTTCAACGAATGAAATGCCTACATATCCAAACTGCGAGTAGAGTAGTGTTATCACGGAATAGCAAATACTGTGTATTATGTAGTCAAAAGTTTCTAAATATGAAATTCAATATTTATAAGGGATCGTCACTTTTTCAATGCTCGCATTTTTATATCCGCATATTTTTCATTGCTAACAATGGATTACACATACCTATATTAATGAGGCAGCGCTGGAACTGTATCTTACGATGAATGTATTAGAAACAAGCAGTGCGGCGATGCGCCCGTTTATATGCAATGGCAGAATAATTATATACACGATATGCTGCCATGCGGCCCCCTTGGCGAAGTCTTTTCATAACTAGGGATGCCTACTTGGTACTTGCCTCGTTCCTTTGGAACTACGAGGATATAACCTCTTAAGGAAGAAGAACTAGGCTTACAATCGGATGGTGACAGCATCATTGTTCATTTCCTGCACGTTCTGCTTCGCCGCGATGTTTTATCACCGATAAATACTCGCCCCATATGAAGTCAGCCCGCGACTTTATCATTTTTCAATAATTTACGTAGCAAACAATTGTTCAATTGCTCCAATCTAGATTCTAAGAAAAATTAGAAAAACGGAATAGGAATTTTCCATTTCAGAGTAGCCTAAACTCCAACTCTGTGTTTTGATCAGACGGATGGGTTTTCGACGACTCACTATACACCAAATAATTACTCTTTCATTGCTCTTGATCGAATAAATTATTTAGTCACGGTTTTTTAGAAAGAAGCAGGAAAATTTGTTTACCCGGATGCCCATGCCTCGATATATGCAACCTGTTGAACAGTTTTCATAACTTCGAAATATTCTAAAAGATGGCATTATGATTTTATCAAGGAGGTGGCGCCCCGTCACCTATTTCAGTTACAGATTCGCGAAGTACTTTTGCCGCAGGGCGGCAATCAGTTCGAATTCTCTGAAGCTGAATTTCTTAAAAAATTATTTAATACTAATCCGTACGGATGTTGAGATAATTATAACGAATTGAGAACATATCTAATCGATGCGTCAGATTGATAAAGAATTAATATGTATTCATGTGTTGACTGTATTCAGTCAACGACTGATTTAATGAAATCAACGTAATTAAGAAATTAAACTCGTAAGATATTGATCAATTGTTAGGGTACATGGTAAATAAGAACTCGTCCAATAATCGAATCTTCAACAATTATTACAAAACGACAATTGCAGGATATTGAAGAGTTTACAATATTGATAAAAATAATTTAATATTTAATATTTCGCTGTATGTTAATAGTTTAATTGTAATATTTATTATTCCTAACTATTATAGATACAATACGACGCGTTATCAATTCTATATTTTATCAAAGCTTGTAGAAGTCAGATTCTTTTTAATCGATATTTCCACCGTTCTTATTATTTTCCTTTTGCTTTTTCTCTTTCTATATGAATTAATCGATACAGATTTATCGAAATTATATCGCATTAAAACGCTAGATGACATATCATATAAAATTAATAAACTCATACAGCCACCATATTAATTAAGTATAATGCTATAATACAACCGTAATTTGTGTTATAAATGAAAGAAGAAAAAAAAACAATGTCCAAATTCCTTCGGTTTACAATACAATTGTTTGTAGGTAAATAAATTTCAAGCATTTCTAAATTCCTAATCATTTTTCAATGGAAGTAGCCCAGAATCATTGATTCGATATGATTGATTACCCGAAGGTTCTGATCTCATCCGTATCCCTTTCGTTAATATCTTACAACTGAATGCTACGGATATCAACCGGTCACTGCAAGACTGCAGCATTAGCAGCAATGCTAGGATTGTTAACAACTTCCCCAAGGCTTTCCAAAAGCTCTTTTCTATAATCGTCAAAGTCGCCGTCGATTTCATTGATTCTTTGATCCTCAATGACGTACAAACAACAACTCGTTTCACGAATTAAACGTTCGTCGTGAGAAACTATAATCACTCCGCCCTTATATTCGTTCATAGCTTCGGCCAGTGCATCGATAGATTCGATATCCAGATTGTTGGTAGGTTCGTCAAGAATAACAACGTCGGGAGCATTAAGGCAGAGTTCAGCTAAGGCAACGCGTGCTTTTTGTCCACCTGAAAGATCTTTCATCTTTATTGTATGAGCGTGTGAGCTCAATCCAAAAGTTCCTAATTGTTTTCTCGCTTTTTCATACGGCAAGTCAAACAGTCTCATCAAATATTCGGACGGTGTTTCTTCGGCTGTTAAATGTTCTCCAGAATGCTGATCGAATTTACCTATCCTCTGTAGAATAAGAAATTTCAAATTGATTAAGGCACCAATAGATACTGAAGACTACAGTTGATTTTATTAATTTCGATTCGAAATAAGAATGCAATTGCAAAAACGTGGACATACATCATATCGAAAAATACACATGATTCTAGATTTATTGTTATGCCCTTTTTATTATTAGACATATCTGTTTATACATACCAAACGATGATTTTTAATTAGCTCTCCCTGGTGTGGTTCAAGTTTTGCAGTCAAAAGCTTTAAAAAGGTAGACTTTCCAACACCATTTGGTCCTACGATTGCTATTCGAGAGCTCAAATCTATACCAAAGTCTACGTCGATGAACAGCGGTTTTTGTCCCGGATAAGCAAAGGTTACATCTAGAATGAAATAAACACTGTCTGAGATTTGTCGCATAATATGAATCCTGGCGATTGTTCAAAAAGAACAGCTGGAAAGAATTATGGTTTAAATAAAGAAAACCAAAAAAACCAGGGTGTATTTTGATTTCTTACAGGTATCTGAAGTTCAAGTTCACAAAACGTTTTCCAACTAGCAAAGCACATTTTTTTTTGCAACTCTTCTTTCGACTCCTGAGAAATTTCGTGATTCAAAGTACAATAATTGGAAGGAATACTTACTGTGTAAACCCAGAATAGGCGGTTGGAGTGGAGGTGGATCCGGGAATCTAAATTTGACTAGGTACTCTCTGGGCCTTTGTAGCAGTTCTTGCGGTCCATTATCGTCATCCTGTTTCTGTATTTTCGATTTATTTTTCTCTTGCTTTCTGGTCAAAGCTTCCTTCTGCTTTTTTTCAGCCTGTTTTTTACTAGATCCAGAAGTTTTGAGATCCTTCAATCGTTTTTCTTGCTTTTCATACGCCTTGATCATCTCTTTGCGTTTCTGGACGTACATTTTTTTAAACATGCTATAATTTCCCTTGTAATAATACAGCTTCTGCTGATCCAAGTGAATAATATCCGTGCATACGTTGTCCAAGAAACTCTGGTCGTGGGATACTATCAATAAAGTCTTTTTCCAAGCTTGAAGGTAATTGTCCAACCAAATAACGGCGTTTAAATCTAAATGATTTGTCGGTTCGTCAAGCAGCAACAACGTCGGCTCAACAAAAAGGGCTCGAGCCAATGAAACTCGCATGCGCCAACCACCAGAGAAGTTTTTAGTAGCTCGATCTTGCATTGAACGACTGAATCCTAGACCAGCTAAGATCCTGCGCGCTCTTGGCTCTGCTGAGTCGGCCCCGATCGCTTTCAATTCTTCATAAACCTTGAAGATAGAAAATATTTAAATTTATAAGAAGGTAAAACTGCGTACAAAAATCTATAGCAAAGAAGGTTCAAGCCTGATCGTAATGCAAATAGTTTTTAAAATTTGTCTATGCAGAGAGTTTCTTAAGGATTTTTTCCAAAAGGAAATAAATAATACCTCCTGAAGGCGGTCTTGAACTTTGGTAACACCTTGTTCCGCTTGTATCTCTAATTTTTTACATTCTTCCATTAATTCTGTCCTCTTGACGTCTGCCTTAAGCACTTCTTCTACAGCCGGTGTGTCGTTAGCTACTACTTCTTGTTCACAATAAAGAATATCTATGTTTGGTGGTATAGCGAATGCTCTTTTCGCTATATGACGAAGCAACGTTGTCTTACCATGGCTGAAAAAGCATAGAGGATTTTATAACGAGTTCTTCAAAGCTTTATACAAATGATAAATAAGCAGTTTTAGAACATATGAGAGAATTCTTATTATCAGGAAATTAATTTAACGAGTTTTAAGAATTAATTTACTAATTGCACATAAAGATATCTCATTGGATTCTTTTTTGCAAATAAATTACAGGTCATGAAAATAACGAAACATAAAAAATGTGCTCCATTTTTCTGTAAACAATATTTATTTCAGTGACTACTAAGGAGACCTGTGCAAAGTCTTTATAATCTCGCCCCTGGTTCTATAAATTTGATTAAAAACCCATATCAGTATTATTTTATATAATTTGTCATGTATTCAACATAAACTCACCCATTAGGTCCGACAAGACCGTATCTTCTTCCTTGAGCAATAAGCAGACTAGCATTGGTAAAAAGATCTTTTCCTTTAGCAGCTATACTAAAATTCTCAACTTTAATATCGACAGCATTATCAAGCTGCTGTTGCCCTCTGCCAACGTTCACACTTTGTGAAACCGTGAAATTAGATTCTAACTCGCTGTGTCCCTGGCCACCTTTTTTCGTCATGAGTTCAACAGTCGCTTCATATTCCTGTTGTTTCTTCAACTTCTTTTTCTCTTTATGTGTCAGTTTAACAACAGCTTTGTCAACGCCAGGTTCAGAAGCTTCTTGCTCTATTACTTGCTCCTCTATTTCGTCTTCAACAAACTCAGTCTTCTTATTATTCTTTTTATTCTTTTTACCCTTTTTCACAATCTGGGCAGCAACTATCTTCTCGCTGTAATCATCCGCCTCTTCTTCCAGACTTAAATCTGAGATATTTCCAACGGATTGGGCAACGCTATCATCATCAAAAAGCTCATCTTTCTTTTGATTCTTTTTCTTCTTTTTATTAGCTTTTCGCATCGCTTGACTGGAACTAACTTCAGCAGTTGTTTCTTCGTCGCTAATTTCGGCTATCTTTTCTACTATATCTTCGACCGAGTCACCGTCGTCGTCGAAAAATTCATCTTTTTTATTATTCTTTTTGCTCTTTTTACCTTTACGGACTATTTGAGCAGCGTGAATTTTATCGCTCGCATCGTCGTCTGATAAATCGCCGCCTAGTTCCGATATTTTATCTTTTTCTTCCCCCGAATGATCATCTTCAAAAAAATCATCCTTTCTCGAACCTTTCTTATTCTTTTTACCTTTTCCGACCATCTGGCTACCATGCGTTTTATCGCCTGATTTCTTAACCCCTTCTTTTACACTCAATTCAGATATCTTTTCTGTCAATTGACCACCGTCGTCATTCTCTTCAAAATCTTCCCTTTTTCCACCTTTTTTATGCTTCTTACCTTTTGACACCTTCTGCGAACTACTCATTTTTCTAAGATTAAAGTCAAACACGCAATCCTAACCAAAAAATAGAAAAATTTCAGGCAAGTTATTCCTCATGGCTTTTACCTCAACCAAGTGAAGTTGATCACGAAAAGGAAAGTATTTTAATATGTATACTACCGACCAATCACGTCGCGCGACGATGTATCGCCAGTTGACACTAGTAGCTAACTTTCGAATAGTCGCGTACGTACTACGAGAAAACAGCAATGGTTGCCGGTGATAGAATTAGCGTTTGATAAGTGTTGATCGTTTAAACTAAATTTAAGACTATTTAAAAGTTAAGGAAGAACTGCGGTCATTTAATTTTTCAATATGAGCACCGTTGAATATGATTTGGGTACAGGCGGAGGGCTAATGCCGGTAAGTAACATAACCCCAAACAAAATTAAAGTGTTTTTTTTTCTGTGTCTTTTACTTTGGAATATTATGGAAGATTTTTCGGACACTTTAGACTCCTGTAATTTATGTCTATAGCAAATTCAAGCTCTCATAGCACCCCCTGTATCAGAGGAGTCTAAGAGTACTAAAAACAAGAAAGATAAAGATGAGAAAAATCATCCGTACTTCAAAAGACCCGGACGTGGTCATAATAGAGATTCTTGCGACGCTTGTAGAGACGGAGGAGAATTAATTTGCTGTGATAAATGTCCAGCTTCGTTTCACCTACAGTGTCAGTGAGTATCGTAAGATGCAGCGTTCTAAATCTATTTATTTACCGCATTTCTTTCATTGGCTTTTTGTTTACAACTATATTTCATTTCCCTCATAGCGACCCACCGCTAGATGCCAGGGATATACCAAACGGGGAATGGATGTGTCATGCCTGCCGATGCGCAGAAGCTAATAAAAAAGATACCAACGGTAGCAAAAGAAAGAAAAGAAAGACAGCCTTGGAAACCCTAGCACTAGCAGCTTCTCTGTTAAATCCTAGAGAATTTGAACTCCCTAGAGAAATGCAAATACCAATAACATTCCCAGGAACAGATAAAATAAACCCTTCGGCTGGTAAAAGAGGAAGACAACACAACTCTGTTAACAACAATGGTAAACAATGGTTGAAAATAAAAACAGAATCGTTTACTGATTTCTCATATGAACAGAGCTTTCAATACATATGCAGACAAGAAAATAAGAGTCTTCTTGTAACTTCTAATCTATATAAACTTGTACTCATATTTCCTCACAAGTTTTTCTATTTTTAGGTAAGAGCCACTGCCTGGATAGCGGGCTAATGGTGCCACTGCCTGCTCGTTTGTGTTTCGAGTGTGGTCGAAGCTGTAGGAAGGCACCATTGATAGTTTGCGACTATTGCCCATTGTATTTTCATCAGGATTGCCTGGACCCGCCTCTCACCGCATTTCCAAAGGGTCGTTGGATGTGTCCTAATCATCCGAACCATTTTGTAGAACAAAATCTACTCCCTTCTTGCGGTGCTACTGACCGTCTAAAACTGTGGGATAAGTATGCGTGCAGACGCGTGGATCAACAAGCTGTGAAATTAGAATTTCTTAGAAAAGCTCGGGCGACTAATCCGCCTTTTAGACTTAAAGTTAAGCTCAATGCTAAATCTAGAGTTAAAGTACCATCCGCGGTTAAATATCACTATGCCAATCCACCTGAAATGCAGCTAAATCATTTGTGCAACATGCGCAATGTAATTGAGCCAACAATTCATAATGCCAGAAGTTACAGGGCAGAGAAATCGAGCAACGAAACATTGAACGATGGCGATTTTACAATCGATCTTGAGAACAATGTGGAAAGTAAAGAAGAAAAAAGTAAAGTTAACAAAAAGAGTAAAAATGAGGCAGATACTGTTGAGAATTCAATTAGGTATTACGATAATTTAAGCCAACATTCTGCCAAGGAGGGGATACAACTATTGGAAAGGCCGGTTCTGGAAGCATTAGCACAGCAGAGATTAGAACAGATATTAAATCCCATGGGAGAAGATTATGGGTCTCTACGTTATCAGTCTAAAGCAAGAGCAGCTATGTTTCCGCTTAGTCGAAAGCCTGGACCTCCTACATTCATGACCAGCAGAACACTTAACATCGGAAATGGAGCAGATTGCGATTTATTGTTATCCAAGTACGGAAACTGCTGTTGCACCTCATCTAAACATGCTATCATTTTTTATGACGAGGTAATATATCGCACTGTTATATGTAATACATGTTCCAAAAGGTTTTATGCAAGAAAAAATCCTGTAGGATTTTATCAATATATTCAAAATCCATTTATTCATTTAGCCTGCAATGCAAGTCAACTGTTTTAACAAACTTATGTGTACAATTATTCTTAATGCTAAATTTTAATATGAATCTTACGGATTATTTTGTATCTTTGGACTTAGAACGATAATTATTCATTTGGTATAAATATTTTCGGGCAATTCTTTCTTCGTTCTATCAAAATCTAATAATGTATTTACCTAATTAGTATTTACTGGTAGATCAATTACGATATTCCCAATTCTTTCTATTAATTTTTTTTTTCATTTTTCCATCATCACATTGGTGTACATTTTTATTATCAGTTTTAATTTCTCAGAATACAACTTATGGAATATTACGAACGACGTTAGAAACTATTTTAATTAAACCTCTATTTAATACGTAAAGAATTTAAATTAGGAGAGGATATTACATGATGTCTTTTATTCAACATCAATTTGAGACTGTTATAATCTGAACATTGAATATAATAATTACCCTACAAACATTCATTACATTTTGTTAATTTACTATCTTTTCAGACAACTCATCGCTACGAATTGCTGAATTACAGTGAACACGGGACTTACGTTGATAATATATTATACTCTTGCGACTATGCCAGTTCCCCAAGGATGGAAAGTAGAGATGAGGACAGAGGAAGAAGCATTGCAACTAAAGATCAAGAAACTACTGAAGCTATTAAAACCATTGCCAACAAGAGCAAAGAGTCATCACCAGCGTATGATGGAATACAAATTCTGTGTAAATGCCGACCTTTAAGCCACATTAACAATAATTATAATAACGGTTATTTGGACGAGGGATGGGAAGGGAGCGCGCTAGTGGCTCATGGTTCTATCTTGAGGTTTGGTTGCCTCGTATTCTTGTTTAGTACCGTTGATCATGTTCTAATTACTCATTGAATATGAATATAATAGATATTCGAAAAAAATGTAAATATATGTAAAATAGAAAACGTTGTACATTACTAAGAATTTGAAAAAATTTCAAATAACTATGAAACTTAGAGAAGAATATTTGGCTGATATTTCGTTAAATTTTATTTTAATTTTTTTTATTTTCTTTCGTTTACTCTTCATCTTTAACAAAATCTCAAGAAAGTTGCGATTCAGATAGAAATAATCATGATGTAGCATTTTTTTTTCTTTCCGGTTGTTTATTTGTTTAGTGGAATGATTTTAGAATCTTTGTTAGAGATCTGAAGCCGACAAACTTGAAGAGGTTCTAACTATTCAGTTGTCCCAGGCCATCCTCGATATTTGAAATCAATAAATTATGGTTTATTCGCGATTAGTGAGAGTATAATTTTACCGAAATAAAAAAACCCTTTAAATGAAGGAAACTAGTAAATAAATGATTGGCAACCGTAAAATGCATAGACGCCTATTTATTTATAATATAAATGTATAATAATTAATATTATTACAATACAATTTGTTATTATTGTATAACAATACAAGAGTTTGAATACACTTTGTTGAAAAAAAAAGAAAGAAATACTTAGGCATGCTTGATTTAGGCGGCAACGGTGTATGTACATTTTTTTTTTTTATGATGAATATTATTCAATTGCCAATTACGGGGATGTGCGTTAAAAAAAAAACAATAGCAATAATTCATTAATAATAGTAACAATAATAGAAATAATAGGTAGCTACTTGCAGCACTGATTATTGGTATGTAGGTCGGAAGCTGATGCAGTACCTTTACTATTTAATTACCACAGATTAATACAGACAACTTGGGCTGTCTTTGGACATGAGAAAATTGTCTGTTTTCTTTAATAATAATAACAATAAAATTCAAACTTACGTCGAGATTTAAGCAAATTTTCTAAGCTCAACTTTCAGAGAGAGACACAAATTATTGAACATCTTATTCCAAAGAACTACATTACTGGTTTGTACTTAATTTAACACACTTATCTAAGGTACAGCAAGATTCCGTGCTATTTATTTTCATTATTTTTTTTTTGGTTTATTATTTTCTTTTTAATTCCAAGTGCCAAGTAATGGTCTTCATCTCAAACGAATGACTAACTATACCTTCTTATGTTACAGAAAATTCATTTTTTTTTTCTATATAAAATTTGGAACGTTATTATAATTCATGTCCATCGGTAACATTAGTTCTGTCTTATTCTGCGCTATTATCATAGCAAATAATAATTAGGAAAGTTGGTAATCTTTTACATAGTATTATTGCTAACAACATTTGCGTCTATGTTGCTTAGTACTTTTGCTCAAGTTTACCGTCTCCTTTGTTTGGATAGCTTGGCGTTCCTTCCTCTCTTTTTTCGTTCTTAACACTTGCCGTGTTATAGCCATGAACATCTGCAATAATCAAAATATCTATCACTTTACAAATATTATTACTATTATATCAATTTTCAAACATTTCATTAATACAGCAATAAAATCATACGATTTCAAAAATTTTACAAACATCCACGTTTCTAATTACGTCGAAATAAATAAAAAAGCTGGAGATAAGAGCTACTCATTTCACAATCTCTATCTTCTATATACTTCGTATTGATAGATGCAATGGCATCACATCCTACTATTATTTATCCGAAATGATTATATTCAACTCGAAAATAAAATTATCTATACTTTAATGATAGATCAATTGAAATAAGTGTAGAAATACAATTTTTTAGTCAATTTCCATAAGATTTCTATACCTCAGAATTAAAGAACGTTTCATAACTCGGACAATTCATATTACTTTCACTCGAATCTCCAGACCAAAATATGTTAGTTAATATCTGATTAATTTTACATAGTTTCATTTAAAATGGCTTCTGGCATTATGAAATCATTTCATTTTTTTGGATATCATTGAATTTCCTATCCAGAATACGAATTTTAACTCATATGCGAGAAACACAACTTTATTGATCAGTCAGTCTGTTTCTACTCTAACCATGTAAATCATCACTAGAGAATGATTTCAAGTAATTTACAAACCTCTTCGACGTTGATATTGTCCTTAGCAGAAGTCTCGAATAATTGGATGCCCATTTGAGTGGCAAATCTCTGAGCATCTTCGGTAAGGACAACTTTCCTGTGCGGTGCATCATTTTTGTTCCCGACTAATACCCTGTTCACAACGTCACAGTTGTGCTCGATTTCGTGAAGCCATCTTTTAACATTTGCGAATGAATCTCCGCTCGTGACGTCGTAAACAACTATTACTCCATGCGTTCCTCTGTAGTAAGTTGACGTTATAGTTCTGAACCGCTCTTGACCTGCCGTATCCCATATTTGTAGCTTAACTCTTTCACCGTCAACTTCTACTGTCCGAATTTTAAAATCCACACCTATCGTCGTAATATAACTGCCCGAGAAGGTGTTGTCCGCGAACCGTAACAGCAGCGAACTTTTTCCTACACCTTTAACAGAAAAATTAAGCAGATAAAGATAGTTTTCCTCAATTTTATTATTCTGCTCACATCGTGTATTAAACTAATGCAATAGAGGAAATAGTCACATGTTATCATTTCTGTGGATAATAATGTGAAACATATAAATAGCTAACAAGTGTCATAAGTTAGGACAAAGTTCCAACTGATAGACATTAGTAATGATTTTTTTTCCTCAAATTAAATACTAGGGGAGGAAAGAAAAGAAATATGAGATAATTACCACTATCTCCAATGATCAGCAGCTTGAACAAGTGATCATATTCGCGGGCCATTTTCTTACAAACAGCCCTCGAGACGACGATTATTGCCGTTTAATTATTTTTCAGAGTTATAAAGTCCGTTGTTATTATTGTTCTACTCAGCACAACACGCACCTTTCACTTAATAATATCACGGTATTATATTATTCAGCGGTTTCTTATAGACAATACACAATCACAGAGGATGCGAATGGGGCTATAAATTAACGGGAACTAAGCGAGGACTACACCTAAGATAGTAATTGTCACTTTAAAATTGAAAGATCGCCATGTTCCTTTGACGTGATATCACCATTCATTATCGCTATCGCATAAAAAAAAAGATCTACTCTCATTTAACAGGACGCCCATCCCACATCAGCTCATCACGACCGCCATTTTTCTTCATACATATATCATAATCTAGGGACCTTTTCTGCTTTCATTTCATTTTTTAATAGACCGACTTTTTCTCATTACTTTTCGGCTCTATAGGTTAGGAAGTAAATTTTATTTTGAAAATTTATTCATTCTTTATTGTATCATGAAATAGAGACTAAATATCGTTGTCATTATTGAACTGATATGAGGATACATTTCGTATAGCGTGATCTAATTGAAAATAAATTAATAGTCCCGGAATGATATGTCAATAATTTTACACGAACTATGTGCGGTTCCGGATCGCTAGTTTGCAGCCAATGGAAATCACTGAAATATAATACTGGAACGCGCGCCGACCATTCCGTACTCGCTATAGTAGTATCGTTGTCAATAGGAATGAGCTAGGCTAACTTCAGTGTAGAATAAAATGTTGCCTTTATTCGTTGGTACACCTGCATTTTGAATTCATGTTCGACATTCAAATACAAAAAGCTGTAGCGAAAGACGAATACGATATGAGACGATATGAGTATTCCTTTCAATCCGTGATCACTGATTAAAGTAACGATCACTTTCTTCTATTTCTATTTAACAAAGATTAAATAAAAAGAGAAGGATCCCCCGATCATTCATGAAATAGTAAAACAAGCCGTTGGTATTTGTACATGAAAATCGGGCTTGAAATCTTATCATGCGAAAGCCTCTTTTAACGATAAACAACAACGTATTTGAATTCGATTTGCTAATCTCGGTGCGCGCTGAGCGTGGTTTTCTAATTTTCCATTTAATCGGAAGACTATCGAAGGCTGTTGCAGTAACCTCAGTGCGCACCGAGGACAGAAATTTCATATCGCATTTCGCACTATCCTCAACGTCTGATTCGCTGAGCGAGAGATCCCAGAGTAAATTAGTGAAAAAACTAACCTATCTTTCGCACATATAACGGCCAACTACTTCCGCGATGCTACACTGTCCGAACTTTTAATAATTCTCACTAAAAATTCGCATGTAAGAATTTATACATCGTAAAAAAATAATACGAAATGATTTTCATCGGTTGTCGATATGCTTTCGTCAAACATCCAGCCGAACAGAGGTTAAAGGGTCTCGCTATTATACCGAGAGTAAAACTATGTCTTCGTCGAGAATTGAACAGCAGTTCTACACAGTACGAATTTCTACCAATTAATTCTCATCTGAATCTCTGAAAACATAATCTAATATAATATTTATTAATCCACGCAGTTCTTCCCCCGTTAAACTAGCATATGCTTCTTACGAATCGGCGGTTGGAAAATCTACCGAAAAAACAGAACCTCCTCCGGTAATCATCATTCACGGTCTTTTTGGCTCAAAGAATAACTGGAACTCACTGTCCAAAGCAATACATCAAAGAACTAGCCGCAAGGTAATTATTTAAGTATTTTTTCAAATCAGGTACCAACCACGAAATTATTTGAATTTTGGAACCCGCAAGGTCTTAAAATGATCAGCAATGACGTGACTATTGATATTAAATTCAATACCTTTGAAAAATCTAGGTCATAGCTGTAGACGCTAGAAATCATGGAGACTCGCCACATGCCTCAGAGTCATCTTATAGCCACATGGTGGAAGATGTTACTCTTTTATTAAAAGATCTTAGAATTGAAAAAGCGGTAATGGTTGGGCATAGCATGGGCGCAAGAGTTATGATGTATCTTGCTCTTAATCATCCAGAATTTGTGGAAAAGTTAGTCTCCGTTGATATGTCCCCAGTGAAGAATAGCCCCAGCCTCATGGCTATGCTGTCAATTTTCGAGGCGATGAAAAGCGTCACGTTAGATGAAAACGTGTCTTTATCAAAAGCTCGTAAAATAACTGATCAACAATTATCTGCTTCTATTAGTTCGCCGGCAATTCGTCAGGTATTGATAATCGATCTTAAGTATCACTTGAATTGATTTAGTTTACTTTATTATAGTTTATTCACGCCAGTTTTTTCATTTTCTCAACAGTTTTTGTTGACAAATCTGGTAGAAGCCGAAGCAGGAAAGTATAAGTGGCGTGTCAACCTACCAGTGCTTGAGAGAAACTTTACCACTCATATAACAAAGTTCCCAGCTACAGATAAGACGTTTGAGGGACCAACTCTGTTCATAGGAGGCGAACGGAGCGATTATATTAATGTCGAAGATCATGAGAAAATAAGGGAAATATTTCCCGCAGCTAAAATTCAGTATATTCCTGGTGCGGGTCATTGGGTTCACTCTGAGAAACCCAAGGAGTTCCTAGACACGATTACTTCGTTTATTAACGAAGCGCACTAACGTTAAACTCCGGTAAGTCTTTATGATTGAGATTTGAAATGGAAGCACTGAATAGTTTGAATGGTTGTGAGAAATTCATTCTGTTTCACAGAAATTTTAAATAAATTAGCTTGTTATCGCACTTTAAACTTATTAGCACTTTTTCCAAATAATGTATTCGATAATAGTCAGTTGAATGTTTCGAAATCTAGTGATTTATTTAAACTGCGACGCAGTTATAATTATTGTACAATACTAGCTCAATTCACAATTAGCGTATCGTAAACATGTGTTATAAATAATTAATTAAATTCAACGAATCAATATGCAACATCATTTTTTTTCTTATTTTCGCTTTTTTTTCAATCCTTTCCTTTAGATAACAATAATTCTGTGCTATATTGTGCCAAGTATACACTTCAACTTCTTTCAATGTGCATATCATTTGTGCGATGGCAATGACACTCGTTAAGAGATAAAAGCTCACCAGAAGGAGCAAGGACGTCAAATTATACATACATACATATCTACTTTTGTTTCTTCTATTTTCAGATAGTTTCTCAATTTCTGCAAAGTTCCTCGAGAATATCAATTTCTATAAAGAGGAGGGGCTCTTATTTGCTACATGAGCCATTTCCATACAAGAGGACGCCGCTTCTTCTAGTAGCTTTGTATCGAATGTGCTCAGTTTAGGAAATATTTAAAACAATTCGTAACCAAGGCCTCCGTCGTAAGCATAGTCTGCTTTGTTGTGCATCACAAGTCGGTCGTCCACAAAATAGAACGAGTCTGAACGAGTTTCAAACGGATTAGCTATCATCTCCGACACTGCAACAGTGTGTATACACAATATATTTATTTAGAAAAGAAACGAGCGGGGTGTGTTAGTATTTGAAAAAACTAAATTAATGAGACGGCAATAAGAGCCGGAACAGAACTACATTACGCTTTGCAATATTTTAGTTATGAAATTTAGATACTTTGGTATGTGTGTGAGTGAGACGAAATAATATAATATATATGAGTAATTGATTAAATAATTGAAAAATAAATTAATAACAGGTGTCTGAACACACAACGAAAATGGGCTTGAAATTTGATATTGATTTTTTTTTCCTTTTTTTTCAGTGGGAAAGACGTTTTGAATAAAACTGACGAGATTGTAAGAATAATTAGGAGGTTGTGACTTCGGTAAAATTATATTAATAAATTACTCCGATCAGATATTATAATATATACGCAATAAAAATGAAATTGGATTTTAGTTTGGACTCAATTGATTCTCTTTTCATTTAGACTTACCCAGCTCTGGTGGAAGGGCTGGAAATTCGTAGATATGTTCGCAGGTATTCTTGCTGTTTGGAATACAGAATCCAAACTCAAAATCAAAAGTCTTTAAAAGCTTGTCTCTAAAAAAGTGTCGTTCTATCATTCTGAATTTATTAACAGGACGAGATCCGACCATAAATTCAACAGTAGCTCCGACTGTTTTCAGTTTTAAAAACTGAGGGGTAAATTGATATCGGACAAATCTTCCTGTATTTGGATCACATCCTCCTGCCTCATCCGCCTCTACGTCAGGATCCGGATTACTTTCACATTCTGTAATATAAAAAATAAAATGAAAGTCATGTTACTATGAATAAACTTATAGTCTTTTAAAAAAGAAAAAAGAAAAAATACATCCTCCAGGAACTTGGATCTATATACTAGCCTGTGGCAGGAGGTTTGGCAATTTCAAATAAGACTGTTCCCGTTTCTAAATCTCGTATTTGAAATCTAGTAAAGTCTATATCGTACACATTTGCTTCGGGTGAACATAAGTACTCTGAAAAATGAAATATGATAAATATTTAAAATCGTGTAATTATTATCTGTTGTGAAGTGTTTAGGTTTCTAAGGCTCGTGTTTACGAAAATGATAGATAATATTTAATTGTTAAGTGGTGGTTTACTGTCTGTAATTGTAGGCATGTGTAGAACCATGTCTGGAGTAACAGGCTCGCTGTCAAATGCTCCGTTCCCATTATTTTCGTGTACAATAGTTGGAGTGACTTGCACATTGGTCCCACTTGTTTTATTTCTGCTTACTAGACTCATTTTTTGTTTAAAGATCTTTAACTTTATTTTCTAATAATATTAACGATGATCAACCTACGATACAGCTACTAATTACGCGCGGTTTAGATTGTCTATTTTCAACTAATAACATCCATTAGGCTCAAGTATTTCAACAACTTTGACTAAAAAATTTGACAGCTACTAGTTTGACGTTCGGCGGATTGATTTTGACGCGACTCGTTCCGTCTCGCCGTTCTCTTTCCATGGAAAATTGGAATCTTATCGTACAGGTTTAACAGACACGAAATTCCCTAGGAAAAAAGAAATCAAAACTCTCGCACTATTACAGAACGATTTTAATGCGCGCGCAGGACCCAAACCACGACACAACCATAGAAGCGGTGACGTTACCAACGATACGGGAGACGGCGGTCATATTTTCATACGTGGCTCGGCGATATTTCGCGATTATTTCATACCAGAATAAATAATTTATGAATGAAAAATGAATCTTATACTCTGTAATATATTTATACTTATTTGGTGTGGATATGCAAGTGCCTATTCAATAACAGTCGACGCTCACGCCGAAGAATGCTTTTTCGATAAGGTTGAATATGGCACGAAAATGGGTAAGTTTTTGCTATCTTCATTACTCTTAAATTACACTTTTACAACTAACCAAGGTACGGAGAAAGTTTCTAATACTAAATACGATTTGCATTTATTACTGATCTCCCACTCCATTTCTTTTGCATCTTTCCACAATCAAAAATTCCCAATAAGTTTGGCTCTAATTTCATAACCGTCTTTGATTCCTTCTTCAACTACGTATCACCTTTGTATCATTCTTAAGTTATGCTAATCATAGCAAGTTTAAAAAAATTATCTTCGGTTTTTGTCTGACCGCTTCGCTGTATTATTCACTATAGGATATTCTCTTACAATTACTTTATGCAATTGCTTTAATTATTCGAATTTTATATTTAGGTCTCATGTTTGAAACATCGGAAGGAGGATTCCTCGATATAGATGTAAAGATTGTTGGGCCAGATGGAAAGGTTATATATCAAGGAGAAAGAGAAACGAATGGAAAATATACATTTTCTGCTCACAGCGCGGGTGTATATACTTACTGCTTTGGAAATAAGATGAGTACAATGACACCTAAGGTGGTAATGTTCAATATGGACATTGGCGAGTCTCCCAAACACGGAGGTGATGGTGGTGACGCCGAAGCTCAAGAAGGTGATGCATCTAATCACGGAAAATTAGAAGATATGATTCGTGAACTCAGCTCTAGTTTGACCGGAGTTAAACACGAGCAAGAATATATGCAGGTTTGTATTGTATAATGTGAAATCTTCTATAATTACAGAATGTAGCAAGCAGTACCCACAGAATATGCATTTTCAGACTTTTCTTTAATTATACTTCTGATTTATTGGATAACTTTGAAACCCTTTAATTTCCTGAAGATCTAATCCGGGTCATTCACAATGTTTCAGGTGCGAGATCGAATTCATCGTGCGATCAATGAAAGCACCAATTCTCGAGTGGTGATGTGGTCCTTTTTTGAGGCATTAGTATTAGTTTGCATGACCTTAGGTCAGGTGTTTTACTTGAAACGATTCTTTGAGGTTCGACGTGTAGTTTAACGCAGTCTAATGTGATAGCGAAAGTTTGTTCAAACTTATTGTATGTTATTTGTTTATTCTTTTTTTATATGTAATTAAATTATACTAATCATATAGATCTAATAATACATCGACCTTTTCAGACATAAAAAAAACCTTTTGTACAGTCTATTTATAATAATTTAGCACTGCTTCAGTTTATTTTTTCCGGATTTATTATGTAACAACTGGTGTTGTAAAACTTAAGGACAGGAACAACAGTTTATACACAATCAAATGTTAAATGAGGGACAGCAAGCTTTAAGACTGGTGAATAATATTTCATTCAAACACACGAAGAAAAGAAAATATTTTCATTTACCACATTTATTTATCATTTCTCAATACTCGATACCTACAGCATAGTCGATAAGTTCTAAATTCTCTGTTTGTAAATTAATCATTCATTCAATGGTAGGGTCCCATGGCTTATCCGGTCTATGCATGTCCCAAGGATAAGGTTTTTTGTATCTAGATGGTTCCTTCAATTGAAGTCCTCCGTTTTCTAGTTCTTTAATGAAAGACTCCAATTTTCCACCCTCAGGTGCCTCCAAGTAAGAATTAACAAAAGTTATCCCAGACTCCAGACAGCGTTGGGCCAGTACTCTTCCCAAGTTTATATACGCCGCAGAATCTGTTAACCTTTGAAAACATTTTATCTGTATTGGAATTGCTTTAGCTTTGTCATTTACATTATTAGGAATGAATTAAACCTGTAAAGGTGCTTCTTGAAGGCCCATTCTCTTGTTGAGGCTGTGATTACTGGTCCACGTTCAAAATGATATATTTCTGCCGTCACGTGACGCGCTGTCCTCCTTACCTTCAGCCTAAATTCAAAAAATAGAAATAAAAGAAATTTTTTTTTTCTAGAGATTGCTATCCACACGGCGTCTTTGGGTCAGATTTCTAGCGCTAATTATTGTTGATTCTATTTTTTCGCCAGTGTGACTAGTAGGTGGATATAATTAGCTTACGTGTGCCAGTATTCGCGAACTTGTCGGTCCAGATGATAGCCACTAGGTTTTCTCGCGATTCGAAGCAGTTCCAAGTTCCTTGGGTTTCGGTTTTTTACCATACTACAGTTTTCTAATAATTCTGCGTTTCCGTGAATTTTTCGACATCCATTTCTGAACGAGACATTCGCAGACCCCAGGGTCTTGAAAACTACGTTCATTTTAATTTCTTTTTAAAATATGTTATTAGTTTTATCACTAAGTTACATAAAAAACTTTCATTTATTCATGTATTTATTTATTAACTAGTTTAAGGTTATGTGAAAATAACTAAAGCAGAATGCATGTAATTTAGACACAAACTATGCATTGAATATCATAAGAAACTTGTATATAAAATTGGGCATCCTTCCAGAATCCGTACAAGTTAGACATTACTAATGTCACGGCAGCTTACCAATGTCAATACGTAATTGGAGTACTCCCACGGTAAAAAGGGGAGAGGATTTCCCGGAGTGTGTGACAAAAGAAAAAAGTAGAAAAATCGAGACACTCTACCACGCACTCTATGGCAAATGATATATTCTGTTATTTCTGGATTGCTATAAGAGTAGGGAAACGAGACAAACTGGTACTTCACAAAATTTCATCATTGACAATTGCCAGTTGGACATTGTCTGTGTTACATAAAGTCTAGTGCTGGATCGCGAGTAAAATAATATCAAAGATGAGTGAAGAAGAGGGTATGACGTGCGATAATTGGTAAGAAATGTCCAACACTATATCATACTGTTAATAATTATTTTAAACATGAACGTAAACAATGGTTTAAAGACAGGCCTATTAACCTTAATTACTGACAGAAGCTATTTATAATGCATGAAAAAAACTACTTCATTTATAATACGGTACATGACGAACGTAAAATCTCTAAAAATAAAAAAAGAAACGCAATTTCCATTTAACATAAATGATCATTTTGTTTCAGCAAATTGAAAATTGCGTCTCAGAATTATGTTATGCACACGTTACATTGCGCCCGACATTTAGAACTTTGTAATAAATGTGGAGAACCGGTGCCCAAGGGTACATTGAGTGAACATATTAGCACTGAACATGCCAATGAAAATTGTAATGTCTGTGGAGAAAATATGGAGAAAGGACTTTTGGAAAAACACGCACAATTAGATTGTCCAAAACGCTTGGTTCCCTGTCTTTATTGTGAGTTGGAGTTGCCCTCTAGCGAAATGATTGCACATGCAGATTACTGTGGCACTCGAACTGAAAAATGCACAGATTGTGGAGAGTTCGTAATGCTTAAATATACACAGCTACATTTGGATTCAAACCATAAGTTTTTAAAGCTAGAAGATGGTAGGTAGCAATCTAATATTCAATCACAATTTTTTCTCAGTTTGTACACTTGAGAATAACAAAACGATTCAATACTCTAACATAGTTTTACACACTTCTTTATTCCAGTATTAAAAAACGTGACAATCATTGCTCTATGCATACTCAACTCAAACATGTTGCATAATGTCTTATCTGTGTGGTTCTTTCCATATCACATCACCCAGACTGACAATCAGAAGTTGACAATTTCCCACACCTATGGAATTCTCTCTTCAAGTTATACTAATTAAATGAAAAATTCACGCCGAATATTAGAAGTTTAATGAATTTTTCTCATAAATCAGTACTTGGAATATATTTTATTATACTACTAGTTATGCTTCTTGTTTGAACACCTGTAGAACCTTATTTGCTTCTTGAAATTATCTCGGGAATTCAAATCCATTGTTAAAATGATCGGTTTTTTGATTTCTTGACGCAAGAAACTGGTGCTAAAATTCAAAGAAAATTTGATTAGCATAACTTGAAAGAAGTAAAAGCTGTGTATCTTGATAGACATAATGTTTAGTCTCAAAAGTGTTAATACAATGAGGTGTTCACAGACATTTTCAAATAATAAGATAACATTTTCTGTTTCCAGAACCAGGACCAAGTGCTTCTTGGGAGGAAAGTGGAGCTACCGCATTTAAGCTAGAAAAAAAACCTCTGGAGAGTGGGGAGGCAACACTTTTACCTTGTGAATTTTGTGACGGTATGTTCACACCTCGAGAATTGAGACGGCACCAGGTATCATGCACGCTCGGTTGGCGTACAACTATTCCTGTACTTAGAAGAATCTCAACTATCCAATGTGAAGTTTGTGGAAAATCAATTGCCTCTAAAGAGTACGAAGCTCATTCTATACTATGCGAATCACCAAATCTACCTAATCGATCAAGCCCACTAAATACAAGCGTAATTCCATGCGATATATGCAACAGGAGAGTTTCCGTTGAAGAATATGAAACGCACCATAATCAGTGCTCAAAATATCCAATGACTTTGCTATCGAATGACAAACAGTCAGCTTCTCGACATAGAAAAAATTCTGTAATTCCTTGCGATGTCTGCAACCAGTCTATTTCCATCGACGATTATCAGAGGCATCGTATTTTCTGTGTTCAGCCCGTACTTCGTACTTCATTGAGCAATGATCACTTATATTCAGTTAATGATTCGGCGTCAAAATTGCCGTGCGAATTTTGTGAGGAATCCTTCAGCCTAGATACACTAGCGGCGCATCAGATTTGTTGCTCGCCCATAGGCCAGCGAACTAGTATACCCTGTGAACTTTGTGGAGAGTTGAAATCTCTCACTGAGCTTTTAGAGCATCAATTAAGATGTAGGGTTTCAGGGGATGTTTAATGTTTAGATTAGGATTGAAATTTCAATAAAGTATATTTATGCTATGGGATTTTGTGATATTTTTATTTAACTAGTTAGGAAGTTACTTTATCCGCTGATACATGTGTTCGTATAATATTTGTGAGGTATTGAAGACTATAGCATGCATGTCACGAAGACTCCTTCACTTTTCCACCTCATATTTGTGCTTTATGTCTTTCCATTGTTTCTGCAACAATAAGAAAAATCGTTAATTAAAAAAACGGACTTAATCGTGCTAAGAACCGTTGAAGAGTGATTGACGGCTTCTGTCGTCAGTAATTTGAATAAAATTTGATCAAGGGATTGATTCTAACCTATCCTAGTCTCTGTTTAACCTTGTTAATCAATTTTCGTTTTAATTTGCTAGAATCGAATGAAAAATTATTCCGCATATAGATAGATCGGGACTTCGAATAAGATATAGTTGTGTATTATTCTACTTACTCCTTTGTTAATATTGTCAAAAATGCTTCTCGCTACGACGTCGAAAGAACGTTCGAAGACGAACGCACCTCCTAATATTGCAAGGGTAAATGTCGAAGTGCGCCTGCACAGGGCGTTATAAACCGTCGTTGTGAAACCAGCCATTTTGACCTGTTGACACGATCAGAAACAATCTATTATAAACTTTTAATAAATTTTGTTCAATAAAATCTACTCGACCATCGACACCCTTACGTAAATCTTCCTTGAGCAGACGGCGGAGGACAGACGACAGTACGGCTCTAGGGATTTTCGCAATTTTCTGCTACTGCGTTGCGTACCAAATACAAGAAAAATAACCCCATATTTTCAACGTTCTAAAATTTATAATAGCTAAACTATGTAATGATAATTGTCTTGTGGCATATTAATGAGAAAAAACTACGTTTATTTTAATATAAAGTGAAAAATTATAGTGAATTTGAATCTTGCTCATTGCGGAATCAAACCAGTTTTTTTTATCCCCTTCACAACGGGCGTACCGACATCTAAGGAATTCCAATTAGGGTTACACATCTAGTTGTATTGATGTTTGTCTGTGGTTTGATAGTTGATATCCACTCGTGCCCGAAGCCCCGAAGGACTCCGACATACACCGAAGTAGCGAGAGGAAGTTTCGTCTTGTGGTTGTGTTGTTGTTAGCCTTCCTCCGCGAACAGTGATGCGAGGGGAGCGTAGCTAGGTAAAAAGAGTGCGAGAAGATACGGCTGAGGTGGTGATAATGGGTAATCAGGTAATACGGGGTGGGAATGGAGCCCATAAGAAGCTTAACGCGGCAGCAACAACAACAGGGAACGATGTTAACGCGAAGAAAGTCATGTCACGAACTTCTTCTGGGGCCGACATTGAACATATACCACACACGCAACTACTACCCATTGACAAACTCGCCAAGGTAAGTGTTATTACCTTTTCGGAAAATTGATTATTTGCATATTATTTTATTGAAAAATACACCACACGCGAAAGTTGTGTATAATTCTGCCATAAACAATACTTCGCTTTCCGAATATTCATTAATAAACACATTATCTCTTTTTTTTTTATTATCCCTAAAGCAACAATTCGTGACATATCGTTCGGCGTCGTGTTATGACAGTCGTCTTATCGTCGTAATTCCTCATATTTTTCATTATCAGACAATTACAAATCCGAGAAAATAACGGACGGTGAAAAATTTGACTCACAATATCTATCGAAGATTGTTATCAAAGTTTTATCAGTACAAGCTCAGTTAATAAACCCTCAAAATGTCAGATCCGTAAACCGATCTGGATTTGGCACGAGATGTTATTGATATATTCATATTTTTAGAATGTGAAAAAAAAACTGCTGCAAATTATTTACTTTTTTTTTAGATTCTAACTGAAAGATCACATCAGGAGGAAGGAGTGAACGGAGTTACGGAGGACGTATTCAGGCGATATGTATTTCCACAGTATTCCGACTTTGCAAACAAACTTTATTCCTTTCTTCATCGTCAGTCTAAAGCTACGACAGCTCATCTTGGTATATCGGCATTCAAACAGCAAGCAGAACGCTTTCTTTCTATCATGAATGATCAGACTATTTTGGAAAGTTATGTTAAAATGTACGCCAAGGAAAGTATCGGCATTACTTCTGATGGATTGAAAGATTTGCTGATGGTTACTTATCAGTTGGCTTTGGACAGCTCTAGCGGCGGACCACAACGTTGTCCGCATATTCATCGCACTGTTGATGCAGTCATTACTTCTTGTGTTAGTAAACTCCACTGCTTCATATTATTTTTTGATCATTTCAATCGAGTACCTGGATCCAAGAACAGCTTGAGTCAGCTGCTGAATAGAAATAGGCAAAATCATGGTCTCTTGGGTGGTCTAAACAAAAATAAGCAAAATTTATTGATTGAAATTGAATTCCTTTTCAGTTTGGGGTATTTGAAACTTGTTTTTAACATTAGTGAATTCTGAGAACAATTTTTTCGAGGTTTTTGAAACTCAAAGTCAAGGGCTGTTTTCTTTGGCAACTGTTCTTGGCTACTAAGTCCTCACCTGGTATCGAGAGAGGCTTTTCTACCTTTGATTTTATCTATTGGAAGCTCTGAGACCAGATGGGTTCTTCACCTATTGTGTTGATATTCAAGTAGAATCGAAATCGTCAATCGCTGTTGTATTCAACCAGGGACTTTAATCAGGATTTCATTCCAGTTTCACGGCAAAGAAGTTCTGTCTGTGAGTTACGTGAGTAACTGGCTATGGCAACATTGTCCTCGACTCTTTAACGGTCTGCATCGTTATGTCGTTCACGTTTTTACCACTGCGTATCGAAACGGGCCTACCTTGCTGTCTGAAGCACAATCGCGAGCATTCTTGGAACCAGCTACACCAGTTTTGGAGCAATGTGCACCATTTGATGGGCCCAAACCCCTCCTCCCGCTCAGTCATGTCTGGCTACTCTCCGGAACCCTGTCTTCTTGTTACACGCAGGTAAATAGGTATTATGGAGATTTAACTGTGAGCATAATTTGAAAAGAAAACCAGAAGCTTTCCTTCAACATGAGTTGAAATACTGCAATTATCATGTTTACTGGTAGAAAAATAAGAAGCAATGACAGACAAGGTTATTATTGAATTTAATGGTGAACTTGAAACTGTGACATTTATTTGAATAGACTGTGACCACTCCTGGAGAAGGTACTCAAGCTCTGATAGCAAAAATGGCTGGAGCTACGTACCCGAGTCATTGGACTCTCCTTTACAACAGCGGTCAGCACGGCGCAGGAGCAAATCGTTTTATACATCATGTGCTTGGATACAAAGGACCTACTCTTTTGTTTTTGCGTGGTGTGTCTCCCGAGGAAGGAGGAGACCGGCCAACGTACTGTATATGCTCAGCGGTTGAATGGCGCGAGTCTCATCAATATTGGGGTGACGAGGATTCTATGGTTATAGAATTATTGCCTAATTTCAAGGTCATAGAAAGAGGACCCAAGCTAGTCTATTTAAATACAATGATACGTGGCTATCCGCAAGGTGTGAGAGCCGGTAGCGATCCTCGAAACCCTTGTGTTGATGTTGATCAATCTTTTCAATGGCTTAAACTCACTGGTGTACCATACCGTCTTGATAGCTTAGAAGTTTGGGGATGTGGAGATAGAAAATCCAGGTAATAAATTTCAGTATTTAGGTATTTAAATTCATTTTTTATGCATTCAATGAATGTGTAATAGCGAATCTTATGAAATCTAATAGGATCCTAAAAATCTTGTGCTATTTATTATAAAATTTCATGAGGTCTTTTTGCATATGTTATGCAGTTCTACGATATTCTGTTCTCTGAAACTGTGATGAACTTCACTGGAAACCCATGAAATCCTGTGATGAATATCATAAAATGCAATAAAATTATATGAATTTTAGTTAACTATAATGAAATCTTTAACACAACTTGTTGAAATCAATAAGCTTCCATGAAATCCGATTAGCTTTATTGAAATCATATTATGTGAAGTAAAAAATGAAAAATTATCTTTCAGAATTGAAAAAAAAATGCTTTTTTTTCGCCGACATTTTATTATTTATAGTTCGTTCTGCCATTGAATTGTTTCATGTACGAATATATGATTGTAATATTCAAATTAATACCCGATGAACTTTTCAGGGAAGTACAGCTAGAAATCAAAAAGTGGCAAGTCAAGGAAGCAGAGAAGCAGAGGGTGGTAAAAATGAGTACGACAGATTGGTTGGATCACCCGGATCGTTATCTTCTGGAACTTGGTGGACGGACAACTTACAATAACGCGGGTAGCTAGATTAATTGACATCAGCGCTTCTTTAGTCCTGTACATATGTACATACATATTGTTATATCATCCTCGTTATTGCCAAATGATAAGCGGCCCAGCTATTCCTCATACAGAGAGTCAATATAAATGTCCTACAAAGAGATTGGACATAGGTAAAAAAAAAAACACAGTAAAGGAAAAAAGAAAAAAAAACACTTAGTAATTATTGTTTAGTACAGTGTAATGAAACGTGCACAAACGCTAGGACTCAAAAGTATTTATCTATTAGGTAAGACTGCCTTAGTATTTGAAAAGTAGGGTCCTCGGTTATTTTTATTTCATTTTTTATTTTTTACTTTAACAGTAAAGTATTTCCTAATGGTACTCAAACTATTTCCAAAGCACAGCCTCTGTTGAGTCTTGAATTGGAAATTTGTTGAACTTAAAATTACTTAGCTTTCGAAATTGCTCAACATTTTACATGTATGCAGAGATGAACAAGAGGATGGAGAACCTACTGTTATAATAATATGCTTATTAGCGAAATGATAGTATTTTTAAAGGGCAGAAAAACTTAACGTTTTTTAAAACGTAGGTAATTATATTACGTATATGAAACTGTTCGGTTTAAGTGCATTAGAAATAAATCTTTCAATTATTTCTTCAATGCCAAATAGATTAAGTGACTGTTTTAATGAATTTTTTGATGTCGTTTATTTTATGTTACCGGAGATATAGTGTGTTTGCAATTTAAGGATTCGCAGTTTTGAGATATTGAAAGAAACCTAATGCACCTTCGGCCACCCCTACATCCTATGTCCATAATCTTACTTAAGAATCTGTGCAAGTCTTAATTAGCTTTTATTATAACTGTTAATTATTATTTTTCTTTTTCTTATCATAAATCCACGCGACGGCCTTAATACTTGACTCAAGTCTATGACTTTGAGCAATGAAAACATAATTATTGTACAATCTAACTTATTATCGACTATCGATAATGTACTTAACCATTGGGTATTGGACATTCCCATGCAGGAGCAAGATGATTTCCGCTTTCCTTTGTTAAATAATATACACACATTGACTTGTTATAGTGATTCTTTATTATTGTAAACCATGTACTTAATGCCAAGTATACAAAACTTATTAAACTACTATTACTTTTAACGCTATCGTCGTTGAATACAGGGCGTCTACAGTTAAATAAAGTATTTGAAAAAAGCACTGAATTTTATAAACGTATGTTTATATTATTTGTAGGATTCATTGATATCAGAATTAATTTGTGAATTTTCAGTAAACAACGCGGACAAGGTATTATTGAAATTCAACCATCAATAGTTTCTTTTCAATGAACGGCCAGGCTTTACAGTCGTTTTAATTCGTTATTTGATGAAAAAATATGCTAAATTTCAACGTGTAATTTGCTAAATATACGAAGAAGTGAACTATTTTCCGCTCGAAATTAGATATCAGCAGTTTCAGCAGTTTGCTAATTGAAAATATCAAATTTCAACTCCGTTTAAACTCTTACTTTTTTCATATATCTAATTCAGTAAATTGAACGACATTATAAATTTTGTAAATAACGCAGAGCAATTGCTTGTAGTTTTTAAAGTTAAAATCAAAACGAAAAATATCCCAAAATTGAAGTAAGAATATTTTTTATTCAATTAAACAGTTTTTTTTTTTGTTCTACTTCTGCTTTTATGAAATCAAATCCTAGATAAAGAATAATAAAATCTTAAGGTGAGACCCCAATTTGTAATTTCCTAATAGCCAACTGTTATTTCTGGTATAAATTTTCTCCGTGTTTAATAATTGAAACACAAACCATCATGGAAAAAGTATAAGAAATTTACGACGACTGTAAAGTCATGTTGAAAATGATTGTAATATGAAATCGAAATTCTGTAGACACCCTGAAGTATATTGATATCATTTTACTAGGCCTATCTAAGATTTCCTATTGATTGCCTTCCCTGATTTACCATTGGCGTTATATGATAATATGACTGTCAATAGTCTCTTTACTACAAGTAAGATAATATGTCAGGAATACAGAATGAATTATTGTCTTTAATAATGATACAATGATATACAATTGTGGCTGACAGCGGTGCTTTTCAATGTATTATCTACCGCATTTATAAATTACGCAATACAATATACAATATTGAGTATGAAGAAACATAGATATAATAATAAATTGAGACTGAATTGTTTCGTCCTCGTATACCTATACCTATCTAAAAGTCGGTAACAACTTAAGGTAACTATATCCAATTCGTTCCGAGTAAAAAATTACGTAATAATTCGTTTTACGATATTCAGTCAACGCTATGTAACGCTATGTATTACAAATTGTTATTTTTAAAATGACCGCGCTTTTTCCGGCCATATTTCCATTCATTTCGAGCGCGCGCAGATCGTGTTTTACCAAAGTGGGAGCGCGACGTTGGAATGGCGGCGGGGGCGGGGGAGAGAAAGAGGTCTTTTCCAAAAGCGTGTGCCGCCTGTCATCGGAGGAAAGAGTCCCCGACGTTAAATTCCCGCGTTATCGCCTAACGTTCTATCAATAGTAAGATCAATGATTATTTATCAATTACCCATTTTCACTATCTAATTACATATATACTTGAGGGTTGTATACAAGGTGCGCGCAAGTGAGAAAGAACATCAATAGGGGGTTGGGGTGGGTGTCCGTGCGTGCGAGAGGGTGCGCATTGCCAAATAAGGCGTTGCAGGGCGGTTTCCGGTCCCCGGGTGCTGGGTGTCGCCATCCCGCGGTAACCCGTACAATCTTACAAATCTCGATTAAACTGACACACGGGAACTAACACTCTGTATATACGGGCACCACTTCCGTTAAGTGGAAGAGGTTTAAACACGTCTTAAATATCATATGTATACTGATTAATATTATTCTCATTTTAACTATTTATATTTAAACAACCGCTTTAGCGCTGACGGTTTGAAAAATCTATTTTTAAATCGGGGGATGATACATGCAGCGGCCATATACCCGCCTACTACGTAATCATTATTTTATTACAATGATAATAGAAAATAATAAACTGTACAAAGTTTCTTTCTTTAGTTCGTTGCGGTTTCGGTGCTCGACGAGGGATGGGGCGGGGTTAACGGGGGAAGGGAGTAAAGATAGGCGCGGAAATTATTTTTAGGTTAACTTTTACTGCATCATTTATTTATATTTACTATTTTATTCATTTTTTCTGTTATTATTTACAGGTCCAGTAGTAGGTAGCTGATTTAGGCATGTCTTTTCGTGTGGTACGAAGCAGTAAATTCCGTCATGTATACGGTACTGGCTTAAAACGAGAACAATGCTACGATAATATCAGAGTATCAAAATCATCTTGGGACTCGACATTCTGCGCGGTCAATCCAAAGTTCCTCGCAATAATTGTTGAGTCTGCAGGAGGTGGTGCTTTCATCGTACTTCCCCATAACAAGGTGGGTCTATGTACGTCTAAATTATGCATCGCTTTTCTTATACATTATTATTTTTAACAAACAAATAACATCCCTAAATATCATAAAGAACATTTTTTCCCTCAAATCTTTAATATTTCATCTTTTTTGAATTCACATTTTCTCGTTTGTTTGTTTCTTTTTCTTCTTCTTATGGACGGACCATAAATAGTCATCAATGATCTATAAGCAGGTGAGTCATCATTGTGCGATTGTATTTTTTTCAAACTTGTGAATGTGAATGCCTCGAGCTAATCTTAGATTATGCTGTAAACAAGATCAATTTGGCATTCTTTTTTTATCTATATTACACTCTCTTCAGCTATTTCACCACTTTTCAAACTCCTTCAGTATGTAGATACTCAAGCTCAGTATATTTCCAACAATTTATATCTGTACAAGTAGAATCTATTTACAGACACATGCATGAGCGACGTTGTTGATTATTTTTTATCCAAAGAAACCACATTCAAAGAATTCCTAGGAGAATAATTTCACTCGTCAGATGTATTATTTGCAACAAGTTTATTGATCATATTAATCTTAAGTTGTGAAAAAAAAATGGTGTGAATATATACAAACATTTTGGAGTTGTAGCACTCCTGACATAAAGGCAGTCGACTGTTCTGTATGAGTAGTTGTTTTCTAGTTCACCATACATGCTTAAACGAAAAAGAAACTGGGGTTATTTCGAGCATTAAATTCAAGTTCTGATCGATTAGTAGAGAATAAGTGCTCCATTTGTTAGCCGAAAATGTAGTAGGTAGAATGTGAATTTCAAGTCTATTTGTACCTTGGTTTTTGAGATGTACACTGTTTGAAAAATAGGGATTCATGAGGAATAAATTAACGTTCAAGTTTGCGATACTAATTTTTCGTTGGATATAGCGCTAAAGTTTGATCTTGTCCCTGGTTCAATTTATAACTGGGAGATACAAAGCCAATAAACTAAACTTGCTCCATAACAAGTGCCTTCTGAGGTAATTATCCTGTTGCAAAATCTTCTGAAGAAATATACACTCTTTTCAGAGCTTTGATGATAGTGGATTATACAAGGGTCGAGTGAGATCAGAGAAGTTGGGCAATCGTGATAGTTATGATATTGGCAGTTATACAATTCGATAGCTTGCTGCAAAAAGGAATTGAGGTCACTTTTGAGTTACATTGAAAAAAATAATGAACTATTTTTGCATTTGGTATGGAAATATTGTTGGAAAAACTCAGCAGTAACTTGACAAAATTAGAAAATAGAGTGAATGGTTTTACATTTTCAAAACAAAATCCGAAAACTTGTTGCCATTTTTAATTAAAACTTGAAACAATTATTTATCAGAAAATGAATGGCAATGAAAAGTTTCGACCAGATAATGATCACACTTTGATCGAATGTAATGAATCTCAGAATCATTGTGAAACAGTTTTACATATTTATTACAATGAGGTTTTACATAAGTACTCTCATGATTTGCCAATAACCACAATCTGCTGAAATAGTGACGTGGGGTCCTTTCTGTCATGAGCCATTGAATAGTACAACTCGTTTCATCATCTCGTTGTCTTTTTCAAAAGGTTTCAAATTTATTCCTCTTCTCATTTAACTCGAATTTGTTCGACACTTCGTTTTTCTTAATTTGATTGATAAAAGAATGACTGCATTTGTCTTGGCGACAAAGTCCTTGGAAAGGTCTAGATTTTTCATTGATGTATTTTTTTGCACATCCTCACTAGTACTAGAGTATATTTCACTGTTCTGATGGCTGTTTTGAACTACAGAGAACTGATACTGCACTCATTTTACTACACAATTCCAAACTACCCAAGGAATCCTAAGATATTTATAAAATTGACAAACTTGTAAAGCTAACAATTCTCAAGTTCAAGACTAATGGTATAAATCAACTTAAACAGGTGGGTAGAATATCAGCGGATTATCCTCTGGTGGGTGGACACAAGGGACCAGTTTTAGACATAGCATGGTGTCCTCACAACGACAATGTGATAGCTTCAGGGTCGGAGGACTGCGTCGTAAAAGTCTGGCAGATTCCAGATGGTGGAATATCTCGCACTCTTACGGAGCCTGTGGTAGATTTACAGCTACATCAACGAAGAGTAGGTCTGGTATTGTGGCACCCGACCGCTTTGAACGTACTTTTAACAGCGGGCTCTGACAATTTGGTAATCATTTGGAATGTGGGAACCGGCGAAGCCTTGGTGCGCATCGACTCCCATCCTGATGTTGTATATTCTGCTTGCTGGAATTGGGATGGGTCAAGATTAGTCACTACTTGTAAGGACAAGAAAATTCGGCTTCTCGAACCTAGAACCGGAGAGGTTCTTGAAGAAGCCATTGCTCATGAGGGAACCAAAGCAACGAGGGCTATTTTTCTAAGGTACTATAAAATTTTCACTCTTTCAAAATCTTGACAATTTCATGCATATCGATGCGAACCTGATATAAAGAATCAGATGATCTGATCTTATAATTTAGACAAGATTAGATAAATAAGTTGGAAAATTTCAAGTTCCTAATATCGCAGGCTTTAGATGAACATTAGATAAGTGTAATGCGTAGTTCACTAATTAATCACTTCTACATTTGTTCATTACGCGATTATTATTGTGTTTGTCATAAATTCCACATTTGATTATCGAATCCTAGTTTTTAGAGCTGTTTTAAAGTAGGCATCTATTGTCGTGATGTTGATAAGGGTTCAGATGAGATAGTGCCGATTAATTTCACTCAAACATAGTAATGACAAAAATTTGTTTCTCTAAGAATTATGCAATGTTTATTAACTAGGATTCAGTTTCTGCCTATTTCTATATCCCAAATTGTTGTCTTAGACTATAATTAATCTTTCCACAGGGGTGGCCTGATTTTCACGACTGGGTTCAGCAAGATGTCTGAGAGGCAATATTCTCTGCGCGCCCCAGACATGCTAGGCGAGCCTATAGTAATGGTGGAGTTGGACACGAGCAATGGAGTCATGTTTCCGTTGTATGATCCTGATACAAACTTAGTCTTCCTTTGTGGCAAGGGTGATTCTGTGATTCGCTATTTTGAAATCACTCCGGAACCACCCTTCGTTCACTATATCAACACCTTCCAGACTCCAGACCCTCAGCGAGGAATAGGAATGATGCCAAAACGTGGCTGCGATGTCAACAGCTGCGAGATCTCCCGCTTTTATCGTCTTAATAATTCTGGCTTCTGCCAAGTCATCTCTATGACTGTACCCAGGAAGGTATTGAAAAAAAAAGATCTCATTATATTAATATCTAGATTGAATAGGTCGCAAACATATTTACCAATTGCTGAAGAGATTTGTTAAGAATATTGAACGATTTTACGTAATTCATATGAATTTACAACAATGTTCTGCAGTTATTTATACCTATATGTGGATCTTGCACCAAATGTATATGTATATCTATATATCTATTTGCTCGTGCAGTCGGAGCTGTTTCAAGAAGATCTTTATCCCGATACTCCGGGACATGCGGCTGCCATTACTGCCGAAGAATGGGAAACTGGCTCAGATGCTGAACCGATATTGATTTCGCTGAGGGATGGTTATCAGCCAGCAGCAGCGAAAGGGGAACTTAAGGTGCATAAGAAGGCCAATGTGTTGGGCAAAGGTGGTAAAGCTGGTGCTACAGCATTGTCAAATACACAATCAGCTGCTGTAGGTGTGACGGTAAGTGTTTATGAATACAACTTTTATATTAAACCTAATTTTGATATGATTGAATTATGCTTTAACAGAATTTCTTTCACATATACATTGAAATAAATGAGTTTGTAAAATTCCGACGTCATGTATTCATCGATATTCTTCATTGTTCCTTTAGGAGGATGTGTTGAAGGAGTTTGCAGAAGAGATAAAGAAGTTGAAGGCCGTTATCGTGAAGCACGAAGGAAGAATTCGTGTTCTTGAGGCCGCAGCTGCTCTGCAAATGAAAGAACAAGAGAGAAATGAAAAAGCATCGACTCCTACCCAAAAGGAAGTTTTAGCTGCCGACGAGGTATAATTCGTCTGGAACTGTATTTTTACATGAACACAGAACGAATACCGTATATTATTTAATATTAAATGATCGTATTATATTTTGATATGACAATTTGTGTAAATACTAGGTACTAGCCGATTTGCGCGTTTTGCAGCTTTGCTACTATTTTTATTATTTATTGTGCATCCAATCATCGAATCTTCTTCATATTTTTATTATTATTTCTTACTTTTTCCTTTTCACTCAAATCATTTTTTTCTAATCGATTATCATTCATCGGTCGTTACCTATTATTGCTGTTACCATATTATATTATACATGTTATAATTTTACATATTATTATTATTATTATTATTATTATTATTATTATTATTATTATTATTTTACATGTACATGTGCGCTGCAAGAGTAATTTTTAATAACAAAATGAGTGCCTAATTTGTACAGACAATACATTTTGCTGTAAGATAACAACAATAAGAGATTTTTCTATTAGAATTTAGTCGTACAAGTCATTATACACGATATTTTCATCCGGATGTGGATGTTTTCGTATTTTGACAGGTAAGTGGTGTAAATTATGATGCGAAAATATTTTATCATTAATATCGTCTAAGTTCCGTGCATGACTATTCTCAATTGTCGATATGTATACATAAATACATAGCGGCTTGATAGACGGATGATATTTTTAGGGTATTCTTTGGCTGCAAGAATAATTACTCTTTTGAGTCATTCTCAAGATATAGTTTAACATGAAGTATAGTAGAAATAAAGAACTAATTGATAATCTGTATGATTAGTGATAATTAGTCATTTCCTAGTGGTAATTAGTAAGTTCAGCGATACAGAGAATTCAAACTAATTTCCGCACGAGTTGGGTGGCTAAAGTAGTTCACCATGATGATATTGAGGCCGCCAGCTCCGGGATAAGATCAGAGAGATCAGTGGATCAGAGTCATAAAATTGCATGGACGTAGGTTACGTAGGAATCACCTACAACCGTGCAAAATTGACATCTGCGGTGCCAAATGGTATCGTCATCTTGCGGACGAATTGTTGAACTAATTTAGTCGGAAACATCTGTGTGCCTTATCATATGTAACCCGCACACCGCAGTAGCAGTTCTTTTGTGTATAATAAGGCGTACCGGAGTAGCGGTGACAGTAGTTCGTCATTTCGACCGCGAGATGGCGATACCATTTGGCACTCCGCTAGCATCAAGCACTGATCTAGTGTAAGAGCACCTGTTGTGGGATCAGTGACCGCCGTAGCGTCGAAGGGTCTAACTGATGGGGGTTGTGTTAATCAAATACGAGTGTGATAGGCATTTCAATAGAAATACATCAAACGCAGATAGTTGTCGCAAAACAGACATTTTACTCATTGACGCAAAAGATGCGTCATGTTTACCTATTTGAGTAATTGACTAAAAGGCACTGATGTTACAACATTCGCCATGACAGTTGGAGAAACTGCTATTAGAGTCAAACATCTCCTTGAAACAAAGATTTTGTTCCATTGCAGAGTATGAGTCGATATCAAACTCAGTCTTTATAAAATCAGCTGTATTAGGTTATTAGGTTCGACAAATCCCAGAACAGCCGAATGGCGGGCAGGAATTGCTGTGGTGAATGCATTTTCAGCTTCTCAAAAATTCGCGAACACCTCCTCGAGTCAGATATTCTTCTGATACCAGGAGCAATTATTTCAGACGAAAAATTTTTCTAATTCCGAAAAACGCTAATATCTATCGATATATAAAGACGTACATGAAGCCACGTATGCATGCCTATACCTATACACATATCCAAAATTTCGGCACACCTCCTCGGGTCAGATGTTCTCCTGATACCAGGAGCAGAAAATTTGCGACTTAAAATTTGTCTAACTCCGAAAAACGCTAGTATTAACAGATATATAGAGACGTGCATGAGGCCACGTATGCATGCCTATACCTATACACATATCCAAAATTTCGGCACACCTCCTCGGGTCAGATGTTCTCCTGATACCAGGAGCAGAAAATTTGCGACTTAAAATTTGTCTAACTCCGAAAAACGCTAGTATTAACAGATATATAGAGACGTGCATGAGGCCACGTATGCATGCCTATACCTATACACATATCCAAAATTTCGGCACACCTCCTCGGGTCAGATGTTCTCCTGATACCAGGAACAGAAAATTTGCGACTTAAAATTTGTCTAACTCCGAAAAACGCTAGTATTAACAGATATATAGAGACGTGCATGAAGCCACGTATCCATGCCTATACCTATACACATATCCAAAATTTCGGCACACCTCCTCGGGTCAGATGTTCTCCTGATACCAGGAGCAGAAAATTTGCGACTTAAAATTTGTCTAACTCCGAAAAACGCTAGTATTAACAGATATATAGAGACGTGCATGAAGCCACGTATCCATGCCTATACCTATACACATATCCAAAATTTCGGCACACCTCCTCGGGTCAGATGTTCTCCTGATACCAGGAGCAGAAAATTTGCGACTTAAAATTTGTCTAACTCCGAAAAACGCTAGTATTAATAGATATATAGAGACGTGCATGAAGCCACGTATCCATGCCTATACCTATACACATATCCAAAATTTCGGCACACCTCCTCGGGTCAGATGTTCTCCTGATACCAGGAGCAGAAAATTTGCGACTTAAAATTTGTCTAACTCCGAAAAACGCTAGTATTAACAGATATATAGAGACGTGCATGAGGCCACGTATGCATGCCTATACCTATACACATATCCAAAATTTCGGCACACCTCCTCGGGTCAGATGTTCTCCTGATACCAGGAACAGAAAATTTGCGACTTAAAATTTGTCTAACTCCGAAAAACGCTAGTATTAACAGATATATAGAGACGTGCATGAAGCCACGTATCCATGCCTATACCTATACACATATCCAAAATTTCGGCACACCTCCTCGGGTCAGATGTTCTCCTGATACCAGGAGCAGAAAATTTGCGACTTAAAATTTGTCTAACTCCGAAAAACGCTAGTATTAACAGATATATAGAGACGTGCATGAGGCCACGTATGCATGCCTATACCTATACACATATCCAAAATTTCGGCACACCTCCTCGGGTCAGATGTTCTCCTGATACCAGGAACAGAAAATTTGCGACTTAAAATTTGTCTAACTCCGAAAAACGCTAGTATTAACAGATATATAGAGACGTGCATGAAGCCACGTATCCATGCCTATACCTATACACATATCCAAAATTTCGGCACACCTCCTCGGGTCAGATGTTCTCCTGATACCAGGAGCAGAAAATTTGCGACTTAAAATTTGTCTAACTCCGAAAAACGCTAGTATTAACAGATATATAGAGACGTGCATGAAGCCACGTATCCATGCCTATACCTATACACATATCCAAAATTTCGGCACACCTCCTCGGGTCAGATGTTCTCCTGATACCAGGAGCAGAAAATTTGCGACTTAAAATTTGTCTAACTCCGAAAAACGCTAGTATTAATAGATATATAGAGACGTGCATGAAGCCACGTATCCATGCCTATACCTATACACATATCCAAAATTTCGGCACACCTCCTCGGGTCAGATGTTCTCCTGATACCAGGAGCAGAAAATTTGCGACTTAAAATTTGTCTAACTCCGAAAAACGCTAGTATTAACAGATATATAGAGACGTGCATGAGGCCACGTATGCATGCCTATACCTATACACATATCCAAAATTTCGGCACACCTCCTCGGGTCAGATGTTCTCCTGATACCAGGAACAGAAAATTTGCGACTTAAAATTTGTCTAACTCCGAAAAACGCTAGTATTAACAGATATATAGAGACGTGCATGAAGCCACGTATCCATGCCTATACCTATACACATATCCAAAATTTCGGCACACCTCCTCGGGTCAGATGTTCTCCTGATACCAGGAGCAGAAAATTTGCGACTTAAAATTTGTCTAACTCCGAAAAACGCTAGTATTAACAGATATATAGAGACGTGCATGAAGCCACGTATCCATGCCTATACCTATACACATATCCAAAATTTCGGCACACCTCCTCGGGTCAGATGTTCTCCTGATACCAGGAGCAGAAAATTTGCGACTTAAAATTTGTCTAACTCCGAAAAACGCTAGTATTAATAGATATATAGAGACGTGCATGAAGCCACGTATCCATGCCTATGCCTATTCACATATCCAAAATTTTTCGCGGGAAAAAGTAACAGTGTATCAGCATGCATACGTGATACGTAAAGTAGACAATCGCAGGGAGGGGAAAGTGGAAGATAACAAAGCTATTGATTATTGGTATATCTGGCAATTTATTGATGGAGAATCGGATACAATATTACTAATTCTACAAATCGTGTACAATTTACAATCGTTTCTTAAAAATAAATGTCTACTGGCATACAAATTACCATAATATAAGCCACATTTGTATTACAATAATGGGCTACTTATGTAACTAATTTTCCAAAGACTGAGTTCGATGTGTACACATTCGTTGCGATTACAATTGGAAAGCAATCCTTAGTGGACGAAGGTGTTTGGACACTGATGGAAGTTTCATCAACTGTAACAGAAGGACGAGTGTTATAATATCGCCATCATTCGGTCAATTATTCAAATAACTACCTATAAGCAAGAAATCTCTTTTTGTCAATGAGTAGTATACATTGTCCATCTCACGACAACTTCTCTGTGCTCAGAATATTTCACTGAGAAAAATATTCAATTTCAGCGGTTTCAGTAAAAAAGTGTTCATTCTGGATACGACGAAATGCTTATTTAGTTATGGTTAACGTATATAAGTTAAGTCAAATAATATCAATTTGTATCAACTCATCTATGATAGCAGTTGGCTAAATTCAACTTATGTTTGTTCACTTCAAATAAATATTCGTACCACCGTAGCCAAATAAACGTTTATAATCTATAACTAAGTATTTCGCTGAGTGCTGTATTGAGATGTCCGTAACATTCGTATCGCGTTAACATAACCCCCATGCGTTCCCTTTGACGCCACGGGGGCCACTGACCCCACGACAGGTGTTCTTATTCTAGGTCAGTACCGGCGCCAGCGGAGCGCTAAATGGTACTGCCATCTCGCGGAAGCATTCACTAACTACTTTTGTCAGTACGCCTTATAATCCGTAAAAGAACTACGAGCCGTGTGCGGGTTGCATATAATTAAGCCTACAGATGTTTGCGGCACTAAAATGGTCCGTGGAAAAACTGCTTTACAGCCAAACACTTTCATATAAGAATTTAGGACTACGTGGTCGCAGGATCAGCAGGGGATTAAAATTAATGCTTTTCTGGCTAATATGTCGATCTTAAGTGTAGTATTTCTACAGTATCAACAACTATCGGCATCTAGAATCGATTCGAAATTCAAATATACTTTGAAGTGTATTTAGCTCCTCCGAATGATTCCTTAGATCTATCACTGGAAGTATTCTGACACCAGAAGCCGCAAAATGACTAATTAAAATGTCGAAGGACGCACGGAAAGAGCAACAGGTGAAAATCAATGCAATTTCGGCTGTATTTCAGATTTTTAAAATGATAATAACGATATTTACTTCGAATCAATGAATTTCCACATAAATTTTCAACATAATTTGAAATTTGATTCTGCGTTACGTTAGGAAGACAAGAAATTAACAGAAGCTGAATATAGTTATATCTCAAATTTCTTTTTGCGATGCCAATAGCGGAATGTTTGCCTTACTGTCCTTCCGATTGAATAAACGATGCGCAATATAACAATATACATTACTGTTTATGAGCCGCTGGCTACTCCAAGCAATAAAATATAACAATAAAAAACTATTCGAACTTCCTAAAATAGTATTTGCCTCGAACTCTACCTACACGCACTGTCGACAATCGCGAATTTCTTCTACCTCTCGCCATTATCGTAAGCTGTACATACATACCTTGAGTCGACGTTTTCGCCCACGACTGATAACGAGAAAAGCAGTCTGTGATAATACCTACACCCAACAGAGCAGTCTCCAAGAAGTGTGCTGAATTGATAAAATATAAATTGTTAACACGAAATTGTTTGTGTAGTAGGTATTTCAAAATAATAGCTTTGCGTATCGAAGTTACTTTTGTATTCTTCAACCAGCTATTAAACTCTTCATATCCATATGTATTTTTGGATAGAATTATACTGCCTACGCACGTGCAATTCATAATGATCAGTTTGCAACTGCATCACAGTATTGTATTCAAATATCACACGTGTTCGAACAAAAAGATATAATATACTGATTCCACTGATTGTGAGTCAGTTGAAATAACACATAACTTCTTTTGTTGTTCAGACCATATCGGCAGCGCTCAGATGTGACCCCAGCTGTACGAGAAATCTTGATCACTGTGTGGGTCTCGTATGTATTGTATTTTCTGTACCATACCAAGTAGCACTGACCAGCCATACGGCGAAGATTATTATATCAGAGGCTATTGAAAATGAGCCGTGCGTACGCACATAGTTATATACCCATAATTTGAAAGAGTCATCCGGAAGAAAAAGACGAAAAAAAAACCTCAGCTATAAAGATATAAGGACAAGGTTTTAATCAAATTGGAGAATACTTAAAAAAAATTTACTGCGCTTACTTAGTACTACGAATTTTATGTCATGAATACGGCAGTGGTAATAAAAATATGTACGTACTTTCGATATTCAAGCGTAAACATATCTGCGGAATAATAATCGTTCGTTAATATGCAAAATCAATCGTTCGAGTGATTAACAATGCGAAATTCTTTATTTAAATAATATGCAACGCATGTGCGAAGTTTCACGCGAGACGAATAATATTTTGAAGAATTTCACACCTGACATAACAGTCAACGATGTCAGCTGCAATATTCGAAATTCCAACTGAAATAATATCGATGATACGAGAACGAGCGAGAAATATATGTACGCTGACGCAAAGCGTCTTGTCGAATGAGACAAGGGAGGAAGGAAACGCTCTTAAATTTGATTGTTGTTTTATGCTTGGCAAAACACATCCGTGGGATATAGCGAGTCAGTAATGTCAACCCAATTCATGTGTAAATATCCTTTTTATGAGTATATGTGTTATACAGCTCGATTGTGAACAGACGAGATACTTCGGTGTGTATTCAGAGTTTAGAATTTGCATGGGGAAGATTTAGAACTTCGTTGAGCAGCAATGAGGCGAAATGCGAGATTTATCGGACATGACATGTTGCACAGTGGCAAGTCTTCATCGACCAGAGATACTGACAGTGTTATTAAGCAGCTCGATGGTGAGTGGGCATCAAAGTGCTAAAACGAGCCGAAAAACACCTTATTTGTTACGAGGCTGGGCCAGGTTACAAATGGGACGATTCAGACAAAGGACGTGGATCAGATTTCTTCCGCGAGAAGCTAGGACGTTTTTTGAAAGGGAATGAGAAGACGATGATTCCTCAACAACTGCAATAAATCATTATTAATGAATAGTCTAGAGATTTTAAACTGAAATATTCCGCCATTTGTAATTCTGTACAATGATATTCAAGTGATTTAAAAAAATCATATTCCATTATCTTCGTACAAATAAATTTCTCCAAACTTTCTTTCCTTATTGATATTTTTTTATTATTTTCGTCCCATCATCGTGCGTTGACTAATACTAGCAATAAAATGTGTAATTGGTGATACTCCACGCAATACTGATTTAAATATAGCTGAAAAAGTTTCTCCAGACGATTACACGATTGTTGTTGTTGGACTGCGAAAATATATTACTCATGTTATACCCACCTTATAAGAAGCGTTTATATTTTCATTGATGGAGTGATTTTAATATCTCTGTACAATATTGTAACATCGGGAAATAATAAAATACCAGAATAATTGAAACTGCAGTCGTCTGCACGTTCGCGAATTCAATTTACCGAATTTAAATGGTTCCACAGGGCTATACAAATGCATACCTGTATCTATGTATGCACTTGTAGTATATTTAGTTGTGTAGACAGTATAACAAATAGCACTAGCTGGCGGAAGTACGCGGTTCACTCTGAAACTTCCACTTCCACTTCCACGACTACAGTGATCGATTCGACTGCCCGGTAATGGTATTTAGATTTAATGACTTTCAAAGGATTAGCAAGGATGAAAATAATCGAGGATTCATTTAGGCGATGCTACAAGTTTCTGAGATTAGTTTAATGCAGTTGGACTTCCACCCCAGCAATGCTTTTCATTGTTCAAACTAATGTTTCAGTAGTTTTTCTTTGGATTGACAATTTTCGGGTCGCCGTCCCATTATCGCAAATTGTAAAAAATAATTTAACCGTCCCTCGACGCGGGTGAGAAATTCTTGAAAGCGAAGATGATAATCAACCCTTACTTTTAGTGTTGTTATAATTATGCTAATTAGTAGTACCGGGTTAATTGAATACGATTATTATTACCTTAATCTAATTATCCGCACGACAACGAGTAAGGGAAGACTTTGTGGCATGTATAATATACGCTCTAAGTAGCCAGTAATTATCCAATTTTCTCACGGTCGTATGGCTCTTACTGTGCAAAGAAGCCTTGTTATCATCCCACATCGAACGTGACTCGGTGTAACTTCACCAGCTAATAATCAACCTGGAAAAAACCTTCGGGATGGAGCTGGCTAAGTCAGCGTGACTCGGATAATCTTTACTCTGTAACTTATTATATCCATTTTATACAAGATAGCCTAATTTCGTCCGACAAGACCTGGTGAGGACAGAGTCTATTTTGACGATGAAAAAACATGGGTTGGAGGGAAAAAAATTCGCGTCTACTTTCATATAGTCATTTTTATTTCCATTTACATCGGTTTTTGTATCGCGAGGCAAAGCCTCTCGTCAAACTTTTCTCTTCCGCGAGGATGCGCTCCCCAAGACACGTTCCCTCGCTGACATAAAAGAAAGTTGATAGCATTTTGCGCGAGAATATTATAGGTATATATATATGCAAGGGCTTTTCTTTACTACCTGAAGCTACTATACGGTGCTTACCTATGCCATACGATCTGTCGCCGTACGTAGGTAACGTTGAGTCTTCTGGTCTCAGGATTCAGTGAGAAAATTTGAAACGGAGATCGAATCGTTATTCATACATTTTTTTTCCAGTTTTTATTATAGATTACAGAAACCGATGGGGAGCTTCACATCGCGAACTATGGACCATAGATAGCGGTTGAGTATCCCGAAAACAAAGCAGTACTCGAGGCTTTATTTGCACCTTTTTTATGCTTCGAAAAAATCTCATTTTTTTGTCGCCACATTTTTCTTCACAAAAGCCAATGCGTTTTCCAGAATAACGATTCATAGATTTTGTATGGAACCTCATATTTTGTTACGTATAAAAATTGTTTGAATACGAGGAAAGAAAATATACGTATACGAACATTAAAGTACTGCGAAATTAGTCAACGACGGATTTCATTCCCGTTTCTGTTATAATCCGTCAAATTCTACCGTTCCTACCAGAGAATTATCTAAACCTGGTAAAGCTGCAACATAATCTTCGCTTAATCCTCCACATAAAGATAAACGGTAGCGTATGGGCCTGTTAACGATTTAGAGGCGTGGTAATTGGTAGAAAGATACACCGGGGTAATAAAATTCCAACCAAACTCACGAAAACTTCATAAATCTTTTTTCTCAAACACCTATTTGATCATCTAATGATTCGAAGGCTATTCCATGACTGGAAAGCTCCCGGTGATTAGAAGCATACCGTGTCAACGCGCCACTCATTGATGTATATTCAAACAACATATTGCACTTTCGGATTTGCATAGTTTATTTTTACATACTTCAGAAAGGTCAACCGGAGAAACTGCATTGACTTTCACGATGTGTCGCTGTATATGTCCGTTCGTAGCCATTGATAAACTTCACAGACATATCGTCCCTTGATCAAATTGCGATTGGATGTGAGAAAAAAAGGGCAAAAGCCTTGATCGGCGTTTTTGTATCACCTTAACGACTTTTCAATGGCATTAAAACTGTTTCCATCTTCTCCCTGAGATATTACAGACTTTACGACTCGCTTAATAAATTGCAAGACCAGTTGGCGCAGCTGTGAGAGAGGATATTTCGAGATGTTTGAACTCTTCCAGCAGACAGAATTATTAGTTTTCTCGTTAAAGTCGTTCGCTGTTTAATGGAGTTTACTAATATCATAAGTTTTCAGATTTTCATTAACGTCAACGAAAGTTCAGCATTTCTCATACCGTACAGCTATACTTCGAGCATGGGGGATTTAATGCGTTAAATATCTGTCGTCTAACGACGGTACAAATTGGTCACAATTAACTTTGATAGAGAAGACGAACTCAGGAAATGGTACAGAATTTAATCAGAAATCCAGGGCATTCGATTATTCAATTCTTCATCGACGCAATACGTTCACTTATCGAGATGCAGTACCCAGGTCTCGTAGTACAAACGTATATAAAAGTAAGAACACACGTTCATGGCCAATTGCCAAGATTATGAGGTTTCGAGTACGAGCAAGATCGCCGACGTTGTATGTCAACAAGTGAACTATATCTCCCGCAGGACAAACATGCAGGAATCGATGATGAACGGCGGAAACTGATATGGTTACATTATCAGCCCAGCCAAGGGCATATTAGAAGCTTATTAAAACTGCATTAGGATCACGTATTACCAGCGATAGTCCTTCATCAGAGTATCACATTGACATTAACCAAGGCTGAAGGTATAGAGACGAGGTAATACGTGCAGATATTCGTCCCGGAAGATCGAATCAGTTCCAATGATTGATACCGTCGCGAAATGACTTTTTTTAATCCATTTCCTTTGACGTTGAATTAGGTGTGACGATAATTGAAAGGGGATCCTCTAAGCCTTTCAAGCCTCGGCACCATCGATTAACATCTCCTTAAATTATCAACAAGGCCAACGAGAAAATACGAGTGAGTTTCGAGTGGGATTCGAATTGTTAATAACCTGTTTGGAATTCGATAGAAGGAATATCTGATGGCCGAGTATGTGCGGGCAGTTTTCGCTGGGCTAAAGCAAACACTATGATACATCGATACCGTAAGAGTCGAGCTGAAATTCGATAGCCTTGCTGATATCGTGGACACACAAGAATGGCAAATATGGACTTATCAGTATTTGGGGTACTTTGGTTCTCTGAAAAATAACAACGGAAGAGGATTCATCGATAATGCGTGTATGGTAGTCAAGGAGTACCTGTAGAGTACTGTAAGCACGTTTTGCAATTGAAGTAGTGGAGTATTCCGATCAGGTTGAAAAACTCTCGGTTAATGTTGGAGTATGGAGAAGGTCGAGGGAAAGAGGAGGACAAACTGGTCTCGGAACAAGCGTGACCGAAGCATTGCAAGGACAGATAAACTCGGTCGTTGTTCAAAGAGCAAAGAAACTGCAGTAATGGAACTTCGCGATATGGAGTTTAAGATATCTGATCGCGAGAGTAATCTGAGCGAAGCCAGATCCTCGTTCGGCTAAAAGTGGGCACTGCTACTCGTTTTTCTTTAAAATTACCAATTTACGAACGTGTTCATATTTCAGCGAGAAAATTTCGCATCTTTCCGATTCAAAGACGAACCTCGAGTTTTCGTCTCTACCTTTGTGTGGTTGGAAATAAACTGGATGTCTACCCACACGTATGGTATAGCTCGTGGCGAAATCCGAACTTGAGTGACTGCGTTCTCGATTAGCTAACATTTGAAATCCGCAGACGGAGCGAAGAGGAGAGAGCCGATTACTGGGAAGGAACGCTATTCGTCCTTGGCACTTTTATTCCATACATATTTTTCGTTTTCTTCATTTTTTTCTTTCCTTTTTTTGTTGTTGTTTTTTCTGTATACGGGGCAAAGCATATTTCATCGTTTCCAAAAGCTGCTGCGTAAATCGCACCTGCCGTTCTGTAACACTTTAGCCGGAAGAAACTTTGCGGGGAAAATACGTGTGACAGCCATGCGCGTTTGTATTTGGGTCACTTACGTGACTGCTGCTGTCACCCGGTTCAAAAAGCAACGTGAGGTGAAGATCGTAATTAAAAGATCAGTATATATGTAGATTAACACTATAATAACAACATACACACGGTTTCAGCGTTTTCGAAAATGTCCAAAAATTTATTAAACCGAACTTTCATGTCGACAGAGTCTATGAGTTTAATTTTTCATCGCATCGATCGAAGAATGGTGTAGGGCTCAACGTATCGAACTGTCTGAATACTCCGGGTATTTCATCCCAGTCGGTTTTCGGTTGTTCCAAAATTATAGAAGCGCTATCAAACAGGTTTAAGGCGTTTCCTTGACATCAAATTTACCTCACTGTATACTCAGCCGGTATTTTTCCCACAAGCTACGCTGTGATATTCCTCATTCAAACGTATACATACATAGTAAAAACGTGAAGGAAAATAAAAGAAATATGTTCCTTCGTTAATGATCTAAAGCATCTCTGAGCTGAGAGACTGCGTCGCTTTTTCCTGGAGGAATTTGTAACGAATTTAAACACATTGCATGTGCATACCTCGTTGACAGAACTAGCAATAGTCTCGTTTAAGTGAAAACGAGGTAAAATTCGGTTGTAAATGTACAGAATTTATTGGTCGCAATGTCCCTGACCAAGTCGAAAGCAGAGCGCAGCCGCCGCGGGCGACGAAACCGAACTGCTTTGCTTTGCCTTGCCATGCTATGCCATGCCGTCTGCCCTGGGTTTAGCGGAATGGAAAACCAGGAGAGCTAAGTCCGCCTTAGTTCGGTGATATTAATTAATTCACTCTATGTCATAGTCTGTGAAGCGAAATTTCATGGCAAAGAAACTTTTTCAAGTTTAACCAGCTGCACCGGTACGAAATGAGATTTTTTTTCGTTTTTCTTTCCCCTTTTTTACTATAGAACTGAAAACTAACCGGAATTTCACTAATTGTATAATGTATATGACTGCCAATTGCAGTTTTACCCGCAGAAATTCAACGTAGTGTAAAGAGCCCGGAACAAACTTCGTTCGGCATTACTAGCCGGATATTACTTGCTCGATTCCAAACTCGCAAACAACGTTTCAAACTAGACGCGTTTCAACCCTCGCAAAACTTTGTTCCCGTCAGTTTTCAGTTTTCAGTTTTACATTTTGCCTTTTATATCCAACCTATAAATACGCGACTTATAATTATTCCACGAAGATTAATATACCGATAATTCCGAGCCGTTCTATAGACTAAATTAACGGGCTCGAAGGGACGGATTTTTGAATGACTTGTGTATCCCAAAAGAACTTTTCAATTACGCATTTTCAAAGTATAAGATTAGGTAGAAGTTAGGATTGTTCAGTTTTTTCCAACAAAATTAACCAATGAATAAGAAAGTTACATCAATTTCAAAATTTTATGACGAAAAAAAAATGCATCGCTTACTTACGTTAATTTTATTCATAGATGAGTTACGGCAATTATTCGACGAGTTATGCGAATCTTGAATAAATTTTTGCTATAAAATATAGCTTACGTCTACCATTTCAATAACGTTATGCCTGATAAATTATTTTTTAAGGTACCCACGAAATTTTTACCTACTTGCTATGGTCAAAGCTTGCCCAGAATCTGTCCACGGTACAAATAGCCCCATATACACATGACGTACTAGGTCTCTTTTGTATCAGATCCCTCGACTCATATTAAACGATGTTTACATAGCTATGTTTATAATAAGGGATCCTGTAGTAGCGAAAAATATTTAAACGATGTACGATCCGAGATGAGAGTGTGAATCAAAAAGCAAACTGATCGAGTAAAATTGATGAAAGATCGATCATGTTTTGTTATACATGATTTTTTGTCGCGGTAATAATTCTGTGAAAAAACTTCTCTCCCAATTTCCGACAGTGATAATTGATTGACGGTATTCGATCAGGCCAATTTCGAATGTTGTTTTTCTAATGATTTTAAACGAAGATAGAATTAGATTAGGTTTTATGAAGAAAAACTGATGGGAGTTATAGAATAAACAACAGCTTCAGAAATGAACGAGAAAGCTGCAGCAACGATCAATTGTGACGAGGACAATTCGGTCTTGTACCTACCAAGTCGTAAATTAATCTCAACTGAAAAGTAGGTCCATAAAACCGATATAATTGGCGTTGAGTCACTCCACCGTAACAACGAGTATACATATAGGCACTATGGCTGGGCTCGCAATTGTTCAATCTCAGCTGCTCAGTAACCCAACGACCCAATCAACTCTCGAGAAAAGTAGAGGCTACTGTATTTGAGGGAATTAAGCATGCGTTCTATTCGCGGAACACGAAGCGTCATTGAAAAGGATTTCGATTATTTAACGAAATTATTTTATTTCTGAATTCGTTGTATACTCGGTAAACAATGAGAACGAAAACATCGGCTGAATCACGTAGCTCGCAGTTCCCCAATATCCAATTAATCAAGGTTTTGAGTACATCTAGTTTGAATTCTGCGTTAAAACATCGGGTTCGAATTTCACGCGCGTGACGTCACGCAGTGTCCTGCGCATGCGCGTTATGCGACTGCATCCCGCTATTGTGACGTCAAACCGAACGTGATTCGTCTACTTTCGCGTGCATGATAACTGACTTTTACAAATCGTGTCTGATTCGATTGGTTCTTGATAGTTTTCGACCATCTAATGCAAATTATACTCATTTATCAATCAGGAAGCGAATGATATTGGAATAGCTGCTAACTTATGGTTAATCACGAGCCAATCAGCACTTGATAATCTACTCGAATTCCGACGAGATTATCAATTAACGTACGACCTAATTACGAGACCATATCGCAGAGAAGGAGAGCCAATCAACGGAGCTAATTTCAAGATTTGTTGGCCGCAAGTGGAACGCGAATATCTTTGGCTTCTAAATCTCAAACATCTGCGCACATGGTTCCCTGCTCGCTGTGTTCACGATCTATTCAACCGATTTCGTTGCTTTAGTTCTCAGCTCGGTGCACTCGCACCTTACACTTCATCGCTGTGTGGAAGTATGAGAACGTGTGCATGTCCGACGACACATGTGCTCAGGTCGTTTCACTCGACTCGATCTACAGACATACAGGGTGTCGAAAGAAGAACAAAAATAAAAAATAAAAATCGCCACCTTATTCATGCGGATAATTTTGCGGTTCGTTGACTCGAACTTTGTGCAAGTTTTTTAACCCACGATTCTGTACTGTATTCTTTTACTTTTCGAAAAATAAACACTGTTTTATCGCTTGCACGATTCTATTCGATAGGTTCATTCATTTGAACTGATTTTAATCCGATCTGAATAGTAAGCGAAGGAAAAAATAATTGACGAAAACGGTAAATTTCTTGTATACTAGTTGAATGCTGTGACATATATCCCCCATGGATACACTTGACGTGTGCACGTTACAAAACTCTTCGATGTTTTTTTGGCGCACCCTGTACACGTAGGTTCGTTTTATATAATAGAGGATCGGTGTACGTGTCAGATGGAAAGGGTACTCATATATTGGTGTGCCTTCTGTGTCGTTCCGGCAATAAGTTGAAGGAGTTGCTATATCGACTGATTCGTCTCAGTTCGCGTAACGCAAGCATAATTATCGCCGCATTTTTTCGCCCACGATAGTCAAATATCGATATTTTATCATCATCGTCATCGTTATTATTATTATTATTATTATCATTATCACTACAGAACCACAGGCAATGTTATACCTATACATTCACTTAGCGGAGATTTTATCATGAATACAGTCTCCTCCCTCGATTACAATATCCGGTTTGTGTTGTCTTTGCTTTCCTCGAAAATCGTTAACAGATACGCCCGCTATTTTCTCGATAACGCCAGCAAACACCAGATAAGAGAGAACCGAAACTTTAGTACGAAAAAAGAAAAAAAGAAAAGAAAAAAAGAAAAAGAAAGAACGGTAATAACTGGGCAGATTTAGAACCGAATGGGGTACCCCCGAATCAGTTATTGATTCCAAAGATATACGTATATGTATAGTCCGTGTACATAATTTCTTGAGTGAAATTGCTGTATCATGCAGAAATATGAATGTGTTTCTCAGGATCATTTTTCAACTCTGTGAGGAACTAATGATATCTTAGGGTTTAATCCGATTATCTAAAGATCGAAATTACTGCTTGGTTAACGGAAGCATCGTGTACGTATACCTATTGCACGGTATGAATAGTACGACGAACCCATAATCAGTTGAGAGATCGTTGATTTATTTAATAACCCCATGAGAATCTTTACCGTATTTTGTATTCTCGAGGTAAACATGTATGTATACGTGTACATTATCCCATGATCTAGGGACCCGAAATTTATACAAAAGAATAAACGAAGGCCACGATCGCAGACAGGAAGCTAAGACTTCCTCAAACGTGAACTTTCAATTAAATGAATTTGGTATACATATAATAATCCATGAACACTAAAACCTCCGAGTACCGTTCTTCGCCTTTTCAAATCCGTACGATTCTGGGAATAATGTCAAAAAATTTCACTACACTACGAACAGTATGTACCGTTAATTTCAATATCCGTATGACGTCGGTTATTCCTAGGTATACCTAACTTGACGCTATATCACCGACTAAATCCCGATATACGATCTCAAGGCAAAGACTAATCATCAAAATATCATATGAATAAGACGTACTTTTTTTTTTATATACACATATAGGTATTACTTACCTGTAAAATTATTACTATATAAGAAGGAAAGGAAATATAAAAAATCAAATGCTTATGTATGTATGCGTATGATTAACAATGCTTACGTAGCACCATAATTATATAGTATATTGAGCGTGATATCAAAGTACAGTAGGAGGTACTATTATTATTATTGTTATCGTTATCGTTATCATTATCATTATTATTATTATTATTTTTAATTTAAATCATGAATAGTAAATAAATTTGGTCATTTCACTTAGATTTTGGAATAATAAATCTATAAGTAGGTGTTAACGCAGAGCTATATATACCTATATGTATACACACAAGAATACTTGTAGCATATACATATATATATTATATATAAATGTTGATGAGACATAGGTAAAATAATATACAAAATTGAGCACAAGTAATCATAAATTCGGTACGGTGGTGTATAAGAATTGAAAACAGAATTGGGATTTTTTTTTCTTGTTTTTCTTTTTCGCCAAAGATTCCGTGAAATAAATTTTCTCTCGTATAGCCCATTGCAAAGAGAGAGAGAGAGAGGCTTACCTCGTCATTCGATGTGACAGGAATTCTCGACTTTCGCGAAGGTTCTGTTACATTTTCAGACTCTGTAACCACCCTGGAATGATTAGAGGTTTGTATAATGCGATAAGAAGAAAATTACTCCTCATTAACTAACCACCGTGTCCGTCCGAGAACCGTGGTTCGTTCGTGGTATAGGAGAGTTAGGCGTACGTATAGATAACTTCTTATTGTTATCATAGGGCGGTCAAGACCGTGCCAAGGATACGTTGAACTTTGTATCTAGTTTGCACAATTCGCATTCCACGACGTGTACAACCACCTACACCGATATTTCGCGAAGTTCTAACACCGCGAGGTTTCTCATTGTCATAGAGAATGGGGAAACCCGAACTTGTCGCAAAGTTAATTAAGCCGACGAATAAAGGGATTCCAAAGAGTCTTTTATTATCCGATAAATTTTCGCTTCTCGAATAGAGGGACTTAAATTTCTTCACTCGACAACAATATGTATCACGAAAATCTTAAAATATACGACAATCTAATAACCTAAACGTATCTATCTACGTATACATCCATATGTATATCTACTTAAAGCACTGCATCTGGCGGCGATTCAAGATTGCCTATAGAAAACCGTATAAGGCTAATTGTCGTTACAGATATTGCATAAAAAAAAGTCGGGGTGTCCAGATAAGAGGAGATATTCTATAAATTAACTATCTATATAATTTCACTAATTATTTTAGCTGTACCTATCGGTAATTTTCACAATAGTTTATAATATACTGTTATTATAGTCTGATCCCAAGTAAATTAGATTTAACCCCGCGAATAATAATTGTTTTTCAATTATTATTTACGCAATACCTATCTTCCCTATGATATGTTTAATATTTGATATATATAATACTTCGAAGACGTTTTGCAGTTATAGGATTAATTATGGCAAACGTGAATCGCCCTCTAATGAAAAAGTGCACCTCGATCTATTATATCTGTATAAAGAAGAATAATAATAATAATAATAATAATAATAATAATAATAATAATAATAATAATAATAATAGTGAATAACGTTAACAATTTCAGCGACTGATAGGTAATAACGACAAGATTTATAGAATAACATTAGATATAGTAAGAGTAATAATAATAATAATAATAATAATAATAATAACAACAGAAACAACAATAACACGACTTGTTTATAGGTATAGAAAGCGATCAAGTTTCGCTATGAATTTATAGGAACAGGAATAAGGTTTTTTCGCGCGTCATTCTGGAGATGAACGAGTAGAGATGGGCTTAATCGTTTGACACGAGCGAAGTGGTTTTAATATTGGAGAATAATATCGAAGCAGTGATAACGAGGGCGGCTCCAGAGGCGACTGGAGAAAAGAAAGAAGAAAAAGAAAAGAAACAAAAAATACAAAATACAAAATACGACAGTAGAAAAAAAAAAATTGGAAGACTAAAATTTGTTATCTTTCAAAGCATCGAGGTAGGTCTGTACAAATGATTCGACGAAAAATCGTGAGATAACTTGTAGTATGGGAATGAAGATTTTGTATGAAAGAAAAAAGAATATCTCGTAGAAATAGATCTATAAATGAGCCAGAAAATTTTTGAATTGAAAAACTTAATATCTGTGATCGGGGAAAAAGAGAATTTTGATCGTATTTCAAATATTCAGGTCTTCGAAAATCTTCGTGCATTAAGAATTTCACCTTTTTTATAGTTTGAACTTTAAACTGAAGAGATTCACGTAGCCTTTACATATTGAAACAGTTCGTGCTTTCTCGTGGTATAAACTTTTTTTGGAAAATTACCGTCATGAATTATCTCATGTTCGATTATGTACGTCTAATCCACATCTGAACGAGTGAATACTTATATATTATGCCTGTTGTATTGCAAGGATATTATACATCGTAAAAACGGAGACGCGACGTGATATCCGCGCTTTAAGTATAGGATCCACGGCACTCGAGCTTAAGTCCTATACTCGAAATCTCCAGAATAAAGCGTCGTTGAACGTCGCATTGGCGGAGGACGAAAACCGGCCTGAGGAACCGGAAACGGAAGGGAAGGCAAGGAATGGGAAGGGAAGGAAATAGGCATGGGGGACTTCGGAAGCTTCGCTTGCGGCCCTAGATCCGAGAGACACGTAGGTATCTCTTTAAAAGAGAAATCCTGCAGGAATTATATTACATATTTACACAGACACATATATATATATTAGGGTGCTTTTTTTTGGACTATTTTTTTTTTTTAGCTCCCGGCCTGAAATTTTGTTGGAAATGCTAAAAACAAGATTCCCTTAAAATATAAGCCCTTAATATTAATATTAAGTTCTCTCCCAGAACGTGAAATGATTTCTCATTTAAATTACATGGAAATTGAAATTATTTTTTTTCAAAATTCTATAACTCGGTGGCATTTTATGCTATTATATCGCCCAAACTTGCAAATTACTCAGCAATAAGCGCTCTACAAAAGTGCCCATTGCGACTCAACTGTAACTCACGCCGGTGAGGCAGTACAGGTCGCTAAAAATACAAGAAATTTCTACAAAATTTGACTTTAGTGTGAGTTACAGTTAAGTCGCAATGGGCACTTTTGTAGAGCGCTTAATGCTGAGTAATTTGCAAGTTTGGGCGATATAATAGCATAAAATGCCACCGAGTTGTAGAATTTTGAAAGAAAAAAAATTTCATTTTCCATGTAATTTGAATGAGAAATCATTTCACGTTCTGGGAGAGTACTGAGTATTTATATCAAGGACTTATATGTTGAGGGAATTTTGTTTTTAGCATTTTCAACAAAATTTCAGGCCGGGAGCGAAAAAAAAAATAGTCCCAAAAAAAAGCACCCTAATATATACATATATTAAATGGTCTCTACAGGTTCCCTATTCGGTTATTAGAGAAAAAATTTTCTTATTTCTTGTAATATCTCCTCACGGGATTCTATGCTCGAGCGAAGAGTTTAAACTCGCGGGTATTAAAGCGCCTCGGAGATGATGAGAAATTTTCATGACCATCCTCCTCTTATGTCCACGTTTTGATGTGTTGAACAAAGAGCACTTGGCTTTTTAGATTCACTGCAGTTTTTAAAACTCGAATATATATATATATATATATATACGTATTTCTAGCGATAACTATGGCATAAAGTTTAATACGCATAAGTTATAAAACAAAGGAAACTGAGTATCACAGGTATAGCTTCGTAGAAGGCGATGAAAGAATTCACACGATTTGACGTAAAAGGAAATTTTTAATATTTCTTTTTCTGATAACTAAACGAGACGACTTTCAAGCTCTGGAAAAACAAAGGCCGCTTTTTTTCTTACCATCGATTTGGGGGAAGGATAAAAAGAGGAGAAAACAAAAAAAAAAAAAACTACGATATACTTACGAACGTTGCTTCGCTAAGGTAAAAACTGTCATATAATAAGAGAGGGATAGAAGAAAAAAAAGAAAAAACGTGCCTTTCGGGACTTTGAGCCGAGTTGAAAAGCCTCCGAGCAACAAAGAATGGTTTTCGGTTCAGAGACTTGGGTTAAAAGGTAGGTTTGGGTGGTGAATGAAAAGGAAGGAGCCTCCTCCGCGAGAGCCTCGAGGGTTGTTTTTTTTTTTTTTTTTTTAATTTTATTTACATCCAAAAATGTCGTCTAAGCATTGATTTATTTTTTTCGTTTATTCATTTATTTTTCGGTAAAGAGGGGGGGGGCGATTCATTAACGAGGCTCAAACGCGTTCAGACGATGGCTAATGCCACGTAAATACATATCTATATTATACATGTATGTATATATATATATATATATTATATATTTATATACATATACACATATACCTTAAATTAGAAAAAAAAAAATTAAATTAAATTTAACGATTTCATTGACGTGAAGATCGTTAATGCATCCTAGGTATATTAGTCACTTGCGATTTGTCTTATAAATAAACTGACAACCGACATTTAATCACTAATAATTAAGTTCCGTAGGCACTGAGACACCCTCCCGGGTTGGCACTTAAAGTAGGAGCAAATTTCACCACTAATTAAACTCACTTAGTTATTATTAATTACACAATTTCAGAGAATCATTTATTTTTCATTCGTTTGGATAATTGCGTTGGTTTTTTTTAAATCAATTTCTTCATTTTCTTTTTCCAAATTTAAAACCTGTCCTTATTCTCATTTATTTATTCGTTTTTTTTTCTTTCTTTTTTTGGTTATTTCTATTCTTTGTTTAGTTAAATAGAGACGAAGAATTCGCGTATTTCAAGTTTTTGCAGAGGCACCCCTTGAAGATATGTGAATTTTTATTCGGGCGCGATTTAAAACACACGATTGATTAATTACGATCTTCAGCGTTTACTGCGTTTCAATTTAAAATTCGTTACGATCGAACCCCTTCCCGTGGTGTGGAAAGAAAAAAAAACATTTGTTTCCCAATAATCGTAGATTATAGTCTCTTTTTATGTATATCTCTTTGATTTAACATTAAATATTGACTCTTAACTTTTAATTGTAACGTGATGTTTATACAGGTGTATATGGTTTAAATCCTTTTCTTATATTTTCTATGAGTTCCACCGATAAACACAGATATAGGTATATAATATAAATTATTATCCGAATATCGACACTGGGTAGAATTTTCCATAATCAAGAATAAAAAAAAAAAAAGAAGCAGTGAAACAATGTGATTGTTTCTCATCGATTAAATCGATCCTGTTTTCTCCCTTTTTTTTTCTTTTTGTTTGTTCACACTCACTTCACATTTGCATATACATAATTGAAGTCTCCGTATGTTTTTGAATGAGTGGTTACATAGAGGATATAAAATTAGCCAGTTTCTCACCTTTCTCTTAATTAGATTCAGGAAACAATTAGTTTTGATTCTTTGTTACCTTAGAAATTAACAACGGAACAGAAACAAGTCTGGGATCGCAATTGTTGTTCGTATTAATTCCAAGAACAAGTTCAACACCGATCCGACTGTTGCTGCTACTAATCGGTAACGACGATTCGTCGTGATCAAAAGTCCATACGATTTCGCAAGGGATTTATCCTCCTAGACCTTGACCGCCTAGTACCAGGGGCCGTCGACTAGCTTTCTGAGATATGATCTGGCCCGAAGAAGCCTAGAGTCTTTAAGGTCTGTGTTACCCTTTCGATAAGCTTGTTCTTATACCTCCATATCGTTGTGTCCATTACGCTATTCTCCCTGTACTCGATGCAACTTTTCTTGAGGGATTTGACACAGTCCGCACGGTAATGTTGTAGCTGTGCATCGTCCGTTTCTATGGGGTAGCTCGTACACCCAGATCCGAGACAAGCCAGGGGAAAGTGATTGTGAAGGGTTACCACTCGCTCTGGATTGTGAAAACACTTCACGTACTGATTCGGCTTCGTGAAATTCTGAGACCTGTACACGTGCTGAAGCATGTGCATGTACCTGGAACCAAAACAGTTTGGTCATCCCAAAGTCCTCGGCTCCTTCACACGTGTCTTCAGAATTCGAAATGCCAATTCGTTTGATGAGGGGATGCGGAGTTTGGAAAAATGTTTCACTAAATTCAAACGGGATGGCCACTCGACATCGATTTAATAATTGCTTGCCGTCTCATCGATCAGGATGAAAATTGAAAAAAAGAAACAAATGGAATCGAGCCGTTAAACCGAGTCTAATGGAAGTTAAACTTTTCACGGTTGTTCAGGAAAGTGGCCGTCCAGCAAAGTCGCTAAGTCATACGTGTATCGAATCTATGGAAAACTTGCTTTCGCTACGTTCTTCAAAAAACAATTTAAAAAATCGTTATCCTGGATGCAAAGTGGAAATGATGATTGGCTTGGCTCGTTGAACCGCTTACACTGTTTTTTGATTTCGAATTGATGGATCAGTGATAAAACATACCTTGGTACGTCCTTGAACCATCCATGGGAGTGAAGTAGATCGTCGAGGAAGTAGACGTTCCTGACGTTATACGAAGCTCTGGATTCGTTACGGATTTTCAAAGCCTTGGGCATTATTCTATCCATAAGTTCCTTCCAGGTGGCGTCTTGAACAGGCATGATAACCTCGTCGATATCGAGAAGCGCGATGTACTCGTACTCGTACATGTGTTTGTAAAGACAATCGTTGTACGGTATGAGTTCGTTCTGTCTTTTATGATTCATTTTTTTGGTAAGATACATGTGCTGGAAAGCAGGTACGTTCGGTTGTCCACCGGGCAGAGTTAGAGGCGTGACGTGAATCTTGCCCTGTTTTTCATAGTGGCTTAAAACCTTGCTGATGTTCGGATGGACCTGAAGTTCGTAGAAGAATATCTTGTCGGCACCCAGCATGTTGATCATTTCTATCCACTCCACGAGTCTGACGGACAAATCCTCGTGGAGGAAATCCAGTCCCTTCACACACACCGCAAAGTCTTTCTTCCTCGGTGGTTTGTTGTAAATTACCCTCAAATTGTTCGTCGCAGTGTCGCAAGCCTTTGGCACCAACGAAACCGAGGCTGGTACAAGTTTCTTATGACTCTGTGGTACCTTGCAAGCGATTATATACGGCTGGTAGATTCCTTGCTTGTAATTTCCCCACTTTGGATACCAGATGTACTTGTACTCCATCGTCTCGACTAGCTGTGGCTCTTTTTCCCCCTCGTACCAGATCTGGCAGAAGCTTTTGACGGTTGGTTCGATCCTGTTTATCATACCGACGATTCTGATCGCGGGTCCGATCCGGGACAGACGTCTGGTGTCGTAAAAGGCACCAAAAAGTTGAAAGGATCCGTTGTTGGTGTGCATGCTTTGCCAATATATGTTGTTGAATTCGAGGTCAAATATGCTCGGGAATTTAGCGCAGCTCTCGTTCTTGTAGTGCATCGCCTTGTTGTTCTTGTTGCGGTTCCAATAGGCGAGAGGAAGACTTGGGAGCCTGGTTTCAATTTCTTCGATAAGTTTTTCCTCCGTTCTTGACGGCGTCTTGTCGAGGAGTGGTTCCATCTCCATGGGGCTCTGGGACGTCGTAGACACGACGGGCTCACGCGTATAACTAGAATCAATCAATTGTTGAAGAAGGAAACGACCGGAGCTCAGGCTGGCTCCGTTTGATCCGGACCCAGTCACATTCTCCTGGACTGTTTCCATATGACGGAACTGTATCGCAGCTATCATTATCAAGCCCCATACGAAGATGAAGAAAAGCGCCTTTCGCACACAGCGAGAACTTCCCACACACCAGGGCTGCAGCATCTTGTTCCCGTGATATTTTACTTCAAAATATCACAATTCCTGAGGCCAAGACATTTCTGCAACATAGAGAACAGGGTTTCCTCGGTCAGGCAGATCGATGGCGTATAACTCACGGGGGTTTTCATATAATTAAACAGTTCCCTCTCATCTGGAGTTAATAAGCTTTGAAAATTTCTCACTTCAGGAATTCTACGGTCTACCTAAATCCGCTTCCGGAACCAAACTCCGAGTTAAATTATAGCCGAGGCTTCCCTAGTCGAAAGATCCTATCAAAAAGCTCGCTACTGTTAATAATGTTGAATAATTTATCCTTTGTATATTTTGGGAAAGATTTACGTGTGAGAAATTCTTTCGACGTTAAGGGATGACGGTTATTCGGAATTATGAGATCAACGTAGAAGAACATATCGGTCGACTGATCGACGTCACGTATGCGATACTTTGCGGAACTCGTGTAAAATTTGTTTTTTCAAAATTCACATTTTCATTACGTGCGAAGTTAAGAAATCCAGAATATGTTGATAAAATCGTGAATATTGAAACGAGGAGATAATCTTCAAGAGACGATACCGTTTCGATGGAACAGAGTAACAATACAGCGTTAGGAATCTCCTACGATATTCAACAAAATTACCTTATTTTTCTTTTCCACTCAACGCGAGGAGTTCTTCTCTCAAAAGTTCAGAAAACGATATAAACCAGGCATTGAAGTTTACCTGTAAGTGATAACGTAAGAGGAGAACTCTTCGCGATAGAAAGGGGTCTGAAAAAGCTTCCGGAATTGAACTATCATTAATATTAAGCTACAATTCGCAATTGAACTTTCAAATCGGTTTTTCCATCAACTCGATGGATCGGAATTGAAGGGTTTTCCTCGTATCACAAATTTCCGTTCACCAGCACAAGGGAGAGAACTCGGGAGAGAAGATGAGAGGGTGAGAGCCGGAGTAGGGTCCAGGGCAACCTGAATAATTGGACAATAACTATTCTCGGTCTACCGGACCGAAATAAGTCCATTTCGTTCGAGCAATTTCCGTGAAGAATTGGGTACACAATAATACAGGAAAAAATTAGATTCGCGATTCTTGAAATCATAAAAAAAAAAAGGAACGGGGAGCGAAGTACTTGTGGCAGTAAAACATGTACGCGCGATGCATACATCTATGTTATTCAGATAACATACAGAGAACACATGGGGTTACAAAAGCGGTCCGTTTCAATTAATTATACGTGTTTTATTGTACGCAACAGTGAGGCACTCGCGTACGATACGAGATACACAGACCCTGTACCTACCAGTAGGTATACAACAATTGGATGGAACGATATTGTAGTGAAATATTGCCCACCCACGTTGTTTCCACTAGGGGTCGCGCGGTTTTCACTTTTTAGATTAGTCCGTTCCCACTGCGACTACGCAACCCTACAGCGTTTCTCCAGGGATGAGAGGGAAACCCTCGATAGATTTACGAGGATACGCACAACACAACGACCGATAGATTTTACACGTGATCAAACAGCTTGAAATCGGCACAACGCAGCGATATACCGACGATGAATCGCAGTGCGTATTTCCAGCGATTTTACCGAGATCGTGAAACTGAAGAGTTCGATCTTCGATTAATATCGGCTAGTCAAATTGGAACAGATTTTGTCGAAAAAAGAAAATAACTGGTGGAAATCTGTAACTTGGCAAAGATGTTACTTTCTGACGTGATGAGAATCTTTGACTCAAAGTGCACTGCTCAACCTCCGATTTTGGTAATAAGGCGTTCGTAATCAGTCTTTCGATGATATCTCAAGAACCGTCAATGATATCGAGGTGAAGGTGAATATGAAAAATGAACTGAATCAAATTCTCTATGAAAAAGATAAGATTCGTTTTTCCTGTATCTTTACTTGTTTCGCTGTATTTTAACGTAGGATGTGTGACTTACTATCACGCCTATCCCAGGTCCTCCTCAAATTTAATTTTAGAAGAACGGGAAAATGTTCGAACATTCAGCCTCAAAATACAGCAAAACCAACGGAGATACGAGAAAAATGTATTCCACATTTTTCATAGAGAATCTAATTAACTTTATTTTTGATATGCACCTTCATCTCGATATCATTGACGGCTTTCGAGATATCGTCCAAGAACTGAACTCGAAGACCATTTGCCCAAAATAGAATATCAGAATTTTCAGTGTGTTAAAAAGTCAGCCACAACAAAGATCTTGTTCGAGTCACACCTTTTTATCGCTGATTTCATTGGTTTCTATTTTTCGTTATTTGACCGGCCTAACGAGCGAAACGTCAGATTGTTTGTTTGCATATTCGAAAAACATATTTTCAGACCTTGTTAAAAATAATATGGAGGGAATTTGGAACATCGAATTTCCTCACTCCCAACTTTGATTTTACCGCAATAGAACCGCGAATAAGTAGGTACTCCGTCCAACTCGATTTAATTGAATATTTCTAGTGAGTAATATTTTCGTCATTGAAATCGTGATATGGGAGTTAGCTACCCAATTAAAATAACGTTAATTAACTACGAGAAATATAGTTCCGAACTTTGGCAATCGAGATATTAATTACCGTGAAATATAATTCATACGCGTAGTTTCGCGAGTGTGGTAGAATTTCCTTTACTCTGATTACAGGAAATAAAATCAATGGGAAAATCTGACGGACCTAACTCATTCATTCATTCATTCATTCATTTATTTATTCATTTATTTTCCCGCAAAATCACGGAGGTATATCGCGAACCGACCTCGGCTCGATCGTCTCGATGTTGTAACGCGGCAGAGCTACTTTCATTCGGTTTAAATCTGGTGTATTTAGAGACGAGAAAAAACGGAGACCTGAATAGATCGGTGCAATTCGGGTCTAAGTAAGTTGAGCAATCTTTGTAAGTGGTTTTTCTTTTTTTTTTACTTCGTACGTAAAAAGTGATCGCCCAGGGCTTCGTTTGAAAAAAAATGATTGAGAAATGTTTCAAGAAACTGCAGATTTCAATCCCAAAGATATGCATCTATTTAAATCCTCCATTATTTCGATGGACTAATCATTGTACTTTCGATTTTCGAAACGGTATTCTAAATTCCGAAAATACACTCGCGGATGTAAGAAAGTAGAAATTCGACGGTGATACTTATCGTTCGAGAATTCTGGCCATTGGGCAAGACCTACTTTACATTCGTGAAGAATGTTGAAATTATAAATCAGAAATTGCATTCTAAGAGTCGCGTATCGGGGCGAATAGTTTACGTTCCGATTTTCACTAAAAACTACAGTCTTACTCGTTCATCCCTCATTTACCCCCAAAAAATAGATTAACGGGTATAATAAAGTTGTATATAAAATTATTAATCGACTTCGATGAGTGAGTATAGTTCAGTCTAAATAACGTCACTTCTGACTGCCGTGTGTCTCGCACTTTGAAATAAACTTCTGAAAATGTTGAACTCGTTTTGCCACTGTACTCGTTAGCATAGCTGAGCATATAGACATAAGTGCTCGTACGTCGACGTCACACAAATACAATTAAACGTAGTATTTATACGAGATACCAATCGACTAAAACAACACATGCCGTACCTATAAGAGCAATGATTTCCGGTTCAATGCTTTCACGTCAATCGGTATAGAAATTTACGTAAGCTCGAAGATGTTTTGAGTGAAAAAATGAAGAAATAAAAAATAAGAAAAATAAGAAAAATAAAAAATAAAGAAACGTTGAGGTACTTGAGTCAATGGGAATTTTCCTCGTTGCAAAACGCACAAACTCACAGTTCGCCTCGTAAATCTTCCAAGAGGCTTTAGTGTGTCGTGTCAGAGGGCGAGGGCGAGGTCCTTGGAGTTTTATGGTCCGACGAGTAAAGGAAAAGTATATAAGCTGAGTACCTACGAACTATACGGAGAACAGTCGAGATAACTTGATCCAGGTTTAGGAAACCTTCAGTTTAAATAATCACTGTGATACCGGCGAGGAGATAGCAGTACGTGACGCAGAGCACAAGAATACCAGAAATTTATCCCCGAATGAAATCTCTATCGGTATACGTAGATGATCTGATTCCAAAATTTCGTCATTTTTTTTTTTAAACTGGTGATGATTCAGCCAGTGATTTTTAGATCCCAAACTGTCACGTCGGGGTGAATTGTGAATTCTGAACTCTATTCGGTATATCGAGTTCGGATTGAAGAGACTTTACAAGCCCCCTTTAGAAGAGAATTCATTTCGCGGGTCCCCGGTCAGAGGATCAAAGCCTTCAAGCTCCGAAAACATTGGTTCCAACGAGTTCCTGGCTTCTGGTAACCCCAATTTCAGTTCGGAATCAATTTACACCGAAAATTGAAGGAAACGTTGACCAGAGGCAGCTGCCAACCGACAAACGGTCCGAGGTATCATTCGGGATTTCCACGACCCTAGAAATCCGTGTAAGTGTGGGTGGGAGTTATCAGATCCTTCTGCGTTGGCCGGTTCGGTATCAGTCCGCAAAATTCACTTCGGATACTTTAGAGGCAGTCGAAAGCACACCGGGGCTCCTTAATTCGCCGGGTGTAATAACTCCAGTCGACGACGTGCCACCGCTTAAATTTTCCCAGCACCCTCTTCTTCTCTCTCTACCAAGAGGTGATAATTAGTAAGCGTAACAGGGCGCGCAGCGTGGCGTGGCTCGCTCTCGGTCCAAGAAATACCAATAAAACTGACTAATCCAGGTTTAATGGACCGAAAAGTCGATCGGTTTCAAGTTTCAATTCAAACTTTGAACGCCTCGATTATTATCATCCCATGCAGCCATTCTATCCACTAAATTAATTCCGGCGATATATAATAACGTTCGAAATTGTTTCGCGCTCTTTATTCGCATCGAACTGGCTTCCATTTTCGCGAAAAACTGACATCGTTTCCACGCCGGAGACCGAAGTCTTGTTAATTTATTCCACATTTGACTCGAGGGAGTTTTATAAGAAACTGGACACTTTTTATTTTTTCTCTTCGTTGACCAGCCCTCCGGTTATGACGTTCGCGTGACGTTGAATCGTGGGGTAGTTTCGTTGCGTGTACAGCTTCCGGTTTGCTGTTCAACTTCCCTAGGGTAAGGTGAAGCGAACTAACGGATTAATAAATCATTTCCAGGTCCATCGTGGCCAGGTAGATGTTCAACAGCCGAATAATTCAAGGGCCAGTCTGCAGAGACTCGTCTGACCAAAATCGCAAAAAAGAACGAATTTTTCCCTTTACTTTCCTCGAAGCGCCCCACCGCGAGCTATTCAATTTTGTGGAAAATGAATAAACGCGTAGAAAATTAGCCCCCGATGTCGATCTGATAACGAAGGTTCATTTCCTGAAAAATCAGAGACCGAGAAAAAAGGGAAAATATAAAAAACGGAACGTATAAAATTCAAGCGATAACCCAGAACGCGGAGGGAACTACGTAGGGAACGAGAAGGGCGGTTGGTGTTTGCCACAAAAACCGCCCCAGTGATATTAACGGTGAAAAGGATCGGAAATATGTTGGGGTAATTGAATTGCGTTATTCCCGTTTATACCGTGTGAAAAAAAAAATCTGATCAGTCCGATGCACGGGGTGAAGCAGTTGCGATTCCCAGCTGATGGTGAGAGCTAGAATTTCCAATAAGAGAATGAATAATGGTAGTTTATTTAATTATCGGATGTAGAGAGACGAAGGAAAAGTGAATCGCACGCGTCAAGAAGGAATTGGAAATCCTCACCGCCGCGGCGCGGCCGGATTGCGGCATCCTCTATCCCGACAGGGTGGAATAAAAAAAGAATTCTCTAGCTCGGATCCCACGGGAATCTCCCCTTTGGAACTCGGGAAATTGTGAGGCAGAAGCAAGGGTCTGGACTGCGAGGGATTTCCCGACCATTCAGGGTCGAGCAGAGTGTTAACGAGAGAGCCGTGTTTAGTTGGCCATTATTTTGATCGCCCGGTGACTGACCCTGGCCGAGAAATCTCTGTGCTTTCTTCCCTCAAAAGATCTGCTTCGTCATATTATTCACATTTTTCAGGGTTCTTTCGGTTGTCAAAGAATTCTGTTTTAAAAATTCATTAGTATACCCGACGCCTAATCAAGAGCTGTATTAATTAATAATTCAAATCGCTCAAAGTTTGAAAAATTAAATTTGTGAAAAGTGAGAAACAAAAAAAAACGGACCTTCTCGTTTAATTTTTCAGAAAAATTTCCTTCGGAATAAAATTATTGTTGATTCGGTTCGACCTCTTGTTATTGTCTGTAAAAATGTGAATATGATAATCCGGATTCTCATAAAGTTCTAAATTGTAGCATTCAATATTTGAGTTTGACTACTAACTAAGTTAGGTAGTCACTTTGGCTTCTTAAGGACACAATTGTTAGTCGTATGCCTAATAGCAAGTTGGGTACCCGGTGCTCTGGCATTTAGCTGATTCTATGCGAAGTCCAAGTATTCCGAGCAATTTGCCTTTCAGAAATCTGGTTCAGCGCACGTACGGGTCTCAACGTTCTAATATTATAATAATGCGGCATATAATTGTCCTCGAATAATAATGACAATCATTATATCCCAGCGAATATAATTGGGCTGCATTTTTAATTCTGTTAATAATTCATTCCTCGAACGGATAAAAAATTAATCATTATCCTCGGTACGTTTAACGTATTTAAACGGAGTTGGTTGGAACATTGAAAACGAAAATTGTGTGACACGTAAACTGTGATTATTGGAGCAATAAATATTTGAAAAACAAATATATATAATTTGCGCTAATCTTACTCCAACATTTCTAGGACGAATGTTCGTTGCACTTAATGAACCTTGCGAGGATATCGCCTTTATCTGGACCCAATTATCGATATCTTGAGGTATTTTAGTCCCGACGTTCGCTCCTAATCTATTTTAAACGAGTGCTCGAATATTTGGCAAAAGTTTGTTCAATTGATTCCGGGTAGTAGTTAGAATCGTTAGCGATGTGTGGCGAGGTTTGCGTGACAGTCTTCAAAAAGTTCACTGATCCCAATTCACTTTTTCCCCCTCGTTTTCACTTTTACAATATTTTCGCGAAGACGAGGCACGACCGAATCCCTGTCTCGATTCGACAACGATACGTTACCTAACGATTACGGGTTAATTAAAAACATATCGCGTGTCTAATGGCGTAAGGTCGTATAATTTTTCTTTGTGACGTAATTCGCTGTAAAAATTACGAAGACGCCTAAATAATTCGAAATTAAGAATTCAAGAACCTAAAAGCAAAAGGCCTTATATGGGCGAAAACGACTTTCTGCCTCTCGGTTCTTACGAAACCAAAGAATCAATCAGTCAAGTTTTCCGTTTTTCGAATTTGAACTTCTTCTCAAAATATTCCTCGGCAGACACGGCCTTCAGCTTCGAATTTCTTCCGAAATTCGTACGTGTTCACTTTTGCAAAAAGTGCTTTTCGAGAATATTTCGAGATTTTTCGCTCACGATCTCGTGCCGTTGCACACGCGATATTTATCCATCGATATTCACACGCTTGTTCAAAAATCGCGAGCAGTTTTATCCCCTCGCTGATACATCCGGAGACCCAGAACATTTGGCAGGTAGACGCTAATTGAAGGCTCCGCCTTAATTAGTGGTAGAATTCTAGGTGGCACGTGAGAGAGATAATTTGGTGCAAGACGCGCCACGTCGATGTCACACGGTGGCCGTACACACATCCGTACAACATTATACCCTGCAGGGAGGTACGTAGCGTCGACTGTAAACTCTCAGGTAATTACCTATCGGTGCAGTTTCCTTTGACAGTAAGCATATATACGGTGTAAACAGAAATTTCCGCTTCACGTCTACTCGGGTATCTATATAATTCTCCGCGTATACAATTCTTCGGTTACACGTATGCCCTAAGCTCTGAAGGGACTTACCTGTCGCCCGTGTCCCAAAGGAGTTCCGAAACCTTGGAAAGCGAGCTAATGTCACTGTCTACACACTCCGTTACCGGAATATCGACGAACGTCACGTTCCCAAATGGGACCAAACGTCACGACTACGAGCCAACATCACGACTCGTACAGAGTTCGTTGTACGAGAAACTGCAGACCTCGAATTACCATCGAAATTCACCCGAAGCACGCGGTCTGACGATTGTAAATAATCGAATACCGGAATTTCCCTCAAAAACCAACCGATCGATGATCGATAAATTTCGACAAGATAATTCGATATCTTTGGATCAGGATCGACAGGTTTTCCTCCAAGGTCACGTCTGGGCGACGATTCTACTTATTCAGAAATCGCAGAGCGACTAGGAGGCAATCAATCGACCGGACCTAAATCCCCTTCCAACCTTTCTCTTCAACGGTTTCAGAACAGACAGACAGACGGACAGATAGGCAGACAGCCAGACTGACAGACATTTAATTGCTGTTGCAGAAGTGGAACGGTCAAATTCTCTGCAGCCGTTTATAGCACGGATCATGCCGTATGTTACATGTACATAAATACGTATGTTTAATGCAGTGGTGGTAATTAGATGCGTGGTGCTGGAGGATAAAAAAAGAATCAGGAAGCCTGTTAAATTCATCCAATCTGTTTACACATGGTTTACACCGATTATGAGCTGCTGGTGCTGTGCTACCGCAGCAGGATAATCGTTGCGAGATTAAAAGAGTCGTAATAAACTACGTGTTGAGATTTGGGATCGATGATATGAAACTGGGAGGCAGTTGACTGAAGTTGAATTCAATTTTTGATTCAATTGATTCTTAATGGGAGAGAATAAATACGTTAACGCCATTCAACGTTGTCATATAGGTATGAACGAGACACGTGTGCGATAGTGTGCGATGTAACGAGCTCCCTGGAGTCAAAGGTACCTATAGGAGGTTCTGGAAAGTAATTATCCAAGCCGTTAGCGCGACAGGAAATTTTCGACGTTCGATCTCATTCGTTTTTGACAATAGCATTGTTCCGGACTAAATAATTGATTGAAATATGTAGGAGAGAAGAATTCGACCAGGAATATTTAGACGAATTTTTTACCAGTCTAGAGATTTGAGAGGGACTCGAAAACGGGAGGAATTATTTTCTCCGATCAGCTACGAGAACGCGAAGATTCGTTGGGTTTAACGAAATCGTTTTTTCGAACGAATCCAATACTTCTGTTCCATCGAGGAGGCGATGAAAATGAACGATGGATGACAAATAGGCGTTGGACGACAATAATAATAATAGTAATGAAAATTGCAGCGAGTAAATAAAATAGGGTTCGTTTCACCGTGAAGAATTGAAAATCGTGGGGGTCGACGTGATTTTTCCCTTGGTTAATATAATAAAGAGGAGATTGAATTCTTTGTATAATACTTCTGAGGGTTTTGATCACTGGAGGGTTTCATAAAATCTCTCATACCGGCAAATATGAATGTAATGAGTTCGCCGTTGGCACTTGGCGGACGGTTACCGTCTCCCAAGAATAAGGTAAAAGGAAACTTTTGACATGGCTTAAATCCGAGCTTTTCTTACTCGACGGTGTAAAAGTCCTCTCCGCTCGGTGTATTCTCCCAGTTGACTGAAAGTTCCGAGTGTAAGGTAAAAAAGTAAAAGTCGAGTTTTACGGACAGTGATTACACCAAACAACTCCTTGTTTTCTTATACTTTTTAAAAATCCACTGGCTGAGAGTAGCGCTCGACGTCGGTATCTGTGCTCACCGTTAACTTCCGAAAAAACCCACGCGGTAAAAATTTGTCCAATCAAACTTAACTGTTGCGATTGAATCGAAAAAATCGTCCATACTTCAGCCACGAGAAACCGAGCAGATTTCGCCGTTCCTCTTCCGAAAGTGGATCCGAAAAGTGGAATATCACATATCAGACATAGCAATTCACGGTTCTAATCCCGAAGGGAGTAGTTTATGCGATGTGTTTTCCAGACTGCGCGGTTTAAGGATGAAGTAGAATAGCTACTGCAACGTCGAAACACTTGGGGAGTTCTGAACTAACAATAAGTTGTAGATTCAGTAGAAGAGGTGGTTCCGGATGCAGGTGTGTGTGTGTATATACGTATATAAATGTACGGGGTAGTTCTGGTCCTGCACGGTGGTTCGGGGTGGTGCAGAAGCTGTAACAGAGTCTTTGCAAAACCTCGAATATATCCAAGTCAAACTTTAAATTGCAGCAACGTCTGCAGGCGTCCGACTGGTGCAGCAAAAGCAGCAGCTGCAGGTTCTGCTTATTGGGGACCACCACCACCACCACCACCGCTGCAGCAATCTTGGTACGACTAACAAGGAAAAAGAAGCCATGAGAAAAATAAGAAGAAAAAGAAACAAAAAAGGAAGAAAAAAATATCCACGGTTTATACGTTACAGATATACACATGGGTATATTCACCTCTACATATGCATGTATACCGACTCGTTTCCGAGCTCAAGAGATTTCATCTACTCTTCTTCTTCTTTTTTCTTTTTATTCTTACGTTCATCTTTCAACGTATAGACTCGAGGTGAATCAGCAGCCCTCTTTTACCTTATGGAGATTCCCTCCTTGATTCACCAACGTCATTAATCGTCAGATAGGAGGTAAGTGCAACATGTGCGAAGATGCGCTATTTCAGGTTTCAGTGCACATCATCGAATCGATAATTTACGTGCGCAGCTCTTTTTCCTTTCATCATTGCAGGGTCCAACAAGTACCGCGGAGGTTTATGGCGGGATTTTGTTTTTTTCTTTTTTCGAAATCTATTTTATGTACGCATGAAAACGCGTCTTTCTGCAAACCTTTCGGGTGCCTAGCTCAAAAAATCTTAGGTAAACAAATCAGCAAATTCGATCGCAATGGAAGGTAAAGACGATTTTTATTCATGTCATTTGAAGACCTTGGTTCGTTAAAAATCGGCAATTAATTTAAAATTTGCAAAATTTTCGAGGGTCGGCTTTTTTTTAAATTCGAATCATTGCAGATGTCGTGTGTCACATGGGGTACGACGAAGCCCCAATAGCATCAGCTGAATAGAACCTTCTGCGACCAAAAACATTTGCAAATTAACGATACGGGTTGGGTATGTAGGTATTATTAATTCTGGTGAATAAAGCGAGTGATGATAGAGGAGAGAAAATTACTCATTTGCTTTTTCAAAGCGTACGTATGTACGCATACATAATTATACGTAATATATTTATGCGCCAATGAACTGTTCACTCAGTCAGATTACTTCGCACGAGTGATTCTACGACTCTGAATGATTCCGGAATAATTAGCGCTGATTTCAACCTGACTGAAAATAATTCAGAATTATTTACGTCATAATTTCGCACTAGATTCGATTCATTTATACGATAATATGCGTCACGATTTCATTCAAATCTCAAGTCACTTCCGAGCTCAGATTTCGAAGGAGTTTCTTCCGAAGGACCGATACCGAAATAATATTTCAATCGCCAAACTCAATCTCGTTATTAATTAGACTATACAAAAAATGAAGTACTGCAGGGTAAGAAGGAGAAGAATGTAATTCATCTCGATCTGATATGTGAGTTTGACAGCAAAGATGTCGGAAATCAAAGTAATTCGTTCATCCACGAATATATTGAAGCAAAATTATCGAATATTATTGCCAAACGAATGGATTGCGAATATTTCACGAGCCCCGTGTAATTGATGTGCAGAAGATGGCTGCAGTGTAATAGCAATCGACTAGATATAACGGTGGAATAATTCCCTTTGCTAAATTCCAGAATAATCAATGACAATCAAACGATAGCCATACGGTTTCGCTGGCAGCGAGAAACTCGCTCTAGATCAAATTTCGATCCATATATTCGAAGGAGACATGAATCATATTTTTCAAAAATCGTTCCCACCGCGTCCCAATGTCTCAAAATTTCATAAAAAAAACCAAATTGATTTCAATCATTTTTTGATACGAATAACGGATTTCTCCAAGTAGTCGTGCGAAATACGACGTAGGTTGGTACTCGGCGAATGCTTTTTCGCCCGATGTGCTTTTCGGGGGATAAATTGCTCTCCGACTCAATTTGACAGCGGAGAGAGAGACGGAGAGAGAGTGAGAGAGGTCGATGCGGTACGTTCGGTTTGTTACACCGTCCGTTTACACGCGTGATGAGCAAACATCAGACGACCTGGGCGAGGGGTGTAGGTATATTGTGACGGTTTGATAACCCGATAGTATCGTATTTCCGCAAGGCACCAGGCACCGAAGTATGCCCAACGATACGTTCGATAAACCGATGTATCTATCTACGTATCTATCTACGTACGTGTGTACGCTGTCGCAATTTTCAGTGCTCTGTTATTAAGCCGTGGAGCTTTGAGCTTTGTTACATACCAACGTAACGCTAAACCGTATCCTATACATGTGTACGTACGTATAGTCTCCTCGAAACGACGCGTTACGCATTAATTTTCTCCTCTTCTAATTAAGTCTACGTCACATTTGTGATCTACACAGGTAGCACCGTGGTGTACCTACGTTACACACCCGGAGCCTTATACGTACACGTGTCGAGTTAAATCAGCACGAATGAATCGCGAGAGGATAAGGACGAGACGCGGTGTTATTGTGTACGGGATAAAGAGAGTCGATTTGGACCGGCGCGCGAATTTATGAAAAATGTTTAACTCATTCCCGAGTTATCGATATCTCGTACAACGTGATAAAAAAAAAGATGGAATCTAATCAATTCTGATATCAAAAACCAAACTAAAGTCGCAGAATTTTGGAATTGGCTAATTATTTAATAGCCAATGCATGAAGTTGGCCCCACAGCATGCGTCTTCTTCTTTCCTTCGCGGTTACATAGAAAATGAGAGAGACGGAAGACTATGGGGCCAACTTGACGTTGCAGTGAACTTGGTACGCAGATGTGTTCGAGCGGTTGAAAGAATCTCTTTACCGTTGGCTCAATGAGACGAAATTTAAATATCTCGAATCTGGATATGAAAGGAAAATACGAGGAGCTATTGTCACGGAAAGTAGTTGAACATTGGGTAGCTTGAAGTCGGCTAGTCTTGTCAAGCTGTTTAAACAGTCTGGTCAATATTCATTCGGTGAAAATATTCGGCCGACGAAAATCTCGATGAAACGTTAACTGTCTTGGAATTTTTTAACCGCAGTATCTAACCGCGTACCTACTTTGCCTGAATAGTCTGACGGGCTTATTACACGTAACGAAGTAAAGCCGAATATTCAATTACACAAATTAAACCAGCTTTCTCTCTTAATCCACCTTTTATCAAATTAAGTCTCACCGACGACACCAAGCTATACAGGGAATCTCCACCAACGCTACTCAACGCGTGGGCGGATTACCCACGGCCTTGTAATAATCCTTGAATAAAGAGAATAAAAATATACGAAATATAACCAAATCACACGTTCTTAGTCACACGATACCTCGATGTCATACGAGGAGCTCCTTTTTCATCTATAAGCCTTAAATTTCTTACTGTTTTTCAGTTTTTCAGACAGAAATCGAGGATTCGGAAGTGTAATTCGGAACTGAAATTCTGACTAGCTTTTCTACATCCTAATAAATTTTCAGCGTCTCTGAATTCTGGGATCTAGAGGTCCAAACAGGAATTCCAAAAGTCTAGTTCGCGTCTTACTCTCACTTTTACATGCAAATCAGAGTTTCATGACATGCACAATCTCACCCTCAAATTCTAGTTTGCACTTCGGAGTCTTCGACGAGAATAAAACTAGAATTCCTCTTCCGACTCCGGGGTGTACTTATGAAACTTAAACTTTCCGACTTGAGCTGAGTTTGGATCCTTCTATTATTCATTCTTTTTCTGGTTGACACATGTATCTAGGTGTAGACATTAATCTCAATTGTGAATTTAAATGGAACGTATAATTCCTTCTTTTAAACCGTCGAATACGAACAAAGTAAATTGGTCTTAAATGTTAATTGGCGGATTGTGTAAGAGGCAAATGATAAGGCTCGTAAACATATCGCTTAAATTATTTCAAAAGCTGAACAACCCGGTAAGCCGAAGAGGATTGTATGCTGTTCACTCAGACTCTGCTTCTTTGTTCACGACTGTAATAAGGTAGAGAATATTACGCAAAACTGAACAGCTTGTTCGTAACCCTCGATACTATGCGAAGCTAAACATCCGAGTTACCAAAATTGACAATTTCGAATAATTTGAAACGAATAACATTCATACGCCGGAGGGGCTGAGAGGCCCCACGCCACAAATAATCGCAGAATTTTTAATATCCAATGAAATTAAAAAAAAGTTAAACAATTTTTTTTCTTTTTCTGTACAAAATTTTCATAACTCTCAAATTATTCATTTAAAAAAAAATAGCTTTTATAATTAGCTTACTTCGGAAGTATTCACCTGCATTATATTTCCGAAATGTTCAACCTTATCATCGACATAATTACTGATTACATTTATCGCGTTCTAGATTAGGCTCGCCATGTATTGTGTATCAGATTAAAACGTGATCCTCGTTAATCGTGATAAGTCATTTTTTGATCCGTAGTTATATTTAACACTACGCGGGTAATTATTCACAGAAATCGTCTTCAGAATTTGAATATCGTTTGAATTCATTATACTATAGTTCGATTCCATGTTTCAAAAATTTCGAGCTTCGAGTCTCGTTCGATTACCGGAAATAATATCGATTATGCGAAGGATACAGTTTGTCAGTAAAAAATTAAAAGTCCATTCATTTTTTTCTCTCTCGTTGAAGCATAAACCTTCAAATTGATACAGACATGGCAATTTTTCATGGCCCGTATCGTCTGGATCGGAGTAACTACGAAAACCTGGCACAAAAATTCCACGAGAATTTCAGATTTTTTTCACGTGATTTTTATCATTTTTCAGGTTCATCGAAGGTATGTGATTCCTCATTCATTGAATACCTCGAACGATGCTAATCGTACTCTTCGAATCGTTTTTTGTCAGAAATTTTGCTGACAATCTCTTCCTATAAAATTGCGAATTTCAAAATCACTGAGTATTTATTATCGCAAGAGAAAAAAAAAATAAATAACCAGGGAAAAAAATGTTGAATAAAATAATTTTTTGACCCCGAAATTGTTTATTCGAAGAGTGTTACGAACAAATTTGTTCACGCGTCAAGAGAATTCTCTGAGCGATCGCGAAGTACCCTGAGAATCCCAGGTGTTCATTGACGAAGAGAAAAACAATTCCCTGAAAGATTTTTTCTTGTCCAGCCGATTTCGAGATTTCGAATTTTTAAAATTCGAAAATTCCAATGCGACTTTTTTGAACTCGTGAAAACGTAATCTTTCATTAGAAAAGAGCGAAGATAGGTACATAGATCGTTGGTAGAGAATTGAAAGTCGAATTTATTCCGGTAAAAACGAACGTTGGGATTAAACTAGAAATGGAAATTTTCTCACGGCGATCAATTTGACTGTAAAATCTTGTAAATTTCAAATTTTCTTTATGCAGCGGTTCCTGAGATGATTCAGCGAGTTCACCGGACAGACCTTTGTCTTCTTTCATCCGTTTGTCCGGCTGCCAGATTTCCAGAAACGCAAAAACTCGTTAAAACAATGAAAAATATGAAAAGAAACAAAAAAACAACGTCAACAAAAATCGAAAATGAGAAAAAGAAATCAAACGAAATATGCTCTTCAAATCTTCCGCGTGCTCCGATGATCATATAGAGATATTCTCGGAATGAAACGAGACATGCCCTGCAAGTACCAGACCGTAACCCTTACGCCACGCGTAGGTACATACGTACATACCTACCGTAGGGTTGACTTAAAACGGGGTATATAACCTACACCCAAGAAATTCCATTGCGTAGGTATATGCGAGGGTGTAGATGTGTAAGTACACGGTCTACCCTCGAGAACCGAGCAGCAAAGAAAGCGTAACCAACCTCGCGCATACATGCGTACGTACTACGTACGTACGTTCATAAATCGAGACATATACGTAAAGGGGAGCAGCAATCGGGATAGCTGTCACTACAAGTTAGAAACAGAGCACGCGGGGCTTTGATGAAGGGTATATACATGTAGAAAGACGGGACGAGGAGACCAGCTAAAGTATTATAGCGCGGGAGTCTGGATTTCTGGCTTCTTAGTATTAACCGAAGCGAATTGGCTTTTTGTCGACTAGACGTTTCTCGCTTGCGCTCTTCTCTCTTCTTCGAGAGCCAAGCTGATCGTGAGTCGAGCCGAAGCCGAGGTTAGGCGCAGCTTCGCTAGCGTGTCGTCGACCTCGAATCCTCCGAGATGCTGCTGCTGCTGCTGCTGCTGCGCTCACTGCTAGCTGCTCACTGCTCGCTCCTCACGGTGCTGGAATCTCGCGGCGAGTCTCGCCGGAAGCTATACTACGCGTCCATCGATGCCCTGCAGGTCCCTAAGCTCGTAGTTTGCTTAGGTGTGTATCAAACCACACGATATTTCGTCCCGCGTCTGGTTCCTCGATTCTATTACGTCAGATGATGGCGCGCTAAGTAAGTAACGATCTAAAGGCCACGTGGCTCCCAGAACTCTACGAGTAACGCGAACGACAAGTATGCTCTTATATCGTTTAGGTGAGTCATATTTTACAGGTAGATTCCCCGTGGAAATCTAAGAATAAATTTCCTTTACCGAAAATTCGTGCGACCGATAGTCTCCGAGCTACGGGAGATCTTAGTCGACTAATCACAGAGCTTATAGGTCACATGGACAGAGCTGCGCTCAACTTCCACTCATGGTCAGGCGTGACTGTGTCATGTCAGCTAGGAGTTCTGCGATCGGTAAACCAAGATCGTCCGTAGCTCGGAAACTATCGGTCCCTCGAATTTTTGGTAAAGGAAATTTAGTCTCAAAATTTCGCAAGGAATCCGGCTAGCTGCGTTGACTGTGAGTCGGATGAAACGGACGCCGAGTTTGTTCGCTAAAATTAGAGAATTTAAGAAAACGGGGTAGAAAACGTAAAAGTAAAAGAAAGAGAAAGAGAGAGTTTGTATTTCAGCGCGAAGAGGTGTGTAAGTAAAGAGTAAGTAGAAAGTATAGATCAGGAAAGACACGACGATGAGTATCTTTGATTAGGTAAATGATTATGAAAGGCAAAGTGAAGATCTGATTTAGAAGTTGAAGTGATTCATTTATATTCTCGTATCGCGAGTTCCTCGATTATTAACGATGTTTTAAATCATTTCCGTACCTCGAGATCCACGAGGCTGAATCAAACGCGAATTATCGTATACGTTTCTGTATTTTTAAACTTCAATTACGTTCCTCCGATACAATTTTATTCAACGAACAGCTTCCAGCATCGATTCGTTTCCTTCCTCCACGATTTTTTTCTCCTCTTCATCTCACCGGCTAGATCTTTCTCATTTTTGTTCGTATTCTCGAATCGCTTCTCTTCATTTTCTCTAAGAATATAATTTTCGATCTATTTTTATACCTCGCTGTTACAGCACTGTCTTCGTTATTGAAGAACACACGTGTGTGTGTGTATATCAAACAATTGTGACACCTTGCAAATCGCGATACAGCGCCGGGATTCGATCTACGTGTATAAAATTCTGTCCGCTATCTTAAGTTAAACTGAAATACAATCGATAATGACTATTTTATTCCAGGATATCGATTTTAATGAATATATTATCGTTTTCATTATAGCTGTGTACCTACTGCCTATTCAAATCGACGAATTCAATACGCGTACCCTGAATCACATACGTGGATATAAGCCCCATACGCCAGATATGTTTAACAGTCAATAAATTCGGTAAATACTCTTCTGTTATTCTATAGATTATTATCCCCCGTAGATTAAGCGTATAAAAACTGTTCCGAGGTAAATAAATGTCTGAAACTAATTTCTGTTGAAGAAATTAGGGGAGAATTTTGTTCGTTATAACTTTCGGTTTATTGTGTTAAATAATCTTCCAACTTACAGTCGAGAAGGTTGAGCCGTTAGGAGTCTCTTCGTCGTTGTGAATTCGAAGAAGGTATAAAGCGAGAATGAAAATCCTCTCTTCGACTGCGATCTCTGAACTCTGTATTAGCTATGGAAAGAAACACTTTCAAGCTAAGTAGCTAGACGCACTGATCATTATTATCGAAAATATCTTATCTCGTGCTCTGCGAAATATTTTTTTTTTTCACTGATAAAAAAATACCAAAATCATCACACAACTAATTACCACCGATTCGTTCGAGTCATTTTATCTCCTTACGCCCACTCGCGGTGAGATACCTACTACTTCGAAATCCGATGATAAACTGAATACCTTTGGGAAATTTCTATGTTTTCTAAACACTGAATTAATTAGGGAACTGCTTGGACGAACCCCCCTCAACTCTTTAATTTTTCGTTCGTTAATAACGAAGATTTTCACTTTGGATATCACAGGGAAAAGATCCGCTCACTGTAAACTTTTTATCAATTTTGTTTTAATTTTTTCTTTTTTAATTATTATTTTTTGAGGCCTTTTAAACACGCCGAAAGCTACAGCTGATTTTAAAAGGACGGGCGTCGCGACGTCCCCTCGCGTTGTGACGGCGCGGCGTCTCGGCAGCGACTGGCTCGACCAGTTCGACGCCTTCGGCGCCGCACCGCGCCGTACGGATCTAGGGAGGCAAACGGGACGCGATTCTATACGTCAGAAAGCGCGATGTTGTTCGAGGCTGGGAGAATCCGGCGACTAAACGCTGCACCGTTCATTTTTAGTCGATAGAAAAAAACGGCTAAAAATAAATATAAAAAATTAGGAAATCAACGTTAGCCGATCTCTTCGTGCGAACTTCTACGAAAACTTAATTATTCCTGCATGTATATTAGGGTGATTCAAAAAAATTTTTTTTTTTTTTTTCTTCCAAATAGGTTCAAAAGTTTCATTTAGTTATAAAGATACGCCTGTTAAAATTTGAGCCCTTAATATTAATATCAAGAGGTGGCGCATCGCGAATTTCTATTTCCCATTTAAATAAGATGGGAAAATTTGTTTCTGCTTCTTCTGATTTTTATAACTAGCTAACGATGCGTCATACGGAAAATCTACAAACATATTTTTGTAGAGAATTAAATGCTCTACAAAAAAGGTCTCTTGCACTTTTTTGATAAACTTATTTTAGAAGCTCACTTTTTGTCAGAAAGGTGGTTCTTTGAACTCGAATATCATTTGAATGGCTAAGTTTATCGAAAAAGTGTAAGACACCTTTTTTGCAGAGCATTCAATTCCCTACAGAAATATGTTTGTAGATTTTTCTATATGACGCATCGTTAGCTAGTTATAAAAATCAGAAGGAGCAAAAACAAATTTTCCCGTGTTATTTAAATGGGAAATAGAAATTCGCGATGCGCAACCTCTTAATATCAATATTAAGAGCTCAAATTTTAACAGTCGTATTTTTATACCTAAATGAAACTTTTGAACCTGTTTCGAAAAAAAAAAAATCGTTTCATTTTTAATCACCCTAATGTATATATCGATGTAATTACCAATCTTAGAATAACTAAACCGACATTTTAATAAAAGAAAAGAAACGAAAAATTCTTTCCCAAAAATCCTCTCCGGTTTACAAAGATAATTCTAGGCTTCAGAATCGATGACATGTCACCTTATCGATCTGTTATCGCTGAATCGATTTTTATCGAACGGTATACGAGGCAATCATTCCAGTAACGGAATAATGATCTGAATTTTTTTAAATCTAGATTCTTAGCCTAATTTTAAGTTGAAATATTTAATTATATTGTTACACGATGAAACGGCAGGTTACTATTTTGTCGATGTAAAATGAAAAATGTGTAAAATATCCGACGCCGTGAGTTCGCGACGAAAGAGACGTGTAGGTCGTCTACAGGTTACGTACATATGTTTTAAAAATAAATATTTATATTTATTCGCAGTAAATAAAACTCTATTTGTACCTCGAATATCGTTTTTTATTTTCCTTCGGAAGACCGAACACTTGTTACATATATTATATACTGGTAATAACGAAGCGATTATTGGAAAACGCATTGAAATAGGAATATAAAAAGATTTTTCTTCGTAAATTATACAATATTTTTTTATATTTATTATATACATTCGCGTGTCTCATTGAATAAATCGACATTTCAAGTTCACGTTCGCTTTTCAAGAGGCATACGGTTTTTCGTAAATTGTACCGTACATTCGTGCATGAATAGAATAAAAAAGAGAGATTGATTGACTATAATCGATTGATTCTTTATCATTGTACCCTGTGACACCTTGAGGCAAATAAGGATAGCGCACAGTACAATGACAATTAAATACAGGGATATAGTGAAGGTAATTAGTAGAATAGGTAAGTAGAACTGTATGAAACAAGCACAAGTAAACAAAAATAAATAAAATAAAAGTGAAGAATGAAGAGTTAAGAATATAGAGAAATAATAAACAGTATAGTTGATACATAGAATTGGTAAGTAAACATCGAAAACAAAATAATTAAACAAAAATGAATAAAATAAATGAAGACATGTAAAAATATAAATGAGTACATAAATAAATAAAAATACAAGTGTGTAAAGACATGAATAAATAAAATTTAATGAAATTGCTACGACGATATAGAAACTCAAGTTTACATGCAACACAATGAAGTAGAAGAGAAAAATGAAGTGAGCGGATAATCAACAGTGACATAGCACCTGGTTAAAACACAGGCAAAGACGAATTAAAAAATGATAGATAATATAATAAATATAGTTATAAGGTACAGTTCGGAGTCTAATGCGAAAAGTCTTTTCTTAATTATCCCTATGGATGGGGAGGAGACGATCTCTACGGGCAGCGGAGATCCAAAAGTAGATTGCCGATAGATAGAACGAGTTTTGCAAAGTGACCGTTACGGTGTATAGGAATTCGGCAAAAGCCTAAAGAGCATATATATGGTCGTTCATGCGCAGGTTATGGAAAGAATTGCAATAGCGTTATTTATCGTACGATTCTACGGTACGTCATTCAAAAGCGAGACATTATTAACGTAGGCGTTTGGGTATAACGTTAGATATTCCATTGACCTCATGTACATACCTATATAGAGGTATATTACATAAGATAGGTGAACCTCTTTCTTTTGAAATGAAAAAAACTCTTAGCAGATACCTCTGCTCGAGAGGCTTTACGAGAAGTACTTGATGCAGACGGTATGGGAAGCAGTGGAAAACTCGAAGTGTTGTACGAAAGTGTTTTTCGCCCGAAAGAATTTCCTCCATAAGGAAAAACAAAAGAATAAAATAAAAATAAAAAATTGATTTCATTTTTTGGAGAAAAGAAAGACGACTCTGATGGCTTTATAGTAACGACAAAAATATCGGCTTGGATTTCAAGTTTTTAATTTAATTTAATTTTAATGTTTTTTTTATCTTTCAAGTAAAATTATCAGCCATTATTACAAGCCGAGATACATAGGTAGACATTTTTCGTAATGAAACTAACGAACTTGGCGGCAATGAAAGTGCCGTTATTCGTTTGCATATTCACTTATGAGTTCTACCAGAATGTATAATTATCTGTTATGCAAATGAAATTGAGGCTATATAATCGTTTCTATAGGCGTTACAGGTCAAGTCACAGTTTTTGACAATGAAAAATAATGGCTAAATAATGAAATAATCTAACGAATTATCGATGTTTCCGACCAGCAATATCGTCTTATAATTTTCACAACCGTCTAAACGAAGCAATTGTGTTAATAATCGAAGGTAAGATGTGTATACAGCTGTATAAACGTTAAATAGATCATACATAGATATATGTATGCAATCTTTGTACAAAATCTAGATATGTACAGTTCGGGTACGTAAGTATTTACATTATTTTTTTTTTATTTACATTATAATTTACAACAACCGATAACGTATGTACGCAACTTTTCTTATCACTCGTCCGATAATACATTCACTCACGACGGTGTGGATACGAACTGTAAAGTCTTCCGCGCATTATATTTTTTAGGTAAAATGATAAACTGGAATATCGTGTGACCGTATATCGTCGATATAGACGTACGTAATCGATCGATATTGAAAAAATTCGTTAAACCTTACGATCGAAATAAATCCTGTCGATTATGATCATAATTTATGATATTTCGATATATGTGTGGGCATACGATTACGCCTTGAATAATTATTCGATCCGATAATTATCGCAGCTTTTTATATTCTTTATTATGCTTTATAGAAGTGACACGAATTGGTATTGGTGAAAATTGAAAAGTGACACTCACCCGACACGACTATTTCTCCGGCACTATAGACTGCGGGTTCGTTCATCTGAAAAACGAATGAAAATTTATCGTATAATAAGTTTTATGATATCACGTGACTGTGTATACCTAGACGCAAATTATACTCGGTTCGGTTCCAAAGTCCGGGCCAAACTAATTCGGATGCTAATTTCCGACCTTTTTTCTCTTCTATTTTAACGGAATTTGACGAGAAACATTAAATTCGCATCGTCCACGAACAGATCGAGATATCGATGGACGATTTGAATAATAAATAAACAGATTTTATCGCGGCGAAATAAATAGGGATAAAAATATTAGGAAGAATGATTCGAACTTCCTCTCGAAATTTTTCGGTCCAAAAGAGAAAAAATTCAACCTCGAACGGTAAAAATCGTGCCACTCTTAATTCCACTGGAAAAACAAAAAATAATGAGATTTGAATTTTTTTTTCGTTCTTTCTAAAAACTCGGAGATTCGGAGAGTAAAATCTGGATTTTAGATTTTTATCGAGAAAGCAAGTAACGTAATGGATCTGAATTTTTTTGTGGGCATTGATTGAACGCAATTATAGTAAGCGATTAAATAAATTGCAGACTGTATGTGTTTATCCCAACCTAACGGTGGCTTGTTATTATTATACGGCTAGAATCAGCATCGTATAGGTATAGCAGTACACGTTGTGTGTAAAACGACAAATTAACGTGATTCTCGATGGGAATTCGAGCCACGTCACATTTGTATCATAATTAATGACATTCGATGAATATTAATCGAATGAGCGACAATAAAAACACTGAAGACCGTCATGGCGTAGTACATCCTGGAACGGTGGTCCCCGGTTGTTGGCCAACTCTGAATCGTACATATACCAACCGACGGGATATACGACCCTTACTGCCACAGGGGAGTTTCCAGTATTATCGTTTACTGTGAAGGGTAAATACCGTAGGTACACGTGTATTATGTAGATTAGGTCCAGAACAAACCTCAGGTCATAAAATTTCGATTTTTTCAGAATGCTCATTGGGAATTAAATTCCAGATATTCTGCGACATATTTCGAAAAAAAATTTTCTCTTTTTCGAGGGAACATTTTCTGGATACGGAAATTTTTGCTTTGACAAAATTTGGGACAGAATGATTAATTTTCTAGCAGATTTTTTCACCCGCGAATTTATACAAATGATTTTCTGACTATCCTGGTAAATATATACCGTGTTACTGGGTACATACATCAGGTGGAGAAAACGTGGGACACAAAGATAGGAAAAAGAAGAGAAAGAAAAAAAAAGAAAAAAGAAAGGAAAGGTAAAAAGGAAACTAAACGTGAAGCGAGTGAATAGACCCCAACAAACTTGCTAAATGATTGAGGAGCAATTTCTTTATAGAGAGAAAGAGAGAGAAGGAGGACTGACGGTGCGGAAAGGACAAACGCAGGAAACGCGAATAACCGGGAAGTGGGAAGGACTAGAGGAACCGACCGGGACAGGAGAGTGCAAAGTTTGACGATGATTTATTCGGTATTATTGATCGAGGGAAAACGGTGGAAACTTGTTCTTGTCGAGGATAGGATCGATCGTCCCCCGTTCCCATAATCCTTTATACGTATAAAATCCCCGTAGTAGAAAATCGTCCACCGGGTGCAGACTGCGTCGCTATAATACGTGTGGACGTATAGCTGAACGAAGGACGCCTAGCAACGTATTTTCCAAGATGAGATCGAACTCCTCCTCGTCTGCTAAAAGGAGCGGCTCCATTAGTCCCCATTAAAATCGCATTTTCGTTACGGAATCGAATAACTTGAAGAATATCTCGAGCCGAGTAGGCACTCAATGAGGTATCGATACTTTCGCTTTTACTCCGCTTCCGAAAGTCTTCGTAAAAAATTCTGCTATTTCAATCTTTAAAAAAATTAAAAAATTTCAATTTCCAAAGTCTGAATGAATTTCTTTCTAATCCCGTAAGATCGTTTTTTCCATTTCATATACGGACTGCGAAAAGTGATTTTATTGGTCCGAAGTAATATCTCGCTAACTTCTTCCACTTTCTTATACAGTTATTACTTTTCTCTGTATACCTTCTCCAGCAACAACAATCCGCGAAGTGGTGGTACAAGCTTCTTTTCTTTTTGCACCAGGTGCCCGCGAATTTGGCCCAAATATTTATCGAGGAGCTTTATATCAGCGCTGAAATCTTTCCATTGATTTCACTTCGTTTTAATTATTTCCAGGCGATTTCTAGAAGATTTTATACAATTCTGAACGTCGATTGGATTATCGTAGAAATCGATGTCAATTTTTTGATCTCGTATCATTTGAACTCGTTTGTATATTAGCGTCTCATCTAATCGTGTGGTTTCTGACGATTTACGCTCGGCTATTTATTCATATTTACAATCAGTCGAATGATTAATCCTCAGCAATTTAGAATTTCAATTCCGCCGATTTTTTGCCACGAAAATTTATAGCCTCTCGATATTTATACTCAAGAGATTTATAAAGCGGTTATTACGGTACTCAATATTGTACAAGAGTCATTCTTTTTCTCCTTCGAGGTCTACGGAGTATCCGCGATTTGTGAAAGTCGAAAATTCTTAACTTTACATTAGATCAAAAATCGCTGGACTGTTATCAGTTTTGCACGCATGAGAAAATCCAATTTTATCGTATCTGGTTCGAATCTCTTTTACCGCAGATTCTGATATCCCTTTCCTGCTGCAAGCTCACCCAATTGGATAATATTCTCTAATGTGGGGCACGATGAGGCCTATTATGTTCAATTTACTAGATTTGTAATTATGCCCAATTTTCGTTAACGAAACCGAATACACCTATGCACACATCCTTTCTATTTGCTTCCAGCTAAAAATCCTTTGGGATAAGGCTGAGAAGAGATCTTCGCGAAAGGAGAGCGCGATGAATCATAAGTTTTCGCATTCAAGCGGCGCAGGAAAGACTGACTTTTTTTCTCATTGGTATTACTCAGCCGGATTTGATGACAAAAAATTATCCAGGGTGCCGTTTTACAGAGAATCAAATTTTCTACAAAAATTGTCCCCGGAATTATTCTCGTAAAGTCAATAGTTTAGCCCTGAAAAACGTTTGAAGGTAAATTTCCAACGCTGATAACTTGTAGATCGTTGAATTTACGGACTTGGTTCTCAGACATTTTTTGTAGGGAATTTGAGTTTCTGTAAAATCCCACTCCGCAAAATTGTGTGCCGTAAAATGTGGCCGAGTAATACCAAATGAAAGAGAAAAATAAAATCATCGTTTATTATTCGTATTATAGAGTGAAAAATATCGAACGATAATTATCCGCCGTTTCCGGCAAAATTTCTGAAAACACGAAAACGCCATCCGCGTGAGAAAATGAGAGGAAACTCGGATACTTGTACCTAAAATTTGGGGGTTCTGAGAATCCATATTTGGGTCTGAAGAAGTAGGTAAGTGATGGACCCTCTGTGTAATAACTTTGCTTTAAAATAGTATTTCGTACTCTTAACTTCGTTTGGTTTATGGATTCTGAACGAAAATTTACGAAAGCTTATTTCTCAGGCTTTATATGCCTACGGCTCGCGTCTATAACTTCGACGAAGTTTCCTTCCAGATGAAAAGACGGAGAGGTTCGATCGCGGGCTTAAAGAGCCTCTAAATGACTGTAAATCGCAAGACTACTAGTTTATTGTTAGTATAATCCCTGCCACTAGCGTCGAAAGGTATAAAACGCGAAAATACAGAAAGACAGACGGTCTGAGCTCGTCCACATTTATCTACATTTCACTGCGAACCCGACATTTATCTCAATAAAATAAATTACGGATCAGGGGCCAAAAAGTTCCCTTCAACCAAACGACCATGACTGAACGAGACGAGATTTCCACCAGGAAAATAATGTTTTACCTCTCATCCCCTGTCCAGTTTTCGCTCAGTCTCTCTTTCCCTTTCTATCTCCCTTTGTTTATTTTCTTCTACCCTTTTTTCTCCGATAGGCTTTTTTTTCGCCTTTACCTATCCCCTCCGATCGTATATTTATATATAAAAAAAAACAGGGTACGAGTACACCTAAGTTTTGAAAATCTCTCAAACACAGTTGATTCGTAATCAAATCTCGCATATGTGCATATATCCATTATTTCACGTATCGATTAGCCACGTGTCGATAATAATAACGATATTTGAAATTATCATTGGTTAAAACTTGCAGAATATCCTGAAGGCATTTCGCAACCGCGTATACATATAAACTAACAACACACCGCGAGTGACTCACTGACTAACTGACTAACTGACTAACTGACCTAACTTAACAAACCTAGCTGAGGTAAGAGCTCGTAGATCCTTGAAAGACTCGAATCAGTCAAATCTGTGGCACGAAAGGCAAGTCCTAAGTCAACCATGTCAATGTGACAAACCGAGTGCACGCAGCGTACACTATCTCGTTTATACCAAGGACTGTGTCCAGGGTGAAAATGAGACTGATGTGAGATAAGATGGAAAGAAAAAAACTGATGTAGATCGATTTCTGTGTCTATCAATGTTTATCCGGGGTACGTTATTCGTTGGTTTTAAACCAGTTAACGAGATTACCAGACTTCGAGATAGTATAGGTACTACCGGGTCGCTAGAGTCAGTTATAAAAGTTCAATTTCGATAACCGCGTTGACGAAATTAATTGGATGATAAAATCCTGTCGATTATAAAACGCGATAGCCTGTAACAATGAATCAGGTTTGATGTATGTACATCGAAGACAAGTATATACGCATTATTTTCAAGGCGCAGAGAATTGATCCGATATCTAAGTTCAATAACAGAACGGAGATATCGTAACGAATTTTATAATTGCAACGGGTTTCAGATTTAGAGGAAATTCGGTTTATCGAACGGGATAATCGAAGTGCGAATTTTCGGACTGAGAATCGCCGAGTGAGATTTGTTTCAATTTCCAAACGACGTCGTATATATTCCATTATACACGTAACTAATATGTACGGCGTATATTTCTGCGTACATCTATAAAGTACCGATATATTATAAATTCTATGTGTAGTAGCTACGTACATTTATACTTACTGCATAGTTATATGCGTGTACCTCAAAGGAACATAGACCGCGAAATATACCTACAGTCATTCCACACGAGTTCAGTACCGAGTCAAGACATTCGCAGCACCCTGAGATCGGATTGGCACTAACGAATCGTAAGATAGTACATTGTGCAACTAGTGCGCAAAGTTGGTGATTCTGGCGGGTGTGATTGTCACCGTCGCCGGAATCACCAATGCGTACGAGTTGCTCATAGTATTTTTTGCAACTCAGTGCGCAAAGTTCGACTTCTGATGCCTTTTTTGCGTGCGCAAAGTACCCGTTTCGCGCACTGTGATCATTTTGCGCACTGAGTTGCAAAAAGTATTGTACGATACGCGTGCGCGTACGTGATTAGGTTCACACTCGTGTTCTTGTCTCCCTCGCTTCGCTCGGGCGACAAGCTAACACTCGTGTGAAAATCACGTACTTTGCGCACTTGTGTCGTAAACTACTATTTTGAAACGGTGCGAGAAATACGACTTTTCCGTGGCTGCTTTGCGTGCGGAAAGTACCCGTTTCTCGCACTAGTGTGAAAAGCGATAACTTTGCGCACCGCTATTTGAAAGAAAAATTTTCATCCAACCCTCATGGATTATGGATCAAATCGTACATATAAAGGTCTTCGAGCTTTGGTCACTTCGTCTTGTTCGTTCACCTAAAACATGATCTTCTAATATCGTTGAGACAGATTTGTGACAGTTTCATGAATTTCTAACGATTGTGATTAAGTTTCGTTTATTTTTCGACATCCCCTAAGATTTATTTCGAATTCGCCTCATGTATGATTCGCGAAGTTTAACCCCCTCGAATAAATCCGGCAGTGTATGTACCTATATACTTATAAGTTTCTACTGTACACGCGGTAGGTAAGGTATATGGATACACATGTGCTATAGGCTATATATAGCGTACTATAAACCACACGAGGTACAGGGCGCTGGCTTTGGCTTTGGTTGGCTCATTTCCAACGTGAAGGGCTCTTTGGACAGGACGAAGTGCTCCACCAATATACCTACCCAACAACCACGTTCGAAGCTCTGCGGCTATGGTGTAGCCGATTTCAGACTGATTTTTCGTTTCACTTTGGTCAACTTTTATTTATTTATTTATTTATTCACAACCTTCCGCTCGATGATACGGAAATATAGTCACGTAACCTCAGCCTATTACATACCAAGCATATATATTATTTATACATATATGAATGAGTAATGGAAACGTGAAATTTTCCGAAATAATAAACATATTTCTTCCGGATGATCAAAGTTGTGCATTTCTTCATTTTTGTTATTCTTCTTCTTGCTTATTTTATTGAAACAAGACGCGAGGATCAATTGCACAGCTGTAATACTCTCTCGTTCCATTCCGGCAAATTTATTCTCTCCGCAGAGCTGCGGACCTTCATCTTTACTCCGCTTTTATCATTATAACAATATACCTAAGAACAGACTTGGGAAATATAACAGCCGGTTAAATTCGTCGGAAGGAGTAAAAAGGAGGGGATTATTCTTTCAGATAACTGCAGCCAATTCCCGGATTTTTCTCTCGGGTGTACTAACAGTTTCACCGATTCTCCTACGCCGTACAATCCGGGAAATAGGTTCACCAGAAATCAGGAGGAACCCGAAAACTTATACGCCGACAATTTTCATAAACGAAGACAATTATCGACGTTTTTTTTCACGGAACAACGAACCAGCTTCTCAAATTAAGAAATTGGACTTCAGATAGAAGAAATTCGATATGCAAGAAGAAGATAATGACGCAAGAAGAGATTTAATTAGCCCAGTAGCCGAATTTACAGAGGGGAACTCTGGAGAAGACGACGAAATAAAAGGTCCTTAACTTTTTGCGGAAGTTGTTTCACCAGCTGTAGCTGGTCGGGGCGAAGAGAAGGTATTTGATTGGTATAACGAGAGGGGTGAAAAAAAGTTAGAAAAAATTTAGACTATCAATTTAGCCGAGAGAAAGAGGACCGTGGCCGGAGATGCCGGGTTAAACACGGGAACCTCCGTCACTCTGAGGAACTCGAATGCCCGTGTCAACGCCTCCAATAAAAGCATTGGATCTGGGGACAGGGGCCTAGCATTTTACCCTGTGACCCTCGTCAGAACCCAAACCGAGGATAAGAAGAACTTAGGAAGTATGTGGCGAGCCGGAAAGAACAATAAACATTTTGTCAAATGTTCGCGGGCGAAATTTCCGGGGATTTTTTATTTACGTCCCTCAAATCTACCAGACCGTGAGGATTTGTCAACCTCCGGGGGTTAACCGCACAGCTTTTCAAACATCGTATAGGTGCCACCGCCGCGCGTACGAATCTTTTTTAATTAAATAAAATAATTTGAAATCTGGAAATCTGAGAACCGATCAACGATGGAATGAAAACCGTTAAGCCCTCATGGCTTCGTGGCTCACACACGTGTAAAGTGTATAACTTCGTTTGAGTAGATATATATTTTTATTTCTCGAAAGAAATCGACCGTCCAGAAGAATAGGGTCTGCTCTTTTTCCACCCTGTAATAGGCGAGGGTTAAGGTCTTCTTTTTTATCTTGGAAAAGTTCCCTCGGCAGCTAACGGGTAAAGAGGATCTAGTTGCGGGAGTGGCTGTGAAAGATATAGCCAGAAACAGTGAGGGGTTGGATTATCCCAACTCGCTTTTAGAACTCGGGTAAATAAACATCTTAAAATCCCTGCGAACTATTTCCCTCTTTTTATTACCTTGGATAGCAGTAGTATGGCGGAACAGCAGCAGCAACAGCAACAGCAGCAGCAGCAGCGATAGAGAGAAGTCCGGCCAGGCTTAACCATCCCAACCCAAAGCCAAAGCTAAACCAAACTCGAGTTAACCGAGCTGATCGGAACTCGAAACATGTTGGATAAAAGTTGCGTCACGTAAAAAAGTTCCACGGTAAAACGAAGGTGCAGTCAGAATCCGTGAATCTTGATGGTCCGAAATTGCGGGTGGTTTTTCGTTCTTTGATTTCATTTTACAGCGAGGTTTTAACATTATATTTATATATGATATATCTACGGCAGACTGAGAAGTGAAAATCTGCAGTAGGTATTATGTGCATATTTTATCCGTGGGAAATAAGTCGAGGGGTAGATATACGTATGTATTCTTCGCGGAGGTAAAAATCTCCGTTTCTGAAAAGCCAAGCGAAGAATCTGGGACTGTAAAGCGAACGTCTTGTACACCAACGCCGCTTCCCGTTTCGTCTCGAATCTTAATGGCAGGAGGGTGATATTTTCCGAATAGCTGACAAAGGGCTGCGTGTGTTGCGAATATTTAGCTCCTGAATTCGGTATTACCTTTTCCTTCGCGGTTAAAGGATGGTATGAATAATACAATCCTTAATTGCCTCCTCTGCTGAGGCTTTGGCTCGGACGAGGAGTATACCAGGTATATATATGTAGGAGAAACATTCAATTAGCGCAAAAGCGAAACAAAGTGACGCAAAGTGGTGAGGAAGAAAATTGGAAGATGTTGTAAAAAAGTTATTCAATTTATGAAAAAAATTTGTACGATAGAATTGTTCTTTTTTGATTTCGAACGTGAGTTCTAGTGCCACGTTTCGCAGAGTCACGCGTGTGTGAATATGACTTAAAGTTCGGCAGTATCGAGCCGAAGTTGTAAGTTTAGAGCCCTTTGCGAATACCGAATTGCTCCGAAACCGAGGAGTATCGTACAGACGCGACTTTCGACAAGGAGGACGTAAATTGGATGCCGAAATTCCAGGCGGTGAACAAGAGTGACGAAAAGTCGTCGAAGTAGGTATGTAAAAATTTCGAGAACCACTCTGCGTCTACAGAAAGACGAAAATTGAACCATTAAGTACGGAGAGTTGCGAGGAGAAAAATTCCGCGTGAATTTACACTCGCGAATAAGGAAGCGCGGAAATGGATAAATACTACTGTCTCAAAAAAAGGAGACAAGAAAAAAAAGGAAAAAAAATTAATAGCTATATACGTATGATGTATAGTAGTCGATTCACCTTTGATAATTACTGTCGCGTGTCAAGTCTCGGTAGAGCAAAGCGATGTAATAATACTTTCTCTATGATTGAGATGTTCAATTCTAAAGGAACGTGGGTTAAACGATAACTTTGTGGACTTGTGTCGTTTCCATAATGACTTTAATTCAATCGAAATGTCTAACTCCTGTTTCGCAAGTACCTACATACTAGGGTGATTCAAAGAAAACGAAATTTTTTTTCTTTCTTCCAAACAGGTTCAAAAGTTTCATTTAGTTATAAAGATACGTCTGTTAAAATTTGAGCTCTTAATATTGATATTAAGAGGTGGCGCATCGCGAATTTCTATTTCCCATTAAAATAACGTGGGAAAATTTGATTCTGCTTCTTCTGATTTTTATAACTAGCTAACGATGCGTCATACAGGAAATCAACAAACATATTTTTGTAGAGAATTAAATGCTCTACGAAAAAGGTCTCCTGCACTTTTTTAACAAACTTATTTTAGAAACTCATTTTTTGTCAGAAAGGTGGTTCTTTGAACTCGAATATCATTCGAATAGCTGAGTTTATCAAAAAAGTGTAAGAGACCTTTTTTGTAGAACATTCAATTCCCTACAAAAATATGCTTGCAGATTTTCTGTATGACGCGTCGTTAGCCAGTTATAAAAATCGGAAGGAGCAAAAACAAATTATCCCGTGTTATTTAAATGGGAAATAGAAATTCGCGATGCGCCACCTCTTAATGTTAATATTAAGAGCTCAATACTGATTACGTTTACATTCGTCACGCGATATCGCGTAATATACAGGTAAAGAAATCGTCCGGATATCCCGTGTCTCATATATGTAGTTAAAAAATGCAATCTATTGCAACGGGAAATTTTTTAGGAATAAAACTGAACATATAAAGATTCTGTAACCTGTCGCTATCGTTATCAACACATACGATCAAATCAAGCTCTATGTAACGACACAAAGGTCTCGAATTAGATGCAAACATGCATAGTTCAAAGCTCTTCCAAAATTGAGCTTCCATCTCTCCTCGTTCGCTCAACGCTCAAAATATATCGTATATCGGCATGGTTGGACGATACGTAACATAGGTACGGGTAAAGTACGTCTAGGTACACGTATAAGTATAACCATAACAGTAACGGAGAGAAAAAGAGAGAAATAAAGAGAGGGATGCATCTGGTGGACCAGTAAGCAGAACGTGTCGTATTTCATTCTTATAGCTCACTTTTCTTCCGCGCTATAGCAACAGATGGAACCTTTCGGAATTGATGGTATGTGTGAAACATGGCCGAGACAGTGAATCGGTATTACCTAGATACTGTTAAATGCTTCTAACAAACTAGCGAGTAAATCAACGAGATTTTTCCAAGACTGGTGGGTCCCGAAAGAATTTTGCAATCAACCAACTCGGCACGGAATTCTTTCGCAAGGTAATTGGGTAAAAGTCAGGATTTGTTAGCCCTCGTATCTCACAGCTTAAATCCAGTCCAAGTAAAAGTAGTTCTCGGAAGGACCCGAGTCAACCATTGCCTCAATCTCGCAGTTTTTAGTCCCCAAACTTTTGACGAGCTTTCTTCGCTCAGTCCTCAATTTTTAAGGACAAAAAGCACCGCGTCAAACGATCGTCTCTTCATCTGATCATCCGGAGGTTCCTTCTCTTCAAAATTGAAGCAATGGTCGGTCTGATTCATTCTCCTTCTTTCGCAAAATCATTAATGACCGTATACAGTGGATAAAAGTGGTAATCGGTTCGAGTTAAAATTCCTTCGCTGAATTCTAAACCGAGACCTGGCCTTGGCACGGAGTAAATGTTAGTCATCCTGACCACAGATGAACGTTCGGTTAGTCGAACCGTCGGAAAGCCTATGCTACAAATCCCAAGAGGACAAGGTCCGATGGTCGTTGGCCGTTTGGATCGCTTGAATGATATCACACTCCTCGTCAGAGGCGTCCGAGGTGTCCACATATGCTAAACAGATGACGCAGAGTTCCTTATGTCTGGTTAAACATTGCGCGGATTTGTGTTCATTCGTATGTACAGATCTTCGACAATCACTCGGCTCGTTGCATCAAGGCGACTAAAATCGCAAAATGATTTGTGCGACGAGAACGAAGCTTCCGAATTCGAAAAAACTAGGCGAATCTCTTCGAATCGGATTCGCAAATGAGCCAGAGAAAGTTTCAACCGAAAAACTCAATATCTGTGATGGAAGGAGCATCTCGATTGTGTTTCGAATGTTGGGATGTTCGAAAAGCTCCTCACGTCACAGATTTCAAGTTCTTCGATTTCAACCTTGTCGAGCTTCTTCGAATCGGTTCACGCTTTCTAACAGCACAAATCGGTTCGCAGTATTGGTCAAGAATGAAAGCTGCTCGCTGTTTATCTAACTAAGGGTAAATGCGATTGAATAATTCGATTACTCCGTAGATTATCCATCGCACAATGGTAGCAGCAATCATTTCTTGATTGTTACACTAAACTCCGAGTACTGCAACGAAATTTGAACTGTCTGATCCAGAGTAGCGGTAATTGTTACTCAAATACGAGGACGTCTTATCTGTGTGTAGGTGCATTTATTCTATACATAGGAATCCACGTGGAATAGTGCCTCCACGTCTAATATAAGCATGTATATCTTTCGCGAATGAAAGGTCAGAGGCAGTAACAGCGATTCCACCCATCGGCCTTTCTCTTTCACTGCACTTTCAGCGGGAGCCTCAATTCGATGAGCTGATCTTTTTATATCCGGTGATCGTAGGCGATGAGGATGATTTCATATGACCAAGGCAGCGATCGTGGTATGGCAATATAGCGGCTGAGTCTTGCCAATTTCATTGTATTAATTTCGAATAAATTCGTTCGTCTTTTTGGTTCATTTTTTAAAACAGTCAAGTCCAGCTTTTGATTCGTGAATCGACAGAAACTCAAAATCGAGTTCAATTTAGAAGCCTCAATTTTGCAGTCGATGTAAAGTTGGAAAGAATACTGAAATGCCTGAATTCGGATTGGAAATTTTATCAACAAACTATTCTTAAACTCTTTCCACAAATTTCGTTTTCAACCTCAGAGCGAATTTTTCGGTTCGGGTAACACGGTTTTTAATGAGGCCCCCGTGGTGCTGGACTAATGAATTTTTGCATCAGAATTTGTTAATAACTGAAAGAATGGGACGGTCTTCTTTTACCTGTTGTGAAAAAATTTGTTTATGGCGGTCGGCCGGTTTCGGCATAACATTCTTCGTACATTTCCTCGGAATTTTTCATTTAATTAAGTACCCCGAGCTAAATTGCATATTCGTACTTGAATTGAACCTCTTCCGAGCTTCCCACTCGTTCCTCTCGCCAAAACCACATTCCGCGATATTGGATCCACAATTTTCAAAGATCAAAGGCCAAATGTCATTCCAGGGATACCCAAAACGGGAGATACATGTTTCCATGAAAATACGATGAAACTTCGTATTTTCTCAGGATTTTCGGCTCCTTGTAACCAACTGCTGTAACCCAGTGTTACAGAATTCAGTTTAGAAGTGATAAAGAAAAACTAGTCGTAAAGTTCTTAACTTAAACATTCTGTTGAAAGGATCAAGGCTAGTTTATCGGAGAAGTTGAACGATGCAAATTGTACAGTACGACGTCCTCATTGGAGTAAAGTAGGAGTTTCCCTGGACTTGATAATCAGTTTTTAGATGTCACCTACAACTACGAGGCTCCGCTATGTGCGGGTATACGAATACCGGTTAAAATTTAATGAATTTCCCGGTAGAACCTAGCTAGTCTGGAAATTACGCAACTTTCGATATTTAAGAGAGCTTTTCCGACCGCGAAACTTTCAGACGCGACGCGACGCGCCGCCTGCAGCCTCTTACAATTCCTAAACTTTAAAACTCTGCTAGAATAGCGTAGCTCGGGTATTCGGCAATAATATAACAGCGAAAAAAGTTTCAGATTTTTAATTTATACACAATCATAAACAATCCTTCGAATACCTCCAGCTAGCAGCGATCATAAAATCACAGATTAGATTTGCAGACGAAAAAAATAATTATTACAAAAAATTGGATCCTCGTTAGGAAGAGAAGAAATTCTCAAGCTGTAGAATGCTCCTCGTCTAATATTTTTGCGATTTTTTTGATCATCGCTAATTTCAGGGAATCGCAAATGTCGTTTCCGTTGCATTCCGTTAAATTCTGGTGACTCGTAACAAATATTAATTAGCAGGAAGGGCATAGCTAGTTGAAAAGCAATCAGATTACAAAGGTGGAAGTTAGGAGGATATCTAATTAAGGGTTTAACTCAAACGGGAGGAATTGTGTAGGGCGAGTTAGTCAGAGTCTCTCGGTTAGTTGGTTCGTCAGTGAGAATAAGGCGTACATAGTGCATATCGCGTTTGCATACGTTGTTGAAAGATTGAAGAGGACTTAACTTTGCGAAGCTGCAGACATGAAAACGTGAGAGTTGGGAACGAGGGAGGTCGTAGAAAAAGCGAAGAAAAAATAATAATAAAAAAAAAAGAAAAAAGAAAAAAAAAGGTATAATTTCTTAGAGCGTTAATGAATAGTTGGAGAGTTTCGCGACAAATTTTAACGAAGGTACTTCAAAGTTGAGTTTAGAGTAAACTGTAAACTAGCGGCGACACATGGACGTCAACTTATACCCTGGGCACACGACGACTACGTTAAAATCTACGAGTTCTACGCGATGAGAGCCGGCGAGAGTTTACACTATGTTTCTTGAAAAGTGAAGAAATAAACGTTCCCCAAGAATAACTCGGGAAAAGTGATATTATTCCGAGCTTAAGGAGGAAAATTGAGGAGAATATCTTTATAGTTTCAACGCGCGAAATTCAGAGGAAACGTTTTGTTAGACATTTTAATTATTCTCTCTTACGTTTCTGCCTTGTACTCGTTATTCGTAGCTAGCGGAGCCGAGACGATTTCTTTGCAATACGATTTGATGTGAAAAAAGGGAGAATTCATAGCTTAAGAGCTGGGCCCTAGAAGTTCAACGAAAGAAAGTGTAAGAAAAGCTTTCGCGCGTAGTATAAAAGATCTGAAACATAGAACGGCGTCTCTGCAGCAGTTTCGTAAACTGAATTATTTAACAGAAACGAGTTTCCAACAAACTTTTCCTAATCCACTACGGTGCTGCAATTACGTCAGGTAATTCGTATTTTCTTTTCTAACCAAGCCAGCTGACTGAGAGAGCGTCAACGGGTGTCAGAATTGGAAAGATGCCTTCTGCTCGGACAAGATGACGAAATTTCAATCCCCTTTTCGCAACAATTTCTCATTCATACGGTACAATACCGAAGAACATAATTTCCGACTATTCAACGTTCGATAAGAAGCGCATACTCATTGGTCGAATTGAAAACCGAATGCATTACAGCCTAGGATGCAAAATTCCGTTCGTTTCTTTGACGCAGACATTGGACTGCCTTGGGTCTATTCATCAATGATAATTCAATACTATTTGCATATAATCAGTGGAAGACTTATGCCTTTGTATAGTCGATGGTAAGACGGTCTTTGATCGTCTCTACACGAGAATATATATGCTGGTATTTGCTTAGCTAATATTTTGTACCGTAAAGCGAGACACGGAGATACGTAGATAGATACGTAAGTAGGTATAATATCCAAGATAAATAATCTTCGGCTTGCGTAGATTGGCGGGTTATGGAAGAGCGTGGATGTCTACCGTAAAACAAGTTCTCTATATTCGAGTTGATGTGAAATTATTAGAATTAAAAACGCAGTACCGGTGAATCCAATCACGTTTATACCGTTAATCATTAAATACGTATTTCTTGGTCGTACATACGAGTAACAGCAGTAAGCAATTACTTAGCACTGTATAAATGATCACGTCTCTTTCACACCGCATTTTTATACCCAGAACAACCTCTCAATCACTTTCGTGTATCAACCAGATAGGTTCAAAATCCCGTATAGAAAAAGATAAAGATGAAAAACTGAAAATAGTGTCAACGGTAAATTTTTAATCACTGAATCCTCGCTCAGCGAAAGTATAATCGAAGGATTTATGGAAGCTCAATTTCATAGTAGGGAGAAGTTAACTGAACGAATATTGAAGAAAAAGGAAAAAAAAAATGCGTAGGTGTACGTGCGAAACGTGGAAACGATTTACGTCAAAGCCAAGGCTCCTAGTCATGTGTGCATGTATGCTACAGTACCTACGTTTCTGCGCGTATATTGCAAACGCGTGATAAGCTGCACACATGTTACGTACCCGGTGTCTCGATTAATAAACGTAGATAAAATTTTCTCGGTTTGAAATCATGGGATAAAAACCGACGGGTGAACGACCGGAGGATGTCGTGTCACCGTGGGCCGAGATTATCCCGGAATTCGTCCGTCGAGGAAAAGAAGAAAGGAAGAGCAAATGGTATTCGCGATAAAAGAGTTTCACATTGGAAAGTCAAACGGTTGGACGTTCATTTTTGTAAGTAGGTCGTTAAGTCACTGTCTACCGTTTCGCTGATCTCAAAAGTACGCGTGTGGTCTGTATTTATGATCGATGTTCGCGGGTGCGGATCTCAAGAGATAGTCATAGTCCGGAGTATCGAGAACGGAGAAAAATTATCGAGGGAAGGATACGACCGAAGGATGTAGCTGGATCTTTTCTCGGTATGAAAATTTGGTTCATCGTCGTTTCACTAATCATGCAAAGGCCAACGCGGTTTATTGCCAAAACGCGAATTAGGAAGTTTAGCGAACTCATAATCGTGGCGAATCGTAAAACCTGAAGCAGGTACCTAGGCCCCGCGTTAATCGCGTTATACGAGTCAGATGGATGGATACCTGCCCTGCAGAACGGGCTTAAACGAAAACGTGGATTAAGTTATCTCAGCGATTTCATCGAGGCGCGTATTAAAAGGCGTTTTTCTTATTCACCTAGCATCCCGCAAGTCCCGAGCCTCCTAATCCCTTCCTGATAAATTTGAAAAAAAGAATAAAAATGAATGTTATATTACTGAAAAACTTCCGGTTTCTATACGAATGAAACGACGAGATTGATCCCCCGCGCTGAGAGATCCTCCGAGAGATCTGTAGTCCGATTTAAAGAGTATGAGATCGACCGAGTGGCTAAGTCTATCTAAAAGCTTATCTAAATCGACTCTCGCGTTAGGTTGTGGATATAGCTAGCTATAGATAAATACGGGGATGGTAAATTATATCCGTGACTATCGTTTGGCATGTAAGATTCTCAAAGCAAATGATTTGAGTGAATTCTTCTCTGTGAACGAGAAACGGATTATTATACGAATTATTGACAAGTACGTGGCGAGTGAGGAATCGGTAATATTTTGGGTAAATTTTGCGTCGTTTTTTATATCGTCTATTATTATTCCCGGTCATTTATTGCGTACAGAGTAATTTCGCGTAATCTATTCGACTCATGCGTCAGCTATGCAGCGGGAATAACTAATAATAAAAGGAAGAATAAAAGGACGAACAAAAAAGGGGAAAAGGAAGAACCTCATAGCTATAGACGGGTTAATTGAATTCGATACTCAAGGCAGACGGGTTACAGCGAGAAAAATCGAAGATACAAACCGTTAAGCGTTCGAATGGCTTATAAAACATTCAGCCATGTAACTACATATGTTATGTTGCACGAGAGTGAAATAATCGTTTAGCTAAAAAATAAAAAACAAATTAAGAAAAAAGGAAGAAAAAACGGCCTTCGTTGCAGGGACGTAACAGTCTTCCATATTATTTATAACTATGGATCGAAAACGATGAGAAAAAACATGAAAAAAATTGTAAAAAATAAAAATAACGACTGTCGATAGAGAAAGAATTGTCTGGGGGAAAATAGACGAAGGCTGTAACTAATACGTATTCAGTTTACGTAAACCGTGATCATTTTTTTTTGTTTTTTTGTTTTTTTTTTCAACACGTAACGGAGAGTATGATTTTGGATCACGTCATTCCTGGATATATGTGTGAAGAAGAGGAGAAGAGGATAAGAAAAAAGACCGATAGATATCGCTATATACTGATGTCGATCCGTGTATATCGGTGACGATTGTGAATTTTGTTACCTGGCTGAATAAAAATTTTCTGCAAATATCCCGACGTGAATGATACGTTTTCCCTTTTATTATATTAAACGTGTGACGTTGAGACGAGAAGGAAAAAAGGAAGGAGGAAAAAGGAAAAAGGGAATAGGGAAGAAACGTGGAGATATGAAATAGCAACGGTTCTCGTGTGCCTCGCGCCACGCTCTGCAATCGCGGTTATCGGATCTTGTGGTTATAAAAAATTCATATCAGCGAATTTTCATCCGAATAGAAAGCCGAGCCACCGCGAGGAGTGAGACAAATGATTCAGGAATAGTCGAACCCCGCAGGTGCCAACTGCCTATTTCCATGTCAATGAAGACGAACCTCGGCTGGGAAGTCAGAACTAGAGGTTTGAGGTGGAAAATTATTGCCGAGAAAATCTTACGCCGAAAGTTCGGGAAATCGATTATCGGGAACTGATCAAGATCTTAGTCGAGGATTATAACTTTCCGATCACAAGAAATTCATTTCCCGATTTGAATAGGATAATTCGAAACAAGAGATCCACCGAGTCTTCTGAGTAACAAGTTCGGTGTAAACCTAAGTGGGAAATATTTGTTTAATTAAAGGTGTAAAAAAAAAAAAATTTACAAGGCCTGCAGGTATCGAAATGACGAATAAGTAACACGTCCTTTTTGCATTCCATCGAGGAGTTGGGTGCCAAGAAACGTTTATATCGTTTTGTATTCAATCGACGTATCCACACCTAGCCGAGAACGTAATGGACACAAGGATTTCGTCCAGATTTGGCGATGGAATAAACTGAGACTCTAATAGTAAGACAAACCTCGGATTTATCCGCGGTATAATTCCGTGACGACGAAATTCGACTTTGGAATCATCGATTCGTTCCAATTCTAATGAAATTCCACCCTTGATTTAAATCCGCTCGATCGGGGAATGAAAATTCCTAAACAAATCGTTGGATAGGTTATTCAATCCGAATAAAAATTCTATCCACAAATTATTCCTCCAACTAAAATCTTCCTCTCAAAGACAGATAAAAAAAAAAAAAAAAAATTTACTCCCCCGTCTTTTTATTAATCAAATAATATTTTCGTACCTAGGATTGTTCTCTTGTCTCTTTTACTATTAGACATCATTCAGCATTAAATGGAGAAAATTTTTGGGCATCTATTACCTAATTTGGATACTTTTTGAGTCTCTTTGTCGACCAGTTGTACCAAACTAATGAATTTTTCAGACCAGACCTGAAAGAGTGTCACAGTCTTTCTTCCGCTGCTGGGAAATTCTATTTTCGCCGTCTAGGTAGTGTAGGTTGAATAATTTCACTATCGAGAAAACCTCGAGAGTTACCTAACGATTGGTAAGGCTGATGTATACGTATCTAGGTATGCGCCGACGTCGTTAACGATTGAAATACAACCTTCGAAGCAATGAGTGATAAATATATAAGAATAAAAGAATAACCGCATCGCCGTAAGAATTTAAAGAAACCTCCGTACGTGAATACAATTAATTGAATCCCCACCCAAGTTATCCCGAAGGTTAGGTAATCGAGGTAATCATCATCGAGGTCACGTCTCGCATGTAATACATGCCATATTGTAATCCCGCCGAAAGGGAGAAATCTGACGTCATTATAGACACATCGAACTATACGGTGACGCAAAAATCTATCAGTTGTTTAAATAAAGAGGTAGGGTTCAGTTTCTCCCGAGTTTAAATTAGACGGATAAATTATATCCTCGGTTCTTCCAGCGATTCGAAAAGTAAGATTTATCAGCTACCAGACCCGCACTGGCTCCGTCTCTAGAAACTTTCGATTTCCAAACTCCAGGCTTGTTTATATGCGATCATCAAATTTCCGCGTCTCCTAATTCCTAGGCTTTTAACTCATCGACTATTCGAAGGGAAATGGAAGGTCGAAAAATTCGTATTCGTCCCAGAAGCCGGCGAAATGTGATGACAGAGTTGTTTGCTCGCGAGTTTCACCGCGTCAACGGAACCGGATGTGAATCTTCGCTATAAATAGTCGCATTATACAGTTAAGCTAAGATAATTCGCAGGGCCGCTTTCAATGGCTTGAAATTGTTACAAAGGACTCATCCCACGGCCTTGATCAATGCCGTGGATAAAAGAAGCAAAAAAAAAGAAGAAGGAGAAGATCCGTAGCTTCCGATGATGGCGATGACTGATTTTAGTAACGCTTCATAAGCATGACCTCAACCGACGTGCGCGTCATGGTTCGGCTATTCTCGTACGTGCATAAGATTGCCGTTGATGAAACAACGAGTTAATCAACTGGGAGCCGTTTATATTTCCTGTGATGATATTTGCGCTTCGAATATAGTTTCGCAAAGTTTTGAATAAAACCATTCGTAGACTCGAAGTTCGTCGACCTATCTCGGTGTAAATCTCGAGTGAAGTCTGAAGTCTTGGGGAAGACTTTGCGCTAGTTAGTTTCCTATTACTTCATAGCTACTTTGAGTATCAACCGGGTACCTAACCAGTGTATCAAGAGCATGCCCACGCGTTAATTAAGTCCGGACATATTAATCAATTTAATACAGCGAGGTGCGGTTTCTGTTGTTGAAAATGAATAGGATAATAAGAAAATTATAAACGCGGTTGTATTCCACGAATTATTCCGGAGTTGAGGCTCTCTCAGAGATTTGAAGGGTTGATTTTGAGGGCTAATACGGAATTGCTGCGGATGAAAGCTCGAGGGAACAATTGGGGAAATAATTGTCTCTTGTTGAGAAGATGGGAAACAAGCGGCGAGTATCTGTCGCCGCGATTCCATTTTGCGGAAAAAAGAGAGGGAGAAGAAGAAGAAGAATTAACGGTATTAGGGAAAGACTCTAAAGTATGAAAATCGCGTCAACCGGCACTTCGCAGGCCCAATCCAACGATAACTTAATCAAACGGATAACTTTGTCGGAAAATTTGTCGCGTTTCTCGAGAGAAAATTCTCACCCAACGAAATCTCTCCTTCTCTCTCTATTTTCGGCCATCGATCCATTGATCGGACGCATAATGCCTCCGAGAGTCAGGGACCGAGGTGGAAATTGACGAGATCTAAGATTCGCGATTTCATGACTCCTGTGAGGTTTTCCGGAACGAGGTTCATCTCTCCCCCGATAAACATCGTATCATTATGAAATGTGATGAAAAAATTTCGGGCCGAGCCTCCCGAGGGCTCTGGCTTTCATTGTGAGATTTACTATTCCCTTTCCCGCGTGCTTTGATCTTAAACAAAACGGTAAAACCTCGAAAAATCTTGAATTTTTGAGGAAAATCCTCCGCCCTCTGAACGATTTCACCACCGAGATATACATCCTCGCGAATATCGCGAAATCGGAACTAGTGGAACGAGTGTAATCAATAATAATTATTATTTTCACTGATATTTTGGCTCGTACGTATATGTCCGACACGGTGATTGATTTCACGGAACACCCTCACCGTGCCGAGGTGTAATAAATTCACGTCCAAATTCCAAACTTATCAACTTATATCGTTTCGCATCAAATAAATGTCCGATGATGTATATTCCGATCCGAGTCGTTCTCACTTACATTAGCCAACTGTGTTGTGCGGATGATCATTGAGGTTACTGTGCTAATATATACCGCGTTCTAAATTCCCTATACGATAAGTATAGTCATTATTCATTTACTCACCTCAATTACAAAGGCGTTTTATTAATAGCTGTACACAATATATCAGAAATTACGAGGCTAGTAAAAGCATGAATTATCGTTACTTTATGACATATAATCACGTATGGGTTAATTCCTCACTTCAATCGTTGGATCGAATGAAAAATTTGATTGTACGATGAATTGCGAGGGCTCAAAGTTTCACCTGATTCTTTTTCTTTCCGCGTCAGATTTCCCGCATTTATCGCAACAGTGGGTATAGTCGTTCAGCCCATTCCGGTTTAAGGCCGTATAATACACAACGGAAAATGAAAGTGGTGCGAAAACGACAATTCCGTCTTTTGCAGTGAAACTGATTTCGCCGAGGCACCGCCACGAATCGTATCAAACTCACCACCGAAGCAAATTTTTTTTTTTTTTTACTTTTCATAGTATTGCCTCCATTTGGTTTATTGGTTTCTATATATATATATATAACGATCAGTGACTCGTTCTTCTCACGACTTTAGAGAGGAATTGCAATTTATTGAACAGCCCTTTTGTGCTCGAATGCCGGAAAACTAAACACACTTAACTATACGAGGTGTATCGATCCTTCAAAGACTAAATACGAGGCAGCTGCGTATTGGCTCTCGCGAATCCTGTTTTATTTCATTTTTTTTTGTCGCGGAATAAATCGTTTTGAATTTTTCGAATTTATATATATAGAGAGATCTATAATAATCGACAATTTCATACGATCTGATCGCATTTCTTCGTACAAAAAGCCTGGAGGCCTATTTTTTCGTATTATTTTAGGTCCGTTGTATAAAATGTCTCGTATTCTATATTACGTCTCAGAGAATGAATCTGATTTTAAATTGAAACCACATCATCTTATACCGTTCTCTGCGGCTGTAATACACCTGTACAATTTATATATACAGGGATATGATCAATCGAGCGGATAATTCATTCCTCTGTGGACATATATATATATATATAAAATAAAAAGTACGAAATATAAATCGAAGAGAAATATGGAAACGCTGACGGCGCGAATTGTTCCCGATCACTCGTGTATTTAACAAATCGATCTCGGTTCTCGTACCTGTAGTAGTATACGCGGTGGATGGAGATTAACGAGATATTCTATTCTAGACATATTTCGGAAAATGAAAATTAAATCGTAAGGGTGAGTCGAAATTTTGCGCAAATAAATTGAAACGAAGATAAGATCGCGAAATCGAGTTCAGAAAAATTTTCTAACGAAGATGAAATCCGCGCTTAAGTAGGGCTGCAAAAATTGTGTGTTTTACAAAATTTCTAAAAGGTTTTTAAGTACAGTGGTATGCGGGTATAATGAAAATGAGAAAAAATCGTGGTCACGCGCCGGAATGACCGGCGACACTTTGTAACTCGTATACCCGGTGAAATACGAGGGACTCGGAAACGGTGTGCAATAAACTAAACAATTTTCTCTATTATATTTCCCAGCCTGGTCTACCGAGTAATCAAATAAAATGAGTCGAGAGTAATGGGGGGGGGGGGGGGGGGGGGGGGGGGGAAGAAACGAAAAAGCAAAGAAAGAAAAAACAAAAACAAAAACCAACTCTGAACTTTTACCTTCGCTATGATCCCGCTCCGAATTCGGTCTGTCTAACGATTTCTTGATTCACGATATCCGTAAAAGGAAATCAAAAATCAGGGGAAAAGAAGAAAGTGAAAGAAAGAAAGAAAAAAAAAAACCTAATTTGCAAAAAGTAAGAATCACTTTGTGTGCGGTTCGCTCCACTAACCCTGACCAATTCATTACCTAGGGTATAACGTATATATCTGATGTGAGTCGGCCTCGCGTTCAATTACAAAACGGAAACATCATCCCCCAAACGACTACGCGAGGGAAGCGGAAAATCATTTCAACTCTAACGACAAATTAACGACCGTGGGAGGTTCCCGGACCCCGGTTTCCTATACAGTTTGATACTAGCCACGATAGAAGGACACGCGTAAGATACGCCACCGCGTTACATGAGAATCATTCGTTGTCTGCGATAAGACCGAAATCAACCTGTGAGGGGGTAGTTTTTCGAGGAGGCAATACCGAATGGATCGTAATTTTTTTTTTTTTGGCTCATTCTTGAATTTTCATAAAATTGGTTGAACAGGCATTTGGCACCGGTCTAAAAATGACTTGCGATTATTTCGAAGAATCTTGATTCACGTTCTCGGGTCTCCGGTATCGATATTGAAAACAGATCGATCTGACCTCGACGAACGGTCGTAGAAATTGCGAGATATATACTAAAAGTCCGAAATTTAACAGTGTTTCGACACAGAAGGATGTTCCATCGACTCGAACATTTCTTTTGCCATTAGAAAATATAAAAGAAGAAGAAAAAAAAATGAAATAAAATTGATATCTCTAAAATTTGAGCCGGTAAAAATCCGTTGAATTGAAAGAAACGATATAACGTTGACACTTGACACATTATGATGGCTGGTTGAATAAATTAACCACCCCCCGGTGTTAATAAACCATTGGCGTGCAGCACGTTATTCCATTTTCTATAATCTAGAGTCTAGAAATGTATGCGAGAATATAAATAAAAGTGAACAAAATAATAATAATAGTAATAATAACAACAACAATAATAATAATGATAATCGTGAGGAAACGAGGAAAGGGGGTAGAAGAAGAAAAAAGAGAAAAAAATGAGGCAAGCCGGAAGCGAGGCGATATTAATTTTGCAAAAAAGAAAAAGCACTGGCGGAGAGCTCCCCAGGTTTATGAGAAAATAGCGTGATAGCTGGGTTGATCGACGGTGCATCTGCCTTGCTGCAACGAGTCAAGGTACTAGTGTTGCATGCGAGATAGCAAAACCGGAGTAACTGCTGTATAACGGCATAATTTAACCGCAACTTCTCTTAAATAGGTGCAGGGAATCGAGTCTGCGGAGGGGCTAGGAGCCGTTTTATACCATATGTTCGTTCGCGAAGTGTAAAATTTTCGCCACTTTTCATACATCTCTCTCTCCACGCCGCGCCGGGTCGCTTATGTAGAATACGAAAATGATAAGTGGCATAGCGAAGTATACTTGAGTATGTGTATATGTTTACGTTTATTGTACATATATTAGTGAAAAATTTTAATTGGTGAAATATCAGGGGTAGGTTATTTTTTTTTAACTTTTGCCATACTTATTATATATATTATATATATATAACCGCTCGTGAAATTGAAATTGCCAAAGGAACGGGAGAGGTAAAAGGTTTTCTTTAAATATGTATAACCGCGAGCAGACCGAGCAGACGAAGTGGGTACGTTTGATCTTGTACCTAACGTTTGGTTGGTGTAAAAGTGAAATTTATATTTGCCACATTCGGAATAAGAATATCACGCGATTTTCTACGAATATTTAACGAACCTTTTATCAAGTCATTAATATTAAACACATTTGGTAGGCAAATTGAGACTGGCAAATTCGACCTATGGCCAACGATCTATATCTTAAAACTCTAGTAGCGGTATTATGAGAAAAGCTCTGCGTGTGGGGAAATCATTTTTAGGGAGATCAATTCGACTCCCACATATTTAAATTTCGATATATCACCCTTATCAACGGCTTCAGATACTCGTTATTATTTTTCATTTAAACTAATGCAAATTATACCTCGAAAGGTACAAACCGTATAATAAAAATATCAATTTGGATTTATCATACTACAAACCACTGGAGAAATATTCTATTGACTCAGTTTCTTTCCACAGCTGATTACTATCACTTTCAGACCCAATTAAATAGTACATTGTGCAACTAGTGCGCAAAGTGAGCACTTTGCGCACTAGTGCGCGAAACGGGTACTTTGCGCACGCAAAATAGGCATCAAAAGTCGAACTTTGCGCACTGAGTTGCAAAAAATTATTTTCGATCTTGTGGACTTCGCTTTACATAGATTCATGCCACCGCAGAAAACCATCGATTATCTTTTACGATGAAATTCGAGGGTCTCTAGATGATAGAGAATCTAATTTCATCCGTTCTTTCTGGCTTTGTGTGACTCGTCATACCGCGATCGAGATATGTTCGGTTTTCAACGAGAGCGGTACGACTATTACGCGGATAGAAAGGCGTGTAAAAATCCGGTAAGGTACATCAAACTTCATTGACAATGGTTAAGTAGTTTCATGTCGTGAGCGCAGCCTCCACGGCTCTACGGATCCCCGTCGAATTGATTCTGGGCAATTTCAACCGGGACAATCACCCGATCCCTATCAACGTAGAAAAAATATTGACCACTTACCTATATTAGAGAATGACCGTGTCGTAGGAAAGGGCAGCTTCAGGATGCTCGAAAACTGCAATAACCAAATGCAAAAAAATTTGAAAAAGCTTCTCATTGAATTTTTCTCATGCAGAAAATTCAGGCGTTTAATTAGCTTTCTACTTGTTTGAGAAAATCATCGTGATTCGTGAATAAAACCTCATTTTTCTGGTGGAAAACAAGGCATAAAATCGCGTTGTTCCACCGCAACCAATAGTTTCGTTATTGTCACCGCAGTGATGAAAAAACCAATGAATAAGAAAAAAAAAAAAATAGTTCTCGTAAAAATTTACGAATTATAATATCAAGTTGTTATCTTAAGATTGAAAATTAGGTTTAAATCAATTCGAAATCTCGATAAAACTCGATAAAATTGATTTTCTCAAAAAATGAAGATCGATTTGGATGAATGATATCTCTCGCGTCTTGCGGCTTAGCGGCACCCTCGATAAATATCGTCGAGTGGTAACGATATTAAAGATGAAAATATGTAATCTGGTATGAAATGAAAGCAGTCATTAAATTTTTACGATCTACGTTCAGGACTTTAAGCCCGGGTCGTAACTTAGCTTGACTTAACGAAGCGCAACTCGAGGTAAGGTATAAGATATGAGGTATACCTACACTTATTGTTAGAAGTGTGTAAGCCGGGCAAGCTGCGATCCGTAGTGAAAATCCTATGCCTTATACCGTCGCATGGAAATCACCTGATAAATTTATTTGCATTAAACCGTAACGCGTTAAACCCGCGCCGTTCTGTTCTCCGAAACTCCAACTATTATCGAGCCTGGTGTATAAATTAATGCATAGTTTTGTCGAGGTATAAGGCGTCTAAAAACTCGTCGACGATATCGAGAGACGAGAGAAATTCGCAGACGAAGGATATATGAACTTGGAATACATCAATAATTACGAAGTTATGTAGCTGGACGGTGGAAACAGGGAAAAAAATTATAAACGAATCAACACCTTGTATATACGACGTAACAATCAATTAGCAACTAATTAATAATAATTAATCAACGACGATGCGTCGATAATTGGTTTTTTGTCGCGTGACTGCGTACCTCGAGCAAATTTTAGGCATGTTAATTATACTCGTCGCGAATCGATCATCCCTCGTATAGAAATAATTGTTCCCGTGGGATCGAAGATTACGTATGGGTGAGAGAAGACATAAGCAAGTTAGAAATAATGAAGATCGTATCGGAATGAAAATTCATTTTCACGTGGGAGAGGAAAGGCTGAGATGGGGCCGAATTCGTTTGAGACGATTCAGAATTTTCAGAAACGTCGGAATTTAGAACATTAAAATTCCGAAAGTTCCGGAAGTCCAAGAATCCGAAAATTTAGGTCCATTTCTCAGGATGCGAAGACAAATAATAAACAGTTCATTCTGATCGCGACCCTCTCTACGAAACCCCAACCACCCAGATAAGTCAAGTATAATTTTTCCCGCAGGTTTGCACATTAATTACACAACATATACGTAGAAATGCGTTTGCAAATTGACGGCAAACGTGATATTAAAATTTTACGTAACTGTAGCAAGTATGCGTACTGACCTCGATAAGAAGATGAAGGCATAAGCCAGCACATCACCTTAGTAGGACAGGGATTTATTATACGATCATTTGAAGAGAGTAAATGGTCGTTTGGTTAGTCTCTTTTCTGCGATTGCGTAAGTAACTAATTACAGTTTAGCTATTTACACCGCATTTTAGTGTTGCTATATACGTTAGTCACGGTAGCCTACTGCTGCCTCAGTAAAACACTCTCACTTTACGCACGATGATGATGATAATTTGTTATAACAAGATGTGAGCATCGTTAAAAAAATAAAATAATAATTTCCTGCTGCCGCTGCAGCCTGAGATTTCTGTCTCAGAATAATACTTCGATTCCCATTCTACGCTGGTTATTTCTTTCCTGATTTATTCGTTTTCACAAATTTTGGTGAAAAACAAACAAATACGGATCCAGACCACCCATAATTTCTTCCGAACCACGATAATACGAGAAAAAATAAAGAACTCGGTGATTCGAAGGCCGAGACGAAAAGAACTCTTCTTTCGAACTTCATCCCCTATGAATGCATGCTTAGATATTCCGAAACTGCACTGACACATGTCGTTACAGATCATCCGAGGGAACTTGTCGCCTGAAATCGATCGATGGAATATATGAATATAGCTTTTACGATAACGAATGATATATTTTATTCACTATGAGACGATTTTTGCGTTGAAAAAAAAAAGGAGAAGAATTTTCGCGGGAAATTTCCAACGTGTAAAGTGACGTTAATTAATGATATCAAATCGACGTTTACGAGATGGTATCACCGTTGATTATTTTCTCTGTTTTTTTTTCCGGAACTTTATTCGATCTACAACAAGCGTTGAAACGATGTAATTATATGATTAATCAAGGTGCAACAGCAACGCGGTATAATACATAAACCTATCGTTTACACGGTCGTGTAATTACATTCTGGTCAATTAGCCCTGTATCCGGGTTGTTAATTCAAAATAGTAACGATTATACGGTCTGCCCGATGACGGAGGGGGTCAACGAACCTAACTATCTACCTACTGAGGTGAATTTGACAGATCGATAAAACTCGCGGTTATATACATACATCGTAGAAAATGAAAGAAAATTTTTCCAGAAAAGAAAAGAAAAGAAAAGGGTGATCCCTCGTTAAGTTTTTACTGAGGATTAACAACCCCTTAACCACAAACGAAACGAACTTTGACCTCGAAATGGATTAGCGAGAACGTGACCCCCTCGCAAACCTCGAGCCTCGTCCAACCTGGTTTACCTGAAATAACGCGAACACCGAACAGCTAAACGCAGTAAAACGACTACCACCTAACCGGACTGAGAGCAGTTCTCTATATATGTTTAAGCTACGTCGCATGTACTAACGAGGGCCGTTAGTTTTAACAACAATTGCGGGCAACGCGCCGGAACACGGTACCAAACCCCTTGCCCCCGTGACCACCGCTAACTGAACTGCAATTGCGAGCCATATGGCTCAACAAATTACATCGTCAAATGGTGCAGTTTTCGCTCTGTAAAAACTGCTGCAGATCCGACGTATAGTTTTTGAGAAACTTATACGCCCACGCGAGATGCGGAATTATCAACATATCACGTCTGTGATGGGATAAGGTCCCAAGCGCTATTATACCACCGTTCGGCATTTTGAAAATCCGAACTTCGTACAATTTTCTTCCCATTCATTTACGCGAAGAATCTAGAAAATACGGCAACAAAAAAAAAAAACGAACGATTTCGTTTCTGTTGATAATTTTTCATTAACTCGCTTTTTCACGTTTCGTATGAAAAAAAAAAAAATGAATTTTGACAATTTCATGTGTCGTGATAATGAAATTTTGTAAAAAACGTTTGAATTCGAAAAAATAATCGCGAGAGCAGAAATTTGACAAACTGAAACACGTTGAGGAAGTTTATTCTTCGACATATATATATATATAGATGCTTGAAGCGTGTGTCTCGTATTTTTAGGAACTTTTCCATACAGCCTAAAAGTTTCGTCGAATTTTAGCAAGTGGTGGGCCGTTCTGGTTCCGAACTTTTCACTTACTGCCAAAGTTTGTTCATTTCTCGCCCCTGGCTCTACGCAATACCTCTTTTCTTATACCGCGCGTTCACCCGCCCAGCAGAGCATCGCAGCATGGGTATTGCTGGTTCTATAAACCGATCATCTCCGCTGATCAATTCGATAAACTGATAAAAGAGATAAAACTAAGAAATAAAGAATCACTTGACCGGAGAGGAGATTTACGGGAACTATATACTCGAAAAACTAGGCCAAGAAGAGGAGAAGACCCCGATGCAGGATGGTAACAGCTGAAGCTGAACACCGCATTTGCCAGATGGCGAACAACGGTGCAGCCCAGCCTACAGATATAACAGGAAGTCGACGTCCAGAGAAATTTCAAGACTCACATCCGACGAGATAAACTGAGAATGAACGAATTCCTTGTATGACATTACAATAATTGATAAAATTAATCAAATAATCATTTTTGCAAAGACACGACATGAAATTGTTGAACTTTTCTTCGTGTCTTATGAAATAATTGGCGATAGAATGGAAACAGATTATTTTCCGAGATTTCATCTGTGTCTATGAAGAGTAAAGAAAAGAAAAATCTTCACTCGTCTGTGACGGTGGGTTGTGACTCGACAAACCTGGATCTGACATCTGGAGACCTGGAGGCGACCGCTGCTAGACGATTTTCGATCTAAACTGCAGCAGTAGGAATTTATATGCACCGAGAGGTGCATGTTGGACGAGTAATCGAGCAAGAGTAGTTGTCTCAAGTTACGAGTTCGCTGTATGTACGTACATTTGAGGCGATATACCTATAGATTCGTGTATACATAGATATATCCATGAAGCTTATGGAGTAAGTACCCATAAGTTCATACATTCGTATATACACGTACGTGGATACGTCTGTACATCGTACACGTGCATACATGTACTTGACCGCAATTGGTGCAGAGATTAACGAAGCCTTGAGGCGTACTATCAGCTCTAGCAACGGAACTATGGCGATCCGAAATATATGTTAACGTGTTTTGGGATATTACCGGAAATTTGTCCGGTCGGTAGTCAGAGAATTAGGCCAAATCTATGGTCGAGAAAATTTGGTGAAAGACCAAACTGCGGATTGATATTTGAAACGAGTCGAGTAACTGACCAGACAGTCCGTGTCAACTCAAAAATTTCGATTTCATCCCCCATTTTTCTTTTCGATTCAATTTTTTTCCGATTCCTAAGAATCAGACATAAATTTTGAATCCTATTTTATCGTAGAATAATAATACGAAAAATTGAAAACGGATGAAAAATCAAATAGGGTTCCAAATTTTGGTTTTTATTCTCTCACTGAATTTCAGACTGGCCCTTGGAATAAAAACCAACACTTCGAATGGTCAGAATGCTATAAAAAAATTTGGAAAAAATCCCCAAATTTCAAGCGGCTTCTAAGTTCCCATTGAATCCATGACACCGGGAATTGCTACGGTTATAGTTGACAAGCCTAGGCATCTGAATTTTAAATGCGATTCCGCGAGAGGGAGAGAATCGATGTATGCATAAGATATATCTTCGCGAATGCATAACGATGTTATTAGCTCCGTCCCATTGGGCTTCGATAATCGGCTGTAGGAATCGATCGCGGTGTTTCATCGATGGATAAATGTCCGTTTCAGTAGCTTAACATCCGCTAACGGGAAGTGAACTTCCGTTTGCAGAAGAGCTTTGGTCTGTCTCCTCGCTGTCAGCTCGGATGTTCGTATAGTTCAACCGCGACAAACTGGTGTGCATTACTGGAAAACTGCACCGAGGACATTCCCAGGCTCGAGGAGAGAAGTGAAATGCACTATTTACTATACGGAATTTTATATTTTTCTTTAAGGCTAAAAGACCGGAGACACGAGAGAGGCGGGTAAAAGCACGCGGAAAAGAAAATCCGGTGTATTTATCTCCCTCGGTTTTTAACACTCGGAAGTTTAGAGGTAGTTTTGAGCTTTTTACGACGGCCATCCCGCAGTCCACAAGTTGCGACTTTGTCAGATAAACCTTGCCTTTAGTTCTACCGTCTCCCTCTCATATCTTTATATCTCTTTGTCTCCGGGTCCATTTTTTTCTTTCTGGTTCTTTTTTTCTTTCTCGTTTTTCTCTTTCTCGTTCCTTCTTTATTTTCCTCTCTCATTTTTCTCGATGCGAATTCTTCCAGGCTTATACACGTGCCGGAGAAGTCGGTCCCGCTGACAGGCGTAGATTTCGCGCGAGGGATTTCGCAGACGGTTTGTCTACCGGGTTAATTTCGCTCGGCAGAATCCAACCTCCTAATTTTAAGCCAAGCTATTAGGGATTCTAGAAATTATAGTTATCCCAGGAGAGGGAATTAATTTAGCTTCAGCCTTGACCCCCGTCTCCGTCCGGTGTCCGTGTTTCGAGACGGTAAATCTTATCCGTATAGATTGTACATATCGTACCTACCTAACTTCGTACGCATTAATACTAACGTAAATACGTGTTACGATTCACAAAATTATCATCGTATACCTACGCTTGGGTCAGGCTCTATCGATCCCGGAGTTGAAACTGAGATCAGAAAAAAACGAAAAAAAATAACTATACGTTCGAAAAATTTATTATCTCGAAAAAGTGAACAAAATGAAGAAACATCTCACATCGATTCACATCTCAGAAGAATATTTCGTCGCTAAAATTTGCACACGGCCCCGTAGTTCGCCTTTTTGAATGAATGAAATGAATAATGTATCGGGCACCGCAATTAGGACGGTCACTTACTCCAACCGGACGACAAATTTTGAGAACTGACTGAATGAACAAGCAGTTTGAAAGGTATTAGACTGATCCATTAGATTAGATTTATGTGCTTGAAACTATAAACCGTTATTGGAATATCGATTATTAGGTAGGTTTACCCGGTTGAATCATTTTATTAAATTATACACGAACTGTATACCGATTGAAGTTTCAACTTTTGTTATAATTGTTTGGGAAATTTGAAACGAAATGAATTTTTTGGGAATATTTGAAGAATGAATCGACTCGCGTCACCTTGTTGCTCGAGAACTCATTGGAACATATGTGTAGATACAGGTGGCATTAAATTAGTTTATCGAGACAGTCATTAATATTCATGAAGTATGGTTGACGGGTGTTAAAACCTTGTTCGATTAATCAAATAACCCGAAATAGAAGACCTTGCAGCGGGGCTTCGGATTCTAGTTTTTAATTAGAACGTTCGGTCAATTTTTTGAATCATGGAAGTAACGGGTTCTGGTCCAAATGGCTGAGGCTTCACGTCTATAATATCGTTTATTTTTGAACAGAAGATCCAGGCGGTTAGAGCAGACCGAATTCGAGTTAGGTGGAACTTAACACCGACAAACGCACCCATATATACTATATCCAAGAAAAGATATAAAAATTAGTCAAAGGTTGAAATAACGGGTCGATTCAGACGCATGTTCCCGTCTCACGAGTCTCGACTTCGCAGTATTCTGCAGCAAAGTACCCACGCGTTTGGTAACTCGAATTGAAACGAAGTTAACTCGGCAGTATAATTAGTAACGAACCTTAAGAGAAGTGCTTTGAGGAATAATAACTAAGTCACTAGGTGGGTAGACGTGTAGACGAATTCTGCAACCAAGTGGAGGAAGTCTTCTGCTCCCTAACCGGAATAACGCTTCTATACATTTGCAAATATACCCAATCTAAAAATTTTATTGAATTGCGCGTGGAAAGTCACTGATTTTGGGCAAAATTGTGAGAAAAGTATTTCGCTTTCACCGAGTAAGTGACGGGAGCTCCTGTTTCTCGGTACTTGGACATTTTTACGAAGGATTAAACGTCTGAGTGCGACTTTTCCCGGTCCTAGAAGCGTCGAGGGGTGAAACGACGTCGTAGAATATTGCTTCCGAAAAGTGTCCCGCGAGTTTGACGAGACACCGAAATGATTCTAGGGTCGCCCCAGGCCCCGAATATCGATCACTCTTCTGATTTTTCTAAACAAGTACAATGTTCCAAATTATTTAGGACCCAGGATTGAGCGGAGCTGCCGAATTCCATCGGTCTTTCATCGTTCACCGGAGACAGACGCGGATCGTAACGTAAAGCGTAAAAAAAAGAGAAGAGAAGAGAAAATAAAGGAAGGAAGGAAGAGGAAAATAAATGGGATTGTTTTCTCGGTAGCCACAGGGCAAGGAAGAAGAACCTAGACCGGCGCGTTCTGTTTCTTCTGGAAATATCCTACGCTGATACATGTGTAGGGCGTTACATAGGTATAAGGATACGTCCATAACGTAGCAGTGTCTTCTACTTTATACGTGTTTGTCTTGATGCCCTGTAGATATATCTATAAGTAGAATAGAAATCCTCCGGGATTTCTGACAGACCCCTGCACCGTCCAACCACCCCGTTGGCCACGGTTCTCTGCACGATCTGGCTATACGTCATTTCAGATGAATCGCTCCCAAAGGAGACTCCAATTCGTCCTCGATATCACTTAACTCGAACGAATCCGGGATAAAGATTCGTATGATTTCCAATCTCTGAACGAGGAACAATGTATTTATCTAGACAACCTGGAGGAATCCAGGCCTCCAGGCTGATACTTCCGGCAAAAAAATCCGACAACCCTATTCCATTCCGATATACGTATCTAATATCTGTACACACCGGGTGTGTCCTTCGAAAATTTTTGCACCGATTCATAAGATGGAAAAAAAATGAAACGGGTTTTTTCTCTAGTCATTTTTTCAAAGGCAACTTTTTGGTTCGCACGATTCCAGCCAGTCGACTTTTTACTCTAAGAAAACTGAACGTACCTAGTTATTATGCAGGGCACTCTTTTGCACGGATTTATTTTACCCGAAGGATATATTTTACAGGGAAACGTTTATACGTGGTAAAATTGTAACACGACACACCGATTGCAGTGCGGAGTCCATATTTTACTTTAGACGAGTCAATAAATTACGAAAGGAGAAAATATATACGTGAAGGTTTTATTTTGCACTCAAATTTTTACTGCTGTATAACTTAGAGTTGAATTACAGCCGAATTACACGAAAGATACTAATTTCATGTTTTTTTTATCGCGTTTTCACAACCATGTGTTTGAAAGATTTTTTCTTACTATACCGACACCCCGTGGATTCCGAGTTTCAGCGGTGAGGAAAAATGAAACGAAAAGATTGGCAAAGTCAGGGCATAGAAGCTGCTGCTTCTGCTTCTGCTTCTGCTTCTGATTCTGATTCTGCTGCTTTTGCTGCTGGTGCAGAGACGGGGTACACAGGAGCAGCTGTGCGACGTGAGATAGAAAATGGAAAATCCGAAAGAAGAGAAGAGAGGAGAGAGAATAGGAGAGAGGAAAAGGGGAGATAGGAGTGTGGAAAGAAAGAGGAATATTCTAAAGTCGATTTGCCGCACGTGGAAGGAATCGTGAGATTTGATGCAGCGAGATTCTAGAGCGAAATACTTTATTTTCAAAGAAGCGCACACCTCGCCCACGTCAGTCTTACATCTCCTGACTTAGGTACGTGTAGTCGTTTCTTTACGAGTCGTGTTCAACTTCACCCCCAGTAAAACTCCTTTCTTTTCGCGGTAGTAACGATTTGAAAGAAATTCTTATCGGTCTTCACCGATACTTGGATTTATTGATATTCCAAAATGCTCCGTGTGTTAGAAATACTCCGTTTCCGAGTTCGAACGCTTCGTGAACTGATTGTTGATGCAATTCGATCAGGTTTACTAATTGAACAGCCTTTCCAAAAATCTGACCATTTTTTCTCTCGCAGTATTCGATCGGGTTTATCCCAAGTGTTCCATCAATTCCTAGGCGAACGATAGGACGAAACAAATGGGAAGGAACTCGAGACTCCTTTCACGACATGGCGAAAACGCTGCGTGAAATTTCGCGGCAAGGTATACCGCGATATTCGCGAATGCGAAAAAACGAGACTTCGAAACGAAAACGAGTAAAATTCTGATGCAAGCGGAATCTCTTGAATAAATAAAAACGTAGTTTCGACAAAGCTGCAGCACTTTTGTAAAAAAAAACTTGCGAAATATGGGTCGCTCTCAAAATCTGAAGAAATCATCGTTTCGATTTCGAGAAGTTCGTTTCGAAAATTCAAGAATCGCCGGAACTTCGAACTATATCGTAAGGAAAATTGTCCATCCGAACTGCAAAGAGCGCGAAAATGTTTAATACCGATTCGTGATCGGGTTCCTAAAATTGCTATCTAGTCCCATTGTACACGCACCTGTTGACTATTTACCTGTCTAATTCTCGCGGAGTTATCGCTCCGAAAATTTACTGCGAATTTCCAGTCGATGACACATTCATCTATGATACCGATGGTGTCAATATTAGCTGTAAGTGTTTTAGCTATCTCGAATATTTGAATGCAATTTTTGCAACATGTTTAACGCAGGAGAAGAAGAAGGAGTAGTTTTTTTGTATAATTTTTTCATACGCGCCCACATGCGTACGTGAATTTCCAAAGTTTGCGCAACTGTATCTCGTCGATTCGTTAGGACATGTCGAACGGCATGAGGTATGAAAATAAGTATAAATATGTGCTCGATGATATTTGAAATTGGAATAAATGTGGATTGAGGTTTTATATGGTATACGATGAAAAAAAAGTGCGAGAAAAATCTTCTCACGGATGATTTTTCAATTTAAATAGATATCGAAATGTATACCCGAGGTCGTTTCTAGCTTTAAGATGATAGATGTTGCAATTATAAGAGAAAGAGAAAGAGAGGAGGAAATTTCAGTGCGAAGAGGTAAAGTATTCCGTGAATACCATCGTCTCCATCCGATCTAAGCTTTTGCCTTTTCAACTCATTGTCGGGAGAAAACAGTTTCCAATTAAACTTTCATATTCTATGACTACAAATGAGTCTGCGGATGTATAGGTATAAGGGACGGAACAGTTTTGACAAATTCCATATCTATATTCATGAGGTCAAGCTCGTACGGGCTGGACACTTTTTTCCGAAGAAAAAGTATCGATTTTTCTAATCCACGTATTTCCGTGAATGATGTCTGAGGAAAAACGAATGTAATATCGCGTGTCTAATGGCATAAGGTCGAAAGCGCAATTCCATTATAGGAGCGTTTGGCATTTTGGAAATCTGAAGATCGTACGATTTTTTTAAAATATATATTTACGCGAAAGACTTCGAAATTTGTTGAAAAACGTTGGAAAAAACGTACGACGCTTTTTGGAGGTAAAAGTGAAAACACACGAATTTTTGAAGAAACTTAAAAAACGACTGGCTTAACAATCGAGAGCTGAAAGTCGTATCCAGCTTCCAGGTTTTCAAATTTTCGATTTCGAATTACTTAAGCGTCTTTATAATTGTTACCACGAATTAGAGCATAAAAAAAAGGGGATATAGAAGTGAGATTAGTCGACACTTGAACCAAATCTGAAGCGTTGAGAATTATTTACTTAGCCTTGAGTCTAAATACAGGTATATTAACAGTTAACAAGATATTGTTAACACATGTTCAATTAGAAGGCAGGTACTCCAAGGTGAAAATTTTTCCGTCTAATCTACCTCGATTAGATTACAAACGACCATACGAAAGTTTCGGGATTAATTCAACGATCGATTCACGGCGTCGTTTGTCGTGAATGCTAATCAATGAGTTATGCGCAACTTGTTTACGCAGTAATTCATTAAGAAAGTAGTTATACCTGCTTGTGAAAGTAGTAGTGAGGCTCTTAAATTCGAAGATTTCACATATTCGAGGTGAAGATTTACAGCGAAATAGGATTCGTTTAATGAGAACTGAATACACGAATTTAAAGAGTAAAAGAAAAATAAAAAATACATATTTTTTCAACGCTTTTAAATAGAAATTCAATTTTATATAAATAAATTCGTTTTCAAAAATAAGTCAATCAATTCATATCCCTAATTTTATGTAAAAAGAGATATCTACCTAGTTTCCTCAGAAGCGAACTAAAGATACTCAGCGTTTATAAAAAAGATGAAAACCTCGTTGAAATTTTAACGAATAAGGAAGAAATAATTGAATCAGATCTGGGTATAAATCTTCTCGTTTTTTCACCGATAAAAATATATTCCCGCGAAATCCTTCCATCTCGGTTTGGAACAAAAGCATACTGCACATACACAGGCATTCAGTTAGCGAATCGCACACTCTCTGCGTAGGTATAATTTATCGTCATTATCCCGTAATTAATTCGACTAATTGGAAGAACGGCGAGCTCGCCGTTCACTTGGCTAAATTAGTTGCTCAGTGACTGGCTGCACTAACCGCAACCAAACATCACCTCTCGTTTCCATGCCTATTTTACCCCGAGGCTCGTGAATTCGGGTTCAAAAAAAAAAGTGTATCGAGATAGCCCGAGCGGTTTCGAATGCTTGAAACTTTTCGAAAATCTTATATTCCAGAGAATTCGGAGAAGCCAATTTTCGGATCTTGGTAAATGGCGATAGTCGATTGATTAGTGATGATAATTGGCGCTGGAAAAATTCCAAATTTTCTTTACAACAGCGTGAAAATTCTTGAATACATTATAAGTATGGAATTGAATGAAGATAAAGTTTTTGATCGACCATAAAAGCGAGAGTGAATATATTAGAATGAAAAACAACCCATTATTCACGTGGGCCTTGAGGAATGATGAAACTTGAGAAAAGTAACCGTTTCGAAGCTTGCAACAGAGCTTAAAGCCAAAAAATGGTAAAATTAGAAGAAGGTAACGCTTTCGATTCCATATGCTGCAAAAACCTGCAGTGCTTCAGGAATCTGAAAAGTTGCAGCTACGCTTTACACAAGAAGAAAGGATTCAAATTTCTTCATTTTTCGATTAGGTATACGTAGGTAAAAAAATATTTTTTTTTTCTAAACAGGTTCAAAAGTTTCATTTAGTTATAAAGATACGCCTGTTAAAATTTGAGCTCTTAATATTAATATTAAGAGGTGGCGCATCGCGAATTTCTATTTCCCATTTAAATAACGTGGGAAAATTTGTTTCTGCTTCTTCTGATTTTTATAACTAGCTAACGATGCGTCATACGAAAAATCCACAAACATATTTCTGTAGAGAATTGAATGCTCTACGAAAAAGGTCTCTTACACTTTTTTGATAAACTTATTTTAGAAACTCATTTTTCGTCAGGAAGGTGGTTCTTTGAACTCTGATATCATTTGAATGGCTGAGTTTATCAAAAAAGTGTAAAAGACCTTTTTTGTAGAGCATTCAATTCCCTACAAAAATATGTTTGTAGATTTTCTGTATGACGCATCGTTAGCTAGTTATAAAAATCAGAAGGTGCAAAAACAAATTTTCCCGTGTTATTTAAATTGGAAATAGAAGAGAGCTTAAGAGCTCAAATTTTAACAGGCGTATTTTTATACCTCAATGAAACTTTTGAACCTGTTTCCAAGAAAAAAAAAATGTCGTTTTCTTTTAATCACCCTAATATACATGGACGTAGAAAATGAAAAGTACGAGAACGTGCGAAAGATGAATGAATATCGATAAAGCGATACAAGTTTCATCCATCCTGTATATGAACTCTGAGACGATTCCGAATTCGGTGTAAGAAACGGCGGATCGAAGATTGACAGGTGGGACACGAATTGTGGCAAAAAAATTCCCTCGGCTGTACCATACACTGGTTTTATATCCAGTTTCCCAATCTCGATGTTCCACCAGTGTGAACCCATACAGCTCGATTGAAGCCGTATATAGCGTACGTGTATGCTACACGTACGTTCGTATCGGCGACAAAAAGCAAATTACTAGGTAGATATACGTGCTCTACGTACATACGTGTATATGTACGTATGATAATGTAGCGAGGGAAAAAAGAAAAAGCAATTCTGTACAGTCCTATTATTACGGTGGCTTTGGAGTGGAATTTTTTCCTGTAGGTAGAACCTTTTAATTTCCCGCGGGTAGATGCGGCGGAGGAACAAGAGGAGGAGATGAAATAAAAAGTAAAAACGAAAAACGAAAAACGAAAAACAAAAAACGAAACAGAAAAGCCTCGATCCTCACGGGTGACTCAACTCCACCGCAGGGATTACGGCTAATTCCAATGTCAGATAATTAGATTTTACGCGTAAAGTAGTAACGGAAGAGAGGAGGCCATCCTCGAGCAGGAAGCAATTTACCATTAATCTACCTTCTGTCTTGTTACCTAAGTCCGGATGAGAAGATGGACGCGAATCTTGCCAGGAAAATGGCTACGTACACACCCGCGCACACACGTGTGTGTGTATAATATGTCTACACTTATCTCCTTCTCAGACGGAAACAGGAGCTTAACATTTAAGCTGTGCACCGATCGGTGTAATTTCTTAGCTGGACCTCATCGCGGAGCCACAATTCATGAGAAAACAGCTTCTCTGCTTTTCCCTTTGGATTTTTGTTCGCCAAGTTTGGAAAACAAGTTTTCAACTTTCCTCCCCTCGAAGTTTGAGTTCCTTATCAAAGCGAGGTGCCAGTCTTCGAATTAGTCGAACAACGTTCTTCACTTTTCAAAAACTTGATGAGAAAAGCGTTGATTCCGTGAGAAAAATGAGTTTCGATAATTTCAACGAATATCGAAGGTTCCGAGGCCCTTTTTCCCATTTTTCTAGAATCGTCTAGTTCCCGAAATTCACCCCGATATTTCGCGCGTCTTTTGCCGATGCTAATCGAAGAAGGGGTTTATCGCCGCGGGCGTTTAGGACTCGAAGACAGGAAATTTTCCGAACAATCTACTCCCCCAGCAGCAACGGCACCGGCAGGAGGGTTTTAGAACAAACTTCTCTGTAAACTACCTTCCCCGAGACTTTCTACGAGGAAACCCTAGAGCCCATACCTACCCCTTAGGTATATAAACTTTTGAAAAGAGTTCAATGACGGATATCTCGTACCTATGGAACCTGGGTAACAAATTTCCATCAATTTATCAAAGGCTTTGCTTTATTTTCTCAAGATCATTCAACCCGACCACCCCCACAGCAACAATTGACAACTTTTTTGAATTGAAATTATTCACGGATTTTCAAATTCGATATATATGAGAAATTTGCGAAGCAAGGAGTCGATCGTCCAGAAATTGAACCGTGCATGGTTCTCACTCGCTTGACAGATACGTATATGAGTCTGTAGACGCATGAATACGATTTAGATAAGATCTTTAATCGACATATGTATATGTAAAAGTAATGCTGAAGGGGGAAAAAAATATAAACAGGATTAAAGACCTGAAACGCCCACGTTTATACCCACTACGCAATATACTCGATAACAATGTGGAAATGTCATATAAGTTGTATCACAGGCGGGATATAATATATGGTGTATATTCGGGGTCTTCGGTTAAGTTTTTCGATCGGATATTTCGACGGTAAAATCGCGTAGGTAGATATTTACCGAACGATAGAAAAAATATAGGATAAGATAGCGCGAGAGAGGGTGGAATGTTTGTGTAACGTACGATTAGAATCTGGGAATGAATGGGGTTCGATTACTCCGCGCCGTTCATGTCCAAGGAAAACTTGTTTGAAATTTATCCGGTATGGAAAAATAGACGAAGGACTTGAGGTCGCTGACACGTACTGTGATGGCAATAAAGTCGAGCGATATGCGAGTCGCTGCGATTCGAGATAATATGATAATTCAAATTCATGAACGTGTGCAGCTAATCGTTTGGAATTATAATGAAGAATCCCATTCGGAGTTGATTAGCTTTCGAAAATTTTGGGACCGTGGTTCTCGAATCAATGAACGTTGTAAATTTATTCATTCCTTCATTTTGGGATCGGGTTGAAGTTTCAAAAAGTTCCAAAGGGTAGAAATTTCGAGTTCGTTTAAGAAGATTTCGAATTTTTATGAACGTTGAGGTTTAGAACTTACAAATTTCGAAATATCGGAATGCAGATAGCTGGAAACCCCGAAAGCCCAAAGATCCGAAAATTTCGATTCATTGCTCAGGATGTGAAGATAAAAAATGGTTCATTTTAATCAAGACCCTCTTCACGGAAACCCATTTTATCTACATTATTAAAATTGCTATTAAAATAAATTCATTTGCTAAAAGAATTTAAGAGATTTCGGATAACGCGATTTGAATAATGCTTACGGGACATCCTTGTTTCAGGACGATCTTCAGAACACTGTATAAAATGAGGATTACTCGGTATGAGATTCATAACTGAAGCCCTTTTTCCTTGAGATTAAACGAAAATCGATTGTCATGAATTTCGGTGAAAATTTTCGATTAGAAAATCGATTTTGATTCGATTTTTAAGAACAACGAACCCATCCTCGGATCTGCAGATACTCGGATGTCGTCTGAACGCAATTCTGAGCATGTGTATCCTGCAAGTCTTACACATCGCGTCGAAAGGAGGATTTCGAAGTTTTCCGTTCTTCCGATTTCATTTTCGATCTCAGAGCGAGATTTTCCCTGTTTCGAAGAAAACTGCGGACTGCAGTTACATGGCTATATACGATCCGAAAATATATACAAACTTTCCAGTATCCGCGGTATACGAGAAAATCTCCGATTGAATAAATTCGAAAAATGATTGATTCGTCATTATAAAATTAATTGAATAAAAAAACCGTGAAGTGGTTAATTCGAGGCTGAATTAACCGGACATAAATATTCACGAACGATGTCCGTAGCCCTTCGTCGTTCGTGAGATTCACTATTATTGAGATTTGGCTCGACTGGAACCGACAGATAATTTGAAGAAGACGCGGAAATGAATGAGGGTCATTTTTCCTTACCTTTTTTTACCGTCTTACTCTTCTTCTCTCTCTCTCTCAGCGTAATAACTTAGAGAGATAAGATCGTTAAAGGACGGTAAACGGTGTCTAGGACACGCGACTGACGGACTGACACAGTGCAGTACGCGACTGCCATGACAAGTACGCATTTTCTTTTATTAGACGGCGTAACGACGCGAGTGGGATTACATACTAATGCGAGAAGCTGAAGAACGAAACTTGTGATCAAAGTCACTCGAACCAAACCATCGAGCTATTTTTTTACTCAAATATTACGATCATTCTAACTACGAGTCGACACCATGCGACGATAACTTCAAAATTGTATTAAAAAAAATAAAAAAATAAAAACGAAAACGAAAACGAACCAAATAAACGAATGAATTGTTCCTTGGTTTGAATTTTTATACAGAAACAAAAAATCGATGTATCGGTGATTCCGTTCTAACTGTGTCTATTAATGTTCTGTACTGTCGCTCTCACTGGTCATCCATTGACAATCTATTCATAAAATTTTTGTATCAATACGATCCTCGTGAACATATTTCATCGCTTCTTTCGTATAATATAACTTGCAGTCCAGAGGAAACTTACGGTTTAAATCACTTAAATGTCAGTACCGTGTCACGTCCATTTCTAGAATTTACCTATGAATTCATTATTTCTTTGTCACAATAAATGATCCAAACTAATTAATCCATAAATCTAATTGACGTTATAATACAATTCATGAATAAATTATAATACAATTCGTAATAATTTTTCCGAAGAATGTCTACCAAATTTATTTTACGTCAGTACCGTGGATGAACGAGTCGGTACCGTGGCACGGAAAATTTGAAATTTGATTCTCATTCTCGATATTTCGAAGTTGTAGCGAAATCCTCTCGGACTTTCATTTTTACAATAAAATAGAGTAATAATATGCATTATAAAACTAAAAAAGTTTAATTATAGAATCAAAAATGTTTAATTAAAAAAGTAACGGTTAGAACAGAATCACCGATATACACCATCGTACTTTTTGACGGTCAGAGAGTTTGAGATCTCTGGAGCTGATTGGGAGTAAAGTAATCGATTCAACAGCTCGGGTAATCGAATGGATGAAAATAACTCGATACATGAGTGGAGATGAATAATGAATATCTGAAGGACTTTCTGCAGAGATGCAGATGCTCATACTTTCCAATAGCTGAAAACGACTCTGATAAATTGCCGGAGGATATAATACATCGCGTTAACAACGTGGATTGAGAAAACGATTCATTTTTTTTATTCACGAGGAATGAAAGGACGTTCAGAAAAAGGACGAAGAAGACTGGTGCAAAGAAGAAAAAAAAATAAATGAAAAATTCATTCGAGAGGAAAGAGGATTCACATGTCGCACGTTATTCTCTAATATCTATATAGGATACGCGAACTGATCGATATTTCAAAAGATAAGCTGCGAATTACGAATTCGAAAGTTTTGCCAAAAGTAATAAAATCCACAAAATTTCAAGGTAATCTTAATTCGATTAGAAAACAGGATCCCGCGTTTTTCATACTCTCGTTGAACCCTACTCGACATCGCGGCTGTATAACGAAGCTGATTAAAAAAACGGATGCAATTGGGTTAAACGAAACCGATTCGGCCCTGAAATCTGCGTGGCATATCCATTCGCGGATAATTCATTCCACCCACGTAATTTCGCCTTCGAAAACGAACCGGCTTTGGCATAAAACACTTTTTGGTATCTTCATTACTTTCGGAGCTGTCAGAAATCGAGTGAATCGATTGAAGTAGGCCATCATCGCCTGGATGTGTGTGCCGAAATTTTTTACACGGGTAAATCGGCGTGCGAAAACCGCGCATAGGTCATCACGACTCGCGAATAAATTTCACACTCGTCTAGGTACTAGCCGGTATGCTTCAAGTTCAATTTTTCCCATACTATCATAGAGTACAGGAACTTTGAGCGTGATGACCTTTCAACGCGACGTAAATTACCTCGCTATACGTATTTCCGCTTTTTTTTTCGCTTCTTTTTTTAATCATTTCACCCCAACTCCCTACGTCCGTTTTGATTAGCGTGAAAAGGGTCGCGGGGTACGTTCGTGCGGATCAAGAGATATTAGCGAGAGGATTCGAGCTGAGATATGAATGACGGGGGGTAGGTTCATTTCCCCCGAAATTAAACAGAGGAAAGTCCAACCTATGCATGTGAGAATCGGGACGTTATCGCGTATGTCGCAAGCCACCGATCCAAATATCAGAATAATGGCATAGTCGGGTGAAAGTGTCGATAAAATCCGGCGTCTTATCCCCTCGATTTTTGCTCTCGAATGGATAATGGGGCTGATCACGGGTCTGAGAGATCCTCGATTTGTCATAGGATCGTTTTGTCGTTTTCTCGTCTTCTGAGTTACGTCCTCGACAGTATTTATCCGGATTCCCACACAAGCGTGATAATAACTGGTATTTTAATAAACAGCTAAAAAGTAGACACGTAGAGTTTAATAGGCACACGTGTGGGGCGCATTGCCCCGTATGCATAATTCCCATCGCGGCTGCAGTAACGCTTTCTTCAGAATAAATTCCGCTTCCGCGATTCTATGACCCAAGCAAACGAGCTAAATTACCCGGAGATGTTTCAGCGCTAAGATCATGTTCTATAATTACTACTCCCAATGCTGGAGGCAGCTGGTAATTATTATCATCGACGAAGATACGCTTCGGCGACTCAAGTCGAAGATTACATCGACAGAGACACCAGAGACCGAAGCCTCGGAAGAAATTTCCGCAAAACTGTCTTTCGGACAGTCAAATATCGTCTAATTTTCAAGCGGAATTTACAATGATCCGCAGAATCTGAAATCCGAGAATATCGGAGAACGAAATCCCCGTGTATCTCCCAGACACGCGGCCATACTGCTTAATGATAATTGACAAAGACGTCCTTGTGTGTTTCGCGGTCGTCTGGTCGAGCGTTCGCATTCCCTGGAGGTAGAGACACGCCTTTGTGGAAATTGCAGACTTTTCTTTCACAGGGCCAATTCTTAAGGCGATGCGATAGTCGTCCGCGAGCTCCTAAACGACCGTCGATAATTTGTGATTAGGGTTCTCCTTCCGATTCGAAAGCTAACGTACTCCCGAAATTTGTTTTCCCGAGTGAAAATCGCATCTTTTTTCGAGCGGCATTGTAACAGCGGCGAGATTTTCACTTTTCCAGATTGAATTTTCGCTCGAAAAAATTTCGGGAGTAGAATCAAACGACGGACGAAGAGTCCATTGCTGTAGAAAAATTATAAAAGAGAGAAGACCGCGTTAACTGAGGATAGGAATTCAAATTTTGAGTCGATTTCGTTCGATAACGTAGAAGCATCGCATCGTAAAAATTTCTGGAGGAGATAAATCGGTCGTTTTCTCTTTTACACCCGTCAACTTTTACTTTAATCGTGAAATAACGATCGCTCCGAAGTATTTACCTCGCCCATTTCTCGCCCAGTATAATCGTTAATTATGGTTTAACGAATGAGTTCCATGTGGAACTTGGGCGACTCTTTGAAAACCTCTTCTGGCGTGGGCCGACCGATCAGGTTGGATACGGCAGGCGAAAAACTCCCATTTAAATATAGTCAAGTGAAGTAAAAAAGGTGGACTGATGAAATAAGGCTAGAAACCGTGGGTCGCCATGTGGGGCAACGACTCCCAACGGATCGGTAATTATCTGGAAGACGACTTAGGACTCAGGCTGGACATAGAAGCATCGATACACCGATCCGGTCTGGTCCGACCGATCGATCCGTGTCCAACACGTATATCCACCGCGCTTTCGAATGATATAGTGGACAAGATTCGTTTTGATTCAGATTCGATCGAAATTAATTAAATTAAACCCTCGGCACGAGGCTCCTCGAGGAACTCCGGATCGGTCTGAGATCCTAAGCGGATCTTTCCTTTACCTACGCGATGCTGGAACCTCGACAAAGAACAAAACGCAAGTAGTTACGTGGTAGCAATGCCCTGCCAAGGTCGCTTTATTACGTACCAACACATACTGCACGCACGTATGTACGTACGTATGATTTCTCTCTGCCCCCTGGCCCCTGTTCCCTGCCCCGCACCCTCGATCCTTCTCTCTCTTTCTCTCTCTGACTCTTTTACTTCTAGGCCGGTTAGTAACAAGACGAAGATCTCGCCTGGACGAGGATATCTCTTTAACGGGTGTTCGGAAAGTGCGAAATGCACATGTTGAATTCGAGCGTGGAGCATCGTTGACAAAGTAGAAAATGTGCCATCTCAAGTTCAGCGTTCATTCCTACTACTTTCGATGACAAGTTTCGGGTTTCCCTCTGTCAGAGATTTTCGAGATTCTCCAAAATTTCATGGGGCTTCGATAACTCCGTATGATTTCACGGGACTCTGGAAAGATTCCCGAGGATTTCGAACTTTCGTGACGATTTCAATGGACTTCAAATACTCGAAGAGATCGACAAAGACTTTCGATGATTTCGAACGATCGAGTGGGGATTCCCAAAGATTTCAGAGATTCTCAAACAGGATTTTCAAGACTCTGCACCGAAGTGCGCGTGCCAGATTCCGAGATCGGTAAACACCGCGACTTTGACTAAAAATTTAAGAATTGGGAAAAAATGCCATATATCTGTCCGAGTCCGTATTCTGTCCGTACTTTCTTCGTTCATTGACGCAGAACGCGACGAACGTTACCTATCCAAAAAAAAAAACAGTGAATTTAGTGGATTCGCGATCAAACAGTTTTAAATTGAAACATCAAAGATCGAGAATATGCAATGGCCTTTAAACGGGCTCTAATTTACTCGAGTTCCTCTCGCGTACGTACGGATCTTTAATTAATTCTGCCCCTCGCACCTATAATTAAGAGTTTGGATAATATCCGACCATCAGTTTCCGGCTAACGAATAGCACCTACGTCTATAACCTGACGAAAGTTGAATTTAAATAGACTGTTTACTTATCTATATAACATCGATTGTGTGTGTGTCCGAATAGTTGCAGAATTACGACACGTAGATATACCCGGTGTGAATTTAGACCGTGATTCACTGTCGGGAACTGTCACTTTCCATGCAGATACTTTAGACACGACTAGAGCTGACAATGAGCGATAATTTGGTAGTTTCTTCGGTTAGTTGTAGCCTGAGCGACTGAACTGGATCAGTAACACCTACGTGTGTTAAAAATGAAGGAGACTGTCTGAATCATAGGTCGAAAAGAACGACGAATGTTTCTGAATGAAATGAAAAAGAAAAGGAGGTCAAAAAACTGTATCAAACAATTTCATTGATCCGATCGAGACCTTTGGAATTAGTATGTACCAGAGTGTGAAGTTAGTGATGAAATTTCAAGTATGCATAACCGCAAAGAGCGATTTTGAATCTCAAGTAGCGGAAGAAACACGTGTTTCTTTAACTCCGGAGTCTAGACACGTGTGATCCATCTTATGAGAGAATTCAACCTCCTGCAGTACCCCAAAAGCTCTGGGGTCTAGGCATTACGAGCCGCACTTCTCTCTTTATATATGCACATATAGACCGTTAAGTAAAACCAGCTGCAGCTCGTTGTATTGCTCAAGAAAAAATGAGAAAGAAAAAATAATACCTTCAAAGAATTTAACAACCGGCCTAGATAATCTTTACGATGACGTAAAGACTGGTAGCTATATACATATGCACTCAATTATTGTCTTAGATCAGCGACGATCTAGAAATCTTCTTTGAATAATCTCGAGGGTCCTTGCTCCTCTTTCTTTCCGTCTCGTTTCTCGTATTCGACCTTTTTTCAAAAATCGTCGTGACGTTTATTGAATATGTGATCGAAGTGGGGCCGATTCCCTTCCCAATCGTAATTTGTACGTTTCTCTGTCCCAAGTATTGGCAATGTGAAATAAAACTACGAAACAAGGTAATCTGGTGTTTAATTCGTTTAATTTCGGATCTAATTACATTCGACATTTTCAAACTCGAGGTATGTATATGTGAGTATATGGAAACTTATTTCGCACGAGGAATCGCCACGGATTTTGGAATAACGATCGTATCGGTGATCGGTACAACTTCGCTCTCATTAAACCCTGAAATCTCGAGCCTTTCTAACGAGGTGAAGTGTCCCAGTTTGTTTTCTATAAATCGAGTACAGGACGGGTAAACATTTCATAGGAAAATTTGAACCCCGTCCCCCTTCTTCGTTGCAAGTGGAATTATCGATCTTCACTCTGTCATTGAAGCTAAAGCATCATTGAAACGTGTATTGAAGTGGAAAAATCATATCACTACTCTTGTGTCCTGTAATAGCAAATGGTTCGATTGGAATATTTTTCAAACAATTTCGATCCGATTTGAATAGATTTTTGGAACCAGTTTTCGATATGATAAAATTTTTTTTTTAATTTCAAAACTTCAAAAACTGAAGACTTCCATTTTTTGAAAATTAATTCTTCAATCAGGCGAACCGAACTGAAACGAAGAACTAAGATCTGATACAAGTATTTTTTTTGATTTTCAGTTAGTCTCTTTTTTCCTCTTTCCTTTTTTACGTTGCACGATATCCCAAAATGTATCGACAACGATTTTCCAACAGTGCAGTAAAAGAAAGTAGCAGCCGAGTTGACATGGAATTCGACACAAGCTCTTCAGTCACTCGAATGATACGGGAGAGAATTTAATATATTCAGGGAATTCTAAAACCTCTGACAAAAAAAAAAATGTCAACATATTTAATCAAATTCTAAGACTTTTCCGTTTTTTTTCTTTCTTTCTTTCTTTCTTCTATTCGCAGTATTTTTTTTTGTTTTTTTTTGCGAAAACTGTCCATCCTCGAATCATCCGCCTATATTTTGTACACATATGAAACACTTTTAATCCACGTCACACGTTCACATAGTTCATATAGTTAGGCTGATTTCAGTCGAGTGCGGGAAGATATTCATCTACTATACGTATGTACACAGGGTTCGATGAACTGTCTTCAAACGTGTTTGCCTTACCTAGTCTAATCTCGAGTTTCACGATCAGATCGAACTTCTCACGTGTGAATTATTCCTTCCATAAAATCACGAGAAATTTCTTTTTCCATTTTTTTTTTACTCTCTTCTATAATCTTTTTACGTTAACAAAAAGCGAATAACTTTTATGCACGTGATTGCGAACAGAAAATGCCGCGAGAAAGGAATTTAAAAAAAAAAAAGAACAGAATAAAAAAATTTCGAGTCGTGCATATACGAAAGCTTGATTTTGTCACTCGTCGATAAATAAATGAAAAATCTCCACCATTCGATTCTTCATAAACTAGGTCCAGCGTTCACTGCCTATACCTATTACAAACGCGCGATAAGAAATTGCGAGATCTATGTACACCTTGGCTGAAATATTCCCAGAGGCAATTTTAGAGTCAACTAGCGATCGTGACGGGGATTACAAGTGTTCGTAATAATAAAAATCATATCTCTTGCTTTCTAACAACCGAATAACTTCCACTGTACAACATCGACGAATACTTCCCTCGCGATATACGGTCGCAAATATAAATAGCGTGCTAAATTTGTGACCGAGGGTATATGTGAGAAATACGAAATAAAAAGGAAACTGGAATCCGGAACCTCGGCCTTAATTTTTTTTCTCAGTGTCCTAGTCCGTCGACTTTCTTTAATTTATTAATTAATAAACTAAACTATCGCTTCGCAATTATAACAGGCGTGTATATGCGTGTAAAAGTCTTGAAGCCATTTCAGTAATCGCGATTAATCATCGCACCGCGTTATCTATTTTAGACTCGGTCTAGGAACGAATTTACCACGAATTTTCGAGACATTAATATGCAGATTCGCGAATCCTGACGGCACAATTGGCGTTGATCCTCCCTTTCAGATGATAAGATGTCGAGATCCGGCGAAGGCACGAGAGGAGGTCGTCTAGACCTTGGAATTGAATGGACTTCCGGTACCGTATAGAGACCCGCTAGCTCTTTACCGGCACACGATTTCGAGTTACTGCATACACGTGTTTCGTATTCACATTTTTATTACTCGTAAGAGTTATTCCTACGGGGGACGTGCCAAGATATACACTTGGACACCGCGGGTAGGTACTGATATGAGAAACGTGGTTCGCATGTATTTAGCAGAAATTTTTGCCCCTCGCGAGTCGTTGCCTATCAGCACAATAATTTGGCTTTAAATTCTCAGCCTTATCTCTTAGCATTTCGAAGCGCAATTAGTCGAACGTTAGAATCCATGAGCCGTCGCTTTTGCACGAAGATGAGAAGGTATTCGTATCAACTCAAAACGTGGAAGAGAAGGAAAAAGTCATTTTTGAATCCGCAATCTCCAATTTCGTCCATTTTTCCTTCTAGTCCGTTAATGAAAAATGAAAACATGAATTACCGAGGGAATTATCGCCTCATTGCGCGTGTGTACTTAGAGAGAGAAATCCTATCGGTTAATAACTTGACCCGAGGTCAGCGGTCATGAATATCTAAAATCTCATCCATGAACATTGAGTTTATGGTTTATGGAAGGTATACCCACATCGGCGCGTGAATATGTAACGCAGGTAAATTTAACTGTTTATTAATACGGTGACTGAGTCGCGCAGGGTTACGCAAACATTGTTAGCTAGCTCGTCTCACAGATATCTGTTAATAAATGTTAACCAGATTAGATAATCTTTACTGAATGCTGCAACAGCGAGCATTGAGTAAGCGAATCGCTTCTCTGCTACATAGGATCATCACAAGTCGCAATAATTGCATATGCCCTTTGCAGCTGTCATTAATTACCTCTTCCAACATTTCAGGGGGTCTCGATAATCCCATACGATTTTACGGGACTCTGGAAAGAGTCCCGAGGATTTCGAACTTTCGAGAAGATTTCAATGGACTTCAAATGCTCGAAGAGATCGGCAAGGACATTCGATGATTTCGAACGATCGAGTGGGATTCCCAAAGATTTCAGAGATTCTCAAACAGGATTTTCAAGACTCTGCACCGAAGTGCGCGTACCAGATTCCGAGATCGGTAAACACCGCGACTTTGACTAAAAATTGAAGAATTGGGTAAAAATGCCATATATCTGTCCGAGTCCGTATTCTGTCCGTACTTTCTTCGTTCATTGACGCAGAACGCGACGAACGTTACCTATCCAAAAAAAAACAGTGAATTTAGCGGATTCGTGATCAAACAGTTTTAAATTGAAACATCAAAGATCGAGAATATGCAATGGCCTTTAAACGGGCTCTAATTTACTCGAGTTCTTCTCGCGTACGTACGGATCTTTAATTAATTCTGCCCCTCGCACTCGTTACGAAGGTGTTATCGTATAATACCGGTCGCATCATCGATCGAAACTTCGAGGGAATATATATTCTACATTGACGTAGTTTCGCTGCAAACCGATGATATTCGATGAACTTCGATTTTGGATAAAAAAATTTTGGTTCTAGGCCAGTTCTTTGTAAACATTGAGAGAGAAAAGTGTCTTACGAACTCAAAGCGATAGAAAACCCACTTTATCTCTACATATCATCGATTTACCCTGGAATGACATAATTCTAGAATAATTTCTCCGAATTTCAAAAATTTTTGTCGAACGCTGCGATCCGTATTACTTTTTCTTCGGCAGATTGAATCCGTGTAAAACGAGGTCCGTATAAAATCTCCAATAATTTCTAATCGTTTATCGAACTCCGAGTAACCAGCTGTGAGAAATTTAATTTGTTAATTTCCTTTCGTTTTCGCTCATTGGGAAAGTTAGATGCAGTTCGCCCGTTTAAAAAAGCTGTAGACGTATCTGACGTCGAAGAAAAGTATGAAAGACATCCTTTCTTTGAATTTTCTTTATTGCATTCGCCGACAGATATCTCTTCGAGTTTTAAGTGGACTCTAGGTGCTTGACGAATTTCACTCCCCTAGATAACAACAAGGACCTTTTCTCTCCCAGTTCATTTCTCTAACGTTCGTTGAAACAGACGCGAAAGTTACACGGCATAAAACCCAAGGGATTAACCTGCGCGAGCGAGAGGTACGCCGCTTCTTTCCCTTGAATAAAAATTTTCAAATCCACTCAAATTCATGTGACAAAAATAATAAAAGGCACGATATGAAATGATCCTTCGACACAATTTTCTCGACGAGATAAAATCCAATTTTTTATACCATTAAAAATTCGTTTACAATGTATTAGAAGTTCATAAATAAAATGGCAGTGGGATGCTGGTATCTGTAGATGTAAGATGTTTATGCGCCGGTGAAAGTCTCCTCCCGCAGATTACGAAACGCCTGAGGAGTTGTGTCAGCGATTCGTTTTGAATCGTGGTACAGAGTCTGCGAACGCCCCCGCGGCTGTGAATCCACCGAATATATACCCAAAGTCGGTGGCTGAATCTGGCATTTTAAAATACCAAATTTCAATCATGAAGAGGCTGAAATTTTTCTCATATACAAACGACAAAGACACGAATCGTGGAAAAATGAACCGTCGAGTGGTTCGCTGATCTTGATAGAAAATAAGAGGGCGTCGTCATAGGGGAAGGCGGTAATCGGCTCGGGTCATCTTAGGTCAGGTCAGCCGGTTCACTTTTCTTGGTGTTTCGTGCTCGCCGTTAACCTTTGAGTCAACTCGCGAAATGGATCTGGTCCGTTACGGAACGGAGGACACAAAGGCCGAGACTAAAGCACGAAAGCGTTGTTCACTTTTATGTCAGGGTAGGATATCCGTCCGTGGATTTGACGTTGGGAAAATTGCGCTTCGTTCAATAAACGCCTATGCGTATCTCAAGTTAATTTTGCATTAGGTACTACAGTATTTTGTAATTACTCCGTGAAGTGTACGTGGATGAGCCGAATTTCAGATCAGCTCACGTTGTTCTATTTGATTTTCTATTTTTCCGCTTATTTGCGAAAGAAGGACTTGATACAATTTCAAATAACGTATCAAAGATTTCGAGTATTTCAAAAAATTTCAAATTACTTTACCGAGATTTTTCGGTATTCCATTCGACGAGCTACGAATATCGGTGGTTCTGCTCTAACTGTTACTTTTTAGATTAAACATTTTTTGATTCTATAATTAAACTTTTTTAGTTTTTCAATGCATATTATTGATCTATTTTATTGTAAAAATGAAAGTCCGAGAGGATTTCGCTACAACTTCAAAATATCGAGAATGCGAATCAAATTTCAAATTTTCCGTGCCACGGTACCGACTCGTTCGTCCACGGTACTGACGTAAAATAAATTTGGTAGACATTCCTCGGAAAAATTATTACGAATTGTATTATAATTTATTCATGAATTGTATTATAACGTCAATTAGATTTATGGATTAATTAGTTTGGATCATTTATCACGACAAAGAAAATAACGAATACATGGGTTAATTCTAGAAATGGACGTGACACGGTACTGACATTTAAGTGATTTAAACCGTAAGTTTTCTCTGGACCGCAAGTCATATTATACGAAAGAAGCGATGAAATATGTTCATGAGGATCGTATTGATACAAAAATTTTATGAATAGATTGGTAATGGATGACCAGTGAGAGCAGACAGTACAGGACATTAATAAACACTGTTAGAATGGAATCACCCATATATGCCTAGACCTCGAGAGTGTTAAACCCTTCAAGAAGAACAAGCACGGAGAAATTAAATGCCTGTTTTAAATAGCCGAGTGGCTCCTACCACGGACCATTTAACTCCTAGTCATATAGCTTCTGTCTGTGCAGAAACGCAAAATTTATAAAAAATTGATCGAAATTTTTGTTATAATTATAACAAGAAAAAACAATTAAAGGATACAGCGAAAGGAGTCGATGCAAGCTGGTATTCGCGATTCATATTTAAATGATGTGAATACGTCCGCTATTTTTCTGGCGGTGAAAAATCACAGGGAAAAATTTCGTCATTGTACATTAGACATTAATAAATTCTTCGACTATAATAAAGCGGATTCGTTGGATTGAAATTCGCTAAGCGAAGGACAGAGCGAAGAGTGACGGGACGCACGCACTTCCGGTACCTAGGTTCGCTCATCTCATCGTTAAGTTTGACGATCACGGATTTACGCAGGCATCAGAAAGACTCTTGCGTTAACGAGCGACGGAAACCATAAACTGAGAACGCAAACCCTCAACCGCGAAATCCCACGCCATTTATTATAGCCAGGTTGAAGGAACCTGGGTACGTTCTAAATATATATGCATATAAACCTGCGGACTGATATTCTCGCACGGAACATATTGCAATTTTGATTTTGATACTTTTTTTCATTCCATGTATCATTTATCTGCGAAATTTAATTTTCGATATCTTTCAAGACGGAAAACTAATACATATGATAAATTTTAAACGCATGTATATTAGAGTGTCTCAAAAAAACCGACTATTTTTATTTTTTCAAAGAAAAATCGAAAAATCGTCGGAGCATCCCTAGAAAAAGACTCTGTGAAAATTAGAGCTCTTAATATTAATATTTAGAGGTGGCGATTCGTAATTTTCTATTTTCCATTTAAATAACATGGGAAAATTTTCTTTCAAACTTTGGAATTTTTTACCTTAATAACGAATCACTTTACAGGTGTGACAAAGAGACGTTGTTATAGGAAATTTAATGCTCTACAAAAAAGGTCTCTTGCACTTTTTTGATAAACTTATTTTAAAGACTCATTTTTTGTCAGAAAGGTGGTTCTTTGAACTCGAATATCATTTGAATGGCTAAGTTTATCAAAAAAGTGTAGGAGACCTTTTTTGCAGAGCATTCAATTCCCTACAAAAATATGTTTGTAGATTTTCTGTATGACGCATCGTTAGCTAGTTATAAAAATCAGAAGGAGCAGAAACAAATTTTCCCGTGTTATTTTAATGGGAAATAGAAAATTACGAATCGCCACCTCTGAATATTAATATTAAGAGCTCTAATTTTCACAGGGTCTTTTTTTAGGGATACTCTGACGATTTTTCAATGTTCTTCGAAAAAATAAAAATAGTCGTTTTTTTTTTTGAGACACTCATATTGTTCCAACGGCATTGGTTAACTTGGCCTTTGAAGGACAATCTAATCATGTATAATCACGTATTGCTGTAAGCAAGTTTCACGTAAGTAATTTCATTATAATCGACACATCCTGTTCCTAGTAATAAGCAAATTGTGCTATTTTATTCCGCACGCTTCCCCGAGTGAGACTCACGCGAGAAGATAACAATAAGAAGAATATTCAACAAGAATTCGCGTAAAATATGTAAATCAAGAACAAACGTGTGTCTCTGTTTCTGCATATCTTTCACATATGCACTCTCACGATCCAAACCAAGTGGCTGAATAAATTATCCCCATTTTTTTGTTTTTTCCTTCCAAATCATAAAAGGTTTTGACAAATTTTTGTTTCTCTGACCAGAAAACGTCTCATACCACTCGAAATTCTGTCCCAGAAATCGTGACTCAGAATCCATATCGCAAAGCTGTGGAAAATTGAACCCAATTTTGTCCCAGCCCTTTAAAATCCGGACTACATTGTCATAAGGATTCGAATTCAAAATATTGGATACTCGAGGAAGTTTGCGCATATACCTGGACGCTAACAAATCAAAGATAAGCGATTTTGACACACTCCTTGCCCCGGGCTAGTAGCAACCTCGATCAAACTCTGCAGGCGATCAGTTTATACCAAGCACTGAAAATTTTTCTACACGGCAATGTTCGCGTTACGTAAGAGAGCCCACCGAAACTAGATCAGCAAAGGTGATATATGTGTAATAATATGTTACGCGTATCACACATAGAAGCATATGTAATCGCGATTGATTCGAGTTCCAATTCTTCATTACCATTTTTTTGCCATCGGAATAATTGGACCAGCGACATTCAAGGTGAATTCCCAGACGTCTGAATCTGCCATATTTGTATCTTTATTTTCAGACGAAGAACTTCCGCGGTCGCCGCTAGGCGCGAGATTGGCGCTGCGCTCTCTCGCGCGCAGACTCAATCCCGCAGATCCCGAGCGCATCGCAACTATTATAGCACTGCACAAAGGAGATCTAACCTTTAACACGGGCCTCTCGGACTCACAATACTGTGAGAGAGTGTTCAGCATAGTTTTGTGTTGAATTTAACTATGTAACTACAAGTTCTTGGGCCTTTATCGTATCTGTAATACGATATTTTTTGTTCGGAGTTCATTGGCCTTTTCTGAGATGATATACAGCCTCTTAGACCCGGATTTTCCGTCTTTCTATACGAACTGCGACACAATTGTTGAAAAAAGAATCGATAAGATTATAATCTTACGGGAAAATGTACAAGTATGAAATAAAATTTGTCGAGTGTCGTTCAAAAGCGGATTTCGTGTTCGTATTTGTGGTCAAGTGGCTGTAGACAGGAATTTCCTTCCTACCTTGAACTGAGGTAGAATTATAATAGGATAGAACTATAATAGGTCACGCATACTCCAGATTATTTAGAGCAAGACGAGACAGTCAGACATCTGTCCAGCAGCCATTACTTCTGGTTTCAGACACTCGAGACCGAGGAGAAAGGATCGAGAAATGTTTTTTAATTTTCTATTCGTTTTTTTTGATCCCTTAGAAAATATACTGAAACTTGTAGCCATCAGATCAGAGAAAAATGTAATTCTGAAAAAGCGTGAAAAAAAATTGTAAAACTATCGAAAAATGTCGTGAAAAATTTCTCTCGCGGTTTGAATCGATGCATATGTGTGCGTGGGTGTAGGCTACAGATATATTATCGACAGGTATTACTTCCACAAGGTTGGTTTCCGATCGACCTTGCGTCATTCCGCCGAATTCCATACGGAATGAAACTAGACAGCCGAATGAAGAGGAAAAGAATCTCACTTTAACCACATGAATGCTCTATTCTCACCGTCTAATCGAATGTAACGAAACTGTATCAACTGCGGTCGAGCGATTTGGAACTATAACAATAAAAACCGCACAAGTGTTTCGAATGATTCAATAATTCGTTCGCTCATGGTTGAAGCATCAAAGCTATTTACCCGACGATCATTCCGTACCGGAAATCCATATTACTATTATTTATTACACAGACAAAAATCCAATAGACTTTTTCTCCTCTCCTTTAAACAAATTATAACATTACGCAAATTGAATCGAATCGCTGCTCTTCTTCCTCCAGAGCTACGTTATACAGTAGAAAGTGTAGGTCTTACTTAGATCGCGGAGAAAAAAAAAGAAAAAAAAGGAAAAAAAAATCGTTCACGGTATTTCGCACAATGGAGAGAGAAGATCCGTGCTTCGTTCCTGCCCCCGTACAGAGAAAGTCTTCAATCTTAGCTCGGTAGTTAGGTTCAGGTTGTTTGGTACTGATATATGAATATAATAGGCTGTAGTCTGCAGCCCGAATAAATACACCCAACTACTCCATTGCTGCAGTGTTACGACTAATTAGGGCTGGTTAATTGGAGTCAGACACCTCGAGAACGAGAGGTAAGGCGTCTGTCCCCTTCCGCCTGGTAAATACGACAAAGCGATGAGATTCCGGTTCGTTATACCCGCTCGGTGATATTTTTTTCGCTATTTATTAACCCAATAAGGCTCAAATTTACCGCGAAACCTTACCTGCGGACATGTCGTACGAGTAATTCGAGAACCGGACACGGGAGATCGCCCGGTCTGTACGGGGTTGGAAAAGGACGGACCCTGACATATTTTCTTAGGAGATTTCAGAAGGCGGGTTTAGGAATCGTGAACGGAAGTCTGATGTAGTGAAAAAGATCGAGCGCTTATATGGATTCGGCAAATTCTAGTTTCGCGACTTTTCTAAATGGTCGAAAAAGGAAAAAAACTAGATAATTAACCGGCTTTGGCGAGTCGGGAATTAAATGGTCCGATTGATTTAGAAATTAAGATTTCTCCATGAACTGATTAGCTTTTACTCGATCAAATGCTTCGGCCTCACGAAACCTCGGACGAAATTATCTTCGGCCGTTTTAATAAAGCTCTGCTGGCTCCTGGTTCTTCTTAACCCCGGAAAAGCAATTATTAGCTTCTCTCAGTGTTATATATAACGGGAAATATCCTTTGTCTTGGCTGAAGAACAGATAATGCCCGACTAATTGCCCATCACAATATCGCTTCTAGTTTTATCGGGGACAGATTGAAGTTCGGAATTTTTAAAGTTCCGAATTCGTTTGAGACGATTTCGAATTTTTGGAAACGTTGAGGTCTGAAACATTGAAATTCCGGAAGCCCAGAAATCCGAAAATTTCGATCTGTTTCTAAGAACGTGAAGATCAAAATTGGTCCATTCTGATCAAGACCCTCTCTACGGAAACGCGTTTCATCTGCTTCGATCGATAATTTGGATGGCGTAAATAATTGATCAAATTTTGAAACTTTTTTTCCGACAAGTAGATCTCAAGACGATTGATTCGACCGCTCATTGATTTCGATTCGATCGGTGTTCCTCGTTCCAAAGTTTCTGAAATCGGCTATCCAGACTTTCGGCGAAATGCCCTTTTTGAAAACCGCGAGTCTGTAATGTCCAAATTCGGAATTTTACCCCAGCTCCGTTTTATCGATGTACTTTGGGCATAAATCTAATGAAAAAAATTGATCCAAACCGAACATAATTCGTCCGTAACAGCGATCGATAAATCGCGTGACGAATGGATACAGAAACAAATCATTTTCCGCGGGTGTCTGTAACAGATGATACGAGGAAAGAAATGATCCGAAGAAATCCTTCGTAGCTATGGTTCATTTTCTCTGAAAATTTCTACACAGGGTCGTGCGCTGTTTCACGAAATAGTGATTATCCGAAGCTAGACAGCGAAGTATGAGGTCCGACATAATACAGGCTGGGCAATTTTATCGGACTCAAAACGATGTCGGGCTATGGATACAAAATGTGAACAGATGTCACGCGACGAAAATTTAATCTCTCTATCATAACCCGGCGACGTGTATCATGTATCGCGTATACATCAGTAGGTACGTTATTATTAAAATATGTTATATTATGAATTACGACATGCATTGGGGAAAAACGGATTTTATCAAAAGCGTAGAGCTCTGGGAATCATTTCCTTTGTCGAATTATTCATCATCGACCGAGTCATCGACGATATTATTGACGGGATTTAATCAAATTTCGCGATACGTGAACAAGTGAGATTGGCGAAGGTGATACCCGTCTAGAATATTCATAGGATCGTAATCCTGCGCAAATCGTCTAATTACGAGTTTGCCTTTGGAAGTTGTAGAAGCTAATTGGATTATTCAAAAACGTCGAAATGGTATTTGACGGAGAAATAATCAACGAGAAACCTAGTGCAAAACCAGATCAATCCCAGCCTTCATAATCTCCTAATCAATTCGGAAGAATACCTAGGTCTGAAAAATCGATTTCAAAATGCAACGTGCAGCCCAAAATTTCGACGAAATAAAATTTACTTAAGTTGAATAAATCCGGCTACGAAATTTTGCAGAATAAACGTTTCTCCGATTTCTTGATTCCAGAAAAACAATCGATATATGTATCGATTTGCTTTGATCGACGAATCGAATGATATCCATGCCCAAGATTGTTTAATTACTATTAAAAAAAAAATATATCGTATGAATTTAATCTGATCAGTAGACGTATGGATAGTTTAAAATGCATGGGGAAACGCTGACTGACAATCTAAAAGCAAACCCTGAAACGGATAGGGTAAGTTACTTCGGTCGATTTGCGGGTTATCGCATCTCGCAGGCCGCCAGTCAGTCCCTTCGGCAGGTAGGTAGGTAGGTAGGTATAAGGTAGGTATAGATATACGTGTTTACCCAACGAACAGGGATCTGTTTTATGGCTGTGGATGTATCTAGGCTCGTTTAGTTTGCCTTCACCGTGTAATTTGTCGATTTTATCTACCATACTACCTCCTCCACATGCGATGTTATTTGTCTTGGAAGAAAATAGCTCTCTCGAATTTAAGCTGACTAATCAGTTATACCAATTATTCATAAAAATGTATAACATATTTACCAAATTATGTAAAATATTGATGTATGTGTATATTTTAGGGTGATACAAAGAAAAGAAATTTTTTTTTTTCCAAACAGGTTCAGAAGTTTTATTTAGTTATAAAGATACGCCTGTTAAAATTTGAGAGCTTAATATTATTATTAAGAGGTGGCGCATCGCGAATTTCTATTTCCCATTTAAATAACATAGGAAAATTTGTTTCTGCTTCTTCTGATTTTTATAGCTAGCTAACGATGCGTCATACGGAAAATCTACAAGCATATTTTTGTAGAGTATTAAATGCTCTACAAAAAAGGTCTCTTGCACTTTTTTGATAAACTTATTTTAGAAACTCATTTCTCGTCAGGAAGGTGGTTCTTTGAACTCGAATATCATTTGAATGGCTAAGTTCATCAAAAAAGTGTAAGAGACCTTTTTTGCAGAGCATTCAATTCCTTACAAAAATATGTTCACAGACTTTCTGTATGATGCATCGTTAGCTAGTTATAAGAATCAGAAGGAGCGAAAACAAATTTCCCCGTGTTATTTAAATGGGAAATAGAAATTCGCGATGCGCCACCTCTTAATATTAATATTAAGAGCTCAAATTTGAACACGCGTATTTTTATACCTCAATGAAACTTTTGAACCTGTTTGAAAGGAAAAAAAAATTTCATTTTTTGTTAATCACCCTAAAAAAAAAAAAAAGAAAGGTAGGTTTTGGAGTAAATTTTTGTCGAGGCACACCTGGAATTGTGACTAAAAATAAAATCGCAGGAGAGGCGTAAGCTTGTAGCGAGCAGGTAGGTGCGGAAAATAATAAGAACCAGAAAAATAAGAAGAAGAAAAATAAGAAGAAGAAGAAGAAAATTACTGCACTTTCTCGTGAGTGGACGCCGAGGAGAAGATGAAACGTGACGGAAATAGCAAAGATTACAAACTAGAAAACTATCCTGAGACAAGGGTTTCCCATGTTCTGGAGATTCTGTCTTCTGAAACCGCTGACCCTGGTTCTATATAGAAAGTCAAGCTCAAATGCTAATAACAATTGTGTATATACTGTATATCTATATAGGGATAAGGTTATCGAGCTTTCGTGACGTGACCTTATCCGCGACGTTGAAATAGACATCGACGATATCTGCGTGTCGAGATCAGCTGGTAAAGCCAGCGCCAGGCGCGGAATTATCGTTATTATCATTCATTGTTGTGTTGCTGTTATTTATACTGATTGCCAGTTCGTGACTCCGTGAGCGGTGGAAATCGACAGCGTGAAAAATACTCCGGACATTTTATTTTCTCTGTTATATAGTATACGGCTGACATTCTTCTCTATCTGCGCATTTACGCGAGAATCCAGACTATAAACGCTTTTTCACTGCGATAAATTTCGGAAATCGAAACTCCAAATAAATTCGTTCGAGTGAACTTATTGTTAGCTTTGGAAGGCCACTTTCCAAATGATTTCTGCTGCGAAATGACATTTTTCAAAATTCAAAACGACGTATAAAATTTTTTCTCTGTTCTTCTCTGAAAAATCGATACAACTTATGGATACAAATATATTCGGAACTTAGGTCTGCGACACTTCTCGGTTTAGCATCTCGTAAGATTACGCCTATCATATGATTTTTCGTCGTCTGGACTCGCGATATTTTTATACATACACATATAGGTATATGTACATGTAATTGGAAAGATTAGAGATCGCAGATTTGGTTAATACAAGGATTTCCTCCGGCCTTGCATTACCTTGGTTTACCTTGCCTCATGCCTCGCCTTGCCTTGGGACAACGAAACTAGAATAATTTTTACAAATTTCAAGATCTCGATCAGGTAATCACCTGGAATACGGTGTATACATTCTGTGAAGCAATTTCGGACAGGCACGAAACTTTGGCTATAGCTTTCGTTTCGGTTCAACCGACTGTCGGCTAATTTCAATTCTGGCCTAACAACACCGATGTATGTATGTACATGTACACCCACCCCCTGTTATGTTGTTCGGGTAAATTTACTTCGGACATTTGCACGACCCTTCAAAATTGAAATAATACCATCCTACAACAATAACCAGAGTCGCTAGCTACTATATTTCCATTTTACAATTTCCCCAATTTTATACCTCGCCTATTTATTTATTTATTTTTTGTTCTTTTTTCACCCTTTGTTATTTAAATACAAAAATGAAAACAATTTCACATGATTTTCACCCCGGAATACAATATGCTCTAAATTTTCATTATTTCATATAATTTATAGTTTGTATACATACAGCCTGCTCTAATTAGAACGAATTTTCATTATTCCATATAATTTATAGTTTGTACATACAGCCTACTCTAATTAGAACAAATTTCGTGGAAGACCATGATGATATGGCGTATGTTTGCACGTGCTAAAAACCCTGTACTCAAAGTGCAGTGCTCGAGTCCCCATCTTGGGAATAACTACCGACAAGCAATTTTTTGACGATATCTCGGGAACCGTCGATGATATCGAGATAAAGGTGAATATCAAAAATAAAGCCGATTAAATTCTCTGCAGCAAAGGTGGGGTACATTTTTGCTGTATCTTCGTTGGTTTCGCTTTATTTAAGGGTAGAATGTGTGACTAATTATCACCACTTATCGTTAAATCTAAAAATCTTCCTCCTCAAAATACAGCGAAACTAACGACGATACGAGAAACATGTATTCGACCTTTTTGATAGAGAATTTAATTAACTTCATTTTTGATATGACCTTTATCTCGATATCATTGACGGTTCTCGAGATATCATCAAAAAACTGACGTCGAGTACCTTTTTTCAAGGTTACGGCTCGAGCCACTGTACTGTGAGTTCAGGATTTTCATAACGCCAAAAGTAAGCCATGACGAAGATCTCCGCGGAGTTACAGTTTCAGAATTATATCGATTCTTCGAAATAGTTTTAACGAGGACCAAACAAAGTGGCGAACAATAATTGGGATCGAGTGTGTTTTTCGGGTTGCAAATTCGAGACTTGTTACTTGTAACTTGATCTTGTAGCCCAAGGCGAAAGACCAGGTAAATATAACTAAGGTATATACCAAACCCTAGTATTGGCGAAACTTTGTTGGCTCTAACCTCGGCAGGGAAACTTCGCGGAACCTTTTTGTTGCAGGTTTGTATCCAAACCTCAAATTTCCAAGAGACTCGATAATTTAGTAATCGCCCTTTCAGGACAGGTGCGGAATATACAGCCGCAAGAAATGAAAGCGAGAGAGGTATGATAACCTCGAGAAACCGAAGATGAGTATCTATACATAATATAATGCACCAGATGATTGATTAATAATTTATATAATTAAAGCCCGGCGATCAAGGATAACAAATTATCGCTCGATTAGGTGCTGATCTGTGTCCGATCGTTGTTCAGCTCGGTTACAGCTCATCGATTTTCTAACACAATTTTATTCACAGAATTAATACACGAAGCAAATATTAATTTACTTTGAATTATATTATATCTGATCGTAAAAATTATTCAGTGGAAAATTGATCGAACTAAATAGCTGGCTGTAAGGTGTGTAGAGATAAATATCGTTGGAACACGCGATCGCGATTACTCGCATAGAAATAAATTTTATTAGTTACTTTGTCTAATTTTTGATGAATAAAAATCTGCGCCTTTTAGGCGATAAATTAGCTGTTACAGATTCAGACAATTTCTAATTCGTGGGATATAGTGAAATTCAGCGATTTCAAGACGCGGTGTTAAAGTTTGGAAATATTACAGCCCCGCCTATACCTCTGGTCGTAGTAAAATGTCTATCAAACATCTTGAGCAATCCCACGATAATCCGGTTGTAAATTTATTCCAATTTATTTCATCAAGAGAAACATCTTCTACACACGTGGCTTTAATACAAATATAACTGCGAGACGGCTTTCGCCTGATAAAAATTTATTGGAACAAACCGCAAAAACGATCGGAGATTATAAGATAAGACGACGAAGTAAAATAACTATATTTATGTCTTTAGGAAAAATAAATTTCTTTCATTTGACAACGTGTGGCACATTTTATTAATTATCATTAAACTCAGTCCCGGATTAAGAAATGTTGTAATTCTGGTTTTCTGCCCGGTATTCCGCTGTTTTGTGAAAAATAAGCGATTTATTCGGATTTATGTAAATTTTATACATACTAATCGAATCTCGATAATTGAAATAAATCTATCATTGCGTCTAAATCAACTTGAGAAGAATATGACCGAAACTAGTTTGTCGTAGGATAAAAATTTCGCAGGCGTTATGTATACGTGATACAAAAATTGATTACATGTTTCCTGTATCGGTTTTAATTTCACGGAAATTCTCCAAGAATTATTTTTTCTAAGATTAAAATCAAAATTCAAAGTTCATAGTCTATAAAAATCTGGAATTCAGTACCACCTGTCGACTCTTGTCGGCACACGAATTTCAAATGAAGTAAAGTGAATGAAAAAATTCGAGCAATTTCAATAACTCATAAAAATCTAAATGAAAAGACACACGCTGCGATGTGACGAAGTAATTGATTAACAGCGCGCACAATAGTCGTCGATGAATTTCTCGGATTTTTCTCTTTTAAAGAAAGTAATTCATTTCTAGCTAAAGATATAATCGAGATATCATAATATCCGTAGTTAGTGCGATAGAGGGATTAACGTCTGTCCATGCCTCGCAAACTTTATTCAATTATCTCGAATCGGTGGAGAGAAAAATTGTTCACAGTGTTGAAAAATGTTCGAAGCACTAGGCTTCATGTTTACCGAACGATATTTCATGGCTCTATAATATATATAATACGGGATATTTGTATCATTCGAATCCGACTCTCGTCCTGTACGGCTAACGACATGTGTAACAACATATATGTAGGTATAAAAATATGAAAAGGCGGTACAAATACGTTACCGATAATGCATACATCGGTACGTTATAATAAATAGGTAATTTCCTGTGTTGTAATAATGAATAAATGGATATGAATACATTGATAAAATAATAAGATGTCATTTAACGTTTCACCCATAGCTATAGCCGCGACTGCGACTCGGGCGGCTTGTCATTATGCGTTTTGTAACAGAAATCGTGGCGCCGTGAAACAAACCCGATCATTAAAGTGACGCAATTTAATTGCTCGCGGAAATGTAGGTAAATAAAATTAGCTATGATAATAACGATTTTCTATTACCACGTCTATGCTCGACAAAACAATCAATGACATAATATATAAAATGATAGGTATATGTATAACGCAGATAGAATTACAACGAAAAAAAAAGTGGTTGTCGCGGAATGAAAGTCGCATCGTTGATCGACATTTTATTAAATTTTAACGCCGGTGATCAGGTGTTCAAAAGCTGAGTAAATAGAATATTTCTTCAAAGCGTAAAAAATTGTTTCCGCGAGTAAAAAATAGATACAATAGTGTTCAGGCATTAGAATTGATAAGCAGTGAAGAAATTTTAAAATTAAATAGTAAAATTAAATGCATATCCCATCACCGTTTGCAGTTTATAAATACATGGTGCTCGAAGATGATAATGTGTGGTATAATAAATTAAATCAGTGCAAATTTATGTACCTGTATTATTGGTGCCGATTGTGACTTGTGAGTGGAGAAAATGTGTCGGAAATAATAAATCTGTCCCTGAGCTTGCTTCCGAGATATCCAGCAAAAATTATTAGTGTGCGTTATTAAAGCGTTAGGAATGTGATATCTTCATATTTACAGTAATGGTTAATTGTGTGAGCACGAAACTTTGTATAAAACGGTATTTAACTGTGAACATTTAGTTAATCACGGTAAAATATGTATATCTGTTAAAAACCGAACACTGATGAAGGTATATCGTACCGAATGCGAGGTTAAAATTGATTACAATTCGTTACATACTGAAAAAACAACAACCGGCGGATAGCCCGTGACTACGACCGGCGACGTTGTATCGTCATGGATAGCAACGTAGATAGAGATACAGCGACACTCTCATAGGAATATTCATGCCGTAAAAATTACTTCACATTTATTTATTTGCTTTTTCCTTGGTTTGTTTGTCGGTTGTTTGTTTGTTTGTTTGTTTAGCTCAAGCCAACATGCATAGCAAACTTTGTTGACACTCGACTGCTCGTGGACGCCGCCATTATGATTCTCACCTGCCGGCTGCGACTAGTCGGTGCTTGTCGTGTGTGGCGCCACACCTCAGACGGCGGAGAAAATCTGTAGCGTTGCGGATTGTTTGTAGGTATACGCTGTACGATAGATATCCTACTTAGCCGACCGCGTTACGGAGGGAATATCACGACTATACGAACTATAATAAAAAGAAGACTTTTTTTATTTAGGATTTAATTCTAATCGAATAATTATAATAATTTGGAATAAGTAATTGATTTCAAGCGAAGGAGATCAATTATTCTTCTTTCGTTTTTGTACGACAATCGCGTAAAATATTCAATTCATTGATTAATAATCAACGCGTCGAAACGATATTTATACTGTACGGAAATGGGATATTATTAGTTATTTACTACACTAATTTAAAACTCTGTCATTTTTAACAACCAAACGATTATCGCCAGTGTTTATAACACTGTATATTGTAGAATTAAAAATTAAAACCTATTCGCAGATATTTATACAGTCTTTTTATTACTATTTACCTATTTATTCATTTATTCATGATATGGTATTGGTTTATTCACAGTCGAGACAATTTCCTCACAATGTTATGTACATATGGTATGCGTTTATTAAGGTTCAATAAAGTTATTATATACCTATACAAATATCCATAGCTCTATATAATATTGTTACAGTTTATTATACAAAATAGAAAAATAGATTTATAAGCGTTGATTATTAGAAATTATTAGATAAATACTTACCGCGCAGACAATGAGACTTTGAATTTAGTACAAAACGCACTATAAACCAGAGTGGCAAATACAGGATATAGAAGTATATATGACCCTGTCGAGATAAAATTCGTTTTATAAATCGAATCTAGGTAAAAATCGATCGGAAGTAGTTGATAAAAATTGAAACTACTGGCTTTCAGCAACAACTACATAAATTCTTGATCTAAAAACCGATTAACACATTCACTAATTATCATTTTAAGTAAGCTATCGATTTTGACCGAAATTCTAGCACTTTTCTTTCCTCGTTGGTACAGAAACAACGTATAAAATTATACTACGAATGCTGCCATCGGCAGTACTTACATAATATATTAACGAGTGCTATTCGATGATATAATGTTCAATGGAAACTCCCATGAGAAATTCATCTTATATTATACATAAATACGTGATGATCAATATAATACATAACAGGACTTATACAGGCAGGATTATCCTTGCTTTCATTATTATCTGTTCGTACGATGAGATATATGTATATTTTCTCAAGTGTGAATGAGACGTTATCGACAAAACGAATGAAACCCTCGCAACCGGAAAATGAAAATCCGATAAAATCGCATTTTTGTATCTATGGACGTCATGACGATTTCCGACGAGGTATACATGCGTATAATCATCCTCGTTTACTCCGAGATGTTTACAAGCCCTCTCCCAACGGTCCTATAATCAACTCGCGTATTTCCACGTGCTGGGGTGTCCCTAATACGTACAACACCGATTCAGCGATATCCTCTGACTGGAGATGAGCAGTGTGAGAAGAAAGTTCTGCGATATCTTTCTCGCTCAATTTATCACGCAGATTTTCCATGCCTCCGACTATTTCTGTCGCCACCGTGCCTGGACTCAGATTCTATAATTCAAATGAATTAATAATCGCGGGATATCCCCTACTCATATAATATCGCGTACTTAATTCTTATCTTGATTAATCCTCGTCCGAAATTCATGGCCCCTGCGTTTTCATTTCATCGTAAGCCGATGAATAATTCGACGAAAAGATACTCGCAATTTCTTACCCGTATATGTAAGGATAAAAAGGCTCACCGTGACTTTGATCTTCCTTTTATCGCGAGTGCACTCCATCCTCAAAGTGTCGGAAATTGCACGTAAAGCAAACTTACTTGCAGGATAGACATTGGCGAAGAATGGGACGATGTTTGGAACTCGATGGCCGGCAGTACTGCGAAAGAATAAGAAATGGGGTCTCACGATCTCGCAATTGAGAATTTTCAGTATCGATTAAAAACAAATCGCAGAAAAGTTTCTCTGAGATAATCTGAAGACTGGCAGCTCCAGAGTTTTGGAGGATGATTTTAATTTGCTTCTCTAAACACAGTAGTAATCATACAACGTAATGATTGTAGAAAGAAAACGCATGGAAAATTCGCGAGCAACAAAACTGAAAACAAGGAAGTATCTATAGATTTTCTTCGAGGTACCTGCAGATATTTATCACGTGACCATACTCCCGGTTTTCCATCAATTTAAGAGACTCCCTAGTGCAGATACAAACTGCCAGGACATTAACGTCAAACGTCTGTCTCCAATCCTCTGTACTACCATCTGGAACAATTTTGTGCAGTTGAGTAACTGTGTCAGTTCCCACGTTTTTTTTTTTTTTAACTCTGGATCCAACTTCTTCTGTCTTTCGTGTTCAAATTTGAGAAACGACGTTTTTTCTTTATGGGAAAAAATAACGAAAACCTTCCGATCATCTCACCTGTTAATGTCGAGTAGCGAAGAACGCCGGCATTATTAACAAGGACGTCGACACCTCCCCACTTATCTTTGATCCATCGAAACGCACCAAGGATATCCTCCTCCTTGGTCAAATCGCATTCACGAGCGTGTAAATTTCCTGGGTATTGATCAAGTTGGGAAGCGAGATCGTTGACGCGGTCGATCCGTCTTGCCAAACCAATTACTTCCAATCCATTTTTGACGAGGATTTTTGCGACTGCTGCACCGATACCAGCCGAAGCCCCGGTCACGACGGCAATCTAAACGAAAAACGCATCCAAGAAAGAAATTCAGTTCCCTGTGAATAATAACGGAATTAAATCCTCGGGTGGATGGATTCATTTTCATCAAAATTTAGCCAACCTTCGTGACTTCAGAGAAAACTCTTATCACAGTTCGCCGCATTCGCAAACGAATATTTACTCGAGATAATTTCAACGAGGATTCATCCCGAGGCGAATTTTCCTCGTCCTATTCCGTGTGTATGTTGTTATAGCTATAATTTCTCAGGAGCTTCGTGTCTCGTTTAGAAGTATATCAATAGATACGAAGTATGATGGAAACTCTGACGAGAAAACTACTCCGATTTCACACCAAAGAAATCTCTAAAAATTTCAGGAAATCGTCGGTGAAAATCCTCCTGAGAATTTCAAGGCCTCGATCGGTGACCCATGCATAGAAAAGAGAATCTCCCATGAAAGAGAATGCCCGATATACCTATTCGTATTTCACTCGAGCAAAAAAACTCTAAATTTATTCAAAACTTCTTCATTTGAATCAATAAATAATTTATTAGGTTGAAAGATACGAGCATACTATACAACTCTAAGTCGTCTTGGGCTTATCGCAATATTTGTTGACGATTTCTTCTCTCTCCTTTTCTCTTCAATCGTTCTGTTTGCATGGACGAGGGACCGTAATTATGTTATTGTCCGAGTATCGTGTGAGGTGATCTTTTCTCGTTACAAAGGTGTAAATATCTCCTTAACTATTGAGTTTGACCTGTACGTATTATGCGAGTTCTATCTCAGAATTCAACGCTCTATCGAACAGAGAGAATAGGAATCTGCCATCCAGTTTGAAAACAGGTGGACCTTGTAACGAGCGGAATGCATCCACCGACAAAGAAGTCAACATCGTCATCTTTCGTCTGAACATTTTTTTTTTCAAGTTCTGATTCCCAAAATTCTTAGCCGTACCGTTTAAATCGTGAAACCGTGTATCTACAACCTTTCCTTCAATTTTGGTGGTTCCAAAAAAGAAAGAAACTGGACGGTCGAACTCTACTGAAATTTTTCTGTCAAAAAAACAAACTATTTTGAAAACTCTGGCAGTAAGCTGTGGAAAATGATAAATCCTGTATTAGTACTCACTTTTCCCACCCACCGTTGCATTGCCGACAGAGTTTTCGAATCACGCAACGTTATTGGCGTCCGAAGATCAGAGAAACAAGAACTGGACGGCCGAAGTGATCCCAATTCGACTGAAAGCTAAAGCTACACTGACCACGACGCTCAACTCACAACGGGCATGAATGTTCAGATAAGATTGTCCACTCAGCAAGATCTTGAAGGCCACACGCGAGGATAACGTCCTTCTTTACCGACGAAAATCGCATCTAGATCATTTTCCGCTTCATTTAATGGATCGATGAATGGAATCGGTTTAAATTTTCAGAGGAGATTGCCAGAGTGCTGTGAAATGGTGGAAAATCACTCGCTACGTGAAAACCGGAAGAAAATTATTCCATTTTCACTCAGCAGTGACACGTGCGAAAAATTTCGTTCCTTATATACGTTTTCGGAAAAAAGTAAATGTGTCAGATAGAATTTTGACCATCCTGAAAGCATCGTCAAGCAGTCTCTGCTTTCATCATTTTCCTCGAATAACGGTCTTCTCGCTGATCTCTGATGTGTTTTATTCAATCCGAGAGCAAAAAACGGCCCTTTGGTAGTTTCCGAATAAAAAGAAAAACTGTCATTACGAATTACGAACGCCAACGACTGTTGTATCACCCCAAGAGAAAGAATACAGACGATAAGCTCTTTCCTTTCGGTATTAACAGACGGACTTTGATATCCAGAGCTCAGACTTATGAAGGGTTTTTCGTCAGTTGTGTATCAAAGGAAAGAAGCAACCCCCTCGAACCATAGAGCCACGTATAAGACCTTTAGTAATATAAAAGTCTCTTCGAAAAAGAAGATAACAACGAGAGCCGTAGACACATACTTAGGCGTTTATGCGTTGCACGGATACATACTATGCTTTACTTCCTTAGTCGAAGATTTCTGGATGGACTATTATACAATTAAAAATGTAAACGAAGTTAAATCGATATAATTTTGGAGTTGGATGCGATAATATCTCCAATGTTAATACTGTCGTAATGTGGTCGAGGAATTCCCACAACAGACCGTACACGCCTTTCGGTATACCTGGTCGGATTCCTCATTGCCTTTAGGAAAAAGAGGGAAAAAAAAATGTTGAAACGGGTGAAGAATGAATGCGCGACTGAAGCCCAGCGATTTGAATAATCCCAAGCGATAAAGTGGCTGGATGCTGTATGCAGTTTTCGATAAACAAATTTTTTGCGGACTCATACTCGACCCTGGAAATTTATTTACTGCGCATTGATCACTGCGGTGTGATCCGATTGCTTTTATTAGAGTTCTGCACTCGCGTTCGCAAATTAATCCTATTCTTCGTTAAAAGGTCAAACTCATTGTCAGTTGTATACATACGAGAGAGAAAGTCGAAGGCGATTGCAGTCTTCCGAAATCCCCGAACAGACAAAATTTGGAGACATTCAATATAGCAGATTCGCATTTCCTGGAGTTCAGAATGAAAAGAACAGAAAAGCCTGTGGGCGTTTTATTTTTAGATCAAATTTATTATATAGATATGAATCTACTGCATTGAGTGGATACAGCGTATACATGATTCATTCTTATATACATATCTGCTCGATAAAATTGTGTTTAAGTTTGACATGCAAAAAGTGTATCAGACGTTTGGAGATCACGTATAAATAGCGAAATCGGGTTTTAATTTGCCGTCATGTCATTCAATGCGGTGATAGTTCGCTATAAATAATTGTTGACTTTGAAATGGACGCTTATAAGTACTCGTCTCTCTTTTGAAATGGTAACTAGAGAAACCGGAGAGTACAATTCCGTAGACGAAGATATTTCGCCGGGAATCTATTCAAATACGTTCTCCAACTGGGCGAATGGTCAATTCCGTTATCTGAAACAACAGAAATAGGTAATATTACGATATACGTACGTCGAGAGAAAAAACCAGACTCAATTAAGTCGCGTGTTCCAATAATTGGTGTATATAGGTATATATATTTCGCAAGGACACGAGATTCCGTGAAAGTCTCATACGACTGACGAAAAGATGAATCCCGCGATTTTCGCTGTATAATTTCTCAAAACGAAATCATTTTTCCTTCTTTTTTCATAGAAGCCGAACTCCGAATACAAAGCGATTCCTTTTTTCTTCTTACTCCTTCTTGATCACGAAAGATAGGAAAAGGAGTGAAGGTGTTGGTAGAACTTGACTGATTTTAAACGTAAACTGAATCATTGAACTGAATTTCCTGGATTGAAATAATCGATAAGAATGAAAATTTCACCTGAACATTTGGGGGTGTGCCAAGTATGTAAAGAACCGCATCTGCGATATCTTTAGCCTGTAAAGACGGAGCATCATGATCTGCGACAGACTCGACCCAATCTGTAGCTTCCATAATTTCTGTCTGCACCAGTCCAGGACTAAGGCTCTGAAAAATATTCATTCTATGATTGAACCGATCAACTGTATCACACGGCAATTCGAAACCATAAAATCCTACTCACGGTTACTTTAATGTTCGTCTTGGCGGAAATTAGTTCTCTTCTAACTACCTCTGTCATCGCTGTCATCGCGTACTTGCTACTCGGATAAAGACTCAAATGTCCGGCCGTGCTCGAAATGGAATGTCCAGATACACTGAAATCGGAAATCTGTTATTCACACCTACGTAGAAGTGAAGCGGAATGATTAATCTCCCATCTGGTTCAAATTTGCGTTCAGAATTGCTACGTAAACGACGAATGTCAAATATTGGACTGTGTTACCTGTTAATGTTTATTATATGACCATCCACACGACGTGCTCGCATATTCGTAACCGCTTCTCGTGTGCATATCGCCACAGCCAGGACATTTACGTCTAAAATACGACGAAAGCCTTCCGTATCTCCACCTGAGCAACAATCATGTCGTTAAAAACGAGCATAGCAGCGATTTGCATTATAACGATGGACAAAATCTATCAGACAATTTATTTCTGAGAAGTTTTCACAATGTTTATCGAGTATGAAAGAAGAACTGAGACTTTATTTACTCATTTCGTTTACTTCCACCTATAACAAATCGAAGGTTGATAATTTCAAATGAATTACATCCAATAGTTAATATTCGTTTCCAAGGTAATTATTTCTCTGAGTGATGTTAAACCGGGGAACAAACACCTTGAAAAGTTTTTGATGTTAATAAATTGAAATGAGGTACACGCGACGCTTGTGCTATAACTCGTATGTAGCTACTATTGATTTGCAAGTACGTATATACCGTAATGAGAATTCTATGCATATACAATCGGATATTTTACGTTTAGAGTTCACATATTAGACTGTGTTCTCTAATTATACAGCTGCAGGCAGTCCGGTTGCCCTTGAAAATCGTTCGTTACAGGTGAATCTGTTCGGAAATCTTTAAAGTCGTAATGGGTAATGTGTATACACGCACACACGTTCTCATTTATCGACGTATATCTGTGAGATGCCTACTCGTTTCGTTCTCCAAGTATAATGAATCGTCTAAAGTTAATTGACTTTGTAAAAAGTTGAATCTCTCATGGAATGTATCAAGGATAACTGGAGAATCAATTGTGTTCCGAGCTGCTAATTACAAGTATTGATTATCGACCCGAAAACAGAGCTGCATTTCTTCCTTCGTTAAATTAGAATAGGAATTCTTCCTTACTGATGATATTTGCGAAGTGGGCGACCCCCGCGTTGTTGATCAGCACGTCAATCGCGCCAAGATGATCTCTGATCCATCTAAAAGCCAGCAAGATTTCCTCTTCGTTGGAAACGTCGCATTGAACAGGATACAGCTTTCCTTTTGCAATGCTTAATGCCTCGGCTGAATCTTGCAGACGATTTTTTCTCCTCGCTAAACCGACCACCACCATTCCTTCTCGGGCTAATGATTCCGCGATTGATGCGCCGATCCCTGAAGAAGCTCCTGTCACTACGGCTACCCGACCCGCCCAACGTTCCATGCCGTTAGACATTTTAAAAACTATTTAAAGTCCGATCGTTCTTCGATAATTTTTAATTGAATTTTCCGAGATTTAGTACGGTTTTTGTTTTACGCGAGGAGCAAACTTCCGATTTATTCTACACTCTGATCTCGCCACAAATTCTGCACTAAATTTCCTCTGTTTTCATCTACCTCGATTATTTCTTCTCATAACGAACTGGGATCGAGAAAATTTTAAGATACTGGCACAATTTGAAAAATTTCGAACGGTCTTCGAAAGACACCGACAGATTCGCTTGCTCGGAGCAACTGGAGATACCGTACGATTATTCTTCACCTAAGTAACGCGAGGATCCTTGACATCGCTGGATACACAACAGTCGACATCCCTGAACCGTGTACCCACTTCTTTTTCCTCTTCTTCTTCCAAGAGGGGATTGCAGCAGGACTAAAAAACCACCGGATAGAAAAAGAGACAGAACTTGTTGACTGTCAAGTTATACGACAAACATTTCAAGCCTCGCGTATGTAATATAGTGACGTTTAGGTATAATATTGTTCCGGCTTGAGACACGCGCCTGATTTATTGCTTTTCCTTTTCCGCGGTGGACAAAATTTGTAATAATTGACCACAGAGTCCTAAACGGCGATACTAGATCTAAAACTATTCTGAAAATTAGTTTTAAAATGATTCCGAGTCTTTCCTGCAGAATAAACAATCCAGTTTAGTCTGCAGTGTTAAGAAATCGTGAAGTCATAGTTATACATAGAGTATAGGCATGAAAAAAGTCATTAGCCTAAGTACGTGCAACCGCATAACTACACGGAGTTGTAAATTATCCAGCGTTAATCTTAAGAGTGATTTTTCATTTTGTATTTTAATCTCACAAAACGTACTATAATTTTACCCTACGTTATCTAATTCATTGAAATAATGACGCACGATGTATACTGAATAGAACTGAATCGACGTGAATTTATGTATGAAAACATACGCAGCAGGTAATTGACAACGCATATCAAGGTATCCGTATGCTATATTTACTCATGATCTTATCCACGAGACCTTCGTTAGATTTTTGGGATAAAAGTTCCAAAGCTATTAGGAAAATCTTTCTGTATATTTTATTGATGAAGTCGATCGTTCTTTCTCTTTTCTCCTAACTGAATGATTATAAGTAGAAACGCCACTAGCATTCGAATTGGCATTACGCCAGAACGGACTAATAATTTATTCCATAATTAGTAGTTAACTGGTTTGTCTCTACTGTGTAGTGGTTGCATAGTAAGGACGCTATTCTAACTTCGCGATAACTAGTTGTATACATTGAAGAGGCGGAGATTGTTGGATCGAATTCGTACTATTACGTAATTAAACAAACTGTAAGACTCACGTGTCTAGAGTGTTCAAGAATTTAGCTTCCGTAAGCGTTAAAATTACTCTTTCAGGTACTGAGTTTGTTTGAAAAAATAAAAATAAACTCCAATTAGAGTCAACAACGGTAGCTGAAATTTTTATTTTTAATTTATAGAATAGATGAATTGATGAATAAATTCACTTCTATAAAATCGTGGGCAATTTCATTCACCGCCATAAGTCCAATTGCACCGTTACAATAAAACGGAATTAATTCGATGAGCCATTTGATCAATCATTGGACGCAATCGCGTTGCATATAAGCGATGTAAGCTGCCTAAAATCAGGCGGAAATCAATCGTGCTGCAGGGTGTGAATTCGAAGCATTTACGACCTCGGATATCATAGATGCGATTGATATTCGTAAATGGGACTAAATTTTGAACAAGTAAAAACTGGAAACGTTGCTTATCGTTCTTTTATTTTACATTCTATGTATACTCGCGATTTCACAGGGATTGATTGGTGTTGGGGCATTCAGCGGATTAAATACTGCGTGTAGAATCGGGCCTATGATTATTACGTCGGTTTCATGTACACCTTGCGTCTAATCAAGTAATTAAGTTAGGGATCCGTTGTGACAGTCCACCCTAGTGCGCCGCGAATGTTGGGTACACTTGAAGACTTAATAAGGTTCTCCAAGGGGTTGAATAGTGAATTCCGAGATCTGTAACAATTTACAAATAACAGTAAGCTGAGGGAACAAGAGCCAAGACTAGCTTGACTGTTTCATTCAGACGCGTTATAAATTAGAATATTAATTTTGTGTAGAAAAATCTTATACAGTAAATATATTTCTTCAAGCATTGGGAACAGTCTGAAGAAATTCACTCGCCAATTCACGAAAGTGCGAGTATTAATTAAAAATTAAAGCAGAATCGAAGTATAATCAATTCACATCCAAGATGCTTCGAGTTATTCTGTTTTATTTTTCTTTTTGGTTTTTTTTATCAATTAAATTTCGGCATCTGGAGACTAGTATCCCTATAATACATGCACTACGTTTGGTATGCATGCATATTATACAGAAAGATTCTGAGTGAACTTTAAACTCCTTCGGTAGACAATTTTTTTTTTTTTTTCCAGTTTGGAAAAAAACGAATTGCATACCCCAGGAGTTTGAAGTTTACTCAGAATCTCTCTGTATAGACTTAAATCTGTACACGTATTTAATTGAATTTTACCTGAACGTTGGGTGGGGTTGACAGGATGTAAATCACAGCATCTGCAATATCCGAGGGTTCCAATCGTGGTATGTCTTCCTTCAATAGTGGGACATCCGCTTCGGCAGCTGCCGAATCCAGTATTTCTGAATTCACGGATCCCGGACTAATGCTCTGTCGAATACAAATTTTTAAGATTCACATGTATACACTTCTTCCCGATGAAAATCAAGGATCAATATCATTTCAAAGTTTCGAAGAAATACATTGACAATATGGATTTATCTGCAGACGTAGTACTTCTGATAATATCGATTCCACTTTTGGTCAGTGAAAGAATCACGAAAGCTTAAAAGTACTCAGACATCATTTACCGTAATTTTAATCTTCGTTCCAGCTTCAGCCAATTCTTTGCGAACGGTTTCTGTCAGGGCAGTAATTGCGAATTTGCTCGATGGGTACAAGCCTCTGTTTAGGTTGACTACGCGATGACCAAAGACGCTGAGAAAACAATGCAAGGCATTATCAAGACTTGTTTAAATTGATGGAGGATGAGCGTCAAGTTTATATTTCGCAAGACTAATTATATCTTTCGGTTTTAATTGCCTAATTATTCGATCACCTGTTAATGTTCACGATGTGTCCGTCAACTCCTCGATCACGCATCGAGCGGACAGCCTCTTTCGTGAATACAGCAACCGCTAAAACGTTCGTCCGAAGGACCCTTTCGAAACCTTCCGTGTCGCCACCTTATTTTTTGTTGAGAAATGACAAAATTCTATTAATAATTGAGTAAAGATAATCATAGAGGTCTCAATTCGATTCTCAAACTTTAATTCATCGATCACGTGAGGTAGATAAGGATTAGTCAGCTGCTACTTGTGATCGTATAAAAGCTTATTAAAAAGCTCTATATATCCAGTATGTCGGGAGATACGAATCGTAATTTACAACCTAAAGCTACTAAAAAATTGGCCCGAGATACCGACGAGCGATAGACAAATTGTAGCATACAGATCCAATAAGTACACGCAAAGTCGAGTGGACGGTAATTCGTCTTTAAAATTATCTTGGCTTATGTAATGACTGGATTTTTATCAAGGTTGTGTCTCGTTTTAGTGAATGACTAAGAGTCGATGAATCGGCAAAAATGTTTGCAACTATTTCTCGTTCTTGCATATATTTTACTGCAAAATTCGATGAGGAGTTATCGAGGGTCGAACTTTGCTCGAAAAATCTTTCTAAATCATTGGAAATTATTTCGAGTCAATTTTTTGAAAATCCTTCGAAATCTTCGCAATCTTGTGACCTTTCTTCGATTATATGCGACTTGGAAATCATTTGAATTCGTGGGAAATCTTGGAAACGTATGAGTGACTATTGCCCATAAAATTTCCGTAAATTTTCCGATCGATGTAGAACTTACTGGTTATTGTTGAAATGTGGGAGACTCCAGCGTTGTTAATCAGGATATCAACTCCACCGGCGTTATCCTTAGCCCACTTAAAGGCAGATTCGACCTCTTCTAATTTAGTAACGTCACATTGTTTGGGGAAGATTTTTCCGGCCGCAGACTTCGTTCTTTCTTTCAGTGAAAAAAGTCTGACAATTTTAACGTCCAGAGCGAGTACGTTGACTCCATCCTTGACCAATGCCTCGGCTATCGCGGCACCGATTCCGGTACCAGCGCCGGTTACCATTGCCAATTTCCCTTCCCAGCGATCCATGACTTTAGCCCGTCGAAAAATGACTGATAAGTTCACCGAATAATCATTAAGAATAATATGCAGTATCACTACCTTCGGGGTAATACACCGTATCTTTACGACAAGTCAATATCGTATCTATCGTAGAAACACGGATCGATGGTAGAGTTACATAAACGTAAGAATAGGCGTACCTGATACTTACTGTCTTAAGACGTTTTGTAAAAATTTAAGCCACTAACGGATATACAATTCAAGATAACCGGTATAAGGTATAGATCTATGAAAAAGATTAGAGGATATCTGATGGATTTCAATTTGCTCTGATCCATCAGTACAGAGTCAACGATTGATAGACGGCACGAGATAAGATGCAATAAAGCATGTGAATGACTGCGGACTTATTGAGAGAATATTTTTTCAAGACTTCGCTGTTTCTTGTCATTTGCCTATGGATCGTAATACTTATCCTCGTGTATGGGGCTTTCTGCAAAATTATCAACGGAGATCTGACTTCGAAAAAATAAATTTCGAAAAACTGTTTTATTCATTATTCATGCAAGAGAATTCGTACCAAACGAAAAAAAAAACATCATTTCGAAATTCTTGCCGAACGAATTTCGAAAACAATATTTTCGTTCAAAGGATTGTAATACCTCAGCGTAGATGACTAATTCGTTTTTGATTCTATTTACCGCATTTTGATATAATATATGCTTTATTAAAACGTACTCCTCGGAATCACAGTTTTTTTCATTTTTATTTTGAACAAAAACATTGAATACCACAACCATGACGATAATCAGCCAAGAAATTGGAACACATCCTGTTACACATATGAGAGTATAGAAGTGAATAATCGGAAATTTAACATTTTCCAACTAATTTACTAATTATTAGTCGTAATTACTATAATCATAATTATGAACTAACAACCCCTCTAGATAGTTGGGGTTGAAGGATCTAGGTAATTCACTCGTATATAATATATGTATATAATAAGAGTGTAAATACGTGAAATAGTAGAATCGAATTGCGTCAGTTTACCAAGATTCGCCTAATGGACGAAGCGAAATATCTTGTACCTGAAAGATAAATGAAAATCCGTATAGATTACATGTATTGATGAAATGAAATACACGACGTGAGAACATGAGCATCGAGAGATAAATCTCAAGCGACGCGTGCGCTTCTATAAAATGTTAATAATATAGGAGAGGGAGGATCTAAATTTATCCATAAAAAGGTGATAAATCAAACACGGTATATAAATATAAAAATATAACAAGATAGGACCGTAATTATAATCAGGGTACACAAGGCAGCTGCAATTATACATTTATGATTAATTGCAATATTATTGAGATACGTGACGTTCAGTCGCTCTTCGACTCTGTATGCAATGGCAATCTTATTCGGGTTGTTGTTATACACTTTGATACCTTCTCGACGCGTACGAAATTTTTATTATACAGGAATACCCTCCGGATTTCAAATACCTCTGAGGGATTCGAATATATGTACGAAATATGACTTCTGTCAGCAGCATTCTAATCATCCAAACCTTTCATACACCGCGATATTGCCGTTACAGTGTTATTGAAAACAAGCAGCAAACAACCTTTCAATAACATATTTCTCTCTCTCTCCGTCTATTATATTTTTTTCATCATACGTTCATGACATTTATGTGTAAATTGCATCATCATTATTGTTCTGCCGAAGCTGAAATCACGAACAACGATATGGTTTCATGCATTTTTTAATACCTCACCGATTTTTGAAGTAAGAATGAAATAGACAATGGATTTATACGAATTGGATTTACCGATTTAAACTTTGGCTCTTTTTGTTTTATTTCTTTTTTTTTTATGCGTTTTGGGTGTATCAAATCAACTCGAATTAGCCACGTCTTGGATTCTCACCTGCACGTTAGGCGGTGTTGACAAAACGTAGACGATGGCCCCTGCGACATCGTCGGGTTGCAGTGCTGGCATGGTTGCAAGGGTGTCTTCGGAGAATGACGAGAAACCGGCCATGAATTCTGTAGCTACTAACCCGGGACTGATAGTCTGCGAAAAATGAAGAATGTAAAAATCGAAGACTCGATTATTCCGCACGGAGAAAAAAAAAAAGAAACTACAAGCCTGAAAATTTGCAACATTGACGATAGTTTTTGCTGTGTTGAAAATTGTAGAAGAACTTATTATAAATTTTGTCCCCAAATTTGATCAAAGCCAGTTGCATAAATTCTAATTACCGTGACCCGAATTTTCGTCGCTCTTAATTCGTGACGCAAAGTTTCTGCTAATCCAGTTACGGCGCGTTTTGATGCAGGATAAACGCTGAATCCAGGTACAGGAGGAATACGTTCACCTGCGAGGCTGTTGACGTGGATAACAACACCGTCAACATTTCCCTCGCGCATTGATCGCACAGCTTCTCTTGTGCAAATAGAGAGGCCGAAGACGTTTACGTCAAAAACAGCACGCCATTCTTCCACCGAACCCTCTGCGAACGAACGATTCATAATTAACAATTAAATATTTGAAATTTATTTAGGATACACACGAATTCATCTCACCGATCAATGTCGTTTCCTTCGCTATGCCAGCATTGTTCACAAGAACGTCAACGGTTCCCAGTTCATCTCTGATCCAGGCGAAAGCCGCGAGGATACTTTCTTCCTTCGAGACATCGCATTCCAAAGGATGAAGCTTTCCCGGGAATTCACTCAAAGCGTCGCAGAGTTCTTGAACCTTTTCCTTCCTTCTGGCAAGACCGACGACTACCATTCCTGAAATAATTTTCTCCAATCTTCTGAAGTATAAACGAGGACCTTATTCTACGATCGAACAAATTGACCGGTCGAAGAATCGACTTGATACTTTTATAAATTTTCGAGGGCTAATGAAATCGACTTTTTTCTTTAATCCAGATTAGAACGTGATTAAATTTTACCGAGAAATGAACCGAAACATTTCTTACTTTTCCTTCAATTTATCCTACAAGGATCAGTCGTACTTTTAGCGACGAACGGGACAACTTACCCCTTTGGAATTCATAATTTTTAAAAAATGATAAAAAACGGGAAAAAACTATGGAGAAAAATTGGTCGTATGTATGATTTTATAATCGTACCTTGACGGACCAACTCCTGGACAACGGAAGCTCCGATTCCAGAACTTGCACCCGTAACAACGGCGACTTTGGAAGCCCATCGCTCCATTCTGTTCAAGTTCTAGCCAAGAAGTGGCTGATAGACGCTTGAAGTAATAGGATCGCACTGACAGGGTTTGAAATCGATACATTAAGAATCGTTTGAAAAATACGCCAACTGGTTTTTCAAGATATACGATATTCTGTGGTGATCCTCGTGTATAACGATAATCAGAGATATCTAATTCGTCCACGCTCCGGTTCTCTCGTCTCGTAGATCGCGTAACACTCAAAAATGTGATCCTGACAAGACATATATGCATACACATATGCATCTGGTCAATCATTTATTAACGACAGTACAAAATTGGTTGAAAGTTATCAAATTTTATTTCAAAATTCAGAGTTTAGGAACTGATTTTACCAAAACTGTATTTCGACAATCTCACATCATGCTCGATCGCCTAAATGTTTTAAAATGTACAAAAATCAACTGGAAAATTCACACATCAAATTGCACTGCATTGCTGAGTGGGGATAGAAAGTTATTTCAGTAACGTTAAATGGCAAATTTTCGCAAAAAATTCAACGCTTGCCTATACGAGGATACTTATCATCGGTTTTACTCACCTGCGGCTCTCACACGTGCATAGAAAACGCGCATATGCCACTTCCGATGATATTAGCGATCTAGAAAGGGCAAAAATAATTGCATGTAACTACCGGCTAGGTGTTCCGATAATTTCCCTATTACACACGTAACTTCGATTCAAGAAAACCGACTGTTCCGGCGCGGCTTTACCAGTCGATTTTTTTTCCTGACGAGATATTGCTGTTGCGGTGTCGTAGATTCGATGAACGAGTATATAAACTTTACCGAATATTTTCTAGAAGCCCTCGGCATATTTGATTTCGGAGTAAAGTGGAATGGTGCCGTTAAAACAATCCTGGTTGTAATTAGCTTGGTGACTTTTTGTGCAACTGGAGTCATCGATCTGATAAACACAGAGAACGATTTCAGTCGGTCTGCCGAAACTCTCAGTATGCTTCTGGTCGGATTTACAGGCTTCGTGAAATACTACACTTTGATCTATAACCGGGAAAAAATGAAAAATTTTCGAGACGTTGTTAAATTCGGTCAGATAAGCGGACAGGAATTGGATAATGAGCATCGTTCAATAATATATAATTACGATCAAGTTGGACTCGGTTTTTGCAAGACTTACGGATGGATATTATTCATTGTCTGCCAAGGAATGTTGCTACAGACATTACCGGGTAATCATTCGTCTCCTTTTCATTTCCAACGAATTTCCAAATTTCATTATTCACAATTCTACTCTTCCAGGCATTTTACTAGGACACGGGCTCCAGCTCCCATTCTCCGCTGTATATCCTTTCAGCTTGAACTCGACAGCGATGTTCACCGTTGCTTATACCCACCAAATCATAAGCACTTACATCTACTTTATGATATACCTGACTTTTGACACTTGGTTCATATTCTTGATTCATCATGCCTGCGGTGAATATTGCTTGCTTCAAAATTTGCTGGAAAATATTGCTGCCGCGGATCAACAGCCCTTCCAAATACGCGAGAGGATCGTAAGGTGCGTTCGGCTTCATCAGAATATCTACAAGTTTGCGGATCAGCTCGAGGATGTCTTTAACATACCTAATCTCATGAAATTCCTCGTTAGTTCCATGGCAGTTTGCATAAGCGGTTACGAAGCTGTAATCACGGTGCGGAAAATCAATCGGAACTAATCCATGAACAACCATTTTACTCGGCGTAAAAAACTGAATGAAAAAAAAAGACACAACGATTGTATTCGCTTTTCCAGGGCTTTGAGAATCCGCAAATGTTGGTGAAACATCTTTCTGCAGCCTCTGGGCAAATCGTGCAGTCATTGATATACAACTGGTGTGGACAACTGTTGGAAGAAAAGGCTAGTAGCCGACGGAAAGTGACGAGAATTATAATACAAGGGAGAATTGATTTGCGAATTTTTATCTGAGAGGATGAATTCCCCATCTGCCGATTCAATTTAACTTCTCCATATTTCAGAGTCTCGGAGTCAGCCACGCGATTTCGAGATCGACTTTGTACAAACTCGAAGTTGTCCATCAAAGGGACCTCAGCTTCATGATGCTTCGCGCTCAAAAGCCGACGTACATCACAGCCGGGAAATTCGCCAACTTATCGCTGTTGAATTTCACGAATGTAGGATTCCGGAGAGATTTTTAACTCTGAATTTAACATAGATATACCTATATGTGAAACTTGATATGAAAATATCGAAAATTATTTCAGTTCATGAAGACCACCATGTCGTACTTTACCATGCTGACAAGCGTCCAGGAAAATTGAAACGCGGAGCTGCAATTGCTTAATGGATATATCAACGACAACAAGAATTCTATAATCGACGTGATTTAAGACTCGAATTTCCTGCACCGCCTAATTAATGAAATATACAATAATTTCAATAATCATACCTTTCACAGGTGCTTCAATTTTTCTCTTCGTTCATGGGGTGTGAAACAAACCCCAAATTCATTTCCAGATGTAGTCAGGATGATGGAACATTTGAAACACTAAATCCATTATCGGCTTTGATTTGCGAACATTATTGAATTGACTTCAGAGTATTTAGTGATTAGCAACCCTTCAAATAGCGTGACTGAAATGAGATCAATATGTAATTGGTATTATGTATGTAATTGGTTTAAATAGTCAGGACAAGGTATACGAAGTCGAGCTGTCTGGAGAGAAAAGTAAATGCAAATTGTTTCATGTATAGAATTATTGAAATCTTTTCTACCGTCGTGTAACGCATGCAATACCTTATCCAGCACAAGGAGGAAGTATTGCCGCTAGAATTCACTAGGCAATTTATTACAAACTATTTTTGCTAAAAATTTAATGTCTTCGCTACATGAGCTGTCGATTTTACTCACCTGCAATTCCTACACGTGCATAAAAGAGTGCGCAGACACTACTTTCGATAATATCAGTAATCTAGAAAGAAGAAAAATAATTGCGTATAACTACTAGCTAGATTTTCCAATAATTTCCCTATCATAAATGAAATATTCAGAGTGTTTTTACTCCAAGAAAACCGACTGCCTCGTCGCTGCGTCACGACTCGATTTCTTTTCCTGGCGATATATTTCTGTCACGGATTTTCAGACACGATGAACGAGTACGTGTACTTTAGCGAAATTCTTCTAAAAGCTATCGGTATATCTGATTCCGGAGTAAAATGGAGGGATACCTTTAAAATGATCCTGTGCATCATTAGCGCGGGGACTTTTTATGCAAGTGGAGTGGTCGATCTGATATACACAAGAAACGATTTCGGTCAATTTACCGAAAACTTCAGTATGCTATTGGTCGGATTTGCAGCCTCCGTGAAATACTACACTTTGATCTACAGTCGGAAGAAAATGATAAATTTGAGAGACCTCGTTAAATCCGATAAGATAAGCGGGCAAGAATTGAAAAGCGACCGTCATATCATAGATCATTACGATCAAATCGGACTCAAGTTTTGCAAGACTTACGGATGGATATATTTCGCTGCTAGCTCAGGAGCAGCGCTGCAAACATTGCCGAGTAATTATTCACCTCCTTTTCATTTATTACAAATTTCTTAATTTTATTATTCATCATTACACTATTTCAGGCATGATCCTAGGATACGGGCTTCAGCTTCCATTTCCTGCTGTATATCCATTCAGCTTGAACTCAACAGCGATATTTATCTTTACTTATTTTGACCAAGTCATAGGCGCTTCCGTCTTCGTTTTGATATCCATGGCTTTTGACTCGTGGTTCATATTCTTGATCCATCACGCCTGCGGTAACTTCTGTCTACTACAAGATTGGCTGGAAAAAATTGCCGACGGGGATAAAGAGCCTTGGCAAATGCACGACAGGATTGTAAAATGCGTTCAGCTTCATCAAAAAATCTATAAGTTTTCGGATCAGATCGAGGATGTCTTTAACATACCTAATCTCATGCAGTTCCTCATCAGTTCCGTAGCGATTTGCATAAGTGGTTATACAGTAGTAGTCGCGGTGCGTAAAATTCTTCGGATTTCATCATAATTTCACTCATCGTTAGGAACAAAACGAAAAACAGAGAGTACGAGCATCGACTTTGCTTTTTCAGGGCTTTCGGAACACACGACTTCTAGTGAAACACTTTTCATCGATCTGTCTACAAATCGCTGAGTTATTCGTATTTAATTGGTGTGGACAACTGATTGAAGAAAAGGCTAGTAGCTAATCGAAAGTGACGAGAATTATAATAAGAACGGAAATAATTCTGCAGAATTTTATTGACGAAAATAAATTTACTGCCTGCGGATTCGGTCTAATTTGTCCGTATTTCAGAGTCTTGGAGTCAGCCACGCGATCTTGAGGTCGAACTTGTACAAACTCAAAGTTGACCATCAAAGAGACCTCAGCTTAATATTACTCCGAGCTCAAAAGCCGTCGTACGTCACAGCCGGAAAATTCTCCAAGTTATCTCTACGGAATTTCTCAGAAGTAGGATTCCGAATAGAATTTTTAGCTCTGAATTATTTAAGATAGCCATGTATGAAACTTAATGTGAAAATTTTTCAACTTATTTCAGCTGATGAGCACCTCCATGTCGTACTTTACCATGCTGATAAACGTTCAGGAAAATTAGAACGCAGAGCTGCAATATGCCTGATGGTTATATCAATGACAACGAGAATTCTAGAATCGACGTAATTCAGGACGCCAATTTCCTGCACCGCCTAATTAATGGAATGCACAATGAGCAAGCCCTTTCACAGATGCTTCAATTTTTCTTCTCGTTCATGGGTTGTGAAAGGAACCCCAAATTTATCACTCGATGTAGTCGAATAAATGAACATTTTAAACACGGGAGCGACATGGACTCTGGTATTTAATTACATTTATTCTAGTATACTTATTAATTAGCCACCCTTTTAATTACGTGACTGAAATGAGATCAATGCCTAAAAAGTATGTAGTATGAAAATTGATTTCATCATTTAATATTAACGTAATCTTATACTTTTTGCCTCCGTCTTTCAAATCGTGGATCAACATTTCGTTAATTAGTGGCCAGATTCGAGGAGCTCGTCCCATAATCGCGAAACCCAGAATTGAAATAACGGACTGATTGATCCACTAATTATTTATAATTTGTAACTCGGTTCAATCACGGATAACAAGGTCGATCAGGGGCTACAGATGTCCGATATGACCCGGACTGGAGCAAAATTCACTTATTAGTTACAATTTTGGGTACAGTTCATTAGCCTGTTTATCAGATAAGATGCGTTCCTCCAAATTGCATCGAGACTTGAATTTTTCGCGCACTCGCCCCCAACGACATTGGATAGATAGATATACTAATCGCATACACATGCATGCTATGTACTCGTGGAAATAAATTTTTCTGTATCATGAAATTGGGGTCAGCGTACACTGTAATCATATTTATTTGCAGTATTAAAGAAAACAGCGGTATATTTTTATGCCGATTGGTTACGTATCTGCTACGATAACGTGTTGTCCAACAACCGGGCAAACGTGCATATAGGTAAACGCTTCTTTGAACAAACATATTTTCCATCTGACTATGTTTATAACTTCGTAAAATAACAAATGAGTGGTCAAATAACTATATGACAATGTATGAGGTTTGTGTAAATTAGATTCGAAACTCTTTTCTTTAAGCGTCTACTTGATATTGTAAATAAAAATTAAATCATGATGTTGAACTGCATCGTTTTACCCCGCGCGAGGGTTATTCGAGAAAGATTGCTAGTCAATATTTATTGAAGAGTATCGAGCAGCTGTTTTTCGCAATAAAGGGCAGCGTAGGAGCCGATGAGAATCACCGAAGAGAACGATGGGGTAATGAGAAAGGAGAGAATCATTCAAAGATGTCCTTCTGTCAAATGATAAAGTCGAACAGTATCTGAGATACCTAGACATAACACTGATGAGTAATATTCATTCCCCGTTTCGGTCTTGTCTTGAATATTGAATTCTGAATTGGGCGTTAGCTAATCTGAACGACTAAGAAAAGGATTTATATTCATGAGCAAGTAAGTCCAGATATCTGTGTTCTGCAAGGGGAATCCCACATGTACAACTAATCGATATACGGATTGCTCTGTGGATCGTAAATTGTCCCTGTTTACAGAAAGTGTACAACTCATAATCGTGTACAGTTATATTAATTTCAGCGACCTTGTTAATCTTGGGCCACGCCAAGTTGGGTATAAAAGATGGATATTTTCAATGCAAAGTACATTCTTCCGAGGTAACTCGTTCAGTTAACACTCAGTAAACCAGCAAGAACCAAAACCACCAATCCTAAAATGGACCGTTTCACCGGCAAAGTTGCTCTAGTCACCGGAGCCAGCAGTGGTATCGGCAGGGCCATCGTCGAGGATTTGGTCCGCAAAGGAATGAAAGTCGTCGCCCTGGCTCGTCGTATCGAGAAAATTCAGGTACTACTTCTGTATATTTATGTCAGACAAAAAGCTTCGAAGAATACCCAGGAACGCAGGAACTTCGTTGGTTTAAAGTCTTAGAAAGCCACGAGATCTGTATTGCTATTCTATCAGTATTTTCGGGAATGTGTAATTAAAACTAAATGAAAGATGAATGAATTAGGGACAAATTTTTACACGCCCAACATTGGAATGAAAAATGTACTCAATGAACTGTTTCACTTTCAGATGTATGCCGAAGAGATGAAAAACTACTCGGGAAAGATGTACCCTCTGCAGTGTGACCTTACGAAGAAAGATGAGATGATGCAGGCCATGCAATGGGTGGAAAAGAACATGGGTACAATTGACGTCCTGATTAACAACGCTGGCATTGACACCCACACGACATTCATGACCGGAACGATGGACGACTGGGAAAAGACATTCGACGTAAATATTATGGGATTGGTCGCAATGACCAAAGAATTTTTGACGATGAAGAAGAAGCAGGGATCCATAGAGTGCGGTTACATCTTCAACATCAACGACTTCCGGTGCTTCACCCGCCACATGACCATGGAAAGGAGATTGTCCGCTCCGTACATGGCCAGCAAATGGGCTCTGAGAGGAATCACCGACACCCTCCGTATGGAACTCTGCGAAATGGAATCGAAAATCAAAGTTACCGTAAGTCAGGAACAATCAGATAAGATCCGAATCGATTTCATTCTTCTAATGTCTATTTATTCTGTTTCTTTTATTCTCAAATTCAACTTTCTTACTCCTCAAATTTCTACTTCCTAACAGAACATTGCCCCTGGATTGGTGAACACTGACATGACCGTGGAAACGATGAAACAAGGCAACCGAATGGCCCTGAATCCCCGTGATGTCTCCGACGCCATCCTCCTCGCGATGTCTACTCGTGATTCAGTCCTCATCCGTGACATGATCGTCGTCCCAATGCTTGAAATATACTAAGCCGCTTGGCGTCTACCTCAGATCATCGACCGCCCTGCCTAATTAACTTAAGTTACTTTACAAAAGATTTTCCTATAGTATAACGTGAACCTATTTTTGATAATTATGCAATAAAATCTTTGTTGTTCACCATAATCAACTCGATCATACTTATTTCATAATTTTAGACACCTTTTCTATAGGGCAGGTGTTACTGTTTTCCAGACACTCTCGTGCGACTAAATTCATTGCCATATACTTAGTTGGAATTCTTCTACGTTAGGAACAGGAACTCCATATTTTATCCCCAAAACAAACATTCTTAATACTTACGAAAATTTTAGTTTTCTCACTTTGTCGTCAAAAAAATCACTTCCGAATCTATAATACGATTCAAGACGGACAACTCGATGCACTCAATTTCCACTAGACGATTTATACATCGCAATATACAACCGTTTGAAATTTTATTGACCTGTAAAAGAATTGAATATTTGAAAATTCATCATCCAATACCGTATGGATATCAGAATTTTTTTCAATTCGTGGATACTTTAGTAAACGCTGGAAGTAAAACGGAATAAATAGCAAATGACCAGAGCCGAACGTTGGTGGATATCGCATGAAATACGCCAGATGTTTTTTCTTCTTCATCAAAGAGCATGAATCAGCTCGCCATGAAGCTAAGCTAGGGTAACGATACATTGTTCTGGAGAAGTGAATTCCTTTTGGAGAATCAAGTGTACTTCTTATCATCCTGAATAAACTCTTAGAAAAAATGTTTCCTGCCCAAGCATACAGACCTACTCGATGTACAGAATTCCCAAGAGGTTTAGTTACATGCTTTGCGATGGATCTATCAACGGATCTGATGCATCTGAAAAAGCTATCGCTAAGCACGGAGAAACACTACCAAAATCCGCACAGAGAGGCTACGATGGTAATTTGTAATTAAATAATTCCGTATTGCAAGGGTTGAGTAGTCCAATAGAATATTTTCGTACGTATCATAATGAGAGGAGATTAATAGTTGGATCAAAACCGAAGACACTCACATCATCTACGTCAGCCTACGAATTATCTTTTTCAAAGTTTCTATCGCGTTTGGCTCACCCTTATTCCGCACCCTTTACATTTTAAAAGACGTTGTACGTACGACTAGATCTCAATTAAAAAAAGAGAAATTGATGTGTCCAGAAATCGCCACGAGAAAGCTACCAAGTTAATACTCAAAAGAACCTAGTGAACCTAGAGAAAGCATTGGCCGTTATTGATAAGGGCTTTCACATGGATCCCCGTTTGTATGAACTTTATACCCTCAAACGTGCAATCTGTGCAGAAAAAAGTGGGATCAAATCAACACGATTGACTAGATTCATATAAACATGTAATTGTACGTAACATAAAGAAAATGTTGTATTTGTGGATGACTTTGCACCGTATGGGTAATGAATTTCAATTAGGAAGTTTTAAAAAGGGCAATCAAATGTTACGAGGCAAATGTTAAAGTTCGACAAGACCTCGAACGGTGAAACGATAGCTGATTAGCATAACGAGAGGTTGAAAGTGCGGAATGGGCAAAAGCAAGCAAGAAAGGGAAAATCAAAGCCATAACTGAATACGATTAAGCGTTAGGTCTGAATCCCAGGTGAAACGAGGTCTTCGAATTACAGGCTTGACTCAACCTAATGTTATCTGACTCGCCTTGTACCTACGGGAAAGGTGTCTAGAATAAGGAAATAAATGTGATTGAATTAATTTCAGAGACAAACTGAGACTTTATTACATAATTATCAAAAATAGGGAAACGTTACAAAGTGGAAAAATGTTCTGTAAAGTAACTTAAGGTAATTAGGAAGGGTCGTCGATGATCTGAGGTAGACGTCAAGCGGCTTAGTATATTTCAAGCATTGGGACGACGATCATGTCACGGATGAGGACTGAATCACGAGTAGACATCGCGAGGAGGATGGCGTCGGAGACATCACAGGGATCCAGGGCCATTCGGTTGCCTTGTTTCATGGCTTCCACGGTCATGTCAGTGTTCACCAATCCAGGGGCAATGTTCTGTTAGGAAGTAGAAATTTGAGGAGTAAGAAAGTTGAATTTGAGAATAAAAGAAACAGAATAAATAGACATTAGAAGAATGAAATCGATTCGAATTTTATCTGATTGTTCCTGACTCACGGTAACTTTAATTTTCGATCCCATTTCGCAGAGTTCCACACGGAGGGAGTGGGTGATTCCTCTCAGAGCCCATTTGCTGGCCATGTACGGAGCGGACAATCTCCTTTCCATGGTCATGTGGCGGGTGAAGCACCGGAAGTCGTTGATGTTGAAGATGTAACCGCACTCTATGGATCCCTGCTTCTTCTTCATCGTCAAAAATTCTTTGGTCATTGCGACCAATCCCATAATATTTACGTCGAATGTCTTTTCCCAGTCGTCCATCGTTCCGGTCATGAATGTCGTGTGGGTGTCGATGCCAGCGTTGTTAATCAGGACGTCGATTGTACCCATGTTCTTTTCCACCCATTGCATGGCCTGCACCACTTCATCTTTCTTCGTAAGGTCACACTGCAGAGGGTAGATCTTCCCAGAGCAGTTCTTCATTTCTTCGGCATGTATCTGAAAGGGAAACAGTTCATTGAGTACATTTTTCATTCCAATTTTGGGCATGTCAAAATTTGTCCCTAATTTATTCATCTTTCATTTAGTTTTAATTACACATTCCCAAAAATACTAATAGAATAGGGATACAGATCTCGTGGCTTTCTAAGACTTGAAACCAACGTAGTTCCTGCGTTCCTGCATATTCTTCAAAACTTTTTGTCTGAAATAAATATAAAGAAGAAGTACCTGAATTTTCTCGATGCGACGAGCCAGGGCGACGACTTTCATTCCTTTGCGGACCAAATCTTCGACGATGGCCCTGCCGATACCACTGCTGGCTCCAGTGACTAGAGCAACTTTGCCGGTGAAACGATCCATTTTAGGATTGGTGGTTTTGGTTCTTGCTGGTTTACTGAGTGTTAACTGGACGAGTTACCTCGGAAGAATATACTTTGCATTGAGAACATCCATCTTTTATACCCAACTTGACGTGGCCCAAGATTAACAAGGTCGCTGAAATTAATATAACTGTACACGATTATAAATTATATATTTTCTGTAAACAGTGACAATTAACGCCCAACAGAGGAATCCTCGTTGATTGTACATATGGTGTTTCTCTCGAAGAACACAGATATGCGGATTTACTTGTTAATGAGTATAAATTTTGCACTTAGTCGTTCAGATAAGCTGACATCCGATTCAGAATTCAATATTGAAAACAAGTCCGAAACGGAAAAAATATTGCTCGTCAGTGTTATGCCTACGTATCTCAGAGTATGATCGACTTTATTATTTCATGGAAGGGCATCTCTTCATTCTTCCATCGTTCTTTTTGATAATCTGAACAACAGTGAAACAACGTGGCTTAGTTTATTACATCGAGAATTCATATTTTTTGAAAATGTCGATTCTACTGATCAAGAAAATGCATCAATTTTAATTAAATATTATATTCGTATATAGCAGTACGATTCAAGACGAATCATTTATAAATACTCATTTCCTCCTATAAAATGCATGCTACCGACCCATGAAGGCAATCTTTGAAGATACATTACCGAATAACATACGGATATTCGAGGTTTTGAATTTGTGGATATTAAAAATAAAGAGTGGAAAAGAAATGAATCGAGTAGAAAATGGCCAGGGCCAGAGGTTGGTGGATTCAGCATGAAATACCCCACTTATTTTCACTTCTTCATCAAAGAGCGTGAATTAGCTCGCTATGAAGCTACGAGACTTTCACTTCTTCATCAAAGAGCGTGAATTAGCTCGCTATGAAGCTACGAGACTGTACATTTTTCTAGACAAATGAATTTTTATCGGAAAGTCAAATGTTTCTCTTAACATCTTTTGTAAACCTTCAGAAAAAATCTGTTTAGCGCGAGTATACAAACCTACTCTATGCACAGAATTCCCAAAAAGTTTAGTTACATGCTTTACGATGGATCCAGCAACGGATCTAATTCATCTGGAAAAGCTGCTGATAAGCACGCAGAAGCACTACCAATATCCGCACAGAGAGGCTATGATGGTAATTTATAATGAAATAATTCCGTATTGCAAGGGTTGAATAGTCCAATAAAATATTTTCGTAAGTAACGTAATAAGAGGAGATTATTATTCGGATTAAAACCGAGGGCACTAATATCACTGATGTCATCCTCTGACTTACCCTTTTTTTTTGCAAATTCTCTTGCGTTTGGCTCACCTTCATTTCGCACCCTACAAAGTTCAAAAGACTTTGGACGTACGACAAGACACCAAAGAAAGAAAGAGAAATTGATTTGTCCAGAAGTCTCCTTGAGGAAGCTACCAAGTTACTGAACGAACCCAGTGTACCACCAGAAGTAGTACCTGCCATTATTACGAAGGGGTTACGAATGGATCCCCGTTCGCACAAACTTTATGCCCTCAGAGGCGAAATCAGTGCAAAAGAAAGTAGGATCAGATCAAGTATTTCATACTAGATCATAGCTAGATTCATCCGAAACAAAACTTCATGTTCGCGGATAATTGCTCACAGTTGGGTCAATAAAGTTTTGAAAACTATTTGTGACTAAGGAGATTGGCAGAGGGCAATCAAATGGTACGAAACAGCAAGGAAAATGCTGAAGTTCGACAAGACTTTGAACCGTGAAACAAGAGCTGATGAGTATAACGAGAAGTTGAGAAGTGTGTATCGCGGAAGAGGAGAATGGCACGTGAAAAACGGAAGATTAATCGAAGCTATAGCTGACTACGAACAGGTCTTAGTTCTGCAGCCCAGGCGGAATCAACTGTTCGAATTACAGGCTAGTACGATGACCAATGGACGTGTAACAAGGATTGGGAATTCATGTCAAAAGTTCCGAAAATCCTAAGGAACCAATTTCGATAATACAGCGAGTTTTGCTACTTTAAGGATATGCTCTTGAAGTGCCTTCGCAAACTCGACAAGTATGAAGCATACCGGTCAGCATGGACCGAGTTCGTGAGAGGAGCTGATCCACAGAGAACTGCAGACCTGATGACAAAACATGCAGAATTCAAAATTCACGCAAGAGAAATTTCAGCGGCACGCCGTATGCTGCGTGAAGCAATTTCCTTGGACAAGAAGAACTTGGATGCTCAGGATCTGCTCCAGGTATCTGATAGAGATACACCATCATGAGTTCAGGATGGAATCTAACCGATTTGCACTTTTGACTACAGGTAATCTTCGACACCGGCCACATTATGCTCGCCTATGCCGTAATATGGTGCATCAACGGGTGCTACGATAAAGCATTAATGATAATCGATAAAGGAACGGACTGTGATCCTTACAACCCAGGGTTTACGGTGTTAAAAACAATCGTTCTCCGGCTTTCCGGACGTCTTAAAGAAGCGATGCAATGGCTGGATAGCGTTAACAACGCTTTCTACAGGCTGCTCGAACCATCCAGTAGTAATCGAGAGTCTATTATGGGAAATTTCACCGTGGATCAGACAAAGGCAATGTTAATTGACCAGTGGTACATGATCAGGTAGATTTTTTAATTCGTTCATTCGTTCGACCGGATTTTCGGTGAATTAAATTTTACACCGCGACTACGTCTTAGATACGATATGGCGGTGGAAGATATGGTCAATGGGAGATACGAAGCAGCGTTGATAATACTACGCGATGAAAAGCTGTTGAAAAAATCTTTAGAATCACGTTTATTGATGGGGGACTGCTTTATGCATCAAGGAAAGCTTGCTCTAGCTTTAAAATCGTATCTGGAGGCACACGAAGGGAGTGTATCGAAAGGGTGTTGGGAGGGATCAGAAAAAAGTCGCCTCATTGCTCAGCGTGTAACAGAAATTCTGAACAGTAATTCACGTCGTGCTATTCAAGTGAAAGAAACTGAAAAATGTTTGAGGAGCAGTGAGGATGCACTAGGCGTTTTTAAGAGGCAAAAGATTCCTCTAACACAACTCGGAAACCTACGTAGCGAGGCACTAATGTACACTGCAAGATCTCACCATCAGAAATCTAAGATAAAAGCTACATGTCCGTGTCTAAGAGCGTTAGCTGATAGCTTATCCTTCGCGAGAGGCGTGGATGATGGAGGTCTACGTGATACTGTGTTCGGAAATAAAGCAGACCTAAAAAAGAAGATTAGTTGCTTTGGATCTAAGAAGGAATTTCCATACTGTACGAAGATTTTGATGCAAAATTGAAGTTGTAATGAATAAACAGCGACTTTTGCGTTTTTTCGGAATATATATGTGTATTTTTTGCTTTTTAATATCATACAAATGAGATTACATATCATTGTTGGATATAAAACAAGTAATTATCTTATTATACGAGTGTAGTTAAGAAATACTATGTAAATTATCGGAATAATTGTATGTATAGATACGTAGAATATGTAATATGATTCAAGTCTATTTCACCGCTATGCTAAAGTAAAATATAACGTGAGTTTATAGATGCAATGTTATCGAGAATTGTATTACATATTTGTTACATAATACTGGGATAACTTAACTGCAACAGTTATTCGAGCAATTTGAATAATTGAATAAAGTGTTTCTGCGTGACAGATATGTAATTGTCAAGCCAACCCATCACCGATCTGTTCGTTATTGTTATACAAAGAATGACTTGTAGGTTTGAAAACATTTTTTATTTGTATAAATTTCGTGGAATGATTTCGGAAACATTTCAACGCCTCAGAGTAAAAACTGGATATCTCAAATTCTGGTTGAAAGACCTGATATCTCCTATGTTAAAGATATCTAGGCGGCAGCATGTTTTTCTACTACAGTTTAAGATATCATGTTTTTCCACTGAGGAGTCGATTTGCACATACAATAACAATTTCTTCAAATCACAAAGCGGTAAAAGCCCATAGAATAATAAAAATTGTATTAAATTTCCTACCATTGTGTTAAAATTTCGAATATTTGATCATCTCATTCCAGAAATAATATAGTTATGAGTGACGAGAGGTAGAACGCAGATGCATAACGGTTCATTATTATTGATAACTCGTTATTATCCAATATTTAACTAGCTATTCCATATTTACACAGTTTTATTTTATGTATGTTACATATGCAATGTATCTATCACGAAACACTTTTGGAAACTGGTGTCTAGTACGCACGTACATGTTCAATTCGTTCGAAAACTATTTATCTCTCCCGAAATTGTCTGAGTAATATATTCGGAAATATATAAAACGTAGATATAAATGATGATTAAACATTCGCATTTTGTACTAATATTTCTTGTTGTAAAATGTATGTTGTACTGTATAAAATAATATCATTAGACATCAGGTATTCAAGGATTCGAATAGCGAACTTATCAATATAATTCCGCGATATAGGTATGACGGTAAGTATAATGAATATATTAGTACTTGACATATAAATTCAATACTCTATATTAAGAGTAAGCTACTAATATCGGGGTTGGAAAAAGAACGATTAGCAAAGAGTAGAGTTTAACTGTTCAATCACTAAATAAACCTTTCATTCTCAAGATAAATATCTTGTAGAAGCTGAAATAACTCATTCGATGTAAGAGCATTCGTGTAATTCTGATGAGAAATTAATGAGAATAGAGCTTGGAATGGATTTATATTATCACTTTTCTTATTTGTACTCGCCTTATTATAATCGAAGAAGTCTTACCCAACCACCATATCATTTCATATTATACATGCCATCACCAAAAAATGATTAAAAAATTATTATAGATCGAGAAAGTCATCGGATTCTATTTAACAGTTGACGAAATTTATCGCAATATGTTAAATTTCGAATATTTTAAGAAATATTTATATATGTATATATTTGTCATCATATTTTGAGTGTTTATCACAGGTTAAGGGCCAAGATATACTTATGTATATGGTGAATTTAAATTCTAAACAATTTCACACATGAGAAAAACGTGTAATAAATTGTTAATTCTACATAAAATTGTACCATTACCAAAAAACGATTAATAAAAGAATAATTATATTATCTAGTTTTAAAAACTGATAGAATTTTACATCAAACAGTCGTCAGTATTGATCGTGATTACGTAAAAAGATCGTAAGTTTGAAAGTTTTAACATCTTAAGACTATTTCTGAAATCTACACATACATGTACACAATATTTGTATCGTAAATTTAATTGGTTTATCGCGTTAGCAATTATTTTTGTACCAGGTTCTTTATAATTGAATAAAGAAATATTTTAAGGCACTGAATTACACGTCGTCGAAATATGCGCGTATGTATATACGGGGTGAGTTTTCTCCGGGGTCTAATCTGGGAGGAGCTTCAACGTGCTGGAGCTCCGCCTTCTTCTATTCAAAATCGGTCGCATCAGAACAATAGTGTGTGATTATCAAGCAGATACCCTTATCTCCAAATTTGTTTACATCCACACGTATAGCACACCTCAGCACTTTAGCACGTTGAAGCTCCTCCCAGATCAGACCCCGGAGAAAATTCACCCTGTATAATATATCTATATTTTATGTATTACTATCTATCGTCGAACTGTACTAATAGGCACATTAGGAAACGTTTTTTTTTTTTTTTGTTTAATGTCATTTTTTTGTCAAAGTTATAGATTAGTTTTAGGTCGTATTGTAGCAATTTTAAAGTCGTCAAAGACTAAGAAATCAAATAAAGTAACTCCTAAGCTTTACAAATCATTTATCTCCCGATTATAAAGTGCTGGTTAATAAGTTACCGTTTTTGCTAAATATCAAAATAACATCTTCATCTGTTCCATACGATTTTCTTGCCTCTTCCATGTGGTAGTAGGACATCGCGCACAGACCTATATGTATCAATTTTTCTCTTTAAATTACCCCTCAATATTATGATTCATATTTAATTCACAAAAAAAATTTTTCAATTAATAAAATCATAAACAGTGGTTGAAGCACTCAATCTAAGATGAAGATCGAATGTTGTGCCCCTATTTTTTGACTGATGAAACTAAATACTTACGTTCTCTGTATGTCGGGTTTCTATAAAGAAATCTTTTCCTACTATCGTTGTACCCGACAAGGACAATGTAATGACCATTATAGCTAACAGGCCAAGGAAAACAGTTCCTTAATTCGCATGTAATTTTGTTATTTTTGCATATATCGCACCATAACAAACTTGCATTTGTTAAAAGTATGATTGGTCCTTCAGCAGTTAAATGCTTTATCAGATCTGCATTAGACAAAGAAGTCCTTTCTATGCTAATATCGTTCGATGGTGCATCCAGAAATCTTTTGTTAACTCTGTCTTCGTCCTATTTATGGGAAAAAACAGATTCCATCAATTTTTAATTTCTAGATCAAAGAAGAATAAGATTAAAAAAAGAGGAACAATTCCAAATTATTCTGGGTCTCAGAATAGTCTATGCCAAGAATATACATGCCAAGATTCAAATTTCTTGTAATGAAGGCATGATGTAAAGAGTTTTGTAGATGCTTTGTAATTATTGACTACCTTGTGTAAAATCTTGTCGTAAAAGTGTTCTCCGCGGTATCCAGGATGAACACCGAATGTAATAGTGCAATATTTATGCTTTACCCGAAATCTTTTCAAAAGATAACATAGGTCTATGCTCCAAGTGCTGGAAATATAAAATCCACAATTGTCAAGAGATGTAACAGTAAAAGGTTGCCACTGCCAGAAATCAAATTAAAAGATATTGAGGAGAGTAGAAACTGACTCATACAGTAAATATGTAAAATAAAGGTGAAACAAAAATCTTGAATACAAATACGAATCGTATTTCTTAAAAATTTGGGGTTGGATAACAAATCTAAACTCTGTATTCCTTCAATTTAGTTCTGGTGAATCCAATCTCTGTTGTTTATTATCTTAGAAAATCTCCCTGACAACATAAATGTAAAATCTCTTAACTTCAATGAAATTGTAATGGGTTTCTTTTGTGAGTGGCTAAAACTGAATTTGTGAAAAAATTTCAATAATTAGATGATTGGATTTGAAGTATATTCAATCCATGTTAATCCATTTTTATTCTTCAGAATGATCAGAAATCTTTATTATTGAGTAAAAGAAAAAATTGTAAATCTAACAACCATGAAATTCTGACATTAATTTTTGTTTCCCAACATTCGCCCGATAATTTTAGGGCGTTTTATAGAAAAAAAAATATATATTCCAAGGACATTGTTATTATGAGCTCAATTTAATTATGTATTTCCAAGTCTCTGGGACTAATCGTAAGAGGTAAATATAGTAGCAGAGGATCTTTTCCAGTTGTTGATTATTAAAGAAACAACATTATCAATGAATAGAAAATACATACGGAATGAACGAAGGTTACCTTTTGTCGAATTCCTCTTCTTTACAAACTTGGTAAAAATTGTTGAAAAAATATTTCCTTTGTTCATCCGGTAGGACCATTAAAATACAGGAGACTCCACAATCCCAATTAAACCGTTGTTTAACATGTGGGATTTTCAGTTCGAGAATATTTTTAGCTTCTGAGTCAAAGAACGTACAAAATAACAATCAATAATAACATAGAGTTTTATAGGTTAGAATTATTCAAACGACATACATATATCACCTCATCATTCATCCGATAAATATCCATCTACACTGACATATATACGCATACTCACTAGCATTCCTTGAGCTACTCATCGTGAAGCAGACACATAATAAATTTTTCTAAATAAAATCATGTCTTTTGTAATATAATGTTTTTTGCGCCAATTGACATTTCTGTCCACAAAACGACACGCCCACTTCATCAATCGAGTGAAAATTAATCTCGACATAGATCGATGTTCGATACTCGGAACTGTAGCATATCAATTATCAATATACAAAACAAACATGGTGCTGTCCAAGTGTTTCAATTTTAGGTTAGTCAGGACCGCTAAGAACAATTTAACCCACAGACGATTTAGCGCTACGATATTCAACCGGAATTCAGTCAAAGATGAAAAAGAATACGAGGAAAATAGCGGCAAAGAAACTCATTTTGGTTATCAAACCGTTAAAGAGGCCGAAAAAGCGACGAAAGGTAAGTCCATAACCTAACATTCGTGGTCAATATTTATAATTATGTATTTTTTATTGTTTAAACTAACGCCGCCAACTGTTACATTGCAGTTCACGAAGTGTTTGAAAATGTAGCCGAATCTTACGACGTAATGAACGACGCGATGAGTTTGGGAATTCACAGAGTATGGAAAGACATTTTCATCCAACGTTTAGGACCGACACACGGAACCCGGTTATTGGATGTAGCTGGTGGCACCGGAGACATAACTTTCCGATATTTAAATTATTTGAAGAATACGAAGAACTCTGAAGGCATACAAAGCCACGTGACTGTGTGCGACATAAACCAAGCTATGTTAGATGTCGGAAAAACTAGAGCAGAAAAACAGGGATGGACCATAGACAAAGGCCATGATATTAAATGGCAGCAAGGAGATGCTGAGAAACTACCTTTCGCAAATGACACTTTTACTGCCTATACTATCGCCTTTGGTATCAGAAACGTTACACATATTGAGAATGTAAGAATTTTCATTCATTGGACGGAGATTTTACAATAACTAAGTTTTTTAGCGATCAATGAATCAGTTAGGACGTTATTTATACAAGGTAATTCAAATCAATGCACGGCAGCTCATCTGTGAAACAAATGTCCTCCACCAAAAATTCGAGGGACCGATACATTCCGAGTTACGGAAGGTCTTAGTTGACCAATTACAGAGCTTATACGCGATCATGATAGGATTTACTTGACAATGTAAATTAATCAGCGCCTTTCATTTATATCCTTAGCTAAGTATGGCGTCACCTCTAACTCATACTTAGCTAGGAATATAATTTAGTGACGAACACTCGATTTTCCAGGGGCACTGATCAATTTACTCTTGTAAGGCAGCCCTATCTTGATTGCGTAAAAGCTCTGTAGTTGGTCAACTTGAGGCGTTCCGTAACTCATTTAGAGACCATTTTGTCTTAGATTTTGATCAGGAATGCACCCATGATTTGTGGTGCAATGATTCTGAATCATCCTGCCTAAAACGGATCAATTCAGACTGAGTTCTCGCATCAGAAGTCTTTCGGACAAGTTAGAAACATAGCATTTTCAGGGAGAAATTCCAAATTCCAAGCTACTCAAATTTCTCTGTTTACTGAATTACTATTCCTTATTACTAATGGAATTAACTTCCAAGTTTGAAAGAAAGTAGAGAAAGTAATTGAATTTCTATGAAAAAATACTCTACAGATTTAAAAAATTTTATTAAAAATTCTGCATCTAAATTATGATTATAATTATACTGAATTTTTTAGATTCAACAAGATATTTGTGCCTATTTGAATCTGTTATCTTTCAGGTACTGGCTGAAGCTTACAGAGTTCTTCAACCCGGTGGACGTTTCTTGTGTCTTGAGTTTAGCCATTTGAACAATGATGCATTACAATGGTAAGAGACATCGGAGTGTCTTTAATGAAACGGATAAAACTGACTAAAATTGGGTCCTAACAAAATAGTCTTGTTAGTATTTTACTTTTGAATTCGATTAATAATAAACAACTCTTATTATGATTTATTTTCTTGCTTGATCCAAAAAATAAGCTGAGCCTCAGATTTGTTTGAAAGTCTGCTACGATTGAACCAGATAGTTCAATTCTCAAGATTTTCTTTAATATCCCGTATGCATGAAATATTGTTAGGGATGATGATGGTGCAGAGCTCAAGGGTGGGAAGTCAACTGTTATATGTGTATTGATTTACTCAACCCACGCAGTGAACTTTACTTCTATTGAAGGCCTGATGCAGTTTGCATAATATATATAAAGCTCTTGCATAGATGCTCAAACCCTTTGAGGTCAATTACAAGTTATATCATTTTAAATTTAAAATACATTGAATTAGACTCATTATTCTTGATTCACAAGCTTAGTGAATATGCATTTTCTCATTTGGCACTCTACCAAGATTGTAATAAGTTGCCTTTCTCAAATATTGGAAATCTATTTTTTGGTACACCTATATTATTATTGCAAGTATTCAAGAAACTCCGTCATTTAATGATTTTGGAACAACTGAAGTGTCCTTCTGCTGTTAGTCTTATTTCTATGTTCTACTATATGCAAGACTCGATCTCAGATTTTTCATTTCTCTCATATTGTCTATAGAGTGTCGCCATCCCATACTTCTCCCCTTCATGTTGATCCTGATACATCAATATTCTAAGGTTCTATTTATAGGTGCAAACGCACCACTTACCTGTAACATAAATAGCATCCAACATCCTGGTAGAATCTTCTTTCACAGAAATGATTGCTCCAATTTTCTAATTAGTAGTTAATTACAGAAATATTAGAATTTATCGTACTGGTGAAACCATATGAATGTTGATGCTTTTGAAATCAAACTTGTACAGCAATTCCTCCGCTTAATTATACATATTTTATATCATAGTGTAAACAGATTCTTGGCTTTTAACTATCAAATGAATTATTGGTGAAACATGTGAACATTTTCTATAATTTTATCCTGAAAAAGGGCGGATATTTGTATAATGTCAATTGGCCAGAATAACATATCAACTGATGTGCAAATATTTGCGCTCTGTTCAATCCAAGATAAAAATTTTATTTCCTGTTTGACCCTACTAGGTATACAATCACTTGCTAGTTTTCAGTCTGAACAAGAGAATTGCCAGAATGGTATTAAATTCCTAGTGAATCAATAGAGAAAACGTTTTATTCGTGCTTGATCAATATTGATGAGGCAGAAACTATTATGCAAATACGATCAGAGCTTTGACATTCTGTATTTCCACAAGGGCACATCAAAGAACATTCATATTCAATACTTGAATATACATTCTGGCCATTTTTCAAGCCTTTTTTTGTCGTCAGAGCCACAATTGCACAAGTTTTATCGTGTGAATATTGGTTTTATGGTACATCTGTACAGATTCTACGTTTAATAATCACTAAACTGTAGCAAAACAATATTTTTGTTACAGGATCTACGATAAGTACTCTTTTCAAATGATCCCAGTAATGGGTATGCTGATAGCTGGACAATGGCAACCCTATCAGTATCTTGTAGAAAGTATTAGAAAATTCCCAAGACAAGATGACTTTAAGGTAATTTCCAAGCTGTTTGAAATATTTTCCGAACCGTTTCATGGGCTTGCAAAATAGTGAAATTAAATAGTAGAGTAGAGTATTTTTTATTCAGGTCAGTTTATCTTAAAAAGAATTCCAACTGATCAAAGACTAATGTAATAAAGACAAGTCTTGTGTACATTTCTCAACTTCATCTGCGATAAGATAAGAATAATAATTCCGGATAAAATCCCCCTCATTTTCAGAGTATGATCGAGGATGCAGGATTCAGGCAAGTTAATTATGAGAATCTAACATTCGGTATTGTAGCCATACATTCGGGATTCAAAATATGATTTCTTCGTAATTTAGTACTGTATACAGTTAGCAACTATTGTTAATAAATAAAAAAAAAATACCTTAAATGTTTTCTTACATCCCTTTCATTTAGCCACCTACAATCTGATAGAATGCGGGCTTAAGGGCATTTTTTTTTTCTAAATATGTGCGGGACGTGATAAGGATTGATGTAATAAAAAGAATAACCACAAGTAATTTCAGGGACAACTGTATTAATATTTAGTAGTGAAAATAGCAGCCTCAGATAGAACAGGTAAATACACACGCAGTACATTCCATCCAGGGATCCACAACATTAAATTAATACCGTTCCCCCACAGGAATTTATCAAGGCTGTGTCTCAACTTTGTTGTAGTATAAATTTTTAGTGTATTTTATATTATTTTATTTTATTTTATTTTATTTTATGCTATTCTGTTTCCATTAGATGTTGTTTGCATATTGTATAATTTTCAAGTTTCTAATATAATATTTCTGAATTATTATCGATCTTATAAAATGTTAACAAGAAATACAACATGTTTGCCTAACAGTAATGATAATCATGAAGTCCCCCTATTACCTTTCATTTAATTATTTTCTAAAGTTGAAACAATTTTTTATTTTTTATTTTTTTTGTTCACTATGAAAATTTGAGACACACCCGCTAAAGCATTTATCTGCCAGATTTTTTCATAGCTATAGACTCTGTCAGCTAACGGTGAGGTATCCGGCATATATCATCATAAATTTTCCTAAGTCTTCTTGATAAAACTAGTTAATACTGGGGCATATACGAAGATTGAAAAAGTATCTAGCTAGTAACCCACGAACACAATAATCGCTGCAAAATTTTAAGCTGGCGAAAAAGGACGCAATGCAAGAGCTTCACAGAATATTATTACATATCTGTGATGTCTGAATCAATGAAAAATTATTTCAAGCTGTATAGAAAAAAAAAGAAAGAAAAAAACCAGCTAATATAGTTTTTCATGACAAGAGTCTCCAATAGCTGCTAAGACTTTTTCTGCTAGGACATAAAGGAGTTGAGTCCATTTTATATTCTTTCCTTTAAAGGCAAATGAGAAACAAGTACAATGTACTATGTAGTTAATTATCTATGTATGTATAAGGCTTAAGCAACAGCTAAAGGATGAGGTATAAATTTGATAAAAAATAGTTAAAAATAAAGTGGCTTTCAAAAAAACAAGTATACTTTATTATTAATTTATATTAAATGTAATGAATAAGTGAATGACACAGATTCCAACAATGGTCCAGACTTGCAAGACTTAAGATTTGAATAACCTCGATGATTTAATCAACTATTAAGCAATAATAATATTTCAAGTGCTTATTTTTCATTAAATTGTGAGATTATGCATTCTAAACACTCAAGACGTACAATTCTTTCCTAGTAATTAGGACTTTGTGCCCTTATGTTCTGGCAATAATTTATCCCTAAAACGCTATAAAAAATTGTTGTGAAAATATTAGCTAAAAGAAGATATGCGCAGACGGTAATTTGAATGATGCTTAAGGCCTGAAATTTTTTTTGTGTTTTTTTTTTTTTAAACGAACAACCATTTTTCATATTATTATTCTTATTATAACAACAATCATAATTCACTTTCAGTGAGCAAATCAGATTATTATTATTATTTCTGAATAGAATAACGCACGTGGATTGCACTATGTATAAATAGCATATAATATGTATAATCTATTTATTAATAATGTTATGTTATGTATAATTAGCATATGGAGTATTGAATGATCAATAAATGACGATGGAACAAACAGACAGACAAAATTGCCCGAAGCAAATCTGGAGCCCGAACATACCGTTGATATTAAGTATGCATCGCCCTAATAAAACGCCAGCGGATATCCAGTGTCCGTTACAAAATACAACAATAGTAACACGAATGTTTCTAATAATAGTATTAAGTAATAATTCTTCTTTCTTTCTTTTCTTTTTATGAAAAATCGACATTCAGTTTGTTGTGTGTAGAGTAATTAATATTTATCTTTAATGTATATTTATTAATATATAAAAAAGAATTCTAACGATCTTTCATCGGCATCGGTTTAAATTTTTTTCTCAATAATTATTCATCTCATCCTATCGTTAATCTAAACAAAACGTCATCAACCAAATAAAAAATACAAAAAAAAAAAAAACAGGAAAAACCATTAAAAAAAAAAATTTGTAATAATTAAGTTATCCAACTAATCATTCACTGCGTGTAGCATTGCAAGGGGAAGGGTGGGGGGCGGAAGAGGAACGGAAGGGAAAGGGATTAGGATTAGGTAAATAGGGACGAATACCGAATTTATAATTACTTTTTTTTTATCATTGAAAATTGTAATAATTAGCTTAATCGACGTTTGCCACTGATAATCATTGGTTGCATTTTACTAAATCTCTGGCAATATGGTACATACTATACAGACTAGGAAAAAGATATTTTCACTTTTGAGGTCATCATGTATAATATCGTACCAAAAAACTAGTACCGTGAGAATAAGGAATTATTTGCAAGTTTAGATGATCAATGGCAAAGTCAGATTATATGTTTATATATACCTAATAGAAACAAGAACACAACAAAGTTTTTTGTTTGGCATACACAATACATTTCAATATGTAAGGTAGTATGTCAGCATATTTTTATTTTTTTTTTCCGTTTTTATTCATTTTTTTTTTTTTATGTTTTGCTTTATATATTCTCCCCCCTGCCCTTTTAGATTTCTTTACACAAATTGATTTCTCTTTTGAATAGTCAATCTGTCGCCAATGTGGTAGTGGACAACAATGAGATTTTGTTTTTCCAATTTATTTATTTAAATTTTTTATTTATTTTTTTTAATACCTATTTGTTTCGTTCTTCTTCATCATGACTCTTACTCCCTCTATTATAATTTAAAAATGAGTTCTTCTTATAATATTTCTTTTCGTTTTGTTTTTTTTTGTTTGCTTTTTTTTATCTTGTATTAGTAATACAATTCAAATTTCATGCAGCGTTGTGATTCAATAGGAAGGGGGTTTTTTTGGGTGGGGGTTTTACAAAGGATAGAATCCAGCTTATCCGCTCTTAAAAAGGAGAATCGCTACCTGGCCCAGGTAAAAATAGATGAAATGTCTTGTCTCGTGCGTCACATAGCTACCAAAGTTACGACCAACGATGCAGTGCCACGTCGGATTATATTTCTTGTCAAACTCCTTCTTTATGAAAGCTGCAATGTCCTGAAACACAACAAAAAAGACACATCCTTCCTCAGTTATCCATTCAAGATAATTACCATTACAAGTCTATCCGATACTATTGTACAATCACGTTTATCTTCAAATTCAATTCGACTGATCCTTGAAACAATATCTACGCAAAGTTTGACTCAAAGGCAAAGTCACTCATTATATCGATCAAATGAGAACGTACTTAATATAATAACAAACATTTTCAAAGGTAACTTTTTGCCATTAAAGTGACCGATAGCGATGATAATTAAATCGGCAACCGGAAGCTAAGATGTATGTATCCAAAGTCCCTAGAGAGCTGTTTTGTTAGGGAAACTAAGTAAGTGCTAGTTTTCATAATTAGTTAAGAGAACTTCCTCCTCCCATTTGCGTAACGCTTGACTTCCATTATTAGAGGACACCTTAAGAAACTTCCGGGAGACATGTAAATTTCTATATTTAGATAGATCAAAATAGCTTGAGGTGAAGGGGGAAGGGGAAGGAGGGAGGGCAAGGTTTTATCGCACCTTTGGACCTAGATGGGCTATAAATTCTGTTCAATATCTTTTACATCTATAGCAACAAGTTTTGGTTACATATGTGCCTAAAACCTTACAAACGAGCGATGGTAAATCATTTGGTACATAAGTATTTGATAAACAATAGCTGTAATCAGAGATCATGATTTATGATTTGATTTTTTCAGACATGTAAATAATGAACGATAAAATTCAACTCATATGATAAGGAAAGAAAAAATTTTACGCAGTGCTGAATCGACTCACCTTTTCAATGTTAAATTTCTCAAGTGCCTGAGTGGCGCAGTCAACGGCATCCTGCTGCATCTCCTCCGACATGTCAGCATTCTTTATCACAGCCTTGCGGTCCGACATTTTGTCTGGTCTGAAAATAATGTTCACAGATTTTTACTTTTTACTTGGGATAAAAATTCTGCTTTTTTTTGTCATTTTTAAGCTAGATTAGTTCAGATAATTTCATCGCGTATCAGTGTCCAATGATTTTTTGTACATCTATCCGGCGTGAAAGATGCAAATTCTTTGAACTTTTTGGCAAAAATATCCCAACGAAAATGAAACTTTTATATTCCAGTTATTCTGATACTCAATTAATGAAGAGAATTATATATGAGTGCATGAAAAATTGTTTTTCTGTTAACCAAACGGACTTTGAATAATAAATGTCACATGGTGTGTTGAACTTTGAATTTAGATTGAGATTATTAATGATCTTGTAATTTTTTTATGTTCATGATGAAGTAAGGTTTAAAATTCGCACAGTGTAAGGAACAACGGGAGTAAAAAGCCGTCGCTAGGACCGGTGATGTGTTACAAAATATAATAGCGTAAACAGAGAAGTATGTGATATGAAATTATAATAGGTAAAAAATATATCGCATTATCTGAATACGATATTAAATAAATATTAATCTTGTTTCCCACCTAATGAGTGAATTAATTATAAATGAACCTCGGAGGGAGAACACGCGCGATTTTGACAGTGGCGTGAACGTCAAATACCGGCATGTCAATACCAGATGCCAGATCGCGAGCAGAAGAGGCAGATTCGAGAATATAAGCGGGCGGGAGCCTGGCGCGAGGAGAAGCGCGGGACGGGTATTGTTTTATCGATAAAGAAATATGTCATGCGATCGGCACGCGATCGGGAGTAAGAAGTAATGGTATTATAATAATAGGAAATATATGTCATATTTATTATTTGCATAGAGTTAACGAGGGATATACAGACCGCCAACCGAAGCCAAACTTGACGTAAGATCATTGCCCCCCTGAAGTTGAAATCGAAATATTTCATAAAGTAGCAGTTAACATACCTTTTTTATAAGCTACTCTTAGCCGGTTAATATTCAGACAAAGACTCGAGCCTCTTTCGATTATGTTTCACACAGTTTACCGCGGCAAACCGAATTTACTCCGCGATTTTTACGCGCTCGAGACAAACACCAAAATTCCCTTCACGGGTTGAAGATTGGACCTCAACGTATCCCGACTCTGATTGGTCGAGGTGTAGGGTCTTCTATCAGGGTCTTCTATCAACCCGACATGCCTTGCGTCGTACAGCCCGCGCGAGAAGGGATACCAATGCCAAATTCAAACGCTATTTTACGTCCAACACGAACTAGACTTACAATTTTACTAACTTTTATCTAGATTTTCCTTTATTATAATCAAAACTCTTTACTTATTTTATTGCGGAAGACAGAATATACATGAAGTTTTTCACATTTCAATCGAGACTGTACACCGCCATGTAAAAAATATTAGCCATGAAGACTATGCAAAAGAAAATAAAAACACTTCGATAAGCTATAACGAATTTTCAAATTTATCATTTCTACGGAACAATATCTGCGTTTATAAAATGAGAATTTCGCTAAATGATGATTGTGTACATGATTGCAGATCATTGCACTTACCTATAGGCACAGTAATTTCTGGGTAACGAAAAATTTAATATGCGACAGAAAAGTAAGCCACAAATTTGAAGATGAGATGTAAATAAACCGTGATATATGTGTCTGCTACAATCATCAGCTCGGTTTTGTTTGTATATTTCGTTTTAAAAAGTTTTTATGATCGATTTTTTCGAAAACATTAATTCAACAATTGACTGACATCAAAGCAGCGTCTATTACTAATCTTAATTGCCCTCTCTAATAAAAGGAAATAATTTTGTACGAATTTGTAACGTGGGTAAAGAATTAGATAAAAAATCTGTATAATATAAAAAACATTAGTTTTATTTTTCCATTGATCACAATAATTTCCCAACCCTATTTCGAAAAACAACAACCTCAAAAAAATAGTTCATCTGTTGTGAAATTCCTCCGGAAATCCGTCCGCCATCTTGTTTGCTTCGTGAAGGAGCGCCTACAATAGTAGCGTACGTGAACGGGCTGCTACGACGGAAATATATCAAATAACCGTGATTAAACTCTTAGATTGATTGATTAATACCGTAAAGTGACGATGTCTCACGGTGGAAGAAACGAGTGTAGAATATACGTGGGCAATTTACCGCCAGATATTCGCACCAAAGATATCCAAGACCTGTTCTATAAATTCGGCAAAGTTACCTTTGTTGACTTGAAAAACCGCAGGGGGCCGCCATTCGCCTTTGTCGAGTTCGACGACCCAAGGTAAATAGTTTTCAATAATTTCAACATTCCTATCCCCCGAGTATTAATATTATAAGCATATTAATTAAATTCCCTCCAATTTTCCGTGAGTTTTACGCTTCGCGCATCTGCGACGTAAATTTTGTACCTCAATTTTCTTCATCTATCGATAAATTCGCATCAATAAAACACCTCCGATCAATTAAAGCCTTTAACTACATTCAATCATAATTTATTATGAGTCGTAGGTATACGTGCGTAAATCTATCTCCTTTATCTAACGTAACTCATCTACGCACTTGCATACATACAACCGCGACGTGCGTGTAATTACGGCGCAAGATAAAGTTATTGCTATCTCTGCGGCCGTGTTATCGAATTAAATTTAGCTTATATTTTTTCACCATTAAATCGATCTGGGATTCCAAAATGATGACTATTTTGGATAGTTTCCATTTCTCAAAACAAAATTGGAGAGGGAGATTTATCTCGTAAGTCAACATGAATATCTAAACTCTTTCAGAGATGCGGAGGATGCGGTACATGCAAGAGACGGTTACGACTATGACGGGTATAGACTGAGAGTAGAGTTTCCCAGAGGCGGAGGACCGAGCAACAATTTCCGAGGCGGACGAGGCGCTGGAGGTGGTGATAGCGGCGGTAGAGGCGGCAGAGGTGAAATGAGTAATTCTCGAGGCCGCGGTCCACCGGCTCGTCGGTCTCAGTACAGAGTATTGGTAACAGGTTTACCGTCTTCTGGAAGCTGGCAAGACCTGAAAGACCACATGCGCGAAGCTGGAGACGTCTGCTTTGCAGATGTCTACAAAGATGGGACTGGGGTAGTAGAGTTTCTACGTTACGAAGACATGAAATATGCGGTGAAAAAGTTAGACGATTCAAGATTCAGATCCCATGAGGTAAAAACTTAGATATTTTCATTGAATTTAATTTATTTACTACAATTCTCTCTCTAATCTTTTATCTTGCATTTGTCTTCCGGTACTTTTAGGGCGAAGTTGCTTACATTCGTGTTAAAGAAGATCATAGCGGCGGGGACAGAGGACGTAGCGAAGACAGAGAGAGGGGGCGAACACGATCCAGAAGTTACAGTCCACGTCGTCGTGGTTCTCCTACATATTCACCTTTACGACGCAATTATTCACGGTCACGTTCCCGCTCCAGGTCTCGCTCATATGATTAGTGTGTACGTATCAACAGTATATGCACCTAAGTGATAACACGAGTGACTATTTCATCACTTATGCCTTGCCAAATTTATTTACCGATCACATATTCAATATTTTAATCTTAGAGGCACAAATACAACGTATAATATATCATTTTTTAACAGTTCTCGGAGATCTAACTTTACACTAATATCCTGAGATTTTTTATCCAATTATACCTATATGTGATCGAGAAAATTAGCAGTTTGATCCACTAAATTTATTGTCTTCTGTAACCGATTCAAAATATTAAGAATGAGTAGTCACAAAGAAACATTCTATGTTACACATTATTGTAGCATTATATAACATGACTATAATATCAGATATCTTACTCATGCAAACTGGTCTCGGCTTCAAAACGGTTCCAAAATCATTGTTGAACTTGGTAAATGATAAAATTGGGCACAATTTATGTAGAATAGTCTTGTTTCAATGGATTATATTCGTCAAGTTTTGACAAAAAAAAAGAAATTTGTGTTAAATGATATTAGAATAATTATTAGTGTCCCCATTTTTAAGAATGATGAAAATATTATGAGGCTTGTTGATACTTTTGCTTCGATGTAGTTTGAGGACGGGACTTAAGGGCTAGCATTAACATAAAATCTGTATTCCATATGGTATATAATAATGGGATATTATCATTGTTTATAAATCGACGCATTATTATCTGTTTCATTGTTTTCTAGATTAAAGTTTTTCAAGGTATGATTGTAATTGCAGGATAACAGATCTTTGTCAGATGAGACCTCATGGTAGCCAAATATGAGAACTATGATTTGGTGATCATGAGCATTGCGAGACATTGTGCCGACAACCCCACTGCATCTTTTTACTCATAACATGATGCACACTGCGTCATCTTCCGTCTTATGTTTAATACGTTTATAACTTCTAATAACAAAATTATCTGCGAACACAAGTTTCGATATTCATAAGTCATTAAATAAACTTATTAAAAATGGATTGAAAATATTAAATTTTTCTAAAAAAAATATGAACATATAGATTATTTCTTTTCATGTGCTACTATAGCCTGCTAGAATTGCTATGGAAATATATAATAATTTATAAAGAAAAAGTCAGTCCATTTCTATAAGTATTTGATGGGTAATTCTACATTACGTTTAAAGGATGTAAATCTGACAACAAGATATTATGACTATCTAAACACGTAATTTTAAGAGAGGCTCTGAATATTATTATAGAATATTCTTATCAATGGGAGCATCTGAATACATTTACATACATGCATACATACATATAATACATATTTAAGTAAAATATCCATTCCTTTGAAAATATTATGAATTGTAAATACAAATGATAGGTCAGAGTTGCTCAAGTCCAACAATGTCCCTTTTGCTAAATGAATATCTTGAAATCCGATAGAAATAATTCCATATCAATTGTATTTCGAAAATATGGTGAAAATTATTTCTGTGATTTCATCGGAGGGGAAAAGCGTACAAGATATTCTCTCATTGCCTTTTATAATATACTTGATCCCTATCCTAAACTTGATATGTGTGATGTATCATAAAAAGAAAGATTAATATTCATTCCTATCGACGTTCAAATAATTGGGGATACAGAAAACGCGTTTGGGGTTTAAAGCTTGGATCTAATTATTGACTTTTATTGTATCAAGAAACTAATGTATTTTTTCTTCTTTTGTATATTGGATTGGATTGTAACACAATGAATGAAAAACTGAAAACTACACGATGTTACTTCTTGGATGGATATAATGCTTCGTTCATACTTGACGATGCGATCGGATGGAATGCATTTTGGATGGATTTGTATGGAGCATAAATTTAAGAGGATTAAAGATAAGTCGCATTGAGGATAATCAGGATTAAGGTGAAATTTGGACAAGAGGAAATTCAGGAACAATCCTCAAACAAGGATATATCAGATTCGAGGATTATCGATTAGCTGGGATTGGATTCAAGCTGATACACATTGGCAAGTCCATTGAATACTCCGTCAAATTAACGTGGCTATCATTTTTTTTTTCCTCAGTTTTTTCACTTTTTTTCAAATTACAGTCTGTTCACGTCTAGATAATTCAAAATACGTGTTTAAACTTCAATAATTACCTAGTTACCATTCAAAATTTTCCTAGTTTTGACAAAATCGTTTCATTTCTTTTGTCGGTTCCAATCAATCAACAAGATCCAACATCTGGATACAGATATAAAACCAAAATTCATATTTTATACATCCATATTTTTCTTATTATTTGTCGTGATATTAATTTTCATTTTTCTAACGATATTCTGTCTCTAATACTAATGAAAAAAATATAAAACCAATAACGTAGAGAATATTACACGATTGAAATTTCTAATTGTGACGTGGTCGGACTATAGTTTTATTTGTGGAACTTTAATACCGGGAAAATAAATATGCTGCGAACGGAGCAGTGAGATGGACAGGACTGGAATTTATTGGGATTCAGAAGCCTCGCGGGATTGGTTATTACGCATGGAGGATTCTTGGATCTGGATAAATTATACGGATAATATAAACGCGTACCGTTTGGACTTGTCAAGTGGATGGGACAGGATATTTGGAGAAAGGATTGATATTTCGATTGGTTTCAATTAAACGAGACGTGAATAAGGAGGGCACCTCGCCGCATAGGGTTCATGGAATGCTCTAGGTCGGATTTGGACTTGCTGTCGCTTTAGGAGGAGAGGTTCAGGATCTTTACAGAATAGTTGGATATCATTTTTAATGGAATCAAAAGGATTGGATGGCTATTTGTAAGGTACTTGTACCCCAGTTTTGAACTGAGGTACTTTCCATGTTCGCTTTATGCATGCTCTGCTTATACCCTCTGTCGTCTTCTTCACATAATGCCTCCTAATTATAATACATTCTCATTCATTGGCTGAATGCATAAAAATTGATCTGGGCATTGATTAACACACCTACCAAAGATCTCTTTCTCTTAAATCGATGACTTTTCCAAACACGATATCACACATGCCTATCATTTATTAGATCATCGCCAGACGTAGCTATAAAGCGAAATTTCATGTCAATCCACAGAGCGTTGTTTGGGGATATATTTTCCTATATGAACACACACACACACATACACACAAAACACCTTTTATAGAAACAATTCACAGCTTACACAATTGCACGTACATACATCCCTATTATTAGTTGTTTGAGAATCAAATGTATAATGCTTTTCCTTTGGATTGTCGCCATCGATTGATTTTTTAGGACGATTATGTAGCTAATTTGGTAATTTATACTTCCAAACTCATTCATACTAAGTTTACTGTGTGTTAGCGGTGATATTAAAAAATATTAAGCAATTTCAGTTTTTAAAAGTAAATATTCGTGTTTTGCCAGAAAGAAAATCACACCATTGCATGTTTCGATTATCCTTTTTTTTTTCTTCACAACAAGCATTTTTTCAGAAAGCTTTATTATGAAATAGGTTCGTGTTGTGGATTCACTTCTTTTTCAAGTTATATCACATATAGTAATCATTCCATTATTGTTTAATTGATATCTTCCGCTGGTAATTTGTATTTCCTGGGATTTGACATCAATAAAATTTGAGTTCAACATCTACCTAAGCGTTTTTATTCAACCATAAAATTCATCTAATTTAAGATGGATGATTTTGTACTATACTGGAGTGCAAAAGCAGGATCTAACAGTTTAGTTCCTCACCATATGAAACAGCGATAATTTTCGTAGAGAATCTACAACATAGAAAGAATGATAAAAATTCAGTTTGGATGACCAGCTTACAGCTAAGGAGTTTCATAAATAAATCTGAATGAAAAAGCAGAAAATTTTCCTGTTTTTATGGAACCGGACTCCCTATTGAATCATTCAACTTATCCAACACATCATTATATAGTTATTACAAGTCTGTGTTTGAATTAGTTTTAATATTCCATCATCTAACTGGATGGTGGTTTTAATGCATTACCTTGAGTCCGTTAGTCTGTGACATCGACCACAGGATGTAACTGAATCTTTTTTCTTGTGCATCCGTTTTAAAAGTGACCACACGAATTTCTTATTCTTGTTATTCTCCTTCTGAACCAAGATAACAAAACTTGATACTACATTATCAAAGAGCAAAAATGGTATGTATTTACCAGCACCTTCAACATTGCATGATAATATGGGATGTGGTCAACTGATTATTCCACAATTTGCAGTATATAAGACATCGCAAATCATTCTTAAGTTAGTTAGTCTTGCATATTTTTCTTGGACGGCTGCAACCATGTCAGGGAATATCACAGACCTGTTGTATCTCTACGACCGTCCTCATGAGCCGATATTCACCATAAGGGGTGAAGAGAAGGTCGTATACGATGTTCCAAATAGATATAGGGTAAGTATTCATCCGTTTAGAAAAAAGGATCGAATCTTTATTTCTCACTTTGAATTTAAACTCAAGTAGTTCAAGGAATCGATGAAAAAGGCACTCAACTCAAAGATCCCACTTCTTGATGAAGCGAGAAAAAGAACATTTTCCATCATTTGATAGTCTTTGTAGCTGTATGAACAGAATTCAAATGTGATATCGAACTAATTCTGAATTTCATTTCCATATGACATGTTGTCATTTGCCTGATTAGTCTTTTATTGTTTGTGCAATCTAAACTATAGAACGAAACTGATTCCATGATTTAGTCAAATAGTGTAAAATAAATTTACAGCTATAATATTAACATAAGTTGTCGAGTCATGGGTGGATTTCTTTCATTTAATGAAATTGACGCCACAGGTTATCAAATGTGAAACTTTGGAAACTGATTACAGACGGATAGATATCAATCTGTAACAGTGGTATCCCCTCGTGCTGGTGGTGAAACGATGATTCCTGTTCAGGATATAGCAATTCCTCCACTTGGGATAGTTACCAATCTCAATCGAACCGACAATTTTTCGCTTTTCTTACCAAGCCACAGAAAAATGGCTTCACGACTGATTGAAATTCTCATAGGAATGAGAACGTACAATGATTTTCTTTCTGCATCTGTTTATTGTCACGATCGAGTTAATCCTCAGATGTATATCTACTGTTTGTCCGTCGCTATTCTACATCGACCCGATACCCAGAATCTGCCAATACCTAACTTGTGCGAAGTTTTCCCAGACAAGTTCATGGCTAGTACTGTGTTCGCCCAAGCAAGAGAAGAATCTAATTTAGTTCCAGCTGGCGCAAGGGTGAGCAAGATAGTTACACCTAGTTCCTAACTTGCAGAAACTCCTAATTTCTGTTAGGAAATAACTTGATATTATAACTGATTATGATTTCCATTTCTATTTATTCATAACTTGGAATTAGATTTACAAACTGAGAAGTTGTAGATATTATTCTTTACCGTGGTTTCATAGATTCCGATTGTAATTCCGCGCGATTATACCGCCTCCGATGCGGACGACGAACATCGAGTAGCATATTTTCGTGAGGATTTGGGCATCAATCTTCACCATTGGCATTGGCACTTGGTCTACCCAGCTTCAGGGCCGCCAGAAGTAGTTAACAAGGACAGACGTGGAGAGCTGTTGTATTATATGCACTCGCAGATCATGGCTAGATACAATTTCGAACGTTACTGTAATAAACTCGGACCTACCGTGCGTTGGTCAAGGTGGCGTGAGCCAATTACTGAAGCTTATTTTCCCAAACTGGACGCCATATTATCCAGTCGTTCTTGGGCTGCCCGTCCAGCTAACTCTGTGGTACAGGATGTTAATCGCCCCATTGATCAACTCCAATTTGATATACAAGACCTAGAGCGGTGGAGAGATCGTATCTACACAGCAATTCAGACAGGAACAGTTATAAATGTAAACGATTTTAAAAAGCAATACCTACCTACTTGATCATTCATTTATTGTTATTGACAACAGGCTGATAATGATATTTCACAAATAGGCAAGAGGCGAGCAGGTACTATTGACCGAGAAAGATGGCATAGATGTGCTTGGAAATCTCATGGAAGCTTCGACTCTTTCCATTAATATCAATGTTTACGGTGATCTGCACAATTACATGCATTTGATCCTCTCCTATGTCCATGATCCGGATCACAGATATCTGGAATCCTTCTCTCCTATCGGAGATCCTGCAGTCACCATGAGAGACCCAGTTTTCTATCGCTTGCACGCCTGGGTAGAATATGTGTTCCAACTTTACAAACAGACACTTCCTGCGTATACGGTGGAACAGCTCAATTACCCAGGAGTTAACGTAACAGGTATGTAAACTAAAAATATACTAACAAAACTCTGCTTCTGTTATTTCAAAGTACAATTGGAGGTAAGATAATTAACGACCTATTCGTATTGTGCGAATCACAGGTGTAGAGATAGTTGCCGAGAATCAGCCAAAGAACATACTACACACTTTCTGGCAGCAAAGTGACGTCGATATGTCTAGAGGCTTGGATTTCACACCCAGAGGATCTGTCCTAGCAAGATTTACTCATCTGCAGTACACTCCCTATATTTACAGAATTATTGTCAATAACACGACTGGATCGAACAAAATGGGCACTTGCCGAATCTTTATGGCACCAAAGAACGATCCTCTTGATAGACCCATGATATACGAAGATCAGAAGAATCTGATGATAGAATTGGACAAATTCACTGTGACTTGTAAGTACCTAGTTTAATTTTGGTAATTAAACTATACATTTGTCTTCACAATCTGATTATCTTCTATTTCCAGTGACACCGGGCGCTAACACGATTGAGCGTAGCTCTAGTCTCTCATCCGTTACAATTCCGTTTGAAAGAACATTCAGGAATTTAGAAACCGGCAGGCCAACTACTATTGCTGAATTGGATGCTTTCAACTACTGTGGCTGTGGCTGGCCACAGCACATGCTTATTCCAAAAGGAACTGAGAATGGCTACGATTCCCAGATTTTTGTTATGATCTCAAACTATGACGGAGACAAGGTATGCACCTTTAAGTGATTATTACAGTAGATCTCGAATAAAGTAAAAAATAAAATCATTCATCATAGTCTTTTTGCAATTCAATATTTCTTGTTGTTAGATCGAGCAAGACATCGGAGGTAAATGCAACGATGCTGCTAGCTTTTGCGGAATACGAAACAAGAAGTATCCAGATGCTCGTCATATGGGCTATCCATTTGATAGACGGCCACGCAGTAATGTTAGAACTCTTATTGAATTTCTGACACCAAATATGAGAATTGTTGACGTCAAAATTCGTCACACTAATGATATCTTACGTCGACCAAGCGGAAGCACTACAGGCCCCCCAACAGTGGTTAGAACTTAAGTAATCGTAAGTCTCATTCAAGTCACTATCAATTTTGAGTTTACATTCTACTCATTCGTACATAATCAGAGGACTAATATCAACAAGAAGTATCTGTATGATAAAGATGATTAATATTTGATAAAAAAAAAACTACTGCTTCGTAATCTTTTAAAGCATAAAATCGGATTACTTTGAAGATATTTTCGAATCCTAATTATTAATTCAATAAATATGCAACACGTAGTTTAGTAAGTTCATTTAACTTTTCTTCTATCTATGGAGCACTATATTCTATCTACTTATGCTCATGAATTCTATATTTTATCAAATCCTACACTTCACTAGCCTTGTGATTTGTGTGTTTTGATGGCATGAAATGAAAAATAAAATGATTGCCTATAATTTTAAATACCTTTATATAAAAAATAAAAAACAAACAAAAGGAAATACATTTTATGAACATTGAATATATAATATCCAAGGATAAATATAACATATACATATACGTCTGAAAGACTTTATTATAAATATTTGTACTCAGAAGAAAGATTTAAATAAATGCAAACTGCTTTTATCACTGTCGTACTGATGTGTGTACTAGATAAGTAATATAAAATACAAGATTTCTCAACATGCGGTATTATTGTGGTATTTCTTTCCATAAATGGTAAACAATGATAACATAATTGCATTAATTAACAGAGGATCGGGCTTATCTTAATATTAATTATATTTACACGATAAAAATTTTTAATTAAGTTATTTACATACAAAAACCAACCATACCAATAACTTCGAGTTAAAAAAATATGATAGAAATTTTATCAAATATCTTATTCTACATACAAACGTACTAAGTCATCCTCCTTAGCAGGATAATTTGTGATGGGGCATCTCCCATGTTCTTTTATATATCCAAGAATACATTGATAGCAAAACACATATCTGAAAATTGGAATACATTAATTACTCATTGATAAACATATCAAGAAATAAAAAATTCCAATAAATTCTTCAACTAAATTTACCCCGAGACCGGAAGAGCTGTATGAATGCGACGACTTTTTCTACATATAGGGCATAATCCTTTGTACTGCAGTGCTATCTTTGGAATCTGAAAAAAAAAAAATAGAATAATCATATCTCAAAAGTTTTTGATTCTCTATAAACTGATGAAACTTTGTATGAAAATTATTTACAACGGGAGATGGAGGCGTCGGAAGAGCCATAAGATTAGTGTAATAATTCTCTTGGTTCCACCAACGAAGAAACTGCAGAAAAAATGCTCCAAGTTCCAGTGATCTGGTAAATAGTCTTCCACCCAAATCTATCGCATCTCCAAAGTTCAAAGTTCCCATTCTTATTTTATTTAGCAGATCAGTTATCGTGAGAAACTTTTCTGTGTCTGCATACGTCAGTGTAACAGATGCTAGCCAGAGTAGTGGAGTCGAATGTTTTGACCCCCCAGCCATGTAGACCAAATATCGATAAAGTATCAGGCATTCGTAAGTAACGTGAAATATCGTGTGGCCGTTTATCACTAATCTTCTGAGAAGTATTTGCCATTTCTGGAACAAGTGAATTTTTTGTATGTAAAACTCAATTGAAAAAGGTAATCGTCAGATTCATATCTGCATTATTTGAGTACGCATACTTTCTTAGGTATTTTTCCATCGGCAGCGTCAAACTTATACCTCTCTGCGAGTTTGAATAGTTTATTTCTGAAGTGTGGAAAAAGTACAAGTAACAAGAGAGAAATTCTCTCTTCTTTACTGGACAATTTTGAGCTTGAATTGGTCACTGAGGAAACTCGTTTAAGCCCATAGAATGTTTCTGAAAAAGATGCGGCTGGAAATAATAAATGAACCATAAATCTGATAGCATTTTGAAAAAAGTGATTATTAGCAGGATGAAAAATGTTTACAATATATTTACAATATTTTTTAAGATAATGATACTGCAGGGTAGCATTAAAAACCAGATATGCTTCGTCCGACCATCTTTCAAGCCATCCATATCGATTCGGATTGACCAATACTAGATACTGAAAAATTCTTTATCTGAGATTTGATTACTTAATTCGAATCAATTAGATTTTTTTTTCTTTATGAGTGTCCAGGAAACAAGAATTCAATTCGCGAAATTATTTAAGTTGTTGAAAAATAACAAGTATTGGTACTAACAAGAAGTTAGAATGACTTACGGAAATTATCTTTTTGAAGGCTGGTTCAAGCGTTGAGGTTAAAGACTCCTGTGCAACGATTTCAAAAATCGAAGGCCTAGCGTGTATAGTACCTGTCAAATACGCTCCTTTCTCGGCCATTGTTACAACGATTTATTTAACAAATGGGTTCAGAAGTGTTGACTTTTGTACTATTGTCAAAATTTCAAGGTTAGCTATAGTTCTTCATAGGTATGTAGGTGTGTTTTATTCTGAACGATATGAAGTTGCACGCAATTTCTTCTGTCTTCTTCTTTCCTGCATAGATCTTAGCGACAAAGAAGAAGATAGAAGAATGTGGATGCAACTTCATATCGTTTAGAACAAAACACATACATATTTTTATTTTGTACGGTAGATGTCGCTGTTTTTATTCAGAGAAAATAAAAAAATGTTTTCTTTTCGCTCTGTTCCGTCGTATTAAGGTTTTAATATGTATGGTGATAATTATGGTTAAAAATTGGTTCAATCGTTATGCGAGATAAATGAAAATGAAGGATAAAATGCCACCGTTTCGTAGGAAAAAGTCAGGCAAATCTTTTCCCGTTAAAGTATGCACTTTGGACGCCGAGCTAGAGTTTAATTTAGAGGTTAGCTTCCAGATTAACTATTTACACATTATTGCAAAACTACATTTCTAATTATACATTCGTTAAAAATTACACAATATTAATACCCGCCTAGTTATTACATTATTTTTTATTACAAATCGTTAATAATTTACTAGTGGCGAGCCACTGGAAGAGACTTGTTTGATTTGGTATGCCGGACAATAGGCCTCAGAGAGACTTGGTATTTTGGACTTCAATATGAGGATGCTAAAGGGTTTATTTCCTGGCTTAAATTGGACAAGAAAGGTGAGCTTCTATGTGGCTGATGAATTACCTAACTTGACCTATAATTTTTAATCAAACCAAATTTTAGTCCAGGATCAAGGAATCTCACAACAACCAACAACCCCGTTTATGTTCCTTGCAAAATTCTACCCTGAAGATGTAGCCGAGGAACTTGTCCAAGAAGTTACACAACACTTGTTCTTTTTACAAGTTAAACAAGCTATTCTTTCCATGGATATTTATTGCCCACCTGAAGCCTCTGTACTTCTAGCATCTTACGCTGTACAAGCAAAGGTAATGGACATTTTAAACACTGGATGTCTACTGGACGCAAAAATACTAGAATTTATCTAAAATTTGAAAATGACTGCAATACTGTAGATTGTTGGAAATTTTATGCAAATTTTATATATTTAACTTACAGTTTACGTATTTAAATTTATTTCATTCCGCTTAAACTTGAGATATGGTGGCGCAGAAAACAATGCATACGAATTTTTATTGAGGCTCAATGATGCAAACTGCAGAGCAATAGACTCTCATTACATTCTGCTAGTTTCTCTTTAATACATTTGAAACCAATATGTAAAAACAGTACTTCTCATCACCTTAGAAACCCGTGTAATTACTGGAAGTACATGTATTGATAGTATTGGTTTATTACCTTAAATCTAGTATGGTGATTACGACGAGGTATCTTATCGGCCAGGAATGTTAGCGAGTGAAGATCTACTGCCTCAAAGAGTGATAGACCAGTACCAAATGACTCCTGAGATGTGGGAAGATCGGATTAAGATTTGGTACGATGATCACCGTGGTATGTCTCGAGATGAAGCTGAAATGGAGTATCTAAAGATTGCACAGGACCTCGATATGTATGGAGTTAACTATTTCCCCATTAGCGTAAGTACATGGTCGTTTTAGTTTGTTGAAAAATGTGGAAATATAGAAAATACTTTCCGCTTCTAAATAGTTCGATATGCATTATCTTTCTGATCTTAGAACAAAAAGGAAACAGATTTATGGCTAGGAGTCACAGCACTAGGTCTGAATATCTATGAGAAGGAGAATAAGCTGGCGCCTAAGACAACATTTACTTGGTCAGAGATTCGTCACATCAGTTTCGATGACAAGAAGTTTGTTATCAAACCAGTGGAGAAGTCTTCACCGAATTTTGTCTTCTTCTCGCAGAAAGTTCGCATGAATAAACTGGTAAAAAAACAGTCACATGTTGGCACCTGGGTGAAGGGCTTGGTAGCTATAGGGGTCGACGAGCATTGTAGTGAAAAAGCCGCACGGTTCTTATTTGTTAAGATTTTGGACTTGTGCATCGGTAACCATGACCTCTTCATGCGACGTCGGAAACCAGACTCAATGGAGGTACAACAGATGAAGGCCCAGGCCAAGGAAGAAAAATCTAGGTAATAATAATAAAGCTGGTAATATTTCAAGCTTCATATATGTTTTTGCATCATTCATTCTAAACAGGATAGTATTTATCTGAGGAATGATCTAATTACATAGCGCTGTTGTATAACGCTTAATGAGTGTGCTCTATTCCCTAACAGGTCCTCTAACACAATTGGTATATTGTGTTCTTTGGTTGCATTAATCTTTTTACAAAATTATTACTATTCGTATTATCCTTATTTTCATTATTTATTATTTTACACTTAGGAGACAGATAGAAAGAAATAAACTAGCGAGAGAAAAACAGCTCAGAGAAGCTGCGGAAAGAGAAAAAGCAGCTATGGAACAACGGCTTCTACAGTATCAGGAAGAAATAAGACTTGCTAACGAAGCACTGGTGAGATGTTACCTTCACTCGAACCAATTAACTGTTAATTATTACTTAAACATTAGATTAATCCCTACAGAGAAGATCTGAAGAGACGGCAGATCTACTAGCTGAGAAAAGCCGTGTTGCAGAAGAGGAAGCTATGCTTTTAAGTCAGAAGGCGTCCGAAGCCGAACAAGAGATTACCCGCATACGATTAAACAATATGAAAACCGAAGAGGAAAAAGTCCACCTAGAGAGAAAGACTCGCGAAGCTGAACTTCTTACCGAAAGGCTGGTTCAAGAATCTGAACGGCGAGCTGCAGAAGCTGAAAAACTCAAAGACGAGCTACTGCGAGCTAGAATTGCTGAGAAAGAAGCTAAAGAAAAACTGCTAGATTTCTTGAGCAGAAATGCCTACACTGCATCCATCACAGTAGGTTTTTATGCGCTTATATGTGTTGAATAATTAATAACTATTGACTAAAGCTGCCTTTGTTCCTCCAGCCTGTACCAAATCTATTCCCATCAACACAAGTATTACCGTCTGAGCTCCAGGCTGATCTACAGACTCTTCAATTAGATGCAGATCCGCTTCCAGCAGACCTGACTTCTTATGATCTAATAGCTGATGGAGACGTAGATCAGTTGTCTCTTGAGATAGAAAAAGAGAGGGTTGATTACTGGGAGAAGAGTAAACATCTTCAGGAACAATTACGTGAATTGCGATCTGAGATTGAGGTAATGAAAGTCGGGGAGAAGCAGTGCGAGTTGGACCAGCTACACGAGGAACAGGTCCGACTTGGTGAAAATAAATATAGCACACTAAAGAAAGTTAAATCTGGATCTACCAAAGCTCGGGTTGCATTTTTCGAAGAGCTTTAGATACAAATTTTATAAAGCAAAGAAAACTAAATTTTCGAAAAACATAAGATTATACAAGTTTTATATAGATTCAGGAAATTCACATCAGTTCTTACTGAATTATCTACAATAATCATATGTGCCTTTCTAGCTCGTACGCAAGCCTAATATTCAGATTTCTCAAATTGTATACTATTATGTGTAGCTAACTAAGATGCGGGGAGTCTTTTCTAGATAGGACGATACTCATATGACAGTTATGAACTAAATTGTTATCAATATCGGACAACAGCCAATTATGGTGAATACAGTTTTATTAATTAGCGGAAGTTATCAGCGTAAATTTCCTGTTGGAATTATCACTTTCAGAAGAATTTTGATCATGCTTTTGTCTCGTATATACAAAAAAATTTATATACAAAGAGAAAATCTATTTATTTCATTGAACGAACATTTGTTATAATATTTTGAAAAAAGAAAGGTGATTAATCTTTACACAATTGAATTAAACTCCAATTCACTACTGTTCATCTAATCATGTGATTTTTAGGAAGCCGTATACAGTAATAATTACCTATTATAATGTTGCCTATTAACGTAAGATTGATAAGGCAAAACCGTATCACGTAACACTTCAGGCTGTGGCATATGTATTTTTTCGCCATTTTTTTAATTTACGTTTACGTTTTATTAGAATTTTTTTACAGTCAATTTCTTTTTAAGTTCGATTAGATTAATTAGCCTTATATGTATTGTCATTAGTTTTGTTAGAGTGGGTGTAATAGTTTCATAAGTCTATATTTCCAACAGGAATTAGGTAGTTAAGACATTGTTTCAAGAAATTGAAAAAATTACCTCAGATTTTGAAATCAACGACTAAGTAATTTCTGTGTACTGCTTCAACTTTGAAAATTGAACAAAGATAATCACCTGAAGATCAAAACTTTGAACAAATGCTGACACAGAATGATATCAGTTTCATTCTTCTAGGCTATGATATTTTGTGATAATTCTAAAAGGTATTTTATCTCGCACCAAGACAAGATACATAGAATAGTTACCGACATTTACGATTTATGATACTATTACACCTAATTTGATTCAACACCTTGGATTTACTTAGTCTCAAATTTTTTTTTAAGTAAATCAAAGGATGTATATATCATTAGCAGTTCCTTGAACTTACAAGCTGCACGTTGTAAATGATGCTTGTTTTTACTGCCTATATACAACAATAATTATGATTACTACCTATATTTTAAATAACAACAGGTGGAACTCATCACCATATTATTTGTATCTTTTATTCATTATCTTTCTGCTCAGAGCTCGAGTTGTTTATGTGGTGGATAAAAAGATGAAGAGAGATCTTCAAGTCCCTCAGTTGCAGTATTCATTTTTAACTAATGAAATGATGAGTAACTGATAAAACAAAGAACAACTTTCATCGTTAATCTTTATCCACCGCTATACTACTGTACTAAATTATAAGGCAATGATACATTGACATGGGTGGTTTTAACTTACAAATAAAAATATGTTTTTATTGCTGTTTATACATCAATTTATGTATGTACCATCTATTACTTTTAATAATACTTGAAGTATCGGTTTTTTAACTGGATCTCCCGTGAAACTCCCATGATAATGTTCGGTGAAAAGAATTTATATAATACAGCGGAAATACGAGTTGTCTAAAAATATTAGGGGCCAGCTACTACGGAAGACCTCTTTCAATTTAATGCAATACTTGTGCTATGACTTTGTGGATAAAAATTTGAAAGAAAAAAAAATTTTCACCTTTCGTCCCCATTGGTAAATATGATCATAAGAAAAAGGGAAGGATTATGAATGAATGAACGGTGAAAAAGCAAACGGCGTTACTGTTATGTCAATTTAATGTTGACAAATAAATTTATACATATATCAGTTTATAACGCGTAATAATAATATTAATCTATTGATTTACAAATGTTTGAATCGTATGTGCACACAGATTTATATCTATTATATACAGTATTGGCATATTGCATCATCAGTTTTATCGTTAACGCAGCTGTTACAAAAATTTCCCCCATTACCCTATGTAGTTGTAATGTTAATATTAATAAACAATAAATATACTTTATATTTTATAATACATATTTATTTCATCAATAATAATCCTATAACAGCATATACGTAAATACGATTTTAATGAATGCTTTCAAACATTTGCAATAATATCGAATTCTTTCCGTCAACGTCTGTCTTGATAACTCAGAGATTTGAATTTTCGCGCAGAGTCGGATTTTCTGTTTTACCAACAATATAACGTGAAATATTCCTATTTTCAATGTTCTCAAATGAATTTCAAAAAACGATTGAATAAATAACTGAAATATCCCCGGATAGAAATAAAATAGAATAATTGAAATGAGATAAATCGTGAATATAAAAATAAAGATCCCAGGGTTTTAATTATTTATTTATTTACAACCGCGTCCTTGACAGCGAAAGGTAATGTGTTGATCGTAGTACATTGACCCTGACAAAAGCCGTCTTCGCGCTCATTGCTGAGAATTTGTTGCAGGGCCATTCGCTTGGATTCGGTACCAACCACTCAGCGGGAGTCTTGTGGTCCCGAGGCGGTTCTCCAGCCTGACCACTTCCGCCTAGCCAGTTTAGTGAAATTTGTTATATTCAAAATGGCAGCTACACGGAGGCTGCAGAAGGTAATTTTGACATTTTTCAATTATTCAACCTTACGTTATTCATTCACATATGGCAATCATTTCTATAACCTAAAAATACACATTCGTTATATATCAAACATAACTTAACACCGAGGTTGATTTTCGTATCCCATAATTAAAAAATCACCATTTTCGTTGACCTCTTAACTTTTGCAATTTTCATCATTACAAACTGGTTAATTTTATTTATTACTTAATTTTCATCGATACAATTCGTCCGCATAATTTGAATCATTTCATTAACACTGTTACTCAACTTCCTAATAAATGATTATTCATTTCTATTTTTTTTCCTCATCACTTATCGTCACGTTTCAAATGTTATTTTTTTTTTTTCCAGGAACTAAGTGACTTGAGGGCGTCAGCCATGAAAAACTTTACGAACATCCAAGTAGACGAGGCTAATATTCTCACTTGGCAGGGTCTTATCTTACCGGTATGTTATATTTACGATTAATACCAAACATAACCTAACTTATTTCCGAGACTTTATTAATTCCAGACTCATATTATTAACCTATGCATGATTCATCAATTATCTATTCTCAAACTTCACATACCTACCTGATGAATAGCTATTCAGATCTCCCAATATCAACGAATACAAACGGAGGTCATAAACACGTCATCATTTTTATATATAAATTATCTAGCAGCGATTGAAAATTTATCAGAAATTCGAGAGAAACTGTATTTGTTAGCAAATTTTGTAAATAAATATTAAACAAAGATTTTTCGAAGCTCTCATTCAGATCATTTTCCATCACACTTATATATCATTCAAATAGACAGGATGAGAGCTTGATTAGAAAGACTTCACTCACTACATTGATATAAAATTTTGAGGGCAACTGCATTGAAGCGTAAAATTAGGGGTTCTACATGAAAAGTTCCCTTTGTTTGGGTCGAGTGATTGTTCCTAAAATTCATTCAATTTCTGAAGACTATAGTTCGTTTTATTACTTTCTATAAATTAAGGTAAATTCTGAATTAACTATGTGCAGAATTTTATCCACTGCTCAACAGTTATTCTTTTTCCATGCAATAAATGACGATATTTGATACAAGGCTGCTAAACTGTTTCAAGAACATAGGTATATGTACAACAGAACTATACATCGTTGTGACATCCTTCGAATATATGCTTCCTTAATTTTTATACTCAGAATTTGATAATTATCGTTATTAAATCTAGACATTTCAGTCCCTAAAGTTTAGTTTAGGAAAAAGTGTGTGTTGAAAGTAATATTACATGAAATTTTAGTCAGAGCCTTCTGTATGGTACTAAATGTGGGGGTTTTTCAATAATATTTTTTAATTAAATTTCAGGATGATCCTCCATACAACAAAGGTGCCTTTCGTATTGAAATAAATTTCCCTGCAGAATACCCGTTTAAGCCACCAAGAATAAATTTCAAAACAAAAATATACCATCCTAACATTGATGAGAAGGGTCAGGTGTGTTTGGCGATTATAAGTGCTGAAAATTGGAAGCCTGCCACAAAGACTGATCAAGGTAAGAGTCTTGAAAATCTTACAATCATATCAACATATCACAAATTTAAAAACTCATTAGATTGATGGAAATTAGTGTGCAGAATTTTTAATTTGTACTTTTTTTCTTTTGTTTAATTTCTTTAGTGATTCAAGCGTTGATTGCATTGGTAAATGATCCTGAACCTGAGCATCCGTTGAGAGCAGATTTAGCTGAAGAATTTTCAAAAGATAGAAGAAAGTTTCTAAAAAATGCTGAAGAGTTTACAAAAAAGCATGCAGAAAAGAGGCGGGAGTCAGCTTCGGCGGAATAACATCGATTAGCCTAACTCACCAAGATGCCTGTTTGCCCGATTCCTGTCCTAATTGATACCTAGACTTGGCACTTTGAAAGGAAACCAGGATATTGTCAGCTCCAAGGTTGAAATCCCATCATACAGTATTGGTTAATCGATTTAAAGAAAAAAGAAATAAGAAATAAGAAATAAGAAGAAAGGTGAAAGGAGAAAAAGAAGAAAAAAAATATGCAAATCATAATAATATTGATGAGATGGAGAACTTTTAATAACATTATAAATTATAATAATAAATATTGTATATTACTCAATCGTAGCTACTGAGGGCAGTTTTGGTAGCCATTGAAATCAATACCCATTTTTCCATTATTGTTAATCACTAACAATAGGAGAAAACAATAACATAATAACGATATTACAAGGTATGATTCTGCTGAAACACGCCTTCTAAAAGCATACATCGATTTCATATCATGAAGAATTGATAATTGGCAACATTACGTTTTGTATTATGAATACCTTTGTGCCAAATTTCTGAATAATGTGCTTTCACGGATTCTTGGACGGATATTGATCCACGAATTGCTTTGATATATAGAGAATTATTTACACTGAACTTATGCTCTTGAAATGCTTGGATGTGTGAAAGCCTAGCTGCTTCATTTGATAAGAAATTAAGAGAAGTAAAAAGGCACTCGTCATCTAGCTGTTAGAGACTGAAATCCGTTTTAACCGTCATCAAATGCTGTACTTCTTTGTCTCAACTCTTTTTTCTAACTATACAATACCGTATGAGGAAAAGAAGAGTGAATATATATTATAAGATGTATACTGAGCTACGAGTTATGTGATTATTTTGAATCAATGAGAACGAAGATTGAAAGCGCGTGACAATTGTTAAACTTTACTGGCAATGAGTTCGATTTTGAAACACTTATTTTAAATAAGAATAATAATCTCATTGTTCAATGAAACTGGCCGTAATTACTTCAGAAGCTTAATTTACTCAACTCAAAGCTCAAAGTGAAGATTCATTGTACTTGTTTGATCTAAGAATTCCCAGGAGAGTAATTATACAGTTTTATAGCAATTTTCAGCAGAGCCAGATTGAAATTCTGAACTTATGAAGCTCTGGATTTTCCAAAACGTTTCGATTTGAATCCTAGATGATATAAGATGCATACATACTGTGAGTCATTGTTTTTTATTTATTTTTTTTATCGCAGATAAGGCATCCTCTTCTATTTGCCTGAATGAATTGAAACAGACTATTATGCTGGGGAGTGAAAATGATTTTAAATTGATATTTGCCTTGTGAAAATAAGTTTACATAATAATTTCAGTGGCTAACAAAATAGCCCTTAATATAAAGTACAAAAAAAAAAAAATAGTGCTGTTTCTATGTGCATATTCACTGTGGGAGGCAGGGTCATACGTCCAACGATCTATGAGCCAGGCTTAATTTAATTAATGCTACGCTAGTCAGCTAACAGGGCAAAATTTTGCTGCTTCTACAAGAATCAATTGAAAAAATAATGGATTTTTTTTCTCGATAAACACGTCCAGTTAAAAGTAAATAATGATAAAATCGTTACAAATCAGTTATAAACACCGGATAAAAAGAATATATTTCCGTGTTTCAACTATAATCCATCACGTTATACATTCTCAAAGGTTTTGGTTTTTTTTTTTTTTCTATCCTTTTTTGCAAATGCTATAGAATTATATTGTCTCATTTCTTGTATTGTTTATACTTATTGTTCATACCAAAATGGGAGTTGCAAAAATCATTGAGGATATTAATTTTTTTTTCTTAGGTCTAAGAAATGTAAAAATAAACTTTTAAACAAAGCTTTATCTTCGTTATCAGTCATTACGTATAGAACCTAGCTGTTAGTTTCTAATATACAGAATAAAAATTTTTATTGGAAATCTGGAATTAGACTTGTGATGGAAAATGCGAAGAAGTAGCCACATCTGTAATCATATATAACATTAGGTTTATTACTCGTGACTTCTATGGTTCATCACTTTCGTTTGACATTTTGCATAATCAAAAATTCGGTAAGTTGTGAAAAATGGGTAAATTATTACTTTAATGGCAGTCACTGGTATATATGTACAATTAAATGTAAAATCGTCTCACGCTGAATGCGGAAAATTCTGACTTATGAACATTCAATTAGAGTACAGTACACGAATAAATAAATAGAGATCGACATAACTACACGAAAAAAAAAGATAGAATACAAATAGTATGATCCACGATACATTTAAAAATTACAAAAAGAAAAAGAAAAAATGAGTGACAAGTATTGTAAAACGAACGACAATATGTATAGTAATAATTTAAGTAATATAGGTCAACTACTCTATAACATAGGAGAGCAGTTCTTCCCACGTGAAATCGGCACAACCATTTTTCAATACTATTAAATCTTTACTTCGGATTTGTTTGAATAATTTCTGAAATGGAACGAATTGTTTCAGAGTTTTTGCATCGCCAATTACAATTAACTTGTGCTTAGCTCGGGTGATTGCGACTGTGAGTCTTCGATGATCATCTAAGATGTGGAATTCCTGTAAAATCAATTTTTCATAAGCTCACTCAATGATGGCTGTTACTAAATTTAAAATAAATCTACTGTATAAGATACTCACTCCTGCAGCATCGCTTTTCAAGAAATCAGACCTCGTGCCTGAATAGAATATTATCTCTTTATCACGGCCCTGGTACTGATCTACCGTGTTTACTTCCACATCTTGCTTAACAATGGTCCTCAGAAGGTTTACTTGCTCTCTGTATGGGGCTATTATACCAATTTTCTCAGCTACAACACCTGCCTAGAAAAGTAATGAAATATTTATTTGCTACACATGTATTTAAAAATTCTGTGTTTCCGAAACTCATTTTTACCTGGATAAGAGTATTAATAAGGTGGAGAATAACAGCAGCTTCGCACAAGTTAGAACATTTTCTGTCTATGGGATAATCGTCGTTCTCTGAGCCTGTATCATCCTTCAATATGTTATACTTACCACCAGTATCAAGTACAACAACAGAATCATCTATATCCATTGATAGAGCAGCTCGCACCCATTGCTGGGATGAATTTAGCGCCTGATTATTAGAAATAGAAACTATTTAAGAAGCCTTCTTTAATAATATTGGTACAATGATATGTATGCGGGTATTTTGTGGTAGCTTGTTATGCAAGAATTCAACTAAATCAATAAGCTTCTGTAAATGGATTTGTGCCTTGTAGATAGAAGACTAAGAAACCTCACACGTACTGATTTGTCAGGAATATCGAGAGTCGCATTGCCAATTTCATCTGCACCAACGGTCAACTGACCTTTGTAAGTAACTTGGTTTGCTACAGACATGATCCTTTGGTTCATTCTGTACTGCGATGTGAGAGAAATTGTATTATTCTCAGTATCCAATCTTTCAAAAAGGGATTGATCCATCCCGAACTCTCTAGAAAATACATGGCGATATGATACAGTAATTTTAGGCCTCAGTAATCGACATACTGTACGATAATTCCACAATGCATACCTAGCAACATTGCTTTTCACTACTGGAGGTAGCTGATCAGGATCCCCAATCAGAACGAATTTTGATGCGCTATAAAGAGGTCGAAGAACTGAGGACTGTAATACTTGGGTACTTTCATCCACCAGGCATACATCAAACATTCGTCTCGCCAATAGCGGATGATTAGCTCCAAGGCATGTAACGCACACCACATTCTGCAGGAAGAAGTTATTCAATCAGGGATTAGCTTTAGATTTAAAATTCGCAAAAAAGCTTAACATTTCAGACTCTAGATGCATACTTTACTGTTGTATGCTGCATCCAAGCTTTCAGCTGAATAGCATTCTTGCGTGAGGACAGATTCGCTTTTGGACAAGAGAGATGGATGCATCTTGTTCGTCGGGCCCAATCGCACAAAGTCTACACTAGTTTTCATTAATTTTAACAGAACGTTATCCACAGCGGAGTGAGTATGGGCGGTGAGTAATACAGATTTTCCCAATTTAACTAATAACTCAATTATAGCAACTAGTGTTAGCGTTTTTCCTGATCCTGGCATTCCTTTTATCAGCAAGTAATCGTTTGCTGTAAGAACCTTTAGCGCTGCTCTCTGCTGCGTTTTATTCAACGCTTTTAAGACTTGGGCAGCAACTGCTGCCACCGAGCGATCCAGTTTCTTTAAAAACGTTGCTGGTTCCCTGTAAAGAATAATAACTGACATAGAATACAGTTACTACTATTTAAATCGATGTGAATTATTGTACCATATCTTTATCGAGGGTCAGGCTTCTTAGTGAGAAACGAGATTCAACTCATCATTGAACATGTACCGAGTTAAGTTTCGACTATGTACTGTGAAAAATATTAGATGGATTGAGCCAAACCTTTCTATAACAATCTTTCTAATTTTTTCAGTCACTGTGTTATCATCCAACAAGTATCCAATGTTTGAAAGATTTATAATCAAGACACCCTGTGAAGTATGTCCGTCGATGTGAAATATTTCATTTGGTTTTTTTTCCAAAAGATTTCTGTAAGCAGTTTATACACATTTATAATACCTCTGATCAAAGTTTTCATCAGTCTTCAAGACTTTCTCATGAACAGTACAAACCTTTCTAATAACAAAGTTACAGATTCTTTCGATAATTCTATTATATGACCAGCAGAGACGTTAACTTTAGTATTAGTACTGACGATAGCGTACTCCATCTCACTGAATCCAGACTTTGTCAAATCGTTAATAAGTTCCCCATCTTCCAAATCAACACGTGCAAAGGTGTGACGATAACGGCTTGATACTTCGATAACTTTACCAATTATTTTCAGATTGCATATGCACTTTCCTTTTTTTTCCCTGCATGAAACAGATTTGGAGTTTAAGGATACAATTCAAAAAAGAATATAAAGAAGACATTAATACTGCAAGCTTAAATTGTTAGAAAGTCTATTCTAGATACTGCACTTCTGAAGTAGTCAATGCAAAGTATTTACATAAGCATGGTTCATAAAAATAATTATTTTTTCCTTCTTGCAATGACGAAACGCAATACCTTTGCAGCGGTGGCACGGTCCATATGAATCTTAATGGCCGTGCTGCATGGACTTGATCAGCCTCCTCGATTTGCAGCATCTTCACCCATTTCTTTACATAGTCGATATGTTCAGGTTTCAAATAATTATCTAATTCCTGTATTATAGGAGTAAGCGGATGCCGATCAGTGAGTTTGTTATTTCTATCGTTTTTAAGGTAAGCACAGCACAAGGTACTGTAAGGGCAATTTTTACAAGCACGGTGGTTGATTGGCTCCGGTAATTCCGTCAATTCCATTTGAGATTCTGAATCCAGCCCAGAATCTGCTTGATTTTGTATCTCCGGCTTACGTGTGAGATAATAGGCCAGATTGTTTCTCAGTAGAATCAAATCTCTTCGCTCAGGATGACCCACTTTGATCTCACGCATGATGTTATCTCTGTGAAAAGTAAAATAAAAATAAATATTTACTTTCTTTTCATTGAGCTTCATGGAGATTGTTCAAGTTTTTCATAAATAAAAGTCTTTCGAACCACTTTTCATCATTTCTGAGCTTAAATCATGCAATTGAAGTAAGTTTCCTACAATTTTCTCATCAACTACCTGAGATATAACAAGAGACCAGCTTCCACATCCTGTCCTGTTACTGCCATCATCATTGTGTAAAGAATAACTTGACCTCTATGTTCTAGGGAGAAACTTGCACGACCGGTCTTCAATTCAAGAGGCATAAGTCTAGATTTTGAATTATCGCTTACTTCAACGCTAACGTCAACCTTTCCCTTGATACCTAACTGCGGAACCCAAAAGTTCTCTTCGATGTCCCGAACAACTTCGATTTTTCCATTGAAGTTTTCATCCGTAAGCCGGGATGTTTTATCTATATTATTAGAGGCAAGATATTCAATCTTATTATTGAAACTCTGTATTTATAAGGATATTTTCAAAGCCACTGGCTTGTCGGAATAACAATGAATAACTCTAAGTCACCTTTTAGGTATCGCTCTATAAAGTGAAATATTTTTGGCACAAACGGAGTCATTTCTTTCCGACAAATCTCTGTCGACATAGAAGCAGAATAAAGAATATTTGCAGTGTTTTGTGACTCCAATATGTTTTTCAGCAGCTTAGCGATACCTGGCTTTGTGTAAATCTTTTTTTTCAGAGTCTGCAGCAGATGTAACAGTTTTTGATAAAATAACTTCAAGTTTAATCCAATAAATAATCCAAATACTACATAAGAGACGAATTATACCTCTTGTAGTAATTCATGAACCAGACTTCCGATCACCATGACGGAGGCACCCTGTTTACAATCTGTTACAGACTCAATTCCCTTGAATCTATCACTAAGAACTCCGCGTCTTGCACAGAACAAGGCTCCTACCACCGATGTACTAGACACTAAGAAATCTGGTTGTTCTATCACAAATCCACTGGTATTGTCTACGATCCATACATTGGATTGTCTGGTCGCTTGAATGTTGACAAAGTCTCCTGGTTTAACCCTGGCTTCTTTCCTAAAAGCAGAAACTTGTTAATTAAAAAGGAAAAGGAAAACGAGTGCTCATCATTATCTGGTAAATCTTTGATTACTCTCATCCATTTTATAAATAACTTCTTGAAATTACTTTCATTCTCAATCATAAAGAGGTATGATAGTATAGCGTACCAAAATCCCATAAATGTAACAGTAACAGGTATTTCAGAATCAACATGTACAAGATCAACGATTAAATTCATAAATTTGTCTCTGTTAATGTTAGAGACTCTACAACGCTGCAGACTGTTCAGATCGACTTGAGCTTCGGTATCTCCGTTCCAATCGTCGCTAAAAATATCGTCAAAATCATCAATTATAGTGGTACGATTTGACTGGGAGTTGAAGCCATTTTTTTTGCTCATTTTATCCATTTCATCCCTGGCTTTGAAAGGCGTGTCGAATGCTTCGAACAAAAAATCATCGTCTTCAAAGCCAGCGGTATCTTCTTTAGCATTTTCAGTTTCATGTTTGTTTGGAATTCTTTCATCATCTAATTGTTTGCTCATTTTTTCTTCCTCTTTGAGAACATCATCTTCTTTTTCAAGTAAAGCAAATTGTACATTTTGGGAGACAGTTTGAAGCGGTGATAATTTCTTATTCTTATTATCTTTGGAACTAAGTTCTTTTACTTCTACTAAGTTTATCATCTTGAATATTTGCTCTCCAAAAGAGTTGTCTTTCGATTTAACACTGCTTTCTAGTTTTATATTTTCAACTAGATCTAGATCTATATTATCACAATTTGAATCGTCAGGTAGTTGCTTCCGATTCTTTTCTACTCCGGATAATTCTTTCCATTCACTTTCAGTGAGAACCTTGGACTTTGATGGTGGATTATCATCGCTATTTGAGAAGCATTCTGCCTTACGTTTATGACTCGACTTTAAATTCTCCGGAAGATCTTCAATCTCACGATTGGCAATAGATGTTTTTCTGAATTTCGATTGATTGACATTATTTTTTTCTCCAGTAATTTGACTCAGTTTACGTTTTTTTCCCGCCTCTTTGCAGACCTGGGATACAGTGTGACCTTCAGGAACAAGTTGAGACAAGTCTTTAGGTGCCGAATTTTCACTTGAGCTGGAGCGACGTTTTGACAGACAAGATAACAGAGTTTGTTGTCCTTTGCCAGGAGTTTTAGGACTCGTCTGAAACGGTGGATAATGAAATTTGAACATTGTAACAATGAATTGTAACTACATTGTCGAGATGATCAGATTATGTATTATAGTGTGTGGTTAACCTTCTTTCGAGATTTGCTGCGACCGGTGTTCATGACGTCTATTAAAATCAATTATTAAATGATGTGAAATACATAAACATCGAATTAATATAACAGGCTTAATAAACGCCTTGATATTATTATCACTGATTTATTATACTACAATACATCGTGATTGTATTACTTCTCAAGTGGATATTTCGCGGGAAAATTCTATACAACTGTCGCTAGCGATCGAAATATTGAATTATCGATATGTCGAATATCTAGTAGTGTCATGGCGGACACGGTCTTCTGTCACATTTCGCTTAGGAACGTTCGGCGTCAAATATTAGACAATAGTTATAAAAACTTGTGATAAATTGCTCATTTTGCAATAAAGTAATGTTTGAAATTGAGTGAAAATGGATGTAGAGACCGAGAAGGTTATAGATCTGGTGTTTCCGGACGGATTACCAGGTTAGTTTAGGTTATGTTAAATTCGTCGTGGCATTATCGGTATATAACTAAACCTACACGCCAATTAATTATTATTATTAATTATTAGATCTTTGTATAAGAAATCAGAATAATTTATATCGTTAGTGAGCACGAATTAACGCTTCACGTTATTGATGTATGAAGAATATGTTAACGTCGGATAACAAACGCTTTTGTTTGTTTATTAGTGAATTTAATTAGAACCATTACATATTTATCATGCGTTTTTATTTTCCTTGCAGAATCTTGGAAGGATAATCCGGAATTTTATCAGTACTTGTCAAAGTTAGGAGGATTCGACGTCGAACAATTAAGTAAGTTGTACAGTTGGGCCTGCGATAATTGAAAACTCGCTATAAATCATAAATTACAACCAGCCTGAGATCATTATTCAGTTTTCACCTTTGTCCATCTCTACTTCAGATTACCTCAAACTTAATAATGCGTTAAATATAATTCCAGATAAAGAACCTGAGCATTTGACTGACGATAAAAATTCTGTAATACTGCAAACCCAAGAATTAGCTTTCTCCAACTACAAGACATTCATTAGGACTGCCGAAAGCTCGAGAGAAATATTCAAACAGGTGATCATAAAAGGTCTTTGCCTAAAAATCCTAAGCCTTCAGGTCATTCAATGTCATTTTAATCTATAGCAGGATACTTTCCAATTTTTTATGAAACTTTATTAATAATTGACCAGTAATATCGTTTTATTTTTTTCCAAAGTTCAACGAGACTGAAAAACACTTGAATAATCTTGTTGAGAAGTTACCAGAATTTGGTAAACGATGTCAGTCTTTCTGCGACGCTTCAAAAGACATCAATACTCATCGTCGACTGAACGGTTTGACATTAACTCGAAATGCAGAACTGCTAGAGATACTTGAAATGCCTCAATTAATGGAGTCATGTTTAAGAAGTAATCAGTACAACGAAGCCTTGGAGTTGTCACAGTATGCAAGACAATTAGGTGCTAGACATGGAGACATTCCCATAATTAGTGTAAGCAATTTCTTGCTACGCATTCTTTCTTTACTCGATTTAATCTTCAGATTTATGATAGCATTCTGTATTTTTTTTTTTAAGTCTATTGTAGCAGAGATTGAAAATAGCTGGTCTGGGATGGTGAGTCAAGTTGTTGGCTCGCTCAGAGGAGATCTGCCACTTCCAAGGTGTCTACAACTCGTAGGATTGCTGCGATCGATGGATGCATTCACAGAACCTGAACTACGAGTTAAATTCCTTCAAGCTAGAGATAGCTGGCTACAAGGTTTACTCAATGCAATTTCCAGAGAAGATCGTACGCATCAATAAATCAATTTGCGTAATACCTTGGCTATTTTCATTACATTTCATCAAGGATATGTATATTACTTTGTTTTCAGCAAATCAACACTTGACTAAGACGATCGAGTTATCAAGGATACATTTATTTAACATAATCACTCAGTACAGAGCTATTTTTAATGACGATGAACACTTGACGTCATCTCGAGACATTGTTATCAATGAATCTGCAATATTTCATCATTGGCTAGAGGAAAAGGTGATTTATTCGAAATTTGGAATCTTATTTTATCATGAAACTGTTGTACAGAATGAATTTTATTTCAGTCAAGAAATTCTTGAGTCGATTTCATTACAGATTCGAATCGAATAAACAAGTTTTAATCCCATTTCTTAATTAAATTTGCTTCTATGATGTTTCTTCATTTTCAGATATATCAATTTTTGACAACACTTGAGCAAGACTTACCTGGTGTGACTTCGATAGATTCCGTTCTTGGACAATGCACATATTTCGGTTTATCATTTAGCAGAGTTGGAGCTGATTTCACAGCGAGAATGTCGCACATTTTCATATGCGAAATTGGAAACAAGTTTGAAACTACTATACGCAGAACGACAAGAAAGTTTGAAAAAGACATGGAGACATTCACATTGATTAATAAATTGCAAAGAACGGATATGAAGAATGAAACTTTGGGACGATCGGTGAGAAATAAAATCAATTGATACTAGATAGAAAATCACCCATTGTAACAAAAAACTAGATTCAGACTTCTTTTACAGGAAAATCCTCCGGAACAATTAGTTGAATTCTTTCCCTTGGCTGAATATTGCAATGGATTGATATCAGCTTTCAATGAACTGAGGCTGTGTGCTCCAGTTTCACTTGCTGATAGTTGTACACGTCTTTTGCAAGATTCACTACAAAGTGTGGCAAAGGCAATGCTTATATTCTACAAGCAAGAACAACAGGTAATTGTTGTACGATGATCAAATCTGTGATCCGAATGAAATCTTTATTGATAACGTTTAGTTGATTCTTTACATTCTGATGACATGAATTCAATCATATTGCAGGCATTCACAGCTGCCGAAAGAGACAATATGATCACATTCGCAGAATCTTTAAGCGAGCAGCTAGTACCTTACATACAATACTGTATACATGCAATTTTTCCATCTAGTCAAGTTGCCTCTCACTTAGGAGTCACTGTAAACCAGTTACAAAAAGAGGTGAGGGATAAATATTTTTCAAATTATACCGAATCAAGAATTCGGAATTGAAAGATTGTTGAAACTGTATTTATCATTTCAGGGTGTTACGTATTTGGATCACAAAAGTATCACTCAACCGCTAGCTCCGCTGTTGCCTATTAGACTTGTTGCAAAGGATCCAGTTTCACCTCAAGGAACGATGATAGCACCGTTTTCAGATTTATTGCCAAAGGAACCAGTACCTGATAAAGACGCGATTGCATTGGAATCTGACGATAAATTAACACAAGTTGAAACGCTGAAAGTGAAAGTAGTAAAATTAAAAAGTGAAACTGATTTGAATAGTGAAGAAACAGGCGATGAAGGTTAAAATTATCAATCTTCGTGTGAGGATGTAAATATACCTATGGCATGCCAATTAGCAATTGGTATTGTAAAAGGGTAATGATATATCACGAGAATAATAGTATATCGGTGAGAAGATGATCCGGATTTGAGAGTAAAAGAAAGAACAGGAAATTTTAAAGTATAAAATAATTGTTCAAGTTATTATTGGAATAATATGTGAATACAGATAATATAATTATGTTATTACGTAGATTTTTGTCTTCAAAAATTGTGAAGATTTTTAAATCCCTCGATACATATATTTTAATAATTTCAATATCTAAGTAGGTATGTAATTAGGTCTGTTACAGCGAGATGTGAATAATTTCAAATAACTAAATAATATTAATACTATTCACAAAGATTTATCACAAAGTCTTCCTATAGAAGTAAACAATTCAAGGGTTAATGAGATGCATTATCTGAATAAAAGAAATATTAGATCACGAAATATTAGACTATGTTTTAACCCATAGAGCATAAAATGAAAATAAATTATTACCTATAATAAAAAACAAAATCCAAAAAACTCTATGATGTTCATAAATTCGTTCTCAATGTATTGTAGCTGCTTATGAATCAATAAATCAATTTAACAAGGTAGTACCTACTTAAAAAATAAAATTTCTAAAAGCTGTCTATTTGATTTTTGCACACATCTTGTTGTGACTTATGCTGTAAACGACTTGAATCATATAATATTTCATTTTCTCATCATTCCGTTATGGAATTTCAATGTTTACGAGTCAAGAAGCCCGGGATCTGGAAGTTCCTCAATAAAATTTAGCATCATGGCTTCTTTGCTAATATCGATATCAATCGAATCTTCATCAATTTCTCCGATAACTTCACCATATTCATCGTTATCGTCAGTCAGCTCAATTCCCGCGTCAATTTCTTCCATCAACTTGCTACTTTTCTGCATTGTTTCAATCAATGCGCAGTCTTCATTGCTCAACACTTTTTCACACTTGTATACTTTGGTCGAATCTGACTCAACAGAATCCTGTTTTGTTGCCTTTCGCAGCTTGTAACTTTGCTTAATTTTCCTCACATCTTGCAATAGCTTTTCATATTCTTCTTCCTCCCTTTGCATCCAGTCAGGTCGGGCAATGACTGAATTATTCTTCTCTTTGAAATTAGAAAGCACAATATTTGTCTCGTCATTTTCTCTCATCTGTTTCCTTAAATTATTCATCTGGATCTGTAATCTCCTGATTTTTTGCAATTCTTGATTGTGTCTCTCCCTCAATACTTTGAGCTTAATCTCTCTCACATCTTTCAACAACTTTTCATACTCTTCCTTCTCCCGTATTAACCAACTGGATTTAGTACCAGTCCGTTGACTCCCTCGTCCTAAATTAGGCACCACTACTTCTTCCTGATTATTTTCTCCCGTCTTTTTCTCTAGTTCAACCAGGTGCATTTGTAATCTCACAATCTTTAATTGTTCTCTCTTACGTCTCTTCCGCAATTCTTCAAGTCTTCTTCTAAGCTGCTCACTCTCCTGACGTGCTTTTGAATTAATAGATTGAACCTTGACCATGGGTGGACAGCTGTATCTGTTAAATGAGGCAAATACAACATGATATCAGTGATTATAGTTTTGAATCATCTATTGAATCATCTATTGATTTGTTTTACAGTATAATCTCAATTTATCAAATAAAGAGGATAGTTTTACTAACATGTGATCTTGACATGCAGTTTTTGGAGAGGGACTGACTTTAGGTTTCAGCTTATTACTGTATTGTCTGAGATTCAGTTTAGATCGATCTTCGCTAATGTTTGATGTTGTAGATTCACTGTGAGCCGAAGATTCGCGAATTGGAAAACACTTTTGACCATGGTCTTCAATATTTTGTGAGACGTATGTATCGTTTTCAACTTGAACAATCTCAGAGGCTGTTTCATTCCCTTGGTGATAAGGTAAGAATATAGTTTCAAATGGTACTGGCTTGGAAGATGTTGGAATATTGAGTCTTTTATTTATAGTAATTCTTAGGAATGGTTTATTCTGGCTGATTGAACTGTCAGAAGAAACTATTCCCACATCATCTACGGTATTTGGTTCGGTTGGTGTATTTCTCAACATTGGATCAACTCCAGCTTTTTCCTTCGATTGTGTCAGCAATACATTCGGCTTTCTTCTCAACAAAGATACTTTATTTCTGTGCGGTTCAAAACCCCCAATTTCTATTTCAGAATCATTCAATTCGTCATTTTTTATTTCTACTATTTCTTTCTCGATTCTTCTTTTCCTTCCTAGCTTTTCTTTAACAGGAAATATCGTGGGTATGGAGGCAGGTGATAAAGTAGGGTGATTTTTATCACCGCTTTGTTCCAGATCCTCTTCTTTAAAATGCGCACTGCATATCTGACTGGTTTCAGAAGGCTTCCAATTTACGCGATTTATTTGTTGCAACCATTTTTTGAGCAAAAAAACATCACGCAGAGGAAATCTGAAGAGAAAATATACGTTAGCATAAGATTATAACGAATTCAAAATTTCGTAGTTATTGATGAAATCTGATTTGTAAACGATTTTGATTTTGAAAATGTGTGTATGTGTCTATACACGTACTTGAAGTAGCTGATATTATTTGCTGTGGCTTGTTTGTAACTATCGCAGCCCCGTATGCAGCAACTTTGCATTCTTTGCACTTAACGAATTATAATTAGAAATTTAATTGAAAATTATTACGATAAAATAGGAGCGAGACAATGCATGAGGGTAAACATAACCTCTTTGTTTATGGTTTTCGCTTTAAAAATTGAAATCTAGATATCGATATCCGAGTTTCGATTCCCCATACCTTCGAAGATGTGATCTCGAATTGTCTTTTTATGTCGCTGCAACTTCATACCAGTCAGAATCAAACACGCCATAGGTTTTCGCGGTAAAACGGAAACTTTTCATCTGACAGATGACAGTTGTGTTACTTGGAGAATATGGACCCGCAATCAAATAACAGAAAAAAAAAGGCTCACAAATCAGAAAATCTCAAAGTCGAATTAGATTTGATAATAGCAGAACCAAAGACAACGAACAAAAATGAATTATATTTATTTTCCTCGGAGGTTCTATCTTTTCAAAACATCGTTTCATCGACGAAACGAAATTTGGATACCCTAGTCATCATTAAACAATCGCGTATTACTTCTTTAACCGGAATATCCGAGCTCATTAATCTCAGAGAATTGTGGGTAGTAGAATGTCTACTCCTCAAGGTAAATTATTTTCTCCGTAAAACCGCCACCTATTTTTCTATTCTATATCCACTTTGATTTTGTTTTCGGTTATTTTTTTAGGATATATCCGAACTGCGAGAGTCTACTAAATTGGAGATGTTGTATTTATACTCAAATGATATCAGTCAAATACCGAATATGTCTAACAGTCCTGAATTAAAACTAGTGTCTTTATCGGGGAACAAGATTTCTCACTTACAGGTATATAGACATGTATATTAATATATTCTATATAAATTGTTGTGAATAACTGATTCACACACATATGTTTTCAGAGAGCGTAAAACCCTCTTACATGTTTTCAGAATTTCCACACTATGCCAAAGCTGCAAGAATTATATATCGCGAATAATAGAATCAAAAAAATCGGCACCGCTTTTTGGCTAAATTCTTATTTGTCTCTTATTAATTTGACTGGGAATCCCTTGTACGAATTAAAGGTATAACATGTTCCTTATTTGTTGGGAGGAAGTGTAAGATATTAATATATTTTTATTTAATTTTCTCAAAACATAGGATATTCAAAATCTTTCATTCATATCGAGTCTGCGGTCAGTTGTCCTTGTTGATCCTATGTACGGTGAATCACCACTTGTTTCTTTATGCAACTATCGACAATATCTCATCAATTATCTACCAGGATTAACAGAACTGGATTATTACCCCATAAGTAGCGAAGAACGCTCTTATGCCACAGGATTTTTCAAGTACCCACATTTCACAGATACCGAAGCTTCAATTTTTCGGCCAAATTATCAATATAGATTACTGGAAGAATAGAAATAACATATAAATCGAAGATTATACTGGTGTTTGTTTAAAAGCCTTACACAAAACCATACCACAAATTTTTATGTACAGATTTGTTATACTTAAACCTTTGTCCTTAAATAAGTTCCTCAGAATCATAAGAAGAAAATTATACTTTGAATTAAGTAATGCTTATGTCTTATTTGTAGTGTTTTTTTATCTCTAATCAAGTGTAATGATACATGATTAATTTTTCAGGAGTAAAATGATGTTTTACAACATGCTGTGTAACAAGTATGTGAATGAGTTTACAAAGTCGGTAAAGGATCAGCTTGGGGAGAGTAGGCGGAGAATTAGCCAGTATCGAGAAGAGCTTTACTTGGCAAAGATGAAAGATCTAAGGGTTGAGTTTCCTACTCCTAATAATTAAGTTGGAGAAATTTCACACATTATTTTAATGCTAGAACAGATTGCTGAGAGTAAAGATATCCATGGAAAAACGATAGAGTTGTTACATCACGAGATGTTGCAGCAAATATACTATTCCATCGATGCCAATGATGCTTTTGATAAACAATGGATAGAAAACGCAAGGATTAACTTGGAGGTGAAAGAAAAGACAAAGACGCTAACAAAGGATAAAGTTATCAATTTTCTTCATCGAAGCCAAATTTAGAGGCGTATTGTTAATAATATAGTTGAAATTTCGATTGAAGAGGTATGCAGTTCAATTAAAGCTTGCTCTCAATTTTAACGATTCAATCCCAGTACTATTTCTCATTTATATAGTCTAGAAGTAATCTACATTTTCATTGTAGAGTATTGGATATTTGTTTATAAATAATCATTCGTTACTGCACTTGGCTAGACATTGCAGTGGCAATTAAGCTTGAAGGTGCAGCACTGTGGAAACATGGATTTTGTCGAATATCTGCCGGGTGCTGGAAATACACTAGTTAAAATTTGTCAGGAAATATGCAACGATTCATTATGTCGGACTATAAAAAAGTAAGTGCAATCTCCAGCTCCGTAATATTGGCTAAGAAAATTAATTGGAATAGATCAAGATGTTGATTTTCAAAATATATAATGGAAAGAACTATACAACACATACAATGTATAGGGCACAATCATGAATACTCGGTGAAATCGACAAAATGTTAACTTCAATTTCTGATAATAATTGTAATAATTTCAGGGATCTAGGTATAACAAGCATCCGTGTTCACAGAGTTACAAAGGTCGTCAACAATGAAACTGATGCATATCGCTCCGCCACATATTGCAATGAGAAAATGAACCAGGATCAAAGAGAATCAGATTTTGTATTCAAGTTTCTGGTGCGACCGATTGGAGTTGTGGAGTTGCTGAAATGGCCTTTTGACATTTTTGAACAGCAGTTTCTTGATGCGGTACCTAATGAACTTATTATACCGAAAGATTCGGGGGTTTTGTAAAAAGATAATTTTTTGCTATCACAAATATTCCCATCAGGGAGTATTGAACATCAGGCCATAAAAAGTTGATTAACATGGTCTTCTTTCCACAGACAGAAATAACAACTAGTGATTGCCTAGCAATTGCAGATGCTGATTGGATGAAGAGAATTTCTTCACAGCAAAGATCTTCACCCAGTCCTGTATGTTCACTCAGCGAACATCGACTAGGGATTCTTGTTCAGCTCCCAGTCCCTGCACCGACAATGAAGTAGCTATCTATTTTTCACGATAATTAATTATTAATTTGATAAGTTTTGATTTATTCAACTGCAAGTAACACAATGTTGCTATCTGACAAGACCCAAAGCCTTTAAAATCTTTAGCATAAATTATTTTGATACATTTATCTCTGCACAGGGTAGAAAGACCTGACGATTATCATGCGATGCATCCAAACTACGACAAAGACACCTGTCAGTGTTTCTCTATCATCAAGTCAGAACAAGTAAAGCCCGTTTTTGCTGTGGAATTCGAATACATCTTTCAGGTATTACCGAACTGCTATTCTTTTGAGTCTTTTCTATGCATCGAATTAAGCGTACCTTGGTTAATCATGTTTTTTCTCATTCTGCAGAATAGACCTCAAGAGGACGTAATTAATAAAAGGGATTCTACTGAAGTAGCCGCAATGGTCCCATTGAATCCCTGGCTTTGTTTGAACTCGGAAAATCTGGGACATTGTCTTGATTCGACAGAACTGGAAGTTCATAAACTGCGAGTAATCAATTTGTCGGGTCTGGGGATCTGTGCAATTGACTTAACTATGCCTTTACCAAATCTGAGAGAACTATACCTCTCCTTCAATAAATTAACTGCCTTACCAGACTCGGCTATACTTAAGTATGTAAAGAAATTGGATGTCAGTTTCAACGATATTCACTCATTTGAGATTACCACGTGTCTATCATCACTAGAAAGTTTGAATGCTGAGTGGAATTTTGCCATCGAATTTGTTACGATTCTACAAACGCTAGAAATCTTCACTCCCAATCTGGTCTCGCTCAATCTGAAGTACAATCCCTTCATTGATGTGACTGAAATAGAATCTATGTCTTTATTGGCACGAAATGCTATGCCGTTATTGAAATCTTTTAACGAAAATATGATGAAAAAATCTATTTCCTCAAAAATTGTTTATCGGAATCCATGGATAATTGATATTTTCGAAAAGGCAGACTTGGCCAAATTGCAAATCACGAGAAACTCTCTGGCTAGTGTCATATCTGGAAGTAACAAATCTTTGACATCGCTGTCATCTGTTATTATTGAAAAGGAATTAAAAAATGTTCAGTACATCAATTTGTCGAGTAATAATTTATGTAGTGCGGAATTCGTGACAGAATTCCCACAACTAAGAGAACTCTACTTGGAAAATAATCTGTTCATAAAGATTGTTATCGAAAAGCCTGTAACTCAGTTGACCAGGCTTAGTCTCAGTGGTAACTTTATCATGACTCTGGATGGGTTGACACAGGATAATCTTTTGGTCCTTAATTATCTTGACTTGTCCAATAACTTGATTAGTTCTTTGATAGCAATGGGCACTTTTCATAGCTTGTCCCAATTTTATTGCTCTCATAATCGCATCAACAGAATTCAAGAGATACATAACTTGAAGAATTGGCATGGGCTGAAGATCATAGATATATCAAACAATCCAATCGATTCAATGAGCCTGTGCAACAAGTTTATAATATTCCATATATCCAAGATCGAAGTAAGATCATCAACACCAGATTTATAATGATTCAAGTGATCCCAATCTGAAATTCATTCAGCAAATCTTTGGTATTTAACTGCTACGATTATTTTCTTTGACTAGTACGTCGGCGGAGAATGTGTGACTGCTTCGGACGTATTTGAAGCCAATCAAACGTTTGGGGGTTCTTTGGATAAAGATACTATCATGAACATGTGTAATATGGGGGATTTGAAGTATCTCAAGCAGCTCAGTCTCGTAAACTGTGCTATCAAAAAGGTATCTCATTGTGAGATCTCAGAAAATCGCCGAAATTGTTATTTGAAACTGTTTTTCTTTAGTTCTCGCGGAAAATTCCAAGTTTTCTCTAATCTATAACCAATCAAATTATTGCAGGTGGATTTAACGGCAGATCTTTTACCAAATCTAAAGAGTCTGGATCTTAGTCGGAATGAAATCACGACTCTGTGGGGCTTGCATTCTCTGAAAAAGTTACAAGTCTTATGTTTAAGTCACAACCAAGCTGCAAAATCTATGCCGAACATTCGGAAGGATTTAGTTACGACTGAATGTTTATTCCCTAGTTTAAACACTTTGTTCTTGGATTACAATGGTATTCGATCATTGGTAGATTTTAATTTTCAAGATATGCCTGCATTGAAGTACCTTTATTTGCAACACAACGAGTTACAGAATGTGAATGGTACCTTTATGTATTATTAATATAAAGAATACATTCTTACGTTCTGAATTTTATTTCACAAATGATTATTGTTGCAGGTTTGCAGAAATGCGCTAATTTGGAAACCCTCGTATTGGATTATAATAAAATTCGAATGATAACAGAAGAAGACTTTCATACTGACAACAATATCAAAGCACTTTTCCTAGAGAATAATAAGATAAAATTTCTCTCCTTTGCAAGACGTCTTTCAAAAATTAATAGGCTATTCATGTCTAACAATAAAATAGTCGTGCGTAAATTGAAATTTATTCTCCATCCGTTTCATACAAAAGTTTTCTAATCTTTGCACATTTTATTCTATATTTTGTAGAGGCTTCATCATCTTCATATTTACAGGACAAGGCGCAACTAAAGTACCTTGGCAAATTGGAACATTTAAAGGAGATAACAATTCTCGGCAATGCTCTATGCAAGCGGACAAATCATTACAAGCTCGCTGTACAAGCTCTCGTTACGATAACCCGTATTGATGGTCATTCGATGATTTTAAACGAATACGATACTGTTTAGATATATATTATTGTTGTGAGAGACAATCTTTCCGAAAATGAACTACAAATATTTTTAATTATGTTTACTTTACGATTTAATATTTTTTTCCACATTCAATGTATTTTTCAGTGTATAATCAATTCTAATAAGTTTCAGGCCGATAAAACGAAGAATGAACAAGTTTTAAGTGTCGTGTTTGACTTTCCGAAGTGAAAGTTGATTTAGTAAAGGCGGTAGAATGATTTAAAAAGTTACTCTAACGTGTCCTGAGTGCATCAGTCATTTTACGGTTTTCTAAATATCTTTGAGGATTAGTATTATTCATTTTCTAGCAATAATGAACAAATTCAACGATAGAGATTTGAACCGTTTGCTGCTCGCCGTTTGCGGCAAAAGTACTACGTAAATCGGCCATCAGGATTTCGTAGTGGCGCTAGCTATCAAACTGAACTACATATCTATGGAGGGTCTCGCTCTACCCTCCATATACATAACAATCTATGATGCGCTGCGGTCTGTGGGATTCCCCGTGACGCTTTCATTTGTTTATGGATTTCCCCCGGCGAGCAAGCATGTATGACACGTTGAGCTGCATAGTAACATTCAACTGACCGCGCTTGAATTGTATCTTTTTATGATAAATTCTATGTATACAATGTGAAAAACTTAGTGGCCAACGATTGTTATTCTGCTTCCAAAGTCACAAATAAATAACAACCACCTATGATAATTTATTGATAAATTGTAATGCCATGCCAGCTGTCGAGTCATAATTATTTATTCATAAGTAGCGCAGATTACTGCCACCGTATTTTAACATTCAGCTTATTATGTCTATAGAAGTTATTTGTAATTATTTTTCCTCTTGATCGCGACTGACGCAACCCAGGAATTGTCTGGCCTCAGGTCTAGTCTCGTTCCGACCTTACGTGCATTGTACGGTACATTCCGCGCACGTTGGTGTGTGGTTAACATATTGTAGTATTTATTGCAGATATTTAATAATATATTAATAAAAATGATTATCAATACGAACGAGAATAATCCGAACGCATTGAAGCTGGTTATCGCTGCGAAATTAGCTCAACAAAGTGCTAATATAAACATAGTTTTACCTAAAGGTTAGTCAACATAACCTACAATCGACTATACTTCATGATATGTTCAAAAAATCATTCAACACCATTAACACTTTCATGGATCATTTCTCATTGTAAGATACCATCGCATGAAAGTCAGTCATACACCTCAAAGTAGATATTTTGATTGACTTAAATCATTCATAACCATGTGCTTTAATAAGATTCAGATTAGTCATTCAAATTGTATGTAAAAAGAGCGAAAAAATTTCGAGGAATAAGAAGACACATTGTCGGTGACTAAATGACACGATTTGATTAATAAACATGTATATTTGGTTTAAAATATAACTTTGATTGTCAATATTTGTTCACCAGATGTTTCGTTCGGTCGTTTACCGGCTTTGAAATTGCCGTCCGGATCGAGTTTATTCAGTACCAATGCAGCAGTGCAATTTTTAGTACCAGCTGCTGAAGAATCCAGTGTTCTATTTGATAAATGGCTGGAATGGGACATATCTCAATTACAGGTAGCTGAGTATCTTACAAAATAAGTAAACGCTCATTAGACATAAATTATCAATCAGTTCTAAACTTCATTTTTGATCCACAGCCGGCTTTAGTTTCTTACGGAGGTACAGGGAAGTTGGATACCTCCCACAAACCTCGCATATGGTCTCTGCTCAAAGAGTTGAACACATCTCTTAAGGATAAAAAGTACTTGGTTGAGGTAATTGAATAATTTTTCAATTAACTAATTTTTTTATGCCTGTTATCAATGCTTCTTATCTTTCTTTCAATGATATCAAATGGTTGATTATTTAAATTGAGACTGATATGATTTTATCTTATAGTTAGCTTACAGTTTTACATTATAACTTTCATTTTCAGGGCAAGACTGTTTTGTCGGTCGTTGATGCATCCGTCTGGGTTTCTCTGTGGTCGACGATAACAGCTACAGAAATAAACGCAGAAATGAATAAGGAATTTCCCCATGTTCAACAATGGCTAAATAATATTGAGCTGCTTCCTGTAGTGCAGGTGAAACTGATGACTTTCAAGCCACAAATCAATATTTTCTATGGTTTTACCATCCTTACTTTTTTTTTACGAACTGTGATGTCTATCCAAGTCATTAGATTTGATGTGTACTAAATTCATTATTTATATTTTATTTCGTACAGGAATCTCTGGAAGAATTCAAGATTGAAAGAGGTATGAAAGCTATAGCCAGTATTCAAGCAGCTTCTTGGTTTCCGCTTAATTCCTATACTGGTGGAGTCTCAAGTAAATCATTGCCAAATGAAGTAAGCGTTAAAAATCATACGTACTATTATTTCATTTTGTTCAACCGCAAAATTTCTGTTTTATCTCACTTTTTTTTTTCGGTTTCTGCTGCTGCACTGATTATTTATCAGAATTTTGATAAGAGTATAATTACTTCTATTGTTATGTTTATTTATGTATATTTTATTTATTTTCTTCAGATATTATTCTGATGTGAAATCTATTGGTACATTAATACTAACAGAATTTATCACAATAACTTACAAAATAAATAATTGGAATAAACTTCATGGTTCACTTTATACATCATTGCCAAATGTAAACTCAAGTCCGATTATTGTTTCAGATTATCGCAGCAAAGGAGAAAGAAGTAGTTTCGATTACTAAAGAGGAAATACTTAGTATTGGCAAAAGTTGGGCATCCCAAAGTTATCCTTCTATCAAAGAGCCTGCATATCCTGTGTGAGTTATCCACACATTACTGTATACGAAAAAACCCATTATTTAGATATGAACTGATGAGATTCAAATTTTAAGAATATGATCCTCTTTGTTGATTACAGACTTCCTAAGACGGGTGAAAGAAACGTTTTGATTACTTCGGCCCTTCCGTACGTCAACAACGTACCACATTTGGGAAACATTATTGGCTGCGTTCTTTCAGCAGATATTTTTGCCAGGTTTATATATATATACTCGTCGATCTATCAGAAACACTATCGTCTTGAATCAATTTCAAATCTTACTCTGATATTTCAGGTATTGCCGACAAAGGAATTACAACACCCTTTTCATTTGGTAATTATCTAAACAATGATATTCAGTTCAATAGTACGGTTCCTGCTCAAATAGAAACTAAATACTATGAAAATTTATTGTATTTCCTAGTGGTACAGATGAATATGGTACAGCTACAGAAGCCAAAGCATTTGAAGAAAAGACAACGCCCCAGGAAATCTGTGACAAATTTTTCAGTATTCACAATGATATATATCGTTGGTTCAGCATAGGGTTTGATTACTTTGGACGAACCACCACTCCAGAACAAACAGAGTAAGATTTCGATATGCATATAATTCAAGATCTGATTTGAAGAAGCAGAGAGCTTGAAGACTGCCTTATTGCACTCTATATTAACCCACTTGAAAATCTTCTGTTTGTAGAATTGTGCAATCTTTCTTCCTGAGGCTGAAAGACAAGGGATTTATAATAACAGAAAGTATGGATCAATTACTTTGCAAAAACTGCGATAAATTTTTGGCGGATAGATTTGTCGAGGGAACATGTCCACGTTGTAAATACGAAGATGCTCGTGGAGATCAATGTGATGGATGCGGTCATCTTGTCAATTCAACTGAACTGATAAATCCTCGATGTAAAATGTGCAATAATCCACCAATCATTAAACCATCTGTGCAATTCTTCCTTGACTTGCCTAAAGTGAGTGTCACTTTATCACATATGATATTAATATTGCATAAAACAATTACCAATGAATACCTTACAATTCCTTATGAATACTCCGACCTGTGTCATTAAATCTGCAATGAATTGTGTTTAGATATTCATTGAAAAAATTTCAGATTGAACCAACGCTAAAAGATTGGGCCGCAAGCGTTGAGAGCGATTGGTCGCCGACAGCCAGAGCAGTAGCCAAACCCTGGCTACGTGATGGTCTCAAAACACGTTGTATAACTCGAGATTTGAAATGGGGAATTCCTGTGCCTATTGATGGCTATCGAAATAAAGTATTTTATGTTTGGTTCGACGCCCCACTTGGCTACCTTAGTATTACAAAGAGATATACAAAGGAATATGAGCAGTGGTGGAAGCCAAAGGATAATAATGTGAGCCTGTACCAGTTTATGGCTAAAGATAACGTCCCGTTCCATGCAGTTATGTTCCCTGCTTCGCTACTCGCTGCCGACGATGGGTATACTCTGGTAAAACACATCATGGCAATTGGTGGGTGAACATTGATACGTATCTTATAGATTTTTATAGAAAAGTATAAGCCTTTTAATTCAACTTTGTTGCTAGAAAATTAAGGAACACTACAGTTTATGCGATTCTTCTTTTATAAAAAGATGGTAGGAAAGGCTTATCGACTTATATCTCTGTAATACCTCTGAAATAAGAATAATAATCCCGTCTATAGAGTACCTTAATTATGAGGATACTAAATTCTCGAAATCCCGAGGCATCGGAGTATTTGGAACAGATGCTAGAGATACTGGGATTGCAGCTGACGTATGGCGATTTTATCTAGCTTACTTGAGGCCTGAGAGTCAAGATTCGAACTTTAATTGGGTTGATTTAGCGACGAAAAATAACAGCGAGTTACTCAACAATCTTGGAAACTTTGTTAACAGGTGAGACTGATGAATCAATAAAAAGACGATTCTTATAAAGCAACTTTATTTCAATCAAGAACAATTTCAAACTAATCCTGAAAATATCTGGCTATTTATTTTTAGATCACTGATGTTTGCCGAGAAAAATTTTGGGTCTAAAATACCGCCGATGGATCTTCAAGAAGACGATCTCACTGTCCTTGCACTTGCCCAAAGAGAACTTACGTCTTACGTGGCGTCGCTAGAAAAGGCAAAGATGAGGGATGCGCTTAGGCACATCTTAGCTATATCTAAACACGGAAATCAGTACATGCAGTCGCAAGAACCTTGGGTTAAGATTAAAGGCACTGACGATGATAAGTAAGTCAAACTAATACAGCTGTAGGAAACTGCATGACAAGTATATTTCTTGACGAAGTTGAATCATATGTTATAACAGAAAGAAAGCGGGCACTGTTATTGGAGTCTGTTGTAATTTGGCTTCTCTTCTATCTGCGTTATTGGGACCATATATGCCTAATACATCAAGAGAAATCAGGGCGCAGTTGGGCTTGGATAAAGCTAGCTATGGTTACATCCCAGACATAATAACAAACTTTTTACCAACTGGGCATAAGATTGGAAAGCCATCGCCACTTTTCAGTAAGATTGAGGATCAGCAGATTGAATTATTGAGGAAGAAATACGCTGGGAAACAAGATTCTCCCGCACGAGAATTGAAACCAGTTGCTACTGTTGTTGCGGATGGAAATATTCCAGCGTTAGAAGCTGCTGTTGCTCAACAGGTTCGTTAGTCAACATAAAATAATGAGTGTTGTTCTTGGGTCTTGTGTCAATCGTCTCACCATGAGAGGAAAGCTATTGTTCAAGTGATAGGAACTTTAATCAATTATAGGGTTTGCTGGTCAGAGATCTGAAGGCTAAGGGAGATAAGACTGTCTGGCAACCCCAGGTTCAAATTCTGTTACAACTGAAAAAACAACTCGCTGAACTCCAGGCTGGATCAACTACCAAAAATCAAGCTACGCTACCAAACTCAAAGGAGTCAACAGTTCCTTTGGTTCCTGAACATAATGGGGACGTTGGGCAAGACATTGCGTCTCTTGAAGCTGCTATCGCCAAACAGGTAAAAGACCTAAATCTTAAGTGAATATTGAAAGAAATAAGTGTTTGTTTTGCTTTTCTGCATTATTTAAAATAAAATATACTAGCATTCGTTATGATGATGTGTTTTTTTAGGGGCTTCTTGTGAGAGATTTGAAGGCCAAGGAGGAGAAGAGCGTCTGGCAACCACAGGTGGAAATTTTACTTAATTTGAAAAAGCAATTGTCCAGTATCACTGGCAATTCAACATCTTCTAGTAATGACAAGAAGTCAAAGAAGAAGAAGTAATTCAATCCTGACAACAGATCAGCTTGAAACATTATTGATTATATTCAGTGAAACACACATTATCTCTTTTACACTCGTGAAATTTATTTGTTTGAAACGAATCTTCATTTTTTATATTTGTGCAAACCGGTACATCAGATAAAGTAAAAACTCTGCCACCTACAGATCAAAATATCTATCATTTTCACATCTATCCTGTTATATACATATAATTTATTTTCTATTCACATTAAATATTTTTGTTACATATCGTACTATATTAGATACAGATTTCCAACTGTAACTCAATTATGATTCATTTTTGAAATTTATTTAATGAACTATGAATCTATGAATTGCTTGGTATCTTATACAGCTCTAAAAGTATTGCCTTATGAATGAGGTAATTTATGTGACTATGAAGAAAGATCATAGAATGAATCGTAAAGGTTATACCTAATAAGAGTTTGTAGGAGGATTAGGATCGACAAATATATCATGAGCTTTTTTTTTTGTAGAAAAATTTGTATTTTAAGTAATTTAATGTTCAACAATGTAAGTCTCTATTAATTTATGCAAGTGAAGATGTTGGTTAAAGTGTACCTATTATTTTATACCTGTGAAGAATATTTATTATTATCAGATAGTGTTTCATTGTTGAAAATGATTGATACACAATACTAATACAGTGATTGGATAATAACTAGATTTATATTTCTCGATTGTTCAACAAACAGTATTAGTACTGGTATTGATGTAAGTAATTTCTTCGTGATTCCATTACAATTTGAAATAATCGCCGATCGGTCTCAACAGAATCTAATTGTACTTAAATTTGGAGATAAAAATGACAAATAAATTTTAAAACAGCATTTTCTGGAAACTTGCACTACAGTTTTTTTTAGACACTAGATATGCTTAATTTTGAGTCAAAGAATGTGTGTGTGTGTGTGTGTGTGTGTGTGCGCGCATTGAAGGGTCACGCTGAAGACGTAGTTTTCTATCTTAAATCCTGGAAAATTAATCTACTGATTTAAATTAGATTAGATAACTTATCACAGTTCGAAGATGACTGGCAGTGTGCTTGCTACATTATCAAAAAATTTCTAAATTGGTAATTAATTATTCTGGATATATTTGGACTCTAATGGAAGTTGATTCAACTGCGAAAGAAGAACATGTGCTATAGTAACATTATCATTCAGTAAGTTACTCAAAAAATAGACAAGAAGAATCTCTCTCAATCAATGAGTATATTGCCTATTTTGCGAAAACTTTTCTGTGGTCGAAGTATTTCTATTAGGATCGCTGTCACAATCGCATCACAGTAACGCGGCCTCTATGTGAATCCTTTCACACCACGGAGGCCACTGACCCCACGACAGGTGCCTTTACCCGAGGTTAGTGCTCAGTCGTCCAACGGAGTTACAAATGGTATCGCCACCCGCGGGTATTTGACGAACTATTTTTGCCAGACATCAGCAAGCCTTGTCAGATCACGTAGTTTTCATCAGTTGCATATCATGAGGCGAAGTGATGTTGCGGTGAAAGTGGTTCGTCGATGAGTCCGCGAGATGGCGATACCATTTCACACACCGCTGGAGCTGAGTACTGACCGTACTGACCGAGGATAAGAGCACCTGTCGCGGGGTTAGTGCCCAGTAGTCCCCGTGGCGTCAAAGGGTTTGTACGGAAGCTGGTTCAACGCGATACGACTGTGATAGGCATCTTAACATCAATATTCCGAATGCAGAGGAGTTATCGCAAAATAAACAATGTTATTTATTCACGAAAAAAGATTTTTCTTCTGTTCCAATTATTTTGAACTTTTTTTTTCAGCCTCTGTAAAATTAGTTATATAAGGTACTAGTATATATTGTAATACGAATGTAGTTTATATTATGATAACTTGTATGGAAGCAAATAAATAAATTGCATCAGTAGCAATAGGTACATTTTATTTTTAAGAAACAATTACAAGGCCGTATATAACTTCAATAATGAGTTATATTGTATCGATACTGTAATTACAAACTCCGAGATATACCAATGAACAATTACCTCGTTATTTAACACTCTTCCTCCCAGCTAATCTTTGTTTCAAATAAGGTGATTCGATCAAAAATTGTGTCGTACATAATGTAGCCTGATCTCGCAATCGTTGGCTTCATTCTCACAATCGTTCGTTTTATGCTCGCAATCGTTCGTTTGCCAGGAAACCTAAGTTTTCAGAAATTTAGGTCAAAAGATAAGCCTGGTATCAGAAGAACATTCCACCCGAGTAGGTATTCCAAGCTGTCTGGTCGAACTCAGCAAGGAAATGATGGAGTTGGAAAAATTCTAAGTCGAAAAATCCTTCCAGTATCAGGAGAGCATCTGACCCGGAGAGGTGTGGCGAAATTTTGGATGTGTGTATAGATATAGGCATGCATACGTGGCTTCATGCACGTCTGTATATATTCATTTATACATATAAGCGTTTTTCGGAGTTCGAAAAATTTTAAGTCGAAAATTTTCTGCTCCTGGTATCAGGAGAACATCTGACCCGAGGAGGTGTGCCGAAATTTTGGATGTGTGTATAGATATAGGCATGCATACGTGGCTTCATGCACGTCTGTATATATTCATTTATACATATAAGCGTTTTTCGGAGTTCGAAAAATTTTAAGTCGAAAATTTTCTGCTCCTGGTATCAGGAGAACATCTGACCCGAGGAGGTGTGCCGAAATTTTGGATGTGTGTATAGATATAGGCATGCATACGTGGCTTCATGCACGTCTGTATATATTCATTTATACATATAAGCGTTTTTCGGAGTTCGAAAAATTTTAAGTCGAAAATTTTCTGCTCCTGGTATCAGGAGAACATCTGACCCGAGGAGGTGTGCCGAAATTTTGGATATGTGTATAGATATAGGCATGCATACGTGGCTTCATGCACGTCTCTATATATCTCTTAATACTAGCGGTTTTAGGAGTTAGAAAAATTTTAAGTCGAAAATTTTCTGCTCCTGGTATCAGGAAAACATCTGACCCGAGGAGGTGTGCCGAAATTTTGGATATGTGTATAGATATAGGCATGCATACGTGGCTTCATGCACGTCTCTATATATCCTTATATCTCTATGTATCTACTAGCGTTTTTCGGAGTTAGAAAAATTCTAAGTCGAAAATTTTCTGCTCCTGGTATCAGGAGAACATCTGACCCGAGGAGGTGTTTCGAAATTTTGGATATGTGTATAGATATAGGCATGCATACGTGGCTTCATGCACGTCTCTATATATCTCTTAATACTAGCGGTTTTCGGAGTTAGAAAAATTCTAAGTCGAAAATTTTCTGCTCCTGGTATCAGGAGAACATCTGACCCCAGGAGGTGTTTCGAAATTTTGGATATGTGTATAGATATAGGCATGCATACGTGGCTTCATGCACGTCTCTATATATCTCTTAATACTAGCGGTTTTCGGAGTTAGAAAAATTCTAAGTCGAAAATTTTCTGCTCCTGGTATCAGGAAAACATCTGACCCGAGGAGGTGTTTCGAAATTTTGGATATGTGTATAGATATAGGCATGCATACGTGGCTTCATGCACGTCTCTATATATCCTTATATCTCTATGTATCTACTAGCGTTTTTCGGAGTTAGAAAAATTCTAAGTCGAAAATTTTCTGCTCCTGGTATCAGGAAAACATCTGACCCGAGGAGGTGTTTCGAAATTTTGGATATGTGTATAGATATAGGCATGCATACGTGGCTTCATGCACGTCTCTATATATCCTTATATCTCTATGTATCTACTAGCGTTTTTCGGAGTTAGAAAAATTCTAAGTCGAAAATTTTCTGCTCCTGGTATCAGGAGAACATCTGACCCGAGGAGGTGTTTCGAAATTTTGGATATGTGTATAGATATAGGCATGCATACGTGGCTTCATGCACGTCTCTATATATCCTTATATCTCTATGTATCTACTAGCGTTTTTCGGAGTTAGAAAAATTTTAAGTCGAAAATTTTCTGCTCCTGGTATCAGGAAAACATCTGACCCGAGGAGGTGTGCCGAAATTTTGGATATGTGTATAGATATAGGCATGCATACGTGGCTTCATGCACGTCTGTATATATTCATTTATACATATAAGCGTTTTTCGGAGTTCGAAAAATTTTAAGTCGAAAATTTTCTGCTCCTGGTATCAGGAGAACATCTGACCCGAGGAGGTGTGCCGAAATTTTGGATATGTGTATAGATATAGGCATGCATACGTGGCTTCATGCACGTCTCTATATATCTCTTAATACTAGCGGTTTTAGGAGTTAGAAAAATTTTAAGTCGAAAATTTTCTGCTCCTGGTATCAGGAAAACATCTGACCCGAGGAGGTGTGCCGAAATTTTGGATATGTGTATAGATATAGGCATGCATACGTGGCTTCATGCACGTCTCTATATATCCTTATATCTCTATGTATCTACTAGCGTTTTTCGGAGTTAGAAAAATTCTAAGTCGAAAATTTTCTGCTCCTGGTATCAGGAGAACATCTGACCCGAGGAGGTGTTTCGAAATTTTGGATATGTGTATAGATATAGGCATGCATACGTGGCTTCATGCACGTCTCTATATATCTCTTAATACTAGCGGTTTTCGGAGTTAGAAAAATTCTAAGTCGAAAATTTTCTGCTCCTGGTATCAGGAGAACATCTGACCCCAGGAGGTGTTTCGAAATTTTGGATATGTGTATAGATATAGGCATGCATACGTGGCTTCATGCACGTCTCTATATATCTCTTAATACTAGCGGTTTTCGGAGTTAGAAAAATTCTAAGTCGAAAATTTTCTGCTCCTGGTATCAGGAAAACATCTGACCCGAGGAGGTGTTTCGAAATTTTGGATATGTGTATAGATATAGGCATGCATACGTGGCTTCATGCACGTCTCTATATATCCTTATATCTCTATGTATCTACTAGCGTTTTTCGGAGTTAGAAAAATTCTAAGTCGAAAATTTTCTGCTCCTGGTATCAGGAAAACATCTGACCCGAGGAGGTGTTTCGAAATTTTGGATATGTGTATAGATATAGGCATGCATACGTGGCTTCATGCACGTCTCTATATATCCTTATATCTCTATGTATCTACTAGCGTTTTTCGGAGTTAGAAAAATTCTAAGTCGAAAATTTTCTGCTCCTGGTATCAGGAGAACATCTGACCCGAGGAGGTGTGCCGAAATTTTGGATATGTGTATAGATATAGGCATGCATACGTGGCTTCATGCACGTCTCTATATATCTCTTAATACTAGCGGTTTTAGGAGTTAGAAAAATTTTAAGTCGAAAATTTTCTGCTCCTGGTATCAGGAAAACATCTGACCCGAGGAGGTGTGCCGAAATTTTGGATATGTGTATAGATATAGGCATGCATACGTGGCTTCATGCACGTCTCTATATATCCTTATATCTCTATGTATCTACTAGCGTTTTTCGGAGTTAGAAAAATTCTAAGTCGAAAATTTTCTGCTCCTGGTATCAGGAGAACATCTGACCCGAGGAGGTGTTTCGAAATTTTGGATATGTGTATAGATATAGGCATGCATACGTGGCTTCATGCAGGTCTCTATACCTATATCGATTTTTTACGTCTAAAATAATTGCTCCTGGTATTAGGAGACCATCTGACTTTTTATTTGATTTGCAAATTGCTTAAAATGAAATAATTCTAGTTTCCTACTCTCCCTATGTGTTGTACGCTTTCACCTATTGCATATTTGAAATAACGAATCGTTGGGGTGGGAAAGTGGAAAATAACAAAGCTATTGATAATTGGTATACATGGGAATTTATTTCTGCAGCATCGATACAATATTACTGAATGTTTAAGTTATGTATAATTTGTAATTTTTTCATAAAAATAAATACACTCTTTGCAATGAATTGAGTTTCTTTTTATGCTTCCTTTACTATAAGTTATTATGAAGCAAGTCAAATTCGTAATACTATGATATACTATCTCCTACAACCATTCGAAGATAAAATCCAAGCCAAAATTCAAAAAAATATGTAAATTATTTCCTAACTCAAATGAACAGCAATAATGTCCAAGAACACCGACATTTACGTTATAACGTAAATAACGTATTTCAGAACATAAAATAAAATGTAGACATCATTTTGCAGAAAAAAAAAATTGTCAATTTGTATCTTTCAATTTCATTGAAACAGTTCATTTTTCATTTACAAAAAAGAAATAGGAAAAATGACTGTACCAAGAATATCTCTTGAGGAATTAAGTAAAGCCACGATAGTAAGACGCAAGTAGTCGCCGCCTTTCCATTGTCAGACGAGAGTCGTGAAAGTTTGAGTATTCTCACTGACGGAAAGCCTGATAATCTGGAAGAATGAACAACAGTTAGGATCAGTACGATTTAGCAAAAACCAATGTTAAAACATGAGCCAAAATAATCAACTAATTTCGTGCAGCCAGAAAGGAGTAAATCAGTATCTATACTCCTGTGGTTTACGCTCCTCTCTGGTAGTTCACTTCTAAATATTCTTCTCGTGGGCATTACGTGCCACATTCTTCGATATGATCTTATTTTATCAGTTCAGCCGCATCAAGAGTGAAAGAAAAACTGCCGTGTATGTCTAAATTCTAAATTATATCTATACTCGTATCGATCTAATGATATTTCTTGCTTTGGAGATTCCTGATATCTCGGTTTACTTATATTTTTCACAGTAGTAATTGAAGACCGAGTCCTTACAGCCCCGTATTTGATAGATGTTGGCTGTTTCACTTAATAAACAACCCCGACGTATGTATGTCAGGCAGAATGAGGCGACGAACTTTGTTTATTGTCGGGTTGGTTAATGCCAGCGATCTATTATCCGGCAATCATCGATCGTTACATACAAATCATTACTATTATATATAGAACAAATAATACCACCCTGTCGAAATTTTGTGATAAACTAGTTATACATAGCGTAAGACCTACACTCGCATTGAATCTCGTATTACTACTTGAAGAATAAAGAACATAGACTGATGATCTCCTTTTGTGTTACAAATTACTTTGAATAGGTGTTTTCGCCTCAACTTTTTCTCCTGTTGTCCTAATTCCCTTAAATAAGCAGAACTTTCATTGAGTTTTATGCGTATTGATACGATTTATAGATCGAGTGGACAATGGTCAGTCTGTGTAAAAATGCTCTGCCATTCGAGCGCCGAGTGCTGAAAGCCTAGACCTTGAATGCCTATAACGCAGCTCGGTTTTAAATTGAGAAATATGCGGTGTGAGTTATTTTTGCTATCATTATCTTTGAATGCGATTGAATCTCTGCAGCAAATTCAACGCTTCGGAAAAAAGACTCGGGACTTCGGGGTTCTGAACTGTGTGCAAGCTATCGCCAGCAGGCATTTCCTTCAGCCGCAAAACGTAGAGATCATTTCTCAAAAAGATATTCACGGCTTTGAAGAGTTTGGGATTGTTATCAGAAGCACATCGAACGTATTCCAGTATCCCGATTTCCGCGAGAGCCTTACTAAGTACGCGGTTATCTGTCTGGAGAACATTAATTACGAAGAGGATTTGAAGATGCTAAGTATTCTGTCACGGTATGATCCACAAGGGCGATTTATCGTCTCTATTGAGAACGAGATTGATCCTTTAAATGTGCGGAAAGAATACGCGAACAGAATTATTCTTTACTTGGCGAGTATAGAAAGGTGGAATGTTGTTATCCTGATGAGCGACAGCGGAAATAAAATACCTCGAATGTACACCTACACTATGTATTCTCCTGGTAATTGTAGAAGGGTGCCGGAACTCGTGGATCATGGAAGTTGCGACGATGCTGTGATTCTGAGTAATTTGTTCCCTGCGTACCTTAACTTTCACAAATGTCCAATTCACCTGTCTGCTACGGACTTCCCACCATTCTCAATCATATATGATAAAGATGGGGAGAAACAGATCCGCGGTATTGAATCAACCCTGGTCAAGTTAATCATGGAGAAATTAAACGCCACTCACAAGGTGTTCCAGATGTCGAATGGAACTGCTATACGAGATATGGTGAAGACACGAAAAGCGGATCTCGCCTGGTCTTGTTTGCTGCAATCCGAGGACGCGGAGACGACCTGGTCTCAAAGCTACATGGTTAATAAAGTGTTATTCGTGATTCCTCAAAGTCGTTTAATGCCGTTCTGGATGAACCTGATACTACCCTTTCAGATTGAGGTACACGATTTCAAAGCAATCGTGATTAAGCGAATTCCCCTCAACCATAGCTTTAATTATTTTCCTAGGTATGGGCAACCTTGGGTACGATGATCGGCATTCATATACCTATAAAGCTCCTGATACCCTGGATAAGAAGGCAATTCCCTTTGGAGTGGATGTTATCGGGGTTCTTCGGTATCGGAATAGCAAACCTACCGACCAGACTTTCTCATAGAATATACCTAACAACCTGGTTATTAGTTGGGTATGTAATTATGCAGGCTTATTCAGCGAGTCTAACCGGATTCTTTACATCACCCGGTCAGTATAAGCAAATGCAAACTCTGGATGAACTGGACAAGTCGAAGATAGTCGTTGCTGGTCTTAAAAATGTGAAGAGTCAATTGGCCCAGACTAATCCCAGACTTTCTCGCGACTTAAAGGTATATCACTTTGGTGAGAAATTCTTCTCAGCAATAGGCCCTTTTTGAACGACTATGAGATCAGATTTTATTCAATTAACATTAACTAATTATTACATTCGGTTCAGGTGTTCTCCGAAGCGGAATTCTTTGAAAACCTTGCGAAATTGGCAGCGAAAACAGGCGGCATAGCGTCATATGCTCGAGCAGATCAGGTGAGAGTATAACAACCTTCTGTCATTTTAGTCAGATTTCATCGAGCTTATATATTTCATTGTAACATAGAAATACGATTACTTCTTGTGCTCAAATTGGTCTTGAATCACTTTCACTGTACCTTCGATGTCTCGCTAGATCTCGAATATCACTCACGGTCAAGAGTCTGACTTCATCGTAATACCGGAGCACATCAACGTTTATCACATAGCATTACTGATGCCAAACTCTAGCTCGATTCTCGAAGGGTGTAATCGAGTCATCGTCCGTGTCTGCGATGCCGGTTTGATTGAATTTTGGACACAGTACTTCACTAAAGAAATGGACAGCGGCTATACACGGCGTGATGAGAACAGGCTCCAGAAAACATCCCTCGCACACCTGGGGGCTGTTTTTTTCGTTCTATTCGTCGGGCATTGTTTCAGCAGTATTATCTTTGCTATGGAATTGATCCTCGCGAAATTGAGAAAGTAAATCTAATTGTAAGGGTCGAATGTGAAAAATATCTTCAAAACTATTTGGATAAAATATTCTCTCTTCGTCCGTTTGTATGTAGATATGTATTCTGTACTACGGAGAAATTTTATGGAGTGCAGTAACATTCTCTAGAATGCAGATTGAAGAGGCCAGTATAATGCCAACACACAATATCATGAGGATAGGGGCAGTTGCCAATATTGAAATACTCTGTAACATAGCAGCCTCCGGAATGCAAACTGGCTTCTTTGATGACCACCGCTTTATGAGTCGATTTAGGATTCCTGTATTTGCAAGCTTTGTCAAACTGTAAAAAAATAAATGAATAAGTATTTCATGCAATTTCTCGTTACTCGTATAGGAACTACATCAGTGTAATGTTGGACAAAATTGTCTTGAAAAGATCAAAACTGAAGGTTCCAGGAATGTATCAGAAATATACGTTATTCACGTTCGTACCCAATCTTTGCTATTTTGTTAAAAGGACTATTGAATCTTCCCCAAAGAGCCATCTTCTGCGGTCTGAATAGGTGGACTTCCGTGAGTTCGCAGATCATTTCATCCGAAAATAGTCGCTCTACGTAAGGGTAAGCCGTGTTCGGATCTGTGTGGTAGGCAAACCCGCCTTTGGCAACCTTTGTAAACCCTTCTTCCAAGCTGAGGTATCGTGTCGAATTAGCTAGTGGTTTCCAACGTTTTGTGTAGAATTCTTTGATCTCCCAATTTTTAAAGGTCTGATAGCAAACACTCGCGTCATCTTATTGTTCTCTGAAATAATAATCTTATATCAAGTGATTTTTATTTACCTTTAATCCCCAATTGGTGTATGCAATTGGCTCAGCTCCTATTTCTAAGTCGCTCTTAGTAAGCTCGTGCAAGGAATCGTCCATTTTCTCAAGCGGTAGGTTTAATCGAGTGGAAACGACACTTGCTGAGTAGTAGTTGTATGTCAATAAACTGAATAGTAATAAATGCATAATGACTATGCGGGTCGAGAGATACTTCGGAGTAAATATTGAACCTGCAAATAAGTGAGAGCTCTGCATTGCATACTAAATAGGATTACAGCGCAACATCGACTCCGGAGTGCCGAGTGTTCACCAAATGTTCAAGTTTGACTAGTCGTGATTATATACCTTGCTGACACATAATACTCGTGACAACTAAAAGTGCTTCGTTCCACGTGTCGAGTCTGTCTTTGATAAACTCTTTTTCCAAAGTTAGACGCAAAACAGTAACGCAGATCACAAACATGAGCCCGGTAACTACCCAAGATTCCAGAGTGAACGGACGAATGAACTCGTCGTTCACTTTCGTTCTTATTGATCTGAACATGAAGCAGCTTCTGTACAAAATAAAATGATAAATAGAACAAAGGTTCGTCATTAACGATATTTTCCTTTTCTCATCGTTAGTATAAATGCCACAATTGTTAGTATATAAGTAGTTATTTGAATTTCTCTCCTGGGAGAATATTGGAAAAGAAACAGAATGAAACTTCGTCTTGAGTACCGAAATGGCCAGACAGGATCAATGAGCTGAACCAGATTGGCCCGTTCCTGCGTTATCATAGCCGGAGTAGATCCCAAGTCGCCCTCATTTCGATTCAACATCCCAATCATACCCAGGTGTGTACCGTTCTCAGTCACCTGCTCCCAAAAATTGGTTTCCACAATTTCCATCCTACACCAAGAAATTTGTACTTTTCAATCGATTTTTTTAAGATTGGTTGACGTTTAGTCACACAAACCGATGCTTAGCTGTACGAATGTATTACTCGATCGCTGCTAGAGTTAAAACCAATGTTTCGTCAGTATTTTTTTCTCAGTGTGCAAGATTTTCAGAAGCAAACCGATAGCTGCCCGATAGTGGCTGAATGGGATGGCATGATAAAGGAGCGTTGATTCGGGATTTATGCTAATGAAAAGTTACGTTCATTCAAGTTATTCGATAAAAAAATTTCTTCAACAAACTCACGTGAAGTTGAACATGTCTGCTATTTGCAATAGGATCGCGTAGGTGCATTTGGACATGGCGTCCGCTGATTTTGTGCTGTAGTCTTGCAAATAATCGTGGATCTCTTCGTTGACAGGTCGGTACTGTGTCTAATAATATGAGAATTATGATTTCACGGAGTTTCTAACTTTCGGAAATGGTCCAAAATTTATAGCGAATAAATCGCACGCTCGTTACTTATAAGTCATACAGAACTTACGACGGTAATTACTTTCACCCTCATTCCATGAAAATTCCTTCTTCTTTGATATTTTTCTTGGATTAAGGTAACATTTAATCCTGTACCGTTGCGCCAGGAGGCAAGCTTTGTAACATTCAATTTACCGGCGTGTTTTCTGCCGTGATTGTAAACGTCATACAATTCAAATTCGCCGTGCGTAGCTGGTGTGGCAATTACTAAATCTGTGCTAACGCTAAACGTATCGTCATTTATCATCCGGATACTTTCGTTCAAACTTTCTCCGAATAGTAGCCAGTTGTAGGAGTCGTTGAAACCTCCGATCTTTGAACTCTGGTATAGGGCGAAGGATATTATGAAACGTCAGTCATTATTTTATGTCAGACATTGGTGGCTAAGGATAATTATCAAAAAATTGTGAAAACCGTTACTTTTAGCTCACCTCCGTCAGCACAAACTCACTGTACCAATTTGCACAGTGCAGGTCTAAAAAAACTCCAAAGCGCGGATATTTCAACCTCATCACTGCTTCTATAGAGAATTCGAATTCTTGATATAAAATTGCCACCGAAATTCCCTCTTCATTCAAAATTTTCGTAAAATCCAAATGATCTAAAATTTAATAATTTTTTGGATTGATAAAATAGTTATAGAGGCTAGGCTTACAGATAATTGATGAGTTGATCTTACTAGTTGCGTCTAGGCACAAAAAAGCAACAACGCTCGGCACATTTTTGTGGACAAAATAATCCCTCGCAATTTCGTTTCTCGAAGCGAATAATTTTGTGACCAGAGTCAGTAATGCGAACCATCTTATTTGCATTGTCAGCGTGAAATGATGTACGTTTCGATTGCATAGAAGGGAGATATCCATTTGCATTTATATTGTCATACTAATACACACACCTGTTAAAAAATTTAACATTTTATTGATTCAAGTTTAGTATAGTCAATTCACATGTCACATACTTATTGCTAATGCAGTTTCATCTGACGATCAATAACGCCGTACATCAGGAGTAACAGCTGTCACTGTATAAAAAGTATAACGACTCTTTTTCAAGTAAGAGGGAATAAGTAGCGTACTCTAATTAAAGATCGATACAATATTGTTCTACATTATAGAATGCAATAGAAAATAAGCTATTCCTATATATATTTGATGCTATCGTGGTCCCGTATTGTATATGTATTATATTTTATTGGGGCATTCAACTAGGATTAATTATCTCTGCGCTCCTACGGTTCAACATCTCGTATGAATAAATTACAATTTACCTTTGTGAAGTCGCTCCGACGGTCTTCAATTCTTTTATTCAAGGTATGTATAACATTAGATACTTTGCGCCCTAATTCACGAGCGACATAAATATAAATAGTGATTACAATGAATATTGCGAATCAATTTTTACTCATCAAATATACATAGGTATAAGTATAGTGAATATTTGTAAATATCTAACAATAACAACGTCTGTGTTTCAGACATATAATTTCTCAATCTGAATACGTTGAGTGAAGAATATCAGTCATTTTCGGGGTTCTTCTGTCAAGAAAAAACCTCTTTTCTACCCGTGCTTATATTCTTCGGTCAATAGAGAATTTATCGATGTACAGAATTCAAACTAATTGGCGCCCGGCTTTTGCGGCAAAAATATTTCATAAACGTGCCACTAATATATCGGAGTGGCGCCAAGTTCTTCACTAAGTTACGAGCGCGATCTGTCGATTTAATTATAAACTACAATCACAGTACCATTGCTGCCTGGCATCTGTCAAAACTCTGATCTATCTGTCAAGGTATATTTCACACATTACCCGAAACAGCGCAAAGACTGCGTAAAATATACATACTTTAGACTAAGCTGTTCGTTCATTAATCTACTCTCTTGATACACAGCTAATTTCCGACAAAAGATAAACATAATATATAGAATAACCTAACCTTCTTTATTAGTGAAGTTAGCAACGTCGGTAAATATTGACTAATTGTGAGTTATTCCAGGTTTGAGTAGTCATAATATTGCCACAAAGTGGTTCTAGCTGATTATTTGGTTACCTTGTGATAATCCGTTTCTTTAATTCTAAATCCGTTTATTTATTTTCAGAATTTCACGAGTAGTTATTAAAGGCTTTATTGTGTCAATATCCTACTTGCTATTTACGAATCTTATTTTACAGCCATAAATCTACGCAAGAATTTAACATTTAAATGATGTCTCCTGAACCAACTCACGAGCCTATAGAGGAGAACCTCAAAGCGCCAGATCTGAATGTTGGAGCTACAGCTATCAACGAATCAGATAGCGAAGATGAAGAGCCTGGATTGGGAGGCTATATGCCCCTCTCTCAAGTCCCTCTAGATAGCGATCCAATGCTAGATGAGGATGAGGTTTCTAAAATTGATAATCTATCAGATTTTTCCATGGAATTCCATTTCTATAATGATAAACGTTTGAAAAAAAAGATCAAATTTTGCATGTTTTCAAATCTCGGATGGTTTTAGTCACTTTCATCTGTTCCTTTGTCTAAAATGATGTTTCCTTTTATCTCTTAAATTAGATTTTTTCTGGTGCTTAATAGTAAGCATTGTAAATTGCCGCTATAATAGCTCATGGAATTGAATAAAGGGTAGATTAAAAATAGGCTTAAGAACAATCTGCTCCTTGTACACATTTCATGCTCTGCAGGATGAAGACTGGATATCAGCACCAATCGATTCAAATTACACGTTGCCTTCTGTCTCGGGGAGGAATGATCAAGTACAGGTGATGTATTGACATTGAAAATGATATATCTAAATATATGCTCAATTTAATGAAATAATACAATTTCTAACTAGCTATACTAAGAGCAACTAATAAGTTGAGGCGGTTCATCAGCTAAAATATTTCAGATTGCTTAGTTTACCATAAATTATCTACAAACAGATCGGAATTGCTTTCAAGAAATTGAAAAACATTGCCACTTAATTATTTAAATGAGAGTTCTTGGGGTGTCTCACTCGAATAATTGAATGTGCAAATTATTTAATGGATACTGATTTTTCAGGCTTGTCAATCTGATTCTTCGGAAGTTTGGTCTTTACGATCGAATCAGTCTGACATAGACTTAGATGCGGATAAAATTAATCAAGTCAAGACTGCGATGGCCTCGTTTATTTTACCTAATGCATCTATTCCTGAATGGGCAAATAGCGTAGCAGAAGAAGAATGGAAACAAATACTCATAGAAAGGATCAAAGAAATGCAGAGTAAAGATAATTGAGTTCAATTCTCGATGTAATGAGACGATTTCAGCTGAATATGTTTAACGGTGCTTTGTTAGCTGTTCCAATAATTAATATACGATTATAATACATGTGAAAATGATGCTAAGAAATCAAACTTATGATTATACCTATATCTACTGATCACATTATCTTTGTATATCCTGTGTCTATGGACTACAGAGTCTTACTAGATGAGTATGCACTTTATGGATAGAAAGAAAACAAATATTCCACAACGAATCTGAAGTTAATTCTTTGAAAATATTTATAGAATGATTTATTGATGTTTATTTCGTTTTATTTTTGAGAATCTAATGAGAAACTCTGTGGTGATAATCTACGCTATATTTATATAACTGTAAATATAAATTTCTATCTAATGAATCGTCAAATTTGAGTGAGTCAGAATAATGTATATGAATAATATGTGAGCGTGTATATCCACTTTTGGGAATAAATACTACAGATCTTATTTTTGCGTGCACATTGATGAACATAGTTTAAGATAAAATAGTATACGTAGGTATATTGAATATTAAAACTATTCTTTTTTCTTTTCGATATACTATTCAACCCGATGATATAATAAAGTATGTATGCAACGTATTTGTACATCCCACTTTGTTATCCTATTTATTTCTCTCTAAAAGCTATATACACTATACGAGTCAGTTTTACCGCGACTATTAACATATAACTAATAATCGTTATTCATAATTTGCAAATAGGGCGATATAAGTAGCGGTTGGAAATTCTGAAGGTCTAGACAAATGTGACTTATTTCTAATTTTTTAAATTTTCTAATTGAAAAGATCCACATGGAAAATCTACGGTATGAAGAATGATTGTAAGGGGTTTATTATGCTATTTTTTGATGAATCAATTTCATGATTCGACTTCATCGACCAGTCAAATCTTGGTGAAAAATTTCGATAAAGAATATAGAAATATATAAAGATATCGAGTGTTAAAATAAGAGGAAAAAGAGCGTATCTGATGAATGTCCGTAGATTGAATAAACGATTGCGGGACGCGTGAGTAGTCGACGCGCGTCGTTGTCAGACGTGAATTCAAGTAGGTAACGCTGCGATGGTCAGACGCACAAGTAGTCGACACGCTTCATGGTCAGCCGAAGTCGCTCGCGTATTTTTATCGGTGTGAGAAAGTCAATAATTTTTTTATAAAATAAACAGCAGTTAACGTCACCTTGGATAGTTTACTAAAAAAAGAACACGAGCTAAATTAATTTATCATCTAAATAATGTATAAGATTCAAATCACATTTTGAAAGTTCTCCAGCAGAATGCATCGTATGTTGTATTTATGTATCATGAATGATTATAAGTAGATATTCTAGCATAGATTAAGCCCATTCCCTCGGTGCATCACAAATTTAAATATCAGATAGTTCGCGATCGTAATATAATACGAATAGCTATAACTGATACTGATCAATTTTAACTGTCACTACTTTTGTCGGATTTAATTTTTTCCGTAGCGTTGCGATGTCGTCATCTATCCTGACTAATTTTCGGAATTTCTGAAACACAAACAACATAGAAGAAAATATATACGTATACGGATATGTCTATCTATTATACAATATCTATAATTTATACGCAAACGTATTCTTGCCATTTCTTCAATATTTGAAAGATATAATTATCGCCATACCTCTCTCGTCGTGCCTGGAGTCACACACCATATGTAAATCATGTAGCCAGGAATGCACAGCATCGATGACAAGCCACTGAGCCATCCCAATAAATGACTCCACCATGGATATTCATAGGTGAGATATTTGACTGGTACAAATTTGATGACGTTGAAGGTGAATACACCCTGGAAGAACACGGATTTTGATAATGAAAATAATTTCCTGATGGATTAAAGCGATTTTCAATTGAGGAAGACGTGTAAAGCGGTGCTACCCACAATGCAGATAGCTGGAGTAGTAACTGTCCAGCATATCTTCCACCAGAAACAAGGATAGTAACCGATCATATCTCGGATACCGTCATAGAATCGATTCACACCAAATGCCCATGACACCGCAACGCATTCGAAGAACATTAGGAAGAGGAGACAGAAGCCGCTCACTGAGTACGAATCTATTAGTTGAAAGACGTACATTCCACCCTAGATAGTGAATTAGTTACAATAATTACACATTAGGTATGGGTATATGTTAGAGCGGTTCGAAAAATGACAAATTTTAGATATTTCATTGCTCGATACATTCTAATAGAAAATAAATTCTGCAAAAACTGAGATCTGAATGCAAACTGCCCGCGACCTCTTTTTGGGGCAAATAAGGTACCATAATGATCGAATGTATCGAAGAAGTGAAGTCGGAGAATAATTTAATCCAACATTATTAGATGTTAGTATTAATGGTAATTGAATTTTGACTAACTTCAGTCACGCAGGAAAGGCCGATGAGATAGGATAGAAGACAGACGATAGCTATGAAAATTTCCTTTCTTTTTCTCAGTAGTCGAGGCCATTCGTCTACTGCGGCTGTGACGAATCCTTCTACCGTACAGAACTGTAATAATTCATTAAAGTGCAGATTATGATTAGGATGAAATTTTTTATCCTATAATTTTCAGAAAACTTTCAAAGAATACATGTCTCTGTGTATTCAGTCTTTGCAAGAAAAATACAGCTATGCATATTTCAACGATACGAATAGTGATTTATCATCAACAAAGCAGATACATCTCGACTATCGCATTCTAAAGTATCTTCGATTACAATTAATTATTACAATTCATTTTTTATTCACCTGACTATCCAGTCCGATGAGAATAAGCATGAAAAAGAAGAGGCAGGACCACACAGGGGTTCCCGGTAGTTGTAATACTGCCGAGGGATACACCAGGAATGCTAGACCTGGACCTGTTTTAGAAATCGCGGAGTTTTTATCATTTGAAATTCATTTTCGTTGTGGCATCTGATGATTTCGTTGTAGCATTTTGATATTGAATCCCACTAATGACAATGATGGTCTAAAAATATTTACCCGAAGCTGCAACGTCTGCAACGGGCTTCTGTTGCTCGTGGGCCATGAAACCAACCACAGAGAATATGACTACTCCACTCAGCATACTTGTGCAAGAATTTATCGTGCACACTATAAGTGCATCTCTATTTAAATTGAATAAAAAAATCGATGAATTTACTATCATTATTACCAATAAAAATTAAGAATAAAAATAAAGAAATAGGTTCTAATAGTACCTAATAGTGAATCAACGTCGAGTAGAATTAGAAGCGTTACAAGTGTTTCAAAACCATTAGATATTATAACGTCAAAGCATCTCGGTAACAAAGAAGATTAAGCCCTAATTATAATATGAATCTCAATTATTTATACGACTCAATTTGAACTCACTTGTAAACGTTGTTGTTGAACTTGTTGTAACTACCGAGGGCGATCAGTGCGCCCACGCCCAAGGCGTAGGAGTAGAAAATTTGCGTTACGGCGTCGATCCAAACCTTTCCAAGTAAAAGTCAATTATTTAATACATCTTTAAGTGAGAGTAGCCGTGTCATACTGTTCTATAATAAAACGGTTATATTTCTAACAATTTTTTTTCCTGATAAATGTATCATTTGAAAATCATTTTGAGATAAAAATAAATAGAAAAAAAAACAACAAACAATTGAAACGCTGACCCTGTTAAACTACCTTGAGATTTTCGGGTAATTAATGCGTCATAGCGTGATTCTCGATTTAGATCATGCGGCTCCTAGGATTAGTATTCACCTCAGGCTCGCCAAGCTTTGACAGATTGGGCGTGACGTAGTACCTGAGACCTTCCATGGCTCCAGGTAAAGTGAGGCCTCTGACCAGCAGGACAGCCAGCAGAGCATACGGGAAGAGTGACGTAAAATAGACGACCTAGCAAACATCAAAAAATTAAGACGCAATTCTCATCCCACCACACATTGGAACGTGAGATGTATGCGAACACGAGAAAGTGAGATGCTGTTTGGATAGATATTCGTTTAAACTCTTCATTTGAAACGTTTTACTATTTGATATTTAGAAAATGGGTGCAATTACCTTCCCCGTCCATTTGACTCCTTTCCAAATGCAGAAATAGCACAGAATCCAAACGATTCCTAACGTCGCTGCTAGTTCCCATCTTATTCCACCGACGTGGTCAATACCATCAGAGATTTGTAGCGCTCGCCGCCTTCGAAAGAGTTCATTATTATTTAATAATCAATCATCAAGGTGCGCTAGATTATTCTCACATCGCTCGCTCATTTTTATCTGTAATGTTTCAAATTTCGAAAGGATGTTAGCGTTAACCGAAGAAACACCTACTCCCAGAACTCTTTGACCGGATCTTTGAGCAGGGTAGCAGTAATGTTCCCGATCTCAGTGTTACAAACTGTATCTTTTCCGTCAGACCAACAGTCTGCTTCCAAACGGTCCAAGGGAGTTATGCAGTAGCCCGTATTCCATGAGTTGTTGCACGACCTCCAGGGTACGTCTATCAAAAATGTTACAAAAATTACATAAAATGGTAAACGACACGAGTTCTTATACGAACTTACCAGATCCAAGAGATGCGAGGAAGTAGAATAAAGCCCAGGCCAATATCACTATGTAGTAAATGTTAGTCCAGCATGAGAGGACACAGGCAGCGTATCCAATCCCTGAATGAAAAATATGTCATGAAGTTATTCTATCGATATAAGTACTTCCGGGTCGAGTAGAAGTCGGACCTTTAAATATTGGAGCGATTTGGAATACCCCTAGCCCGCCTACGGTCATCATCTGACCCAGGGAAAGCTCCATGAAAAACATTGGCACGCCGGCAAGTGCCAAGGCGATAAAGTACGGCACCATGAAAGCACCGCCACCATTTTTGTAGCACAAATATGGGAAACGCCATAGATTTCCAAGACCAATTGCCAAGCCTACTACCGACAGGATAAACTCAACCTGGAAACGAAATGATAATTTATAAATGCATTTCTTTGTAGAGAAGAAATTGAACGACGGTGTGGTTCGTGAGAAAGGCTATGAATTAAGTGATTACGTGCAATCATGTTTATTACGTTATCACTTCCTTAATAGCGCTTTCGACTGAGAGATCTACTAAAAGAACTCATTGTTTCATCAGCGTGGGCTGTAGCATGGCACCCTTTGGCTAAATTCAATTATGGATGATCATAATAAATTACAGAAATTAAAGCGTCTGGAATGGGTCGTCAGCATCAATTCATTGTTTTGAATAAACTTCATGGCTTAATGATACCTTGCTATTCCAACTGCCTCTTTCTGGCAGATCTCCGTCTACTGGGACCTCGGTAGACTGAAGACACTGTATAGCTTCTGTCCGGAAATCCTCGTCCTTAGCGCCATTAGACAACCTCGAGGAAGGCTCAGCGAAAAGGGCTTTCAACTCCTGGACTGGGTCAATCGGTCTTCGGGGCAGCGGGCTCGTTCCCCTGTCCACGCGATTTCGACCCCCAGAGTCGTTTAATGATGGCATAGCTTAATTATGCACTGCTGACTCACGTCATGCTGGAAAATCTTAGGTTGTAGCAAAAAGGAATCTGAAATCGATTATTTCTCATCACTACTTATGTTAGTTCAATACTTCAATTTGTGAAAAGTGTCTTTCGCGAGTCCTTTCGTATTCAAATTCCTATGGCAGTTCTTTTGCGATCGGTTTTCTTATCTGGGGTTGATAAAGGTTAAACATATTCCACACTCTGAATCATTGCGTTACGGTGACAGTGCGGTATTTCCATTAACGTGTTTGTTTCATAGGTTTTCGAGCAAATCGTTTAAGCTCCGAAGTGATGCTGGTTTATGACAAGCATCAATGTTAGCTAGGCGTGACTACGTCGCGAATAGGGCCTTAATAAATTGTGATGGATGGATAAACGGACGGCCTGGACAGACAACGAGTCTCTTCCGGATACTGCAATCTGCAAGCACTCTATCTCTTTACTAGCTCTTCAAACGATTCTTTTATCGGATAGCCTTGTTCTACTTTTAACATGTAATTAATTTACTATCTGGAACTCGTTACTATCATTCTGTCTTGATTATGGACCCAAATTCTTTGGTTTATCAATTATTACCGCTATAAGAGGCTCCAGGCTTTGTTATATGCACCCATATCGTAGTATCAATATAACTACTGTTCAAATTGTGGTCAATTTAGGGGATGGTCTGATATACACTCCCTAAATCGTTGTCATACTTGTCGTGTTTTAACTGGCGAAAGCTGATGGATAATATATTTAGAAAAATTCATGAAAATTATTGAGAAATTCGGATTTCAACAAAATTGCGATAGATTTTGGAAAATGAAAAATGTTACTTTCTGCTCCATGCAAGAAAATATCGCGGCACACCGATTCGAGAAATCTCGAGCTATGGACAGATTGGGAGACTACACCTACCTTGACAGCCCTCTGTACAGTAGATGAATAAAAACTTGAGTTAGTTAGTGAAGTAGCTCCAGATTCTGAGCACAAGTTCACAGACACAGTGAGCAGCGAATTCTGATCGCCTAAGCTCCCTGTCCTAGAATGGGACGTCCCTCTGATCCCCTGGAACCCCTGGAACCTCAGAATCCGGTAGGCCCCTCATGACACCAAAGCACTATTCATTCATTCAACAGATTAATGCTTCAGTGTCACTCTATATTTAGGTCCACAACTGACGCCGAGGGCCTTTCAGTATGTGACGGTCTATGCAAGGTAATTGTTGGCTGCTGTTCGCTCATTGCTGATCGCTGATCACCCATCCCTCATTTAACTGCGAGAGGCCTTGGCGTATTTTTGCAGCTCCTTCAACACGCGTTACGCTTCTAGCGTTTGCAATTACCTGCGTATCAGGAAGCCTGAGCATTTTGATCGCTTTAGAAACAGAATATTTCGCAATTATTATTTTTTATAGAGTCTTTATGCGTGTATAATGACTATTAGCTTTCGCGGAAATTATGCGAGTAGATTTACTCGCTCTATGGAAATATGAAGTTTCATTTTTGAACGTGCATTGAATGAAATCTTCGACGAAGATATATACGACGTAGCTGCGACTCAAATTAGTCAAGGAATACGTAAACTGGACTTACGTCGAATCACGTAACCGCAGGCTAAAGACCTATGATCTCGATTACCAAGCGAATGCCAAGGTGAAGAACAAAGCCCAATTTGTAATAGTTTCGGAGACAATGCCCTTTGCGACAGGTTTTTTTCTCTTTCTCTCTTAATTCAGTAGATTTTTTTACGGAATCGTGGAAAGATAAGATAAAAAAAAAAGGTCACGTTCATTGTACACAGCGATGGATTTTTTTTTTCATTTTTCTTACAACTTTGATGCTTGATGTATTTATACAAGCAGGAAAGAGGATGATTAATTTGAAATACAAGCGAAAATTTAACCTGTGAGGCCACTAGCTTCTTGGGAATAATAAACGAGATGATAATATTACCTACAAGAATAGCAGAAGTTCAAGGCTCTAATCCTAGAACAACTTGGCAAATACGTGTCCCTCATACAAACTGATTTGAACCTTGCCATCGGTGATTAACGATTATGTTTTCTGCTTGAGTTTGCATCGAACATTGGGTCAGAATATAGCAAGGTATACAGAAAATGAATTGATGCAAGGAAAAATATTGTTACCCGAAAATGACTCAAGAACTCATATATGCCTTAAGGTCGGATATTTTGAGGAACGTTTAGAGCGAGATTGTGAGTCAATGAAATGTGGGCTCAACTTTCATACCTTTAATTTTTGGCGAGGTCCACTCGCCTATCTATTTTCATTATTCTTCCAAATCTTGAATTTATTTTTTTCTAAATGGTGAGTAAGAATGGAATGGGGCGTAAAAGGGTTGAAGACTCCTAGATGAATGACCTGCGCCGAGTAGAAACCAAAACTGGTAACTTTGACCGGTCCGGATTCCCTCACACTTTCTACGAAACGAAGGTCTCTTATTTTTCCTCGGCACAAGTATACAGTATCTATTGTACTATTGTCAATGTGAGGTCTATGTTTAAACATGAAATACGTGTGATGTCCGGTCACTCGATTGTCGACATGCTTAGTCTTCAGACTTATAAGATACACCGATAGCCAAGCGCATCACAGTTTGATTCGAACCATTCATTCTGCACGGAGCTGCAAAGTCGTACGTGATTTTGATGCTTTTCTACACTAACTGGTAATCCGTAACCATCGAATCATTTGTGTCCATCAATATAAACTTGGGGCCCGAAAATAAACCAAGAATCTTCTTAGACGTTTGAAAAGATGACCATTGGCGCCGAGGAACAAACGACAACGCCGTCCACCATCAGTGGTGGAAATCCTGTTATGTTATGGAAATACCCTAACATTGGTTAGTAATTTATATGGAACATCTTTTGCTATTTATTACAGAACAACTACCATTACAAAGATTATCATCTTATTTCATTATATTGTGCTTTTTGTATGCTGCTGTGATCGCTGTAATCAGTTTTGATAAACTGCAATTTTTCCGCTCTCTCTTTCCGTGAACTAAATCACAACATTCCTATGGGCAACGTCACAGCGGAATATTTATATGGGATAATTCAGTTATGTGACGGTCGATTGTGTGTTAAAATAATTGGATTTACGTGATCGGACGCGCCTGATCATTGTGATTCTATGTAGCGTGTCCTTCTGCGCATCGGACATGGTATGGTGTTGGCTCGATATTTCTCTCTTCGTGGACAGAAATCATTAATTAAAGTTCTTTTTCAATCAGGTTTCCTCCTGGCTGTAACCGGAATTTTGATCGGAGTATGGCTGTCGAAAGAAGTGCAAAGCTGGCGCAAGAAGCGGCTGAAACTTTTGAAGCTTGCTTCGAAGTTACCCGGACCGCCAGCTCTTCCATTAATCGGAAACGCGCTTCAATTTGCGTGCAGTCCAGACGGTAAGACCTTAAACAATGATACACGATTCCTAGGGATCGGTATGCAGGACGCACCTTGGGCAGGAGGTCTTCTGCAAAGAATATTAGCTCGAAAATTCATTGTGCGTCGAGTTTGTTTGTTGAACAAGTACATTGGCTAATACTTCGTTAGTCTTTCACTGCGATTGGCAATCGGCATGGCATTGAATCGTCTTTTTTAGAACGTGTGAAAAAATAGATTGTGATGCGATATACCATAAAAGAATGAAGCTACTTATAGAAATGATCGTTTCTTTTTATCCTCAGAAATACTGGACAGGGTTGTTGACATGTGCAGGCGCTATGATGCACCATTCCGATTCTGGCTGGGATCGAAGCTTATCGTGGTTCTAACAGAGCCTTGTGACATCGATGTTAGTCAGCTATTTCGGTGAACTGTTATGTGATCATTAGGTACGACGGCTGTAGACAGATTTTATTCACCTTCATTGTGATTACAGGTAATTCTCAACAGTTCAAAGGCAGCATACAAAGATCCCGTGTACCGTTTCATGGAGCCATTCATTGGACGCGGACTCGTAACCGGTTCAGGTATCTTGAGATTCTCATTTAATAGTATTACGATAATCGTACAGATTTTCTCATTTATCGATTGATTTAAGGTCCACCGCACAGAGCTCATCGCAGAGTTATCATGCCCATGTTAAATGGAAAAGTGTTAGATGCCTACGTGGAATACTTTGATCGTGGAAGTCTATGCTGCGCTGATCGCTTGGAGGAACTCGTTAACACTGGAGAGTTTGACGTATATCCTTTCATGGAGCATTGCACGATGGATATAATTTTAGGTGAGTAGATTCGTGGCAGAAATCCGAAAAAATTATTCATCACTTCATAGTTTAATAAATCAATCAATAATTGAAGACACGATAATGGGGACGCCTGGTACTGCACAGCAGGAGGGCTATAAGCAATTGGTGGAATGGACTAACAGGTATTTGGATTTATTACTTAGTACGAACGACTGAAAGGCGTTATATTTCTCAATGAATGCTTTTAAGTTTTACTCAATCATTTGCTCCTATAGAATGTACCAGCTCATTCATGCGCGGATGATGAAGCTCTGGCTGCATCCAGACTGGATCTACGCACGCACCACATACGGCGAGCAACAGACTACCGCTATGAGAGTTATTCGTCAATTTACAGAAACCGTGAGTCTTCCGAATTTTCAGAATTTCCCGTATGAAAATTAGCAGGTCTGTGAGTTCATCCGTTTGATGAAGCGACTGAATTTGGGGAAAGTCATATCGGAACAATTGTGTCGCGAAATCGAAATAACTTTGTAAGTAAATTGCACGAACAAAAAGTATTGTTATCATAACTTCCAGCTCATTGCGCGGAAGAAGAAAGAACATCACGCTTTGGCAAGAGGCTCTGTCATGGCAAATAGACCCAGACTAATGCTGCTCGAGCAGCTGATTGATCATGTGGAGAAGACTAACCTGATGGATGACGACCAACTGAGAGATGAGATATACACCGTTTTCACAGCCGTAATCAATTTTTTTTTCTGGTTTAGTCGGTACATTGAATAAAAATCGGCAAACATACCTTATCACCGATTTGAGGATCCCTTATTGTTTTAGGCGCAAGACACGACGGCGACTATTAGCTCTTTCGTATTTGTCATGCTGGGAATGCACCCAGAAATTCAGGTATATGCTAATAGATTTAGAGGCTTAATTCAGGTCGGACTAGGAGTTTATCACTTACTCAGCAGATATGTTTACTCGCAGGACAAGATACGAGCAGAGTTGGATGAAGTCCTGGGAGAAGGAAATATCACGACGGAAAGCCTCCCTGAGCTGAGGTACTTGGAAATCGTTATCAAGGAAACACTGCGTCTGTTTCCTATTGCACCTCTAATGGTGCGCGAACTGAGGGGCGAAGTAGACCTCGGTGAGATTTCTTGGGATTATTTCACATCAAGCATAAGTTTTCGCTTGAGTCCAATCATTCAGAACTCTCCGTATGATTCTGGCTTGTTACTGTTCGTAACTGTCGGAGCTTTTCGTTTGATTTTGGAAAGATTCCTTCTCATTTTTTCTTGAGACATTCATCAATATTCCCGCTTACCTACTCCGGCACAGAAGTCATGCGGATGTATTCCCATTTCACTAGTGCGCAAAGCAATTGACTAGACATGATTGTGAAATGATTTCTTTCCAGAGACTTGCACGTTGCCGGAAGGTTGTTCGGTCGTAATGGCACCGTATTTGACTCATCGTGACCCGAAGTATTGGGAGAACCCGGATAAATTCGATCCGAGTAGATTCACTCCGGAAAACTCGATTGGCAGGCATCCATACGCGTATCTGCCATTCAGCGGTGGCCTCAGAGGTTGCATCGGTAAGTTGTGGTCTTCTTGTCTCCTGCACCAGGGTTTAAGATGAGAAGACTTATGAACACCGTAAAACATTTTCAGGACAAAAATATGCCATGATGTGTATGAAAACTGTCGTCGCAAACATCGTACGGAGATATCGACTGACCTGTAGCAGCTCTTTGGACAAACTCAGACTGAAAACCGATATCTCAATCCGGTCCGTGGATGGCTATAAAATATCTATCACCAGGGTCTAAGCTCTACGATTTCTGTCTGCAGTCCAGAAAATCTCTGGATTATATTAAATTATTAGTAAATACATAGTTTATCGTTTAGCATATGTACGTTATGTTATGCATCAGAAATGGTGAATAAAGAAGGGTTTGCAACCTATTCGTTATATGTTTCGAAACCTAATTACTTCTAGCGTCAAGTGATCATCTATTATATGAAAGTCCATCCATGTCAGGCGAGACAAGTTTCTCACACCATGCTCTTCAAAATCATCGTAATTGGTTTTACAAATTTTACGAAACAAATAAATTCTTCAAATAATTTTTCGCTTTCCGTCACTTCTACTATTTCGGAAGTTGCACAGGGTTGAAGTTTGGCAAAAAGAGCTGCAAATCGAAGACACGATCTCTCCAAAACGGTCATACGTTTGGTTTCCTTCATTCTACAGTCTTTATTCAGTAGAAGCATTGAAATAGACTTCCATCCTTTGTATATTGATTCTCGCGATAACCAACATTTCTATTCATTATGCACAGTTGTATTATTTAAACATGATTTTCAAGGCGAGAACGCGCCTGGAAAATTTCGAAAAAATATGACCGTATTCCTTGATCAGATCTCTAAAAAACTAGCAATTTTCGAAATGTGAAACAGTGATTCATCGTATCATTGACAGTGCGTGATGACATTATAAAATGTACCACACATGATGTATGTTAATGCACCATTATGAATGTATTTGCAAATAAATGCCTTTATTGGCTTTCCAGCTTTTGACTAGGTATATCTCGCCGCTCTTATTTCTTTTTTCGAAATTAGATGCATGGAATGGAATGTGATGTTAGCGTTTTATTTTAGTTGATTCTTACAGGCAGAGGATTCAACGACGACCGCATGCTCTTTTGCCATACTGATGTTGGCTATACATCCTGCAATTCAGGTTCCCACGTTACTTTCTCAGAAACTACTCTTCTTCTTCTTCTTCTTGTTCTTCTTTCCTTGATGGTTATATCCCCTTGTGTGCAGAGAAATTCCTCTTCGACTATCGAATCGGTGTACTCACCAGCGATTTCATATTCGTAAGAGAAAGTAAGAGCAGAACTGACCGGAGTGCTTGGGAAATACAGTGCAACGGAAAATAAACTTTCCGAGCTCAAATATTTGAGCATGGTTATCAAAGAAACACTTCGTCTTTTTCCCATCTGCCCGGTGATGTTGCGTAAACTAACAGTGTCGTTCATCTTGGTGAGTTAACTAGGTAGCTTTTGAAAAGTCACATGATTACAAGATGATTCTTTTCTAGAATCCTCTACGTGGCTCCTCAGTGGTAATGTTTCCCGGTGATCCAGATTACTGGACAGATCCTGATCATTTCGAGACAGACGAATTCACGCCCGAAAACTCAGCAGGCAGGCATCCTCATGCTTACATATCATTCAGTGGTGAACTTAGAGGGTACATTGATGAGTCTTCACTTCGTGACTTTTTGCACCATATAGGTGATGCTAGAATCGAATTACATTAGTATTTCACGAACGTCCTCTGGCAAACGGTATGATATGTTTTATGTGACAACTATCGTGTCACATGTTATATGAAAGTCTGAAATTGTCCTTCGGTCTGTGAATGGCTATAAAAATATCAATGTTCAGAGAGTAGATTCGAGAATTTCGTTTCTATCAAGACCGGGGTAAAGAGCTTTCATTTATCTATGCTAAAAAATGCGTGAATCCACCCGATCTCTGAAGGTCTCAACAACTTGGAAAAGGAATCCATCGTACATTGAATGAATGTTGAGATTCGAATAGAATATAGCTGCAAGAGGCACGGTACAAAATTTAATGGCGTAAGTCATCGACTCGGAAGAATCCGTGGGATTTGGATAAATAGAGGTACATCGAAGGCCTGAGAGGATTAGTACTCATACGACCGCATCACCGGGCAACCGGACAGCGAAGTGTGAACGCGTTACGGAATTTTGTCGAATTTTTTAATTTAGTATCATCTCGAGTGCCGATTCATTACAAAAGCATCGATTGAATTGAAATTCGAAATAAAAAATGAACATTATCGAGTACTTGGCCCTATCTCTGGATTGTTGGGGTGAGTCCGCCTATTTCCATTTGTTCTCGTATCTTTGGTCTTTTACACCATAACGCGCAACCAGGGCACGTGTTCAGTTCTTGGATGCTATAGAAGAGGAAAAAAACAGAAAATGTTTCGTTGTATCGATACACTGTTCAAATGTATCGATATTTATGCACATTCGGTGATTTTATATGAAACGCGGAATGGTCTGTTTGCAAATACTGCTCAGTCTGAGAAATAAGGATCGAATCAATATATAGTGTAACTTTTCTGGGGTTGCTCGGATCGCGGCACTGAAGGTGATGCGATCCGGTAGTTACTTGTAAGTTCTTTATCTTGAATTTTTAATCAGGACTTCCCGAAATCGTAGATGTTAGACCCTAATACAGACTAGGGCGGAGCGAATCTCGCCGTAGCTGCCTCCCTCAGACCTGGATGCGGTAATCCGCACCAAGGCTGTATCAGACTTGGATCGGCGTTATCTCACCAAGACAGTACCCTGACTTGGATGCAGCTAGTGCATCAAAGCAGGCATCTGATCCGGGCAGCGTTTGCCTGACCGAAGCTGTATGTTAGCTATGGATTGATTAGTAGAATAAAGGAAAGAAAGATGTACTGAGATGGATTTTAGCTGATCAGTTAAATTATAATTTAATCTATAAAAATTACGAGCAAAAATAATACAAAAAGAAAATCGTTACAAAAGAAAAATATTAACCTAAGAGTTAAGTGCTAGGGAAATCTAAGTTTTTACAGTATTTTGTGTTTCGGCTAAGCCACGCAATAATCGTTATGAATGTATAAGTAAATAGTCAAGATGATGAAGGATAGAATACTAAATTTGAATTGAATAAATTGATTCTAGACGTAAGTTCCTGCTGTAGGATACTCCGTTTCGCAAAGTGATTCTAATAAGGCACCTGGGCTCTATGCCTGTCAGGTCCTGGCTAAGAGAAGAGTAGTGAGTCGCACCGGTGCTATACCTGGAATGCGCTGCTCTGCCGAGCAGCACCGCTCATTATATAGCGCCTTGTGACGTCAGTTGTTATGCGTGAAGGGGGATGCGCGATCGTCTCATGTATTCGTATCAGGCATAACGCCTGATACGTTACATTGCCCCCTTCAATCATCAGTTCTTCGGATGACGCTTGCAGTCAGATGTTCGGACGATGATTGACCAATTTTCAATAGTGAGTGAACTCTATAATCGTTTTAATCCGAGAGGATCGGTGACGTCGATGTCGGTTGGTATCTCTATTTCCTCGCGTCGGGGTTCTTTGGCCGGTGGTTTGGTGTCTCATCATCAGACAAGTCCAGTGTCCCAAAAAGTCGCAGCATGGATATTTTCCTACGATGCTCCTTTTTTTGCATTTTGGTCCATTCCGGTACATCAATTGGAGTCAATTTCCATGGAAGGTAAGTAGTTACTGTACCCGTCTTTATTGTCTCATCCGTGTTGCTATTGTCTGGTATATCCGTCATATTTGGTTGTTTTGTTTCAGGTCTAGGTAATTTCGTCATATTCAATGGGATGCTGATCGGCAGTGAAAATTTAACTGGTATCGGCTGTTCCTCCATTTCCATTGCATTTATCAGGTGGTCGATTGTTACCGGCGAGTTTTCCAATAATAATTCCGTGCTACCAGATACTCCAGGCAGAGTAAGTTTAGTTTTATCATGCCTTAGTCTTCTGTTGTTAGTTGCCGTCTGTATTCCTCTCCCTTTCACGTACCTTCCTTTTCCTGATAGAAATTTCCCGTTTGACGTGAGTATTTTATACTGATTGTTGTTTTCGTCAGAGTTTTCCAGGTTCTCCGTCTGGGTATCTTTATCCTGCACACTGGTGTACTCATACCGGAAAGAACTCATTTTGGCGAATACTTTCTGTGCTTCGGGGTGACTTTATTTATAGTCAACCAATGACATGTGTGACATCGGTGAATCTTCTTTTTCATTTCGTGTTTAGTGTCGTCAAATCGGTTCGTTTTGATTGTGTGTTCTTTAGTTGTCGTTTCTATTCTTCTCTCGAAGGTTCCAGATATTTCTTGAACATGTTTACATGGAATCTTCCACGCTCTTGCCCAGTAATCGGATTTTCTAGTATAAACGTTGCTTCCCCTATTCTGGTTTTTAATTTATATGGACCCTCATATAAAGTAAAGAATTTGGCTAGTTTTTTGTTTTTTGTATCTGATACGTTTAAAGCTCGTACTAGAACCATATCTCCTACATGAAACTTAATTATTCTATGTGTTTTATTAAATCTAGCGGCTCGCTTTAGCCCTTTACGCAATATATTACGTCTAACTAAACCTAGCTTTACTTCTTGTGATATCCTATTTTTATTTTTTATCAACCACTCTTCCCAAAATCTGGTTGGTGGTGTGCCTAGTTGGATTTCGCACGGACAGAATCCAGTCGTGTCATGGTACACTTCGTTTACGCAACACTCGATTACCTGGATCCAGTTTATCCATTGGGTGTGTTCACCTGTGAGAAAAGTTCTGAAAAATCTCCCTATTTCGCGATTGACTCGCTCAACGATATTGCCTTGAGGATGGCGGATGGATGAGAAAACTGGGGTAATCCCTTCCTCCTCTAATTTGTTCAACCACTTTGCCGAGGTAAACTGGGTACCATGGTCGAACTGGATCCTGTCCGGCTTCCCTAATTCTGGTATGTATTTTTCAAATATGCACCGAATAGTGGACTCCGCGTTCGCCGTTCTCATAGGGTATATTCGCACAAATTTGCTAAATGCATCGCATGCAACTAATATCCATCGATAATTTCCGCGACTCGCAGGTAACGGTCCAAAGAAATCTATAGAGACTAGGTCCCCTACGCCTTCCGGTACTATGTTCTGCATACTTGCATAACTATACGAATTAGGTACCTTACACCGTTGACATCGATCGCACCTCGCTAATTCCTGTCTAATTACTCGTGCAAATTTCGGTATGTAAAAGCTTTCTCTCAAGATGTGGTAGCATTTATTTGCTCCCGTATGTCCGTATATTTCATGACATTCTTTTATTAGAGTTTTTATCAAGGTATTGGGTACGTAAGCCTGCATGCGGCCCCCTGGTTCTATGTGATATAAAACCCCGTTAATTAATTTAAACCGTTTTTTGATTTTAATGTCCTCTGAGTTGATAATGTCGCTGATCTTATTATCCTGTCTTTGTAATACACCCAGTGACTCTAAGTTAGCCTTTAACTCGTCTGTCACCTCTTTAGCTAATGGTGCTATAATTACGATCTGATTTACCGACGCAGTACTTTCTTCTGTTTCAGGAGGATATCGACTCAGTATATCGGCAACTATATTATCCTTTCCCTTGATGTACTCAATATCAAATTCATAGGTTTGAATAAATAATATCCATCTAGTCAATCTTGAACTTAATAACCTACACGTATACAAGAATGTTAAAGCTTTGTGGTCGGTACGTATTGTCAATTTAGCTCCAAGTATGAACGTTCTAAATTTTCCCAACGCGAAAACAATAGCTAGGAGTTCTTTTTCGGATGTAAAATAATTCAATTCTGCTCCTTTTAATGTCCTGCTCGCGAAACCGACAATGCGTTCCTCCTGTTGCTCTGATAGTTGGTATAAAACTGCACCGATTGCATAATTACTGGCATCGCATTGTAAATAATATCTATGCTTCGGGTTCGGGTGGTGTATTACCATGCTGTTGCAAAATAAATTTTTTACTATTGTGAAATGCGCCATCATATCTTCATTCCACTCCCATCTAGATCCTTTCCTCACTAATTTCAAAAGTGGCGCGGTTGCCTCAGAATATTCTTTTGTAAATTTACTATAATAGTTGGTTAAACCCAAGAAAGCTTTTAACTGTTTTACGTTTTTCGGTACTGGGAAATTCTGTATTGCTTCAACCTTATCAGGTTGCGGACTAATCCCATGCTTGGTTATTCGGTGACCAAGAAAGTCTATTTCTTCTCGAAAGAACGTTGATTTGTTAAAATTTACCGTTAAATTATATTTTCTGAATGTTTCAAATAGTGATTTTAAGTGATCTAGATGCGACTGGAACGAATCAGATAGACACAAAATGTCGTCTACAAAATTAATTGTAAATAACTCATTTTCCTTTAATATCAAGTCTAGTGTTCTAATTAAACTGGCCAAGCTCGTGCTTAATCCATATGGTGTTACCGTAAACTGGTAGGTTTTCCCCTCGTGCATGAACGCAGTGAATTTCCTTGAATCTTTGTGCAACGGCACTTGCCAGAAACTAGCTGTTAAATCTAAGCTGGACATTACTGATGCATTCCCGCACTTCTGGAATAAAACCTCAGTTGGTTGCGCACAATCATGGTCAGGTACTATAAGTCGATTTATGAATCTTGCATCTAAAACGAGACGTATATCACCTGATTTCTTTGCTACGACTACAACTGGATTGACATACTCACTGTATGACCTTTCGATTACTCCAAGTTTCAGCATTTTTTGAATTTCTTGATTGACTTTATCACGGTACATAATCGGTATTGGATAGGATCTTTTCACGAATGGTCTATCTTCGTATATCTTGATCTTATGCTCGTAAACCGTGACTCGACCTGGGACTTTCTGAAATACGTCTCGGTACTCCAGGATAAGATTCTCAAAAGATTTTAACTCATCGACTCCTAGTACCTGACATTCAGATAGCTTGCACATGATCTCCTCATCGGTTATACCAAAATTGTCCTCCTCTGAGCTTATATTTGCAATTTTTAATGCTACAGCTCTGTTTTCTTGCTTGTGACTAGGTCCGTAAAGTTCAATGCTGTGTTTTTTACTGTTTATCTCGATGTTCAGCCTACCAAGTTTCAAATCAATATCCGTTTTCCATCGGTGGAAAATATCAATTCCTAATATGACCTCATGTTTTAATCCAGGCACGACGAGAAACCCCACCAGATCGTTGGTAATTCCAATTTTTACGCTAGCTAGGAACTGTTCCTTGATTTTTATCGGTTTGCCCCCTGCCGCTCCGGTAATCTGAAAGTTTACGACCGGTAGTTTTTCGCAATTTGCAAGCTGTTCACGAAATTTGTTATACCAACTATCCGAGACGCAGGTTACCTGACTGCCCGTATCAATCAAGGCTTTTACCTCTATGTCCTCGACCCTAATCGCTACTTCCGGACATGTGTTTGAATCCGTCGTTTCGTTGGATTCTTCCTCCGACAAGTATTCTTTCGGATCTTCAAAAGTATTTGAATTTGAACCGTTTATCGCAAAAACTTCCATAGTGCGCTGTGTCGGTACCGGTGTTATTGTGACCGGCACAGCGACATCTAGTTTTCCGATTCCGCGTTTGTTTCTACCGAATTTTGTTCGTCTATTGTCTCCTCACAATCTATCGAGTTTACATGACGACTTGTCCAGTTATTCGGTCTTGGACTCTGTGTTTGCGTACTTGGCTTATTGTTTTCGACCGTGTCGCCTAGCTTAGGTGTTATGCTATTGTAATCCGTTCGCCATGACACCTGTTTATCACGCGCTTCGCCACCTCGATAGTTTGATGGTGTTTGTCTGTTTGTGACCGTGATTCGACTTCGTGGAGCGTTTGATCGTCCACCAAATTGCAATTCATCAAGGAACGAGAGTAACGAATCGATGTCTTGGATGTTACGGCACCTAGCTGCTTCGACTACATTTTCGTTGAAATGTCGGGTAAGACTACGTACGATTTCACATTCTGGCATCCGCGGAACTAAACCCGTGGCTGACGCAAACTTACGGTTGGCGTATTCCGACCATGTTACTTTCGAGTCTTGGTTATAAAATCCGAATTCTATATCTTTTCTTAATTCTCTTTGCGTTTCTTCCCCCCAATATCTATTTAGGAACCGGGTCTTAAAAGAATCCCATGTGTTGATCACGTCGCGACGCGCAGTCCACCAGTCTTTCGCATCGTGACTTAGACTTTGGCCTACAAACTTTAAACATAGATCATCGCTGTCTGCGCCTATAACGGTAAAGTATTCTTCTAGTTCTCTAATAAATAAAGCAGGTCTCTCCCACGCTTTTCCACTATAATTTGGCATTCTGATATGTTTGCTTATGATGCTATTATAGTCGCTAGCTTGTCCATTGTTTCGAGTTCGAATTCGCCTAACCTCTAAATCAAAGTTTGTTTTCAAACTATCTTGTTTGTTTTCAATCTCTACAAACCTATCGATGTTAGCCTGATAGTTTTCTTTTACTTTATTATTTAGTTTATTCAAACTACCATTAAATTCGCTTCTTATATCTAGTTGACATGTTGTTAACTGTTCCTGATATAATATTAATTCTGAACAGTACTTTTCTTCTATTCCTTTGATGTTATTTTCTACTGATTCTATTTGTCTTTGATTAGATTGCTGTTGATCTTCTAATTTCCTTGTGATTCTAGTTTCGAACTTCGAATTTTCTTTTTCTACGTCTGACTTAAATATCATCATTTTACGTTCAACTGAAGCAAATTTCTCATCTAATTTTTTGTTTATCTGTTCTAGGATTTGAAGCATCATCGAATCGTTTGGACTTGCGGCTATTTTCTTTTCAGAGCTACTATCGGTCGGTTTATCAATAAACGCTTTGTCTAACTCAAACATGCCTCTGTCTTTGTCACGCCTACCTACGTTCTTATCCGTACTTTTCATGCTAAAATCCTTCTCTGAACCCTTTTTGGACATTGCTCCAGAATTTTGGCTTTCCATTTTAGTTTTGAAGTTAACTTTAAGATATTAATGATTCTAAATTTTTCTATTTTGACAAGGAGTCGTGCGTTGGCTCTAACTTTTACTTTTTAACAAAGGAAGCCCCACGTTGGGCGCCAAATGTAACTTTTCTGGGGTTGCTCGGATCGCGGCACTGAAGGTGATGCGATCCGGTAGTTACTTGTAAGTTCTTTATCTTGAATTTTTAATCAGGACTTCCCGAAATCGTAGATGTTAGACCCTAATACAGACTAGGGCGGAGCGAATCTCGCCGTAGCTGCCTCCCTCAGACCTGGATGCGGTAATCCGCACCAAGGCTGTATCAGACTTGGATCGGCGTTATCTCACCAAGACAGTACCCTGACTTGGATGCAGCTAGTGCATCAAAGCAGGCATCTGATCCGGGCAGCGTTTGCCTGACCGAAGCTGTATGTTAGCTATGGATTGATTAGTAGAATAAAGGAAAGAAAGATGTACTGAGATGGATTTTAGCTGATCAGTTAAATTATAATTTAATCTATAAAAATTACGAGCAAAAATAATACAAAAAGAAAATCGTTACAAAAGAAAAATATTAACCTAAGAGTTAAGTGCTAGGGAAATCTAAGTTTTTACAGTATTTTGTGTTTCGGCTAAGCCACGCAATAATCGTTATGAATGTATAAGTAAATAGTCAAGATGATGAAGGATAGAATACTAAATTTGAATTGAATAAATTGATTCTAGACGTAAGTTCCTGCTGTAGGATACTCCGTTTCGCAAAGTGATTCTAATAAGGCACCTGGGCTCTATGCCTGTCAGGTCCTGGCTAAGAGAAGAGTAGTGAGTCGCACCGGTGCTATACCTGGAATGCGCTGCTCTGCCGAGCAGCACCGCTCATTATATAGCGCCTTGTGACGTCAGTTGTTATGCGTGAAGGGGGATGCGCGATCGTCTCATGTATTCGTATCAGGCATAACGCCTGATACGTTACAATAGATTGAGATTTTTGATTCAGGAAGAGAAGACAATCCTCTTTTGTCCTCGTAGATATTAGCGACGGATTCAACTTCCTTCTCAGATTATCGAATTTCATCCAAAATTAATAGGAGTTGGATTTCAGTAACGTAACAATACGTTCTAAATTTCAAGTCGATACGGTCAATGGTTCGAAGGATTTCGTGATGCTCAGAGAGTGACTATACGAAGAAGAAGGAAAAGAAAATGTTTTTCGATCATTTAAATATCAAACGACGATTCCTTTGGACCATATTCAATTTTGTTTATTAAATCTCCTGTCCCTTCTAGGTTCTGTGGTTCTCGTCATCGGATCATTATTCGGCATTTGGCTCCTGAATGGTGGAGCAGAATGGTGTCAAAAGGAGTGGAGATTTTTAAAGAGTGCTGCAATGATGCCAGGGCCACCAGCTCTACCTTTAATTGGAAACGCACTTTCCTTTGCTTGCCAAGGCGATGGTAATGTACAATTTAATATAACCATACATATAATGACTCCAAAATGTCTCATGTCAATCCATATACGTACGCTGGGCCTTATCGCTTTCTATAATAGACCAATACAATTTCAATGTGTGTGATTGTTCTCAGATTTGTTGAACAGGATAATAGAATTGAGCCAGCCCTACGAATACCCATTTCGATTCTGGATGGGACCGAAGCTTTTTGTTGGAATAAGAAACCCTCGCGATATACAAGTGAGCATCGGCTCTTATTCGAAATCTCAAGACAGTAAAGAAAAATTACGTAAGATAGGAAGTGGATCCTATTTGCAATTGAATTTATGAATAATCATTTACTTGTTTTTTAGGTAGTTTTAAACAGCCCTATAGCAACACACAAGCCATACGAATATCGGTTCTTGGCATCGTACTTGGGCCCCGGTATAGTTACTGATTCAGGTATACGTCTCTCCGTTGACAAACATGACTTCAAACCTTTCCTATTTGCTGACTTACGAATTCTACCTGATGAGCTATACGCATGTCTAAAGAAATATGCAGCTCGAGTCTTATTAGCTTGTGCATCCGATATTTGAGGATTTGCTTCGGACTAACAAGGCAACGTTAATATCACATAGAATTCTTAAGTAATTTATGCATGTCTCCAAAAGGATCGAAAACGAATGAAATTAATGTCTTCATGGAAGCGAGTGAAGATATTTTCGTCTTTTTTTTTTTAACATACGTATGAGAGTGTTCTTTCATTTCACTAAATGGTTAACATTATCGCAATTATAATGTTTAGCAGGTAGCACCCAGATCTAGAGATATGTATGCTTTATACGTTATGAGGGAGACTTCGAATACACATGAGAAACTAAAATAAAATCTAAGCCGTTTATTTGTGATAATTACTAATAAATATATTCTTCTAAGATCAGGTCCGACCCATCGAGCCCACCGTAAGCTAATTATGCCCATGGTAAACGGAAAGGTATTAAGTACGTACTTGGATTGCTTTGACAAACACAGTCGACGATGTGTCGAGTGTTTGGAGAGCCGCGTTGACACTGGGGAATTTGACATAATACCTTTCATGGACGATTGTACCTTAGATATAATCTTAGGTGAGTTGATTGGTCTCTGATTTTTACCTAGATCGTAGTTTCTCCTATACAACACAACCGATCGGAATGAAACTTTGGGGATTACTGATTCGTTTCGGCAGAAAATGCCTAAGGATTTCGTTTTTTTTCTCATTTTCAAATATTTCCCACGGATTCAGTTATCATCAGAGAAATTGTGGAATTATTTACATTTACACTCGTTTTATTGGACCTTTGAAATACTTAGGCACTCGGCGGTGGCAAACCACACATTTTCGGTATCATCTCATCTCATCTTATGATGACCATTTCTTGATTGCAGAATCCATAATGGGAACTGCTAGTACTGCTCAAAATAACGGATACGAGGGCCTAATCGATTGTTCATCAAGGTAAAATAGGTTCTAATTAAGTTTATCCACATTGATAACGAGAGGTGACAAGCTTTTGTTCCATAGGGCAATTGGCTTGGCTCACGAGAGAACTATGAAGGCCTGGCTGCATCCGGACTGGATTTACGCTCGCACAAATTCCGGTATACAATATGCCAAAGCGATGAACGTTTTGCACGAATTTGCGGAGACTGTAAGTTATTATCTCGTATTCTTTTGCCTTTTTATTTTGACAAATTTTGGATCGGCGACAAACCTCTTACCGAGTGATCTGGTCGGGAGGTCAAAGGTCCCGGATACGGATCTGCATGATGCTCTTAAATATTGGATAATGTTCACGTGTATAATAATATTTGCTGTCTACGAATGGCTCCGCATAAATTTCAGCTTCTATGGTCGAATATTTATGTGTCTTTTCTTGTGTATACCAAGTTTTATGTCGATAGGATTTATTAGCACCAAGTGACGATCTCATACTAGCAAATATTACTTTTAGTTACTCGTTTTTGTGGATTTTTTAGGTTCTATTTTCGTCAAAATTATCGTGACGGAAAAGGATTGAAAAGGATGATAAATTCTACTAACTAAAAAAGAGATCATGTGGCCTGAAAAGTCCACAAAAATAAGTAAGTAAAAGCAATATTTGCTCGTCGGAGAACGTTGCTTGGTGCTAATAAACGCAATCGACATAAAACTTGGTATACACGAGAAAAGACACATAAATAATTAACTATAGAAGCTGAAATTCATGCGGAGTCAGTCGCATTGCTATATTTGCTCGTAACTCTTTGCCATTGGAATATTGCTATAAAATTTTAGATCAATAAATTGAATTCCAGTAAATAGTAAGATTTTTTTTCAGCTCGTTGCCCAGAAGACGGAGGAATATCATACCTTGAAAAGCAGCTCCTATAATTCTCCTGACAGGCAACGAGTGGCGGTTCTAGATCGATTGATCGCTTATAACGAGAAGTCCAATCTTATGGACACCAAACGATTGCGAGATGAAATATCCAACGTCTGGATGCCGGTAATAAATCAAAATGAGACGACAGAACAAGGCACATAGGATGTCGAAAAAATGACATATATTTCATTTTTCGTGTGCACGGTTGTGATTTTAGCTCACAGGGGTTGAAAAAGTTTCACGTATCATATCCTCAATATAATTTCACCTCATCCAGGGATTCACGTTTTTAAGTTACAATTTCAGGCCCAGGATCCCACGGCCCTTTCTTGCTCGTTTCTATTCTTGATGTTAGGGATGCACCCGGATGTCCAGGTTCGCATAAATTTCCTTTCAAATACCGATTGCGATTTCTGCAGAAATCTCTTATCTATCTGATTTTCATTTTCATAGGACAAGGTACGAGCAGAAGTAGGCGAAATAATAGGAGACGGAGACATTACACCGGAAAACATCTCTAAGCTAAAGTACCTGGAGATGGTTTTCAAGGAAACTGTCCGCCTATTTCCCGTAGGACCGGTAATATTGCGTGAATTGCAGGATGATTTAGACTTTGGTAAGTGCGGAATCCAGGGCCATCATAGGTTCTGTATATTCTATTCTCTTCAAAATTTGTGATACAATTGTCGAGATTCTAACGGCGGGGTGTTTTACCTTCAATAGAAACATGTACTGCGCCGGCAGGCTGTACCATCGCATTGCTGATGTACATGAGTCACCGTGATCCTAATCATTGGAAAGATCCAGAAAAATTTAACCCGGATAGATTTACACCGGAAAACTCAGTGGGCAGGCATCCCTACGCTTTTGTACCTTTCAGTGGAGGTATCAGAGGGTGCATTGGTAGGTTATAGCTTTTTGTTGGTTTATTATTCATCTGAATTAGTAACATGATTAGTGTCATCAAATTTTCAGGTCGACAGTACGCCACGATGCTAGTGAAAACCCTGGTGGCACGAGTTGTTCAAAAGTACAAAATAAGCAGCAGTGGATCTTTGGAAACCCTTCGACTCAAAGCTGGCGTTTCTATTCGGTCCATAGATGGCTACAAAGTTTCAATCACTACCGCATGACTTTACCCATCGTTTTTGTAGAAGTTGAAAGTATATTAAAGGATCTAGAAATAAAAGAATATTTTGCAAAAATCGAAATTTAGTTTCAAGATTATTTAGACACCCGCTAGTTTTGCTAACCGTGAACTTCCGTGGCTTTACTTTTCGAATGATTCTGGAGTCTGAATCCTCTCTAAATTTTTTGGAGCTAATGGTTGCTTTTTTTGAGTGAAACTTAACTCTTCTGGTTTGGACTCTGAATAAAGTAAATTTCAATTCTTTCGGTAAGGAGTGGCTCAATTTCAATCACTCTAAAAAATTTATTTTTAAGATTAAGCAAAATTCTTGGGGATTATCAATTCAAAAAGAACGTCTCATCAATGGGCAATATTTTCTCCAATTTAGCAGCCCTCGGGATTGTTTAGACGAAGCTAGAGTGATTCTCTGTATGCTTGAAGAGAGAGAGAGTTGGGCACGAGTTGACTATTCGAAATCCATATAATTATGGAGTAATCTAAAAATTAATAGATAGGTACTTTTTCGGGAAGGAGAGTGATGGGAAAAACAAGAGTGCATGGTTGTAGGAAAAAAAACGACTAATGTTTTTCGACCTCATAGTCTTCTTCGTGGGTACTGCCATTTTTTGAGAGTAAAGATTAAACCTTCTTGTGCGTTTTTGGATTTTGCAAAAAATGAATAGAGATGAAGGAAGGGGACCCAGTACAGGCTCATATAACGCCGCATTTTTTATTCCAGACCAGCCAAAAGCCAGATGGAGATAGCGAAGAAAAAAGTGAAATAACAATTAATTATGAATTATTGATACAGATAGAAGGAATTAGATTAGTTGAGATCAATCGATTTCGCTCCGGGACACAATCTCCTGGAACGTCAACATTATTCGATATATTTTAAAATATATGATAAATTCGTAGGGAGAAAGAGATCTACAAATAAATTCAAAAATTCATCTTGTACTTTGAAACTTGAAAGTTTCCTAGAATTCCAGGTATGTATAAATTCGTAGATCGAATCTCTGGCGATGTCAAATTTTCAGATCACTTTTTGAATTTGTATAGCTGCAGTTGTGTCACAGTATCGAGTCTCACGTTTTGCGTACAAGCATCGCTGTTTGCCCACTTCACAGAAATAATGCACCGCATTTTATCGAACGACTGCGATATTTTTGTCGACTGACGTTGCTCCTATCATTTGGTCAGCTGACAGGATGCATAACACCAGCTTGTACGAACTCCAAAGAAGAATCATCAGGAACGTATACTTTATCATATAGTGGAACACCATCAACCTGTAAATCCCAAATCTGGTTAGAAAGTAACTAGAAATAAGTGAAGCGGATTGAAGTGAATATTTTATTTAGACCTGGAACAAGTTCCCTGCGAAAGATAGACGGATAGATACATAGACAGCTACGGTTCGTTATGCCGTGGCCCGATATAGGCTGTGAGCCCAGGAACAATATAAGTCATAAATAGCAATTTAGCATATGAAGAGAAGAATAAACATTAAGGAACGAGATGGAAACACGAAGAAAAGAGTCCTCGCTGTCTCGATAAAGAAATAAATTTCTTACAAAACCATTCGCTTCCGAGCAGATGGAATGGTGCTTGGGTCATCCTTGAAGATGTATAATCGCAGCCCACGGACGTAGTTAGACATGTAACTGTCCCAGTCAAAGTTCGCCGTGGAGAAGAAAAAGGTCTTTTGATCTTCGACTGTGAGTCTATCCCAGAGCTCACGCGTGTTTTCGTTATGGAATTTCCAGGATTTTCGTGTAAAGTAAGAGGTCACCGCTATAAACTTGTGAATTTTCTTGTACAGCTTGAGCACCCTGAAAAAAGAGTTCACTTAAATCACATAAATAGAATGGTTCTGATTCCGATGCGTACGGATGCAACGTCAATCTTTCAGAATTATCGAATTATTCATCGTTTGCAATCGAGTCATACTCACTTGGGGCTTTGTCCGGTAATCAGGAGTCCCATGTCGATAATCAAAGCTGGTATAATATGTAAGAGAATCGTGAGTAAATTGTACAGCATGGTGTACTTCGGCAGGTAGAGTACGTATAGTACCACATGCTGCGCGTATAAGGAAACAAAAGTCCATATTTCAGACGGTACTCATTCCATTCCCCCCATGTCATGCCTTTATTATTGCAAGTCGCAATGTAGTTGTAAATTGGCGGCTGGGGTTCAACGTTTCTGCGCAATTTTCTCACAACATCAATTTTCCGAATCCATAAAAATTCAAGAATCTAACTATATCGTTTTAGAAACGGGTGGAGAAAATCTCATCACGTGATACTAGATCATCACAACATCAGTTTTGTACTCGCAACAAAAAGGATGGAAATCATTTTAAATTGATTAGGAAAGTTTAAGAAACAGGAATTGGTTAATTGCAGAAGAAATCGTTCGACTCACTTGTTGCTTGCTACGTCCCAAGCTGTAGCGATCAGTGCGTTTACTGTCAAATCAACGGGTATCAGTTCTGTGAGTTCTGTCGAACAATCGCTTCGCACGTTGAGCGTTCTTATCAAGCCGGCGAGTACCCCATAAGATATGCCTGATGGTCCAAAGATGTCGGTCCAGCCTTTCATCGGTTCATAGCAGGTCGAGACAACTGTAGGCAGTGTTAAAATGTTGTGGCACTTTGAAAAAAAAAAATCAGATACGCCGGGGCACAACGACCACGACAATCAAATGTCTTTTCACAGTAATCGAATCTTCCCTCCAAAGAATCTGGACGCCTCTTACATTAACTTAGTCTAGGAGAATTCGCTAGCCGTAGTATCGCAAACTTCATCTATTTTGTTGACGGCTATTTTTCTCCATGCTGCTCACCTATCGCTGGCCGGAATACACCGATAGGTAAGTGTGGTCCGTGTTCCTTAACGGTGGCTTCTGCTATTACGAACATCTTTGTCCTTCTTTCGACGCATGAGAAGATAAATTGGCGAAAATTCCGGCCAGCTTCTTAATAGTTTCTCATCCAGAACCTTTCCCAGGAATCCAATGGCACCTGTATAAAACAGAGGGATATTACGGATCCGACAACCTCAATGTCATGTGTTTCTCAAACTGAGAATTTGTAAGTTGGAATCAAATGTTCGCAGCATGTCGTCGACGGTCGAATAATTTTAAAGTCAATATAAATCGACGGATCGTTAATTTTCTGAAAATACATTTGTTCAAATGATCGCCAAGTCAGTTGCAAATTGGATGAAGACAAGTCAGATCTTTTAGCAGTTATGAAGACGTTTTGACGCAGGGTCATTTTCGATCACCGTCATTTGTGGAAAAGATGAAGAACACTATTGACCCTAGTCTATAGGAGATACCCATATTTTTTTTACCGAGCATGAACTTTGAAAAATGAAAATTCATTGTGTCTTCGTGACTTTTCGGGAATAGAATGAACGAAATGGTGAGGGCGAACCGGTATGTAGAATAAATTTTAGGCCTCATAATGAGTTATTGGTATTTATACAACGAACTCATTACTCAAAAAACAAACTTTAATCGATTCTATACAGTATGACTATATTATGTGCTATCATTGTAATTGATTGTGGCTTCTGGCTGGCCAAACGTAGTAAATAAAATATTGCTGTAAATGTAATATTGTAAAAAATAAAATCGTTGACCAATCGTTCACGAAAAATCCTCAAAATGATATAAATAAAAAGTGACTTTCAGTTCAGAAAACGATTATTCTGACAATACAGTTCCTGGGATATTTTTGCCCGAAGACGTTCATTCTAATTCTATTCTATCTTTCAGTATAAGCACTTAAAATATTTTGAAATGTATAAAAAGCGTTATATTTTTTGATAATTTCAGTTTTTGCCAGAATTATCAGTATTGAGTGCGGAGCTCGCAAAGCCGGATTCAGTTTGGACTGAAATTGAACTCAATTGAGTATTCAGGGTGGTGTAGTCCCAGTGAAAAATACCATTTATATTCGCATCCCGATGAATATTTAGCTAATAGATTTATTGATAGTAAAAAGTATTCAATTCTATTCCGTCCGATACATGACATGTGGCGTGATAGGATTCTCAATGACTGATATGTGCATCACTTATGACGTCTAAAAATATGCGGTTGACGCAAACCGTGGTCATCTATCTAATGTGGAATCTTTGCAAGGATATAAATGAATGGTGTTTGGCGTCGAGTATTGAAAAGATACAGGTGCCTATTTATTTGCGATGTTAGTTAACATAAATTAATAAAACTATGATTAGTGTCCGTCTGGAGCGTCTTTAATTATATCGTCGTTCGTTTTCTGTATTCGGTCGTCGTTCCAATATTCTCGTCTCACGTCTTTCGGCTTTTAGCGTTGTTCTTTTACTGCCCTTTCTGCGAATATGCAACCCCCAACTGCAGCCCATGCATCCTTATTCAGTCATAAATTATTCACACTTCTTTCACACATCAAGAGACTCCGTAGAGTTTCGCGCCAAGTTCATTAAAAAGAATTTTTGACGGCAGCTCTTCGGCGGAGTGGGAGAGCATGTTTCTTATTTTTCAAGCGTTATTGAAGTCGCTTTCAGGATGAACGCCTGATTTTCGGAATCAGGACCAATTCAGCTTTAATTTACGACCAAAATCAATATAATCGGTGCACGGATAGCCGATTACTGACGATTCACAAAATTGAGTGTATGTTTCATACATTTGACTCAATTCTTTTCGACTTAAGGTGCCACAGAGCTGCCGTCAATTCACAGTCTTTCGATAGATATATGTCATACCGAGACGTCAAATACGAGGAATTTCGTCGACAAATGGAATCTTATTAACAAGACGCAAATGGGTGAAATAAGTATTCCCGAAGCAACTGTCCATTTTTACAGGGCGCTTGCCCCCTGTAAGGAGTGATAGACGTTCCCATCTCCTAATCAAGTATACAGCGTTGCATTTTGGCTACCAATGTAGTTTATACCAATGAGTTTTTCTATCAAAGCTTCAGTGGTGCTTCCCCATGAGAGGGCGTTTTTCCTATTCAGTACTTGCATAGCTCGAATTGCATTAATCATTTCCTTCAAAAGATGAACAGAAGAAAGAATCAGCAGTGTTACTTTTTGGGTCAGCGGGTGATACGTCAAAGATTTTTAAATCTTAGGAAGATTATTTTGAGCCAGGATCACACCTGAAAACAGAGTTCTCAGGCGTGACTAGTTTAGGTTCGGATCAAAAGCGTGGCCAGGACGAGCTTAATCATACTTTACTGCACGGCGTGATCCTCAAAATACCGTATCTGCAGCATTTTTGATTGAAATTGAAGTGAATTTGGATTTCGTTAGGTCAATACTGAATAAATATCGATATAATAGCCATACCTTGCGATGCAAGTCCTTTATTCGATCACAGCCTCTGGAAAGACCTCTTGAACAACGGGGGGGAAGGGTTCCATTGCAGTCTTGCAGTATTGTCCCCTAACAATTTTGGAAGCGTATTTTATTATCGGCGTTTGTTAATCGCGGATGGTGACTTTGAATACTAGAACCACGCTGATGAGAGGTTTGCCTCATTTTTAAATCAAGGCGTTTCCGTAATTCACCGGATGTTCAAGACACAACCGTAAAGCTAAATCTTATTGCATTACTATTTTGGTTAACGAGATTTTGTTAACCGAATAGGCTTTTGAGTTTATACGCGAGTCTTCGCGGGTCGATTTTAGGGATGTTTTTATGGTAAGGGTAATGGATATTTCCGAATTGGATTTTTCTTAATTTATACGGACGGGATGTTTGATTTGAATGTTTTGGGATAACGCAAGGGATCTGAGATTCGTGTTGTGGGATTTCGTAGAAATCTACTCGGAGTGGTTCAACCAAAACTCTATTATCTGCTGGGTTACCCATGAATGTCTAGACGACTTACAAGTCGGTCGCAATACCCAGCTCTAGGTATAGCTTGTTAGATTGCTTTAGATTGATGCAGTGAATACGTCTCTGAATTAATTGAGGGATTGCGAAATTGAGTTCAGTCTGCGAATACGGGTGTTAATGAATTTGGCGAAATTTGTTTGATCGAATAATTATGTATTACGAAAAGAATAAGGGAAATTAAATGAGAGATTTATCATGAAGGTTTCAACGAGCAAGACGATTCGAGTATCCGAAACTCGGATTCTCGATATATTTCTGATATTATTCAAACATTTATCTATGCAAATCCAGTTTTTTCAATCTTAGGTAATATATCGAGATCCAAAATACAAACTGAATGATAAGTTAAATTATTTTAATCCTGAAGTGGTGATTTGAATAAACTTTATCCAGATGACTTGACCTTGTAAAAATGTTAACATTGATAATTCTATTAGATGTATGAGATGCAACCTACTCACGAAAATGAGTTACGGAGCTGTCGTATTCATTAGTGATAAATTACGTTCGCCTTACGAAGTAATGCTGTAATAGATGCTTATAAAAATAAAAATGTGTCTAGATACAAATTCAGATATGTGTGAATAAAATAGTTTCATATCTCACGATTGTTTCCAGAAATGGATTGATTGGGTACGCTTGATGCAGAGTTCTCTTATCTTTTCTACAGATTTCCCAAAGTATCTTCGGGACTGCAATCCTTTGCTTTGACCTTATCATTCAGTATGTTGAAGTACAATTAGGCATCATAGGTCGATAACCAGCCACCAGTCACCCAATGTTGTTTCAACCCTTGGCAGTCATTCTTCTTCCAGAAATCTCTGCTCACCTGTGAGTATCGAGACGGATTGCCTGCAGTGAAAATAAGAAGGTCTTGCGGTTTCGCAAATATTTAATCAGCCATGTTTTTCTTCTTTTATGATGAAGTCTGTATGAATTTTTGTCATTATTTTGAAATTTTATGTTGTAAGTAGAAAATGGCTTCTTCTTTTTCTTAGCAGGAAAATCTGATTTCATTATTGTGTATCTGCCCGTTCATTTAGGTGTTATCTGTGTAAGAAAGTAAGGAAGTTGATCTAATTGAATCACATCTAATGAATGAAATTACGGAAGAACTTATTTTTCAGATCGTTAACTCTAAATGAAATTTAGGACCTCAGATTTTGGTAATTATTCTTTATTTCGTCACCAACCAGTTTCAGATTTATGCAATTTACAAAATTAACAATAAGTAATACATGCTGTATGACCCGAAGATTCGCGTCCTTGGGCTACATTTGATTATTTATTATACATTATGTGATCAGTTAAAGCATAAAAATTCAACAATTCGGCTTTCTAAGGAGGGCCTAGGAGAGATTCGAAGGTGGACGTTGGCTTCACCTCGGCGTCTCAATTGCGTCGCCACGAACGTTAACAGAAAATATAAAATAGGAATTCAGATGCAAAACTCAACAATTAATAATTATGTAGCACCACACTCGCGAGGTCCATTGCAATCAGAATCGAACACGTGACCGAATCCTCAGGAAATGAGGAAAGAAGGAACAAGTGTAATCGGAGATTGGGAGATACAAAAATTAACAACAGACAAGGTGCACGTTACAGTGAAATTGCTAAATCACCACTTAATTTCGTTGAATTTTTGTATTTTGCGAAATTACAGTATCTCCGCCGCAAGCGATCGGGAAAGTCACACCCTAGTTATTGATACTTTGTAGCCATCTATAGATCGAATAGAGACGCCGACTTTGAGTTTCAGCGTTTCCAAAGAACCTTTGCTGCTTATTCTGTACTTTTGAAGAACTCTTGCCACCAATGTTTTTATAACCATGGTGGCGTACTGTTGACCTGGTAATGTGATGGCACTGATTATTTTAAGAGTTCATATTTTTGTACCTGAATAACGAAAGTCCATAACCTACCAATACACCCTCGAATACCACTGCTGAAAGGTACAAAAGCATAGCGATGCCTGCCCACAGAGTTTTCCGGTGTAAATCTTTCCGGATTGAATTTTTCCGGTTCAGTCCAGTAATTTGGATCACGGTGAGTCATGTACACCAACAATGCGATAGTACAGCCCTTCGGTGCAGTACATGTTTCTGATGTGGAAAACTTCTGTAATTATATAGTCATCCAAGATGGTCTGGCTTCGGCACTTACCAAACTCTAGATCGTCCTGGAGTTCACGGAATATCAACGGACCCACTGGGAATAAGCGGACAGTTTCCTTGAAGACCATCTCCAAGTACTTCAGCTTGGAGATATTTTCTACTGTGATGGCCTCGTCTCCTATAACTTCCCTTACTTCCGCTCTGGCCTTGTCCTATGAAGAAAACCATTCGACGAATCAGAAACTTGTACGGCAATGGAAATTTATATCTGGAATCACATTTATGCGTACCTGGATTCCTGGGTGCATTCCCAACATCAGTAATAGAAATGAGCTAGTAAGGGCGGTGGGATCCTGCGCCTGAAAATATAACGCCAAGACTTCTATCACTCTGCCAATACCGCGCCGAAGTCACAACCGTGCCCGAAAAAGAAAATCGCACATGGTGATTCATCTTTCCAGAGAACAAACTCGTCGATAAACAGTTCTTGTGCAATTTTGTTCAACATATTCTGATATTACTTGCTCTGTTGTCTTTTTAAAATCTTAAGGAATTTGTGAATCCCGAAATTGTGACCCCCTTGAGGCATTTATTATACTAATTAATTTCTTACCGGAATCCATATGTTGGCTATCTCATCTCTAAGTTGTTTATCGTCCATCAAATTAGTTTTCGCATTGTGAATGGTCAGCTTATCTAGAACAGCCGTTACCCGTCTGGCTGGAAAATCAGAACAGTTCTCCGATGCGTGATATTCTTTCTTCTTTGCAACAACGAACTGAGAAAATTATTTTGATGATGTAATTTTCTGGACGTAGTTTATTTATTGATCTGAAGTTCAGATTCTATTTAATTTATATTTAAGCAAACTCAGAAAAATCAACATGCAATTTATGCATAACTGATTATATACTGACTGATTCAATCGTTCATAAATTGTTAGCTGACTAACCCGACGCATGTCATTCGGAAGCTATACAAATGGGTTCGAAGATCAGCAACTGTCGAATGAAATACGATGCTTGAAGGGTTAAATACTCACAGTTTCCGCGAATTCATGTAAAACGCTCATCGCACTAGCAAATTGTCGGCCAGGGCTTGTGCGCGTGTAGATCCAGTCTGGATGTAACCAGGCCTTCATCCCCCTCTCGTGAGCTAGTCCGATTGCTCTGGAAAATACAGAAACATACATCAGTTGCCAGGACGGCCGATACTCATCCGAAGTAACGGATGTAATTTATTTCAATTTCATTTCATTTGAACCGGTTCAAATGTTTGAGTTTCTGAGAGAAAAGATTAGGAAGAGTAATCGTGACTCCTATTATCGACAGATTCTGAGAGAACCATGCATCCAAGCATCGTTTGAGAAGTGACAAGAAATTCCCAAATCTGACCTTAAATGAACTTATACCTTGTAGAACAATCGATCACGCCTTTGTATCCATCATTTTGAGCGGTACCATCAGTTCCCATAATGGTTTCTAAAATAAAATTATGACCGTCAACCATATGAGGTGAAAATCTACGAGCCAATCTATAACTTACCTAGAATTATATCTAGGGTACAATTATCCATGAAATGCATTATGTCGAATTCCCCAGTGTCAACGCGATCCTCTAAGCACTCCACACATCGTTGACTTTGGCGGTCAAAGCACTCTAAATACGTATTTAATGCTCTCCCATTTACCATGGGCAAAATCAATTTGCGCTGAGCCTTATGCGTGGAACCTAAAAAAGATTTGTCTTTTTGTAAATAGATTCCGCGATTATCAGTTGATAAAAAATAATTCTACATGGCAGCATCTCGGCTTTGTTATTAAACATATATGTATATCAACAACAAGGCACAGCTGATTTAGTGGAAAAGGTGGTTATATGGATCCCCTCGATATCTTCGCAATCTAACACTTCTATGATAGTTGGTTGTTTATAGCAGCCATGTCTTACTGTGCAATAAAGTTTTTCCAAGCACAGAAATTACATACCAGAATGAGTGACAATACCAGGTCCCAAATACGCTGCCAAAAAGCGATATTCATACGGCTTATTCGTGGCTATTGGACTATTCATAACCACCTGAAAAAAGTAGGGCATCGAGGGTGGATATAGTACATTATTATATAATATATACCGTCATCTCTAGTCATCCTGTGACAAATTCAACAACTATATTAAATATCACTTAGGTAATTTTTTTGGCCGTGAAAATGTGAGAAAATGATCTACTCACTTCGATGTCACGTGGATTCCTCACTGCTACGACAAGCTTTGTTCCCATCCAGAAACGAAAAGGGACATCGTACGGTTGGCTTAACTTTATTATTTTCTTCAACAAATCTGAGAACAAACAAGTCAACTAAGTACAGTTACCATTTTACGGCCTAAATTTTTTTTTTCGTCTAAATACAGCAGATTTTAGTCTCTTAACGGTAGTTTTCCCTGTTTGCAGCATGAATTTCTCATTTTCCAGTGGTTTACAGTAAAAACTACTGCTTGCACAGTGCTTTCTGCGCTTTTTTTCGCTTCGTGTTCCAATGGAACAAATTATAATTTTATCTACTAGACTGTGTATTACCATCGCCTTTGCAGGCAAAATCGAGTGCATTTCCAACTAACGGAAGAGCTGGTGGGCCCGGCATCATTGCAGCACTCGACATAAATTTCCACTGCCTTTGACACCATTTATGTCCACCATTCAATAGCCATAGTCCAAGCAAAGTGCCAATGGTGACTGCCAGAGTTTCTGAAAGCAAACAGGACTTGATTACGAATGTAATTGCGAGAAATATATGAAAAATATTGGTCGACCCGTACTTCCCAAAAAGATGCGCGGAGATATTCCGCATGCTTTCAATTTTTAATAGTCTCATATTCATACAATATAGTGAAAATATTCAATTCGCTTCCAACGACGGGTATTTCATACTTTTCAATGATGTTACGAGCATTCCTGTGATTGAACAGTCTTAAACATCATTGATTTTACAATACATCGTTTTGCGGGAAAGTGGGAAAAATAAGAACAATTTTGACAGTAATAAGTTATACCTTGCACGGGTGTAATGTGAAAGAATGACACTCGTTGCGTAGCGTGTAACTACTGCAAATGTTACTTACTCCAATAATCCAAGAATACAGGAATTTCTTCGATAAAGCGCATTTTCTATTTTGACACAACACGTGAAAGTGCTTCCTCGATCTAGTATTAGAAAGTTTCTGATTTCCTGTACGCAACTCTGTTCATACTTCACTGTGAGATTGCAGTTCGCACAGTATTGGCGTAAATCACGTAATGTACCTCTATTTATCCGGATCCCACGCTACTTATCATGCCTGTAGATTGTCTGTACCATTCATCATATTATATTATGCAAATTATGAAAACAGATTAACATATTTGGTCGAAAACGAAAATCTGCAGTTATTTAAGGCCTATACAAGCCTAAAATTTATCTAGATTCAACGGAGTAATTCTGACCCACATTTTAGGGCAAAATCATCGAAAATTCTCATTTTTTACGGGAACGACACTCGATATCATCATCGACATAATATCCTCGAATTGTTTATGGAAAGACCGAGTTTTGGAAATTTTTTTTTGTCAACCACAAGTATGAAAACGTATGCAAGACTCCATAGATTATACACGATAAACCTAATAAGTTTCGAAAATGCAGCTGATGTTGTTGTGTGCTTGCATGGTGACTCCACTGATTTGTGAGAAATTCTTTTCCGTGAAACACGTGGGTCGATATTGATGACTATGTCAAACGTTGATGTAACTAATCGGGTAGTTACTAAACAGGTAATACTGTTGACAATCCTTATTTTGTTTTTGATATTCGTCAACTCGTACTATAGATACAGTTATGAATTAAAAAAAAATGTGCCGAATGACAAGGGACACTTATGTTACGCGAGATTTACTAGATAGATCGAAATAATTACTAACATTTTTTGTTCGTGAATAATCAACAAAATTTTCGATTAGCAAAGATTTTGGTCATATTGATGGGTACGCTTTACATTAATCGGATATATTTACACTAGGGGTGTGCGGATAATTCCCAAATTCAAACTAATCGATTTGACATTCAAAGTTATCTAAGAACATTTAATATTCAAATTTGAACACGAATTACTGAACCAAATTTCAGTCAGTTTGTAGTTTTTATCAACCCGGAACGATTAGACTTCCTAGGCGCGGCCATGAATTTAGGGGGATCTACAGGGGCTATAGCCTTGAGCCCCGCAAGCTCAAGGACCCCCAAAAGTGCCACTCGCACTTTCAAAAGAACATTTGAAGGATTTTTGAAAACGGATTACTGAATGAAATTCCGGTTACGCTTTTTTTTTCATTTTGCATCCACAGAAAACAATGTATATAATTTAAAATGTGATATCAATATTATTATCAAAATATTAATTTTATCATTTATTGATATAGTACTTCTCTCGATTCACTGCCGTGAATCTTTATTCGAGGACGACGCTAAAAGCTAGGTGTTTTTCTTTGGGGATTAGTTTTAGTCTAGTTAATGTCAGATAATGAAGAATGAAAGACTAAGAAATAAACTGAATGATGAACGATATTAGTTGAATTTTGAGGCGGCAGCTTGAATAAACATTATTTAGCTGATTCGGGATTGTAAAAAATATCAACATTAAAAATTCTATTAGATGTATGATATGTTTATATCCTGCTCGTAAGCATGAATGTCAAACATTGAGGGTAAAGACGTGCGTAAAATATGGGCATTTTGATGCGTGATGGTAGTGATTGTATTAAGTAGTAATGAATTACAATCGTTTATTAATGCAGTAGCCTCTCGTTAAGTAGGTGCCTACGGGGCAGTGCTGTAATAGATACTTATGAAATTATCTTGATGCGGATTATACCTCTACAAGTACCGAGATATATTGATAGATTCTGATTATGATAAACTGAAATTTGATTTTTTTTTTCATGCGGATTACAAAACACGAGAGGAATACATTTTTGCGCTCCTTCAGATATCAATCATTTATTCAGGAATATCATGGTTGCATCGAGAAATGAATCGATTGAAAATCTACTTGAATGCCGAGTTTTCTCAACTCTTTTACATATTCCCTACAGAAGATACTATAAAAAATAACGTATCTAGATTAGGATGAGCCATTTCAGGAGTGAATCTTGTGTTTTCGGTCTTATTTGAAAAACTCCCTAGAATAAGGCTAAAGAGAAATGTTCGCGAAAGAAGAACGCTAGTCAAGAAAAGCTTGAATAATGAATTATGAGGCTTTCCGTTTCATCCTGCCTGGTAGAAAAATTCAATTGAACTCCGTTCAAAACGATTAGATTTGAATGATTTCACATCATTTTGAATCGCTTTAATCGTAATTCAATCAGTTTTAATGTTGACCAATTGTACGACGACCAGAGACAATAAATTGGAAGTATGGATCCAATGCCAATGAGCTGTAAAGTAGGTATATACGACGATTGAGAAGACCAAAAATCTGAACAAATCGCAAGCCAATTTATTCAGGAAATTACAACAATACCACGTGCACATGTCCATAAATCAGACGTGTAATACAGTTAGTTACCTTAATAATCATGATCTATCAATAAATGTATATATTGATAAATGAAGACGTATGTACCTAATTAATCTATTATAACTGCTAATGACCACGCGCCTCATAAGACCAAAATATTATATTTTGAACCCTTTCATATACTCTTAATTGTTATAGGTACAGTCATCTTCTGAGTAGGTATTTACATGTCATACATCTAATAGAATGTTAGCTGTTAACATTTCCACGAGGTCGAATCGGCTGGATAAATTGTATTCAAGTCACTTCATGTTTTGAATCATTTTACTCATCATTCTTGCAATATATCTTTTCAACCCCTTTCGACCATTCAACCCGGGGATCCAAAAGCTACGTTTGCATAAATGGGTACCTATCCTGATAGTAATAGCATAAATATTGATCTTAATCAGCATTCAATGCATATAGTAGGTAATATTCGCAATTAATTATATTCGCGTCATTTCTGACGTGTACAAAATATCCGATTAATGTAAAACGTGGTCATTAATTACATTTTGGCTGATTCGTTCATCATTCATAAACAAATATGTCCTCGTCATTAATTATGCCTATCTGTCCGGCAATATTGACGTAACGAGTGTCCCTTGTCGTTTGATATTTCGATAAATTGAATCACTCATGTTTTATTCCAACAATATTTAAAATAATCGTAAATATAGTTGGATCTATTACGTGAGTGCACATATGTATATGTTTATGTTTGTATGTACGTATATCAAAGACGGAATAAGATTAATTGTCATCATTATGGTTTGTTCTGTAGGAACGAACCGATCGGTTGATTCGACCTTTGTATTATGATCATAGACCGTGTTTCACAGAAACAGAATTTTACACAATTGTAGTCATGCAAGCACTGCACGCATACAACTATATAGTACCTAATCATATAGCTGCATTCTTCCAAACTTACTGTAACTAACAATAGAATATTGTTTATATTGTAATCCGTGGAATATTATAGATTATAGGCAGTAGAATTATTTGTTAAACGTTTTTATTATTATCATATTCTGTTGAAATATAATTCAGCATTTTAGGATGTAATTATCATTCTGTTTTCTATTCGCAAACGATTATATAACAGTGGATAAAAAGATCAGACGGGTATCGCAGCGAAGATTGGCAAAGGTTTAAAAACTGTTCGAGAATATTACATCATACCGATTCTAAAAATAAGGAAAGAAATGCAATCCACTTTCATGAATCGATTATCAAGTGACTCGTAGAAATTATGATTGATTTAAAGGCAAATTGGTTTTTGAGAAGAAAACTGCCAGCCTAAGAGATCATTAAATAGAAATATTCCACTTTGATCGAATGGTAAAATTATTTCGTAGAAAATCTTGGGTTTCAATTCACTGTTACGGTTTGCTGATTGGATAACGAATTGAAGATGTTTTACTTTCCAAATAAACTCTCAAGTATCTACCTTGGATTGGGGTTGTGAGACTACTTATTATAAACGAATAATTAGTCTTATAGAGGGTGCTCCGTTTTAATCGCCCCAGGCGAACATCTCAAAAACTACAAGTTATACAAGAAAAAGTTTCATACATAACTTAGAGGGTTTCGAGGGGAAAATATAATACTGGCATGTGTTGACTTGTGGACTTCGCTACTTTCGAGACTTCGCAAATAACTCCGGATTTTAGATAGGGAACACATATTTTGCTTGGGCGAAGCTGATAGCAAGATCAAAGACCAATTCAAATACGAAATTCAAAAAAAATTAGAAAACAAAATATTTTGCAAAAAAAATTTGCAAATTTTTCTTTTTCGCAAAAGTTTTTTTTTTTCTTTCTGTCCCTAGCTCTCGCACATATTCGTTGTTTATTACCCTCGCTAACAATTTTTTTGGCAAAATTTTAAATTGAAAAGTTTGAGTATTTTTTAAATATTCGCCTCGGACGATTAAAATGGACCACCCCGTATACTGATTAGTTTAGATTCTTATAAGAACTTTAAAATTCTTCAACTTTTTGCATTAATGACATTTGCGCGAGATTTTCTGTCGGTATAAAATTAATAGTAATAGTATAGTAATGGTTTTAATATAAGTAATAAAATAGATTTAAACTACAGTCCAGGAGACAGCCTTGGCACAAAAGCACGAGATTAATCATATTTAGAGATAGTCCACAGCCCCGGTGATGTAGAAAAGTTATTGGTAATAAGTACCTGGAAATTTACAAATTATCTAATGAACTATTTATTTATTCTTCATTTTTATTATCATAACATCTCGACATTAAATTCATGAATTTTTAACCAGTGGTAAAAATATATAAAGAAAAGCTGTAATGGTTGATGTGTAAAATACCGAATAAGATGAAGATTTTTTTAATCAATCTTTTATTCAAATAACAAATCTCAAAATGGTTGAGTATAGAAACACACGTCTGAAATTATATATAAAGTTTAGAAAAAAAATGAAATAAAAGACTAAATGTAGAAATAAATCTGTTGGAAAGAGATTACCAGTGTCGCATGCACCGTTATAATATTCATTCACATACATATTTTTATCAGATTAAAGTACAAATATTTACATTATAATAATGGAAATTATATTGCTGGTATATGGCACGTTTAAATCGGGTTTATAGGCTGTTTAAAATAGGAAGAAAAAAAAAAGAACAAAAACAAAAATTAATTTTTATATCAACGTATAAAGTAGTTGGTAAAAAATACATCAATTCTAATTTATTGTAAAACATAAATTATGGTAAATTTTTGTAATACTGATCCATTCTAATCCCAATTCCTGGTTAAGTGAGTGTTTTTACAAGAATTTTCTACTGTTTCATTATCAGAGTAATACTTAGGTTTACTTCTGCAATGATACGGGCCATTTGATACATAATTACATAGAGCTGTAATTAGTATTAAAATTATTAACCCATGTTTTTACTTCAACACACACGCACCAAATTTTGGCAATTCAAAAACAGCCTATTTTATCTCATGATTATGGTCCAAGTGTTCGATATCTGACACTCTAGCGCTGCTTCCAGTACGCTAACAAATACGATATAATAATAAGAGAAAGAAAATCAAGTTTATATCACAACACCGACAAACTACTGAGTATTCACAATGGCACAGCTTATGTAATTAGTCGAATTTTGAAACCGAAAAGAATTTCAACAAAGTATGGAAAAAACAGGGCTACGACTTCTTATACAATTTCAATTGTTTCGCTACTGCCATACCTAATTGTGTGATGCCAGTTCAAAGAATGATAAGCCTGCCAACAACAATTTTGAACTCACGTTAATAAAAGCTGCCCTAAAGGACAGCTCAAACCAAAATAGTTGGTTTCTATAAGTTTTCAGCAAGAAATCTGATACCAAAAGTCTTCATTCAATTACAGTAAACGGTTTTTCCTCATAAAAACGAAATGAAACCAATCACGAGATTCTTGAATTGGTTACTTCTGATCCATGTATTGTGGTGCATTACCTGTGAATAAACATTACATGAGATCGGGAGGTGGCCTTTGAAAAGCAATACTAGCTACTGATAAGCTGCATAAGCAGGCTGTGATCACCCCTAATACTATGTAAACAGAAGTGATGAGCCAAAAGGCAAATAAATATAAAGTTTTGTTGCAGTATTTTCCTCTGGATGGATCGTAGTTCGGTTCAAATTCCTTGTACACCCACATCGAGCCTGATACAAAAAAATAAAGTTTCCACATATTATATTGTGAAATGAACATGATACGTGTCATGACACAGAATTGATAAATGGCAAAATATAAACATTCTTGCTTTATTACTCACCAATAATAAACCAGCCAAGCATAAAGCAGTTAATCAAGGTCTGGGTAGAAGATTGTCTCATTCTTTCTTCGTCTCTTTCTTCTTGCCGTTCGCGTACTCTCACAGAAAGATGTAACAACTGTTTAAAAACTCCAATCCCACCCCCGACTAATAAATATACCGGAATGTATTCCCCCTGTGGACAATCGTACAAATATAATCCGCCGATTACCATCATACAAATTGGAACAACTATCGTCACACCTAGGATAATCGTGCACCCAACTGAAAAATAGAAAGAGAAAAATATCAAGATTATTATGTCGAGTATTTTATCTGGTCATTTATTATAACTAAGAAATATTAATGAGTAGCTTATTCTACTTGTTTTGGAAAACATGTCTTGGAACAAAGAATTTTACTGCTGATAATCTTCCTTTCTCAGATTCTTCTGTATCGGATAATCACTGCAAAGAAGAGGGAGTAAGTTTGCAGCGAGTAGCGAAGGCCGAATATTTAATCTGCCGTTTAAAATCTGATCACATACTCAAGCTAGCAAGACACTAGAGTGTATATGGTTATGGAAAGAAACAATTAGACATTGTAGAATAACGATGATAAGGAATAATAAGTAAGAAATAATCAGTGGGCTGAATAAATAGACGCATATAGAAGGTATTTTAATTATGTAAATACTTAACAGGAAGTGAGAAGCTATAAATTTCGTTATGAATAAGTTACTTTAAACTTATACTCACTTGTACCCAGTAAAAGAACAATGATATTTTTAATGAAGTCGAATACACCCTTCGAAGCCTTGTGAGCTTCTCTCATTCTACCAAACAAAGAATCGTAGGATGGTGGTGGTGCTGAAAGTGGAAGAAACAAATAAATAATATACCTGTTCAAATAACAATCTTTGTTATCACGGTAAAATACTATCTTTACATTCGATCTCTCAATTGATTGTTAGATCGTTACTTTCAAAAAATGTAATATACTCATCACAATAATTTACTGAAAGTCTAGTAAACCCTTATTCAACTATCATTTAATGATTTCTCATTGCTCAGGGTGTCTACAGTTTGTCTATTTTGATTGCAAAGAACATTTATGGCCATTCTAAATGCCTTTTTAGAAAATAGATTTGTCTCTTATTTTGTCACTATTCTATGCATTAAAGAGAAATGTAATGACTGCGTCTCTTGTTTCTAATTCACTTCATATTGTATGAATATCCCCAGTTCAAATTATCAATCAAGTATTACTAATCCTCAAATGAAAGTATTACTTAATGGTTCATAGAACTCAAGGCCGTCGAGAGCTACTATGTTATGAGTTAACATTCTTTCCTTCAAAACCAATGATGAAAAATTAAAAAAATGACTATAGTCTACTAAGTTTACGGAATTATTCATCCAAATGCACATCCCCTGTTTTACCCCATATTACTAAGGTGCTAATTCACCCGAAAAGGTTCAAAAACCGTGCAAATAATCAATATGAGATAAACGGATGAATTGGACCAGGGATACCTCAATTTTGATAAAAAGGTTCTTGATTTCAGCGATCAGAACAATAAAAAATTAACTGAATATTTTCCAAAACGGGTTTTTACCTATCTAGATTATTCTCACAAATCTTAGATTCTGTCAAATCATTGACGCCTCATTAATCTACAACCAAACAAGGATGCAAATTTTCTAAAAACAATTTGGTTGAATAATTCCACAAATCTCACGAATTAATTTTAAAAGAACTTGAAGTTTGTGATGCCAGGAGTTTTTTAAACACCTAAATATTCGAAATATAAGCAAAATTTATGCTTCTTGAATCACAGATATTGAGTTTGTGGGTTAAAACCTTTCCGATTCATTTGTAGATGCGATTTGAAGAGCTTTTTTTGATTCATAAGCTTTATTCCCATGGCATGAATTAATTCGCTATTTTGGTCGATTCATCTGTACAAGTATCTTAAGCATAATATCATTTCATATACCATTAGGATCTATAGCTTCTTCATAAGAAGGTGGTGCTCCTCGATCACTGGCCAAAACGGACGGGTGGCCAATTGGAAGGTTTATATTATGATAGGACGGTGGTGGGTTACAGGTGATTGGTATAATCTGAGGAGTAGTTCCTGGATTAACTCCTCCATTAACCACAGGGGTATTATTCCCCTGATTGATCGGGCTCAGCGGCATTTCTTCGCGAGTTTCCGGTGCACGCTTCCAATCCATACACCCAGCATTCAAAACAATCAGTTGCAGTATCTACGGCTAGTATCTGGTGGGAAAATACCAAAAAGAACAAAAAATAAATAAAAAAAAAAAAAGTAAATTTTTATATTGTTTGAAGAGAATTTCGAAGCATGAAAATAAACGATACTTTCTCTATTATTAGTAAGTTTACATTTTTCTTCAACAATGATTATATGTTGTACAGGATATATAGAAGAATATTTGTAAAATTAAAAGCCGGTCTTGTAAACAATTACCTTGCAGCTACAAGGCTGTGATAACTGCTGTCACAACTGTCACACCCCCGTACGGCTATCGAGCATAAGTTTCACATTTCATGATCCCTTCTACGTCCTAGTTGGCATTATAATTTGCACATAAGATGGTGAAATGAGTCGTGGTGACGGTGAGAAAAGAAACGAATATATGTGAGATTTGAATTTGTTGGTATTACACTTTTTAGACACTAGTTGTTAGAGAGAAACAGTCAGATCATCACTATAAGCAAACGCCATGATACGCCATGTGCGTAGCACGAAAGTTGTCAATGTGAGACGCGTGCGCGTTTAGGAGATTGAGATGTGCGCATGTGCTAGTCGGGATCCTGGGTACTCCAGCCGCGGGAGAAATTACGAATAGAATTTTTAAAATACTTGGGCTAAAAACTCTACAGATTCAGTTTATTAACTAAACCAAATTCGAACTGGTTTATTCGACTATTCATGCATACTTTTAACATTAGGTATTGAATTTCGGAATGTAGTTTGCGTTAACAAAATATAAATGAATAACTATAACGTGGAATGTATGAATGTAATACAGTTCAATGAATTTCGGTTTAATTGAGAAGTTATAGTACTGAAACTTGAGTATATTAATTCAATTTTACATGTACGAATTACCCTTTATTCTCGAGTCTAGACTCTAATTGTATATGAGTGCGATACGTCGTTAGTCAACCCATCAAAAAAGCTCGTGTACGAAACAGCGCTCATGGTCAATGCGGGCGTGCTGTTTATGCGTCTGTTTATCTTGTGTGCGAGGAAATCATTCAATTATACATATAGTGGACAAATATGAAGTATCTTCTATGGTATATACGTATGTATATATTAGGATACAAAGTATCCGTCCCATTATTCACGGTATAAAAAAATTGACGCGTAAGAAATTCGTCTGAAATAATTTGAAAATGATGGATTGCTGCAAGTCAACATATAAAGCTTACTATAGGGTCCTCTTGAATATTCATTGCAATATCTGCCGCACTTACTAAACTGTATCTATAATCGCGAAATTTTGAAATTCATGAAATCACGTGGCCGATATCTACAGTCATCACAAATGGCGTTTATAAGATATGGGTCTACGGGCAGTTAAATAACTGCACAACACGCACAGAAAACTGTTAGTTCATTCGCTTCGATGTTCCTGCAAACTTCGAGCCGAGCTTCTGATAAATAGTCGATAAAACTCGATTACCCGTTAATGCTGAAGTATTCATCTCATCCAATTTGTCGTATAAAATTTGTCAGCAAATTATACAATTAAATCAGAAGTGGATCATTTTAAGCAGAATTAGAACAAATTATCAAGCCGGATAGATTAATCGCATATCTTCATTCATCGAGTATTAAGTTTTAAGAACATCTTTCACAGATTCTTTCTCTACACTCATTTTATTTTTGAAATAAAGGTACGGTAAAAGACCCGGTACATACCAACATAATTTCAAATCTTTAATTATGTTATATTTATAACAAAAATAAATTAAAACACCGTGTATTTTCCGTGATATGACATACAGGCGCGTGCTGTCTGGAATATATTAGATAGTTGCGTCGACTGTCCATCAGAAGTGGGAATTGCAGAATTATATAAGACGTACCGAAGTACGAAGGCAACTTATATCTGCTTGTAGTCTGACAGTGGTACAATTTTAATCAACTTTGCTATGGCTAATTGCGGTATAGTTTGTCGCTACAAGAACTACTCTACACAAGGTACTATAATCGCGTGTGACAATTATATTATAAATTCAAAAGAATAAGCATAACGATTAAGCTTGATACTGTGCATATTATGTTCGCGACAAGAGTTTTAAATAGTAGTATTCACTAGAGCATTATTAATATCAAATGAAATTATAGAACCCCGCAACGATAGTGGAAATTGAACGCAGTGAATGATTTACAATAATTAAACCCATCAAAATAACAATAATTATATCGTTTGCCTGTAGAATTTCATTTCTTCTTTCACATTATATGTAAAATATGTGCTGTCGACTATCGTGTAGATTTGCTGATCAGTGCTTCGACGATCCTCTTGGTGGCATGGACGGTCCAGCTCATCAGAATCTGGAGAGGCAAGCGAAAACAATTCCTCAGTCTTGCTGCAAAGTTACCTGGTCCAAAACCACTGCCTTTAATCGGCAATGCATTGCAATTTGCCTGCAAATCAGAAGGTTGGTATAAATGAATGCCTTATCTATTTCATACGTCTTTTTCCTACATTTAATTTCATCAATTTTCATTGGGAATATACATGAATGGAACCAAACGAATGAACTTTTAATTTTGTTGTTGTGTTAATGTTCTTTCGTCTGTATTTCATTTACATAGAACTATTGGATCGGACAGTAGAAGCGATCATGCCTTACGAGGACGCAACCCCAATGCGATTTTGGCTGGGCCCCTGGCTGCAAGTTGCAGTTACTGAACCTCGCGATATTGAGGTACCAAGTATATGATTTTTATATTTTTTATATCCAGAATTTTCCGTCCCTTCAGGATGAAAAATCGGAATTTGAAAGTATTCTTTGTTTTTCGTATTCGAGAACACTGCGAGAGGAAATTTAACTTACATTAAATCGGTTCGAAAGAAAACTAATTATTTTAACAAAATTTCGGAGAATTTCATAAAATTTCATTGAGTGGTGTAGTACATCAAATTGTCACCTTACAAATTTTGCAATAAGTGAATTGATTATGGCGTACACGACATTCGAATATTAAATTATTTTCACTTTCAAGTCTCAATACTGCATACTTATGAAAATCATGTAATGCAACAGTTCTTGTCTACAGCCATTATGAAGACCTTGTTTTGAGACGATCGTATACATTCATATCGTCTAATTATACAGCCAGTACTATTAAAGTGGAATATTCTATAATCAACACGTGTCCTTGTAACTTCAATTCAAAATTCAGCCTACGAGGATATCTCAGTCTGCGCACCGTTCGGTTTAATACAACATTGATATAGAGAAGATCTTAGAAAAATTGTCAAGTCTTTACACGTTATTTCTCGAGAACCACGTTCGGATACATGTAACAATAAAATTGTCATTCTACATAGAGCTTAAATTGTAATGTCCTCGGTGCGCCATGTTACGAGCGTTGCGAAGGTCAGCCAGGATATCTACCATCGATGTTACTAGTACGTACAGTGAAAACTCGTTTACACGTTTTCAAGGGATATAGCATAAGTATAAGCGAGAATAACGATAAAGTGAAATAACCAGAAAAATCCAACGTGTAAACGGTGTAAACGGTGTAAACGAGCTTTCACCATGGTATATAAGTATTCAACAAGATTTGAAAGAACTGCAAAAGGTACAGCGGGTATAAGAGTAACTAATGTGTAAAATATAACTAGATGCAGTTAATATGTCGAAGCAATAAGCGGAAATCAATTTAACTTATTCGACATATCTGATATACAATTTCCAGGTACTTGACAAAAATGTTAATGTATCCGAAGCACGTATCGTATTAATTTAAATATTTGTAACGATCAAGCCTTAATTTATATTCTAACTTTATCCATATAGAAAATTTTGAACAGTCGGCAAGCCACCCAAAAAGGTTCGATGTATCGGCTGCTCCACCCGTTAATAGGTGATGGGTTGTTAAGTGGATCAGGTATGAATAATTTTGAATTTTATTTCATACGCTAATCACGTTTCTATCAAATGTACTGACCGACCAAATCAACAAACACAGATCGAACGTGGCGATCTCATCGTAAATTGGTTTCACCAATGTTAAATGGTCGAACACTCGAAGGATACATTGACATCGTCCAAAGGCATGCCGAGATTTTTCTTGCCAAATTAAAACCCTTGGTTAACGGAGATCAATTCGATATCGGGCCTTACCAAGCCAGATGTGCCCTCGATATTTTCTGTGGTAATTATTAATTAGACTTTAATACCGAAAAGTTAAATATTTGGTACCACTTAAGGGTATGTCTCACATGGAATTACTTCTATATTGGTTCTTTATATTCGACATCAGAGACCATCATGGGATGCCGAGACGTGAACTCTCAAGAAAATCTAGACGAAGAAATTATACATTCATCGGAAAAGTGAGTGACATTTCCGATCATTACAGCAGTTTCATGTAAATTGAGGATTGAGGACTAAAGTTAATTGATAATAATGAAGAAATTAGTGATTAATTATTAATTAAATTTACGTCGACGATCTGCCAACTATAACTTTCCAAACCTTGGTTACTTTCGGTTCATAACTGCGAGGTAGTGACTCATAATAGAAAGCCGAGGCTTTTTGGCGAGAGAGTTTGTTTTATTGGCCTATGATCTATGGCTAACGACTAAAAATCATCTATTGCTCTTAACTATGTTTATGTCTGTACAGAATGTACGAAATAGTTCACAGCAGAATGATGAAGATCTGGTTGAGTCCGGACTGCATTTTTCGGCTATCGCCTGTTTATCAAGAACAGAAAAGATGCCAGCGGGTTATTCACAGCTTCACGGAAAAGGTGAATCTATCAATATAGGTATAGCTGTGCATTATAGCTGTGCATTATAGCTGTGCATTATAATACTTGACCGGCTTGATAGAAATATTTCTCTCAAAATATGTCGGAAAAAATCGAGACTGGAATTGAGAATTGAAATTTGGAGAGAGGAATTGTTTGCGATAATAAGTATATATATAGTTTCATAAAACTGAATAATATACCGTAGAAATATTCGTGTATCTCAATAGCTGATAGCAGCAAAGAAGAAAGAATTGGCTGCTTCACCAAATGAAGATACTGATATCGACGAAGGCCGGACCTCAGTCTTGGAAAAAATTCTCAAGAAATTAAAAGAAGACCCTCGAATTCTAAGCGAAACAGAACTGAGGGATGAAATCTACACTCTTTACGTAGCGGTATTTGAATGAAATGCATAATATAGCAATCATCGTTTTCAACATTTGAAAAACAGCCTGAGATTCATGTAAAATTTTTCTGCGTACTTTTTACAGAACCAAACTTTCTTAAGAGATATCTTTGTGCATCGGAAGTTAAACGAGATACTTCAACATACCTCAAAATATATTTATCATCACGTTGTATACTAATTTTCAGTCTCAAGACACGGTAACGATTATTGGCAATTTCGCTCTGCTAATGCTCGGCATTCATAAAGATATACAAGAAAAGGTCAGAGCTGAATTGCTGGAAATACTGGGCCCCGAGACCATCGTTGCTAGTTCGCTTCCGAACCTGAAATATTTGGAAATGGTTATCAAAGAAACTCTGCGACTATTTCCAATAGCACCTCTTTTGGTGCGAACACTTCGAAGCGACTTAGCCCTTGGTCAGTTAAAAAAAGAATTCGAGCTATTCCATAATCTATGTTAATATACTAATTGTTACTAAAAAAAGTTACTCCCTTCCGAAATTTGAAGACACTTGTACACTTCCGGGAGGATGCGATGTGGTCATAGCCAATTACGTAACTCAAAGAAGTCCTAGGCATTGGAAAAATCCGACGAAATTTATTCCCGAAAGGTTTACAGCTGAGGAGGTCGCAGCCAGACATCCTTATGCTTACATTCCATTTAGTGGTGGTCTCATGAGCTGCATAGGTATCGTATGACATTTTATACAAGTAAATGGGATACAAGTACCATTTTTGAGTGTATTTATGTAATTTTATCCCTCATATGCCGAGCTTACGTAATTATTCAAAATATGGAATCAATTGCATTCCCAAATTTCACTGGTGACTTATCAGTGTTCATTTCTGATCATTTTTCAGGTCAGAAATTGGCAATGGTGTCATTGAAAACAATCATCGCAAATGTCGTAAGGAGTTACAGGATCGATTCGACGTTGCGTATGGAAGACATAAAACTCAAGTCTGATATTTCTATACGCTGCATCAACGGATTCAACATATCGTTGAAATCTTTGTAACGATAGTAACAGACCAATCGTGCAATTCTTGGAATGTGTATAAAATGATACAGTGTTATACGTATATGTACCATACCCTTCCTTAGTCACCGCGTGTGTAATTATTAAACAATAATTATTTGTGAATAAACATCGCCTGATACTCAACATCTAGTATATGAGCAAATATTCTTTTACACTCTTCGAATTTTGCTTCAATTTTCAAGCGAAAGAAAATACCTGAGAAAGGACGATATTAATTGCAGATTATGTGGTAGAAATTTGCAAAAAACGAACTCACCAAATTATTTATATATACCTAGTTGAAGATTTGAATAACAATTTAGCAAATCGAAAGAATGTTGTATCGATTTGATTGGTAATTTTTGCAGAAAATTAAGGTAAATTGAACTTATACTCGTGTCTGTCTCAAATTCTAATTCTAAATGCAAAAAGAGATCACCACTGATGTCGACGACGATATACAAAAATATGTTTGCGAAAATGAATGATCTCTGTGTGCAGAGATCGGATCAGTATTACGACTTGATATGCATACCTATATGTCACAAACCAGTGCATTTTTTATTAATTCTCACGCTTCCTAGATTCCCACGATCCTATAATATGGATTACGTTCAATGAAAAAATATACTTACATAGTAGGATAGATGAGGTTTAATCGCGCGATCTGCTGCAGCGATATTATTCGCGTCCTGCATACGATCCTCAGAATAACATATGCAGGGACGCAGGAACTCAAATTGTTCCATAATTAATTTTTAGAGTGATCAAGACTGCTGCCTTGATATTTTCTCAACGGGATAAAAGAACTAGAGTTAAGGCACGATGTTTTACATCAGACTAAAGAAAAATTGTACATACCGTTCAGTTTCATGTTCCTCGAATCTTTACACGGAATTTTCATCCGGAATTACGAGTTGAATGCATCCCTGGTCTATCAGATTTCATATAATCGTTTTTTCTTTTATGTTTCGTATCAAACTCGTTGATCTATGTTTGCAAATGATATATATACGCATTGCCCATGGACTTATTTTTCATACAGCACAGTTTCTCTCATCATGTTAGCTTCTGGAATCATAGTCCTCGCTACCCTCTGCGGCTTCGCTCTGGGTGCAGGCGACGTGAGTATAACGAGGCTGTTCTTCCTTCTTTAATAATTCTTACGTTCAATCATATATACATATAAAAATGTGAGAAATTAATCATAATATTTTTACTCATAGCCAACGTTAGAGATAAACATCGAAAAAGCAAGCATAGTTAATACGGACAACTCTATCACGGGGGAGTGGAGTGCTACCGTAGAACCAGGGAAACCTGTGAATAAACTTACGTTGAAGACTCCAACTAAGGCAGCTTTACCTGCTGACGCAATGGTCAGTTTCCTCAATTTTTGTATTTCAGCTCTTAACTCACTGAACATAAAGCGAGCAATAACACCCATTGTGGCTTCAAACTGTTAATAGCTAATCCCTGGATTGAGCTGATGTTTGAACATCATCTGTATACAAGGTATCATACGCTAAGTGAGAATATAATACCGTGAACGTATTGAATTTTTCTAGATGAAACTCAAGATCAAAATAAATGACAGCCCTCTCCCAGACGTTGACGTATCATGTTGTAGTGCACTGGACGACGAGGTCATCGGTAAAGGAATTGTTGCTGCAGGAAATCCCTTCCCTAAGAAGTGTCCCATACCAAAGGTGAAGTCTTCTTGAAACGAAAAATAATTTATTTATAAGAGACTGCGAAGGAACTGATAACCATTTTTTTTTTTAAATTGAGGATATTGATAATCGAGTCCTTGGATCACCTGTGGGCATTTCATTGAGGCGTATACTGCAGAGTTTATAAATTTTTAACAAGCGCGTGGAAAGAAGAATTCAAGTGATGATTAATTGATTCGTATCGCAGGGTGAATATGTTTCCCTCAACTACGTGCCAGAGAAAGAGAGGATGCCACCAGGACTTCCAGATGGGAAATTGGAGGGTTCGGCTGAGATCTACATGCCTGGTAAAGACCCTTTGGTGATTATAAATTTCGAAGGAACAATTAAACACAACGTACCTGGAATGGGATAACGTACTGTAGACACCTCGACTTCTGCTCTGGAACACGATTTTTGATTTATCATACCTTATTCATAGTTAATTAACATAGTATATGTACTACAACAGTTTAGCAGCATATAGAAAAATTACCGAATTGGTTTAATCACGAATTTCGCAAGACTGTATAAAATGAGTCTTTAGACCGCTTGAATAAAATTTATATGCAACCCTGCAACAATTATGATTTTTGTTCTTCGAATGTATTCTGATCGTCGAGTGGCCAATAACTCTTTTCAGCATACCACCTATCCCCTACATTTTCACGTGCGATTTCGAACAAATATGCTGATTCTATTCTTTAAACAAATTTTTGGTCGGCATAGTTTGTTTGAATTTCATGATTTCAAACTTTAGGATTGGATAACTTGATTTCATCAAGCAGCTGGTTAGAACTGTCCGACTTCTATGAATTCACGATATTGCACTACATCCAATTCGTGCAATTGTACCTGTATGTCAATCGCGAATGCCTGGTATTCCATGTAAATTTATGTAATATGCATCCACGCCATGACTGGAACTTTTAGAATTTCGCGATGCTGACGAGATATAATGAGGCAAATTATAAGATCATCAAAACTATCAGACGATACGTGCAAGTCTTCGCGCACAGTTGAGAATTTCCTGTCTTCTAAGCTTATTACGACCTGGAAAGACGCGATTTCCAGTGTTTGACCGTAGTTAGTAGAAATATTTTGCTGATTGTGAAAAGCTGTGAGCTCGAGGTAAGGCCTACATTATTTTATAAATTGGGAAAATTTTTCTTTGACATTAATTTATTATAGCATATAACATTCATATGGGGTATTCCACCTCAACTTGATGTACTCCATACTTTGACAAATCCAATCTCGCTATTTTTTTGCATGTATGGAGTATCAAAAGATGCAATCACTCATATACGACTCATACTACCACGAAATATTTGAAAAATTACTTTACCAGTTTGTTTTATTCTACTAGGTTGTTATTGCATTCAAGTGCTAAATCAGTATTTCATGTTTAATTATTTACTACAAGGCCCATCGCTCCCGCTCACTCTCCTAGCTGACTGACAGAATTATTGCACATTCATCCCACGCAATGCATCGGTTATAGATAAACGGAATCAGGAACCTATTACGCGTGATAAATCGTCTAGTATTAGGCATAATTATCTGCCAGTGAGTATTCAACGTAAAGCAATACGCATAAAATTACAGTAATTGCGATAGTTCTCTCTAATTAAAACGAATTACAAAAATATACGTATACCCATACGTAACTTGAAATTATGTCTAAGCATGAGCGAGTCTCTCAGATGATATTCACATTCGCAAGTAAACATCGTTCTACAGATATGCAAGCGCCAATATTCCACTGTTTATTTTATTCTTGGCAAAAAATGAATAATTTTTCAATACATACAGCCTGCAGCAATAAATAGCAGCAATACAGAATGCCGTACCATCTTATCATCGGCTGTTTGATATTCGGCTCTGCAATTCTTGCTGGAATCATATGCTTCTTGACAAATCACCTAGAATTTCTACGCCTGTATAAGAAAGCCTCGAAATTCCATGGGCCAAAAGGGTTACTATTTCTGGGTAATGCTCTAGTTTTTTCCGGAAATACTGAAGGTAGGCTTCGCTGATTGGTAGCTTAACATTTCATGATGCTTTCATGATGCATTCAGCCATAACTTTTCAATAATGTTGAAGAAGATGGCAGAGAACGCGAAATTGTATTCTACACCTTATCGATTGTGGATTGGACCCCATTTAATGATTGTCATTTCTAATCCCGGGTTGCACATGATAAAGCGTACCGGTTTCAGCGGCAAAAATAATTCAGAGATTCGCCCGCGAGATGGCAATACCATTTAGCACCCCGTTCGCCCACCTGGCCTTTCATTAGAGTAAATCATAACAAAGTGTGTTGTGATATTGAGTATTAAATAATATTATTCTGAAAATAAATTTTTGAAATGCAAACTAACACTGCAGTATCACCGCGAGTATTTACTGCGATTCAAAATGTGCACATAAAAGAGCTGTCCACCTGTTCACAAAAAGAAATACGACCCATTCTGCCTTGTTTGGTTAGAATGAGTCTAATTTCACCGCTCGATATAACTAAAGAATGTGCAGAAGGAAGAAAAGAAATTTTAACAATACTATCTGGCATCGAATTAGTCAATTCAATCGTCGCTCTACTATCCATAGATTTTCACGCCTTAGAAACTGACGTCAGAAAAGAACAACAATTGAGGTTAGAATCAACTGTCATATTACGTACTACATACTACGCCACACAACACACATCATTCTCATCAAATACCTTTTTTTTCACAATAGAATCAATAATTAACAAACCAAAGAAATAATCAAATAAATTACAACATCGTTTCACTTTCAGACAAAAACTAGGAAGCGTTCAAAGCGACAGTATTCTAGCTCAATCACTGCAAAGTGGATTGGCTTTGGAATTTGAGCGAAGCGACTCTACGCGCAGACTTCGTCTAGTCCTAAGCGAGATCTTATTCATAGCATCTCAGATTCAAGAATTGCAAAGAAACCAAGAATTTCAAATAAAACAATCAGATTTATTCGACAATGCGGTCTACATGGAAGAAATAAGCGACGTAGTTTGTATAGCGCTTGCCGAACTGCCCGCTTTATTATCGATCCTAGATATCGCTGAGACTTTATTGCATGTCAAACATGGTCCTGAAATAATCTGCTGGATAGTAGCCAACAGTCCGGATAGTTTTGCCGAGGTATGCGCTCACCTTATTGCCAATGGAGAAAGACAAGAAGAATCTGCTTTAGGCAGGATAAGAACTCAAGCTCTGGCTATGCTCTGCCAGATGAATCCTAGCCAGGCTTTAGCAGTGAGAGCAAAATGCGTTGAACTATGCCGCATGCCTGCACTAGCGATCACTCTCAGTCTTGAACATGAAAATATTGATAGTCTACAACCAGAAAGCGACATGGTGGCCTTTGTGTCTGGCCTACTACTGGGAAATGACCAACAAGTCAGAACCTGGATAGCAATGTTTGTAAGAAACGGTCAGAAACGGAAATGGGAGTCTCACACTGCGCTCCAATCTCTTAGAGAGGAACTGCTCAGAAGATTACAGGCTATTACTTCTCATAGTTCGGACAGCCAGTTAGCAGAATCTTACGTTGTTCAAGCCAGCGCATTACTGAGGCTTTATTGTGCGCTCAGAGGTATCGGAGGCATTAAATTTCAGGATGATGAAGTTGCTATGATTGTACAACTGCTTACTTCTCATCCTCCACCCTCTCCGGCTGGCGTCAGATTCGTCTCTTTAGGATTGTGCATGCTCATTGCTTGCCCTTCTCTCATAGGACATAATAATCTTGAAAAGCGCAGCGTCGAATGGGTTCAATGGCTGGTTAGAGAAGAAGCCTATTTCGAAAGCGCTAGTGGAGTGTCCGCCAGCTTTGGGGAAATGTTGCTATTGATGGCTATTCATTTTCACAGTAATCAACTATCGGCTATATGTGAATTGGTATGCGCTACTTTGGGAATGAAGATACCAATCAGACCGAATAATCTAACAAGAATGAAGCAGATATTTACACAGGAAATATTCACAGAACAAGTCGTAACTTCACACGCGGTCAAAGTTCCAGTTACAGCAAATCTTAGTGCTAGTATACCTGGCTTTCTCCCGGTACATTGCATACATCAATTGCTAAAATCCAGGGCTTTTGCCAAACACAAAGTACCTATTAAGAATTGGATTTATCGGCAAATATGCGACAGCATACCTCCGCTGCATCCTGTTCTACCTGCCCTCGTCGAGGTCTACGTTAACTCCATTTTAGTCACCAATAACAAGACGTCTGAGCATACTAACAAGCCAATAACAGAGGATGAAATTAGGAGGGTATTTCAAAACAGCGTATTTGGAGCTAATTTCGACCCCAAGAAATCTGTGTTGAATATATCTGATATGGAAACTGACTACATGGATTTAGACACGTCGAAACCTTCTCTGACCTCTCAGCTTTTACTGTTGTATTATTTATTACTGTATGAAGATGTGCGGCTTTCAAATATGCACAACTTCATATCCCAGGGTAGAAAGGTGAAATCTTATTCAACAGAGTTTTTATCGGAGCTGCCGATAAAGTATCTTCTGCAACAAGTGCAGAGGGACCAAATGAGCTATGCAGGGCTGTTTTCCCCGCTGCTAAGACTCCTGGCTACACATTTTCCTCATTTATCTCTAGTTGATGATTGGTTGGACGAAGAAATGATTAACATAGACTCAATGGCTACTAATTACGACAGTGTAGTAATCAGCGATGTTGTTATCATAGAGGCCTTTGGACATATTGAAACCTGTCCGTCTCGAACCGGAAGGTTACTCAGACAACTTATTGACACTAAGCCGACAGACATTTGGCCACACGCTGAAACTATTATACATTATTTTAAAGCAATATTAGATAATAAAGTACCAAGATACATTCAAGGTATTACATTGAATGATATTTTGTTCTCTAAACAAGAAACACTTGTCGAACATGTAAAGGGCTTTGCTGATAGATTCTTCTTGCTTTTTCAGAACTTTACAAACAAGTCTGGTTGAGATTGAACACAGTGTTGCCGCGATGTCTTTGGGTATTATCAATCAATGCATTACTAATTGAAAATACTATGGTGAGAAACGTTTTTCTCACTCAAGAAAATATCGTGCTAGATCCGCTTCAGGTTTTAAGATGCGATACAAGAGTTTTTAGATGTGCACCAGTCTTATCAGTGATTCTGCGGTGAGAAATTTGTTCAGGATTTTATAATTAGCATCTTTATCTTTTTTACTTCATAGGCAATGAATATCAACTGAATTTAATTATGTTCTCAGGATTTTACAAGCTACTTTAGCTGCGTCCAGATCTCAACTATCACGACACATGCAGGATAGACCATTGACAGAAAAAATAGGCCAACTTACAAGTGAAGCGGAAAGAGAAGACCTGAGAACTGCCCTAGTTGCTGGACAGGAAAGCGCAGCGGTACAAATTCTGCTAGAAGCATGTTCAGAGACAGAAGAAGACAGACAAATTCCGGGTCAAATGTGGTCACTGAGGGAAATTAGAAGCGTTGTTTGTTCGTATCTACATCAAGTGTTCATCGCTGATCCATCACTGGCGAAACTAGTTCATTTCCAAGTAAGTTCAGTCGCTTTTCACTTGAGTTCTCAGATAAACTTCTTTACTGAATTTTTAATGCTTTGTTTGAAAAAAAATTTACTTCTAGGGATACCCAAGAGAACTTTTACCAATTACTGTATCTGGTATTCCCTCTATGCACATTTGTCTTGATTGGATACCAGAGTTGTTGTCCCAACCTGAGCCAGAGAAGCAAGTATTTGCGGTGGATCTAGCATCGCATTTAGCAGTTCAGTATGCATTGCCGAAAGCTTTGAGTGTATCACGGTTGGCTATCAATACTCTGGCTACATTATTGGGTGTTTTACCGGCTAAAGGAAGAGTAATACTTTTCATGCCCGTGCTACCGGCTCTGACAAGGATTTGTTTGGCATTTCCACCATTAGCGGAAGACACAACTGCCTTGTTGTTACAACTGGGTAGAGTTAGTTTGGCTCAAGCAGCTCTAGGAGATAAAAGTGCAGAAATATTATGCCACGAAGTTAATAAAACTTTTTCTGCATTATTACAGAAAGCTATTCTCCAATCTAGAGTATTCTGAATTATTGTACAATAGATACCCTATACATAGGATGAATTGTATATACGGGGTGATTCATGTTGGACGCACCATTTTAGGTGGGTGTATTCCTCTTGAAAATCTAAGACCAAATTTCCGTTATCAAAACTCCGAGGGACTAATAGTTTCGGAGCTACAGAAGACCTTAGTTGACCAATCACAGGGCTTATGAGTGACTAAGACAGGGCCGGTTCAAGAGTGCAAGTCGAGCAGTGCCTGCGGTGGATTGATTTTTATTGTACGACGTTTCGCCAACTAAGATCTTCTGTAGCTCCAAAACTATTAGTCCCTTGAAGTTTTGGTAAGGAAAATTTAGTCTCAGATGTTCAAGGGGGATACACCTACCTAAAACGGTGTGTCCAACCTGAATTACCTTGTATATTCTACGTTTTATATGAGAATTGAGGACTATTTGTATTATCTTTGATAATACTTGAATACAAAATATGTAATATTAATTTAAAAAACCGTTTATATAAAGAATAAACTTCGTTTTTATATTGTCAATTATTATCCAGTCGTATATTATTCGCCCACGCAATTCTCATTCCTAATAATTCTTTTATATGTAGATAGTAATTATCAACAATCTACACAGTTAATCAAACTAAGTGTTCAAATCCTAATCCAAAAAGGATAAAGTGCGACTTTTCCATTATTTATAATAATTTAATGCCAGTGGGAATAGTTGTTGTTATTCTTGAATGATAATTCAATATGGAATAGTATAGAGGATTTGATCAAATAGTGTGATAATGGCATATATGAGATAAAGCATAGAGTCGTATAAATATAAGTTTATTTACATTGCAACAAATCCATTTGCCGAATAAGCGACAAAGGTGATTACGAGCGTAGACTGAACGTAGTTAATATAATTAATTAATATTATTTAGAAAATAATAATTACATCGTGCTAGCCGCCACGTCATTTGATTAAGTAATATACAATGAAATTTATAGCGTTCAGACGTGAGGCTTGTGCTAACTTTCAGGAGCCAGTCGATGGTCCTTGTCATTTGGTTTGCGTTCAAATATTCTTCAAAATCTCATCACGATTATATAACTAAAAATTTAATTAGGTGAAATCCAGTGAAAGCTGGGACCATTTGACAGGCTATACGAATTCACTGCCGCAATCTTGTTATTATGTACTTAAAATAATAATAACAATAAAATTGGGGTAGAAAAAGTGAAGACAGCGTTCTGTTCAAAGTTGTGGGGATCCCAAGGTGTATAAATATTGTTTATAAAATTCAATAACTAAACAAATAAATTAAAAGGGGTGATTTTACTCTCTACGATTGATTCAGCCTCTCAAAATGAAAATACTGATCTTTCGAGGATTTGAATACATCGTTTTTGCCCCTCGTCAAAAGAAGCAGTCCTTCATTATAAGCAGCATTGGAGAATAAGAGAAATAGAAAAGAAAAGAAAAGAAAAACTGACTAATTAGATATATGAAAAGAATTAATGCATTTCCATCGATAAATAGTCCGACCAAAGTTTGAGAAATTTACCAATTTTTACCATGACTATGAGGTAATAAAGTTCGAGTATAAAAGTATCATTTCTGGTTGGTGATATCCAAACAATTATTTAGACTCTGCTATAATCCTGCACTTTGTACATAGGCTGTATTATCGAGAATTGATTATAATATCCATCTAAATAGTGCGTCAAAATTGGCAGAGCAGTATAGCGTGTTTATGGCACTGATAACAGACCGAGTCTTAAGCGTGTTGCGTTACGTTGGTGGTGGGGGCCTTCTTTGGGGTTCAGGGGTGTAACGGAGTCGGGCTCTAACGTGTTGCGGACTTCCAGGCACCGAACTACTTTCCGAAAGTCTCCTAGGCGGTGGTTGCGGGGGTGATGGTGAGACATACCTAAAAACACAAAACATTTAGTTACGAAATTGAATTTCAAGGCTCAGAGCTGTCTTTCACCATTATTGTCTTGTCTTTCGTGTCTTACCTTCTGGAGAAAGAAGGTGACGACTGATCCCCAATGTTTCTCCTCAAAGTTAAGGGAGATTCTCCGCGATTAAATCTTGGCGGAGGTTCTGGTGACGGAGCCCGGTCGCTCCCAAGTCTGAGCCTGACGTAAGAAGCGAATCTTTTTTTTGCCGACTCTTTGCATACTCCTTGAACCTGTGTAAGCGGTGGAGATATTTCTTGTTTACGCTGATGATGCTGATGAGCATATCGCGAAATCAATAATTGTGGACTAGTAGAACCTTGGGCTGGTGGTTCGGATGGAAATCTATAAAACCAAAGACGAATTATTCATCAGTTCATTCGTCAACGTCTAAACACATCATCTTAATCTTATGTGGTTTATAAAACATGAGAACTACCTCTTTCGACTGACCAACGGGCTTCCATATATATCCTGAATTGGTGGGTGAGTCTGAGGCGACGGATGTCTAACTCTTTGCTGCACAAAGGGTGAATATTTGCTACTCTCATCTGTAGGTTGTTGAACAACTCCTGGTGGGTCAACGTTTTCTCGTCTCCAAGGTGAATAATCGCGAGCGAATGGACTGAGTGATCTGGATATACCTTGCCAGCGATCCCTACTTCCATCTCGTTCTTCTAATCTTGAAGAAAATGGCGAGTAAGGTCTGTTTCTGGTGTCAGTAAAATTGGCGTCTTGTCTGAACGGAGAGAACGGTCTGCTCTGACCATTTGTTGGATTTATATCTGGGTTAACGGGTTTGCTAAATGGATCGCAGCTGTTGTCAGTGACTTTTGATTCTTGTCTAAAAGGTGAAAATGCCCTGTGTACATTTGAGTCCAAGCTTTCTCCCGATTCTTTGGTAGTTTGTGTTGATAATGGACTAGCAGTTTCCTTTCTCCTTAAAGCGTACGGACTATAAGGGACATAGTTAGAACCGTTTTCACTACTCGTTCGCTGATGAAATGGCAGGAAGTTGGAATTTTGTAGTTCTTTGGTGATACCACTTCGTAGGAACGCCGGTACTTCAGAATGCGTTCTAAGATGAGCTGTTTGCTTCAAGGACACGTGTCCAGATATTCGTGGTTGACCGCCCGCTGATCTGAAACTAAATTACATTTGATTTTACTGGAAAATCTATACATACAATCCATTCCACGTGGAATTTGACTGTCCTACAGAGTTTTGTTAGTCATAAATCACAATCCTGGGTTCCTTAAATAAAATTAATTGAATGATTTCATACTATGTTTCTCTTCCCTCCTGTTATATAAATAATATTGCTTGTATATTTTGAAATTTAGTCTATTTTTCTCGAGACCGTGAATAAAAAATAATTAAATAATTCGAAAATAGACTTGGAGCACAATAATATTAGATCATTGGTATTACTTTGTGCTTAGAATAAGACTTATGTTAAAAATATCTAAATATTAAATACATGAAACGAGTAAGTGAGTTAGAAAGTTATTGAAAAACCATGCAACACAGACAAGGATGAAAGGATTATCTACAAGTATCAACAAATTAGGGAGCAAACAAAAATAAGTAATCCGATCGATCGTTTTCTTCAAAATATTTAACAAATTATACAGCAGTACAGGGGCGACATGAAAATAAAACAGTGAAAGGAAATTTAGAGAAATATTCATATCGATATAAATTTGATTATTTCATTTTACGGCAGGCATAAAGAGAGGAACCGTTTTGCCACATGAGGAGAACATCACTACATAGAATATAACGAAATAAACAGATAAATAAAGACAAATGCTTACCATAAGTGGGGGTTGAAGGGTGGGGTGTGTAACAGGCGCGTGCACAAACCAAACAACTGGGAGGCGAATCGAAACGAAAATCAGGTAGATTTTTGGCGTTTTTGAGGTATTTGTTTTATAAGTATTTCGGGGATTTTAGGGTACTTTATTGAAAGGGATGGAATTAGGGTAGGGGGTAAGAGACGGGGGATGCTACGCTGCGCTGCCTCCCCCAAGCTCAACGCTGTAACACAATTCAACACGCACGCAAACGTTTAAGTGACTGTTGAAAATTAAATCAGGATAGTATTTGTCGCTCTATTAAAGAGGTATTAGGTAATTCAATAAATGCAAGGAAAAACTTAAAAAGGATTTAAATCAAAATATCTAATCAATCAATCAATCAATTTTCTAACAGATAACACATTTCATTTCAATCAACTAACAACTATAAGTTAAAATTTTATTCCTACAAATCTCGGTAGCTGCTGCAATGGATTACAGTTATTTTCAAACCAAACCAAACATTACTATATTAGTTGGGGTACTCATGCCATGTTTAAAACTCAAACTAATAAATCTTCATACAGGCTGTTTTTTCTCTTATTCTTTGTGCTTTTTATTTTGCTCTATCTTTTTATTTTATCTGTGTAGCTCACGAAACTTTCTGCAACGTTAATTACACAATTATAGGTAGATGTTATCTCTTGATTAAAATGACGCCTATTATTCCTAGGTAGTTTTATACCCTATTATTTTTAACTGATGATTTTTATATTTTGAGTAATAACAACAAAAGTTTCGTGAGTAACACGAGTTGAAAAACGTCCTGTAGAATGTTGATAAATAAAAGAACTCTTCGAAACTAAAACGGGATACATATAATCAGCAATTAGCTACCTTGGCTCCAATTGTCGCATAACTGTGGTAAACCACTCAGAGTCAGAACTTGGCGAGGAAGAATCGTCCATTTCTCCTTGATGGCAATCGTGTTTCTTGAGGAAAGGATGTTCCAGGAGTTTATGATACTTGGGACGATGTTTGTAGTTTTTAGTAAGGCAGCAGCAAACAAAACTACGAAATTCTTTGGAAAAAGATGAGTCCGAAGGAAGAGACGGAGGTTCATCTTGCACCACCCTACTTAAAACCTGACGATAATAAATTATTAATAAACTGAGATTCTGCTGTGTTAATTCTTGACATGAAAAAATTTTGTACTCAAATGGATGAGATCACACACCTCAAAGTCCGTTTTGCAGTCGCGGTATGGAAACACTCCGGTAGCCAATTCTACCAAAGTTATTCCTAAGCTCCAGACGTCCGCTCTTATATCGTAATCAGGTTTTGTCGGATCGGGAGGATCTATCCTCTCGGGCTAAGAAATAAAAAGAAGTGTCATTTGATGCTAAGTATTAAATCAAAAGTTCTGAGCTAAAATGCTGAAAGAAGAAATGATGCCAAATTCTAATGAAATTTAACTCACCGCCATATAAGCTGCACAACCTGCACTTCTAGTCTTGGCTTTACTATCAACCAATCGACCAGATATTCCAAAGTCACAGAGCTTAACACCTCCCGTTTCGTCCAGTAAAATGTTGCTTGGTTTTACGTCTCTGTGGATAACTCCGTGCACTTCCTTCAGGTACGATAGCGCTTTCACTGTCTGTATCAAGATATTAAATAAAGAAAAATTTAAGAATATTGAATTAAATCAAGAATATATGATTTATTAGTTGAATGATATTGCTAAACGAGATAAAAATCGGGGAATAATTGCAATACTAATTTTTGTGGCTCTATTTAGATTATTGTGTGAACTTTTGATAAAAAAATAACATTGTATTAATCCCTACCGCGATAAATCAATTAAAGGAAGAAATTGATCTGGTGATGTGTCATTGTGAAAATATTGTTCACTTTTGCATGAATATTTTTTCCTACTTATTACCTATATACATTAGGAGTGTGTGATTTGCTAATAATGATGATATTTAGTTTGTCTCAAATTTAGGATTTGTTTTCATTAGTGGAAAAATTAAGTGTAAATACTTTGATCCAAATATTTGTTTTTTCACGTAAACACCAATGCAAGGCTTTAATATTTACGTAATATTCTTGATTCTGAATACCTTTAATGTGTCTTACCTGGTTTTAAAAAAAATTTACACAACCAGATCTGGTCTGAAAATTTCCTGCAACCACACATTATCCCCTGTTATTAGTTCTTTTCTGAATCTAATCAAATTCTTTCATTAATAAATGTGTTTAGGATCAACCTGCTTCTATTATCACGTGATTTTCTACCTATCGCAAAGCTGGATAGTTTGTTTTAGTATTTTTAGTACAGTTCGATTCTTTATACAAGATTTCATTACCTGCCCATACTTTTGATTTATGCCAAACCTATTGGTAACAATAAAAATATTTATAAAGAGATGAACAAAAAATTTACATACATTTTTGAGATATTCCCAAATATCTTAAATCAGTCTCAATAAAGGACTGCTATACATTACTCTAGAGTAGAATGAGTTGCTGAACAAGAATCTTACATCATAAGCTAAAATTTTTAGCATCAGTGAAAGTAGAGAATTCAAAGAATTCATTTGACTTATAGAATTCCCTTAAAAAAACGTAACTTTATCCTCAGGAGGAAGCAAATAGGGGAAAGAATTGGTTTGAAAAATGTGATAGCAAGTAAAAAATTTTGTTTGATAGCATGCGAGCAAAGAAATTTTTTTTTCAATATAAATTGCAAATAAACTTACAGCGACGGTGACTTTGCCAAGAAATTCTTCAGGTATTGCCTGTCTACTTCTTTTCAATAATTTATCAAGACAGGTGGCCATAAGTTCCATGCATATCCATACATCAGACTCAGTAATGAAGCAGCCTAAACACTGTACAATATAAGGGCAGTCGTGTGACTTGAGAACGACGTCTAAATCCATGATAATTCTTTTATTTTCTTCGGCGTTACCAGATCTACGCATTTGTTTAACAGCTATAACAACTCCGCTTGGTCTGTGCCTCATTTTAACAACGTGACCGCAAGTCCCATTCCCCAATTCTCCCAAATGCTCCAAATCCTTCATATCAGTTTGATACTTTTGTCCATTAATACTTAAAATACCATTCATTTTCATAATCTCTTGAAGTTTTGAGTCAAATTCACTATCCTGTGTTCTTTGCGGCGGCATTTGCTGCACAGGCAAGTCCAGGTGACGTCTTGGTCTCGTCGGTGTTCCTGTTTCCACTATTAGAAAGAAACGGTTGTTAACATCAGTCAATTTGAAAAACTAAATTTACGTGAATATTATTCCAACAAGTTTTTTCATAATGCGCAAAAATTATTAGCAGACGAATAACATGTTAGATATGATATAAAATTCGGCAAAGTATGCGTATATCATGATTTCGGATGAGTTATAAGATTCAGAGGAGAGTCTGGTCACGAGTGATTGATGAAATTGTTAAAAAAAACCTATGATTAATAAATGTTTTATTATTTAGCGAGTTGATAAGGCGACGTGTCGACATAACCTAGCAAATTTAATACCCCGGGGTTAATCGATAGGGAAAGAAATGAATTTGTTGATTTTATGAGGTTTAAATAAACCGATAATCTTACATTGTCTAGGCCTCCGGACAGCGGGGCTTGTCCCAGGCCCCGAGGATGACGGCGGTAAGCCAGTTCCTGGCATCCCGACTGTGTTTTGCCTGTCTCTATCACTCGACTCATTTTCAGCTCTTAGTTTTTGTTGTAAATTTCGTATTTTGTTTTTCAGCTCAGTCGGCATCATTACAATACCGATTTATTTTAACTAAGACCACAACTTTACGCAATATTTGACAATTTTCACGATAATTTTTCTGCCCTTTTTGGCAGCTTACCTCTGCGCCGCTCTCTCGCGCACATCGGCGTACTATACTACCTAATACACTGAATTTCTAACAAACTTTTGCTCCACGATTCACTTACTTTACTTTATACACATTTCATCACATTTATCATCATCTCTTTATCCGCAATTCATTATAAACAATCATTATTATTTTCAATAAATAATGTCACTTTTTACTCGAGTTAATTACTACACAATAATATTATACCACATGCGTGACAAGCCAGCTCTTCACTTCTGCTACACTACTTTCCGTGCTTCACGTAGAAATCCACCAATCAGATCTTTCCGCTCTCTGTAAAAGTTAGACGTGATCTAGCACGCAGCGATATGATAGGTCGGATTCAACTGAAAGAACCAATAACTGCTACATTTTTCTGACGTCATTAACGGCACAGAGCGATACAAACTGATATCATTGGTCGAATATAAAGAGATCCAACATGGCGAGCAATGACGTTTAGCCAGCCAAACGATGCGAGGTGCCTCGCGCTCAATGAGTCAACCTGTCTAGATGTATGTAACGTAATTGTTATCTATGGTGTAAATGTGGGGACGAAAATTTCGGAGGTTGCGATTTAAAATTCGTCTTCATTTCACCGTGTAATAATGTCAAATGTAACAAAGCTATTGTTAGGTGATGTTCGGCGTTATGCACATAAATTTGCAGGTAATCCGGGCGTGAAATACGGCTACATAACATACTATCCTAAGTAAGTGAGGTTAGGTTTACAACAATTTCGTCACGTTTATCGTTGACACGCGTAAACTTAATTTAACCGGATAAAATAAACCACATTTTAGAACTCCAGATCATGTGGACCCTCCCATAGAACCGACAAAACTATTCATGGTCCGAAGAGTAAAACCGTTCAAAGGAAATCCGTGGTGGGAAAAGGACATCCTTACTGATATGAAACTTGATGGCAAGGTGAAGAAGCCTCGCTAATATCATTTTTCTGCTATCATAATTTAAAGACGTTTCATATTTTCTGCTCCAAACTAAACCTCAGAAATCTCACGATTTCAATAATTAGCAGAATTGTGGGTCTCGAGTTTTTCCTACTCAGATTTTTAGATATTATTTTCGTTTCAGAAAAGCACCGTGGCGATTGTCAAAAATACTCCAGAAATGAATGCTAGACTATGGCAGGTCAAACATTTGGTCAAAATAGTGCCTATAAAGTGTCCTGACGGATTGCCTAAGGAGGGAGATTTGAACGGAACCTACTTACACGAGAATGGGACTTTCAATGTCAGCCATAAAATAGCAGTTGACGTAAAACGAATTGAAGCTATAGACAAGTTCAGAAATGACTGGAGAAAGTTAGACAAAGAAACAATATGCAGAGAATTGAGACTCAAATGGCTCAATCCATTGTAGATGTTTCTCTTTGTATTTATATGAAATGTTAAGAAAGTAGATTTAATTTCAATAATCAGCTTCTTCTAATTTATGTTTATGCAGCCCAAACTATTGTACATGCTCTAGTAAATAAATGATCTCTGGTTAACTAATTCTGTTTTTCTTTTCCTATACTATTAGGTAAAATAATAAAATATTATTGAACAAATAATATAATTTATTTGCATTTTGTTGTCAGCGATATTGAGCTATTTCACAAACTACTAATGACAATGTTTAGTTTTCATTAGAATCGTTTTTTGTTTTTGTTTTAATTTTCTAATACATTGTAGGACAATGCTGTTAATTGTAAGTTAAGGACGTGTGTGCCGCATTGGGTCAGTCGTGCGGACCTACCTACATTTAATACGGTAGATCGAAATTATTTCTATAATAACGACATAGCTGTGAACGAAAGATCTTTCTATTACTAAACTCATTAAAACAACACTCTAGGCCTTGATATACGATTTGTTTTTTTAAATAACTTTTACTGAGATTTACTTCATTTACTTATCAAGCATACCTACGCGACTGAAGTTTTTTTTTTGTCTTTTGTAATACTATAATATTTTGATGAGGAATAACAATGGATTTTATTTTCTTGAATCGTAATACTACGAGGTTTTCTATTTCGTTTAATTAATTAATTCGATAGTCTCTAACAGTGCTAAGAAAAGAATCTTAAACCCTTAATCGTATTTGTAAAATTCATAAAACTTTAATAACACGAACATCTTGGAAGGCCTATTCATGGAGAGACAACGATTGGAGAATATTTAACAAACTTCTCTGTACATTTTCTTTATTTATTCACGCAGAGCTCGATCTTCTTCGATTTCTTAATTTCCAAAACCTTCTATCCCTCGACGTATGATGTATAGAGATTGTGTTTTGTGGTTTACTTTCTTTGTCCACTGGCATATACATTTTCAACATCTTTGCTGCCCGCTCCTCTTGCGATCTATCGGACGATTTACCGCTCAGGAAACTCAATAGCTTCATACTCCGTCTTCTGATCATCGAATGATTACCGAAATTCACTTCGGACTTACATTCCTCAGCTTTTGAAGGCTTTTCCAATTCTAATTCAGAATTCACATTCGACGATTGTTTCCCGTTACATGTTTCATTCGAACTGATCTCTGAACTTCTTTCAAATTTACTCTGGGTTACAGAACTCTCAATCGTAGTAGATATTGCTTCTAATCTTTCGTAGTTAGAATCTTGATTTTTGGACGGCGACCCTGAACTTCCCCTGGCATCATCAACATATGACAATTTCCTATGCAAATCTAATATCTTCTTCTTAAACTCTACATCCTCTTGGCTCAACTTTGCAAAATTTAACTCTCTGTCAATCGACGATTCTCGACTAGAGTCAACAGTCTGCAAAGCTTGAACCCCTGACAATGAGTCGGTTTTAAATCGTTGTCACCACCACCCAACTTGCTGCTTTCCACTTCCCGGAGAATCTTCCTCTTCGAGTAAAGGCTCCAGTCTTCTTCTGGCTATAAAACATCTCAATGAACTAACGCTGCTACCAGATAGAAGCTGGTCCATACTTATGGCCGGTATACCGTCTCTCATCTCAGAATCTAAGTCCTGATCATCATCCATCGTTAGATTTAGACCGTAGTTGTCTTCTCCAGAGGCATTGGCACTGGCGGTAGAAGACGGTGGCTAGGGAAGTCAGTCACAGCTCGGCTAGTGATTCTTTACAAACAGAGGGCAAGCATGGTCATGCAATAGGCCAAGGCGTGCGAAGCTTAGAAGCTATTCAAATTTGCGCACAAATTCTGCACCAAGATCAAAAGGAGACAAAGGCTTAGCTATTCAGCAGCTCGAACATCTCCTTGGAAAATTAGATTGAAAAGAAAAAACGCTTCTTAGGAGGTATATAGGTTCGAAAATGAAGAGAAATCACGTTTTCTCACTAAAATTTAGCTAATTATTTCGGAGCTGCATTTTTATGCACGGTGTACATTGTAACTTTCGAAAAAAATATACCTTTCAGCTGAAATTTTTCCAGGATCTTTGAAACACTTTTTTCTACAGTGTGGCCTATAATCAGTATTGGATAAAATTTCTCGCCAATGTTATGACCGCAAGACAACGAATTTTTCGTGAAAAATTGAACAAAAAAAAAAAAAACCTTTATCCGAAATCCGAAAAATCTTTTTTTCTAAGACTAGATCACCTTGTAGGGATATACACGTACTTTGCTACTTTGAAACGATATTGATTGTAAATCACTGGTTCAGACGTTACAGCGTACACCGTACGTGTATCATTTTTCATTCTTGGGTTTTTCGTGACGCATAGAACATGGAATAAAAATGAGTAAAAATTCGGCGTATTTTCGATGAAAAAAAAATCGTGAATCCTCAAACTTTTCGAACATATAAACCCCCTTATAAGTATGTTGCGTGTGAATCAGAGCTGCAAATAGAACTCGTACAAATAAATCGTGTAGCTGGTATAGAAAGTCACGCGTAGCGAACGAATCTTGTGCTATTCAGATTGATGGTGTGTTTGAAATGATCATGTCTGAAAGATTTTTATCTTACCGGACTAGTAGGGAAACTTTCATCATCTGGACCGCCTGAGGTCGGTGTACCCCATATATCATCCCCCGAAGTAGCGCCGGACGTGGTACCTTCATCGTCGTTTGGGTCTAACGAAGATTCTGTTCTCTCGGGTGGAACAGGAGGATGTAATAGGTGGCCACCAACAACTTCACCCAATTGTTCTAAAAGAGCCATTTTACTAACTACGTAATTGCTTGCTCTCGCTGTCCAAGCTCTAAGACCAGACGGAGGTGATTCCATGTCTTGATTATCGTCGTCTGGCTGATCGTCCAAGTCATCGTCTTGGTCCAAGCTACTCATTGTACCAAATCTTCTCAATGTTCTGAAACATTGACGCAATTCAAGCAAAAAAAAAGTATCAATTTCGAAAGAAATTGCGATAAGTTCGAAATCGTAATAAACTTTGAAATCCTTCCAACAATCGAGCTTTTTTAAAATTAGACTTACCTACAAAAAGTTCACGGTTTTAATTGGAAAAATATTTCGCCGATAGAGATTGCAAGAACTGCAATATATTGGAAAGAAAAGCATCAATTTAGAAAGAAATTGTGATAAATTCCAAAAAAGAAATAGTGATCATACCTGTAAGGAAGATCGCCATCACCGTCGCAATCTAAGTCATCCTCGCTACCGTCTTCAGTATTCCCATCAGCAGGTGTGCAATTCGGACTATTAGTTCGACTGTAACTATCGTGTAAACCGTTGTGCAGTCTGTGTCTCGTGCACAAGTCTGGTGTGGGTGGTAGAATAGAGATTTTAGGTGGTAACGGTGAGAATGGATCCCTAGGAAGAGGTGGAGTCGGACAACCGGATCTGAAACAAATTCCTTATCCCTAACTCTAGAACGTGTGCTAAGAAGAGAGAATAGCAATTAAAATACAACAATTAAAAAAAATTTATCATGCCGATGATATGATCGACCCTCTTACCTGTGGCACCTTCTGCAAATATTTACAGATCCGGTTGAATTTTCTCTCATCGTAACAGGATTTCCGTTCTTTTTTCCCGTCAGACTGTTTGACTTTATCGTACTTAGACTGGCACTAGACGTGGTGCTTTGCTGCTCTGCATCTGAATTAACGTTAACGATTTCTTCGGACGTTCCGTCGTGTATTTGGCGAGGATTACTTTCTTTCGGGGTTCTAGCCGCCAGTTCTTCGAGGGTCCACTCTTCGAGAGGCCCTTCAGTATCGGGCGGTGGGATCTGATGAGAGTTTCTCACCCATTGTGCAAGATGATTGTGGTTTTGGGTAGAATTTTTTAAAATCGTATCTAAACTCTCGCCGGATTGCTGGTCAGCTTCTTCGTCCATTTTCCGAGGCCCTCTTTGTAGCTGAAAAATCAAAGATAGTTGCAAAAATCATATTTTACGAGAGGATGTGTCGGTCGTTAAAATTCCTACCTGCAGACGACCTCCGACCGATTCTCTTGCCATTGTGAAATTGCTTACTGTTGTAGGACTGTCTATGGGACTGGGTATGCTCGGTGTACCTCCGCAGCCTGTATTTACATAAATTCTGGAATACGATGAAGTGGGATTGATGAAAATTGAATCCCGACGAAAAATTCCCTGAACCAAATTCCAAAAATAAATCTCATTATGCGAGCACACTTACATTTGTCTCTGGAGTAGATTATGCCATACAGCTTTTAACTCAGGGCTTGGAGCCCTCAAAATCAACACTCTTCTCCTGGGTCTACCGTGAGGACTGCATCCACCGCTATTCGTACTTTCGACGTTTCCGTTTTCCCCGGTAAGTCCTCCTGGCGAGATCGCGACTTGCAATCTAAACTCCGTAGGCCGTTTTCTGATCGTGAAACAGGCTTCAGCAATATCTGCCAGTCTGAGGGGCTCTTCGGTAACGAACAATACTCTATCACGCGATACTCTGGCGAAGACCAAAAGATCGGTCAACAGCAGCGCCCAAGATGGTTGAAGACGTGCTCGACCCTCGACCTTAGCTAAGGCACCCCCGAACAACCTGGCGAACATTTTTCGAAACTTCTTTTTATTTTCTATGGAGTTTATGAATTTTTACTGATCGGGAATTGTTAATAGAAGTAATATCTTATCGATTTCGTATCGGACTTATTATTAACGACTGTAAGATAATCGCTCTTCTTCGTTCGGTGGACAAAAGCGATATATTTTGCTTACCATTGCCTGCCAGGCATTGCTAAGGTGAAAGGTTTGCACCGAGCAAACACTAGTCTAGATTCGACTTCCTGCAAGCTCAACAAAGGCCTTCCGGTATCTCGTGGTGGTTCCATTACCCCAGCGTTCGCTGTCGCCTCTCTGTATCCCTGAGCTAAATCTCTAGCTTCTCGACAGTTTCTCGGACACGTTAAATTCACCAGTCTCGTCATTTCTCTGAAAATATTATCCAAATACGATCACCTCAGAATATAAGATTCTTTATTATAATCCAAAACTTACTAGCTATCTCCTAAAGAGACAATAACTAATAATTGATCTAATATCATTCGTTTCTACGGTGCAGTTCAAGAATCATTTCCTCAAAGTTCCCCCAATTTCGTAAGACGTGTTTGAAAATGTATCGAAATCGTCCTGAAGACAGGATTCAGGTATATCCATACCTGTCTTGAGAGGACTGAAAAAAGTCTCAAAGAATTTGATTTCTGTTCGGCATTTTGGTGCGTTTTATTTGTTCCATAGATTTTATCACACAATCATTCATTCCGAGCACTTTGATGTACGAATGAAAGGGTGAATTTCAGCGAGCTCTAGATTCTTCCACGTACTAACACAATTGACATTATTTTAGCAAATGAAACAGAATTTTCAAACTCGCGTTCCAAATATCAATGTATCTTCTCGTTTCACAGTCCTAGCGTTTAGTTCCCCTTACGAGTTGATTTGAACCTCTCAATCTCGCACCTGTAATGTTCCAATGGAAGTAGTAGAACGCCGGTAAGATCCGGTCTTCTTTTTTGCGGTACCGCGGGTTCGCAAGCCAATTTTGCAAAGGCAGTATTACGCCTGAGTGCAACCAGCAGACAACATGCTCTTTGCAAACCGCTTAAATATCTCCTGTAGACGGCTGTGATTCTAGGAACTCTGGACAAATAACATTCCACGTTTCCACCAGCCTCCTGAATTTCTTCAGACAATTTCAAGAGCTCGTCCAAGTTTTGAAATAGTAATAGGTGATCCGCTGCCGAAAGGATGTCTCTCCGTTCCGACAATGGAACCGTGAATCTCGTGTGACCGCTTTTTAAACTGCTGCAATAGCGGGTCTCTCGAACCGCCAACTCCTCTTCTGGTGGTGCATCTGGCGCCACGTTAGGAAAGGCCTACGATCGTTAACGAAAATCTAAATACGTCGGAATAATGATGACAAGTAATAAAGCGAACAAAAACGGGATTATTCTCGACTCAGTTCCAGAGGATTTGAAATAGCAGAACTTTCAAAAAACCAATCGCAATTTTAGACTCGAATTTTTGTATCTAAAAAATTTATCGAAACGATTGAATATAATTTCCGTAAAATTGTAAGCCAGGTTTATAAAGAATCGATAATACGTATGTGCGTTATCTGAAAATACGTAAAAATTTATGGTATATCAATAAGGAAAGTAAAAGAATGGAAATAATATGATGATATATATTTAGGGCTGATGAAATGGAATAATAATAACCAGATGGGACCTTGAAACTTTGATACATTGATATAATATATGATAATCGTCTGAATTCTCGTGTTTTCAAAGTGAAATAAAATTGTATAGATACGATCAATGTAAGAGTATAATAGTTATTATTATGTATAACGTAGCAGAATAAAAGGAGGGGTTATAACATGAATAATAAACGCAAAGTAATGAGATTTTAGATAAAAACTTGTTTACAACAAAAATTCAAGTATAAAACGTAACTACAGTTTTACAACTCGATCATCGTACTTATACTGATCGTCACGTATCTCTACCTACGTAAGATTTTTCTACTGTATTAATTCGATCTGCGTAGTTATATATCGATATACAAAATAGTATATATATTAAACGGTTCAAATCGCATGTTGGAAATAATACAGAGTCAAAGATAAAAAATAATAAAACGATTATATATGCATAATAAATAATTATGCATGAAAAAAAAAGTGACAAATAATTTACAAGATACAACATAGGTATAATAATAGCACTCATAAAATTTTGACAATCATATATCAGTCAACATGAAAAATAAATAATCGTAACTAAAATGCCGTCGACAGTTTTATAATAGTAATAATAGTAATAATAATAATGATAATAATAATAATAATAATAATAATAATAATAATAATAATAATAATAATAATAATAATAATACTTAGCAATGTCATAACATAATATCAAATGGTAACGTTTGTAGAACACAACGCCCATGCTAATAACAGTTTCGGAGGGCATACATAAACATGTTGCAAAGGTAGCTGGTATGATATGCATAATAATAAATTATCTACCCGATAATAGGGGTGAGAAAACATATTCGGCAAACGATTCGAATCCTTGAATAATAAAACAATATTAAAAGATCTGCTGCGATGTATGTGTCTATACTGAATTATTGTATCGTTGTTTTTTAAGCCTAGATTTCTTTTCTCATATTATCTGCGTCAGGATCCTTATAATACGAAAGTTTAAGACTATAATATACGGTTTAAATCGTATCACATAACATTTTATTTATTTATTTTCTTTTTCTTATCACGCCTAAAAGCATGCGATGTAAGCACGAAGTATATACCTATATCCCGTTATGTATAAGCAAACTAAAAGAAATGAGAAACTGTGTATATGTGTTTTATTTTTCCTTCTATTTCTGTGACAAATTTTGTTCCACGCGGTTAATTTCCATAATGTTTTTTTCCTTCTATTTTACGTACGACGAAAACCTCATGGGGGCCAGGAAGCCAGTGTCGTTCTTTGTCAAGGTAAATAACAGGGAATAAAGGAGAGCTTGCAGCTAAATAAAGGAAGAAAAAATAATTTTATTCGGTTGAGCTGTCTCTAGAGTTTAGACTAAAACTCCTGTACCGACCTCTGCGGTGAAAGTGACTGTGTGCGGGGTATTGCTGACTGGAATCGGATCCTGAATAATGACGGTACTTCGTCTATGGGGTGTGTGAAGGACACCGCCTTTTCTGTACACTTCGAGTAACAACTGATTCGTCGATCTTTGTATAATGTTTAGGATTTCTTCCCGCGGTTTTGTCACGACGTTTGTTGTCTCAATAAAGACTACGTAGTCGCCTGACTTTAGGCCAGCTTTTTCTGCAGGACTTCCGTTATCCACCCGTTCAACTTTTGGAGGTTTTCCCCAGCTCAGCGAGAAACCCCATGGAACTTGCTGGAAACATCATTAACCGTCAGACAGAAGGAAAAAGAAGGGAGAAAATGAGAAATGAATAAAAATCATTTAAGCGAGCAAAAAGGAGCGTGGGAAAATTTCACTTCGATCTTTGGGAGAGTTTCAAAGTTCGTTATTACCAGATATAATCAAGAGCAACGATAAAATAATCTTTGGTGTTGCAAAGGTGTTACAATAGTTGGCGAAATATCACAATTTCATTAACCAAACACACGTGTAGCAGAAATGTTTAGCCTTCAACTTGGCCTTGCCAGTTCAGATAGGATTTTCTTCCACTGCAATAAAAACGTCACGTAACGTCCAATAATACTTATCGACGATTGGTCGAATCGTCGCACATTTAATTGAATCGTAATGAACTTTGGAATTCTTCCAATAATCGAGCTTCTTTACGCCCAAAATTAGAACGAATATACTATTTGCGAAATTTCAGGTAGAAGTAGGATTGGCATTTTTGAAAAAATATTTCGCCGATATAGATTGCAAGAAATGCAATATATTGCGATAATTAGATTACAGTCACACAGACACACATAGCTACACAGTCGAAATTCACACCCACTGGATTATTTTTGAAGAGTTATGTCCCGAATACTAATTGAGCTATTTTGATTAAACGGATCCTCTATCCGCGTAACACTTTTCAGACAATTTAAAAAGGCGCGTTTTTGTATTGAAAAATTTGCGAACGGTTTTTCATCGGACAGAAGAAACATTGGAATATATTAGACATATCTCGATATCCGTTCTTGGTTGATACAAAAACGAGCAACAGATAGATTCGTTAATTAATGATTAATGGATGATGAAGTATATGTATAATAGTTCCGACTATTACCTGTTGGGCATTATTGGGCCTTGTCAATTTCCTCGTTGTTGTACAGGGCGTCTTGCCACCCGGTGCAGCAAAGCCTGGATGAAGAGGTTGACCAGTCAATGGGTCCATAGGCTCTAGTTCCAAGTGTCTCAGGTACGTAAGATCCTCCGTCCCGCTGTTATTGTTATCTGGATCTCCTTCTTTTGTGACTGGCGGTGTTACTCCGCAGTCTTGTGATACCCCTGAGTAAGGCGTGCTGGAATTGCGACCCGAGCCGGCTTCTAGAGGATGCCATGTTGCCTCCTGGGGGATAACGAAAAATAACTTGAACTATCTGATTAAAAAACTAAATTATCAAGATCGGGAGCAGGAGGTATACGATTTCGTGACAATTACCGGCGAGCAGAATTTCACTCGCATATCACTCGCACGGTTTATGAATAATCCGTATATTCATTCCTTTCAGCAGCAAGAAAAAATTTTCAGCAATATTCCTGCCACGAAAAACACCACACAGTATATCGCAACGACAATCATTTTTCACTGCGCTATTATGGAGTCAATGGGTTGATAACGTAGATTCTGTTTCACTCCTAATCACGACTTCTGATGTCCTAGACGCGATATCGTTCGAAGGATTCTTGCTTTTCCGCTTATTCACCGAGTATCAGATACATACTGAATCAGTGCAGCCCGCAGTGAGAAAATCCAATGCACAACCGCGTTGACCGACTAAGCCTTTTCGCCTTGACCTTATCCGAGGAAGTCGTAGGAATTGAATATAAAGCTCGCTGTTTGCATTCCACGTGACTTCAGTGACATTGAGATTAAAAAAAATCACTTCCAAAGATTTGCCACGAAACGGTTTCAAGATCGTTGTAAGCTTTTACTCCGAAACTGGAAATACCGCCGCGTGAATGGGCGCTCGTGAAACTTTGATTCGACCTCGCGAACGAACGATTCACTTTCGTTCTACACTTCGTTGAGAATTTTCCAAATTCTGCAGAATATTACTTTTCGACACTTTGTTGGCTGCACTTCCTTGGCCTCCCTTACCGTCGGCACGACTGAGGCGCCAATAACATTTGCCAGGTTATCGTAGGCTAAAATGAGGCTGAGACTAGCTGGGAGAGGGAATATTGCAGGGTCAAGGCCAAGAGGGAAAAGCACACGTCTAACGAGAAAGAAAGCTCTCCTTGCTGCCGTACTTTTTTATTTTTTCGTCGCTTTCCCAACGACCGATTCACGAACTGGTACCTCCGAACCAAAATACCGAATAAATTCTTCAAGAAAAGCTCCAAGTCGCACAAGTTTTCCTTCACTCTTTCCCTCGCTATGAATCAATTATTCAAATTATTCCAGCCCGCGTTTGGCACATTATGTGGCTGTATCCCAAAGCGATATCCTCCATTAAACAATGCTAATAGAACTATGTAGAATTTAATACCTATTTCCGGTCTCCTCTACTGTTTGTAAGTGAATTAAGAAGGAATAAAACGCGGAAGGGTATTGAGAAAAAAAGTACTTTTTTCTCCCTTTCATTTTACTTTTCTAAACTTAAGACGCGGGGGTGATATTCTAAAGGTACAACTCAATTTTCACACACCTGGTCACCGCGATAGTCAACAGTTCTTTACCACCTTTGTATGCATAGATCTGAGTGTATATTCGTACGTATGTGTATATTGGGCCACGTGGCTTGTATAACAAGCATTGTAATTTCCGATTGGTAAATTATAATTACGAATGGGCATTGTTAGAATCCAAGAAGTAAATTGAGGCGGAAACATTCACGGTTTGGCGTTAGGGTATAGCATTACCATTACCATTACCATTCCCATTCCCATTCCCATTCCCATTACCATTACCGCCTCACGCGTGTGGTACGAGGCGACATTGTTCGAGGAAAAAAGGGTCTCGAGAGTATGAAATACTAGCATTAAATCGAGAGCCGTACGAGTACCTGGGATTTCTTTACGTCTTCAAATCGTCGAAATCATTCTTGTTGCTTTTTGGGCTCGAGGATTTTCTCATACTCTACAGAATTAATAAGATGCGTAAGTATTGATTATCGGTCCACCGAACCTAACAATGAAAGACTATCTTACACAATACTACCAGGCACAAACGGATATTATCTCGCCAGGAATTCTCCTCGGCACAATCTGAAGAGGTGAAATTACCATTTTGCTACAGTCCGAACGATATGATCTTGAGAATTTCAAATGCCAACGAAACGCCTCTTTTTCTATTCTTCTAGTATATCATCTAATCGAAATAAATTGATTAGGTCGCGCAGTCGCAATAAATTCTCTCCAGCTAGTTGTGGTGTAATTAGCCAGCCTAATGCTTTCCTAATGAGATCGTACGGGTGGATTTCAAACAGCGTTAGAATTTCGAGGGACAAATTTCCTCCGAATTTTACAATCCCATCGAAAAATGAAATAAAGAAATTTGAAAAGGGTGTAAAATTCAAAGATGTTTACCTTGTCCTGAGATAAAGGCAGGGGTAGAGTCATGCAGCCCAGGAGTTCACTGCGCCTGAAACAACGAGACAAACGGTGGAGATTTGAATACAGCTCTTTGTACTTTTGTATTGTATTCGTATAGCTCAACGCACATTAATTTTTACGCGGTATTATAGTTATGCAGGTACTACATATGAATGGGTATACACAAATATGTGTATTCGTTCGACACGTTTTTTTACAGGGCCAAGGCTCGCCCGTTGTATGGGAAAACTTTTGTTTGTAAATCCGGAAAAACTTGCGCCCGCTGCAGCCGTCACGACGTCACGACGCCCGACGTCGCGACGCCGTCGGGGCGCACGTGGAGCCCGCGGTCGCTGAGCGCCTGCGTTACGAGCATCGATTCCCCTCCTACCGAACGTACCAAGCCAGGGGCTTTCTTAAAATTTCGGCTTTTAAAATCAGCCCTTTTCTCTACCAAAGCTATACAAGATTTACTTGGGTACTCCATGTGCTGCCTTTTGCCTATGCTCACCAAAAAAATATTTTCTACACATTTCGGAACGATGAGTTACCGAAAAATTCCCAAATTCACGAAACCTTGACGATTTATCAAACCGTTTTCATTTTTTTCTCAATAAAAAGATCAATCTTTCAATTCACTTCGAATCTCCGTATACCAAAAACGATAAGCCTATACATCTTTCTGTTCAGAATGATCGAACAATTATTGCGAACGGATAATAAGGGTGATTTGTAACTCACCTAGCTCTGCGATCTCTGTGCCAAACAGCAATGTCCAGGGTGGCGGATTTGGCGTTGGAATTATTGTTGTTGTTGGTCCAGGGCAGTATCAAGGTCTCGTTAAAGATGGGGTTTGGGGTGGCTCTATGGACGGCGGTTCTTTTGACGGCGTTAATCTCTCCGTCAGATTTTCTCAGGGTTGCTTTGACGTAGGCATGTACGGGTCCTTCGTAGGCTCGCTTCAAATACTTGCACCTTATCACTGCAGCGAACGGGATGAAACGAACAAAAGAAAAGAAAACACGATGTAATTATACATGTACTGGACTAACGATCTTTCGTCGGCGTATAAATTGGTTGCTCCAATTCCTAGGGCTCAACGCAACGTGACGAATGAAGAATAGTGTAAATAAGAACCGAGCTATAAGCCATATCATTTGAAACGAAAAGTTGCCGCCATTTTTATTCAAAATGGCGTACCGCGTCACGCACGTAATAAAGATTCGAGATTCTCGGTATGTATACTCGAATAGTTCCGGAAACAATCCTTTCTTGGATTCCGTCCAAATTTATAGCCTTTCGAAACGGAACTCGGTCACTGTCGTAGATCCGTAGACAGACGAGAATACTAAAGGGATGGCTCGCAGGAATTGTGCCAGAAAGATGTGCCAGTCAATAAGTCTTCGAAAAATTATTTATAAGTAAATAAAACCTTTCGAGATTTGAATGATTTTTCAATTTTCGGTACGGAGTAGCTCATTATCGGTCAAGAATCTTCTCCGGGGACATCTTTCTCGTCTTATTATTCTCGTCTAATTATTTGCACTATTTTTATCACCATAGACACACTGATTGAACCAAACTTCGTGAAATTACAAGGATGCTAGACCCTTACCCGCATCCTGATCGCGATGATACTACCGCGCACAGAAGTACACACATAAATTCTGGTGCAGCACAAAGCTGAAATCTATCCCCTGTTCATCGCGTGTATCTATAGGCTCTTTGCGGTCCGAGGAAATTTAGGTGCAAGCTGAGTCTCGTATGCTCGAACCCTTAGCTCGGGAAAAAATAGGTCCGAAAGAAATGACTCGAACGTTGAAGTATCCTTGCGCGAGATAACGGCTGTCTTAAATCAATGACAGGCCCACTGACCGAATATTTAAATGCCGCAGAGGTCTTTGGGTTACTGGCACAACGCGTATAGACCTCACTTCAACCCTGTGAGAAGAATACGACGCATGCTCAGTCGTGGACTCACTATCAGGAACGTGTTTACAGAGGGGTTAAATGTCCTGATAACTGTTCCATGCCCGTTGGATCTCGAGGCTTCAAATGATTTCCTTAAACTCCGTAAAATTTCAAACTTACGAATTTTTAGCATTTCTTGAGATTTTTTTGGATTATAGAAATTCAGGCTATTTTACCGTGACTCAATACCAAATTCGAAGTTTAAATTCGCGTGAAAGTATCAGCGGAATTGTTACGCGTATAATTCTTTCGATATTGCTGTGCTACAGCCTCTGGAGAAATCTCATCAAATGTTATAAGATTTTCAAAGATTTCACACCGTTTCAGGGGTCAGAAAAATTCGTCATGGCATGATTTCAGGGGATTTCAAAAGATCCTGAGCAATTCCGATTCATTTTAAGAGATTTTATAAGATTGGAAGACAATATTCCAACGGATTCTACGAAGGATTTCAAATAATTTCGGAAGACTTTGCATCCTTTCAGAGATTGCAAAAGATTCGAAGCACGTCGACCGTTTTGAAATTTTCACCGCAACTTCCGAACAAGAAATCACCTTACCTCGAATTCGTATGTGATCGTTCTGTGTAGCTAACTCGACTTCAATTGACCCTCTAGAGTTGATATTCTGATAATTTTCTCCATCAGGACTATACTTCAAGCATCTTCTGACGGTCGCGACAAGCGGTGCTTCTGGAGTGACAGAAACTGAAGTAAGGAAAGACTTCGAGCTATGGAAATCGTCATTCACCGATGACTTGGGGCTCTCCAACTCCCAGCACAGCGTTTTTTGCGATTGATTTTCCTCGGTTATCGGATCATCAAAGCTCGGGCAGAATGCGCTTTTGCTATTAGACCCGGTCTTCGTATCGCACGAGGCGTCTAGGTCAGTTTCCAAAACGCATTTATTCACCTCCAGGTTAACAGCCTCGCAGATATTTCCTTCAGGACTCGGCTCGTGAAAAGAGGGACTCTTCTTCGGACTCAAACTGGCCGATCGTCTTGGAAACTTGGCGCGTTTTCGGCTAACCGCAAAAAGGGTGGAATCTGGTTCCTGGAGGTCACGTTGTTGGCCAGTCCTCTTACGTCTTATACCTCGCTGTCTTCTCAGAGTAAATTGCCCGCCGAGTTCATTCGAGGGCGACACAGCCGCCCAAGACATCGGCGAAGGATCCTCCAGGAGTTGGCTGGCTGATGATACGGAGCTATCGTTATGTTTGGCGACAGCCTCGTCGATCGTTTCATAGAAATTTTCCTCGCTTTGAACTCTTTCCTCCGGTTCACATTCCTCGACGAAATCTTCTAGGCTCGCCGAAGCGATGGGAGCGTGACGAACGCTGCGAGCAACGGATCTCTCCGCAGCATCAGATGCGAGAATTTCCGCCACCGATTTACCTACGACGGCCTGCTGCTCCTTATGGAGAACTTCGGTCACCGTATTGTCGACGTTTTCAAACCTAGCCAGGTCTTGGTCCAGCTTCAGATGCGTGAGTCTTGCGATTAGCGGAGTCTGACCGACGCTAAGAGGGTCCTTAGACTTGAAGGGACTTCTTCCACCTCCCGGTACCGCCTTCGTATGATACGGAGTCCTGCAGCGGTTGTGGAGTTTAGTGATTCTCGCCAATTTCGGAACGTGAGGAGTGCGGCAAAATTCTGCGGAGAATTTACCCTTCCTTATATCACAGTTCTGCGAATAAATCCGGCTCTTAGAAAGTGGTACGACCGGATCGGCCTCCATCATGTCTTCGGGACTAGCCGCGACCGAAATTTGTTGAAAAAAGTCAGAAACGTGAGACTGAAGATTGACTCTAGCCTCGTTCATCAAATTCTGAGGAAGTTCCGCGTTCGTTCTAAGACTGGTACCATTCGTAGCCAAAAGGGTTGGATTAGCAGGAAGTGTCATAGCGACCGTTCTTCTACCGACTACAGATTCCGGGCATAAAGTAAGCGGCCCAATGTCCGCATCGACTCTCGGAGTACTTTGGTAAAAGCTTTCAAAGTTTTCAGTCTTTCCAGCCGCTCGGGACATGGACTGCCTCTTCGCTGAACGCAGATTCGGTTTTGTAGTCTGGAAATAAGTCCGAAGGTCACTTCCATGGCTCCGGCATCTTCTCCTTCGTGCGGGCGTTGAACGGATTGGATTAACCTGGGTCTGGACCTGGGCCCTTGGAGTGGGGGGTGTGTTGGACAGATCACCGAAAGGTCGCCGGGTCCGGTTAGGCTGCTGAACCCCATGGGGAGTCGAGCTCGCCGTAGAGAGAGGCCGGGATACCGTCCACTTGAGCATTATTTCTGAAACAAAAATCAAGGTACTGCTTGTAGAGGAGGCTTTCTTTTCAGGATCTCCGGTCGTTTTGAAAATCAAATTTCCATTTCCACGATCATCAATATTTCCTATTGGTTTTTCTGGTATCTGATAGATTGATTCCAGAAATCTCGACTGAATTTTATCGCTATCTCAAAAGCTTCTTTTGGCACATTTGTAGAGTTTGAACAAATGCTTTAGAATTCCAACGATTCCCCAGAAATTTCGCGGACTTCTTTGGGATGCTAAGAATTTCTCCAGGCCTTTCAAATAGGACTTACTGCCGATTGCTTTCAAACTTGTCTAGAATTTCGAAGAATACACAAATTTTTAGAGATTTCATGGATTCGATTAATCCAACGAGGATAACCCAATGACTCAATCACTGCCTGGTGATTGGCATTCCCCTATACCATTCGTGATATTTAATCGCTCGCGATTTTGAGTGAGGTGATTCTGATTTTTGAATAAGAAAAGAAAGTGTGCAGCGAATCGTATAAAGCAGAAAGGAAGTAATTTTTTTCCTTCAATGGGTCTTTAATGACTGGGCAAAGTCGGAATTAGGTACCTGTTAGATACATGTATATTATAGGGCAGAAGGGCACCTGTTGTACCATACGGAAAATACGGAAACACAGAAATACTAGAACAGGTGTAGCATTAGCAATATGAGGCACACGAGTTGGTTTTCCGAGTTAGCACTTCGGGCTCGTCATCGCAGACCCTCGTCCGGTCTATAGTTGATCTAATAGCAATTTGAGTAGACCCCAAATGATTTTAGCCACACATTTAACCGATTATGGTTAACCGAAATATCAATCCTGGTAACCTGCAGCTCTTCGCTCTTGAAACCGGAAATCGTTTGTTATATGCCATGTAGTTTTGGATTTGTGCTAAATTTGTAGAAATCATTCATGAAATTGCTGAGACGTCGCGTTCTTTGATCGCCAATCGTCGCGGCGATATATTTCGTGGTCAAGCTTGGGCTAGTTAGAAACGAATATGGAAAAGCAATGAAACTATCTTACGAGAAATAGTGTCTAGAACTAATCAGCCATTAATCGAGTTTATAGTCAAGGAAACGTCCTTAGTTTTACGTATGGATATATATGCGCATAAATATGGATCTTGAGGCTCGACTAGACCGTGACAACTTTCCTTGTTAACAAATTGCTCCAATAAATCTCTTATATAGTTAAAACCGCCAGTGGCACGCTCCACCGCAAGCGAATTAACATAATTGAAAAATACTACAAGCCATATATACACCATATAAAGTAGGCAGGTGTGTCTTTGCGGCTAATCGGTTCGCCTACGACCCAAAGTTTCCCGTTTTCTAAACAACGTTTTCTTAGCGACAGTTTTACACGGTTCGATAACCGCCACAAGCCATAAGGGCCCATGAAATTCCGTAATTTCGAATTCTTGAAAAAGTGCCAAAAACGTAAAAAACAAAAGAAATAAGAAAGCCAAGAGATATTCGGAGTCAAATCTCTCGGGAGCTGATCGGCATCGTGTAACGTACATTTGGATCATAAATTTGAGGTGGTGGTTTGCCGCGCGAAATATAATGTTCATTGAGGAGAGAAAATTTGGCATAGGGCCCAACTGCACTTCAGTCAAGAAAAAAGTGCATCCAGCAGCAGGTTTTAACTTTTAACGGTCCCTGAAGGGGGCGCTCGCATTGTGGCCCATTATAAAAATGCACTCATTTACATAGGAGCTGTTGGTATGGTTTGAGCGCGTGTCTGACTGTCTGTCCCGTACACTCCTATGCTCTAAGACCCATTTTTGTTATGTACGAGCTAAGCTGGTGTGCGGGCTGCTTTCCGCGTACACGAACTGGCACCTGCCCATATGGTACGAACGTACCTATCGGTCCCATCTGGCCTTTCAAAAGTCCTCCTTGGCCCGTACCTACATACATACCACGATACAAAACACATATTCGTGTACGGTTTACCCTTGCCATATACCGAAAGAGGTATAAGACTCCCAAAAGTTGAAACAGTGGCATATACAGCGAAGACTCCGGTCGAATAGGCTTATCTCTTCATCTATGTACACATAAACGTCGCCAACGTTTATTCGTCAACGTTCACTGTGGCAGGGATCCCCTTTTTGTATATGATACACGTTTAGAGATATATTCATACAATATGTACTTATTAACGCCACATTTTTCACCAGTTTGAAAGAGCGAGAACGGAGTACAAAATGCAGTATATAATATCTATATTTTTATTTTATATACCAGAATAAATCGTTCGAAAAAATTGTCCGAGACATTCGGATCTTCGATACGGCAGTATCTGATCTGTAATAAATTGCCATTTCTCGTCGTAGATGGCATTAATGTCGTTTTCTTTCTCGCTGGAAGTGACGGTATTATAGAATAGCATTTCTACATGTGTAACGTCGATTGCTGCCGTGCATAACGAAAGCTACTAATGCCTCGCTCCATGTACTGAACGAGCGACGTATAGAGCTTAATTGTTCCCTCGAGTAGGTACGCGCTGCGGGGTCGGCCACATGGGATAAAACGTATCCCATTAAATAATTATTATAGAGTGTTGAGTCACAATACATAAAATAAGACTTAACCGATGGTATAAGTCGTAAAGGGGGATCCTATCCCATTGTATAATCAATAAAAAGTCAATTTTTGTACGGAATTATCTTCCGAATTCCACTCTTCGGAAATCCATACGTACTCGATGTATAAATTATACGTTTAATAGTAGGCCGCAGAAAAGGGTTGAGTGGCGAATCGTTGCGAAAGAAAAACGGTCTATACTTATATCCGTGTACCTACTGCATGGACAGGCGGGAGACCCATTTTGGATACCCTTAAAATTGTTATTTTAAGCACGAGCTGGTCTCACAGCTTGTATTATATCCTTTGGTCCTTCCAGACGTCGGGCGAGGTACCCACATCCAGTTTTCTTCTACCTAGAGTTGAACCTACGAGCCTGGGGTCCCGTCCCGAAACATCCTTGAAGGATAGATCGCTCGAGGGTCCCGAGGCTCGAAACATCGAATTCTTGAAGGTTAGAGAAAGGGGGCCTAAACCTATACCTGAGCTTTCTTTGAAACCGCTCAAACACACGTATGGGAGTCCCAAAAATTTTTCTATTCACACCGACCTGCGGGCCAAAGATATATAGGCATACTTCGGGGCCCTACGCACGCTCTTAGTTATAGTCAGCGCAGAAGTTCTGATTTATATTGGATTGACCCCGGGCACCTTTAAAGGTGCAATTTCTTATTCCTTTTCCTTTTCTATTTTTTTTTTCTTTTTTTCTAGAATAGTCCCGTGACAGATCCTCACGGGCCTTATGACGTAAGGGGAACTTACCCTGCGCCCAACCGAATATAATCAAAGACGCATTCACTAAGTTTAAGTTCAGTTTTCGTAAGGGGAGACACCGCGACGGTACTCTATACAGCTTACGCTGATATTTGGAGCACACCTGTCCCCCCAGTTCAGTTCCCATAATGCTTATTCTTGCGCGGTTATACGTGTGTACGTATGTACGTACATGCACGTACGTACACGAGACAGCGACTCGTATACGCCTGTGTGCGTAGGTACATACAAAACCGGCACGGTACTATATAAGACGAACCTGAAAATAAGGCCCAAACAATAAAATCCCGCCGTGCAACGTCTGGGTATTTAAAAGGACCCGGACGCTCGCCTTAGCCACGACTTACCCAAGAATCAGTTTCGGGTCCTGAACTTAAGTTCACGAACTTGCCCGCTCAGAATACTCCCTCCAGATCTATGGCCAAAAATTTCTATAGGATATCTTCGTTTCGAGAATTTTGTTTTCTACATCGCGAATGACATGATAATGAGATCTGAGGATAATCTTCGGTGATATGTACGGGCGTTTCTTTTTTCTCTATATTTTTACTCCAAAGATCGATAGAGATTGCGTTTTTGAACGGCAAAAAATTCGCCTATTGTATTTCAATGAGACACAGATTATACGCGGTGTACTGATATATCTGCGGGCAAGTATGCATTCCAATTGACAATAAGGCCGAAATCTCGCGGTGGTATAAGAATTAGCATCAAAAAGGCCCGTGCAGTGTACACTGCGCAGTATCCGTCCGTGGGATCGTTGCGAAATTCAGGATCGCATCGGATTACCATATCGCGATCGAATTAAAAAGGTCACCCCTTTCAGCCATGCATGCCATGCACTATGGATGCAGGTATATGACCCGTTTATATCTATACCTAATTCCTAAACACATTTGGCAAAGTTTTTACACGTTTACCGATAAATTTCGCCGATTTTTTGCAATCGGTATCCTTATGTGTTATTCAAATACTGTTTTTACCTTACGAACGAGAGGAGTTTATGCATCACTCACATATCGGATATGAGTAAATTATTGATCGCTAATCCGCTCCCGACACCCTTTTCAATTTTCATACCGTATAATGCACTTAATGACTCGATCGTGCTACCTTGAAATTTGAATGGTATTGTGCACGCCATAAACTCATAGTGAGTGAACATTAATCACGATGAAAAGGTTTTGGCACTGGAGAATCAACGATTTACATCGCACAACTTTATCCACACGGTTGCGTGACGATTGAAATTTAAAGCTCAGAAATTTTGGGACCCAACGATTTAACGAAATTGGCAATCGTCAAATACGGCAGAATTAGTCAATCGGAGTAATTATACTAACGACTCTAGACTATAGAATATCGTATAGTATACCTACCGACTTGGAACGTAACTTTCGCGCCAAAATCCTCGAGTCTTGTTAGTCGTGCGGTATCCGATGAGAGTGTCGAAAACGTGTCCTTTTTTGAAAACTAACAAGCACTCTTCACTGATATTTTTGACCCGATGAAGCACAACATTTGCTCTAGTTCGCAACCAACTGTCAAAACCACTTTTGTCAATTTTAATTTTACGTCAAATTTGAATCGTGAACTACATGGTACACATGTGTTGCATGCACTTTAAGCAGACGATCGTACGATCTCGTATGAATATTTTTTACACAAAGTAGCTCGACTTGCTTTACGAATGTTGGAAAATTATTGAAGAATAGACGATACAAGAATTCACTGTAATTTTAGTTAATAATAAATTCACTCTAAGAACTTCACTTCTGTTTTTTAAATGTCAGTATTTTGGATGTACGGGGAGATTAGGATGTTGTGTGAAACTCGCGGGAAACGGGGTGATTTTTGAAAATTATTATTACACGAAAGCGCATGATGTGCGCATACCTCGACGGCTAGTCGGTGACTGACGACAAGGGGCGGGAAATCGAGGCTTATGTAACTTTCGGACCCTGGGACTTACCCCCACCAAATCCAATGCGGCCCAGGAGAACCCCGGGACTCAATCCAGGTGAGAAGTCTTAACTTAGGACCCCGGGGCAAGGATCAATCGTCAACGTAGGTGTTGACGAATGACGATCCTTGATGGACTTTCCGTAACATGTGTTGTCAGCTTGCCTTCAAAACCGCGCGAATAAAAGTTTGGACGTTTTTTAGATTCTCAAATTATTACCTCGTTGGCAAAAATCATGTTTCACGACACACCAGAACCCGAAATGTTTGGAACACGAAAACTTCTACAATTCTAACTCATCGCCAAGTTGATTGATTCTCATCCATCGCAATTTCGAAAAATCGGATAATTTCTTCTCCCAGCACGCAATGATTAAACTCAATTTTTTACCTTTCATTTGAGGGATTTGGCACATGTCGGAAAAAAATCGGCTCCACAAATCTTTCATGCGATCCTTGTCGCTAGCTAATTGGATTCTATTTTTTAAATATTACCTAATATTGCTAATATCGATATCGCCATCACCACCTTATGCCTACAGAGAATGTAATTAGTCGTCTAGCTTGATGGATGGGATAGTTTGATAGATGCATATTTATTCACCGATTATGATCCCAAATCAAAATTTTAATAAAAAAATGTTCGGAGCAGGTGTACAGCTATTGGGAAGATTCAAATCCGATAACTATAAAATTCTACTACCAAAGCTCTCAGCGCGTCTTTACATAAATTATTGATACGATAGCAACGCACTGGTTTTAAATCAGGATGAAAATCCCTGGGACCTAAATTATTCCAGTCTGAACTTTAGTCTTTAATGCATTGAATTTCTCAGTGGAACGACCATACGTGAAAATAAGCCTGGAAAACACGATCTCCGGACCAAAAAAATAGAGCTACGAAAATATTCAGATTTTTGATAATGTATGCGGCAAGCCAACGCGATTCAGATTTTAGAAAACAGCATGTAATATAAATATAATTTTTTTTTTTTCTTGTCAGTGCAGAATGTAACATAACATAACGTGACACTTGCCGGCATGACTTAACCACTCAACAACGCATCGAACAACTGTTCGACGATTGTTGACACGCACATTGCATATGGGCTTTTTTTTTCATAGTATGGAGTCGAGTGTAAACGCACATTATACACATAGGTACTACCTATAGCCACGTACAACATTATACGTGGAACATTACGAAATAAAGGGTCAACCATCGCAGTACCTACCACTTGACAATGCTGTCAAACAAAGCCGATCAACACGATCACCAATTTAAAGGCTAAACTCCGAACCACCTGGTGACTCGACTCCATTTCATAAATAGGAATTCTGTAGTCTTTATCGCTAGCGAATCAAATTTTTGATTAAAACGAACTAGAGAGAACTGATTCTGGCCCAAGATATGTACAAACTAAAATTTAACAATCTGGTTTCGTTCGCTGGAATAACTTTGGCAAATTTTGAAAAATGAGAGCTGATATGAGGCCAGGTATGCAAGAAATGGTAACGAAGCTATGTTATTTTGTTGTATTATGTATGTTGGGTATATGTTCCTGTACGGATGCTCTAGAACTTGAAAAGAAATCTTGATGAAAACAGAACTGCCTGAATCCCGGATGTGCATTTTATACACACTCAGTCACCCGTAAATGCAGGCTACATCTAGAGCAGCCTATATCTGCAGCAATTTTGATGTTACAAACGATGGGGTGCGGTTCAAAGCTGGTGAAAAGTATAACTGGGTTCTTATACGACAGTACAAAAGCCACCCGCGCGTGGCAAAGCCTTAAGCACTGTCGTTATAGGCACAGAAGGCCCAATTATGCGAACAGATTGGGGCCAGTCGGTCTTGAGAGGATTCTGAACTGATCCAAGAAGTTGCGAGGAATCTATCACTTCCTTAGAAATCTAGTACGACAGATTTTGGTATTTTTTTTTTTTTTCTTTCGATTTGAAACAGGGTCTCGCAATGTGTTATTTTTTTTGTCTAAAATTCTGAAACCACGATCGCTGCAGCTGTATTAACAAATGAATAATTACATACGTCTGAGCATAATTTCTATACGATATAGTATGCAGGGATCCTTAGTTGAGAATTTTGAAAAAGGAAAACCGGCAAGAAAACTCTACGATGCTTATTTTGACCTGGTTTTCAATATTTTATCTCGTATAACAGCTAAGCAAATATTTGTCGTCGATGCGCCCTGCAAGGTTTAAGGGAGTTGGATAAGCTGCAACGTTCTTCACCAAAGATATAAGTATATACATATATATCGCCTTAAAAATCCCATGTATATCTATATGTTGCATGCATATACAACTATCTAACACATTTATTACGGATACACGGACATATTTATACAATCCGATCCTACACGCGCACGTGAAACTCTGACCGGTGCCAATATAAGTGTCCATACGTCGTAACCTGGATGCGGGACAGCTGCTTTAATACTGGATATATATATGTATATATATACGTATACTATATGTATATATACCATTCATACAGAATACCAACCGATCAAAAAGCGACTGCGTATATATCAATAACGGAGGCTGCATAAGGCCCCGCATGCGGTATGACCGCGAACGGGCCTTGCGTCTGCCTTCTCATTAGAGATAGTTCGATAGAGGTTCGGTTAGCTAGGTATGGGCATAGGTAGGTTGAAAGTTGTTGAGTTGGGCTTTGCTAGGTAGAAGGGCTCGTGTGCTCCGTTTTTCGACAGCTAGGGTGACTGTGAAAAAAAAAACCAAAAAGGTGTCTGCGAAAAAAAAAAAAAAAAATGGAGAGCAAAAGTAAAAGTTCACTGCGCATACTTTTCTCCGAAATTTTTTGGGGTAAATTAGGACGACGTGGTCTCTTTTTATCTCTCTTCACGCTTGCAATGCACTTTTCGGATCGATTGTTCAAAATCTGATCGGTGGAATGGAAGTGATTTGAACAAAAATGTTAGTGAGACGCATCTGCCAAATTTTTACCCTATTTTTTGACAAGCAGGTTCCCACGTCCCTTACAATTATCGATTCTTAATCTGTTCTACCACCGCTGTACCCGTTATTTAGTAAATCGGGAAACGGATTATCACGTGCCGATTTATTCCTTTCTTTTCCTTCTCATTCTTCACTGCTTCCTGTTCTACTCGTTGAACGGAGTACAATTTTGTGTTGAAAAAACGCCTGCCAAAATAATTCGCGCTAAAGAACGGCACTAAATTTTTATGACAAATGATCAACCACAGCAATATCACTGTTCGTAAATATGTGTACTACTTATATGTACTGTTAACGACTCCTGATCCGGTTATTCCTGAATTTTTCCACGCCTCTTTTTCCAGTTCTTTCAAGTACTGGCAAATGTACGGGGTGTTCTATTTCGAAAGATACGTCAGGTAATCATATTTGAATCTAGCTCCAGATACTGTGACACAAATTTTCTGATCAAAATTTCCAGCTGCGTTACGATCTTTTAAAAAAAATAACATATGTCAGTATAATAATGAAAAAAGCGTCCTATGCATCGCCCTGGAATCAATTAATTTCGATACACAATCTCTGATATCGTTTAAACTGTGACACCGAGTAGACAGAACTGTGTAGTAAATAATAACGATTACTGCACGGCTAGTAAAAAGTAGAGGATTATTCATCGAATGCAAAAAAATTGAGAAGAAGTTTATAGGACCCTGTCTTAATTGGCCGTGCGGTATGTTTTTGGGATCGACGTATAGTAACCCACCGAGGGATGCATCCTTGGGTGAAGTTCTTCTTATGGATATTTTTTTCACCCTTTTCTTTCCGTGTTTTCTCTACTTCTTATTCCGTCCTATTTAAGTGCACAATTTTTTGCTCCCCCGTATTAGCATATTTTTTCTCCGCTGCTGCATTCGAAAAAAAAAATAAAAAACCGAATACAGAAGAAGAGAGAATGAGGAGAAAGGACCTCTGCAGAAGAGAGAGTGATCCTTGCTGGGAATAAAAAACTAGTGAACAGTGGATTAGATACTAACGAATTATGGAGAACGGTGCATATCCGAAAATATGTAAAACAAGGAATTTTACGGCTAGGACAGCCGTTGCTGAAATTGCATATTCATGCTTTTCGAATACATACGAATAGACGTATTATCAGATCCGTACCATTGGTGCCTGGGCAGGTGCTGCTAGTCCTGATTCATGCAGGTCTTAAATTAATGCGATTTCATCCACGCGATATCAAGGGGCGAAGAGGAAATATTTTTTCAAAATCGACAATCGCGCCCACATATCGTACATGCGTACAAGCTAGACCGTTGAACTATGGTACGTATACACGTCCATACCTACTCTATGATGTATATTACACCAATCCTAAAACTATCAATCATTTCCGTTCTTTTATCATCTAATTCGCCTCGGTCTGTCGATTTTCAACCTCATTCAGGCTGGCCCCCTTCTTTCCGAATCACGTTCAACATTGAGGTTCATGAAAATTCGGGTTACCTTATTCTTGGAGGAAAAGACCGATGAGATGTAAGTGAGACGAAAAACGAAACAGGATACATAGATCTATCTTATTTTATCCTGTTTTTGGTCCATATTCCCATCGATCTTTAACCAGGGATAGTTAGGACCACCTATTTAAGAAAAGTGTTAAAGAATCTAGTGTTTTCGAATACCACACGTGCTTCTGTTTTCTATACCGACGACGCCGATCGGGAACGACAGTTCTAAGCGTCTCCCATGGGAATTCTGGGTCTGCAGGGGCCATCCAGTATGCACTTCTCCGATTTAACTTCCGTTACAAAAATAAAATTCAGTGTTGACTGCATTTCCCCTGCATTATCCGCACCTACATCTATAAGGCATGTAAGTATGCGCGCGATGCGCATGATGCATGCTGTCATATTATTAAGGTGAGAAAAAGGTGCTCCGAAAATTAAGGGTGGAGAACTGCGGGCGGACATAAGTAGTCCGAAGACACAGCGGGGGGTTCTCGAGGAATCCTGACAATCCGGAACAATAATGAGCTTCCATTTGGTACCTTCGAAATCAAGTCCCTTGTTGCCATTGTGCTCGCTGCTTTGTATCAAATTATGTACCTTTCAATCGGGCTTAAGTTACTTCGGTATCTTGAGTCTCTATGTAGCCTCGTATGTAAGTGTGGACTGCAAACCTGGCCGAGTTTACCGTCCGATCTGAACCACCTGGACTCATTGTCACCGGCGACTTACTTACGTGTGGGAATTCGAGCGGAAGGATATTTTCGAAAATCTAAATTTTTTTTTTACCAGATATGTACTTCTGTTCTTTCTTGTTTGATAAAAATCTACCGGAAATCATGGGGAAAAAAGGCGAACCTACACTGTTTTTCGTTTCAAAGAATTTTTCGTATGCCTCGTCTCATCTGTTGGCTCGATAAATATTGAAAAAAGATTATTGGTATCCTGTTTTTGATTAAACTTCGATATCCTCTGATACCTGCTTGAGTATAAATATCCACCGTGGTTGAATCTATTGAAATATCTGATACGAGGGTAAAACGCGTAGATAGAATCACATATAGTATACATATAATATACATACATATAGGTATTGTATTAATAATATGGGCGTTACCGCGTATGTACGGTATTAGCAAGATTTACAGCACTCAAAATTAGTTCCCTGCGGGAAGGTGCACACTCGCATGTATATACCTATATGTAGATATATATGCGAGTAACACGAGACAAGGGTATATAAAAATGAATTTCATTCTCTCCGCCACGTACGTAGAGCAATAAATTTAAAGCAGTCCTAGACTGACCAGTCCACTGCATCGAATAAACTTGCCGAGGGTGTGTAGAAACGAGTCCTAAGGTAAATGACCAGCATAAATTCGCCCTAATCAAGAGAGGATCGCATTATAGAGGGTACTCGATTTTCCTGAGCAGGAAAAATACAATTGATGCCAGGGAAAACCATCTACCAACGGCCGTATATACTTAGAGTAAAATAAGATAGAATAGAAAGTTTGATAACGGTTCCTTTATAAAATAGCAAAAATGATAAAATATATGGGTATATCACACATATACATGTCCAGATTTATAAAAAATGTTCATAAGCATCTTTATTATTTACTTACGAATCTATAATTGCTATTTAAATGTATTGACTTACATACGATTTCAGAATAGATTTAAGTCTGGATGATTTATAGGCGAATAAATTAAAGGCAATGATTTTGCAACATGGTTGCCTTTGATACCATGAGTGTATACTTACACGTGAATAAATTTCGTCCAGTAATACCGTATGGCTTATTCATAAACGAAAAAAAAAAAAACAAACTAGAAATAAGTTTGACTTGCTCGCTACGTTAATAACTGTAATGTTGAAAAGGATAAAGGGTGCAGATAGTGCCCATAATTAGGTCCACTCTGTACTATATGCATACCATAGTAGGTATACTGGTTTATAAATGATCGTGACGCGTACCCAGTTACAGTACACCCCCTACAGATCGGCCCTAGAAATATTATAATCCACAAACGGCATGAATATGTAATTATTTCTAACCGCTGTAGTACCGGGGGGCAGAGAAAAGTCACGGGGGGTTACGCTCTGTTAATGGGGGTGTTTAAGCGTGTACCAGACCCACGAGGGAGCCGGGGACACGCCACCTCCACAACGCGTGCATACCCAGGCACCAGGTTGTCGATGCAAAAGCGTTTCGAAATTAGAACTCATGAATCTTTGCTTTATTTTTATTTTTCTTCTTCGTTTTCTCTTCTTCGCGAAAAATTTCGAGTAGTTTTTTATGCCGGGTTTCTGCTTCAACTTTTCAGGGGTACGTGTCTTGCCTGCAGACTTTGCTGCTCTGTAGATCGTTAAATATATTTTAAATAACTGTTTCAGCTTTTCCTCTGTATTCCAAGTGAGGAGGCTGCTAAATGCAAGGTCAAACATTTACGTGCTAACTATTTTAAGCTGAGAGAACTCGTGGTTAGATTTATTTTTGGAAATTATCATATTGCTTTTCGTGTACACAATTTTATAAGGAAAATATTAGTCAAATGCGATCACTTCACTATGGGTAATAATTTCCTGATGATTCGTTACCGGATATAATACATGCTAGTGAATTTCAGAACGTGGTAAAAAATTGTTTTCCTTTTTTTTTTTCATAATTTCAGTTTCTCTATAACGGTTTATTAATATCGTGTAAGATATCTATCTAGATATATCTGTAAGGCTTCTGTTCCTTGACTTAAACTACCCGTTCGGCTCTTATACGTGCCACCCCACGTGGCGGTAACTTTCTAACCGATCCAATTTACCGCGAAAGTTAATTTCCATAGAACGATACGCTCCGAAGATCTCTTCGGCCGTTGCTTGTAAATCTACATACGTCGAACCAACTTCCAAATGTTACTTCATTCGCCTCCAGCTCTAAAAAGAAAACTTCAGCGGAAGGAGAACAGTATACGATGTTAAACTCAATAGTATGAAGGAAAATATATCAAGCTATAAAACCTATGGTTCCCCCTTTTTTTCTTTCTCGTAATTTAAGCATTTTTGCTAAAGAATCGTGTATTTCCATTGAAATATCTTCAACATCGCGACTTGGACTTGCTACACGTTAATTTGTGTGCTCATCGTGATTCTGCGAAGAAAGAATAACGAGTCCAATAAGATTAAAGATAATGTGACAAACAATGGTCCAAATCTAATCGGATCAATCTGATTCCGTATTTCCGAAATCGCGTTGACGCAATAAGAAGCAAAAGCGGGAATACCTATGAGCCGAATCGTTTAAAATAAGAATTGGTGCCATTCCTCTGTGTTTAATACCCCAGGAAATTTGTGATGCCCCATAAAATTTGGGACCAAAATTTCCGACAGCATGTTACAGTGGGTAAAATACAAGACCGACGACTGCTGCAGGAGGAGGAACTCTTATAGATAGACGAAGACGTGTCCCGGACGTCCCGTTGGAAAACCAAAAGTTATTCCACCGTCGGTAGAAATACGGAGATGGTGACGGGGTGGCTGCACGGTGATCTTCTCGCTCACTAATTGGCGAGGATGACGTATAGAGCGGGTAATTGGTCCAACGACGCCAAGAAAGTTCGGGGGACGTGGCTGACGACGTTTGGCTTTGACTTTTACTTGTGCTGAACTTTTCTGTCTTATTTGCTGGTTGGGACGATTTACGATGAAACTAGCTAGCCATGTATCTATTATGCATCGCATTCACGGGGTATGATATACCCTGCAACGGATGTACCATACATTTCCCTATACCTTAGTGAAACCGTGAAACTGTGAAACTGTATTATAGAATCACGGAGCGTCGACGTTCGCAGTCTTTTAGACGTCTAACGTGATTGCGTCACGGTGGCTGACCGCATCTGTGGTCAGACCCTAACTCAATGGTCTCCGAACTCCCCAGCGCCGTTCACCGGGTGAACCCTGGCCCCCTGTCTTCTGGACAGTGTCCAGATCCCCCTAATCGTCGGCCCTAATAAGGCCCCGGGATCGGTCCCGGAACCGCGTGCATTTGCTGGTTGAAAAAAAAAAAAATTCAACCTTTTACCGTGCGTAGAATGAAACATGGGCACAAATCTTTCTCACAATCAGATGTGTGTATGGTCGAGGGTTATTTATCGGAGGTTTTTCGATGAAAAAATATTCTTATTAGATTCCATTATAAGTTCATATCTGCAGGGTAGAAATCGGTGTGTTCCCCTCACTCGTGTTTCCATATGAAGTTCGTATTCAGACATCGTGAGCTTTGGGCAGATGCTTAAAACGACAATTTTCACGAAATTATAGAGAAAGTTTGGGACTTTTTGGAGATCGACAATACAGTGGGAAATTTAAAAGCCTCGTAATCTTCTGCGCTGACCACTTCTAGGCAACTTCTCAACCAAATTTCATCCTGATCATTCGAATTAACCCATCATCGCCAAAATCGTCGTCTTTAGAACTCCGGGCAGTGTTTCGCTACAAAGTCACCCAATTCGCATATCGCAAACGTGGAAAATGAACCCAGGAATAATCACCAACCAGATATTTTACCGAAGAAGAACCCATCTGTGGTCAGTTTGCGGGTTGTTTTCTCATATCTCAAACCCTCGTTATAGCTATTTACGAGGTGACGGACATTGTCCAGACGCATTTACGTTTTAAAAACTCGTCCAAAATCTCCACCCCATATTTCACCACTCTGCCCAATTATTACTAGTCTCTAACTTTACAGTCTTTTATTGCTCGCTTCCTGTATCATAGTCATCATTATCCACTATGGACTTCTTCAGATCTTTGAAACGATTCTTTCGAGTTGCAGTAAATTTCTTAAGTATCCATAGACAAAGACGATTACAAACTACTCGGTTCCGAGGAGCATCACATATCATCCGAGGGTGGCCTATACAGACTTCACCAATACTGTGGAATAATTCCTACTATGAGAAGGCATGAACTAATTTCCGAAAAGCTGTACGTGAATCACGTAAAATAAAACTTACAGTTTATGACACAGGAGCTTTTTGATGTCCTCGATGTTTCATTCTTTTAATGTTTCACGGATATCAAGTTTTCAAGGATCCAAAGTTTTCTGGCTTATATTGCAGATGCAATTTGAAGAGATTTACGTAGCTTTTATGAATTCAGATGCATTCCTCCCGTAGTAAAGAATAATTTGCGATTTCACAATCAGTCAAATCATGTGTGAAGACCCCCCGTGAATTATGCGTCAAATAATTTCGGCTAGTTCCAGAGTAAATTAGAATTGTTGTTTTTGTAATCATGTCGTTGAGCTTCCGGAAATCTTCACCTCGGTAAATATCCGAAAGGATGCGGTATAAGCTGGAGTTGTCACGACACGTGTGTGCGCGTGTGTGAATGTGGATGGAAAAAGATAGTGGTAAAAAATCTGGGATAGGACGCAGGACACTTTGGCATAAAATATAAAAGTCTCGGCCTCCCAGGAGAGTTGTGCCGGCAGGCCTGCCTAATAATTCTCAAGGGGCGTCCCGACGTGTTCGTGTCAGAGCATCGCGACGCCCGCGTCCGTCTTGCCGACGCTGCAACGCGCCCAATACAAACGCAGTTTTACTATCGCTCGGCACACTGACAGCGAAACTAACTGCTGCTATAAAGGTTGTATAAATAAAATGGGTAATAATTATAAAATTGTCTTTATTGCGATCGTCAGCTGTCGCCACTTACTCTACTAGCTTTTAAACCATTCGACAATAACCTACCCGCATATTTAAAAAAAAAAAACTTCGCATCGTGACACAGTTATCTTCATTTTCACACCGAGGTGAAGAAATATGACGAATATTTCTTCTCGACGAGTTTTTCCGATAAATTCTAACTCCAAAATTCATACAATACATACGCACGTATATTTCAGGAAAGGTTCATTGGTAGTTGATTAAAACTCCAGATTTTCGCGGCGTTTTAAAGTCTGGGAAAGAATCTCCCCAGTTTTCACCAATTTTAAGAATTATACTTGTTTTCTTCTCCCAGCTCCACTATTCGTAATGTATAGTCACGAAAACCAGCTGTTTTCTGCAACCACGTTTCATATTTCATAGAATATATTCCGCAGCCTTCTGCACTTCGCGATCTATACGATCAACGATCTATATACTCTTCGTATAGCTGTATACCGAAGTGTAACCGAGCCGGTGTACCCGAAACTCGACACTCTTGTGCAATGCGATATGAGCCGCTTCAAACCGCCCAGAAAACCTTATGGAAACGATATGGGCGCCGGCGCCAAGGGCCGCTGCATTTCTGAGTCCTCCGCAGACTTCTTTAGTTCCTGAAACTTCATACGTTTCTCAGATTCTGCAGAAGAATTTTTTCTCTTTCTATCACTACATTTGTCGCTCGAAAAAACCCTTATACTCCTTCTGAACCGACTAGTTTCTTATTTTATTAAAAAATCGAACAGCTATGGGATCATACATCCGGATTTGAAGACCCTCGGTCAGGCTGGTGCGGTCACGTTATCCTTGAAATGAAATTTGTTCAAGATGTCGACAGGGTAGATGTGGGATGATTATAAAATGTAAATTGATTATAGATGTAGAGAAGCGTTGAAGAATTGAATCCTACTTGATTTCTGCAGCGCGCAGAACGAGGAGAAAAAGTGATATTTGGTGACGCGCAAAGATGAGCCCGTGTGATCCGGAGATGTGGGCGATGAGAGTTGATAACTGTTTTAAACAGAGTCTCGTATTCAGAACGAGCTGAAACCAATGGGCTTCTAATGAGGGTGGAGCTTTGGTCGAAATCTCCACCTACTCTTAAAATGCTCTATTTCTTCCCAACTTAAGACCGACTTAACTTCATAAGTCAGTTGGCATCTTGCCGCTTCGAATGGACCACATAATCTCGAGGCGTACGTAGGGGCTAATTGAATTAGGATTTCAATAATTCAATTACCCGTGAAATATCGCTGAACTGATTTCATTCCAGATATTTCATTAAACGCGTGCGGATTGGATTCATTTCTTTACAAATTGATATTTACGGCGTTACAGTTGACTTTTCGTCTTTTCTTTCATTACTTCTTCCTTTACTATCTTCTCTCTATTACTGTGCGCGTCTCTTACCAAGGCAAGATTTTCATAGCCACCGAAGAAAATTTTACGAATAAATCTTAGCCTCGCGATGCCGTTACATGCTCATCGAGTATCCGAAAACATCGAATCGTGTTAACACACAGCTTACAAAACCTAGGATAATAAAATACGTTTTTTACGACGCTCGTGCTAACGTGAAGTGTTTTATAAGTTGGAACAAAAAAGTCTCTCTGTGCTATACGACGAAATTTTACTAATAGATACAAACACTGCGATATGTTAAGTCCCGCCGAGTCTTTGGCAAAGATTGCTGCCGCTAATGACACTCGCCAATTAACGAATCCTCACGCACCTCAAGACTTCACCGTTTCTCGGTTACTATCAACGCCGATTCAGACTGCACAGGGTGAGTGAGTTATAGTGACATAAAGTTTCCTTGAAAACCGTTAAAGAGTCGTCCGCAAATAAAAACGGTTCTAAAAATTCGGAATCATCAAATTTGGGAGCTTGCGCTTAATCATAAATGTTACGGGCTTTTGATCAGATTTTTATGTTCGGATGATATAGGTATATTAATATTTCTTAGGAACACGTGAAACGGGTTTTGAATCGCATTAAATTAGCACGTTTGACGGCATGCTGCTCTTCGAGTTATGCCGCTTTGATGAATGCCCAAGTACAGAGGTGGTATTCAGTAGTCAAGACGTACTACTATACGCTGTCTGCGAATAAGTTTATCTTTTATTTTCGGTACTTATCTTTAGCGGCATCTTCCGACCGTTTTATTACATATTTCTTATTCCATCATATGCGATTATCCTCCGACATTAAACTGTTGCAACTTCAGAAGTGATAAATTGGTAGTTGACTAGAAATTGATGCCCATCAATTAGCACTACCGAATTTTGGAAACTGACAAATTTTTTATTTTATTTTTTCTAAATCTATTATTCAGGGTGCAACGATTCGACCAACTCTGGTGGTCGAAGGCCCCGAAGAAGTCGCACGACCTTCTCCGCTCAACAGTTGGCGGCTTTAGAAAGGGTTTTCGAACGAACCCATTATCCGGACGCCTTTGTACGGGAAGAACTTGCGACCAGGGTGTCATTGTCCGAAGCAAGAGTTCAGGTAAATTACACAAAATACTAGAATTATTTTTCTATGGAATGATTTGTCAATGCATTGATATACCCTCGCAAATTTCAACTTTGAAGTGATGACAAGCAGAAACGGATCCTCGTCGAAATCTGAATTCCGAAAGCTAATAAATTAATTCTAATAGCTGTAAGCTTCGTGTAATGGAATGTGTGTATGGTACTTGGTAGAAACAAACAAGTAATAATTATTCCGTGGATGTTGAGCTGTCCCGTAGGTCGACAAAGTCATTTTCGTTGAAAACTGAAATTGATGAAAAAAAACTTCGCTGTCTTCTTGAGATCAGTTAATATTCAGTGACAGGGATACGACTTTAATTTGGCAATAGATACGCTGCATCCTTCTCTCTCTATTCAACAATGTTATGAATTTAAAACAGCTATGTAGTGAATTACAATTATCCATACACATCGCTAATCTAATGTAAGCTTGGCAAATTATAGTTGACAGATATTTGTTTTTGTACCAAAAGTCCGAATATTGTGTTGAAAATTATGTTGAAAATTGAGTTCAAAATTAATGTATCTATCGCTGAAGAGTTTCAAATAAAACGCGATGCCAGTAACTATTTTGAGTTGTAAAAAATTCAACCTCCTCCCGTGTGATTAATAATCTTTGTACGCGTCTTGTCTCTTGAATTAGAACTCATCTAAATACGAGACATATGTATATTAATCATCTTTCGTTTTTTCACATATTCGATTTGAGTGATAGTAAGAAAGAAACGGTAGATACGAATCAACTTTGATTCCTATACATTTATAATTACCAGCCGTTTTTGCAACAAAGTGAAAACTGATACTCTTTTCTTAAACGAAGTTCGAGATAAAGTTCAAAAGAGTAAGTATCGAGCATCGAGCTCGAGGGGGGACTGCCGAGGATACAGCGGTTGCGGACAGCTAGGCGGAAAATCGGAGGAGACAGGTTGTCAAGCGACGAGCTATGATTAGCCTCGTCGTAGCATATGTGTGCGGCATAGCATAACCAGCACGTGTGCGTACGTCTGTCTGTCTGTCTGTCTATCTCTCTGGTGGCTGTAGGACTATCTGTATGCCTGCCAGGAGCCGTCACGCTGTCCCGTCTCCGGTCCGACCGTCCGCGTATCCACCCGTACAACTTTTAGTCTTAAAACTAGGCGAAAAGATGCCGCCGAAATAAAATTACCAATCAGAATCTCAGTCTATACATATTTTATAGTTTTTAAGAAATTAACAAAAAGAAAAGGTTCGCCGATTGTCGCCACGATTCAGAAAAAAAGTGAAACTATCGGGGAAGAGACTTCCCTTTGCGACGTATGGTCACATCGTTTTTTAACTTCTCGTTTCTCTGTTTTCAGAGAAAAAAAAAGGAAGTTATTGTAATCATTTTAAATGGACTTTGAGTAGATTTTTTCATTCCAAAGCGACTAGAAAAGATCTATTTCCGAAAATACATAACATAGTTGCAAGGCGCGCCTCAAAGTCTTCTTCGTTTTTTGACTATAGGTATTACTTGAATTTCGAACCACCACTCTTCTGAGACCCGCTGAACTAAAAGACATATGTATATTGTCTATTTTCAGAGAATTATACGGTGGAATAAGACATTCTTTTTCTTCTCCTGTCATCACCCACACATTGGAAAAAAAAACTATTCACTAACCAAAGAGTCACTATTCAATTTTATTAGTGATTAATGGCAAACGACTCTTCCCGTAAAAATGTATTAATAGTTAACTATTGCTCTCCGCAGAAGTTTTACAACTATCGATGACCAATATAGCTATAAATTTCCCAACATAGTAGTTCTAAAAGTAATCTTTAATTATCGCAAAGACGCAAAGCTATTGAAACAATTAAGCTCGTGGTAGCTAAGCTGATATCAATTATTGCCGTCAATAATTAGCCACTTCTTTTCGGACTATAAACAGTGAATCAGAAGAAGAAAAACTGTCTATGATTTTAATTAACGATTTTTAATTCTAACTAATAAACTATGCCGAATAGTTTTTTAGACCTTCAAAATTTATCCTGTATCTTCTCTTACCGTTAGGGCATAGCCGCCTCTACGTTTGTATCTCTGTAAAATATTCTCCAGTTTTGGCTTTGCTGAATCTCGAGACATGAATTTTTCGTAAATGCAATTAATGTTGGATGTAATAATTTATAATGATTCTTACTCCCTCCCCGTGCCGAGTACCCTACATAATTTAAGGACAGCCCCAAATTGGGAAAATCGTTTAATTTTAATGCTTTTTACTTTGTGTAGGTATGGTTCCAAAATCGAAGAGCGAAATTTCGAAGAAATGAGAGAAGTTCAGCAATAAATCGAGGCGTTAGTACAAATCGAGAAATGGAAACTATGCTGCCTTTACGCCCCATTAGAATGACTCATCCGCACGATACCAATGTAGAAACTCTTAACCAGCCTCCGCAAGTACCTCAGTATCCATACAGCGAATACTGGAGATCTCCGCAGACTTATACAACCATACAGCCATCTACGAACTGCCATGGATTTGTAAATTCCAATATAGGAGTGCCGTATCATCAGACAGAATCACACAGCGCTCTTGATACCTCTTCAATAAACACTCTGAATGCTCTCAGATTGAGAGCACACACTTATGGCACACCTTACTCCGGCATGCATGCCAGTATGTGATAGTAAAATTGATATTTATTTTTAGGTAGATATGTAGATTTAAAAGCCTGGACGAAATGAGTATAGTATTTATTTCACGTCTTTGATAATAAATTTATACAAGTACAATACAGAGTATTCACCGATGAATTGCCTTTCTATCAATATCATATATCGTATTTAGTGTTTTATAGTCTCAGACTCAGCTTCAATCAATTAAATTGAGTATTTCAAGCCTCTCGATATTCCAACATGACTGCGAATCAGTGTTTATCATTCTACAGCAATAAATGAAAAGGCAGACGGTACGGAAAATTCAAACTGATTGCCGCTTATAAACTTGCGGCAAAAGTAGTTAATGAAATTGTCACAAGGCAGCACCGCCTGCGGAAACGACCAGTGACGTCATATTACGAAAAATGAGGCGCGATTATTCAAGGGTTCTTATTTTTTGTCTCAAAGAAAACAATGATCTGCAATACCTTGAAATTTTTGCCTCGAAAGTATAAAAATTGAGAAGGGGTATTGATGTACAGCTAGAATGTAGACAAAGAGAATAGAATAGAATAAAAATGTAACTAAAAACAGGGTAAAATTTATTTAATTATAGCTCTTTGTGAGGTGGGATAATAATTTGCATACAGTCTTTCGTATAAGTTTGATTAATTTTAATGAAAACGCAGTCTTAACACGTCTGTAAATTATTGTAACATTGTATAAGAATTGTATATTATTATATAACATTATTAGAATAACTGAATGACAAAGTATTTGAAGTATGTAATAAATCTAGACTTGAAGATCGATTAATTATAGAACATATAGTCAGTATAAGATAATTATCTTTTAGTAAGAAATATATGAATTATTGTGTTATAAACTTGGCACACGATTCGAATATATCATCTGCTTAGAGCCGAATTGGAATAAGTAAAATCTTGTTTTATTTTTAGAAACGAACGGCTCAGGAGGCCCTTTTCCTTATCAGTCGATAAACTGAATGATATTTCCAGTCGTAAGTTTCCTATTAATATTGTGATCATTTTGTTATTCATCATGTCATCTTGTCATATTTTTTCTGTTAATATTTCTGATTCGTTTTTTCAGAGTTCAGAAAGAAATTTTATTCCAAAAATAATCTGAGAAGAAAAACTTTCGACCAGAATGATTCCGAAAATATTTTAAATTCAACAACAGATAATCTGAACAATTATTAAACACTACAATGAGCCATGCCATTCAAAATACGATATTTACATAACACACATCTAAACAGTAACTTGTACATTTTGAACCACGTTGCTCCAGTCAACTTTGGATGGAACAAGATAAAAAGCTGGCGCAATCTTGCTGCCGCATGGACACTGGCATCCAGCTATCCAGCTAAAAGATCCAAGCTTAGTAGCACACTTTGGGCAGTTTAATTTACCCTCAAGATTATGTGTAATATCAGGCATCCAGGCCAGTGGTTCGATGAAATACGTCTTAGTACAAAGTTCCGAGGTAGTTGGCTCATTGTTTTCATCCCCTTCCAAAGTCTTCTTAATAATTTTATTGTTAGTCAACTTAGTTGACCCGTTGTCATAACGTTTTGAGCTAATGTGTCGCCAGATTTGTTTCTCCTTCGTTGAATGAGGCAAGATATTGCTAGCCGATGCGACTATTCTCCTGCATCTTTTACACCTATATACCGTAGGCTCTGGTCTTATTGTTGCCAAAGCTGGATCAGGTTTGACAAGATCAATGCATGTTTGCGGTAATATTTTAGCTTTCCTTACTTTATCCGCGGCTATTTGAAGCCGGTACATTTTGAACTGGACATTTGTATTGTCTATACTGAATCCCATGTCCTGGTAGAGTTTTAATTGTGCTATAAATCCTGGATTAGGACCGACGAATCTTCTCTTCGATTTAACCACCTCGAAAGCTTCGGAAAAACTGAGGCTGTACTTCTTCATTATAAATGCTATAACAACAGCTGCTGATCTAGATACTCCAAAGTAACAATGTACCAAAGTTCTTCCACCGTCTTCTTGAGCATGTTTTATAAACTGGTAAGTCTCTTCAAAATAAGTCAGCAGATCTTCTCTTGGAAGATCGGTAACTTGGATATATTTGAAAATTATATTAGGTAGGAGTTGGATTTTTCTGGGCAATGGACAAGAGTCTAATGTTAGAATGTTAGTTATTCCAAACTGTCTTAACCAGTCTACGTTCGTGGCTGCAGTTAAATTGCCTAAAAAGACTCCTGGCTCTATTTCATCGCAACTTGTTGGTCCTGCATTAAAATCTTCTCTTGTTAATTTCCCCGTGTCATCTTTGGCCATTCTATCAATTGTTTAATTAAAAAAATTATTTAGTTTTCTTAATTATACAGAATCTCTGTTTTTTTTTAAAATAGTTAATTAGGGATGAATTCTTTTGTTTTTAAATGAAAGTAGTTAAATAATTGAATGATAGTTACCTAAAGTCGAAATCCCGGCGCCATTCGCTGTATGTATACGTATGTATATTATTTATTATTTACGTATAGAGAAGGATGAACTGATGTATAGTATACGCATGTATATGTGCACGTATAGTCAATGTACGTATAATGAGTATGGGTTGTCTTCTTCAGTGTATAAATAGTGATTTCAAGGATTTAGAGCCGGAATATAGTATGTAGATTTGTTGAAACGAGAATAAGTAAGGTTTATTGATTTTCCCCGCTGGTAAATGTGTACATATACATAGAGATATACGTATACATGAAATAAAATTGATGTGGCGTATCTACAGAAATTCGAGGATTTTGTGACGCACATCCTGTCATCCCTGGGAATTGCCCTTCCGTAAGCAGCCATGGCAGCCCCCGGCGTTTGCTTGGGACAGAAAATGCCTTCAAAATTGTTAAGGCACAAAGCTGAGGAGTTTTTATCGTCGAGAAAGTACGCTAACAATCTTGTAGACATCATAGGACAGTGGGATGTACGTAAATATACATTTTAAATAACAAAAACCCGATACTTGACATTTATTTTGAGGTTAATTTGACGTTTTCCCTGCTGCTCCAACATAGGAGTCAAATACTTCGTGCATACTCACTTTGGAAATGATATTTATCGACGTTTTGGAGAGGGGGAATATGTATCAAGAACAAACCATATCTCTCACTATTTCTGGTGAGTCTTTACCCTAGTTTATACCAAAAACCAGGTCTAAAATCGACCACATCAATCTGTCTGCCTCGTCTAATCATTTCATTTTCCCTATATTCCTCAATAATCACTATAATAACAAACTGTTAATCAATTTACTCCGCAAGCCCCTCTTTTCCTGTTTAAAAAAATTATCCAAAATTTATCAAAATAGTGGCAAATAATTGAATTTTCCTTATAGAACCGAGTCCAGAATCTCGCTACATATCCTGGCTTAGAAATTGCTATGAAGAAGTATGGGAAAAGTTGTTGCAGTCGCTCGAAGGATGTCGAGCACCTGTACAATTGCAGGCTTTATCAACAGCCCTCAAACTGATGGCGGAAGAAGGGAAAATGCCTTTAGAGCCGTCAGAAAACCTTGGCTATTACTTTCCTCTTCATAGATTGAAACCAATACTTATGAAGCTGCTCTCACCTGACAAAGACAACACACATCTTATCGCTAGATTCCAAGAAATTGCAGCATATTCTGACGCCCTGTATTTCATATGGAAAAGTCTGCCTGCTCTTACTCCGAAAAAACAACCCAACGATATTTATATTAATAATTTATTGGAACTCATCGACAAAATACCTTTGCCAAAGGATGGCGAGGGTAAGATCTATCATGTGTTTAGTTTTCACTCATTCTACTTATTGAATAATCATTTTGCAAGAGATACGTGTATAAAATAGACTTCATTTTCACTCTTTTGAATTGCTGTGTTGTTTTTTATCGATTCTGATACTGGCTTTCAGCTGGGAACATTCCTAAAATACTGTACATAACGTAATCTTCAAAACAGACGAATTGACTATTTGTTAAACAAACTGCAATTGCAATGGAATCAAAGACATTTAAATGCTATTGATGATTCACAGGTGAAAAAGATGAGGACTGGAAGCTACTGTGCAGTCCACAACAGGAAGAAGGTACTTCATTATACCGAGAATTAATTTATTACTACTTTTGTGTATGTCTTCTTTTTATTTTGGACATGCTAGCAATGGTACTGCTGCAGAATGTATAAAACATACATAAGTGCACATTCTGTGGCGACAATTAAACAGCGTACTAATATCAGAGTAATAATAAACAGGGTTCAGATGATTCACACTAAGTGATTGGTTTTTGTTCTCCGAATCACGTCTTATAATGCCTAAATTTCGCTAAACGGCTTGAAAGTGCAGAAAGGTTTCAGAACGTTGAAATCTTTATTAAATAAAACTATGCAAAGCCATACAAATACTTGTTCACTTCAAAAGTGTATGTAACATAAATTATTCAATAATTTGAATGAAGAAACAAGCTAGCTTACTTTTCGGTTCTTACGTTATTTCAGTGCCTTAAATACATAAAACTAAATGTCATTGAGAAAGCAATAGCCAAAAAAAGCTGCACAATAATATGCATGTAGCTAATCGTCTAACTTCCTTGATGATGTGCTTCTGAAACCTTATGGGAATGGTTTAAAGAATTCTGGTATTATCGACAAGTTCCAAATACATATAGAAAGCCACAAACATTTTATTTAAATGCAGAAAGAACTGTGATTGTTGCTCATTGATAACAAAGAAGCTACGTTTTTCGAACTATAGGAATACTTTAAGTATTGTTAAAATAGGAAATCGGAATAAGTAAACTGTCAGACCTCAATCCGGTGTATTGATATTTGCCTCATATTATTAGGTAACAGATATTTCACCTGGGATCAGTTAGGGGCTAGACGAGCCTTGAACAAAGTGTGGGCCTGTGTAATGCATTGGGAGCTAGGAGTCCAAGTTCACAAGAAGTTGCTAGTTGTCTTGCTCGAACGAGTTATTCACCACTTGGACAAGCCTATTTTATTAACTGATTTCCTCATGGATTCATTGGACATTGACGGGCCTATAGGAATGCTTGCTCTCCAAGGAGTCTTCCTTCTCGTCACCAAGCACAATTTAGACTATCCTAATATATTCACAAAACTTTATTCAATGTTTGAACCAGAGATCTTTCACACAAAATACAAAGCCCGGCTTTTCTATCTCTCCGATTTATTTCTTAGTTCCACGTAAGTCATGCTCTATTTTTATTAAACACGTTTCTAATCAAACAAAACTCTTCCGAAACTTTTCTGAAAAAGTTCAGCTCGTTACTATTCTTCAAATGCATATTTCAGACTTAAAAATCATGATTCTATATTCAAAATGCCTGAGGTTAACATTTGGCATATGATATTGTAGAATAATAATATTGATATTTGAAAGCAAAATTATAAAAGTAGCTCCAAATCTACCATATCGCTATTTCTTATAATAACCCGTTGCTTATCGCTATTACAGACATTTACCCGAAGCATTGGTAGCGGCGTTTGCCAAACGACTGGCTCGTCTCACCTTGGTTGCCCCTCCCGAAGATATTCTGATAATTTTACTGTTCGTGGGCAACCTACTGTTGAGACATCCAGGTCTGAAACGAATGATTGATCATCCAGAGGGTGGTGAAGTGAAAGGAAGTAGCGGAGGCGACCCATTCCATATGGAAGAAAGAGATCCGCTATTAAGTAATGCTCTCATGACTAGTCTCTGGGAAATTAGAGCTCTACAATGGCATACAATGCCTGGGGTAGCTGCAGCTGCACGTTTTATTCGCGATCCGCTTCCTTCTGTTGAGTACGATATGGCTGCTGCTCTAGAACGCACCGGTGGTCATATCTTTGAGCGTGAATTAAAGAGCAAAGTAAAAGACATAATGCTGACATTTGAACGCCCGACTTCTATGGCTCTACCAAAAGGTGAGAGGCTGCTACAGTACTGGCAACTTACGACCATACATTGAATGGCTTGAGTTAAGAGCTACGATTTTAGATAACTTTGCAAGAAGTAAGGGTCTGAGGCAGTATAAAGCGTTGGATACCAAAAAATGAAAAAAAAAAAAAAATAAAAAAAATTGCAAAACATCTGTTTGGAATAAAACTTTCCAACGTTGTTTCGTATTTTCAATGTTACTATGGAGGAGGAAGAAGAATACAATTCATATTTAAATTCATGGTAGATATACCTTGATAACAAATTAAGAATCGAATTTCTAATTCATTGATTAGAATAGTACTTTTGAGAGTCTATGCGATTTTCCAAAGTCAGCTAAGCTGATTTGTAGCGAACAATCTCGTTTTGGTATCCATAGCTATCTGTACCGCCAAGTACTAATAAAGTGCGTCCGGGTGTCCCATTGTAGTGGTGGCAATATATCAGTTTTTTAATATGCTTTCATTCATACAAAGTGAAGAAAATAATTACACAGGAAAAAGTTGATAAAATTACCAACAATCCGTATAAAGAAACTACCACAAATTTTTCTCCAATTAATCTGATATGTAGTCTGTTTTCAACACTTGAATCAATTGAATTAACTATATCTCTCCCTCACTACGAAAAATGGGTGGCCATAACGAAAGATCGATAAAATCATAATGGCTGTAATCTTGAAAAATTATAACTAATGGATGTAAGAAAAAGGGAAGAAAAAAAAACTTGTGATACAGTTTATGAAAAAAAAAAGAAAAAAAAAACGGAAAAAAGAAAAAAAAACTTGTACTCTGAAAAAAATCTGTTTTACATGAGTTTCTATTTTGTAAGCACACTTATATTATTATGATTTCGTATTAGGTATTATAAACAAACACGTTGAGAATTAAAAATTATTCTGTATCATTGAGGAATATTTTGATTAACGTTTATTAATTCGAGCTATTCTCCATAGCTCAATACATAATTTAATATAATTATAATAAATAAATAAATTATAGGCCTAATTCGAAGTTTAAACGAAAAACGAAAAGAAAAGAAAACTTAAAAAAAAAAAAAAATTATTAACTATTTGTTTACTATAGAAAATATTCATCGCGTTATTATACACGATTAGAAAAAAAAAACAATTACTATTTTTATTTTAACATTAATACCTATTGTTGATCATATCTGAGTGTTTTATTTTTTAACAAAATTCACTATTGTTGAACGCCGACAAACTTATAATTAATAGAATCTGTAAATGTAAATAAATTCAGTTTTCATATAATACAAACAAGTTTTACTTCTAATCATCTATTTTATCCATACTATTTTACATAGAAATTGAAGTAAATACTTGTCGGAATCCAAATAGTCGCGCTATGAAGCCTTGTTACTGTCGCTGTCGCTACCTTTTCGAGTATCTCCTTGACGTCACGTGACCGTACTGATGCTCATGCGTATACGTCATGAAAATAGTTTACTCCGGACACGCTGACGCTGCTACGGATAAATGCGAAATCTGTCGCATCGACCAGCCCTCAAGCCTGTTTATATCGCCGATAACTGACTACAAATATACATATAGCATAATTCTCGATCGAAAAGTTTCGTTCTTCGTTAATTTACCCGTAATACATACATATGTATCGTAATAAACTAGTGATATGCGATATTTGATATAATTTTCCATCGCCACTCGTCCGCGTATGGATAATTATTAAATATGGTTTTATAATTCTGAAAATAGTGAATGTATCTCATTCTTGTGCATACAGCTGGTAGCAGTAGACCATTACGCTAGCAGCGACACCTACCCTCTCTGGGCGAGCAAGCGTGGCTAATCAAGGCACCAAAAGGTAAGCCGTAAGGGCTGTTTATTTTTGGGTTTTCGGTTAACCGCGTGGCTGTAAGGCCAGTTTTTCTAGAGTTATGAGTTTTTCCGTTGTATTTAGTAATCCAACGTGCTCGAAAATCATTTGACGAACCAACAATGACCACGGAAACGTAGGTGAAGCGGTTGAGCAAAATGTCGGGCATCTTGCATGCCAAACGAGCTGTCTTTTATTATTTCGTTCATTAACCCACGATGCTTTACCTATTTATCTCACAAACCTATTACATCTAATCAACAGAAAAATGAGCAGTTCCGAGGAGGTATCCTGGATCTCGTGGTTCTGCGGGCTCAGAGGAAATGAATTTTTTTGTGAGGTAACACCATACACGTTATTCACAAACTATCGCTTTATCTAAGAAAATATACTATAAACTTATGAATCATCAATAAAAACAAAAAAAGCTCTGAATGCTCTCATTCTAATTGTTTAATAAATAATTTCACTTTTTACATTAACCTCCAAGACTTATTATCCCTTGGCGATAATTTAATACTAATTATTATCATTATCGTTGAAAGAGGGAAGGTAAACGTTTCCTATTCTTATTCTCTATTCCATGTTCTATAACCTGAAGAAATCATCCCTCAAATGATTAAAATAGAGCGCAAAAATATTGTTAAGATTTCTTGTCATATTCATCAGAAGAATCTTACATCGGAGGAAAGGCTTCGTTAAAACTGTAGTTATATTGGTGTTTTTCTCATTCTACAGGTCGACGAAGACTACATACAGGACAAATTCAATCTCACAGGGCTCAATGAACAGGTGCCACACTATCGTCAGGCGTTAGATATGATCTTAGACCTTGAACCGGGTTAGTAGTCATATTCTGTAATTAACTATCTCTCAAATTTCAAGCCGAACTACGATCTAAAAAATTCTATATCAGTAACTTTTCTTATCGCAGTGTAGATATTCCTTGAAGAAAAAAAAAAAAACACAATTTTCAATAATCTAATATAATCAATATAATCTTGTAGAGAAATGTGAACCTCTCGAGTCCAATCTCGAACCCACATCATGCAAAGAGAATAAATTTGTCCAAAAACAATTATCTCATGAGTTAACAACTCGAAGAGATCTTTGTACTACTTTAATCTTCTTATCGGTTCTTCCTGGAATGTTAATATGTAAATGGGTTGTTTAATTCATTTTAGATGACGAGCTGGACGATAATCCGAATCAATCGGACCTGATAGAACAAGCAGCAGAGATGCTCTACGGACTCATCCACGCACGTTACATTCTAACTAATCGAGGGATTGCACAGATGATAGAAAAGTATCAGTCTGGTGATTTTGGCCACTGTCCACGGGTCTATTGCGAGTCACAGCCAATGCTGCCGCTGGGATTAAGCGATGTACCTGGTGAGGCTATGGTCAAAAGTTATTGTCCAAAATGCATGGACGTTTATACTCCAAAAAGTTCACGCCATCACCATACTGATGGAGCTTATTTTGGGACTGGATTTCCGCACATGCTCTTCATGGTTCATCCCGAATATCGACCCAAACGTGCGGCGAATCAGTTTGTGCCAAGGTCAGAGACTGGAACTTATCTATTCGGTGTTTCAAAGTTAAAATATCTATTGCACATATTGAAATATGATGTTTATTGACTAAATTTGTTCTTCGAGGCTTAGACAGTAGGTAAAATCGTATTCAATCGATAGAAAATGATAATTTGTCCATTTTCTAGAATCTATAGCATAATTAATGGTAATGAATCCTGCTTGGCTTCATTTTATTTGAAAATAGTTATTAATATTGTTGATTAATATGATTTCAGGTTATATGGATTCAAAATTCATCCTCTGGCATACCAGATTCAACAACAATCAGCATCGACATTCAAGGCACCGTTAAGAACCCTGAATTACAACAATGGAAAGCGCTAAAAAATTGACTTAGAATTGAAATTAGAAAATTTTCATTCGTCTTTCGTAATGAACGCAAAGGATAATTTTGCGGATAAGTTTTAAATAAACTTTAATTCTTTTCCATTTTTTTTTTAATTATACAATATTTCGCTACGTGTTTTGCCAATATTCTCCCTGAAATAAATAACGAACAAAAATCATCAAACTGTGGACAACGTGCAAATGTGTGTGTGTGTTCGTATTTAAAAGTTAATTACATATCTTCGTTTTACTTATCATACTTGATGCCAGATCTAAAGAATACATATATTTTTCTTTAGTTTTTAGCCGAGTTTAATATACGAGAACTAAAGTCAGCCCTTTCAATTCCGTATTAATTTCAAATGCACCAATTCAGTTGTGCGCTTCAAAACTATTATAAGTTCATTATTATTAATATTAATATTATTATTATTATTATTATTATTATTATTATTGTTTAACACGAGAAAAGAAAATCTATAAATATTGAATATGTATCTAATTCTAAGAATCGAACGTACCCCGCTAACTTTGCCGTCGCGATAGTTTTACATAACTAAAAAGGATATAAATAAGGAAAAAAGTTACGCCCCGTTCATAGCAGAGATAGCTTGTTAAAATTAAATCGAACGACAAACATCAATAAATGGAAGTGTGAATTGGAAAAAAAAAACAAATAATAAATTTAAATTGTTCAATTAAATATTCATGCGGAATTGAAGATGTCTTATTTTCCAAACTGTCACTATCAAGAAGAATAAGAAAATGATGAAGAAATGAAGAACAAAAATAATACAATTGTGTATACAATGTTTGCTAAGCATAATTCAATTTATACCACGAATAAATGACTACTACTACTCTACGACCCTAAGCATCATTTTTCGAGATCCAACAAATACCCATTTAGTAAACAAGTAAAGAAGACTGAAGACGCCGAATATATAAAGGTACGCGTAGCGAGAGTAAGCACGTGTGTGCATGTGTAATGTTGCCGCTGCGTTGTTGAAAGTGCAAACCCGGCCTAAACATTTTTAAACCAATAATGTTGATTCTACGCCAATGTACAGCGGACGCGTGTCACGTGGTTTTGAAACCAATCACGGTACAGTATTTCAAATAATAAATACGACTTACGAACAGCAGAAAGAGAGTCCGGTGGAAGGTATACAAAAGAAGTTGCTCCGTATTAATCGAATTTTACCTTGTCTGTTTTTTTTTTTTTTTTTCGTTCGTTTAGTTTACAGTAAATATAAAGTAACTTAGAAATATATGTGAATAACTACAGTGAATTTCTATACACATATAATTAAACATATTTTTATTGCAACGTACTGACTTTTATCGTTGACATAAGAAGCATCTTTGACCTGTCAAACTATTGTTTGTGTCGCATCTATCATGTATTTTTCATAATGAAAGACCAAATACGCGACCAAGTTCATCTCGAATAAAGAAAGAAGGGTTAGTACTGCCCTTCAAAATGTCTCAAATGAACGAACACGAAAGTGAAATATCTCTCAACGAACGTAACAGCATAACTGGAAGTTCGGGCTTACATAACCTCACCGGTACAAGAGCGAGATTTCAACCAGTACGAATAAAAGCACTTTTAAGTCTATTCGAAAGTGAAGATGATGACACAGAGCCACGTGATTCTGATGATAATTCAGACACGGAATGTCTCCAGGCTTTACCCGATGACGACGAAGATTATAACAATGCGCGAAATTCCTCTAAAGATGAAGATTCTCCGCCCGCAAAAACCGTGAGTAAAACTCACGAAAATATAATCGGAATATCGATGACTAAACCCCACTCTGTTAGCGATCGAATTTTCGACAAATTTGAGGCTAATAAATCATACGAAACAAAACAAACCAATCATCAATTATCAAGCAACTCAAACAGTTTTGATTCGAAGAACTTGAACCCTTTATCATCAAGTATGCAAAAAACCTCTCTTACTGTGCCTTTCAAACATTTCTCAAATGATGTTGATAACGCAGATAACAAGGGAACTATAGTTGCTCAGCAAGCGTCGATCGATCCGGTCAGAAGAAAAGTTTATAGTCAAAGTAATATGTTTTCTGATATCAAGTTTGAAGGACGTCAAGAAAACCTAATAGATTTTGATAGTCAATGTAAAACTAAAGAGCCGTTGTGCAATACGGCGATGGAAACGCCTTTGAAACGTGAAACTGTTGTTACGAGTAATCAGAACTCGGGTATGGGGCATAGAAGTACGCTGGAAACACCTCGGAATAAGTTAAACCAGGAGTATTCTCAAGGCGTTGAAGAAACACCGGGACTAATATTTTCCCATTGGTCAAGGAACAAGTTCTTTGAAACTCCGACTCATAATCCAATTATTTTGGCAAATAAAGAAACACAGAGTAGCCACCAAATGCATGATATTAAATTACAACCGCACAGATTTTGTACCAGTGAAAACCGGATCGTTAGGAGACCGCTGAGCGAAGCTATGCACTTAAATCAAGGATCGGGTATTAATGATAATGCGGCTAATAATCATGTAGAACATCAAAGTATTATCAAAAGCAATTTATTGACTAAAGAGAACTATCCAATGGATAGTAATCGCGGTGTTAAAACCAACGTCGCATATAAAATTGCCCAATCTTTGCAAGAGAATAACAAACAGCAAGATGATCAGAAAAGTTCATCAGCATTTTTGATGAATGGTCAGATATCGAATTGCCAGACTAGTTTGGAAATGGCTGGAGCTACGCCCTCGATGTGTAAAGAAAAGAAAGAATATGAATTGATTTCGAGTAAGGCTGGTATTCCAGATCAAAAATTGGTCAGAGATGGATGCGAGAAGAGGCAAACATCGCAACACAATTTTGAGGGAATTTTAATCTCCAAGAATGATACATTCGGGATAGAGTCTCGAGAAACAAGAGCTGGCTCAATATTACCCAACGCTAATGGGCAGGAAATGAATTTACCTTTACCAGTCAAATGCGAGAGTAATCCAGGAAATGTGCAATTCAGTGTCGCGGCTAAAACGGCAGATAAAAAATATGGAAAAATGATAAATGTAAAAGGAAGTGATTACATAGTTCTGGGAAAACTTGGTCAAGGTATGAGCGGAGAAGTTCTGAGAGTCCAAGAGATGAAAACTGGGGAATTGCGTGCTATTAAATGCGTCGACCTCTCCTGCATCGAAAAGGAAACTGCTCAGGGCTGTTTGGAAGAAGTTTCAATGTTGGATAGGCTGAGAGCGCCATGTATAATCACTATGTTCACCTAGTAAGATTTATTCTAGATATTTGCCATTATTTGTAATCACATTGTTAGAAAAGAGTGAAGTAAAACCTCTCTGTTGGCAGAAAATTTAATAATTGGAATCGATTATTTCAGTGAAATTAAATCAAACTTGTTATACGTTGTGATGGAGATGGGTGATACAGATCTTAGTAAACTTTTAAAGTCGCTGTCACGAGAGAAGCAGCTTCCTCTTACCATGATACTTTACTATTGGACGGAAATGTTGACTGCTGTTAAACATATTCATGATAATGGTAAGCCTTTTTACGTCTCGGGCAGATTTGGCATGACTCAAATCATAGTTCATATCAAATTGTTTATTCTTTTTAAATTTGGCAGGTATTTTCTATTCATTTTGTTCTATTTCTATAAAATCAAATCTTTTAATATTTAAGAAAAGTTTACATGCTTGTGAATTATTACATTAAAAACTTCTAAGCCTTGAGGAAATGAGAATAAGTTTTATTGAACAAAACTATACAAAGCTATACAAATATTAACGCTATACGAAATACATAATACGTGATTGTTCAATAATTTAAACAAAAAGGCAAGCCTGATTTATCTCAAATGATTCAAAAAGGAAAGTAATCGCAAGTATTTTTATTCCAGGTGTAATACACTCAGATTTGAAGCCAGCAAATTTCCTACTAGTAAGAGGACGTTTGAAGCTGATAGATTTTGGTATTGCATCTACTGTTAATGCAGACATGACTTCCGTTGTTAAAAACACATCGCTTGGGACTCTGAACTACATCAGCCCTGAGGCTATTAACGATATTGGAGGAAATGGAGATTCACCCAGTGACAACAATCAATACAAGGTTTGTTTGGACTTCATTTATTTCCACTATTATACATATACAATACACCCCATACTGCGACTGGGTGATTTAAAAAGAGTCTAATTTATTAAAATCGATGCATTAGTAAGCAGTCAAGTATTTTCACTTCAAAATGTGTAACTTTACTTGAATCTCTCTCATTGCTAGGTGAAATATGTTATAGAAATATTAGCGGAAATTGATTTGTGAAATCTATTCATATTTCACTTTATTTAATTTAGTTAACAAGAGAACTCAGTATTACAGAAACCGAATGTTAGAAGTTATTAACCAATAACTATTCTAATTAAATAATTATACTGCATGCTTTTTGCCCTAATTGAAAATTAGAATAGTAAATAATAAGTTGCTCATGCCCACAAAACATTATTTCGAAATAGAATTAACTGGACCCAAATATTAAAGCCATTTCTTCATTAGTGAACTCATTTTGTTATTATTTATAATGTAGATTATTGCAACTTAAAAGATTGGCATTTTCAAATCATAAAATACAAGCATCTGTGTCTTTCACATGGATTGCAACTAATAAATTAATTTCCATATTTTCTTTGTCCAGATAAACTTCAAGTCTGACGTGTGGTCATTAGGCTGTATCCTGTATGGTCTGGTGTATGGGCAAACACCTTTTCAGCATATACGTGCAAACTGGGCTAAAGTGAACGCCATAACTAATCCAAACCACAAGATTGCATTTCCTCCAACAGATAGCACAAACAGACGTGGATTCACCTCGCCACCACCTTTTCTGATCGATGTAATGCGACGATGTCTCCAGCATGATAGAAAGGCGAGACCTACAGTCAGCCAACTCTTACAAATTCCGTACGTGGGATGTAATTGCCCCCCTGCCTCCAGTCTACCTAGTATTCCACCTTCTATTTTATCGAAGATAAAACATTCGCTTGAAGAAAATGAGTGGAGGCAATTATTAGAGGTAAGCTGCAATATTCATATTTAATTCTTTCTCTTTCGATTTTATTCAACAAATTTTCATTTATAACTTGAATTGGTATTTGAATAAAAAAAATAACGATAATAATTCATTGTTTACTTTCATTTCCAGGCTTTGGAGAGACGGAAGGCGCTCCAATAATTTTTAATTTATAATGTATGATAACGAAAATAATGTCTGTACATAGCTTTTTCTAAGTAATTTTATATGATTATAATTTCAATTAGAAACAAAAAAATTCATTGATGGGATAATATGTAAGTTTGTATTTTTGGAAAAAAGAAAAATAACCGAACCTAGTTCATGTAGCACTATTCTAAATTAAGAAAACTCGTGTATATAATTCTCAGAGGATTCCAGTTTGGAATGAATTTTTTATTCAACCTCATGTTCCGTTGCTTCAGTCAAGTTGTAGCATCAGCTAATATTAGAAGGAATTCATCCAAAATCGATTAGATTATTTATTCTTCAATTTAGAGCGAATGTAAGAGGCCGATACAAACTTCGAATTATTTAGAACAATGCGAACTCATTGGATGTTGATTTTATTAATTGAGGCATAGACCTGTTTCTCTTTCCTAGCTAACAGTCCGCCCGTCATATAATAATACATATAACATTATAAAATGTATCCGAAATATATCAATAAGCAAATCGTTGGCAATGATAAGCGGACAATTTACCAGAATATAGGGAAGGAGTGTACCTTAGTATATGCAACCCGCGTGCCATTTTTGAAGTTCTAACTTGGTTGCGTATAATAAGGCGCACATATGTTAGCGACAAGAGCCGTTTGTCTACGCTGACCATAGATATCTATGACGATACCATTTGACGCTGATCTAGGGCACTTATTATTCTGTGCCTCGGGTCAGACCACTTGTTGCGGGGTCAGTGGCTCTCGTGGCGTCAAAGGGTCTGAGTGGGGGCAGCGTTAACGCAATAGGATTCTCACCGGTATCTCAATATAGAAATACTCTGAACGCAAACAGTTATCGCAGCATACACATCGTACTTATTGATAAAAAATATTCATCATGTCTAGTTTTTTTTATGAATTTACCGGACAGCATTGATATTATAACACTCGTCGTTCTGTTACAGCGAGAAAAACTCATTGGAGTCGAAACATTTCCGTCCAACACGGATTCTGTTCGATTACAGGGCACGAGCTTATATTAAACTCATCTTCTATGAATCAGTTGTATGAGATTATTGGATAGTATATCATTGTATAATAATACGAATGTGGATTATATTATCATAACTTATTTAGAAGAAGCAAATAGTAAGACTCGATTAGTTCTAATAAGAACATATTTATTGTTGATAAAAAAATACAAATTGTACAGTACTCAAACAATCAGTAATATTGTACCAATAATACAGTAATAAATTCCCATATACACCAATAATCATTTGCTTCATTTTGTTCCAATCTTCCCTCCCTACGACTATTCATTCAAAATCAATGGGAGGTAAACGACAGACAGGAATAGTAGGGAATAGAATTATTGATATTATTCTCTGAACAATAAAATAGTAGTAGGAAATTAGAATAAATGCATTTTCATAAAAGGTTAATCAAGATCCTCTTGAAAGTACGAGTCGTTTATGAAATAAGGTGAGAAAAGTGAGAAGCAGAGAAAAAAAGGATAGAAAAAAAAGAGGAAAAAATGACGTATTATTGGGAAAAATGAAATGGTGGGGGGTAGGCCACTTCACAATTAAGACGCATCTAAACAGAACAGATTTCGGCAATCGGTGGTACACCGGACAATTGCTCCTCAATTGCTCTTACATGCTCTACCCTTATTTTTGATTGCAGAAAATAGAAAATAACAGAAATGTGTCGGCGTGATGTGAATGGTGGGTGTGTGAAACTTGCATTATGATACTGATCTCTGAGGCTAAAGACTCAAGACTGTGTTATAAAATATACCGATCAGAGGGGCGAGCTGTAAAACTTTTGCTTTCTCTTTGAAAACCGTGACTAAATCATTTTACTCCAAGGTGGAGCAATTAAGAGAAATGGACGAGCAATTATTGGGTATATCATAGGTCGTCGAATACCCATCCGTTTGCTCGAAACAAGTTAAAGTTTAGGCTACGTTACATAGAAAAATCGAATTTTGTTTTTCTCATTTTTTTCAAAAACTAGATTGGAGCAATTACGAAATCAATAGAGCAATTAAGAGCAATGAAGGAGCAATCGTTCAGCATATAAGAAATCGAAAAATAATAAAGTCACGGGCAAACTTCACATAGGTGCTAAATACCAGGATTTCCGCCTGAAGCGGTGGCGACCCAACATACAATTTCACCTGTGGATCTTCGGAAAGCCTCGCGAAGCTTCGGGTGTCTCGCCATGCCATGCGGCGGTCCGCTTCGCCGACTTGAATCTTCAGTCGCGTATGATGAGCCGAGGAGGCTGCTCGTTGCATGCGTCGCGACCGCTCTCAGCTTTGATCGTTTGTTATAATTAAGTGAACACGTCTTCGCTAGAGTAATATTTTGCAATTTTACGAAGAATCAATCAGTGACACCAAGGGGAACATAGACGTGTATGCAATTATAGAACCTTAACCTATCACCTTGACAGTTGTCAACTTATAATAGGCACCAACTTCAGTTCCATACCGATCTGTCCAGTTATAATAATTCCATTCAAAATTGACGTATAGCGTCCTTAAAATAACTTTCTTTTGATCGTGAATATGAGAACATACGTACGGAGGAACGGCGGAAAAAAAACTTGACCAACGAATAGCAAGTGACGTGATAATAAGCAGGTGAATAATTGTTTCGATCGAATTTATGTTCTGTTTTCGACCGGAAAACGTCGTTTACATGATAGAAAAGGTGATAATAGTTTCATCTTGATATTCCGCGATCGTAGAAAATGAAATTCAAGTCAAAACATGTCATTCTTTTCCACCAAACCGTTTTACTCAAATGCAGGCTAAATTTTTTACTCGTCGCGATTCAATTGTTCGCATTGCGCTGTCAACTGTTTTCGGCAGTTGTACTCGAATATTATTTCTGCTTATAAGTAGCTAACAATTGCGTATCATTCGAAAAAATCATAATAAGACGTAGTCAAAATCAACAGTATCGTAAAGTAATTGTACTCATACAAAATAAATACGAGCAAGTGAGTTGCATAGACCGTAGGTTGTTTACATTCAGAGAAAATTCGAAAACAATCAGGCCGCATCTTTGTTTATATTTGAGACGTGACTAAACGTTGTTATTTATTGTGAATCCTTCTTAATATAAAACTACAACGGATCGGAAGTGCGGAGGCCATTTATATAGATTAAATCTCGCCGATAAATCGAATAAGAGGTAAACCAGCAATCACAACATCATTTCTAATTATGTCCCATTTTTATTCAAGTTCAGCTATCAAATACATTTATGATTTCGACTCAATTTTCATTCTTCACTCTTTTGGGCCGATGTTTTAGATCGACAAATACAATCATACATTCTTTTTTACGAATTACAACTCCCTTGGATATACAGGAGCCCGTTGCTATATTTTGAATCGAGCAAATGCGAAATTCATATCTCATTTTTCAATTCCTCTTCTTCATTTCACTTTTATAACAGAAAACTATATGACCTGTGGGTTCAGGGATCTCAAAAATATGATGGACCAAAATAGGAACTGTGTGAATCACCTGAAGCCAGGGATATGGGGTCCGGAGTCTCAGATGATACTTAGGTGAGAATTGATATGAGATGACTAATGAGAATTATAGTGCACTTCTGGTTACACCTTTATATTCTGAATCAAATTCACCTGAAATCTGTTGCTCATTTTTTTTTCCCTTTGGAAAAAAGTATGCTTGTGATAAAATCAGACCCGGTACATGGTGTCGAGGTTTTTGTGAATCGTAATAAATTAATACAATACTCTCTTGTTTTTTCATCCAATATTTCATTTCTCAAATTTTCTAAATCAGTAGCTGCTTTTTCCAGGAGGTGGAGGAGGTGACAGAGAAGGGAAGAGGTGTCGAGAATTAGAAAAATAATGGAAAAGGTAGTTGGACAGTCTGATGGAGTGTACCGAATCTCTCCGATAAATTGCATAGAAGATACATCGATAATGATAATAGTATGTCTAATCATGTCACCTTTTTGTTCAAGTTCGATTATTGAAGCTATTTGTGATTTCCATTAAATTTTTATTCTTCACTCTTTTCAGTCAACATTTTCAATCGACACATATAATAACACAATTATTTTTGACGAGTCGAAACCTTCTTCAATATACATGAGCCCGTTTCTATATTCTGGATCTAATATATTCGAAGTTCCCTTCACATTTCTTTAAAAAATTATCCCTTTCTGTCTCATTTCCCTCACAGAACAGTATACCACCTACGGGTCTAGAGATGCCAAAAGTCTGATGGACCGAAATAGAAACTCTGTGGATGACTCGGGTCCAGGGATATGAGGTCTGGAGTTACAGAGGTTGAGGTGAGAATTGATACACAATTACATACACAAAAAATTATATACAACGATAATTCTCTTTCTGCATAAATATATTGTAATAACAATTTTATGAATGTTTGATTGACAATTAATTTTTGTTCCTTCATGTATTCTTTACAGTCTGAAGAATACGAATGAGCTACCAAAATTCTCGTCCAGAAAATCTAGAGTACTGCAGAAAAAGAAAAGAGAGAGATTGAGCGATCGGTGAATGAGGAACAGGTGAGCATTACAACGAGATATAATTATATTAATATTCATCATTCATCCATTCATTCATTATCGTTATTATTATGAGTACTATTCGTTTATCAGGCAGGTGTGTGTAGAGAAATAGAAAATACATTCGTAGTTGGTATTCTGTTTTATTGTATCATGAATTCATACGTTGTATCACCGTAAATTTGTATTTTTATCGAACCAATTTGTAAATTGGAAATCTAACCTGTCCCCAAATACTGCTGAAAGTGCAATTAATCGTGGCGTAAGAACCTCGCCGCTATAAATATGTATTCTGGGTGAAAATCGTCAAATATTCTATAATGATTATATTCGCTTTCAAATTGATCGTTTTTGGGTGAAATAATAACATTTTTGACTCTCGTTCTCGTTATAATTCGTTATTCAAATGTAGGCTGGTACGAAGTGCGGATTTTCGAGTTTATTTACTTTTCCGTGAAGATTATTAAAATTGTCGTGAAAATTCGAAATCAAAATTCGCGGGCAGGCATGGCGGCGGTCTAACGTGAAGTTACGAACGTACGCGCGGGGAACTGCGGACGCGTTCAGGTCTATGCCACCACGCCGGGCGGCAGGCCGCGACTTTCATCCGCTCGAATTCTCAGTCTCAATTCATACGCGATCAGGGTGGCACCGATCGACGTTTCGACGCCTCGTAGTTTAATGAAATTGTTGTAATTCGACGAACCCATCACTGTTGAGGTAAGAGTTTGTGACCTCATGATACACCGGTCATTAGCTAAGGGGAATATAACGGATCGCTGTTGACGGTTTGATTTTTATTGCCATTAAGTTGCATGCCAGTTTGAATTTTTCTCTCGACTCGTCTTGGCCGGTGAGTAGTGGATATTTATATTCATTCTCTATTCTTCGTTCTTTAACGTAAAGTCTTTATTTCATCTCGTAATAATCTCAAATCCTGAAAGAATTCGTCATAAATATAATTCACTCAAATCGAAAATACTTTTAATATTTTATTCGGTAAAAATCCAGAGGGATGACCGGGAAAAAAAAATGACGATCGCGTATCCGGCCATCTTTATCAAAACGACAAACGGCAGAATAATGAGCTCCGGTAAATTAATGTTTTTGGGATAGAAAGCCGTCGTTGACACGATACAAAAAGTGAGAATAGTTTCATCTTCGTATTTCGCGATGGTGAGAGGTAAAATTCAACTCTATCATGCAGTTTATTTTCAATAAAACGTTTTACAATAATAAACTTCCGGGTCAACTTTTCTGACCGTTCCGCAGTCTGTTGTTTCCAGCAGTTATACTTGAATATTATTTCTACTTGCAAGTAGCAAACAATCGTGTGTCTTTCGAATAAGTTATAATAATGACACCCCATTACATTCGATAGTTTCGTAAATAAGTTGATCTGCGTGTAATCATACATAAAACGTAAATAGTCTGACAACAAAAACATGATATAAATACGAGCGAGTTATAGCTGCATAGATCGAAGGTTGTTTACATTCGGACAAAGTTCACAAATATTTAGACCGGTTTTTTTTTCACTTATTTTTATGGCCTGACCAAACCTTCCGATATATTACGCGAATCTTTATTATTGAAATGATTATTTTGTTACAGATACAAACTGCAGCAGGTCGGAAATGCAGATCGAAAGTTCTGAGGCTGTTTATATAGATGAAATAATTCTTATTGACGAATTGAATGGAAGGTAAGCCACTGATTGAAATATGATTTCCAATAAATTGCTGTTACAAATCTTTTCACTCGCATCTTAGATCGACGTACAAAGTAAAAATTTCTCTTTTGGGTAAATCAAAAAGTTGTTGAAACAAAGAGGCCTTTTTAGATACAAGAGCCTGTTTCTATATTCTGAATCTATAGTAAAATGAATCTGAAATTTATTTCTCAATTTTCTCACTTCTCTTCTTTGTTTTAATTTTTTCTACAGAAAGGTGAATCTGGAAATCCCAAAAATCTGACGGACTAATAGAAACCAGGTGAAAGACCCCGTCCTGGGATCCAGGGTCCGAAGTGTCACAGATTGAGGTGAGAATTGAGATGTTTTGCCACCAATCTTTAGTCTTATCATATGATAATGACCCGTAAATCCTTCAGAGATAAACGAAATTTAGTTTCATTTTTATTTATACAAATTGTCCAAGTCCAATCGATCCAAGAAATGTGATCTGTTATACACCCTCAAGTTCCCCATAAATAGTAGTTGAATATAGATTACTTGCTTGATTTTCAACTTATATCATTCATTTTTTGTCTCAAAAAAGAAAATGCAGAACAAAGAAGAGAAGACACTGAAGAAAAAATGAAAACGAAAATCCGGGTGAGAAAATTGTGTAAAGGATACTGAAATGCATGGGCACAGATTGTGGAGGCCGATTATACAAATCCAACCTCACTGAAGAATGAAATAAGAGGTGAGCAGCCTTTTAAATCGCACTTTGCCCTTTTGTAAAGTTTAGTCATTGTCCTACTCAACTCTGTGCTTACATTCATTATTTCCGAAGTTTTTTCGTTGTACAAAAATATCGCTAGACAAATTGTATGGATGTATTCAATTAATAAATATTTTGCTTCTGTTTGATGTTTCTATTAGATTGTAATGGACCAGATGTCGACGGGGCTGATTATACGGGGACTATGCGAAGAAACAGCGACCAAGTAAGAGCGTGACATATTTTGGAAAATAATTTTCTTACCAAATATGTATACCTGCGTATTGTAACATAACATGTTCACGAATGCTAATTTACTTCTTTATCGAAGAATCGAAAAATAACTTACATGCAAAGGAATTCATGACTTGGAGAGGATATTAAGGTATTTGAATTCAAATGTATCCGCATTTTCTTATATTTCTTTCCATTTTGTAGTCGAGCGCCTTCGAATTGGAGCAGACATAAGCTGACACGGAGCCGACCCGAAACCGATGAGCATCCCAGTAGGAGCGACAGGATGGGGGGGGGACACGACAGCAAGGGAGCAATTGCAAAAGAGGTGAGAACAAAACACTTTTTTGCCAATCTCCAAAAATTTTCAAAAATATCACTTCAGATTGATTTTCGTCCAACATATGGAGAAAAACAATTTTCTTACTTATTTCTTTCTTCTTCCTTTTTCATGATACGCCAACAGCCAAGCAGACACATCCGAGTGCAATTGCTCTCCCGTTACTCGGCAGCGTGGGTGAGTCGCATGATTTTTGGGTAACGGGCTTCCTTTCCTCGGTACTCTCTTTTCTCTGTCGCGTGGCGTGGCGGTAACATTGTACAATCTTCGATTTCTTAGCTCAATTCAGATAGGCTCATTCCCGACCGCACCGGAGCTTGCTTTCATCATTATTCAAATTCCCTTGCCGACTGCATTGTAACATTACACTTGTTACTGCGCGGTCATATTAGAGATTGAAAGATTAATGCGTAAAGTTACACCCTTGGGGTGGGCCCCTATCCGTTGCGAATCGGAATGAGCATCGCGGCAGGATGGTATTCATTGCTCAATCGGCTTTCGCGATTATCATTTCCTAAGTTTCCTAATTTACCTGAATTTTTGCTGGTTGAGCGGTGGATCCTCCTGAAGTTTAATTCATGGTTCACAAAGTCTAGGAGCTCCTGCTCAACATAAGTATGAACAATCCTCTTGCAAGATGTTCAACTAGAATCAATCTTTCGTTAGATGCATAGAACTATAAAAATCTAAAGAGTATAAAAATATGATAATATGAAAATATGAAAACATGAAAAAATGAAAATATCAAAATATCAAAATATCTAAAGTCCAAAGTACTGCACACTTTTCCTTTCACTTAGTCCGTTTGGAAAAAAAGTTTGACAATTTTGTCCAGGATGTATCTAACCCGTTCTTTCCCTACAGCAAATGATAAGGTAAGTTAATCAACAGCCGCGACCACGTTGTGAACTGATTTTTACGTGTGTGTTGGAGAGTCTGAAATCGGAGATCATTAGCTTTTCGTACAGGTGAATCGGGAAGGTAGGGCAACTTGATCGAGGGTGGATACGAGTCTGTGCGTGCGTGCTTTAGTGCCTTGGTACCTCGGCGCCGTAGTGCCTCGTTGGCTTGGCGCCTCGGTGCCTCGGTGCCTCAGCGTTTAATTTAGAACACCGTTGGGTGGGTTTTGGGAACCAGGCGAGGGCAGGAAGGGTCGCGCAATGGGACGGTGGTGGCCTAATATCTTATTCTCCACAGCAAATTCAAGCGATCAGAATATAAGAAAAAGTATTATCCTCTTTGATATAGTTTCTTTAAAATATAACTCATTCATTAAAATCCTTGTTCCCAGTTTTCTATCGGTACTCTCCACATAATTAGAATTGAAAAATTTTCATACTGACAATATGGTCACGATAAAAAGTAAGAATTAAAAGGAGTCTCTTTGATATTTGCCATTCGAAATGTTCTTAACTTATTCAAATCCTTTCCTTAGTTTTGTGTCGATCTTTCCAAGACCGATAGAATAAATCAATTTCCTCAATCAAGTAATCTCTCTGTATGAATTGAAAACTTGATCGCTTGAATGGGCAAGACGCCTCTCTTCATCATCTCCCCGTTTTACGTGGGGCGTGTGGAGATGAGAGAGGCTGAGCCTGAAGACTTCACGTCGAAGAGGACGCCGACCGTCACGCCACAAATTTTTCTCTGCTTGCCTTGTTTTCTTTACCCTCTCTAGACTTGGCGCCTATCGGCCAATAATTATTCGCGACGCGTAAAGATCTTGCCAATTTCGATACGATACCAAATCGCAGATAGCGCCAAGTCGTCCTCCTTTCATTGCATGCCTTTCGTTGCATGCCTTTCAGGTACAATATTAATCGATCCTCTTCTTTCAGGGTATTACAAGACTAATCAATTCCGCTTTTTTCAGGGTACTTTAAGATTAACCAATTCCACTTCTTTCAGGGTATTCTAAGACTAATCGATTCCACTTCTTTCAGGGTACCTTAAGATTAACCAGTTCCCCTTCTTTCAGGGTACTTTAAGATCAACCAATTCCCCTTCTTTCAGGGTATTTTAAGAGATTAATACCGATCAATGATCATAGATCGGTGTTAATAATTAGGGACGAAATAATCACCTTTCTGTTACAGTATCGCCGTATGACTATAAGTCTAGTGATTCAATGATGCGAATAATTGTGGCCGACATATTTTGTCAACAGAAATAAGGCAATTCATTTGAAGATTGGAACGGGGCCTGTACCTCGTCCATGTCTAGTTTTATTTCTCATTGTGAGTACCCGACAATCCTAGTTTAATTTGGAGAATTAATTGAGTCCAGAAGGGTGACAACTTTTCTGCTACGCAAAATCATTGCAACATTATTCGTCAATTGCTAAATCTCTTGTTTCTCTATATTTCCATTACAGTTCAGAATTCCGAAAGGTCGTATAAATGAAGCTTGGAAGAATCGGATTACGTACATGTATATTGGATTATTGACTGCGTGCTGTATACATGACCTGCAGGGAAGCATCACTTCTGTATAAGAATCAAGAATTACTGGTAAGCCGGACAAAGCTTTCCTTGCATTCGCAATCTCATCCCTGTGATCTATTTCGGACTCGTCATTTAATTGTTGAACTTGTTTGTTCGCCAGAAGGTGCGTCCCGGTCTGTATAACGCTGCGAGAGTGCACTCGAACTCGGGGTGGAGTGAAACGATAATGAATGAAATCAGGCAGAGTTAGGAATAAGATAGACATCTGGTAAATAATCATTCCTTTGTAATATATAATAATCGCGGAAGCTTTTGCCAAGTTACTGTTTCAAGTTGTTATTTTCAACTGCACATTATAGTAAACGATCACCAAAGTTGACCGGATTTTGAACTTTTGCAGGGGCAAACTTGAAGGCTGATTGTCAGTCGTCACAGAAATGGAAAACGTTCTATTGGTCAATTGACTGGAGTTACAGAGTTTTGTTATGTGTGCCAAATCACTCGGACAAATTAAATGAAAGACAAATCGGTAATGATAACACGATTTTCAATCGAGTCGCATTTCTATTCAAGTTCAATCATTGAATACATTTGTTATTTTCAATAAAATTCCATCCTTCGGTCATCTCGGTTGACATTTCAGATCGACAAATACCATTATAAATTTCCTTTTTTCGAATTGAAGCCTTCTTCAATATATATGAGCCTGTTTCTGTATTCTGAATCTAATATATTCGAAGTTCCCTTCGCATTTTGTTAAAAAATTATCCCTTTCTGTCTAATTTCCCTCACAGAAAAGTATACCACCTGCGGGTCTAGAGATCCTAAAAGTCTGATGGACCGAAATAGAAACTCTGTGGATGACTCGGGTCCAGGGATATGAGGTCTGGAGTTACAGAGGTTGAGGTGAGAATTGATACGCAATGACTGATAGAAATTATCGTGCAGTGCTGGTTGTACGTATGCGTTATGAATCGAATTTACCTGAGATATATCCCTCAGACTCCTTTTTCTTTTGCCAAAAAGTATGCCTGTGACAAGATAACACCGGGTATATTGTCTCAAGTTTCTCGTAAATAATAATTGATTAATAGAATACTAGTTTGTTTTCATCCAACATCTCATTTCTCAGATTTTCTCAATCACTCATTTCTTTTCCAGGGAAGCTGAGGAGGCAAAAGGAGGAAAGGGTTGGAAGGAATCAGGAATATGAAAAAAATTGGAGTTGCACAGTTTGATTGCGTGGACCAAATCATTCCGACTAATCAAATGGAAGATAAATCGGTAATGATAACATAATCTTCCAAGACTTCCGATTTTTACCGAGGTTTAACGATTGTGCACGTCTTGTAGATTCTATACACTCAAAACTTTCGTTTCTCCTTGTCGTAGTTTGAATTTGATCAATGGAAAATTATATACAACGATAATTCTCTTTCTGCATAAATATATCGCGATAACAATTGTATGAATGTTTGGTTGACAATTAATTTTTGTTCCTTCATGTATTTTTTACAGTCTAAGGAATACTACTGAGCTACCAAAATTCTCATCCAGAAAGTCTAGAGTACTGCAGAAAAAGAAAATAGAGAGATTGAGCGATCAGTGAATGAGGAACGGGTGAGCATTACAACGAGATATAATTATATTAATATTCATCATTCATTCATTATTTATCATCATTATTATGAACACTATTCGTTCATCACGCAGGTGTGTGTAGAGAAATAGGAAATACATTCGTAGTTGGTATTCTTTTTTATTGTATCACGAATTTATACGTCGTATCACCGTATTTATAGATATAGGGGCGATATTCGTGCAGATTGAATTTGTATTTTTATCGAACTAATTTGTAAATTGGAAATTTAACTTGTCCCCAAATACTGCTGAAAGTGCAATTAATCGTAGCATGAGAACCTCGCCGCTATAAATATGTATTCTGGGTGAAAATCGTCAAATATTCTATAATGATTATATTCGCTTTCAAATTTATCGTTTCTGGGTGAAAATAATAACATTACTGACTCTCGCTTCCGTTATAATTCGTCATTATTAAAAATTATTAAAAATGTCGTAAAAATTCGAAATTAAAATTCGCGGGCAGACATGGCGGCAGTCTAACGTGAAGTTACGAACGTACGCGCGGGGAACTGCGGACGCGTTCAGGTCCGTCGCCACGGCGGGCGGCAGGCAGCGACTTCCATCCGCTCGAATTCTCAAATCTCAGTCTCAATTCATACGCGATCAGGGTGGCACCGATCGACGTCTCGACGCCTCGTAGTTCAAGGAAATTGTTGTAATTCGACGAATCCGTCATTGTTGAGGTAAGAGTTTGTGACCTCATGATACACCGGTCATTAGCTAAGGGGAATATAACGGATCGCTGTTGACGTTTTAATTTTTATTGCCATTAAGTTGCATGCCAGTTTGAATTTTTCTCTCGACTCGTCTTGGCCGGTGGGTAGTGGATATTTATATTCATTCTCTATTCTTCGGTCTTTAACGTAGAGTCTTTATTTCATCTCATAATAATGTCAAGTCCTGAAAGAACTCGTCATAAATATAATTCACTCAAATCGAAAATACTTTTAATATTTTATTCGGTAAACATCCAGAGGGGTGATGACGAGGAAAAAAAATGACGATCGCGTATCGGGCCATCTTTATAGAAACGGTAAGCGGCAGAATAATGAGCTCCGGTAAATTAATGTTTTTGGGATAAAAAACCGTCGTTGACACGATACAAAAGGTGAGAATAGTTTCATCTTCGTATTTCGCGACGGTGAGAAGTGAAGTTCAACTATAGCATGCAATTTATTTTTAATAAAACGTTTTACAATAACACCCTTCCGAGTCAACTTTTCCGACCGTTGCGCAGTCAGTTGTTACCGGCAGTTATACGTGAATATTATTTCTAATTGTAAGAAGCCAACAATTGTGTGTCTTTCGAATAATTTATAATATAGCACCCCATAACATTTAATGGTTTCGTAACAAAAAGTTAATCCGCGTATAATCATACGTAAAACGTAAATAGTCTGAGAACGAAAACACAATATAAATACGAGCGAGTTATAGCTGCATAGATCGAAGGTTGTTTACATTCGGACAAAGTTCACAAATATTTAGACCGGTCTTTTTTTTTTACTTATCTTTATGGCTTGACCAAACCTTCCGATATATTATGCGAATCTTTATTATTGAAATGATTATTTTGTTACAGATACAAACTGCAACAGGTCGGAAATGCAGATCGAAAGTTCTGAGGCTGTTTATATAGATGAAATAATTCTTATTGACGAATTGAATGGAAGGTAAGCCACTGATTAAAATATGATTTCCAATAAATTGCTGTTACAAATCTTTTCACTCGCATCTTAGATTGACGTACAAAGTAGAAATTTCTCTTTTGGGTAAATCAAAAAGTTGTTGAAACAAAGAGGCCTTTTTAGATACAAGAGCCTGTTTCTATATTCTGAATCTATGGTGAAATGAATCTGAAATTTATTTCTCAATTTTCTCACTTCTCTTCTTTGTTTTAATTTTTTCTACAGAAAGGTGAATCTGGAAATCCCAAAAATCTGACGGACTAATAGAAACCGGGTGAAAGACCCCGTCCTGGGATCCAGGGTCCGAAGTGTCACAGATTGAGGTGAGAATTGAGATGTTTTGCCACCAATCTTCAGTCTTATCATGTGATAATGACTCGTAAATCCTTCGGAGATAAACGAAATTTGGTTTCCTTTTTTATTCATACAAATTGTCCAAGTTCAATCGAGCACAGAAGTGTGATTTGTTATACACCCTCAAGTTCCCCATAAATAGTAGTAGAATATAGATTACTTGCTTGACTTTCAACTTATATTTTATCGCAACGATTTTCCAAATCATTCATTTTTTTTTCTCAAGAACGAAAAAGCAGACCGAAGAAGATAAGACACGGGAGAAAAAATGAAAACGAAAATCCGGGTGAGAAAATTGTGTAAAGGATACTGAAATGCATGGGCACAGATTGTGGAGGCCGATTATACAAATCCAATCTCACTGAAGAATGAAATAAGAGGTGAGCAGCATTTTGAATCGCACTTTGCCCTTTTGTTAAAGTTTAGTCATTGTCCTACTCAACTCTGTGCTTACATTCATTATTTCCGAAGTTTTTTTCTTCATACAAAAATATCGCTAGACAAATCGTATGGGTGTGTTCAATTAATGACTATTTTGCTTCTGTCTGATGTTTCTATTAGATTGTAATGGACCAGATGTCGACGGGGCTGATTATACGGGGAACTATGCGAAGAAATAGCGACCAGGTAAGAACGTGACATATTTTGGAAAATAATTTTCTTACCAAATATGTATACCTGCGTATTGTAACATAACATGTTCACGAATCTTAATTTGCTTCTTTATCGAAGAATCGAAAAATAGCTTACTTGCAAGGGAATTCTTAACTTCAAGAGCCTATTAACGTATTTTAGTTCAAATGTATCCGCATTTTGTTGTATTTCTTTCCATTTTGTAGTCGAGCGCCTCGGAATTGGAGCAGACAGAAGCTGATCCGAAGCCGATTCAAAGCTGACACGGACCCGACCCGAACCCGATCGAAACCGATGAGCATCCCAGTGGAAGCGAGAGAATGAGGGGGGGACACGACAGCAAGGGAGCAATTGCAAAAGAGGTGAGAACGAGACACTTTTTCGCCAATCTCTGTTTTTCCAAAAATAGCAATTCAGATCCATTTTCGTCCAACATATGGGCACAAACAATTTTCTTACGCATTTCTTTCTTCTTCCTTTTTCCATGATACGCCGACAGCCAAGCAGACACATCCGAGTGCAATTGCTCTCCCGTTACTCGGCAGCGTGGGTGAGTCGCATGATTTTTGGGTAACGGGCTTCCTTTCCTCGGTACTCTCTTTTCTCTGTCGCGTGGCGTGGCGGTAACATTGTACAATCTTCGATTTCTTAGCTCAATTCAGATAGGCTCATTCCCGACCGCACCGGAGCTTGCTTTCATCATTATTCAAATTCCCTTGCCGACTGCATTGTAACATTACACTTGTTACTGCGCGGTCATATTAGAGATTGAAAGATTAATGCGTAAAGTTACACCCTTGGGGTGGGCCCCTATCCGTTGCGAATCGGAATGAGCATCGCGGCAGGATGGTATTCATTGCTCAATCGGCTTTCGCGATTATCATTTCCTAAGTTTCCTAATTTACTTGAATTTTTGTTGGTTGAGCGGTGGATCCTCCTGAGGTTTAATTCATGGTTCACAAAGTCTAGGAGCTCCTGCTCAACATAATTATGAACAATGATCTTGCAAGATGTTCAACTAGAATCAATCTTTCGTTAGATGCATAGAACTATAAAAATCTGAAGAGTATAAAAATATAATAATAGGAAAATATGAAAACATGAAAATATCAAAATATCAAAATATCAAAATATCTAAAGTCCAAAGTACTGCACACTTTTCCTTTCACTTAGTCCGTTTGGAAAAAAAGTTTGACAATTTTGTCCAGGATGTATCTAACCCGTTCTTTCCCTACAGGAAATTATAAGGTAAGTTAATCAACAGCCGCGACCACGTTGTGAACTGATTTTTACGTGTGTGTTGGAGAGTCTGAAATCGGAGATCATTAGCTTTCCGTACAGGTAAATCGGGAAGGTAGGGCAATTTGATCGAGGGTGGATACGAGTCTGTGCGTGCGTGCCTTAGTGCCTTGGTACCTCGGCGCCGTAGAGCCTCGTTGGCTTGGCGCCTCGGTGCCTCGGTGCCTCAGCGTTTAATTTAGAACTCCGTTGGGTGGGTTTTGGGAACCAGGCGAGGGCAGGAAGGGTCGCGCAATGGGACGGTGGTGGCCTAATATCTTATTCTCCACAGCAAATTCAAGCGATCAGAATATAAGAATAAGTAGTGTCCTCTTTGATATAGTTTCTTTAAAATATAACTCATTCATTAAAATCCTTGTTCCCAGATTTCTATCGGTACTCTCCACATAATTAGAATTGAACAATTTTCATACTGACAATATGGTCACGATAAAAAGTAAGAATTAAAAGGAGTCTCTTTGATATTTGCCATTCGAAATGTTCTTAACTTATTCAAATCCTTTCCTTAATTTTGTGTCGATCTTTCCAAGACCGATAGAATAAATCAATTTCCTCAATTAAGTAATCTCTCTGTATGAATTGAAAACTTGATCGCTTGAATGGGCAAGACGCCTCTCTTCATCATCTCCCCGTTTTACGTGGGGCGTGTGGAGATGAGAGAGGCTGAGCCTGAAGACTTCACGTCGAAGAGGACGCCGACCGTCACGCCACAAATTTTTCTCTGCTTGCCTTGTTTTCTTTACCCTCTCTAGACTTGGCGCCTATCGGCGAATAATTATTCGCGACGCGTAAAGATCTTGCCAATTTCGATACGATACCAAATCGCAGATAGCGCCAAGTCGTCCTCCTTTTATTGCATGCCTTTCGTTGCATGCCTTTCAGGTACAATATTAATCGATCCTCTTCTTTCAGGGTATTACAAGACTAATCAATTCCGCTTTTTTCAGGGTACTCTAAGATTAACCATTTCCACTTCTTTCAGGGTATTCTAAGACTAATCGATTCCACTTCTTTCAGGGTACCTTTAGATTAACCAATTCCCCTTCTTTCAGGGTATGTTAAGAGATTAATACCGATCTATGATTATAGATCGGTGTTAATAATTGGGGACGAATTAATCACCTTTCTGTTACAGTATCGCCGTATGACTATAAGTCTAGTGATTTAATGATGCGAATAATTGTGCCTGACATATTTTGTCAACAGAAATAAGGCAATTGATTTGAAGATTGGAACGGGGCCTGGACCTCGTCCGTGTCTAGATTTATTTCTCATTGTGAGTACCCGACAATCCTAGTTTAATTTGGAGAATTAATTGAGTCCAGAAGGGTGACAACTTTTCTGCTACGCAAAATCATTGCAACATTATTCGTCAATTGCTAAATCTCTTGTTTCTCTATATTTCCATTACAGTTCAGAATTCCGAAAGGTCGTATAAATGAAGCTTGGAAGAATCGGATTACGTACATGTATATTGGATTATTGACTGCGTGCTGTATACATGACCTGCAGGGACGCATTATTTCCGTATAAGAATCAAGAATTACTGGTATGCCGGACAAAGCTTTCCTTGCATTCGCAATCTCATCCCTGTGATCGATTCCTGTGACAAATCGGTAATGATAACACGATTTTCAATCGAGTCGCATTTCTATTCAAGTTCAATCATTGAATACATTTGTTATTTCGATCCATCGTTCCATCACTTCCATCCTTCGGTCATCTCGGTTGACATTTCAGATCGACAAATACCATTATAAATTTCTTTTTGTCGAATTGAAGCCTTCTTCAATATACATTAGCCTGTTTTCTATATCCTGAACCTAATATATTCGAAGTTCCCTTCACATTTCTTCAACAAATTATCCCTTTCTGTCTAATTTCCCTCACAGAAAAGTATACCACCTGCGGGTCTAGAGATCCCAAAAGTCTGATGGACCGAAATAGAAACTCTGTGGATGACTCGGGTCCAGGGATATGAGGTCTGGAGTTACAGAGGTTGGGGTGAGAATTGATACACAATGACTGATAGAAATTATCGTGCAGTGCTGGTTGTACCTATGCACTATGAATCGAATGGTGAATTCGATAATAGGTGATATTATCTATTTCTCGTCTTTCTTTTTCCTTAATTCTGAACAAAGCCGATCCGAATCTGATCGAGACCGAAACTCTTATTTCTTTTACGCTTTCGTTGCAGTTCCGAACGACAACCTGTAAATTTACAAAGGATCATGAACTGTGTAAAAGTGGGATCGCAGATATCTTGGATCACAGTCTGCTTGCTGCATACATGACTTGCAGAGAGTATCATATTTTCGGAGGAATCAGAAATCACTGGTATGAGCCCTGGCGCTTTCTTATATTTGCGATCTCATTTCTTCAATCAAATTCCGAATCGTCAGTTAGATCTTGATTTTTTTTCGTCCAGACGAGTGCATTTTTGTGCGTACCCCTCTGGAAGTGCAGTTGAACACGGTATGGAAAGAAATAGAATCATACAGGTCTAGGTCGGACCACGGTACGATAGTTGAATGACCATTCAGTTATCATAGATAATGATAACAGGAGCTTTCAATAAGTTACGGTAAGCTGATATTTCCCACCGTATGCTGTAGTTTATGATTTTCAAAATCGACCAAAATGATGAGTTGTTGCAGAGACAAACTAAGAGGAACGACGTGGCAACAAAAATTTTATCGTGTCCGATTTTCATGGAGGTTAAAAATAAATGTCTTTATAATCACTATCGAACTTGAAGTTCGAATACAATTTTAAATTCTCTACTCATCAAACCTCCATTTTTTTTTAATCCACTGCAACAAGACTGATCATTGTTCAGTAGTAGATGAGGAAGTTTTAATCATCTTTTTGTTACAGATCAGCCGAAAAAGTTCTACTACCGCGACTGTCGATTAGTACATGGTATAAATAATTATAAGCACCTGTTAATCATTTTTTTGTTGCAGTTCGCCTATGAGAGACTCGCAACCCAAGATGATCAGTCGTTAGTTTGAATGACTATCTGAACGTTTGGATCATTTCGACGTTGGTGTTCTGCTGAAAAAGACTTGACAGAGTGATGACGGTTAATCAAAATTCAATTTTTTGATGTATGAGTTACAACTTTCTACATTTTGCAGCTCTTACAGGTCCTATAGGTTTTATAGGTTGCACAGGCTCTCTAAACTTCACGACTTCTCCAAGTTCCACGACTTCTCCAAGCTCCACGAGGTCTACGAATTTTGTCGATCCTATTCTTTTTCATTCTTTTTTCTCTCGTGTACTTGATATTACTGATAACTGTTGTGTTTTCTAATTTATCATGGCTATTTTGACCTATTAATATTGTGCTTTGAAAATGATGTTGCTTGATCTTTCTTCTACATGTATCAATGTGAAAAAGTGATCGTTTATGCTACTTTTCAACTGAATTACTTGTTGTCTCTCATTGAAAGCTATTTATTTATTCAAATTTAAATGATATTCATTACATTTTACAGTTCTTACAGGTCTTACAGGTTTAGCAGGTTCAGCAGGTTTCACAGGCTTTCCAGGCTCTCCCGGCTCTACGACTTCTCCAAGTCCCACGGGGTCTTTTCATTCCATTGTCTCTTGTGTAATTAATATTATCGATCACTGTTCTGTTTTCTAATTTATCATGGCCAATTCTACTATTATTAATGTTGTGCTTTAGAAATAATGTTGCCTGATTTTTCTTATATACATGTATCGCTGTGACAAATGATCATTTATGCTACTTTTCAACTGAATTACTTGTTGTCTCTCATTCAAGATATTTATTTATTGAAATTTGATTTTATGCTTTTTCATGATTGTTTATTCTCTTCTCTCTCGTGTAATTAATATTATCGATAACTGTTGTGTTTTTCTGATTTATCATGACTATTTTGACTATTATTAATGTTGTGCTTTGAAAATGATGTTGCCTGACCTTTCTTATATACATGTATCGCTGTGACAAATGATCGCTTACGCTACTTTTTAACTTGATTACTTGTTGTCTCTCATTCAAAGCTATTTATTAACAGGTGCCCCCTGAACAAATGCGCTGATTTCACGATCGAACAAACAATAATTATACCAAAACAATTTCCTTTGCGAATGACGTGAATTGTTGCACGTTAAATAGTCAAGTAATGAAGTATACATGGGTTATGCCAATCAGCGCATTTGACTAAACAACCAACTTTTCAATCATTAGAGCCCGTATTTCTTATTCGACAGTTATCGTCAAACTAGTTCATCTCAATCTGACAATTCTTCAGTATCGGACGAAATTTGGTAAGATCAGTACGCCTCGTCATGCAACCCGCGAAACATATTACGATCTATATACGTAGTTTCATACCCAATTGCGCCACTAGCGTTGTATATGTTGTACAATACTGACTGATATTCATCAGGCGATTCAGACTCCGTAATTCAAGTTCAGACACGCGATACGTAGAAATATCTTTCTCAAGTTGCAGGTGTATATCGGTCATCAATTAACCGTTTTAGATTTCGCAAGTATATTTGAGGCTCGCGAATCGTAGGCATCGATCATTTATCGAGCGATTGAGACTTCGTAATTATAATATAGGCACGCGATTCGTGAAAGTATCTTTCTTCGATTATTAATTAAGCTTTTAGACTTCGTAATTATAATTTAGGAACGCGAATCGTAGATATCGATTATCTATCGAGCGATTTAGACTCTTTAGACTTCGTAATTATAATTTACGAGGGCGAATCGTAGATATCGATTATCTATCGAGCGATATAGACTTCGTAGTTATAATATAGGCACGCGATTCGTAAGAGTAACTTTCTTAAGTTGCAGGTGTACTACATCGATTATTAATTAAGCTATTTAGACTTCGTAATTCTAATTTAGGCACGCGATTTGTAACAATTTCGTGTATTCAAATCAGACGTCAGCTAGTTTTTTCAAAACGCAGTTTTAGTTGAACTAATTCTATGCAAGTAGTTTCCGCTTCCGCTCTATCGTTTGCTTGCAATTTTTTTTTTTTTTTTACGCCTTTATGGGTGTTACAACACCATGCAATGGAGTAAAAGCTACTTCGGGGCTGCAAAACCCCTGGCGAAGGGCATAAACACTTGCAATGGTGTAACAACTCCATCATAGGCATAGAGTGCTTTGCATGTGTTCTATACTTTTTCTCTTCTGGCTACTTGCGGTGAATTAGTTCGTCAATTCGAATACGTAGATGATGCGTTACTTATACACAAATGCAGGGCACGTTCTACGTGACGGGCTTGACGGACCCACTGTACCCGAGTTTCGTAGACACGCGATACGCAGGAATATCTTTCTTAAGTTACAGGTGTATGTACGATTGATAATTAAGCTATTTAGACTTCGTAATTATAATTTAGGAACGCGAATCATAGATATCGATTATTTATCGAGCGATTCAGACTTCGTAATTACAATATAGGCCCGCGTTTCGCAAACGTATCTTTTTTAAGTAGCAGGTGTACAGCGATTATCAATTAAGCTATTTGGACTTCGTAATTATAATTTAGGAACGCGAATCATAGATATCGATTATCTATCGAGCGATTTCGACTTCTTGATTTTAATTCAGGCACGCGATTCGTGAAAATTTCGTGTATTTAAATCAGACGTCGACTAGTTTTTTTAAAACGCAGTTTGAGTTGAACTAATTCTATGCAAGTAGTATCCGCTTCCGCTCTATCGTTTGCTTGCAATTTTTTTTTTGTACGCCTTTATTGGAGTTACAACACCATGCAATGGAGTAAAGGCTACTTCGGGGCTGCAAAACCCCTGGCGAAGGGCATAAACACTTGCAATGGTGTAACAACTCCTTCATAGGCATAGATTGCTTTGCATGTGTTTTATACTTTTTCTTTTTTGACTGCTTGCGGTGAATTAGTTCGTTAATTCAAATACGTAGATGTTGCGTTACTTATACACAAATGCAGAGCACGTTTTACATGACGAGCTCGACGAACCCGCTGTACCCGAGTTCCGCAGACACGCGACACGTGGAAATATCTTTCTTAAGTTACAGGTGTACATCGATTATTATTAAACTATTCAGAGTTCGTAATTATAAATTAGGCACGCGATTCGTAAAAGTATCTTTCTTAAGTTGCAGGTGTACATCGATTAATAATTAAGCTGTTTAGACTTCGTAATTATAATTTAGGAGGGCGAATCGTTGATATCGATTATCTATCGAGCGATATAGACTTCGTAGTTATAGGCACGTGAATCGTAGCTATCGTCAATTTATCGAGCGATTTGGACTTTGTAATTATAATATAGGCCCGCGTTTCGCAAACGTATCTTTCTTAAGTTGCAGGTGTACAGCGATTATTAATTAAGCTATTTGGACTTCGTAATTATAATTTAGGAACGCGAATCGTAGATATCGATCACCTATCGAGCGATTTAGACTTCGTACTTATAATATAGGTATGAATCGTAGCTATCGTTAGTTTATCGAGCGATTTGCACTTCGTAATTATAATATAGGCACGCGATTCGTAAAAGTATCTTTCCTCAGTCACAGGTGTACATCGATTATAAATTAAGCTATTTAGACTTCATAATTACAATTCACGAACGCGAATCGTAGATATAGATCGTTTATCGAGCGATTCAGACTTTGTAATTATAATTCCGTCACGCGATTCGTAGAGGTATCTTTCTTGAGTTACAGGTGTATACATCGATTAATAATTAAGCTATTTAGACTTCGTAATCCCAATTTAGCACCCAATTCGTAGAGGTAAGTTTCCTAATTTACAGGTGGACATCGATTATTCTACGACTTCTCCAACTTCCACGTGGTCTACGAATTTCGACGATTCTATGCTTTTCCATTTTTTTTTCTCTCGTATAATCAATATTATTAATAACTGTTGCGTTTTCTGATTGATCATGACTATTCCGACTATTATTAATGTTGTGATTTAAAAATGATGTTGCCATGTATCGCTTTGAAAAATGATTGTTTATGCTACTTTTGAACTCATTCACTTGTTGTCTCTCATTCAATGCTGTTTATTTATTGGAATTCAATTGATATTCGTTACATTTTACAGTTCCTACAGGTCTTATAGGTTTCGCAGGTTTTACAGGCTCTCCAGGCTCTACGTCTTCTCCAAGCCCCACGGGGTCTAGGAATTTTGTCGATTTCATTCTTTTTCATTCCATTTTCTCTTGTGTAATTAATATTATTGATAACTGTTCTGTTTTCTAATTTATCATGACCAATTCGACTATTATTAATGTTGTGCTTTAGAAATAATGTTGCCTGATCTTTCTTATATACATGTATCGCTGTGACAAATGATCATTTATGCTACTTTTCAACAGAATTACTTGTTGTCTCTCATTCAAGGTATTTATTTATTGAAATTTGATTTTATGCTTTTTTATGATTGTTTATTTTCTTCTCTCTCGTGTAATCAATATTATTGATAAGTGTTGTGTTTTTCTGATTTATCATGACCAATTCGACTATTATTATTAATGTTGTGCTTTGAAAATGATGTTGCCTGACCTTTCTTATACCTATACATGTATCGCTGTGACAAATGATCGCTTACGCTACTTTTTAACTTGATTACTTGTTGTCTCTCATTCAAAGCTATTTATTTATCGAAATTTAATTGATATTCGTTTCATTTTACAGTTCTTACAGGTCTTACAGGTCTTCCAGGTTTCGCAGGTTGCACAGGCTCTCCAGGCTTCACGACTTCTCCAAGTTCCACGAACCTACGAACTCCATTGATTGTGTGCGTTTTCATTCTTTTCTTTCTCGTGTAATTATTATTAATAACTGTTGTGTTCTTTAATTTATCATGGCTATTTTGACTTATTAATGTTGTTCTTTAAAAATGATGTTGCCTGATCTTTCTTCTACATGTATCGCTGTGAAAAGTGATCGTTTATGCTACTTTTCGATTTAATTACTCGTTGTCTCTCATTTAAACCATTCATTTATTGAAATTTAATTGATACTTGTTATACTTCACAGCTCCGATAGGTTTCACAGACTCTACAAGTTCTTCAGGATCTCAAAGTTCTATTGGATCTGCGGGTTTCATCGATTAAATATTGTCACTAACTACTCCTATCTATTTTTCAGGCGGGGGGTGGTGTTGGTTGCCTTCTCGTGGTGCCCCCTGAACAAATGCGCTGATTCAATTCTATCGAACAATAATTATACCAAAACACTTTCCTTTGCAAATGACGTGAATTGTTGCACGTTAAATAGTAGAGTAATTACGTATACATCGGTCGTGGTAATCAGCGCATTTGACTAAACAACCAACTTTTCAGTCATTGAAGCAAGTAATTCTCATTTCACAGTCATCGTCAAATTCGGTCATCCCACTCTGGCAATTGATTAGAATTGGACGAACCTTTGTAAGATCAGTACGCCTAATCATATGCAACCCGCAGATCATGTTTCGATATTTATATTCTTCTACCCAATTAAGCCACTATCGTTCTAATTACACAATACTGACCTATTACAATTACGTCCCCCACTCTACTCCACACTTCATTCTACTCGACGGTAAAAGCCCGACTGATGCTAAGAAGTCCAGTGACGTTTGTGCCGCCAACGAGTTAAAGTGGCTGATACGTAAGAGGTTCCGCTTAACGCAGATATGTAATCCCTGCATGTATATTTCTATACATGTGTTTCGATTTTCTCTGTTACAGTTTTTTCGCAGCTGTGTAAAAAAATCCTTAATCTTCCTCCGAAGGTAACATCGATTAGGGCTAGAATATACGAAGGAAATTCATTTACACCCCGATCATCCACTTCGGTGAGTTATCAAGTATAATACAGTTTCCAATAGTCATTTTACCAAAAATAAATAATTCTAAACAACTGATGCAGCTCTCAGTATTTTCTAAGTTTATTTATAATAAGAAACACCTCGTAAACAATTACCCAGAATAAAAATCTAATCATTCGACACCGTCTCACATTGAGACAGTTCGAAATTTTTAAACTTTTTTTTGTATCAGTTCCGTAATGACTGAAAAATAACGCGAAAGACTCGATATTTCTACTGGTATTTATTTTTTCTTCAAATTTCACATGTCGCGTATTTCTACCAGCGAACTTTGATTGTAATTAGAGAAATTGTTCATTTTAAAGCATTGTCTATCCTCTTTACCCGCAAATAACAGTGTAAAAATCGAAATTTCTTACAAACATGCAAAATTGCATTCAAACGTCCAATAATTATCATCTCATTATGTGTATTAATAATTACTTCAAATTGTACTAGACAATTTCAACTCGAGTATCATTAGCCTTATTCCCTGTTCCACGACTCACGAAGGTTTGTCCTCATAATCGCAATTATCTCTTCACATTTCAGAATCGAAGAAGAAAAATGAGACCTGGATAGCTTACATATCAAGTCATCTGTACCATATGCTTTTCGGGCTCTTTCGGAATAATATGGGAGCAGTCATGGAGCATCACAGCGACCTGGCTGATAAATCTCCTCCCGTTTCAGTAACCGTTATCAGAGACAAGCAGGATATGTGCATGAGGGTCATTCTTCCTTTACATATTTTCATGGCGACTTGGTTCTACTCACAATCAGTTGCTAGGAATGGGGTACAGATGCCATAATAACAAACCTCAAGGTAAATACTAATATTCACGTAAAGTTCGTGTCTTACTTGTATATCTCATTAGAGAATAAATTTCGAGGAGACAGAATACTAATTCTAAATTCTATAACTTCTATTTTTTCAATGACAAAGTTCTATGCAAAGAGAAATATGCATCAGAGTGGAACTTGGATATTTTTGTTGAATCTATAAAAGTTAAAAGAGATTCATAAATCTCAATGAAATGAATATTTACTTTATTTAATTAAATTAAATATAGATAGACTTACTTGTAGTAATTATAAATTTGGATAACCAAAATAGGAATTTAGGGGCTTGGAAATAAATATAAATGTAGATTACCGCTGAACTGATTAGGCATCATATTTATTTTTGTTAGTTTGTACACGGCTCAGTGTTTGTAATAATCTACTCTCGAGTGTCAGGTTGTTATTGGTCAGAACAATCGAAAAAATTGAAAAATCTATTCATTTGCAGAGCGTTTATAGTAACAATTTGAAGTTCATGCTTTTGAAAATTATTCTAAGTTTATATTACATTTAGAAACGGTTAAGACAGGCTCGTAAAATCAATCATAAGAAATATATTATAATAAATTTTATTAAGAATACCTATTATATTGCTAAAAATAAGGCAGATGTATGATCACGCCTGATAATTTGATTTTTAGTCAGGAATGTTTGCTTGAATAACACGTTATGTTAATTTATTATTGTTCTAATGATACGGGTCACCAAAAGACCAATGAACTTTATGTTTATCTTGTTTTTATTATTACCGGTATTGTCTAACGAAGCCATCAAGCTTCTGCTATCTTCAAAAATATCTCTCCGAAATTGTACAGAACAACTATTCTCACCTGCCACAATACTCTACAAAGCCGATACTCCCAAAGGCGGCTCTAAGACCGTGTCAAATCTCCTAGCACGAACAATGTGACAATGAAAAAATCTTTTTTGAACCTACGCGAAATCGTTTCTTGCTTCTATTTACAGCATTTATATTGTAATATTAGCTTCTCTAGAATTTCTTAACTTTATTTACAAACTTTTCGTTCCTCTTCAAGTTTTACTCACCCAATGTATCTATGCAATTATACTTTTACTTCCTAAAACTAATAATAAGTTATACTTGAAAAACTGCCCGTAGCTGGTCGTGTACTGTGTTTCATTAGACGTTTAAATCATAGTAATGAGTCTGTGTTGGATGCAGTTTGCATTATTAATATATATTAGCCACAAATATTTGTAGAGTAACAGGCTATTTCACTATCCAAGCGGCGAACTTACATTGTTGAATTGTAATTCTTGACAAAAACCATGATAAAAATAATTAGTTGAGCCTTTTTTCGTATCACAGTGTGAAAGATCAAAATGAACAACTCGCTGTTCTTAACAAGACCAATATGCAAACAATGTGCTTTGAAGATTGTACTTAACATTCTGTAATATGTATGAAGTTCAATTATCCTTCGAGAATAGCTAATTATAATTTTGCTCGCTCTAAGACTGGAATCATTATCTTTGTCACATCCCATTCGGGGAACATCAGACAATAATTTTAATTCTTAACAGTAACTTTAAACCAGTAGTTGAAACAATCTTACGAATCACTGTACAGGTAAAGAAACAAAAAGACAAGCAGGTAATGTTTCAACATAGTTACCTTTGTATGTTTCAATAGCTTTCTCCACTAATTATATCTCTATAAATTGAGAGAACAAATACAGTGCGGCACTGCGATGCAATAAATTATTATTACAAATCATTTGTTGAAACTATAAGTAGTAATAGATGAACTCTTTACTGTACAGCAAGCTATACCTGACTAATTCATACGCTAATATTATAATCGTACAAGGAAAAGACTTGTAATATTACAGAACAGATGAGAATTTGTGATTGTATGGAATTAACAATATGTTCTTACACATATATTCTATTGTATTCAGCCACTGGGTACTGACGTAAAAATCTCAATCCTTCTGATATTTGTTTAAACTTGCTGTATTCCGAAGAGAAAAGTAGTAGAGATTGAAATAGTTGGATTAGCCATTACCGTATGAAATATTCGCAATGTCTATGCAGGTAACAGCGCATAATACATGCATATACGATAAATATTCGTTGATAGAGAATGGATAATTTAGTGATCCATGAGTTGGAGAGCATTATTAGTATCTTAACGAAAAAAATTGTATAGAATAATGAATTAATTTACTCTCCACGCGGCGAATTTACGTTGTTGAAGTATTATTATTAACGAAAACCATGATGAAAATAATGACTCTGTTCTCTATTCGTATTGTGGTCTGAAAAATAAAAATAAACAGCAGCTCGTTGTTCTTGACAAGACCAATATGGAAATTATATGCTTTAAACATTGTATTTGACATTCTGTAAAATATACCTTCGTACTCATCGACGAAAAGTATCCGTTATTTCTAGTTTCATTAGTATTTAATTAGCCGGCATTGATAATGAAACGCTCGTTATTCCGTTCTAGTTGAAAAAACCGCCATTAAACTCATTACATCTCCGTCCAGTAAGAATTCTGTACCAATTGCAACGTATGCGTCTATATCGAACTTAGTCTTTTACAAATTACTTGTATTAGGTTTATTGGGTAGTATATCATAGTAATACGAAACATATACAGAAAGCAAATAGAACGAATCCATCCATTTAAATGAGTAGATATTTATTTTCAATTAAGGAATACAAATGCTATTAACAATTACTAATATTGTATCAATATGCTGCAATAATAAAATGAAAGATATATCAATAGTAATTTGCTTCGTTATTATCCACTTTCCCCTCCTTATGACTTCTTATTTCAAACAAACATAATAATATTATTCTGTGAACAATAGCATAGAAGTAGGAAATTGGAATAAATGCATTTTTAGCTATCCAAAATTCACGACCACTTTCTCGGGTCAGATGTTCTCCTGAGCAGGAGCAAAAATTTCTGACGTAAAATATTTCTAAGTCCGAAGAACGCTAGTATAAATTAATATATATAGAGACATGCATGAAGACACGTATGGAAAGATATATGAAACTCAGATGTTCAGTTAAGACATCTTAGCTGCTGATATCATCGAGCAGATCCCGAGTTTCAAGATAAATAGGAAAAAGTGTGAATAATATTTAACGAAGCGTTTGGCGTAGTCGGTAGGGCGTGCGATTAGAAATGCGAGCGAGCGAGCGAACTTGGGTTCAATCCCGGCCGAAATCTCGAAAAAGATTTTCAGACTAAAATAAAATCCCCACTTAGCATGAGTATGCGGTGAGGTGGTAGGGGGTCTCGTCATCACCGGTGACGTCAGAGGTAGGACTCGACTAGAGATAAAAGCGGCGCAAGGTGGGGGAACTCCAGAGTTCGAAAATTAAATAAAATAAAAATAAAAATAAAATAAATTTTCGAAAATTAAATAAAATCGAAAATTAAATAAAAATAAAAATTTAATAAATTTTGGGCAGAAAGAAAAATAAAATAAAATAAAATCTCAGCTAGGAGAATCGAACCCAGGTTTTCTGGGTACGAAGCAAAATTTTTGCCCCTGAGCCATTTACTGCTCAAAATTCAAGCGAAAATTAAATGGGTTATATATTCAAAGTTAAATTTCGGTTAAAATAGCCGATTTTTGACAAAAATTTGATTTTCTGAACGTTTGGCCACCCAGAGCCTTCCTCCTTGGACCTGGAGCTTGCTCTTGCTTTTATTTCTGCCAAGCCCTACCTTTTTCCAACCGCTTGGTCACCTGGAGCTCCTCTTCGTCTTGCTCTTGCTTTTATTTCTAGTCAGCCCTACATACCTAGGTTTAATTTTTCCGAAACCGACGACGCTGTCGTAGGAACATATCTCTACAGACGTATCGACAGCCAGAGAATTACAGCTGCCGGTACGTTGTCTGTAGATATGGTTACCGACGACGCTGTCGTACGAACATATCTACAGACATTTCGACAGCCACAGAAATTACAGGTGCCTACGTTGTCTGTAGATATGGTCAGTTGCGAAAAAATGGAAATTTTATATAAGAAAAATTTTTCATGATTTCGGCCGGGATCGAACCGGCTCCAAAGCTATCTCGGATCTCTAGTCGCACGTTCTACCGACTACGCCAAGCGCTTTCTTAAATACTGTGAACAATTTTTCCTATTTATATTGAAACTTGGTATCTGCGTCAATGACATTGGCAGCTAAGATATTCAATTTCTTATAAGGACGAATTGACTATAGTTAGTATTATAATAACCAGGTTCATTTGAACGGATGAGTGAAGTTGAACATATAGTTAATCTTTAATAGAAAATGAAGTTCCCTCAACTGAAAATCTAGTAACCATTACTTGAGAGAATTGAATATTCCAAACACACTATTTTACCTCTCGCTTACTCAAAATACAATAAGTCGAAGGAAGGGGAAAGTGGAAAATAACGAAGCAATAATTTTGGTACATCTAGCCATTTATTGATGCAGAATCGATACAATATTACTAGCTGTCAAAATTGTGTCGAATTTATAATTTTTTCTTAAACATACGTACGTATGTTACATACACCTGTATACTCTATTTGCTTTCGGGCATACAAGTTATCATAATCTAAAGCACATTCGTAATACAATCTTCATTAACTATTTAACTACTTCTACCAAGACTGAATTGTATAAACATTCGTTTGTGCAATTGGAACCGAATTCTTGCTGGGCGAAAATATTTGGTCCGATAGAAGTTTATTCAACTGCAACAGAACCCAGAAGTATCTCTATTACTCAGTAAATTACTCGAAAACTAGACGTGAAAAGTATTTACCTGTCAAATTCGTACATCGTTGACTCCGTCACAACCGACTGCTTCGACGCCTCGAGGGCCACTGACTCCGTGACAGGTCCAGGTACGCTTACCCTAAATGTAAGTGAGTACGCGTCGCCAACGAGGCGCCAAACGGTATCGTCATCTCGCGGCTAAACTGACGACCTACTTTCACCGCAGAAACAGGTGCACCTTATCGTCGGTAACCCCTCGATAGCTATCGAAATGCGAGTTGCGATAACACGGCGTACTGTGTGAGCGGAAAATTAGTTCGTAGATGTGCCCGCGAGATGGCGATACCATTTCGCACCCTGTATGCCACCGTTAACACATCTAATTTAATCATCTAGACTCTGTGGTAGTTCGGGAAGAACTGCAGAAAGCAGACGACAGCGGCGTCGTTTTGTTCGATAAGATCAATTCGTTTTTTAACCTCCAAAACTTTCGTCATGCTCTACTCGGTAGCTAGTTCGATTTCTGAGTGAAACACGTCAAATTCCCACTGCCGAAACATACAAAAATATTATAAAGATGTTTCCCTTCAGCCCACCGAAACCTCCTGCTAGGTCAGAAGGCGAACAAAGAGTATTCATGAATGATCCTGATCTAGACAAAATTGCCGTACATTTGATCGGCTCCCAACAACGCTTCAGAGACAACATCATCATACCTAGAATAATGGGACCTGTAAGAATAAAAACTAATGAAGAAAAGATGCTTGAATCAGTGATGGAAAGCTGTGTATTCAAAAGTTTCATGAGCTGTGTCTTAGGTATACTTTTTTTTATTAGACTAGTCTCAATAATATTAGCTAAGAAAACTGTCAAACCTAATATCCTCCGTACCTTGAATGCAAAAAGTTTTGTTCTCTCTTTATTCAATTAATTGTTGGATGACCTTTAATTACAGGCCTTGGTCTTGGAGCCGCTATCGGTCTCTTCTCTTCCAGTGTCAATCCAAACGTTGCTAGTGTTGAAAAACAGCAAACAGCTAAAGAAATATTCAGAGAAATGAAGACCACTACAGTTGGATATGCAAAAAATTTTGCTGTTGTAGGATGCGTCTTTGCAGCTGTTGAATGTACCATAGAAACAGTAAGAAATACAGTTCATTTGAAGAATCGTTTATTATGAAAGGGAGAGTTCAGTGAATAAGAACCTGTTCGTAATTCTACATAACATTTTTATCTTAATGTGTCAATAATTGTTTTCTGAATTTTCATTCCTTTTCAACCTATTCATTTTCAGTATAGGGGAAAGTCTGATTGGAGAAATGGAACCTATGCTGGTGGTGTGACGGGTGGACTCATTGGTCTCAGAGGTGATTTGAGTAGATTTTGATGTTACATAGGATTGTCATGGGTTTGAAATTTTGAGGGAGTTTACTGGGCGCAAAGTTCATATCCTTCTATGTTGGGGAATTGTTACAGAAAGATGAAATTTCATTAGGTTCCTTATGATTAAAATGATTTCAGCTGGAGTGAAGGCGGGTCTGGTTGGTGCTGCAGGTTTTGCAGCATTTTCAACGGCGATAGATTACTACATGCATAAATCTTGAATTCTGTAGACAATTGTAAGATGTATTTTATTGTATAGTTATTTTGAATGATGTAAATAATACAAGAATTATGTTGTAACAGAAGTTGAAACGAGTCATTTTTATATCTCAATAATATATATATACCTATATGTGTGTATATATTCTCTTATTTTTATTTTATTTAAAAAACGTTTTACAGTTTAGTTAAGACTTAGGTATTAAAATAAAATCACTTGGCTCGAAAGAGGAGTTGTCAAGATCTTTAAATCTGTAATAAAATAGATTATATCTGACTCTAGTATTGAAATTTTCTTAAATACATACTCGTAATACCTATCTAATCAAAATTCGTAAAATATATGACCATTCCTTGAAGAAATTTTACCTTTTGAATATACGTAGGGTAATATTTGTTTCAGAGAGAATATAAAATGATATTAATATAATTAAACGCCTTCTCAACAAAGGCTAGGAATAACAGACTTTCACGCCTTTGAAAATATAGTGTAAAGCTTAGGTATAAACAATTTATTTCACTTAAATCAAAGTGAGATTTTTGTTATCAGTACTGATTAAATGCGTTCTCACAACGAACAATTAAGCCTACTTTTATAGAAAATATATACTCTTCTGATCTCACAAATTTGCCAATCCCTAATAAGATTCTCTAACTGCTTATTTAACATTCAAGAATTCGCAATACCTAAAACTGGCGGTATGTATTCAACCATAACTTTGATATGAGAAGGTTTGCACTTCACAAATTGCAAGTAAGCACGTTATTCTATTTAATTGATGTGTATCGTTGAACATAGAAAATTAGTTCTAGTTTTTTCACTGCGAGGTGCTCGACATCTTTATTTCCTTCATCTTCGAGTTCAATTTGAAAATAACTGTTTCTACAAGAGTATAAAAATTCTGGATATACCAGTATTGCAATAATTTATGCTACATAACGGACATTGGGCCGAAACGATACACCTTTTTTGAATGAGACATTGCAAGGCACTCTTCACATTTCAATTCGATGAATAGGAATAAGTAGCAAATGTATTTTTTGGTTTAGCTTCCTATTACCTTCTATGCATGTCCCACAGGATATAAAAACCATAGTTAAAAATAAAACGCTACTACCGAGATAAGAAGTAAAATAAATTTAACTATTTCCTAAAGAGTTGATTATAAAATAAATTCAATTTCAATATAATGAAATTAATAAAGAAAACAATATAAAACTTTGGAACAGTCTAATCAGCGGATCGAAATTTCCAAGACAGTGTTATTACAGTATCTTTCGACTTTTGGCACCTGGCAAGATGGAGATTTTACCCTCGAGATATTTAGAAGTTCTTTAATTCTAAGGCTGCTGTTGTTGCATTTGGGCCTGCATTTGAGCCAACATCTCCTGCATGCGTCGCAACTCTGCCTCTTTTTCTTGCAAAATACGATCCTTCTCATTCACGGAATTCGACTTTTCAGTTTCCATTATTCTGTAAAAAAAAAAGTTCTTGTCTGAGCAAATTGATTTAACAGTCAAGATATCGAACCAGCTAAAAAAAAAACTCAATAAACATAGAGAAGGAAGCCTAAGGAGGTAATAATTGGACATCATTTTTCAAACGACAAGATTGGAATACAAATATACTGGGATGGGGATTCATGCAGAAATTTTTCAGAATCGAATTGTGATACATACGTCTGGCGTCTTGGTGGTGCAGGAGCTCCCTTTGCTAGCCTTTCCGAACGATAATTCTCATAATGAACTTCCTGCGTAACTTCTTGGAGATCTTGCATGTGCGTTCTGTGAAATGATAAATTAAAATTTATCCTAAAACGTTCTGTAAACAGATAGATGTAAATATTTCTGGTAGCTCGTTTTTGATAAGAAAATATAATTTGATAGAAAAGTATGTGAAGGTTTTCTAAAAAAGAAATTAAAAACGGACGCAAGTTCATTTGTTACAATTCTCAACAGCTGATGACGCTAAGATTTATGAGGAGAATAAATGCCTGAATGAAATTTCTGGAGCCCTCGTGCAAAGTACTTTGGAATATTGCTCTTATATAAGAAAGAAAACCTACATGAGCATTGTTCTCAGTTTAATGAAGTCGCAGTGATCAGGATTTTCAACTTCGACAACTCCCCATGGATATAATCGTCCTCTAACTTTCCGTCCTTTTACTTCCAAGAGTGTGTTAGCACCGCAAACTGCAAATGGTACGGCCTCTTTCAACTGCCTGACCTGCTCCTTGTAATCTTCATCTTCATCGCTATCACAGTCCGGAAGTGGGTATATTTTTATACCGCTACCTTCAATCTCTTCCATTACACGTTTCTTCAAACGCAGTACTTCCTTTTTGGTCAAAACATCTGCTTTGGCTATTACCGGTACAATATTCACCTTGTTGTGCAATTGCTTCATGAACTCGATATCCAAAGGCTTCAATCTGAAATCATGAATATGAAGTTAAGTTTCTCATTTCTGTATTTACTAGTTAACAAAAATATCCAATAATTTGAATCCATCTATGCTTATATTTTAGCCATAAAACAATTGCGTATTGTCAATATTAAGCTGCGAAAGAGCAGTTCGGATTCTATTTAGAAAATCCTTTTAAACTAGAGTTAGAAAGAATCTCGAAATGAACGGAAAACAAAAAAAGAAATGCTTACCCATGACCGAATGGAGATATGAAATAAAAACAACAATGGATCCTGTTGTCCACAATATTTCTACGATTAAGGCCACTTTCGTCTCTTAAAAATCTTTCAAATTGGTCATCAATGTACTGAATTATTGCTCTGAAACTGTCTGTGTTGTCAATAGCATCTCCATACCCAGGTGTGTCCACAACAGTTAATCGAAGCTTAACACCTCTCTCTTCAATTTCTACAGTGGAAGCATCAAGCTTTACCGTTTGATTCGTCTTTTCTGTAAAGATTTATTGTAAATGATAAATTCTAACTATTATTAATTAAATAAATTAACAATAAAAATGACACAATTTTTGCTCCTCGCTTTTATTCCGAAGTTTATCATCTTCTTTAATATTTCTGCCATTCAGCCAATCTGCGATACAATGATGTTACATGGAAAATTATAAGGAGTAAAGCGGTGGATTAAAGGCATTGTCAAAATGTATAAAAATTTTGTGTTCTTCATTGATTGTTAAACTGTGATTATTAATTAGTTATGAAAATGTTTGTGCGTTAACTAACCAACTGCATCTGGGATGATTCTTTCCGGATACAAATCTGTGAGAAATAGGCTATTCACTAGGGTAGATTTTCCAAGTCCTGATTCTCCGACGACCATCAAAGTGAATTCGAATCCTTTTTTAACAGATTTTCGGTGAACCTGATTCGGTAAATTTGCAAACCCAACATATCCAGGCGTCTCAAGACTTGCAAACTAAATCCCAAGTATGAATATGTTAATATTTGTTAAACATGAGAAATTGTAATACGTATACGAAATGAAACAAAGAAGTTTCGATTTATTAATAAGTCGAATTCTACACCGAATTTCGAATAATTTGAATAATTATTTTTGGCTCTGATGAATCAGGGTTACAGAACCTAAATATTAATTATATATTTCAAATACGCTATAAGACACAAAAATCGAAAATTCAAATACTTTCAGGTGGGGACAGAGGTTAAAGTTCGATCGTGATTACTCATTACGAACGAGAGCGTATTGTAGTATGTTTAAAAATTGCATTATTGATTCCATTACATGACTAATATGAAAAGAATGCACGACCCTAGGGGTTAGGTGCATTTCAGAGGGTGCATTATTGCTTTATCTGTTTTCATACGTCCGGTTTCGACTAAACGATAAATTTTACTATTGAGCATATCTCTGAATGAAATAAAGTCGGTGTTAACATCGTGCGGAGTATACGACAAGCAATTAAAGCATCAGTCTAAAAATTCGTTGGAATAATATCTGAACCTTTGTTTACTAAAATCAAAGTACAAAATGGCAATAAGTGTACATTAGATACTTTAACAGAGGATGAAACAAGGACTCACCGTTTTGACGCTTTCGCTCGACATTTTATCGGCTCAATTCACTGCTAAGGAAATACCTAAAACTCTTTATTATCTGTGATTATTTTCACTCAAGTTGTACATAAATTAATTACAGGAATTCAACTGTCCCCGGATCTATCCCCGAAAATGACAGATGGGAAAAGATATGTAAACGTTCGGAAGACCGCGGAGCTCGAATCTCGATGTTCCATCATGCGTCGTTAGTTTTATTCCCGTCACACATTTCTCTTAGATCCGTAGCCTCGATTGGCTCGATTTCTAGACACACTTGTCGTCCGCCTGTCACACGACTGGAATCTAATCTCGATCCGGAATAATTGTATCAAGTACTGGGAACACCAGTGCCACGGCGTACGGGGCAACGAGGCGTGGCACCAACAAATCAGAATTGAGAACCCACTCCGCGCGTATCGTTTGAATTTCGAATCTAAATAAATGGTCAGTTTGTACAAGAACTGTTTAACATTCTCGTCGCGAGTATTGGCAAATTTATACTTTGGCTGCCGTTAGTTTCTTCGTAAACTATTTCCGGCCCGGAAATCAAACAGGTTGTATACTGAATATGAGATACGTTCTAGCAAACGGTATTATTGCAGACTTTTCGAGCAACTAATATTCGTTGTAGAATTTTTAAGCACTCTTTCTGCTTTTTGATCATTAATTAATCGGTTTTGTTTCGCGTTTGGTTTAGGTTCCCATCACATCTGATAATAATACTCAATAATGAAGTGGATACGCTGTAATAACTGCTACATCAGGGCCGAACTTGCAAAGGAGCCGTTCAGTTTAACTAAATGCGGACATGCCTATTGCACCCGTTGCATAATCGAAGGTATATGAAAAAGAAAAAATAACGGGTGTTTAATTTTCCTATTGTTTATCGCAATGAGATATTGATTCTATTTGTTGCCCAGAGGCAAAAAGTAAACAGCCTCTGTCCCTTGCACTGCTACTTGATTTCGAATCACTGATAATTTCATGATCTTATTCACTTACAGCGGGAAGACGATGTCCCATATGCAACGCCGTCAATATCCCCACAATACGGCTGCAAGAACCATTAGATCCCGTTGTCGGCTCATACTTGACACCCCTAAGGGATCAACTACAGCAGATTCTTGCAGTCAATAATTTTCAAGAGGAACAAGTTAGAATTTCAATGAAAAGATTGAATGAACTTGTACGTCAGATGTCACATTGGTGTTATTATTTGATGAGACAGAATGATCAGATGGTTGAATAGTTGATTAATGAATTAATAATTTGAAAAAAGCTGATGTTTTAGGATGCAAAATATTCATATTGCAAAGAAGTTTGTCGGAAGTTGGAAATCGCAGCCTCCAGACTCCACAAAAAATACAGATACGATAAGGAGGAATATGTGAAAAAATTACGCAGTTTAGAAAATGAAAATGTACAATTGAAGCTCGCACTTGATAGAGTGCAGAACAGCCATTATGGCAACTTTTGCGCCAATAAAAGTAGCGCTTTGTCTTCACTGAATCCTACACACACATGTAAAAAACGGTATGGTTCATAACGTTGAAGATATATTACAGTTATTGAATCGAATGACTGTACTGCGTCAGTATTAATTATTGTTCAAGTTATTTCTGCAAAAGTTGAGCATCGAAATTTCTTCCAGATTCCAACAGGATGTTACTAAGGTCACGTTCTCAACACCGTTGAGCACCAATACAAATGCCAGTAATACATCGTCAAATTCGGATAGCAAATACCGTTCTTTACTTGCAGAATCCAGGGGAATATTTCAGATTCCAAATATCAGCCGGGTTCCAAGGTCCGCAGGGACCAGATCATCTGCTAGCACAGTATCCACACCGTCGAGTATGAATCCTGGGCAGTTACGACTCAACTCATTGATAATATCAAGATCTTAGATCATTCCCAATAACAATATTTCAGTTACACAATTATGTATCGTCACAATTGATACTATACCTATTTAATGGCAACTATTCAATGAACTAATATGATCTTCTTTCAAAGATTAATGTCAATTTAAGTTCTTCAAATGGAAGATGTACTCCAAGAAATAATGTGAGTACACAGAGAATTTTATGATTATAGCTAGCCGCATAAATAGGGCTTAGTGCTATTTCTAGAAATGATTTTACTTTTTGTTATTGTTTTAAATTATCATCTCAAAGAATATAGTTCTGTTGCAAATTTGATCGTTGATTCTGCGATATCTCTTCACATATTATGTTCATACTATTTTGCCATATTATAACATGTTGCCACGAAACTATAATTAAAAATCGTTTATAATAATTTTTTGTTATCCATTCTGAGTTAAGTTTGAAATAAAAATATGAAAGAAATGTATTCCTGGCTCATTTTGTTATTGTGATAAAAGATTGTCTGATTGCAAAATGGTATCGATGAAAAAAGAAAATAATATGCATATAATTGGGATAATCATCACTGAATTATTACATATTTTCAATTTGGTATCTAAATAACACAGAGAAATAGATTCGAATGCATTGATTTTTTTTTTTCTCGATTTTATTACAGCAAGTAGACTCATTTTATTTTATTTACATAGAATCAGAAACTCGCTTGTCGTCGTTAATGATAACATATAGACATTTATTAGATTTACCAATATTATCAAGATGTTTATATACAGAAATTTACATAGTTTAATATACAGGAGAACAAATAACTTCTCAGTTTTCCCAATCCTCTAACTACAGACCATTCAGTCGTAACTTCAATTCATAATAGAATGAAATTTAATATTCAAAATTCAGTCCGTGTAGTCTCACTGTGAATTCTTGAACAATTTCACATAATAATAATATAAAAAAATGATGTAACTTCTGGATTTCATCGTCTATAGAAATAATGACCAAACCGATAAACCACCTTCGCCATCCCATAACAGCTCGACTTTGAACCCGATCACCATAAATTCCCAGCCAGAAACTTAGACAAACCTTTGTAGTCGATTTAGAAAGTATGCCAACTAATTTCCAGGTAATTTTTCCAAAACAGCTTGACAAGTAAGTCATAGAGATTTCATACGAATCTGTTCTTGTAAAGAATACTGGAAAATTGATATCTGGGAATTGCAAATTCCGTGTTGTCTGTATTGGAAGAAAATAGCAAATTGATGATAGAGAACCAGAAGCAATTACATCGTAGATAATAATTTTACAAAATATTATCGCGGTATAATAAATCGTGAATAGTTCGTCGTAGAAAAATTACAGAATAATACAATAATGACCCTAGCTGAATTCATTCGGTATAAACATTTTGAAAAATCATTATTCACCGGCTGCATGTATATCAGCGGTTTCACCCGACTACCCACATATATCCACGTACTTTTGGAGCCAGACATAAGACTTGGAGATACTTGATTTTCCTTATACTCTATACGTAAAATGGTTCAATTTCTTTTCTAACTTCTAAGTATCGCAAAAATATAACATAAACGTAGCGGATGACCAATTCATGACTAATCTCAATACACAATTCTTTCAAATAACTTTAGTCTTATGTCTCAGTTCCACGAACCATACATACCTTAAATTCTGACTACCTAATTCCTATCATAAGTAACACTTAGAATATTATAAGACACGTATTATTATTTATTTCTGATGAAAAGGATGATGATAGGCGTATGCATAAGCCAACTACTGCTTATCATAATACAACTCTGCACTACAGAATTAGGAATTGTTCAGAGTATGCTTTAATAAAGTAATATGAAACATCTAGCGATTTGAATTTGGTGAAAAATTCATTTGATGAAAAAATATTTTATGCCATATAAAGAATTTGCGTGATAAATAATTATCAGATTGAACGGCATACGTACAATAATTACCACATACTTGTAATTAATATGTATATCACTTAAAAATGTTGACAAGGTGTTTTTTCTATAACATACACAACGATTGTTTCTACATGTGATTCATTGTTTTTAACAGAAATAAACTTATAATTAAATGTCAAGAAACGATTTTGCGATTTTGTTTATTCATGAAAATGCATTATGTATTTGTTCGCTTTAGAATTTATCACTTTATTGTACTGACTATAGGTATATTGAGATGTTTATTTCAGCTAAAGGTAGTTTCTTTTTTGTTACACTGATGATTTTCAAACATTAAATGTGCTACGATCCTCATATCTGTATTATACAGAGCAAATAATGTTCAGTCACGAATAGTTTCTGACCTAACTATAATCCAATTAATTATTAGTTATCAGTAACATTCCCTAGAAAGTTGTATACTTTCACCTCCGTCTTGCGCTGTATCCAGAACATACTTACTCACTGTCAGTAAAGATTAATCAAGGCTATAATTTTGATTATGCTTTTTTTTTTAATTCAAGCTAGTTTTTGCAAAATACTGTGCAACTTGCAAGATTTGGACGAACGGCAGTTAACTTGTACTGTCCAGTGTATGAGCAAATACAGATAATGTTATGCAGCTGATGAAAGTGAAAAGATTGTAACCCACGTTGTCAAATAGAAAGAGAAGATAGAGATAGAGAAGAGATAGATAGATAGATAGAGATGGAGAAATTTCACGTGGATTACATTATTTTTTTAACTTTCCTTTTACTATTTACAATTTATTGATACATATACATATATAGGACGACGAAGCTGATATAACACACTTTGATAAGTTTTCTCAGTTTCTACGTACATACTTTTCCACTTATCAAAGTATGTTTTATGAACTTTGTTACGTGGGATAATACAGCGCTGGAATAATGACCAGTGCAGTAAAAATTGGGCGTTCGTGTTGTATTCAATATAATTATATTTCATGATTCATTTCTTTTTTTTTTTTGTATGTTTTTTTGTATACTATTTACAATTAGGTAATTTTTTTTTTTTTCGTTTTGAGATGTTAGTAGATAATAGTTAATGGCTGATGCCATTAGTAGACGGAAATAACATATATTTCCCTTAATTATTACGTTTGTTAATTAATTTTATTAATTACTTATATCACATTGTTCGTGTACACTCTCCCCCCCCTGTCCCTTCCCTTCCCTTTCCCGTCCTTTTCCTGCCCGACCCACAATTAAATCTCGGTTGCCTCACGTATTTAGAAGGGTTCCTCTTGTTTGTTTAACATTTATTAACTTTTTTTTCTTTTTGTTTCTCTTTTTTTTTCGTTTTTAAAATTTTTTTAATTTTTGTCTCTTCCTTTAATAGTATGGGGTACCATTTTTATTTAAACCTATGTTTTTTTAATAATTAGTCAATTTAACATTAATTGCGTGTAACAGTAGCTTAAAAACGATCTTGATTTAGGTCTGGTATTATCAGTTCGCGACTTTATTGACCTACAATAAGTTATTGTAGTCAACAACTGAGATGAGATCTTAAGACAACTACCTATGTAGTGTGTATTCTCGCTTATAGTATGGGGCACAGAAAAAGCATTCAATCTTTACTATCTTAGCACGAGAGGAAGAATGATTCTATGCGCTGTATAAAAGGTGGTAACAAACGAGAATCAACTGTGTTATCGATGAAGAACATTCATCTAAAACTTCATTCGTATAATATTACATCAAATGATCCGAAGAGAAAAATCAAAAGAAACTTATATAAATGTTTATGAGGGATGAGAAAATTTATTAACAATTTGTAAGGGAATCTATGAGTGATAATTTTGTAAATTATAAAACTTCGAAATCGTTCTTATTGAACATATACACCCTGTACATATGAGATATGCATGAAGGTGGACTATACGGATAGCCATTTTACTTTAAGCAATAGTTATTACTCATTATTGGGCAGTATCTCTTTGAGACAAGACTCTCCAAAATAGCCAGTAGGAAGCTGACTTTACTGGAAGATATATAGATCACACTGTAGATTTAATAACAGTAAGGAATAATTTAAAAAATAAAAATAAAGAACAAGACGCATATTTTTAGTACAATAATATACAAAAGTTGACATTGACTGGGCTTGACCAACAGTCAGACATGCCGAGAATAACAACCGCTTCTTTTTTAAACACTTTCCAAAATCAGTCCATGTAGTAAATATATAGGATAAATAATATGAAATCGAATTTTTCTAGAAGCTAACAGATGAGAAATTGCTGCTTGATTATCACAAATGAAGTAAACTAGGCATACAAATAACTACGAAACAAATCTCATTCAATTATTTTTAATTCAAATTGAAATATCAATGTTTTGTTGTGTGCATGAATGAAGGAAAAATTAACACCAAGGCATAAAGTTCTCATGAAAACTCTGTCAAACCGTCGGATCAAATTGTCAATTGGAATAACAGTTTGAAAAACGAAAAACACAAAAGAATGACACCCTCTTTACACAAGCGCAATGTAATATCAAGCTTTATTCTTTCACACAAATTGACCGATTGATAGATGGACATATTTTAGTCGTTAAACATTCGGTTATCAACAAAGTTATTTTGATACGTAGTTTGGGCTGATCACATGAACTATAGTAGGCTTCTGTTCACCAATAATGTTACAAAGTTTAGACAATATAGAATATACGTCTTTTAGAATGGTGAAAATTGATCATTTTTATGCAAGTCGAATGAATTTATTCAGTGAGGATGAGTTTTTCTGGCTTCTATTTTTCAATGCTCTACAATCAATTTTTTATAATCAAAGTAATATTGATTTCACCACCGAACTTTGAGATGTTAGAAGTCAAATATGACATCTTGAAGAAAAACCAATTAGGTCAGACTAATATGTGTATTCATTTTAAATAAAGATAGATAGATCCCCGTTTATCATTCTGTAATAACAATGTTTAATAATTCTCATCAATTTTGACAATCGTCAACGCTTTTGCCATTGAATACAGCTGTACCAGACAGACCATGTTTATAAACCTAATTCTATTTACAATAATTATACAACGCAAAAGTTGTAAGTCGTTGCGAGGAGAGTTGACGATTGATATGAACTTCTAAAATTCAAGAGAAACACCCATAACGGCAATTATGTCGATATATTAATGAACTCGCGTATTCGGAAGATACGTAACGATCCTTTTTCGATTCTTCTCTTTTCTCTTCTCTTTCTTGTTTTTTCACACATCACCGATTCACCACAGACTAAACAATGAGCTGTCAGACATTCACGTTCTCTCTCAACGTATCACTTACTTGTAGGGATTGAATATTTTGTTAAATCAAAGACTTTACGTAGGTGAATTGCAGTATATAGACAGGGGTTGAAACCACAAGGTATTTTGATTCCTATGACTGTTTTTTCAATTTGATTTAAGTGAGTCGAGGAAATAATTGAATCTGTTTATGAAGAAACCGAAGGATCAAGGAGGGACGTCGATGGAAATATGACAAAAAAATTAAAACATTTTTTTTCTTTAATTTTCATAGCAGCTTGATGCTTTGACTGTATTTTAGAATATAGATATTTTTACTCTTTTTAATTGTACATATTTACATAATGTCGTGTCATGGTATGACTTGATTATCCAAGCGTTTGAATTTTGTGGTGTATTGATCTCTGTACAAATTTCTCCTAACAAGGGAAAACTGGTATTACAGAGCGATTGAATTCTAGTAAATCTTTTATTTTTCCGCTACTTTCTTTCGAGAATGACTTCAACCCCTGCGTATAACGGCAAAGTGTAATTCGGCTTTACGTATTAGGATAAAACCGTGTAGCCCTATTTAAAATTTGCGATATGATATTTCTATCTGAAAGTTCCAATAATTCACAATCAAATTTTCCTATGCAGCCCACATAAAATCTTTGGTTGAATTAAGACAAGTCCTACGCATATCAGTAGCAGCAGACTCGCTAACTTAAGAAATAAGATTATGAAGAAATGGTGATGGATAAATGAACGTAGTTTTCTTTCTCTCTCTATGTGAGAAGCATTAATGAAACTTTGCAACATCACGCTGGCTGCCTTAAATTGAAAAAAGTTAATGAATAAGAAAAAAAGGAAAAAAGGGAAAAGAACAAAATGACAATAATAAATTCAAAATAAATACCGCCCTTGAGAATGTAGAAGTTTCATGCAAGGACCATTCTGAGAGAACAATATCTCAATGCCTTTCTTCCAGAATAGTAAGTCTATCAGTAGTGTCCATTATGCCCCTTATTGTTTGCGGCATTCCTTCTAATTTCCATTTGTTTATTTTACTTTTTTTTTCTTGTTACCTCTTAATTGCTAGATGTACAGAATTTCAAATAAATACTGTCCTTGAGAATGTAGAGATTTCTTGCAAGGACCATTTGAGAATAGATCTCAATGCAAAACCTCACCATGTTCCTAAACTCCGTACGTTTTTCGGTATTTCCGTTTATAATCCCGTTGAATAAAGCGCACATTATCGTATTAGCCATGTCTCACGTGACCTTGTTACAGAATTTATTCTGTCAGACGTTGGAACGTGTTGTTGATGGAGGTAGCGAATTAGAAGAAGTATTTGACGCGGTAGTCGATGGAGAACTTACTACAACAACTGGTTTCACAAGGGTTGCTGTATTCAGATATTGCGCATTAACCAGCGGCATCTGACCAACCGACTTAAGTATCGGAGTCGTAATCATTTTACCAGCAAGATTAGAAGGTGCAAGAATATGGGCCGTTACTTGATTACCCTGTGATACCACAGTCACCGGAGTCACCAAAGGCGTCAAGCCCGAAAGGGGGGTATGCTGGCTACCCAAAGGAGTGACCATGTGAGCTATACCCTCCGTGGACGGAGTACTCTGCATTACTGTTGTTCCAGGTTTTGCTGTTGTTGTTTGAAGCGACACACCGGCGTGACTCAACGTCAAACCTGAAAAAATATCAAAATGATTAACTTTGATTCAAGTTCTCAAGTTTAAGCTTAAATAATAATGTAGCAGATTTTCTTTCAATTTTATTCGCAGATTAAGAACTATTTTACATTCTCGAAAACTGAAGCCTTTCGGTGTTCTACAAATAATAAATATTCACCTCCTTGTATGGTGAGGGGGTGAGCCTTTGTGGATCGAAAGACACCATTAGCAGGTAGAATATTGAGCTCCGCCCCTCCCGGTAGTCTTGTAAGTTCTGATCCGTTACTACCGACGAGTGTAACGCCTCCAACCATTTTGTGAATAGCTTGTGTAGTCTGCGGATCTCCTGTTCTTATTCTTGCTTGACCACCTATAAGAGAAAATAACGTTCAAACAACGTTATTAACTTAGGGTCACGTTGGACGTCCTGTAGAATTGAGAAATATTCTTTGTCAACTATAGATTGCTTTGAATTGGACAGATTGTTTTTTTTTTTCTACCATAAAAGAACTGAAACATCGAGTGAATCTTAATAAAAATCAGCTTTACCCCCAGTCTTATAAATTATCAGAGCTATTCTTCTCTATAAAGAAAAAAAAGAAATCAGAATGACTTACTTGCGGTGTTAAGCGCGGGTGAGTGAGTGGCAAGAACAAGGGGTCTCCCCTCGCTTCCAGAATGAACGAAAGTCACAGGCCTGACTTCGTTGGCGGTAGAATGAACTGCAAGTGCTAAAGGCCTGTCGCTATTAGATAGATGGGAATGCACAAACGTAACTCTGTTGTCATTAGCGGTTGATGAGTGAACGACTAAAGCAACAGGCCTTGGTTCGCTTCCATTGTTCGATTGAACGGCAATCAATGGTCGCGTTTGATCGGATGAATTTTGCACAGCCAGAGTTAACGGTCTTGTTTCATTGTTGCCAGTCGTATGGGTAACTAAAAGCTGTCTTGTATCACCAGGGATAACTCGTAGACCAGGGCCAAGATGCTGAATGGTTGGACTAACGATCGTTGCCAAACCTTGACTGGTGTTCAACATTTGAGCACTTATCGGTAAGTGGAGTTGATGCGACTGCTGTACTATGGTTGTTGGAGGATTGACTTTCTCCTGAAAGAATAAGAGGAACAAAAAATTTTAGATAGTCTAATTAGACACGAATTTAGATGGAAAAAAGTGATTTTCGGGATGTAAACTGTAGCAGATTTTCAAAACAGATGATTTAAATACCACTCGAATGTTCTGCAAATCTGCGCCTTTTTATTGCACCAATTTATTACAGAGTTGTAACTGTGCAACTTGTCCTTGGTATATGGTGCGTTTCAAGATTCTTTTTTGGTATATTCATGAAAATATCATTTTTTCTGTGCATGTGGCTTTGGTTTTCTACTTTATGTGTTTCTAGCTCTAGAATAGATATTTCGGATCTCTTCTGGTCCCAAAAAGAGATTTATTGATTATAATTACCTGAGCTGGAGTGGGAATGCTAGGTGTAGAAGCTCCAGGGCTAGAACTAGCTGGTGGACTATCTCTGGAACTCTGAGCAAGATTAAGGCCCTGAGTCTGTGAGACAACGGCAGCAGTTGCTACCTGGTTATGAACTGTAGCATTAGAATGAGTAGTTTGAAGATTTTGTGGAGAACTGGCCGTCGCTGCGCTGCTCAAACTACTTGTGCTGCTATACCTGGTGTCGCCTCGCACTAGACTATTTACATCAACGTCCATACTTTCTGAAACTTTAGAGAGAACAAAATTATTCACTTCAATTTGGTTTAAGACAAATGATAAAAAAATATTTCTTATGTTGTTTGAAACCCATTCCAATTCGAAATGCTCCTAAAAAAACATATCAGAGATAATTGTTGGATATTTTCAAAGCAAGATGCTCACAGACAAACAAATTGCTCTGCAAATATACATTTATTATAGCGCCAACTTTGTTGCAGAAATGCACAGAAGGGTATAAATCTGTCCTTGGTATGTGACGCATGTTTTTTTTATGAATGAAGGCAGTCTTAAAATTTTTTTTACCAGATTAAACATACCATTTTTAATCGCGGTAACATCTAAGCTAGTACTTGATTCTGGAAGCATAGTATTGAAGTCAATGTGATCCCACGTGGCAGCCAATTCCTTTTTAAGACCAACCAGCCTTTGCTGCGCTGCAATTTTTTCTCTTGCCAACCTCTCCATCTCATGCTCGTAGTCTCGTTCTTTTCTTCTCAGCGTCTGTGTAATAAAAGCCAACATTTAACAGTTTGAAAATTTCAACTAAATATCTTTGCTGTGGAAAAGGGGGTTTCAGATTTTTCTATTTTTCATTCTAAAGAAAATCGATTTACAAGTAGACGTAAAACCCTATAGAAAATAATTCAGAGAATAAATTATTTCAAGTTTCAATAGTAGATTTTTTTCAAAATTTAGCTTTCGTGGAAAAGTTCGAAATCTTTTTTAACTTTAGGAATAGAAGTATCCTTATCATTGAACTAAAAGTGAAATATTTTTTATACAATATTTTTTGGAAAATCCAATTTGTTGTTAAAATTAATGTTGATAAATAAATTACTATTTAATTATCCGCGAATTCTGGAATGACCCAATTCTGAGAATCTTCGTGGTTAAATTTCTATACATTCCTCGGATTATTACACAAATGATAGACAAATAATCAGCAACCGAGTGATATTGTATTACGTATATTTAATTACTGTGTAAACATGTCTTTTCTTTTGTGTTATAATATAATTATTCTTATATAAGGATGAAAAATGAATACAGAGAGCTCAGAATGACAACTAATGATGCTCTTAATAAATTACGAAAAGCTCTAATGTATCGGTATCTATTGTATGTCGTATAAACAACTCTGACACTTTTATTCTTTGATTAATTATTAATGGACTGAAAGAAGAGTTTCTGACTTCTTTAGATAAATCAAAGATGGTAAATATAAATTTTTAAAAATCCGAGGGCACTTCAGGGTGAAGCTTATCTCAATTCGCATTATATACGCACGTATATTTATGCGCTAATGTGTAAACACGCAAAAGTTGCAGAGCTTGGCACAACTAACAACAAGTGATTAATCATTATATTCGAACGCAGTTTCGTGGGGATAATTCCTCATACTTAATTGTCCCTATAATTTTTTTAGTCAAATTCACAGGTATACATATTTTACGAATTCTGGGCACAATTCTAAGCTCATTTTTGTGCGCATATAGGTATGTTGATTTTACCAAGGTAAAGTTCACTCCTGGTGCAATAAACTGCAAGACCGTTTAAATACTGTTTACGTAAAGTAAACTGTTGGAGGTGACAGACTGACAGTTTCAGCTGCTTTCACGAATGGAAGGAAGGACAGTAATTGAAGCGACTGACAATGAGTGATTTGTTATTGAATAAGTAAAGACTTGAGATGATCGTGAATCGTAAACAGTACTTTGTAGCTAGGAGTATTCCGAAAGATTGGATCCTATTCCCCGATTACTCCAAAACTAATGTAAACGTGGAAATCGACATAACTTTTTTTTCTACTCAATCAATGTTTGAGATTTTCGCTTCGTCTAAGCCCATCTTTGCAATAATAAAACCGATTTTAAAATGGAGAGAGAAAAGCAGAACGAGTTTGGTAAAAGGTGAAAAACATAAGAATTCCACGTACGCGCTTCAGCACGTGGCCGTAGAATTTTTGACTAACGAGGCGATGTTGTAAAAATATAGATATAAAACTGCATCACATTCATTTCTTAACAGTAATCAGATTACGCGTTATTCAGACCGCTACACATTTATCGAGAAAAAAAATAGGCTTTTCATATTCATTAGATCTTCTGTTGCGAATGTCCAGAGTACTGACTATATAACATTCATTTACTGTAAACTATTAATAAAAGTCACTATTATTACAATCGCGTCCATATCCTTAAATGGAATGGAATAACGGTATGACAAAAAACAAAAAGAAGAAAAAACTGAATATTGCAGCAGCTACGTTATAAGTCACTGGCAATTATACTCGTAGGTATTTAGTAATCCCGCGAAAAAATTACGAGAGTATAATAAGGCTTCGAAGAAAATATGTATAAGCGCATAATTACGTATAGCTGGAAGTGCAGGTGCGAGTATAAGCAATAAGTATACCTATATAGGGCATCCCATGCAACCCTGACCCCAGCCTCTGATCCGATCTAAGTTTTTTTTACTTTGTTGTTCAAACTATAACGCATCGAGATTTATTTCAGATTATTTCCTCAAACCGTTAATCATGCTCATGAATTTATTATTCAATACAAAATTTGACGCTCATTTAAATTCTATAAAAAAAAATTAAATTAAAATGAATCAACCATTCTGTGTCAAATTACAATATATATATATATATATATATTTACGGAAAAATGTAATGAATTTTGTTTTTATATTCTTGTTTTCAGCGAATTCCAACGTTCAATAAAAATTCGGTCGAAAAGATTGCTTAATTTTTTTTTAATTGTTTTTTTTTTTATTTTGTCCAATCGGTTACCTACAAGCTGGTCTCGACTCTACCGTAGTAGTTTACGAAGGCGAGATTTATTAGCCGCAGCCTCCTAGCTGGCTAGGATCGGGAGAGGCGCGTAACACGTAGTATTTTTATCGCGGTTATTTCCGAGACACCGGGGTCTTAACTTCCCGCAGAAGATTCAAGACTCAGAAACTGTAAAAAAATCGATATGCAATAATCGGGAATGTTTTTATTTTTTTATTTTTCCACAAGACCACGTGCCGCAGAATACACGCGGGTGAGAGACAAAATAACACATTACGCTGTCCATTGCATATCGATTATTTAAAATTCCTCTCTTCAGTTTCATTAACCAGATAATCGAGAAATTAATCATTATACAAACTTTTGTGTATATTTCTATATCGCGGGCAAATTGATCTTGAAAAAATTTCTCCCACGCGAAAATGAGTTGTCGATAGCGATAAACGACGCCCGGCTTTTCGATGTCTAATTAGTACAACGAATGCAAATTCTAAAAATAAAACGAAACTGTGTATAACAAAAATAATAATGATGATAATTATTGTGGGTGGGTTAAAAAAAAAAGAAGTGAGGTACTTAATAATACAGTATGAGTATCCCACGGTCTTCGCACTCCTACGCTTTACCGTTTCGAAATACTGACAATGAGCTGTAGCTACTGCATGGGTAACGTCTATATGCAGTTCGCCCGGTTTTCGGGCTTTTAATAAATTATTTGTAACCCGATATCAACGGGTCGGGTAATGAGGGATGCGCGGAAGCATTGCACCGCGAGATATACTATAGATACCCACATAGATTATTTATATTACGCCGACTCATACGGACTGCAGGAATGAAGAACGATAAATAAAAAATACTTATTACTCCGATGATATTTCGATCAAAGTACTTCGAAATTTGAAACTTTTTGATGAATTCCTTCGCTCGGCTAATTCTTTCGTATAACAGATTAATGAATGTATTTCGATGACGAATGACATTGTTGAGGATTTGCACCAATTTCGAGGGTAAAAAAAACCGTACGAAGATGAAACATCAATTTCCGTATCGTCTTGAATTATTTATAAGCCTAAATGATTAGCGTTTTTGAAATATAAAAATAATCTTGTACTGGATGAAATTTTCTGCTTGCTTGACCCCGTTTCAAAGATCCGAATTTTCTGGAATTGACACGCTTTTCGATTCAGTTAATTTGACATTGACAAATGAAGCATGTTTTTTTTCTCTAAGTTTGACTAGTAGTCTTCGATATTATATTCAGCCATAGTTTAGTCAAATTTCAAGGAAGCAAGACAGATAATCTGCGAACTGTGTAAGAACAGAAATTTCTCTGACTTTGATTAATCTGTTGTCTCTAAGAGGAACCGATTTCGTCGTGGGTAGGATATATTTTCTGGTATCCCAGATCGGCGCACGTGCACCCGCCTGCGCTAGAATTGACTCACAAAAACAACACATCGTATATATGTATATATAGTATATTATATTTCATAATAATCGTTCCCAGCCACCTGCGCAGTCTAAATTTATCCGCAAACCTGCATTTGCTTTTTTACTTCTTTACAAAGCGTATATTTCTGCAATTCTATAAAAATGTCAACTTCCTTTCGAACGAAATAAATTATTTTTATCTCTGGACAAAAAATTCTCAAAACTCAATTTTACGCAAAATTATTAAACTGAGGGAAATGAAAAAACTGTAATTTTTAACTATATAATATCTTCTGCCATTGAAGTTTATCGCTCGTCTTCGGAGCGTATCTCGCTCGACAACGTTGTCTTTCAGTTCGTGAATCTTAAATGTTTAATCTAGAAACCGCGATATATTTTGGTGCTTTAAAAACTCATAAGATTGTAAAGATAACGGTGGGACAATTTCAATTGGGTGTGGGTTGCTAGCCGGGGCCCTCTGATCTAATCGAGGCCGAGGTTATTTTGCGCAACATCATTCGCGCAGGTTCCTATATCCGTTACTCTTATATCGCCGCTGGTATAGTGGGATATAAAGTAAATCATATGGCTGCGATAGTTACCCGCGATTTTCAAACTGCCGATCATACGTCTCTTCAATTTTTATTTCGATCTCTTTGAAGAAAGAACGAAAGAAAAATTCAACGCTGTATTGTTCTTTGAAGTATTAACTAATAAATCGCGATGAAACATGACGCAAAACCAAATTCCAGATCATCGGTATATCCGGATACGTATACAGGGTGTCTGAAAATTTGTGCACCATCTGCACGCCAGCGGATTCCTCGCGAAAACTTGCAACGAAATTGTACCTGTGCAGAAAAGTCCGCGAATGCTTAGTTTTCCCATAAAAGCAGTTAATAACGAACCAATCAGCGTTCGACTTTGAGACTGCCTAGTTCTCGGTAGTGAGGCGGAAGGCTATGCAGTTTTAGCCAGTCTCTTCTAAAGCGGAACGCTCATCGGTTCGTTATCGACTGCTTTTACGAGAAAATTAAGCCCTCGCAGAAATTTTTGCGTGAATAACTTTCCTCTCAATTTTGCACCTTTTTTTATTACTTTTCTTTTCTTTCTCTCTCAATATCTCGAAAATTCTCAAAATATTTCCTAATCTAAAAAAAATCAATTTGATTTTTTCAGATACTTCAATTCTACCGTTAATTATACGATTTTTCTCACTACTCATGGGTCAGGGTCGGCACCCAGCCAATAGAAGAAAAAAACTGAAACTCAATGGGTGGTTTAAAAAACCAAAAAACCAAAAAAACCAAGAAGAAAGAAAACGAACAAAAAAAACCCGGCTTCTTTCCGACCCCAATTTACGGACGAAATCCCGTCGCGAAAATCAAGCGTGTACCTATATAGCCACAGTGGCGTGTATAAGTATGCATCAGGAAACGAACACGCGGTCAGCTGCGTGCTGTTCGCCGCGGCGATGATGGCCGCGAGACTGTGTCACGTGGTTCCGATAACGGAAAGTTGAATGAGGGAGGGATGTCGCAGCTTTAGAGTATAGAAAGGGGAGAGGAGGGACGTATAGACGGAGATACGGGGCGAGGGGGAATGGGGAAACGTTCGAACGATGACCGAGGAGTGGGGAGCGGACGACCTTCGCGGGGACGCGCAGCTTCGGGGCACACCGTCACGCACGTATACAAACTGCACACACGGGCGAGACGTCGCGCGCGTAGGTTCGATCGGGCGCGAGAATACCAGAGCACCGACCTACGCCCGTCTGACATAAGAAACATTAGAGACTAATTGTTGGCCTGCGCTACTGGCTATTGAGGAGGTATAGAAACAGACGGTGCCACACCGGTCTTTTCTAAGCCGTTAGCTGAACACGTTAATAATGATATACCCAGGACAATCTCGAAGCCTTCCTCAACCCGGTGTATCTCTGAGCTATTCTCCTTTTATTCTATGCGACTATAATATAACGAGACGGAAAAAGACTGTCTCATCGCGGCCATGTTGAAATTCTGATACAACATTGACAGTAATTGATCGACGAGACGTCGATTTATACCAGTTTCGAACTCTAGACTCGATTTGTTACTGCCAAACACGGACAGATCGAGTGATCTTGGTTTGATGTATACATATGCGATCAGAGAGTAGTTTTATCGCTGTATAAGAGGAATTGTAGATGACAACTGAGGCTGTTTTCAGGAAATGTATACATTATTAGATTCATCGCGCATTTTACGGTTGAGACTTACCCGAAATTTTTGTATAAAAATATACAAAATTTAAGTCGAAAGAAGACTCGAAAGATGATACAATAATAAGTAGTTTATGGACGATTAAAGAATGTGAGAAAAGAGATTATCTAGGAAATAGTTGTTCGAAAGAACTTATAGAGGAAGAAGACTTATATTTTCCAGATTTTTTAATAAAAATATGTATACTGTGGTATCTTACGATTTTTTATGTAAATGTATATTATTTATTTGTGATGAATTGAACTGCTCTTTTATCGTCAGATGTTATACATATAATGCCTCAGTATTCCCAGCCAATATAATACTGATTTATGAAAAAGAGTTTACAAATGTTTCGATTCATTCACAGTTTGTTAGGAAGCAGCTGTTTTTTCGTAATACAAAATGTTTGATCGTTAGAAAAAATGTCATCTAATTTTTAAACCCGAAATAAACTTTCAAGGCTCATCGACCCTCTTTCCGAAAATTGCTTCAATTGTTCCTCGCCGTATATAGATCGTGAACATTATTTTCAATCTATAGTTTACAGTTTTCTGATTTATTCTATGGAAATAAATAACTCTGTACTTTGTAGAAGAAAAAAGAATACAGAAAAAGTTGTGAGAATAAAAAGTATAGAAAAAATCGCAAAAATCGAACTTCTATGTCCGAAAATTCCGAATTTATCTCAACTTTTGACCACTCAATGAAATATCAACCGACATATAGCCCCGCTTCGTGTCTCCGCGTTTGAAATGTTATAGAAAAAGAGGGCTTCTGGTTCGGAAATCGTCCGAGAAAAAACTAATTTCAAAGAAAAACTCGTCGGTGCCAAGTATAATATGTATATTATTACATCCAGCTACACGACTCGTTGACATCGACCTGCCAGCTCTTCCGGAAGCCAGTTAAATATATAATAATATATTTATATATTATAATAATAGTGATCCTATATAATTCTCTAATGGTATTTATAAATACACGTGTAGGTTGATATTTCGATAATATGATCCGCAGTAAAATAAAATGAAAAAACTATCCGCCAAGGATATGAATAAAAAATATGAAAAAAATTATTTTCACCTATTGAAAGAATATTGAAAAAAAAAATTTCCTTCTTTTTTCCCTCTGAATTATTTATTGCGACAGATATTGTAGGTACGTACCTATTTTCGTGGCTCATATTAAATATTGAATCGAAAAATAAAATAGCTAATAGACTGAACAGGTGACCGGAAGTAGGGTTCAAATTAGTGTCTCGCGATCGAGGGCAAAAAAAATGTCTATATTTTTTTTTCGTGTACTAGATATTCGGGTTTCTATACACAGTATAGAATTATGTGGATGGATGTTACCACATGAATGCGTTTAGCCCGAATTTTCTACCCCATCAATTACAATAGCGTGACGCCTGCTTTTGGCATTTAGCAAATTGCCGTTTTGTTATCTCTGACGCGCCTCCTCTCACTCCGAACTTGACAGAAAAAAAAATAATAATAACTCAAAGGGATTGGATCATAAATAACGAGACTATTATTCATAATCTAGCGAATCGGTGAGATGCCGAATGGATTCGAAAAGTTTAATTGGTTATTAAATTTCAGGTCGTTTTTGTGTTTTTTTGTTTTTTTTCATTTTCAAGAAGGTAGGAAAAATGTCTTATTACTTAATCCCAGCATTTTTCTTACACAAATCTTACCGGAGATTTTTCTTCAACCCCGCAACTAGGAATAAAAATAACCGGAATTGTGTTTACACGAAGTGTTAAACCCGCGAGCCACTCAGTCAGATAGAAGTTTCGGGATTAATAAATCGAACCACAAATCATTTCTGAAAATTTTTCAAACAAATCTTAACCAGGCGTTTATATAGATTAGATATTTTTGTTTTTATTTTTATTCGTATTTTTATTTTTATATTCATATTTTTAATCACTTGACAAACGAAAGGAAGAATTTATCACCACGTTTCAAAGAAACAGAAATGCGTACATTTTCGAGAGAAAAATTTTAAAAAGAAGAACCATTTTCATCGAAAAATCTCAATTAAACTCCAATAGTTATTAACTATTGATCTTAAACGATCAAAGAATATAAACGAACTCTGAAACCTAAGAGAAAAAATAATCCTGACCTCGTTTAACATCAAACGATCCAAAAAAAAAAAAACTACTTTCATCACGAACGTCGAGACAACTTTAAAGATGAACCACTTCAAAATCTTGATTCCAATGAGAAAAAAAAATATATATGTGACATTTATTTATTGATGATAATTAAGATTATGGAGGGATTAAAACTGACTAACCTGTATGTGTCGGATGGCCGCATGGAGGATGGATAAATTCGATGATTTTTTCTCGTCCTGAACTGGTAATTGTCCTTTAAGAAGTTCGAAGCACTCCTTTAGATGGGCCCTCCGGTTTTTCTCCAATTTATTATGGACCTCCCTCGTACCAGACCGGATAACACATGGGCTATGAAAATAGAAAGAAAGAAAAAAAAACAATAAACTTAAGCCACGTGTACGAAGAACCTCGCGACTGAATGAATAACTGTTCATAATAATTCAGCACATCAGGATATACAGAGGCAGAAATGTTACGTAAGATTACCGTACATATACGACGAATGGCACGTGTCGCATTGAATATAGCCAAAAGAGACTTCGAGCAATAAGCTATTAGGTAGCTTATTTCCTTTCGCAATTTTACGTATGATTATTAGGATATAGGATCGTTTGAATTATTAGTTAGAAATTTTTCTCGCAGGTTTTCGGACGATAACTGTAATTTTTCTTCAATAAAATATCTACATATCGAGTCTTGCGGGCGTGCGTCTTTTTTGGAAACTGGTTTCAAAACTATTGAGAGAAAATTGTAGATATAGAAATACAGAAGTGAAGAAAAGCCGATTATTCGATTTCCAAACGAACATTATAGAACCCTAATGAAGTTTAGCCAGTATCGTAAAAATATGAACATTGATACTATGCAACGTTATAATTTCAGAGTTTAATTAAATAATGAAAGTCCAACGATGAAATGGCGCGAATGTACAATTGGGATAGTTGAAAAACAAATAGAATAGAAATTTGCCATTTTATATACTATATAGCTGTACACCGAAAATATTGTAAATGAAATTTTGCTCAAAGTTTTTCGCGAGAGTGAAGCTGCGTTTTGCAATGGCGAGAGCAACAACGTTTTTGGTCGTATCACTCGAAAAAGTTTTTAGGTGAATGCAGAGTATGACCATGTCATGTATCTCAGTATGAACTATAAATTAAATAACTGCAAAGTATGACAAGATACACGTATAGTATATACAGACTTTGACACTTTCATTTCAAGTTTCACCTTTTTTTTTCAATTCCCAGAGCTGAAACTAGAAACGAAAGGATAACGATTTTAATCTCTATCCTATCCCCTTGACAAGCCTTTCTCCTCACCTCGTGTTGATTAACAAAAATCTAATATCCTTCCAATTTTATATTAAAAATATAAAAGGGACTAAATAGAACTGTAATACCCCTGATACAGATCGCGTGCAGTTACATCAGCGGAATAACAGTTTCCCAAAGACAAAGAGCACGAGACTGATTGATTGGGTATAGCCACTATCTCCACGTGTACATGCCACGTGCGTCGTGAATTAAACCCAACCGATGGATTTATCGGCGAACTAATTACCAGTAAATTCAATGAGATTAATTGCACCTTAGGAAATATCTGACCGATTATATCGAATCATAATCCTCTAATCCACGGCAATTGGGAATTTTTTATCTTACTTTTTCTCTCAATATATATATATATATATAAAAGTCGGAGAAGATATAGAATAATTATTTCGCTTGGTGATTTTCGTGTGATATACATTCCGACGTATAATCCTCTCACACATCGAGAGTTAACTCGGTAATATGAATTTAAATTCAGGATTTCAAGGATACCCTAGTATTCTAAAGTCGAACGATAGAAGGCCATATGTTTCGTTCTCTAGCACTGCAGATACCGCGATAACTTGTTATTCAAAATACATTGAAAAAAAAAAAATTGGTATAGGATACTCCGATCAGTCGATTTTTTGAAAAAAAAAGAAGAAGAAAAAAAAAGAAAGAAATTCGACACACGTTTGATACTTAATTGCGCGACTGAAATTTCTTTCTGTCTGTAATTATTTGGCGTTTTTATATTTCATATATTTCATATTTCTAACGACAACCTGAACACTTACCCATTCCGATGCCTCTTGCTGTCGCTACTGGCTTCTAAATCTACGACCAAGGGACCCCCGCCGTATGAATGATTCGAATGATTCGAATTATGATTATCTAGATAATGATTATGCGAATTGTTGTGATTGTTGTGAAGCTGTTGTGAGGTGTGTAGCGTCGTTAGATGCGTTGACGTGGGTGGTGTACCCCGAGAACTCGAACCCACCGGACTGGCTCGTTGTATTCCATAATGATTTCCATTAGTTCTATTGTTCTCCACGGGTTCCTCCTCTGCAACAACAAAAAATAGAAGCAAAAAAATTATTAGATAAAATTTTGGAAATTTATTTATTCATTTTTTATCGCATTGTTTTACTCAGATAGCCTGCACAATTCGATATTTAGGTTAATAGTTAGTACCTATATCAGATACGTCGTTTGAAAAATTATGCGAGTTTTTAAAGGGCACAAGATCTCCTCAAAGACCTATTTCATTTTTAGTTATAGAGGCGAATGTTGAAATTGAAGGAGAATATGGGAATTTTTTATGCTCATCGCATTCGAATGTCAAATTTTGTAAATTTCAAATTATTTAATCTCGTAGTTTTTGAGATTATTCGGCAAGTTTTGTCGGACAGATATTTCTGAAAACCTGTTCTTCGGCCACTATTGGCCCCGAGAACGCGAAGATTAGTTCAAATTAGCAAAAGTGAATTTTCTACCGAAGGCAAGACTTAATCACTCGTCGATGGAAAGTGAAAAAATAAGAAAAACCGATCGTTCTATTAAACCTATTTATAGAATAGGTATAGTATCGTAAGAAGATTATACTTCATAAAGAATTATGTACCGTAAGCTGTACATAATCGAAAAAATGTAATAAAAAGATAAAAAAGATATATGGTATATATAGGTATATATATATATATATATATATATATATATATATATATATATATATATATGTATATGGCAGAGTATAACGGCATCTGTTCCGAGCAATAAATTCCTTCGAACAATTTGGCACTATAAGCGTGCGGCTAGCCGACTAGCAGCGCAGAATTTCATTCTATGTAATTATCTTGAATTCCAAAGATAGTCAGTAGTCTCGGAGTGCAGAAGACAACGAACTCTCTGCTCGTAATTCCTTCATTCTGACCTGTTCCCCGACCGTTGCAGAAATGCTTCTGAATGGCCGAACTCGGTTCTCTATGCTGCGGTAGTCTAATATTAGCCAAAGATCGTTTTCTCGACTAACAATAAGCACGAGAATACAGTAAGCGGCGAACTAGCCCGCCACGTATGTGTATATCGCATTGAAAGAAACTTTACAGCGGTTGAGAATGAAACACGAAAATCAAAAATAAATTGAACAAATTTGAAAAAAAAAAAGAAAAAAAAATTCGATTCAATTTTCGATTTTTTCACCTTTGTAACCGTGAATGCAGTGAATAAAATTGTATCAAATTCTACGATTTTTTTTTCTTTTGGTAATGGTTTCATCGTTTTCGTAGCTGAGAGTCTTTTTTGGCTGAACCCCATACGTAATCGTCGCGTCTATTCGCAAATAAATAGGACAGCTGTTTTAGTTTTCTTGATTCTGCAGCACCGTTCAGGGCTTAGGCTTCGAGTTGAGTATAAATTACTAAGGAGCACCACGTGTATACGCGCATTTAACTAACTCATTCATACGTAGGTACTGAACAAGAGTTGGCAGACTCGCTGCATTTCTAGTAGCTTCCTAAATCTATTCTTGACTGAAATTAAGGTACCTTATACCCGGGTGAAAACCGCGTACATCAAAAACTTCAAACGCATTGTCTGCCCAAAATATATATTTAAAAAAAAAAAAATCAATTCACATAATATACTTGCAATTATTCATGTTTCAGGTATATTTAGACATTTTTTACGAAATAGATTGGACCAAGAAATTAGACTACTTTTGCAGTCGAGTAACAGCCCTCACCTTTGCAAAAACTGGTAAAGTGTCGAATACGAAAAAGAAAGAAAAGAAAAGAAAGAAAATAAAAATACATAAAAAATTTTACTGCTTCGAGAAAATTTAGCACAACTATAATAATAGAAAAGCAATACGCGCTGTCACACGTTTTAATTTTTTATTTTCTTATACAAAGTGCTGGGCTTTTAGTAGCAAATATTATTTGCAGAAGTTATATGCGACAGACAAACTACAACTGATTGAGATTTCCTGTTTTTTTTACCATTAGATTTTAAGGATTCAGATTTATTTTCATTTATTTTCAAAAACGGAATAAGGCTGCGGATATACTTGAGATATGACTTGTCGGAGTCGACGATTTGTAAAAAGAAGGTGTGTGGCAGATCTGTGAGAAACACTAATTGTCAGTGTCTTTATTTCGATTTTTCTATTTAGTCTGATACCTATAACTGATAAGAAAATGATTTTTATGAAATCTATTTCCACTAATCTAAGTAAAAATATCGAAAGAAAATAATATATCCTATCGGGATTCTGTATAATACCGCGGGAATTACCAAAGGATTTAGATCTTAAGAGATTTGCTGCAGCTATACAACGTCCAAGTTTTCCGCATCTTCTCCAAGAGCCGATTGATTAAATGCCAGCTTATTACGTAAGGAAATCCCTGGCACACGGAGCTGCACCGTGAGAATGAATTTACTTGCGCGATTAAAACCGGCCGTTCTCATATTTTATAATACGGAAAAAGAGCGAGGAAAAAATTTGTCAACATTTAAACAAATTAAGAACGTTAATTCGGTCGGATACAGATTTTTAACGACACAGCTTTGTATAAAAACGGGGCCGGGTTGAAGTCCGCCAATTTTAATCCCGAACGGTAAAAATTCCGAATTTGAACCTTATCGACTCGCACTTTTCAGAAATCGAATTTCCCCGAAAGCCTACATAGCTGATTCCAAAAAACTTTGAAACGAAGAACACCGAAGGTTTAAAATTCCGAAAGCTAAAGATCCAAAAGCCCAAGACTCCGAAACTTGAAAATCTTTCATGTATTTATTCAGTGTTTAATAACTCGGGCTGTATTGATCGTATCGAAACCAATAAGTGTTCAAATTAATCGTCTTGAGATGTTCTTTTCTGAAAAAAAGTTTCAAAATCCTATCAATTATTTATGACATCGTGAAGTTATCGATTGAATTAGATAAAATGTGTTTTCGTAAAGAGGGTCTAGATTAGAATGAACTATTTTTCGTCCTCGCATCCTGAGAAATAGACCGAAATTTTCGGATTTTTAGGCTTTCCGGGGTTTGCAGGACTTTCGGAGTTTTCAGCTGTCTGCATTCCGACCTTTCGGCATTTCAATGTTCTAGACTGGCACATTTCTAAAAACTCGAAATCGTCTCAAACGAATTCTGAATTTTTACCGTTCGGAACTTTTAAAATTCGAAACTTCAACCCGGCCCCATAAAAGTATTCCCATCTGTGAGAATAGCATTTAGGGGAACTTGAACGATTCGTATTTAATGTCCAACGTTTCGAAGACACAATTTTCATATTGCTCTTAACATTTTTATATCTTATTGAAGAACGTAGAAAACAAAAAATAAGATAGAAATAAAGCTACCTTTTCAGAGAAAAATATCTCTCCGAAAGACTGAACATCATTAACCATTTCGATTTCCATTCAAAACTGCAATTGAAAATCAACAATTTTTCATACCTGAACTTTATTATATAAATTCTTCAATAAGAGAAAGAAAAAAAAACTAATAAAAAGTCACATTTTACAAATGTTTTGAATTAATTGTAACCTGAAATTCCCCATACATATATACCTATAAAGGCTATTCATATATAATACTAAATCATTTCTCTGTCAGCGCAGAACCAATGCGTATGTATTTATAATCTAACAATGAAACTGAATGGATTTTGTGTAACTACCTATAATAATTGGAAAATTTTTCTAAATCCATTAACACTTTCGTTCGATGTATAATATACAGGGGAAGCACGAGGTGCCCGTCTGATGCCTCGAATGTTACGTATGCCATCACGCTGGCAGCGTGTCTGGCAACGTGAGGCGGCGGCACAGGTATTAGATACAATGAATTTCAATTAACTCGCTTGATTCATTGGGGGATAATAGATTATCCAGGAATAAACATAATCTATACAAAAGTCGCTATACGTGATCGAGATCTTTTAATATTTTAATTTATTTCATCAATTTGATAAATACACCGTCGACGTGAAATCCATCCGCGATATAAATCGACTCTATTTTTTTTCTTCGGCCCTATTTCCCTCGGACGTTGAGTGGGCGTTATTGCCCGCGATATATCTCGTCTTGAAATTGGAATTACGGAAGATTTGTAAGGTTTATTAATCGAGGCACTTTATATACCTCGAAGACAAAAAAGAAAGCCTGGACATTTAAATCGTTTCTTTGATCAAGCCTGTCTTTTCGCACGGTGAAAAATCTCTATGACCACTTAACGTCCCACGAAATTATACCCTGCACTCGTGGAATGGAATGAAATGAAACGAACGAGACTTTGAGTCAAAACTCGAGCAATTAACCTTTAATCATCAACTTCTAACAGCTAACCGAACTATTATGGCCAATTAATTTCGGCTTGAGACTGAAGTCGGTTCGCGGGACCTCTGGGAAAACGAAAACGACAACTTTACTCGGATTATTCCATAGAATACGTAATCTAATTCGATCTAGAATTAACGATACCTGTTGATTCTTAGTAAAACTAAAAAATGATGTACACAATGCGTTTTGCGGTATGAATTCTTCGGAAACTTGTTTTGTTACACTCGGTTGTTGGATTAGAGCGTAAATATTATCGGGATTTCAATCTCAATCAATTTTCACAATCTGGATCATAGCTGGAGTCAGGTTGCTTAAAACGGACTCTAGTAACCTCACAAGGAGAAAGGAAACTTCTCCTGGATTGAACGGGGCAAGAAACCTTTCCCTAAGGAAGGGGCCTTTGCTTCGGACATGCATCACTTGCGACGTCTAAGAATTTCCAGCTCTTTAATAACGTTCTAGGAAGTGAAATTTCGAAAAGTTCGTCAAAAAGACCGAAGTTACTTACATCGATAGAAAGATTTTTTTCCTATCATGCTATCTATCAACCGGTTCGAAAATTTTATGATTTCATTTTTTTTTTTTGTAACTGTGACCGAAATTTTAATCTTCTTTACAACGTGAGAATGCGTGTTGGAGAAGGATGGAATATCGAAAATAAAAATTAAAACGACAGACTGATCGTTAGAGTGAAAAGAGTATCAGAGATTTTTGTGACGCTGCCAAAACTCATAAAAAAAACTATTAAATGGAATACGAAAAGATTCGAGGGACATAAATTTGAATAATTTATTTATTAATATGTATATGTATATGAACAGTATATTATTTATTCAATACATTAGTTTCAGTTTATTTTTATTATACCTCGTTTCTCTATATTCCAACTTACAATTTTCATATTTAGTGCAAGAAATATGAGATAAGACTGAAGATATTTAAAATATTTTTAACGATTGATTATACCTTGTGAAATGATTTGAAATAAAAATAGCGAAGATATATTTCGCGTTATTAATATTTATTTATATGAATTCGATGCGAAAACGTTAGATTTCAATTTTTTAATAATCTATTAGTTACGAGTATAAAGATTTCTTTCAGGTCAAACTCCTCCGACCGATTTGCGGATACGATTCGGAGAAATTTGTCTAGCTTTTTATGAAATTATCATTTTTTTTTTAAGAAGATAGAGTACAGCAATAAAGGCTATGTAAAACACGGGTTGAAGTCGAAATAGTTCGGAACGTGAAAAGACAACATGTCGAGCCAATAATTGTACAAAAAATTGGTAAAATCAAGACAATGGCTTAAAATATCGAAATGAATGAAATAAATCCCTCTAAACCCTGAAAAAATTTGGAAACAAGTAAATGAGAAGTTACGGAACGGTTCAAGATCCAATACAACAGAAATCGATGAATATTTCATCACGATTTTGATAAAAATAATCGGTATGAATTCCCAACGTTGGAAAGTATCGATCCCACACCAACATCCAATCATCATCAGGTATAATATAAAATTCGTATTAGAATGCAGCAGCGAAGAAATAAATTTATCTATACATTTATATAGATTCATTAAATTAAATAATCTCCAAACTAATAATAACAAATAAAATTCAATTTTGTTTATCAAGATCTGATAAAACCTGCATCTGCAAGTATACCTACAATATCTACAGTGAAGAGTCTGAACCGTTGAAAAAATGCTAAAGATCATTTACAATCAACACACCAAGCAAATGCTCAGATAAATACCCGAATATATATACATATAACGCAAAATATCAACTAATTCGGCGATAATAGATATAGCAGCGGTATCGGCGCGGCGATATGAAACGTTATGCCTCCACAGACACGTGAATAAATCTGCCGCGTATGTAGAGCGTGTTTTACCACGTGAGCGCGACGGGTCACGCTACAAAACAACGCGAATACGGTAGAGAGGGAAGCGAGCGGGAGTGGAGGGAGATCTCGGCAACGCGCGAGCCGCGATGTCCAGAATCAGAACCCAGCGTGACCGGCAGAGCTATCGTTAAAATACTACCTAATAGACTACAGGGTCAAACCTGCATTGAATATGAAATTATTAGTATAAATATTCTACTATTTAACGCATTGGGTGTAGCGTACATTATAGGTATATATGTAACTACAGTTGCGCGCAGCAACGAGCTTTGAAAACCCGATGGAAGATTGAATATAAATATGAAAAATTTTGGCGGTGGGGAGAAACAGGAGGAGGAGGAGACGGCGAGTGCGAATGCGCTTCGGGCGAGGTGATTTAACTGCGGAGTGGGGAGCCGCGCTCGTGAGCCCTGACCCAAAAATAGCGACCTCCGCAAGTTTCGGCAGCCTCGACAAAACCCGACGGTCGCTGAGGATGACGCGTTACTTTACTTCGTTACCTGCAGCTTTGCGGTTATAGCTCAACGTTTTTCGCGTATTTTATGATTTATTATTATCATTAACCGTTGGGAGTATTTCTGCATATTCCTATAACATCGATCATTCGCTAACGCGATGAGAATTCGCTGACAAATCGTGTAATAAATATACCTTTGTAAAAGCGATCAATAAAATGATGGGATAGAAAAATAAGAAGCAATTCTTCATTCATTATTTCTGATGTCTTATTAAAGATAAATCGTTTTTTTTTTTCGTACAAGGTTAAGTTCGCCCGAAATTACCAACGGTTGCAGCTGTTAGGCTATTCGGTTACAAACTAAGAGCCAAGTCCAAGGTCAGGGGAAATTTCTTTCGACCAAAAAATAAAAAAAAACGAAATGAATTAGAATTGAACACCGAGAGACTAGATCGATGCAATGTGCGATCTATAGCGACTATAGCGTTTCCTACCAGCCGATGAGATAGAAACATCGAGCTGAAGAATAGCCTGAATAAGTTGGGATGGGATATTCGAAGGAAAACGCTACACAGCTGTTATATATCCGCGCCGAATAATTATTCAGTGTTCCCTAATGCTAACCGCATACATAGCAGGTTATTTAAATTTAAAAGTCAAGAAGACGAAGAAGGAGAATGAGAAAAAGAAGGAGAAGCCAGCCGCAGTCAACTGGCCATTTGTCTCAGTCGGTTTGGCTCTTTCGCGTTTAAAATCTCCTCGTGGAGTGATGCCGGATCATTAAGCGTTGCGAAATTTTTTTAATCTTTTTCTCCGCACAAAGTATCTACACACGTAACTACGAGCGAGCCACCGCGGCCGCACTGCAAGGTCCTGCGCCGCTGTTCTTTTCAGCCTCATTCTTCCTACGCTCGTTGATCGTACATACAGAGAACTGACATTGACCGTATTTAAATATATCTTATCAATTCGCTCGAAGTAATGATTTTCAATGAATTGAATTAATCTTCGTTGTTTTTCTACATCTTATTGAAAGTGTTTCTTTCTCTTTAGTGTCTTTCGTCTCATTCCGTGTGACGAACGTTGTTTTACATCGATTGGATCCGACTAAGATATTAGCGTGACTGAAAACGAGAAACGTAAAGATAATTGGAAGCGAATCTTAGTTACGTAAGAATATACGGTATTTGGCTCGGTCTTGGGAGTGGTTTGCAAGAAGAAGCGAACCGCTACCGCTTGCCGCGGCCACCACGTTTCTTAAATTAGTTTTGTTTTGATGCCGTCCTAGGATATTTTCGGTACAGGCATTTACGAGATGCTAGGGGTTATTTTAGCTCATGTTTCGACCCCGCGTTCGTCCTCTCTCTCTCTCTTTATCACTATATATCTCGATCTCCGTATTCTCGGCTGGTAACTAATCAAAACTCGTATGCCATCGAGCGCGACTTGCGGTACGAAACTATTAGCCCGTAGGTATTATGGGATCGAGAAGAAAAACAAAAAAACAAAAATATGTATATACATATATTTCACCCAACACGTGGCTCGCGCGATCCAAAGATTTAAGTACATACATTCGGTATACTGAGGCTATCAACGTCCGCGTTTAACTACCGCACCCGTAAATCAGAACAGCGAATGAAATTCCAAATTCTCTGGCTTTTGTAAATTTCTAAAATCTCTACTACACGATGAGTGAATTCTCTATTTATATGGATATATGGGGTTAATTAACCTCGCCCTGCTTCATAACTGTATGTATGTATGACATAGCTCTTTCACAGTTCGATGGAAAAGAAAATAAAAAAAATACATAATAATTACGAAAATTGAAATAATTGTTAACAAAATTGCTAAAAAGAATTGAATATACCGTATAAGGATTTATAGATATTATTATATAGACGGCGAGAAACGTACGTTGAATAAAAAAAAATATATCGTTTATGCGTCAGGCGAAATATCGATTTGGGAATCGAGGTTTTGAATATTAGACAGATTTTCTTTGTACGGTGTAATAAAATCCGCAATGAAAATAAGCGGAATATATAGGTTTACGATTTTCCTAGAAACTGTAAATTCTTCTGGTATATATTGTAATTAAATATTATAGACTCGTGTGGCGAAGAAGAAAATACATGGCAGCCATATCACGAGATAACGCAGATAAACCAGTAAAGAGTATAAATCAGAAGACGTAATAATGTCGTAAACGGGAGAAAAGAATAGAATGGATGCTGAAAATAAACGATATAAGAAAACAGAAAGAAGACTTGAATTCCAAACGGAGAAATAAGAAATGACAATTAAACAATATCACAAAGTGTAATAATGTAAATGGAATATGTTACGGAACGATGTATCCCGAGAAAGGAATCGTTAAAAATTGAATATTATGAATAATATGTATATTTTATCATACACGAGTGGCTAGGGGAATACCGAACACGTGTACGCAATAACCAAGGTAGTTGATCAGCAGGTAGCATGCAGCCCACATATAACTTCCACGTGCCGTGTGCCCCCTGCCCCTCCAAGATCATTATCATCGTTAACAAGCATCGGGATTGAAACAAGGTTGGTAGATAGTTGGGTACACACGTACCTGTACAATACGTAAACGCGATACATGAGTCAGCATGTGGTGCAAATTACGATCCGGGAGGAGGTATAATATAATGTCGCGTTGTGTCGCAAATCTCGAGACTATTTACGGCCTGTGCAGCTGAACCGCAATGCACGATTCAATTGTATTTCAATAAGGCAAAAGATTCGACCGCGACTGCAGGCAAGAGAAAGAAAAAGAGAGAAAGGAGTGAAAGAGAGAAAAGAAAAAAAAAGAATGAAAAATAATTATTTAAAATGATTTTTTGTCACAAAAATTTCAAAGTTCGGATAATGAAAAGTTTTTTTTTTTTTCAGTAGCCTCGTGGCTTTGGTTACTCTTTACTGAAAGTGTCAAGGTCGCTTACCCAATAGGTAATGCCGTATCCATTTCTTTTTTGGCGGAGGTGGCATCCAGCGTACAGAATCGTCTGTAGCAACGACACCGATTATCCCAACTACGTGACTCGTCGAGGTTGGACTATTGGCGTCTCGTACCCCTCCTATGTTGTTGTTGGTTTCGCAAACCCCCGGAACGAGATTCGATGGCTTATTGTTAACCAAATTCATGTTACGTGACTGGACAGTCGGCGTCCCTTCACCGAGCAACAAAACTCCCATTTTTTTCCAATGCAAAACAAACTCGCGATCCCTTCTACCTCTTTATGCAATTATTTTACTGATAAATAAAGAAAAAATTTCTATATCTAATCTCTACGATATTTTTCTCTAATCGTTTTTATCACATCTCCGAACTCTGCGTAGGTATTAGAACGTTACTTTTTTTTCAAAGCATTTCTTATCGATAAACCGATCGAGATAGGAGATCTATAATTGCAGCGTGAACAACTGATCGCCGTAAATAATAATGTCCAGTGTTCAACGAGAAGGGAATATATAATTATAAACTTTGTCGGAAGAAATCGGTTTGCCAAGTTTATTACATATCCGCAACATTAACTGACGTTAGGACACTGTTAAACGAAGAACCATTCACTAATACGCCACTCAACTGTCACCTTAATGTCGAATTCACTATTGAACGAAACAGCTGTGTGGATAGATATAGGGTGTATTATGGGGTAGCCGCCAACTGTAACTATAACTACTTGGCACTTGTCTAGTGGGATTATATTTCCCGACACGAAGTATGCACGGATGGATTTTCACCGATTTATTATTAAATCGTAATATTAATAAACGATTTACGTGTAGAAATATCGTGTCATTGTCCCTCAGAATGTTACTTGAATTACAATTTTAAACTGGAACACTTTTATGTCCTTTTCTTTTTCTTTCTATTCCGAAAACTGCGAAAGAAAATATCCGTATTATTGTTCGAACCACTTCTAGGGTTTATATCACATCCGGCTGAACGATTTTAGACACATGAAAATCTCATCCCTCTCGATCTCTATTCGAAACGATCTCTGTCGTGAGCGGAAGAAACAATATTATATTTCGACGATAACTGCACTCGTCCGTTGAACGTGTATACAGAGAATTCTCTTTGTCTCGTAATATTGTGCACGTAGGTATGCATCTATCGTACCTGAATAATATCAGATAATAGTTTCGGAGAGATTGTATTGACACTCGTGTCGCGTGAGTCGCGAACGCCGACTGAAGTCTTTACTCTGTAGTCCGGAGATACCGCGCGCGGCGGTGGGTTTAAGCCGTCGAAACTCCCACCCATAAGCAACGAGGGGCATAAGGCTGTAGAACGGGGTGGGCGAGGAGGAGGGAGGGAGGAGTCCCAACAGCGTCTTATTCTCACATCTAATCGCAAGTATCGCGTGGACACGTTGTTTCTTCGCGCGACTACTTCGCCGAATAGATATTTCATTATTTAATTTCATGCAAATTCGACGCGCTATGAGAGACACGTGTATTCCAGGACTCGAACTCGGGTCTTATGTCTGCCTATAAATATATCTGATCAATTTTCATAAACAGTCTTTAGAGAAGTCCGGATAAATATAATTTGTAGAAAATCCTTTTATTATACGGCACGGTATGTATTAGGTATGATAAAAAGTTTAGGCAGACTGCACAGACGTTACGTAATGTATTCTCGGAATATGGTGAGTTATAGTCAAAGGTAGAAGCTGGGAGACGGCAACGGGTTGTTCTAAGTTTACTTAAAGTGAGTCAAAGGAGCCCAGCAGCCAACAGGCGTCTCAAGAATTAGTTTCTTGGAAAACTTTAACACGAAACGAGTCAAACTTGTCGTCGATGCAGACTGCGCGACGTTTTCCTCCTCTCCCTCTCCCTTCCCATTTCCCTCGCCGCCACCCTCGCGCGATCTCTTTATCTATCTCTATCTCTCGCTCTTTCTATTTCTCTTTCTCTCTCCGAGTGATGCATTTGACAACGATGATGCCATTTGTTTCGTCAATTGCCATGCCCGTCTCACTGCATTTACTGGTCGAGCTATAAATTCTCGACACCGTTTAAAGTCACGTAAATTAACTAGCTTTACGACACGAAGTGGCGTTCACCAGTTCAGAAACAACGATTTCTATTCTACTTTTGTTTCAATCTTTATGTATATGCGTTGCTCATTAAACAATTTAATAAATCTAACAAATTTTCTTACGATTAGTCAATTTGTAAAAATTAAATTCGGCATTTCTCAAAATTATTTTGGTACGATTATTGTAGAAGAAGTCAATTTACTTACCATCAATGATGAGCATTTTTTCTTCACAGAATAGATCATCGAGTTCGGATCGTTCTCTTTTGACCTTTATACCTGAAATCAGAAATGTAAAAAAAAAAAAACGAATTAGACACGATATAATCTCGATAGAATGATCAATGAATGGAATAGATCGATCGGGAATCGAACAATTCTTTTATTTTTTTTTTTTATTTGTAAATTTATGTATACCGTGACGAACGGATATATTGAAAAATCCAAAATTCTTAAGCGTAAACAGAGTGTTTCCGGTGGACAAAAGTCACCGGTCAAATGGTGAGAAATGAAATTCATTGATTCACGAAGCCTGCTGCCAGGGGACATTCAATTCTAAGCACTCGATCCCTCAATGTCAAACATTCTCGACTATTGGCTTGCCTGGCAGCCTGCCCGCTTCGGCTGATCAGCAAGTCAAACTCCGGACTCTTATCAAAGACCTGTTATACAGGGTGTTGAGGAAAATGCCGAAGAAAAAGAAAAAATATTTATACACAAGAAAAAAAAAAAATTTATTCCTCGTTTAAAAATACGACGAAAAATATAGACGGTGAATTTTTCATCCACAAACATATTTACAGAAATAATTTACATTTCCTGTATCGATACCTGTACTGCATATATGATCTATGAATTTATGAATAAAAATATTTTTTTTTTAAATATGAGAAATTCTTTCTTTCTCATCATACATTTCCAACTTAACGATAAGTATGAACAAAAATCTGCAGAAGGTTTAGAGAAAAATGATAATTTTAAAAATAGATAAAATTGTCGAGAATCTTCGGCGTAATAAAAGCTGTGGATGTCTAGATACGTCTAGGTATGATATTATATGCGTTGAGAAATTAAACCGTCTTGAAAAATTTTGACAGATTATAAATATAGCATACGTGAGTTTGCTAAGATATGCAAAGTGTGCAGAGAAGTGACGTGTGCAAACTATATAAGTCAGCAGCAGGTGAGGTGGCCAAAAGTCACATGATAATATATAATATGATAATGTACACAGAGAGGAAGCTGCAAAAGCATCAAGCAGCCAACCAGATGGTTACTATATAGGTATATACGCGTGTATATAAGTATGTGTGTCTAAACGAGGAGTTAAATTTATAATTTATTCCATCATTAATACATGTGTTCAAGGCATTATATGCTTCGTTATGCCAGCTATGAGACGAGTGCAAAATTCGTACCTTGTTGTAAAAAAAAAAAAAAAAACACAAATTTGAATACTCAAAAAAAAAAAGGGAGTATATATAGCGAATTATTGTCTCGTGATATGCAATCTTATTTGGTTAGTTTATGTGTGACATAAACGCGCTGATCTCTTGTTACGTATTCCTGTTCACCGCTTAGATACTATACTGCAAAGCAATTTGTTCTACAACGATTTTCGATATCCTGTAATAACACGCGTGATTCGTCTGGATCGAGGATAGAAAGAACGAAAAAAAAAAAGGAAAAGGCACGAAATTAAGTATCGCAAAAAGATTTGGTGAAAATCGGACTTTGTTCATCGTCTATTTTCCCGATCTTTCAAATTTCAAAGAACGTTGATTGAAATGAGAATTCGATTGTATTGAATAAAAAATATATATATTGGGAATGTATACGTGTCCTGTGATAAATGAATTTTAATACTAATACAGCGGTTTGCGGAGGTAAAATGTTTTTCTTGAAAGAAAAAAAATGTCATATATTGTTCGTTACATTATACGCTGCTGGTTAGTTTAGTACATGAGGGCGTTGTATAAGGGGGATAAAAATAAGTAAAATTTAGTCGGCGGGCAAAGAAGTTGCGCAACATTTGGGAATGACGACGGTACCCGACCTAACATAACGAGCTATAGGTTATCAGAGGTTCTTCGACGAAGTGCGTAAAAGCGAGAGAGAGAGAGGGAGAGCAGAAAGAGGAGAGGAGATATCGTCGCCAAAAAGACACGTCGCGTGTATTGCGTAAGTATAAGAACTGTGTCCAATCTAGGAAAAACTCAATTTAGGATCGGTAAAAATACTGTGTCGAAATTACTTTTTTTTTTACTCATATATTCTTTATCCACGATGCACGATGTATCGATGAGTGGGTTTTTGTCTTCTTCTCGCATATGTGACGGAAGGAATATATACAATCAGCAGAATTTATAGTAACTAATCCTCACACGTGTAAAACTGCATAACAATTAAAAATGAAAAAAAAAAAACATATTCCGTGTTAACAGTTTCTCATTAAATTATTTTATTGCTTGATTTCTACTCGCGGTTTTTATTCTTGTGATAATATCTAATTATTTGCACGAAGAAACGCAATTAACGAACGTATAATTGATTCAAGATAATCCGTGCGAAAAACTTGAGTCTTTGCTGGAATCATTTTAGCGACGACGTAAGGTTTTGGCCTTAATAGTCTCGCGGAATGTGTCGAAGGAATTGCGAATCTCTCGTAGCCAAAATTCAGTGAAGAAGTAGAACCGCGTCGCTAATCGAAGATTAAAGCGATATAGCAGCGTGTCTCTTCCTATTCTTCGTCCGAAACGCATGGCGCATAGCCAATTTGTTTAATGCTATGGTATAGTTTATTATAGCACGTCACACGTAGAGTCAGATCTCCGAGAAAGCACCTGTTCACGAAAAACGACAGAGGGAGAACAAGATTCCGCTGACAGAGCCAATTTTCAATACAATACCTAGAGGTATTCTCCTGCATTATTCTAACGTTGGGTTTGTTCCAAGAAGTTTCGAAATCCGTCGGTCTTGTCATTAAAAAGAAACAAATCATTAACGCTTCATGTATTTTGAGCTGTGTTTGAATATGGGGCATTCCACCCCAACTTGACCTATGTATGTTCTTCAGACCTTGCCATGAAACAATGTGTTATTTTAAAAATTAGTGTGACGTTTATTGTTCCGTCGATTTGTCTCACAGTTTCGACGGCAGCTAATTTCATCGTTTCTAAATTTTCTTATAATTTCGCTACGATAAATTCTGTAGAAATTGTTTGCGAATAAAAATAACGCTAACTACATACAAAAAAGGAAAGTAAAATTAACTAATTCCCAAACATTTAAACCTCATATGTAAAATCTTTTTCCCACCAGTGTTAATCTTTCAGTTTTTCCTGTACTCTCGATCGATAATGATAAGATAAAATTCCATCGTTATTTTTGTTCAACAGATTTTCAAGGTACCCCATTTCGCCCCGGTATTCCCTATAGTTATAAATCATTGAAAAAATGTCAACGTTTCGTGAAAACCAAACGACAAATGCTTCGAATTGTAAGTTACTTTCGACAACGTATAAACACCATAGCGTATACCTAATTGTTTCACGATTAGAGAGAACGAACCTCTGAATCATCTACTTTATTCATCATCCTGCTCCCACGTTGCTGCACTAATGTGGGTAAAATCGTACACTCTGTATGCAACTTTCTACTCCGGCTGCACGGTGTCTCCATCCAGCGACGAGTCGTCAAGGCTTTGGGTCAATACCACGATGGCTTCAAGGACCACGTGCTCAGCTGACACAATAACAAGCTGAGACCACGTGGTCCCCAAGCTTCGCTCGATAGTACGAGGGAGTCACGTCAAGTCTCAAGTGAAGATTTCTTTTTCATTTTTTTTCCTCCTTCTCCCCTACTTTTCTTTGCTTTAATTCGAATAAATATTTTTTTATCCTTTTTATTTTTATTCTTTTTTGTCGCTTCTTTTTTTTTTTTTTTCTTTAGCGGATCGATAAGAGTGAGATAATATTTCGACGAGAGAAAACAATTTTGAATATGATATGGAGAAAAAGAGAAAAAAAGAATGAAGAAACGTTCGAACTAGTTAGGTGTAGGTATAAAGTATTCGATTAAAATAATCTCTGCAGTTTAATCTGGGTCTAGTGTCAAGCAGTGTGAATTAGAAACCCCTAGGTGCTCGCGATAGTATCGTGAAGTTAATAGGATAAAACTCTTGCGCTTCCATCGTTATAATGCTTATAGGCTAGTATAGTTCGTCAAAGTTGGAATAAAATAAAAACCTTACGGATACGTAAAGACGTATAATTTTCTACAAAATTGATGGAAAAAAAAAGATGCTACCTTTTCTTCTTGGTTTTTTCGTAGAAAACTGCAGCTGCACCAAGCGAAGTAGAAAATTACACTAATTCATAGGTATACTGGAGCAAGGGATCAGCTGCGTTCCCGAAGCTTGCATTTTGGCAACCCTAATATTTGTCGCACGCACGTAAGAAGCTCGAGAAACTTGAAATCGCGCGTTTCATTCATAATTTACACGTATTTTTTCTGCCGTAATATCACAGTTGGTAGTGGGCTGCTTATAGCTTAGGGTATAGAAGAAAAACATGTACGAGGGAGAAGAGAGAGAAAATAAGTGGGTGAATCGAGAGAATCGGCAGCTGCGAGTTAAAAAGATAGAAAAGAAAGAAAAAAAATCGAAGAAATACACGGCGGTCTGTACAGGTGTCTAAATTTAATAATGCGAAGATCAGCGCGTCACGAGGAAGAAAAATATTAATTAAATATATACGAAGAGCTAGGGATTATTAGATCTATATAGGTGTGTTAGTTTATGATTAAAGAATTCTTTTGTTATGCAACTAAAAATATAATTCTTTATTATTACATGCCTACCGAGTCGACGTCGCATAATTTATCTGAGTTTTAAAATATATTTTCGTTTAAATCGAGTGTAAAAAATATCTTACAACGGGGAAAAGATGTGTTATAGATACACGTGCATCCCGGATGCCTGCGGGCTGAGCTTAAAGATAAGGTTGTTAAATTTATAGATTCTCACGATTAATAAAAACAGGAAAAAAAAAATTCATTTTTATCAAATTTATTTACCCAACATCGCAGGCTATGACGAAATTCTCTCAAGCTTTTGAAAGTATTCTTGTATCAATTTCGCAAATACTTTGTTTTAATCGCGAATTTATATACCAATATACGTAAAATTCGATGATGAATTTTCACGATTTTCTAGAAATTTTTACCCTCTCCAAGTTACGCCTTTTACGAAAAAAAAAAAAAAAAAACGAAACGAAGAAGAGATATACTCGAAAAAATCTTTGCCTGAATAAATGATATTTTGTTTCCCGAAATTTTCACGACTGTCTTCCACCGTGTTAAGAAATGATACTATAAAAAATAGAAAAATAATAAAAACTTCAGTCGCGTAAAATACTTTTTATTAAGCTCCACGTATATATATTCTTACGTAACAGTTTGAATTGGCATCAGGGTCTAATGTAAGGGTGTTGAGAAGCAGCATTGGTTCTGTGCTACGAACGAGCGCTATAACGGGCAATCTAGTAGTCTCTGATTTGATTGGCCAGAGTAAATTGTTAAGCCAGGAACCTCGAATTACGTAATCATCGCGTTACGAAGCGGCGTAATCACCGAGACACATGTTGGTCTATACTAGATCCTGGAAGCGGTGGTCGATTATAGCAGCGTGAATTAAGTAAAAGATTCTAATTCGAATTCTCGAAAACTTAACCACGCTGCAGCTGTATTGTATCAATGAAATATAAATTCAATGCGACACAGCAGAATTAATAAATCCACGGCTCCGCTGTTCAAGTCGATTCTTAAAGAGAGAAAAATATACGCAAATAGAGACAGAGAGATAGAGAGAGAGAGAGAGAGAATAAAAAGGGTGAAATTTTACACCGTTTGAATCAGTAACAACGAATCTGTAATAAAACATAAAAAAAAAAAGAGAAAAAAACCCGACAGGGGGTCGATGCATGTAATACAATTTACAAAATTAAAACTAGCGCGTCAAATCACGTCTTCCCCCTTTCACCCGAGGATTCGTAGTGTCGCGAGGAGCTGGCAACGTTGTGAATTGATCAAGACGCCACGCGGCCGGGTCGAAGTGGCGGGGGGTCAGGAGGCTACAATGCGCATGCGCGTTGAAAGATCAGGCCGCGTGCTCGCTGCTGCCGCCTTAAAGGCTCCCCACTACCCGCTCACCGTATACAGAGCCTTCAGCCTAAAAGCCTGGCGTCGACCCAGCACCGCCAACCCGCTGCTGACTTACTCTCTCACACAGTTAACGTTCAACTAGGTGAAATCAACCGAAAGACAATTTACAGTTTCGCTTTGTAAGCGCGAGAGGGGAAATCCTTTCGGTAAATAAGACTTATTATTATTATTGTTATTGTTGTTATTATATAATTTTTAATGCGAATTCGTCGATATTGAAGATTAAAGAAACTATATTATACGAAGTTCAATTGGCTCCGGAGTTTTTCATCATATTTGCGAAATTCTATCGATATAAAAATAGGCACACTTCTGCAGCAGCAGTAGCAGCAGCAGTAGCAGCAGCAGCAGCAGTAAAAGAAACGCGCAGTCGAAAACAGCGATGGCGGTTACCACCGTGCACATATGTGTACGGATAACTGTCATCGTACGATATATATCTATATGTATGTGTATACCTATGTACAGAGAATGTAACGACAGAGCAACGATATTTTTAGGACGGTATCATAGTTGGGGATCGGTAATGTAACTGGACGAAGTCGCCGTGTCACCGCGCACTTCGTACAATGTAATTTTCTCTATACGCATATTATACTACGTTTCGCGTGTGACACATAGATCTGTGCGAAATAATTATTGAAAAAAAATGGTAAATTATTTTTAAAAAGTCATAAGTATGTATTTTTTTTTCCTATTTTTATTGTCTTAATTCGCAGAAAAAAAAATTTCAAACAGTTTTTTGTTTCTTCTAACGCGATGGTTCTTTTTGTCCAAGAAATGAGAGTATAATGACTTCAAAAGTGCATGGAAATATTGACAAGAATCATTTTGCATATTTGCATGAGATACTATACGGCAGAGATACGAGCCAGCGAAGAAAAGGCTGCGCGCAAAAAGAACATTTCAATTACATTATTATACCTATATACACTATAGATATAGACAAGCTACAGAGAGATGTCAAGAGTAGGTATAGCAGTAAATAATGTATAGCAAAAGAAACAAAAAAAACAAAAAAACAAAAAAATGAAGAAAAAAAAACTGCGATGGTGATGCAAAAAGTTGACCTGCTTCTGCACTCGCAATCTTTTATTTTCGCACATACGAAATTTAAATTTCTGTTCAGGTACCTCGTGTGTCTTGACAAGTATAATACATTTGAAATGTCAAATAGGTATAGCTGAATTTCGTAAAATGATATACCTGCAGCACATTATATAGAATGGAACGATAAATAAGAAATAAAGAAAGAAACTAGCGTTTCTGTAAGCCGTATATCGTAGGTATATAGATATACGTACTTTTAAATCAATGATTACTTTATTATAGCCACACTCGGCTGAGACAGAACGTAGGAAGTCATGGACTCACCCGTCTAGTCTGCGAAAGAAATAAAGAAGACTTTTACAAGTGTATGGCGGTGCATCGCGTGCACTTTTTCCGATAGATCATGACCACTGTTCTTGCGATGCGCATAATACGACGAAAACCATGATCGACTGTAATCTCATCAATTATTTGCTCATCGTTACCTATTTGTTGTTAGTATTAAGTCATTAGTTTCCTCAATAAATATATAAACACTTAATAACGTACTATTCTATTCAAACATACGTTTTGATCAACGAAGAAATACCTAATTGCATTTCTGCAATCGAAACAACGGAAAGAGTTTCCGTGACGAATGAAATAAGTTGACTAGAAAGGAGACAGAATACTAGAAGAATGAGAGAGAGAAGCGTTTCGATATTAACGCAACTGCAGATCGAACTAGGTTCGGCAATGCATGTTTTCACAGAGTGAAATCGAAAGGCGATATAAGGAGCCTTGGTATCGTACCGGTTGTTTACAAGGGCGCAAGAGAAGAAGAATACATAAGACGAGGTAGAAGAAGTGGAAGAAGAAGTAGGAGTACGAGGATGCAGTCAAGTGTGGATCGTTTCTCGAAGTGACGATAGTGGGGAGTTGATGTTCGAGGTTTTAAACCACTGGGGTGAACACAGGCAGATGGCGTTGTAGCATAAAGGTAGGGAGGAGAAGGACTCGGTCACTGACACCAGAACGGCCACGACTACCTTTCCGTGTCTCATTCACGGCCACCACTTACCTACCACCTACCTTCCTACATACTCCTCGTCGTTCGACGTCAGACTCTCATCTCTTTATATATATTATATATAAAATACATTATCTAGTATATACGAATCATTTTTTTTCTTCTATTTTTCCGCAACTTTAAGGGGTCTGACCATACAGAGGTACGAAAATGACCTGAGATTTATATCCGTCAATTTTTATCTGCTATTGAATTTAAAAATTGACCAACTAATTAAAGCGAAAATTAATTTTACTATGGAATAGTAAAATAATAGAGACGATACAACCGTGACGTGGATATAGGTACGATGGCGTGAGGACAGAGTGAAGTTTTGTGGACGAGGAAGCAGAGTCTGGCACGTGTTTAGTTGCTGACTCTGTAAATTGCAGTATCGTGTCCAAGAGTCAGTGACCTAAGAAAGCGCGGGAACTGAGCATCGAGGTCTAGCTCTAGCTCTACACCTATATTCCATGTACGAAGGAACTAAACTGCTGAAACATCGCAGTAGACTACAGAAATCGTATCAGAACCGTTTTTATTATCTAATATACATACGCGTATGCGTGGGGGTATAAGAAGAGAGGGAGATACTAGTTTTGACAAATATAATAAAGGGGAAATTGGAATCTATGCGTACATAAATATTTATAAAAGGGTAGTTTGAGATTAGATACGAAAAGCCCCAGCCCCAACCCTAATCAGAGCGTCTACCAAAACCTGGCACGAAAATTCCCTGAGAATTCTAACTTTTTCCGAGTAATTTTTAGTCGGAGGTATGAGTCAACAATCCTTTTTTTTTTTTTTTAAATACGTTTTTCAGAATCACTGAGATTCGTGATCGCAAAAAAACAGTTTCTAAATAAAATAATTTTTTCATCGCAAAATTTCTTGAGATTTCCGGGTTTTCTCCACGAAGAAGAAAATCCCCCGAGAATTCCAGGATTTACAGGTTTCTCGGGGAAGTAGACATTCCGCTAATTCTAATCCCAGCCGGAAGTGGGTGACGCGAATATTTTCCCAGTTGAAAGAAGACAATTACGATTCCGTATATAATTTATTGTGTTTTATATAGCTATGCATATCGCGGTTCTGAAAACCAGTTATTCGATCTCAAAGAAATGTTATAAAATCGGTAAATCACCTGACCAGGAGTTTCGCGGTGTGTATCTTCCACTCCCCGAAGTACAGATTTGCACATAGCCGATCTTTTTCTTTGAACAAATGAAAGCGGAACCATAATTGCAACGAGAGAAGCACTACACTCTTTGACGCCTCTATTGCTACACTCGCGTTTCTATTGTTTCGTATTCCACGTATATATCCACGTATAATACGTGGCTTAAATTTCAATTGCAACGCAAACGAAGGTATACAGGTATAAAGAAAGGAGACTAGGGCGGAGCGGGCACCTCGGCTGAAAATTTACACATTTTCAGCTTAGATTATCCATTAATTTCAATATTTTTACGTAAGATAATGAATAATATAATTCAGGAATAGAATTAGAGCTGACGTAGATATTTGAAAGAGGATTTATAAATTCCCGAGTTGGATCGTATAATTTAGATGCTAGGTAAAATTCTCCTCGACAAATTCCTTTATCTCCTTTATCCCCCTTTCTCTCTCGGGAAGTAGCTCCTTTCCGAGTAAGGCTACTTCCTGCTTGCCGCGAGCAGTTTCTCAAGGGAGTAATTCCCGCCGCTATCAGAACGTACCAAGCTCGAACCGTTTCACCCGCGGCAATGGACCGGTACCGAGATACTCTGCCAGACTCTGCTTAGACGAAGAAGGGAGAAGAGACGATAGTCTGACGCAAATTGGTCCTGTAATTCGACGCACCATATACTGTATAGCTCTATATCCAGACTTTGACTGAATGTCACATATACCTATACAATGGTTATACTTTCGTTCAACTTTCCGGAAAGTGCTAACTAACGTGAGCAAATTATCGAAGAGTTAAGAATCAATTTTTTATTTTTTTCACGACCAATATTTCAATCAACGGAATTGATATTGAAGAATTACTTTTTATGTATTACGAAAAACGAATAACTGAGAAGAATATCTGGAACTGTTTATTTATTTTTTATTTTATTTTCTCATCTCGGTCGTTGGTCAGCGCCCGAAATAACGTTGATTAATAACTGTGATAGTATAGGCAATCTGTTTGGCGGTGTCAAGACGAAAACTCATTGAACTGATAATAAGTGAGTTTTTATCGTTGTCGCTGAGTAACGATATATTATAAATTCGTGAAAAAATTATAATACAGTAAAAGGCAACCGAGGAAAATCGAATTTTTATATAAAGTGAATTTTTACATGATTTCGGTAAGTTAAAATTCACAAAATTTTAGTCGACTTCATCCCGAATCGAATTCAGTTATGAAAAATAAATTTTCCCAGTATATAATCGGTCGAATTAAATTTTAAGACTATTTCTCTTCATATTACACGGTGATATACGTATTACAGAAATAAGAGTTCATGAATATAGGACATGCCAAACACCTGTGGATTAGCTTCACTTACCGAGAACTGAAATTATCGAATTCGAACCCTATACATAGATCTTTGAGACCTGTGTACCATCTGGTACATGTAGGTATTCGGATTAAAATGAGAAACAATTAAATCCAAATGTGATATTTTTCTCGTGAAGAGAATCGGCGGTAGTAATACCGAGGTACTATCTCGTCTCAAATTTCTCATCGCCTCACCTATCTGCATTCAATACCTAAAGGTATAAATATCGCTCGTAATAAAATATTAAGAATACCAAAGAGGAAGAAAAAAAACCGAAAAAAATGAAATAATTGAATATTTTATCGAGTTCCTAAAAAATATCAACACGCGATTGCAAATTATCGGTCAGATCCGAATTGCCGCGTTGCATTGGCTCGCGAATGGCGTATTTTTCATTTTTTTTTTCGTTCTTGAATCAAACTTATCTATTTTTTTTTGCTTTCGGAAATTAGAATCAATTTCGAGTCACTCTTGTTCTTTTTCTTTTTCAAAATTTTCCCAATTTTGTTACATCAACGACTAATATCTCAGTCATTCCGAATTTCGACGTTTTTTTTTCTATACCGAATGACAAATTCTATAATTATGAAATCGGGCTGTAGTTTGTTAGGACGAAAATCCCAACTTGGAGGTAGAAGGGTCTCATCGCATAAACCGCTTTCTTACGTTCGATAGATTAATGTTCAAAGAAACTAACCAGCACTCAATCAAAAAATAAGAACGCATTATAATTTCTCGGAATAATCGTGTCTCCGTAAAATGTTAGCATAATTTTCGCAACTTGATAACTCGCTACTATATCTCCGTCGAGCTTATAATTATATGTATTATATGGGCATATGAAACCCACGTTCAGATAGCATTCGAATGCAACGTCGTTGTCGTCGTGACAAAACAACACATGATATCAAACATATATATAGGATGTTCAATGACTGTAATGTTCATCAGTATATAAAATGCGGAGGATGAAATCCTAGCGCGCAATACAAATAAAAAAATATAATATCGGCTAATATTTCGTTAAAATTCAAGATAAACGATCTCTATGATAAAACACTTTGATCCGGTCAAACTTTCGGTAGGTGTGAGAAAAAGTATATAAAAAATAAAAATCACGATGTAATACCTGCCCGCAGACGATATTTGAAAGACGTGTGTAAATTATACGGTGAACGGAAATGGGTTTATTATTTTTCTTTTTTTATTCCTTATTGAAAATAGAATCGAAGAGGGTGTCGCGGTTCGGATATATAGGGGGAATTGATATCCCAGCGTACAGGTAGGGTATAAGTCTACACTCCACACTTCAGTCTCTCCGAACTTGAGGTAGGAGCATTTCGAGCTCCACCCACACGGCCTGTTATACCGTATAAGTAGATACACATACGTGTACATATACATCGCGTGTAGCTATATGGATGTATATTATGCGAGAAGGGTTTCGCACCCATTTCACATGAGCGACGCGGCGCCGATTCTCCAAGGTATCCGGGGATTGGCCAGTTCCTAAACATTATTGGCGTACGTATACACATATATACATGGATCTCTACATGGATGCGAAAAAAACGTGTCGCACGCTATTGCGATTACGAACTGCCTCCTTCCATCTCTCCTTCTCTTACGATCGTCCTTGTCGATCTTAGGCGCGACTCTGATGTGTATATATATGTCTCGATCTTCTCCTCAAGTTTTTTTATTTTCATTTTTTATATAAGATATTGGATATCGAGTCTTCTTTACGTTAGGTTACTACAAAGTTGTAACGCGTTCCTTGCCAGGACCCGCGTTGAACCATCGTCTTACCAAGAAGAGATCACGGTATAGATACACACGTCTCTATCTCTTCTTCTCTCTTCAATCTCTTACCCCCGCTACGATCTCAAACTCAGCCTCTCCTCGCCCCACCCGAAATTCGAAGGACAATCAAGGACGTTTGATGTACGTGGTGTCTCGCACGGTTCACCCGTATTAAGAAATGACAATTTTTCAAAATTTATTACCAAATTTCATTTCAAAGTAGTCATTAATCATTTTTCAACCAAATTTCAAATGACCGCATTTTTTTTTTTTTAAGGTAATTTCCTTCAAAGTCAGATCAATTTTATCCAAAACCAGGTAAAAGAAAAAGTCAAATATACAAAAATTTTCGGCACAACCAAGGCAATATCATTCTCTCCAAGTGCCGCGACGAGTCGCATTTCCGGATCAATCCGCAGATAAACGATCTTTTATAAGTATCAGATCGAATACATATACATATATCCGCTCAAAGATGTGAAAAAAGAAAGAAAAAAAATCGATCGTTTATCGATTATTTGTTTCCTATGAAAATTTCGCCGGTATCTAATTTTTTTTTGCAAAACTAGCCGCTTTCGAATACCGAATCTGATGAATTTATTATTTAATAAATCGCATCGCTTTAGATAGGTTCGATCGACTATGAGAAATGAGGGGAAAAAAAATAAAATAAAAAAATATAAAGACACTTTTTCTTCACAACTCTGATGTCCATATTAGTCGTAAAAGAAGAGGTCGATCCGCGACCTGGGGGTAGGTACCCTACCTACGTGTATTGACCCTGCGCCGAAACGTAGCCCGTTCATCGGGTCCTTCCATTCCTTTCCCTTCCCTTTCCTTTCCTTTCCGTTCTATAGCCTCTTCCTAAAATCAGCTCCTGGTCGTGTTCCTTTTGCACCTCGCACCTCGCAACACGCGAACACGCGCTCTTCCTCCCTGGCCTAGCCGCGCCCAACCTGACCCCAAATTCGCAGATACCCCTCAAGCCATTTTTTTTCTGATAAATTATCTGTAGCTTCAAACCCAATGATAATAATCGACAACTACATTTAAGGCCATCGTCAGTGGATCTTTGACTTTTTCAATTCTCGTACAGACCTCGATAAAGTGATTTTGGAAATTAGAAAGAAGAACAAAGAAAAAAAAAAAGAAGAATTGTTTCAATTTTTATGGCTTTTTTTCGGTACAGAACTCGACGAATCATTATTTAAATAGATCAAAGGTTATATGTCCCAAAGAAGCAGCTGTGCATTCATTGTTATTGTTCTTTTTCTTACGTATAAGGCAACAACCCCGAACGATCGAGCGGCTGTCCGACATTTTCACATAATACACACATAGTATACGTGTACCTATTGTAAATGTAGTTTCTTTTTATCTTTTTTATTCTGTACGTATGAGAAGGTACAGAAATATACAATCGTAAAGTTATAATTGTTACGCGATTTGATATTGAGAAGAATAGAATGTTATAACGGTGCTAAAATATTTATAAACAAAACAAAATAAAAATAATATATTTAATAAGTGTAGTTGATATGATATGAATATATTTATACTTATATAAAACGAAGAGGTATGTAAATTTGATCTAGTAAAAATCGATTTGAACATTGTTTAATTTCTATGTATGAATGAGTTTATTTATTCTCCAGATGAAGTATCAATCAGACATTTAACCCCGGTCTATTATTCACCCATACCATCCCATACCTAGATGTTGCGTGTAATGTGTGTAAACGTATCTGCAGTCTGACAGCTGATGCAAGCTGTCGGTGATAACCAGCTGATAATCTGACAACCCGATAACTATATCAACGATGTTATATCGCGTTACGATAAGTTGTCGTAGGTATGTAATACATGCATATACGTGAGGCTGTGACTTTTTCACGTGACATCATACGCGGGTCTTAATCATCGGAGGTTCAAATGAAAACGAGATGGAAAATTGAGGGAAGCACACCGCGAATTTTGAACGTTCCGAACGATCAAAATTCCGAATTTTAATATTACAGACTCACAGTTTTTAGAAAAGGTATTTCCCCGAGTCTACATAGCCGATTTCAAGAACTTTGAAACAAAGAACACCGATCGTGCAAAATTCTGAAAGCTAAAGCTCCGAAACTTGAAATTCACGCATGTGTTCATTTAGTGTTTATTGACTCGGGCTGTATTGATCGAATCAAAACCAATGGACGGTCAAATTAATCTTCTTGCGATGTAATTTTTGGAAAAAAAAGTTCCAAAATTCTATCAATTATTTATGACATCGTGAAGTTATCGATTGAAGTAGGTGAAATGGTTTTCCGTAAAGAGGGTCTCGATTAGAAAGAACTATTTTTTGTCTTCACATTCTGAGAAATATACCGAAATTTTCGGATTTATGCACTTTCGGAGTTTTGGTCTGTCTGCCTTCCGACCTTCCGGAATTTTAATATTATGAACTTCGACGTTTCTGAAAATTCGAAATCGTCCAGAACGAATTCGGAATCTTTACCTTTCGGAACTTCAACCCGGCTTCATATAAGATCTTCTCCAAAAATATGTAGAATATGATTCACCCAGCTCTTCATATACATATAATATTTTTTTTTTCTAAACAGTATCGAAGAGATGGAAATAGGGGTTTGTTATAGGCAATCAAATTTTTTTTTCCATTCAAAAATTCTAATCTCGTGTGTTTTGTCTAAATAAAAGAATAAAAATTGCTAGAGTTAAGATAAAACTCTAGAACAGGTAAGATATTGGTTTGGAAGTTAAGCTGCATAGGTACAGGAGTATATAACCTATGGTAACTTTATAAGCAATTTAGTAACCAAGTCACGCGTCGTCGTATAGACTACATCAGTTATATGTATGTACGTTCGTGTGTTACCAAAACCGTGATACGGTAATCCGGTTCGTTCTTATACTTTACTTATCTGGTACAACGCCAGTGCCTTTTCAATGGGAGCAAAGGACTAGGCTCAAAATTATAATTTTTGATACGGTCTACATATCATCAGGGTATGAGATATAGCTCTGATTGTTGAATTGAATAAATTGGAAGAAAAATCTAGCTTAATCCTTAGTTTATACAACGAAGCGTGTGTCAAATTTGAAAAATTTCTACGATTTTCGATATCAAATAACATCAATAATTAGAAATCGTACAATCAGCTAATCTAGGTATATCTTTCTTGTTATTTCAACGAGAATTTCTGCCTCTCTCTTTCTCTCTTTTGCATTAACCTTATAATCAAAATAAAGATTAAATTTTTTACGTCTTAAATTAATTTCAATCCAATATCTTGCGAGCTTGCAATCTTCATTATATCATTTAACAAACATACTTTGAAATAATATCGACAAATTTTTCACCACGATTTTTTACTACGATTTTTTACTCCTCCGGGCATTTTATTTTACATAGATATGTATATATATACGTGAAGCTGTAACTATTTAACATGACGTCATACGCGGGTCTTAATTATCAGAGGTTTAAATGAAAACAAGATGGAAAATTGGAGGGAAGCACACCACGAATTTTAAAAGTTCCGCGTTTTACTTTATCTTTATTTTTTAACTTTCCCCAAAATTATCAAACAAACACAAATCGAGGAATAATAATACTATCCCTTTAAATTCAATTTTTCGTCGGTAAAATTTAAAATGACTGTAGAGAAAGAAAAAAAAAAAAAAGAACGGAATGTTAGATTCAAAAGATGTTCGTCAGTATCTTCAAAAATAATGATTCAATCAGAAAAAGAATCGTCAATTCGACAAATTTCAAATTTTGCTACAGATTTTTTATATATTTTTTTTTTTGTTAGGAACCGAAAAGAACGAACGAACGCAGACGCACGTCATAGTTCTGTCTCGTTGAGTCGCGCTGCAGTATAGAACAGAGTAAAGAGACCGAAACTCCCGCCAGGCGCGAGGGGCTAGGCTAGGGCAAAGCCCGGCGTGGCCCGGGTCGGGGCCGTTCAGCTGTTGCTGCAGTTCGCATCGATCCTGTAGGAAACCCGGTTCGTGCGACACGCAGGAATAGACTCCCAAATTTGAGCGGAACTTTTCATCTTATATATACCACAATAAAATACCCTGTAGAGAACCGAGATCCGTACTTTGCGTGAAGAGAAAGGAACAAAAAAAAAAAAGAATATAGAGTTACGATAAAAGATCTAATCGAATTCGCGAGGAGACTCCTGATTGAAACTAATTGACAAAATCTGAATTAAATAAAAAGAAAAAAAAAAAAGAAAAAAGTATACATAGAAATTGACATAAAAATTGACGTGGAAATACAAAATGAACCGCGATGTAAATTTTGAATCGGGTAGAGAAAAAAAATCACGTAAATACTTCGCGGTTACCCGTTCGCCCCATTGTTCGAGGAACTAGCTAGGCTTTCAATCGAATCACACTGAAGTGAAGTAAAGTAAAGTAAAATAAAATAAGGTAAAGAGGAGCACGGTCGTAGCCTATACCTACGAGAGAACGAAGGATACATAACGCAAAAGTTCACCACGAGGTACGACGACGACGAAGGAAGCCGTTCTCCATAGCAAGTCGAGCGGATTGAACCGGTCTCTCTCCTTCGTGTCTCTCTTTTTTGAACTATCTTTCTCTTTCTTTTTCTCTCGGTCGAACCGTTCGTGAAGCTAGAGGTAGGTAGGTATAAATATATAAGTCGCCGTATATGAAGAAGTCGACACCATCGCCTGACCGCAGGTAAAGACTAAAGTTTCCCGGTCTATTGTGTGGGAGCGTTTTACGTCCGAGTAACGAAAATAAATTAATTTAAAAGATTGCAAAAAAAATGAATAAAAAATAGAGTAAAAACGCTTCGAAAATCAGTCAACGTTTAATTCCTATTACATATGTATCAATCTTTCAACCGTTGGTATATAGATTATTCAATTTTTTTCTCTTCTCATGATTGAAGTAAAAAATTGAAACAATTTTGTAAAATACGAGAAAAAAAATAATATCATTATTAAACCGTATATCTTATTTTTATCATTGATTCATAATCAAAGGGAAATATTATCCTCAGAAATCTTTCTATACGGCTTAAGGAAATTTTGAATAAAACTATCACAAATATACCAACTAGTGATTTCTGTAGAAACCGAGGTAACGATTTTTTTTTCATTTATTGTGGCCTCTCGTGAAGATTCAAAGAAATTTCAGCCACGTGTGAAGCCCATGGATGGTTTACCCACTCCTTATACTCCCACGACCGCCCACATATTATCGTATTTAAAATCACAGTATGGAATTATTTATAATGTTGTTTATTAAACTTCTTTTATTATTATTATTATTTTAGTCATTTTTTTTTCGTCTTCTTTGTCGGATCTTAAATTTCGTACGCAAATATGCGTATGGGATAAAAAATGATCGTAACTGAAAATTCTTCTCGAATTCAATTTCTTATACCCACGCGGTTTTAAGTAGACCAATTATTTTCTCGTCATTTTGGCGATCGTTAGAACCGCTAAATTGTACCAAATTTTTGATAAAACTTCGACAAAGATAAGTTAGGTAAAAATGGAACAAAATTTAAAAAAAAGAAAAAGAAACAATGACGGTATATAGATTTATTATTCAACGACGAGATTCTAAGTTTCCTATATAATACTCTCGCCTCCTCTTTTAAGCTCACGATCAGAATTAAGGACGCCTGGTTACAATACTTATACTGCGGTGTTGCCACGTTTATTTGAATTACATTTTCTACAAATTGACACAGACTAGACAGTTCGCTCCACCTGTGACGTCAGATGAGGTAGAAAATTGCAATAACTGTAACGAGTACGTAGAAAAACGAGAAGAAAAATTGAAAAAAATTTCAATCAGGATGTTACATTTATCCGACGAATATAAATATTCGAAAAACTTCGCGTAGTTTCTACGCGCAGATTTTATATCGTATAGATTACCGATCGTCGATTAGAACTACTTATTCTAGCGCGAAAATATATAATTCGATTCAGAATAGATATAAATGAAGACACAGGGTAGGTAGGAGACACAGGCATATATACGTATATATAAAATAAAATAAAAGGTATAATATAAGATATCAGTTCAACTCACCACGTGACTCGCTTGCTGCAAGATGATGGAAGTGGGGGCTAGCGTGGTCCGAGGACGAGCTTGCAACGCGTTCTCGTTTCTTCTCCTGCAACTCGACATACCGCGCAGCCTCAAGGAGTGTCTCGAGGCTCATTTCGAATACGTAAACGTCGCAGACGAGATATCCTAGACGTTGGGGGTGATGATGGTGGTAGCTAGTATTTATAACTGGCAATTTGCTCTGTACTTTTTCGATCGTTTTTACCAACAACACAATCTTTTTATTATTATTGTTATTAGTTCTTTATTATCAACGAATGTGAAACACGATTAATGACGTACTGTACTGTACTATACGGACGTCTTTAAAACTTAAACAAAACGATATTATCAGATGGTGTTTATAAAAGGGCTACTTCATATATTATTATCTCCCGTCCTGTGTCTTATTATTTATTTGTTTATTTGTTTGTTTATTTGATTTTTTCTTGGTTTCTTCCTCTTCTTTAGTTATTCCTTAGTTTGTTTTTCTTTGACTTCGTTGCCCACCCCGGGTGTCTCTGAATACAGAAAACAAATAGAAAACAACATTATCTTCAGAATCATATAATAATTTGTGAGAAATTAACGCTTATTATTCAGGCTTGGAATAATTTTTAGTTAAAATTAAATTATTCATAGATATAGAAAGGAATGACTTCTTTCAAATCACAATCTCCATTAATAAAACGATTCAAATCCCCTGCGATATTGCATATTTCCGCATTTGATTCTCTCAGATATTTATCGGTCCATATGCAGTTCGAAAACTGGAATAACGACCAAACTAGCGCCAATAACTCTCGGAGAAGTTTTATTTCGTTTGTAAAATATTCACAGATGTTTTACGCTATGCATAGAATAAAAATGGATTACATCGAAAATCCCTAGACCATTCAATCCTTGGGTGCGTAAATTTATTTTAATTGATTCTTCCGAATTTGGCTATATTTGTTAAAAAACGAAAAAATTAGGAGCAAAAGAAAATAAAAACCGGCTCTATGTCTCTATGTAATTGACGCAGAGAAAACGTAGACGGGTTAACCACACTTACGTGCGTAATAATAGCAAGCATACATGTATATTATACATGTATAAGTTTTGTGCCGAGAGGAGCGAGAAGTACGCATATAACCGTTCTATGATAAGATGAACACGAGTTTGTCGTGAGATAAGGAAATAAAAAACAATCATATTAACCAAATAAAAACAATCGCGTTTCTATCGTATATAGCTATAACATTCCTTAGAATGTTTGTTTAAAAAAAAAAGCTACTAAACAATGTGTTATGAAGAACAAAAAACCTTAAATGTTCTCTACAGCTATTGAACTCGCGATCTGTGACGTTATTAATAAAATAACCGTTATTAGATTGTGTATTCTTGTCGTTAGAACCGCTACTCCGCCAACTGCTATAACTACACCCTTAAAGCTAAGTTCATTTCAAAGAAACCAGCTGGTGCGCCCCAGTGTCACGTCAGACCCGAAAGTGTTCGACGTAAGTATAGGCAGTTTTACACCTGCGCATGGCGGCAGCGTGTGATACTATAGATACTAAAGATGTTCAAAGTATGAGTGTGGATTTTGATCAAATATTGTATAGCTTAATTGGTTAGTGCATTTATAAAACGACCGTCGTTACGAGCGTATAATTAACGGATATGTAAAAATAAAATTGACAAATAAAAACGAGAAATAATTTTGGGTACGAAAAAAAAAAACAACAACGTAAAGATAATACCTATCCATCCGTTACACATATCGGCTAGAATAAAAGGGGGGAAAAAAAAATGGTCGAGACTTGCCAATAAAGATAAATATTTATAGCGCAGGCGATTCATATTTGCGTGTAGTAGAAAACTAGGTACATTCATACGTATCAGAAATAAATGCGCGGTGTCCGGTGTTTTTTTTGTACTTTTTTTAAAGCGGTCTAAACGAGAACGTTCATTGGTATATTATAATATAGTGGCGTATAAGTAAAGCGATAAGAATTAAGAAATGAATAAATAAAGAAAGGAAAAAAGATCGCGAGGCAGTTGTCAATCGCTAATTCCGTAAATAGAAATGACATAAATATAAGTTGTATTGCGTCGTATATACATATAATTAGTAATTAGAAACGCGATTTGGAAGCCTGTTCGTTGTTTTTATTCGCGGCTTGTTAAAACGCGTCAAATGCACCTGTACGTAAACGAAAGCTATTAACAGTTACGAAAACATCATTTATTTTCTCCTAAGCGCGTGCTAGACTGCTGCATACATACCGCGGAGCACGCTATCGCGTTGGTAAAAGTATACCGCTTACCAAGTGCCAACTTTTACAGTAGCTTGTATCTACGCTTTATCATATACACCCGCAACTGGGTCTCTTTACGGAAAAAGTTTTATTGCATTTTTAGAAACGAAATATCTAAAATATAGAGATGGAGAATCTGAATATATTTTGGAAAATATTTTAACTTTCGGTTCTGTTTTGCTTCTGTTTAAAAAATTGTAGCTAATTAGACGCCCTAGAACACGTGCGCGGTAAGGCAAACTCTCGTACGACAATAAACGCAACGAACGAACCCAACGGGGAAATATAATCTTAAAAAATATTAGATAAGCTAGTAGAGACGTGCCTGTTTTAAATTCTCGATCACGAACAAGTTGCCTAAAACACGTGACGGCGATTATTAATCTCGCGAGAGTCACTTCCTGTCTCTTTTTCTTCCTATTCTCGTCTCTATGCCGCGTCGAAAAAGGGAAGTCTGTGAAAGTACCTATCTATCCTACCCACCTACGTATATACATAGATAGTAGAGAAGGACTTACGTTTATTTAATGTATTGTTATATTATTTTGTGTAGGTACCTTAATACTATCGTGTAAAAACGGTGCGCATACTCGGAGTATAGTCAGCTCTCGAACAAATCCGAAGACCCGATCATGAGAATTCTTTCAAATTCCACTTTTAAACCATATTATATAAAAGATAGTAGCAGGGCATGTCGAAGAATTGTTGGCTCCGAACGGTTTTGAAAATCGTTCGAAATTCAAACTCGAAATTTTCGTCAGTTGTTTACATCGCGGCAAATTCTTACACACGTCGTTCTATTCCATCTCTAGGGAACACGCGCGCGCGCGCGTGTGTGTGTGTATACGTATGCGTGTCGTGTATGGGAAAGGTGGCTTTTTTGTAATGTGACAAAAATCCCATCGTCATAGCGGAATTTCATGCGAGTTAATCATCAACGATGTCACAGATTCGAAATTTGAATCAACATTTGTTTTTTGTTTGTTTTTGTGTTTGTTGTTCAATTCAACGGCACACTCAGACGATGATGTACGTGAGACTGTAAACGCGGACCGCCATCCGTACGGCCGTTACAACTGGAACCCGTGCCTTAACAGCGGCAATTTTACTATGACGCGGGACTGCCGCGAGGCTAGCGCAGGGCCGACCCCAAACGTTACGACGTCCCGCGAAATATATGCGTGTATACGTATTTCTTTATGGTATGACGACTACGGGGGCTTAGGATTAACGGTTAAAAGATTTCGTGAAGTATGTTTAAAAAAGTTTTAAGATTTCGTAACAGTCGGACCAGCCGACTACCGAGAACCCCAGACCTCTGGGGATCTGGCGAAAACAATAATGTTTAATATTATAAACGTAGAGTTATTCTGTATCAGGTCACTACGCAACAAAGCTCGGGAGAGCGAGCGCCGAGCGGGCTCGAACTGACAAAGCGAAACACGTTACGGTTCCGACGCACAGTAGAGAGAACCAATCGAGTATCGCGGCGCCATGACATCACGAGCGCATGTCACTCCCGATTGGTCGAATCTATTATGGACCAGAAAACACGCCACGCAACCACCTATACACATGTTAATTAAATAGGCGATAGCCCGGGAGAGATAATGGAACACGGAAGGTTTCCACGGGCGTGGTGGTGGTGACGGTTTATTATTTTATTAATGTTTTTAATATTTTTTTGTTTTTAAAGAAATTGTAAAATATTTTCGGTTTAATTTTTTTTTTCTTTCTATTCTTACGAGACTGTAGAGCGATGTACGAAAATAAACTTACTAGATAGATGTACGCAGAGGGGAGGTGGGGGGTTCGGGAATTCTCTGAGTAAGAATTGAAAAACACTGAAACTCACTTTCACGATGTGTGTATATTGAATCAATTCTCTGGCGAGAAATCTTGCGGAATTCTCTCTACCCCCCACCGTATCACAACGCGAGGACACGACACTCACGACGAATATATATCATTAGGGATGATTTAACCCTAAATCATCGAATACACAACGATTATCAAATAGAATAAACCAACGGCAGTTATAACCTAATCGATCTGGCGCGTGGCAGAAACATTTTACAAGTGCTAACCACTGCGCATCAAACTGCCATGCTTGCTCGACCACGATTCACGTGTCTGGGATCCGCGTTATCGACCAATCCCAGCTCCCCTAGTGACGTCACGGAGCTCTATCGACCAATGAGCGCGCCCCATGTGACGCAGCAGCCCACTGGGCGTGTGAAGTGTCGTGGTGTTGTATTGCCATTTAGAAGTGCACGTCCTTTTATGACCAGAATTTCACGATATCTCGGGTATCGTTAGGAATAGACGTTTCACGTTTGATATTTAACGTACTATCATGTTCCTAACTAACAACCTTACCTGCCAGTGCAGTACGCTAGGACCAAAATATCGGCGAAGAATAACACACAACACCTGACACCCGGCTTGCCCGGGCAAACACTCGATTCGGCGTCACCCACCTTTTGTCACGTTCCTTCTCTGTCACATGGATCGCCGGCGCGCGACGTTGTCAGATTTCGGAGCGCGGGCACCGAGTCATTGTTTACGATTGCGCGCGCGCGCGCTCAAAACCCTGTTTTCTTATTCGTTTATTTCTCTTTTTCATTTTTCTTTATTCTTTTTTAGCCATGCTCGAACCATGCTCGGTGCCGTGTCTTGGCACCGGGCGTCCTTCCTCAAGTCCTTGCAAACCTTTGCCTCGAATCGATGAACCACTAGTCGAAATACAACAAGTCTTTAGTTTTACTTCGATGGTAGAGTGCAAAACGATAGCCTTGTCGTCGCGTCGTCATTTATTGATATTATTTGTATCTTTATGCAATGTATATTTTAACGTGTTTCAATAAAAATTCATATCATCTTACACCATTCGTTACTCATGTCTGTCTTTCCTTTCTCGTAGATTTAAATCGCTAAAATCTTCGTTCCAGCGTCAGCAACTTGTTAAAACTTCCTGTATTAGATTTCGAAAACGGTTCTTCAATCTCATTTAAATTTGAGACGAAAAATGATCAAGTCCTTTGAAATACAGGATGGGAAGCTGGAGATTCCCTTTAGGAAATGCCCGGTTCTACGTTAAAAAAGAGTTAATGAAACGTTAAGAAATATTTCAAAATAAAAGGCTTTACAATTTTCTGTCGCAGCTATGTGGAGAATTTTTCACATCTTTCATTCAATAGAAAATAAATGCCAGTTATATTGAAGGAGGCTTAGGTTCATAATAAACTGATGAAAAACACTTGTGTTTGAAGCACTAATGTATTGCTATATACTATCTTATTAGGACTAAGTTTTAATATAACGTTTAACAAATAGCGACATGTGTATAGGAAATGTTCTCTCAAAAAATATACAAACTATGAACACACGTAAAAGAATATCTATCTATCTATCTATCTATCTATCTATCTGCCTATTTATCTATCTACCTACCTAAAAGTTTTCGCCTACTATAAAATGTCTTTGTACACCCTTTACAAATAATTAACATTATGAGCTAGAAGAACAGTAATTGTCGTTACGTAGGAAAATTATTGCAATATCTAATTTGCAACGTGAAGAAAAGAAGTATAGATAAAATTATACGCAGTACACATACACATGATGCGTAAAACTAATAATCTAATAATTCCTATTTTATGACAATTTTTGAAATCAAATATTTCAAGGGAGTTACAGAGCGTCGATTCACGACTACTTTTATTTTACCATGGGATAGACATTTGACTATTTCTTACCAGACGCGACAAAAAATATTAATAAGCAAAATATCTGGGTACTATTTAGATAATAGCACCGGTATTGCTTGTTAAGAGCTTGGGGACAAAAAATTCATCAATTAAAGAATCTGACTAGAATTTCTTTGTATATTCTACATTGAATAAGTTTTTATCTATCATTTTAATTTAAACTGGGTGAAATCTAATTATTGTATTCATGTAATTTTCGGCTTCTTCCATCTTAGTATTGTGAGAAAATAAAGAATTGTATCAGATATCGGAAGGCGATTCAGAACCGCTGAATCTGAAAATTATCGCTAAATCTTTACGACCAAAGTATGAAATATCATCAATTCCAATCGCCGTATGTGATGGCCAAACCATACAGAATTACTCGCTTTTCCATTAATAAACGTTGATGCACCGAAATTGAGAGAAATATAAATTTCGAAATTATTTCATTATCAAGGGTTTACATACACGAAAAAACAAAGATGTTGAAAATTAATCACTGAAAGAACAGTTAGTCTCATAAAAATCTAAATATTTTTGGTCCTGGACATCTGGCTATTGAATCTCAACTACTCATTCAGATTTCAGATAAATTTTTTTCGAACTTTGTTTGGTAACCATTTTTTAAATTGCATAAATCGATTTCAGAGAGAAAAAAAGCAGACTCAGAACGTCATTCTTAGTTAAATTAATTCTAGACTTCATGGCTTCGAAATCTCTCCCCGAAAATCCAAGTCGAAAGTATATGTAAACCCTGAAAATTGTCAAAATATATTCTAAGTCAAGAATTTGATGATAATTAACCACTTAATTTGCAATAGGTGACAGCTTATTATAGATTTAACACAGTTTTTTTTATCTATTCGACGATTATTTTAGCCTATTCATAAGTTTTATGATCCAAAAAGAAGTTCGAGTTTACTCAAACCTTGACTGACGATCATTTGTAATAATAAACATGAAGAAAAAAAAAAAGAGGAATAGAATTAAAATCACAAGGTATTAACGAATTGTTTTTAAAAAATGAGAGATTACTATACCTATAACGCTTTGTTGGAGCTTATAAAATAATAAAATTGAACTAAGCATTGGTCAATGCAAATTATGGCTATCTGCTGAGGTTCGTCACATAGAGATGTTTCAATTCAGTTTTTGGTGTATTCTCAAATAGGGCTGCCCGGTTTTGGCCTTCACCTTTCTTCACCCAGTGACCATACACTCTGAAAGCGCAGCCATCAATGACCTAGGAAAAAACGTTGCATGAATTAATTATTTTCAACTCTTTTTTCAGCCCAAGTCTATAGGAAAGAAGATATCTGTATAAAAATCGATACTAGTATTCGTATCTACATACCTTTCGTAAAAGTTTAATTCTGTAAGGATCAGTGCGAGCCACATTTGTAGATAATGTTTCGGGAGTAGTGTGCAATCTTTTAATTCGAATAACAGCTCTGACGCAAATGATGGCCAGTTGGAACCGCTTACGAGCATTGAACGATCTTGCTTTCAATTCCTGTTAAGTAAAAGGAAAGTTAATCCCAACATATTGACTATCTTTCAAATTCTACATCCATTACCAATTTGTTATTGTGACTAAAGAAGTTTATTGGAAATTCATCAAAAAGATCTACTACAAACATGTCAGTTGTATATTTTTACCAAGATATTATATATAATGATAGGGATTCGGCGTACCAAAAATTTGAGTAAAATCATTCAGATTATTCAAAATTTGATAAAGTTACCCGCAAAAATAGTAACAATACGATCAAGACTGAATTGTAGGAACAGAAATCGGACAGAGAATAATAGCAAAACGATAGTAAAGAAGATCGGGAATATAATTCGAAAGTATTAAATTAAGATGTGAAAGGGAAAAAATAATTAAAAATACAACCACTATACTTGAATAGGATTGAGTGACAGGAATGAAAAAATTTGTTCAAGATAAATTTATTTAATGACATAGCTGAGTTCACTGTATTTTAGTAGCATTATAAGCCTTGAAGCGAACCAATAATGTGTTAATAATGATTAATAAAGTAAGTATGAAAAGGTATGAGATTATTTAGTTAAAACCCAACTGCAAATAACATAATAAAATTAAAATAAAGTAATTTACCAGAGCTAACTGGGATATCCGACTGAGACGTCGCGAATTAGTGGATAGAGACCGTTTTAGGGGTGCAATATCTTGATCCCATAACTGTAATAGCAAGAAATTTAAAATCTAAACCTAACACTGTAATACGATGTATCGCTGACAGTATCTTTTTTTCCCTGTTTGTTGTGAAAAGAAAATATATGGCGATGAGCGTGCGTAGATGACAGCAAATTCACCATTGAAAGCGTGTTGAAAAAAAGTAACTGAAATAATCAAAACAATGGTATAATACGTGGGAAAATTGAGGCCAAACAAAACTAGACCAAATGATTAATTCATGGTAAAAATAATTGCTCAAACAATCAGGCAAGTTGCAATTGGCAGAAGTAAGTGCAATGCAATGACAACAGTATGTAATTGCAGGCAAAAATAACATTTTTGGATGTGTCACACACATAATTTTTATCAAAACGATGCGAACTTTATATTATATGGTCCGGTAATTTTTCTTCCAATTTATCCTACTGCTATGTCCTAGTCATAGCGTTAAGAATTGGGAAATATAGTTTCTTTGTTGTTTATACATTTAACAGATTTTTGAAAGCCACTTACCATTTACTAGTGCCTGACAATGAGTATAAGTATATGAACACAAACGTAAAGGAGATAAAAAAAAAAAAACACTTATAAAACAATTATCAGATTGTTAATCAGAGCCAAAGTGCTAATCGAGCGAGTAAGATCAATCAAGAATAGTAATTATCAAACTTTGTACAGTTTATAACAGCAATATGTATAGATTAGACATTCAAAACTCACCACTGTCTGGAAAAATGAATGCTCCAGTGCTCCTTTGATCGAAATCCTTTTTTTCGGATCAACAACAAGTAACTTTCGAATCAGATCTTTTGGAGCTTCTATAGTAAAATAAACTCGGAAGAATTACATGAGGAATCATTTGAGACATAGATTCACAAACATTTTACTAGTGGGATGATTTTCAAGTAATAGATGTTACCCAATGTAACATATAATGTATACGAGCCAAGTTTCATTTATTTAGTTCCTTTGTTCAGCTACTTTCATCTATTCTGCATAAAAAAACTTCTGATTTTATCAAAACCGTGTCTACACATTCCTGGTTTGATTAGTTCGGAATTTCGTGTAATTAGACCAACCGGAGTAAAAGATAAAAATTCATATCTAATTCACAGAAACTGAACATTATCCAACAATGAAAATTAAATGGTATCTAACTTGATTTGACAATAATTACAATGGCTGTAATGGTTGAACAAATTCATACTTTTTTTTTACTGTACACTTGAAATTTAGTGAATTTGGATTAGTCACTTCAACTTGCCTGTTATATCAGCCCACTCCGGAGAGGTAAATGAGTATTTTCCTTCCATAATATTTCTGAGCATCACCATTTGCTTACGATGCCAAAATGGTGGGCATCCGACTAGTAGGGTGAACATGATTACTCCGCAAGCCCATCTGTAACAAGAAAAAAATCCAATGAAATTGCAAATTGTAGATTTTCCATAAAAATCTATAAAAATAATGTTTTGCAAGCAATTAAAATAATATATCGCAGTAAGAAGAGAATACTGACATATCCACTTCATATTCGTAGCCCTCAGCGTTCTCAAACATGTTGCATTTCAAGACTTCCGGTGCAAGATAACCCGGAGTGCCACAGAGATCTGAAATAAAAATTTGTTGTTTAATTAGTTGTTGATTAGAATTCAATAAGGTATTTTAATAGTTGTTTAGGCAGGTATGAATCAAAAAATTTACATACCGTATAACTTTTCACCAGTTTTTAAACATCTTGCAAATCCAAAGTCTGTTATTTTGACATTCAGATTATCGTCAAGTAAAATATTTTCTGGTTTTAAATCCCTGTGCACTATACCCTGATTGTGAATGTGTTGTACACCCTCGAGTACCTGCCTCATGATATACCGTGTTTTCTTTTCAGAAAGAGTTACGACCGATGTTAGGTAGTCGAACAATTCCCCATTCTTGCAGAGCTCGAATATTAGAAATATGAACGTATTCGATTCAAAAACGTCGTGAAGTTCAACTGAAAAAAGGAAAAGAGTCTTTATTTTTCATTTCAACATTTTCTAAATTCTACTATTCATATCTATGTGAAAACGAAAGTATGAAAGCTGATTAAATAATTTATTTCTCTATTGTCTTTTTGATTGAATTGTAGTTTATTACTAACAGTCATCATATAACTATCAAACTTTTTGATTGAATCGTAGTTTATTATTAACAGTCATCATATAACTGATGGCACAATGATATCTACATTATTATTTGTAGACCTTGATTGGTGACGAACACATGGCTACAAACAATAAGCCTCATTACTTTTAGTTGCTGTAATAGATTATGACTCGCTTGCATCAATCAGCAGAGTTCAAGACGAGGTAAAATATAAAGTGTCTAGTAAGTAGAGAAAATTATTTTAAAGATAAGTCTGAACGCAGGACTATCAAAATATCATACCAAATGAAGTAAAAATTGAAATGACTTTGAAAGGATTAAGTCTCCACTCTAGTATTGAATGTTGTTCACCGATTGTGCCCATAACACTGTGTAAATGACACTGATCTAATCATAAACATCTCTCCAGATTGACGATTGATAGTATGAACATTACAGACGTATATCAGATTCTCAATTTTAAAATAGTATTTCACCCTCTGAGTGAACTACTACAAAAAAGAGTTCTTTTCTCGGATTCAATCAGAGCTATTGACTGGATTCAGACAATTGATAGCTTGTATTATTCTACAACAATTCTCTACCGTCTGAGTATTTGGCTTTTTGCAAGAATGTAAATTCTGAAAAGTACAACGTGTTTGGGTGACAACATTTTTTGCAAAATTACGAAAAGAAAAGAAATATCAGAAATTTGAAGGATATTTGACTAGAGAATTAGAGCTCTGTTGTTTAGACAAAAAGAAATATCAATTTCAGTAATTTTGTATCCCTAATTGATTATGGCTTCAAACAGTTTTGATGTAGGAGTCATTTCTTTTGAGTAAATTATAAAAACTTACTTATATACGAATGACCAGCGACCTTCCTGAGAATATGTACTTCTTGTATAGTAGCATCTTTCATTGTCTGTCCCTCAGCACCATCGTGAGGTTCGTTACTAATATCAATAATTTTAGCTGCATATTGTATACCAGTTTCTTTTTCTATGCATCTTCGAACGGTGGATGAAATTCCCCTAAATAAACGACATAAGTTATATCATTTCTACAAGATATAAATATAAATTGAATTGGATCGGCTTGAACATAAATTTTCGAATCTTGAAAAAAAGATTTATTTTCCCAATTATACTAAAGTAAAGTAAACAAGAGTACAAGACCTTGACTGATCATAAAGGGGAAATGAATTTTCATTTCACAAAGCGAAATATTTATCTCGCATAAATTGAAAGAAATACAATTATAACCCATCTAGTTGCTTGTATCTATAACGTCGCTACACACATAACAATATTGGATTTAAAAATAGTTTTTTCTCAGTAACGACTATTGGCAAGATGAAAATATGTCATTTTCGTGTTGCATCGAAGCGAGAACTTGTCAACAAGACGTAAAGGGTTCATGTTAAAGGGGACATGTTAAAAAACGAATTACATAATTTCGAGGTTATATTATGGTATATGAAAGTTCGCCTTTGTTGTATCGACAACGAACCGAACAGGGATAAGCTTGTTGATTTAATTACGGAAGATATGTGAACAGAAAATAATAGAGAATGATATTTTCGAAGGCAAAATATCGCGTGTAATAAGAAAGAATGAAAGAAAATAGAGATAATAAAATTAAAAATAAACACTAACCTTCCCAAAATCTCTTTCGGTTCGTATTTCGCGTAAAAGCCCTTTGCTGCATCCTTGTCTGGCAAAAGATCGTCGCCCTCGTCTTTCGCCATGGTCTTAACAGTTATCAACTCACTAAAACGGTCGGAAACCGCGTTACTAGTTCATAATTAATATCAATTACGACGTTACACACAAATCACCCCGCTACTCATTCACACTAGTTTAGTAGATGTAGCAAGAATTTACTACGGCATTGGCGTTGCGCCAAATCTTGCCTCGACGCGCAGGCGCACCATCAGCCCGCGTTTTTTTTTCAAATTGTTGCACATTTTAAATTCAATTTGATTGTTTTAATAAAAATCTAATAAACTCAGGAATTATCTCATTCGGCAGCATCAACCTAATTGAATCATAAACTATATGTATAGCTTATCATAAATTCATACTAGGTAATGATTTCTGTAGCGATAATAGTTTTTATATAGTTTTGTACAGTTTATTTCGATCATTTCGATCGTTGACTTTTCGATATTCAGATTTCAAGAACAAATATCACGTTTCGATACTTGCATTATCCACTTCACTGACCGTAAGGTTTTATAGTATTATTACATGAGAAATTGTTCAATCTTATTATTTATTTCTCTTTCGTTATAGTCCAAATACGTTTTCAGGTTTTAGATATCTTATTGTTAGGTGTTTATAAACGGAAGCCTTGATTTATCTAGATTATGATATCAATTAGTACTTTAAATAAAATACATATTGATATTGTATAATGTGAGTGAATTTGTATTTTATATTAACAGTCAAAAAAATAATGTTTGATATTACATGTATAGAATAGCTAGAATTCGTAAAACATATTTATTTACGACTATTGTCTGCCGATAATAAAGAAGATATGCACATATACACTGATAGGCATTATTTATTTTGCACAGCATACATACCTCAAGCCCATATACATATGTTTATTGATATGATTATAGCTTTGATAAACTCATGGAATAATATTAGAGTAATACCACAAACTTGAGTTTCTACTTATAGTTATGATGGCTGCTAGAGAAATTGTTTGATCGATAACAAAACTCCTTGGAAACGATTTGAAATATTGTAAAGCGACTATCAACCTACTACTGTGGTGGCCTATGTCAATTGGTTTATCTGTCGTTAGCTCTTGATCTGATCTCATACGAGATACAATATTAACATAATTGTAATAAATCTTTTGTAAAAGAATCATGAGCTTTTATAGTAATATGATTGGTCAGAAATTATATTCTGTTATCCATTCTGCAGTTATAGGATTTATTGATTAGGTATCTACTATTATCATCAATGTCGTTCATACAAAGTTACCACAGCTCTCACCTTTGATCAAAACATGTATCCAAATTTATTCAAAAAATTTGATCAAATTGATAAATACAATGATCAATCAAAGGCCGATAACACCTCTTCTTCCACCTCTTCGTCAAGCGCTCCATCCACCACCACAAGCGAAGGTATTAACAATTTCAGAACTATTTTAATTGGATTGTGAAAGTTCCTTAATTTATCAGAGTTTATATTATGCAGATTTCTTGCATTGAGTATAAATTATAGGCTCGCTGTATCTGCAAGAACCTGTTCAAGAGAATACGGCTTCTATCGGGACCAAAGCTCCTAATTCTGTTACAAACTCGAAGATATCATCATTCCCCTTTTCGTCATTTAATTTACCATCGAGCCCTCGGAGCATGGAATCATCAGCGTTAAAGTCATCGTCTGGTATGTACGTCAAAAGGCTACCCGAAAGACTCCAGCGTCTTCAGGACGAGAAGAAATGTCCAGAACTATCTGTACAGATGTTCTTTGATTTTATGCGGACCGCTTATCAAGTGAATGTTAGTTTCGAAGAGCTAGCGAGCACCTTATCTGCGAAGAGCGAAATTGATTGGACAAAATTGGCAAAAACTGATTTGATCTCGCAAACGACATCAGAATCTGACGAAGGTGATGCTAACGCGGAATCAAACTCGAATGTGAAAGAGGTTAAAGGTACGGTCATCGAAGAGATAAGAGGCATGGAATCTGAGGAGCTGAATAACGACAAGGTGCCTGAGATCGAAGACGCGATTAGGACAGTATTAGGCAAGAACGAGAATCTAGAATCTTCCCCAAATGTTATTTCACAGACAAAGCACCGCCGGCTTAACTTAAGAAAGTATCACAATTCACAAAAGCCAGCAACGCAAATAATATCGGTGACAGAGGAGCCGCCACCAGCAGAATATGGTGAAAGAAAAGAGGTAAAAAAGGGTGAAGTGGTACAAGAACAGCAAAATCAATCTCCACAGATATGTACTACGAAGAAAACTACAATTCCTATGGCTGAAGCGTTTACAGAACACAAGGAACAACTGTTAGCTAAAATTATGAAAAGAAAGTTAGGAGATATTCTCCACGAAGGAGTGCTGGACTCAGTATTGCCATACATGCTTCCTAAACCCGTCTTCTCTCAACCTGTGATAAAAAAATCCATTACCAATACAGACGTTAAGAAAACTTCTGTGTCAGCTGTTAATATTGACAGCCGATTAACTCCGACCATTAATAAGGACAAGGAAAAAGAGAAACATAAGTATCGAAGAAAATCTTTCGAGTAAGTCTATCATACTCTTCAATTTTGTTAGATTCTGAAAGCCATTTTAATAAAATTGCATAAGACTTTCATAAAAGGAATTAACTGCAGAACTCAGCTTATATGATGTTTTTTGTTAATGTTATTTCCAACTATGCATTCGATTTCATAAACCAAGGTAATAAATTAGGTAAAAAGAATGTTTGGAAGGTGCTAAATGAATGGTGTGTTCCGCAGTAACGAAGTGGAAATCCATGTCTGCGACGAGGCAAAGAATATAAAGAAAGACTTTAGATGTCCGCAAAAATTGTTAGTCCAGAAAATGTGCTACTTTGCAGACGTAACTGCGGGTCAAAAGCTTGAAGAGATGGACATATCTGTTCATTGTGACATTGTTATTTTTGACTGGCTTATGCGCTGGGTCAAAAAGGATATCATCAAAAAATCCGAATGGCCTGTTTTCGAGGCAAACAATGTTATCCCAATAATGGTATCTGCCTCATTTCTTCAGATGGAACCACTTCTACAAGATTGTCTCGTTTACTGTCATAACAACATGTCCGAGGTTCTCAAAACTTCTGCTATCTTAACTTGTTTGAACGATAATCTTCTCACAAGGTTTGTTTCATTATGAAGAAATCCTTTTCAATGCCTAAATCTCTGATGCAGATTGAAATTGTATGAAAGAATTCAATAACTGTTTACTGAAAGGACAAATTTTTCTGGCTTCCAGACTGGCGATGCTATTTACCAACGTGGATGTTGAGTTATTGAAGGACAAAAAAGACAAAGTCCAAAGCCGTCTCTTTTGCAAATTAATAGTTTCACTAGCTGATAGCACACCCGATAATAAACGTGGTCACTACAGTTCGTTAGCAACATTATTTAAGTGTGGAAAATGCGGTAAAAATGTTGTCAGATCGATATCTGACGCTATACCCTGCGTTCCGAGTGCTATGAGACTAGATACTAATGGAAATATCCACAGTATGCATACAAGGTATCAATAATTAAGAATATTTCTCTGTATTCTTTTCATTTTTAGGATTGTCATCCATAGATGACATATAACTTCTCTGTCTACATCAAATTTAATTATTCAATTTTGGCTGTGATACTTGCCTCCATAGGGACATGTCTTGGACTCTAAATGACTACATCGTTACTCTTCGCGGGGAATTGCGTTCTTGGAGAAAGGTCTACTGGCGTTTATGGGGCGATTGTCACTTCCTCTTGTGCAGACAGTGTGGAATTTATTTTCCAGTTCATCAAGTCGACTGGTGTTGTTATCATCCAGAAATTCCACAATTCTTTGCCAATGAACAGCAAAGATCATCGCCGTTTCCACTCGGCAGATATCCTTGCTGTAGTCAACGAGCTTACAGGTTCGAGACACTCGCTAATCAGGAAGGATGTCGATTCAAGGTATACCTGAATTATTAAAGAATCTAATGAGCTCCATATTCAATACTACTTGGCACAAACTGAAGGCGTACAGTGTTTCATTTCAAAAATATGTATATTTCATTTACACATCATATCTGGTAAGAGCGTTCAGGTGATAAGATGAAGCCAATTAAAATGAACTACTATTTGCAGGAACATATTCCAGCTGTTACATCTGATGCAGAAGAGAATACTTTGAATATATTTTCAACGCACAGAGATGTAGTTGCATTGGAGCCACCGCAGCTTTTTTTCCCAGAAAAAATAACGAGATTAGTAGCCAGAGATCCGAATTTAGAACCAGGAAAATTGGCCTGCAAAGAAACCATGTGGTGGGACGGCATCGAGCTCGTACCTCCAAGATCTAAGCTGGGACTACTAGGTAAAAAATTTACATCACAAACTGCGGAAAACTCGCATATTAGTTGGTTTTAGAATTGTATTCAACGTGCTATTTTATTTCAGGAAAAATCTGGTGTGGTTCAGGGCTTCGGCAGGCATGCCATGCGCCAGATTCGATGAAATCGTCTCGCAAAATGAGAAGACAAACGTCTCAAATGACAGATACTTCATCTCCAGGGTCTTCAATCGCAGGTAGTGAGGATGAGGACGGTGCAACAGGTTGTGGTGAGAGCAGCGCTGACGACGATACTGATAACAGTGAAGAATCTCATGCATGGCCACCGCTTAGGCAGGTCAGAAAATTCAAACGGAAGACCAGATATTATGCTGCAAAAAGGTAGCCACTTTTAAAGCTAACATTTCTCTGTCTAATATTGTTGAATACAAATTATATACGATTATTGATCATTGTAATTTGGTTTTGATCTTGCTTAACGCAGAAGCGATGGTGGGCGATCTTGGAGTGCTAACTTGACAGTAAGATACAACCAAGATAATCAAAGGGACTTTGAAGAACGAGCGGCAATTCAAATGGCCGCTCTCCTGACGAAGAGGACATCTGCTGAATGCGGAACTCTCCCTCGTGCTCATACTCACAATAGGCAGCATGCTCATATTTCGAGTCACAATCAACCAATTGGTATGATTTATGGTCCCTAGTGTTTCTAGTTGATAATGATAATAATTATATCTTGATATTATTTAAAGATTTCCTCTTATGTTATAGGTGGAACCTATGTAAGATTAGAGGCTGAATTTCGTGAGCAGTTAGCTCAAACCTATAAATGCAAGAATTCGTCCCAATCCAAAGGGTCGGCACGTATCAAGTCCTCTAAAATGCTGCAGTAAAGTTTCATGTGAGATGAATATACTGTGTAGATAGTTTTTTTTTTATAGTTATTCTGTACTCGTTGAATTGTTCACATCGTATTTACGCACCAATTAGACATTGGGAACCGTTTTTATGATGATGATTTTGAGTTAGACAGAGTTTGGTTGCTAGAGGTATAAAGCCAGTAAGATATAATTGCACAAAAGCAAGTAATCAGTGAAACGAGATTCATAACTGGTTAGAGCAAAATTTGGTTGTTGAAAGTTTAGAAGTTTGCACAACAAAATGGTTGCAATTGAAAGAATATCTCTTTCGTTATGAATCAGTACAAAATTAGATATTTATTGAACAAGGCCAGTAGCACTGGCATGAAAAAATAAAGAATACAAAAACACATATATGGCATGACACAGTCACAAAAATAAAACTATCAAAGTTTGGTCCCATAACTAAGACTGGCGTACTTAGGTAATAAGTTTGAACATTGTTTGGATGAAAATCGGTAACTCAGTTTTCATATTTTCATGACTTTTTTTTTGACATTTTTTTTCCGACTGATGATTTGATGGTTTCAGTTTTCACGGGAGCTTGGTTCTTTGGCATCAAGTCGCTCCTGTCCAAGAGCGCGTCGAGTTCTTTGTGTGTGAAAACTAGAAGGAAGAAAAAGAGAAGAATCATGCTAGGTTTTGCTTTACCTTTCAACCGGAATTTCGGTCAATCTTATTCTCGATCTTTTCATTGAACTAATTTAACACCTGCATTGCTCGGTCAAGAATATCCATAAATATTGAAAAAAGGTGAAGGTTTTCAATGTACTCAAAGCCAATGAACTTACCATCGTTTTCTGACCTAACAACGTGATTCACACTACTTTCTAGCAGCTGTCTAAGTTTAATTAGGTTGTCAACATTTCTCAAGTTGAGGCTGAGCTCCTCAGATATGACCATCTTTTCTAATTTCCGTTTTGCTTCAGCCCTGTAAATTATTCTTTCATCTATAGTTCCTTTGGTGCATAACTTGTACACAACAACAGGCCGCGTTTGACCAATTCTGTGACAACGTGCCATAGCTTGTATGTCCGCTTGAGGATTCTGTAAGCCCATAATTCTTAATTATTCATCGATTCTACATCTTAAATGCACGTTATCACAATATTTGAAGATTCATATTGTATTAAGCCACGTGTTAAAAAATATACAATGTACATTCAAGATGTTATCGAAATAAAATCCTGTTACTTGATACAAGTATTTTTTATCTATCTATGTATAAAAATAATATATCCCTGAACAATTGATAACATGTTAATGAAAAAGGTACCCAATCGCTATCGTAAATGATGACTGTGTCTGCAGCAGTAAGATTTAGCCCGACTCCTCCGGCTCTAGTAGATATAAGAAAAATGAATATATCCGGATCAGAGTTGAAGGCTTTAATGCTTTCCTTTCTATCTTCGATTTTTGATCTGCCATCCAATCGCACATAATTATAGGGTCTCATTTCTAGATAATCTTCAATCATGTCTAAGATCATGACCATTGTAGAAAACAGAAGTACTTTGTGACCACGGGCTTTTAACTTTTTCAACATCGCGTCGAGGACTAGAAGTTTTCCTGAACTTTTGATAAGGTCTTCGTCGATTTTTGGCAAACCAGCACTGTTCAATGGGCAGTGAACCAGGTACGGATGATTAACTATCTTTCTGTACATCACATCTAGAGAAGAAAAATGTGATATTAAATATTGCATTTTCTGCAGGCATTATACACGTTTCAGAAACGTTTAATACTCACCTCTGTGTCTGAAATTAATGCGAATAAGAAATTCTCGATTTCTATCATCCACGTCCCCATATTGTTTCCACATGGATATAGAGGTGCTTTCAACTTCAATTCTCTTTTTCCAGCTATTCATATCGTCGTCATCAATTGATGTCGTTGACTCAAAAGACGCATTACTGCTACTGTCTGATATGTATTGAGCAAGATCAGTTCTAAGCCTACATGCTCTTTTAGGTCTTGCTCCATCCACGTCAGGTATAATAAGACTTTTTGGTTCGATTTTACTCACAGTTGCAATATCGCGGTTCAATACTGCTTTGTATAAACTATGTTGCAGCTCCGTCAATGGAGCGTAAACAACCACTTCCTTTCTCCCAGGAATTTCCAAGCAGACATCTGACTTCAGACGCCTAAGCATAAACGGTTTCAATATTTCTCTTAGGCTTGACAACACGTGCTTTTCCGCTTCCTGCTTAAGAATTCTTTTAGTTCCTTCATCATTTTGCAACTCTTTAGCGTCAAACCAAGCTTCAAAGACTGCTAAATCATTGAAAATTTCTGGTAACAAGAAATTCAATAAGGACCACAATTCTGATAAGTTATTTTGGAGAGGGGTACCAGTCAGTAGTAAACGGTTCATCGATTGACACTGCTTCAGGACTCTGAGAAATATAATAAACCAACAATAAATTAGGAATGAGTCCTCAAATGAGGTAGAGCAGTTATTATTAAGGGGGTACACACGTCTTAGCGTCTAGAAATATTGATATATTTTCCTCTGTGATAATGGTGAAGTCCAGTCATATTCAATTTATTTAGTCAAAATTTCTAGACTCTAGAATGCATATGCCCTCTTAATATGATTATGATAATACTGACTGTAATAATTGGCATTTATGGTTTTTTATTCTGTGTCCCTCATCAATAATGATATATCTCCATTGCTGCTTCCTGAGAAAAGAAGCTTCCCACATAGGTATTTCATAAGTAGTTATAACGACAGGTTGGGTTCTATATCCGTCAACGTTAGTTTGTTTTGTAATTTTTTGATACATTTTTTTTCTGTCCTCATTTGGTCCGTGGAATAAAACGATCGGTAATTTTGGGGCAAAATTTTCAAACTCCATTATCCAGTTAGGAAGAGTTGATAGCGGTGCAATTATTAAATAAGGACCTGGAATCTTTTTTTCTACGAGATGACAAATCAGCGCTATAACTTGAATAGTTTTCCCCAGACCCATCTCGTCCGCCAATATACCGTTAACTCCATTCTCATAAAGTACTGTCAGCCATTTCAACCCTTCGATTTGATAGTCTCGTAATGTACCAACGAAATACTTCAGTTTTATTGTCTCAGCATCTTTTGCTTTGTTTATTGGCTCACTTTCCTCAACTCCTGCATTCAATTCATCAGATATTTCTTCTTGACTGAGATTCAGCTTCCTTTTTTCTTCTACCTTATCTTTCACCTAGATAAAAAAACAGAATAAAAAGGAAATAAGTCTTCTATAAATGGAGATAAAAACAGCAATAAAATCCAAGAAAACAGTTAGAACATGAAACATTATAATAATATTTTATTTCATCGATTAACGCAGACTTTCATACATAATGCAATGTAATAATAATCCGTACAAATAAAAGGCAGCTATAAATAGTCCTATGTAAAGACCTAGAGGAGCTAAGAGAATGGTGTATCTAGGGAGACTCACATCTTTTATAGAAACGTATTCTCTAATATCGTAATTTTGTTTTTCAATTTCCAATTTTTTGTTCTTTTTATTAGGCGGGGAATTTTCATCAGTTATTTTTCCCTTCCGTTTGTCCGCAGGTTTCTTTGAATTTTTTTTCAAATTTTCATCAATCTTTTGAACCAAATAAGAAGAGTAAAACTGGCTTCGATCTAGCAGATGCATCAATCTCTTGTAACGCTGATCCCTAACTTGTTGATTATACTCCTCGTCAGCTAGACGTTTGCTTTCCTCTTCTGCTTCCCTCTTCCGCTTTCTTTCTGCAATTTGTTCTTCGTCTTGGAATGGCTCTGTGTTCATTTTGACATCGTCAGTAATTTTACTCGACGATTCTTCGACTTTTATCGGCATTTCTAAGCGTTAAAAAAGTAAAATAAAATAGAAAACCGAGGTTAAATAGGATGCAAATTTTCGGAAATTTTGAAACACATTTGACAAATACTTTTAACAAAAATTGAACTAGAATTTTCCATGTTTACAAGTCGTAATAAATCACCTTGTTCAGAAGATGAAGCGATACCGAAAATTCGGGTGATTGTAGAAAAAATTTGTAGTTCTATGGGATACAAAAACTGTTTATACATGACTAGAGAGATTTAAACGGAATAACCGTCGAAATATGTAAACAATTTTCTCTGTCAATAAATGCAGGCCATTTTTAATTCCGAGTATTTGAATAATCTCTGTTTCTCGCCGGTGTTCGATTGTTGTTAAAGCGGTGTCTACTTTGTTTGAAACTCAAGAAATATACTTTGATTCTTACCTGTGCCTGCAACGGATCCAGAAATGCTAGCAAAACCAGAATCGTCGGCGGTTCCAACGTACTCAAGATTTAGAATGAGATCTTCTGCCACTTCTGTGGTGTACTCGGTTTTAGCTTTAACACTCATGGTGATTTTATGATGAAAACTTTAAACTCAGACAATTCGACTTAACGAATATTAACACAAATAAATGAACCTCGCGAGGTAGACATGCCATACTCATCGCCGGCGACCCAGCAAAGTGTGATCCCGCCAATTCAGGAGTCACGTGTCACACAAAGAGGACTGTGACGTCATTCCGGAATTATTTTGGATAGATATTAACCAATCATAACCCTGCATTTTTGGTTCTATCCGGGTCGGCTTTCAAAGAAGATATTTCAAGGATATCAACTCAGTCTTTTTTCACCGTTTTAGCAAATTATGTAATAATAGGGTAGATGTACGACCTTGGAAAAAAGGTATTTTCATGAGAAGAAATTAATAAAGACCCTCAATAATTATGAAATGTATTACTTGTTCATATATCTTTATTTGGTTTGTAATTAATAATTTCGTAATATATAAAATTGTTTTCACTGCATATTTCTTTCGTGAAAATGAAGAATTTATTTATTTTTCAACAAGCGATTTCTTACATTTTTTGGCTATCAGGTCCATATGTAGATAGAAGCACTTATCCTCAGCTGATTTACATGGAAATCGAATATAACTTAATCAGATTCTTCAGGAATTAGTATCAGTTCTTCGAGACGTTATGGCCCCAGAGTAAATGTTTTATTCTGATCAGATATACTTAGGCAAGAAATTAAAATATTTTATGCATCAGCCATTTACAAATAATACGTCGAAGATCGCAAATTGAAATTAACGTCAAAGAAACGGAGAGGTAAAGGAGAAGATGAAAATGTGTGGAAATGAAGAGTCTTACAGATACGATCATTTTTCAATTTTTTATTTGTCCCATATGTACAACACTGTTGTGAAATACACATAAATGATGTATAAGATGGGTTTAGAATTTCATTCTGTGGGGGTACTGGCTGCTTCGAAGACCAAACATTGCTGACAAATAAGTGAAGAGCAATTTTTTGTCTTGGTGTTTCTTAATGGCTCCAATAACTAGTTTATCCACAGTTTTCTGGTCGATTTTCCTCTGCTCGGAAGGTTTGTAGTCTACTTTCTTTGTGCTGAAAATATCCCCCTCCTCTTTCTTGGCACGCTTGTTGTGTGTCCTCTTGTAATATTCATCCTTTACTACTTCTTTAGGCAGCTTTACGTCGGACAGATCGATCTTCGTTGATGTTGCAATCACGTAATTCTGGCTGACACGACGCAGAGGACAAGCATTGATCAGGAATGGACCTGCAAAACATTGATTTCATTATATTTGGATCATTAAATCTTCGTGAAAAAGAGGAATCAATAGAAACGAGACAAGGAAACTGCCTTCAAGTAATAAACTTGACTATTCAATTAATTTGCCGTACATATGAAGCCTAAGTGTGACTAAAAAGCTTAGAATTCAGGGCGTTGAGCTTATTGGAACTATCCGAAGTGAGAAGGTCTTCTCCGTGGCAAAGCATTAAACTTTTTTGAAAATGTAGACTCACCAGTTACCAACAGAAGACCACTTTTCAATTGCTTCAGAAGAACGACTCGCTTTCCCTTATGGGGTCCAGCCAAGAGAATCAAAATTGTACCAGGAGTGAGGCTGGGCCTAAGTCTGCGAACGTGTTCACGGAAAGTTTTCTTAGCATGGTGAACAGTAACTGGATCAGCAGTAGGATAGTTCTTCCTCCTCTTCTTGAGTAGAACCAATCTAGTGCCTCCATTTTTCTCGCCACCAATCTTCTTCTCAATGGTAATGGGCTTCTTCGGCTTTACCTGTAATATAATCAAGCATTTGAAACGTCTCGAATGCAATATATGAGGAGAGAGGTTACAGGTATTTGAAAAAAAATTCAACAAATCATAATAATAACAGAAATAATATTAATAGTGCTGAATTATTTAGTGGGACATGAAACCCAAAGGATCTCTCAAAGTCCTTTTGCCAAATTTCCTTTTGAGAGAAGACTTGAAATTTGAATTCTGTACAGAAAATTCTCGACATCATGTGATGTGCTTTGAAATGTATCTGGTACGGCTACACAAATATCATCATTTTTCATATTTTTGCAGATATTTGGAACAAATTCATGTGGGATTTTTGTTAACAGACTTTATTGCAAGGCGTTAATCTTATGAGTATGAGGTTTCCTGAAATATGACAAAAACTCTGATTCTCTTGTCAAATATCCTAAGACTTCAGTGATAATTGGGAAAGATTTATTTGAAATGTTTAAATCAAAACTAAAATTGACTAAATCTTTATATCGTGGTTAATAGTTAAATTGGTAAAGAAAATTCTAATCTTGGCTGAAGAGATGATGTGATTTTTATCATCATAGTGGCTATAGACTGAATTAGCAAATAAAAACTTGGTGACAATTAAGAAGAGCAGTGAAGAGTATTTAGAACAGTAATAAAGTGTTGCGGCTTCACACCCAATTTGTTTAATATAAACAACAAATCGGTTGGTAATTTCATCGCGTTAGTTTTCCTTTCAATAAATGATGAGACTGCAGAGTGCGAGAATCACCTTGGATCAGAAAGGACCGTGGTAGATGAATAAGACAAATTTTAAAACAGACCGGGAAAATCAAAAGTTCTGAAAACAACTTACGGTTTTCTCTGTCTTCTTGTCTACGAACTTGTAAATAGCCTTTTTGTGGTACATTCGGGTACGGCTGAACCTGTAGACTCCATTGCCTAAGTCTCGGTTGCGTGCTTTTCCACGAGGTTTACGTGCCTCTTTTTTGGCTTCAGTAGCCGCCGGTTTGGCCGGAGCCGTCGCTTTAGTATCCACCATCTGAAACGATCATTCAGCTCAATTTCACCCGTCGAATAATTAGACTTTAAACAAGAAATAATACGATATCTAATTTCACAAAGTATTCATATTCACGCTTAGATTGGTTAGATTTGAGTCACAACTAAGGAGTAGGTTGAAGGTTATGTTTGGTTAGGAAATTAAGACAGTAGCCGAATTTTTGATCGATTTTTGAAACTATTATCTAATTTATGATTTGGAATTATATGACGGGACGTAAGGAGCTGTTTGAAATGTTGATGGAATAGTAGCGCGAGAAAAAGGAGCATGCGAGTAAAGTAAACAGGGTTAAATGTGGAAGGGACGTATCGTCGCCCGTGTCAAGACATGCGATATAAACATATCAATGTTTGACAGTTAAAATGTAATAATTTATAAAAATATACCGCGGAAGATGAACTAGAAGTATTAAGCTATTGTTATTTGAGAATTTCCGGGGAGTAGATGCACTGAAAAATATGGATTAATTGGATTTTATAAACAATATTATTTCCGAGGATACTTACGTCGATGCCAGCGGATGGTTGAAAGAGCCTCCATCTGTCGGACGAGTAGGGAAATAATTTTGAGCCGAGCACACGCTTCCGGTAGCTGAAAACGACGCGAGTGGTTTTTAAAAGCACATGCATAGGGCATTCCTCAGCAAAATGCCTGGCGAATAGGTTCACGATTTTTAATTACCGAATAAGGAATTTAGAAGACCGGTAGACATGCGGGTAAGAAATAAACCGGCGTATTATTCATTGAAGAAATTAATTACATTCTTTCATCGAACGGACACATCTTTATTTTAACATTGATTCAGTTATACAGAAGAATCTAATCGCCTAGCGATTTGGCACGGAATACCCTATACATTTTGATCGTGAAGTTAGCTCGAATCACCGTTAGGATCACGATCGTCGCTTCTTTCTTTGTGAAGTTTCTATTCAGCGATTAGTCATTCGCGATTCAGTTCAGTGACGACTCCGAAACGGTAGAAGCAGGTTATCGGCGGTTCGGGAGCCGCGCACTCTCATCACTCGCGTCACATCGTGTCGCTGTCATAAGGCGGCTGTCAAGTGTCATTCAGAGTTGACGATGGCTTCGTCCCCGAGAGATACTCAATCTGCAGATGGGTATCAGCGCTTCGATGATGAGCCAAATGTCACGTTACGTTTGGAGGGATCCTACGGAGCTAGTCCAAGTAAGCAATTTGAAATAAAGGCATCAATCCTTTCGTCATAGATCGAAGGAATTCGCCGAAACGGAAAATAATTGTTTCACGAACTGAATTACTAATTTTTGGGAATATAAATGATCAAAATCTGCATAAACAGAGAAAGCTAGATACTATTATTTATCGATGTTTTCAGAAAATCGAAACAATTAATTTACTAATATTTATTTAATTTTTTAAGTTATGTATACAAACGTATAAAAAGTGACAATACGTTGGTAAAAGATCGAAGAATTTCTATAGTCCTTTTTTTATGACCTTGTCCTTCGGTTTTTATTCAAGTCTACTTTAAAAAAAAAATCAACAAATCGTTTAAATGAACACTAATATTAATACAACTTCTACCATTGACTAATTTTTCTGTATATCACATTTCAATTTATCATTATTGCCTTGTAAATCTCTGTAAAAGTTGCACATTTTTTCTGCACATATAGCTAAATCTATAGAATCTTTTATAGCTGCAGTAGTTATCATCATCATTATCATTATTTTCGTTATTTTTATCCCTCTACAAAAGCTTTAACATGTATCTTGATTAGCTTGCGACAATTATTACCTGAATTATCTATAGCCTTCTTCTTTTTCTTTTTCTTCTTATTGTTAACATTAATGTTTCAATGTTATGTGATGATTTTTGTTTACTTAATTATCCTGAAAATTTTTCTTGGAATAAAACTTGCATATACTACTCATTCTCAAATATAAAACATACAATATGACATCATCTCATACCACCACCCACATCGCATCACCACGGATGTAGGTATAAGGAGATCATAGATATTCAGAAAAATAATGATCATGCATCACATCATGTTATATTGACATACAGTTGCCTCAAGCTCAGATTTTCTAAAAGAATCTTTTGATTTGACCTAATTTATTTTGAAATCAATTGCTACAATTTGAAAAATGACTATCTACGAAACTTTTAGCTTAGCAAATTACTTGTAGAAACGTAAAACTAAATTCAAGATCTCAGTATTAAATAGTAATCGCAGCTTTTTTACAAATTTATGCTCTGTGTTAAATTTTTACTGGATATCAACGTAGTGTGTTTAATAGTCATTTAGTAAACCTTCTTTTCATGCAAGAGTGTCCTAATTCCCTATTTAAAGCTTTTATATTTATCCTTTTGTGTATCGGGAGAAACGGTGGCTGGTATTAAAATTTAAAATCATTTGATTATTTTCTTTCGCAACCTATGCGACGATTTAACTTGCCGAACATCATGGAAATCTTCTACCAGTGCACTCAACTTTGGAGAAAGGCTTCAGCTGCTAACGCATGCTCGTCTCACTCCTTCTGGGTGCTTTAAATTTGTTTTCTAGAATATGGGTCTATGTTGTCTTGCGCTTCTTCAGACGGCAGAATCAGGATGACTCCGAGGCAAAATCTCGATACACCTAATGAAGTCGGGCACAGAATTGGTGCCGGAGCAGCAGACGCAGACGGAATATCGGAAAATGCTGCATTGGCGAGATACGCAGTTGGCTTGGACACGGATATGCATTGGGAAATGAATTATCATGAAGCCGCTATATTTCTCGAGGTGATTCACAGCTGTAATATCACATCAGAGCAGAGAGTCAATAATTTAATATCATCCTACCTTGATGAAATGTTTCTAAACAGGAAGGAAGAAATAATGAGAAGTTTGATTCGCACCCCAGACATCCGGAGGATTTGCCAGCTTATCTTCTTGTGCATAACAGCTGGTATTACGGCCTCGACCTATTGACTTCTCTAATACTGTTAGCCTTAGCTTTTGTGGAAGAGCCAGCTGTGCCTCTTTTTCAGGTGAGCAACAAGTCATTTAGATCCGTCAACATTTTTACTGTGTAAAAGTGAACTGAAGGTAGCAATATTCATATAATTATGTAAGTCTCATTGCCAAATTAATTTGTTAGTTAGCTAAAAGCTCACAGAAATAGAATGCCTAGATAAGATATGGTAACTATCTGACGAAGTTACTTGTGTACATATAGACACAGTTGTGCATATAAATTGAATTCAACTTGTTAGGGTTGATAATTTAGACATAAAGTATTATTCAGAGTTTCCTCAAACTTAAACCATTTCTTGTAATACTTAGCCCTTATGGCATTCGCCTTTGATCTGTTTGATTTAATATTTCTTATCTGAAATTGTAGATGGAGGTCACTTCTAATGTAAAGGCATTTGTTTTTCTTATTCAGCTACCGGTCTGGGCACATGGATCTATAGAGCTTTTAGCTCTAATCATAATTGGAATAGAATTAGCCTTGAAGTTGAGGTGGATAGGATGGGGAACAATTTTGAAACACAAACGCACGATGATTAAGGTATGTTCATGTTTACTACTTTTCACATATAGCTTCTATAATGCCTTGAATACCACTGTAAATATTCGCGACAATCATATTTTCGATGGTGTAGGTGTAACATGGTGATTTTCTATGATTTAATGTCCATATTTCAAGCCTCTGTCCTTCACTTTATAGTACAGCTTATAGCCCTTATGTAACACGAGGTGCGTACAAAGTAATAAGCGTTAATAAGCTTTATATTGATACCAGACTAATCCGGTATAAAGCTGACTTGGGAAACATGGGATTACTATTTACATAATGCATCAACAACTCGCTTGGCAGTACATATAAATATAGTATAATTGATTCAGAAGATATAAATCCATCTCAAATATGTAATCTGGGATATAATGAAGTATAGTATTTGTTATTCGCTTGATTAGGATTCACGCAGAATAAATCTACCATAATTCCTGGTAAATATTAGATTAGGTCTTATACACTTGTTCTAAAAGTAAAGTAGTTAGGTAATAAAAAGTTCCCAGATATTCATTCACCTTTTTTGTTATCTTTGGTCTTATAATGTTATTCAACTCGATAGTTGAGTAACCGCTTGACCAGTCGTTGTGGTTTAATTATTATCTTAATTGCAGAATAAAATAACTAAGAAATAATTGCGTGCTACATACTGAAAGACAATATATCATACTTAGAGTTGGAACTAATTAGCATACGTTTTGTAATACATATAGGAATGATATCAGTGCGCTTGTACTCACTCGAGTCATCTGGCTTCTCTTGGGCAATGCACTCTGCAATATCAGGATATACCTCATTTAAGTCGTGAACACTTTGTCAGAATCAATTGAGAAAGACAATTTTTGGTTCTTTTATTTCAAAAACACTTTTTTAAACAGGTGGTTTCTAATAATATTTGAAAAAAAAATGCTCACAGAATTATATTTATCATCAAAGCATGATGACTTGAAGTTCTAAAGGTTGAAGCTGTTGATAGATTATAAATGAACTATAAATACCGCATCATTCCATACACAGTTCCACCAAATTATCAGACTTCTATAAATTGCGAAATAAATGTTAATAATCTTCTTTCAAGTGCATGTTTTATTACATTACAGTGTATGACGTTGGCTATTATGTTTGTGGAAGCAATGACTGTATTGGTACGACAATCTTCCCATTTTAGAGTGACTCGGGCTCTCAGACCAATATTCTTAGTGGATACAAAGTATTGCGGTGGCGTAAGGAGATTCATTAGGCAGATATTACAAACTCTACCACCAATAATAGATATGCTGGGGCTGCTATTATTTTTTATTATCACATACATGGTCCTTGGATACTACATGTTCTCTGAGATGAACAGAAATTTTGCAACTTTGCAGGACAGCTTTGTTAGCTTGTTCGTCCTACTTACCACTGCTAAGTAAGTCGGGAGCTCTAGGGTATTTGGGTACTAGGGTATTACTTTGAGATATAAGTAAATTATAATTAATGTTATTAATATATAAATAGTTTTATCCAAGCTCGGAAGGAATATTTCACAGTTATTTGATAATTGAATTATTTAGAACTGCTCTTCATAGCACGATTTAAAATGCTTGGCAAATATTATTCATTTTCGTAGTTTATCAATTAATAAATTGTGAAAATATTCAGCTTTCCAGATGTGATGATGCCGTCCTATTCTAGAAACAAATGGTATGCAATTTACTTTGTTTCTTACCTATGTACAATGTTGTACGTCATGATGAACCTGATGTTGGCTGTAGTCAATGAAACTTTCACAACGGCAGAACGAGACAAGTTCAAAAAACTATTACTTCATAAACGAAGAGCCTGTCAACATGCTTTTAAATTGCTTGTTTCAAAGCAGAATCCTGACAAGATGCAATTTAGACAATTCAGGGGGTTGATGCGATACTACGCTCCACACAAGTGTAATCCTTTACAGTATTCAGTTATTAAAATGCAATGCTTTTATTTTTAATCATCTCTCTCACCCAAAGATTAGTCTCTCTACTGATTATATACACAAAAAGAAGAAATTATCAATAAAAGTCTATAGCATATTGAAATAGAATATCAGGATTCTTAATGAATAATAAACATTGGATAAAACCGTTAATCTGCACATGTAAATTAATCTGTCTGACGAAGTATTAGACAAAGAGTAATAAATCAATCGATGGAAACGCTTATGACAATAATGTTAACAACATTTAGCAACCAGAGATGTGATTTTGATGTTCCGACATATGAATGTGGCCGGCAGTGGTACCTTGAGTTCTGATGAATTTGTTGAAGTTTATGATGCTACAACACTTCAATGGGATGCGGCATATTCAAGTATTCCATGGTACCATGCTGCCTGGCAGCCTTTACAAATCCTCTGCAAAGGGGCTCATGCAGCAATTGTATGGCCATACTTTGAAACAGTCGTTTGTAAGTAGATTTGAAGAGAAAATATCCATCATAGGATCGCAACGATAAGACAATGCTCTTGTTTAGATGGAATAATTATCGGAAACGGTGTAGCTATGGTAATCAGACTTATCGAACCATCTATGAGTGTGCAAGAGTCTGCCTGTGCGTTTGCTGCCAGTTGGGATACGTTCCTATTTGTATCATGTGAGTCTCTTAAGAATTTTATTGAACTGATCATTTGATTCTCAATAATGCAAATGTCTGATCTTCTCTCCTCTCTTTCAGTATTCCTGTTGGAAGCATTCATAAAAGTTTTGGGATTGGGTACTAGGCAATACTTGAATTCCGGTTGGAATCTCTTTGATTTAGGTGCATCGGTTTCTACTCTAGGAGCTGGATTTTGTCTGTTATTATTTCCAGGAAATACGTTTCTCGTTGTAGTGAGACCATTGAGACTATTAAGACTGTTTAAAATAAAGAAGAGATACAGAGATGTGTTTGGTACGCTGGTAATATTGTCCCCTTTGATGTGTTCTACTGCGATTGTGATGTTGGTACTTTATTACTTCTTTGCAATAATCGGTATGGAATTATTCGCCGGATATGATATGCGCAATTGTTGTATGTGAGTAGATTTCCATATAAGAAATTAACAAAGATAACATTAAAACAACTCCAATGATTACATTTCAATATTCTGTTTTATTGTTCTACAGTAACACAACGGTTGAAGATTTCTACAAATATTCAGTGAATGAAAGTACAGCCTTGGGTTATTATTACCTGAATACTTTCGACAATCTGATGGCTAGCGGGATGACTTTGTTCGAATTAACGGTTGTAAACAATTGGTTTATATTGATGAATGCTTATGCATTCAGTGTTGGACTTTACACTAGAGTGTACTTCATGGTCTTTTACCTTTTTACAATGATCGTGCTGACTATTGTAGTCTCCAGTTTCCTAGAGGCATTCAGATTCAGAATTCAATACAAAAGGTCAACAACCAAACGAGATGGTATGTACTACATACGTGGTAAAAAACACGTTATCCCATATTTTTCTTGAAGGTATAAACCGTTACTTATCATTGTTCGAATTAAATTATTGATTCAAAACATCAAGAGCCTTTTAGCTTCTCTTTAATCACTTTTTGATATGGAAATAATAACGATGCCGCTTAATAAGTATTTCTCTTTTTTAAATAGAGGAGAAAATGTTACACGAAGAAGTTGAATTGAGGTGGGATGAGTTGCAATCTGTTGTCCAAGACTTCCAGTTATTAGAGCAGCTGAGATCCACGCTGGTGGTTGGTGTAAGTGAATGTATTTTGTTATCCTGGTGTGTAATGCAAAATTTGTAGACTACTTTTTCAAAGAAGACTTGAAATGATGATAATTCTTGTTTCCTTTTATCAAGGGTATCACTACATTCATCGGATCTCGACCTCGAACTAGAGAAGTTCTTCAGCATAGAATGTACACACACGAAATATACGAGTGGTTAGCAGAGGCAGAAATTGAGGAGAAGAGAACTGGCTCAGGTCCAATAGGCAGCTTTGATGAGCTTGAATCAGGCGATATAATTTTACGCGGTGACCACGTGATATTGAACGGAGAAAGTTTATCCCCGCAACATCAGAACAGCGGCGCAAGTCCCACGTAACCAATTTATAGAAAATAGGTTTTCTTTCTTTACATATTTGTTAAGGAGACAGTTCCTTATCAATGCTTTTAACGGTATTGAAATCCTCTGAAAATTAATGCAAATTCAAATATTATATATTGACAAGTCATGTTGTGGTAGCTATTTGAGACCTTTAGCAGCTACTTTTCTATTTATTTTATTATTCTTATAATCACTATATGCATTATCCATTTGGCAATTGGTGAGCTTTCCAATATTTTACTTTTAACTTATTATTTAACTGGTAATGAACTTAATTAGGTACTTGACTTTGTAGAACAAGGTTCAAAAAGTATCTTGTAACAAAAAATCAAAATATTTCCACAGTATAAGTACGTAGGATGTTATTACCTAGCTTTAGGTATAGAGGTATATTTAGCTTCAGCCTGCATTTGACAATTTGCATGCCCCGAACGAAGTACCGGTGATCCATATACTTTAAAAAAGTATCCAGAAATCTTGTATTACTATTTGGAACAGAAAAAATTTTAGGTGCTTCAAATTATCGAATATCATGTTGCGTAAAGCTTTGCTATTCCCAAACTCTATGACTGTTATAGACCTGCGAAATTGAAGCTTGGACCCAAAATGGATAATTTTCCATAAATGGAAAATATAGTCGTGATAGAAATTGCGTAGTTGTATTCAATAATTAAGTTACTTCGATTCATTTTCGAAAATAATTTCAATTTTTTAAATTAGAACCAGTGTTTAGCGTCGGTAGGCATTAAAGGACTTTTCTACTTAATAACACGAATTTTATTTATCTACTATATCAAGAAGTACTGAAACGTATGAAATACGTAATGAATAAATTCTAGGTCATTTGTTGATACAATATTGTATATAAAAATTTTTTCAATCACTTTCTGTGATTTTATTTTGTGAAATTTTAGATTATTACAGCATTTACAATGGCTGTATCTTCTCTATGTAGGCATTATTTATAATTAGATTTTACCCATTCAATATACACATATAATAACGTTGTGATCGATCGACCATTTAGAAACAGTATTCTAATTATCATGTAGGCTAGATCATACTTTTGAGGTAAAGTATTATAGATGAAAATCGTATTTTCCTACATTCTCAAAAACTTTACTCCGTACTTTTATTTAGAATTAAATATTTTTGTTTAAAACCAGATCTGCGGGTTGTGTCTGAGTTCGAATTCTTTTTTATTTGAAAAACAAAGATTTTATCTCAACTATCATAATATGTGAATTCATTTAAAAATATGTATTCTGACGAGAAGTAACATATTTCTCAGGTGCATTTGAAGAATGAAAATTAATCTCATTTTTTTTGCAACATTAAACTGCGTCAACGAAATTATTCATTCGAACGCCTTTTGATTTCGAAATATTATAGTATATTTATTATTTTTAATATAGTAAGCATAATACAAATGTCATTTAAATTTAATTATTTTATTAACTAAACTTGGCTTCACATTTTACTCTTGTGACTCTAGAGTTACTAAATTGTATTTGACGGCAGCATACCTAACTGTGACTAACGTGTTAAAATTCCATATTGTTACCTGATTTATACTTAATACTATGATGTAGCTAAATTATTAAAGAAATGTGTTTTTTCTTTTGTTGTCAATTTCTTTAGTTGAACAAGATTCGAAGGTTATCCGAATTGGCGATCTTTGAGATGATTGTAAACTATAAAATATTGTACATCAGTATTGTCAGATTCACAATAAAATCATAGTGACCAGAATATTGAACGGAGATAAATATTATTCACCACATAAAAATACCAACATAGTTCTTAGTCTTAAGTATTTAAGATAACTTTTACTACCAAACCATACCAAAATTGAAAGATTCCAAAAGATACTTAAAATTAGAGTAAAACAAAATTGACTGCGAAACTGAATGACCAAGTTGCTAAAAAATCAATATGTCTGGTAAAAATTGTTCTTCAATTTTCGATCTTGACTCCCGGTCCTCCCAAATTTGTAAGAGTAACGCCATATCCCTTTTTCAAGAATGTATTGGAGATTTCTGTTATAGTTTCGTCCTTTGTATCAGGCAGTAGTAGAACATAAGCATATCCACCACCTCCAGCTCCGGTCAGCTTTGCTCTAAGAGAATATTTCCTTGCTTCTGTACAAATATCGTCGATTGTCGGGTGTGAGACTTGACAAGATGCAAGCAGATTTTGATTCACGTCTATCAAGATCTATAATACAATTTTAAAACTTTGATTATCTATTACCTATAATAATAACGGCGTTTAATTACTATTTGCATGATAATTGTACCCATGAACTTACCAGTAATTCTTCATAGAAATCATTCAATTTTGCTGCATCTGTTTCAGCTAGAAGCTTCATTTCCTTGACAATGTTTAGAGCTTCGCGTGATACATTGTCGATAGAACCTAAAATTGGCTCAAAAACCTTTGGATATTTTTCTCTCAGTTTAGCTACTTTTTCTACAAAAGCTTTAGTGCTTCTGGGAACCTTAGTATCCACTAGTAGGACTCTCATACTTTTTGCATCAGTAATTGGTTGCAGTATTTCGTTTTTTCTAAATTCAACTATCGATCCATAAGTGCAAACGGCATTATCAATGCCGGATGGATTACCGTGCATTATTTTCTCACAGTTTAAAGCGTACTTTGATATTTCATCAAGCTGGACTTTGTTCAATGTTGTGGGTAGCTTTTTTTTCAAGTGAACGTAATGAACAAAACAAGTTGTTAGACAAACAGCAAACGATGCGGAACTTCCTAGACCAGAACTAATCGACAACATGGTGTCTATATGTATGCGAGAAGGTGCGATTTTAATTTCTTCAGATTTAAGAATGTTGAACAATAAGAAGAAAAAAGCTTCTAAAGCTAATTTCTGTGCTAGATTAGCGTAGCCAATTCCTTCGACAAAGTCTTGTACATGTTTGTAAAAATGATCAGAATTGTCGTCTATTTTCAATGCGATATCGTTGAAGAAATGATCTTCGACCTTCTTGATCGGCACATTTTTGGACAGATTTATTTTTGGCAATGATAAATAGATATTCAATTGCTCAGAATTCAATTCCTCAAACTCTAAAGTCGTGCGTAAATCCAAACTGCCGGCTAAAGCAGTCTTTCCATAAACTACCGCGTGCTCACCATAGAGAATGAGCTTCCCAGGAGCAGATACCTTGAAGCTGACCATTGTAACAAAGCCTAATGATTATATAGCATATAGAATAACAGGAAGAACTGTAAAAAGTAGAGTAAGTTTTTTTCAACTACTGATATTAATGTTTATTCATCACTGCAACGATATCAACGTAGACACACAGAGTTAAGCTTTCTGTTTTTCCCATTCTTCTGGCGTAAGAGTCTTCTGAGAGAAAGCATGTATCTCTTTTAATTCTTCTTCCAGAATAGAATTGACGAGTCTGCATTCAAACACAAAAGAAATGTTCAATATTTAAGGGCTTTTCAAAAACTGCATCAGATCAAATGGATAATAAAATATTCAATCATCAAACAAAGACTGTACCTGTGCCTTTGTAAAAGAGGCTTTCCCGCAAATGAACTTGAGACCACTAGCACAACAAACTTAGCCCCACAGCCGTCAGATTCGTCCACAACTTCCTGTGATACAAAAAAGGCAGATTGCGTTCACGGAACAATTCAAAGGAAATTTAATTCACAGTCTTTAGATTTGGGTAGGACACCCATTCAATGACGGACAATTGAAATAACAGATTCTACTTTGGCCAGGGATGGTACGCTATCAAGTGATATATGATTGTGATTCAATAATCCACCGTTACAACGACTGTAAGGTACCTATATAATTAGCTTCACATCTCAAGCTGTGATGTAGGACTTTCTTGTTAACCGATACTATGCTTTCTGAGATCTGATATTTCTGTTTTACATGACAGTATCCTGCCTCTATCAGAAGAAGAGGAGGGGGTCAAAGTTCAAGCAGACTTCACGCTTTAAACAGAGTCCTAAATTGCAGACTGTAGTAAAGAGTTCTCACAATAACATAAATACTGTAAAAGTTCTGGTGCAAAGTGGCAATTAGCCAATGGAGTACAACTTTTGCTTGAAATCAAATAAAACAGGCCATTACAGCACGAAAGTAAAGAAGTTTAAATAGACTGTGATCTGTTCCACTCTGAAAGTTACAAGAATAGTTTTTCCGTAGTTCTTCATTTTATCTCCGAAAGGATGAAAGAGAAATGTAAAAGGCAATGCAGGTATCAAATGAATAATGAATAATTTCGCTATTAACAAAGTGTTTAATAAAAATTCATCAATCTTTGTAAGCTCTATACATATTTATTGTTAATTTAGATCATATTAAACGACGTACAAATAAGTATTTAAGTAATCATCACGTCTTACAACTAGACAATGTATTCTGTGGCGATTTAAATGTTTAAAATATTAATCCTAATGAATGTTGGTGCTATATTATGTAGATTTAACTTTTTTACTGAAATTACCTCTCAGCAGTTGTTGGTAATTAAAGTAAAGAAAAAACATGATGAAATGCCCGCAGGAGTACAGAGATAATAAGACTGGGAATAAATCAGGGTATTTTTGAGGTGGTTCTATGGCGAACATCCCAACAGTCAAAAGAATCATTCCCAACATGGAAAGATAAAACAATTTTATAACAAGGTAATAGTAACGACTAGCTTTCCTTGCAACTTGAAATGAGCTTCTCAGCTTCGAACCCTCAACTCTGAATTGAGATTTGTGGATAAATTTGCTGCCCTTTGATGTATCATTCCCTGCTTCAATTTCTGAAGCAAAGAGGACATCAGAGAACATCCAGAAAATAGAAACTGCATAAAAAGTCGTAATCGCGACATAAGCTATCAGCAAATGATCCTTAACGTAAAGATGCAGCATGCTAAAATTTGATATAAACAAAAACCAGAAGCATGGTAGAGGGTCTTTGTGGGTGTATAGTAAAACCGGAATGGCAACAAGAAGAATGCTTTTTTCGTGTACTTGAAAGGAGAATAAAAAAAATGCTAGAGATGTGTTTATCAGCGAAAGGAGAAACTTTTCACTCGTTGGTTTCAGGAAGAGATTCAAATTTGACGGTAACACAGCGGCGAGGGTTGCGACAAGGCAAATCTTGGCCAAAGCTAAGTCAGAAAAGGTATCTCGCAACTTATACAGCACATTTACAGTGCACCAAATGTTTGCTACTTTATCTTCGAATATGCCTCTACCCAGTGGGAATAATCTCTCAATTACATCGTACAGTGTATCTTTGTTTGTTAAAAATGGACTCCAGATCATACCAAATGTAATTAATACTACTAAGGCAACGCGCATCAGTTTCTTGAATTTGATAGACGGGGATCCCTTCTTAAAGCTCAAATTATTCCCCAATATGTAAAAAAAGAATGGCAACGAATGGTACAATTCCATCTGTTTATAATTCAAAGACAAAGTGAACAGCCAAGAACCAGTCAAAACCATTCCTTGTAAAAGTGACGTTACAGCTGCAACAAATAATCCTAGAGATACGCAGTTGTATTGAAAGTGTCCATGATCGATTAGGATCACTCCGGGATAAATTAACACAGATATTAGAACAAAGTGGTGTTTCTTTAAGCTGAGAATGTTCAAATCATTTTTCTTCAAGTCTGAAGGTTCGTCGATTTTCAATTTCGAAACAAACCAGAATATCGCTGGAATATATACAACGATATCAGCAAATATTACTGAAAGCCTCATAAAAAATTTGTGGCTATCTGATTCCAGGCCTCGCGATCTATCAAGCTCCACATAATCAGGATTCATTTTATTCGCTACATAAGCCAGCAGCAAACTGTGATATGCAGTTAAAGGTGGATAGTCTAAGCCCCAATATTGAAGATCATTTTTTGTTGAGTTTGTATACCACTCTGTGTAGGGTAGGTTAAACGTTATTTCTTGCCAGTGTCTCTGGGCTTCATAATCACCAAACATTGGTGCCTTCCCTTGACCACTATAAGGGTGATACGTTACACACCATCGCAACAATACAGTAAATAAAAAAATAAGAATTAGCCGAACTTTTTCAAACATTTTTACGCGTATTTATTTACTGACGGTTATTTTTAAGAATGCAAAGTGTATATTGTTTCACGGTTATTATTCGGGGATATATATTATTTTATGCGTTGTTATTTCGGATGTATTATCAGAACACGTTAGCTACTAAATACACTAGGCTAGGTTAGGTTAAGTTAAGTTAAGTTAGGCTCGTTGGGTTAGGTTGCCCGTAATCTTGAATGATATGATTTGTAATGAACCATAAAACTATCTGCGTGGCATGTGGATTTTACTTACCACGTGAGAAGCAGCCAGTTTTTCAGACAGCTTATTTTTTATGTGATCCACGGAATATGGCATATTCAAATCAAATGGTCACTTATTAGTAAGTACGGCGATTTTGACCAACCGATTTAATCTAAGAATGTAACTTTTCTGACCTCACTGCACCTGCTACGTTTCATTTATTAATCATATTTATCATTGTTTCTCGCTTATTGCGTGGATTGAGACTTATTAAACCACAGAATAAATGTGGAATAAATTAAAGGGAAATCATCTCTTATGGAGGAAATATGTCTCCTATACTTAAAGTCCTGCGTTATAGCGAGTTTCGAAGTAAATTATGTTGTTCAATATCCACGAACAAGAACCCCCTGAAATTGAAGGAATATTTACATGTAGATATGTTGCGTAGATTATTTTACGTGACAACAATTGTAATATTCAAAATTTTTGAGCATTACAAATTGTTTCTCGTTTGACTAGCCTGTCATGGCCGCATGTCCATGGTCCTGTATGCAACCCGCATTACATTCTTGTATATCTAAATTGGTTGCATATCGTAGGGCGTGCGGATGCTTGCGGTATATACACGAGAAATGAAGTGACTTAATTAATTGCAATACGTAGTACAGATTTATTTAAAAATAGGAAATACGATTTGTATTATAGCTTTACCAATGAGTTAATATTGTATCGATGCTGCAGTAATAAATTCACAGATATACTAATAATCAATTGTTTCGTTATTTTCCTTCCTTCCCTCCATATTTTATATTTCACATAAGAGAGCGGTAAAATAGTGTGTACGACACACAAGAACAGTAGGAAATTAGAATTATTGCATTTTCAGCAACTCCAGTAATTTGCGACCACCTCCCCGGGTCAGATGTTTTCTTGATATCAGCAGGATTTTCCGACTCAAGATTGTTCTAACTCCGAATAATGCTAGTATAAATAAATATACCTATAGACGAGCATGAAGACACGTATAGACTATTCCGTTTTCCCACCAAAAATTTCAGCACACCTCCTCCGGTCAGGTGTTCTCCTAATACCAGGAGCAATTATTTCAGACGTAAAATTTTTCTAACTCCGCAAAACGCTGATATAAATCATATACATATAGAGACGTGCATGAAGCCGCGTATGCATGCCTATATCTATACACAAATCCAAAATTTTGGCACACCTCCTCGGGTCAGATGTTCTCCTGATACCAGGAGCAGAAAATTTTGGACTTAAAATTTTTCTAACTCCGAAAAACGCTAGTCTAAATAGATATATAGAGACGTGCATGAAGCCACGTATGCATGCCTATATCTATACACATATCCAAAATTTCGGCACACCTCCTCGGGTCAGATGTTCTCCTGATACCAGGAGCAGAAAATTTTGGACTTAAAATTTTTCTAACTCCGAAAAACGCTAGTCTAAATAGATATATAGAGACGTGCATGAAGCCACGTATGCATGCCTATATCTATACACATATCCAAAATTTTGGCACACCTCCTCGGGTCAGATGTTCTCCTGATACCAGGAGCAGAAAATTTTGGACTTAGAATTTTTCTAACTCCGAAAAACGCTAGTCTAAGTAGATATATAGAGACGTGCATGAAGCCACGTATGCATGCCTATATCTATACACATATCCAAAATTTCGGCACACCTCCTCGGGTCAGATGTTCTCCTGATACCAGGAGCAGAAAATTTTGGACTTAAAATTTTTCTAACTCCGAAAAACGCTAGTCTAAGTAGATATATAGAGACGTGCATGAAGCCACGTATGCATGCCTATATCTATACACATATCCAAAATTTTGGCACACCTCCTCGGGTCAGATGTTCTCCTGATACCAGGAGCAGAAAATTTTGGACTTAAAATTTTTCTAATTCCGAAAAACGCTAGTATACATAGAGATACACATAGAGACGTGCATGGAGCCACGTATGCATGCCTATATCTATACACATATCCAAAATTTCGGCACACCTCCTCGGGTCAGATGTTCTCCTGATACCAGGAGCAGAAAATTTTGGACTTAGAATTTTTCTAACTCCGAAAAACGCTAGTCTAAGTAGATATATAGAGACGTGCATGAAGCCACGTATGCATGCCTATATCTATACACATATCCAAAATTTCGGCACACCTCCTCGGGTCAGATGTTCTCCTGATACCAGGAGCAGAAAATTTTGGACTTAAAATTTTTCTAACTCCGAAAAACGCTAGTCTAAGTAGATATATAGAGACGTGCATGAAGCCACGTATGCATGCCTATATCTATACACATATCCAAAATTTTGGCACACCTCCTCGGGTCAGATGTTCTCCTGATACCAGGAGCAGAAAATTTTGGACTTAAAATTTTTCTAATTCCGAAAAACGCTAGTATACATAGAGATACACATAGAGACGTGCATGGAGCCACGTATGCATGCCTATATCTATACACATATCCAAAATTTCGGCACACCTCCTCGGGTCAGATGTTCTCCTGATACCAGGAGCAGAAAATTTTGGACTTAAAATTTTTCTAACTCCGAAAAACGCTAGTATACATAGAGATACACATAGAGACGTGCATGGAGCCACGTATGCATGCCTATATCTATACACATATCCAAAATTTCGGCACACCTCCTCGGGTCAGATGTTCTCCTGATACCAGGAGCAGAAAATTTGCGACTTAAAATTTTTCTAACTCCGAAAAACGCTAGTATACATAGATATACATATAGAGACGTGCATGGAGCCACGTATGCATGCCTATATCTATACACATATCCTTTGTCCGGTAAAAATTTCGGCACACCTTTCAGTGCGTCAGATGCTCTTCTGATACCAGAGCAGTTTTTGGTTTAAAACTTAAAGTATTCGGAGTTATAAAAATTTTAATGCGAAAAATGCACCTGGTATCAGGATAACAGCTGATCCAAGGAGGTGACTGCAAATTTTTTGAGTAGCTGAAAATGCATTAATTCTAATTTTCTACTCAGTAGAAATACAGAATCGAGAGGAGGGGAAAGCAGAAAATGAAACAATTGATTATTCGTGTATTTGAGAATTTATTGCTGCTGCATCGATAATATTACACGAGAATATAACTCAAAGTTACATACAATTTGTTATTGTTTTTCAAAAATAACTATACACTACCCATCGCAATTATTTGAGACTCTTTACATGCTTCTTGGCATACATGTTATCATAATATAATTCGTATTGCAATAATACCACTTAATACTACCTATTATAACTAAGTGTACAAAGGCTACAGAATTCAAATGATGTATACATTCTCACATTGCAATTTGAACAGAAGTGCTACTGGATGGAGATGTTTGGACTCTGATGGAAGTTTATTTATCTGTAACAGAAAGACGAGTGTTAAAATATCACGATTATTCAGTAAATGACTCTAGAAAGAATAAGCAAGAACAATCTGTTCTTATCAATGAGTATAGATTGTTTCTATTGATATGCCTGTCAGAGTCCCATCTCGTTGACGTAATCCCCCTATGAACTTTCTGACGCCACCGAGGCCACTGACCTCACAACAGGTGCTCTACCCTAGGTCATTCTCAACGCGAAGGGTGTGTCAAATGCTATCGGCATCTCGCGGACGAATTGGCGAACTACTTTTGCCGCAAAGAGGTTTACTCTTTATGATATGCAACTAAGTTGGAAATACGAAATGGCATGTGGGGTGCATATAATCAGGCGTCTGGTAATCGGCGTCCTGTGCTGGCCCAACAAGTGAGGTCATGGAGACGAGTATGCTACATGCAATAGGTTTTGGAACACCCACATATTTTATACTACTTGGCCCTACCGGGCTTCCGTGCCCCTCAGATATTTGAATTTGTAATACTTTTGCCACTTTAGTATAGACGTTAGACATAGGCTGAAAAATATTATAAACATGCATACCATAATTCGTATGTTCAATTAATCTTCGATCATATATTTTATCAAGGCAGAAAATTTCTAACCAGTATAGTTTTGACTCTAAACGCGAACCTGCAGCGGTGACAGCTGCCATACGTTTCTTGATCAAGATACTCGATCGCAAAGATAACGGCACATCGCCTACATACTGGTAAATGCGGTCATGCATTTATTTACGTATTTGAATGAAAGCTCAATTATATGAGAGTCAAAAAACGTTGCTCTAGTATTCATATCCGAATGAATGAATGAATGAATAAGTAAGTGACCAAGCAAACAGTTGTAGAGAAATGGCAAATGACAGACGTCGTAAGTTTTCCGAATCTTATCAAGAATTTGACGATGATTTACGAGGATCACGGTTAAATACCGGAGAACAGAGATCCAGAAGGTTTAATACAGCCAGCAATAATAATGTTGATCTTCCGATGGAGCTTACATCAGTTGCAGTTATTCCTGATGGTAAGTAAATAATAATAATATCCTTCAATTTACTTTCAATATTGCGAATTATTTCTGTTAAAAATTTTCATTCAAACTCTTCTGCTATTACAGACACATTCACGGTCGCACAGGCCGTCAATATGCTAGGATTTGGAAAGTTTCAAGTCAAATTATCACTCTTTACTGGTCTCTGTTGGATGGCCGATAGCATGGAAATGACAATTTTAAGTATTCTCAGCCCCTCTCTTCACTGCGAATGGGATATTACTAGATATCAACAAGCCCTTACGACAACGGTATATTTTTGTTCTGGATTTAATTCGGTCGTTATTTAATATACCTTGTTATATTATAATGTATTTGAAAATAAGATGCACATTGTTGTCATCTGGCATAACCCAGCTGATTAAACTATAGAACTAATTTTATTCAGGTTGTTTTTCTTGGCATGATGTTGAGTTCGACATTTTGGGGAAATCTGAGCGATCGATACGGAAGAAAACAAGCATTGACAATATGCGCGGTATTGCTCTTCTACTATGGGTTTCTTAGCGCATTCGCTCCGAACTTTTTATGGATTCTTTTGCTTCGAGGACTTGTTGGTTTCGCAATTGGTTGCGTGCCACAGTCGTAAGTTGATGATGAAACTACTCTGACGATTATTATTGCATGTGCTAGCTTTATTTCAATTTCTGTACCTTCACCTCGTTTTTTGTTTTTCTCCTTTTTTTCGTTTGACACTTTATCATTAGTCGCTTATGTGTTCGGCTTACAGCGTCACACTGTATGCAGAGTTCCTTCCCACAAAACAAAGAGCCAAATGTGTCGTCTTACTGGATGTGAGTTTAAACATCTATAATTCATATTTATAACTGATTGAAGAAATCTTAAAAGGAAACCAAAACTGATAAACTTGAATATTGAATAAATTAAAATTGGAGTTTGTTGGTGGAAAGAATGAAAATCCTTTCCTGAAACTCACTCCATGTTCAAGTCCACCTATTATCCAAATACAGTTGTAGTTGATTTAGATAATTCATTGAATTTATTTTTAGCTTAATTGAAAAATAGAAAATTTGCCTTCCAATTTATTGTTTTGCTTCTTTAGTGTTTTTGGGCACTTGGAGCATGTTTTGAAGTGGTACTAGCTTTAGCCGTGATGCTGATCCTTGGCTGGAGATGGCTCCTTGTATTGTCTACGCTTCCTTTATTTGTGTTTACTTTGATTACACCGGTGAGTTATATTTTTTCTCTTATTTTCAGCAAGTTAGACATTTTATTTATGCTAAAGATGTTATTTCGATAGGGGAATCCTCCTTTTATTGTGAAACAACAGGCAAAGAATTGTTTCTAGAGCCTTCAGTAGACCATTGAATATTCTAAATAATATATCTTCTGTATTCTTTTCAATTAGTGGCTCCCTGAGTCTGCGATGTTCGATGCCTCGTCGGGCCGGATGGACAAAGCTCTTTCAACTTTAGAAAGAGTGGCTAGAGAAAATGGCAAGCCTATGCCATTAGGAAGATTAGTTATTGATCGATGTTACCCTACTGGTCGAGGTAGACTGCGAGATTTACTTTCTCCAGAGATGCGGCGGACTTCTATTTTGCTTTGGCTAGTATGGTAAGTATCACTGTTCAAGCCAAATCAGAATTATTTACAGTAATGAACATTTTCCTGGCTATAATATGCATCACACAGCTTTGAATTTGGATAGAAATGAAAAACTTGATTTCCGTTTGATATTTTAAATTAAGAACATTTTCATACCTTCTATGTAATTTGTATGAAAATATGTTAGGATGACGAGTGCCTTCTGCTACTATGGCTTAGTACTGATGACCACAGAATTGTTCGGAAGTTTACCAGGAGAATGTGGAAATTCGGCCGCCAGAGGAGACAGAGAAAAGGATTGCCGCTTGGCCTGCCAATTAGAAAGTAGCGACTACATGGACCTCCTTTGGACCACTTTAGGAGAATTCCCTGGAATATTTTGCACAATATTCGCCATTGAAAAGATTGGTCGAAAGGGAACAATGGCTGGTCAGTTGGCGGTATTCGCAGTGTGCGTTTGCCTCCTGAGCAAAGCTTGCCTTCTTAGTAGAACTTTTCTTACAATAGCAATATTCCTGGCCAGAGGATTAATAGCTGGGGTATTTCAAGCCGCTTATGTATATACTCCTGAGGTTTATCCCACTCATTTACGAAGCGTCGGTGTCGGTGCTTGCAGTGCCATGGCTCGGCTTGGAGCCATGCTCACACCTTATGTAGCTCAAGTATTATTGCAAAAGTCCTTACCCATTGCTATGGGTGTCTATGCATTTGCTGCGATATTAGCAGCTGCAGCTACTCTCGCGTTACCAATTGAAACCAAAGGCAAGGGACTCAGCGAAAGTCCTTCTACTGCAAGCCAGAATTAAAGACTTGCAAGAACAGTTAGATTTTCACAATTTTCTATGGCAACTATTCTAGGATTTCTTCCAATGGGTGTTATTGTCTGTTTCTAGTGGATAAGTGATATGTAATTATGTGTGAAACCCAATGCTGAATGGCTGCAAAACATTTTATATTATTTTAATAACTAAAAACCGCTTCTATTAGCTGTATGAATTTTTTAGTATCATTCAGTAGAATAGGATTATAATCATTTGCAATTAACTTTAGAAATACAGTTTATTTATTCATATTACTTTGCAAATGATGGGGTTTTTAATAACACGGATGTACTTAATTCTTTATAATACTTTTACAAAAGCACATGTCACTTTTCGCATCTGTTCTACCGTCTTATAGATATTATATTTATTTATTTATTTATTTATCAGATACGTAATGGGCTTCAGGATACTCTGAATTCTTTAGTCTGTATGAGTATCAAGGTACAAATATTTAGGGCAATTTATTAAGTATATATATCTTTGCAGAGAAATAGCCGAAATGCCAAAGTATTCTGAAAGAATGAAATTATGCAAGTACTGAGATTATATCATATTCACAAATCGCTAAAAAAGTGACACAGTTGCTTTTGTTAGGTGTTATAATTGTAGATTATATAAATGATTAAAATCTTCGATTTATTCAAATGCAGCTAAAACACTGAAAAAGATATTAATTTTATTAAAATATAAGAGGAAATGAATGTGATATTTCAATAAGTACAGAAGCAATGAAGTATCTGAACTTTTCATCAATTGTAACATAAAAATTATAATATGTAAAGTAAATAAAATATTTATCAATGGTTTTTCTATATACTCTTACCTAAAGTGAATAATTACCCATTTAATAAGGATCTATAATATATCTTTTATAGTATAATAATTTGTTATTCAGAATATAATGATAACTTTAGAGGTATACGCGATCTACGCGTCCCTTGTCATGTAGTAAATACCTAAATATATATGCTATATTATATAATATTCTTCAAAATGAGATTCCATTCAGATTTACTTATTCATTTATTTATTTATTTATTTTCAATCAGGGTTTGCAGCTGGAGAACTAACTCTCGACTCAGCGCCAGCACCGCTCGAGCGTCATGTCTCTCTGCCATTTCTGTTGAAAATAGGATGAAGATGAAATAGAATTCTCGATGGCTTTGATCTAACATTTATTCACGCATACCTAATTTTGATCGTTCTGGATCGTTTCGAGCATACTCACCGTTGAAGAACTTTATAATATCTGTGAAGTCCATGGAATTAGTGAGGATAATATCTCTATAGGTTTGCACAAGAGCAAGTGCCAAGAAGAGAACAAAGTGATTAGAGGCGACGTATCTCGCTGCCCAAATTACTTCCCACACCATGAATACGTCTTCGTATACCAATTCTCTTTTGAAGTCTAAAAGAAACCTGGAATTAAAGAGAAATCAACTGTTAATACAGGAGAAATCGATTAGTTTATTTCATAATGGAGTGAACAAATCTATTTATTACAAACCAGCGGTAACAGAAGTAGAAATGGGTGTAATCTCCATGTTGATGCATCAACTCAAAGAGTTCAGCATCAAGGATTTGTATCAAACTTCGCATGTTCGCGAAATGTGCATCCATTGCACGTCCATGTGGAAAGTTCGCAGACATTCTTTCCATCAGATTACAAAAACATGCATATGTCTTGGCCTCGTCGTCAAATACTACAAGGAGAGGAGCGACGAGGTCACACATTCCTTGCATATATCCTGCGTCTAATCTCTCCCAAACATACCTGTGAATTTTATATTTACAATAACGTTTGAAGACGTTCTTCTTTTTTTGTCAGCATCTATTCAAAACATAAAACTTACGTGCACATTATATTGCGCAATTTTTCCAAATTATCTGGCGGCACAAAGTACCAATAATTTCTATCGCAGCGTTGCACATCTTTATCTATTCTGTGCAAGTTCAATGCAAACAAGTCCAAAAGTTCTTTTGAATAAATTCCACCCTGGGATGAAACAGGGGAAGTCGGCTCTTCGCCGTCTTCAATCGAGTCACCTAAGTCGCTCTCTTCTTCTTGTTCTCCTTCGCTAGAGTGACTGCAATTATTATTCATAGCAAAATAAGTCAGATCAAATCAAGATGCTAGTCTTGATTGCTGAAATAAAAGCCATAACTTCACTTCTTTTAATTTAAACTAATGAAATGTGATTCAATACCCTTCGCTAGATTCGCTGCTTAGTCTGTCTCGCTGTCTAGTAACAGCTTCCGCTGCAAGCCACTCAGACATTGTGGTTTCGTAGCTTTGCCTCGTTCCTTCATCCAAGTCCTGTCTTTCGTTTGAAGAACTACCCCATAGATAATGGCCCAACAAATATGGCCAAACTTCGGTTCTCAATTCTGCAGCTACACCTCCATAATAGGCAAGCCTCAAGACTTGTTGACTGTCGCTGACGCATCCATCCTGAGATAAAATACGCCACCTCTCAACAGTCAGACCTTCTCTGTCCTCCGTACTACCTTCAACGATTTTTCCGTTCACCAAACCAGAGAGATGCGTCCGTACCTGAGACAATGATTAGGATAAATGATAATTTCGTGATTGTTTTTGCTACTAGATTCAGTTTTTCTAGCAAATTTGGTGTCTTCACCGTTGATAAATGGCGACAATATGCGAGCCAGCCATAAAACGCTCTAGATATTATTTGTCTTTTCATAGTTTGGCAAACGAGACGAATTGGGTGACCGTTGCTGTTAAGCTCTGGTAGTGGAACAGCAGGACTGTCAGGAGGGTTAAGTGATTCTGATGTATGTGGCGAGTCGCTACTTGAAGCTGAAGCTGAAGCTGAGGATAGAATCCTCCAGTTTTGAGCTACACCTCGCCTGTAGCCTGGGTCCATAAGTTCTTGGGTCAAAACTGCAATCAGTAACAATAATAAACGATATAGGCTAACAATGATGGTTAACAGATTTTAAAACCTAGCCAGATAGTAATTTGTAAGATAAGAGCGATGTTCTATGATAGATTTTTCAACCACGTACGTATATCCTCATGGCTGGCTTTACTGATGATTCTGAATACGTAATCTATGGCTTCTTGGCTCTGATCAGGCAGCGGCGCTGGTCTCCTGCGACCACGTGGAAAGGCTTTACCCTTGCCACGCTGAGACCAAAGCGGCGGATCGAGTTGACCCATTGGTAGCAGTCCGTTCTCCAAGCAAGATAAGAATGAGAGTAGGTGTCCTTGGCCTGTAAAAAAGATTTAGTTTCACGTTTTTGATTTATAAATAGATCAGCTTACAATGTTTATGCAGTTTACCTGTAGGGAAACAGATTGGGGGTCTTTGCACACCGTCTTGGCCAACCAGAACTACAGTACCACCACCCTCACCACCCCCTTGTTGATGACAGTGAACATAGACGATGTCTTCTACCCTTAAATTAAGCGCGTACTGCCAATATTGGGACTTGTCTTCTTTCCCTTCTTTGGCATCACTTCCTCCTCCGACTCCTCCTGTTTCTGACGAACAGTTACTGGCAAAACCGTTCATTAGCTGATTCGGAGTCCACTTGATTACTAGACCCTGAGCACTCTGATGCAGCGAGAGATATCCGGGCATTGGGTCTGATTGAGGCTGGGAGGAATTCTCAATTACATGAACTGATTTAATAGAGATTTCAAGCACGTTTGTAAAATTACTGTCCTAGCTTAATAAAGCACATGTTTTTCCCAGCTATTATATGTTTGAATTAGAAATCTTGATTTTCTATTTCAATCTATGGTATTGCTCATATTTTACCAATTTATCGCATGGACGTTTATCAGTGGTTTGAATTAGTTTCTATTTTATTAAATTATCAGTGATTTGATTTGATTTTTATTGTCTTTGTTCAAATAATGTTCAACAACGAGTTTGGAATGCAACGAACTAACAAAAGTTGCTGTAAATTGAAAAAAGCCTTATTCTTTCCTTCCGAAAAGAGAATACCAGGGCTTCTACCAACCTTGAGGTTCATTAATATTCATATGCCTTATGCAATTTAAATATATTCAAATATATACGCACTGGATGTACATTGACGTTGTTTTTTCCATAAAGCAGAGTCGCCTTGCTGTTCTGGTGAAGAGATTCAACATAATCTTTAGCAGATCTCGGCATTTGTCCCAAACTATCTTCCGAGCTTCCTCCGGTATGTAAACTTCGTCCGAACTTGTTCAACCACAAGAATAATAAACAAAAATGATAATAGCCACAACAAACCGCAGATAAATAAATACATTTCTATAAGCATCTCCACCCTTATACTCACATTGAGAGGAGGAGTTGGTTGGCAGCTAGTGGTCCCAGAGGAGATTCGATGTCTTTGAACAAGTTCGTCGGCTGGAGGATCGGTCCAAAAATGATCCTGGGTTTTAGTCTTAGAATAGTCAAGGGCGCAAGGTCCGACTAAGAGAGAGCTTAAAATAGACCCACAATCTGGATCAGCAACGAGTGAATCTTTCTCATAATAACGGCTGCTATTATCTACTAAATACGCTATAATCCCAGCGAGTTGTTTCTCCAATAGGGCCAATCTTATCCATAAATATTTAGGCTGATGATGATGAGGCTGTGGAAGAACGCCGGTGGAATTCTTTTTCAGCAGAGGGGGAGGAAGCGGCTTGCTGGTACTGTCTCCACTGCTCGATGATTTCCTGTTAGACGGTTCTACATTTTCCAATTCTTGAACCATACGCGATATTTGATCCGCAGGAGGAAAACTTTTGGCCACTTTATGCAGCAGAGCTGTGGTTGAACTGGTCTTAAACAACCCTAGCGCACGCCTTCGCAGTCCCTGGGATAAGCATGCCTCTACAGCGGCTGAAATTGAATTATTCAATTTGAAATTGATTAAAGATTAAGTTCTGAAAGGAAATAAAATTGAGGAGTTCTGCTTTTTTGTTTTATCAAGTTTCTGCTAGAGTACAGTGTTTGCTAATCAGCGCTCGAGTGTTATCAGTTTCTCTACTCACCACAAAGAGAAGTAATGCTGCTGCTTTCTTCGTGGACAAATTTCCTAGTCACAGCTTCCTCCATAATCTGTTTGACTTCCTTCTTAACATTCCTAATCAATTTTTCCTTGAAATTTTCATCTGTAATTTGAATGTAATTGGAAAGATTCTTTGGGTGTAATGAAGGTTTTTAAAAAGCGAGCTTTTATATCATCAATTAGTAATTACGTCTGGTAATTTACATACCCATTTCGCAACCGGGGGTGGCGTCGAGGCCCGGCATCAGCTGTAGTTCTGTCAAGAATTCAAGGTGGAGTTTAAAGGGTGGGGCGACTAATCAATAACCAGGGTTTTGCGTTATCACCTGTTACACGCTAGAGAATAATAAAACCGTGCTTAGTCAGTTGTTCAGAAGATATTTATACAGAGATTAAGCAGTATTAACAATATCACAACGTTTTTAACGTAAACATTTATTTTGAATCATTATTTACCCTATCAAAATAACAATTTTCTTATACGTCGACTGACATCAGACGTTCAATCACTCGAGCGCGCGATCTACACTCTCGAAAGTCGCGCCATCTCCGACGCAATTCGCGGTTTCAATAGTGTACGTATGCTTACCAAGGATACACATGGAGGCATTTTCACTGTTGGCGCTAGTGCAGAATTGCACCAATCGAATGTCTCGCCTGTACACAATGCAAATAGCTCTCTAAACAAAGCGGTGTGATTGGTGCCTTTCGTTTTATCCGACCAATCATATTCTTATTGGTTAGATACTGAACGTAGACGGTACAGGGACAAAATATCTCATTTCATTTCATATCGCGGACCGATGTTCGAAACAACAACAAAAAAGTGTCATGGCGTCCAGGGCCCATGTGGACAACACGGTGAACGAACGCCGACTGAGGCCGATTTATGGTAAGTAATCGATTGATTATGAAGGATAAATACTGATTTAATATACCCTGTCAAATTCTTGGCTAAAAATAAGAATGTAAATTCGAGTCACTTAATCGAAAGGTTATGTAACCCAAGTCTATATTTCACTCCTATCAGACTGGTTGGATAATGGAAATAATAAAAAAGCTCTTCAAGAAGCTGAAAAAGTGCTTAGAAAACAGCCCAGCAATCAATGCGCCAGAGTCCTTAAGGCATTGGCGCTGCTTCGCCTCGGCAAGGAAGATGATTGCCAAAATATTATGGAAAAAGTACGAGCCGAGGTTCCATGCGACGATTCTACTCTACAGGCTATGAGTATTTGTTATCGCGAAATACATCGACGTAAGTTCTTTATTACCTCAGTGAGAAATAAACTAGATAACAAATTCCATAACAGGTAATAAGTTTACCATCTTTACACACGTTTTTCCTAAACTGACTATTTTCATTACTTAGTATGTTGGTCTATGGAAATCTCAGCATGTATATGTGCATGTATTCTCAATTAGTTTGAATTGTTATTGACAGCGGATAAAATCAGTGAGTTGTACGAGGCAGCAGCGAAAGCAGACCCAACGAATGAAGATCTTTTAACGCATTTATTTATGTCGTATGTTCGGCTATGTGATTTTAAAAAACAACAACAAACCGCAGTTGCTCTTTACAAACTGAAGCCCAGGAATCCTTATTACTTTTGGGCGGTGATGAGTGTTGTTATGCAGGCTATGCAGGCTGATGAGAGACTGGCTAAAGGAGTCGTGCTTCCACTTGCCGAGAGAATGGTGAGAAATTAGAATAAGGAAATGGTTACAGAACCAGGTTTCTGTAAGCCAGAATTTTGAGCATTTTATAGATCATATAATATAGTAATTGTCTCATGCTTTCCTGAAATAATTGGATGAATAATTAAGGTCAAATCATGTCCAGTCTTTCAATAAGTAATCATGAAGGTACTTATCATTGGAGAATAGGTTCTGAAGATGGTGAACGAGGGAAAGATCGAAGCTGAACAAGAGGTTCACTTGTATCTCATGGTGTTAGAACTGCAGGGAAAAGAGGAGGAAATTATGGATGTATTATCAGGGCCCCTCGCCTTCCGCTTGTCCTCTCTTCCTCAAAGACGAGCTACTCTTATGCTGCAGCTGAAACGTTACTCAGAAGCGGCTAGCACCTTTAAAGAACTAATTAATGAGGAGTAAGTAATGATTAATTTTCGTTAAAAAGCTTTCATAACTATTTCTGAAAAGAAGATAATGAAAAATGAACAGGTTTTATTATCCCTCAATGTATTACCAACAGTATGGACAACTGGGCTTACTACCGTGACTATTTGCTGGCTGCTCTGAAGTCCGAAACTCCTCAAGAATGTCTAGACTTTTTGAATGAAATAGTTTTGAGCAAAGGGGAGAAGGCCAGAGCTCCTCGTCTAGCCCGTTTCGAATTGCTGAAGCATGCACGTATTTTAGAAATCGAGCTGGACTCGTTAGATCCGATAGACCTAATGCAGCAGTATTTTACACAATTTGGAGAAAAAGGCTGTGTTGTTGGAGACCTAAGATTATACCTGCACCTTTTGAAACCAGAGGACAAATTACTTCTAATTAAAAAGGTTGAAGGACAACGATATTACTTCTTAAAGAGTGCAATAAGAATGGAAAAATTATACAGGATAACTTTGATTTTCAGTTAAAGCAAGACGTGGGTGTCGAAGCTGATAGTTATCCCTCTACCGTCGGACAAATGCAAAGACATATCCATTTAGAGCAGTTACAACGTATATGTGGCCTTCATCACTCTCCCATCACCAATATAGAAGAGCGAATCAGTCTGATCGATCGTCTCTGTGATCTTCATGAAAAGGGAAATGCTTTATGTCCCGCAAGCGACAGATTACCAACTGATTTTTGTCCTGCGGATGCCTATGCGCTTTTGGCAACTCATTTGCTGCATCAACTTTGGATTGAAACGCAGGAAGCATTGTACCTGTATAGGTACATCATATCATCAAATTCATATTCAAACAAAATTTTCGTAGGGATTTTTTTTGCCCAGAGAGTTTTTCAACAGGTTTTGACACATCTTCAAAACTCTTTCCATTTTACAGGGCAATAGCACTGCTAGAACGTAGTCTGGTCTTTAGTCCTTCAAATTTTCATACAAAAATCTTACTCGTGAGAGTATATCTGGAAGCTGGTCTTGTGGGGGCAGCAAATCACACGTTTGCATTATTGGATGCCAAACATATTCAGTTAGATTCATTAGGACATCTACATGCTCCGCTTCTGGCACCCCTTGGACACTTATCGCAGGCATCTTCGACGCTTGATCATGCAGCCAAGTTTTTTGTAACAAATTACAAAGATGTAAGGGAATTGAATAGATCTTTAAACTCTAGAAGAGAAAAAAGCATAATATTTAATCGGATTAATTCTAGTAAAAAGTCTAGATAACTCATAATGCAAATAAATTTCCAGAGCGCCGATCATTTAACATTTGCCTATAAATACGGGAGCTTCGTTAAGATCCAGGAATTTGTCGAACTCAGGAAACGCCTGGACAATTCATTACATTTTGCTATGACAACGGTGGATAAAATGTTACTTGAACTAAGCTGGAGCGATGGTCCAAATATTCTTTCCGTAATGCTTACTTCTATGCGAATACAACCTCATGAAGATTCTATTAGGTGGAATCTCATCAGGGACAACAGAGATCTTGAGGTGAATGATCATATTTAATATCCATCCATAGGACGTTGCATTTCCTTTCTTATTTTTCGTGTTATCTTGCTGTTTCATGATATCAAAAGGCTTCTGTACTAATTATTTAAGATTTCCATCCATGAAAACAGGTAGTCGTTGGGTGGGAGCCTCTGGATAGCTACGAGAAGGATCCCCATTTTCGAGAAGAGACTCAGACTTGTATGCTGCAGTTGCTTGCTGCAAGAAATTTGCTACTACGTATAGTAGCAGCTGCTGCTGAGGCTGAATCTTCGGCCTTGTTAGGCCAGTTGGCTACAGAGCTTAGAAAATTAGACGAGGAACGAATTCCGGGAATTCTAAGTGATCTAGAAAGCCGAGGGAGCAGTGCACAGAGCATCCTAGTTCCTCTGGATGCTGTCGAGCGATTGAGAGAAGCCCATGAGTCGGAACAATTGAAGATCATTGCTCAGCTCGCTGACTCATTCTTGCGATCTTCTGCTCCTGATTCTCAGTGCCTACAGGAATTGAACGAGACTCTTTGCCTTAGAACTCTTCCGATACCTTCTCAGAAGACACCAGCTTCGTACAAACAATTCCTTCTGAGAGCTACAACATGCGGTGAAACACTTGCTCTGTTGGGAGCAATTTGCTGCGCATATGCCGTCGCTCAATCTCCTACTTCGAACAAGAAGAATAACAAGAAGTCTGGCAAAAAAGTCAGGTCACTACTACCTGATCAATTAGCGGTAAGTTTCTCATATTTCTTCGATATATTCCGTATGAATAGATAAATTAAGGTTTTGCATGTGAATATCAATTTTTAGAGGCAATATATCGACAGTATCACATTATGTGAGTTTAAATACAAATAAAATTCCTTGTGTTTTTACTAAAAGTAAAATAATATTTGCTAAAATTGTGGTCAAAGTTTGCCTCTGCAAGGGTTAAAGTTGTAGAACCGTTTTTGGGGGTACAAAATTTGGAATATTGATCAAAATTTGTTACATTTATAACAGCTTTATCCATGTACCGATTGTCACGTAGCAAGAAAGATGATTACATATCTAAAAAACTTCTCTTACATTCACAGTCTTCACTTTGCTGGACCCATTAATTAGTCATGAGATAATAATTTACTAAAGTAATATACTTATCCACTAAAATTATAACTAATCTAGTGGCATCCATATACATCCACAGACACAATATTTTTAAAATTTTGTTATTATTCTGGTTGCTGTGACATACTGTTTCGATGAAATGAGCATACAAATGAAATTGTTTGATAGAAAATGAAAATGAAATGCAATGCGGTAATTAGTTTAATTTAATTTTATCGTTTCATGAATTTGAATTTCAGGATGGCTGGAAAGATGTGGCAAGTCTGCTAATCGAGAGGGCGAATGTATTGGATTCAATTCTCTCAATGTTAGAAAAGGTGCAATTGCAAACGGGTCTGGATTCTACAGACACAGTGGTATCGACGGTCATCGAACGGGGTCAAGAAAGTATCGCGCAAAGTTGTAGAGAGCTTAAATCTCGTGTTCAGCTAACTTTAAAACTTTTAAGTAGCTTGAAAAGCTGAAAACGTTAGAAAAACTTCTGTACAAAGATCATCCATCCACTCGTTCATCGGTCCGAGAGTGCCATCTTGTTATTTATGTACATAAGGCTTAGCAACTGCAAAACTAATATCGAATATCAAATTGTCGATAATAAAATGATGTCTCTCCTACATCTTGATTACAATTCGGTTACAAATTAATACATTAGGCTCATGCTATAGATAGATAGATAGATATGATATATTTGTGAATATCTTGATATATTTGTGAATATCTTCTAATATTCTCATCTATTGTATGTATTCACATATTTTAACTTTATTTGACAAAACGATTATAATTTGATAAATCGTTACTACTACTACTATTAGTACATGAGTGTCAAAGGTAAATCAAAAATTAAAAAAAAAAAAAAAGATTTCACTAAATTTCTCACCCTGGCATATTAGCACTTTTATATTATACCATTTTCATATAAACAATCGATGGTATTATTGATAAATAAATAAATACGTCACATATCAACGAGTTCTGGATTCATATAGAAAAATAATGTTGTAGACTATTCAGTGATAATAAACGTTTTTGTTCACATAAATTTTATATTCTTCAAACTAACTCGATTGATATTCATATTCAACACAACTCTTGCCATGGTACCAGCCAAACTCTTATAAGCAATCCATTTCACTAACTAGGGGTTGATCACAACTCCGGGTCATGGATCTTGCCCAAACTTTAGGGGTGTTTTCTTGTACCACAATATGAAGCATCTGCCATATAACTCTCTGGAATAGGCCTTTATTCTATTAATTTACTAAAATATATTATACAAACCGGCGTGACATGGGTTTTGCAAATTGCCCTGAAATGATCTGTTTCTATATTCAATATTCTTCAAGTGGGAAGAGGTCTTCAAATTCACCAAATGAATGTTGTACGAGTAAGAAATGATGAGAAGCAATGTGTCAATAGATGCAGAAGAAGGTGATTCTATACCCGGGATAATAAATTTCAAGAATCTGATGTACAATAACCACTGAATTCAATGCAATGTCATGACGCCAAGTAAAACCAGATTATTTCAAGGCAATTTGCGAAACCTATTTAATGCCGAGTTGTATAGTATATTTTGATAAATTGTTAGAATAGAGGCTCATTCTAGAGAGTTATATAGCAGATGCTTCATATTTTGGTAGAAAAAAACACCCCCACAAGTTTGGGCAAGATCCATGACCCAGAGTTGTGGTCGACTCCTGGTAAGTCCAATTGCCTTCTTTATTGAGAGGTTCGCTATTTTCCTGTACCAGTAATTAAAATTGAATTAACTTCATGATTTCTTCTTGGATTAGCCTGGTTTCTACTTCAATCTTGGATATACCAATTCATTGCCTACTGTATCAAATATATTGTTCGATTAGCTTAATTCGGAAAAGGATATGTACCGTTCATGCTAAATCGGAGGCTTAAAGGTTTCAGGCTCCTTGAATCTTTTAACTATTCATAAAACTTGTTAACTTGGACTTCCTTAGAAAATATGGGAAGGATATGCCCTTGTGAGACATGAATCTACCCCAAAGTGGAGCACTTGTGATATTACACTGAGTCTAAATTATAATCATTTATTTTGCAATTTGTGTAAAAAAAAAGATTACCAACCTTGTGTCATCGTAAAAATACACAATTATTCATTGTCTTCAACTTTCCGAATCACTATCTTAAAATCAATAATAATGGAGGATAATTTTGATGAAAATAGAAACATCAATATTCACACAAAACTGTCTCCCTAGAGAAAAAGATATCTGTTTACAAACATTGAGCATCTGGAATTAATTCGTAAGGGATTTTAACAAATTATTTATAAATAATATCCGTTCACCGATTGATTTGACACACATGATATTATTGTTTAATTTAACAATAGAAAATGATAAGTTTTGTTAGTTTTAATTTTTTTTCTTTCTTAAAATGTGGCATGAGCTCGTATGTTTTTCTTTGTGGCTTGGTTTCGTAATTTAATAAACCATTTCCCACGTTCTTATTTCGATTAATATATACATCGAGATCATAAAAAAAATTCAATGAATTTTAACATCTATGTATGTATAGCGGTGTGCAGATTGCGAATTATCATTACATATTATTTATTTATCTATATTTAAGAATGGGTAGAATTTTTTTTTTCTTGGCAAAAAATAAATTCATGGTATTATTTAATCTATGTTTTTCAAAACTTTTTATATTTAGAAAGAAAGAATTATCTGTATGTTTTGGGCCAAATTTTTTCGAAATACACAATTTATATTATGATACATAATTATACATACACATATGTAGGTATGTGTATGAATATAGATAGATAAACTCTGGGAGAAGCCTTCCACTTCTTTGCATTATCACATAACGATATAGTATAATGCATCTAGGTGTGTAAACATTATGATACAATGTTTATTTAATGATAAACGGTGTATAAAATATTATTAAAGTCTTCCGTGATTCCGAAATTTGTTACACAGACGTGAGGGTTGATTTTTTGTATTATAGTTTTACACTTAGACCATTTCCTCTAAAGCTAGGAATACCATGATGGCTAAAAATAAAAATTACAAATGCACATCAGGCAGTGGAATGGCACTAATCAATAAATAATATTGATACTATGGCTACTTATGTACAGTATACAAGACTATTGGGATAGAGTACTGGATATTAGTGTAAATTAGGGGTGATTTAGGTCTCACACAAAACAGCTGTCGAAGTCTTCTTTCTACACAACACACCCACTCAATCACTAAAAAATTGTTTGCTTACAAAATTTCAAGCTGATCACACGAAAATTTATTTACATTTTTTAAGCACGTTCTCCTTTGATGAAATTCTAAAAAAAATTGATTACAGGAGAACCTGATTTATAAAATTGATTTACGACGAAGTTTTACCCAAAGATTACAAAAACTTAAAGCTTCGTTAAATCATTCGTGTAAATATCGAGATCTTTATACAAACGTTAAACGAGAAAAATATCCAGCTTTAACGAACGAAAGACTGTGCTTTTCGATCTCTGAATATTATCAGCAAAGCCCTTGAATCATTTTAACTGCACAATTAAATCCAGTACGTAATTAGTTTTAATACTGTCATCAATGGAATTGTATAAAGTTTCACGCAGACTTTATTTCCAGCTTAAGGCACAATATTGAAAGCCAAGAAATTGTAACTGCTTTACTTAGCTTATTGTTATTAGTAAAATGCTCAGTTTCTTGAATTTGAAACTTTCCTTGCATTATCCATCGCAAGTTTCTCATTGAATATCACGACGAAATCAAATTCGTATAATCAATGAATGGAGAAAAAAAAATTTGAAAACTGCATTATAGCAAAACTGTTGTACAGCCATACGATATAATTCCTCCTTAGCAATCTATAGTTTACGATAGAATATTCAATACTCTTCCCATGATAAAACTCTTAGGTATAATTATCTCTAACTATGTATCCAGAAATACTCTCTTTGGATTTATTCGCGGTTCAATTACGGGTTCTAATTCGGGTCCTAAGTAATAGTACACATTTTTCTTAGTTCGTTTTCATCTGGGTCTGAAAATTCTATATTTGGTGTTGGCGAGTCTTGGTCTTGGTCAGGGGAAACAAATGGCAAATACCTATCTTCCGATAGGCCATTTCGTTGATAAAACAGAATATAGGCTGTCGTTGCTGTCTCATTTGCAACGGCTTCTGGGCTTGATTCTCGGCAGCTACTATCATTGTAATAGTACCACTGTCCTCCGTCTGGATTACGTGCATAGCTTACGTAGTGACCACCCCCCATAATACCGCTATGGCACTAGAAAACAATATAGAATATAAAGAAAGGCACAAAGATGTATAAACGAAATCGAAAATCGATTTAACTTACTACAACTGCGTATAAATTGTATTTAACATCTTCTGCGCTAACAGAAGGCTGCAGTCTGTGATGGTTGAGACGATGATGGTGTTGTGGGTCTGCGAGGTATTCTGAGGGGTCGAAATCTTTCAGAGGAAACCTAACTGCCTTTTGTGACTTGACCCATTTGCCACGAACACAGTGAAACCTCTTCAAATGTACTACCAGAATTGGTGGCAGTCTCCAAAGCTGTAGACGTTTGGTAGCTGACCTAGGCTCTGCACAGCGTTGGCAATGGTAACGTTCTAAGCATTCTTGTCTGGTGAATGCTGCCAAACATGACGACAAGGGTAAAGGAGCACTTTCTGTGCTCCTAGCGTGGGGAGCACTCTCGTGTTCCTCGCAGCTAAGCTCAGTCGCCGTTTGATAACGCAAATGTAAGGCTGTTGGATCCCAATCTATCGCTAAATGTGTTACAGGCAGTCCTGAACCCATAGATTCCATCATCATCGATTCTCCGTCACATCGGATCCGGCACCCTCTGCAAAATTTGTACCACGGACACCATGCGCATACTCTACCCTCTCGGTCGACTGCTCGTAATACGAACGGGAATTCATAGCCCAAGCTATCGTCACTGTAATATTACCATTTATATCAATGATGAATTAATCTACATGCTTTGTCTTTCGATTAATTTTAAACATAATTCGTGTTTACCAATCTTGGGCGTGATTTGGGGATGCGGCAGTTTCTGTAGGCGGTAGTGGGGTAACTAGTCTTGCTACCTGCCGCCATACACTTCTGTACAGTTCTTGATGGGTCGTGCCGTCACCGCAGGGTACGACTACTGGGACTCCGAATAAACTGGGCCGAGTTTTTTGCGAACTTGCAAAGTAGAGGTCTTGTCTTATCTGTAAATGAAGGTAGATTCTTTGTGAAAACTTATACATTGTGTTTTGAATTTTTGTTGTATATAATACCGAGTTTCCGGTTCAAACGCACCATTTTACGATGCAGAGCAATTACGTATCCGTTACCATGGGACAAAGAGTTATTCGAACTACTATCGCTACTGTAATTGTTGTACTCTTTCCCTTCGGTGGATGGTAACGGTGGTGGTGGAGGTGGTGATTCGGACATTTGAATAGCCTTGAAGCTCCGACGTTCTTCTGATGCTTCAGGCAAAGAACGCTGCTGACTTCTGCTAGGTGGAGAGTGAGAGGCAGGTACTTCATAAGCATATAGTCTTGTTCCTGCCTTTGCCTCCTGGATACAATGTCCTGGTATAATTTAACCAAGAGTATGATGCAGGAAAGAGTGCCGGCTTCTTTGTCAAAAATTTTCTTTACAGTCAGAGTTTCAAGACCATATTCCATTCGGTATAAATGTGCGGAATGTTCAAAGATTTGTTTATTACCTTAATCAGATTCTAATAGCATCCATAATCAATATAATTATTAGAAAATATAAGTCATTTGCAATGTATGTACTATATCATCCAGCACTCTCCCTCAAAGCGTTATATTTAAAGTCTGTTCAGACACAGCTTAATCTTTGCTATTTTTTTTGACAAAATGTAATTGCCGATAAAAATTTAATGCAAGAGTTTACCTGAACAGTAGCTCTATCCGAAGGAAACCGCTCAATATTATTAGCAGCCACTTCTGCGAGTAAAAGTCGTGTAGCTGGTATATCGCATAACTTGCTGAGTTCGGTTTTTAAGGCTGCGTAATCCGCGTCTGTAGGCAACAAAAGTCCATATCGAATAGGAACTCCGCCATCTAAACGCGCCACTAATGGCTCTCTGCGTATCAAACCCTCCATGGGAAGAGGGAGCGTAAGATAAGTGAAGGGATCGAATCTGGAATGAAATTGAAACATGTTAGGAAATTTTCATTCAGAAATTCTCATCAAATTGTTTTTTTTCACGAACCTAACAGATTCCCATTGACAATCCTCACAACGAACGGTAGACTTCAACTGCCCATGGAATAGATCGACTATTATCGATTGATTTCGAAGAAGGTGATTGTCCCAAGCCTCTTGGGCCACTTGCGCATCTTCGCGCCCTTCAGAGTCGGCTAATTCAACATAAGGCGCATCTCTCACTCTGTTCAAGTCTTCGTGTAGCCCATCCAACAGAAATGCCAGAAGTTCCTGCAAGAGTAGAAAGTAGGATTTGTATATCATACAATTTACGCCGGATTTTCAAGGTCAAATGATGGTAAAACTGGAAATGAAGTCCTGATCAGCTTTACGATTGTATCATGGTATTTTTATTCTCAAGAAATCACACCTGAGAATCATGCTGCTGAAATCCCCCGAATCTTGGTGCGTATTTAGCGATAGTCCAGCGCAATTTAAGCGGAGCAACACTGCGAGCAGAACCGCTCCAAATATCTCGAAGAAGTTCGGCGTATCTTACAGCCATGTGACCACGAGTGCCTAACGGATTTGTGGTATTCAATTCACGCAAATGGGCTGCAGATATGAAATATCTAGTCAATGGACCCGTGTTGCTTGCGCACTGAAGAGCTGCGTTCATAAAGCAGGTGTTACCCAGGTTGTTCAAACCTGTAGCACCTCTCTCCCCACCACCTTTGCCTACTTCTTCTTTATTAGAGTCTCTTAAACGGCCTAATTCCTCCGGCCATGTCTGATCCTTGTTACGTACCTGCAATTTAAGATTTTATATCAATAATCTGCGTGATTGATGAGTTTATCAAATCAATTTGTAGAAAGTTTCTAATTTTCAGTGATTTGAGATGATTTAGTGTAAAAATTTAATCAGTTGAGGTATAAGAAATTGGAAAATGACAATGGTATTGAATTGAACCTCAATAAGGAGTTGACTGTCATCTTGGAGTCCCAGTTCTTCGAGAGTGGCCTGTTCGTCTTCTAGTAGAGTCATTCCGCCTCCTAAAGCTCCCACTTCTCGGACATGCCACAAGCGTACATCTTCACCTATCAACCTCAACCTGTTGCATAAGAATTGGTAGACTTGTCCAGCAGTAGCCATTCGGCTGAACGCTGCGATGTACATCAACTGACGCTTGTATAAGCCTGCTGATGAAGATGATGGCAGCCATGATCCAACTCCATTTAATGGCAGCGGTAAAGGCTGCTGTTGTACACCCACAGAACGATGCATCAGGAGACGTAATACCAGTGGGTAAAGTTCCAACTCTACATCTCCCCCTGGAATTTAATCAATGTTATTCTTGTACCTTGGAAATAATTCTTTTCAATCAACTGCTACCCTTCGAAGGAGTATTCCATTGACTTGGTTTGTTTCAGCTGATTACTTGTCTTTTGAAAGATAATTGGAAATTATGTGAGATTTTATGGATTACGCTTTACATAGATTGAGTCTACCAACGAAAACTTTTTGAATGTAACGCAAAGCTCCATAAAATCTCAAATAATTTTGAATTGTGTCTCAAAATATTAACAATTAGCTGTGCAAAAACTCAGTCAATAGAATATTTCTTCACAACGTACCAGGGATTTGAAATTTTGCCACTCAAAGCAATCAAAAGCTCAATTATAAAACACTTTTTATCTTCTACCTGTTGGAGGTAGAATAACTTGTCTAGGTAACGAAGGAGTGCCGCCGTGCCATTGTACAAGAGCTTTCCACAGCGCGTCAGGAAGCAGATGGAAATCTCTTCCTTCTGTGAGTACTAAAGTGCGTCTTAGCCGGCCTCCTTCTCCGGTTAATGCGGGGACTTTATGCTTTGCTGTTTCTACGAGGGTTGAATTATCTATAGGCCCAGGTGCTGAAGACTCAATGACTATTCCACTGCCCTGTGAAACGGGAATATCTAACAAGCAATATCGTCGCCATTGAGTCCACCAGTGAGCCGCTACCAGATACCAAAATTGGCCAACTCTCAAGCCCCGTCTTTCTTCCCTAGCTAACCATCCTGTCACTATTTCCCCCTCCTCACAACGACCCAGTGGTCGAAGACCCAGAACTACGTGACAAAGTTGGTCTAAGAGCCGTAGGAAAGCCAATGGCAATTCTTTTTCAGCTGTCCACACTAACCACTCCTCCAATGAAAGAGGGGAGTTGGGTAAATCCTTTTTTTCTTCTTTCGCTTCTACTCCTTTCTCAATTTCATCGTCTCGCACCAACATCAGAACCTCTAGCATGTGCTTGAGCTCGATATCGTTCAGCACGCCATCTCTGTCACCGTCAAATATCTTGAAGCAAACTGGAGAAAATTTTGAATTTTTTTTAGTAATTATTGAAAATGTTGCAGGAAGTGAAATTTCTCGATTTTTCGCAGAAGCAAGTAGATCAAAATATTACGAACATTTCATTCTCTCAACTAGTGGCCCGCGACAGGCGGCTGAAATACCACAAGCCATTTCTTTAAAGTCTATATGATTGTCCCTATTTTCATCGAACGCTGCCACAAGGCCTGGACACACGCTTAGAGGCATTGGTGGTGAAATCATCGGAACTAAGGTCTCCAGATCTAAACGACCAGTTCCAGACTGCCCTTTCAATGTCCAATAATGCTTTTCCAACTCTATTATATCAGCTTCCTCCACTGTCAGGAAAAAATGTTAATTTAGTTGAATTTTTGGATAAATTCTGTGGATTCGAACTCCTTCCAAGAGAAGAGTAGCTAGAAACTCTCTACGATATGCAATTCTTGTCGTCGTTTAGGCAATTTCTATTCCATATGATCGTTGCAAACGTTCAAGCGTTGCCCAGAAACGTTACTATAAATAATTTCAGTCTTTTTTCACTCTCTCGAGTTGTTTGACATCGAATTACTCTTCTACTTACAGTGAGTAACTCCAGCAAGACTTTGATAGAAAGTAGGTGTCTCCAAGTCATTGCCTAGCGTCAGAGCACCGGGTGTTGAGAGTAGCCAACGAGATAGAGGTGAAGCTTCAATGTTCTGTAATTGCCAGTCTCGCCATTCTTCATAAGTCGCTCCTCTAACGACTTTTTCATAGCCTTCATCACCTGCCAGTTCATCCTTTGCAAGCTGAGACCCACTTCCATTTGCGTAAAGGTCATATAGGACTAAAAAATTAGTTTTTAAGAATTTACTCATGACTCAGGATATCGAAAATTGATGAAACTGTCGTAAAGATCTATCAAAGTCTGCATATATCAAGGATACACATTGACCAGAGTCTGTAAAAACTTTAGATTTCATAATTTGAAACTCAATTTCGGAAATAAGTTCATCACGATCACAAATGTCTTGTACTTTCTATTATTGAACACACAGATTTGTAGTATTCAATTTATGTAACGGTTTTTGATACATCGAACAGAAAGCCGTGAAATATGACGATGAAATCTTTTCTTATCTAGGTGAATAATAGTGTTGTTACATTGGAAGTTTGAGAGATACGAAAGAACTTGTGGAATAAGTGAAATTTGAAACCATGTATATCAGTTTTTAGATAAACGTGAATACGAATCATGAAATTCCAGAATAATTTCTGGATTTCAAGCCCCTTGAAATCTTTGAAACATATTTCTCGAAAAGAAGCTTAAAAATTCATCAAAAACAACTAACAGCGTAGTTTTTCTTCTTGTCTTCCTCGAGTAAGAAGAACCAGGCCACAAAGTAGTTCTTTGAAGGAAATTCCTCTCTGTGTTCCTCCAAAGGCTGCATATATGTACTGAAAATTGATTATCATTATTGTTAGACATTTGGTAATGCGTAATGAGATATTTTCATAAATCTCGCAGAACTATTCTCTAGTTTTTCAATATGATTGTGTCAGGCCTTTGAACTTCGGTATTAATGATCGTTTTTTATTTATTCTAAGAGTACGGAAGCAGACTAAAATAAGCGTTTGTTTGATCTGATGATATGTATATTGTGTAAAGTAAAATTTGGACTTTATACTTTATAGTACAGCTGATATACATACCTCTGCAACTTGTGTGGGTACAAAGTCGCCAAGGACATCCTGTATGAATATATTGCAGGTTAAAACTCCGTTAGTACTAGTACGTTTAAAAGCTTCTCTCAATCTCCTTAGCTCAGAATCGGAAACTGTCAAATAATGGATAAGAAATAAATAGAATTTACTTTTTCGTGGTCGGAACGTAAATTTTGGAAATTAATCGCAGATGGGGTTATCTACCTCGCTTAGTTGCATCCTCGTAGGGAATGTTCAACGGTCTTGATTCCTTACCTCCCATATTAAATATTATTATTAATTATGCTAGAACACGATCATTATCAATTAACACTTTATCTTTTTTAACTCTAATTAGAAATGAACAGTTTTATTATAAAACGTCCTGTCACTTTTATCGGGCAGCCATCTTTGCTGAGATTTTAATAATTCCTACGCCTATGCTTTCGGAAGTTGATAAGACCGTGAATGAAGATACCTACACTAACGTATCTATTCATACATATTTATATTTGGGTAGAGACCTTTAACCACATACCTGTACACCGAGGTATTTAGTCAAAGGTATAGACACGAGTATATGGATAATCAATTTATTATTCGTTTAGAATTTAATATCGAATCAAATACTAAAAGCTTATTATTATTCCTGAAAATAATGGAGTCTCCTCAAATCAACACTTTATAAATCAACTACATTATTTTAACAATATTATCTATTTTCATCCCTGCATCATTTCGCGATCTGCAACTGCAATGCATATTGTTGTATACATTTATAATCGTGGTTCAAATAATCTGCGCAGTAGTATCGCCTCATTATATGCAGCCTGTATACTATTCGTAGTTCATAATTGATCTGATGCATGACGCCGCTGTCGATCTCGGAGCTAGCGCTGATCCTGTACTTGGCGGCGTGTTAATGAAGTACTTTTGCCGCAAACAGCGGGCGGGAATCAGTTTGAATTTTCGTTCGATGAACTTATTATTTATCGGCACAATATGAGTGATACTTAATCACAAGGGTGTTCAATAAATTTTAGTGCACTAAAAAAAATTTCAGAAATAATTCTGCAGATTCATACTGGATTATGTGCGCTCCAAACTTCATATATACTCAGAATCGATGGGCTAGTATAATATAGCCAGTAAAACGAAGTATAGCTGCTAACTGTATACAAGCATACAAGAAACGTTTTCCCAGTCCAGTATCTGCAAGAATACATGTCCTTAAATAATTTCATTTGAGCAATCAAGAGCAATCAAGAGCAAGCAAGAGCAATCAAAGAGCAATTATTTGGTATATTAACAGTCGTCGAAACCCCATTTGTTTGGTCAAGACACAGGGTTGAAGTTGGGGCTACTCTAACATGGAAAATTCGTATTTTGTTTTTTCTCATATTTCTTAAAAACTGGATTGGAGCAATTAATGAAATCAGTGGAATAATTAAAAGGCAATCGTTTGGTATATAAATCATTGAAAAATAATAAAGTTGTAGGCTAACTGCATATAGGTGTCTGTTTAAATACAGGCGCCGTTTCGTATTCCGATGTCCGTTTATAGTGTCTCGTCGAACAACTAGATAGAACCACCATCTCGGATCAGTGACGAATTGTTACCCGACATTAAACGTCGCAAAATGCAGACGTGATAGCGTGATACTCGATAAACTCCGTAGGGAATTGTGTTTAAGACTTGTTCTTCTTTGTCAGTTTTCTAAAATGAACATGTTACTACTTTTTGTGCTGATATCTAGCTGTTCACTTATCTCGATCAAAGCGTCGAATATCATTCTAATTATAGCCGATGATCTGGATCTGACGATCGGCGGAATGGTAATTATCAAAATATGTATGAATACGCAATATTGACTGATTGATTATTTTTATTCTCATATCATATGCCAACGTATGTATGTACTACTATATGATCTTGTAGACTCCGCTGAAAAACACGAAGAAATTGATCGGCGATCAAGGAAGTGTTTTCACAAACTGTGTAAGTACGCAAGAATTTATCTTCAAATAACACCGCCGTTAATTTGTTATCTGGGCGATTTACGCGGTGAATTCTGTCTCGGGTTGAATGATTTATCTTACTACTTATCAATATTAATACCTCACTCAATCACTATAGGTATTTGATTTCGGTTATTTGTCGAATGAATGAAAATCCATAGGTGTGTGTAGACTATTTGAAATAAACGCAATCCCAATCTTGTTGGGCTGATAAAAATTGACAGAATAACATATAATCATCAATTATGTCAAATGTTGAAGAGTTATAATCGAGGGGTTTAGTGGATTGATCAATCTATCTGTCGTTCACTCTGAGCAACGTGACGATTATTATTTTTTATTGTACATTGCGATGGTATCATTCGAACTTTTGTAGAAATGAGGAGAGGTCTCAAACTCGACTAGTTTGATTGAAACCTCTCCTCGTTATTTCTTATTAATGTGAATTTTTGATAGAGTATAGTTTCTTCAGTATCCAATTTGTGGATAATAGATATGGCGAATGACACTCAAGGGATCCTATAATTCGAAGGTGAACTAGTTGCGATATGAATGTACAATTATGATTTTATCCGTAATTCAATTTCACTCCAGATCAAGTTTAATCAGTATACCAGGCGAGTATAAGAAAAAAAATCTTGTACGAGATACAGAGGGTTATGAATCCACTAATCGAAAAAAGATTGAAAAGGATTGAAAAGAATAAAGACCTAGCCTTCGGCCAATTGTGACTTTCCGCGAACCCGAATCGATCGAGTTATGAAAAGAATGACTTGGAATCTCTTTCATCCGTCAGGTTTCAATCGATTTGAAATTACCGATTGATACAAATTGACAGAATATTTATTTCGTTAGCGAGAATGCGTTTTAATGAGAAACGATAGAGTCAATTCGCGGAACTGAATTTAAAGGCATCGAATATTCAACAGAATTGAAATCAGCTGTGATTAAGGGGAATCTGCAGGAATTCCACGTATTACCAATTCGTAAATTGCAAAATTTTCCATTCATATTGGAGAGGCTTAATACTTCATATTCATTGAAATCCAAATCTAAACGTATATAGGTAGATGATGTGTATACTCAAAATGTATAAAATAATGCAGCACATAAAAGAAGTAGTCCTCTCTTGAAATATTTTTCGATTATAGTATTTCAACCATTGGTTTTACGCTAACTAAATAATATCTGTAAATTAGTTTGTCAACTCACCGATCTGCTGTCCAAATCGTGCTGCGATACTGACCGGTCGATATCAACACAATCATTTAACTGTAAACAATTCCATCGAGGGTGGATGCAGCAGTCCAGAATGGCAGAAATTTCAAGAGCCATATACCTTCGCCGCACGTATAAAAACTCAGTCAAAGTACACCACGTTTTATGCCGGAAAATACTTGAACCAGGTAATCTGTAAATATAAGTGTAGTTATTAAATCTAAAAACAAATATTATGAATAAATACTTGTTTTTTTTTTAACGCACGAAAGGAGACTCTTTCATGGATTGAGTACACAGCAGATATTTAAACAATAGAATGAGAAACGGAATTTTTTTCATAATAAAAATATTACCGCGTGGTTTTTAACATCGAAAAAAAGTTCAATCCCGAACTGATTTAGTATGGAACTCCTGCGGCCGGTGGTCCAGCACATATCCCATCTGGCTGGGACTGGTGGGCTGGTTTAGTCGGGAATTCAAAATATTACGACTACTCGTTATCCATAAATGGAACGACGAAAAAATACGGTGACAAACCGGAAGATTATCTAACCGACGTAATCGTAAGTCGTATAATTTGGACTCAAATTCTGATTCCAAGAATTCTCATTCCTTTATTTATCTAACTCGAATCAAATGATCTTAAGGGAAATCTAGCGACAGAATTTTTGAAAACGCGGAATGTGAATGACGAGAATAATTTCCTCATGGTTTTGGCACCTCCCGCACCTCACGCACCTTTCACGCCGGCCCCGAGACACAACGACGCCTTCAAAGGGACCAAAGCCATGAGAACTCCGAATTTCAACGTTCCAAGACAGCGGGTGCGAATCTCACCAACTTTTTCCACTAAAGTCACAAGAAAGCGGTTTTCGTTTTATTTCTGCAATTATTTTCACACCGCAGGATAAACATTTCTTCGTGCGGCTGGGTCAAGCACCACTTCCGGAATCCGTATTACCAAAATTGGATGAAATTTACAGACGCCGATGGGAGGCATTACTAGCCGTTGATGATATGGTGCAGAACATTCACGCGACACTTACCGAACGGGAGCTATTAAACGACACTTACATCATTTTCACATCCGATAACGGCTATCATGTAGGTAAGAAGTAGAACATGAAATGCTTCTGGAGTCCCAGGTCTGGGAGAATTGGAACAGGAACCATAAAACGTTACGACCGAAACCGGAAACTGAAAAAACGATGGAAAAGTATTTAATAATCGCATGATACGGTGATTTTTTATGTAGGCCAGTTCAGTATGCCCTTTGATAAACGTCAGCCATACGAAACGGACATTCGGATTCCGTTGATGATCCGTGGCCCAGGTTTTGCCACGGGAAATCAACCGTATCCAACAAGTAGCGTGGATCTTTTCGCAACTATTTTGGACATGGCTGGTACCCAGGCACCTTCTGACGGCACTTCGTTGTTAAGTCATTACCTCCGTACTGATAGAACTGTCCTGGTCGAGTATAGAGGCGAAGGATCTAAAGGATCTCCATCTTCCGGGTGCCCGACGGACAGTGATCCAAATATCAGCGTAATTCTGAAATAAAATTCTACAAGACAGATAAAATCTCGATTATTTTCATGATTATCATTCGTTTTAATATCATTTTTATTCTAGCTTTGCAGCGAGGATTATGCTTGCAAATGCCAAGATTGCCGGAACAATACGTACAGCTGTATCAGGAGGGTAGCTAATGGGGATGACAATATTTTCTGCGTATTCGAAGACGACGTTGTAATTATTAAATTTGTTTTCGCATTATAACCGAACCACTTATTCTACCAGCACTAATTTTATGAACTATTTCACTGCATTTTCATTTCATTTTTAGCCGATTTAGTTGCGATTTGAAGAATAGAATTACCCATTCTTATTTCAGTTTGAAGAAACCGTTCATTTCTGTCGATTTTGTTTCCCATCTCCCCATGCTTTTCAGAATTATATCGAGGCGTACGATTTGAGAGAGGATACCTACCAACTGAACAATATTGGATACACCATGAAATCTGGACTGAGACATCGGTTCAGAAATCGGCTCAAAAAAGCGGTTGTCTGCAAGGGTGAAAATTGCGTGATGACGGGCACACAAATTAACTGAATCACTATGAGAGACTTTTTATTTTTTGTTTTTAAAATATATTCATTTATTACTTGTTCACAATTATTATTGAGATAATCTCATTGAACATTATATACTCGAATAGATAAGTTTATCAATAAGTTTTATAACACACTATTCGATAGACAAAATTCTTATGTGTATAACTGCCATTGAATAAACGTTTTCGCAATTTCATAACCATCCCCGTATTTTTTTTTTTTGAATTCTTCATGGTTTGCCCTAGTTTGATGAATCTTTACGACTGCTTGATAAATACAAGAAATGAATAAATTTATGTGCCATTTATCAGAAATATGAAGCTAAAATTGCGCTTCGGTTTATACGAGGAATAATATAAATCGCTTCCAGTATGGTTAATCGATTACCTTGGATTCGGAAAAAATTTAAACATTTTAGCAAGATAAATATACGTCAATCTTCTCGATATTTTTGCATCGAAGCGTTTCAGAAGCGATTGATATTCAAATATTCAAGCCTGTAGGGCCTTAATAAAAATATTTGCTAAGAAAACAAGAGCGCTCGGATTGCTGGGGCAAGTTCATTCTTATATCCAGATATACAGTCTAGAATCGAGATCCCCATGATATTCAGAAATACAATAATTCAAACAATAAAAGACAATGTTGAGAGACTAAACACGAAGCAGAGCTTTGAAAGATATTAATATATCATTTCCCTCTTCTCGAATTCACGGACTGTTTTTTTTCTCCTTCATTTTCCAAAAATGTGCAAAAACAGTTTTGCCAATGTGTCGTACCCACATATATAAAACGGTGTATCGATTATTAGTGTAAGAAAAATGATTAAAATTAGACTATAATCGCTGTATATTCCCACAATAAAATTGCGATCGGTGATTTTCCGAATATCAAAGCTACTTCGATTCTTTTATGAATCAATAGGCGTAAAGGCGCAGGTTTTCTATAACTATAACGTCAAAGAATCCGAAAATGTTTACAGACTCAGAAACTACATAGGTATGCGTATATAGCGTATAGCTATACTTCCTCGCGTCTACACGTGATCAAGAAATTGTTTGCGCAGATGTTATTTCGGTAAAGAAGGTAAGACGGCGTGCAAGACGTATTTAAGTATTGCTCTAAAGATCTACGAGCCCAAACATAAACCTACTTCAACTTCTGTGTGTTGAATTTGTTCGCCACGCCTGACTGAAAGGAAACGTCGTCAAAAGTGTCGAATACAGGGACGTCCCAAGCCGTTTCATTTCCCATCATATAAAATAGCCACGAGCCTTCCTCCCACTTTTTTCATGATATCAAATTTTTTTTAACGTTCTTAAACATCATCCTTTTCGCTCACAGCAAATGCGCGTAATTGACATGCACGTAGTCGGTAAAATTCAATATCATTTTATGTCTGAAGAGGAAAACTGTTCTTTGAAATTCTATTTTGTGTACTACGACATACGTACCTGAAAGAGCGCGAAGTTTTGCGAATTAGGGTTGCTATAGGTACTTAAGGAAAGTACCTACGCAAAGCCAAGCACAGTAGCTCACAGTGACCAGCAAGAATTAAATATTTTGGTAGGGGCTGTAACAGTCGATTGAGCACGCAGTGGATAGGGGAATCGCGTTGTGAATCAGCGATAGTTTGCCGGACTTTTAAGAGTGTCCGGTCGACCGGGAGATCGATGCATTGTCAAAGGATTAAGCAGTTTTCGGTGGCCTCTGATCAATGGATCTTTCGATTCCTTCGCGTGCCCCCCGGGGGCCATTCCTAGCTTATTTACTTACTTTTACCATTGAGATTGTTGTTGAATATATGCCTACATGCGGCATAATAGCTCGTGAGAAAGCAGATTGGAGAGTTTTTGATAAGTTTGGAAATTTGAATTATAGACGGAAAATTATTCTAGGTTTACGAGATTCGCGTTATTTACGGTTTAAATTTGTTATATCTCATTATCAGAATTATTTTCGAATCATCTCTGACGCCGAGTCTCATCCTTATGAGTCTTCTGCCCTTGCTTTTTCCAATTTATAGGCATAACCAGCGTTCTTTGGTCTTCTGCTTTTGTCGAGACTTTGTTATGTGATAATTAGTCTCCGACTCCCAACTTCTCGGGCTTGTTGGTGCGGAAAATGCGAATTTATAAACGAATTAGCGAATCGGAAAATAACAAGGTTGCTTTGATGAAATTACAATATTTTCAAGCCCGAGGGAGCTCGAGAGAAGACCAACTTCGTCACAGCTAGTTACATCGGCTATTTATTGTCACGATTTTACAAAGAAACCATTCAATATTTTTTTCTTCATCATTTTCGTCAAAGCCGAAGTTTATCAAACGTCTACTATTCATAATAATGCGAAAAACTTCAATCCTTCAGCATAAAACTCAACGAATTAGAAGTGTTTTAATTTTCAAATGAACCTTTCTGCCCAACTCAAAGCTGTTCTTTATTCGGAAATTTGTAATTCACTTACGCAACGAAATCTCTTATCTTTTCACTTAAAAAAAACTAAGCCGAATACGTCAGCTGATAAGAGAATCACCCAAGTATTTCATATCTACTAGAATTTATTGCATAGTTAACGTTTTATTGATACGATTGAGAGGCTTATGAAAATTTATATAGCTGCTGTAAAAAGTACCGATCAATTTTCATGACCGAGGAACATATCACTATTTCATCAAAAATCCCATAATATCCCCAGAATTCCCGGGAATGATATTTGATTCGGAAATGACTTGATTTCGGTCTAAGATTCTATAAACGATACATCAAAATCTTAGGAACATACGTTACAGTTTTTCATCGATGATTATGCACTTTTATTATGACTGCAGAACATCTTGTATAATCTTGAAGTTCAATACCTACTATACACAGATATTCGAAGAGGTGGCAGCTTTTCTTTTACATAAATCTACGTGATCATCTGTAATTTTTGTTTTTTGGGAGTTCACAAACGAAAAAGGCACACTTTTCGACTGAATATATACAGACACACGTATATGGATATTTTGACTATGTATGGTATGGCACTCGAAGAGAACGTAAATTCGAATATCTGTGCAGAGCGTGGGCTCGAGGATATGGGGTCTGTACTACCTGGTGAACAGTAGTCAAATCAAACACATGGCTATTAACTCTGTAAACATTTCGGGGTACTTAGATGCTTAGCCCTCGAAGTAGTAAGGGCTAGCAGGACGCAACAAGGGCAGAGAACAGAACAAGGCCAAAATAAATATTCATCCTTGGTGCAAGCCTGGGACCCCAAAACCCTAGCCCCTGTCAGTTCATCAATATTGTTTTAGGTCATGGCGAGTTAAGTTTGTAACCCGAGAAATGAGGTTACCACTAACTAAACGCCATGGCTTACATACATATAAGAATCAACTCATCATATAGGTACAGTTGTGTTGCAATAAAGGCTGTTTAGAGATCTCGACAAACAGTTTTGATATCCACGAACCTGATGATTTCAGGAAGTTCTTTATTTCTCATTATTCTTCACGTTATTCAAGACATGAGTTTCGAATTCATGGATATACCATCTACAGGAAATCAGCCCTTCGCTAGTGGGGATACTCTGGAAATTTGATCATTACTTTTTTGATATCTTGGAAACAGATTGCAATAAAAATTTGTGAATGTAATGCAGACGCATGGAAAAGTCAGATTCGAATAAATCTTTGAGATTTGAGTATCCGAGGATTCCCAGATGGTAATAAAATTCCTCATAAAATTCGATGGGAGGAACTGTTGTCGTCCAAGGGGCGGTAGATGTGAAAAAGGAAAAAAAAAGGAACCAGAGAAGAGCGGAAGAGGGATGGTTCGAAAACTGATTACAATGAAGAGGCGGTCCCGCACGCGCACGTCTCGTCTTTGATCTCAGTTTGAGTAAAAAACGAGTAAAAATGATTTCGGAAAACCGACTTGTATCACTGATTCAAATTCGAAATGACATTTTCGTCGAAGTCAAAACCCTGCGCGGTCTGATTATTGAATTTGACTTATCAACTCATACAGAAACGTGAATGTCGAAATTGTAGGGATTACTCTTTTCGTCTCTGTTTGCGCATGTCGCGTATATTTTCGAGAGATTGCAGTAGCGAGTAGCGAGGCGAGTATTTGTCGTGGAAATAATTAATTAGCAGTGGAAAGCTCATAACTACCCTCTCCCCTCATCACCTCGACGCGAACTCGTACCTTCCTGATTATATCACCGGTTCACCCAACACAAGTTGGCAGTTGGCTAATGAAAAGCCCATGCAAATATGCGGTCACTGTGAAATGTCACAAATCAAGCCCCGGTGCAAAGGTGCAACGTAACGTTTTTGCACAATCATAGCTCGTGAATAACGAGGTGCAAATACGAATATTCATTTTTGACTATTACACAAACCTTAACAATAAATCAAATTAAGTAAAACAGCAGGAGTCAATTTTCTTACTTCAATTCATTTACGGGTATTATTATAGTATCATCCGCTATTAGTTAAACTAATGGCAATCGGGGGTGGCTATCGTCCCACGCTATTTAACGAACCGAAGTGATATTTTAAGGGGATAGACGCGAAACCGCGGGGACTTCCACTGCAGACGGATAAAATAGGCTGGCTTATGGCTCGAGTAAAGGGAGGGTCTTGTGTATTAGGATATACCTTGGGGCTGTGCAAACAGTGCAGTGGTGTAATCTAGGGTTAATGGTGCTTTTATAACGAGAATCTATCAGTCTATCTCTTCCATTGGACCCGGAATTCAAAATTTTATTCAACTTTCTATTCCATCTGTAGCATATTTTGAACGTCGATCTCCAATCAGCAGATTCAGTTCAGTTTATAGCCATCGTTCATCAACGGATTTGTAATAAGTGAATTTTTCCATGGCTGTAAATTAGTCCTTCAGAAGAAGAAGCAAGAAGTTCTTCTCGAATTGAATTGCAGAAGCCATATTCGTTGGACAGGAAGTTGCAGTTATTTCTGGTAATTAGTTGATTACCTCATCATCTGTCTCATCTGTCTCTTATAAGCAATGTACCTTATCCATCTATTGTTGTTTCAGCCTGGCGATAAGGCTTCTCTCAATCCCCTAACGGCCCGAACTTTCAACCCCAATCACGGTGTTACGTAAATATCTTGTATTTCCGATGCACCATACTTGTCTGCAGTAATTAGGGTGAAAATAAACTACAAATTATAAGTTCGTGTCGATTCTGCATTATGTTTATTATTTTTTTATACGATTAGCAATTATTCATCTATTACTGCTTATACTGTAACATTTATAATTGTGGGACTAGAATGCTTCAAGATTGTCAATGAGCTGTGTATCAGGGGTAGTATCTGTTCCGATATTCTAGATTTTACCCTCCAGATTTCTCAACATCAGTCGTTGCCCGTCGCTGAGAAACACGGAATTGTCTTCCTTGAAAACTTGTATAGTACGAATTCGGTCTCGTTCCTCTTGCCTCTGTTTACGCCATTTCGCTCTTCTGTTCTTGAACCATACCTGCAGAAAATTAGGTTCAAAATGTATGAGTTAGCAATTGTTGCACAGGCTGCTCAGGACGAAGATATGCGAATTATCGCTACGAGCGATTTTTTTTTTTTGCATGATGATCCGCAAACGGAAGTAGATAGAACCTGTCCTAATTTGAATTTCACATCCGCGTGTCATTCGGCACGTCACGATTACCGGATCCTATACATGGCGGAGCTGCTGCAGTCGTTTGAATTTGCATCATTGAATCGAAATTCGGTGAATAACACACCCGAGTTATCATACGTATTGTTTGAGGCTAACCCATTATTGGATGACGTTACGAGCTCGTGATAATTCTACCGTAACGTTGTGCCATATCGTACGGTTTATACGAGCGTATAGGTATGTTCGCGCTGTGCTATAGAATTTCACAAACCAAAGCGCATTCGACGCTATCAGAGCAATTAATTGCAATTTCCCTGATAACTGGAATACAGGCGACACGTCTCGTACTCTTTATCCTCTCGATTTCTTCCAACATCTTCGTCTCCAAAATTTTGATTCTAGGAGGCGCGAAAAATCAGTGACAAAATTCGACCATGGGGCAATAAAAATCATTCTAATTCCGCATGAGGTAGCTAGGATAAGCGGAATTTGGGTTCTACACGAAGCCGTGTGATTGTACATTTAAACGATTAGTATAGACATATAGGTATCTTCGGAAATGATATGACAGAGCCTGAATAGAGCGTTCATGTGTATGAGTATATATCGGTAGGATATAGGTAGCGAAGAGCTCTATGAGGGAGTTTAATCAAGTTGGTACCTCGGAATGGCTTCCTGCCTGGTAACACCCTTCGCAAAATCGCACCGTATAATTCTACACCTGGTATAGAGCTTTCGGGCGAGTGATTCGAAGCCGGATATCTCTTTGATTTCTACGATTACATTTAAACTGACAGGTGTCTCCATTCTGTGCTCAACATTATGCCGTTTGATCTGCAACCATTACCGTTGTTAACCCGAGGGGAGGAACTTCCTCGAGGCTTGTGATGCGCGGATAAGTCGACGGAGTACTCCATGATTAAAGTAATTCGCTCCCTCTTTGCTTTCGTTAATTATCTCTTCACGCAACATCAACTCGAGTCCTAACACGACGTTAACGAAAAAAATTTCCCCCAAATCGCGCCCTTATTTTATACCCGGTTCTGTTTATCTTATTTTATTTTACCTGATACTGTAGCTTGATCGAAAAAAGTTAGTGAGCTCACTCTTTCTACTTCTTTTTTTTTATCAAAAATTGTCTGGACGTATAGTCGAAAAATGATTTACAAGGAATTAGAACTTCGAGAAATGGTATTTCCGCTTTTTCCAATCCTTACTTCGACTCTTTCTTCCTTGAGCTTAACATGGAGTGCCAATTGTTCTCTGAGGAGGATATCGGGGTAATGAGTCCTCTCGAATATTGCCTCTAATTGATCGAGCTGCTCTTCAGTGAAGATAGTACGGTGCCGTCGCTTCCTTTTCACTGGAGGTCCTGGCTCTAATCCTTCCAGATATTCGTGATGATAGGAATTGTCCATGAAGTTGAATTGCAAGCTAGGATAAGCGCGCAGTAATAAGGAAGCATTGCTCGAAGCCATAGCTGACATGTAACCATCGATATATTGCAGTCTAGGATCGTAAGTCGCGGCTGAAAGGAATTCAATCTTCTCAGGTTTTCGAAAAGACCGTCTGATTCAGAGAATTTTGTGAATACATCAAAAACAGAAAGCGAGTGTATAGTTCAGACCGGCTCCGATTTAGTTACGAATTTTTGGACCGCAAAACACTATTCTAATTTAGGAATGAAAACAAAAATGGTGAAAACAAGGATTGTTTCAATTTTTAAAAATAAATTTTCTAGGCTTTGAACTTGACTCGTCAGATTTGTGAGGATGCATTTTGATTGTTATGTCAGGTTTAGTTTAGTACGTATACTGTAAAAATCGTAATGAGTGAAAACCGGATAGTACAGGGTGGTTTCTCACAAGAAATCTGTTCACTTGTCTATTTTATCAATTTATTCTTAATTAAAAAAAATAAATGAACAAATTTCGATGAGATAATTTGCAGTTTTGCAGTTTTGATTTATAAGGGGACATATGCATTTAATAAGTAGTAACGTCGCCCGTGTGAAAAATTCTAATCCACAGAATAATTCGACTAGAATATAAGTTGCAATTAATTAGCAGATCCGAGTTCCTGTCTATAAATGCATTTTTTTGTTCCGTGACGACAGAACTATATTGAAAAATACGAATTTCAGCAACAAAGAGTACCTCGATAATATAAATTACGATTATTGCTGTAGACTCACCAAAAAAATCGGCAGAGGAAAGCAGAGCCATGTTCTGGTTCAGAGAAGGACATCTCAGCAAGTGGCAATACCTCGTTGCTGCATTGTGCAGTAATTTAGAATCTGAGTTTATCGTTGCCCTGGCATTGTTCGACGCGAGTATATTGTCTATGGTAAATGCCACCGCAGGATGCACGGGTACCGGATTCCTCCTAGTTTTCTCCAGTTGCGAATCATAGATCAAATTTTTTCCGCACCTCACAGAATTCCGCTCTACATTCAATTCCCGCTTCTTATTACACGGGAATTCTAATATTCGCGAGCTCGATTCAGCAGAGGGATGCCAATTGTCTTCGCTGCCACGTCGAGGATGCATTGCTCGATCATCCGACGACGGTGTTCTCGGCGAAGGTCTACCTCCAAAGTAGATATTCCCAACCAATTCGACCATATTTCCCTTAAATACGAAAACCAAAAAATAATCAATCACTGATCTCTTCTATCGGATGCTGGATCAAGACGTGCAATATTGCGAAAAATGAACATCATTTCATTAACTGACCTTACCTAGAATATTAGCTTCTATGAATCGAATCAGTCTGCAATTTCGGGATGGTTGCGCTTATCTTTCCTCGAAGAACACCGAGGCTCAGAGGTCCATGGATACTTTGTAAATCCGTGGATTAGGATTAGTCACACTGATGATTACGCCTTTTATTTAAATTCGTGTATACGAGGTGCGATCCTCTCTAATTATGTGTAGAGCAATTTTTTAAACTTTTTTCCTCATTGCCCGGTGGCAACCTGTCATACTGTTCTAGTTACAGTTGTTCAGGACTGCAGTGCAGACAGTTTTCGTCCATGTGACAGTGCCGTGGCCCGTATTTCACCCTCCCAGGTTAAATCTCATTGGCTTTTCCTCGAGGGTGAAAGGCGGGGCCAATTCCCCTCACCATATTCGCTTCTCTCGGCTCCCTACTACCATCTCCTCGACAAGCTCATATACCTGCGTCCAGGGTGAACACTACCCTCCCTAGGGACCAAGATATCCGTGCTTAGCGATGGATAATCGGACCGCATTACAGCTTTTATGTCTGACGCTTTGTGCAGACGCCATATTCTATTCGTATTATTATTATCATTATTATTATTTTGAATTTCATTTGCCTGATACTTTTTCAAATTATTATACAGCCTGATTTCATTTTTCGAGATAAGAAAATATCGTCTTTTTTCGAAAACTTGAAAACTTGGCTCGATGTTGTCGGAATGTAAATCCCTGAATGTAAAACAAAACGAGAGAGACAGAGAAAAAAACAAGGGTGTTTTGAAAACTTCATGATGTACTCGCGAAATGACAATTGAATGAAAAACTATTCCTCGAGGATTTAACGGGGAAAAAAACCTTGTATACAAAGTGGAAGATCGCAATTTCGGGCAAACATGTATGAGGTAGATTATGGGTACATCTTTGATGAAATATGTGATATAGTCGCAGTTTTTTCCTAAATGTAGCCAAAAAATGACAATCCCAGGGCGAGGAGGACCTAAAAAGCGTATAATATCAGATTGAAGAATACATTGCACCTCGTTCGATAAGAATTTGTTGATAGAAATACCTACGAGCATTTTTTGAATCTATAATCTTATAATCATCCATCTCTTAATTAGGACGTTTCGCTCTAAGCATGTTTGCCTTAGAAGTGAGAATTACAGAGATTATCACATTCATGGTAGCAAAATATATCGCCGAGTTTATGATTTTTGCAGTCAAGGAAACGCCGTGGTCTTCACGTGTATTTGATTCCATGGGATTCAACTGGTTCCCTTTATACCTACCATTCAGATATTGCCGACTGACAGGAAGGGAAACCTTAATTTTTTACGACGTAATAAAAACCTTTGTAAATAATCAAATAAGACACCGTCGGAGATTAGGAGTTGAGTATAATCTTTTCCTCAGCGGTGCAGCGTTTACCGCGTATTTAGTTTACAGCTCTTATATGGAAGATCCGTGGGAAGGGGAAACGGGAAATGAAAGACGGGAGACGGAAAACGGAAAACGGAAAAGATGAAACGTAGAAAATTTCAGTCAATTTCATCATCAATAACGAAGAAAATGACTCAATCGAATTCTTTCCGTCGGTGATACAGGGGCGAACTATGTTTTTCGTTAGATATCTCATCGAATCCCGACGATGGCTGGTATTGAGTATATTTCGATCCTCTGCATTCGTAAAATACGTAAGAATCAAGATCCTCGTTACTCTCGGTAGGGTGAACTCTCGCTTCTGCATGGCCAGGAATCCGAGAGGTTTTGAAAACTTGGTATTTTTAAGTCCGGCGCGACGGTACTCGGTTTTCCCCATTCATCCCCTGCACGGGGAACCCCCACGGCTCAGCTGGATTTCACGCGTCGCCTTGCATTACTTGATCTCGTGTCAAGTATATAGGTACTAAGATTAAGGTTGTGCCAGGTTATGGTTTGCAGATAGTGTTTCCGAAGTATTACACGCTCGCAACTCGCTGTAATTACCCCTAACACCGAAAAGAAGAAGAATTGTCACTCCGAAGATAAGGCCCTGAAAATAAATCGTACGCAAATGAAATCGATGATTAATTTTCACAGGCACATATCTGCGGAAGTAATAGCGAAAAATCTATATAGTAGAATATAGGAAGGAGAAAATTTATCTGCGCGGTACTTATACTCGTTGGAGATAAAATTTCTTCACTTAACATCACAATGCGTCATTCAAGCGGTTATAGTGGTAGATTCCGGGGTAATATGAGCATCGGGTAGTCGATCGAGCCACAACCACCTCGTGAATGTATATAGACGGATATATCTATGTATATATGGTATCTGGAGCGCTCCCTTATAGTTGGTGAAATCGAGGCCGAAGCACAACAGTGCTAAGGGCTATCATGGCGCCCAGAGCTTTTGCAGCTGACGGCTCAATTATCTCCACAACACCGGGGGTCCTTACACGGTGACGCCCGCAAACCCCCTAATGTACAGTGCGATCCTTGAATCTATCTACGACACCCCCATAGTACACCCGAGACACTGCTGCAGCAACCGAGAGGACTGCTTCAGCTACCCCATTATGTGTTGAATTAACCGCTGTGCGACGCATAAAGGACTCATTGCCTTCGAATGGATTGACTTCTAGTATTTTAGCCAGAAGGGTTTTTCTGGTCTTCTTTTCATTCGGGAATTAAAATTCAGGGGTTATTTTCTTGAAGACCTATAGAAGAATCCTTTCATCGTTCAATTTTATCACGGGAGCTCCCTAGTCCTTTGAATTTTTAATCTGTTGTCTCTCATAGTCATAGATGGAGTCAAAGTAAAGCGAATGGATGCGAAAAATCGGATGAACCGCTGCTTGGACTTTGGGTTTTTTTGATTTGATTTTTCGGAAAAACAATCCTGTACATTCAGGTGAAGAGAAAAAATGTTGAGGCCGTTTTTTCGTGCTGAGAAATTCTTCTTTTGCTCATTCTCGAATTTTTCCATACCAGAAATAAACGTGTCAGAAGCAAAATTGGGCGTGAAATCCTCGCATTCTTGGTTTGCGTGTGTGTGTGTGGCTTCCTTAGTACTTTGTAAGAACAAATAATCAACGTAAGGCGAAACTAGCTTCTATAATTACACCGTCTTAGCACAAGCAGATGCCTGACCGGTAATGAATCCATTAAAAGACAACGCCTCAAAAGTAACACGACTCTATTCTTTCGGGGCTTGGTTCCTTAATTGATTCAATTATAAAATTTTAACCGAAAAATATCAGGGGCTGATCGTATCTATTCACCCCATACAAATTGTATACCATATGCGATAAATCAAATATACCTCGTCAGTTCTCATTTTTTATATATCTGCGATGCAAGCCGCCGATCTTATTATCAGTTTCACCCAAAATCATAGCAAGATCATTTTTGAGTATCGGAGCTGATGGTCTTGTGGGAAAAATCTGATAGTATTTTCATTTCAGCTAATGACAACAACGACTTGCGATTTTTTTATTCATTTGTCCAGGTGTGAAGCTGCCAATTACCTGATCAGATTTTCGCAGAAATGAGATAAAAAGCGAAATAACTTGACATAGAACTTAGGATCTGTGATGCAGACGTATAATTTTCAGTTCTACTTTGGTCTCGGCTTTTATAAAATATCTAGTTATAACCGCAAGAGTTAATTCAGTTGCAGTAACCTTTTGAAATGTTTCGCTGGCAAATAGGCATTATCCCTAACACAGCCAACACACCGCCCAGTGATCTTTTGACCCAACAATAACGTAATTACTATTCCGTTGTAATTCTTCCCATACAATAAGCGATCCATTGCGAACGGGTTAGCTTCAGACCTTTAAACCTGGTGATGTTGAGACTCATACAATTATAAGGAGAGTTTGTTACTCGAAAAAGAAAAAAGTAACCGGTTAAGGGCTGCAACCGCACCTTGTGTTGGAAAAAATCCGTAAGATTTCATCGTCTATCGATACCTACGCCAGGAGAAAAACGATTTTCGAAACTGCACCTGGGGGATAATCTCGGACTGTCCAATGTCCAGTCAAGTTCTACATAAACTATCGCGTTACACCGTGGCTCAAAGTCTCCGAGATTACCCACTTCGACGACCCCCTTCTAGCCAACCATAATTCGATACCTATGTGTATATATATATATTGCAGACGCACTCATACTATAAGAGGCAAACCGACAAACGGACATTGCAACCGCTTAGGGTATACAGCTTGCCACCGACCGGGTTTATCCGCAATCTTGTTAGTACGCGGTTCTGGGCGTGAAAACGTTCGCATTGTGTCAAGAAGCCGAAACCAAAGATTTCTTACGGCTTTTCGACTGGATATTTAAATCTACCTGCTTAAATTCAAATATCTTTACACAGATGCGAAAATTTTCAACGAATTTTCTTGCTATATGGATAATTTTTGAGTCCCTTGAGAGCGATTGGTAGTTTATTCAGGAAAAAAGATCCTCTGCCAATGCAGAATTTGCCTAATTAAATATCGGCAACGTTTTGCCTAGTACCAGGTAAACATTTTGCCTCAATATACCAGTGGAAATATAATCAAGAATCCAAAGTCCCATGGCTTGTCATTAAACCTGCCCAGATCCGAGACTGAGATTTGTTCCAAGAAAGTCGCAATCAGCTGCAAAGAGGAAGTTGTAATTAATTAGGTGTTAATTAGACTTCCAACACTTTACTCTGTTTTATCATTTCCCTGGCTCCTGCGGCCAGGGGTTTTGCAAGCCCCTAACACAATGAAATAATAATATGGGGTATGCCTTCGATTCGAGACTGTCTTTCGAGTTTCTTTTCGATCGGAGAATAATCTTTCTTTCTCATTATTTTTGTCATGTAATAACGCGTCGTAGAGTCAAAAAAGGAAGATGTAGGCCTAGATTACGAATGTGATGAAATCTCTCGTCTCCTTCGAGTCAAGATTGTCTCGTTACTTGTGATATGACTCGCTTCGCTTAGCTCAAGAATAAAATAAGACACACGGAAACGTTTTTGCATATAGGCATGGGTACGTATATGGGTGGATATATTATATTGTACATGTAAAGAATAAAGGGGCACGGGCTTGTTAGCCGTAGTTCCGTGGCAACAAAAAAAGCTTTTTATTCCCTCTTGTTTTCCACGCAGTTGGCCTTTTCCTACTCCCTTAGCAACAATCATATTCTCCCGCAGGTCACCTGGACAGAATATCATTATAACGATATATTTTCCCCAGAATCCTATGGCTCTAACTTCATTTCTAACAAAATATGAAAAATGAAGAATAAAATATCCAGGAAATATTGAACGGGGCTTTTACACCGTGACGTGCCTCGGAAAACGGCTGCTTTAATTTCTTTCATATTTCTCAGTGGGTTCTCTCACTGCTCCAATCACTTCATTACCAAATCTACAGGGATTTAGCTTCACCAAATTATTCTGGAGCGATTAGAGAATTTATCGCTGAACGTCCGTCGTTCGGACTATTCGGACTTGGGGGAAGAAAAAAAATTACGATGCGAAAAGAGGCGGTAAAGAATCGTCGAATCTTTTCGAGACAAAATGGACTTAAGAGCACATGATTCTCAGCTATGGTAGTATTTTCGTTACCGTTCGATATAGCGTTGGGTAAAAGGTGAAAACTCGGCAAGGCGAGGCAAGGCAGGTTCGTATCTGGATAAATTCTGGTATTGAACGAGAAAGCAATAAAACAGGTACACGCCGAGGCTCGGAATTTCATATTTCAATCATTTTCTTGACGTGACTAACAGCCCGTGACAGAATTTCCGGCACCGATCATTTTTCATCCTCGGTATAAAATTTTTACGGAACAAATCACCGCATCTCTATATGAATACGTATGTGGCAGAGGTGACAAAAAGTTTACGAACACTTTCAACTATTGATATTATCCAACGATTTTTGAGTCTGAGAATATGAGAGAGACGGGTGAAATTTTCATTCCGGGGTTTTATGGGGTGAACTTGGACCCCCTAGAGGGTAACCCCCGTGGGGTGTATAGCCGTAGAATCAGCCGTCAGATTATTCTATTACAGCGTATCAACATGGAAATTGTTTGGTATGAAAACAGTGTGGTGAACTGCACTGTTTCAGTAGGATAAAGAATTTACCATCGCGGATAATTAAAAGAGACGCCGCGGGACACTTTCTGTTGATCTTGCTTTAAACCTCTTACGAGGTCTCTCGAGTCCCCAGGTCCAGTCAACCAAGGGACCAATTCTAGCACATGAAAATCTACGTACTTTACTTCTCGTCTTCGCTTTTGAGTATAAAACAGACCGCAGTAAAGCAAAGAGAACTCAGATGCTCCTTTAGCTTCTGTCAATTTTAACGATAAGGATAAAACCAGATGATTAGTAGACGTACTATTTTGACAAAATCTTACACTATCTTGTAAATATGAAACGAAATAGGATTAGCAGAGCTTAGTACAAATTTTTTTAGATTGGAAACGAAAGTTTTTGCGTTGCCAAAACATATCTACATGAACGTATTGACATTTTTTATATTTGATAAGGAAAATAGACATTTTTAAATATGTTCATGTTTTTGAAAATAGTTGGGTGACTGCAGCTTTCATGCAGAGTGAACGGTTAAAATAATAATTAACGATTGCATCGTGATGCGATAATTAAAATAAAATTAATTGGATTGAGGTGCACGCGCACGTTGAAGGAAATATTACCTACCCCTGTACAACCCTGGGGCTACTGTTGTGCGTTATTGCGTGTAATGTACTGTTTGTTCTACGTTTCTGATCCCCCACCGCAATATCACCCCACCGAAAACCGCTCTCGTAAACCCAAACGAGCTTGGCAACATTATGTGGAGAAAGAAGTCTTCACAAAATGCACGAAAAATCCAAAGCAATGCTGGAAAGTATCCCGATCGTGTGAAATACTCATAAATTCAAAATATGTACCGAAATTTCGAAACTGAACAGTTTTTTTCAATGAATAATGTCGACAGAAAATATCTGCAAAAATGATGAAAGTACGTTGTCCGTTGGTTCATCCATTCGTCGAATAAATTCACATGGAGTGAACTACAGTTTTGAAATAAAAAATTTTGGTAGCAGATATCTTGAATAATTCGTAAGTAGATTTGGCATTAAATTTCACAAAAATTGAACAATGGATTCGGCGAGTGGGCGGAAAAATGTGTTTTCAAAGAAAAATTATTAATCTGGCAACCGATGGAATTTTTTTCTTCTTTTTGTTTATACTTCTTTCAGTACCGAGCCTTTTGTTCAAATATAGCACAATTCGGAAAGCAGCTGCGTTACGAATTTGGTAATTCATTCTAACACAACAATTACGTTCCACGTAAAATCGCAGATTTTTTCCTTCCCAATAAATTACATCCTGCCCTTTCGGAAAAAAGAACTGCAGTTTAAGGAACTGCATTCGAGACGGCGAATTTATTATTGTTTATAAACGTTTTAGAGCTTTATCGCAAGTGCACCGAATATCTCGGTGAAACCCATCTCCTGGAGTTCGCGGGTCTTGCAGAAACTAAGGTGTATACCTATTTCATTAATCTTTTATATCGAATTGTCTTGATCTTCGCTTTGCTCGCTTCGACCTACCCGCCGTGGTTTGGCTTACAATTAGACAAACTTTGTTGGAAACTCAAGCACCGCTCTGCACTCAACATGGTACATATATCCCTCTTGGGATTCCCGTGGGATATTCGCACGACCCCTCGGGGAGGCGTGGTGCCTAACGTAAAGATTGGAAACGGATTTCTTGTTTCAGTTTAAGCGGGTCTCGATCCTATCGAAACAATATCAGAGCCATATTTAATCAATCAATACTACATGAATTATGTTTTATTCCTTATTTATTTATTTATTATTTATTCTTTTTTCTTTGAAACTTTTTCACCTCGTGGATATATTTATTTCCTCCCAATTTTCGCCCTCCTTGCCGACCAGACTGCGGGAGTAAAATCCAAATGATCTCAAGATTCGGAGTATCGGTAAGGTTTCGAGCTACTTCCACCTTGTATCACGGTAATTTTATAAACACTTTGAAAATCTTGCGTCTCGAAATGGCTTCGAACGAGATTGCGTCCGCGATGGGGCTTCGCTGAGTGAAACGGAAAATAATTACAAAATCACATAACGAAACGTTGAATCAGATAACTGTTGATTAACTTGTTTTTCCACGCCGATAAGGGAATACCATAATTTTACAGCTAACTCCAATAATTAATATAATATCTCAAAATTAACGACGACAGACTTTGTTTCGACTGCTCTCAAATTACAATTGTGGCTTTTCGCAGTAAATGAATCTGAACCTTGTAGCTTGCAAACGTTAGCCAAGATACACAGCTACGCGATAGAGTGGAAGCTTATTTAAAACAATGTGATACTGTCGTCTGTCTTTAGTTTTATGAACCAGACCGTCAGCCTGACAGATTTTGCCTTTCTTCATTGACGGCTTCCGACTTCAACATCTTTTGACAAGCTTCCAAATTTACGAGTCACTTTCACCCAATAAAATCGACAGATTTTTCTGGTATTATGTGATAACTGAATCTAACTCCACCATTCAATCCTTAATTGGTGTTGAATAATCAGTTTGGTTCTTTCAGATAACCTCGAAGCTCTATTTCGCGAATCATACCTTTTGATCTCCAATCTTACCCATCGGATCATCGAAATTGTGAGTCAAAATTGGTTTGGGAGCTTCGCTTCCTGGATTGTATATCCAAAACGCTTCTGTGCCAGTGGAACAGTTTTTTTTTTTGGGTAAAATTATCTTTTTCTAATTGCATATGATATTTATTTTCGTCGGATGTTCGATGTCTTAAAAAGATAATGGGCGATGAAGAAAAAGATAAAAATCCCGAAAAAGCGGAAGATCAAGTTCCCGGGGGCGAAGAAGATCTATGGCGACGATACATGAATCTGTAAGTATACAAACGGTCTTTTCCCAACATTTGAAGTTACTCTGACGTATGAAGTTCTGGATATTTTTCATGACAAGTTGCACAGATAAAATCTATCAAATTTTTTAATCGCAGATTCATGAAGAGAGAAGAGCAGCTGGAATTAGAAGACAGACTGCATCTGAGAAAACCTGCTGACCTACCCAACCTTCCAAGTGTCGAATTAGAAGATGAATTACCAGCCAAAGGATATTCAATCAATATATTCAATCAAGGAGAAAAAACGAGGCTTCCGAACCGCCTAAGACTCGAAGAAAACGTCGAGGTGTGGAAGCGAATGAAAGATAACCCACCGGTAATTAGTAGCGCCTGTTAAAAAGAAAATTTTTATAGACTTTTCATGCCTGTTGATGATCTAATAATTAATCTTCGACACAGGTGGACATGACCTGCTTCATTCCTGAACAAGTACCAATAGTATCCAAAACGGAAAGTGGTCGCTGGCCTGGTGTTTGCCCTTGCGAAAAGCCAGCCTCTAATTCTAACTTATTAAAAAAGAAGAGAAAGTTTGGGGAACCTTGTCCCGAGTTGGAAGTAGAAGACAGTATCCTCGGGGAGCCGAAAGACGACTTTGCCAACCACATAGAACTCTGGCACGCGAGAGTCCCTGCGACATGTCCATCGGCCAGGTCAAATCCTCCGATGGTAGATCGAGCTAGTGGTTTAAATCACAGTTTGGTCAGCGGAGATTACGTCCTGACCGAAACAGTATCTAAAAAAAAGGGAAACAGAATCTACGCGAATATCTGTCTGCATGGATTGGCAGGTATGCATCTTCCAGAGCTGGATGGTCTTAGAGTACGTGAAAAGACTTGGAAGTGGTGTTTTTATCAGGCCATCGTTGCCCTCCTCGTAAAGACTCAGCTGAGATACAAACACACCTGGAGTGGCAACATCGACTATATTTACGACAAGGGATGGAACCTCTTCACACACATTGGCAACATGAATGTCAATCGTGCTGGCAGACAGAAATTCGATGATATCGGTATTTATAATTACAAGTACAACGTAGAGGTGGAATTGGTTCAAGAAATGAAGGACATTCCTAGGATCACAGATGTCACTTGGGATTTTGTCGAGTCCAATCATCGCCGTACGATAGAAGTTGAGCGAAAAGACTTGGTCAAGTTAGAGTGTAAAATTGGATCCGAGAAGCCAAAAGACGAGCAAACAGTTCCGGTCCATAAGGCTACAAAAGAAATCGAAAGATGGTTTGATAAGCTGCCTTTTCAGTATCAGAATTGCATTTTCAGAACGACTAGATACTGCCTAGCCTTTTGGAAAGAAGGCCCGCTCTGGTATTTGTACAATCCTTACAGATGCGACGATTTTGGGTTCTGGGACGACACTGGGTACGCTTGTATCGTTAAGTTTTGTTCTCGAAATGCCCTGAAGAGACATTTGATGGTACTATTGCTGAGGGCGTACGTCTATGAGGTGCCGAAGTCCAAGCTGAAAGACGAAGAGAAGATCGTTGAAGGAGGTGATGCCGCCGAAAAGGAAAACGAAGAGACCAAGACAGATGTCTTCAGCGTTCAGATATTTCAATTAATATATAGAAAGTCCGAATTGATAAATTTGAAGCTGCTTCAGCGTCGAATACCGAAGCCGATGATGCGTCCAGTTGAGAATGAAGAGATCGAAGTTTGTCCATACGATCCGATGGACGCTGTGGACTCTTGTGATGGTAAGAATGGGGAAATTGAAAACGTGGAGAATCCTGGATGGTTGAAACGATTCAAAGTGACATGGACCAGATCTGAAACATCGAGCAAGAAAATAGCGAAGGAAAATATCGCCAGCGCAAAATTACGATGGCATCAATTCTACGTGGAAGAACCTCACAAGCTGTTTTCTCTATGGGGTGAGATCCATCCCACCCAGGTCCTCTTCCCCGTTGAAAATCGTGGCAAACAGACCTACGCCTGTTATGTAGTTTGTGCTGGAATGACGCGAATCACAGCACCGGAATACTGGAGTCCAAAGACACTCGACGCCATAGTAATGTGTGGAGACAAGTATTACACCATCAGTACACTCGAGGCAAGGTTGAAATCTAAGAGACCCGAATATTCCGGCGTCGATAACTGGGATCGATATTTAGCAAACAATTTTCAAATCGGAGAGACGATGTTCGAGGGACAATTGCTGCCTGGTATTGCGGGTAGACTGTACGTAAAATCGACCAACTCTTTGTGGGCAACCTTGCAGGACATGTTCCTAAAACATCCCTTCGGTATCGTGACGTGTGAAAGCACATGTGTAGGTATCTTCAAATTTTGTGGTGCGTATTACATGTGTGATGTTCGATCCACGGGTCCACCACTGTTCCAGTACGGTGGTGGCGTAGCTTACCTCATTAGAACCACGTGTTTTACGAAGTTCATCACTGTTCTGACACTCACAATCGCCTCTACCGAGTGCAGCGTGTTCGAAGTCAATCCTATACAAATTTATAACGTTTTCGATATCGGACGGACTCCGTGTTTGACTGAGAATCGTAAGAAGAACAGGTCGAATAAAATGGCAAAAAAGTTCGGCAAGGTTTTCTGTCCTCATGAATTGGAAGACCGTAAAACTACCAAGAATTCCCGGTCGATGGCTTCGAAAGCGAAGGATGTTTGCAAGGGAGATAAATCTCCATGCGACGATGCTGGATATATCTGAGGAATCGTGAAACTAACCGTTACAAAGCATTCACGAATATTGATCGGCTTATATTGATGTAGTTCAGTAATAAATTGACTAATATCGTAGAATGGAAAGAATGAGGCCTAATTCGCTTTGATTCCATTATTTACTGTACGTTGAAAATATCCGACCACGACTGATGCTTACATATCAGAAACTCGACTTGATTAGTTATCTTCAATTCGAAATTTAGTTCTGTACAAATATCGTGTATCGAGGCGAGGCTCAGATACCCTGGTCCATTTTAATATGACTATAACGCGATCGAAGATAAGATACATGGTTGTATCATACGGTACAGAACAGGAGGGTATATCTTGTGTTGTCTACTGTGGTGACTAGGTGAAGCCTTAGGTTGTACCGATACCTGCCGCAAGCCAATTTTACATGAAGCCAGCCGAATTTTATTTTCACCGAGAAGCTTTTCTTCTATCAATGCAGGGACGTTGTATAGTGTAATATGATGACGACGAATTCGACGATGATAGTTTTGTATCATTGCAAAAATTGCGGCTATTCCTCGTCCGAAGGATTTGGCAGAGCTGAATAGGAGACGCGGTATGAATTGAGACTACGATTTTCGGAAAATTAAAAATTTCACAGTTTCAATTGTTCATCGCTTTACCTCTGCTTTCGCCGGCCCCGTGCTGGTATAAATAATGAATTAGTTGGAGGTCTTTCAGTCAAGAAAAGCACTTAAGTTGATCGCCTTTAGGTCTCAACGGCCCAACGGCGTTGAGGTCATGAAACTTGCAGAGGCGATTGTCTTAGTCATGGTTTTCCTTAGTTTATGTACTTTGTGAACTTGCCAAACTTCCCGAATCGAGCTTTCACTTCCCATAATTCTGTGAAACTACCCCTTCCAAGACCCCATATTCACGGAACGGCAGTACGAATACGTGAGTTGAATTTTGCGGCATTGTGGTGAATTTGAAAAAAAATTAAAAAACTACTATCAGCCCACGGTATAAAAACGGATCAGAAAATGATGAAATGATATCTGAGGAGACTGCTTTTTTTCAGGAAATGAAAAGTTTGGAGCAGTTAGAATCTGCAATGAAAAGAACACAACCATTCGTTGCATAAGAATGAAAATATTTTACGTTTTCGATTCAGAATCGTTTTCGATGTTGATATAAAAATTGTGACATAAAATTTCGAACTTTCTATCAGATGTATTCGAATTCGCAATGTCCGTTTTACACAACATACGCGACTTGTCACTCAATCTCCACGGGATGTCCGAGTATTATCGTATCTGCTAATTATTTAATCAATTAAAATGCACTCACTCATGTATGAAATAAAAACATTCAAACGTGTTCGATAATAGGGTAGTACATCTGTAGTCGATCTGATTGTCAGGATATAAACAGGAACGACTCACCTCAGCAACGTTCCCCTCATCAGCTATACGCCTTCATGATTAGAGACTCAGATTTTCCAAAAAATCTAAGACCACATGGTTTTCCACAACTTCTTCAACTGGACTATGACTTATCGAAGAGATTCGATCTTAATGAAGTGTTACGGTATCTTGATGATGACTGATACCAACGAATGTCTTCCTCCGTACATCCCAGCTGATTTGAAGGAAATTTCCAAGAGGAAAATTGACAAAAGAGTGCGGAAGATGGTTCATGGGAAAACGAAATTCTTCTCCTGGTTTGCATCAGACTGTGTATCTTCGAATGAAGGAGAAGTCTATGTAAAAGCTTTGAAGCAATACATCCCGATCGACATTTTTGAAGAGTGTGGATCTATCGAGTGTAATGAGGAAGGCGATAATTCGAAATGGTTGAAAGAAAGTATTACTTCTACTTAGCATTTCAAAATTCGTTGTGCATTAATTGCACCACGGAAAATGTCTTCAAGGCTTTGCAGTATAATGTTGTATCTGTTGTCCACGGAGCTGGTGATCACCGCACAGTGTTACCTCTCGGTTTCACATTGACATAGGGGCTTTTCCTAAGCCTAAACAACTAGCAGATCATCTATAGGCAGTTAGTCAAGACCAGGAATGATGCCTGAGCTTTTTTGAGTCGAAGAATGACTTCACGGTGGAAGTTAAACCGGAATATTACACCGTTTGTGAACTTTGTGAGAAACTATATACAGTCATCCGCCTCCGATTGTGGTGCAGGATATTTAAGGCTGGTGGACGACGGGTCCGTTTTTACGAGAACCTACTTTTAAGGGGATTTCAGAAATCGATGACTGAATTATGCACGTAGAGTAATTAGACAGTTCCTATATTCTCGCCTTACCTTTACACAGATGTTTTTATTTGTAGCCCATCCGGAAGCTTCGAAAATTGTTTAGATAGTTAGATGTAAACGTCTTAACCATCCGCGGCTGTTTCATTTGCATACATATACCTATACACTGTTTCAATAGAAAACGAATTTCATGGTAGGAATGAAACTACTTTTTTCAGTAACAACTATTTCATTCTTCTCATTCTCAAGGAACATAATTTAACCGCAATGAAAATATATCATCCAAGCAGTTAGGTATTTTCCATTTTCAAGATAGATGGGTTATAAAAAGTAGGATTAATAGATTACTGTGAGTCGTAATTGTAAGTAGTACGTTTAATTCTAATATATACAAATCAGAGTAGTGGGTTTCTGGATATTAATTGTATGCTCAATGGCTTATAATATGGATATGAATCTATTCCAACATTGGATGAATACTAATACTGTAAACCGAAGTCCGAATACACCGACATTAATCCAAGGGTAGAACATTCAGCTTTATGCATTCTTATTGTCTATTTACACTCTTTGAGTTCAATTAATTCTCATATTTATAATTAAAGTATTTTCCTACCTAATTTTTCTATAGCAAAATGCGAAGATTCAAGAATTTACTGGGGTCTGAACACATCGTATTCTAATTCAATTTGATCGAAATACACAAAGTAGAATCGTAAACTTCGAACAGAATATTAGACAGAATTTGAAATCAGTTTAATCAACAATGATACATCGGACTATCGATATTTATATAAAACTAGAAACATCAGAATTAAAATTAATTTTGGTAGAATTATCATCGTCTAGGCCCCCCAAGATATCTATATTTAAATTGATATACTTGATTATCGACAATTTCTTTGCTTATTCGAGGTATGATTTTCCCTTTCATTTCCTATAAAAAAGTACAAATATTCAGGCATATAAATACGTTTTATATTTTAATATTTTTCCATCGTTAGCATACGTCTTTACCTTTTGCCACTACGCGTTCAGCACAACTGTAAAATTATCTCTAAACATGTTCACTTATCTTTCAGTATTAATAAAACATCACTGTTCGTTATTCCCGCGTAAAATTCCTCAACGTTCTTCTCAGCTCATGCGAGTTGATAAATATTGACTTATATAATCATTATCATTGTCTTCACGCTCATATTTCTTTTATGCTTTTACCACGTGCGAATATAAAGCGATAGAGGAATAAAATTAAATTCACGATCACTTCAATCCACTTGCTAAGCGTGGTCATGGATTCTTTCACTCATCAGCTAATCTTAGGCGGTGGTTCACAGTGTGATCCTTCAACCCACCACTCGTAAATGTCTGGAATGACTCGATTTGGCGCGTTTGGTTCGTGTAAGGATTTGCACAATTCACAAATAGTGTGTCTTTTGCGATTGTCTACTTTGTAGAAATTTTTCCACTTAAAATAACTCGTGTACCTTTCCTCGTCTTGACTCAATTCTAGAAGGAATTCGGCGAGTATTTCAGTCGAAGGAAAGTCTAGGACATTGATGTAAGAATTTGGTGGAAGAAAGCTGTCGTAATCTGCTGAACCGTAAACTACGGGTATAACGTCGTGCTCTAATATCTTAAAAACCTTCTCTGTAATATAATCCATGCACATTGAGTTCTCGAATGACAAATAAAAAAAATACTTGGACTCCAGTATCTCGTAGCATTCGCTCTCGATCGTTCTCGGACATTTGAATTTACCACAGGATCCATAAATGTCAACCGTCACGTGGTTTTGTAATTTTCTAACCACTTCTTCTCGTTTGCTATTCGTCGAACAGTGGGATACGAACCAAGCTGAAATTTCGGTTTTATTTCTGAAAGAAAGACGTCTCGACATGGGGACGACGGCGTCGGAGACATTGACCCACTGTGCCGGAATATGAGGGGGTATAACTTCGTTGGAGCTAATATTCCTGAAGACAGCGTAGGGTCGCATTATATCCGCGTCTCTTCTGTAGACCATTGTCCAGTTGAAGAAATTTTTGAAAGCAGGTTTATTCGGTATTGGATGAAAGACTTGAGTCTCTGAATCCATAAATATGTAACGCTGATGTGGCGATCTCTTATCGGGTAAATCTTTGTCGTTTAATTCGGGTCCGTGGAACATTACAGCGTCAAATTTATCGATGGATTGATATTTCCGGTTGTTCGTTGCCTCGCAGGACCACACGGGACACCCTTCGAAGATGTCACCTTCACCGAAGTAGAAATTCGTGCTGGAGAACATCTTCGTCCAGTATAAAATCGTCTTTTTCTTTTCAACAACTTCCAACGTTTTCGCAGGCATTTTGTTCCTCGATTCGTTAAACAAAATCACGTGCCTGTCTCGTTCGAATTTTTGATCAAATCGGTACAGCGATTCGTCCTGGTGATTTTCCCAGCGATATAACGATAGGAGAACAAATGGCGTGATCAGAATACCGAAAATTATATAAATTCGTAGAGTAACGGTACGCTGTAACTGTCCAGTGATATCCATTTCGAGAGACTGTTGATCGAACGCGTTTTAGTCAGGAACTGTGTGCAATCTTATCTATGTTAACGTAATTTGATAAAAATGGCAGAGAAGCCTGATTTTTCGAGTATTGTTATCAGGTGAATTCATAGGCCAGCACACCTGACATGAGTAAATTTGAACGCGATTTTCTTAGAGCAGTTGTACAACTACGATTGAAGTCGATGTAAAGATGGAAAGATAATTTTGCCAGAACTACAATATCCCGAATCCCGGATTTTTATGAGATCGAGTAACATGTTCTAATAAAAAAGGCTCACAGTTGAACACGTATTGATTAAGCCGGAGTTAACACCACACCGGTGAGACCCCATTGAAGAACGTATCTTCTCCGTATGGAATGAAACAGAAATGAAGAATCGAGATTCAGGTAGCTTCTGATTTTTACTGAAATAGGCACTGTAGAATTGAACGACCTATCGAACTGTATCGAAATTTGACCAACTGATTATGAATCCATAAGAGGATACACTCGGAAAAAGCTCACTTGCGATTGTTGAAATTTTTTTATTAATTGCCACTTATCAAGAGACTTATCTGTGTCTCTGCCGTGCTTGAGACAATCGACTTACATGCCGAGATGTAACGTGGCATAAATAACTCACATATGAATGTATAAAATAGCTTATAAGGCGCGCGCCATCTATCACTAATGCGGTAAACTTTCCATAAAACACAAGTCGTCAAATACTCGGTAGTCCGTAGGCCACTTCAATGAGAACCTCGCTTACTATTAAGGTGAGAACCAAAAACTACCAAAAAGTAATCGTATATTAATTTGTATCGGGATGAGTAATTTTCAAATCACTCTCCACAGTAAATCACGATCGTAGAATCATTTCCCTTATAAATGTTCCGGATTGAAACAAATTCACGCAAAAGTCCGAACTTAAAACGAAGGCAACCGTAATTCAATCTTTCAGGTAAAAGATTCACTTCCTAGTCAAAAGACCTATATATTATTCATAACCTGTTAATGTTATAATTAGAAATTCTCACTCGTTCATAATTTACTGATTTTTCCATAAATGAAACCATTATGTTTTTCTATTCACATTATATATTTTTTGTGAGTGGAATCACCTTCCCTTATTCTTAGATATAAAAGTAGGTCCGTGGATAAAAATTCTAAAATACCCTGAGATTAAAGATAAGTCAGCCTTCCGCTCAAAATAAAATTGAAGCATTAAATGAGCATTAAAATAGCACAGAGATAATTTTGTGAAGGGACCCAGTTTTTTTTGAATATTTTACGATAAGAGTAACATTTTGATAAATTATAAAAATTAAGATCATTTAAAAATTAACGAAGAGTAGTGTCTATAGGTATAATGGAGAAACGATATTCAGGAATTTGAAATGCAATGATGTAATGTCGTAGTTATTTTTTGCGTTATATTTTCTATTTGATCAATAATTTATTAGTTTTTCTACACTCATAGTTCAGCAATATTTACAGGAATATTTACATGGTATTTACACTCGGCTGCAGTGAAGCAGGAGATTCTACACCTCGCCATATGCACGTGTATATGACTAACTCTTGACTCACAAATCAACCGCAAATTTGATTGACGAAAGATTCAATTTTCCAAATTCAGTCTTTCTATCAAGCTTCTAGATTCAATACTCGAGCTCCGGGTTTTATCAAACCTCGTCACGCTCTTAATTAAATCTTACTATTAGGTGAAACTGCAGAAAGCCATCGATTCCTCCCGGTTATGAAACAGTCCTATCGATTCACGGTTCCGGTATGAAAAAATTCGGAAAATGAAGTTCACGAAGAAGTATAACTTTCATCTATGTATCTCCCCCGAAATCATCGACTAGTTTTAGACTATAAACGGCAGAAAATCTTCTGCCAGGTGATTGTGAGTTTGACAAATTTCGGAAACTACGCGACTTCGAGGTCTGAGCTGTCAGTGTCCTGATCGTGTGGTTCTTTGCTAAGATTTAAATGATCCGCAACTCTAATTGGCGACATTACAACCGCGTCATCGCTACGTTGTCGTTGTTCTAGCTGTAGCTTACGAAGTCTTTCCTGTTCTTCTCGCTTTTGCTTGCGCCATTTGGCTCGCCTATTTTTGAACCAAACCTGAAACAAAAAATATGCCAATGACGTAAAAGAATGAAGCAATACGTATCTTATCGATTGATTCGATGTTACCCAAAATATGGTATTCAAATTTATTCGAATCGTGGATGAAAGCTCGCCGCCTGGTCGATGGGGCTGCTGCAGGTTTGGGCCAAAATTCAAAGAAACGTTATATTTCTTTATCACTTTGATACAAAGAAAAACAGTATAATCGGTAAAGTCTTAGACTATTTACTTTTCCCAAATAAATGAATGCACCTTTTCACGGTCAACGGTTTGTTCAAAGTTTCAGGTATAATAAAAGGAGATTAGGATTTTCTAAGACTGCCTAGAGACTCCGTGGTCTAGTCTAGGTGCGAAATTTCACAGGTGGAAACGGGATGTTCTTATCTTCTTATTATATTTACCCACACCGTCATTTGTGAAAACAAGACCAGAACGTACTGACTTTCTTTATTCTCGAATATAAATTATTCGAATAAAATTTTCCAAATTTATTATCATTTCGTCGCGTATCTAACAGTGAGGAATATCACACGTGAATATCTCCTCTTGAAAGAGATTTTCTCTCTACCTTTGAGAATCGTCAGGGTGTCTGAGAGAGATTTATCGATTGATCGAATCGTTTTATTATGCCCCGGAAACCTCCGAGGCAAATGAAAATGCAGCAAAATAGAATAACACTGAATAGAAAGATAGAGTAGGTAAATGGTAGAAATACAAGAAGAACAATTACAGCAGAAAAAGAAATAAAAATGGATAGAATAGATACAGGTGCAGATGGATAAAAATATGATTGAAGTAAAAATAAAAATAGAACAATAGAAACAGAAATGAGTTGAGAGATAATGATCTCGATAGATATAAGATAAGATGAGCGGATAAAATAAAATTAGAGCATTGAAAATAGAAGTAGAATAAAAAATAGATATCAGAATATAAAATATAAAAAATAGTTCAAAATAAATTAGGAGAGAGAGGGATAGAGAGAGGGAGAGAAGAGGAGAGGGAGAGATCAAACACTTCGAACCCGTGTATTGCACCCCGCTTCGGTTCGCACGACAGGCTTGTCCGAATCGATTAGGGAGACAACAAACACTCATTGTCAGTTGGTTTGCATCCCTAATGATATTGCACATTCTCTCTGACTAATTTGCTCTTAGGATTTCATTTGGTGACATTGACCGCTCGCGTGTCATGAATTTCGTCGAATTTGGAAACTGTCTTCATGGGAAGCAGATTGCGTTTCTTAATTGCTATTCGTTGATTTATTAATCTCTGAAAGATCATTTGATGTGGACAGATATATGAGATCAAAGTTTGACTCGGAAGAGATGGAAGAAAAAAATGAAATAAAAAAAGGTAACGAACGGAAGAACCACGCGTTCCTCTCGAATCGGTTCACTCGTTGTGAAGAGCCGTCTGTTCAAACAAATTTTGTATTTCTTTCGGAACTCAAATCTGGAGAAAGGTAAAGATCCTATACTTGGTGAGCCAGCAGCATTCATCGAGCGTTACCGTGGCAGTTATGTTGTCCAAAAATCTTATAGAGGCTAACTTACCACAGAATAGAACTCCTCGACTAAGCCTCTAAAAGTCTAAGCAATCCATGAACGTGGGTGGTCCACGAAAATATACGTGATTTACGAATACACCTGATCTTCAATAAAGCTTTACTCGATCCCATATCTTCAAAAATCCTTAAGTTTGATAAAAATGGAAAATCTCGATTATTTTCAGTCTTTTACTATTATTCAAAAATTGAATCCATTAAGGACGACCGGGCACCCCAGGGAAGTTGCATCGTGGTCGATTAACCCAAGCCCTTGTCGAAATGCATAGCTCTTTGTGATAATATGAGCTCAAACTTAAAATGTTTGTAGGGTTAGCAGTTTTGTAGAAAAAAAAGAAAAAAATTGAAAAAAAAAAACCACCAAAAGCCAGCTTCGTTAAAGCCGAGTGTAATTATATCTCGTTAAAAAATCAATATCAGCTTTCTTCGTGTCAATTACAATTTAATGATACGGAAGTGTATCTCTCGATCTTCGAAATATATTTTCGAAACTGGCGAGAATGAAATTCTGAATATTACAATAATTTTGAATCAGGTATATATGATGAATTTCGTAATATTTGACGTACAACAGAAAGATAGTATCAAAGTTTCGTATGTTGAAATGAACTACCTCGCCCAATAGCTATTTTAGTGACATTAAAATATTATAGGCTTTATGCATTAACGGCATTAACGCGACAAACAATTGACTTCCGACAGTGAGGCTTTGCTTACATTATAAATTGTGCATATCGACTAAACGTGGGGGTTGGTCAAATATTTGCCTCCAGAGTAACCGAATATTTTTCGTTTCTCAAAAAAACCAATTTGTCAGGCCCACCGTGGTCTCTGTAGTCAAGGTCTGACTTCAACTGGACGTTTTGGCCTCAAGCATACGGGTATTTTGTTGGTAGACCTCGAAGACCCACCGACTTTTATATACAAGGCTTGTCAGCGATGTTTGTTAAAATAATTCTACCGAATCCATTCATGTTTGGACTTTAAAGGGAAAGAATTTCAAGGGCTTTACAAATATTTGGGAACACAGTCCTACGTATTATTACAACGCGCCAAATTCCGTGTATAAACAAAATCCTAATGATTGAAAACGGACGTGTGCTACGTCCTTAATTAGACATTGATACGAATGATTATTATCAACTAAATTTCCAACAGCTTCGTCTAATCGTTTCCCCCAATTAAAAATGAAAATTTGTCTTCGAGACGAACTCACCTCGATGCGTTCTTCCTTGAGATCCACTTGGAGGGCCAATTGTTCTCTGAGCAAGACATCCGGGTAATGAGTCTTGTCGAAAGTCGCTTCTAACTGCTCCAATTGTTCTTCGGTAAAAATCGTACGATGTCGTCGTTTTCTTTTGGTCATTGGACCAACTCCTGGCACTCCGGGACTCATGTGATAAGGATGTGTCGCGTGATAAAATCCCGGTTGTCCATGGAGTGATACACCAGCGGCTGCCATCGCGGCGACGTAACCACCCGGATAAAGACCTGGATAAGCGGCAGCTGAAACAAATCAAGGAACATGCATGGAAATTTTGAATAGCCGAATGAAATCTCTACGAAAATTTCTTTCTCTGTATCGAATGGAGCGAGAGTTTAACTAGATCTAATTAAATGAATAAATTAATGAATTTAGATGTAGAAACGAGCCTCGCTTTATTTTCGAATCCATTAGGGCTTCACCTAGATTACATTTCTCCAGAGGTTAAACTCTGCGTACACTTTGGGGCCGGTGATCGCACGTCACGATTCAGGAGGCGTCGAGACGGCGGGCCGGATTCCCCCAGGAGACGTTATTTAAAATCTTACAAAAAAGCTGCTTAAATATTTTTCACCCTAAACGTTTCTTCATTTTTTATCATTCTCTTTTTCCGCCTTTACCCTCCCGGCAGTTCTATACTTTGTAGAGGAAAAAAAGAGCTTTTCTTTCCCGCATCGAGAGGTTCGCGTCAGATTTGCAAGCCCGAAATCGTCCGCGCGAAAGGAAGTCGGATTTTAGGCTTCAACGCGACGATGCGTTTCTCAGATTCCCAGCTTCCCGTTTCGCGAAGAAAAATATCCAAAAATATCTTCTCCACGTTTTCTAAGTGGTTTTAATTCCGCGGTTTTATGTCGGATTTAAGTCTCTCCGCGGATATTCAGAGACTTCTCAAAATCAAAATATCAGGTAAATTTATTCGGAGAAAATTTCAATCACGCTGTTCAATTTTTTCTTTTTTCTTTCGGGGGAGAATTTCTCGTTCAAATAACATTCAAACTCGTTTCTACTCTCACAGAGTCAATATTATACTTGGATTATCGTAGTGATTTCTACGAGGACGAGGACGACGACGATTGGTAAGGCTTCCGGTATAACTGGTCCACCGAAGCCCCGGGAGTGAGCAAAACAAAATTTTAATTTCGCGAAGCGTCGTTGCCGCGGAATGGTATATATATTCAAATGAAAAAGGGAAATCGAATAATCATTGAACAATAATTCATCTCGTCAAAAAAAGTTAATTTGAAAACCAAACTCTTCCTAACAAAATAGAAAAGAAAATAAGAATCGAGAACTTACCAAGAAAATCTGCAGACGTGAATGCTAAATGGTGAAGCTGTTGCTGCAGAGGATGTATCGGTGTTGTTCTCGGTGGCGAATTGACTGGTTCGGCATTTGGCACATTAGACAAACTTCCCGAACTCGTTGGAGTGACATTTCCACCTGTACGAGGGGCCAGGATACTGTCGATGGTGAAAATTGACGTCGGCGAAGACATGGTTGCTGACGAACTCGGCCTGGACACTGATGGGTGGTAATTTACTTGATCAGGGCTAGTCGGACTGTGAAGACTTCGTGAAAATACGCGTTCACGATCGAGTTCCGCATGTTCTCTCGCGGAATGGAGTAGCTGAGATTCGGATTTAAGTTTTTGCTGCAACGTGTCAGACCCGTAACTGTATAGATATAGATGATTGTAGCCGGACAGAGGGCTGGAAGGTTCGGTCATCGAGGATCGCGATTTTGGGGAGTCGCCCGTGAAAGTGCTCTCTACCATGTTCCAAAACTTCGGGAACAAAAAATTATCCTTCACCAGATTTTCGACGATTCTTTTCTCCCCAATATTATCCGGAGGTTCTCTTCCACCAAACCCAACATTCGCGAATTTCTTCAGGATTATTCTATCCTTTTTTTTCCTTCTTTTTTCACTCCTCGCAAATCGCTGCACGACGCACTATGTTCTTTTACATTCGTACAACTTTCTAGTCCAAATAGTTATTTTATCGTACGACGGATATACAGCACTCAGAAAATAAGTTTATTATGGTTTTTTAAAATTATTTTTCTCCAATTTTAGCGAACCTCGCGAAAGGCCATCAAACTTTTCCGTACTCGTTATCAATAATTAACGACCCTCGAATAATGAAATTATTCCGGAACATATTCGACGGTATTTTCAGCCTGTTTTATTAATTCATTATTTAGACCAAAGAGAGAGTTAGAGAGGGAACGAAAATCGGACGAAAAAAATTGCGTAACTCCGACGAGTCGGCGGATTCGACTTCGACTTCGTCGTGGACCGTTTCGATGACTAGAAGAGACAAATGTTCAGACACGAAGCCCCAGCCTTGTAGTTCCTCGTCGACGCGCCACCCTCGTCGTTTCAACCACCCTTCAAACTTCTCTCCGATTGGCTGCTAGGCGTGGCCTCCGGTTACATCCCCTAGGAAAACGCCGGTCTCGGGGACAGAGTTCGCAATGACAACCGGAAGAATACCTTCGGGAAACTGGGGCTGCTCATAGTGGAGGGGGATGACGCATTTAGCGTGGATAATCACGAAACGCCCCGTGTATTACGGATTTTTGCACACCGCTCTCTGTCGCGTTACCTTCGTTCGTCTTCTGCGTCGACTACGTGGAAATATGCATGCATTCGCTTCTATACCTTTGAAAATCTCTTTTCCCTTTTAAGTTCTGAATTTGTTTCTAAAAATTTTATCTCGAAGAATAAAAATATTTCTATAATTTCAAAAAAAAATCTTTGATCATAAAATCCCGTACGAATTCGAGACGATTCGCCAAAATTGTGAATGACATTTTTCCAGCTATCAATGGACGTCTGATAATTTCATGTCAGGCGATGCCAGGACCAGTGTGAGGCATGGCTAGACTATAATCCGTGAAATATCTCCTCAATTATTTAAATCCCGGGTCTGTATGGCCGATTGAATAATATAAAACCGTTGTAATGGGTATTAGGGGATGGGAAAACTCGTGCAGCTTCCTCCTGCACGCACCTAGTAGGTACAATATCAACACGAATGTATGTTGGGCAGCATATGTGTGCTATACACGTATGCCGGAGTTTACACGCACACAATCGACCTCGCTGCGAATGTCGGGTGTATTATAACGCACGGAATATATATGCCAACCCTAATCCTAATCCGGACGTTAATCGTGGTCGAATCCAGAGATCTAGATCCCATGTATCCCTTACCCTGTATAACCCTGCAGTTCACAGGGCGTTGTTAGGACCCTTTAGAATTTCGGTTATCACAGATCGAGGTGAAAATTATTCCGCAAAATTATTCCACGAGTTTCTTATATTTCTCAGATTTTTATTTTACCGCATACACACGATTACTCTCGAGTACGAGTAGCTTAGCATAAAAGAGTCTCACTTCGCACGGAAGAATTTGTAACAAATCGGGTCAATCCATCCCAGTTTTTTCATTTTTTATCACACTCATACTCTGAGCGCACCTTAAGGGCTGTTGCATATTGGCATATGGGCGATAGGGAGGAACCTCCTCAGCTACGTACGATGGGTTGTAGTTGCAGACATGGTGCGAGCGGTGGGATTAGTTCGTGCTATGGATTAAGGCCCATTTTGTGCGACCAGGTCGAAGGATTTGGCGTTTCCGATCTCTGCGAGCTGCGGTAATGCAGGAACCAAGATGGCCGAGACTCGTGTAAAATTATGCATCGTTATTCGTATCGTAAAGATTCTGTATTTTAGAAAACTGAATTCGAGGATGTTGAAGAGATTTTTAGACAACGTTGAGTCGCTTCAAGCCACTTTCTCGATTTTCGAAGTATATTTGCGATCGAGGGTTGAGCATGGAGCGTCAGAGTTCTTCACAGACTCTTCCCGCCTCCCCTAAAAATCATAGATTCATGAATATAATAAGTAGTCCTTTGTTGAAGGCAGGAGTAGGCACCAGTTCCTGCTTATTGGTCTGCCCGCGACAATCATGGCATCTGATGTTAGCGGGACAATGGAAAAGTTAATTGCATTGTCAACGCCAGAGTGCTGCGGTATCCGTTCAAAGATCTTATCAAAATATCAGAGATAATAAAATAAATTATAATGCAATCAGAGGGAGCCAACTACTGCCTTAGACAACTTACGGCCAAATATCGACCGCGGAAATTGATCTTTGATTCCGATGCCTGACACAAATAAACTCGCTGACTTTACTTTGGGGGTCTTGAGGTAATCTCGGGATTTGGTATGATTTTAATGTCCTGAAAGGATCCTGGCAACGAATACGCTGCGAGTAGGAGGTGGTATACGTTTAGGTAATTACTTCAGGACAGCTATAATATCCCCGATGTAAATCCCTTCAATTCGAGTCACATTTCTACGAGACGTATAACACCTTCTGGCTGTGAGACTCCACACTGAGAGATGAGGTTCATGGATAATCCCCAGGTGAAGTCTGCCTTGAATATTCTCATCCCCTAGGGGCATTTAACGATGGATGTATTTCGTACCGTACGTACGGTCTTATGGATAACGTGAAAATATTACCTTATTCACCCCCACGCGCGACGGTATTCCATTCCCCGCGACGCCATATCTGCACCTTCCATATATGTATATCCCATATATACTGATATTGGCAGGAGTTTATTGCACAGGATATTGCCTTAGGTAGAAACTGAACTATGTCTAGAAATTTAATTACAGCAAATACAGGTGCAATACCCGGCAATACTCTTTTTCTTATAATTTTATGAAAATTAAACGAAAATAAATTCCTTGAAATGCTTGAGTAGCCACGTACGTACAGAAAACTTTTTTGTACGTTGATTTAATTTCCAAAAATTGTATAAATAAACTAGACAAGACGTAGAAACAGCATTTGCCCAAATCATCCGAAAGTAGAGTCCTGAAAATTTCAAATTTTCTCATCTCGCAGTCTCTGAGGTCGATCAGCGTCTTTCTTTCACAGATCTTATACCTTCCCTTCGACCCTAGATGCCCGACAACATGAAGATTTCTTGAAATTATCAAAAGTCATTCGAAGGGGAAAGGAAGCTTGTCAATTTTGATATTTGATGTACAAACATAAGCCCAAATAACTTTGGCAGTATCAATTCTATCTCAATTCCAAGCGATCATCCATGGATTAGGAACGGAGAAAAGTTTATCGGTAGAATATCCAGAGTTTGGAGGAACTTTTCGCCAGTTTGATTCTCGAGAACTCTTGTCTTGGTCTTCGAGGTATTTACCTACAATTCCGTTTGTTGTTGGCTATAGTTGAGTGTGTGTTGCGGGTCGTTAGGTCACGTTATGGCGATATTTCTGAGCCTGTGTCCTTTCCACTGTGGAAAAGTATTCGCGTTAAGCTTGTAGCTTCACCAATTTCATCGATTTCTTTAGCTAGGGACGGGCATCCCGTAGAGCAGTAACAGTCGCGCAGTTTCACGGGTGTTTCGCAGACCAAAGCTTTTGATTTTTAAGCCAAAAGGCTCGAGTGTGATCCCTGAGAAACAAGCTCAGCAGGTGTCCGAGGCATCCACTTAACGTGGTGCTTATAGATTTGAAAATGTCTGTTTTGTCTGTTTTGCCACCATTGTCACGGCATTATAACTACCACGGTATTAGATTTTGCCACTGATCACCAGAAGATCCTAATCCTACCTATATACCTCCGTATCTGCATACCGAAGTGCAAGAACGATTATAAAATTTCATAGCGGATCGATTCAAAATAAGAAATCGGCAGGGACCGTTTGCGAAGAGGTAATAAGGTGTAAAAAATTTTACTTTTCGAAAAAACTTTAGAGAAACTCAAGATCTTGTCTTCAAATGTAGAACTGGGTCTGAAACATGTGGTTTATGGCGTTGACGTACGATATTGAACCCACGGAAAAAATTGATTTCATTTTTGATGACCGAGTATCGAATGTTACGTAGTATCGGAATATATTATTCACATTATTTCTGGTTATAAAATGATGAAAGGTGCCGAATTCTTTAAAAAAACCGACACAAAAGGTCCAGCATCCGCATGACTATTCTAACTTCCACGCGGATGATAATTCGTTTCGGTAAATATTTGCTCTCTTCATCCGCTGCTGACATGAAAGATGAAGAAGACCTGGCCGCGGCCATTTTTTCGAAGAAGAAGAAGAAGGAGAAGAAGAGGGCAGGTAATAACATAATACATTTTGGTCTACCGATTTCATATTTGCTCTTCTATGAAACAGATTCTACTCTTCTTACTCTGTTTAAAAAATTGGGATACGTGACTGAAAAAGATTTTGTGTAGCGTAAAACTGCGGTAAGAATATTGACCAATGATAATAGCGCAGAACTTAATTGGTCAACGGTTTAAAAAAAAGATAATAATTTCCATGTAGACAAAGGTTTATCAGGAAATTACGAGCAAGTTGTTGACCGTCCGAATACGTTATGTTACTGTCACCGCATGGGATCGATTGCCAATTAATTTTCCATAATTGGACAACTGGCTATGTAAATGCCACCAATTGACGCGCTTGTAATATTTTCGATGAAACCAATTAACGCTGATAACAGAAGCAGAATTGTAACGAAATTTTGCTGTACTTTTTTATCTTCTGTATCTCTTCATTTCGATAAAGTTCAAAGTATATGGTATAGGAGTTACGAAAAGAGAGAAATAAATTCGCCCGAATAACACGTTGAAAAGATTTGCGCACAGCGAAGTTTTCCGATCTTTGCGAGAGCGGTGAAGTTCCTTCTTATACACCGTTAAGATTCGCTCATTAAGAATTCGGAATATAACAATTCTACCGCAATATAACTTACCGATCGGTTTTCCTACTTACAAATTCATTACACTCCGCCAAGCGAGAGGCCGGCGCGCACTACACCGCGGCGAACCGAATCGAACCGAATCGATCTGCACCGAATTTTATCGTTTACATGCTTTCTTATGAGAGTGCGCTCACTAGTGGACTGCGAACGTCAACGAACCGCTACAGGAAATATTTTCGGTGGTGACTTTAAAGTCATTCGCTAGCATTCACTTGTGATTATACTTATTCCAGCTGTCTATTTTTTCTGAACTGTATTAATTAATTTCTGTATAATGGCAATTTCTAGAATTCGGTCTGATACTCTGGAGTCTATTACAGCGTTTAGCAAAATTTTAATTGGCGCATTACCAATTGTAAATTTCCAACTTTTTCAGATCCATTAAATTGTCATAGCATATATTCGATAGCATATCGCAGGTAAATCGTTTTCCTAGTTTGTGAAGGTGTTTAAGATTTTATTTTATTTTTTGCTTAAGTTCGAACTACAATACGCTTTCGTTAGTCAAGTTGTTTCGGTCTCGGATTGCCTGAAACGTCGAAGAAATACAATATATGCGAATCGGTTCGGTACGGTTCGCCGTGGTGCAGTGCGCGCCGGTCTTAAAACGGCTGGGTAATTACTCAAGAGTCTGGAACCGTGTTGTTCCAGGGTATTAATTTTGTTGTGATTCGAACTTAAGATGGCGGCCGGAGGGTTGAGGCTTGCTGAATAGATAGCCCGAGGTACAGGGGGTTCCGGGGTCGCGAAATAGGGGTAATCCCTGACGACACGAAAACCTCATCGCGTGATGCGGGTGTGAGCTGCAGAATCAACACTCCTTCGGGATTAGATAACGCTATATTCCTTCGATACGCCTTGGACGATACCCAGGATCCTCGGAAATTAGCTACAGGAACGGGAGTCCTGCACCCTGCTTCGACACATACAGGGTGTCTGAAAATTTCTGCACCATTTACATGCCAGCGGATTCCTTGCCAAAAATTAAGTCGAAAGTTATCCATGCCAAAAAGTCCGCGGGGGCTTAGTTTTCTTGTAAAAGCAATTAATAAAGAACCAATCGCCGTTTGGCAGTTTTTCCTAAAGCCCAACGCTGATTGGTTCGTTATTAAAACTGCTTTTACAAGAAAACTAAGCCCTCGCAGACTTTTTTGCACAGGTAACTTTCGTCTCAATTTTTCGCAAGGAATCCGCTGGTGTGCGGATGGTGAGCGAGTTTCTCAGACACCCTGTATATGATATAGTCGTCTCGGATTGTTGTCCTACTGCATTATCATCTCACTTAGTAAAATCGACCCCGAAATAACCACCCGACTAAAAGCCTTAGCCAACTCCACATCAGATGAATCTAGATCTTTGATTTTAATGTAAAACGTAAGTCGCGCTTCGATTCGTCTTCAATTTTCGACTTCCCCAATGAACACAGAAGTTTTTTAATATCGTATAATCGATAAAGAATTTTCGACGTTATCCGAACGATAATTAGAAAAAGATCACAAAAATTCAACATATTTGAAAAAAATATCGAACAAATTTTCATCTGCAGATCGTTTGCCAAGAATCGGTGTATCTGTTCACGTATAAGTTGTTGAACAACAGTTATAGGCTTCTGTGCACAGATTATTCTATTACGTAGTATCAACAGAGAGTATGCGAGGGGTGTACCACCCCATTCGGTGGGTAGGTACGCGATGTTGTTTGGTCTGAAAATACGCCATTGTTTCAGCCCGATAAAGAATTCAACGTTTGGATAATTACATCAGCATCGATTGCTGCCGCCGGCAAAGTTAGGCTGGCTTACGGAACTTAGACCTCGTCCTCTGGCTGAGCTGTAGAAAAAAAGAATTTCCTACCCTCCGCGGCGCGCAGGGTTGCTTTTAGCCACGAGCTCCCGGTAATCAAATGACACCGTACTATTAATTCTCTTGGCGATTAAAATTGGCAGAGTGAAAAAGTATGTGGAGGATTTATCCACTCCGAAGTTCACGGCCCGAAATCCTCGGGGTTGATCCTCGGAAGAGAAGGATGTGCGGGTGAACAGGGAAAACGCGAATATACTACATAGGAGCTAGCGAGTAAGAATCAGTGAGGCAGCAGCTGCGGTCCTTTGGCTCTATTGAAAGTAAATAATCCAGGATTCTTGGCCTGGGCAAGACATCCTTGTTTGCCTTTTATTAAACTCTTGTTAAACGCTGCCTTTTCATCGCACACAATTGAATCGGCAAAATACCGAAAATAATACCCAGCCCGGACTCGGTGAGAGCGAGAAAAGCGATCGCCGCTGCCAAGTGAGTGTTTGTTCTCTTTATTCCGCTTACCTCTGAAATGGACACCGTGTAATCGTCCTTTTATGCACGCGTACCGTTTCGTTGGCAAACGATCACCACTCGGAAAAGGAGAAATTTACTCGGCTAGCTATAACATTTCTAAGGAATGAGAAGAACCAGGCGTTTCATTGTAGCTATACCGACCACGGGGGATATCCAATGAAAATATTTGGATGGTTTTGGAATCGCATCGAGTTCCCGTATTATGTCCGGTGAAAATACCCGTTTTTCCCTTTCACATCAATTTCTACTCTACGAGCTTCATAGAAAACCGGATTTCGTTATCATCCACAGGGCTTTCTGCCGGCCAAGTAATACGGGAACAGCTAAAGCTGCATTTGTCAAATTTGATTTAAAAAAACGATCAATTTTTAAGATCTAGTTGCTATTTGCTGACAGTATATGCAGGCCGATTTTTTTCCAACGGTAAAAAACTGCTCAAAATATTTATAAAAAAAAAACCTGTAGCTGCATTTTTCTATCTTCAAATCTATCTTTTCTTATACCGATACTCACATGGAAATTTAGATATAGTAGATTGATGCAACACGTTTCTCCCGGAAAAACTTCGATCAATTCTCTCATCGATATTACTGCAGTTTGGTTTTCCTTCACTGGGATGGATATTTTCGGCATAAAGTTCGTGGCAAAACTTTACTAATTTAATGAAATCCGTTTTATCACGATTCATCCAAATCAGCCTTATGCAAATTAAATTGTAGAGAGAATAAGGCAACTTTTTTTCCTTCGTCAGACGTATATATCTATCTACTAAATTAACGAACGTGATTAACTGGAGATATCATCAGAGACCTTACGACGAAAGCAGAAACTTTACGACGACGTAAATAGAAAGTGCAAAGTTTATGCTAAAACACGGGGTAAAATATTATCTCAGAGAGTTCTCTACGAATTAGTTATGTTCTCAATTGGTCTAAAGAGGTATGATACTGAGCGAGGTTTTTAAAAAAATAATCAAGGACGTTTTTGGATTTTTCATCACGAAGAAGTGATTAATGGCTTCCATATTCCTACCGTGAAGTTTTAACTGATATCAGATTTTCCATTCAAAGTTAGGAAAGAAATTGCGGAGCTACGAAGTGCGGGCATATTCGGACTAATGTAAAAACTACGCTTTCAGTTGCTTTTTCATTTCTTTCAAGATTAATTCCTATAAAAATTGATAAGAGCGGAACGGCGCTTCCCTCGTTTCTGCCAAATGATTTAAAAGATCCAAGATGCGGACAATAAATTAAACAAAAATTGTACGAGTCTCGAAATAGGTGTCCCTGAGTTAGAAATGTTCTTCCTTTACATGAGATTCTGTAAATGAAAATTCAGGCACTATATCTTCGTTCAGGCCTTTGATCGATATCTTAGAAAATTAATTTGGTTATCACTCTATTTTTGAGAGAGTTTCCTCTTTTTTCAAATTCCGTTGACGGCCTTGGACCGTCATCTATGAAGAGAAGGGTGGACGAAAAATACCGAAATCTTGCGATTGAAATAATCGATACTTGTAGTTATCTACCATCGCTCTTTACCGGTTGGGGTAAAGCTACCTTCACACTGGCGCTTTTGGTATATTATCATGTTCCGGACACGCGGGTGCGTTCCGAAGTATACCGCCAGTACTGCTGGGTATGACTACGTTACACGATCCACTGAGAGCGTTTCGTTTTTACTTTGAGTAGAGTGTAGGTAACTTTACAATGAGATAGTTAATTCAAATAATAAACCTGGCACTAGTGGCACCGACGGGATGCCAAATGGTAGCATTTTATCGTAACGAATAGTCGTTTATTCTTAAAAAAACAAACTCGAAATGTGTGTACTACAACAATTTTTACCACGTAAGTAATGTTGATTGTATCGAAGCTTCAGAAATGTATATTGATGATAAGCTAGATACGTAGATAATCAATTGCCTAATTATTACTTCGTTTTATCATTACAATCGAAGAATTTATTCTCATAAGTATCGGTCACAAAATTTCAACAATACTTTTCTGGCGTTTAACTTTGTTTCCTATCCAATAAATTATCATTAGCTAGTTTAGAATCGTCACAATGTAGTACGATATGTTCCAGAGAACCGGTGAATATCAGACGAGTAGAATTATTCTTCATCAATGATTACATCGTCTATCCTGTCAGAGGCGTATCTCGTTAACATAACCCCCATCCGTACATCTTGACGCCACGGGGGCCACTGACCCCGCAAGGCCGTAACAGGTGCTTTTACCTTGAGCCAGTGCTCCGCGCATTTATGCTCCGCGTCAACAGGGGGCCAAATGGCATCGCCATCTCGCGGACGAGACGATGACCTACTTTTGCCGCGAATGCAATCAGCATGTCATTCTTGTAGTTTAACTTGCATATTATCAAGCGTGCATGTGCTGCGGCAAAAGTAGGTCGTCGTTTTATCCGCGAGATGGCGATACCATTTGGCACTCCGTTGGCCCTGAGGACTGACTTAAGGTCGAAGCACCTGTCGCGGGTTCAGTGGTTTCCAAAGCGTCGAATGGTACTGTAGGGTTGTGTTAACGAGATACGATTGCGACAGGCATCTCAACAGAAATACGCTGAACGCAGAAAAGTTATGGTAAAATATATAATGCACTCATAGACGAATAAAGATTCTTCTAGGCTAGTATTACGAGTAATTTATTGAATTACAGCGATATTATAACACTCACAATTCAAACATATCCGTCTAGCAACTAGTCTGTTCCATTTACAACGAACGAGTGTATCTACTCGAACTTTATTCGTGTGAAAGTATTTGTTTCGGGTATCATTGTACCATTATACAAACATCATTTAGGTATATCGTATACAACCTTGTGCCGCAATTCTAGAAAAGAAACTTGATCAATTGCGATAGACATTCATTTTTAGGAAACAATTACAAATGTGCATAGACTACATTAGTAATCTTGTATCGATGCTCCAGTAAGAAATGTTCATATTAATGAACCAGATACGGGTATAATCAATTGCCTAATTATTTTGTTCCTTTTTTTTCCCTGCTTACAAGTCAGAATTATAAAAATGACATGTCTGTTTCATATGGTAAGGGAATTTGGCAATCGTTCTTCCTATTCTAGCAAAAGAACGACTCCAGGCAGTAAAGGATCTGGACGACGAGAACGACGTCGTAAGCTTTAACTGGGTTGGTAAGAACTTGTTCTGTAATCAGTCAACTCAGACCTTTTTTAACTCGAAAACTATCAGTCTATCGAATTTCAGGTGAAGGGTATTTAGTTTCTGATTTTCGTGAAGGTTTCTTCCTGAGAATACAGCCCAGTCAGACTGACCCACCTTGTAAATATATAAAAGACTGGGCGAGTTCTAGAAAAGACCACATATGATTATTCAGTCCTATAAATTTTTTATTTTATTTCTTTCTTATTTCATAGACAAAAATAAGCTCTCGAATACTCCTATCAATACAAGTATGTTCTTATAAAGATATGAAAGGAAAAGTTTTTATTTTTATTTTTTTATTCCTTTTTCAAACAATTCCGTGAAAACTTTTTCTTTTATATTTCTTTAAACAGAAATCCGAAAATATCATACATTAGACAACTCTCATAATCTTGGTCAACGCTTTCACAGTATAATATCGGTACGAAATTGAAAAAATGCCCAAGTTTCTAAACCCCATATTATTTATTTCTTAATTTCAGTCTATTACCTTCGGTTTCTTTCTAAATCCTAAACTCAATATTTTTTAGTCAACTGTTTGATTCACAAATGTGAATGGGTAGATTTATATCACACAACGGATTTGAAATTTGAGTACTGTGAGTACTGTGAGTAAAAATTAGTTTTATAAAACTGTTATTTGTATAACCCGCATATGTCCGAAAGTAGGAAGGGCTAGTTAACTGTAATTCACTCATATCACGTTAAAGAACATTTTATCCCAGTTGGAGAGTGATTTGATTATTGAAAAAAAAAGAAAATATCCATTGATCAATACAGCAGCTCGAATGACACAAATAATTTATTAAAATTTTATTTTCCTTTATGATTCAGACTTTTTCAATGAGATTTGTGTCAAATTTTCGATCATTTTTTGTTGCTAAGTCGTAATTCATCGATGAATTTAGTAGATTTATGAATCAATGAGTTTTACGATATAATTAGTGAAATTTCTTTCTTTTGCGATTTTGTTTATTGACTAGTGATGATAATTTGCTAATAAATACGAAAAGAAATACATGCGAGATTGCTGACGTCGGCCTAATTACACTCAGGCGCTTTATATAACTACTGATATCTAACTCGACTAAATTCTATAAAACTAAACGCTAAACATTATAAATAATGACAATCGTTAATGAAAAAGCCATAACAGAATAGAGCATAGATATAAATTGATGTAATATACTTCCTACTTGATATTTCAAGTTCATATTACTATATTAGTGAAAAATAATTTTTAGGATCAAAGGACATTCAATTATCAGGCAATGATCTCGATTTGATATAAAAGTTCTTCAAGACGATTGAAATTCTTTCAGCTTACAAATAAATTCCGATAAAAACTTAGCATCGAATCACATACTATATTCGACGTGCAGACATTTCATATTACCTACTGATTAATTTATTCAAAGTTTTTATCAATTTTTCTTGTGATATAATGATAGTTTTTGTTAAATTGTTAAATTAGGTAAAAAGATATCGTTGTAAATATACATAAAAATATATTCATTTATTTTTATACAGTCTATTTATGTACCACTCCGGGTGAGGAAATAATAGATTACTATAGTATTTAATCAATCAGGTTACGCTTCTAATCGTTGCTTGCAGCGACTATATAAAAAAATATCTTTTTTCCGTAAAAAAAATATTGAAATGGCGATTTTTCTCACAGATGTGATTATGACGCACGAAATTGAGCTCTTTAAATTTTCGAATTGAGCATTTTATCCGAAACGATCGAATCACACGTAATTTTCGGTTCCTAATGCTCAACCGATTTAGTATCAACAACCATATTACAAAATCTAGAGGATAAATTCTTATATTCTATCAGTGATGAAAAGTAACGGAGTATTTGCTACTGTTTCAAACTTACTTGCGACACGTATTACCTCTCATGATTCATGAGTCGTTTGCAGATGTTTGACGAAAGAGGAACAACGGTAAAGATTGAAAATTAAATATGGTACTTTGCAGGACAGCATTAAAATTAATTTAATTGAATTTCGTATCCAAATATTGAAAAAGGAAAACTTTCAAGATGCGATTTGGCATCACATTGAATCTATTTTCGTTTTATAAAAAATTGAAGTCGAATAACGAACTTGGAATTCTGAGTGCAGGCAAAAGAACGAAAAGAAAACTCAGAAAAAGAAAAAAGAAATAAGATCAGAATAGCATACGGTTATCTGTATAATTTAATCGGTATTATGGAATAATTGACCCAAGTTCAGAAATGTGCCGTTCTGCTATAACTACTAGATTTCATTGTTCTAGTTCAAAAATTGACAGATCAATTTTTTTCCGAAAGATTGATTTTATCTATGAACCAATATTCCGAATAATTTTCAAGAGTCGAACGTTATCAACGAAACATTGAAAAGATATTGAATAAAATCTGCTTTTATAGATTTCATTTTTGAAACAAAGTACTGAGAATGAGATAAGCTGAATTCAGCATGCTTATTAATTGCCTACGTTGATCACTTGATGATTACGATAGGCTGGAAGAATGGATCCAGGATTTGGTAAATGCAGTATATTGCAAATACCTTTTACGAAAATGATATCAGATAAAAAGATTCAAATAAAACAGAGTTGAGACTGATTTCTCTTCGGCAAGTTATACCTGAGAGGATATTTCCCTCGTTTCTAAAGGAATCGAGTATTCAAAGGTTTGAGCTCGTCATAAAATCAACTCGGAAGTAATTAGCAGGAGTTATCAGACTCAAAAATTGACCACGAATCGGATTATTGACTTCAAATCACAGAAGGTACTTAGAAATGATTCGGAAATGATTGAGAATCAATTGGAGAATACCTAAACCCGTAGGAAATTAATTGGAAATTTATGATGCGAGAAATCAGTGAAACGAAAAAGATTACAAATTACGAAAATGATCGGAGAAAAATCACTTCGGATATTGTCAAGTCGAAATCAAAACTGTTTGCTTGATTTCTCAGTGAACAGTTCTCCGGTTCTTGAATTTAGTTTGGTATAAATTTAATTAAAAAAAAAAACAAAAAAAAAACAAAAAAACGAATCATATGCTAAATAAGAATTACGCCGAAGCGAAATGAGGCGGAATAAGATCGTGTATCTTCCGCGTTGTCCTTTTCTTCACTTCATCTCCGAGGACAGATCGATATTATAATTATTACTTACTACTCTTATCATAATTTATTAGGGAGCGACGTTCGTGTCCGCTACTCACGACGACTACGCTACCTTTTGTTCGAGCTTCTGCTTTTCTGGCGACGTAAAGGACATCTCCATAGCGACTCCTCCGCTTCCTCTACGAAATTTTTGCTGCATATCGATGCTGTTACGTGGCTTACGTCTGCTGAGATGTCGCTCGACCCATTTAAGCATTGTCAGAACCGAGTCTGTACTAGGAAGACGTCGTTCTGCTGATGTGCGAATTATGTGAGATGAGGCAACGCGGAAGGTTGCTGCCATACCCTTCAAAGCCTGAGGATAATCGGAGAAAGATTAACTCAGAGGGAGAAGAAGAAAAAAAAAGAAATGGTAGAATCGATGACCAATGATCAATGATGACTCACCTTCATGGCATCTTCGTCAGTGACATCATCTCCGGCGTAGATGATCCTGATCCTTTCGCTCCAGTCGAGACCGAAGGCAGTTCTTAATATGTAGATGGATGCACGGCCCTTGTTCCATTCCACGGGGGGTTTGGCTTCGATTGCACAGTGAGCGGCACAAGCTTTGAATCCTGCATCCTCTATCAATCTTTTTGCAAGCTCGACCATCTTGGGTCGCATTTCCATCGGTGCCTCTCGATAGTGGAAAGTTAGTAGGGCTCCTTTGTTCTCTACCCAAGCACCTTCGTTGCAAACCTGAAATGCCATCATCGTGATAGAAAGTGTACGTCATACCCTCAAATGAAGCTTTCTTTCGTTTCTAAAGGAACTATATTTCCGGATGTGTTCAAGAATCGATATTTTTTTTTCATACTAATTAAATCCGTCATCCTGTGGGAACATTTCGAGCCTCTGGGAACTGAAAGATTTACAGAAATACTGGAAGGGGAGACGCGGATGCTTCTTGACAGTCATTCCCGTTCTTCGAGCAAACCGTCTTCGACTATCCTTGGCTTTCCTACTTTCCTACTTTCGCAATACACTTTTTTTTGAATATTATACGAATTTTGAATCATGTGAGATTCTTCGAGTCCAGAACATTAGAGAGATGAGAGAGAAGACAGTACCTGATCCTGTAACGCCTGCATCAGCCCAGCAACCTTGTGTTCAAACTCCATTGGCATAGGATGTACGAACTTGCTCCCGTCCGGATGTAGAATTTCAAGTCCGTGATTTCCGGCATAAGTGATTCCGTCTATTCCCACCATGGATTTAACATTGTTAACATTTCTTCCGCTGATAATAGCGATATAGACATCCGGCATGTTCGACAATCTTTGAAGAACGTTCTTAGTCTCTATCGGCAGTATCGCTAGATCAGGATGCGTGGCAATTGGAGCCAATGTACCATCGTAGTCCAGGAGGAGGGCCAACTTGTGATTATCGCCAATATACCTAGGGGACATACGCCATCACTGGGTCGTTACCCGGCTTTCATCATGAGTCAGGTCGCGGCACAGCGCGGGCCCGCCGCTTTAGAAGCAGTTAGCTGCCCATTTTTCAATTTTTCTGTGATTTTTCAAGTTTTTTTTTTCTTTTTTTTTTTTTTATCAGGAGAATTTGGAATTCCCTGGGTCGCCAGATAATATATATATAGGCATACGTGCAGGTGTCTTAGTACTGATTTCTGTCCTTTTGTTCCCAACTCACAAAGGATACCATGCACCATTTTTTTTAAGTATCCAAAATTTAACAGATTTTTAGGGTAGGCTTTGCCTACGCAGTGACGTTCCCAAACTCATGCGTTGTATCTTTTTCTAATCTTATATACAAGAATAACAACTTTTCAGATACGAAAAAAAAATATTTAAATGAAATTGATAAAAACACCTCGCTATTTTGAAAGGCGACCAAAAAATTTACCGAATTCATATCAGGGCGCGCATGACCTTTCGAGCCAGAGATTAATCATCTCTCTTCATTCATAAAATCAGTCTAATCTTTGATACCAACGTTTTGATACCATTTAGGGAATATATGACAGTTTGAAATTCCAAAAATCATTTTTTTTTGTCTTCACAATCGATGGCCACAATACTTCTCTTCGAAATACTTCAAAACGCATTTCTTGTCCTTTTCTGGAACATTGTATTTCTAATGCTTGTGCAAAAGAAATTTCAAAAACTGTTTGACATGTCGAGATGAAATTTGGACCACTTCTTCAGAACACATGTAATTGTCACTGTCAGAATTCCTATTTGCAAATACTGTTATGTCTTTTCACAACAAAAATTAAAAAAAAAAAAACAGTTTGGAGCAAGGAAATGAATGTCAACACGTCAGAGATTCAAAATCCAGAAGCATAGCGCATAATGGATTCAAACAAATCAATAAATAATTTCTTTCTTGTTTTTTTTTCTTCGTCTTACGGTCGTCATTCCTAGCAAACAACAAACTAGTTATATTCGCAAAGGTACAAAAGAAGCCCGTGTATTTCGAAGACGACGAAACGTATCGAATTCTACAAAACGTCATTTCGTTCGTCAAGGTAGAATCAGTAAACGTCTTCAATAGTCCAAAGATTGAACGTTTCATTTCGAAATTACAGCCTATAAGAATGCATGAAAAAACGTCCCAAGTCGAAGCAGACCAACTGTCATATATCCATTGAAAAAAAAAATGTTTTTTAAAAAATTCGAAAGATCTGGGGGTAGTCTCGAATCTGTATACGCCCTCTAGCACATGCCTTGGCTGGGCCCATTCATGCACGGTTCTCTCGTCTGTGGTACCTACTTGTTCAAATAGTCATCGAAATCGTCTATCGTTACCGGTTGCATGGTTGTAGCACCCACTGAGTCCCTTTCTTCGAGAGATCCCATTACCTGAAGGAATGATTTCATCCAGTAGTTAACATCGTAGAGTCTTTCCCTGCGACGAAGATGGTTCATACGAAGCGTTCGTTCGTCCTCTGGCATCGTCAATGCTCTGCGAAAGAAAGAAAAAGGAAGACATCGTTAAAGTTCATTTCGAACATGTTTCTGTCCCTAAAGTCGGAGAAAAATCTTTTTAAAATTCGATAAACGAAGTAAACTAACGATTTACCTGTGTATCACTTCAGCTGCCTCGTCGATCTCGTAAGGGTTGCAGATCAGGGCTTCGTGCATCATTTCTCCGGCTCCGGCGAAAGGTGACACGATCAGCACACCTGGGGGTTCCTTTATTTGGCAAGCGACGAATTCTTTGGCTACCAGATTCATCCCGTCACGAAGTGGGGTCACAAGTGCGACCGCAGCTTCCCTGTAAAATGCGGCCAATTCTTCCTGGCTTACACAACCGTAGATGTAACGAATCGGAGACCAATTTGGTGTCGTAAAACGACCGTTTATACATCCCACTAGCTGATCCATCTCGAGTTTCAAATCCTGGTACTCACGAACGTCGGTCCGCGATGGGACAGCAATTTGGAGCATCGTCACCTGTGCGAAAGAATTTTTTTTTTCAAAAATGAACATGCCACCACAAAATTGTTATAAGTTCGTCATCGATCGCTCAGATTCGATTCAGGATCAATTAATTACCTGTTCTCTGTGTTGAGGATGTCTTTCCAATAGCATCTCGAAGGCTTTCAGTCTGTGTACCAATCCTTTGGTGTAATCAAGCCGATCGACACCCAGGACAATTTTTTGATTAGTGAGCATTACCTTGGGCGCACTTTCGGCTAGAGCGACGAATCTGTCGAAGGGAATTCCGATGGGTAAAGGTCTGACGCGAACAGTTCGACCACCGTGTTCAACGAGGAGATTTTTCCTGTCAACTCGGCAGCCAAGACTCCTTTGACAGCAATCAACGAAGTTTAGGCAATAGTCTTGGATGTGGAAGCCGACCATGTCACAACCTTCGTAATTAAAGTTCGGTCATTAACTGGATTTTATTGACTATCCAGCCTTCATCGAGGCTTTTTGAGGTCGCAGAATTCTCACCAAGCATTCCTTGGAGAATCTCATCGGCCCATGGGAATAATCTGAAGATATCCCAAGGCGGGAAAGGAATGTGAAGGAAGAATCCCAGCTTCAAACGGAGATTCTTATCGTCGGCGGATTGCCTGATCCAATTTGAGGCCAACATCAAGTGATAATCGTGCACCCAGACAAGAGGCGTTCCGTTTATCTGGCCTGCTTGTTCCTTGTGAAGTTGTTCCAGTGCGTTTATCTTGAGGAATGAATTTTTGAACGAAATTAAAAGGTTCAAAGTTTTGAAAAATTCATTTATCAAAATCTGCACAAATATATCGACGAACTTTTTCAATGCCTAGACTTCTAATCATCGTTTCGTATTTCTCTTTTCATCGATTCGAATTCTTGATTCATTTTTTGAATTGACTTACGGTTTGAGCAGCAAACTCTTGATTCACGGAGGCATAGGCTCGCCAATGTTCCGCTGTGAAAGTTGCTCGATCCGGCATGGAGTGAAACAGTGGCCAAAAAGTGCCATTGCAACACCCGTTGTAGTAGGAGTCGAATATTACCGGTTCAACGTGGACTGCGACTACCTATGACCACAATTGACGAGGATTTGTAGTTGAATTGGTTTAAACAGGTCAAATGCATGTACAGATTATTTATTTTCCTTTATACAATTCCGATGCAATCTTCATCGCCCGTTATTGGCAATAAAGTATTGCGAGATAGAGACAATCGAACCGCAATTGTAAATATGATTAATCACACCCATTATCGTAATCTTTATTAACGACTGAGGAATAAGACAACCAAAGAATACGCCATGATACGAAATGAGGAATTTAATTATTCTCAATGCATATATAAATTGTGCAAAGTCCGTCTGTGATTGGATCTTACCCCGTCGGGCCCTCAGCGTAATAATTCACTCATTGTCATTGGCAAATAAGTTATTACCATTATCTCTGTTACTTTTTGTCTTCGAGATTTTCAAATAAGAAGAAAAAGAAGAAAGAAGATCCCGAGACGACGCTTATTGACGCTATACACTGACCCTTGTTTGGATAAGACGATCAAGTCTGCCATGAATCAGTTAATGTTCCTAACAAAAAAAAAAAACACCCGAAACATATGAATTACTTTTCGAAACGTATGAATTATAAAATAATTACGTGTCTACCGTATTTTTTAATTATTCGAATTCTAGGATCGAGGAATTAGACCAGATACCAGGCATGCATTGGTTTATATATGGCGAATAAATTTGTTGACCATAATGCAATGGAGTGATGCATCAGTAGACAAAACAGAAACAATCGCTATCTTTTTCTCGGTGATATTAATGACTGATCGTATTAGCCACTCGCTATGTGTGTTATGAATTATAATCGGTTAGTTATGTATCTGACAGATGGAGTGAACGCGTATCACTCGTATAGAAATAATCATTGAAATGGTGAAATGTTTATAAATGAATCTGGAATGAAGTTTCCTCAGGCGTTGTGAAGATCGGTGAAAAATCAGGCGATATTAATGATCTGCCGATTTTAATTGTGGGAAAGTCGAGCTTTCCTCTAGCGAATTTAATCTATCAGTTGTTTGCGCCAAAAATCATATCTAAGAAAAAAAAATACAAATGCATGCCATCATACCAATAACTAGCTCGGCTTGGAATTTTTATGTTATTAATCACATGCGTAATGATTCACGATCATCAGCTTCCTTGCGAGATGAACGGAATAAAAATATCGGGAAGCTGCAGTACACGAAAATAATTAGAGTCATTCTATACGGATGATTTTCCCGAAACAGCAGAAAAAGAACCGATTTTTTGGCTCTTTGCATCGTTTCATAATAATTGAAGCAGTTTTGCAACTTCTAAGGAATTGATTTGCCTTGTCTTACAATTTGCGTCCAATTGACTAGAATATTTTTTGCAACATTTACGGTAACCTTATGTAGAAATTTAGCATTTTTGTTCTAGCGTGGAAGGGACCCAAGTTTTCAGTTACTTTTGTAGAATTTTTTTAAATGGGCAAAAGACCAGAAATGAAAATGATAAAATAGAAATTATCGTGCAGCTATCTCTGAGAAAGGATAATCCGACAATACAAAAAATCTATGTAAATCTGTTGAAAATTATACATTCATGAATCAGCCGGAAGAGTTCGAAATGAAAAATTTGATTCATCGTGGAAAAATTCATGAATTCGAATCATAATCGTATAAGTTCTTGATTTTTGTAAAGGCCGCGCATCGAGCTATAGAAAAAATGAATTCAATATTAGTTTTTGAAACGTTTGATGGCAAAAAACCAAAAATAGTTGATCTTCCAATGAACCGAACTTTCTGGCGAATGTTACTTCCAGTATAACTGATAAAATTTGAAACTGCATTGTCCATAAATCGACTATGAAATCGCTAAGAATGAAAAAGCTACATAAATACGAATAGTATGTTTATCAACCAAAAGCGTGAAGATATATGAGCGTATAAGATAAAATATCATTAGCACGTTATTCGCAATGATAACCCGTCTTGATCTCGTCGTCCCACTACCACAAGTTTATTATTCGACGGGGCTTACCACACGTTTATTACTCATACGATCCACGGAAGTATAGATACAAGTAAATTTAAAGTAATGCCGATCAGATGCCGGTCAGACACCGATTTCCGAGGCTAATAACCAGCCCAACGTAATAAATATCACTGTCCGCGATAACTGACCATCGCTGATAACTCGTATTAAAGTTCCAATCGAATTCATCGACTGGAGTAATTAACGGATGAAGATTACCTACCTATCGAATTATATTGGCAAAAGTCAAGACGAAGAAAAAGAAAAAAGAAAATAAGAAAATAAAACTGAAATATTTTCACAATATTCGCGTTATTTTATCGATACAAATAAAAATTGCGAAATCATTTGCATTGATCGCGGAAAGGGGCCTACTCAGATTCGACGCGATTCTAAGTTACTATAACTGATAAATTTTTGTCCGGAGACTCATTTCCGAAAATTTTATCGCGGAATTACTGAGTCATTAACATTATCTTTATCATACACTCTCAAAAACCAGAAATTATTAAGCCCAAGATTGAAAGAGTACAACGCAATTGCATTTTTATCAAGTCATTCACTCTTCCGTTTAAAATCGTTGAATCATTCGGTTCTCGGATTGAAACCAAATATACGAACTCATATTATTTAGGATAAAAACTGCAGCTATCGTTAAATGTTGAAAATCGTTGAAATCGTTGAAAATATTCTATCGAACAAATAACTCGAAATATTTATTCCCAAACAATAAACTTGACTTTAATTGTAATTATCGGAGGAAACAAATCGATCATCGTTGCTATCGAAATAAATTTCGAATGAAAGTTGTTTTCACATTTCGCAAATACGTTCTGTATATACCTATATACATATATTTATATATATGAATCATCGACGTATGACGGATCGTTGGAAAATACAAGTCTGAATTACGGAAGATTTTCAAACCGATTGATATCGTGATTAACGTAGGACCACGTGGTGTGAGCGTGGGTGACACGTGAGTGCAATTTATTCTCCTGTATGATATTGGTACATGCATCAGCGTGGAATTTTGTTGAGACTTTCATGTATGTCGCAAGATGCGTGATAAGATATTTCAACGTATTGTTGACGTTAAACGGAGTGCTGATGACTCCTTTTATTTCTGTTTCTCATCCGATTTTCACGTTGCGACGCAAGCTGCGGATACTCGGGCGAATCGTGTTACGAAATTCAAGAAGTAAATAGAGCTTGCGGAATTTTACGCGATGCATTATCGCAGCTGCAATATCATTTCACTCTTAAACAAGCACATGCTCTATGCTGATTAGTGAACTTTGTAATTTAAGAATTCGGTCAAAATTTAGACGCGAGGTTAATGTCCGGATATTTCTGATTACTGAAAGGTAGGAACAGTGTCAATTCAAATTTCCTATCGCTGAATAATGACGATTGATTTTTTTTTAAATTTAAGATAGCTGCGAACTAATGCTAATTTAATTCTTCGATTTCAAATCACGTGATAATTAATGATACTAATTGATTTTCTTCGTGTCCCATTAGGTGCTGAATAGTGCTAATCGAATTCTTCCTACGCTCAGTGTAGAAATCAGTTTAGTATCTCGTTGAATGAAAGTTTGAATACGTACGTAATATTAGGGTGTTTAAAAAAAAATTATTTTTCCAGGTCTCATAGTCTCAAAAGTTACTTTGATACCCAAACAGAATTCTCCTAAAAAATCAGCCCGATATCTCAACAATTGAGCTGGCACCGGAGGGGCAAAGTTTCCCATTTCAAATGCATGTGAAATTTTTTTATTTTGCGTCAAAAAATCTATGAACAAATTTTTTTTTTAATTTTGATTGGCATGTCTTTATAGGAAATTAAATTCTCTACAAAAAAGTCCTAAATGATTATATCCGTAACTTTAACAGGAAAAAAGCTACAGCTTTTATGAGTGATTTATTTTACTCTAATGTAATATGCGTTATTTCGCACCGAAGTAAAAATCAGAGTATTCAGTTCGTATTATTTCATATCTAATCAGAAACTGAAACTCTAATTGATATTTATCCCACAGCTGATTGAAAATTAAATCACTATTCAGTCATCGTGTATAATTAACTTAGAATTAATACTCGCCCAGCTCTAATTTGAATGACTTATACAGAAAAATATCAGTAAAACAGATGACCCTCTAAATGCGACTTCGGGTGTGATATAGTATATTGGACGTGAGTAATCTGTATCTTAATTATTCTTCGAAAAAGAATTTCATCTCGTATTATTCCCACGTGATGTTTAAGCCGGCGGATACCACAGAAAACCAATAAAACTCAACAGACATGTATGCAAATAAATTAGTTCCTTATTGATTAACCGAGAACTATATTTGTTCGAATCGATATGAAATGGAATGTAAGACAGAATAATACGTATCGAGGAAAAAATATATCAATATATTATGCAGTTGCCACAGACGCAGCTGATATCGATAACGAAGGACAAGCGAGCTAAAAATCTGACCTATGAACGTTACATTAATTACTATCCCCATCCTTTATTCTTATCTATTTAGGTTGGTTACCATAATGCCATCACGTGTAACAATAAAGGTTGTGCTCTTCATATCTCAATCATGAACTGAGTAATGTACGATTGCAATAAATTTCTATACGTAGGTACTCACACATGTCTCTACACATTAGACTTAAGGTCAGAGTCCGAGAGAAACTTTGAACGAATTGGCAGCATGTTAATGTTTTCAAAAACCCACTAAGTCTTCCCCTCGCATACGAAGAGAATCGCAAAATGTTCATGATCGAATAATTTCTTATTTTTCTCTTTATTTTTGCTAGCGAAAGCCTTTCCGGGAAAGAATACATCTCACAACGAGCGTGAGGCGACGAGAGGTGAAATGATGACTTACCTTGCGAGATAACAGTCCGGCTGTTGGAGTACGATCATTAGGGTCTGATTCTGGTATCTTTTCGGTGGGATCTTCCATGTGCATTCCTGGCCATCCTACCCAAATGCCGTTTCCACTGATTACTACAGGTGCCACGGCTGTAACGAGTCCTCCAGCGCTGAGGGAAATGGAATTCGTACAATTGGCAAGTTTTCTTTCGTTCAAAAATAATTTCGTATTTATACCTAACATCGCAGCGTATATCTTTTACGTCGCTTCCGCAAATGCGTATATTTGTTACCGGTTTTACAATTTTGTTTTTATTAAGGTAGGACCACTTTCCTCACGGCGTATATAAAACGTCAGCTGTTATCCTTGAATCGTTTCACTCATTAGCATTTCTTAATCCCCGCATATTAGAAAAAATATATCAAGTTTTTCAACTGCAGTATTTTACACCAAATACTCGCTTGATCAAGGGGATGAAATTTCGACATGTCCCTGTTCAAGCATTGAGTATCGATCCCTCAGGAATCAATAGACTCTACGAGGTTCTAATTTGGATCAAATCTTCCGAGACATTTTCTCAGAGTTAGGTAATCCGGATTTAAAAAGAATTGGTTCAATTTTATAGTAGAATCATATGTATCGTCCATACAGACACAAAATAAAAGTGAGAAACAAAAAACTGGTAAAGGACGTTCTACAAACAGGTTTGAAATACCGTAAAGAATGGATTTCGGAGGATAGAATATCACCCGATCGATTTTATCGAGGGATTCAGACATCGCGATACGCGTAATCCTTCTTTGCCCTATCGCTGTTGCTTCGAATCAGTCTATGAGTAGATCCCGATCAGAAAAACACTGTACAAGACCAGAGACGAAAATATAACACCGGGTTAATTAAGATTAGATACAGACCTTGAAGGAACCGAGGTACTAGGTCAAATAATAATAGATTCGCGAATGACGAGATAATTCTAGCCCCTGTCCAAACGACGTTAGCACTAGGATGCCGAGATGCGTCGAACGATCGTTAATTCATAACGTAGAAGGGAAACGATAATTGAGGCTGATTTTTTCCACTGATTTTCACCGCACAATAAATAACACATTGGTATCGTTCGGTCGTTCAATGTATCCCAATTACAAACGTTTCAGAATCTTGAACACGGAATTACGTAGGCTTACGATCTTACAAATACAGTTTGCACGCGATGCAAATTCAAAGTTCGGCTGATTTCCCAGTGGTTAAAGATTTCGGTTGAGGAGATGGAGACATGGTCGAGGAACGAAGCAGAATTTGAAAATATTCTAAGATTGAATTAGCTCGATTTACTCACCTGGCTTTTCTTTCAAGCTGACCGGAGATTTCATTTCGTTTTAGTACAAAGGGGAGTCTATTGCTGACGACGATCATGCTGCCGTTCGAAGAGAAGCTACCCGGTGCTGTAGACATGTTGAAGTTGAGTTAATTTCTCGATTGAGATTAGTCAAGGTACTGTTTTTTTTTCCACTCGCTAATCGAGCTACTATTTATCGGATTTAATTCGAGCGGAGATATAAAAGCGTTGAAAAATTTGAGGAAATATTAAAAGCCCATCACGGCTATGGACTGGTTCATTTCTCAATAAGGTTCTATCAGTTTTTGAACTCCGGTGCAGATGCGAGCCAAAGTGGCACTGAAGTGACACTGCTCCAAGCATGCGTGTTTATTCGATTTCGCGGTGCGAAATGGTCCAAAGTACGACTTCGCGACCTCAAGTTTCCGCAACCCCCCCGTACGAGGGCCGTTCTGCAGAGGTTATCTATAGTTATCGCACTATTTTCTGATACAAGTACGGATAACGACAGTTTGCATCGTCACTTTATAGTTTATCTCATTGTTAATGTGTCTGCCAACGTGAGAGTCTAACGCATATATGCATATTGCAGCCTGCATACATGCATGTTCAACATATGCCCCTCTTCGCTCGTCTCCTTTACCCCTGTTTTCGCATTTTGATCTCCTCTCGTCACAATAATATTCTCTTCTTCGAGGAAAAACCGACTATTATTTAGTTGCATTATCGTACTTTTATTTCCAATATAGTGCAGGAGATCAAGAGGACGCAAAAATTATTCTTTCTCTGAAGCCACGTTTGGTGAGTGAAATTTATAGTGTGAATTTCAATCTCACAGAAAATCGGTACATGCTTCGCGACGACGTGCAAAAAATTCGGTCATAGCTAACAAACGTTATTTCGCATTTAGCGGAATGAATTATTCGTTCGTAGGTAAGAAACACAAGGCGAACCGAATGATATCGATTTGTATCAAGTCATTTGTTATAATAGTTTGGCTTGACTCAGCCTAACAATATTTGGCTCGACTTGCGCTTATTAACTATAACTCAATCTATCTCTCTGTCGTATGCCAAAAAGATTTTGCATCCAACTAGAACATACGATCTCCTATATCGATTTTCCTAAGTATACTATTTTCCCATTGATTTCTAATAATTAAGTTGAATTTCGAAAACTTTGTCTTTCCATTAGAAATAATTTCAACCGAAACTTCCAAGTCTCGTTACAGCCGTATGTCTTTTACGAAAAAGCGAGGCTTTTCGAGAAAACAGCTTGTTTCTATCGGACTTATGATGAATTATGGGCTCTCAGTTTTTCGTTAGATTTTTGCTCCTATCTAGTTTTCTAATTTCGATCAAAACCCAGAGCACCGATTGCCCATACTAGACAGTTCTGATCTAAAGATTCAAGGTAGCATTTATTCCTGGCTTTTATCTACCTCTAAATGGGGACCTGAATGGTCTAAAAATTAAAAGAACAACGAGTGAGAGGAGACTGGAGAAACCGTGTTCGATATCGATTCGCAATGTGACGAATAACAAACTCAAATAACAAAGACATTCTGCTGAAAAATATTTGCACTGGCAGAATATGACTTCGACATGTTTTTGCACGTTAAACTATAATGCATCGTATTTACAGCACCGAATGATACGGATTATGTGAAATCCGCACCGATGTGCGTACATTCAGGTTCAGCTAATATTTCGCATGGCAGAAGATTTGCAAAGTTTTTTTTTCTCATATATCAAAATATTCGAAGCCATAAATTTGAAACAACAGAAATTATTTGCGTGCAAAATACGAATTACACAGTTCAAATACTTGTTATTTGTTCTTTCGATTTCTACTGTCTGATGTGGTATAATATTTTTCGCTGAGTTTTTCGAAGCGATAACGATTCCACGAGTTATTGTCGAAAACTCGAAGCTTTTGTATGATTAAAAAAACACGACTACGACGATAGGAGCAAAAGGAACAATACAGATAATTGATAAAAGGTTGAAAATAGATTATAAATTATGTGCATGAGGTCAATGGGTTTTGAGTTTGATATATGGGGGAGCCCATGACGTGTACTCGAGAATAAAACGAAAACAAATCGAGGCGAGAGATAAGAAGCTACTTGCATAACAACGAAGTGCATCTTGGCGTTGGACCCGTTATATATTCGCATTATTTATTGTAGAGAAACGGTGCACTGGTACGACGCAACGTTTCGAAAATATCGTCAATTAAAACTGTTTACAGTTTATAATAATGCCGGCTATACGTATAGCACGTGGCTATCTTGTGATGGCCGCGAGTTGAACCTGCTCCTTGACATTTACACACCATACCAACCGCGTGATGTGTCTGTAAAAATCGTTTGTATGACGCGTGACATACACATCCGTACGTATATATATTCAAACGAAACTATATGCCTACATACTCGTATAGACAGTGCAAAAGTCGACGAGAGGCAGACGAGCGGGAAAAAGCTAGAGAAAAGAAATGGCAAAATTTATAGGGGAAGGTGGGGTAAGACGGTACCCTTAAGGAAATATAGCAATTGGAGTTGCACCGATATGTTGATTCCATTGCCCATGCATGGTCTGAGAATTGAATCGTGTGGAAACGAACGGAAAAATGAAATTGGGGTATTTTTACGGTTTTAGTCTCGAATTTCAAGGTTTTGTAGATTATTTTTGGAATTTTTTCTAATTTTGGAAGCCTATTGAAATTTATTGTTGTCAATATTGTTCGACTTCCATAGGTATACGGCATTCATCCATATTTTTGTGAGGCTGTGAGTTAATTAATGTTGAATAAAGGTACAAAAAATATTGTTTCGAAATTCCTTTCAGCTTCATTCATCGGTTTTGTGTATTTAATATTCCGAGACCATGTGGGAATCGCAAAAGCTGGCGGCCTCGGTTCTTTGTTCGAATTATCTAAAATTAGTATAATATATCCCGAATCTGATTGAATATTTATACCGCTTTGCATACTGTTATTTAACAAAATTCGAACAGTTCGGAAATCTTCTCACATCTTTGGGCCACCGAATTTTTCATATTTGACGAGATACTATAGCTTTTCATTGTAACTCACTCACGCAAGGAACCTAAATTCTCAAACATTACGTAAATAAATGTTTTGATGAATGAAATTAACCAAAAAATAAATAATCTCTACTATCAGTAAGCATTAATTAATTTAAAAAAAAAACTACCTCGATATCTTCAAATCATATCCAAACATCAGATAGAAAATTTCAAACCAAAGAATTTAAAATTTTTGTCGGAAGGACCTTTTTGAAAGCTCAGTATTTGCAATATAATCAAAGGTCTCCTTGCATCGCAAATATTAAGTTTTTCGATTCAAACTTTCCTGGCTCATTTGTACCTATAAATAATCTAAAAAGATTTACCTAGCTTTTTCTACATTCAGAAGCTTCATTATCACAATATCAATCATCTCGCAATTTTTGTCAAATCACTTATATAAGCCCTAGAAATGATCCTTCTGAATCCGGGCGCAAATTTTTTTGGCTACGGTACTGCGTTCGCTATTTGATTACGGTATAGTCGTAGCGTACGAATTATTCGCGAGCGTATCACACGCTTCTATACGCAGTTATGCAAGCATGGATTAGACACATACACGCAAGCGCGTTTTTCGTGAGCCACGTTGTGCCTGGGCTGCTAAAGCGAAGCTTAGGATAGGTCAAGAAGCGAAATCGTCTGGCTCGGTGAGTCGAGGTATACTATGGCACCGCTTATCGACCTTGTCCTTGCCTGGAAAGATTCGGCAGACGAGCCATGAACGAGCTGTGCGATTCGGAGCGTACTATATTCGACCCGCGCGCTTATCGCGAATTTTACAATCTTGTGATTAATTGGGTTGCACTTCGCAATAACACCATTAATTACATTAAACTGCCTCCGAAAGGCTCGGTAGATCAACACTCCAGACCTATATCATAAAAATTATCGTACTTTCCGTGACGCTGAAAATTTTCTTTTTTACACATTTTTTTTTCTTTTCAATCTCGTTGTGTGAACTTTCGAATCTTACGGCAACAAAACTTTGAGGTAATCAGTATACAATAATGAAAAATCGTGGGTCAAATTGAACGAAATAGTTTAAGCGATTATGAGACTTAGAAAAAGTCGTCTAGCCACGATTAGACCTGTCCCTATGCGAACCTGAACAATCGTATTGTGCGTGTATAGGTATGTACATGTAATAATAGCTGTACGGTGCTAATTGTATGTTGTGCCACATGTGCTAATACGCGGAGGCAGCGGGGCTTGATGAAGCGATTGTTGAGCGGGACAAAAGAACGTATGGTTGTTTATTTTTAGCAGTGTGACGTACCCGTTGAACGGAAGTAGAAAATGAAAAGATAAAGAGAGACGGAGAGACAGAGACAAAAGGAAAACGAAATCGACGTATCATTTCATTTAGATAAGAATATAGGACTGAATTTTTGATTAGATTTCACGAGAGACAGGTGATGGTTTGTGAAAGATTGCGAATACCAATATGGCAATGGCAAAAAGAAAAAGCGATATTAGGAGACACCTTAGAAATGAGCGGGAAGAGTTCTGTTTTATCGGCTTATAGCTTGGCTACGGCGTAAATGCGATAGATGTGACGTCGTTGGCACTGACCCGCACAATGACAAAGCGAAGCTGAAGAATTAAGAATCGTATCTAATATATTCGAATAAATTTTGTTCAAATATTTATATCGGTATTAGATATCGCATTTCTAATTACGGTTTATGATTAGAGAATCTTGAGTCTAGAATTAGGTTTGATTATGATTGAGCGATCAATCTTTGAGCTCAATGCTGTCGCAAGTGTCGCGTAAAAAGGTCGATCGCACCAATTTTCATATAATTTAGGTATCATTTTACCTATAATTAGTTGTAACCCATTCTCGATGAATGTTGTAACACACCGTTTACCAAACCGTGGTGAAACCTGAACGAATTCTTACAATAGACTTAATAAACACAGCTGGATGTATTATTCATTACTGTTTATGTTTTGTACACTCAGAGACGTATCGTTGTTCGATAGAAGGTCAGAAAGATATGGGAGGGTGTGATACTTGGAATATAATAAATTAGTGCAGTAATAGTTATCGCCGGTATTAAACTGCGTTTGATTCAACGACTTACCTTGAATAATTCTTTCGTGAAAGATATGCGATAACCACGTGTTCTGAAATGTATTTGAAAATTAGCTTTGGATTAAAGTAATAAATCGCGGAGCCGGTATACGACTTTATTATATTTATATTTGATGATCCTTCGAGAAGTTACTACCAGACACTGCCGGCTTCTCGAAAACTGGTCGCGCCGAATCGATTGTATTCTATAGGTATACATCGCATTCCCAGTGCTGCCAAACTTTCTTGCCATATAATTTCAAAGCAGAATTCCCCAGATTTCACCCCGTTGATTTTACCGCAACGGAAGTACAGCTATCAAGTAAGACGTCGGCGTTCTTATCGGCTCAGCGGTTCATTCGAATTCTTCCTTTAACAAAAATTACTCAGCAGCGTACAGAATTTTTTTGCAAAAAAAAATTTCTCACGGAACAGTCACAGTCCATTGCATACAAGCTAGATTTTGGTATGCTTCAGAATTGTGCGAAATAGTGCCTCTAATCAACAGGTTGATTCTTGGCCGAGGCCATAAACCAGGCAATTCCGTATTGCTATAGGTCTTTTTTTTACCGGTCAGTGCGAACAGAAGACTTCCGGAATCTTTCCTGATTTTTGAACAGACGGATCAATCGCCTATGGGATCTAGACGATGTGTAATTATTGCGTAATTACGGAAACACGCGATGAATGAGATTTTCAGATCCTCGTCTGTACTTTCCTGTTCACGAGAGACTGCCGAAAGCTGATATCCGCAACTGTACTAAAATACTTGATTCTAGAATTTGAGGCAGCAATTCGAATGCCGAAATTCGTGCGAATGAGAAGATCCAATCATTCAGGGTTTTGAAAAAATGATATATTTTTCTTCTACCTGTTTTTTTTCTATGAATGAGATACTTTCCGAGCCACTTCAAGGTGTCAACCTATTCGTCAATTACTTCATAAACTTAAGTTCAAATTTATTCCACATAAACGGCCATGAACGGTGTTTGCGAGTTGCGCAGACAGTTTATGTGCGATATAATATAGGTACGAAAGTGTTATCGACATTTCAGCGATATGCCTTACCTTGTAGATACATGCCATATACCTATAGGTTATTGTAAATATTTGCAATTTATTGAACGTTGGAAATATCGGCTATAAGTATATACGGTCTCAATAATTAAGGCCGATTACACTAAGTGCGCACGCGAACGAGCCACGATATACCAGCTGTATAAATAAATTTCGATCTCACTAATTAATAGGCAGCAGAAAAACAAAGAAAAGGGAAAAAACATGTGGGAAAATAATTTTATACCGGTACGGAAAATGACAAATGAGAACCCAATTAATTTATTTCTGATACACCAATTACTATAGTTAAAACAACGATACTGTTAGTAATTAAAATTGTCACTAAATTCATTAGCACGTTTAGTAGTAACTCTATTATTATTTATAATGTCAATAAAAACGTCGTATTACTCGGCTCGATGATCATTCCGTATTAGAATACATCGATTTTCGTTTGAGGAAAATTCTGAAAATCTTAAATTCGCGAAAACTAATCATCACATCGATTATTGAACTACCGGGTATCCCGTGCCAAGGGAAGGTCTATTCCCTGTGTGATTTACGGCGTAGGTTTGTACCCCAAATTTCGTTCCACCCATTGCTACACGGCAGTATTTATCCGGTCTTACGAAGTAGCATAACGTGTACAAGGATATTTCGAGCTCGGGTGAAGTTCCGATGAAGATTGTCGACGATTTCACCTTTCCCAAGTACGAGAAGACTACGGTGGCCACGCTCGCTTTACTCTGCAATAATTGTTTTTTTTTTTTCAGAGCTGCGTAAGCTCACAGTTTCACGGAATTAATTGAAGTCAAAAATCTTCTCTGTCTATGAGCTAGTGGTGATTCTTTTTTTTTCACACAGAGACCGAGAAGGTTGAAAACAAAAATAAAATGGAAAGAAGACTTATTGATCTCCGGGTCATGTTGTTAAGACTTTGATCAATCGCAGCAGCTACAACTCTCAATAATTTATGAAAAGAAAATTGATCGGTGACCTTACCGATACAGGAAAGTTCGGAATAATTATTGCTTGTGGAATAAATTTCTTACTAATTTGACAATGGTCACAAAAGGCCATCGGTTGTATCAAAACATCGATTAGTAATCTTTGAAAGTGTTATTCAAGTTATTCGCGGTATTTATTGCGTTGCATAAATGCATTATAATTAACAGTGACGGTACAGGGTTTATTTATTCTTATTTCATCTCAGTTATCGAATGAAATTGAACTGAATCAAGCTACCCATGGAACATATGTTGTATTTCAATTTTACTCACTTTTCCCAAAATCCTCGTCTGTCTGTGTCCCCAGTAATCTAACAACCCAGTCCGTTCTGCGACGTGAAAGTAAATCCAATTGTGAAGACCGATTAATTTTTGGCCAGATTTCAACTCTCCGAGAAATACGTGTTCGAAGCCAGAACTTCCCCGTACTTTGCTCTTTTTCTGTCTTGCGAATTGATAGAACCAAATATCCTTCAGGGTATCTTTGTAGCTCCCATTTCCTTTACCGATGAAACCTCGCTCGGATAGGAAGTGCATAACACGATGAATCGAAGAGGTATTGAGAAGATCGTCCAGGAATCTTTCCTGCTCCTCGTATTCTCCCGGGGTCACGATCTCCTCTTCACGTGTGTCCATTTCATAATTGTCAAATAAATCGTAGGCGTATTTTAACAATGGTCTTCCGAGGATCAGAGGATACACTGTCAACAAGCTGTACAAAGAAATTCGACGATCACAGCTATACCCGAAAATTTAGAGGCGATTTCAGTGGCTCGATGAAACATCTTTGAAATGGAAAAGAGTGGATGTTTTTTTACCCATATTCAAGGGTGAATGGTCGAAAATAGACTAATACTTGTTCGGTTGATGTACCCTTCGATTCAATGAACAATTATCACAATTTTTCATAGATATCTGGAAAATGCATTGCAAAAACTGGATCCACTGAGTTGCAGTTACAGTTCAAATACAGTATCGATTCTTTTATCCTTATTTTGGTAATTTTTCAAACTGACGATGAGTCGATCGATGGATTGACGTGAAGTAGGATTCATGATCTTTGATATTTGTCACTGATTTTCTCAATGCCGAAGGAACCTGGAGATTACAAATTTTACCACACGTTTTGATAGAAACTGAACTTTCCAGGGTTTGAAACCGGTTGCGGAAAAATAACTGTTCAGGTTTTCCAAAAGTATTTTTTTGACTTTATCTTCATCGACATTTTTATCTGCGGTAATTAATCGATTTCTTACGGTTGACGCGCAAGGTCGCTGTAAGGCCTCTGCGTCTGGTTGCCCTGAAAATTCGCCTGCACATAGTGTTGGAAATCCGGGTTTTCATAGGCGAAAAGTTCTTCCGTTAACTGTCTCAGCTCCGAGTCAGTAACATTGGACGGAGTCTTACCTTGGCATCCTGAATCAAAAAAGGTTGACGACATTACATAAATATGATCACGCCTTGTAAGTGATCTTCGTGCGTTTAGGCAAGCGATGGAAACTCTTTTATGAAGTTCTGGAATCCAGCTGATCTATCTGTGAGATGGGGCCGGGATACAGTTCCGAGATCGTTTGAGACGATTTCGAGTTTTTAGATACGTTTAAGTTTAAAACATTAAAATTCTGGAAGCCCGGTATGCAGACAGCTCTAAGCTCCCAAAATCTCGGTCTATTTCATTCTAATCGAGACCTTCTCTACGAGAATCCATTTCATCTGCTTCAATCGATAACTCAGGTGTCGTAAATAATTGATAGGATTTTGAATTTTTTTTTCCAAGAAGTAAATTTCAAGACGATTAGTTTGACCACTTATTCGTTTCGATACCATCAATATCTACAGCTTGAGTTATTAATGAATCGTATGAATGAATCTGGTGCCGATTATAATAAGAAGATCGATAGTTTTTGCATTTTTTAGTAATTATGCAATAGTACGAAGTAAAGTTACCGAATACTCCGAGCTTAGCTCTGGTCTCCGTGATTGCCGGTCGACGGTATCTGCCTTTTTGGCAAGATTTCAAATTCAAACGCCGATTTCCGCGCCATCTACTGGGATTACGATATAAATCTCTTTCAACGTTATCGCGGTTTTTAACTGCGGAATGAACCGCATTCGAGCTTGTGTGAAAGTGGTATTGATAACGAATTTGAAAAGGAAACTAGGTCGACGATAAAGATCGTATTTGCACATGGTATCTTACTGACTGAAGTTATAACGAATACCGTAGGTCGATAAACGAACGCTGTTGCGAGTCTCCGTTTCAGAGAATCAGAATACAAGCGGAACGCTTCAGGGTTTGATTCACCTACTCAAATCGAAAGATCATATCATAATACGTGTTGCAAATTTATTATAGGTCTGATATACGAGATGATATTTAGACCCGAAGTCCAATAGACAAAATAGAGACGCTCATTATTATAGTGAAAGTTGGATTCGCACGAAAACCGGATATCCATTCGAACCAAAAACAAGAAGAAGAGAGTTTCACTATTAGTGTAAGGAATACTCGATCCGTTCACATATTTCATTCCCAAATAATTTCATCCTGACTTCTCAGACTGTAATTAATGAGGTCGTTATATAGAATCTCAGGAGATAACTGTGAAAACCACATGCTACAAAGTATCACAATAGATCGGTGTGCTAAATGGTTAGCCGATTTCGATTCATCGAAGTTGTTTTTGCTGAATATGAAATTTGTTACGCCCGATGAATTATTTTTCATTTAACTCTGATATCAAATTTTTGAACGAAGAATAGGAATTATAGTGAATTTTCAGCAATAAGTTAGCGCCTTATCCACTTTTGGTAAAATTATAGGATTTCTATCTGCTTTTCCTTCGTCCAACTTACCGACGAAAAAGATGGCAGCTGTTGCATGTAACGTAGAAATAAATATTACGCTTTTCATATCGAATACCAGCACAGATTTTACTCACTAATAATTTAAACAAACACTTTCTAAAGCATCTAAATCACGTAGCGGTACACATCGACTCGAGTCTCCAATCGCGTTGGGATCTTATGACTCTGGTTGTATACATTCGCGTATATCTGTGCCTACCATCGTCCGACAGAACCGGAACCTATATTGCACAAACTATCCCGATTGCGTGATGCTCAAACGCATGGTTTCGCCCAACTACAGTTAGACCCGCGTAGTTTGAAACGGATCGAAATTCAGCTCACGGATTGTTGTTGACTTCAGGATCCTGGAATTTCCAGCAATACAGTAATTTCGGGTGGCTTCTTCGGCGTAACTTTTCACATTATTCTTTCTATCCCGAAAAATATAAATTGTAGAATTTCTGGAAAAAATTGGAAGCTCCGTCCTGCTGTTTTCCCTAGAACAACGCTATAAAAGTTCTCATTGTCAGTATAGTTTCGCAAATTTCGTCTTCTTATCGCCTTTACTGTTTTCAATTCTGCATCGTTTCGCGATTCACCGTGACACTCAGATTTATGGCGATCAAATAATCGACGTGGTATTTTTCGGCTTATCATATGCAATTCGTATATAATATCGATATCATATAGTCATAGGTAAATGAGATAAATGGCGCCACCGATTGATCCAGAAGGTGGCGTACCCCGATATCGTGGTGGCATATATCGGAAGTACTTTTGCCGCAGACAGCGAGCGGCAATCGGCATGAATTCTTTTTCCTTTGATTTATCACTTATCTCGACATAATGATTAATACCGATCGGCAGGGATGTTCGGAAGATTTCAGAGCGCTCACATCACTCCGAAACAGGTTTCAGAACGATCTCACAGATCACACTGAATTCATTTCCACCCCAGAAGCTGAAAAACGGCTATATAACAGCATTGGAGGCCCGGGAAGGTCTGGAGATTGAAATAAATGAAGTTTCGATCAGTTCTACAGGCGTGGATCTACTATTTTTCTACCGGATCCGATTATAGGCTTCGAAATTCGCTGAAAAAGTATAAAATAAATTCGTTCTTGTTTCCCTTCACACCCCGTTTCAACGTCGATGCAATTCGGAGTAGATGAACTTAATTCCCGCCTTACTTTCGCTGCTCATTTTACCATCGGAAAAAAAAAGGAACCGGTGACAATAAATTATTACTTGGCGGCAAAAATTCATTACCAATTGAAAGCGAAACAAAAGGAGAGAGATCCTCTGCTGAAGAGGTCTGTATTGCTTCGGTAAACCCACTCGACCCTGAAGACCATTGAAACCTATTTCAACATGCTTTTGAAAGGTCGAAATGCTGTCAATGAAAATGTAATTTCGGTTGCCTGCATTGTTGCGGTACTTGTTCGCGATATAATGGCTAGTCATATGTGTGAAACGTAATTATTAAAGTTCGATTGGACCGAGGCACGGACCCAATTACATCATCGGAGAGTGCAATAGCAGCTAGTTTGGAAACGAATACTTCCCCGCAGAATTGCGGTTTATTTTCTCGATAGAAATATTCGCCAAAAACGTTGGCGTTTCGTGATTTCCGATATTATTCAATACCTACTCATTAGAACGATCTTTCAGATGAACAGAGGCCGATACTATATAACAGGTTGAAAGTAATTTACGTCAAAGATATAATTTGGACATAATTTTAAACTCAACGAAGCGAATTCGCAAACCCTACAGCTGAGCGATATAAAAGCCTAATAGAATCTTAACGAGGCACTTTAGCGCCACTTGTCTTCAGTTCGTATTAAAAAAGGTGTCTGCTGGGGGTACTGTCTGTCTTTTAGTAGATAAAACAACGCTACGTGATATGAAAAGCTAGGTGCTTATCTGGACAATAAAAGATCTTCTCTACAGATCCTATCTTCATTCTTTCGCATTCACCCTTGGCCATGGATTTCGCAGGGTCCCCGTGATTAACTCTTTCATTTTCTGAACGACAATCGATTTCCTCCCTTCTTTCGATTTGGTGGTCAGGGTAGCTGGGATCAGGACTGGAAATCGAGATGTATACGTGACATACCACGTACTACGTGACTTCGATACTGAATAAAAAATAATTACGGTTGCAGACGGCATGGCAGTTTGCTGTACAATTTTAAAGAGACAAATGCTCGCTTCCAGTGCTCTCTCCCTCGGGCAAGTTACTTCAAAGCAACATTTTTAAATGAATTTTACTTCCGCGCTAGAGACGAGCCTCGCATATTTTCAAAGAGCTCAAATCTAATTGTCACTGAATAAAATTCTATGAACTTCAAGGCTGCAGAGGTTGATAAATGCATCTACGTACTCGAATGTCCACTTCGCTTCCCATATCAAAGTACAATGATGCTGTCTAACATTTTTTCTGTATTTCTATTCCGGTTCATTTCTCTTCAAATTATTATCTCCTTCGATAGAACGAACAGTTGAAATTTAATGGCCTTACTGAATCGAGGACCTTTCGTTCGTAGGTTTACGTCAAAGTGATGTAGATTCGATTGATCGATCGAGTCTAAGCTTAGATACCAATTCACTCGAGTAGGTATTGATTTTAAATTTTCAGGTCAACGCTGGCCCATGGGTTAGGCTTTTCCGAATGAATGTGATCACCCTGTATTTTTTTTCGTTTCTTTTTTTTCATCAAATAAATGCGGCATCCGGTTCTTGATTAAAAGCACCGCTCTGGGCTTCTGCTCGAAAGAATTTCGATTGCTACAATACGAATTGCGTTCGAATATGGCTCGTTGACGCTTGACACGGTTCCGAAATGCCTGTTTCATTTTCGGTCACGTTTTTTGACAACACATGTGTGAGACGTGAGCCTGACGATAAACTCTTTTCACTTTTTTCTGGCAATTTCTAACCAATTTTATTTGTTTCATAAATTACATGAACCATCACCGACCCGACAAGCTCAAATATTTTTCCTTCGATTGGATGATATTATGCATCGCTTGTTCAAAATTTTTGTCAAAACGACTAAACCTGCGGTAGAAAATAGATTTAATAGACAGTTGGAAAATATGCGAACCAAGGTGTGTCACTCACGTTAAATGGCAGCCAGACGGCCTAAAAAAAATTCACAGCACCGTATTTTAACTATAAGTTTTTTAACAGTTTTTTCCTACCGGACTCGTAATATCGTCTGGTTTTTTAGCTTCGATCATTTGCGATGAGACTTACGAAATTGAAAAAAAAAAAATATGTAAAACGTACTTTTGAATCGTGTTTCCTCATCCATTATTATCGAAATAGTATGCGTGCGTTCGCGATTCCAGACAAACATATTGTCAGTCGATTTGTCAGTGATTATGTAACAACGAGCGTTAAAAGCCTTCATCAATTCCCGCTTAAACATCAATGGCGAACCGTATAGATTTGAAAAGAAGTGTGAAAGCCCGACAAAGCTTCGAAAACAACATCCGTGTTACAAAAATAAATTTTTAAGAATTTTCTTCTTCCTCTCTCCAACGATTTCAGGCCAATAGCTGATCCGTTTTGACTAAATTTTTGCCTGAAAATCGTGCTGGCATTTTTTCCCGAATCGATGAGTCCCTGCATCGATTCGGGGTACCTAAGTCAGTCAGTTGGTGCTTTTTACCTCCTCCAACCCCCGCATCTATTTTATGAGGCTTACGCCGGTTTACCCAGGCATAATGTACATCCTTGGTCATCCAGTTCCCCCACTTCTATTCGCACGATTTATCCCGAAGGGATCTATGATTTAAAGGAGATGTAGGTATCCAAGATATGCCTTCGATCCTGTTTTTAAAGAGTCGAATCCATCCGGAGACTGCGTATCCACGTGACTAAACCATGGGACAGTCAAGCGCTGGAGACCCTGAGCACAGAGATTGTAATTATCGCATTTAATGCCCCGTTAACGACCAAATTTACGTCTCGTTTCTCGTTGCTCAGCCTCACGGACCACAGCTTACACCATTTAGAGTTAAGATTTGACCAAGAATTGACTTTGTCTGTGGCGAAAAGCGTGCTCACAACCAGCGCGAGACCTAATGGCGAAAGATTATGCCTGCTTTATTTGCCGACAATATTGATGGCGCGATGTGCGGAATAAACTGAGCAAATATGATCGGGATGAATACCGGCTTTCCGGAAGTTTGGAGAAAAATGTATACAATTTCGAAGAATCAATTCTTCGTCGGCCTTTTTTGCTTCTGCAGTTTTTCAGGATGAAACGCAAACACTTTTGGTTCATTTGTTACGAATTTAGTTCGTAGCTAGAGGATCTATTGATTGCAATCTGCGTTAGTAGGGATCACCGAAGTCAGGCTTAATTACGATTCTCGGATTCCTATGTATCTGTATGGTGAGAATACACGGGTTGGGCGAGTATTAATTGACCTGTCACCCCGGTTCACGAAACATATTTTCAACATCTTGTACATAATCATGAAATAATCACAATTGAGGGGCCGCATGTAATGAGGGGATATAACTTCATTTAGCTCTGCAGACCCAAGCAGGGGCCAACCCCTGAGCAGTTAGAAAGGAAATCGCGAATTTCGAATTTTGAAACATTCATTTTAGAATTTAGAAGAAGTTGGGCAATCTAGAGCGAGTTGAAGCGAAAAACGGTGTGCATCTTTCGCCTTACAAAAAACACGTTTTTTGTAAATATTTCTAAAACGACGAAAGCTACAACTTTTTTCGCAAGAAAAGAAAATGCGGGGTTCAATTCTCTACAGAAATGAATGTTTTGAAATTCGAAATTCGTTATTTGCTTCCTAACTGCCAGGGGCTAACTCTGCGGAGCGAAATGAAGTTATATCCTCTTATTGCATCCGGCCGTTCAATTAGCAGATTTTTTTTTTTGCAGGGTAGATACAGCTTGCGGCAAATTAAACAAAGCAATTTTACATTATCTCAGTTCCGAAATTGTGTGTACCTATATGCTTATGCAATAAACGGTTTGAAGACTGGGTAAAAAGCAGAACCATTTTCAGCTCAAGAGAGACGATGCGGGCAATTTTTTCTGTTGCGCCTATAACGAGTACTTGATTCGTTTGAATAAGTTTTCCCATGAATTTCACCAAAATTCCCTGAATTTTCGACTCCTCAAAAATGATCCTAGCGCTAAAGTTTTTGCACGGAAAAATTCCAATTTTTATATGATGCGGTTCAAACTATATAAAAAGAGTTACCAGAGCTGATTCGAGTCGGTAATAAGATACTGAGATATTGACAGGCATTGAAAGTTGAATACAATAATAGTTCTCATTTTTTGGTACTTGAATAAAAGTCATTTCCGTTACATTGAAAAATTTTGGAAGTACTGTGTTGCGTCCTTAGAAAGAGTTTATAGAATAAACGTTTTAGGTCTACAAACATCGTTTAAAGAATTAAGCATCAGAGCACGTATGCATTATACATACGTAGATGTACATTTTTTGGTAGAAACCTAAGAATTGATCTTTCCTACGAAAAATGGCTATTTTTGTGTGCCGTCTCTGCGCTGAAAGAGTTTCATGTCAATGTTTCTGTATTATATTTTTTTGTGGAATTTTTCCAATAAAATTCTGACTTACGAAATCGTGGATACAATCGAAGTCAAGCCTCGTTTGCAATTTTCCGTGTCTTTCGAATGGGTAAACGTAATGGAAAGGCAGCTCACGTTCAATAGGTTATTGGAGGGCTTTGCAATGCGTCGATAAATGACGTTAGAAAGTACGCAGTTCCTTACGAAGTGTCCTATATATGTTTATTTGGATGAAATTGAAATCAAGTTACAAAGCAGGTTAAATTGCTACAAGTGAGCCAGGCAGGCCCAACTCTGAAAGACTTCAGAAAACTGGAAATGCGAGAGTTGAGATAGAAGACAATTTGAGATATGACGAACTCTGGACTTGTGATTCACATACCTAGTAGCGGAAGTCCAAATTTTTGGGATAGGATCGATATTCGCATGAAAAAAACCGTGACCTGTTGTCAAACGGAATTTTTTCTGATCGTAAAAGAGTCTGACGGACTCAGGGACTTCGAACTCCTTAGACTAGATTAGATAAATTGAGAGAAATTTGTCTGAGATACTTCGAATCTAAGCTCAGCTTTCTGCGAGGAAAAGTCAAGTCTGCGTGCAGCTTTCAGATAGAAAAGGGTATACGTAAACTAACATAGACCCACCCCTTTCAAACTAGCAGCTTTCAGAGCGAGAGGTGAAACGAGATTTCGAAAAGGGTTTCAAGAATCTGGAATAATAGACTAATCGACGAGGTGAAACGGTGTAAAACTGTCATTGATACTGATCTCTGATGCTAAAGACTCCAGACTCTGGTATAATATGCTAATCGACGGGGCGAAACCGTCTAAAACTGGCATTGATACTGGTTTTTGATGCTAAAGACCCAAGAATCGGGTATAATAGACTGATCGACGAGGTGAAAAGGTCTGAAACTTGCAGTTCGTCCTTAATCCAAATTCTGAACTAGGTAATGTGACTTTTTGCCATATAACAGATACTGGCCCCTTTCGTGGATCCATCAACGTCCATTTATCATTCTTGGAGTTCCATTCATCGTCACACGTCCCCGACCGACGATCAATTAGCAATCTCTAGACCGAAAAAGTTTCTTGGTTGTAGGCGTTTATAAGCCATCCTTTGATCGTGTCAGTTTTTACGTCTGTCCTAGATACTTATAATCGAACCCCTTCGATCGGTTTCATTGATATTGGAAACGAATCGCGAGCAATGACTTCAAATTAATCCCAATTGCCGGAGTTAATTAACTCGCATTTACAACTCTGATGACTTTCAAGGTGGCTATTGAGTACGCGGCTTGCTATCTCGAATTCACATCGCCGAAATTAGATACCGAGTCAAGGACTCCGCAAATCGTTGTTTTCCACGGTTCTTTTCCACGGTCAGGTATTTTTCCGATGTTTTCCAAAGGCAGCTTACGGCGAACCGCGAGCGTTTGTCATAAAAAGCATATGGACTGACTTTTACCGCGGGAAGAATTTTGTACGATTTCGATATTTCAACTTCGATTTCAATTTCAATCACTTTGATTACCGCGACCATCTCATTACAAACTCTCACGAAATCACACTGCTCAAGTGAACGTCGGTGAACAGCTTTTCCTGCCGAATTTAGAGGGAGTAAACAGCTCTTTGATACCGAAAATTTGTTTACGAAGAAGAAATTTCGTCGGGTATGACTCATAATTGAACATTTGGTAATCCGGTCTTCTCTATGGAGTTTTTTCTCGCTCCAAATCGATCGCAACGTAGTGGGATAGCAACAAGTGGAAGGTCTTCTCACTCGATTGTGCTAATTACGACTCTGCTTTCGAGGATACAAATTGTATAGTTAGAAGATCTCGCATTCTGTTCTCCTGTTTTTACAAAGCTCGTTGGGACTTGAACTGTTAACCCTGTAAATTTCATCCACGAATATATTCTGTGTAAATTTTAACACGATGTAATCAAACCGTGAAATGATTCTCAGCTAGTGCTCACTAATCTTGATTAGACGATGTGGAATTTACTGAGATGATGCAACTAGATTCTGTTCAAAACTAAATAATTAGACTCTGCAATGCAGCTGATGCCATGTGATTGAAAATCGATTCGAATAGGACAGACCGAATGTGATCGTGAATAATGTAAGCAGAACAAGCATCAGTGGGTTCGTAAAGTTTGTTCAGTATCAATTTTTGAGAAACTATCAGGCGCCAGTCAAGTGACAATATCAGTTTGTCAAAACTTTCGCGTCTGTGGTGCTTTGGATACTTTTTTGTGACTTTGTAAGTTCCACTGCCTTCTCAGGACTAACTTTATGACGAAGTCGTAATGTCGATTTACTGTCTTATGTCCGTGGTGGATATAGATATGGTATTGAGCTAGATGGACGAGACAAAACAAAATTTATGATTTTATTCCAGCCATAATTGCACGCTGAAAATTACACCCGTGGCTTTGCCAGTCGCACTTTGGCCACGAGGCACTTTGGCTAATTGGTCATAAAATGACTGCTTAAAAATTCTTTGACAAAAAACAGATCACTCTGTGTCCAGAAGACTTCGAAGAACAATCTACAACGCTGAACACACAATCTTTGGATCTTTTTCCAGAACTTTCCTTTCGATAGAAAGCTGATTCAGACACTTTGGCGAATTAATTTCTTCTAGAATTTATTCATCGATTCGGAATTTCTAATTCAGTCTCAATTGCAGATTGCCAGGGTTTATTTTTCACCGAATACCGAACGTCGGATGAAAATCAAAAAGCTTGCCTACAAAAGCGTATTTCATAAATTTTCGAAAATTATATCGGTTTAAAAAATTGAATGCAATGTTACCCTACGTTTATGAGGAGCTTACAGCACCTGGGGATTCATAAAGAAGCTCGGTGCGATACGATAGCTTTATAAAACGGTATAGGAAACGAGGGAAACTATAAAAATCATTTACTTACAGATACACGTCGTGCAATGTGTGAACTAGATCAGTCCACAAGGCTACTATATTCTAGGCATGATTAGAAAGTTATCAGATCCTGTATGATGCAGTTAAATTCGATACGTGTGCATTACGACGATATAGTACAGGTATTCGATCATAATTTATCACTTGACATTCTAGAAACTATATATCCCGGAGAAAATGATCGCACGGTATTCCGCAAACAACGATTTTGCTTGTTGCTCATCGTTGTGCAGGAACGAATAAACCTCTCTATGTAATCACTATACGCTCAGATGGCACCTACTCGAGTCTCGCTCGAAATTTAGAGGGGAAAGATTAATGTCGTTTTGGGGCAATTTCATAAATCTTGTAATGCCTTTTCCCATCTTCTAAGTAATATATATAAATTGACAAGAAGCGTGTGCCTTATAGCTGTGGCATTAAAGCGGATGACACCTCGAGTTCACCGCTGATCAAGATCGGTATTAAAAAGCACTACGAATCCGGGATTTTTTTTACATTGCTTTTCATATTATCCTCCGCAACTCGTATCGCATCACTCTTGTATATTACATCATTTATTCGCACTTCTTCACTTGATTACAACTCGCACTGATTTATGATAGACACGACGTACGCTGCGGCTCTACAAGCTTCCGAAGGCATTAAATCTTGATCACGTCTTGGTGGAAGCCTGAGCTTAAATCTCGAATATTAAACTTCGGATTTTACGCCAGAACGGTGAACGAGCTCTACGCCTTGTTGCATCGAATCCGGAAAAAAAATTGAGGAAACAGTTTTTCAACGCTGCTTTTCCGACTCACGAGCTTGACTTCACCCGATCCTTCATCAAATATACAAATTTCTGGTTTTTAGGTATATTCTTAAGCTTAATATCGCGGCGTGAGACATCGGAAGTCCTATGGTCGTTTCTTACAATCCAGAATCTTTTTCGAAGCAGGTATAATTTCTGTCCTGTCTGGTTTATTTCATGGCTGGTGTTTCGAAGTTCCTCAGGGATTGATTTTCCTCCTAAAACGTCCTTCTCTCCGATGGGGTTGGGTATAGATACCTACCATGATATTCCGTATCGGTTTGATATAAAATCAATTGCCTGGTTCTGGAAATCCCCGTGTCTCCTGTAGCGAACATGTGACTATGACAAAATATTTGATAAGGTTTTATATAGGACACGGAAAATCTTTCACACATGAATTCTCCCTTGTCAACTTGTCATATTCAAATAGAGGAAGAAAAAAAAAAGGAAAACAAATACCTGAACTTCAGTAGATATCATCATTTTTAGGAGGTACAGATACGCAAGAAAATTCAACGTCCTTTTACGAATGGCTAACTATTTTCCACGCTTTCGCTTTCTTCAACAGATCATCTCTTTAACCGAGTATACTACAGAGTATCAATGGATACAGGTAAATTATTGCTTTTATAATAGAAATGCGAGTTCGACATTATCCTATCATAGGTGTGGCACATCGCGTGCAACGATGAGTAGATATATACTTCTTTTTTTTTTTCTTGGGGGACAGATTTATCTAGAAGTAGAAATACAATTTCAGTAATGGCCTTCCATGTCCTAATATTTATTATAATCGCGTCGGTAAGTCCAGTGCTAATAATTCGGATCACCGCGAAGTGGCTATTGACGCTAGGAAATGCTATTAGATTACTCACGTGGACGGTGCTATACAATCAATCATATTAATTCGAAAGGGCAATATAGCCTCGAGTTACCGGTTTGATTCTGCGGTTAGGCATAACGGAAGTTGGCTCGTATTTGAGTAGGAAATTTCTTAAAGATCGATCAGAAACTTTGGACAGAAACAAACAAAACTTTTAGGGGATTTCCGGGCAGGTTTTCAAAATAAAACAAAAACCGGAGGGAAATTTACTTCCTTTTATTCAAAGTATAATTCATGTACGATCTCATATGTTATACATATTATACGTAGTATACAGTTACAAAATTTATTACTTACTATCGTGTCGATGTAATCAATTATTGAGCGTTTCGGAGTAGTTTTTTATTTTTTTTTCTATTTTTCATTCGAGAACACCTTGCTTTTTGCGAAATCTTGAGTGGTAGCGTATCGACATTGATTAGAAAATTCAAGCATATAGATATAGGTGTATCACGATTACATTTGAACATTTAAATAATTATCTACGCTCATCCACTTACGTCAGATGAAGGGAAAAACGGTTTAATCCTATAACGATTTTACTTAAGGTTTTTGAAATCACCTAAGCTTGTACACATATAGATCCGTCAAAAACATCTGCCTTCACGGCATTCGGTAGCTTAAATACGTATTTATAGATTATAAGCTTAAGTATGCTTTTCCGCCATTTATTTGTATCTAATATTTACAATTATTCATTATTCGGAGTTGGTCTAGTGATCAATCATCGTTAGGCTGATTCAGTTAACTACACTTTTATTAAAAAATAATCTTTCATCTTACAATTAATTATAGTGTATATTTACTTTATGTAGCATTTGACGTTTGCATAAGCTAATCGTTATCTTTCGCGTGGGTTTATCTACACCCAGACATCAAATAATTATGAGTGAAGTTTAAATTACTTCGTAGATTAAAAAGATTATCAAATTTTTGAGGTTTTTTTTTCTTTTCTTTTTTTCTCGAGATTGAAACACTTAATATTATCAAATGCATATAATTGTAAAATTTTCTTAACACCGATATTCACTATTCAAAAATATATCCTAAGACCCCATACGTTATGGAAAGAATTTTTTTTTTTTTTCAAAAGGAGTTTCATCGCCATGCGAGGTATAAAATGACATACGTATACGAGTACAATCAGTGTCGATATTTTTATACAATTATTTGAACATATATTATATCAGTAATAAAATCACATTTAAACATGATAACTCGCGATTTCTCAGACGTCACCTACGATGTCTCTGGTTTCTATGGTCGTCGGGTTTCCCATTGGCGAAGTCACGATCACTTGAATTATTCGATCACTTTCCAGTCTGTTAACATACAACAGACACAGGTTCTTGATTGTCGTAATTAGCAGATGTATATTTGGATCGTCATTACCACCACGTTCTTGTGGTATAGATTAAATCCGATTTCCCAACTCTCAGCGATCATTCATTCTCCGGATAACAGAAACGCATCTAGATTTCGAAATATTGAATTTTCAGACCGAACAATATAAGAACAACGATTTCCTCATTGTCATAAATGTAATAAGGCAGACTGATTCGATCCAAAACGCCAAATAACCGATCTCTAGTCTTCTGCATTATTTGCAAACATTTGAAATCTGATCGATTTCCGTAATATCAATGAAGCGAATAATCTTAGGCAATGTTAATTCAAAGAACTTCAAATTTGGTCTGATATTGTGTTCGAAGGTTGTGAATATACCGTTTGAAAATTAATCGAATCGAATTGGAATCGTAGAAGTGTTTGGGGTCTGTATGGGGGTTCCCTTGACAGATGTCTATACACTTTCATGACGAACCTCGTTTGATCAAGATTTGAAGAAGTGTTACGGTAGGCATTACCCTTTAGAGACAAATTGCAGGGTTAATTAGATATTATAATTAACATCGACTGACCTGGAAACGATGAAAGGTGTGCTCTCCTCAACGCGGCGTGATTGCGAATTTCTAGGTCTATCAGAAGCCCTCATTGAAGAGAGGCTTAGCGATGAGATAGATCGCAGGCTCCCTAGCTTGCTGCATGTGCTTCCGTTGTACTAAAATCCATTAATTACTTACACCCAATGATTCAAAATCGAATACGACATGAATTTAGCCCGGACCTTGTCACTGGGCGCACAATATAAGCACTGGGTTTCATATGAGGTATCAGGTTGGCGAACAAAGCTAATGATGCAGAATTGAGATTCGTTCATTATTTTTTTCAAATTCTCTTTACAGTTGCAAAAAAATTATCAAATTTTTTGCTAACGGTGACTTTAACCCTCTCGAAAACTGGTCGATTCAGTCTAGCTTTGGTCAGCGGCATATCGAGGGCAAGAAGGCAAACAGATGTGCGAAATGAAAGCACGAGACGTTAATTAATTTCGGATCTATCGTATCCTTGGCAACTCTGATGAGGCTTTCAGTTGCCAGGCTTCGGGCTCTCGCAGATTTTAGTTAGGAGCCAAAACTCGAGATTGTCCTCACGCTGTATATTACTGTATAGATAATATTTGGCAACAGGTGCCCAAATTGTTTCTCAGCGGGTGTGTATGATTGTCACTCCGCTTGACTTCCCAGTGTCTAACTGCTCGAATTTCATTATTTATTTCCTATAAAATTGTATCAATTTTTTCATCTCTATGTCCAATCGAAAATCTCCGTATTTCCAATTAGTTCGGACCGATGTTCCGAACAAAAGCCCAGATATCAATGAAATGGATCGAATGAATCTGAAACCTCGACATTTTCATAATTTTCGTCAATTTCCCAAGAGGAATCGCAATACCGTATTTGACCGATCGATTCCGGAATTGAACGTAACTTTGTCCTAATTCTCTAGCTCACATCGCGAGCATGGAATCAGCCATAAGTCATTAGCTCAGCAAGTGAACTAAGGTCTTCCTTACAAATTGTCCATGAAATGGCGAGATCATTATAGCAGCCGGTATCTACATTCGCATGGTCGACATCCGCGAGCTTTGATCCGTGTCAAAGATACATATCTCAATTTCGAGGCCTTGTTCACCCTGCCCAAATCCTTTTGACTATTGGATTACCGTCCTCATTAACAACGATACGCTGTAATTAATTACAGAAGTCAAGGTGACGAAAGTCTCTCGTGTTCTCAGTTCGCGTTAACATACCGTCAGATTTTCATAGGTTTTTCATTTGGGTGAATTTCAATAATTTACGCAGGTGAAAATGCATCTAGTTCGTCTAGTTTAATCGTGAGCTCACCCTGCTCCGGACCAGTCGTCGTTTGCTGTCGACTGAGCATAGGGCACGAGCTGAAGAAGATCTTTGCCGATTCGGAAGAGCCCCGAGACTATAGGACAGGGCACTTTCACTGTGGCCATTCCGGGATGTGGAACGATGTCGACGACGATGCTGTTCCGAGTAAACGCGAGCCCTTAGCGCTGCGAGGACTCCCGACACCTGCAACCCTTCCACCATAATCCCATCCATTTTTGGTGACAGCAAAACTACACATAATCGTTTTTCCCAGGCGTAGGTGAAACATTACATTTTTTTTTGTTGTCTAGCCTCGATTGGACACATTGAAAATTACACTTGAAGAATTTCTCTCCTGCGACTATATTGTTTTTTTTCTCTTCCCTTCAGTAATTGATTCATCTACCTCGGCGGATATTAATTTGAAAGTAATTTGAGCTCAGAGAGATATTTTTCAAGAGGAAATTCTTCGGTATGTGTCGACTTTATATTTTACCGGTGATATTTCACAGGTTCGAGACTTTTCCATCACTCTACATAGCTCGGCGTATCTTCGATTCAGAGATGACAGACGAGGAAAAACACCGCGAATTTTCTTTCAATAGATTACATTCCCACAGTTCATTTCGGGATACAAAGTTTGCTTCAAAATGACGCCAAAGATTGTTGAATTTTTCTATAAAACGGGGAAAATGCTTCGTCGGATTGACATTTTTGGAAAAGTCTCGACCGTTTTTTATGCTTTATAATACCAAGGAAAATTTCAACGATTTACCTGTCGCTTAAACATGCTGGTTGTCAGGGTGTACAGAACCGGGTTCAGGGCTGAATTGATAGGCAACACTAGTACCGCCAACCAAGCGTAGAGGCCTTCATCCACGTGTAATCCTAATAGTAAAATTTATAGCTTCTGCTACTGCTACTACGATATGAAAGAATTTGTTACGTTTTTTTTTTTTTTTTTTTTTTTTGCAAAAATAAGAGAAGCACAAAGCTATAAGATTTTTTCTAGTTGCACCGTCACAAACGTCGTCACGTCTCAACTCCTGATTTATTACATCGATTTATATAGGCTGTATAGTTGAGAATTTATACAGTTGCGAGTGGTTTAGAACGACGTCGGTGGTTTTGGTAGGTATATGTATTCAGCTGTCCCACGCAAGCCTCGCAAATATTTTTCGTACGCAAATAAAAACACCATCGCGTATCTTTCTGTCAGCCAGCAATCCCATGCGAGCTATTTACGTGTTTGATTATAATTTTGTTCGTATCGATTTTCGCTACGTCTTTCGTATTTCATACAGAACTGTGGACAATCGGTATTACCATAATCTCGAGGTGTAATGTCTGAATTTATGGAAGAAATTCGTGTTCCCCTTTACGATACTTTCAATCCTGTATGTCTGATCGATCAAAAAACCGAGTGGAGAATCGTTTCTAATATTTTAGTACGCGACGGTTTCGTCTGATTGTATACCTCATTGCCGGATGCTGTAGAGCAGTTCCCAGTCAGTAACGACACTTCTTTTTTCATATTGAGTGAAAAGCTCGTGATCGTTACGTGACAAAGAGATTTGTTTCATATTTCAGCCGTAGGAACGAACGAACGAAATCCATCTGGCATTGTAAATGGGATTCATAAGAAGAGATACCGCGTGATGCATGCACAGGGTATACACTCCGAAAGAACATAGAATATTGATCAGATTTCCAAATTGGAACTGCTCCCTAGTCGCTTTCGAATAAAGATTTATTGTTTCATAAAACTTTTTAATAATTTACACTTTCCGTTCGACTAGATTGGAACAGCTAACACATTCATACCTGTATCGGCATGTACTACCTTTGAAGTTTATCAAAATAGCTGATTGCTTGAGGCGAAAGTTGGTCGGACTTAATATCAACTTATTTTGTATTCAATGGGACCGAAATATTGGAAAAACTTTTCGTCTCATTAACGAGGTATACCTTATATACCTTGGAAATAATTTTCGTTCGAATCACTGCTACGCTTTGAAGAGATATTCTATGGACTGGGTGTTTTCACAGCTGATCATCACTTGTATTCCAAGTGATAATTGGAAATTATTTCAAATTTTATCGAATTCGTCTAACATCCACGTAGCTTAAGTCTATCGATGAAAAAGTGCTCGTCGTTTATCGAAACTTTTTCAAATTCAAATTTCAAAAAATCAAAAATTTTAGCATCCAAAAATTAAATTCATCGAATATCATTGGTTTTCCCCGAAAAGGGATGCTAGGCGAAGTTCATAGAATCTGAAATAATTTCGCATCATGTCTGAGGATGCTAGTAATCAGTTTTGAAAAAAATTGAGTCAATAGAAGAGAGACGTGAGATGAGATTGATCGCTTTGTCTGAGGTCCAGAGACGCGATGGGTGGTAGTTTAAATTGAGAAGAAAGAATAGACGATGGGACTCACCAGTCAGAGCGACCAATTTGACGGTGATAATAGGTACCCAGCAGAGACAATCGGTCGCCACTATTACACCAAAACGTTGAGCTACAGCCCGCTCTTGACTTTCTTGTGTCGAACGAAGCGCTACGCTGCTGATCTTGATCTCCCGCAGCATCCGAACGTACGCGTATATAATGAAGACAAGGGCGATTGTGTTCACCAGAATAAACATCACTGCGCTGTATTCCCAACCCTGTAGTCATTCAAGAGATACGCAAAGTCGCGTCGGTGGATAACATCGACGTACGTAATCGGTTCAAATTTGCGAATTCATGGCTAGGTGCCATTCGAAGTGATCTACGACTTGGGAATTCAAGTATTCAAGAAATGAAACTGCTTTTTATTCTAAACTGTTTATAACTGAACGAGGATTAACGTCACGTGTCTATGTCCCTGTGAAACTGTTCAAGTTCCTGTATTTGACATGAGATCGCCTTCGTTAAAGTCGTCTCATCAGCCGGGCTTTGAGAGCATCATAATTAACAATTATAGAGGAACGAGCCGCAGCATGGTCTCTAGACGTCATATGAGTTGATCTTGACCGAAGTCAATCTCGATATTTGACTTTGAATACCAGCCATCGTTTGAGAGAGGAAAACTTTCTGCCTTGATCAGATACATCGGTGAAAGTTTTCATCGAATTCGTTTCGATGGCATGTAGATATAGGCGAAACGAAACATTTCCAACTGTTGTTTGCCCGTGTGAAGTAGATACAACTCCGCTGCGATCGACTATAAAACGGAGTTCCAAAGTTTTGGCAAATACAAATCTCCTCGATATCTACGTTATAACCACAGTCAGAAGGTAAACACGGATCAAAATCAGGACGCAGTTGGGCGAATACTCGTCTGTCTATACTAGCTCAGAAAGTGCGGTTAACCCTTCGTCAATTTTATCGGCCTCTTAAAAATTGTTCTCGAAACTCAATCGTTACCTATATTCTTTGATTTCATACTGGGTAAAGCATTGATCTGATAAACTGCAAATTTTAGATGGTAGAACATCGGGCAGAACTCAATGATCGCGAAATGCAACTCCTTGTATGATTCTGATATAATATGATACCCCATATGGTGTTTGAACCCTTGTGAAGTCGATTCATCGGATTGAATTAAAGAGGGGAAATTTTTGCAAACCTAGTGCCAAAAATGGTTACAGACCTTAGCGAATGGGTCGTGAATGTGGAGACTCAGACAGACACCGTTACTTCCGTAAAATTCATCGCCGAAGTAAGAAGCTCCAGTGAGTGGAAGTGCGGCCACGATACTCGAGGCTAGCCAAAGAGCGATAAGGTGAAGTGTAGCGCGGCTTGGCGATGGCTGTCTTCGAGCTAGTGGCTGAGTCACAGAAACGAAACGATCCCAAGTGACCAGGGAAAGGATTAAGGCAGAACTTTCGCAGCTGAGTGTGCTTAGGAATCCTGTAAAGGAAAAAAATCGATACTAGATACGTTGCGAAATTTGAAATCTGCCGGACGGTTTTTAGACAAAAACTTACCGCAGAGATTGCAAGTGAAACTGTGTCTCCACGACTCTTCATGATCGATGTAACTCCCTCTGTACATAATGTCAGCTGCGGCGATCAAAATTAAGTACAATCCCATGAGGAGATCGGAAAGCGCCAAGTTCCTGTGGGAATGATAAAGCTCGTTCTTTCTTTTCGCTAATTCGGAAGGACAGGTCATTTCATTTTGGAAAAACGTCTCTAGCCTGGAAATATCTTACAGATTGCGCTTGCAGGTGTTACGAGAATAAAATTATTTGTAACGTGTCCAAGAATTCATCCTCATTTTTTCGATCTCTAATGTCGGTGAGAATTTCTTGAAATTTTTTGAATTTCTCTGAAAATGGCTGAGTATGTTTTCCGCACTCCGGAGAAACGGATTCACCGGGGGTATCGAGTTCCTTGGGTAAATTACCTGATGTACAGACTGTGTACTGCGTTACTTTCTCTGGCAAGGAGGCGTCCGAGAAGGACCAGAATATTTCCAGTGCAGGCGCAGACTGCCATCATCCAGACGCTGAAAAAGTCTCGAGAGTGTTCATCAAAGATTTTGAAACTTCTACAAATTCGATCTGGTTGGCGGAGTTTCGGATAGTCAATATCTCGCGAAATATAATATGGGAAATTTTAAACGTAATTCTACGCGTCAAGATCTTCACAAACTGATCAAGATGAAATTTGAAAGTTGAAAAAAGCTGCTTCTTTGATTTCCTAAAACGGCAGTGTCGATCAATCACAGCAGAGCTTCGCGATATGCGCCATAAAAGCGAAAATGATTACATCCGCCAGTATTCCTCAACAAGCTTCGCGAAACGAGCCAGACCTTTACGATTTTTCTTATTTGAAAAAGAGGACGAAATTTTATGAAATCCATGCGATACGTGATCTCAGACTTCGAGACTTTAAAGTTGCAAAATACTATCGATTTCGTAACTTTTGATAAAAAAGAGGCCGACTGATTCAGTTCGCAGATTCGAGTCCGCTTTCTGACATGGGATTTGATTTTCATTCGCGACAAGTTTACTTACCTGGCTCTTAATATGGGATTATCCAGGAGATGTTGCAGAGATGAAATTCCATCTCCTTTCGGTTCGCAGACCCGAACCCACCGGGCTGCTCGACACATAGCAAATTCGTCAAAGTACCTACGATCATATGGGGCGTGACTCACAATCGATATCTCGGGGATCGTGGTATAACGCATTATTTCATACGGATTGAAATACTAACACATATTCTAGCCTCCCGAGTGACTTTAACACCGCTCTTTCTGGCTTTCGAAATCTGTTTCCCTTTAAGTACCTATAAAATAGGTATTTTGTATCAGCTGCGCATGAGGATAATTTATTCCATGCAAAGCTCGGGTGTAAGAAACAGCCCGGAGTGGGAATATGTATGAGGAAGGGTATAAGGATTGAGCAGAAACTTCGAATTATAAAGAAACTTACAGAGACGTGAGGTTCCCGAGGGATGCAAATGCCTCGATTTCAATTTCCTCGATAGAGTTTTCGTTCAAGTTCCTAAACAGGGTAATAAGACGGACCTACATCTCTGTATCCGTACGATATAACAGATCGACGATTACAAACGCGAATTTGTCATCGATGATGGCAAAACAAATTATGGAAAAAGAGGGAAGAGTTTTCATATCACTTACAAGGCGAGTAACCGGTCCAGATTATTGAAGCTGCCCGCCCGAAGTTTGACCAATCGATTCCCAGATAAAAATCTGAAATTTATATTTATGGAGACTCGATATTTGGGGGAGTTTCTTCAAATCCACGAAAACCATCGTCAAATGATTTGAAGAAATCTCCGTGTATCTCCGCAGCTTCATATGATCGACAAATCACATGTTTCTTGTTGAATTGCTGATCGCAGAAAACAAACTCGTGACCGATACACTAATCGAGTTTTACTCACAAGTACAATAGGCCAGGAAGATTGACAAAAGCGTCGACCGGGATTTCGTGGAGTTGATTGTCAGCCAGCGAAAGCGTGTTAACACTCTTCAGATACGGAAAGGAACCAGTTATAGTGGCTAATCGATTTCCGTTCAGATATCTGCAATTCAAGAGTAAGAATCTGCGTGAAATTATATTTATTTTGTTCGGGAGGATAGACCAACATTTCGCAAGGTGATACTGCGTAGATGCGAAAGTGAGGAAGATTTAGGTGAGAAAAACGTATGAGACCAGAAAGGTGCGACAAGCTGACGGAGAATCTTACGCGACGAAAAATTCCGATACGTCGAGATCGTAAGAGTTCGGAGAATAAAATTTTATTGAAAAGATTCGCGAAAATTTTCGCAGAAACTCGGTGTTGACAATCCTTCGGATAGAGCAGGCTCTCTATCTCATGGAATAGTTGGACGTGAATGAACGGCAGCTTGTAGATTTTTCGCGATTCTCGATAACTTTTTTATCGCAAAAAATTGGACTCGAGCTTTCTGAATTTCATAAATCTTCTAACTTTTGAGTTATTCTCCATTTCCGAATTGGTTTGAAAAGTTTTTCTCACAGTTATTCGGAGCCCTCTAATTTATGCAAAAAATCTTCATTCGCGAGTATCCCAGGTTTTGCCAAGGTACAATTGCTCCAGTGATAACAAACTGAGAATAGATACAGAATTGCACGTCTCGTTCCAATTTGCACAGTGCCAGGGAATTGCAGTGTTTGCCTGGTGTCGTATAATGCAAATATGCAATCACCGCGCCCAGATTGCGCGATATGGATTGAAACACGCGAAACTCGAATCGTTTCACGGTACAAACTATTTGGTAATCAACTTACAAAATGCGAAGATTGACCAAAGGCTGAAGGGTGACAGCTCTCACTTGCGTTAGTAAATTCTCCCGCAGATCTCTGGAAGCGAATAAGTTAAGAATGAAAAATGAGCGTGTCTGAAGCTCGGAACAAAAGGTGGAATGAACGGCGTTCCTTAATTAACGAATAACTTACAATTCACGAAGTTGTCCGAGGTTCGTGAAAACGTTCTCTGCAAGCGTCTTGAGTCTGTTGCTACCCAGCATCCTAGCATGCGAAAATTTATGAGTTTGAAATGGACAAAATTTTTATCCAGTTCTCACGACCCACACAAAAATTGAGTAATCATTTGTCAATCTGTTGCCGTTTATAACACCCGCAGTTTTTTTGGTCGGAACGTGAAATGGAATTTTAAGCCAGCTATTATTCGGTCGAAGAATTCATTTTCCCGACTTGGCAAACTTGAAACTTGAATATCAGAAACACAGAAACAATAATAACATTCCGAAGGAACTTGTCACTCATCGTTAAAATTTAATTGAATCGTAATTCAGCCGTAACAAAAAACGGGGAAGGAATCAGATCCCGGATCTAATTATAATGCGCAAGAATTACTCACAGTGTTTCCAGCTTATTCTTCGACGGGAAAAGTTCTTCCTCGAGTTCGTCGACTTCGTTGTAGTCCAAATATCTGGAAAATTGTATGCAGAAAGTCCGCTTATAGTATTTGCAGATCATCGGCTTCGATATCTAGATTCTATTATTTTTTTATATTTTTTCGCATTCGAGGAGGGTGAATGATGAGTCGATTAAAGACGACGAGGCAACAGACGGGGAAATTCCATCTTGAATATAACTTGCAATTTTTTTGGCATCGCCTCGTTTCACCGTGTCTGATTTTCTGTGGATAATTTGTAATTCCAAATTCACGACAGTTGACACCGTAAATTTATTCGTCGGGGGGTTCCCTTTGGCAAAACTTCGTTATTCGACACTTTTCCTAATCTTTGCTCCTCACGGATGAATATTATTTTACGCTTCGAGAGTTATGATCCAAGTCTCATCGAGCCACTTTGCAAAAGTTTGGCATAGCTACAACAGACCGGTCTGCACTAATTGAGAAAATCTCCCGAGCCAAATGGAGCTCGAGAAATGACATTTATTGCAATACTTCAATCTCATCAATTCGTCGAAATAGTCGATCCAATCTATCAAATAAATTTCAAGAAATTATTCCCCTCGGCGGGTCGATGAAATGGGAAAAATTCGCGATTCTGTTCTTCCGCGAAATTTCGCCACTGATATCCGAGAGGCTGCGGATTATGTTTTACTCTTCGCGATAATACCGTTGAGCTGGGTTTCCCATTGAAGAGCTGATTCTCACGTGGCTCTATTACATGGTCATCAGTCTTGGGATTAAAATTTGACTAATGAATTACACCTGCGTCTTAGTCTCAGACGTACAAACGTCTGAAATGTAATTTATGGAGAGATTGTTCATCTGCTCGTTACGTTACTGGCCGGTGAGGTGGTACGTAGTTTCAAAAGCAGTAATTAGTTAAGGAAGCATTGTACTCGTTACCGCGATAACGATCATTTTGGAAAACCCGTTGAGATGATCGCATAATGAACCCGGGGCATTGTTTTCGCCAAGGTGTATCTTTCCATTGATTCTTCTTTGAAAATACTGTCTAGTCGGAACTTTCCGCTTCATTTAATCAGTATTTATCCCTCAGGTATATTGGTTTACATCCTCGAACGACTCGAGAAGAAAATTTCAATTGGCAAACGTAAAAATTGATTGAATTTCGCAGTCTCCTTCCCTTATCATTCTGTATATTCGCGTTGCCAGATTAGCGATTGAGGAGTTATATCATATATCTTATGTGATATTTTTCATATCAATTTTATGGAATAATCGAACGTTATATGAACCAGGGCATTGAACACCGTCTCAACTTTACTTTCCGGAGAAAGCTCTGACTGTAATTATCTTCAAAGTGACATTTCCGACGTGAGTAAGCTCTTATTCCATATAATTTCTCGATGTCAGTCCTGTTACTCTGAATTAATTAGTCTCGCGTTATGGCCGATTTGATTATTATATTAAATTGCGAGGCGCAAGTTTTTGACTATACTGTGGACAGAAGATGAGAATTTCTAATGGAAACTGAATACCCGAATCGTTTCTCCTCTTCTTGAAACATAATATGAGAGATTTCTGATTTATCTGACTGTGAGATCTTGAGGATTAAGAAAAGGCGACGGTGAGGAACACCTCGCTACGTTAAAGCACGGAATTCGATAGTCCTGTGCGTATCACGTGTACTTAGAATCGCACCTACGCCATGTCGCGAATAACAAAGCAAAATGAAACTGCAAAACGACCAGGTTACACATAATTCTTTTGAAGAATTTCAAAAATATGCAATCCACAAGGGGTTTATCCGCGAGTGAAGTACGAAATCGTATTTTAACAAAAGATTATTAAATATTGAGTCAAAGCTGTGAGCCTTTTAAAGGCTTGGCTCGTCATCTGTGCCAGGGCTCAGGATCTCAATTAGTGTTCAGCTTACTGACGAACCCAAAAGGATTAGAAGGTATCAAGGATTATGCAAAGACCGTGCGATTGGGGTGTAAATATATGATTTGAAATGGTTCATCGTGTATCGACGTGTTCTTAGAAACCGAGTACGAGTTACATACTTATGCTTTTGAATGAATTCCAAGATGTTATGGAATTTTTCAGGTAGACCTGTTCGCCTCAAACATTAATGCTAAATGTAAAAAAATTCCGTCGTCGCATAGAGATATCGAAGCAAGGATGGTAGATGCGTTCACTATCTCTTGGACTTCTGTATATTTCTACGGTTTTCCTTCTTTCACTTTGATTCTCCGATCTTTGAGGAAGATAGTAGCTGATGGAACCGAAAGAAGATTGTAATCCGTCTGGTCTGCGAAAACCCTATTGAACAGACCAGTCCTGTACCATTCAACAATGTGCGAATACTTATCTCCCTTACACTCGTATAACTGCTATGTCGCCTTCTCACACGGACATGTTGAACAATGTTCATGTCTACATTTATTTATTTCTTAATTCCTTTTTTTTTAAAGCCGTGACCAAACCGAGTACACGAGTCTTGTTGCCATGCGATCTGTTAGGACGAGATGTTTAACATAATTGCGATCGAACTTCACTTAAGGTAAGTTCGTTCGATCGTTTAATTATAGATCAGACAAAGACCCTGCATTTTGTTAGACAGCTAATGAGCGATCATTTATAAGCAGGGATTGCGAAGAGAAGGTAAGAAGATATGGATAACAAAAATTATCGTTACATTTTCCGAAATGGAAAGAAGCAGCCATACGTTTTTCCACTGACTCGTCATATTGGCAGAATGAATTCAATCTGTTTCACGTATTGGCAAGATATTAAACATTTCGAGTCTATTCAACCAGCTGATTTTCTCGGACTATCGAATGCTGGACCTCGACGTAATGATATTGAAAGTACGGGTAGATGTAGCAAATAATTACGACTTACAGTGTGCTCGTGGATGTGAGGTCGACGAAGGTACTTTTTTCGATATGTTTGATGGAGCAGTGTCTCAGTACTCTGCAACAGACCGAATCCAACGATAATTAGAAAACTGGAAAATGTAATGCTGATCGAATTCACAAAAGTAGGAATGGTCTTCGAAAATTCTCAAACATTACATTTTTCTTAATCTATAAAAAGTACGAATCAAATTCCTAGATTTTTTTAGATCGAGTCCATTTTATTTGCCTATTCACGTTTTGCACTGTATTAAAATTTCCGAATTTTTATTATCAAAGTGAATTTATAAATCTTGCATTACTCACAAGGTGTTTACTTCTGGAAGCTTTCCAAGATTCAATTCGCTCAACGTTTTGAATGGATTCCCAGTTAGATCTCTGAAACAGATGTCACCATCAAATTGCTTCGATCGAATCAATCATTTCTGACCCATTTGTAACCACAGCCGGAAATTGGCCAGTGGCTCGTTTACTCAATTCGCGAAATATTTTTGGCCACCATGTCAAGTTCATTATATGGTACGTACTACTACACTCCAATGTCATTTAAGTAAGCTGCTATTCGGTATTCACAGCAGACTAAATTATATATTATAGCCTTAATCAGATCTGCACACCTCTGGTGATACAGAGGAATGCAAGAGTCGCGGTATATGTGTAAATTTGCACAAAAAATCAGTCTGTGAAAAATCAAGCAAAACGTAAAATTTTCACTCTTCCACTCATGTTCTACAACAGCATGTTCGAGTATTATTCTGAATATTCTTTCATACTGAAAATGGCAATCTGTGATTTTTCAGTTGGTACTAAAGACGGTGTATGTCTGAAGGTGAATAATTTTTTGGAACTTTGCTTATTTTTCAATAATTCTTTTCTATTTTATCTTAACTGATTCATTTTTTGCATTTGATTAAATAATCTTTCGACTCTGTAGAAATACAGACTTCGTGATGAATCCATAGAGCTATGAAAGAGTGTAGAAAAACTCTGTCGCAGTGCGAATCTGGAGAGATCTGAAAATTTTCCAGAACGAAGTCAAATCTCTAGCGGTTCGAACGCGAGAGCGTTGATATAACTTGTAAAGATTTTCCTAGGAGGAAAGCTGTGAATCCATAAAGTGTCGGCACTCACCAAGTAAATCGTTGGTGTTGACTTTGTGAGAAAACGTATCGTATTCGGGATGTTTGAAGTCCAAGGTCTAATTAAGATCAATGGAACCAATTAAGTGCACCTCTGAGAGATTTACATTTGAATCCCACACTCTACACCCTCGGTATAGAACTAGATTCTAAGTAATTGGCTCGCTAGATTCGTGCCACGCGTCACTGATTCAAAAGACTGAAGTGAACCGGTGTGTTACGTAATGGGGGGATGTGTATTATAATTGGTTCTATTTGCCCAACAGAATTTTAATCAACTTTCATAATCAGAAATAATTGAAAAATTTGGTCCGAGACCCGCGCAAGTATCAAAAAATAAAGAAAGACACCCAAGACTCTTCATTTCTATTACGAATTCGCTTCTCCTTCAAAGTATAGTATCTCCAAGTTGAAAAATGGCACAAAATTACCACATGTACCTATGTAGTCATTTTCAAAGCGAAATTTACCCTCAGGGCTTGCGACGATTGATACTTTCAATGAGTACGTATGTACCTATCTATAAATCTGTAAGCATATGTATATAAATATATACTCACAAAAGCATGACATTATGCGGAGGCAGGAAAGGTACCCTCGAAAGATTTTTGTATTGGCAAAGTATGTCGTTCCCTTTGCAGACGCAGAAAGTCTTGAAATTCCTCCAGGCTGTACGGAGGGAAAAGTGATACGGGATGACAATTTGGTTATTTTGTTAATTACACCCAGTCGCGATTATATTTAGAAATTTTGAACCCACGAATTTGTTTAGTTATCTTCTGAAGAAAATTATACAGTTTCTATGGGAAATTATAGGGCAGATTGTCTCGGGATCACTTATACCCTCTTCTGCTCACTTATAGCCTTTTCTTCGATGATTTCATATTCAGACTACATGTTTGGTCAGCGATATAAATTTCTCTAACTTCTCCCACGCATCGGTATCATTAACAGCGTCGCCTCACTTACCGCAATCAACGTCGCCTTGTTCGTCACGTTCGGCAGCTGGCCGTTTGCGAAATAAGTGGTCCCAAAATGTAGTCCCCGGTAAATCATCTGGAATATAGAAGTAAAAAAAAAAGATATATGCCTAATCGAATGCCAAAATATCGTAGGTCGAGTATCTCCGTACTCCAAATCGATCAGGATATAAGCCCCACGCTCTGCAGTATCCTTTATAAAGTCCGTCCGTTTTCCCGATTCGCCGAAAATTTCTACCCTCGTTAAAATAGAGCTTAAACTAAGGAGGATGCCATCGAGCACAAACGGTATTAAGCGTCTAATATTTCCTGCAAAGGGAAGGATTATTAATAACGACCTATTACTCGCAGACAACTTCTTTGCCTATTAAAATAAAAAAAGCTCGTGACTGGAATCAGGCGTTAATTTAGAATCCCATTTAAGTCGTCGGCGTTTCTAACAGCGCGTAATTTACCTAACGAAAAAAAAAAAGAAAAAAGAACCATCGAAGAAGCAAAAAGTACAACTTATTCGATCTTCGTTCGTCCTCGTCGGCCTTATGAAATCATGGCTACAAAATAAAAAAACGGCATAGAAATCGCGAAACTTATTTGACTAATCAATTTTTTAAAATCAAATTTAAAGCATATATTTTTTGGAAATTTAAAAAAGGCGTAATTAACAAATTGGGAGACTCACCGCAGTTCCATTCGTCAGATCCATCAGGACAGTCGGAAGTGGTGTCACAGTTTTGTCTTTGGGGAACGCACATTGCACTTCCGTTGCATTTGAAGTGGCCTTCGTCACAGCCCCCCGAGTCTACGATTAATGAGGTGGTGATACAAGCTGTAAAAGAAAAAGTAAAATAATGAGCTAATTAAATACGATGGAATTAGTTCTCAAATGACTGCGGCATGCCAGAGGTGGGCCGTTCCTAAAGTCAAAGAGACATGTCTGATAATTATTCGGAAATAATTAGAGCCGAGGATTTGTACACAGTATCAGAGTTAATATGAACTGAAATTTCAGGTACGTATTATATAAACTCAGCATCTCATCGTCAATGTGGGTAAATTCACTAGGGTGGTTTCCGAAAGGGTTTTATGTTAGAGTTCTTTGCTAGCATAGCCAAAACTCAGAACTACGTGTTTTTGGAATAGGATGATAGTTCCATTGCATAGACGCCTGTGTGGGAACTCGAGATGCGAGCCTGAACATAGGATTAGTACCCAAACGAATTTTAGAAAAATTGCAATAAATGGATCACTGAATTCAGGTTCGCGTAGAAACGGGTGTATCCGAGAACGGTGTGCATCGTGGCGTGCAGATCGACGTCGATTTGTAGAGTCTTCTATTTTATCTCGAACCAGATCGTCAGAGAAGGATATTTTAGTTTCTTACAGAATTCAATTTCCAACTCTCTGATTGAAAAGTAAAGAAGGATCCCCTCGCAGAGACTTTGAAATAAATACAGAGCTAATACGCTTAAGCAAAAGAGACCCTGGAACAATGTGGGTCATGGCAGACGTAATCTTATCGCATATTTCAATTATAAAGGCTGTCATTTTACCAGCAGCTGTATCGGTTGATTGTTCTATTTACTTCTGAGTCCGAAGATTATTAATACATCCGACTTTTGCGTCATCGAATATTAATTAGATCGAAAAATGAAGATGATGGCCTCGGCTTGGTCCATTGCTTCTGATCGTCGATCTCATACGGAGGCGAAAATATGAATAAGTTTTTCGCTTTTGAAGAAAGTAGAAAAAATGCAGTCTGTCGAATGAAAAGTGACAATTTTACTAGAACAGAAAAATATTCGCGGGAAAAAGCAGCCAAAAATTTTTACATGGTTTAGATTGCGCGTAAAGACTGGACGCAGAGTTTGTTCTCGAATATATGGTGTACCTATCGTTTACGAATTTCTTGACGTAACGAGAACTTTTGTAGGCAATATCGATAAACGAAAATCTCTGACAACGAGGCTGTAAAGCAACGTTTATTCGATGATAACAATATAAACCAAGATACTGGGCTAATTTCGAGGCAAACAGGCAATTTTCATCTCGGAATTAAACGATCAAGCACAGCACTTATTTCGGTACGCCACGTCGTTAATAGAGCGAAAATAAATTCTCGCCACATCGCGAATTGTCATAAATTTGTCGTGGGAAATTTTCTGAAGTATTGTAGTACGAAAAGAAAATCGCGAATGGAACTCCTCTTCACAAAATTGACTTAGGCGTTCGGAAAAATAAAAATTGTATCAAAATCTGGTCATTCGATCGTAAAAATAATACAAATTGGATTACAAGCAATGACATAATCTTCTAGTACATAAATTCCGATCTGTTCTTCTTCTCAATCGTAAAGCATTATTTTATATTAGGATTTGCCCGAACAGTTTTCCCGATCTTAATCTCGTAAGAAACTAGATTGAACAAATTTTTGAAAACATTTTTCAGGTCTTTGTGTCTTTCTCCTCGGTTTAGGATGAGATTTTGTTTCCCCTGCTAGCCACGTGACTCTCTTTCCGAATCACTTCCAACGTGTAAGAATTGGATCAATTTCGGCATCTCACTTTCCCGGTATTTCCTTTCCTCTGCATTGCTCACGGTATTTCATAAGAATACGTATTTCATATAAAGTGGAAAAGAAGATGCCGACGGTAATTTCTTTCCGCAAAGTAAAATTATGTTTTCATTTATCTTCATGAATAGGTATCCTTCCAACGGAATACCATACCTCAAATATGCCAAAATGGGGCAAGTATTTTCGTCGGAATTTCACGAATCTTGAGGTAACTACGTGTGTCATGTATTAATAAATCAGATTCGGAATGACAAGCGTGATATGAATTTTTGGAAAAATTCTCACACACGATCCTGTACCTCTATCCATCGTGAGAAGGTATGACTATTAATTTACGAGGTTCGTGGAATACCTTCTTCTAAACTCAATTAAACACGAAATGAAGAACTTATAAGATACGACACTTCCGATTGCGTCGTCGTGACGGGATTGATAACGGAATAATTTCAGGCATGTTCTTCTTTCTGATGATGTCTCGTGAAACTTCTCTGATCTCCGAATGATTATGATGTTTGCCATTCTTGCTGAGTAGACCGGAGCCGCGCGGTTTCGAATAATTTTACTTCTAATCAAGGTGAAAACGAAAACGTCAGCTTACTTGAAATGCGAGACTACTAATCTCAACTTCAAAGATGGAAACTCAATAATCTCCGGACTTCCAAACACAGACAATGTTCGAAATATAGAAAATATCGTTTTTCATCCATAATCAGGTATTAAAATTCCAAAGATTATCAAACTGAGTTCTCACGTTTCGATTCACGACATTCGAGGCGTACTGAGTTAGCTTCTACGATAAATATTATAATATTTTCTGGAAAGTCAACGAACCGAGTCAAATATGTACAAAATATAGCGGAGTAGGTAATGGAACGATGTATCGAAGCAGCCCTTAGAATAGAGTAGCCTGAATAGTTCCCATGGCTTGTGGTTGTTGATTAATCTCGGCTCATCAAATATCTGTCAAGAGTGTCTACGGATTAGGTGAGGTCATAAAATCACAGAGTCAATGACTCCGGTGACTTGCTGTAAGCGTTAATCACTTATAGACGATGAATCATGGTCATTAGTTTCGTTCCTGATTCAGGGGTTGAAAAAATTCCGATGAAATATACTTCAAATCCGAAATATGCGGACAAGAGATACAAATCACATTGGAGAAGTACGAACGGGTGCGATAGAAGGGAAGGAATAAGTCGAAAGGTTATTTTCGTTAATTTATTAGTCTTGCAATGAGATTGTGCGAATAACTTAATAACATCGCGAAAAGGTATTGAGGTTCTGAGAATATAAGCTCATTAGGTCTCTTATGACTCTGAATACAACGCGATAATCAGCGTTTTAATAAACTTGGAAGAGCAATCTTAATTGTAACTAAAATAATTGTGAATAATCCTTCTACAAAGAGACAAGTGAGGTTTAATAATTTTATCATTACTCTTACGAATGAAACTTTTCTCTCGCATTTTAAGGAATCGAATTGATCACGTATGATCTTCTACCATCACGATGTGCCTTGATGATATTTTGTCATCGAGCTTGCGAAATACCCGAAGATGTATATATCTGCAATTAAAATAGCGACTGCAGAATGCAGAATGGCGAGAATGCAAAATTCAATTGTTACCTCCATCCGTGACTATAATTGAATTCCATCTTCTGTAGACACCATAAAATATTCACAGTCAGAAGAGCAGCGTAGCTTTAGGAGTAAGAACGAATATTTCAATATCGGTCTATATACCTGTGAGTACAAAATCATCAATAACTGTGTCGACGTATGTACACTAGGGTGGTCCTTAACCCTCCGTGTGTACACTGTATTTTTCGAGAAATCAGGTCTTTTAGGGAACAATCGGGTTCTCAAAGTTTTCTAGGCCTTCAAAAAATCTGAAAAAATTCAGGGTTACTTTTCGAAGTGTCTACTACATGGCCCAGAAGTTGCCAAAGTCAAAAGCTTAAAACCGTTGCTAATAAAAATTGAAGTATTATACAGTATTGAAATTTCGACCGTTCCTTTCAAGACCCAGTGTACACACGGAGGGTTAATAAGGTCATTTTCGAATTTTGACTCTCCCAAGGGCTTGAACGTTTCCTCTTGGATAGAAAAAAAAATTGTCACAAAGTTTCAAAGCTTCATCTCAATTTTAACATCTTCCGCACGACCGCCGAAGTTTCCCATCCAAATAACATGGGGTTTTTGGCATTGAACGATCAATCTTTTATTTCGGCCAAAGTAATTGTTCAAAAAATTTTAAACTCCGTAGACTTTATCCTTGAAATAATAGCTATCCCTCAGAATTTTTACAGATTTTTAGCTACCGTAATTTTGGAGTTGCGGTCAGATGAAATTTTTTTAAAATTTTTATAAAAATTTATTATTACAAGGCGACAGTAACACATATATAAGTCATTAAAACTACAATGAATATAGAACAGCAGTCATGAAATATATGTACGAAATTTGTAACAATATGGGAATTGTTAAAAACGGTATAAATAAAATGTAAGATCACCCCGAGCAACACAATGAGCAGATTCAATCTCGTATTCTCGCTCGCTTCCGTGAGTTTATAACTTTTTCCCGCGAGCTTAAAAGTGTTATATATGTATTCTCAGATGATACTTCCGACTGGGAAAAAGTTCCGGGGAAAAAGTGATAAAGCCTGAAACGGGGAACTCGTACTGGGGCAGAATATGGTGTCATAAAATGGTTATTCGTTGGGCAATTTTTCCCCGATCAAAATCGTTCTCCGGATCATACGGACGTGAAAATATGGGTCATGTACAATGATAACGTGACAAGATTACTTATTGTTTAATCGAACAGCTCCCAGTGGTCATTACAGCTGTATAAAAAGTAACGAGTACAACTATAATCAGCGTTCGCAATCGACTGACACAATTCATATCGTTACTTGCGGTAGTCTGCACTACAACGTCTTTAACTCTTTTTCTTTATTTTTTTTTCTTTTTTTTTTCTTTACATAATCCGATGGAAATCTCAAAATCAATATTATCGAAAAGCAATTTCCTCCCGCGGACTTCGCTGCTCGTTTTCAATCATTTTTCCCGTACGAGGGTATCAGGCTCGGCCAGACCTCTCGACTGACGAGATAAGTAGTAGAAGTCAACTGCGGTCGGACATCCTTAGAAAAGAATCGCCGGTTCTTAGGTTCATATGAAAATTGTAGGAGCGTTTTATTTCCGTGATTTAACGTATTTTTTATTTGCTTTTGTTCATCACCTCCTTCCTAACTCACCTGTTGCCAGCAGATCCAGAAGAATCGTTAAAGTTCCCATTGTTCTTTACAATTTGTTCTTAATGCACTTCAAGTATTGTCTACGCGAGAGTGACGTACTTAATCGGGTTTTACGCTTCGAATATCACAATTTGTTAGTTTTAGACTATTTTTTATTTTTCTTTCGAAGTATCATTCGCTCTGGCTAACATGTAAACTGGCATTTCAATTACTAAAACACAATGCACACACAACTAACCCAGTAAACTGCACCCTGAGTGCCACTAGAACTAAAATAATTGACGTGGGTTTTTTCACGAGAGAATTTTAATTGCATTCGGTTATTCAATTGAAATCAACTTTTCTTCCTGGATTGTACCAGGCTCGATACACTTCGCACATTGTGAGGAAATAATGAATTAAAATTCGAAAAGTTGGCTGAATCTCGTGACTCGAAATAAAAATTCTCATTCAGATGACGAAAGTTTCATTTTCGAATAATTCTGTCTTGTAATTATTTCAGTTGAAATGACTCTTTTTACTTTCGGTATTGGCGTTTTTCAGAACGAAGGAATCTGGTTCAAAATTCGCAATTCATTTCGTTTCAACACAATTGAAAATATTTTCAAATTTTGAGCACGGAAAATCGTCGTCTGTTTTCATGTTGATGAAATTTAAAGAAGGATTAGGTGGATTCTGGACTCGGAGGATGTTGTTAACTAGTTGCCAATTTATTTTCAGTTGATTAATCAACAAAGTATTTTTCGTAAGTTTGTCCAGCGTGTTTTCGGGTAACGCGGATTGAACCGTCTGACGATACGCGCCTTTGCCAAGAACGAGGAACGTGCAACGGAGCGTCGTGACGCCGGCGTCCGTCCACCTTTTAGCGCAAGCGTCGTTTTGACGCCGCTTAATCGCCATACGTAATACTTGTTTGCTGAGATGATCTTGGCTGTGATAATAACACTTTATACCTGCAATAAGTCCGGGAAAGAAATACGCTGGCACTTTTACTATTTATGAACAATGAAGGCGTATATACTCATCGATATGCTTTTGATATCTACTCGTTAATTCTATCATCCCTGACGCCTGCAGGGGGGCAGTAAAACGTTAAAGGGGTGATATACACCTTCGGGATCATTTTTTTTAAACCGCTGAAAAGCTTCGAAGAAATATACTATCGGCTCGCTTTTTTCACACCTGATTAATTTTATCTTGAGGGATGATTCGAAATCATTTTAGATTTTATGGACTTCGGGTTACACGGATTGAGTCTCACGAAAAAAAAGTGATTCGCGTAGGGGAAGGTTTTATCGTTTTCGAATTGCTGTGAGCAGACACTTTTTTCTTCAACCTCTACGAGAAAAAAAAAATGGATCGAAATCAAAAATTTTGTTATCTAAAAATTAAATTTATCGTATATCATTCGTAAGACGAACGAATGATTTGAAAGAAATTATTCCCGAAGTGGGTTCCTGATAATTAGAACTATCTAGTCACTAATTAATCCAGGGAAAGAAGAGACATGGAGGAGAAAGAGGAGACTATCAAGAGATTCCACGTTTTCAGGAGTAAGTTAATTCCACGTTAAGAAGCTATCCTACACTTGAATAACCCCTCAGAGGTACACTGACCCAAGATGGGTCGATGAAAATTGTTCAGGGAAGAATTACACAAAGAAACCGCAACCTTTTTAAGGCTTTGTATTGCCGTTAAAAAAATAAGATAATTCGAAAAATAAGTAGACTTTCGAAAACTAGAAATTCCGGTCTTTATTAAAAAAAAAAACGAAAATTTTCTCCGACGATTACAAGCGTCACAATTCTTATCTAAGTCGCCGTCCCTTTTCGGGCTCGTGTGCCTGTCAAGGGAAGTCAAAAACATGTGTAACTGTCGGGGTTAAGAAGTGTATTTAGTTCAGACTTCACTCTTTATATTTCGAGATTGCTTGGTATCATAAGTCAGTAGAAACTCCGTCGAGAGGATATTTTTCGAAGACTGAAATGCACAATTTTTACAATAAAAAAAATTCATTCATATCGAAGGGGCGAGTACTACATAAAATGACAATAATTGATGAGTATAGCGATACACGTACTCTTCATGAGGTAAAAGCGCCACCGTTTATTGGCAGATAATTCTTTACCGATCTTCGATGCCAATAAGTAATCTCCCGGAAATTAATCGAGGACGAAGTCTCTTCCGAAAAGCTTACCAAAATTGGTGTCTTCATTGTTCCCAGTGCTCGAATGATTCTCGAAGAATCGGTTTCACGTTTGACAAAGAATTTCCTAAACGAAAAGTAGCTTATCGGTACGTCGCGTTCTTACCACGTGATTCATATCGTCTTATAACTTCCGTCAATGAAGTATTATGCCCCTAGAAAAAAGAGCTCGAGTATTTGTCGGATTTTACTTGAATTACATGACATAATAATATTAATAAAAAATATCACATGTGGTTTGGCAATCAACGCATTCAATATGAACCATTCGAATTTCCTAATATAAACGTAAGATGTGGTAATTGATAAGTACTTCAAAAATAAGGAAAAAACGAGAAGATCGATGTTCTGGATTTCTTTTCCATCTCTCTGGAAAACCATGTAAGTTTTTCGAACGAATTTTATCCTCGCAGCGTATCGAAATTGGGCGGATGCCTACGCGCGTCAATCTTACAGATTAATCTTTGTACATGGATGTTATCGCGAAATATATTTCCGCCTCAATCCGTGGCCACTGGTCTGAGATGTCTTCCTCAGAGGCGAGATATATGCCGAGAAAACTTTTTCCATCGGGGAAAAGTCCGCTGACAGTTCCGTATCTCCTTCTAGAAAGTAAACAGCGTCAGATATACTATGATTACATATCGAACACGATTGCAAATCTGATATTATAAATTTACCGAAAAAAATTTCAGGCTCGTATGATGATTTTAAAAGTCGCGAAAATAATTTCTTTCTACAAAATCAATCGAATTCGCGATTTGAAAATTAGTATCAGACATCCCCCCAGAGTCCACTTCTCAAATACTCGAATGAATGTTAAGAAAACTCGATCTCGATTATTTTGGGTCTAATTATTATTACAAAATCAATAAGTCTGAACAATTTTGCGAAGTATCGTTGAAAGCAGGGCTTAATCGAGGGGAATTAACGGCGTGCACATTCCCAAGCACGTGGGTGGAGTGGAATTCCGTTTTTTTCTAAATTCTTTGCCGTTATTGCGATGGCAATATCCCCTCGAGCCACTTGTAGTCAATTACCATTTATTGAATGCTGGTATGAGTATTACTTGAGATAAAAATATGCGCATTTCGGTTTTCTGTCTCTTTTAAATTTTGTTTGACAGTTAATCCAGGCTTACGAGTTGAGCAAGTTGCAGGAGTGTCGAGGCGAAGCTTTTCTCGCGTGAACAACTTTTCTCTCAAATTTTCTCGCCTCGTTCAAATAACAACACGAGCAGACTGTTATGAAACTTTTCAAACACCATTTCGCCCTCTCAATTTGACTCTCGTGAATCTCGTCATAGCCGATATTTCAGTTAATGAAAAACAATACAACGGCATATTCGAACTTCCACGCTCCCAGATTGGCTGACCTGCAACACCATAATCGTTGGTCCGCTAACAGTAATTGATAATCCGGGCAAAAAACACATGAAATGTAAAAAAAAAGCCGCAAAGTACCCAAATTATCTTACAATGAAAATTAACGAGAAACTTATAGCCAGTTTGTACGTTCTGGCATAAGGCGATGGATTTTGGATTCCAAAACTTGATGGGTACCAGTTCATAAACAATAATTGGTTGGGAAAATGCCACGCTGGCTTGGGGCTGAAAAACTCATACTGGTAATAATATTTTGTATTAGGGTGATTAAAAAAAAAAAACGAAATTTTTGTTTTTAAATTAGTGGTGGGTTCGTGCACATGCATAATGCATAGTTTCGATGGATTCTGTTATTTATTATCCGTGGTTGTTAATTCAGGTTTACTAAAGTCTCTGATACAGCGTAGTATGTCTTGAAAAACTGCAAATGACACGAAATGTCAAAATATTTGGGTCCAGATGATACATCGCGGCGATCTGTCGCGTATAAATTTCATATTTCCGATAGTTTGGCCGCCCTGAAAAAACTGTCCATAGAATAGAAGCTTTCGCATGCGGAGATGAAATTCGCAACTAAATTAATTCGCAACTCTCGTTATTAAATTCACTGTTAGTATTATGTTGGATTTTGGGCTAGACTAAACTGAGGGAATTACTCATCATAGTCTGGACTTCGGTGGCTAACCAACGGGTAGAGAGACAGAAATATTCTAGTGAGTAAACGTGCGTGTTGGCTCATCTTCAGAGAAATTTCACTGTGCTATTTAATTACGATAGTATTATTAGTTCGGCCACAAACCTTTAGGTGAACGCCGACCACTTTGGGTATTCAGAATTACAGGGATTCCTTAATAAGTTGTTAATCAATTTCAAACTCTGAATTTTGACGTGTACAGACTTCAACTTTGGATGCAAATTCCTCCTCGACTTGTCTTGCATCGTAGAACTTCCACGGCACATTTTCCTGGCGTAACTTCAGGCCCACGTTTCGAACCGATTTCAGCCTAACGTAGAGATAATCGAGTTTCCACTAGGAAATAGAATCCCGATAGTTTATGAATTCATTGGCCAACGAGAACCGAAACTCGTGGCAAAGTCGACACTTCCCATAAAGAACGACGATCTTCGCGGTCGTTTTCCGCGCTCGCGAATTCCTCGGGTAAATAAATTTGATCCTATGTTTCGGCGACCTTTTTCCTCGATCGAAATCCTCGGCGAATAAAAGCCGAGGGGTAAAATTGCCAGCCGAAAGTTCGTGTACCAGGAACTCAGGGAATGTCGGTCGATGACAGAAATTTTGTCCGATTTCTTGGGTATCCGATATTCGTCGAAAATGTAAAGGATAGACGATACTTATTACTTAGAGATTCAATTCCGATTATCTTTGGGATGAAAGAACCGATCGCAAGTAATTTGGCGTTGATATAATCAAGAATGATCCGATCCAACGTATGGGGTGACTTCCAGGGTGATTTGACGACGACGAAGTTCAGTTAGAAGCATAATGTTTGTTTTTAAAATTACTATAAACTTTAATTCGGTTTCTCTCGCTCTGCACTAGCAATAGTTATCCAGGCAAGAATCTCAGAGTTTCTTAGCTAGCGAGGGCGTTGGTTAAATCTGTAACAACGCTTCCCTGGCCCCGCATACCGCCTACGCGGTCAACCTGCCTTTGCTGCTTCTATTCGAGCCAAAGTCTATTTCCAAAATGCTTGTACAGTTTGACGGCGTTTGCGTCTGTCCAATTTCCTCTCTCCCGGTTCCCCTCTTCCATCCCTCTTCTCTTCCCCTGTCGTCATATTCCTCCACGATTCAAAAGCTCCCGTACTTCTGTAGTTTTTCCTCCGTCGTGGCAACGTACTCGAGATATTGTTTATTTCCGAGGAAAACTTTCGGGCATACTTTTTTCTTACGACATCGTCGAAGAAACGCGTCTTCGAACGTACTTTGAATCGGACTTTCGAGTGGGAAAATCGACTCATTAGCTTGTAAATCATAAATGTTTGTTTTACACTTCTACAGACTTGTGTCTATTTGAGGATAGCTCGTTCGACCACCATTCAATACATCAATAAACCGATGGTGTTTACGTAAGCGTCATGCATTCGCAGCATATTAATTTCGAGCTTAATTCAGTCGGAGATTTTGATAATTCAATCGAAATTGATTGACTTCGAATAGTTTCAGGGATGACGCGAGATTTGAAAAATTCTAAAAGAAAACTGAACAAGAAAAATATCGTGAAAAAGTGTCAAGGAGAAGATCTGCAATAAAAAAAGGTGGCTTATGATATGTGATATTCGATTTTTGCCGGAGCTTGGAAAGTGCAGGAGACAATGGTGAATCCCGACTTCAAATGAGCTTCGAATTTCTTTTCATGTTATCCAATCGAAGCTTTATAAAATTGTGCGTGAGTTTTACTGTAAAAAAATCCGCGCTTGTTCATCTGCTGAAAGCGTGATCTTTCGCGGAATTATTCGCGAGCATAAAAGCACTTCCGTATATTTACTCGGTCCTTGTGTGTTCTTAACAAAAGCTCGAAAGTTATGAGAAGCCAGAACGCGTTTCATTATCTGGAAAATCTGTACGTACACTTACTCCTCGTCTCGCGTTCGTGAACCGTGAGGAAAGCTTTAGGCACACGCCAAAATTCAGGAAGATCCAGAAAGTTGAAGCAAATTAATCACATAGACGAGGGAAAAAAAAATATCTACCTAGACTGGCTGAAAAAATGATGAATCATTCACTTCATCGCAAAGTCTCATGGTATGAATAATTCAAAAAAAAAAAAATGCTTTCATAATTTATTAATGGAACACGACAAGGGTGGAGTTGGTGAAAAAATAAATTCGAAAAAGAATGTCGACGAGGATGGAAATGCAAACTATGGAAGAAGTCGAAGAGCCGTCGAAGTGCGTGAAGATTCTCTACATGTTCTGGAAGTTTTGCACTTGTGTATTCAACCACGTGGCATTAGTGAGTCTCGTCGTTGCCTATTGTCTCCTCGGTGCATTAGCGTTTGAGGCACTGGAAGCAGAAAACGAGATAACCGTAAGGTCCAAAATTGATTTTAAGGTTCTTTCCCATCAGCCAGATCCAAATAGCTCTTCCAAATAGCAGCCTCACGACGCGTTTGTAAAAATAAGCACGTATACGTATGATGGATTGATCGCTCCATGTCTTCACATGACATAGACGTATAAACATAATATCTATGGTCATAAATCTATCGGTAATTGAAATCGGAAAGTAATTCTCTCTGGCTTCCAATTTCAATATTCTGCATCATAATCTTCGTTTAATTGGCCCTACATCATCTTCCATCCTTCGGGGCGTATGCCATCCTGAGAATAAGGGTATACCCATATCGCATCGACTGGTGAAATATAATCAACACCAGGATATGTCCGATTCCTAGATTTTGAATTTTTCTTCTATTTTCTATCCTATACGTCTGAACTATTTCCCAGATTAAGCAGAGCATCCAATCGCTCCGAAGCAACGTGACGGATGAATTGTGGGATTACACATTCTCTAGAGATGTTCTGGTGCAGCATAACTGGACATTGGATGTCATAGCCAGACTCGAGGTTAGTCACATCGACCGATTGATTTACTGATAATAAAAAGCTACTGCATGGTAATGAATTTATTCTTACGCTGTTTATGTAGAATTTTGAACGTGCTTTACTGAACAAGATGGAACGAGAAGGGTGGGACGGATACGAGGCCAAATACAACGTCCAATGGACCTTTTCTGGAGCTCTCTTCTACTCTATCATCGTCATCACAACGATTGGTGAGCCTTTTTCTTTTCCTTCGTTAGTATAACACGATCTTCAGATTCAAAGTCTGAGAGGATCCGATTTTTATTGACTCCAAGAACGGCACTTAGATATGGAAATGATTGAACTGTATCTGTTAACGAAAAGATACTGACGAGTCAATCTCTTGAGAAGCCTTTTGGCACAAGGTACAGACGACGCTTTCTGATACCTGAATTTTTTCTTTGTATCGATTAATCGGAGTGGATTTTTATCGTTTATAAATGAAAAGAGAGAACAATTGGACCTCGAAACTCCGAACGGTACAATAATAAAAATTCTGAAAAAGGTGAATAGAGTAATTTCAGTATATTGATTGCGTTTTGAACCTGGGTAGATATCGAGGCTGAATGACTATCCGATGTGAATATGAAAACGTCGATCTACCGATCAGCTGCCACAATTACTGACGGGCAATTAACTGGAAAATGAAATAACCGCGTTGTATCAAGAGTATTATGAAACTCCAAACTTTATTACAATAAGTTACAATACACACATCGATAATATCGTATAATATAATAATAATAAATTTCAGGTAATAATACAAACAAGGATGCTTTGGTACGTTGAAACACACTTTTTTAGAGGGATCAGAAAAGTTCTGATCTCTCTAATAACCGAAAATAGACATTGCGTTTCGAATCATGAAAAGGCGGGTGACATTAGCCGCGCTTTACCCTCCTTATCACCATTTTTAAAACTACAGATAAGCCCGTGTTTCTGTCTCGTAGTAATAAAAACTAATTACTTTTGGCAGTAGAGTTGGACCTCGCCGATACGTCGTTCGCAGTTGCTTTATTCGCACTTTTACTTTTGCCATTTGATCTCGCGTAGTAATCTCCGCCGTTGTAGGGCCGTCTGTACGGATTTTGCCAGTCGAAACCACCCTGATTATAAGGGTTGTAATTTCCCGCGTAATCTGGGGCGTAAGGCCCTTGATAAGGCCCGTCGTAATCGCCGTTATTCAGTCCCCCATTTCCGTAGTATGGCCTGTTGTAATTATTCTGGGGTCTCCCATAGCCGTTGTTATACTGCCCATAGTAATTCCCGTTGTATCCACCGTTGTAATTACCGTTGTAATTGTTATACTCATTTTCGTAGTACTCGGGGGGTATGGCGTTGAAAGGTCTGAACGGCAGACCACCCTGAAAATAAAATTTACAAACCGATTGATAAAGCTTCCAGCGACGAGATTTTTCGACAATATTTCCAAGGGAATGCGGCCGCAGACATTCGGCGAGAATTTTTTCAATCAATCATTCCCATAGTTTTCGTGCTCTAATTTGCACGACGTTCCGCATTGTGTAATTAGTTACTGGGTCAACGGTAATTATACCTTCAAACCGCAGCTCTACTGCGATGTAGAATATTAATTAACCCGGGGGCTCATAAACGGGCGCTTTACTAATGCTGGAAATTGATTTCGACTATGGGAAAGCCGGAACTGATTCCAAAAAAGCTACGTTTCTATTCAAATCACATTCCCAAATGCGGTAAAAGAGTCTGAACTGGAGAACTTGAAACCTTGATATTTGAAATAAAATCAAAATTCATGCTGCTATCATCAGAGACTCGATCCAAAATTCTCTGGCTCATTTTGGGCTATAATTTGAACAGATTTGGGTAGCCTTTTCTAATTCGGAAGCTCCATTTCGATAGTGCAAATTATTTCGCGGATTCGGTAAAATCATTTCTGAAAATGTATTTCTACATTATTTTTGAATGAATTAATTTCCTTGAAGGAATAGAGACCCGGTAGATTTGGTCCAGCGATAAAAGAGCCCTAAGTAATTTTAGCAAAGTTGAAAAACAGGGCATTTTCTTTATCAACGGAGTGGACGAGGTAGAAAACTGTTCAGTATCAGCCAGTCAGTCAGGGTCCCTAGTCTGTGTTCCGAATTTCGATATCAGAAACTGGTAAGCTTACCGGGTACGGTCTGTTGGGGTAGTTTCCATTGAATTGCTGATATCCAGGTCTGGCACCGTTGTATTTCCGGCTGTTGAAACAGCAATATTGCTTACCCCTAGCGCAGGAGCCCTGCAATATCCGCAAAATCGATTTTCAAACCCCTGGTCAAAAATCTCATTCGGTGATTCTACTGCTAGGATCATCTTAAACGATTTTTCGCTCCATCTCAAAAACCCATTTTTCAGTTTTGCATGCAGAATACCGCATGCAAAGATCCAAGAGTCTTTCCATCGAAGATCATGTCATCAAAAGGTTTAAATATTCGAAATACATATCGGCAATACTCACGAATTTTAGACCAGGGCAGTTGAGTCCTCGGCTACATTTGCACGAGTCGAACTCCTGGTATCTAGGGTCATTTCTTATGAATGATGGCAAAGGCCCAGCCAGTATAGGGTCAACGTTTACCCCTGGTAGAACGGGTCCTGAATTATAGTCGAATCCCTCGCCACCTGGTCTGAAAGGCCTGTAGTCCGGTCTTCGGAGGAATAAAAAATCAGAAAAGTGTCTTACTCCGTGGAAATTCTTTCGTCAGAACTGAAGCAGTTCGAAAATGAAATCTAGGTGGTTAAATTTACCTGCCCCCAATCCCACTCGGACCATCGGGACCAACGAGAACTTGGGTACCGTCACCGGGTCCGATGGGTCTGCTGTTGGGTCCGTAAGGCCCTGGATATTGGGGTCTGAATTGATTCTGTGGTCCGAAGTTTCCTCCGGGTCCGTTTGGGCCATCCCCTGGATACTCATGGACGCTGTATCTGAAAAGAAATCATTTTACGGTGTGTTTAAAAAAGATTTGCGGAAACAGCGCGTCTCTTGTTCCTCGGGTGAATTCTCTTCGGGTTTGCTTTTTATCTGAGAAATGATAAGAGAAGACGCATGCATCCCGTTTATTTGAAATTCAACCATATATTAACGCAAAACGTGTGTTAGTGGAAAATGCAATATGGCACAACGTCTCGTTCGAGAGTTGAGTTGAAAATAAACGAAACCCCCAAGATAGGAGTAGATATAGGTCCCTCCCTGGAAGGGGTAGAACTTTACAGAGCAGCAGACACCCTTCAAAGTTTAGAAGCCGTAAGAAATTGCATTTCAATTTTCTGAGTCATTTTATACTCGGGGCTCCGCACAACTTGGTTCACCCCGCTTCCTGTCTAATCGACGCGTCGACGCCGCACGCCGTTTTCGCCGATTCCTTGACTAACGAAATTTCCGCGAAATCACAGCACCGTTCTGCTCCAGGAAGACCTTGAGCTGCCTTACTTGTCTTTCTGTCTCAGGGCAGAATCTCGTTTTGCTGATCGATAGAGAGACTCCCAACTATACAGGACGGTTCACCTTTTACTCGGCAAAGAATGAGAGGGATAAAAAAAAAGAAAGCAGACACGTTAAGGGATGAGATAAGAATAGGCAACTAACAAAGTGAGAAGAGCTTCGGCATCATATAGCTGCTGGTTGATAAGGCGGTTTCGCTCACCTGATATTTCTATTATCGCCAGTGCTCGCCTTTCCTTCTCCACCCCACACCCACTTATTGTCTTCAGCAGCCGCAGCCACAGCCACAGCAGCCGTCAGAATGAAGATCAAAAGATTCTTCATCTTTTCTGAAAGATAAAAAAATTCTATCGTGAACAGAAACGAAATACCCTCGTCGAATGCTTTCCCTCCCTTGCCGCATTGGCGAGGGATTCGAAGCTCGCTTCATCTGCGTTTTCTTATCGGAATGATTTGCACACCGGACTAGACCCTTGACTATACGTCAGCGTATGTATCGTCGAAGCGTACGTCTATAAACGCCATTGACTGAAATCCTACAACACTTTCCAACGCACCCTGACCCACTGTCCTATGTACCCTCGTCAAGTGTAATCTGCGAATTTCAACAGATATATAACCGGAAATTCGAGGCATATGCTCTTTAAGATCGGGAATTTCACTGGCTGGAATCGGTCATCGCTTTCCCTCGATCATTGTTCTTCCGGATTAGAAAATACGCGTACTTTTATTCGGCGTATTCGTATGATTTCACCCTTTTCTTTGCCACTTGGGATATTGCATAGTAGGGTTGGAACGTCTGGAAATTTCCGTCGTGATCGCAGCTTAATTAATCTCCAAGAAGGATCAAAATTCAAGCAATTAAATTCCCGTATGGTTATTCATTGAACTAGGGAACGAGATTACTTTCGTATTCGCGAAAAAAATCTCTTCTAAAATTAATTCGCGATTAAACCAGGGTAGAAAAAATGATTTCAGGTTAAATTATACTTCAAACTCGAACGTGTATCGCATACCTCGACAGAGTGTATGGCTCGCTTCGGATAGGATGAAAAAGTTTTATGATCTAACTTGACGGAATAAGGTACGAGGTAGATGCGATGATTAGGAATACTTTTTCGTTCAATCTCTTTATTTTTTATTCAATCTCTTTTCATCCGCACTTTTACTTCCGGAACTTTCTTTAGGCAGAATTCGCTGCAGTTTCAGTCGATGCACTTTCATATAATTCAAAGCGTGGTGATAATTTTTAGATCATAAAGATATATTCGCGGTTCAATCGATCTTCGATTCAAATTCCTTCTTTCAGACGCTTACCCCTATTGTCGTAAACAATCGGAACGCTGTTTCAATAAATAAAACGCGAAACGAAATCGATTGTATTTCTATTCTATCTAAAGCGAAAGCCAGTCACTCGTCATCCCTCCGTGTCAATGAAGATCTGTATTTTTTATTTTTTCTATTTCCCGATGTAAACGCGTGGAAAGAGAGCAAGAGAACGAGGTGTAGAAAGAGTCTAGACCACCTCTATAGGAACACGGATTTATAAATCCGTATTGGATTATTATGCGCGTGGTAAACCGCGAAGCGAATGACAGAGATTCTGCAAATTCTGTTTTTATCTTGTAAAGGAATTTCCGAATGTCGGTAGGACGTCGTCGGTCGTTTTCACGCTCATAGACTCCCCGGTTTTGCTAGAAAAAAATATTGCTCGAATTATCTTTCCCGGGTGTGCAGAATTATTTATGGAACTGGAAACTGGAACTGGCCTGCCGAAATAAAGACCGTTTTTATTGGTGAAGTTCGACAATCACGCGAGATGAAAACTGGTCAACGTTTCATATGAGAAACCGCCTTTGACGTAGCCCAGGGAAAGCTCTGGGATCTTGGCGTGAGATGCATTCATGTTTTTGATGCACTCGTGGTGCGATACGTTCAATAATTTACACAATGTCGAATATCGAGAAGCTGGAAGAATTAGAACAGAGCCAAAATCGCCAAAAAAATGTCCGTTACATTTAATTTCAAACAGGAATACTATAAATGAATTTCTGAAGTGATTTGCATCAACACGACACTCCAACGTGTGTTCCTACATTTCCATTTGAATTGAACAATTTTCATGGCGAAGAGAGTGAAATTACAGTATCTACTGTGCAAAAAAAGTATTTCAAGGTACAAGAGCTTCTCCTACAGCGACATGCTCAAATTCGTTGGTATTTTCAAAATTTATTTTTTATACCTATAGGCTTCTTGTTTTCAGTTTTTTTTCTTGTATTTTAACACCTGAGGTATTTTATTAGAAATATAATAAGGAGTAGACACGAAAGAGAACCCAATAAGATGAATTGTTGATTGAAACAAGTTTATTGAATGGATTCTGGGGATGGATATTCATTTTTACAACTGAAATTTTTTTTGCAAAGTCTTCTGTACGATGGAAAATGATTTTTATCAGGTGAATCAGGTTTTATGAAGTTCAAGCTCGATGTCACTCGAAGAGTTTGGAATATTTTTGAAGATGTTCCAAGGTTTGTAAAGTGTCGCAGTACGCCATGTCTATCAGTCGGGGTTAACTAGAAACTCGAAATTCGAGAGACGAATTAATTGGATTCAATTGGACGAATATTTATTCGCATTCTAAAAATGGCTACCGACTGATTGTTCAATTAAAAGCCACATTACTATCTATGAGCACGAACGAGCTGTCAATTAGCGTTACATTCCACGATAATAATTTTATCTCGGTGTCTGCGCGCTTACTGTCAACCAATTTTTAGTTAATTTTTCACACTTTTATTCTCTTTTTACACGCAATTTTCACATCCACCCTCTCTGCGCGTATATTAATTTCAGATTAACATCGTATTCGTACACACATTCGCGCTCGCTCATAATCACCTCGTCTAACGACTAAAAGCTCGAGGTACTTTTCGTCCCAGTTTTTCGAGCTCTGTTATTCCGTGCAGTTCTTACAGAAGTATATTATCTTCCAATACCTTTTGAAAATGACAAAAAAATTTATTCGGTTAGAAGATTCTGGAGCTCTAAGTATCACATTTGCTTCCTCGGAGCAGAACTTAACTTTTATCGGAACAAAAATCGTAGAGAAGTCGGAGCTGGACCCAGTGATCTTTATCAAAGCTTTATTCTGACGAATCAGTCAAGAGTTATCACTGCTACTAGTTTTCAAAGTATCGGCAGGCGAGAAGTACTCTAGTCTTTCAAGGAGGCAGTTTAACTGCAGTACTTCAAAAGCCGATAACTTATACTCCCTTATTCGAACGATACAGGTGAGGGCATTCCGTTTGAAAACTGAACTCGAGACAAATCGTTGGCATTGCTCTCGTGTGGCGTGAAGAATCAGTAATATCGTTTTATACCTGATTGTGTCAATGAGTGAGAAGCACCTCGATTTCGTCTAAAGTTATTCAAACGAATCAAAACTCGGATCTTTTTACTCCATTTATTTCCGATTTAATATGAATTTTTCATTCAGTTGCTTCAGCTTCATCTTCCGCGTCTCTTTTCCCTAAAAATTGTTCAGACTAAGGTAAGCAAAGGAGCAATAATTTATTAATGAATTTATTATTATTAATAATAATTAAATTTAAAAAAAAATATATTTTCTCGTTTTCCGCGACGGAAAACATACACGAGGCTCTCCATCCGCGAATGGTCGTGCCTAAAAATCAATGCGTATAATGTACTTCTTTGAAGTCGTCGCAGATTAGTCAAGAAAAGTTGTGCTCGTGACTTTCAGAATTTTTTACATCATCCTAGAATCCTTCGAGACGAGAATAATGAACGAGACTAACACAATACGTCAGAAACAGGAGCTGAATCGCCGCAGGTGAATTGGACGGTATTAGTAGAAAAATCGGACAAAAGATCCTCAACGCGAAAATCTAGTTGGTTTTCAGTCTCATTTTTATCGCTTTACTTTCCTTCTTCAACTCGCGGACTGCGGCAAATAGAATGGAGAAAATTAAGGTGCTGAAAATTGCTCAAATTTTGACCAGGAATCGGTCCGATTTCTCGTGCTTGTAATTTCGTTCGTAGAATCAACGTAGCCGAATTATTTCCACGCAGACGTGTGTACAAATGCCCGTATTTGTTGCCGATAATCATCATCATTAGATGTACTGTTAGAGGTGGTTAGAGTTGGCCAATTTAATTGTATCACTAATTAGTCCGAACTAATTGACAATAATTTTCATGATATGTTATTGATCGAACCGCGGAATCGGCTTCACACGGCCTGCAATGCAACGATACGAAACCTCGTTCCATTGGATTGAATGGTGAGAGACCTGACCCGACTCTTTTTTCACACAGATTTCAAAATTACCTTCAAAATTAATGAGAAATAAATTGCTGTGGATTAGTAATGAATTAGTAATCTAATTCGTGAAATAAAGAAGGTCCGAGTCGATACGTTCCCTCCATCGCTGATAGCGATAATTCTGAAATGCAATGATTATCGATTAACGCAATTGATTCATCGTCGCTTACTGCCGAGTAATTTGTTACGACAGTACCATGTTTTTATGGTAAAGTGAATCGGTTCGTTTGGCTGTTTGACAAAGAGATTCATCAAGCTTGAAACCTGCACTTGCGAATACATCTGGGACGATCGCGTTTGATATAGATGCGTATTTGCGTACATATGCAGTTCCATTGTGCATGGTGAACGGCGCGAGACAAGGCTTACGATTCATCGAGCAGTTATAATAACTAATTGGAATACCTATTCGCTCTGTTTGCCCGCGATGGTGTCGATATATTTCTATTGGTCTGTTAAATCTTGCGCACAACATTAGAGATCCCAGTTTCAAAAGGCAAAAGTAAATGACTCCGACTTAACGAAAGTTTGAAACACGTTTTTCACACGTCGACAGATGCAAGAAATGACAATTTCTTACTGAAAACACTGTGTAACTATCTTCCAGATTATGCAGAGACTTGATAGCCTTCGTTTTGCGGAAGGTGAACCTTGAGCAAAAATTTCCAAAGTTTCGGAAGCAACGCAAACGCGATAAAAAGTTTAAAAACATGTTTAATGTAATGTATGTAGAAATTCGTAAGTGAAGTCAAGGTCTGGCAGTGAGAATATAATAATTTAACGGCTACGGAGTCGTCGACCGACATTGAGAGCCTGCTTCTTCGAGAAAACATGAATGAATCGGAGAGGAAAAATGTTCGAAATTTTTTCATACTTTACGGATAATTGACATTGGCCCAATTTCCCCGAAATATATATACGATGAATTATGCGATGTGTAAATTCTTCTGGCTCCGAACCGTAACAGATGGGCGTTTACCGCCCACGTATAAATCTTGGAGTCTGGATCTGCAACAGCAAAGAACACGTGGGCGACGCCTTGGCCCAGTTATCAGCTGTTGACAGATGGGTGAACCAGCTAGGATAGAACGTGGCCATATGAAACCAACTTTCTATCGTTAAAATGATACAATTTTTAAGTAACGATTCGATCTTTTAAATCTAGTCCACATCCGATGCGGAGACGGAATAATGACAAAGAAGAACTAGCGATGCGGTTTGTAACGCGCGAGGAGTCATATGGGACGATTTTGCACCGCAGGTTCATCGATAATCGGAGATACGCGAAATCGAGGATTAGATAATAGGAAATATGTCACGAAAACTGACTAGGTACGATTCTTCCTTCGTTTCGTCATTTCATCACTGATCGATCACTGAAGCCGCAAAGTGAGAATTTTGGAAACCGTATGGGAGAACGAGGTAGCTAATGTTTCGTAGAACTACGGAGTATATAAATCTACGGGATTTAGCTAATGTGCACCACTCACCGCACTATATTGCGAAACACCTGTGAAGCACGGGATTACGGTTGATTGCGAATGGCGGAAAGCGAGAGTGTACCGTCGCTTTATATGTCCCTCCAAAACAATCTCTGTACCTGGTGAATTAGCGCCTATACCATTGGCCAGGTTCAGACCAGGACCCTCTCTGGGGGAATTCCTGAGGTTACATGTCATAGAAATGAAGGAGGTCGGTCTGCACCGTTGTTGGTTCTTCCAAACGGCATTGGAATCGTCTTTAGCTATCTCATCGTTATTTTAATCGCTGCATCTTGGATGACTGATTAATGGGCATTTTTTGCACAATGGCTGAGCCGACGGGAAGAAAAGTGAAAAGGAAAAAGGAAGAATGAAAAATTGTTGAAATCGAATTCTGATGATTGTAATTGCAGAATATCTCCGTATGTTCCGGTGCTTCGAATATGCGAGGCGGAGAGTAACGGCTGGTTTTTTCGCGCACCAATTTTCGCATTTGATCGTCGTTTGAGGGTCGAGGGATCGGCAGGTTCGCGAGAGAAATTACCCCGCGGTTTGGGTTTTGGCCTACGTCGACCCGCGGGATCGGGAAGGGACGACATCGCGGTTCGGATTTAGGGAGTATCGACTGTTTCTCTCAGCCATCGTTTAAGGCATGTCGAAAATTCGCTGAAAACTGAATTCCAGACTGTGCAATGATTCCGGATCTTCCTTGTTCGCGGAGGTATTTACATACATCGGAATTTCCGTGCCGAATCAGCCACCCCAATTTTTTCCGCCTTAGGTTGGAGGCCGTAATAAAACTTGCCAAGAGTATTGTACTTCTGTAATACTCCAACCCAAGACCAAAAAATTGGGGTGGCTGATCTGGCGCGGAACGTCCAATATTTCTTACGATTGGCAATTCACAAGCTGACGAGAATCGGTATCAAGCCTTGGCTATCGCTCGCCGATTTCGTGTCCATAGATCGAGTTCTGAATTTGGTAATATAAGTGGGTAGTAAAATCTATTACATCTTGGTTCGCGGGGAATGTGCGACCTAATTATCTCGCATTAATCGCGATACAACCTTCGCTGTCGCCTCCAACAGCCTCCGCATAAAACGAACGTGTGAATATTGGCAAACTAGTCGAAATTCAAACACGTATACTACTGATCGATCCATTACTGCACACGAGTGACATTCGCTAAAAGAACTGGAGTATCGGATTGTTCGATATTTAATACCAACACACCAGCATGCACGGATGTGTGGCCTGTAACTACCTGAAGCTTAACGACAAAAGTTCCTCTCTCATTGACGGTACAGAAACGGGACAAAATCTCTCCGTTCTTTGGGGGACGTAATGAAACTGTCCGGGTTGTCAGAATTGCACAATTCTACGGTTTGATCGGTTTTGTTGGTACTTTCCTGGCCATTGCTCTGGCCCACACCCTTCATCCGGTCCCTTTGTTTGAGTCAAGCACTTCGCTATCTACCAGGTGCATTTCACTCGTTGCAGCATTGTCATTCAAATGGTCGATACGCCATTTCTCGTCTTCCGTTCTGGTGTCGGAATGATCAAACATCAATTACATCATCCGATTATCATTGCAACCGATTCACAGAAATTCCGTCACAGATGCAGATCCCTTTTTTCCGATCATTTTCACCGGTCTACAGTTTCCGATCGATCAAACGTCTCGGGATGCGAAAATTTCGAGTCCAGTAAGACGTCGTACGAAATCCGTCAAAACCACGTGAAGTAGAATGACGAGAATTTGAGAAATTCGGGTCAGAACATTCGGGGATGTGCATTTGAATGTCAAATTTGCACCTCAAGATACAAGCTTCAAAGGTAGACCCGGAGGTGTTCTGTGTCGTTTGATGTTCGGCCTAAGGCGAAATGTCGAAGGTCTGTAACTCGCGAATTCGCGAGGGTGATGGAAATTTCGAATGTTTATCGGCTTTACGATCGACTTCGGAGCTTATATTCGCATGGAAACGTCCGTGCTGCGTAAAAAGCTCCCGATACTTTGTACAGGTGATAAAAATTCTGGCTTTTATCCTCTGCCAAAACTCGCCACAGACTGATATTTTTTAAATATTTGTAATATACTAAATTCAGCCCCAATACCACAGAGATTACGAGAGTTGATAGTAAATTATACAGGCCTAAGTTTATTGCAACCATTGTTTCATAATGAACTTTTTAATGAAAGGCTACAGGCACGGGATATCCTTTGTTATACCACTCGCCACACTCTATAGGTTCGTGCAACGATACCACATGGCTTATGCGGTAAAATTTATGCGTCCGTATCCCAGTACATATACTTACATATTAAACATTTATAAAGAATTAGATAATTTTAATCAGATAATTTAGTTAACCTTTAAAGGTCGGGTGATCGCACAGTATTTCACTTCCTGTGTTTTTATTCTCATTAAATATAATCGGCCACGTATCTATACTTATACCGGAAACTGTGCTTTTCAGTGTCAACTATGCGTTACCGAAATAATAAAAAATACAAATTCGGTATAACATCTTTCCCATATTCGATCCAAGGTACGATCTGTTGAATTCTCGAATTCCCTTGATCAAGGGGGTTACATACACGTTCGTCATTTTAACGATTTGGTCAATAATTCCGCGATCCTTGTACAGAAATTGAAATATCTTCTTTCTCCCCTCGAAAGGAAAATCCTTCCGCAATTACCATTTCGGTTAATGATTGCATTGAAAATCTAAGGTCTGATTCTTAATCTTTTGGCTAATGCAGCGGTTTCCTGATTTGCAACGACCTCAATTATCGGCAGGATAACGACCGGACGTTAAAAGTTGAACGGTTTCTCTCCCGCAGGGGTTGCGGGAGGAAAACGGTCGAAGGGGCAAATTTCATTAGTAAGACTTTGTCGCGTACAGCTGGACCTGCGCATATTTCGCCGATTCGTAGATATATATATTTAGTACCTGGAAATAATTTCCATTAATTAGGTCAGCACTTTGTCAGACTTTAACACCGATTTTCACGAATTAGTTGCTCCTCCTAAATCCGTGTTCTCGTTCAACAGCAGCTACACGATTCTCCGGTCATCCGGACCCGAACCATCGTCAGAATCAGCAATTTATTTTTCATACTTTTATAATATGTATGTTCAATCAATCGATCCAACATATCGCATTATTTATACGCCATTCGAAGTAACACCGTACCGTTCACCCTGCAGTACTTCTCAATGCTACTTACCCATCCGCAGAACTTGGCGTTTGAATAGGCCATACAAAGCTCTTTGTTCCAGGTCAAATCCAGCCACTGTTCTAATACCTTTGTAATTGAGGAACAGTCGAGAATAACTTAGAGATCGTAGGCCTTTCTATAGACTCGTGTCTAGCTAGGTACGAGCAGCTACAGTTTGAAACTCCGTCAACCGTGACGTATTATCCCCGAACCATTGAAACGTTGTTTTATATTTAGAGCGATAATTAATTTTTCGCAAAGTTTCGGAAACAAAAAAAGGGAACGAAGATGTAGTTGATGACAATAATCGGCGATGATTCCGGTCGAAAAGTTCGATTTCATTGAGAACCAGGTGCTTTTAGTCCTGCAAGGATTTCTCGCCTGATATCGAAGGTGAAATTCTTCGCGAAAGAAATACGGTTTGAATTAAGTGAGTGTCAACTTGGAAATGGGATGAGTATTATGTCTTGTAAAAGCCCCTCGGTACACGCTATTTTTTTATTCCATGGTTTTATTTCCTTAGCGATTGAGGGGGCTTTGCAGTGAAATAATTCACAAAGGTATAAAGGAGTGTAAGGTGGCTCGTGCAGACTGTGAGGGAAGACGTGACTTGATTATCCTCATAGTTATTGTCCTACTCTTGAGTGAGCTTGCGATGAATGGAGTCAAATCCCTGGAGAACGGTGATCAATTATTAACGAGCCGTACCGAATGGCGAAGCTAACTGTATTAAACACTGTATATATCTATATGTAAACTGGATCGTATACCATATATATATACACCTATATATTATATATATATGCAAGTGTCCCTAGATACATAAGTAAACATCCTACGTATATTTACCTTCAATATATACGTCCAACCAACGTAGACCTGCAAAATACGTATATGTGTATTGCATTATAGCTATTCACCTGATTACAGTAGCCTAGTTTTAGATCGTGACGATCCGCTCGTGCAATCTCTAGGACAGTGATATTCATGAACAATTTCGTAACCATCGAATGTTTATTAATTCAAATGTGAAATTGAATATAAATATTCTGAGCTAAGTACCGTCGGTACAAGCAATTGCATAATCTCATTACAGTAGAGCGAAAAGCTTTATTCTGAAACGATTGTTCTAATTTTGTAAAACGGACGCTTCCTCGTAATCCTTTTTGAAAAATGATTGTTATTCATAAGTCTATCCGTATAGGTCTTCATAATTCCGAAACGATGCTATATATATATTATATATGCAGGAGGTTGTAAAAGATAATTTGATTGTGGAAAGGCTAGCGAGAATTGAGGACTAGATTTGAATAATTTATTTATTAATACCTATATTTCGGTGTGCATACTGTATATACTCACCTAAATATACACATGCGATATACGTACACATGTGTGTACATATGTATATGTATCCTCCACGCAATCATGTGAACCGTTGCGATGTTGTGATGTAGGGGAGCGTTTGTCTCCACCGTGTAGAGGTCGTGACCCTAATTTAGGTCGTTGAAATTGTACATTTAGGATATGGAATGTGTGAAAGTAAATTCACGTAGTAGGTGTACACGCATACATTCAGACATAGGCACGTACGTGCTACATATAGAAAATGAATACCGAAATAGAAATGCAAAATTGAATCGATATATTATACAGGAAAATATAATCAACCCCTCAATTTATTTTTTCACTGAGAAATTTCATCATACCGGAGCTTACAGACCGGATGAACTCTCCTTGAAGTGTACAAAACTAATACTCAAATGCTAGCGAATACAGATTTTTGAATCACGATAAAAAAAATGGCGAAACTATCGTCAAATGATCAAGTCTTGTGCTTTTCCTGTTCATACATCTTAATCTATGAAAATTTCCATGCATCGGTTGGTCAGCGATCCCTCTTCCCGAAATTTGATTCAATTTATTTCACATTTCCACCAGCGAATTCCCCGAGGGTTCTAAACAGCATGATTTTCCATGTGTGCGCAAGTTAATGTGATAAGTACGGAGTATAGAGGTAAGATACTCACTTGGAGTAGGAAGGACGTCGACTACCGACACTGCCGTTGTTCCTGTAGGGTAGGTTACCACCTAGGTACAACCAGGTGATAATTTCCCTGAGGACACTGCCATCCACAGCACCCTCTGACTCTACCCGGACGCCACTATGTCTCGGTACATTGTATTAGATATACTAGAGTAGTTACTGCGTGGGTGTACATAACGTCTGTGTGTACGATGTGTATATTATATACCTATATGTACACGTATCTCGCTATATATACGGTTCATATAATATTTCAATTTATCGCGTCTTGGATAGTTTCCGTAAACTTTGTGGTTGTTCCTGGTACCCAGTTCCTAGTTTCCAGTTTCCAGTTCCCAGTTCCCAGTTCCCAGTTCCTACAGTGATTTAGACCGTCCGAGTTTCGCGAAATGTACACGAGTTTCTGTTAGTGGGGGATTTACCTGATTCTAGTTGCATGATGTGATATTACTCGAACAGAGGAAATTGCTTAAATTGTTCCGGTTCGTACCGCCGAAGTTTGAAGACCTCGGAGTCACGCATCCGGGATCTTGTGACAGGGAAATGAGAGATTCCTTTTTCCATGGAAAAAAATTAGCTGGAGTGAAATTTAAACGAATGGCTCGCGAATTTGGATCTGAATATTAACCAGATACGAATATAAGCAACCTAATCGTAAAGCGAATTGGTCAAAGTGTCAGCAGCGATGAACATGGCGAACGGATGTATTCCGAGCGAATATACATCCTAACGATTCAAACACGTACCAATGCTGCTTGTTATTCCGGCCCATAGGTATCGAACACGGTGTTCGTTCATTTGAATTGAATTGAAACGAGCTAATCGTCTCCAGGAAAATCCCCGATTAAATTTCCCATGTTAGGTACGCCTACGATCGCCAAATGATTCCAGCGATGATTTCCGGCTGATTCCTGTTATGCTTTAAAACCAGAGTTTCAGGTCTTCGATCTCGTCGAACTGGTGAATGAGTTGAGGACTTCGCTGTCCAATGCCGATTCGAGAAACCGTATTTCCATATCACGTATCTAGCCTTGAAAAGCGTTAATGATCGTGTGAAAAATCTATTTTATGGTCAAAACACAAAAAAATTGCTTTGGCATTGGCATTAAGATTGACTTTCACCGCCCACTGTCCATTTAGTGGATGATCCGCCTTGACCGACTAGTATACAAGGCTGGATAGATATGGTAATTTGTTAGCAGCCTGTTTCCTCGTTTTATTCAAATTCATTCGCAGCATGATTCATTGCTAAGATGAGACAAGAGGTGAGTTCGAAAATCGCCGCTACCTACTCCCGGTAATTCGAGGTAATTCGTTGCGATTTCAAATTCAAATCTCTGGTCAAGAAATGATTAAATCGAACGCGAGACGCACTTGCGATTTAATAATCAGAGAATAAGTAGCAGGTACTCGCGTTTCTCAATTGGTCCAAAGTTCGAGTGGTAATTATTCGATGAAAAATTTTCAGAGTCAAAAATTGACGACTGTACGCAGTCTCAATGAGCCGAACACGTATTACACCGCGATGACTTCGGGACCATTTCGTAATTTTAGATCCTGCCAGTTTGTAGCTGGTTAATCGAGTCTTGCGCAAAGTTTTCAATCAAAATTCGCAAACTTTTAATCACTTTTCTCAATCATTACCTTGAGCGAATTAACTCCCATTCTGACATGCCTAAAGGAACCGGAATTTCGCGAGCTTTATGGACAAGGAAAACGAAAGGGATGAATTTTTGAAAGTGTATCGCTTTCGCGACGATGAGTCATACTCTATACGTTACGCAATAAATTCGCTCTGCAATGAGCGTGGAAAGAACCGTCGTGACCCATAACCAAATTCGGTAACTCGATTTGTGCCAAGGCTTAAAATATCGGCGTTCGCGAATCTTATCGATAGTCCTTGACTCCTCTGGTAATTGTTCGTTGTTTTCAGGGCGATTATTGGTACCGCGAATAATTTTCTTCTTTCAGGATACGGACACATCGCTCCGAGAACGAAGTATGGGAAAGTTGTTACGATTTTTTACGCCATTCTTGGAATTCCTTTGATGTTATTCTGCTTGTCAAGCATCGGAGACGTCATGGCATCTAGTTTCAGGTACGGATTAAAATTAGCTGCACCTTCTCAGCGCATCAGAATTGAAAAGATCCTTGACATTTTCCGAACCTTCATTTATCTTTATACTTCGTTACGATTAGTAGCGAATTAAGAAACAAATAATTCGTACGTATTACAGAAGTTAATACAATAAATTATAAACTGAATAAAATTATTAACAAGCGACGTCGTTTTATGTAAAATCTCATAAATTCTGGTTCTCATTAATATTGAGTGTCGATACTAGCTTTGAGTTCTTTCAAGAATATTTATTTTGTAAATCGAAATTTGTTTTCAGATTTCGTTTCAATTTCAATCGAGAATCAATAAGCCTTGATTTAGACTCTAGAGTTCATCTATGATCGTCTGCCTCTTGCCTTGGTTTATAAATGACGCCAATTTTAACATCAATTAAGCGGACGCGACATGTGAAATGACATATTGGATTTACTCAGTGTTATTGATTTCCAATATTCGCTTAGCACGCGATTAGACTAATTAATTAAACATTCGCCATCCAATTGAACGGGATTTGTATACGATATTCATAATATTACGCTTCATAGATTCTCGGTATAAATTATGTAGTATAAACTACCGAAATGTGTGGTTTAAGGGTGAGCGAGGATGTTTAAGGATGATCAATAAATGCAAGGTCCATTTAAGAAGTTAAAAACAATAAGTAGACTTTATTTTACTTCGCCCTCGTGCAATTCACTCAACTCCGTACATACGTCTTACTGAGTCGCTGGTCAGGTCAATTCTGTTCTTTTGCCTTTTTCGAAGAGAGGCTTACACCCTCCACCCAACTCCTCCATCTGTTCATCGTCACACATGCAGCCTCACTCGCACTTTCCATTTTCTCCACTCAGACATACACTTATTGCTAACGGTCATACCGGCGCCTAGCCTCCGACCCTAGCTATCCTAAACCTTAGATTTACGACTTAAACATATCGGCTTTCGCCCTTCATACCATCCTAATATTTAAACCTAACGTAAACTAATTTTTGTCCATATAATACACTCGACACTACATTCGGCCATCCTGCGTTGACATCTGGCCTCAGATGTCGTCCTCATCTTCACTGCAGTTGTCGGAATCACGGTCATCTTTCACGACCCACCTTTTCATGTGATCCGCCGACGTTGATGTCAGTTGTGGGCCTTCGTGTTCGCCCACCTTTTCTACAGCGTACCGGTCGTTTCGCATAACACGTGTCACTCTGTAGGGCCCCAAAAATTTGCCTCGTAGTTTCAGCCCTGGTCCGAACTGGGTTCGTTTAATTGCAACCAGATCGTTTTCTCCGTATTTTTCCGCCACCTTGCGTTTTTTGTTGTAGCTCGCGCGATTCTCTTCTTGGATCTTTGTCATCGGGCCTACGTGGTCTATATGGTACGTATCTAACGGGACATCACCTTTTGCGATAGGGTTCAGGAACCCTTCTTGCCTACCTTGTTTTCTCTCCGCTAGTATACAGTTCACACAATTCGCTAACACTTTCTCTACTTTTTGCCGCATCGCTTTAAACCAAAAGTCTTTGCGGACAATAGCTTCAGTCTTATTCACCCCGAAGTGCCCACGCTCATGTGCCTGGCGCACTACCTGGGTTTGCATACTCTTCGGCACTACAACTAAAACATCATTATCTACTTCCTTATATAATAGATCGTTCCTTATTAAATACCCGTCGGCTTGGTTGCGTGTTGCGGCGTCCAATATTTTCCGCAAGTCGTCATCCTCATTTTGCGCTCTTACCAATCGCGCAATCAAGCCGTCGTCACTTTCAGTTACCAATAACGCACTCGGCAACGGATTACGACTCAAGGCATCCACATGCTGCATACTTTTACCCGGCCTATGGCATACTTCGTAGTCGAACTCCTCCAACAACAAAGCCCATCTGGCTACTCGCACACATAAATCTTTTTTCTTCATCGTCATTGCGAAAGCCTGACAGTCAGTGATAATCTTGAACGGAATTCCCAGAAGGTAAACCCTAAACTTCTTCAAGGCCTTCATAATCGCGAGTACTTCCAGCTCGTAGCTGGTGTACTTTTCCTCGGCCGGTGTCGACTTACCACTGGCATAGTAGACCGGATGGAATCTCCCGTCGTCACTACCCAGTTGCATTAAAATTGCCCCGTACCCTAAACATGATGCATCCGTGTGCAGTTCTGTCTCCGCCCCCACGCGATACAACCTTAGCACGGGCCCGCTACTTAGCGCTGTCTTCAGTGCTTCAAAAGCTTCGATCTCTTGATCCCCGAAACTGAACTTCGCGTCTTTTTTCAGCAATTCCGTTAACGGCCTAGCTATTTTTGCGTACCCTTCAATAAATTTTCTAAAATAACCCGTCAGCCCTAAAAAGCTTTGGACCTTTTTAACGGTTGTCGGCCTGGGAAAATTTGCTACGGCTTTCGTCTTATTCTCGGACGGCTTAATGGTATCTTTTGAAACAATATGCCCTAGATATTCGATTTCCGTTTGCAGAAATCTACACTTACTCCAATTAATTATTAATCCGAATTGACTCGAAACTTCCAACACGAGCCTTAAACGCTCCATAGCTTCTTCTACGTTTTCCGCTAGAATTATCAAGTCGTCCATGTAAACAACTAGATATTTCTTATCAATTAATCCCTTAAAAACCGTCGCCACAAACTTCTGAAAGATAATTGGCGAAATACTTAATCCGAACGGCGTTCTTAAAAATTCGTATTGCCCGTTTGGCGTCACAAAGGCCGTATACTTCTGACTTTCCTCGTCTACCGGTACGTGGAAGAACCCGTTTTTCATGTCTATCGTCGTGAATATTTCCGCGCCCTGCAGAGAGTCTAGCTGGTCTTCGATCAGCGGTAATGGAAAGCGTGGTCTCTCAATTAACTTATTTATTTCGCGATAATCGACGCAGAGTCTCGTCGAGCCGTTTTTTTTCTTTACTAACACTATCGGACTCGCGTATTCTGAATTAGACGGTCTGATGATGCCTTCCTGCATCCATAGCTTTACCAAGTCTTCTACTTCCTTCTTCTCCGACGGTGAGAGCCTTCGTGGCCTACTCGCTATCGGGACATCGTTTTTCAATATTATTTTAGTCTTGATCCCTACGTCTCGCGTCTTTTCCGGCTTGTACTTCTTTATAACCTTACGGATCTCCTCGCGATAATAAGGTTCTTTAACATGGGACAGGTCAACTTCGTCCGCTTGATCAACTACGTTAATTCTGAAAATATGTGGCGAATCTACTTTATCGTCGTCTGTCCTGTCGAGTCTTAAAAATGCCACGATACCTCGTCTTACGCGTAGTTCTACTTGGTCAAGAAAGTCGGTACCTAACAATAGACTGTGCTTTAGAATCGTACTTGAAACTACATGGAACACGACGGGAAACTCGTCGCCATCGACTGTCATATTCTTAGTAAACTCACCCATAGTCGTATTGCCTGTGGAGCCGAAACCTTCGAACTTAAGATTACTATCATGCAAGGCTGGTGACCCTATCTTCTCGTACTCGTCTGATCGTATGAAAGTAAGGTCACTGCCTGTGTCGACTAATGCTACGAACTTATGGTCCTCTAGAGCCACTTCCTTCATGTACTTTTGTTTATTCGGACGCGACACAATGTACGCCTCCTTCGGCTTAGTCGGACACTTTGCCGCGATATGCCCGTAATCGTTGCACTGAAAGCACTTTGTGCCCTTTTCCTTCGCCGGACACTCCGCACCCACATGTTTTTTATCACCACAATTGAAACACCGTTTCACTGGCGTAGCTTCGTCTGTCGTCTTCTTCTTGACACCTTTTCCGTCGGGCCGCTTCGCCCTATCGTCCTTCCGCTGCTCTGCTGGCTTTGACCTCGACTTCATCTCCCTCTTCATGGCTTCGTACTGCTTGAACTTTTCCTTCAACTGTCGAATAGTCTTTGCTCCGTACAACACCGATTTATTCGTTGCCTCGTCTGGTACACCCTGTATGATGTATTGAATCACGGACTGCGTGTCGACATCCGCTTGGGCAGCAATTTCGAGCATCTCATAGATATACTCCTGGGACGTCTCTTCTGCTTTCTTTCTGCGCTGCGACAGCTCCATATGCACCTTGTGGCCACTGACGGCCTCGTCAAACTCTTCTCTTAAAGCTTTTTTAAACTTACCCCATGTTTTTGTACATTTTTCGTGTTTGACGAACAGTTTCGCCGATCCTTTCAACAGTCGCTTGCCGTAGGCAATCTTGTGGACATCAGTCCATTTGCACAATTCAGCCATTTCTTCAAAGTCTTCTAGCCACTGTTTCACACTCATATAATCGTCGCCACTGAACTTTTCGAGAGATTCCTCAACGTCTTTGAACGTTAACAGCGCGCGTTGAGGTGATTCTCGTCTTCTGCGTCGTCTTGCTCGGGCTGGAGCTTCGTCTTCTTCTTCTGAAACTTCTTCATCGTCTTCGTCGTCGTCGGTATCTGCGTCTGGGTTTAATTGGCCGTTGCCGTCTGCGCGGACCTCTTCGTCGTTACCCTCAGCATCATCTTCTTCGTCGTCAACGTCGTCGCCTTCGTCGTCTTCCTCGCCCGGAGCAATGCGTTCCCGTTCTAGCAGCAATGCTGCCCTTAGTCGTGCCTGTAACTCCGGCTTCCTACCGGTCACACGGAGTTGTCGTCGTCTGAGTTCTTCTTTGAGATTGATGACCTTCATCCCTGCAACCCGTTCGTCATTGAGCTCTACTGCGTTGAGTCCTTGTACCACTTGTTCAACCTGGTCGGCCATAATTTACAACTTATTGAACTTAAACTTACACTTTACTTTCTACACTGTCACTTATCACTCGTGTCTTTTCACTTGCCAGTCACTGTCACCGTTCGCTAACTACCCTTATCCCGGTTGAGCCCCCAAAAATGTAGTATAAACTACCGAAATGTGTGGTTTAAGGGTGAGCGAGGATGTTTAAGGATGATCAATAAATGCAAGGTCCATTTAAGAAGTTAAAAACAATAAGTAGACTTTATTTTACTTCGCCCTCGTGCAATTCACTCAACTCCGTACATACGTCTTACTGAGTCGCTGGTCAGGTCAATTCTGTTCTTTTGCCTTTTTCGAAGAGAGGCTTACACCCTCCACCCAACTCCTCCATCTGTTCATCGTCACACATGCAGCCTCACTCGCACTTTCCATTTTCTCCACTCAGACATACACTTATTGCTAACGGTCATACCGGCGCCTAGCCTCCGACCCTAGCTATCCTAAACCTTAGATTTACGACTTAAACATATCGGCTTTCGCCCTTCATACCATCCTAATATTTAAACCTAACGTAAACTAATTTTTGTCCATATAATACACTCGACACTACAATTATATGCGATTAGCAAAACGACGCGGAGTTCACGTTTTAATTCCAGCTTTTATTTCGTCCTGAAAAGAAATAATTTCATCGGCTTAGAACAATTCCGGATCACATATAGTTAATGAAGAAGTCTGTGAGCGATAATAACATAAAAAATGTTTCGATGAAATTAAAAAAATTCCCGAAGGTTGCCCAGAACATATTGAAGATATAGATGTACCTAATTAGCTTTCATCGCCTATCCATTTCCTATCCATTGAGCAAACCAATTTTGGAATCTCACTCCGGATCTATTTTTGTAATTCTTGGTGAAATTCAATGACCCGTGGACTCGGCTGTAACGAATCGATTCCATCTTTCATTCCGCGCGATTTGGTTTTATAAAAAAAAAACCGTTTCACATTTTTTCAGCTTGCTTTATCACTCGGCTAATTAACATTCTCTGTAAATCGTGAAAACAGAATCCTCAGACTCGATGCAATAAATTAACCAAAGTTAACGTTCTTTCGAATAAATTTCAACGAACTTCGCAAATTTTCTTCAGATTTTTATACTGGAAAGTTTGCTGCTATGTCTGCACTAAACCCCCACGAAGACGTCGAGCTCGGAGCGTCAGAGGAACCGTTCGACAGTCAGGGTAAGGGCCCTGAACCAGGTCTTTTATCAGCCCCTAAAAATTGTCTTCATATGGAAAATACGGTTCCATTTTCTCTGAACGTCTGTCATTTTCTTGTTTAGAAGATATTCCAACAGAACTGCCTCGTTCAGAAGGTCAGTTCGCGCTAGTCAGAGATCCGCGGATTCGGCTCTTGGGTTGTCGGACAGCATGGGAAGGTCTTCGTATTCGGACATGGAGTACAGGTTGGTGGTTGGCTTTTTTGAAATCGTTTTATTTATTTTTTTTCCGTTTTTAGTGGGTGGTATGTATTACGGAAAGCTGGAAATGAAGAATCAAACGGGCGGATATTTGGATAGAAAAATATATTCAAACCCATCCCTTATAGAAAAAAAAAGTCGAGCGTTATTTCCTAGAGAATCACTTCCCTCTCTCGTTCAATCCACGAGCTTTGGTATTCATCGATTTCCGCTTTTACTTCGAAATCAAATTGGACCCGTTACGGACAATGCGATGAGCGCATCCCAGAAGTTCGTCGATGATCGCCAGCCCCAAATATCCTGAACCCCAAATCCCCAGTGTCCTGTGATAAACCTTCCGAAACTAATCTAATATTATCTGTTACCAATATTGCGCGGACCTCTCTTCGAAGCAATATTACCTTTGCATGACCTCCGCGTTTTGCAATGATGGAAAAGCAAGAAGAAAAAAAAAAACAAATCTCTAATTACTTCGCGTTAATTTGCGCTCGAAATTGAGGTTTCCCCAAGTTTTCACTCTAAACAGCTTCTGTTATCTTTCAAGCTTCTCTAACACGTTTCTACTGACTTCCCGCAGGGATTGACACTCGACTTAGCTCACCGTGAACAGATTCAAACATGGGAAAAGCTTTATGATATGGTTTACGTACATTCATATCTCCTCGTATAAACTCACGTACCAGTTCAACTCCCGGGCAAACGTAATAAAACCCCGCACTATCACTGGCCGACCTCCAGAATTACTGAGATATCACTTTTCTTCACTACGCTTTGACTACTATATTCACTACTGAACATAAAGCAGAATTTCCTCCCTCGAAACTCCGGACTTGAGATTCTTTTTATTACCACAAGATCTCGACCTCACATGCGTTACAAATTACAATTTGGTCGAATTTTGACCAGCGAATGATTATTCTTTGGCCAAGACTCGAGCTCCGATTCGCATAGAATCAATTATTCGATGAAGATATCAATTCGTATCAAAGAGCACCGGATTTCATTTATATTCGATGAACTTTGGTCAGATTCGTTCCTCGTCCGATCGATTCCTCGGTTCTTTAGTTTTATTTCTTTGACCTTAGACGCATCCTGCATAATACAATATTTCCTCCCGCCCAGATATCATCTCGAGGGAATGGACCTGGCCACTGATTTCCCGAGTATGAGACCGTCGACGATGTCCAGGTATTCGGACATCCCTGTTTCTACGCCAAAGTTCAAAGGTAATGGATGTTACGATCGTGGCGATAAATTCTAGCTCTATGACTATACGTCCTCTTTTTTTCCTCTCTCTCTCTCTCTCTCGATATTTCCCGTTTTATTATCGATAAATCAGGTGGGAGGCTAACAACAGGAACCGCATCCCTGGACAGAAGAGCAATGGTCGATCCTGGCGAGGCTAATAGGATGCCAGTGCTATTCAACAAGTACGCGCTGGACCCCGAAGATGAATTACCGAAGAGTCAACCGTCCAGAGGTCAGATCGATCAACCAATTACCTTTGAATTACCTTAACGATTATTATTCGAAGGGAGATCAGTATTGCTTCCTAAAAGGAGAAACTTCTTTTTCAGAAAGATTAGAGGGAAGCTTGATCAGCTTATGTATATATTATAAAAAATTTAAACTTGATTAGGTTTCTCTAGAGAAATTTTTTTCAGCCGGTTCGAAGAGGCCTGGAAGTGTTAACGACGCGGAAGCTGCAGTTGAGGATCAGAATGGGACAAGCAGTAGAATACGTGGGACCGGATCGCTTCCTCGACATCATCATCTGGCTGTTGAAGCGCCGAATTTTCGACGTCAGCTTTCTCAGCCACCTCCAGAAATACGAGAACCTCAATCATCCCTCAACATCGATATGGATTCTATGAAAAGAAGCATGAGAATGCGACGCGCTCAGAGTTACTACGGGGGTAAGTCTCTCCCCGTTCGATATTTAGATACCAAAAAAATTGGCACAATTCTTGAAATCATTTTTCGTCTGTCTCAGTTATAATGGCTGAAGAGATACCGTTACGGATTTTATCAACTAATGAATAGACTCGATATTAAACTTCGTAGTTTTCGAAGTAATTAATTTTATAATTAAGTCACCAGGGAGTTGATATACATAAACTGCTTTCCTATACCGAGAAATTAATCTGCCTGCGACGGAATTAATAATTCTCTCAGCGACTTTCTGAATGATATAAAAAAAAAAAATACAAAAAGAAGAAAATTTCTTGCGCGGAGCTTATGACCGATAATTATAAGACCTGGTGACCTGATTTCGTATTTTTTCTTGTCATTTCGTTGACGCGAGTATATAGACGTACAGCCGTTTAATCTTATTTCGTTTCGGCGAGCCAGACAGTTTCTTAGTAGGTATAGAGGCACCGAGTCTTGCATTGTCTTGGATTTGCCTTTTAATTTGATTCGACGTTTTCTCGGGCGTGAAATTCAATTAAATCCTGACAATCCAAATTGGGAATAATTGAAAGCTCGGACCTTCGAGGACGAAATTAAACGGGATTCTTATTCTCAGGACGAAGTCACCGCCGCGAGGTACCCTCGCCCCGAATTATGTCGCCCATGGGATTCGCCGTACACAGGCAAATCTACGTCGACGATTTTGACATCGATTACGATTATTACACGGACGACAGCGCGATGCAGGTCCTAAAGCCTGTTCCCATTTGGCTATGCGTCTTCCTCGTAGTCAGCTACATTTTCGGCGGAGCTTTTCTGTTCAGCCGATGGGAAGGGTGGAGCTTTTTCGACTCCGCGTATTTCTGCTTCATAACTTTGACCACGATCGGTAAGAGTGTCGAAAAGTCGATTCAAACCTTTTCGCTGCCTAGAATTATTTCAGAGATGTTTCATTCTTACGTTTAGGTTTCGGTGATCTCGTACCGGAGCACAGACTGAACGCGGAGACCAGCATCGCCCTGTGTTCCCTCTATCTACTATTTGGAATTGCTCTCTTAGCCATGAGCTTCAATCTCGTCCAGGAAGAAGTAATCAACAATGTAAAGAGCGTTGCAAAGATGCTGGGAATCATCAAGGAGGAAGAGGACGACGACGAAGATGAAGATTGAGTTCTTACGAGTGACAATTTTGGGAATCTTCAATCCTTCGGACCCGTGACAAAATTGCACAATCCTCTTCTCCTAGTCGTAGCTATTACTGTACCAACGAAAATAGAAAAGAGAGGAAAGAGATGTAAAGATGTTGAAAATTCTTATTAAGCAATTTGGGAATTTGCAAACACTGTATAAATATAAACGCAGTTAGGCAAAGTATCGTTTGCCTATTCTCTAGCTAGAAATATCATTTTATACTATTAAGCAATTTGATTTATGACAAAGCGAACTTAGCAGCTCTTGGAACTTATAATTCTAACAAACGATAGGAATTTACGGAATATACGTAAGACATAGTCGTGTAATAATGTGTCGTTTATAATAGAACGTGAAACACACCGAAGCATTTAGATCGTATAATATTATCGGTACGTGACTTGGACCAAACCAGCTGCATATATGTGTTTTAATCTTACGAATTCTTGATTCATGTGTTCATTGTTCATTTCATATCACTCTGATTTTCTTGAATAAGAAACTATCCCCTAAATCGTACAGCTACGCCCACGTTTTGTGGTTCGATCGCGGGTCTAAAAATCGAACAGCAAAATTCATCCGATCGAGATGGAACTGATATGAAATTCAGATTCATTGAGAATATTAAATGCCGTGAAACAAATTTAGGCGGAATTTTATAAAAGGAATCATTTTCGGGGTTAAGGCTTCTGTTATTTTGGGCTGAATATTCATATCATGTATAAACATAAGTTTATAATAAAGTAATTGTATTCTACCCCTCGCTAATATTCTTCAATCATGCATATGTCACATTAAAGTTAATTACATTCTGAATAAATAGTACCGCGGGTACGTAGATAGGTAGGAACCCATCCTGCAGCTAGGAATCTCGGCGATTTAAAAATTCATATAGAAAACGTCAATATAGAAACTACAAGCTTTATTTGCAGACATTGAATTCTCCTTTACGTGTCGATCCATCGGGAGAAAAATCGGTTCGTAAAACTACACACATCGAGTCAAAAGCAGGACTGAAAGTGCTCGTTGAAACTATGTGCAATGAGTTCGCTGATTGTGAAAGAAAATAGCGATTATGAAGCAAGCTGTTGAATCGAGAGGGTAGGTAGGTATGATTCGACCCTCGCCGAGTGAATGAAACCGCTTTATTTGTTCCTTTTCAAATTTATTTGTCAAAAAATGACGAGAGGCGTGAGAGTACCGCCTTGACATCTTCCTATTTGCAATTGGGAGCATTGGAGAGAAAAAGAAATAAAATAGAAAGGAAAATTACGATGGGTGAAGAAACTGAAGTGAGCTCGTCCGTTTCTTCGTAATTGAATTTAAAAACTAAATTTCCCCGTGGCTATGGAAGGGTGGGAATTACACCCTTGAGGAAAACTCGCCACGCGTATACCTTTCGATGAATTGATCGCGATACCGAGTTCGAAACGATTCTTATAGTTTTTCACGTAAAGGGATTCGATTGAAGTTGTGCGTTTTTTTTCTAAGGGAGGGAAACGAAAGGGAGATTGTAGCTAATGTAACAAATAAAAATGTTTCAAAAATCAAATCGTTTTTTAATATCAATATTGACGTTCAAATTCTAGGTGAAAATCTGAACTTCTTCTATTTACTAAGCTTTATAACGACTGAATGTAATTGTTTGTGTTTCGAGTATAAGGTATCACGAAATGAACTTCGTCGACAACCCATTCGACGACGTTCTCACGAACGTGTAAAGTTCAGACAAATAGAACTGTTATTAATGAACGTCAATAAACCAGATTCTGCTCGGCTCTGACGCTCCGATTTGTTCTGTGAGAAGGGCTCGGCATATAGGTATTGTAGTTGACGACGTTTTTGCCAACTACTCAGATAAGGTAAATAAGGTCAAGTCTTGCCAGTCTCTCTTCAGTGCTCGGTACGAAAGGTGAATCAGCACCCACCACCCCGAGCGAATACGGTTCCCGGGTAAGTTTCAAGTTTCATTGGTCTAGTACGTGACTGTTTCATTCTCAGGGTGCCGAAACTTGTCGGGAAATTCGCATTTCCAGTAATCGTGAATTTATAATTCACAATCTCGGAGTTATGTCTTCGACGAAGGGCATTTTTGGTATTCGCGGTGGAATAAGTGCAAAATAAAAAATAGGTCGACGACTCGACTATCGCCGGCGGTAATAAATTCCCGCTTTAAAAGCTCCGCTAGAATTCAGGGCTCGATTAGTGACAATAAATTCTTAGCTCTTCTAATATTTATTGTCTACGTATTCGAATTACGGTTCAATTAGTTGATGGGAATTCACACTACGGCCAAAATTAGTTTTCAGAGTCGTTAATATCTTGACAAATTTTCATTAAACTAATTGCAGTTTTCGATATTAATTAGACCGTTTCGACGTACTATAAAAATATTTAGCGGATGGATAGATAACCGAGCTTCATTATTCTCTATCGCGAAATTTTGCAAAAGCAATAAACGCCCAGTCGTCCACGAGCCTGGGATACGCTTTGGTGCAAATCCCACGTATCTATGCATACGCATACGTATGTATACGACGTATGAATAAATACACTTAATTTCACACCTTTCGACGATAAAGGAGTAGATACAGAACGTTAATCCAATATAAGGCAAGAGCTTGGCTGGACAAATGTTTGTCGTTGCAGAACGTTACGGTGGATTGCAAGTCTAGGCTGCAAGAAACATCTAGAGCTACGCTACTCGCTCTTGTAGATAGAAATAGTTATAGCCTTGTAAGCATTTGTCTAGGTTACCGTGAAAGCTGCTTCACTCTGCCCAGCTACGCTTCGTTCTACTTTTCTCTGTAGAAACCGTGTTATTTTTTTTTTTTCTACTTTTTTTTTCATTCATTTTGTCATCTCAGTTTTCCCCGGCTTTTCTTATCACTCGCCAAGTCTCACGCGGTCTTCGTCCACCCGGATAAAAGTTGTACTCGTAATTCGAAATTTCGCTACGGCATTTTCGGCCCAAAAATTTATAACGACGAATCGTTCAACCCCTAAGCCCATGCGCGAAACTTCTCCGAACTGTTTGCCGACTGAGAATGAAGCTCGACTCAAGTCGGTTTTTCGGAAAAGGTGGAAAATCGATGACGCTGGTTCCCGCTAACGGAGTTATATTCGGATATAAGATAATGCGAGTAAGTCTCGTCGCTAGGGTGGGGAGTAATTTCATTTTCAGATTCTTTTTTCCACTTGAAAATTAATTTAACGGTTCAACAATTGGAGAAGATGATGTAATCAGTAGGTAGCAACAAACTGGAGAGTTCTGCGAACGGAATGGGTGAATTCTGTTATATACATCGGTGTGGGCGTAATGGTGTTTACGAATAAAGCGAGGAAACACCAAAATCGATTAATTCTTTATTCTTTTTTTAAACTTCACGTGCCCCAACGAAGTACGAATCGAAAACCGGGTTCCGTATGAAAAAAAAATCACTTCTTCTCCGAGGATGTGCTTTTTCGGGTTCCGAATAAACTCCCAACTGACGTAATGAGAGGGCAGTCTCTCCCCGGGAGTTCGATAACCCTGGTAGCAGAGGCGCGTTATTTTTTCGTTAAAATCGTAAAGTCTGTGATGCCGAGAGCGAGTATTATTGGATCCTGAATGACGTCACAACGCGGAACCTACGTCACTACAGTCCGTCACAACTTGAGCTTTACTTTAGGTAAATTTCGCGACTTTTTTCCTGCCATTTCTTGGGTAAAATACCATTCGGCATATCGGCAAGTCTTCTTCCTGATTTTAATTAAACCGAGCTGCTCAGGGGTGGTAATTGAATCGCAAGTTCAGACGACACGCGTGGGACATACTCGAGCTTATGTCATCTGATTTCCGGATTTAAAACGTCAGAAACAACCGAGGGAAACGATTTTTAGTAAACGTTTGCCTCGCCTCACGTGGTCGCTTAAAAATAGCAGGATCTAGGTCAATGTCGAGACTAGATTCTTGCTCTGCTTCTTTCGAATGATTTCCCGGGGATTATGGAGATGTCTGTCCCGCACGTTCATCGAAATTGTAGTTCTACATAAATCTGGCAAAAAAAAAAGAAAAATATATAAATAAAATAAAAAAATCGATTTTCAAATTAATTGCAGAGGATTACGGTACAGATTACCCGTAATTCGGCTCAGAATCAATCCCGCGTGTTTAAAATCGGAAATTTTGTCCGGTAAAAGTTCACTTCTGTGTAAATAGACGTTAGCGAATGATGAGCTTTCGACGTATGTGGGGTGGGTGTACGGATACATGTACGGTACACGTACATACATATGTGCACAAGTCTCATCGTTGAGGATTTTAACGACCGTAGCGAGGCGAGGCGAGGCGAGGCGAGGCTGGAGATTAATTAAACGAATCAGTGTTAATTTCGTGACCAAACACCGTGCCTTGGTTGAAACTATTTGTGGACAGTCCCTCGACGTTTAATCGGCAAACAGGCTGCTTTGATGTGCAATTTCAGTAAATTTTTTTTACGCAAACGCGTCCCGAACGAGAATTAACGACCCCTTGACCGTTTAAATTCTCTCTCCTGCAACCAGAAATTCAAAACTCCGATTACAAAAGCAGAATCCCTTTTGTGGTCTGGGCTCAGGCCAAGTTTGCTAACGACTCGAGTCTGTAATTATATAAAATACATTTTTACAAAAACTTTCTCGCGTTTATTTTACTTTAGCTACACACGGAGGGAAATATGGCTCACTCGCAAAAATTGGAACACACGATTTCCCGAAACATATATATGGTTCGTGAATGATTATACTATCCAGATTTGCAAACATCGAGAAGCTGCGCGGATTCGGTCTAGTTTCATATTTGAAACCAAGTTCTCGCCTTTCGTAGATCCGAAAAGTCTGGAAATTCCCATGAACGTGTCATTCAGAAACACCGGCGAGTCCCCGTAATTTGTCGAGCAAAATTTTCGATTGCGAAGTGCTTTTTTCGAAGAGATCGCGAAGGCTGGTTTTATATTTCGGAGCTAGGAGAGACTAGAATTTTTTTTTTTTTTTTTTTTTTCGGGAACCCGGTGATCCATCTTCGCACGTTTTACCCTACATACAATATTAGAGGACCTTCTATTTGCGACCCAGCGACGAGGCCTGTTGGCATGGGCTGACTACCTTTGCATGCGTGAATGATAGTTACAAATGGTTATTTTAGGAAAACTGATGTTATAAGCTCGAAGAAGAAATTATTAAACATTCTGTCGTCTTCAATCCTTATATTTCCTTCAACGATTCTAACGAGCAGCATCTAGCTCACATAAGTTTCCAAATTTCGAGCAAGCTGAATCACATCGAAAGGAGGTTCTCACGATTGCAAAAAGCATCGCAACGATTCTTAGTCGCGGTCAAATTTTCATGAAAAATATCCTAACTTGTATTTCTTTTTTAGCAGCCGTTTTCGATAAATTATCTTATATGGTTAATTTAGGGTGTTTCATTTGAAACGACTATTTTTTTTTTCGCTGACACCCTGAAATATTGTTCGAAACATCGAAAAAAAAGTTCCCTCGAAATTCGAGCCCTTAATATTAATATTAAGTACTTCCTTTTTCATTTTGAATTCTTCCCATTTGAAAAGCATGTATTTCAAATAATTTTTTCTTTCAATTTCTATATCTTGGCCGGGTTTTGAGCTATCATATTGAAAACTATCGTCATTTGTAGAGTGTTTGACGCTCTTTGAAAGAGCCTATAACAATTTTACTCTGACTCGATTCGTTTTGATTGCATCAGCGCGGAAAGTCAGTTTTCGACTTTTTTTACACATTTTTGAAATCAGAGCGGATCGAATCAGAGTAAAATTGTTACAGGCTCTTTCAAAGAGCGTCAAACACTCTACAAATGACGATAGTTTTCAATGCGATAGCTCGAAACCCGGCCAAGATATAGAAATTTAAAAAAAAATGATTTGAAATACATGCTTTTTAAATGGGAAAAATTCAAAATCAAAAAGGAAGACCTTAATATTAATATTAAGGGGTCAAATTTCGAGGGAATTTTTTTTTCGATGTTTCGAACAATCTTTCAGGGTGTCAGCGAGAAAAAAATAGTCGTTCCAAATGAAACACCCCAATGGTTATATTTTCTAATCTTCAAAGTTTTAGTTATCAATTCCATAGAGTTGTGGTAATCGAGTATGTGTAGGTAAACGAGTATCTATTCCCGTGACTGGTGGGCGAAGAAATGTTCATCTGCAAATAGCGATTTGCACAATTCTAATTCGGGTCAAATTTAGCATAGCGTGCAGCGTAACAGCGTAACACCGTACGCGATAGTTGTGTCAAGGGGTGCTGAACCCCTAGCAACGAATTTTCCGGAGTAAGTTTTCGACATCGTAACCTAACCCACCACGTGTTACTAGCATTACCATAACCAGCTTACACCCCTATTGTACTCACTGTGGCACTGCATGGGAAACTAACTAGCCGGACAAGGAGCTGCTTGTCCACTCGGTCTGTTTGTTTTTGAATTTGGTTAAATACTGGACACTGTATGAGAAAGGGAAAAGGATTCGCGGACCTGCAAGTGCGCGAAAGTTTCACAGGCGAATTCAGCTTACAGGATGAAGCGCAGAGTCTGCAAGAGTCGATTCCCTCCTATTTCAATCCTTTGATGTTCAGTTTCGCGAGCTTTGGGTGGGTTCAAATTTTAGGAATCGTCCATAAGACGAATTTTATGGGTTGTCTTCAATAAAAGCAGTTTTTCTTAGACTTTGAGGATCTTGGAAAATTGGGATGAAGACAATTTGAAGGAAATCAAGCTTCGGCCCATTTTCAAGTTCGGAATAATAACTGCCTTCGATTGATCAGTGTTTCACTTAAATAGGGGTTCTGATTTTCCACTCGATATTTTTGTTATGTTAAAATTTTCAGTTTTCAAGACCAACAACGAAGTTTATTTATTTTTATCTCAAGTCAACTTTCGCTCAGTCCGTTCGCTGGATCTCTAGGGGTGAGTTTTCGCATTATTGAACAATCCCTTTCCTCCGATCACAGTATTTTTGAAACAGTGAATGTATAGAGGGGAAAAGAATAGCGTGAAGCTTTGAAATTTTTTCAACATTATATATCTGGTAGTTTGTTTCATATGGAAATAAAGTCTCTCTATTCATACTTCCTCCATTGAAAGGGGAGTTTTTTCTCTTTACTTATTGCTAGTCGATGCCATACTTTTCACCGTTTTCTTTTTTCGAAAAAGTCGCGTCCCCAGCATTTACTAATATTCAAATCGATTCGATTGCGACAAAAACTAAGCTCTGTATTCATCCGTTCTCGTTTCTTCGCCCTTAAAGAGAAAAAAAAAAAAAAACGGAAAAGAAGAAAAGCCAACAAAAAAACACACATAAAAATGTGTACGAAACGAAGGGTTGGAACGGGGTTGAAAAGACAGCCGAATAAAAAAGTCAAGCAAGCTTACTGATAAATTGCTCGTCAGAGTTTCTCGCCCTCTATACTTGTTCCAGACTTTGTTCTCGCAGATTCATCCCTTCGATAAAATTGACCAAGTTGACAGAACTTCGAATCTCAATTAGACAATATTTCATCACGGACAACTAATTAACACTCATCGACATATCGTCACTTGATTAACTATTCTACGAGTTCTCTGAGAAGTTTCGAACTATTGACACCATAACTTTGAAACATTATTACCTAATACTAAAGTTCACGATCAGTTCGATGTGTTGAATTTTCATTTTGGAATCCAGATACGGTCTCATCGATCACTGGGAATGAATAATTCTATAAATGAATGTGGAATCATTTGAATTGATAATTGAATTTGGAATTAACTGCAAATTTCATCTCCTTCGCAAAAAACGTTTAACTAATAGCAGATGGCTACATACTTTGGTATAACACGGTTTTACCCCTTTGAAAGGTCTGGGAAGCTGGATATTCATTGTTCACCTCCTCCGGAGTGAATGATGACTGGAACGACACGTATTCCATTAGGGTCAAAATTTCGCAATATTGTTTTCTCGGTTTGTGGGGAATAGCAGGATGTGTAGATGGCTGCGTACGTGAAGGACATCTGCAGGAGTTCTCATAGGATTCCAAATTTCGATAATCACATATCAAATTCGCGACAATAAGTGTTTATCCGAGCGTAATTCATGCACTTTATACACATATGTATAGCTTGGTGAGATTCCATTCGATCGAATTCGATGTTGATACTATTCTGTCCACGAGAAATATCGCTGGCTCAATTTTGACAAATTATTTTCCACATTTCGAACCGAACATTTCCTCGTCTGATTCGCGCTCGCGAAACTATCTACAAGTAAAATCCACAGGTTTTGAAATCGTAAATATCGAGGGAAATAAAATTGCGTCAAAAATAGCGATAAAAATCAACTAAACTTCGCGCAGAGTTTAATACTGCACGTTTCGCTATTCATAACAAGATTTCCGATGTCCCTTTAAATCATACGAATCATATTCGCAATTTCAATAATCTCTTCATTGAAATCCCGTTTTTATTCTGAATTTCAGACGTTTTTTGCTGTGAATCTGTTCCTCGAATGGTTGTATTTGAGAATTCCTTTTCAACGCCAAAAATTTGGTAATCATCGATCGTATCTGACATTAGGGTAAAATTAACCAAATCCATATACACAGACAGCGAGCGTCTGTCGTCGTCGAAATCGGTGAAACGTGCTGAAATTTTATTTAAAGTATCAAAACCTGAGCCAAATGGATTTTCTATGCAGAAATGATATTCGCAACTCTGCGAAGATTGATTTTGACTATCTTGCGGCCTGTGGAAATAAGTCTATTACGACCCAGCCCGCGGGTCTTAGAAGCTGGAAATATACGCATGTGTCGAGTTGAGAACCGCCGAAAGTCGGGCAGCCGAGGGACAGGCAATCAAAATGATTAATTAGTGCTAGACTCCTGGCGTAACGTGACGTAACGTATGTGTGGCTGTGCGGTGTCACTCATGACGCGGAAACGGGAGTATGGGACTTTGGGAGAGGAGACGACGGAGAGGATTTCAAACTCTACATTGCTCGCGGTGGATTCCTCAGGCAGCTGTTTAACCCGGTCTGCGACGAGTTCGTCTAACTAGTGTTCTAGTGCCGACGACCGATTCTGCCAAGATCGACGCTTGGGTCCTGAATCTATGCGAACTTTAATCCCCGAATGGATTTCCGGGGTTGTAGTGTCTGCGAAAATCTTTAAATCCTGGAAATATTCTGACCGAGTGAAGTCTCGTCGCTTTTCACGGTTCCAAGAAAAGCTAGAATCGTGTGGCCGAGATTTGGTGAATTTTATACATTTTTGTCGTATTCTGATCTGCGAGCTTTTAAGTCCACGCCAAATCGACCACTTTTGAGCCCGACCCCTTTCGATTTGGCTGAAACTTTTTTATTTTTTTCTAGAATTTTTTCAAATTTTTTTAACCAATTGAAAAAAATGGCTTTTTTTTCAAATAGCCATAACTTTTTCAAAAATTGACTCATCGGGACGTTTTTTTTTTTGAAAATTGTTGGTTTTTGAATGTACTTTTCAAAAAAAAAAAAAAACAGAAAAACATTATTCAGACCTATCTTCAACGTTTTTTTTTTAAATTTTCAGAAAAAAACGAAAATTTCTCGTTGATGACCATTTTTAATTTTTCTTTTCTTTTTCTTAGAAAAAACTTTGACATTTTCTGCAAATTCTCTGAAATTGGCAGAGTGGTGTTTTTTCGTTTTCTAATTTTTTTTAATCAATTGAAAATTTTTTTTTTGTCAATTCAGTTTATTTCTTATAATACCATTCTGGGGATTTTTAAGGATGTACAAAGAACCTTGAACTTTGAAGAAAAAATAATAATAATAATAATAATAATAGAGAGTAGTAATCATCGAAAAAATTTCAATTTTTTTTTTCAATCGATTTAAAAAAAAAATAGAAAACGAAAAAACACCACTTTGCCAATTTCAAAGAATTCGCAGAAAATCTCAAAGTTTTTTCTAAGAAAAAGAAAAAAAAAATCGACCGCGATCGGAACAGCTAGCGAGAACGCGGGGGAGTGCCGCTCGGCACTCAGCTGCGGGGAAACACGGTGGTGGAGGCGATTCCCGCCACCCCCAAGAGCCTGCGAATCGCGTTCCGCCCGAAGAATCCTCGAGGATCACCCTTAGCGAATTTGAAGTTTCGCGCGTAGTGCGGCCGACCGCCATGTACGGCGATCTCGCGTTCGATAGGCAGATCGATAATCGCCTAATTACCGAGGGTGCGCGATACCGGCGCCATGCGGTCTCGTAAGATCACTCCGCCTTACGCCGGCGTTGTAAGTGGTCGGAGGGAGTAGTTTTCGCGTGAATCTTTTCGTGTGAGCTAGAAAAGCATTGTGTGGTTGTGTTCGAGCCTCCTAGGGATATCCACATCGATAGAGAAGATGGATTTCGCCTACGAAACGCAGGAATTCCTGAGGTGACTGGAAAGCGGTAAGCGTTTGCGAATTTTACCCAGGTTCTGATTTGAATCCGGCAACGCCGGCCGCCATCTTGCCTCTAGCAAAGCTACGAGGCTTTTTGGTATCTTTGGGATTCGAATAAAGACGAACCCCGAGTCGGTAGGCCGTCGCCAGTGTCCCGGTAATAATAGAGAGAATTTCGCGTTTCGTTTTGAATTTAGTTTGATCAGTTTGATTTACTTTAGTCGAGAATCTGTCGGATCTAGTCTCGGTATCCCGCAGACGAGTGCGAGAGAGACACGAGTACGTCAGTGTCGCTCTCTCTGTTCCTCCTGCGAGGAGAGTCAGACCAGGCGCGAGCCTGCTTGGTTTTTTTGTCTTCGACGATTAATTTCGAATTTCGGTTCGCGTATAGCGGCAGAGTTAGGTTCAGTTAGTGTTAAGGGGGAATATGCACCTGGAAACGAAAAAAAAAGGTGATTTTTGAGAATTTTTGTCAGGGAAACTATTGGAATTATTGGATCGGGGTTTTTTCTAGTTGAAAATATACAGTTTCAAGAATGTTTTCAATTTTTTTTATTCCGAAATGTTGCAAATTCACGGAGTACTGGAGTCGTCTAAGTAGCGCCGTGAAAAAATCTGCCGACGCGGTACCCAGCGGCGATTCGTCAAAAAACATGTGAAACAAAAAATCAAACAGGATGATAAAATAGATACTACTATCTTGTCTTTGTCATAGCGGATTTGAAAAATATCGATTTTTGACAAAATGGCGGACGCTTGAACTCAACGTAGCGATTTTCGAGAAAAAATTCGTTCATATTTTGCAAAAAAAAAAAACTAAGAATCGGAAAAAAAAATCCTATGACAAGTACTAGATATTTATGTACACAATAACCACAAAAAATTTCAAGTTAATCGGTTCAGTGGTTTTCGAGATATTTTGGGTACCAGTTTGAAAAACGCTGTTTTGAAAAAAAAGCGTTTGAAAATTTTGGGATGGATAAATCATGGAATTTGTTCAACTCACACAGAGTCGTCGACACCAGCTTCATAATATAGGTTCCCTGGAATTTTTGAAATTTTTAAACTCTGAGAAAATCTAAAAATTGAAACACCGATGTTTCGGACCCTGCTAGGTGTATAATTCCCCCTTAAGTATAATCAGTAAATCGCTAATTCGCGAAGAAGCCTAGCCTCTCGTAGGTTCGCCGGTCGCCTATACACGACCGACGGCCTATTCATTGTCATTAATTTATGTTAGTAGAATTTGTGTTATTATTTATGAACGCTTCGCGGTATTGAGGCTACCTGTCAATCGTATTTTTGTTCCGCGAGGTGGGTATACTGATTTGACGAGTTAATTGTTAGCTCATTATTTTTCGTTGTTATTGCTGTCCTACGCGGAAGCCAGTGTTTTTGTATTGTAATTGCAAAACTCGCAAATCGAGGCGACGCCGCCTTTACACGGTCTGCAGCCGACTAGTACCCGAGGGGGAGTACCCCCGGGTAAATATATACTTATGTATATTTCGATTGCATTCTACGTTTTTATCGATTCAATATTGACGGGGGACATATTTTCACCCTCGACGAATCTGGCTTTAAAAATAATATAACGCAAGGGGTAAACGCGACTCTGTGTACGAATTCTATCCTCATTAAACGGAGACAACGAAATATCGGTGGAAATGGAATATCGTGTCGAAGAATAGTTTCAAAGAAATAATTTAGTCAGACGCGAATACCGTTTCTTTGGAATCGATCGATTTTTTCTCCCAATGTAGGTGAGGAGGATTCAAGGGAGTTACACACCCTGAAATAATTTTTTCAAATCACTCCTAAGCTTCGAAGAAATATTCTATCGACTCAGTCTTTCCGCAACCGATTTCTAGTGTTTTGAAATATAATTAAAAATTATTTTGAAATTTTATGTACGTCGACTCGCAGAGATTGAGTCTATCGAAGAAAATCGTTCATCGAAACTTCTTTCAGTTGCGAAGAAACTGAGTCGATGGAATATATATCTTCACCCCTAAAAAACCCTTTAACATTTTTTTCACTATTCGGCCTGAAAACCATGTTTTATATTTTAGTCTATTTTTATTATGAATCTTTTCCACCGTCGCTACGAATCTTCTTCCAACTCGGCTCTCGAGTTTTATAGTCGAAGAAGAGATGCAAGTTCGAAGTAAATCGTTTGAAGGACCGGAGCAGAATTTAGGACGTTGAATATCGCGTGGAAGAAGTAACTTTCGGGTTTATTGTCGGAACGAATCGAAGAAGATAAAATAAGCCGTTGTTTTATCGTTAGAATAGCAAAGTTCCTAGGTAGAAAAAGATCGCGTTGCACCTGATGCCCTGATCACTCGTAAAAGTTTCTTCTCTGATACCAATCTGGTTTCATACGTGGCGCGAATCTATAACAAGATGCAAAAGGACAATGATCGTGACAATGGTTAGATAAACAACTGACGATTGCGGTGGCGGGTGCATTGTCAAAACTGGAATCGAGGGAAAGACACTAAAACAGAATAGCGAAAGGATCGCAATTCCAGACTGCAGCGACTCGCATTTACCATAATAAATGTACGTACATGGATACATGTATGTACCTACGTACACCTATGTCTCACAGGAGTTTCTATGACAAGTGCAAACTCGCTGCTGTGTAGGTACTCGCGATAAAACGTGACCAACACAAAGTGTCTCGGTAGTACAGTTACACCTGCGGTACCAGATAGAAGATTTGGCTTTGAATTAATCTGCGCGAGATTTCTTTGTACTTGCTCAACCTTTTATGATATAAATGCACCGGAACGGTCCTTGAAAAGGACTTGAAACGGGGAAGTTTAAATCGTTTGAAAACCTCGTCATCTCCGAGGGTACGAATATATTTCAATCATTCCGAAGTTGATCGAAACTCGAAATAACATCGACGAAAGGTTTTTCACATTCGTCTGATTTCAAGATCGCGAAATACTATTAGAGTCGCGTATCTATGCGAGTAGGAACAGATTTTAAAGGATTCCTTATTCTTGAGAGGAAAATTGCGGCCCGGTACGAAGCGGTTGATTTTATGCTAATTTTTAGCAAGATCAGAACGCCTGTTTGACGGTACGGAGCACGGGGTCTTTTCAGCCTCCTCTCTTCTCTGCTCTCTGCTCTCTGCTATCTGCTCTCTGTTCAATCCTTTATCTCACCATCCTGGATAGGTCCGTCTGTCCGCGGTCTGTCTTTCTCTACAAGCAAAGCCTCGAAGTGGAATGGCATTGCCCGCGTCTGACAGCCTAGCAGACAGACGAGAGCACGGACTGAACAAATATTTTACTTGCATCGCTTGACGAGCATTTATCTTCTAAATCCAGGAAAAACCTGCGGATCTGTACCTCGCGGGTTTCTCTCGTTTTTTTTTTCTGTTTTTTTTTTTCATTATATACCTACCTTTTTCAAACTTTGTTCACTTCCTTTTTTCAAGGCTCCTTCGTAGCCTCTCGCTCCACCTATACTACGGCCACGCGGCTTTTACATCTCTTTCAAAATGATCCTTAAGCCCGGATTATAAAACACTCAAATTAAATGAATATATGAATTAGTGGAACGAGGAATAATCAACGAATATGACGAAACCGAGCCCCCGGAAGGGAGAGAATGAAAAATTTCAATTACTTCGCTTCAAACGCATTCGCAAAAGCCCCAAAAATTTGAAAGATTCTGATTTTTAAAATGTTAAAAAAAATTCCTTCGTTCTTCCAAAAAAAAAAAAAAAAAAATGGACGAGTTTAATTCTCTGCGGTTGGATGCAGATTTTTTTTATTTTTTACTTATATTTGAAATGTTGTCCACGTATCTAGGTGGGGAAAACGGGGCTTCGTTACGTCGGACATTTTAATTAATCCGCAAATGGGTGCGACTTCAGTTCCCCTCAATTCTCTTTCGTACATTAGCACGTCTAAATTACACGTGGTACGATAATAACCACGTGGCGGTATGTTAATCACCTGTGAGACATCCTCTCACTCTTCGGAATCGCTTCATTCGGCTCGATTCCAGTCATTTTGCAACATTACGTGAACAACGCCTGAAGCGGGTGTGATACATGTGTTTGCAAATTGCTCTGTCTCCCTAATCTCGCAGCTACCGGTATCTGGAGATAAGAATCTGGTGTAAAAATTTTGGGGGAACGATGGCGGTCCGTTGAACCGGAAAATCTTTCGCAGCATCTTCGATTTTACTTACAGGAATATAAAAGTTAGAGGACATTAGTTCGCCTGCGAAGCATATATACGGAATGGATTTTATTCAATATCAAATCGATTTGTGGATCGAGGGTAAACCCAGATGATACATCAACGATAAGAACATGGAAATTAAAAAAAAAGCTTTCATCGCGATGATCGATAATGCGATTTATATTCCCGTTGCTGATAGAGGTGCATAAAACCTGATAGAATGAAAAATGAGGGCCTCGTCTATCGAATGAGAGATTTTCATTAAGCCGACCAAGATGATCCAAGAATTGATTGGTAAGAGAGAAAAAAAAATGAAGAGGTTTTGGTAATCTGAAAAACGACTCGTATTACGCTTTCGATTGTGAAATAGATTCGCGATGATATCCGACGTGTGTTAACAGATAATAATTGAATGATATCATCCGCGCGGACTCATGATTATTCATGGGGGTTAATTTTACCAGGTTCTTCGTTACAATGAAAAGTTATTTCGACGCGTATTGCGCGAAGGGGAGGTCGGATGGTGTATGAAACGCACCGGTAGCTGTATTAGAATTTTTAATTTTTTGTGGAAAAAAGAGCGAGCAAGCAGGCCGCGAAGCGTCGTCGGCGAGTCAAAGGTAGCTGGACCCTTGAGATTCAAATTTTCAATCAAATAACAAGTTTAGATTATTTTTCACCGAGAGTCTCTTGGCCTCAAGTGGATGAGAGCGCTTGCACAAACGCCTCACGCTGCTGTAGTTAATTAGTTAATTACAGAATCGTAGTTACGAACACGATTCCGTATTTTGATCAGAGATTTCGAGTATCTGGAATGGAATCAAAGCGAAGAATCTTTTATTTTTATTTTTATCATTCTGTGTAAACGGAGATGAACAAATAAAATCAAAACTCGTTGCAGTATGCCGAGAAAAATATATACCTATATACGATACACAGACATCTCAAATATTTACTCAAATCATCCAACGTTATGGAAACACGGGTAATTTTTCTCCCCTTTTTTTTTTTTTTCATTTCTTATTTCCCAGTTATTTATTTAGTTATTTCAATTCACTACGCCTTACGAATTTTTCTTCAGGGTTCAAAAATTCTCACGGTACCCAGCGAGGTGAGATTACGCGATATCTCTCCCATCCCAGAAGGAAAATACGAGCCCTTAACCTTTCGGCAATGGATCGTCTAGGCGCCGTTCTATTCTTCATCTGGTCGAGCAAATTTGTTCATAAAATAAAACGTGCACACATACGTGGACGAATTTCGCTAGCCGATTTCTTCGCGAACTTTGAGACAGATTTTTAAACACGTGATCCACGCTGGTCCAGTGGATTCCATGCTTACATCTTACATCGCTTCTGTATAAAATAGTATTGTATCAGTTTCTTTTTATACGACAATTTCCATCGGTTATTTCCGATCTATGGTCGATTTTCCCTTATAGATAACCGTAACAATAATCGTAAACGTATTATTCTCTTTTTTTTTCATCCCCCTCGAAGTTTCGACGAGTAGCACTTCGCTTTATTTATTTTTATTACCCTCCGCGTCTTCTACACTTCGACAACGCATCATCGAATCGCGACATCGAAATTATTGCTCGTATACCTAATTGAAATCGTGTCAAAAAAAATTGGACACGATTTTTCAACCGCCGATTCACTTTCTATTTCTCGATTCATAGAACGAATCGATCATACATAGCTTCATGTCTATGATATATGTACGTATAGCTGAATACATTGCTGGGGGAACGATTTGAGGGCGAAATACTGAAGGGAAATCCCAAAGCTTTACGAAGTTACCGCGTAAAGTTACCGACGATCCTTTAACCTTTTCATCCTTTGGTTATATTATATTTTCCGAACTAAACGGAGGGTATCGAGAACCAGTAAGAATTGAACGAACGAAATTGAAATTTTTATTTCACCAGTTCCTCGCCATAATAATTTCGATACAATTTTACGGTATACCGTCAAGTTATGAGGGACACCTCGTTTGACAGGGGATTGTAAAGGCTAAGCTATCTTTACCGAGAATAGGGACTTCGGGAAACGATGCTGCCTTTATCCAATTTTCTTATCTCCCATATATTTTCTACGATTCGGAAAAAGGAATTTGTCAAAATTTTTCAAAGAGAAGAGGAACACTTTCTTCCGCGATATAACTCCATCGACTCTCGAATCGAGTTTTTCTGTTTCAAACAGTTTTATCGAATTCCAAAAATCAATTTATTCGCAAATATTGGTAATTTATTTCACAGCTACGATTTTTTAGGAGTTTCGGTCATATTTCTGAGTAAAAGTCATTCGACGAAACCGAACTGGTTTCCTACGAATCGGAATAGCTGTTCGCTTTGCTTTCGGAAATTTAGCGTCTCTCGCGTTTTTCACGCATTCGTGGCTGACGAAGTCTGGCTGGCAAAATCTAGCCACGGATCTCGACGGGTTCTTTGCACTGATCTAAACGCAAAGGAAACCCAAAAGTTAAGCTTCGTACCCGAGATCAAAGCCCGGGATTTCGAGGGCCTATGTTTGCAGAGACGCATACGTATCGCGCACGTAAATACTCAAAAGCATATTTACCACTCTTCAATCATCAGGACGTACCATTTTTCTCATTTATGACACCAAAACTGAAATCCTAACTCTCGGAAGATTGATTTTTCAAATAAATACCAGCCACCACTTTCAAGTATTGAAGATTGTCAATCACCCGTGAAAACCTATGGGCCTCACGGTTACGGCGAAGTCCTTTGAAACGTGACGAGAATTTTGACTTTCTTTGAAATCTGTGAAATCAAATGATTCGAAATCCTTCAAGTATTTCGAAAACTCTGAAATCACCCGAAACCCTTTAGGATCATTGATCGACGTCCTCGGAGTATTTCAAAAGTCATTTGGAAAACTCTAAAATTCATTGAAAAGCTGATTCTGCAACGATGAGAAGATCTTCGAGTGTCGTTCGCACGGTCGAGCCACGATAGAACAGACGGATAATAAATCTTGAGATTTTGGTGTTTATTTTTGTCCGTCAAGAGTGTAATTGGCACTTACTGCCGTTCCATAAGCTCCTCTTCCCCTAAATCCTCACCATACGGGTTTATCTAGGATTTTTATAGTTCGTTAGGTCGGCGAACGATCGGTTGGAAGAGCGGGACAACGAACAGCCTCTTCTTCACGTTGTCGGCTTTCCTACAGCGAAGCTTTATTCACAACCTCTGTCCCTCCGGTCTATAAATATTTACAATTCAGCCGGTGGTCCGACCAGGAGATCATCTAGTCTTCTAGCCGACAAAGCTTTTCTATACCAGGCTCACCGTCTAAAACTGAGGCAAATATAACCGTTCTTGAAAATTTCGAGTGAGCAAAAAGTTCACGAAAATCTCACAGCTTTTTCCCAATTTTTTTCACCCAAACTTGTCTCGATTCTCGTCCGAAAGACATCGGAATCGGGCAAAAGGCACACGTCTCTTTGCTCCAGGACGAGGTAGACAGGATTTTGGAGAACGAGGTACAGTGGCGACTCACGATTCGTACCAAGCTCGAATCTAACGCAAGTCGGCAGCTAAACTCCAGTATATTTAGCTGCCCGTCTCTCGTGGTTATTTTCGTTAGTGTGTCGCGTCGAGTCGGCCGTTCGGCTCACGGGCTGGCTAACGAACGAAAGGAACCGCAGTAAGAATCGGGTCTTTATCGTGCATCTGGCTCCTTGCGGGTCTTGGGCTGAAATAGAAACTGTCTAATTTAAAAGAGGAATTATTTTCACTTGAAATGGTCCAACTTGCGAGACCTTCTTCACTGTGAGGTGTGCCATGCCTTCGACTTCAAAGTGTTTCAAAACGGGACAGACTTCTGCCGGCCTTGCGGAGTGCCATTCGTCATAACGCCGATCTAGCGATATAACCGCGATTCGAAATTTTCCCGATTATTCAAAAAAAAACAAATTTCGGATACTCTGATATAAAATTCAGGTTCATCGATCAAGCGATTGTCCTCTGCTATCCGAGCAGTTGCAGTGTGCAGATTTTTTCTGAAAGAAAGAAATTCCGAATCAGTGAACTTCTGGCTTGATATCGAGTCCGTCATCCGTGCTCATCTGTCATCTACTTTGGGCAGCAAATACGCGTGGATCTACGGTAAGTTTTGGTCTGATCAGACTTTGAAGTGTTCGTGTGTATCATGGTCGGGTCGTTTCCGGAAAAGCCATAAATTCCCATACATCGTACCGTCTTGGGGTGAGACAGATGTCAATTTCACCGATAAACTAAAGACCAATAGAAAAAATGAGAAGAACATGACGTGAAATATCATCAGAGGGGTTGAAAATTGACGTAGAATTTCCAGGACTGGGTTCCCAAATCCTGATCGCGATCTCTTCCATTAGAGGCCACATTTTCTCTCCTCGCAGAGATAGGAAATTGAAAAGTTCTCTCCCGGTGGCTGGTTTTGTAACATAGATCGATATTTTTGGTAGCGCAATCGTCCAAGTGGACAAACTTCTTCGCTTATCATTCGGAGCTATGTTTTTTCAAACGATATTTGACAGTCGTCAAGGGACACTCGGTTGTAGAACTGTAACATGAACAACTGTAGTACCGATTCCACCGATCGACTAGTGAAAACTTTGCGTTATAAAAACGCTGGCACACTATACGCCCGAGGTTTAAAATGTTTGTATGGATTGCATGGAAGTTGAGGTTTGCAAGAAGCCACTAACTTCCACGACAGTTTTTATGGTAGCTTACAATATACCGAGGATAGTTTCTTCCGGATTTACGAGCTACCGTTAGTTTTTACAACCAGTTACCAGCCCGAGTAGGATTTCGTGAAACTTTACATCACTGGATTGATTGGGTAGGTTCAAAGCGTTTCCTGATCAATTTTCCAGCAGGCGTAACGCCAGTTTCTGATCGAATGAAAATAATTAACCGCTGCGGTAAAAACGCCGATATTTTTGTCGGCGAGTTGTTCATGGGACCGTTCTTTGGTTCCGAATCGTATTTCCGAGTTCTACAAAGTATCGAACGAGCTATCGAGGTGTACAGCAAATTTGTATCGCCTGAATTGTTTCTTATCCGAGTCCATGGACTCGGACCATAGAATCTGAGGTCTAAACTATCCCGGATGATCCGTTTAGATGGATCCTAAAAGCATTCCCTGATGCTGCGGATCCTGGGCTTGTAAATCTACGTGTAAATGGTAAGCACCTGGTACAGGGGTATCATTCACGCTGGAGGGAATGTTATGAGGGTGCTTGTTGGGAGTTTGAGATGGGGAGGGTTATAAATTAGCCATCAATCACGGTGGGCAGCCGCTCCAGGCTCCTTGCTTGACTGGTGCTGCCTGCTAACCATCGCAACCTGTTATCATACCCTGGCTCTCCCTCATCCCTTGTTTCCTCCTCCTGCTCTTTCCCTCTTTCGTGATTTTCGGGTTCCTTTCGGTCGTGGGAGTCCCTTCACTCATCCATATCTTCCTTCGGCATAAATCTGCAGCGGTACACAGCCCTTCGAGGAAACCGACTTTTGCCAACATTCGGTAGACTCTATCGCGACTGTGTACACCAGGGTGGGAAATAACGGGGAGAAAACTTCCGCCGAGAGCTTAGACCGTCTATATCGCCAATCTGCACGATATTAAGCCACTGTTTTTCCAACATTTTATTTTTCGCCTGAAAGCTTTCCTCCTTTTTGAGAAGAACGACCGCACCACCGGTGGTACCGCACCGAAAAAGTTGATGCAACTTTAAACGTTTCATTTTCACAAAAAAAGCTCGAATTTATTTGCACCAGAATTTGCCATAGGTCCCTCCCAGAGCAGGAAAGTGGGAAATAAACCGCTGGAAATCATGCATCGAACTTTTTCCTCTTCTACGATTAAATAATCATAAACGATAGTCGATTCCATAACTTTTGCCTCTGATTTGGTGGACGAAGTAAAATCACGTTGGCGCGAATCGAGCCCGTACGATCCGTTACCCGTCTATTTGGTTCTACGAAGGTGAGCTCATTCTTAGGAGTAATGTATTGGTATCATGCCAAGTACAATAATACAACCGAAAATAATAATCTTAGAATTTGCAAATTTTACTGCTCCATTTTTTGCCCAGATCTAACGATCGCGTACCTTATACCGACAAGAGTCAAACTTACTGCCAATTTCGCAATTCTCGAACAGTAGCTACCGCGAATCAAATATTAATTGCCAAACGGTGATCAGTAGCTGCTAATCTGTTAATAGTCTCATCGAATTTCATCCCAATGCTGTCTTTGACGAGCGATTACCCAAAATGTACCTGAAATGTTTTCTGAAAGATAATTTTCGACGGTTGGGTCCGATTCGAGTGAACTAGCTTGGCTTTGGGAACTGGAGAAGTTCTGTGATAGATTTTTGGTCGAAAGTTTTAAATTTTCGTCGCAAGGCCTGCCCGATGTTGCGTCGAGACGTTGAGGAATTGATGTGGGTGATTCCTCACGTGTGTTTCTATCGTTGAAATTTTTTCCGATCCCAGGCAGTCGATCTTTTACGCTTTCTTAGCGGTTGTACCACATTACCCGTTAGTCGTAGCATACGGTATAAAATTCGCCCCCCCAAACGGTGTATACAAGCTCACTAAAAGCCCAGGCGAGAATTTTACCCATTTTTTTCAATTCCCAGTCGCCCTTTGGCACCCTAGTCTAACTCCCTTCGAATTTTTTGTTGCGTAACGGTGGATTGACAGCGATCTATTAATTCAAATTCAAGAATTTCTCTTCCCTCTTACCGGAGTACACATGCTCCGGTGAAATTCGGGCGATCAAAAATCGGCCGCATTTTCACATTCGAGTCGACGTCTCGCGATTCTCCGCCAAATGCCGAATGGCATTAAAAAATGTACTTTTTCTTGGGAACCCCAAGTTTCGCATTATATTAATCGGGAACTGCCGGGTATGGAATTGGCAATTTTATATTTTTTCGATGAAAATTGTTGCAACTGCTTCGGAGGGTTAATTATTTTGGCGCTAAATTTCTGGGTGGTTTTAAGGGAGGTATGACGATCGAGAGAATTAAAGAATCGAAGAATTGTTTAGCCCACCGCTGTCCATGATAACAAATGGTTAATCGCACGTGACAAGCGAGAGGGTCGTTAATCTTGTATCGAGAGACTAAAAACGTAAAATTAAATTCCCGTCAACCGCCGAACCGTCAATGATGACAAAAGCTGACCTCCACCGTTGTATCGGGTACCGTTCAACGTCACAACACATAGGGGAATAATGGGGTGCCTTTCATACACCACCTCGTACCCTGGGTGGATGAAAAAGAAAAATTCATGAATTTCAATATCGTTACGAGAAAAAGAAAATACAAAGCTCAAAGAGATCCTGCGTCAGAATTTCGCACGAGATATTTTCTTTCTTACGGTCCAATATTTCAGATACATGCCTTATTTGAAATTTCTAAACCTTTCCAGACCAGGCTATGGTCCGATTCCTCGCAGTTTTTCAAAAAATTTCAAAATAATTTCAATATGAATGAAAAAAATGAAAAAAGCCTTCTCGAAAAAATCCTTTCGTTCCGTTGAACGTCTTTACTTTCCCTGGCGATTTTTACGAAAAAAAATTTGCTCGACAAATTTCTGTATTGTACTTAAGCACAATATGTGAATACGGGCTTTGGGCTTTGGGCTTTGGGCTTTCGGCTTTCGGCGGGTGTCGTCGGACGAAAAGAAGCTTAACTTCTACGAAAGTCAGACAGAATCCGATAGCCTCTGTAAGGCAAGCCAAGAATAGCGATAACTTTGCATCAGTTCCTCTCATCTCTGCGTATTCATCGATACGACGCATAAAGACGTGTCATCAATCATTGGGACGCGTCGTTGGCCAGTCCCAAGGTAATACCGTCGGGATCCCTTGAGCGACAAATGGTCCTCGTATAGCTATGACGGCGGGGTGTTGTCGCGATTTCACATTCGCGAGAAAATCGCGACGATCTTTTTCAACTCTCAATACTTCACCTACACCCAGCACCTGAAGCTAGAATCGATGTAATCCTCAGATATCGCGATTTCCTGTCATCTGAGCACTCCGCTATCAGCACAGTGCGAATTGACTCGATCGGTGACCAAAAGATTCCGTTTTTTCTATCGATTCGAATGACCAGTCTTACCGGTGTCAGCTCTACAATGTCGGATCGATTTTTTGCCGGCGAAATATTTCTGGACGTTATAAAATGTGCGGGTTGATTACGTTAGGGAAAATAGTCGAGGAAGGAATCGTAAAATCGTTGTAAAACGTCAGAGAAAAAATAAACGTGTCACGTATAAAGAATTCTTGGAAATTATACCGTCGACAATTGTCTTTGGCTCAGGGATTGTCTGAAGCTAAATAAACAAGTACTCGCGTTCCTTTTTTCTTCTCATAATGCGATCCTCATTTACACATTTCTGTATCCTTATATATCGGAGAGATCTCCCAGCCGTAATCGCGCCCAAATGTCAATGCGTGACCGGCGACGATGTTCGGAGATACACGCAGACCCACGACGAGACTGTATCTGATCCGTGATCGATACATTACGAATTCATGGCTTCACAAAAGCGGCAAACGTCCCATTCCTCTATTGTGCGAATACCCTACCGTCTATGCGACCCCCATTTCCGATAGGCGATACCCGACACGCATCATAACGACCCTTCAGACCGTGCGTTTGTATTTCTACATCTAAGTGTTTACTCACACACGCGTCATACATGCGCGAATAAAAGGGCAACAAATTTTCCGGAGGAGTAATCGAACGGCGTTAATCACGTTTTCTGATTACAGAATCGGCAGTGAAGTTTGAAAAACGCGTAAAGAATTTTTTGTTTTTTTTTTCAATCAAAATTTGTACGAGAAATCCAGATAGATCTATAACTACCTTGGAAAGTTCAGTCTCTCGATGATCGAGCTATGAGTTATCGCTTCCTGAAGTACATCGAAGAGCATTACTGCTCTCAACGTTATAGGCGGGTACCTACTCGGACTCAAGGACTCGATAACTTATGACTCGGTCATCGCTTTGATACTCGGGTTATCCTGAAATAAGGGATGTTCGAGTAGTCGAGATAGACCCAGGTCGCGAATTTCTTCAAGTTTTCAGCGAGAGCGTCGATCGATCCACTTCCACGCCTTATCTGGCATTTTTTGGCATAATTCGATGTTGGAAAAAACCCTCTTTCGGATTGTATGATCTTGTTCGGAATCGCGTGACGCTTAACGAGATCGCGTTCTCCCCAAAACTGTTTGACCACTATTTACTGGACTATCGATGGTTTGTTACCCCGAATATTGATAATTACCATTGGTAGGTATACGTAATGATTATCCCTTGTGATGTAGAGCCGATGATGATGTATGTCCTCGGAAATTAACAGATTCGTTAATTGTGCATAACCGTACCAACTATACTAGATTCTCTTCGCTAATGGGAGGTTAACGTGGGACTCCACTGCATTGCACTGTTCCGCGTACAACGGCTCCATATTTCTCGTCAGACATCGGGTGCGTTATGACCATGTAATTTAATAACGTTAATGGCCCAATCAGTGACGTTTCTACATCGTGAATCCCATAGTCCATGCTGCCCTGAACACTTGCTGATTGAATTAAATAGCCCTTGATGTAACGTTCGCTATAGTCACAACGTTTACTCCGTATTATAAATATCGATCACCCCGTACAGGAAAACAAAGCGAAATCAAAATTGAACAAATTTCAAAGTACAGCTTTTATTCGTTTTCATTCATCCTGAAATTTCCATGACTTCACGGTTTTTTTTTCAAAATTTGTATCAACTCACCCAGCGTTCGATAATCGGTGAAATTACTGTACAGATATTTCTTCACTTGTAGTCAAAATATGAAATCTAGACCGTCTAATCGCATCCGACAGGCCTTTCTTCTCTCCACTAAAATTCATCGAATTATAGAGCAATTTTTTGGTACTTTAACATTGTTCCATTCATATTTGGATCTACGAGACTCTATAATTGAAAATTCATCAGTCGACGATAAAAATGGATGTTATGAGCATATTTTGGTCCAAAAAAAAAAAGAAAAGAAAAAACTTGCGGAAGTCTTGACACTCTCTTCGTGAGTCGAGCAGAATTTGGTTGATCTTGATATCCGGCGAAAAATGTAGGTCTTAAAATATTCGTGGGAATAACTAACGTCATGTGTTATATTATGTACGTATGTCTTATGCCAAGTTAGAAAATGTTGCCTCGCACACGTGCGTGTCGTGTCGTGAGATGGAATACGCTCGTATCCTGATAGAGTGTGAACTGATTTCTATGACTGCACTGAAATTCCCTGACGGAATAACTTCTAGGACGGTTTCAAACCGCGATATTCATCGAGATACCGGTGGAAAGTCGTACCCAATGTATAGTGACGATGTCAGCTTTCAACGCGACAACTCAGGGCTAATATGTTTAAACTATGGTACAAACGACGTGGCGACGTTTAGTATATGGTTTTAGACATACTATCGAACATTAAACGTTTGGTTTTAAGTAGCAGAGAGTTTCTCGCAGACCTTCCGCATCTTTCGCGTTCCTTGAAATAAAGAAAAAACATCATTTTTATCTAAAGCTTGCGGATGCAGCAGCTTGCTCCTACAGCTCTGTGAAGTTTAAAGTCAATCTTCGTTCTCGGTGCTTAGATTTTACGCTTGGCTTTATATTTAATGGCTTCGAAGAAGATTCGGGCACGGGTATGTATGGGTAAGTGTCGTTTCTCTTCAGTGATTGACGGCGAAAATCACTTATCGTATGATGATATAATTGGATATTCTATCCGGTCGTTTTGCCATTAGTTAGCTCGTCGCTCGAAAACAGCTTTATTATCTCGACGCTAATTCAGCCAACAGACTCGGAATTAGTTTCGGTAAAACGAATAACTTGAATTATGGAACTTCGCCATTCCACGACTACTGTGACTGGATAATTGTTCGATAAAGTTAAAACCAAGTGAGAATTAAAGCGTGAGGTCACTTCTTAATCCAGGAAAATCTGTTCATCGGTCGATCAATTTCTCGTCAATCTATGCGACAGATTTCCTGTTTTCTTTTTTTTTTTAGACTTTTCAAAGACGATCGCTTTTCGGATCGTCCTGTGAAACAGGATTCTTCCGATTTCTAACAAAATACGGATAACACGATGTGAGAAAACGAGCGGAATCGGTCAAAAGCAGGGAAAATGCACGTGAGCAGAACCGGATTGACTCTTTTTGGCCCAGATATAAACGGATTCAGCTTTCGTAATGTACGTACCCACGTGTATACCTATCGGAATAGAATTTAACTCCCAACAAAAGATTTGGCGGATTTCAATTAGGATTAAATAGAGCAGAAGACACGTCGACGACAGGCGATCGATGTTTTCGATACCTAGATGCAGCTGGTATACATATCAGATTTTATCGGGTCAGTTTCTTGACGTATTTTTATTTTTATTTTTCTTGTCAGTTTTTATTTAGCATTTTTATTTTATTTCGGTAACAATTTTCCTGAGCCATTCCGGAATGTAAGGCTATACAAGGCAGTACAGCGGCTAGGTATCGACTTCTTTTTCCATGACACGAAACGACCTAAGGATTTATCGAGATCTCCGGATGCCTGTGCCAAAACCTGAAATATGTCCCAACTTTCGATTGTAGGTTTGTCCGGGTATTGTCGGATCTCGTATCGTTGGCCAGGGCGTGGACGACGGCTTAAGAGTTTCTGGGACATTGATAATATCGAATATCGCCATTGTCGAACTCCTCTTTCCGCTACCAGACTAGATACTAGCCTCGGGGCTATCGAGCTTTTACTCAGACCAAAACGCGTTACTATACCCGAAAAGTTTGCCCCCGAAACTCACCGGAACTCCTGCGCGGCTTAAAACTATTTCAAATTGCAAATGCGAAGCCTAAAACTGTCCTCGTTCTCGGTCATTTACCGTATCACCAGTTTGCCACGTATTCATTTACTTCTACAAGCCCCGAGCCCACGTACGGAATTTCTGCACAAGTTTTAAGTGATACTCGCAATTTTAATATCAACATTAGTCATGAATGTCTTAATCGATAATTCTGCAAAGACGCATCCGAAGATCCGGAATACAAAGAGCCGGACGTCGGCTATAAACTTTTTTCAAATTTTACTATTTTTTGCGTAGCACATATTGCCGGGCAAATTTGAAATTTCCTCTTCCTTTACCTCTTCCTAAAAACTTCATCTGCTATTCCCACTTCTACGAACAGCATCGTCGCCACAAGTTTTCGAGCAGAATATTTGCACGGTTTTAATCGAACAGTTAGAATTCAATTCATTTTGGAAAATGTCCGAAGCATTCGGCCAGGGTTCTTTCGTTCTGAACGAAACTGTATCCTCCTTTTTTTTTTTTTTGTTAATTTTAATCCCAATTTCCCATCTATTACCTCGATCGATTTTTCTCGATGGTTGGGCTGACCGATTTTTTCAATTTATTTTTGTGTCTAATACGAAGCCAGAGTATAATGTGAACTCGTTACGCGTATCCGACTCCTCACGATTGCAGAGGATCAGCGAATAATTCCATCGAGCTTATTTCGCATGAAATATTGATTAAAAAATTTTACAACCCCGTCCATTTTCTCGCGGAGAAACTCGCCTCGTTGCCCCAGAGAATTCGACATGGGTTCCTAAAAGAAAATCCATGATTCACGATCCGGATGTGTGTACAGAATTGGTGAAATATACTTTACCTATAGGTACACCTACGTACGAGGTTCATGTAGTTTCCACCAACTTTGTTAAAAATTGCTCGAGCTCGTTTCCGCTTTTTACTTTTTCTCGCGTTTCTCGTTTTCCGCTTCTCTCGCAAAAGGTTTTTGAAAGGGGTTAAGCCACGTTCCCTGCAGTTCGGTAGCACAGGAATACGAGGACGATTTTTACCCTTTTTCTCTCGTTTTATTGACGAAATTTTTGCTATGAAAAAGACGGTAACACCAATATAGACACCCACACCATGGGGTGGTTAAAACACGTGTCTGCACACGCGACTACTGAACGAGGAATAATATTTCCCGTTGGGATTCGCATAATTTACGAATATATTTTCAACCCTAGAAACCACGAGGCCGACGCCTCTTCGTTTATCTGCACATGGGGGTATAATAAAAGCTCTTTTTATTTCCTTCGCTCTCATACGTTTTCCAAAAATTGTAATTCGCCATCTATTCTACCGAACGATTACCTGACTACCTACTTTTCTACCGATTCCCTATGTCTTCGGATCATCGCCATTCAGTTTACATCTGTTTCTTTATTAAAAACTTTCGAGATGACGTGTATGGGGTTTCCTCAGGGCTTTGATCTCACGAGCGCGAATACGTCAAAGGTTTTTCGAAGTAGATCGTAGCTATGAATAATTTAGGAAAATCGGATACTCGAGTACTTTTTTTTTTGTAAGATCGAGCGGGTATCGATTCCGATGGAAATTTGTATGGCTATGAATTCATTGAAACAAATTGGAGTACACTAACCAGCAATTTCCTGACCCAGGTAACGGAGAATATGAGTAGACAGCTGTGCAATCATGCAGTCAGCAAAACGGTGAACAGAAAACAAACATCCGCGAATCTCAGTGCGCAGGAAATTGGCAATTCTGTACCAGGAAATACGCGCAGGGCGCGCTCCTCAAGACTCAATTTCTTACAATATAAGCTTCTTATGCTTTTCAGGGAAGGCAAATTAATCCCATATCGATTTCATCAGGCGTCGTATTTGCGCAATCGATTTTAAACATTCGAGTCGAATTTAAGCCGAGGGAGCACAGGACCGACCCTCGTTTAAATTTTTTTGCAAATAATGAAACAAGGCAGTTGCGATCTTTAAAAAATGATAAAAACTTTCGAGTGTCGGTAAGCGATTTTTTTAAACAGAACGTGGATCAATCAAAGTGGTAAATTAATGATTACGTGTCTTGGAAATACCTCTGAAAATTTTCTCGAATCGCTCCAAAGTTATTTATGGTTTTTTTTTTCTATTTTTGTTTTTTCTGTATCACGTTTAGAACCTTTTTGTTCATTCCCATTCCCGTGTAACGAGACTCGCGCAGCTGGGCGTTAATGATTGCTCTTAATTACGCTCAACGCTCCCGCAAAACATTTACTTTTACGAGTCGCTTCCGATTAAAGTCGTAAAAAGCGAAACGTGTCTCGATTTCGGACTAAGAGTTACTCTACGCTACGTGATTGCAGGTATACATTTTGCTCCCACGACGATTCACACCTATAAGATTACTGAACGAATCTAATCTACTCAGTGAATAAAACGTAGTTTGAAAAAAAAAAAAAATTTAATAGGAAACCAAAGGTGAAAGAGAACCTCGTCGAATAATGATCAAAAAAGAGACCATGAATTTAAAAGTTTCTTTCCAGCTTTGAGGCAACTTGGCTCCTCGTTAATCTTGAGAGAATTTCAGCTTTTACTCGATTCGTTCTCTCTCGAATAATGATACGCTTAATTTCGCAAAGTAATTCGGCAAAGGGATGAAATACGATTTGCTCTTTTTGGACGCCTCGTGTATTTGCTTAGCTTTTCAGCATATATACGTATATATTTATCAAGAACTGGAGCAATTCGATCGGATTATGTACACATTAGCTCTCTGTGAAAGGTTGTGCGAAATTTCGCATGGGTTACGCGATGCGAGGCACAGATATTGACACGTTCACGTTTCACTCGGTCTCTAAAAAATTTGTTTAAATGAAAAACCTTCGGGTTTCAACGTATCACCTCCCCCGCCCCTATATCGAACCAAAGAGCTTTTCTGCTTTTGCACGTTGTCGCAGAGCGAAACAGAACGCGGATCCGGGTGAACCTTAATCTTCCTTATCTCTCATGGATTTGCGAGGCTATTTGTCGATGGAGAAAACGAATTCACCTTTTTTTATTAACCCCGGCACAACGGGGGGATAAAATATTGAGGAGGTACCCTGATCTAAGGGTCGTAAAGGACTTGGGAAAAATTGCCGTAGAATAAGCTTGTCCTGCGGATTCTGGGCGCGACGAAGGAACCTCTGCCACGTGCCAGACACTGATGTCTACCTAAAGTTACCACTGCGGGTTTCCCCCTTTCCAAAGGGCGGACACGATTAATCAATTGGTCTACCTTCAGCGACCTTCGTGGCTAGACTGTTTTCGGCAAGTTGTACCCTCGCACACCTGTTCCTTATTCTCGGAGAAATTGCGAATCAATCGCGGTCAATTGAACCGTTCGGACGCTGACGTTTAGACGAGGTGCTTCTTTGTCAAGACGCCTTTGCTCTCGGATCAACGATTTACTCTATGGCAAACGCGAATTCACGCAATTCATCAAATTCACCATTCATAGAAACGCGAAATCGTCACACCTAGACGCGATTCGATCGCAGATATGCAATTTTTCACCGAAAAAATCGATTTTCGAATATTCTTCGAAAATAGGGAAAAGGTCTTGAGCCGGTGGAAAGCTCGTAGATTTTCAGTTAATTTGACGGTTCTTTGTCAAGACGCCTCTGCTCTCGGATCAACGATTTACTCTATGGCAAGTGCGAATTTGGGCAATTCATATTATAAAATTCACCATACATAGATACGCGAAATCGTCACACCTAGACGCAATTCGATCGCAGATATGCAATTTTTCACCGAAAAAATCGATTTTCGAATTTTCTTCGAAGATAGGTAAAAGGTCTTGAGTCGGTGGAAAGCTCGTCGATTTTCGGTTGATTTGATCTGCATATTTGGGGTGAAATTTCAAGGCGAATGAATCTCAGCGCGAACTAGTACTAGAGATTCGTTTTCTGGATAGGGTAGAGTGATTTCGAAGCGCTTAGGATTTTCAGTCTTTCTGGAAGAATATGTAAACCCTTGGGTCAGTGGGAAGCTCGCTGATTTCCGATTGATTCGATCTGCATATTTGGGGTGGAATTTCAAGGCGACTGATTTTAGCACGAATTAGTACTAGAGTCTCGTCCTGTGGTCGGAATAGATGGCGAACCGAGTCCTTTGAATAGGACGGAGTGATTCGAGTGTAAAAATTTTCCCCAAATAATTCGTAGTGTAGCGTGAAATATTAATGCCAAGGGGGGTGTCAGAGCGCGCAGGGGTATGAGAAATGAGCCGAAGTTATCCTCGCCTTCCTGCAGGACCGTTCAGGACCATTCGAAATCATTTGAAACCGTTCCGGACAATTCGGAAAGCCCCTTTCGACCGACCGGAAGAATGCTGACCCACGGTTGAACTTTTACCCTCAATACGTTACGTTTAGAGTTATGTTGATACCGGAACCTCGCATTCTGACCCCTCTCTCTCTCTCTTTCTCTCTCTCCGCTTCCTAGTCTTATGAATCGCTTTATTATCAGCAAATTACTCTTGATTCTTGAGCCTGTTCGAGTGGGGACTACTCCATTTAGTTCAGAGCTTCATTATTTACGGGCTGGTTCAAAACTCATTCGCTCAATTTAATATCATGCTCGCGGTAATAATCCTCCAAGACAGAAGCACGAGCCTATTAACTTCAAGCTGTCGCATCGTAACTTATCGGACTATAATACTCAAAATTGTATACAAATGTATTGAAAATTTGAAGAATTTTCTCGAACGGAAGTAAAATTCATATTCGCAGAATACTTTTTTCTCTTTCGAGAATCGAAGCTTTCTATTCTATACACATCCTTCAATTTTTATCTTTTCTCTTCCAAGCCCAGTCGATGATAAAAAAAATAAAAATACCTTGGGGGTTACGTTCAGAGCCAATGACAGGGTGGGTTAAAAATAGAGACGGAAGCGTAAAGCTCATTTTGGGTAAATGAAACGCAACTGAATTATTCTTGATAATTAGTAGAACGCCGGTACCCACTGATAGGTTGACCTAAATTGATTTAAATAATTGCTGAAAATAATTCGCGGTACGCGAGGAGAGAGAAAGAGAGAGAGGGATGAAAAAGGAACCGAAATAAAGTTAGAAAAAAAAAAAAGAAAAAACTGGCGTCCATCAAGAAGACTAAAGAGCGTAATTAATTTTAATTACTATACCGAACACCGCTAGCAGCTAGAAGGCTCCTCATGGCCCCCCCACCCAGAGCAGGGGTGCTTTGTTTTCGACTAATGGGATGGAAATATTTCGTTACTATTATCTCGTTAATTTATTTATCCTTTTATTCACTCTTGTTTTACCTAGAAAATTTTTACGCCTGCTGCAAAGTCAAGGAATATATAAATATATACTTCGAAGCAAATTTCTATCATTTCAAATGTAAAAAATGCATCATTTTGAAAGGTGCAGGTGAATCAATTTTGATTTACGTTGAACAACTGTAATGAGAGCTCTCTTTCGTTCCGATTTTCGTATTCCCAAATCTCGATACCAGAAGGATACATGCACTTTGTGACAAAGGATTGGCTGATTTGAAAAATGGATACTCTGTCCCAGACCCAGTCCTATTTTCAGTTTTTAGAAGGAAGACTCCCTTTATTCGGTGAGGTGAACTGTCCTCCGGAATTTAGACTCTTTTTGGCTTCACTCAATCTTCTCTGCTCAGGTTTGTTAAAATCTTAAAAGGACCGATGTATAAATGTATACCTTGTCCGAAAAGCTAAGCCGAGTTATACTTCGTCTCAGCCATTCTTTGCGGGACGACAAATAATGAAAACCTCGAATACCAGAAATTCGATTCTGGGAATCCGACGAATCTCTTACAAACGTGGAATTTCAACGGAATAATAACTGCCGGTATTAATAACCGGGAATCAGCATCGAAGAGCTCTTGCGTCACTGCTGGAGAACTTCAAATCCAAAGAAACGCTGGGCGACGTAAAGAGCTAGAGAAAACGAAGTGAGGCTCGAGGGTCGAGGTGGAACAGAGGGATCGAGTGATAAGATTGATTTGAATTCTCAGCAGCAGCTCGATTAGTTCTGATAAACGAGATAAACTCCCGGGAGTCTCGGTGGACCTGATCTGCAGTCTGATCTCGATCCGTCAGTCCACCCAAGATATCGTATAGAATTCTTTCGGATCAGCTGTAGAATCGCATCGGATATTTCATTGCACGTACATACATACATACACGAAAGATTGGCTAAATGTTTAATTCGCGAATGGGGCCAGTTCTCGAATCTATGAGAGCAGTGACTTTGATTTACGTCCGATATAGACCGATAGATTAATTCCCAGCTGCGTACGTACGTACAGTATCGTGGACCGGATACCCGTACGTGGAGATTCTGTAGAATTAATCACTGCTCGATGCACCTTGGGTGTTATGCATTTGAATTAGTTTTATGATTGATAGGTAACAGTAAGAGGTGTAGGTATACGCGCATCGAAGATGAATCGGTTCGAGCCGTGTCATAGCTGTATAAAATTCTATAAATTATAACCGATGAAAATTGAACTCTTCTCGACTCAGCTGCAGTGCGTTTGTTTGATCGAAGGAGGAACATCAAACTGAGATTGATCATCGGCTATCAACAGATACGGAATATATCAAAGGTACATTGTCGGGCGATAAAATCGTTCTTGGAATAGAATCGAACCTGTCGATACCCCGTCACGCTACCGGATCGAACAGTAAACATTGCTAATAGTAGATTATTATTACTTGCGGTTACGAGCTATACGAAATTGTCAATTTATACGTTTTATAGTATTTACAATTTTATTGCCTTCCGTTCACCGGGGTGCTTATTCGCTAACTTTTGCGTTATGCGTAACTGCAAAAATAACTGCAAGCCGATCGGAAACAGCCGATAGATCGACTGTTTCTCATGGAGTGGAATAACTGCAGAATGACTGTAATTGTATTTTTATCGTATTCTCTAACGTTTTCTATAGCGCTGTTGTTTCAGGAAACCAATAATAATAGAAATTAGATAGTTGCGCACCACCGAAAAACGAATAATATTATATTAGTGAATTCCTAATGGGTAGACAGGGGTAGGTGTCAGGGTATCTAATCCCAAATATTTTTACATTTCGTGCCATTTGCAATTTTTCAAGTAGTTTGGAGCTTCGTGCATATATACATACATTAGGGTGCTTTTTTTTTGGGACTATTTTTTTTTTCGCTCCCGGCCTGAAATTTTGTTGGAAATGCTAAAAAAGAAATTTCCTCAAAATATAAGCCCTTAATATTAATATTGAGTACTCTCCCAGAACGTGAAATGATTTCCCATTTAAATTACAGAATTAGTTGAAAATTGAAAGAACCGAACTTCGAATTTCATAAACATTAAAAATCTTCAGCTTTCGTACTCAAAGCTCATTTTTTCTCACGCAGGATGTTCTGGGGGCTAATTCACTAACTTTCGCGTTACATAACTGCATTCATAACTGCAATGTGATAACGTCAAAATATCGCCTGTTAGAATAACGTCGAAGACGATCGAAGTTCGGACATTTCGTGACGTTAATTTTATGGCTCAATTTATTATGATTTCATGTGCCTGATCAAAAACCGTATCACTTAGAAAAAAAAAAGTTACCCCAAGTATCAAAATCGAATTTGTGAAAAGCGAGGAGAATCAAGATAGCCGACAAGTCCGTCAATAACGAAGTGAGTCTATCGAATCTTGGATAATCTTAGATAGTGGAAAAAGTGTTGAAAAATTGGATTTAGCCGGCTTCGGCGAAGCGCTTTTCGCGCGATGAATTTCATCTGAAAAATATATTTCGTCCCGTGACCGTCTAGGTATACCAAAGTGGCAAAAAATGAGATTGATTTCTACATGCGTATGCAATATCTCGTAGTCTACGACTCTAAGAGGTCTCCGAGGTGTCTGTCACCAGTCGCGGGCCTTTTTTTTTCTCCTTCTTCGTTCTTTCGAAAAAACGATGACTAAAAGCGTCTTCTGTACTGACGTGGATATACGAGGTAGAAATATACCGTCCTTTGATCGGAATTACCGACAGTACCTTGCGTCGAATTGTCCACCTGCTCTCTGCCATTTCTAGCTCGACATATTCGCGTATATTTTATTCAAAAGGGAACGCGTGAAGTTCACCTCGTATTCGTATTCATGGAAGAGCTAATATTTATAAATTCGAAGATGAATTTTAAACCTTATGGAATACCTCGTCTTTTCTTATTTCCCTTTGGTACCTACGAAATGATCACCGGAGATCGCGGGATCGGATCATCTCTCGCATATTTCTCACTGTCGATCTTACGGCTCTATGATTGAATGCAAAAAAATTTGACAAAGAGTTGAACCTTTTATGAACCTTTCAAGAATGATTGAAAAAATTATGCGCTCTTGCTGTTTTTTGCATTCGTTCATCGATGGGTGAGGATAATTACCGTGATTCCATAGAAAGGCATCGTTTATTCACTTTTACTCCTGATTCTAGTTTCCTATTCTTTTCACTTTTCATTCTCGCCTCTTTTACTTTATCGTATAATCGGGGAACAGAATTTATGTTACGAGAACTCCGCTTTATTCGTGATAAACTTATTTCAGACCAGACGAGCGTTTCATCTATTTTATACGGTAAACATTTCCGCCTGCAGGCGCATCACGGCTTTTGCAACATACGACGGATAAATAGCTTCGCAAAATATCTAGGCGTACATATTTATGTATATCTATTCTATACTGTAAATTCGTAAACTCTCTTTGCATACATCTACGATATTTTCATCCTAAGTCCGAGAGAAACGGTCAATTCTTTCATCATCGTTAAGAGGGTGACTATTTTATTATAAAAAATTAATCATTTTGTAGTACGGTATGATTAGATCGTATAAAAAATCAGCTCCATTTATTCTAGAAAGCGTACCATGCTATTTTTTCCTCAGACGCAAAGGAGATGAATTTTTGCTAAGGTGATGCGAACCAAAAAAGTTTTAACAGCATTGGATCGAAATCAAGGAAAGTCAGGATTTGTTAGATATTGTAAATATTTGGTAGGGTTTCTGTTTCGCATACATAATTACACACTTTTTGTTTTATATAATCAAAAGCTGAATGTCGAACATGAATTCTCTTACCCCAACGCGTATAAATTAACATATCTTGTGTCCCGAAGGTAGTAATCTATTAGACCGTCTAGACTGGGTTTAAAAGTAACAAAAAATGATTAAGGAGTTAAAATATAAGGTGCAAAATGAAAAAATAAAACGAGACCGTGGTAGGTACACCATTTATAAAATATTGAAGCAAACTCGAGTCGGAATTTTTGAGCCATATTAATGATGGGCGAAATTCGTTTCGCACTTTCTTACCTCTTTCGAAAACTTTGATCACCTTTATTTATCTTCGTTCACATAACTTCTACATAGGTATTCACGTTATCCATATCTGGACCAACCAGACCGGATTTACTTTTTAATTTAATTCGAACCAAGATTTCAGGAAATCTTTTTCCCGATTTCACAGTAATTATATATCTTCTGAGAAAGCTTATATGATCTAGATAAAGGGATGATCGGACTTTCCACGCCTTAGAGTAAGCCGATGCAGTGTCCAGAAAAATGGCTTCATGACAGTTGGGAATTTTCCGCAAAATTAAAAAAAAAAAAATCGACGGCTGATTACCACGGGGTAGTTTTTTATAATTTGTTGTGTGAACTCAAAATTTTTCTGCAATGAAAAATGGAGAATTGAAATTCAGGATGTTTCGAGAATCGCTCGTGACATCACAGGCCCAGATATTTCGAAAATTCTGTGAACCGACAGGGGGATGCTGTGACCCGGTCCTCGTCAATCTCACCGGGAATTTTCGACCTGGGAAAAGACTTTTGGTCGAGCATATATATATATGCTATTCGTGAGTCGATAGCGAAGAGTTGCGATTGAAAATAGGTTTAAAAGATGAAAATTCATGGAAAATTTGCGTTCACCTAAACCTGAACCTGGGGGCTTGCCGTAACTCATCAGGTTTGCAATATTGTTCACCCACCCGAGGTGGGCATGCTACACAAATCATTGTTAAAATGTGGTCTACGTTAAGCCAGTATAGTAAATACCTATACGTTACATGTACGTAATGCAGATTTGTCCGTATGTCCAACGCCGTAACAGACTGACGGATTTTGGGACGAGGATTAGTTGCAAATTCATTTTATACCCCGAATAGAAAATTCGAAAATCGCTTAATATAATTCGCTTTTCGTAGGCATCAAAGAAAATTGCGGTGAAAGATGTTTGATAAATTCATCTACCCACGTGGAATAGAAATATTTAGTTCAAAGTTCATATGTGAAAGGGAAATCCACGTGGGAATTGCAGAGTTGCTTATCCTTTGCAAATAAATTAGTATTCCGCACACAAAGCATATCAAAGCATATTGGGAAGAGCTACGGTATAAGTCACCCAGATTTACCGTCCAAACAGAAGCCTTTCCTTCCCTTCCTTTATTCTATCCTCTCATGTACCTCTCATCCCTTGGCTTCGCGGCCTCCGATCATCGCCCCTTAACTTCCTTCCTGTTTTTTTAGCACATCCTTCTGGAAAGCACCCCTTTTTCTAGAGCATAAATTCAGATTACAAATTCACTGAAATTTATTCACTCAACTGTGACGAATTCCATTTCGACTTATTTCCAAGGGAGTTAAATAAATTGTATCCTTACTGCGAAATCCTATTATTTCTGACTGATAAAAATGTACTTTTTCCAAAGGAAACTGCAGGGTAGAAAAAGCAGGTAAAATTTTCCACGAAATTAACTATAGATGTAAAAACGTTTGTTATGGCCTAATTATTTTTATTTATTTATTTCCTGATTCATACGATTCCGGTAGATCTTCATGTTCCCAGTGATGGTCAGGGGATGAAAAAATCGGGCAATTATTAAGGGCGAAGAATACTTGGGTTCAGTAGCGTCTTTTTCTCGGCATGGGGTATGCTCGCCATAACCCATTGCACATAGAATGGGGTTCGAAAAGGCGAGTAATAAATTGGGGCAACTTTTGGACAATGGTTGAAAAATGACGTTATACTATGGGGAGAATTGCCCGCCGTTCGGAACACGCGTATGTGATTGTAATAGAAATTAATGAAAGTGTGAAGCTTTTCACCTAGAATTAGGGGTCCTCTTCCCCAATGATTTAGCAGGTTTGGCACATCGATCGGAATTTTTTTTCGCGAAAAGAAAGGAAATTATTCGATTTTGAGAACCAGCGTGGATCCTGAGGGTGAAAAATATGTTTTTTGGATCGATAGAAGAACGTGTGAGACTGTCGTGGGAGGATTCGGACCTTGGAGATGTTTGTAACCGAATAAAAGGGAATTTGAAAAATCGTCAGTTGCCTTAACGAAGCTGGGTCCCGATAATACGCGACCTCGTAGAAAGACTTTCTGTCGCATTAACCTCCCTGGAATTATATTTATGGGCGACGAGGAGGACGCTAGGCGGTGCGGCGCCTCTGACAACCCGGAAAAATATAACACGCTCTATACAGCTTCAGAGAATAATAAATTTCGCGACGGAATAGAAAATTTCGCGGATGGTGTTGGGGGGGACGCGAAAGCTTGTTATTATAAGACACGTCGCGTAGTCCCGAAGTAATTGGATTTGTTTGAGAACTTGAAATTTCCTTAAATCCGATTCGCACTCGATGATCTCTGTCTCATTTTTATTTGCAACTAAGTGAACTCGCGTCGACTAAATTTCACTAATTTTCTCTAAAATCAATACCTATCCGGGTACCTCGGCCAGAAATGCCTACGACGACTCATTCGCTCGCTTCAAAATTTCAAATCGTTTGAATAAAAAATTCAAATTCATTTTATACTTCCCTTTTTCTTCTTCAGAGTGATTTTCGCGATTCTAAAGTACGTGTACAAATATATGTATGTTTGACTGAAATTTGAAAAAACGGGGAAAAAAAATAAACAAAATTACGTGTGTGCTTAATGTTTTTGATAAATCGCCGTTAACTCTTCTTTCACCTTTATTCTTTTCACCGGATTTTTAATCCAGGTAGAATATATGTGTAATCTCGTTTTTAATAAAGAATTTATTTCCATTCCAATCCACCGAGTATTCTGATGATTTGAGTGAGAAATTTTTCCGCGAACCTTTGACGTTATATTTGTACGATTTGATACGGGCACACACGATCACTTGATATGAAGTACATCGAGGTTATCATTTCCCACTCTCGTTATTACATAGCTGCGATATTGCGGTTACTATACTCAAATAACGATCAGATGCACTGGCGAATATTATCTTCAGGCGAAAGCACTAATGGCGTTGTTATTTGCCAAGTAACATATGTACACGTCCATGATTCAAGGCTAGAGTGCGATATTTCCTGATAATCTAGTCCAATGGTGAGAAATTCTGACGTAATAAATTTCGGCTTTGAAGAGAATGTAGAAATGTGTACCTAATCACATTTGGAAGTTCTTTTCCGCGTAAATTTCGCACAGATTTAGTGAAATTTTATGATTTTCTGCGAAATTTTTTGTAATTTCGGATCTTTGGATGAGAAAAGGCTGTGGGAAAGGTTTCTTCGCCAATTTTTATCGCACGTTTCTCATCCCCGATTTCTCGGTAATAAAATCGCACCGTGATTAAGGAACAAAGGCAGAAATAAAGTCTTTTCAAAAATACTCAAGACTAATGACGTCAATTACTCGATAATTCGTTATCCTTGATCCGCTGCATAAGTCTCTATAGAAACGCAATCTCTCCCCAACCTCGAATTTCAATTAATACAAGATTCGTTTTTTCTTTATTTCTTTTTTCTTTTTTCTTTCGACCTACACCTCCGCATTATTCTCCAAAGTCTTGGATAAACGCTACTTTTTTTTTTCTCTCAATCTCGACTCAATTTTTTTTTTAAACCGTCTGGCTAGGCACAGTCGCCTGAAAAATTCGATCTTACATCACATTTACGCAGCATAAACCTTCCACCTTCTAACTATATCTCAGGAAATGACTAATTGACAATAATTTCCGTCAGTCTGTAACAAAACGTAGTTCAGTGGACAGTATTTGCCAAAATATTTCGCCGTTGCCGAATACGACGGGACTCATTGGCAGATAGATGCCAGAGTTTCCTCTTCACCTCGTAAACCTTGATTTATTATTTTTTTTCTTTTTAGTTCACCTTACCTCAGATGTATATTTATACACGTAGTCATTTTTATACGCGATCTGACATTCGGGTGTAGTTGAATGTTTGCGAAAGAAGTTTTTTTTTTTTGATTTTATTCTTCTTTTCTTTTTCTTTTCTTTTCTTTTCTTTTTGTCGAGGAAAAATTTTCTTTGCATCCACGGAAAATAATTTCCGAGCGAATAACACGGTGAAGTTTACAAAGGTGGGTTCAGTGGTTCTGGAAGATCCAGAGGAATCGGTAGCAGCGATGAAAAGAAAATTCTAGTGTAGTCAGCACCGGAAGTTCTTCGTCTTCAATGTCCAACTAAATGCTTTATGTAGGATGGCTACGGTCCACTGCTGTGCGGACACGGGCATGAGCATGGGCATGCGACGCGGACAGCTTAGAGAATTCGCATTTCCTTCCTAACTCGAGAAAACATGAAGAAGAGACGAAAGTAGAGAGCAAAGGGGACCGAGGAATAAAAGGGAAAGGGGAAAGATAAAGGGAAAGATAAAGGGCAGGACAACCCTGTACCGGAGTTTTAATTGCGCCCACTCGTCGCGTAAAAGCTGCGAAAGGCGCTTTTTATGTAACTCGTTTTGCTTTGATAAATTCATTACCGGAACGGGGAATTGCTACCTACTCAAATGCACTTGCAGCGTTTGTTCATATCGGAGAGCACACGATCCAAGGTTTTCACGAAATTAGTCAAAATCCCTTTTCCAATCTCGTATCACGATTGCGAATCCATTACAATCGAATTTCAATTTCTGCACCGATTTGCTATCCTGTTATCATTCGGTCCTCGCTTCGTTTGCATTCTTTTCGAAGCATTGGAACCGCGTGTCTACCCTCAAAAGTTAAAAAAGTTCGTTTAAATCTCGCGGAGAATTACGCGGAAGATTTTCATCCCCTGCAGATTCTCGATTCGCGAAAGTTCCTCGACTCCCCGAATCGAAATTCGGGGATAATTTTCGATCGTACAGCAGTACGACGTCTGGCTTATTTTTCGCTGATGGTTGATCGAACATTTTCGTCCATGGCCTTCCTCTAGGCACAATATTCCGTCTAAGCTGAAGGTTCAAAGGAATTTATTTATTCATTTACTCGAACGGAGAGTCTAGACTCGACAGCAGCATAATACCAAAAGCTATTTTCGTCTGGGCTGACTAAAGAACAACGATCCTTTCTGCCATGGGTATATTTCAATAATCGAATAGTCTATAAAAGTCTTATAACCACAGGGCTATCATTGTCCAAAAAATTCTAAACACGAGAGAACCTTGAGAATAGGAGATGAAGGAATCAGGAAGATCGGAGGGGTCAGTGTGATCCGTTAACTCGGGCAGTTTTTGTAAAACGAACAAAACAAGAAAAGAAAAAAGAGAAAAAGAAAAAACCACAACACAACAACGAAACCTGGGCAAAAAGCGGGCCACAAGGTAATCAAAAGGGTTATAAGGGAGGTGGGGAATCGAGCTGACAAAAACACGGTACAGATCAATAACACCATATATCGTTTGTCGGTCGGGTTTGCCTGTTGCGTTGTTCTACAGAGAGCGAGATCGTTGTGTGCAGTGATTTTTCTAAATCGATATATTCATTTCCGTGGGGTTAATTATTATTGAAAAATTATCCGGAAGGGAAGAGCGTTCTTCTTCCTCGGTTTTTTTTTCCTCCTATAATCGATTGAGTCCTCGACTAGACGAGGAAGTCTCGAAATGGGTTAGTAATTGCGCCGGGCGAGAACACAGCCTAGTGGTCGGTACCATCTGCAAGAAATCCCACGTAATTCGTGGGAAAGACACATCGCGTTTCCACATAGAATGGCGAGAGAAATTTCCTCTTCGATTTATACCAACTTGGATTTTTTCTATATCGGAGATTCGTGGATAACCGGGTATCGATCATTGTTCTACTCAACCAGCCATTTAACACGGTACTTATTCCTCGAATAAGAGTTCAAGCGTCGAAAGTCAGTGTCGTGAATTCTTAAGGCCGTTTCCACACTTTGGAAATTTAATTTAGTCAGTTTTTTCGCGACTGAAAAAAGTTTCGATGAACGATGCGACCCAGTACCCTGCGGCAATCGCTTCTTCTTCGATTGACTCAATCTACGCGAGTCGAAGTACATAGAATCTCAAATAATTTTCAATTATATTTCAAAACACTAGAAATCGGTTGCGGAAAGACTGAGTCGATAGAATATTTCTTCGAAGCTTAGGAGTGATTTGAAAAATTATTTCAGGGTGTGTAACTCCCTTAAATCCTCCTCACCTACGTTGGGAGAAAAAATCGATCGATTCTAAAGAAACGGTATTCGCGTCTGACTAAATTATTTCTTTGAAACTATTCTCCGACACGATATTCCATTTCCACCGATATTTCGTTGTCTCCGTTTAATGAGGACAGAATTTGTACACAGAGTCGCGTTTACCCCTCGCGTTATATTATTTTTAAAACCAGATTCGTCGAGGGTGGAAATATGTCCCCTGTCAATACTGAATCGATGAAATCGCGGAGTGCATAGAAACGAATCAATATTGCACAGCGATAGGTTGGAGCTGACTTTATGCTGCCTTTATCGTTGTTTCAGACAGCCGATACATCTGAATATTTTCAACTAGCTGCTAGCCTGTCGAGTGGGAGGAATAGATCGACGACGAAGAGATGCTGGAAGATCAATCCTACGAAATGACGGGGATTAAAAAATGTTAATCCTATCGCGAAACGATCTGGAATTGAAATACATTCCGTGAGATATTCCGAATGCTCGTTACCGCGAGTGTATTAATGAATTTAATCGGGTCACGACCAACGAGATAAAATATTTACATCTCCATGGATAAATATATGATAAAATATAGAAAGATGAAATCGCGGTGGTAGCGACTATACAGCTGCAATTAGAGATTAATTATGGAACGCCAAGCGTCGAGGCGTTGGCGCGGAAGTTACAGAAGACGGAGAAAAAAACGCTTGGCGGAACGGCTGGCTGATTGGACCAGAAGCTTTATCGCATTTTTGTTCAGCAACGTTGGAATCATATGTCTTGTTATCGGATATACGATCGCTGGAGCCTTCATCTTCATGACTATCGAAAAAGAATCGCAGTACGACGAAGCTGGCATAAATCGCGCGATGAACAAGACCGCGACTCAACTCTGGGATTTCACATCGAAGGTAAGAAAAATTGTGTTACTTTTTCCAAAATAATAACGAAACTGTATTCTCCGTCGGTTTTCTCGCTGAAAAAGAAGATCCCTGGATCTGAACATCTCGGGAAGCATAAAGCTTGAAAATTCCAAGACGTGTTGAATTTTTCGCAAAAATCGATCTCCTGTTTTCGTTATTTCGCGAAATTTAGTAGAATACATACCGAGGAACGCTTCGAAGTCATTTTTATACGAGAAATTCCAGAGTCTTACCATTTTCCGTTAGCCGATTACGTTTTGATCTCGAAGGAAATGATCGGATTCCATTTATAAGATTGCTAAAATTGAATAGATATTTTCGTATCGCTGATATCAAAGTACGTGAGAAGCCGGATGCGTGTGCGTGGTCCAGGTTAGGCCTGTGGAATCGTTAAAAGTGAAATTTTAATTAAAGTTGATAAGAAACGGGAGGGTTTTAACCTTTTGGGAATAGAAAGAAGAAAAAAAAAAAACGAAAAACGAAAAAAAAAAAAGAAAAAACTCCACATCGGACGCTGGGAGCGTACTTTGTCCGCTTTGTAAGGTCAACATCGTGACTTAATATCAAAGGAAGTGGTTCTCCGGCTCTAAAAGGACGGCGGACTTTTTATTCCGTTCAATTTTTTATCTTCTCTCCTCTCACGATATTTTAAAACTTGATTCGAGCTCGGAATATTATTTTGCGAAACGACAAGTCGTCAGACTCTTTACAGCGAACGTAAGCATTCGTACCTACGTATACATCCGAAATTACCAGGGTATAACAAAATCCGAGTAACGTTCGACGAAATTTCAAATCACGTTTTACGGGGCATTAACACTTGTCGTTGCTCATTTGTAACCTGTTTACTGCAGAACAGCCTCTAAAACCGACTCGGTAACAGCTAGAGCCTGCGATATTCGTCGAATACATCTTTCCCCGTTTTACCCCGATTGAAAAATGCATTATTACCGTAACTCGCAGGAGAACATCTTCAACGAAACCGCGTGGAAATACCAAGTCAACGAGATACTGCGGGACTACCAAAATCTCATCGTAAAGGCCACGAAGGAAGGCTACAAAGGTTCGTCTCGGAAACTCGGCTGGACCTTCGCCGGAGCCTTCCTATACTCGCTTACGGTGATCACAACCATCGGTGAGTACGAAGTAACTTCTTTCGCACATCGAGTGACCGAAGGGTTCGCACCGATTCGGCACTATTTTAATAACCCACCTTGTAACACGTCGGGAAAGAATTACCTATATAACGTTACACTTCATTATTGGAACTAAGCCATGCCGGCGTTAAGGTGTTTTCTTTGGCACCGTCCGCCGGGAGAAAGCCGGTCTAATGCCAAGAACTGGATAATCATTATTTTACTGGTGCAGCTGCTATTCGCGAAATATTATCCGCTGTACCCGCTAAAAACTGCTAACTCTCACCGGCACCGGCAGCAGCGCAGCTCATTAAACTTTATTCGGATAATTGGATACCGAGGAAGAAATTCGGTCGATATACACGTTATTCCGGATTGTCCTTCCCGTTTAATCAACCGAACGATTTTTTCTTTTCGATGATAAAGAGAGGGGAATAAAAATAGTAGACCATCTTAGGGGAGCGAATTTTTTTTCATCGATTTATCTTGGTATAATGACCACTGAAGAGTCGTCGAGAGTTCGACGTAGAGAAGCGAGAATAAAAAAAATTGGATCAGTTAGAATTCGGTTTGGTTCCTTTGCGACCTGTAGACCCGACCTTGAAGGTCTTCGATAAACCTTTTAGCGACGATTGGTCCGCGTCTACCCTCGTTACAGGAACTAAGAAGGGAAGGCTGCGGGGTGTAAGGCTTTCACTCTCCAATCTCCGGTGAATCGAATCGGTTCACTCTAATCCTTGCGCTTCAAAGCTCGCAGTTCACCGACTTGAGGCATAAGCGACGGTTCGAGATTCGAAGTATCGTTTGTTTCCAAGATCTGCCTAACGACTAACGACAAATATTAGAAATTAATCAAATTACATACGAGATCGGAAATAGCCGCGAAACTCGAGCTGGGAAACAATCCTGATATTCTTGGTCCAGATTGCGGTTCGTCGTTTATACTTTGGTAGAGAAATAGGGCAAAAATATTGACTCTGGGTCCATGAATCACTCCGAGTTACCTCGGCTCGAAGAACGAATTGAAGACGGGAAACGCGAACGTCTTTTGGCTATCGAACCTATCGTGCGAGAATTCTACTTCGAGGGTGATGGAAGAGTTGATTAAACATCGAGCGACAAGACGCTCGGTCTCGCCCGAATGGTGGTGGGAATTTCTTTGATCAAGGAAACTTTACTCGAAAGAAACGAGTGTGAGAAGAAGAAGAAAAAAAAAGAAAAAATGACTGGAATTAAATTTTAAACACGTTTTTCCGCGTATATCCAACGATTTCTATTCGGACGAATCACTCGGATGATTCGGCTGAAATTTTGACAGGGAATCGTGTATTCGTTAACTAAGTTTATCCGACCGAGACACGCTCTACGATTGATCTTTTTTGGATCTACAAAAATTTTTCATCGATCGAGTCGATTCGTTCGACGGTTTGGTTTCCTTTTCTCTTTTGACACGGGCGTCTCATCGCGATCACGTAGCGCTTACAAATAGGCGATAAGAAACTAACGAGGGATCGAGAAATGATTGACTAAATATCGTAAACATATGGTTTAGGTTTGTTCCGAACGACGTTTCCTTGGTCTAAATTTATCATTGTCACATCTGTCTTGTACTTCTCAGCGCTAAGTCAAGCCAGACTTACTCGGCCCGACGTTAATCATCTGTAATAAATTAAAGCCACTCGCTAGGGTGAATATCGGAAGATTAATTCTTCACAGGAAGTCGTGTACGACTCGAATTCTGTATATCGTAGCGACTTCGAATCCGGAAAGAGAAGAAAATCGATTTTTGGAACTCACCCTTTCCGTGTAGAATCTTCAGGGGGGAGAGAAGCGAATTTCGTGACGTAAATCAGGGACGTTTTTGAGATTTTTATTCGATTCTACATCGCGGAGCGAGTGTAGGCTACGAGGAATAATCCGTTTAGGCTTTGACCAATTAGGACTGTGTAATAATGGCGAGTATCCGAATTCAAGGGTAAATTATATTCGAAAGGTCTGAAAAAAAAGGAAAGAAAAAAAAGAAAACACTCATCAGACTGGAAACGCGAAAGTATTTAAGAGAGTAATTGTTGAAGTAAGAGAGAAAACAAAAAAAAAAGAAAGAGAAAGAAAAATGGAAAAAAAAGAAAAAATACGCTCAGCCTTTGAAGGATTAAGTAATAAATCAGAGTTGGGCTGCCAAGAATCTTTTGGAAGACTGAACCATGGATCGAAATAATGGGACGCCCTACTAATTAGAAGAATTAATTACCTCCTCTTCATTGCAGGTCGGATTCTTTAATCAAGCTCTCTCTCTCCTGCTACCCTCTGACCCCAAAATCCACGGTGGTATTTTCACGAGGTGGTACCCCATTCGCGAACGAAAAAAGAAAAAAAAAAAATTTTTACGAAATATATATATATCCACCTATTATTAACCGGGTGATACCGATATACATAATTCAGATAACGGCGAGGAAAAAATTTTGGTGGTTTAATTAATATTCGACGAAAAATTCGCACGGGTCTCTCTTCGCATTTAAGTATATTCTCGCAAACGTGAAATAATTTTCGGACGAAATTTCGGTAAACCGATCGACCGATCGCGTTCCTTTTTTCTAATCGATCGATGGGTTCAATTTATTTCGATATTTTTTCGAAAGGCTTATTAATTTTCTGGAATCTTACCTAGCACCCAGATTTCTTGAATTCTTGGACAGTTTCGGAGGGATAATTTTCGCTGGATTGATCCTAGATCAGTTCAACTATTGTCCGAGGAACGAGTAAAGTATTCGCGTAATATTTTCGAGAGAGAAATTAATCGTCAGAACCAAAACGAAGAAGAAGAATGAGGAGGGAAAGAAATGAGAGCTATAAGCGTGGCTGCAGGTTTGATCACCATTATCTCTAGGAGGGAACTCATCCTCTTGGAGAAAATGGAGATGGTTTAATATGCACGAACTTCCTGGTGCTAATGTAGATAGCATTTTAACCAGCACTACTCCAGAATTTTCCACCGCTCTCATGTGAGGCTGGTGTATGTATATTCGGAATAATCATACTCGTTGAATTCGCATATTTATTGAAGCACTGACTCGAAAGGCATGTATATATTTATCGAATGCCCACAAAAGGTGAGCTCTCCCACACCTGATTTAATGTGAAAAATTTCTGCGGTTCCAGAGGGTGTTTTTGAGCTAATGTAAACGAAATTCTCTTCCGTGATTATCAAGCTACGAAGTCCACGGGTTTTAGCACCGAAATTGCGATCTAAAATTATTGGAATTCGGTACGAGTATTTTTGACGGAGTATCTCACTGCGTGTGGCTCATATATGTGTATGTGTATATGTGTATGAGTGGGATTTTCGAAATCCGAGGATAATTGAGTGTCCCGTGATTTTTTATTCTTGATTAATGCCTTCTACAAAAATAATTGTCATTCGGCTGTAAAGTCTGCGTTGTAAAGCAAGACTTTTTAAATCGCCCTCATATATCAGTGAAGATGTTTTTTGAAAATACCCGGTCCAGATTTTGATCAAATTTGTACCAAGGATAGAATACACAGACCTAAACAATCTCACATTTACTTAAATTAGCACATCGATCGTTCACACGGTACAGTTTCGGTACGAAATATTAGGCGATTTATTATCGGCAAATTTTCAAAATTCGAGGTGTGCGTATACTCCTTTTTTTTCTTCATTTATACAGGTATCGCATTTCAAAGAGACTCACAGCTTCTCAAAACTATATTTCCACTCAAATTCGGATTCAAAGATTTTACTTGCGTTACAAGTTTACTCGGGTTTACTCGAAATTCTTTTTTTCACTCACGAATTTCATGTGGCGAATTTCAAACATCTAGTGTTCAAAGAACCTGTAAATTAGGGTGATTGAAATTTTTTTTTTTTTTTTCTCCAAACAGGTTCAAAAGTTTCATTCAGTTATAAAGATACGCCTGTTAAAAGTTGAGCTCTTAATTCGATATTATCCCTTAACATCAATATTAATTCTATTTCCTATTTAAATAATATATGGGAGAATTTGTTTCTGCTTCTTCTGATTTTTATAACTAGCTAACGATGCATGATACAGAAAATCTACAAACATATTCTTGTAGAGAATTAAATGCTCTACGAAAAAGGTCTCCTGCACTTTTTTGATAAACTTATTTTAGAAACTAATTTTTTGTCAGAAAGGTGGTTCTTTGAACTCGAATATCATTTGAATGGCTAAGTTTATAAAAAAAGTGTAAGAGACCTTTTTCGCAGAGCATTCAATTCCCTACTAAAATATCGTTGTAGATTTTCTGTATGACGCATCGTTAGCTAGTTATAAAAATCAGAAGGAGCAGAAACAAATTTTCCCGTGTTATTTAAATGGGAAATAGAAATTCGTGATGGGCCACCTCTTAATATTAATATTAAGAGCTCAAATTTTAACAGGCGTATTTTTATACCTAAATGAAACTTTTGAACCTGTTCGGAAGAAAAAAAAAAAATTCGTTTTTTTTTTTAATCACCCTACTGTGAATTCTTAGTTACTTTTTTCAAAAAATGGAATATATCTGATAAAATTTAAATAGCGCCGGACCAATTTGAGGTAATCTGTCAAAGCGACAACCATAAATCGATAAGAAAAATCAGAACTGATAAACTTCGCATTCGTAACGCGAGAAGCATTTCGAAACTCGATGGTTCTGGACTTATAAATATCGATATGCGGAACTTTCTTACGATCGGACATCGGAGATTAAAATAGCTGAAAATATCGTCAAATATTATTTCATAATGAGAAAGAATTGTGAATATACTGTCAATCAAATCAGTCAAATTGAATTTTATGTTTAGAAGTTTGTACCCGACTATAACGCAGTCCGAAAATTCTCGAATATAAAATCTCTGAGCGCTAACCGAATAAGCAATCGCTTTCCTTTCTACTTTGTGTAAATAATTCGATAGCAGTTGCAGTTTGTCTCGGTTCGAGGGGATCAATCGCGGGATACGGTGTATCCAGAATGTTTCTGATGTGGCAGCGGATGTCTTGACACATCCGACCATAACTGATCACAGTTATACACGAGAATATCAGATGTTGGATTTCCTAAATTCAGAGAAAAGTAATTCCATGCCGAAATTTGGATTTTTCCGAATGCCCAGAATTTTGCATTTTTCGCCGATTTATCCAGAAAACTGTTATTCGCGTTTCTATATACGCTTTCTTATAAATATTGAATGTATATACAGATACAGGGGAAAAGTGATAGCGACGCGAGTACGAGAGACGAGACAATGATTTATACATTCCAATATCTTGATCTGGTATTATGCATCGAGGAGCAGTTTCACATCGGGGATTTTCGAAGACAAGAGTCCCCTCGGTAATCATTAGCGTTCCTTCCTCGCTTCCTCGCTTTCTGGATTGCCACGGCGTCCGCTCGTCTCCGTCGGTTTGTAAAATTCGTTTTCATTAATTCCCCGCTTGGTTAAACACAGAATTTCGTAGGGTGCAGCGCCCTTATTCGCTCTAGTAATAAGTTTCGACCAGACCCCCAGCCGCGGTTCGTCAGCGAAACGCGCTTTAACCGCACTCGGTTTAGCCTCGCGCAATTCCAACGAAATTGACAAGGGAACGAAATATTTGGAAAATTCACCAATACCGAAGCGATTTCATGCTCCTCCGTACCCAACGACTCGATTCGTCGTACCCATCGATCCAGGACTTGCCATAATAACGCGACTCTTATTGCGTCTGAAAAAATATCCCATGTCGCGCGTATTTCCAGATATCGAAATTACTACTTCGGATATTTCTGCGAAATCCATTAGAGCGACTCGTGCATCGTCTTTCGATCTATTGTACGATTAATCTCCCAATTTTCATCCCTGAAATTCCTGCTCTTCTAGTCTGGATTGCCTCTAGTTCAAAGATCCGTAAATCGAAGAGTGAGAAACGATCCAGGTGTGGGTGTCAAAGCATTATGAAAATTCTCAGAGAATGGCTGTACGTCATTGGACCCAGACACATAAACTATTCATGAGAAATGGGGATGAACAACTGGGGTCACTCTGCGATTTCTTGATCTTTGAACCTAGTTTGTGTCCGCGATGTATATTTGGGCGAGGGATTATAAATATAGGGAAATTATTAGACTCTTTAGACCAACGATATGTTCTACTCGTCTTGGTGGAGGAATTCTAGTCGTGCCGAAGCTCCCTATGGAATAACAAAACGGTTCTTCGAAGGTTGGGAAACGGTGGAAAGCATTAAAAATTCAGGGATTAGAAGCAGGCACGCATGCGACCTTTGTATTCGCAGAAGCGACGCTGGATTCCTGCATTTCATATTTATACGCCGTTTCCCTTTTCCCTTTTCCCTTTTTTATTTTTTTCCTTTTTTCTCTTTCCTTTTTCCTTTTTCTCTCCCTTCTTACCCTTTTTCTCTTTCCTCTTTTCTCCTTTGTACCTTCGCATCCTCGCTACAACCGTAATACTTGAATAAAAGTACAACGCTTTACGCTTACCACCGTCAAGATACTATTTTATAGGCCTTATAAAACGGTGCGAGCTTTTATGAAAATGAAACGGCCCGGTCTCATATTTCTTTACGTATTTATCACCGCTCTACATCTTTCCGTTCCAATGACCGTGGACTAAATAACCTTTTCTCCACAGGAAGATCAGTGGCGAAAAATTTCCTTTCTCTTTCTCTTCTCAAAATGAAAATTTATGCTTCAAGCTTCACCAGTTTCTATTCTACACCAATTCGGCAACGATACTAAACAACCAAAGTCTCCCAATCTTTTCGCAAATTCAACACTTCAGTCCTGGACTTAATGTATATCGAATTGCGAACTAAGGCTAGACGCACTTTTCGGGTCTCTCACGTCGATAATCTCCATTGTATTAACGTGAAACTGATCACAGGCCTTTAGCCCTAAGGCCTCCCGATATCGCGAATTGAAGTAAGTAGGTAATCCCGGTGCATGAGAGTCACAATTTACATCAGGGGTTGATTTTAGATACAACACGTTTCGTTCAAGGTTTGCGGTTACACACTTAAACCGAATGAATAATAAATTCTCAGATACGTAGTTACCCTCGAGATATTCTTCTTTGTCTGAAACAGGGACGTGGGAGGGGATCTCGTGCAAATGACGTTAAATTTAGAAAGAATTCAATATACGATTTAAGGCGAAATATTGAAACGGTGGGAAACTAAATAAAAGTAAAAGCGCGAAATCTGACTCGAGTGGGTGCCTGAAAAGTGGCTGATGAATTTCAGGCACTGAGTGGTTCGTATTAATCTGAAGCAGTGATTGATCGGAGCTAGATTTGATTTGAAATTGCCATCCCTTTGCGATCGAGGGACGAGGCGGAAGTCAAGTTACTTGAAATCTCGCTAATTTGATCCCATCGGGGTGGACAGAATCCTTTGGCCCTTAGACCTCTATACTCTGCACACTCGAGAATACCCCCGACTCTTCCATTAGTACCCTACGGGGTGAAGTTGTACTCTCTGCACACTCCAGAAACCAAATGACCACTTCTAAACCCAAAACGAAGGATTGCCACTGTGGAACTATCTCACATTTGCCTTTGTAATATATTACGCTTTTGATATCCTTACCTAGGGTTTAAAACGCGTCGAATAATTCCACCCTAGAAATTACCGTGACAAAACAGGAAGCAAAAAAACAAGACGAAGACAAAAATAAAAATAAAACATGAAAGGCAAAATTAAGCTAAGAAAACGTCGCGAAAATAATTAAGGATCGGCAATTCTCCGGAGCTTTTCATTGCCAATACAGAACCTTCGAGCAGACATAGACGAGCTTAAGGTCGGTGGGTCACCCTGGCCAGGGGATGGGCCAAAATGGACTGGGATAGGTGCGGGTACGTATTAGCCAACGCTTTTAGGCCGCGGGGCTGTAATCAAGTGAGGCTGCCCCGGGAGCAGGGTGGCGAATTAATTAAAAGGACAGTCGAGCGAGAGCAGGGTGTCCAAAAGTCCGACCAGACTGCTTATCAAATATTCATGAAGAACTTCCTCTGCAAAGTTTCTTCCGGGGAAAATCAGGCAGAAGGCTATACGAACCTATATAGGTAGAGACACACCTTGTTACACAATGAGGAAAAGCTTCAGCTTTGATAAACCCTGATTAGGGATTATAAACTGTGAGAAACTTCGACTTTTTTTTGTTTTTTTTTTGTCTTTCTTTTCAATTTTGAACAAAATATGTATTATATTCATTCTTTCCGTGTGACAAATTTTGAAAATTCATTCAAGCTTCTTTTTTACCAAAACTCAACGGCAGCTCATATTTTAGAAACAATTTTCACCGTTTTTATATACCTTGATGCTTCCTGAACGGAGCTTTCACGGCTTTCGATAACAATTAAAAAAAAGTTCTACGCCAAAGCTGAACGGATTCGGATGAATAGTGAGTTTGCAAAATTGCACAGACGATCCGTGGAAAAAATTCTCATATTTCGAAATTGATATTGGGAAAAATTAATTGATGTACTATTTGAGAATAAAATTGCCGCTATTACCATTGCCTTGTTGAATATTTTACGCCGAATCAATTTACTCATTTATAACAACCCCGAATTTTTTCTTTTCGTTGTTCTTCGTTGATTTTTTATTTTCCTTTTTTTAAAGCCTGTTTTTAGAAATCAGATTTCGAGGACTTTCCTGAATAAGCCATGAGAGATCGCGGCTTCGGGAAATAGGCGTAAGTCGAGGTCGAGGTTGACTTTAAATTAGGATTATAATTTTCGCGACATTGCGGAATAATGATGAATACCCTCCTTCGATAAGCGATAACCGATTTTCAAAGCAGGCAACGAAAAGCTGCGCTTCTAAATTGCAGTATTACAAATCGGCTATGGCTAATGCAATTACTATATATTGAACAACAAACTCGGCACTTAATTCTCCGGTGAAACTGCCTTTATCCCAAAACCCAACGAGTTTGCTCGCCTTTTAATATAAAAGCTATAAAAGCTTTCATTAGCCACGGCTTAATTAATTTCCTACAATCTTCGGGCTACACTATTGTGTTCCCTAACTCAACTACGTATATATGTATATACCTATATATTAGAGTGGCCCTGATTCGGGGGTCGGTGGAATTTTGGCCGCGACACCCCCTAGATCGGTTCAAAATAAATTCAAAAAAATCATTATGAAAATATGAATTTTTATAACGACGAATCGTAGATATGATTTTTTTTTTTTTTCTTATAAATAAGTAAATTTGCGTAAAAATGACGAAAAGAAAAAAAATTGGATGATCAATGCGTATGAAAAAAAAAAGAAAAAATGTATGGTGAAGCTACGTGCTTGGATAAGAAAAAAAAAGAGGCAAACGGAGGTAAGAACATGAACGTTGACGTAGAGATCGCGAAATAGGATATAGCGGAATAGAAATGGCTTAGCTAGCAACTCTAGAGTAAAGTAGCTGACGACCAAAGTTCTAGAGTAGCTGGGCTGGTTTGGTGCTCGTCGTTGAAGTTCGAAAATTGCGACTGACATATCGGGGGCTTTTCGAAGAATTCTATGGAATAAAGGCGCGGTGAACATAAAATCGACAGTTTCTAGACTACTTTGATCCCTTTCCTGTCAAATTGATCAGAGATTAACCCGGTGATCAAAGTGTTTAAAGAAAAATACAAAAAAATACAAATAAAAGGGTAAATTCCTCCCTAAAAGGAAACCAAAAAATTTATACCTGTCAAACTTGTCCTCTTTGCGGATAACAGCGGTGAAAGCTGTCATTCGTTAAGGGGCGATTATTTTGCAAGGCAATTTCATCGAAGGCGATAGGACGAAGGATGCGTTACGTTAAATTGGGATGAAGCGTATAGGTATCTTCTCTTCTTTTCACGAAGCAAAGATAAAGACAGTGAAGACCATAGACGAAACAGGGTGAATGTGAATTGATAAGATAAAAGCTCATGCCTTTGCAGGCTTTGTTCTAAAAAGATCGAGGCACGATCAGGGTTCTTTCTTAGGAACTGAAGACCAAAGTTTCCCGGAGCTAACATCAGCCCTTTTTGCATACGATATTGAGCGTTGTCGACGAGCCAAACCTGACTCTAACTTACTTTGCATTCTACGACCAGCTGATGGATATTGCGACGCTTTGGTAAACAGAAAGGATGAATCGGTCGGTTTCAAGTGCCGATCGATATATCGATCTAACGCCATACCGCGCGCCGCGGGGGCGTTTTTCGATATTTACAAACCATCCCCGTCCCCGTTCTCATCCCTATCCTGTTTCCATCCTACCCAGTCATTTCTCTCCTTATATTCACTTTTCCAACGTTGCGGTTGAGGAATCATATTAAGCCGGATCGCGATTTTTGCGGATTGAAAACAAAAAAAAAAAAAAACACATTTTCCCATAACTTCGCCCTAACAAACCTACGGTAGGAAAACCTCAATATTTCTGTCTACGCATATGCGAGTTTCAATTTCTCCGATCAAATTATTATACAGATTAAATCAAACAATTAGTTCCGTTGCGCCGTAACCATCCGTACTTTAACCACTTCTGTTCTTTTTATTTTTTATTTCTATTTTTTCACTATACCTACTTGTTTGTCCGGTGCAGCTGGTTATTTCCCATCTAATACTGTTACCGTTCGGTACTTAACGCCAGCCTCGAAGTGCTAATGAAATCCCACCTGTACGATACACTTAGGGAGTTACGTATACCTTGGAAATAATTTTTCTTCAAATCACCGGTACGCTGTAAGGGAATATTCTATCGACTCAGTTCGTCCACAGCTGATTATCAGTCTTTTGAGACATGATTCAAAATTTTTTGAGCTTTCATAGACCTCGTCTTGCATCGATTGATTGCATAGAAGCAAAAGTGGTTTTTTAAATTTTGATAAAATTTTTTACACTAATTTGATTTTGGGGAAAATCTAGGATATTCGATGAGTGGAATTTTCAGGTAGAATTTTTGATTCTAAGCCATTTGTTCGGAAATTTCGATAAGAAAGGTACGTTAAGTGCTTAGAAACGATACAAGACTGACTTTATCTCTATATTTTACTGCGTTACCCTGAAATTACATAATTTCGAAATCTTCTCTCTCAGTTTGAAAAAAATTCGATTAACGATGCGACCTGTACCCTGCGGAAACCTCTCTTTCTTCGGTAGACTCAGTCTATTATTTCTAGAACTAATATTGTGCAGGTTTGCTCGTACACGAACGCGTCTTAAATTCGCAAAGGTCGAGGAAAGGAGGTTGGAGACTATTTTCGTGGGAAAATTCCTCCGGAGAAATGACGGCTGTAGGTACCCTAGACGGGTGGTTTGCAGGGTTGTATATAGCGAAAGAAAGTTGGCGAACTGAACCGGAGCGGAATTCGCGTTGCCCAAGAACCAACTCGGTGGAAACATAATCCTTAAAACTTAAGAGTAGCTGTGTAAGTAAGTGTGTAGATATAGAGGCGTAGAGGTACACCCATTGCGATAGAAAAAGCTTAAGCTCAAGTTAAGGAGGAACCGAATGTTAACTGCCTTTGGTACGATAAATTTCTGAGACCTTTTCCAACATCGAAATAGTTTCTATGAAATTTGAAAACCACAGAGACTCGAGCAATAGTTTCCAAAATCGTGGGAAAATTCATTAATTCAATTGCCGAACAAAAATTCCATTTAATTACTCGATTCCGTTGGCCAGAGTCGTTCTCCGGGTGATTTTTACATCGTTACGAAGGTGGTCCAAGCGAGCGACGAACGAATTTAGGGATGGTCAGTCCGTCCAGTCTTTCCCGGACCAGAAACAATTGCTGTGGGAGAAAGTTTCGCCCTGGTTTTCGAGTCGGACGTGACGTCACGCGCGAGCGACAGCGGTGAGACTTTGGGGATGGGGGTCGGGGCTTGGGGGCTGGGGGTTGACTACAAAGAAGCGAAGGGCCTTCTGAAATTGAATAACTTAGCGATTTCTGTCCGTATCCTTGGCCATCGAGTGAAACTCCGTCTTCCATTACCTTATTCTACGGCATATATGTGCTCGTCTTTCTTTTGTACCCCGAAATCCACTTGTCTACAGAAAAAAAGAAGATATTAGTCAAATTTTTAACTCGCGCCTTATTTTTACTCCATATACTCAGTCAGATGAAATTCTTTGCTTTGTTTGCAAAAAATGTTGCTACCTTTAACGAAATATTGGCCAAGCTTACATTAGATCCGACTAGCACTGACACTCCGCAACAAAATCCGTGAAAGTACAAGAATGAAAGTATTTTTCACCATTTTTTTCCCGCTGAAAGAAAAACTATCGAAACCTGTAACCCACACGTGTTATTCGTAAATTCTTTGTGGAAATTTTGCGAATTCCTCAAGTTTTTTTAAACGTCGAAACAGGGAGATGGAACACGCTTGAAGAACTATCGACAAAATTGACCACTAAAGTTGTTCAGGATACTAGCAGCTATCCACCGATCCAGGATTATAATTTTTTTGAATTTACTTCTAAAATGGGATTGATTTTTCTTGAATTATTGACAAAATATGGAGAATTTTTAAGAACGAATGATCAAACCTCGTGCTGGTTTTGCTTTTCGTATACGTATACCAGATTAATGAATTTTTTCAGAGGCAATTTGTGTAATGTAGTAATCTGAATTTAATGATGAATTTATGTGCGGATGATTTCTTTCGCGCCATTAGATCCCCACGTAATCCTCTTGATTTAATTGCGAGCTTAAAAGCAACACGAAATTCAATTTTTCTTCTCAGTAGGTACCGTGAAAAGCGAGTCTTCGCATATACAACTTATCGTACATATATGCATACGGAAATTTTAGCATCCCGAAATTCATTCAGTTATTCTGAATCCTAAAATATCAAATAAAAAATGAAAATAATTAGGGCTTCCATGGTAAAGGTGGGATTTTGTTCTTCTCACTGACTTTCGACTTCGGTTTCCTTTTTCGTATTCTTTTTCCTCCTTCCTTCGTTCTTTTTCATTTTACACGACATCGATTAGCACTTTGAAAATTATTCTCTGCTTACCGATGCGAATTCTTGAAATACCAACGTTTGGCATTCGGCGAGCTTCCGTAAGACGAATCCCTATCTCTTTCGCGCATCTCACGACAGTTCTTCACTTACCCCAATTGCATTTCTAGAGCACTTTAGTTATACCCTTATATACATGCAAGTTAGGGTGGCCCTTGTTTGGGAGTCGGCGGAAAATTGTCCGCGACGCTCGCTGGATCGGTTCAAAATAACTTCCAAAAAATCTGGGCGAAACTTGAGCTTCCTAGCTCAACGGGAAATCGTGCTTCACAGAATAGCTGCAACAGACAAGACGACGGTTTTGAAAAATTACGATCGTGCACCACCAGCATGATCTAAGATGATTCAAAAAATTTGCACTAACTTACACACTGTGATACTATAAAGTGACGGATTTACAGATTTTTCCAATGAACGATAGGCTTGTAGAAAAAGTTTATTCAGTTGGTGAAAAATCCCATGTTATTCAAACGCCCAGATTTTTTTGAATTTATTTCGAACCGATTTAGGGGGCCTCGAGGACAAAATTTCACCCACCCTCCCTAATGCAGGCATAGACATATTTGCCTCTTCGAAAATGAAGATGTGATATTAAAAGATTGAATGAAATTTCCGTGATTAGAGCTTGATTCCTCCGCAACTTCCGTTTATAACAAACCTCGAAATTTGTGAACAGACTGCAAAGTCTAGACTGATTGATGCTAATCCTTGATTTCAATTATGTCAATTGCTGTCAATGCGAAATTCGAAACTATATTCCGGCAGATCGATGCTATTTGCGATATCCTGTCAGATAAATTGCTTCTGAAAGTGAGGCATGTAATTAATAGACCCGTCATAGCCAGGCAATAACCATATAGCTAGCGGTGTAATTTGAAATTCGGATATTTCAAACGTATCGCAAAAATTCAAAAAACTGGATTCGCTAAAATCGCCGTCCCGAATCCCGCCATTTATTATGGCCGTTTTGGTCGTCCAATATTCCAAGCTTTAATATCAAAGTTGGCTATTCGAATCAGAGGAAAAAATCAAAAACACTTGACGTAAAAAATGAGGATAAATACACCGAAGAAACAGGTGTAATCTGAGTTCTCGAGAAAAAACGGAGAAGGAAAAGCTCTCGGAGATGCCGGGCGACAAGAATCCCCTCTAGTTTCCCAAACGGAAGGAAAGGGTCTTGAAGATACTTAAAAATCTTGACACCCAATTACGTGTAGCGAAAATATTTGTGGTTTTATTTTTCGCGAAGCTGTCAGATCGAAATTTTAGGGCTTATTTTCTGATCCTTTGCAAGGATTCAAATTTTCGAATCACATTTGCTCCGATTTTGGAAAGAAACTTCGCGTCTGTTCATGGCTCGGATTGAACTACGTAGAAACAAAAATTGACTGATATTTTGTTTGCTGAAAATCTCGGCTATCGTCATCCACATATGAAACTCATCCACCTCGATATTATGCCTATGAATTTGAATCGGTATCCAGCTCTTGTCAGTCGAGACTTCGACGACCTTTGATATCCCTTGGAAAGAGGGCTGGAAATGTCGCGTAACGTTCATTCAAATGTTGCCTGGGATTTCGATATGCGGCTTCATTCGAGGTACCATTTATTTGCAGATTCAGTTTTACGTCTTCCTCTTCCTCTTCCACTTTTTTTCTTCTTCATTTTGCCTCTTTTCCGTTACGAGTACACGTTACCATATTTTTTCAATAACATCCCATGAAAGAACCAACGAAAACATCAACCCACCAACAGCGTAGGATTCCCACGAAAGATCGCGTTCCCCGGAAATGAAATAATTCTCGAATCAATGTTTTTGGATCTCTTCTGTTTTCCGCCTTCACGGCGAATTACTGTATTATAACATTATCAGCTATATCCAAACTCACTTTACAAACTTTGCCTGAGTATAATTAGAAATAAATACATTACGTCGTAGGATTTGACGTGGGTCGAGGTATCGAGGCAGGAAATTAATTCAACTTCTCGTTAAACACTCGTCGCAGTAAAGTTCACTAATTTCAAATTTACGACGGAAGATTCGTTCTGAAAAAAATCCAGAAACGCCGACGGTGAATCGGAGATGTAATTTTCATTTCGATTAATTGAAACACGAATTTGAAAGTTCAAAAGTTCATCGAACGGCCTCGCGGTCCCGCTTGATTAAAGGACGGGGCGAGTCGATCGAGGCAATTTGAAAAGTGCTAATTTTGGCGAACCCTTTCAATGATCCACAAATTCTTATCGTACAATTGTATTACCGGCTCTCCGCTAATCACGTGGCAATAGAAGCAACCTAACCACGAAGAGGAGACCCGATCTAAATCGAGGAACATTAGGACCTCGCTCGTCCCGATTCTACGACTTGCCCTACGCCCATGGAACTTTCCGAGGGAGGTCCTGGAAAGCGATCTATAGGATTACCAAGCTGATCCCACAGGACTCCTTCCCTTGAGATATATGATAACTACGGGGACAAGCCGTATGCATAAATCCTAGCCATTTCAATAATACGGCATGGCTTTTGGGAGTCTAGCCACCTGTACGTGTCGATGAAAATCGGAGCTATTTATTTATCTCCCGTGCCGTTTTATTGGGCAAGAATTTCTATCGATAGATCCGTGCATAAATAATTTTCAAGTAAATGAGTCGAAAAAAAAATTTAGTCACTCGCTCCTCTCATGATTATCGCAGGTTTGAAGCAGTTTCCTAAATTCCCTGGTGTCCGCCGAAGCTACATTTTTAGCTCATTGGACAAATTCCTCCCCCTATGGTTTTAGTCACATTGACCTAAAATTCTTTTATTATTCGCAGATATTTTGCGAAACCCTGAGGGCACCGAAATAACGTATAAAATTATTTTGGGGTACTATAAGAGTTGGTTTCTGTCAATATCCGGTAGCTATTTGATGGCAATGCTGTTTGTTTAATCGATACGTAAATCTAATCTATTCTCAAAGAGTTTTACATTTGGATGCTCCGAGAAAGTTCTTTGCGGTATTATAGAAGAGCGTGAGAAACTTACTGCAAAGTTATCGTCTATTTCTCGATAGATTTTGAAATCTCTGAGTTTCGTTCATGGAAAGAAAGATGCATATATATCTACGTTGTGGGCCGTGAGGGGAAAAAATTTGAAGAAATATAGTTGAAAAATCCATATTTGATCGATTGGTTTCGAAAAAGTTTGCCGAGACACGATTGGGGTGAAAAATTAAGATCTACGAACCGAGGGATCCGCAGTCCGCATGAGCATTTGGCTATAACTCAGTGTCCCTCTGGAATACAAATTCAACTTCATCTAAAATCAATTGCTGCAGTTTTATCTGTTTATTTATAACCATTGAGAACGGTGGTTGGCTTATAAATTTACGATCATCCATCACCTCGCGTTTATTTATCAAACCGAAATAGCACGCCCAACGTATTTTATTAAGCCAAAAACTCTAACACACTATTCCCCGGGTCACGTAATCTCCGACTTTTCATTTGGTCCATAATTTATCCATTAATTTAGCTTTTACGTTTCTCCTCATGCGATATAAGCACATATATAAGAGCACTTGCAGCTCACGCACGTTCTCGATTAACCCGGCGCCCCAGTTATGATCACTCGCGTTTTATGAAGCTCACTATACGATACCTTATCGCGACATAAAATTTCTTACTTTCCACTTTATTGGATGTTATTTGAAATTTAATTAAAGTTATACGACTGATTTGAACGCTCTCGGATATCCGCTACGCCGCATATCAGATCCCCCTTCAAATACATCATCGTAGATACAAAGAGGCGGCTATAAACTCTCGTATCTGTCCTACGATGTAGTTTACCGAGCTCTTGTACATCCTCGACCATTTGCTAGCCAGTAAACGCGTTCTTCGTCTCATCACAATCTCACCAGCTGTTCTCAGGTCATCCCTTATGGACCGAACCAACTTTGAACACGCCATTGACTCTCCGGGTGGACGGAATTATCGCCGATACTGTTTTATGCGATAATATTTGGCGAAGGAATTCGACGATTCGTTCTGGTTCGAAACGTCTCCTTTTATCCGATCCGAGACAAGTTGGCGAATAAATTTTTCACGGTGCGATAGATCGTACAGCGAATTCTTTTATCCGGCTAAAGAAGATGTTCAAAACTCTATGAGGAGATATTGTCGGGTAAAAACTCTGCGATTGTCAAGAGTCATCGAAGATGCAGATTTAACACGAAAAAGAACAAGACTCGAGCTTTGATTCTGACTTATTCTCTCCTCTTTGTGCAAAAATTCCGATTTCCTTTTAAATTTGAGACTTTCCGACTCGACGAGCCTCCAAAAAGTTCACCTACTCCCAACTTGGGTTTCAATCCTCGATAATTTCACAGGATTCCGAACATCCATACAAGTCGATCGTGTTCGCGGACTGTGCCAAAATATTGGCAAAATTTAGACACGAAAATTGACCATCGTGCCGATAGTGTGATCGAAAGACGAAATGATTTATCAGTTTCTCGAAGCTATATAACGCTCATTCGAGATTACTAAGCAAGCATCGTCCACCTATAATATTTGGGAAACGTAATTTCTAGGTAAACCTAGGCTGGAGCCAGACGTCAGTGGAACGAAACAGAAATGTCTAAAATTGAATTGGAAGGAAACGAAATTTTCTTCTCAAAGTTTTATTTGCAAGTATGCTATCGAAGTCAGATTTGGCAAAACCTTTCCATAGAAACTAGATTCGATTATGGCGCGGATTCCGGGTGTAATAATGGTAGCATTTATCGCATATCGCGTTAAAATTTACTACTGATAAAATATCAGGAGATCTCTATGCGCCGGGCGTAAATGGAAATCGATTTGGTGATAAAAATTGCGATGCAACGTCGGTAACGAATAGCTCAAATCCAATCAGGGCAAAGTTATTGGGCGTTTAGGTATTCCCGGCAGGAAGTAACATTATTGAATAAGTTTCGTGCAGTTGTGCATGGAGATGGTAGTGCTTTACTCGGTCGCCTGCTGCTCTCAAGTACTTGAATAAAGCGCCACGGACTCAAGAAGGGTGTCGAACGATCACGGACTGGAAAATATCACCGACACCAGTTATGTTATGTATTCGTGGAGCCCTGGGCAATCTCGATCAAGGGTGAACTTAGGCGAGTCTGTATGCTCTCCCAATACGAAGGTATACCTACGCAATACATTACCTACACCAGTCAATATTCCATTTGCCATCTATCGAGGTGATATTTACGTACGCAGCTAGCGAGGCGTGGGAAAACTCTCGAATTTATTAGATTCTGAAAACTCAATTTATTTCTGTGTTGTTTTTTTTTTCGTTACTTTTCATTCTCTATTCTTACTCTCAATCCTCGTACGGGTGTACATTTTTCGCGTAGATTCGCTCGATGGTATCGTGAAGAAAAACGACTCGAAAATAAACGAATAATCTTCGTTTGGTAAGAAACGAATATTTCAAGGCTGGAATGAATTTTTCAAATAGTCCACCGGTTATGAGAAACGACAAGATTCCAATGTCACATTTTGCCCTTTTCATGGCATCTAGCCTCGGGCTGAAGAGGACCAGAAGACACGCTTTATTCTAAAAGGTTCACTACCCGCTTACATAACAAGGCATTTCACTTTTTTTCATTCTCTTTTCTCTTTTGGCCCGAGGACGTGCCTAATAAAACAGCCGAGTAGTTGCGTTTGAACTTTTCGTTTCCTCCTCGTCACAGATAGTTCAAATTTACATTCGTTTCATACCATATGGTTCGGATCAAGCTTTATCCACGACACAACATCCTCGCTTAATATTCTATTCGTATAAATTTCTTCCGCACCAGATAAGCTCGCGTGGAAAATAAGAAATGATATCAAAATCGATTCACATTCTTCGATGAAAAATTCATATCAGAATCGATAATTTATTGAATTACATATCAAATACAAATAACGAGAGAAAATTAAAGCTGGCAAGATTCGGTAGCAGAGTAACCTGACCTACCACTAACCAGAAAATAGACAGGATATGCACCTGCAGGTAGTACGCCGGTAGAGAGCTGTGCATTTTAATGAAGCTCGTAATGAGAGCATGGCCAGACGCGTGCTCACCAGCCTCCAGTCTACCATTGGCTAGTTGGTTCCAGGTTGGTCGTCTAGTCCGTCGGTGAGGTTAAAGCTGTGCATTATAAGTGTGGATACCGAGTTATCCGTGGAACTATGGATATACGTATTCTCTAGCCTCTATGTAGTCGGCACGAACGGTTGGAAACTGGGGGCCAGATACCGTGTGGAAAGAGATCGGAAATGCTGCGAGAAAATTTTTGGAATTATTCTGGTTACAAAGCTAGAGGCTTAGAAAAGCTCAGCGTTTCATCAATTAGGTCGAAAAATTGGCGAATTCGTTACGAAAGTTTCGTCGTATTCTATCGAATAAATTCGATGATTGTATCTGCGTGACGGTTTTTTATTCAGCGGATAGATTCCAGTCGAGTAATCAGTTCGAGACTGATTTTCCGTCTTCGTACGACTAGGAGCTTGCAGTTTATTCCAATCACGTATAATGTCGGTTAGGTGGTACCGGAATAAACCATCGGGTACAGGATCCAACGTCCTTTACTCCTGCCTCTTGTGTTTTGCGAGCATTCGGGGATAGATACTCATCTGGCATGCAACTACGCCCGCTTGATACTACGGGATGAAAGAATGATACAGTTATTTATGCATGCTATCCGGTCTCTTCGCCATCTTGTCTGCAGCGCTACTCCATTTCACGTAAATAGGTATACCGGAGACGGATGAAGCCGACGTATAACTACTCTTATGAAAATCCGGGTATTCCACGATTCCTAGTCACCCTGCAGTGCAGATCTTAAAAAACAGAGAAGCCAAAGCTTGGCATAGCGAAGACGAACGCACGGCTCTGCACCATTCGCTTATACTCCGAAAACGACGTACATTTAAAAAAATGATCACTTCCGGGAACAGGATTTCGAAAATTGTCCATTAAATCCTTGGCGTGATATTCAGGATCCTTTTCGGGCGAAAAGTTGAAATAGAAATCGCACTTTAACGCCGGATGCTGCACACATCTGAGACGAGAGAACGGATGCGACGGTCTGTTTATAAAAATGGTGAAATTTTTGGTGGATGAATTTCCTAGACGGTATACGGCTCATGCATATTACTTGTTAGTTCAGGGAGTAGATAGCAGAGTCTGGAGAATGAGTATGCGTTGCAGCTCCATCGTGTGACGGATAATGCGAGCATTATTTCTCTGGAATATGAATATCTACCGTCACAGGACCAAACTCTTTCCTCTCGCTTTATCCTCGAGTCCTCTTCCGTAACCGGCAATGGAAGCGGGTGGCCTCTTTGCCACGGGAAGAAAAGCAATTTTCCTGACAGAAAAATTTCGCTGTCACCAGCGTTTGCGAAAATGGCTTGCAGCTTTCTTCTACTTCGAGTCTATTCCCTACCTCCGCCATCCTATCTCATTCTCTATTCTACCTCTAAATAAACGCTTTTTCTCCTCTACTCGCCGAGTATTTGCTCCCGGAATTTAAGCATAACCCACAGATAGATTGACTTAATAATGTTGACGATAGAAATACCTACTCCAACTCGCTCTCTTTCTCGCTGTACTATTCTTATTCGACTCCAGTTCGGCTGGCAATTCTATTTCCCGTTCTCTTACAGTTTCCCTGCTCTATCTCATCCACAAAGCATCTGCATCCTAATTCAGTCTCATGAGTTTAATCTTTAGTCTTCTCTGATAGCGGATTGAATCGCAAATGTATGAAGTTAACTGCCGCGTGTTTAGTTGCCGTTTCTCAGTCGAGAGATCATCTCGAATACACTCGACGTTGTATTGATAATAACATGAGCCATCAAGGATCTGAATTGATCCCCTTTGGAGCCTGCGGTGTGTCGAAGCCTCCAGTATCGATAGACAGACGAATACGAGATACATAGAACGGAGGAGAGAGAAATTACTGTCTAGCTTCGAGGCCTAAGTCCGCAGAGAGAGGAATCCCTCGATAACCACATCTATCACTATCGGATTGAATCAACCGAAGTCAAACATTGCTATGCCGAAACGATTAGAGTTCGCAAGAAATACATGGGTGCCTTTTTTTTTTTTGGATGGATTCTACGAAGTTATATTGTCGAATTTTGTGATCAGAGACTCTGTGGCAGAGTCGCAGAACTCAATTGCAGTAAAGTAAAGCTCTTTGCTTGATCTCGTCAGTTTCGAATATGATCGAGCGTTTAACGGAGTGACGAACACAGCGAAAGCATGTCCAGGTACTATTTTCTCCCACATTTTCCAAGAGTTGTCCACTTGTGGAAATCTCTCGGCAATATGATCGTCCTCGAAATGATCGATTATCAATTTGAAGGATTCCAGAGGTTTATGAGAGGTAAAATAATCCACTCTCTCTCTCTCTCAACCTATTAGCTCAGTATCGATCTTTTGGCCAATACTTTAGTCTCCAACGATCTGGAACACGGCTCAGGTGCTCAACAGTCTGAAGAACCGCCTTTGAGCCGGAGTCACCCATCTGCAAAGCGATGTGTGTACACTCGCATGTAATCTCTGTATGGCTCGTTAAATTCGTAACTTATTGTTACCTGGATAGCAGAGTTCATCCAGACTTTCCAAAAAGTGATAAGACACGTTTAGCCAAGTCTTCGTCGAATATGAAATCCGAAACAGAAACGCGATTCAAATCCAGTTACGATTTGAGCTTTCAGAGATAACTCCAGACTTTAAACCGAAACTTTCATACGATTTCTGCTATGGAACCATTCGCCTATCACGGAGAAAATAAAAGAGCAATTCTTACTCAAATATTTCATAAAACTGATTCTGCTAGCACAGCGAAAGTGGGACTGCATATAAAGGTTTTTACTAAATTACACAGCAACTGTCCATTAAATTTCACTATCCTGCTGATATGTTAATAGCGGGTATACACTAGGGTGGACGTTAAATATCATCTTGAGGAGTGAAGTCCCACAGTTTATAGACAAAAGATAGAAAAAAATTTTGGCCCCAGGGCGAGGTTTTTAAAATGAAATTAACTCGTGCCGGGAAGGTCGCAAAGTTTCCCGTGTAAAACACATGCATTTTTACGGATGTCAATTCAAAAATTCACTGTGAGGCTAATTTTAATTCTAGAAATTCTAAACTATGTGAAAGTATCAGGTACGTGTATTACTACATGGAGAAAAATCGAGGATGTCATACCGTTGAATCTGCTCGTGGTTCCAGTCCAAACTAAAATTCTCTTTATCGATTTTACGGCCTGAAATTCTAATTTTCAGTAAGTATTACTCACTTACGGTATGATATCCTCGATTTTTCTCCATGTAGTAGTACACATACCTGATACTTTCACATAGTTTAGAATTTTTCGAATTGAAATTGGCCTCACAGTAAATTTTTGAATTCAGATCCGTCAAAATGCATGTGTTCTACATGGAAAACTTTGAGACCTTACCTGCACGGGTTAATTTCATTTTAAAAACCTCGCTCTGGGGCCAAAATTCTTTTCTATTTTTTGTCTATAAACTGTGGGACTTCACTCCTCAAGATGGTATTTAACGTCCACCCTAGTATACACGTTCTTCTTTACTCGTACAGTAAGATTCACGTGTAACACAGGATTTTATATCAAATTTGTGCGTAATTTTGACCCATTTTCTGTCTAGTACAGCAGATTTTGGTCCTTCGATAGTTTGCAGGATGAATCCTTGATTTTCCTGGATTGAACGGTAGGAAACATGGGTTGGAAAATGCTTTCCAAAAACTGTCGGCTCCTTTTTTTTTTGTCATTTGTTAATTACCGGATTTAGACGGGGGGTGGTATCAGTTGATGAATTATCTTGGCTTTTGTTAGAATTTCTTTGAGTCAAAGCCAACACAATAAGGTATCCGTTGAGGGTGCCGTACCTGTATAACTTTTTTTCCCTTTTCTTTTTATACGAATTCAATTGCGTCAAGTGCGACGTGCGAGACTTAATTACGGAAACGATCCGTTACTAATGGAATGGTTCTTGTCCGGGTGATTCGGCGTTTGGATTTTCCCCCAACGAATACAATGTTACAGGGACGAGTTTGGGCAGTGGTGGATTCGGATGCTTTCAGAGAAAGGATGAATTGATTGCCGAGTCCTAACTCCGCGTGCTCGTGATCAGATACTTTAAAGCAGTGTTTTTCAGTGAATATCAAAATCTGACTCTGCGATTCTTCGTCCGATTCCTCCGCGACGGTGGGGTTAAAAAGAAGGTATAAAGAAATGATAAAGAAGAGCCGGCGGTGTCGGAAGTAGAAATAATAAAGTAGACTAGGAATAGGGATGGACGGGAAAAAGACATCAGGAACGTATAGTCAACGGCGTCATTTCCTATATCCAGATCGAACCTTAGACACAGAAATCCTCTGGGACCATCATGAACCCGTCAGAACCCTTTGCTGTAAGCCAGGGTATCTCTCACCTTCGCTAAACTATTGTCTTTGCTCTTTCTCGGCTTTTTTCCCTTCGGCTTTTCCCCCTCAACACCGAAACTTGGAGGGTTTATCTTATCTGCTAAATGACACGCGCTAGTAAATTTAATTAACATTAGGGCGTCCAGGCTCTGCAGACTGGGGAGAAAAAAAAAATAGAAAAAAAAAAACCATACGAGAATCGAGCGAACACAGAATACGTAAAATTCGCGAAAGAGCTCTCGAGATAATCGCTGAATCTTGAACTAAAAAATCATCGAGGCGTTTTTTGAAAAAATTGTCTCAAGTTTGAGATACCTGTCCACATGAGAGTAAGTCTCGCGAGCCACTCTCCAAAGTACTACTCTCACGACTCCTTCCACTTGAGAGTATTTTTCCGCGAGTTTTACTCTTCTGAGTAATTTAGACAGTAGACGGAGAGTAACTGTCCCGGAATACTCTCACGGTCGTGTCCACTGGAGAACGTTAGTTAGCAGGCAGTAGTAGCTCTCGAAAAAAATCCTCAAATCAGACTAGAGACTAGCGGAATATCGCTGCTGTAATAATTATTACTTTACTTATTTCCGAACAACAAATAAAATAAAATAAAAATTAGACATTGATAGATATTTTTCTCCTAAAGGGCTCGTGACTTTTTTTAATCTTTCTGATTATAAGATAGAAAGAAAATGAATAGTTTTATCAAAAAGCGAACATTTATTTCGTCCAGCTTGTTAATTCGACGTCGAATATTTTTTCAAAGAGTTATCGATGATTTCTTTCTCTCTCGTGAGTGGGTATAGATCCATATTTATCGCGGTTGGTATATTACATGACACCGGGTATATTATACGACTAGAGGAAGACTGCTTGGGTCATCGGGATGGGATAAGGACCATGGGAAGTTCTTATCTTGAGGACATCTGAAGGGTCAAAAATCGGACATCATAAGCTCGCCTTTTTCCTTTCGAAAACTTTTGCAATCTGTGTCTTATTCCTTCGATACAATTTAGCTAAGAATCTATGGTCGATCTTATGACAAATAAATAAATAAATAAATAAATAAATAAATGAAAAGCTTTAACCACAAAAAAAAGAATAGTCAAATCTTATTCAAATATCGATGTTAAAAAATCGAAAACGATTTTCATAACGTCGAAAATCGATGCCGCAGAATAATCCGGACGGTCCATTATCCCGAAATATTTTCCGCGGGGCGGTAATTTATAAGTGAGCAATTTTGCCTGCAGCATATATCCTTTTTTTTTCTATTTTTTCTTTTCTTTATTTTCTTTTCTTTTTCTTCTTTTTGTTCGCCTTGGCGAGCCTATAATTCTTGTAGGGTTTAACGCATTGACCCACCTTTTCTCTCTCACACCCAACTGTTTCTTCAACCCCTATTCGGTCACTGCGCCATTTTTATTTTATTCTTTTTTTTTCACACGGAAATATTTCGCCAATTTTCTTCACATTAAAACGTTTCATCGTATGATACCTCCTAGATGATGCTATTCTTCCCTACCCTTCGGTTATCCATGCAAAGTCTTCACGGTTTGCAATTACCGACAACCCCTCATCGTCTAGTGATCGAAGATCACGTCTAGTCAAAGACGACTCATTATTTTTCCACCCCACATGCCCCAGTCCGAACGACGATAACCAAGCAATGAAATTGCGCGGATCCTTTCAGGCATATATTGAAATTAAAACTCTATTTGATCAGTAGACTTGAAGGGTATCATTCAAAGCTCGTATTTCTAGATTGCGGTAATTATTTCCCCACAGAACAAAGGTTCAATATTTAATATGGAGTATGAACAATTGTCCCACTGTCAACGATAGCTTCACAATTTCAGGGGAAGTTTCCCGCTCGATTTACCCAACTCCTTCTCTGGTTTCAGGCTACGGGAATATCACGCCAAGAACCGAACTGGGAAAAGCGGTAACTATCATATACGCCATAGTAGGGATGCCTCTGTTTCTCCTCTATCTCAGCAATATCGGTGATATCCTTGCCAGAAGTTTCAAATGGACTTACGCACGGTGTTGTTTGTGCAGGTAAGATTACGTGCACCTCTAATCCTTTCTGCAAATTTTTTTTCATTTCCTTCAAGATAGTTTACGGGCTTCTTATTATCTTTCGATAGAATTTATAAAATCCCGAAGTTAATTCATCCCCCGCACCATTTACCGATAAGAATTTACTCCGTTGATGAGATTCTTCTTATCGCAGATGTCGAAGAAAGCCACGTCGCTTGGAGCCACCACCACCTCAGAGGGCGAATGCTGTTCCCGTCGTTAGAGACCAATGGCAGGTACGTTGCACGAAGAAGCTTCAAAGTTGGTCTGGTAAAAGCCATTGTTCGTATGGAATTGGTACGGGGAATTTCATAAAACATTTAATTCTCCGTGAGATAAGCGAGATCAGCTCGCAAAAGATCCGCGGCTTTCCAAACGCGAACTAGTTCTAGTTAATTAAAGTTTCGAGGGACGATATGAGCGAAAAACGTACCATCGATTCGTCAAGGATTCAGTTTTAGCGAACTTTTTGCTCGTTGGTTTCTCGTGGCTCGGGGTCAACGGATTAAAGGATCAGAGTGTAGCGACGATTGCTAATGAGGAAGATCCTGATTCAGGACGGTACAGAAATCTTCGTTCAGAATTGGACAGAATCCTAGACGCGGTATAAGAGTAGAACTTGATGCCAAAGGATTGTTCTAGCGCTGATTGCATCAGGGAATGTATAGCGGAATACAGCTTTCCGGAAAGCTCTCCTGCAGACAGACTGCAAGGTGGATTAGGTTTGCCGATAAATTGGCTGCTAACTTCTACGTGTATGGCCTGGGCCAACCACCATTACAATCAATAAAGTTACGCTTTATTCTCTTACAGAAGAAGCCCGATTTAAAAAATGAGCAAAACCTTTCAGCTTCGAAATGATTACAATTGATAGAAAGAAAAGTGTATCGATGAAAGTTGGGAAAGGAACCGGGCATTTCTTTCCTTAAAAAAAATTCGTACGAAATTTACACCCCTTCAGTTTATCGAATTTCATTTTTCTTTTTTTTCATTTTTCATTTTTGAGTATTTACTATTTTCGCAGATGGTAAAAATCCACGGGTCTCAGCTTGAGACGTCTAGTCTCGATCAGGAGAGCTCAGGCGATGATGACGAGGGTGACGAGGACAGCGAAAGTAGCTACGACCCTCAGCAAGTGACAGTCCCGCTTACCTTGTGTCTTGTCATCATGGTCGGGTGAGTCTTATGCTGGAATACGTCTGGAGCTGTTTGCCCCTGAATGAATGTCTCGCAGAAATATTCACCGGGTATAATATCGCGTAGAATATTGTCGTACATGTCAAAATCACTCGAGTTGAATCATACGCGTTGATGATCCTCTTTCCTGTATTCCCAGATATCTCCAATCCAGACTATCGTTCGATAATTAGTAACCGCGTGTTACGAACATTACCGGAGTGTTCGTATCCATTTCAATTATAAAGATACACCAGGAATTATCGGGCTCCTTCGGGAGGTATTGTGGGAATACTTTCGTTCGGTCGATTGTCAAGACACCGATTCACTCGCCATCCGTCAATTAGCCCTTTTGATAAACTGACTTGTTACCCGGAATCCGAAGACATCGATCAAATTCGTAAGGTGGCTTGAAAAATGAACGAAATTCGTGGGGTTTTTACTTTTTTCTTAATTCGCCCACGTCGAAGAGTTGGCGAAATTTAGAGAATCGAAAATCGCTGACGTTTTTTAGACCGTGGAATCTTTGAATCGCGATTATTTAGCTTTTTATACGAAATCCAGTAGCAAAAACGAACATTTTTAGACATGGCGGAAGTTCGAAGTCCAGGATGTATTTTTCGAAAAACGTAACTCCGAAATCGAATGTGAAATAATTATGAAAACAATCATCAGCCCAGGGGTCTTCGATTTAAAAAATTTATGCGAAGATCGATTAGGGCGCGAGGGTTTCGTGACCGTTTAATAATTTTTGGAATACCCCATAGAAAGGTACTAATAGAAATGTCGGTATGAATATTTCAAGAGTCACGTTGTTACATAAACTTCCAATTTGTCCTGGGTCCTTCCTTGCCACGAAAAGAATAAGAGCCTCGCCTCGCTCATCCCTAAAAAGAAAGTTGGGCATAATTGATAAGTATTCATTGAAGCACGTCTTATACCTCTCTTACTTCCGGGTCTAAGAGTCGACGCGAAAACCCTAGAATTACGGAACGACGACGACGATCTCTGTCGAGAGAATACTTACCTGATAGTGCGGTCAGGAATATCAAACAGTACCTACCTAGGTTGAATCCTACGTACTAGATCCTATCCGTAGTTCTATTCCGCCGACTTTGCTCCCGCTTCAATCTTTCGGAGTATCCCGTTCGAATCAAGCGACTGCATCAACCCTGATAAACGTTTTTTTATTTTTTTTTATTTTACTACGTTTACTTTTCTTCATAATTATATTTAGCATTTCTTGGCTATTGGTTGGAACACAATTTTCCGTAGAGGTCCAAGCAATTTCGGTTCAGATTTCATAGCATGTAACTCTGGGAGTCTATGCAGATATATGCTCCCTCTGGGAGAGACGATATCGATGAAGATTACGATCCGTAATTCTCCTCGACTCGAAAATTGTTTTATTCAGAAAACGTGACCAGGTGATCTCTGTGGAAGGATATTATCTTTATTCTCACCCTCGTCCTCGGTCTGATCCGTAACCTCGATTTTCTTTAAAGGTACGTGTGCGCCGGAGCTCTGCTGTTCCACGTGTGGGAACCATGGGACTTCTTAGAAGGCTCGTACTTTTGTTTTATATCACTAAGCACCATTGGCTTCGGGGATTACGTACCTAGTGATGAAATTTATTCGACGGGTACCGAGTCGTCCTTTCTCTTCTGTTCCATGTATCTGATGTTGGGTGAGTTACTTTTTTACCCTACCTCTACCTTCCTTCTAAATCCCGATCTGATATCTGCCTATAACTTGGTCTGCTTCGTCGCGGGACGTTTTTTATGGATTTTGATAGACTGTTTAAGTGAAAAGATTGATGGAGCACTACCCAAGCCTTTAGTTACGAAGCGAAACAGCCAATCTTAAAACTTTCGAAAGCGTTTATTGATTGTACTTTTATGAACAAAACGGCGCCTAGTAGAAGCTGGGATACGCTCCATAGATTCCACGATCTAGCCATTTCTCTCCACCCTTTAAAAATCGGTCGATCTCCAATTTTCTACCGATAGTTAAATTGAGTCCAAAATTTTGAAATCGCGTACCACATTGATTTTGCGAGAGAGAAGGAAGGGGCCGATGGGGGACGCGAAGAATTATCACGGCAGGGCAGAATTGACGGAATGATAAACCGCTAAGCGGAGGCGTACACGGTTCTATTTTGCTATTCATTTCATTTTTTTTATTCATCGGCATAGTTCGAACCCGCACAGGACTGAGGGCACTTTGCTATAGAAATTTTCGCGAACACTCAGGAGCTGGCCAACCCAGAACTTCGGCTCGCGAATCCCGCGCAGAAAATAAGATTTGTATTAAGAAGTTCCGCTCGGATTAAGAACTTTTCTTCGCGTTGACAGCCGGAGTTTTATGACGAGTGTTTCGTCCCGCATTTTTTATTTTTTCTTCCTCTTTTTTCCCTAGTTACTTCGTAGCTTCGATTTTCGAAAAATAATGTCGGATTTACGTCCCTATCCGATTATCCTTGGAAATTTATCGCATGGGTTGATGTTGGAGAATGTGAAAAGTTCATCCGGGCCAGTATTTGCTTTACATTCGCGAATTTTCCGAGCAATCTTTGTCTATAATTAACGAAAGCTCTGTTTCGGGGGAAAAACAAAGCGTGCCAGTTTTGGGTCGGATCAGCGAGCGTGAAGAATGTGTTTTGGAGAAAGTATCCGAGAAGGAAACTCGTTTGTTTTAAGACGGAGATGAAGACTGATAGCGGGAACGGAGTTGGCATCCTGACGAATTCCGTTACGCAGAGGGAACCGAATTCCGTCGATTTCAAACTTCTCTGCTTCGTTTTTTCTTCACCTTCGCACGATTTTCTCTCACGCTCGTCGGGCTTTTATTCAATATTTCGATACTCTCACATCGCGATTGATCAACGCTTCGAAATACTCGGTCAAATCCTACGCCCTAGGTATATCTTACATCAAATTTTTCCAGCGAAGATTTTTCAGCGTTTCCTTCACCCTGCGGGTTTCTTCGGATTCCTGTAAACCTGAAAGTGTTCACGTTTCAATTATCTAGCCAATTTATGCCCGCAGTGCTCACCTCGTTTTTCAAAGCTCGAGTTCTCGTTTATCAAAGCTAAAACCACCCCTTATAAAAGATAATTATAAACACTACTCACATAGTGTTCAACGGCAGCAAACTACTTCTCATCACCTGAAAGTTATGAGTTTCTCGAAATCAGAACATGAGTCTCGATAGATCTCCTGATTTATATCCCAAAAGGAAATTAAAGAAACGTAGTCAATTCCATCCGCTTTTATTCTTACTTCAAAATTTTATTCTTGAGCAAAAGAAAGTAAGATTTTTCTGTTTCAGGTATGGCGATGATCGCAATGTGCTTCAACTTGATGCAGGAGGAGGTTATCGCAAAGTTTCGTACTCTGAACCGGACTGTGAGACACATTTTTAGATGCGATAGGTGACACGGTGGACATAAGCCGTTCTGTGAACTGTCAACCGACACCAAAGGCACGTGAGTATCCAAGTCACGTTCAAACTAACTTACAATATCTCAACCCTCGGCGGTGTCGTTTTCCACGAACCTTTAATAACGCGAAGGGGTTTTCTCGGAGTAGTCTAACTCTACCACCGCATAACCAAAGTTCTTGCCTTTCATGTATATATGTATGTGTGTCTACGAAACCTGAAGTAAATATTTCTCATAATGATTATCAAAAGTCTACATGAACTGAAACGAAATTGTTGAATCGGGACCAAATTTACTCGTCTTACGTTCGAGTTTTGGGAATTAGTCTTTAAACACAAAGAAAATTCCTAACTTCTGGAGTTGAAAAAAGGATCGGAAATTTTACCGTCTGCGAAAACCAGCTTTTCAACTTCTCCGGGTAAAAACAGCGAAATTTTCTCTATTTTCGTCACTTTGTGAGTTTGTAATAATCGCGGATTACGCCATCGATTCGCAAAGGTTCTTGAAATAGAGGAAATGAAAAAGTGAAATTGAACTTTCCGCAAATAAGAAAATAGTTCTGGGCACTGTACAAGAAATTCCCCTATACATCGGAACTCGGACTCGGACCTAGGAGTTGTTGTGACTGTGAGTCGAGTCGAATCGAGTCCTGAGAACCAGGAGCGAAAACGGGAACGGGAAGGCATTGATCCCTCGTTTTATCGGGGAATGTTGTCGATATTCCCACCACGGGGTCCTCGGCGACGGCGTCACTTCCTCTTCCTTTTCCTTTTCCTCAATTTTATTCTTTCCAGTTTCCTCCCGTCTCATTTCTTTCTTCTATTTATTTTCTCTTCTCATACTCGCGTTTTACCCTCATCCTGAAACTTTCCCCGGGACCAGTTTCGTGTCTACGAATCACGACGGTGCCTGTTGCTAGAGAAAATACACCCTACACACCAGCAGGTCGTCATACCATAACCAGGAATCGATGCATGGCTCTGGTTACCGCGCCACGTCCCAAGGATTCGAGGATCCAAGGATCCCTAAATCTACGAACGAGATGACTTTGCCGCGTCCATCACTCCCCATGATCCTTTGACTCATCTCAACGACACCGTTAAAACTTCTTTCCCAAAATGGGAGAGTCTCTTCCCAAACTCGTCGACCGAACGTCTGGATTAATGTCTGAAATTTCTGGGACAAGTTTGACCTTTGGAAAGGTTTAAAGCGTCTGTTTCAGCTCGACCTACTCCTCAGAGTCAGATTTCATCTTCGTATCAGGTATATCTTCTCACGGTGATCTCCGATGCGAATAGGAAGCAAAAATTTAAAGAGATGGGAAGCAGGTGATGGGCGAACTCACTTATCAAACGGTATTCAAAGTACTCGTGCTAATCTCGAGAGTCGTATATAAATACATGGTAATTCAAAATTTAAGTAAAGGTAGTTCTCTACCCCGTCTACCTACTTTGAATAAATTATCATACAGTTTTCATTCCATCTTTGAATCCTCGACGCTTAAGTAGATCGACGAGTCGACTTCAGGACTGGAATGAATAAATATATAAGTGACAAACCCCATGGGTATCAGTGTAACCCTTGACATTGCGCTAGTTGAACTCGTTCGAAGTCTATTGAGCGTGTCTACCCTTCAATTTTCGAGCGGTGGTCCTCCCTCTGGACTCTGAATCGACATGAGAAACCATTTTCAATGAAAATCGTGAACAAGACTCTGTGGTCTGATCTATCTGGGCGTGGATTCACTGAAACTATAATGAAATCCTGGTGAAAGCTCTGAGCTAGTGACATGAGCGATGGTTCGACGATCTCCAATGCTATTTTCGGCGATGGATTCAGTGGTAGCTGGTAGCTGGTAGCTGGTAGCTGGTAGAGAAGTTAGCGATAGAAGTACTAGAAGGCGGAACGAGGTTTAGAGAGTAGGTGTTAGTCGTGGCGTCGGAAATGGCGGTGCTGGTTGTGGTAGCAGCAGTGGTTGGAATACTTTAAAGTTGTTTCCGAGTTGTTTTCTTGTTGCCTTCAGAACCAGGACTGCCAATGCTGCTGGCGGTACACAACGGTGCCTCGGAATCTTCCAGACACCGAAAAAGTATTTGCAATGCTCGGAACCTTCCGGGTTTTTGTTGCCTCGAACGTTGATCGATAATCTGTAAGTTTCTATGTTGGAACTCGAAGCTCGTGGCGAAAAACCTTTTAGTGCTCTTCTATCTGCGATGCATTTTTTATATCATTCTACTTTTACACCCGACGATATTACTCGAATCATTCGATAAGTCCCGGTGCGCCGAGGTTCAATTTTTCATCAATTTATTCCTGTTCCATCGATAGAGCCTAGAGCTTTTACCTCGATGTGGAATACTCGTCTTACCGGATACTGCCATTTCCAATTTCTGTCATTTTTGAGTATTTTGAAACGGCGTTAAGCTGTCTACAGCGTTCCAGGGCTTCGACAGTTTTATGATACTCAAAAGGCCCGGAAATTCTGTCAACTGAAATGGAAGAGTTATATTTCTTCGGGCGAACGTTTCGACGCGAAATTATCGTCACGAATTGATAACACAAACGGATCTGCATCACAGGAAATTATCGACGATATCTGGTGTCACGTCTACGTTTCACGATAATTTCATTTCACCTTCCATCCTGCCTGTCTATACTCACTAAAAACTCGAACATCCCAATGCCAATGATACTGTCGCCTCATATCGCCCAGTACCTACAGTTCGAATCGAGTATCGCGCCAACAATCTCAATTGCAAAGTTTAATGAAACAACTTTGACAAGTTTTCTTTCGCATACTCCGGTCCACTGCTTATACGACTATCCGTAGACTTTTATACGCCATCACTTCACGCTAACCAATACGATATCTACTTTCTGAAATTGTTCGTCTCGTCTCATGAAACGCTAGAATTTTCGTTTCGAAACCATAACGTGGCTTCGACGACGACGATCTCATCAGAATCTGGAACTAGCGATATCCCAAATCTGTGAATCAGTATATTCACTAAAAACTAGCCAGTCAATTTCATTGAGATTTTTGCAGGATGATCTTTTGAGATCGTCTGTTATAAAATATATTTCATCGCGATTCTGGGTTCACTTAGTATCCGATCCATCATTTTTACCATGACATTCGAGAGTCCAGCTCGAGCAATCCCCATATCTTCTTCGTTCTTAGACGCGCATCAAAGCTCGAGTCCTCGCAATTGACTTGGAAATATCTCCTCCTCTCGACACAGGGTGCGCTTTGATCTAACGGAAATAAAATTCGCGATATCGAAGGAGCCGAGGAGCCATAGGAGCTCTGCAACGAATAGGTCAGGGCCGAGGGTAGTGACCACTGGGAATGCAATAACGCTAGTCTCCGCGAGAATCGCGATCTGCGTCTCTAGTCTCGTGTATTCTAACCCACCGAGGGTGCATCCGTGTGAAAAACACCCTCGTACCCTCCCCATGCACCGATCGTGGCAAACATTAGACGCCATTCTCGTGCATCCAAATATACAGAGTGTCCAGTTCGAAATTTAAAACAACTACGAATTCGTTCTTTCACGGAGCATAGTTCTTTTCCTCGTTTCGAATCGCAGCTAGAGAGAAACGGGCAACTTTTAATGCGAAATTAATACGAGCTTCGATATGATATGCCGGGATCCTTGCAATCGTTCTTGATTAATACACCTTGTAGGTATACGTCGACTATTGCATACGGTCGACGGTTCCGTAGATATGCCTTTGTAGATCGCGATATGAATCGTAGTTAGGTATAATGATAATCCACGAATTGATATCGCCTTTTGGTTCGCGGTGAATATAAGACCTCGGTAAACTCTGGCTCCAGAACTCCGTTTGAAGTCGAATCTCGGTATTTATGGTATAGAAATGCAACCTTTGAGATAAAGCTTGACGCGCCCTATGAACGGTGTAACAAAAGATTGTTATCATTTTATCGAGCAAAGCGAATTTCTTGAAAATGGATTTTATAAAACGTTAAGAAATACGGTCTCCTCCTGTCGTTATATCAGCTGCAATCCTCGAGTCATTTCCAGTCCGAATCCATTCGAAAACAAGGAGTGCAGTACATATATGCACCAGCGGATATTGGATACGCGGGTGTCGGTCGGCATTAACTTTTAATACGAGACACAGGCACCTGACCTGCCTGAATCGCGTTTGATGGCCCCACGTCCCTTGCATTACTTCCACACCGAGGCCATCTTCTTGTCTGATATCCAGCCGCACCGTGACCCACCCCGTCGAGCGCCAGCCCTCTAAATCATCAGTATCGATTATCCTCGCTGATCCATTTTTAATATTCGTTCAGATCTGCACCAGGGACACCGAGCCACGTTACGTCAGGGAATTATCATACGGGGTGCATTAATATTAGTCTTTATTTGATTATACGACATCGTTGTGTCGCCTCTTCGCGCATTAAGTCCACCGGCACTCGGCCTCAACGAAAGCTCTTGTAAAATTGATAAATCACTTCAGCAACTATGCTCACAATTACTCGAGGTCAATTAAGCCGCCGTATGAGTACACATTATTGGATAATTTTCATCGATATCGAATGAAAGGCACGAGTTGATCGCAAGGGGTGAAATTCGGAGCAAATTCCGCCGTATCAAAACCATTTAAAGCCGAATCTGACGTCGATTTTAACGGAACACTTACTCCATCGAATAAACGTGGATAGTGCTGTAGTTCGAAGGCGATATCCTGTCGATATGCTCAGGGATGATGAGCCCTAAACCTGGTTCGAAAGTAGGAAATACTGCGAGGAATAGGAGACTGTGTGTTTTTGGAGTTGAATCGGTATGAAAAATGTCACGAAGCAGGTGTACACGTGGTCTATACGTATTCGGTGTTTTCAGAGCCTTGCGAATAGGTAACGGCTGATTTTACTGATCTACGCGATTCAGTTGTGTCACGCTTTTCTATTTCACCGGTGAAACGATTATCGAGATCCAACTAGGTCGTAGACGAAAGCCCTTTTCGCGTTTGTCGAACACGTTCATGCCTCGTGTGTTCGACAGAAATGACAGGAGAACCGCAACTGTGAGCCAGTTAGATTAATTAAAGACACGAGATCATATTTTATCGATGAAAGATATTTCATTCAGTTTACATCACGTTTAAGTTTCGCTAATTGGATATATGAAGATCGCGAATTTCTTTCAACTTCGAAGTTCTGTATAGCAAATTTATTTCAACGCACGAAGGGTATGCTTTTTTAATTTTAAACCCAACTTTGCGTCGAACAGAATTTTTCAGCTCGATATCTACAACGAATAAAAATAATAATAATTCATTTCATTTATTATTACATTTGAAAGACCAGCGGTATAACATGAAATTATTTCTCGTACTAAACTAGGTATATACAACCTATAATACGGTTGTAGAGAACGAAGTTTGTCCGCGATATATATATACGAGGTGTAATAAAATTCTGAAGCAAGGATCGTAAAACGGTGTAGTTCATTTGTTCGGAAATTTGAATTACGAGCGAGTTGTCTTTAAATTTTATTCCTCAAAGGAAACTAAAACCGTTCCTCAAAGAAAACTAAGACAGTCCGATAGTAATTTCCAAAGAATCGAGCTTTCGGTTTTCCTCGCGTAAAATCTTACCTACGTCCCACGTCTACCTAGAGACTATACATTTCTCAATTCTGAAAGTAGTCTGCCTTCTCACCCTGTGGGGTGAATGGCGGCTGTGTAGTACGATGAATAGTGCATGTTCCGGCTTTCGCGACGCACTTGGAACCCCCTGTCCTAAACAATCGCTCTTTCCCTTTCTATATCGTACTCTTTGAAGCCAGGCTCAAGGACAGTCCCTTGGGGGTTAAAAACAATGAAGGGTTGAATCGTGTCGTGAATATCCGATGGCCGATGAACCCGTTTCCGGTTCTTTACGGCTCGAATTCGCGGTTTCTGATAATAATTATTATTGGTTTAACCGCAAAACTGTCAAGATTAGCAGCGTTACGCGAGTCGAAATTTGGCAGCGTTCCTGGACCAGGTTTTATCCCTTTTCTGTTTTTTTTCTTGTTTTTTTTATATCTCTCTCTTTCAGAGGAAAATAAAAGAACCATCGGTGTAACTCCGTCGATGTAGCGTTTTATTTGGAAAATACCTTTTCGCGAGACTTTGGCAAATGTATACTACATTCGCGATAAATCATCTGATACTGGGCGACACGTGACTATTCTGAAAATTTTTCGTTTAGAATAAATCCTCTTTCATCTATCGAAAAGCTCCGGTGAAGTAGCCGATCAATTTCTAAAAAAGGAAAAGACACGGGATCTAGACTCGCCCTCGGAGGGTGTAGCTTGCAAAAACTAGACCACGTACCGTGGCAGACTGCGTAGTACGACTCATCCATTGTAAAATGAAAAGGAATCGAAATGTCACCGTCGTCTGAGCTGGTCACGTATCGAACGTGTCCACCCGAGAAATTATTTTTCATTTTATACGTAGAAAACGAAAAAAAAAAAAAAAAACAACGTCTTCAGATAATATACGGTCAACTTTAGTCCACATTACTTCTTCTTGAAACAGCTTTTACCTCGTCGTCGATATAAAGAAAATTCATTTTATGATACCAATTTTTGTCCAGAATCAGAATTTTTGGCCATTCTTATACGAATGCTGAAAATATCTATAGAAAATCGTTTCGAGAAGGGGTGCCAGTCTTGTAGCCACGTATTCCAGCCATGGACGGAGAGTTACGGTTCAATTAAAAGGAATTAACCCTGCTCCGACGAGGTCCGCATAATACTGCTTAATCTGTCTGTAGGCTGACTGCGCAGCTTTTTCAGTGTAGCTTAAACTTACCGAACTGCATAATTATATCTAAACGAGTACTCGAACTTTTTTTTAAGAAATCAAACGTAGGTACATGGGCAATATGAATTTTCGAACGATTTCTAAAGAGCGAAGTTTATTTACCTGAAATGAATCGCCCCTTTGCATGACAAGGATATTTAAATTTCGTCGAGAACTTTAGATTAAATGTGCTCAAATTTTTTAATTAAAAATATACCGTAAAAGCTTCCCTTTCATCATTATACCTTTGTGTAACACGGACTTCGTTTTCGTTAATGATACTCGAAAATAAATACCCTGGGATACTCAAACCCGTAGTTATACCCATGTATGGACAAAGATATATATTTTCGAAAAAATTTCACATTTTTGTCGTCTATTTTAACTTGCGACTCAGGTGTTTCCGTCGATCGGTAACGTTCGAACACCTGAATGCTTTGGGGTACTAAATCAAACCGAAAACCAGGTCAACATCTCTGGGGAATGTCTCAGTCCTGCTTTTATTGCTTTCGTATAGTGCACCTATACAGCCAGACACATACAATATAGATATCATAGATTTTACTCGGAATGTACCGAGTTGGATAAATATATCCACAAAAGATAAAGCACTTTAGATTTCCCACTTGGAAATGGCGCACAGAAATTTGAACAACTCCTCGCCCAGGTCGGTTTTCAGAAACGTTTCGATTACTCCGTTTTCATCCGAGTAAGAGCCGAGGAAATTTGAAAAATCCCCCGATTCCGAATACGAAAAGTTCAGAAATTGGTCTGAAGCGGATATTCGGGGTGCAGAAAGTGTTCGGAACGATCGAAAAGAAGGGGTAGACAGTATTTCGAGTGACGAAGGAATTATTTCAACAGTAATTAGTGAAGCTCTTCGCGCAGTTCTGAATCCAATAAAATTTCTATGAGAGAATTTTTACCACCCTCTGTGATAAATTGTCGTTTCTAGAAATCCGGCTCTCGATGCGGGTGTATGGCGCATAGAAATAAATATAAATTGGTATTCACGTTCGGCAATCGAGAGTTGTTCATACGAAGTCTTTATCCCCCGTCGAGAGGAGGTGCATGCTTCAAGTATTGACGTGGCTTCGAGTGCGAAAGTCAAACTTTCGAGACTGCAGGTGTCGAGCAAATACCAATTATGTATTACAAATTAAATTGCACCGTAGCTGCAGTAGTGCATTCCTCGAAAATATTTCCAAAAATCGAGGAGAAAGAGGGGACGTTTCTATCCGCTTATGCAAACTTGGCTAAGCACATACTCGCGCTATTTACTCGCGGATATTCCCATAAGCAAACGCATTTTCTCAACACTCTAAGCTTCTACCAAAATCCAATCATCTTTCTCGCAGAACTTCGGGCTAAAGCTGAAAGACCATTCCCTTTTATTCCGCGGTTTACCTGGATTCGAGAATAATTCTTATATCGGCTTCCGCGCGAGACGAGCCTCAGAGAATGAGGAGAAAAGTCATAATTGAAACTGTTCGATGCATGGAATCCTCGAGAATGACGAAAGGATCGATTAACCAGGAGGCGATTATCTCTACTTTCGACCATGTCAACCATGGATGCGAAAAAAGGACAATGCGGAGCCAAAAGGTTCAGACTTTTGAGAAAACGATTATTAGAATGAAGAAAGCGGTGCGTTGTATATAAAAAATGTAAAATTGTTGGAAACTGAGCAGGTTGCGAGAGCTTTTACATGAGTCACCGCGTGCCTCGTAGATATACTTTCATCTTTTGGTCCTGCGGTCTCGTCCGGGGTGGCTGCAGGCATGCGCGTTATCAAATCGGTGCGCAGTGGCGTCGCGACGCCGGCATTGGGGTGGGGGTCGTCGTCGGGGGGTTAAAGTCTAGTCTAGTCGGGGCTGTTCTACTAAAAGCACAGGTGTGACCCGTCGTGAGGTACCGGAAAATAAAATTTCCTGGTCATTCGTTTGGGGATTTAAACCGCGTTTAAAGTCCAGGTATTTCTCAGATCGGTAACTCGTTCGTCCCCGTGTGACAATACGGTACGATCCTCTGAAATCGGGCCTAAATCGCAGTCGAAAATGCGTGTCTCTTCTAAAACGATAGGCGAAAGTTGAATTTCGGAAAATGTCCAGAGATCTGAATCGGTTCTTTATTCACAGGTAAAACGGTGACTGAAGGGATTTATGTACGAACGAAGTAATCGGCGTATTTAAAAATGGATCAGTTGACAAAAAACAGGCAAAAAAAAAAAAATGATGATGAAAAGTGTGATTAAAAAGTGTTAACAGTTTTTGTTTTTATTGTCCAAAAAATATCGACGGAGTTTATTATTCGAATAGAAGATCGTTCTCAAGAATTATGGAATTAATTCGTATCCTTTAATCTCGTTAAAGTTTTAGAGATTAAAGTGACTAATATTCAAAGTTTGTCATTCAGTGTTAACGGTTTTATCGGATAGAGAGTTAAATGATCTTGTTGGTGACCATGCAGAGGTGATTTTACCCAAAGCTTTCCAGGCAGTAGGAAATACCTCAAGAACATCGGCAGGCAAGTTACTCCGATTATAAAATATTTTTAAACCCTTTGAAACGTCGAAAAAAGGTGATTTCGAAACGATCGAATTCGCCGGACGAGTTTCCTCCAGATTTTCGTGGAACGATCGAACATTCGCGGTGTAACGGTGAAGGAGAAGAAATTTACTCCGACCTCGCGAAAACTTTGAGCTTATCTTCTGCATTCATTCATCAATATATGAAAAAAAATTTTTAGAAAAAAGCTGCGCAATTTTCTTTCAAATTATTTTCACGGTGGGATTCGAAGATCAGAATCTTTGATATCCTCCCCTAATTTCTGTACATTGAATAATAGAAGAACAGAACAATATCTTCACCTTTAGTCGAAAGCTTAACTCTATCTCTGAAGCTCGTCCAATGAACACATCAAGTAATTAAATTTACGGAATAATATATTACTCTAGGAACTTAACACACAGTCCCAGATTAACGTGTACAGAGTAATGTGGTAGTAACACACTCGTTACCAACAGCGAAGGATATTACCACCTATATAATAATAATTAATCCTTGGTGGTTTGGGTAGTTATTTCCCCTATTATGTGGTTCGTAATCCTGAACAGGAATAAATTGTCAGGTTCGTGTACCGAGGATTTACAAGAGATAAAAAATTTCTAGTTTGTTAAAGGAATCGGTCAGCCGTTGCGGGATGATAAAGAATTAACAGATCGTGAATTAACGATTGTCGGAGTTTCAATTATACCCTGATTCAACAAGGGTTCGAATTTTCTACCTTTAATTTATAGAAACGTTATCCCACTCGACTTCCAAACCAATTTTTCATTACAGACCGCTCAACATCGGATCTTGATGTTAAAAATGGATCAATTGCCACGTTATGGCTCGGGCTACATGCCTTCTGAATCTTTGACGAGGCCATAGGTATTAACGCCCCGCTTATCGCCAAAGGTCTTTCTGGGTGAGCCAAACCAAGTCTTGATACACTCGGTGGTTTCCTAATAAGAGAAAAACGATAGGCTCGTGTATAAAATAACTCAGTATTTCATTTTTAATTCGAATCGTACCGAATTAAATTTTAGCATAGTTGTATCACTCTGTGAGCCTACCCCTAAATCCATGAATTGTAGGCAGCTCATTACCGCACGACAAATCCTTGGCGGGTCGTTAATTCGGTAGCGCAGTCTCCACCATCGACCTCTGCGACGCAGGCTTATTAAGAGTTCGGTAACTCGGCCATTGTCGCTTTTGCTCAATCGCAAAGCTCACAAAAGCTGTATGGTCTCACCGTCGTCGGATCCGCACCCTCCTAGCTCAGCTCACTCAATGTGCTCGATGTGCCATATAGTCGGGACCCCTGGCCACCGGATAAAAGTTGCCATTTCTATAGTTCCGGGACTCGTGATTCGACAATTGGACGATCCAAAGTGATCGAGATTTTTCTCCGCGCTGTTCACCCCGAACTATGTTACCCTTTCAGTCTACGTACTCGGGTCAACGAATTACTATTTGATTTACCGAAACGCAGGAAATCTATTGAGTTTTATACTATTCGGAGTTCATTATCGTCTCCCTTGGAATTTTCGTTGAATGGGGATATTTTCGGAGAACTGGAAATGCGCCGGGAAAAATTTTGGGAAACTGGTCTTGTTATAGAAGTTCAATAGCTTTTTCAAACTTAATCAAGTCAAAGTTAGCCCTTGTGACCCCGGCGTTTCTTACGACTAGATGCAGTCATGGTGAAAGTACTTTGCAGGGACTTAGATCAACTGCTGCTCGGGTTTGATATTAAAGTTCTCGAGTAGAAGTAGGGCATTGGAATTCCTTTTTCTTTCCTAGCCACCAGTCGCGCGAGAAGCTCTTTTTTATTACACCGATATTTGGCTCGTTTTTGAAACTAATGGGACCGAGAATTCAGCCTCCTTCCATGTTCGAGTAAATTTGCTACTTAGACTTCTGGGCAGACCATTTGTGGATCAGAAAATGAAAAATGTTCGGTCGATGGGACCAAAATTCATTTTGGAAAAGACCGAACGTTTTGAGTCGGAATTAACGGCATGCCTTTCCGAGTGTTTCTTTGGAAAAACCGTGAGTTTTGGCCCGTTTAAAAAATGTTGAGGTCTAACCAAAGAGACAAATCCATTATACAGTTAAGGAATGAGAAGAAGTCATGAGACTAGTAGGATTTGATTTAGAATTCCACGAGTTGACATCGAGCTCGGGGAAAAAGGGGATGAAGTGGGAAGACTATGATGAAGCCAATTTGAGTCCCCAAGGGAAATAACTGCATTCGATTTGAATCTTTTTCTCTTTTTTATTCCCCAGCCGAAAGACATCGGTCTTTCCTGTTCCTCCGTGGGCGTATATATATATTTTTTCCTTCTCTTTCTTTCTTTTTTCTTTTTTCTTTTTCTTCTTCTTTTTTACTCTCACTTCTCTTTTGCGGTCCGACGAATACACGGACAGCCGTGGGACTTTTATTTTTATTCTAGTCTTCCTCGACGGTTTTCCTCGGCCCTGCTACGTCACTTTCGCCCATTCCAAACGTCTTCTCACGTTCCCCACGGGCTTGAGCCCTAGACGCTTGGCTTATTTTATACATTCCTTTGTGACATAAGCTCATTTTTTAGAAGGTTGTATTTTTCTGGGCCAACAGTCGAAATCCACTTTAAGAAAATCAACTCGTGAAAAATACCAGACTGTTCGTTCGGCGATCAATTGATCCGTGAACGACGGAAACCACTTTGCGGTCACAATTCTTTTCAAACTTCTCCACCTCAACCTCTCGACCTCGACCTTCTATACTTTTCTTCTTTTGCTTAGAAATCCTCTCGACGATTACACGAAATCTTACCCGATTTTATAAGAAACGTACAGGATATCATATAGCTTCACCAAGTACCTCTTTCAACCACCGTTTAATCATTTTCATTCAAACTCACTTCAAAGTGAATACTTACGCTTTCTATTCCGCTCCGGTTGAAATACCATATAACATCATATCGTCATTGATTGGAGGATTCCCTATTTCCACAATAAAAAGAGATCTGCAATTTGTTTTCTTTTTTCTTTCTTCGCTTTCAACATTACATAAATCTCTTAATTTCTTCTTTTTTCTCCTTTCTTTAAACTCATATCGACTCCGTCTGCAATTTCTTCTTCCTTTAGGATTCTCATTCTATCGAACCTTGAAAATTCGATACTATACCTTACGTACACGATAAAAAGTCAGACCTTTTCAAATACGATGTCCAATTTTGTTTGGATTCCAAATGCTATATTTTCTCTGACAAAGTACCTTCAAGTATATTGATTCATACATTTTCATCTAAGAGGCGGAGTTTTGAATTTTGAATTTTTTTTTTGCGAACAAATCTCGTGTAGGTACGATTACCTAATTTTATTTTTCCCATTCACGTAATAATTGTCTTCGTTAATCGATCCGAATGATGAGGGAAATTTTATTTTCATCAAAGTATTGATCGGCGTTAGTTAATTTCGTTATAGGGAGTACATAGGTATAAGTTTTTAAGTAAAAACTTGTATAAATTGGATCGTCAGAGACTATACACTCTTCGGGAAACTATTTCACCGGAGTTGAAACAATTAGAAGTTCTTTTAGGCGAGAAGATCGATTCGTTTTGTTCGCTCTACTGGCTACGAGGAGCGGGAAAGCTAATCTTCGTTAATTCTTTACTTAAACGCATCTCGTATATCTTCGTTCTATAGTTTCCCGACCGGGTAGAATAGTTTCGGTAAAATTCTCACCTATAGTAAAGAGATCCCACAACTAAGAGAAAATAAACGTAAATTTGATTCGTAAAAGAAAAAAAGAAAAGTAAAAACGAAGACGATAGAATATCCGAAAAAGTCGCCCCAACGCTGTAACCCGTTTCTTCGAAAAAGCTTTGCCAGGCTTTTCGGCAACATGCATGGGTTGAACATACATGGCCGAAAATTGAGGCTAAAATCTGGGCTAGTTTCTTCAAAGGATTCCTGGGATGCCGCAGAAAAAGTATTTACGCCAAAAGTTATGAAATAGTTCTCTATACCGTAGGGCGAAGCAAAAATTCTCGCGTTCAACCACCGGCGGGGGTTACACGCTTTTCAACAGCGTAAAATCTCACCGTCCAGATTTTAGGTAGGTAAAAAATTTTTTCATCAGAAAAATACTTTTCCCCACAAGTATTTCCTTGTCTCGTAGCAAGGCGTTCCTCACCCTCAATCTCACCCTCGTCCCAACCCCTTGGGTCCCCGGGATCTGCAATGGGTACCCCACGTTGATCTCTTTCAATTATCTCGCGTCTTTTCGGATTTCCGGAAGAAAATTTTGCTCAAAAATTTTTCATCTCTCGACGTATGAAGTAGCAAAATATTTTTTTACTCGAATGCGACTCGATTCAGCCGTAATTAATTATAGTACTGATATTTCGTACAGCTTTTAGAATAAAACTAACATTTTTTGATCGACGATAGGTAGATTTACGATTTAGCTAGATGATGAATTATTCGAATTTTCCTATTGACATTTTCCGACCCGAATATCCCACCAGCGGTATTGCACCACTTCTTCTTTTTACCAGAATTTAATCAAAAAGTTTACGTAATTGTCAAAGGAAGGGCGCAGGTTAATTTCGTCTGACGTATACGTATATAAAAATTATGTATAAAATATGTATATATACACGTAGTATGTACGCAAAGCTGCGGTAAAAAAAAAAAAAAAAAAAAGAAAAATTCGAGTACAGGTATAAAAGGAGAAGCGAGGAAGAATAAATGAAACAGCATGTATAGAAGTACCTTATTTCTATACCGTGTAACAGTTCTTGTAAGAATAAGCTTTCGCTAAAACGTATTCTTGTAAAGTTAGTCGCTAGATTATAGGATAAAGCCTGGAGCTATTGTAATGGAAAATATCGTAATAATTCAAGTGGTACCGCGTCTACTTGAAGCCCGTATGGTACGAAAACTTAGAATTTTTCCCTCAGGTGAGTGTAATGTTGCGTATAATTTATTCCGACTGGACGAACACAATAATACGGTTTATTTTATTTTTTTCTCTCTCCATAATCTGAATACGTTTATGACATATTTGCTCTCCGATGAAAAAGCATTTCATCTTTTACTTTTTTCTTTGAAAAATAAATATCCGAAATAAACAAATTTCTCATATCCGAGTGACGGTCTTTTTTCAACTCAAATCATACCCTTACATTTTTCAGTTCTCTTCGCGTTATCAAATGATCGTTTATAACGCATCTGTTGAGTTAACATTCGCTATAAATCTTTGCGCAGTTTCATTCAACGGGGTGGTCGGCTATTCCACCCCAGTGAATATTTTCCGCGGGTCAATTTCATTAGTGGAAACGCAGCGAATTGCGTATAATTTTCTCTCTCCCTTTTTTTTTCTCCTAATTTATTCGACAAAATTGCAATCATATGACATAATTGACGTTTCATTTTTAATATTAAACTAGAGCAGCCATTCGACGGCGACAATTTTCCCCGCTGACTCGTACGCGGGTACCAATCGCTTCACGATTTGTTAAATACTCATTCAATCGTGAAAGATGCGTGTCAGATATCCGACTTCTAATATCGTTCGAGTCATTAGGGCGACTAATTTATTACCCGAGTTATCTCGTCCAAAGCATTTGTCTGACAGTCGACATTGACACAGGAGTTATCTCGTCCGTGTCAGCGAAAGGGTTTAATCCTGCCAACCCTGTTTCATATCTACTTAAATGACAGAATACGTAGGGTGCTTATAACTGATATCGAAGATCGCTGAGTCTCCTACCCTTGATAACGACACGACTTCAAGCTTCGTAGGATTTTTTATAATTGAAAAAAAAATCACTCATTCTTATCCCAATTATTTGACTTCGTTCTGTTCCGGTTTCCCCGGTAAATATACTCGGAGAATTAATGCCAAATGAATTTCGCGCAAACATTTATTTCTACCGTTTCTCAACGGTATGCTTTTTGAAGTCTACGCAAACGAATGTTTGAAATTTTCTTCTCTCAATCTCATATTTTTATTCGAACAAAGAAAATTCGTTGCGAAATTTGATTCGGTCCAAGTTTCTAGTCAAGTTCGTCTCGCGGTTCATTTTACCGCTTATTCTGTACGAAACTTTCATACTGAACTCTGCATGCGAAAGGCAAAGAGAAGACAAGGGTATGCTGAAGTTATGGCGGATTCTTAGCTTGCAATAAACGTGAAAAAAAACATGTCTCGTCAGTTTCTGACGTTTCTTGGAGAAGCCTAATTTCGGAAATTCTTATTCTTCACAAAAGTCGGTTCGTATGAGATGTTTTCTAAATAAACGCTTGAATTGGTTTTCGAATGTTCGTAATTCGGCTTACAAGCTGAAACTAAAGTCATGTATGGCTAAGTTATATCCGGGGCAAAGCTCTGTCGCGAAAAGCTTTTTTTAAACAAAACAATATGAATATTTGGTCGATCTCACGCGAGGCAAGGCGAAAGAAAAAACACGTTCACGCAAGCGAACCGGCTCTCTATGCAAATGACCAATGTGCTATGGCAGGGCGACAGTCTTGTATAAGACGTAAGTGAAATCTTAAGTGAAAAACTTTAGGCAACCTTCTGCGGCGACTTGGCAGAAAAGTTTTCGTCCCTGATACAAAGGGTACAACCCGCCCAGGGCTCGAGCCTCAGGGTATGAGAGGCTAGGGATAAAAGACGAGCCTCGGAAGGAGGAAAGAAAATAAATGGTTGACAGAGGGCGACGGAGGATGGCTGACAGCCACGAAAAACAAAAAAACAAGAAAAAAAAACCGAACATAAGAAGAAAAACAAAATTCCGAAGGTAATCATTCGCTACGTGAATTTTTACCCCTAACCAATACATACGTATAGGCGGGGATGTTATTTCTGCTTGTCGTTTAATTTTATGAACATCGTGGTGAGCTTACTCTCTATCAATTTTTTCAATTCGATAGAAATTATCGATTTCTTTTCGGCGTATTGTTTTTCGCACATTTTGGTCTGACCCTAAACTAACGCGAAGACGCTCCGTACCTCGGTGTAAGTTTTAAAGGAGAATCATTTGGACTGGGTTTCTAATTTAACGCAAGCCTGATTTCCTACTTAATTAAACCCCCTCGACTCTTCGTTAAGTTGACGCTTTGCCAGGCGCGTGGGCTTCTTCATCCCTTGCGCGCTGGTACTTCGTGCGAAATTAATCGCTCGCCGAACTGTTATCAAAAAAGAAGTTATAGCTTCGGTGACGAAAAAATATACTTTGTCTGAAAATATACGATCATCTTAAATTCCTAAGTCGGTGAAAACCGGGTGTCAAAGTTCGAATTAACTCCCGCGGAAAGTGGGTGTAAAATTCTATATGCGAGATCGATAGGGAGGCTGAGTTCGATATGTGGCCACGGATAGGGGAGGGTATGGTAAAATATGACAAGGTGTTCGTAGTCGGATATCAGGAGGCCCAAAATTACCCGATCCTAACGTACTTTGAAACAGCGTTTCGCCAAACTTGAATAAAGTGGCCCACTCGCCGTTACGGACCCCTCCGCTATCTCGCCAATCAATTTTAGAGTTGGCATCGGCGAAGGGTGTGAGCTTTGGGGGATAGAAGTTTCCGTTTCAAAAGATACTCCCTCGACGACTAAAACTCGGAATATCAAATAGACAAGGTTTCGCCGAGCTCCTCGACGAAGCGAACCATACCGAAGATAATTTCTGCACAACTCGGTGTATCGCGTGCGAAGAGAGAAACGGGATCCCAGAGAGGAGTCGCATTGACGTTGGATTTGTATTTCCCAAAAGTCTCAGAGTCCTTCGATCTCGAAGTCAAGAGTGTGAAGTCGGGTTCTTCCCGTAGCCGTAGGGTAGATTCAGGGGTGAAAATATTCCGAAGTATACCTAGGTACGTGGAAAGAAGATTTTAGGGCGTACATACGTTATGGTCGAAGGTGTTGGTCTGAGGATTATCCGGGTCGTCAGGGGTCACGGGGGTACAGAAGAGTGTTTGCCCAGTCGCGAGCCCTTGACGAGGGGTTCTGAGTGGTCCTGAGACTGGTGCATAGACAGACTCTGAATATATAAGAGAGCCAGGGCGTCCCCGACTAAGGGAGGAAAACGAGTAGCCAAGTAGGTAATGTCCAAGAGGTGAGAGGGACTCCCTAGGGACAAGATGTTGCCGTAGCCCATGGCTTCTTGTTTTACTTACCTCGAAATTTTCATCCCTAGACTCCATTATTCGAAGGCTGGTTACGAATTCACCGGAAGCTTTTACGTTACTGCAGCAACAGCATCCCTTACACTCATATCATATTCTATACCTACTTTGGCTTAAATTTCCTACCATATAAATTTATACATACATTATCTGCAAGGGAACTTTTCTATTACGGTTTTTTTTTTTTTTTTTATCAAGCAAAGTGAACGATACCCGATTTTTTACAGTCGCGTCTATTCGATAGTGGAATATAGTTCAGATATATATATATATACATATCAACGGGTAGTTTAGTTCCGGGTGAATAAATTCTTGAGGTCTTGAATAAAGAACGAAGATAACGATTTTCTTAACGAGAGGTTGAGCCTGTATAACTCACCCGGAAGGTCTGGTGTTAAAATTCGATTAGTAATCTTTTCAGGTTGAGTTAGTATCTTGTAGGTGGGGATATTTACATTCTATTTTATCAGTCCTCCGAAGAGTTATCTACTCATCTCTTTGCACCTCCTGCTCCCCGGTATCCTTATCGACATTTCTTACGCCTCACTTATAATAGAAGGGTTGGGAAGTACGTATTTTGGAAAGGGGCGGGAAAGGGTGCGAAATACACCTTATACAAGCAAAAGGCCCTGTGCCTGCCTTCTCGAAGGAATATTTTCTCCTCCGGTTCTGCTTACAACTTTAAGTTATAAATTTGACGTTCTGACGGGTGACAGAGGATTCAACTTGATTCTGAGACCCGAATACACCTTTGCTTTCGTAAATTCAAATATTGTAGTAGACTAATTAGTAATTAGTAATTACGGTTACTAATTCGCGATGCTTGAATTCCGCACTAATTCATTCGAAGAACCTCGCGGATTCAACGACGCCTTCTGATCAAAGCGATTGTATTTCCGAATCGTCGAGTGTTATCTTGAATTCACGCAAGCTCACAAAAGAACCGAATATGCGTTAGATCGCTTGCGAGACGGGAAGAGGAAGAGAAATAGGTTTTCTTTGACAATTCGTGGAATGGAGAAGATCTGATGTTTCTCTTTCTTCCTCTTTAGTATCGAGCTTGAAAAACACGATTGAGAATCTGAAGAACGCGGAAGCAATTGGGGAAGTTACTCTGATCGAAGACTATCGAAAAAATTGTCGAAATATGCGTTTAGGAAAGCTTTCGCTTCTCATTCTTCGCGGATATCAACCGAAAGCCAATTATTCCATACGAGTACTCGAGAAATTTCAGTCTTCGGGATCCTATAGGATTTGGGCTTGTCCCAAAGATGCGGATAAAGAGATATCGGAGCTCTCAAATCCCTGCTGAGTCTTTTCAAATTTTCTGATAAAGTCAAAAAGCTGTTTTCACGAAGCCTGACCTGGATTAAATGGTGCGAGACAAAAATTCTACCGATGCCTTTCCTCTCGGTTTGAAACATCCAGAAAATGGAAACGATGATGGAATCGTGAATCAGAGAATTTTAATTGCTTCGACACGTCGTCAGACCCGAGCAATAATTCCTCCAAAAAATCTTAGTGCAGTAAACAGAAATTTATCCTCGAACCGTTCGATTCAGATTAAGTTCTTTTCGGAAAATAGCTTCTTGACTTTATCACGTTCACAGATTTCGAGGAAACTTACTTAAGTATTGTAAATCGATATATCCAGGTTTGAGACACGCTGGGTTGAGATGAAATGCCCCATATATCTGCGCAGGTAGAATATGAGATTCCGAGTTTAGCCTGCCCCGTAATTCGTTGGTATGGGAAAATCGGTACGAGCGAACTTTCCTAATCACATGAAGCTGAAAGCCTCGGAATTCAGATCCGGTTAATTTCATATTTATCAAATATGTATTGGTCCGTGGTTGAAAGGGAGGAATGAGTGGCTCGACAGGATGGATTTTTATCCAATATCGTCGAAGAATAAGTGGGGTTGGTTGTCCCTTTGATACCAAGGCGAGTGAAATCTAATTCCCGTCACTCGATATCTACCGAACCACCGAATTACTCCCGTTCCCAAACCTCCACACTTTTACACCATTACCTACCTTGCTCTTTCGACATCTCAATCCCCCTATACCCACCATCGATTGAAAATGGCTATTTCTAAGCCCGACATGGGCTTACCCTATTTATTAAGTACTTCTTTTGTCCCGATAGTATTTAACTCCGTTATATTTTTACCCTCTTAGAAAATTTTCAACCCCCTGTTCCTACAGGCGCTCTATTCTGGACGGACAAAGGGACAAAGTCTGAAACCGAATTTTTTCACGAAGATTCGGACTCGCTGTAAGAATCGTGAAAAAGTTATCTAGATATTATTCCATGTCATACGTATGCGAATCAGAATGAGATTTCATTCCGCCAAATGACTTATCGAACGCCCGGTGAAATTTTCTCAGATAAAAATCCAAAACTGGAAAACTCGTCGTTGCAGCAGCGGATCAAAGGGTGAATTCGCGCGCTTTGAATAGTCGGATGTTCGGGTCAGGCTAAATATTCTATGGGATGTTACGATGGGACGGCTATTTGAACTCGACCAATGGTCCACTTGCCCAAGCCGCTTTGTCGACGATGGCTTTTTGGTCAGCGATACCACCATTCGGAGCATAACAAATTAATTTAGCATACGGTATTACCTCGTAGAGAATCCCATCTACAATGAAAACGATAAAGAAAGTTTTGGGGAGAGAAGCAATGGCATTCGGTGACAAAGATATTTCCAGAATTTAAGTAAAGCACAGATTTATTTCCGAGAGACAGCCGGGAATCGATGGGATTGAGATTCGAAACTTTTTCATTTACGTTTGAGGCAAGAAACGATGTTTTACACTTTCATCAATTCAATATCAGATGATAATTGAGAGTAATTTATAAAATTTGTATATGTACGAAAGCTGTAAAAAGACTTGTGAAAGGCAGGACTGTGTAACGCGTACTATGCATATACATGTGTATATTTCACTCGGCCAACAAGTGCGCGTGAAAAAGCGTAGCTATAAATTAAAAAGCTCCCGAAGCCATAAATTTTGTGGAAGGTATGAAAGAGCCTCCCTTCTCGAGGAAATATTAAGCCCTGTTCAAATAAGCAAGCGGAATCTAAATTATTGCCTGTGGTTTATTATTTTTACAGCAAACCGTTGTGAATCCAAAAACCGATGCCCTCGCGTCCATTATATCGCTTTCAAGAAAATAATTCACCCACACGATAATCACGACCTCAGAATCGACTCGCCGGAACTCTATACTCCCTCACCCTCGCATATGTATTTCACAATTTTTGGCAATAAAATTCGCTCGTAGTTAATCAATACTCCACGACTCTGAGAGTTACAAGCTTTTTCTAAAATTTATTCGAAATGAACGGATTTCGTGTTTCCTTGGATAAAATTTTCATACGTCACGAAGTAGATCATCACTTTCCATCAGCGCATTAAAGAAATCGATAAAAGAAAAGGACGGTGAACCCGACTCGATGTCTAAAATGTTTTTTTTTTTTCTCTGTTTTTTCTTTTACTCGGCAAGTGGTCAGCTGAAAAGCTACCTCGTTATTTTCCTGTCGGCGTCGTAAAACAAAGGGAAAATCGGTACGTGCCACGACGCAAGCAGCTAGCTTTTTCCACCCTCGCGTGAAACCGCGGTTATTTTTCTCCCTCGTTCTCTATTATGCATGTGTCGTGGCCGTGGGTACCAGGTAGGTACTACTACTATTCTGGATAGGACTATCTCTGTACCTTTTCTACTTCGGTTTCCTCTCACGTTTCTCGTCCTCATTTAGTCTCTCTTTTCGCATAGTCTACTATTCGTATCTGAATTTTACGACGAAGTACCGTGCGAAACCGTACGTAGGGTAGGAGGTACGTACATGTACCCGTATATGTATATATACGTACGTGGCGGTGCTCCAGCGTGTTCCGAATCCATGAAAATGTTAATATTTGCAAAGTTTTATCCGGCTTTAAGAAGACACGAAGTATTTCCCTGTTATATTAAATTTCTTTACTGCACGGTATTATACCCCCGTGAATACCAGTGTTACACTCTGATGACTGGTATTACCCGAATTGTATAAAGTGTCACTAAGCTGTTGAGACCTTTGCCTGAATTGGAACCGGCTCCAATATCTCCTTCGGTGAATTGCCCAAATTTTGAATAATTCAGAACTGTTACTACCCAACGGAATAAGCCCGAGTTCATTTCATCGCGAATCAAATACGGGACCATGGGATCGTTGGAACGATTATTTTCTTATAATTTTTCAAATTCACAGAAAAAATATAATATATATATACATATTCCTCAAAAAAATCTTTACCATTCTTCAATACTATTCTGTTTTTGTGTTCGCCGCTATAAAAATTCACTGAAGCATGTATTTTTTCATGTGTATAAATATTCCACACATATTGACTATCGTACGTATGTACATATATATACACATATGTATGCGAGTAGGGGTTGACAGCCATTTCAAGCACTATGTATGCAAAGGCTGGTCTCCCTTCGTAGCTCGTTGCAGTCTGTACGCGACACGTCGGTCGTTACCAGATATTGCTATGGTCTCATAAGAAAGCTCACTAACTGCGGGTTCCTCGTGTAGCCAGGAAATTGCTCAGACTGAACCGATCTGGTGTAAAAATACTCGTTTTTATTTACGCTGTAATAATAAGTATAAGGGAATTAGAAGGAGGGAATTAAATTAGACTAGGGAATGGAGCCGATGTTTAGTCTTCTCTAGTTTGGACCATCAACCCTTAGGGATTTCTGTTCCTAAATTTCCCAACCATCGTCTGTGGCCGCTATGCGTAGCTAGGCATATTCGTATACCTATAAACATAGAATTTTCGGATTTGTAGACCCTAGAGGTTCGCCGGGACAAAGCCAAGTTCAGCTACCCTGGAAAGCTCATTATCATAAGAGCTGCGAGGCTACGCCATAGCTTACCAGTAATTCTGGATAGAAAATTAGCTCGCTCTAGGTATAAGGACGATGGGGATAATGTATCTCCCCGAACCATGTTCATAGTCATAATGCCTACGATCCTCGTATATTTCATCATCACTTTCTGCCACTGGAAAGAATTTATTTCGTTTTATTTTTCCAAAGAGTTTTTGCGTTTATCGATAGATATACTGGAGGAACTTCTATATCTCTTGTAAATACCCTCAGGCCAGGAAACGGAATTCTTTTTCTTCTTATTGCGAAGCAAGAGAGATACGTTTGAGGCCTTGAGGGGGTGGTATCTAAGTTGGCCTGTTCTGACCTGAGACATTTTTGACGGATTTTTTAGGAGTTTAGCCCGAAATGGAAATGTTTGAAAATACTTGAGGCAAAGTGACCAAATGTCCGGTAAACAGCCGTAGTAGTACAGTGCGGGTTTCAAATTGTAAAAAAAGGGAAATGGACTGATTTAAGAGAAGTCGTATGTGAATCGCGAAATAAACGAGCCCGAGCACGAAAAAATTCATTATTGAAGTTTCAAGTCAGATATTTACTACATCATCCCTTAAAGTCAGCCTATGCAAGTTATTCGACCAAGATCGCAAAGCGATCTTTACTATGAGAATAAAGCTTCGGGATTCAAAAAAGCTACCTGAATCCCTCCAAATTACATCTACGAATGAGCCAGGAAAGTTTGAAAAACTCGATATCCATGATGCGAGGAGTATTTTGGTTACATTTCGGATATTGAGATTCCAAGGAGAGCTCCTTGCAATTATTCAATTCAAACTTTTCTATCTCATTTCTGGACATGATCTGAAGAGATTCACGTAGCTTTTTTTAAATCCGTTCATGCTGTCGCATAGTGAATATAATTCCACGTGTTTCGGCAAAGTAGCCATTTACCGATCCAAACCGAAGCATTGGATCGCACTCATTGCCGCTCCATGTCTTTCGCTAGTTCAATCAGTCCTCCTCACGTATATACTCACACTCGCGTGCAATGTTTACGTGCTCGTCTCTATCTTGACCCTGCCACTTGCCTGTGTCTCACCTTCGAACCCATCAGCTGTTTACTTCACGGATGACGTAGGGTCAAAAACTTGTACCTGCGTATCGCCCGTGCATCCCCTCGCTATGCGAAAGTCAGTCGTCGTTCTGTTCTCTCGCAGTGCGGATCGTATCGCGTTCGATCAAATCGTTAAAGACCTCGTTTATCATCAACTAATCGTCAACCATCGTCAATCAACATCCCGATTCACTTATCGACGTCTACTATCGCTAATTCGCGAGTCCCACGTCAATGATCCGAAATCTATCGCGCTGATTCTAAACACTACGGTATTGGTAACGACTTTGATCTAATGTACAGAGTTTCGATAAATGCGGATACTCTATGAGTCGCTGTGAAGGAAGAGATGCTAACGAATCTTGGATACTGAAACTATCTGTACGTCGCAACCAATAAGTTTACCGGAAATTAATTAATCCCAAATTACTGAGCACAGCGATTTAAAAATTTTTTTATATTTTTTATATTTTCTTGTTCTATGTTACAGAAAGTGCTAGAGGCACGATAGAGGCGGAGGTGGTGAGATTAAAAGTGTGTTAAGTGGTGTTGAGTTGAATGCGGTGGACGGGGCAGACGGGCAACGCGCCGGCAGCAGCGAGAAGCCCGAGGCAACGAGCACCACCTAGCCACGACGACGTCAAGGTCTTCCACGGTGGGGCCAGAAGACTTCAGTCGTTATGGCACCATGATATTGACGCCGAACTCACCGGCGCGCAACTCCTGCTGCAAGCTCAGGTGAGTCAATATCTCGTCATTCTACTTCAATTCCAAACCTCGTTATAAATCGGACGTACCAAGACGTCTGAGTACTTTCAACAAAGTCTGACACAATTTTGCACAAGATCGGAGATCTTATCGAGAATTCGAGGCAATTTGTTTCGGATTTACTTCGAACTTCGATTTTCGATTTTCGAAAAATCTTCAGACTCCAATCTAAGGGACAAAAGTATCGATCTTTCCTTCGGATACGATCGACCTGGCTGAGCTTATCAGTCCGAAACGTGACTTCGTCGAAGAATCACTTTTTTGCCGCGGAAATTTGATTTCCTTTCCGAATTTCAGATTTTTTTTTCAAAGCTTGCAGTTCTTTTAAGTCTTTTCTGTATATCTCGGGCGCTTTAGGTCGGAGGAATTGTCATGGCACGATGTTAGAACTAGAAATCAGAAACTTTACCATTCTGCAAATCGTCGCCAGCCAATCCCTCACGGAGTGTAATTTCGCTAATCGTTCGACGCCGTTTTAACAGCCTAGCCTGCAGGAGCGAGGTAGTACTCCGCTGGTATACCTATATACGTGTATAATACCACTCGTGGAGAAGCACCAGTTGTTTGCTCGCGTGACATACTGCCGCGCATTTGCAGCACCCATACCAAGTGACACGATAAATATTTTGGAATGCGAGTTCCCTTTATGACCAAACTCGATGGTTTTATGGTACATCATAGTCAAATTCCCTAACAGTAATGGTCCATTGCTGGAGGATCATTACGTGAACGTATTTGCCCCTGAAATTTTCAAAGTCGAATAAATATTCGAGCGTTATTTCGCTCTCATATCGTAATAATTCTTTACTTTTATCAATTTTTATTCCCACATCGATGTACTAGCGATCTGAGGTAAGATCCTCGTGTATTCCGATTCGAGATGCTTGAGATCCCATCGAGCTGAACGCTCGGGGTTCGGGAAGCTCAACGATAACTTTTCGTCCCTTAGGAAACGCAACGAGAGGTGGATTCGAGGGGAAATTTTATAGACGTAAAAACCCGTGAATCCCAGCTGGAAACCGCCGGCTCGGTAATGAAAGATTCTCCAATATCTGATGATCGGAGTTTTTGGCCCGCCGCTGAGAGATCTCTTATCTATTCATTCCAGAACCGAGGAATTAATATTCATCTTGCGGTGTTCAATAATAGCTTTTGATTGTAATAAATGCTCTCCTCGACGGGGAAGGTATTATAGGACAGTTTCATTTGCATTCCGAGTTACCAGTTCTCGCATAAAGCTTAAGGCGCTTGTCGAATGCTTGAAAAGTTTCCGCTGCAAATTCTTTTCCACGGATTTTATCCACGGGGGTTTTTTTTTATCGCGGATTTATCGCCGTATGCTTACGTCACTTTGTCCCGTCGTTTTTCTTTCCGAGAATTTCTCGAGCTTCGGATGATAAAGCTTGATGAAAATGAAAATGAAAAATGAAAATAAAACTTTATATTCGACTCTAATTATTACCTCGAGGAATAAAACTTTTTTCATCAGAAATATAATCGTCCCGCTCCGAATGAAGGAATTATAACCGGAATCAAACGCGTTTCGGTTCATCGCGTATAATCTACTTGATTTTGTATTTTTTCTTTTTCTTCTTTTCTCTTTTTTGTCTTATTTTGTAATTTATAACTTCGAAAGGAATAAAAGTTGAATAACACGCCCTGGAAACGATCAAACGGTACGAGAATACGCAAATATATATATTTCTCGGCATGGAGAAGGCAGTCGACGCGAAAGGAGACCAAAAGTCACCCTAAAATTGACCTACTTTCGGAATTACGCTCCGTACAGAATGGTATAAATTTAGTTGTAGGTAGCTCGTGTATCCGCGTTTCCGGTACTAAAGTCTCTCGAGGGTTTAGAGCGGAGGCGATAAAGTTTGCGAATATATAGCGAAGGTTTTTGCACCAGGTATATAAGGTATAAAACTGCCTCACTCTAAATACGAGGCAAATACGTTTGAGACATTGTTCTTTCGAGAAGCGAGAATCACTGACGAAGGAACTTGAGCGATTTCACTCGATCCATATACACCGAGAGAGATGGCCTGCGAGAATCAGAGGGTGAACTTTGACCTCGGTAGCTAAGGGTGGCTAAAGGATGGCGGACTATATTGGGCGAGTAGCGTCGCTGACAAACAGCACTCCGTGCGGATAAATATTTGCTTCGAACATGCCTGGAAAGCCTAATATGCTTGCGACTTCGATTTCCGGTATTAGGCCACGATAAGGGGATGCAGGGCGATGTGCGGCACAACGTTTTAGTTAATTATCTATCGCGATCGTAAGTGGAAACTGCGGTTACCTAAAGTAACCGAAATTTATTCCGAACGTAATATGTATGAGAGTGAAACCGATGGCCGAAGGGTGAATCCCAGTGCCGGTGGCCAAAATTTTGATGAAACTGAAACCGAAGTATAGATTCTTGGTCGAAGTTATACACGAGGAAACTGGAATCGAAACCCTTATTCAAAGTTCGGATGAAACTGAAACCGAAACTTAAACTGAAACTGAAACTAATTGTGAGACGGAGGTCATTACTTGATTTATGTCTGCGTCCGGTAATGAGATTGGAATAGTTGATTTCAATATTCCAAAACTCAGTCACGGCTACCGGAAGTAACGGGGATGGAATATCGCGTCGGAAATTATTCGGAATTCTTCTCAAACTGGAAGGTTTGCTTATCAGAAATTTTACCGGAACGGAAACGGTGATCGAAACCCTCTCTTCCAACTTTTTCGAAACTCAAAAGGGGGACCGAACCGAGATATTCCCGCATACGTTAAACTTCTCGGTAGTTATTTGTGCTTCTGAAACTACGACTGGACCTCGTAATCAATGGCAGTTTCTTTCTACTTGGAACTTCTCGAGAAAGTGTTCTTACTCGTTCGTTGTTCGTTGTTTGTTGTTTTAATTGAATAGCCGATAGGTGTCAGAGTCCAGATCGTTACTGAAAGTCCGGCACGGTGTTTTTTTTTTATCTTCTGTAACTGCAGGGTGCTAGGGGAAGTTTTACTTTATTTTTGAACTCAGAAATCGCGAGCGGTTGTCAGAAGCAGTCTATTCATTTTTGATAAACTGAGCTTTTTTTTTCCGTTGGGATTGTGACGTTTTTCACTTTGTTAAATCTGTTCGTTATTACAGCTAATGATTTCGCAAACGGACGAAATTTTTTTGTTTCCCTTCGAAACCCGAAAAGACAAGCTTACGCGGTTCTCTCTGACGCGTGTTACGTATATAATGGCAATTTTTCGCGCGTTATAAATTCGCAAAAAGAGAAAGAAAAAAAAAGAAAAGAATATACCTTCCGGAAAATTCTCGGCAATTTTATCAGAGAAACGTAATAAATTTCAGAATTTCAACGAGAATATCGTCCGGCGCAGAAATTCTCATTGAGTCGCGGTACCCACGCAAACGTTATCAAACAAAGCGTGAAATATTTAAACTTGTATTAATCTGAGGGGAGGTGGTAATCATTCACCCTGAAGTCTTGATTAACATTCGACGTTAGGAGTATAGGTGAATAGGTACAGCTATAGGGTGTTGGTAGAAATTTATTATAAATTCTGAATCAAAATTGTCTCCGCAGACTTGGAGCCGCGTGGAAATTCAAGCTACGTGTAGAAAAAAAAAAAAAAAAAAAAATTAGCCGGGTTTACCTGAATGAATATAAAAAGGTCTGAACGAAATATAATTAAAATTTTCGAAGGTAGAAACAACGGGAAAAGCTAATTAAAACGTAGAGATTGCATTATTCGACACAGCGTGACGTACAGTGGTTCCAAAAATTCATTAAAAAAATCAAATAAAAAAATTGTCTCATCAGGATATGGTTATTCGACAATTCCTGGTGAAATTCACCGCCTTTTCGCGAATCGTTATTATTCATACTTCTACGCGATATCGTACAGTTAACACTCGATTTCCAGCTGATATTCCACAATCAGAAATTCCACAAAACACGTTTTACAGTTGGGAACAAAAGTCAACGGATAAGGGTAGATAGGCAAATGAGATGGATATTCTTGGAACGGTGTAACTCATTTGTGCTTTACTTCCACGCATGTATATATATATACTCTTATCAAATTTACCGAAGAGCTATTTCTCGCGATATTTCACTTTGGTTAAAAACGTGCGAAGTAATCCGGCATATCGCGGTTACTTTTCATTCGTTTATCTATAGCAATTATGGAAATGGCAAGCTTAGACTGAAACTACGCTCGCATGTATATACCGTCCAGATATATCGCTTTGACTGATGAATCTTAGCGTCAGAATATCGACCATAATTCGCGAAAGAAAAATAATTATTTATCGCGAAAAAATGCCTGTGAAACTGCAGGCTGTATAACACGTAATATTTGGACAGCAGCGTGTTCATTCCTCGTTGAAAAATAATTCGATTGAATAATTGAAAAGAATTTGCGAAAAGCAGTCGTCATTGATTACCTCGATTTAATTAATCGCGGCTAGACTTGTTTGAATAGAAATAATTCAACCTCATACGGTGTCGCAACAAGGACAAGTTTGTATAGTCGAGAATTAAGGGAAGTCTTAAACTGGATTATAACTTTATAGGGTATAAAGATAACAATGTATGCTGTAAAACCAGACAGAAATAGTCATAACCATTCTACACGCATATTTTAATCCTTTGCAAGCTCCGATATAATTACTCAAACTCTTCGCGACAATCCAAGCCAGTTGTATTTTGCGATTTTAAACGGAATGAATTTGTTTAAGCGATATTTCGTTTCGTTATTATCATTGGCGATGATAAGGGTCGAAATGATTCGTAGGATTGAATTACTGCAACATCGATACTTTTCATCCTCGATGAACGCGGATCAGAATTACAGACATATGTGTATAAACAGCGATCGCAGATCTTTACGGTAATTGAAAACCGTCTGGCAAACGGGAAGAACTATCAGATAAATTGGACCGATTTGTTCGATGACCCGTAATTAGTTCCCAACTTAAAATCAGCTTATCGACTCTTCGGTTCTACTTATTCGCCTACTCGTTATGTCAGTTTTTTCCAACTCTAACATGAGCTTTAGGATTACACATTATTTCATTGGCAGGGCTCCTACAGATCTGAATTTCTTGTCAGATATTAACAGATGATTTTCAAAATATCTGAAATAATGGTTAGAGAATTAAACATCGTTTCATCCCGCCAGAATACTCGTTCGAATCTCTCGAAATGAAATCCGCAATCAGCAAGGAATTTTGGTATACCGAAGAAATTGATATTTTGAACGGGAGGAGAAATAATTTCGAATCTAGTCCGTAACGTTCTGTTTTAAGCTGGCCAATGTACTTCCAGTCGAATGAATCTCGCCGAATTAGGATTGTAGAAGTTTTTGTCGTCTGTACAGGCCCCCCCTAATTATACCCTGTACCCTATTATTATATCTATAGATATATCATTATTCCATGTTTTGTCCGATCGTCGATACGCGAAGATCGAACGTTCGCGTAAATTCGAAGGGACCTTGTTATCTGAGCGCCATAAAGCTGCCAAAAAAAAAAAAAACGCCCCGACTAGTACGTATTGTATCGACTGTAATAGCTTCGTATATGTATACGAGGGAATATCTCATCCGAAGAGAACAACAACGGTATCAAGCGTCATAGAAATGTCCAAAAGCACAACGCGCTCGTTCATCGAATTTCATCTATTTTTGAAATGCCCTCATTTTCCTTTCACCATATAGTTTCGAAAATTATTTGAGACTTTATCGAGTCTCGGTTCGGACAGAATTATCTCATCGAAACTTCTTCAAATTTTCAGGGAATATTCGACGCTCATCTAATTTCGGAGCGAATCGATGGTATTCGATGAATTTGATCATTGGATACGAAAATTTTTGATTCTTAGCGATTTATTAATTTATAATTGTGTATAAAAATCCAGGCAATCATCCGTGAAAAAACTGAGCCAATGAAATATTCTTCGAATGATTTTCTCCGCCATTCTGTTCTGTTTTATCGCTTTGTATGCGTGCAAACACGGAGCTAGAGACATAGGTCAGATTTTGAAAATCGACGGAACCGTAAAACTAGGATCGACCGTATAAACTTATCGTTAAATCGGTGCAGCGGGACCGGAAGTCGGCTTAATCTTTCCCCAGAGAGCGGCTTTTCAAACTTCGCCATCACTCCATAATTAATTTCGCACCGGTGCTGCTAAATTCAGTCAAACTAGTCTGAGCGTTTATCTTAAGAGCATTATTTCGTTACCTACTTAATTTCGCAGGCGTCTGCCGTTTGCTCAACACCTAGCCAAAACTCCGCGACTCAATTAGCTTCTAATGTGTTAAAGTCAAAACTTATCGCAAAATAATTCCCCAGTGAAAATAATCTAGGAACAAATCACCAGAACTTCAGTTTCTCGCCTATTATTTTCACTTATCTCAATACTCTTCACCGCCGATATTCCATAAAAACGATAAATTAGAATTTCACGATTTAGCCAAAAGCTAGTTCTCTTATTGCTTCTGCTACGTTAAAATTTCGAATTTATTTTTGTGAAGGAACAATGATTCCTTTTTTTTTCTTTTTTTTTTTTGGCAAAAAAATTAAGTGGTCTAGTTTTCGCGTTCACGAGACGCGGTGCGAGAAACTGTCGTAACATATAAACCGTATCTTATTTCAGTAGGTATATGTACGCGGTCGAAAACTGAAGGTAAACTTAGTTAAGGGATAGGAGGGTAAAAAGTTGCCCGCCTATTTTTTGTTGACTTCTAAAGTTAAGAAACCTTAATGGAGGTAGTTACTAATACTCTTCTCCTCAGGCTTCATCAATATGCAAATCACGGTAACGCAAGGACTCGGCGGAAAGTCTGGGGAAACTTTTGTAAACGAGATTTTGTCGTTGACTTGGCGGCAACAATATTTTCCCCTTCGTTTCACGCTTCACTTATACCCGTACCCGGTATTATCATCATTGTTGTTTAATTAATTTACTTTTATTGTACCGTAGAGCTCCGCCTTTTCCCAAATCAATTATAAGAACCAATGGGACGGAAACGACCGCTACCTAGTGAATAAAAAATTCACAAAAATTCACGAAAACCCACTCTTCTCTACCTCTCGATTCATCACGATCCATAAGAATCGAAATTCATTCCCCAAATCATATTTTTTAGTATCAGTTTCCACACCGGATCTTCCATCTCTCTTTTTGAATTTCTTTCACCCTTTTTTTTCCATCAAAAAAATTAATCATTCGATGCTATATTAAGCTCAGTAATTTCACGGTAAGATAGCCTCATCATAGGCGAATTAGATACTTTCGATGATTGATTCGAGTTGAGGAGGTGTGTTGTTTAATTTGCGGAAAAATGAGCTTTGCGAGCTTTACGATGGACTTTAGTAATCCGGTCCGATAGGCGAGGTGAAATTTCGACTATATCTTGTGGATATAATTAATAATCTCCACGAATCTGTATATATATTTACGTAAACAATGAAGCGCCATCGCTTTACCAATTAAACGTTTTATTTGATGAGATTACCCGGCTACCGCATCTAGTCACACATATATACATACCCATACCCGTGTTACTCATATGATTTAACCGTATTTGAAAACGGCCCTCTCTTCTCAAACGCGAATTTCAAAACCATTTCGATAAGCACATATTTACTGATCATAGATACAAGTCCCGTGCATACAAGCGCCCGAGTATGTATGTATATGTACGCGGTTCAATTCAGTCCATATGGGAATAACGTGTGTGAACAATACATGACTCTGCTCTTCGGTATATTTATTGACTCACTTATAGTTCCAGTACCAACAAAGTGCCCCTGATATTTTCCATTAGATTAAGTAGATACATGCCAGGATGAATTAGCAAAGTGCCTATCCTCTGTTTGAGATCATATAACTTTTCTATACCGTCGAATATAAGTTCTTCGGCAAATTAGAAAAGCTCGTCTTGGCTAATGTGTTTTTTTTTTTCCTTCATCTTTTCTTTTCTCTCTTCTCCGCGCGGTGGGTTTATTTTCCTTTCCAAATTCGGAATGAAATTTTAAACGAAAATCTTACGACCTGTAGAAAATTTATCCGTCCGAACGCGAGCGACTGTCCAATTATTGTTCGGGCAATTTAATCAGAGCTTCCTGTGAAAAACGCGGTATCCAGTAGGTACCACGTCGATGAGTGGGGTGGGTAACCCTATCCCGTTGAGCGTGAGGGCAGTGGATTAAGCTGAGATAAAGGGCATAAAACAAAACATAAAAATGAGCTGAGTTTTAGGGGAATAACGGGGTACACTTCTCCATGGTTGGCGAGAGGTCACGTGTCACACGACGCCCACACATTCGCGGTTATCTTTCTATATTATTCTACCCCGTATCTGAACTTTTGGGGTGTATATTCACCTGCGACGTATACGCAGACGCAAGCAAAGCATAATACCGTTTCGCTCATCCCTGTATAGCCAGGGGTGAGTATGAGGCCACCGATATATCCTTGTCCGCGTTGGTTCATTCAGATGAGATTTATGCTCGCTACGACCTGGACGCCGAAGCATCGTCCCCGTAGCACCGTTAAAAATTTTAATCACGAGATTAAAGTCGCCACCGACTACCCCTAGAAAGTCTGCCACCAACGACTTTCGGTCTTTGCGGTATTAGACACTTTATACCTACCTTATGACGGAGAACTTTCCTACCCTTGCAGGACTAAAATAATTTACGCAGGGGTCCCTACGTTGAATATATTGCAAATTTACAGCTCGGTTTGCGAGAAACAGGAAGATCAAGATACATGTTTATATATGACAGGAAATATGCCTCACTTTTGGATTTATAGGGTAAACTGTGCGAAGATGGATCGCTAAGTTTCGAATATTTCTTTCTACCCTTTTCCTAGTTTCAAAAAATGAAATTTTTCTTCTTTTATGACGCAAAAAGACGTCGGATTTCTCTTCTCGATTGTGTCTTGAGAAACGCGCGGTTCGACTCTCGGAACTGGCACTTCCTCTTCGACTTTACCCCATTTCTGTAATTTTTTATACACTCATATTCTCGACGGGAATATGTACTTCGATATTTTTCCGATCTGTGCGAATTCAGATGGTATAATCTGGGCGCGGATCTTGGAAAGAACAAATTATTGCATCAGATCGTAAAGCTATAAATCTGAGGTCGGATATCGATACCCTTAGCAATCTAGCTATGCCATAACTCGATCACTATGCTATGGGTAAGGGCGGTAGCGTGCCAAGTTCACCTAGGCATCTAACAAAGCTTGTTTAGTTGCTCTTCGCGGTCCAGGAAAGCTTCGGTTTAGAGATAACGGAATTGCTAGCATGTTGCGGTCACGCGACTCATACAGCTGATCTATTAAAGGGTAAAGTCCGGCTTAGAGCTTTGGGTCTTGTTAATAGCGTGATTAAATGTCGAGAGTAAACTACTCCCAACGGATAAGAAAAAATCGGTACGTAGATTGCAAGTAGTTTTTAAATCGGACAAAGATTTCGAGAGATGTGTCGAGATGAAGGAAGATAATTGAACTTTTTAGTATCTCTATGCGCGTATGATTTGATTCCTGAAATTTTGGCGTATGGAACGATTATCACAGTTTTTGGAGCAAAAGATCTGTCAGGCTTCGAAGTGGAGTCTTCTCGTTAAATCGCGTTCATTTGAGGATCAGACCGTATTTCTGTGTTCAATTTTTTTCGGAAATTATTAAGCTAGATTCGCACGATGTCCAATTATTGTATTTATTCGATTAGTTGACTTCTCTTGAATTTATTGACGTTAGTCGTTATTCGGAATTCTATATGAATCTGTGAAATCTGTGGACATTTGTGTGAAGATTATGCGATTCTGTGAAATGTTGAAAATTTTTTTAATACAGTTTACACGATTTTGGGAACTGGGAGAGAATCCCGCATATGTATTTCTCCAAAGTTATGTACAGATTCCCTCGCGAACCATTTACTGACAATCCCCAATGGAATCAAATTGGTGCGATTATTTTTTGTTTTATTTTTCAAACTTTATTTTATTTGCGTATAAATTCGAGTAACGAACCGTATCAAAGTCAAACCCTCCACCCGTGTGAAATATTTTTTTAAAATCATTTCGACTTTTCGCGAAACGTATTCTCCCATATTTTCCATTTCCTAAACGGTCTCGGGCGCAGATCTCAGCCTTGACTCGTACTCAAGCTTGAAAGTCGAGCGAAAAAGCGCCTTGGAACAAAAATTCGAAAGATTTGACTCGAAATTTAATTTTCTTTCTGCCAATTTTTATTTTTCACCGAAAAAAGACGGGAAACTGTCTTAACGATCAGAATCTGAATTGGGAAACGGAATTTGTGGAATACAGGGTTGTTTCGGCAGCTGTAGATTTCATTTCGATTCCATATGTATGTTCCCTCCAGAACCAGACAAGTGTTTGATTGAAAATTCGCACTGGAATTCAAATATTTACAGAAGCAGAGGACGGACGCACGGTGCACGTGTAATATTTGCTTTGCAAATATATATTATCGATTCCGCAGATCTCTATATTAAAACAAATGTACTAGCACCGAGTGTCCGAAGTTTCGAGAAGAGAGCACAAGCACACACACCGCGCACGTATACGCAATGAAAACATCATACTCTTGCTTTCGCTCTCTCAACCCCTTTGCCTCTTTGTATTTAACCCTTCTCTTGCCTTTAATAATCGAGAATTCGATACGACTGAGTAATTAACGTTCGCGTACCAGAATTTTCGCCGTAGAATTGCGGAGTCACGAAATTCACGCGTTCGCCACGATCCGATAGTCACCGAAGGCCCGGAACTCCCGGAGGTCTCCTAATTCGCAAAAGTTTTGAGAATAAGAATTTTCTTTCGAAACAACAAACTCTCAGTGTCTCAAAGAAATTTAGACCGTAACTTTTCCTTGAAAATTTTTTTCCAAGTATCTTTTTACTTTTCTAAAATTCACAAAGAGATTCTGAAAACGAAATTTATACGAATAATTCGCACTAGCTTCCATAAACAGCCCTTAGCCTTGGTTTGCAAAATGGCGGACTGGCCATCTCGGGTAACAAATAGGCCATTTCGCCAAGTGACCATGTGGAGTTATTTGACGTGGTCGACAGAAGCAGCAAAGTAAACATTTTGCAAAATGGGTCCAGTTGCTTAGGATGCTTGTGTGGTAAATGGACAGTTAGGTATATACAATCACTGGAATAAGGGTGGTGCCTGTGTATCAGGGTGATTTAAAAAAGTGAAAAAAAGTCGATATTTATGTATCCGGTAATCCTTATACTTTTTTCCTAAGAATTATCTCACGTAAGATCTGGAGCCTCTGCGATATAATTTGCTGAAATTAATTTTTTTTCTTATCGGATTGAGGCGGTGATTCAATCTCTTGAATTTTGAAACTTACAATGTTAATTAAATTCAAGCAATTTCGGTTGATTCATTTGTGAATTAAAAAACTCATTTGAAATTTAAACAATTTAATCACCCCCTGAATCTGATAAGCTAAAAGAATTAATTGACACGTATTAAGGAGCCGATGAAAACGCTGCATCGCGTAATTTCATTACCTATCAATACTAGGGTGTTCCTTAAAAGGGGTGTTTTCGAATTTCATTCGATAGACTCAGAATCAAAATTAGAGAAAATCCTTTGGCAGAACTCCTTTCGAATTTATTCGGAACCAATTGAGTCACAGGGGGGGATGAAATTCGAAGACACCCCTTTCAAGGGACACCCTAATCAATACGCGAGCTGTTCGATAGTAGAATCGTAGGCGATCACGTTAAAACGGCTTTTTCATCCGCAGAACTTATTCCTATCATTGCAATGAAAGTCTTACTGCACCATGAGATCCAAAGAGATCTAAAAAGTGTCACTCAAGACCTCGTTCTTCTCCCTCGGGGCTCAGATTCTGCGTTAACTATTTCTCAGTAAAACGGTATTACAGAAAATCAGTATCATCGGTAACTAAATGTACTTCTGCGATCGAATGATCCAAAGATTGAAAAATATCGTCACAGCAGCATTGGGAATTCGTGGGAATTTTACCTCGTCAAACTTATCAAAGTAACGAGTGACAAGTTCGTTTCTTAATTTAATGTACACGCTCACCTTCAGTGGTAGCTTCTTTTGATCTAAGTAAGAAGAAGAATACCACTGAAAGTTTTTCTTGCAAAGCAAAACGCGACGAGATGAGGCTGAGACGTAGGTGTGCAAGGTATTCACCAAGCAGCGTACACGGGGGTGGATACAGCGTCCTACGTTCTAGGCACTTCCTTGATTAATAACAAGATTCTCTCAGGTTCGTATATGTGCACACCCTTAGCTGGCTCGTACACTACGGTAATTAATTGGAACCCGCACGTCTGTAATTTCTGACTCGAATCTCGTAGAGCTTCTGTCGAAGAATTAGAATCGATTCTTGATCAGGTTTACTTCCATTTCAATCGATCATCAGTTTTTTATTCATACATTTCATGCGGGTGGAACTTCAAGGGGAAAAAATGGTGAAGTAAGACTCGAAGATCGTATTTGAAAGAAGATATTTGGTCAAAAATCCATTTCTGATCTCTTCGTTTCTTGATGGACCCGTGATTCCGGTTTTTATACAATTCTTATGTGGGGATGCTGGAGAGAGGACTGAGATATGAAAATAAAATGACAGAATACCGAGCTGTTGAAGTTCGATCGGGAAATTTTCCCTGAAAGCTCTGTGGACGGTATAGCGGAGAAATATCTTCCTTCAAAGATCCCCTGGTTCAGGAACATACCCTGCGGATTTTCGAATCACGATTTTGAGTTCATTGTCAATTCAAGTAGCTTTTTGGATATTTCGAAGTGATAGAATCGAGTCTTCGCGAGTGTGTAGCAGAAACAAGAAGTGTAACGATGTAAATCTATCAGAACAGTTGAATAGGGGATCAAATTGGAGGTCTTAAACGATAAAACGAGACCCTGACAACCGTCGGAATCGGTTCAATCCCTCACGATCTCTCAAAGAACATGTATATATATCTACATATAGCCCGACGTACGTTTTCGAGGGTGCGAACCTCCCTAATTATATCAGCCTTCAGTAACGCGTCTGGATCGGATAGGACGTGTTAACGTTTCTCTCGTCGGGGGTTGGCGGATGCCTGGTGCCTCGAATCCCTGAAACGAGCCCCGGGCACTTTTCACGCTCTACGTTCTCCCACACACACACGTACACCCTTCTCCACGCATGCGTCGCGATCCACACCCTTCCCTTCCCTCCTCCTCATTTCTCTCCACTTCTCTTTATCCCTTTTTCCCTCCGTTTGTTTCCCTTTCTCTTTCTTCCCATTTCTCTTCCCATCTCTTTTCCTCCCTTATACTCACCCTCGCCCCGTCTCACGTATTTTCCAAGCTCGCTTATTTCACTCGGTACGCTCAGCGTTACTTTAAACAATGCGTCAATACGGGCCAGAACGACCAGACATACATCTGCGGGCCTATATACTCGCGCGAAATACAACCCTGCAGACTCATTCGCGGAGGGAAAATTCGCCCGCGAGCCAAGTGCCCGGTAGAAGAGGCTTTCTAGTCTGTCTGATATTCCTTACCCTTTTTTCTTTCCTCTCTCTTCTTTTTATTTCATTTCTTCTCATACGTATATTTCGTCGAAGCACTGCAGCATTTGAATTTCTTTTTTTTTTTTTTGATTTTATACATTCTGTCGAACATATATGTTTCTGTATGGTATCTAGGTGCCTTCACACATGTGGAATCAGGGTGAAATAACTGAGAGAGGACCCAATGACCGAGTGAGAATTTAAAAGGAAATTTAGCGAATATTTTTCGCCTCGTATTTCCATTGACAATTTCAGGATACGAGTTACGATCCTTAGTCCTCGCTCGTTAATTATAACCCAAGATTAATTAGAACCTTACTTTCGCCGTTATTATAACAAAGAGAAGCTAACTGCCAAGTTTTTTGTCGTTAAAATACTTTTTGGTTTAAATAAACTCGAAAATATTGACGCTGTATAATGTAAACGCAGTTGATCTTTCGCGGTTATAATTAAAACAAGGAATATATATTCATGAAATACAGGTAGATAAAGATATCTTTGCGGTGTATATATGTATAGGTAGGTAGGTACAGATGCAAATATGGGAGGGTATGGGTATACTCGTGTACACGAAATCATCCCTCTCTGCAGCGACGTGAAAATGATCAGTTATGCCAGGAGGCTTTCTGATAACAACCAGCCCCCGGTAGCATGAATATTGCTAAGTGATCGAGGAGAAATTGGCAATTCCGAGGGGGGATTAGAATAGCTTTTGAAAACGCGTGTGCTCCCGCTGTGAGATCCTGAAATTTGTAAGATATATCCGTTTAAACCTTGTCTTACGCACTCCACGCTTTTGAATGAATACGAACAGCTACTCGAGTGCCGAAAAATAAGGCGGAAATTCTCCAGAACCACCCCGAACAGAGTCTGCCTAAGAGAAAATGAGGTAAACGGATGTACTATGTGAAATCAAAGAAAGATATGTTTTTCTTTTACCCTTTTTTCATATTTTTTTCATCGTTCTTTCTTCTCGATTCAAAGCCCCCTGTATAGTTTTGTTTTATATTTGTTTAAAAATTTCGTGAAAATCCTTTGTGGTAAATAATTTTCCCTTTCGTATCTTCACCCCTTTTACCAAGCTAAACTCTGCGTCAAGTGAGCGAGCTGAGCGAAGTGAATTTGGTATTACTGGCGGGTAATTAAAGTCACTTAACATCAGGCGTAGACTTACCACAAAAGTAGAGCAAACCAAAACTGGTTCAATTTGTATAGGAGCGAATATAAAACGTTAGAATTCTTTGACAAATCTGAATTACCATAAATAAAATCCACGATTGAAGAGAAATGAAGACTCAATTTCCTCCGAGGTTGCGATATTTTTGGCCAAAAGACATCCGTATCGTTTTTATATTTTTTTCTCTTTTTCTTCTTTCTTTCACGACTATTGCTTCGCTATCTAGTCAGTAATCAAAAATTCAGGACTCAGGGTGGACCTAAATCGATTTGGGCCACTCTTCCGGATATTAACTCAACGACAAATTTGAGTAAAACTCGAGCAAGTAGATAAAATTGATCTGAAAAGGGCCTAAATCGGATCATCTTATCTTCGTTACGTTTATTTTCAATTACTCGTATGGTTCGAGCGATGAAAGGTTTGTGATCACGGAATTCTCACGGTTTTCTCTAAAACCACGGTTTTGATTGATGCCCCTATTCGAGCCTGCAGCCTTTCGATCGAATAGTGCAAAACTCTTGGAAATGTATATTTGCCATTGGATTTTTCAAGATTTTAGTCCCATAATTGTACAGGGCGTAGGTCGATTCAACCGACACTTGTTTCGCTGTGGTAAACTCTGCCCCTAGGGTCATTTAGCCGACCATTACCCTGAATGTAAACGGAGGATACCGTACCCCTTTTTATGGTAGAAACAGGACGGGCAAGCGAAGGGAGAAAAGAGATAACGGTGTAAATACGGGAACTGAGTATGTCCATTAATATCGGATCAGCCGTGCCAACAAGAGCTGATTTGCAAGCTAACGGTCGATCCCAGAATTTCGTAGAGAATTTCAGACTCACACGTTTCGGGCGAAACGGGGAATTCGCGACCCGATATCAAACGTTTTTCGCGCTGATTATTTTACCGCGAGCACTGTCACGGCCTCGGCTGAGCTATATGCGACAGATTCGGCTGGAGATCCGATCCGAAAGAGATATTCAATTTTCCGAAGACATCGAGGCCGGAAATATGTAGAAAATTGTAAAAATCTCAGAGATAATTTTGTCATTTTTCGGTAACGTCTTTTGTTGCGGTTTTTTGGGGGAGGAAACTTTTTTCCTGATTCCTTTAATTTTTCTACGCATCTAGAAATTGGATGCAATGTCGAAAAATGTTGCAATCCGGTAAAATATCGCGAAAAATTGTGTAATCGGTGTCGGTTGGGATTTTTCAGGATTTTCAACATCCCAATCGACGTGAGGATCACGAAATTGAGTAAACTCCATAGTTCGATGATAGATTTTGCATTGGGGTCAATTTGACGGATTAGGTTATTGGTTAATTAAAACGCGAAGGGTAATACCCGTGGAAGATTGAATTTGAAAGTAAGAAGCACTTAGGCGTTCCTAATGGCTCGTTATAGTTTAAGCGCGACTATACCTACCGCAGATATCTACTTTGGTCAATAATAATTTTAACTCGATCTCAGAACTCGCTAATTCTGTTTACCAATTATTTAATTAGCTTCGTTCAGCTGCAGACTAAGTAAAGTGAACACGCGAGTCCCTCCATCTCCCTTTCGCTGTATATTGTATATACGTGCGCCTGTCCAACTTTCGGCAAAGTCGTATTATTCAATACCACCTAATTTCAGGGTAAACCTATAAACCTTAGCTAGAAACCCAAATATTCCATATACACGCTCGTATATCCAAAGATATATTAATGTCTACCCACCGCAGCTCTGAGGGGTCCAACCTCTTAGAATTATCTATTGCCACACTAATTCGCGACGCGAAAAGCCGTCTGATTGTGAGATAGATTAACATTTGAAATTTTCCAACGATTCCGTTGCGAATTTTCGACCGAATTTTTAATTACGTACGTAACAACATGGATTTTCCGTCATCATTCCTATAAACGATCTGATATTCCATTTTGTATCACTTGCCGAGGTATACCGTACGTCTGACAATGAGAGACAGATCTTGTATTATTTCGCTGGTGGGTATATACATCGAGTCTGAAATAATCATGCCTCGTAAGTGTCGCCTCGGAATTTCGAGACAAGACGACCCGAGAGATCTGCAGTTTGATAGATGCGGAGGTTGACGTTGACGTTGATTAACTAATGCTTTTATTCCGAGGAATATACCAAAATTACATCTCGTATCAATGACATCTCGTAACTGAAGTAAATAATCAACTAAGTTAAGCCAATTTTGGTTATCTCGTAGATTTGATATCACCTGACAGGTTTAATATCCTAGATCTGTCTTCTCTCAATCATCGTACGCGCTTATATTAATTAAACGGGGTAGAAATTTCTCTCCGGTATTCAACGTCGCGAAATCTTCTCGTTGATCGGTATCGCGGATCAAAAACGTATGGAAAGTTTGTTCGACCGTGGAAATACGTATTTAACTAAGGTTTTAGACCGCCCAATTAACTCGAGAGACACTCGAGCGGTTGAGAAGAAGATTCGAGGCAATTTACCTCACTTTTTCGCTACCTTGACTTCGGGCCTTGACGTACCTGGTAAAAATGTCCCAAAGATCGCTGCCTGAGACAAAAGGAGGCATCGCAAAGCTCGGGATCATTATCCTCGAAGGATATTGATCAATCGGTTCTCCTGTTCGGCTTAAGCTTGGAAACTATTGGTATCGGTGTTTGAATAGCTTTTGGCAATAACAACAGCGCGGTTTCATCTCGTGGGAGATCCTTGGTCCTAGAAGATATACCAAACCCTTCAAGTATCGCCGGGCGAGACGTTGCACGTAGATTTTAGCATGGATAAATCCGGTGGTCAACGTTGGGTGTAATTTACATAAGAGCTTAAGGATTAGTCGAGAAAATTTATCGACCAAGTGACACACGAGCGAATGCGTTGTACCTCATCTCTCGGTCTGATGCCCAGATCCATCCGAGCAAATCCTTTATTCTCTCGCACCATTTACTTTCCTACTTTATAGAGAAAATTTCATCCCTTTTTACCACGCTCGAGGTATATTAGAACAAGATTTTAAACTCGTTCACAACTTTAACCGCGGAACCGTTCCAGTTTAATACCACGATCTCTGAACTGCTATGGGATTAATTATGACCCACATCTCCGAATTTATCTCAAGGATCATCAGGCTCGATATCGTGTCCAAAAAACGACGGATGGTTTTTGGTATTCTAATTGTTTTTTGCGAAGGGTCACGATGATCGTCCAAACGTTGGATATACAAGCCAGTCGTTCAACCCTCGCGTACATTTTTCTACTGAAGTATTTTTGGTATCTAGTACCGAATAGGAGGAGCAGAATTATCAAGTCGAAGTTGTTTCAGAGGTATCAAAGTACCCGAAACATCTACGGAGATTTACTATTCTTGGGATTCTGTTCGGGCGTAAGGAAGGGTGCTAATTCGAGAGAACACAAATGTTTGCACGGACCTAGGCACACCTATAGAGGTCCATGTGTCATTGACAAACCGCGAAACCATGAGGCGGATTCTGCAGGGATCCTATAGCGTTAACGTTAATCGCGTATAGCATCCATACAATAGATATAATACCTTTGCTATGTTAGAATCTGGTTAAACTCGCGAGTCCTGGGGCGTCAAGGTCGAATAAGGACGGTCGTTTCCACCTGAACAACCGTAGACAATATCATCCGCGTTTCCTGTTCCACGGTCTAGCTTGGCGAGGCTTGACTTTGACAGAGTCGGAATAGGGGCGAAGTTGAAATGTCTCTGAATGTGTCTAGTGGCAAGAAAGCTCCCGCACTTTCCCATACCTCGTGCCGAGTCGTAAATTGTTAAATGAAATTTCCACAAACTTGACAAGTCTCGAAACCCTCGGTTATGGTTTGCATAATGCTAATAAGGATTTAAACAGACTATCTTATGCTCTTACCAGGACGCACATCTGGATGAACGAGGACACACATCTCGGCACATTTTGTTGCACGGTAATCAGATAAATGGAGTCGAAAATTCCCGGAGAGAGTTTTACTCGGGATTAGATCTATGGGACAAGAGAATGGCTGTGAAAATCTAAGAAACACCAGTGACGTCACACAGTCGATAGACTTTCAATTTAGGAATTGAATTTTTTTTACATCTTTCATATGGGAATGTGTTCAGCAGTGTAGGTTATTCGCTTTCGGTATTGATTTTCAATCTTGATTATCCATGGTCAATTTAACATCGTTCAAAGTCCTAAAACCGAATATTTGGGGTCTGGTGAAATCAATGACAAAATTGCTCTTTCGTGTTCTTTGATAAAATTTATCTGCATAGCTTTACGGACTGCCATTTTCCCCGGAGCTCTTTGACCGTGGAAAAACTGTTTCGAGGCTGTTTGTTCTTTGTTCCCCTGTGCTGTGCTCCGTTTTCCCTTTTTTTGAAACGAACCAAATCTTCTCTTATCCTCGTTTACTCAAACTTTTAAAGCTCCAAGTTGTTTTTTCCAATTCTGTATACATGCACACAAAACTCTCTCTCTTTCTCACTCTCTCTTCGAACCTTCATGCTTCGGAACAAACCTGATAACCACACAATTCTTCCAAACTCTGAATAAGTCAAGTTACATATTTGCCATACGATTCTAATTGCTTTTCATCGCATAAGGAATCGTTCTATACCCAAATCCGAAACTTTGTTACCGCAGTAATCCGGAGGGTAACCTTGGGCAAGTTTTTACCTGAAATGAAAGGAATCTCTCCCTGAATCGGAAGCTCAATTAAACGGCCCTTTTTTCGCATCTAATCAGCGAACAGAATTGCAAAAGGTGATTCGAACAGTCCTATCTTTCACTGAGTAAAATCCAGAACGAGTTTTACCAAACGACGAGGCGAGACCTTCCGGTGAGGGGTGACTAAATACTGAAAAGTATAAACTAACCGTACATCAGGTCGTAATTAAATTTTCTCGACCCGTTGCGAATTACTTTAGATTAACGAGTGTCGCCAAGGTAGTTTCTGGGCTATCGAGTTCGCGCATGAGCAGAGTTTCAGTCACTTAATGGATCCTCTGCCAAATAAGGTTTCGTTCCTGGTGAAATTATCAATTATGTCGGGTAAGGCAGCCAGGGGTCATGCTGGAAAGATGGGAAATGTAGAGTCCTCTAGGGTTCGCCCGAAGGCCCATCTGCCGTCTATTGCCTTGCCTCATTCGCCTGTTCCCGTCTCTCTTCTTCATGTCGGAATTATAATAACGGTTTAATCAGCCTCTTAACTACCCTAGACCTCTATCGTGTCGTCTTCTAACTACCGTATAACTAGATCTCATCATTCTAAGTGTATTAGGAACGGATACGATAGGGAAAAGAAGTGTTTCGTCGGACTCGGACGTTTCTATATTTTTAATTACCCGCGATTGATTACGGTTGTAATTATTACAGCCTTGATATATGACTCGCGATTAGCCAGCCTTTGGTCCGGTCGTAAAATCTGATCCATCTTAGTAATTAATATAACCATAAAAGCTTATGGGATTTTTGGGTGAAAGCATTATTCTTTTGTTCTTTACCTCGGAGATAACGTATCCTTCCAGTCTGGCGAGCTCAATGGCTCCCGGACCTTCCAAAAGTCCTCGATAAGCGCCGGAGGTATTTTCGTGATTCATTTCGTTAGTTAACGAGTTCACGCTTCGTTGATTCGACGACGCACTGCGTTAGGCAATAGACAATAGCCAATTCGCTCGGTCTTACCGAACTACTTTTATCACGTTGGATAAGACGCGTTTAATCGCTGATTAAACACGCAAAGGTTATGGAACGAGGCCAATTCATGATAAAGAAAGGCTCGTCTTCTGTTACAAGTCAGCGAATTAAATCAGAGAAATTATTCGATTGCGCGAGTGCGTTATTACTCTTAATAAACCGTTTCGAAAACATGAACTGGTAGAGATTCATGAGCAAACGTGATAATACATCCTGGAAATGTAAATTTCCCTTGACGGTTATGAGCGCGGTGGGCGTAGTTAAAGTTTCAGAATAGGAATTAAAGTGATGGATGTTGGCGGCGTGTGTATACCATGCATATATACCTACACCTACACACAGGTATTATTTTTACTCGGGTGTCCACGAAATTTCCCTGTCCGCTTTTCTCGGCACTGCGAGAGCCTGAAAACAGTGGATGTATGCGTGTACAGACCGCCTTTTCCGCAGGTAACGAGAAACCAGAGCCAGAGATTTCGCGTCTTGTTCAGACTATTGAGAGCGGAAACTTTGATTTTGAAATGTCAGCGTTAAGGCACGTCTGACGTTAACTCCAACGAACCAACCGACGACGTGCCTTTTAAACTAGAAACGAACTTGTTCCTTCGTAATCTTGAAAAAGTTTACGAAGGAACTCCTCGTAGTCAAAGTGATTTCTGCTAGCGCCTATATGTAGCTCCTGTAAAAGCTGTACACAAAATTTTACTCATTTCCATTCACTGATCGACGACCCTTGAAATTGAATTTGAAATTTTACTGCAATACTCGGGTACTAGAAAAATTTCCTATAATCTTTTAATGATCGTCTCTTCAAACTATAAACTAACTGCACAGATGTAGTACACGCACACACACACACACACACACACGCACACACATATATATATATAAATTTAAAAATTTATTTAGATTTATTTTATTATAAGAACAAAGTTAGATCGCGAAAAAATGAAAATGAAATTTTTTCGATTAAGAAAAAAAATAGAAAGAACAGTCGGCCGACAATGGGATTTGCGGCATTAAACGCAGAATAAATCAGAGTCGTCTTTGGAAAAAAAAAAAAATCACAAATGGCGAACTTTGAGAGAAAAAATTTTCTTGAAAAATTCATAACTTTCTTTCGGTTGAATGAAAAAATTTGAAAAAAATTTACAGAAACGTTTTTAGTGGAGTAGTATAACATATAAAAATTTCAGCCAAATCGAAAGGGGTCGGGTTCAAAAGTAGTCGATTTGGCGTGGAATATCCCATATATATATATAAGAAACCTGGTAAGACTCTGGCGAGAGTTTTACCGTGTTCATTTCGTACGGAGAGGTTATTATCCTCAGATGCTGTGGAAACTAATCAACGATGAAAACGCCAAGAGTGTTGGGCGTGGCTTTTATCCTGCAACGAAAACTCCCAGAGTATTTAACCGTATTGTCAGCAGAACCCTGCAGAGTATGAAAAAGAGGGTGCAGTTTATGGCATGAAAAATAATTCAGGGAGTTGCATTCTATACGTAGAGAATAGTTAGCCAATTAAATTGAAATAACCTGTCAGATGCAGTTTTAAAGCAGTTGCCTAAGTCCTGGTTTTACTTAATGGAAAAAGGACCTCTGATTCTGTGTTTTTTTTTTTTCTTCTTTTCATTTTTTAGTTTTAACGAGGCAAAAACCAAAAAAAAAAACTAATTCCTTACATATATTTCCTCTGCAATATTTTTTTTTTTTTCTGGCAGATTATTCTTCATAAGGATTCGTGAAATCGAAGCGAATGCGGAGACATCCGCGTAAGTCCGCGTCTTAACTTCTGTTCATTTATTTTTTCTTCTTTCCATATATACATATTTTTTTTTCTTCCTTTACGTCAGACCGTTCAATTAAGTTGGATGTCGAAGTTTTTGCAATGCTAATTTTTCTGGGTATAGACATCGGTTGTTTTAGTTAAAACGACTTCGGCGTACGTATACATCGTACATACCTAAGGGAGAATCGATTCCTGGGCCTACTTTCTTCTTCTTGAGACTTTAAACTTTTTTTACCCTGTTTAAAGATTCGCTAATTGGAGAACATCATAAATCGAAAAATTGAAGGGTGAAAAAAAAGGAGAAGAAAAAAAAGAAAAAGTCTCCGGGGGAAACTTACGAAAGTACCCGCGATAAAGAAAAAAAAAAAAAAAAAGGAAAAAGAACTTTAGAAAAAAATCTCCGAATTACTTTCCCAAATCTCGCACTCGCTAAGCCTCCTAACTTTACTCGAGAAACTTATCGCGATTGAATTAAGCCTCTTACAACAAAGAACTTACAAGAATTTCTTAATCAGAAAACGACTAATTCAATTAGCTGATGTCAAGATATTACGTTAGCTCGCTCTTAGAGCTTTTGCGTCTCGCCGCACTAACGCCTGCAAGCTCAGATACTCAGCCAGCGTCGATTTCCAAGCTAGGAACGTCAGCCAAGGGGGAGATTAAGGGACGAATACAGAGCGAACCGAATTTCCTGTTCTTCTGCGGCAGGAGGGAAGAAAGGAAGGACAGACCCTTCCAGCACAGACCAGTCACGTTCTAATTTCAAAATCTAGATTGAAATAGGGATATCGTATCGTGGATTTGATTTCCAAATTATTGTAGGTACTATAATGTTTAGGAAAATTCGGGGGTCGTTGATGTGTGGTAGAAAAAAAAAAAATATATTTCGTTGAGTGGAAATCATACGTATATAAGCGTTCCTTTCTTCATGTGAGATTACGAGTAAATTTGAAATTCCTCGCGTGCTTGTCGTAAGGTGTTGGGAAATGGGACTTCGCCGAGTCACGAGACGTTCTCCGATGTTGGCTGAACGATTTTCCACCCTAACTACCGCTTGAAGAAACTCCTATGGTTCGCGAACTACCCGCGTCCTTGACATCCAATTTACCCTTGGTCTTGGTTCACGTGTGGTACCGAGAATTTAAAATCCTGAAAGGACGTCGCGGTCTCAGAAATCGATGTAATTTTCTGCCAGCTGTTTTACATATTTTTAGATTTTTCATACATCCTGCGGACATATAACTGCGTCGAAGGAGATGAAACCTAGAAACCCGTAGACAAACTTTTATACTCAATGCTCTTTCTTTTGCTAGATTTTTTCCTCCGAGCTACGCCAAGGCTCCTAAAGCCCCGGTCGATTCGGCAGCATGTGCACCCAATGGTCTTCTATAGAATCTACCTTCCAATTTATACCGCAGTCCTCAGATTCCCTCCGAAAAAGATACAGGGACGAAAAAGGACTCCGTTTTTCTCACCACTTGGAAAGTAGTCGCATTTTTTCCGGTTAATGCAACTAGAGAGATGGTTAACGTAACAAAATTTTCTTCACGGGGTTAAAAACGCAGTCGACAAACCCAAGGATTTGATTTAGGATTGCTTCCCTTCGTTTAAGGGCTACCCACTCAAATATATAAAATATTCGTAAAACCGTTCCGTCGTCAAGGTGGAACTTGAGAGTCGGGTAACCATGGGGTTTTATGAAATCGTTCGGTTTTAGTAATAGGAGGAAGTTTTCTTCGGGAAACGCGAAGGAAAGGAAAAAAGAATTGTGCGAGATCTACCTTATATGATTGAAAGCGAACTTTGAAAGAAAACTTCTGCTCGAACAGTTTAGTGCGGTAACGCCGTTCAGATAGGAAGCGGACAACGCTAAGACGTACAAACGCATAGAAGCCCATCCCTCGATGATAGATAGAGCAGTGGCCGGGTATCGGGGCCTTCATACATCATCCTGATGGTCGGTTTCGAAAGAGCGAAGATCTGTCTTAGAGATATAGAAACATCACTGTACCGCGTATCTCAATGGAGCCTGGCCTCCTTCCGACTAAATGAACGTAAAGGCATCATCATCAATTGATAAGGTCTGCAGAATGGTCTCGTCGAAGATTCCGGTGGAAAAGTTGTTCCTAGGTAAACTTTCTCGTTTCTATTTCCAAAATTTTTCTCTCTGATACAGTGAGTACGGATTATGGTAGGACGTGGATTTTCGAGATTTATCATCCGACGAAAGTAAGCTTCATAGACTTCTTCTCGCGAGCAATCGATGTAACAAATAAACGAGCGAAAAATCCTTTTTGCTTCCTATGGGGTGCCATACTTCGAGCTGAAGTTGGATAGAAGAAATTTTTTATTTTCACGGAAACTAGAGAAGAGGACCTACAAAATTGTGGCGTAAAATCGAAGTAGAAATATCCTGGAAAGTTTTATTACACATCTAGCTAATATCTCATACTTATTTTAAGCGAAGATTAAGGTTTTTGTTTTTCGTGCAATAACTTTTAGCGGCAAACGTAAAATGGAGTTGGATTTAGATGCTATTGCAATTAGCCGGTTCTATCGAACAGCAAATCATGACCAACGAGCCTCAAGAGAACTGGTAGCTATTTAGGGAAATCGGAGGTATAAATGGTTTGAATACTCGTATCTATAAATCGAGTTAACCCCTATACCGGACTTTCTACTCTCTTAAATTAATTGGCTAATAAAAATGGCTGTAACGTGCCGGCTATAATCGTTAATTCGAACGATTTGCAAATACGAAATTTTAGCCGGAATTTAAGGCACTCCTAATTGCGTCAGTTTATATGTTATAGTTTGTCAACGACGGACAATCGCCATTCCAAAGCTATTAATATGCAAATGTTCAATGTTCTAGAATATCATTAGCTATAACGAATGCCGTGCAGTATACAATAACGGCGAATTCAAATTCGGAATTTCACAAACTTGATTAAAATTTTCAACTATCCTGGATTATAATTAGCTGACGGTAATATTCCCCGAGTGTTTTGAAGCGATGTGAAAAGAAAGAAACACCTCGACGTGAACAGAATCGATAGGACCCGATCAAATCGCCCTTGATCCTTTATTAGGTTGAACGAGATAAGTCCCAGCCTAACTCAATCCAACCAAATCTAACCAAACCCAAACTAATATAACTTGACCAAATCCTCGTGGTCCACTCGCGAGGCAAGTGGTTTTGGATCGAAGGAACGACCGCCACTGACTATCATAGGTGATCTATTTTATGGTACCTCTACCTCTATATAGTACAGCTTCACAATTTGTCCGTGTCGTAAACCTTGGTAGTAAAAGCTAGCCAGTAGGCAAACAGAAGCTAAAAAACGACTGGGATCAAAATTTTAGGAATATCCAGTTCATCGGTTGTCGGCCTTCGGACTGACGTAATATTTTAATTAGCTCATCTTTTAGGCCATTCAATTTTAATTGGTTTTATAATTAGTTCTAAACTTTATCCGGCGTCAATATGGTCCATTGTTAAAGTTCGCAACTCATATTTCATCCTGTAATCACCAGTTTGTTGCCCAGGAACTCAACGGCACCGGAGGACTCTCCACTGGCCAAAGTCCTGTGCGAATTGTTTTCATATCATACCGTCCATCTCTCGATACGAATTCAAGAAATTTCATAGTTTTTCTTACAGCTAGATAAATTCGTTGAAAATTTAGTCCGAAGTCGGTGTTATACGAAATCGATTCGTCGATTATATGAAAAGAGAAATGTTGGAGGCATGTTGTTCTACGTTTAACACATTGCTTATCTGGGGTTATTAATACTCAGGCGCGAAGTTGGAGATATATAATGTTGTAAATAACTGTATTAAAAGCCCGTCTGAGGAAGTCGTCAGTCACGCAAGCTGGACTTAACGTTAACCCCGTTATTAATGACCACGATCAATGTGCCAGATAATTCTCATAGCCTGAAAAGCTCGAGTCCGAAAGATAAACGAGTAAATAGATATTATTCGTATTAATTTACTCCGGAGGACATCAGGGCTAATTTTGACAATTTTTTTCTTCCAAAATTCGATAGAATTTCTAATGAAAAGCCCGAAATGTAATCCTTTAATATCTCCGCTCTCCGTGCACCGAATTCGGTCATTTTTGGCTCAAATGAAAACTCGTTGAACCCTTATCCTGGATATAAATCATTGATCCCCTAGGATATTACCGGTGCGGTATAGAGTATCGTGAACATTATGTTTCCATCGCCCATGTAAGCAAATTTATTTTTTATCCACTCCAGGCGAATTTCTGCCGAAACTCTTGCCCTTAGCAAATCTTGAATTTAGATCGAAGGTTCGTCGCTCTGTTCCTTATTTCCTGAACCCAGGATTTTTCGGAAAGGGTTAACGGCCAATTTCGAATATCTTCATCTTTCCCCTATAATATAACGGTTGCGTTCATCTCCGATCCGTCGAACGGCTGGGAGAACGTTGGATTGCTTTCCGAAATGAAATTCAGACGAGTTACGCTTTTCTCTTCCCTCGGTTTCGTCGCTCCGCACTCTCTCGTCTTTTCTATTTCACTTTCTCCTCTCGTTTCGATGTCCTGCAGGATGACAGGACGAAGTTTAGCTCGGCCATACCTACTCGCAACGCTGCTTATCGAAAGAGGAAAAACACACACTTGACCGAAAAGTTTGTTCGCTCTTAATCGACGGCCTGAGAACCTCGGCGGCCAACCCTCGGAATCAGTGAAATGCTGAAACCGCAGTAAAACTGTTGTCCCTTTGCCTGCAATTAGATATTCAATCCACGACGGAGAACCAACCTCAGTTTCCGGGTCGGTATATTATTGTCTATGCTGGACCTACGTGCCAAGACAATGGGACGCGTTTTCCCTGTTCATACATGATTCAAATGCCCGAGTTTCACAGTACAAAGACAAGAGAGTGCACCAATGTACATTATATCATGTCCATGCTTGGATAATTTCGCGTCAATTTTGACTGCTCGTTGGAATGGTTCGACGAAATTATTTTCCTTCGTTGAAAAACGATGGTTCCCTGATTCTTGGTCTCGGAACCGTGATTCAAGCTCTTTCAGTAGACATATGAGCCTCCGATTGGAAGCGTAACTAGAAAACGTTCCCCCATCGCTCCAAAGATACGCCAAGGTAACAAGGATTGACGTTATTACAGTCGAAGGACTTCGGATAATCCTGTCTCGGGGAAGTACTTGCTCGCCATTCTTCTCACGATTTAGTTTTTGCAACGATTGCACTCTATTACTGCAACATACTACTGTCATCTGCAGGAGAAACCTTCACAAGATAATAGCCAATCAAATATCGAATTGTACGGACAGGCTTTCATACGGACATTGAAGATCGAGGCAAAACGACTTATCTGAGTTTTGAGTCATCGGAACTCACCGCTAGATGATCAAATGAATTGCTGAATCGTAGGACATTGAGAATTTTGAATGATTTTAATCACCGGATCCAAATCATGAAATTTCGAATTGCTTCTCGCGATACGAACGTGAAGTTTTTCAGCTTGAACTTTTCTGGCTGAGTTGCGGATCAAATTTGAACAGAATCAGAAACAGAGTTAGTTTCATAATTTTCATTCCAGGTAAATGTAGGATTTAGAGAAAAAATAGGAAAACGACCGCGAAGTTCGAGGCTCGTCTCACACTAGAGTGAATATGCTATGTGCTAAGTTTCCAGGCACTGCAAATATAGTTTTGAGAAAAGAGAAGTTATTCGAAAACTAATGAAGTGGATGGGAGTTAGAAGTTTGCGGGAGTTTGCAGCGAGACACGAAAACCGCGAATTTTGTAGGATCGCAGAGTCGAGCACATTTCGAGGTAATACCATCTCCGCGAATTAACCTAGTGCGGTACGGCGGTCAACGAGTAGTCTAGACCGTGCTGAGGTCAGACGTGGCAACCGCAGGAATAACAAGCGGAATTTTGAATTTCAAATATAAATGAAATTCATATTGTAAATCGAGGCGCTTGCGTTCGATATCATATTTGCAATTTCATCGCTATATCAATCTCCATTGAGTGGCGAATGGAATTACGATCTGGCTCGCAAAGCCAATCAGCTAGCCGCTGCAGGGGAGAACCGTTATTCGCTCAACCAACAATGCTGGATTAAACATTTCCCAATTTTTCCGTGATTTCTTCTTTTTCTCTCTTCCCATCTCTCTCTCTCTCTCTCTCTTTTCAACGGATATGGTACACCCATACACGTATCCTGGAAAATCTTTGTTGACTCTTCTTAAAATGCAAATATACCAGGAACAAACTACTATGGGGTAACGGGTTTCGAGTTCGCGTTAAAGTTTGTCTTGTAAAATTTTCCCCAAGTTTAATGTCGGGAGACTGACTACGACGTGTGTGCAAACTCACAATCTACATCCTACAGTCAAGATAGAACTCCTTTTTTTAACTCGAACTTAGTTTCGAGCTGATGTCTGGCTGAACATAAGTGACTGTGAAACTGACACAAGTCAGCTCGTTGCAATTTGAGGAAAGAAGTGTCGTTCCAGAGGGTCATATCAATTCAGCGGAATGCCTGTATCCCGCGATAGGAACTTGGGAACTGATTCGTTACCGTATTTTGAAACGTTTCCTGGCAATTTATCGCACAGTGGGTGAAAATTGGCTTAGTAAAACGATCTGGGAGCTGATTTTCCAATTTTTTCACGGTGACAAGGGATTTCCCGTTTAAAGCTGCCTCCGATTAGTCCGAGCGACGTCAGTCGTCCTTGCCGACGTGATGTGAATCACAGAATCCGTGAAAAAAGCCTTTCAGAGGTTCCGCAGGAGGACAAATGAGCACGAAAGTGTCTAATGCTGTTCCTACTTTTGGCTTACTTCACTGTTCCGCAATGGAGAAAATCAAGCGGTGAAATATGTGTCGAAATTTTTATTCGATTCCGGAGAAATATGTAGGAAAATAACGGGGTGAGCCTAGGGGGTTAACCCTCATCATGAACGAGAAGTGTGATGAAATCGCTGGGCTTTCCTCATCTTCCCGCGAATCTCTGCGAGCCAAAAAACTAAATTTTAAGGTACAGTTTTAACCCCATTGAGGAACGGTCGTAATGAGTTGGTGAAAAAATTTTTCTACCCCCTGATCTTAATTAAAAATTTGCCAGGGCGAGACTCTGTACATTTGCATAATGTGCTTCGTAGCCAATTTTTTGAGCTCTATCGTCTTGGACGTTGGATCTCGTTCTCCACTTGGACGAACATCTGGAGCACTTTTCTTCTTCCGTCGGTCGTACAGTATGTGAACAGACTCGCGTCTCTTCTCGCGAATAATCGCCTGCTCTCTTGACTTTAATTGCTAGCTCGAAATTCGCAGATCTCAAGATAACCATATCAGCAGCAAAGATAGTATCCGGTCTTATTTCGACAATATTTTTGGCAATCGGTGACAAGAAGGGTTTACCTTACTTGTATCTTCCATGGTTAGTGAACACCATCAAAGGCATGGCTTTCTGCGAGGGTCCAGCTCTCATGGGAATTGCCTACGTCCTGATTCCCAACGCCGATTTACCAGCGAGCTCCTTCCTTTTCATAACGCTGCTTTTGTACGGTGAGAAGAATATTAATCGACTCTTTTCATTACGCAGTTTTGGTCGTTCATTTTCTTTTTTATCCAGTCATCGTTCACATATTACGTGCTTTTTTCATTTTTGTGTTTCGCGATGGAAGGTAGTTCGGACCGAAATTACGTATGGAGATGCTTTCGAACGTAACTCGAAACCGGCAGGTGCGTTTTTCTGTCTTTGGTTTTTATTTTTTGGTTCTCTTTCGTTTCAAACAAAAGTTGACACGTGCGGAATACCCGGTTCCGAAAATAATGTTATACGCAAACAAACAGGGTCAATTAGGGTCGCCCCATGTCCTTCTGCGCAAGAAGCATAGGGTCGCAAAGGCGCCCCCTCGTTAATAAATTGAATTTTCGAACCGACGACACAATTTTGACCCCGGGTTACTATCCAAATTTTAATTTAACTAATATAACAGTCTAGAAAAATGTTCGTTAACACTTTACCAAAAATAATTAGACGACGAGGAAAATCAACTACAGTTTCTGTTACTTCATTTGCTCAGTCGAAGAACTCTGCTTATGGAATGACGTGTTCAAAAACTTTCGAAACTGCTGGATAGACTATAACAACAGGATAAAAATGCAGTCTAAAAACAAGCACAAGACTAAATCCGAAAATTCAGGGAGGGAAGCGGCTAGCCCGGCTAAACACAAGCCTTCCATACTCAAAACAGATTCTGTAAAGAGATTCGGGACCTCTGTAGAACCCTGTTCAATTTACCCAAACGAGCCGGAAATCTGCATGACTTTACTTCCGTCTTCCCCGACTATATCCAAGGGATTTCTTGAAGCAAGTACAAGAACAAGGCGTACTCGGGCACCCAGTGGTCGAACTCGGTACACCAGCGTGACAGGGTGAAGAAAATCATTTTGAAATTAGAAAAAAAAATTATATATTTCATTGTACATGTAATTCAAATTTTTACATTAATTAAGTACGAATTAAGTCATTGAGAGAAGTGTTGAAAAAAATGTTATCCGCATGTATGACGATGGAAATTTAGCCGGAATGTTTTACCCCCAGCTTTGTCTCCGCAGTGTAGTTAGAGGGTGGATCTAATGGCCGAAACTGTTTTAATTTCACCCTCGGTAGAGCAGCCGGTTATTTGCATTGAATGGATTTTGTATGAATGAAGCTCGTTTTGCATTTCATAGATTCCTTTGTCTCTCTGCAGATGCTAGACTTTATTCTGCATCATATCATTTTAATGAAAACTCTTCGCTTTACGAATTCATATTTATATTGGGATGACAAGTTGTTATTTTAAGCACAGACCTCGAATTTTGATACTGAGAAACCGAAATTTTCTAGACCTCAGTAAATTTTTGGACCCAACCAATTCCGCGATATCCTCGAGTGAGCAAAGTGAGAGCAACCAACGAACCATCGAACACAGGGGTTGCGTTAATAACCTGGGAAACGGCCCGGCAAAAGTGGCTGCGGTATCATTTATCAGTGGAACGAAGCTGAGAAAATAGACGATAAATTTTCACTTTTACCTGGTCGGTGAAAATTCTAGAGATAAAAAAATCAGCTTCCATCGCAAGGGAGCGAGCGATGGAACATCATTAAATTAGCATACAAACGGGCGTCAGGCAACAGAGAGATCGGTTAGTATAATTGGGTAGCGGAAGCAGGGTCAAGCGTAAGTGAGGAAGGTTGGAAAACTGATCGGTTCGCCGGGTTCAAAAAGGGGCGAAACCGCGAGTTCGGCTAACCGTGGGAAGAAAAAGAAGAAAGAAAAGGACCAGGATGAGGATGAGGATGAGGACGAGGATGAGGATGAGAACGCGATGACCATCCACGACGTCGGGGCGCCGTGGTGACGGTTATAGGCAAATACGTCGGCCCTAGGGACCGTCAGGATGGCTTGCCATTTCCTCAAATTATATTACCGGGCGCCCAGGGTCAATGGGCTGGGAAACTGCAAAAAACTGATAAACCCTGGCCGGTAAGCACTTTCGTTAAATTGATAACGTTTAGCCCTACTTTAGAGCACAGTTTATTGCCCTTCGGACGAGTACGCGATCCCTTTATTTTTTTCCTTGTGTATAGGTATATGCGTTCGGTTATCTCCTCTCTCCAATGCTTGAGAAATGAAGATCAATCGAGCTCCAATTAATTTAATCAAAGTGCATAAATACGTAGGCAACTACCGCGATAGAATGCCAAAAATCGATTTCGGAGTATCGTAGCGAGCTTCGAGGACTTTAGCAGACTTAGAAATTTCCGAAATTAGGGATAAATTCAATTACAGTTGTGCCAATTCTTTTCTTGCCTGACCCATCGACTTCTGCAACTAAATAGCTGGAATTTTATCCTAGATCCAAAGTTAATTAGGGCTGATTTAATCGCTATGATTTTTCGAAGTGGAACTTGGTGGGTAGGATTCAATATACGAGAAATCGCCGGCTACGACCAAGCATCGGATATATTATTCTGGCTCACCCCTGCTGCCATCCCTTTTTACTTCACACGTCACGCTTATACAAGCACATACCCAACGTGACACAAGCTTTGTGTCAGCGAGTACAAAACCCAAATAAAAATTTCCAACGTATCTGGGCACGGTGATATACATCCGATCTAACATGAGGTGGAGGTAAAATGATCGTGGATTGAAATCAAAGGACTGAATTGATTTCATTTGTCATTTTTTGGAATAATTTCATACAATTATATGAAACCGATAGCTTCATCCCTCCATTTCATATCTTCCACGAGCAAAGAGACCGCTATGTCCTTTGTGCTGTTTGAATATACCATTGAACGTGCATATAGCTCCGATTTTGAAGGCGTATTTTGTGGAATGAATTTTTTATTCCATTCCCAGTAGGATTTTTGGTCAGCGTGATAAAATCACTCATAAGCTGATGAACATAGTTGCTCCTGCGATGATCCTGGCTCGTTGTTATAGCCTTTATGAAAATCCTGATCCAGGATGACGAAAACAATTGTTTCCTTGATGCGTTGAATAACGACATTCCATCTACATGGACTCATACGCGGTCTGATACCTTCGAATAAATCTTCGCGAACAATTTTCGCTCTCCCGATATACTTATGCAGATGCTTTACCCTTCGGAAGTCTTCCGATACCTTTTCATCATACGAATGGGATGCACATCCACTGTCGTCACTACTGTGAAGTAGCTTCAAGTGTTCTTTACTTCGGGAACCTAAAAGGATGTCAGTCATCGCTAGATTCATAAACGTGTGCCTGGAAGATGAATCTTCTAATTTCTTAGACAGCGATTTTGTTATAAATTTTATTCCATTGAAGTTGATCTAATGATATTGGATCCGTATTCGCATCGTGACTTATACTGGTGTCGTCTGATCCATTTAATCATTTAATTTCATCATTTGTATGATGAGCTAGAAGCTTTGTTGTTCACTGCTTCGTCACAACTGCAAATCGCTGCGATTCATAATTACGGAAGAGTTCCAAAATCAAAATTGTAGTGCGAACCGATCAACGACTGCGTGAATCGCGAAATGAAAACCATTTCGAGTGTTTCGTGTCGATCCTTCGAATTACTTGTTTAAAAACACAAATGGATCATACTTGATCGTGTTTAGCTGTGTAACGTGAGGTATATTTGCACAGCTTTCATCGGAAATTTTGATTTTCGGGTAAAGCCAGTGTCGAATTTTATCGCCAACAATGTAACGACGATTCCCATTACCCTGGAGTGTATATCGTTACGCATCATCGAGGCATATATTCTCTGGGTACTCGTACTCAGAAATTATCCAGCGTGCATTACAGACCTCGCGGTTATTTTTCTGGAATGGAAAATGAAAAATCGGTCTTTTCACCACCGATTTTAACGAAAAGTTAAACTCGTTACAGATAAACGAGAGAGAGCTCTCCGAACTCTTTTTTTATAATATCTCACTTCAAGATAAAGATACCACTCAACAATGCTCTCTTTTGAATAGGTAAATGCAGAAAGTGTTTGAGATCTTAATGGACTCATTCGCAAGAGCTGCTCTCAAGGGTAAGAGTTTGCGCGCAGGGTGGAGCGAAGGGAGAAGAGGTGATTCTAGAGTAGAAAAAAAGAGACGCGGGCTTGAGGTTAGGACCTTAATAACCCAACAAAGGTAATTAACCAAGATAAGGTGGAGAAAATGGAAATAAGACCATTTAACTAACCCCATCCCTGCCCCTGATCTCCTGACTTCGCCTCGTTTAATAAGGGCTAGTTTTTTCAAATGATTTCGCGATTAATCTGCACGGTGATGCTTCGCCTCGTCTCCACCTTCTTTGCTGAATATCAGAAAAGTACAGGAGCCTCGAATTTCGACTGCCAAAAATTAAAAAAAAAAAAAAAAATAGGGGGGAAATCGAATTTTACTCTGGTTTTCGACACGTTTCATGCATTGATTCCTTATCTGTGAAATTGACAATTCGTCGGAGTGATATGGTCGCTTCATCCCTCGGAAATATGTTCTGAAACTGTTACAGTAAAAACGGTTTTGCGTCGGATGGTTTGCTTCAAAAATACAGATTAGGTGATTCCCTATGCATGGAATGGATAATCATGGCCAATATAGGGCTCGCAGTGATATCGCGAAGTAGAGATATTTGTTCAAAGCCTTGAGACTGAAATTAAATCTAGATATTATCATCATCATCTTTGTCTTGATATAATTGAGGCTGTAGGGTACAGATCAGAGTAAGGGTCTCAAAGAATGAACTGAATTTTTGAAAGCAGCGGGAAAACCTCATTAAGGTATATACCCGAGGAAGATGTACATTTTACTCTCCTCTGACAAGGTCTGCCAAGGAAAAAGTAAATTCAGTTAACTTCGCCTCTCCCACTTGGAAGCCACGGAAATACGATATCAGCTTTTTTCGTCACTTCGAGAAGATTTTCGAATACGGCACTACGAGAACGTTCACCATTTTACCCCGAGTGAATAATTCAAGTTAAGGTCATTCCGAGAGAGATAATAAGATAAGAGACGGTTGAATATGTATATTCTGAAAAATCTTTTTCACTCGTTTCTTCAACGCTGCAGTAAAATAGTAACACTATTAGTAGTTTAGATAAAGTTTAATGTTTTCCTTCTATCGCGTACGCCGTTAATTTTCAACTCGATAACACCATAAGCACCTCCGCTACACGGTACAGAAATGCATAATAATTCCAAAGCCAGGACCAAAAAACGAACGAGAAATTAGCTCGACGTACGATAGAGCTGCGTTAAACGATCCGAGGATTTCGCAAACCCAACGTTAGGTATACCCTTCTCGCTTCGTATACCATCCTCACCTTAATCTTCGTCTTCCCCGTATAAATCATATCTCGGGATATCGCGAATCGCGAAGCTCGTGAATAAGATATCGCGGTATGGGAGTGCACAAACATTATTAGAAAACGAACGCGAAAGAAAAAAACGAGGTATACCGCGTATTTTTGTAAACAGCTCGCGGTACTTGGATCCTGTTGTTGTTTTTTTTTTTTCTTTTTCTCTTTCCTCTTCTCTTTCTCTTTTGTTATTTTGCCGAGGCTTGAAGCAATACTTATAGACCCCAGCTATCTCGTTTTCTTTATTGTATGGTTCGTCAAAAAACGCGAAAAAAAGGAAAAAAAAACAACTCTTGTATTTAAGAATCTACACGAGTACCTCTACCTACCTACCTACCTACCTACCTTCTGCAGCGCAGACTCAGTGACCCGCACGAAGAAGATGGAAAGGAACTAAGCCAACCCTGGGTATTAAAAAATATACAGTCTTGTTTCACCCGCGTACCCAACCTCCTCAAAGAGTACCGGGGCTCTTACAACTCGCTATGCTGTGTAAGGAGAGAATCATTTACCGAGAAACGAGGAATGCAGATAGGGCACGAGCCTGGCTCGTGACTTGACTCGTTTCATGTTACGCTACCTCCTTCTTTGCCATTTCAATTTTTTTGTTATTCGTGTTATTTTTGTTGTTTTCATTTTTGTTTGTTCTTTCCATTCTTTATTTTTTTCGTACCTTTCTCTCGCTTCTTGTTCGATGGTTCAGTGGTCTTTCTCCTTATATTGTACCGCGTGAGTACTGCCATCAGTGTGTTTGGTAGAGCTGTTGGAAAGCCAACCGAATTATGAAGACACTTCGTCGATTTTACAAGCCCCTACCCCATAGAACAAGGTGGTATCATTGTTCGACTCGAATCTATACTCAGACCCGAGAAGTACGTGTATGAAAGAATCTTACCTTACGTTAGAATCGGAAAATTATTCAAGGTGTGCTTGAGAGAACAATATTCAATGGAAAACGAGATGTTGCGGGAAAAAAAGTTTCGCCTTTTTGAACGAGGCACAGCCGCACGGTGACGGGCCGAAAGTTAACGAAGTTTTAAAAGATTATTCGCATAGCATTAACGGATACTCGATTTTGTGACAAAATCTCACTCACGCGAACCCGGAAAAACTAAATTGAAGATAAAATAAAATTTAGGATCGCGGAATTATGGGAGAATGTAGCTCGATGGGAGGAAGTTGCGTTAGAAATTTTATAGGAAATGAGAAAGTTAAGGATTTTCGTAAAGTTTTTTTTTTTGTCAGCAATTTCGAAACCTGGATTGACGTTGGTCTGAAAATCTTATTGGCATATCATTGCGGAGTTATGCTTCAAGACTTTCTTGGAAAACTTTGTGTCTGAATCGGTTCAACGATTTTTCCGGAATCGCGGATACGAAATATACTGTTTCGAAATTGTTCGAAAAGTTATTTTGCCGGTAACGAAACGTGCTTTGAAGTCGGTATGTGAATTTTTTGGCGATTGCACGTTCTTTGCGATACTGAATCACCTACCAGGCACTCCGTTCACGAACGATCGTGGCTAATATAACAGCAACCAATAAACTCGAATCGCACTATAACGACTAATAAATTTCAATACGATAAATTAATCGCAAACGGCACATACGTAAATGAGCTATTGCTGGATTAGTTCTCATTACGAAATCAGAATTGACACGAATATATTCCGATTCGTTCGAATGTACGGAGGAAATAAAGCGAAAGATCGAGGGCCACACTCTATCCAGCTCGAATATTCTTTATTTCGGTATCTTCCGCAATTGAGGGGATGAATGGGAAAAAAAGACCAAATCGAGAAATGTGCTTGTTTATTCATTTTCCAGTTTAATGAAATTTTACATCAAGCTGAGGGATATTCTTTTCACAATTATAATATTTTTATTTGAAAAAAAGACGGAAGAGATTTATAATAATCTGGACTCAGACAATTTTTCCCAAATATTAGGATATTTGTGGTGTATATTTGGAATAAATCCAACTTCGGCTGTTCGAGGTGAAATAAATTCACGGAGTACGCTTGAAGACTTTTTAAATAATTAGAAAATCAGTCGAGTCAGTCCCTCGTGCCAGATACCAGCCCATGTTTCACTCCGATCGCTTCATCTTACGATTTCCCCGATCACAGAATACGTAAAATACCCAAAAAACGAACGTTCGATTCAATTTCCGGAGAAAGGGTGCGAGTCGATTTATTCCCCTCCCATCCATCCCCCGAACAAATAATCACCGTCGCAATATCATGAGTCAACGATATTGTCGAGATTAATTAATCACACGTTCGCGAGGTGAGATTCGCGGGTTATTGACACTTCGGAAAAATAACGTCGGTGCTCGTAAAAATTCTTGGCAAATATACTCCCCCTGTGCCAATAAGAGCGTTCATATACTCCCACGATTCATTGGAAAAAAGAGAAAATCGGTAAAAAAAATGAGAAAAAAAAACTGGGCGAGTCAGATATGACCAATTCTTCATCGCGTCATAAAATTCGCAGGATTTCGCACAGAAGAGCGATATACCCGATTGGCATTCATCTCCGTACAGATATACCCACTCATATCGTCCGTAAACCGCGAATGCTCTGTCGTATGCATTCCTAGCGGGTATTGCCTGTCGGTTATGAGCTCTGCTATGGTATAGTATCCAATTAGGCATCTGACATAGCAAATACCTCAGGTTCGATATCCTGTCGTCAAATACTCGCAAACAAATCCGTCAGCTGCAATTGTCGATACTAATAATATAAAATCAGTTGCATGGAGATCCATCGTGGCGATGAAACGTTCGAATCCGTGGCATACCGTAATTCGTGAGCAGCTTTGGATCCTGTTGCTTTATCGCAGTATGAATCCATGTGCAGAATCTGCACGGTAAACAGGTGAATTTAAGTGGATACTGTGCATATCTGATTCAATGATGGCTCAGGGCTTATAGAAGCCGCGAATATCGTGTTTTATGCCGGTTGTTAAACCCAGAAGCTTTGTTATTCCTATTTCCAACGATTAACGTTGCATTTGAGCGAACTTCATGGAATCGAGGAGTTACGGTGGTACTGGGATCGCGAATTTCGTATTCAATAATTGTTCAGAATTTTAAGAATAGATGCGAAGTCTTGAGTAAGAAGAAGAAGAAGAAGAAGAAGAAAAGTGAATTCGAAAAGGGTGTAAACACTTATAGGATAAAAGAACAACACTCGTGGGAAAAAGGAATAACAATTACCATCCAGGCAAGTTGGCGGTTGCAGTCCTGGGGGCGAAATTCGTGCAGAAATAATTGCAGAATGCCCCGCGCTAACATGACCCCCGAGGGTTGACAAAATGGACAAGTTTTCTGTCTCTACCTAGCTACGAGGAAATTGTTTTTGTTGTTGTACCGGTAGCGGCTGCGTATTATTACTCGAGAGAACAGATTCATTTATATATCATGCGGAAAATGAATTTCTACGCTTTTATTAGAACCAAAGCAAAGAATTTTGCTGGATTACTCAGTTTCGATGTCATTTTAAGAAAGAATATAATTTCAAGCAATCCGCCACCGTGGTTTAGTATCGAAAAAAGAAAAAAGAGAAAAGAGAAACCGAAAAATTGAATTTTTAAGTTTGGTAAAGGCCCACACGTCTATTCAAATGCTGCCTTTATCGGTCTTCAACGTCGACGTCGAACGATTCATCAACCCCATGTCAAGGGACAGAGTTTGAAAACAAAATGGCGGGTTAGTTAGAAGCGAAAATATTGCGAAAGTAATTCGAGGTTGATGTCGTAATAAGAGAAGCGTGTAGGATAGTTTTGTTGAAAATAATAGCGACAATTCTCGTTTTATAAATGGGATAAATTTTGCCTTATTTCTTTGCCACGAGTTTGTATGTTTCTTGATATTTCTTGGCAAAACTTTTCCGGGCGAAACCGTGTTACCGGCATAATAGTAATGGAGGCTTTATACGTTTCAAAGGGAATTTAAACTTTCACCTTTTCTATTTTGTCGCAGACCACCCAACCGGTACCTGCCCGAGTTAACATTGAAACCGGAGCTTTCTAATAGAGACAAATACTTGCAAGCTCCCGAGGGCGCGAGGAGAGAGAAAAAATAAATAGACTGCTTTGTATTCCGAACGTCGCTTGTAGCTTCAATAGATTTCATTTCGCTATGGTTTATTTAGGGACGCTAATATCCTTGAATGTTAAATCGAGTCACTTTAGCTTTGAACGGTTCTGGTTATTCACGTATTCTAACAAATAACTGGACGGAAATTCGATAAAAATAAAACTAGACAAGGGAGGAACGTAGAGGAAATCTACTTCTCCAATAATCGTATGTATGTACTTAACAGTACGACAAATAAAAAAAATATACTTACAGACTCCTCAACGATAAACGAATGCTTCAAGACCAAATATCCGTCAATCCTTCAAAGTAGTAACAACCTTTCGTCGAACTAACGATTCAATTTAGCTTTCGGGACCATTATATCGCTGTAATCATTTATTCAGCAAGGAGTGCTCGTCCTTATTTGAAAATATCGTAATTATACGAATGTTAAAAGTCCTTCTGGAACGTAACAGTCAAAACAACTAAAACAACTATCACAGCAAAGTGGAGAACAAACGGAATAACATAGCATGCTGCGGATTAAGTCTGCCATTCGAATAACGTAAAGCTTCTGCAGTTATCATATTCAGTCTCGTTGCACCGGTACCAAGTTTCTAGAACACTTATTATCACAGACATGGCAGAGCCCTTGCGTTGAGACTCGGATCAATGCAGCAGGACGATCAGAATTTTGTTATACTTTTTTTTTAATGCAATACTAACCGGAGAAAACCATTAATTGAAGGATTGGGGTGGGAGAAGAAAAGCAGGGTCTGAATACAGGTGAAAATTTATTAGTCAACGTTTGAAAAGACACCCTGATCTACTCTTGACGATGTAATCAGTGGTGAGAGAAAACCAATGAAGAAATATCGTCGCTGGTCTGCGAATCTTTTTTCATACTCCTTATCGTGGATAATTAGATATTTGAGAATAGATGTGCGAAATTAAATTCTGGCTAAACATCCGAATATATATTGCTAGGAATTTTGTACTGCTTTGAATAATGGATTGGCAATACCAGGGAATACCTGCGGAGGTAATAACAGAGAATATAGCTGGAAACGTATGTTTGCGAACGTGCTAATGAATTTATATTGCCACGTGGGATAATTGAGTACTAGTAAAATCACAAATAACAATATCAGTGCAGGTAAATAGGAATCTTTCGAATCGTTGAACAAGCAATTTCAGAACGTAGCCAAATTGATCAGTATTGTGCAATTTGGAGTTGGAAATCAGTTACACATCCGTCATTGATGATTAGCTGGAGTTGACAGATATTGGGGTTTCGGAAATGATTTTTTAACGAAAATTCAAATCCGTTCGAAAAGACCAACCAAAGAACGAAAGCTGCAGAACTTAAGTTTGGGAATATGTATAATCGTCCCAACTTAACTTCTACCTCTCGTTTGTCGAGTCAGCACACTCTCTGAGAGCTGGAGCACTCGACCGCTGCACCAAAGCTGCGCCGTGCACGATAACAGGGAAATATAGGTCTTCAACCCCAGGGCGCTAAAGAAATCCTCGTAGACAAAGGTGGAAAATTAGTGCCTCTCCGACGGTTCGCTCTATGTACGTAAGTGAGCCGCGAGCATGACGGATTACAGGATAAGGCGAAAAGGAAAAGCAAAATTCTGGCTGTCGGAATATAAATTAAAGGGGTGCTTCTCGTCCCTTTCATATTCTAGTGCAAATTTTGGAAATTTTAGGATCGGACATTTGCCAGTTTCTTTTTTTTTTCTATTCGGGAAATTTCACCCTCGATTTCATAAACTGATTAGATGAATGAGTAGCGGAGAAATGAAAGGCATGTCATCCCAACAGGATTATGTGTACGAGGAGTGTATAAATATATATAGAGCGAGTGATCCTTGGAATAAATATAAAGTAAGACTTCTTTTAGAAAAGTTTTTTCGGTATCGGAACAATTTAAGAGATTTGGTGGTCCTGGAGCTTGAAGGGCAAATCGAAAATCAATCTAGAGGATGAAAGTTTGGTAAGAAAGAAATTTGATCAACTGATGGTCAGTGGATAAATAAGAGAGAGTCAGCAGCCGCCAAGTGAGGCCTGAGGAATTTAAGGCGACCGGTTGTGAGGCATAACGGACTTATCCGAAACCAGCTAGAAAGAAAGTTGCGTAGCTATACCCACCAACCTATCCCGAACAAAGATCCAGGGGATAAAAGCTAATTGTTAGAAACGGAAGACTACGACAAATTTGGAAGGAAAACGTGGGAACAGAAAATATGTTCCTATATACATGGTTCTCACGGACTAAAAGTTTCGCTCGTTAACTCCTGTTTCTCTAACTTTCGTTGTAGTTCACTTACGCACAAATACATAGAGACACATATACATACATACATATACATATATGTATATATACACGTGTGGCTTTTTATACAAAATGATATTACTTTCACCCCGGTCTGTTCATCCATGCATAAACAGAATGAGAAACTAGCATATGCTCAGAGAACTAGGAGTCGGGGGTGTGACAGATGGGAAGTTCGAAAATCAACCAGCATGTCTACCACGATGGCATATCGTTGGTTAATTTGCATTCGATTGGCATTCAGCAGGACTGAATATGGATAGCAGATTTCCTTATGAAATAAAATAGCATCGATAAATTAGCTTGACGGGGATGGTCAGAGGGTCTCATTTTTTCGAATCGGAACGATGTTTCTTCTTCTAAACATCCTTCGGTCGAATTTTTTTGAAAATTGCATGAAACGCCTTCTCTGCGGACAGTCTTTCAAGTACTGCTGGGTAATCGAATCTCCAGGGTCTACCATCTTCACTTAACGATTTTTTACACATCGGTGTTTGCCAGACGCTCGTTTTTGACTTTTTATACCCATTGACGTATGTGCAACAAAAATTTCCGCCGAAAATGCGACGCATGTAATGATTCGTTTCGTAGCTCATTACGCAGGAGTGATATGCCGCAAAGTAATACCCAATTAAATAATATTCAGAGGTAGTTGACACGCTTTGAATAATCGTTTCATACACGGCAGCTTATTCTGTACATATTTTGGCGAATAATTGAAAAACTGAAAAGGAATATTTAATGAGATGATATTTTCTGGGGAAATTACATTCTTTCAAGTCACAAATTTTTATATTTTGTACTATATACATAATAGTTCTCGATCTTCTCCGTCGAACTTTTGGACCATAGAATATATCGTTGATTCGGCAAAAGTCACGGCAGGCTTGTGAAACTATCTCCTGAAAAAATAGGACTCTAATTTCTCGATTCCACCCTCACATATATGACTTGATGAATTTTTTGAGTTAGTATTATTCCAACGAGCTGAACAGAATTATCAATCCAGATTTTGGGTCTTTTTTATTTTTTCTCATGAAAGTTTGTGAAATTTTGTGGCCTACTCTAAGTAGCTATCGCGGAAAAAAATACTGCTCGAATACCATCTATGGCTTTTCGAATATACGAGCCTCTGACTTTGCGTAGCAGAAATAAATTGACATATCTGTTCGCCAGTTTCAACGCGGCTTGGTCCTTTGCGTACGAAGGAAGGTACAAGGCGACCATTCATCTTCCTCAGTGTCGAGTAACTGTCAAAGCTTGTTTCAGAGTGATCTTAAGCTGCACTGGGTACGATAACTCGACGACAAGAAGGAACAAACTTTATAGATTTTCGTGTCGAAGTGGGATTAGTAAAAGAAGAAGAAAGAATCTCGGCCGAGAGGAACCTCTCTCAAATTTCGTCGTCAATATTCGCCTGGTTGTTTTATCTTAATTTTGTTTTTGCTCAGCCGGAGGGGAACGCTGCCAAAAAGGGCCTCGCAGGCTGGGAAATAACATTCGCAGATAAAATAGCCCATAGCCGAACTCTATCAGAGATCGACCATTCGCAAGCGAATTATAAGCAACTCCAGCTTCTTCCGATTGGGCTGCTAAAATCTTGGGCCACTAAAGCTGCCAAGATAGGTCTTGGCAATCATGGTAACCAGAGTAATTCCCGGTTCCAGAATCTCGGAAAGGGGTAACGTATAGTGGGGAAGAATTTTTCCTCGTTAAACGTGCCATTTTTGTTTCGGCTTGCTATGTCGTAAAATTTCTTTAGCCGTACTCAAACACGTCACCAATCTTATCTTCAGTTGCTCGCCCTTCCTTCGGGGCATTTGACGCGTCTTCCTCATCCTCTTAGACTGCCATGAAAAACCGTGAATAGATTAACTTTATCTGCAATTTTTTTAGTAAAGATTCCCATAATTTTTTCTTTCGTTTTTGCAAATCTTAGTCTCGGGATTATAGTAGCGAATACTGGACGCAGATCAGAGTCTTGGGTTCCGGATTTAATTGCATTAGGAACGGTGCGAAATTCCTCGAATATATCTGCCACTAGGCTGCGGTTGGTGGAATCGTGTACCTACTCTGTACCAACTAACAAAATATTGATCCCTACCTGCCTCGCGGTCGCAGCCAGCTCCGGGTATCGTATCGTGTATCAAATTTCTGGACTGCAGAGATTTGCGAATTGAAACGCAGCTTAACCACACGCGCTGCACTTCTGGTGTAACGATTCAATGAACCCGCGTGAATTGTATATCAGAATCGGGGCGATGTATGCTATTATTTTTCAAATATTACCACTATTCGGTTCAAAAGCAACGATTTGGAATTCAAATTGAAGAATGCAAATCACGAGAACCGAATTCCGCTATACATGCGTCCGGGACCTTTCTTCCTTTCTAAATTTGGTATCTGACGAGAACGAAAGCTCCGATTCTCATAATCTATGTCATCAAGTCTGAAGTGGAATTGGGGAACCCATGCTGCTCTTTGGAAATCAGATTTCCGAAATCGCACCACTCACAAGTTCCACGAGAATCGTTAACGAGATCCACTCAAAATTCAAGAAATAATTCAAACGATCGAATCCAAGATATCGAATGATGTGTCAGTAGCTTTTTCTCAGTGAACACAAGAACTTACTTACATTATATCATAGTGAATCTGAACGGTGGTACTTCGAAAGCAATGTGCTTTACGTTAAACCACACCTGTACCTATGAAGATCTTCAGTGGTTAAAGCAGTGGTGAATCGGGACGCCTCTTTCCTCGCTTTGTTCAGTAGGCATATAATAGCAGCGAGTGGTAATAGCGATCGCCTATGTCAGTGGATGGAGGATGTGAAAAACGTAGAGCGAATTCTCTCTTCTAGAAGAGTCTTTTCCGGCTTAAACCATATCCGGTAGAAACTACGCCCCGTTTCTGTTGAGGGCTCCGGTGGATTTTGTTGAGTCAATGTTTCGTATAACGTGCAGCAATTCCACCGGCAATGGTAGAAGTAAAAAACTCTCAACAAATCGGACCCCATTTTTCATTTACATATACACACGTACTCCCTCTGTTCTCACTGCGGACGATGAGGCATCTCTCGGCTAAGGACCTTTTTCCGACCGATTAATAATATCATATCGACACATTTACGAATCATTGCTTTCTCCTATCTTACAAGAGGCTTTCATCGCGTGTAATACCTCAAATCACGATGTCTTCCTGCTATCAAAGCCAGTATTACTACCTCCGGGAACAACTGTCTAACGGGTAGATTTTTCCTAAAGTCCGCGAAACGTTTCCCCTCTCGAAATTTTCTTTCCGAACAGTGAAGGTTTGATAAAGTTCATTTTAACAGCGAAAGCTCGGACCTAATATGGCCGAGTGTATCATGGGAGAAAATAAAGTGGAGATCGAGTATACCTCGGGGAGATGCTCATGCCCGTGGCACGCTTCGTTCCTAGAGACATTCCCTCGAGGTTTGTGGCGTCTGGCAACACGACAGAAGACGCATTAGGTTCTTAAGCGGAATCTCCTCCACGGTTTATGGTTCCTTTGGAATAGCGACCTCGAGAACTCACCTGGACTCCGAGTCCCATGAGATCTAGTCCGAATTTCTAAGCTTTACCTATCGGCTGCCGGTGTTCCCAGATACCTCGGCAACTGCATCAAATATAGATATACCTATCACCCCTAACCACATCAGAGTGCACCAGTTATGACGAGATACTTAACCCAGAGATTCTCGTTGGCCTCTTTATTAGCCAGCTCAACTGACGTCACACTAACCCCCGAGGTTCTACCCCCTTTATCGCGATCTCATCCTCATCCTCATCCTCATCCTCATCTTCGTCGACGTCTACCTCCACGCCTGTGTCGCTCACGTAGTCAGCGAGTTATGTCGAATAGCTGGCTTGGTCTCCGGCAATCGATATCTTCTCTTCCACCCTCTCTCTTCCCTTTCTCTCACTCTCTCTCTCCTTCTCTCTGTGTCCCTTTCCGTTTCTCTCTCACACACTCCACCCTCACCACGGGCTCGATCACCCCGGTGAATTTCCCGCAGCCACCACGCCATGTAACGGTTTCGTGTCAAATCGTGGCCAACTGTGATCTTTTGATGTCCTCCGTACTGACAGACGTTCCACATTGGACTCTGACATGTCGCGATTCTGCTGGCTCTTTGACGGTCAGAAATAGCGGAAGATATTAAGACCCCGGAAGGTGTGTAGGCAGCTTTTCGATCTTTGAATTAAAAAAAAAGGGGGATGGTTTATTAAAGCTGAATTCACCCGATATAGACGGGAAAATTTTGTTCAAGGGTTTAATGAAGCCGAGACGCAGACCTAGGGAGAAATAAATCTTCAAGCTCCGGAAGGTTGAAATGAAAATGAATATGTTGAGCTTTAAAGAAGGTGCAATACCACAGCTTATTAAAAAAAAAAACGAAAATTCTTAACTTCGACGTCATTCGTTATTTTTTTCCAAATTTATAGATTTGTGATACGAATCCTCATTGTCAAACTCGAGTTTCTTTTTCTGTTCGCGAATAGCTTCTCGTTCTCATTTTTTATATCTGTCCAAGAATTTTATGGCAAGTTTTGTATGGGCCGTAAGGCGCGAACTGTATCGATCTTTTTGACGGGATAACTTTTTTGAATTTCCTTAGAAAAGATGATCACTAGTTTCGGAAAACAGGGACTCCGTCGAAGGGTCTAAACTCTAAAGTATACGTCCATAAAATATGTTATCAATATCTTAAGCACCGTGACAAAGAGGGATACGTATGCGAAATATTCTTGAGCGCCCATATTTCTCCCCCGAATAGGCGTTAAGGCCTCTATACATGGCCTATCGAGGGCTACCTACAAAAATATATATCTATATTATACGCGACCTTTACCGAATACTGATACTCAAATTTTTTTGTCACATCGCGGAATTACGCTTAGCTACCAAGAATCGATGAGAAACTTATGGGTACTCGATTCTTTACGTATAGGTAATATAGAATGGGAAAAGATGAGGAAAAATTGTGAAAAATAAAAAGAAAAACCCTAAAGCTACGTATTACTTATTTTATGTAATTTATATCAGAGTAGATAGTAGATACCGAAGGATATGGTCGAAGTCAATAAGCAAGGAGTATGGCATAACGTGGGTTGTATATGGATATATCTTGACAGGGTAGAGGAAAAGGGTTCGGTGGATTTTGTCCGACAGTAGAAATATCTTCTTTTTTTTCATCCAATTTTTTTTAAAACGTCAATTCGAACCTCTCTTTCAGCTGACGTTAAAACGTAAAATTCCATTACGGACCGCTTCCAATATTCCAGTAATACTTCATGTTTCCCAGACTAATAGTTCCTGACAATTCCAGACCTGAACCATGCCCCCGAGTTCCATTTGCCGATTAAAACCGTAAAATATATCCAGGAATAAAATATACCTATATATATTAAAGTGATCCAGCGGAGCGTAAAGAACAGAAAATTTCTGACCAAATTACGTAAAGGGGAGAATTAGAAGATAGGTAAATGTATCGGATAAGCTTACTTATGGTAATTGTGGTGTCTTTCTTTTTTATTCTTTCCTTTTCCTTGTTTCGTATAAATATTCGCCTAATTCTGATTTTGGCGTGAAAGGGCAAGACGAGGGTAAGGGTAGAGGTAGGGTCTGAAGTCGAGCGAAGTGAGAGTGTGGCAGTGACATTATTTTAAAAGCGTCCCTAATGGAATTTTATACTCTTTTGCCTTCTTCGCGTTAGTCGAACGATGCTGCCGACACTGAGAGCATCAGGACCGTTGGTGAGAAATAAAAAAAAGAAATAAAATAAATAAATAAATTGAATTTCACCCCTGCAGAACTTAACTCCCTCGCTCGGTTAAGGTGTTATTTATTATAAAGAATCACGCCCTTGTCTTGTTTCCTCAAAACCTTCTAATACCAGCGATAAACCTTTCTCGGCTGACTTACCCGGACACCCTATATACTTCTTCAGAAATTAGGGTGAAATTAAAACCTGTTAAAGTCGTTTTATTCCAGTAGATAGCTTCCTGTGCCTACCTATATCGACGGAATGATGTATCCTCCTATTCAAACCACGTACGTGGGTATATCGGTGCTTTTAGATGATTAGCTCCGTAGACAGAAGTAGATTTTCGCAATACACACGTATTCCCGAAATTGGAGGAGGCCTGTGCGGAATGATGCTTCATTTCCGATAACTCAAATTAACTCCTGGCGGTGTAACTAACCCCGGTTACCTTGGTACAGTACGAATTCGGGTAGCTTGTGAGAGGAATCTCGTTACGCTTGGTAATGAATAATTGATGGGTATCCGAGCAACAGATGATCGGCGTGATCGTACCTATCGACGTACCGAATTCCTGCAAGAGTAAAAATTTCTCCTTGGTGGGTACGTTTAATCGGTCGAGAATTTACCTCGTCCGAATTCCGCGGTTCGAGATTTTTATACTTTGTGGAAACCGGTAGCCGGCGAACTCCGCGAAGCTTTACGTCACCGATGAACTGGAAATTTCACGGCCTTCGGACACGCCGATTTTTTACCAGCTATTTTTATTTTCCCCCCGTTGAAAAATGTTACAGAAAGAAATCGCGCCGCGGTGGACAGTTCTCTTTCTCGATACATGAATTTCACCTTTCGATTTTTACCATTCAACGTACCTATATGACGAAACGATAACCACAGGAAGTCGAAATTCAAATATTGCGAAAGAAACTCAACGAAGTTCCGCATCGTTCCGATGAAAATGAAGGATCAGAAACTTTCGATAAAATCTCTAAGAATCGAGAAACGGATATGCGGACAGATATTCTCATTACCCTTTTTTTTTTTAGATTGATTCGCATTTCGTTTAATCTCCACATGTATCTATACCGAGGAGAAATCAGAACCGTATCTCTTGCCTGGTCTTCCAAGGGAGGGTTGAAGCTTAGAAATTCGAATGGACCGAGGCGTGAGGATTTTTATGGTAAAAAAGTACTCTGGAAAATTGTTACAGGCATGCGGCTGCAGGGGGGATGAAAAGGGCGACGATTTTCGTGGATAATGTGTTCGCATATCCACTACACGTTCCGCTTTCGCCGTAGTCTAGCCTTCTGAAAGTTTCATTCAAAAAATATTCGTTCCGACGTTATCTCGCACGCGTGTGTGTCCATAGATCGATCAAAAGCACTAGACCCAAAACCCTTGACCCACTATCGCCGTGTTTTCTTTCTCTCATACTCTTGAATATGGTTTAAGATGGAGCTAGTTATTGCTGTTGACTGTGATAACAATCCATAATTCAAGCAATATCTTATCAATTTTTTATTTTCTTTCTTTTCTTTTTTTTGCCTTTTTGCGTTTTGCTTTTACTTTCATACTCGGCCCCAGTCTTCGAGCGAACTTATAAAAGTTATCATCCCCCCGGCTGTCAAATTCACTGACCTAATACACGAGCGTTAGAATTCTTTTGTAATGTGGTTTTGAGATAGAGTGGGTGTAGATACCCGTAAGTTTGATGAAAACCTTTCTCGATAAGGATTAAATGTACCTGGCTAGTATCCCGCGAAAGTTTCGACGCTTTTTCTGCACTAGTCTAGAAACTTTAGTTCGGCTATAAGGTATATATGTATAATACCTATATATATGAAAGCGTGTTAATGCGAAAGAATATTTAAGTGATAAAATGCATTGCTATGTACTTCACGACCATCGAAACTTCGAGGAACTTATTCTACTAGTACATTTTATCGGGGGTACCATGCTTCCATTTATCATCAGCCACGTGAAACGCAGTTAACAAAGCAGATTAAAGGACGATGAGTCGCTTCTACTCCCAGCTTCTGAGACTTCGATAAAATTGAAGGGTCGTAAAAACTATGAAAAAAAAAAAAAAACTGTACAAAAATTGAGAAGAACTGATAAGAATTTGTTACGTATCGATAATTGTTAACGCCCTCGGTTAATATAATTTAAAAAAAAACAGTCGCGAGAAGCTCGAAGGGATGAAAGTTCCTTGTAGAAGGTAAAGAAGCAAGGGAAACGGACTCGGGGTAGAGAAGGTAGATACCGAAGCCCTGTAGACACAGTTCGGCAAGCATAGGGCATCGCGAAGCTGAAAGTGGCAATTTTTCAACTCCTCACGCAACATTGCCTCGGCATTGTGATATCCAATGTACCACACGATCACAATCACTGTACCACATCTTCCAGATCCTGGAGCACCGGGTTCTCTCTCTTTCGCTCTAACGGAGGATAACGAGCCGGTGATTTGTGAGGTGAAACGTTGTTAGGTGGGAAAAAAATACCCAGAGGATCGCAGCTATCGCGTGAATCGCGACGAATTCAGAATTTACCTGTGGTTATGATAACGACGTGGGTCTGGTATCAACTTATGTATCACTTCTCTCCCCGAAAAGCTCCGGATGCTGTCTTTGAAGATCGTATATTCGACTCTTAAATTAGTCTACGTTTTTTAATGACCGACTGTTATTCTTATAACTTTAGATTCACGGTTTCCTAAGACCTTCGGAAAAGTTTGATCGTTGAATATATCTTCTTATTTTCTTTACTCTCATATTCCACTTCATGTATATCTCACGGTTTACCCTAAGAGGTTTTTGAGTGAGCCTGCGACATTATACAAAAATATGCCGTAACGAGGATGAGATTTTATTGTCAAAAGTTCACCGATCTAATTTTTACATGTATATTTTTTTTGTTTTTTTCGTCTTCCACTGATCTCGTATCTCCACACCCGAGTGGTGGATATCTGTAGCTAGGGGTAGGTTTTTCCAGGAGTTTATTCGACCGACTGTGTCGTGTGTTTTTGAAGGAGGAGATCCGAAACCGATCCCAGCTGCGCAAACATATTTAATGGCGGATTGCGACGCCTCGGTGACACGTCGCGTAGGTCTGAGGCTGAAAAATTCTTTTGCGAATATCTCCCTCGTTCGAGATAACATTGAATTCACGATATCGAAACTAAGAAAATTTGGATAAAAATAACGGCGACGAAACATGTCGAGTCAAATAACTCGGGAAAATAACAGCGATATCTCATGCCAACAACGATCTTTCCGAAAACTCATGCCTCATTCACATCACATTTATCTGCCCTCAGGAAAAAACAATTTTCATTCAGTTTACCACGATTTTCGAAATATCAAACCCGACAGATCAAAGAAAATCAATTTTAACTCGAAATTTCAAAAAGCTATGGAATTAGCTGGTGGAAATAGGTGCTAGTATCTCGTATACTCGTATGCGTATATCTGTACGTATTTTAGTTACATCTAGTAACGGCTACGAATGCAAGGTCCGTATTGAAAGCTCCGACAAGTATTCTCAACCGTGTAGTTTCCAGTATATACAGAATACAACGACCTATATTCCGGCACATTTAATTTCATACCTTATCTTCACTGTGAGACTTTACAATGCAACTGGGCCAGCCCAGCTGCGGGTCTATAGAAGTCTAGATCTCGTTTCTACACCCTCTTCTATACTGATTTCCACTATTCCACAATTCTCTTTCGTTAAATGAGGGCGAACTGAGGGAGTAAAGGGTAAACAGTCGAGATAATGAACCAACAGATACGGGACAAACGACGTATGACGCCGACTTTTGGATGGTAATAAGCATTCCTGTATTTTCTACTATTTCAAGATTAGTAGACTGCTTTAGGGGTTGATAACGAAATACGCCGTTCGGGATGAAATGCAATCCGAGATTGAGCTACACCGCGATGGAATCTGAAACCATGACTTCTGGGGCCAGGTTGAAGCTCTGAATTTTGAAAATTTCGGACGGTTAAAATTACGAATTTTAATATTACAGACTCGCGGTTTTTGAGAAGGATATTTTCCGGAAAGTCTACATGGCTGATTTCAGAAACTTTGAAACGAGGAACACCGTAGGTTCGAAATTCCGAAAGCTGAAGGTCCGAAATTGGCCAAACCTCTAAAACTTTAAATTAATCGTCTTGAGATGTACTTTTTGGAAAAAAGGAAGTTATCGATTGGAGTAGATAAAATAGGATCCATGAAGAGGGTCTTGATCAGAATTAACTAGTTTTTGTCTTCAAATCCTGAGAAGTAGACCGAAATTTTCGGATTTCCGGAATTTCGAGCTGCCTGCATTCCGACCTTCAGAAATTTTGGTCTTCTAAACTTTCTGGTATTCTGAAAATTCATATTTGCAGACTAAAATTCCTTAAAATCGGTTCACTGAATCGAAAGTTACCTATTCAACGGAGGGATATGAAATTTTTGGATGGAAGTAAACCGGAGAATCGACTGTATCAGTTCTTGACTGAAATATGCATATTCCACAACGAAATTCAAAACATCCATCTCATGGATCTCCTCGTCGATATGTTACTCGGATATTCAGCTTCTGTTTCGAACTTTGGGCTTACTATACAGACAATGGAAAGTTGCGCTTTGATGTGCTAATGCAACCCAGCTTCGTGCAGGTATTTCAGTCGCTTAATAGATTTCACGAACAATGCAATTGCCAATTGGACGTGGTACAACCATTCTTCCAAAGTTGTATTCCCAGTTTGCAAAATTTAACGATAAACAATCAGAAATCGAGCTTTTAGGCTTCGATTTTTATTCACGTTTTCATTCGTCGATCACAAAAAGGTTGAAAGATATTAGGGGAAATTTCCGTTCCTAGATTTCAAAATTTTCAAATATCCAATATCAAAAATATGTTGCGATGAATTGGCGAATATTAATCTCGCCAATAAGTTTGAAATACGAAAATATTATACATCACCGATACAGGGCCACAGAGAGGCACAGGAAACTGTAATTCTGGCTAAAAACTATCTACCGCAACGTTTCATATAGGCTGATTAAATAATACAGGTAACTTTTTATTTTTGATTTTTTGCACAGCGTCGTACGCTATCGCGTTTCGTCGACGATCTCTTTTTGCTATCTTCTCGTCCCTCCGCGCGAATTCACACATTTCACGAAAAATTCTTTCCACTCGTTTCCACTAGCGAAATATCATTTTACGACCGAAGCTTCGAGCTGGGAAAAGCTTTCATCGAATGATTACTGCCGAATATTTTCCTTACAAATCCAAAATCAAAATCTGATACATAGGTTTTCGGCATCGTTTCACCAGCTGGAATAAAATTTTTACTCTACCAAAAATTCCGGTGGAATCGAGCGATTAAAACACCGTATCATCCCGTCAACGAGATAGACGACAGGATCTGTCCTAGAGTTGGTAGAAAACCTCCTGACGTTTTCATAAAATAAAACTGGTCCAAGTATTTGTATAAACAAATCCCGCACCGTCTCTGTCAACGGCATAAGCTGTATCATTTATGAAAACATTTTCATGGCAGAGCTTAGTCCAGCTGGATGGATAGGATTAAAAAATGTGCCAGCCAAATCCATCAGCGAGATGCAGGATGTTCACTGCGTTACCCGTTCGTTCGTTAGAAATCAACGATTTCACATTTTTTATTCTTATATCGGGAACGAAAGTTGATTTATAATCCTTGCAGATAAATTTTTCGAATTGTTCAGTGGAACGTGGAATCCTTCAGACGCTTGCCTTCTCTAGAATTTCACTTCCGACCCGGAAACGAGGTATCCATCATTCATTTGGGCATTTCTTGTCTAATTATACGAATTATGAATTAGAGAGTTTGAACAGCTTAGCAGAAACCGTCTTAGGGCACATGAAAGAGCAAATAATAATTCAAGCTCTCGCGTTTCGGGGTGAAATATTCTCCCGGATCTCCACGCGAATAGAATTTCGTTCTGATACTATATCGGAGCAGCTTTAGAAATATGATTATCAATACGATGATGTGGAGTTCGAGTTTCCTCAGTCTATTAACCAATGAATAATTTTCGTTTCAACGATCATGAGTCAGAAGTTCAAGGCTCGATATTACTTGCGGTTTGAATACAGGGAACGAATCCCCTGCAAGCTCATTTCGAAAATGAATAATCTCATGATTCGGTGTATACGTTGAGATTTTTTTATCAACGACTTCAGAATATAAGCGAACGCTCGTTCCCATTGTGAAATAATCTGTAATACGTACTCAAGATATTGTTCCTCCCTCATTGAGAGGCATTGTTGTTCATTCCCGGAACAATCGCCCCTGTCGAAATTCATACTGATTATAAAATACTGAGCTGGAAGGAGTAGGTACACGAGACGACAATACCGTGGAAATATCGCAATATACTATACCCACCCATCATAAAAACTCATATCCGACAATGTTAGGAATTAATTTAAATCCCAAAAGTACCGAAGAGAAATTCCTCCCCCGATGTCAGAAATGCGAACGAATGAATTTTGTCTTGCCTTTATTACCCCGAATATTTCATCGGAATTAAACGGATGCTGCGAGATTTATTTTCGATTTTACTCGCCGATTGATCGGACCTGAGTTAGTTGTCGATATTTCAACAGATTCAGTTTCCATTTCAGACATATTTCGATACGTATGTATATGGTTCAACTCGAACGTGCGCTACTGTAATCCCTTGGCATTTATTATGCTGACATTAATCGAATTTTATTCGCAAACATACGTCGGACAGAAACTACAGTTTCTCTATTTAAACTGGTTCGGTACGACTTCATCTGGCGATCGAGTCACGATCGAATTTTCACAGCGTATAATAATGGGAAAACTTACTCTATTGCTCGCGTTTCAAAACGTCCGATTGGAAAGTGCAGCTTTCCCGCGATGGCTTCATAGCGGCAATAAATAGAATCGTATTAACGAGATGAAAAATAAAAATCTAAACAGAGTCTAAAATTGCCTTCGCGGGTTTCTGTGCGCACCGATACGCTGTACCTTTTCAGATATGGATATTCCATGCTCCTGAACGCGCTCCAACAACTCTTCTCTTAAATTTTAAAGCATTCCGTGTATATTCCGTACACATGTATCCCTGATATTATAATACATCCACGTTTGATACGTGGCTGAATTTGTTCAAAGGGAATCAAGCCGCTTGACGATCTTACTGCTGCCAATCAATTAATTCATGTTAATTGAAACGCCTACACCGCAATTAAATTCCTTGCTAACGGTGGTATTATGTAAAATCTATATTCTAACGACCTGGCGTCACGAAGTCATTCAAAATCCTCGTTTTTGTAAAAAAAATAGAAACACATTTCGACAATTAAAATATCTCGTACAAAAATCACCCTACCCTCCAGGGATGGGATAGTGTTATCCATCGGAAAAGGCAGAATCAGTCGATATTTCCGCATTAAAAAAAACCCATAGACTCAAAAAAGAATGTAACATTTTTTATTCATTTTTTTTTTTTTGGCTTTTTGCTTTCAGAGCTGCGCGTAGTCTCAGAGGCTGGCGTCGTCGCGTTCTCCATCAGCCAGAACTAGCGTCCTCCGCAACTGAGCAGCGTCAAAGAAGATCGACGTCCTTCGCGCAATGCATGCCGGAGATCACAGCGTCGGTCGCAATGGCAGCGGTGGATATTACCACAAGCCATGCTGCCTCGGTCGTTCATCTGAGGATGGACATGGTGCTGCAGAATTGTTGTGCTGCTGTTGTACTTGCACAGCGACGGCGTCACCGAGTCTACTGACCAGCCTTGGTGTCTGTATTTTTGTCCTGGCCTACACCCTCGTTGGAGCTTTTACTTTCATGGCTGTCGAAGGCGGTTTGCAGTCGGTGAGTATCCGAAAAATCGCGAATTTCGATTACCAAACGCGTATCATTCTTAGAGACGTTGGAGTATGCCATAGCTCTTCATCTTCCTAAAGAGCTGGACACATGTCTTCTGATTTCTTGACCTTTTTGACCGAGCTGGTTTATCCGTAACTCATAGTTTTCTCGTAGGATTTGTCGGCGGTGGTTTCGTCGAAGACTGGCCCGGAAGAAGCAGCCGCTCTCGGTGCCGAGATCCGTTCTCGGACGGTGGAAAAGCTCTGGAGCATAACGGAGGACCTGAACATTCTTTACAAGGATAACTGGACGCGTTTGGCCGCCCAGGAAGTCCTCGATTTCCAGAATACCCTCGTCCACACACTCAGGAAGCAGTCCTTCCAGGCACTTCCTGCCACCACTGCTCAGCATCCGTCCCGTCACCATCGGTGGACATTCAGCAGCAGTCTCCTATACTCTCTGACTCTGATCACGACGACTGGTGAGTTATTTCAATTACAATAGCGAGTTCAACGAGTGAAAACAATCGTCTCAGATTCGAATCGGATCGATGAATGATTGAATGATTGCTAATTATTCACGTTGATTGCTCAGGAACGGTCCGTAGAAATTAATTTATAAAATATCTTCATCATTAAATGGTACGCTTTGAGATAGAGGGTGCTGCTTTAATAAACCAAAGCTTTCTGACTGGCAGTCTGTTTTGGAGAACTCTAACATGCTCGTATATACTGTAACGTGAGCTAGAGCCGTTGATGTTGCCGTAGAGGTGCATTTGTAAATTGATCCAGGCACATACCACAAAGGTGTGTCGGCACTCGAATCAACTTCAGTAGCAATGAATATACGCGTTTCAAGAGACACGCCACTCACGGTGCATTGGTTGGTACGAAGGCTGCGCTAGCTGAATCTACCATTCCTCTCAGAATACCATTTGCAAGCAATCCTGAACTGGATGAATGACATAGACCGCAGCTCTCTAGGATGCTGTAACTCGGCTGAGGCCAAGTCCTTTGCTTACGTTTCAGCTAGAAATTTTCCTCGGTAGAACTAGTAGCTAGCGAATTTGTCAGAGAATTTCTGGTGAAGGATACTGTTTCTCAATTCATGTTACACACACACACGCGCGCGCGCATATTCATGCATCCTTCTCTTACTCTTTCTCTCTTGGAAGGTATATCATGTGTGTTTTGGAATGGGGAGAGTTGTAATCAACGAACCATGTTTCCACGCTAAGGTTGACTTCATCTCCGTTAAGACACGTTCCAAGTGTCAAACTTTACCTGGACACCTGCGCAGCCAGGTTCAAAGTTGGTAAGGGCGTTGAATTACTCTGGTGTGCTCTAACCGCAGACTTCACTCTCGGTTCATATCTTACCTCTGTCGGACTAAATTCTCAAAACTTGTCAATTTTCATTCCGTATAGTTTTATCCGTCACATATGTTCGTCAGATATAATGTCGTGGAAAAAATGTCGTCTCTGAAGTCGTCTTCGATGAAATATACGCGGTTTTTACCTTCGGTACGGTTTCACCTTTCAACTTTCGTACTTGAGAATAGTAAAAGTCGGCTTAAAGTGTTTCGGGTCCGATTTTTCTAAAAAAATGATGGTTTTGAAACTGTATCTCATTTATATTACTCGAGCGAGTCAATTTTCAAGAAAATTTCGAGATTCAATGTACTAATGCAACCCCTTCGGTTGTATAATATGAATTTCGTTCCAGCGTTCTACGTCGTTCCGTTTTGAATAAGAGCTTTTTTTTACGCTCCCTCATAAAAAAACATCAAACTACTCGTAACTTCCAAATCAGTAGATCCACATAGAAATTTTGCAAAATCACCAAACTTCGGTGAGAAGGTACCCCTACAATGCGGTAAAAGGGTATACCAACTCGGTTCATTAACATTTATGAAATTTATGCATTTTCGTAGACTGTTCGCGTGAAGCACAGGGTGGTCATAAAACCCGAAAATCTTGGGAAACCTCGTCCGAATTGACAGAGATGTTTTTCTAAAAGGGTTCGTTTTTGTGACGCTCCGTAGAAAGGAGAAGAAAAATAGATGCGAAAATTCGAAGCCCCCCAAAAAAATCGAACGTAGAAATTTTCGATCACATTTGCGTAAAATTCTCACAGTATGGAATGTCCAGAGAATCAAAAAACCAATTTGATTCTCAAGGATCTGGAAACGTCGTCAAATCCCAAATCTTTGGATAATCGGTCTTTGAATTCTAGAACTGAACCTGAGATTAAAAATGTCGAAAATGTTGCACGAATTATTCGAGATCTTCGGAACGCAGCGAACGTAGTACGCGTTGTCGGGTTCATTTAGGTTGAAAATTGCGAAGCTACATACACCCGCAGAAAATCAGCAAAGCATTTTAATGGGGTTGGGTGTCGCTAACTCTGCCACGTCAGCGTCACCAGATCGAATAATTATTCTAGGCTCTCGGTTAGCCTGGCTCCCCGAGCTTTGACGCGGAAGGCTGCGTCTACGGCAAGCTTGCGGCAGCTTTTGCGTGCTACGTGTTGCGTGTGACGCGGAGATGACGCCATCAACTATTTAGCGCCAATGGCGAAACGCTAGTTTGCCTAACCTGGCGCGGGCTAACCCAACCTGGCCTAATCACATCCCCTGGTGCAATTAACTCCCTATTTACCGGGGGTTCGCTGGGTACAAAATCTACCAATGACAGAGGTCGCGAGCTCATTGTGAATTACTGCTAATGAACAATTAATCAACACACAAATCGAGTTTTTCATTAATCGACCAGCTTTTTTCTTCGGTGTGTGAAACGGGAACTTGAAAAGCTCGAACTTTCGTGCCATAAGCACCGAATATATATGGCGATGCGCCAAGTATACCGCAGCAAACGCCCCTTTAAAATAATAGTCGATAATAAATACATGTATGGAAGACCTTATCCCGAGTTGGTTAGCACACGGTGGAAAGCTCTGTGCTTTGTAGTGACCCCCGTAATCCCAAGAGTGACTATACAGTCACGGGGCGAGTCTATACACGTACTGTATAAAGTCAGTAAATATAGTACCTAATATTGCCCCGGTAGTTATAATATAAAGACATTGTTACGTGCGGAGGGCTGGAAGTAGCTGGGTATCCGATAGTTATGGCATGAGCATTCCTAGTGCTTGTTGAATGGACCAATCTTATCTCATCTCCGAGCTAGTTCCAATCTTCTTTCTCCGATTTAAGTTCATCCGCTTCTCTATTACAGAGGAAACTTTCCGTGCTATCAAAAATCGTTAACATATCGTGTGTTCGGCCAACAGTTTTATCCTCGCATCTATCCGGCGTCGAACAACCAACACATGTAGCACTGAGCTACTTAAACTTCACGGTTTCTTTCCACTTCCGATCTATCACGCGAATGGCCTGACGAGATTACAGATTCTGCTATGTGGGTGTCGGCCAGATGCCGTTTATACTTGCACCTAGCTGCCACATCAATCCTAAGAAGGGATCAAGCAGATTTACCAGCTTATTGCCGCATGAGTTGGTTGTCGACGCGATGTATCAACCATATTGCAGCTACGTCATGTCACGTCGTGGCATAGCATTGCCAGATAGGCCAAGGTAAATCCTTATAGTTGATATGACTCGGGTAGCACAGAGCTAGGTAAAGGCTGCTTAGCTAGTGTACCATAAAGCCTTATGGTCTATGCATATAGTTCCTATCACGAAACAACATTGACCGTATAGTTGGGTTTGCCTGACTGTCGCCAGGGCGGAAAATCATATTGAAGGCATGCTGCCGCCAGATGGTTATTGAACATTGAGCTTCAATCTGGTCTGCCGATACTACCGACATTCTAGTGCCATGTGGTATTAACGTTGTAAGTGTGCTGGACGTGTACAATTTTACATATAGATCGTCCGTCGATTTCGACGGAATTTTCGACTGCGGAAAATTACATGTGTCGAAATTTTCAATGTTGAAACACGGGTAATCAGGGAATCAGGGCATAAACTTCCTTTACACCGATAAGAAGATCAATGAAAATCCGTTTCATTGATTTGATTTTTCAAGATTTTATCTGTTAGGGCTGAAAGTATGTGCCAAAAGAAATTTCAGAGGATTTTTCAGCTATCGTCTCTCACAGTTCAAGCCTGTATGAGATAAGGTAGAAGATGAAAATTTTCTACATCCATTATTGATAAAGGTTTGAATCCTGACACGACGACCTTTGCTTTGACCGGTGTTAACTGTGAAAAACGATAGCTCGGAAATCCTAATTCGAACCTTATTGGAATTTTGCGCGAAGGAGTATCGTTTTCAACAATTTCTTTGATCTTTATCAAAAAATCTGACCAAAATTTGAAACTCGAGAAGGTCAAAGGATGCACTTGGTTTGTCCGTGTTTGAAGGGTAAAGAATCGATTGGTAATCTGCGAATACTCGTGCGGAAGAACGCACCTATATCCATATTCCGCGTGTAACCTACCCCATGAAAAAAAAGAAAAAAAATCTATTTGAAATTGTAATTTGGTTCGTTCAAAAAACGCGAGGTAAACCTGCCGCTGATAGAAAACGAATGTTCGTTTCGAGTATTGGTTTGGCGTATGGGTATATAGCTACAGTCGTAGAAAGCTGCGTGTCCGAAATCTCCGGGCATCGATATTGTTTTCACGTAAAAACGAAAAAAAAATGTGAAAAAAAAACCGAGGAAAAATAAAAAAGGACCAAAGTCCTCGTCAGCCGAAGCCTGAGGCTCAACCAGCTGGGGCTGATACGGAGTGGCTGTGGAAAGGTTAGCAACGTAGTTTCGACACCCATCGACTCCTGTCGATGCTTCGCTTGCGAACAGGCTGCGAAAGTGGTCATTGGTATGCGGACAGCAAACCAAGTCTAGTGCGTAACACCGCGTATGCGAAAACACGCGTTACCATTCTCGGCGACATTCGGGACGTTCCTAAAAATCCGATACACCGAAAACCCCGGTTTTATACGAAAGAAGCAAATTTTCAACGAATGAAAATCATTCCACGAAAGGAAATCGACGGAAAGAAAACTCGCGTTGATTTACGGTTTGAAATTCCGTAGATGGGGGAGATTTTTTGACATTTCAATTTCTAGGGCCCTATTCTCTCCTTCATCCTTCGTAGTTGGAGTCGCAGATCGATTCTACTTACATAATACCTCTGAATCCGCGATAAGTATAAATAACAAACATGAATACCGGATTTACACGGTTCGAATATCTTTCTTGGCTCATTGAAGCAGATTTACTGCTTGGCTGGTGAACGTGACGTAAATCTAACGACCCTTGGATGAATAGATGAATGGATATATTCTATTTTATATTTTCCCACGATCGTAGTGGTACATCGGTCTAGAAATCTCGCGGGTCGCGTCTTCATTTCTGAATAAATAAGGTGATAGTATATTTCCCGAATCCGGGATCATTACACTTGTTAAAGGATAATCGGAAAGAATAAATTCTCGACAAAATAATAGCGTCTTTTCTGCCTACCCTAACGAACTCCGGTTCTAATTAACTTCGGTTTCACTCGAGCGTTAATTCCCGTTTCGCGTACACATTCTTCTTTTTGCCCCCACACCAAAGTCGACCACATCAGACCTAATTGCTTCGTCCAAGCCTCAAAGCTCTGCAGCGATAAGTCCTCTCTTTTGTACCAAATTCACCATCCTCTTTTCTCCCTTTCATTTTTAACATACCAACTGTGCGACTGATATATCGACGATTTAATCAGCGTCCACGACGCCTAGGGTTAACTTTTTCACGAAATGGAAAGACCTCGCCGATACCCTCCTCGACTATCAATCCGCTCGATCAATCGCCAATTAATACTTGACCCCAGTAGAATCGAACCACACTTCCCTACTGATTGAGATCCGTTGTTATACGTTGTTTTCCTCCTCACTCGACGGTTTATCAATTTCAGTTTCATCTTTGATATAAATTTTCGGTTGTATGTGTATCGCTTGTATAAAGCAGCCGATACGTTTTGACGAAGGTGTTGCGTTCTATGCGCCGGATTATTCCGAGGATAACAAAAATTGTGGGAGATAAAATGATGGGACGGTTGTTTATATCAACACGACTGCACTATTATGCGTCTTCCTGAAATTTCGGGGTAGGTATAGGAATTAATCATTCGAGGAAAATAACAGAGTATAAAATATTGCCTCAGCCCCACCTTCGCCGAGCTCTCATCTCTCGACTCCCTCTTTACTTCCTTTTGGCTCTCTTTTTCTATCCTATTATTCGCATCTCCTTTTCCTGACTCAAACCACCGACCCGAACCTCCCCTGTTACACGGGATATCAGAGAGGGCCTGTTTGGACAGGAAGTGACGTCATCTTCTCCACGTATTAATCATCATCAAGACCAAATTGCCCGCAGCCTCCCACTGCCCACCCGTCTTTCTATCCTCTTCTCTTCTCTGCTTTTACGCCGCCATCATTCACCCCTCTCATCCTTCTTGTCCTACGATCACCTATAGATTAATACACGTAAATCTCCTCTTCCTATCTTCCTCTCATAGACCCGATTTCATACATATCCACGCTCTGACTGATCAGAGAACAATAAATTTCGGAATGATGTTATTCCGCGTTGATTCGATCGGCAGAAAATTTGACACATTGGTTGAGAAAGGGTGAAAAAATCTTCGATCCTTTCAATACTAAAATAAAACGCTGCGTGAAATTCTAGGCAAACTATCTACGGACGTGTAGAACAAATTTCAAATCAACTCGATTTAAATTCTAACTCCTTCTCCCTCTGCTCTTTCCTAATGGTTATATTCTCTAAGTAGAAACAACTACGAGAGAAGTACCGCGTTATGATTGTAACACGAGAAACCTTCCGAACAAGTAAGGATCTAGTTTAGAAACAGCAATTTTGAACAAACTGGTAAAGTGTAAACTTAGGATATCGAACAGAGTTAACAAATTCTCTTGATGTTCGAAGTATAAAGCTTTTTTTTTTTATTAGGCTTTGTCTATTCTGAAGAGAACGATGTGCAGGCAATAAAGTTAACGCATAATATAAGCGTATTAATAACGAGGCTCAGACTAACTAGTTAATAGTTATCACCTACTTAATACTTGAGTGAAACTGGCTGTGATGTGTGCATAATAGTTTGGAACTAGAAATTCACCGTGTAGTTTTGATGCAGCTGAGATAACAATAACTTTTGATCATCACTGCCTGGTGCATAGCGTGAAAATTGAATAATAAATTCGTCAGACGATTGTTTGCGTGAAATGATTGATGCAGTGTACAGAAATATACGAGTCAGAATCGTAGGTGGTATTTCTGAGTCAGAAGATATCGCAGAAGACCCTTGCAAAATGAAAAATACGGGTTTATCTTGTGGGATAATTTATGAAAATGTAAAACCACAAATGGGCTCGATTTTTACTGCATATTTTTATATCGGACATTTCGCGAAAGAAAGTAAGAAAAAAAATGTGTAAAATTTTTTACAACACTCGGTCTTATTAGGGCGTAAAAAAAAACGGTAAACTTTTGACAGAGGTACGTCCTCGGATTGTAAGAGTGGTTGGAATTTTAAACAGCTCCTCGATTTTTCTTCTCAACGTCACAGCAGCTATTGCACTTACCTAAAATCGTGATAACCGAAAAAAAGTCCTTCGGATAATGGCGCAAAGATCGATCAAACACATCGACGATCTTCCCTTCTTTATTTTATTGTTTTCATATTTTTTTGCGAAAGATTCGAGAAGATCCCACTGATTGAAACCAGTATTTTTGGGAAAAGTAAGAATCGAATCTCCCGCTTCGTTCCGATGTGTAATTGAAATGCGAGGCTAATTTTCTGGTCTAATCACGTTGAGTGCGAGCCTGGCGTGACTTGAATTGCTTTGACTAGACTAATTAATCCTGATGCAAGGTAATTGTGAAGCTAGGTACGTGGAGCACCACTCGGACCAGAGTCTATCGTTAGATAACATAATACCTGTAGCTATTATTCATCAAAGGTAAATCCTAAGCCGTGAGGTAACAAGAGGTAGTACTGGGCTCTACGATGTCGCTGAGCACACGAAAGGGGCAGTCTCTAACACCTGCAGAAATCTTGTGAACTGGGTAATTAATATTAGAGAACTAATTCAGGGGCCAAATTAGGGCTTAAGCTCGTCTAATGCAAGCATCGGATCTGGTTTGTCATTATCGGAAGCCTTTTCCTACTAGAAAAATGTAGAAAAAGACGAGTTTTAGCAACGAACTGCAATCGACTTTTGCGCCAAAATTGATGAAGCCGGGACACGTTCTCGTCTTTTGATTTACCGCTTTATATTTTGTTGCAAAATTTGAGAACGATGATGAGCTGTGCTTCGGGTTAAACGGAATCGTAACTGAGTTATCACTCGAAGATAGAAAACGGTAATTAAAAGGTGAAGCGAAGAGTTTCGGCGGTAATCTTCTGACTTATTGAGTTTTTGTCGGCAGGATCTTGACTGTTGCTTCTCTTTCACGTCGACGCTAAGTTCTCACAGTTTCGCGAAAGAAGTTTGAAATCCTTCGTCACCGTCTTTTGGCTTCGAGCTCGCTTCCGATTATAGCTATATGAAAAGTTTCAAGGATTATAATGTTTGTTCGAAAATCTCTTTAAAGTCGAACTTCGCCCGCTAGGTACGGAAATATCGCTGATAATTCCTCGAGAGAAACTCGCGCGATTATTCGAACTCGATTTAACCGAAGCGTGGCTAACATCTATGCGAACATCATTTCAGAAAATGAATTTGGAATCTTTTCGGAGAATAGAATTTAGACTTTATCTCTCGAGAATCGAGCTAGTTTCCAAGGAACAACGAAGAGGAGAGGATTTTATTAACACTGCGACTGGTTTGAAATAGAAATAGCGGGATTTACTTCATTCGCAGGAATGTATAACCGAAATATATTACCGGAGTGACGTTCAATATGCCGTTCATAAAATATTATCAAAACCAGCTGTTTCAGTACCAGACTTGACACGGCAGGACACGAGAATCGGTATTTCAACGAATTATTTAGCCTCGGGTCTCCGTAAGCTAGGTCTGCATTTACCCGTGCAAATTTAAAGTAATAGAGCAATTAATCGTACGCTAGTATCTCCCGCATCGTGGGTTCGTATAAATAAGCAAAGTGAGTGAATTATGAGAAAACGCGAGGGCAACGCACAGCATTTATTACTAGTTCGCGTGTCACACACCTCGGGCCTTCATACATGCAGAGCTGACAAACGGGGGATCGATGAACGTCTAGCCACCTACACAATGAACAATCAGACGTATATGACTGCATGAAGAGTAGAAAATTTTTTTAAATTGAAGAGAAAATTCGGAAATTGGAAATTGTTGGGTATTGAAAAAGTTGAAAATTCGTTTGTGAAAATGAAGGATTATTATTGATGATTTTTTGACATGTAGCTGGATAGTCTATAAAGGTTATTATTATATGTAGCCTGTCATCAAGGAGTGAAATGTATAGATACGGTTTGGAATGAGAAAAGTTTTTGATTAAAACTTTCCAACTAGGCGAAATGGTGTGATGAAGAAATTGAAAACCATCTTTTCTGACAACTCGGTGTGAAGTTGGGCACCTGAGACGTAGGTAAAATTTGTGAAAAGTTTATCAAGTTCATGACATTCGTTCCATCACGAAAAATGATTAAAAATATCACGGGATGAGAAAATCGCTGTCTTTTTTCCCAAAAAGAAGATCAAAGCGGTTAAAGCGTATTTCTGTATTTCAACGTTTGTTCAGAAAAATTTCATCAACCCTCTGTCTCACCATTGTTTACTTATGTAAAATGTAGCGTAAGGGAAAATCAAAAATATCCAAGGAGGTAAATCGCGCCGCTGAAATCTCCGACCTAGACGTAAAGCCGATGCACAAATCTCTGGAAAATCCGAATGTAATCCGATTTTATGGTGATGGAGGTGCGATATACCGCCCCTGGGCCCTGAGTGCCACTGCTTAAGTGGCTACGGTCCTATTTTTCGTTCATTTGGTCTTCGATAGCCCCTGACCTAGACGTAGCTCGGTGTTATTTCAACCCGGACGAAATAAACTTTTTTCTTTCTTCTTTTTTCGTTTTTTTTTTTTTTGTTATTCTCTTTCCACGGTTGGTTACCCGCCACGTTGGTAAGGGTCATTTATTTAGATTGGAATCCTGAAATTTCCAAGTTTAATAACTCATTTCATCCCTAGCAATATAACGAATGAAGATGTAAGATAGAATTGGTGAAATAAATAGAATCCAGTATCTATCTAATACTCCGGGAAGTTAGCAAATTGAAAGTTATTGAATCAGAGCTATTGCTGAGAATGATTTAGGTAAATAGTTCAGATTGAATTCCGTTCGATCCCTCGCCGAAAATTTTTCTTCATCTGGCTTCCGTCCAACCTATCGAAACTATCCCCAACTCCGAACCTTTCGACTCGGTGTGCCACAGAAATCTGGGTCCAAAACTTTCCCACTTTATTTAATCTTGTGTGTATATCACACCTACTATTTCACATGATTCAAATTCCACCCCTGATATTAGACTCGACCATCCAGCTACGGAATTTTCAAGATTATACACTGGCCTCAAAGATTTGAAGAAGAAATCCAAATAAGTCAGTCGATTTGAGTGCGAATACATCGTGTGTAGAAAAAAAAAAAAAAAAACGATGCGAAAATGACTTACTCAACTACGTTTCCTTTGCCAGGATTTGAATATGAGGGGCAATGGGTTAGGAATCGTAAATTCTACTTGATTATACTTCAAAAGACTAATTCTGAGTTCTGTAACAAGACTCGGTTGTCGAGAAAATTTCGTTAGGGTAAAAAATACCCCTTTTCAAGATCTGTATGATGTATTTATAACCCCTGAACCTCGTGATATTACCAAGGGTAAATAACGAAATATTTGAATCGTCAATTATCGCCGCGTATAATTATTCCACAACGGATGAATCTAAATACTGATTCTCAAGGGGTTAACCACTCCACCGATTCGGCGCAACCCTCGAGTTGAAAATACATCGTTAATTCCAAAAGACTCAAAATATTTCACACGACTCGACATTACTCTGAGGGAATTTCATCACACAAAAATAAAGCAGTGATTTCCCTCATTTCTGAAAGCAGATGAAACGAAGAAGAGTCTTACGCCCAAATGCAGCGCGTTGTTTTTTTTATATATCAAGATCTTTGATGCCCTACTTCGTCTACGGGGGTTTGCCTCATTTTCATTCACCGTGTGAAACTATTCTCGCGTTTAGCTAGTCAGAAAAGTGCAGGCAGGCTTGATTCGTACCGTTCTTTGATACTGATACAAAATGTTTCTGCAAGACTGATTCCACTGTTCAAACCTGAATCAGGTATGCTGAGAAAATTCTATACCGGGGTCAATCGATACAAAAACGCATATATACAGTCCGGAATCTTTTATTGATCGCAGTTTTGATTGTGAAGAAAAATTCTCACGAGGACGCGAAGGATGGCTTGCAGGAGCTCCTCAATGAGCAGGGGTTCAATTTAACAATCGGGTTAATTTGATAACTATCAAGAATGCGAGAGCGAATGCTATTGAATAACGATGGATGATGAAACAATACGGTCCTCTTCAAGATCCCTCGTTTTCCTCGCCAGACACAATAGGAAAGAAATTTATTACGATAACGATAATAATGACATGGCAGACGCTGAGAGTAGGAGCTCTGGTACGGATCCTGTGATATAATGAGGAGCTGGTAATGAGCCTGCTGTAGTTTGCATGCAACTCTGCTGAAACGGACCGGACTTCAAATGTAGTTTGCGTATTCTTCTCGAAAGGCATTGTCCCGATGAATTCAATTGCCGATTTTATTCAACCTTAATCAAAATAGGGAAAATATATTTCGCGCATGGAATCAGACGATGGAATATGAACTGTCTCAAATTCATTGTAACAAGCGTAGAAAAGGATGATTGTTTCGCGGAGCTTCCCGCGGGCTGGGAACAGCTTCTGTTTTATGATATGGCTGGGAATAATTTTGCACGAATGACTTGTAACGGTTCATAATTATCTATTTCCAAACCGTTACCTCTGGGAAACTGAGGGACGTTGGATTCGAGCCTGAAAAATACCTAGACGAATCGGATTTCATCTGAAATTTTTACAACGATGAGATTATAACGGGAAATGGAAAAGAATGGGATAACCAGGTCGTAAATGGAGAGCAAAGATCCTGTAAAACTACAATCCACGTTTATGAAACAACAACGAAAAGCACACGGACAATGAATCTTATGAGGAGAAAAATACGTGTTTACCGAGCTACGTGGGTCTACGAAGACTCGAGGCAAATTGAGATGAAATCCTCTTCTTCTGATATTCGAAGCACTTCGAAGTCTCTCTTTTCTTTCGTTTTTTTTTTTTTTTTAAAGCTAACTTATAATTCGCGGGACAAACTTTGACGATTGCAGAAACTAGAGAGAGGATTTCTCTTGTCTCTGACGTTTTTACACCCCGTTGAACCTCAGATCCGTCAAATTGTAGTTTTTAGGCGAGGGAATAGACGTGGGGGAAGAATCGCGGAAATATGCGAAAACGCTGATGCTGTGATTCTTCTTGACTGACCGAAGATTACGTGATCGCAGATTTTTATTAATTCTGAATTCGAGACACAGAATCGATTTTCGATCTCTTGTTTCATGGTCCGATATGAATTATTCGGTGGCAGCGTACGATATTGATTGAAATAAAGAAAAGTCACAATTTTTTAATGAAAAAAAAATTGCCTTGGGCAGATACGCGGTGGTTCGAATGGACCGGGAAATCGACGTTGATATTTGTTTTTATTATTATCAAAGTTTGCACTGTGCAACTCTGACGAGAAATAATTGATGCTTCCGCTGCTCCCCATGCATTGTACGTAGTACACAATAATATCAATATTACTTTATTTCACGCAGAAGTAACAATCTGATTGGAAAACCTGTAATTGTCGGTACCAGCTATTCGATGGATAAAAAAAACAAGAACTACCCTTTTTTCACCGTTTCTAACGAATACCCGCAATTCGAGACACGCTATTCTCCACAAATCATCAAATACCGGACTAAAAATCGTTTCAATTTATTCCGAAAAATTGGACAGGGGTATTTACCCACGACTCGGACTTTATCCATCGTCGCAATTCGACAGAACACACTTTCTATCAAATTATCGTAAATATCTCTTCTGTCTCGTTATTGCATCGGTGAGTTGGCACGGCAACATCTTGCGCCAGATGGATTAACATTTGAATAGATATTCCCGTCACGTTCGTCATGCCAGCATGGCACAGGGACAGAGGTTTGTTGACCACGTGTAAACAGACCAGAGCAACTATCGAGCAATCAAATTCTACTTTGCGCTAAAGTCCTGGAAATTTCTGAACCATCGCAGACCAACCGATTCGGCCGATACGCGATCGCGGAACAAGAGACGTGGGTACTTCTGCTCGTCTGTGAACACGTAAAGTCTGAACGATGTTTATTATAATTGGTACCAAAAACTGGTACGTCTAGAGGATACGGCAACGAGGGATGAATTCGTGTTCATTAAACTCTGCTTTACCAAAATGAGAGAAAGATAAATAGAATGAATGCAGAATTCAGACTCGGGAGAGCATGTCTCTCATGCTTCCTGCAGGCGTTTCCATATCCATCCTCCTCACTCCTGCTTTCATTCCTTGGTTTAATTTATCCGCGACTGAGGACCGCGTATACCCACCTACTACATTATACGCGAATGTATGTATGTATGTGCGAACCCGCGTCAACCTGGGATCGTGATTATATGAGACTTCTTTGGGCTGTTATGCATAATATGGAAGTGTAATAGAACGACGAAAATTAATTAAGTCGATGGTACTTCTCGTCGACTTCTCGTCATTACCTTAAGAATCTTCAGGTTTCACGTCTTTCCTGAAATTCAGAAATTTCACCTCTTTGAACTTTCCTCGCTGATCCGGGTCAAAGATACAAGCATCCCCCGATCTGTTAACCTTTGTGTAACTAGACTATTAGGAACTTGTACAACGAACGTTTACTCTTTTCCTTTAATCGTATGAAAATTTCGCAATTTTCATTTCGGAATTAAGATACTTGCCGATAATTAACGAAACGCAATTCGTGTTTAATTAGTAAGAACAATTTCCGCGTCACGACGGTAAGAGTAAATGATGTACGTCGTTTCTGACTGACGGGGCTTAAAAAGGTGGCATTAATCGTACTTTTTGAAAGTAGAAGCTGCTGAAATAAAACCCAGGCCATTGTTAGCGGCGGAATGGTGAACATAAAAGTGTTTTGAGCCCGTGGAACAATTGGAAAAAACCAGGTCCGAACAAATATGAGTGTTGCGACCGTAAGGCATCCCTGACTTCCCATTTTTCTCCACATGAAAAGTTTCACGCATCGTGGCTTTTTTTGTTAACGGTGAATGCACGAGCGTACAGCGGGCTTCACATTTTTTCGGCTTTCTAATGATAAATAAAAAAACCCATGGCCCTCGTCTCCTCGATAGAAAAACTCAAAATTCCTACTCTAAAAATAGACTCATACAGCTCAAGAATCAGACGAATCTGCTCAGGGGTTCCAAATGATTATTCAAATTATCACCGAGACAGTAGACGCGATTTTCTCCAAAAATTCTTCGGAATCCTCAGCTTTTTCTTCTAGTCCTTAAAAATGGGATAAAGAAAAAGGAGCATTTCTCTGGTATAAAAGCATCAAAACGGAAGTGGAAAACGTCGTACCGGTAATTGTGTATGCGTGTACTCGCTAAGCATTATCATAGAGCTATATGTGCACTTGCTTGGTCTGTATTTACGTCGGGCCTGCCTGTGGGTTTCGAATATCGTATTCGGTCTGCAAGCACGCGTTGTCCTATCTGAACAGAACTCCATAATTAGCACGGATATCCGATCTTCGGTTCATTAACGTTCCCAAAGTCACAGCTCACAGGCACCAATTACTCACTGGATGATGTTCGATCGATCCCGAAGCTCACGAAATTAGATTTTCGAGTTCAGGATCAGAAACGACGTGTAACGAAGTATCAGAGGCTTGTTTAAATCGAAAATTTTCGATTGAAAGTTCCGTTTTTTGCGAGTGTGACGTGCCAACTAGATTTATCCGATTTCTATACGGGGATATGCACCTAATCTAAAGGTAGCTCGCCAATTTCCTATCAACGCTAATGGCTTATCACCACTTCCATGTCATGCTCTTATTAAGACCCAACCAGGGAGATTACCGGAAGTGGTCCAGCTCCCAGACCCAACGTTACCGAGTATAGTCACCGTGTTGGCATGTGTTCTCGCATTACCATATACACGAGGCATTAGCCAGAGTCGGTTCTGTAGCCGTTGGCTACAGCCAGAGTCCTGATCGCCATCATCGACCTACCAACAATTACCTCGGATCTAAAATAGTCTTTCGAACACGGAAATTCGAGCCAAAAGTTCCACCGCTGTATCGTCGATTCGGGGTACAAAAGTAGGATAGAGATCGTATCAAAAAACTTATTGAATTTGTTATCCACATCATGTAGTATTCAAAACTTTGAAAATTTGGTACATCGAAGTTTCAGCTGATAATTAATGTTTTATTAATAAATTTCAAGAGTTAAGAATCTTTAATGAACTTTGAAGTTTTCAATTATTCGGTGTATACCATATCTAAGAGTTTGAAATTCTGCAGGAACCCGAGCTGTTTCTTGTTCGGAGGTACAATTATTATATGGGTATATCTAAGAGTTTGAAATTCTGCAAGAACCCGAGACGTTTCTTGTTCCCAATTTCCACTATACTTGTTTCATTAACCGGAGGAAATTGGGTTAATCGGACCTGAACACCCCTCGAAAAATTTGAACGAAACCGTTGAATAATTTGCATAATTGAGAAGCGAGTTTTTTTCTTTCTTAAACTCAGCTTTCATAATTGAGTGCAGTCCTGCTTGAATTTCATCCTCAAATTATATCATAAGAATTCATAATCGGAATTACAGGTAGCCTAAGCTAAATTGAAAAAATTTCGTGTAATAAAAAAAAATTATTGAAAATAAATTCAGAATATTTTCTTTCTCATTCGTTGCGGAGACTCGCGACCGGGTCTGGAAACGGAGGTAGTTTATCGCAGCGGAAATCACCATCTTGCCCAGACAGACAAGAGCTGCTTGCTAGAATCTAGGCAAAGTGGAAATCACTCCGGATGTGATGTAATTGCGAACGCGACCATTGAAGCCTCATATCCGTTTCGTCCTCTCCATCGAACCAAACCGTGTATAGCACGTATAGATTCTGTCGTCTAGAAAAGTTCGGACGATTTCATCTTCGTCGGTGATTATTTTCCCGGTTATAACTATTCAGCAGAAATTTAATACTAATGAATAAATAGGAAATTTGATACTGACTCGGATTGAGCCAGTTAAACCGAAGAAACGCGAGGATATTGACAAACAAGCTCTTTGCGACTCCTGCAGACGCGATTTTACGGAGAAAATTTTATCCCCGCCGGGTACCTTGATGCTTGACTTCTCTGCTCCCTCTTTTTTCGCCCTTTTTTGCAGTCTTCCCTTCCCATTTCTAGCTTCATCTCACTTCAGCTTATCCTGCCCATCAGCAGCCCGCCGCACAGGCTTTTTCAATTTTTCACGAAACCAGTATCTAGATAGATGTCCCCTTATACTCCGAGATGTATATCTTGCGTGCGATTCTTTTACTTTTTAGCCCACATCCGCAATATTCTCACATAAGGCGCCCAGACGATAATCCGTATAATTTTTAATGAGCAAAGAAAGCTCGCGAGCTTCCTTTACTCATCGATCGATCGAGATGGAAAAAAATTTCACCTGTTGAGGAGATCGCGGTGTTCAAAAAAACAAAACTCTAGGATCAGAGTCCTTTTTGAGATGATCCTAATATCGATTATACGTAAAGATAGCTTCGGGTTAAGAAGGGGAGGTTTTATCGAGGGTGGGATAAAATACGAAACACCATCCTTCTTGCAAAAAATACCAAAAGAAACCTGGAGCTGTTTTCTGTATGATTTAGAACTCCCTAGTTTGTTCTTTCATCAGGATAATGTTGTGAAACAGGAAATCTAATTACCGTATGACTTGCGAGATAATAAATTCTGGGTTTTTATAATCGAAATCATCTTCAAGGATGATTTTCCTGCGGAATTAACCCTCCAACAAATTGCTGTCTCGGTGCATCACACGTTATGTTAATGAAAATGATCAAGGACTTAGTTTTAGAGTGTAATGGTGGCTTAGCGAGAGGGTTGAGGACAGGAGAGAGGATATGTATATTACGTGAACGTGCATATAAACGGATCGCGAACTTCGACGCGTGCGCAATTTTCCGTAGGTGATAATCCGGGGCCAGTGAACGATCATTATTAACCAAAGTGTCGAGGATTTCGGAAATTGCCTTAATAACGATTCCAGTTAATTGTTCCACTTACACAGCCCGATACCTGCGCGTTATATCGAACCTTTCAATTTCCCAAATTCTCGCATATTCTTCACTCCATTAGCTCGCTATTCGTCAAATTTCTAAACTGCCTAACTAGATTAACCGGAATCTCAACAAGCGGAATATAACCCGCTTCGATAACTCGACCTACCTCTCAGATCTAAAAAAAAAAACCATATTCGATCAAGAGGAAACTTTACCCAACTCTCGAGACAACGTATCGCTACAAGATGAACCGAACCCCATGAAACTTCTGCTTCTCATATCGTTCGCGTATTATCGACGTAACGTGGACGTGTGTGTGGCCATAATAGATGTTGCACCGGACATGCTGCGGGATGCTGATGGCCTCCTGTTCGGCAGGGCAACAAGTCATAAAGGGAAATCTGCGCTTGACGGGATCCCATGATTCAATGGTTTGTCCAATGCCATGGACCACCGTCAGCAGCCAATGTCTGGTCCATCTTCGGCGAACTATTAACCGCATGGTACTGCAGAATGAGAGTAATCGCTCGTTCGTTTCGATCGCAATTTTTCTTCTGATCAAAAAAGAAGAAAAAAAAGGAAAAAGAAAACGCGACTGTCCTGAAAAGTGGTATAATTTTTCTCAGCGCCGAGAATGGAGGAGTGAAAAATAGGGGAATTTCATTCTCGCTAAACTCTATTATTTACTCAAAAAATTGATTTCATCCCACTTTCAAATGGTTCGTGCCAGTCGAAGTAAATGGAGTGTCGCGTTTCGAATCGTAAATTCTCTCGTCGAAGAGCTTTGACGGTGATGGTGGGTGTTCTCGCGAGCTAACTTACGTTATCCTCGCCAAGCCCCACAGAGTAACCTGGTGGCTGTAACCTTTTGTTGTTAAGTTTACGGCATCTCTCCTTTTTATTTCTGTTTTTTTTTATTTTTATTTTTGCTTTACTTTATCTTTTTTCTTTTTTTTCTTTTTGTTTTTCTCTCGTGGCCGTTTTCTCTAAAGAAGAGAATTTTACCTCCGGTACGACATTCCTTTATACTATTTCTATCGGTAAATAGAAGTAGATATGTTAGGTAATAGAATGTCCCAAGCTCCGTTCGTTTCCTTGGGTAGCTGTAGTAGATTCGCTCGAGAAATTTTTATTCCTTACTAAAAGCTGAGGACAGCGGCGGTTTTAATCTTGGCAAATGGATCTAGCCGGTGGACTTACCCGCTACACTGTCTTTAAAGAGGAAAATATTTCAGTTAACTCTCTCGTGTATCACTTTTGTCTACTGCGACGAAGCAGTAGACGTGGGACGCGCGAATCGATAGGCTAGTCTGGATTAACGAGCAACGGTATAAATCTCCCGAATTATTGATGCCGGAATAAATGAGTGGCTGCTCTACGAATGCCAAAAAAAATACTTTTTTAACCCGTTTAAATGCGTGCGGGGATTAAATTGGAGACCTAAATTGAACAGACGCTGCAGCTAAATTGCTCCTCTAATTATTATACAGTTCTGAACGACTGCCCAAATTGCTCAAAAATCCTCCTCCGCGGATTACGGCTAATTGCACGTAATTATTACCGTAGTTACGGAAAAATATCGAAGCTAGGTGAACGCACGTATGGTACGGCGGAAAAACGGTGGTTCCTTTTTTTTCTTTTCGAAACGCCACTTTCATCGAATGTAAAGAAAATCCGAAATCAATTTCTTATGATTTCGGTTAAATCGTTCGCCTGGACCCTCCTGTACGTTGAAATTTCCGCTCCGAGTCACAAAGAGTTTCATTTCGAATCGAACATTGTTCGTCTCTGTATACCCGGCGTTGAGTAGGTGCCGTTAATTTCCGGTTCATGTCAATGCCTTAAGATTCTTATCTGCTTTGTTATCGGCCGTTGCACTCGATTTTAAGAAATCTACAAAATTCGAGCCGAATCGAGGTAAAATGAAAAATCGTGTTCAGAAAGAGGCATTTTTTTTTTTTGAAAATAATTCATTTTTTCAGAGAACAAATCGAACCGGTTCATTCATTGATAAATCGAGACGTATCGACGTGTCTTTCGATAGCGCACGATCAAGCGAGAGAAAAGTGGCGCACAATCCGCATTGCCGAAGGAAGGAGGGACCCTTTCTTTTTTCCATCGCGAAAAATTGGAAAATATTCGCTTTTAGGGGTACGGGTATTCCCTCGGTTTAAAAACGGAGCTATAAAAGGCGGTGAAAAAATTCGAACATTACATATAGTGACCCACTTTCCGCGTACAACATCCCTCAGGAGGTACCAGCCAATGATGAATAGAATGTGCTTTTAATTTATTCATGACGGACGCTTAGGGGCCATTCTGGGAAAAGTATTCGATACCTTACGCCCTGCCGGTTTTTCCGAGTTTTCCTAAATTCTGGAATTCGATATCGGTGCGTAGATGACGCGCAAGCTGACTCGCTTCTTTCTCCTTCTTCCTTGCTTTCTTATTTTCTTTACGAGACGATCGATGGCGAGCAATTTATGGTATGATTAGATTAGAACTCCTCGTGATCACCGGAGACTGATGGTCACTAAAAGAACTCAGATTTCCTCCTCCGCATCCTCCGACAGATTTATCTTTCGTTAGGTACTATAATCCGAAGAATCGTAAGCTAATGGGGATGATTTACTGAAGAGGGAAAGGAACGGCAAACTTGCAAAACGGTTGGAGAACGAATAGAAGAATTTACCGAAGTTGAAAATCGGAAGGAATTGGGGGCCGGAATTCCATGGCTCAATGGAAACCGTACTTCAACTCTCGTCTCATGACTATATACCGAAAATATACCCCGAAGAGATTATTGAGCAGATATCACTCGCCGTGGTCATTATACCGGATCGAATTTATCTTCGTCAATCTTTTTTTACCAAATTTCTTTCAATTTTTATTTCCCTTCCAGAGGGAAGTTTCAAGAATCAAATATACTTTGGTCAAAGTTTTAATTTGACGACTTATTACTTCGGTCAACGATCGCATTTTGAATTCAGGTGTTTTTTAAACTTCTTTTAAAAAAAAATTTCCTTGATTTATTCCGCCGACACTTGTGTCCCTCCCGACTCCCACGCTCTTGTTTACTCTGTTTTCTATTCTATACTCGAGTTTGTTCAAAATTTTCGCGAGAAAACTTTCCTCCTTCTGGTTCCACTAACGGGAAGTAACCCCCCGCAGTTTTTCATACGCCATAATTCATGCGGAGTACAAATAGGGGGATGCTCGCCTCCTTCTCGCTCTTTTTTCTCCCCTGTCGCAACAAGCGGTCGACTTTACTTTTCATCTCGATAAAATTAACGACAAATTGAAGACTCTGTGAGTAATTTGAAATTTCCTCATACGAAACTATTCGGAAATAAGAGAGAAACAATCGAAATTTCTCAGTCACGGCTGGTCATTTTTAACTATAGACGCAGCTTCGAGTTTTTACAAAAGTTCAGAAGTCGCGTTGCCTCCGTTCCGTGACATATTACGGTTCCTGGATCGACAAAGAGCGGGGTCGCGTTAATACTATGGAATTGGACAGAGTTGCTAGGAAATGGCTCGAACATTCACTCGGACTTGTGGTCAGCGTTGCTGTGGCCCTGGAAGAGCTGGGCTTGTAAAAGGAACCACGTCGATCGGCACCGCGACACCTTGACCCTCGTCAACGCGTCCGACCAGCCCTGACAGCTACTGGTAAAAACTAACTCAGGTCTCATTAAATATAGAGGCAACGTCATATCTCATACCTTACGACGTTAGTTCCTTTCGAGTATGGCAGGATCCCGATAGATTTTACCTTATTTCTATCGGGAATCCCGCTGCTCGAAACTAACTCCTGGGTACCTACACTAATTGCTAATCTTCTTCGAGCCGGTGTTCCGATACCCAAATTAACCACCTCTCGCATCTGCTTCACCTCTGACCTCTGAAATTGGTTTCGATACCTGAATGGTAACGATCCTTGATGCCATGCGGAGTAGCAATTTATCTATTGATTATTTTCAGTTTCTGATATCTAATTTAGTTCAACGTGAAATGAGGGAGACGTTGGATTGATTATTGTTTTACGATCGGACGGAACGAGCGAGGAGATAAATTTTTAAGAGAAACGTAGATGAAAAGGACCTTGTAGAATTTTTACAGATACCACCCCATGTTCTACTCTCATCTCTTAATCTCGCGATTTCTCCAATTACAAAATCCGTCTAGAATACAAGAAAATAGAATGTTTATTCGAGCCTCCGGAAACAGGGTATCAATCGACGTATCCGCGTTTTCCTTTCATTTACGGAATCGTATATCAAATCTTCGGATGAATCCTCTTCGGAAACAAACTTCACGTATTTTCTTAAGATTGTAAAAAAAGTCAAACGACTCATCTATTATCCTGTCGAGAATGATCAGAATCGTCTCTTCGTTCATCGAAGTATCTAAAATTCCGAAGGGTACATCGCCGCTGTCCGAATCGTACATTTTCCGGTCTGTCATTTTCCCGAATACAAACCAAAAAAGAAAAAAAAAATGGGTGAATTCCAAAATTTACGGTGGGACAAAAAATTGATTGCTAAAGCATTTTTTACACCAGATAGGTATCAAAAAGTTGTATTACACCGGCGTGGCCCGGTGTAAAGTAATCAACAACGGACAGCCAGGTCCACAGATACCATCACCGCAGAACCCATTCATCTTCCGATTATAGCAATCAGCATCCCGCTTTGGATAAGCCGTGGTTGGTGCTGGCTCGAGGATCCATCTACCACCTACCACCGTCTGTAATCTATGATCGATGATCTACCACCTGCGTTTCGGTGGAATTTCGATCTACCATTGAAACTCGTGTCTGTTTATATAATACGCGTGAATATATATGTGTATATACTATATAAATCTGCGTGAATGTAGAATCAATCATATTTCTGTATAATATCGTCGAATGAATGGTAAAACGAAGATAAAATAATGTAGTCAAAGATTGGTGCGATCCAGGGCGATGAAGAAGCTTGCAATTAGTTGGAGCTGGTATATGGTAGTGAAAAGGTGGCAAGGAGAAATTATAATCAGCGCATAGTGGTGATAAATAATAGTTGCGGGTTAGCAGCACATACAAGAGCGTTAATTCCTCTGGTGCATTAAAACTTGTAATTAAAACACACACACTCGTAATCAAGCGCTGAAAGCTCTGGAAATAAGTCGTCTAGCTATATGTAGCCGTGATGCACTTCGGTCCATATTGCAGGACCGCGATCTTGTTAGGCAACTAATTCTGAAGACAAACTATGGTAACTGACAGCCACGTCGAAACTGCGTTTAGTTTAATTAAAGGGTGAAATTCCGACCGAGTTTAACCCCTTGAATCCCGATATCGACCCAACTTTCAGGTCAATATCAATTGACAATTTCGATTGAGGAGAGGTTCGACTGCTCTCGCCTTTCGCTCAGAATACTGCGATTCTTATACGGAATACATTTCATCGTTACTGTTTCGAGAAAGACAGGAGAAACGAGCTTTTCCCCAGCTTCCAATTCTTCACGAAATTCGAAACTCTTTTTTAGATAATATCAAAATTATTGATCATCAATTGAATTCGATTACTAATTCTGATATTGACCGTCCGATCGGACCATAGGCGGATCTCATTTCTGCAGTTCTTGATAATTCCGTATGTATATTGGTATTGCACAGCGTGCGTTTCGATTTCGCTCTTTCCTCGATCCGTTGTCTCCAGCTTTACTTCCTGAACGCTAGATACACGTCTTCCAATCTATTCCTTCGACACGGAAAGGATGAAGATTCTAGCTTGTTTATATACTTATGCGTTTTCTCGCGAATCTAGGGGATCTAGGGGATTTAAACGACGTAGGGGATCCAGTGCGCGAAGCCAAGGTGGCAATAGAAAAAGCTATCGAGTCCCTTCATGATCAGATATTGTAAAGATACCCCATGGAAACACTGGCTGAAAGCCTTGCGCTGCCTAACGATATTTAATCTTCATTCATCGTTTATTTATGCAAAATTGTTAGATTCGAAATTGTACCTTTGAACTGTGTAGATGAATTTGTGCCTGAAGAAAACTGACTGCAATTCGGCAGTATAATTTAGCACTATATTTGCAAATTGCCATATCTCGCTTATTATTAGTTAGGTGAATTTCGTTTACTTCCGAAAAATCATTTCTCTATAACAATAAGTAGACTCTAAATGTTTCAAGTTTAATTTCAGTACCCACCTAACCCCAACCGGTCGTCTTTCATTAGCCTACACCTGGTACAGGTAATTGGAGTACAAATTGGGAAATTTAAACTCGATCGAATTTATTCAGAGTTTTAATTGCTCTGCAGAGTAATTATTTACAATATGCAATTTAAATCGATCCTTTGAAACGGAATATTATACCATAGGAAAATTGAGCCTCCGTTGTTTGATTTCCTGAATGATTTCATCATTTTTCATTTCCATTTTCGTTTTTTCTTTTTTTCCTTTTACGCAATATACCGTGAACGCGGATCGGCAGGGGTTGTCGGATTTGTAAAGCTCGGAGCATGTATGAGGCGTCGAAAATCCTGAAATTTCGAAAAGCCACCTGGCCAGAAACTGGAAGCGGACTAATCCAATTAAGCCAAAATTCAGGTTCAAGTTTCCACGCGGGTTACGTGTTTGAGAGTTAATTGTCGGCGGGTCATGGGCTCCTGATTGGCCGAGGTACCCCCACGTTCGACGAAAACTCATTGACGGGCCCCGGCTAAAGGCAAAACGATGCGAAGCGAATGGGATGATTTCCCAGGAGGGGAGTCTCCGCACACTCTTTGCCGACGATCCCGTGTCAACTACCCTTCTGCGAAACCCTCGCCACCGACCATACCATACTATCCTCATCGCTATCGGCCACCCTGGCACAGCTTCCCTTCAAACTTCCTGTTAAATTGGCTAGCCATAACCTCTTATCGGCACATACAACCTTGACTTTCCACCCGTCACAACTTTCTGACAAAGGGGACCCCATCGGGCCCAAAAGTTGTCTCTGCATCTGATAGAGTGGCTCGTTCTCTCGAAGAGAGAAGCGATCGAGTATACGGCTGTAGGCTGTAATGTTTCATCGATATGCTTAAAGAATCGAGAATCAGAAATAGGTGGAATCCAGGAAGCGTTGGATCGCGAGGTTTGAAAGGGCTCGAAATTGAAGCATCGTGAGAAATTTAGTGTTTCTAATAACGTAGAAATGGACCGACGGTGATCAGACGAAGTCCGAGATCTCTAGGAAATGAGTAGATAAATCCGTGGTGGTAATACGCGGTGAGGAGGCGCTAGCAAATGAGCATCCGATTCCCTGTAATCGCCTTATGACATGTCAACGAAATCCGAGCTAAGCGAGAAGGAAACTTTATTTATTTTTATAAACGATTGATCAGACTTTATTAAAGTCATCTTCGAGGATGACTGATTGAATCTTCAGAAAAAAATCGTTTGAGTAACATCGAGTGATAAATTAATTATGGGTCGAATAATGATTTTGGGATTTTATACGTAATTCGAAATAGTATGACACCGTTGGTAGATATTCGTATCTGTAGTTGACTGACGGATTTTTAACGGCATGGTAATGTGAATGGATTTTTTGATTCGAATCGCAATGGTAATTTCGAATCGTTTGATAATATTATCGTATCCAGAGAACGAGGTATTATGCGGGAGCAAATAGAGGGGAGCACCTTTCCCTATTATATGAATGCAGCAGGGTGGCCATTTGAGCTTACGACCAGCTAAGACCATGACCATTCGTTGATAGTATCGTTATAGTCAGAAAAGATCAAGGCGTCGTTGTATAGCGGGACTTAGTACATATCGCATAATTCTTACACCTCGTTCAGTACTTTTATCTGACAACCCCTGAAACGAGGATATCGCAGGAAATAGTTAGGCAATAAATTATCAAAAAAAGAACAGGTAAGATGATAGAAATCTCTAATTATCCAATGATCATTATCATAGCTGTTATCCCAAAAAAACTCTTCCAACGGCGTACATCGCATTTGAACTTTTCAGATTTTTGATACTTTTTGGATATCATCTGTAGTTTGATTAGTAGGCTATTTTTACCTATTGTTAATTCAAAAGCGTCGATTACCATTAATACTATTCTTAAGATAGGAAGAAGTTCTGAAGCTTTTTTCGCAGATACCGTTTACGAGAATTAAACAATTTCGCGTACGTTGAATCGATGTTCAAGTATCAATTTAGCCATAAGAGGGCATGAACTTTTATCAGATACACCTAGATTCGTGAATTTGATATCATTTTTAACAGGGATTGTATAGTAGCTCGCATTTCTTTGTATTGTGATATTCTAGCGAATATTTTGCAGTCGATTTTATGTCTCGCCTCGTGTTTCTATAATTCAAATGTCAGCAAGATTGTATAATAAGAAATAAGGGGAAGAATGGGAAGAATGGGGTCTTGGGGAACGTGACTGAAATCCTACGCTGCACTATTATAAATTCGATCACCCTTCTATCTATGCGATGCGATGATTCGTTGAAGGAAATCGAAACGGGTTGTGCCTACGGCTAACCATCTCTCATCACCGTTTCTACTGCAGCTTAAAATAAATCTTACCTTCGTCTTTTATACGCTTCGAAAAATCTGAAATATTCATCTCACGGACCGATCAAATTATACCGTCGATATCGCGGAGTGCCACCCCACAGCCTCGCATCGCCATCCCTTGTCCCTTGTTCGCCCATCTGGTGACGGTGGTGCAAGGGACTGCTGGCTCTCTTGGGGCAGCTCCTAGGGACCGCGCGTACCCCTAGATCGTCGTAAACCTCGCCTTGCGTTGATTCGGACATCGAGGAATACGGGGATACGAAAGGACGAAGAATTTCCTGATCGAAATGGTGGTTTATGCCTAGTGCGTAAAGTCCTGACGCTGGCTGGCTCAGCCGCGCCAAGAATCGTAAACTTGACGAAAAAGGAACTAAATATTTAAAAAAGAAAGAAACCTTCGAGGACACTCGAATGTGTCATACATTTTTCATTTTTATTCTATATTTTTCATATTTAAACCTCTGCTCGATAACCGGGGGTAGAATCGGGTACCTTATTCGAATACCAGTCACTTTTATCAGAGCTCGATTGAGCAGCGTCTACGTGATTTGAATCACTGATTTAGATCAAAAGGTTCTTTCCAAACCGCTCGAGCTTCATTAATTTTCGTTTCTCATTTCTCCAATGATCTATCATACAATCCTTCAAATTGGGCTTTTTTTTGTGTCTGATTTAAAATTATAGAGACTGTGTTACGCAGAAATTTTCGAAATTGGTTGGACTGTTCCAAACGTTTTCAGATATAGCAGAATTTTGTCCTTCTTTTTCTTTTCTTGATACTTCATTCTCGAACGAAGTACGGGCGTATTATAAAGTTACTGAACAGAATCAATTAAAAGTTATTTATATTTTGCGTGAAGGTGTGTAGTGCGAAATTGAAGTGAATCTTAAAAATCCATAATACGTGGTACACCCCACTTTAGGAAAGTGTCAAAAGTTACCAGAATTAAGAATCTATTGAAACTTCTTTCCATTTTATCGATAAAGTTTTACCTTGAAATGAATTTTGATCATGTATAAGACAAGTTATCACACATGCCTCGCATACAAAATACATATTTTGGTAAAACAACTCCGGGAGCTAAAGTTGAAGAACAAAAAAAAAGAAAAAAAAATACTGAGACTCCTCGAAGTAGCTTATAAAAAATTTTCCACCCTATTCCATTGGTTGAATTCCATTTATTTCATCGCTGTACGTTTCTGGATTAATCCAAACGATACACCTGAGAATTATAAATCATAAATTCTTCCGAGAACATTTCTAAAAATATTTTATGATTTCAGGTTACGGAAGCGTGGTACCAAAGACGATATGGGGAAGACTGATCACCATAATCTACGCCCTGGCCGGAATACCATTGCTCCTGGTCTACCTCAGCACCGTGGGCGACGTATTAGCCCGAAGTTTCCGTCGTCTATACGGCAGACTTTGCAGACCTCGGAATTGCACCCGAAAACCAACCAAGGCTTACCACAATCACGTCGATTCAAAATCCCCGAGTAATTATTACCCCAGCAAAGACAGCTCCTGCGACGACTTAGGCAGAGCCGGAAGCGTCGTTCTCCTAGACTGCGGAAGCGAGGGTCTTCAAGCAGCCTCTTCATCCACGGCTCTAGATCCAACCAGCAAAGGACACCATCATTCGTTTCATCACCGAGCACCTTGTCCAAAGGCCGTGAAAATCCCTATAACTTTATGTCTGCTGATAATAATCGCCTATATTTGCGGTGGGGCTGTTCTCTTCAACAGACTAGAGGGATGGACCCTTTTGGAGAGCAGCTACTTCTGCTTTACTAGCCTAGGCACGATAGGATTCGGCGACTTAGTGCCGGGAGGAGCGGCCGCACCATCGGCAACTCTCGAGGAACTTTCGCTCTGCGCTTGTTCCTTGTATATCTTACTGGGTATGGGGCTGATCGCTATGTGTTTCAACCTGGTGCAAGAACAGGTTCTTCACTTGGTCCGTGCGGTTGGTAAATTTTGCGGTATGGGTGGAAGCGGATCTTCCGGTACCGAGGCCTCGGATTGTCGAGGCGGTCCAACGGGCACCGATGAAGAAGGTATTCCGATGTCAGTGGTATCCGCGGCGTCCTGACACCCCCGTGGTGCGGGGGATGGGAAATTAGCCCCCGCAGCACTGTCTCACTCACACAACCACAACACCCTCTCGCATATCTCTCAGAGCAAAAGACCCGCGCCTTCGCCGGGTCACCACTCTTTACCCAGGAAAAAAATCGGCATGAACGACTGCCGGACTAATTCACATTTCCAGAGAGGACAACCCATGAGGAGATCCGGGGGGCCTGGGATTTCGCCTGACGATGGACCAGGACATTTCGAATATTTCGTTCCGCGGAGTGTCAGCGAATTCAATCTCGCCGCTGCTGTTTCTGATATCGCGGTTCCTCCGCCACCGGCCTCCGTCCTAAGGCCAGCTTCGGCAACATCGGCGTTAAGGACTCCTGGGACTCAGGTTAACCGAATGACGGATGCTATGAACGCGGCTAAAAGCCGTGAAAAAATGGTAACTTTCGAAGATGAGGGAACTTCCAACGTCGGAGCTACTCCGACGAGGAAAAATCTCACCGCTCTAGGCGATGTGTTTATGTGACGCAGCCCTGGCTGAGGGTATCGCACCTCATCGCTCACCTCACTCGATCTACAGACAAATTTCGCCGAGGAATCACAGCTCCACTTTTAAATAAATAAAAGTTCTCTGGTTCTCGGATGTGAAAGATATTGTTCAACGGAAAAGTGAATTTAAATACGAACTTTTTTATACGATTGTGAAAATTTGAGGTGAACCGTGAATCGTTGAAGATCGCGGGAAGTGCGTTGAGTTCGTGGTTTCTATCTTTTCTTCTTTTCTTTTATTTTCATTTTTTTCTTCTTTTTCGAGACAACTTTATTTTGAGATGGATACGTCGTTATTCCGGTCCAGAAGACGGTGGAAAAGTCGCGAAGAATTTCGGCGTGAAACAGTTATATGAAAGGATTGTATAAAGAGTGAAACGTTTAAGGGTAGTTTTACTATTTTCCTACGAGTAGAAAGGCTGGACTCGATACGCGGTCGAGCCGAGAAAAAAGAGAAGACATTGTACGATGAAAATAGTAACGCACAAAAAAAGTATAAAAAGACAAACTAACCCAAATCCAATATGTAAATAAAAATTCCATTTATTCCATCTATAATAATCGAGAATTTTCATCGGATCAATCATATACCTACTTTATCGCGCTGAAAGACAAGAGTATATGATAATCGATCGATTCGTACAAAATCGCCCGACATCGTTCGGGTTTTTGGTGATTTTATACACACGTGTATGAAAATGAAAAATTAACTTCTGTAACTGTGTTAAATAAAAATCCTAAAGATTTATTATAACAGCTGAGGAATAATCAAAAAAAAAAAAGGAAATTAAGAGGAAAAGAATGATAACCCGACAAGCAACGACGTCTGCGGATAAATGAAAAAAAAAATGAAAAAATAATGAAACCACGACCAAAGCTCGGAAATTTTTGCCCATTTTAGCTTCGCGGTAGGATAACCGTAACCCCGTTAAAGTTTACTTGTTTAAAGTACAAAGCTTTAACAAAAGTGGACAACAAATCGGTGTACGGGACAGCGAACAAAAGTATCGTTTGACCGTTAAATGAAATGACCGTTTTATTTTTATATTCTTCCCTCGAACAGCGCTTTGTTCGTTCCCTCTCTTTCCTTTAATTTTTTGTTTTTTTTCGGTTCATTTTGTTTCTCTGATAAAATGAGGTAAAAAAGGGTAGGGAAAAAAAATGATATCAGGAGGAGGCCATAGTTTGTTTTAACATCGGAAAATCTTATCCAAGGTAATTCAATAATAATCCCTTCAGAATTTCACCCTCCCGTACCTTTATTAATGAAATCTTTGCTGTTCATCTGTTTGTTCGAAACGTTTGTCTGTTTACCAGAGTGACTTCCTTCCTTCCACGGACATTAATTATAAATAATCAGAAAACAGCAGGGCGCTTTTCCCTCCGATATGAGGGTCGTTGTTCCTCTGGCCTTTGCCTTAAACGCCTTACCGGGTCTTAATTCGAAACTTACCCCCTCGCAACCTTCCTTTCAAACCATGGTCTCGTTTCTTGTTAATACCTTTCTCCTCCCCAACAATTTCTCCTTTTACTCGCCTTTTCGCCTCCTTTTTCATTCGATGTCTCTGTGTATTTACAATTAAAACACGGCCCTGGTTTGCTTTCAGATTATACCCGAAGTAGAGGAAAGACCGAGGGGCTAATCCTGATTACTCTGATTATTCGGATCTTAAGTAAAAAGTCGTGAAACAGTTTTCTTACTTTCGAATCAAACCGTAACTCATCTACAAAATTCTTCCCCCACCCCTAGAAAAAAAAAATAGATAAGATTCGACTATTCGTTCATCGGATAAAAATCGGGCTTAGAAAATATTCGCACACCGTCGTCATTTGGGTCATAACTTCACCGACGACACGCCGAATAGTTCCGTGTCGAGTTTGGACCAAATTTCTGGATAGAGAATAGTTTGTCGCATTCGTAGACGAATTACAAGTGATTCTGGTCTCGTTGGTACACGACTTGGCACTTACGCCGACCGCTAACGGTTTCCGTGAAATATCGATGGCTCGTGGAAGATCGCGAGCTGCGATATACCTAGAGTTGGAAAATTTATATGGGCCGAAGAAAAATGAGGGAATAGGGACAAATTTTTCTATCCTATAATTTGATTCTGAATCATTCGATCGACTTCATCTATGAAACTATGTGATGATTATAATTTCGTGAGATAAATTTCATCGCTGGAGCCTGCTAACGCGATGAAATCTTTCGTATCTGTAGAAACTTTTTTTAATTCTTCCCAGGAGGTTTTCTTTTTTCTGCCGGAAACGAGATAAAAAAAAAATAGAGAGAGAAGGAAAGAAAGAAATAAAAAGACGGGTTACCGGAATGGCCAGAGACCAAAAGATGCCCGAGACCAAGTTGGGTCACGGAGACGTGAGATAACCGAAAAAGCTCGGGAGGTAAACTTGACAAACAACTTTTCGCTAGCCTTTATTTCCCGGCTCTCTTTCATCATCGGCCAACAGAAAAAAAAAAGAAAAAAAAAAACGAAAACGAAAAAAAACGGAACCGTAGCCTAACCAACATGCGACTCGTATCGGTGGTTCCGAGTCAAAGAATTTCGCGAGATGAACAATTTCGGAATGATGAGAAAAAAGAAGAAGGAGCAAAAAATAAAAAATATGAAAGAAAGTGAAAGAAAAAACAAAAAAGAACGTTTCGATAATTTGCCATACCGGTCTTTGATTCATATTCTTTGATGAAAGAAGCGTATATGAATCAGAAGCAATTTGTTAAGAAATAAAGAAAGAAAGGAAAATCGTTGAAAATTTTTTTTCCGGGGGTTCTGTAAAGGGAAAAGATTTCTGAAATCCCTCGGAAACGTGAAACGGGGGGGTGGGAGATATGTTCCCTCAACAAAACATAGGATATCGCTCATAAATACGACCCTCCTTATCTTCGGTGTCATTCTTAAAGCAGTTACGCATTATTCGTAGTACTACGGTATAAGCACTACGGTATGATACGCACCGAGGGCCAGCCACCCATAAACCGTGGACCTTTACACTCAAACTTTACCAACAGAATGGAAATTTCAACTTCTATTTCACGCGTTATGCCCGTGTCCTCCGCGGTGATTAGGCACAGGTCGTTAGCGGTAGGGCTTAGCATACAGAGTTATTATCCACTTTTATATACCCACCTCTCGCTACCCACCTTTTCCTACATTTATATATATATACCTACTCGTTTCACGTAACGCCGAGCAAACCGACTGCGAGAGAGTGCGAACGCGGAAAAACCAGGGCACGAATGAAGTAAACGAAAATCTCTGATTTAGGCAGTTTCGCAACATCAAAAGTGTATAGTCGGCTTTGGATTAAACACCCTCGAACGAACGTGAGAATCAGAGGTTTTTTTTTTTTCTTTTCTTTTTTTTTTAATAAGGGACATCGCTTTCGAATTCCATTTCAACGGGACGAGGATATGGGAATCGGATTCACCTCCGAAACTCGACGTCGTACAGCGTCAAAGTTTATCGTTTCTGAGGTGACGAGGTGACGAGGTGACGCCATACCACACCGTCGCCTAGTCACCACCGAAAAGTTACTCGCAGGTGAAGAGAGAAGAAACCCCTCGGTATATCCGAGTTGTCTCGGGGTGTGGTAAACGCGTTCAAAATATCACGACCCAAACTTTTTTACGGGTATCATCCCTGCCGTGCCGGGCCAGCTGGGTCACCCTTGGGACACCTGCACCAACTACGCAAGGGAAAACCTTTCGCTTCGGGAAACCGCCGAAAGGATAGACCAAGGGTTAATATAACTTCTGGGACACCTAGCCGACCGGTAAAAATATAATTTACGAGCTGAAATTTTTTTTCGTTTAACGGAAGACCGCGTGACATCCTTCGAGAGCGATCTTTTTTTTTCTCTTTCATTTTTATTACATTTTTGGCACGTCGCGAATTTTCTCTCCTCGCAATTCTGCCGCTCCTTATCAGATTCAGAAATTCTACGACTAAGGAACCGCGAGCTATACGTATATGAGGATCAGAAGTGAAATGGGGGAAAACTGCTCAAGGCATTTATGGGGGTGTTTTATATGAAATTTTTGCGAACTAGTCACGGACGAGGCATTGCAGTGTATAGGATCGCATCGGCACGGGATCTAGGGAACCTTTTGATAGAATCTCAAGCATTGGAATTAAATCAAGATCCACCCGATCCTCACCCCCAGTCGACTTTTCCTTCGCCACTTCTTCGACATTCTCTTTAAGTGCTTGGAACTCAAGAAGTACTCCGGAACGGTTTGGTTTTCACGCTTTCCCTAGACACACGTACACGTATGTACGTACTTCTTCGATTCTCTGAACTGACTATTCTACGCAATTTTTTTTCTCGAACACTTTCCGAAATCCGAAGAGAAATTTGACGGCACGTTATTAGAATTTGAAAATTCTTAAGATTGAAAAAAAGGAAGACTTTCGGTGGAGGAAAATTTCGAGCTTTCGTCGGTTTTCTTCTATTTTTTTTTTTTTCTTTTCAATCAATTGGGAAGCGAGCGATGCGAACTCCTTGTTGGCGAGTGTGATACCAATCTCGGGCTTTAGGTGTTACTATGAAATAAGGAATATGGATGGACCGCAAATGCAGTGTAAGAAAATGAAGAACTCCGTGTTTTTACATCGCCAGGTGAAGTGAATGTGCGCCTGAGTTGTGGAAAATGATGTATAAAATGAAGATGAAGATGAATAAAAAAAAATGAATTAAAATCGTGATTAATGTTGATAAAGCCAAAAATTTGGCGTGTCGGATAGTGAATAAAATGTAAATTATTCTTAATAGGATAATACGAACAATTGTAATTAAAAAAAGCATCTAAAATTAGTGTGTACCTTACCTATAAGGGACTGTGTTGCCAAAAAATGTTTCAATATAAAAAAAAAAAATTATGTGAATTCTAAGCAGGTCGTTAATAAAATAAGATGTAATTATGTCTACCTATTAACTGAGTATAGGGTGCAATATTTTACTTCGTAATCAAAAAAAAGAGAAAAAAAAAGAGAAAAAAAGAAAAAAATGGAAAAAATAAAAAAAATGAAATGAAGGAAGAAGAAAAAAAAAGAAAAAAAACTCATGAATATAAATAAATAAATAAATAAATAAATAATTGAAAAATTACGTGGCGAATAGGTGCCGCTGCCACTTTTCTTATTATATTGCACGTATATATATGTATATATATATATATATTATATTATCTAAATTTTTTCAAATTCCTCAAACATTCCGGGGGCGGCGGCCCCTAGTCGCCGTTTTATCGAATCAAATCAATGTTATAGCTCGTAATAAAATAATGTTAAAAAAAATATTAAAATTTGTCCGATTTTTAAACCCTAATGTTAAGAGAATTTGTAACTGAATATAGTATATAAATATATTATACACCACGTTTAAATGTCGGACATGAATGAAAATCATAATCTGTACCTACAAAGAAGAAAAAACAAAGAACAAAGAGAAAAAAAAAATACAAAAATTAAAAAGAAGTTAAACGAAGGGAGGGAAAGAAAAACAAAAAAAAAAATTTTTTTTTGACGTGTAACGAAAGAGAGAGAAAAAAAAAGAAAGAATAAAATATGAAGACAAAGTGAATAAATTGAAGAGAAAAAATTGTTAATTAATTGTTACGAATTCCACTAATTTTACTATACATTTATTGGAATCGTCTGTTATTGTTTATCATCTTCGTTATTATCGGAATATCATTTATATCTATCATCATTATATTATCATATTATTATTATTATCATCACTGTCATCATTATTGCCATATTGTTATTATTGTTGGAGAATGTAAGAGATAAAATACACGTTTCCCTATTAAAATTCGTCACTAATTGTCGATCGATTCAACCCTTGTAATTAATTATTTAATAGCTCGCTATTGTGAAGTGAGGTTTCCCGTCATCGACAGATAAAATACATGATCATCGACACCCTTCGCCATTTGAAAATAGTAAAAAATTATCTCAATATTTTGTTAATTAATCCTTAACTATAACTTTGAATTCTAATGTTCATATAAATTTCAGCTCATTTTATTCCCCTCTAGAACTGACGAGGAACCCTCTTTTATCAAGGTTCTCCCGCAGCTGTGTGTACGATATAGTTCATCAACTTATCCAACCCTCCAGGAACCCAAAGTCCTTCCTGTCTCGGGGTTAGTCATTCCGTTTGATTAGGGAACCGAGACAATCGGCTGCTCCGAGCTGCGTCACCGAGGTACCGGGATGAAATTTCGAAGGCAGTCACCATTTTTACGATCTGATGTAACCGGCAGCGATGTAGAAAGACGGAGTAGGTACGCCGGAAAAGTCGAGGAGAGCATATAGAATTTTTATAGACTGTTCTATATTTGATAAGCCCTCATCCACGGCGCGGAGTAACGCCCCGTTGAATTAGTTCCGAGATACCGTTTTGCTACATATCCGAGAATAATGAAACAGTTATTGATACGGATAAGGATCGCTTCACACATCGGTGGAAGTCTCTGTGCTAATGATAATCGATGATAATACCACTTTTCAGCAAATTAACAAATTCCCAGTCGAGTTCATCCTGCGACGAAGATCTTCGGATCATCCAGACACGTTTTCCTCCCTAAAATGTGAAGAAGACTCGATGAATCAGTGCCACGTTCATTGAAACTCATTCATTCGTCATAATCAATGATAAGACCACTTTTCAGCAAATTAACAAACTCTCAGTCGAGTTCATCCTGCGACTAAGATCTTCGGAACATCGAGACACGTTTTGCAGGGCAAGAAGTGAGGAAACGGAATAACCGATGATCGCTTTTCCTCGCTAAAATCTGAAGAAGACTCGATGAATCAGTGCCACGTTCGTTGAAACTCATTCATTCGTTTGGTAAAATTCTAATCTTTTCTGGGTATGGATGACGATTTAGATGGCCATCCAAAATGGTCAGCGATAGAATGAAATTTCAACGAAATCGAGTGAACTCAAAATTCTTGGGATGTTTTCCTGGGAAAGTGGCATCCTTGGAGATCAGGGGACTTCGACGAATCGGAACTGGACGTTTCCAGGCCTTTTTGGACTACCCAACGTCGTACATTACGATCTTTCGTGAACGGAACTATGAGAGGAATTATTCACAGGGTACGTCAGTGCAGTAGACCATTTGGAGAAGAGGTGTGCCTCGGTTATGACAGCCAGTTATATTATGGATAGATAGATAGATGGGTCCATCATCTTTATTGAATCGTAAGACCAAATCACCGTCGACAATACTTTTAACGCACGTCATAAAAGGCACCGTAGGCCCTCAAGTTATCCGGTCTTCTCTCGCGTCTTTGCGGAGAAGTATCCTCGCGGCATAGACTGGCGATGAGAAGCATCTCTGGTCTGGGTTTATGGGAAGTTATCGAAACAATTGTCTCTTCTCGGATGGAAATCTCAAACACTCATCCCTATCGTAAGTATAACGGTCCCACAGTCCCACCCCATAAGAGTCGTTTTCCATGTGGAAGAGAAACAATAAAGTTTCAAGCAAATTCTGACTTCTCGTAGTTCGAGGTGGCAGTTTTTCAGTCTAATTCTTCCACGGCCACTTCTGACGATACTATGAGAGACTGCTGGGCTTCATAGACTAAAAAGCTAAGAAACGAAAGGCACCGTTTCCATATTCGACCAAAAATGATTTTTTCACTGCAAAACAAAACGGAAATTACGTATCTGTTAGATTTTGTTCTTCAGCTGACAATGAGCTCGACTCCTCTCATCTCATATTTTCCTCAGGAACCTTACGATGTTTGGCAAGCTCGTATGGATAAGTGATCTAGTAGGACCGAGAAGAAAGGAGACCTCGCTTCTTTCTTCTGGGAAAAACAGTTTTCCTCATTCTTTAGAGAAAGTACATTTAGTTTCATGCTGTTCCCAGAGTTGGTCAAACTTTTGACCGGATTCAGGAACAGCGTTACTGTTATAAAGCAAGAAGTTCTTGGACTGGAAACAAGACTGCTTATTGTTATAGCAAGTTTTAGATGAAGCTTGTTGCCCTTTTGATGCTGGCTGGCACCCAAGTGGTATGCCAATCGTCTAGAATCTACATCAACGGTGCTCCAGGTAGGTCCCTGCTTTAATTTACTCGACACAGAGGATCCTCGTGTAATGTCAAGCGAGCAGCATACCAATCGGACGGTGACTACCTCCTGCAATTATCTCCTGTGGGATATACATGCGTGAGTTTCATGCTATAGCTGAATAAACAGCCTCATAGAATCGCCTGCCTGAAATGTGGCTTTTCAAGAAACTTATCGCACTTTCGTATCTAGAAATTTGACCATTGAACAAGTATTCCGCGCTTTCCAAGTAAGAGAGATCAAATTTTTCTCGAGATTCTGGATCTGGGTAGTTCATCTTAGGTAGGGTAGAAAAATGGGGTTTTCTACGTCCCTCGGTATTAATTCAAAACAGATTTTCCTCTCGTCCCGTTTGAATAATTCTCATTTTCCTAGCGAAGTACTTATTCATGGAAAAATAAGAGGAATCAAAAGTGGTACTAAGAGAGGAGCATTATTTCCAGCCATTCTTCACAGTAAGCCAACCCCAGCTCTCTCGGTATGACGTATTTTTCAATTTCAAATCTGGATTCCGGACTGCCCGGCGGTCGAACTACTATTCATATGCAGACATAAAGACTCCGATATATTACTGGTTACACGTTGGACTCGTAGAAACTCCCGCAGCTTAACTATTGGCCATCTGTCACGGAAGAACTACTTTGCTATCAATTCCGGAAACTTTTATCCGTATATTTTTCTAGCCATTCTTAAAATCGCGGGCTGACATACTTTTTCGTAACTTTCCCGGATTTAGAAACGAGGTGACGAAGTGATATGGGAATTTTGCCAGCTTCTCATTTACCGGGGGACAAATATTTCCCTGCCTCACACAGCGTGTGTTTCGCTATGCGATATGAAATCTAGATTCATCATTCCGTATACCATTCCAACGGATTTGTATCTCGAAAATTAGATTCCCTACCGTTTCTACCTCAGATATGGGATACCAGTGAAAATATTCACGTTAATTGTTTTTAGACTCTTTTAGGAAAAACGTACCTAAGAAATATTTCGGAGAATATGTATCCTGATGGAATTCGAAATCGTTTTTTGTTTTTTGTTTTCTTTTTTCATAGATCTACCGAGACGTGGAAAATTGCAGTGTCCTCGTGCTTCCACTACGCACTAGTCCTTAACTTTATGTACTTGAATAATCCTCGACCAACTTTAATCGTATCCCGTTGGGAATAAATTAATTAATGAACTTTCATCGGTTGAAAACTAGTTTGATACGTAAAATGAAAATTTCTCGAAAGTTACACACTAACCGCTAGATTAGAACTTCTACGGAACAGAGCTTTCGTACTGACCAAGCCCAGGATTTAATCGAGTTAATAATCCAGTGATTATACTCGTCGGTGTATTCAACCCATGTCTTGCATCCACATCGCTAATCGATTGATAAATAACTAACGACCCGATTTTGTGGAAATATATGTATATGTAATTGTAAAACGATGTCACCGCATTTCGGGAAACAAATACTTCGAGGTATTTGTTCTACCAGTGTTAAATTTTCCCCCGTAAAATTGATCTTTCCATTCAACCAGTCCAAACACCTTGTAATGGAAAGTAAACCGGTTCAGTGATCTGCGAATATATCCAAAAAAGGAACAAGTATTACCGTGGAGACGCTTAAGACACCAGCATCACTTTTGTCTTTCTTTCTTCACGTCGATGCGTGAAAAAAATTTGATAAGACGTAAGTAAGTCATTTTTAGTATTCGGGATGATGTTGGTATACAATTATTTGATATTTGTGTATAAATATTTATATTCAATGTTATATAACCTTATAAAAAATATTAGGAATACACATCGGATTTCACGACCCGTTATTTAATTTTCTTGATTAATGACATCGCGATCAGTTTGTTCAATCGGGTGTTAAATTTTGATTGAATATTTCCCTCGCCAAATATCGACCGTTTCTTATGAAATAAATCCTTGGATTATCCCCGACGAAAATGAAAAGGAATTAGTTACCCCCCTTGTGTATTCATCACTTTAAGCTCTTACGTATTTTCGTTGATAACAAATAAAAACAAATATTCCGTCATCCTCGTACATTCAATTTTTTTTTTTTTTTTCAATTTTTTTATATATGTATATAATATCGTCCGAAAAATTCAATGACAAGGAATAAGTCTGGTGGGAACAAGTCTCGCTCGACTCATATTTCAGTACAGAGATCTTCCAGCCATGGAGTGAATAATATCTCTCGTAAATATAAAAGATTCCTCGAGAACATTATTTATACATTCCCTCAAGTTTTTTCCTCGTTTCATTCAAATGAAATAATCTCAACTTAACAACATCGATTTTACTCCGTATCACTATTCCTTAAGAATAATCGCTGTTTACCTAAATCGAGGATCAGTACGTCTCACACCTCGAAACAGCTCTGACCATAGTGCTCCGGAATTTCTGCTTGTGGATTAGAAAAATTGCTTAAAGAATAGAAAGTTTTGTGCAATAAAATTGATACACGAAGATCGGAACGGGATGAATAAGAAAACGCAAAAAAATTAATTCGCGAAATTCCCCGTGAATTAATATGCAAAGGTGTTTCCTCCGTGCAAATTATACCGATAAGAGTTACAAGCCTTTCCAAATGGTACATAAAACAGATCGGAAAAGGAATCATTTTTTCATTCCGCATATCAGCTGGGAATATTTGAAGAATGGGTGAAACGAGGACTGGCTATAGAAATAGTAGAGACTAAGCAATCCCAGATGAGCCCTGCAATTATTCAACAAGCGTTATCGCCGATATCAAAAGGCAAATAGACACGCTTGACAATAAACTCGACAATCATAGTTCGATTTTAATGTGGGAATACAATGCGCGACCAATGTAGATCGATGATCGTTCAATGACACGGTCTCATTGTCAGCATGCGGTCTATCGATTGCAGTAATAATTTTAACCCAGTTTATTCGAGGGAGGCTTGTAAAAACGAATTGACTGACGATAGAAATCACATGTGGATAGACATTTTTCTACATTCGTATAGTTTCTGTGCTACCGAAAAAAAATATGATAATTAGGGAAATTCTCGCCTTCTAAAAAAAAATGACAAATTCAAACAGCATAACTCGTCCGAATATACCAGCGAACAAAATTTTTCGCACTACTTCGGGTCAAATTTCAAAAAGGTAGATCGTGGCTCGCCCTGAATCTGACATCCAGTCCGAAATAACGAAGTTTAAACCGTCAGAGCGAAACGTTGATGTCCCGAGCCCCCCCGGGGTTGATATATTTTGCAAAAACATAATTTCGGATCCTTTGAATCGAAAATTCTGGTCATCTTTCTAAATTTGTTGGACCACAGATAATTTGTTTAGAAACGTTGATCTAAATAGTAGAAAAAATTTGCTTCGAGCTGTAATCTATGTCCAGGGTTTTTCTTCCCTTTGTCTATCAACATTTTGTTGTTTTTCCGGGCAAAAAAACTCGGCCGACATTGAGTGAAGAGTTTAATATGTAAACAAATAAAGATTAAGGGAAGAATTCTGTGTTCCGAAGTCAAGCTGAGAGAAATATAAATTAAGATTCATTCGCTGAGTTTCGTGAACTGGGGAGACAGGGACGCTGCTTTGAGCGCACTTCATCGTTCTTTTTCTTGTTCAGATGGGAGAAAATTAATGCTCGGTTTATTTTCAACAGTCGGACAAGGCGAATGCAAAAAGAACTAAAATAAAATTGTACCGTTCTTGTCCCCGTCTTGTCGCGCTGATCATTCCTCGGGAAGAGTAATTACCACCTTGCCTTTACTCGCAGCGTACTGCGGAGTGGAAAAAATCGCTTCCAGGGCACGGAGCTGGTAACGAGCAATTCATTACATAAATAATTACAGTTTAAATAAAAATGGACCGTTCTACCCGGAATCAACCGAGGGTTGATGACCCCGAATGAGGAAAAACCGCTCGAGCCAGAAGAAGGTAGGTACGGCCGTAACGCTGCCAGAAACAAACGTTAATTATTTAAATATGCGTAATTGCAGGAGCATTCTAACGTTTCCGAGGTCAAAAAAGAAGGATAGAACACTCAAATTGATCGAGTATGAATTAACAGATGAAGTGTAACGCAGGAATTTTTGTTGGTAAATTTATTTCATCTCCGAAGTGAAAAATGAACGTAAATAAATTTCGATAAAAGTCTTTGGAATGAGTGGAAGAAATTCTTGGAGCCGCGGAATCCGCTGATGACTGAAAAAGGGTTGTTCAAATACCTGCAGGAATAAGGGAAGAAAAAACCACTTAGGGTTAGACTGACAGATCCGACAGTTAAACAAGAGAAAAAGATTTAGAACGAACTGTCGGGCTACATTCAAGGCGCTAATACGTTTAAGAAGGAAACGAAATTCCAAATTTTTCACACAGAATCTTCCCGAATCACGATAAAACTCGACTTCAAGGTAAGTACTTTCCGTTTGAAAAAAATTCGAGCGAATTTCCCCGGGAGAAACTGCATATTATCTCGTTATTACAGCAGATGCAATGGCTTACGGTAAAAATTATGTGACACAAGGTGAGGGATGTAAAAGAAGTAATTCTGAAGTTAATTTTACGTAAATTTAGTTTATTTCACTCATTTCTTTTCACGGGGCTCATAATTTTATTTACATAATCTCAACCTCAGCTGGGTCTTTCATCTTGAGCTATAGTTCAGTCGAGTCATAATCGCAGCTTTCAGAGGCTCATTTTCATACCTGCAACCAGTGAAGTGTGAAAACTGCATTCACTATTACCGAGACTGGCGCATAAGGAAGATGATATAATAACCTCGTTATACAGTCTGATATAAAGCTACAGTAAAATTAGTATAAATCCGAGTTAAATAAAAATTAGCAGGACTCTGATCCCTGCAAGGTTCCTTGTAACAGCCCCTTTTCGTCTTCACTGCACCCCTGTACGGGAACAAAGATTGTTAACAATATCGTTTGGCTCAGCTCCGATTACGCTGAGCTAAATCATCATTTGCATTTACATTATCACATCCCATTGTATATCTCGAGTCGTCTTCCTCCTCGTCTCCGTATTCTTTGTAGAATTAAGCCAATTCGGTTTTTCTTTTTTTTGTTGCAAAATTACTTCGCTCATTTTTATAAAATATGTTACAGTGTGTCTGGAATCGATAATCCGAAATCTGGATATCTTGGCGAGGGAAATAATCTCGAGGAAATGAATTCAGGGAGATTTTTTAACGCCAGATTTCTAATAGACACAGCGATATCCATTCTCGCATATATAGCCAAAGGTTCGCGAAAACCAACCAGCAAAACACCGCCCTGGGTTCCCAGTACGGTCGAGCGGTGAGCTTGTTTTGTCACTCAAGTCCTGGAGGAGATTATACGGGATTACGGAGATTTCCCTATCCCGCCATGTTCCTCTAATCTAAAGCCACGCCACACCCGAATACAGTGGAATAGCCGGATTGCTATATCTGTATACACTGTTGACCACGCATTATAATGCGAGCCACTCTCCAGGGAAGACACGAAAAGAAGTTAGATGCACCATATGCATCCCCTGAAGCCAGACCCCTCATAGTTCTCCATTCAATGATCTGAGTATATAAAAATCTGTCAATTTTTCGACTACTGATCGACTGACTACTCGATTGGCTCCGATATGATAGTAAGAAATGAGAAAACTAATTATGTTATTAATTATTTTTGAATCTTGTGAGTCGACTGAGAATGAGTTCGAGAATGGAGGCATACGTAAAAATAATTACTCCCCGTTTTTCCTGCAGCTGAAAATTTTTTTTTCGTTTTTTCTCGTTTGCCGATTCCTCAAGCCGAGTGGTAATTGAAATGGACAGGACAGGAAATTATTTTTTGGGTAAAGGAAGGGATCAGGTTGGTTGATGATCAATACCTGCCGATTCTTGACGAAGGATCTAGATGACGACGGAAAAGAAAGGGTAGATAACAGAGGTGCCTAAATCGAGCCTCAAGTCACCCTGCAGGGTATGGAATACAGCTTTACGTTTACCCAGCAGGAAATTATTATTGAAATTTATCTACCATGGACCCCGGGTGCCCAACTGACTGTTAGCAATGTGTCAAACGTCAACTCGACAGTCACATCCACCATAACGATCAGCATATCGATATCGACTGGAAATCAAGGAATTGTTCTTCCCACTCAGAGACGTCGAACTTTGAATGAATCGTATCGTAGTTCGTAATACCGAAAAGTCACATTCGACGAAATATTCTATTACTTTCCATGAAAGTAAAAGGAATGACATTTTTCAGACTAAGCAGACTAAATTATGTCCCGGAGATTTTTGGAGGAATAAATTTGGAGGAATTTTTGAGAATATGTAGAGCAGACGTTAACCTTGGGAAGTGAGGTAAGAACTCCATATTTATATGGGTTAGAGTCGTGACTAGGGAAGACGGGAGGCAGCTTGGGCTCAGGGATCAGATTAGTCAAAGGTAATCTACTATGGATCTTACTACTCAGGATTCTGGAGGAGACGACAGTTCCAGGGATTTAGCCGAACCTTAGCTGGTGTGGTTCGCCCGCTCAGTCACTCACTCGTTAAAATCTTATCTTCGCCCATTTTTACTTCGGAAGAGAAACTTTTTCTCTGACAGAGACAAACACCTTCGCTTTCAGCTTCAGCGTCTACTATTCCCGTGATTATAACTTCCGACGCTAATCGTCGAGAACTCGTTCATTTATTTAGAGATCGGACCAATGCGATGTATCGTGGCATAACGGATCTTCGAAAAGATTTCTCGCCGTCATTCTGGAAAGCTGAATAATTTCTTGCGGAAAAAAAAATGTTCCAACCATCGCTCAAGGGTAGGAACTTTTTTGGAACGAAACTCGGACGGAACCACGACATGCGAGGCCCCTGATTATGGGATCAGTTCTTCCGTCCTGCTTTAGGTCACCCCAAAAACCTAAGGCTCGCTTCTGTTAAACTTTACACATTTTATGTATATATATATTTGCAAGTGACTGGCAATTTCTTTGTGACAGAATCGTCGCGGGGGATGCGGGTTAAAGAGTGAGAACAGATGGTCGCGTATTAAGGGGATGGATCATTTCCTTCTACTTCTTTCAAACTGTGCTTCGAGTTTAAAAGAACTCGTATATTTGTTGCAACGTGAAGAATTTCTTTCTCTGATCATAGTTCAACCATATTTTCAGGAAAACTTCAAGATAGAAAAGTCGATTTGATCCTCGTTTCGGTCGAACGTCGGTACCATAGAATTTTCAGGGGTGGATAGAAGCAGGTGTATTTTGGAAACTGTGAAACATATCGACTCCTGAGAGGTGCCATTTCATTCCTGTAACTATAATGAAAACACAGCTTGAACAGCTCGAAGATCGAATCTGTCATCTCAGAGTCACAGAGCATCAAAATTATCCGTCCGTTTATGATATTTCATCCTTAAACCCAGAGGTGAAATGGTGTCCTAGGGAACACCGCCGGATTGCGAATCTCGTTTTAATGAACGATGAAGGATACGATGGGATAGAAATTATTTTGTACCTCGGTACAACAGCGGTGGGGGATTCGGTTGTTGATTGTTAGTTGAAGCGGTGGATTTCAGGTGCTACAATCGTGTAATGATTCCAGTAACGAGGTAGGACCCGTTTCTCAATTCAAACTTCAATTTAATTGAAGGAAACTTCGAATTCTTGTTGCTAACTAGACTGGAACCAATTTCTAGCAATTCTTACGTACACACATACATACGTACGTGTATAGGTAGTACCCACGTCGAAACTGAAAACTGTATCTCGAAACCGCGTGCACGTTATTAATGGATGTTTCGCATTATAGCGGAGGAACTCGCCAAGTGATGTATGGGCTTAGTTTCCTCTTTACGCGTGTCCCTGTACTCCAGTATTCACACAAGCAGATATATATATATATATATATATATATATTCATATATATATATACACACACACACCTACCTTTATACTTGCGAGGATAGAAACCGAGGTGCATATACCTAGGTACAATGTTGTATAACATGCAGTGCGCAATGGGAAATATATGTAGGGATCATACATATATCCTGCACGGCGTAAGGGCTGCTCTGGGACTTGGCGCACGATGGTAATTAATTTCATTTCGCATAATCAAATTAATGCCCAACACATCTCTGTGACAGTATTAGGCTATGTTTTCGTCTATTATATCATTTCGTACATTTTTTTTCTTGAAAACGTGATTCCAATCGATTCCTCTGATTTTTTTCCGGAGAAGTCAAAGTCTGCGGAATCTTTGAGAGTTTTCCTCCACGGGAACGCAGTTCCTAGGAAAAAATGGAATTCTTTTGACTAGCTTTGAAAAGTGCAAACGCGTTCGCAACCCTCATCGATAATCATTTAGCAGTTAGCTCCGGGAATGCGTTAATTGACTTTCGTTGCCGTTATAGTTCCTCTTTGTCCCTGTAGCTACCGTTTCACTACCTTTTCCATGAACTTGCGACAGTGAGGAGAATAGATGAAAACCGATATGAAAGTAATTAAGTTTACAACTAGGCGGTGCCAAAGTCGGCCAAAGTTTCTTCGCTCAAGCTATTTGCCATATTTAATCCCATTTTAATTAATTCCTCTCCCTATATCCACCAATTGCGATGTAATTTATTTCTGTCCGTTTAATCACCCGTTCATCATTATTGTTCGTTCCCGACTAACTTATTTGGATAATAAAAGCCTAAGAACCCGAGCTACCGTATTTTCACTCGGTAAGTTGATATATATATATATATAATGTGGATATTAGGATGGTGCGTTGAGGGTATATTTCAGTGACCACTCAGATGGCTCTAGATTAACACAACAATTATATTTTGTAAGTAAAAACAAGAACGTTAACAGTAGAATGAAAATGAATATGACGTGTGAATTTTATTGGCATTAGATGAGTGGAAAGTTGGAACAGTTGCTGAAGGCACGACTGTTCTCTTCCAGGCTGCTTTTCTAAGTGATTCCTTTTGGTATTAGAGGAAAGTCAAGGGCTCCCTCCCCCAGGTGACCCCTCTCACATGCCATGCAAAGCTGCAGTTAAAACATACCCCAGCCTGCAATGTGCGGGAGATGGGGAATATCATCCCGAGAAACTTGTGGAAAGTCTCTTGCCTCAATATTTATGGTTTTTGGCTGTACTAGTCTATCCTAAACTATCCCTTCGGTTCTCTAGGAGAGAGGCACCCACGGTTGGGTACGGTCAGCTGAGGGCCACGTGTTTCTCAAGGGCCTTTCCCTATGAGAACGAGTGAAGCCTCTAGCTGCCACCCTCTGGCCAGGGGTCTACGTTTCGTAAGACGCAACATCCTCCCCCCGTTGCGAACCTGTGGGAGCGACTACACTAAATCAATACTTAATATCAATAAGTTTTTTTTGAAATTGTATAAAATGATAAACAATTATATGCTGAAGCTAAGACATGATGCAAATTACAGACTAGAACTAGGAATATGCGACTTATTGGCTATTTCGTATTCTAACTTATATGCATTGTCCATTAGCTTATATTACATTTTATTTGACACATGAGAATAATGTTGTAAGAACAAACACGTAAGGGTCTTGGCTGAGTCATTTACTGGCAATGGCGCTAGTCGCCTCACATTGCGCGTAAGTACACCCGTTGAAGTTTTCACCTTCACCACTCTCACTACTCCGTCGGAACCTGGATACAATTCCACCACTCGCCCCATTTTCCATTGCATAGGTGGCAAATTGTCTTCCTTAACCAGGACCACCGAGTCAACCCCTAGGTTAGGTTGACCAGAGCTCCACTTACGGCGCACGTTAAGTTCATTCAGGTATTCCTGGTACCACCTGGACCAGAAATGTCGACGCACCTTTTGGATGTGCTGCCAATTAGACAGGCGGCTATCTGCCACGTCGGCAAAGTCTTGTTCTGGCAGGCTCGTTAGTGAATCACCTATCAGGAAATGGCCGGGAGTGAGGACAAGGAAATCATTGGGATCCGAGGAAATGGGAGTTAGCGGACGCGAGTTGAGTATCGCCTCAATTTCGATGAGAAGTGTATTTAGCTCTTCTTGTGTGAAAAGTTCCTCTGTGACGACTCTTTTCAGGTGGTGCTTGAATGACTTCACTGCGGCCTCCCACAGGCCGCCGAAGTTTGGCGATGCTGGAGGAATGAATTTCCAGTTTATTCCTCGTGTACTTAGATGGGCCGTGATCTGCCTATCATTCTCTTCTGTCTGCAAGTTGGACACGATCTCTCTTAGCTCATTGTTGGCTCCTACAAAATTCGTGCCATTGTCTGATTGTATTTCTAGACAATTTCCTCGTCTTCCGATGAATCTTCTAAGAGCCGCTATGAATCCGGCGGTTGTCATATCGGTAACTAACTCTAAATGTACTGCCTTGGTAACCAGACAGATGAATACTGCGACATACGTTTTTACACGTCCTCGGTTGCGAAATTTCTTTTCTTTGACGTAGAATGGTCCACAGTAGTCAACACCTACCTTCAAGAATGGTCGTGCCATGGTGACACGGGCTTGCGGTAGGTCTCCCATAATATAGTCGATAGATGGTGGTTTGGCTTCTAGGCAAATAATACACCTTCTGATGATTCCTCGAACTACGTTGCGCCCGTCCAAAATCCAGTAACGTCGCCGTAAGCAATACAGAGTACTGAGTGTACCTGCGTGGGCCTGGAGCTTGTGTTCGTGTTCGACAAGTAGTCGAGTGACCGTATTTCCCTTTGGCAATAAAATTGGGTGTTTTTGTGAAAAGGGTAGGTCCGAGTTTTTCAAACGGCCACCTACTCGCAGAAGTCCATCCTTGTCTATAAAGGGATTTAAAGATAATAATTTGCTCTTTTTGTGAAGCACCTTTCCTTGTTTGAGATCGTTCAGTTCCTTGAAAAACTCGTTACGTTGGACCAACCTGATGATGGCTCTTTCCGCATTATGTAGCTCTGCTACACTCAAGAATTTCGTATTTTGCGAAGCTTTCTTGAAGCGCAGACAGTAGGCTACTATTCGTTTGAGCTTAGCGATGTTGTCATACTTGTCAATGATCGAAATGTCTACCGTCGTAGCAGCGAGACAGACTACCCTCTTGGCTTCTGCATCCTCGGTGGGAGCAATCACAGAACTCACGGGCCACGCATCCTCCTCTTCTCGCAACCACGCCGGGCTATGGCGCCATAGCGAATTGGCTACAAACTCCGTCGGAAATTGACCGCGTGATAACGCATCTGCAGGATTGTCTTCTCCTGGAACATGCCTCCAAACGGCATCCGTTGTGGTGGTTTGTATTTCTGAGACTCGGTTAGCAACAAACGTCTTAAGCAAATGCGGCGAGGTCTTTATCCAATGCAGCGCGACCATCGAGTCGCCCCACAGGTAAGTCTTTATGTTTGGGTTAGTTATATTGCCCTTGACCGTCTCGTATAATTTTGACAGGAGCAGGGCACTGCATAGCTCTAGGCGCGGTAGTGACACAGTCTTCAGTGGTGCGACTCTTGATTTTGCGCAAATTATCTGTAGTTGTACTTCTCCACGTCGATTCGTAGAGCGAAGATATATGCAGGCTCCATAGCCTCCCATACTGGCATCGCAGAAACCATGTAGTTGTAGGCTACTGGCGTTATCTAGGCTTATTTTCCTCGGGAAGGCTACTTCGTTGATGTGCGGCAGTTGAGCGCAGAAGTTTTGCCATGATGTATGAAGTTCCGTCGGCACCGACTCGTCCCAACTGATCTTCAGCTGCCACAATTTTTGTATAAGCATCTTGGCCGCGAGAATCACGGGGCCCAATAGACCTAGAGGGTCGTAAATCTTGGCGACCTCTGACAGGATGAGCCTCTTGGTGACCCTTTTCGTTGGTGAGATAGCCTTTACTGTATAGATAATTTCATCAGACTGTGCGTTCCAATAAACTCCAAGCGTCTTAAGTGTATTGTCTTCTGAAAACTGCATTTTTTGATTGATGTAGTCCTCTGTCAATCCTTGCAACAGGCGCTTGTCATTGGAAGCCCAATGTTTCATATTCAGTTTTCCGGCGTTTAGAAGCTCTGTGATCTGTAGTCGGGCTGTTACTCCTTCGCTGATTGTATCAAATCCAGTTAGGAGGTCATCGACGTACATATCGTTTTTGATTATACTAGCACCAATGGGGTACTGGTATTTTTCGTCATCCGCGAGTTGTCTGAGACACTGTACCGCTTGGTAGGGTGATGGTGTCACGCCGAACGTCACGGTGTTTAATTCATAGACGTTTAGGTGCTCGTCCGTGTCCCTCCACATTATTCGCAAGTACTTACGGTCTTCCTTTCGTACTCGGAACTGAAGAAACATCTTCTCGATATCTCCAGTGAGTACGTACTTCTTCAAACGGAATCGTAAAATCAGACAGAAGATGTCGTCTTGCAGTGTAGGACCTCGTTTCAGAGTCTCGTTGAGAGATATACCTGTAGACGATTTTGCTGATCCATCAAACACTACTCGGACCTTGGTCTTGACGTTGTCCTTTTTGATAACGGCATGATGCGGTAGGTAGAATCCATGCTGGTCTAAGTTGTCTGCCTTGCTCATGTATCCACGTTTCAGATACTCGTTCATGGTTGCTTGATATTGTTGCTTCAACTCGTGATCCTGCCTGAATTTGCGTTCCAATGCCGCGAAACGTTTTAGCGCGCGCTCCTTGGAATTGCCAAGCTGAGCTTGTTTATCATTGAAAGGTAAGGCCACCACGTACCGTCCTGAAGCTTCGCGATAGTATGTCTGCTTGAAATGCTCTACCACCTGCTGTTCCTCATTTGACAGGCGTTTGACCGTAGGTCCTTCTTCCATGGTCCAGAATCTCTCGAGGTCGAAGTTGACCGTGGTGTTGAGACATATAGGTTGCGTTAGTTGAAGTCTCGGGACCTGTATGGTGCCTCCTATAACCCAACCGAGTTGTGTCTTGTGTAGACGCAGGTCTGGTCCTCCCGCGGGTGACAAATCGTATTGTCCGACGCTTAATGTTGCTAGCGTTGGTCCGCTTCCCAGCAGCAGGTCTACCGGGGCGGGTTTGTAGAACTCCGGATCGGCGAGAGGTAGATTGTTCGGTAATTTGACCCTCTAATAAAGCTACTATTACCTGTTCTACGGTCACGTTCATAGCCTTCAAAGACTCCAGGTGTTGTCTTGTATCGTCGACTAGTCTGCATAGTCCCTGAGAATCTTCCTTCTCCTGCTTAGGTAAATGAATTAAGCAATGAAGGTGGCGTGATGCTATTATCCTTGTGTCAGAGTAAGCATTTTCCAACATTTCCCAGGTCTTTTTATAATTGTGCTCGGTGATCGATAACATCTGTACCTTCCTTAAGGCGTCACCCTTGAGAGAGGACCTTAGATAGTGGAGTTTGTCCGTATCGCTGAGGTCTATTTGACTGCCAATCATGGAATCAAACTCTGTCTTGAAGGAGATCCATTGGGCATGGTCACCTTCAAAGGTTGGTAGGGTTGATTCCGGCAACTTTATTCTTCTTCTCATGGTGTTTACCGTCTCTGTGTTGGATGGTGCTGGTGATGCGTTAAACGACGATCTCTCCGTAGGTAGTTGATTCAAGATCCTTTGCGCTTCCGCTAACACGTGGTAATACTTAGCTTCTATATTATATCGGTCTGATAAATTATGATGTTCCCCAGTTGGGTCTAACTCTTCTAAATTATCCATTAATTCTTCGAAGTTGGAAAAAAGTGATTCGTACTTGGCCATACGATTTTTAACGGCTGTTTCGTCTAATGGCTTCAATCTTTGCAGAGCTAAAAAGCTCTCTACTGCTGTCGTTTGAGCCTTCCAGACACGCATTTTTTTTGCAATTTCTTGAATCCTATTTTCTCCCATGTCCGCTAACCGTTGCGCTTCTAGTTCTTCCGCGGTCGGTTGGATTGGTGGAGTCATGATATCAAGGAATTGATAGGATATACTAAGGAGGAGACAGGTGATTCAAAATGTCGAGCTTACCTTGAGTCCTTTGGCAGTCTAGACGAAGGTGGCTCCCAGGATGATGCTGCTGCGACCCTTGAATCCTTGCTCTTCGAAGACGACTGGTCGTACTTGGCACTTCTCGTGCACCACACTACGTCGTCCGTATTACAATTGTCTTCACTCAATCACTGATACGCACTTATTCCCTATGGTTTCACTGTTACTGTCCCACTATGCACTGGCAATCCGGCTCGAAGGACCATAAAAATGTTCGTTCCCGACTAACTTATTTGGATAATAAAAGCCTAAGAACCCGAGCTACCGTATTTTCACTCGGTAAGTTGATATATATATATATATAATGTGGATATTAGGATGGTGCGTTGAGGGTATATTTCAGTGACCACTCAGATGGCTCTAGATTAACACAACAATTATATTTTGTAAGTAAAAACAAGAACGTTAACAGTAGAATGAAAATGAATATGACGTGGGAATTTTATTGGCATTAGATGAGTGGAAAGTTGGAACAGTTGCTGAAGGCACGACTGTTCTCTTCCAGGCTGCTTTTCTAAGTGATTCCTTTTGGTATTAGAGGAAAGTCAAGGGCTCCCTCCCCCAGGTGACCCCTCTCACATGCCATGCAAAGCTGCAGTTAAAACATACCCCAGCCTGCAATGTGCGGGAGATGGGGAATATCATCCCGAGAAACTTGTGGAAAGTCTCTTGCCTCAATATTTATGGTTTTTGGCTGTACTAGTCTATCCTAAACTATCCCTTCGGTTCTCTAGGAGAGAGGCACCCACGGTTGGGTACGGTCAGCTGAGGGCCACGTGTTTCTCAAGGGCCTTTCCCTATGAGAACGAGTGAAGCCTCTAGCTGCCACCCTCTGGCCAGGGGTCTACGTTTCGTAAGACGCAACAATTATTCCCGCGTACTATTATATTCTAAAGAAAAATTGAATAGGATTATCAAGTGAAACCGTACGTCGATACCCTTTTTATAAAATGGGAAAATCTTGAACCGATCAATATCGTTTTAATTATAATTATCGATCTCCATAGTCGCGGGGTGAAATTAAAATTGAGTTCGATAGGAAGGTCCTCGATGCTTTGTCACTAATATCATCGACTAATAACCCTGGTGAAAATATGAATTGAAATCCCATTCGCGGATTCATATTTCCCCCGGAATGGACAATGAAATAATTTAATGTTCGGTAGTTTGGAGTAAAAATCGTGATTATTTCTGGATTATATAGACCCGTACCGACGTATGTACGAGCTTTAGAAACCGTCTCGTCCTGCGTTAAACCCTTCCAGAATTATCGCCGTCCAAATAACCGGGCAGAACCCGAACCCCAGGACGACAATCACCCGACGACAAAAACCGGACGAAATAGGATGTTGTTTCGGCAAGTAATTTGATCGTCGTGACCCTATTTTCGCTTCTTTATTGGTCTTTGTTAAGGACAATCTTGCCTCTCTCTCTCTCCCTCTCTCTCTCTCCCTTCCCATCGCTATACCTCCGATATTTCGGACGTCCTTAAAATAAACAGTCGAGGCGATCGTCATTCAAAGGTAAACGAGAGCAGCTAAAATCATTGCTCAAATGTTGAAAAAGTGACCATTGGCAAAAATGAGAAATGATAATAATAATTCGCGCTTTCTTATTATTATTTTTTTTTTTTTTCGGAGTCGTTTTGCATTGGATTTAAAAATTTGTCATTTTTTCGCACGGCCTGATATGTATTCCACTTTTTTCAAAGGATTGGGCTACAGCTTCTGTGTAGGGTAGACGCGGTTAATTCTGGAAGGCCAACCCGGTAATAATATATTCCAGGTACCTACCTTCGCTCGGCAGTACCTGTCCCAAAGAGGGCGAAAAGTTCATGACTTTACTGGAGGATATTTTAAAGTCGCGAAACGACCTCGGGGACCAGTTCAGAACGATCTCCAGGAACCATTCCGTAAGGAGCTCTCTAATAAATATGTAAATTTCAATATAACCTGACCTAAGCGAATAGGAGCCCAGTTCGCATCGCCACGGCGTGCGTAATTCCTGATTTACCGTGAGCTAACTCATCGCTATTTTATCCCCGTACATCTAGGACCAAGTAGACTTTGTCGTACTAGGATCAGGAAGTGCGAGAACCATCGTTCGCTGTACGTATCAGCGAAATCCCAAACTGGGAGGTTTTACTATTGGTAGATCGAGGTCTGGCACTAACTGTCGTCTCTCTCCCCGGAATGTACTTAAACTATCAAAACTCCTCCATCGACTGAGAGTTCCCTCCTGTAACCGCAAGGTAATGCTTTTCTCGGGAAAACCAGATGGACGTGGTCAATGGCCCAGAGGTAGTTCCGAGGACGCATCCCAATCTGACCTGCAACTCGATCGACTCTGCTCCAATTAAATCGTGCGAAAATATATCCCCAAATTACGTCAAACTGAGATACGGACTTTTGGGCTCTGAATATCGCGGCTCAAAAAACTTCATCGAACTACGATCCGGCTTTCAAAAAATTTGAAAAACTCGTAACGATTCGCGTTTATTGGTGAAAAATTGAATACAGCATTCATAAAGAAAAGTGGTTGACGTGTCTGTATACGTATACGCGTATTAGCGTGGGTTGAATATTCATTTTTGCGAAAAATCTCACTCGAGATATTTTTCATTTTTCAATCGGAAATTCTTTACAATTTTGATGATTGGTATATATCTACCGAGCGTATGAGAAAACATCGTAGAAATCTGTACCAATCATTTTTTTTTCTTTCTTTTTTTTTCCTTTTTTTTAACAGCTAAAAGCTCTGGAAGGCACTAGCTTTCTGGATGGAATAATATAAATACGAGGCTATGTCGAAGACTAGAACGAATGACATCTACCCTGCGGCTCGTGGGAGGTAGTAATACAATCTTTCTTTCTTCGTAGGAAAGATAACAGAGTAGTTTGAAGCGACGTACTCGTGGAGGTAAGGTAAGTATAAGACTACTGTTTATTTTAAACAGACTCTCGTGAAAATTTTATCCAGCTTTCTGACACGCATTTGGGAATTGATGGTGACGAAAAATAAAACGGTGTATATCGAGAAACACGCGGTCATTGTATTGCACTAGACCTACACTGTTCGATGTCTTTCAAAATCGGGTTTATGCTCAGAACGGAGGTGTAAGAGATTTGAGATTGAATATTTGTTTTCCTTTCTTTTGATCCGATTAAATTTGCTCGAGTCAAGTCGAATGGATACTTCTGTCGATTATATCCCGTGTCTAATGAACAACGGAAACCTCTATTGAACTCCACTTGCTTTGACTCTTCCGAAAGGCGCCGGGTTGAAGTTTAGAATTTTAGAAGTTTCGAGCGGTGAAAATTCCGAATTTCAATATTACCGACTCGCAGTTTTTAGAAAGATGATTTCCGCGAAAATCTACATAGCCGATTTCAAAAACTTTGAAACGAAGAACACCCAAGGTTCAAAATTCTGAAAGCTGAAGACCCGAATGGCCAAAACTCCGAAAGTTGAAAATCACGCATGTATTCATTCAATGTTTAATAACTCTTGCTGTATAGATCTAATCGAAACCAATAAGGGGTCTAATTAATCGTTTTGAAATGTACTTTTTGTAAAAAAAGTTTCAGAATCCTATATCGATTATTTATGACATCATGAAGTTATCAATTGAAGTAGATAAAATGGGTTTCCATAAAGAGAGTCACGATTACAATGAACTATTTTTTGTCTTCACATCCTGAGAAATGAACCAGAATTTCTGGATTTTTGGGCTTTCACCGGTATGCGCTTTCGGAGTTCTAATATTCCGATCTGCAACGTTTATGAAAATTCGGAATCGTCTCAAACGAATTCGGAATTTTTACCGTTCGGAACTTCAGCCCAGCCTCTTTCGAGGTATTTCATTTTATTTGAAAAATCTTTACCAACTCCAGCGCAATCTTTGCATAGATTCAATGAAAAATTATCTTAATTCAAAAGTTTAAATTCACACGCGAACAATTTGGACACAGTTTTTCATACGGCTATCCTATCAAATGTCGTCAAAACTCTGTCCCATGTTTGATACCTCGACTTTTCCATATTTTCAACCGTACATCCAACCCGGCAGGATGTACTAGCATAATTTCGCGAATATACCATTGTACTGGCTGGGAAAATTATTCCTCGCTGTTACGCGGGACAAGCATAATATCTCATTGATACGGAAATGTCAGTGGAACAGGTATTATAAACAAAATCATCGCCGGTAGATATATACGCGGCGTATATGTACCGAAATGAAATACCAACGACTGCAATTCGTGAAATGGACTAGAGGGATGGACGGGACAGGAAGCATTTGAATTCAACCACTAACCATGGACAAATGACAAATGATGCTGCGGCGTCACTTTTATTATTTCAATTTTATATGACGCCGCCGCCTGGTCTAACGAGGCTATTTTGTAGCTTTATACCCGACATCAGTCGGTCGTTAGTCCTGCCGTGGTAATAGCATGGGATAAAGCCAAAAAGCGTTGATATTCTCTTAAAAATATTCCGAAATAATTACACCGAAAAATCTCACGTTCTCGGCATCAATAAACCCGGATAAGGAATTTTTCAAATTCCAGTTTTACTCAATAAAGAGTCGTGTATCAATCGTTTCAAATAAAATTGGGCCAAAGACAGGATTTCCACATCCGCTGCTGTCCGAATGCCACATTTTTTTCATCTCTGATTGTTCGGAAGGTAAAATTTGAACGCGAAACTCTTTTGAAATTTTCAAACTTGTCAATTTAAAAATTCAGTTGGAAACAAAAAATGCGAATACAAACTGACGCATGCTTCCCCGTTATATCTGGGCAAATACATGCCGTGTTCAATCCATCTACCACAAATGGCACGTATAGAGTATTTACCACGAATAGGTTGCAGCCTGTTATGTATACGCTACGTGGCTTAATTGCTAATGCAAACGAACCCACTTTGGCACAGTCGTAGCTTCAGTTCGTCAAATATACGCCCAGAGTGAAGATATGCGTATCTATCACCTATAGAACAATTAGAGAGGTGGCGTATCGTTACGAACAGATTCAAAAAGTATTTACGTATAACGCAGAAAACATTTTCCGATTATGCCTTCGAGCTTCGGACTCAAGCTCTGCTCCAAAAGGCATTATTTAAAATTGGAATAGTTCTGTGGAGGTATTTAAATAAAAAGGAAAGAACGATGGGTATACCTCTATACATTTTGTTTCGTTTACTTTTTCCAACTTTCCATACTTATTACTTATCCTCAGTTTTCCATTAGGGAAATTATATTCCTACATTAAACTGAAAGATTTTAAACGTTTAACGTTAAAACTCATCTCGTAATGCAGTAGCTGCAGTGTAACTTCGATCATAAATTTCGATATACCATGACCTGGAATCGAACACCCTCTAATACCCATGCTACACGATTTCTTTGGTGAAAATTATTTCCACGGAATAATCACGAATAAAAGATCTCTGGGGGAAAATTTCCTTAGAATTTAAACTGACGATGTAATGCAACTGATAATCTTTTTCTGTCCGGCTAGGTGGTCGTTCATACGTCATCAAAGATCAAGAGATTCGGCAGATTGATGTACGGAGGAAAGAACATGTTTCGTGCAGTCAATGCAACGAACGAATTGGAAGGGGAAAGTAATAGCGATAGAGGTGTGGGCGATGATCGTCTTTTTATTTTATTAGACCCATTGATCTAACGAACGATGAACCGTCACGTGCAACGGGTACCTAAAGCTGCGAAAAGCTCACTGCGCTTTCGCGGGGTTCAAGTAACTTGAAGGAGAAATCTTTAGCCGAAGTTCAGACTTGAAATTCAAGGCCTTTCGTCTGGATATATGGAACGTAAATTTCACTGAGCCGAACATTCGTCACGTTCGTATATAAAGGATTTCTTACGATTAGAATAAAGAATTGTTTGCTTCTGTTTCCGATTGAATTCAGATATGGAAATTTTATCGAGAGTGTTACGATCGAGATTCGATCAATATCGCATTTATCCCCTTTTTCAAACCCGTTTCTCTCCTCGATCTCTGCACAAGAAGAAAGCAGCGTAAACCCTAAAAGTATCGGAGGAGAGCCGGGTCTGAAATCAGCCTTGAACACGAGCGAAAATCGTTTCAATTTCTATTTATCGGCTCGAACCCAATTCAGCCAACTCGCGAATCGTATCTGTTCAAATTTCCATCTCAATCAATCCCTGGTCCTCTACTCGGCCCAAATTCCTCCCGTAGTAATCGTCATTGGTTTAGAGTCTAAACCATGTTCTAAAATACGGAAATTCATGGACTCAAAACCTCCACAAATTCCTTTTCGAAATATAAAACGTATAATAACATTTATATTTACTGGAATAATTTCCCATCGAATTCTCCGGTCAACTAGACACGGTGGGACAATTTCATTCCTGGACATTAGAAGTGAGTAGCTCAATCAGCTGAAACACTTGAGCAGAATACATAGACTTGGAGGTAATTCAATTTTGCCTGAGACGGGGAGCAGACCAAACAAACATTTATTCTATACATAATACATGTAAGGATTAAACAAGGTTTACCACGGTGCCCCTTCGTTGTTCTCGACTGTATATAACGTTAAGTAAGTAATCGAATAAGTTTGCGATAATTGAAGATGACAGAAACGGGTCTTGATAGTAATTTAGTTCCTCCATAACTATATCTTGTTAGTTACGATATGACTTTCGACCTTGTTATTTCATTCGAGCAAAAAGGACCACTTCTGGTATATTAATTTCCACACCAGCCTTAACTAGCTTGGGATATTCTTGCGGCTGACCAAAATTTGGGCTTCTCACTTCGCGGAGATCTGCGCGTAGCTAGGTACTTGCTGGTTCCAAAAACCACACGATTCCTGGGACCAATATAACCGACATAAAAAGTCTTTACATCATTTCGAACGCCATAGTAGGTGAGTGACGTTCTCTCTGCTTTTATTATCTACTTTTTTTGAAAAATCTAACTCGTCAATGCAATTTGATGCAACTTCTATAATATCTCAGATAATATTCGAAGATTGTGTCAAACGTCGGGATCTTAGTCTCAAACGCTCAAAAGAAATACTGTGTACAGTATTTAGAATTCTGATCAAAGTACCCAAAGCAAACATTCGAATTTTCATCTCATCGTTATCTCCGTAATGAATACAATGTTCACAACATTTTTACGGTTTCTACAACTTTTCGAACGATTTAGACATTTTTATCTGAAAGCTCGACATTTCAAACTTTCAGGGTGGGACAGTGATGGGACCTTGCGAGAGTGGTATTTCATTTCACGGAGTATCTGTGTTTGAAATTCATTTTCAAACCGCGAACGTAATTCCACTATTCTACTTACTTTGTTCGATGGATAAATTTTCAAGAGTTCTTTCCGGGGGGTAAATTAGAACCGTGAAACCCTGACATTTCAATCAGGATCACCTAACGGGCGAGAAAAATCGGGAAGAATAAAATTCCCTGACGATAAGTTCGGCAATTCGGGCTCTGAAATCTCTTCCCAATTGCTCATCAAGTATATCGCGTGATTGTTGATCGAAAAACAAAAAGAGCCACTATCGTCCTCCTACGAACGACTAGGAGTCACGCGAGTTGCGAGAAGAACTGGCAAGGAAGTAATTCTACGTGCCAGACTTGTACAGTCACCATATACTCGCTGATGGTTTTGTAATTGGACTTTAAGACCATCTCTGATCGATCGATGAGTGAAATAAAAGCTCAATTTGTGTCGCAGCATAAATATAACGTAATAAATGATCAAAAAACTAACGAGGATGAATTAGATTCGAAGGATTCGTCTACAATATACTCTGGACTTATTGCGAGAGTTCGTTTCACTTGAATCAGTAGAATCTCGTGACATTTTGGGTGGGTAAAAAAAAAATTCGACCCCTTTGTTCGTGCCAACCGGAAGCACGGTTCGCCGCGCGGCAGCGAAGGCTTCCTCTAGGTATTAACAACACTTTTTTTTCTCCATTGTCAGAGAAAAGAACGAGAAAACGGAGGGCGAAGCAATGCGTTCGCAAAGCGATCACAAATCACTGTCGTCGCCAGCCCCCCTAGAGCTCCTTCCTTCTTTCTTTCTTTATTTCTTTACTTCCTTCCTTCCTTCTGCTACCCTTCCCGTATCCGTTCATGGTCCCCCGATCCACGAGCCACGACCCCTGACCTCTGACCCCTTGAAACCAAGCGGATAGTAGAAATACGGAACCAACGGTACACACTGACCGGATATCTCGGTCCCCCGATTCATCCCCGTGTTTTTCAACGTTCCTCTATATTTCCGGCAAATCGAAAACGAATTGGGAATCCCGTTTTTGAATATTTTCTACCGAAACTAAATAAATGAAATCAAAATTTGGGCACACACACCTACGTCATTTGTTAATTCAGATTTGACAGTGAGTCAAATGGGGAAAATCAATGGTCAATCACAATTTCAATACAGTGTCTAAAATTGATGAATTTCTATCAAAAATAAAAAAAAACTCCTTCCAGTTCTCGACCGAAATTTGAAATGGTTCGAAATAAAAGGCCAAAAAAGATTAGCAAAATTTGATCAAAGCGTAGATGCAATCCGAAAGTGTGGGAAAGGGTGGTTCTTAGAAGAGGTATGAGACGGGGAATTCATCTATCTGCAGAGTGCACACTGCAGCGTGTAATTCTTGTTTGTTCTTGAGCTTCAATTTGGTGGGAGCGTCGTGGGCAAGCGAAATCGCGTTGGTATAGACGCCGAGCAACCATTTGCTGATTCAGTCAGCGTACCCTGGCGAGATATCGTTGTTTGACAGTTCTATTAATTCCTATCTGGGTCAAGATGCCGAATGAAACGCGGATGAGCTTACCCACGGCTATTCTGTTACCCCGCTCAGTCTTGACTCGATCGTTCGGGTGATAAGATGTTTTGAAAAATTACTTGACTAATAAATAAACCTCCAGATTCCACGTAGCTAACTCGCCACGAATTCTATCAACGGGGTATTTACTTGGATCATATACTTTTTTTTTGCTCCCCTCTGATCTATCAGGAAATCATCATCTACGAGATGAACGGACAAATTTTTGATACGCTCGATTATTCTTTAGAAAATTGAAGAGCGTGTGAGAAAAAGCTCGAAGAAACACCCTCTCAAAGTTACCCTGAAAATCAAGCTTGAAATTCGTACCGATGATCGCAAAAGTCTAGAAACCGTTTAGTTTTCACGCGATGTCGATCATGTGTCAAGCTTGATTTTGCCAAATCGCGTCATCTATTGTACGGAAGAAAGAAAAAAAGTCACACGGATACGTATATCGTCTATAAAATGCTTGGAAATCAACAAAAGTCTGTGCCTACCTATAGCAAGTATCGTATATGTATGTATACGTATGCATGCGCTTAGCTAGGCAAGCATTCTATGGCAAATATATGTGGGACCGAAACGTAACTGGTATGAGTTTGCGAACGGTTGTATCCGTGGGTATATACCATACATATACTCTCTTGGTGCTCTCCATTACGTATACGATCTCGCCATTTGCGTACGAATCGAGCTAACGGCTTTGAAGTAACGTATATGCTGCCATTGAACAGTAATGCAGGGTTTTGTGAAGTTACCTGCAGCTGCGTTCTGCGGTCTTGAAAGCTCAGCTTTTTCCTTTTCTCTTCTTTTTTTTCGTGAAAAAAGTAAACAGGACGACAATCGAGAAAAATCAAGGACCGATTCTTTCCTCGGAAATTTTAGCACCCGAAAATTCCACCCGGAAATCTATAGGTAAATAAATGAGAGGCAAAAGTGAAATTGAATTCTTCATTATACAGTTACTTAATCAGCCTTTTGAGACTTGAGGTTCGAGGACTGGATGTACATTAATAATTGAGATGTGTGAGCGAGATGATCCCATCCCCTGCACACCCCCGGCGTCAGAATTTCCTCCCCAAATCTCTGAGCAGTTGGAATAGCAGAGTTTAAGTGGGTGAAACTTTCTTAAAACTGAGTGAAGTTTCAATCTAAAAATCGCATTGTGATCTTAGGAGGACTAATTAAGCCCCTGTATAATCAAGGATTCAATTCGACTGCTTATTTAATTTCAGGAACTTCCAATTCCAGGTCAAATTTCAGGCATCAACCATTAAGTTTCAGGAGGATGAAAAAAGTATTCTTGGTGTTATTTTGATTAAAAAGTTGGTCCAGTTTTTAAATTTGAGTCAAAGTTCGTTCAAGGGGTGATAAGAAAAGGGAGATATCCACTCGCAGCAGCTAACAACATTTTTTCATCCCACAAAAATTTGGTTTCCAGGTCATAGTGGCCAGTATTTTAACCGTGCAAAAACCAGAGACAGATCTTCTACATCCGAAAGACCAAAGAAAAAGGGCGATTAATCCTAGCCATTATTACCTATGCTGCACCAGACGTTCGATGTGCAGCTGCGGAAGGTCCGACTAATTAGTAGTAAAGTTAATGGATGCTCCTTCGTAATTATACGTAACTGCAATTTATGCTATCGCCTAACATCAGCTACGTTTTCCGACCATAAAGTGCATCATGTAAAGCGTATAAAACCCGCGACTACACTTGACTCGCGGAATACCCAACGACGCGTAAGTGCACTCATGAATTACACCTGGTTTTACCTAGATAGATGTGAAAAATTCAACTGTTTCAGCTACGCTTTTGTAAATCAGATTCCCCGATACGTATACACCCCTGTGAAACTTTTGATCCATCGAATTCTGGAAAGAAAAGAGTTTCGAAAGAGTAAATTCGAACGTCTCTATTCGACTCAAGAAACATAAACATCTTTAATCCGCTCCATAACTTCTAGACGGATCTAATCTAATTTTTTCACATCAAAGCCTCTGACTAGAATATAAAAAATGTGGAATCGCCCTGCGCTGAAAACTTATTGACTCTGTTCGTTTGATGTACAAAAACTTAAGCCCTCGCACGAAATACGATACATTATGTATTCGTATCGACCCTGTGTCCCTTAATTTCTATTGAGTCTACGATTTTTTATGATCTATTGCTATCCAATTTTTTTTCTCATTTCAAACAAAAACCCAGAGCCTAATGAAGAATCTATTTATCTACTATCCGGCTATTTATGGCCACAAGCGTCTAGGACCTCGAGGAGCTCGGAACGTTACCTTGATAAATTTATCGCTGGGAATCTGATCGCTTACTTTGAAGACTCGACTATTAGGTAATTGACTGGCATTCGGGATGCTCTATCACTAGCCACGAGCGTCTGAGAGTTCCTGAGATGCCATGCATGGCCGATGGTCGAGTGTGCATGCCATAGAGAATCGTGTTGTGTCGTCACCGAGTAAACTGATCAGAAATTAATCGAATTCTGTTCGTCTAGCACCCATTAGCTCCCATATGTGAAGACTCGTTGCCCGCACAATTACTTCGACCAAGAGAATTTCAGCCACCGACGACTACCTCGAAATATTATGGCCTAAGATGTGAGAAAAATTGAGGGTCCTCCAAATTTTTGGCAATCCTAAATAAAGAGTTTTTCACAAAATTGGGATGTGACGAATGATACTTTTCATTCTTCGGACTATTATGAACTTTTACTGCTACTTTGGAACGAAAGACCAGGTACTAACGTTATTCTAAAGGGTCTAAGGTGGTTTAAAAGTTCTTATAAGTTGTTACCAGTTGATTTTATCTATTACGTTCACGTGCAGCTGGAGTTTTGTGTAGGATATACCGTCGACTACTTATTACGGTGCCGAGGAAGAATCGTAATTGTTCTTCGAACAGAGCTTGCAACGATAAAGATAAAGATAAGGGGATAAATGGAGATGGAAAATAACTGGACGGGAAGAACGAGAATTCAGAGATATTAACCACATTCACCGAAGTCATTGGTATATTCTCTTATATCGACGGGTCCCAGAACCATTGACAACACGGGCTTGAAATGAAAGACAAACAGTTTCTTTCTTCCGCCAAAAAGATCGTACGGATCGCAAAGGCCAATTCCACAAGAATTTCAAAACTCCTCAATCTTCCACCGGAACCCAAATCATCATCGCAACCATACCGAGTAACGTATAAAAGTATGTTCAATAACACAGCTTAATCAACGACAGGGAAAACTTGAAATTTATTCTCGATGCAGACGTGACAAATGATGAAACCACGGAGGTGGTTAATTGAATATGTTAATTGGCAAGTACTAAATAATAATGTAACACTGATCGATAATTGATCGTTAGCTATAAGGTGGTGGGATACTTTTCAATTCTTTTTGTTTAATATTCGGCTTGATAAAGTGTAAATTAGTTGAGTATATTATTTCTCGTTGGCTGAGCGTTGGGAGAGACGATAAGCTCGGATCAATTCTTAATATACCGCCATATGCTGGAGTCAAATAGTAGTTTTACGTCTTTGATCAGAGGGAAGTATCTAGGGTCTCGATGCCGAGGCTTATCGTTAATCGTCGTCCTCCTCATCGCAATCGTACTCGTCAAAGATTTGCGTCGACGCTGACCATGACTGAGAATCCGATGACCTCGGGCTACGGTAGGGGGAAGATGGCTCTGACCCAAAGTCCGGAAATAGCGATAAGCCGATCATACCTTTGCATAGAAAATAGAAAAAGAGATGAATGTGGAGGAGAGAGTCGATTCTGTGATACTGGAATTTTTTTTTCTCTCTTTACTCATTTTTCAATTTTTTTAGAAACAAATTAATTCCAAATTTGAATCACCTTTGATTTTGTTGACGAATGACTTGCTTTTGCAGCTCGATCTTTTCGGGCTGCCTGATTGTAGGTATCCCTGAGCCGTGTTGTAGATCGATGTGGCTAACGGAATTGCCAGTATGACAGTGAAATAAAATATGCCAAGAAGAACCGGGAGACATAGTGCCCGCTCGAAATCGTCTAATAAGAGGTTGACGTTTTCCGGCAATATTTCGTTACACATATTCACAATTATTCTGCCTAGCAGGTTGTCGACTGTCGAAGTATATTTTCTGGATGATTCGAAAGGCTGGTGATTATTGTTTTTGCACTTTTTTAATTAACGTAGTTGAATTGGTAGAATATAATTGGAAGGGATTATTGGGGAGGGAATGAAATCGTAAAGGTACGCCGAGACTTGGTTTTCTTCTTTTTCTTCGTTCGATAAAACTTTTGGTAAACTGCGTATCACGTGCGAATACAGCTTTTGCTTTCCTAATTGTAACTTGCTCAAAACTTATCGTTAACTGTGAATTTTTCGTGAGGAATTAGTCGAAAGGGGATTGTGGACGAAATTTGAAACGCTTGAACGACGGTGGACCTGTCAATTTTGGCAAAGGAGCATCGCGAAAAAAATAATTGGTTCATTATATCAAAGCCTTTTATGTTTCTCATGACATACGCGAATGTCTTCACTCATATTTCTCCATCTAGGTAAACCAGGGATAACTTGAACCGTGGTCAGTTCGCCCCATCGATTGACCGCCTTCTCGTCGCTCTCTCAACTTTCATTTGTTGGTCGATTTTATGGGCCAAATATATAACAACGGGATTACGCTACCAAAGCCAAAGAACGATGAGACGACTTGGATGGGTAAAGTCAATAATCCGGTAGGTACTGACCCTCAAATTTAAGTGCAAACGAAGAGGTGTTCACTGCAGAGTTAGATAAGGCAAGTGACGTTCGAGCATTTGTTCAACGGATTTAAGGAAAGTATTTTCAGAGGATGTTGCTGAGACGTCGCAAAATGATCAATCGAGAGAAAGTTTAGATTGAATTCCCCTCGCGGTTCGTGAAACGAGGATGAAAACCTTTTTTCCTTTCTTTCACACTTTAAATTGCGAACTGGAATCGATCGGCACTGCAGTGTGATATACGTACAAGAGCCTTGAGTCTCGCAATCAGTCGAGTCAGGGAACTGAATTTAATTGTCAGAAAGCAATTGGGATCAATTTGTTCAGAGATTGGTGATCATTAGTGAATATCACTCTAGCCCAGCCACGAAGTCTAATAAGTTGGTTTCGCTACGTCAAATTACTGAAGTCTTTACATCCGACATTTGACTGAAAGGAAAAGGTCGTGGCGATTTTTTAATAAATTCAATTTTTGCGATCGCGCTTATAGGTTTCCGGTGAGAAACCATAATTTTTCGAACACCTACAGAAGGGAAAAGAATTGCGGATAGAAGCCAAACTTTGACTTCGCGTGATTGGCTCGATGGGTCTTTGAGAAGTCAAATCAATTTCGCATATTTTAATGGCTTGTCAAGTCGCCGGGAAAACTTTCTCGAATCGTCTGCAAACGTATAAATTTTTGTACCGTCCTCGAGGATGATCATACTCATTCTTTCGACCCCCCACGGAAAATGAGCGTAATGAAAATCCTAGCCAACCATCGAAAGTTAATAAACTTCGTTAATTAATATCTCAGAGATATAAATAGCCAGCTTAAATACTTGTTAATTGCTTTTTTTCCCTATTCGAATGGAAATCCTACTCTTGAACGAACTTTGATTCGTACAAAATTTCCTCGAGGTACCGGAGCACCTCTTATATTCTTTGTTTTTTTCCCGCATTGATCTGATCGTGAGTGGTTTGATTCGAGCTTGAGGAGAAGCCTGGCGTCGCGAATCGTCGTCGAAGCGCTTTGAGTTGCTGTGAAATAAACGGGCGACGTGTCGTGAATGAAGAGGACACAAGTCCAACCTCTCCACGAATATAGCAAGCCCCTTTAGTACTACACAAATCCCCTTTTCAGGTAAATTAATAGAAGTGAAAGCTAAGAGTTGGAACTCTGCACAGTTTAGGTACGGATCTCAGACAGCTCACTACATTAGCGGACTAATATAATTACAAATCGTTTTCACTGGCTGTGAATGCACTCGAAAGCTGAAAAGAATCTCGACAGCTGAGCCATTTCGGATATTGACTAAACTTTCGATAATTCAACCGATTCTTTATCCTCGCAGAAGCAGATGATAGTCGGAATATCATTTCTGAGGGAAGGCGTATTCATGGATCAACGCATTTCAGAAATAACAACGGGGAAAAAAACCGCGGCACAAACTTGTGAATACGTTCAAATTAATTACAGCCCTAGCCACATGGATATTTAATTGCGTCCGTTGCTCGAATGCTGGCACGATCCCCGTTTCCTGGCCCCGTATGATCATAAAATAATTAAACCCGTTCTTGCTCACAGCAACCCTTGTTTCACCGGCTAATAACTGTTAACCCCCTTCACAACTCGCTGAGAAATAGCAGAAATAGTCTGCAGGACCGAAGTCTGGCCTGTAATCTGGGACTCATCCTGAATCTGTGGTCCAGATTCGAGGCTGGGCCTGAGACCGGCATAAATATACCTTATAACGGTTGCGTCAACTAACCTTTTTGCCTCCTAGACAGCAAGAAGTGTGATAAAACATCCCCTATAACAACTTGAATATACAAAACATGGCTGGATCCGCGAACCCGGAATCCGGGATCCAGTTTTCTTTTCGCAAGTTTACGTCAAACCAAATCTGACCTCGCGATATCAATCTGACGATAACAATACTGAGTTTAATGATTGGTTTTTGCCAGGGTTGTGAGGTGCGTTGATATTCGGACACGATTCGTTACGCTTAGCACGGTCAGATTTTCTGGCATCAGCTGGACCGAAACTCTTCAGAGATAAACTGTTTTATTAATCTCGGGTATACCGGTGATCTAGGATCTACCTAACGCTGATAGCAACGCAAGGAGTATATCTTTGACAGACGTGACCCGGTATCTTGAAAAGGATTATCCCAGGTTGAGGGACCTGCGTTCTCGGTTCCAAAGGATCAGGACGAAAGGCCAATTCCGCAGGTTTTTTCGACGGTTAACGCCAACTACTCAAAGACGACGATTTCCTGGAGATGGAATTATTCACGGGAGAACGACGTATCACGTAAGCTAAATCATTAGTTTCGTCAATGATTTATTTGAATATTTTGGGATTAATCGCGATCATTTGGAATCAGGTAAAATCGTGTAAAGTTCGTGAAAACTTCTCGTATCTTTAGTATTGATTGGCGATACCTGTAGTAGTTATTTTCTCGATGAAAAAGATTTTGAAAAAAAGTGGTACCGCGGTATAGCTGCAGCTGCCACGTCCGTGAATAACAGTTTGGCACAAAGGAGGGCTTAATGTACTGCATTGAACTTCTTTCGCATTTTACCGTATCCGCTATCGTATTTCGTTGAAGGCGAAGCGAACTGTGACCGGAAAGTCTCGTTAAACCGGGAATAGAGCACGTGACTCTGAGCGAATAATCTAGATCGTAGAATCACAGTGCACGGCTATTTTCCCCGGGGATACCATTACTTTACACTTCAACCTGGCAATCTAGAACGAAAATATATATTGCTCTAAACCCTCTGCAGTAAGAGGAACACCGAGATACTGCCCACCTAACAAAGCTGTCAATTCAAAGCCAATTTGAAGCAGGCGGCTCAGGCGGTTTAATTAGACGAGTCGTGGTTCATAATTAGTCGACTCGCTCAGTTCTTACACCCCGCGTTTTAACAACCCATTTGACTCCCTTAACAGTCAATTAGCTCTGTATCCGAGGAGCGTGTAATTTCTAGCCTTCACCGTTAACCAATTAGACGGTCAATTATAATACTCTCGTCTCAAGAGCAATGCTCATAAGATGTTCTCGCTACAGAACTATCCATTAATAATTCCCACTCCCTTACAACCTTCGGAATAATTCCAACTCCGTTAAGAACGTGAGCCAGAGCCATTTCGAACTCTCGAAAAAAAAATGCTCAACATCCTCCCCATCATCTTCACCAACAACTCGGAAAAACCTGATTCCCGAAGATTTACGTCAACTACTCCGTGTGGCATTCGCTTGGCAGTTGCCCTGGCACCAACCCCCATCCCTAAAACGAACCGGCATGCATCTGAATACGACGCACGATCGGAGTTGTCTTGATTTTTCATTCGACAGCGACGTTTATTGGGAATTCGTGATTCGCTATAAAACAAATCCTGAGAACCACCGATGTGGCACGTGCGAGATGGAAATATCAGCCAATCTTAAGTTAGGGACTGCAGTTTTAAGGATTTTCTTTATTTCTTTTAGCTGTGCCAAGCATGGGGCTCTGAATTTCGTATTCGTGATATACAGAGGTAATCTGGTAATGGTATCCAAGGAATTACCTCCAGCATTGCGTCTATTCCATCATACAATGTGACGATGCTGTGATGCTGCTTATCAAATGTCATCGTCAAGTATCTTCGTAATGTATATTTGCTGAACGCGATATTTCAATCAGGCATTGAGTTACTTATAGTGAGACTCATATCCTTCAGAATGTCTTTTCGACAATAATATATCAGAACAAATAGAGTAGAAGCGTTAGGACGAAATGATAAAGCGAGTATGGATCCGAATCATTTGGTGAAAGATTTCTTGCCATAGTCTCGTTAATCCAATCCAAGTAATAATCAACTCTGCTGTACACCCCAGGTGAGTTTTTCTTCCCACAGCCTATACCCCATGAAACTATACCGACTTGTACGTTGTCGCATAACATCGGGCCACCGCTATCACCCTATAAAGTTGGAAATTGCTTATCGTTGATTTCATGCCAGACTTCATGATCAGAAAATTTATCTAATTTACGCAGCTAGAAGTGATTCTATCGAGCATTGAGAATAAAAAATGATAATATTTTACCTGACAACTATCAACTCCACCTTGGTCAGCCCCTGCGCAAAGCTGGCTGTTTTCACTGATACTTGGGTGGACTTGGTATCTACATTTTTCCGTGGTTACTAATGGCACTTGGACCTTCCTTAATATGTCACCGTAGCCAACCTGGGTATTGTGTATTTATTTTTATAGTCTGATATAGTAATAATTATAACGTGAGACTAGAATCGAACTACTCTATGTTATAAACGCGTAGTACATACATTCGAGCCTGACTTCAGCTGCCCCCAACCAACCACGGTACAAATAGGAAATTGTGTTCGAGCAAGGGTATTGTCAATAGAATTTGGAATCGGTGATGGATAGACGAATCTGGTTATCCGGAAGGGCTCCACGAGCTTAAAACGAGATGGTAAATGTGGATCAATCAGTCTGGGAAAGCCCTTGTCGTAAAGAAATAAAAAAACTGTTCGTAGCGTGGGAATACTATTAGGAACTATTGGAAATTTCGATAGTTTTTCGATAGTTCTTATAATAGTATTTTCACGCTTCCACGTAGCTCGTTTTTCTTTCGAGCGAGGTAGATAGGGAAACTTGTGGTTGAGTGTTTTTCAAGTTTATAGATTTATGTAGCTGTTGAAATTATTCGAGAGAAAATTCAGAAAGCCGTAGAAACCGTCGGATTGATCAGATCAGAACCCTTACTTGATACAGGCCAATGTCGTGATGCATACTGTCGAGATCGTACAACGGATGAGGTAACACTTGGTTTATTAACTTAATTTGCATTTGACTTCCATGGAGTTTTTTCACCCTAGTGGAACCAGCTACCGCGATAAATAGTCCTGGGTCAAGCGATTTCCATCTTCCACCCTTCCGCAAACTGCATACCAAAAAACAGGCAAACCAACAAGTCGTCGATCGAGTAAAAATCAAATTGCATTATTTCCATCATAAATTTATCATCGTCTTCAATTTATTACTATTCCTAATGCACCTAGAGACCGTTTTGCATAATTGGCCTTCCCTCACACCAAGACCATACTGGTCTATTTCCCATAGTGCTATTTGACTGTATAATAACTTGAATATGTATGCAATTAATTAAGAGAATGGAATAGGGAGTAGGTATATAATAATTATTATTCTGTTTTTATTTTACATGGAAGGATAGTGATGTGAACTAACTTACGAAACCATACAATGAGCTGCCGACAAAATAAACTTTGGTAGTATGTAACTCCCACCGCATAAGTGTTGTGCATATCGTCGTTGTACGGAAACCTAATTCGTAAGTATAACAAACATTAATATAATTGAAAATGTACCAGATAAAATCAGGATTTTCGTTCATCTGCGGAGTCATTATTTCATTATGTGTGTTATATTCGTTTGCACATATGTCATAGCATAGTGGATGAGAATTTCGCGTAAAGCATGTGCCAGCTGTCGACATAGCTATATGTATTCGTTGATTAGGATTTAATAAGCGAAATTTAATATCAGCTGGTGCTAATATAATTTTGAAAATAATATAGGTTTGCTGTTAATGAACGTATGTGTGCATACTACGAAAGGAAAGTCCTCTATAATCGTTGGTCTTCCACCCATGATACGAGAGCCCGGTTCATGCGCTGTGAAAACTGTGGTTGACTCTGCGGGCTTCGAGTTAATATATGTCACGAAATCACACAGATATATTAAAGTTAAAAAACGTCTGGCATAATTCATACTCAAAAGGGCGAGTCAAAATTTCTTTATTTATTTATTATACTATATTCTTTAATTTCACGCATATGACCACAATTATCTTGCTTGACATCGTATAGAAAAACAGACCTACATGCTTTTGTCCTGTGAAATTGTATACGAGTTGAGAGAGAGGGCCTATAGATAATATGCTGCGAGGGGATTGATATACGAGATATTCATATTTTAAGGAATCGAGAGAAAAGGAACATTAAAGCAAAGCTAGACTGAGGGTAAAACCGTAGATAAGACTGAATAATTCTTCCGACATGTTTATTTCAAAATCTATCGATCCGATCAGCTCATTAGATGTTACATTAATTATTATTCGTGAATTTGATGAGTAAATTCAATTATTTTCAGATTTTGGATTGAAACGAGAAGAATAGGTCAAGAATTCATTTACACACAAAATTGAATTCATTTTGAGCGGAGCTGGTCCTTTTTTTTAATTGAATTCTCTCGATGCAATTTGGATGGATGGACCATCGTTGGCAATTCGCACAATACGTAGATTCGAACAATTTCAAACTATAACTAGGTAAGTGAATAAATTAAATCCGCTATACTTGCCTCTTTACCTGAGGAGAGCGAAACATACGTATTAAGTTGTCTGTAATCAGGCGCTGCGGTTGTCTTATAGTGGAAAAAATTGCTTACCCTGTTTAGTGTAAAGTAACATAATTCAAAAATTAAATATACCAAATCATTTACGATTTATATGAAATTCATATGAATTTTGAAGGATCTATCGACAATTTAATAGAATGTATTGAAGAAAAATTTAAATAAAATCGATACGCTGCTCGTGGGTATTAAAAAGTGTATGAAATTGATCAGTAAACGAATTAAGATCTCTGATCCATTGATTCCGTACATTATTTTATCGTATAGTTTCGAACAATTTGTAAAACGAATCCCAGACGGTGAAAATATGATTGTGAAATAAGAAGTCATTAAAAAATGTTGGAAATTATGGCTTTATTAGCTGTAGAATATACTTATGCTGAGAACAATATAAAGCTTATTTAATTGCGGAGTTAGTGTGACGGAAAGTAATACAAAATATCGGATTATCATTCAAAAATGTCGAATAATGATTCGAGATTCAATTTCTAACGATTTATAAGTTTTTAATATATTATATTATTGAAAATTATCGATTGTATCGACGATGAATTGAAGATATGAAAAAATCTATGAGCCCAGTACCTTCGAGGAGACCGTAGATTGACTGCTTATGCATAGTTTAGCTCCAACACCGAGTGTTGTTTTATTTTCTAACATATACAAATTTCTCAAAGCAATTTCAAGAGACATTAAACGATGTAGCTGAACTAGAGATCATTTGGACGAATAATAATAATACAATAATCTGTGTTAAGAAATTGTTATTTAAGCAGTGCTTTGTGTACAAATAATGTAACCGAAGTTAATTTTACATTGAAAAATCGATTTTGTTAATAGGTGTGACCGAATAAGTTGAAAACTTAATGTTAAATGAATAAAGAATAAGTCGTATAACAATAATCGCTGAGAATTGAAATCCAACTACACATAGAATGCCTAAAAAAAAAAAAGAATAGGCGTTAATTAAAACATTTATCTTAAATAATATCATTTCTTTATGCAGTTTCGGCGAGTTCTTTTTGCGTCGCCATTTGTCCTTGCATCTTCATCTCCATCACGTCCATAATAGCTTCTCTTATTTTACTTTTCTCTAGACCAATTTGTTGAATCTTTTCCATCTGCTCCGTGACGTAATTCACTCTTCTCTTGAAGTAATCCTTAGCGCCTTGAATATCCTTCTGGGCATAGTATCCCGTGCCAATGTCAACTATTACCGTCTCCGTATCTGCCAGTTTACCAGTTACGTACATCGAGCCTGTTAACGGGACGAGGATTTCCTTTCCTGAATAAAAAAGGAGAAATGAGGTATGAGCTTCTTATCTCTTCATATTACTTGCGAAAATAAAATACATATTTCAAAATGCATAATTTTCAAATCACAGCGTAGAAGAGAAACGACTGAATAAATTTCATTTCAAATCAGGCGATGAGAATCAGGAAAAGAACGTTAATATACTGCGGTGATTCATTTAAGCGTACATCTATACTTAACATGTGTCCTAACCTAGAAAATGCCGAGATTCGGTGTACTACATGGAGAAAGAATTGGATAAACACGTTGTTGAGGTAAAAATCTTACCTTTTGCAGTAGGGGTGATTTTCTCTAGACTAGTACCAGATTCTTGAAATTTATTTTGTGCTATTTTAAGGGTTTGCAAGGAGTCCTGAAAGACACCAAGCTCTTGATCCAATTGCTGTTTCAATTGAGTGAGCTGTTGAAGATTGAGTTTCGTTAGATCGATCTGTTTCAACATCGGGCCTTCAGATGCAGATATTTGAGACATGGTGGTAATGATTCTATTATACAATTATTATTTATCGAGTAATGGATGAAATCGTATATTAGAAATTGCGGCACAATACAAAACCGAATCTTTCAAGCTATGACCATACCGGGATACACATTATTGCAACCAAAGAGTATGAGGTATAAATAGATAAGACCTCGATGTGAAAGACGGTGATTATAGTTCATTGGGAATCTTGCAGATGGCGAAACTGGTTGATCTAGATTCCAGGATGTGGCGACTTTAGTGGCATAAATTTGAAATACTTTCGCCGCAAAGAATAGGCGGCAATCATTATGAATTCACTGTATCGTTAAACTTATTAATTATTGTATACGACGAATATGGCAGGCGTCTAAGTTTAAATACGCGGAACACAGAGAAGTTGTCGCAAAAGAGACGATGTACACATTGACCGAATAGGGGTCCAGAATTCACTTCGTCAAGTTATTTGAGTAATATACTGAATGATAGTGATATTATAACAATCGTCCTTCTGTTGTAGATCCACGAACTTGAATCCAAGTCCAACATCTCGTTCCAGCAAGGATTCTGTTCCCTTCACAATTACAATGAATGAGTATACATCTAGCTGAGTATTGTAAAATTACTTACATATTATATAGCAAGTTGTTGTAATACGAATTAAATTGAAGTAGAAACTCTATCAATTGCAATATGTAGGATAATTATATTTAAGAAACAATTATAAATTGTACTTAATTTTGACAATTAGTAATGTTGTATCGATACTGCATCTAGTTCCAGTAAGGATTCTGTTCCCTTCACAATTACAATGAATGAGTATACATCTAGCTGAGTATTTTAAAATTACTTACATATATAGCAAATTATTGTAATACGAATTAAATTGAAATAGAAACTCCATCAAATTGCAATATGTAGGATAATTATATTTAAGAAACAATTATAAATTGTACTTAATTTTGACAATTAGTAATATTGTATCGATACTGCATCTCGTTCCAGTAAGGATTCTGTTCCCTTCACAATTACAATGAATCAGTATACATCTAGCTGAATATTGTAAAATTACTTACATATATAGCAAATTATTGTAATACGAATTAAATTGAAATAGAAACTCCATCAATTGCAATATGTAGGATAATTATATTTAAGAATCAATTATAAATTGTACTTAATTTTGACAATTAGTAATATTGTACCGATACTGCATGAATCAATTGCCACATAACAACGAATAAACTTCGCTTATCTGTATAAATGGACCTGGTTATTATAGTACCAACTATAGTCAATCAACGTCCTTATTTATACTATTATTTAAAAGTCAATTTGCTAAGCCACTGAAAATAGTAACAGAGACTAGATTGTTATAGATATTATTACATATTTATTGTAAGCGTTACAGTGAGTGAGAGTGTATCAGTTCTCCATCAATAAATTGCTAGATGTACCAATGATTATTGCTTCGTTATTATCAACTTTCCCCTCCTTGTGACTTTTTATTTCAAACAAACGTAATAACATTATTCAGTGAACAATACCATAGAAGTAGGAAATTAGAATAAATGCATTTTTAGCTACTCAAAAATTCACGACCACCTTCTCGGGTCAGATGCTCTCCTGATACCAGGAGCAAAAATTTCTGACGTAAAATATTTCCAAGTCCGAAAAACACTAGTATAAATTAATATATATAGAGACATGCATGAAGACACGTATGAAAAGATATATGAAACTCAGATGTTCAGTTAAGATATCTTAGCTGCTGATATCATCGAGCAGATCCCAAGTTTCAAGATAAATAGGAAAAAGTGTTAATAATATTTAACAAAGCGTTTGGCGTAGTCGGTAGGGCGTGCGATTAGAAATGCGAGCGAGCGAGCGAACTTGGGTTCAATCCCGGCCGAAATCTCGAAAAAGATTTTCAGACTAAAATAAAATCCCCACTTAGCATGAGTATGCGGTGAGGTGGTAGGGGGTCTCGTCATCACCGGTGACGTCAGAGGTAGGACTCGACTAGGAATAAAAGCGGCGCAAGGTGGGGGAACTTCAGAGTTCGAAAATTAAATAAAATAAAAATAAAATAAATTTTCGAAAATTAAATAAAATCGAAAATTAAATAAAAATAAAAATTAAATAAATTTTGGGCAGAAAGAAAAATAAAATAAAATAAAATCTCAGCTAGGAGAATCGAACCCAGGTTTTCTGGGTACGAAGCAAAATTTTTGCCCCTGAGCCATTTACTGCTCAAAATTCAAGCGAAAATTAAATGGGTTATATATTCAAAGTTAAATTTCGGTTAAAATAGCCGATTTTTGACAAAAATTTGATTTTCTGAACGTTTGGCCACCCAGAGCCTTCCTCCCTGGACCTGGAGCTTCTTGCTTTTATTTCTGTCAAGCCCTACCTTTTTCCAACCGCTTGGTCACCTGGAGCTCCTCTTCGCCTTGCTCTTGCTTTTATTTCTAGTCAGCCCTACATACCTAGGTTCAATTTTTCCGAAACCGACGACGCTGTCGTAGGAACATATCTACAGACGTATTGACAGCCATAGAATTACAGCTGTCGGTACGTTGTCTGTAGATATGGTTACCGACGACGCTGTCGTACGAACATATCTACAGACATTTCGACAGCCACAGAAATTACAGCTGCCTACGTTGTCTGTAGATATGGTCAGTTGCGAAAAAATGGAAATTTTATATAAGAAAAATTTTTCATCATTTCGGCCGGGATCGAACCGGCACCCAAAGCTATCTCGGATCTCTAGTCGCACGTTCTACCGACTACGCCAAACGCTTCGTTAAATAACGTGAATACTTTTTCCTATTTATATTGAAACCTGGTATTTGCCTCAATAATATCAGCAGCTATATCTTAACTGAACATCCGAATTTCAAATATCACAGTTACGATAAAATTGACTTTTAAATAATATTTAATATAAGGACGTTGATAATAACCAGGTCCATTTAAACAGATGAGTAAAGTTTATTCGTTATTATGAGGCAATTTATTCATGCAGAATCGATACAATATTTACTTATTGTCAAAATTGAGTACAATTCATAATTGTTTCTTAAATATGATTAATGCCATTTTAATCTGATTCGTATTACAATAATTCACCGTATATATGTAAGTAATTTTACAAAGACTCAGCTCGATGCATACTCATTCATTGTAATTGCAAGTGGAACAGAATCCTTGCTGGAAAGAGATGTTTGGAGGCTGATAGAAGATTGGTCAACTGTAACACGAAGACGAGTATTAAAATATCACCATTATTCAGTGAATTACCTAAGTAACTACCTAAACAAGAAGAATCTCTTTTCATCAACGAGTAGTACATTGTCTATGTCGCGACAGCTTCCCTGTGCTCAGAGTACTTAACTGAGCGAGAGATTCAGTTAAATTTAATAAACGGTTATTTGGATACAACGAAATGAATATTTACTCACGGGTAACACATATAAGTTGAGTCGAATAATATGAATTTGTATCAACTTATTTATCATAGCAATTGGCTTGATTCAACCTATGTTTGTTAAATATAAATAGATATTCGTTTTACCGTATCCAAATAAACGTTCAACTGTAAATGAATCTTCCACTCTGTGTTCTATCAAGATGCCTGTCAAAGCCGTATTTCGTTAACGCAACGTCTATGCTAACCCGGTGACGCCACGACGGCAACTGACCCCACGATAGGTGCTCCTACCCCGAGTCACTGCTCGCCGCTGTGGGTTGCGTAAGTAAGACATACCGACATCAGCGGCAAAAGTAGTTCGTAGATTTCCCCGCGAGATGGCAATCCCATTTGTAACACCGTATACCGAATTTATTCAGAAATCCCCGTGCTGCTAGCTGGCTTTCTAATTCTTTTTATATTGCCTTTTATTATACAAAGTCACATAATAGTTAACCGTAGATCAGAAATAATAAAATGGTGAAATGCTCATGAGGACGGTCAAGTTCCTTGCGTTCTAAGGAAAAGGAATTCACTCTAAACTTGAATGGCGAAGCTTTTAAATTAACCAACAAATTTATACTAGACCGATATGTCAAAGAATAGAAGACAGGAAATTAATGCTCACATCTTCGCCACCAAAAGATGAAAGAACACTAAAAAAGCAGTCAATACAAATCGATAATTTATCCGGCAGCCAAGGGCGATTTAAATCATTTAATCAAAGTATCTACTTTGAGGTTATATCATATGAGTCGCGTACTCCGATCTTCATTCCTCTATTCTTCTATTGTTAGTTCTATTACAGCGTCGATGTATTTTCCGACTAGTAAACCTCTTTCAAACTATTTAATCAGACCCCAATCGAATATTTACTCGTTAGTGACGCGCAGGATTCACGTAAATAACACCATCATTGCCATTTCTGATGGCAAAGATAAAAAACTACCCCTCAAAGTCCAATAACTTCTAAATTCTCAAACTTTAAAAAAATCTGCAAATCGCTTAGGATCTATTTTTACCATCTAGGAAAAATTAAACTGGCGTGCTTCTGCAGTGTAGAAGGCTCCTGAAATACTCGCCAAGCCAGCAGCATCGCCGTACAGTCCACTGCTACCTGTTCTGCATGGTGAGCATCTCAAATCAGAAATTGAAGATTTTAATAATTTGTTTCAAGCACTTGAAAGTCTTTTACTACACAATAATAACGAATCTTATTGATTCATGACTCTAATTGGTCATATTTTTACAGCAGGCTATTAAAAATGAACTCTTGTTATTTTGGTTTCAGTCGGCGATAAAAGATCTGCTAGTGGAAGAACTGGATATTATGTCTATTACGTAAAGCCTTAGAGTATTTTGAAACCAACAAAGATCGAGAAAAGCGAGAAGATTTTAGAGTAGAAAAAACCAAATAGTCGTAAATACTATTCATCAGTTCATATTCACTGTGTTCTTAACAAGACATTGAATGCACTACTTCAATCACACCGTGGTATTGTTTTTTCTTTGAATGAATACACCTGATTATTACAAAGTAGGAATATGCCCTACTGAATATCTCAAATGTAATAAAAACAATCAATAAATTAATAAAACACAATTTACTATTAGTATTATTATCACAATTCGTAGAATGTATGTAATTCAGCTTCATCCATGCAGTCATCGATATATCATAAAACTTCTGGACTATTACTTTTGAAGGGTTTTCATATCTACGTACATTATGATCCGAATACTAGTCCTATACGAGCTCGCTGTTTTTTTCTAAATGCTGTTCCACGCCGCTTCAGTCAGTAATTAACGCTGGAATTAATTTTCATGTGTTATTGAAACGGAATAGTAATGAAAAACATTGAGAGCAGAGAATTTATTACCGTAAATATCGCTCCAAAAATTTTAATCACACTCGAGTGCAGTTTACCTCCGTTTCCTGTCCAGTAGATCATCATCAACTAGTTGACCATCACCACCATACGCGATACTGCGTCGATATTGTCGTATCCGGAGTCCGTCTGCGATTCAAATGAATCAAACTAAATAAAATTCGGTCTCGCTGGGTAGATCACTGTTATAAAAAGCCGGTTATTATCAGAGAAGAAGAATCATCAATGAGTATCGTCTATTCTGTCAAAGTCGTATCTCGTTAACATAACCCCACGCATCCTTTGAGGCCTCAGAGGCCACTGACCCCATACAGGTGCTTTTGCCGTAAGCAGTGTTCGGCGCCATGGTGGGGGGCCAAACGACATTGCCATCTTGCAACAAATCTACGAACTACTTCGGCCGCGACACCAGTGCGCTTTGTATGCAACTCGCACGTCATTCTTGCGTTGATAGCTTAGTTGCATATCATGATGCGTAAAGATGTTGCGGCAAAAGTAGTTCATCGATTCATCCGCGAAATGACGATTCCATTTCTGACTCCGTTGACGCTAAAGCTCGGGTCAGTGTTTTACCCTAAGGAGCACCTGTCGCGGGGTCAATGGCCTTCTGCGCGGCGTCAAAGTATTCGCAAAGGGACAAAAAGATTTTTTATTCTAGTTTTTTGAATAATTTATTGAATGGCAATGACGTTATAACACTAGTCCTTCCACTAGAGTTGAATGAACTTCCATCTGCAGGGTCCAGACATCTCTGCTTAGCTAGGATTCTGTTCCAATTACAGCAAACGAGGGTACATCGAGATATATTTGTGTGAAGTTAATTGTTCTAGGTATCATTTCATCATTACGAAAATATAATTTATATTGTACCACCTTGTGCCGCAATAGGATTTTTTTCAAAGTAACAATAAAAAATGTACATAAACTACATAAAGGGTATTGTATCGATGCTTCAGTAAGGAATGCGACGCATAAACCAGATACGTAAAAATTCATTGCCTTATTATTCGGGTCCTTCCTTTCCCAGCGTGTGGGTAAAAATCATAAAAATAGCCGTCTTGCTCTACATAAAATAAGGCGTTACTTATCTCGCAATCATTCGTCCGATTTTGGCAAATCAACGATTCCTGGCAGCGGATGATCTGGACGATAAGAAGAACGGCGAACTTCTATGACTCAGGAACTATCCGTCCCTTGAGTTTTTGATATAGATCAATGATTATTCTGAAGAATCTATCCTTAAATTGAATCACCCTTCAAAGCAGCACAAAAAAACATTCTCGAAGTAATGCATGGCTCTTCATTGTAACATGTGCTGTTTTTTTATTCAAGCATCAACAAGCATTTGTAGTGTATAATAATACAACAATAATAGCAACAGTTTGGGTTATCGTACATAATACGGTAAATATAAGATTGCAAATGCAAATTTACCGCAAGTACATTATTATATCAACGTCATATTAAATCTCTCGAATATGGTTCAAATTCATCATTGATAAATGAATGTATAAAACCTTAATATGTTCATGTATATGTAAGTATGAGTCCAAATTTAAAACGAGGAAAGATCATAATTTAGTCACTCAATCACAACACTTTTTTATAGAGGCACAAAGCCAGCCTACATACCGTTCGATAAACATACTCGAATCGTTTCATACTAATTAATCCTTCTGTATAAGAAATCTAAAAACTACCTAAGCACCTACTATTCGTTGGTATGATAGTAAATCGTCCTACGAATGGATAAGTATTGCATAATAAGATCCATTTTTCATTTTCAAGCTATCAGTAAGACAAAGTATAAAAAGTTAACTTGACTTAACATACAAACCCAGAGATACGTTTATTTTTGATTTTATGAAGCGCAGGAAGCTCTCACTTGTCTCAATAATTTATTAAGACGCGATGTACACGTATATATGTATGAGAATACGAAGCAAGAGCTATTTTCGAATCTGCACTTCACGTGAGTAAGTCTAGTTTTACATGCTCATAAACCTTACTTATCTTGCTTCGCTTATAGCTACAAATTTTTTCTTCAAGCTTTATAATTGCGTTCATTGAAATGACTTCATTTCATCTAACAAAGATTTTGCATTGATGATCGTTTCGCATTCACGAGAGAACTTTTGCGCCATTATTTCGCCAGGCATAGAACTGGCAATTAATAGGATATCGTGCCAAGCCTTATTTCAGTGTGAGAAGAAGAAGAAGCTAATCAACCTCCGAAGTCACAAGATTTATATCGACAAATAATTACATATTAATGGCGAAGATTAATTCAGTCAATAATTTTTTTGTCGAATTTATACTCATCTGATATGACTTATAATATATTGTAGAGTACTGGTAATAAGTAAGATAACGCATTAAACTGCAAAGCCGTCACAGGGTGCTTTCGAAAAAGAATTATACCTGACAACGATTTTCGATTACGCAGAAAGCACCATCAATCCATTTTTTTATACACTTATAGATATGGATACTACGTACGCATTTGCAATATCGCATAATATAATAATACGATATCAACAAAATATTATGACTTGAATCAATTATGAACCGATTTTTCTAATTTCATATAGTAAAGAAATGTAAACAAATTCTTAGGTTTATTCGCCCTCGAGGTATGTTATAGAAATAATTTGATAAGATTATTTTTTACACGCGAATAGCACGTATAATTTTCACTGCTTTATGATATTGGAGTGAATAGACTTATTTCAAAAATTTTCTCATCTGTTTCGATTGATGCTGCATACTGTACTGTGCATTTTCTGCCTTCGTTATCAATAAGTCTAACTTGTCGATGTGTGATTCGACCTTTTCGTTTATATCCTGTTTCCGTGCACCGCCTTCATTTCCGGGAACCCTTTCGACCGGACATTCGACGGCGATGGTCTCGTCAGCCACCAGAGCCTCCCCTAATTCTTTTGCCTTATCTGGATTTGGCTGGAGTGGTACATGGTCTGGGGTGTTCGTTCTCGAACCAACTCGGACCTTCAACAGTGCCCCGAAACTTCCACAGACCGTCTGTAACGGAAATTGACCATTCAAGAGCCCGGAATTCTGTTATAGAGGAAAAAAAAAATGAAAAAAAAAAGTTTGATCGGTATTGGAACCCGAAAACTAGGATATAATCATGAGACGTGATCGAAATCACGTTTCATAACGCTTTCAGTATACTAAAAAGATTCTAAGTGTGTTGTGGATTCGAATAGCATGACGAAAATCTAAAAATACGATGGTTTTAGTCTCGAATTAATTAATTCTATGTATAATTTTGCCTCTGGATAACATTAAATTTACTATGATGGCTGGAACTAGAGGCCAATCCTCCTCGTGCCATTTCCGAGTATAAAGATGAGAATGATCAGGTGATGTGGTATTAATAAAATCTGGAAGGTGCCCGCTAGCCAACCACCCACGACATCCTTTACCCAAGTTCATTAGTCGCTATTGCGAATACGCGATCGTAAATCCGTCTCCTTATTATTTATTCATTTATTTTTATGTCATCTAATTTTTTATATTACTTTACTGTTAAAAATCTCATTCAAAAACTCTTTGAACTTCGTACTTTCGTATATAATATAAAGCCATATTAGTACGATTAAAATCATAACCGCAGCCACGATCAGCTGAAATATTAAATTAATTTATGATCCATTACCGTAACCAGAACCCCGTGGGTATAACTGTTTATTGTTCAGGAAAAGCGGACAGAAGGAGACGATTAAAAATAGCTCTGAGAGCTAAACAACGAACTAAACCGCAGAATGAAGTTAATTGAAAATTATCGAAGTTAACGAAACAGACACGATTGTCTGTTTAGGACAATTGAACAGCAATTGGTTTCGAACATCAAATTTGCAGCTCTTCCATAGCTGCAGCACGAATGTTCACGAAACATCGAAAGGAATCAAATGATTGCAAATTGGAATTATGGATTTTTGTATATTGCGAATTCCATGTCGAAACGAACTATACTTTCAGGTATAAATATTCGGAGGAATGAAATCTGTCTTTTTTTTATAATAAATCATTTTTCGAAAAGAACAACCTTTGTAGTAAAATCTTCACCGCAGTGCCAATCGGTGCAGCTGCATGATCGCAATTTTTATATCGTTCTCTTTACTTGATCGTACTTTAAACCTGTTTAGCTTCTTCTGGGTTGCGCTCAGAATGCTGTTGAGCTCGTCCAAGCCGCCTCCAACGCGGCTCATGCTCTCATCCTTCACGGTAAGATTCTATAAAACAGAAATCCCACGTTTCATTGCTTTATAGCAGCATGAGGTACCCGCTGTTCCACGCAACTCGAAAATCTCAAGAACCTAAGACGGTTAGTGACATTCAGAAAAATCATGATCATATTATTACGAAAAATAATATCTCGCTCTATTAATATACTAAAAGTTTATATTGGCAGCTGTGTCACATTCTAAGTTCCAAATAACTCGGCGCGGATACATAATTTAACAATTTGACATTTTCCCGATATTAATAACACAGTTTAATGGCAACTGCGATAATTCAATGCATACGTCTCCATATGCTTTTAATTTCAAAGAATGAAGTCTTACGGTTTTTTTTTTTTTTTAATTTCTGCTCATGGGAGTCGATAAAAAATTTGAGTCGAAGAGTGTGTTCAGATTTTTTAAATCTTACGAAGAGGTGAGAAATACTATTCTGCACTGTCCCGATATTAGATCTGCTGAATAAATCTAGCTTTTATTTCCACGATCCATTCGTTTTGAATTTTGACCCCAAATCCTCTTCAGATCGAATGTTAAGTCATTTATCCTGATGGTCAACACATACAATAAATTATTGGTTTATACAATATATACAAACATATATACATATGGGTATCGATTCAATTTTCGTTGTACAAATCTCGTGGTTTTTGGTCTTGGCAATTTTGCCGATTGCACTTTTCATTTTTACACTTGGACACAGATAATTTACCGAGCCATGAATTGATTCGTTTCGTAGACTCCAGTCATTCATTCGTCTTGGATAGGACAGTTTTCAGCTTCCCATCCGATATGGCTTCCGAAAAAAGTATAATACGAAAGTAAATCAATCTAATTGACCTCGCGAATACGCGAGTGCAGATATCATTTACTTTTTACATGATAGTTATCTTATTAAAAAAAAATATGAAATGAAAAAACCAAAAGAAAAACTTGCTAAAAATATCTACCCGTCATTGTAACAACAGAGCTAAATCAAAACGCATAAAATGCAAAGGCTTCCAATACCCTTAGCTATTTTCCACTTGAAAAATAAACGAAAAAATCTAGGCATGAAAATTTATATCCAATTATTGAGCCACGTGTTTCAAATCAACATTCTCGGCTGAACCACGATAACGACGTGTACGTATTCCAAAAAAATTCAAGACTACAACAGATCAAAAATTCCTATAGACGTCACTCATTGTCAAATGGTCAAAAAAGTTTCAACTTCATATATCCCAACACTAAGGATTATTTCATTCGGTGAAATCCTCTAATTTTCCTCTAATTTGTCCATTCCTCGTTGATGTTCTTCTCTCTAAAAATTTTGAGCTCCCTTCCCCAATATTCGAACTTTTTCTACAAACCCCAATTCCGAGCAACATTACACAGTCACCTCAGCTATCGACTCCTCGATCTCTTCTTCGGTAGGTTCTATCGTCTGTCTCGTCTTGGCCCATTCTTCTTCACTAGGTGGTGGTAGCCCTAGGAGTTCTGCCCTTTGACACGCGTAGGCGTAGTCTTCAGCCATCGCGAGATGTCCAGGTCACCAAAAGGTAGTTTTCCGATATCAGAATCGAAGAATATTACCAATACTATGCACTCAACTATAGACAGAAGATCCAGGAACCGATTTTATTAATTTCACCCTACGTCAAAGCGCCAGTGTTTCTTTAACTACGATGCAAGAACACGTTGACTGTTGACTACTACGTAGGTACATATTGTGAACAAGGAATCCATATTGGTGTACGGATTGCGCCGACTCCCGGATGGTCAGGGTTGCGCGGGTGCGGATTTCAAGGGACACGTTAAACGGGTAACTAGAACTCGCGGTTCGGACTTTAAACGTGTAGACGGTATTTTCCCTACTTCCCCAAATTTCAATCGAAAATTCGGTAAATTCACCTGGGATTCGATTATCGTATAACGATTGCGAATGAGATCGTCGAGGATTATTGCTCGAGTGTTAGAACAAGGTTGAAACTAATAGAATCAGACTTTTTACGTGTAAAGGAATCCCTGATCGCTATTCTTGAAGACAATCGTCAGACTTGTCGAAGTTTTTATTCCACGTCGTGTTATCTTGGATATTAAAGAAGCCTGTGAAACTGCTATTAATGCGGGTCTGCGACGAAAGTAAGACCGTTACTTAGCCCATTAATCCGGGAATGAAAACTTCGGCGAAGTACTTTTTACCGGGCTGAACCAAAAACACTTTTATGAAACGGGCTTGGTCGACTCTATCTACCGATTATGATTGCGACGTATTTGGAAAGTGGATCTTAGCTGCTTTATGAAGATAAAAAAAAAGACGTTTAAACCGATTCCATAAAGTCTGCCGATTTTTTCGTACGTTTGGAGACAAAATTTAACGAACACCTAGTTGTATACAGCGTACTTACAGCGGAATCCAAGTTCTATGCATCCACTCCGTGTATAGCTAATATTTCTACTGAATTCCATCGACTATTGAAAGTCTGTTAGTTCGAGACAGACTGCACTTTAAAACTGGGTTAATTCCGTTATTCAATAGAGCAATTTCAATTCAGAGCTTAGGAGCGATCGTACTTTCACGGTCATCTACAGTTACGCAGGCGTAAGGGTTGCTATCGAGCTCTACCCTTTCAAATAATAATTTCAGCGATACGTGGGTAACTGTTTGCTATAAAAACGAATGTAGGCGTAGGGTGGGAAACTCGTCTAATTTGTAGAAATCGATGATATATTTGTCCCATAATTTCCAACGGTCAGAGATCGGTATGTATCGATTTTGTAAGTTGAGAAAAATCAGGGTTTTTTCATTCTAACAGAAGTTACCGAATTTTAGGATCAGCTTTGAGAGACGAACTAATTGTAAGTGAAGTTTCCTCGCTTTTCTTGGTACATTTTAGCACAAAATCGCACTTGGATGAGTGCGCTTCTTCATAAACATTGCTAAGTGTTTTTCTGATAAAGAAGAACGGCGACGGGGTATTGAAAATAATAAATGCAAGGTACGCCGATCATCGCTCGGTCCCAATTCCAATCACAATAAAATGCATTTACACGAGCGAAAATGCAAAACGGATCGAAGCGATTCGTCACGATCACAGACCGATGTGGTCTCGGCTTGTGGTTCAAAAATCATTCGATAGAGTATTGAAACACATCTCACAAGTAGATACAAAAAATCGATCTTAAATTAGGAATGACCATTATTATAAACACGCAATACCACCTACCACATTTAATGAACTATTTCATATGCCACCTGACTGTAACGAATCGATCACGCAAAGGCAGTCGTAAAGTACTAGATTTATTATTCACTATATGATAGCTAAATAAATCGTATATCGAGAGGATCTATGATATCGTTTGGCAACACTTCATGGCTCGATCACAGTCGAAGAAAGATAAATTAATTACCCGAAAAGGGGCTTGTATTTTTGTAACATATTGTGCGAAGAGCAAGAAAGGCCTATTGCAATAGAAAGGAATCTAAATTATTGCGAAAATAATTGGCGAATGATTTGATCTTTCCATTCGTCTTTTGATTATATTGAGGTGAATAATTTTGCGTAAACAATTGTGAAAGCCTTTAATGAGGCTTTTGGTACAGTAATGCAGTTCAAATTAAACGTTTTTAATGTGGCAGCTCCATCGTTGAACCATAACACGAGCGCCGTGCGATTTACTGCTAATTGTCTCAACAATAAATTCAAATGTCAATCAAGTATTAGCTGAAATTCGTTTCTATGGGTTGTAAAGATATCGATATACCTTGTAGAATAAACTCTCGGTCTGCCCACGTACCAGTGATTTGCTGCTTCCTATTTTACACACTTGTTAAAGTAACCGAACGAATCGTTCGCTGAATCCCCTCTCAAAAATTCATTCGAAAATATATGAGAAATAAAGAGTGAGAATGAAATAGAAGAAAAATAATCCATCGAAACAAAGAACATTGATCCCTGCAGTACAATAAAACGGGTAAAGAATATCTTATAGAATGGTAGACGTGTAATGCTATGACAAAATTGTCGTCACTCTATTTTCCATCGAATAAATTTTACATCAATATTTCATATTTGATTTTTACCATGTCCGAACTATCGATCACAAAACATTTTATCGGCAATTATAATTTGCCTGCTGATATAACGCCTGCTCCGTGTCCACTCCAGATTCCAATACCTCGAATACCTCTTCACGCCACTATACGACACGACTCTGTCTGTATCTACAAAGTCTTCTTCACTCTCTCGTTAACTTAATCCGTAAACCACCCCATTTATTATTCCCAGTAACAGGATATGCCAACTGCACGCACGTACACATACGATACGTCTAAATATGTACGATGAACAATAAATGCGTGTACATATAAATACGGATCATATGTGCATTTCCATATATGCATGTGTGTGCGTGCGTGTATGTACGTGGTGCACGGTCACGTGTTGGTCAGCGTAGGTGGTATATATGTGTATGCATTGGCTAGAGTACCTACGTTTTATAAGCGGCAGACAAGCTGCTCCGGGTACTGTACAAGCGAAACGCGCGCGAGTTGCTGTGTCGTCGGCAATGTCGCTCCAGGGGAAAAAATCTTTGAACATATTTATCGTGTTTATTGTTATCCTTGTGCACACGGAGACTGTGGAAGTAAGTATCGGTATATCACGCGGTTTATTCTCTGGACGAAACTTTTACTCGGACAATGTAGAGTGCATATTTTATACCCGTATAAGGATATGCCAATGATCTAACGACTTCGAGTTGAAATTCGAGTGATTTTTTATAGAGGCCTGAGAACTCCTCGATTTTCTCAGTCATTCTAAATCAAGATTCATTTAAAATGTAGAGTAAAGCTGGTACATCCTTCGAGATTTGATCATCTTGAATTTCTTATCAACCAGCCGATGAAAATTAATTTTCTAGCTCTTTTGTATTCGTATCCGAGATATTGCAATACTTTGACAATCGCGGTCTGTATACGCCTAGTAACTAGACATTGGGTTTTCATATCAGAACCGAATATTAGATTCCCCATTCATTTTTGAAATCACATTTGTTATGATCTCTTCTTAATTTCGAATCGCTTATTGAAACTAGAATAACGAGCCGAAGATAACGTCCGCTACGGACCAATATGCCTCATTATAGTTTGGGGTAAGATCCTAAAAATTGGAATTTGATTATAGAGCAACATCAACTACAGTGAAATACGCCACGATGTCAAACCGCACGGAGATCAGGCAGAAGGTCCAAGAACGACTCGTGAAATATTGGAAATGTTCAATAATCGGGCGATCTATCAACCAACCAACAACTTCCAGCAAGCGACGGAACATCTCCTTCAATTCGGAGCCCTTCTACGAATCCAAATTCTCGATATATTCGGCCCTCTTGTCTACGACCATTACGATGATTACAGCATTGAACAGACCGAAGCCCTTTACAGGGTGTATCAAGAAACGCTGGAAAGGAAGTACAACATATTCCAGATTGTCCCAAGTGTTTTGCGCGATCCGGATTTGAGACCTACCAAGATATGTCGGCATATTCACAAGCACGTTCGTACATGCCTGAAGGAAAGCTCATTGTCGTGCATGGCCATTAAAAAACATAATCAACCTCATTTGCAGTCATCGTTGTCACCTGTCTTGAACATAACTAGACGAATGTACAAACAGTTTCATATAAAGAAGAAATTTCCTAATGGATTTTCTCTGGCTGCTATACTAGATCATCTAAAGACAGGCACCCTTCACTTGACGGTTGGTCTAATGTCTGGCCTTTTGCACAACATTCAGTATGACAGTTTCGACGACGAAGTTCGAACGGCGGAAAGAAACGTGATGATTATGTTAACGGCGGAAATGTTGGGCTCGGATCAGCACGAAGTTCTCATGGAGAAAAATCGTCTGTGGCAGATACGTACGGTAAGTGATCTGCTCAAAGAACTGTTCGATCTTCGAAAAACTATGAGAAGAACGATGGAGAGCAACAAGAACTTTGCCATTCTTTCGGAGCACGTAGTTCGCGAGGTCGAGGCCATCAGTAAGAACATCGAGCTTCTAGGTACAGTGTACGATAATAATACCATCGATATGAAGTATCTGTTGGATTTGATTCTTCCCCGAGACGTTGTCGATGAGGACATAACCGATGCGAAGAACTACCTACTGGAAAAGATAAACGATTATGACATAGTGAGCAAATATTTAAAGGTTGAAAAGTACCAGCAGAGTGGCCCTGAACAGTTGCTGATGGAAATACTTGGGCAGATGAGAGATATTGACTTTGCCGTCGATATTGCGACCGCACTACATGTACACGCTCGTTTCTGGCGGCAGAGTCATATGATAAACAATCTCAACGAGTTACTGGAGCTTTTTGACGCGTACAAAAACCTTGAAAACGTTCCTCAATATTCTGGTTTGATGTCGTTGACGGATAAGGTTCGGAACACTTTGTGGAACTCCAAGAACGTGACGGTTGAAATATTGTGCAATAATCCGCGAGTATGTCTGCGGCTTGGTTTGGAAACCGTTGCTAAATGCGAATTCATTAACGCCGGAGTAAAAAAAGATATCGGTGAATTATTCTACCATTTGCAGAAGAGCGAAGTGATTCATGACGACAAATGCACCCTGCTGATGAACTCGGTAGAAAAGTCCAGCGAGCCGCAAGCTACACCCATTCCGGCGACAATTACTAATAAAGTCTTTAGTGACTTTAACAATCTCAAAGACGTATATACCGTCGAAACCACTAGCATAGAATCTGAGGAAACCTCGATGCCAACAACTAACGCTGAAGAGACAACGGTGGTGCTAACAAGAGAAGAAAATGCAGCAGCGTCGACAACGACAGAAATTCCTACCGAGTTGCCAGCGATTAATACTGAGGGTACGACCAGACAGGTGAAAACATTGACTAGAGAAGATGCCAGGGAAACCACGGAACAGCAGACGACAGATCTTACGGATTCGATAGATTCGTTAGATGAAGAACTGACCACGACACCGGTATCTACAGAAGAACCAGTTACCCCGGACATGAGCAACGAATCAACGACAGAAACGGAATCAACTGAGGATCTGGCCACAGAGGAATTGAGAACTCCGAGCGAAGGACTGACGTTGCAGGACACAACAACGACAGAGCAGACGTCTGCTAGATTGACAGAACAGACGACAACTGAGAAAGTACTCAGCGCACAGAAAACAATGACTGCAGAGCACAGGACGTCTGAGGAAGAAGCTACGACACAGGAAACAACGACTACGGAACAGACGACAACCGAGGAAGCATCGTCGACACAGAAGACAACGACTACAGAACGGTCTGAAAGATTGACTGAACAGTCGACAACTGAGAAAGAACTGAGCGCACAGAGAACAATGATTGCAGAGCAGAGCACATCTGAGGAAGAAATTACGACACAGGAAGAAACGACGACAGAGCAGACGTCTACTGAATCGATCCAAGAGTCGACAACTGAGGTAGAAAGTACGACAAAACCAACGGAGACGACTACGACGACTTCTGGAGAAAGTACTACCGAATTGATGATTGCGGATGAGACGATTATTCCGGGGAGTAATGACGATTGTCACGGGGACGGATGTACTCCGGAAATTTTAAACGATAGCAGAGACATTCTATCTAGTCACGCACTGCATACAGATCACAATGCTCCTCTACCTCTGTCGTCGTACAATGAAAGAGCTACTAAGTCATTACCTGCGCCGACTACCACCGTCCTCACGGCTAGGAAGAATTCGATTACGAGCACCACCGTTCCAGAGGTCATCACGACATCGCCGTCATCGTTGACATCAGAAAATGCGACATCAATAGGTAAGAAACCTGGATTATCAAAAAAGCCTGAATCCTACAACGCAAGTTTCTCAGGAGAAGACTGCTCCGGAGGGGCCTGTACCTCCGATGATTGTTCCGGCAAGGGATGCCGACCACACGCCAGTCCTGAGGTAATCAACAATTCCACTGACTGTTCCGGTACCAACTGCAGTATCACCGTTCAAACTAATTGCAACGAAGATGGTAGCTGCCCATCCGCTTCAAGTACGGATAAGTGTGATGGGGCTGATTGCGAATCTAGTAGCAATGCTGCTAGAGTATTCGAAAACATCGAGAAATCTGAAGGTGACGAATGTTTTAATTGCGTCGGCGATAATTGTTCCGAGGTTTCAAAGAACAACGAATCAGCTTGCGGCGATAATGACTGTGTTGATTCTAATGAAAGACGACCATCGACGGCAACGCAAAAAAGTGATCCCGCTCTTTCAGTTTCAGCTGCTCAGTCAGTCCGGTGCGATAACAAGGATCCTCACCATCAGAGACAACTTGAGAAGTTGAAAAAGATCAGAATTATGAACGCTCTTCACGGTACCCCAACGGCTCGTCCAGATCGTACTAACCACAGGCCTAAGGATGGCGATTCTTCAAAAGAGTTGCCTTCTTCGAGGCTGACCCGTCGTATATCAGCCAAATCCCAATCGGAATTACGGTATCAGAATTTACCGCCTTGGCTACGAGTTCCACAGGACAAAATCTCGGGTGACTCTTCAGCGTGGCGTCGAGTTTCCCAGGACTCGATCCAAGCCCATAATATCGAGGAGGAAGAATTCGGACACCAGTCGATAGAAAGCGAGATGGTCAGAACGAAGAACCGCACGAAGACGAAGGCTTACAGAAACAGAAACAGGAATATAAACTTTATCAGTTTGAGACGATATATCAACGGGAATATCGTAGGTGCTGCTACACCCAGACCTCCGATTTCGCACAAGGTGAAGCCGCCGAATAGCAGCTATCGAAGAGTAGTCACTCGAATTTCTAACGGCCTTGGTTCGGGTAAATGGGATCAGAAAGCGCAGCATGAATCGGAGGTAAATCTGGAGCTGAAAGCATCGTCGGAAGAGAGTCCAGATATTTCTAAAAGGCGCGAGGTCAGCCTCGTGAGAATAAAACCTGGTGTACATCAAACTAAGGAATCTGACGATAACGTAAAACGTACGAGAAGGAATAGATCCATCATCAGAGCACCGCAGAGAGCGAGCAGACGTTATCTGAGATAATCTTACGACTCCCGAATCGAATAGCAGTTCGATTTCACAACTTGTCTTAATAACGGTTATTCCGAAAAGATTGTAAACGAAAATGGAAAAATGGGATAAATTTTATTCACCCGTGGCTGTTTTATACTTAACTACGAGGCTCGGCTGAATTAAGATGTAAAAGAATCTATTTTAATGTGTTTTCCAAGTATTAGATACGATATTCATTCAAAAGTGGATCTTGAGCGGTTCAAGAAACGGAAACGGAAGTGTGGCAGTTTATCGTTATTGTTAATTACTACCTTTGGATAATTGAGTCGTTAAAGTACATTATCTACGATTGCAGGTCTAGAAACGATTTCAATAAGTAAGACGAAGTCCACGACGAACGCGAATGCTGACCCAATTTCGTCCAGTCTCCCTCCCTTTCCTCATTCTTTTCTTCGTTGATTATTTATCAATAATGTGGAGAGTATTATTTATTCTTATTCGTAACGCGGGTAACGAATATCGAGCAATGAGAAATTAATAGTTGTTGAAAAATTGTGTAATAAGTGTATCGAGAAAACAAGGATTGGTGTAGGTGCGCAGAGAAATAATTAACGTCAGATTAGAATTGGGTCGTAATCGCTATGAATTTGAATAACTCCTTTTATCGACGATATGACTATAAAAAGAAAAGAAAATAGCGTTACCTCGTCAATCGTATTAGATTCTATTGAAATTGAGGATCGAACCATTGAAGGCCTATCAAATAATGAATTCCGTTTCGGAGGCAAGATTTATGGCCACAACAAATCGGCCGATTTCAAGCTCCGTTTAAAACCACGTGGGCCGTGAAATATTGTCAAATTATTTCGTTCGAAATGGGCGACAAATATTTAGCGACAATCCGGTTTTAGCGTAGATCCGATTCCCTTTTTTAGAATACACCTATTTTCAAATTTACACAATTTTAGTAACACCAATGATATCAGATTGCTGGAAAGCCCGTAGCCAAAGGTCATGGTGATCGACTATATTTGGAAAAAAAAAAATCATCGTTTTTCCACATAGAATCTTCATGCGTGGGTGAAAATGATCGATGGAAAAATACGTGACATCATATTTTCAGTACCTAGCGGATGTTAAAATGCCATCAGATTTACATACGTCGGTAATTTAATGGCAATAATTATGCATCAGCGTCTTTGCGGAGGATATTTCTGTACCGAGGAAATTATTCCCCCACGAGGCTCTCAGCCACTGGCAATATTCATCTCAGACGATAAGGGCCGATGTTAATTTGACAGAAAGCTCTTTCGCAATCACTTGAACGTCTGCCATTCTATGGAGTCTGTGGGACCGAGGAATTATCAAGCCCTTTGTACTCCTAAGCTCGACAGAAAGGGTCTTTCTTCAAAATTCTACCGCTTCGGATCACCGCGGTTCGGAATACCGTAGGTATAAAATATAAAAGTCGAAAGTACCTACTCTTAAAAGCTAAAGAATGATCATGAAGATTGCGGATTCCTGAGGTTCTTTTTAAACGAAACGCGACATTCCGTAATTACGGAGGCTCCGTAAATCCACTTATCGTTAACGACGTAAACTTCGCGGAACGTTTTCGTAATTTTGAGAACGCGTACTATCTCCGCTATCACGGGAGGCATAATTTGTTCTTTGAAAAATTCGAGATGGACACACGTGACGAGATAGACACGTGAAATCGTTAAGCACGTGGCTCGGACAGCTCGTGCTCCAGTTTCCTGATTTAAACGAGTAGTCTCACTGGCACGGAATTATCTACATCCATACAGCGCATAATCGAATGATTAAAACTAATGACCTCTCGGTCTCGCACTCATCCGAGAGTTATCGACTCGTGAATCAGACGCCGCTGCATCCCCCGCAGTTATAATAGCGGTCAAAACAGTCGGGATCTCTGATCTCCGGTTAGTGGGAGTCAGCTCGAACTTCAATCTTTTATAAACAATAACATATTCTCAGAAAACAACAACTTCGCGAGAGCTATTGGCTAATTATCGTCATATGCGTATTACGTCGATAATACGCGATTGATGAAACTGTCCCGAAAAATGTGAAGATGTTTGAGACGAAAATACTCGTCGTTAACATCGTGACATAATTATGTTACCAGCAAGGTTCACCGAATGTGGAAAATCCTCAAATTACCTTCAGAACTATTACTGTCAGTCGTTATACTAAGTACAACATACTCGAATATATCATTTGGATGTCTCTCGAAGTAGCAACGATTATTTCATGACCGAGTGTGGTTGAAAATCCATCAATTACACCCAGCCCTGCGGGCGAGTGTAAAAATATTTATTCGACACAAGTATACGCGTGAAATTTATACTCTACTAAATTTATAATGATTGATTTCTGTCCGATGCGTGTTTAAACTTCTCTATACACACTTGAATTCAGTAGTGAGGAGGTAGTTCGTTGCTATTGAGGACGGAATTTTTGGGGAATTGATTAACTTCTATGAACGAATGATTCGAGACGAACTATAAGATTTAACAATCAGTTCGCCATATGCATACATCGGTGTCTAATTATTTCACTCTTAATGATATTTTCTTTCCATTCCAGTTGTGGTTGTGATACAGAAACTTTACTTTCACAAATTCGTGTCCCAGGTTTACGGCATTTCAATTCTATTATTTTAACTAGGATCAATTTCCTCGTTAGTGATCGTTACCTAAGACCAAGCTATGAGGTAGATTCCGTGTCTGCGGCTTATGAAACTTAGTCAAATCGACTTGAAATACGGAGGAAATAATCAACGTAGTTATTCCGGTTCAAAGTACCTGTCTTACAATAAAAAAAGAACAAATTATTCATGTTATAAAATCAAAGTAGCTATTGTCCGCTATTAGAACTTCGAGACCGAGATGACTGGCCTGAAACGGCATTATTTAATCCACATATCATATCTAGCACGCTCTATCTTTCCTGTAAGATATTGAAAGGATCTGCGAGGCGATAAATTGAAAATTCGTATCGAGAAATTTGTCACGATTTTTCGGTGATTCGATCTCATTTGTTCAAAAGAGCCGCACGATATTCTGGGAATAAATTTTCAGATCGTTTTCCTCGTTTCTTTTTAGGATTTCTTTCGATCCCTGCGGAAAGAATTTGGAACTGCGGGGCTGTTTATGTTTTTTAAGTATATATTTAAATTCTCGATAGTGAAAGCTGCCCGACGTCCTCCTTCGTCAAGTCTGTATCCTTCGCGTAAGTAAATAGAAAATGTATGGATAATTGATCTTACGATGCAAAGATTAGTGCTGCGAATAGATGTGTTACTGAATCGCAATCGTTGCAGCAATCTGAGCCACGCGTCGTCTTGACGAGTGCAGGGTTTTTGACCTCTCCTAGTTCCTCCTTGTAGTTTCATATCACGTCTCGACAACTTCGAATCAGAGATCTAGGAGAAAAACTTACCTACATATACCAGAATACACTTAATAGGAGGTGGAAGAATTTCTCTTCTTCTTCTTGACCTCGGCGATGTCGACTCCTGAATTCCCATTCTCAGGTATTCAATATCTCGCTTTTATACTCATGAGATCGCGTTTCTATTCGTTAGAATCGCCTCTGAAAAAAGATCTAGGGTGCTCAAACCATTCGCGAAATTTGTCCAAGTGCAATTTCGAATTTTTACGTCGTTTTCTTAACCAAAAATCCGGAGGGAATTTGGTTTTTGATTTTTTTTTCTTTTCATTTCACCCCTGCGATCTCGAGCTTTATTATTCTTCACCTTTTCCGCCAAATACAATCCAGTTATTGTTGTAACTGACGATTATCTGATGTCATAGAAAACTAAAAATTTATCCGACCTCATCTGAACCGAGGAAGAAAAATAGTCGTGTTTTCTGGTACGATTCAATGTTAAATACCCTGTCTAAGAGTTCCATCACAATTCGCTGGCTCAAGGGCAAAGTCTCAAAGCACACAATTGGTTTGCTGTTCTCGATTATGATTTTTGAAACGAATTCCATAGATAATATATCGCCGTATATTATCACTCATTAAATTCTTGACAGAAAGGAGAATTTTCGACATTCCAGTGCCATTGCAGTCACGAATCCATGATATCATCGAATATGGAATGGGAGGTCAGAGCAGAGCCTGCAATTAAACCATACAAAACAGCTAGCCTGGAGATACTCGTTATATTAACTCTGCATAATGTCGTTTCTGGATGCCACACATTTTATTAAGATTTGCTCGCTTAGTCGTGAATACTCATTGTTAGTTCCCTGACTACATCTGCTTAGTACAATAACGTAACGAGCTTCGCATTCTTAGACACGTAGATTGACGAGTATCTATTTTTAATGTTTTCGTAGGTGGGCGTGAGAGAACTGCCTCATTATGCTCATTCTACACCAAAACTAATTTTAAACGCACGCAAGATTCAATCCCCATTTCAAGATTTCAAGGAACACACGACACCTGCGAGTTATCTGCAGTGCCTATACCAGATTTTCATTAATTTTGCAAATTGGATCTAAACTTGGATCCTCGTCCCTTGAGTCACGCTTGGCAGTGTGCAGGGTCTCAATCCCCACGTGTATATCCTATTCGTGATGATAGATTGAAACGGTTTAGTTTCACATTCATCGAAGTAACGATCTTGCCTGTTAAATTCCGCGGATTTACCTCACGCCGTAATTCTGATATAAGATATAGACGTACCGTAAGAAATCGCAGTTCGTTACATAACGAGTGCTCTTAACTGTTATTAGGTTCACCAGAATAGAGTATCGTTCATGTAACACATTCACGCAAAGATTGCCTTTTCCCTGCTTGCTTGTTCGATTCATACGTACGAGGATTGACTTTGGAGAAAAATTCAAAGAAATTCGGAAATCCTCGAATTAAATAAAAAAGTAAAATTCGTAACACATACAATCGATCGACGGGACATTTTTGCGAAGAATTTGCAACCCTTAACCGCCCCTTTTTTAATTATGCGAGGTGTCGTCATCGTGGGGGATTTAGAGAAGCAACTAGGTACAGGGATACGTGTGTGCAGTACCTACACGTATCTAATTAGTCAAATGCTAGACATCAGACTGGCGCCTATAATAATTCCGTTCCGGGTCTACTCTGAGCCCGCATGAAATCAACTTTGCTTGCTTCATTCGTATTTACATATAGTTAGTTTACGTTTTATTTTATTTTATTTTATTCTCTTTTTTCTTTCGTATTCTCTCGTTATTTTATCCGCACGCGATATCACCTGCGGGATTTCGCTTTTTGCTTACTTATTCGAAAATTAGTGTGCAGGCTAATCGAATCACCTATACTACGATTGATTCGACTGAGACAGCGATAAGGAATGATTCGTAAACTTACGATGATTCCTGACTGCAATGGATGAAATCACAACTCTGAGATTTATACTAATTAACGTAAATTATTCGTTAATTGAATAATATAGGCACGTTAATAATATCTCCTGGATTATCCCAGCTTTGATTCTCATTTCACACGATTTTCAAAGATTCAAAACTGATTTTCGCAGTGGCATGAAATAATTTCAGAAACTTTTCGTTCAACGTTTGCAATAATTCCCGGTGTCTTGCAGGTACTTTGAATAATTTTAAAGAAGATTTTATCAACGAACAAGCATTCGGTAAACTCGTTTCGAAGATCAGGTGAAAGGAAATAGGTTGAAATGAAACTTCGATAAATTAATTTGTAGTCCTACTTCATCGTCAAATTTATTGTTTGTGTGATTTCTGTGTTTAATTTTCCCCAAATTAGGCCACAGCCATAAATGCAACCCAGTCGTGTTTTTCCTATAAAAATTAAAAATTTTATACGAACAACATGTTATGAAATTAGTATCGAATAGGTGGAGCCTTATGAAAATTAATATAGCTTTCCAGCAATTAGGAAAATAACTATATAATAATGCTTCGCAACTATAACTAATCCTGGAAGGCTAAATAACGAGAGGTACCTAGCATAACCGAAATTATCTCATTTCCCGTAGTGAAAACTATACACTGCGATAATCGCACACCGTGACTTTGTTCACGAACGACAGTATTTTTCGTTAGTATGCGTGTTCATTGTTTTACAGTTTTACACAATCCAGGAGCAGCGGAACAACCTGCATATCAGTAAAATCGAAATACACGTAACCAACTCCCTTGTGTCTGGTTCTTTGTCACATACACGCGTGTCTATGTATCTACACGCATGTATCCACCGCGTCGATGACAGACTCCGGTTCTTTGTTTCTCCTTTTCGCACATTGCAAACTTATGCTAATTTTTTTTTTTTTTCTTTTTTTATTTCAATTACATTTTATTTTATTTTATTTCTCCATCACTCTGGTCCGACGTATGCACCTGCGGTAATAATGTGCACCGATTTGACTAACCTTGGTAGAACTTTGCTCCCAGTAATTATCAGTTGTTTCCCGGGCTAAATAATTAGCTGGCTATAATGGCACGGTACATAACCGACGACGTCCGCCGTCTCGGCGTTAAATTTCATGGTATAAATTTTCCGACCGCGCATATCCTCACGGAAAAGTTCTCTTCGCGAATTCAGATCCACGGTATCGACTGGGCCGAACGATAGATAATTATTTTGATTACATTTTTTACAAATTCATTGAGAAACAAAACTGGAATTCTTTTTCTATCCATTTCAAAGATCGATTACAGCGACGATATTTTCCCTTTCTTTCAAGTGCGATGTGTCGAAAAAATTTCAATGATACTTTTACGCGTGTAGCTATGAGTCTGCAGCGTTAATGAATCTCATAAAGTAATTAGAAGACGAACACTTTGATGTGATTCCAGAGTTTATCTTCGGTAGAATAATAACTAAAACAGGTCTGTATATGATTGAATACCTAAAGGTACTAGACACAAGACCTGTAAACATCTATAATGCAAAACGCAGAAGAAATGTATACCCAAGCAACAATCAACAACAATATCCGCACGAGTCAATCGTCGATAATAATAAAGAAAAAAAAAAAACTCGACACATCAATTCCTACGTCATATAAGCTTCGAGAGAATTCCCAGAATGTACTTGTGTATCAATGTATGTACAAACAATGATTACTGGTATTGAAAATAACAACTGATTAATTCTCTGGGTCAGAATCGAACGTCTGATTAATCATCGCCGAACATCCGGTGGATACGATTAATTACGGTAAAACTCTTACTGCTGATCCATTTCATTCGATCTACAGGAAAGGCGGAAGAATTAGTATATACATAAATCAGAATAAATATTTGTTCGTTTAATATTTGAATGATTAATAAAATTATATATGTAAACCTAGAAACGTTGAATCAGTATCGTACTGGAAAGAGCATTGATTGATTACTTTTCGAACGATTGAAAGTAAGCCTTGCACGTCCCCATCCCTGACTCTGTGTTTCTAGTTGATGGTCAGCGGCCTGACCCACGCATGACCTCGACTTAGATTCCGGGCGTTAATTAGTTAGGGTGATATTTTCCGTTGATTCAGTTGATTGATTCGATATTCTAGTAGTGTGAATAACTGTTAGTACAAACGTCTCCGTAAACCGTGGGGTTATTTATCGATCGTTAATTTCATATAGCCGAGATTTATATATGTATAAATGTGTAAAGCCGGTGAATCGAATATCGTAATAAATTAACGACTAACTCCTTTTGCAATGCGTTACTATAGCCTTGATCGTAAATGCAGTGACTAGCGTATGACGTACGTAACAACGCGGAAAAATTCAACGAAGAAACAAATCCGATCGGTGAATCTATAATCGTTATTCAAAACATTCAAACTTACAGCATCTTGCATACTACGTATTTGTCTGCGTAGATCAGAGTAAACAGAATTTTTTCGAGACTGAATAAAGATAAAAGTTGAAAACGATCATCGAAGCATTTCGCAAACGCTTAAAAATTGACCTAATTTTTTTCTTTTCTTTTTTGTTGTTTGTTCGTTGTTTTCTGAATAGATAAGCGATATCCTGAAAGGTGGATCGATCGGCTTTGATTGGTCGAAAAAATTGGTGTCATGAGAGATTTTTAATCTCAGAGTCGTCGCTTGAATCACCGTATAGAGTGCAGTGTAAAGCAGTCGAATCTTTCTTCGGCATATCAATTAGGAGGTCAACTGCCCTGCTTTTTACGAGAGTCAAGTACGTGTGCGGTCTAATTAAAATCAATTCGTGAGAAATTTTTCTACAGGCTGAATCTAACCCCCTCATAGAGTCTCGTTTGTGGAAAATAACGCGGGTTCTTCTTACCACCGAAAAAAAGAAAGTCAAATGAAATAAAATCACGAAGAAAAAATAAGAAAAATTGTTTCATACTCTACGGAAAATATTCCACTTCGTTGGGATGACCTACATTGATTAATTTCAGGCCTCACTGAAAGACCAACGATCGACTCAATTATTTAGAAAGAGATTTATAGCGAATAATATGAAAAGCAAAGATCTGAAAATTTTTTGTCTCGTTATCTGCTCGTCGATCTTTTTTGGAAATCAATTTTTTCTCAATGAAGTCGATACCTTTGTCTGGTAATTATAAGATGACTTCAGAGTTTGTAGTCTTATTTGATTTTTATTGTTGGTTTGAGGTATAATATGGTTTTTGAGTTAATCGTTTTACCGGTTAAAAATGAGGTGTTGATTAGCCGTCTTGTCTAATAATTACCGTGCCTAATATGAACCGTTTTTTAACCAGCTATAAGGTAATCAGGTTTTCCTGTATGACTTGTCGTCTCGTGGTGTACTATCAGAGTCAATAAAAATATTGAAACGTGATAATGGACGAGTAAATATGTGCCAATCACGTGCGTGTATCTTTGCCGAGTAAATATCAACCGATTCTCTCAGAAACACGATGTTCTTTTCGCACAGCGTCCGGCTGGCATCGTAAGCAGCACGAATTCATAGTCCGAGGAAAAACACAAAATCCAAAATATCCGCAAAGACGAAATTCTAATTTCATATTTTTAATTAACGAAATAAAAAAGACGTGTTTATATTTAAAGAAACATTTTTCCCACCGCGTATCCCTCGTACGTATACGTCTTTTTTATCCAAAGGCTCCGAAACGATCCCCTAACTCAGATCCGCGATAGAAAGACTAATTCCAGCTGTATAAGAAGATCTTCGCTAATGAAGTAAAAAATTTAGAATTAGTCAGATTCCTCAGGCTGAAATAATTCATCCACTAATCACATCGTGGCATGAGATAGAAAAGGGGTAACGCGGTTCTGTGCGTTAAGAAATGTTTATTTCACCCACAGCGCTCGTATATCTTCCCATTCGTTCGTGGAATGATACATAGCACAGATTACAGTAATGTGTTTATAAATGAAAAATGCTAGTTCTTATATTATAGATTATTTATATAAATCGGTGGATTTTGAAAACCATTTGATTCGGGATGAAAAACGCTCGCAACCATCGCCTGAGCTGTTCTCATCCTCGTTTTTGATATCGTTTAGATTTTGTAATAAGATTGATAGCCCGAGGATGAATTCTCGAGTCTGTACGAGTAAACGGGTATCCATGATTCGACGGAATTGGTAACTGATGCAATTAGATCGACCTCGCGAGCGATGTGGTAATACATATGAAAGATCCGAGCCTATCCACGACTGCATTGACGTCACCTACGCATAATACAAATTTTCGTTTCCGCTTTTGGTGAGTATAAGTATCCGATAGACGTTTAATGGTCACGTATAACCCCGCTGAAACTCTTCCGCATATTTATTCGCGGGATATTTATATCGTGTACATATAAGGCGTATAGATGTATCTAGCGATAGAACCGGCTATCAAACGATGTGTCTTTAAATTGTAGAATATTTGATTGAAAGACTCATTATATTCTGGAAATGAAACTGATTGTAAGTAGATAGAAATTGGCTCTGCGATTCTCGTTATGAAATTATTGCAACGTGTCATTCTGCGACCTCGAGCAATATAAATGCACGCGTACTTGCTCTCCTTCCATCGTCTCATTTTACACCAATTACGCATCTTTCGTAGTAAATTAAGGATTTTACCTTGTTTTCTTTCCTTGATAAATACGAATCTGAAATTTTTCCTGGTCAAAAAATGTCCTCGCTCGTTACACGAAGCAAATTCTAAAACCGTACAGACTTTACAGACAAAAAGACGTGCGAATGCATCATTATCATTTTTGCAATCAACATTCAAACAGTGAAATTAGGTTTCATTTCTTGCCAATTTGAACGTCACTCTCATTTTTCTTCGTATCTCAATTGGCTAGAGCCATTTGTCATGAATAAAGTTCAGATTCACGTATACATGTGTGTATATAATCAAATTTTATTGCAATTGCAATTACTCACGACGTCTGACTTCACGGACGACTGCAGATTGTTCACGTATCCGTAACGCCTGGTACAATAAATAACTAGATATAAATACAGGGTTAGCCCTTACGACTGACCAGACGCACCCAGAATTCTGTCGTTGATCCTAATTGCCCGTTCGTTCAGGACTAAAGCAATTTTCCAACTCTAGGAGCGTGCTGGTAATTGAGATCTTCGTTTCGAGTTGTTCGAGAACAAGGCTGAGAATTTTTAGAAGAAACAAAAAGATAAAAAAATAGACTAGAATGATTCTTTCGACAAATGAATGGATTGCAAATTTTTTTCTACGACGGTTTGACACCGATTCGCGTAATCAAAATCCGGATCATTCTATGCTGAAAAATGTCAGACATCTGTCCCGGCGTTGGTACTTCGACTAAATGGGTCATACGCTTCTTTGGAGATGAAATAAACTTCTGAAATAGAAAATTTCTGAATTTCTAGCTCGCGGTATACGACACCAAACCGAAAATACTGTGCCAAAAAAATTCTATATTTACTATCACCAGCCATTTTCGTAGAACTAATCGAATCTCACGTTACGCCACATGTGTCGACGATTTTCGCCACTCCAGCGTACTCATAATATTTTTATTTTTGTTTTGAATTTTTTTTCGCGAAGCCGAGAAGTTTTTCTTAATAACTCAAGTTCTTCGTTTATAATAATTCTATTATCTCTCGCCAAATCCATGGCCGAAAAACCATTGAAATTTTCACCGCTCGTGAATTTTTAGAATCTTAAAAAAGAGTCCAGATTCAAATTTCTCGGCATCTCGATAGATACGAGGAGAAACTGCGCGTGGATAAATTTATTATTTTTTTCAACGCCGCTATATATGCGAACATACACGAGAGATTGATGTCTTAATTCGCGATTGGGTAACGACGTGAGAAATCGCACAAATTTCGAGATTTCGGCTCTGCAGCGGAACCGTTTCATAATTTCTTTCTTTCGAATCGTAATCGCGAGTCGGCGATCGAAGATGTCAGAGGCGATATAATATACCAGCGAAACTGATCGTCTATGCTATACAGACGCGCGAAGCGTCTCATTTCTGCCTCTTATCGCATTCCCGAGAATCATGTTCGTCGACGTTTATTTTTTTCTTTATTTTTTTATTACCTTTATTTTTTTTTACTCGACAGTATGCGATTTTAATTCATATGCGTCTCGTCATTCCCAGATTTCTGTAAAATTTATGGATTTTTAATTTTCATCGTATAGCTGCCCGCGGGGCACGAAATTCTCGACGTATGACTAGACTTCTGGAACAGTGACCTGGAAAATATTCGTGGGAGTAACAAAAGCGCTAGTTTCTGTATTTATGAATAATTTCATACCGTATCTAAATGGTTATTCTTCGTTTTTGTAAATCTCTACCAATTTCGTGTGATTCTATAAAGCTGAAATTCGGAATAGAGTACGACAATCTCGTCTGCCACTCTCAACGGTTTGTTTTCCGAGTTTAAATGGGGAAAATTTATTCCAGAATGTCGGGACGCAAATATTTTCTTAATTTTATAACGTAAAAACCCGGCAAAGGGAATTAGAATGTATATAACAGAGATATTTCAGTCGATGTAAGTAATTTTCCACTTGCGATATCATCGGTACGAGTAGAAATTAAATCGCATACAAGAATATACTTGATACCAGATGAACCAGATCGTATAAAAATGATCGTTAATGACTATATACCCGAAAAGGATAATTTTATAAAAATTTACGATTCATGTCGTACGCGTAGAAAGGAAGTAAAATTGTTATTGGTAAAATTGAAGAGAAAGTTATCTCCGGATTTTTTGGTAATACTGTAAACCGCATCGACCTGCGAATCGTGGATCGCGAAAGGCTTTGAATGAATCAGAAGAATAATATATAATAAAAGGATACTAACCAAACGAGTCTTGAATTATTCCACGTTTTTAAACCAGGACTATTTTAAGACGTAATGTGCACTACTCTGTGGCAATATTTTATGAATAATTCGTCAAGTCTCGATCTGTGTAGGCCGAGAGAAGAGGCCTGGCGTTTAAGGCAACCTGTCTAAGAGCCAGAGACCCAAGAAGCCAGTATATAGTTCGGTTTAAGCCGTTTCTAAATTAAGATTACGAGAAAAGAACCGCCTCGAGTTAATTAAAGTGTACAAATTTTATGCCCGTTTTGATTTATGAGGAATAACAAAATTCTCCCGGACCCCGAGGGATCCACGTCGATTCATTCCTCACGAATATGCGAAAATGACATTCGGGTGACTCGATATATCGTATCGGCTCATTCTGTGCGAATCCCTTCACCCAGAAAAGGAAACATTCTGAAGTCCAGCTAAATTCTATTTCTGTGAATGTAAAAGAGTGTAAATTCGTTTGCTCAGTTTGTTGAAGTCACGTTCGAAGAACACACCCTGGTTTGTCTTTCGCGTTAACATCCCGATTTGGTTCCTCCAAAATTGACACTCGAAATCAGATACCGTCTCTACTCGTGAGACGGTCTAACGAATGGGAAAATTAGATCTGAAATCGGTTCCACGTGATTTTTATACCGATTTCTTATTCGAATGTGGAGACTCGCGTTTCCCACTAATTTCCAAATTTCTTACGATCATCTGGAGACTCTTTAGCCGCATTGATACAGGCTGTACCATTTTGAACAATCCGGCTGAATATCTCGAAAAGTAATGGTTGTAGAGAAAAACGTTTGAAATAAAATTTTTTCGGTTCCGAGGGGGACGGATACTGGCGATATTGGTTTTTCAGTGAATGGAGGCACCGACGTGATATGAAGATCGAAATCGTTTTTTCTAATGGAATCTTGTATTTTTTATTCATTTATCGATCATATGAATTTTTGATGAATCCCCAAGAAAGAAGTCCGGAGACGTTAGATCCCGAAAAGTAGCGTTTAGATAACTTCGCACAATTGCACCATCCATACCACATTCGGTGTCTGGTATTGAGATCAACATCCTCGAATGAGTCTGGCAATTCATAACGCGGAAATCTTTGGTATTCAGGACGATTGAGTCTGCCAGGGAAAAAGAATGGACCTATCGAGTGACCGTTGATCATAAGACGCAAAAGCCAATATTCGGAATCGAACGAATTTTATCCTAAACATTTTCCTCAACGACTATCACTTTTCGAGATATTCGGTTGGATTGTTTAAAATGGGACACCCTGTACGTATATTATATACGTGTTTGTTTTTTAGCCAGTCTTTCAGCGCATGTAATACACACAGCTTACTACAAATGAGTACCAGTGACGCCGTTAGGTCTGGTAGACGCGAGCATGACGTCTCCACGGAGTCTTGGTCGCAGTTTCACAATGGATTTGATAATACCCGTAGGCTCTATTTTGAAGAAACTCGAGCATAGAGTAATTCCGACTATTTTACATCCCGAGATAATTTATGACCCAAATAATTTCATGCGGTTCGAAAAAGCTAGTCCGTCGACTCCGTCTCGTTAAGGTCGAGTGCGAATGAATTTTTTCCACAACTTTCGGCGACCTGTTAAAACTCCTTTTTTTCTCGTTTTATTTAACGACAGATACACATGTCTCTATCATTAATATGTGTAACAGCTGGTGGCCTAAAAATTGACGCGAGTACGTGGTACGTAGAAACGTCGTAGGACAGCTAGATTTTATCTTCCGACACTTTCTCGATCCTTTGCGCAAGGCAGTTCAGAAGCCAGACAAGAAAATTTTCCAAGTTAATCAGAAGCTGACATATACTTTCCAGTTCGTCGTGGTCAAGGAAAGAATCGGCCGATTTAAATAAGTGGAAAAAGTGATCGATCTTTCATTCTCCTTCGTATTACATATTAAACGAGAAATCGATCGATAGATACGATTCCGAAGATCGCATTTACACGAAGTTCCATCCCTTTGTGTAGGAGGCTGAAATTTCAAGCGCTTCCGATGATTTCGAGTTCCCACAGTCTCCTGTAGACGACCGATAGTCGATTTCTTTGTCTCGGAGCCGGTTTTCGGACTGTAAAGATCAGAGCGAGGATCTGGTTCCCGGGATCCTTTCTACGTTGATGCATCGCACTGCACAGGGAATCGTAATATCGTGGGTAATTTCCGTTCGTAAGGTCTGACCCTTACGCTAAATTCCGGAGAAACGCAAGCCTCTGCAAAATCGGTTTGTTGCAGGATGTACCTGGCGCATCTGTTATGCGACGGGATACCGCGGTACGGGTATTTTTAAAGCCAACAAAAAACACTTTATTTGCGCCATGGTCAGAGACGAGAACTCGTCCGGAATTACAAGCACGTACTTACGCACGTATGTGCCTATTCGATGCACATAGAACCCGTGGAAATGTACACATGTGATCGGATATACCTGTACGAGCTGCATTTGCATAAATCGTACGATAAATCGTCAACTTTTAGAAAGTATATATTATTAACTCGGATTGATGTGTAATCGTCGTTATTCACTCTATCGAGATTCTCGGATAGATACAGATCGATAAAAACCATATCGCAAAGTCGAGCCGCAATTGTACCTCGACCTGTGCTGCACCTATTTTGCATCTTCTCAATGATTTGCTGTTTTTTCTTATTTTTTTCTTCCTCGCCTCTCTAAACTTCGGACTTTATAAATGACACAAGTTACAACATAGATACAGACGAAATTAAGGATCTCTTCGATAAATCAAAGGCAATTATACTTATAGTCAGGAAAATCGGTTTCTCGTCAGATTCGAATAAATCTCGTACGACTTGACTACAGAACATCAATAATTGTAGTCCGTACGATTCTTCTCACATTAATGAACTCCGATTTTATCGAACAAAAAAGAATTTCAATTTTTTTTCCTTTGTTACTTTCAATTACCTTCGTTTAGTGATCATTCAGGAAACGTGAGGGCTAATAACAGCGACTTACACAGTCGAAGTCATATCTTAAGTGTTTGCAACTACTTACAAGGAATCTTGATCGAACCACGAAGTGAGTATCGGCTCGATGTGTGTTCAATGGCGTGTTATTGATCGCACCTCCGAATAAGGGCGATGTTTGTGGCTAGTAGATACGTATATGGAAAAGATGCTGTTTAATTGACTGGAACATATTTGCAGATGGACATGTTTTGCGGAATACGACGTACGCGCGTTTGACAAGGAGCTTAATAACTCAACACCGAGACGGATTATACTATATACTCGGTATTTCTGCAAAACAATTACAACAACAGATGCCGACTTAATAATATAAACTTATCTTCCCGGAATTAATTTCATTCGAATGATTTACGCTCGCTTAAATAACCAACGTCAGGAATCAGTCCGTTTATGAATATAATTAATACGTCACCCCTCGCTTCGTTGTCTTCTCGATTTATCAAACTCATCTATGCGTCTATACGCTAAGACGAGAACTGGAGAGTTTGTTGTAAAAATTCTCGAACGATTTTCAAGATCGTTTTTAACCACGGGAATTATTTATCACTATTCGTCACCATTCGTAGTAAACAATCTGACCTCTCAGATCGAAGACTGTAGACTCTAGTATTTACAATCTCAAATTTTTTTTCCGCACTAGTTTCACCGCGTACGATAATATTGTTATCGTTCGTGGATTCGTCGATCCGTAAACCGGCTGTCTCAATTTTTTCCTCAAGGAATTGCGAAAATCGGACGACGAAATATCTAGACCGATTTTACGCGGATAAGAGTTCGCGAAATATGTAGACAAATATTTCTGATTTGATTCGATTTCGTCTAATAAGACCAGTTTAAAGCCTCGCCAACATCGGCCGAGGTTGAGGCGGTGGAAATATCGCTTTTTGATAAAAATCAAAGTATAAACTGCACGCCGATCTCATCTGTAATTCCGCACCGTCTTTGTCTCCGTAGTTCGAGTAAACGGCGAATAAAACCACAGAGACGAGACAGCAGACATGGTCCATGGAAGGTGACCTAGGGTCTAAGTCTGTACGTCTCTCCTTCGTCTAGGCATGTCTTTAGGTCCAGCAGTCCGTGACTAACCGAATAGAGGATCGTCCGCTGCACTACATGCGCGATAGAGAATTTCTGAAAGGGTTGTTCTCGGTCCGATACCTAAAATTCCTTTGTGATTTGACGATTTTAAATGAATTGGAAGAGAAAACCACCCTCTTGAGGCCTTCGGGTGGAATGATGAGAAAGAATCGTATAGCGAGAGGAAAAAAAAATCAGAAAGCAGAGGATATTTTTTATTCTATTTCGCTCGCCACCCACGTCACCGCGAGGCATGTTATTATTACACGTAATAGGGAAAATCTAGGTGGGCGGTTTATTGATAAAAATCAGTTTCTGTTTATTAATTCTTTGCCTTATCCTCTCGGGGTAAGAATTTCGCTTAATGATGCCAAAAAAAAGAAAATAAATGGACCTCGACGCGACGACGTTCCATGCGATGTCATCCGGACCCGTTTCCTTAATCACGTATCATCAGTGATAGTAGAACGATTTATTCGTGGAACAAACTCAAGCCTTGAAACATACATTTGATTACATACCCGCCGTGTGATAATCAGCAAATTCATCGGTGATTTCATTCCGATCGAATCCTATACAAATTTCTATCGCTTCTTCACACGCGATTACAAAAAGAGAAACCCTGACGCTTACAGGTACACGAATCGAGAGAAAGGACCGATTTTATTGGTGATTGTGGAAAAATTCAAACTATCTGCGTGAGACTTTGAGGAGAGAAATATTGATAGAATTTTGTTTTTTTTTTCTCCAATGCATTAGAAGGTTTTTTTTACAGATTTTTGGCCCTATATGCACGAGGGTTGGAGCTTCGATCTTGAGAAATTCACACTGATTCTAAGATTTAAAATCACCACACGATAATGGGATCTCAATATCTGCTATTTTTTCGCAAGTTTTTAATTTTTCCATGTCGTAATTAGAATTTTTGTTTTTTTGAACGGTCATAACTCCTTCAAATTTCAAATCGAAATGGAAGATCGCAACAAGAATCGCATTATTTTCACGATTTCGCAATCTATTTAGATCGAGAAACAGAAAAAAAGGAACTACAATTCCAGCATGAAAAAACTAACAACTTGTGAAAAAAATAGTAAATATCGAGAGCTTAAAAATCGTGTTTGAAATCATAATGAATTGAGCCATAAAATTAACGTTATGAAGTGTCCGAACTTCGATTGGCTTCGCCGTTATTCTAACAGGCGAGTTAACGAATAAACACCCTGCTCGAATATTTCATCAGGGAAAAAATGTGTTCTATAAAATGTAATGCAACGCGCCTGCACATCGGGAGACAATTATCACAAAGGGACTATTCAGTAGCTTAATGCTATTTACAGCGCACGTGATTATTAGCACCTGTACTCTCTAACAGATGCTAATCGTCTATTACAGTTTCACTCGCGTCATTGAGAATGGCTATAGCATGGACCAGGAGAATGTCTATATTTGTACAAAATTTCGTTTAAGCCCGGAGTAAATAAAAAAAAATATTAAAAAATGCAAAATGTCGAAAATTAGATTCAGTTTCGAAGGAGTCAAAAAAAAAATGTCGAAAATTGACCTCATGTCAACAAGCTCTGGGCACATATGAGACCTATTCATGCCACCTGATTCCAATCGCATGGCAATCGTATTTCCTTTTTTCCCTAATTTTTAATAATTTGTTGTAAATTTAAAGAAAGATTAAATTCGTTTCCCGTTCTTCGATTTCCCAGAGCATCTGTTTTTATATTTTTTCTATATTTTTTTCTTCGAAACTATAGAAGTTGGACTAACCCAGTGCGAATCGGACGATAAATTTATGTAAGATTTCTGTAAGATATTACATTACGAATACCACCGTCTGTGTACGCAATCATAAACTATGTTTAGATCTTCTAGGAGTAGTGAAAGGCTGGTGGAAATGTGGTTACTATTAAACTAGAGATATGTATTCCACAAGCATCAGTTTCTGCACCAGGTTAATGGGTTTACTTCGAGATTTTCATTCTCGTTATAATATTCTCTCTAATAGGTTAATTCTATTCCTTTTCATCAACCGGCTTAACCGCAAGAATAACCCCATTAGATGAACAGTCTCTCAGCAGCTGAGCCATAAAATGTTGCTTTTCAATTTTTTTTACAAATTCAACCGATACTTTCGATGAGCAATAAGTTTCGCAAGTAAATTGACAACCCAAGTATCCGCGATCTTATCCGATTCAATAATTCGCAATTTTCACCAGATTTATAGAAATGAATTTTCATTCCTATGCTGCAATCGTATCTAAAGATCCTTCTGATTCGATTAGATGTTTCCTATTGAAGCAGAATTTGCTCGAATGTACGATTTTCGATCGGACTATTCAATCTCGACGTGAATCCTATCGATGAGACGTCTGTTCGGAAAAGGAGAAACGAGCATCATTCCTTTTTCTTCATTTTTAGACATTCGTTTCTATCTAACAGTTTTTGCCTGTGCATAAAAAACTGAAATAACGATCATCGGGCCTAGAGAAATCATTCTAAAGATATATCATATCGACTATATACTATATGACCGTTTAATGACTCGAGAGGTCGACAAAAATCTGAGAGCAACTTTTTGTGCAAATATTACGTGGCAAGGAAGAATATTCAGCCCGACATCGGGACGAAAATATTTTACGAGTGGCCGAAGTCTGTTCGGTATTATAAAATCGAATTTCGCGAGTCCATGTATCGCTGGACCAAATTGCTATAACCGAATTGAACTGGTATTCAATACGCGAAAGATGAGAGAACCGTAAAAGGAATGGGGGAAAAAAAATCGTTAGTAACTCTCTCCGACTGAAAAAAAAGTCCTCTGCTTATTTGCCACTCGATATCGTCCACGTGCCAGCTTATCAGGAAGTTGCTGACCCATATTGGTTCTCAATATGGACAATGCGAAAAATTCCAGTACCTCGTACGTATACAGATATTATTGACCCCGTTGTATATCGAAGACCGATCTTACGTGTCAAAAATGTTATTAATTCGAGTATATACACAGATATGAACTAAATTATGGCATGTGACTCCTCGAAAAGATTTTCGTTCCTTCGGGCTGATTTGGGACGAAAAAAATGCCCTTTTCTTGGTTCAATTAAAAATATACTCAGAATGGTCTCAAATATAGGTATTAGAGTGTCTCAAAAAACCGACTATTCTTATTTTTTCGAAGAACATTGAAAAATCGTCAGAGTATCCCTAGAAAAAGACCCTGTGAAAATTAGAGCTCTTAATATTAATATTTAGAGGTGGCGATTCGTAATTTTCTATTTTCCATTTAGATAACATGGGAAATTTTTTTTTCAAACTTTGGAATTTTTTACCCTAATAACGAATCACTTTACAAGTATGACAAAGGGACGTTGTTGTAGGAAATTTAATGCTCTACAAAAAAGGTCTCTTGCACTTTTTTGATAAACTTATTTTAGAAACTCATTTTTTGTCAGAAAGGTGGATCTTTGAACTCGAATATCATTTGAATGGCTAAGTTTATCAAAAAAGTGTAGGAGACCTTTTTTGTAGAGCATTCAATTCCCTACAAAAATATGCTTGTAGCTTTTCTGTATGACGCATCGTTAGCTAGTTATAAAAATCAAAAGGAGCAAAAACAAATTTTCCCATGTTATTTGAATGGAAAATAGAAAATTACGAATCGCCACCTCTGAATATTAATATTAAGAGCTCTAATTTTCACAGGGTCTTTTTCTAGGGATACTCTGACGATTTTTCAATGTTCTTCGAGAAAATAAAAATAGTCGGTTTTTTTTGAGACACTCTAATAGGTATTCACATTTTTATTCGTCGGAGGTGAAATTTGACCATTTTTTTTATGAATAAAAATGTAAATTATTTTTATGGTGATGTTAAATTTGAAATTTTATTTCGAGGTATACCTAAATAGAGATTATAATTATCCTTAAGCTGCGAGTATATTATGTAGGAAGTCTTGCCAAGTTTCAATTTCGCTTTTTATATCGAACTTCCGTTTCATTTTATCGAATAATACGAAGAAAACGGGGTAGTAATGACGTGGTAGATTCTTCGAGATGGGTTTCATGTCAGGATAAATCCCTAGGGATTTTTATAAGCTTTTATAACGTCGAGAGAATCTAATAAACCCGTGAGGATACGATGTCGACGACCTTCACCAGACTTCCGTAATTACCTAAAAGGCACGTTTCAAGGGTTCAAGGTTCTCACGCGACGAAAACGTACCTTGCAAATTGACATTGATTTTCTGATCAACTGATACAAAAAATCGCGAGACACGACATGGCCTGTAATTCTTGAAATACAGGTCGCATCGTTCGTCGAAACTTTTTGAAATTTGGAGGAATTATTGTAAAATTACGTCATTCTGCGAAAACCCAATGATATATTAAAAGAAGATCAGCCTTCTATAATTGCGAACACCGAACTCCATTTCTTTAATCGATATTTAGGAAAAAAAATGCTTAAAATCAAAAATTTTCGTATCTCAAAATGAAATTCATCAAAAATCATTGATCTCCTCCAAAATCAGTTCAATGTAGAATATTTCTTCCAAATTTGAACAAGTTTCGATGAACGATGCGACCTGTAGCCAACAACAACCACTTTTGCTTCTACGCAATTAATTCACGCAAGACGAAGTCTATAAAATCTCAAATGATTTTCAATTGTGTCTCAAAATGCTAATAATCGTCTCTGGAAGAACTGAGTCGGTAGAATATTTCTCAACCGCGTGGGAGCGATTTGAAAAAAAAAAATTATTTCCGAGTCAAAAATGTCCTCATACACATTCCTCTAAAGTTTTTGAGGGGGTCTTAAAAGTTGAATAACTCGCTGAAAAAAAATCGTACACAGCTGAACAGGTACCCATCGTGAAGCTGAGATCTTAAGCTTTATTTTGAAAACATTGGATTAGGAAAAAAAAAATTTCCATGGTCAGTGCGCGTCGTCGAACTTCAAGGAACATGTTCGTGAATCTCAACCGTTCGCTTCAAACGGATATAACTCAGAGAGAACGTTAGATAATACAATTTTACAAAAAGAATCTTAAAGTAGACATTCAGACGTTCAAAATGATTCTTTTGCTAAGTCTCTGCGTGCTTTTTTGACCAAGATACGACGTTTTGAATTTTGCCTTTCTTTCAAGCAAGATGTAGGTGTTCCTCGAGAACTTTTGAGGATTGTATTTTCGTAACTTTCGTAACTGTCACAAAAGAGTACATTTCCAGAATGAGACAAATATTCAAATGATTGATGTCACATGAGTCCCGTGTTTGACAATGTCACGTATGTTCGTGCTAATTTTCGATACTGGAAACCGGTGCCACGGGAAATCAGGATTTACCCAGAATACACATATGTGATGAATTGAATCAATACGAGGTAGTAGCATGTCAATTCCGTGATTGATGAAAGCAGCCGGTCAAAGACCTGATTTGATGTTACAAAATAGTACAGAATGCGAATCGAATACACGACGAAATCGGACAAAAAGAGGTGCTTTTTGGCCCCAGAACCATTCGTCGAAATAATCGACTGACTTACGCGATTATACCATCGTGAAAATCATTAACTTTTCAATTTTTTTACGATACTACCTCGAAGAGCTTTAGAGCTGAGAAAATTATTTCAGAATCTTATAATCTTAACGTTTGAAACAGCAAACCAAATTATTTTTTTACACATTTTTTGTAATCGCAATTTATCCCGGACGTACTGCAGCTGCGATTTTTACACAAGATCGTTTATCAATGACGATGCGGTGATCAGTCTTCCAAATTTTTTGAATCTAAATAAATCTGGACCAGTTTTTCTCATGAGTAAAAATACTTTTCCTACGATCTCCTAATTTTTATGCCTTGTGCAAAAAAGCGAAGCCTTCTGACGAAACAGCTTGTCGTCCTCTTCTGTCGTTTTTTTTTATTTTTTTATTTTTTTTTTGGTCGGTTCGCACGCTCTGATATCCCGTCCGTTTTGCCGGATATTTCCGCCAGCATTCATCGATCAAATAATTTACGAACTACTTCCTCATATATACTTGAAATCGATTCCGTTTCTTGCAAATAATTGAATCATCGAGCCAGATACTGGATTCGCAAATAGAAATACAAACAGGGAAAGATAAAAATATCCTGTCAGCTAAAAATCCGTCCAGAGAATCGATTCGCGCTTCTATTTATTTCGGTCATTTCTATTCGCCAATACCTACGATTTTGACACCGAAATTTATGACCAACTTTCTAATTGTTTTCAAATACGATTCTTTGTAGAACCAGTCCGAAAACCATTTTTAAAAAAGAGTTTGCTTCAGTAGGTTTTAGATTTTCGCTACTTTGGTCAAAAATTTTACCATAAATCTCGTTTCTTCCATTCACTCGACTCCTGATGAAGATAGAATCTAGATAGACGGCTTATTCGAAACGAGAGACTCTACCAATCGTGAATCCAAGAGAAGAACCCCGTTTCAATAATTTCCCGATACTCACGCATCTTTTTTACTGAATCCTCAGGTGTGGATATCGATATGCTAGAAATTCCCTGAAAGTATTCTCTCATCGAAGCCAAAAACGAATTTTGAACTCGGTCTACTCTGATCCACTAAATCGTTTCCTCATCCATCGGAATTAGATAGATAATGAAGAATTCGAGCGACTCAGATACGATTTTTACCCTCGATTGCATCGAACTTAGATTTCCTCGTTCTAACGCTCTGGTATTGGGGCAGATGGACAGAGGGGTCACTGGCCTCTTCATTACAAATCTAATTTCGACGCACTAGAAGACTATTTAGTGAATTAGACTGGACCGAGCTTAAGTCGCAATCTCACACTTGCTACATCGTAACTCGTCGGGAACTTGGGAACTTGATTTTTCGCTCGAACGAAAAAATCCCTGAGTAGGAAACGCTCGGGATATCAAAGTGAAGAGCCTGGGAAACTTTCGGAAATTTTTTTGGCCCTATTCGAAGTCGGAGTATTTCAGAAACGATATCTTCCTTGTTTCACCTGGAATTTCGGAAAATATCGAAACGAGTTTTCGAGAATTTCAAAATTCGGAACTTCGACTCGGCCCCTACGTAACAGCCTCAAAAAAATTCGTAAAGGTCAAGGTAGATCGATAGTTCAAAATTACTTGAAATGACCGATATTGATTTTTGACGTAGTTCGACATCTTGAGGTGGAAGATCGATTAGTATCTCATTATACTACGGTATAATACATGAAACACGGGTACACACGGTGTTATACATTACCCAGATATGTGCGTAGCAGTGCATTTGCAGGTAAAAAAAAAAGAAAAAAAAAAAATTAAGTCGCCTTATGATTGTCGAGTGATTAGTAACTTCTGACGTATTGTAAGCCTCGGTGTTTGTCACAAGACGTCGTGTCGATTGTAACGAGTTTCACGTGCTCGATGTATCCTCACATGACCAATGGTTTGTTAACATAACTATGGAATACTATTTTTCCTTTGATACCGGCTCAGGTGACTGTGAAGTATTTTTACTTGATCGCGAAAATTCAATCCTTTAGTTTCGCTACGTGCCAAATACATCGCAAATTTAACAGCCATTATCGCCTTTATATTATATAAATAAATCACTAATTTATTCCAACAGATTTTGGCTGAACAATAATTGAAAAAATATAATTCATATTCAAATAGACCGATCGGAATAAAAATTCTTCTCATTTAAAACAACTTTCGAAAAAATTAACGAACAGTTTTCTTGCGATTGTAAATCGAAGGTAAATCATTTATTATTACATCATGACAGAAAATGAAGAGCAAGTTACATCGACTCTCTTATCTCCATACATACATAGAAGAACTTGGTACTTTTCATTATCTATATATAATGGTTCAAGACTTCGTTTAATTTATGACAACTGTGAATTTCGATGAAAACTGTTATTCCAGCTCAAACAATCGTTCTACTCGGATTAGACTTTCGGGTTCATCAAGTCGCCATTAATCGCAGATATATGTCGTGCAAGAGACTGCTCTAATAATTCCTGCTTCAATAAACTGAGGATAAAAAGCAGACAAATCCGCTTTTGCGAAAACGATTTTTCCGTTTTCTTCTATTTTCGATAGATTTTATCAAGAGAAATTTTATTCCGACGTCAGATTCTGCCGAAAAATGAACAAAATGTGTAGAAAAATCGACCAATCCATCGTTTTTATTGTCTTAATGTAGCGAAGTCTGTTTAATTGCTTCTACTTGAATTAAATACTGAAGTCGAATTCCATATTCTGGAGTGAAATCGAAAGCAGATATTCGGAAACTAATTTTTTAAAAACCATTCAAAGTCTGTCGATAAAAAAATTATAGCCGCGTAAATTTTTTCCTTTTTTTTTTGATTTCGGAAATCAGAAAAATCAGGGATCTGCTTTCGATCCTCTACTCTTCAATTACAAGAGATCGAAGTAGACTCTCGGGATTCGAAATCATATCAATTTTCAATCGAATAAATCTCGCAATTTATTACGCGACTATTTACTAACCGATCATCCTAATCGAATTGCACAATAAATTCCAGTCGAACGATTCAATCCACAGATACGCAGGTACAACGCGAACGTTTGCTAATGAACTACGTACTCTCTGCGACTGAATGCGATTATCGATAAAAATTATGATACTGCTAATTAACCGAATCAAGGTTGTCGGAGGTAAAAAGTGGGGAATAACCATACAGTGTCTGTAAGTTTATTACGAACTTTCAAGTTTCTCTCTAAAAGTATATAGGTATACGCTCCGTGCGTATATGCTACGAGTGATGACGTGACCGATCACTAAACGTCCAGAGAATAGATCGTACATCTTATCATCGTAATTTACCGCCAAGAATTAACCGGCTGAACCCAAACATCGCGACTTTCGAATCATAGAATCAAGTGAATCATAGGAATTCCCATTTTTACTAGACGAGGTACCTTTCCACTATCATATACGATAACTGGTCTGTTTCCCTTCCATTTATACCTACTACCAGAGATCTGTGTATTAACCAATTAGCCAACGATAAATCAGGCACTACATTTATCCCACGGACACAAGGCTATGATAAACCTCTTTCTAAGAACGACCGTAACGATTCGAACGATTTTTACCTCTAATAAGCAACAACTGTTCTTTATATTATTGAACAAAGGATTCGCAGGAATCGTTCACTTCGTAGATTCACGATGAACGAACTTTTAATAACGTTTCCAGCCATGGTATTAAAATTCTATGATATGGGTACAGTAGCTGAATTTTCCTACTCAACGTAGGTGAAATGAGATTCGTGAAAAATAGAGAAAAATGAATATCCCACAAAAGTTCCTGTTCTTTGGGTGAATTCTAGAGATTATGGTACGATTCGTAATTTCTAAAAGCTTATTTTAAATCGTGACTTCAATTTTTAAGTGATTTAAATATGGAATTGATTAAACATACGAAACGTGTTCAACGACCATTTCTTTACCATCTATAAATCTGTTATTAATTGTAGTCTACGATCATAAATCGCTACGAGAATCTGGGCTGCGGCAAAAGTTTCCGTTGTATTAATCGATTCGTCCTTTTAACATCTCCGCATCCGAATATAACACGTTGAATCTTTTGCATGTAACTTTTTTGCGGAACGATATTGTATAAACAACATAATCGAACCAAGGGTGTCTGTGCGTATCAAAAACCTGAAGCTATTACCCGTTTTTAAAAAATTTTCAGTGGAATAAAAAAAACAGAAAAAAATGTTTAAAAATAAAATAAAATGGAAACGTTTTACTAATGAAATTCGTCGATAGTACATTAAAATCTAATCAGCCATACCTAACCGGTTTTTAATTCAACTAAAACAGATCGTTGGCTTTACAGTTTTAGTAAAATTGCTTTACGGAAAAAAAAGGAGAAAAATGAATCGAAAGATCGCGTTTAAAGTCCGACTTAAAGAGAATAAGACATAATAACGTTGACCGAGTATCGCTGCACCATCTTTTTCAGCTCTTTTTATTTCTCGTTGTAGACGGAAATAGTGAAAAGAGAGAAAATAGAGAAAATGGTACACGCGGTCTAGTCCCTCAGCCCGTTACGAGTAGAGCAGAGGCTTTCTGGTAACGCCAGCAATACTCACTATAACGGCGAGTGTATAGCGTGTATTATACCGCCTCGGCCCTCCAACACAGCGCGCGCTGCGCTCCATGCTCGTGCGGTACGGTACGGCTTGCGACGAAGGGGGAATCCCGCGTTGACGGGGACGCCTTCGGCTCAACTGACGCCGAATAGTATATTCAGTTCCCACAGCGACGCGCACCAAAGAACTTGGCGGAGGGTCCCGTTGCTGCAGTGTAAACGCTTACAGGCAGCATCGTTCTCGTAAATAATAGAGATTTTCTTATTGAATATAGCAAGGATTAAATCCTCGAGTTTTATGACTGTGGGGATGTATAAAGTTGAATAATCAAAGGCGATAGGGTCGGCCAGTGTCGCTGTGGATAAAACGAAAAAGTACAAAGAAATATTATACACGTCCGTCTGTCTATACGTGAAACTTAAACGTCTCTGCGGGAGAGCGTGTTATTATAAGGAACATTGAGATATAAAGAGAAAGACTGGGTGATTAATAATAACTAGAGTTGTCCAGTGATATTGAAGGTGATTTTAGTCCTAGACCTGAAAACGATATTTTTCATCGCCCACGTTTAATCCTTGAGGTTGTAACACATCGTTGAAGAATATATTGTCTCGCGACGAGTTGGGAACAAACTCCTCCTCAGACCTTTGCGAAATGTTGGGTGTATTCATTTCCCCAGTTTTGATATAGTGGTGGCTGTGAACAGTGACTCGGGAATATCTGCACCGGTGAGTTTATCAATTCCTTATAATTCCTAAAACTATTCTCCATAGACAAATCTATGGCTGTAAGATATTTATTGAAAAAAAAAACTTGTTCTCGATGGACAAACTGCCGTTTCTTAATCCGAGGTAATCTCGAAACAAGCAAACAGTTGCTAGCGATCTTTTCGATTAACCTAACAACCGATCTTTACTCTTCGTAAAAATTGAAGAATCTGCGTTGTTACTACACCGGTAAATTATCAGATGTTAAAAACAATTCCTACGTGACTAATGTAACTCGAAAATATTTTCGACTGTAATTATAATAGCGTCGATCTACTATCAGTAAACATTCACGGGACCGATCGCACAGAGCAGTCGGTGCAGCGGTCAGATATTACTCCGCGGTTCGTTCAGCTATTTCTTTCTTTCGACTCCGGCCGTACTCCCTTCACGAAACTAGACTAACCCCGTACTCTCAATTTACATATCCGTATAAAATCGCGATGTATATAGATGTGTATACGCGTGTGTGGGTATACATGTGTATAGGTAAAGGTAAAAAATCGAAACAATGAATAGTAAGAACCGTGGTCAGTTAGATAATCATCTAACTATACGAGCGAGCCTGGTGCAGCTGTGTTATAATTTATTGTTGGCTTACACGCGGGGAGCTGTCGGTAATATTCTATAGGTTTTAAGTTCCTGTTAATTCTGACTTGCAGATATATCGTCGGTGTTTTTATTCGTCGTTATAATAGGCGAAGCTTCGATATATACCTACGTACACTTATTTGAATAGAACAAACTAATTTTGAAATCATATTCTTCGCTATTTGTTACGTGAATTACCGATAGACATACGGATAAAGGAATCGATCAATCAAGCCTCTGCGTAACACGTATGGCGCGATTTAATACCGGCTTCACAATTCATGGAATATGTGTAGATTTTTTAAAACTCATTCGTACCGTACTACAGCGGATATTATATTTGTGAAAGCAGCGAGTTGCGTATGTGTCGCGTTCCCAACGCGTATGTAACACGAATATTAATCAATTTCTAATGATATAATCTGCTTTAAATTGTCGAGAAACTTATTACTTTCAAAGATTTTACCCAACTGTTTTTATACACATATTCCCCAACTTTGCCAGACTTTGAGCGAATGTCTGTTGGAAATCTTTCTTATTTATTCTATATTCGGTCATTTTTTCGATTCAGCTCTGCAAATATTATACTTCAATTCCGTACATTGCCGCGGGCGAGTCTGAGTAGATATTCTTTTCATTTTTACGGAATATAATATCGCGAGTGGAATAATATCTGATCGAAAATTGCGAGTCTTGAAGTTCGGTTGGATAATTGACTCGCTTAATCGGGGTGTTGAATGAACTTTACTACGTTTCAATTCCCGACGTTGATACAAACTCCGATTACGGTTAACGTTCTGTTTGTAACATCATCCGATGATTTGCTCTCGATCATTGACGAACGCGGTTATACCCACATACTATATCCAGTTACGGCAATTAATCGTTGCCTCTTATCGCGAACGGGAAAACCGACGAACCCGTCCTCGTACCCGTCCCATTACGTTCCCGTATTATAGGGGCGTCTACTCTCGTTCCTGGTACCTTCAGGAACGCCATAAGATAAAGTAAAGTCATATTCATATTCAGATTCGGATTCGGATTCAATCGAGCTCGAATCAAAAAATATTTTGCCATTAGTATTATCGTTCGTTACATCGAAGGTGGATGAATTTATATGTACGGATTAATTGATCAATCGATAAACCGTAGAATCATTTTTGAAGAAAAAAAAAAAAATGCTACGTCAATCTGTTAAAATCGTATTTAAGTATTTTTGAAATCCGGATGTTAAAAATATAATGAAAATTCTCCGAGAAAATTGGGTTTTTTGATTCGATCTTGAATATAGATATAATTTGACGCGATTTTCGGGGGTAGCTTCTTCGAATACCGAAGCTGAATTCGCGTAGCGAAAATAATTCTGCGATTTTTGGTAAATCAGATTTCCACGCTTTTCTAAGATTCTGAATGAAGAGTTTATGGGTTTTTATCCCGATAACTGCGGATATCGGATATTCTTCAAATTTGGACGGGAATCTCGACGAGATTATTGACCATCTCATCGATTATTAACATCGTTGTAATAAATAAAAAATAAAAGACATATCCGCGTAGACGGTAAAAGTTTGTTGAGATCCTTTTTTTCCGGCTGTTTAAAGTCAGGTCAGGTTTTAAACGACAACGACAAAAAAAAAAAAAAGAAAAAAACTGGTTTAGATATCCACGCAGTCAGTTTCGTCATCGTTGGTTTTTTTTATTTCTTTTTTTCTTTTTTTTTCCAATGAAAAATCAAGGTCAACGATTCTTGACCAGAAAAGACAAGAAGTTAGTTGCGCTTGCCCCAAAACCGTTTCTCGGTTGTTTTATTATTATTTTATTCTATTCATTTATTTATTTATTTAATTTTTTCGTTTTTTTGTTTTTTTGTTTTTTTTTCACGCTAACTTATTTTTACAACTGACTACACTCGTGTCACTGTTCGTATAATGTATACAATTTTATTTAAAAACTATGACAAAACTGATGCAATACGTGTATATGTAACGTGTACGTGACTATTTCTATTTCTATTTCTATCTTATTTTATTTTGTTTCTAAACAACAACAATACTTGTGCAGCAAATGTTGTGATAGAAACGAAAAAAAAACAACAGAAAACAAGGAAGAAAAGAAAGAAAAATAATTATTGCGGACGTACTTGGATTTAGGTCGCATATTCTCTCTACTACGTTTACTTATTACGTACAACTCGTTGATTTTAAAAATATTCAAATCTGATCGCGTTTTAACCTTTAATAAGAATAGTTTGTTGTTGTTTTAATAAATTAGTAAAACAAAACAAAAAAAAAAAAAAAACACGGCGTCGACGACTCGCTGCATTAACTTAGATTCGATTTATTCAATTAAGTTTAATTTTCTAAATTTCTAATATTTTTTTTGTTTTTTTTTTCTCTCGGAATAACAAATTCGATAAAGTATAAAAAATTACACCGACTCCGATAGACGCACGTAATGTATTTATTGCGTATATAATTACGTTCCTGTATGTGTGATACACATGTATACGATATGCGAGAAAATTATTGCTTAATGGAATTTTCTATTAACCAAAGGTCACCACCCGTTAACTCCGATCAGCGACAGTTAATTGATGTATAGGAAAAAAAAATTTTTTTTTCAAATAAAAAAATTCCTATTATCGATTACGAGGTGAAAAAAATTTATTTCTCAAATACACAGCATATGTGTGATATATAATATAGACGCGGAGGAAAAGAATCGTAAAATTGAAGAATTGAAAGAATTTTCTGAATTTTGTTTTTACAATTTTTTTTATTTATTTATTTTTTTCCTCTTTCTCTGCACTCGAGTTTTTCCTGATTGGTATACATTTAACGTTGATAGGCACGTGCACATTATTATGTACGACGATACTGAATGGCGTATGGGTATGTTATACTATAATACAAACAAAACGTATAAACATATCAATTTGTGTCCAGAGATCCGCAAATTAAACGTGTAAACGTTATGAATGAAATTAGAATCTGTGTATAGCTGTTTTATATAATTATTCGTACATGTGTGTAGATATTTGCAGGTCCTATCGATCGAGTATAAATATATTTATATGTACATATATGTTTGAATACGTAAATGAGAAATTTCCACCGTTGTATAATTTCATTTATTATAAAGGGCAAAACGGGGCAAAATGAGCCAGTGGAGAAAAATATAGTTTCATGTACTCTTAGGGTTTTTTTTAATTTTATTTTTTCAATACTTTTACCCTTCATGTAAATATTTTAACTTCTGTACAATTTTACGGATGAGCTTATTTTTGCCCAGGTCTCTCTCCCTCGCATATATATATACATAATTAAATAAATGAATTAGCAAATTTCAATAAATCAAACCTCAAACGTATGTATATAACTGTATAGTTTAGATAATGATGATCGCCTCCGTTCATTATATTGTATATCGGATATATCGCCAATGTTTTCCGTATTCATATACTACACATATTATATATATGTATAAACACTATCACTTCGCCGATAATAAGAAATTTATTCCTTTAACATTCGAGGGGGGTCTTGAAATGAGTTCAACAAAACGACGAAGAAAAAAAAAAGGAAAACAAAAAGAGTACAAAACAACGTTATCGTAGCTGCTTAAGAACAATATTAACTTTTAACCCGTTTATCGCATATATTGTATATTCATATACTGGCCCCCCCACCCCTCGCCCCCCTCGCGGCAATTTTTTTTTCTCTTTCCATTTTAATTAATTTCATGTCAAACACTTTTCCATCAACGTTCCTCGGTAACCACAGCTTTGCGGTTTACAGGTATACGGTTCCTTTTTTTTTTAATTTTAATTTTTTCATTTCTTTTTCATTTTTATCTCACTTAATTATGTATATCCACCATCGTGAATATACATATACAATAATATACATATATTATATATAATATGTATAAGAGCAATTTTATCTATACGTCGACTTTTGACCCTACGCGATGGTACGACTAATACATGTCATCTAGGCTCTTACGATTTGGTCATTCGTATTAGACGAGACGAAAGATTTCTTTGTGCAAAATTATATTTCGAATCAGATAAAATCGAAGGAACGAAATTTGAACCTTCGGAATATAAAAAAGAGAAAAAAAATGATCAATTTTCAACTTTTCGAGGCAAAAGGAGGCCCCTGGCTTAGCTACGGTCTTTCATAGAAAAATGTAAGTGTATGTAAGTACGCCTATACCTAGTATATTCGACCGTGATAGCAGCTGAAGCTTATGCAAATGTTACTTATTTGTATTATTGATAATATTGATATTGTCGATAGAATAATGGCTCTTCAAATAAATGGATGCTATTTTTACTTGTCGATATAAAACGTGTAGATATAGGTATACCGAGGCAAAGATGCGAATTTCCTCATTATCGAGTATGTAGTACGTATATTGGATTCATCGTATTCTGTATCATATGCAAACAGCGGAAGAAGATATCATAGACCATAGATACGAAATAAAAAGAAAGAAAAATGATAGAAAAAAAGACATTGCAATAATTCACAGTTTATTATGCTACCGCCCTTCCGTGGACATTGACATATATTACAGTATTCTTCCATGAGACTGGGAATCAAATTGTCTTTGAACATGGTGAAGCGAATATCCATGCAAATATTATATTAATAATTATACTAACGTGTGAAACGAATTGAGAAATCAACAATCAAACTTCTAATTGTTGATTCATAAAATTTTCGTTATTTTCTATCTTTCTCCGCATATATTCCATCTCCTCCTTTCTCATCATATTTTTCCACTTACAGTCAGCGAGAACGAGAAACGATAGTGTTACTCATTTATTTATTTTTTATTTTTTTTATTCTTTCTTTTTATTGTTTCGTTTACGTAATCTATCCCGTTCTCGATCCCCAGGATTACGGGTGGACCTAACGTTATGGTTAATGCCCTGCACGTTTGCCATATTATTTTCGCTATTACCCAATAACGAAGAAACATTACAACCACACACGTATACCTATATGTATGTATATAGCCGAAACTAAGTGTTAAGTCATATAAAAGAAAGTGGTATTATATATTTCGTTATATACCCAAATATAGCATTAAGCGGATATATGTATATATATACACCTATATATAGGTATAGATCCGTATTCGTATACATATACCTATATAATATGCCTATCTTAAACTCTGATGCAAGAATCACACCTACGTAATATCCGCGAGTCTGACGCTATATGAGGCGAATTTTTTGGATTTTTCGATCAATTAGAGCGAAAACAAACCGAGTGTCGTTTCGATTCTCGGTCAGGGTACCGAATAGGTGAGATCCGGCGATATCCGAGGCCCGTTTCGTCCGAGGAAATTTCATTTTTCTTCCGAAAATTACGGTGAAAAATCGGAAAATATTCGATCGTTCCGAAATTGGGATTTTGGGTATTCGAAAGGTCTCAACTCCCAGAATAAGAAACGATAAATAATTTGGACGAACGTTAGACCCGGAAAAGGTTTCTAAAATTTGCCAAAAGTACGATATTTCCGGGTAATATACAAATATATAAACAACGTATAGTTTTTATATACGTGGAGTCATTTTTTGTTGTTTTTTTTTCACGCAGTTTCCTCGTCACAAATTTATTCTTAAAGTTGCTTCAATTTTTTAGTAATTTTTGATCAATTTTGTTTTTTTCTCTCGACCTCCCTTCGAGAACTTATTAACCGGGAAACTACTCTATTGAAACTCGATCCATACCGTACCTTAAACGATGTTAGATGAATATTTGATCAATTTTTTTAAAATTTCATTCGAAGAAATTTTTTTCGTCGTTTATCGACGATTTTTTATTTTATTTTTTTCCAATCTAATTGTAACGCAGCGTCGAAAATGCTGGTATCGGTTAATATTGAGTCTCGATTTTGTTCATTCGTTGGAGGAAAAAAAAAAAAGAAAAGAAAAGAAATCGAGTATATTATCAAAAATTATTTATACAAACGTTTTTTTTTTTTTTTCTGTTGCCTTTAAGGAATGAAATTAATGGGAGAAGTTTTTTCCTATCGTACGCACGGAGGAATCGCTCGATTTTTCTTCTCATTTAACGATAAAGTTTAACTATGGCTTGTTTCATTAATTCCCGACTCGTTTTTGGAGTCAGCTTTTTATAATACGATCGTATCAATGAGTCGTTCAAACTACGATAGGGAAGAACCTTGTAATTAACATTTTCAGTGTATTGGTTAAGGAGTGACTTGCGAGTTATTTTTCCGATACGTGACGCGGTGGTTTAAGTTTTTTTTTTATTTTTTTTTTTTAAATCTTTTCTGTCTCGTCTATTTTTTTTTTTTTTTGTCCATCAGTCGAAATCGATCCGAACATTCCTAACGATTTGATTAATTATTCAAATAATATACGCTCATTTCAAGACTCTGGGAATAAAAATCAATTTTTGTTTAAACTAACGTTCGATTTTTCAACAATTCAGAAAACTGTTTCGTTAATTCGTCCTTATTTTTTATTTTTTTATTTTTTTTTTTTTCACCCAAACAAAATTTTCTTCGATTTTTGTTCGATTTAAACAAAAGGGTACAATCTATACCAACTAAAACAGAATACGAATATGAACGAGGAAAAATATAATTTATGAACGTAAAGATAGAGTCATCGAAAAAATGAGGAAATCATAACGCGAGCCGGAAAATAATTAATCGATTAGTAAAATTCGAATTTACGCCCTTCTCAGTCAGATGATTAATTTTTTTTTTTCTTTCTTTCTTTTTTTTTCAATCAAAATCGACGTATAGCTATATATGAGATGAGTATTTTCTCCGATCATCTAATTCCGCAGCGATAATAATTATAAACGTATATGAAGTATTTTTGTCATTAGCGATTCAACAGATATATACGCCGATGTATTTATATATGAATATAAGCTGCAGGTGAGAGATTGAATCGAGATAACATTTTATCATTGCGATTTTTTTCGTTCATTTCTCTCTCGTTCTTTCATATTTTTATTTTCTTTAAATATGCAGAGATCTTTAGCGTTAAAGTATCAATTCGCCTCGTATGCCGGAATTAGCGAGCCGCAAGAAAATACCGACTCAAGACTATGTCCGAAAACGAAGTCTCTTTTGAGTTCCTCAATAATTTTCGTATATATATTATTTATCTATCAAAATCACGAAATTTAATTACTTTTTTTTAATCGAAAATATCGGAAAGATTTGCGAAAGTGAATTCGATTCAGGGGATTTTTTTGATTTCTTTTCTAAATCCGAATAGGTGCGTATAATATCTTATTCGAGAATGTAAACTGTTCCCGAATAAATTTCTGGACTCTTTGGTAACGCCGGGATGCGTCAAGGCCGTAGGCGGAAGGGATGCTGTATCGATTTTCTGACTGCAACAGGCTAGGTGCCCGTAGGACCTTATGGGAGACATCAAATGCTCTTACAGGTCGCCTCAAATTCGACAAACTTTAAGAACCTTTCTTACCTTTATTCATTTTTTTCTTCTTTCTTTCTTTTCTTGAGTTTCGGTCGGAAAAGGTATTTCCCCAAAAATCTACATAGCCGGTCTGAAAAAACTTCGAAACAAAAAACACCGGCGGTTCAAAATTCCGAGAGCTAAAAATCCGGAAGGCCGGAACTCCGGAAATTGAAATTCACGCATTTATTCATTCAGTTTTTAATAACTCGGGCTGTAACGATCGCATCGAAACCAACGAGGGGTCAAATTAATCGTCTTGAGATGAACTTTTCGAAAAAAAATGTTCCAAAATTCTATATCGATTATTTATGACGTCATGAAATTATCGATTCAATCAGATAAAATGGGTTTCCGCGAAGAGGGTGTTTCGATCAGAACGAAATATTTTTCGTCCTCGTATCCTGAGGAATATAGACCAAAATTTTCGGGTTTCCGCGGGTCTCGGAGGATCCGCATTTCGACCTATTCGGAACTCCGATATTCTGAACTTGAAAAGTTTTTCAAAAATTCGTAATCGTTTCAAACGAATTCGGTTTTTCGACCGTTCGGAACTTAAACCCGACCCCAAAATTAACGGGTTGGATAATATAGCCCCGGCGAATCGACACAAAAGATATTCTGGTCTTCTCGATGTTCAGGTCGTTGCCGTCGCGGTCGCGACTCGCCGCAACCCGCCGCGACCCAGACTGCATTCCTAACCCAACAACCTGCTGCACGATCTACACACACACACACACACACACACATATCCACGAAGTCACTGTGAAGAAAGAAAAAAAAAAAAATTCAATTAACCGCATTGTAACGAAACTATTCGGCATAACAGACATTTTCGTAAAGGATGTAAAAAATAAAAAATAAATGAGAAAAAAAAAGCAAATCAAAATTTTCAAATATGGGTCATTTTTATTTATTTATTTTTTCATTTTCTCATGACCATCTTACATGTTCAAAGTCGAGAAACTTATATAATTAAGATTCTTGTTATATATCTTATTTATTTTCGTTGGAATATAGATTATGTATGTTTGCGGACTTGTTTTGCACAAAGTGGTATAATTTTTATTGAAAAAAATCCCGCGAGTCCTTTACCCGCGGGCTATACACATATGTGTACGATATATGACTCATTTTCAGTGATTCATTTTATTCGCAGTAGACGCATCCGATTTTGCAAATCATTGTATAGAGGAAAACGACGCGAAGTAACTCGGATGAAAATTAGGAAAAATATACATATCCACCTGTGTATCTCAGTTTTATTATATTTATTATTTTTATTCCGAAGACATGGCATAATCCGTTATCTTATGCTTTCCCTCTGTAGACGCGTGCAGATTCTAGATTCGGTATCTAAGTACGGAGATTTTTCGCCACCTTTACTTTTTCCGCGATATTGAATTTCTGCGAAACTGGAGAATCACCTTTTCGTCGGTATTCTCGTCGGCAACGATGAGTCTTCTTGTATAGAAGTTCCCCGATCGTAAGATATTTGCACCTGATTCGAATCGCAGCATGATTTTTCATTGACTAACAATAACGCGAGGAAATTCATGAATTATACGAAATTATGGTTTAGAAAATCCCGGAGGGCAAAAATCCCGGATTTGAATCGATTAGAACGAACTATTGTTTTGTCCTCGCATCGCGAAAAATAGTCCGAAATTTTCGGATCCTCGGGCTTCGGGGTGTCTGGAATCCCGGTTTTCTGAGATGCCCGTATTTCAACCGTTCGGAATTTTCGAAAAATCTAAACTCCAATTATTCCGCGGAGAAGTAAAGACCCATGCAGACATCTCTCTTCCTCTTTTCATGTACCGATTATTTCTCGAAGGGTAATCTCGTGCGTAATACGATACTATATTACCACGTGTCCAAGATCATCGAAGCCCCAAGTATACCGGAAGTAAAAATGTCCACCTTGGATGCTCGGCTAATGTTACAGTCTCGATTATCTCTACATGAAAACCATACACTACCTATACGCATTGCGGCAATATCTGATTAATTTTAATATTTTTTTTTTTTTTTATAACTAATATTCGATACGAACTACACACGTAAATACACACATGCGTCGATTCGAATGATCTAAATCGCGAATGATCGTTCTATACGGTTTTACTCGAGGCCAAAAAAACGCGCTTCATGTTCTAAACGGTGTAATTATAACAAAACCACAGAAAGAAACGCATCTTGTGAAATACACGTACATCCCTATTTCAATTTTAAAATATTTTCTATACACACGTGGGAAATGAGGTGTATGTAGAATAGACAAAATATGTTTTTTTGTTTTCGAGAATAAGATATCGCGGGTGGAACTATATAATTAAGACAATTTCTCATCGTTAGCCAAACTATTCGATAACAAATACCTATAGATGTGTATTATTATACAATATAGGTAGAGATACGTAGGTTTAAATATAAATTATCGCTTGTTTTTCGGCAGCGACGTGATACCTGTATATATCGGGATAAATATAGATCTATAAGTATTAATAAAATTACGTATTTAATTATAAGACCGTAGATATGTCAATTGACGATTCGGTCTTTTTATAAAATGTAATTATCCTATAGCATTAGAATATAATAGACCGTGAAAACAATTAGACGTTTCATACTATAATATGGGATGTGTATAAAGTTTGACTTTGGAAATAATTTAACTGCCTAGGATAGACCTTGGGTTCAATTTTTGTACCTCGTTAATAAATAAACGATCTTTTAATACTCGTTAACGCATACTATAATGAAAAATAAATTATTACTCGCTGTTAATTAAAGAACGTTATTAATATACTTCGCCTAACGAGAACTGGCTGTATACGGTCTATCAATTTTTTTATTTTAGTTTATAAGTCGCATCGGACAGACGTATCAGGTGGAGTTTATTATACAGGCAGAAAGGGAATAGCTTCGATTATTATTAGATATGAATATACTATGTATGCAATATGAATATTGATCGGCAAAAAGTATAAAAGTAACCTGGTTGAAAAAAAAATCGATAACGAATTGATCGACGGTAATAATTATCGATGAAATACCAATTTCTCTCATTCGTAATAGTAAAAACGTACAAATTTTGGATGAAAATTGAAAAATTACTGTTTTAACTATTCAAAGCAGAAGATCGTATACGCCTTAAAATATTCAAAAAAAAAAGGGAAAAATTGAGAAAACGGAAACCTTGATAGGCGAAGGTCGTATGTTAGATAGATATGCGTCTGCTGAACATTGATTTTTTTATCGTCGTAAGAACCTAGGAGCAGAAGGTTTATCCTTTTGATTTCAGATTTTGAAATTCCTAATTTCGAATTATTTCTGCGTTCTTATCATTTTCACAGCGAACTACGGCGTGGAGAGAAATTATGCGATCTTACGCCGTTAGACACGCGATATAGATTCTCTCTTTAAATTAATGATTGAAATCCTCGGGTGTGATCTATACTAGTCGATTTATTAAACGGCTCGAATTTCGTATGTGAAAATCACCGTAATTCGTTAATTTTTATTTTTTTTTATTTTTTCATCCGATTTCTTTCACAGTCTGTTCTGTAATTTACATCTCAAGTCTTCGGCCCGCATAGACTCGAAGGTCGGTCTTATAACTCAGGTATACTCGTATTATGTTCTATGAGAACGGCTTGTATCCTAATATAATATGTATACCCACGTTGCCTTGGTCTCCAATATCGCCATGATGATGTATAGACTTTTAAAGACGGACTAGATCCGAGATAAGATTTTTTTTCTTTCGAACCAAATTCACCCACGCGTCGTCTCACACGTTTCGTTATCTACGATCGTTCCACGATCATCGCGCTAGATAAAATTGCTAGAAGTGCCAAAAAAAATTGTTTTGAAAAATATGAAAAACGAATCAACATCTATTACCTCGTTATATCTATTATGCGTCTATTTTTCATCTCCAATTTATTTACATCGCGTATCAACGTGGGAGACGTTGCGTAGAAAATGAGGAGAAGGAAATTCTTGCATAATTTTTTCGTTTTTTTTTTTTTTTTCTTTTTTTTTCTACTAAGTTATATTTTCGCGAACGGTTTAAGATATTTTTAAACCTTAATTTGTTATGAGAAGAAGATGAAGGAGAAGATAATTTTTTTTATGTTTGTTTAAATGCCCGTTTTACTTGCGTAGTTCTATTCGGTAATGAGTCAGAACTAAGTGAACAAAGCGATGAGTAATTTCGTAAACATATTCAACGCGGGTTGATTATCGTTAGATAATGGGTATCGCAATTAACCAAAATAAAGAAAAACTTATCTCTCGAATGATTTGGTTCCGCGTTGAAAAATCTGTGGAAAGAAATTGATCGATTTGACAGAAATTAGACCTCCTTACATTTTTTTAGCTCTTTCAATTTTTACCCATTACAAATTACGTATAGTTCGTTTTTATCATCATTTTTTAAACATACGCAGATTTTAGGGTCGTCCTTAATTCGATCATTTTCGAATTTCAATGCTCTCATGGTCCACAACGTCTCGAAATATGTACAAAAATATGTATTCAGAACCCCAGGTTTCTGTCTGAATTCTAAGTGGCGCCCCAAAGCCTTCGGATTATCCAATTTGAGTAAAACACGATTTGTGACGTATCGGTGTTAATTTTTTTTTCCCCCTATCGCAGTATAGCTCCGAAAGATTTCGAACTTGGTACACTGCTCACCTGTAGCGGTAGGTGTTCCACAAAAATTCGACAGATTTTCAACGATATAATTTTCGAAGCCGCAGCGCGTCGAAAAAAAAACGAAAAAATTCTCGTCTCAAAATTGTGACGAGTAAAATTTTGTCGTTAAAAATCTGTACATTTTTTCACGGATATTACCTATTACTGCGGGTAAGAAGTGGACGGTGTTTCAGATTATTCGAAGCGATGATGCGACCGGAAGTAAAAAATAAACCCGAATTATGCTAAAATATCCCGTTTTATTTAAACGGAAGAGTTCAAAGGCTTTGGGGGCAGTGCTTAGAAATAAGACAGGAACCTGGGATTTTGAATATATTTTTTTTTATATATTCGGAGACGTTCTTGGACCACGGGAGAATTGAAATTCGAATGAAAACTGAATTACGCGGTTATTATCGAACGATTTTTATTACGGTGTACTACATTCGCCTAACACGAATAAGGCGAATTATTCTTCCGCCAGTTTAGAGTTCAGTTTAGTTTGGTGTTTAGTTTTAAATTCAGTGTCTAGACTTTAGTCGACGGGGCCACCAGCGATTATTTAGATTTTAGATCAAAACGAGATTGTAGCATGAACGTGTCTTGCATAAAACCTATAATTTTAAGTTTTTTTTTTTCTCTTTTTTTGGTTTCAGTTCAATCCAGGGTTTCCTTCCTGGTATAGCTACAGTATAATATCCTCAACCTTTTATCTCCCGTTTTATATCGTCCGAATTATTTAGTTTATTAATATTTTTAATAATTTTACTTTTTTTCTTTACGAAATTATGCAATAACCTTCGTATCTTGAAATGAATTTGATATACGTATATGTATATATATATATTGTATCAAGGATCATCAAGTACACGTTAATACGTTCATATTCATGTTTTCTGCAGAAAAATGTCATAATTTTGAAACGACGATATGGATTTTTCGAATACCCATAGATAATGTAAAGAAACAAAGAGAAAAAAATAAATCAAAATCAAAATTCAACAACTCCGAGGTCTTGAGCCGAGCTATTGCGTGGCATTTTGCCATGAATATACTATACTCTTACGTTCACGTCATTGCCTAGGGAAAAAAAAACAAAAAAAAAAATACACACGTATTCATTCTCATTGCCTTTCAAAATCCCCTGGGATATTATAACGTTATGGAAAATTAGGAAAGGTGCCACTCAACGTTTTTTTTTTTTGTTCTTCGTTTTATTTTTCATTTTTTGAAATCTTTTTTATTCTTGTATCAGTCAATTTTGGAGTTTTCTTTTTCTTTTTTTTTTTTGTTAATTCACCCCAGAGACGATGGGGCCCGCAAGGCTTTTCTTCGGTCAGTCGATCGTTCTCAAAGTTGATGGAAACGAAAATTTGTCGATTTTATAGGCCAAAAAAAAAACGAAAAAAAAAAGAACCGAAGAAAAACTCTATCGAGCGTGCCAAAACGTGACGGAGGCACATATCTTAGATTTTTCTTTATATTCACCATACACACTATATTTTCCGCTTTATCCGTGTTTTAGAAGGTCGATTATTTCGGTTTCCCGGCCCCCAGCTCTCTCTCTCCCTCTTATACCGAACCATTTTTATTATTTTTTTCTTTTTATTCTTCTCTTGCTCCTCTTTTCATCCCTCGATATGAAAAAATGTCCACCAGATAAATCGACTAGAAAAAGAAAAAAAAAAATCCGGACTGAATCTCCTCCCGGTAAAGAAAAATATTCATCCGATCATACTGTTCAGCATTCATTCTCACTCGAGAAATCCATCTATCCATCCATCTATCTGTTTATCAAGACATGCAATTTGTTTTTTTATTTTTCTCTCTCTCTCTCTCTCTCTTACGTTTCATACCAAAAATTATACAATCCTTGAGATTCTCAAACGGTTCGATAAAAATTGCAAGATCGATCGTTTAAAAAAAAAAAAAAGTAGGAGAATCAAGGAAACGCAATGATCCTGGCTGCTGAAAAAAGAAATCAAAAAAAAAAACCGTCTTCTTCAACTCTACGTAACAATGAAAATATATATGTATACGTGTATCGAAGTGGTTTGCAATTTGTGCGTCAATTGGTAAAAATTATTCGTTATTGTCAACCTTAAGCGAGAGTTTTTCGATCAGCTGTTAAAGTTTGTAGATAATTTAGCCTTTGAACTTGTATATATCAATCCCGTATGTAGGTATGTACAATACGTAATGAATAATGAATATAATGACCGACTAAATTACATAATCAATGATTAGATCGTAAAATCAATATATACCTATATATATGCGTACGTAGGCATGTAGATCTATTCCTATTCGTATATGCGCACATACACGTATACCTGAAATGGAAAATTTTCTAGTCCGGTTGAAAGATCGGTCGATTTTTAACACCGCGACAAAACGCGACGATGATCTAAATGGGGATCGAGCCACGGGTTACAAATGTAATTAACGCTTCGCTGTGGAAAATCAGACAATTTTCTTTGACAATAATTTTTTATATAATTTTATATCCAGCGGGGAGTGGGTGTAGGAAAAAAAATACCGAAACACAGACACACGGAAAGAGAAAGAGAAAACGAATTCTTCATTCTTTGCTTCGTCAGCTTTTAATAATTAATTATTATTGTCACTTAGTCGATTATTTCGAGCAAGTCATTCTTGGCCTCCTTCTCGTTCCGCCTAATCCGGTATCTGGTTCACCTGTAAATTATGTGATATCGATTTGAATCGTATATAAATATAAGGAAAAATTAGTGACCTTTGAAATAAAAAAAAAAGTCTAGGTATACCTGATACATAGAATTAATCGGTACAAGGATTTTTATTACATATATGAGAAAAACTTCAGTATGATCTAAAAATATCTTCTTTTTTTTCCTTTGGTTCCGTAATAATTTACTATTCAGTCCGTTTATACTGTATCAACCGATTCATCATTTCCCAAAGTAAATCGACTCTTCGTTTATTTTTTCAAACCAGGGGTGCAGTCGATTTTTACACAAACAATTTCGGCATCGAGAAATATTGTTATTCCGCGCTTTTCTATTCTCTTTTTTTTTTACCCTTTTTTTCTTTTCCGTTTTATTCGAAACCTAATCAAATATTCAACGATAAATTATTCCCCCCGGAATAGGGATATCCTCGAACGAATAACCCTTTTGCAAAAAAAAAAAGAAAAAAGAAGAAGTCGCAGACACAGTTTTTTTTTTTCATTTTTTTCTTTCATTCGAAGAATCGTGACAAATTTTTTAATTAAATTTCTAATTAGTCGATCGAATTCTTTTATTTTCTTCAATAACTCAAATCCACGGAGCCCTGGGACTTGCTGATATGTTAGAACCGGGTCTATCACACCGTAGCTTGAAAATAAGAAGGAGGAGTGAAGAAACGAGGTGATAAAACCTCTGCGTTGCGTTGTTAATGTCGACCGGAAGTAAACCGTAATTAAAATCCGAGTTGCAGAGAGAATCAGAAGTCGAGTTGTAAACGATTCCCGACCTGGTTAGGTGTTCCAATTTTTAGATACTGTAAGCTAATTGCGAGTTCCCTTCATTCACGAGCAGTAAAACCGTGCCTTTATAATTATATACACGTATACCTACTTTACAATTTTTTCTTAACACCGTTGATTCGTGCGTTTCAAAGCATATCGGCTGTTAACGAATTTTTATTAGAATTCAAACAACGATAGGAAGAGGCCACCACTTTTTCAAATTATTAATTTTCTTTTAAAAGCATATTCGAGGCTTCTTTTTTCTATGGAAAAAAAAAGTAACGACTTTTCGGATCTTTCGCATAGAATAAGGAAACTGTTTACATAGAGGCTCTTAAAAAATATATATATATATATATCTTCTCGTGTGCCTAGATCCATACAAGCCACACGTAATTTTCCGATTATATATTGCGAACACATGCAACATATATGCCTCCTATATACACCTCGAACGCAAATATTTAACTTTCTATAATCAGTCCCTGGCACAAATTCTTCTGTTGAATAACGTCGGTCAACTTTATGGTATAGCGTTTAAATTTGGCACTCTCAAATCGAACATTGAGAAAATTGTTTGTCCGACGTAAAAAAATTTTTTTTTTTTTTTTTTCTCTTTCTTCTCTTTCTCTTCAGTTTTTATACAATCATTCTTGCACTCATTTACGATTTTGCCGATCGGCGTATAAATTCGGGAAAATGAAATCGAAACACACATAAACTCGCGAGAGATCCTCGATCGGAACAGTTTCGCAAGAAAATGACTGCACCAGAACCTTACGAAATTTCTATAACGAAGATATCTTTTCCAGCCAGTGAAAAAAAAAGTTTTTCCTTTTTTTCTCCAAATTTTAAACCATCGCGATTTTATTATTATTATTTTTTTTTTCTCTCTCATCTAGTAAATTTACGTTTCGTTTCAGGCAAAAAGTTGGCACGGGTACGAATGAGATTTGAATATGAGAGCGAAAGAGTAAAAGTTTCCTCTAGTGTCATAATTTTAAATATAAAGTCTTTCGTAATTTATTATCCCAGTAAATTTTTTTTTTTTTTTGTTATTGTTTTTGTTTCACGGTACTTAAGGGGGGTGTAAGTATCCCCGTCTACATTTGTTTCGTCGTAAAGTTAAATCTTCTGGCGTCGTGCCTGAGGTGCAGGTTTTCTCTCGTTTTTTAGCGAAATACAATAATACAGGCACGAGATATATGCATGTGTACGTGTGAAATCGTAAAAGTAAATTTTCACGTCATCGTCGAAGTCATTAATGACTGGTACTAGAAATGCAATACGAAGTAGAAACACAGTGCCAATATTTAAATCACTGGCTTTCAAATATACCGAGGGGAAAAAAAATCAATTAATATTCTCACGTCAAATCAGGCGGTTTATGAAATCTGCAATTAAATTGTAATTTTAATTACACGTCTAAAATCGTAATTCGTTGATTATAATTACGTTTTGAAGGTGAATTTTTTTGATTTTTTGTTTTTTTCTTACTTCCTAACTGGTTTTCGTTTCCTTGAATTCAGCATGAATTCCGAATATGAAATATAGCTGAGGAGTACGAAATTCAATAAACCAAATAATAAAATCTTCAGATTTAACAAACGAACGTCAATTAATCTTTCAAATCACTTCTTTTTTTTTTCATCTACGAATGTCTCAAATTGTTACGTGAAATTATTTGCCAGTCGGAGAAAAATATTCGGTTGTGGAAATACGCGATATATTAATGATTATCAATTTTTTAGCATTTTTGCAGGGATGAAAAGTCCAACTGCACATATCCGGGAAGGATATTATATGTCATTCGTTAAATAAGAAGAGAAAGAGAAAAAGAAAATCAGGATTTAGGCCACTGCAGTATGTGGAATAATTCGCGACCGCTGATATGTAACAAGGCGCGTTCTAAATTTAACTTTAATACACGTATTTGCTTCCTTCGCGGTTTTCTTAAATACTGCATAAACAAATTTAAGACTGTGGGACCGACTTTTCGAATGACGAGTGAAAGGATTTTTTTTTTTTTATTATTTTCACCCCAAAACCTTGGCCCAAATTTTTTTTTTTAACTTTTTTTCATTTCCTCGTTTACTTCATTTTATACCCCGTCAAAATCCTAATTTTTCGAAACACACCAATTTTCGTCTGAATGTAATTAAGATTTTGAAATTACGTTTGCATAGATTCTTCCCGTTAATGAGAGTTTTATTTAGTGTATATATGCAAAACCAAAAAGCCGAAGAACCGAAGAGCCAGAAAATCGCGGTACCTGTTCCCGTGGCAAAAATAATAAAAAAATAAAATAAAACTAATTTCAAAGTCATTGCCAAAGAAAAAAAAAAAAAGAAAAATTTTGTTTACAACGCGAAACGAAGAACGTCCAGAGTTTACCAACGGTGGGCAAGAAATCTCGCGATAGTTCGAAATGTCGTTTATGACAGATGAGATAGGTATACTAATTTTTCGTGAAAAAAAATCAAATAAAAGATAATAATAATTCGTTGAAAAAAAATATATGTTTTTACCAAAGCGATACGATATAACTATATCTATAACCGCGCTAGCACGAATATCTACCTTGAAAATGTGGTTTATTAATAATTTTTAATAGCTTTCAATATTCAGCCACCTGCACACACGATGTCCTTTGATATTTTATTCATCGCATAGTTATACGCGTATGTGTATATATATATATATATTTTGTATCAGCTATATAACCAAGTAAAGGAATAATATTTACGTGAGCGTTATTGCAATATAATGACCTTTTTTAAACTCTAAAATATCCATATATTCATAAAGTATATATGAATCATCTTTATTTTTTTTATACACACAACTTGTTGAGAAAATATTTCCTCCTACATGTATCTGACGCCTTCGTCGATTCTTTCGCCGTGATCTTAAACCATAATATATATAATACCTATGTGTATAATGTATATGTATGGTAATTATTATCGCCTATTTTGAACGAAGGTTATTTCGCATAGCTGTATAGAATTCAGATACTAATTGTAAGAATTATTTAATCCAGTTGTAAGTATTCCGAAAAATTATCATCGGTCACTGACATTCGTGTTACCTTACAATAAATTTGTATGTATACGAAGTACGAAGTACGTATGTGTATGCGTATACACGTTTATGTGTAAATAATAATTATCATAGTACTACACGTATGCATACATACTAGGTTAGCGATTAAACGATTCTTGTGAAAGAAAAAAATTCTTTTGTCAGAAAAGTATACAAAGAGAGAAAAAAATTGTAAATAAATTGAACAAAACAGAGATTCCGATAATAATCAACAAGAGTATTATATTATCTTTCTATTTCCCTAAAAGGACGTTCTTTCTTCTTTCTTTTTTTCTTTTCCACTCCGTATTCTCCCCTCAACATTTTGGCAATCGTTCGTTATCTTTAGCTAATTAAAAATTCCATATATCTTCACATTTTTCGGTATTTAATTTATCTACTTATCGTATAAATCGACTTCCTTATATCCAGTATAAGGTATGATATATATACCTACCTATATGTATAATAATCTGCGGGAGACAGAGAATAATTTTGGGAATGAAACGTCCGTTTTAGGAAGTCTTTAATTACGACCGACGCGTCTGCAGCTTATTTCATTGTTCAAATCAGCGATATACGAGTTGTATAGGTAAATGAATTATTCAAACGTATTTTGAAATGATTTAAGATCTGTATGCCGTTCGTTAAACGTCGCCTGTTCAACGTTGTGAAAAAAAAAGAACAACCGACCCAAAAATCGGTTTTTTAAATTAATTTTCATTTTCATTCAACCAACGAAAAATAATCGTCGGAGTTTAGGCTTCCTTCCGTCGATTCGAGTCCGACGATACAAAAATGGAAAGTTTGCAATTCGATTAGAAAGAAGAAAAAAAAAAAGTGATCATATAGCTGCTCGTAAAATAGCGATTAATCAGTCCTTGAATTGATTACTACATCTAAACCGTGGGTATATAATCTAACATTCAAATTCTATAATGTGAATGATTAAGTCGCGCATTATAAGCCGGTAGTAAATTTTTATTTCATTTTTTTTTTGTTACAATTATTTATACCATTTTTATTTCGGTTTTTTTTTCTAATTCTTTATTTTTTTTGTATATTACCTTCCTCCGATTTATTTATAACTATAACCGAATAAGGCCGGTACCGCGTTACGTAAGGTAAACGGAAGTGACTATCGAATTACCTCTGTGAAAGAAAAAGGAAAAAAAAGAAAAAAGAAAATAAAAACCACGACTATTTCAATTGTCTCGGTTTACTGGTCAGGCGGAAAAATGAGATAAAGGAGAAAAAAAATGTTCGCCTCGTATAGTTACGCGATTTAAAACTATAATTTAGATATTCTGCGGATTTGGAAATCGGTAACGAAGAATTTTTTTTTTTTTTTGTTTTTTATTAACAAAACTCTTCGTTTTAAAATGGGAATTTGTTTTCTGAATAAATGCAAAAATAAATTTGCGGTTCCGGGTTGAAGTACGAATTTTAAATATAACCCAAACGGTAAAAATTCAGGACTTGAATATTACCCGCTCACCGTTTTTAGAAAAGGGTATTTCCCCGGAAATCTACATAGCCGATCCGAACGACTTTGAAACGAATAAAACCGGAGGTTCAAAATTCCAAAACTTAAAAATCCGAATAGCCAAAACTCCGAAATTTGAGAATCACACATGTACTCATTCAGTTTTTAATAACTCGGGCTGTATAGATCGAATCGAAACCAATAAGGGGTCAAATCAATCGTATTGAGATGAACTTTTCGGAAAAAAATGTTTCAAAATTCTATATCGATTATCTATGACGTCATGAATTTATCGGATTGAATCGGATAAAATGTGTTTCCGTAAAGAGGGTGTTTCGATCAGAATGAACTATTTTTTGTCTCCAAATCCTGGGCAATATACCGAAATTTTCGGATTCCTTGACTTCCGGAGTTTCGGGCTGCTCGCATTCCGCCGAATCTTTTCGGAATTCCAATTGGCTATAGAATAATTTTCACAATTGAAATGCGAAATGAACAGTCGAATAATAACGAAGCATCGTGCGACCAGCTCGATCGAATTCTACCGTGACGATAATATAATCGATTGCACTCATTGCGATCGCGCAGGCTATTCGGTCTGACCTTCCGGCTGGCCTACGTTACTTCGAACGGAAGTAAATCGCTCTAAATATAGCCATACAATGAAAATAGTTTTGTGAAAAAGTAACGTCGCAATGTGGCCCCGCACGATCGTTGTCTCTTTTCGTACCTTAAATTAACTCGCCATTACACCACGATCCCGTATACCTAAATGAAAAATGACGTTCCATTAACTATTATGGAATAATAATTAACGTCTAAAATAATAACTAACTGAAGAAAATAAAATTATCAATATTACCACCTGCGAGCTTACGATGAATTATCGGATAGAGATTATTTTTCAAAAAAATATGTTTACTCTATACGGTTTTTTGTGGTGACTCTGTTGTCAATCGCAGGCATATTTGTAATTAAGAAACATTGAACATTAAGTCTTTTTCTTTTGTCCATACAGATCATTTTATTTACATTTTTTTAACCCATTTTCGATAATTCCGACTACTCTGACCTTTTTTTCTTCGATTGTGAAATATCAGGGGTTTTTCGCAGTCCCGTATTAATGAGAGCACATTTCTACTCCGGAATTTCAAATTTATTGTTGTTACTTTTTTATCGCGTAAATATATTCTATCCATACGCGAAAAACAGGATTTCATGAATCACCAGTCTCATGTCCCGTTACGAACATTCGCTCAGATTTTTAACGCTCAAAGGTGTCCGAACAGACTTAGATTCTTTTTACCGAAAATCTGCAACACGCAAGATTTATGGCTTTCTTCTAGCCAAAATAGTGATAAAAAATTAAACATTTTCGAATTTCTAACACTCTATGATCACTCGACTGGTCATGCGACAGCAACGAAGCTACTTGCTCATCATTTCTGTCTAGAAACTCAAAAATAGACTAAAGATGATGATTTTATGATCGGAAGAACACGGTTACCTCTTACCTGTCTCAATGGATTCATAAATCGGAATAACAATTAACTGTGTCGTAACAACGGGCTGAAAAATTTTTCCATTCTCTATTATCCGTCATTTCTACGTGAAATAATCATCAGATTTTTATATTCCGTAAAAAAAATTAAATCTCACGATATTAGACACCCGTAATAACAAAGTCGAGAGAAAGTTCGGTATTTACTCCTTTTCTACACGAGTCTGTGATTTTTGAAATCGAATTTCACATATATCGGTGTTACTTCAGAATCTATGTCGCAATATACGTATAATGGAATATTTCCGCCGCTGTCTCATAGGCTGTCTTATATTTGTTAAAATATTCCATAACGCTGATCAATCAGTTTCTTTCGGTTCGAACTCGGTTGAACTTCGATCGGTACACTGGCGGCGGCCGTTTATATCACTCGACTGATTATGCGGTTCCAGCTTCGTATTAACATATATGCCTACCTAGACTTGTTAAATAATAATTACACACTGATTAATCCGTCAATTATTCTGCCCGAATTTGTCACAGCCGTTGGTATTCCCGATGATAATAATTACCGCGAAATTTCCCAGGTGAGTAAACGTCCCGAATAATAGTATAAAATTTGTTAATCAAATTTGAAACGATTTTTTTAAATAAGAATTTAATAAATAGCCGAAATATTGTTTTTTTCTTCTTTCTAGAACACAAATATCTTTCTCAAGGTTCATGTTTTTACAACCTTGTCCCTCGCTCTTCCTACTCGAATCCTCTGACTTATGTAAACTCAATTTTAAACCGATGGTGGATACGTAATACCCGGAATTCTCGCTTCTCGCCTTTGAACTGCTCTAAAATGTCCCAAGAAAAAAATGCGGGAAAATAAAAGACCGAAAATTAATGCATTTAAAAAATAAAAATAATTTTACGCGTCATTCGTTATCGATCGAAATCTTGAATCAGGTGAACGGGGCTTCTTCGTTTCGCAAGGCGTGATGAGATTTAAAGAGACTAGACGTGGGCACAAAGCACATAGTAGATGCAGACACTCTGGAGCCGGGTGGCTGCGGCGATCTCTTGTTATTCGAATAAATTTACTAGACATAACCACAACATATGGATAGATGTAGGATTGACCGGATGCGTAGGCAAAAATCTTGAATGATTCTGTCTTTACTACGCGAGATTACGTCATGGATTCGTGGCTCAATATATTCTTTAAAGACACGTCTTCTCCTTCTGATTATGACGATGGCGAATAAATTGATTCCGTTATCAATTTATATATATATATTAGGCTGTGTCATTTTGGAGCAACTTTTTTTTCAAACTTGAAAACAGGTTGTATACTTGCAGGAAGGCAAAATAAGGAGCCTGTTAAAATTTGAGCTCTTAATATTAATATTAAGAGGTGCCTCGTCGCGAATTTCTATTTTCCATTGAAATGACATATAGGAAATTTTTTTTATTCTTTGTTTGGAATTTTATACCTCGGTAATGGCATATTGTACAGACAAGCCCATGACATGTTTTTATAGAGAATCGAATGCTCTACAAAAAAGGTATCTTATCATTTTTTGATAACTCAACTCTTTTCAATACTTACCTGATTTATTAATACATTCTTGGTACTCTAGGTAGGTATCGAAAAATGTGGAGTTATCAAAAAATTATAAGAGACCTTTTTTGTAGAGCATTCGATTCTCTACAAAAATATGTCATGGGCTTGTCTGTACAATATGCCATTACCGAGGTATAAAATTTCAAACAAAAACAAACAAATTTTTCTATGTTAATTGAATGGGAAATAGAAATTCGCGACGAGGCGCCTCTTAATATTAATATTAAGAGCTCAAATTTTAACGGGCTTCTTATTTTACCTTCCCGCAAGTGTACAACCTGTTTCCAAGTTGAAAAAAAAAAGTTGCCCCTAAATCACACACCCTAATATATTAAAATTGATTTTGAAAGAACAGACGCATGCAGGTGTATATACGGATACATTTTATTAAAAAAACACTTCCCTGAAATCTTTAGGTACTTCCTGTTGCCCGAATTTCGATGTGATTTCGAGCTTGTATAATTATCGAATGATTGTAAGAAACGAAGTTCGAATAACCGAAAAATATAATATTTTTACCAAAGCGGAATCTATACGAGGCGAAAAAAGATTTTTTTTTTCGAAAGATTAATACAAATTGGAAAAATCGAGTGCGCGACAACAGCTTCGAAACAACAAATTCGAAAAATATTTACGATAATATTTTTGATCCCACGAGAAAAGAGAAAAAAATTTCTTAATTTTGGTTCTGGCTCATTGGTAAAAATACTTGTCGAAGAAGAAATGACCGGCGCGTAGGCAGCGGACGAAAAGTATAGGACATTTTAAGTTGGTCCGTGTCCAGTTGGGCTTTTAACTGACTATATACGCGTACGACGAGATCATAGTTAAAAAGGGAATTAAAAATCGAGTTTTCTTTTTTTTGCTCATTTTCAAACATATTTATATTAATTGAAAAATTCTCACTCGCTCGTTCTCTCTCGTTTGACAGTTCTGAAAAATATTGACCGCAGCTTAAGCATGCGGAAAGATGCTGAGGAGAAACGGGGAATCGTGAGATACGAGATATTTATCAAACTGGTGTAAATTTACGATCTTCGATCTCGAAGGACTTTTCTAGTTACGAAATTCTCTTTGATTAAGTGAAACCTTAATTCTGTCAAAAATATCTCATGCTTCTTCCGCCCACAGTCGAGGTCGTAGACTAAATTCGATGATCCGATCTGTGCTCGCCCTTCGGATGAATTTTTACCGTACGAAATAGTGCGAGAGATTCGCCAATTTATATTCGTATCCAAAGACGAAGACCATTTTTATACGTACAGATATTAAAACTTTGTTAAAAAAATTTCAACATTCTATAATTAGGAGGATTTTGTTCAAATTATAACGCAGATATTTGTATTATATAAATTCAGATAAATCTTGCTGTTTGGGAAATTCGTAATTAGGTAGAGGTACTCGCGGTATGAGTCAATTATACTATGAATTATACTAGACCACAAACTAGACACGTGTACAAGACTTTATTTTGAGATTGAAGCCGTGACTAATGTTAGCTTTCTCGATGAAATCCAACTCGTAACGTGAAATCTCAAGTAAAAGACCGACTAGAAACACCGGTTCTTCGTGTGCGGTAAGAAATTTGAAAGATAAAAAAAAGAAAAAAAAACACAAATTTTAGACCCACGTAATATATTTTGATAAAAGATATGAGATTCCAAATTTTGCTGATAAAAATCGAAGATGAAATCAATTTATCATTCCGCATCGTAAATTGCAAAAAAACTCATCTATTTCTATGAAATATGTTTTTAGCCGCAAATATGTGCGAAAAACAAATGTTTAATATATATTTCGCGAAGTGATGCGTGAAGTTAGGAATCCGTTTATCCGTCAGGAATTCGCCGGGTCTCGGAATCGCATTTTTTGACTCAAATCACTGCGCGGTACGATATTTGTTAAGAATCGATTGTACGGTATGGCTAGTACCTAGTGTATGTGCACATGTGTGGAAAGATTCTGAGAACTGGCTACATGTGGCAATGCGAATAGGTACAAACGATATTAAAAATATCATTAGCCAGAGCGAAAATAAAGCAGGAAAATTTTTGTCAATTAGAATACCGGGACGAACTCAAAAACAGGGATTTCTGTAATCGGAAATCGATATTTTGGAAAATAGCGCATCCATGGAATCCATGGAGGATCCATGGAAGAAGAATCAAGCATTTCATCAATGGCGAAGAGAAAAGCACAAAAAATTGAATATCGCAAGATTTCTTCTATTTTCTTTTTCGTTCTCAAGTGAATCCGAAAATTTTGTAAAACCGTGGAATTGTGAAACGAAAACTTTCCATCTAAAAATCTAGGTCTATAATTTGCCTTCGACTACGACGTACAGAGTGTTTGTCACGTGATTATAAAGGGAAGGTCATTTTCGCGGCTGTTTCATCTCATGGAAGAAATCTTGGATTGGACATGAGCCAGACTATGGTGTAGGTGTCGAAGCCAACACATTTGACTAAAAGGACATTCGATATATTGTTCATTTCATTTTACATCAATCATAGAGAACATATAGCAGAATACAAATGAGACTCGAAAACAAAAACCAAAAAAAATTGAAAAAAAAAAAAATTTCGATACTTGTATTTAAATAGATTTTCATTTAAATAAATTGATTTCTTTTTCCTTTTTTTTTCTTCCATCGATCAATCAATCATATTGTACATCGAAAAGCTTTTACTACAATAGAAAAAAAAGAAATAGGAGGTATTTCTCGTCAATTTTTGTACTCCAATAGCTTTCCCTTTCGGATCCATTATAGCGTGTTGTTTGTCCAGCCGGTTGGCAATTAGATCCGATGAATTAAACTTTTGACTAAAGTTTGTTTAATTTGTTGTACCTTTCTCTACTAAATGGTCGGATCTACGATGAACTATGGATCAGCAAACGTAGCTTGATGAATTATATCGTCTGGATAATACCTATACTATCTTTGTTCTGTTCTGTAACTATGAAAAACCTCTTGCTTGAATAATTTTTACGAAAGAGTGGGCTTCTCGCTCGGTAAATTAAACGGCGTTAACATCGACAATAATTTGACATTTCTACGGAAAATTGGTAATCAAATATTCAACAATCTTTCGCGCCACGAGTCACAAGGACACGATTCATATTTCGTGCCTTTTGAGATACACCCAGTCGAAAATTCGCCACGAAAGCCCGAATGTCAAATTCATTGTTCAAGTTTTACTTCAGATTCGCGAATTTTTTTAAGACCAAAAAAAAAAAAAATACAAAAAAACTCGATGCTGTCTAGCAGCGAATATAATATCTCAGTCTGGCGAAGCGCACATCACATGAAGACGAGATTGAATTCGTCTCGAATTCTACACTGCGGATTTGAAATTCAAATTGGTCCATCAAAAGAAATGATTACGATATGCTTTTCTTCTTGCTAGTTCCAACGTTCATGGCAAAGTATTATAATTATGTCAACGTGGCGATGACCTTTGCATATTTGCATGAATATATATTTTATACGTCTAATATTATATAGGTGTTCGTTTTTTTATTTTTTTTATTTTTTTACAATTCGTGGAAACATTTAGAAATTATTACAGGAAATTGAGATTTTTGCCTTCGATTAGGTTGGATGAACTCTCTCGTTATTATGTAATATAAACTTCGCAATAAAACGGAGATTTGAATTTTAGGATCGACTCGAATGCGAATTTGAAATTTCTCGCGTTATTCTAGATTCGATAAGTCATCACGACTCAGCTGAGTCACTCTGGTACCTACCTAGATTCCAATAATATCTAGAGGCAGGCTAATCGCGAACGGAAATTGATACTACAAATTTACTCTAAAACTTTCAGCATTCTCAGACTCTCGAAAACCGGATATACTTCGCAATTATTATTTTACTCAGATTCTATTTCTTGTCGTATCGTTGGTCTACTTAGAAATTCGAATAGTCAGACTGTTTCCGCTGACTCAGAAACACCGAATGCCATCACCTCGCTTCAATGAACCAAATTTTTTCAAAAGAAAATCTTGAAAATACGAAAAGACAGATTCGTCTTTATATTATGTCAAATTCATCAATTTTTCAATATTTTATTTCATCTTCTCCCTTTTAAGAACTTTTTTCTCAAAATTAGTTTCCCACTTTTCTCGTTTCAGGGCTGCAAAACTTATTTATGAATGGATGGAGGTGCGACGGAGAATTTCGAAGGTGGAGGATGGTGGACCACGACAATGGTATGGACGATTGTCCTCTTCGGGTCTTTCCTTCTCAACGCCACCCTCCTCTTCGCGTTCCTCAAACGACCTGGTCTACGCACGATATCAAACAGGTGAGACCTCTTTTACAGAATTGATTAATCAAAAAATTCTACACCTTTCTCTTTTATTTTATTTTATTTTTTGGAAAGGATGAAACGCTGCCAACTCGTTGAATTCCATATAGTAATAAATTTAAGGGTGGAAATACATATATGCTCAGAGGTCCCTTGCCCATCCTTTACAACCATATTTCAGCAGGATTCATTTCTCTTTTTGAATATCCGCCGTTTGACGCATTTCTCTTACTCCAGGGAAATAAAAATGCCTGTTTTCCCATTCTTCCCTTATATTACCCCCGCAGAAATTCAAGTCTTTTCCACCTTTAAGGCAGATCAGGGGATATTGTAGCCGCTCTTCCGAAAATCACGACAAAAAAAAAGAACAAACCGAGGCAATTCTAGAAATGGTCCAAATGTTTTCCTTTTCTTCGCGCTTTATCACATTCATATAAAAAAAAAAAAAAAATTCGCGATGCAATTCTCTCTCTCTCTCTCTCTTCGATTATCCTCTGCTCTATATTTCAAATTTTCGTCTGCTTCCTAGTCTTTGCAAAACATCTTTCCCAATTCGAGTCAAAGATTTCAGAGAGCTTCAACAATACAGGAAAAGACGTTGGGCAAACCTTGGCGAATTCTTAAACCGACAAAGAACGGGATCGCAGAAACGTGAAAAGATTTAAGGATTGGGAAATCGGGAGTTTGGTAATCTCCCTGTCGAGTATCGATACAATTATTTTTCGTTTTTCTTTTTTCACTTCTTTTCACAACGTGCAAAAAATCCGCGCGCTGTCCGCGCCTTGCCGTCGTTAGTATTTTTCCTCCGTCTTTGTACGAAATGTTTTGGCAAACTTTTCGTTATTACTATTCCGTGTCTTCGAGCGAGCCGTGTCGACTACTGAGCGTAGGAAACGCTTTGTGATATTTTTGGAAAAGATTTCTGTTTTTGCACCTACCGTTTCCGGGAGTTTAGTGCGAGATTACCGAGCTGTTATAATTTCTGGCTCGGATATTACATGCGCTCAAGACTTCCGGATTACGAAGCTTATCGTTGTCGCTCTAGAAATTATAGCCGACATCACGACCTGGCCGGAGTTTCATAAAATCTTAGATTTGTCGTCTATTTTGGAAAATTAAACGAGGGGAAGGTTCCCCTGCGTTTTGAGCTTCTAGATTATTTTTACTCGCACCATCCCCAAAATATTCCAAATTTCTGGCTCGCTAGCCAGCCTTTTGGACGCGAAAGCGTGACCTTACGACATCGTCAAAATTTGGCCGATTCTTCAACTGGATGACATTTCCTTAATGCATCATTTCGAAACACACAAATGTTGACAACATGTGTGACCGCAGGTGTCGACGCCGCGAATGTTTCCGCGAATAATTTACCGAACGACGAACAAACGCCGTATTTTCTCTTCGCTATAAACCGAATTTTTAGAAATCTATTTTTTCTATACTTTCATACTTTTTTTTTCTCCTTTTTTTTCGTTCATATGCCGCAAAACGTCGACGCGACGGTTTTGAAAAATATCGAGAATATTCATATGGGTTGAATCAATCTTCGATCGCGATTGTTAATTCGTTGGAAATTGAAGGGGATCAGATTTTTTTTTCTGCAAAAAACAAATACCCGTGACGTCAGGAGAGCTTTAATTTATTCGATTTCTATGTATCGCCCACGGTATCGGATCTAATAATATCCTCGTTCCGAAGTGGTCAACAAATTCGGCATACTGCGGTCTTTCGACGTGCTTCGGTCAATTACACACCTGCCACTCCATAGAATAACGCAAAATATTAAACCCGGTTATTAAAAGATTATGTCTTTAGCGATTCGACTCAAGAATCGATAAACGTCTCGTTAAATTAGTTCCGAAATCAAAAATCAATGAATGACTCCAAATCGTATGAAATTCACTCCGAAGAATTTTTTTTTTTTCGGAAAAATAACAAACCCCGCGACTTTTCGTCGGGTTGAAATTTTCCTCAGCTTCTGCTACGTACGATATACAATAAACACACCTGGGAAATATACCCTCCTAGTAGCTAGTCATGGTTTAAGTATTGATCCCATACTCCGACGACGAGAAAATATACAAATATTAAGGTAGACGGGCAGAGGTTGTATTACTGGTTTACTTAGAAACGAAGATATTTTTCAACCGTTTTATCAGCCAAGAAAATATTCGCACAATTTCATTACAGCTCGAAAACAACTCCGGGATGATTCGAATGATCGATCGGACCACAATGCTAGACAGTAATCTGATAATTAGGCATTTCGACGTATGGTATTGCGGAATGAGTTTCTCAGATATATCAGAGATTCATTTTCAGAGTTCGAATTCGGGATTGGACAGGAATATTAAATTCTGGTTCTGGTGGGATATAAAAATTGATTTTTCACGGCAACCCAAATCCCTACGTTCCGTTTTATCCCGTAAAATATTACCGAGGCATTGAAGCGCGAATTAGTTATTTATATTGTAAACAGAACGTGAATAAGTGAACCAGTTTACACCCCAGGCCCCTAAACTCGTTAGCACAGCTGGAATCGGTCAGAACTAAGTCAGAGATGCAATGTTAAGCGACCGGAATCGTATAAATACGATGAGTTGTCCTCGACTAGTACAACGAGCTGTGTAAACCGTTAATGTAATTCTGCAGGTCCCGATGTGCAATTTTACACTATACCCATACATCCTGGGGTGGTATAAAAACAAACGGAAATATATAGATATTTTCACATCAGTCAGGGATAAAACGCGTATATGTACGCTCACCGTTTGCTTTGCCAATCTCAACATTCATCCTGTCAAAGAGATGCAGGTCACGCGTCTAATAAACGCTGACATTTCTCGGTACTTTATTATCGATCGTTTACAAACACCATGTCGTATCGTTGATACAATTTTAATGCAATTAGTGTTCGGTATTTATTATTATCGCCTTTATGGATCGATCAGTTTGCCATTTGGAAATGAAAGGAGCATTAATAGGTATAGCCTGGAGGATTGATTTTTAACATTTCGCGCGATAACATCATTCGAAGAATTATTGCTTCCAACAAAATCTGAAAATAGGTATACGCATGGATAACCCGTTTAAGAATTTATACCTCTGTTTGTTTTATCGCATTGAAATACAGGGTCAGATGAAACGGTACAAAGATCTTGCGTCGATTGTTGCAATTCTGACTCACATACCCCGAAATAATTATGATAATTCGTCTGGGTCTCTCGCAATTTCGTGGATTCAATGATTTTTCGACTTATTTTCATTCTCATACCCTAATCTTCGTCATCTGAAAATTATTCCGAAATTAACACCAAAGAATTTCGCATATTTTACCCAATTTCTGGTTTTCTACCCATTCGAAAAGCGGATTTACATGAAGGAGAAATGCGAATCCCGAATTCAAAGCCTGTAGAAAAATTGAAAACTGTTCAGAAAATTTCAATTCTGGCTCTGAAAGATCGAAAGAAATCCGATCCAATCTGGAATTTCAGTTTCTCCGATCGTAACAGTCTCACTCTTTTTTTTTTTTTGCAAAAACTAAAGAAAATCCAATTTTTTTGTTGCAGATTCGTGATGAATCTCATCGCGTCGAACCTTCTGACGTGCTTGTTCCTAACGCCGCTACTGATGCTGGATGCATCGCCATCGACGATCGGATCGAGTTTCTGCATGATTTCGGAAGGTGCGAGTGCCCTGGTAGTGGCATCATCGATTCTATCCGTTCTTCTGATAGCGATAGACCAGTACTTCGCCGTGGTAGATCCTCTCCGATACCGAACTCGAATCGACAAGCTAAAGTGCGGCGTACTCATAATATCGGTATGGCTAGTCGCCATCGTCGTAGCTCTCATCGCGGCCTTGAATCCGCAGCCTCAAAGTCTCTGGGTTTCATGTCGCGGTGATAAATCCGTTGAAAATCATGTGGAACAAAATCTGAGCGTTGATTTTAACTCTACAATTATATTCGGCAATGGTACCGAAGGTTACAACGTGGCGGCTGAACTCAAAGTTACGGAAAGCAATGGTAGCTCTACGATAATCGAAGAGGACATCGAGTTTGCCGAAAACTCTACAACGTTCTTCAGCGGAACGATTCTAGAAAGTTCTAACGGCGAACCTAAAGCCGCAAGGATCCAGGGATCGAAATTACTCGATTATATAACTTACGGTTTTGCTTACGCCGCTTTTTACACCATCTTCGTTTACCTTATGCCGTTTATAGCCGTCTGTTGGATATACGTGAGCATATATTTGGCGGCTCACAAAAATTCCGAACGTGCCAGACGCACGGGTTCAGGACCGATGTTATCGTCGCCAAGTTTTTGCGAGGAATACGGAAACGTTAGACGCGAATTTTCCACCGAGGATTTCAGGAGGATTCCAAAGATATCGAGTCTCTCATCGATAGACGAAAGCATTGAGACAAGTCCTAGTCAAATACCACGACGAAGATCGGAGATGATGCTGTGCTCGTCACCTATCGAAGAAGAACCGTCGACTGGCGTGGTGTTCACGGTCGGTTCACAGAAGGTCGATGTATCGCCACAGAAATCATCGAGAATCGACAGATCTGCCAAAGAAAATAATAGCCAAAAAGTTCCTACGTCATTACTCAAGGCTGAATTCCTTGGTAATCGAGATTCGGAAGGAGGGAGTATGTCGGAAGACAATGTGAGGAGCAAATTTCGCGATCGTCCGGACGACAGGAGGAAATCTTCGCACGATATCCTATGCGAAAGTATTATCCGAAAAGAGATCGAGAAATTTCGGATCCAGGATGATTCCAGCGACGATAGTAGCGCCGACGAATCGGAGATGTTCACCTTCGCCAAAAACCGACGACTCGAGGACATCGAGGTATCGAAATGCCAGAATTCGATCGAAGACGGATCGGAGTACAACAGTATTCCTCTGATCGAAGAAAGGCGGGATTCGATGACACCGTCTGCTAATCAACCAAATAACTTTACCGATTCAAATAACGGCGAAGAACGTACCGAACTAAAATCCCACGTCCCATCCTCGAAGAGAATCTCAAACACAGTACAAAGTAGTAATAAACTAACCGGTGGTGGCATTCTGTCCCGTGCCGCATTGGAGAATCACAACGCTAAGTCAAAGCTTCAACAAAATTCTAGGTCGGGTATAAATGGCCGATTTTTGAACGGCTATAACCGATCAGATATCCCGATGGATAATCCGGAGTTGGATATATTCCAAAAGAGTTCATCCGGCAATCATTACTTGGAGGCTGAATCCTCGCTTTTGGGTACATCGGCTCCCGTTGTAACGATCACACCGCCTAACAAAATTCCTCTTCATCGTGTCTCGAGCATAAAGAGTACTTCGAGTTACATAAACTCGTTGAAATACAGGATCAGCAATGGCTCGCTGTTCAAATATCGGGAGGAAACCAGAGCCGCTAGAATAAGCGCGCTTGTAATAGTGATGGGACTCATATGCTGGACTCCTTACGTCGTTATATTGATGATCAGAAATTTGCCGAGAAATATCATTCAGGATAACGATCGGTTACCCCATAGCTACGACGTTATGGCGCTCAGTTTTCTGATCTTGGCAGCCTACGTTACACCGTTACTTTTCGGTTACAGATCGAGACGAGTTAAGAGAGAATTGCGGAAAATATTTTGCTTCAAGAAGGAACTTTCGTATAAAAATAACCGGAGTCTAATGGCGAAAAAAGTATTGAAGAGAAAACACAGCACTAATCTTAGCCAGCTCGAAATGGAATCTAAATACAATATATTCAGCTGTGTTTATGGGAGAAATCGATGGCCAAAAGAGAAGGTCCAGTTTATGCAAGTTCCCGAAACCGCTTTAGCCGTTGAAACTTGTAGAAGCAGTTTTTCCAGTGGGGCTAGTACCCAAATATCGACTACATCAACCGAGGAATGACATAGGAATAGCTTTTTCGTTTTTCTTTTTAGCTTTAAGAATCCGAGAGAAAATACTGCGAATGCCGATAAATCGAAATCGAAATCGAAATCGGCCAAGGCAACTAAAAACGTACTATAAAAAGAATAAAAAAAGTAAAAATAATAAGTTACTGGTAATTTCGAGATTTTCTAATCGCACTAGAGGAAACGCAGCGGTGTGGCTATTCTCCTTTAATAGCGAAAATGTATTTTTACTAAGCACACTTTGTCGTACTTTTTTTTTTAGGCGTAGAAATTGAACGGTGAAATTGTTTGTTACGTTTGTGTGATACATGTGTGTGTGTAGTAAGTGTGTAGAGTGTGTATGCGATATATTTTCTAAATCGTATCCCTTTTTTTTATTCTGTTTTAGTGTAACCGTGACTGTATAGGTATACATACTTCTGAACAGAGTAAATTACATGCGGTAATGATCGAATATACCTAAACGTAAAATGTGTATCAGTAATTTATGTAAATATGTACAGCATTTCATGACAGATTTATTTAACGGATACTCTATACCCTAGTGATAGTAGATATCAAAAAATCAAGAAAAAAAACTGAAAACTAGAAACTAAAAACCGAAAACTAAAAAAAAAAAAAAAAAAACCACGATACACACGATGATTGTAGTTTAATTTTCTGATTATTATATTTTGTACATTACAAATGATGGTTCTGTTTTATTTATATTAAATAATTTGTACATATATAGAAATAATTGATGACTAATATTTTTTAAGTAGATATATTTACCATACGTAGATATACCTAGATACATATATATATATATATATATATGTATATATATATATATATATACGTAGCTATTATATATATATATAGTTTCGTATTATATTATTATTATTATGATTATTATTATTATTATTATTATTATTATAAATATATTTTGTACTCATTGCCTTCATGAGCTGAACGAGGAGGAGTCTTTAACTTGTGATAACTGAAAATCAACCAATCATCAGTCCTAATATTAAATAATTAACTTATGCGATTTTATTAATAAATCAATTTTCAAACACCACATCATTATTTTGTTTTGTTGATTTTCTGCGTTTCTTTCTAAACGTTTTCTCGTCCTTTTTCACTTATATTTCGATTCTCCAAATATTCAAGAAATTCCGATATTGAGCCAATGATAGAGAAATAATAAATTTAATTACCGGTTCCTGTTCATTTCTTATTCGTTTATTTAATCATTTATTGTTTTCTACATTCGATGTGATCAGAACGTTTATATCGGTGCAATAAGCAACACGATTAACATTTTAAAAAAATAGTCAAGATAATATCCTCAAAGAATGCAAATAAAATTTTGTAAAAATAAAGTAACAACATTTTTATATCAAGGACGAAGTTTGCACAGAAAGGAACAGAGAAGGTAGTGTATAAAAACTGAAATCAGAATTTAGGAATGCTGTTTTCTGCAATGTCAATAATTCACAGACAATAACGAAGAACCACATACATACACGATATTTGTGAATCATTGTATTGATGGATTCAACCGTATGCCTAGATTCGCGGGCATCTCGGTACAAAGTTTATAAATAGTTGAATATTTTTTATCTCTTTTGCGTTTAGAGCCTACTTCATATATTTATGTCAAAAATGAGACATTTTTATACACTTACTCAGAGCTAGTTGTAATCCGAAATGAAACGTTGGGTAAACTTTCCGTCAAAAATTGAATATTGTGTATAAATTTGGTAAAGAGTGAGTCCATTGCAAACTTATCGTTAAAAGACTGCGGCGTAGAATAGCTGGATCACTTATTCCGGTAAGATATTGTTTGAACGTTTATAAGCACACAGAGGAATCGGTGGGTAAACTCTATTAGTTTAACTTCTCGAGCCAAGCCCCCGTACTAAGGGCGTAAAGAATCAATCTTGCGGTAATTCGGTTCATTCAAATAAAGCTTAATCTACCACCAACTCAGTGGCAAGCCTATTTCTGATAAATTGGGCTTCGTAATTAGTGGAAAAACTTCTTACACATTTGTCAAAAATATCTACTCAGAATCGAGGACGAAAAGCTTGTCGATCTGTTCTACGAACGTTTCAATTCCTATGAGGAAAATAACGAGCCAAACTTCTCCCATTTCAAAACACGCGATCCAAACTATATTAAGCATAAGTGCGTGGAAGATTTTATCCCGGTGGTGTCAGACGCGATTTGAAACAACGTTGAATCTTATAATCTTGCAGTGCATAATCTCTCAGTGAATAATTATACATGTATATGCATATACGCGAGTGTTAGAAGGTCAATATTATCATACCAGCGATAAATCGTTCTGCGGAAATTCGCTCTCGTTCGATTTAGCCGATCGGACGAACCTGATCTCCATAAAAATGATAATTTCTGGTCTCTTAAGCCTCTTTAGACCAGCGGTCGTATTCTTGTAGAATTATTCGCTCGTATTACACCGAGAGTTCCGTACCTACTCGGTGCATTTTTTTCAACTGATATTAGTAATATAGAGTTTAATTTTCAGATTGAACAAAATGGTCTGGAAATAAGAGCCCAGACCCTCTCTGAAAGCCAGATAATTGGCCGGTTGCCAAATACCCTCAGAAAAAATAAGAAACCGAAACTACTATCCAGCAATATCCTACCAGCTCTGAACACGCGGTGGTTAAACCGAGTTCTCCTGGCATTATGCCATGCCAGAGAGCACAGTGACTTAACAATAAGCGGGCATAGACTCGAATGTCCCACTTTTTAGAAACGTGTAGCATGCTTATATTTTCGTACAATTTTTATCGTTCGTTTCAATCTGCGTGACCGAGACCTTCGCGAAGAGAAATTTTCCATATATTCAACCGCATTTTTAATCTCCAGGATTTGCGAGATCTGTTTAGCGAGAAAAAAAAATAGGCGATAGAGGGGGAATTCAGTGTGAAAAACGAAGTTTGGAATTGCAACGGAATTAAATACGAGTTGGTTCGTCCGAACCGTGGAAAAACTCGTACGAAATGAAAACTCATCTCGATTGCGTGATCGATCAAATCGTGGAGATAGAAAGTCGTGTTTCATGCTTCGCTTAAGCCATTTCCGATATGCTCACCGTCATCATTCTCCACGTGCTTCTGACAATTCCTTCGATTTTGCTTCGAGATAATCAAATGCCCGAGAGCGTAGCAATACCTTCGCTTTCTTCGGCATTTTATTTCCAATATAGAAGAATATGGAAACTTAAGTTAGTTTAATTTAGTTTTGCTTAATATAGCTATGCATTATCTCGATGTACCGATAGACTTGTGGGAACAGAATTTCAGAAATACCTCTCGCGATACTCAAATTGGTAATCTGGGTATTAGCATCAGCCTACAGCTCAGATTTCTATAAAATCCCGCAAGCTTTCGTATTGATTTGCGTTTGGATCAGATTATATCATATTCCATTGAAAATATCAAACCTGAAATGAAATGATCAGACGATTCGAAAAAGCCATTTTTTTTTAGAGAAATGCGTTTTTGACAGCCATAATCGCACTTCGAATACAAAATTGATATTCTGATTAGATCTTAGAGTTTTAGAAGTAAAACATGTCTGGCACAAGCGGTTTTATCTCTCCTCCCTAGATCGCGAAAAGCAAGGGTTTGATGGCCTGTTATTGATGGACCCTGAAAATATAACGACTAGCTATAGCGTTTGGAAAAAACCGAGAACCGAGGAGTTGTATATGACAGTCTGGTGGAAATTCCCAAACGGGATAGGAGGACTCATCCCCGTATTATCCGGACTGAGGAAAAAATGGACCGCGTCGTCTCGCGGATTTCCTTCAAATTTCGCGACGTGATATGACGCAAGATTCCACTTCGTGCGGAGTCCGGAAAACATCAACAACAGCTTTTATGTAGGTTCATATACAAGTTCAAATTTTCCTCGTAACATCATCTACCGATTTCGTCTCGCTTCGCTGTCGCCTCGCTCGCGTTGCGGGGAAAATAATGATCTTTTGATCACATCTGCCCCTCGACACCCTCGGTGTAAAAATACAATGAATTCACCGAATTGCGTAACAGTCTGGCTAGGAAAACTCTCAACGCTTCATTATAAATTTGAAATTTGGTAGAATGCCAGAAGCCTCGGATGTCTCATTGTCACGATAACGTTTCAGAGAGACGGTAGAAGATTCGCAAGCTTTTATGTATTACCCGCCGATTTTTCCTCCCGAGTTTGCCGTCATCTTTATTTTTCTTGTTTCTTCTCAATTTTCTATATAGAGGAGTTTCGGGATTCTAAAATCGGAAACAACTGGTCTCACGGAACAAACCTCTCCCGATAGACGAAAGCAATTTCTTAGAATCATACGAGCTGAGCCAAAAATGATAAATCTATCCAAGAGGATAAAAGGTGGTAACAAAATCGCCAGTTTCAAACGAACAGGATCAACGCGGATGAAGATTGACGAGCCTCCTCGTCAAATTTCAATCCTATGGACTTCAAAACCTAAAAGAAAAAGCTGAGAACGGAAGACGACATGTCAGCATGTCCTACTCCGAGAAACAATGCTATTTACAACCGATTCAACACTAATTTTCAGATACGTAAGATCGAGGATTCGCGATCGCATCCAAGGGCTGAAATTTCTTGCCAGAATTTTATTTTTCGCTATCGTCTTCGGGCATTTTTGATAATGAGAATCTGCGCTTATCACAGTTTCGATAAAATTAATATCATGGACCATGAAAACTCGTCGTGCTTTCTCAGAGAGATATTCGAGAGGGACGCTGAAAGATGCGAGGAAAATCGTAAATCTATTTGGCAGACGTCCAGCGGATGTGTTTATTGATTTTTTTCGACACCTGTGCTCGTCATTTTTAGACTGTCAGATCATCAGTAAAGTCTGGAGATCCTTTTAGCTTTCAAGCTTATTCTATGTACGTAGGTAGGTACAGAAGAGCGTCAGAATTATTTCAACCTGAGATAACGAACAGCTGCCATGCACATCGATATGGAAACTATCGTGGAATCGGTGAGCCTACGTAGATGTCACATTTGTTATTATTTTCATCATTTATTACATGTATCTTATTTTTGTTCCAATTCCAAGATCTCCAGATCGCATGCCAAGCTGTGTACAAAATTCGGGGTCCCCGATCACTATTTTTATTCGAGACGCTATCAGGTTCAACGAATTCCAAAACGTTGAACTGTCTCCCAAGTTTGAAATCCGGATGATCTGGGATCAAGTGATTCGAAGGTATTCACACCTGACGGAATTCGATGGGATTTGTATTAACTATTTTCAACTTCATTGCAGATATCGAGTCTGAAATTATAACTCGAATAGCAATGTTGGCTTTGGCGTATTCGCTGCAGAGTATTAGTATTTCCGTTTACTTTGAATTTGACGATCGTTATTAAGCCGAATTTCACGAGCTAGTAACACCGATCCTCCAAATCGAAGTGCTCTAATAAAAACAACGTGTTAGGATTACGAGCACCAGGAAGCTCGAGGGATCGTAAATGCAGCTTGGAAAAACAGATCTGTTAGAAAATCTGGCTATGCAGATATCTGCTTCGCGAATAGTTTAACGCCACCGTTACTTCAGGCTGGCCCTGAACTCTCGAATGACTGACTATTGATCGTGGTGAAAGTTAGGGATATTCTCTATGTATTGGAAAATCAGGTATCAAGTATTTCCGCAAATTCGCGACGTTATAGACGATTTTGAAACGAGCCTTGCGCTCCGCTAAAAAGAGACGGAATAAAAGCCGATGTGTAAAAAATGAGGAGACATCGAGATGTATATAATTTACAATTTATTATCAAACGCAAAACTATATCCTAAGCTCTCAGTATAATATAAATTTCGTATAATATGTATATTTATATTTACAGGTCAGTCACAGTCCAGGACTTTATAATTACAGAACTACTCGGGAGTCTCTGCGACTCTGATGATTGCGTTTACCATTTCAACAACTACGCAATATTTACTATTGCTTCGTAATGACGATGTCGAGTGAAAAGATCTTAGTCATTAGCAAGAATTCAATTAATTTTAGGCAAAGTTCAGACTCGAAGAGTCTCAACCACTGCTCGTCGATTCGACTTCAATTATGAAGGTATAATTTGGCGAGGAAAATGATTACTTTAAAAAAGAATTCAGATTGTTCATAAATGATGAATGATTCGTGGTTCCATTTAAATAAAATTCGACGTAAATTATTATCGTCAATGCGAATTACGAAGCTGATATTCAACGTGTAGGTAGCAGTGCAGCTCCAGGTACCTGATCCCATTATCTACATAGCCGCGCATTTGGTCGTAGCTGCACTTCACGTCACGGTGAATATATTCATAAAATTGTTCTTAAACTTCACTGAATCGCGAAATCAGCATCTTGTCATTTATAGTCGCGAGTTCTCGTGACTAATGGGCCTGGCAGGCAATCTTGGAAGCTCTAGGGTTGATAGACGTCCATCGTCGTTAGTGAACGTGGTGTTATCAACACCGTTTTCAGCACCACCTTTTTCCCCCTTTGGAATTGGGCCACCCATCACCAACATCGCCAAGAGGAACATAATTGAGCCTGTAATTTAAAGGTGAAAATTCCGTTTCTGTAACTTTTTCACTATTTTTTTTTTTTTTGTTTTTTTTTTTTGCAATCCGATACAACTTATTCCTGTCATACCTATAAAGGTATGTTTGAATTTCTGCGCATTTTCAGATCAATGCGTCGATCGAAGAATTTCATGAGGCAAATTTTGATCGGAAAATTGCTATCGGAGGAATTTTCGGAGGTGAGACTATATTTCTTGTTTTATTTTGGATAGATTAGACGCAAAAGTGTCTGAAATAATTATAATCTGTGGAAACATCGAGATCTTCGGTATCTGCTGGATAGGTAAAACCATAAACTAGACGTATACATTTATTCTATATTCAAGCTACTTCTGACTCACTCTGAGAGATTCATTATCGTGAATATAACACTTCGGTTTCGTAGGAAATCAGCTTGAATTCTGGCCTCTGTTTCTTTCGGAGCTAATTCTATTCCGGTATTATTTAAATAAACACATACTCTTCGCGTGGGTTAAAGAAACGAATGAATAATGGGTAAAAATGCATACGAAAACATGCCTGCATGGGAATTCGGAAGATCTTTCAATTTATCTCAATTCATTTTACTCGCTATCGAATAAACGTTACTTCATGTTACTTTCCTCGTTATAACAAAACTATGCATAATCACGAGTACGAGCTAATAATAAAATAAATGTCGCTTACTTATCCCATAAAATCCGGCGTACAAAATGTACAGAGACTCTCGGAAGCCGATTATTTTTCGCAGCGGTTCAACCAGGATCGGCAAATTTCCTCCGATGTTATTCATTACGAAAAGGAAGACCCCAACCGTCGTGGAGCGCATATTCATCGGCACGATTTCAACGAGAATTGCGAATACTATACCGAACCACATCTCAGCTGTAATAAAATATTAGAGGGTGATGGTTCGGAGGTCCAAATGCTTCATAGAATGATAATAAAAATAAATAAAATAAAGAATAAATTTCAACGAGAATCGCGAATCCCTTTTATACTCACCGAAAAAGTATGATATTCCAAGGGTTATCATCGCCCATAACGGATTGAAGTAAACTGATCCAAAGGCAAACGGTGTTGCGACCAGTTGGCTGATCGCTAGTACAGCTACACGGGATCTAATTCCCATTTTCGCGACAAATTTATCACTCACAATACCACCGACCACCACACCGATACTACCGATCACAATGGTCACAGCGAATAGCCACCAGCCAAGATCGTAGTCTGGGAAGTAGTCTCTGTAGTAGAGATCGCAGTTGTACGCGAAGCACATACCGCCTGAAATAGTGATCGAAGTGTTAATCGAATGAAAAAATCGGTGAGCAATATTCCCACGGATGTTCGGTTCATTCGAATATGTAGGTATTCGTTATTTACCGCAATGTCTTATGCTCGCTGCCAAACATAGCAGAATCATTCTTGGCTGTGAGATCACCTTCCATATAGACACTTTTTTCCCATCCGCAGTGTTCTCTTCTCCGATCGTTATTCGCTGGGGTTCCGTCAGGGTGAATCCAATCAGAATCGCAATTATCACTCCAACTATACCAGCTCCGTAGTAGCACACTCTCCAGCCCTAAACAGATCGGGAAATTATCGTGAAAGTCCAACGAGTGGATCAGTTCTTCATATTATCAATTTTATCGGTCGCTAATAGCAATAAAATAAAATATAGAATGGAACAGAAGGGAAATAGAAGGTCTATGGCTTGAAATGAATCTAGCTGCTGATTTCTTACTGTCTAATCACCATCTCGGTTTATGATTTTGTATTTTTAGAGCCCATCGTAGGAATTGCATTGAAATTTAAAATAGCTATTTGCATCTCTCCCAACGATTCGGCCGAATAAATCCGAGTGGTTCTCAAGGTAGCAATATTTGAAATGGTATAAAGTCGTAAAGTCAAAAGCTTGGATGTATACGTGCAAGAGACAAGTGAAATGACCAGATCTTCTCATCTGCAGGCACCAGGTAACAGATGTTGCACTTTTATTTGATTCGAATTGGGAGTTGGCCAAGCGTCAATTTTCTCATGCCGGTAACACACGGATTGAATATGTATGATGCGAAGCGAGGAACCAAGGTACAGATATACCAATATAGTTCCATTTCAAACAGGGGAAATAATTATGTCACGAAGCCAAGATTGCAGGACTTGATATATCTTCGGTTAAATAAATCAATTAAATTGATACCGGTTACCAGTACCTAGATTCTACCCTGAATCTCTAAGAGAAGAGCCTATCGACAGAATTCGCAATCTTGGATCTGGTGAGAGTGAAATTATGTTCTTGATTCTCTGTCTCTCTCTGCTCCATCGATTATCGATGTTTCGCAATTATTGTCAAGGTTCAATGGCCCTCAGACATTGAATGATACGCGGTGATGAATTTTTTATTCTAACGTACCGACCTGAAGCACAAATCTTTCTGTCTATACATATAACTCGCGAAATTCCCATGAAATTTCATTTCCACGGTAAGAGTGATGAAAACAATGTAAAAATATCTAATACGATGTCAAATATCTTGACAGACTCACGAGATCCCAGGCGTTCATTTGAGGCACGTATCGACCAACAGGAAAGGCAATTCCGTAACCCCCATAGACTCCCCAGTTGAAGATTGACATGACGAGACCACGCTGAGCTTCGTCGAACCAATCTGAAAGGAGGCCAGTTGCCATAGGATTGCATCCTGCCTCTCTGTAGGAAGGTATAATTCCCGTTTATGAGTCTTGTCTTCATTATTTCACACCTCTTAAAATATTAAAAGCCTGAAGCAAGTGAGCTAAATTTGGCTCTTAACCGCGTCATAGAATTTTCTTCAGGATACATATATCGTCTCCGAAGTAGAAGCTTGATAATATATCAACCGCGTGCTGAGTATTGACTCTGTTTTGCATAATTTCAAAATTCAGCTGCAAACGTCCCAGTTGAATTCACTTTATTCGATCTTAGTTCGTGCAACAAGTCTTTGAGTCACTGTCCGCTCAGTTTCTATCCGATAGACGATCGTTTTGGGTCTCGGGTATCTGTCAGACCAATTTTTTGATCACGATATCGTGACTGAGAGAAAATTCTATCGAGGTCCGTCGATCAAACGGTATCACAAACAAGATACTCGATCATATTTCGCAATGTTAACGAACGTGCTTACCCTGCGGCGAGGACCATTCGCAGAATCACAAGCTGCCAATACTCTTTGACGGATCCCATCAGGATGATCGCTACACTGAAGACCAAGGTACACGTGGCCAGCAATCTTACTCTGAAAAATCAATCTTTACCAGATTTTCGATTCAAACATCCCGATTCATTATTCGAATTATCCCGACTCCATAAAACTTGTGATTTCAATCAACAAAAATTTCATCCCATCGTTCGAAAAACGCCTGATGTACCGCGAGCAAGTGGTACGCGGAGCGGTTCGGTAGCCGTATTTCAGGCGCACAGTAGAAAACTCCCGTCATACACAGCCAAGCGGTAGATGGCTCCAGAGTGACTGATACGAGTCAATCGTCGGTAACTTTATTTCCGCGAATGAATACGTGTTGAAATTGATTTTTCGAGGCCTTTGGATAGTTTGGTACGTGTTAAACCCAACATCGTATTACAAAAATCATATTTGAGAAATTTATATGCGATATTTGAATTCGAATTACCTGTTAAATCTGTCGGCAGCAACTCCCAGCATGATACCGACGATGGTATATACTGCGATGAAGCTTGGCCCAGCCAATATTTGGTAATCCAAACCCAAACCATTGTAATTCCATTCGCAGTAGTGAGACCCGTTCAAATTGAGCGTCGAACAGCTGAGAAAAATGAGTTACGATCGTGTAGAATCGATTCGCTTTTGGTATTCTAATTCGTGAAATGTTAGTTAATCCATCGTTGATAGGAATTTCGAATGGTATATACATGTGCGTGCGCGTTTAGAGATATACCTTCACCGGTTGTTAATAATTGATGCTCATTCGAAAACAGGAAAATCAGCCGATTATTGTGTAAGCCATGAGCGTGCGGCATTCCTTTCTCATGTTAGAAGCCTTGAACCGACTAATTCCTCAATTTCTATCTTGCAATTACTGAATAATAAAGCAACGCATGATAATAAAAGGAAATAACGTGACTGAACAGATTTTAGACGAGGACTTAATTCCTCTCGGCACTAGCTCCGATATACTTACTAGTCGGATTCGTTTGCGGCTTCGCACTGCACCGGTAAATCGATCAGAGAGAATTGGGTGGAATTCAGCTGACACGATATGTCACCGTAGTGTAAATCGATCGCAGTCGCCTTGCTGGTAACTCCTGAGAAATATAGTCGAGAGATACGAGGTTGAAAGGTTTTTAAGTATTGGAAACGAGAATGTTAATATTCTATTTTACGTAGAAAAGCATTTATGCAAGCAACTGTGGTATGAAATCAATCTGAGAAAAATGCCTCTCTCATTCCGTAACTGCATCATCGTTTAATCAATCAAACCGTAGAACAAGTTTATCGGCATTTTACCTATGAGATAATGACCCAGCTCCCCGAGAACGTAGGTGATCGAGACTACGGCCAGAGCGTAAGGTTTGTAGAGAAATTTCAGCTTCTGAATGACCGTACCGAACATCGTAGCCTGAAACAATTTTTAACAATAAATTAATAAACTCGTGCTCTATATTCGCGGTTCAGTTTCACGGACGCAAATGATCAACGCGAGTTCCCATGTATGTATAATTAATCTGGACATTGTCATGCTGCGTCATGGTTCAGGCCACACCTAAGCATAAAACCTTGAATTCGAATAGCTGGTTTTTTTATATCTATTCTACAGCAGCTACACATCCGCTATCCTAATTCGTCGATAGGGTTTCGATCGCAGAACTCGGCTTTTCATACGATACGATCGGTCATGTCGTTAGGGTACTATACCCCAGGGAATGGTGTATATATCCGGAAATTGTAAAGGCACTCGTGATAAGAGGTAGAGGTATATCGCCGGGTGAAGATATAACTCGAGAATCAACTTCCCATAACTTTTGTACATTCAGGATTCCGGGATGATCGTTGAATATGAATCGGAAATAAATAAGGATGTGGGTGGGTTGAATTGAACGAATTTATTCCTTCTTTGAATCAACATTTCTGTATACCAATTCAAACTCCAAAGAGAACCAGCTCGCTCCGGAGAACCGTGAATTTAACGAACGAAATTACCCAAATTTAATGAAAATAATCCGGTTGTATAATTAGCAAGGAATTTCAATACTCGCGAAGATACCTGCTTCAAACTCCTGTACATACCTACGCAACTAGTTAGTTGACAACAAGATTTTTCAATCCGATATGTATCGCTGAAGGACTTTTGAATTTACATAACGTTCAACCCATTCGACAAGCTCAGAATCCGCATCGATTAACGATAAGAGAAAAACCATTTATCTTATAGTTTCGACACATTCCGTTCGATACTATTAAACGCCGCATAAACGTTGGTCATTAACTGATTCGGGTTAGACTTCGGACTCGATAAAATCAAGGCGCAACTATCCTTTTATCGTTAATAGTTTAGCCGGGATATAAAAAATGGGAATATCCACGTACAAGACTGGAATCATGTTCCTGACTCCGAGAGGTGTTTAGACAAACACGGGTCGCCCACCTTGAGCCCAAAGCACTGAAGCGGAACTCGATGTATGATATTAAACACGACGTTGAGAACTATATTAATAACGATAATAGTGATTAATATCGAAAGCAAAGACTGCCGTGTCTCGTAAAGAATTCCCTTCGCGTTCTATCGCATTGTCATCGACATTGTGAAAGTGAAATACGATTGGTTTTGTCTTCAATGGAGAGAGTGCGAACCAGTGTCTTCGTTCTTGTGAGACAAGAATCAGGTTTTGCCGTTGTAGAACCCGCAACTTGGTGGAAACGAAAGGGACAGTATGGTCCGCATCGTAAGAAGGACGGACTTGACCCATTTGTAAAGACTGGTTTGCGATCGACGCAACTCGGGCCCAGTGCACGTCTTCTTCTTGACACAAGATTTCTGCTTCTTATTTTTTATCGCTTTAACAACATTGCGAAACTACGTGATCTCCACGCTGAGTATCTCGTCTATAAATACATTTTAGGCACCCATAATAGTTCCGGCGTTCCGTTTACGTCAAATTTTAAACCCCATTCACTTTTCGGCTCTCAATTACTCAGTAGTCTTCATTCGCCATTCTATACCCACGCCTCGGCTGTAGCCCTAACAAATTCATTAATTAATCCATCCTTTGTTTCAAACTTCTGTACTGCGACGAAGTATGGAATAAATCCGCGGGTAAATTGGTAGGAAAAATTTGGAGGGTCTTCTCCGGCTGAAAGAATGACTGGATATATGCGGATTCGACACCTCTTCCGGTCATATCTGGAGAAATGATAAAAACTGAACGAAACTTTCTTCGATTTGAATCCCTAGCGTTTTCAATTTCGGCACGGTATGATTAGATGAAATTAGATTCATTGAGGGAGGTGATGTAATTTATTGCATAAAACTACGGCTGTAAAGAATCGGACTGTATCCATCCATCCACGGTGTTATGCTTGATTCGTTCCTTTAGCAACGGGCGTCGATCCCGGACAAGGCCGAGACAATAAGAGAGAGAAAAATTCGAATTGGCAAATAATTGGCATGAACTTGACAATGAAAAACTATTGGCAAAAAATGACAATGAGTAGCAGGTGTATAGGTATACCAACTCCCGTCGTTTCTGTGTAAGAAAGAAATAAAATAACAAAATTGCACGAATCGCTGACGCGATGATTGGCGATGTGTAACTAGATTGCTTAAGGCGATCGGTCAATTCATCTGTTATAATCGACCAGGATTGTTATTATTTGTTGTTCTCTTTTCTTTTGTACTATTTTTCCATTTTTTATTTCGTTACGTAAAACCGTTTAATTCCACCTCATAACCATATAGCCTTACTTTTTCTGCTCAATCGCGTAAAAACAATACCGCGAATTATGCGATTCACCTAGTTTTTTAAAATTGCAGTGCGATCGAGACTCGTTAAGGTCGAACGAATGATATATCCTTAGACGAATGTGCGGAAATTTTTATTGGCTTAGGAAATTCGCGCAAATTTATCTGTCGGAAGTCATTAAAACCTGGTTATCTTGTCCGTGCATGTGGAAAGGCCTCGTCGCTGTATGTACAAAAGTATTCCTGTGCTTGAGGCACGCGGTGAAATATACCTACTTCAATTAAATTCTAATAATTTCCTCCTTATTCGCTACCTAACTAGCTACGATCGGTTCTATCAGCTCGGTAGCCTTCAATTTCTCACTTCCATCATCTCATACCGTATGAACGAAGTCTCGAAGCTTTTCAATCGAGAAACTCGTTCATTTTAATGAGACAAATTCGCTAACAAAACCTTGAATAATATCTACAAGACAGAAAATTGTTTGTCATAGAGGGAAGATTTTCTGATTAGGTAAATTGGAAGAAATCGCAAGTTTCTATTTTGCATCGTAAATCATGCTTGACAAAGGATTCGTTATTTAACGACTTATCGGTAATTATTTCCTTCATACTAGTGCAGGGTTATGATAATGACTGTCATTAAAAATCTTTGCGAATCGGTAATAAAAATTACGAAGGTCGTTGGATCCCGGATTTTTATAGCCAAGCCACTCTCTCTGTAAATTAATTATTCTTCCAATACTCCAGGCAAGCGTTATGACAATCTATAGGATAATTAATAATTTCTTAGAGATTTATGTAAGATCCCGTTCCTCGTATCCGTCACGCAAATCAGTCATAGCAGTTCTCCTATGTTTCATTTATTCATTATGCGAATAAAAAATAGATCCAATCTCATAGTTTATGGAAATCGTTTCGTTCCAAGTTCGCGGTTCGTCTTATCCAGCTAAATTTCAACCCGAATTACACCAGCTTCGTTTAGACGATAATACTCGTTATGTTGTACATAGATATGTAGCCCTGATGCTGCCTTATGAATATATTATTGTCCTTGAAAATCTTATCGCATACCATCTCGAGTTTTCTTCATTCGGTTACAGAACTTCTCGTTAGACGGTGTAACGCGTAAAACCCGTGGTACAAGCCTATGATCGAAGATCAAAGGCGTAATTTATATACCTACTTGCTAGCTAACTCAATTGGCAAGCGTAAATAACATTAATAACAATAATGATATGGTATAGCAGCGCCATTCTACACCGATGCCTCACATCATAGATATTAATACTGAAGATACGGTTTGCCTCTAGCACCGTTGTTATTATACGTTTTAACGATGACCAGAGATAAAGATGATTTAAGGACGAGTTATAGTGCGGGCAGGATACGGCTGACGCGTTTTTATAAAAAAGGATGTCGCATAGAGAAGTGAAAAAAATTGAATATATGATAATTGCAGGTAAGCTATGATATGGCCTTGTCCACAGCTTCGGGTTAAAGAGCAAAAACTAATTCTAGAAAACGAAAGAAAAGAGGAATTGACATCCTGGTTTGCTACCTGCAACAATTACGTTGCTTTAGACACAGCCAGTGCACAAATAGGCCAGAACGATTGTACCACGCGGATCAAGTAAAAGCCTGACCACACCCACGCTGGACCAGCATGTAACATAATATATCAAACGGAATTTATGTCAAGTTTTATTTCAGTCTTTCATAGAATACATATGTGTATTTGCGAATCGGGTCGTTTTATATTTTTTTCTATCTTTTATCCGGATTCCATACTCGACGGATCGTATATCTGGAGTCTATTTCGAACTCGTGTGAAATTTTGACGGCTTCGAAAAAAGAAAAGAATTCGAAAATATACCCAGTTCGAGAATTATCGAACAGATTTCAGTCGCGAAGATGGAATGAAAGCCTGTAGGAGTGATCGAATCGGGAGATAAGATAATTCATCGATTCAAAGTCGCCAGAAATCGTTGAGTAATGATTGTTGATGTATGTAAATCGCAGGGGCAATTTGAATTCGTTTTATACAAAAGTTAAAAATAGATCGTGAATCCTGAATGAGTTTTTATTATTAGCCTTACTATCCAATCGTCTCGGGCTTTGTACTAGAGCATGATGTAATTTTACTACGAGACCGACTAGAAATTCATTTACATATCGAGGCTTTTATCCCAATTAGTCATTTTTCGTCCATTTTCGATTTTTCATGTTTCTAACTCGAACGATCCGACAATATCGCGTTACTGCTTCCCTATCGGTTTACAGGTCGTTATACCACCCTATAAAAGCTGTGCCAGGAACAGTAAAAAAAAAACCATATCTGTAAATTTCCAGTAATTAAATATTTCTAGCATTCCGCGCCAACTCGACCTTCGATCGTCTGATCCTCACGATCCTCACTGATCTCTCCTTACGACTCAAAAAGTTACTTGCGTTACTTTCTCGCGAATTTCAAAAGCACAAAAATTTATTCCTTTTCCATATTTCATTGGAAAATGAGAATTTGAATAAATCCTGCGCTGCATAACCGCATCTGGTAATTACTCTATGATTTATTACCATGTATAAATACGCATGGGAAATTGGCTTGTACTTACAGTGTAATTGCACGCTCCGTGCGCAAATTGCGACCGTGTAAAATAATTGATAATAACAATTTAACGAAAGGATGCAAATATATCGACTATATTCTATCAAGGTCACGTATTTTCGTGATCGTTTAGTCGGCACATTTCCCAACCACACTTAACACTCCTTATACTCGGGTACTGTATAGCTGATAAAATTTCAAGAGGCCCCTCCGAGATCGGGGGTGAGGAATTAAATGGGTTCTACAGAGTGGCTGCCTCTACTTATAAGAAACGTGCTAAGCTAGTCCTTCACTGGGACCCCAAGAGAAATAGGAGTATAAAAGAAGGGGGATCAAAGTCCCAGGATAGCGTCTTAACTCTTATTCCTATCAGTGGTGGGGACGATGGACCCATAGCTGACACCACCTACTCTTGATCCCCGCATTGCAATTCTCAGGCCTCTTTCGCTTGCCTTGTATCAAGGTCGCCAGATACACGCCCCCACGTTTAATAGCGATAAAATTGCGATTTGCAAAAAGGTTTTATTCTCTCGATAATGATACGGTTATCACAGCTGCAGGCGTACTTATTCATCCCTGGAACCTAAGTTCCACGATTATTAATCAACTGGGTGATAAAATACCGTTTACATCACTCATCACGCTTTGGCTGCTCCTAATTGACGTATATTTTCAATTACCGTGTTCAAATTTATAAACAATACCCACTGATAGTAGGTACGGTATTGATTTAATGCAGACGAGTGTGTGCGAAATATTTCGCCGCTTTATCGCAAAGAGTTTTAACGCGATATTTTACATCGCGACGTTCTATGCCTCCAATCTCTCTTTAACCGGCTCAAGATTAGGTAATTTGATGTCAATTTTTAAACAAATTTATGTAACACTCGTATGTCCTCAAAGATGAGACACGAGGGTCGGAAGTAGTGGCAAGAAACGAACCCTGAGTGAATAGTTAATCATCGCAGAGGCCAGAGGCTCGGAATATATTCCGCTGCGAGTTTAATGGATCATAATAAATAATTCTTGCGAAAGGAGGTCGACTTTGAAACTTCCGTTTATCAGAATTGAAATTTTGTTCAACGTTTTAGTACATTCCCGACCCAAAATCAAAGAAAATCGGTTATCAATGTTATTCAAAAAACAGAATTCGGTGCGATTATCGACCGAAGTTTTGACGTCGATTTTTTCCCTCGTTTTTCAGCAGGGAGGGTAAAGAGGCACCGGTTGTGAACCACTTGTCTACTCTCTGAAGGAGGTGCATAATTCATGAGCGAATAAACAAATTTTTAGAAACTTTAAAAGGTAAAGAAGTTTCGCAGCGCGATTCCTGCAAAGAAAATTGAAATGACTTAACTCGCGAATCGCAACAATTGCGCGAGATGCAAACTCGGTGGAACCAGTTTGAGAAACTGCACAGTTTCGGAGAAACTATTCGTGAAACCTGAAGAAAATCATACATATGGGTGCAATTTATCCCTAATTGATATCCCGAGTCCAGTTGAAGCCTATGAAAACGAAAATTCGATGAAATATTGAAGAAAAATTGTACAGCGGATTGAATTTTTCGAAGAAATTATCATCGCGAATTTTGTAATGGAACGAAACAGTTTAGAAATTTTCTTGATCACCACAGTCCGCAGGAATTCGCAATACGCGATTTAATTATACGGTCCACGACAAGCTGGGATAATCTTTCTATGTCATCGAGAGCTTATCATAAAAAGGAGCATGCAGTATGCCCTTTTTTTTTTCTCGTCGGTCGTAAGTCGACGTAGGTAGGACATTACAGCTGTCAGCTGCAGAAATAGAGGCAGTTGAATCATTTCGCTTCTTACTTTGCACGGTCGAACGAGCTTCTCTCACGGGACTTGGTGGAAAGTTCGCGTGTGGTTCTCCGGTGCGTGCGTGTAGAAACTACAAGTCTGTTACCTCGAGGTCGTCCGTATCTTGAACCCCAAGAAAAGGTCTTTTCCATCGTCTCGAACTTTCGATTTTCGATGGGAAACCAGCGAATTGGTTACAGATTATTTTGTTTGCTTTAACCCTTGTCAAATCAAATACTTCGGTAGAAAATCATTTTCACTTATGTCAAACGGAATAGACATTTCGATTCCAAAAAGCAACGAATTCCCATACCAGCTAAAAAACATCCTTTCGAACCTTCGGAAATTATTTTTTATTTTTTTAATATTCACTGAACTTACATAAGTCTCGTGGAATTGCGCAGTAATTATTTTTCTCGCGGATTAATCAAGCTACACAATGCGTTTAACTTGATTCGTCTAATTATTCTTTGAACTGAAAGAAACTGAAGTGCGACTGTTGAATTTTATTCTGCTTAAACTTTGAACCGTCTCTATATTGACAGGGATGAATTATAATTAGTGTATCATCAAAGAACTGAGACCGATGTATAAACGCATCTTCTTGGAAGCTCTATGACTGTCAAGTTTCGCACTAAAATAATTAATTGCTAGCTAGCTAAGGGCCACTAGGAGTTAAGTTGTTGCCAGTTTTTGCACGGGTCACCGGAGATGGGATCTCGGCGGAGGATTCAGACGCTCTATGTCAGAAACACGATTCTCAGATCGGCAAACTTTGCGTTAATTTAAGCTCCGCGTAACATCGGCGAAAGCCTGTTCCTCCCGTTATTTGCGAGCTGAGGAAATCGCGATGATATATGTCGAGCGAAAATTATGATTGCGCACATTTCCGGCCATTTCCGAACGGCGAATTTAAAAGAGCGACTCGTTCTTCGGGTTTGGCGACTCGTGTGAATCGAGGAAAAACGCGATTTGTTACGTTAACACGTGGATTCGTCGATTCGAAAAATAAAACGCAAATTTTATTTCTACTAATTCCCCGCGCAGTAGAAAACGTGAGTGATATTAAAAGACAGATTGGCAACTGGCACACGCCAAATTTCGTAAGAAATTTTTCAACTCTGACAAGCTCAATGACTTACACCAAGTAGTTAAGATATTTACAGATTGGTGTTAATTACTCACCTCTATTTAAGTCGTCGAATCTATATAAATGTGTCAAAGTTGGACAAGGTTTAAACTAGGTCAACCGAAGACAACATTTACAATTAACGATGTCGGAACGATATCTTTCGATGAATTATATTTCACAATCCCACTCAGATCACGTGACTTGCCATTCATCTATTCGACGTTATTGCTGTGCGAAAGAAGACTGCCAAACCTTTGCCAAGAAAAAAGGAAAAATCCATTCGATCAATATTCTGGCATTCGCAGACTAGAAACACATTAGATTGCAAAATAGTGAAAAAGCTCGGACCAAGCGGTATTATAAATTCATTCAATTGTATCATTTCGCAAAATTTCGCAAAATCGATTAGGATGATGTGATGAAAGTAATTGGCCATAATTCGTTTATATATTCATCGAAAAATATTTCCGTGACAGCGACCAGTAGATTATAATAACCACTGTATTTCAATTGCAGCTAGACCTCGGTGTAGAAGTCATTCGCTTTGTAGTTTTCGCCGAGCTGAAATATAAACGAACTGGACTAGTGATCGAGCTGTTAACGATCGGTTTTAAACACACAATGCACAGTACTGTCCTCGTGGGAACTAATGACTTCGTCAATAACCCAATTTGAAGAAAAAAATTCAATTTTAATCTCGCATTATTCGGCTGCATCGCTACGGTCAAGAATTATTCATCAAAATTTATCACCGATGATCGCTACGTCGCGATGTATAAATTGGTGTGACAGATTAATTGGCTATACCTTAGACTCTGTAATTGATCATTTTGAGAACAATATTTGTCCGCCAAGTTTGTACCGTTAACCGAAGTAACTTTAGCCATTCTCCGTGGTCGCGGTGCTCGGCATTGTGTCCTGGCATTGTTTCACGACAGAGATTGCCAATAGGTTTTTTAACTTTGTACAGTGCTTCGCGCATTAGTCAAAGGAAAGTTTGGAATCAGTTTGGCAGGAATTTGACAAATTGAATATTTTTTCAACGGTCTAGAACGGGAACATTTCAAATTTTGCAATCGGTGGACGGTGTGCGAAGACCGACGAGACTTGTGCTATTCCGTTATTCGTAACACCACAAATCAGCAAAATGTATCAAAATTGTTTGAACCATTTGCCCCCAAATGTTCGTTCGTTGATATAGCGTTATCATGTTTGCGTTGATGAAAAAGCCCCCTTTTTCGCGAATCTCAAATATGTATCTTGATACGTATTTCATGTTTCAAAAATCGATTCTATCCACTTTATACTCGATTTTAGAAGTCGAAACTTTCGTCTCGTTTTGTTTTTTATTTTTTACATAAAATCCTCAATTCTCGATTGCGTGTGAGAATATAAATACATTCGTGGCAATCTCTCCGTACATTTTAATTAACTTTCAACGGCGCACGATAGTCAATGCCGAGGTATCAGCAGCTTAGCAAAGAGAACGGGAGATATCGACCCGATAATTAATTACCGACACTATATATACGAACGCGTGCCAATACTTGATATATAAAGTCGCACCGTTCGCCTGATCGGCCTTCGAGCGGAAATGAGAAACCGTTTAATATTAAAGGTCGCAGAAGACAATCCTGCAAACTCCACCAAGATTTCGATTTGGTAAACAAAATTGGCTAGCTTATTGCCACCGCTGGACTGATTTGCACTCAAATCACTTATAGTATAGCCGATACAGTAATTACGTCGGCAAGGTAAAATTAATTACGATCCGATGGTCTTGAAATGTATTGGAACGTGATTCATTGTTCGATCCGGTACACTGAGGGTGTCCGATTGCCCCACACGTGCCAAGAACAATAAAGATTTATTACAGTCTACGTGGCATTGCCATTGACATTTTGCTCGAGGAAATAATGTCCAGCAATTACCAATTACTAAACAGCTGTTATACGTATACATCGGCTGAATGATTTTTGGAAGATATTTCGTCACATTGCGTCCGCGTTTCAATGTCTGAAGATTCCCAAAATCGGAACTAAACTTGAGGATTTCGGAGACTAATTTTCGCCAGTGATCTACGTGATCTTGAGTCTCGTCTCGATGTATATCTGAACCGTTGAGTCTGGCAAGTGACGTGATTTGGTCACAAAATGTATATGTATTCTGTGGTCAAAACTACCCCATTGCGGAGAAATAGGGATATAGAGAGAGGGAGAGGACAGGCTTTGGTTTCTATAGGTATAAGCTTACAGCGATGAGTTTCCGCGCATGAGCCAGAACATCTAATGAGCAACGTAACCCAGCCTTGATTGTATTTTCGTCTAAAAGCCGCATAGTTAATGGGGAATCTCAGCAATATTACCAAATTTTAGACGAAGGTTTAGTCTATTTGGTAAATAATTCAAAATCAAGAGTCAGACGGCTGCTTGAATTGCAATGTCACTTTACAGCTGTCTGTGCCTACGTAATTATGCACGAGGTAAACTTTGGGCGAAGATGGATCACTGACTTTAAAAATGAAAAAAGTTCCAGTCTTTCCCGAAGACCCATCCCCGCAAAAAAAAATAGTAATTTGCAATTACACATTTTTTTAATCAAATTACGGAGTGGAACACCTCTCGAGTGCTTTTCGTGCCATAAAAAAAGATTCCGTAAGATGGACTGTATCTTCGGGTTGTAAGGGTGGACTAAGATGAACTCGGTCGCCATTCCTGAACCGCTTGAGGTAACATCTCTTCGCACCTTCAATTGAATTGTAAGGAATTTATCAAATTCACGAAATGCCGTAACTTAAAATGTCGGTACCGGGTTGAATTCTTTTCTGCCTTAGAGGCGATAGCACCCTCTCTATTATTTATCGTCGCATATAGCGAGCGAAACCAGGAGTTTGTCTGAATTATGGTGACTTGTATAAATCGGTTTGGTTTTATCTCATATCTAGAAATGTCGCCCGAGGCCCAGTCCATACATAATGCATAAAAAACGAGTTCAAATATACCCACGAGGATTAAAAAGAATTCAGGAAAGGTGTGAGGTCAATGTTCTCAGGTTCGGTTTAAACGTAGCGCTAAGCTTGGGGGCGAGAGTGGATTACATGATTTAATCTTAGCCGAGCGCTAGTTTGACTTTGACTATAATTCAATTCCTAGGGGATGTTCCAACCACCAGCCGAATGAAGACGGTGACGACGTCAATTCTCAAGCTTCTCAAAATTTCTGTGAAACGATATTCTACAGCCGATTGCAAGCGACTCCGTTTGTATCGGAATGATATGATAACCGCAGAGGATTATCGTAACGCTGGTTTCAATTATCCCTCACCGAATATTGCTTCAGAGTCTAAAAAATTCTCCCAAAGGTAGTTGAAATTTTAAGACCGGGTATTTGCTATTCATTGCTTAAAGTTAGCCAACCCCCGCATTTAAACTTAACGATCTGCGACGAACCGTGGACCCACAAACAGTCGGTCTCTCAGTATTAATAAACCAAGGGTAACCAACCGAAAAAGGGTAGACCGCAAGCCCTTAGCTAACGAAATACGCGTTGCATTTACCTCGTCAAACTTCAAACTTGAATATAATGATCCTTGGTTATTATGAATAATACAACCGTCTCAATTTTTGTTCTAAATTTCACCTCACATCCTGTAGGGTCATAGAAAACCATTAGGTAGAAAATTTTATCGTATTTCGGATATACGGTGCATATCGATCTATATTTTCTTTTTTTGTTATTTATAACTTGTGTTCCGCTTATAGTGATTGGCGTACGGAACATTACGAAGAAATTCAGGCACGAAAAACTTCGGTTATCGTCTCTATATTTTATAACGGTAGAAGTATAAATTTTTCAAAAAATTTGGCATCTGATATCACGCGAATTTACACCATGCTTGGATTATGCACGACGTAAACTCGCGAAAAAGGCTCCTGTAGGATACCTCGTCGCAAATTTTTCACTCCTGAATTTCTGCGCCATTCTGACATCCGTCAGTCCCAAGCAATCCGAGTTTTTAGCGATATTCGTGAATGTTACAACCCTGCGAAAGCTCCAAAATCACCAATAATTAGAAGATGAATATTGCGAACGAGAATCTTGCGGTTCAAACGTAGCAAAGAAATCTCCCACCTCATCAATGCATCTCGAAATTTGAATAAAAATCATTCTACAATTGTAACAGAATTTCATCAGCTGGATCGACTGGCAATTCCTCCGTCCAATTCTCATCACATTTCGCGAAACTTTTCGCCTGAGAAATGGCTGCGAAAATCCTTATAAGGTCTCATATCCCCGTACCGCGTCGATTCATTCGATCTGTCTTCTGGTAGCGGGGAAAATAACCGCCTGAAGGCTCGATTTCATTGAACGCGACAGAGCCGCAAGGATCGGGGCGGGAGTACGCACTCTCGTCGATATCGACCCGGGGAGGTGGAGGAGAACCTCGGAGGACGAAGAGGTGGAGTAGAATATAGTCAGAAGTGGAGGAAGAGGAGGCGGTGAACGCGTTGCAGGGTTGCGGGGATCCCCAACCGAACCCAACAACCACCCACAGCCCAGCTGGCCTCAAGCTTTCTCTCCCTCTTCTGTTTGAAAACTACCCTCACCCAGTTAACACGCGGATTCTCCAGCTCTGCTTGGGGCTGTTCGGTCATACCACCGTCGCTACCTTGCATCTCGTCCACCGTTTTGCCACCGTGGTTGGTGACACCTTTGAGATACCTTGGTAACGCGTTCAGGGATTCCCTGTGTGGTTTTCGACGCCGACGTTGTAAAGGTCGTCGATTTAAACCGAGGATTTCGTTTTCCCTTGGACAGTGAAAATTATCAGACGCCTCAGACTTCGAGAGATTCGGAGACGTGCTTCGATGTGAAAATTTCGCGATTATAGAACATTCTTTCACGTGCTACTAAATTTCCATTCGATTGATACGATTTTTTTCAATCTACTTTACGCCGGGCCTGGGAGAACGGAACGAGTCGGAAACAAATTTGAAGGTAATACGTTATACAGATTTACCTTGAGCCGCATGATACTCTTACGTAAACCAAGTGTTTTCGCTAACAATAAGTACTAATGCGAAGAGATTCAGCCTCCGCATGTCGGAATTTTTCCTTTAAATTTACCTACTAGTCTTGCGAGTGAATCGACTCACTGCATTCAATAATAACTAGAAAAATTCGAAGCTTATTGAACTTTTCTTCAACCTAGTTCACATCTCTAACAGTATAAGGATAATATGTCCACCAATTTGTAGGATTTACTAGTAATTGTTCGTCACGTTATATCGTTACAAATTTTCCAAAAACGTGCTCCTTTTGAAAAGTGAAACATAAATCTGAGCGATCAGATATGAAACAGGAAAGTGTGGTCGGACGCGGGTTGATGAAATGTTCTTCATCGTCGGAAAAGGTCTTTTCCTGGACAGAAGTTTCTTGCGTGATTGATTGGAAACTTTAAACTAGATCTGGGATCAGCGTGAGCCGTTTTTCCCACCTTTCGATAATTTTTTTATCCGGCTATACGCGACTGATAAGTAATTAGGTCCGCTTCTTGAACGTTAACTACTTTGCTCGTTAATATTTGAAGCAGTTTCCGCTGGCTTGTTGCGTTGATAAAAATCTACAGCCCTTCTACAAACATTCACGCCTCATTAATGATAAGCTTCGAAGTTTAAAGTCTTCGTTAATAACTCCTGCGATTAATTAGCTAATTGGTTTCATACATTTTACAACCACGTGACTGTCTTAACGCTTTGTAAAAATCCTGAAAATCGGTACATAATTGTTCGTAGCAAACGGTGATAAACATTGCTGGGGATTGATTCCTCGTTTTTATAAATAATTCACGGAAAGATACAGGATGAGCTTTTAAAATGACTCGCGCGTGTTGTAAAGCAGTAATATTTAACAATCGAATCGTTGAATTACTAATTAATTAATTAATTGCGTTTGAATCGTCTGGTCCACGATACTCCGCATTATTTAGAAGGACAAGCAAGGAGCAAGACACACCTGTAGACGTAATCGATAAGTAAGACTGGGTTCGCAGGATATACTGTCTGTATTTTACCTTTGCGTCTACAGAACGGTGTATTGGCGCCGACAACCTTTACCTTTAGTTGTATTTGTGCGATCGTGATATTGGATTAACGAAATTGCTTGTGAAAGTCCTTGATCCGCCCAGCTAGCCTCAGATTGTAGGTAGGGTTCCGTTTTTGGTTAAATCTGATCCTGACAGTTCTATAGTCTCTGTTTTACTTCGGGAAAGGATTAATATGCGATCTTCGGAAATATTGAGCCGATTAGGGGATTCGGATTCCCGATACGGGATAAAATATAATCGACTTTTAAATGCAATTCGAATTTCAAATAAAATTTCATCCGAGAATAATTCATGAGGCACAACTTCTCGCGTAACTTTCTGCTAAAGACAGGCATAGAATTAACTCATTTACTTGTCAGAATGGAAGTCGTAGACTAGGTAAAAATTTACCTCTTTATTTAATTTGAGTTGAGGAAAAAAAATTATTTCACAAATTGTATACAGAAACCTGACTATGAGTGGTACTTGACATGCTTTACATGTCAAACACAAACCTTTTATCGAAACCCTTGCAGCCGTGCTGCTTATAGCTGAAAAGCTTGTTCGCAACTTTCGGAATAACGGGGATACAAAGTTTTTTTCTTTCACGGAAACAACGTTTCGACGTTACCGAAACTGAACCCACTTCTATTTTACACAAGCTTAAACTTTCATTAACCCTTTGTTACGTTTAATACGATTTCTAACAACCGGCAACGACTCAACAGGTATACTTTAAGTACCTGGTGATTGGAAACAGCTCAATGAAACTGGAATGAGTTGAGTCCTTGAAGTACTTTCATACGTGATACACACGGGTGTTAATTTCATTCATAACTCGAGCTTTATCTAACCGTAGTTCAATTACTGTGGCCTCAAAGAGTTCCTCTCGTATCTAGTTCGTTTTTGACTAATTTTTGAAAAGCAATTCGATTGATGATAAGAGCTAAGGGTCTCTAGCAAAATTAAATTTCGAATCAAAATTTCTAACTGCGGAGATCGTGGCTTATATTCTCTGATATTTCGCAATACTGTGACGCGGCTTAATGGAGGGTTGACAAAGGGAGCCTAGCTCAAATCATGACGTTATCCTAGCCCCGCATTTATATTATCTTTGTTGACGATCAACAGTATCACATTTCGGATCTACGAGGTAATAAATCAAGAAAGAGCCTAGACGATCTCTTGCGACTTAATATCCTGCGATATCCTCAGCTGGTAGCATGACTTCCGAAGTAGGTACCTAAGTACACGTTTATACATAATACATGAACGTGAAACATTACGCTAGGTACGAAATTGGACCAGGTATTGTAATTGCAGTTTTACATTTCTCCGTGTTTTGAACAGTCGAAGATTCTGGGATTTGCGACAAGACCTCGTCTTACACCTTGGCTCTCGAGGAAACTCTGGGATCATTTTCTTTGTGGATAGAATAAAGCGGAGGTGACACTGACGGGTGAAACGAGGTATTTGATGAAGAATTATTATCGTACACGACTCTGCAAACACCTCATTGTTTCCTCGGTTTAACAAGGGAGAGTTTCGGCCCTGACAACCTCTGACGGGTTTTCATTGTTAATTGAAGAAACACAAACTCACGAAACGTGATGAGGAAGACGAGACATACGCATAAAATTTCATTATTTCCGTGATTCAGCTCCGGATTTTTACGCGCCTGGTAGCCTTGCTTGCCACGAAATATCACACTACTTCTTGAAGTCATTGAGCGTGAAGACATTTCCGGATTCACTCAATTTCGTACCTATTCGGAGAATCGGCGACTCGATTTTTGCACAGGGTTTTATAAGAACGGTCGAATTCTGATTATTCAAGTAACTCAATTCTACGCATCGTTTTCACGTTTCTATATACGTTGAAGTATGGACAGGGTTGACAATTAAGTTGAAAAAAAAAATGTCTGAAGCAAGTTGGGTGAATAAATTCACCTCGAAACGCAGAAATATGGCGTTTTACTTTGATGGCTAATTTTCATCAACCAAAGCTTTGACGTGGTTCAAGGTGTTCTATACCCGAGAAGTTCTTGATTAGTTTTTCTTTTAATTTAGTACCTAGCACAAGTTAACTTTATCGACAAAGTTTGAACAAGTCGATACATATAAGAAACGGGATTAATTAGCATAAATATATATCTTCTAGTCTCTTATACTTTCCGCCGATTTATTGACCGACTCCATAATAGTTATTTTTCTTCAAATACGGAAGGAAGTCGAACGTGATGTTAGGATTTATAGTCACGCGAAGGTTTTAGATATAAATTGAACTGGATCAAGTGACTACGACTTATTGGTTCGATCGTAATTTCCGGCTCCGTAAAATCGCAATTTTTGGCGACCGTCGCGGTTGCTGATCGCGGATATTCATCCGTAGATGGACACGGTCACGGACTTTGTTTTTCTCCTCTTCCCTTCGAACATTCAATGCCTGGCTGGCATCTTTGACTTTTATACGAAAACGCGAATCCAGAAGAGTATCGAAGTATTCGAAAGCTCTTTGACGAAGTCACGATATCGTCGAATTGCCACGTCCGAGGTCGGTGCAACCTCGCTAATTATCACAACGAGACATCTATATCATATGGTACAGATTTATCTTCGTTTTGCCTACATCTACGAATATATAATCAACTCAGTGCATGTCGTGCACCGAGTTTCGTTTCATTCAAATGTCAAGGTGAATCCTGATAGCTATCCTTCCACAATTTACATCGATTTTTGAAAGATACGGAACACCGACCTCCCGAGAAAGATTCGTCAAAAATGGTTTCCGTCTCAGGAAAAAAAAATAGAGTCTCTATTCATTCTTTGCGAATCGTGAGTTGGAATAATGATATGTTGGTGTCGGGTCTTTCGAATGGAGAAAAGAGTATCCGGATCGTTAGTTTGGGGATCATTCTGCGCGTTGGTTCGAAGTAAATCGCGACGAATGGTTATTTTTCGCGATTTAAAATCCCTCCGAGGAATATACGGAGGCTATGGTGTAGTTAATAAATATAAATAAAGGAAAAGCATATTTCCCAGCGGATGCGTGAGTCACTCGGGTACGAATGTCTCCTCTGACAATGTTAGGTATTGACCGTGCCTCTGTGGCATTTCTAACTCGGGCGAATTTTATACTCCGCAAAATCGGGAACAAGAATCACATTCCTCTCTACGATATCAAGAAATATATTCCATTTTATATCAAACGTTCGTGCCTTGCTTGTTAAAACCATTATTCTAAGCATCCTTTAGTTTTTGAAAATTGAATATTCACTTGTCGAAAGCAACTTGTCTTTTTAAATGGATAATAATTCTTACAGAGTCAGGCTTAGCATATTCATCAACTTCGCGAATTGCCGATTCATTGATCATTGAATACCATTAATACCTACCTCAAGATTTAATCGGCAATAAATTGGCGCCAGAACTTGTTCAGCCTACAAAGTATACGCATATATAATCAGAATGCAGCGAATAGTATGAATCCATAGTGGATTTTGTCCAAGCAAAGAGCCTTCTCTTATTATACGAATTTTGTCAGTATAGGAAAGAATGGTTTAGTACAAAAATGGTAATTGATTTGCAGTCTAGAATAATTTGCCTCTAACTCTATGACGGTAGTTTATTTTCCGCATGCCTCTAAGTAGACACCGAAGCGTCTGATTAATTCGCGAACAAATTTGGTAACTGTGATCATCAAGACCCTAACCACAGCTCAGTAGCTGATTTAAGGGTAGAAATAAGAGAAGGGAGATTGTATTAGCCCTCGCATTAGTCTTACCGGAATAGGTTCCGTCGTAGAACCGTATAGATATTCAGTTCAATATTCTGTTATAGCCGCGAGTGTCTAGAATGGTCAGTTATACTATAATGTCCAGAACTATCAAGTATAGAGTTACGAGATTAGCACTATCGCCCAGAACTGTTGTTATACCTATACCCATATACAAATACATTCCGCCTCGTAAACTTGGGTTAATCTGTGATTATAGCTTCGTGAATCGATGTATATTGCTGGAAGAGATAAAATGCTCAGTTATGTATTGCCGTTGTCTTCTCTTATCGCACGTCGCGAAAATTTGGGACCTTTATTCATTAATTCATTCATTTTGTTAACGATACGAACCGCAGCGAATCGTTGCTATTCTTCGGGGAAAAAAGTATCGAACGAAAAAAGCAGCTTTTTCAAAAATATTTTCAGCCAGTTGAATCACCGAGTTGCGTTTGACCCCAAATACCGAATTTATGAATTAATTCACTGGGTCATTCGAGGCTCGATCTTCTTCAACGTTCAACTTTATTCCAGAAATCTGCGTGACTTGATATACGAATTCCCTGGTATACTCCCTCCGTGGGAGAATAATTATAAATCCATAGGTAAAACGGGTAATAAAACAATTTGATTTACGATTGGTTTCCGATTGCCAAATCCATGGGCGTATTACGATTAGCACTAATAATTTGGTGTACCAAGGGCGGTTCCGGAACCAAATTTTCGCCACTTCCGTTTCTACACGCGCGCGTGTACATACATGTAGAATAATCAATGCATGGCACGTGTAGTAGCATAAATAAACTTGATCCGTTTAATGGCTCTTTCTAAATAAAAAATAACTGGTCCACCTTGGCTCGTATCAGTGTATAACAACCTCCAACTTCCGGTTTCGTTGGGAATTATCGTATTTTAGTTCGAAGGTTGCGTAGATCTACGTGTTGAACGAGCGTCAGATTATACTACAAAATGATGAATTCCGTTTCAACGATCACCTTCAGTGATGGAATAATTATTATTTTGCGGTAGAGCAGCAGGTAAATATTCGTGCAATTTTCTTATCAGCCATATTTCTCGATGCTAAAATCTAATAGCTGGTTCGATTTTTATTTTAGCTAGACGAGAAGCTGTTACAATAGGCAAGTGAGAATAGGCTATACGCCAAATAATTTCACGTTGACGAGCACAGCTTCTACTTATAGCTATGAGAACTAGTTTTTATGATGAAAGAAAAGAGGTAAAAAGTTCGCATTGTCTGTCGAAAGAAAAAGTGATCGTTCTTGCGGCAGCCCGGAGATAGACGTCTCGTTTATCTTCGGTATACGGTCAAGGTCTAAGACCTCTATACGGTATGCAAAGGTACAAGAATCTTGCTATTCCCCCAGTGTTTCAAATTTCTTGTAAACTGAGGCTGTAGCTATAAATTTCTAAAAATACCTAAATAGCTTATCCATCAAGTGGAGATCGTCGATGATGTACGAGGTCACATGTGCTCTTCGCGGCATAGAAATTGATTTTTATTTATTTACTGGTAGGAAAGATGCGGGAGTGAGTTCTCAAGCTTTTACCGTCTTAATTCCATAAATTCCTCTTTTTAGACCCACGTTTGGATCGGCGGTCAATTTGGTTACGTTTCCAGTTCAGATAATGCACGAAGCTTGTTGAGACGATAAAACGCAAGGCTTTTGCTCGACTCAATTGCTCCTAGAAATCCCTTCCTCGATATTGTATAGCAACGCCGTTCTATCCGCAATCATTCTGCGTCATCAACTGAACGACATAAGTTCTGTTCAAGGTGTAATTCCCCAGAAATCAAACGCGGATTACAATTTAGAACGTACAGTAGTAGGCGTATTATATGACGTGTTAAAAATCGACTCCACTCAGAAGAAGGTCAAGCACATACCCTGTCAAATGAACCAGAAATGTGTCCAATTATTTTCAACGCTGTTAAATAATTTTTAAAAATTACGTAATTTGGGGTACCAAGATCCTAAGGCAGCAAACTTGGAGGTACTTTTGAGACGACAAAGAAACTTCCTATGAAAATACGAAGTATGCGTCAGAAGTTAGTTAAAGCTACGTCATCCCCGCGGGGAAATGCGGAAAGATCAAGATTATAGCCTGGGCAAAGTCATAATACGGCTGAGTGGCTGGTGTTCAGCTTGTTACACATATCTACTCCGTATAACTAACAATGTCCATTCCTGAGGCTAAATGTCGAGGCAAGTCAAACCGCCGCTGATGCATATCATGGGGTAAAATCTGTTCGAGGTTGTACCGAGTTGACTGGGAAGTAAAATCGACTATTCTTTATTTCACAGACCACTCGCGTTGCAAAAAGAAAATCATATCGCTGCAAGGGGATCTCGTGCTGTATTCGGTACGTCAGAAACAGAACAGAGACACATTTTTGCTCAGGGTTGTAAATCAAGCGGTAAAACTCCCCTGAATGATGTTTACGCATTAGCTGTAACAAAGATGTCGCCTAGATAATTGGATTAAGGTCTGGGTAGACGGGTGTGCTTTTGCCATTCTGCCATCCGACCTGAAAAGTTCCGAAGCAAATTAAGACAGCATTTGTCAGCCGACTTACGCGGGGATGAAACAACTCTGTTTCAAGGCTCTGTTATACTTTTCATTTTCATTTTATATCCTCATGTTTTCAATGCGTGTATCATTTTTTCCTATGAATCTCATTCACGGATCTGTGCCTCCGTATTATCTCAAGATCGTTTCGTCGAAGGTTACCGTCGTTTTTCATTAAGATTGTAAATTCGCGGTTTACCGGGTAGTTTCAATAAAATTAGGCCCCTTTTTTTCTAACGATAACCACGTTTGTACGGGAGGAAAATTCGGGGAAATAATAAATAAATAATAATGACTAATTACTGTTGCGATGAACGGCACAGTACGCAGCGTAAAAGGACGAGCCATTCATCGTCCTAAGCCAACATTCGTTTACAACTTTAATCCCTATAGGCTCCGTATCCTAAATAGGATCTCAGGTAAATATTTACTATGAAACAGGTACGTACACCCATACCTCTACTTTGAGTCTGGGTAATTAGTTAGTTATCTGTGAAATTTACGACCGCGACGAGCTGCGCCAGTCTTTTTGATTCGTTCGAGGTGAATTTCGGAGATCGGTAAGGGAAGGATCCCGGTAAATGAATAAATAACACGAAATATTCGAGGGCAGTAGAATATTTATTTGAAAAATAAAATTTAGTTGAAAATTCTTGGCCTGTGGCAGGTTTTTAAATTACAGAGATACCGGGAACCACACCCTCGTCGACTGTTAAGTCACCCTCTAATTCAACGAAATGGAAAGCCTGCGTTAAAGGACTCGGGTTTTCTTTTTCTCCGTATATATATATATTATATAGGTATATATAATAAACAGCGTAAAGATCAAAACGCGAGACGAATTACTGGGAAATTCGATGCTTGCTCATTTGATTCCTCTCGCGATATCCTTCTCAAAGATTCGGAGAACCTTGGACCGTTCCTTGGGGAGATTTAAGCCCTCCGTTCGCGATGGGATGCATTAAATTGCTCGAAAATTCGAGGAACTTCTTATGGTACTAATTTTCGAGTAAGACACCATTAGTATTGATACCACAGCTCGAATTTGTCGGATAACGAGTAGATACAAGATACGTGGACTAATGAGATTGAGAAACTCATGAACGTCAGGATTCAAAATATTTTTCCCCGTTATTTCACCTCCATGGCCCCATTAATCGTCATGGTAACTACAGCTCGATTTATTTATTTTTATTTTTTTTTCAATCAGCGGATGACAATGAAACACTTTTTTCCAATTCTGGCCTTGCTATTGGCAGCTCTGGCTACTGGATTGAGACCACAATACCCAGAGTCGAACGATGGACTTGCCCGACAATCGGACGGGTGCTTTGTTCGGATGAATATCGACGGATCGGGTATCTGGACGTTTCGTAATTCGCAAGGAATTTCCTGTTAATTCAGGGAAACGGGACTCCTGTAACTCATAGGCGAGGCTCGACGTTGTACTCCGATTCCGAAAAAGAACTCCAATTAGATGAGTACGTAGACTGCCGTAAAAGGCATGGTACAGTACTTAGAAAATTGAATTCGCAGGTATAATTGGCATGAATTTATATTAAAACCTTAAAGGTTCTTCAACTATTGCTTTTCACTTGAAAACTGGCAGCGGTAGTCATGAGTGGGCAATAAATGACGCTCCGTGATTCTCACGATCAGTCAACTACTAACGAGATCACTCGAAATATGAAATTAAGGTATTCCGATTAGTTCGCAGCCTCGAATCCGCGGCGTTACGCAAGGGAGGTAATCAGTTTCTCTTTAACGTGCCCTCGCTCTACGTGGGCGAGTATATACACAAAACCTTTTACTTTGTTCCTGTCACCAGGTACAGTCCACGATCAAGGTCACTGTTTCACCTCCAGTCTATCCGACTGAGACATATTTCTTGTCGAACAGACGGGGAGGCAAAAAATTTCTTCGTTACAAACCGCTCGGCAAATTTTACCATCGAATTTTCTACCCGATAAAATGATACGAGGGTATAGAAAAGTGCCGTTTGATCACAGATCGAAAACCAACGAAGCTCGGCTTTGATACAGCTCGGACTTATCTTGCAAATTGGCCATCGACCCGATGAATTCCAGACACGGACCAGAAAGAAATTCATCCATTTCTTACTGGTTTTTCCATATTTTTCATACGATTCAGTTCCATGTCTAAACGACCGGAAAAATTAATCAAAATAGCGTATTGTGCGAAAACCATGTGAGAATTTTCAATGGGATTCATTCGACTATGGCGTATTTTAATTATTCTAAAACGTAACTTCGGAAATCCGAGCTTACGGTACAGACGTATTTAAGCCTCTGACGAGACGGCTGAGGTGTAGTTTTTAAATTGAACGATGATTGAACAAGTCGAGATGACGTTAGATGCCCTGGAGGCGCGTTAAACCTGCGGATGATCGGCTAACTCAAATCGAAATTTATATCAGCTTATCTGAAAGTAGGGTGGTACGAGGGTAATCGATCTTGCACAAGGGACCCCTAGTCTAAGACCCTCCAGATTAAAAAAAAAATCTGTTAAACCTCTCGACACTATCGTTTCGTGAAGAAATAGCTGGTTTAAAAGGTGTCTCAAATATTTTTGTTAGAATCGTCTATTCCGCTGTAGTAGGTATACATGCGATCCTTATAAATCAGGATTTAAAAGTCGAGCTTTGTTCGAGGGTCTAAATTGCTTCGAATACACGTATCTCTCTTCTGCGGATATTAAGCTTCCGCGAATCCGCGAAGCAGAGGAGCTCACATCCTGAGAATTAATACGAAGCTTAAATGTTCTTATAACCAGCACGGTTGCGTGACTAAAGCTCGAATCCATGTGTTGGTAGACGGGAGCCGTAAGTCAAGGCTGTTACGCTATAATACCTACATACGTGCGGGAGAAAATCGATCGGTGATTTATAGTTTTCGTTAGGTAAAATTTATCTTGTTTGGATTATTGGCGATTTCAAATCGCCTGCTGACTTCGTTTCTGAATTATAAGCCCGGTGATTATCGCTTCAATTTTCGTCGAACGCCCCACTCTGCTGTAGTTGAAATTTCCTAAGTCCCAGCGTATTGCAAGTTGGGAATCTTCATATATAACACATTTCCGATATCATAATGTAAGACTAATTCAATTCCTCAGCTCATGTTTTGTGCTTGACTGCAGTTTACGGGAAATTAGAAGGATTTTCAATACTCTCAAAGTCTCGTCACCTAGTTCGTGCTTCTCTTTATTACGAAATCAGCAATAGGAAATGTGAGGAACGATATGAAAAATATTACGATCATCGAGCCGGAGGGTAATATCTTAGCTTCGTTTCAAATTGATCTAGTTGTTGGTTGCTTGAACGATATCGTGCCGGGTAATATCGTATTCAAGCTCATTTCGCCTCGCTTCGGTCTGCAGACTTCACCCAGAGCAATCACCTATGAAATTGTTTGAGGCTGGTAACAGCTTCCATCATTTCACACGAGCCTATGATATGTATATCGCACGTACAGCCCGTTAGTACTTTTTACAAAGTTAGTAACAATAAGTTATCTACTTTGTGAAAAACACCTCTCACGTGCTCGTTCTTGTCTGTATAAAGATTAGACGCTACCTGCAGCCAACGGCCTGTAATAACCGTAAACGATTCGGTATAAAATAAGCCGAAATTTATATTTATGCTAAAAAAGTAGACACGTTCGAACTTCGGTGTATATAAACGACGGTACTTTGAACCTTTAAACGAATAATCGGGTATTCACGTTTTTCTGTCGATTCATAAAACGTGCGAGAGTTACGTAATTAATCGCTTAACAGTTTCTGTGCTCTGAGGAAAAACACTGCGGAAGGCGTGAAGTTGAACGTGTTTTAATTGGTCGAGTTCCACCGAGCTGCGTGTAGGAAATCTACGGTAATACGGTCTACGTAACAGATTAATTAATGAATAATTTAATAAATCATTCATTACTGATTAGAGGTGTGGCTATGCAAAGTTAGTCGATATACCACCGCTAAGAATTGACTATTAAATATTTGATAGATTATGCGATAGTTTCATCGCAACTTTGTTTGCATTATAAATAATTGCGGATTATTATGCAGACAAGCTTTAGAAGCAATACTCTAACTCTAGTTTAGCATTCGTTGCGGAAATATACAGCTTTGAGTACTTGTTCATGACTTTAGCTTCTCATTACCAATAATCATAAGTTCTTTGTCAAGGTTTCGGTCATAATCTCCTTCATTGATGTTCTTATTTGCATAACTACGATGAAGACAGAAGATTATTTGAAACCTTACCTTTAGGAAATTTTTCGTTGAAAATCGATAAAGAAAAACTCCGTCAATATATTCAAATCAGCTATTTGCTAATTAAGAATCGTATTTCGTCAGATAGCGATCATTCAACAAAAAGATTAGCTTGGTAAATAATAAGTTGATAAATCCTTGAAATTTTCGCAAATTCGAACTCCTCGCTTTTTCTCCTAGATCCGTCATTTGATATTCGGAATTCGTTAATCATTTCTAATGACTTTAGCGAGCATGTAATCATTAATGAATTATTTTTGTTTCAGACACTGAACAATGTTCAGCATGATTAAGACTGCGGCTCAAATTAGCGAAATCACATATCTCGAGGGTCCATTTTGATCGTGATGTTTCCGAGATCCATTCGGGAAGTAATAATCTGATCTGTATAATTTCGGCGAAATATTTCGCGATGGGATCACTGCCAAATCTTCACGAACTGTCGAGAGAGAAGCTACAGAGTCCCGTACATCGACCAGCTCCTGTAGGAGGCTTCGGTCCCATAAGACTTCCCCCGCAACCACTACCTCTAACCCATACTCATCGACGTGCTAGGAGCAGCGGTCATCATCACAACGCCTTGTGGGATAACGACGCAATGCTTGAGGTGCGACTCTCCCCGCAAGTAATTACAAGGGTTTCACACCCGATTTTATATACTACCCCAATTCATATGTATATATAACCATTAGGGTGATTCAGACGCACGTCATTCTGTTATGTCGCAATGCTTTATCGCCTCATTGGGTGCATGGCCAAAGATGAGTCATAAAATTGGGTGAAAATTGAACGAATCTAAATTCCTAGTACCTAGGAGGTGAATAGTTGATGAAATCTAGATTTGGAACCGAATATGAATAACTCCGAGAAAGAAATTCAAGGTATTTCAATTTTCTAACTTTTCACCCAATTTCGTGAGAGTAAAATTTCGGCTAAAACCATCTACGCGCGAGACAATAAGAACTGATAATTAAAACCCAAGAAACTATTTTTCAGCAGCACATGGCGACATACTCGCCGATTTCCTGCCGTTCCGCAAGGACATCCGGTCTTGCTTGGCGTCGACGTGAATCGATGAGTTCCTCCGCAGGCGCTTCTTCGGTTCGCAGACTGATAGCTGCGGTCCGGACGGCCCCCGCTGGTCCAAGACCTCCGAGGAAAGCCGTCCTACGACACTGTGCAGCTCTTCTTCTTGGTCACGCAGCTGCATCGGCTGCAATGCTACCGATGTTTCCGCTCCAGGCTGGCCTAGGAGCTTTCAATTCTCATTTGGGGCCAGTTTTACTCGCTCTTCTATTCGCCATGGCCACTTTGACCTCGTGCTTTGCCCCAATAATTGTACAGAGGATAAACACGAACTTGACTCTCTGCTTGGGGCATTTGGTCACCAGCATATTCGTCGGAGTTCACATGTACCCGAAATGGTACCTTCTGGTTCCCGGTTATGCCCTCCTTGGCGCATGGATCAGCCCTTGTTTTCTGGCCAGAACTGCTCAGGTCAACATCTCAGCCGCTAGGCTAAGCCTCGTCAGCTCTGACCCCGAAGATCCGGACGAAACGAGGCGCGAATGTCTTCTACGGAGACTCAGCAGGGCTCTCAGACTCGCCGAGGATATGGGACTCGCTCTAGGTCAGTAAAGCTCAACATCTTATCATAAAATATAACCATCAGCACCGTAACTGTTACTATTAGAGCTCGGTGTGGTCGCAATGTTCAGGTAAACAGCATAACTAGCTCATTACGCGAATAACACGTGCGAAATGATAATTGGTACCGAGTTTTCTTCCAAAAACGAGCTTTTCTGGGCTGTCGAGAATAACCACGTATCCTAAATACTCGAGAGGAGGGCCTAGCCACTTTCTGGTTAAAAATTCTCTTTAGAGAGTGGTACGCGGAAGAGAGCATCATTAATTTTTCAGGGTCGATCGGTGGTCCTTCGGTAGCTATATAATGGGGTTTTTCGTTTATTCACGCTAATCAGAAAGTTCTGCTGCAGTGTGAAAAGCTATTCCGTAAAAGGCGTTTGAATGCGGTCAAAAGCGCAAGGAAAAAAATTTCCAATTATTCCGAAGTACTAATTTAGTTTAGTGAACAAATATCTCGAAAGCTATTATCAACTTCATATCCTATGCATAAAACGAACCTCACAAAAAGAATATACTTACGCTAACCAGTAAGATCTATGAAATTTCCTGGTAGACAAATTTCATTCAATTCCGAAACACGGATATGCTATTTTACAACGTCAATGCGAAGGTGAACTTGCTTGCTATTTATGCAGTACACTTATAGATCATTTATCACTTATTCATAGTTTCTTACTATTGGTTATGAGAATTCTTTATTCCTTGCGCGTTGCAGATTACTGATAATTATTTATTCCTTCTTTGTCCATCGATCTTTGCTAAGTCATTTATACGATTTTATAAATTTTCCCATCTGCAGTTTATTCTCTCGATTCACCCCTCGAGCTACACGCCAATAATAAACGTGACACATAAATCAAAAGAAGAATCGGAATTATTGAAGTCCATGTAGCATGCTTAACTCGCCCCTAACTGGCTTTTATAATTTCGTTAATTCGGCTCAAATCACATCACAATCCATTGTACAACGGTATAAATATTTAATGATCTCCCATCGTACAGAGTACGTAACGAGTACCAAAGACAGCATCATTCTCATGCAAAATGATCTCAAAATCCGTGACTGAAACATCGATTCTATCGGCATCGTACCGAGTGGTTACAAATATCTGACCAAACGCCGTCTACTATTGTCCAGCAAGCCGAAGAAATTTAGAAAAATCGCGAATCATCGTATATAATGTATTCCGAATCGCGCTTGTACCTGTATTTTGAGCTTGAGAAAAATTGTTCACGGTTTGCCTCTGGATAAAACTGTCGGGTCTCTGTGTACTCAAGACTGGCAGGGATATGAGAACCGCAGAGCACGGTTTATGAGCAATTTTAACGACTCTTGCGAGGAAGTTAAATAAACCAAGACATCATGAATCTTGAATAAATCGTTATAATTTTTACTCTAGGGTGTCTTGTAGCGGCTGTTCTGGTTAAAATAACTGACCCGACACCAACCGGCGTCATTGATGGTGAAATAGAAGATTCATGTGGCGCAGAATACTGCCCTGAAGAAGCTTACTTCTATAACGAGACCATGCTGATTCCCACAGTACCATATGGCACTTCAACCATGATGCTCAGTGTCTGGCTTGGGCTCAGCGTACTCGCTTTTGGCATTTCTTGCGGGCTTTTGGACTCGCGTATGAAAGAACCTCAGACCGTAAGCGAACGGTCAAGCGCTGAGCACTGGCTTCGAGCTATCAAATCCGCCTTTCAGGATCCACGACTTCAGCTGGCTACTCCATTGGCTCTTTTTATTGGCCTCGAGCAGGGCTTCATGTTCGCGGATTTCACGGAAGTGAGTATATTTTCATATTCGCACAAGTCCCCATATATTCTTGTTGAGTCTACGCGACAGCTGTGTGTCGTCGTCAGATTTTTATTCATGAAGGTAGAATCGGAGGGATGAGCGTGAGGGAACAAGGGCCTAAAGTAAGAAAGGGATTTCGGAGAGAAACGAGAAAAAAAAAAGTCGGAAAGATTCGGTCACGTGCTTTACATCGATCGAACCGCACGCTAAGCTTCTTTAGAGAATCTGTAACAATATTTTACAGTTTAGTTAGAAATCCTTATACTCATAGGAGATACGAAAAAAAAGATAAACTTGATTCACGCCCCTATTTTATACATTCAAGTCTTCTTCAGGTTTCGCGAATTCTCTATTCTCGTGCAATCCAAGTATTCCATTTTATCTCCCAGATATTCTAAACTGGTTTTCACCTCGGTAATGGTTTACACTTATCAAAAAAATAATTGTTGATAATTAAAAAGTACTCGAGATCACGATAGAATAATTGTCAGTCACAAATGATTATTTAAAAATTCATATTACGACAAGTAACCAATTTGAGCTTGTCCCTTCTTCGATCGATTTTTACGATATTAACATGGTTTATAGATTTTGGGTCAAATTCTTAATTTAATCAATCTCCGGAAGAAGGGGTTAAATTTAGTGCAGCCCTCGCTCTATCCATCCCTTAAATCGAACGCTAATTATAAAACTGAGCGATATGGCTATGTTATTTTGGGAAAGAAAATCACTTTCTAGATTTTCAAAAAGTTGGAATCTAAAAACAGAGATTCCTTCTAGGTCTTTTGAGAGCGCTGTCCTACAACTTTGTTCTCCAATCTGTTTGCTTCGCTTGCAGGCATACGTCGTTTGCGCCCTTGGGGGTGCAGGAACGGTCACTCTCAGTTTTCTGAGCTTAGCTTTGCTGCAGGCGATTGCTGGCGTTACACTCTCGATGCTGCTAAGACACATCAGAAGGTACTTCGTCGTTGGTGAGTAATTGCAATATAATACCTCCCATCGATCGTAACAGCTGCTTTTCAATGCAAAGTTTTCATGCGAAATAATAAAAAAAATTTCATTTTAAATCGGAAATTCTTATATCGCACGTTTACATTTCTTATAATCAAGTAAAGAGTACTTCACGCTATTTCTGGTGCGATACTGAATCAGGAGAAAAGAAAAAAAAATTAAACGTCCCGCTATTCCTCGTTAATCCCAATGGACGTTGGCGTTGGTGCGTCAATGTTTCGGACGTACCTCATTTGCTTTGCTAATGAGCTCATCAGAGCTCTCGTTTCTGAATGAAGTAAAATTAGAAACAAAATAAAATAAGAAAGAATACGTTAGTCCAATTCGATTTTTTTTCGAAAATCTTCTCGCTATTCCGCGGAGTGTCTGCCGCTTCAGACAATTATCTCAACTATTGCTATCACGATTCTTTTAACGGGCTTGGCTATGGCTTTATTCAAATTTCAAGATTCAAATCCGCAATACATATGACAAAGAATAAAATTTCGTTGCACAGGCTCGTGAAGATAAAAGACCTAATATTTCAGCTTCATTATTAATCGGTAATTGAAGCAACCTCCATATACATTCTTCATTGCTTGACCTGGCCTTTTTGTATAACGAGCAATCCTCAAGATGTTCTTGAATGGTCATAAAAGGTATCATTTCATTCTTAAGAGGCCGGTAACGCAAGATTTAATTGTGTCGAGACTTGCGAGACGTCGACCCGTGAGAGGAGATGAAAATGCTCATACGCCTTGTATGAATACGTTTGTTCATTCCTCATACGGAACTGCAGCCATTGTCTTTGAAATCTCATTATATATTTAACCAACAAGGTTCCATAAATACACAACAATTGCTAATTAGCAGCTTATAGATAGAGACACGATATTCATTGTCAGCTATCTTCTTTTTCCATGTTACAGCGGTCGGACTAGCTTTCCATGCCTGCTTACTGCTAGTCCTAGTAGCTTGGAGACCCGCTGGAGACGATCCGGCCCTTTTTCACGTCATCTCAGCTGCTTGGGGGGTCTGTAATGCGATTTGGGAAACATTGATTTACAGTAAGTCTCTGTCGGACTATATCTACACTGATAGGAAGAAATTTACGTCTTGTATTACGGCAGTATAAAAAATACGTGGAGTCGCAAATTTTCGATTTTTCAAACATCTTCCCCTCATTTTGTATTACTAATTGTTAATCCTTGAAAATAAGGATTTCATTAGAAAATGATGATTTCTTTTTTTCAGCTTTGCTACTGGGTCTGTATCCCAGCACGTGGCAAGCTCCTCTGTCCACATCATTATTCTGGCGATGGCTGGGATTATCTTTGGCACTTGGTTTGCACGGATTGGTGTGTACGCGAATTCGGGTCCTCGGTTTAGCCGCGATGTTATTATTATCAGTGACTCCGTATACTTGGCTTGAAATTCGACTAGCTAAGAGAGGAAAAAGTTTAGCACCTTTGTGACCGCGTAGAATGGGATCCGAATTACTCAGGGGTAAGCATTCGCACAGTGGCTGAGACAGACTTGGTCCATCCAGCTGTAGAGCGAGAAGACATTTAACAAACATTAGAGATACGGCTAGGAGCGTAAACATTTTTATCTGCCATACACGCACATCTCAAAGCTCTAATAATGAGCAAAATTCGGCATTTTCTTCGTCATAAATTTAACAACTGGCTACGTTAATAATAAGAAAGTATTTCGTCATTTAATGCTTAGTGTCTGATCGTGTCTACGTATAATCCTAAATCAGAAACGTTATAAATAATATCTGGATCTGAGAAAGCGTTTCAACGCTGGATGGAACAAGACCAAATAATCTGCGCATAAAAAACTTTGAACTGTACATAAATACAGCCACCTATATCATCCATATAAAAACATATGTTAATGAACTTAATTCTTTCATATATATAAATATACATGTATTATATATTTTGTATTTGTACAGTACATACGTTACTCTAATGTCCCTGAAATTGGTATTTGGCCAATAGCTAGAAACTAATTGTTATTTAATTCACCAGTCATACCCTCTATTTTTTCAGCCTTGCACTGTGGTTGATAAAAGGAATGAATCAATGATTAACTAAAATTAATACGACGTTTTTGTTACAATTAGTTCGGGTGAAGGCTGTAATTTGATTAATAACTCTGAGACTTGAAATTGCGTTGATTCGTATTGAAGAGGTACACTGGTTAAAGTCTAGAATAGTAAAGTTGGAGAAGATATGTATTCTCATACAGGGATATTGTACTTTAACTCAGACTTATCTTATATACTTAGTTTAGCCAGTAAGACGAACACGGAATTGAGAAGATAGTATTTTGTTATCAGCTAAATACGTCGCGAAATGTGAACCTGATGTTCGGTAGTTAGGTACTGGTTTTCGACGAGTGAAACGATAGTTCGGGGGAACAAAATTATAGACTTCGTATTAGAATAGACAAAATACGACAGTGCCTCGAAAAATAAATCTTCTTTATTTTAAATCATTTCGACATACATAGATTTCAGACGGTGTAGTTTAAAAGCTGTTGATAGTTGTCCCCAAATTATACAATATATACGATGTTCAAAGATCTGATCTTGCAGTATCCAATGGATATCTGTTTTTGGAGACCCTTAAAACGTTCGTAATTTAATCATACGAACTTTACTGTACTTATGGAGAATAATATCCATTGAATATTTGAGAAAATATTGACAAGAACCGCGCACGTAATCATATATTAATATACCATACGGAAGTGGGTATTCTCTGCGTAAAAAAAATGTTAAAAATGAATTGTTTGAAATATTCATGGGATATCCTGTGCTGTATATCGGTTGCTATAGATATTTCACCTGATTTTCTTCGTATGGATATATTTTTACCGATTTCTGAATTACTTTGATGTAAAATTAGACTTATAACCGAGTAATTCGATAGTAAGAAACACTTAGAATGCATCATTGACTTATCTGCAGTCAATAACTGCCTTGCTACGCTAAAACCCTGAATAATAATCATTTTGCAATGACTAATATAGCGAAGTATTAACCGACATTCGTAGTATGTACTGAAATTACCGATTACCAAACTGTTAATTAATTCTAATCATAATATATGGCAGAGTGCAGGGATTCAAATTAAGAAAAATGATAATCGTAGCAGAATGACTAGGATAGCTATAGCGTTTTACCAAAACCCGTTGCTTATGTAGTTATAAAATACGTCTTACTTTGCAGCAGTATATTATCGATATACAAAAATACCTGTGATATTAATCTTAAAATATTAAAGTTCATCGTAAATAAATTCTACTCGTTTTGATATAAACTAATATGCCGATATAGTTATACCTAGAAAAAAGCACCGTTTATAGTCAGCGCTAGAGAACGTCTAAGTACCCTCTCCTTGATATTAAATACACGTTATTGCTTAACGTTATGTCTTTCGCACTCTGTCATTGACCAGTTTCCGATCTATTAAATATTATAGAAGTTGATTTCTTTCGGCGTTCTATTTTACCGATGTTGTTAATTCAATTCTATGAAGTCATTTAATAATATATTTAATCGATTAACAATATAATATACATAATATATCCTCAAAAGAGTACATCGAATCACTCGACTAATCAAGGTGAAGAAAAATAATTTTTGACAATCTCTCGGATACGTATGTACATACATCATACGTGCATTTAACAAGCGATCGTTCAATTAAATTTTACATCATACCTGCAAGCATTAGTCTACCTTATCCCTTATGTACAACTAATTTTTTCTCTAGCTATCTAAGGACTATAATTAGTAATTACAAACTCGTGTACATCATATTGTAATTTGAGTACTATATTATTCTTATACCACCAACTCATATAATCCTTGTGAGGTAGATGTTTCTTTATAATATTTACTGATCGAATTTGTCGATCACTATTAATTGCCGCAGACGCGACAATTTCATTGTTTGAATGAATGTATTTAAAAGAAAGAATGAGATTGTGGTATCAATTTGATAATACACTTTAATGTCCGATCAATTTTCTTATACATCAAACTATGTCTGTATTGCATAACTATACCTAAATATATATTCTGATGTTAATTCGGTACAACCAGATATATACATGATAGAAAATTTATATCTGTTGTCAGATGAATATACATATACTTATATACATACAAATTGATGTGTGATATTTTATTACATACTCATCTATTTTTGTTGTATAATCTGATAAAAAATGGTTAGACTAACGTGTAAAAGTTGTGATTCCTGGTAATAGAACTGTGGATACTAATCGGAAAAGTATATCTTAACTGCCATTGTTTATATCATATAAAAATGAAAAAGAAAAAAAACGAACATGTGCGAAAGATAAAAAAAAAAACAATATTTCTATTCTGAACTCAATTTTTCATGTCTCATTGCTTGCCACCACAACTATGTTGATCACATATCAGTGATATTGTTGTAAAATATAGTATACGTACTACATACCATGCATTGTATCACCTATACCTTGAAGATAAATTGTATAATGTTGAAATTAAAAAAGAAAGCGATGTTGAATTAAAAGCACCCTGTTTACCCTCGATGCAAGTGCGAAGGAGGTAATTCAAAGTATAGGTATGTACTTTAACGTGGGTATTCGTGAGTTTCAGATCTAAATCGTAACTCTATGATAAGTGGTTCGCATTTTCTATTTGAAGTTCTAAATAAATAAGTTTTCGGCAAGCTTTAAATCACATCTTCATTTTGTGGCTTGTATATGAAAGGTGCGTCTTTCTGGGCTATTCATTCGGAAAATAAAAATTACAGTCAAGTTCGGTGATACGGAGGAGTCGAACTAGCTCCCGCGTGATTTTTGCGGCACAAGTAGTTCGCCACCGACAGCATCGAGGCCGCCACCTTCTGAACTGAATTGCGATGCAACCCATTCGATAAAATCAGAATCCCATCATTGGTATTCGACCACCTAATTTCGGCACACTGGCGCCTCGCTGGCGCCACTCGCCAGGCAAGAGGAGCAGTAGCCTAGAGTACGGGCACCTGTTGTATGGTCATCAGTGGCCTTCGTGATGTCAAAGGGTGTGCACGGGAACTGCGTTAACGAGATACAACTAACGACAATAGAAATACTCCGACGCAAAGAAGTTGTAAAATTGACGACGTGCTCATCGAAGAAAAAAGATTCTTCGTACCTAGTTCTTCGAGTAATTTTATAATATTCGTTCTTCTGTTGCAGTTGAATACTTCCAGCAGAGTCTCGATATCTCCATCCAGCAAGGATTCTATTCCAAATGTAACGTACAAATGTTTATACAACTCAGTCTTTGATTTGAAAAATTAGTTATATTAAGTTAGTGATCATTGTAATACGAATGTGGTTTAGATTTTGATAACTTATATATCGAAAAACAAATTAGGAGACTCGATCACTTGCAACATGTGACATATCTATTTTTAAAAAAGAAAAATAAATTATCAGCTGTACACAATTTTGACAACTAGTAATATTGTATCGATTCTGCATCAATAAATTGCTAGATGTACCAATGATTATTGCTTCGTTATTATCCACTTTCCCCTCCTTATGACTTTTTATTTCAAACAAACGTAATAACATTATTCAGTGAACAATACCATAGAAGTAGGAAATTAGAATAAATGCATTTTTAGCTACTCAAAAATTCACGACCACCTTCTCGGGTCAGATGCTCTCCTGATACCAGGAGCAAAAATTTCTGACGTAAAATATTTCCAAGTCCGAAAAACACTAGTATAAATTAATATATATAGAGACATGCATGAAGACACGTATGAAAAGATATATGAAACTCAGATGTTCAGTTAAGATATCTTAGCTGCTGATATCATCGAGCAGATCCCAAGTTTCAAGATAAATAGGAAAAAGTGCTAATAATATTTAACAAAGCGTTTGGCGTAGTCGGTAGGGCGTGCGATTAGAAATGCGAGCGAGCGAGCGAACTTGGGTTCAATCCCGGCCGAAATCTCGAAAAAGATTTTCAGACTAAAATAAAATCCCCACTTAGCATGAGTATGCGGTGAGGTGGTAGGGGGTCTCGTCATCACCGGTGACGTCAGAGGTAGGACTCGACTAGGAATAAAAGCGGCGCAAGGTGGGGGAACTTCAGAGTTCGAAAATTAAATAAAATAAAAATAAAATAAATTTTCGAAAATTAAATAAAATCGTAAATTAAATAAAAATAAAAATTAAATAAATTTTGGGCAGAAAGAAAAATAAAATAAAATAAAATCTCAGCTAGGAGAATCGAACCCAGGTTTTCCGGGTACGAAGCAAAATTTTTGCCCCTGAGCCATTTACTGCTCAAAATTCAAGCGAAAATTAAATGGGTTATATATTCAAAGTTAAATTTCGGTTAAAATAGCCGATTTTTGACAAAAATTTGATTTTCTGAACGTTTGGCCACCCAGAGCCTTCCTCCCTGGACCTGGAGCTTGCTCTTACTTTTATTTCTGTCAAGCCCTACCTTTTTCCAACCGCTTGGTCACCTGGAGCTCCTCTTCGTCTTGCTCTTGCTTTTATTTCTAGTCAGCCCTACATACCTAGGTTTAATTTTTCCGAAACCGACGACGCTGTCGTAGGAACATATCTACAGACGTATCGACAGCCATAGAATTACAGCTGTCGGTACGTTGTCTGTAGATATGGTTACCGACGACGCTGTCGTACGAACATATCTACAGACATTTCGACAGCCACAGAAATTACAGCTGCCTACGTTGTCTGTAGATATGGTCAGTTGCGAAAAAATGGAAATTTTATATAAGAAAAATTTTTCATCATTTCGGCCGGGATCGAACCGGCACCAAAGCTATCTCGGATCTCTAGTCGCACGTTCTACCGACTACGCCAAATGCTTCGTTAAGGAATACGAACACTTTTTCCTATTTATATTGAAACTTGGGATCTGCCTCAATGATATCAGCATGTACTAATAGTGTATATGCATACGCGTCTTCATGTATAAGTCTGCATATTCATTTATTCTAGCATTATTCAGAATTGGAGAAATTTCAAGTTAAAAATCCTAGTATCAAGAGAACATCTGACCTAAGGAGGTGCTCACAAATTTTGGAAGTAACTAAGAACGCATTAATTCTAATTCCCGACTGTTCTGTGCGGCGTACGCTGTTTCTCCTTCTGCTTTTCTGAAAAAAAGAATCGCAGGAAGGGAAGGGTGGAAAATAACGAAGCAACTGATTATTGGTATATTTGGGATTTTACTGCTACTGCATGAATAATATTACAAGACAATATTATACTTATTGTCAAAATACTTTAAAATTTATGATTGCTTCGTAAAAATACATATGTATCCATCACAGTCGATGTAATGATGTAGTAGTCTCTATATTTGCTCTCTGCCATAAATGTTATCATAATATGAACTACATTTAGCATACGTTTCACAATAATATACCACCTAACACGATTAAGTTTATGAAGACTACAGAGTTCGAATAGTGTACGCTACTACGTTGCAATTGCAACAATATTCTCGCTGGATCTTGAAACTAGAACTTTGATGTAACTTTATTCAACGTTAACAGAAGAACGCGTGGTAAAATGTCAATGCTATTCGTTAAATTACTCGAATGACTAGACATGACGGATCTTTCTCGTAAATGAGTGCATTATCCATTTTGCGATACCGTTACCGCTACTCTAACGCGAACTCTTCGACGCCACGATGACGACTAAACTTACGACAGGTGCTACTACCCTAATTCAATGCCAACAGGGTGTGAAATTGTATCCCCATCTCGCGGGTAAACTTACGAACTATTTTTGCCGATACTACAGGTCCGCTTTATTGCACAACCCGCATACCATTTTTATAATTCCCGTGTAGTTGCATATAATAAGGCGCATCCAAGTTTGCGACAGGAAAGGTTCGCATTAACCCGCGAGATGATACCATTTAGCACTTCTATGCCATAAATATGCAGCTCTTGTAATTTCTAATATTCAATAAATAGCATTGCAGAAGTCTGGGAGGCGCCCCGCAATCTTGATGATTTACTTTTGCCGCAAATAGTGGGCGGCGAACAGTATGAATTTCCCACGGAGTCTAGTTTAAAAACCTGATTCGCGGGAGTCGGAATGATTCGCACACAGCATCAATGAAGCATATTCAAAATGATTGCGCAGATGATCAAATGTATTTTTATCCTACGAACTAAGATACTCTACAGCTAAAAAGTAACAGGGAAACACAAAGCAGGAGATGAATAATCGCCTTTTAAAATAGGTTTTCACTGTTTTACCAAGCTTCCATATGTATATTACCTATAATAATAAAAATCTATCATTTATTCTTTGCAAAAACTAATCTGACCGGGAGCAACGAGGTAATACAGTTATAAAAATAATACTGAAACAAAAAGTCTAATTCTGGTAATTAATGTTCACATTTATAATAATTGATAACGATAGTAAGAGATAATGGATAGAGACTGTGACGTAATAAACATATTTAAAATTAAATGAAAAACTTATTGAAATGCTGTAATAATTTGCCGGACCACAAAAATCATCACATATTCAATAAAAGCACTCAAATATCTCGAATCTTCGTTTCTAAGAACCTTCAATTATTCATGCATCTTAAAGCTCATTATGCTACCTATGCATTATTTGTTTGAATTTGCTAGATTTTATTTTTCCGATAGAAATGTGGTGAAGAGGCATAGATTATTGTGTCCCTGCATGAAGGTGAAAGGTTGTAAAATATCATTGGAAAAGCATATATATTAACTGTATTTCTCGAATAAATATTAACTTATTTTATATCTAAAGGCCTTCAAGTCGACTTTCATTTGTTTCTTCATTAATATTTGTAATCTACAAATTCAACTATCTATACATCGAACTATAATAAGAAGCATACAATTTTCAGTTCATAAGAAACTATAAAAACAAAACCGACAGAATAACGTTCACGAATCTGAACTAATTAGCCCGAAGACCAATCGTCTTTTGTAACAAAAAACTGAAAGACATTGTACACCCATTTACTAATTACTGAAAATCAGAGCACTGCTGAATTTTATGCATTCGGATTATAGCCGATATAAGAAGACAGCACCAGCTGTTCTTTTCATGAATTAGAAATAGTTATATCATAACATCTTTTAGACGACTTTTTTCTGTTGCCTAAGAAACGTTTTTTAGCTTTAGTATACTCTGGGAAACGGAAAGAAATATCGACATATTCTTCCGCATTCTATTGTGCTTCAATAGTGAAGCTCACTGTCAGAATGCAATTTTGAATTTGTGCAATGCGAAGAAAAATGTCGACGTAGTATTATATAGGTCACGAAAAATGCATGTATACAATTATAATAATCAATGGATGATGATAAAGTGGAATAATCATACTGCCTTGAAATATGTTTGCTTCTATCTACTAAAAACACTTTTGATCCTAACTGATTATATTGGTAGCCTCACATTATTACCTTTTTATTAATTCTACAACCAGCTGAGGTAAGGCTCAAGTGTTTGTTATTATATAGGATACATGTCAGTGACTAACTATCTTATTGTCATCATCATAATCACGTAATACTATAAATGATTAATAAATAACTAACACAGCGATAATTACAACTGAGTATAAGTTCACTCACATTCGATAATCGCCGCGGGCAAATAGATAGAAAGAAATACTGATCTATAAGCCTGTGTAACTTCAACAATGCCCCTTTATTTAATCATCAATTAATTTTCATACCAAAATTATATAACACCACAGTTTCAATGTTGATTATTTCATTTTTTTTTTTCTGTTCAACGAATCTCAAATCACATACGTTTCTTCGCAAAGAAATAAATGAAGTATAATTGGTAAATTTCGTACCAATATAGTTGAGAAATATTCTTTTTTTCGATTCTAAAAATTGATATGCACAAAAATTTGATATCAAAACAGGCTGCAAGTTTAATTCGGATAAAGCACAAGAGTGCACAATTAAACGGACTGGAAATTTGTAAATTCGAATCCAAACTCTCTATAAAACCTCGCTTGCACAGTTGAGAATGGTTTCAAAATGCTCAAAGGCTCTATTATTCGTCAAACTCACCTCGAAGCTTCTTACCGAAACGATCATACATTCCTTACCTAAATTGAATCCGATAATTAATATACAAGCACATGAACAATAAGTATAGTGCAAAATTCTAATGGCTTTAGTATTTTTCTTGCAAAGTCAAACGAATTGAAAATCATTCTTATTAATTATACAAATTATATGCATACGTAAAATTAAATGATGTTTTTTAAATATTATAAAACGCATGAACATATTTAAATTAATAACCAATATTATTATACAAATTATTATTAGCTTTTTAAACCAGGGGTGAATACGCATTCCTCTCTTCACTGAATATCACTTCTCATTTATCGGATTTTAGTTCGTTTATTGTAATTTCATCGACATGCTAGAATAAGTAAGTAAAGTAACTGAGTATATCATCGTAAGTTTTCAAAAAATGTACAAATCTATTATTTTCAACAATTTCAATAATTAAGCTCGTACTGTTCTTTCCAATTTTACGTTACTTTCGATCATCATATACGATACCGTCGGTCCCATGATATACTATACACATACACACACTATAAAGGGATGATTCTTAACCCAAGATAAGTTGCAGGAATTCCTACCCCAAAAATTTGAATGAGTTTAAAATTATGTTCACAATCCTATTACAAACTTTGACAAAACATTACCTTATCTAAGAAAAATAATAATGACATAGTGCATGTCTATACAATCAATAATATTCACTGTAATCTCAGTTTAAACTTAAAATCGGTAACAAAATTACAAGATTATAATTAAAGTTGGAACAATATTGCAAACAATTATACGGAATAATAATAAGCAACCACTTCTGGATTAAAAATCACAATTTACGTACGATTATGATTACAAAAAGATATTTCTCAATCGAGATTAGAAAATATTCAATGAGAATATGTTACCAATTGGAAATTATGTAATGCGTTTTCTCTTCCGCTTGATTCAATTCAATTATCGTTTCTATATTTAAAAATTTCCACTACTATCTAAGAAAGTATTCTTTGCATGTCGGAATTAATTTCTCACTATGGCGCCACTTACTGCATTTTGTAAATAATTTACTATTAGTTTTATTCATCAGATTCTTTTTTTATATAGCCAATCATATCTGAGTTACTGATGTCTGATCGCAGACTTCTATTACAAATTCAACTCTCCCAACATCAACAGATAATGTAACAACTATCGGTTGCCTAAAATCTGGAGTTAGGTACTACATTATACTCTCTCATATAAATATTGACCGCTTACCAAACTCTGCCTTATCATTAATCACTACCATCTTGGTTTATGCAAATATATTTCTAGTTTCAATTATATATATGTACATAATTGAATTTCACGAAATGCGTTTTAGAACTTGAAATGCAAGAACAGATCAAATTATAACATTACAACATTTGTTACAAACTTTTTCTTCATATATGATCTACACGTATGAAGTTTAATACTATTGGACCGGATATGATCAAATTTCAATACATTTGTTTCCTTTCGTTGTTAAAATGGGATGACCCACGGCATGATTAATAGATTGCGCGTAAATGGGATAAATAAATACAATTTTTTTTATAACGATTGTCTAATTATAATATGGGATGTCTGCAGTCGAGAACGAATTATAAAATTGTTTAGAATTCTCAATACATAAATGATATACGTACGGCTTGGAAAAAAAAAGCTTAAGCTATTTACCAATATGTTTTAAAAGTCTAAATTAATAGTTACACTAACGTGTTCAATTTATAAATACAGTCACAACTCACAACAATAGGTACAATAATTAAACAGTTATAGTTTCTGGCCAACAAATATTAACAAATCGATATTACTCTGTATAAGAGAGATGGTAGTGTGTAATTTTGAGAAGTAAGGCAGGGATTGGTGACTGATTCGGATAACTGCACTGTCGGGCAGTCTAGTATTTTTTTTTTAATTACACAATACAACTCATACTGATCAAACTTCATTTTCACACTCACGTATTCTTAAACGTCACAAATCCATCAGCTGAACGTTTGTTTATAATTGAATATGTATAGTCTTATAGCATATGTGAGGGGCTCAACAATGTACAATCACTACGTTAACTTCGTACTTCAATTAAATTTGGATAACGCATCAGATATACAAACTCAAACTGGGGTGTAGCTTCCCTTAGGTGTGTAAAACAGTTGTCCACGTATAAGACGCCTACGAATTTCAGATAATAGCAGAGTCTTCTCTTTATTCAGCTTAGTCAGTACTCCTTTATTCTCTTGGGCTCGTCGAGACAAATATGGTAGCACTTCGTCCACAGGTCCATACGGGATATATTTGTATACAGAGTAGCCGGACTGACCTGTAGAAAAATTCATTCTTATTAGACCTATCTTGTCAATATTTTTATTTACAATTTCTCATTGCCCAGACTTTCATCAATATTTGAGTCGTATTCAAGCCTATTTATGATTTTTTCAAAAGCCAATGCACCCAACTATTTGAGCAGTATTTGAGAGTCCTGATATTTTCCACTTATTCGTTACATGGACTATAATATACCCTGAAGTTGTTGTGAAAGGTTTTTTGAAATTCTAGCTTTGTTTAAAATGTTACATAAATTTGCTTACCGAGAGGGAAAGTTACGTAGTCGCACATTCCAAGTAGTTGTCCAAAACAGATCACTTTGTCTTCCGGAGAGATTCCAATTTCTTTCATTCTAGAAACGGAAAAAAGGAATTGATAAACTAAACTTCCAAAGTCTCTAAAAACTATAGTGACCTGGTTCAATGAATAATGAAGCTGATTATTATTATCATTATTAGTATTATTATTATTATAGTCGTTATTCTTGTTACTATAAATGTATTTACTTTTCGATGGCGAATCTCACTGTGTCCTCGTTGTGCGAAGCTACCATTATACCGATTTTGCTTGGATCTTCGCCTTTGTCTTTGTATTGCTTCATCCTACGAAGACATTCCAGGAAAGTTTTATGGTAAGATTCAGTTGTCGCCTCAAAAGTTGGATTAGTGGGATCCGAGTAACCCATTGCAGCTGCTCTTGCTCTTTCCTAAAGAAACGTCAAACGGAATTCCATAATTCGATTCAAGAAACTTGTATAATTAATTATAAGAAAATATTCATATTACTGACCTGTTCGATGTAAGCTCCTCGCACAAGTTTAGCTCCGAAGTAGAAATTCTGTCGCTCAGCTTGTTCAAGATCAGTCTTGACTTCGTTATAGGCCTCTTGCAGATATGTCTGGTATGTGTTGAAGACTATGGCCTAAGAGGTAGACCAGATTGATATTGAATGTTCATTCAATGAAACCTCTGTAATGACACACACTTAATACACCCATTACCCTTAACATAAATTACCTTTTTCGTATTGTACTTGCGCATCATTTCCAGAGTCAGCCTCGATATTGCTGGCTGAAAATATGTCTGCTCGGCATCAATCATTATACGCAAATCCAACTTCTCAGCAACCTGAACATAAAAATAATTACTCGTTTATCATAGGTTCTCATTTTTGACCGTTCATTTGCTCCATAAAACATCGTTTAGTTACTATTTATCGCATGTTCTCCTCAAACTCATAGTATCCAAGTCTGATTCGTACCGACACAATGTTGTTAAGTCTCCGAACCATATTTCTGAACATCTCTTCTTCCTTGGGTGTGAGCTGAGTCATAAGTTTGACCATTTTTCCAGTCTTAATGTCTGGAACTTGGAAGGTCTCGCTCAGTTCATAGTTTTCATCCAGAATACCGCTCCATGGGAATAAGTGAATGACACTGCGAGACAAATAGTCTGCATTATCATCATCGAAAAATTTCTTCATCTGATAAATATGTCTTTATATGATTTTCAAAACACCTAACATGCAGTATACTCGTTAATTTCCCTATAAATAATAATTTAGTAAACAGGTGAATAGATATAAATGTGTTTCAGTATATAGTAATTATTCTAAGATATCAGTTAAGTGATAAAAACAAACACCGAGAACAGAGTAGAAGGATTAATATCTGTTATAGAATATAGTGATTATCTCGAATGTTAATCGGATTGCTAAAACTATGTGAAGCAAATTGAGGATTCTGTTATATAAATATTAATTTCATGCATGAAATTATTACTCAATACATTTATATTTATTTCCTTACTTTCTTTATGTCCGTAGATAGTAGCCGGAAACAAAAAAAATTCCACATTAGACTGGACGTACGATCACAAACGAAAAAAAATATCAACTATGATTTTTGATTTCTTCAAAATATGGCATTTGGCTTAGACGTATAATAACGACACATTTCTATCAACTTTTCACAAAAGAAAACAAATTACATGCTATTAACTGTAGGTATATAATTTGTCGAGGTCAATCAGACATCAATTTTTAGGACGATTTTAAAAATTATCATCGTCCAACTGACGTAGTAGCATACCCTTCCTTATCCGCCTGAATTTTCTCAAGAAACTTTTGTACTGGTACTTCATCTCTAATATGTGCTTCCTCAAATTTTCTTTTGAAGTCATCAGGCTTTGCGTGATGTGCCAGGACAGCTCCTTCCCCTCCAACAACATCGGACATATATTGACGTGCCCGCATGATTACTTCAGAGAGTTGGAGCTACGCAAATACAATGATAAATCAATAGAATGAAAAATAAATCAACAATTCAATTATTATCATCATCATTGCTATCATTTTATATCAATTATGTATTATACTGACCAGAAGTTGAGGGCGACCAAGAGCCGTCAACTTGACAGCAGTAATTCCAGTCCCCATGGAGGCACCTAAAAAAATTACAATGTCTCAAGTTTGAAGCATTTAGAAATTCTAAATAAATCATATCTAATTTGGAAGCGGCGTTTGATTATGGTATTAATCGCTGCTGTATCAAACTGTTCAATTTTTTGACTGGATTTGGGATGGATAGGATTTAGGAGTGCGGAGATTCGGCTTACCAGGATAAGGATTAGCGTCACAATTACGTGCGAAATAGCTATTAGGATATTTCAATTTCAATGTCTTTACTTCATCAGCTGTAATGAAAATAATGCAGAGCATATTACTGGGTTAATATAAGCCACACCATGATCGCTGTATCGTGATCAAGTTGTTAGCCCGGGTGAGTAATCAGAAAGTAATTAGCTAGAAGGCAAGGCAGCTGTTAGAAAGTCAAGCAATAGTTTGATCTAGTAATTTACTTGACTTATACAAAATTAATTGACGCTAAAAATATGTTGAAGATAAATTATATTGGCTAGTGATTTGATAATATATGACAAGAGAAGTAATGACGATGGCCGTAATTAGAAGAGCATGAATCTTGGCAGTGCTACTGACAATGTACGAAAGCTGAGGTTTAAAAATAATCAAAGTGTAACTGGGTCTTGCTCTCTGTCACTTGGCCAACAATATGATATAACACTTATGTGATAATGACTCAAAATGCAGTATACAATGCTAAACATTTATCTCATCACTGCGTATAGATCATACAGTATTAATTGGGAGGACATTGACCTAAGAAGCCTATTATGAGACAGTAATTTTCTCCTGTCTTTTTTAAAATGCTAAGCATTGCTGACTTCGTCCTCAAAGTTAATACTCGTCGTGTTAATGCAGTAAACTTTTTGAGTCATTATTCCCGTTTGACTGTATTATCTTCGCATATTTTATAAATTCAAATTAATTTCAAAAGAGATGAGCAGAGAATCTAAGAAATCTTTTATATTTCAGAAATAGAGAATATTGAGGATGTGAAATTAGGAGCTTCTGACAGAGTAAAATACAAATACGATGTCAAATAATGTAATGATTATGGGAAATGTGCAATATTCAATAAAATCAAAATTCTGAGTATCGCAGAAATTTTTTTGTGAAATTCTCTGATTTATTGTGAAACATATCCATTCGCAGACTCCCTAAGAAATCTGATATTTTGGAAAAAAATCGTTTGGAAAAAAAAATCAAGATCACGAAATATGAATCTCTGGAAAGTTCAGGTTTTCTCTGCTATGCTACAATTTCCAAGTTGTTATAAAAAAAATTCAATCTAATTCAGCATATGTATATCAATTCTTTGATGGATTTCTGCGATTAATTTTGAAATATCCCGATTTCAATCTATAGGATTTATAATCTTCAAGAAATATGGGGCAAATATTAAAAACAATAAATTGAATAACCATAGAAGGCTTTGAATGAAAAAGTTATTTTTGATACTAATTTAATTGCTCACCAGCTACAGCCTCCAAGCATTTGATAAAAACGTCCATATTACGTTCGCAGGACGCTTCGTTGAGGTAAAAGTACGTCCTGGCAGAAGCAACCTTGTACCGACGATCAGCAAACGATTTCTCAACGTGATACTTCTTGATCGTACCTTCCCGTGTCTCATCTCCAGCCTCTGATACTGAAGCCCTGATTAAATACTCAACAATAAGTACTTGATCTCTTATCTATCCTAGTCCTAATCCTAATAATCCTATTGAGAGGTAAATAAAAATATTTATTAATTTTCCGAAAATTAACGAACAAAAAGAGGAAAAAAAATTAAATTCTCTTCGATGTTTAGAGTCGACGAATTTCTACTGATCTGAATTTTCGTTTCATAAGTTTTAGAGATTTTTTTTAGAAATATAATCTCCTTTGCTGTTCATACGTTCGTTTTAATCATGTAGTTATTTTTTTCCCTATACAACATAACAATACTGTGTTACGTAGAATTTTTAAATTCATAAGGAAAACTATAAATTTCCTGAAAATTATCGTATATTTAATATATTGAGGCATAGAAATAATGATATAACTTACTGAACTTCACGCCGTTCAGCTTCTTCCTGAGAAAGATCCTCTTCTACGGAATAGTCGAGGATTGGTTTAACACCAAACTGCCTGAGTCTGTCCAGAACTGGTCTGATTTTTTGTTCATCTTCTCCTGCCACAAAGTGACCATAGAAAGTTGCTTTCATTAGCATTGAGAATAATCTCTCACCCAGCACTGATTTGAAGATTTTCATCAACTGTAACAAAACATGAAATAAAATACCATTAAACACCTCGAAAACCATCATCAAGTCTTGATCATTTTATAATAGTGAAAACCCATATAGATTAATAAAATTCTGGCACCCAGAAAATTATTTTAAGATCCAGGGTCATTCACGTAACGATTATGTCATGAAATTAAAAAATACTCAAACCCGCTAACGATGTTTATTGTTTTCAAAATTCCGAAATTTTCAATCGTCATAATATCATTTAGCCACACGATTTCAATAGCGAAACAATTTCTCATTCGTGGACACCGATGGAATGATATAATGTGTTATTATAGATCGAGCAGAGATATATGTCTTATTTTCAAAGTTACAAATCTATATAATTACACTCGTTACATAGCGTTTTATTTGATTACCTCGAAGTTGTTAACATAATGATTTCTCGGCAATAGTGCGACTGATTGCTTGCTTCTGAAGAATGAGTTACATATTAGAACATAATTTTCGAAATATCGTTCTCGCGATTTACTTCGATCTGATTTTTTCAGAGACAGATAATTGAGTATCTAATAACATATATTATTCACAGCCTCATAGAAGGACACTCTAACGTTAAATAAAATAAAAATTTCGAAGGTTTATTCGCACCTCGCACCGCAATGTAGGGATTTGAAATGTGAACTTTGATATTCAATTCGGAGCAATTCTTCTCTTTCATCACGTCTTCAAGTCCGGATGATATTCTACCTCGAAGTTCTCAAATTTTATTAAAGAGGTAAAAAAGAATCGCTGCTTTAAAGTTTTAAATTAAATTTCGAACTAGGTTACGCTCGCAGTCTCGTGCCTTCGTAAAAATAGTCTGTTTATAATCAAACCTGCGCCTTGTGCTGGACCGGATCATAGGCAAAACAGTATCAAGGTTCTCAAAAGAGTGAAATATGAAAGCTGTTAGTAAATAAGAAAAAAATGTAGCTAAATCGAATTTAACAAACAACGAACAGGAGAAAAGGAATAACAAACCTGCACAATATTTTTGCGATAGGCAACAGAAAGTGGAAAAAAAAATGAGCGAAATGCGATGACCCCTTATTATTCGTACTATATAACTTCGCGGGCTTCGAATAGATGCATATTTAAACGAGGAATCGATGAATTATTCATTTTTCAAGGATTCATTCCAGGACTAAATTCGTACTGGAAGGTACGAAGGAGCCGAGTGACAAGACTTGGAAATGCAGTTTGCGCATGCTACTTTGTTCGGCCATTCGAAGCTGCAACGCATAAACCGGATTGATCCAATTGGCGCAATTGGTACACGTCAAACAAGGAATATCACCGTTCTCTCCCGTTAAATATTCGCCTTTTCGATGGTTTATTGCATCCATTGCATTGCAAAAAAAAACAATTTTCAACTCACTGTTAATTCGCACTCCGAAATTACCAGCCAAAATTGGAGTCAACAATGATACAAAACTAAGAAAAAATCGATTCGATCTACCGATCAATATTTTGAGTTTGAGATTTGAGTTGCCAGAAATAATCTTCTACAGCGATCAATAACTTTGCATCGAATGTTAAGGTCTCGAGTTTTCCTCACGGTTTTGATTTATTTATCTATTTATTTATTTATTTATCTTTGAATCGATTTTTATCGATCTCTCGATCGTCTTCATAATTAGTGATAACCGCGGTATCAAATTTTTGCAAAGATCAACAAGCCTGTTTGGTATTTGGGTCTAGACGAAGAGGGTTCGCGTTCTTCTCTTGGCCTTCCTGCCTACTCGACTCTAGATCATTGGCACACACATTGGCCTTCTTTACACGAGTTACTTTTCTCTAGACGAGAGATCAAGGCGACTGCCATGGGCACCGCAGCACAGATCAACTTCTAGCCTGATGCAGCCTATCTCTGACCTGATAACTGATCATGAGTTATACTCCTTTTAGGATGGATTAAATAGAGCTACTTACGATTGGACCCGAATATGATAGAAATTGAATTGCATCGATTTTTGCGACAGAATTAGGCATATCATACTATGCTGAGTGCAGGCTAGTAACGATAAAATACAGATTTATGAAGGATCGCGGTGTTTTCTTGAATTCTTCATTGCTTTGTGATAAAAACGGAATGGGATTGAAACAGTTATCGAAGTTTCTATAGTTTCTTTAAGTTCTTTGATGCCTTGAACTAAAGTGGTGATATTGATATAGAAGAAATGAATAATATGAAATCGGTAGAAAAGACGATGCGAAAATTCTAAATTGAGGAAGAAATGTAAAGTTGGAAATAGTTTTAGAATTTATAATAAAAAGTGAGCAGACACCGATGGGTCGCGGATTCTTGGGAAAAAGAACCGGAAGATTTACCTACGAGACGGTTTGGTCTATTTGAATCAATTTCGACGTCTCGATATGAAATGTATTTTGAGAACCGATACGATTCGAGCCAGCAGCTTTGAACACTTGTAGTTTCTGTAGTTTTGAAACGTGTTCCGTATCACAAATAGCCCTGAAACTTGGTTCGGCATACCAAATTCCTAAACGTTTGCAAATGCAAATCAAGAACGTCAAAAGAGGTGCTCTGGGTTCTCATGGGTTGCGTAACGAACCCAGTAGAAGTAGTAAAAAAAAAGAAATTGTCTAAAAATTGTTATTATAAATTGATGTGAAATTTAATAAATAAAAATAACGAACAATTATTACTTCGATTTATAAACGAGTATTAATTATTATTTGAATAAAAGATCGGTAGACGTATTGCTCGTAATCGATATGAGAACGTGACAAACAAGCCCATCAATTTTCTGTCCGATGCAAGTATAAGTTTAAGAGAAAAAAAAAAGGGAAAAAAAAGAAAAACTAAATTACAAAAGTATGTAGAAAGAACAAAGAAAACTGCAGCAATTTTACGATTGCGTGATACACGCTATCGTAAATATTGTAGAACTATTGGCTAAAGATTATTACAGGTGGTATTTTAAATTCACATACGTAGTTGTATGGATCAGTTTATACCTAAATATGTATACGAAATGTGTAAAATAAAGTCGAGTTCTCGTTGCGCAAAATTATCGTTTCAACATTAGTTTGCATAATACAAACGAGGATTGTGTCAAGGAGAAAAAAACTAATTTTTTTGTTCGCTAATGAAGGAACGTGAGAAAAGACTGGGTACCGTCAATTTTTAAATCATAAGAGACGAATAAAATTGTCCCAAATCAGATTTCATTGAATTCATACCTCGTCGAATTTCAATGACATTCTGAAGCCTGAGTACGTCACCTTATTTGTTTTTTTCCTACGTACCCCTGATAGAGTGCTAATTGTATCGAAGCCTGAAATAAGACGGAACTAACGTTTGAAAATAATTAAAACGCGGTTCGACGAACTGATTTATTTCAAAGGATTCATCCGTATACATCCCTCCATATCGATTGGTTATATACGCTTTGTTAGTTTTGGACAAACCAATTTCAAATAGGATTTAATGAGGAAAAAATGAAACAGATTCTGTTCCAAGCTACCTTGTGTCAAAATTTCCAAGGTCGATACCTTTTTTTCTAACAAAATCGGCAATATCAAAAAAATATTATCAAAATAATATCAAAGTTTTCATCGTTTTTTTCGTTTTTTTTATGATCAAAACGGCCGATTATACAAGTTTAAATCTGTTAGCTCTGATTGCTAATCAGAGTCAACAGAATTCAGGGTATATTCTGTCTCGAAACCATCCCAACGAGGAAAATATCAAAAAAGGAAGAATATATTTTTTTAGAGCGCATAGAAAGACATTTTCACCGATTTTTTCGACAAAATATATAAATTTAGGTGCATAGAGTGCGAGTCTATCTATCAACAGAAGTTGTGAAGCAAGGCCGGCCTCATCTTACCTTGAAAACGAGTTGAAAATTTGCGAATGTATACGAAGAGCGTTATAGACTTGTTATATAATAAATCCTTGACCGATCTGTACTTCAGTATTTCCCCAACAATGTAACTTCGGAGTGCGGTTTACAAAAAAAAATGCCTCTGTTTTCTAATTTTTTGTAAAATGATTAACGTGCAGAAATACGCTCCTTCGTTTTTCTAGAATAATGAATAAGAGAATCTATAGTATACACCATATCATCTTAATTTCCTGAAAGGTGTTTGTTGTACCAAATGTTTAAAGCCGGTCTTGTCCAATTCCAGAGAGTGTCTCAAATTCGACCCCACGAAATCATACGTGAAATATTTTATTTATACCATCGCCAAGTATTCCTATAAAAATTTCAAAAGTCACGGTTCACTCTCGATATATTTTTGAAAGCGATACCTAAACGAAAATAAATTTTTCAATCCCCGTAGCTATATATCATTTCGAAACGGTACTTGTTATGTGAAAAGTATAATACGGCGAAACGGTGATTATGAATCTTAAAGGCTTTCACTTACGGAGTAGAAATATACAATTTTACCAAATTTTCTCTCATCTTCATGGTCAGTCGGCACTTCGTTAATCGCAAGCAATCGACGCTAACAATAAACCCTGATTCGTGCAAATTACTCGGCCTACTTCATCCCGGTAAAGCCTTGCGAGTCTTATTGTTATAGGTAGATAAAATTGACCGCAAGGAAATTAGACCCTTAAATCCTACGAGGCTCCCTTTAAGAGGATTACAATTTAAAAGTCGATCCAGTAATCTACACCATGTCAATATGTTTGAGGTTTTAGGATGAACCAGCGATAACAGAAGGTGCAATCAGCTGATCCCTCTTCGAAACTCTCTGTTTTATTTTTTACATTTTTTATATGAACCTTCAGACTCAAAGTTAAACGTAAAATAATTAACGAATTCCATTCACAATACGATCTCTACTTCTTTCGATAATTCGGTCCGTGCATTGTTCGCGTATTCGTTAAAGAACAGAGAAATTGAAAAACTGAGAGGAAATATAATTAAAATACATCTGCGAAATGAATTCGCATTTTTAAATTCGTAAGAAATTGAAATGATTTTTATACCACGTTACATATGTGTATGTAGGATAATTACAGTTTTTTCGAAGTTTTATAGACACACAAGTGTCATCAATCGTGGAGATTATTATCCATTTACCTACCTGCGCGTACTTGACCTGAGTTTGCCTTAAGTACATATAGACATACCGATAAAACATGAAATTGAATAATGTTTAATCTATCTGGTCAATATTTGCTCAATTCCACTTATCTTCTTTCAAACAATTGTTGCAGGGAGCGATCTCAAGTACTGCGATTAACTACAGAATCAATCGCAACCGCGTATATCCATCTATATAATACCAGTACCTATAAATTCTCGTTATTATCTTCGAAAGAAGACAATCTGCGACAGGAAATCGAATTTTGACTAAAACTTTGACCACAAGATTTCCCAAAGTTCGTTTCATCTCATTTTTATCAGAAATATTTAGAAAACAAATCGGTAGCTAATTGACTTGAATTGTTTATATAGATAAGGGTGATGGTAATCGTTATTTGGGGTATGAACGAATTTTTGTGCGGAAGTCCCCCGAATCAGCTTCAAAAAGACAAAAGTTTTTGGGAAAAGCATCATTATCGTGTTTAATTTTCAATTGTCGATACGATATTTTGTCAAATCGAGAAAAAAGTCAGATTCAGATGTTATAAAATGAATATAGAATCCCTCATAAGTGATTCCAATGATTTTCCCAAATAGTAGCATCGATAAACGCTGATCTCTCACAATTACAGATCCCGCAATTACAGGATTTATATGCGTATGTATATACATAGCTACTTATCATTGTCAATATAGTATATACCTACCAAGGTACTATCAGTGCTGCAGGCGCGTGCCTTGGACAGATTTATCTCCTTGATAATAGGTCAAAGACTCGCAACTGCAGCATTTCAGGGATAATTACGTAAGAGCAGTTCCTCGTTTACGTCACGTGCATATATATATGTATATATCCGATAAACATTTATCGCTCTCGAGTGAATCAACTAATGTACTCAACTATAACTCGTCGTGATTATTAAATAATAGTAAACATTGATTTGCCCACGCACGTGGTATATACGTCGGATATAATACTTGGAGACATTTGAACTTCGTACTATTACAGTAATTGAAATTCTCAGGATTAGTCAATCATTTTGTTCGTTTATTTTTTTTCCTTTGCCTTTTTCTAATATACTGAGATTTCGAAACCTTGGCACGATTTTATCAGCCTTAGAAATAGCTGGAGATTTGAATGTCCTTGGCTTCCGGCGTTTTACCAAAAACTCGATACTCGTATAATAAATAGAAATGGATACTTAGATCTACGATATTGGGGTATGAAAATCGTTTAGTTGAAAAGAAAAAAGGGGTTTTGAACATGTACACAGATATTTCCTCCCTTGAGAAAAATGTCGAAAAAATGATGGAGGCATATAAATTTTAGAAAAATTTACACGGTGTCTGTATATTGAATAACGAAAGTCGTAACACTGTTCAAATTCGTTATATAATAAATATCTACCAGACGTTGAAGGCCGAAAAATAAAACGAAAAAAAATAATTCTACACGTGCACAGAAGTCAAGGTGATAAAAAGTAGCGACATAGAAATGAATTACAGGAATAAACGTTACGATACGTTGTTAAACGAGCGTTAATTCGGAGTCGAAAATCTCTCCTGACACTTATAATATATTCTAAACTCGATATAAACTATTCTCGACAAATAATATATACGAATATATTTTGATTATTGATTTTTTTCACAAACGATACAAAATTCGTAGGTATAAAAAGCAACGTGGCTTTGCACTCGCCATATACATATATGTAAGATTCGCGTTATAATCAGACGTCAGTCAGCGAAATACGTGTACTCGTTTCGTGTGTGCGATGTGTAGATATAATAGGCGAGTATGTATATGGTGCGCAAACAAAAATTAGATTTATTTGAGATAGCAGAGCCTTGACCGATTTGATATAGAATATAAAGGTGGGTCTATATTCAAGAAAACTAGAATCCACGTTATTTCTTCAATAGCCGAATAAATACCGAGCGAATTTTACCGGCTTTTTCCTAAATTAAGTAAAAATGAAAGAAACTGACTTACATTTTTTCATCCTCGTAGAAAAAATTGTCGAGAATTCCACTCGGCTCATGAATTGTAAATTAGGACTCGTTCAAGATCGGGGTAAACGGAAAAGAAATAAGAAAAAAACGCATTTCAATTTTTTACCGTTTTTATTTTTGTTTCCGAGGTCTGTGGGCGCGACGCGAAGGTATTACCTAAATCCTGTTCTGATGCGGCACGTGGAAAGGGGCAAATTACATGGGTATCAGGTTCGGCAACTCCAAATATCTTTTAACCGGTTTTATAATTCTACACGACACAGAGCACCGCTCAGCTAACAATAAGAACCGCTGTATAAGACACGTTGGTAGATAATCTCAAGGCCGACAAGTCGCCATCCGGAGACCGGCCATCGGCTTCCCGGTACTCCGGCAACTCACTTTCCTCATGATTCCACATTGATTTATTTCACAGCTTTTATGCATCTCTGCGATACATATACCATAGATACATACACACACACACTGCGGCTAATATATGTACACGTAAACGTTCTTACTCATTTATACGTCACAATTCATTCATCTCTTTAATTTGTCAAAGATATGCGGTGCATATATACATATGATGAATCCTGCATTGAATTGCATTTGCGTTCTTCAGAATGAAATCTCATTGATAATTTAACGCAGTGTGTACGTACGTATGTGCATAAGAAAAGTTGGGAAACACTGAGAATGGTGAGTATCCTTTCGCTGACGATATATCGCGTGTCTAATGGCATAAGATTGCAAGTACCAAAATTTTAGGCGATTTTTGTCACATATGAAGTCGTATAATTTCTCTTCAGGCCGTAATTCATTATGAAAATGATGAAAACGCCGAAATAACTCTGAATTAGGAATTTGAAAACCTTGAAGCGAAAGATCGCATGTGTTCCGCTTTTCAGGTTCTCCGTTTTGTTAATTTTAACTTTTTTCTCTGTCAATATTTTAAGAATTAGTCATTTTTTTAAAAAGTTTTATCCAAAATTTGTATGCTCTTACTTTAATAAATGACAGAAAGTCGTGTAAAATCGCTTATACGATCTTTAAGAATTAGTTGACGTTCTTTTATCCGGCCAATTTTCAATTTCAACGTTTTTGAACATATTTTGAGACTTTTTGCCTAAATACACAGGGAAAAAAAAATTGATACGTTAAGATTCATCCCGTGGTTTAATTGTCCGAACTATACAGCTGCGTTCTAGTATATGACTACAAGTATATTTTATATATATAGGGAACGATAATGGGTTACGTAAAAGTGTTCTTATTGTCATAAATGGTATGTACCAGAAAGGTAGGTATGTAGTAAGTACTGAGACGACAGTGTGTACGGAGACCTTATAAAGACAGAAATAGCAAAAAGAAGGAAATAAAAGAAAGAGAGAAAAAGAGACGTAGCTAATTACTCGAGAGAAACACTGAGCAAACAAGCTAGAGTCTATACAGACAATTGTATATACATACGTATGTATACGTATGGTCGAATATACGACCCGATCTGATCTTATTTCAACCTTGCGGACGCAATACTTAGAATAAGAAAGATTTCATCCACTATCGAATGGAAAAAGAATTATTTTTCAAAAAGGTTTCAGTCCCCGAAAAATCTTTCCATGATTTTTCCATAATTTTATTTCAAACGGTGACTTGTGAATCATTTCTCATGTAATTATTGAGCTAAGCTGCTTTATTTCCCAGTTACTGATTGAGAGTGAAGTGATAGATAGAAGCTGCAATTTATCGGTCTTCATACGTTATTTTCCGGACGATATCTGTATGCAAAATATTAAATCGGAGTTTCTTGAATTTAAAGAAAATTTCAAAAAACCTTGTAACTCGTATTCTTTCATAAAAAGTTTTCTAATTCCAGAACAAAATGTTTTCGAACGTTGGATCTAGTTCGTTAGATACCTACGCGTGTATATTGATTCTCTTAAATATCTGCTTCAACAATTTCCGATATTTTCAGATCCAGCTGTTCGATCAGATGAAATATAATTTTTGAGGAAATTTCGATCCACCAGAATAACTGTTATTCAAAGATATTCATTATCGACATAATTATTTCTTCAATTTTTTCCCTTTATTAAACGGGGAACATCGATCTTCATCAAAACGTAACGAACATATATGTACCTACTCTCATGTGTATAAATATACCTACGTACTCTGCTCTACAGAAATACGTTCTAAAACTGTTGCCTCCGTCTGGCTGTGACAAGCCGTAGCTCTAGCTCTAACTATTTCAAATTCTAGTCTTACTTTGGCTTAGGCTAATACGTCGCGAATATCTCGTACGTTCGTTCCGCAAGATACGTTTGGTAGTACAGCTGTGAAAACGTGTCACATTATTCCAGTATTTGTTTTTACGATATTTTTTTGACAAACTAATAATAGTTCTGATCAACCGTATCACCAGATTTTAAGGAACATTCTTTCACGCATAATTATTACCGATGTGAGAATTCTACACTTCACCCATCGGAATGTACGAAAATTAAGTCTATGCGCTTCGCTCGCGAGTCAAAAATTAAATGGATCAAACGAATCCAATAATTCAATCGATTCCAGAACGAAAATTCCAACGAAATGTACAAATAATGAATTCAATAATTTTTATCAATGATTATCGGGATTATCCTAGCTTCTGTTTATCATTGGAATTAGATTCCTCAAGAGTCTTTCCGAAAACCGAATACAGACGATCGAAGAGCAGTTTAGAAAAGAAATTTATCCATTTTTCTGTACGGAATTATCAATTTTTCGAAATTTTCATGAACGTAAAATAAATTCTAAATCTTAATTGAAAATCTTCTTCTTCAATAGTTTACAGTGATTCAGATTCTAAAATGTCCGTAATCTTCCAATTAGCTGCAGTAATAAAATGAATGATTACTTTTTCATGAATCATAAGAAGTGAGAAATCGCAGATAATTTTTTTGCCCAACTCAAAGCCGTGTTCCATTAAACGGTTCAGATCCATGCGTATTCGTTGCAGTAATCTGCAGCGACCCGAAAGATTGGAGTTCGTCGTAATCGCCGAGGATTTCGAGTAATTAAAATGAATTCCGAGACCGAGAAGAGAGGTGGGAAAAATGACGAGATTCTTCGGCACTGTCACTATAACTGAACATTCGACACGCGTGTAACACGAGCCGGGGATTAAATGGCGAATGTAAAGACGGGCGCGGTTTATTGTTATAATTAGCGATACATGTCACAGAGGAATGTCAATCTCGATATAATTTGAATAGACGAGTTCAGTAACGTCGAATTTTTACCTGAAGTCCAGAGAATTCGCCAATTGTTTCCCACAACGAAATTATATTATGTTCCCTCCAATCCCAAGTGGATAAAGTGTGGATTGACGATAAAAATTAGAATATTCATGGGTTTGAAGTTTTTGAAGAAATATAGAATTTAGACATTTTTATTTATTAATTCTTTTAACTCTTGAAGAAAGAAGAATCATTTTTTCAGTGATATTCAAATAAAGATGTGAATTTATATTCTAGATTTTGTTTTTTCTTCTTCAGCAAACCTGTAAATGCACTGTATGATATTATTACAGGTGTGGTATAAGAGCTCTCTAGGATCGATGGGTTATTCTTCTAGTATCGTAGAATAGTCTAAGAAATAAATATACATAAATAAAATAAATAGGAGCCGGGTTGGAGCACCGAATTTTCAAAGTTCCGAAAACCGTCGAAATTACGAATTCGTATGAGACGATTTCGAATTTTCAGAAACGTCGAAGTTAACGTCGAAATGCAGACAGCTCAAAACTCTGAAAGTCCAGACCCCAGGAAGCCGAAAAATCCAAAAATTTCGGTCAATTTCTCAGGATGTGAAGACAAAAGATAGTTCATTCTGATAGGGACGCTCTTTACGGAAACCCATTTTATCTAATTCAATCGATAACTTCATGATGTCATAAATAATCGATAGAATTTTGAAACTTTTTTCCCAAAAAGTAAATTTCAAGACGATTAATTTGACCACTTATGGGTTTCGATACGATCAATACAGCCCGAGCTATCGAACACTGAACGAATACACGCGTGAGTTTCGAGTTTCGGAGTTTTTGCCAATTTCTGATCTTTAGCATTCGGAATTTTGAACCTCGGGTGTTCCTCGTGTCAAAGTTTTTCGAATCGGCTATATAAACTATCGGAGAAATATCCTTTCTGAAAACTGGGAGTAGGCAATATTAAAATTCGGAATGTTTCCCGTTCGAGACTTTGAAAGTACAAAACTTTAACCTGGCCTCTATAAATGGAAGCTTAAAACCATTTTTTCTCTATTTATACGTATACTAGCCTACATATCTACGTTCGCGTGTCGCTGATAAGACTGGTAACCGGAAGTGGGTAAAATCCGAAATAGATTAAAGGGTCTACGTCATTCGATAAGATTAATTCATCTCCTTAAAAACGGTCAATTATTCAGAAAATAAGTAGAAAACTAGAACTCATAAAACACTATTAACAGTCGTAAGCATAACAAGCATAAGTCGCACTGATATTGAGTGACCTGACCCTCCTAATGCCAATTTAATTATCTGATGATCGGCTAATAATTTTATTACGTGTATCAAACGGTGATAAATAAACCTACGATTTGATACGAAATGTAAGAAAAAAAGAAAAAAATAAGAAATATTTTATTAGATTCTTGGTGCATTTATACCCAGAGTGCATTGCACGCCAAGCCCGGCAGCGGTCTGTCCTACACTCCTACTGGGACTTGAATAATCAATAAGTTCATCCACTACTGCAGTAGCGTAGCCTTCTCTGCAGTCGAATTACCAATATTATATTTTCTGGGTAATAACAGGTAGTTATCTACAGTCAAATATGATGGAATCAATTTTCAGGTCAGATATACGGTAATTAATTATCAATTGATAATACCTGCGAGCTAGCTAGCGGAGAGACGGCAAAGTATCTTGCACATACGAAAATATATAGACCGAGGTAATAGGGTCATTTTCTATCCCGAGTAAACGCGTTTTTAAATTTTATTGCAGTCAGATCAAAGTTTAGAGTAAAAGTTGAATCGATTTCTTATCGTACCATTAGATATATCGCGAAATTTTATTACCTAACTTCGCATTTCGAATGATAGTCAAATTTTGAGTAACTATAACGATAAATTTCAACCGTGGTTTCGTGGACCATTATAATTGCGGTTTTATGAGTCTCGAGTCGATGGCTTTAAGAATTCTCGGCCGTATCATCACCTTGAAATTTTAATTCAAGCGTATAGAAATACCAAATCGAGTCTTTTAGAACGCATGTTTCAGATACACCAAAATGAATACCGCGACATGTTACATCGCATTCAATTCGATTCATTTCCATCGACTATATACATATATTCTTAAATTGAACATTTCGATGCAAATTTCACATTCGTATTTTCTCTAATCAATAAATCTATTTGATATCTCAAAAAATTCTTATTCTATGTCTATTATATTCATATGTTTGCGAAGCGGCGATTATGAGACCCGTACTTTAATTTAGTCTACTCTCTCAGCTAGGTATAGCTTGCGGTAAGGATGGCATTCAGAATTAACTTTAGCCTGGCGGTAGAGTCAAAGATGGTTTCGATAGTGACTGACGACTGCAACTGTTACGTATAAGAGCATCGCAATTCGTCCTCATTGCAAATATCTAGAATAACGTAATTTAGGAATAAATTAGAATGGTCGTTATTTGGGATCTGAACCCCAGGATCAGTTCCAAATAAATGAAAAGGAACCCCATGATTAATTCAAATTTATTTTAATATTTTCCCCCAAATAGTAGCAGCAATGCCCACTAATTTCCTACAATTGCAGATTCTTTTGCGAATAACTCGTCCCGCGATGAAATATTTATTGAAAGTAAAGCAAAAACGTACATGCATTTCAAATGAAAAATTTTATCTTCTGTGGCCAAGGGTCAAACATTGAAATAAATATTTGAATTGATTACAGGGCTTCTTTTTATTTATTCAAAGCCGATTTTATTGGAGGGTGGCCGGACAAAAATTTGTTCAGATCCCAAATAACGACCACCTTAATATTGAATATGGTATCATCACTTAATTATTTCGCTTTCAAAGCTTGGTAATGCATAATGCTTATATCCGATCATATACACGTATAGGATATACGTGTAGGATATACGTGTATATAGGAATCCTTAAATCCTGGGGATCGTTAAACAGATAATCTAGCAACCTTCAAGAGGATTAGAGAATATGTGTACAGGTACGCGTGTGTTTTACATCATCAACTGGAATTAGTGACGTAATATAAATTCTCGGTACATATACCTCTCTATGAATGCATATGAAAGATGAGTTATTATACATACTTTGTTTATAATAGTACAACTGACCTCGCTAAAATAACGAACGTGATCATTTGAATATACCTAAGCAATATCGAACTTGTCAGACAAGAAAATAAAAATTTGGTGTAAATACTGTTTTTATGTATTTTTTTTCTCTTTAAATTTTTTATCTATTACATAATCTAGTTCGACGAATCGATTTTGAGCTGCAGCTGGTTAAAAACTGTACATACATATATGCGTGTATGTGTATAATACCGAGGTTCAAACTAGTATAGAACACGTATTGTACTAGATATGCGGTTATACAACTCAGAGCCTATAAGGCAGCGTATCGCCGGTTGGAAAAATTCAAAAAATTTCATACGATTTGGCTATTTCCCCATTTATTTTCGCAGCGTATACGTATACACATATATTAACTCTTGAAAATTAACTTTATACTCATATTGTTATATATAATCTGCTGTGAGTCGACAGAAATTTAAAAAAAAATTATAATTCAGGAAAATCTGCAGTGTGCGATTCAGAATGAATAATTTTTGACTATTGATTTATAGTATATGGAATCGATCGATAGATCACTTGCTGCAATCCTCTGATTCAAACGATTGAAAATAATTTTCGAATCATTAGAAATGATTTTAAAAATCGAATGAAATTAATGTTCATCAGCATAAATAAAATGTTTTTTCTTCTTCCGTTCGAATTCGTATGAAAAATGCATGATAAACTTTATTTCCGCGAGACTTGGGACACCGATATGGCTATAGGTATATAGATACTACAGGGTACTTTACCCTCATCTCGATAATAATGGTCAGTTACGCAAGGAAGGAATTGGCACAATGTAGTTCGGTCGTTCCTCACCATGCTCGAAACTACACGATTATCTATTTATAATAGATAATAAATATAATAAATATCGAAAAGCCTTTACGGAAACCCATTTTATCTAATTCAATCGGTAACTCCATGATGTCATAAATAATTTTTGAAAAGATTTTTCCGAAAAGTAAATCTCAATACGATTAATTTGACTACCTATTGGTTTTGATTCGATCAACACAGCCTGATTTATTAAACACTGAATGAATACATGCTTAAATTTCAAGTTTCGAAGTTTTATGGCCTTTCGGATCTTTAGCTTCGGAATTTTAAACTTTTATATGCTTTATAGGTTTATAGTTTGGTTGGATAGATTTTCCTGTGTCTAGCTAAAGTCTTGCATATTTTTCCTAAAACTTTAAATATATTAACTCAAACCCTGGGCATCAGAAGAGAAACGATTTTCAGAAGAAAATATCAGAGATATCTGTACTACTGCAGTACATGTATGTAATTCGAAGGTTGCAGTTGCTCGCAGTCTTTCCTGCGGCTAGACCAGCATTGAATAAACCTGATACCTCGTACCCGTAGCTATAGTATTTCATTCGAACCTAAACTATATAAATAATTGAATATATAAGAAACGATTGGGAAAAATATTTCAACAACAAAAAATTACGATACAAGTTCCACAATCCTTCGGACAAAAATGAAACAAATCAACTGCAAAAAAAAAATGTTGGGCAAAAAAAAATAGAAACTAGTAGGTATATGTCGAATGCTGCCGCGTACATATACCTATATACCTAGATACCTATATACATACACGACACACTTTACCAGCGCGATATTGATTTCAGTATGCTGTACAGTGCAACGTCGTCGTGCTGCAGGCCTAGACGTGAATTCTATTCTACGGAGTTGGCGGTGCACCGAAGTGAACTCCCCCTCCTCTCTTACTACTTCCGCAAGTTATGTAAGAGTTACGATTTTCTAGGGTTTTTTTGTATTTTATATTTATGTTATGTAATTTTCATCATTACTTTTAGAGTAAATCCCTCGATTTTACCTTACGACGCTCTAATTTTCATTTGTGGGTATAATAATATAGTTCGATATATCTTTCTGTGAGCTAGTAAAAATATTGATTAAACAGAACGAAAACATGTATCAATCGTTTGTAGTTTGTAGGCTTGGAAGAAATTTCTAATCTTTACTTTGCGGAAGGCCAGTCCGAGCTACCCTGACCTTTACAATTCAATCTAGACGAATACCTACCCTGTGAGATACGATGTCTGAATGCTCATGAATATCAAATAATATCGATGCAGAATTCGGTCTTCTTGATACGTGCGTAAATTCTTCTACATTATTAATGAATTCATCACGAATGTATTGCCTATCAGTCTATCGATAAAATATATGCTATAGACTAGATATTTACTTTTGAATTTAAATACTACGAAAAAGACAGAAAGATTCATAATCTTCAACAGGATTAAGAAAACCGAAAGCCTAGCCGCACCTAAAGTGCATACATGCATAACATATAATGTAACCGCTAGTTCGGAATTTAAAGATGGCATTAACTCCAAGAAGCTGCGAACTCTAAAAGCGGAGCAATAAAAGGCTTCAAACTTTAATCTGATAGGACTGTCAGTCTGAGAGAGGAATTCCCGTTATTATGTATACAATAAATTACATATTGTCGAAACTCCGGAACCATGCAAAAAATAAGCTTATATTATTATAACGTCCCGTTGTACTGTAACGATTGATAATAAATACGTCTTTAATTCAATAGAGGAAGAAAAAAAAAGGAGTTATTATTATTATTGTAAAAGTCGTCAGAAAGGATATAAGAAAGGAGTAAATAACGCGAAAATCATTATCACCAAGCGACTGTACATACCTTATGTATACATAAACCGTGAATGCAGCGTGTGCTATCTATCTCGATCTATACTTTAATTTCTACCTTCGCTAACAATAAGCTACCCGGCGTTGAACGCGTTAAGCGGATTCATTTTGGGGTTATATACCTACGTAAGGAATATAAATGAACGAGTAATTGAGTAAATCCGTAAGAATAAATTCGTACAATATAATATTTCCGTATATTAAAGTGGCCGGAATCATTCATGCGATCTATACGGAACCGGAAACCAATAAACTCTAACGTACGGATATAGAAGGCTGTAGTATAGACACGTTAGCAATTTTTTTAAGGTAAAATTTGACCGTCGAGAAGTAGTAGCGTAATTATTATGTAGTTTGCGAGGTTATACTCACGACAAGGTGAGAACTTACCTTCATGTTGTTTTCGACGATAAATTCTATGGAACATATTTGGAAGACGATGTAAGCTCGGACAAGATCCCCGTTAGTTTTACTTTTGAATGAAGCTATGGGGTCGTTGAATTTTAGGTCGAGAGGGTCAATTTGCCTTGGAACGGGTTTTATCGTCTCGCCGCCTCCACCGCCGCCGCTACCACCGCCGCTGCCAGTCGACGCCGCTGATGTATTTGTTCTTACTATGATACTGTCAAAATCGCGTTTTTCCGAAACTTGTAAAAGCTGGGCCGCTGGACGGGAGATATTTTCTAAAATACTTAGGGGCACCGGGAGCGGCAGGGTTCTTCCGAATTTAGATCCGGCACAACACCTTGGTACCGACCTCAGAAACGCCATAATTAATTATTGATATATTTATACGTTATTTAATCCTTTTATTAAACAGGTATGCCCGGATTATACGACTTTAAAAGCCTCCGAAGATATCTGCCTATCTCACTTAGCAAGGTTTTTTAACTGTTACGTTTTATTGATATTATTTTTAATTTTAAACACAGCTTTTCGAATTGACCGACGGGGGTGAACCAACCTGTCGCGACCGAGATCGGAGGCCCCAATAGCGGCGGCCCGCAAAAACCAGACAGGAATCGTCAAATACGTTGCGCGCACACTGACGCAGTAGTCAAGCGCGCTTGGCTCAAGTGTCAGATGAAATAGTCACCCATATTAACGAGAATCATTTTAAATAATTTTTTTAATACCTTTATAAATTTTGAACACTTTTTTTCTATCATCTTATGTCATAATTATCCTCGAAATATATATTTCAATTGTCACACGTTGCTCCGGTATACTATCAACGATTTCATTGGTCCACGGTGGAGGTGTGTTCTACCCACGACTTTTCATTGGTTCAAATTCAGATATTAGTTCTGTCACATGCCGGCGTGACGCGTGGTATTTTCTATTTACTTTCGTATCTTCAAATAGGATACAAAAACTAGAGACATATTTTTTGTAATCTATTTTACTTGTGACATTCTTAAACCGTAAAAGTTCGAGTATTCTTAATCATAAACACTTCATTCACTATCATCTATCAGTTCAAAAAACAAACTGTGGTTTAAAAACTAGTCTTTCGTATAGAAACGTAGCATAACCTATACATTTTTTATACATTCTATAAATTTATTTATTTATGGAAAACGTTCTTTATGTTTCTTTTTTTTAGTTATTCAGAATAAAAGTTACCACATCGCCAATTGTCCCTGAACACTGTTGTCTAAAACTATTTTTCTAGATATAACCTAAAAACCTTTCTCTTCGTAATAAATTTCGCCATACCTATTTCGAAGCTTCGTAATTCATTCTCCTCAAATCGTACGTTAATTTTATGCAATTTGATTCCTGAACGAGCAGTTGCTGTCGAAAATGGAGGCACAAGTTCATGTCGTAGTTTACTCCATAAATAATTACATTTTCGATAATTTGATTATCGCACAGGACGGTGTTACGAATTATAAAAAATACTGTGAAAGGCTTGATAATCAACCGCGAGAAACAGCCCGGGAGAATTATTTAAAAAATAACTCAGACTGTATACGTTTAAAATTGAATCGTCGAGGCATAAATGCATATCTAGTATCAGTATACATTTACACTTTAAAAAGATCCAGCGATTATCGTCAAGCGGCATTAAAAACACTGCTAGAATTGACTCGATCAAAAATACCCCAAGATAAACACGGCGTAATTTATATAAGGCTAAAAATGCCTAGATACCAATCCCTCGGTTATAAATGGCAAGTATTCACAGGTTTCAAAATTTTTCCATTCTAATCTCAACTTGAAATTGTTTTCAGGAATGAAAGAGTAACCCAAATGGCTTTGGAACGAAGAGAACTTGATCATGCCATGTCTTGGTTGTCTACTCTTGGAGGAGGATTCTCTGCTCTCGGAGAAACCTTTGAACATTGCGTAAGAAGTTCAGGATTTTTGTTTAAGGGCCTAAATATACTTCGAACTTCGTTTTTCCTAGCAACTTTGAAAGAGAAATCGGAAAACAATGAAATTTAGGCTTGATGCGGGTTCAAGATCAATCAGCTTCCCGAAATTTCGTATGAATATAAATTTTGTATAAAACTCTGAAGGGGAAAAGAATTTAACCTTGCCCCTCATTGATTAGTAAGTAATAAAATCGTTGTAGTATGTACCTATTCCGCAGGCTGAGATGGCTGGGAAAATATCAGTGAGTCAACTTCAGCTGGCACTCCGTTTAGGAGATCCTCTTTTGGTAGCTAGATGCAAGTTATGGGCTGCATTGAGTTTGCTCCAACGCGGGTATCTGGAAGTGGCGAGGGACACAGTTAGAGAGAACTATCGTTTAGCTGTAAAAGAAAAAGATGTTCGACTGCAAAATATGTGCAAAGGAGTCTGGGCCAAACTTCAATACACTTATAAAATGAAGAAACAATTAAAAACATCCTAGTACATGCGTGTGATGGTGGAAATGAAGTACCGACCGAATAACTTGTATATTTTTTGTAAATAAACTAGTCATGAAAAACAACCAGCAGAGTCAATATTCCATATTTGTTAAATTCGGTACTTTATTTTTATTCCCATAGCTTATGAAGTATCATCTCTTGAGATTACTATCTGTATTCAAAATGTAAATATAACAAAATTTGAAAAATAAACTGATGTTTTTTATTTCAAACCTGATATCAATTAAGCGAATATTGATCTTGTTGAAAATGGAAAATTTCATTAATCAGTATTACCTTTAGGAGCAATTGAAAATTATTACCTACTTTTGACTAAAGATAATATATGGCTGATGAAACTTTATTGAAAACAAAATAATTCTACAAATTGTTTTAACGATTAACACAATACAACACAACACTTTGATGATATACAAGAAAATTTGGTAGCTTTATAGTAAGTAAATTAAATCATTTCTATCGCATCCTCCTTTCAGGATTTTATGATTTCCTAACTGGCAATAATTGCTCAACTATAATATACATGATCGTATAAAATATTAAAATCAAAATTTGGTTTCAATTTCTGATTGCAGCGTTAGCTTGTATGCTTAATATAATAGAATATATTACATTCTGTTGTGGCGTAAATAACAATGATTAATCATAATATGTAGTTCGCATTTTATCATTTGGTTCATTCATATCTTTATTGCATTGAGTCTTGAATATTCATCTCAAGTACAAAATGCAGCATGCAACACCACGGGCGATGGCACAGATCATAAATAGATAGTCTTGATTCAAAATAGTCGAAATATACTTGCATTTATCTAATATTTATCTGAAAATCATTTCTTGTATTTTAATCTTTGTTCCTTTGATCTTTAGAGAATCAACGTTCAATGATTCTGACAAATACCTATTAATCAATAATTGATTTGTCGATTTAGTGGTCAATTGGTAAAGCGGAAATAATTTAATTATTATTAGATCTTATCATTTTTAAACTAGGTGTGTGTGCATTTAGTCGTAGACTTGAATTTTAGGCATACTATCTTTGGTCAATTGACTAGCAACATGACTTTACCTGACAAGTCTATCTATCCACCAGAGGTGTACATACATGAATTGCTATACATTACGTGAAAGCAAATACAAATTCCGTATTTTCTATATCATACATTTTTTGTTTGTTATTTCTTTCTTTCGGAAAATAATCTAAAATAAATTTACAGTATCGCAATGTCTCCCATAATAATGCTCAATTATAATCCCATGGGGCCAAGTTTCTCAGAGCAATACTTTATAATAAAATACCAAGGGGGTAGGCCATGGTTGATTACTGTTTTCATTATATATATTCAAAGACTCGTGAAAAGTAGTCTGAACTTTTTTTACAAAGTATTTTACTCAGGTAAAATAATATTATTGTTTAGTGAATTTCAAAGAGGAATAAAGTACTAATAGATTCCTTCATTTTTCAAATAATTTGTTAAATTAACCATCGTCTATCCCCTTGAAGGCGTTATGACAATGGAGCAATAATCTTACTAAGTATTCATGATAAGTAAATGTTATAAAAATTGATTTTTTCGAATGTTACTCTTATACCATCGCGCGTCACGATTTTATGAATTTATTAAGGCTGTCGTGGAGTCGATTCCAGCCCGTACCTAACTATGACCTATCAATGTTAGATATTTGAAGATATTTAGAACAATCATATAAGCGCGAGATGCAGCGATTTCCTTTAAGACTGTTTATGCGCTGAAATTGACTGCACTACAGTTTTAACTTCTATAAGAATAAATTGCGTCTGATGATCTTTGCCAAGCACTTATAGTCACTGGGCAAGAGTTCCCATAGGGTCCCAAGCCGGTAGAACAATGGGCTCTTGTTCAAACACGGCCATCACATCAGCAGGCACATATTTTTTGTCCACAACTACTTCGAACACAAATTCTGAAAACCAATCTGCAGATAAAACGTGATAGCCTTTCTCACCGCGCTCGTCTCCCCAAGAATTTTCCACTCGGAATTTCTTTATCTTTCCATCATTCTGTAATGAGAAAAGCGTTTCACATGAGCTATGTAAAATAGTTAATAGAATTATAAAGCATGATTGAAATGCAAATTTAATAAGATTGAAGATAACAGAGAGCTCAATGCACTTCAATAAATCCAGCAATGTGCCTAATCTCATCTGCTAAATATTACCAGTTTGTATTTTTGATGTTCTATGAAGAACTGTGTAGATAAGTAGCTTGGTAAAAGTACTTATCTTGTTACCGTCAGTGTTGAGTAAACAGCATAGAGTAAACAAATTAAATTCCGAGAATATATTGCGGCGCGTGTTACCAACTAGGTAATTGAAACGCGTAACTCGGAAATAAAAATCAATACTCACGTCAATGGAAACAGCTGTGAATGCCATAGCGTGAGTCATCATAGACTCTCCATACAGCAATCTGTCTGCCTTGGTGAGTCCGACTTGAACATCAGTACCAAATACGAGTTTGAAATCATGCGCCTTGAGGTCTTGAATGCCTTGTTTGGCTGCAAATCGTTTGCTGACCTCACAACCGAACCAGACTGGCTCATTCTGCTTAATACTTTCAGCGCAGAGATTCATAAGTAACTCTACAGGTTGATTGTTATAAATAGTTGCTCTACCGCCCACAACATTGCCCAAATAATCAACAGTGTAAGCATTCCCGTAAGGATTTGTTGGCCGAGGGTCGGTGACTAGACAGACTTTGTCATCCACGTTAAAACTGGGCTTGACAAATTTTTCGTAAAACTCAACGGGTGTAATCGGACCAACACAGTTATAATTTTTTGATTTGTCGTAGTATTCCCAAGTGAATGTTTCAGAGGGAATGCCTAAACAGATACCAACAATTCTGTAAATTACGGTCATCTGTTCTACAATACGATTCTCTATATCTGTGTCCGATGCTCCGCTCTCGTGCAGGTCTCTTAAAATCTTTCCAAACTCTCTGAGTTTGCTTTTTAAAAGGCTGTTCATACGCATTGTTGATTCACAGCTGAATGATTCTGGGAATAACTTCTTTGGGACAAGCCCGTGACGGTTTATCAGATTAACTATCATATCCCATTGACCACCGTCGCATGTTGGATCGTTAAGTAGATAAGATACTAAACGGCCGTCCACTGCTTCGCCAAGTTTTGCTGCCTTGACCATGTTTTGGAGGAAGTAATTGCATCGTTCAATCTGAAAAATGAATGACATTTTATTTTCTGTACAGAAGAATTTTGGGATTGAAATTTTTTCCTTTCACCTTACTTTGCTGGTTTGGTTTCTGGACTATTGAAAATATGAGAATGTAGAAATGCAATAAGATATTCTGAGCTCTGTCATGAGGATTTATTATCTGATTAGGTACGGACCTTGTCCCAAAAGAATAAATATCCTTGGCTGAACTCGAACTCGTCCAAGTTGTGCTGTTTCATGAATGGAACTCGTATTACATTTAGAGTAGCGAATATCCAACAACGTCCGGAGTTCTTTTGATTGGTAATTGGCTTTCCTTCGGTCTCAACTTTGTGATTAAAAACATGTTGAGTTTGTTCTAAATTCTTTCTAGACACGCAGGCTTCGAGAGGATCTATCTTTGTGCAAACATTTTGCGCCAAGACATTGCGCTCGTCCGAGTAAAACTTGCTTCGCAAATCGTTCAGTATATCCGGAGTGAGAACCCCTGCTGCTTAAAAAAGATTGTGTCTCATTACTTGCTGTAATTGAATAAATTACATGTTTATCCTTCTTCACCTCTTTTTCCTTTCCTTATCTGTTACAAAATTTTCAATGAAGTTTAGTCTTACTACGCTAGATACATGGGGAAAAAAATGTTCATAATCTTCTTTACGTTACATTGGCATACTTTGGAATGGTTTTTATAGTCTACAAAGCTGTGATAAAAGACTTGTGTATTCAATGAAATGCAACAGGTTTTACAAATTATTTTACACGACTGGTGGTCTAAGGCCTAGACACTTTCTCTTGTAGATTTTTAAACACCTAGCTATGTATACTGCCAGCTAGTTTACATATGCGATTTTTTTAAATCACACTTTGGCTAGAGATATTGACTTATTTTAGGTAGCACAGAAAATCTGTAGCATGCTATAATAATGAGAAGTGATGATTACTTTGTTAGAAAAGAAAGCAGGAGAATAAGAAAGACAATAAAAGCTAATCAACAGTAGGAAAAAATTCGTTTCATTAATTATAACATGAATTGCGTGAGAATTGCAGAGAAATCTTTGATTCATTCGGTATAATGCGATTTCTAAATACATATAAAGTAGAATCGTATCCTGGGATAGCTAAATGAATAAATTGCAGTTTTAAAATATGACATGATCAGCAAGATATGTAGGTAGACATTGTAAGTCCGAGCAGCTGTCAAAACACTTTACCCCCCGATCGCCAAACTGACAGCTCTCCAGCTGAGCCCAGTGTTGACCTATTTAGCTGCGTCATATTCTAACCTCTTTAATTCCGGACTATTTTGAAAAGTGATTTTATTTATGAGGTGTAGCTTAATCGACAGGTTTGATCGCGGTTGAGAAAAATTCTATAGCGAATAATTTAAACAAAATACATAAGAATAAATGACTCAGCGCAAAAATGAGTTGATGATATTTGCCGAGCGGAGATTATCGACGATCTAAAACCACTGTTCATGATTCATCACAGGATATTTTTACGCTAGATTCTAAATTCGTAACAATAGACTAGAACTTGATGAATTTATATGCCAGTTTTTGTTTTCGCAATGAGAAAATAATAATGTCGTAAGTAAAGCTGGAAGTATACTTACAGGCGACCATCGTTCCACAAATAGGAGTTGATTCCTTCGATGGTTGAGAAGCAGTGCCAGCGAGGCGCGCCGCACTGTCGCGCCGTCCAGCTGACCTTTGATGAGAGGCGTTAGCGACTACGCTGGAGCAGGGATATCGCTTCTAATGACCTGGCTACGGAAGTAAAGCAAGATTGCGGGATTGAGGAGTCTGACAGATATTCAATGATTCTTTATCATGTAGAATGTCTACATGGTTAATATGCATTCAACAACCTCAATTCGACTCGAAAGATTTTTCTCATTTCATGGATAGGAAACTTCATGATACAAATGAATCAAACGCCGTACAAACGCGTTGCGTCAGTTGTAAGCTGACCTATAGTCGCTATCGTAGCAGAGCGCGCGCTTTTTGAAAATGAAATAAATAGAAATAGAAGCATAAAGTTGTTACGGTTGTTGATAAAAGAAATCGATAAAATGGACAGACTTTGATTAATCAGAATTTACTTAGTAATTCGTATTAGAAAATCAGTTTGGTATAACTATCTGATTTTTGATCCTGTATATTTGATGAACTTTAATAATAATCGATATTAATTGTTTCAAAGATAAGTTACAAAACAAACATAAGTCTGCCAAGGAGTATTATTGTATCGATGTTACAGTAATAAATTCCCAGTACACCAATAATCAATTGCTTCGTTATTTTCCACTTTCCCTTCTCTGCGACATTTTTTTTTCAGAATTGAACAAACAAGATGTGAAACAGCATCGAGAAAAGAAACGAAAATTATTAATAAATTTTTAGTCACTAAGCTGATTTTTCAGAAACTCTAAAAACGTAGTTATGGCAATGTGCATGGTGCCGCGTTTGCACTGGCGTATGGCTGCTTGGATGTATGCTGCGCCAAATCGTTTACAATATAATATTACATCAGGCATTCATTATCATATTGTATCTTTTCACAGAGTTATATTTCATCCCATGCATTTAAAATAGTCCACAAAAAATAAACTAAAGATTGAATATGGTATTTTATTGATCATTTAATTCCACAATGCTGGTGTACAGTTATTATATGTATCTTGGGAATGACGTAGTTCTAGATCACAAGAATAACTGTCCCTCTGAGGTCTGCAGTATGGTGAAACATTTTTCCTTAAAACAGCAAAAACATTAACATATTGAGAATACTCTGACTCTAAGTGATAAGTGCAGTTCCTTACACCGCTATGACACAAATAATATCAAACTATAATTTGATAGAAAGATAAACCGATCAGGACATGTTCGGTGATTGCCTCTTCAGTATCCGCGTTTTAGCTGATCATGAGTAGCACTTTTTTCTTACTGACTAAATCAAGCGCAGTATCACGATGAAATCGTAATCATATCTGTGCACAGGGTACACTTGTGGACCGCAAAAGAGCTGTGATAGCATGTGAGTTGCAAAAAGTAAATACAAATTGATAGCACAATCGTTATTACAAACCTTTGTATCCTTCGGAACAAATCGGAAAAAGGTACACCCTGTGCTCTCCTATACCTATGTATGAATTATATACGTATACCCGTTTATAATACCTGTGCGTATAGTGGGGCTCGCTTTTGACTCGTACTGCAAACTCCACACTCGGTCTAAAAAAGCACAATTTTATTGGTACACAATATACTATTCATTTTCGATTTAATTTAAAAAAAAAATTGTATTGTGAAATATATGCTGCGACGTTGTTTATAGATACGCAAGAATTTAGATTTAAGAAATATTCTAACACCAAATTGTGTGAAATTTGGGGCCCTCTAATTTGCACCCATACTTTGTATCAGCACGGTCCTGATGAGTTTAGTTCGAAAACACAACGCGCAGCAGTGCTGCGAACGGTCGAAAAAATGGCCGATATACTAAAACGAACAATTTTTGACTGCAAATTAATTGTGTCAATAACTGTAATAACTAAAATAAACCTTTTCTTGATGTTTCAATATGATGTTTCTAGATTCTTGATATTTTTATGAAAATAGCAATTTCAAATTACAATCGACACATTCCTGAAGTGAGAGATAAAAAAAGATTTATTTTTTATAAATAGGTACTTTTATTTTAAAGCTAATTTTATTCAAGTATACAACAAAAAGTACCTATTCAATAATCATAGGTTTCGAGTACGTTCTTCGCTTCTAATCTAAATTAACTTCGTATTTGTATTCATTGCAACTAAGCAATTAGACATTATGAGTCGATCGTTAATCATTAATCAATAATGTCTTTAATGAATATATTAAAAGAAGTATATACAGGAGTTAGGATTTACAGGGATTCATTGATCTTTCGCCTCATACATCGATTTCTTTAAATATTTTTTTTTCATACTTTTTCTATTTTTCGGTTTTTTTTTCCTCTTCACCATTAATAAACCAATTCTTGAAGCTCACGAATCAGCATTCGGAGTCGGCGGCTCTTCGGTTTTAGATTCCAAAGAAAACGGCGGTATTCTACAATCGAACGCATAGCCATCCTCTCTTTCCATTCTGAATGTACCCCTGGAATGCAACAATTAATAGATTCTGCCTTTACTGTTTTATTCAGGCTTAGGAAACAATATGGTGTTAGTTATCCAAATCGTTATTCGTTTTAGTTTCTTGTATTGGAAAATTTCTATCTATTATTATTAATAATTTTGAATAATTTCCACAAAGTTTTGGAAGCATAAAATCAAGGAACCTTTGAGAAGTGGCGAAATGCATATTATTCTGCAGCTTCTTTCAGCTGCTGTAACGGAATTTATAAACAACAATAAATTGCCCAAACCGTTTATTAAAGATTTAAAATAATCTTGTCTTGTCTGCTTACCACATGTGACCACTAGGTGCCTGCAAGCTGACGTGACTACTGTATTGAAAAGCTGGTAAAGTTTTAGATAAAACTGGTTCTTGGCCAACAACTCCTCGTCCTCTAACAGTTTCGAGTGTTCCTGATAAGCTGAATATCCTCCAATGTCTTTCTCGCAATTGAACGCTCATGTCGCCCAAATTTTCTAGGCGTATGCAATACCGCCACTAAATGAAAAAAGTGTAAGTAAGTTTAATCGAAGTTTTTCAAGGCTGCAATATCTTATATTTGATAATTATTTCAACAAGAATTCTAAATATTTAATAGAATCTTCAATCAGTGATAATTCATACTCTAAAAATTGCATCCACCTAATGTTTTTAAATTTCGCAAATTACAGAAACAAGAACCCACCCAGTATACAGACGTTGTTTGGCTCTCTCTACATCCCATGTAAAATGGTATAACAGTGACTCGTATATTTTCTGTAGTCTCTTTATGAACATCGGATAACTCTAGCCAGGGATGATTCTTCTTTTGCCAAGCTCTGAGTGTTTCCTGTGCAATAAATGGCGGGTCTCTTTCTTGGTGGTATGCTAAAAATTTGTCAAAAAGTTCGTGCTGCAAGGCTGCCTTCTCGTTTGTAGAATAGGGCAATATATCTTCATGTGCGACATAATCCAGTCCAGGAATCGCGTAGAGACTACGGCTGCTTTCGTGATTCCCCAAGAACGTTACTGCTTCCGTTTGAGCTCTCTTAAAAAAGATAATACTCCAAGAATTATAACGAATAATACCTTTTCTGAACTCAAAATCTAATAAGCCATCGAATATATTGAATAATTATTCGAACAAAAGAAAGAAAAAAAAAATTTCTTCAAAAATTTTAGCCTAAAGACAGTTTTGAATGAAAATAAGACATTGCTTTCTATTCAAGTTTGAATTTGAGCCTTGAGATTATAAGGTGGATATTTTGTTATCATGAAAGATAACATTGATCTTGAAACCTACAATGTAAGGACAATCCCTCTGGTCGATCAAGACTTGATAAAACGTGTGTGTTCTGCCTTTAACTTCTTTGCTAACGCTGTTAAACTTCCCGTCATCAATCCTGTGACAATAATAATACTTGATAGGTTGATGAGAAACGAAAAGTATTCATTTGGTTATCATAACATACCCTTCTTTTTTGCTTGGGACATCTCTGTCGTATACTCGCGCCAACCATGGAAATAATATGACTCCTCGATATCCGAATACTCGATGCAGTATGAGTTGTCCTGTTTCATATTTTCCCTGTAATTTAGGGGTCTCTAATTTTCCGACCTCTGTTAACCTGAAAAGCACAGACGTAGAAAAGATATTTAGATCGATGTTGAAGTTAGTGGTGCAGTTTGTACTTTTTATCATCGTTTTGACGGAAGCTATGGAAATTTTTTCAGTATTTATGACTATGGTTACTCGGTATGTCATGACACTCTAGTTTTTATTGTATTTTTGACAAATCCTAACCACGAAAGTTGCTTTATAGGTTAGGAGTTGTTTTCATTTACGTAACTCTAATGCCGACCTGGTGTATTTAGCATTTGGCACGCTGAGAACTTTCGCCGACACGTCTAACAGCGAATTTCGAAAATTTCTACCCAAAATACAATATACAAACTTCATTATGAATATAAAATACACTTATGTTATTAGCAGCCGGATGCCACCGGGAGTTTTCACTTGTTTAGATCGAGTTTAAGTTTCATATATGTAGATGGCGATATTTTAGGGAGAAGGTCACGTGATTATTTTTGACAGTACTTATGTAGATTGTTTTGCGCATTATTTCTCCATACAGCACACTGGGCTCTGACAATGGGCACTATTTCTGCTAATTGACATTTCAAATATATAAATAACTAACAAATCAATATATATTGCGTTTCTTTCTGTCTTTATAAAAAACATTCGCTTCTTTTTAGGCAATAGAAAATCACTTTTTGTATGTATACGAATTTATGCTCATCGGCGTGAATATAGCCTGCAAATATTCCGCGAGCTATCGACTAGCTGTGCACACATAATAACGCGATATACACATGCACACATGGCATCTAGAATTTTTGCGTGAACGTCGAATTTAAAAATGGCGTACGTCGTTAAGCTTTCGGCATTCAGCTGATCGATACCTCGACATAACCATGTGATGGTTAATTTTTCCGCTATATTTCACCTGATTAAGTAGATATAATTAAAGTAGGAGCCTAGCGTTTCGGGTGCAATAATTACATAACTGAAACTTCACTGACACTTCGTCCTGTGAAATATCGGTGAGTTTTCGATCAATATTCTACATATTTACGTGCCGGATTTCGTTATAAGTGTTGAAAAATTATAACTATTATATAAATAATACCACAAATATATTCCCTAGTAAAACTATGGCTGAATATCTATCATGCATTTATTTTCAATAAAATTTCAATACGTCCCAAGATTTTCCAATCACTTCAGGTAATCTCATTTAAACTTGACAACACATGCTGAAACGTTACCTAATTTACATATGTGATAATTAATCGTATTTATTTTAGTAATTACAGTTTTTATTGTATACAAAAAAAAGCCAGTTTTGTGTCACCAAAACCCAAACCGTCGTTCCAAAAATAATACACATATCCTTGGCTCACATAATATAAAAACCTTTGGGACGCTAAACATCACAACCAGAGTTTATTTCCAGATCATTTTTTCTAATACTCCAAATTTGGCTACTCATTAATAATTCGTAGGCTTTTGGATATGAAAAGATTACAGAACGATAATAGCTAATCCTGAATCTAGCCACTCATCTCAATCATGATGTCTATGCAATAACACAGACTGAAAGACGTTCCTTCTTTTTTTCTACAACAGGAATGCCCGAGCATTTGGAGCTTCAGCATTTGGTGGATGGAGACGTTGACTGTGAGAATGGAAATCGTCGTAGAAGTATATCAGTATCGAGATGTAGGTCTTGTCCGTACCTAGGTCTAATGTTAGCGGCCCTATCGTCGCTATTCTTCTCACTATGCAGTGTGATAGTAAAAGGATTGGTAGAAGTGAACCCGATGGAATTGGCAGCGTTCAGATTTGTTGGTGTGCTCCTACCCGCAATACCGATCGTCATTTACAAAGGAGAAGACCCGTTCCCTAAAGGTCGAAGAGTAATGCTACTCTTAAGAAGTTTTGTCGGAACAACGGGACTCATGTTAAGTTTTTACGCCTTCCGGCACATGCCGTTGGCTGATGCTTCGGTAGTCGTATTTTCTGTCCCAGTATTCGTCGCAATTTTTGCTAGAATATTTCTCAAAGAACCATGCGGATTATTCAACGTTATAACTGTCTGTCTGACGCTGATCGGAGTCGTATTGATAACTAGACCACCTTTAATTTTTGGACATACCGTTGAATCTTTAACAGATAATCATGTGGAGACTGAAAACGCCGATCTCTGGGGTGCAGTTGCAGCCTTTTCTGCCACATTGTTTGGGGCTAATGCCTACGTCTTGTTGCGGGCATTGAAGGGGCTTCATTTTTCAGTAATTATGACCAACTTTGGATCTTTTGCATTAATTCAAACTGTTGTTGTAACTTGGGCAATCGGTGCCCTGTGTTTGCCGCGCTGTGGAACAGACAGACTCCTAGTCGTTGCGTTAGCTTTATTCAGTTTTGGTGGGCAAATTTTACTCACTTTAGCCTTACAGATGGAACAGGCTGGACCTGTCGCCATTGCAAGATCGGCAGATATTGTATTCGCCTTTTTTTGGCAGGTTTTATTTTTTAATGAGATACCTAACAGATATTCTGTCGGTGGCGCTATCCTAGTTACCAGCTCTGTCTTACTCACGGGATTGAGAAAGTGGGCTGTTTCATTGCCTGAGACTTCTAATATCAAAAAGTCACTGGGTATTTTTGCTGTTTGAAATATGACAATTAGTTTATTTCCATTCAGCACCTTAGAATTTGTCCTACACTCTGGTAAGGATCGAGCATTGCTGGTACCTGTCTTTCAGTTTTTGTCAATTATTTTTCTTTATATTTATATACTCAATTGTTGTATTATCCGTTTTGAAAACGTTTCGAAAGTCTAGCAATAGCTACTGTGATTAGGTTGAAATATAAACTATTTTACAAGTTCTTATATGATGTATACTTGGGATACATTTATGTAGAAGCACGTGTTTGACACATTAATCTATATCTGTTGCATAATATTAGACGTATTTTTGAATACTCATAATTTGAACATCTTTCATATTTGTGCAGTAAGCGTATTAAACAAAACAAACACAGTGCAATATTATGAGAACGAGTATTTCATACCCAAGGTTCACCAATGGGGGTTTATCAATTTTAGACTAATTTCATTGATATTTAAGATGAACAATACATACTCCTAATGATATATAAATGAATAATATTTCATTTATTACGAAGTACCATGTTATAAAATTTGATACAGTATTGACTACATGTGCTGCATTCACGCTAGGTGAATCGTGTACCTTGAAGATAACGATCAATATTCGAACAATTGTTTTTTATATGCTTCATTAGATTTATAGTATTGATAAGTAGTAAGGAATAACAGTGAATATCATTAGTTACATAATTTCGCTAAAAGATAGATGATATTATGTCGAATGAACTACACGGTTCTTCTCAAAGATTTCGTATGATATATATAAAGATATTTTTGATCAATGGAACATGCAAACGATCAATTTTCCATCACCTAAATTCACTTACGTGCCAGAATTCTTTTCTAAGACTTCTGCTTCACTAACTTTCACATAAACGCTTGATAAAAATTTATTTTTAAATTTCTATCACAGTCCTATTTAACTTAACATATTTATAATCGATGGATGATAATTCACGAACAACTCTTTCAAAGTATTGTGTATTGTCAAAACTGTTTATAGTGATTATTAGAATATAATATAAGTATTACGTATTGGTACAATTAAAAGAAATAACTGTACCAAGGCTTCCTAATTTTTCACCAAAGTTGCCGGTAGACGCATACATACACCTATGTACAAATGCTATAAATTTTAAACTAAGTGGTAATATTTCTGATATTAGATATTAGATAATCTTCTGTACATCATGGTTGAATTTACATTGTGCTACAATGTCGACGAAAATAGAATTTAAGAATAACTCTCTGATGAAAAAATTGTTCATACTTGATAGTCGTGATTCCTGTAATCCCACAATTATGCATTTATAAAACTACGGTAAATTGCACACAAGATAATAAGCTATTATGATGCATAAGCACTTGCCCAATATCTTTACCATGACTTTTTATTAACCATTTCTTATTATATTTTCAACCATGACAATGCTGCGTGTGCAGGCTTAAATTTTCTTTATTATTCATTGTGTGAAAGCATTGAATATTATAGCGACTGATGATTATACTTATAAATGAATAAAGTGTACCAAATGAAATTTGAACTGTCTCATATTCTTTCTGCATCCCTAACACACATAACATAACATAAGGAAATAACATAATGCGCTTTTATTATATGCAACTCAATCCTATCAGATTTGTTCATTCAACCTCTGCCTTTATATTCTGAAAACTATGAGATTGAGGTCTTCTGCAAGGGCGTTACATTTTTCATTGTTCTCACACATGAACAACGACGATACAGTATTAATTATCTATCGATTCCTCCAAGAGGAATCAATCAAAATTACAATCGGACGTGGCGGTGCGCCGCTGTCATAATCATGGATTCAAAATTGGTCTGCAGCTATTATAACATTCCCGCCATGCATTTTGAGGAGAGCTGTGATTGGATAAAAATTTAAAGCACGCATGTGGGTTGCATCGATTGGATCCAACAGATGTGATAAGTAGTATCGTTTACGTTTATCACACACATCACCATGCACCGGCTCAGACAAAATTGACCCTACTTGGATTCAGGTTAAGTGCGTATGGCACTGCAAAAGTTCGATAAGATTTAGAAAGATTCAGTCAACCTTAAGTCAACCACTAATCGGGAAACTCTGGGGCGTTAATTTTTTATTATAAAAATGCATTGCTGTTCGTGTTTAAATCTAATAGTCTTCTGAAGTTCTAACGCTCATTTTAATGTTTAACGTTGTGACTGAGAATAGAAGAGTATAACAAAAACGGTTTCGAAAATTTGTACAAAACTTTGAATATTTTGATGCGAAAATTTCCATACCAGCTACCATACTACATATATGAAATACTACGCGATATAAAATTACCATCTGCATTATGAGATATTAATTTCTACAAAATCGTCGGTCATCATGAGTTTGTAATATTTTCTGATGCTATACACGATTACGAAATAAAAGGCTTCTGAATCGAGTATCGGTATCCGTAGGTAGATTGTCGAAAAATAACACGTCAAATCTAGTTCATATATTTGATAATAATTGACATAACAATAGCACGCAGATAAATCGAAACCAACACTACCGGATATAGTTCAATATTAATATTTAGGCCAAGTGTCAACTGATAATTTAACTTTCAAATATACTGACTTCGAAATCATTTATGTGAACCATTATTCACCGTGTTTCACACGTGAAGTCTCCCGCGGTTAGGTAGTTACTCCCACATGCCTGCATACGCGCCCGTCAAAATACATACGTACAAGTAAAAGCTTGGCTAACAAATCTGGATCACTACGAGTCCTGTTGCGTAAAATAAAGGTCAAGATTCGAATGATTCTCCATTGTTTACCCTCGTAGTTTACCTTTGACCAAATTTCCAACAAAAATTACACCTACGTATAATAACCGAACTATATTCACGCGATATATAAAACACATAAATGGCAACTGTCAAACCTAAACACACTCTTCATAGCGGGATATTTCATCCTTTATTACGACAATGGCAATCTCCAAACGTCGAAATAACAGCGAAGAATTTGATGTATCCTATTTTCGTACTGTGAGTCAAATTTTCATAATTTAACCTCATTAATGAAAACTATTTTCCCATTATAATAACAATCTCATAGTTATAACACCTAGACAAATAACATCACTTAAAATTTGAACCTACCTTGATATTATGGATTTATTTTTTAATCCATTTCAGAGACGATTCCGAAGCCAAAGATCCAATACCAAGCATGCCTGGGATATATCGCTACGGTGTGAACAGTCTAAAACCAGCTTTGGAGCCGTTGATAGCTAAGGGTCTGCAATCGGTTCTGTTATTTGGTGTCCCGAACCACTTAGTGAAAGTAATAAAATCTGGCCTGGCTAGAGGTTGTTTTAATTTTGGGAAAAACCACCTGATATTAATTTCTTCTAACATTTACAGGATAAAGTTGCCACCAATGCCGATACTCCTGAAAACCCAATAGTTCAGGCTCTGCCTTTACTTCGGAAATGGTTTCCGAATCTCTTGATAGCTTGCGACGTTTGTTTATGCCCCTACACAGAACATGGACATTGTGGAATACTCCACGCTGATGGACGCATCAACAACGAAGCCAGTATCAAACGTATTAGCGAAATCGCTGTTAAATACGCCCAAGCTGGTAAAATCAATTAAATATGCAACAGCATGTTGTTTTATGAGTATTCTGTGTTACAAATTTTTCAAATTTGTTTATAACAAATAAATCAGCAGATTTTACTAACAACATTTATTATTTTTAAAATTCTGCTATAGGGGCACAAATAATAGCACCTTCAGACATGATGGATGGTAGAATAGGAGCGATAAAGAAGGGGCTTGCAGCTGCTGATTTATCAAACCAAGTCGCAGTTTTATCTTATGCTGTTAAATTTGCATCAGGCTTTTACGGACCTTTCAGAGATGCTTCAAAGTCTGCTCCACAATTTGGGGACAGAAAATGCTACCAACTTCCTCCGGGCAGTAATGGGCTCGCAGCTAGAGCAGCTGTAAGATATATCTTTAGTTATAATACATATTACTGCATTGATAATAAAGTTTTTCATGATGAAATTTGTATTACTTCATCCAAGGCTGATCATACTGGATTTTTGGCTGTAGGGAGCATTTCTCATTGATTTAACATTTGAATAACACGTGAAACTGGACGCTAGTTTTTTAAATCTTACATCACAGTATCATTGTTTGCTGTCATAACGTGAAATTGATCAAACATCTAAGTATTTTATTTTTTCGAAAGGCAAGGGATATAGAAGAAGGAGCGGATATGCTTATGGTGAAGCCAGGCCTGGCATACTTGGACGTTGTGAGGCACACAAAAGACGCGCATCCCGAGTATCCGATGTTTATTTACCAAGTATCTGGTGAATACGCAATGTTGTATCACGGCGCCCAGAATGGAGCCATCAATTTGGAAAATGTACTGAATGAGGTTTTATTGTCGATGAGAAGAGCTGGTGCTGATTGTATTATTACTTACTTTACACCACTTATTTTAGACATGTTACAACCAAAAAGTAAATACTAGCCATGTTTTTTTAGCGCGATTAAGTTCTTACCGTTAGTCTATTGTATTCTAGTGATCTAGTTAACGCTGGTTATTATTATAAGCAGTTAGTTTCCGAATTTTTTTCGTATAAACTTACAAAATATATTCCCTGTTACAATATACACTTCATAATATACAAGTACCTACATACTTTTATCCATAATTTACCGATATATGTCTAGTCCTCGTAAACCGATTCTAGTACCTGTTTAAAATTTCTTATACATGGTATAATGAGCTTCGGCATCTAACGTTAATCACTTTGAAAAACGTCCCACATAGTGAAACCTGCAGATGACGCACAAATTCGAAAACAAGATTATCTTGGTAATTCAATTCGCTCCAAAACAAAATGCCATTATGCTAGCTCGAATTAATACAAAAATTGGGCGTTTCTCTATGATTAAGGCGATTTCATTTCATATTTTTTATCATATTACTGTGCGACAATGAATCGTAGATATAATCCAATGAGATCATTCGAAAGCTTAGAATTATATCTCTGAACCGTTTCGTTTGAAATTCAGTTCGATAATTAGTAAATAACTAATTCCACAAAGTGGGGTTCGATGCAACAATGCATTACGTGAACAAATTTTCAATACTAATTCAATAAAATATATATTGTGAGGAGTAAATCTTGAGTTACCTGGGTCTATAATGAAGATTATAGTTTTATATAAGAAACTATAATCAATATCAATATCTTCCCCGATGATAATGATTCTTTTCCAAAAATTCTTGATTTCCCGCGTTCAATGTTTTGTTATTACGGTCCAATCGCGTAGGACAGATTCTTTTGCCCCTGGTATTCTTCTGGGAGCAACTTCGCTTTATGATTGGTTAATACCAGTCTACGCTTGGATTCGATTAGCCCGGAAAGGCATCCTACCGAACAATCGCCAGCAAAAGACGCGGGTGTGCACACATGGATATTGGATATACACACGCCTGGTGTGCCTTGTGCGTATATATGCATGCAAGGCAACATTAAAGTCCACGGTAAACTCGCCGTCCGTGTCTAAAGTTGTGTTTATAGAATGAATCACTTCCGTGCAATGTAGAATAGGAATCGTAACATTATATTCAAAGAATGTGTATTCACTATCAGTTGCATCTCGGTAAAAGAGATTAAATGAGGTACTCAACCTCAAAAAATCTGCCGGCGAGTGTTCCCAGCGTTTAGGCGTTGTCACGACAGTTGTCGCAGCGTTCTTACATACTTTTTTTTATATATTTAATTCGTTTAAATTACCATTCGCTAGCCCAAGATCAATGCTCTATTAATTACACCATTCTGAATGGCAGATGTATACGTCTATTATAAAGTATAAATATATCCGCGGGCTGAGTAAACGCGGTTAAGTCTTTCACTATGAAAATTAACGAAATATACAACAATCGCGTTATCTGCATCACGACTCGCATCAGCTGATCAGTCGTAAAATTGACATGTGAATTTAGGTTTGTTTGAATCGTCTGTCCACTTACTACTATACGCTGCTTTAAATGCTACCCTCAAAGTGTTCAAAGTGAATTAAAGAGCGAGAGAAAGGGGAGAAAGTAGTAGCTCTAGGGTGGGAGAGAAAAAGAAAAGAAAAAAAATAGAGAGAAAGAGAGAGACAAGTGTTTCGTATTTAAGTATACAAAAATCGTCGAGCTACTATGGGCAACAAAAATAGTTGCTGTGTTTACGCCAGCCCTCAAACAGGGAGAAAAGAATTAGGAGGAGAATGTGGCGGCCGTGGCCTAGAGGAACACCTTCCAGAGGGAGAAATTAGTGCCAATAATTTACAGCATATAAGCGAGCGCGAACCTGAAGACTGGGACTCGGACCCTTCTCTACATCCTTGCGCTGGTACAATATTCATGGAGCGTTCAAAACAGGCAATCGAAAGTGAGTTCTATTTTGTTTATTCCATCACTATACCGATTTCTTTTCTTCATATGTAACTAGAAAAGATTTTCTTTATCAATTGATCAACCGTAACGACGACGAAATACTCATTTCTTGACACAAGGTCCTTTTTTGTGTAAATTTTTGTGAAATTAAAACAAGTCGCAGTAACCAGATACTCTCAAATTGTCTATAAATATACCAGAATTAACGTCAAAATAATTAGACTAACAATAAAATTGTAAGACAAGGAACTTTTGGAATAAGTAAAAATCTAGGTTTGAGAAAGTAGCAAACTGTTATGAAAACTTGCAAATTGTGGGTGTTCGATGTTGGAACAAGCGAAAGAAATGGCTTCAATTCCCAAGAAATTATCAGACCAAATTTATCAGTTAATCAAAACTTCTGGGAAAAGTTTGAAGATATATCTATCTGGTAATTTTAGTCAAACCATTTGTATCGGCCTCCTCCTTAATTTACATGCATCGTTAATCATCCAGGCATAATGCAGTCGTTATTGAAACTCAGAATATTCAGCTGTTAGTAATTACTAAAGGAGATACATACATTACTATCAACTGCGAATTATCTGGCTAAATACTTCTCTAACTAGAAATGATCCAATTGAAGAAATTAGCACACAATGGGGGATTCGCAATGATCTTGAACGCTATTTATTAGTATCTACTGATACTGCAGTTGAGCTACATTTTGTTCTAGAAAAACCTACTACTAACCACAGTGTGGATATTGTTTAGCTCGAAAAGATCACTAGCTTGCAGTTCCAAGCGACATTGCTAAATAGCTTGAAAGATGTGCTCTATTGTGTTCTATTACGTACCGTTTTCCCTACATTGCCTCATTAATGTCTGAGATCACCATATAAAAAGGTGTTTAGATGTTGATATTAATATGGATGATCTCAGAGTTTTTTGGCAACAATTTTTACCAGAGTATCTGATAATTAAACCATTTTTATTGTTTCAAGAGTATTTTAGATGATTCTAATATGAAATAAGTCAGGCTTCCTAGACTGATATTTTTGTAGTTAATAGTATTGCGGAACAACCTCTCCAAGATCTTTTTTGGCTGCTTAGTAACAGCGTTTAATAATTTTGCAGATGGTATGGTGAGAAAGAAGAGTCAACACCAAATTGCAGACACCAGGACATTGAAGAAGAGCAGCAGCTGTAGTACTATATACCTTGATGACAGCACCGTGTCGCAACCAAATCTAAAAAATACTGTTAAGTGTGTTGCCTTAGCCATATACTATCACATCAAGAATCGAACATCGCATCGTCAGATAGATATATTTGACGAAAAACTCCACCCGCTTACGGTAAGATATAATTGACAACATTTTTCCGATAGATTGAGACAATGAGAGTTATAATAATCTTGGATGTTTTCATGAGAAATAAAGGAGGAAAACAGCTAGCGCTATTTTTTTTCTGATGTTTCAAAGGATGACAGTTTAACTGAACATTGTATTCCAGAGAGATGGTGTTTCCGAAGATTACGACAGACACAATCCAGAGCATAAACAAATATATAAGTTTATTAGGACATTGTTTAATGCTGCTCAACTCACCGCTGAGTGTGCTATTATAACGCTAGTTTACCTGGAACGACTTCTTACGTACGCCGAAGTAGATATAACTCCTGCTAACTGGAAGCGCATAGCACTTGGTGCAATACTTTTGTCTTCCAAAGTCTGGGATGATCAAGCAGTATGGAATGTTGACTATTGCCAAATCCTCAAGGATATCACTGTGGAAGACATGTATGTATTAATGTTAAATCATTTCATTGAAAAAAAAAAAACTCACGGTTTAGTTCAAACAGTTCAGAAGTCTGAAGTATGAAATTCTAAATTCTAGCAATTAACTCTTGTGGATGTGATGTTATTGCACCTGCATTTTTATTAAGTAACGCCTATTTACATATCTACAGCAAATGCCAAACAGCATCTGTAGGTGGTCTTAATTGATTGTGTTACTTTTGCAGAACAGAATGACCTCATGATTTGTTTTTCAGGAATGAATTGGAAAGGCAGTTTTTGGAAATGCTGCAGTTTAACATAAACGTCCCTTCCAGTGTATATGCAAAATACTACTTTGACCTCCGTACACTCGCAGAAGCCAACGAATTAACATTCCCTAGTGAACCACTTAGCAAAGAGAAGGCGCAAAAACTTGAAGCAATGTCCAGAGTATATGAAGATAAAGTAACAGCAGAAGTTTTGCGTAATGGTATAAAAAAGTGGTCTAGCTTGGACAATGTGTGCATAGGTGGACCTCGGCGTAGCATCGCTATACTTTCTTAAACGCGTTTTGGCATTTGATGCTGGTTCTACACTTACGCTTCAGATTTCAATATATAAAAAGTGGTATTGCGTTAAATCAGAGCGCAATAGATATTTGACTCTGAATGAACTATATAAAGTGAGCATTTATTGGAGTTAAATTAAAAAAAAAAAAACCCGTAACATATAAAATCTTTACTAGTCAAAGTATCAGATAATTTTATATGCTGATTAACGAGTAGAGGTCATACTTCAATTTTCATACTAGATCTGTAGAGTATTTATGATGTGTGCGGGATTCAATTTGTAAACTTAGACTATAATCCTCAATGAGGATTTAGGAAATCATAATTCAGTTAACAATTAACTTTTGAAATTGTAATTTTCTCTCTGCATTAACATACATTTATTAACTGTATATCGCAGAGTATCATATAGTTCCGCAATTCACATGACGCAAAATGAACTTGTCAAGGTTTTGCTAAAATCTCATCTTTTTACATTTGATATGTGATAGGCGACCCAAAAAAATGTGTCGTCAATGTTCCAACAGCAATGAAAAATAAAAATTTCTAATTTTTTACAATGTATTATCTGTCTATGTAAGAGAGATTCAAATTTAATTGAGAACAGCTTCTATCAGTCCTTTTGGGGCTTCAATTTTTAGTGGTTTAATTGAAAAATCACCTAGAGTACGTTATGAAGGTAGAATTTAGACATAAATTCATCATTTTCGATCATGTTAGTAATAGCATAGATTGCAAAAATGAGATTGACATTGAAAGTAATTTATCTATTTTGAATTAAGCTGAACGCATCGACTGCAATAATTTTTAGGTGGTATTTAATACGACTAGATTCTACTGCCACATATTATATTATCTTGAGATTCTCTAGTGAATGTGTAGAATCAACATTACAGCTTTTCAATCTTCCATCCGTTGCAAATTTGCCTGCAATTTTTTTACTCCATGCTTCAATCCTGCCACCAATGATATGTAAGAGCGGATGCTCATAGAATAAAAATTTGTGATATGCAACTGTCATAATAAGATTTTAAACAGTAACTACAAGCATTTACTATAAAAAAATGTATACTTGCGTTGGCGCGTATTGAATTTTAACAATTAAATCTAATCTTATGCTTTGAACAAGCGGGGTAGGTGACAAATTGAATAGTGTTATTAGTCGGCAAGCGCTAACGTGATCCTGTTTAGGTGCTTTAAAGTATAATATATAAGTTGTGATATTAATATTGTATACTTTTAATGAATTGAAATAGCCAAAACATTTTTTTAAAAACATACTTTAAAGCTTTATGATCGAAACTATCTATAAGATTGTCTCATTGCGTAAGATTCTTCCTAAACATAACACTGTTCTCTTTGTTGTGATTTTTCCACGTACCTAATCGCTGGAATAGTACCTAACAGATTTCATACTATGATCCTCTAGACTGGCATTTTCTAATTATGTACTTTGTACGCTGTATTTTTCATTAAAATCTAAAGATCGATTAAACATAGTGTATATTTTATCTGGGTGTATGTTAATACACAGATTCGTACCATTGCAGGGTGTCCTATTTCAGTGGTCAATCATAACATTTGTATTTGATATAAAGAGATTATTTATTTCTAGTAGAAATGTTAATGAGAAGCCATTGAGCTAAAACATAACAATTAATTATCAATAATTCCACCTAAATATTAGATGAAAGTTATATATGTATATACATTTCTACTTTATTGTATTGGAAATGAATGATTTTATAGCTCGACACCTAGAAATAAACAGTAAATAAAATACTCCGTAGTTTCTTCCTCATGAATTACCATGTGTCCACGTGCGACTGCGTACTGAATTCAAATCGACCTTTATAAGCAATGGCCAATGGGGAACATGTTCGTATATAAACCAACTGTTTCATCTTGCAATGAAAGCGCAAATGATATCACAAGGAGATTGGTGAAATTAAACCAGTTTAGGTCAAAGTGTTATGATTTTACAGTTTCACTTCGTTTGGAAATTATTCAGAATTTTTTCAAGGCTGGTAATCAAATTGATTACGACATACCCGACACCAGGCATGTGGCAGATATCGTGGTCAACCAATATAATGTATCCGGTAAGTTAATGTGGATTAATCATAGCTATTTAATTCAATTGTAGAAAAGTAGGGACTAACTAGATGATTACTCAAAACTGATGTAATACTAATAAAAACGTAAGTTTGTGTTAAACAACTATATTCTATTTGAAATTAATTCTATACAATTATTTATGATGAGATGTTTTGGTAATGATTTTACAAAGCGATCATATGTATTAGTCTTTAGGATGTTACAGAAAAAAAAAAACAATCAAAAAAGGATAATTAGCTGAGATACGTGTAGTTAGTGTAAAGTTTTAATAAATTATTCTCAAAGCTACATAATATGCTATACGATAAGAAGCACGCATTGCACAATCATCATCAATATTCACAAGTTTATTTTCTTCCTGGTATAATGATTCATAATTTATCATGATTTATCAATCAAATTAATATACAATATATTTCAGAGTAGATAAGTGTTATACACGGTACAATCTAATAAAGAAAATATATAATAATTATAGCAGCAGGAATGGCCCCCACTATCTTACATGATTTTTTTTGCGTGCCCAAATGTCGTCGGTGTTATTACCATTTATGTAATTATATAATTATTATTACTTATTACACATATCATATCACCTATATGATTTTATAATATAATGTATTTATTTATATATATTTATATATTTATAACGAACACCACCCATTACTACTAGGATTATGAATGGGAGATTAAACACTGTTCGACTTTGAAGCTTGATACAGTTGACGATGTTGAAGAATTGTGAGACTCGTGCTTAGCTGATCGCTCGAGCAAATGTCTGTGCTCACATAGCTCACATCCCATTCTTTATAATAGTAGCATTCTCCTCACGTATTTTTTTTCACTCATTGCAGACACATTCACGCCGTGTGTTTATCTTTGCTGAATATGGTACATATCTGCAACGAGACATTAATCGTAGGATCCAAAATATCATTCTATTACAAGTTACTGATAACCAGGTCCGCCCGATGATGATTTTTTCACACCGATCTTCATTTACTAGATAAATTTAACTAACACTGCTTGGTTCTAATGTATCACAAAAATATCTGAAATCTTGAAAAAATGACAAACAATACTCGTTAGCTCGTATACCGCTCCAACCAAATTTTATTATTGTATACTGAATCCCTTAATTGCAATGGTTCTCCTGCATATCAAGGTATAGAGAATAGATGTCGACCCTATTAAATTGCAAACAGGAAATACATCTAAGTATACATTGTGAGATGCTGCCTGAAAATTTGACTTAGAAGACCGAGTATGTTATCGGAATGATATTTTATACATTTAATAAAATTCTATAAGAACTTGGTGTTAATCAACATGTTGAGATAGAGAAAAAAAAAAGGAAAAGTCCCATAAAGTTAAAAAAAAAACCATTGGTTTAGAAAATTTGGAGAAAAAAAAAAGGTATATTTAAACTATATTAGTTAATATCTGACTACGCTGGGAAGAATGTCCATTGAAATAACTGCACAAAGAAGAATTAAAACTTTATTCATATTACTTAAAACTTGACTGCATATAATGTGATGTTGCAATATAAATGGTATATAAGAATACCATCTTACTACATTTAGTACTTTTCAGAGTTTTCACCGTTTGGTTACAAAAAAATCACTACGGATTTATTATTTGTGAACCTCATTCGAATAATGCATCGGCTGAAGATTTTTTAAGGCATTTTCATAAGTATTTTTATATGAGGGGACAGTTTTTTTTTTACTTTTTCTTTTTTTTTTACCATTAAACAATTTCAACCATCTTATTAGATATTATATTACAAAAATGTACCTAAATATGTAACATAAATGCAATGTACAAATAAATTTTTTTTTTTTTCGGTGGCTTCGTAGATTCCAAGAGGCATTGACTTTGCCTACAACAAAAATATGTAACAAATTAATATACATTACACGTACGGTTTGTGAAAAATCACTTGCAGCAGTTGCTAGCGGTCGTCTTCTGTCCTTCTGTTTCTACTAATCGACGGCCTTGTCCACTGGTGCCCGCACTACCGGTTTGTTCATTCTTTGGAAGCTTCTTAGCTATAAAATTTATTTTAGAATTACGAACGGTCCGAACTTACAACAAAAATAGAAGAATAGACACGAGTGAAAATTTTTGAATAATCGATTCAAATAGCATCAATATTACTGTAAAGTGTGAATTGCCTTGTGATATTATAACATGTTTGATATACAGAGTATTGCAACTGTTCGAAGTAATTGATAAATAAAATCGAATCCATAGTATTGTTCGTATCAGTATACTCAATTACCGATAGCTAAAAATATATCGTTGACGTTCATGGCTGTTTTCGCAGATGTCTCCATGAAGAGGAGGCCATTTTCATCCGCGTAAGTCTGGGCCTCCTCAAACTCTACAACTCTCTTGTTACCCAGATCCGATTTGTTGCCTGCAAGTGCTATAACTATGCTTGGACTCGCTTGCCGTTGTAGTTCTTTAACCCACGTTGTAGCACGCACGAATGTATCCTGTTTTAATGAATATTTAGTAAATTTGAACTCCAAATCGTCTTCTGCTACACAGCACACATTGAACTTCAGTTGCAACCTGTTATTATACCTGATTTGTTATATCGTACACAACAATAGCTGCCTGTGCTCCACGATAATACATTGGAGCAAGACTATGGTAGCGTTCCTGCCCAGCTGTGTCCCAAATTTCAAATTTAACAGTCGTATCATCCAAACATACAGTCTGTGTGAGAAAAGCAGCTGAAAATTGAATATTGCTAGATTAAGAACTGAATATGAGTTTAAATGTCTGTACAGAACATAAATAATAATCACTGAATCATCAATACAGCCTATAAAAAGAAGAATATATAACCCAATGTTGTAAAAATCACATCTCACTTGCTTGAAAAATACAGAAGCTAAAATTGTGCCAATTCTATAGATATTGTGGCGACAGAATGCTCCAAAAATGTGGAGGTAATCACATTTTGTGTTCGATCAGTTATACTTATGAAAATATTCAATACACTTATAATTACATTGCTTCTTAATTTATCCATTTTTTAACTCACCTCCTATCGTACTCTCTTGATACTCATGGAACTGACCCTTAACAAACCTTAGCACCAGACTAGATTTGCCCACAGCAGATTCTCCGAGCAGTACCAATTTAAATTGACAGATTTTTCCTTGCGTAGAACCGTTTGGCCTTTGGGCCGTACTCCGGCTAGCCATGGTGACCTTTAACCAATAACAAAAAAAATTTTTTTTTTTTTTAATCTTGTATTAGGGGGCAAGAGATGAGATTCCACATGCAAGACCTTGACCCGACAACCTCCTGAATCAGGAAATCTGAATGTGGGTAAAAAATCTAATGCATGAGAAATAAATTTGTATAATGAACAGCATGATTCATCTAGGAAAATACAATTTTACTAGACTTGTTAATGTAAGGCTTCAAAAAGCTATTATCTGAACAAAGCTAACACGAAAGTTATATCACGTTATATGAAAGCGGAGAAAAAATAAGGCTTCAAGATTTGTTTAAATTTACAACGGTACATAGCGATAACAATTCATCGTCATTAACCCATCTGATGTGTAAGATTCTTGTCGTTGTATGAACTTAAAGTTCTACCCATTTTCAAACTCTGATCAAGACGCAAGTATTTAGAAAAGTAATTTTTTTTATTGTAGATATAGAAAACTGGTTTCATTCATAGTTATATAGTACATTGGATTATTTTTTCAACTAGATTCAAGAAATGTATAAAAATATGACTATTATCATTGTTATTGAAATTTTTTCAATAACAGAATCTAAAAGGTAAAGAAACAAATAATAATTTACAAACGATGCGTTATTGCAAAGTTTGATGCTATCTTGTTTACAGTAGAAAAAATAGAAACAAATGAGTGAAAAATTTTGAGTTATTAATTCATTATTGGATAAAACAATTCAACAACAATGTGTTATAATCATGGCGATTTATTTCTTCAAGTCTAGACTGGATGAAAGTAATTTTGTCAAATTATTCTAAGTTATGATTTCAGTTAAGATTGAAGTTATGACTTGTCTGAATCAAATAAGAATATATATTTTTAATACCGAGAAGTACTGTATGTAAGTGTGAAACATTGTATTTCAATAAAGAGTTCAATATAATGTAAAGATAAATTAGGTTATAGATTCATTAGCGCTCAAATAGAAGAATGAGAGTTTGCAGAAATGCATGAGAGACTGATAGGGTATGAATATAAATAAAATATCAGAATCTTATATTTATTTTTCTTATAAATAATCTTGAGCGATAGATAAATGAATGAAAACTTTCTATAAACCCTTCCAAGTAATATATTGTCGATTATAAGTATGTAAATATGAAAATATATAGTCTAATAATTAATACCATATTTACCCTGGTGATAAAATGTTGATTAGGTAGAAGAGAAGAGAAGAGAAAGAAAGAACAAAAAAAAAAAAGGAAAAACAAAAACAATCAGAAATAGTGTGGTGAATGAAAATAATTCAATTCTGACAAAGAAAAATAATACCGAAAGCACTTTGAACTCGTCAGACGACGATAAGGATTGTTATTAATTTCGTTATCTGAATTCTAATCGTTGCAATGAAATTGTCTCTTCTGAACAGGTGTATCATTTACATCGTCAACAAACCGGAGAAATAATTCATTTTGTCAAATCTTTCACAACATCTGTGTACCAAGATATTTTTAACCAAGCTATATCATACGTTATTGAATAAACCGCACTTCGAATAATTTCATTAGTAAACACAAATAATACAACACAAGGTTCTGCACGAACGCGGTGGTACACGACCTACCATGATGACGGCCGTTCGGACGACGGCAAAAGGCGCGGGGAGGGGAGCGAGGGCGGGTGGGAGCGGGCAAGAGAAGGAGAGAGGGAGAGAAAGAGAGAGAGAGAGAGAGAGAGATAGAGAGGAAAAGAGGAGAGAGAAAAGGAACGGCGCGATGACGGAAGGGCATGGGGAAGGGGGAGGCTAATTCACACAGCACTAAACTAAATTCCACATCACGGTAGTCACGAGCTCGATTTCTGAAATTCTGAAACACCCACCCAATTGATACAGCACTGAGGAAAGCAAAGCTGTCACCACCGCCTGTGGAATGTCACTAAATATTCGAATATCAACGTAGGTAACGGATCGCTATGATGAATGCTCTATGTATATTGATGCAGTGGGTATTGTCTGGAGGCGAGAGGCCGGAAGCAAAACATTATAAAGATCGTCATTCATAACGAATCACCGAATACAGTTCGTTGCGAGGAGCCATGAAGAGATATACCATATCGTGTATACGTATATTATATGTCTGTATGTGTACGTACACGTATGGATGAATAATGTATATATGTGTATATCTATATGTATGTTTCTATGTATGTATATACGAACTTGTGTGACAGTTCACGGGCTGTACGACGCGCAAACGTTAATTTTTATTGGGTATATTTTCAAAGCGTACAGTTTTATCTGCGCGGCCGACGACCGCAATGAGCGATAACTTACTTTCACTACTCACCAATGAGAATTGAAAAATGACGAATAAACTATAGTAATCAAGATTATCTTCAGCCTAACCTACGTTAACGGGATTGACTGACACTGATCGCACAACGCGCAATAGTTGTTTTAGTCGACACCAAGGGCACCCGAACTTAGATTAATTATTTACGGGGTTATTATTACCAGTTATTTTGTGACACGCGTAAACGGAATGCAACCAAGTTTAATAACAGAGGGCTTTTTTGGAGATCTCCCAACTTCACTTCCCTTATCCTCTTCCACTCGCTTGAGCAGCGCACCCTCTACTCTTCGCGAACATCCCAGTTAAAATGGCCGTCGCTATCAACCAATCGTCGTATAACAGATATCAACGCACTATTTGTTTCACTGAATTACATTTATAATCAAATATTTATAGGATTCTAATTTCAATAAATGAAAAAATACATTTTATAGTAAAGGTTGATGTTCATATGAATGTTTATTATCCAATGTTGACGGGTGATGTAGACCGGATTTGACAATTCCGTCGGAAAAAAGTCCAGAATTCCTTTGTTCCTGGATAAGTTCTAGCTTCAAATGATATTCGCACGCGCAATATGCCAATGAAGTAGCAAAAATTAAAAATTATACATATATTATTCACCTCTATATCGATAACACTGTTATTTACAAAAAAAAATGTCCAAGGAATTATCTATGCTGCAGTACGAAGATGTTCGAAAACAGATTGGGCATTATAAAAAAACGGATTATCATCCAGAGATAAGACCTGTACTGTTTTCCTCGTTTCACGCCCCGAACGAAATATACTTATTTCTCAATTTCATCAAACATCATTATACACACATATTATGTTCGAACAATTATAATCATTCCAAAGTTCGAATGTATAATATGCTTGAAAAATCGAAACTACTAATGTTATACGTCGATTACACCTACATCCTTGAATAATGCCTAAACCTATATCAATAACTGCCTTAGTTAGCACTTATCGAGCTGTTCGTATGGATTTTACTTCTAAATTAAATATCTGTTCAACATATAGGCCGGTACCGTTGTATTAGCAGAAGGAATAGAAGATTGCTTCAAGGATTACAAGCTCCAAGATCGTGTAGATGCGCTGAAATCTGCCCTGGTTATTCGCGATAAACAGAAAGCGAATGAATCATTTAATTATTTATCAAAGATCTCTACTGCTAATCCCGGAATTTACACTGGAGTATGTGTAATTCTAGGGATTTCATGAACGAATTTTAAACACCATAATTATTCGTCTTAAACTTGACACCGATTTTAATTATCGATTAATATAACGTCCAGGTAAGATCATGTTTGGAAATGAGTAAACAAACGCCGTTTCAATCATTGATTGCTGAATTGAAAGCCACCGCTATGAACAGCTACTGGAAAAAAGAAGTAGGAAAAATTCCAGACCAGACACCAAACTTACCGCATAACATCGATCCTGTACTAACAACTTTTGGAAAAAGCACCAAATCCAGTATAAAAGAGCAGCAGTTTTAGTTTTTCATGCTTCACGTCCTCCTATACAATTCATAACGATTTATCTATTATTGAATGCTGTTTATTGTTTTACTGGCAAGAAAGACCTTGGAATCAGATTCCTTCCCATAAATTTTGCAAACGATTTCACACAAGCAACACTATGCCATGTTGTAGATGGAACAGCAGCAGAGTTAGTAAACCCAGAGAAAACTTCAGCTGAAGTTACAGCTGATTCTCGTATAGGCCATGCGTTGTACAGAAAAAGTCATAACGATTACTATCCTTCGGAACAAGTAAATCGGGAGTAAGACATGTAATATTGCAAAAGAAATTCTAGTCTGGTATTTTTTATAGATAATGCCGTTATATTATAACGTATTTTCACATACATCGATTCTCTTCCCAGTAATATCACTGTGTATTCTTTTCCGATAGGTATGTCGAACCGTTCAACAGGAAATACAAATATGGAAAAGAAACTAGAATCGATAAACTGGGTAGTAGAGTTAAGCGATCTATGAAATGGTTCAACCAAGATGTAGCATCGATCGTCAGCAATCTCCAAGCAGACTTCAAACAGGATAATGAACCTCGTCTTGGGCGTGCGGTGTAATTGCCAGATACTTTTAGTATGGAAAAGTTTTGGGAACAGTTGGACACTTTTCAGATCCTTAATTCAAAATTCTTAAAATGAATCTTGCTTCTTTTTCCGTAACTTAAGTTGCTTGATTGATCTTGTATAGAGGAGATAATCAGTCAAATACTCTGTTGCAAACAGACAATCACTGTTTTTGTTCATAAAAATAGCTAATTGTATCATTTTTGTAATTTTTCTGTGCAGGGTAAGAGCTGACATAGCACTGCTGCTAGAAGGACGTATTTTTGGTAGAGTTAGTGAGCTTGATTCCTACGGCGTTGGTGAATTGTTGAAAAATTCCTTACCAAATACTGATAAGTCAATACAGAAGCAATATTTAGAGCACATCAACATGCTGCGGCTTAATTTGAAAAAACGTGCATTCTCATTCCCGGATTTGTATCAGACCTTCGTTCATTGTGATAGAGTTAGTAACACATAATATCAAAAGCTATAAAAGCTAAGAGTTGTGTGAAGCATTTGATGATTCATATTCCAATTGTATGTCAATGCTCGGTGGTTCGTTCCTCCACACTAAGCACCCATAAACATAGAATGGTGTGAAAAACTTTTGAAGTAATACTTGAAACTCGTAACATTCATTCACCTCATATCTGTTCATACAAAGAGTTTTATTCGTTGCAGAATAGAACGAATATGATGACAATGGATGAAACTTATCGGATTTTGCAAACGTTTCAAATTTATCCTGACCGAAAATTATTTGAGACTCTATTGAACACTTTGAATTTAATCAAAGATTATTCTGTTTCATATAAAGATATAACTGATCTTTTGAGCTGGAAATGCGAATTTCCTTTACTTTCGAAAATCGACGGTAATCTTCAACACAAAATTCTTTCTGCAATCAAAGAGTATCCATTCCATCCCAATCCATTCCCAAACATATTGCAGATGTCCCACTAGAGCATCGAAATTATTCTTCTACATACAAGGAAACCATTTGTCAAGCACACTTCCCAGAAGGAAATCGTATGTTGTCTTATTCTTCAAGGCTACATGTGATTGTATTCAGTTTGAATGATGAATCCCCAAAATTTGGAATCACTGCTTCATCCACTGTATATAGGTACTTTAGTCTTTTTTCACACAGCTCGCTACACCGCAGGACTTGATACAAAAAGAGTTGATGTGCCATATGCGGTTGTTCCTCCTGGAAGACCACGTTGCGAAAGAGAAAGTCTCGGGGACCAAACATCTGTAGCTGCCTTACTTTCACCAAATATATTCACCCAGAATGGTTTAAGTCATTTAGACTTCTTCAAGGCAAGCCTATTTCAGTTTAAATGATTTTTGTGTTAGTTGTGTTATCTAGCTTCCTCTAGTCAAATCTTCAGCATTAGTGTCATTGTTTTCTTGTCGATTTTATTACACCCTCTACATCAAAGTTTTCAATTGCTTAGAAGTGTTACCAGAGACAAGAAATGATGTTTCATTTATTTTGAGAATCTGAGATTAGTAGGAATTTTCTTACTCTTCAAGAGGGTTCTATGAAATATCCACAATATGTTACAGATTCGCGAAGCGCATGAAATTCGTAAGCTTTTTGAAGATATAGGTGTCGATTTTCCTAGAGATAGCTTTAACGTCATATGGAAAGAGGGGCTGAAAAAGGATTGTACAGGAGGTGTCTGTATAGAAACGTTCAGAAATCTTTTAGATAAACTTGCTGCTGCTAATTACGAAGAGATCGAAGTTTCATGAATGAAGAATATTGAAAAAAACGTGATCTAATTTATTTGTCAAAATGTATTTATTTATAATATACGTTTATTTTAGAAAAACAAATTACTATAGTGGTAACGCGTTCAGGCAACACGTACAGTCAGATTTTAAGTTTCATGGTAAATTCTACTCTTGAGCAGCTCAAGATTTAAGAACAATTTACAAAATGTAGGGATTCATTGGATATAACAAAATCTCATTTACCGATCCTTGTGTCTTCTATATTTATCGCTCTTTTCCCCATGCACAAAATTCGCCTGATCGTTACTCACACTACGTCTTCTTCTACGCGATTCGTGCCGATCTGTTTGACCCGATACTTTTGACCGATGTCTGTTATCCCTTGGCATTTTATCCCGATCTAAGCGTCTTTCGTGAATCTCACGAGCATTGCTCACATGACCCCTGTTGGTGTCTATATCCCAAATATCTTTCCCAACTATCTCTTCTTCTTTTTCTTTTTCTTTTTCTTTCCCTTTTTCTTTCTCTTTCTCTTTTTCTTTCTCCTTTTTCTGTGGCTTCTTCTTTGCCTTTGAAGTTTTGTCTTTCTTTTTCCTCTGGCTTTTTTCTTTGATGGATTTCTTCTTTCGATGGTCATCAGATTCAGACGAATCTAAGAATCAAATAAGACTTCTTTCATTTTCTATGCATATTTTCTTATTTGATTTGAAATACTTTTCCGGGGAACTCAAGTACAATTGATCTGGTAAATACTTGAGAATCTTACAAAAAATAAAAGTATTTTACATCTTTCGAATTATGCTAAGCAAGTGTCATACCTGAACTCTCAGACGATGATGATGATGAACTTGAAGATGATGATGAACTGGATGAGGACGAACTGCTCGAGCTAGGAGACTCTTCTTTGGCTTCAACAAATTGCGGCACCACAGCAGGTTTAGGACGAGATTTCAAATGTTCTCTTAGCTCATCCCTAAGATAATGTAGAAGAAGAGTTGATCATAAGTAGTGGCAATATAAAAGGTAAAAACTATAAGTTATTTTCAGACGCAATATAAAAGCTGACTTACGTGAGGCCTCCCAATCCAATAGAAGTGAAAAAGTTAATAGCAAATCTTGTATTCTTTGGATCATCTCTTGGAAATAGACCCTCGAAGGCTCCTTGTAAAGTTCTGTAAAATAGAACAAAAGTCTGTGCTTAAACATGAAGAAGAAATTGAAATTTCCATGGGCTATCGAGTAGTGAGATGTTATCACAAAAAAATGTATTCGAAGAAATGTATCACAAGAAAATTATTCCGTAAAATTAATATGATTTACTTACACATCTTTTACACGTTGATTGAGTTTTGAAAGTCCCATATACTCAGACAATTCTTGGAATAAGATTTTGATGAAAATTCTACTCGAACTAGTCGTGTCTTCTTCGTTGAGTTTTATACAAGATAGAACTTCCCAAGATATAGAATCAGTGAACAATAAATGTGCAAAAAATTTCGATACATTGCGTAATTTGTTCGTATCCAAACGATGTATAGTATCATATGAGTCCTTGAATATTTGCTCAAACGGTGTAACGTAGATCTTATTAATCGCACAAAACCGCTGAAAAATAAAGAATCATCCTGTTAGAAAAACGTATAGAATAGCATTAAAATTCTATGAAATCGAATACCCATGTTCGTTAAATTTAACCATCAATATCTCGCAATTTGAAATATAATCACTATTTTTATCTCCGACTCTCTGAATATACAGATTGCTCAACATCGAGATTTAATGGTGAAAAGACCATTCAAGGGTCACAGATATATAACATCCTTAGATACATACACCAGCTAAGAGACCAAAGAATTTCTCGTATGTCCTCATTTCTGCACAGCAATCAAGAAACATATGGCAAAGTTCAATTTCTTGACCAGGTTTGAGCTGCATCTTCATCAATTTGTGAGCGCATTCTTCAAAGTCAAGAGAGGAATGAATGGTTAAATAGATAGTTCGGCGTAGCGCTGTTAGATTAGTCTCTGTATTATCAACTATGACATCCTCCTTTGCTTCCCCTGAAAAAATTATAGTCATATTCTTGTTATACTCATAACGCAAATACTATTTTATTGAATAGTTCAAAGAATGAAGGGATTTCATCACTTCCATGGTAGCCAATCATATGCACTTAGTTTTCAAGTTTTGATACATTTTTTCGGATGGAATATCTTTGGAAATCAGTCACCTGCAACATTACTGCCCTCCTCATCAGAGGAATTCTCTTCTTCCTCATCTCCAGAACCTTCTGAGCCGCTGCTGTCCGTATCAAGAATCTCTTTGCTCAATGCCTTATATTTTTCTTCGGTAGCGACGTAATCTGCATCGAACTTAAATACATCTAGAAAAAAATGTGTATCAAATTAATTCGCGAACATATCCTGGTATTCGCTTCGATTTTAACACCATACAGATTTAGAAATTGGCATTATATTATCGAAATCATAGCATCTACTGCAACCTTACTCAATATATCTTGGGTATCAGTAGCTTCATCCAAAGTCACAAGGTGAGTAAACTGATCATCTTCTTCAACGAGGTCAAGGTCTACATTCACAGCTTCGTGATCTTTGAATCCATCTTTTCTGATTTGGAACATTACTTCGATCATGTATTGAACCTGTAACATTTACAAACGATAATTTATACAGATGACAACATTCTAGAAAGATGAAAAATTTTCTCAAATGAATTGAGACATAATTTTCAATGAGATTTTAATCTCCAATCAACCTTTCTCAACTCACTCTTTTGTCCAGCTGACCTTCGTGCAAGATGTTACGTAACATCTCGAAAATGGCTTCTATCCCCTTTTTGGAAACTTCTGTCAGTTTCATCCCGCACTCTTTCAAGAATGCAATAGCTACTTCGACAGAGTCATCGGTTGGTGTCTCTACTAGTAGAGTGAGTATTTCCAAAGCCAAGATCTCATGAGCTACACGCTGATTTACCAAATGAGCGATAAATGTAGCTGATGAAATGCACTGAGCTTTATCGTTGCGACGAAATCCACGCTTGAATTGGATGACAAGTCTCTTGAGGAGCAACTCACCGATGTTTGGAAACTGAAGACAAATTTGTAGAAATATTAATACATGAGGATCAATAAACAGTGAAAACTCTCCTAACATAAAAAATTGGATGATAAAAGTAAAAATCAGTATTTCTCACAGATGAAACCTGTAAATCCTAATTTGATAGATCAAATTTCATTTTCAATGCTGGTGGGAAGGGAGCAGTTACTTCACTTTTAACATTAATTTGTGAATAAGATTCGAAAGAGATCCCCTACTTGATAAAAAGGTCCAAAATTGTAATGAGCTCAGTGTTACTAAACAATTAAGTAAACATCATACTTTAGAATTAATCACAGCAGTCAAAGCTCCGTAGATGGGTGTGAAGGTAGGAGAAGCGGCTTGAGCCTGTATGATAGATCGAGCTAAGAGTCCTCTACCCCTGACGATATTCTCGTGTAATAGTTCCCTGGTAATTAATCCGATGTTACTAGTATTGACTTTGTTGATGTATCCGTGAATAGACTTCTTCAGAGCTTCCCAAGATATTCTTTGATACGCAGCTCCTGATTTGTCTGTGATCTCGGCCTGCATCATTCTGAGTTTAGCCGGTGGTATATAGGCTCCGCCAGTCTTCGACGTCAATAAATCGACTGTCCTTTTTTGTGCGGGTGTAATCTTCTCCTTTTTAATATCATTAGAGGTATCATTTCTATCATTATCATCAACATAATCGTTGTTTTCTTTATCCTCGAATCTACGCTCCGAAGATTTATTCCTTTCCTCGTGACGACCGCCGTAAAAACGCTGTCCAATGCGCTCATCCTTTTTATTTGTTGGATACTTGTTCCAATATTGGTCACTGTTCTTCTTCTCAGAACTCCAATATCTTCTCAGCGGTACATCTTCGCTCAATTCAACGTCCCCCTCTTTTCTATACGATCTATCGCTATCGTCTTTACCAGAGTATCTGTCCCCGCTTCTTTTACGGACCCTATCTCGGTCTCGACTTCTATATCGCCTTCTTTCTCTGTCCCTATCATTATCTCTAGCTCTATCTCTATCTTTATCTCTATCTCGTTCCCTTTCTCTGTCTCTGTCCCTGCCTCTGCTACTTCTGCGGCTATTATTGCTTTTGTAGTACTTTGAGTCGTTTCTTTCCTGGTGTTCATCGCGATGTCCTTTGTCGTTACCGTCGGTATTATCGATCTTACGTTTACTTCGTCTATCACGCTTACTGCGCTCAGATTCATCCTCGCTGTTTTTAGTTTCTAATCTTTTTTCAGCAGGACTTGCGTCCGAAGCGTCATCAGACATTGTTAAGATCGGTAAAAGATTTCGCCAACTATATTAAAACAGAAAGAGAAAAAACACCATAAGCCGATGTTACGTTGAATATGAGGGGTGGGGGTAAATCGGCGGAATAATATATTAAAGGGATTGTAATCAGCGCCGCGAATTTCGTGAAGAATAAATTATTACGTCACTGAATATGAACAATACTCTACAAATATGAGACGTGTTTGTGGATATAAATTGAATTTGATGTTGAGTTAACCTAAAAATATTTATTTCGTAAGCGGTGTTTTAAACCTCTTAGTTCGCCCGTGGATTGAATTATGCACATAAAACTATTTTTGTACATAAAAATAAATTGATAGAGTTACCGTTTAAATCACAGAATTAACAACAATATGTTTCTGAAGTATAATCAAAACGTTAAAAACTTTGGTTAAACGACAGACGTGAACCCATCGCCGGATCTGAAGTGACCGCAAACGTACGCGTAACCGTAACCACGGTACGAAGGTATATTCATGTGTGTTCACAGGGTGTATCTGTGTACAGTTGCGTGTTACGTTTACGGTGATTGTAGACCGGACTTAAAAACTATTATTTTCAATTTCGGTGAGAAACAAGAAAGGTTGTGTGGTATTCGGAATTGTTTATCGGCAATTTGTTTTTCTACTGTGCGTTTGACAGGCGTGAGGATAATGTGTACCGTGTAAACCGGGCTTTAGCTATAATCCGAATCTCATGTATCTTGTCAACAAAAATGGCGAGATAGCGTGTTGACTTTTTATGTCGGTAATGTTTTCGCTGTAATTTGTTGTGGCTAGGTGCGTAAGGACATTGTAACCTTAAATTAAATGGTTTATTAATCATAATACGCGAAGTATTTGCCGGTGCCATGGATCACCCCAGAGATCCGAGGTCCAGGGGTTGTCAGGGGATAAACGAAGAGACAGGCGACGTGTGTGGTGAAACCAGCACGTTAAGGATTCTCGATGAATTTCGAAAGCTTTACGAGGATCGTATCAGGAAGATTAGTGAAGAAACTGATGGTAGTTCGGACCACGTAAGTAATAAACAATATCTACGCGATTGTCATTCAAAAAATTCCTGATATCGATACGCATACTTTTTCACTGATAATATGAATGAATCGCTGCATGCTGGTGGCTGCATTCCTAAGAAATCCACCCTTCCACCATACTACCTAAATTTAGGAATACGTGCGGAAGTTCTTCAACTTCTGTTGAATTTTAAGCTTCGACAGATGAACAGCCATGTTATCTAAATATAGAAATATTATGGACAGATTTAAAAGCTTTCATAATTTTACGAGCACAGATCTGTAGTAGAGTTCTGTTGCCCTCGGAATTATTATCAAGGAATATTCGGTTCTTTGTGTGTAGCGTCTCATACTTTGACAAAAAAATTCATAGCGTTTTTGATGAGAATCATCAAACTTAGGTAGGGTTTAAATTAGGACTCAGTAAGCTATATGGAATCCGAGCTGAAGCATAAAAGCTCACATAAAAATTTGCCTCAAATTTTCAAGCTTATCATATGAATTTTTATGACAAATATTTTAGACAAAGTTGCAGATTATGGAAGAATGGGTCAAAGATCTGGGCGAACAAAATGCAATGTTGGTACGAACTGTGGAAGAACTTGAACACGAAGCTGCAAACAGAGTTATACTATTGGAAGAAAAACTCCAACAATCTGCTGCTACAGTTGCTAATATCAATCTACGCAGTATGGGTGAAGACGGAGTAAGGAACTTTGAAACAAACTTTTTATGTTGTGTTATATGTGTTAACTATGTACCATTATCTATTCCGAATCAGTTCTACATTCTGCACTGTTCGATCTTTCTCATAATATTATATCGTATTTGTGGTACTAAAATCTTCTAACAAAAATCAGCCCAATTAAGTTCCACTGCAAACCTAATGTGTATAGTGATATAAGATATATTTTCTCTATATACTATACCAATGGAACTCAAGAATCACCCATCACAAGTTCTAGCATAAAAAGGATACCGCGCTCTCGTCAATTTCATTCTTTGAATATCATACCTTTTTCAGCCTTCTCATTTGATCTATCTTTGTCTATCACGCAGTTACCTTCTTCCAGAAGAACACTATTTTCTATCATATGTCTCTTTATTGAGGTAATATTGTAGGAAAGCTTGAAATTTAGAGTTGAGACACATTGAGCACCAAGAACTTTGACTATTTGAGCAATGAGCATTATATTATTGCAATTTAAATTGGAATTAGTATTTCCTTATCAATAATTTGATTTTTTGTATAATCCAGTCAATGGCAGTTCTCGAGAACCGTGTTTCTCAACTGAAGAAAGATGAAGAGACGTTGCAACAAAAAATAGAATTCCTTCAAAGTGATATCAGGGGGTTGCTGGAGCTCATTAGACGTGCTCGCACAGAAAATTGCTGGAGCCTCGACGGGATTACCTTCTTTGAAATCCAGTCTAGCGACATTCCTGCTCCTCTAGAGTAAGTTTTGATCATTCCCTGGCCTTGACCAAATGCACACTTGACTTTTTCTTTCTTTCAATCACTTCATGTCGCGCTTGAAACATTACCAACTCTGACTAATAAATATCGTACAGATTCTATATCAATGTTCAAATAACAAAAGCGCATATGTATTTGTCTTGCAAAAAGCTTTTGTTCCATTCTATTTATGCAATGTAATTTTGCTTTTTCTATTTTCAGCTGCACCTGTGGACAGGTAAATTCATGCACAGTTCCTGACAAGAAAGTGAGACTTATTCTAGAATTAGGACGAGGTCTTGCCAGGGGGCCAGAGTGTCCACCAAATAGAAGTTTTTGTGACTGTCCAACTACTCACCCAACAGTCTGCTTTCCATGCGAGACAGATAACTTGCCTCTTACTTTTTAATTGATTCAACATTTTCTATTCGTCTTCAATCTCTCTTTCATTACACAGTTATTAGTCAGATTTTCATACTCAAAATTGGTCTCTATATTTTTATATATTAAATGAGGGGTCTACTTCAAGACATTTTCATTGATATCATAGATCAAGTTAATTATTTCCAGTTGAAAATTTACTCGCCAGTCTCAGTTTCAAATTGCAATAAATTTTCCTGGTTGTTCATGATCTAATGTGCAGAGTTTAGTCAGATAATTATATTCACCCGAAACTGGAGATACTTTATCAAGAATTTATGTGAAGCTTTTGACTGTAGAAGTCTGCCAACTTGTGTTTACTCTGCACTGATTCAGTCAATATTTACATTTATTTTTATAGCATTTTATTTTTATGAGTGAAAAGTTGAAATAGGAAACTCTTGCAGTAGTTGGTTTTCAGTGATCAGCTATCTTTATACCTTAAAAATAACTGCGATTGGAGTATAAATATCTAATCCCAAAGTTTTTAATTCTGTAAATCTTAATCATTTTCATATTATTTAATCACTCAGATAAACATTCTTATGCTGCATTACTGGATAAAATTCCCTGCTTTATGGGTTCAATTTAATTATCTCGAGGCTCATTTTTCGCCAGGCAAAAAATATAAACATCTTTTTAACAGTTTCAATTCTGATAATGGACCATAAACTGATTTTAGCAGTTGGTAATCAACTCTTACATTTTAAATCATGTAGAGTATATAAATAAGTTTGATTCACATTTCAGGGACTCTTATTGTTGAACTTGCTTCATATACCAGGCACGTTTCCTATTTCTGCTATTCAATGTATTTATTATAGTCAGTATTGGATTAGTGATATACAAAAAATCTTTTATATCCTTTTGTAGTCAACTTTGTTCTAGTTAACATATTTTTTCTACTTCATAGACACATACCTCTATTCAAAAAAATTTATTTAGAATCCAGTAAATATCCACCCTTCCTATAAAGTCTCAAAAATTTTCTGACTTGTGCTCACGAAAGTCATTGTACATTTATATTGTATATTGGAATGAAAAAGCTTTGAAGTTTCGACTACATCAAATGTATATCACACAGTTCTCACATTTTCCAATAAAAAGATACATCATCAATGATTTTCATCTCTCTTTTTGATAAAACAAAGAAATATTGGCTGTTCAACTGATAATCTATACAGATCGTCATACATCATCTGAACATTGGGAGAGCATGTTTGATATTTATACATAAAACACAATGATCCCGCACTGGTGCGACTCTTTGTATAATATATAATGGATGAGGGAGATGGTGTAATAAATTATTGTAAAAAATTTAGAATGAGCTTATTTTGGATTAATCTTGTGCAGAGAAAAATGTTCGAAAGCATTGGGTGTTTAGTTGGTAATATCACACCATTTTTAACATTGTGATAGCTGATGGCAAAGTTCTGATATTACTAGATTTTCAACTTATTATATACAAATACAAGCTTCGCCACCTTGACTGAAAATTTAATAATGTATTAGATTACAAAAAATGATTCACGACCTCATTCTAACGAATAAAATTTTGATAAGCTTAGACTGAGTTGTAAATATTTTTGAGAAGCAAGAATAATCCTAACTTGTCTTCAAATCAGGAAAAAGAAGATGCAGCAGAGTACATTGCCAGTCTGAAAGAGCAAGTAGAGCAGCTTAAGGAAAATGAGAAACAGGCAATCGCGTGAGTTCTTGGAAATTTACTCTGATATTCAGAATCTAAAATTACTCCGAATAAGTCTAGAATATGTTCACAAGTATTACTACTGAATATTGTTTTATATCAGGGAAAATTTAAATTCTCTGAATTTGTATAGGTATCAAACAGGACTAGAAGAAAAGTTAGCAGAACAAAATAATCAAGTAGTATTGAAAGAAGAGACGATTAAAAAATACATCTCAAAACTTCAGACTCTCAGAGATAATCTGAAGAACCGTTCAAAGCTGGCTAATCAAATTGTACTCGGATCAACTTCACCTACCATTGACCTAGATTCTGACGTAAGTTGTTTCATTTTTTTTTTACTCTTGAGATTAGACCAAACAATTGATTCCATTCTACTCACACACTGGTTGCAGTCACATGTATTAGTGTGTGATAGTAACTATAAACACCAATCCTATATGCAGTTGTGTCCGCAATGATACATAACTTTTGTATGCGCTGTTTGTTAGAAATTGAAAGTATATTTTATTATTGCTCAATGCATGGTGTACTTTGTACAAAGTATATGATATCTTTTCAAACTAAACCAATTTACATACTTACGAATGCTTACACCACATACATATAATATGCTATTTTTCAATTGAATATATAGTTTACATATTTGGCTTTGGCAGGATTAAAACTGTTTAAATATACTTACAGGAAGAGAGATATTATGTTGTTTAATCATAACATGAATTTAAGTCCTTCTTTCTTCTTCCGTTGCTTTTTTTATGGAATCACAAAAATTTGACCATGGGCCTTTCATTCTTTATCAACCCCAACTTCTGATTTTTATTGTTCATAATTATGCTATTGAGCATAGAATTTGTTGACATCGTATGCAAGTACCCCGTATTATTATCCGTAATGATATTTTGTGTCATCATCAAACTTCCTCGCTTTTAGATAAAAAAGCTGTCGCATCTCTCAAGTGATCATGTATTTTTTTTTGCATTTGTCAGTTTGCATCATGCATTTTTCAGTTTGGCTAGCATAATAGGTCGAGCACTATATTGTAAAAAGAGATTAAGCATGTTCATTAACTATTTTCACATTTGATATTTTAAGACAGTAATTTATGCTTTTACAACACAAAAATTACAACTAAAAATATTTTTTTTAAATATACATCAAAAATAGCAGAACATGATTTACGAATTTTTGTTTTTAATGAGAGCATGGCATGTCTCGGGCAACTTTGACTTGAAAAATTTTCAAGATCTCTCTTACTGTTCAGATTGTCAGAATGGCTGACATTATGGAAAATGCCTTAAACACAAGTGAGATAGAAATAGAAAACTTACGCCAGCAGTTACAGGAAAGTGAAACAAAGTTTTCAAAGCTTATGCACGAAAAGAGCTCCGAAATGGATAATTTACAATCTCAACTTGATCAAAAGTGCATGGAACTGCAACAGACTGAATATCGAATGAATTGCTTGCAAAAAGTTTGTTATTATATTCTCAATTATATTATCCACAAAAATTTCCAAAGTATAAAGATGCTACTTCATCATTAGGAATCTTTGGAAACTCGTGATGCCTTGACCGTAGAGGTAGCTGAAAAACATGATCTCGTTATTTCTCTACGCAAAGAACTTGCACAGCTGGAAGAACAGTGTCGTCAATCAGATATGCAGACGCATTTCAAGGATGATATCATCAAGGAAATGAGGAGGGAGCTCAAACAGGCTAAGTCTAAGGTAAGAACTAACTAAAAATGTTTCTTCTGCATTATGAAGCTTATATCACAGATGCATAATACTCCCACTTTAATTTCCAGCCAATCCATTTAATCCCAGCTTTTCGTCCTTGCTTGAAAAGTTCTTATGAGAAGATTAACACTGATAGAAACGATAATCCTTACTGGGAATTCCACCAAAAATTCATCCCCCCATCATCCCTACATTGTAAGAGTAACATGTCCTCTTTACATCGGCATTCGTATCCTGGAAATACAATCATCGACAAAGAAATATCAGGAAGATTAAGCAATTCCAAACACATAACACAGAGCGAAGTTCTCTTCGATAGAAATAGATTGTTGCGCGAAGTTGATCATAAGATAGTAAAGTCTACCAGGAAATTATCACCACCTTGCAAAGACCCTAATTCAAGAATTGAGCAATTGTCAGGCATTGAGATCAGCTACGTTTCAAGCGCGGGACAAGCATCTTCAAGTTTGAAAAAATATAATTAAACATGTACATTTTGTAAGAGTTATTTAACGTATTCAAGCTTCTACTAGATAATAAAGCTTTTTCTATGCTAGAGTTATTTTTACTTTACAGACATCAGTTTCATTCATTATTCGTCGCAATCAACAAATATTTGACATAATTATAAATAAGAGCTTACACGACTAGTTGGACTTTCATTAAAAAATAGACAAAGTTTTTATGTATAATGGATCTCATTGCATTTAATGCATTCGAATACTGCGGCCAGGATTCAATAAATATGATTAGCATTAATTTTTCCATAGGATCTTCAGCTTTGTCATAAATTGTGAAATAATCTCAACTAGTATTCACAAAGGTTTTTAATTGATGAACTGATCTATAAATTATTGAATACCTCGTTGTTTTGCTACCCCTAATAATTTTCGTCCTGTAATTTCAGGAAACATGTTCGTCCTCGCGGAGGGTACGGATAAAGACTGAATGTTCAGTAGAGGTAAGCTATATCTCCATCAGAAAAGCATGCCTAAATTTAGCGAGTATAAAATCTCACATTCATAAGCACCATTTTCACTATAGAAATGTTCTTCATGTTCAGAAACTCCATGTTCATCTTCTAAGATATGGTATCTGATCATGTAATGTTTGTGTTATTTTATGCTTTATAATTAACATAATGTAGTCCGACGAGACATCTATGCGAGACCGATTGTACAAGACTCAAAATCAATTGAAAATTGTCAAAAGTACATTAAGGCAAAGGAATGATGAGATTAATAAACTCAAGAATGAATTAAATGGACAGAAAATTAAATCAATGGAATTGTATAGAGAATTAGAAAAGTTAAGAGGGAAGAAATTAACCAAGTATCAGGTAAATCATCATTTCTATAGTGTAACACTATATTATCACACGTTCAGTTTCATCAGCCGTTTATTAAAAATCTGTTATTCCCGATAACAGAAGATGTTTGTTAAGTTACCGTAGCTTGCGCTTGAGATTAATTGAATATCTTACACGGCGATGTATTCACTTGCTGTATAAAACTTGATAATTGCAACATATGTAATGTAATACCAGTCTGTTCCACGTATTATATTCTTTTAATATATATTTTTAATGTACACAACTTCTTACCTTGTTTCAGGAAGACGACACAATAGATGGAAATGCTCCAAGTCACCATCAGGTATTGTTGTCTTTTCATAATGTGAATTGTTATTTCATGTTATCCCATGTTTGATTGATAGGATAAATAATCTATTGGTTCTTCAAAACTGTTGGGGTTGAAAAAACAATTCAGAGATCTTTGTTCTATAGAATTTGAGAATTTAAAAGATGTTAAATTATGGCTTTTAGTTGTGTATTCTAATTACAAATTATAATGATGTATAATACATTTTCCGTATAATACATTTGTTCAAAATTTCAGGGTGAAATTTTAGTCTACTTGTCAAACACCAAAGTGTTGATGGAAAAAGAACGAGAAGCATTATTGGGATTGAAAACGGAGTTGTTAAGGATGCTGGACGATATCAGTATCAAAGAAACTGAGGTTTGTTTAAGTTGTTAATATCTTATAAGTATTATTTCATGTGCGAAAATATTTCAGCGAGAAGACTTGACATTTTTTCATCCGAAAGTTATTATGTAATATCAACATGTATCTATTTCAAAACGCATTTATTTCATAGAGCAGCTTGACATCTAAAGTTGAGTTACTTTCAACAAATAACTTTCTTTCCTTCTTCCCATGGTTTTAGGATATAAACCGAGATAAAGGCATAGCAAATATTCAGAAAAAATTACTGGAAATAGAAAAATTGCTGTTTAATTACAAGGCAGAAATAATTGATCATGTAAGTCTCCTGGAGTAACTCCAAATCGTAGTTTGCTAGTACTGCGCAGTCAAATTTTCCCCTAAACCAAGTAGCATTGTAAACAATGTTCAGTAGGATTATTCTTGGTATTCTATGAGCGGTATAATATGACATTTGTGGATACCTTATGAATCTGATTTGCACCTCGAATATTAATTTTGATACAAACGTTGAAGGTAATCATGTAATTAAATGTTGAATGTACATAAAAAGTATAACTTCCCAATGATTATATTATTATTAGATTATATTAGATTAAGATATTATGAATAGTAGTTGAAATACAACTGTGATTAAATTCTGCTGCTTGTTATTCGAAGTTTATTGTTATTTTGATTCTCCAAAAAACTAGTTTAAACCCTTGATAATTGAAATGCCCTTCGCAGAGCAAATCTATGGAGATAATGAGAAACAATAGGGATGCAGTTGAAGCTAAACTCACATATCTACATGATTTACTACAGACTGCTTCATGTGCAGTATGTACTTACTCAAATAACAAATCTACATAAATTAGACCCAACACACGCTGAATGTTGTTCAGAATTTTTTAGACGTAAAGATATCCTGATACTATTATGTCTGTTGGACGGTATGCTTGAACTAGCTTAATTATTTCAGGATACAAATAATGAAGTTATATTGCAGAATATGAAATCACTGCTAGCTGATTTACGATTCACGAAATTACCAAAAGTAACCAGTTTATTATTAGACGTATATTTGGATACAAAATAACTTATTTTCTTTCATCTAGAATACATGTTGTGGCAGTTCTAACACTTTGCTGAATGGTTTGGAAGCGGTACTAAAACATTTGTCAAATGTTCTAGGGATCACGGAAAGATGTGTTAGTTTCAACGAGTATTTCATATCAAATATTAACTAATCTTTCGATAACAATTTGTCTTTCAGGCATGCATTGATGATGGGGACAAAAATCATATGAAGAGCTTGAAAAGACGAGTAGCCAACAGCGTTGAGAATATTTCTAGAATCTATAAAGATAAAGAGAAAGCTATAGGTCTGATGAAAACAGTGGTAAGTAGTATTAGTATATGTACTGCCGAAGCAGTACTAGTGGTAAGTAGAATTACTCAGAAAAATCGTTGAACATCTTCCATGAGATAGTCTCTGATTTCAGGCAAAGAAGTGTCAAGATGATTATGCACCTGCAAAAGCCTCCGCAATGGTAAGAACTTGGCTTGTTTTCGTTTGAAGTTTATGATAATTGGATAAAATTTGTCTGCTAATCTACTCAATAAAATCAGGTGAACAATGAGGCGATTCAACACTTTCGTATGATGGAAGAATTCCGGATATGTACAGTAGAAGCTCAAGCAGCGACAGAGGATTTGAGGGAGGAGATGAATAATGTTATTTGTTCTTTAAATTGTCGCCATGAGAAGGTTTGTGGAATTCGAAAGCGAAACAGCTTTTCGTCCTACGTTTTCAATTTTTATTATGAATAAATGAATAAATGAATGTTTTCCTATCTTCGATAATTACACTGCCTGGTACATTCGGTTATCGTAAAGTGAAATTATCTCATAATCTTAGACATTCTCAGACTAATTTATTATCTCTTACAGTTTACAGAGTTCACTAAGTTGGTGAAGCAAATTCAAGACCATTTAACACAGACCAGAGAAAATTTATCAGAAACTATGAATCAATTGAAACTTCAAGTAAGAACTTGTCAACATATTTTTACTATAATTTTATTTGACAATTTTTAGAAAAGAACTGCACAGCATTGTCAATCCTTTGTGGTCAAATTTCTAATCCACTGATTGATTCTAATCCGCTGATTCTAATATACTATATTATGCGTTATAATAGGAAGAGGAAAAATCAAGGCACAGTGAAAGAATAACAAACGGTGCAATGAAGCTTAAGGATATGAAGAATGAAATGAATCGGATAAAGAGCGATATCTCACGGTGTATAGGCAGTGAAAGTGATCATTTACAAGTAAGCATTCATGGAACTCAAATTTTCTTTTGGCAATTATATTGATAAAATGAAAATGATGTCATATTTCCATTTATTTCATGTTGTTATAGGAATACAGTTCAATTGGGATTGTGAAAATACATACCTGCGACGACGTGTTGAACATAGTAAACGAAGAGATCCAGCAAATCATCACGAATGTACAAATCTATCAAACCGGGGTAGTGTATAAAAATTACCTTAGTTGAAAATGTCTTTTTGCTTGAATAATAAATCTCTTTTCCTGAAACTAACGTTTTCTTACATAGTACAAGGTATTCCATCACAGAAAATATAAAACAAATAACTATTTCGATAAACTTTATTAATTATGAGATGACATTTTTAATGAGTGACTTTTAATTCCAGGCATGCAACGCTGTGACGATGTTGCTCGAAGTTAAAGGCCAGTTAAATCGACTGGAGGACTGCTTGAGAGACTTACAAAAAAAAGCAGATGAAGTTGTAAGTATAAGATCTGTAAATAATCATATTTGAGCTGTATCCTTGTATCATAATAGAATGTATGGTCCCATGAGCAATGAAAAAAATTTAATATCCCATGCTTATCTATCAAGACATTCAAGCTTATCTAATTCTTCTCAATCATATAGCTAATTGACAGTGAAATGGCGCAAAATGTTTTTATGGAGAGGAGTAAAAAGCTCGACAGACTTGAACAAGAGCTCGATAACACACACACAAAAATGCAGGATATGCTTGAAAACTTTGCTTCTGTTATGGAACAAGTAAGTTCTTAAGACTGACTAAGCGGCAATATGGTTTTCTAAATCAATAATATGACTAAACGAATGTCCTATTTCATCATCAATAATTTTGGTAGTTATCTGCTGCTAATTCATATTATTTCAATCTAATGATACATTGATCGTTATAAATTACATTCCAGATGTCAACTGGAAACTCTCGAGACTTGGGTGATCAGAATTACTCGAATTATTGCAGCCAAGATATTCTAAGCAATGTTTGTATTTCCTTTAGTATCGTTATTCAAGACGGTGTCAAAATATTTGAAGAAGTTCTCTTTCGTTGTATTCTATTTTGATAAAACATCTGTAAGTTTCCTATTGTAATGTTTGGTTTGTCCATAGAGCAAGCAGGATGATCTCTTAAGGATAAAAGAGGAACTGCGTCGAGTACAAAAGGAATATGAAGATTTGAAGATAAAAACATCATTGGTAATAAATCAGTAATTCCTGTTCACATTTATCTTAGTTTGAAACAAAGTTGAATAAAGACATGGGTTAATTTGGTGCATCAGGAATAATACCCATTATTTCTTCATTTTGTTTTCCAGGAAATATGCCAAGCGCAAAAACAGGAGAAAGTAAATGAATGGAAGTGCCGTGTTGCTGATTTGCAAGATCAAATAAGAGAACTCCAGAATGAGGTAGCAAGTTTTAAACAACACTTTTATTCTAAATCGCTATCGCAATGACTTGTTTCAGGCGAAGTGCGAAACAGCATCAAATGAATTTCTGAAAAAGAAAATTGAAACAATGGAGAAGGAAATAAGTTCGGTAGAAATGAAAGTTCAGACACAAAGACGGTGCCTCTCTTCAGATAGTGCTGAACTAAAAAGCAGAATTTTCGAACTAGAATGCGCTGTAAGTAAATATCTTTATTCATATCTCATGGAAAAGTATAACTGTTCTGAATACATGATTATTGAATAAGTGGGTTTTCTACTTTCGTGTTATTTTGTACATTTCAGGCAAAAAAGAATAAAGAAAAGGAAGATCTCCTCCGGAGAGACCTTGACTGTAGTGAAATCGAGTTAAAAAGGTCTAGAGATCTTCTCAGTTCCTATGTAAGTGAATGAACTATAACTGTAATTTTCATTTATTTTGAACTATATAAAAAATGCACTTTATCGAATATTTTCCTCAAGATCTGATTGATATTTCTTCAATACAGAGTCAATACAAATCTGATGGAATGTATTCTACCTGCAGTCAAGATCTTAGATATGAGGTAATCACTTTATGTTAATTATTTTCCAACTATCATTAATCATGTTTCAATTTTTATTTCAGAACATACCACAGTCTTTCAAAGTCTTGCAAGATACGATGCAATCAGCCAGGATCGGTCTGGAAGAACTATCAAATGAGTTAAAAAAATTGGTATGCAGTCAATTCTTTTTTCTAATATGCATGTGGTTGTGAATTTATTCTAGAATCATCATTAAAACTACAATTTTAATGAACTCCTTGTTCTCCAAATCAAATTGAAGACTCTTGTCTTGCTTTTAGGTGTGCGAAGGATCTTCACATTCGACCTTATCATCAGGATCCTTCTCAGCAGCGATGGATATGTTGAGGAAATATGGAGAAACGACAGAACAATGTTCAGCTGAAGTTGAAAAGCTCAGAAATGCTTTGTGCTCTAAAGACAAACTGGTAAATCCCGTTTATTGTGTTTATTGTCATTTTTATTCTGATAATTTTATACCTACCTTCCTTGTTTGAGATTCGTACTGAATATGTTTTCAAACGCATTGAATTTTGTATTTTATTGACTAGTCCTAATATAAATACTGTACATTTTCAGTTGGAAAATAAAGAGGAGATTATCAGAATACAAAAGGACTCGATAAAGATGACTCAAGCTGAATTGAAGGACTTGCATCAAAAACTTCAAGAAAAGGTATAATTATCACCTTTACTTTTGAATATTTAAAACGAATGATGAAACATATTCATTACTGTATCATTAAGGGTACTGAATCAGTTACAATAATTGATCATACTATACACTTTGAGTGACGTAAAAAATACCTCACGTTGAAGAGTAGCTTTTCGAAAATAGCATTTTGAGAAAAGTGCTGAAAATTATAATTAGATTAAAGTAAATTGACTTGACAACGAAGTCAAAAAGTTCAAAGTTATACTCTATATATATAGTTTTGCATACTAGTCTATAAATTTTGTGTTTGCTTGTGCTTGAAAGGATCAACATAAAGAAAAGGTATTAGAAGATTTACAACTGGTGCAGTCAGAGGTATGTTCTTTTGGAACTTGTGTCAATTGAAAAGAATTACTTCAAGCAATACATTCTAATTTTTCTCAATTTCAGCTCCAACTGCAGACCAAGGTAATTAACGAACTAGAACGAGCCAGAGCCCATTTGGAAAAAGAGGTTTGTATATAATTACAGATAATGGGATTCTTTTTTCTGAAAATTGCTTCTCTGAAGTTTACCTTTTTTTCTGAGTTACCTCATACTCCTACTCGATCATACTTACAAGTATGTATTGCATTTATTGTAGAACGAACTACAAATCCAAACTATTGGAAATTTACAAGAAGCTGTAGTAGAAGCTAAAAGACGTTTAGATCAAATGGGAAATAGAGCGGCCAGCGAAGTGAGTGGGATGAGGAACTCTACTTCATCAGCTGTGTTCAACCATGGGAATGTGCACGATGTTTGATGCAGGAGATTTATAATAAACAATAATAATTTAGTTTAAGTATTGTGCTTTTATCTAACAATACTAATTGTACAGAATTACATTGTTATATCTTTTTTTTTGTGTAAATAGAGGTAAACTGCCGTGCGTACGTGTTAAAAGGTAGAAATAATCATATTGTGTGACACAACATAGTCTCGACAATATTGAAGATGATAAAAATAATTTGTAAAATTAAAGCTAGTCTTTAACTAATGGCATGAGGTGTCAGATATGAGATTGTATTTGATCTTTCATCCTCAAAACTCATGCGCTTAAAATGATTCCAGTGCATCAAAACTTCCAATCAACTGCTAGCAGCTTTTCAGCACTCCGAATTTTTTCCTGAACGTAAAATTCTGTCAAAGGCATATACTTATGAATTCTTTATTAAATAGGTATAGAAGTACGTAGTAGCTAGCTCAATTATATCATTCGAAAATTTTGGTTCCTTAAGTTCTATCCACGTCGTTCATATAATTCTGTTTTCTCGCTAGGTCTTAGTCGAGTAATGTTCGATGATAATTATGAATCATTAATTAGATTCTCGTACCTGATATTGGTGAGAAATAATGTAGTCGAAAATACCCTCTGTATATGTCGTATACATGCATAGTATAAATAACAGTAATCTAACAAAGCATATGAAGCTCTTAGCAGAATAATCCTAACAAATGTTATCCTATTGATAACGTGATTGAGATAAAGATTGTTGTAGTAGATTTAAATTTATGAATGAAAAATTTATTTTAATTGTATAAAGTATAAAAGTTTAAATGAAAGTTATGCAATCACTGTATTATTTTCATAAAAAAAAGCAAAAAAAAAAAAATTAAATCTATTACAATTCTAAATAAATTTATGATCAAACGTTTAACAGAAACAATGACTACTATGTCAACGAAAATTTACTTTTGTATCCACAATCCTGAAGATTCAAGTTACATTATTACACATTTGTAATCTCATCTCTAACATATTACCTCACATCATTTCTAACATATTTTCACATCATTTGTTAAGAAATTTTGATGCTGAAACACGACAGTAGCTTATCAACTTTTTAATTTGCATGAATATACATATATCTTCCTTTTGTGTCAGACATTTGTGGTCCCACAACTTTTTAAAATATCAATTTAGTATCAGCATGAAATCAGTTTCTATAATGTTACTTGGTTTGATACAATAATGTTGATTTACAGGACGATTCTATTTATTTATATAGTTTGTTTTAATTATCGTGTAATTCTATTATATCGTTATCATTGATTATCAAACTTTATCTATCACTGTGTATGTGCATGTGAAAAGTATGTACAGCTTTATTTACATCGAAAATATTACCAAAAGTAGAGTAAAATTTTTGACTATGATCCAGTTTTCAAGATTGTGATTCTTTTTTTGAGTATCATGCACATTTTCAAGAATATTTCAGCATTATGTGATTTTGTTCAATTGAAAAATTTGATTTTGCAACAAAGGAAAACAACATATTCTGTGTTATAATTACAGCTTAACGATAAAGATGAAGCAATTCAATTGTTGACATTATATTTAAACGAAACACAATATCAATACAGTCAATGCTTTCAGGAGGTAAGATTTCTAAAATACCTTAATTCGCATGTATGTTTAAGAGAAAAAAAAGACTGTGTTGCTTAATCTGTTATTTATTTGCGAGGCTGCCAAACAAGACACTATCTTAGAGTTTCAACGGGAAGCAGTTGATCAACTGAGGCAAAAAATAAAAAACATGGACAATTCTGTTATTGTCAATAATTTACACTGCATATACTTTGCAGTATTAAGTGCTATACAGGTAGCGTATTCAATTTCCATGAAGATTAACAATAATTACTTTGGTTTTCTCAATGACTGAGATAAATATTGGACGTTTACACTTCACATGGACTTATCTAATATAGTATAGTATTCTCGATGAGCAAGGCTCATTTTTTAAAAATATTGTGATATAATAATGAAATTGATGAACAAAATCAGCCAAAATGATTCTGTACTATTATCGCATTATTATCATGGCAATATTAAAATTGGAGTATAGAAGCCAGAGTTCCCTATTTTAATACCTTTGAAATATTCTAGGAACAGTTGCAGGACCGTTGTAAAGAGTTTGAAGCTATCAAAGCTAAGGTAATTGAAGAGATCATGTGCGTCATGAACCACTGTTGCATACAGGAATTATTATCATTCCAGATGGAAACTCTTATCAAGTCAAAGAACTGCTTGGAAGATAAATACAAGAATATGAAAAAATTGTGGCAGGAAGCGGACCAAGAGCTACGAGAATTGAAGTAAATGTTGGAAAAATGAATGAAATTTCTCAATCTAGTTTTTCAACTAAATGATTATTTGTTTTAGATCAATTTTATTGAAGCAAGAAAATGATATGAAGTATTGTCATACTGAAATTGATAAATGCAGAGCAGATATGGAGGACAAGGATTGTACGACTCAAGATTTAATATGCAAACTCACTTCGAAGGATGAAAGTATGAAAGAAATGGAAGGGTCACATTGCATTAAAGTCAAAGATTATGAGGACTTATTGAAAAAGTCAGAAAACATTGAGAGACAATTACGGAACAAGATCTTAGTTCTCAAGGAGAGAGATAAAGACATGAAACAGCAGATACAGAAATACAAAATGGATTTGGAAATATTTGACAAAGAATTAAGATCTGAAAGAAAAGCTAATGTCGATATTCAGCAATTGCAAAATGAAAATGAACTTTTTAAGAAGGAGTTAGGGGATCATACAAGACAAACAGAAGCTCTGATAAATGAAATACAAGCCATAAAAGACGAGGAAATCTGTTTAAAAAAAGAATTGGAGGAAAAGCAGGTAATTTAATCATATTTTCTTTATCCCCTCATAATCAATTCAATGAGTTCAATATCGTTATATTATTTGGTAGCGAGTCGAATCTGTGGTAGTAAAAGATGAGCTCCAAAAGTGTAACTGTGACTTAGTAAAATTATCTACTGAAGCAAAAGTTAAAGAGGAGGAACTTGAAATATTAAAGGAATTCAAGAAAGAATTAGAGGTACTTTATATTGGTTGTATTATTCGAATGTTTGATCATTTTGATTTTGCTCTCTGGAGTAAACAAATTGAGTATATCATTGCTATTTTTTATGCTTTGTATTTAATCTTGTGTCATATGTGGTAAAAGCAATATAGTACTTGTAAATTTCACTTTGCGTGAGTTTTTATTAATTTGTATAGAGAACCGAAGAATTGAAAACCGTTAATGAAAATTTAAGAAAAGACTTCGAGATTCTGCAAGTAGATAATAAAAATACTCAGCTGAAACTTGTGAAATGTTCAGAAACTGTCGCTCGCTTACACGATGATATTGATCTAAAGAAACAGGAAGTAAGTAAACACTTTCATGGGGTATGAAAATAGAGAAACACATTGCAAAGATGATTCAAGTTTAGTTCGATGAGACTCTTTGAAAATTGACGGATTTGTAAACAGAGATATTCCACTGTGTCACTTGCTGACAACAGAGTACATGTAAAATTTCTTACCTGTTCAGATAAAAGAGCTATGTGATCAGCTGAAGCGTTTTGAAGAAGTGAAAGCACAGAACTCTCGGATCATCGAACACTTGGAGGAACAATTGCAATTGAGCGAAGACCGAACGGAAGAGTGCCTTGGGGAACTAAATGTTTCTAAAGAAATGTTGGCCGTTTTGCGGGACCGAGTTTGCTCATTAAAGGCAATACTGCAAGAGAAATCAGATGACATGGTAAAGCTACAAGCAGATCATCAAATACTGAAGGTACGATGAAATACATGCAAATAATTTACTACTAGATATTTAATTTCACTTAATACCATGATATTTATGCTATTCCGGATGCATTTTTCAGAACGCTAATTCTATTTTGAAAGCTGAACAAAGCATATTTGAAAACAAAGCGAGGGAAGATATCGGCGAGTTGAAAAAACGGGTACAGTCAAAAATTTTATTCCCACCTTACTAAGCAACAATGAACCACTTTATACACATGTTACATTTTAATATTCCACGTTTGATTCGATATTCCAGTTGAAAGGAGTTCAAATCCAGTTATCTCTAATGGAAGATAATTACCACAGAGTCACACAAGATTTTAACAAGAGCCAAGATCTTTTGGTTGATGCAACAAAAAGAGAGGTGGATTTACAACACACAATCACGGCCATGGTAATAAATAAGTTTTAATACAATTTCCTTCGATAATATCACTTATTCTGATCACAATTTCATTGATGATTCTCTGATATATACTTTACAGGAAAGTAATTTGCTATCGAAATTATCAGTAGCGGAGAAAGAGGAAAGACGACTAGGTGATCTAGTCGACAAACTGAGTGAAGAACTTGAGGATTCTCGTAGTGAACTCTCTTCCAAAAATTCTCAACTTTGTCAAGCTCAGTGCCGGAACAAATGCTATGCTAATCAATTGGAATCAGTTCAACAGGAAGTAAGTTTTCAGAGTAAAAAACATACCAAGACTAATGCTTTCACATGTATGTATTGTAAAACTATCTCAATCTCTAACAGTGTCAGGAACACCGAGACACGATCGATGCTTTGCGAATTACCATTGATAAACTAGAACTGAAAATCAACGAGCTAATACGTTCCAAGGATACTGAAAGTTCACATTTGAGAACTCAAATTGATAATCATACAACCTGTGTGAGTATTTTTACTTGGAATAAAATCTTGTTCTGGAGTTGTTTCATGTCGCTTTTAGAGTACAAACATTTTATATTATATCACCAGACTATTGGAGATGGTGTGAATAAAAGATTAAGCACCAAACTAGCAAAAGTACAAACAGAATTAGGAACAAAAGCATGTAAAGAGTCTGCAATGCAATTCCAGGTATAAAAACAATGAATCTTAGTTCCAGCATTATTGTATATTTGATATCTCTTAATTTGAATTTCCTTTTACCATTGTTTGATGAAAAATCGCAGAAATTACAGGCATTTTTTCATAGCTATTTTATCATGAAAAATATGTTAAAAATACCTCATTTGATACAATACTGATTTCAATAATCATTTTGTTACAGATTCAGTCTCTTCAAGAGAAGTTATTGAAATCGGAAGAAGTGAAGTGCTGTTTGTCAACGCAGCTACAACAATGTTTGCAAGAAAACTGTGACCTTGCAACAAAGAAAAGTATACTTGAGCAGAATAACTGCAAATGTTTATCAGAGGTAATATTAGTTTCACAAATTTTCTTGGTGTTAGGGTGCTTTTACCACACTAGTATTCAGAATATCATTGCTCTCTTTAATCTCGATAATGTGAAATGTATAATCTTCTGTTTACAGTTACAAGATATGCACAAATCATTATTAGAATTACGACAGGAGTGTCAAGTGAAAACAAAATCACTGGTCAGCATGTCAGCCGAATTGAGTCAAGTCGCAGTGAGTCGTTCAGAGCTATGCACCGAATCACAATACGTAGTATTGTGTATTCGCGCTTGGATGGATGAACAGAAAAATCTAGTTGAAACTCTAGCGTCTAAACTTAACGTTAAACAACAGCAAGTCATGCAACTTGCATTCGAAAAAAAGTAATTGCTTTGAACCCTTCATGATCCTTAATATTAGCTGAGTTCCTAATAATATTCAATATAACGATGAATCAAACAAGAAGATCTACTCTTCTGGAATTCACTTTCATGATGTCATCATTTTATCATTTATAGAGCTCTCTTAGCTACAATAAGAGAACTGAGACGAGCCAATTGTTCACTAACTCAGAGAATGAAACGTCTCCACAAGCCATCCGTCTGTGGTCGAGGATCAAGGAATTTGTATGCTGGATGCAAGACTTCACCAGCCTCAATCTCAAATCTTTCTAATAGCCGAAGTGGACCATCAAGCTGCAGCTTCTCACGTGTAGGAAAAGTCAGTATGCGTAACTAACTCAAATTCTGTGCCTGAAATATCTTATTTGTCATAAGCATTACACTGGTATCGATAATTATGGATATTTAAAATTTGAACAATCTAATTAGATGATAAAGAATTTCAGACAGTGCGAGTCGATATCCATTTATGTGTCTTTAATTATCAGTTTTTGACTTTCAGAAATCATCTCTTGGTCCGATAAGAAATGTTCGACGAACTGCGGTATGCGGTCATTCCTGGTGGTTTCCAAAAATGGATCATTTAACTAAAGAATTGAGAAAAAATAACCAGTGGTGGAATAAGAATACAATTGATAGGACTGAAAGTGACCCTGGTCTGGATGAAAGTCGTGACTGTGGTTATCAATCGTCAACAAGCAAATGATTAAGGAATTAGAGTAATCAAGTAGTGTGCACATCTACCATAGGAAATGGTATTTTATACTTGTGTATTATTTGTACCAGAGATGGTGTGTGAAGTAGCGTAGCTGCGGAGCTAGAAAAATTTATAATATTCTTTTTTACGAACTAGAAAATATTTACTGTGCATTGTCTGTTTTAATATCATATATAACTGTGACTAAATTTCGAGAAAATATATGCCAACACAGATTTGACTGCGAATTTTCATGTGGTTAGCAATTATCTTCGAACTTATCTACTTTTTTTTTCCTCTTCTTGAGGTCCAAAGGAGGTTCTTTCCAGTGTCAGTATCAATCGGTAATGGGGGAGGCAAGTGAATCGTAACAAAGGCAATTGTCGCATGTATAATGTCCAGAATAAATCAAGCAACTGCTTGCTCTCTGTGGGTGTAAATATTTCCAGACTCTTTGGTGGGTGCTGAAATTATAATTTGAAAACTTTTAATATCAAAGATTGGTGACAAACACTTTCATGAGATCTACGCAGTAATTTTTCTTATCTTATTCAAAGACTAACGATAATAGTATAATAATTGGCTTTACCATGTCCAGCCGAAATGATACAAAACTCTTCTTGTTACAGAAATTTATAAACTAACCAGAACAGAGTGTAGTAGAACACCTTCCTTAAAAAACTCGTACGTCTCGGTTGCGGTACGCCATAATGTTGTTAGAAAATAACGATGTGTGAAATAAAATAGTCCTAGTAACGAAGATATGGATATTTCAGTATAGCCATTATCCCTGTGAATTAATTGCGAGAATTATTTTCTTCTGTTTCGGGTATATCAATTGCAAATTTGGTGTCTTATGACGAGTCCAGGATCTATGTAAATTCATGATAGCAAGTTTCCTTTACATTTTAGTATACAATAATTAAGCAAATCCACTAATTCCTTAAACTTTCATTTTCATTCATTATCTATATTCATATCACATGCCCTATAGTTTATTTCCAACGATACCTTGCAAATCTAAACACCTCCCAAATTAGTTGAAGAAAAATTTCCTTATTTCTACCACAAAATAAAATGTTGTTTGGTAGCTTGTTTCCTGAAATCAATAATTCTAAATGTATTATTGAGGACACTGTAAGCATAAGCAGCTAATGCAAGGTGGATTAACCGGCGGCAGCCCTAGCTGAGTTTTCCGTAATTGACCATCTCGATATAAGAAGGCAAGATAATGAATGCAAAGATTTACCAATTAAGGTGAGAATAGCTTCTTTATCATCTTGAAATTGTTTCATATAGCGTATATCTGTTTCTTCGATAAATACCCAAGTACATATTTTTGGAACTAAGGGGAGATCGTATCTCTGATATACAGGGATTTCGGGACAGGACCAATGACCGCACAAATCATCGTAATTTATCTCGTGACCAAGATTGGGATCTGAGGATATTTTCTTAGCAACATCTGGCTTATCAATTAAAATCATAGGCGCGGAAAAAAAATTTCTTTGTAAATTTTCAGGAAACTGTTTCTGCATTAGGGAGAGCTTGCTGATATTTTTTAATTCATTCACATCCTCTTCCCCAACCGTTTCACCCATCTCCGACATGTTTGACGTTTACAGCTAGCAAATGATAGATCATTCAATGGAATTAGGTAAAAGTTTGTAGGATGTTTACTCTGAGAAAAACTATGAACTTGTTTATATTTTGATTGGCTCGAGTTTTGGTTGCTCATTCGATCACTTGTTACTCAGTATCTATGAATTGAAGATCAGTGAATAGCAGATAGTAATTTCTCTCCAATAGTCAATGTGGTTCTTTTTAAAGCATACTGGTGATCGTAAATAATCAATCAAGTTTGGAGGATGCCAAACAGCTTTCAGATATCTATGAAATAAGTTAAAACTCGATATGAACGTTTGCACTGTATCATTTTTTATTATTATACAATTTAAGAATATAATTCCCAGGTATTCTTATAGATATATAAATAGAATAAAATTCTATGTAACGATATATCATCAACCATTCGTTACAATTTCAATCTCTTGATGTCTTCAGGCCTTAGGTCTGTTCTAAGGGATGCAATACGTCGTACTTCAGCAGGAGTTAATCTCCATGCAACGGCATCAGCCCCACAATAATCAGCCAGTTCTTCAACCTTTTCTACGCTGAGAACTGTAGCAATTTGAGTTAGTCTAGCGAATTTATCACGCACAGACCACGAGGTTGCTGCAGCCAAGTAACCAGCCAGAGCTCTTATTTCTTTATCAAGTACGAGTCCTCCAGCCTATAGAATAAGCGCAGCCATTAATTAACTTTTATATCAGGAACCAATTTCGATTATACGAATCTTAATCTTGACATATTACTAATTTGAGATACATACCCTGTTAAAGCTTGATTTGAGAACAACCTTTTCCAAACGAGCAGTGACTTCTGCAGTGAGAATACCAATCAATGCGTCATAGTTTGAAGCTGTAAGGCCACCTTTGAAGGCTTGCAGTAAACCTTCTAAGTTCATTACTAGGGTTTGAACAAATGGTTCTTCAGTTTCATATCCTAGTAATTCATCCTAGAAGTAAGTTTTTGTTTGTATTGACCAGTTGTTTTACAATTTTGAATTCTTGATATTCTAAGCAAATCATTGTGTTTTTAAATCCCAGTTTAACATTTTTACATTTTTTACAGTATCCTATTCATCAAGTAAAAGAAATTGAATAAGATTGATGAGCAATTTCCGAGTTTTACGAACTCATGTAAGTTTTTACCTCATTTATATGATGATTCATTGATAAGAATGAATCTACCCAAGGTGTTACCCTGGGCTTGACAGCACTTGCACGTAATTGCTCTAGTCCATAGTCAACAACTGCCCGTAAAGTAGAAGTCACTCCGCGTAGTCCAGCCAAACAGCTATCAAATTTTCCTCTTTCTTTTTCTTGCATATTTGGAAATGATGTTCCAATCTCTTCCCCAAGACTCTTAGACAAGGTTTCAACGTATTCAATACTAACGTCTGTGTTATTTAAATAAGCCTAGAACAGAGAATAATGTTGGAATAATTGAAGAAAGTCACGAAGATCATATTTTCGAAGAAATAAGATTATTCAAATAACGTTTATCTTCTGTATTACCAGAAACATCAGCCTTGCAAGTTCTGTGTCTGATGCTTGCAAACGGCCGTGCTGTATACTTGTTTGAAGAGCATTATACGCTTGTGCTAAGTCTAGGTATCCTGCAGGGTAGCCTTGGCGTAATCGACCTCTCAGTCGGCTTGCAAATTCCCCCTCTAGAATTCCACAGGCCATATTAACAACAGCGCATACACCGTCCACACTCCAGCTTGAAATTGCACGTCTGTAAGACAAATTTTACACTTTATTACACGTCCATTGAGTCCATTTGAAAACTCGTCAACCTAAATTAACAAATACACTCTAAATTTTGGAGTCACGGTCTCACTTCAACTCATTACATACACACCTAACACATTTGCGTACTATGAAGAATACATCATCGAGCATACTAGACGTTTGTTGATCTTGATCTAATGTGTCCATTCCAACAGCTTTATTCACACTTTCCTCCAGAAAGTATCGTTCTAAGGCAAGATAAGCGCCCAGTAATTCCTGCATGCCTCTAGCTAGTTCGCTCTTGCTAATATACGATTCAAATTCATTAATTTGATCTTTACGTAACACGTCGTCAGCAATACCGATCTCTAAATCGTTCTGTTGATGAAGATTAGATTTTTGTTAGTACATTGTTTAAATAAATCTAATAAACTCATAGCAACAAGATCAGACTCACAATTATTCTTCTCCGCAGAAATCTGATGTATAATTCAGCACGAGAATGCATTATAGTTACTTCACCAAGAAGTAAGTCAAGATCTTTTGGATCAATTTTATCTACACTTTGTTTACGAAGCAGTTCGTTTATTGTATTGACTTTTTTCGAAACATTTCTATGCTTCATAAATTCTGCAATGATTTTCTTTATCTGTCTGTAAACAAGACAGAATTAAATTCACTTCTTTTAGATGAATATTCAATTCAGGCAGCTTTTGAAAAGTGAAATCGGTCAAGTTCTGAGATTCTTTTATCACAATATTAAAATATCTGATAGTGAAATGAAAATGCAGTTGAGAAGAATATTTCTCAATGGTTGGCTTTACCTATCGCATTCTTTTTGTAGTATAATAACTGTTGGCAGTAGTTTTCCAGGACCATAAAAGGTTTCTATAATTGGCTGATGGATCTCAACGACTCGTGCGATTCCTTCAAATAACAGTGTCATTGTGTCTGCATAAATGACCGAAGCTCGTTTATCAGAGTTTTTAGCATCAAGAGCAACTTTCAAGTTCTTTTGTGCAGTTTCTTGAAGCTTGAATGAAAAGATATTTCTAATTCTCCACATGAAAATAATTGATAATTCAAATATGTAAAACTGGAAATGTTCTGATGGGGGGAAAAAAACAAGAGAATAAAATCATACCTTAGTGCATAAATACTGACAAAACTTAGTCAACCCTTCGGAATGCATTCCCAGTAAAGGAAATATTTTGAAAAACCTCTCCACAGATGCCAAGTCCTCAGATTTTACCGCCTCATCAAATTTGTGAGTGATAACTGTCCTTAGCTCCTGAGCAGCCTGCTGCAGCGTACCCAACGAACTAGTAATACTTGTGTGATCACCAGAGACGTCTTCAGCAGTTCTTTCTAGAAGTTGTCTATCCATAGATAAATATCTGTGTACATGGGCAGCTCCTTTCTCGTAATCCTCGTTTCTCAAAGCTGTGGCAACACCTTGGCTACATAATTGTAAGTCCAGAATATCGTGTACTCGATTTTGGCACTCCGATACTCGACTCTGTTTGCATAAAATAGAAATATCGTAAATTATAGCGATATTTGCGACTCTAAGGCCTAATTTTTGTACGTTAAGTTAATAACATATCTCTGTATAAAATATAAGTACCCGTGCTAGATCTAGTCGCCTAACTTTAGCGCTAACATTTTCAGCTAGTTTATTTGTGAACGAGATCATTTCCCCCAGTTTGTCTGCTTCGGAATGAATTATAGTCAGATTAGGAAGTACTTTGCTGATATTTTGTAGCTTCGCTTCAACGTGACAATACCTTGATAGGATAAGATCCAATTCATTGTTTACACTGACCTAGAATATAATTGAACGAAAATGTTTATCATTCGTTTTGCTGGTCATTCCATATGATTATTTTTATAAGCTAATATCGTCGATATCTATCCAATTGTTTACACATAAGTAGAAATTAAAAAATTCGTCGACGTGTACAAGTTGATATTTCACATCGTACACAACTTAACCTCTCAGCATTAAGAAACGGGTTATCGTATAATACACACCTCGGCGTCTGATAATTTTTCGCAAATATATTGCAAATTATCTTCAGTTACTGGTTGATCCATTTTTATTGTTTACATTTAGTTATTGACGAAGTTTTAAGCTGTTATAACCGCTTTAAGGTTATGGAAGACAGTTCTGTCATCTGTTTCTTGATTCCGAAATCACCAATTATCTGACAAGTGTCAAAAATTGTATCGCTATAGGATGCGCGCGTCTGCTACCGTTTTGACTTGTTTCTCCTTTCTATTTAATTTCTAATCCCATTCATGATTCAAAGATGCAATAATCGAATAATTTTACACTATTGTGAAATATTGCGAAATGGAATTCAGATGTTTTTTTCTTCTCGTTAAATTCGAACTCTTCGCTTTTCGTAAAGTCAGATATCGAGTCGCTTAAAAATAGACCGAGTTTTTCCGGGCTTTAAACGAACCCTAGCTACGATAAATCATTTCCAACGATCACGTGCTAAAACGTCTTTGCTCGCATTTCGCTGTATGTAACGCACAGTCTATCCTGCTCAAGGCCAGGGTTAATTAGCCGGGATTTAAAAGTAAGACGTAAACGTGATTAGATGATAGTTTGGATTTGGTTTCCGATTCATTCAGATAACACGAGGTTATTGTTATAATTTCAAGTGCGTTTTAGTTATTCTTTGTATTAATTATCGTTTAATATTTAACGGCGAGTAAAATATCCTCACGCTACGGTCACAAAAATTTATATGTATAAAATACATCCATGATTACATTATTCTTTTTTTTCCGAACATGATGCACCTGTTATCGTAATCAGAGACGATAACGAGTTATATCGCGTACTGGATACCGTAAACAGTATAAATTAAATATCACGTATTCCTAAAACATTTTTGATAAATTCTCATTTTTTATCTCATATGATGTATTCACGAGTTTTCCGATCCTTGTTATCACTCTAATATACATATACAGTAATGTCAAATCTCTGCCATAACCTCTCTATTCCTCAAATCGATCTAAAAACGATTCTAATACAACTTATTATATTCCTATCCATATGAGTGCTAGATAAAATTGAGCGATTAAATTTCAGCTCACTTTTTCGAATATACAATTATACATCCTATAACAACGGTCATAGGAATAGATGCGATTTCGTGTTAATGCATTGCATTAGAAATTCCTGCTTTTGTAATAAATAATATCTCTATTACGAATATGTTGAATGGATTTCATAACAATTATTATTCCGCTATACATGTATGTAGGTAATGAATCGTTGTGCAATCTTGTTTTCATATAAAACTTAACATTTACGTCAATCTTATATGTATAACTTGTTTAGCAGCATTTTAATCATCGCAATTCAATATCATTAGAAACATTGAACGGGTATGGGAGAAAGGGACTGGAAGGATTGGAGACCTTTCGTGTACGGGGGACTGGCATCAATTGTTGCCGAATTTGGTCAGTATTCATAAATTCGTTGACAATTAATTACCATTATTATAGATATAATTTATTGCAATGATCTGATTTACATCGTACCTAATACTTTAGACCTCATATTTGACTAATTACACATTACTAATAGTCCATATAAATTAATAATTTTATGTATGTTTAGTCAGTATTGTAAGAGCATTCGTAACAGATATGTTATTTCAACAGGCACTTTTCCTTTGGACACAACGAAGACTCGTTTACAAGTACAGGGACAAAAACTTGACCAGAAACATGCATCTCTAAGATATTCTGGGATGACCGATGCATTGGTTCAAATATCGAGGCAGGAAGGATACAGAGCTTTGTATTCTGGGTAGGTTCTGTATTGTCACGTTATGTCATAGAATTCAATTTGTTTTAACAATTTTATTTCGGTTGTAAAATGATTGTTGACTGGAAAATCAATAGAATTTTTATCGAAGTTAGTTTCTAAATTGTTACCTAACTTTCCATATAATAATCATCATTTTTATTAATTTGCATCAGGATTAGTTCGGCTGTTCTTCGACAGGCTACTTATGGCACAATCAAATTTGGCACCTACTACTCTCTCAAAAAAATAGCAACTGATAAATGGGGAACCGATGATCTAGTCGTCATTAATATTGTCTGTGCAGCGGTCGCAGGAGCTTTTTCAAGCGCTATAGCCAATCCAACAGATGTTGTCAAAGTTCGTATGCAAGTGAGAGGAGTTGAGGCCAACGTTTCGTTATTCAGTTGCTTCCGAGAAGTTTATCAGAACGAGGGTATTCGCGGCTTGTGGAAGGTGTAATATTTTTCTTTGGTTTCTCATTATATACTAATGCAGGAGCTATTCTAAACAAAATATATAATTTTTTTGACATCATATGGCTGAGACTCTCACAACATTATCAATTCTTATAGCTACATATCATGAAATTATGTGATTATACAATTTTTAGAAGTCATTGTAAAGTTGTGATTTATCGTCTAGGGTGTGGGGCCTACTGCTCAACGAGCTGCAGTCATTGCAGCTGTAGAACTTCCTATATATGACTATAGTAAACAGAAATTATTGGCCACAGTCGGAGATAGTGTGGCAAATCACTTTATGTAAGTTGAACAGAATATTATACTGCATAAATTGTACCTAGTCACCTGTCTTCCTATAGAAAATCATTTGACAATAATATGATACTCTTCAAACAATGCTGGAAAATACTTCACGTGTAAATATGTTGAATAATTTGCTTTCAGATCGAGTTTTATCGCCAGTATGGGCAGCGCAGTAGCTTCTACTCCAATTGATGTAGTGCGAGTATGTACTTCGTAAAGTACTTTGTAGTACCATTTATTGATATCATTTAAAAGATTATAAATGTTTAAAACCAAATTGATGTATGGAAATTTCCTAAATTTTTGTATCACTGTTATTGTATAACAGATTGTCATGTTATGCTAGTTTGTAGTGTATATTTATAGCAAAACGTCGCGTTCCGGTTGTAATTTCCTTCATGAATGCTTCTGATACATAATTACTAATTATTTTTATATGTTGAATTATTTCAGACACGTTTAATGAATCAAAGAAGAGTTCGGTTGGCTTGCGGTGGACTTTCAGCTAACATCTATGCTGGTAGTATCGATTGTTTTGTTCAGGTATAAAGACAAATTTCATTTATAATATGTTAATAATTGTATGAATCATGTTAGTCAGTTTTTAAAAATTTCAGACTGTGAAAAATGAAGGGTTCCTGGCCTTATATAAAGGGTTTATACCAACGTGGTTCAGAATGGGACCTTGGAATATAATCTTCTTCATCACATACGAACAGCTGAAACATTATTGAGTATGAGGTGCTCAATATCCGAGCTGTAGCACCTATACTAGTTGTTTGACTTGATGGTGCTTATAGTCACCTCCATCGTAGAATGATTCCGTAAATGTACGGTGAGTTGATGCTATAGATTCATTTAAGGAGGGTTCATTTTTAAGAATTGATAAATTGTAAGGAAGATCCACGTCCGCGTACGATTTTTAAGTTGTAAAAATAACCACTAAAATACATATTTTACATGTATTGGTCTTCTATTTTCAGTCTCTAATGAACGTACAACATCGAGGATATATGTCCCAGGCGACCTATGGAATAAGCAGCCAAATGTTCAGTCTACTCGTGTACATAATATACATAATATATTTCAAAATTGTGGACAATGGGAGCATTTTTTACTTTGAAGAAATTGCTGTTTCATCAATTGTGACAACATTTTGAATTTAAGTAGCAAATTGATATGTCTGTAATATTTATTATTAACTATTGTGTAAATGAAAGTGTCCAAATATTTGGACCGGTACGTTTAAGATAATCATGAATACGAGTGAGAAAATTATAATTATTCATGAGATTAATGTTTATTAGATGAAAATATTTAATATCATATCACAACAGACGAAAGTAGTAGATTACTATTTAACAGAAATTATGTCTACATAGGTAATTTATGCAGATATACATTTTTAACTAGCATTCTGATTTTCAAAGAATTTACCCTAAGTGCATGGTAGTATTCAGGCATATCAAGCCATCGCACTTGAAACTTGTGTATTATCCACGCGATGAAAGAAAACTATTTAGGTACATAGTTGCAAGGAAGAAAAGGATTCATAAAAATGTAATTCTTGCATCTGAAACAAATTATGATCAATTGAAGTTACGAGACTTCGAGCTTAGGCATAAATCCTTGTTTTCAAAAATATCTCAATAGTGGCAAGTTGGTGAGGCAGTGCCTACAGATACGACTTGCGTCTGTGTAATATGTAGAATATTAGGATTCCAAGTAGCAACATGTAATATTTTTACATTCACGGTGTTTAAAGATATTGCAACGAAATTAATTACCAGTATGTACGTGTGTATATATTATGATACATGATAGTCTGTATCATAATGTTGGACAGTTGATATTTAATTCTTTCTTTTGAGTAGTACAAATTAGTTTAGGAAGATTAAATACGTCAAACGTTGTAATTATCTTTATTTATTTTATGGACAAATCCGTGACTATGTTAACTGCTACATTAACGAGTTATTTTTTGACAAAATCGTGTTCTGGGAGCAGGAGTATTGAAGCACTACTCAAATTGTAGTCGTGCGTTGTGAGACAAATGCTTATGTTTAATGCATAGTTATTTTAATTTTTTGGTTCAATTTTAAGATACGACTGTAGAAAAAATGAGAAACTAAAGTTTCTCATTGGTTGGCTTACCGCAATCTTGAGATAATTAAAATCTCAGGCAATGTTGATTAACGTTAGTCATCTGTGACAAATGTTTTTCCAACTTCGTTGTTTCAGTATCCGATTTTTTTTCACGGCAAAGCTGGTCCTTGCGCGTTCCATTCAAGGCAAAAAAAATTAATGTTTTTTTTAGTATTTGAGCTATGCCGTTTTGCGGTAAGCAAACAAAATTCGCAGATCTATTCGTCATGCTAGTCAACTAGATTCTCAGAATCCTTCAATATTTTTCGTTGATAAAACTTGATACTAAGTTGACTGTTTAAAAAATGTTCTCTAGTTTTTATTGAGAATATGTTCTTATTTCATTATTATCTTATAGATACATTAAAAGTAACCATTTTCGTTGCACCTATTATCATCTTTAAATTATAAAACACTAAGCTTTTCATTACGATTTGGTATCAACTTTAGAAAACCAGTTTGAACTCCGGTGGAATCCGTATTTGATTCATGTAGGCAATTCTTACTTTGGAATAGAATTTTGAAAGGAAAATATTTTGCACACAAAAACATTTGTATCTAAAACTGTTTGTTGTGATGAATGGAATGTTACCTTTTCACGTTAAATTGCATTTGAAACTATTTTCAGTTATTCATGTATGTGCATATTATTGTAAAATAAATGAACAAAATTGTGGGTCTATAGGTCAAGATGAGAAACACCATCGGTGTGATTATTCTCTGACCAAACTGACTAGATAACAGTGCACAAAGGTGGAAACTTATCCTTTATTCTGAAATGGATATTTTGAAACCTACGAATTAAATAACTAAATATTCCCCAAATCGACATTTAAATATTTCAGGTATTTCTGGCAGCTAAATCTTACCGTGAAGCGAGCATTTTATTGAAATACAAAATCCAAAACAGAATTGTTTTGCATTATTATTACATGCCCAAGATATACTATTCTCATAATGATACTCTAGATAAGTTTAATGACAAAAGTGTGAATTCGAAAAGTACGAATAGTCCATTTTTGTCGTTCAAATCTCTGTTTCGTCAGTAATCATCAATGAAATTGGAATTCAGATAAATTGAGTCAAATCCACATGGTTAGTTGATTCAATTTTCATAAGTTTCAAACCAGAGATTTGGATAATCTACTGTCAGAGATTTGCAACCATTATTTTCAAATATTGTGCAGAATAAGAGCAGCTTCATATGTAATGATACATGAATAATAACACTGGTCTGCAACGAAATCCTCCTTTAAATAAAAATATTATGAATATGAAGAATTTAACATGCTGAATCTAGATCTGCTTTCCATTTTTTGCTATCACGTATATATATTTTTTAATGTTTTTTTTTTAATGGCTCACAATTCTGTATTTTTTGTCTTTGGTGCTTGCGTTAACGCTACTTTATTCAGTTTAGATCGTATTTGTACAGACAAAAACGGTTCGCACTGATAGAAAGAGAGATAACGATATTGAAGCAAAAAAAGCGTTTTATTTAAAAATTCCATTGAAAAAAATATATACGTGATACATAATTTTTGATACTATATTTCTATTCAGAAGTATCAAATCTATAATAATCATGCATAATAATAAAAAGGAGATAAACATTTTTTTTCTTTGCAGACCAGTGTAATTCGAGGTGATCTTTTTTTGCGGACTATATCTTTCCAAGATTTCTAACGAATTTCAATCCATATAATGAGTAAGTTCGATGACTGATGATAGGGAGAATTCAACTTAATTCCTGCACTATTCTTACGGCAAAAGTAGTTCGTCATATCGTCCGCGAGATGCTCGCGAGCACTCCGTTCACGCGATTAACCGGGTATGCCGAAACACTGATCTAGGTAGGGGCACCTGTCGTGGAGTCAGTGACCCTCGTGGCGTCAAAGTATATGTATGGAGGCTATATTAAAGAAGAACGTCTCTGACAGGTGTCTCAATATGAATACATTGAACACAGAAAAGTTCTCGTAAAAGAGACAATGTACTCCTTGAAGAAAAAGATTTTTCTTATCGAGTTTGTTCAGTAATATGCTTAATGATAGTGATATTATAACACTCGTTCGTCTGTTACAGATAATTGACCTTCTGTCAGAGTCCGAACATTTCCGTCGAGTAAGCCTTCTGTTTCAATTGCAACGTATGGTTCAAACGCGGTAGTCTTTGTAAATTATATGTATATAACTAATATTAGGTAGTATCTCATTGCAATACGAATGCTAAATGTAGTTTATAATATTATGTTCACTTATATGCCAGGAAATAAACAGGCTCGATCAATTACGATCCGCACCTATTTATTTTTTCGGAGACAATTACGAAATATTTATACTTTTCACAATAAGTGATATTCTCATGTAATATTATCGATGCAGCAGCAATAAATCACCTGATGTACCAATAATCAACTGTTTCGTTATTTTCCACTTTCCCCTCCATTCGATTCTTCATTTCAAATGAGCGACAGGTGAAACAGCATACGACACGAGAACAGAAAGAAATTAAACGTAATGCATTACGCATTTTCAACTACTTAGAAAATGTTCGACCACCTCCGCGGGACAGACGTTCTACTGATACCAGGATTTCTCAATTTGAAATTTTTCTAACTCCGAATAATTAAAATCTCTAGTCGAAAACCGAAATGGTATCAGGAGAGCATCTCACCCGAGGAGTGTACCGAAATTTTGGCGAGACTAAGGATATGTGTATATGTATAGGCATGCATACGTGGCTTCATGCACGTCTCTATATATTGTTCTATACTAGCGTTTTCCGGCGTTAGAAAAATTTTAAGTCAAAAATTTTTGCTCCTGGTATCAGGAGAACATCCGACCCAAGGAGGTGTTCCGAAATTTTGGATATGTGTATAGATATAGGCATGCATACGTGGCTTCATGCACGTCTCTATATATTGTTCTATACTAGCGTTTTCCGGCGTTAGAAAAATTTTAAGTCGAAAATTTTTGCTCCTGGTATCAGGAGAACATCTGACCCAAGGAGGTGTTCCGAAATTTTGGATATGTGTATAGATATAGGCATGCATACGTGGCTTCATGCACGTCTCTATATATCTACTTATACTAGCGTTTTCCGGCGTTAGAAAAATTTTAAGTCGAAAATTTTTGCTCCTGGTATCAGGAGAACATCTGACCCAAGGAGGTGTTCCGAAATTTTGGATATGTGTATAGATATAGGCATGCATACGTGACTTCATGCACGTCTCTATATGTATATTGTTCTATACTAGCGTTTTCTGGCGTTAGAAAAATTTTAAGTCAAAAATTTTCGCTCCTGGTATCAGGAGAACATCTGACCCAAGGAGGTGTTCCGAAATTTTGGATATGTGTATAGATATAGGCATGCATACGTGGCTTCATGCACGTCTCTATATATTGTTCTATACTAGCGTTTTCCGGCGTTAGAAAAATTTTAAGTCGAAAATTTTTGCTCCTGGTATCAGGAGAACATCTGACCCAAGGAGGTGTTCCGAAATTTTGGATATGTGTATAGATATAGGCATGCATACGTGACTTCATGCACGTCTCTATATGTATATTGTTCTATACTAGCGTTTTCTGGCGTTAGAAAAATTTTAAGTCAAAAATTTTCGCTCCTGGTATCAGGAGAACATCTGACCCAAGGAGGTGTTCCGAAATTTTGGATATGTGTATAGATATAGGCATGCATACGTGGCTTCATGCACGTCTCTATATGTATATTGTTCTATACTAGCGTTTTTCGGCGTTACAAAAATCTTAAGTCGAAAATTTTCTGCTCCTCGTATCAGGAAAACATCTGACCCGAGGAGGTGTGCCGAAATTTTGGATACATGTATAGATATAGGCATGCATACGTGGCTTCATGCACGTCTCTATATATCTACTTATACTAGCGTTTTTCGGCGTTACAAAAATTTTAAGTCGAAAATTTTCTGCTCCTGGTATCAGGAGAACATCTGATGTGAGGAGGTGTGCTAAAATTTTTGGCGGGACAAAATAATAGTGTATAAACATGCATACGTGTTACGTATAGCAGGGAGTTGCCGGGAGGGGAAAGTGGAAGATAACGAAGCAATTGAATATTGGTATACACTGGCAATTTATTGAGGCAGAATCGATACAATATTACTAATTGTCAAAATTATGTACAACTTATAATTGATTTTAAAAAATAAATATGATACGTATTGCCATTGATCGAGTCGTTTTATTTGCTTCCTGGCATACAAATTACCATAATATAAACCATATTCGTATTACAATAATGTGCTACCTATGTAACTAATTTGACAAAGACTAAGTTCGATGTGTACTCATTCGTTGCGATTGCAATTGGAAGATAATCCATAGTGAACGAAGATGTTTGGACGCTCATAGAAATTTGGTCAAATGTAACAGAAAGACGAATGGTATAACAGCACCATCAATCGGTAGTAATTGTCCATCTCGCGCCAACTTTTCTGTGTTTTGAGTATTTGACTGAAAGAACGATTCAGTTATAGTTAAAAAGTGTTAATTTGGATACGGGTAACGCTTACTTATAGGGCATGTATTATGTATATAAGCTGAGGCAAATAATATTACTTTGTTTCATCCTATCCAAATAAATGTTTAGCACCTATAACTAAATATCTCGCTAATAAGTGTTGTATCGAAATGCCATTCATATTGCGTTAACGCAACCCCCACGCGAATCCCTTGCCGCCACGACGGCCACTGACTCCACGACAGGTGTTTTTATCCGGGTCAGTGCTCGGCGCCAACGGAGTGCGAAATGGTATTGACATCTCGCGGATGAATTAACGAACTACTTTTACAACAGAAATTGGTGTGCTTTAGTACATGCAACCGAAATTTCACGAATGACTTGCAGGTTGCATATAATCAGGTGTACCGGTGCCAGCTGAAAGAGTATTTCGTTCTACTCATCTTTCCCCTATGATTTCAAGTTACCTGGAGGAATTTTCTGTATCGATGAACTTATTCGTTACAATAATTACCTTACTTATTCTTCATCGATGCTCCAAGTTATATGCGATTCGAAGTACACACGTACTATGCTAATAGATAAATAGATTACATTATGTATACCTGGCATAAAAGATTACCTGAAATGAATTAATGTAGAAGTGTTTTACGATTTATTTAATTACTTATTTGGTTATTTATTCATATATTTACTATATGCAATCACGTAACAATGATATTAATAATAATACCGAATAATGTACAATAATAAATAATTCTATTTAAGCCCCAATCCTTATTATTTCATAATACCTATATACGTACCCATAAAAGAGTACTCATACATGATTAGACATGATCATATACAATCGTATCTTACCACATCTGAGATCATACATGATTGTGTATGATCATATACGATATTGGTATAACTACCTATGTACGCACACATATGACTTTTACGGAAATATATATGATATTAAGATACGACATTTCATCTGACCATCCATGAACGCATGTAAGATCAAATTTGAGACTCATATCTATGTAAGAAAATAGAATGACTTAAATCAAGATAGAGTTTAAAAAACTGAGACTAACATAGAAAGGATAACTCCAAAATGCTTGATAATAAATATAATTTACATGACAAGGTGTATATCTCAGTTCATTAACAATAGATCATCTTCTAGAGCTGATTTTTGTGATATTTGTGGTAAATACTGAGGTGATAATGATCTGCCACGATGATTAAACATCTGAAAAGATGGTAGATTCCTTAACGTTTCCCATGATTTGCTTTCTAAATCGACTGCCGCACGTATTTCTTTGAAGTCACCGGCTATGTACATCACTGCATACATGACTACGAAGAGGCTCGCGATACCTTGAGTTAAGATCTGCAAAAATAGAATATCATTTCAATTCAACGTTCCATAAACTTTTGAAAAGGCTAAAGACTAGCGAAGATCACCTGAAAACAAGTGAGGTACATCGGTAGTAATACATACAGATACGAATTGGCGGTCCTTAATTCTATATTACATCAAACAAAAATATGGGAGACTACTTACGTCGATGGGTAATGTAATGAACTCTTGTTCCGTTATGCGTAAATATGATCGGTCTGAAAGTAAATTCATAATAAATTAATTCGTTACATTAGGATTGTATAATTGCTTAAAGAAGTGTACGTTATCGATGATTCAAAGTATCATTAGTACTTTTTGTTTGTTTGAGGTTAATTAAGCGCTTGTGTCATGTAAATTATCAGTCATTGTAGCAGAATTTAATTCACTTACGTTGAGCAGCTGAGTATGCCGCGTGAAAGAGCGAGATAAAGCCCGTTATCAATAGTACTTTATGTAGCGTAGTCGCACTCATTTTACTTTCTGCAATTTATTTCTTTTTAATAGAATCAACAGAATTTATAGGTTATTGACGTAGCCGGAAACGTGAAGACTAGCAGACTGTAGTTAGTTACTTCGTTTCTCAACACTGAGGCAGCACCAGTCGGCTTGAATCATGGACGATGGCCTGAATTTTCGCATCTTGTATTTTCAGCTAGTGTAAAGCTACGATAGAGGGAGATCTATGTATAACTAGCTAAGCTTTCACACTGGGTTTTTAGTTTGAGTTTTCTTTATGCATGCGGTTCGACCAATAATCGACCCGGGATATGTGACAACTTCATCATAAACTGAAATTTTCTGTTGTCAACAGTGAAATAAAATGTAAAAATAATTTATAAATGATGTATGAATTCACTGATCTTACATTCTACCAGTTTTAATTCAATAACAATGTGGCCGATGAGGTTGGAGCTGTCTCGTGATGAGTGCAAGAAATGTTTACGCTGTCTCGGTGAGGTTATGTGTATTTAAACATCCTTTTTCATTTGAATTTAACGTTCTTTCATCTCTCATTCGAGTCCCTACTTGCTTGCTTGTTTGCTTCATTAGGCAAATTCGACTTTTCGTAATATAAACATATCTTTGTATCATACAATTACAAACAAAACCAATTTTACGCTAGATCTATCCTCGTTACACAACCTATATTCAACGCTGTTACTAAGATGCCAATTATTAGGTACCATATTTATTGTGTGTTCATTAAAGGCATTAAATAATGTCGCCTGGGATCTATAAAATAAATATTCGGACCTATATTCGATCTCATATTATTGTTTAACACGATGTTTGATTTTCGATCACAGAAGATCATCTAGTTATTTAACACTATTCCTTAAGTGCGAGTCAAATTTGTATATAAACAAAGATGAGCTAGGCATTACGGAAAAACCTAATGATCGTTAAGTAGATAATCTCTGGTACAAAATCGTAAATAGTGTATTATTCTGTCCAAACATATGAAAGGTTCCATTTAAGCTTTACTTAATGTAGAGCTAATAAGGATTGGAGAGTTATATCAGACCGAAAACACTTAGTAATTGTGTTTTTGGCACGCTATCTAAGATGATTAAAAAAAATAGATGTATACAAGTGCAGAGGAAATTGCGGTAAAAATTTCCTTGGTGTGTTGATAAAGAATTTCTTATTTTTTTTCCTTGTGAGAAATATCTCATTACACCACTTCACAGCATTGAATACCATCTAGTTTTGGTAGCTCAAATAAGAGAGTAAGAATGATTGACTACAATGTGGATAATGTACCCACATCATGCGTACTTAGTCTACATTCTTTTTTTTATGCTAGTAAAGATATTCGTATAGTTTTTTTTTAGATATCATGCTCTGTGTGGGGTAACGTAACAGACCTAAGGTGCACAGATAGTCTTTAGATAGCAGGATATTTTACTCCTGTAAAATATCCTGCTCAGTCATTTTAGTGGCATAAGAAATTAATATAAACTACCAAAAATGTGGAAACTGAACGTTATCGCGGATCATTCTACCCTTTTTGTTCTTATCTTGTTTGAATACTACCAAAAATTGATCAGATTCATTGTTGTTGAACTGTTGTGTACGACCTTGAATTTCAACTTGTGGCTAATCATTCAGGTACGTATGGATGATTTTTAAAACCATATCTGTTCTGTACCTATAAGTATTTATGTACTGTGCATTGTCAATTTTTTTTTTCCAAATCTCGTAAATACGTCAGGTTAGTTACTAGATTTTGTAAAAATTTGAAAAACTTTCAAACGTTCTATGATGCAGACTAGTTGTTATGCTGATGCTAAAAACTGTTTTCTTAATCCTGCAGATTGCTCATCAAGAACCAATGAAAGGAAAATGAAGAATAGAAGCAGCTTGGAAAAGCCTCTGTCAATTTCCAACGTGAACCACCCATCTCTGGAAATAAAACTTTATAAGAATAGAAAAGAACAGATTATGGAGATGAGAGGGTCTGGTACTCAAGAAGGTAAAACTGTTGGAAACGTGCGGTGGAAGATAAATAATATTGAAGATTGAAGTACGATGTTTAAAAATTACAATCCAAATCCTTCTAATGTGACAAAAGCACCAAATTATGTACCTAAATATGTTCTCACTTTTGTATAATATCACAGAGAAAAAAAATAAATATAACTTTCACTCGAACTAATGTGACTCTATTTCTTATTACGGATTAAGACTCCCGATGACCTTGTGCCTTTCATAATAATATTAGGAGTTCATAATCTGAAAGGGTATTCATTTTAAAGAATACCATCTTCCTCCAATGATTATGTAACAGCATTGATACTTTCATATTTTCAAAGAATAACAACACCAATCCAATAAAAATACAGAATTATCAATTTTGCATGTACTGTAAACGACATGCTACCGATTTTCCATGAGACTAGAGACACTATGCTTGCATTAATTTCTTGCACTCTTTACATTTATTATGTTACTTGGATAATTGGACATTTTTCTTCATTACACAAGCAATAACATGGGGATAGTATGAATATTAGTAATCTACTAATTACTTTTCATATTACAAATGCATATAATTATAAAAAATTGTTACCAGTCTGCTCATGGCATTGTAAATATCCTGAATGTTTCTATTACTGGATTTGTTTTCTATCAAAAGATATTCTAAATCCATAAAAAAATTCATGTAGAATAACTAAGAATGAATAACAATTTGAACTCATCAGTTAGATAGAAAAGGGTTCATTTTTGAAAACGTGATAAATAGATTCTTAGATCTGAGAATACTAAATACAGCAAATTTGGCTGGCCAGTTTGAACTAAATAGGATATAATGTTTATACAACCTTTTTTACTTCCTTTCAGAATTGGAAGCCTATGGCAATATGGTGTCAGTACTGCGGGCACAAGGCTCCTTCACTAATGAGAAACAGAAATTATTGCAGGAACTGGCCAAAGCTCTGCATATTTCGAATGAAAGACATCGGGCTGAGGTTCGACGTGCTGTAAATGATGAGAAGCTATCTACGATTGCAGAGCAGTAAGATTCCCCACTTAGATCTCAGCTTTATTGATTTACAAATTAAATCTCCATCATCTTATTTACAGTTAATTCTCCAATTCATCTGTAAAAGATGACAATTAGTCATAAATCATAACTGATTTACTTTTTTCTCGTCAGATTAAACGGCCCAAACACTGGTACAGATTGGGCTATCGAAGGTCGAAGAACAATTCCCCTTTTACCTAGGCTGAATGCATGTACTGTTTTTACAAGCTTAGCTAATAGTCTATCACTTGCCACTTCCGTTGCCAATGCAAAGAGGGCGTCAACGTCAAGAGAAGAGGTAGCAGCAGATGTGAAAGGTTTGTTACTAAAATTCTAGATTTTTAAATGTTTATAGGCATATAAATACATGACTTGATATACTGCAGATTCGATAATATTTTCATCATTCTTTCAGTTAAAGTTGAGACAGAATCTGAAGTAGAGAAATTAGAAGATAACGAAATGCCTGTTAATACCACCTCCGCACAACCGGAAGATCATTCCATAAGTAGAAAGAGGAGAAGATCACGAGTTGAGGTGAAAAGAACTCTTGAAATTTTTCAATGACCCGAAAATTCTACAATTTTGTCAACATATTTAAATACACAATTTGTAGATTGATTTGCCCGTTTACCTGTAATTCCTTTTTATTTCTGTAGTTTATTTACTCCGAAAGTAGTAATTTAATCGTCTAATTTAATACTCTATTGCCTCATTTGCAGCTCCAAGATGTCCCTGGCAATGTGAATCAACTGGATGATATCAGTAATATTGTCAAGGAGGTCGCAACTTCATTTTCCCGTATAGGATCAGAATCACCATCTCCCGTACCAGTTTCTTTATCTAATAAGGTGAAAATATATTTCAATCTGGATGTAAGAATAATAATTCTGTGCGCTTCACATAGAAAGTAATTACCTCATTGAGAATGATCATTTGAAACTCCTAGATCCAAGCACAGTTGATAGATGCTAGAAACTTGCTGATTCTGGAGTGAAACGATTTTGCTTAAAAAAAAGTAATGGGAAATAATCGGATTCAATGTTCATTAGGTATTTATAGTATCAACGAATTCAGCTCCGGACATACCAAGAAATAATATCGTCGATGAGATTGCTGTTAATTCAAACACTGTCAATTCCTCAAGCTCCACAACAATTACAAGCACTCATCAGAATACTCCTGTTCATCCTAGCGGAAGTACTTGCATTGGATCAAATTCTACAGGTTTCTTTCTTATTTATTCAACTATTTTGGAAAATTGTTCAATATATCGAAAATATGATCAGTTAAACTCAGATACAATGCATATTTGCCAATGTGTTCCACATTTCATACCAATAAAGAATAAAGTTTATTCATTCTTTGTAATATTTCAATAGATATCACAGTTTGAAAATTATTTGGTAACATGCTGAGGTCCTCAGTAAAATAAGGATGCATTTATTGCCTCATGTTTTATGTGCAAGACATTATCAGTCATTTTTGCGTGTGTTCAGTTCCATGTAAGGCCGTGATATCTCAAAATACATCATATACTCATGTACCAGCTGAAGTGAGTCGGTCACTCTCAACAGTTGTGGCGACTTATGTAACTGCTACAGCAGCTAGCAAAATAAGAGCAAAAGTGATATCTACACGGACTAAAATACAACCCAGAACAACGTCGATAGTGATACCAACCTGCGGTTCCCAATCTGTTGTTACAAAGAGCATACCGTCAGACATCTCCGATGTACAAATTAGCAACGACGGTGATAGAAGTACGTTAATTTTTATAATTCTCAGAACTGTTTATCCTCATCGGATTTCATTCGTCATCATTATCGATCTGGAGCAAATATTGAAATAGTTATTTTTCAAATTTTAGATATGAAATTAGTGCAATTAACGAGCTGTGTGCAGAAGGCACCCAAATCTAGCAGTAGTACAAGTTCAGCGTGTGTGAGGAGGATCACAACGACTACACATTCGAGTGCGAGAGCAGCTATAGGAGTAAAACCTATATCATCACGTAATTATCATTCAAAATCTATAGCTACAAGTCTTCATTAATGTACCGTTGCTTGTTTATCAATACTCCAGAAATCATTTTTCTCATCATATCTACAAATTATTTTAAGCCAAACAGGATAAATTTCACTCTGAGATTTGTTGAAAGTACTTTCAACCGATCGCCAAGAGTGTATTGCAAAAATTAATACTGGATTTCTTTATTTTGATAGAAACTGCACCTCGAATGGTAACTGTGAATACTGGAATAGCTTCAAGCGGCCCCGGACCACCTCATATCAGGCCTACCGGAGCAGTATTAACGTGCAAAAAAATGCCTGCTGTAAAGACTGGCCATCAGGCTACCAAAATGGTAAATTATACCTTTTACTAGTAAATGGTAAATTATACCACTATGACATTCAAAGAATTCATTCAACAGACCTACATAAAACTGACCAATATTATTTCAGGGTATTACATTGAACTCGAATAAAACTGTAAATATAGCATCTAATCCTGGCTCAAGGGTGGCAGCCAAAGCCAATGTAATCGTTGTGCAAAAGGGCCCTGCAAGAGGTGTTACGTTATCTCATGCTGGGAAGGTAATTATTTTATCTATAATAATGGCTTCTTCGTAATACCCATTGATTGTGATTTACAGGAAGTATTGGGTAAAGTTATTATGGGTGGAAAGAATCTATGCTTATCAAATCAGCAGTCAGCAGGTAGTATAGCTTTACTACCCCATAGGATTTCTGCTAACGGAGAACAATCATTAACCATGCTATCTCCAATAAATTCTTCACAGACAGAATCTGTCAAAACAAATACAAAGGTAATTCTAAATGCTATAAATTAAAAATAAATTGTAACTGTTTTTAAACTATACATGGAAAGAAATTAGAAGTCTGATTCTTCATATTGCTTTGATTAGAATAATTAATATGCTTTCATTCCATGAAACTTCTAATTTCGATATCAATGCAATTGTTATTTATGTATATTTTAGCATTTCAGTTATATGTTGATCGGAATATAATTATGCTTTCAGTCTGGAAACATGATTGTGTTTGATCTACGACAAGATTCATTAGAAAAAAGTAAAGTTCTTTCTGAGATTCTTGAAGCTTCTGGCGTTTTCAGTTCAGAATCAAAGACTGCTATTCTAAATACTAATTCCCACTTGTTAATAAAAGACCAAAACAAAGATGCTCAAACTCCAACATCCCCTATTAATAAATCTTCACATATGAAGAGTGGTGCTACCATCAGTTTTTTAATGGATTCAAAAGAACATAGGTCAGTAATTGTAATGTTTAAGACTTCTATTTTAATTCTATTCCATTTTTTAACTATTATAATGTAATCTACGATGCAGACTTATACCTTAACGATGTCAAAAAAAATATATTAACTGTGAAATTTTTGAGTGAATCAAGTCACAAATATTCATAATTGATAAGAGAAATTCAATCAACAACTTGTCGCAGGAAAAATAAAGAAACTGTAGCAAATATAGATTCTGATAAAGCGGAATCTCCAGCCGAATCAAAAATTGAGGATTCCGAAGAAATACTAGCAAGCTCAGACTGTATCAGTGAAATACAAGGAACACTAGACCCTCAAACTGGAATCTATAGTTTTCAAGCACCAGGTAAAGTAAAAAATTATTGTCTATTTATAATAGATTAATATTTTTGGCTGGCATTGAACTAATTAAAACAAAAGTAGGTGAATTTATAAAATAGTTTTGGAACTATTTTTTCAAAGTTTGAATTTACTATTTGCAGAAAATAGTATGAGCAACATTCAAGCAGATGAATCTATATCCAGTTCAGGGATCGACATATTTAGTACAGCGTTGGCTTCGGCGGACATAAACTTGGAAAGTTTTCAATACATTGATGACAATGAAAGCAATATCGTCTTGGATGACGTCAGAAATCAAATTCTAACAATAGATCAGCTAAACGATTTATACGACAGCCATCAATCGATTAGCGACAAATCAAACTGTTAATGTTAACAAGGCGAAGAAAAAGCTCATGTACCGGCTATAACTCTTTGATTTTGAAAATATTAATATATATTTTATATATATAGATCTAATAAGTTTTATAATTTTTTTCGCATAATATTGATATTGTTTAATATTTATATCAACCGTAATCGATATAAAATACCACAAAATGGAATAAATATTGTTATTCTGTCGGTACGAATGTACAATTTTCATATTACTATAATGGACGATGTGGCAGCTAAATTACGTTCAAAGTTAAACAATAATTTGAAATCAAACGAGTTACAATGTGTTTACTACTTAGATAATTATATAGTTGCTGTGTTTTAGGCGAAAATGAATCCAAGTGCCAATATTATAAAATTCATTCTAATCCTTAGGAGAATATACAAAAGCAATTCAACGCCTAAGAGAACAATGAATTATCCATTTCATATTACACATTTACCGAAAGTAAATCGGTATAAGAGAAACGAAACAATTACTCAGACTGTAACTTATTTTACCTCAGATTTGATTTTTGATATTTAAATCAGCAACATTTTTAAATCGATTGAAACATCATGTCCATCTCCCAATAAAATTTTCTTCATCAATCCGAACTAGTCCACAATTTATTTGATTGGAATTAGAGTTCTACGATTCAATTTCATTTTGGATTCAATATTTATCTCTACCTATCAGTGGCAAATTGATATATCTGAATTTTCACATCACTTCAACTCAATATGTAGTTTATCATCTGATTTTGAGAATGTTATTGACCGTAATGTGATAACTGTGATTATTCGGCCTGACGAACAATAAATAAACAGCTCATTATTATTTATCTCTGATTCTGGATCGACATATTGTTAGCGATTGAAATTTTTAAATCATTGTGATTCATATCAGTTATCAATGTTCAAACTAATTAGTACAAAAATTATGATAATCACGGCGTTACATAATGTTGCACCAATCTATTCAAACTCGAGTATTAGTTTACCGATTTGAAATATAGCCTTTCGGAAAAGGCACAACTCTGCAAGTATTAAAACTCATTTTATAACGTACTGGAAGATAGAAAAAAAATAAACTGAAGCATCACAATTCTTGTTCATTGATTAATATTATTCTCTGTAACTACTAAACTCCGGTTTCACTTGTCCCATTACCAAACATACTTTTATTTTTTATTCAAAAACTCAATCCTGTTTCCAATTAATACTTGAAGCTCATCATTTTATCCTTTAGTACTGTAGAAGACCGTTGAATTTTACTAATATTGAAGTCTATAATAACTGATAATATTTGCTTTTCAATTTCAATCGCTTACCTGACTTATTCATCATATTACCTTATATCTAGGTAATAACTAAAGGCACGATACATATTTTCATTCTGTGGACATCCCTTTATACACATCGTAGAGATTTACTCTGTATTAGAAAGGTACAAGCTAGTTTATTATTCATCATTACAATCTTCCAATAATCATGACAATATATGTGACAAACACTGGAATTAATATGGACGTGGGGGTGGACCGCCTCGCATCATGCCAGGAGGTGGTCCTCGCATTCCTGGAGGACCCATAGGTGGACCTCCACGACCCATTGGTGGCATACCAGGTGGCATTCCTATAAAAAGAAGCAAAACATTTTATGTCTTTATACATGAGTTATTTTCACACTCTACAATCATCATGTCTTTATTTCTTCAAATTCATTCTTTTTCTTTCTATTTCATCTAATCTATCAAAACTTTTCAGTAGGGTATTCCCTAAATAGAAATATCTACATAAGCAATCACACATAACAATTTCTTACCCATCATTCCGGGTGGTGGTCCCATCATACCAGGTGGTGGACCACCGACTGGCATGCGTGGCGGTCCTCCAGGGTGCATTTGAGGTGGTGCCGATACTTGGCCACGACCACCTGGAGTCATAATTTGCTGTGAAGGTCCGCCGACTCCACGTACAGGTCCTTGTAGTCCAGCAGGTACTCCCGAAACATTAGCAGGCATACCGCGTCCCGCGGCTCTTCCCATTCCAGGGCCAGGAGCAGCTCCCGGTATCGGTACGCGAGGTAAGCCTTCTTCTGGAGGTGGAGGACCTTCGACTGTTAAGGAGACGATGTTTTCTCCTCTAAGCAGTACGAAACCTAAGACTCTCTTTTCTTCTCTCTCAGGTTGTTTGGTATTTTTTGGTTTTATTCTTCTGAATTCTTCGCAATCGCCAAGAATCAGATTCATATGTTTATCGAAGGCTTTGAACGTTCCGATAAAGGTACGGGAATCTTGTAGAATAATTCTAACCCTGTAGTTTATATGCTGTAGCATTTTATTGTTTTTGCCGATCGTCTGGAAGGAAATATAATCACGATTAATTACGGGGTGAAATAAATTCGGGAAATTTTATTTCGAGGTTGTTTAGAGTTATGCTTAATGTGGGGGGAAAGAAAGACAAACGTTGTCGTCAAAGAGAGGTTAGAATTTCGGGATATATTTAAATACGCTGTTAATGTCGGTACTAAACTGTCGAATTACCATTTTGAGGAATCCTGTTTACTCCTCTTGGTCAAAAATACAGTTTTGCTCTTACGAGCGCTTCTATTTTCACTATAACAACTCCGAATTGTTGCCGGCTAAAAGCAACGAGAAGCAACGTTCGCGGAGTGGCTGCCTAGCTTTTTCGAGTTTTTCCTCAGTGACATTTTATTCCATATACGCATGCGTCATTAGATCGCTCTACCTAGTGATACAAATGTGCGTGACTTTCGTAAGGACGATCGGTCGGTAATAACGACACAACGCACAGTATTCAGTGTTCTGTTTTACCACATCACAGAAGCTATAGCGACAGAAGCTATAGTATTACAGTCGCGTGAAATTATCTATGATACTCGGGTTTGCATCAATCGCCGGTTAGTTGCCTTTGGTTAGCAATATTCACATACATATACGTGTTTGTCCTTTTTACGCGAATTTCAAATCAGCGCAGTTTCTCTATGAGCATTTGAGGTAATCGCAGATGCAGCTAATTCATGTGTTAATAAAGGTCATTGAAATCCCGAAAAAAAAATTCTCCTGTTAGTGCTGTCACATGTATTTTATGCAGTGCCGATTAGCGGTCTGACGAAACTAGGCAGTCGATTTAACAATAAGTATTGCATTTGTTAATTTCTTATCAAGTACAATTTTTTTCTCAATTGTTTACGTTCTAATAAAACTGCAAGTGGTATTACTCTAATGGTCTTGCTTCGTTTTCCAAATAAGTTTCGCTATATATTTGATTGCTTTATGCAGCTAGAGGGTAGGAATAGGATTTTTACTAATTATAACAAGAATATAGTTAAAATAATGATTCAAGAAAGCACCGAGTAGCAAAATTTCGTTCCAAGGTCAAGTTTGTTTACGTCGTGCCTCGGCCGACCGCCATGACATCAGCCCTTTGTGTCTTGATTTGATTAAACTTTTCTCCCCATTAAATTATTTTATTGCTTCATTATTTTTCGACTACATAATTACCATTCACGATAAGTACTATTATATTATATATTATATATCTCATCGGTATACCTGAAACGTATTGTACTTTCTCTTTTGACTCTAGGTTTTTCCGAATCGCGCCTCCGTGAAAGTAGACATCAAGTCTAATGATAATATTTTCATTTGATGTCTGAAATTTTTTTCATATTTTTAATTATACATATATCCAGCAAAAACTAATTTCATTCTATTTTCTAACTAATTTTTCATTGTTTTTTCTTATCTTGATATTACAATATCGTTTCCGGTTCGTTCCGAACATTAGTAACAATAGAGATTGCTTGATAGGCCATTGGCCGAAGATTATTGGGATCCGATTGATCCGACCAATGAGATGCGTCGGTATTTGAATATGATGAAAATTTGCAACAGTGGAAAGATTACCCATTACCCCCCCGCGCAGCCCAACGGCCGACCGTTACTAGTTCGCGTATACGGGTCGGGTGAGGATTAATCTCTTTTTATTCCTCTATTTTCTTCGATTCTAATTATTCAAGAACGGTTATAAGTTCAATTATAGTGAAGTATTGGAAGTGAGTAAGCTGAGCGAGTAAGTGAGTAGGTAAATATCAGTCGGAATGAAGATATAAACAGAGATGTAACAAGTGGTGGTCTTTTGTCGTTCTTAGAGTTAGAAAAGATGGGGGCGTTGAGGGGGACGCGAGTGTCACCTTTTTCTACGATTAGTTTTTCCATACGCGATATTTGATAGGATCTTTACCATAAAGCCAGCGAGGAAAATTTTGAGAAAGTAAAAGAAAAATAGCTTGGTACGTGTGATAGATGAAGAATTATGAAGATTGCTTAAGAGCACTTAGTTTCTCATTGTTTCCGAGTCGCCCCCTTTAGGTTTTGGTTTATGGCGGAACTACTTTATTAATCCGCAAGGAGTCGCGACCTGGCGGAGTGATATACGATTATCTCGTTGTCTTTCGGCGCGTCTCAACCGTCTTATTACTTTTTAACTACGAAATCAAGAAAGAAAAAATTGAAATAAATGTATCGATAAATAATATTCCATAATGTTCAGTAAGTTTTCTTTCTCAATTGCATATCATAAACATGTAAATAGATGGCTTTCAATTCCGAAAAGTTTGCAGCTTTAACGACGCGAATGAAGATGTTCGTAAACAGTAGCACGTTGCGCGAGTCATAGTATAATATTCTTTTTTTACTACTCGAGAAATCTTTTAGGAAAAGGTCTAATTTTCTATTAATTTGTTTTTCAATCTATTTTCTACTCGTTCTCATTTTTATTTCAGTGCGTGATAAATTCAGTGTTTCTCTAAATTCGACTTATACTAAAATCCCGTACCGTATATACCGTCTCGTTCGTCGCAACCAGGAATATATAATTTTTCTATAATACATGAGTGATTGAGTCGAGTGAATAAATGTGAATGAAGTCTTTTTCATTTACACATAAATTCTACGATCACCGTATGCAGGAATAGGCATACATATATAAAATATCCCAGTGACAGTGCGAGTGATCAAGTAGAAGAAATGAGATTTTCTTCTACATAAATCCTATAATCTAGGTATGCAAGCATACACTCCCATATAATATATCTGTGCTGTGTTGTGTTTTTTTTTTTCTTATCGCGGTGTTCTAGATTCATTATTTTGATATCTCAAATTACTAGTGATATGCGTCAACGCTTTAAAAAAAATTTTTTTTTTTAAATCTTTTCCTTGTTTTTGTGTTTTTCATAATATCTGATACGATCGAAGCGTAGTTAAAGTGCATTATTTATTTCATAAATTTTACCCCGAATGTGGCAACACATATATAAAATCACCCCAAATAACATCCCCCCCCAATGGATTATCTTCTGATGAATTCCCGTGTATCCTGAGATCCTGCAGGGCGGTGAGTCTCGCATGCGATCAAATTCCTCGGTTTTTCTGCCGGTCCACGTTATTCGAGTTATCGAATAATAGTGCCGGCAGGGAGGCTGTTGTATACATACCCTATATTTATATAATTTTTCTATTACATACTCCATGCGGCGAAAACAATTAAAATTACACGCGGTACATAATTTAATTGATGTACTTCTTATTTTTAGCTGTAGAGTTTACACCTGCATTAATTTTGAAAATGAATTCTTATTTACAGGATATAATTTCATTCGTTTCGGTAATTAACAATATTTGCTTTATGCTTTGATTAGGAACATTTAAGTATATATCATTGTAATATGTGAATTTTGTTTCAGAAAATTTTTAATATGACAATTGTTTCATTAGTTCTCATTTATGGCCTCTTCGCTGCTGCTAGACTTCTCTTTACATTTCTTACACTAGTGTTGCGCTCTCTATACTAGTAAAGAAACTACAAAGGAGTCTAGTAACAGTGTAGATACCTTCAGTGTTTCAAATCAGTTATCTTCCAGTTCTGCAAGCCTCTTTATCGACGAGCCATCGTGGTAAAACAGAACATGATGGTTAGGTAGTTACCGACTGATTGCATCTCTGATCTCAAGGGGTAACACACCCCCCATTCAGCGGCAAAATTACTCCGTAAAATATTCACCGTCTCGCGACAGTTTCTAGGTCGATAGTTAGTGCCATCCTGCGGATTATTTATGAACCGTCAGTCTACAGGTTGCGTATAACAAGGCGTACCTCTTTTTGTTAATCTCATGAATCAGAATTAGATAAATTAGCCTCGAAGAGTTTATGTTTGTTTGTAAAGCTAACAAATGTTTGTTTATTTAGACTTCATATTTAACATTTGCTGCGTCATATGCTGTTTAATTTCTATCGTTTTAAACACTTGCTGTTACTGCTCAACGCCGATAATAAATCGGCTTTCAAATTTAACTATTATTGCTGGCAATATTAAGCTACGAAAATCATTACGCAGTTAAATTGTACGGAAATATTTCAAGACGTTATACTATAGATTCCCGAATATACTTCAATCACACGTAAGCATTAGAGAAATACGACACGACTCGATACTAACGCGTCGTAAACCGAAGGCTAACTTTAATTCTTTATCCTTTTTACATTCGTATTCGATGTTCAGGATTCTAGAGCTAAGATTAGATACACGTGTATGTATAATATTAGGCATTGTCACGTTTTGAGGAAAGAAACACTCGATCTTCCATCGCATACGAAATAACGTTGATGTCAAGGCCTGAGGAAATGTAATGAAGGAGTTTTGCACATACGTATTTGTATTCAAGAATTAGAATTTGAAATACATATATACCAAAGACAAGATCTATACAATAAAGCCAGTGCGCGTGGTTGTTCGGTTTTTAACTCGGAAGATATTCATTCGTAAAGCTCGAGAGTATCGTTGGTACCATGGAGGGGTGTGTTATTTCGACAAGCTGCACGTGGAGTCATTGACCCAAGCGCAGCAACGATCAATAATAGACCCTACCGGATCCTCGGTTGCGACAAGATTGTTGTGGATGGTAGCAGCGCATTCGTTAAGTTACGCAACGCGGGACTGTACTGCCACAAAAGACTGAGCGCTACGTTACAAGACCTTAGACTCAACAGCCTAGAGCCGAAAATTTAGGGGCAATGGACGTGCGCGCCTTCGCCTTCGCCTTTACCTTCGTAGAGAAAACGTTGCGACATCCACACTTATACGATCGTAGGATTTCCACCGGTTATAACACGCCCCTCAATCGCGAGAGTCTTTCTCAAGACGTGATCTCCTTGTTCACTGTACGGTTTCTTTCAAACTTTCTTTCTCAGAACGGACGAAATACCTTTCGGAAGTCAGAAGACGAGAGAATAGTTAAAGGGCTTGTGATCAGAACAAAGAAATTGATCATTCTTTTTTTTTTTACATACTTTGAAATGAAACGAAAGAGCTAGAAAAAGGACTTTGAACTGTCCGGAACCCAAGGTCAAGAGAAAGTACTGCGCCAGCTGTATAGTTCAGAGTTTTTCAAGGTTTCACGTTACGTTGAATTACCCATTTTTAACTAATTACACTTCCGGCAACAGACAAAAAATATCTTCAATTGTATAATGACAGAAAATAAGTTTCCTTGTTCACGATCAGTCATAAGCTTCGAGGAAATATTATAACCGATCTTCTAGGAATACGAACTGAATTTGACATCGAAATTAGTAAATTAATTAAACATAGTGTATATCGAATATTCTCATATTTGGATAACGAAAAATAGATCGTTGGTGCGTGTTCCTAGATGAATTAACTTGCATTTTAGTGGACACGTCACGTCCGCGTGGTTCATGATCATAATTCGTGACCCTCCGTCAAATTTCAGGATTTAAAGTTGAGTAGAACCTGGGCCAGTGGCCACCGACCTTAATATTATCGTTATAGAGGTAGAGACTAGAGAGGAGAGACGATACACCGAAGAGGAGTTGGCATTGCGTAACCGCATACGCATATCGGCTTATGTTAGTTCAGAGAAAAGTAGGAAGAGAAAGCTGAACGTGCATTAGTTTACGGCCTTGTGGCTCGTCTCTTACTTTATACTGCATGCAACTATCGCTGTGGCACCGGTTGCACACGTGTGTTAGGTCATCGACCTTTCCCATGAGTTCCGTCCCACCTATACAGCATAGGGATAGCGAGCGCCGTTCATTCCCGGGCCTTTCCGAGTCGAAATATTAAATTATAGCTTCGAATTGTAGTCGAAACAGAGCAATCATCGCAGCAGGGAGTTTCTGGATGGAAAATATATCGATTTCAGAAGGCATTTTTGTTTTTACGAACTGATTAAACGAAACGTGATTTTGTGAAAAGGATGAGTGAATTTAGGAGAGATGGACAAATTTTTATCAAATATCGGTAACTCTTTTGTCTGGAATGATGAAGGCGAATGCTAGAAGTAATTCAAACCTTGTTATTTCGAATTTGCATTGAAATAAGCGAAAAGGATCAAATAATTTAAATACAAGTTCAACAAGAGACAAAAATTCGTTGCATCGGTCGATCTCTCCTGGACGTAGGGGTAAGGAGAGATCGACGATGGTATATAAATCACTGACTGAATCACTTTTAAAGAAATCTAGTAAAAAAATTAATTATTTTTAACTTGTTATTGAAGTATAAAATGGAATAGTTTTTAATTTTATGTCACGTTGCTTGTCGAGAAAGAAAAAGAATCAACGTATACTAATAGTTTCTATCTTATCAGAAAGTTAACATGGTCCACATACCTTGAAAAGTATTTCTCCGCTCATCCTGAAGTCTAAGTTTATGAGAAACGCAGAGAAATTTTAATTTTTTTCTTTGTCACAGTATGAAATGGGCTGGGAAAGTATTCACGTACTTATTTACATCACTTATATTAACTAATAAAACTCACAAAAATTAGGTGATTTACCTCGTTATTTCATTCCTGAAATTTCTACATTCAGTCATCCAAAGATTTTTATTTTATTTATATTTATTTTTTCGTTTTTTTTCCATACAAAATCGGAATACGGTTCACGAATTATTTCCAATTTCTGTAAAAATCAAGAACAGCGATAGTTTAGATCATTTTTCGATAAAAAAATTTCACCAAATTTCGATAAAAAAATATTATTCGTATTGCTGAAAAGCAGCGTGATTATGCCTACCGCTAATACATGTTACCGGTCAGTGAGAATAAGCACCACTTTACTTATACTTGATTGAAAGTACTGCAATTCGCAGTTTGCTACTTGCGCAACCTTGTACTACATACGTTGCACTGCGAAACGAGTGAATAAGTACGCCGTTGGTAATTCAGAATTTGCTTATACAGGCCGAGCTCATATCCATCGGAGCATTTCGATAACTAATAAGCGAAACAGAGCGCTTATGGTGCTAATATAAGAGTTAGACGGATAGAAAAACTTCATTTCAAAAGATGTGTATAAACGATATCAATTTTTATTTTTTATTGTTTCAATCTGCTCAAAGATAGCCGTAAAATTTTCGGTTATAGATATTGATACATATATTTGAGAATTATTTTTCCATTCATTTTTACGAGTCGAATAGTTGTAATTAATATTTCTTTCGTGTGATTGATAATTTATTTTCGTCAGAAAAAGGTTCGAGAAAAATTAAATATCGTGTTATATTCAGATTTATTATCGCAATGACTGTAAAATCATGAAAAAAAAACTGCAAAAATTAATATTTGATATTTTATCTATAGATAAACAACGAAGTAGGTATTATAGTAAAGTATGCAAAGTTGTTCTATTTACTATTATTGATAAGTTTAATATTTGTCGATAAAAAACATGCGCCTATTTTCGAGAATGATGTCATATCGCATCCCAGAGATATTCCCGTATTGATTTCACCGGAAGCGCGCGGTATTAATGAATCACGTGCTCCTCGGTGTACGTACCTCCAGGTAGAAGTAATTCCAGGATCTTAATAAAATGAATGGATAGATAAATAAATGAATATGATGAAAGACTGGAACTCTAGAGATTTAATATCTTTGTCAACATCGACAAGATATATGGTTTAGCCCGAAAACCTCGTGCCCGAAACTGTATGGGTATCGAAGAGACAATTTTCTGTTATATTATTATTTTGGGTGAATGAAATGGGTCGGAAATAAACTTCATAAAGTATAACTATAGATATAAATGAGACGAAATCCCGTCATTTTTAACATACGTCAATATTGGTTCAGAGGCACCAGCAGATGTTTGCTAACGTAATAACTTGATTTTGACATCCGGGTTTGTAGATTCACTAATTTAAAAAACAAGAGTCTATTTTGCGCTAAGCACGAAAAAGTTGCGGAAAAAAGACCCACAAAAAAATCGAACAAATGTATACGTAATTTGACTTCCTTGACAAAAAATCGTAGAGAATAGAATAGCGCTTCTCTCAGTTCGAATTCGCATCAATTCAGAATTATCATTTCGCCAGGTCGTGCCTTTCTAATCAAATTACGCTACGCGTGGCATTTTAATTAAAATTTTGACCCTCCGCTTCCCCCCACCCCCTCCCGTTTTTTTTCTGTTGTTCGCGGAATACTCCCACGTACGCTCTTTGCGAACTCATGTGTTAATACATCGCTCAAAATTAGTTACAGCGAAATACCTACCAGCATTTATTATTTCGACGGGTAATCCCTTTGCCATTTCAGTTTCAACGCGATTGCGATGTTCTAAGGTCGTTGCTGCGTAGCTTAAAACAAGTCGCGTTGAGATTGGTCAAGGTACAACACCACTATAGAGTGTTACCCCCACCAAACCAGATGCCGAGCTGTGTCCTCGTCTCGGCTCTCACTCGCCCGCTCTACACCGCTTCTCTATATGCCACGAATCGACTCGTCTCAGCATTTGAGCGCAGCGGTCCGGGGAGAAGAAAACGGGCCACGAGGCAACGTCAAGTTGTCGTTCATAGCCAACAGCGTCTCCCCCAAAAAATCAAGCCAAGCCAAGCCGGAGACCAGACCTCAGCTTGTCCGGGCCTCGATTGGTTCCTCAGATTTTTGGCCGGGTATGTTTCTCGGTCAAAGAACCCTACCGAACATTTGAAAAGGATACGCTCCTTCCATGCCCACTAAATCGCTTTCGTAGTATTCGTATTATATATTAGGAAGAAAGGGATGATGGGTATTCGTCAATGGGGGCATAACGTAGCCAGGCACCACTGTTTACAAACCCGGAGTTTAAAGAGAGGGTATATGGCTACGCACCGCGATCCTAGCGCTTCGAGCGGAAAGTAAGGAAAGGTCGAGGCCATGACGTGTTGGCAAGCGTAACGCGTCGATCGAATAATCTCTTCTTCTTCTTTTTTTTTTCTTCTTTTCTTACTCTCTCGTTCTCTCTCTTTTTTCGGTCGACTTCTCGTCTGTTGCGCACGCAACGACGAATTACAGCTCGTATTATTATTGCCTGAAATATTGTATTTTCTTATTTTATACTCAGTCAATGATATTTTATTATAACAAACGATTATTTTTTTTCATTCTTTTTTCTATTTTTCAAATGTTCTCTCTTCCTCGCTTCCTCTCGTCCTTAAATATATTTGACTGTGAATTTAATAAGGTAATAATAAATGACATCTTTCGCCATAGCTGGGCGTGGAGACTAGAACCACCACCACGCAGCGTCCGTTGCCCCGCCCGAGGCAGTCGTCGTGGTTTCTCGTTCTACACGTGCAGCTCTCACAGTGGGTCATTGCTCTATACACTTTTTTGTTGAATAATATTATTACAGCCAGATGAGATAGCTGTGTGCGAAAATATTGTACTTATTTTTTCGAAAACAACTTTCAAAGTTACTGTTATCTCAGATAATGATCAATTTTCATTTAGCTATATACCTATAGCTACGAGGCCCTTTACTTACTCACTTACTCACTCACTCACTTGCTTACTTCCTTCCTTGGCCCGTCCTAACAAATTTTCCGTCGTCCAACTCGTCGTGTCTTTATCGTTTCTATATACCGGCTACTATAACCGCTTCGTGACTCACCCTTCACAACACTCAGATAATATGCATGTAAAACAATGAAATAATCACGTCTACACTATGGTTACTGGGCAAATCTCGTAATGTCATCGAGTTTAAGTTCTGAATTCATATACCCATATCTATACTGTTTACACGCGTTACACATACCAACGTATTTAGATGAAAAGACGAATAGGTCTACAAGCGAATTAAATAAGTAAAACGTATGTTTTTTTTTTGATTAAGAAAATAACAATTTTAAAATACTCCAGGGGAAGGTACGATAAGTACGGAGAATGATTTCTCCATTTTTATTTCTATTTCTCTTCATTTATTGAAACATTCGAAGCGTATTGCTGGAACAAGTACGTTCGTATGTAGAAAGGGTTGGGGAAAATACGAGTTGCGACATTCGGGTTTAATAATGCATGGAAACATGATGTGGTGTGGAGAGAATATTTTTTCTCGCGTTGCAGTTACATGTACATGAAGACACATATGTATATACACATATAGTATTATTTTTAAATAAAGAAGAACTGTCGATGGGATACCGTTAATAATAATCGCTTTTCTGGAGAATTTTTGATCAATCAGTCTTCTAGGATTAATATGAAAAAAAAGGATGAATTTTTTTTTGTTTCTTCAATCGACGCGCGATGCGCCAGCACAAATTTTTTAAATTATCACAGGTTACACAAAATATGAACTTTACCGAACAGACTTATGTTAGAACCGTCTATACATTCGCGGAAAAAAAAAGAAAAGGAAAAAAGTAATACCTTGAAACGAGAATAAATTAACAACCGTACATACATATAAAACTTGTAAAACTTCTATACTGATCAGAAACGAACGAGAACAAATAAGTAGTAAAAGAAATATTATCCTAAACTCTATACCAAAGAAATACATATATACTCAGTAGAAAAAGCAGAAAAACAAAAAGAAGCCTCTCTAATAATTGTTGTCGATGTGTTAAAGAAATTTCATGGAAAATAGTCGAATGGAAACGAATATCAGGTATTTGTAAAGATCTGCGGTATTGGGGAGGCTGTTGAAAGATTAAAAATTATTCTAAGCCTCTACCTTTATTCTTAGAAGCTATGAGCACATAAAATGTATTTTATTTGGTTCGCCCAGCCCGTGTACATAGATAAGAAAACCGCTTGGTTAAGAATACGAAGATGAAACTCGTGCGGGGCATCGCTCTCGTAAACGAGATTTAAAGGTTATCAAAATAACTCAAAATTCACTCCAGCACTTATACTTCTTTGCAATTGTGAAACATCGACGACTTAAAAAGAGTTCTGTCGATTTTGTACGGATACTGTTACTAATTTAATGAATTAATTATACACCTACTAAATAATTTGCTAAAGTTGCAACGGATCGGTAAGACGGTTCATACTTTTGGCAACCTTGTTTCTTCGCGCCTTTCTCGCAGAATTTAGGCTACAGAGACAAACCGTTGAGACTATGGATGTAGTTCCTGCCGAGGTTTACAAGCCAACATACCTACAACGATGACCAGCGGTCCGTTCTCAAACCGTTGAGAAACCATACGACAAATATAGTTTTTTTTTCTTTCTTTTTTTTTTTGCCTAAACCTCTCGGTGTGCAACCGATACAGTAATTCGTCGTCTACCAGATGACGTCCAACACTAAAATTAGGGCCTTCAGCTCTACTATTTTTGGAATATATTTTAAAAGAAAAAAATTAAACAAAGATTTCACTACCCCGTTATGATTAACTTAGATGGCACGTTACCCTTGAGTGTATTTAAAAAAATTGACTTCTTATAATTCTTGCGAATATTTTTCAACATTACTTTTTTTTTTCTCTCCATCTCTTTATTTCTTTCTCTTTCTCTCTCTCTCTTCTTCTAACATAAGATAAAATTTTTGTTTTCCAAAAACGCCACAATAGTTATTGTACATGAATATATATATGTTATACATGTATATGAAACTGGTTATTCTGACTGTGCGTCCTACGCCAAAATACAATGTCGTCTGTCCCGCACGCATACCTATACATATAAATAAAGCGGGGACTGAGTCAATCTATATCTTGGGGCGGGCGCAGGGTTGGGGTGGTCATAGCTATACAGAATATTACGCTTCGTCCTCGTGCCTTAACAGAGGTCAAACTCGGGCGGGCTTGGTTTAAAGGCGATAAAATAAGTTGCATCTTTAAAATAAAAGACGATAGAACGACCACTCGTTCTCTTTCTTCGGTTGAAAGTGAAAGAAAGATAGCCGAGGCGCGCAACTGGCTGCAATCAAGTGTTCGTTGCGCGCGTTTTCGTAAACACATCGAGATATACATAGTCCTATATACAGAAATCTACACACGTATATGTATACGTGTATGTATAAACACGTATAGAGAGAATAATACTGACATGTGTGAGAAATTGTTCTCTCGCATACGCTCGAGAGTTCTAACCAGCAGCGCGACCACGGGCACGACGATCAACAATGACAAAGCGTCGTGCGTTATGTAGTGTGCCTCTGCGTCGAGCGTATATATATTAAATTTAATGTGTAAACGGGCCGTACGAAGTTGTGTCTGTGCCCTCGGTCGACTGTGGTAGATGCACGCGCCGCAGGTCACCGCGTCCTCTGCGTTCCCTCGCGCCGTCCTTGTTGGACTCGCACGCGCGTCGTCGGTTATATTTTGGAAACCACGACGACCGCCTCCACGTGCTGAGAGAAACACTTTGCCGTCCTAAATTGTAGGTCGTCGTCGCGCGGCGCGCTCAGGGGTCTCGGCTACGAGGACGAGAAGGGGGATAGGGACGGGCGGTGGGGGAAGCCGGGAGACGCGTTGTCCCTGGCTTCGGTATAGCTCGAGGCTTGCTCTTCGGTCGTCATCGATCTTTTTCGTATCTCTTCGGCTCGAGTAGGAGGTAAACATTACACAGTATGATTGGCCATTCCGAGGCGGGTCCTTCGGTTTTAGTCATTTTTAGCCGAATAATTCACTGAAGGTGGTGAAGCACCATTGTGAGAGAGAAAATATAAAAATACAATAAATAATATCGCGTACCGATTGTTTTGTGCCGTTTATCGAGTGTCGCAGTTATATAGAACGTAACGCCTGGGACATTTAAAACCAAGAAACATTGTGAAATTGAACAGAACTAAATTCTGGCATATGAAGTTAACAGGACACAAAACAGCGATCAGGTACGTTCAATTATTCTTATATTCAAATGTAAAATCGTACCACATTATTACATCCGTAGAATCTACAACTTTAATGAAAATAAGACGCATTATTTTCACCGATCACGTAGATCACGGGTTTATTCAAAGTTACGGGAAAAGAAAGGAAAAAAAAAAGGAAAAGGAAAAGAGAATTAAGATGACTGAGGTAACAATATCGCCGAGGTACCGGAGTCTAACAAGCTAAATAACTGTAAAGAAATATCTGAACTATATATCATCAGAATTATGTATTTCGCGAGTATTTTACCGCGGAAAATCGTCCAAGAGCGTAATGCATATATCGCGAGGAAAAGGAAAAAAAAAAGAAAATTGATGTCACGAAAGATAGAGAAAATTATTCGAGTATCTCGCTTGCTTGCGACTTTGTATTTACTACCACTACTCGGACGCCAGTAAACGAGAAGGTCGTGACGAATCTCCAATGACAATGAACGATTTGTCAATGGATTTTGACGCGAGTGATCAAAACCTCGATACCAATGCCTCGCGAGTATTGGACCGAGCTTAATTCTTGTTAGCAATAAGATGGGAAAAGTAACGAGGAAAAAAGGTTTTTAATACCATCCGCGCCTCGACACGCCGTGTCTCTATGTGTCGTCGATCCACTAATGTAAGAAGAAAAGGAAAAGAAAACATGGGAAATAAATATTTACGCGTAAATTGCGTAGCGGTGCACCGAAGTGCGCAACGGCACAACGCGCAGTGGAGTCTGCCACTGGTAAGGATCATTGTCCTCCGTCCCTTTTCTCCTAGCGGGTTTTGATCAATCAATAATCTAGTCCTTTTAGTTTTTGGGTTGTAGAATTTTCTGTTTTTTTTTTATTTAATTTTCTTTTTTTCATTTTAAATTTGTATCGCGCATGTCGGACATTGATAAATCTTGGATAGTACAATAGAAGTAACCAATGTTTATCGCAGTTTTAATACGACTCTGTGATGTAACGCGCCGTCCTTACATCGCGGCGAGTTGCACGAGGTCGGTGATCGCTATAAAAAAATGTAGTAGATACACGTGGAGGCAGCAGCATAGGTTTTCTCGGCGGGTAGACTGCAGAGCCGACCCCGACTGCTGCCTCCGGCTGTCGGTCGACGCGCGTGCAACCTACCACATTGATACTATCCCGATATGATGATAACACAGAGCGACTTACTAAGATGATGATGAGCACCGGTTTTAAAAATACGCTACGCTCTCGATACGCGATCATGTTTTTTTTTTTTTTTTTCTTCTCTTTTTCCTTTTTTCTTCTCCTTTTCTTCTCTTTTTCACCGATTTTACTTTTCAAGTTCACCTCGATACCCGTCCACCAATCTAGAATACGATTATTCAACTCTCCGGTCTTCGGCGATAAGTTTTCTTTTTTCAATTTTTCGCCATTATTTTTTAAATATCCTATACATTTACTAGGATTTATAATTAGCTTAACATTGGAACCGAAGGGGGCGAGACGTAAAGGAGAAAAGTTCGACAGAATTACAGCTTTTAAAATATCTCTCCGGTCGGCCTTGATTTTTTACCGCTCTTTTTCTCTCTCTTTCTTTCTCTATCTCTATCTCAATCCCCTATTCTCGTTTATTTTTAATTTGCTAATAATTAAATCGCTCCAACACAGAAGAAGATACGCTCGGTCTATTCGACGGAGGATATTTCGGCTCCCTCGCTACCGCGCGACGTCAGGGTAAATCAATAAATACACCTTCAGCCGAGCCTCTTTTAGTGTGTCAGGCAAATGAAAATATTCTTTTTTATTTTATTTTTTTCTCGATTCCACGCACACATTATCTACGTTATGTAGTACATCCGCGGTATTTGTATCACATAAATTTGTTTCCTTTTTTCTTTTTTTTCTTTTTTCTTTTCTTCTTTTCATCTTCCTTTACATACGTACGTTAGTACCTATGTATACCGCGCTTAGGGAGGTCGGATGAACGTTCTTTAGAGAGACACGGTTGTGCATGCGCGCGCGCGCGCGTGTCAGTGCATAAGTGGGCGTTTTGAGCCGAAAACTAGCTTCTATGGTGGGGGGGTCCGCTGCAATACGCGACGATTCGGGAGGCCCGTAATCAACGCATACGCATACTCGCATCCCTAGAGTAAGGAGCGCGGCTTCTTTACCGCACTGTATAGGATAAGCCGCGTCAGTGCCTTCGCGATTCGTGCCTATTTATTATTACTGGTCCATCGTCGTTTATAATATTAATATATTATATTTGATAATCGCTAGTATCTCAGACGAGAAATTATCAACTACCTCATATGTTGCCTCGTACCTCGATATAAATTACCTCAATTCTATATTCTATAACAAATAGACACTACCTCACCGTTACCTTATCTTACCTCACGACACATTGTCATTCTATACAAGAATGACGCACAACGTAACCGCGCATCGTATCTCGAATGGAACAACAACAACAACGACAACAACAACGAGAATAGGAACCGGTACGGACTGTTTATACGAAAAACAATTTTTTTGTTTCATTTTTGTTTACTCGAAATCACTTCCTGCGCGATAAGTTATTCAGATATATTAAAAATGAATGATTTGACGATTATCGAACGTGTGAAGAGAATACGTATCTATATTTTTTTTATTCTTTATTTTATTTCCAGGTAACGCTTGGGAGCGTGTTTCGAAAATGGTGAGCTTCTACCCGGCCGAGGCTCTGCACTCGAATCGTGACGCACCACCGATGCCTGTTGCAAGTCGAGTTACGGATATCGAAGCGATGAATTCCGTAAAGAATTTAGTCTGCAGTCCGGATTTAACCGTATTCACAAACCAGTCTCCTGGCGAATCTATGGCCTCTATAACAGACGAAAAAATCTACCAGTGTCTGTTGTGTCATAAAACATTCAACCAGAAAAGTGTTTATCAAAGTCATCTTCGATCCCATGGCAAAGAAGGAGAGGATCCTTACCGCTGTAATATATGCAGTAAAACTTTCGCAGTACCGGCTCGTCTTACGCGACACTATCGTACACATACAGGGGAGAAACCATACCAGTGCGAATACTGCAACAAGTCATTTTCCGTAAAGGAAAATCTCAGCGTACACAGGAGAATTCATACGAAGGAAAGACCCTATAAATGTGATGTTTGCGAAAGGGCCTTCGAACATAGCGGTAAACTTCATCGCCATATGCGGATACACACCGGTGAACGTCCTCACAAGTGTTCGGTGTGCGCTAAAACTTTTATACAAAGCGGTCAGTTGGTTATTCACATGCGTACGCATACGGGGGAAAAACCATACGTCTGTAAGGCGTGCGGCAAGGGTTTTACGTGTTCTAAACAACTTAAAGTACACACGAGGACACATACAGGCGAAAAACCTTACACCTGTGATATATGCGGTAAATCGTTCGGCTATAATCACGTGCTTAAACTTCATCAGGTTGCTCATTACGGTGAAAAGGTCTACAAGTGTACTCTTTGCCACGAGACATTTAATTCTAAAAAAACAATGGAATTACATATTAAAACACACGCGGATTCATCATCCAATGGTTCTAATTCACCCAGAACTCATTCACCGATTGAACCAGTCGTTGAAATCTCTCAGGCTTGCGGAAATTCTTCTCCTTCCTCCTCCTCCTCCTCCTCTTCTTCCTCATCTTCGTCATCCTCCTCGTCGAACGGAGCTACGAATAGTAATTGCAACAGCAACACCAGTAGCGACAAAGAGAATAATAAGACTGAAAGTGTTCTGGTTACGAATAACACTAACGGTTATAACCAGCCACGCGATTTCTCATATTATCTTTATCCCCGAGATCATCATTACGGAAATCAACCGCCTAATCCGGTTGGTGTTAATCCAGCACTACTAGCTGCAGCTGCGGCTGCTTCTGCCGCCGAAGATCGGACCAACTTCCAACAATCTCCAGGACGTGTTGTTACCTCGGAAGCACATGCCTATCTTTATCCAGCACCAACGACAACGTATTCAACGTATAGTATGCAGACGAATGCTAATACCGAATGCTCTCTTCTCGATTTACCGGGAAACGATGCGAGGCGAAGAGTCGAAGCTGCGCTCGAAGCCGTGGAAGAAGAAAGACAGAGAGAATATGGAGTCGTTCAAAGACAGCCTATACTCACACCACCGAGTAGTAATCCGGTCAGTCCTGCACCGTCACCAGATCCTTTGGATCTCGCTGTTATACCGGTTAGAGAAACGCTGATATTACCGCCTAGGAAAAGGTGCAAGATGATACTCGAGTCGATGGAAAGTGAAAGAACGGGTATAGCCTCCCAGAGACAAAGCTCTGTCATTCAGTTTGCGAGAGCTTCGTAGTTCGCGTGGCACGAGAAAACGAGAAAGTGAATGATAGAAAGAAAGCGAAAGAAAGCGAGCGAGAGAGAGAGAGAGAGAGAGAGACTAAGAATCGGGAATTTTAATAGTGACCTATGTATAATTTTGTCTTGTATGATTCATCTGTGAGATTATGGTTTAATTTCGCGATATTATATCGTATAATAACATGGTTATCATGGTTATTGCAATTTTTCACGATTTAATTAGTATTAACCGACGAGTGTGCCGCATAAGGGTATATAAACAGTATATACGATCATTGAACAACGGTCAAATATTCAGGAGGAAAAAAAACAACACATTTTGGTATCTTCTAATTATTATTCTTTTCTGTCTTCTTCTATTCATTCAATTAGATTTGTCACAAGTTTACTGATAGTAATTGCGGTATACGTTATTTGGCATGGCTTGCGTTTGTACCACAGACCTACCACTACCTCTTCCCACTTACCTGCGAAATTATACACTTTCTTAGAGCGAGGATGGTGCAGCGTTTGCATTCAAGGCGCGCCAGTTCGATAAGACAAAAAAAAATAAAAAAATATCTAAGTAATAACTTTAGAAAATTTATTTTCTTTTTTTTTTTCATCCTAACCGTTCTCTGCAATAATTGATATCCATAGAAAATCTATTTCCTACGACTGTGTGACAATTTTGTTCGAAAAATATATTTCCGGTTCCTTTTTCTTTTTTTTTTTTTTTCATTTTGATCGGCGTATACTTGAAAAGTAAAACGGAAATAAAAACGAATGAATTCTTATACATTTGCAACCTTGTTTGAGGTGTCCTAAAGAAAAAAAAAAAACCAAAAAAAAAAGAAAAAAAAACGTTCTTCTTCTTTCTCCTATTTATTTTCTTTATGTATAATCTGGACTATGTGGCACCGAAATATGCATGTGTGTAGCCAATTTTCTATAATAAGCTACACGCTATTGTAAAGCACCAAAAACCAATTGATATCTCTGTGATAAGAACTCCGTACTATACCAGAGTATTGAGGATAGCTGAGCCCACTGCCAGTACAAGCATATAATAAATACGTTCATAATTATTTAATAAATAATATAAACTTACTTATTACTATATTCTGAGAAACTATTCGTCCTATGTACGGTTTAAATTTCTAACTATGTATATGTGTGTGTATGCATAAACGCGCGCAACCCGTTAATAACGTTCCACGCAGCTTCTCGATATTATTATTATTATTATTATTATTATTATTATTACTACTACTAGTATCATTATTATTATTATTTATCCCTTAATGCGAGCAGCGGACGTCTTGATAAAAACAAAAAAAAAAATCTAAAAATTAATAATAATAATAATAAAGTTATTTCGCTCATTTCGATGTTTGTATAGTAAATTTGTGTGTGTATATTTCTTTGGAAATGAGAAAAAAAAAACGAAAAAAGATGAGAAAAAAGGAAAAGAAAACGAATGAGATGAGAAAAAAAAAAAAAAACGGCCTGCAGAGCTGGGTATACAGTCGGATGAAAAATAAATGAAAAAGAAAAAGAAAAAAAAAATTACAAAAAAAAATAAATAAATAAAAACAAAAATAAATTAAATTAAAATAATTCGCTTGAATATATAAGCTGATGTAATTTTAAACGAAAGGTAGCGTGGAGTAAGGGATAGAATAGTAATTATTATAAACCAGTTATGTCGTATCTAGGTCCTATTATATTATAAGGCGTGTATGGCGGTCCGACAGCGTTTGATAGCGGATAGTATAGAATAGCGTATATACATATAGTAGGTACACGTTATCCACGCCACGCTGTCTCCCCTCCAGCACATCGAACTGATTACGTGTAAAACATAATATTACGTTTATATAGTCACGGATTAGCCACGTACGGCAGCCTCGGCAGATTGATGAAAAAAAAAAAAAAAGAAAAGGAAGAACCATATAAAAACCATAAAAATGAAGAAAAAAATAGAAAATAAAATAAAATGAAATAAAGACAGAATTATTTATTTTTTCAACGGTACGTTTCATTGACTTGCAAGTCCCGTCGTTTTTCCACGGTCAAGAAGAAAAAAAGATATAATAGTACCTTTGGAAAAGAAAAAGAAATAGAATAAAAAAGAAAGAAAGCAAAAAAAAAAATAGAAAAATGTCAGCTGCCTTCGTAGCTCTGTCCGCGTCATGCTTCTGATAAAATATAGTATTTACATTTTCATCTCATGGACACATCCCATTTTAGAACGTTGAACTATATTGTGTACAACGACACCTGCAACTCGGAATGTGATCACGGTCCTCGTGTCTTTTCATAAAGTCAAATTTTTCATCCGGAGATATATTGAAAGACGGTAGGAATTTCTATCATTTTGTATTTTTCACTCACGAACGCGAACCGTGGTTGCATTGCGAGTGGCGTAAAGAAAGTTGAGGAAAAAAAAAAAGAAAAAAAACCAATAGGAAATGGAAAAGAAACTTCTGGCGTAATTAGCAATCTTCGATACTACATAATATAAACATAAATACAGAACACTTAACAGCGCCATATTTCTGACGCGAACCGCCTGCCATTAAGATGTATATTGTACGTTACTGCATATATATTTAATTAAGTTAATATTGGTATAAAACGATGAAGAAAAAAAAAGAAAAAAATTAAATGAATAAATAAATGAATGAAAAGGAAGAGGAAATTTAAAAAAAAAAAAAAGAAAATTAAAATTAAAATAAATAAATAAATAAATAAGATAAATATTATTAGATACCTTAAGTTCGTAATCCATTGAATTAAGTAGAGTTTGTGTAATAGTTAGTTATGCAAACAGAGCACCGCGTTGTCGTAGACTGCATCGCGGCTCTCGTTGACCGTTGTGACTGTGTGTTGTTACGTTGTTTCTTTTTGTATATAATCTCGAGAACATTATATTTAAATTTACAAGGTTGTCTGTTGGTATGTATACATGATTTTATCGGTATAACTGAATTATTATTAATATTATTATTATTATTATTATTATTATCATTATTATTATTATTAATATTATATTATAATATTATTATTCCTTCAATAGAGATACATGAAAACTTATTACAATAAACACTTTCAGTTATTAAATCGATCTCGTTCTCATTTTTGCAATTCACCTTTCTCCCTTCACTATTAAAATACCCATGTGTACTTTCCCAGCTAATAATTATTATCCATAATATAAAACGATAAAAGTTCGGGACTTGACCTACCTACACGATTTCCCTCGAATTTGATTTAAATCAACGAGTACAAACGATCATCCTGTAATCGCATCGAAAGATAACATCAATTTCATCAATCTCGATCTGTACAAAATTTATATTCTACATAATTTTTCTTTTCTTTCAATGTCATCCAAATTGTTTTGTATAAAAACTGTATAGACCGTGAATACAAATAGTTTTATTCATACAGGCTAGATCTATTTTTATAAAAATATTAGGGATCATGGTATAAATGAATTCGAAGCAACCAACGCTGAAGTGAATCGTAGCGACAGACTCGTTCTCTACTCTCCCCCCGTAAAGAAATAGGAGCCGCGTAACAGCTTAGGGCCAACCAAAGGCGTGGTCCTCTCCTTTTACTCCCCGCTAGTCCCTTCGACACCCTCGAAATCCACTTCCCCTGGCGATTTTACGAAATTCGGTAGGGTGCATAAAGCCTCGAGGCAAGTTCAATGACCCAATGTGGGTCGCTGGGTCGTTGGGGTGGCCTGGGCATTATACGCCGGGTTTCTCCATCCCTGTTCAACGCGTATATAGGGACCGTCCAAAAACCACTTCGTAAGAGTTGGGCACGCATGAAAGCAGGCAGGCAGGCAGGCAAGTAGGCAGGCAAGCAGGCGCCTGAATTTTGTGAGAGGTCGCCGAACCTCAGCCCGGATAGTTCGAACCCTCGGACCTACCTTTCGGCTTCTTCTTATACATCTGTCCGCTTCTTGTTGTTTGCTCAAGCTAACGTTGAGACACCAACAACTCGCGGGGTTTTCTGCCGAAGCAACGTGGGTCGTGGGGAAATTTTATCATGAATAGATACTCGCATACTTTACTCCCACGATTTTTGATCAATCATAAACGATTTGATCTTTGATTAAATTTATGTTTTATTCACATTCCTTACGTATAATACGATCATTATTTTCTTATCTTCTGCATCGAAATTTAATTCTCACTATTCATAATAAAACAAAAACGTTTTCTAGTCTTAACATTTTTACAAACCGATCGAGAGGTGATGAAGAATTTGAAAATCTCTCTATCACAAAAGCGGCTATAAAAATTCGGGTACTTTGATTTTAAGAGGCAGTCGACTCATCGCGGGGAAGACAAAGGAAAAAATTACATACCGCGCTTATCTCCTAGCGTGTAAAAAATTTTGAACTATTTCACCGGTGTATAGCGGCGAAAAAGCGCTTCCTAGATACGTAGTGGTATTACCGCGAGTGTGATTAAGGTAGCAGTTGGTTATCCCGGGTTTGTTACCAGTCGTCAAACGAGATTCTACATCGCGTTCTCTTTCGACTACGGTGAACTAAGTGGAAAGAATACTGCCGTTGATACGCTAGAATACTGTGTTAACATCTGCGGGAACGCAATTGCCGTCGAGAGTGTAGAACGAGATGGGTGGAGGCAGGTAAGTGAATATCAAGGGCAGATAGGATGTTAACGACAGAAATTTAATGTGAATCTAACTAAACATGCGACTAGGTAGACCTACCTACATCCCGACTTTAAAGTCGTGGACGATTGTGGAACTATGGATGTCGAAATTTCTTTGATTCGTTCGTCTGGAGATTGGTGAAGCCGAAATGAACATTGAGAGTGGAAAAAAAATTGATGCTGCAATTGTTGTTTGCTCAGATATGGAACTGACGAACTAAACCGATTTCAGAGATGATTTATTATCAATAAACAATATAAATGACCTTAGATGACCTCAAATGATTTAGTAACATGTGACAAATAGAGGCCTTGACGTAAGCACCGCTGGAAATTCTCCTCCGCGCATGAGCAGATGAGATTATTCTATTTATCTGTGGTCCGTGGATTATTCAAAGCCCCAGCACTCGCTCAACTCTGAAATCTCAAGTTCACAAGCTGCGCCCGGGAACGGCACATCCTTTCCGTCAAATTAATTTTCGCACACTTATCTAATCATGACTCAAAGAACGAAATTACTCGCAGCTTCATTCAACTGTTTAAAGAACAGCAATAATGCTTATTCAACTGCACTAAAGAATATGTAAGTATAATTAAATTTTCTTTTCGTCAAACATATTTCATTTGCCACATTTGACCTTCACGTATCACATACACTGTATGTAACTAAATTCATATCGGAAAATAATTACTTATCTGGTTCATCTAATTCAGATATTGTATGATGATTAAAATTCTGCTTATTCACACACGCACTACTTCCACCTAATTTTTCAGTTTTTTTAGCATAGATATTTATCCATGCATTGCATATCAGATTGATTGATATGATCATGAGTGCAATTTAAAAAAAATTAGGTTTCACGACTCTAGACCGAAGAATTGAGACTGATTTCCCAGAGACTATTATTAAATATCCTGATACTATTTTTCAAAGCAATTATGTAACGGCTTGGAATTCTTAAAAAAAAAGACCCAAATTCTGATCACAATTTATTCTGCTTTGATAATTAGTACCCAATTAATGGTAAAAGTTATAATCAATTATCGCTGCTCTGTGTGTGAAATAAAATTGTCAAATTTTTAATTCAAACTTATCATGAAATAAAAAAATCGAATTTATTCTGATGAATATTTGAATACCTTTTTCAATATCTAGCGCATGGTGGTCCAAGGTTGAGATGGGACCACCTGATGCGATTCTGGGTGTAACAGAAGCGTTCAAAAGAGATACTAATCCCAAGAAGATCAATTTGGGTGTCGGAGCTTATCGTGATGACAATGGAAAGCCATACGTACTTCCCAGCGTTCGTAAGGTACTATGGTTCAATATTCGACCTTGTAATTATGGGTCCTATTTCGGTAATACAAATTTAAACATATAACTTAAATTTTATAGGCCGAGGAAATTGTCATCGCCAGTGGGCTCGACAAAGAGTATTCTCCGATAGGAGGAAACGCTGAATTTTGCAAGCACAGTATTAATCTTGCTCTTGGCGATAATAGCGAAATAGTGAAAAATGGTTTGGTGAGTTAAGAAGTGTTAAATACTTCACCGCAAGTTCTTTTCCCTCAAAATATCGATTAAATTGTATTTCTAGAAATGAATACTGAAGAATTTTCGAGAAACGTTTTCCTGAAACTGCTTATTTTCTAGAACGCTACTGTGCAAGGCATATCCGGTACTGGTTCTCTTCGCATTGGCGCAGCTTATTTGGGAAACTTTTTCCCTGGTAATAAAGACATTTACTTGCCTGCACCGACGTGGGGTAACCACATCCCTCTTTTCAAGCATTCTGGTCTGAATGTTAAAGCCTACCGCTACTACGACCCAAAGACTTGTGGCTTCGATTTCCAAGGAGCTATCGAAGACATATCTGTGAGTTGAATTACGGTTGGAAAAAATTAATCAATCCTGTTCATCGCTGCTGCTTAACTATGAACAAAATAAAAATGCTTTAGGTACAGATTTAGCCATCTGGAGTTTATAAGAATCATTGGATGAGGTATGAAGTTTCAAAACACATTGACGTCGTTGAATGTTATCCATTTTGTCATTCGTTACCAAATAATTTTAGAGATAAAAAAGATGTTGACTACTGCGCTAGTCATCTCAAGTTATATTACTCGAACGGTCTTACTCAATCCGGTATATTTTGTTATAGAAAATCCCTGAAAATTCTATAATACTGCTCCATGCTTGTGCTCACAATCCTACTGGCGTTGATCCAAGTCCCGAACAATGGGCTGAGATTTCCCAAGTAGTTCAGAAGCGAAAATTATTCCCATACTTCGACATGGCTTATCAAGGATTCGCTTCTGGTAAGGGGAATCGCATCTATTTAACATCCCGACAGACATTATAAACTCAAGTCTGAAATTGTTATCTACTCTTGAGTATGTGACATAACAATTACAGCAATTCTAAGTACCTCTCATTTGGCACTCAGCCAAGATTATATTCTTTTCGAACAGTTTTTCTGTCCTCAATTGTTATACGATTACGAATTTCGCTATTCATTCTCAGGGGATACCGACCGAGACGCCCTATCTCTGAGATTGTTTATCAAGGATGGCCACACTCTTTGTTTAGCCCAATCATATGCTAAGAATATGGGATTGTACGGTAAGCATATGTTCTGCGATTCAATTACTCACGAATAACGAGCATTTCACGGAATTCTTTGGTTTTACTCGGCTTGATGCGCTCTGAAGGGATCACGGCTATTATCTGAGTAATAAATACCTCGACAGAACATTAGTTATGTTGAATTTTTCATTTAAAATTGTTCAGGTGAACGTGTGGGTGCGTTTTCGTTAATTACATCAAGCAAGGAAGAGACAGCTCGTACCATGTCACAGATAAAGATTCTGATCAGACCGCTTTACTCCAATCCACCGGTTCACGGTGCTCGCATTGCTACTACAATTTTGGGTGATGCAGCGCTCAAAAAGCAATGGCTTAGCGAAGTTAAGGGTATGGCTGACAGAATTATTTCCGTGCGCACTCAGCTCCGCGATAATCTTAAGAAAGAAGGTTCTACTCGCGACTGGTCCCATGTTACAAACCAAATTGGAATGTTCTGTTTCACCGGACTGACGCCACCTCAGGTATACTTATCCTATGGACTTTGAATCGTCATATATGAAACTTTAATATTTATCTAGCTGTGATAAAAATTCTACTTTTAATTCCTGCACAAAGAGATCAATTTTAAATATATTCAATATGTTTCGTGTAGGTTGAGAATCTGACCAAGAATTTCAGTATTTATCTAACTAAGGATGGCAGAATATCTATGGCTGGAGTTACGTCCAAGAATGTCGAATACCTTGCGCATGGAATTCACGAAGTGACGAAGTGAGGCGTGCGATTGATATCGTAGTTTGATAAAAATCTACGACGATAAAAAAGATTTAGAAATTTTCAGAATTTTATTTTCATGCGTTGTATACATTGATTTAGATATTGTATATCCCGGTGGTTATTATGATTGTGATTATTGCCCCCATCCTATAATAATGTGCATTTTGAACCAAAGCATTTATCTCTGTTTAATTATTATACGGATATGTTGGAAAAATCACTGCGGGCAGTGTAGTGATAACTAAAAGAAATTTATATATTATGTATCGTAAACGTACGCCATATCTCTCTATATTTTAAATAAAATTCTTATATTTCAATCTTTACATACTGTTTAAGTGTTGATATTTGGTTAAATAAATTAATATTGGTTTATCCATCTTTTGAATCATTTGTTATCTATTTTCAGGGCGAGTATAGGTCAATGAAATTGTGACCTCAAATTCATCACTAACAAATTATCACTTTTTTCTTCATGCATGGGTAATTTTTTCGAAAACAATTCTGACGAAGACGACAATTATTTTTGATTTTTAAAACATGGTGTTAAACCTGATATATTTCACAAAATGTACATTTTTGTTCGAAAAATTTCCAGCTTTTGATCAAAAATATTTTCATTCGTTTTCAAGCGTGAGATTGCCATCTGATATTATTTTTGATGTTTTCATTGAAATCTTCACACTTTTTTTACATGAAAATATGCGTTCCTCAAACTGGGATATCAATTATGTTAACTGTAATATAAATTAATATATTTTACCTAAAGTTACAGAAAAATTGGTGACTGTGTTTGTTTTCGAAAGAATCACCCATATACTATGTAAATATAATACTATGACCATGTGACTAATTGTTTAACTTTACTATTGACTCTGAGCAAACAACTGAAAATTTGAAAGACCGTTTATTCAGTCGAAATGTTCAAAAGTACCGTATAGAAAATTTATTTACAAGATTATACAGCAACTCGTCAGTAATGAAAAGACTTGTTGTTATGACTTCTGAAATTTGTTTGTCTGAATGTGAAAAGATAGTTAGCGAAGTAATTAATCTGAAATGAAGTGATTCTCTATGATTGTGTAATTTCCACGATCATATGATGTTTTTTTTTAAATACCGTAGTTTTGGTTGAAATCGAAATTTGATTGTGTACTAGGGAAGAACGAGGAAATATCTAATATCTAGAGAATCCACTCTAAGAAAGTGAATATTTTTTCACACAAGTTTGCGAAATTAAAAGCAGAATGAATCAGGCGAGTTTTGGGTTTGATGAAATTGTTCCTGGTAAGAATTGCAAGCAAGAACATTAGGAAAATGTAATTCGAGTTATTGCATTGAATTTGTTTCTTTAGGTACCCGATTTTGCCCCGGTGTTTTTTGATGACATCAATTTTCTAATCTAGTATAACGTTAAATGATGACATTTTTTTTCCTCGATGGATTAATATTATAGAGACAATACTGCATCATCGATGTATGCGACTAAATTGTAATTCATCGATAATCACATCATCGAACGATGAATCGATGAGAGTGAGAAATTCAAGACACGGGATTCATGTAGTTCACTGATTGCCGCGAACTAAATTAATTCGCGAAATCATTCCTGGTGTCGCCATCATTCATATCGATTGGTGGCGTCCCCTGCATGATACTTATAAACCGTAGGTGTACGACAAACATGGTATTCGGGTTTTATACCACAAGGCGCGTTGTTATACACGTTGTTTCATGAAAAATCTAATGCAGTATGTTATTGCGATATGACATAGCGGTTATAGTTCATAAATTTGCACAAGGTGCTATTAGATCACGAACTGAAAATTAAACGAGATATCGTAAGCCTTCTACAACAGATCCGTCGCGATCTATAGATCCCTTTTCGCGGTATAATTATCAAAAGTTATTTCCTTCATATATGAAGAAAATTGGTAAAATTTTACTCGATCAAATTAATTGGCTACTCTAGTTTGTTATTCAAATTTGTAATATTGACACGCTTGAGCACATCCTAATTCTATCTTCTAGTCCTACTCTATTTGAATATGATTTATCAGTTTTGAATCAACCTCTGGGATTTAGGCAGATACTAAAATATCAACTTTTTGACTCTGGAAAAAAAAATAAACTAAGGTTTTTTTTCCAAACCGCGAGTAACGTTCTATACTGTATGATTCCATTTACATTACTCGATATTAGCCTGCAGTTATCAGTCTTTAAAACTTGTGAATACTTCATTCACTCTTTCTGATTTCAACTAGATAAAAAACAGTCGTACACTCCCAGAAATTGTTCTTCGCTTTTTGTCGTCTATATCATGAATTGAAAAAATAAAAATAAAAATAAAAAGTTACGACCTTGCGGGGAAAATTTGTAGACAATGGATGTGCATAATATCCGTTTCTAATCGATAGCAGCGGTTACGTTCGATAAAATGATTAATGGTGAAACAAATGATCTAATTCTTCATTTTTAAATATTATTATAAATTTATTTCCATCGGAGGTTATGACACATTACGTTCGTGGTGTACAAATTTCGGTCTGAACTCCAAGGGCATAATATTGCTTTCAACTAATTTCCAACCAACCGCTAAGATATCATCGACCATTACCCGTCCGAATGGGTTTGCGATTAAACAGATAGTACACATATAATAGCGTATAATAACAGGATATGCTTAATTCGTATTAATGGACACGTGTTTGAGATTTTCCTCGGTTGATCAGACAACGATGAAAAGGAATTGAAAAAAAATTTCAGGCGAAGATTGACTTTTTATTTTTCGTTTAAAAAATGAGACTCTATCGCTAGAATTTTTCTAATAATTTTCGTTCAAATTTAAGCTTTTACGAAACGGTTTGGACAAGTACTAGAATAATTCGTTTCCGATTGTTTCGAGATGAGAGTGACTCGGGTTAAACCTAATGGTGGTTATAGTTGATTTACATCACGAAGACTATTACGAGTTTCTGGCACGAGATTGCCTCGTGTTCGCTTCACACTTGCTGCTTACATTAGACCTGAAAAGACCCTCGTAATTGGCCAAAGTGGAATCACTTATTTCTATTGTCAATCGACTCTAACCAACGCAAGTAACAGTTGTTTAATGTTCCACGTGGTTTGTATGCGTGCTGTTATACTACTACCTCTCATACATTTTACCTTTTACCTTTTACCTCATCCCCTATATCCTTAACTTTCCTCCCATACCTCGTCCCACTCAAATTAAGGGTCTATACCTCTCTGTGGATTCGTTTGCGTGCAGGACGCTGTGTATACGACTTACCTAGGTACCAAGATGTAAGAATTTTTCGGCTTTATTAACAGTTGCAGGCACATTGTGGGCCAGCAGGAAAATTATGGAAATGTGAACCCCGCGCAAGTCTGTTACCTAATAGGTAGTAATATACGAAGGAGGCAGATGGTCTCTATATCGTACACATACATTCATATACAAACACACATGCACTGTATAAACTCACATGCATGATCTGCATCGAAATAGCGTTACGGTTTACAGGAAAAAGAAATCCACACGATTTACTAGCCACCTACCTAATTTTTCCTTATCACTTACGGGCGAATGAAAAAATTTCGACGAATTCCACTGAAATTTCAAGAATTTCTCTCAAATTTTATAACAGCCTCGGGGTTTTTACAAATTTAATCGATTCTACTAGGGTTTTTATGGGTTTCTACTGATACTTGACGGATTTTTGTTTCATATTTCTCGAATTTCAATAGAATCCCATGAATTTCTTCCGAATACCGTTTACATTCGATACGTATGTGTACGTATCTATTCGTGAAAAGTCTTCGTAGTATATAGGTATAAAATAACGACTGTAAAATTGATCCGAGCGTCAGTAGAAGTCATTGCTTCCTCTCATCCGCATCGGTTGGATCTAAGAATATAGTAGTTTGCAATCAGTTTTACGAAGGACCGATCTAGGTACGACTCGGACTTTAATCAAAGGAAATCGTACCTCCAGGCGTATGTCTCAGTGGTTAGCTAAGAAACAAGAAGCGCTGTCGTCTAGGCGAGGTTTGATGATAAATATAAAGGGTGGAATCACGTCTTACGAATGCTTCGTGACTGGCGGCTGAACCACGCAGTAGTTGCAGCAGTACCCTATACCCGATCGGGCATACGGCACGATTTCATCTAATTGAAGTAACCACAAGGCACAGAGTGCCGCGGTACCGTCCAAGGGACGGTAACAGTCGGCGACCGGTGCCCGGACTATCTTCTTTAGCAATTCCATCAAATGACTGCCTCCGTTTCTTCTTCTTATGTTAGTTACTCGCCCCACTACCTTTCGCCGTAACCCTTTGCCCCGACGTTTCTGTTCGCACGTGCCCACCGCGGTACCGCGGCGCGGTTTTATAAATAAAGATAAAAATGGAACTACGCGATTCGTGCGTACAAGTTTAATGACAACCTTGCTCTACCACGGATTGATTTTAAATCGTCTCATTTTTACCGATTCCTTAAGAGTTTTCGTGCAGATATACCTTCTTTTTGTTCTTCCTGATTATTAAACGTACAAATTTTTTCTTACCAGCTGACCACTTCTCCTTTTATTAATTCATTTTACTTAGACACCTTTCGTTACTTCTATATGAACTTGTGTTACTGTAAACTAGGAATCGTGTCGTTCGATAAGACTAAGTCGTTCTAGTCGTTTTAATTTCAAAGTCACGAAGATCCCGTGGTCATTAAATAAAGCAAAGAAAAAAATGAAACAAAATGAAGGAACGAAGTTTATTCGCGGTTAAACTTATAGCATTTGAATTTTCGAGAAAAGTAATATCCGTGTAATTACTTAGCTTCATACCCAGTATGTACCAGTGTGGTACATCGTTCGTGGGTTGGCTCGTATTGGCTCTTTGCATACTTGAGTGGCGCCACGCTGGGTGGCCTTGCGAAATAACCAACTAGTTGGAAGGTTTCTCAAAATAAACGTTTAAACAGTGATTAGTATTCTCAGTACTAACTATAACTTCTCACTTTACACTCTCGTAACTTCCATCTTTGTGGCTAAAATTCCGATTTCAAATTAACATACGAGTTCGAGTTTCTCTCTCAAAAAAAAAAAAAAATCTATCGAAGAACCATCGGATTTCTCGACGATCTAAGAACCATCAAAATTACCTCGAATCTCATGCATATATATATGATTCATGAGTTTGTTTGATGAAATATTTTACGCGACGATAAACGGGGAAACAAGGGATAAACTGTTTTTCGTAAACGAGTCAGAGAGCCTAGAATCCGTAGACAACCTGTCTGCGAGGATGGAATCTGAAATCCCCGGTTAAATCCTGGCGAGATATTATTGGCTGATTATATGATTAAGATTAACCTTTCTTCCCCGGCATGTAGATTCATTTCTCTATAGATACGAGCGTGTGTAGGTAGAGGAATAACGTGAGTGTGTATACGTATACTTCGTTCTCGGTAGCACCCCGCGGAGTTCCGTATAGGCGCGAGAAGCATTCTGTTGCACAAAACCACGGTGCATGGGTTTCAGTAACAATAAGAAAAGGTTGCATTATAAAGCAACCTATGCCCACCTGGAGACATCTAGACGGGGGGTCGCCCGATACGTTGACACAACTCATTTTTACGCGGTGTCCCACGCACGATGGGCGGCCAGCCACTCTCGTACTGGTCACACCAAGCCCCAAGTGTTTATACAACCGGACTGACTGAGTAATGGTGTGAGATCTGTGGCATGTCGTAGGGGGCGCTGTATCGCTGTATACCATCTGAGTCGCCCGCGGTGCCGGACTTATAACAAAAGTTAAGAGGGGGGACAACACGGCCAGGACATCTCATGGCCCACACATAGCCTTAGCATTCTATTAGGATACTTCAACGGTTTATTTCATGTATATAATGCATCTATTTATGGCACCTCGCGCCTGCCTTTAGTCTGAACCCACTGCCAGAGACTATCCTTATTCCGGAATGCCACTCAAAATCTCTATACTTACCTAACCGAACCGAGACTGACTCCAGTTCTGGATTTTAGAAAGATCAATTCAAACTCTTCGCCGCTCGGTTACAACGCCGGATCTTTATCCCCTGACACATCGAGCGTGCAGTCCTTCTCGCTAACGGCGATTTTATGGCTCTACTATGGTAGGATTTTTTTTTTCATTTTTTTCATTTTTTATACTGAATTCGGGTCATTTGTTTATCCCCGTTTTGGCGATATTTGACTTTTTTTTAATCGTATGAATAAGATGAGTTGAGAAGGAGCTCGTGGATATGAGTGGGTTTAATTCTCGTATATATAGGGTATACGTTTTAGGTTATCTAGTATGGGATGTAATATGTATGCCGTTGTCGGTTGAATAGAGGGAAATTTTAGGGGATAGAGTCCCCCGGAAGCTATAACAATTCAATTAATTCGTCGAGTACGAACGTTTACATATTATTGCTTCCGATGTAAATACTAGGGACTGTACCTATGGTGTAGTAACCGTTTGTGTTCTCGCTTCGACGTTAAATGCCCAGCGACTTCTGTTATCGTATAATTATCGTTAATTAAACTAGACCTATTACGCACTACCCATATACCTGCACGCGGGGTGCTCGTCTTAAAACTACTCACCTGTATCAACCGGTGAAAGTAAACGTATCGTAATTATACGAAATATTTTCGCAGAATCTACTTCTTGTAAAATTGCTTGTTGAGAATCTTACGTCATTTCTTCGATCGTATTGATTATTCCCCTGAACACTGGGGCCGGGTAAAAATTCCGAATTTGAATATTTCCCCGGAAATCTACATAGCCGATTAAAAAAAATTTGAGTCGAAGAACACCGGAGGTTCTTGTTTCAAAAGCCTATCGATTATTTACGAAATCATGCAGTTATCGATTGAAGCAGATAAAACGTGCTTCCGTAAAGAGGGTTTCGATTAGAATGAACTATTTTTCGTCTTCACATCCCCAGAAATAGACCGAAATTTTCGGAACCCTGGACTTTCGGAGTTTTAGTATTCTGAACGTGACCCTTTCTGAAAAATCGGAATTTCGATTCCGTTCGTAACTTTTCCACAGCTCCTAGAAACTGAATATTTCGGTATACGTTCACACGCGTTGGGTCCGACGAGAGACTCGCTCAGTAACTTCGAATAGGCCGCACAGTGAAGATATCCTTCAATGATGTTTAGGCGGCAAGATAACTGGCTACGTTAAAGACAGACGAAAAGAAGAGCGACAGGCCGGCATGGCGTACAGGCTGAGTAACGAACGGACAGATACACCCTCGTCTGCATCCTATAGTCGGTACAGGATAGAGGATGGGTGTGCTGCAGTTCTCGTACCGCCGCCGACCGTCGCCAGGATGATAAGCGGAGTCGGTAGCTATAAGTGGCACGTGTCCTGTATCTCCTCTTTGTTAATAGTTCAGTGGATCCTCTTTTGGACTAAGTCATAAGTGCGGCAGATAAATAGCTAACATAAGACGTACGTCAGGCCAGCAATTATAAGTCTGCGCCTACACCACCGCATCTACATGACAGAAACCTATACATCTTATCCCATTGCACCCCGTTTTCATCCCTACTTTTATGAATTTCTCAAGAGGTGTACAGGATTATACTCCGAGCATTCATACAGTCTTCATCAAGTGTTCTTAGAAGAAATAAATACCAGCTTTTAATAACACCATATTCTCTCTCATATCTAAACCTCTGTACATATATATAATAACTTTACTAATTGCGCCGTTTATAAAAAATGATTAAAAAATTCGTTACGACTACATCAGCGTGCCCATAATACCGAACGAAAATTTCGAGCAACGTGGGTGGGTGCAACGCGGGGTATGTCCGATGGTAAAATTCTAGTATTACTGATGCGATTTTGGGTGGGAGTTGATTTTTTTTTCTCGGTAAGTTCGAGGGTGATCGATCACTGCACAACGCATTCATGGAACTATTTAGGATCAGTGATGCACGAGCGCGGTATCTTTATCTCTGTGTATAAACGGGATGCTGCAGAGACGTAGGTAGGAAGGTAGGTGTGTCATTTCGTGTATACAAGCGAGCGAGGATCAGGGACCGCTCGCGAGTGACAGACGATATGGTCGTACCTGCAGCAGGACAGTCGCAGTAATCGCCAGATCGGCTAACGATGATCCGACAGATCGACATCAGCCAGTTGCGAGGCTGCGGCAATGCCCGACTTTGAGATCCTGAATTCTTTACCCCTTTAAAGGGAGGAATTGGGGGGAGGACCGAGATACGCGACACGTAATGACCCGTGATTGGGCTGCTTTCTGAATCTCGGGCAGGTTCGGCTTGTCAAATTTATTCGACAACGCATCGAACCTTGTCTCCGCGTAATCAGGGAGATTGGATCAACTGACGGATCAACTAAACAAACGAGGCCCTCCGGCTCGAGCTCATCATTGAACTGTCATATAGGTAACGACCCACTTAAGGATCTGACCATCCGTAAAGCCGAACCAACGTCATATATTACTCGATCCAAAATTCACCCGATGTATTATGTATTACGATGAAAAAAGTAAGAGACGAACGTTGGAACTATCACGTACATGTATGAAATTTTATCTGCATACCTTAACTATTTATGAGAAGTATGTATTTAATCCTGTATAGTAAATTGGTTAAGGCGCCTGCGTGCGCTATGTGAAGGAGATGGGATTTAGTTGGGCTTAGTTAGGGAATTAGGTCCGCCAAAGACCAACAATAAGAGAGGCGGAAACTCTGGTTGCCATTCCGCCTGGAACCGTAGAAACACTTACGGGTTTGTCGCGAAGCAATTTCCCCAATTACTTGTCTGCGACAAACTTTTGGGACCCGCGTCGTTGGCACCGCTTACGTTTAATGGACCTTCTGCACCCTTCCGTAGTAGGTATAGCATACATAAACATCCTTTGTATAGAGAATCATGCAATTTTTCTGCACTACTTGAGCATATTCTATTTTTTTTTTCTCCTCAAGTATTTTATTCATCCGCTGGATCTCTAGTGTCAAGAAGAATTATCACTCATCCCAATAATCGTAGTAGCTGAGCGGCGTTTAGACGTTTCAATTAATTACCTGCCCATAGTGTGTAGTAATTAAATACTTGTTCACGTACGAGATAATCGATGTAATTTTACGAGTGGCAAGTCTCAATGAGACACGTGGATGAAAAATAATTAAAATTCATACCCATCGGATCACATAAGCACGTATTCTTGAGCAAAGTGAAATTCGGGGTCAGGCTATTGCCTGAGTATCTTCTAAAGTCTCCCTCGCGCTATATGCGGCATCGACGTTTTACTATACAGCCTTGATCTCAGCTTTTACGAAGATAGATGATAAATCCGTCAACGGATTAGTAGAATCAAGCTATCAGTAGTTACGGCTAAAGCCTGTCCAACTAACAGCCATCTTGTTTGGTATGCGCTTGTGAAGATATTTACAGAAGCTGGAATTTATGCTAATAGGACTCTCTCATACGCGTGGAAACTCTTCTTTCTCACACGCAAAGGTCCCAATGAACTTTTCGTATCCTACGCACTAGGGATTCAATGGGTCGATCTAAGAAAGACCCGACATTAGATTATAGGAAAATTTCGAACTCGATAAAGGTTCATATCACTGCGGCGAACAGAGCTGTATCAAAAAAAAAAAACAAGAAAGAAGGAAAAAGAAAAAGGAAACGTAATCAATTTGAGCCAATCTCCGGAAAAAGGGCGGAAATCGAATCACACCCTTCTTCTTCCCGTACCCTAGACTCTTGCCGCTTGACCGTATCGATATTATACTACATCACTATAGGTAATAGGTAACAGGTCAGATTTTAATGCCAGTGGTTGTTATTTCGTAGGGTAATTCGTATCACTCTACGTATTGTTTCTAATTTTAATACAAATTGTGCGGTCGTGCAACGAGGAGACCACATGTCGTGGTGATCCCCTGTCGTCATTACCAGCCCTTGCCCCGGCGTCATATGGCGCCCTCGAAATATACTACCCGTTCGCGTCCTTATTCCTTTCTACACTACAGTGTACCGCGGTACACCTATACCTACGTACACATAAAACCGTTCTGATAAACCCCTCTCGCATCCCCTCGCGCGGTCTCATCAGCCTGATAACCCTCTCGAAGCGCGTGTCGCCCACTCACAGTGATTGCCGTCGCCCTCCCGACTCCATCCTCTCATGCTACCCTTATTCTCATTCCGCCCTCTCGTTCTCCTTCCTATACCTACACTACCAGCTTCGATCCTCTGGCCGCTGATGCTTAAACCCCTTCCTTTCCTCATCTACCCTTCACCCTTCTCACTTCTCACTTCTCACTTCTCACTTCTCTCTGCATATGATCCTTTCGCTCGCGTTTCTATTCGAGTGCGTGTATTATACATCGATTTACACACACCCTTATCATTCTATCCGATTAGATTACAATACGTCTTTAATCTATCACCCCGTCCCTTGAGCCACTGTGACAATATGCTTGCTATATATATTTCTTTCGGAATTAAGGAATGATTTTAGTGTCTTATGAGTAGATCATTACTCGCTCGATCATCTCGATCTGTGTAATAATTGTATAATTGGGAGGGAAGGGTTGGGAAGTACATATTTTGTAGTTTCACCGCGTAGTTTCTCAGGGGGCGAAAAGCTTCCGATCCACAACCACTGGCACTGCGAGCATGAAGAGCGAGAGCGAGAGTTAAAACGCGATCCAATTTCTCAGACCATTGACTGCGGCGACTGCCATCTGTCTAGTCACGGCGTGGCCCCAGGCTTTTTACAGGCGAACCGTGAAATGCGCAAACAGAGGGTGTAGACCGAGAGAAGGCAGACAGGCTCCTTTACATTTTAATCAAATCATTTCTGTATTACGCGCATCAGGCACGCCGTGGAAGGTCCTGGAAGGTTCTCTCGGGCCGAAGGGTTAATTTCTCTGATGAAACGGAGCCGCAATCCATCACTGGCCTCGCTGACGATATCAACCCTTTCGCATAGGTATATATACTCCTCGAATACGGGTAACAATTAGGTTCAAGTCACTCATTTATAAAATTGGATATATCTTTGCGATTATCAGAGATAGAAAGAAATAAGAGAGACCAAAGATGAGTGACATTGTATCAAGTATCATATAACGTTGATAAATATATCGATAAATCTAAGGTTCGTTGATTAAATAGATTTTTTGTAACGACTATAGAGGACGATTAATTTTGGCTTCGATTTTGTCCCCGGTACAAAGGAGAACAAGAAATAAGGAAACAGGGAAACAAGGACTCGGTGCAGAGTCGAGCCTTGGTAGTTACGAGTGCTTCGTTGCTAGGGCAACCGCGATCTCACTCTCATCCCTTTCCAGGCCTGACGCGAACCTCCCTAACCGTTACTCCAGCTTGAATAGCTCGCGCCCCGAGCGTGCGAATCCGGCGATGTGTACGTCAATCCGCACTCGATTCCATCCCTCTTTATTTCTCGCTCTTTCTCGCGCTATCCAACTTTTCAGGAGGGAAAAGGATCCGAGGATATGGGCGGTGAGATCATCTACGATTCGAAATATCTACGATGTATCTTCGCCACGGGTTTTTTTTCTCTCCTCTCCTTCGGTACCCCGAAAAAGGTGTTAGGTATCGCGTTGTTCTTTTCCGACCATAGTCGTGAAATTCTTTTCCTCTTTATCGTAACTCGAAGAATTTTTTATTTTTTTTTTTGATTGCAATAATTTGGGGATATTTTTCGAAATAATTCTGCGCTGCACTGTCCTCCGGTGCAGCGCGTAGGTATGAGAAATCGGGTTATAGCCGGCGTATCTCGAGAGCTCGGGTTCAATCGGATTAAAGTATCGAAGCATGGATGTCTCTGCTTTATTTTTCGTTCACTTTTTTCTTTTACAAGGAGTCGAGGATCGGGAGCCATTCCGTGTCAAATCCTGAGGAGGAATAAATACTGTCCGTTTTGATCAGATATACAGCTCTGGTTTGCCTTGGGATTCGTTTCTTTTGGAGCGATAATTCACGTTTGAATTCAATTTCAAATTCGATACGGTCGATCGTTGTCAAATTTGAAAAGGATCTAAATTAGGAAAGAGAAAAATTGAAGAAAAAAAAAGAGGCTAAACGCTGGTTTGGTTATTAAAATTAATACTCCCCTAAATTTATACAACGATATAATCGAGATCGGAAAATGGTCCGATGTAATAGCTACGAAAGACATTAGTCTATAAAAATTTAATATCCAAACCACCTGCAGCAAGCAGCGGGCTGCTGATTGTGAAAAGCAGCTTCGCCCTGCTACGCTAAAAAATATTTTCAGTAGATTAGATCCTCTGAAATTAATACATTGCTATCGTGAATAACGGAATCAAACAATTACCCGTAACAACTGTAATTTCTCGATTTTATGACTCTATTATTAATTCCGTAGTATGAATATTTCTCTGATTGTCAAATCGGTTCAAATGATTCGAGTTGGTATAAGGTGAGCGTACCTTCCTCTGGATAGACGGGCGCCAACGAATTTCCAAAGCTCGTGAAAGCAATAATAAAAAAAACTGAAGTATGGCATAAGGTTTTGTGAAATTTCGAGCTCCGAAAGCCTCGATTTTGAAAGAATAGTAATTTATGTGAAATGAAAAATTGGTAATTCGTTGGGCTTTTAATCGGTAATACAGGTAAAATATATCATCCCCTTTTTAGTAGGTAAGCAATCGGCTTTTCATTACAGCTCAGCGTATCTAAGGGCTTCTGGCTTTTATGTACTTCCTACCCTATACCTAGGTATATAAAGTTAAAGAACGATTCTCGACGGTAAATCGGTTTTCACCGGTGACTCTCGCCGCGATATACCGAACGTGTAAAATTTTCATCAATTTTCGCAATACCCAATCGCGGCCGGAAGGGTCGTGCTTTCTGAAACCTCAATTCGTTCGTCGAATAGAGAAATAAAGATATCAAGACACCGGGATCGGGAATGAGCGAAATAGAAAGAGACACCGCGAGTGCCTAGGTACTGCGAAAAGAGCGAACCACGGAGAGAAAGAGAGAGAGAGAGCGAGGGAGAGGTTGAAGTAGTCGCTGGGCGTGCTGGGGTGGCGCGTATAGTTCACTCGAATAGCGCATGGCGCGCATGGGGAGAAGGTCGGCAGCTTGATACGAGGGTGTGGGGAGGTCGATAAAGTAGCGATCGCGCACGGGACTCAATTACACGCTCCGGCGCCCTACCACCCCCGCCTCTTTCATACCCCCTCTAGCCCCCTTTCCAGTCACCATTCAACCTGCTCTCCCTTGGGATCACTAAAAGAACGACTGAAGCTACCCCCTTCCCCTTCCCCTTCCCCTTTCCCTCTCATCCCATCCCACCCCATCCCTTCAGCTCGACTGGTTTCTGCGAGAGGGTGGTATCGCCGGGTTTTGTTAAGGGAAATAAAGGGAGAGGGAAACCAGCAGGCAGACAACCCGCGCAACACGGGACGCGTCGAAGGCGCCGCCTTTCCTCCGCTACGTCCCCGTCCTTATAACCAAGAAGAGTAGAGAACAGAACAGAAGAGAAAAGAACGAGATCTTCGAATTCGGCTACAGCTACAGCGCCACTCAATTTATTACTATCGTTATTATTATTATTATTATTATTTGGAATAGGAGACACACCGGGAGAGAGAGAAAGAGAGAGAGAGAGAGAGAGAGAGAGAGAGAGAGGGGTGAACTTAGTGAGTAGGTATAGCGGTTTGGCGATAGATGGCGACACGGCATTATATTCTCGGTGAGAGTTTCATTGGCTACTGGGACATAAGGGGCAAGTGGTAACAGCCAACACCCGACGGACGGGAGGAAAGTGGCGAGGAAAATGCGGGGGCGAACCGCGGCCGACTTAAGAGATGCCGCCGCCGCCGCCGTCGCACCCTTCGTTTTCGCGTTGACGCCGGTACGCGAGTCGCGGTTCTGGAAGAGATGTCATTTTTCGTATGATATATACGTATACTATGGTACACATCTCGATTCTTACGTCCTTGTCAATTAAGACTGTCCTTTCTTAGTTCCTCAAATATAAGGCGAGGAAAAATAAGATTAAAAAATTGAAAGAAAGAACATTTTTTTTATATGTTTTCGAGTATTTGAAGGTAATGATTTAAACCTGGACGAATGAACGAACTCCGAGTAAATTGTTAAGGAAGTTCGTAAGACGTTTTATATGGAAGCTTGATGTGGAAAAAAATCGCTATGGACTAGGGTTGATGTCTTTCAAATAACTTTTTTGTATTTTGGTATTTTTTTTTTCGCAGACGTTACCGATCGCGAGTCTGCGTTTTATAATTCTGTCCCTCCGAAGAAAAGAGGAATTTTTTGTTTTTGTTTTAAATTAAAAAAAATTTTTTTGATACAAAAATTTTTACCGAGGTGCTGATTTCTGCGTTTCTGATCATTCTAATCTGTACAAAAATTCTCCCCGGGTTATATTTAACCGTCGTACTTACACGTATTGCTAATGTATGTATCCAGTGGCGCGCTGGGCCGGTGAGTAGAGAATGAGAAAAAAATTAAGAGAGAGACTTTTTTGTCTAGAGACTGGTAGGCATTAGATTAACATCTGTCAGGTTGACAGATTCGTGGTTAAACCAGAAACTGATTTCGGGAGCTCTTGCTGTTGATTATATTACATCTGATTGATGAGAAATCCGGGAATGTATATGAGCGGTATTTGACTCCGATTTAATAACGTGGAAACACGTTACTTAATCCTGTTTCAGATTGCGGTTTCATAATTTTCAAATCTATTTTTCTATAAAAAATTTTACAAAATTAATTACCTATCACGATCATGACATACTATTACAGGATACGTTCACATATATACGAGCTATTGAACATTTGTTGAAAGGGTATTTCTTTTGCCGTTAGTCTTTTTCTTTTTTTTTTCGTTATTTAAACATTGAGTCTTCGAAAAAGACTGAAAAGATTCAATCTCTAATTCTCGTTTACATATTAATTATTTCTACCAACATTATTTTCTTAATCTTGAAGTTCCTATCATCTCCCATTATCTTATACCTTTGTCTTTGATTCTTTGTTCCTATGTACGTGTATATATATATATATATATATATTATTCGAGTTCCCTAAGCCGTGGATGAGGCTCATATTTCTATTAAAAGAAGAAAAAAAAAATAAAAAACAGAAAAAAAAATTCCCTCCCATAGATATGCCCCGGTATAAGAAAAAAAAAAGTAAAAAAAAAAAAAGGAAGAAGAAGTGGGTCTAGAATTTTGATGAGACAGTGAGCGAACGAGTCAATTCGTACGGTTTGTAGTAGCTGCTGAGTTTCTTTTTATATTAAAAAGAATAATCCGAAGATTCTCAATATGACGTCGGCCTCGAGAAACCCAGCGTCCTATGTTCTGGTAACTCGAGATTAAATTAAGTGTTATCTTCGGTATCGAATCTTTTGAAATATTTTGTATAAAAACAAGAAAAAAAAAAGAGTCGGGTCAATATATACCTATCTGACAAAAATCGATACGCGAGAAGAATTAGTTGTATAATTGAAACGCTTCCGGTCCCGTTTGCGTATAGGACTGTTAAAGAGAAGAAAAAAAAAAAAAAAATGGAAATAAAGGAACCGGAAAGATATAGAAAAAGAGAAAACCGGTAGCACTAAATAGAATGCAAATAAAAGTAAACAGAAGCTTTTCCCGCTGGCAGGAGTAGAATCCTATTCTATGTCTCTCGAAGTCATTCCGAATACTTAATTTCTTTCCTCAAAGACCCGGGCGTTCTCCAATTCTTACTCCTCCTCATTCTACAGCGTAAAGAAACCACGAATGAACTAACGAATGACCGAATGAATGAATAAACTTGGGTCCTAAACCGACCGGATGGGGCTTCGCTGGTAAAAGGTGAATCAAGTAGTCCGTAGTCTTGAAAACACCTTAAAAATATCCTCCTAAGCCCATGCCTCGCGTATAGCTGTATACTCCAAAGTCCGTCTCTCTTTTCTCCTTTAAAAATTGAACGCATGAAGCGAGGCGGACAATAATATTTCACATGCAGCGAGGCTAATTGAATGCTACCATGGTAGTAGTTCCCATCCTTAAGGGCTCCAGGGAAGGAGGACAATAATTAACCGGCTGTTAGTTTACGTCGCCCCCCGCGGTTCAAGGAACAGAACCACCGGAGTATACCCACTACCATCACCATCACCATCACCATCACCATCACCATGATCACCATCGCTACACAACCGAGAATATAGAACCTCGAAGTTCTCTCTTTCTCCGCGGAGGATCTTCGAGATGCATAAATATCGAGCGAGCTTCACGGCTGGGCCTCGTGTGGGGGTCACACCTTCTTATAATTATTAAAAGGACAAATGACCCTCTGTCAGGTATATACCAACGAGTTTCTTTCGGGATGCTCGAGAGAGAGAGGAGAGGAGAGAAATAACTGCACCGGTTCGAAGGACCGGGAAAAACAAAGAAGAAGAAGAATAATAAAAAAGAGAAAATTAATAAAAAGGAACAAGAGAGAAGGAGCATATGAGAAGGAAACGCGTGGATATAATGAATATAACTGCAGAGAAGTATGGCCGTGGCAAAGATGCGATGCACAGGTTTATTATGCGATGCCTCTGAATTATCATTTGTAATTAAAAACCGTATCTCCTCCCGCGGTTCTATTCAAATTGCTACACGAAATGACAGATTCTGATTCGCCAACTGTTTCAACATGCAGTGGCCCGGTCTTCGAGCCAGTTTCTCACTTTCCTATGCTAAACCCCTGTATATTCTATATTACGTGTTATATCCACCTATATCGCTCGTAAATCTTTGGAGACAAGACAGGATGATCTTGCGTTTGGTTTGTACGTATCTACCGCGTAGATTTAGATATACTGTGACTGGTACGCAGTTCCTGTTAATTATATTTCCCATTTGATTTGTGGATTCCCTGAATGCAACGCGGCGAATCTTTTCTTCTATACTTGCAGCAGTTTCCATCGTATATATAATATATGTATGCTAAAGGGGCTAAAAGAGAGAAGCGTGTAAATCAACGTGCGAAATGGCCGCTAGGAACTGGCCGCGTCACGGCCAGCTTAAGAATTTCGAACTTTCGCGTCGACAACACGCTTCGTTCGTTCGTTCGCTGTACAATTACTAATTTTAGCGGCAGCCGAATCCAGTCTGCACTACCGGTGCGGGAATAAAGGCCTCGGAAACACTCGGTCTTGTACACAGCTACGGTGACTATAAACAGAAACCGGCATGAAGTTTCAGGAACGAAATCTTTCGGAGCGACAAGCGTGCGGTCAACAACGCGACCCTAAAGCACCGCGCTGCAACGACTTTTCTAAATTGACGAGAGAACTTTTTACATCTTTAGTCTACACCCTGCAGCTGCAGGGTGAATTCGCTTCGTGTTATTCCTAAGGACAGTTGGGGTAAGATCAAATTCTCTAACTACAGGATCCAATTATCCAAATCAACGTTTTGAAATTGTATATCGCGTGTAAAAAAGGAGGAATTTGTCTCGCGAAGAAAACTTACTTTTTATGACACGATCTGTTTTTAAAATGATATAAATTTATTAATTATGGAGAAAAATTGCGAGATACAGTATGTCTTCCTTCGTAAGTTCTGATAAGCTCGAATGATCTTTCTCGTACGGTTTTGGAATTTATTGTCAAGCCATGAGCGACTCTAAACATCGATGAATTATTTCTTTGTATTATCTTTCGACTCGCGTGGTCTAAATTTTCAATATTTCTGCATAGACATGTAGGTCTAGTCTTCCAAATGAAAGATGATTAATCAGATAATAGTCATAACTGCAGCAACTAGTAATATTTCACTCCGTGTAAACTTGGATAGAGTAAAAATAAGCCACGATATCTTCGTACCTGGATGAGCTATTGTGATAATATTTCATATCCAGAGTCAAATAATACGATTTTTAAGATGCTAGCCGTAATTGATAAATAATAAACGAGATATATTTCCGATACACATACCGATTCTTCTTCTTCTTCTTCTCCGTTCGGTATCATAGAAAGCTTCGCCACGGTTTTCCGAGCGAAGAATTTCAAAGAATCTCGATGGTGGCGGAGATTAGAAACATAAACGTTGCGCGTCTCGAGTTGGAATAAAAATAATGGAAAAATGATAACTAAACGTGGTGCTTAGCACCTGTAGGTTACAGGTCAATATGCGTCAGACATTCCCTTGAATATCCATGTTTCATTTCAAAGAAATTCATTCCTTTTTTCTAACCATAAAACGGAGTATGAAGCTAAAGTGATAAAGAGAATCACTTTGGTTTTCTCTGCGATTGCAATGAACGAGAATTGGTATTACCAATTCGTGGGACTTGGGAATTAGTCATCGCGTCTTCGTCCTGGGATCAGGAATTACAGAGCAAATTGATCGCTGCCTAGAATGCGACTAGGATATTCTAGGTATATCGACTGAAAAGTTCGCGTGTCTTCCCGCAGATATATCCTGGCTATAAACAATGGTTTTAAAACCGGAAGTCAAGGTAGACAAATTCGCGCGATAACGCGAGGAACTAACAAATGCTTTATACCCCTAGATTATACTCGGAGTAGGTAGTAGATCCCGCAAAACCTTAATCCGCGATAATTTCAATTTCATTAAAGTTTCGCCTGAGTCAAGGCCCGGATTATCCGGTTTCGTCAAAATTTTAATCATTTTTCAAACATGCCCTCGATTTTTTCAGAACCCTAGAGACGAAGTTTTCTCTTTTAATCGTGAGAAAACGAAATCGCGGGGTAAAGAGAATTTCGATAAATCTCGTAAATTGAATGGTGAGAAAAAACTGACATTTTTGGGTACTAGGATTTGCGAGGTAGATAAAACCAGAATTAACGAAAAAAAAGAGTAAGTTCACGGAATGAAACAGAAATGAGGGTGAAAATATCAGAGAATAGAGAGTTTTGGGTCGACGTGGATCGTGATTTCAACAGCAAAGATCAAATCTCTATAAATTTCTGTAGTAATTTATGCCGCGTTATATTTTCAAGAAATACAAGGTATATATGCTCGATTCGGTCCCATCCCCTTCAGAGAATCGGTATCAATTTCAATCCAAGCCTGATCTTCTGGTAGTTCTTCGCGTTGTTTTGAAATTTCGTCGTTCCTCTCGTGCACGGTTGATTCTTGTCGTTAATGCTACCATAAACCAACCCTAACCAGTAGTGAATAGATCCGTGGCAAGGGGGATGATGGTGGCGGTGGTAGTGGTATAAGAAGAAGAGGAGAGTAGAGGTTCGCGCACGCTCCGCGGGGGTTCACATCGTGTCCCTGTCTCCCTCTTTCCTTCTTTCCCTCTTTCCCTCTTTTATAGGATATTTTAGTTTTATTTTTATTCCCCTTCTGTAGGACTCGCCACACCAGGCCTGCCGGTCACCGCATTCCTGATCTTCCTATTCCCTGCGCAGTTCCCCTCACCATCATCCGCCCTCAGACTTCAGCCATCCTCTGACACTCGTATATATAGTATAGTATCATCGTAGTTGGCTGCTTCAGCTTTTATCCCACTCCGTGTAGATAACATCGCACTTAGAATAAGGGGGAGTCCCCACTGAGCTCCGCACCGCGGTGGGCATTCCGGGTACAACCTGCCACTCGTCAGCCCACCCTCATACCAGATTCTCTCCGCTACCAGTGACTCTGCTATCATTCGGACATTGGAATAACACATATACACACATATATATATACACATGTATGTATACAAAAATTTATAACATGTATCCAACGTATATGGGATGGATACTAACTCTACTACGCATCGACCGATCATCTGGCTTATATACAATACAGATTTTTGTACACGGTAAAGTTATACACTCCTTGACTCCTGGACTCTTGGGCTCCTCGACTCCTTGACTCCTTGACTCCATGACTCTTTGATGTATTAGTGTAGCGAATGGACCACTGACGAGCCTGACGTGTCCCGTGCTGCGATGTTCTCTGAAACGTGCGGACGGATTTTGGGCTCCGTTTGACGCCGGCGGACCTTGCCAGCACGCACGCAGTGCCTTTGTGCTCTGCGGGATGCACCGAGTAGATAGATATTTGTTGGAATGATTTGAATGGGTTTAGTTCGGTTTCGGAAATTTTGTTTTTTTTTTCAGGGAATTTTACTGGAAGTTTCGAACGATGATGTATGTTTTTATTTTACTTCATTTTTTATTTTTATTTCTTTTATAAATTCAGTCATTTTTAATGACTCTATTTATTATACCCGTGGGATATGACGATTCCCATCTATCTCGAGCCTCGAGATTCTTCGATTGATTTAGCAGACGTGTTATTTAGAAAATTGCTACTTTGACACGCCTCGAGCGTCCCCTCGTCCGTTTGACGTGCCCTACCCATACAGCCGGAGTGATATATGGTCAGGGGTATGTGAAAAAGAGAGCAGGTAATACGGGATAGATATGAGACAGATAATTAAGAATCGAGGGACGTTAGATAACCGACAATTATACACCCAGTACTCATTATCGAAGTTTAACACTCGCAGCGGTAGTAGACATACCTTCATAGCATCTGATACCGATATAGGAACATATCAGTGCAGGAATTAGTATATAAAGTGTTATTTTAGAGAAGGTAAGATCTTTCTTATCGCTCGATCGATCGAAGTAAAGAAAGATCTTAATCGAGACGAGAGAAAGAGAGGCAAGAGGTGAAAAGGGGAGAGGAATCGATCGAGAAAAACAGACCTAGTACCGAAAACACCGTTTGACGCTTGAAGGTATATATAGCCGGGTAGCCTGGGTAATATACTCGTGTAAAATAAGAATGGGGCGCGGCGGTATATCTGCACCTATCGACCTAAGTATTAGGCGGCAAACCGTATAATAACCTATCAGAAGAGATGTGAAGAAGAAGTGCAGTGCAGTGCGGCAGGTAGTAGGTAGTCAAGATGTAGCAGTGCCGCCGTATAGTGGAAGTAGAAGTGGGAATTGGGCTTCGATGCCTCGGCGATGCAATTACATGCTATTAGGGAACTAATTTGAATCAATTTACTTTGGCGGCGCGTTCCTCGATGCATTCTCTTAACGTACACGTTTCAGAGTCTGCTACGCGCGGACATGACCAATCTTACCTGGACTGACTGCGGACGAGAGGTGAGGAGAAACACTCTAAACTTTCGATGTATAAGACCAAAACCGGGGGCACGATCGTCGGATATAACTCAACGAAATTCAATTCTCGCTAATTGTTTCAGCGGTCATATTTCATTCTTTTACATTCAAACGGTCATTTTTTGAAATTTAAGAGAAGTTCTAAACGAATTTTCTTCGTTTCGAAGTTTTTCAAATCGGCTGTGTCGATTTTCGGGGGATACCCTTTCCCAAAACTCCGAGTCCCCCCTTAATCGTTCTGAAAATGGATTTTCGTCGCATGAACAGATACCGAAATTTTATTATTGGAGAAAAATGAAACCAAAACGTGGAAAGTGTAGATAAAAATCATTCCGAATGGCGTTATTGACGATAGCTAGACGCACGGTTGAATAGTAAATCCTCTACTAAAAAGTGAATTTATATGACGAATCAGGTCATTCTTTTTCCTGATTGTCACGGCGCTATACTTATCTCTAAATCCTTGCGGCGCGACGAATCGAGGAGGTGTCGTTCGCCTCGTCGCGTCGTTCCGCGTGGTGCAAACGCTGGCTGGCGATATTCTACTTCGACGTAAAACTATACGGGCGTATATGTTATATTGTACCTATATCCGGGTCGCGCGCTACTCTCGGGTCTGTTCTATGCGCCTCTTCTAATTCAAGGGTGTCACCCTCGCGGCTAACGGGCTGAATTCTCCACGGGGATCGAGTCCCTTTGCGCGAAGAACCCTACTGCCTCTTTCGGTCCTCGTGCCCCTCGTAAATCAAGGATTAAAAGGAGAGGCGTGTAATTCACGGCAGTTTTAACCGTAAACAGTTTAATCCTTTTGTCATTTTGAATCGGTGATGTCACAACAAGGAATAAGTACTCTGCCAAGGGAGGTAGCGCAGCGGTGGGGAAATCGTGAGAGAATATCAATTAGCCTCACCCACGATCATTCTGAACGATAAGAAATCTAACTTCAATCATTCGGGATAATCGGAGTCTTCTTTATACAGAATTTACTCGGTTCTCCGCGGTTGTGATCGATTTTTCACTCGACAAAACGCAGGAATTTAATTGTAAACTTTTCTCGTCACGATCTATACGAGTACTTCGAATGTTCATACGTCGAGTATTTGTGAAAACGCGAACGATAACCCCGAGGTAGACGTTATCCAGGGGCGTAAAATGATATCTCGGAAGCTGGGAACGATACGAACGTGTGCGATCCGTCCCAGCGTAGGTCGTGACGAGCTTTACGTTTCCAACTTGATATTTTATGGCGCGGAAAACGTCGATTGGAAGACACGTGCCGAAGCTGTATCTTATGAATTATAAATTCGAATATAAAATAAGCCAAAATTATACGGGGAAGAACAATCATCTATTTTCTATCCATAGTTGTTGCTTTGCTGCATAGTGTTGAATAACGTCGAGAAATAAAATACAACCCTTTAATAAATCCTCGATATTAATTATCCACTCCACTGCTACTGCTGGTGTAGCAATATACCATAACTTCATAACAAACTCGTCTGAACTTTGGCACGAAAATCTTCGCTTCATTAACGACTAAAAATTCACTCCACGAGTACCTACCGTATACCGTAGTCGCGGGTTTAAGGTAGGTACTACATAAAAGTTAAACGGAAGTTTAACTTCGAAACTTTCTCGCTTCACCCTGGCAAACTTTAGCGATAGCTAATTTTCAAGGTGAAATTACTAGCTGGAATAATTCCGGCTGATACTCTGACTCGAAAAATTCTCTGCGGCTTTTTCTTTCAAATTTGATAAACCAAAAGTTGTTCCTGAGAGAAAATACAGAGTGCAAAATGCAGAAATTTCGGGTTCGGGTATTAATACACAGAATAACCGCGGACCTCCTTGGAGCCAGAATGCCTACCGCGATCCTTGGGAGGGACCCTCGGCAGTTGACAACACGCTGTGTTTTCAAAATCACTCTTTCCCCGTAGGATTTTGTACCCATAACATAATTCGTCCTCCTTCTACGGCAGCTCTGACCGAAACCGACCAACCTCTTCTCTTCTCTTCTCTTCTCTTCTCTTCTCTTCTCTGGCATATAATGCGGGACGTTAACATTCGCGCAGCACACCATGCCGCAGACGTTGCCGACTTGTAACAGCTGGGCTGGACCCTGGTCCTGTAGGATATAGGTATATGGATCCATGTCCGGATAAAGGGTACCTGCACGTCTATACAGACCATATTACAGTCGTGTCTCCACTCTCTACTGCCTTTATTCCCATCTTCTCGGTGATGTATAACCGTAAACATATGTATACATCCGTATGTCCCGAGTATCGCGAGTTCGGATACAGACTTTAAAACAGAATACGTATACTTTAGCCGTTTAAAAGAGGGGTCGAAAACTTCCGTACACTTTTGAGCCATTTTCCAATGAATTATTAGAGTCGTTCAAACGCGGAATAACTTCAATCACATAATCCTTTATGATATCTGCATGTCGAGTGTCTGACGCCATGAGATCGTATGATTTTTATTCATGCCGTAATTCGATATGAAAATTATGAAAATTTGAAAATTTGAAAATCCGAAAGCAGAAGATCGTGTGTAGACGGATACACCTTCCGCTTCTAGGTTCTCACAATGACGAAAAATCGATGCTCTAACTTACGAACCTTCTGCTTTCAAGTTTTCCGGTTTTTCAATTTTTCCTTTTTTTTTTTTAAAGATTTTAAGGCGGATACGATCTTTCGCTATTTATTGTAAAATTAAAAAGCCTCGTCAAAAATTTATACGTTCTCACTTTTACAAATGACAGAAAGTCGTGTAACGTCGCTTATACTATATGATTATTTTCCGTTCAGCCAGGTCCAAAAGGTCCTATACGCGCCAAGACTTACCTACTTGGCAAATTTTCAATGTCAACGTTTCCAAAGATACTTTGAAGTTTCTCGGCTGAATACATAGTACAAAATATCACACAGCCTTTTGATTTAAAAAATGCCAAACGGTCGCGCAATAGCTCTTACGACCTTATCCCATTAGACACGCGACATGTGTGACCAACGTTGAAAATAATTATCATTTTGATAGTTTTCTCTGTTACATTCTGTCCAGTTTGAGAAAAAGTGTCTTCGAAAGGTTGAAAACTTTCCAAATAAAGTTTATAAAGTTGTATCATTACATATATACCTACGTCGACGATTGGCCGGACCAAACGCGACCCCGAATAGCATAGTAGATCCTCTTAGGCAGCTATAGCTAAGGGTTAGAGAGAGGATAGCCGGTCATTTTCAACATCTGACACAGTAGCTATAATATCTTCCTCGGATAACATCCGAGAATATTGCGGACCGTTCCCAACAACTAAATCGAGCCATGAATATGCGGGGCACGGCACAGACTCGCTTCTAAAACGGAATTCGAATTTGAAGATGGAGATTAGGGAACTTGCGGCACCAAAGGCTACGATCAAGGGTTGCACAGCTCCTCTCTATATAAAGTTAAATAAAAATACTCCCTTAACTATTCGCGAGATTTATACGATCTAAAAAAATACTTTGGACCCATTTATGTCCGCCTATATGATGATAATAATTATAATAACTATAATGGTAACGATAACGAAGGGTAATAATATTAGCAATAAGAACTACGGTTGAAATTCTGCGGGGGTATAAGTATGAAAAAGGAAGAGAAGAAAAAAGGAAAATTTCTATCCCATATACGCGTCATGGTTGAAAGCAATTGAACAGTTTTTGCTCGGCTTCTTTGAACCGGTTAATTTTGTCGAAGAATTAACAGTTTCCTGGGCATGTAACGTACCTAATGGCCTGTAATTTGAGAGCTCAACACCTTTCTAACCCGTGCTTCAAGAATTCACCAATACCACGATAAACCCCTCGGTGTCGATCATCTCCTCGCAAAAGGCTACTTATGTAGACATGCATGAATGCAGTACGGAATACTTATCCCAACGATGAAATCGCTCGAGTAAAATCCGCGCTTCTTACTCTTTGCTCTTGAAAATCGATCACAGTTGGGTCTATTCAACGGCGAAAGATTCGAGGATTCTAGGAGCTTGAAGATAATCGGAATTTAAAAATTGAGATACCAAAAAATTTTGCGGTTCTCAGAAAGATTTCACTTTCGATCGTAGGCCCCTCGATCGTGAGAATATAATATTAGAGGTTGGCCATGTTTGCAGGGTAATAATAGCAGAGAGGTGTATGGCTGCAGGTCTTCGGGACCACCGTGTTATCGTGAAATTACAGGGCGTTACATAAAGTTTAATCAACGATCGCGGACAAGTTGTTGCCTACAGGGTGTATAGGTAGGTATATGGTACCAATCTAGCTACGATATAGGTAGGTACGTACGTACCTACGTGTCGATCCGTTGGCGCGTAATTATAGACGCGAAGTATAAAATAAAATGTACAAATCATCCGGCGCTGTCACGAATAACGAATCACTAATTACAGACAACCGCGAAAGCGGAATAACGGTATAATGCAATATAACTACGCGAACTATCGTGGATTCACCTCGCTTATTATCATATGCTATAAATTCCACGTCGAATTTGACAATTTTTTGATATACGGTATCGAACAGTTTCTCGATATATTTTAACGGAATGCTGTAACTTTATATTGCAAATATTCATCCCTTATTAGCTACGGCGATAATTAGAGTTCTGTCAAGACATTGTGCGATAGATAAAGATATGATACATGTGTCTGGAAATAAATTACACGATTATATACAGGTACTAGCTCGAGTCAATTAGTAATTCATTTGCGACACCTGTAGATCAATCAGCTGAATAATTACTGCATTATAGATATACTCAAGGATTTCCTTGTCGAACGATAATTTTATAGAATGAATCTTTCGGGTAGGAATTTGATTCTCGGTGTCTAAACTTGACAAAGGCTGATAAAAACGTTTTTTTTTATACGTTGAAATTTCGGAGTTCGAAAATGATGTGACTGGGAATATTTTTCGGTGTACTAGTTCGTATACGTTCATTGACGAAGGTAATGAACGAGCTTATAACTTATGCTTCGATAAATTGATACGTGTCGTATATTAACTTTGGAATTCTGTCGTAGCATATGTGTACGAAAAAATGAAATGAAAATCGTTTCTTATGAGATTATGTTTCAATAAGAGTTATTGTAAATGTACAATCTATAACAAATTGTTATATTATCGCGTACCACTCTTCGACGACCGTGATAAAACTTCTGTTGAGTTATAAGTCGCTCGTACAATGCCACTTCCGTTTTTACAAAACTCTTTATTCATATAATCAAAACAGTATTTTTTGACGCAGTGTGCGTAAAATTCGATTTTTCGCCTCGTTTTACGGGCGTAAAATAAAAATCGCATTCTACGCCCGCAAAACGAGGCGTAAAATTCGAATTTTCCGCAAACTGCGTGAAAAAATCTATTTCACCACCTACGTACGTATGAAGTTTTATATGTCTGATAAGAAAAAATTTATCAAATACCTATTACGCATTTATTACGCTGTATCGATGAATATATACCCACGCATACATACGTGAAGGTAAAGATACGTATGTGTGATCGGTATTGATTGGATATTTACAGACGTGCAATCAAACATCGGTGTGGAATCAGTTACATACCTATATATGTATAGATATACCTAAAACTATACGTATATACATATATACACATACTGTAATCGTCCGATGGATTATTAGCATTGATACCTGAATATCATCGTGTCAAGCAATACGATTTGTTTATTGCCCCGAGTGGAATCGAGTGTGCAGACGTGGGTCGTATCGTACAGTTCATGCAGGCTTGTGTAGGTACTGACGATTTATTGAGCTAATGGAATTGAATAAATTGATCGGAGCGTAATTAGCGCGTATAAAAAAGACCAGCGTTACGTGCGGCTACGTGAATGAATAAATAAAAAAACAAATAAAAAAAAAGAAAGAAAAAATTAAAAAATACATGCATATACAGAGTGAATTCCTAATGGGTAGACAGAGGTAGCCAGGCGAATCTCAAGTGCGCATGTCCAAGCTTCCGAGCATAGACTGTTTTTCAGGGCGGTTAACAGTCGGAAATATGAAATTTACGAACGACGGATCGCTGCGATGTATTTAATCACAAATATTTCGATATTTCGTGTCATTTGCAATTTTTTAAGATATACTACGCTAAAGTTGTATGTATGTGGCTTCTGCTTGTTGCAATCGAACGATAGAACTACCGCGTTTATTTCGTTCTTGTCGTCGCATGCATGTGACTTTTTTTCCTTTTTTTTCCTCTCGTATTTTTTCTTTTTTTTATCCAAAGAACGTCGCGGTGACCACAATATTAAAAATAAATATTTCCGGGCGGTTAAACCGCGACGAAACGACATTTTTATAAGTGGTCCAAATTACCGACCCCAACAAGTCCGCGTGTATGTATAGCGTAACCCGCGGCTGCAACGGTGCGGCGACACTATTACACTGCAGCGGGAATTTTGTGGCTGCAACATCGTGCGGAAATTGGCTCGAAATTCAATGCTATAGTCGTCGTATATACTTCGGTACGAACCAACGATTTTTAAATTACTTTCTTTTTAAAAAAACCGTAAGTCGCGTCACACATGTGTCGCAGCAGACTGATATTCCCTCGGGTATCCCTCGATAGGTATACTACCTGAATACTATATTCGTTTTTCACCTTTCCAAACGGGATTTATTCATCATCAAGTTTTTTTCGACAGGATCTAATTTTTGGAAAGCTTGCGCGTATACGCTCAACCGTATTATTCCTACCCAAAATAGCTCGAGACTGAACGAACTATGGATATTTCAATCATTAGCAATGATTCAAACCGTGTAAATAGAACCAATTCGATATTCTTTCATTTCATATTCGATCTCATTGTCCTTTTTCATACGTTCAGACTCGATTTATTAAGCAGAAAATTTCTCCGATTGTCCTACGGGGTCTCTCTTCCCGAAACGTTTTCCTAAATCTAATTTGCCTGTGCCCTGATCTCACTGCGAGCGAATAAAGCGTTTTATACCATAGTCGAAGATCATTCGATAAAAGTGTCACAGCATCTTCCGAAATATCTTCAAATCCTAATTCCGTACCTCTTGGTACTCGATTTGATTTCCACGGAAAATGGGGGTGATTCCAGACGGTTTAGAGCACATTTCTGTGTCGTTGAAAAAATTTCGTCGCTCTGTTCTAGTCCGAGACTAATAAGGATTTCTTTTCTTTTAAAAAAGTCAGAGGAAACGGATATTAGATACACATATGCCAGTGCGAGAATGTAACCAAAGATTCGGGGCTTGAAACATTTCAACTGTTCGGTTAGTTGATCGTATTTGTGTGGTCCGGAAATCGGAGCGTTGTTTGAGCCGCAGTCCCTTAAATCTACATGCCAAAACGTTACACGATATCTCTTTTCTGATCTTTGCTCCGAAATGTTCCGCAGCACGACGTACGTTCCAAATTTTCCACAAACTCGTCAACTTCCCTCGAAATTTCTCACTGGAATAATTTCGGTCGTACTTTTTTGACCGGTATTCAACCATACGATTGATTTCTTTAAGCGACGTGGAAATATTGTCGAAAATCCATCTCGCATCGGATATTCTGGTCAGGTACGAGAAACGTTGTTCGTTGTATGGGCGAGTTGATGAGCTTGATGTCTTAATTTCGTTATCGTACTTACCGCAGGTTAATATAATGACTTAATTTCATCGTGCAGAACGTGAGTTAAGGTTCTTTCGCTAATTAGGAAAAAAGATGTAAAAGATCGCGAGATGAGAAGGCGAATTGAAGAAAGGAGGTCAATCACGGATTGCAGCATCCCCCACAGCTCCGGTACGTTTTTAATTTTCGAAGAATCGTAACATTCGATCTGCTAAGAAAACCACGTAAGCCGGTGGTTATTCTTTAGCTTGACTCACCGGACGTCCAATTAACATTTGCGTCCGGAATGAAAATTACGGTAAAATAAGCCATTCTAGCGTTCGTATCCGCAAATTATTAACCATTCTGCACCTACGTAATTATAACATCGCCTGCAAGCTGTCCACCGCGGGAAATAAACGGGTATCCAACACGCAGAAGCGTACATATCAAATCGTATAAGTTCTTCGTGAAAAGAAAAGAAGGGAAAAAATATTACAGACGATAAAAGTCTACTAATTTGTATGGCAAAATTGAGAAGCACCGAACTGCACCTCGGGCGTATCGCAGAACACGGTGGGCTGTTATTTTTTTCGATAGTGTCGCCCAGGTTCGAATCATGGTAAACGATTACCGAGTGAATATAAATTAACTTGGTGCAAAAATCGGCGTCCATCATTCCTCCGGGTTCGGTGGTTCGCTGGTTCGGTTCTTTTTACCCTGGAACTTCTCAGGGCACATCCTTCAGGTGAATATATGATGTAAATAAATGACGAGGTGCCCTTAAGGGCGAGGATGGATGTCGGCTCCTCAGGGTGGGGTAAGAAGTGTTATGAAACATAATTAGCAGCCACCGCCACCGCCTTGCGATGATTACAGGGCGGTGAAGCAGAAGAGAGTCGTATGTGGTAGTGCGACGAGGGATGAGGTAAGGAAAGGAAAGGAAAGGAAAGGAAAGTAAAGGAGCAAAGATGAGAAAAGAGGGGATAGATTTCTTGGCTATAGGTTATGCGGCTACCTCGTGTATGTACCGCCAAGGTAGTATAATAATATGTAATGCCGATCATATAATGGCGAGGGATACATCGTACCTGCACTTCTTTTTCTTATTCTTCTCTGCAGGTGTATATGATCAAAGTGGCGGACATTTTATTCAATATATACGAAACCTTGGTTGTAATATAGTGTGTAATATAGGTTAAATCGGGTACGGCTACAGCCCAGCTGCGTTAGGTAATTGAAATTAAGATGATCGACGAAGTAGAGCCTTTTTTGATAGTTATTGCGCGATTCGTTAAATTCGGATTACGCGATAAATAATTTTTACCTCTTTTATGTAAGGGGAAAATTAATCATACGGTTTATATACGCGATAAGTGCAGAGGGAGAGTTTATTTCGTTATTTTTATTCTACTTGTGCAAGGTGATACACGACACATGCTAAACTTCTTCCCTGGTACATCTCGGTTTTGATAAATTTCACGAGCAGAGAAATACGGAGTGAAGAATGAAGGCGAAAGAGTCACGGTATCCTTAAGTGGAGGTGATCACTCGGAAATAAGGTACCTACGACTATACCGAGAACACAATGAGGACCAAATCGCCATAGGTAAATGGACCGCGGGTTTGACTCGTCCTGGAAAGTGATGTCCATTTATCATAATTCTCGTATTCCTCGGCGGAGACACAATGGTCTCGTTCGTATGGGATACCCCTTGGGGTACAATCTCGCAATGGATCATAGAAGAGATCAAGATTGGCGTCCCAGACGCTTGATTTCTTCGAGTCCACGTCCGCTGGTCGAAGGAGAGCTACCGATGCATTCGGGACCACCGTTGCTGATGCATTCTGCAATTTGAGCTGAATCCGAGAACGGATTTACCTGCATTCATAATCAATGACGCGGGCGATACCGAAGAATAAAATCCCGGAAATTTTGAGTAATCAGAAAATTGCGCCAGATTTGGCAGCCAGACAAATTTCATTTAAATTTTACGAACGATTGCCGAAATATTAGGAATTTTAGAAGTGATTAAAATTCTATATTTGTGTACCGAATTTTGGGAAAAGAAATTCGACGGGTAGAATTTTTTGGGGAAACTGAAAATACCATATAACAGAGTTATTAAATTGAATATATTTTCGGTTAATTCTTTCCATTCTTTGTCCAAGCTTTATGAATGCATATTCAGAAATTTAGTGAGCGGTAAGAACCGCTTTAATACAGTGGCTGGCACACCGCTGTTTCCCATCGCTTAATTAACCCTTTCTCAATTGGTCCAACTCGGGGTAGGTAATTAATATACGATAGGGAAGTGTATAATTAGTGAACAAAGACAAGATTTGTCACGGGTGTCCTCCAGCTGTCTCTTCTTCAACATAATCCCTTGCACAACGGTCGGTGTGATAATTAGCTATACAATAACATACGTTATTCTTTAGTCAATCGCAAGCTTGGTGCCTATAAAAATTCCGAAAGCTAAAGATCCGAAAAGCCAAAATTCCGAAACTCGAAATTCACGCATGTATTCATTCGGTGTTTAATAACTCGGGCTGTATAGATCGTATCGAAGCTAATAAGTGGTCAAATTAATCGTCTTGAGGTTTACTTTTTGGAACACCAAGTTTCAAAATTCTATCGATTATTTATGACATCACGAAGTTATCGATTGAAGTGGATAAAATGGGTTTCCCTGAAGAGGGTCTCGATTGGAATGAACTATATTTTTCGTCTTCACATCCTGAGAAATCGACCGAAATTTTCGGATTTTGGTCTCTCGGTGATCTGGCTTTCGGAGTTTTGAGCTTTCTGCATTCCGACGATTCGTAACTTCCGGTGTTCCAATCTCCAACGTTTCTGAAAATTTGAAATCGTCTGCAACGAATTCAGCTTGCTTTTCACTCTTGTCTCGCCTAACCCCATACCTTCGAAAGTCTGTAAGATATCGATAACGATTGAGGCGCGATTCATTCGTAGCAATATTCCATAAGGTAGCTGCCCCAAAAAAAAAAAAAAAAAAAAATCGAAAAAAATAAGGTAGGTGCAGGGTGTAAGGTATATCTCTGCTCTTCTCTGGGTCTTTTTTTCTGATCTTCGAGAGCGAGTAGGTATATAGAGAAAGAATACGTCGACGCAGGGCGGTAATGCGTAGGGTGTGGCCGTCCGGACCTGAACGAAAACATATAATATAACGTCTGTAACAAAGGACAAACCTTCCCTCGGATTTGTCGAGTGATTGACAGCCGGCGTTTCGACGTCACTCAAAAAAGAACTGAGAAACCGATGCTGTAGGTACGGATATCTACACAAGCATTAATATTATACCTTCGCAGGTATCAACATCTGTGTGGATATAACACGACGATATGATACACCTATGGGTATATATCACTTCGGTGTTTCATAATGTTGAGAAAAAAAGAAAAAAATCAAAAAAATCCAGAAGAAAAAAAATCAAAAAAAAAAAAGAAATTAAAGAAAAGGAACGGCAATAATACGGGGCACAAAGGTAAACAGGTCGCGTGACGGGTGCACTAGCTGTTCAGGGTATAACGCGAGCCTTTGAAGAGACCGCGTGTATTCAGTAAAATAACACTATATATGGTTTAAATATATATATATATACATACATATATTATATACGTACCTCATACCTCCACGAATGCTTGGAGGTCCGAGGGACTCCTAGGTGCAGCTTCAACGAAGAAGTGTAGGAGCAGAGCGAGGAGAGACCTACGAGAGACGAGGTAATATATATATATATATACATATATCCTATGGGAAGAGAGTTTATCGAGGAGGTTTTATGCCTTGTATATCATAGGTATATGATGCATAACTACGGCTTGTGGTTACATATACCCGATAGGTATATATATATGTATATATATATGTATGTAAGCTATAGGTGAAAATATGACGGGAGAAGTTAGCCTGCGCGATTCCGAACGAATCGATCCTGTCAAAACTTATATGATGAATCGGTCATTTATACTCGAGTAGTTATTCGCCTTTTAGTATAATAGCCAGTTCGGAATAAAACCGATTTTAATTGGCATAAGACTTGCCAAACCTCACCTGCAATCTTTGTTCAAACTTCGGAACGTAGGTATTTTATCCCCACCTACCTAATACCTACTTTACGTTAATTCATTCCGCACGTGAATATACCTATATATATATTTTTATATACGGTTTTTATATTTCCATTAAGTATATAGGTATAATTCTAGTAGGTAGAGTCAATCAATCGACGAACCTCTCACATCAGTTCGATTATTCTTCGGCGTCTCTCTGATATCCCTCCGTGTTTATTTAGCCCGTTCTCTCGTCCCCCGTTCTATAACATATAGAAAATAATCGCCGCGTAACCGAACGGCAATTTGTCCGGATCAGCGTCAAGCTAAGCAGATTAAGAAGAGATCCGAACGAAGAGCGAGGCACAAGCCACGTATGGCGATCTGCTGCTGCTGCTGCTGATGCTGATGCTGCTGATGCTGCTGCAGGGGCGACGGGACCGAATATCATTCCTGACGAACTACTCCGGTTTTTACTCATCTAACATTCTATATGCTTATACCTACATCAAAGAGGAATAATTCATACTTAAAATAACAAACAAAGATAAATAAATAAATTGATAATATTTTCGCATTTTTTTTTTACCTCGAAATAATTATTTTGAAAATAAAATTCGAATTTGAAATTCTGTAACAAAAAAAAAAAAAACTAAAAAAAAGAAAATACATCTATCTTGTCAATTTTTATCGGTCTAACATACGCGTTTAAATTGCACACTTGTGTACACCGACGCGTACGTGAGTATGAGACGGATGCAGGGCGTAGCGTACAGACAGCTCTCTACCACCTCTAAGTGATTGACCGTTTTCCCCTTCAGTTTTGTTTGGGAGGGTTAGAGGAAGGCCCCTCCCATCGAGCTACTCGCTTACAGCAGTCGCTACTCGCTCATAGTAGTCGCTACCTAAAACCTATATCAGCCTGTTAACTTTGTACAACGACGTACACATATGTGACACCTCGAGTTACGTATATATGTAGGTATAAGAAATCGACGAGCCCCTGACGCCCGACTTTGGATCACGGAGTTAATCTCTGCGATCTTTGAACACTGCGGTAGTTTTCTATTTTTTTTTTTTTTTTCCATTTTTTTTACTCATCCAGTTCATATGCGCTCGCGTTATTCGTATAAGCGTAGAATTAAATGAAACCGAGACTCCGCGCACTCGGTGATAAAATTAACGCGTTAGGATATAGTCAAAGAGAAACGAAGAAAAAAGTTTCATTCTAAAGTATAAAAAATACTGCGTCTGTCAAAGAGGAGCCGTGCCCGACATCACCGCAATTTCCGGTCGTAGCCGAAACGTCTTCCTTTAATATAATTTCCGACGCCTTTTACCCACGCGGTCGAAACTGAGTCTTATGCTCGGAAAGTCTGCACCGAGAACCGCAGCGAGCATATATGAAATCGTTCTTTAACTCTGTACGTATACCTCCGGAGTCTGGATTGTAATTATTATCATTATTTCCTATACATTAGTATTAGGTAAGATATACCTACGGGCGTTAATGTTCGACGAGAAACAGGACGATGAAACCACTTCAAACGAATCTTTACGCTACATAGGTACTTACCAGGCATAGGATTGTCGGCGAACTAGGGTCGTTTCTGTTACTACTGCTGCTGCTGCTGCTGCTACAGCGGTAAAGCATCGCGAGCAGCTACTAGATGTTAGAAATTTATATATATACCCAAAATCTACCTCATGAACAAAGTTTTATAGTCGAAACTAACATATGGCTTTTATACGCGCCGCGGTATACAACCAGACTCGGTTAATGCAGTTTTTATTTTTGACATTACCGAAGGTACCTATATACTGCTTCTCATTTCCTTTGATATCTGCTGTCTTCCGGTTACTTTATTCATTGTCTCATATATTTTGTCATCGGTTTATTAAATTACATCTAATTATTGTGGAATAATTATTTGTCGAGATACGGTGTTACTAATTGAATAAGTCCTTTCATTGAAAGACTAAAACGCCTTGAATCGCTAATATAGTTATACAATCGTATACGGTTATTGGCGGATAGCACAATCACTGATCCGTCAATTTCCTCTTTTTTCGCAATCCAATTCCTTGTATGTAGGAATATCCTTGGTCCGTCAAGTTTAGTTCTTATTTTCATATGATAAACCAGTCGGAGAAACTTTCTGCACTTTTATCGGCGGTATTTCTCTTCCAGATTCAACCAAAATTTATTACCCTCCGCAGTGATACACGCTACGAGTAAATCGTCGTAATTGTCTCAAGGAACATCAAAAGCCATAATATTCAAGCTTCGAAGTTGTCGATTAGAAAAATCGTTCATTCTCTTCCATATTATCACAAAATCGACCGTTTTTAGAAAATCTAAGATTATTCCTTGCAGAAATACTGAGGAAATCTCGCGTTGCTGAAAAAAAACGAATTCTAGTTTCACGCGGTTCTTTTTTCTCCTTTCTTTCTGCCTTTTCCGAAATCGTGAAAACAGGATTAAGTTCCGGGCTGCGAATATACTCCGCGATAAACTGCAAAGTCCGGTTCCAATTTTAACACTAGTTTTCAATCGGTCAAAGACAGTTAGCGGTAAGTCCATATACTCCTCTTTTATACAGTCGCGTTGATAATTTGTTAAGTTTAATTTCACAGCTGTCTTTGTGTTTCTCAAGCCGATCGATTCTAGAAAAGGTTATACAAATGACAAGATCGAGTATCATTTATTAGTCCTAGCTACAAAAGCAACTATAAGAACAAACGGTATAAGCGATCGATGTATTTATTTTCTTCTTGCAGCTCTGCTGCCATTTCGTGCGACTTAATCATTATAAAATATCGTGTAGTATAAAAAATGAGTTCAAATGGCGTACGCATGGGATGTATGTAATGCACGTATATGTCCGTATCGGTATAATTCGTGAGATCTTGTAAAACTGTCTACTAATTCAAAATTTCGTCTCGCTATACCGGCGCGATCGTTTAACCTCTTATTTGACCTACGCTCGTCAAATTACAGTACATGTACATTACAAACGTGAAATGACCACTAGGAATCAGGCCACTCCGGTTCACTACGGTTCAAAAACCTTTTTTATAACAGTATCGCCGATTTCGTATTCGCCTTATATTATACTGGGAAAAAAACTACGATATATCATCGATTCTTGCGCCTATATACCTACACCTAGCTACGAGTTGAATATACAGGAATAATCCCTCACCGAAGCAACATTCGGTCGAAGACATGATTCGCAGTTCTATCGTACGGAATTTTTCGAAAAAAAATACGAAGACACCCGAAATCAAGTGATCAAAAAAATCGCTATCCTCACCTTAAGGAAACACGACTAGGATTAGAACAGACTTGGTGCGTAGTCGGTGAATCCCATCCTATGATCTAAGCTTCGGTTTAAACTAAAAATCGGTCGATAGTAGTTTCGTATGATAGTTCAGTTTTTATGGGAAGAGTGTTACATCGGATGAAAGGATAACTATAACGCTGAAAGCTTTGAAACTGACTTCTTGACGTCAAGACGGAAATCTCTAAGCAGAGCTCCGGGTCGACGTGTAGATATTACACCCACGTAGGTACGGAACTCCGTGCTATAGAACTAACAATCGAATTTATTCATTCCGCGGATAGTGTTCCTCTTTGTTTGAATTTTAACCCATCGGTTTTCATCGTAGCTGGTATACCTATGAATTTACTCTCGTAGAAGAGTTTAAAAATGAAGATCGATGCAGCGAATCGATGTATGCGTATGTATATGAATTTTTTGCACCAATTTATCGACTGATGCAGCACAGTGTGCATATTATATGCTGTATTGTGCTTTCTCCGGGAATGTGAATCGCGTTATTTATTTTTTTGGCACAAGGCCCGTTCGTCGATCACTGCAGCGAGGTGGTCGGAAAGTCAGAGCTGACCGGGCTGTAATATAAATATATATCTCTATCCTCGAGGGTCGAAAGCTTCCAGACGCATGTATAATACATATCCACACTATAAGACGCGCGTACCTTATTATACTCACCAAGATGTCAGCGAGAAAGTAAGGCTGCTCTGCTATATGCGATATCTAAATACGCGTACAGAAGTCGACTGTTTTTGTTATACTTTGCCTCGCGAAAACGTTGATACATTTTTCTGGCCTCTTATTATATTATACTTTCGTTATCGTTTATAGCTAGAGGTTTCCATTTCATTCCAGAAATTTAGCCATTTTTACTACTTCGTTGAAATAATGCCTACATTTCGTCCTTCGTTGATGCAGATTTAACTCCGGAGGACCTAGAGGAATGATTCGACCGAAAACCGCACGACAATTTGTGGAATGAGACCAAAGCTTCTGGATTTAAAAAAAAAAACGTGTGAATCTTTCCGAATTACATCTGCAAATGAGTCAGAAAAGTTTCGTTTGAAAATACTAATACCTGCGATGTGAGGAGCATTTTTATTACATTCAGAATATCGATCGGTTTCAAAATTTCAGTTCTTTAGTTTAAACTTTTATAGCTCATCTGTGGACATAATTTCGAGAGATTCACGTAGCTTTTTTTCTTCTGAATCAGTTCATGCTTTCTTAGGGTAAAAATTATTTCACAGTAGGCACATATTTATGAAATAATCAGTATAGGGCATAGATTTATTATTTTCTGTACATATACATACATATAATTCAGTTGCTTTCTCACATAATCAACTATTACAGCTTTCGGTTATATCTATATCGTAAAAAAGTACGTCGAATTGCAACAAGTATGAAAAATTTGTCAGTATTAAAGGCGCCGTATGAAACGGTACCAAATCAATATTTTCGATGTATGTACTACGTACCCGAATGCAATTCAACGTCGAGTATATAATACATAAGAGTATATATCTATATTCGTATAACAAACGATCTGAAGTTTCATCAAGCGTTCAGTTGACGGTAAAAAAATGTGAAAAAAAAGCAGGAATGCCTCCTACCTCGGAAACCATCCATCTAATGGAATTTCGTTGTCGATAAACCGAATGTTCAACGGCGTTAAAGATCCTCCGCAGCTTCCTGTTTTCGGGTTGAAAATTAAAAAAAAAAATGATTCACTATACAGTTTCGAGATAAATCGTTTCGCCTGTGCACACGGCGATACACTAGATGCATAAATAATAAAACAAATAATCATAATAACAAGATAATTGGTCCAAACGGTGGTGGTGGTGGTTAGATAATATACCAATCTACCGAAGAGTGGGATCGCTCGTCGGGAGGTACCGCGTTTCGATCCCTCCCATATCCATACCGCCGCCACCGCTACGACACGAAACAGTAGGCAGAGGCAGCGAGGCAGAGAGGTAGAGAGGTGGGTATAGAGAGTCCCCGCATAAGTACGCGCGTAGGTATCGTTTTAAACTCCGGCAGCGTAAAACAATAAATTGGTACTCACCCGCGTAGCGCGTTGTAGGGAAAGCGTTCCCTGTCAGCGGCAGTAGGACCCCTCCCTCTATTTCCTGACTCCCCTTCGTCTCCCGTTCCCTCACCTTCTCTCCCTCTTCCTTCTCTTTTCGTCTCGCCCTCTTTCCCTCTCTCAGAATAAAAAATGGCAGCTGGTTGTACAGCCTGGAGGATATGGCGCGTTCTACGATCGGAGTAGATGTACCTACCTCGGTAGAACGATACCACTCTATACGGCCGAGGGTATTACGCGTATATAACATACCTATTGCGCAGCCGCGTACGCCCTCGTGGGCTAAAATCGAGGAGGTTAAACGCGCGCATATACATATACAATATACATACCTATATATATAATATATATACATGCAGACGCGTGAGCGTACGCGCGCACAGATAAGGTAGAGGTATACCTGTAGACGGGATGGAAGTAGTGTTTGTCGCCAAGGGGAAGGGGAGAGACGGAAAACCTTTAAAGCACGTAAAGCTACTACCGCGCATGCCATAACCAACCTACAAAATCTACACCATGGGCGGCGACTAATTTTCTCGGGGCGTTTACCTAAACCGAACGAAATACCACGCCTACGGTACGACCCGTTCTGATCGCGAACAGTTTCGTACAAGGGGAGAGAGAGAATGAGAGATGGAGGAAGAAAGAGAGAGAGAGCGCGAGCGAGGGGCAGGGGAGTTTGTAGTTCTACCGGGGAGGGGGAGGCCAACCAACGACCATCCTGCCGACTGAGGTCAGTCTGCCAGGCACTGGGTCTGTTACGAGGACCGTCTGTCCGCACGTCCGCGCCCGGGTTTTAGCTGACGAATTTTCAGTTCTTCGGAAGCCTCGAACGTGGAAAAAAAGAAAAATATCACGACTTTGAAGAGAAACTATGTAACGAATACAGCGGCGATTGATTCCGTTTATTTAAACATCGATTGCGCATGTTACAATTATCAGGGGGTAACTCGAGAATAACTTCGTTCATTGTCTGCACCCCTTCCGTTTTATCTTCATGTCTTTTATCGTTGTGTCTCGGAGGTGAACCCCGCGATATGTGCCAATCTAGCGAAATTGTGAATAAGTAATATTGTAGGTATGAGTTTGTGCCCATCGAGTTCATATGTGTCTTCAGAATGCGTGATTATGTTTGAAGTAGTGGAAAAGCTGCGGCAGCAGCGAGGCGTTGCTTGCGTTATTTACTACGGGGGTGTTGTACCGCTTACTTCAGCAACGGACTGCACTTGAAAAAATTATCCCCCTCTGTCTCTGTCTATCCCCGTCTCTCGCTGTCTGTATAACATATTTGAGAAAAAATTGTCCGAAGAAACGAAAGAAATACAGAAAAGAAAAAAACGGAAAGAAGAGAAACGATAAAAAGATATAGGGAAATAAAAAACACTAAGTAATTGCTAAATAGAATTAGCTGGGGAGGGAATGTTGCTGGAGTCGCGGACCTTCGCCGGTAGGAAGAGATTAGGACTGACGGCGACTGAGACGCGGGGTAGTGGCGGCGTCGGTGAAGGTGGAGGAGGCGGAGGTGGAGGTGGAGGTGGAGGTGACGGTGGCGGTGATAAAGAAGAATCATCCTGCTCACGCCTGATGCAGGATAAAATGCAGGCCGAGACTACGACTACTACGGTACCTGGTATACCACGATGTAACAGAGACGAAGGAGCCGATGATAGCTCGAGCCCATCACCTAACAGCAGTATACCTGGGATATTGAACAACCTTAATAATAATTGTAATTCTAATCGGCCATGCGCTACGGACTTCAGTATCGCGGCCATTATGGCTAGGAGAGATTCACGCAATCAACAACAACACAATCATAGTAGTAGAAACTCACAGCAACAAGCCGTCGGCGGTGGGAAATTACATCAACACGGTAAGAGGGTGAAACATATCACACTTTCCATTTTGGGATCAGTTTTTAGGGACTCAGATATTTTTTCATCACAGAGAAGTCGAAGTAGAAAAAGCTGTGTAGTCGTTGTGAGGAATTGATGGATTCTGTTTCTTTCGGTCTCTCATAATTGCCCGGAATTCTTCTTTCACCAATTTCCAATATTCTGGGGTTGGGTCGAAGTTCAGAATTTCAAAAGTCCCGACTCACAGTTTTGGAGAAGGTATTTCCCCGAAAGTCTGCACATAGCCGATTCAACAAAACTTTGGAATTCACGCATGTATTCGTTCAATGTTCGATAATTCGGGCTGAATCGATCTTATCGAAACCGATAAGTGGTCAAGTATTAATCGTCTTGAGATGAACTTTTCGGAAAAAAAGTTTCAAACCCCTATCGATTATTTATGTCACATCACGAAGATATCGATTGAAGTAGATAAAATGGGTTTCCGTATAGAGAGGGTCTCGGTTAGAATGAACTACTTTTTGTCTTCTGAAAAATGGACCAAAATTTTTGGATTTTTTGGGCTTTCGAGGGTCTAGACTTTCGGAGTTTTGAGCCGTCTGCATGACGTCTTTCCGGAATTTCAATCTTCTGTACTTCGACGTTTCTGAAAATTCGAAATCGTCTCGAAACGAATTCGGAGTTTCGACGGTTCGGAACTTTCAAAATGCGGAATTTCAACTCAGCCTCAATTTTCTATGTCAAAGTTTCTTCGTCACTATGAGATTCAATGAGGCTGAGTGAAACGGTCCTCCAAAAATCACCTCATAGAATATCACTTCCGTCTCTGTATTACTGTGCATGATTTCTTCACGGTTAAGATTGCAGATTGATCAGCGTAAACAATTACACTCACAATCAGCGGGTAAATAATACGCCTTTCTCATCAATCCCATCAATTAGAAATAAAGTTCCGCCGATCGCTCGTCAAAATGAGTATAATTAGCAAATAGCCCTAATGCACAGTTCGCATTTCTTCCATAAGTCGCTCATTTCATATCTCTTCGTCTATTCGTCGAGGCTAATTGAAACAATCCTAAAAAATAAAAAACGATATGAAAAATACAATTTTATAAGAAACAAAAAAAAAAGGAAAATTTTCACGAATTCCTATGGTTCCTCCGTGAACGATTGAACTTCTCTTGATTCGTATTTTCATCATTTTCTATCTCGCGACGATCGGGCTTTTCTATCACGTTCTCACCGCGTTAAACCTAAAGACTAGTTTCCACAATCAGGATACTAAACCGAGGTATAAACCGCACTCGTCAAATTTTCCCTGTCGGAATTAGATACGTGATCGGGCACTAGCAGCCCGCTGCAGCTGGTTTCGGTTCAATTTGGGTTAGTCAAAGACTCGCATTTGCGAACTGCGAAATATCCGTACAGACTATATAGATACAGATGGCGAAGTATAAATGCGAATTTTGTTTTCGTCTACCCAGCGGGGAGAGTGGCTACAATTTAAAAGTCCGAAAAGCTCGATAGGAATAGTCGCGATACACATGCAGAGTATTTTATTATTCTCGAGCGTACGTACACGCGACGTATAAGCATACGCGTGTATGTGCTCGGGACGTAACCCGGCATGGAAAAGTGTGCAATAAATGGTTATCTCCGGGTGCTGAATATCAAACGAAACCACGAAATTGCGAAGAAATAACTCAGAGATATAAAAGGGATGAATTATCGGTGAAACATGCCGTTATATCATTGCGCACATATCTCAGTTCACTCCGGCTGAATTACGGTGCTGAACTGTTCTCTGTTCCTCACAGACCTCGGATATAAGGTTCTTCCGCTAAACGGCTGAAACAGAACGTCGTAATTGACAATTGTCCATTTTTATTAATTTTTATTTAATTTTTTTCTTTTTGGGTTGGAACCGATCATCGGGAAGACTTCGTGAACGCGTGATACGTTCAAAATCGGAAGAATGATAAGAAAATTTATCTTTACACCTACGCAACGTTATTTGGCGGTGCAGCAACAAAGCTAGGCAACACGCCAAGCCACTTACGATTTATTATACGCCCAGCTATCAATTCGTTTCTCGAATAGGAACCTTTCAACAAATTTGATTCCCACCTGAGAATATGCGTGCGGATAAACACCGCCGAGAAACGAACTAAACGATTCGATTCCAAGTATTAACAGTTTACCAAGATTCGACTCGTAGCTCATTATTCTCGCCGCCGAAATCTTCGCGAAATTTCACAGTCGTTGGACATTTTCAAGTCACGAGACGTGACTTCGATTCAGCTCGATTCAAAGCCTTCGGAAGCTCTTCTTCTTCGGTGAAAAAAATTTCGCATCTCGTTTACTTAATTCGCGTTTAATTGGAACGAGTTAAAAAAATTTGGCAAATAGGGAAAATTTCGATCGATACGAGCCCCCCGATATACGTTACGCCGTGATAAATTTGAAACGCGATACAGGGATAGATCGGGAAATATTTGTGGCAAGGAAAAAGTGGTTTTAATCAATCTTTGCGCGGTCGATATAATGACCGCTTATGCCACCTCGTGTATAGTTGCGCAGTAAACCGTGTAGACCGCAAACCGTAATGGTTATAAGACGCGATCCTCTTACGGGGCGATGCAGGTTTAGAGTTGGACCAGGTGCTAGTCATAAAGACATAAGCGATCGGGATCGGTGCAGGGTAAAGGGAGATATCTAAAGTCTCGAGGCACCCGTATAGCCCGTAGGTGCTAACCAACTACCTACCAGCCGGCCTAACTACTGTTGGAATGATCCCTATCTCCCCCGGCATCGGAAACCCACTGGTTCGTTGTTTACAAAACATTACAATTTACGCGGGGACCAACACGGAAAGCGACCATTAATTTATTAGCCGGTTACTGCGGCAGCTATATACGAGTCCCAAACTTATTTTGGGACCTACTAGACCCGCTAGACCGACTAGACCCAACGTGGAATCGTTCCCTTCCCTTTTCCTTTCCTTTTCCTCTTCCTTATACTCTTCGTCATCTCGTTCCTTCCTATTTCTTCTCACCAGGCAGTTAAGTGAAGTCGTGTGTTTGAATAGCGTGTAGGCTTAATAGATGTAGGTATAGCGAAGGAGAGAGAAAGAGAGAGATACGTGGACAGCTATAGTCCGTAGACCAAGTTTGGTTCCTGGAGGTTCCTAACTGAGTCATTGCTTCGTTAGTTATCTAATCGTTTGGGAGCCGAAAGCCTTTAAAGTTTTAATTTAAAGCCTGACGAAGTAAAATACCGTTTAGTTCCTAATCTTAAATACTATACTCGACGAGTTTAGGCGCGCGCCTCTCTATACAACGATCTGTAATATAAATACTAATTTTTTGAAAATTCGACGATAAGAAACGCTCGATTCTATTCGCAGAAAAAAAAAAAAAACAAATTGAATAAATTTTCTAGATACTGCAATATGGAAATATAATTAATATATTAGATCGTGTATTACAGTCGACTATAATGACTGAAGTATATTTTTAAATACTTGCTCTACCTTGAAGTATAAATCTTGTCACGTGCTCGCATTGAGTAAGTCACGAGGCATTAAGTGGCATGTAAATTTAGACGCCTTAATTAAGCCAATTAGATAGATACATACAATATCTATATATACGTATACATATTGTTATTTTTCGTATTAATTTATTCTCAAAATAGAATACCTGCCTATAAACAATTTTGAACTGCGACGGAGAATCATTTCCAATTAAAAGCTGAGTAATAATTTAACGTATCAATTACAAACGAAATATCCTCCCCCTCACCCCCCCAAAATATATATGAAAGAAAAAAAAAAAAATTACGTCGTCAATTATCGAAGAAATAAAAAATCATTTCACCGAATGTTGTAGACGGTTTGTAAACTCTATTGCCTGAAATCTGAGCGACTAGACGGACAACGAGCTGCTAGCTCCCACGTTAGATTGCGAGAAAGAATTACGAGCGTTATCGAATTATGTGTTGTGAACAGAAAAATTTGTCGTCTAGTCAGATTTTCGCGATATAATATCGAGCGAAAATATTCTCGCGGATGATTATCTTGTCTCAAATTATACTTCGCGGATAATCTTCATCTCTGATGTAGGAATATGACGTGAAAAAATTAATGACTCAATTTCATTTGGCGAATCACATGTTTTCCGCGGTTGTTGATTATTCCTTTAATTTATTTTGTTGGTTTAAAACGTACGGGGATAAGAGGAAAAGGTGGGCACCTGATATTGTGATTGAAAAAAAATAATGTTTAAACTTCTCGGTAAAGATAAGTAATATATATATAATAACCGCCGACAGAAGATGAGTTTTATTAGTCGTCGTAAATCCGCGCTTATACCGCGTGGCGGAAGATTGTTTAATAACTAAATCGACGCCATTTTGTTTCAATATGGCGGTCCACGGTAGGCATCAATAAAAAAATTTTACTACCAGAAAGAGAGAAAAAATCTTGGATAGGTTTTGGGAGAACGAGAGAGAGGGTATCTCGAAAAAGACTTACGACGCGATCGGTAGCTGCTATTTACGAAGATCGTTAATCGTATCTTCCTATATATTATATACGTACGACTGTCAACGTTGCACATAATTACAATTAATTTGAAAACGACTTTTATATCCGATGCTGTATACCTATACTCATATGTTTTCGATCATAAAGTTGAAGACGAACTTCGGCGTTTGTCGGAAACTAAAAATGTCCTAGTCGGTGTGTAGGAAATTCCAAATTAAATAATTAGACTCGTTAATTGCTGTGAACTATCTCCGATCCCGCGTATACCTAATTAACGATTTCAGCTAAACTTTCGGTGAAGTTGATAAAACTTCAATCAGCTTGTTGTAAATCGTTTATATAAACTTTCAGCGAAGTTATTCAGATCGTGATAAATTTATACAACGATTATCTACGGGTCTAGAGTCTGCATATAAATACGTACAAATTAATACGTGCATGTATCTTATAATCCAATCGCTGATTTGTAACCGATTCAAAGGAAAAGGGAAAGGAAAGATTTTTGCATAAACTGTATCGAAAATAGATTCGGAGAATTCGCTCGATTCTGAAATAAATGGGGAGAGAGAAATGACGACTTAAAAATTGCGAGATTTTCGCGGTATATCATCCGTCTCAGAATCTCATTACATATTTTTCGCCACAAGTTTAGATAAAGGAATGAAGAATTGTATAATTTCGGACGGGTATGCGTATCATAGACTCTAAAGTGTGAACGTTGCTCGGCAACACCTCTGGAGTTAATCTAACTGACAAGTGATTGTAAATATACGGATAATACGGAATGATTACATACTAACACGGGAGTCCGACGATTATTTTTTTCTTCTTAAATCGCACGTCGTCGGGTATTAATCATTTATTTAATCCATCAATCACGATCGTCTATGATATTATTATTACAGAAATAATCATCGATTTACCTACGTTGATAATTAGACTCAAAACGAAGGTCTTAGATACAATTTTTGTATTTTTATAATATACACAGTTTCCTTATAAAAGTGGAGACTAGAATAGCGTATTATATGTATATATATGTATGTATAGTCAATTTCTATAAATTGTAATTTATGTAGGTCCATTCGCGTTCGTCTGTCTCCTATCTGTCAACACTCGTCTCCGTAGGAAAGAGTTCCCAACGTTTTTTGACGGAACAATATATATATTTCTCCCCCCCGTGACTACCGTGCGAGAGTAGCTATAGCATAAGAGTTAGCTAGGAGGAAAGACGGCCGCCATTCTTATAAATAGCGTCTTATTTCCTCTTTAAAGAATTCGTGTCGAGGCATCTGCAGCACCAGAAACAGCGCCAGCAACAGCACCACCGCGAGCAGTAGTAGTCTCAGTGCATCTCTGCCTCTGTAGCCACTTCAGAAGCAAAACGCATCAATTAAAATATCATCCCTATATACCGTGTAAACGTCTAGACAAACGGCGTGCGGTTCACTTCCTCGGCTATAGTATCCATAGAATTTAACTTTACATTTGAATAGACCGTATAGATGAATGGATGTTATATTCCTTATCATTGTTATCCGTGAAAAACTTTACTAATTTCACACTTTTCATTATAATGTCTATAGATACGTATGCAACACGTTATCAAAGGTAATTAGAGGCCGGGGGAAACGACGAGGTGTTCGAAGATGTGTGACAAAAAAAAAGAAAAAAAAAAATAGAAAAAAATTGAAAGAATTTAAAAAAAAACAACAAAAAAGGTACAAAGAAGAAAAATGGTAGAGAGACAGTCATGGAGGAAACTCGCGCGAATACTTGGTACACACAAGTACTTTAAGACTGTTTTTCGAAACCACTTGCGAACGTGAAGGCTGTTAATAAGGCCAAACGAGTTGTATGATAAAATAACAAGCTGCGTCGACATCAGATATTTTTTCAGTTATATTAAAATTTATTTCCTTTTTAATCGCGCCGGGGACTGTACAGGTACGTCGTATCCTTCGGAAAAATACGTTATTATTGTTATTGATAAAATTAAATTTCAGAAAATTTGCGTTAAAAATGAAAGAAAAACAAAAACGGTATTGACAAGCGTGAACTTTATTTTCTTCTTTCATTCTGATCAGAAATTTGACGTGAGAGAGAAAATATTCCTCCTAAATATCCTGTATATATATGCAAGAATATCCATCGATGTCGTATCGATCCATTTTCTATCTCCTCGAATTTATTGATCGTCGATTCTTTCAATTTTTATACAAAATTGAAAAATCTTTTTCTTATATCCGACAATTTTACATAAATCGAGATTTTCCTGAGATATGTACGATACCATGTTAATAATTCCTCATTTTCAATAACGCGTCTAATTACCCCCGACAAATTCTCCCGATTTTTTCAAAGACGTTAGACTTTTGTCCGAATAAAAAGCTACTCATTGACAAAGCCTAGATTTGGAAATACTCTCCCTCCGCCCTTTGACGGTGTAGAATTTCTTAAAAGAAATAAAATTTTCCCGTGCCTGATATCAAAAACCACCGAAATATTTGGGTAACGCAAAATTTCGGTATGGGTCTCATATTCGAAACTAAATCGAATCGAGATTGTTTGCGGTTTACGTGAGCGTATCTGAGAGAACTAACGATAGTAATGACTTTGCCGAATGTGTATCTAACCGAAAATTATTCGAAGGATATAATGATTGTAAAATAACAGTGAGAAGTGCAGCAACGTTATATGGGGCTGGTCACTTCGCTCTACTCGCTGTGAAAGAGGTTTTCATTTATTTATTCGTCAGCTTGCGGTTCGCGAATTTGCAAATCGTTGAGAAGAGCGATATGCGATATTGCTTCTGTAGGATTGATTTGTTTGGAACCTGTGAGTTTGAAAATAAATTTGTTCGGAGAAATTACATCTGTCTTACAGCTGCGATATTATGCACTGATATTTCCCGCACAAACCTTGAGCGCACCGTCGAAACAAATCGCCATTTTATATCCCGGAGTTGTACCTTGCAGAATATTGCGAGCTATTCCACTTCGCGTGGTAAAAGTATTTAAAAAAAAATGATTCAGCTCCGTTTTCACAGAAGAAAACGATAAATAATTTGCAAAAAAGAGACACATTCGAGGTCCCTTTATTTTCGGAACAAAATGTTTTGCAAAAATGCACATTTCTCCCGGTTGTATCCACTTTAATACTCATACTTCGAGTTTCGGCTATATTCATACATCGTGGGTTGGTACCTGTCGCGTGAAGCTGCGGCCACAAACAGTGAGCAAAATAAATCTGAAAAAACAAAGATTCAAATTTCTTTTTAACGCAGCAGAAATTTATCATCGTTCTTAATTAATATATACGATACGGATGATCTATGCACGTTTAAAACGACCGCGATTCATTATTTACAAGGTAATATAGTACGGCAATAAATTATCTCGCAATGACTTTACTTTCCAACATTTAAAATGGCAATTGAATTTTTAATCAACACTAAGTACCCATCATTTACCGCACGATGAACGTTCAATCAACACTATAGCCTCTATACCACGAATGCCTACGGGTGGGATGTTTTGTTTTCTATGTCGTTAATACAACATCCTGTTTAAGTAAATTATATAGCCGACTCAGTCTTTTAATTTAATTCCCTCTCCTTTTTTTTTCAATTTTATTATCGCAATCAATGTTTCCTCATGTCCCAATGAGAACTATACCAAATCTACTATTTAGGTACCCAAAGATGACTAAACATCATTTCTTTAATTGTAAAATCATATTATATCTCGGCCACAGTGCAGATTCAGCTACAGGAAAGACCGGGGCAAAATATGGGCAGCTCAAGTAATTCGATTTCGAGTGAAAAAACAGAAAGAAAAATCTCATTTCATTCAGTCATTTTTTTCGTGCAATTTCCGATCTTGGTTCGGTTTATTTTACCTATTAAATTCAATAAGTGAATCTAGCAACGTCACTGTGTTGATTATTCATTCATCTTCGATATTCCAGTCTAAGCAGTTATTACTGTATTCGATTAAAGCACCTCTTGCGTAATTGTTAACGTGTGCATATTCGCAGGATATCTGTATGCATAGGCGTTCGTTAATTCATTCAAGATTCTTGATTGATTCATCTCACAGTTTATCGCGGCTTTGTTAATATGTAAATCATACAACTCACTGCTAGTCGAACTGTACCATCATCGTCATAATTATTGGACAAACAAGTCTCGAGTACTTGTATCGGACAGCTAGAAGAACACTCTGCATATATATAATAGCATTGTAATCGCAAAGGAGACCAACGTTTTATGCCACCTATTTGGACACGTCTCTACGTCTGTCTGTCTTTTTTATGAATCATTCGAGTGAGAAAATGACATCGACACACTTCAGCTATACGGCTAGAGATCCTTTCGTTCATTTCAAATTCGGAGATGATGTTATACTAGAATTATAAGTAAATTTCTTTTTACATTTTATAGAAACTTATCCGGGACATAGAGTTCCAGTTTCGCTTTACAATGGACGAATTATTTTCTCCAAACGCGAAACTTCGCGTCGTGAAATTTATTTTCTTTCACACGAATCGGCTCGCGCGCTGCGTTAATAAAAACGAAAAGACGTGTAAAGAAGTCTCAGACGTCGTTTGATCCTCGAGATATATTATTTCCGTCTTCGTCACGCTTATCTAGGGTTTTGATTAATGTTTCTTGATCACAAAAGACCTCTGGGTACGACTTAATCAAATGACGTTTGACTCGTCTATTCACCGTTGGATCAGACATCGGTATAAAAGACGTGGTACAAGGTAATTCCAACAACTATTCCTCTCGAATTATTTTACCCACGAACAAAGTCTAACTTATAATTTGCCACACCACGTATATATCTATCTATAAGGGTACACGTTTTCTATAACCAAAGAAGCAACTTACACACATGCGGAGAGAGACAGCTTATGTTCTTCGTTTGAACAGTTCTCGTCTATACTTACATATTCGCGATTTAAAATTTCATTGTCAAGTTTCAAAATTTTATCTGACTGCAAAGATTCTTTACGAATTCATTTCCACGGCGTCGAAATGAGCTACAAAAACTCTTAACAGAATTACGATTTTTGGAAAATCGTTTCGCAGAGTTCTTCGCATATAAAGAGTCCGTTCGGACATCATCGTATCGGCCGTGAAAGTCTTTTTGAAAAGCACCTTTCATAGCTTGAAGAGTGACTCCTCTCGTTCCTCCCAAACGAACCATCCGAATAAAAAAATTGATATCGAATTCTGCCGCTAATTCCTGAAGGTTCGAAGTGCAGGGCAATTCGTAGGGTGCTATAAATGAACTTTAAAAAGAGCATCACTTTTTTCAGAGAGAGAACCAAGTGGGTCGGGGGTCTCTAGAGGAAGACCTCCTCCCCCAGATCCTGTCGACACAGAGGATGAACCGGAGAACGACGACGCTGGAAGTACGAGCGGCAAGGCTGCATCTCCGGCGAATCCACTCCTTCAGGAGCGATCGAATTGCGAAGAACTTAGGCATGTCGTATGTCATTTGGAGACCAAGGAACTTTGGGATAAGTTTAATAAGCTGGGCACGGAGATGATCATCACCAAAACGGGACGGTGTGTGTTTCAATTATCTCTCTCTGTATCGCTGGTCCAATTTCAGCGAAATTTATCCCGCTTCTACTTCTCAGCACTCCTAGACTTTTGACCCGATATTGCACAATCTAGAAACCGAGTGGGAGAGGTATAGAAGTTCGAAATCTCGTTGCAGAATAGCTCGATAACTGTAGGACCGATTAGAGCGAATTTTACTGCAGAATCGCGTTTTAGCATGAACCGTAATTCTGTATTTCATTAGGCAATTTTCACCGAGTCGTTTTGGTTTAGCTAATGGTTACCTAATTTCTAACGAGCTTAGTCGACGCGCGAGGATAATTACACAGCGATTTTTTGAGCAATTCAGTTTGCACGACGCTGGAAAGGATTGGGCAGATTTTACCATCTGCAAATAATTTAGTACGAGGTGATCACATATGGTGTGCAGTTTCGCGAAGCTCGATAATTCGGATTCGCGGCGGATGTATGAATTATGCAACTGTGTAGGGTTACTATTGACATGATTAGTAATCGGTGATCGGTAATCGGTGATCGGTAATTACCATGATGTAACACGACTTTCAAATTCTTTGATTCTAATAACCAGTGGGAGCCGTGACTCGCTTTAGAATGTTTTATAATTACATCACGACCGTTACATAGTGACGTACGTAATAACGCTCCATCATAAAAATCAAAGTTACTCGCAAAAAGGAGAGGAAAGAAAAATCGCCGCGAAAATATTTCGCAAAAAAAATTTCGTTTTCAATTAATAATACGATGAATCGACTTCGGTTCTCCAATGTTTCGTAACGAGTAACAGAATTGCGGATAATTGCATGAAATTGGTCGCTGAAATTTCGATTTTTTATTCTATCGAATGGAGAAATGGTTTTCCTGTTTCATCTGCATAAAATTTTTGGACGGTTGCGTCTATTCGCGGATTCGGCCTTTTACAGATTCACTAATTGCGAGCAGTTTTGTTATCTCGCGGAATTCCTTAACCGTTAAAATCTCAGGCGCGTAAGGATTCGCACGTGTACTCGATTGAAACGACGTCGGCGCCATGCCAGAGCGTCCGCGTCGCGACGGAGTCGGTTGGCTCGCGTGTACCGCAGACTCTCATGTAGACTTTTTTTCATTCAACTCTTTCCTCTACTGCATTGCGAGAGAAACTTCTGTAGCGAGTGATCGTTGGCAATTTTACAACTCGAAAGAATTCGCTCGATCTTATATACCTAACGTCTAGGGCTGCGGTAGAAGATAGTTGCAGTCGTTTTCCCCGGTAGGTATTCCTCCCGTTTCATTTTTATTTCTTTCCCAAATGCACGGTTCTGCTACGTGGATAAATACAAATTTTCAAAATGGAAATAGAAATGGAAATGGACGTTTTTCAGAGATTGATGAAAGGGAAGAAAAGTAGAAACTTTGAGGATTAGAAATTTAGTTTTCGGAGTCAAGAATTTGCAAAAACTAGGGTCTGGCATCGGGTAGATTGAAACAGACGTAAGACGATACGTTGAGGGAACAAAGGAGATCATCCGTGCGGGTTACGCGTATCATTTGATTAAAAGTCTCATCCTAGAGGTAGAGAAATAAGATAAAAGTCTAAAGTTGTTTCTGGTCTCAGGTACAGCGTCAGCTCTCGCCTAAACCGTATTCGAACCGATCCCAACGAGGGTCAAACCTTCTTAAATACAAATCTAAGCAACCCCAAGGTTGTCTTGTAGCGGGCAGTACTACCAGCCTCAGAGGCAAACATTAATACCGTGTCGTACCCCCCGCTGTTGAAGCACTAAACCGCGGGGACACCCGCCGATCTTATCTCTCTACCTCCACCTCCAACTCCACAATTTCTACGACCAAAGTCGTCCTCGAGGCTCGGTTTCGAGTTGACTCGGTATGCATTCATCCCGAGCGCGTTAGGGTCGTGAGTAATGCTTTTATTTATCAAAACGTCCTTTGTTAATGAATTGAACGTGGCCACTTCGGATTGGGCGAATGAGTTTAGGGGGATGCTGCTAGCTCTTCTCGCTCGTATTTCTTACGACGGTGGGAAAACTTGCAACAGGGTAAAAAGAGTGGGACAGGTTTTCTGGTAGATTAACTAACGGAGAGGAGAAGAGCTTCGCGACGTCACTGGAGAAGAAGAAGAAGAAGAAGAAGAAGTCAGGATTACGAGCATGGGAAAGAGAAATGGGGGAAACGAGAGCGAGGAGAAGACAGAGAGAAAGGGTGGGCGTATAAGTTGACGGGTAAAGGGAGCGACGACCAGCGTTGCGACGCAGATCTAATTACCGAGGCGCGAGCGGACGCTGCCGAGTGCCACTCTCGCTCTTCCCTTCTCGTAGGGGATCAACGCTTGAGAAACACTGGGACGGGCAATTAGGTGCGCGTCGCCTTATCCTCCCTTTTCCTTTTCCTTTACCTTTTTATCTTTCCGTTTCGCCTTGTCTTTTCCCTATTTAGTTTTTACTCGGTTCGTTAATTTTCCCCGAGATATACACCTTACTTCCGAAACCATCCCCGAAATGCTCCCCGATCGCGTTATTAAATTCTATATATTTCACAAGCTCGGCGCTGGGTTCTGTCGCCCGAAGCCATCAGGGTATAACTAATGGATTCATCGGAGTCAATATATAACAATTTATAACACGTTACGAGGCTACGATCTAACCGCGATTGAGAGGTCGCGTGAAAACCGGCGGGGTGCAACCTAATTTGTTCGGGGTTTCGGCCTCGCGTGATTAAGACATGCTCCATGTATCAAATTCGTACCTAAACACGTTCTCTTACATTTTCGACATGCCACTACCTCACAGAGTCCCAAAAAAATGGGTAAAATAATTATTTTACGCCCCATCTAAAAAAAGAAAGAAAAAAAAAACGGTGGATAAAATGATCGATAAAATTCCAAACAAAATTCGTTTACTTATTTTTCGTCTTATCGCCAAATTCAAAACTACAGAAATTAACATCCTAAGTTCCGCTTCTCGTACAGCCGGATGTTTCCAACCTGTCGCGTGTCCTTCAGTGGTCTAAGAGCCGAGGGTCGATACGCGGTATTAATGGACATCGTCCCTGTAGACAACAAAAGGTACAGATACGCCTATCATAGAAGTTCATGGCTAGTAGCTGGAAAGGCAGATCCGCCGGCACCAGCTCGTCTCTATCTTCACCCCGACTCGCCGTTTACCGGGGAGCAGCTGCGCAAGCAGGTCGTGTCGTTTGAGAAGGTTAAACTGACCAACAACGACTTGGATAAACTCGGTCACGTGAGTGTTCCTTATTTTTTTAAATGGTTTTTGGAATGTTTTTTTTTTGTCTTTTCTTTTTTGAAAACATCGAACATAAATGAATTAATTTTTCATTCCAGCTCGTCCTGAACTCGATGCACAAATATCAGCCCAGAATTCACCTTGTGATAAGACCCGATTCTGGGGCTGGAGGACCCATCATTGACCTCGAACAAGAACCGTATAAAACGTTCGTTTTTCCGGAGGCTATATTTACCGCCGTTACTGCCTACCAAAATCAACTCGTAAGTCGTTTTCCTATAATCTCATTCTTCGATTCGTAGACCATTGACTGTATTTTATATGTGTCTTTGAATATAATAATCAGCCAATTTATATGATCGATTTATTATACGTCTGTGTAACTGGTGCATCGTTAAAAATTAAAAAAATACAATATTTTACGAAGAATTGTGTAGAACCGTTCTGGGAGTAATCAGAACTCTCGTTTGGGAACGGTATTCGTGAAGATGTGGTGCCCCAAATTTTGGGAATCAATTTGTATCGGTAAATGGCTAGGAGAATAATGAAAAAGGAATGAATCGTGGTTTTTATATATTTGATATGTATTTTATGAAAGAATCAAAAATCGGAGATGCACGTTTGTGGCTAGAGTTATACGAAAGAGTAAAACACATCAACTGTATGGTGTGTGACAAGTTCTTCGGGGTGGAGTATGCTTTTTTTATTGTTTTTTCATTTTGTCCGTGTCGTCCGCCTTGATGTTTGCGGTTGAAGTTTCAAATCCCTGGAGAGAAGTGTAAAGATGAATTTGTTTACTTCGGACGTAGCTTAGCCCGTTATATACACGAAACGAGTAAAAACACCCTCGTAGAAACGTAATTATTGTCGGCAGTCAAACTGGGGTCAAGAAATAGAGTTTTGTGTTACAAACTGTCAAAACTTACACCCAAAGTGTGCCTTTAATCTATCTAGATTCCGGACTACTCCTACCAATGGCGTAACTAGGAACCAATTCTCATTAACCCCCGCTCTTACCCAAGTCGCAATTTTTCAAACACACGCAGTTTTAAAAATTATCAATCTCGCAGAAAACTAAGAAAATTAGGTAAGGACGGAAATTTTTGACAAACGACGTGAAATTGACTTCGGAATCTTTTCATAAATGTCATTCGGCCTTTACGCCACTGTCTTTGGCGTTGTTATACGCGTGTAGATCTGGGAAAGAATAATCATCGTCTTACGTGGACCGTTAGAGATGGAACTTTAAGACTGATAAATGAGGCTGGGATTTGAACAAAACTTTAAAAAGTGGGCTGGATATTAGTTATCCGTAAGTCTAACAACGCAGAGAGTCTACTTGGCGCTTGCAGCCTTTCTTTCTTCTTTCTTTACCGTGTACCAATCATTTTCGAATCAGGTTCCTACTGGATTAATGCCTCCTGTAGTCTTACCTCATCTTTGTCAATTAAGGTTAATCTACGAGGTTGAAGGGCTGAAGGTTCCTTTTGAATAACGATAACAGAATTTACCTACGCAAAGGTGAACGCTAACTTTTCATCATCAATTATAATCAATCATACCATAAACGAAACCTTGAAAAAAAAAAACGAAAGCCAAAAAATCCCACAGTTTTCCGCGTTGAATTTTCAATCGACCCTGAAATTCAAAAAATGATTGTAAAAATTGACTTTCATTCAATTTTTGGTCGAAAGTCGTGGAATCAAGCAGTGAAACGCTGCACCCGTATTTGCGGGTTGGCATATAGGTAAGAACTACTTAAGATATTGGAACGATGGTGGAGTGGTTAACGCGAAAGGCATTTAATGGCCAGTTTTGCCCAAGGTGACTAGATCTGCATTATCATATTTCATGGGCGTCGTTTAGAACGCGCGCGCGTGTGGTCCAGGTCGCCGACGTCGCCGCATTCTATGGGCGTCGCGGCGCTCTCGCCGCTTCCTTCCCGCAAACCCCGGAGCCCCGATACTTGCCAAGAGACCTCCGCGCGCGCTGTCCGCACGCGACGCGGCGAGAATCTTTGGAATCTAGTGCACCGCACATCTCTGATCTTGAGAGGTGACAATAGACGAATGGACCTCGCCGCACAGCATACCTACCATGACTATAACCTATGTAACTCTTCTCTCTGTGGCTCAAAGTCTGCTCTTCTTATTTGTATCTTTTTTTTTCTTTTTTTTTTTTATATTCTTCTCTCATTCTTCTCATCTCCTTTTCTCTTCTCTTCTCTTCTTTTCTCTTCGTTTGGGAGGGAGATGATGTAACCAGAAAATACTGGCGCGTGTGCGAGCGGGTGGTCCATGGTTCCCATACTCGCTGTACCAGCGACGACTACGCGACCCGCCCCGCCTAGGTTGTTGATGACGATGATGAGGTGTGAAGAGATCGCTCCGGCAATTACCTCCGGGCTACTATGACTTCTTTTAAATACGTAGGTAGGAGGTACGTTAACTCAACGAGGTATCTCCTTCTTAAATCGTGGCCGAGGTAGCCACACACACACCACTCGTTATCTTATGTTTTCTAAAAGTTCATCCTTTCCCCAGATAAATATACCTCTCAAGATTTGATAAGAAATGATTAATTTTTTTAATTTTTTTTTGCGACGATCAGTTCTACCCTCGTAACCTCGTGCGTCTAAAACTCCGCGTCATTTGGAAACGTCGTGTTAGTTTTTCACGAGCTCCGCAAGGCTTGAAGACTTCTTTTCGGTACATCGAGATCGGTGGTTCCTGTCCCCCTTGGTTTCACCCTCGTCTCCCGTTTAACAGGATTTTTTTGCTCCGAACCAACTTCCCGTATGAGAGGAGAATCGTCAGTCGGACCAGAGCCTACGGCGGACGTATGCGTCGCGCTAGCATGCATCCCCGTACTGCATCGTCTAAGTCGTTTCACTTTTTGCCGTCTTCTGACTTTAGTCCTCGTAATGACCTTACGAGCGTTTCACATCAGCCATCTCTCTCGCTCACACGTCATAATTCATAAGTTAACTGCCCCTTCCCTCCTTTCTTTCATGCCTCGAACTTCAATATTTGGCTCTCTCTTCCTCTAACCATTCTTAAGACACCCTGTCATCAAACTGACTGACGTTGCACCGCCATCTCAACGGAGTTCTTTTAAACCGACTTGTGATCCTCAGACGTCGTCGTTTCTTGCCCTTTATTCATTATATACTTCTTATATATCACGGAGGGAAGTGAATTGTCAAAATCACGTATATACCTATGTATAGGCCGTGTAGGGACGATGTGCCGCCGCGAATCTCCCCCTAACGCTAGATTTTTATTCCCTCGGATTACGCGTGTTCCTCGAGATAATTTTGGGACTTGAGCATTTCGCCGAATTATGTGTATGAAATATTTTATCTTTTCTAATTTAGCTTATTTATTTTTTATGCGAAGTTCCTCGTTTCAAACTAATTATGGATTCAGCTGCAAGTGGCGCTGTTTTTTAGATATTTTAATCGCGACCATTTTTTGGATTGAAACCGTATATTTTTTTCTTCGACGATGGACAATGTTTTCGATTTACTTCACCCCGTTCGTCAGATTATATCAAAGAAGTTTCGGAATTGGCTCCTGAAAAATTCCCTTAGATCAAAATTTGCAAAAGCATCGTGAATTTTGAGCCGGGTTTTAAATTGCACTATTCGAATCCGTCAGATTCGTAGTTAGTATAAACTGAGAGATTTTCGGGAATCCAGTTTCGCAAGAATCGCACGAAATTTTCTGAATTTCCTATCCTCCGCTGTACGAATCTCACAAATTAGATATACAAGCCTAAGTTTCGAAACTTCAAAGTCTACAGATCTTGGATCCCAAATGGTACTAATCGATCGAATTTTCGAGCAAAAATTTTACACTGATGCATGAGATTGAAATTTATCAATTTAAAAATGTTCAAAATATTTCTAAGGGTTATCGTGTTTTTTTTTTAAACAAATTTAGTAGCAGAAAAACTCCTTTTCCACTCTTCTGATTATCGTAAACGAAGCGTAATGGTTCGTCTGTTAAACCGGCAACTATAAAATCCCTCGAGGATCGGTCGAGTCAGACTCACTTAGGAGCTTTGTGAAAAAAGTAATTGGCCTGCAGTAATTGTTGTTACTGGATTTTGCCTGGATTTTATTTTCGTTATTTTCACATGTAAAACCATTTGAACCGTTGCAAGAATAAAACTCCTTTCCATTTTCGCGTGTCTTCTAGCCACTCGCGATTTAACAATTAAGATCTGCAGCTGGCAGCTGGTTTGACGCTACGTATTGTAGTCTAAGTTATTTGTAAATTTCGTCTATAGATATCTAAGGTGCCGGTTAGGAGTTCCAAATTTCGAAAGTTCGAACGGCCCTAATTCCGAATTCGTTTAAAACGATTTCGGATTTTCAAAAACTTCGAAATTTGGAACATTAGGATTCCGAAAATTCCGGTCTACTTCTCAGGATGTGAAGACAAAAAATAGTTCATTCTGATCGAGACCCTCTTTACGGAAACCCATATTATGATTATTTACTTCGATCGATAACTTCGATGTCGTGAATAATTGATAGGATTTTGAAACGTTTTTTTTCCAAAAAGTACATCTCTAGAAGGCCAATTTGACCACTTATTGATTTCGATAGGATCAATACAGCCTGAGTTATTGGATGCTGAACGAATACATGCGTGAATTTCAAGTCTCGGAGGTTTGGCCAATTTCGGATCTTCAGCTTTCGGAATTTTTAACCTCCGGTTTTATTCGTTTCAAAGTTTTTTGAATCAGCTATGTAGACTTTCGGGAAAATACCCTTTCTAAAAAGTGTAAACGGGAAATTTTCAGATTCGGATTTTTTACCGCTCGGGACTTTTAAAATTCGCAACTTCAACCCATACATAAGTAGGAGAATCACTAAAATCATGCCACGCGAAGAACATTTGTCAGAACGAATTTTTCTCCGGGAAATCCTCATTTGGAATCAACGAAGAACGGATGATTAAAAGATTCGATAAAATCCAAAATAAATTTTCCTCCCGTGGCATGATTTTGATCATTTTTCAATTTCGCTAGAAAGGCAGAAGTAGGTACGGCATCCCTTTAAAAATGACCGGAAGAATCTGAGATTGAATAAAAGGCTGAGATTTCAGAGCCAAAATTTGTGCCTCGATTATAATTACGGGGTTTAAAAATTGTCTTAAGTTTACGGACATAAATCCGCCTCGTTACGGAACAGAGATAAATTGATTTTGAATGAAATTAAATGGGAAGGGTAGGTACGACGTAATTTGCATCCGCTTGTCGTTATTTTTTACCTCAAGGAACGCAGAAAAAAAAAAAGAACAAAAAGAACAAATGACCTGTAAAATCGATGTTAGATTACCATAGGAACGCGGACGCTTGTACTTCCAGACAACAAGTGAGATAAATGAGACCTGCGACAAGCGACGCCCAATTTTGACATTTATTTTTTACCAGGCACTTGGTTCCACTTCCGGAAACCGCGTCAAATCCAACGAGACTAATGATTTCACGAATAGGTACTTTGTCACGAGTACGTGCGTACCTCGATCTTCAATCCCTGATAATCGTTCGGTGATCATTATTACCTAGGCGTATATTTGCGAGATAATGAAATTTGAATAAATTCTAATCTTTCGATAATTAATAATCGATGTAATAACGAAGTATGGGATAGGTAGGACGTCGTTAGCGATATAAGGGAAATTTCGCTCGCTTCTGGCTTCCCTCTCCTTCGGTTTACGTGGCATAGTAAGCGTAGGTGGGGGTCAAAGAAGGAGGCGATGGTTTTAGTGGCTGCAGGCGTCGCCGTCGGCGGCTGAGCGAAAGAAAACATAAATAATCGGGCTCAAATGAGACAGCAGCTCGAAGCCACACACGGCGGCATCAGCGTCGGTGGCGTCGGCGTTAGCTCGACTCCCTTTGCAAGATACGAAAAGACGGTCACCGAGCTACGATGTATAATGACTCACGTAGCTTTAGTTCGAGCTCAAACTTCTCACCGCGACGCTCTCTTCAATGAGTGTATCTCTATTAAATATATAAATAGATATATATGTATGTTTGTCTTGTACACGCATCTAGACGTACGTGCAAAAGATTTCGAGGCTCTTATTATCCACGTTACAACTTCATTTCACGAAAGATCTCGTTTCATAGCCGCGTTGATGATATGATCAACCAAATTCGTTATTTCACTCCATAATCGGTAATCCATCGTCATTTTTATCTTCGTCTTTCATCTATCGATGGATCCTATGCGAGAAAAGAAAGAAGACCTCGATGTCGCCGGTTTTTATTGTTTTTTTTTTTTTTAATAAGATACGTCACATCGGGTAGTCTTATGATTTGACACAGTTCTCGGGATATTTAAACCGGAGCTAATCCCCGAAAGTAAAATAAAGGATACTCGAATAGCTCGCGGAACGAGCTAGGAGGAAAAAATTTCTCTTCATTCTCGTTTTCGTTTGCTATTAATTTTATTGATATAATCGATTCAACGATCACGTACAATTAATTCCACGACTTTAGTCTAGTTTCTGTGGAAAAATTTGAATCTCTGTACTCACCTCTTCTTCTTACGAGGGTTTCTGACTGGACAGGTTCGATTACGTTACTTCCGTACAGCTTTATTTATTAGCATCGTAACTGGGAGTTAGTCAAGGTAATTAATCGCTAATTACACGTGTAGGTACATAACGGTATAAAAATGAGGAGAACAAGTACGAATAAACTCCTGCAGCTCTGGTAAAAATTGACACAATCATTGACACTTGGGATTACCCTGTTTGATTTATTTCGTCACATAACTAGGCCGTATAAAAATATTCGATAGATTTCTTGGAACTGAAATTCCTGTGGTAAAAATTTAATAAATATTTAAAAAATTTATTTCAATATTATGGAAACGTTCGTCCTTCCCGAATTAGACGTATACGGGAATATCGTTTCCTGTGCTGCTAATTCAGTAGGATATACATATATGCAGTAGCGGCAGAATTAGCGTGGAAATGCGAAATCGTAAAGTGTCGACGAGCCAGCGTAGAAGCGGTCCAGATGTTCGGCTAATGATGTCAGCGGAATCGTTACCCAGACCCAGAAGACGACCCGGACGAAAGGAAAGAGTCTTATTACCCTGGCTAAGGCTTCGGTCGCTCGCCCTCCTCCCTATGACCCGGTCGAACGACGGGGCACTGCACGTGGTGCTGGGTGCTAGTGCTGGTGCTTGTGCCGGTGCTAGTGCTGGTGCTTGTGCACACCGTGCCGCGCGAACACCCAGTCTAATTGGACCACCCACTCGTTTCACTTCGCTATACTTCACTTTGCCACACTATACCCTTCAAGGCGATCATTTTTCTCTTTCTATTTCTATTTCTCGCTCTTTTCCGTTGCTTGTTCTCTCGCCGTTTCTACTCCGGGTGTATTCATGGTGGCACTTCGTGCAGTTTGACAACGTTTAAATAAACCAATTTGGTGAAGAGCCTTTTTTGAAAAGCTTCAAAACGTACGTAGGACGCAAACGATTAAGGAAAATGGAATTGTACATGTGCACTTGGATACTATGTATCGTATGTGCGCCGCAGAGTCCGCACTTTGGCTTTTCACGGTTGAGTGACACTTTGAGGAAGTATTATAGCCGGCGCGACGCTCGTTCTACGAAGCCACGTAGAAGTTTAGCATGATCGATGAAATCTTTTAACGTTGCACTTCGCGGATTGGTTCGAGGAAGATTTTTTCAAGGCGAAAGTTGGCGATGAAATTTTGCGAATTAGTACCAAGACGCGTACTTTTTTTTTCGTGTTTAGAAACCATACGGGGTTTTCGACATTTTTTTTAACGGGTAATTTGAGAGAATTTAAACCTCGCTAATACCGATTAGCGTCAGGTTCGTTGTACGTAAAAGTTGAACCTTTGGCGGTAAAATCGTCGACAGAGATCGGAAGACCTCAGACAAACGACCACCGTGTCGCCCTAGCTAATACCAGTCGACACCTGGGCGCGCGGGCGACACGCGTGGCTCTTTTTCAACCCAGAAGGATAAGCGTTACTCGATTGACCAGGGATGAACCTGGACGGAACGAAAGGAGACAGAAGATAGAAGGGTAGCCAGGAAAGTGCTGAATATCTCAGGTGTCGTTGGGCTCCGGTTATTCTTTTTTCTTCGTTAATTAAATATGTCGAATTAGGGCTGGAAGAGAATTAATTATGTCATGGTTCTGACTTATGACTAATCAGACATGGAGAGGCGCGGTTGAAGTTGCAAATTTTCTGAGTTCAGAACGGCAGAAATACTACGTAGACTTTCAGGGAAACACTCTTTCCCAAAACTGTCAATTGATAATATTCAAATTCGGAATTCTTACCGTTCGGGGCCTTCAAAATTTGGAACTTCAATCTTAGAAATCAGCTTAGAAATATTCGGACATCGTTAAAACCAAAGGGGATCAAAGGTCTACCGAAATTGATGAGAGAGAACTACTCTTCAATATTGTTATCTTCTTATTACAGATAACGAAGTTGAAGATCGACAGCAATCCCTTTGCTAAGGGTTTCAGGGACTCGTCACGATTGACCGAATTCGAGAGGTGAGTAGATACCAGTAACTCCTCAAGTCTCGTGGCCTCATTGATTGAGATACTTAATGAGGGCAGTTAGCGGTCCCAAATTATTGAGTCAGGCAATCATACTTCAATGTATACACTCGATATCCATTTGGTAATCGAGTTTTCTCGACTTAATCTTCAGCACGAAAAGATAGCAGCAGAATAATCGAACTAGCTCTTCAAATTACACGCGTTTTAGGTTCCAAATGCTTCTCTGATTTTCACGAATATTTTTCATTCATTTTTAATTCTTAATTGGATGTTTAACTACCAAACGAAGTGAAACAGTCTTCCATGTGAAAACACCCAAAAAGAGAGGTCTGTGAGCGTAGAACAAATGCACTCTATTTTGTGATTGAAATTAATTATGCAGCTCGAACTTCTTCACGGCAAAGAAGTAGCGGTCTCAATTCCGCAGAATCGTTAAGCCCCTATCACGGAATGCAATAAATGAGGAAAAGGGATAACGAGCTCGTATTATTCTCCAATCGGAAATAACTCTTGCAAGTCCCTAAAGTCGAAGTCGCTCGTGACCGCAGAATAAATTTGCTTCGGTTTCCAGTGCGCGAAACTTTGGGATCAACGCGATTTTAGATTTTAGATCTGGTCTTATCCTCACATTTCATTTTTCTATCGATTTTTTCCCCGTACGAGCAAACGGCTTATCAGCATTATACAGCAGATCTTCTCCATACGACCGTGGACCATAAGTTCTCGCGTTGTCAACCAACTACCTCTCTAGACGTTGATTAATAAAAGTAACGAGTGCCCATCGAAAGCCATTGAATTCCTTCGAACCCCGTTGTCTATCTCTGTACGTAAAAAGGATCTGAATATCTCGACGACAAAAGGACTCTCTTCGTCAAAAACTGGGTATTAGATGATCGATTTCTTGAAGATAGATGTGAAAATTAATTTGCAGAGAGACGATGGAGTCGATGTTAGCCGAACAGCAGTACCTTCGTTCTCCCCTTCGCCTTTCATATGAAATGGAACAGCTCCAAGCTGGAACAACCAGTAATCTAAGTCTCGAAGAAAAAGCTCTTCTAGCTGCTCGATCTCAACTATTTCTCCGCGCTGCTGCTGCTGCCGCCGTAGGTCCTTACGCTCCCCTGGTTAATCCAGCGTTAATGTATTCTGGAGCCGCTGCCGCAGCCTCGTCCAGTCATCATCAACAGCAACAGCAACAACAGCAACAACAACAACAACAACAGCTCGGTCAGTTATGGTGGGCATCGTCAATTGGGCCAACTCTCTTCGCAGCGGCACATCATCATCAGCAACAACAGCTAGCCGCTTCTAATGCTCAGCAATCGTCAGCTGGACCAGCGGCACCTAGACCATTGTACCCGTCCGCCCTAGCTTTGGCGCATCATCGTTTTTCGCCTTATCATACCTCGGCTAATCCTGGAGTTCCTGTTACTTCTTCAGCACCTTCACCTTCCCCTTCCAGAAGAGCTACGCCATCCCCGACTGATAGTCTTTGTCGCGAGGCTCAGGATCTTTCACCGTCGTAGTCGGCCGCCTTAATTTTTATTGGCAAAAATTTCCCCGTCTGTTTGCTACCGGTTCCGTGATGATGAATCCGGCTCTGAATTGGTTGTCCGATTTTTCGACCTTTCTTCGACTGTGTTATCCGGTAAGTTTGACATTCAAGGAGCTGGTTATATAGTGTAAATAAATTCTGAACGGGGATCGAAAGAACTGGGAAATTTCACCCTGGACACGTACTTTTGACGAGAAGCTAAGAGCTGCCCCCGGAAATTTTATCTTTCGGTGATATCATCGTGGGTTACTATTGTATATATTATTGATAGGTTATCTGCCTCTAGTACTGTAATATATAAGCTGTATATTTCGTATCACGATTTATCGTTATTGTTATTTATGTTTTAACGCGGCTCGCTTGAATTTTTATTGTTTAAAAAGTACAGAATACGTATTGAACCGTGGAGTTATTTGAATATGATTAAGCAAGAAAGATGATCAAGGAATCGCACGTATATATTTTCATTTTTAAATAATCTTATTTCGAATCTGAAACATCATCGATTCGATAAAAATAAATACGAAAATAAAATCCGAAACTCATTTGCCGTGCAGAAAATATTACAGCCGTGTATAGGTACCGATTCTCACGATCGTTCCTCCTTTTTTAAAACCATAATTTAAAAATAAAGGGGTTGGCCTCGGAAGTTATTGCCTCCGCGTGTCGGACGAAGTTTAATTATCTCTTATAATTAATGACAACTCTAGTGACCGTAAAAAGCAATATTAGACGAACGGCTGCTGGGGCACGTGGAGACGCTTCGTAATTCATGTATTATAATTATCCACCGAATATCAGATTCTTTTATCAATATTTCGCGTTTTATGGGATACATATAATGTGAAATAAAATTATCCGTCACCTGAATTGAACAATTTTCCTAAAACTGTATAAATCGCATGGGTTTTATCGTTCTAACAACAAAGTACAGCAATTAAAAATTTTCATTACTTCATATCGGGGATGATAACATTGTCAATTAATTTACACGTATTTAGTATACCGGAGATTCGACTGCCACTCTGTCTGTGAAATGAAAAAATTACTTCTTACTTTAACCAGGTATTGGTTTAAAGAAATTTCCGAACGATAGATCATAGGCGTTTCATTTTATGGTCCCTCTCTGTTATCACAGGCTCGGTTAATCAATGCCTCGAATAATTTATTAAAGACGATTATTATTAGTTTCTGCATTTTATTTTTCATCACTTTTCAGGAATTACGTTATAATGCGACGAGGGACTTTTAACGAATAATATGTAAATGAACGATAAACACGTGCAGTAAAAATGTATTTTGTACTGTTTTTACAATTAGCCAATAATTATTATTGCTACCACGATTAGTATTAGCATAGAATGTTATATTGTTAACGCTTGTGTTGTGAAAACGCATACCTATCGCCGTGCAAGTTTTCCCTTGTAAATATACCCAATAAACTCTTGTACTGAACATCGTACTCAATATGTTTATTAAAAGTAACAAAAAAAAAAAATTAATAAAAAAACCTTAGTAGGTTTTCACACGAACGTAACCCATTCCGTTTCCAGTTTCCTTTTTACCTAATTTCCACTCAATTATCGAAATAAAGATGTTTAAGCCACCGCGAATGCGTGAAATCTTCAGGAATACTCTGAAATTTGCGTAGAATATCTTGGCCCTTTGTGATACCCGAATTTCGCGAAATCTGGACTTTTAGAGACACTTCGAAATAATACGGGAATCGAGTATCTAATCTCATTGCAATTTGACAACGAAAATTGTACTTTGCGTAGCCAGAGATCAAGATGCATATATGTAACTCCTTTTCGCGTTGAAAGGAACGAAAAAATTTGACGTTTATCCTGACCACTTCGGATTCTCGCAATTTTCTTTACAGCTAAAGTGGTACTCGAGATTTTTTATATCTAGGTTGCCAAAATTTTGACTTTCTATATCTCCCAGTTGTCCAGTTTCATTGTCACTTTCACAATGAGTTTGATAAGTGAATAAATGAACTCGATCGATTCTGACGAATGTTTTAATTCGAAGAAACAATTAAAAATTGTAAATAATTTTTATCTACACGATTAGTAGGTAAAACTGTATCGATGCCTCAGCAATAAATGAACGGATACAGCAATGATCGATTGCTTCGTTATTCTACACTTTTTCCTATTTCCGTCTAAGTACTTGTTTCAGCGAACATATAGGCCAGACCAGAATCGCCATATGACACACAGAAAAGGGTAAGAAATATGAACATGTGACTTTTCAGCTGATTTGGAAAGCGTAGGTTTGCTTTATCTCGTTACATCGTATATAACTCGCCAATTTCTAAACTACCCCCATATTCCATGTATGCTTGTCCAAGCGGCCTAAAAACTACTCCTATTCGTGTCCCGTTTCCCAATTCGAACCGATTCCCAGTTCCCGTTTCAGCCCGATTTCCGGCAAATGGGAATGTGGCTACAGTTCAATCGGAATCAAGGTACTGTACGTTGCTGCGATACGAATAATCGCAGCATCGCAGTCCAGTGTAAACATTGCAGTCTAATCAGTTGAAGAAGATGCTGATCCAAAATAGGATTTGATAGCATGGGGTTACGGGTACGGATAAATGAAAAGGAGTTTATGTAGGTAGGGGAAGTTCGGGTATCCTCGGATACTTGAAGTACGCAACGATAGAGTAAAGAGCGTAAACAAAGCGCCCGTGTCAAGGTGTCCGTAGTGCGTAGACACAAATTTATGAGTCAGTATTGGCGTGAGCGCTAACCGGGTAAGATGTGCTTGTGAAGTTTGTCACCGCGGAGATTTTTCGTGGGCGTTCATTAGACTTCGGAGAAGGTTTTCAGGGAGAAAACGTGAGTATTATTACCAAACTTGTTAATTGTATTATAGGCCATTGCGTATACTCTGCGTTCATAACTGTTTTCGGTTGATTATGTTTATAATTCGATGATTATTATTAAAAATATGGGATACGGGTTATCGGGTAGCCCCGGACGCAAGTCTGTCGGGTATCCCCGGACAGTCTTTATGTTTGGAATATGAGAAACCGTCGGTTTAGCGTTGTCGATAGAAATTGAAAAGATGTTCAGAAAAATAACAGAAATGAACTAAGAACGTCAAAAGACTCAAACCCGTCCCCATGAAGATCGTCATGAAGCTACGGAATGCATCATGTGTGGGGAAACCTTCGAAGAAGATTGCGTTCAATGTCGAAAATGCAGCGATTGGGCTCACGAAGCCTGTGTCGACATTGAATCGTCGAATATCTATCGGCATTGCGACGTTCGTGAGGCCAGAGAACGGTTAAATCGTCGTTAAAATGTGTGTCCGGGGCTACCCGAACTTCCCCTACTGATAAATTGCGTGCAATTTATTTTTTCATTTGGCGATTGCTATTTACTCAACAAAAGTGGTGAATTTATTTAACAAGACCTTCCAACTTCTTGTTTTCGTTGATTCACCAGCCTGTCTCTTCGACTGTCTTATAAATCATAGAACGCTGCTCGGCGATGCGTTTTTATCGTCAGGTCCAGCTAGTTTAGGAAAAAAAGATTCAATCGAATGAACCGTTATGTAAAAATGCGTGAATTGAATTGGCTGAAAATTTTCATTCCAATTTATTTCAATGATAAGATAAACCTGAGTCGAATTACATCGATGTCAAAAATTGAGTAATAGCGAGGCCGTAATTAGTGATAAAAGCGAATTCATCGGATTCGAAGTGTTGAATAAAATTGATCGGTCGATCGATCGCGCAATGCTCCTTATAAATATACATTCGACCTTTGACACTGACAATAATTATAGTTAGAGAGTGTGAGTCGAAGCCCATAGAGGCGTTTTAGTTCGGTTCGTCGATTAGATGAAAAAGAAAGTAAAAATCGTTCGTTTCTCGGCGACTACGACGGTGTAATTCCAGGGTGAAAATGGGTCGAAGATGAGCTGGAACGAAGACCGCGTACTTTAGTGAGAACCCATCCATCATCCCCAGGGCTGGTGGCTGAAGAGCCGACGGCTCCATGGGCACTAAATGCCCCCATTACCGACAGGATCCCAATTCCCATAAACCCATCTATATTATAATTTGCTAAATGCGCGTTCTGACCTCCGATTATTATTATTTTTTTTCATCCGATCGACGATCCTATTTCTTTTCAAAGATTTGCTTGCGTCTCTCAAAAAAAGCGGAAAAGAAACAAAAAAAAAACGACGCGACACACGCGACGTAAATTAAAATCCCAATTCCAATTTCAATTTCATTATATACTCTTTCGAGTCGACGAACTTTTTTATGTATAAAAAAAAAGAAAAAAAAAGATCGTCGCCTAATTGATGCATCGTTAAATCGTTTCTGCTCTCACAATGACGGGCATATGGTTCTCGAGGTAGATATAGGGTTGTTTTCAGTCTTCAATTGCTCACTACTATACACTCGCGTATTCTCATGGGAAAACAAGACATTAGACCAGCAAAAAGCACACTCTAATTTGTCCCTGCACGATTCGAGAAGGGCGATGCTGTAATGGTAATGGCTTCATGTATAGGTTCACCCCAGCAGCGATCGGTGTTGCCTCTCAAGTGGGCATTGACAAGCTTGTTTCGAGCATTATTGCACCATGGGGTGTTTAAGAACTTTTCTATTTTCATTGGATCGGTTGAAAATAGAGGCGAGAACGGAGCTATGTTGCATAGAGTTTGTATATGATTAGAAATATTAAAATTTTGGATAATCACAATGTTTCTATATCGCAGAGATTTTTCTCGTCGAAATTTTATGATGGATTCGTTTGACGGTTCCTCGAGTATGTCTGAGGTCTGTTTGTGTTGTAGAAATGTTTGTTTTTATAATCAGAAGCGATAAAATTTTAGCAATAAAGATCTTACTTTAATCCCACGTAAAAATCCATCGAGGCATACGCTCGCCGAGTGCCAAAGTTTAAAAATAGTCTCTCGATTCTTGAAATCGAGAGATTTTATGGCAACAGATACGTACACGTACGGTTCGCGATTAAACGAACAGGTTTCTAGTCTGCGAAGTGTAAAATAGCAGACAGTATGGTACCGTAATTATTTGGCGATTTCCATATTCGACGAAGTCGCTGCAGGACAAAAATAGTCACGGTCGATCTTCGACCTCGTACCGCGGCTTGCAGAATTGAAAAAATCCTTTATTAGGGTATTTATAGGTATGTGATGAGACTGTGAAATAAAGACGATCAAAATCCTCGTGGAAATTTTATATAGTCCGAGTAAAATCGTTGAGTGAATTTACGTAGACAGAAATTTGAGCGGGACGTCTTTTTAAAATTGATGTGATTCCGATGTAGAAATTCGGGTTTTTGTATATTTTGGAAATATATCCGAATCCGCGAATTCGCAGAGTATTCAAAATCTGCACTTTGTTGCAAAGTATCGGATTCGGAAGCGGAAAGTTTCTCGACGCTGCAAAATATCGATGAATCTGTGTTCCGTAAAAAGTCGGGACAAAACTGTAGGAATCGAATTTGAGCACACATGATCGGCTATAAAATTCGTATTTATATGAATGAAAAATGTTTAAAAAAATACACGTACGGTATGATTATAAATTCGCAATATTAGCGAACACGGGATGTTCGCGCAAAGTAAAGAGAAGCGATTACTTGAACAAAGCTTTGAGATCGTGAGGTGTGATTTTCGCCGGTCAGGTTGGCACGTAAGAAATGTTTAAAAAAAGCATTGTTAGTCTTGTGAATTAGCGTAGTTTTAATGCGAAATGAAGGCATTATAAACCCATTAAGATAGCCGCTACCTCGCGTGCGAGAATTCCTTTATCTCTATTTCTGACTCTCTCATATATATATATATATACCGATGCATACACACTCCTTACGTATTTGAATACACAAAACATCAACGGCTGTAAGAAAGGGGAGCCGCTATCTTTTTCCGCCACATATATAAATATATACATATATATACATAAAATATATATATCTATATATTCTATTCCGTATACTCGTACGTATACTAGGTTGGAAACAGGCGGCTATATACTGCAGCAGGGCAGCGTTAAAGTAAGGGCTAATAACAACTTGGTTAACTGATGTGTGCGCGCAACTCGCAGGATCTATGCTCATCCAGCGTGTCTGTTAAATCGTTAATTACCCCGCGAACGAGAGAGGCGAGTGATCCGGGGCCGGCGGCAAACTGACCGCTAGCCGACGCGACGTCAGCCGACGCCGTACTGCACCTACCTATATAACGCGAAACGCCTACTTCCGGCGATGCTTTTGCGTGCTTTGAATCGGTAGGTAAGAAATGCAGTATTCGCCGAGGCGTGTATATATGCAATTGGAGACTTAGGATGCTCCGTGCCATCGTGGTACAGATTTTTAGCGAAGTATTCTTCTCCTTAACTCTCGGAATCTCGAAAGTCTCGGAGTCTCTGCTGTACCCAGCATCTGTAGGATACACAGTATCGTACATTCCGACGTAGGTATATGCATCGTGCCCTCGCTGATCTTAGAGAAGCTGTATTCACAGCCAGTGCTAATTACGAGTGGAGAGAATTTCTTTTCACCCCGAGACGAGAGGTGCTTTCCGCGAACGTGCCAACGAGTCAATGATCCGATGAAATCGACGAGAAGACACGCGATCGCTCTTCGAGGATACACCGACGACTCTTATTCGCGCCGTTTTTTTTCCTTTTCTTTTTTTTTTTACGGGTTATAAAATGCTTCTACCTTTGTGGTAGCCTTTGTGGTTTGCCTCATCTTCTGAAACTGATCGTCAGCGAGAAGAGAACTCCGTTTACACAAAATTATTATGGGAAAGGATATCAAGGTTGAAAAAATTTTATATATATGTTTAATGATCATGGTATCGTTAGCTATTTTTCCGAGACATATGTTTGCGAATTACAAAATTTTGCCGAATCGGAGAGATTTTAGTAAACCGAAAATCCCAGTGATAGTCTTCTTCTTTTTGTATTTTTTTTTTTCTCTGGTGAGGTAAAATAATGCCAATCCTGATAGATATGTTCGTAGTCATATATCTAGTTGTATGTATGAGTATAAGCCATTAGCACTGCTTCGAAAATAACAAAGTTAGCTTAAATGTAACGTGGAAGCTTGTCGAGAAGGATTTATGTCCTACTGCAGCAAACGAGGAAATTAAGTGCGGTGCAGAGGTGTAAGCAGTTCTGTTGCAGAATACGGAATGGCGAGTGTAAAGCTGCAAGATCAGTGGATATGCATTAATTTTAGTTAAACAAAAAACGAACAATTATTCATATTTATCATGCCAAGTAGTAAACGTGCTGCGAAAATTACGATCTTGCAGAATTCTAACTACCTGAGAAATAATGTGCATACATATTTTCAGAATCGTATATAAATTTCTTCAATTTATCTTGAAAATTCACCGCAAATCCGATTCTGCACACGTAAAGTTTTTTTTTTTTTTTTTAAGTTTTTTCAAACTTACAAACTCAGTGGGTGGGCTTTCTTTGACTCTTTATTATATAATAATCTTCGGTCATTTTTTTGTGGGGTATATATACTTTAAACTGAAGAGTACAGATGTCGAGGCTGCGAAGCACGCATGCCGTTTCAAATTCGCGAAAATCAATAGGCGATGGATGTGTAATACAGACTGAAATCCGGTCTCGGTTCGATAAGCCGATCGTATAAAATTTCAAGTCGATACTCAAAGCTTGCCTAACGCCATCCACAGTGTCTTCAAGGCTCCATGGATCGAGCAAGTACTTCGTTCTCGAATTTTTTTATTTTTTTTCATTCAATTCTTTGTCGCATTCAATAATCGCTTTCAGCTGATTAACGATTCCTTTCGGATTACTGGGCGTAGAGTTCTGCCCCTTATCTGACACGAGTATCATCTTACTTGTATCACACTTCTCAAATCCTAATCGCTTAGTAATTGGCGAAATAGGAACAGAACCGTGCACCACCGAGTGGAACTGGAACTTCTAAGTACGTATACTTACGTTCGATTACATATCGCACAGCTGACTTGGCTCAACTGTAAATGGGGATTAAGGAACACGCGGGAGGTCGTGCACGCGAATGAATGAGAGAACTTCGTCGAGGCCAGCTACTCGACTCCCCCAGGATTCGGGTTACTCTTGTGCTTTCAAGAGACGAGGTGATTTTCAGCCAGCGTTTAATCGGGGAGAAAAAAGGTTCGCTGTTCCGATGCTGATTACGTATTTCGCCACAATGGCAAAGAGTGAAATTTCGCGACCTTTTTTCATCCCCGATTCAAACGGAAACATAGAGCCTCAATCATCTCGGTGCTATTTTTACCGCTGGATTATTTTCCTCCGAATCTTGATTCAATTTTACCTCGATACATGAATTAGCAAAATTACACCGTGACGTTACCGCGATTTGTGCTCTCTTAGTTGCAGATAGGAAATAAGGTTGCATTACCGTGAATTCGGTAGTAGAGAAATTGCTTCGGAAGACTGAAATATTTAGTTGATTTGACGTGCCGAGAGACAGATTATTGTCGAGTAAACCGGATAGTGGAACTAGCTTAACCGAACCAGAGTAGAACTAACAAGTTGAATGATTTGTTCCATCGCACACGACTTGTCTGTCATTTTCCGTACATATGCACGTCTTTGCTAGTTTCTTCTACTTATAGCCGATAGACTCGAGCCACTATTTCATTTATGGGAACGAGGTGGATAACTACGACATGTAGAACAAAGAGAGTGGCAAGAGGTCGACTGACTATCTCTACCCTGAATAATACATCGGAATATACGATCAGAATCAATCAATTCGCGATAAAAATTGAATCTTTCGTGCATTATACCCTGCCGCCTGCAGCAGCCCCATACCAGTCTCTGATAATGAGTTTATTGCCAAAAAGTGATTTTTTCATGAGCCCATCGTTATCCAGAGTGAAGTAAATTTGACTAACTAATTCACAGCGAGTAACAGTATTCAAATTTTTCGAATTACCACGCGAAGATTGGCTATCTATTCAATTTCAAACCATTAGGTCAATGATTTTTGTCGGGTTGTTATCCTGAGGATAATATTTGCCAATATTTTTCCTGAAAGAAATACAAAAGTCGATAAAACTCGTCGTTCCACTCTCTATCGATCTCGCTTCCTATACAAACATGAGTGCTGCGTACAGATCGACTTGCACATATGTGGGTATGACCCAGCAGCGGATATTTGGACGGCCTTACCGCTGCAAATCTTGTGCATGTCAAACACGAGGAAATCAAACTTGGCGTTTGGTTTGGCTTGGTTGACTTTCTCTGGTTTCACTGGCTTATAGGTCGGAGGTTTGAGGCGTGTAACAGAGAACAGAGAAGAAGTCAATTCCCGATTTATTAATGGAGTCGAGACACTCGATACCCTCAGTTCGCCTGAATGGTCGGTGTACTAGCTACAACCGCATATATGCGATATAGCTCCATGAACATAACAACATATGGAAAGATTTATGACTAAAAAAGTTCATTATTGAATCATGCGTATAGAACACGAAGCTCTAGAATGTGCTCGAAGTGCGCACAGCTTTGAAACTTCAGAGAAAGATCGTCCAACCACTTAAGCAGGCCTCAGAGTATTTCGCACAATACCTTAAGCCACACATAATGGTTTGAATCCAAAAATTCGATGTCCCGTGGACAAAGGTTTGGCATGTTTTGGGGTTGTGGTAAAAACCACTCGATCTATCCGGGTGGTCTGTCCGAATGTTAGAAGATGAAAGGGAGATGTGTCTACGGGTGAAATGAGCAAGTAACGGTATATCCTGTCTGAAATCCCGATCGATCAGATCACTGAATGGCGACGTGCCAAAGTTTTGGCATTTTTGAGCGGGTCTAGAATCGCTGTGGACCATCGACAAAAGATTCTACAACCTAGGGTTGTCTAAATATTTGAAAATGCGATTGGAAAAACGAGTGACAGTGACGCCTCGTCGTTAAACTGCACGCCGAAAATTCAGTTTCGGGACGAATGACGAGGACGAGGAGGTAGCCGTGACGAAACACGCGCCCGCAGGTGGCCTACAGATGCCTAGAGGATTAAGGGTTGATCCCACAGCGGGATATTGATCCCATTGTATGCAGTAAGGCGAGCGCGAGGCACAGACGAAACGAACCGAACCTTCTTCGCTCTATCACCTCGCCAAGTAGACGTAGCCAAAGTCAACCGACAGCCGTGACTGAATGACTGACTGACATGGGGGACTCACTGACTTCGGTCACGAGAAAGTTGCGCCTGATTTTTCATTATGCGGAATCAAGTTAAGCGGTCATTTCACTCGGCAGTACGTTTAATCATCGGCAACGGTGAAAGTGAGAGAAAAAGCTTGAGTATATTCGATTGATTGATCGATGGACGTACCGATTGATTCTTATGCTAATTACTGCCGAACTGTAATGATACGTGTTCAAATTTTTTTATAAATGAGAAAAAACGGTCTCTCGCTCCGCTGAGATCATCGAAATTCATTAGCTGTTCACTTCTATCAATCGAATTCGAAGAAACGTGGAACTTTTCTGCCGATTCATCAATTCTTCAGAAACGTGCCATCGTTATCTCGATAGTTCCGATTCCTTTTCCGAGTCGTAGCTCGCATTGATTGATTCCAAAATCCAAAAAAAAATTTCTGAATAAATTATTAAACTTTGGAAAATGCTGGATGGAAAAAAGCGTACGGAGATGCGATATCATAGTGAATATATACTATGGGATTATTAAGGTTGTCCAAACAGACGTCGTGAATCTTGCCGACTCAATTGTCAAAAGAGATCTCGGCCCGGTCCATTAGGGCAATTGAGTTAATTGCCTTCCATAACCAGAGCCGAGGCCCCCCCGCGGTCAACAGTGTGTTTTCATTGGTGATGGCAGGTCTATGTTGCTCGCTGCGGTAGTTGATTTATGACCGTTGAGGAGGCATGGCCAAGACAGATATATTCACTTTACTGGTCAGCCAGAGGTTTGATTCTTTATTTTTTTTTTACCTCCTAAATTTACCACGAACAATTCAACGTGTAATTATCGGTTTTTAAATTTACGGGTATAAGTACCATTCCAAAAGCTGTTTGAACCGAACCTGTGCGACTGGTGACTCCAAAATTATCCCTAGACTTTATTCATTTTTATTTTATTCCTTAAAAACCGAAAGAATGAACCGGAAGCCTCAGTCTCTTCCTAGTTTTTCGATGAAATACTTCCGGTTTTTAGTTTCCAGTATTTTTTACCCCTTTCCTCACCGCTTCCTATTCAATGATATAAACTATAAGGTATATCGCATGTGTGTATAAGTATGCGTATTGTAGCTACAGGTATATAGTAGAAGTAACAGCCTGTGGGCAAAAGTGATTTATTTTTTGAAGGGGTAATTTCTTAACACTAAGGGGTAACACGCTCTGTAATTATACTGGTGCTACGGGCTCTTCAAGTTATACCCTTTTCCACCGACGCTTCTAAAGAAATTGATTATTTTTTAATGGACGGTCGTTTCGTTAGGCGAGACGGATTTCTTCTGCTCGATGCTACGCAGCCGTCGCGAACCCAAGACAGTTCTTCATTTCCTAAGGTTTCACCGCCTGCTGGGTAATATTTTATTTACGAAAACCAGACGCCGTGTATAGATACGCGAGAAAATCGTGGATAAAAAATGATTTTCATTTTCGGTAAATTTTTCAAACAGCTTTTCAACAAGTTCGAGACTCGCGGTTCAATCGATATGATTCCGAACTACCGTCGGTATACAGAATCGGGTCTAGGAGAAACTGAAATTGAGTTTTTGTTTTAATTGCAAAATAAATTGGGCTGAAAGTGTTTAATAAACTGCTTGCTCAAGCTGCGCTAAGGTCTGGAAAGCGTACTTCCGCTTTGTTTCTATTAGACAGGTACGGTAGTTAGGATAAATTAATTAGAAGAGGGAAGCCAAAGGCGAAAGGGATGAGTGGTAACGGTAGAAAAAGTTCGTAAACCCTTGGCTATATGTTCGGTCAGCGTCCGAAGGTTCTTATAGGATTTATGCCCGAGGGGTTAAACTTCTTCTTCAAGATTGCAGTTTCATGGTGGATTTAGATATCCTTATGCCTCAGGCGCTACATAACCTCATGGATCGAATCGTTTCAATATTTTCACGTATTCTCTGGCCTAGAGATTTTCACGTATAGGTATATATATACCGAGTGAAAGAGCCTCTTTGATTCTCGGCGGTTTTCGGTTACGCTGCTCTGAGAGCTCTCCTATGGGAATGCCTCCACCTTTTCTTTCTCTTTTCTCTTTTCTTCTCTTCTCTTCATCCTCGAGCTTAAACCCAGAAGATGACTTGGGCGGTCTTCTCGAACGTCCCCTATGTGTATACCAACCCCTCCGTTATTGCAACGATTTACGACGCCCTGTCCCCGAGAGTTTGACCATTTTGTGGCTAGCAGCTTACGAACTAACTACACGTTGGGCTTTTCATGTCAATTGAACAACCTTTTTCTATCTTCGATTCAAGGCATCGGAGTTTCCTGAAACTTCACGATACTGTGCTACTCTAAGGCGGAAGAAATATCAAAGATCAATGGACAGGCTCTTTTTATAAGAAAATTTATAAACTTCAACGCATCGAAGTATGTCACACTAACTCTTCTCCATATCTATCCCATCTTACATATACATTTAATAACCAAACGCAATGAGAATCCGGTGTATTTGGTGTACGGCTCTCCATGCGCGTGTTAAGTACCAAAGAATGAGGATATAGAGAAAGAGAGATGGCGAACATCCTAGAGGGTATACCGACGAGATCCTATCTGGGGTGTGATCTCTTTCTCTTTCTTTCTATCTTTGTCTCTGTTTGTCTCGTATAGCGGGGGGCCCGCAGCGGCGAGGGGCCCGGAACGTTATACGTAAGGACACGTAACGTGTCTGTTGTGTTCCGCTATCGTAGGATCAACGCGCATCACGCAAGGCTAATTTGTCTTCGATTGCCCCGTTGGGGCCCGTGGCGTGGGAGATTGTGGCGGTGCGGTGGTGCAGCGGGGGTTGTGGGGTCTGCGGAGGATATCGCACTGCGTTTCTTTCTATTTATGTATTTTTTTTTCATTTTTTATTTTCTCTTCTCTTTCTATTTCTCTGAAGAGGAGAAGAACGCCGGGTACTCGACCCCTCGGGACGAATATCGTGGGTCATCACATGCCGTTTCGTAATGACTTCGTAATAAATAACGTTTGTTTCAATGTTAATCTGAACCTCGAATCAAATCTAATATAAGTACAGAGGCGACGCGAGCAATGCCGATGCCATGATGCTGATGCTGATGCTGATGCCGGTTATACAAGGCGGAGATCGTCGCGAAGAAGAAGAAGAAGAAGAAGAAGGAGAAGAAGGAGAAGAAGAAGGCCTTCTTTCGAGCGCACGAGGAGGGAAGGAACCGATCAAGAAAAAAGCCAGACTTGGCGCATTGTTCACGGCCACTCGTTCGTGACTCGTGATTCTGGCGACCCGGATGACCCCCAGCCTCAATTACCTCAGACACATCCGCCCTCTCTTTCTTTCTCCACTTCCCTTCTTCTTCTTTTTCTTCCTCTTCCCTTCCGCGTCTTCCCAATCGACTGGGGCTTTTCGGTCTTCTACATAAGAACATTGGGCCCGTCTTTTCTTTTCTCTTTCTGAGCTCTACCGAAGACTATTAGGCGGTCTCACGACCGTGGTAATTTAGAGTTAACTTTCGTCGATCTTATCTGTTCGCAATTATCGCGGACATCGGATCGATAAATACTAAACGGGTGATTTTTAGACTGGTTTAATGCCGACTCGATTTCGACTCCGCTCCTTATTTTCGCTGTATATCACATAGACCGAGGTTTCGTTCGATCTAACCTCACGAGAGGTGAGATCTACGGACAAAAGCCGATTCCCGACAAAGGTTCTACCTACTCGTACAGGTACCTTGAATCACGATGGACGGACGATATCCGTATCCGGTTTGTGTACTTTATAAACGAGACACGAAACTTGATTGCGCAAAATCGTTTCCTCTCCCGTATATGCGGTACAGTTATACCTCTGCGGCAGACCCGTCATGGTGGAAGTCAACGTTGCTGGCGGAAGGAACTGACTTGTTCTCAAAGTTAATTACAACAACCAGGACCGACGACTGCGCCTATCTTCCACTAATTTATTTTATACCTATAATACAGGTCGGTGTATACGGAAAGTCTGCACGTCACGTCCTACCATGGCCTAGTTTATGCGGAATAAATTTTTTAATTAAATTTCTAATCGATGCAGTTTTAATTTTATTCCATTTTTTCTTCGAATATAGGTATACACGTCTATGCGATTTTACGGTCAGTAGCCTTATGCTCATCTTGCATTGGATGTAGGCGCCTATTTACTTTCTAGTTTTTCTGCCTAAATAGGGTACGAAAGATATTCCACCGTTCTGCAAAAGGTTCGCGTAAATCCTTATGTTTTTGCCGGTGATCAAGGAAACCAATACCGATTCGGTGGGATCAGATCGGTATATTAAACATACCGAATCGAGCTCACTGCTCGGACCAGAATGCAAATTTTTTCTATAAAGAAAGCCCGGATATCGATCCTTCGGGAAACCCTAGATATTATAAATTGTCTTACGCCCACGAGGACGGTATGCATAAGTATATTTATACACGTATATGTATATTATATACATGTATGTATATATGACCCAAGGAAAAAGCAAATGGCGTCTAGTCGACCCTGTAGAGAACAATTTTGAAAGACACACGTTGTCTCTCGAGTTATTGCACGGACCTGATCCCACGCTTTTTTTCTTTCTTTCATCTTCTTTATTTTCAGAAAAGATATGTGCTCGAGAGGCCGCGTGACCGTGGTACCAAGATTCTTTGAATTCTATACGCGATTTTTCAGCATAGTTCATCACAAACATTGTTATACCCACATATATGTATATATCTGTAACACATATATAACACTCGGGCTATTTAGAACGGATGCGGTTTAATTTTCGTAAAAAGAAACCGTAATTATACCTAATCGATTCGTTGCCCATCTCAGGCTCGAGTTTACCAAGTAAATTTAATAAGCGGAAAGAGTGAGAAGTTGAATATCGATTGGAGGTACGTGTACGTACCTAGACCTATCGGAGGGAGCTTTTTTTTCTTGAAACGTCGGAAGAAGGTCTCTCTCCGAATGTTTGATTACGTATTTGAGAATGGAAGAATAATTTCAATCAAGTTAAATGATCCGAATAAATCAGAACGAGAAATTATTACTAGTCTGAGAAAGAAGAAATTTTTTATGTTTTCATTTTTATTTATTTTTTGTTCATTTATCTTAAAACATACGCAGAGGATATGCGCAATAATTACTATCCGTGACTTAACGAAAAAGTCTTGAGAAGTCAGGTGGTCACCGACTCTTCGGGTAACCGAGAGAAATAAAGTATGTACTCGACAGCAATAACTGAGAAGAGATAAGGATTTCAAGTCACGAAGAGTCACGCCACGAGTTACCCTGACTGATGATAATGATAACGAAATTAGCTCCTTAACTTGTGAGTTCTCTAATTAGGTACACGACTACGACATTTACAAGATTTAATATCTTAGGCTCAATTATTTCGCCCCTGTTTCACCGTGTGCTTAATTAGGGTGATTTTCGAGATCCAATGAAATAAGACTGTGATAGCAGCGTTAAAATTTGACGAGTGGAGGCATTATTAGGATAACTACGCTAGCGGACAGAATTTACGTTTATAGAAGTGTGAAACAACGTATTGGGCAGAATTCCATACTATTTTAGTACATCAGCTGCCAAAAGAGGTTTTCTTTTTTTTTTTTTTTTTATTTATTTCTTTTTTTTTCCCGATACGTGAAACGGCAAGGAGTGTAAAAAAAAAATAGAAAAAGTAAAATGAATAATCGAACTAAGCGCATAGTCATGATCGATATTGTTTATAAAAAATAAAATGCAAAGATATATAGAATTAAGAATTAAACTCGTAGTAGAAATTATACCAACACAACGAAGCCGGTATTCTCGGTGTTAATTGGTGGGGCGGCTCTACCTTTGAAGAACCGCGATGATCGGTGATCAACAGATTATTTTCTCGCACCGATCATGTATCGCCACACCATATTGATGCCGGGGAGTTGATCTCTCCGTGACTTTGCTTATAATCGACGTGTACGTTATACCGACGTCCGTGAATAACTTTTAACTTAAACAATGACGTCGAAACAAATGGAAAACCATATTGTGTACGGAAAATTCTGTTTTCCTCAAAATTCCGCTAAAATTCTATGGAGATTATAGCCGGGTAGCCCCGGACACTTGAAGTAGGCAAGAATAGAGTAAACAACATAAACAAAGCGAATCGTGTCAACATTCCCGTAGTGCGTAGACACGAATTCACAGGTCAGTATTGGCGTGAGCGCTAACCGGGTAAGATGTGTTTGTGAAGTTTGTCACCGCGGAGATTTTTCGTGGGCGTTCATTAGACTTCGGAGAAGGTTTTCGTGGAGAAAACGTGAGTTTTATTACCAAACTTGTTAATTGTATTATAGGCCATTACGTATACTTGACTTTCATAACTGTTTTCGTTTGATTATGTTTATAATTCGATGATTATTATTAACAATATGGGATAGGGGTTATCGGGTAGCCCCGGACGCAAGTCTGTCGGGTATCCCCGGACAGTCTTTATGTTTGAATTATAAGAAACCGTCGGTTTAGCGTTGTTGAAAGGAATTGAAAAGTTGTTCAGAAAAATAAAGGAAATGAACAAAAAACGAACAGAAATGAACTAAGAACGTCAAAAGACTCAAACCCGTCCCCATGAAGATCGTCATGAAGCTACGGAATGCATCATGTGTGGGGAAACCTTCGAAGAAGATTGCGTTCAATGTCGAAAATGCAGCTATTGGGCTCACGAAGCCTGTGTCGACATTGAATCGTCGAATATCTATCGGTATTGCGACGTTTGTAAGGCCAGAGAACGATTAAATCGTCGTTAAAATGTGTGCCCGGGGTTACCCGCAGTTTATCCCATTGCCAGAAATTAGGGGATAACGTTTATCTATTATTATTATTTACACAATTGAGAAAAGTGTCTATTGTTTTGTTAAGGTACTTAGGGAGATTCTGAAGTTAATTAAGGGTATAATATTGAACGTTTAGACCTGTTATTTATATGTTTTTGGTATACTTCATCCAAGTGTCCGGGGCTACCCGAACTTCCCCTACAGAAATTTTTCATTTTGTATTTTTTCTTATTTTTTCTTCTCAAAGAAACTTCGTCTTTTTAACGAACCATTATTACACTAAGAGAGAAAAAAGCGTACAATAATCATAAAACGAAAATAACAATAGGCCATAACAGCCGCACCTACTACACCGCATATGCGGACTGCTCTATAGGGCATTCGTTTCTTCTTCCTGACAACAGAAATGATTATACATTACGTAATCCACTCCAGGGATAAATTAGGCTACATCATTGAAGGGGTGAAACTCTGCGGGGGCGTAAGACCCCTGACAATGAGTATACGTTATCATTACCGAGATATGCTTCGTTCGTGACAGATCTTACGTTTCGTCTGTCTCACGCGTATCGTATTCTTTACACAGCTCTCGTCGAGTCGTTTCCAAAATTTTAAAGTATGAAAAAAAAAGGTTCAAATTGCTATTTCCTCAAGTCTCAGCGATTATTTCTGTTCGGAAATTCGCAAGTAGTTGAACGCGGTTAAACGGTGAAAATCGAATCGCTATTTCCGCTAGGAATATCGTCTCACACTTTTACCTAGGCTGGTAGAAAAGTAAATTACAATCTTCAACGACTTTTCAGTCGAATATATAATTATAAAATTATGTGTATGATATGAGTGGATTGAGCAGACACGTCCGAGTATAAAATAAACGGGAATATACATGCGTCTATTAGCTGCGGGTAGAACCTGAAGCTTCTGCGTAGAGCTATACCTATCTAGCTATAACGATCTTGGCTAACAACGGTTCTGCTGTTCCGCAATAAAACCGCAATATGCATGCATGCACGCGATATATTTCTTACTTCTCACAACGGAGGACTGCGCTTAACCGCACCGGTTTGCTAATCGTCGCGTGTCTTAGCTGTGTTATTGTCGCGTACCTCTACTTACTTTCGCATAAGTTTTCGCGAGGGTTTTTTTTCATGTACCGCGATATATAGAACGGGGCACCAAAGTCCAGGAAAATTTTTGGCCGCAGACGTACTCGAGTTTTTAGGTGAGGGTTTCGCCCCGGAAGTGGTCGCTGACGAAATGCAGCTCTCGGCTCTTGAACGCGGCGACGAACAAGTGAGCCATCAGCCTATCCGGACAAGATCTACAAACGGTCGACCGGGTCTAATCTCCTCGAACAAGGAGACCCGGTAAGCTTTACTCGCGGCGATGCGAGTCGAGGAAGAAATTAGGAACGCTAAACGTTCCTCGGAAAATAACGAATTTTGCGACGCGGAAACATACCAAAAAACGGGGCTGAGCTCGAGCTCCGAATTCGAATATTAAACCCAATCCGAAACCGAAAAATAAAGCGAAGAAAAAATCAGTTTCTCAAAACTCCTTTTGAACATCCGCTAAATTTTCGGCACTAGGAATTATCGATAAAATAATTTCTGGGTGGTTCATTCGCTCTATTGACTTGGCAGATTTGATTACAACCTTTGCCCCTCGTCGGGTTGACCCGGGTAACCGGATCCCCAGGCCCGGGCACTCGCTCGTGCGAGATGACTCGCGTTTACGGGTTACACCCTCAGGTTTTCATTCTTCATTTAGCGGGTGCAGGTCTCAGTTTCACCATTATTCGAGCGCTGAAATTTCGGAAGCTCGATATTGGCGCCTGGCGCGTGCAACCGCGTCCCTCGACACAGCCAGTGCTTTCATAAAGATGGAGATAGAAATGGTAAATGGTGGGGGAAAATTGGGGAAAAAAGAGACACCGATTCGATGTTCTATCCGTGAATAAATGCAACGGAGATAAATGTAATTTAACGAGGAAGGCGTCGCCGGCAAGTGTCACTCTATTGTGGCTCGACTAACTAACCAACCCCATTCTGCAACGTGCAGCCCTCATCCCTATCCAACTCCCCGTCCTTATTCTCATCCCTGTATTCCAACCCCAACAATTTGTCTGAAAGAGATGCGCCCTAAATTTGAGAGCGGGGGCGCGTGCAAATCTCGTTACAGCTTAGGTTATACCTACTTTGTACGGTTCGTATACTTAATACTATTAGCGAGGCACGGTCGTGGTGCCACGCGCCGGGATGCTACCACTCAAATACCCAATCTAACTGGAGTCATGGCCCGTGCCAAGCGGAGGTACCAGATTATGGAGTTCGGGTCATAGGGGTCTCCAGGGTCTCGGTGCGGTGTCAAACCGTCGCGGACGTGACGCCGACGTAAACCGTCGATGACTCAGTCAACGCCGGACTTTTTAAGAGATGGAAAGCGTCTCGTTTCGTGCGAATTTTTCAGAGATTTCGGTCGTAATTTTTCGCATAAAATTCGAGGATATTTATTATGATGTACGAATGGCGTAAATTTATTGACTTGTGACTTTGATGGAAGGAAAAAAAGGTTCGAAGTTTGAAAAAATCGAACAGAAATCGAACCTTGATTTATACTAATCCATCGATTATATCGCTGTACCTATAAACGTCGAGATTTATGTACCGATTAATAGCGAGGCCTTTTTCTCACTGCAGCGATCGTGATGATTCTGGACTTCGGTAATGGTGTGTTCGGCGAAAATTGGTACGATCGTTCTCGATCCAGAAAGATACCTTTCATTTCGCAATTTTTCTTTTAACTGATCCGTGGGAAAGATATTGACACGCTTTGCGATTGTTAAAAAAAAAATCCTGATCAAGGCTCGCTGCAGATATTAGCGAATGGAATTTGAAATCCACAGAAGAGTTCTTTCGTAATGTGACCCGATACTTTCCAAAAGTCTGCGGAAATTTGTTAAATCGAATATTTTTGATTTTGTTGAAAAACAAAATTTCTTCATAAAAATTGGATGAATCATTGTAGTTGAAGGAAAAAACAAATTTAGACGTTGTTTTGGTTGAAAGATGAATAGGCCAATTCTTTCCAATTATTGCACCGCCGAAGACCAGAATTAGCATGACCGGCTGTAAGGAAGAGGCTTTATTAATGGGCATATAAATTTTGAAATAGGCACAGCTATAATCGATCGAATGATATAAATCAACGTTCGATTTCTCTCCGATTTTTCCTATTTCAAGCGCCTTTTGTATCCATTTTTAATACCGCGCCCCGTTACACAGTAGACTTCGTCGATTCGTACGACCGAAGAAATCCTACTCCTATTTTCCGTTTATCACACATTATCAGTCTTTGAAAATCCAACATTTATCCAAGCGGGTTTTTACCTCTGGATTTATTATCCTCACAGTCTCTCTTTTCAGAGAAGCTATCGATCTCCTTTCTATTTTCAACAGCATCGGAGTTAATATCGAGAATAAAATTTATCTTACGATTTTTTACCGAAGTAGCGAGAATCTATATCTCACCCTGCTTTCAAGGCGAATCTACACCTACACAGAAATTAGTTTGAACAAAGTAGATCAAGAATTACCTATATACGTATTGCAGTAGCGGATCGAATGTCACAGACGAAAGTTCGATAATTTGTTTTGTCGGCTTTATCACTTTTCGAAAAAAAAAAATCTAGGTATAATTTATTTTTCGTATAATTCATGATTACGTGTAAAAGAATGCGACCTTTCGAATCCGCGGATCTCTTAATCCGCCGTTAAAATATCTTGATATATCTGAAACTACGTGATGAAAAAAAAAAAAAAAAATTTCACGCGCCGACTTGTGCGACGATAAAATTGCGTAGAAAACAGGAATATCCGAAGAGCTGTAAAGAGCTCGAAGGAACAAAGCTGGAACGACAGGTTGCCAGCGAGACTTAAATCGCAATAGTACGATAATAGGTAATTCTATCCCGAAGCGTTCCTGCCATACCCCTTTTCCGTTCCCATCGTATATCCTAAGAAATTTCAATATTACATCGCGGCTTTAGCCCCGGGATGATCACCGACCGCACATGTACAGATGTAGAGGCTCCTCGTATCCGGTGAAACGTTGACAAAGAACCCGACCTGCAGAGTGGTACCGAATAATAAAAAAAAATAAAAACAAAAATTAAAAAGTAGAAACAAAAATTCAAAAAAGGGAGAAGGAAATTTGAGGCAATGAAAGTGTTACCGCGCAGCAGGTTGCATCCACGTGTCTATTTCGCGGTTTAAATTTCGCACGGGGTTAAATATCGGAGCCTATACCTCTACCTTCGGCGTGATTACTTCTTATTGCGGTGAGGTATCCGATCTGCGAACAAGTTCGCGTGTCTTTCATTGTTCCTGCGGGTATAAGTTATATGAACCTTATACCTTATACCTTCACCGCGGAATAATACCAGAAGCGAAGTATTACACCATTGGTAAGCAGAAAGACGTTAAGAAAATAAACAGAAGGCAGGGAAACACGCGAAGGCCCGAAATTATAGGCGAGCCAAATGGCTTGAAAAATGCTCGACCACAAATCAAGGTGGCTGCTTGCGGGTGCGGGTGCGATGTCGGAGCCATCTGTTGGTTATACGCGGCAGCCGCGATGCCTTATACCGAAAACTGGCATATATGTACAGAAACGCACCTCAACGTTTAGGATTTCGATAGGGTTTGGGATTTTGGATCGAAAGTGGTTTCTCTACCGTTTATTCAATTATATTCGAACAAGTTTAATTGGAGTAAATAAAATGGAAAAGAAACGTGGAAATTACGCGTAGATTTTGAAAATCATGGTGTTTTAGATTAGAAAAGCTGACGTCTTTTATACGCGATTACTCCGTACCGGATGAGGCATTACTGCCAATAAAAATCTTGTCATATAAAATAGGGAGAGACTTGGCGTGGGGCACGTGCCGTTCCTGGACGACCCTATCTGTACCTTATAAATGTATCGGTAGGGCGCGACCGAGTATACACCGTCGTGTAGATATTTATTAGCCAACGTGTGAGAGAGAGAGAGAAAGACTAAACTGAAAGGGAAAAGGGAAAAGAGAAAAGGGAAAATGGTAGGGCGAAGGGTGACCGGCCTAACGCTTTAGCCACCCTCGAGGGCTTTGGCTATATATCTTGATTTCACGGCCCTTCGCATGGGTATCAGGTTGCCCAGAAATCGGGAAACTCTCGATGCATGTAACTACCTACGTGTAGTACCATGACTGGTGTTGGTTGGACGGTTGCTCAGAATTGGACAAGCAATCGTTCAAGCATCCATGGGAACCCTAGGCGTAACCTCAATAAGCGATATATACGGTATAGAAACGATAATTATTGCTCAGACCGTAGAGCGGACACATCTGGCTACGTTTCTCGTAGTTAAACCGGTGAATTAGATTATACCAAGTTACTCTTGTAGATTTGAGAAGGATTTTTATTACACGCGGTCGCGGTGGTTTGTGGTTAGCAGTTATATATTTTTATGTATATGGCGAGGAAAGACATCTGCGGATCTTGATCCAGACTATCTCGGTCTTGTAAAAGTTTTTGTACGAAGGTATGATAACCGCGGTGAATAAACGTCTCTAAAAATTGCGAGCTTAGTCAAGTTTTTGAGTAATAAGGAAGATGATATACCTACCTTATATACCTACCTTTCCCAGCTGTAACCGAGAAATTCTCATGAATTTAACGCTTCTGGCTGAAGAACCACCTGGGAAATGACACGAGATTATTCGTTGAAACATGGGCGGTTGCACGGTCTATGTGGAAAGTAAAAATCCTTTCGGAATATCCGATTCGGTTTTATTTTCTCGGTATTTTTCGCACGTATCCGGGTCATTATTTTTATTCAAGATTCAATTTTTTCATCAAATAACATTATAAGATTCGATTTAAAATCGTCGGACTATGCATCGCTTTACAAATACCAAGCACAGATCCTTGGATGTATCTTATTCCAAGGCCATCTATCACGTAATTTATTAAATCACATTTAATGGCTCGTGCTTAGCGCAGCTTGACGTTTGACCGATAGCTTCAACGAGCTGAAACTACCGGTGGAAACAACAGCGAGGTTCTCTCTATTGCACAGATCGTTTAACATATCCTCAGCCTCCGAATGGACAATTTGCTCATTTCTGTTTCGGAATTAGCGGTATAACAAACGGCACTTATCCTAAGGACAGCAATTTGCTACTTTTTTCAAGTAGAATCGGTAAAAAGTCAAGATTTCTAATACATCTTTCGTTTATTTCTCAGGATTTGAAGACAAAAAGTAGTTCATTCTAATCGAGACTCTCTACACGGAAAGCCATTTCATCTGCTTCAATCGATAACTTCACGATGTCGTAAATAATCGATAGAATTTTGAAACTTTTTTTTTTTACCGTTTATTGGTTTCGATACGATCGATAGAGTCCGAGTTATTGAACATCGAATGAATTCCAAGTTTCGGTGAATTGGCCTTCCGGATCTTTAGCTTTAGGAATTTTCAAAATTCGGTACTCACTCGATGAAATTTTGATAAATTAGCTTAGCGAATGATTGACCTCTCAATTAAAATCTCACACATCGAAGTAAATAAAAAATTCCTAATGAAATTCGGGCAGAAGCGACAGACGGAAACGCCTTGTAAGAGACCGAAGCTATTTAGCAGCCCTTAGCTGTGATTTAGTGGCGTTGTGGTACACGGTTTGGTTATGTAGTAACCTTGTCAGAGTCGTGTATAGCGGAGGGTAACTAAGTAAGGGAGAAATAGGGTGATTTTGGTCTTTAGTTGTGTGTAGTGTACCGACATGGCAAGAGACTCAGGGTGGCTGATGGTGGTCCAAGTTGGTCGAGGGTGACACGGGCCACCCACGCCGTAGGGTGCAACCGCCCTTGCCTCTGCAGCTTGCATTAATGATGATTTTATTCCTCGCTGGCATTTCTCCTCTCCTGGTTTTCCAGGGACGAGCCTAAGTGTCATCCAGAATCGAGGATTATATACGTAAAGTTTATATACCTTGGTGCGACAGCTTGGTCTTATTTCAGTGACCAATGACGAACGAAGGATTATGTTTTATCGACCAATACCGTATCGGGAAGGGTCGAAAAAATACTTTTTACGATCAATCTTACCCCCACAGCACCGCGATGTGCCCGTACAGCGTGTTATCTTTCAAGTTAGTAGAAAATATTAAAACTAAACTTTTCGTCACGTTATACTATTCTATACGGGCGTGAAAATTCGTCAAACTGTATTAAAACTTATTCGGGTGCTGTTATAATTCACAGTAATGTCGCAGACATCATAATTATTTTCAAATCATATTGCAATTAGGTATATCAACGTTGATTCAAGTTTCGAAAACTCGTTTAGCAATTTCTCACTCCGAGTCAGATATTCATTAGCTATTCATGACGCTGTACCGATAATTGACTGACTAATAAATTAGTCAACGAATCCATTAGAGACGTACTACAGCTCTTCTTTATTTGCCAAAGCAACAACTCTACAATTCCTGAACCTCAAGAGTGTTTGGTGAAAATAATTGTGTTAAAAATACGATAAACTTCGCTCAAATCATCTTTAATCAGTTTTACTTATTCGGGTGTAAAATAGGGCTTGTTTCACAGAAACATTTGGTGGCATTCACGGTTCTCTTCATTTACTGAGAACCAATATACGTACCGAGATATTAATTTACATATGAAATTCCAAGATTCATACTATGCCAAATATGTAATATGACATTTACGAATATGTGCACCATATGTGCAGAATAATTCTGTATTTAATTAATACTAGAAATCAGGGGGCTTTGTCGTATGGTTTATATAATATAAATGAAACAATACCGCTATGATCTTGGCAAGGCGCACGATCCGTGCCATGTTTTCGTCTCCCCCAACCCCCGGGCAAAACGAGATTTGACACAGTGTGTATACACAAACTGTGTGACATGTGGTGCTTAACGAAAAGCTCGTTGGCTTTCATTAGCAGTCTGTCAAAAGCGAGAGAGCAGTTCTTGCCATCTTAAAATAACCAAACTTGACACCCCTCTACGGTCCAAAGGATAGTGTGAGGGTTTAGGGTAATTCCGGAATCTCGCCTTTCAGAAATCGCCTGATATATCGATTTCGCGTGTCAAAATATCCGCTGAGTCCGATCGATGAGTCGAAAGTTATTAAATGATCGGTTGAAATCGACGTTCGCGAAAATTCCGTCGTTTCCAGAATTCGCACGAGCGTTAAAAATTTCGCAAGCCGCAATCAAACTTCGCGTATTCCCATGCGACTAACGAACAGCTTAATGCCTCTGGCACGCGTTGTAGTCAGATAATCGTAGTTTTATTCCCCGTACTTTTCCAGGGTGAAATACACGTTTTTATCCACGTTTTTATTCCCTCAAGAAAATATTCCCCTCCTTTGGCAACCGAAAATTTTAACCGCTTCCAATTTTCGCCACGTTACAGTGGAACTAGTCAGCTTCGCCCTGACGTGTAGGCAGAGGAAGAATTCCTCACGGAGTCCTCCCGATCTTAATACGACCCGGTCGCACCAAGAGATCCAGACGCATATACATATATATGTTCATATATACAGCTATATATATATGTGTGTATATATACGTATATATATATATATATAGCTACAGGGTATTCCCGGGCAGAAATCAATTTGTAGTTAATTCTACAGCGCGGTGTCTACGTTCGCAACAAAAACACGTCGTCGTCAGGCATGGTGCAGTCGTAAGTGTGTACCATGTCCCAATGGTGTAAGCGGCATACGTAAAATACATATAGGTACCTACATACAAGTACAACTGGTCCCTGGCTACTATCCATCTACATGCACAGGCAGAAATCGTGCGGGGCTTCTTGTCGACCTGGCCGTTGGTAGGTATTGGCCAGGGTAGCATCTTGCCGACAAAGCGGAAGATTTCCCGGCTAATTACTAGGAGACTAATTGAATACTGCTGGCTCGCTCGCTCCCAGCTCTCGTCTCATTCATATTCATGCCTTCGTAATAGTCTCTCCCTGCTTCCCTGCCACTCCGCCTCCTCTTACGACCGTTCGCCTTTGCTTGGCGGTTGGCGAGTTGCCCTGTACTCTTCGCCCTGCCATGCTATGCCATGCTATGCTATGCTATGCGATGCCGGACGTTACTAAATTTCTTGCGCGAACGCGAACGCCGGGTCTCAGCTTCTGCTTCGAACTTATCCTCATTCGCCCGAAGCTTCAGCGTGTTTCAAAAGCCAATCCAATTCGTTAGCAAACATATATATAGTCAGTGCTTTTAAATCAAATAAGAAATCGGTAGAACTGAAGCTTTTCTTTTTTTTTTTTTGAGCTACCAAAAAATCGATAGCATATTTAGAGAGTAAGAAAGATAATGAATCGTTTTGTTCAGTGCAGGTTAATTTCGCCCTGGATTTTTTTATCCTATCCTTTTTTACTCCGGAGTGTTAATTGAGGACTGAACCAGGCCGAAGATCAGCAAATTACAACTTCGGCCCTGGAACTCCGCCCTTCGCACTAGCCGAACAAAAGACCTAGCGAAACAAATCGGTTTAGGTAGCTTGCCGTGTTAGTGACCTGGTAGTTAAAATTCTACGGTTGTCAGGAGAGAATTTTCGAATGATTTTTATGTCATTTCATAGTCGAAGGTGGTTCTTTTTTTCTCTTTTTCGGGTGCTTTTCTATCCGCTCGACAGATGTCTCCACCTGCTATGTCGTGCATAGTTATTCTTCCTTTTCTATTTCATTGCCTGATTCCGAGGTATAATTCTGTCCGATAATTATCATCGTCATTGCGCAATTTGATGAATATAATAAACGAATAAATGTTTTTCTGTTTCGTACCTATAGTAGCTAATAATCGTAGGTATAGATCTTTGATGTCTTTCTAATTAAATGAGCGTTTTTTTGATCGTCAAAAGATGATCGCGTGAGAAAGTCGGGAGAAATAATTCCTTGGAATTATAATTTTTCAATTTCTTTTCATCACGCATATCGCCCAAAAATTATACTCACTTTTTACTCGATTTTCAAACAGAAGTCACAAGTACTTTCGAGTATTGTACATCGTTTTCACTATCGAATCAAAATCGGTTGAAAAGCTTTCGAAAATAATTCAAATTCCATGTGTCAAGTAAATGCCAACAATAACCCAACGATTTCGAATAGAGATGACTACTTCTCGATGATAAGGTATGAAATAATGAACTTAATCGAAATTTCGCGGCTATGACTTAAGCGTTAAGACTCGTCGTCAATGGTATAGGGAGTTAAAAAGCGTGGACAATCGAGAGCTTCCTCGAGTCATTCGGTTCGTAATATATTATCTGTTCGTGATTCGCCTAAGCCCTTGAGAAATTAACCGGTCGTAACACGCCCCCTATTGAAATTTAACGGCAATAGGTGGGCGCAGAGGTAATTCTTAGTGAGAAGTCAGGGAAGCTTGAGCTTTCGAAGTGTTGTGTTAGGTAGTTGTCGAGGTGTTAGCTCGGGCCCTTGAATACTTTTCGGATGTCACGCTGCGGCGTGGACTCTAGAAGCAGCAGCAGCTTCAGCTCCGGAGCCTGCGCAATCTCATCTCACCGTGAAGTTGCCCGTGAAAAGGCAATTTTCGTGATGTAAACATCAAAATGAAGATCGAGAAAAGGCCCCGGTCGTCGTACGCCCATTTACATCGAGTTAACGGTCTTTTTCCATCCTCAATAGACACGGCTTCTATTTTATTTTCATTTTCACCAAGAAACTCGCCGGGGTTTCCTGCCTTCCTTCGTCATGCCGGGAGAGAAATCTTTACCTCCGATGTCCCGAAGTCTCGAGAGTCGAATATCCCGGGGCGCGTTGCGAATCAAGGGATTTTCTTTGTCGCTCTGACCACAGCGAGAGTCAACACGGTACTTCCCAGCGGGTGACGTCCGGATATTATGCGACGATAGTCTAAAGGACCTAGAAAGGACTCTATCCCTTCGGGTTCCGGCTGTGAGACTGTCTCAACAAGAAAACGTTTTTAACCGTTTAAAGGTCGTCTCCGGATACTCTCCTGGGGGTGCACGTCGACCAGGAGTCCCCTACTAGCTCGGAATTACTCCAAAAGTAGTTTTCCATTGGGCTAGCAGCTTTCTCTAGAAACGGGGAAGAATCGGGGTCAGAGAAGATGAAGAGACAAGACGAGGAAAAGTTTCCTTCCCCGGGTTTGTTTTTCGTCCGACGAAATCGCTGTTTTTCATCAGCGTATATCTCGAGAGTTTGAGAGCGTGTTGGATCGGGGTTTGTTACAGCTGTTTTTCGATTCAAGAAAATCGGGTTCCTCTTGTTTGCCTCTGGTCAGAAAAGTTGGAATATTTTCTAAGCCCGGTGTCTCGGGCGCACGGGTCCTTCGGACAAAAGTTACCCCGAACAATACGTTTCCACGCTTCGAATATCCCCGATCAACAAATATTTTCCACCGATTCTACGACGCCCCTTGAGAACGAAACTCCACGGAGCCGGTAACCAAACCGTTTAGAATTTCATTCATTTATGTTAAGTCTGAAGAATCGTGTCTCTGACAAAGTGAACGTCTTTCATTATCATTTTCGCCGCAAATAATTCCTCCGAGTCTTGGTTCAATGAATAACTGCATTATAATCGTGAGAACTATGATTTGGGATACGATTTTATTCACATCTTTACGTTATTAACGATCGGTATTAAACGACGAGGGAAACTGTTAACTCTATTCGTCTTATACACGTGCATCTTCTTTCTCCTTCTTACTAGTCAAAGATGACACAACTGTGGCTCCTTGGAACGTTGAAAAAACGTTTTGATAGACGAAAAAGTGCTAGATGGAGTGAAATAAGGAGAGGAGAAGACAAGAGAAAAATAAATAAAAATCGTTCACAATAGAATGTTAATTAACTTAATGAATGGTAGGTTTGGTATTTTATACGCCTCATAAAGTACTGCACACTTGCAGTTGGAAAGGGATTGAAGTAATGTACGTTTCCTGTGGACATCATATGTGCTGGTACTTAACACTATTAATTATCTACCAAGAAATTGAGGAATAAATAAAACGAATTTCTTGTCTATGTACGGCTCGAAATTGTGTTTCAAAATTTAACCACATCGAACGAAAGCCTTGAGGCTGTGATACTTTGAAAAATAACTTCGAGCCGAGTTGATTGACAAACGTATGTAACTTACGTATGTCTTTTCATAACGAAGTAGCAGCATTTTTATATCACGATCAATCTACGTCTATGCTTTCGGGGAATTGAGAGAAAAACTCGCATCTTAACGCTTTAACATTCTAAATCCGATAAATACTACTTAATCACTAGTCTGTGACGGACCTTGATGGACTGACACCACTGTTAAGCCAATTAGGCACCATTGTTTGCACAAGAGTCTAACTTCCTTCGAGCCAATTCTCACGTAAAACGTCGCGTGCCAAGTCCATGCAATTTACAACCACTCCCGTATCCTGTTTCCGGTTTCTCTCAACTCGCTGATCCGTAAGACCAGACCATTTAACTGAAACGTTAAAGAAATCGTGGATTTCCTGCTGATAGGAAGATGTGTACCGTATACTATAACATATACGAAGAAATCTCGAGCCTTTGATATTCTTCGCTTTATTTCGTTCACCGATATCCGGTACATACCGGTAAAAGTTGGTCGTTGGGTCGTAGCCTTGGTAGGGATGGGTCATCGAGGGAGAAGTTAGATTAGAAGAATGCGATGGGTAGGAGGCTGGTCGGGTACAGTCCTTCGTACATTAGGTCACCGTGTTGTAAATAACCAGGCATGGTTACGCGGATATAAAAAGAATAATTTATGGTGAAAATATTTGAACGTTTACTCGCAGTAGGAATCGGCCCCTAACAAGGATGGGCATTGACAGTTTTGTTGAAAGTTTTGACCATAAATCGCACCGATATTGTTAGACTTTCAAGAGGAAACCCGCAACGCATTGTGTCGCACCTACAAGACTGTTGTAAATAATAGTCCCACCCATATGCCCAGGTCAGAGGAGGATCCTACCTTGGTCTCGGTTGCTGGTCTTCGCCGCGGTCCGTGCCTCCGTCTGTACCTTCGTGACATAGAAGGTAGGCAACCTACGAAGAGGAGCCCGTGAATGATACTTACTGCCCAGGAAAGCTTAAGGCATCCAACCTGTTGAGTTTAAATCCTATAAGCATCCATAAATCTGTCTATTAAGTTAAGCGCATTATTCGTTGGCTCTACTCGCGTTGCGTCATTTTTTACCTCAATCGCGTTTACCGAATTCTTTTCGACCCCGCACAGAAAATAGTTGGCTGAATATCCGAGACCGTTGCGATAAGATTCACCCCGAAACCGAAAGTTTTTCCGATAAAAGATTCTGTGAAATTATACGTAAATAACTTCTGGTGGGTGCGACGATCAGGGGATGGATATTCGTGGGAATAGAGGATCTTTTCATATCGCGAGAATTCCTAGTCGATTAATACGGCAATTTACCATATTTTATTTAATAGGAAAATACGCGAGAAGGTACATACAAGGTGCAATTTACATCGTGTGTAAAGTTGAATACCGTTAGCTATAAAATATGATAGGTAAAAATGCACGGAGTTCAAGTTGGTGTGCTGACATATTGCCTGTTTTTTATTTATTTATTTATTTTTCAATCACGCCGTGCGATCTACTTTCGCCTGTTTTCATAGTCCCGGAATACGGTAATAAATTTAAACAAATCTGTACAACGGATACAAAAAAACCGAAAAAATAAAATAAAATGCAAAGAGAACGAATTAAACATCTGTTAAAATCGAACCACAGAGAAGCTTATACTCCGGATACGACATACAACGATTTGTGAAACGGTGCCTTAACCCACTTTAAATTGTACCATCGACAGTGGAAAGGATCTGAATTTAAGATGAATTTTTATTAAATTTGATGAAAAATTAACCAGATTTAAAAAACTCGAGTATCGAGGTGGGTTTCTATCAACGAATACTTCGTCCTACGACCCTACGATATTCAGTTATCAAAGTTTCCCTTATAATCTTCTTCCGTGTAATTTCTCGGACGGTATTAGCTAGTAGACATTTAAACTAACGTTAGTCAGGACTAGGCAGGATCGAAAAAGGAAAGAAATAAACGAGGGGAAAAGAAAAGCTCGTCGAAATCCCTTCTTTTTTTGTTATAACATAATTATTTCCGTCTGTAATTTTTTGATGCTCAACAGCGGTAAGGCCGGTTCTGTAATCGACGGTGACATCCGGCGCCGTGCGTCGAAACGTTTAATGTCACTGTTTACGCACATTCTCACGCTCAATAATTTCTCATTATAGCAGGGATAGAGTCATTAACGCCCGGGCTATGCCTTTATACATATAATCGAGCGTTCGGCGCTTCAAGACTGAGAGAAAAAAAGTTTCCCTTCTACCTACTGGCTAAAACAATTATCATAATTTTTTAAAAAACAATCGTCATTTCGTTTCCTCATATAATTTCGACCAAAATTTTGATCGATATTTGATTCGATAATAATTAATAACATATCCAAGTTTCATATACAATTTATTCCACCGTTAGATCCAGTCGTAAGTCGATTCGATGAAATCCGAGAGCGACTTGTGGGAGGCTGGAGCCTCGACGGATGTGATGAGTTTCCGACCACACGACGCGTTCGGTTTGTAATTGGACGGATTTCACGGTCCCCTTTTACTACGAGTGTGCAACAACTTGGGATGATGCGTAGGCCCAGAGCTCGCGAGTATTCACGCGTGTGTGTGTGTGCTACCTATATGCGTGCACGCGCAGTGGCAAAAGAAAAAGAAAAACAAAAAAAAACGAAAAAAAAATGAAAGAAAAAAAGAAATAGAGGGAGAAGAGAGAGAAGAGAAAAGAGAGAAAGGTATGTGTATGAAAAGAGAGAGGATGAGACCTGCGAGAGGACCGGCAGCAGCCACCCACGGTGACCCAGCATCCCAACCGGCCCGTCTCGCGCGTCGCTACTTACTGATATTTATTGCGCCCAGAAATGTGTATGGGACTCATAAATCTCCGCATTCACACGGAGTTTCTAATTTACATATTCCACTCGGCTTCTCCGCGCCTTCGCTACCACTGTGCTACCCCATATCGCTACCCCAGGAACGATGCTCCACGTCGCGACTCCCTCCGCAGGCCCTCTGGGTCCTCTTCTTTCCCCTGTTTCAGTTTGACGTTGTTACTACTACTATACCGAACAACCCGTGATCAATCTTTGCCGCTGTCCTTACCTCCGAGTTCACTAACTCCGTGTACTAGGTATGTCTTACCCGAGTGCAATGGAGGATACATATACGAGTATAACGTCGGCGGAGATCAAGTCTTTCGATATGTCGTACGATTTTTATAATTGAGTATAATAACGTCGAAGAAATAATTAGATAAATATATAGGAAATTAATATGAACGACGATCACCGTGTCAACTCGGTGGGAAATAAAAATAACTCGTTATGTTAACAGCGTTCGTGTTATACAGGTAATTTATATGTCAGTACGGTACGCCGGTAGCACTTTGAATTGCACCGTTTGACAAGTAACCATTGCGCAAAGTTTAAGCGTTGAAGTAGATGAGAGTGTTAAGCGCTAACTGGACTCTGGGGATTATCGACGCAGATAACTTTCGCGCCTGTTTCATTGATTCGAATCGCCTCTTGCTGCTCCACATGTACATTAATACTACATTCGTTTATCTATACATAGGCGGGAGATGCGAATACACTATTACACTGCATAGACTGCGATTGAAACGTTTGCCAATTGCTGATTCAAAGTGGAGGAAAAATTGTTTACTCCCTTTTCATTTTAGAGGAAAAACATTCGAAGGAAAGTGTGAAATATGGTGCAAATTCTTTGGTGAACCGTAGCCCCCTCAGGTCCCCATTTTATGAACCGTTTTATTTTGACGTTAGTTGAAGAACTGCTGACCCGTTGTCGAGCAGAAATACGAGCTTCCGTTTCCTGATGGAAATAAGGAGTCAAAATTTTGAGCAGTTAGTTTCGAGACGCGATCCCTGTGCGGGAGATGTACCTGGCTAAAGGACTTGGACGGAAATCGGACGAGGGTATAGAACTAGCTGGCCAGAATTGCGAGAAAAGTACGAAAAAGGACTCTGAAGAAAATAAGAAACTCGATTTTTGACTCGAATCGGAATCGGAGAATCTCTCCGAAGGCTTCTCACCCTGTACTGTACTCCGCCCCTTCGTTCAACGGGGTTGACAGATGGTAGTCTTCCACTTCGTCTCTCTTGCTATACTTCCCCGAAAGGAATTGCTTTTCGAAACACCTCTAATACCCAGCCTCCCTAATTACCAGTTTCTTGTTCATTATCCGGCAGGTAAACTTTCGATATTATCTCTTCCCTGGGAGTCTGCAAGAGATTGGAAATCCATTACTCGCAAGTATAATTCCCGCGGTATTAAAAAGCTCTCGGTTAGTCTTGAGCCATTGAGGGAAAACTGCTTTTATCTCACTGCGAGAAACCGTGACTCGAAAATCCTGATTGCACAAACCATTTCCAAACCTGATGCAGCGATAGGATTTTAGCGCTGAGACCACAAAATCCCGACTTCGTATTGTGCCAAATGTAAAATACCCGGTGGCATGTGTGCGTCTGTATAAATAGGGAAGAATACGCAGATAGGTATGATGAATAGGAGTCAAAAATACGATGTATACTGGTATAAGGCTACCGGTAAAGGGTCAAGCTGTTTTAATATGCAAGGTGCACACAATACATGTACGCACGCGTTACATAGGTAGCCAGAAGAAATGACAGTGTTCTGTCTGAAGATTTAATCGTGAATGATAAAATGAATTCCTCATCGTGGAGCTCATGCATCATATGTCTCCGCAAGATGCTTTAGCGTGAATGCTGTGCAGGCATATATTGTAACGTGTACGGCTATACCAGCCTATACTGGTATAGTCGTACACAGCACATACGGATCGCGCAGGTGGGGTGACGCCTGATGACGTCACCAACGGTATATAATGAGCAACGCTGAGACGCAAAGCAGCGTATCTAGCCAGAGCGGCAGTGCGACTCATAGCTTATCTCGATAGAGCGGTCTTGAGCCAAAGCGGCCAACCGACTCGTGTAAATTCTTTCTTTTCAAATCACTTAACCTCAAAATATCGCTTATTCTTCCTTTTGTGCCAAAGCGGCCTAATCGAATCACTTTTATATAAAATTTAGTCATCTAGCTAAAATAGCATTTGAACCGAAATCAAATATCAAACCTCAAACCAAACCTAAATCAGAGACAAACTAGCGCAATTAATTATAAGAACTAGGATAATTTAGACTTTAAATTCTGTTTTGTATTACATTTCATTTCATTTCTTTACTTTACTTCACTATAACTTTCGATTGAGATCTCAAGACTTTTATTTTATGTTTCTTTATGATTTATTTTACTTGGTAAATTTATGATTTCTGTTATATTCCTTTTCTTTGTAATATCAGACTCAACGAGTATTATTATCATTTGCCTTGCATCAGGATGCTATGCAAATGATAATAAATATTAAACACTTGTAGAAATCTGATTCTTATCAATTCATTTTCAAAGATCCTTTCTTACTAATCAAACATTAAATTCATCTTTCAGCAACTTAGATTCACTTTGTTTAGCTAAAAGGCAGCTTCGGTGAGTGTGTTGGACAGCTACGGTATAGCTATAATTGGTACCCTAGTCTGAGAACACACATATCCCAAGTCTGTAACAGGCAGCTTCGGTGAGTTTGACTCAAGGCAGCTACGGTATAGCTATAATTGGTACCCTAGTCTGTGAGTCAAGCATATCCCAAGTCTGTAGGGAGGCAGCTCTGGTGGAGTAACATCCATCCGAGTCTGTATTAGGGTTTTCAGGGTTTTTCAAATTTTCCCCTTAGAGGAGCTCCAAAAAATTACATTTCACCCGTGACAAAGGACACACGCGGACTAGGTTAACTTCACCAGCCTTCTGCTGGTGAAGCATAACCAGAAAAAGTTACATTTGGCGCCCAACGTGGGGCTCCTCTAGAATAAAATTAAATTCATTTAATTTTATAAAATCATTGTTAAACTTAGAGTCATTCAAGCCAATTTAAATTCAACTTCTTTTACTTTCAAATAGATTGTTTATTAAAATCATAGTAAAATGAAAGACAAGAATCAGATTTCTAGAGAGTGTTAAAAAAATTAATTACATAGACAAAATTTCAAAAAAAATGGATCCTTTTGCGAAGATAGCCGCATTATTAGCAGGTTTACAAAACCAGTATGACAAATTAGAAAATACAATCGAAGATAGGTATGATTCTTTTGAAAACGCAACACAGCAGCTGATAGATTCAAGGGCAGATCAACAGGCCTATTTCGAAAATAAAATTTCGAAAGAAAATAATAGTCAGACCCGCGAAATTAAAATCGAAGACTGTAAGGTCGTAGAGAAAATAAGCGTAGAGACACAAGATTATAATAACAACATCGCCTGTGTAGTTGCGGAAACAAAAGAATCGGCCAATAACTTCGAGTCGCTCGGATATAAAATAAATAACACCGATAATATCGAAATCTTAGAATATAACCACGAAGTAGACAAAACAGATCGAAACAATAACGTTAGTCAACCAGAGATCGAAACAGAGGTTCAAGGCAATGATACCGTAGATTCGATAACAAGAGATTTAAACTCATTAACGAATCAAAGAAGTATTAGCAAAGAACCGACCGATGTAATTTATAACCCCGAAAAGGATTTAATAGGATTAACGACGGGATTAGATGATTTTACATCAGATTTAGATTTGTATAGTAACGGTTTAACTAAAATTTCATCCACCGGAAATGACGTAACTTTAATGCAACCCGACCAGGGGGCAATAACAACTAGTCTGTCAGCAATCGCTTCGGAGCTAATCCCTGCGGAATCAAAGATTGAAGATTATTGTCGCGACCTCAAGGAACCGGAAGACGAAGGCATCGTTTTAGATGAGGCATTAATTAAAGAGCCACCTGAAACAAAAATTATACCAAAATTAGCGAACCACTTACCGACTATAACTGAATTGAAGAACAGAAGGTTTCGAAACCCGGTTAAAACACTAGAATTTTTTATCAAGGACTGGAAGAAGAATCGAAAAAACAATAAGGGTGCTGCCTTAATTAATAACTATCACCTGGAGCCAGGGGGCAGATTACGAAGAATCCCTCGGAAGCATAAGATTTTTTTTTTGGATTGACTTACCTGAGCTTGATGAAAATGATATTTCCGACTATTCCAGCTGCATTAAGACCTACCAGACGAATGACGATGAGGCACTGAGAACGGAACACCTAATAAAAATAGAAGAATTAAAACAACATCGCAGACTAAACCGGCACTAATATATCAGAAGTTTTATCAACTTACCTGTTCGCCTCGGAAGACACTTATCACCGAACATCAGCTGATAAAAAGGGGGCAATGTAACGTGTACGGCTATACCAGCCTATACTGGTATAGTCGTACACAGCACATACGGATCGCGCAGGTGGGGTGACGCCTGATGACGTCACCAACGGTATATAATGAGCAACGCTGAGACGCAAAGCAGCGTATCTAGCCAGAGCGGCAGTGCGACTCATAGCTTATCTCGATAGAGCGGTCTTGAGCCAAAGCGGCCAACCGACTCGTGTAAATTCTTTCTTTTCAAATCACTTAACCTCAAAATATCGCTTATTCTTCCTTTTGTGCCAAAGCGGCCTAATCGAATCACTTTTATATAAAATTTAGTCATCTAGCTAAAATAGCATTTGAACCGAAATCAAATATCAAACCTCAAACCAAACCTAAATCAGAGACAAACTAGCGCAATTAATTATAAGAACTAGGATAATTTAGACTTTAAATTCTGTTTTGTATTACATTTCATTTCATTTCTTTACTTTACTTCACTATAACTTTCGATTGAGATCTCAAGACTTTTATTTTATGTTTCTTTATGATTTATTTTACTTGGTAAATTTATGATTTCTGTTATATTCCTTTTCTTTGTAATATCAGACTCAACGAGTATTATTATCATTTGCCTTGCATCAGGATGCTATGCAAATGATAATAAATATTAAACACTTGTAGAAATCTGATTCTTATCAATTCATTTTCAAAGATCCTTTCTTACTAATCAAACATTAAATTCATCTTTCAGCAACTTAGATTCACTTTGTTTAGCTAAAAGGCAGCTTCGGTGAGTGTGTTGGACAGCTACGGTATAGCTATAATTGGTACCCTAGTCTGAGAACACACATATCCCAAGTCTGTAACAGGCAGCTTCGGTGAGTTTGACTCAAGGCAGCTACGGTATAGCTATAATTGGTACCCTAGTCTGTGAGTCAAGCATATCCCAAGTCTGTAGGGAGGCAGCTCTGGTGGAGTAACATCCATCCGAGTCTGTATTAGGGTTTTCAGGGTTTTTCAAATTTTCCCCTTAGAGGAGCTCCAAAAAATTACATTTCACCCGTGACAAAGGACACACGCGGACTAGGTTAACTTCACCAGCCTTCTGCTGGTGAAGCATAACCAGAAAAAGTTACAATATGTTATTCGTTTTGTTATTAGATATATCGCGTATGATAGTTACTTAAGAATGAGTTTTCCTCGTCCTCTCCGCATACCTAGACTCGTGATGATAATTTAAACTCGTAAGTTCTGAAAAACTCTTCTGGCCTCGGCACACCTCAAAGGTACGCTACTGTCCAACGGAAACCATCGTCTTTACATGTGTTCGAAGAGATCCGGGGGTCAAACCCGAATTTCGGGTAGCGTTAGGAATGAAAAACGCTGAAAAAAGAAGCCCGAGGAGTCGTTTAGAAAATACTTAGTTAAGCTAATTATCACACTTCCCTGGGCTTACTGCATAGAGATGTGCGATGGCGAAGGCGAGTCTCTGATTGGAAGCAACCAATTATAATCTTATATGAATAATCTTCTTTTTCTTTTATCATATATTTATTTTGGACACTCGCCCTGGTCTTCGAAGCCACCCAAGCTTCATCGCACCTTAAAGTGCCGTGTAATTCTGTTATACCTATCTGGAAATGAAATAAATTCATTTCACGCCCTGTCAGCGCGCAATTATTTTAGATGCAGCCATTTTAAAGTTTCGTTCCATGACTAACACCTCGACCCTTTCGTTGAACTCGGTCACGTTACTGCAACGAAGCTCTTGCGTCTTTTGCAAAATCTAATCGAATAATTGCAACAACGAAACGCTCCTGCGGTCGTTGCCTGGACTCTCGTTGTCCATTCAGCTTCTCCTTTTCTCATCTTCTTCTCACTTTCACATTTCAGTTTTTTACTCACTCTTTTCGTATCCATTTCTCTCTCCCTCCACCACATACGTACCACGTATATCCACAGGGCGTAGTACCCTCGTGCGCACGTGCGTACGTATGCGTGGGTGAGGAGTGCCGCCCGAAGTATCCCTCCTGCACGATCATGCGGTGCATCTTGCATATAGTCCCGGTGTTGCTGATGGGAGGAGCAAGGTGAGGGAGGGAATTTATACACATGTGTATATCTATATGTATATATATCGATATTTTAACATGTATTGAAACTTGTACAGTTGTGTATGGGAGTGGGAGAAGAGCCGGCTTCCTCAGCTTGTAATTATGTTGATACGAATGATCTCCGGGCCCGTCGTTGGCACAGCCTCCAGCGGTGCTCACCGTCTGCTCACCGGGTTCAGCCCGGTTCGGGACCGAGCGGTTTAGGACCGTAGCGAAACCAGTTTAAGTGGTTAAGTGTAGATATAATTGATTTCCATTTTATGACTCCTCGCCGGTATGGAAGATGCACTCACGCGGACTCTATCTCTGACTTCGAGATCGTGCATGGATTATTTCCCGCAACTCGTTTTTTATGCAATTAGTGTAAATTAAACTTCCACGGTGACTCGTATGGATCAGGAACGACGGTCAAAGAGCACTTTTCGTCGGGGAAAAATCCGAGCGAAAATAGACGGCTGAATGTAATCGACCGATGGACCGAGTGTCGCGCAGCCTCAGCCAATCTCGTCTGCTTACACGATTCTATCCGTGCTCTCATTGGCTTCGCCTATCCAACATACGTATATCCTACACACGTGAAATTAGTCGTGTAATACTTGGGTCGGTTAAACTGTGTACTTAACGCGGAAACTGGCGAGTTGATGAGAATCGTTTACAGCTTTCATCCGAGTTCTGCAACCCTTGAAATACACTGCAGTGAATCATGTGGTTCTCTTTTCAAACCTCGACCACACCCTGCAGTGGATTTCGCAGGAATTAACCGATCGACGAGTTCTATTCTCTGCAGAACTCATCTTAGCTCTTTTGTGGGGTGAAGCTCGTTCCCAAAGATCAAATGACATTTCAGCAGCGTAGAAAGAGTCGTCGAGCCTTTGGGATTCGGATTAGAAAAAATATTTGGAAATTTTCTTATCATCGCGATTCTCACCGGTTTGCTAATTTTATAATAGATTTTTTCCCAGTTCGGATCGATCGCGTGAGACGTTGTTTCAGTGTGAGACGATTCTAGTCGCAGAGTCGTTCTTCGACGATCTCAAATGCGATATTGAATAAATTATACGCGGCGCACCCCGTAGGTACGAAGTGTGAGATTAGGCTTTTGCTTTTATTCTAAATGTCAAATCTCCATACATACCGGAGACAAGATGCGTCACTTTGGTCTGTTACAACAAAAGCCCCCAAGGAAGAGGTCGGATTTATACACTTTTCAAAGCGATCGTGACAATTTCAGAGATTCGCATCCCGGTAGTCAGAGGTAGGCCATAGCATGCCCACATATATATTTTCTCACAATCAGCCCTGTATCGAAACAAGGATTTACAAACGGCTCAGAGCGAGTTCAAAGGTTCAGTTTATTCGTATCATATAGCAGTTTTACGGGCGGTCCAGCGAGTGCAGACGCACGTATCTTTTCATATCGGAAGATAAGATCTTGGTTAATCGGTACGAAGCTAAAGGTCAATTGCATCTCGACAGTTTATTATAATGATATATTTGCAGGGATAAATGGGACCTTAATTGGCATTGAGGAAAACGCGTAAACAGCAATTATGGCTCGGTCTTTAGACGTGAATCCACCCGGAATGTCTGCAGGACTATTTTATCTTTTTTCCTACTTTTTTTTTTTTAAATTATCGATATCATATTTTTCACTCCATATTTTCCTCGCCGACGTTCATCCTCATTCTATATAATCAGTGAAAACCTGATACGGCGTTTTTCCGCGGTTCCACTCGAGCTACAAAAAACTTGAGAGAAACTTTTCCGCAAATTGAGAATTTTTCGAGTCAATCAAACCCGAGCGATATCCGCAGGAAGCTTGAAGCGCTCTCCAATCTGATTTACACTCACACGATGTATAAAAAACACTTCGCTCCTCTAGGTGAGAGATTTTCTATTTAATCCCTACCTACGTACTCGTATATCGTGCAGATTAGCTGCAAGAAGGATGCTGCAGTAAACCTGAAACCAGACCACACACGAGCAGACTGTCCTTCCGCTGGGAGGAAGTAGGCGTTTGAATTCTCTCCTCTTAAATATTTTCGGAGTATAAATTCCGCGTGTCGAATTTTGAGTAAGAAAACGAAAACAGGAAAAACAGAAAAGAAAAAAAAACGATAAATTTAGGGAAAGTGACGAGAGGGATACATGCGAGCGTGTGAGAATTTTTAGTTGTTTTTTTTTTTTAGTTTTTTTCTTTTTTTTTCTTATTCTTTTATTATTGAAATTCCATTTATTTTTCTTTATTACGCCTACAACTAAAGTACGGAATAAAACCTAAATACTAAAAATTATCAGATTTCTAAATTAATAATTATATATTTACAATTTTTCCACCGCCTTTCGAGAAGGTCGATTTAATACTATTATGGTAGGTAGGTATGATACAACTATTAATATTACACGAGCTCGCACTTACCTACTCACTCATCCATACACACATCATATAGTTATATATATATATATGTATATATTCGCAAATACATATATGTACACATATTGATACATTTATATGTATTCATTGATATCACACACGGTTTCATACAACGATAATTCTCATGACATTCGGCCCCTGCGCTATACACGTACTATTTATTATTCATTCGTTCCCTTCACGCTGTAGATATATTAACTATGTTTACGAATAAAATATTTACACCGATGTGAAAAATATAAATAATAAATATGATATTACACCGCGTGGATTAATAGACGAAGTAAAATTTTATCCGATTTTAATCTTTTAGAGTTGCGAAATTTGATTGATACACGGATATGGAATAACCCACCGAAAAAATTCGTAATAAATTTTCAATTTTCTACTTGATCTTACATTACCGAAGTAATCAAGGTAAAATTTCAAAGCACGTAGTTATAACAGGTAACAGTAAGTAATACTGCGGTTGTTCCGAGCTTGACGCAGATCGTTACGTACCCGCAGTAAATGAAAACAAAGCCATTGTTTGACCAGCAAAGTAATAAGAAGAGTAAAAAATTAACCAGCGAAAACGTCATCCGTTATTCTTACGTTTATACTACAGCCAATTACACTCATTAATTATAACGACTAATCAATCTCCTGCCACAATGCGTCTCAGCGTCGTTTAATAAACAGCCAATTTGTAATAAGAGCAGAATAATTAATGATATGATCGAATCTACGAACGAGTGATATTTCGCCTGCTGATATCGAACCGTTATTACAACGTCTTCGCCTTTATAATATTCCTGCATTGTTATCATGTCTCATTTTTTAAAATAAGAACGTCCCGTTTAAATGTAGAGTTCTCGGCTCTGTGGTATTTCCTTTAAATTCTAGGGTACCGGGAATTAGCGCTGTGCATGCATCAGGCAATATCAATCGACACGCGAACGTAGGTATATATGAACTCCGCGTATAGTCTGGCTATACACATATTCGAAAGCTGTTGACGTAGTAATTACGAGAGAATTGAGAACGCTCTGCCATATGGCAAATTATTCAACCAACGAATTTTTTTTTCTCTCTTCGATCTCTTTTCTTCCCTTTTCTTCTCTTTCCATTTCTTTCCTTCGTCGTCGCTTTACGCTTTTTACCTCCTCCGATTATCTCCGCGGGATCCCTAATCGCCAATATTAGTTTAATACCTAAAAATTCTAAACATACGCACACATATATATTCTCTCACTCTCTCTCTCTCTCTCTCTCGTGGGTTTCTTCTTTGGCTCCTCGCTGACGTTCTAAAATCGCCGACGAATATTTATCTACCACACTACACATCTACATATACATATACATATATATACATATACGTATATATATGTATACATATATATATATATTCTAGCGGCTATACACGAGGGTGTAAAGAACGAGCGGAGTTCCGGGGCTAATTGGGGGTGGCTGGGCGTGGCGGACGCGGCGGTGGCGGAGTTGAGGACGAGGGTGGATACGGCGCATACCTCATCCCCGTTGCCGTCGAGGAAGGCGAGGGTCGTCGAGGGAGCATAGGCCAGGGTAGACTGGTTGTAGTGGGGGTTGAAAATGCTGCGAAATGTGTTGCAAACGGGGAAGGTATACCCCCGCGTCCGTGAGCCTGCGCGACACCGCCGTATACTAGGGCGGAGGCAGGAGGAAGCCAGGGCGCCAGAGGGTGACCACCGTGTTGTCCGCTACCGTCGTGTTGAACGCCTCCTCCCAGCCCCGGGGACGACATGGCGAGATGTTCGTATAGCCGAAGCGGTGGCACGCCGCAGCGCACCAGCTGTTGTTCCATCAGTTCCATCGGATCCCTGAAAACACGATGTAAAATGGTCGTGAGTCTTCCTTCTCCCTTTTCTTTCTTTTCTCGGGATCATTTTCAGGGAAAAACTTCATCTTTACAGATTTCAAAATAGTCTAAAGAAGTTGGACAATCAAATTTATAGAAAGACAATTCACTGATCCATGAATCAGACGATTTTTGGACTCCTTCAAACGGTCAGCTTTTCATGATATACATAATACGTGTACAAGTTGACGTGACGAGGGTGCAACGCGGTATTATACTGCTGGAGACAGTTAAGGTAGGAAAAGTCAGATTTTGATTAATCAACGGTGAAGAGCTGCATCGTGGGCAATCCTGTGACACGATTATGGCACATGATATTTGTACACCGGTCCAGAGCACAGGAAAACGATGATTCTGTGAGTCGTACGTACGTCAGTGAAAAAAATTATTTTTCGCTGTATAGATCGACGACTTTTTGAAATTTCAAAGACGTCGATGCCATGTCTGAGGGAATTTTATTAACCATTACGAGATTACATATCGAGGGAATCAACATTCTGATAAAAAATCGACCATTTCAATTCTCGGCAATAATTTATTACGACTTTTAGTTTATGCTTTAGAAACGAGTTAAAATAATTGTTAAAAAATTTGCGAATCGTGAGATCGATCGACCTTTCTCCTGGGGGACTGGACCGGAGGTAGCTCACGATTCGCGGACTCTAAAGGCAGCCCAAATCGTAAACGAAAAAGGCAAGTTTAGAGTCAAGAACTAAGGTGAGACTGTGCGGAGCATATATAGGTGTAGTAAATATATACATTATATACGTGCGATCCGTACGAGATGTATGTGTGTAAAATGCATACGTTGCTGCACACGTGTGTATAATATCGTAGAACAATGGTTTCGGTGTGTGTGAACGGGTATATGGATCGCAAGAAGGACGAAGAAAAGCTATTCCTTTCTTTCCTTATTTCCTTCTTTTCGTCCCTCGCCACCTTCATCTTCTCCTTACTGCTTAGCGAGTAACACGACACCTTGCGCACGGGCATGCATATACCTACCTAAGGGCATATACCAGCCAGAGGTATACTGTGCTCAGACCCAACCGACCCAAGCCAGAGGGATTAGGGCCCTGGAGCTAATCGTCGGCGTGCTCGGACTGCCCGGACGTGCCGGACCACACACGGCCGCGTCTGCTACCATTCATTCTTCTCGTTCTCGTAAAATATCGCTGTCAGGGCCCGAACTCTATTAAGGTGGCATTGGCACTTCGATATCTGCACGGTCTGTTCTTCCAAGTTGTATAAATCGTGGCCAACTTTAATGCCGAGTAAAAAAAGGAGAATAACAAAAATTCCATACGGTAGATAACTGTCGTGTCTAAACCGGGCTAATTCCAGCTTGATCATGGCTCGGCGATACTCGCTAAATTTTCTATTTCACTTTCGGGGTTTCCGTATTTCATAAGGGTATATCGAACAAAGGATCTATCGAGTAGAGAAAGTGGCTGTTATTTTTAATATTTCGAGAAACGAACGGTCTTTTGATGGAGGTGAAAGAAAATTGAGACTCCGGCACGCAGCAAGGACTAACAATAAACTAGGAAACTACTTAATATCAAGTTTGCAGGATATGCCATGGGAGACCTCAGCCGTGCAGGCTCAGCCAGTCTTTGGAGTATTTTTGCCCGCAGGGGCTGTTTAAGAATTCTCGTCGGGGAAACTAATCACCGCGTGTTATGATTTACAACCCGAGTAAAGGTGAAAGATGAGGCGTGAGGAAAAGGAACTCGCTATAATATTACCCTCCTTTTCCAAAGTATCCCTGATCCGGACCTAAGAAGAACCTGAACCTCCGCTACTTGAAACGTTCTCGCGATTAAATTGTTACGAGGATGAAAAAAAAAAAAACGAGCCTTTTTTTCTTAAAAAAAAAATCAATCAATTCCGCTATACATATCATTTCTCAGAATATTCGTAGCCACTCGATCGGTGGCGTGTACTACCTATTTGGTATGCATCCCATACATATCGCGTCTGAATAATTCAGCACCGGTACCCCGAAGGCACTTTGTATATCGTCCAATTTGACGACAAGGGATATCCCCGATATTTGACTCTAGAGTGCCGCACGATATCTTCACACGTTTAAGAGAGTTCCAATGAAAGAATGATTATTTGGTAATCGTGCGGTTCGTATATAGAATAAAGTAAATTCCACCGAATGGCGAAGGCCTGTTATTCCCTTCTCTGACACGGGCATTAGGTAAGTGGTAGATAATGATAGGTTACACCCGTTGATGGGCAAAGGTAGTCGTCTATCGAATGGTTTCTCTGCTTCCACCCCATCGTTCTACCGAACCACCGCCCTACCCCCCACACACGCACATATATATATTATATACCCATTTTGCTCACGGATTATCAACGTCGATAGATATCTATATAAAAAGGTGGGTAAGGGGTTCTGGTTGTGTGGTGACCCCCGGGTAAAGGAGCTAACGTGCAATGCCGTGTGCATGGGTATTAAGAAAGAGATAGTGGATATAAGAGGAGGTGGTAAAGAAGAAGAAGAAGAATAAGAAGAAGAATAAGAAGAAGCGGCTAAGACGGAGGGTATAACAGCGAAGAAATTAATAGCCATAAAATATGAATAGAAATTAGCGGGTTTGGGTTGGCGTGACGCGTTCGCTCGCTCATTTCCTTTCGGCGCGTTGAAAAACAACAAAACAACAAAATATGTTCGAGCCTGTAATTTAGCCGGCTGCCGCCGACCGCGCGGCCCTCTCCAACGAGATATTAGTGTAGGTATATATATACATATATATATATGTATATATATTATATAGGTACAGGTATCGAGTATGTCTGTTCTTACAGAGTTTCACTGACAACGCGCGATAGTAGAATATGAACAAGTGTGGGAGTGAGGAGGACGCGAGGTCCCGAGTAAAAGGGACCGAACTACTATACCCCGGGACGGGGGCAGAAAGGGTAGGTAGATGGTCTGCGGGTCGGTATAGCCCATCGCCCAACGTCGCACGGTAGGGTCTGGTAGGTAATGATCCGCGGTAATGACCCTGACGCTTTCGTCTCGACGCCGACGATGAGCGTTAACCGTGTAACACACATCTATACCTGTTCTATACATGTAATGGTACGGCGCAAAGGATAGAAAGATACGTATACACACGCCTGTGTATCTGTGACCGTAGAGAGCAGCAGACCGACGACTCTCTCGGTCGCGGAGATCGAAACCTGACTTATAACCGCGGCGGTTTCGATTCGGCCGGCTTTTGTTTTTGCGTTTTAAACGGCAGTTATTAGCTCCGTTGCTGGCTGCCGGCCCTGTTCGTCGGCCTGGCCAGCCTTGCCAGCCTTGCCAGCCTTGCCAGCCAGCACCTCTGGCTTTCCTCTGTTCCTCCGCGCTGCTCCCTCTCGCGGTAATGCAGCCCGCTAATGGGCCGACGCGTTGGGACGACGTTGTACGAAGGTGGGGGCCAGAGCGCGGCGGCGGTAATGACAGGCCGCCCGCTCTCGGAGCTAATATAGATGAATGCTCTGCCCTCCCTGGCCTCTCCGACCGCTCCCTGGCCGCTCTCCTGGGTCGTTCGTCCTGGCCTCCCTGCCCCGCGGGCCAAAGGGAAGACCCAACCTCGAAGTACTTGTTCGCTAGGTTGCCGAGAGAAAGAGAGATAGATAGTCCCGAGGACCCCGAGGGCCATCTATCTATCAGCGCCGGCGTGAAGTGGGCGGGTGCTCGCGCTCTGTTGCGGTGGACGGGCCGCTCTCTCATTAAGCCCGGTGCCGCCGCGCGCATGCTCGCTGGCCCTTCCGCATTATCGGCTGGCCGGACCGACTATCGGACTATTGCGAGCTCGAGGAGTGTGGAGGAATTCGGAGGGCGCGTTCTCCTGCATATGCACGTCCAACACCGGTGTATACCGGTATACGTATGCGTGAGTATGAGTGGTGCGCGAAATCGCAAGATTTTCTTCGCGAACGATTATTTAAACGTTTATACGTCGAACTTCGTTTATCGCTTATCATTATTCGATTTATGAAAAAGCACATGGATACATTTTTTTTCATATATCTGGGTCTTGAAGGATAGGAGGAAAATCGAGCCTCCCCTTGGCCAGGCGTGACGGTAATTCGCTTTCGCCTCTTTCTACCTACAGAGCTCATCTGTCGTTGGCAATCTACGATCTTTTGGGGTCGTGGTGTGTCGCGTTCCCTTAAAGAAGGAAACCCTGAATGCAACGCGGGCGAGTGAGTGAGTGAATGTGTAAGCTAGCGTTATGGTATAAGTGCGCCGAGGGGTCGTTTGGTAAATTTATAGACCAACACCTTTTGCACGTGTTTGGGACTTGGGTGTATACCTACCTCTACCTGGAGTAGGGAAAACGTAATGGAGCGTCGGAACAACTTTTCTTTGTCGTTAAATATTTTGACGTTGAATCGGAGCTGACTTTTAAATTATACGGAGATAAGTATAGCTTTTGTACGGCAGGTGTTGAAGCTGGGTTGCAGGGAAGTGGGAAGTGGGAGGCGAAGGAGTAGGGGATTATTTCTAATATCTACCTGATCTCCTAGATTCGATTATAACTTTAGTAAAATTCGGATGAAACGGATGGGTGCGATATCACAAAATACAAAATACAAAATTTTTACCTACCGATCAAAATCCGTCAGTCTTGACGAATCGCGGAACCCTTTAGCGAATGGATTGCTGTCGATTTTCAACTTGGTTATCTGTAAGGAAAAGAAACGACGCTCGTTAAATAATCAGATAAAAATTAATGGGTTTTGGAGTATACGACCGAAACTCGCGCTTTTCATTTTTCTCCTTTTTTTTTTTTTGTTCTGACCGAACAAGGCCTTCTGCAGACGTCGAGATCGTCGTTGATGCCAACTCGAAATGAGTTAGGAAAAATGAGATCGTCATCGCGAGACGAGCCGAGGTATAAAGGAGAATAAAGCGATCAGGGCGGCGAGAGCCATGATTCACTTTTTGCGCAGGGTTGATTGATCGCGTATGGTTGCAGAAATGAGACGTGGTAGGTAGTACGCGAAAGTTGAAAAAATGGTTTAATTTTATCGAGTGCTATAGGAGCTAGCGAGGTCTCATTTTCTGAACAAAAATAAGAAATCTGAAATCTATGAATGTATCTAATCAATCGATTAATATTCCTCAGTCGCTCATACCGATCTTCATAAATTGAACCGCATGAGCAATCTTACAACCTCCTTTTACCCAGTAGATAGATTTCGCAAAACCCGAATGAATATTATTGAAGAATTTTAATTAACTTGCGTATAATGTGGTTTGGAATTCATACTAGCTAATATTGAAACCAAAAATTGCTATTAACTTAAAAGAATTCGGTACAGATTTTGGTAAAGATGCTCTTGATGATTTTTCATCGAAATTAAGTCGACCAATTTTTTTGGCATTGATATATAAGTACGCAGAGTTACGTTTTTGACTCGAAGGGGTTGAAAGAATGTTCTCAAATTTTTGTTCGCCTGCATTTTGAATTACAAGTGTACTATATCCACGTTGAAATTTGGCACGCAGAATTTTTTTATTTTTTATCATTCGTCAAAGGGAAGAAAAAGTAATTCGTCTCATTTTCATTCGCTGCAAAACTCTAATATACACACACGTGGGTGACGTGTACAATTTTTATCTAAAACGATAACGAAGCGACAACGACATGACTGTAACAGCTGAACCAAAGCATCAGTCAATTTGTCAACCAGACGTAAAAGTCAGAAAAAAGCTCTGTCTAAAACGAGGCCCTTGTCTCCGGCCTCTTAATTCGTCGTCAAAGAAAACCCCATCTGACTGACACGTCAATCTCGCTGACTGACTTCACTAAAGATATATATTCACGTTCAAGGCGATCCTGACGGGTTTTGATAAACCATCAAAAAAGTGAAGTTCAAATGGAACTAAAAAGTGAAATTAGCTCCGGCAATGATGCTGCTAGAGCTGCTGCTGCACCGAGACGAGGATCGATCATCTAGATTACTCACCAGCTGATTTTGGTACGCTGTCACCGCTGTAAAGATGGCTTCTGGAAAGATAAACGTCTTGTGTTCTTCGTGCTGTAGATCCGTGATCGGACTGTTGTCGTCCGGAGAGCGACACCGGACCAGGTGTATCCTTGGCTGGTACCGATGCATGGAATTCAGGATAATCTGGAAATACATATGTCACATAGAGTGACGTCGAAACTATGAATCTCTGATATTTTTTCTGACCATGGTAAGCCGAGCAGATACAATGTGTTGAATAATTAATTCCTCTAACGTATAGCTCGAACCTCTATCCCCCCGTTGTTCGACCGTATTTTAAATCCCGCGGTTTTACTCCAAAAAATTAATACCCCGGTCTGTGTCGATTTGCAGGGTTTAAACTCTCTGAAAATCATAGAATGGAATAGTTCAATCGTTTTTCGCCATCCCCGAATTCCCGTATTCCAGATATGTGCGACAGCCAGCGTAGGTTTCGCGGAATCGTACCGTTCGAACGAAAGAACGTGTCGACTTTTCGCCTTCCAGTCGTTCAACGAATGTCCTAAATATACAAAAAGTCGAAGAACTTCGATTTTTAACGAAAGTTCCGGTCTAATTAGTGAATAAATAATCGATTGATGATCCCGAGCGAGCGGGGTGCCTATTACTCCTATTCTGATTGCGAGAAAAAATAGTTGGATTGACAGACGATACGGGAAACTGAAAGTTCCGTATTTCTAGAACTCACTGTGTATAATACTACAACAGCTGACAGTTCAAAAACGTCAATCATCGGTAGATTTTATAACAGAAACGAAATACTACGGAACATCAAACGACCACAAGGCTGACAATTATTGATAGCTTGTTTATATAACGATCGGTGATTATCGATGGGAACTAGCTCGGTCATTTTTTGACATTTTTTTCGTTCGTTAGATGAATAAGAAGTCGAAGCAAAGTCGGAAATACGTGTAACCCTGTTAAAATGATTTTTTCATATCATTAGATCGCTGCACAAAATAGTAGGATGTCTTTTTTAAATGTCACAATGATTTCGCCAAGTATTTCACTAATTCTTCTAGAAGCGATCGTGGGGACACGTATATATTACGGAATTATAAACAATTGGTGAAATTTTGTTGACAAGAAAACACGCTTCGGATTTCAAGTCTATCCGTAGGAACTCCGGTTCGACATTTATCGCATGTGACTGCGAAGAAAAAGAATATGTGTTCTTTGGTCAACTTTGACGGTCAATATATGAGAAACCACTCGTCCAATTTCGCTCCGATTTTCAGAGAAAACTCACGTAAACTGGGGCCTGCAGTCTTCTAAATTTCGTTCGAAAATATCGGCTAGTTTAAAAGATATAGCGTAATATTTGAGCTTCCGATTGCTCGATCTTTCTCCATTTTTACAATCAATATATCATCGATTCAGTATCGATCACCAAGAACTAATGAAACGAGGATATATTGAATTGAATCCTTCTCTCAATTTGACCATAGAAACTCTTGAAACGTAGGTACGTAGAATTTTTCTAAAACATGTCCGTTTTTTTTTTTTCTTAACACAAAGGCTAAAAAAAAACTACAGGCTAAACACACGTAATATGTTCATCGTTAAATATTTAACACACGGGGCTATACGCATGATAATGTTTGAATGAATAGTGTCCGAAAAATCTGATTCATCTCATCGCTCGCAGTGAATAGTTGAGGTGGGGTAATCCCCGTACGATATCCCGCGATATCTAGCCAAGCTACAGCATGAGACGACGAACCAAGAAGTAGAATGTAGATTGTATAGATACGAGAGTTGGGTAGGTAGATAGGCACTACCTCTAACTCGAGAGATCTGACTGCGTCCGTGGACCGGTATTATACGCGACACGATTAGTCAAAGAGTATTCTACGCGTGTAGCGATTAGCCCCCCGCGGACTCAGAGACTTTCTTTATTTTTGAATCACGTGACAATCGGCCCTGAGGCCCGAGACGATTTCCTAACGTTGTATTTCATTATAGGTATATATATATATACACAAACATATGTGTATATATATATATATATACACATATATACATATGAATAGATGTACCGCGTATCATTTTTTATATTATATTTTGGGTACACATCGATCGTTCTTTCCGGCTTCTGGACTAAAAACTTCTGCGCTTGCATAAACTATGACAGAAATCGCTATTACGAGAAATGAGATGCTGCATGCCGGAGTCGTCCTTGCGCGAATCGCGTCGATTAATTACAAAACCGGTCCGCCTCGTGATTTTATTTATTTTTATTTTTTCATTACCTTTCGATACTTTTAGTACGTTTGATTGATCGGAGATGTCGGCTTTTTTGACACGTCAGTCGTTTTTTTTTTTTTTACCACAGATTTGAGGAAAGCGAACAATACGTGAATAATTTTTTTTTATTTTTTTTTTTCTAATTTTTTTGAAGGATCTCTTCGATATTCAGTTAGTAAATTAATTCCTTTTCTTGTTTATTTTTATGCGCGTAAGATACCGAGCGACAAATTTCGTAAAGACCTCGGCACTAATATTCGGCTATATTAATCGACCTCGATAGTAAGCCGCGGATTAACCCGCGGGAATGACGCAGCTGTGTTAACTAATCAGAAAAGGTTAACATCTTTTTGCTAATGTCTCAGTGGTCATTTTTAATCAATATATGTATACCTATATACATATACATACGTATAAATATATTTGAATGGGGGAATAGATCCCGCGAAGTATGATCAGAGAAAAAAAAAGAAAAAAAACGGAAGGAAAAAAGAAGAAAGGAGAGAAAAATAAAAATGAAAAGAAAAGAAAAAACTAGCCTTTAAAATAGAATAATTATCTGCTTTCCACACGCGATATTATAAAATACCTATAGTATGTGTTTTTACGAGAAACGGTATATTTTCTTGGCGTTTACAAATATAAAATTAAAATTTACAACAAAACTAACACGCAATGGGATACCAAAGAACGTATAGATGTATATACTGAGGTACCGGAAAACTATATACATATACATACCCCTAAAGGTGTACGAAATTTATAAAAAGGACTTGCGCCCACTCGGGTTTGATAATTACGTAGTTTATTGAGTATGTGATAAGCGTTGACCGGACAGGCCGGCAGGTAGGCCACGTCGTTAGCATACGTCTGACCATACCCGTCCTCGTATATACATATATATATATACATGCTTATATATATATACACATGTATATATATCTATATATACACAATATACATACGTGATCCTAGAAGGGGCGATGAGGGAGGGGGATCAGACTTATATTATAGCTAATATGAAATATGGAGGCGGCTGCGTCCTCGCAACTGTTGAAACTTACCTAACGGCTGCAGGTGGCCCGGTGGACACGAGAATATCTGTCTGTATATATGCCTAAGTCTCTCTTTCTCTCTCTATCTCATTTTCTCTTTAGATCGGTGTAGGTATAACGCATGAATGTAAATTCTATGTCTATATGTACATACATATTCGAAATGTACATCTACGCATATCAAACGCACACGCACACGCATATACGCACATGAATGCGGATAGGTATACAGTATATCAGACTAACAGTTTCATATCCAAGTCATATACATGTACGTTTAAGTTTATAGATTGAAGATCAGATAAGTGTGAGCAGCTAATCGAATGAGATAACTGAAGTAAAAAAAAAAAAAACCTTATGTCCGGCTTTCTTTCTTTTTTTTTCTTTTTTGTTTTTCCTTTTTCCATCTTTTTTTCTATATCTTCACTTTATTATAAATTGCATGAACTTCGGATCTGCAATAATGAGCTACTATACGTTTTTGAAAATAATATACATCGTTCTTACACTCACGGATTTCAGAATTCGCACGCTAATAATATTTTCTGTTAAAAGGCGGATATATTATAGCATTTATTCCTATATACGTATATATGTATATGCGGTGCTAACCTGACGTCTATTTAAAGTAATATTCTTCCCCCTTTGCGTGTCTACTTGAAATTATTTCAAACCATGCTTCAGATAACGGCTTACCGATCCCTGTATTACACGTAGTGAGATGTACTCACTAATCGAGTATCGCCTCGATAGAGTAATAATTATCCGAACTGGTATTCAATTTAAATCCCCTACCACATACATCGAGTGTTTGAAAAATTTTTCAATAGTCGTATCGGTCTTCCCTAAATTCATCCCAAGTGAAAATACACAGTAGGTATATGCATATATTAGTTTCGTCTCGAAACTCTCTGCAACACGCGATAATCGTAATGATAATAATTAATTTGCACACAGTTTGTAACAGGTGTTCGAAAAAATGATGTTAAAAATTTTTCAACCGCATAATTAGCTCCTCGTGGATTTGTGACTATAACAATAAGAGAAAAGAGACGGCACGGAGCGGGCCTATGGGTTAAATTCACCTCCGTGACATCGGGTATACAAAGTCGCGACGTGAGGCCAGCCGTGTAAAACAACTCCGTGTTTAAACCGAGGATAATTGTACAGGAGGGTGCAAAAGGTAGACAAGCTAAATTCGATATTTATTATTTTTTTTTTCAATTCAAATACAATTTTATCTTACTGCAACCGTGTTACGTGGCTTTTCCCGTGTATGTATATGCTACTGTATACGCATACACTAATTCTATGGTAGATGAGCCTATGCACACATCGGTAAAGAGGTAAGCGGCTACCGCGCTGCTGGGCAAACAACGAACTAGTAGCTCTAAAGTGATTCTATAGCGGATAGATCCATGTCAGTTTATAAAATGATAAAATTTTGTGTATATTTATTTATACGCGTAAAAATGGGAATGCGATGTACGATTAGAAAGAAAGAGAAAATCGGTTTAATTTAAGAATACGATGCGGTATAATGAGGGTGGAATTAATATGTGTGCACGTATCAGCAGCGGCTACAAGTATCTCATATGCAGTTGGTTTTTGGACCACCCTGTAGAGTGGGCAGTCACAGGCGGGGGTCTTATAATATCGCGTCATACGAAACGATGAAATAGTGGCCACAGCCAAGGAATGTTCCCTACCACTTGAGTCTTGAGTTCCGAGTCGTCGAGTTGACTGGCGTCCCGGACGACGATGCAACGCGGTCTCTGAACGCATGAGAGAAAGATGAAAAAAAGAACATATATATACGAGGAGAGAGAAAGAGAGAGAGAGAGAGACGTCTCGCTCTCACACATATATGTACATAAATATATACATATGTGTATATATATCGGTGTATACATTATGTATTTGGAAGTAGAAATATACCATGTATGTGCTGTTATATATCGTACGTATAGGTGTATTCTACGTATACAGCTATATGTATACCTACGTACGATCCTACAGGAGGCAAGAGTCTAGACGCAGCGGGTGAAGAGCACGCGGGCGTATAGGCTACTGCTCGTAATCATCATGACAAAAGGTCCGGGCAAACATTCGAACAATTTATTAGCCTATACGGGGTCATCGTTGTCCCTATAGGGTATAGGCAGGTTACATACATGTAAGAGAGGGTTTCTTTTCCACCTACGAAACGGTAATGTCTAACCGCTTCCTAAACCTCGTTCTGGTATTAAATACGATCCGGACGACACTGAGTCAGGTAGCTCTATAGCTCCTCTAGGGACTCCACTGGACCGATAGATTCTACGAGGATTAATGAATGGGAAAGGGAGCTTGTTAAATTTTACTCCCAGGTGTAGAATTCATGTATGTATAATTTACACGCGTACAGTCGGACAATCGATGTCTACCTCCGATATCACGTTTTTTCATAAGAAACCAGAAGTCATCTTTCCTCTCTCCGGGTTTTCCTTATCACTTCAGTAAGCGGGCAGAAATTTCGTTTCTTACTTTTATCTTTCAGTTCCGTAATTTGCGATTTAAATGGAGATCAACGATCTCTGAATATTCTTGGAGCTGGTTAAACTTCTACACTTTTTCCTTGTCCAGTGAGGCGACGGTATAGGCATGCAAAAAATCAAGAATACGTGTTTTTTAACCATCCTAGCAAACTCTGCGAATAACCTAAAATGGAAAAATCGCGCATAAGCGATCGTGTGACACGCGTTTTTTGCCTCGACTGTAGTCGACTGTATAATAACGACTCTGCGGCTACGTGTGTGGCTCAAACGCCAAGTGTCTGGCGTGACGTACGCGCGCTCGTAATTGAACGAAGTGGCAAAGAGTTTCGTGCGCCAAGGATACCTGTAACGGAGTCTACTAATAGAATCCAAATGGCAGAGTATGAGGTGCCATATCTACCCACATACATCTATACCCAATTATCAATCCACATACATCTGTAGAAAAACAATTTTCGCGAAATTCGTGGCATGATATTTCACCTGCGCTATTTAAACCGCAGCTACTGTCGAGCAAAGAGTTTGTCCACGACTCAACAAAGTTGGCGAGTCTTGGTCAAATGTGTCCACCTGCCATTGCCCTTTGCATAAAAATTTGAAGAGAATTCGTAAGGAAATGGGATTTAGCAAAATCCGTTGAATCTATGCCTTGCCGATTTATTTCCGCATGATCGTTGACAGTGGAAGAGATGTTGACGCAAGAAGGAGGTAAGCTTGTCCGAAATTAAACGGATATAGAAATGAGAGGAAAGTTTTCGGGTGATTAGTTACCTGTCCTTGCTCATCATTCTCGTTGTTGGTCAGCTTGACCTTCTCGAAAGAGACGACCTGCTTGCGTAGCTGTTCTCCAGTGAAGGGTGAATCGGGATGAAGATAGAGGCGGGCTGGTGCTGGTGGATCTGCCTTTCCAGCTACGAGCCACGAGCTCCTGTGATAGGCGTATCTATACCTCTTGTTGTCCACAGGGACGATGTCCATCAGCACCGCATACCGACCTTCTGCTCTGAGTCCGTTGAAGGATACTCGACAGGTTGGGAACATCCTCCTGTCGCGTGAATGAAAAGCAATGAAATATAAATCATTTGATCGTCGATGAATCGTTCAGAAATACTTCGGTCAAATCTTAGACGTTTCTAAACCATAGTTGAAGGCACCTTATATTATTCTTCTGATTATCTTTCGTCTCGATGCGAGTATTTTCGAAGGACTAGTATATATGGCTCGATAGAGGTTTAGTCTGGGTTTAAATCGGACTTCTTTTTGTTGGAAAAAGTTGTTTAGACTGCACAATCATTCCATATATGAAGTGTGTATACCAGCGTACGTCTCAGATTGATTTGAACGACTCAGAGTTCAATAATAATTCCTGTTCGAACACATTTACGACGTCTTAATTCATGCGGCGGTATATCATACCTACTTCGGTCAGTGCGATTGAAAATTTTACCCCCCTGCGTTCACCCGATTCTTACCATTCGGGCAATGGAAAATGTAGCCGATATTGAAAAGTCTTTCGAGATGTTGCGGTATGTGGTAAAGTAGTGAGTCGAGGATCGTGTGAGCGTATAGAATCATCAAAGTACGGGAGAGAAAATTTATTCATAGTTGAAATGCAAAAACGCGTGACGACGCAGCTTCTGCAAATCTTTAAACCTGAAATACTGAATTCTACTACCGCGGCGAGTCAATCAACACGCGAGAAAATTTATTGTTAGGATCTACATAAAAGGCATCTAGCTACAGCAGCTCGTTTATCACCTCGTTTCAATAATCTGACGCTACTCAACGCTTTGAAAAAAGGAACAAGCCGGATTCCTTACATGGAAATGCCTTGTGTATGCCTTGTGTACCTTGAGTTTCACCTCGGACTTCGACCACTATACTGTGCGTAATAAACTGACGCGATGCACTGGGACTCGCACGTGCCTAGAGATTAATAATTAATGTGAATTGTTCAGATTCTGAAAAAAACCTAATGCACATTCAAGAGCAAGACTAATCTCCTCGTATTTTCCACTACGAAGGTGGTAATGAAAGTGTGCAAATGATTCGACCAGCAAATGTTCTGCGAAAATTCATTGAAACCATTTTTTTTTAACCGTGAAAAAGCAACGGCCAAATTTCAGCGGATATTAACATCAAGAATTTGTCACTGTGAAAAACTAATCGAGAATTTTCGGGAAAGAAACTGTTGAATATTCGCAAATCTTGCCGGTTTCCATCTTCATTGTAAATTAATTTACACAATGAAATTAAAGGCAATAGATAATCTCGCGTGGTAATTATTTTCGTTACTTTGTGAAAGAAGACCACGACTCCTAAATCACAAACCTGAAACGTTGGAAGTGTTCAGAGAAGGACGTTACAGTCTGCGGTAATATTTTTGTACGCCGGTTGAAGATATGGGCTTATATAAAATCCGAACGTCCGAACCGAACCGTACGTTACCAGAGTAAGCAAGATCAAAGAAACACTTTGGAAGTATGCCGTTCCTCTGCAGCGCGTACAAACACTCGTCACCTCGACAAGAGCCCATAACATGTCAGGGGCCATGTAATCGGCCTAAATCACATGACGACATACCGCGGACATCCACCTACGAGCCAGTAAAAAATTTCGACGTAAATTCCTCTCAGACTTTAAAGCACCCTGTGGATTTCATCGACTATAACAACGGTCGTTATATTGATAATTCTAATAATAATGATATGCCGCGTTTTGGCCGTCTCGACTTGGATGTCCGCGACACAGCGACTGGAACGAATCAAAATCCGTCTTCGTCGGTGGTAGTGAAAGAAATCTTGACCACCAATATCACAGGAAGCAACGAAACTTGCTCTGATCTGAGCTACGCCAACTACGCTAAGGCATTAATATCCTATGTGGCTTTGAACGTTATTGCGGCTGTATTTTTGGGCAACAAACCCATAATGCCAGCCTTTTTCGCCAGCCAATTCTGCGGCGCTATTACTATCATCTACTGGAGGATTACTGGCGGTTTGCCCATTTGAGAAAGATCTCTTTCATACTTTTAATATCGGCCATACGTTCCGCTCTACTACGTTCGCACGAAAAATTTCACGACACAGGACTTTCATCATCATCATCATCATCATCATCGTAGGTCCTAAAATCTGTAGGGACTGAATTAAGATGGATAATACCGTCGAATTTTATGAAGAATTTTTACTCAAGATTTCTCTGACCATGGCGATCAAAAGTTGTTCAATTTCTGTTCCGATATTATACAGCGAAGAATGGCGATCGTCAATAAAATAAGTAACAGCATAGACGCGTATTCTTTGCGCGAGTTTAATCTACTCCGTACGAATGGTCGTGCACTCGAAAAACGCATTGACCACTAATTGTAAAGCTCTTGATAACGCGACGTGCAATGGGAACACATCTAGCCTTATCGACCGCTAGCAGCTTCTGCATACCGTCCCATAATTCTAGTAGGTATATCGGCGCTGCATACCCAGGAATAAAAAAAAAATATATATATGTAATAAAATATATACATAGATATATTTGGGCGTGTGTGTGTGTGGGAGAAGTATGTTAAATACGGCCGGATGTTGAGTAAAATAAATAAATTACTTTGTTCTACCAGTGGATCGCGTGACGTGAATTTCGTTACCTCGTTAAAGGTTTGTAACGTAGCGTTCAAGAAATGATTATGCGAATAAATATTTAAAATCGTATCGTAAAAGCGCTTCTCTGCGGGAGAGTGCAGCCAATATCGGTAGTTATTTAAGTGGATTAAATTTCGGTACGTAAATTGATAATTTTTATGAAATTTTATATTTGTTTAAGAAGAGAAACAAGCTTTTAAATTAAACCGAAACAAACAGCCCTCTTTGCCTCTAACGAGCCTATAATCGCGAGCCTCCCCCGCTCTATCTACCTCACTTCGCAATACTCCAGGACGACCCGGGTCGCTCTGGAAGCTCGTCAACTCGCGGACGAGAGGGTCGAACAAATGGATTACGGAAGCACTGGATATTATAGCGATCTAAGTTACTCAACTGTTTGCTGAGTTAACGACTTTGCCGTGCTGCCAGGTGGTGTCACTATTATAATTATGTCGGCGCGTATCGTACCTACATTAAGTCGTGCGGCTCGCTCTTCTACGCAGCCATATACATACGACTGTGACGTACATATAAAATCTTATATACTATCTTCCATCCATGGATATTATGTATATATATATGTTTATATATATGTTTATATATATATAGTAACACCATGCAATCATATCTACACACAATGTGTAGATACATACATTAATACACGAGTACTACAAGCTACACGTTCCGTTCGATATACGTATCTACATACAAAGGGACATCGGTGTACTGCACCATATTCTCGGTACATGACAAGGTACACGATACACGCTCACACGTAGCATACATACTACAGGGATGCGTGCTGCAGAGTAGGCGATGTCGCTGATGAACGGTTCGCGTGACAAGGCATAGACATATCCTGCCTCCAGACTGACCCCATGGCATAGCAAACGCGTTAGTTGGGCGTCCGAGCTGGGAGACTGAAGCTTCTTTGCTTTTTAGTCTTGTGTTTCTTTTGTTGGTTTTTATTTACCTAAAGAAGCGGTAGCTGAGCCAATGATCTCAATTGACTACTGCAGCAGTCGCTCTCGCATCGCTACCGGATATTAAAACCGACTAAGTCATTTCGCGGATGAATGCAGCGATTTTTTCACGAAGATTTAGTTCGCTGTATTAAAATTATCTCAGTCGTGTTAAAAACTCTTTTTTTTTTTTTGGCGAAAGATTTTCGAAGCTTTTCTGAAAGAGGAGTTTCGGTTCGTTACGCAGCGCGATTCCCGCAAGACTCCTCGACGCAGGACGAACGGTTAACTCGCGTGTCTGCTTCAGGACCGTGGCTAGCCAGTGCTGAGGCTTATCGCATCGAAACTATAATCTATGTAGACATTTAGAGCCACTTTCATTCGAGTTAGATGTAAGAACGAAAGACGGCAGGTGATGCGGTGCCACGATTATGATGGAGGTAGGAACACCGTCAGATAATTACGAAAATTGCATCTTGCAAACAGTGATCTTACAGAGGGGCTGGTCGTACCGTCAGAGAATCAAAAAAGACACTTTCAAACGAAATTGTTTTTCGTTCTCCGTTTTTTCCCACTCCGTTTTTTCAATTTTTCAACACAGCTGTCCATTGAAATCTCTATAACTATGGAAGACAGAAGTTTTTACTTATTTTCCAAAGGTGACTACGGTCTACCGTAACTAATTGCGATGGCTCTGTTATTTTGAGTCTTCTGCACTCGAGGACGAGCTTTTCGTTTTTCATCAGAAGGAAAATTGACGGCCGATTTTAAACAATCGTAAAGCAATCGATTCTCTACGATAGACGAACGATCTGAAAATCTCAAGATGCTCAATGAAAGCCTCATTCTTCTAATTTGAAAGAAATGAAAAAATTGATTCACCTTTGAAAACCGGTCATTACTTTTCCATCGTGCTTCCACCCTGAGAACTTGCATCGTGAAGAAACCGAGCTATTCAATTCGCCATTCAATCGGCAAAAATTACGCGAATAATTTTCTGCGAGAAGTCAGAGCGAAGGGTGCAGAGTTTGAATCGTCGGTTGGGTGAGCCTACTATGTTAATTCCTAACCGAATTTTAATCGACCCCCTTTGTTCTACGAGCGTCAAGAATATCGTTGATCAAATTCGCCCTAAATTTCTGTATTCAATCTACCAGCGGTTTGTTAGAACTATAACGAAGGGTTTGCAGAACTTAATGAAATCTGATTCGATTATTTAATTGACAATTAAAATCTGCATCGATTCTTAGACTTCTTGGCAGAATCAGGCAGAAGCGAAACTTTCTTCGAATCGAAGAATACGTGTACGTCGATTTTTCAAAGATGTCTAATTTCGCGTATAAAATTTCGCGTTTGAGGCGTAACTCGAAAACTTCGCGACTACCTAGCTGCGCCAGTGGTTTTGAATTAGCGTGATGCAAAGCGTGGGAAAGGATCGACGAAGACCTGACCGAGGAAGAGGAGCTAAGGTGAACAGGGACGAAGGCAAGGGACCGCCTGTCGCGACATACAATTCCACCTGATTGGTCTGAATTTCATATTGTCGCCCGAGACTGACACTTTGTTAAACGGGTGTGCTATGCCGCCTTGGAAATAAACTCGACCTAGGTTTCCTGCGGGGTTGTTAACTTGAGTTAGGTAGCTGGTTAGTAGCGTTATTCATTTAACGGATTTCAAACTTCAAGTTTACCTTCTGACCTCGAATGCCAAATGTATAGTATAACATATTTTCAGACGTCATTTTCGTACCCTTACTCCAAATTTCTACCACCATTCCCTCAGGAGAAAAAAAAAAAACCACGTTTAGACAAAGTGAAAAAGGAAATGGTTAATTGTTAAGATTTCTCATGTGACGTAAATTATTTATAGTAATGGTATGAAAAAATGTTATATATATATCGATCATTATCTCCCTTTGTAATCCACGCGAAATCGATAGGCCTTGAACTCGGTAGATCGGTAAAGGCGAGTAAACTAAGACCACTGAAGTAGCTAAATATTGTAGTCGAAGCACTGTGTGAGAATAGGACTCCCGCTATTAGATCTAAATATCTCAGGATGCACAGATACGTGATGAATTTCGTTTTCGGTTTTTTCTATCCAGTTATAGTCACAGATTTACATGAGAGACATTTTCTCGTGAACATGTATGTATATATATATATGTGGGCAGGTTTATCCGGAGTAGATAATGTAAGTCACGAATATTCTAATTGGCTAGAACACATGTTCATGGTGCAGTAAACAATGCAAGAACCACAAGCCGGACGGCCTAGAAATGAGGAAGTACTTCTGACCACGAAGGAACGTTGAGATAAGCTAACTCGAAGAAAGTCACACGAATATATTATCAAGAGTGTAGAAATACGTGCACTGGAGAGGAATGTTCCATGCACTCGTTAACAGGTCTATAATATAACGTAGTGCCGCGTTGCAAAAGAAAAGAAAATAATAAAAAGCAAAAAGGAACTCTGCCATCTCCTCCATTTCCGTTGAAGGGACCTTATCAACCTTATAAGAATGAAATTTGAGCTCAGAACAGAAAAAATATGAAGAAACGGAACCAGCGCTTCAGTTCCTGATCCTAGAATGAAATACCGGATAAAAATTTATCGGAAGAAACGCGGCGTCAATTATTTGTACAAATTTTTTTGATTTCTTTGCGTGTGAAAACGATGGTTTCCGTTGTCTCCCAGAAAAATGAATCGTGACATTCATAGAAACTATTCGACCAACAGGATTATGGGCTTGGAAACGAATCTCTTCGACTACCATTCGGTATGGGAAGCTATGAAAAATTTATTAATACATAACCGAATCGCTGTGAAAAATAAAAATGATTGTAGCAACGTATGATTTGCGAGGTTTAGAGACCAAGATCACCCGCGTCGTTACGTGGGACTGATATTTATATCAGTTACTGGCTTCAGAGTAACAAACTCCAGCTGTTATCGGCGAATTGATGGAGACGTAAAATATCAACGCTGACCAGACTGAACCGCAGAGTCCGAACGTCGCTAGGGACGTTATACGTGGCTGGGAGCTGGTGCTGTTTTTTATAGCACTATACAGAAGCGGAATTCGATCAACAAGTATGAATGAGGAGAGATTTTCGTTGGATTTTAACGCGCCTACTCAATTCCGTACCAATGCGCCTTTCGATTCTGTTACAACGAACCAATTTTATTCTCTCATTATTTTTACTCGAGAATCTCATCCGATGATGATACGGAAAGACTTTGACTTGTACTGCACTAGAGAATATGAGAGAAGAAATGGCGATAATAATAACAACGAGGTACTGTAAAGATCGATTCATATATTCCTTGACATCTCGGAGATTACAGATTTGAATGATCATTTCTTTCGAATTCATTTCAACGGATTTGTCTATCGATCATTTCTTATCCGAATGAATTCCCGCCGACGAAATAAACGTCCGTCTATCCGTTTCGATTAGTAATTTAAAATCGAATGAAACCTAGCAGACGAGAGATGTCGAAATTCATCGGAACTAATTCATCTCGTAACCCGGTCGATTCGGATTCTTAAAAAACTTCCGATTGGACGAGAGCGAGATTTTGATTCTTTTCAATCGTTTTTGTTTACTGCGAGGTACCAAATCATCTGGAATCGACACTCGCGAATCTTTTCAATTCCGGGTTCTATCCGTGACTCGGAATTCTATGTCGAACTCGATTCGTCGAGGCGCGAATCAAATGGTTCAAAGTAAAACGTACCGGCCGGTTTTCGTGATTATCATCTCAGTCCCGAGGTCGTTAAATTTGTCCCATAATTCTTTGGTCTCCAAGTGACATTCGACGTCCCTTAGTTCGTCGGAATTGCAGCTAGTCCGTCGGCGATGCCTCCGGTCAACGTCGCCGTCGTACTTATGGGATACATGTTCGTCGACGACGCTCGGCGAAGATTCCTCAACGCTGCTACACTCCTCGACGTCAACATCCACCTCTTGTTCTTCGTCGTTAACCGACCTTTCGGCATCTTCGCTTTCGGCTTCGCCCACGCCGTCATCACCCTCGTCATCGTCGTCCAGAACTTCTTCGGCAACCGCCGTAGCGGCGGCCACTAGATCAGCCGGCGTCGCTCGGACTCCTGAAACAAATTATTAAAAATAATTAACATCCACCGATCGAGAAATTTCGATTCAAAAATCATCGCCAACGCGTTATTTCGAAACATATTCCAATTTATCACATCCTGAGGTACAGTTCTCGCGATATAAGAGAATCCAGAGTCCTACCCGCAGTTTTTACTACTCCAACGAGTACTCATCGAATATAGGTATGTACGGGACCGCTTGAATCATCGGATAAAATTTCCCCGGAAATCGTTTAATCCTGATTTCTCTACTGATAAATTTTTTCGTAGGAAAAAAGAGTCGAATGTAGAATTTAAAGGCAGCAAAACAGGAGCGAAATTACTGTTTTTATTACGAAATTACTGGGCAGTATATTATAGCTGGTATAATTATTTTGAGTGACATAGGGCGATTATGTAGTATATATATATATCCGTGCAAATGATCGCATGCGAATCTTGGTTGACATTTTGCTATTATTCGTTAACCGCGGTATACCACAGGTGATAATTACGCGTCTAATGCCAGTTAACTCTTTCCCATTCATTATTTTTCTTATCCATACACTGCGGCAAACTACCGGTTATCCACTCGTGATGTAACTTTGTTCGCGAGTCTAACCTGCCTGTGATTATTCAACGTCGTTTGGAACCAGGTATGCCGTAGATTGATTGCGTTTCATTTTCTCGAGGTAGTTTTTATTGAAAAGTTACCGACCATCAACACGTGATCACTTCATCTTACCAAGGAATAAAATCTAAACGTCATCGCGGCTCCATTAATTAAGCTCCAAATTTTCTTACAATTTTACCCCCAATTTTTTGGACTGAAAAAAAAAACTGCTCAATGAAAATATTCTCCTCAAAATCTGTAGAATGAAGTATTTTCCACGGTTTTGACAAGTGCGATAACGCCTGCTGCGAAAAAATAGCTCGGATCTGTTCAATCAGCTTTCTGCATTCAATTCGCGTCTCTGATCAGCTCGCTGCGTTCTGGGGATGATTTCGAGAAATTGAATGAGGATTTTCTTTTTTTTTTCGTTTTATTCGCGTATACATATATTGGGATAGATGACGAACGGATGAAAGTAAAATTGGAAATCAGCCACTGTCATAAATTTTGTGGGTATTTGAATAGAAAACCGATGACAATGAGAAGACGGCAGAAAATCCGGACTCTTGTTTTCTAGTGGCGAGAAAAAAAAAGAAAGAAAAAAAAAAGAAAATTCCAGTTTCTGAAAACCGCCCAAGTCGATCTTTCGTCGCAAGATGACCGCTCGGCGTCTGCGCGTTGTCTGCACCACGTCCGGGGCAGCATTCGACAGGCACCCCGCTGAGGAGTGGCAACCTGCGTAGAATCTGCGATTCTTTACGTCGTTCCGTCCACCTTTATCTATACAAGCCCACCCACTAATCCATTTACGACAAACTCCTTGTCACCGCTGCACCACACCCAAGATATTTACAGGGTGCCATTCGCACACTTCTTGGTAAAATTGAAAGGGAGATATATTCCATCGCCGAAGAATACAACGAAAATAAAGAATCAGGTACTACATGCTGGGTCGTTTCCACACCGAACTTTTCCCATTCACGAATTAAACTGATCGGTCATCATCTGGATGGATGAAATACTAATTCGATGAAAACTCTCCCGAATATGTACGTAAAGAAAAGAAAAAAAGAAAAAAACTGACCAGAAGTGTCGTTCTTTGTATTCGACTGACCATTTTTTGAGGTATTTGAATCGTAACTCACTCAGAATGTTATTTCTCTAATATGAGTCTAATTATTTCGCTTCATCATCGACCTCGTAACGCTGTAATGATATTTAAGTCTGTAGCGTGAAACCTTGAGTGGTACTAGTTGCCGTTCAAGTACCAGGCTATATCATCTGCAGTGTGTTACAACGAAGTCCTTATTATGTCACAAGGTTTGATAGTCCGTTTAATGAATCGAGTTTTTGATTTGTTTGTTGCAAGATGGCCGGCAAGTGATACGAAAGTAGTCGTGGCTAATTATTACTAACAGAAATAATAATTTGCACTGATTTACTGACAGCTGTATAGTTGCAGCGTTACTATTTATATCTTTAATTGCAATGCCCGACCCCAGATGCTGTATAATGGTAATCTCTATCGTCATTATTTCTCTCACTCGCAATTGACAGTCGCGTTATGGATGTAGATAGATAAAGAATCGCGTTATAACGGGTCGGAGCAGCGCTCCGATATACGAGATACATACGAACACACACACACATATATGTGTGTGACAAAATAGTGCATTAATCACGCTGGGAATACGTATTATACCTAAAAGAATTACCGTGGTTCGTGAAAGTCAGTAGCAGATGATCGGCCGAAAGCGGGCCTCGGTTAAACGGGACACCTGCTTGTGCCAAAAATAATTAATATCTTTTGGAGAAGGTCGGTTCGAGGCGCGAATCGCACCCGGCGCAAGAAGATTAAAGCCACGCGCCTTGGAAATAGGTGGGTAATGGAGTAGAGCAAAGTTTGCCAAGTTCATAATATATATTTCCTTTTTTCCTCCTTTTTTGCCTTTTTCTTTTTTTTCTTTCGTTTTCGAGAAGAAGAAGAAGAAGACGAAAATTAAGCTACAGTTGTAATTCACTTCTAATTGGCTCCTGCACCGGCCTAGCTTGTTACGAATATATATATTAACAAGTACGATGATCATATTATAGAGACCGCATGTTCGGGCGGATAAACATTTTTTGGCTTCCACGATATTTCCGTTTCATCAAATCCTGTCGACTGATGTTAATGATGCAAAACTATCTTTGGCCAGCTACCAATATTTACCGAAATCCAAGGGTCACAGATTCGCGTGATCAATTATTACACGCGCTTTAGTGAATTCTTTTCCTTCACTGTAAAGGGATACTTTCACGTTTTTTGACCGGATATCAAAGATCATAAAACGCAGTTAGGTACCCAATGGTTCGGGGATATAAACCGAGTCCGATTCTTCAGCTCGAACATAAATCGCTATTTATTTTCAACGGTCACACACGTTCTTACAGTACGTCTCATTAATTTCTCTACCTACGCAGGTAGGCACTACAAACGTTGAGGTCGTAAAACAACGGCTGATCGTACGTGGCGTATATTGGAGCCGTCAATTAAATACAGACGGCAAAAAACAGTAATTGATAATTACAGCCTCACCAATAAAGCGAGATTTCCTCTCACTGTTTTCACTTATATCGGTAAACCAACCAACTGCGATATGTCCAGCTGCAATAAGAAGGAAATATTTCATCGCTACGGTAGCCAATGGCTCGCTTCCTCAAAAACCGTTCTCCCGCGTTAATCTAACTCGATTGTAAAAAACGTTTGATATGAAAGATGTCCAAAACGGAGTATCTCAACGTAAATTTACGTCTTCTCATATCTGGCCGGAGTATTTGCATGGAATATATAATTCCGTTAAATATTTGCTTTATTACTCGCATCCCTATTTTGAGAATGAAATTTATATACCCAGTCGATTTATAATGGCAGGTGATGCACGTAGATGCTCCCAGCTACCTGTGGATATTTTTATCGTCGTATGCGTACATGTAACTCGAATTAATGATCAGGAGAAATAAGTAGGCAATTGTTGGAGTAAAAACAAGCGTCTTCTTATACGTAATACTTAATGGTATACCCATATGCAAAGTTTTTTTTTTTTCTTTTCTTTCCTCGGTTATTACTTCGGTTTTTTTCTTAACGACATACGTTATAATGTTGCTGCAGTTCCAGACCACAAATAACTATGTAAGATCGTTTAACGAATGCGACGTATTACAGCATAGGTACAGTTAGAAGGTCGATCGCTGATAGATCGTCGGTTACAGTGATAAAGCAAGTGTTATTCAGGGTTACCGTCAGTCCACCTATAAGAGATCATTTTTACGGTTTAATAATTATAGTGCATGTACGTGCATTGCTGGAGGCTAAGGGAACGGGGAACCGTTGATCGCGAGCTGAACACCGATCGGATCTACCCGTTCGAAGCAACGACTTCTTCGCGTTGATAACTTCATACCAGACTCTGACCACGGACCGATAACTTCATTCATGGGTTCAAAACTCATTTATAAACTATCAATTAGCTCGTGTCTGTACAAGATTTGATCACAATCGATTCCGCGACCCAATCTGTGAAACCTACTCAACGAATTTCCCTCGTAAAACCACGAGATTATCGTAGCGCAGTGATTTTCAGGTACCGTCGGTCTTCGCGAGGAACATCGAGCGTTTCCTCGGCCACGCATCTATGTTCGAACCCGTATAAGTGAAGATTACATAGAGTAGGATCCCGTGTAATTAATTTTGGATGAATTGAATGGAAATTTTGATCATATGCAGTTCATTGATCAGATCCGGAAACGATCGGTGAATGTTTTTTCATTGAATATGAGTCGAGGCCCGTTAGCGGATTATCGCGGGTGGTATATCGTCGGATTGACGAAGCCGTTGGTGTCATAGTGTATACCGTTGCTGGCGCCGTTGGTGAGACCCTGCAGGTGGTAATGTCCAAACGACGGACCCCTGGGCGCCATGATGGCCGCTATGCTGAAGTCCGTCGCCTTGCCCCTCTCCCCTTTGGCAGGCATCCTTCGAAAGACACTGCACTACGGTATTCCGCGCACTGTCTCACTATTTCGCGGTATTCAACCGTCTGAGTATACCCGTAACGATGCACCGTTAAAGTTTAGCCGATATTTTTCTCGCGCCGATAAACCGCACATGAATTAGTCCTCGGTAATTTATATTTTGGAAATTCGCCACTCGTATAAACTCCAAGGAGAAACGCGAGTACCTGCGTTTACACGGCACACAACGCGTCTGCGCTAGCCGACTTCCCGAACCTCACTGACCTCCTACTCCTCCTCCCCTAGCCTTACCCCCACCACGGGTTCACACGCTTCCGGCGATAAGCACATGCGCGCGCAGCATAGCGCAGACCACGCCCATCGCGCGCTAAGCCAATCGGAATCGTTTTAAAATAAGATGGGTGGGTTATCGCGCGATAACGCTTTTATCAAGAAGGCGTTGCTGCAGCGCCTATTTAGCCCTACCAGTGCCTGCAGCTTTGAAGGGAGAGGATAGCCACCTTCCGCTCCGGAACACACGGTGCTGAAACAGATCGATTGGACTGGTAACATGTTTGTTCTCTGGGAATCGCGCTCCGCTGTTTCTTCCGTTAAAGGTACGATACCGCGAGAAAAATCAACGGTTTTTTTTTTATACGGATCGAATTAGTAGACCAAGCTGATGCCGTCAGACACGAGGAGTTAGTTATCGTCTGAATTCAAATTTAGTCGATTACTACGATGATTGCAGAGTCTAGCGGTGATAAGGGTCGTTTTTCGAGAATTGGTGAATCTCGAGAGAATTTTTCAACACTTTAGTCATCTCAGTGCGATTCGTCAGTCTTTTTGAGCATGAGGAGGTAGAATTCAACATATTTTAGTCACTGTATCTCATGGTTAGGCGCAGCCAAACTGAAAGCATTCCAAAAAACAAGGCTGAGTCAGATGAGTAGACATCTTGTTGATACTGATTGGGTTTATAGAACGCAATCTGGTAGAGGCTTGTTTTCTGGACCATTGGAGACCACAGAATGTAACGTCTGAACGACGGTCAATTTCAGTCGTTACGATAACTGCTCTTACTTTGGCAGCATCTAAACCATGAAAAGCGATCATTCGTGAATCCTGACTTTATATATCAAAGGCCTATGAACTATTGTGAAGAAATTGGATCGTTGGATGTCGAGGTATTATTCTTTCCATTACTTTAATATCGAAAATTCATTCATCCGCTATCAAAAAACGAAGATAAATCATAGGTGAGCATTTGCTCATCGAATATACGCGGAAACTTGTTCATCGGCTGCGCTAAGCGCGATAAACCGACGTCCGGCCTATTACGGTTTGCGACTACTAGCTAGCTCCGAGCCTACTCAAAGCCCGTTCGAATTGATTCTAGTTTTCTCTTTCCTTGATAAAGTAACAGCTATACTTATACTCGTATACAATTGTGATTAGATTATATATAACATTTGATCGGTAGACTGTATGAAACAGAAAAAGAATACAAGGATCATTGAATGGCATCATAAATCGGATTAGAATTGTCCACCGCGTCAAGTGCAGCGTGCCAAGTCAAGGAAAAGAGATGGGGTGTAGTACCGAAACGTGGCTTTCATATTAGAAAGTAGGTAAACCTAATCCATGTATTATACCACCAGCAATAGGTATTGGGGTGATTTCAAAGTTGGCAAGATACACATCTGCCAGGCGCAGGCTGCATGGGTATGTAGTCTGGGTGTATGAGTGGCTTACACGGACACGAATACATGTATTTATACGTCACACGTTCACGCTGAGAGATCCTATTGTCATTTTAATTTTCTTTTCGGGGCACGTCAAAATATCGCATTTGCCATCTGAATTGCGTTCGAAACGCTAGGTGCCCACGAAGTCAACCACAAAGGATTTCCCGTTTAATACGAAGAGCCGAAACCTCCTTCAGGTAGCCGAGGTTGCTAAGCGGCTTGTAAAATCAGCCACAAAATAGACCCTCGGTTTTGCTTGACGGTCCTCGGGCCACCTTGTCTCACCTTCTCACATCGCTACCTCATACATCTCGCTCCATCTCTCTATTGGCTGCTTATGCCCACCTGAATACACGGACATTCGGTCATAGCTCACATACTGTGTGAATTATAACACGCTGTTCAGATTTTCTGCGGATATACGCATGCAGAAATCGGTTTACGATAGACGAATCAATGCGGGGGCCGAGTTTTAAGACTCCGAAAGTCCAGACCCCCGAAGGCTCAAGAATTCGAAAATTTCGGTCTATTTCTGAGGACGTGAAGAGAAAAAATATTTCGTTCTAATCGAGATCCTCTTTACGGAAACCCATTTTATCTACTTCAATCGATAGCTTCGTGACGTCGTGAATAATCGATGATCCGCGCATGTTACAATTACTCAGTGAACCAGCCGACCATTTTAAAAGTAGAACATTTACGCCTTCGCTGTTGAATGGACCAAAGCTGGTACTACAGGATTAAGTTGGGCTCGTTCCCGAGCTGGTAGCGCCCGGATGCAAATTGCGACGAGGTCCAGGCCTCGACTTTTTGGAGTAGGAAAGGGGCCATAGGGCGCAGTCATTCATCATCCCAAGGGACGAAAGGCCTTTGAGTGGGAGTGGGAACGATTCTGGGCCACCCACGCGGAACGTGGACCCCGTAGTATATATGTATACCATAAATACAACCAGCTACTTGTCTCAAACGAACCCCTGGAACCCTGTCACTACACAACTTGGAATTTCTTACTTCCTACTACCGCTCACCTACTTAACAAGATTTCTATGATAAATCCACCCACGTTTTTACGTTCGTAGGTGTAATATATGTGGCTTAGGTATTTAGCTACGTCTTTATCATCCGTAATTCGGTTAATTGCGAACCGTTGGATGCTAGTAGCTCGCGTAAAACAAATCACAGTAAAATAGATGCATAATACCCAGGAGGATCATACAATGTGGGAATAGGGAAGAAACTTGTTTCATGTCGGATATCGAGGAACAAGATTCGAAGGATTTACATCACTTCAGCACCGCGTACGAAAGTTGAATAATTTAGAGTTGAAGTGAGTGAACGTGTGTTAATTTTCGTCAAAAAGTGATGTACGTTGCTTCGACTTTTAACGAGTTATTCATGAGGATGAGGATCCGCAATGGGTACTACCTATACGGTATAAATGTATTAGTTTGTTGAGAGAGTGTAATAAGAGTCATAATTCGTTTCGAAAAGGGCACCAACGCGTGACTGGTGACAACTGACGTTTCGGGGTGTGTAATTCTCTCGCCTTACCGAGGCAAGATACAACGAGACTCTGGGTTTAATTATTCAACGAAAGGTGGTGAGCTCCGTAGGGACGAAATTCACCTTTGTCTTACGCGTAGACACGCTCAACCTCCGAATTCATGGATTTATTTCACTCGCTCCAAGTAACACAGTAATTCGAGCTAGCAATCGTTCTTTAATTTTTTGAATCATCTCTCTACAAATCAAAAAAAAAAAAAAAGAAACGTGATCTTGATTACAATTCATCAGTAAATCGGTAATTGAAGTGTAACCAATTGATGGAAATGACCCGAACAGTTGATCGATATCTTTATTCGATGAAATTCTAAACTCTGGTATCGTTCGCTGACCTAGACACATCATACGTGTTACTGTGTGGACGAGAATAAAACCATATTCCAAGGCCAGGATATACCCTTGCCATGGTTGTACAGGTAGGTTTCTAGCCACACGTATATTCCGAGCTACCAACGTTGTATGAATAGACATGTACAGATGTATGAAATACTTGTACGATACAGGCATGTGTGTGTATGTATATGGATACAATTCATACGTAGACGTATTATGTTCTAAGTTTGCGTATGCGGGCAACGGGTCGCGCATAACGCGCGACTCGAGCAATGGGTGAACCACGTGTGGTCCATGGTACTGGGAGTCTGGTGACACGCTGCGGAGTTCTCTTTCCCGTTTCTTTCTTCCTTCCTTTACTTTTCATTTTCTTTTTTCTTTTCTTGTTGTTGTTTTTTTTTATTCTCTTCGTGCCACCCATCGAAATATATTTCACCGTTTTCTTTTTGCCAAGGCTGCACCAGTCGCTCGCGTAGTCGTAAATGCGACGGTTCAACGTTCCTGCTTATACAGTCTTTCGCATAGTCCTGATACCAAAAACTCACACCTAAAAATCACCTTGTTTCGAATTATGCGCTCTAATATCTCGTCGAAAAGTAGAAACGCTTGTGCTTCGAAGATTCGAAATAGTTAGCAAAAACTCATACACCATACTGTCTATGCTATAGATTATTGGTGGTAAGGTGGACCGTGTATAACTCGAGTGACAATGCAATATCAGTAATTGCAGGTAGACGCAGAGTCTGTAAACTTTGAATGATAAATTATTATAGTATATGAATAATAAGAGCGCGAAGGAGCCATGATCTATAAATTGAAATGCATGTATGGGTATATACACGTATATATCTAGGAATATCTTATACCCTATATAATATGCATTATATGGAAAGACGAAACGGCCGACTGACGGACGTGTGCACCCATAAATATTAAAACGATGGTTCAGCACTTTCGTTCTCTAGTGACTTTCTACCTGCTGGTATAATCCCTACCTCTCATCCTCCCATGTACTCCCTCACGATCATTAACCAGCGACGTCCATTCTGTCGGTTTATATACTATATACCTCCGATTCCTCTCCTCACGGTCATAAGTGGATGCGCGACGCTTGTTCGCCATGCCTTATTCATGGGAGTTGAATTTCTCTCTCTCTCTCCCTCCCATTCTCTCTGTCTCTCTCATTCTTCTTCTCATTCCACCCCATACGCCCCTACACATGTTCTAACACCAAGCGTAACACACCTACCTACCTACCTTCCTTCCTACCTTTCTACCTACCTTCTTCAATCGCCAACCCACGCACGGTGCAAAGCAGTTCAAACCAGCAGAGCCAGAGGCAGAGGCACGCACCAAGGTACACGTGTCACATGCCTCCTGTTTTCAAGGGTGTGGCGCCGCGACGCCCTCGAAAATTTGGCTCCAAAATTCCTACTACAAGGGCTACAGCCCTTCAGACATTTAGGTATGTATATGCATATATGCAATGTCTACGAGATGAATTCCCTACACCCGCTTGTTGTTCAGTTTCTTTTTATTTTCATTATAATATAAGCTGTATCCGCGTATGTATACGTATGTATATTATATTTTTATATAAATACTATATACACTCGTATACTTTTATACCGTGTGTCTGTCTCTCTGATACATACGTGTGTATGTAAAAAACACACCTATACGTCGAGATACGCACCTAGACGTGATCCGTGAAGTGGAGCCACTCGGGCGGGCAGTTTGTCGTCGTTTACTTTGGGCCCACTCGACCCACTCGATCCTGGCAACCGGCTTGAGTAGCTCGTGCCTCTTCCGCCCATCTCGTCTGCGTCGTCCTGGCGTCTCAGGACCCAAAGCGTCAAAATTAACGCTTTGAGAAAGGATCAATCTTCGACGGTAATATCAATGATTATGTCCTCTTCCTCCTTTCGCAAAACTTCTAATTCGAATTCGAATTCTACGCTCAGAGAAAGACGTGGATAAAAATGATATTTCGATCCCTACGAACCATAAAACAGAGTTTATGCTCTCGAAAAAGTGGTATAATGTTTGGCAAACAAGTCCTCGAGTGCATCCATATGTCGTTTATTTGTCACGTGTAGATAAGTGCAGGAGCGGGTATATATATATACATATATATATGGTGCGTGGCGTCGTTAGGTATAGTCGAGCTTCTTTCGCGTTATTTGTTATTGTAATCTCGCGTTCTGTATATTTTCCGAAGCTATGGTTCGGTCGCACGAGGTGTGAGAGAGCCCTTTTCTTTTACCCGCAAAGAAAGTGCAGATTTCACGTATATATACAACCATGCTGTAGAGTTTACGTTACTAATTATCCAGCAGGCGTTAGCTAATTCTCAATTATTCATAATAGTGTCATTGGGTAGAGGAAAAAAAAATCTCGGGTTTCAACCGCTTCTGACGAGCCTCGGATCTTTTTACTCGATTAGAGAGGTATCAGTGCCTCGCCAAACTCGTTAACGATAATTTAGCTCGTTACTATGAACCCTTGTTGCTTCTGGGGTATTAAACGGCACCAGTGTCCTCCTCGTCGTTTATGATAACTCAGGGTGCTTAAAAAATACCGATTAAGACTCCCGGCTCGAATTGACAACCACCAGTGTACACAGGAACCTGCGGGAGAGTCTGGAAACTCAACCTTCAGACCTGCGAGTTGATCGCTCCGGTACTTATTCCAGCGTAGGTAGAACGCCGAACGGTCGCTCTGGGACTGTAATCGAAATTAGTTTTTTAATTGAACGACTTATTTAGTCATTAAGGGTAGCTAGTACGAGCTTCGTCGAGAAGGGGCACTGGAAAAGAATGATGGATTCACGTTCGCGTTCAAACCGGCGCCATCTGCCCGCCTCTCCTGGTTATATACACTTTTACACTTTTATGCCACCGCTTTTTTAACGGAGTAGTAGTAGGTGGTAGAGACTTCGTTGCCGAGAGCCCGGTTCTAAATTTGTAAGAAGCTGTTATCTCGTTCCACGCCGTAGCCAGTTATCGAGTCTATTCGAGTTCGAAGCACGAGAGCAATACCCGCGTTTCTTAGGCTTTACAACTAATTGTAACCGACTTACCTCGATCGTTTGAACTCGATCGTTACTGAATAAAATGAAAAACAAGGATATCGGGAAGACGGGATGAATTCGTGCATTGACGTTACGCGATATGGCTGCCTACACCGTCCGTCTGATCCAACCTGCGGTTCAGTCAAACGTAAAAACGGACCAACTGCCCGGTAATAAATTCCGCCCGTTTGTTCGAATCTTTATGTTATCTCCTGACTATTTTTCCACGTCTCGTTACACGGGTATACCTATAGGTATACCCCTGTGTGTGTAACGAAATACGACTGGCAAAATAAAAAGACAAGCGGGTTCGTTGGACGACGGTACAAATCTGTTAAACCAAATGCTCACAGCGATAAAAGAATTTCTAGTTAGTTGGTTGAAGGGGGAAAAAAAAAGAAAAAAAAGACGTAATCTCCAAATTGTTTTTTTTTGTTCTCTCTCTCTTTTTTCATTCATTTGTTCAGCGCTAATTGGCGGAGGGATTCCTGCGTGAAATTTATTCCATAGAAAAACGGATTCATTCGTAACGCGAAGAACGATACTCGGGAACGTCTAATTCTCTAAAAGATATACCTGTGCCTCCCGGCAAGGTATAACCCCGAAGTTTTAAACTTTTCTATTTTATTCACGGCGTAAATTGTCCCTAAACCTGAAGCCAAGGACTGCCTATCAATTCTCGCTAATTCCCGTTATCAAATTACCTCCTGTTACCGAGCAACGAACGACGCGGAAGGAGATTTGCGCGCACCGTCGAATCCCCAGTGTCCTTAAAGAAAGCTCGTTTTTTCCTTTTCCTTTTTTCCTTTTCTTTTTCTTTTTCTTTATTTTTTCTCCTCTTTCTTTTAGCTTCTTTCGTTCAGTTTATGCAGGAAGTGCCTCTAGGTATACCTATATCTCCGTAATGTCCTGCTAGTCGGGGTATAGCGGGCAGAGAAAGAGACCCGGCATATCCCGGTCGTCCCCCTTGAGCAACGTGCTCGGTCGATAAAACAATTGCCGTGGGGATAATCGGCATTATTTACGCCGGATCCACTCGGAGATACACCCGGGTCCGCAACGCGCAGTAGGTACTGGGCGCGCGAGTCAGATTAGGTTGGTAGGTACCTAGGTACGGGAGATTCCCCAGCAGTTATAAGCCCCGGGGTGATCTCCTGTAGCGGGTCCGGGTGGCTTATGGCTTATCCAATCCACCCGCCCCGCCGCTAAAGTGGCTCCAATTAGATACGTCACGGGATTTCGATGTCAAGCGGGAACCGAATCTCTCCCTAGGGACTTTCTAAACCTTATTTCTAAACAAGTTATTATACCCACACGATTACACCTCTACCTCGTACATGTATGTACATATATATATATATATATATCTATACATACTTCATTCACATAAGATATTCAATCCACATATATATGTATATACCTCTTTACGTGTTTGCCTATAAATTATACTCTGTGAGGTTGACGAAACTCAAATTTACTCATAACTCGATGATTTACTTACTAATTCAACGGGCGACGCCATGGTATCTTTTCTTACGGATAAGTCGATAATTGACACATACCTTAACGTATATTTACATAACGCGTATTTTCGTAGATGTGAGCTGTGTAACTTGAACCCGAAAGGAATCATCCCGCTGATCTCAGACGGAAAGATGTTCCCTGGGTATAGTTAACATCGGATTCAAAGAGTTTCATGAATAATGATAACTGAACACTATTCAAGCCAGATACAGTGACCGTAACTAAACCATTCAAGAAACTCAACAACGAACAATGCTAGTTCAGTGCGGTGTTCCGAATGGCAGCGTAGTACATCTTTCTCGTAAGTAACAATATCGTCGTATATCGAATTAATTTATCGTCAAAAATGTCGCTGATCGGTGGATTCCTGTCCGAAAAATTAATTACTCGAGTACGTTGTACACTTTAGCAAAATATCGAGATGCAATAGTGTCTTCGATAGTTTTGATACGATTTCCTATTGCAGCCGATACTTGCATTCATAAATGATTAAAGGATATGTTTTAGTTTCAAATTCAGTTTTGGTATATCAAAGTTTATCCGAGGTTCCGAAATGGCTTCCGCAAATACTATAATAATGTCCGTGAGTATACATGTACCATAAATGTATACCGCTGTGTACGCGTGTGTATCTAGTAGGCGAATTGCGCTCTCCCCTAATTGTAGCAAGCATATTAGTGGAGAGATTATGGGAAAGTGACTATAGCGAGATAGGGTCGACATTGAGGTTCTAACGTATACACATGTAGGTATACAGGGTATATAGATTCATCCAGACCATGGCTAATATGCAAAAGGCTACAGGGGAGGTTACAGGTTTGCACAGGAGGCTCTCCCGGGCAGGCGGAGACTGTTAACCCGGGAGGAGCTTCACTCAGTCACTCAGTCAGTCACCGCGTTCCCCGTTGCACGGGGTGCATGCGTAATGAGCTTTAGCTTCGTATATATGTATATATATGTGTATATATGTATATATATATACATGTATATATAGGAATACGTACCTACCCCATGCCGTTAGAGTAAAGCGAAGCAGAGAAGAGGAGAGGAGCGCAACTCGGCACCCCCTGCCCCGAAAAGTACAGTATAGATACGAGTCTGTATATACATATGTATATAACTATATGTATAACCAGTACGATATAGTGTTTGTTTGTACAAACTGTCGGCAGACTACAGCGACGGGAGCAAATACCCGCACCCTCTTAGTTCTAACCCCGTATTGTTGTCCTACGCAAACCCAAATGTAAACCCGAAATGTTACATAAACGAGGACTGAAACCAGGCCGAAATAAAAATCCAAATTTTGAACCGGTTCAAAGACTCCACACCTTCTTTCTCACACCGATAATTAACGGTATCGAGTCTCGAGTCAATGATTAATCGATCGAGTCTTATTTATAATACTTCGATTGGATATCGCGTTCCTTATTTCTTTGAGCATACTTCGCGAATCTAATTAACGAAAGTGACGATTCCTGTCGCATCTAGATTCTGGTTATTCGATGAAATGGTAATCCGATTAGCACCGGTCCTCAGGGAGTTCTTGTATCAAGTTGAGTTAGACGCTGCAGTTCGGTTGACAGTGACAACCGCGTGCGTCTAGTCACGATGATAGTTCTTTGCCGTTCGTAGTCCGGTTAAACCATAAGTTCTTATAGCATGGGGTACGGGGTACGGGTAGGTGTACAGGGCGCAGGTGTTTCAAGAAAGTATATCCTATCACACGTCTAAGATCGCGGAGAGAAGACCGAATCTTATATGCACTGTGCCGTGCCACGATGGAGCATGTATATATATATCCCATCTCCAGGGAGGACTGCAGCAGCTTCGGAAAAAGAATAATGCATTCCGAACAAGGGTAGACAACTGACCGCTCTCTACGTATAGATGTCCTATCCATACGGGGGATTAGCTCAGCCCGCAGGTTATTCTGCTCTTTATATTTTGTCAGGTAAGGGAACGATCAAATCGTGTATAAGTGGTTTATTTCTATGATCTATCACATCTGTGAGTCAAACGAAGTCGAGAACCTATAGAAATCAGTTTGCGTCACAATTTCGTTGATATTGAAGAAGCCGATCGGATATATTATACACATATACCATTCTTCGAAGACTTCAATGCGGTACTTTGAATTGAGATAGGAACCTGAAGTTTTGGCTACATTTTTTTTCATATATTTGGAAACGTCCTGGCCCATGGAAGCATGGAGATTCGAAAATGATCGAATCAAAGACCACCCTAATACACGCATTCATACATAGCGAGTGTATCTTTCCATGCGTATGTATGGGTTCTAGATTCCGGGGTATACCATTATTTCGTGTGTGTTAAGTGAAGTATCTTTGGTACCCGCGCCAACTGTATATTATAGTCGCTTAATTTCTTTAATTACGGTAATTAATTTAATACTTATCTCCTCGCTCGTTCGCTCGTTCTTCCGCGCAGCACCAGTACGAGGAGCAGCAGCAGCATCGGCATCAGCAGCAGCAGCAGCAGCAGCTCGTTTTCTCGGTTATTAAATGCTTCAGGTAGCCAAGTGAGCTCAAGCAGTGTTATTTATTTATACCCACGCATTTACGATTAGTCATACTATATACCGCGGTGCATGCGTTATGCCTAAGATCCTCCTTGAGCGTGTATAAATTTATGCAGACGCCTGTATGGGAGGCCTACGTTCAGGATCTGGCCTACCTACATTTACCACTCGAAGTGTAGGTATATAATATCCAACTCTAACAGAAAGAAAAAAGAAACCTTACCGCGCGCATATTGCGATGATGAAAAAATTCATCCGTTCCACAAAACTCGATTGATGTAATGAGGAATCATTATAATTAACGACCGGCAAGTATATGTTTGTTCAAATTTATGGAAGAAGAATCGATACATGAATATATGTGTACGGGAAGGGGATATGCTGTATAAAAAATTGCGGCAAATTATATTTATCAGCTTATAACAAATGGTTCTTTATATTAGTTTTGGCTTGTCGGCTCGCGCCTTTCGTGAAAATAAAAACAAATATTGGATTACGTGTTCCCCGGATAAAATCCCCCGAGACTATAGCTAGGTATACGTGTATCGGTATAACTTCTATGCAGTAGTGAGCGAAAGCTCGTAAATTGAACCACGCACAGAGAAAGAAGCATCGATTATTTGATTGGTATTGAATAGAACAGTTTTCTCGGATAATGGAATTATATTGTCAGGGTAAAGATCGATATTGAGAAATGATAGAACTAAAGTGTTCGTCGTTTGCCCGGCGCTTTACCATTTTTTTGAATCAATTATTAATTCTCCAGCTTTCCGAGTATCTCCGTTAATCTTCTTTTTTTGTTTTCTCAAATAAATTTTCACTCGCAATGAATTTGGCTATTTGCAGATGATCTCAACAATATATACGTTCCAAGATCGATCGCTGGTCTTCGAAGACCTTACGCAGGTTCCATCTCTCGGAGAACCTCTACAATGTCTCTTTTTCCACCGATAAAAATACTGAACTGTAACCCGTGTAGAGTGGAGGCATAGGTGCCTGTATCCTCAACCGTATTACATTGTCTCGATCGCAATTAATTCTATCACCATTTTCCCGCGAAGAGATCTGATACGAATCGGTTCGACGTTCCTTCGATTTGTGAAAAAAAAAAAAGAAAAGAAAAGACGCTGAAAAAATGATCGTAGAAATTCTATACAAAATTCAAAAGTTCCGATAAACGTGGGCGTAAATAATAGACGAAGTAGCGTATAATTCTAGAATGAAATTCCAAGCCTATAACCCCCGAGAGTGAAGCCCATTTGGCGTATGTCAAGTTGATTTTGATGAATACTAGGATTTGATGCGAACAAAGAATGTTGGTTTAGTGGAGGAGGCGTGTTTGTTATTTTGATGAGCTATAATGGGATCTTGGGTGTTGATGCATGGTACCGTAGCAGGGTGCCGCGACCGAAGGTTTGAGCAGGCCCTACTAACCGGGGCCTTAAAGTCTCGGTTGGACCCCCGCGGACATAGCCTCAGGGTCCGCCACCCGTCCATCAACCATCACGTTTATGTATTTAGACATATCTCACCGGGCCCTACCTGGCTTCTACTCGAAGGATACCTTATCACTTGACGCCGCGCATATTTCAACATTAATTTCATAGATGATGATGTATCGTATGGTCAGGTATAGGCAGGTATCAGCGTGAACTCGGTCCGCCCTAATGTTTTTAATAATCACGCTGTGCACGGTGAACGGACCCTGCAGGCAGCGTATAGAAATCGTTGTAAATCCGTAGCGACTCACGAGCTCGGGATAGGGATGGATGGACAACTCGTAAAAAAACATATTAACGAGTAACCAAATAGGGATGAAAATCGTTTTAACTCGATTCTATGCACGTTGTAAAAAGAAAGTAGGACTGCAATTATTTTCGGACTATTTTTTCTTCGATTGGCCAAAGGAAAACAGTTCTCTCGCTTACCACATCGCGCGAATGTGTATAGGGCTGCGTACTCCGAGGCGCTGCGCTGATATCGGTGAAAATGATTGAAGATAATTTATTGGTAATTTGCGAGAATAATATATTCGTAGATCGCATAATTTTATGTGGTCCTAATTATCGGCTATAAAAAAGGCAAATCTGCATTTTACGTGAACAATCTTTATTTCGATCTTTTTTATCTTTCATATTACAAAATACTTTACAAATATAAATATTAATCCGATAAATAAATACCTACGTAGGATAAAATTGGTAGCTTATTCTTCTCCTAATCAATCAATTATACCTATACGCTATGTTAATTGACTTTCACTGTAAAAACGCTAAATTTACAGCAACCCTAAAATCATGCTTCTCAGACAACAACGCGTTCCTTTCCGCAAAGTAAAGCACGCTGGATTCAATCACGTGCGATAAACTTTGCAGAATTTACAAATGCGAATACTTTAACTTTGGCTTTCTAGTTATCACTAAAGCAAAGTCTTCTTTTCGAGTCGGTCATTCTTTTCTTTCAAAAGTTCAACACCAAAAGCTGCTTCTTTTTATTCATTCCAACTATCTTCGAAATCGACATACTATATTGAAACTACGGTAATTAATGAAGATTATAAACACTGTGAAAAACTAAGAAAGGATGTTTTATGCATCCAATGACGAGAGCATAAATTGTCAGTGAGTAATTGGCTAGAAGGCGTGTAGTAGCCACTGATCGAATATTTTTTTCCAATTCACTCTATGCACGATGAAAATATATCTTCATGCATCATTCATGCCATGAAATTTTTCAAATGAAATATGAGCCTTTTCTTTATTGAATCAAAGAAATTATTCGTTAAATTATTCATTGATAATGTCACTCGTCCGTCTGCCATTGGTAGGTGATTTGACAGGCTTTACCATGAAGTTTATGAATCCGTCGACGTCTTCCAATTCCTTTGAATAAAACTTTGCGGCGATAGTTGCTCGCCCTTCCATTTTCGGAACCATAGAAAATGCGCAGCTAGCTTCCTCCCCAACTTCGACCGTCTCTTTCAAGTTCAATTTCAATTGCTTTTCCAGCCCAGGTCCTTCGATAAGGAATTTACCTTTTTTCAACGGTATTGGCAATGGATTCCTAAACGTAGCTGTGGCATTTAGTTCTTCACCAACGATTGCCTCTCCTTGGATCTAACGAACACATAGGGTAATTGAATTACATAATTGCGGATGAAAACACTACAAACAAAACGCAGCACGTTATTTATTCGATGTTACCACTGAACCTAAAGTTCCTCAAGAACCTTGAAAAATGAAATATGTTCCCAAATAAATTACCAATCTAATTTCCCTCGCATTGCTTTCTATTCAATTTTGCATAACATGATTATCCGACACGTAGCGAATGCGCCGAAGCAATAGATGCATCACTAAACTCTCAATGCATTCCGTTCCGCGTTCATGGATATAGAGGTCACGGTGTTTATAATCTGGCCCTAAAAGCTCTGTACCAATTGTGCGTTTATTGAGATGACTGAACGGCCTCGTAAAGAGGGTAAATAGCAAATTGCATACTTATAAAAAAGTGAGATAAGATATACTCGATAATTACCCCGATATCAATGTCCGGTTTTCGCACGCGGAAGTCGTCCTGTGCGAAGTATTCGAAGCTAGTGTCCTTCACGGTTGCGAGACAAGCAATGTTGAATGCACATTGGTCCAGTAACCGTGGTCCATACTCTCTCCAGGATACTTCTAGGCGAACTTCTTCCACACCGCCGGGTTGGACGAGGCAATCGGTCTCAGAACGTTTTACCGCATCCCCAACGCGTCCAGTATAAAGAACAGCTTCGACCCGGAGGATCACTGTGACATTATACTCCCGAGTTTCACTGTTGTTCTTTATCATCAGCACCACGCTGGTGAAAAAAGAAATTTGACGGTTGTAGATCTGAATAAGGAAATTCGGCTCCGACGTCTAAAGTTTTTGCGTTGAAAATTTGACCGAATTTGAAAAACTGCTTGACGTATTTAGTGCTGAATGCTCTAATGTTTAAAATCTTGTCTTACCTGAACGGTTTTCCAATGATAATGTCATCCCTGAGTTCGAAGTCGAATTTAACATCATTAAACTCTTCGTTGAGGTAATAACGACTGAATAATGAAGCGCTCTGAAGCAACGCCTTTAACATGACTGCTCTTTCCTCTCCAGACTCTATTGACAAGATGATATTGCGTGAGGTTCATCGAATGAAAAGTAAATAATTCCCATAAAATAAAACGTTCTTCAAAACGCGATAGTTGACTTACTTTCAGGGTATTTGTACATATGCGTGATGTCCTCGCGTTCCCATTTTCCAACCGCCTTTGTACTGATGAAACGTCCAATTCTGCAAAGAATGACAACGCGTCGGTCGAAAATGATCTCCAAAGTCAGGGAATCTAACCATAATAAAATCGATTCATATTTTGCTACACGACTTACCCAAACGTATCATTTCTCATAAGTTTCAGAGGCTGAACGGGCCCGTTGTATCGCCAAAATACTTTGTCAGCGTTCACTTCGGCGAAAAGAAATCCATTGTCGTAAGGTCGCATCACCTCTCCTTTCTTGACCGCTGCAACGGATGCTGGACCGCATCGATAAGCATCCTCGCTAAGCTCCTGCGGCGTTGCGTCTATAGCTTGCCATCCCCCACAGTCCGGCATCAAGTCTGGCCTGTCCATCCATACTTCGTTCCATACGTGATAGTTCCTGTAATGAAACCCGGTTTCCTCTATAACGATCGCTTCTGATCTCCTCTTTGCCGATTTCTCAGCTTCCAACTCACCATATAGAGTCGCTGTTCATTTCCTCCATGACCTTACCCTCGGCGTCAATGAAATAATCCACCGTCAGACTGCCCTGGGTGTCATGAGCACTAGAATAGTTGGTCACAGGACGGCAAGGTATTCCTAAAGCGCGACAAACCGTTGTTAGCACACCGGAAAATACCCAGCACTGACCGTACTTCACGGGCTTTTTGGTCTTGTAATATTCCTGAAGGATCTTCTGAGAGCCCATCCACTTCGTTGGCGCAGTTCCACCGCCGAAATCGTCGGACCAGTTGCCCATCACTGCCCCGTTGTCATCCGGTGAGTTGATCTAATGATTTGAACGAACGATTCGAGGATCATTATTTTTTGTCTATCTTCTTCCACCGAGTTTTTTGAGCGGTGAGGACTTTCATCACTTACTGCGGAGGATAGTCTCCGTGATATGACCACTGGGTCCTGCCGGGCAGCTACCCTTACGTTTCCAGTTTCGATCACAAGGTAGAGAGCGCAGTCTAAGACGTCCTTCTCGAATTGCGAATATTTCCATACAGTGGGCCGCAGTCGGTTGTGACTTCCACGCCATATCAACCCTGAATCTGCCATAACGTATTCTTGACGGGCATCTTCGTCTCCGAGAAAGACTGTGTCATCTTGAAAACGGGAGAAATCGTTGTCAGCTATGAATTTCTTGGGAATTCTACGACGTTTGACAAATTCAGAGAAATTTTCAAGCATACTTACACTCGCACCATGGATTGAAAAGGACGTAGAATGGATCTTTTACTGTGAAACTAACCGCGCCGTTGTCTTTCCACTTCGTGTCAATGTCCAATTTCCATTTACCAATCTTGGCATCGGCTGCTGGTGTGATCTGCGATCAAAATCGAAAGTGAAAAGCCGATCCAACCCACATTTCAGGATTTAAAAAGTGTTAAAAAAATTTAGCGAGCCAATTTCCAATCTGCATATAATGCTTACCTTTATCCGTAAGGTGTTACCCTCGGAAAAATCCACAACTGCGTGCCAGGACCCTTCGTCCTCGGTCCCAGGGGCGAGCACTGGGGTCGCAACCAAAGTCCCATGTCCGTGCTGTGGCTTTGCAATACCGTCCAGAGTAAATACCAGCGATATTGCATCAGTTGCTGAATCATATTCGCGCGAAAGTGATAATTTGATGTAGAACGGGTCTCCTCTTCGAACGATTAGTTTAGCAGTATCATCTTGACGGCTGGATAATTCAAATCTCGAAGTTCTATGAGCTGTGGAATTCTCTGCTATGCATTGGTCGACATTGACGACCGTCAGTACCGAAATCCCGAGGTCTTCCCCTGGTAAGTCAAAAACAAGTCGTTTCTAAAGTCTTCCCAATTCTATAGATATGCAAAATTATATCATCTTCTGTCTGCATCGCAAGTGCCTTGTGTCAATCACTTAAATGGGCCGAGATGCTATTCGCGAATTCGCTCCGTTTGAGAAACTCGATGCCATTCTTGCCTTCTGAGATCAATATTCAAAATAGATTCGCAGCTTAACTCTTCGCGTAATTTTTAGAAAGATTTCAATACCTGAATCGAAAATCAGAGATGAGGATATGAAGTAATCTGGTTCTCTTACCCGAATGAAAATTATTTCGAAATTTTCAACAACTAGTATGTTTTAAACAATCTAATCTGGCGACCATCTAAGGTCACATTTTCATTATACCTGTAACAAATAGTCACCCATTGTCGTATGGTGACGCAAGTGTATTACTATAACAATGATCTAGACCAAGTGCACTGTGTAGCAGATTTGCACAGGACTATCACCGATCTTTGAATGATCGGAAAAAACGATTGGTGTTAGGTCAATAATTGTGTGACCGTCAAGTTGATCTGGAGCGAAGTTTAACAGCGACCAAACTGAATTCCTGATCTGGTTTACTACTTTGAAAAAGGGGGCCAAAAAAAAAAAATGGAAAGACACAATACGATGTAAATTTAATACAGCACTCACAATAAATTCTGAAAGGGAATGGGCGCCGGTGTCGGTCGTTGAACACGCGGTAGCGGTCGTAAAATCTGTAAAACATTGCTTGTCGAGGGTAACCGGTAAAGGATCTCAGGCGTCGCGGTGCCGAGCGTCACTGCCTAATAGAAGCGAGAATACTGACTACTCTCCACTAACCTAGACTCGATCGTAAAGCCAAGCCTACGCACATGCAGTTTGCAAGTGGGTATAGTACATGGTGCGATTTGCACATGTGCTTGTTCGATCTACCTGCAGGATAGCTCAAGGTTCATAGTGGGACGTTGGAACGTAACCATACATGGGTGCACCAAGGGCCACCTGCAGCAGTCTTTATGAATGCAAACAATCCATTTAGTAATAGTCACCATCGCCTACTAGATTTTCATTAATAAATTACAGGGTAACATTAATTACAAATCAACTTCACGAACATAATTAGAAATATATGAGCTTCGAGCAGGCTTTATTTGGACTAAAATTTACTCTGATTACAGAAGAATTCGATTTCTGTTTTACTACTAAACAGCTACATTAATCGAAATATAATTTAAAATTTGATAGTTGATCAGTTAATCGATTTTCTGGATACATTTTCTATTGCAGAGCTTCTGAATCTCGCAGTTTAAAACTAATTTCAAGTTCTTGACCATGTGCCTAAAAATTCAGATAGTTTGTTAGACTTGATTAGTGGATAACCGAAAAGTATCAGTTTCGTATACAACAGTCGTTAGCGACTAGAACGCAGTGGTTTTTATAATTTTTTATTCAATAGAATTTGGAAGGATGTGTGTTTTAATTAACTCGTTGATCGCTAAAGCAATTATTGCATAAATTTGTCCTCTATATCCGCTATCCAACGCTGCTAATTCTACATAATATCTGCGTATTGTCCGAGGCACAGATTAATCTACGAAAATATTTTCAAGGCATTTTATAACCAAATCTATTCGATTATATGAACAGGTTTAAAAGCTTTCTATAGGCTAGACTGATCCCGATATCAGTCGATGTTGAGGAAATAATGGTACGTGTCCATTAATTAATACGCAGCTAAAATTGATACGGGAATTATAAGAGCCTCCTTGATATGATTCTTGCATACATGCAGGTATGCATGGCGTATGAGTATGTCAGAAGAGGAATTATATCGAATGTAGAAGCTGCTACGGCACGTATCTCGTTTACGTACATAAATTATCAGTAACAGCTCGAAAACACCAAATCTGGCATATGAAGTCATTAGCCGTTAAGGTAATGAGATCGTGGGAATCGATTAGAAATCAATTATATACTCATAAACAGAAACGATTAGGCTGCTAAATCCGGAGATACCCATACGTGAAGACTATACCACGTGTTCCTATGTAAGAATGTAATACGTTAGCCAGGAATGATATATGACCATTTTCATAGTCGACTGACGGATCATAGTTCTTGAAACGATTTTCGAACCATTCTCTTCTTATTTTCTCTCGATTTTTTTACCCTGTGTTACGCGCGAGTACCGGTTCTGTTACTCGTGGATCAGATCTTTCTATCATAGTACATTCAATCAAAAAAGAAATCGGCAAGGCCAGGGTCTCCAAGATTCTCAGTCCCGGCCTCTGAGCATAAGGGGAACCGTGATTAGATCTTCAAATCCTTTCGCTGGAACTCTAATGTAACGTCCTTGAGCCTTAAACATTGCACTAATCCACGCGAGCCCGTGGTGGCCCATTGTGCTAAATTTACTGGTCTAATAGCGTCGATGTTGTACTATACTCTAAGGCTAGATTTAGCTGCGGAGGTCTAACTGAGCCACAGCTTATCGCATATAAGACTAATACATCTATCGTAGGCGTTGGACCTCGGAAAAAGTATTTTTTATTAAAAAACAGATAGGTACACTCTTCGGGCTACGTCATCGTGCAGTAATATCACTGGCTTGCCTTGTCGATTTCATACACCTGCGGACTTCCATTAATTACACTTCTGGCTACTGATTTTAATTTGTAAACATATACATATGTACCGAGACGTCGACATCAACACTGCCTACTCAGACCGGTAGCGCACTAAGAATCCCATCAGGCTTTGACTACTAATCTCACGCTAAGTGGCTCCGATGTAAACGAGAGAGAAGAGATGTGAAGAAAGATCATGCCCAGTAGACGGTATGACGCTGTGACGTTAAAAGCGATTCGTAATTTTATATTACAGTCAATAGTTAACTATTTAGCGAAGATATTTAATTTCGAACTCATTACTGTGTTATTGAACCTCGATTCTAATCAACGGATATAATTATCGATCAACTAACTGTGTCTATAGATACATGTGTATACATACGCAAATCATTCATCTAAACAACTATTTCAAGCAGTCCATTTGTCACGAAGTATTTATAGTGAGTTGTTAAACAAATTTTCAAGATAATCTTAGAGAATGCGTAATGCGGATAAGTGACGTATTAGGTACTCGAGGAAACGGTTGATTTACACATCTATCTTTTGATCACGCATGGATCCGGTACTTTGACTTAACAGGAAAACCGCATGCTTCATGTTTCTTGTGGAAAACGCCTCTTTGGGTTAACGTAAACGAGTGGGAGATAATTTCTCAACAGTCTTGCTCATCGTCAGCTGATTTAGTTTATTGTTACTACTGATTAGTTCATTTGTCAGTGACGATTGTAGTTCATTGATCTTCACGCGATTGATCGCGAGTATGTTTTTGATCACGCAATGATACCCAAAAATACAAAATCAGAAAATATCTGTTTTTATTCAGTCGTGACTTTGTAACAAAAATAAATTTACAACCTCACGCTTTTCTCACCTATATGAGAGATCATTCAAAATTTCGTCCGAGTTCTCGATTTAAATTATTCTTTCATTCAAACTGATATACTCGTATTTCTGCACTTCATCATGGCGATACGAGGACCGTCAAACTTATTCACATAAGTGCAAACGCACGTGTGTAGCTCCCATGACTTATGGAACTGATTAGGAGTGACGGCTGACTGCTAGGTTTGTTTTCAAAGCTCGTCGGAGCCGTCTCAAATGCTTATGTTTCTGAGAATGAATACATCGCGCCTTGCCAAGAACGACCACTTCAATTTCGTTACAGTTTCGTTGCCCAAGATTTTCTCTGCATCCTCAAAAATAATTCTTTTCGATCGAATAATAACTCACCGTTTAACACTGGCGTTAGTAACGTGACTGCTACCATTGGTGTCAATTAAAATCTCATCTAACGTTCAGTCTGAAGTATTAAAAGCCCGGAGCTGTTATTGAATGGAAATAGTGATTTGGAAAATACCATTCGGATTTCAATTCCAAATGCGTTATGCATGCAGGATGTGAAACTGTTACCTTTACAGCAGAACTGACTAAGATATACGAGCATTGAGGAAAAGAAAAATTAATGGTATCGTATGAACCATGATATGCGGAGATGCATATACTTAATAACAAAGTATTCACATTCCATCCTACTTAACACGACCTTACAAAATTGACCCGAATGCATGGTGCATACTGCATGCATGAAACATTATCCAAGAATCCTCATCTTAAGGACACCTTGCGAAAAGTATCATACCTCATTGGGAAAATGTATTCAAAGAATATTCAGGTGTGTCTGTGTGTATCTGATACCCAATTGACACGGACTACGTATATCTGTTCGATAATAATTGTCAAAAGGTATCGAAATCGCGGTGTTAATTATGAAAAAACCTACCAGGAGAGTACTCTTCTCGAGGAGGTGGTTTGGGCATACATTCCGGCTTTGTGCATAGAGATGTCATCGGCATTCCGTCTTGTTGGGGCCGAAATACAGCGCGAAATTTCGAACATACCGAGCAGCAGTTACCCATCTTGCACTCGATCTCTTGACGATGTTTAAAAAAACGATATAGGAATTCTCGATGCACCTTCGGGTTATGAAATAACACCTTTTACACTCAGCGTTCCTGTATCTTCGTTTAAAACACTACGCGAAGTAGGTCGCTGCGATGATGTGTAGAATTCACGATCACTAGTGCGAGAGCACACACGTTCCCCTTCGAACCTGATTCAAGACTGACGACACGTGGGTCCCGCGTATAAACGACGAGGACATCGCGAATGACGCGAAACTAAAGGCTATATAGTCTGGCTGACTGTTTTATCGGAAAATCATGAATTACCGAGTAATCAAAGTCACTAACGCAATCAATTGTACATCTTTCTTCTCGCTAGGCGTGGTTTTATGGTCTCGACCTTTGCGCCTACATCATTCAATATGCAACTACTGTACTGACGACTTACCGAGAAGTTGGACCGATGAGACGCCGTGATTGACCCAATTTTCAATTTATTCCATCGTGGGTAATTCGTGCGATGAATCTTTCCGATTCCACCATGCTTTCGTTATGAATGACCATGAATTCCGGTAGACAGATTTAATCGACCCTACCTATGCTCTCGCGGTATTGCGGAAGTGATATCATCTTTCTAAACATATGATGGATCGAAATTTGTCTGACAAATAACCATGCGCTGGTTAAATATACCGCGATTATACAGTAGCGCGTATGAAACATTGCAATAATTAACGGTGACGCGATATTCATTGACGACTATGAACGACCTCAGTTTAATTCAAGTATCCAATACATACTATTCTACCTATGTCTCGGAGATGCCGAGCTCGAATCACTTTCACCAAAACAAGAATTTCTGGCCCACCTTGTAGACGACTGACTCTCAATTTCAATAACGATCACAGAGTCTCCATGTGCTAACGACGAAACCACATACCAGTTTTTGTTGACTTAACAAATATCCATTGTGTACACGTCTTTTCAATTATCGCTTTGTTTCAGTATTCAAATCGTAGGAATGTATCTGTTAAACGTGTGAAACTCTTTCGTGTTAAATCTCCGAGATGTGTTTTACCTAGACCTTAAAATTCTTGGCATAAATATGTATAATCGTACTGTTTCACGGTGCAACTAGGCGCGATAGGAAATTACCAGTAATTATTGTACTTAAACGGTTTATGCGAGATGTGCAGCTGTGACGGACCGAGTGGCCATTACGTCATGGATATTTCTGGGTAAGCCAAAGATTATATCGGTACAGAGTGTGAAATGTATGAGTTTTTATAGGCAGACGACCCTGAAAGCATGAAACATTTCGTTTGTTTTAGTAACGCTCTTCTATACGCAATGTACATTTTCTGCACTTCGGGTTTGCGGAATGCCAGGTTCTTCGCCGTTAACTGGTCAAGCGGTATATCAACGTGGTGATGTAAGACTTGTCGGCGATGTTTACAGCGGTGAATTTATCAGGTTTTTGCCACGATAACAATTAACGTAAGTCGAGAATTCCTCGCGTTCCCTCTCATGCCAATTCGCACACTTCGAACGCCGTTTTAATAAAAAGTCATCGTCTAACGCAATTGACGAATCGATTTTATTCACCAGCAAACGCTTCGTTTCCCGATAATAATGATGCCCCGAGCTAAGAGAATAAACAATTCACCGTGGAAAGAATATACAGTGAAGATTTCGGGGGTATAACTGCAGGAGCAAATAATATGTAACAAGATTTCTATCCCTCACCCATTTTTATTTTGTCGAATACATAGGTGTCAATTAATGGATAATTATTAATCAAGCTTGTTAGGGGGTAAACATTTTCGATCTGTTAATTGATCGCAATTCTATAGAACATGGAAGCGTATATCGTTTATTCGCGAACCGTGACAGTAACTGATCCCGCCACGTCGCTAATTTGATTTGAGTAAAAAGATCCGATGATTTTTCTCTCCCCGACTCGTTTGGGTTCGAACCATTCCGCGATAGTGACTTCTTCTTCCGGGCCGACGTTTCTGTGAAGACAAATTCGCGTTAATATATCGTTGCAGCAGGTTTGCACACTATTTTAGCGATCGATTACCTGAAATCCACGACTTTGGGTCGTTGAAGTCCTGGACCTTCCATCCTGAACTTACAATCCGTGAGTTCAATCTTCAGAGGATTTTTAAATACGAACGTCACCTCGCAACCTTTACCAACGACCGTATCACCGTTTAACTGAAACACACACGGTTACAAGACTATCTAAACAATGTCTTTTAAACAACATTCCCTAACCGATCGTGAGAATCCGGTGAAACAAGTTAAACACTAACTAGTGTGTTCAGCAATTATTGAAAAAAAGAACTCTAACAGACCAAAGACATGCATCATCTGCATCATAGATTGCATAACAGTGCAAGCAATCATTTGTCGACTATATAATACATGGTTAATATCGCGTTTAATCAAATAAATGTCAGATGTCAAATGTCAAATGTCAAATGTGGGAGCATGTCAACCGACTAATATAATTACAGTGCAAGATTGGGGCTCACTCGTTGTCACTGCTATCAAAACGAAATTGAAAAATTTAACACAGATGACAATTTAGCTTGAAAATAATCGTTAATCGCTAGAAATAGTAGATTGAAGTTAATTACTGAATTTAATTATCTGTTCGGTAGATTTAATGAATTCCGGTAAACATACTAGCACGGAGTGAATTATGAATTGTATTTTAGTTCACGTGGGTAAGAGTCATTAGAATTTTTTATTATCCCGTCGCAGCCAAATAGGTAAATCAAGTTTGCCTAGACGTGGTAATTATTTGTGTTTCGTACAGAGCCGGTATTACTTAATTCTGTGAAATGCCACGAGCACAAACGGTTCGAGAAATAAGCGGCGTTACCTTAACCGTAAGATTTGGTTTCGTAAGATGAAAGTCGTCCTCTTCGCTCCAGGTCTGTTTCGTCTCTACGACATTCGCGATCGCATAGATCTTGAAGAAACCTTGATCCACCATGCGATCCAGGTATTCTTCGACAGTCAGATGCAACGAGAGCTGCTCCTCTATAATTTACGGTTCACCAAATAATGCTTTTCAGTGAATAACCAAAAGTAAGAAGAAGAAAAAAAATGGCAATAATTTACCGACAGACTTACTTTCATTCGGTTTTACCGCAAACGTTTTTTGAGCCTTCTTTAACTGGTGGGCCGTCGTACCTGTGTAGTACACCGTAGATGCCGAAAGAATCATCGTGATTGTACGATTCTCATTAGACTTGTTCTACAAATGTATGAAACATGTACAAAAAATTATCAAAAATCCGAAGAATCTTGAGCGACTCATTTTCAATGAATCGATTTTATTGCGATATGTCTTCGACCTAGAGGTACAAAGGAGTGATGTGACAGTGAGGATTGAGCAACTCAAGAACGGCTCGTCTCAATTTCCTTTACAATAGTAGCGAGTGAAGAATGTCTCGTTCTCATTCGATATCTGTTTCCTTCTCTGTATTTCATTTCGTTGCTTCATTTTTGCTATCGATGACTTTGGTGCTAGAAATACGTACAAATGGACGGAAAATGCTTACATGAATGTTGACAGTAACATCGAAGCTGTCTCCGTACGGGATAGTGTCGATCTCGACCAGGTCCATATCGACATCGTAATTATCAGTATCGGGAAAGTCGTACAATTGTTGAGCGCGAGAAGAGGCTTTTATTGCGTTTAAATGTGCCTGTTGTTCGTCAGACGATCCTGCGACAAAGAGCGTCGAATAAACACGTGGAATAATTACTTTGCGTTTTTTTAACGATAATCTAACGCGTATATACCTTCCTGGCCCTTATATATGTGAGTGATGTCGATCATGTCCGAATCGCCATGATCATCATCAGCGTCGTGTCTCTTAGTCAGAACCTTCCGTCCCACACTGGAATAAAGTACGATATAATAATGCGATAACCGCACAATTAAGTAATGTCCGATTTGTCAATACAGACACGTATCACGGTTTACCAGAACCCAGCCTACGCGTTACTGCCGCATTTTGACGTCACCTAAGTCTTCGATGTACAATAAACATACATGGAGCTAAGATTGAGAAACAATAAATTCCCGACCTGCTTTACAAGGCGCGAAACTGCAATAAGTGGTTCTGTTTTATAGGTATTATAGTTGAAGTATTACAGCTGAAGTGAGGTCGTGCATATTCATTGTACTAACTTATACCGATGAGAATAATTCTCGCAGAAACTTACTGCGAACGGTTTAGCGAGATCCGTGAGAATCCCCAGTCGCTGTCATCGTCTTCTTTAAAATGACAAATGTCAGCGTTGACCTCCGCGAAAACGAATGGAGTATCGTACAGGAAACCAACCTCACCGCGTCTTACAGCTTCCGCAGAAGCGGGACCGCAACAATATATGCCTAAAATGGTATGGCGTCGAATTAAGTGGGAAATTTCATTCTATGTACACCCGCAGTACATGCGTAAAACAAAGTGAAAAAATCTATTTGACATAATTCAACCCGGGAATAATGGTGGGAATATTTAGCCAGAATTTCGTACCCTCGCTCTGTTCCTGAGGTGTAGAATCGATCACTTGCCATCCTCCGTATCCGACCGGAAGATCGGGTCTCATCATCCAAACGTCATTCCAAACATGGAAATTCCAGCACGAGTCATTGCAATCTCCATCCGGTCCGAGTGGAATCTCGCCACCAAACTTATCGAAGAATTTGTCGACAGTTAGTGTTGAGTTGGTGTCATGAGCGGACACGTAATTGGTCACAGATCGGCACGGAATCCCCAGTGCACGACATACTGTAATCATTTCTCAATTATGAGCTGCGGCTTCGTCGTTATGATTCTAGTAGGTAATATTCTTTCGAAGAATTTTTATGAACAAATAGTACTAGCACAGTGTATACAGATGAACTTACTCGTGACAGTGACTGCTGAGAATACCCAACATTGACCGTATTTCACCGGCGTACCTCCTTCGCTGAGATATTTTTCAAAAATCGCCACAGTTCCAGTCCAAGCGATAGGTGCTGTACCGTCACTGTAATCGTTGTCCCATCGACCGACAAGCAGACCATCGTCGTCGTCTGCATTTATCTGGAATCATACAGCAAAAATCAAAATTTTTCCCGAATTATAACACAGACACTAATTATTGTGTTATTTTACATCGCAATAAGTTTTGGCGTACTTTTATCCAACGATTTACTAGCTACTTTATATTCCTGAGGGTATATACGTGCAAGGAATACTCACAACGGCTGATATGGCGCGGACAATCTTGACTGGATTTCCACGCTCCCAATGCGGCACATTCGACTTTTCCAAGAGATAAACTGATGCTGGAAGAGAGACGTCTTCGAATTGTCCAAAAATCCAACGTCGTCCTTTCGGAGCTCGGAAAGAACCACACCATACCTTGCCACTGTCGTTCAGGATGTATTCCTTACGCATCTGTTCATCTTCCATGTAAACGGTGTCCTCTGCGCCGTGCAATAAATCCATGTTTATCGTACTTAGTAAAATAATATTGCACATTTCTGTGCAGCTGTAGGTAAATGGCGAAAACTCATTGATTTCATGCTGCCACGTATAACTACGAAAACACTTAACAAAGCGGAAATTGAATTGCATTTTTCTTACCCGATTCAAAAGCAATCGAGTCATTGAAGCCTAATATGATTAGATATACACGCATTGTGTATTATAGCAAGTACTAATGAAAACAGGAATCTGCATATATGGCTTTGAGAGCTGATAATTAATCTACCTTTGCACCAGGGATTGAATAGTATGTAAAACTCCTCTTCAACGTTATATATGTTCTTAGGCTCGCCTCGACCACGTCGATTTGTGATGAATTTCAGTCTCCAGATTCCCACTGGAGCCCAGGCTGGGATTTGAACCTGTGCACAGTGCGGAACCAAAAAATAAATCATACTCGGTTTAACTCAAAGCCCGTAGATCGAATTGAAGTACATACGTGGACGATGAGGAAGACTTTACCTCAAGAGTGGCAAAACACGAATCCTGGCGATTCAATCGCACCTGCCAACTGGTGTGATTCTTGAACGGAGCCGAAGCCGTTTCTTCAGTCAGCTTCAATACTACTCTAGTTTTCTTTGGCACGGAGGGTTTTGGACCTGATTAGAAATAGGTATTACAATTCCAGGCCTGATGTGTTCATCAGATCTCATTGTACTTAAACAATTATATTAGTCTCACCAAATTCCCAGACCAAACGTATGACGTCGCCTTCGAGTTCAAATGGTCTATCCAATCGTACAGCGATGTAAAAAGATTGTCCTCGACGTAATACAGGAGTCGGGACTTCCCCAGCTACCAAACTGTGGTACTCGATGGTGTTATGAACCTTTGCATTTGGAATCGTGTACAATTCAGTACCTTTGATTACCAGTGGAGACAGACCAGCCGAAGTATCCTTGCTGTCACCAGCATCTTGACAAATAGGGCAACAAAGTGCGTTTTAAAAAGGGGTTTCTATTGCAATAGCATTTTACGAAATTACATCTCCCTGGTCCCGCTTTTATTTCACAAAAATAAGTGACGTGTAAAATCGTGAGACTTGGCAAGGCTAAGGTCTGCCCTTTTGGAACCTATTTCAAGGTCTATACTAAAATCGCGGATCTTCAATCTTCGGAATGTTCATAAAAAATAGGAAGTAAGATGTTTTTAGTTACACGACCTCGATAGAAGCAGATAAATAGAAACAAATGACGGTCTTTAGACAAATGATATCTTGGCTTCTTTTGCCTTAGGCGAAAACCCATACATTTTTTATTTCAAAATTTGCCATCTAACGGCCAGTTAATCGTCAGCGAAAAATCAGTAAGTCAACGCGTCAGCAATACTAGAAATCTTATCATTTTCTCCTCATTAAAGAACACCTATGCTGAATTCCTATACAGCCTAATACTTCTAGTCCGTTAATTTAAGCGACTCCGAATTTGCATTTGTGGATACCTATATATTTATGATAATCTATGAATAACGGTAGCAATACATTTTTACAGTACAGACCAGTAGCCCCCAGCATCGAAAAAGTATCGCTAGCAAATTTAGAAATCAGCTGGCGCTCTCGAAAAATTATTTTTACTCGTGCAGTCGGTGTTATTGTATAACGCTTGACCTTAGCTTAGTTTAGAAGCTATCCAAATTATCAATGAAAAATTTGGGCATTGCAGTCGAGAGATTTGGTGGTCAAGGCGAACAAGTCTGTATACATGGATACGGCATCTCATGAGATTTATTAACGTGGAATATAATCGTGAATACATCCTAATGCAATCCTGTACTTATACAGACAAGAAATGCGAATAACAATATTTTTTTTTAAGAAAAAAAGTAATAGCAGCAGCATTTCGTTTCCGCTTGTACTTTGATCTATGATAGATACGCTCACAGGTAATAAATCAACAGTTTTCAAGAAATAATTGAAATCAGTACTTTGGAATCGGTTTACACATCTTTTGTCATTTCGAAATTCTATATACTCTCTTTATTTATTTCTCATACAATTGCTTGTATATCTACGGTAAGGCATTAGGCAATATGTAATTCGTACTACGACTCACTTTGCTTAACTTTTTCATCAGTTACATCCAAATCCTTTCGTCTTTTACTATCAGCGCTCAACTTCACGAGTAAATTGCGTTGAAACTGCTTGTCCTTTTCATCGACAGCAGCGGGACGGCGTGGACCTGGAGCCCTAGGTCTGGTTCCCGAAGAAGCCATTCTTCTGATATCAAAACCTTATGCAAGTATCATTAAGTTTGGGTCTTAGAGTTTATCGCTGTTATTTTTTGTAATTCGTTCACTAACGTCACCCGCCTATCTTACGAGATATCGGTTCTTTTTCTTCATATTTGTATCTTCGACGGCCAAAAACTTAGGAATCTCAATTATTCACTGACTCGTGAGAATTTCAAAAAATTTTAATATCAAAAATACAATTTGAAATTACCATGATAAAACGGAACTGCAGAAGCCCTCGACTTTTCTTTCCTAAAATATCTTGAGGATGTGAGTTATGCATATGTTTTGTTCCTCAGATAATTTCGATGCTTGTGAAGTGACGTTAATGAACCGATCAGATTCGAAATAGAATTTATCGTGGTGCGATTTCTATTGCAATATCTCCGAAATTAATTGGCGAGTAATTTCATTGCTCTCTATTCGGTTTATGTAAATGAAAATTTGTCGCACCTCCAGACTTACCTTTTCTTCCACGTATGCAAATCTGATGAGACTAGTTAAGACTCCTCGCGATGCTGCGATGCTGAATGTTGTCGAAAGACTAAGCCTTACCACGAAAAGAACACGCCAATTATAATATCACAAGTTCACGACGAGACTTACAAACAGGAAAGATTTATAAATTGCGTAACAATTTCGATGCGAAATGTCCAAATCAACCTCCGGCATTTGTCTATCTACTCAGACATCGATGTCTGTTGAGTGTAAATGCGAATGCGAATAAATCTTAATGATCAAACTATTTGTATGTCAGATCGGGCTCTGGAAACCTGTAGCTTTTCGAAACTAGAAAAACCAGCCAAACTCGTATAGCATGGCGATAATTGAATCTAGCTGACTATTGCAAAGCCAGTCCTCTCGTTTTGGTATTTTATTAATAATGCGGCATTATCCGATCACGAGAATAATGACCCTGACGCTTTTTCGGGTATAAAACATCGCGGCTTGCTTAATATTCAAGGAACCGTAGTGTTACGCAATTCGAAAATGCAGACCGCAAATTCTTATACAGTTCACTTTCCGTTTGAGCTATTCTACGATCGGCAATGAGACCTTTAGAATATTTTTAATAGAATATTTCAAGTTACATCATAGAAAGCGGAATAATTATAATCTTCTGGAATTTCCTGTTCGAAATTTTGTTCAAGTATAAAAAACACATTATCACGATTTATGCATGCATAAGAATCACATCGACGCCCAGTTAATAGGTACCAAAATTAGACAACATGTTTGTATTCGATGTATATGTTGACATTTTTTCATTTGTATTTTTTTTATAAATATTCAATGGATTTCGGTATAGCAGTAAATATTGAAAAAAATTTATGATATGATTTTCGCGTTAACTCTCGGCCTTTCGGGACGCGATTTATACGCTGCGCAGCTAAGAATTCCCTGTTCCATTATATTTTACGGATTTTATGCAATCCTAAGAATAAAAAAAGGGTATAGATACCAAAAAGATCTACAGACAGCAATTTTTGAGAACGTTATCGGAACTAATTTGGCATAATATGAATATCGCGATAATTATTTCACCTTTATTTATTTCCTGTATTAATTTAAGTACAAGTTTTATTGCCTGTACTTCATGCGCATCTAATTAGAAGATAAAATATCAAAACGAGAAGTATGCAACGTTGTAATACCATTGGGAAGATGCAACCATGCATCGCGGTTAATGCGAAAATAAACGGTAAGCCGACCTTCGCAGATTCTATACTAATTGCGTCAGTGATCCTTAGCCATTCCTACTTATCAAACCGTGATAATTCATGGTATTTATTATATTTATCCTGCGAAAGCTCGCTACGCAAGTGTATGTTATGTAATTATATAGGTAGAATGGACAAACAATTGTTATGTAAGATATTTTATTGATAGAATCCTACAGTTTATCATCAACAAATTAATAACTATAACAGCACCGCAAGACGGTCAATTATCACATTTTATGAATTCGAGTCCGAATCGGTTCACAATATTCCTAATTCATTGTGTAAACGCATAATTTACATGATAAAACAGATAAGTTCGTGTATAAATATGTACGCTGTAAACAACGATAACGAGTTATACAATTCTAGGAAAAGGTTCTTCCTTGGTTTCGAGACTCCCGATCTCTGAGGCTCTGTTGTCCTCCAGTACTATCACGTTACGCGCCATATCTTCGAGTTGTATGAATAAATATCTGTACACAAAGTTTCCAGACTGATCCTGAAAACAAACAATTTTTTGTCTTCAAATATCCGCACTTTATCGTCGGCAACGCGGCTAGACTCACCTCTCGCATGTCTAAATGGACTGTCCCGCGTTTGCGTATTCCTTGAATGTAGAATTGCATTCTCACATGGGGTACTCCGTTCGTCTCATAAAATGCATGGCTGAAAGTTGATTTTTGAATTATTCTCTCAATCGATTTATCCATTTTAACGGAAATATAACCCGAGATACTTCCATTTTTATTTTTATTCATGCAATGTGTAGAGACGTATCTTGCTGTTCATATTTAAATTTCTGCCTAATGAAAATTAGTGCTAATGGAATAGTATCCCAAAAATAATCTCCACCGATTCGTGTCAAATTACCTAACATGACCACGTCTACCTCGACGTGTTTCTTCGCCATAAGCTTTGATGGGTTCTCCGAGTGCATCGATTACCCTTGTATCGCTCTTGCAACGTTCCAAGGCCTTGGTGTAAATGTTGTTGGAACTTTTACTTGAGAACAATTCTTTAAATATCGTAAAGAACAGTGCCGCAGTGACAGCAACACCGGCTACAATAACACTCAGATACCAAACGGACTTAGTATTTTCTTTAACTGAAAATAGAAATATAATTCTCATTAAGAAAGACTTAGATTTAAATTCATGGTGTTTAAAATAAGTGAAAGTTGTTCGATCTAAACAGAAGAATCTGTGGTTATAATGATGCGTAATTCTAATGGTGAGAAGTAGAGAGAGACAAGTATTGTAACCAAAATAAGTGGAAATTTAATTTGAAGTATAAAAAAAAATTACCTACTTCCGCAAAACCAACTTGTACTTGATCAGACGTTTTGCGGTCAACATTGGCGACTGAAGCATCCGATTGTTTTACCTTGGAATATGATTTAACTTGTATGAAATTGCAAGGCAGGTATGCGTAGCACGACGTTGAAGTCGAAGGACTGTGATACAGCAATAAATGGCGACTACTGTACATTCCTCGTCCAAAAAACCGATTAATCACCCTGACTGAAGCCATGTCCTTTGATGCAACGAAAATACTGGATAATCTGTAAGTTAAAGAGAGAAAAAAGCCTATTATAATCTAAATCACCTTAATGAGGTTTCTGAGTTTATAATCTCATGATTGCAGAATTCATGATCTTAGATAGCAAAATAAGAACATCCCATATACAGTCTGTGATCATGTATGGATAGATGCTACTATAAATATGTAATGAGAAGGGAAGTTCTTAATATGACTGGAGAACAGTTGCGATTGGTTACAAGATTCATGATTCATGACTGCTATGTGGCAAAAGTAGAATTCGCAGTTTATTATATGCTTAGTGATCAGAAATCCTTTCATCAGCATCAAAGAATAGAGTCAGACTTAGTGCCATTTGCATACAATGTGCAGTTAGTACGGTGCACATGCGTGTATCATGGGAGAAAAAACTCAGTATTCATACAAGGTACAGATGGCCATGGACGTGGAAAGGAACATGATGATTATTCTTTGTGATTTGGGATATTGAAACAATGGGAAACGTGTTGTTTTATCTGTTTTTATCGAACTAGAAGAATTTTTTGATACCTAACCTATATCTGTAAATTTATGACAGAGAATTTATGCTGCGAGTGTTGAAATATGTCGATTGATCTTTCGAGTGTTTGAAATTGACTAGTTTTCATTACTGACTAATATGAGCAGAGAGAAAATGTATTTTTAGACAAGTAGTAAAAGTTTCATTGAATTGTTTGAGGTTAAGAAATATATATTACTTCGAATTTACCTTCTTGGTGATGTTTGTACGTGTGTAGTACATACGCGAGGTATGAAAATTAATTAAAAATCAGTTATTGACTCGGATATCTTAGAGCATGTATTTAAATAAACCTTTCGCCGCCTCGATACGTATTTTTTCGAAAATCTCGTTTGCTACATTCTTGCGTATTCTTGCCGACAAGTGGACTAATCATAATCATGAAGACGTCGCTGCGATGAAAGTCGCTTCGGACCATGGTCGGAGAAATCAAGAGTCACCATTCGTGGAGGACCGGGGATTCCCAGACTTTCGCCAATCAGAATACTGCGAAAGAGTGCGTATGCTCCATCTTTTAGTTCATAACTGGTCCAGTGGAGGGCTCCGATACCATCTGGCACCTTGTTGGCGCCGACAACACTGACAAGGCACCTGTCGTGGGGTCAGTGGCCTCTGTGGCGTCGAAGAGTACGCATGGGGATTGCGCTAACGAGATTTGAATGTGACAATCGTCTCAATCGAAATAGTCCGTAGTCTGTATTGTATTGACGAAAATAGAATCTTTTTGTCTGATGTTTATCGGTTCTCTTTAATAATAGTTTCCACAGACAGACCGAATTTAAGAAACAAAACTTTATCTAAATCGCAGATGGCCTGTACATCCGAGAACATCCGCGGAGTTTCTCACAAGAATCATGATGGAAATGGTCAATCAGCTAATGACGATCTACTGGTCAGGAAACGGAGTTAAACTCCATGTTAGTATTAATGAAACTTTGTGACCAATATTTACGCGATTGAATTCTATGTTTTTCCTGTCTTTCGTCAGTATTCCGATACAATAATACACAAAAATTTATTCTAGAGTGAATTGCTGGCCGAAGCGGCGTGGAACAGCATGTGATAGAAAGCACAGGGTTATTTAAGACTAGTATTCGTACAATAATGATTATTAAAAATCCTTCGACGTAATGCTCTGGAAGCTCTATGACATATCGATGACCTCCTGCCCGGAGGTAAATTGCATAAATTCCGCGAATTGTGATAATAAGACCAATAATAAAATGTGTTTCATCGATTCATTGATTGTTTTTATTACATTCCAGGTATATAGCATGGCCCACTCCTAATTTGTGGTAATCAGGCATGTTTATTCAGAGAAATGAAAAACTCGTTTTAATCAGAAATTAATACTGTTGGCTACCATTTTTCCTGGACCAAGACCTCAGCCACCAAACTGATGGTTTTATATATCCTTTTCTAACAGCCTGATGTAAAAACATGAACAATTGGAGCCTTGAGTCAATGAGATTTGTTATTATCTTGTAGTTAGAAGACTTGGAAGTGCTTGAAATAAATTTAGAAAGTCTTCAAGTTCTGATTTGAGATGTTCACTATGCAGAAAATGGTAGCACTGGACTGTGCAGCGATGTCGCTGGCTTGGCGAGTACTTGAGGAGCCTTCTATACTGCAGAAACATGCCAGTTTCATTTCTTCTAAATGGTAAAAATAGATCTTAAGCGATTCGTAGGTTTTATTAACGTTTAAGAATAGCTATTGAACTTTGAGGGGTCGTTCTTTATCTTTGCCATCAGAAATGGCAACGATGGTGTTATTCATGTGCTCGTCTCTAACGAGTAAATATTTGATTCGGGTCTGATTAAATAGTTTGAAAGAGGTATACTAGTCGGAAAATACATCGACGCTGTAATAGAACTAACAATAGAAGAATAAAGGAATGAAGATCAGAGTACGCGGGTCATAATATACAACCTTAGAGTAGATACTTTGATTAAATGATTTAAATCTTATTCGGCTGCCAGATAAATTATCGGTTTGTACTGACGGCTTTTTTAGTGTTCTTTCATTTTTTTCGTGGCGAAGATGCGTGCAATAATTTCCTGTCTTCTATTCTTTAACATATCGATCTAGTATAAATGTGTTGGTAAAAGCTTCGCTATTCAAGTTTAGAGTGAATTCTTGCAAGGAATTAGAGAAAAGGAGGGGCAATTATTTGGTGTATCATAGGTCGTCGAATACCCATCAGTTTGGTCGAAACATAGAGTTAAAGTTTGGGTACTTTAACATAGAAAAATCGAATTTTGTTTTTCTCATTTCGCAAAAACTAGATTGGAGCAATTAACGGAATTAATAGTGCAATTAAGAGCAAGTAAGAAGCAATTTTTTGGTATATAAAAAATCGAAAAATAATAAAGCACGGGAAACTTCACATAGGTACAACCGAGAATCTGATATAATAGCCTGATCGACGGGGCGAAAAGGTGTAATACTTGCATTGATACTGACTTACGCAACCGACACATCATTTTTGCAGTTTCAGCTGCATATCATAAGGTGCATAGATCTTTGCGGCAAAAATAGTTCGTCGGCTTTACCGCGAGATGAGGACACCATTCAGCAGCTCGTTCGCGGCGCGCCAGTATTCAGATCAGTGCGGTGAGCAGTCACTGGCAGTAACTCGGGGTAGGAGCGCTTATCGTGGGGTCAGTTGCCGTCGCAGCGTCAAAGGGTTAGCGTGTAGGTTGCGTTAACGAAATTCGGCTTTGACAGGCATCTTGATAGAACACAGAGTGAAAGATTCATTTACAGTTGAACGTTTATTTGGATACGGTAAAACGAATATCTATTTATATTTAACAATCATAGGTTGAATCAAGCCAACTGCGATAATAAATAAGTTGATACAAATTAATATTATTCGGCTCAACTTATATGTGTTACCCGTGAGTAATTATTCATTTCGTTGTATCCACATAACCGTTTATTAAATTTAACTGAATCTCTCGCTCAGTTAAGTACTTTGAGCACAGGGAAGCTGTCGCGGCATAGACAATGTACTACTCGTTGACGAAAAGAGATTCTTCTTGTTTAGGTAGTTACTTAGGTAATTGACTGAATAATGGCGATATTTTAATACTCGTCTTTCTGTTACAGTTGACCAATCTTCTATCAGCCTCCAAACATTTCTTTCCAACAAGGATTCTGTTCCACTTGCAATTACAGTGAATGCAGTATACATTGAGCTGAGACTTAGTAAAATTACTTACATATACGGTAAATTATTGTAATACGAATCAAATTAAAATAGAAACTCCATCAATTGCAGTATGTAGGATAATTATATTTAAGAAACAATTTTCAATTGTACTCAATTTTGACAATTAGTAATATTGATCGATTCTGCATGAAAAAATTGCCTCATAATAACGAATAAACTTCACTTATCTGTTTAAATGGACCTGGTTATTATAGTACTAACTATAGTCAATCAACGTCCTTATTTCTACTATTATTTAAAAGTTAATTTTCTTAGCCATTGAAAATAGTAACAGAGACTAGATTGTTATAGATATTATTACAGAATTATTGTAAGCGTTACAGTGAGTGAGAATGTATCAATTCTGCATTAATAAATTGCTAGATGTACCAATGATTATTGCTTCGTTATTATCCACTTTCCCCTCCTTATGACTTTCTATTTCAAACAAACATAATAATATTATTCTGTGAACAATAGCATAGAAGTAGGAAATTAGAATAAATGCATTTTTAGCTACTCAAAAATTCACGACCACCTTCTCGGGTTAGATGTTACCAGGAGCAAAAATTTCTGACGTAAAATATATTCTGACGTAAAAAGTCCGAAAAACACTGGTATAAATTAATATATATAGAGACATGCATGAAGACACGTATGGAAAGATATATGAAACTCAGATGTTCAGTTAAGATATCTTAGCTGCTGATATCATCGAGCAGATCCGGAGATTCAAGATAAATAGGAAAAAGTGTTAATAATATTTAACAAAGCGTTTGGCGTAGTCGGTAGGGCGTGCGATTAGAAATGCGAGCGAGCGAGCGAACTTGGGTTCAATCCCGGCCGAAATCTCGAAAAAGATTTTCAGACTAAAATAAAATCCCCACTTAGCATGAGTATGCGGTGAGGTGGTAGGGGGTCTCGTCATCACCGTGACGTCATAGGTAGGAACTCGACTAGGGACAAAGCGGCGCAAGGTGGGGGGACTCCAGAGTTCGAAAATTAAATAAAATAAAAATAAAATAAATTTTCGAAAATTAAATAAAATCGAAAATTAAATAAAAATAAAAATTAAATAAATTTTGGGCAGAAAGAAAAATAAAATAAAATAAAATCTCAGCTAGGAGAATCGAACCCAGGTTTTCCGGGTACGAAGCAAAATTTTTGCCCCTGAGCCATTTACTGCTCAAAATTCAAGCGAAAATTAAATGGGTTATATATTCAAAGTTAAATTTCGGTTAAAATAGCCGATTTTTGACAAAAATTTGATTTTCTGAACGTTTGGCCACCCAGAGCCTTCCTCCCTGGACCTGGAGCTTGCTCTTGCTTTTATTTCTGTCAAGCCCTACCTTTTTCCAACCGCTTGGTCACCTGGAGCTCCTCTTCGCCTTGCTCTTGCTTTTATTTCTACTCAGCCCTACATACCTAGGTTTAATTTTTCCGAAACCGACGACGCTGTCGTAGGAACATATCTACAGACGTATCGACAGCCAGAGAATTACAGCTGCCGGTACGTTGTCTGTAGATATGGTTACCGACGACGCTGTCGTACGAACATATCTACAGACATTTCGACAGCCACAGAAATTACAGGTGCCTACGTTGTCTGTAGATATGGTCAGTTGCGAAAAAATGGAAATTTTATATAAGAAAAATTTTTCATGATTTCGGCCGGGATCGAACCGGCTCCAAAGCTATCTCGGATCTCTAGTCGCACGTTCTACCGACTACGCCAAGCGCTTTCTTAAATACTGTGAACAATTTTTCCTATTTATATTGAAACTTGGTATCTGCGTCAATGACATTGGCAGCTAAGATATTCAATTTCTTATAAGGACGTTAATTGACTATAGTTAGTATTATAATAACCAGGTTCATTTGAACGGATGAGTGAAGTTAAACATATAGTTAATCTTTAATAGAAAATGAAGTTCCCTCAACTGAAAATCTAGTAACCATTACTTGAGAGAATTGAATATTCCAAATACACTATTTTACCTCTTGCTTACTTAAAATACAATAAGTCGAAGGAAGGGGAAAGTGGAAAATAACGAAGCAATAATTATTGGTACATCTAGCCATTTATTTATGCAGAATCGATACAATATTACTAGCAGTCAAAATTGTGTCGAATTTATCATTTTTTCTTAAACATAAATACGTATGTACGTATGTTACATACACCTATATACTCTATTTGCTTTCGGGCATACAAGTTATCATGAACTAATATTCATTAACTAATATAACTAATTTTACCAAGACTGAATTGTATAAACATTCGTTTGTGCAATTGGAACCGAATTCTTGCTAGGCGAAAATATTTGGACTGATAGAAGTTTATTCAACTGCAACAGAACCCAGAAGTATCTCTATTATTCAGTAAATTACTCGAAAACTGGACGAGAAAAGTATTTACCTGTCAAATTCGCACGTCGTTAACTCCATCACAACGCGACTGACTGCTTCGACGCCTCGAGGGCCACTGACTCCGTGACAGGTGCGCTTACCCTAAATGTAAGTCAGTACGCGTCACCAACGAGGCGCCAAACGGTATCGTCATCTCGCGGCTAAACTGACGACCTACTTTTACCGCAGAAACGGGTGCGCCTTATCGTCGGTAACTCCTCGATAGCTATCGCGATAATGGTGTGCGGGACTTATGTAAAGTTAGCCCGTGACTTTATTATTTTTCGATTTTTTATATACCAAAAAATTGCTACTTAATTGCTCTATTAATTTCGTTTATTGCTTCAATCTAGTTTTCGAGAAAAATGAGTAAAACAAAATTCAATTTTCCTATGTTAAAGTAGAGTTTCGGCCAAACGGATGGGTATTCGACGACCTATGATATACCAAATAATTGCTCCTTTATTTCTCTAGTTGCTTGCGTTCTGAGGAAAAAGAAATTACTCTGAACTTGGATGGCGAAGCTTTTAAATTAACCAACAAATGTATACTAGACCGATATGTTAAAGAATAGAAGACAGGAAATTAATGCACGCATCTTCGCCACCAAAAAAATGAAAGAACACTAAAAAAGCAGTCAGTACAAATCGATAATTTATCTGGCAGCCAAGTAAGATTTGAATCATTTAATCGAAGTATCTACTCTAAGGTTATCTTATGAGCCGCGTACTCCGATCTCTATTCCTTTATTCTTCTATTGTTAGTTTTATTACAGCGTCGATGTATTTTCCGACAAGTATACCTCTTTCAAACTATTTAATCAGACCCGAATTAAATATTTACTCGTTAGAGACGAGCACATGAATAACACCATCGTTGCCATTTCTGATGGCAAAGATAAAGAACGACCCCTCAAAGTTCAATAGCTATTCTTAAACGTTAATAAAATCTACAAATCGCTTAAGATCTATTTTTACTATTTAGGAGAAATGAAACTGGCGTGGTTCTGCAGTGTAGAAGGCTCCTCAAGTACTCGCCAAGCCAGCAACATCGCTGCACAGTCCAGTGCTACCATTTTCTGCACAGTGAACATCTCAAATCAGAACTTGAAGATTTTTTAAATTTATTTCAAGCACTTCAAAGTCTTCTAACTACAAGATAACAACAAATCTCATTGACTCAAGGCTCCAATTGTTCATGTTTTTACATCAGGCTGTTAAAAAAGGATATAAAACCATCAGTTTGGTGGCTGAGGTCTTGGTCCAGGCAGAATGGTAGCCAACAGTATTAATTTCTGATTAAAACGAGTTGTTCATTTCTCTGAATAAACATGCCTGATTACCACAAATTGGGAGTGGGCCATGCTATATACCTGGAATGTAATAAAAACAGTCAATAAATTGATGAAACACATTTTACTATTGGTTTTATTATCACAATTGGCGGAATTTATGCAATTTACCTCCGAGCAGGAGGTCATCGATATGTCATAGAGCTTCCAGAGCATTACGTTGAAAGATTTTTAATTATTCATTATTGTACGAATACTAGTCTTAAACAACCCTGTGCTTTCTATCAAATGCTGTTCCACGCCACTTCAGCCAGCAATGCACTCTAGAATAAATTTTTTTGTATTATTGTATCGGAATACTGACGAAAGACAGGAAAAGCATAGAATTCAATCGCGTAAATATTGGTCACAAAGTTTTATTAATACTAACACGAAGTTCAACTCCGTTTCCTGACCAGTAGATCGTCATTAGCTAATTGACCATTTCCATCATGATTCTTGTGAGAAACTCCGCGGATGTTCTCGGATGTACAGGCCATCTGCGATTTAGATGAAGTTTTTTTTCTTAAATCCGATCTGTCTGCGGAAACTATTATTAAAGAGAACCGACAAACATCAGACAAAAAGATTCTATTTTCGTCAATACAATACAGACTACGGACTATTTCGATTGAGACGACTGTCACATTCAAATCTCGTTAGCGCAATCCCCATGCGTACTCTTTGACGCCACGGAGGCCACTGACCCCACGACAGGTGCTCTTACCCTAGGTCTGTGCTCTGTGCGAACTGGCTGCGAAATGGTATCGCTGTCTCGCGGACGAATGATGAACTATTTTTGCAAACAACATAAGTATACCGTACGACTTGTGAGATGCAACTGAAACTGCAACAATGACATGCAGGTTGCATATAACGTGGCGCGCTAATCCCGGTGATCGGTCGACCCATGCTGGTTGAGAAGTGACGTCATGCCACGGGTATACGGTGCGATGGCCGATGGCTGCACAACGTCTCATCTGTCAGCGACAAAATCCACACTACATTCATGTAGACCTGGCTTTATGGAATGTCGTCACATATGGTTTAAATCCACTTCAAAAAGATACGATTTCCGAATGACAGAAGTTCTTTATTATAATAGAACATAAAAAGAAAAAAAAAACCACCTGTGAAAATATTTACCAAGTTTACTATGGGTGGATTGATATACCTACGCAGAAACTTACTTTTTAATTTGTGATGATATAGACCGTGTTTCTTTGTTTAAAAAATAATAAACTGATCAATTTAATTCCATGCATATGACTGATGAATAAATTAAAGAATGACTATAGGTTCAAATTTTCTGAATCATTTGTAACATCTACATTACTGACATATTTCCACATTTACATTAACCCTCCCAATATTTCACTAGAATGTACTATTCATAAGCAGAGTTTCATCTTGATCATATCTACCAGTTTCCTTATCAGAATACATAACCTGAAAACAATTAAGAACGTCCAAAGTCAGAGCCATACAGTTTAGCAAAGATGGCTAATGTCTTTGAAGGATATGAAGAATTGAACTTCGGGAAGATCGTCGGTTTCATCGCCTCAGGAGCGATGATTTTCGGTGGTGTAGTACCCTACATTCCTCAGTATAGAGAAATAAAACGTAAAGAAGATTCCGAAGGATTTTCATTGTACGTTTGCCTTGCGCTTCTCATTGCCAATACTCTCCGGATCTTATTCTGGTATGTATTTTTCAATAAAATCTACAGGCCTGGTTGTGATTTGTATTTAACTAATCTACAGCTATGATTGATGTGCTTGTCTTTTCTCATTTTATTTCCGCAGGTTTGGAAAACATTTTGAAACTCCACTTTTACTCCAAAGTATTCTGATGAATCTTACCATGCTAGTAATGATCAAAGTTTGCATTAATGTGAGAAGCAAAAACCAGATTATTAAGGCAAAAGAAAGAGTATTTACAGGTATGTTTAATTCCTCTAGAAAGTAACTTCAGATCCAATCAAAGAACAGATTTTTAAGTATTGGCTTTATATACATTTACTTTGAATCTTTCACACCAAGATATAAGAGATTGGGATAGGAAATACCTAAACTTATTCTTTGATATAGATTATAATAGCAATTTGTTTTCATAATTTTTATATAATTATAGTGGATTAGATTCTGACACAGTGGTAACAAAGTTACAATATTTGAGTTGCCTATTCCAGACAATATCTACCCCAAGTCGCTAATAATTGAATGAAATATATAAATATTTCAAAAGTGTTTCAATGCTAATTTGGATAGATTTGGACATTAAATTCTTTTGGCAATGGACAGACTTTCAATCCTATCTGGATTTCATACTACTATTTGGAGCCGTTGGAGCTGTAGTCATGTACCTTTTTGTGGATGTATCATTATTCGTTGAGACCGTGGGACTCTTCGCTGTTCTAACAGAAGCAATGCTTGGAGTTCCTCAATTAATTCACAACTTTCAGCATCAGTCAACCGAAGGAATGAGGTAAGACTCCGAGTATTTTACCCTGCATTCTTGGTGCCTTGATTCTCCATATTGTGACTCCAAAATTACCCTATATTATCTAAGAATACAAAATACAGAGTGTAGTAATATACTGTGCCAATACCACCGCACCTTGTTTCTTGGACACAAACGTGCAATTTTCTTTCCTGTACAGCCTCTTATTAAATATTCATTTCAGTATTACAATGGTGGCCATGTGGACCATGGGTGACACGTTCAAAACGTGTTACTTCATAGCAAGGGAAGCTCCTTTGCAATTTGGAATATGTGGGGCTCTCCAAGTGATGGTAGACCTCTCGATTCTCGGCCAGGTGTATTTATACAGAGGCGCCACAAGTTTAACCAAGACACAAACGCGTTCTGACTAACAATTAGTAACATACTAACATAATAATGTACATACATGATTGGATATGAAATAATTTTACATCTTCCATTGTAAATATTATTCCTATAATATTCTATTATACATTTATACATTCTCTGACAATCTTAATTCTAACTTATTATCATTGTTCTCATGGAGCAGCTCTAATAGTATCTACTATTTTTACATAAAGTGAATATCAATACATATGAACACGAAATCTTGTCTAATCATTTGGATATCAGGCGATAGCCACTCTACACCTTGAATCTAATCATTAGCTATATAAACCGCCATAAATTTGTCGAAAAATCGTTTCATCATACATATGAGCGTCAATTAATACCCTAAACTGAAGTTGCTGCAGTTGATTATAATCAACAATACTATTTGATGATTCTACGAACCAGAGATGGACGTGTATGAAAATCTCGGCAAGTTATAAAACATTTTCGGGAAATATATGAATACTGAGCATTTATATAAATTATATCGAATTTTCGTTCAACTCCAGGTGCGAACTTTATTATCGAAGAGGACCAGTGCAACTGATGATAACAAAACTCTCCTCAATATTCTATGCATATTTGAATATGGACTGATAAGCGAAAAATAGAAATGAGGAAACAAGGTGATTATGTTATCTCGAGACAAGTTATTTCCCTATCTCTCTATCAGATTTCAAACAACCCAGTTTTTAGTTAGCTACTTTTTGTCCAGTTAGCGCTACGGACATTTTAGTTATACATACTATGTATGTGATACACGATTTCCTAGCCACATGTGTAGCCTTCTCTAATACAAGTTTATGATAGTTACCTAGGTAACTGATCGCGGCAACATGCCGGTACTAGACATATTTTCTGAATGCGTTAAATATAAATATAAAACAAACTTATGCTCTTACGGGACTCTAGTAGTGTTTTTTGCAACAACAATCACGCTTTCCATACCGATTATCATTGTTCAATTTACGGGAGGTGAGCGAGAGTTTATCGAAACTTGCTTCAATGCCGTGTTTCAAGTCTTATACACGTTTGATGATCATAAATTCATGAATTTAAACCCGAAAATTAACTTCAGGATCATTTTACAGGATTCTGGCTAAGGAATGAAGTCTATACAGAAATCCCAGACGTAATATTCAAACACAAGTATCTTCTGTTAGCCGAAAGTGAAGAGGATGTGAACCCTGTTATTTGTTCAACATTTCGTACTTATAAAGAGAACAAAATCTCGGACAGTTGTACGATCACAAAGGTGAAACATAATTGTTTGGAAATCTTCGCGATTTTCCTAAAATTCGCGATTTTATATTAATTTAATTATCGTTGATGTCTCGATCTTTAGATACAAGAACTCGATACGAATAAAGACGGATTGAACGACGTTCTGAAATTCGAATTACGTTTCTTCGCAAAATTCCCGATACGTTTTATGCGGCTCCTGTTATTTTTCAACTACGAATTAAAGGTGTGTAACGATTGCTCATTAACTCGATGAAAATTCTTCAAGGAATGAAAATGGGTGAGAATTTTTATCGATCATAAATCAAATCGCTGTTTGTCATTCCAGGAAAAGACTAAACTTACCATGGAAGCAATGACTGCCCTGCATTATACGATCCCCCTTGACGTTCAGAGGATATTTATCGTCGGAGATTTGAGATTGAATCAGAAAAATCTGCTGCAAAATTATGGTGTACATGATATCTACAATCATACTACGGACATTAATGATCACACGTTATTCAAATTGCTCACGGATAATGCAAGCAGAAAATGTACGTGTATAATACCAGCTAATTTGTATAATCAACCGCATTGACAATATATTTACTCACGACTTGCATACGTTTACGTTCCAGTCACTACTAAAATAGAAAATGACGCGTTGACCTGGGAAACTGGTTTTTCAAACGAAAAGGAAACAGTGATACGGGTAGAACTATTCTATTCCTCAGAAGTGATTAATTACCAGCCGGACGTGTGGGAGGAATTAAAGTGGGCCTGGATACAATATTTCGGATTTTTCTTCGTTTTTCTTTACGCAGCAAAACACATAACTAAATGGGTATTTGTCAACAGATATGTTCGCAGTTATGTGATCTCACCATTGAAGGAAAGATAATAAGAAAATTGAAATGAAAATACTACTCAATAAAATGTAATCCTTATTCACTATGGCTAATAAATATTTTATAATTTCACATTTGTGTTAAACATACTCATTTCTAACCACCGTAGTTTGTCGTCTGGGTATCTTTAATGTTATAACAGATGTCACACACGTGGTTATGCAAACACGTACGTCAATCGCCGCCCGCTTTGTATTATGCGGTACTTTAAACACTCCGCGTTAACATAATGATTATAAACTGACGAGTTTGATGTTAGAATTTGCTTTCCGTTGACTGTATAATCTAATCGCAAGCAAAATACGGCTTTTCTATACTGTCCATCATCAAACGAATCAGCTTGAAAAAATTCTGTTTCAAAGCTTCGTCCAAAATCATTGCCGAAGTGATAATGCACTCTCAACAATTGCTACCGTACGCATATCGCTGAAAATCCAAAGATAAAAGTTGAAATCTGAATAAAGCATATTATCAGTCCGATAATAGATAAGTACTGCGGTTGAAGAACAATTTCGTTTTTTATAACGAAAAACAAACATTTATACAGACAACGAAGTGGGTATATATAGTCGGACTGCGATCGTGACGCTGATCATTGTTTCTCTATAACAAAAGTAACGAACGACAACGATAATTGTCCGCGTCAAGTCATTAGCGCAAAGTTCATCGGCACCAAACCGTTTCACATATAGACTCTCAGCGATTAGACTATAATCAAATCTCTCATGTTGACAATACCATTGGCGCTATGCCTTATGTCGTATATGTACTTTGCAGTTGACACTCTCCCTATTCCCGCAGGCATTAATTATAGTCGCAGCGTTTGTTAGTCCACTGAATACCTACGGCGTAGAATAAATCTACGGTCAATGAACGAGGATCGGCGTTAAATCGCCGCGTCATTGACTTCACTCCAGTGCATCTCGGCTCCAGTTTCTAGATGCATAAAATTGAAACAAGAACAGGCCAAGAAAAGGCTCGAGAGATAACTGTATACATACGTGCCTAATGCCTTCGCAGTTTACACACATGTTTATACATGACCCAAAATTTTACTTGGCGACATAAATAAATGAATAAATATATTGATATAATACGAACAGTCATATATCTGTCCTCATCCGAACCTTAGGCACAGTCGGCAATGTATCCCCACCAATTTCGTATATCAGCATCAGCTCTGCCGACTGCGGAATAAATTCTACGTCGAGATAGTCTTAGATACGGTCGGTTCATTACCACAGCCCTGCGCCTGGGTTCTTCAACTGGTTTAGAAGAAAGAAAAGGAATGTGTTACAATTACATAGGTATAGATACCTGTATGTATGTACATGCGGAAAGAAAAGGCATTATGCTACTTTCCTCAGCCCAGTGATGGTGATCTCTTAGACCGCGAAGGAGAAGCATTTAAAATCAACAATACGAGCTGGATCGATATCCCTAGTTCACTGCAACACCCTCGATCCCCTCTAACCCCGCATCGGTGGCGGCTCAACCCTCGCCGGCGGCACGGCTGGCCTCAGTCCTCTCCAGTCGCCAGTTTGCGCGGACACTTATGTCTACCACTTCCTCGTTCTGGATTCCGCACTTCGCGCACTCAGTGCTGCGAACTCGAGAACAGTAAGTCGCGAGTCTATCCGTCCGTTTGTGGACGTCTGTTAGTTCAATGAGGGCGGAGACTGCGCCCTTTTCAATTTCACACTGTCTGGACCATTCTGCAGCTGTCACGCTCTTCATTTTATCGTCTTTCCTATGCCAGGATACCTTGATTTGAGAGATACGCGTTAAAATGGGTAAGTTTCACGCGGATTTAACCACTCACCAGTCACACTAGGCGTCTTATCTCTTTGTGGATAAAATCTACTGTATACCTCTATTGTCTGATGTCGAGCGGTGACTCGCTGCATCGGCTTTGTGCTGCATATATGCACGGAGATATACGACCGTGACTAATCGCAGTCGCGTATAATACGGGTTACTCTTCTTTTTAATTCTTTCTCTCATTTTATCAGCGTGAGCTGCGTGTCAGTGGCTTTTAGAAAAGAGTGGAGGTCTTTGTGTGGACATTTTTCAGCGTAAATGGCGTGAGAATATGTAATGATACCATACGTCGTGTTATTGTTGTCAGCATCTACAGTTTGCCGATGAGTATACGCGTCGTGTATATTCTATCTATAGATACAGTTTGCGAAATTCTAAAATTACACACGTTTCTCGTTGACATGCAATTCCTATAAACTCGCTTATGCGTTAGCTACGATCTTTAAAATCTTGTACTCTTGACTTTACCTTCTTTCTCCTATATTTAGACGTTCTAATTAAACCCGCTCTCAAGCTGCTCTTGGTGCGCTATATAGAGTTGTACCTCTGTTAACGAACTGGAAAAAAAAATCATATGAGAAGAAAAAAAAAATTATACTCACCCCGTCCTATTTCTACGCTTAGATTAAAAACTATCAGTTACAGTAACGAATGTTCTATTATCTAACTGATCATTATATTTCCAAATAAATTTACAGCAACTGATCGAACCACGGATCTAATTCGATTATACTGCTAAAAGGCAGAAGATTATAGTCCGTTGTAACCGCAGCAGTCATGACTACGAGATCGAAGGACAAGGTAGTGGCTGCATTCAGAAAGCTGTTTCGTTCGTCGGAAAAAATAGGCGAACCCGAAGGGGCTAGTGCAGGTCCGACGAATTCACCATCGCGAAGATTACTCACTCGTCATCATCGTCCAGACGCGGTAACACCTTCCGACGCAGCTTTGCAAGAAACTGCACCTGGATGCAGTCACTCGAACAGCTGCTTTTTCAAGGCGAAAAAGTCCAGTGCTAGTTGCTCCCAGACAGTAAACACCGTCCCGGAACGTGGTGTAAGACTACGACGTTTAATGAAAGAGTTGAGCGAAGTTCAAAGGCTACAACATCGGAGGGACGCTGCCTTCACAGCCGAACTTGTTAACGATAATCTTTTCGAGTGGCATGTTAGACTCCAGAAAGTTGACCCTGAGAGTGAACTGGCAGCTGATATGAGGGAGTTGGAAGTACCCTACATATTACTACATGTTATTTTTCCCGAAAACTTTCCATTCGCTCCACCATTTATGAGGGTCATTTCACCGCGGATTGAAAAAGGTTTCGTTATGGAAGGCGGCGCCATATGTATGGAATTGTTAACACCGCGAGGTTGGGCAAGCGCTTATACTATCGAGGCTGTAATCACGCAGTTTGCTGCTAGTATAGTCAAGGGACAGGTAAGAACAAGGATATTGTGGTTCTTGGATAGCCCGCGATAAACTTCACTTCCTTTCAGTGATATTTTTAGATAAACCGAAGGACAGGGCCAGGTTGAAGTTCCGGATTTGAATATTACGTACGCCACATAGTAGATTTGAAAAACTTTCGAACGAAGAACACCGGAGTTTCATAATTCCGAAAGCTAAAGATCCGAAATTGGCCAAACCTCCGAAACTTCAAATTCGCGCACGTATTCGTTCAGTGTTTAATAACTCGAGCTGTATTGATCGTATCGAAACCAATAAGGGGTCAAATTAATTTTCCTGAGATGTACTTTTCGGAAGAAAAAGTTTCAAAATTCTATCAATTATTTATGACATCATGAAGTTATCGATTGGAGTAGATAAAATGGGTTTCCGTGAAGAAGGTCTCGACGAGAATGAACTTTTTTTTGTCTTCGCATCCTGATAAATGGACCGAAATTTTCGGATCTTTGGGCTTTGGGGGATCCGGACTTTATGAGTTTTGAGCTCGTCTCAAACGAATTCGGATTCTTGACTGTTCGGAACTTGGACCCGGGCCCGGAAAAACTGGTTGAAATTCTTTTCCTGTTTCGTAAAATTCAGACACTTTATATGTAAAGTGTTCATCGATAATTCATACTCGTATCATATTCCACTCTCTCGTTACCGTCACGAATGCGATAATTGTGTTGTAGAACAGAAAAAAAAATCGTGATTGGAAGTTAATTACGGGTTCGGTTGGGCGAATTTACGACGCAAAAACTGATAAGAAAAAAAGAAAAATCAAGAAGTTTCTGTATACTAATACATCGATTCGAAAATGTTACAGGGACGGATAGCGAGAAAGACAAAAAGCCATAAAGAATTCAACCGAAGATCGGCCGAGGAATCATTCAGAAGCCTCGTAAAGACCCACGAAAAATATGGTTGGGTTACTCCCCCGCTTGCCGAGGGCTAATTCTTCAGCAATGATCAATTGCTCAAGACAATGTGATTCGATATTGTATAAAAACATTTTTTTACGGTGCAAAGACATCGTTTTAACGGAAAGAAAAAAAAATTGTTATATAAATATATTATATATTATAGGTAAATTTCATTTCTCACTTATATGTATATGCGATGTATACGGTCATTGTATGAGCTACGTCATACATATATAATCAACTAAATACGTAAGTATGTGACTGCAGTAACGGATAAGTGAGAAATTTGAACGAGAATGCCAATTGCCAATTTATTCATCGTAGTTTTTTTTTCTACTTCTTTTGGTTTCTTTTTTTTTTTCTTTGGATTAGTAATCACCGTTCCGATGTTATCTCGTATCGTTTAGGTATAGCTTTAAATATACCGACGCCTTGGCTCGATCGTTTGGTTAGCGATTATATAGTAATAAAGTGATTTTAAATATAAGGTTGAAAATTTCGAGTGTCGGTTGTATTTTATTTTATTATATTCGTACGGTTCCTGTTCGTCGTCGTCGTCGTAGTTAAATTTATATTTTCTGACTATACGCGGATCACGAGAATGAAAAAGGGGTAATAATTAAAATTTAAAAAGGTTGCGACACGACCGGCGATGACTCGATTCTATATATACCTATGTATATTCATTCGACCGTATGAAAATTGAAATGAATTTGAAAACTGCACTCTAAGGTCCGGAAAAAATAGGCATAGTTCATACAATACTGAATAAATTATACCGTTATTAAATAAAGAATGAAAAAGTGTCGACAATTATTGTCAAATAACTAGTGTTTCTCGTTTTTACGTGTTTGATCGTAATATATATTATATATTATAATATAGGTATAAATATATTACATATATATATATACACATATATATATCTTTGATGAGACAGTGAGAATAATTATTGAAACTTATACCCTCCGGGGCTTATATGTTCATATAAATTCCTCTAGTCATATAAACATACTTGTCTATGAGTACGATAATTCTATATGTGCCAAATAAACATTATATCACCCTCGAAAATAAATCTCTCAATAGATTCCTCGAATTCTGTATAAAAAGAACCTGAATTTTTGACAAAAAAAAAAACGAAAAAAAGTTATCAATTAACAGAACTCGATTGGTTTATGATAGGTAACATTGTTTCCTCTTTTCTCCTTCTTCTTCCTTTCGTTTCTTTTATTTTTAAAGAGAATCTGTACTACAGATATTTTTATGATAAAGTAACAAAATTGGTATTATACTATTAAATAGTTAATGTATGTACTACATACAGGTACATAAAATTTTCTTTATAACTTAATTTTCGTAGAGCGATTATAGAGCTGTAAAAGATGCTCAAAATCCATGCCTAGTAACATATGTCTTTATAAAGGTGTGTGATATGAGCACATATACGAAATATATATACATATACACCTAATCTCACGTTAAATAATAATGGCTGAGATTTTTTCCCTCGAAAAAATTTCGGTGTGCGATGAGAGATAAAGTTTATTTTGTCGTTCCTTTGAACGTTATTCAAATTTAATCAGTAATAATTCCGTATACCGAATATATTACTTGTGCTATATAAATATAATTATTTATATTATATTATTATTTTCTTTCTTGTTCTTTCAAAGATTCAATAGAATTTCAATAAATTATATATGGTCGAAAATAATTTGGAAAATTCGCAATTTTTTCGCTGCTATTAATAACCACTGCGGCTGTAACGCGTATCGCGAAAATATTAAAATTGAAAAAACAAAAAAATTATGATAAAAATGATTGCTAAGGCACTTCAGGTCGAAAGGCGCGTAGGACCGAAGTCGATTAATAAATTAATTGGCATTATCTATAAATTGAAAGACAGTCGAAGAGTATTTGTGCCCAAAAGATAAAACGCTTACATCTTAATTATGACCTACGTGTGTTTTACCTGACTTATTGATATTGGCACAAATTTATATAGGCCAAAGAACTGCAGTCTTCTCCTACACATATACGATCACCAGTTCAATCCTTTTTCTCAAAGGTATTCCTTTTCTTGATTTTGTATGTTTTCCATTGAGTAAATTTACCAATACTGCACGAGTCGCGAATTAATTAATCAATTAATTAATCAATTAGTTACTCAATTAGTTAATTAATTAATTAGCGATTGATCTCTCCCTCGTTCTCCCTCGATCAATCAGCTTTGCTTTCATGAACGCACATAAACATCTTCGCACAAACCGTATTAAGGTTATCTGAAAAAAAAACGAAAAAAAAAAACTAATAAGACACAAAAACTATATTCGATTTCATTTTATACCCATATACATGCCGATTGCGATTTATTAACTGATAAACTGTCTGAAGATTGATAGACAAATCGCGTGTCTAATGGCATAAGGTCGTATGCGCTATTATACGACCGTTTGGCGTTTTTTTAATCAGAAGATCTTATAATTTATTTTCGATGAAAATAAAAAAATATGTTCAAAAACGTTGAAATTGAAAATTGGCCAAATGAAACCAGGACGGCGTGAGTCCTGGCGCATACTACCTTTAGGACCTGAATGAACGAAGAATGATAATGTCGACTGATTCCAGAAGGTCCTGAAGCGACTTTGTACGAATTTCCATTGTTTTTAAAAGTAAAAACATACAAATTTCGGAATTAACATAAAAAATGGCTAATTTAACAATTAAAAGCAGAAAGATGTAGCCGCCTTGAAACATGATTTAAAAAAAAGTAAAAATTAAAGCAACGGAAAACTTAAGAGCAGAAGGTCGTATGTTGAGCATTGATTTTTTATTGTAAGATCCTAGAAGCAGAAGGTGTATCCGCCCACATACGATCTTTCGCTTTCAGGTATTCGAATTCTTAATTTTGTATTATTTATGCGAATTCATCATTTTAATAGCGAATTATGGCGTAAAGAAGTTATACGACCTTATGCCATCAGACACCCGAAAGTTTTATTACAGGTAAATATTTGTGAAAACTGTAGGGTTTAATTAATTAATAAATTAAAATCAATGAAAAACTTACGAGAAGCCATCACGAGCCACCTTGGCTTGCTCTTCCAGTATATGAAGATTCCATAAACTGGAATACCCGCTAGTATGAAAATTAACGCCACGCCGACCTCGACCGGTGAAACGTAGCAAGGAAACACAACCAGGAATACACAAATTACGAAGAAGATTATAGGCAGAGCGAGGTACACCTGCAGTCAAATTAAAAGAGGGAATTAATCAGATCTAGAAGTATTAAAACACGTCAAAATTCGGAAACCGTCAAAAGTTCGGCGAATTGTAAGAATAAAATTTTTTTAAAATAAAAATTTAGACGTGTTCTTCGATCCTGTGGGATAATAGGGAGAAAGAAGACGTACCTTTATGGGACGGTCTAGATCAGGGCTTTTATGCCTCAGCCAAAGAAGACCCGACACTGATAACGTCGTGAAAACAGCTTCGACGAAACTAACGTAGGTTATCAACGAGTAGACGTCCTTGACGACTAAAAGAGCCAATGTGATGATGCACTGCGATTATAAATTAAATTATTTATTTCAATTACTCTGATTATACGTGCCGAACGAATCTGATTTGATTATATTAGAACGTTTGTATGTTAATCTATAATTATTACCCTCTAACGCGCTTTGTATAAATACGCGATCAATTTTATCTAATTTCCAATCCATTTAACTATGCAGGTATACGTATTAAGCATCCACTACATAGATCCGCATACATATGTATAAAAGTATCGAGGGGCATTTCAAGCCGTTGCGAATCAGTTATAAATTTTTTTTTAGCGATTTGAAAAACGTATAAAAAGTCGTGGCTGCTTTTTTCGAGTAGTTCTATAAAATCGTGAAAAATTTAAACCAAAACCGAAATAGGGTGAAGGTTAAAATTTTTTCGAAGCGGCGTAGAATGCCCCATATATGTATGTATACTGTATAGGTACGGTGAAAAATGTAAAACGCGGAATTCTCTTCAATTTATTACAACCGTATGAATCAGCGAAAGTTTCATTATCCGCCTCGATTAGAATGAACTATTTTTCGTCTTCGCATCCTGAGAAATGGACCGAAATTTTCGGATTTTTCGGCTTTTAGGGGGGGGTCTGGACTTTCGGAGTTTTTAGTTGTCTGCAATCCGACCTTTCGGAATTTTAATGCTCCGAAATTCAACCCTTCCTAAAAATTCGGAATCGTCTAAAACGAATTAGGAATTTCGCAACTTAAAAAATTCTGAACCCCAACCCGGTCCCTCATATAATGTCACCTAATACGAGACGCGAAGATAGATGTGCGCACGTACGTAGATCCGTGCTCTGATTACATCTCTAAACTCCATGTGAGTCAATCTTAGGTTATAATGGACGAGTTATATATCAGTACGAGCTGACTAGCATTAAATTTATCCTCGCTCTAAGAACCGTTCCCGCTGTTTGAGGCGGAGGTCATGTCCTATCAAGTGGTTTATTGTTCAATCTGTTTGAACTAATGGACCCTGTCGTTTCTAGATCCACAAGATTTCCTCGTTTTCCTAGATCGTCGAATTTTTACTATACAACGTTATCCGTACACACGTAGTACATGAAAGCGTGGTAAATCATATATAGAGTCAAGATCGTCGATTAACATTCGGTACTTACAAGGAAAATGAGGGAAGGCACCGGTGTCAAGTTCTTGACGTTAATTAGGGCTATAGCCGTTGGTAGATGTCCGTTACGTGCACCGACGAAGAAAAGTCTAGATGATGCAAAAATTGCACCGTTTAGAGCCCCGAAAGTGGAACAGGCCACGAAGAAGGGCATAATCCATGACATCACGCCCAATAATTTGTCTCCGAACGTCTAAAACACCGTAAAAATTTTATGGCCTGCATATTAAAGAGCTAGATATTTCCGAAGGGCGGGAAAAGGCGAGACTTACCACCGCGACAGCGTTTGATGATAAGATTTCGGCTCTTGTCAGAACCACGAAGTACGCTACGTTGGCCAGGACGTAGATTATCGTGACCAGAGGTAACGATATACAAATCGCTTTTGGCAGATTTCTGAAATCGTTGAAAAAAAAAAAAATGAAAAAGAAGTCTAATTACATCGTCTGTTAAAAAAAATGTGATATCGAGGTGTGTGTTTATACTTGTAAGGATTTTTCAGCTCCTCTGTGACAAAGTTTAGGTAATTCCACCCCGAGTAGGAAAATAATCCCGAGTACATCGCCAACGCGATGTAACCGGGTTGTGTGTTCGAATTAGCCATCGGTTGTTGGAAATTTTCCGTATGACCCATGCAGAGCCACACGAATCCTGTGACGATGATTATTATCAAGGCGAAGACTTTCGTACCGGTGAAAATGTCTTGTACCCTAGTTGCCCATTTCACATTGTAGCAGTTTATAGCAGTTAGCAAACCTAAATAAAAAGATGAGAGAAACGAGACTGAATCATTAAATCCACTCTCCCAGTCTTAATTAGCGGTACAAATCAGACACATAACGAATTCGGCCAATTTTTTATCCGCGAGTAATTCATTGACAAAGGACATCAATCTCGCGGCTCTTGCACGACTGCATCGTTGCTTTGCTTTGTCCAATTAGAAACGATTCAATGCGAAATTTCGTCTTGTTATAGAACGTCAAAAGTATTCCTCTCGGATCAAATTACTCTAATGATTGCTGCGTTTCACATTCTCTAGATGGGAATATAAAAATGAATGATATGTATACCTATATCGCGACGCTACTGACCGACCATAAAAATTGAATTGGCTTTTGTTCCAATATCCGATTTTAGAGTTCATACAAATTTCGCACGAGTCTCTGAATAAGTACAGGTATATGACTGACGATCGGTGAAGGTATAATTTTGGAACTTACATGTGATCGCTGCAGCCAAAAGACGGACTGCAACGTAAGGAGGTTCACATCCAGGCCACGCAGGCTGCAAAATATACTGAGCAAAGGTCAGTGCAGTTATGGCATTTCCTGTTGGTACAAGGATGAAGAGAGCCACCCAGAGGTAAAGGAACGCAGGTAGTGGTCCAAAAGCTACGCTGATGTAGGCGTAGTCGCCTCCCGATTTCGGGATCATGGTTCCTGGAAATATGGTTAGAGAACCGTTAAGCGATCATCCCGTTTGGTCCAGGAGCTGTTTTTCTGGCCGGAGGTGCAGAGGTCGACGTAGTTCTCATCTTCTACTTGATCTGCTTATTACATCGTTGAACAAGATAAGACGCGACCCGAAATGAATAAGAATGTGAAATACAAATTGGAAGTTAAATTATAATTGCTCTTTTATTTTCGGCAATTAGTGTCGACGAACTTTCATTGCGTTTGCGTAAGCGAACGGCCCGCTTTTGCGAGGTGGCATTCTTCCGGACGATCGTTTGAAAAAAATAACATACTGATTCTTCGATACAGGTCTATCATAGGGAAGACCAAGGAGAGATGATAGACTCCGAAAATTCGTCGTGGAAAAAGATCTAAAAAAAATCGTCGTTTGCATTTTATGCCTGCAGCAGAGTGATCAAGGTTAATTATCTTTTCGACGATTGAGTAATAATAATTAGTACAATTGTTTGCTTCGGAATTTGCTTTTGAGGGCTAATATAAATTTTCAAATCGTCGAGGTGTTTTGAATATCTATGAAAAGAATTCTCGATCTTGAATCGCAGGTCAGCATTGGAGTCGGAGAAGACAGTTTTTCCCTCAGGACTAAATTTATTGCCCTACGCCTACCTACTTGTGTTACAGATAGGTCCTTTTTCCGCTTTCATACTTTTACATATACCTGACCCATGAAAATGGAGATCGTTTTCTTTTTTTGTCGTTCGACGATGAGTCGTTTTCGTGGTCCAAGCTAGCTTCTCTTAAATTTATACACTGAAGTAATGAGATATTGATATCACCTTGTCAGAATTCTAGACGTTGAATAAACAACAAGATAAGCAACAAGCCTCCACCGTGACCATTTGTAATAATAACAAAAACTGCATCGTCAAGAATGATAATACGGCTATAGGATGTCGGCAACACGTGCTATTTTTGCATATGATAGGTCTGTCTCTGCGTAAGTTAATTCCGTGACAGTGTATATAAGTCTGTCGCCGACAATCGTAAGAGAAAAAAATATACATATATATAAGTCTAATTCCCTTATGCGATACCTCGTCGAATCCGCATCGATCTCAAGTCAGCTATAACGTACTGGCGAATAAAACTCAAATCGTTTCATTAAGAAGATTATAGGGTTTATCTTTGTTTATGTCTCGAACGATAATCTTCTTGTTCGAAATATTTTTTTATTTTTACAAACTCTCGAATGAACGCAAGTTTCAGAGTGAATAGTAGATATACGATGTCATCCATAAATCGCAACCTTTTGGGTCCAAACATGCGCTACATATAATTCCGGAAAGAATTATCGGTGGCTATTCTGGATATAAAATATCTAAATTAAAAAAAAAAAGTTTCTTAATCGTCTAGTAGCCAGCTTGACGCTGTTCATACGTGTATACTAGATACATGTATACCTATGAATATAAGCAAGCTTGTGAACGCATGTTGGTGATTTCACAGAGCGGGTGTCACCACATGTGTGCGTATAGTTTCCGGCGTACCCTCGTACAAGTGGTCGCAAGCTGTCAGATATTTATCGATTAACGATTTTCGTAAGAAAAAAAAATCAAAATGAAAAAACAAAAAATAAATAAAAATAAAAATTTATGGGAATGATAAACTGTACACATAAAATTCGTTAGCGATCTTTAGAGCGAGAATTTGTGAACTGATTAACGCTATTAACGCTTCTTGAATTAGAAACATTTTTTATATACCACGTGTGAAATAGGGATGCATACATAGGTATAATACGTCAGATTACATTTACATATACACAGAATCTCGTAAGATGATAATTAAATAAGGTAATTTTCTCAATGTGTTTATTGGACGAATTTCGAGGTCACATAGGATCAAATCTCTTGTAGCTGTTATCACCGGTAACAGTTTGCCTGCGATATGATGTACCGAGGTTGTAACAAGCAGATATATACTATAAGTTTGTCAATACTTCGTGTATATGTTTCAGGCTTAAGAAACGATTTACGATGGTACTGCGACTGTCGATTTGATTTAAAATTAATAAATCAGTTTATGCCTTCATTACGATGGCTTTACTATCGAAGTCATTAATTCATTTCGAAAACTTATTCAAGCACAGGTTGCGCGGAATGATATGAGAATTTAATTTGTCGTTATAAGACTGAATTGTTATTTATTTCAATAAAAAAAAAATCCCAAAATTTATAGGTGGGACCCTGCTACTTCAGGAATACAGTGTTTCGATTTAAAATTCATATGATCGTCTTTGGTAAAACATTTTTACCGGAGCTGTCGTAATTCCGACGAAACCGATGATGGACGAATTTGCGACTGCACTTATTAATGTTGTGTTGTTATATCATACGTTTATATACCTGCCATGAAATTGGCCAAAAATGTTCCGCGGAATAGTATTCTATCCAATTTTTATCACACGTCATTCGAATACGTTTTGATTTTTATAATCAAATAGGTGATATTATAGATAAGTTGGAGGCCTTGAAGAATCCTCTTTCTAATAAATTCAGACTGACTTACGAGTATGTACTTCTTATACCGTTTTCGAGATACGAAAACAAGAAACTCGTATAACGTGAAAAAATCGACGAAATTCAAACGCCCATAATTCGTGGTGAATCGCTTTTTTTATTTTTATGGAAAATCTTTTGGTATAGAATCTCGTTTTGAGACGAACTGAACATTTTTACAATGTTTGATAACAGCAAAGAATGTGACCGTTCAAAGTTATCCCTATTCAACGTGGACTGACCGAATTGCTACATTGATCTTTGTTTTATCTGTATACCATTTTTCGATGCGGTATACAGTAAACAGTAAAATGTGATAAGTCTTTTGTTGCATTGAAAGTTCAAGGCAAGCGTCGCAAACAAACTCATAAACCACGGAGAATTAGCAATCTTCGTAAGATTCGGAGCTGTAGGTATATTACAATAATATTCAACACGTTTCTGCACTATCTTCGGTAATTGTAGATACCTCAGCAATGGCAGTTGTTTTCTCTACGAATTTCCAACGATAAAACGACGAGTGAAATAACGTAGATTATAACAATTGCGCGGTTTGCATTAAATTTTTCCAGTACTTTGAAAAATGTTCAAAGCTATAGTTGGCATAGTAACTCTATTCTAAGGTTAACTTAATATAACGAGATGAGAGGTAGGTAACAAAACTGATATATTTGACGGCTGCAAAGACCGATATCTACATATGCACAAGGTTTGGCAAAGGATCGTTGCTGATGGCTTAGGTCTAGGAACAGAAGTTTGTTTCAAAGTCGACTTAGCTGTTTCCATAAATCAAGAAAACAATGATCATTTGCCAAAATTTGTGCATTTAGATTTTATCTTTATCGTTGGCACGCGACCCAATCCGGGGTTACATGCCAATCCTATAACTATATAGCCTCAAGAAACAACAATTTCATAATTATTCTACAACTCGTATCAATCAACATAATCGGAATATATGCTTAGGTTTCAAGTCCTGATTTACGTGGTAAGCGCAGTAAGAATATTCGGGATTCAATTACGCCCTGATCAACAATAGTTTTTCATTTTTTTGCACAGTTTTTTAAATAGCATAATATATAGATCGAGGGTTAAGGAAGAAGTCTAGTGTAACAGATGAATAAAGAGATCAATTTTTTTTGTGTTGCACGAATAAAAGGTATAAGGTTTGAAGAATATTTTGGGAAAGTTTCATTTTTGGATTCATAAAATTGACGAAGTGACAGCCTCTTTAGTTAGACGTTTGGAATAAGATCGGATGGCAAGGCGAATGCAGAAGACGATCCAATTTCTTTTCTTTAAAGAAAGGGAAGGTCTTCTGTATGGGCCTGGGATAAAGGATGACCGTTCATTGATCGTGAGTATCGTGAAAATATTTTTAAAAAAAGGCTTTAGTTTTCTTACTATGAGCATCACGGAAACATCGAAAATTTTGAACGCGTTTTTCTCGAAACTAAATTCCTCAAATTGGCGTGGAGGATAACTTAAAAAAGGACGTTTTTTAAAGCTTGTCGAGAATCCTCAAAGTCTTTTCCATGGATTATTATATCTACCGGTATAATTTCATTATTTATTTATATCATTTTTATCAACAACGGAAAAGTATTTTTGTGGTCGAAAAAGCTATAGCTACCTTTACTCGCGATTCCTGTAACTTTTCGAATTTCAAACATATTTATTTTCAAAGAGGTATAATCCCCGCGTGATTAACTAAGACTCAAAGTAAAATTTGGATTTTTGATTTCAGTTAACTCGTTTCGGTGCTACACTGCTCGCCGATAATTGATGCCCAACCGACATATACTACGACAAAGTTGTACGCCAACATTACAAAAATTCAAAAAAATAAAAAATAAATAAATCAAACGATATTTCTTTTTCTTCCTCAAGGATGCCCTCCCATATTCCCAAAAAATCGATACCATATCATTGATAGTAGCCTCGAAAAAACAAAATCGAAAAATCACCTTTTTTCGTCCATTTACAGGAATTTTTTTTGCCATCTGCCATTCGTTGATCAAAAAAAAAAAAAAATTTGAATTTGACAGGTTTGGTTCGAATTCGAGCTAGAATCTAGTGTCAGATCGTTATCCTAATTTAAATGTAATCAGCACCTTCCCAAACCCTTACATTTGCTCCAGCCTCCAGTCAGGCCGCGTCCTGACATGAGATATAAGTCTTACATCATCGCGGTTCCCGCTCAAAGCATGGCTACAGCTGCCGCCACTATGTTACTATTAACTACCGCGATATCGTAGTATCGATAAAATGATGAATGAAAAAGTGTGAACGAAACATGGAAATGATAAGATGTTAGAACAAGAAACTTACCCAGTTCCGCGTAACATAGTGCTCCGACGAGAGATAACAACCCGGAAGATACCCAGACCAGTAAAGCTTGGCCAACGCTCCCACTGTGTTTTAGAACTCCTTTTGGTGAAACGAATATTCCAGCTCCAACGATAATCCCTACAATAATAGCGACACCGTCTAACAGCCCGAGTTCTTTTTTTAGTTTAATACCATCTTCCGAACTAGACGATCTTTGGAACGGCTGTTTTTCAGCGGGCGCGACTTTGTCCGGCATTTTAAAACCGTGGATTGCCTTCGCACTATTTTCGATTTTTATCTCCTTATATTTGTTTTAATTTGCGGAATATCGAATTTAAACTATTCTAATTTCAGTCAAATTCACGCAACGATTACTATTCGTCGCATTGATATTCCGCGTAGCGGGCGACACACCTGTCCGCGTATACAGCGCGGCTTCAAATGAACACGTGGTCGGGATCCGTAGTCGTTGACTCCATATGGCTGAAATTCGTATCACTATGTCGTCAGCCGTCGAGGTAGAAGTGACGAACTAGCGAAAGGAGCACACGCTACACGCAAAATCTCTCCCCACTCTTCATCGCCTGCAGTTACCAGCTACCGTGTGTAACGACTAACACACTTGTAAAAATTACCACGCTACACGTGCACGATCGCCTCGTTCGCAAGAGATTTTAAACATTCATATATACCGCGCGCCGTTGTTCACTCGCACGATATCCCTGTACGTATTTATCGCCAGCAGTCCTGCGAGCCACAACTACTACTACGATTTCTTCTTCCACTTCCACGTCCACTTCCACTTCTTCCACCACCATTCGACTCACGAAACCGCGCACCTTGCGAATCCAGAGTGAACAGACGACAGTGTAGACGTAGTAGAACAGTTCAGTAACATCGGTTCTTACTTATGTTTAAAGTATGCCGAAAAGAGGCTTCACAGTTCATTATTTTTGCATCGTAGACGTTATAGGTGTGCCGAGATTTCTTACGGATCGACGAATTATTACCCGCAACTAATTGTTGACTCGAATTTAAGTTTCGGTGATAATTATATCGTGCAGCAATCGCTGCTGTGAATATTATTGTTAATTAGTTTATTCCGGAAATGAATGCCTGAGGGATATTTGGAACCGCCAGCATGTGTTTCCGACGATACTTTGTTTTCCTTAGATTATGGCATCGACGATTTTAACGCGGACTTATTCACCCCGGCTGATGTTTAAAATATCAAAAATAATGGTATCGTATAGCAGGTTAAATAAGTTGCGGTGAGTTTAGTTTAGACCGCGGTGTCCGCATGGCAGACTGTCGGGGAACTATGATGAAATCGTGGACTCTGGAGAGATCCCTCGGTCACTGGCGTGGGCCCTACGGTCCCTTTTTAGCGACCAGTGTGAGAACCGATTCGCAGAACTACGGTGAACTGCGAGAACTCTATTCTACGCCTATGACGAGCGTACGTCCGCTGCAGGCTTCCGCTGCCTGCTTCCCCTGTCGAGCGAATAGCTGCTTTTCTAACAAACTGGTGTACGCCAAGCTCGGTCCGTTTTCGTTCTCGTTCCCGTTCTGCGATCTTCTCGAGCTCTATCTATTCTGATCATTTTTTACTTTTTTTTTGTTTTCATATATTTTACTCTATCAAGGTTTCGGCTCTACCGACGACGAGGTTCAAAGATAAGATAGTCTCCCAGGAGATGCTGCAATACGGTGGGAATACAATGTCAAGCGTGAGAGAAGCTGCGTTGGCCTTAGGGTTTTTTTTTTTTTCTCTCTATCTCCGTTCACCGGAAGAGAAAATAAAATGAAAATTCTTACTCATTAGATATTTACGGGGGAACGATGACCCACTCAGAAACGAAGGGTGGGAGAATTATTATTGGCCAATTGCCAAACTCGCGCCTTACTATAAAGTATCCCCGAGTCAATGTTGCATGAGTTTTTAGCGCCAAGAAACGTGCGAGCAGCGTGCCGAAAATTCCACGTGTATTTGCCCCACGATTTTATACCCTAAGTACTACGTATAAGTCTTTTTACAAGCTATTTGCTTTTGACGATACGGCGTAATGACCGAATAAACTATAATGAGATTAATTTAGACGGTCGAAGACCTCCGGTCATTTTTTAAACTTCGTTTTGTCTTACTAACGTAAACAATGATCAGTCTGATCATAGTTTACCCTGTACATCGATCAAGCAATTTAATGCTCCGATTCTTTGGCATTCGAGTATATCGCCCAAGTTTAATTCGCGTGTAGAAAAAAAAAATGTATAGAATGCCGAATTCAACTAACGTTTAACAGCTATAACGTCATACGCCTACGCATATACCTATATCGATCTACGTACGCCTACGTTGTGGTATACGTTTAAAACTCAACGCGATCTGATTGACGTCATGTAGGTATATACGCTTAGGTATCGTATTTCTAATCTGGACTTCAGTTTGTTGTATTAAGCTAATTCTCAGAATGAAGAATTAGGCATCTGATGTTTACGAAAATTTTGGAATTCAGCGGTAATCTATTGATATATGATTACACTTTATGCATATAGGTAAAGTCTAGGCATTCGCAACTGCATAACCATATGTGAGCGGTTTTAATTCTATTTTTCGACTAATTGCGAGACAGTTTCTTCTGAATTTGTCCGAAAGTAGATTCGCCAAATTTTAATTGAACGAAGATATCTGAAGAAATTAGGATGAAAATGCAAAATAATTTATTATATTTATTTTAAGGTTTTTCAAAAGCTCGAAGCGTATTGTTACACTTTTCAAAATTCAGGTTGATGATTGCGTCATATTTTTATATGCAGGTCATTCTAAATAAAACAAAAAAATATACAGGTCATAGAGGATTTAGAAGACTCACTGGAATAAATTTGCCAACCAATAAGCGTAGGCCGCTGGTTTAAATAACTTCAGAAAATCTATTTCTGTGACTCGCGATGGTCTAACACTGAGCTGTAAGTATATGACGAAAACGTGATTTTCCGTTTTTCGTCTCGTGATATTATATTACTCGCATAATTCACTCTAATCGTTAACATTTGGCCACACTTGAGGATATATGGATCGTAAAGAATGGATCCGAGCCAAAAGTAATAATTGTGAATAAAAAGACTTAAGAATTAGTATTTGTCTTCAATTTATATAATTTCGGCTACGATTAACGATTTCGATTTAAAAAAATCAAAAATGTTGCTGGTCTCAGTTCGCGGTTCCAGTTAATTATATAGTTACTAGGGTGATTCAAAAAATTTCCAAATAAGTTCAAAAGTTTCATTCAGTTATAAAGATACGCCTGTTAAAATTTGAGCTCTTAATATTAATATCAAGAGGTGGCGCATCGCGAATTTCTATTTTCTATTTAAATAACACGGGAAAATTTGTTTCTGCTTCTTCTGATTTTTATAACTAGCTAACGATGCGTCATACAGAAAATCTACAAACATATTTTCGGAGAGAATTGAATGCTCTACAAAAAAAGTCTCTTGCACTTCTTTGATAAACTTATTTTAGAAACTCACTTTTTGTCAGAAAGGTGGTTGTTTGAACACGAATATCATTTGAATGGCTAAGTTTATCAAAAAAGTGCAGGAGACCTTTTTTGTAGAGCATTCAATTCCCTACAAAAATATGTTTGTAGATTTTCTGTATGACGCATCGTTAGCTAGTTATAAAAATCAGAAGGAGCAAAAACAAATTTTGCCGTGTTATTTAAATGGGAAATAGAAATTCGCGATGCGCCACCTCTTAATATTAATATTAAGAGCTCAAATCTTAACAGGCGTATTTTTATACCTAAATGAAACTTTTGAACCTGTTTGGAAGAAAAAAAAAATTCGTTTTTTTTAATCACTCTAATAGTTACGTATAGTTGGTTGCAAAAAAAATCATTGCAAGTACATAGCGCGCCGTATTTTGAAACAGTTCATCGATTGCCACCTATGCTGGTAATTAAAACCATGCCATATGTATATCACACGTGATCCGATGGCGCAGCATATGATTTTAACGCCGAATCGCGGAGCCACGAAAATACACGTTAGGTATACTTTACTCGCGTATTGAATTTCTTACGTAATAAGAAGCCTGGTGAATTGTGAGACATTTGCGAAGCTGCAGTTATATATTTTCTTGTCTGATCGAAGGTCGGAGTAACGATTTTATCAACTTACTTATACAATTAGTGATTCAGTTCAATTTCATGATCCCAAATATATAAAAAATAAAAATATTCGGTAGCTGATTTTACGCTAAATCTATAAGATCATTCTAATGCATTCGAATCATATGATAGCGAAACTAATACACTTCAAATGATCGAATCGACGAGATTTAAACGACTCAGTCAGCGTCTTAGCAGCGAAACGCGATTCTAATATCATAGAGATAGAATGCAACGAAATAACTTCATAAGGGTGAAAGGTTTACCTCGAACGTGGCCTGAGTTACGATTAGATTCCCGTTTGTGCAGTATAATATTAAATATTTCGTCAATAGTATGTATTTCTTACATCTGCCACATATAGATACGTTATCGCGGTTCTTTATTATGATTTGTACGAAAACGATATACATATAAGGAAAAATATATGTGGAAAAAGAAAGCTATCGCACTGAAGAAGAAAAAAGAAACAATGATTAAATACTTAGTTCAACTAATTATAATATTTACAAGCGACGACGACTTTATTTTGATTTCATAATTTTTCGACTTTTCAATCATTCATCAATTTCGACAATCAAGTTGAGAAGGGAATTGGTACTATCGATGTTAAGAAAGTTGAGAATTAGTTCAGAAGAATAGAAATTCAACCCTGAATGCAGAGAGCGGTGACTTATCCAACGCAACATTTGTTCGGGCACCCTTATCGTCTTTCTTCGCACTATTCGACGATATCTTTTAATTTTTACCTTCGGAAACTATTGAGAAACAATTCTACCAATTTTTTCACATATCTCTAACAACCATCATGATGAAGTATTTAGTAGAAAATCGAGGGTAATGAGAGTGTACGTTGTTAGATGAAGGGAATGATTAAACGTTGTGTTCATATCACAGCACTTTGAACTAATAAAAGGAGGTGGTGAATATTTTTCACGGTTAGAAAAAGAAAAGAAAATTTTCGATAAAACTCGATATATGTATGTAAGTCAGAAGGAATCGCGCAGAGCATGCCGAATTAATGAATGAAAGAATACGTGTCGGTTGTACCATTGATAATAATTTATTGGAAATATATATAGATTATCAAATAGGAATAAAATTAATCACAAAATAGCAAGAAAATAAGTTGTACCCATGTATATATATATATCTGACATGAGTTGTTATTTATATACAATCTGTGTAGTTTATTCGGTAGTTTAATTTCATTGATACGTACGCTAATTAATAATGGATATAAATGCCCAATACAGTTTATACTGAAATATCTTTCGAGTAGGTACGAATCCTGGGTGTTACTATAATGCTTTAGTGCAACGTCGAAGAAAACATGCACATGCTATCATGATAGGTACACCGTACTGCACTTCACCTTGCTGCCAATGTAAACAATAATTAGATTTATATATAGCGACGATAATAATTCACATTTGAAGATACATTTAGTTTCGTTGTGTCCTGTGAGGAGAATTTGTCACGGCTGTTATAGAAAACTGATTATAAGTCTGAGTACGAATAATAAGAAAATTATTAGATAAATTATCATTCCAAGTATGAAATTATTATCTTTATAGATTTATGAGTTTGGCATTGATAAATGAGAACAAAAGAATAAGAAAATGATATAATTTTCATTATTCAACAAGCTTAGATTAACACAATATTATATTTTATAATGTTTATACATAATTTTGCAGTTTTTAAAATAACCAATACATTTACAATATTTTTTTATTAATATAATAATAATAATAATAAGGTGGTGATGAAATGAGTTTTCCACGGCATTTCATATAGGTATACGTTTCGAGTTTTTCTTTCGTTTTCTTTTCTTTCATTTTTATTTATTTTTTTTTCAATAGTAACAATAATGCGTTTATTCAATCAGTTTGATAATATCAATAAAATTTGTCAGAATCGAAAGCCTCTCTGCACAATGCTCGTATGTATAGTGCTCACACGTATATAATACTATAATATATTCCGTCTAATATTTATCATGCAATAATTAGCAATCACAACATAAAATAACATTAGTAAATTTGTGACATCGATTTAACTACAGAATGATGATAAAAAAAAAAACAGCAAATAATATAATTATCTTGCAATTTTTATATCACTTTAATACATATATCGTATCAAGAAAATCGAATGAAATTCGGGGTTTGAAAATATCTATTTGGACCATCAAAAAGTAATGTGTAATAATGATGAGAAGAGAAATGCGATGAATCGATGGATAAATTTATTTGAAGAAAGTGGAGTAACACGCATATCGTATGGAAACCAAGTACTTGGATATCAAAAAATAGTACCCATTTGACCCGTAAGAATGAAGTATTACATACATGTAAACCTAACATAGTGTGCAAGAGACTGCGTTAAATTCCTGTTGCCAAAAATAAAAAAAAAAACGAAAAAACAGGGTCTTGACTAATAATTTCAAAACCACCAAAAAGTTTTATACGGTTGACAGGGTATATGGGTAGAAAAATCATCAACTTATTAACGTGATGATCAATCAATCAATCACTTATTAGTCTCAGTCAAAATTACCTCAATTTTGAATTAAATCGTTCGAATACTTTCGTTGTATGATTAATAATTATAATAATCCAACTGCCTGGTCCCTGTTGTTTGGTAATACTAATTATTTTGATTTACATATCGGATGGATGGTACTGAAATTGATCCAGGACTTATTTTCCAGGATTTAGAGCGAAAATATTCAGTGCTATGCATAATTGAAGCGTGTTATATATAAATGTATATTTATTTTAACACGAGCGAATCGATATAAAACCAGTTATTTGATTTCAGTAAAATTATAGCTAGGAGTATCAATCGGTAATGTCTCATCAATCACTAACAAGCCAGATAAAATAGCAAGGTGCAAGTTGATAAAGTCAGTGTTGATAATTTAGAGTCTTGGGTCGAAGAGTACCAAGCAAAAACTGAGCTATTGAAAATTAAAAATTATTTTATAGTCTCACTGAATTGATGTTACATGCTTGATACTTACTTGTGTAAAATAACGATAATAATAACATGCAATTAATATATATTTATCAGGCATTTGACAATAATTGAGGAGAATTTGATATCAGAGATTATAAAACGATGGCAAGTCTGTTTATCCCATCACTAGTTGAGTTGAAGGGTTATTTACTCTTTTTCCTTTCTTTCTTCGTTTATTGTTTAAACCTGATTATGAATCCCTAACGATACAATATACATGGTATAAATGAACTGATAATTAAACTCATTCTGACCACTTTCCTTCTTTTAAATGCTGAACAAATTTAAAGCTGACGAATAGTTGTTGACTGAGAAATAACGGAACAGGCTTATCGGATAATATATATACTCGCTCATTTCGATCTAGTTTACCTTGAAAATAAAAGAAATAGAATTAGTATGACAAAACGGTTGCTGCTGTGCCCACCTATGGTACATGGTGCATTTTGTAAACGTTATGGAAGTATTTCTCGATTACTATATCTTACAGAGAAGATGAAAACCCATAATTCAGTGTATGAACTGAATATATATCGTACCGAAAACTTTTGAAAAGCTTTCGCTGCCGTTCCATGTGTACATTACCTTCCATTTTTCAATCGCACATATTACTTCAATCGGACCAATGAATAAACATTTTTACATATACGTGTAACATATGAGTCAGGAAGTTTATTGGAGTAGTGCGCTAACGTCCCAGATTTTGATAACTCGATCTTGACCAACTGTTAACAGTCTGCGACGAGGGGCATCTAAATCCATTCCAACCACGCTGTGTTTAGCGTCGTGGAACGATGCTAGCGATGTTTGGCTGTAGACAAATGATAATTAGCATACCGTAACATTGAATATAAAATATTACCTCAATTTTTTTCTGCCACTTACTTATCTGCTTTAAGTTGAGTATGGCAGGGATCACAGACTCTTACTTCAAACTCAAAACCCATTGTGGGTATCGGTATGCGCTGAGTCGTACAACGAGCACAGAGAGCACGACCACAATGGCGGCAATGATGCTGTCTCAAACCAAGTTGTCTCTGATCCATCATCGCTTTGATATTCCAAAAGAAAGGACGTCCGCATGACTGAAATCAGATATCATTCGGTTCTCTACATTCTTACTGAACTTTGAGTCCGTACCCAAGCATTAAATGCTTCGGTAAAGGTCACCCAGCTCACCTGACACGTATCCGACTCCACCCAGACTGGAGTTTCCCTCCGGTTTGCAGACATATCCCAAACTACAATCACCCCATCTTCTCCTCCAGATAGGAGTAATCGCTCGGCGCTTGAATAGCACAGAGCTGTTACCCTGTTACTGAAAACGGAGATATGAGAAATTATGTGACTGTAAAATCGTTGAGACTAAGTTAGAGGATTGAATACAGTATCTGCATATGAACAGTGAATGAAAAAGAGAATAAATGATTAAACTACATAATTTAAATAACTGGCAAGGCCTGAGTGTGCATAGAATACTTACTGATGACCCTGAAGCTCGTATGCGGTGCCTTGGCAACCTCCGATATCCCAGACTATAACACTTTGATCAAAGCTACCGGAAAATAACAAATCTTTTTCAGCATTCCAAGCGAGCGTACGAATGCTTCCGGTATGGCCTTTTAAAGTAGTTATTAGACTAGCGCCAGTACTCTCTAACTTCAGCATGGATATCTGTCCCGAATAATCTCCAACGAAAGCATGCTTGGTCAATGAGGCGAATCTATGATTGTGTTAAGGTTTTACACAGAAATAAACACAAATTGAACAGAATTTCTGCTCATTTTGATGTTATATATTAGGTAAAAGAAAAGGATACTGCAACGCTGTGAACCAAGCATCTGTTTGAAAGGAACCAATTCTTTGTCCTGTTTCTGAACAATGAAATTGAAAGAGTTTGTCCCGTCCGATACTAAGTACCCATTCACAATTCAAAGCAAAAATAATTCCAGTCACTCTTCCCTGATGAGAAAGACACTCTCGCATCGGAGTCATGCGATTGTAGTCAGTTTCCAATATAAACTCCTATCAATGATAACGAAGAATCGTTGTAATCTCATTTAAATTTCTTAATGAAAATAAGGTATTTAAGGTTCGATATTTCCGTTAATAACATGATACATACATTTATAGCACCGTTTTCTAATCCAACAAACAATTGCCTCGTTTCCGCGCAATAATTCATTGCCGTCGCAGCTGCACCCATATATTGGCATACGCTAGGCCAATATTGACCAGAATCACGCTTTAGCCATACTCTTACCGTCCTGTGTTCAAAAAACAGTTAGGAATATGTAAAAATGTGTTTTTTTTTTTTTCACAATTCGAATGAATTTTCGCAGAATTTTTATTGAAAATAGTGGAATAAATGAAATCTTTTTAAATAAAAAGAAAAAAAATTTCAAACTCGAAATCTGCTATCAGAATTTGCAAAATGGCAGTGAGTATAAATAATCGTTTTGATAATGTAAACGGAGAATTTGTTGTTCTTTGCTTATTGTAAATGTAAATCGAACAACGATGATGCCATATGTGAGATGCATCTGAAATATTATTTGTTTACAGAAAGTTTGAATACTGTAAATAATAATGTATAAAAATGATAGATAAGAGCGGAATTAATCGTGTGAAAAATACGACGAATTTTAAAGTAGATTGAAATTGCAGGGTCCTGCAATATCTTAATGCGCAAAAGATTCACGATGACATGTAGAGTTTTGGTAGAGGATAAACTCCGGTAATTATTTATTATTAGTAATTAGATCATAGCATCGTGAAGCTATTTGTTAAAAATTGTCGAATTGATGAAAAATAGGCTCGGCCAAGCATACCTGTCATCGCAAATACTGATAACACCATCTTCTCGGGGAATGATTATCGCTCCGTTCACATCGTCGTTACAGCCTTCTAATTTTGATAATAGTATTGGTTTTCGAGTAGTACTAAATCTCTCGTTATTTACGCCCGGTGCTGGCTTAATTTCAGCTGCCATTTCAATTTTTAATATTGTAACCTCGCCTGTGTGATTATCATCTGACAGTTGTCAGACTTCAGACAACTCTCAGTCATTGACTAACTCCGTAACGCGGATTCAGAACAGCAAACTACGCCGTATTTTTACTCGAGCATTCACGCTCTCTTCTGTCGAGTCTGACAACTAAAGCTCACGTGTTTTAAACAGAGAATACTAAGAATATTTTTTTTTGTTCAGAAATAAATTTCATATAAAAATTCGCCAAAAAGGTGATTTTCGTGATATAAGCTCCTATAATTTTTCATTATGCCGTCATTCGCTATAAAAATGATGAAATCGCAGAAATGATTCGACATCGAGAATTTGAAAACCTAAAAGCAAAAAAGATCGTATGTGCTTCTAGATTCTTACAACGATAAAAAATCGATGCTCAACACACGTATCTACCTAACACGCGACCTTCTGCTTTTAATTTTTTCGTTTCCGTCAATTTCAACGTTTCTGAACATATTTTGAGGTCTTTCGCGTAAATACATAATAAAAAAAAAAAAATCATACGTTCTGTTTCATCCAAAAAATGCTGAACGGTCGTATAATGACGCTTACGACCTAATGCAATTAGACTGCATTAGACAGGCGATCATCGTCTCTAAATACTTCGCAGCGCAGGGTCGTAGATAGCCGCGCGAAAACATTCGAATAGAATATATGTCTTAAAAGCATGTAATCATGCTGTCAAGCCGAGTATTTTGACTGGACTTCTATTCACTCCGGTATTATGAGTCGTAAAAAAGTTAGAGATGTAGATTCTATATATTCAGGCGGTGGTGGTAATAAACGGAGTAGAATATTAGACGATATTTCATGTTCGAGTAACGTTACGTCCGCCGCTCGTTGGACATCGATTTTAAGCTGTTGTTGGAGACGACGTAACCGAGAAAAGAAGCCCGATTTTAAAGAATATAATCCGAATGAGTGGGATTATATCGTTGAGAAACTTGTCGTGAAACGCGTACCTCTCTCGTTGTACGCGACTGAAGAAGATTTCCGGGAATTTTTGGAGGATAAAAACGACAAAGAATCGTCCTTCGGACCGCATATCGGTCCGGCTGGTAAAGAGATGAGGGATAAACAGGTGTATTCTGCGATGCAAGGGATGGGGTCTCATTCGTATTTTTTTAAGAATAAAACACGCGGAGATTTATCGAACGAACCATCGAGCAAGAATCTACGATTTAATAGAGACGAAGACTTGTTAGATGAAGATGCTGCGCAGGCTGGTCCATCGAATTATTATAGAAATTCACGCGTTAGAGAAAACGAGGTGGCGAATGAATATATGAATCAGTTTTCTTCCTTGCATCCTGATTTGAAAGAGAACGAAAGACCGCCTAAAGATCCGCACCCATTGAATTCACCAAGAAGCAAACGATCGTTGGCCGAAAATATATCGGAAATTGCATCGGCGAAGAAAAATCTTGGCGTTAACAAGTCTAAGAAAGGAAAAGAGAGAATTAAACAAGGCTCTAACGTCTATGTTACTGCCTCGGATACTTCTAGAGAACTATCAAACCTCCTTGGCGGAGAAGAAGTAGCTACGAGAGATAAAAATGTCGCTGAACACAATTCGTCGATTTGTCGTAAAATAGGCAGTACAGCTTGTTTACCGTATCCTCGAAAACTCTCGAAAACACGTGGAGTCGAGACAACGGAAGGTAAACAGATTCGTCAGGAAGTGAGTTTACCTAAGAATCATAAAAAATCAGCAGAAAACCCTAAGGATCGCGATTTTAATTCCAAATCACATAAAGGACCCCAATTCGAGGTCCACTGCGTTACTTCTGAACAGGATTCCGTAAAGAAAGCGGCGAAATTAAATCCCTGCGGAATTACAAGTCGGGGAAAAAATGATCTAGAGTTATCTAATCGTAAGTCAGCCGAAGACGAGCTGGTCACTGAGGCAACTTCGTACACGTCCGATGATCTAAAAAGTGAAAATTTAGCTGGAACAACTCTGAGATGGAAAATTATTATCAAACATCATCAGCCAACGGCGAGTGACACAGCTCCGGTTTTAACTGAAAGTTCTACGTTACGGACGATCAATGATGGTTGCAACAGATCTAAACTGATGAAAACGAACACAGAATCTTCTGATAAAATTGTAACGGATGATGAAATGGATTATAAGAATGGATAAAAGAATTCTTTCAGAAGCTCTCCTGATTTTATTTCATACGATCACTTCTTCGTTAAAAGTACGATTCATAATCGCTATAATCGTATTACTCTTTATAAAACTTTACAGGAACAAGGAAGATTCAAATCGCTTTTACATCTCGCGCGAATATGATTATAGTATGTAATTATATGATGAATATAGCAGCTCTTACAACAGTTGACAATGCTATGATATGATATTGTAGTTGTATTTTTGAAACTGTATTTCTTATGATTATTTGATTGCCTCTTATACAATTTTTAAACATTTTTCCAATCGTATGTAAATCGAAAAATTTACATAAAACCGATGGCACGGGATATTCTATATAATTAAATAATCTAGTATAGCTTTTTCTTGCTTGATTTTGTAGAATTTAAAAACTGAAAATAAAATAGAATCAATATTTTTGCAACATATATTCCTCGATTGATTCTAAGTTTGTTTCCCTTTCTCGGGGCTTTAACCACGTACCTTGAGAATCTTTCGTTTCTCTCAAACAATCCTTGCAGGTATTTTTTATTTTACTTTACATCGCTGGCGGTGCTAAAATCAACGAGATATTTTCCTCGATGAGGAATAAGTGAATACGAATAATTCAAACCTTGCTTCGGACTTCCCCGAGTTATGTAATGGCTTTGCATTCAACAGGCACGACTAGATAATTATTCGATATTTCCGCTAGATCTGACCAATAAAATCGCTATTGCATCTAATCGCGGTTAAATCCTTGTTTGCAATGAACGTTAACCATGGAATATATGAGTTGTAAAAACAGTGTAACAAATCGCGGCTTCGTGAGATTAGGAGAGATGTGAACTATGTGCTGCCCACGAAGCAGTTGCCCCTTCGAACTAGGAGCATGATTGGATGGTAACAGTTATAAGAAAATGCCATTTTACTTTATTAACAAAAATTCTACTATACTGCGATGAATAACGACGATACAAGCTAGAAAAATATAAGCCTGTCCTAGATATGTATGATGAAAATGCCTAATTCGAAAAATTAAAAATTAAATAACCCTGCGATCCCATTTTTATTTTGCGACTAGTAGGCGAATTGAAGGAAAAAACAAAAAAACAGACATCACGTCTTTAATGCCATAAAGGCATACGCTGTATATAGATCTACCTTAAGAGCAAGAGCCATAGACGCATATAAATTTTTATTTTTGCCCAATCGCCTCAGAATAACTTGAAATGGATATTCTGAGAGAAAAAAAAACTAAGACCGAAAGGGCCTATAATTATACATACGCCTATTTGATTTGAGGCAAAATAATAATCAATGCCAAAAAGGCATATAAACAAAAATGAATTACAATAAAACACAACACGCAAATTCAAATTTAAACACATATCGCATCTCAAATGCCATAAAGGCATATCGTCGTCATATGCCTTTATGGCATACTAATACCGAGAAGGCATATAGTTTTTTTCAAACTTTGCCTATCGCTTCGAAAACATAAAAATCGCATAGAAAGTCAAAACAAAAAGATCAGTTTTCCTAAAACTAAAAGGGCGAGCCTATAGTCAAAAAGATATGCCCTTTTGGCATTCATTTTTTTTTCTTTTTAGACCTGATGCCAAAAAGGCATATAAGTAAAGAATGTATATACCTTTTTGGCATTAGCTCAGAAAAAGGAAAAAAAATTAATGCAAAAAGGGCATATCTTTTTGGCCATAGGCCCTTTTAGTTTGAGGAAAACTGATTTTTTTGTTTTGACTTTCTATGCGATTTTCATGTTTTCATAGCGATCAGCAAAGTTTCAAAAAACTATATGGCCTTTTGGGTATTAGTATGCCATAAAGGCATATAACGACGATATGCCTTTATGGCATTAGAGACGCGACGTATTTTCAATCCTTCATTAATATTAAAAATCGGTGTTTGTTAATTCTCTGAGAATTCCAGGTTTTCCAGAAAGATATATGCCATTTTCCGAATACGTGATATATAAACTGGAAATGTTACTTCGCCACGCTACGCGGTAAAGGAAGTGCAAGAGATAGTTCGTATCAACGGCCTCTAGCCGGTGCTTACGATAGACCGTAACGTAGATCGGCAGATTAACTAACAATAAGAAGTAATATATCGCATGCGAAACTCACCACTCTGGATCTCGGGATACAAGGAAATGGTGAATACGTATCCAATAATAATCCTTTGGCAATGAGAACGAAAAAACTACTCCACTGCGGGTATATTATATGTATGAATTCCATACCGTAGGTATATTTTAAAAACACTGCACTTTCACTACACATTTTGATGTCAAAAAGACTTCCCTCGCTGCTCGCTTCATTCTTTTTTCAATATACTGCGCTAGTATATGTATAGCACTCAATTTCGTATAGTAAAAAAATCGTAGGTAAGTTAATACGTAAGGAGAATGAAAAGAGTATAAAATCATTCCGCACGATCAGAGCTGCAACAAGACGACGACGGATGGCGGCACGGCGTTCGTAGAATCGCATGTACGTGAAAATTAATTACGAAAAATGAAACACAACACGGTAGGTAATGATTTCACGAAAATATCTACGCCACGATAGGAATTGACACTTTTACACATTCGTTATGTCTCCGAAAAACTTGTAACCACAATTATAAATGAGAGAAAAGTATACGAGGCAAGTGGCGGGCGTTCGGCCGAACTCTGACGCGACATCACTAGTTCAAAAATTCTACAGCCAATGAGAAGGAGGCGTCGATACGTTCGTAAAGTTTTTCATCACGGCCGTGACAGGCTTGTAAACAAACATGACACTGTGGCACATTTTTTATCACTCAACGGATACGCGATTTTTACACGTTGCGTTGCCATATTTTTATTAACCTTTCGAGAGAGTTGCATCAGGTGCCGTCCGGACGAGCAATAAAACTTCTGAACGCAATGAACAAAAGAGATTCGTTTATATGATGTAGAAAACACGTCCCTGCCCCCGCGCCAATATTTCGCCGGCACTATGGCTAAACAACCTTATATCGCGGTCTCACATATTTGCATGCTTTCCACCCGATTTCAGTGACTTCAATCACGACACGAATCAGTCGAACTTACGACAAGTCCAGATACCTATTGATTATAGACGAATTGCTTCTATAATTGTAAAATTCGCGTGACTGGAGCAACCACGAACCTGTTGCACCCTCTAGTCAAAGATAACTAACCGTTGACCGGTGCGCCGCGGGGGATTATGGGATCAGTTAGATACGCTATAATTTATGAGGCGCCACAATCAAATGATGTAATAAATTGCATCAATAATTTATGCCGAATATCGATTGGTACTGACTAAACAATTGACGAAAAACATATTTTTCCTATAAATTTCGGGCCTGGAATTTTAAATAATTTTGTTTTCGAACAGACGAAATGTAATTTACTATAAATTCGTCGCGTGCCAATGCAGTGAATATAGTGTTTTAGTTTGGTACCATGTAATTCAAAATTAGCGTTATCACAGCTCCACCGACTGTTTCTTATTTTAATCTTTATCGGAAATAATTATATAAATTTTACAGAATATTTCCTTAATTAGGACACTTATTAGAGTGCAAGCTGAATAAATATATCCGTCTTTTGATTTTTTTTTTGTCAATCCCTTTTTTCTCCGGACATTGATCGGCTGCATATCCGGTGAATTCCGGTGTAAGAAATTTACTTACAATTAGTCAATTACGAGTCTCTCGGATACTATCATACATCACCGAAAAATGATTTCAATTATTTTTTATCCTTATTGAGATTTTTACATTTTGAAACTCTATCGTGCTTCCATTTCCGAGGGGCACTCGCTTCCACAGCAGCACAAGTGTTCATGATTAGCCATGTCAGCTACAATACAAGGACGTAGTTGCATACTAATAATGTGGATCAGGCATAAGCTGTGACTTTCTGTTGATTGCATACACAGACAGATTGTCGCATACTTCCTTAACCTATAAATTTGACGTTTTATTGAAAGCGATAATAATAAAGAGATCCAGAGAAAAAGTGTATGTATGTAAAACGAGGTTCAAGTGAATGTACAGTTTAAGTGAAACATCGACAACATGAACAATATCGAAATCGAAGACACCTATCATCACGATTTCACCACAGCTTCCGAATGGGAAGTGTTTATAGCTCGACTAGAGGAAATAATACGCGAATGGAAATTACCTCGCAATAAAAATTTCCCCCCATTGAAAAAGGGAGACTTTATTAATCTACCATGGGAGGAAACATCTGAAAAGCTATACTTTGCTGGTCAGTCGGATATCATTGTCTCAAACTGTCAATCATCTTATTTTCCTTTGTTCTTCAAGTCCCAACAATAAGTTTATCATTTCAGTAGATCCTATTTTATGGTACAAAGGAAATTCTCTCATTTTCACCTCATTGTCCTATATTATTCATTATATGTGTACAGTTTCTGATGAAACATTTTATCCAGATGTCGAATTCTCGCTCAAACATTTCAATCTGAAAGTATCGAACGAAGAAAGTACCGAGAGTCTTGTAGATGAATGCGAGGACACCAAAAGCCAATGTCTACAAGATGCCCTTGATTCTGTAAATGATTTTGCCATATTGGATCAGGAACATTTAGATCTTGCGACTTATTATGGTGTGCGAGAATTTCTCATATTAATTCCTACCAAACAAGTCGCAATTACTGATGAGACGAGGATCAAGATTCTTCTTAGCTCAATTACGATAGCAGCTAACAATTCTAACTGGTTTGTATTCTTTCTAGCATCCCATAGTTAAATATATTTCTTGAAAAACACGAAAAAGTTCAACAACCTTGTAAATACTAAAAGAGACCTGGAATCTAGACATTGAAAGTCTGGTCATACTGTGAATTCTGGATCTTTTTACTTTACTTTTGATAATACAGTGTCTTGCATACTTGGATAACATTTTTTTATGGAAAGGCAAAAAGTTTTACATTTGTGAACAAATAAACAATATTTTAAGCAATTTAGATCTACCTGCCCAATTAATGTAAATTTCTCATTAATCCCATTCATAAATTCAGAAAGTACAGAATACAAAATCCTAGATCGGCGTTTGCCACTCTTCAGTAAATTTATACATTTTTGAATAGATATCTTGAATTTTACACATTGAACTTTATTCCTGAATTCAGATTCTGCTCTAAATTCGTATAACAAAAATTCTGAAAGTACTGACCATCACAGGGTATGTCCATGTACCTCTCTTCGATCTGATTATTTCTTGTTTACAGTGAAGTCCCTATCTTTGTCCAAGTTCAAGAGCCATGGCAATCATTTTATTTAGGTGTAAGCGAGGGACGTGGAGTTTGCACTCATTTCGATATGGTTCATTTGAAAAAAGTGCCTCCTCATTGTAAATACCTTAATGGTAAATATTACATCAATGCTCAATCTTTCTTGCATTGATAACACCTACTATTCTCTTGTTTTCCATCTTCATAAGCATTGTTAGTCACAAATACTCCGAGGAAAATGTTGAAATATGATTATAAATTTTATGTAATTGTTTACAGGGCTACTAACGCTGTTTAAACAAAAAATTACGGAGGGGTGCGGCGTGCGGTTGGATCCTGCGATGGTCTCTGTCAGATTTTCGTATTTACTCAAGGATTGGACCAGCAGCACGTGGACTCAGGACCCTCCGGATTTTGATTTCATGCAAGGGGAAACCCTGGGAGTTGCTGAACTTGGAAAGCTTCCTTTTGGTGCAACATTTGACCCAGTAGGGTGAGAGGATAGAAATATATATTCATTTAGTTGAGATAATAAATTAGAAATCTGCAATGATTAGGAATGTAAATTATCTGTCATGAGCAGTTCAGTCTTTCATGTTAATAAGTTCATTATCCGACTCATTATGCTTTCAATATTGGAAATGTAAACAAAAATGATGACACTCGTTCATGAATATTGAAACAAGCAGTTAATCTTGACGATGTTATATGTGTGTTTCAGGGAGCTACACCTTTTCACAACTTGGCCTGAGATGCCAGAAAATGTAGTAGTGGACAGTGAAAGTTATACAGATTTAGAGCCACAACAAGCCCCGGAATGGTCCGTTCAAGTGAAAATGACTTCATCTCCGGCTTGCTTGCTAGGAGAATATCTAATAGACTTCATACATTTGTGTTCTAACCAGAAGTCGTTGTTTGAATTGCTAGGTGATTTTGCTAATTATGCTGATGGTGATGGGCAAAATTTAAGCTCTGCTTTTAACGCATTAACGGAATCTAGAGTGCCTGCACTTTCAACAGTTGTCAGTAAAGCAGCTCTCAAGAAATCTAAACCAGTCGAAGGTCCAATTTCAGAAGATATATTGTTGCCAATACTATACTTCTTGTTCCCGGATGCTGAAGATAATCCGGTAATAAGTGTTCTGTTTAGAAAATCTTATAACATTCAAGAATAACAGCTCTAATTACATTCATTCACATAATAATTGCAGAAAGCACCTTATACCGATGTAAATGGCTATAACGTTGAAGATGACCAATGGAAAGGTGTGAAGACTGCTGCAGTAGATAGTCTGGTATGGAGATTATCCGTCGTCGCAGCCCACTGTGCGCATAATCTTGGTGGAGCTCCAGCTTTGGCACATCTATGGCACGAGTTTGTTCAAGAAATAAGATTTCGCTGGGAAAGAAATATCCTCATTCCTGGGTGAGTGAGTAGAAAGCTAGGATTTCATTAGCATGTACTCATCAAATTGTTAAACGACCATTAGCGTTATATTGTTTCAAGCATTCACTTAATAATGTTCTCCATATATGTACTCATCGTACGCCAGCTATGCATCGACACTTGTTCTACATTTCCTTTCACAGAATCAGTTATACCAGTCTAGTTAATCATTACCTATTTGCACTGCGGTATGTTAGCTTTTCAGATATTCAAGTTGTGTCTCTTTTTCTTTCGCATTATTGATTCTCGTCTTTCAGTAAAAAATTATTCACCCCGACAATTCCTGGTCTTCGGATACTGAATTTTATCCTCTTTTTGAAGTAATTATAATCTCTGTGCAACCAAATAGGGGTGAATTTAGCTCCAGGAATAATGAGCTGCCTATTTGCGATGTTAATCGTGTAAACGTCTGTGGAATCATGAGTGAATTTAAACAATATCTTATACCTAGGATTTCACAATTAATATATATTCTTAACAGGTTTCTAGCAGTGTTATTTTCATACAAATATCTTTAACGTTATAATCTACTTATCCTAAACAATAGAGTATAATACATTAATTAATATCTAGCTAATCATAGGCTTATGCTAAACGATTTTAAATGTGCTTGAGCAGAATGATGGAGATGAACATTAGATCATAATGGTACAAGACCGCCTCTTGTCGTTGGATTCCGAGCCATATAAATATCCATGTCGTGATCAGTCCAGTTATTCTCATCATAGTTGTTAAGAGTGTGAGTTGAGTCTGCTAAGCTGTAGCGGCTTCCAGGGCGAGGCGGATGTTGTTCCAAAGTACGATTACGCGATCGCGGGCGTTGCCTTCTAGCAGAAGTATGTGGCTGATGCACATGGCTCGCTGGGAAGCTGGCACGTGATAGCCTGTCCGAGCCTGCTGCCAGAGACTGACGTGACTGTCTTAATTCTGAATGAGAAAAACCCATAGATTACAAAAACTTGAACGCATAGCAATCAAAAGTATTCTAGTTTCATTTATGTAGTGAGGGAAATATAGAGCTATGAAGTCAGCTTACCTGGTCTTGAACTCACAAGATTTGTTGCTACAGGGTTACCAAAGTATCTCGTTGAGTTATTTGAAAAACTATGCTGAGATTGTCCGTCGGCAATTGAACGAGTAGAAACTTTGCCACCACCAAAATGTTGTGATTGAGATCTCATGTCGTCGATACATGCAGCTCTATTTATCGAACCTGGTAGCAAAAACTTGATAAGATTAGAAGTCTGTTCAATAATTGTGTATTTTCACATTCATTCCAATTGCAAAATATGAAACCTTGGCGTTCCATTGGAAAAACTCTTGGCCTGGGTATACTTCTGGTACTATAGGCCGACACTTGGTCCCAATCCTTTTGATTATTGAATGCGCTCAAAGTTGCTAACGAAGACAAAGGTCCACCTGGGCTAGGAGTTGGCCCGATTCCCGAACAACAATTTACTGGTAGGCCCGCAATGGGTCCACCCATTTTTGTTTGATCCAAGTTATGTAGAGTGTGCAGTTTTCTAGCCCTTCGTCGATTTGCAACAACAAAAATTATCACAGCGACGACAATTGTCGCACAGATCGCGGCACTAGCTGCTATTGTTATCTTGTCCATGTTTGATGTCGGGGAATTTTCTGTTCTCACTTCTTTGCATTGATTGTATGGAACGTTACCAGGGCTTAGATTAGTCTCCTGTAACGAAACTACGCAGACTATCATGCATTCCTGAAACACAATCATGGATATAGGTATCACTCATTTCCCAGACCTGCTGATAATCAAAGAATGGTTATCGAACATTACCTGCGACGGCACGTTCTTTATTTTGAATTCACGCTCGCTGGCTTCTAGCGGTGGCGCTTGCTTGAAACTATTCTCTCCAAATAGACGATAAATGACTCTGAATCCAAGAATATTTGAAACCTCTGTATCCCAGTATATAATAACTGTATTATCTTGTCTCAAAACATCTTTAACTACGATGTCCTTATCAGATTTTGCTTTATAAAGAGGAGATCCGAGAACAAGTGGTGGTCTAGGTTGATGTTGCTGTAAAATATTCGGGTCTTGCTGATGTTTCAAAGGTGCTATCGTCGTTCTGGTTATAACCACATTGCCAGTTCTGCTCATAGTGGGTCTGCTAGTTGTTCTCAACGTTGTCGTAGAAATAACTGGCGCTTCGGTAACTCTCTCCACACTACCAGCCGGACGATTTGTGCTTAACGTTGGCAGGGGTGTCGACGGTCGTTGGGTTGTGGTTGTCGATGTTCGAGTTGGCGGCAATACTGACTCTACTACATCTTGACCAGAATCTATTATATCTTTTGTATCCACACTCTCCACTGTTCCAACGGCAGTGGAAACAATTTTTGTAACAGGGCAGATCATTTCTGGAATCATTATTAACAGTTTATTATTATAATTCTTGTACATTGAGGTGTTGAGACAATTTGATTGATTTTTTTCAAAACACCTTCAACGTGCGTATGTTTCTAATTAATTAATTTACATCGAAGAGCCATACCCTCAGGCCTGATACTGTAAAATGTTCTATTCCGTAACTGCTGGGGATCACCGCAAAATTGTGGTTTTTCTCTGCTGGTGACTTGCAAATCTTGTTTACGTATCCAGTCAATGATCCACCGGAGTCTGCAGTCGCAATTTAGAAAGGGTCCACCGAAACTCAAACCTCGTAAAGTTCCATTGAGATGTATCAACGCTGCTTCTGGTACAGTTGTCAGTGGATTACCGTCGATCGCAAGTAAAGTTAGCGATGGATTTCCTTGAAAGGCGTTCGTCGGCAATACGGTAATCAGGTTGAAACCAATGTCCAAAACCTTGAAATGACAATGCCTTTAGAATGTGATGCTGCGAGTGTTATAGACATGGGATAGATGGAATCTCGGCATTGATACTCACCCTCAAATCATGAACACTGTTTATAGCTGCAGTAGGAAAGTCGGGGATTAGGTTGCTGAGAAGACTGAGAGAACTCAGCGTATTTCTGACGCCGTAAAATGCGTCGGATTCGATACTCTGGACGAAATTTCGTTCCAAATTTAACCCGGTCAGAGATTCCAGTCCATCGAATGCCTGAGGTCCTGCCGAACCGGGAAGTTCTCGCAAGCTATTGTACGACAAATCAAGGAAAGCCAGAGTCTTCAAGCCTCTTAGAGCTTCCGGTATCTTTTTCTGCCTCGTTCCTTTCAGATTTAAATTCTTGAGCGTTTTATCTAATCCCCGAAATGCACCAGGGGCAATAGTCACTTCGTTGTCGGATAATTTCAACGTCACGAGTTTCAGTTTTGCGAAAGCGTCGTCGGATACTTTGGTGATTTTGTTATTTGACAAATCGAGCACGGTTAAATTATGCAGGTTTTCTATGGTGCCCGATGGTACCTCGGTCAATTCATTGTTCCTAAGGTTCAAATTCTTGAGGGATTTTTCCTGCCCCTTAAACGCATCGGGTTCGATCGTTTTGATGCGACATCCCGAGAGTTGAATGTTGGTAATAGTCAGTACAGAGAGGGAATTGTTCTTTAGAATTCCGATCGAACTGTCGTTAACGTACAAAAGATCTATCGCGATGTTCGACGCGTAACGCTGCAGGGTTACGACCAGTTTTTCATAATCCACAACGTCGCATTGCACTGATAGTTCTTTCGCTAGATTATAGTCACATATGCAGGAACCCTGAAGTTCTGCAACACCATCCTCCCATGGACATGGAGAAGTCGCGGCGACCACGTAGAATGTCCCTGCTAGTAACAGCAATAGCTCAATCACCGCTCGATCTATAAAAATGAAAAACAAAAACATTACTATCAGTAATTGTAAATCAATTAAGCACGTTTTTATATCGCTATTACTCATCTCTACTGTATGAGCATTTTTAGTGATCTACATTATTTATTACTTGAGCTTTGGGGCATCGTAGGTGATGACATCTCCGTGGTATCCAGATATTTGCAACAGTTTCGGGAAAGATATAAATCGTGATTATAATCTCGCGAGCTTCGGGCTAATCCGCGAAGGCGTTTTTTTTAATACTACTTGGCGAACTTTTAGCAATTAATAGCAACAGTCGTTGGGTGAGAAACTTGGTTGTGTTATAATTTTAATACCATTTTTTTATTTTCTTTAATGAATTTTGGTTTTGGTTGAATCAAATAATTACACGCTAGCGACCTAGTCTTAAGCGTGGAACAGGGCAACCGCATTGTCTGTTCCTCGCTTCTGGCTTCAAATTTTGCATACCACAGACGTTAGGCATGCCGTAATTAAAAACCGCTATTTAATTAACTTGCGCGAACTCACCTGAGCCTAGCGAGAACCATTTTAATCTTATGCAAAAACCTGAGCTAGCAAGTAAAAACCGTACAGGACTTGGCTTAATTAACGTTAAAAGTACTATGTTACATACAATTCTACGGAAATCAGATACCTTTTCGGTGTCTTGTACGTATCATTGTAAGCATCCGCATTTTTTCTTCTTTTTCCCTTTCTTTTCTCCTCAGTAGTCATATCGCGACCTCGAGACTCAATTTGCGGTAAAATTATCAACATTTTGGCGAGTAATAAGACATAATATACTTGAATGAAGAAGAAAAACATTCGAAAGAAGTCATCTCTCATAGCTTGTTATAAATGGACCGAAAAACCAAGAAACATCGTAAAAATCTGAATATCGAATTCAAAAATCTCAAAGAGACATTTAAGCCTAAAGCAATCCTTTCGAATCCAGTAAGTTCCCGTAGAATGAAAAAAAAAGAACCAAAAATCCGTGGGTTCTTTCCAAAAAAATTTCGATCTAGCTCTGGAGGAAGGCTGTACTGCTGTAGAATGAATGCCATGTTTCTCATAGCGTAAAATTCACCGTTGTTAACTCATTCTTTATCGTATTCATATAGTTAATTCGTATGGATGGATACGCATCTTACGGTGTCTAGGTCTCTATTTCAATGTGTAAATTGAAATTGTATTTAATTATTACGGTGTTCGCTATACCTCCACGGGCGTTACCTTGGTGTAGCTATATTATACTATACCAACCTGTGGGCCGTGAATACCTGAACGCAAGTGTAATCCGTTACGAGTCAATGCCCCTACGTAAGAAGGTACCTCTTCACGTTACTTACTCACTTACTTACTTACTTACTTACGATAGCTATACCCGGCTGCCATTCCCTCTCGTCTGTACATATAGGTAGTATTTCTATGCTTCTATACCGAAGTTCACCAACCTATGCTTGTACGGGGTAGAATATAGATTTCCAATGTCGAGATCTGAAAGATGATCCCGCAATGATCCCGTTTTTATAAGCCTTTGAACGACATGCTATACGTTGTACCTACATAGCGATTCGAGCGATGCTATAACACCGCTTTTTGCCCTGCAGTTATTTCTGACCTGATTTGCTATTTCTATATCTATTCATTATACCGAAAGAAGTGCTGATTTCTATATTCATACCTATATAGCTTTCGCTTAATGTCGCGGTGAACTTGGAACTGTTTTTAACCTCGCAGTACTAGGATATAGTGATCCGGAGAATCGATAACGCAGGAATATATTATGTGATGCGGTCTTGGAGAAATAAATCTCTCTCTTATTTGAAAGGAAAAAACCGATTAGCATTGGGTTCGACGATTTTTCTATATCGATAGATTATTTTTATCTATTCGTTGACCAAGCTGTTTATACCTATATAGATTTCGAATTTATGAGATAGCGAATGTCAGGTGGACGTTGTATAATAGGTAATACTATTTATGTAGTAATAACGTCGGATTTCGCAATTATAATTGAACATTTTCGATGCTCCGTATAGCGAATTGCTATTAGTTTTATAACCAACTATTGAAACATTTCGGTATATACAGACAGGTGATATACCCAATTATAAACAGGATTACGGTACTTGGTTATAATAACGCTTTTATAACACTCGTATTCGTGTTAAACATCGCTATTTATTAGCAAATTATATGCAAGATCGTACCTCCCGCAGTAAAGCTTTTTACGATTTTCTAAACTCTGCAGCGATCGTCTAATACTCCGTCGCAAAACCGGTAATAATATCTCGGGATGTTCAATGACCCGGAAAAACCAAGGAATCTCAGAGTTTTGGCAAAAATTTCGCACCATCTACCCATCCGTGCAAGCGTCCCTAATGTGAATGTTTTTCCTCGTATGAAAAGCCGGTCAGTAAAAAAAGAAAAAAATGTTCAGTTTTCTTACCTGACGATCGAAAACGGTAGACTTCTCACTCCGGAAGGATTCTCAAAGAATTTTCGATTCGATTAGATAGCAAGTAGCGGAGATTCGAAAACCGTGAAGGGAAGCTGTTCGCTCATATATAAATTTTGAAAAAATTCTTCCAATTAGAATATATGGAGCTAGTGAAACGTGGCTATAGTTACGGTTGTGAATACCTAAACCACCGGTACAAGCAATTAATTTTTCTCTACCCGCTACATCGCGTCAAGGCAGTAGGACGCGGAACACTTGTTAACCGGGGCACCAGGTATCGTACACGCCTGCACTCATCCACCGTAGCACACGTTCTGCTCCGACTTCCTCGGCCTAGCTCTTATAGGTGGCATCCACTCGCAGTGTACTACCGATATACATTTCTACACTTATTTTACTATGCAGTATAACACGACTTACGAGAAGTGAGAATCACTCTAATCTCAATCATCTATGTGTATCCATACCGTGTACCTACATACGAGGGCTGATGATGCTCCGGTAACCGGCAAATTGCGGTAACGAGCTACCACATAGCTTCACGCAACTTAACTTCCTAATTAACGGGAGATAATTGTCCAGCGATAATAGAGCGCGCGATCAGCCCGTTTTACTTTGCGGTATACTATCTACTGAAGAAGTTCCAGTATTTCGTAGTTTCCGAAATTCGGTCTTTTTGCGTTTATTTTGAGGTCGAAACAACCCAATCAGCGAAGTTTATTCCAGTTTAAGATAATAAAAAAACCGAGTTCAATGGCAGTAGTAGCTCCTTGACTTGATATTGGAACCAGGTCACCCGATTAAGGAATATTTGGGCATCGTTCGCACTGATCCGTGCATAAATAATGCAAAAATTGTTGAACCGGAGACCTGGGGCAAAGATCGAAAACCTGGATAAGCGGTTTAGTGCTGCCTATACTAAATGGAGAGGAGGATTATGCTCTTCGCGTGTATTTGGTAGCAGACGATTGACAGATTCAAAAATGTTACCATTGATTAGCGTGCAAATATCTACGTAAGACAAGATGACGCATGGAGGACCGGCCTAATGGAATCCCTAGCCTTTCACTTTCGTTCTCTTTTGACTCTCACTATACGAGCAGAGATCGTAACATTATTAAGATTATTACCTAAAGAAGACCTTACATCGAAGGTAGAACGAGGCGCCGCGATGTCACTTCTTGCACACATATCCGGTGGCGTTGAGATTACGCTATTCCTAGGAAAAGATTTCTATCGGTTTTTCTCAAGGTATTGATTTCGATCGAATCGGTGGATCGAAATCAAGAGGAATTAACAACGATAGTCCATCTATGCGCGTTGTATAATATGAAAACTCAGCTTCAGGCAATTAAATACTCCGCGAAGGTGAATTCCACCGATTGATATTTGCAGTCTAGTAATATCTTTCCGTAAAAGTGTTCCACTTGATCTCCTGATACGCGCTATTGCTCGAAATACCTATTTAATGTCTAGCTTTGCTTTCCTTTCTCTCACAGTGCTGTTGCTCCTGAATGCTGACATATTTCCTTCCCCGTTTATGCTATACCGAGTGCATTATATATTAAGCGATCGTATATACTTATTGTTAGAAAGTTCGAATAGCGCGAAGGTCTAACATTTTTCGAATTTCATTTTCTGTACAAGGGTTTCGTTAAGGTATACAGAGAGAGATTGACCGTGTTATTATACGACCCTACTCCGTCGCGAATGCTGTTTTCTCACAATGGCTATTATTCGTTTTTTAAAATCAACTGGATGTAATTATTTGAAGCGTTGAATCGAGCTATTGCTTATAAATCTATTTGCCGATTTTCAATATAAACGAGATATTCACGGATATATGTATACGCGCGTGCCAAGGCCTATATAGATACGATATTAATTGGAATAAATCTTGAATTGGAATTGCAAAAAAGTTTGAGGCGTTTTGTTCCGTAATAATTTTCGATTACATCACTAATAGAATGTGGGCAGGGCAATGTGAGTTTGTATAACGGATTTTTATTCTCGTATATTCGTGTCGTCGGGTATAATAAAGATGCATATAAAATTCATATGACGAATCCAACCGATGTTTCAAAACCTGTTCACTTAAAGATCAAGCCTTCAATAACAATCGCGGAGTATTTGTCCTTGGTTTCAACATGTTCCCTCGCAACTTTCCCGCACGATACATCGGAATTAATCTTCGAACAGTAAAATTTCTTCGAAATGAAATTAAACGAGGTCAGCTATATGCAACGCGTCGAAGTTCAAAAAATAAAAACCACCCGCTCTACTGCATCCCCGAAGATAAAATGTTCGATATTCCGAAAATTTTGTAATCGAAATGAATGAAAAAAAAAAAATCTATCGCTATCTCTCGTTTGTCCTACATAAAATAAAACCTGTACGCGTTATATTTAAAGAAGGTACAACAAGAAGTCGTAAAATGAAAAGAGCGTGTTAAAAAAGATTCAGGACGCTCGGTCAGTCATCATGAATTCAAACCTGATTCAGAGGTCGCGAAATAAGGCAAAAATAATATATACCTATAGTTTTCTGTGTGTGGGCGATCGTCAAAATTCAAGATCGAACGATCGTCCGTCGGCTTCCGTTTCCATATTTTCAACAAAATATAACATCTATCTGTGAACGATACGAGGACCTCGTAACGGTAATCGGAATTCGAAACAGGTGATAAATTGACTTCAATCTCATTTTTATAAATCTCTTCTCGACCATTAAAGAATTGAATAATTATTCCTCTTCCCAAAGTTCCGCAACTTGATAAGATAAAAAAAAAGCGAAAATTCTTGTAAACGTTAAAATTCCACCGATCGTATGGAAACATTTTGCAATAATAATGTCGCGGTGTTTCTTCATTCCTTCTTCCTTTTTAAAACTCGTCTATTTTCCCTCGTGCTACAGGAACAGACTGTTTCAGGTGGAACACAGAAAGGTGGGAATCGAACGTTAGAGAGACAAAACTACCCATATGAATATGAAAGGAACGTTTTTATTTCTCTTTCTCTCTATTTCTCTCTCTGTTCTTCTCTTTCTCTATTTCTTATAGGCATATGTTTTCACGTACATAGAAAAGCTCTTGCTTGTGTATACGAGGCGTTTACACGGTGCCCATTGCGTAGACCCGGCATGCGGCATATGCCGTGTTCCTGTCTCTAAGTTTCGTAAGGTGGACTACGAAACGTTCGCCGCATAGAGTCACCACAGGATTTTATAGCATATAGCGTCGCGTGTTTCACTATAGCTAATAGTAAAAGCTGTTACGAAACTGTCTTAAGTAGGGTGGGAATTTTTCTGTAATTAATTCGCTTAACTTCGCTCCATTTTTTTTCTCTTCTTTTTTTTTTTGACAAATAGAATTGTTTCCTCGCCGTGTGTGCGGCAGGAAATGCAGGTGCGTTTTCATACGGAATTCATTGTCTCTGCAGACACTAGTTATACAACGCGAAGATTTAAGGAAAGAGATTAGCTCCTCGAAGTAGCGTAACTTTTTACGTCTAAAACAAATTTCAGATTCTAGGCAAAAATTATATACCGAGGCGATAATCAAATCCGAGGAATCTATCGGTTCGAGCAATTACCGCGATGCACAACCTTCGCCGGATGTTGAGGAAGCTCTTGCGGAAATGAAGAACCAGCCCCATTCGCGACAAACTTAATTTACCATCGCGTCTCCAAGGAGATCTTGAGATTCACGATTTAGGATTTAGGTTACCGCGGCTAACTCGGTGATCGATAATTTCAAACTGGGTTTAAAAAATGACGGAATTCACTTCGTCTTTCTCATGATCCTATAGCCGAAGAAATTCTTTAACGCTAAGTAACTCGCGATCTTGATTTCTCATTTTCGTAACAGGTCGACGTGATCGCTGATGCATAGGTCTACGTGATTACCGTGTATCAGTTATAATGATAATCCATGAGGTTCGTTACTATTTGAAAATGAGTATTTTTGACCACGGAAGGCCACGCGACAAGTTGAGCTATTACAGAGTGTCCATTTACATATATAGAAAAACCTGAAAAACCTGGAATTGCTATAAAATTCTTATGGAAATTCGTGATCACTTAGGAATTTTGTTGACGAGTGAACAAAAATTTCTTCTAACACTCTTCGAATGACCAATTTGGGATGAAAAAATTATTGTTCTTTCTTTTGGGATAATAAAAATTTAGCAGCGCAATTTTGTTAAGAAAAAATTACGAACGAAAATTGCTGACGAAAAATAATTCAAAGAGTATGATTATCATTATTCGAGTAGTTTATACGAATGAGGAATCATACCTCAGATACACTTTGAAAATCGTGAAAAAATTAGTTGGAAAAAGCTGTAATTCTCAGGGAATTTTGGTGCCAAGTTTTAATAGAGACACTCCGTATTAAGTCGTTAACAATTTTCTCACTTATCGTCAGTCATTACACATATTTCACGAACTCGAGACTTTCGATAAGTCGTTGTGCTCGGGGGTGAAATTTGACGAGCATATACAGCCGATAACTAGCACGGCCACGGTTCGAGAGCGAGGCATTCTTGCGAGACCGGTGATTCGAGTGAAATAGTACGTTCACATACTGTATAATGTATGTAACTAATGCAGTTGCAGCTGGAGTTGCAGTTGCAGTTGCCGTTGCCCTTTTAAAAAGATATGCAGGCGCGTAACTGGATATGAGAAATAATTATGAGGGAAAGCATCGGAATTATTTAAACTTCGTACGAGTTTGATTTACAGCAAGTCGAATACCTAACAGCGAAAGAATTCTAGTTCTAAAGATAGTTTTGGAGAAACTGAAAGGTACACAGGTATTATAGGTATACAGATATACCCTTCACGCGCCGTTTTATGTGTAGTATTTTATGTAACGCCTTACGATTTCCTCTTTCTTTACGATAATATATAATATAATGGATATGAAATGAAAGTTTCGGATTATTTTCACACCGGAATTATTATATGATCCAATTAAGAATATAGAAACGTTTAAAATTATATGCCACGCCTGTAATATACATATTTATACAATCAATCACGTAACTCATTTAATTAACCGGATTTCGATCTTCGCGTTGTCTTTTTTTCTCTTTTTTTTTTCTTCTTCACTACTGAAAACTAGCAATAAGACCATTAGTAGAAAACATCCGGAGTGGTTTTGCTCGCGAAGTAGTAAACGCCCGATTAGTCAGACCAGAGAACTGTTGCGCTATTGAATTCACGTATTCTCCGCATTTGGCTGTTTTCAAATCAAGATACCGACTATTTCCCATTCAAAAAACGTGACCGTGACATTTCGAATGGAATGTGTCACTGCTATACGGAATACCACGTTAAACGTCTTCACTAGTCGCATCCGAATTAGAATCTAGATATACTTTTTCTCGGTTCTTTAACACGCCGATTTTTTCTCACATGGACAGTCCATTATTCTTATACTGAATTACTAATTCTATTGGAGTTTCATTTTAACGGTATATATCAACGGGCTCAACAATTTCGTATAGCATCACGGTCCCGTACGATTCTCGATCGCTATATAAATAAATAATCATTATCGCACCGCCTCATGAACGGTAACGTCCTATACCGAGCTAAAAGGATATTGAAATAAGTTTCTTACAGATATAAGATCCGTGATCATCACATATCTTCTATATCACTGTTACACCTAAGCCTAGAATCGACACCGCAGTTATACAGGATATGCCTTACGATTAATATCGTCAAAACGTAATTGAATGTATCATTAAATTTTGGGGATTAATGACTACTTCTAATCGATTTAGTAACTTAGATTTTGAATTTTGATAAGTTAAGCTACCGCGCGTATGCCTGAAAAAAATTTCTAAGTTATAGCCATGTAATGATATGATACTTACTCATTGTCACAGCACAAGTATCAGTGTTCATTAACTTCTGTGCTTCATCGTGTGTGCTTCGATTTATCGCTTATCGAATCCGGTGCACAAATTTAGTTTATTTCAAATTCCGGACGCACGTTTATGCGCAAAGTAAAATTCCTTCCAGCACTAACATACCTATGTGGATTTTTATGATAACTGATTAACAAAATTATAGAAACTGCATCCCTTTGTCGCCTGTTATTTACTTTTATTTATTTATCTTCCGGATGTTATTTCCTATTCAAATATCTCCTAATAAAATCTTAGTTCACCCATCGCAGTATTTATTCTTGACGAAAATAGCGAGATGATAGGTGACCGTACGCGTACCGTTACTTTGTTCGCGGCGTCGGCATAGCGTCGTTTGAGTTTTACGTTCGACGCACGACTGCAAGAACCTGCCCAGAGTGCCTGACTGCCGTTTGAACACGATTCTCCGGTACGACTTACCTCGGCCTAAGAATCGCGGTAGGGCAAATACTAGGCATAACCAGAGGCAGAGGTAGAGGTAAAGGTAAAACTGAATACAGGTTCCCCTAGCTTGTCGATCGTTCCCTACTCGCAGTATGTATGTACCTTCGTTCAGAGGCGGACGGATGGACCGCGGCAAGGAAAGATTCAGCCTCCGGCTAAGCGCGGGGTCATCGCCCACCTGTTGATTCTCTAGGAGTAGAGACCGACCACGTTGATCGTAGCTGAAAGATTGTCTTAAGATTATTCACTAGCTACAGTTAGAGAATGAAGTTTAATTATATGATCGGTCATTTATTCTTCACCATAAGAAGACTCGTAGTCGTTTTTCAAGTATACAACTCCAGATCGGATCGAAGATGGAAATTGAGAAAAAAAGACACGATTTCATCGAGATGTTATAATCTTCTCGATTTCTGTATAGATTCATTCGGGGAGTTAATTTAAAGGAGAAACGAATTTTTCTGTAAATACTTTATCCCCACTATACCGAAGTCTCTGAATTCAAGTTCCATGTCTCGTATAGATGTTAAGGTCGCGATGTATGGACATCGGGCATTGCTAAGACCCGTGACGCCTGCACTTGCAGGACAGGGAAAGTCGCCTATATGAAGTAAATTTTCATTTAAAACTCTAAATTCGAGTCTTGCGTAACGGTGATAAGATCGTGCTATTCAGCGTCGATTTTCTTACCCCGCTGACTATTTATCTCGATTCGTTGAGCGGAGAATTGAGCAACTTGAAAGTTCGTTAAAAAGTCTTTTGGATATACATTATGGCGACAAGATCGCAGGATTTTTCCGCGCACGTTTCATTTAATTGCCTCGGCGTACCGTCTTATCTCATTTTCCTTATCCCTCATTTTCTTTAATTATATATTTGTATTTGTTACAGAATCGGATCTGGATTCCCAGACTCCGTACGAACTTGCTTGCTGCATCAAAAGCTACAGGTACAATCATCTTATAGTCTTTCAGGCAGTACTGATTAATACCAGGCCTCACAGTCATAGACTTATTCTCCTTAAAGCACATTAACTATACGTTTATACAGGGGAGACAACAAATTGGGAATAACGCACGTAATTTGTTCTTTTTGAAAAATTAGGCACATTTTCTGGCCGCCTGATAATTACCTATTTCAGTATTCTTTCTATTTTTCACCAAAATCTATCGCTTCTAACGTTGTGAGGCCTGTGATGCTGAAAAATAGACGCAAACTTAATTTATTCATATTTGTTTAGATGCTGAATTGTTGCATCGAGCGGAAAAAAGCCACCGAAGAATCTGTCTACAGGCCTCAAAGCATGGATATCGACGATCCAGACTCTGGTATAATTTCATTAATTCTATTATCACTTACATGTAAGATTTGGTCCTGAAATAGCAACGAATATTTACGTTTTTTACCTTCATGCTTTCCTGCTACGAATTTCAGATTCGGAAGAAGAATTTTTCGAATGTACAAACGAAGAGCCAACAGACAATGATGATTCTCTGATAAAGACACAGCGTAAAGCCAAACACTCTTTATGGAATCGACCGACTGGTCGTCTAGCAAAACACCCGTCTCTGAAGCTTATCAAGGCAGGAGGATCTCTCTACCTTCCTGTAACACAGGAACCAGTTCCAAAAACCGAGGATCAGTTAGAGGAGGATGCGGAAGTCATGATGCAGCTTGGAACAGACAAACGAGCTTCAGAAATGAGAGCAAGACTCATGAGTGCTTCTCTCCTCTCCGATATGGAATCCTTCAAGGTATTTTTCAACCCTATTTCAATACATTACCCTCTCAATAACAGATTTAAACTCACTTTACCAATTCTAGGCAGCAAATCCGGGCGCCGTACTAGACGACTTTATTCGTTGGTACTCGCCTAGAGATTGGATCGAAGAAGAAGGTCTTGATGAGTGGGGACAGAAGAATGGTATTTGCTATAACGTACCTTTAAATATCTCCTCAAATGGCTTAGATTGTCAAAAAAGATCAATTACGTTTTGAGTGTGTATTCTGTTGAAATTAGCACAAGTTTTGCTAGTTTCAATAGCTTCCTGGTTCCTTATGAATGCCTAATAGTGAATTAAAATGAGAAATGATTGTCTGTTAAGGTCACCTATCACCGAGAATGATGATTCCCAACAACCCTTGGTCGAATGCCTGGACTTCGGCACAACCAGTACCTGCTCACCGCCAGAAACGTTTATTTGATGATACTCGTGAGGCAGAAAAAGCAATACATTATTTAACTTCACAACGACTTGGACAGATTGCCCAATTGTTACTTCCAGTTCTTATACACGCAGGCCTCAGCACCCTGAACTCTCAGAAACAAGAAGCATTGACCAATCTGCCAGACGTTGTACACAGCATTTTGAGTAAATTGCAATGTGCTACTAAACCGATTCATCAAAAATTAAAATCATACGAGGTTTGTGTTCAGCCACTTATATTCTTGATATGTTGACCTAAAGATTTGCTATTACCTTAGTAACACATCATTAATTTGTTAAATGGTTAATTTAAATTATAAATTCTCTAAGATTGTCCTTTTTTCAGGAAATTGCACATGATATCGAAGGCATTGAAGCTCTGATTGCACAAGCTAACTCACTGCAACACAAGCTTGGCGGTAAAAATCATTCAAAAGAGTTTACCCCGTTTTTAGTACAATTAATGCGCGGGAAAGAAGTTCCTGTTCCAGACGGCTCAAGAGGATACATTGGATCTCGAATAACTTCGATGTTTTATGAGGCACAAAAAGTACGTATCGGTATTGACGACCAAAGAATGATTAGATAGAATAACTTGCTATTATAATAAACCTGCTTTTATCATCTAGCAAAAAAATATATAAAGTACTTTAATTTCTACAGGCAGCACATATGATGACTTCCGTCAATAGTAATCCAGATACTGACACACCGAGAGACTGGGGAAGTGGAACATTTCCAGCACCATCTTCTAAAGAATTTGTATTACGAGCAATTGCCCCTCGACCTTCTCCAACATCAACTCCTCATCCACAACGATTGTACGCATCTTTGAAACGAGACCACTTTCGATTAGCTGGATTGTTTTCGGAAGATACGATATTTTTGTAAAGTAATGAAACAGACTAGGTTTTCAATAAAGGAAAATAAGTCCTACTTATTTCCTATGATTCTATTGTAAATTATATTCCAATCGTTTGAATACTCATATTTTGTTCGTGGTATTTAAATCAAACTATTGTTAATTAGGGGAATTTAATCTTAATTTATTATAAAGAAAGAAATAATATATCAATGTTAACTGCGTATAAAATGTTTTTTAAATACACAGATAGAAGAATCAACTGCCTATCGCACGCGTTATTGTTACTTCACGTTATTGGTCTAACAAAAACATGCTTTTTTCAAGCTTAGGCTTTGAGAAAAGAAAATTGCGTACGATGTCGTCAAATTCATCAAGAGCGAGTTGAGCATGCAGACGCAATACCGGATCTTTATCATTGTTACGTAGGCTCAATAGAGCTCGATACAAAGGAACCAAATCACTTCCAAGACTAATTAGAGCAGCTTTTCCCAGGCCTTGAAGCATTAAAGTAGCAACCATGACTCCAGCTCTACGGCATTCCGGTGTTTTGTCAGTTTTTATTATACTTCCAATGCAGAAAATCACCTGTGGGGACCGAAACAATATCACTTAGGGGCAGGCAAACATCTCTTCATAAGAGAACTACTCTTCGATCTGTTGGGCACTTTTTTAGTGGATGTAAATTTTTTGAGAGGTTTAGGTATTGCAAAAGCATGAATTAATCAACCGACAATACACACCTCGGTGATTATATTTCCTAAACGGTAACTCAGCACTTTACAAAGCTCTCCGAGGCAGGATAAACTAGAGGCTCGTACCAGAGGATCAACATCCCTTGTTCCGCAGAGAAATCCATTGATTAATATATTTTTATAGACGGGTGCTAGTTCACCTAGGATTGAAAAAGTTGATCAAGTTATCTCAGGCCAGTCACAGAGGAGATTCTTATTCTATAATCAAATTAATAATAATATTTAAATCCACGTACCAAGGGATCTTGTCACTTTGACTAAAATCTCTCCAATTTTTGCTCTAGTATCAGGGGAAATTGTACTGTCCTTGCTGGTAGAGGTCACATCAATAAATTCGTTTACCAACAGCTCTATAACTTTTTGAGGATACGAGGTAGCCAGCATAGCAATTCCGTTAATAGCGCTCAAGTAAATGAATGAATCTTCGTGCTTCAAGTTTTCCTATCATTGGAAGAAATAATGATGTTACCGTGGTACATCTATCAATTAATCTATTTACTTACTTGAAACAGACACAAGATTATGTCTTTCTTCGCTACAGCATCAGGATCTGAAGATTCAATTAACTTCGTAAGAGACATCAACCCATGTGCTCGAACTGGTAGCAGTGGGTCAGCGAGGTCTTTAAGAGCTTTATCAAACTCTGTTATTTCTTCATCTTTTCGTGAAAGATCTTGGTAACGTGGTCGAGCAGAAGCACCCTGTGTTTTGATAAGGATTTCCACTTCTTTGGCCAGTGATAAGAGTTCCGATTGCGTATTTAAGCTTTGCAACTCATTCAAGGAAATCATTAATTCGTTAAAGGGCTTCCATTCTATTGTAGCTTTCCGTCTATTCGTCAGAATAACTTTTATCAGCATTAGACTGATGTATAAAACGTCGAATTCCGTGACGATATCGTCTCTATTTTCCTTGCTGGCTTGCGATTTCTCTTTAATCAATGATTTTATGAACGATAAGATGTGTTCAGGATCGTTGACATGTGCTTCTTGAATTGCCGAGGTTTCAGCAAGAATTGACAACAGCTTCGTATATACTAATTTAATTTCTATATTATGCATATCGCGGATATTTTGCTCATCATCTGACAACAGGATATTTTCATTTTTTCTAATTGAGTTATTATCGTAACTCGACAATGATTTCAATAAATAGCAGAACAAATTATACGACAGTTTCTGATCAGTCTGCACTAAGTTCAATAAACAATCTCCGAGTTCCTCGCAATTGAGATTTTCCCGTTGATTCGTTATTTCGAATTCCCCGGTAGGACCAAATTGGAAACTTAAATTATTGCCAAAGTTGTGTACATTGTTTGAACTATTTTCATCAAGAAACTCCAAGAAAAGATCTGCTTGTATACTTTTTTCATTCAAAAGCAATAGTAAAAGCTGCCTGATGCTGTTTCGATGTACATAAACGGTGCGATATGCCTTGTTGTATAAACGAAATAGAGGAACAGCTACCACAGAGAGAAGTTTAATTGGTAAGCATTTAAATTTAGCTCCACTGGTGATGAAGCATTTTGCGAGATTCTCTACACACTTGGTAACTTCAGTCTCAGTTTTCAGCAGTTTTACTGGTTCAGTTTCGTCAGCTGTGATTGATAGTGGCGCGGTGATACTGTTGAGAAATTTTTCGGTAAAAACAACCGGGTTTTTCTCGTATAATGCATTAATACACCAATTTGCTACTATCAATGAATCCCTCACGTTAGAATCGAGAAGATCCAACAACTGGAAAAATATGTAAATCATGTATCAGTTTCTACTTCGTTGTTTAGGAAAAAGGAACCAACTCTTTTACAGAGTTTCAGAATCGAATCAAGACAAACCTGAGAAGAAATTGAATTGTAATAAGCATCTGGATCAGAGCTCTGTGGAGCAGCGATCAGTTTAGCAATAACATCCAGCTTTGACCAGTGAACACCCAAATCTAGACCACCATCACAGATCGATATTACCAGAGCTGCGATACCCTTTGGTTTCATGATCCTGCCGATTAAAAGTCTCCGAGTTTCTCTGCGAAGCCAATTCGGAGCACCTTGAACTCCAAGTATGATCATCAATTCCTTGATAACAGTAGATTGCGGGGATACATCAATCAAGGAAAGGAGCCTTACTTTAAATTGTTCTTGCTCTCTTTTTAACTTGTTATAAACATCTGTCGTCATATTAAATTTCACTGTCCCAGCTAAGGATTTATCATCTTCTTTACGAGGTTTCATCAGTGGTGCGGTAGATAATTGCAACAGAGCAGCTAGCAATGGACCAAGCTGTGGTAGCACTGCTGGCCGCATTGTGATCTCGTCAAAACAGTCAGAGATCGTTTGCACAACAGCAGATAAACGATCGTATTTCTGAAACAAAGTAAACTAATTGAACAAACAAGGATCTATAGTTTTTTAAATTTCAATTTCAAAATACTCAATCTTTGATATTTGTTCTCTAAAATTTGTTCCTTAGTTTTCTGATCATTCTTTTCATATTATCCAACGACATTTTGCACTGAGTTAAATAAGATTGCTGTTTTATGCGTGTGACCAAGTTTTTTGATTAAATCCAGACTTCAATAGCTCTAATTTTGTACATAAAGATGAAAGTTTCATACCTGTAAATCTGTGAGTTCTTCATTAGGTAATTTAGCTGCTCTGGGACATAAATGTTGTATGCCAATACCGACTCCTGATAGAAGACAAGGTATCGTCATAGATATTGCAATTTCAATTCCGGCTTTTACGCAACTGGTTTGATTCACACTTAGGAATGTGTTGCTGTCAGGGGGTATGGACTTTCGTATACCATTCAGAAAGTATAAAATAGCTTTCAGGAATGCTCCCCTATTATGGAAACAGGAAAATAAATATAATAAAATTCACAATAAATTGCTGGCAGATTGTTCATCTACGTTCGTAAATATATTCTCGTAATAATTAAATTCGTTTCATTAGTACCTGGGATTGTTCTCATTTTTACACGTATGCCTGATTTCTTCTTCAACTTCACTCGGTACAAGGTGATAAACTTTTTGTAGGATTTTACCCAACATAGCGTCAAAATCTTCAGCATTATCTATAAATTGTTTTGTTATAGTTAATCTATGATGTTATTCTTTTTTTGAGGTTATCCTCTACCGCATTCTAAACATGTTTCTAAGGAGGCTCTGCAAATATTTGCATTCGTAAAACTGTGCAAACATCGTGCGCGAAATACCTAAATTATTATATTATATTCATATTATTTTCATACTCACTTTCTTCTTCGTTTGACGTTAAAATCGCAAGACCCTCGTGACAGTCCATTGGTTATCTGTCAGAATTTAACTCACATGTGTCAAGCAGGCGCTACTCGCTAGTCAGCGGTGATTTTTCACGGGTCGCAGAGGATAAAGATGTTCGTGTTGTAGCCGGCTGCACCTACTGCATATTATCATTAGTGCAATGCTTATCGACATGACGCGTTACCGATAAGATTCGGATTTTACGTAAGTAGAGAATAGTTGCGAATTTGCGATTTTTAATAGATGATGATGCCTGTGGCATCTGAAAGATTGCGTGGGAATATGAAATCGAATTTAAACATTCGGCTATGTGTAGTTAGACCGCAACTTTATTATTTTTCAATTATCTATATATCAAACTATCGACTACGTTCTACTGATTTTTCTCTCACAAACGTAGACATGGAAACCTGTATAATCAGTAAATTTCCGGATCGTCCGATGAATGGCATTTTTCGCTTCTTTATAAAAAAAAATTAAAAATGGAGCAATTTATGCAATTAGTAGAGCAATTGAGAGCAGTCAAAGAGCAATTGTTTGGTATATAGATCACTGAAAAATAATGAAGTTGCGGGCTAAAATCACATTCGGCTAATGTTAGATATTTATGCTATTCTTATAATTATACAATATATATTACGAAACTAATAATCAGTGGTAAATTGAATTTGAAATCTCTTCTCGGTGTATGTAACACAATTTGTTTGAGGAAAGTTGAACGGATTCTTGAAATTGAGACGAACTTTACTCTACCACCTGCACCCGTATAAATTATAAACGTGTTTTATACCGATACTATAGGTATATTATTGTCGTTTTCGATGCAGAGTCTCGCCAAAAAATCGAAATATTTTTTATGCGTCGAATATAAAGATTTTTAAAAGCAACTAATCACAGATCAAATTCTATAGTTTGTTAAACAATCATTCTATGATTAAAAAAATTATAGTATCGATCATAATTATTGAAAGAGAATCAGAATCACAATTTAAAAAATATCGAATCCTTACTTTGATTCCTTGTCAAAGGCTCAAGAGTTCTAGCAATTTCGATCGTAAAAATCATACAATGATCAATCGATCCTCTCTCTTCCTTTCATATTTTCTTCGGATAGATTACAGCAGCATAGAACTAGTCAACGGCACAAGAAGATCAGACCATCGTCCGCGAATGACATTGACAAGTATTGCTGGAGTACCGACCTGAACTACCTTCGATCTTTTTGCAATTGCGATCTTTCGCCCTTGAGATCTCGGTGCTCCAATGCAGTTTACCACTGAATTCCTTGGATCAAAATCGATTGCATATACTGTCCACGATCAGCTTTCCAATAACATTCCTTTCTCTGAAAATAGGTCTGAAGGGAACTCTAAAACCAAAATTCAGAATATATCTTTAACAACTGTCCAGAAAAAGAACGACCATTGAAAAGTTCAGGAGATGTAACTGTCCTCGGAGTTTTTCGGAGAATTATTGATTCTCTCTGAAACTGAAAATTCGCGGATCTTTTTACTAGCTAAATAAAAAAATTCGAGCCTTGTATTTGCATAGCTCAATCGCTAGGGTATACGTGCTAAAAGCGACGAGCATAATAAAACGATCTTTCATCTCGTACCCTTATTTTTCCTCCATATGCTATAATCTGGGTAGTGACCTTCGATTACAATACTACGAAAATGCCGCATCAGTCGTATAGTGAGCGAGATTCTGTGCTCTGTGCCCGAGTGCAGGCATAAAGCGAACATCATATAGGTAACGGCCTTGTCGCGAGGACCAAACCCCTTTCACAGGACACCCCGTATATCGGCAGCGAAATTTTTTTACTACATCTAAAGAATTTGCCACTCGTCCAGCCAGCTGCACCTCGGCGAACCTCGGCTACCGCATACGAGTGGCCAATATAGTAGAAGATTCAAACGCGCCTCTGATTGTGCTGTATAATACCAAGAAATTCTGAATCAAAGGTATTATTCGTAAAATTTTATGCATCGATATAATGACTCTTAGAACGCTGGCTAAATTTTTGTTCACACGCATCGATAGTGCTGTCTATATATTACGATATGGGCGCATGTACAGAATAATTCCATCGAATGATAAAATCGAATTTGAAATACCACTGCAACGGGCAGCAATGTCTTGGCTAGCTGCGGTCTTGGGATGCAGGCAGACAGATAACTTGGCTGAACTGGCTACCCCCATGAAACCGGTTTCTCCTTGATTCTCTATTTTTCTGATGGACCAAAGCTGCCAGGCAACCGGGCTGGGCAGTGCCACTAGTACGTACGAGAGTTGGCTGGTTGGCTTTAAGATACCATACCTTTTATGATTAATAGTCGGCGATTCTTCGTGCTATGCTACTATAGCTCCAGGCTTCAGGCTTCAGGAGTGGATGGGGATCCGCAGCCATAGATGGCACCCCGAGAAACCATGGTCGAGTTCTTGGCCGACTCCACCTTCGAAGTTGAGATCCTGCCCTCCCTCCATCGAAGGAGAGTTCTTTGATTCACCTGTTGCCTCTTACCCGTTTACCTCTTGCCTCTTGCCTGTTGCCTTCTGCCTTCTGCCGCGCTTCGTTCATTCCTTACCCCGCCACATTTGCTCAACGTACGCGAACTGCTACTTTCAGCAACACCACCATCAAACAACCCTCTACACACCTGATCCTAAACCCATACCTATATCCACTTACTTGCTTACCTACCCACCTACCTACCTACCTACCTGTCTACCTGACCGAAGTTACATCTACTGCAGTTTCTCGATCATGCTTCTCCTCATCTCATCTGAGGTAAGAATCGAAAGGGAAAACTCGTCCTTTCAATCAACTGGCCGAGCGGTTCATGCAACCTTCGCGAGACGCGGGATCGTGCGAGTGAAACGGCAGTGCGGCCTGCAGTGTAAAGAGATTCGCTGTGGGCTCGATCCCTGCAACTCTGCACTCGCGAAAGGCTTTTCATCGTGAGTTTCGTCAAGATCAAACGACAAGAATTATCACACGGTGCGGCGATGCGGGAAGTCACGCTATCCTCTCGACGCGCGGTGATGCAGGAGGTATATTCGATCTCGGACAGTTTGTCCTGCAGGTGTTGGTGAGTCTTAACTCTTTTTATCACATTCATTATCACCTGTGTATACGAAGTTTGATTCATGCTGTGAATTTTATTTTTTTTCTACTTGACTCCGAAATAGTGTTCAATCGTAATTCATTCTAGCTTCCATCAATTCTGTTTCAATTTCCTTTTTCATACGAATCCGAAGCGCTCTTCAATAGATATTACATATCGTCCTGAAATCGTCGTAAATTTATTTCGAATCGCGAAAATTTTGATTCGATACATTTTGATCGGATTTTGAACGATGTATACTGTATAATAGCTATATATATAATTACAGAATATAATGCATGCAACGAAACGTCTCACATATCTAAAACTTTTTTCAAGGTTTGTCGTATCATACGTATAGCGTGCGACGATGAAGAAATACGTTATATTTCTGAGAAAAAAAATGAAAAATGTAATTGCATCACATCAGTCTGATGGCTTTCGTAAGTCTGTATCGGGGTGCGAATTCTTTAAAATGAGTATACATATTGAATCTGACTTGTTCGATGACTAATATAAATTGTACAAATATTTCTCAAATGATAATTGGACTTGCATTATTCGTGAATGTTGAGAGAATAAAGAGTAAATTTCGTTCAGACGCTTTCTTTGGACTAAAAAGCGTCTGGTTCTGATGGCCCTGTTTTACGTCGGTGGTGTGCGTGAAGTATACTTAAAACTTTGCTAGACGGTTATCCCCGCGGTCGCAGACGCAGAACTTCGGTCAAGGTCGCACATTGTTTCACGTTTTAATGCTTTCTACCCAGCGTTTCGTACGTATCCCAGACGCTTTTGCAATCTCCTTGTTACCAGCCCGGTGCACGAAACTGATATTCAAAGGAATACAGTTCAATTTTCAATCAAATATTATACCTTTTATTTGTACATCGAGAAATACATTAATCTCGAAATCCAAGCCTGCAGATCTTTTTTTTTGCAATTAACAATTATATCACACATGCCTTTCGCGAATTTGCAATCTTAGGCAGTTGGTTTTGAATTATTGTTGTCACCCATCGGTGGAATGTGTTCATTAAACAGAAAGTGTCTAATGGTCGGTATCAAAATCCATTCGAATTCATCGCACATTGGCTTTCATTTTAGTTTAGATTGTAATTCGCGATTAACTTTATTGTTTCACATTAAAAAAAAAAAAAAAAAATGGAAAAACATGGTTTTGAAACTATATTTCATTCGCGACTTCAAGATATCTGCAATTTGTTATCTTTCTGAAACGTATGCGTATATATATTTTCATGTATATCAATGGAGATCAATTAGTCGAATAGCGATATAGCACGCGAATGTGCTGTAGTAAGTAACTGAGTGCATAATATAGTAAAAAAAAAAACATCAATTTTCGATAGAGTCACCTACCATTCGATATCGTACCTATAGACCTATAACGAAATACTTATAAATTATAATTGTGATTCATGTATGCAATATTTGAGGATTATGTATTATACATTCGGATTAATAAATCGGTTTCAATTTATTGTAATCGATTTATTTCTCCAGCTATGATAGTCTCGATCCTGTTTTTTTTTTCCTTGCACTTACAGAATCGCCGAGAAAAAAATTCGGGAAACTGTGGAATTGCTTCGTTGGAATCATCACAGAACGTTAAAAATTCTGTTCGACGACGTAAGGTGAATGTCGAAGCGCCATATTTACGGGTGTTAACAACGCGACAGGTGCGAATAATCCAGGATATTGTAGGTGAGTATTTTTCTGACGTTCATGAAAGATTAGCAATGAAATGGGGAGAATTTTTCTAGCACACAAACGAGCGAACTATCTCGTTGAATAATCATGTAGGTTGACATAACTTACTAGTCACGGTAATAAAGTTAGAAGTAGGTATAAGCTTTATACAGATCAAGTTTATGCATAGGTATCCCGTACATATATTTTTTAAATAAACTCAGATCAAGGTGGGTAACATGTTACAATTAATCGATAAGTTTCAATCACAAACAAAGGTGTTATCAGCAACTTTTGTACACATTGTACCTTCTTCGCATCCCGCTCTTTCCGGTTCACCTAGCGACTGCAAAAACCCTGCACATTTCTCACCCTTATCTAGAATAACGTAAATTCGTTATAATTTAAAATATTAGAAATTGAACGATCGCATCCAGCAACAAGAACAAATTTCATGCTGAATTCAGTAACGGAATAATTTCAATTATAGATAACAAATATTTGTAGAAAGGCTATAAAACAGTCAGGTAACTCTATATTGTTCAAAGTTCCATTAATTATCATTCCATCAATTTACCGCAGTCACTGAAATACTTACTAATTCTCTCCACACAAGCGGGGCAGCACCCACAATAACCTGCGTATGGCATGAGGACCTGGCCTTTAGCTGTGCATGACGATGCTGTTGTCGAATTGCACTTTACCATTGCACAAGTAGCAAGTGGACAAACAAATCCGTGTACACAAGCAATAATTGCGAATAAGACAAGCGATGTAATCACGTATTTACTCCCCATTATTGCGCTGCAACGTGCAAAGAAATTCTGTACTTCGATTAAATTTGATGTTGAATCTTGAAATTTGTTCGATTAACTATTATCGTCATTTTGAAATTGAACGCGCATATATAATTCATCGATGAATAATAAGGCTCAACTAATATTCGCAGTATTGACAGTTTCATTCGAAACAAAAATTTCTTCATATTCGCTGTATGAAACAAAGAAAGATACTCACGTTTTTGATTGCGAAGTCACCTATTCGATCACTATAAGTCTACTGATATCCGTCGAGTGTATCAGCTTCGTAAAGTAACGATGTGACGCACAAGCAGTGAAAAATTATCACATTTCCCCCGCCAGGATACCATTTGTACTTATATTTATACACGTATTTGGTTGTTAAACTGTTTCACATGTCCAGAGAATAGTAATAATGAAACGTATTTCATATCTCTCAAAATTTCTGAGAGTAACTTCTTGAATTTTGTATCAGAGTAAATATTTTTCGAAATCGTTTCCAAGGATCTTCCCAAAAAATGTACTAATCAAATTTCTTTAAATTATAGTCAAAGCGATAATTATCATAATCTTTGTCTTCCTCTAATGTTTATTACTTTCATTGCCTTTGTCATTACAACCATACCACTACCTTTTTATGTTTAACTCATAGTATCTGCAATTACGTGTATCATCATAATAATTGTATAAAAACAGGAATACATGTGTCAAGATCTGGTAACTCCACCACCGTTGGCATAAAAAATTAAATCGCCAATGGGATGTGAGTTCCCATTCCTAGGCACTTGGCTCAACTATGTCCTGACGTAAAAGAGACATGCTATAACAGCTGCATTTCTACCTATTGTAATGATGGATCGATTAAACTGAAAACTGATGTCCATAATTGTTTCATTTAGACCTATAACCAGCTGCGTACTCATCAAAGTGTCCAGTTATCGGTCGAAATACCTGGTACGTATATTCGGCAGTATTTGATATCGATATGAGTGGCTAATGTATGACGTACAATTTCAGGTTCACGAAATTATATCACCAGCGCCTAGTTTCTGGATAGAGTGCAGTCTCATCACGTATCCAACGGTATTTATACGTGTATACATTTATACATTCAAACGAATTTCCGCAATAGCTGATTTGCTGAAGCTTTGACCATCTGGAGGGTGTGCTTACCATTGCGGGAAATGGAAACGGCGAGTCACAAATCGCGAATACGGTTCTTCAGGAATAGAGCTGTAAAGGCATCTTCGACTTTGATTTCTGAGCCGGGTGTAACATTCAAGTCTTGCCATCTAAACGACACAGCAAGGCAGCTGTGGTTCATCGATATTGAAAAATATGTTGCCATGTACTATCTTTATTACGAAATATATAATTTTTTATTTATTGTTTCGCTATTACTAATTGATTTGACAAATGCAAAAAAAAAATCTGCAATTTTGGGAGTAAGTATAGAACAAAGAAACCAGGTATAGTTGTTCACGATCTACTAATCCATTCGAGAAAAACACGGAACCGCTTCCACTTCGACTTTTTAGTATCGTATCGACTGAGAAACGTATTACATGCATGGATTTCATCTGCAATCATACCCGTATATATATACCGGGTACAATACCCGGTATACCTACCTATGTATAGAATTCTAAAATTGCATCTATGCATGATATTCGACTTAATCTAATACACCTAATTTTCCAAAGACTGACGATTAGTTTGATATAGAGTAGTGGAACATTGCAATCGGAACAGGATCCACGTAGGTGTTTCGACTTTAATGGAAGTTTCACCAACTGTAACAGAATGACGAATGTTATAATATCAATGCTATCCTGTAAATATCTGAAAATGTCTATTGTGCGACAATTCTTTGCGTTCAGAGTATCACTATTGAGATTCCTGTCATATTCGTATCTCGTCAGCGCAACCCCCACACCGAACCCTTTGACGCCACGCGGGCCACTGACCTCACGACAGGTGCCTGCATCCCAGGTCAGTGCTCGACGTCAACAGGGTGCGAAATGATATTGCCATCTCGCGGGCGAATTGACGAACTAATTTGCCCCATGCATCAGTCGACTTTACAATATGCAACTCAAACTGCAACACTGGGATGCAGGTAGCATGTATCGGGGCGTACCGGTGTTAGCGGCAAAAGTAGTTCATAGATTTATCTGCGACATTTGAAACCCTTCATGCACATTTTCTATAGGTAATAAATCCGTGTGCTAGGCTTTCTGATTAAAATTATACTTCTTTCTATTGCTCTAAGTCAAGTAACAATCACTCCTAAAATAAAAATAATTAAATGTTAAAAGGAGTTGACGAATTATTCTCGATGCAAATATTTGTTTCGTAGGCACGCAAATTCCGGGCCGCAATTACACATCTCAATAAAAGTCTGCCGCTGTCAACAAAAGATATTATGAACAAAATGAAAGCTGTATTACGGAAACGTGCGCTATATCATAAATCCATAGATATCGAGAAAAGCTGGCTGTCATACGTACAAAGTTCCTTGAAGCTCCGTTACGATATCAGCAATTGACAATCATTTATTTCAATACCATAGTTTATGTCTGGATTGAAGAGCACCAGTTTTATTAACTGGTCTCAATTGTCCACTAACGGTATTTGTGTATTTAATCAGGATAACGTCAATTCAGAATCGGTAGTAAATTACTAACAATAAGAGTTTTCGCAATTTACGTAAGATGATAAATAATTCAATATATATTTAATAAATATTATAAGTTTATGTGACATAAGTACAAAGCTTAATGCATTATATGGCCAATTGATCAACAAACTTATGCAAACTTAATTAAATATTAAAACTAGAATAAATTCGTTAAGACGGATGCAAGATTTTTTACTCAAATAATCAATGAGAGTAAATATCGAGTACCATGAATCATCTGAATTAGTAAACATTTTCTCTATACAGAACATCCGCGATGCTGGTTAATTATCAAAAATTCAAACATAAAGCAAATCATCGAATTGCAATTTGTTACTTCGTCAAATTTATCTATATGCCACGTACTATATAAAGATTGAAATAATATCGATTCACTTCCGCGAATAATGCTTCATCATAGCTACTAAAAACTTTTTTCTATGGCTCACAGTGTTGGACTTTTTATTTCGCTGACAAGCCCATTACACGCTGAAAGTTTCTACGTCCGTTCAAATACTGCATTGCCTCTGAAAAATAAAAGAAACGTCAATAAAATAAAATATGGACATCATTTGTTCACAATAATCAAACTCACCGTGGTACGTTCTCGGCATAACAAGTTTACATTTGTCATTTATTTGGTACGTATAATGAAACTCGTTTGTAGTCTCTACTTCATTGGTTTCAGGAGAGTAAACCTCAGCGTGAACAGCTATCTGCATCATGTTATGCTCCGTGTATATGACCTAAAACATAATATACAAAGCTATTATAGAACTTGACCATTGAAGCTCCGTGTACATACAAGAATGTCTACAGGATGTTATCATTTTTTAAAGACAAGAGTCCAACGATTGGTTTGAATTCAAATGATTAATCAATATATTCAAGTTATTCAAAATATGGCATTATAGGCAAAGATTTCTTCATCATATTGTAAATCAACAGTTGACTTACATTGGAGAACATTTTTATGATAGAACTGACGTGGACAGGTTGATGAAACAGAATGTCACTGATATGCATCAGTCGTGGTCTCTGTTTGCCGAAAAGAAAAGCTGAGGACCAGCTCAATTCCAAGGCATGTCGCATTAAGAATCCTCCAAACACCTAATAACAAATTATTTAATTCAAAATGTTAGTGGTGATTTCAACTTAGCTAGTAAAGTATGTGTAACAAATCTCAGATGAAATTGAGTCACAGAAATGTGAACTTTTTCTAGCTCGGAATTAATGATAAAGTTTTAACATGGAATGATCGTATTCAATACCTTGTTATGATAATTTCTGTCCTCTGGGTGACTGTAAATCAAATTACTTAATTCTGAAGAGTCCATCCAAACAGCACCTTGGGGTAAAGTCCGCCTGCTGCTTAGATAGTGGTTTGCATCTATAGTCTTGATAAATACATCGTGAATAATTTGCTGCTCTTCAACCGTAGGAACCATTTTTACCAAGGACTGCTTTTGAACTTGCTGTCTCCGTTTTTTCCTTGCTATATGATAAGTAAATAAAATTTGAGGATGTAACACGTATATAAAAATGTAACATTTTTTTTATACCTTCGCCTCCTTCAAGTATTTTTGTCTCGTGCTCCGATGCAGGGACCAGTTTATTGACAAACGCTGAACGTGTATTTAGAGAATCTCTGGCAGCCATTAGGAATAAAGCACGGGTTAGTTTTTGCCAAGTATTTTGATCTTTTTGCTCTAGCCAGACAACAACTTCCATTGTCGAATTTCCTACCCATGATACGTGACCGGAAAGCCGGATATCGCCTGCTGCCTGATGGTAAATAATTTTAAATACAAATTCTATTTCGTAATATCCATGATAAAGCAATAAACGATTATTTTGAATTGAAATATTGTCTTTTTCTCCATATTCCCGAAGGGGGGGAGGAGAGAATGAGATTAATTTTAGTCTTGTATGCTATTATAATATCTTAAGACTCATAGATTCAAGTGTATGTGCCTAATCCTTATCTCGGATGCTACTAGCAGAACTAACACCAATAACAAAAAATTGAAACGGCAATGAGGATCAATCAAACTCATAGGTGCAGAAATCTATAATAATGATTGTTAGTAAATTATATCATATGAGTCAAATAATATTAATATAATTTTTAGGGCTGTTCAGAAAGCATGTAATTTGCAATGCATATTTGATAGAAAGATACTAAGAGTACCAAATTCATTAAAATCAGATAATATTTAGAGTAAGTAAGCCTTAAGCTACATGTTTCTGATCAGTCCTAATATTCACGAAATTAGTAAAATAAAAATAATCACAAACCATGCTTGTGAGCTGTGATGATGTTAGCATTATTATGGAAAGTTGTAAGGTACCTTATCCTTAAATACCTTAGGAATATAATCCGTAAAGTCAATTTTGTCTACTAGAGCGGTGACCAATATGTGGGGTAGAATGTCCCCTTCCTTCATTTTTGGATTCAGCAAATGCTTGCTGGCAATCCAAACTAAAAAGGATCTCAAAGTATGGTAAACTACATACAATAATAAATTTCAACAAAATGATAGTTAAGGGACTAATTGGATAAATCAGCAATCGAAATTTTCAAAGAATGTTTGATAATTACCCAAGACAAAAGTATGAAGACCTTATAATTTTTCCAGATGTAGCCAATGTGGCAAAACTTTGATATTTTATGATCAAACATTCGAAAAAGGTAATGGATATTTAAAATCGAATATTCTTTACAGAATACAATCCCTCATCCAACCCGCAATAGATAAAATGAAATAAAAATCCTTGCAGAGAGGAAGATTACTGATAATATTATATTACCCGCGAATATATCCATGTCTTCCATAAGCCTTCCCAATCTAACATTTCCCAAGAATGTAACGTATTTTTCTTGCAATGCCAGATCAGAACTTAACGGTAGAATAGCTGATGAAAAACTGTCCTGCATAGAACGTGTCGGCAGTTCATCCTGTGAGGCTGGTAACAGTTTCAGCAAATGTTGACGCGACGGTTGTAGCGGTGAATAGCCCATGCTGATTCCCATAAGTTTCATCAAACTTTGCCTGACTAGAACACAAACAGATTATCAAAATTTGCCTCAATTCCATGGTGGATATTCATAATCTCTTAAATCTTGTGTGAAAAACTCTAAAATAGAAATTCAGAGTGTTTGAAACGAATTTTCATGATTCCATCTAAACATCGCACATTTTTGGACTCTTTCAGACTTTGGCGGGAAACTTTGGACAAGTATGCTGCTTATTTTTTGTATATAGCCCGCTGCTCCACTGTTCGCAGAAGAATAGTTCTGGCTAGATAAACATTCATCGTTCCTCATTCTTAATTGGTAAAAGTCAACATTCCAAATATGGAATTATACTGACCATCAGCAATTGTACCGTCCATTGCATCTTGTCCAGTGGTATCAATCTTCCTTTGTTCTAATAAAAATCGTTGAAAACCAGTCGAGGTCTTTCTTCTGTAAGGTGGAAATGATACATAATAATAGCGTACTGTCTTTGTAAGGGACAGCCTTGCATTCCTAAACATTGACAACACGGAATGTCTGTATCTTTTTCAATCGTAAGACATTGAAAGCATGTTTTCAACTTATTGGTTGAGTTGATGTCAAATTAACAGTAACTCTTTCCAACGACGAATAAGATTTGGTAGGTTATGGTAGTCGATGTGAAAACAGTCGAAAAACTAATAAGATAAATAATAATTGTGTACTTACAATAATAGCGGTTGACGTAGAGTTCTCAACATTGTACTTGTTGCCATGATGCCTGCACTTGTGTGATTAGCAATAAATCCAGGATTGAACTGACAGTCAGTAGTAATTGCAAGTCAGAGTCAAATACAATCCCTCCCAAGGTTACTGCAAATCGTACAAATGTTTGTCATGACTCAAGACCGTGAATGATTTTCCATTCTTTAATTCATTCGAATTCGTATTTTTCTAAATGGAGTTTGAGGACGTGTGTTGTTTGTAAATGATAGGTAAACATATGCAGGTGTCATTCATACTTACTTGCATAAGAGGATACAGTTGACGGTATTTATCCTACACTTGTAATACGTATCGCGTTAACTCATAAGCCAACGCCTCCTGCACTGCGGTTTTCCATAAAACTTGTGAAAATTATATAAAAATATGAAAAATTGCCAACAGGGTTGAAGTCCAATTTACAATCACTGATAATAGCGACAATGTGCTAACTCCTACCTCGGTAACTACTCTCTATGAATGGCGTTGCTCATCGATTGAGTTCGACTTCTGTCACACTCACGCCGCGTGTGTATAAGTCGAAGGAAAAGAAGAAGACACCCCGCGTGTTTGGTTATGGTTTCGCGCCTATTGGCAATTTTCAATCGTTAATAAAATTGTTAATGCAAAATCGTAATCTTTTATCAGTGACATCGGTATGTCGGTGGATCTATTGCGAGCACATTTGAAAAGACTATTCGGTCACCATGATTTCAAAAGTGAAACTCAAATGCTTGCCACTCAAACAGTTTATCAAAGTATGTAAGCAACATTCTCTATAAACTAACCCTAACTATTTTCTGTCGATTTGCTAATCGCTTGACAGTACCGACTCTACATTAGGGAAATTTCACAATTATTTATTATGTGCGCAAATTTTCTCTTCTTTGTATTTATTTGTTGTTCCATGCTTATGTACCCTGTTCTTTCTCTCTTATTTACTTCTTCTATCATCCAACATGACAGATCTTCATAGTCATTAATACAAAATTTGTTTACTTATTTTACAGGAAAGAGAGACGTATACATCTGTATGCCTACAGGTTCTGGAAAGTCTTTATGTTTTCAGCTACCTGCAGCCCTTTCTGAGAATAAAGTTGCGCTAGTTTTTTCTCCTTTGATAGCTTTAATAAAAGTGAGTTAGATTCTAAATGTAGTTTTTTAATTTATTGACTGTAATGTAACATAATATTCATCAATCCATTTCATATATACTGTATGTATGTCTTTATTCTTTTCTCAGAACCAAGTGGACATTCTACGCGATTTGAAAATTAAAGTAAATTCTATAAATGGCAGGACTAAGCCAAGAGACAAAATTAGCATATTAAGAGATTTGCAATCTGAAACACCTACAATCAAAATGTTGTATATTACACCAGAAATGGCTGCTACACGTACCTTTGAGGTATTATATTATTTCGATGTGAATTGTAACAATAAGGAAGATACAAGAATTTTCAAATCTCAATTATGCTTAGTAATTCCTGATCATAATCAATATCTTAACATATACTTGTATTTACATCAAACATAATTTTATTTCCAAACGAACATTGTATAAGATATAGCGAATTATGAAATTTAACTATTTCATACCTGTCTTTTAATTCTTTTTTTTTCCAATGGAATTGCCTATTTCAACATGTGGTCTAAATATTTTTCAGAATTTGGTACGTGAACTATACAACTCCAATGTACTTTCTTATATTGTAATTGACGAAGCCCATTGTCTGAGTCAATGGGGTCATGATTTTAGACCTTCCTACAGGGAATTGGGACGATACAAGGAGATATGTAAAGGCGTTCCAATAATCGCATTGACGGCTACAGCTAATAAAGACGTAAATTTATATCAGTATTGTATTAGGGAAAAGCTTGGGAAGTAAATGTTATGTGTTAGCGGCATTACAGATATCTAAGTCGAATTCCCAATGCAATTTAGATTCTAGCCATAAATTACCCCATTATTCCAAAAACAAATTTTGTCAAAGAATTCAACTAATCATATTCTTGGGAAAAAATTGGCCCAAAAACTTGCTATTCGTTGAAACTCTGTTCAAAATTTTTATTCCAGGTAGTGAGTGATATATTCACTACTTTAAAAATGGAAGATCCTGTTACTTTTATACTGCCTGTCTATCGATCAAATCTGTACTATGACGTCTGGTTCAGCGAATCATTATCCGACCCGTATGAACATCTCAGAAGCTTTATCCTGACCGCCGTGGGACCGATAGATAAATCCATTCCAAAAGTATGCCACGATCACTATCTTTATTTTATATGTTGTCTGAACTGCTCTGTAATATAAATTAGGGATAATTAAATCTCTGGAGTTGTTGCTGTTTCTTGAATTTTGATTTCAATTTCAGTAAAGTAACAAGTGATTTATTAAATATTAATACCTAACTGATATTTGCAATTCTGAATCGCAAACATACTTTTTAATGATAAGGAGATAATTAATAGTGAATAAAAATAGTTTTTTATTTCAGGGAAAAAGAAATTGCGGCATAATTTTCTGTCGCAAAAAGGAGACAACAGAATTTTTAGCTGAAAAGTTGTGCAATCTCGGAATTTCAACATTAGCGTATCATGCAGGTAGTTATTTTGAGAGAAATCTAAATTGATATGTTTGTGTTGAAATTCTCAAAAATTCCATTGGACACCAGATTATATCACAATTTAATTCTAGGTCTCCCAGGTAGAGTTCGTATGTCAAATCAAAATAGGTGGTGTTCAGGGGAAGTACAAGTTATAGCAGCAACCTGTTGTTTTGGCATGGGAGTTGATAAGGGGCCTGTTAGGTGAATTTTTTTTCTTCAAATTACCATTATTCCTCTGATCTTTATCATTTCCCTACGATATATACTCTGAATCATTAGTTATCCAATTCTAACTGAAGCGGTATGAAAATATAAACACCTACAGCTATAAATACAATGTATAATGTTTGAAAAATTGTAGATTTGTCGTTCATTGGACAATGCCTCAATCAGTTGCTGCCTACTACCAGGAATCAGGAAGGGCAGGGAGAGATGGAAAACCTGCATTCTGCCGAACCTATTTCGATAGCGAAGATTGTGCCGCAATTAGCTTCCTTATCCGCCATTCAGAACGTCGTGATTCTAAGATAGCTGCTCTGCGTTGGAAGAATTTTGAAGAAATGAGAAACTACTGTTTAGAAGCAAAGTAAGAATTCTACAGAATTCGTAGAGATAAGATTAAATTTTCAATACTTTTTATAAGGAACAGCAAAACACAAATCGATGTTATAATGTGATAATGGCAACTATTTTCTTCTTATCTGCTCATTTTTGAACATTATTTAGGTGTCGTCATGCTTTATTCTCAAGACATTTTGGCGATAAGCCTCCACCTTGTACAGACCAGTGTGATTCCTGCAACAACAAAAAAGAAGTTCAAAATAGAATTGACCACTTCAAATACTTGGCTACTACTCATACCAGCACATCAAGAAAGCACACGACTTCTGCTCTGGATGGTATTGCACTTCCGAAGTATGATATATTGTGAGTAATTTTACCTGAAGACCATGGTTTCTATTTTCAACCGTAAAAATTGATCCTTTGTATCCCTGTTCACTCTCCGAAATTCTGTTCTCAAAATTGAAAAATGCAATACAATAGGCATAGCAGATAAATAAACTTGTGATATTAATAGGTTGTGAAAATATTTCCAACAGTGAAGCAGAAACTGATCATAACAGTGATGACACATCGGGTGATAGAATCAAGGCTCAGGAAAAACGTGAGACTAAAGAGTTGATTGAACACCAATTTGCTTTACGCAGAGGAAATGCAAAATCTGTTTCGGTAAAGCTATTCATATAATTTTATTACCGAACACAAATCTGTTCAATGAAAAATTTATATTTATGATTATTATAAATAATGTTTTATCTTTCTATAGGCAAATGAACAAAGCAAGTTGGCTGCATCAAAGTCTAATGTCCAATCGGCTGAGGTGACTCACACTAAAGTAAAAGGATTATCAATTGAGGTAAAATTTTAACTCATCGCTCCGCGTCAGTCACCTTGATAATCATGGCATGGAAATACTGTGATTGAGTGCCCTGTTTTTCTCTTCAAATATTGTTGCTCATAAAAGCCTGGAAAGAAACGGAGTTTCAACGATTTTAATTTGATAACAAAATATTTAGTAATGTATAGATTCGAGTAAAACTATGTAGTTCGAAGTTTGTTGTACGATAGGTTCTATTTTTCGTTCTAGAATTATCAGTACATTCGGTCTTGAAGATAGTAATTTCATAATTGAAAAACGAATAGCAGATCACATTTCTGATTTAAATTTAAGAAATTTCGAACTATATTATAGCCAAGTATTGAATCATAATGATATGTGTTGCAGTTGCGGGAACACTTTTATAAGATATTACTCGATGGATTGACGAAAAACCACAAAATGTTCAAAAATCATGTTTCGTTAGATTCGCTAACGCAGGTGGACCTAAGTACGCTGGCAAAAAAGCTTGAATATTCAGTTTTCAGTCGTACTACAGCTGTTAATGTATACAAATTTAATATTGCAAAAGTGGTGAGTACTTTTCAGAGTTCGACACTGATATTCAAATGAAATAGCCAATTCTTACCTCATCTTTTGAATCTCTATTTCCTCAAAGTACTATTGCATTTATATCATCGGTAAAGTTTTTCTAATCAGACAATAACAGATTATCCCTTGTTGGCACAACTTTGGGAAACAATTTTCCAAGCTATTTTTACTAAAATAGAGCTATAAACAATCTATTGTTACACTTGTTTCAGTAATGTATTACAGAAGCTACTAAATTGTGTGAAACATATTATGGTAGTTGAATTTTTAATTAGCTGTATGTATCTTATGATCTAGGTTCATGCCTTAACGAAGGCAAACCAGTCAGAGGTTCTTGATCCTAATCTGGAGAACTATGGTTTAAGTATAAAAAATTCATCATGCTATGAAATATCAAATAAACCAGAATCAAATAAGGAAGTATCAAAAAATGCGTGCAGTGACTTTGTATCTGCGAATGTAATTCATAAAAATTCAAAGCTACTAGATGTCAAAAAGGAACTGGATAATACACTTGATAAAACGCCAAAAATATCTGACTATGCAATAAGAGTTCCAAAATTTCAAAAAATAAAAATTGAAAATTCAAGTGAGTCTAGTAGTGATCACGTCGCTAAAAAACGTAAAATCGATACGAAGGTTCCAGTTGCATTGGAAGTAAAATTTCAATGCGAATTTGAAACTGCTATGCAGATTAGTCAAAAAATAAAAATTGAAAATTCCAGTGAGCCTGATAGTCATCTCGTCAATAAGAAACGTAAAATAGATGAAACGCTAGCAATTGCATCACATGGTATAAACTCTGCAAAGGTAAAATCTGAAAGCAGTGAAATGAGCCGGAGTATGGACAATACAGAGCAGAGTGCGAACTTTTCACAAAACACTTTGTCCAGTCCAAGTACAATGGCTGGTCCCAGTACATATATACATCAGAAAACCCCGAGTAATGAAATTTCTGAGAGATCGAGTAACAGGAAAAGCTGTGTACCGATTGATAACAATTTACCTGCTAAAGCCAAAACACACTGTATGAAAAATTCTAAGGAATTAATAGCATGGATAAAAAAGTACCTGAACCCTTACTACAAGACCAAATACATCCCAGACAAAGAGTCCTTTGTAAAAATAGCTAAAGGCCTCAATAAAAGTCTAGAAGATTTTCGGAAATTTGGTAGGTCAAGATATTTCAAATGTTATATGAAGCTTTTCTTTTGGTAACATGTAACTCATTTGGGAAAACTTGTTGCGGAAGATTGAGATTTCGGAAAAGCAGATTATGAGATTAATTGCAGTAGGGTAATTATAATATTGTGTTTCAGATGAAAAATACATAAGGAATCTTGTTTCAAAACACATTGACAGCATTGGCCAACAGTAATACCAATTCTGGAACCGGATACATCCGCTATATTAGATATTAAGTCCTAACTAAACCTAATTTATATGTAAGTCAGTCCCTCCCTGAAGTTTGATTATAAAATTGTTTAGTTCTTGTTTCTATTAGAAAACATTGACTTGTAGTTATATTATTTTAGTACAGTCTGGTACTTTCCGACACTGCAATGGGGTCCCTTAGCTCATTTATCTTTGTCGTTATTACTTCTAAACTATTGTAGATACTCATTATAAGAATATATGATATTACCATTTTTCGATAATTGCTGTTGTTACTTTTTTAAACATTAGCTATCACAATAGGGTTCCTTGTGAGAGGAGGAAAGCTATGAAGCGATGTACAGAAACATTCAGATATTTACTGCTTTGAGTATTCTGTAATTTTTATTTTTCGTTATCCACAAGGACCTAAGACTTTTTGAAGTAGAACAGCAGCCTCCTCTTGCGTCATCTAGTACCTCGATTATCAGAGAAGCAAATGAAACTAACATAGTTGGATTCTTAAATAATTTACCTACTAAACATGTTTGATTCTGACCGATTCAAGGCCACGCATATTTTGAACAAATGCGAATCTGGATGAGTACAGTTCCTTAGAATTGACGATACATATACACTATTATAGCACAGGGTTAATTGGGGTCAATACATCCGCGAGATAAAATACTGTTGACATAGTTTAGTTTTCCTTTTTCCTCTCGTTGTAGCCCCCCCCCCCTCCTCGCCGACGAAATAAGAAGAAGAAAACGGTACCGAATCCCTTTTCTATAACTATAATAAAGTAATAAGAAAAATTGAAGGTATTCTACCATTTTTGTAAATTTTTGTTATATATTTCTAGTTTCATTTTTTTTCAAATACTTGCCTTAAAAATAGAGAGACTCGTTATCCCGGACCCTCTTGGTATTCCTCGCTGTGGTTTATATATTAAGATGTACAGAATTGTCATGCTGATGATGATGGTTTGCTATTACAATTGACAGGGTCCCGACCAAGAGAATAGACCACGACTCCCACGTCCCGGTACCCAGCATTTTCCCCTGGCTCTTGCATATATTCAACCATTCTCATCCGACAGTTAAATAAAAGATATAATGTTTTAAATTCAGATAATAATACTAAGAACACATAATAAAAACACCTGCATATTTTATGTGGTGTGTCTGAAGTCAGATTTTTATTGTATACTTAATGGCACAAAAATGAATACCATTGCACTCATTTTAATTAGTTTGAAACAGTACACTGTTCATTTAATTTACAAGGAAATAAACTATCATTTGTGTAGTTTATAAGTTTTCAAGGGTTTAAATAAGCCCTCTTTTTAACTATGGAATGTGTTTCCGACATACATGTAATAATACTAATGAAAATAATTAGCTTGCAAGCAAGCGAATGGAATCTCGACTTTCCTTTATGTAATATTAAGTGAAATGGCACTAAAATTTATTTACATAACTTAACGTGAATTTAGTTACTCAATTTTAAGTCCTAACATAATTATTCACCATTTTTACTCACTGGTCTCGGTGGCCTCGTTCCACCAGAGTCACCCACCCTCGTATCACAAAATATACAGTTTACCCAGGTCTAATGCGATATACATATAGATATACTTTTCCTTTTTACATAATCATACATAATGGTATCCTTTCCATAACCCAATCATTTGTACATAATACATTCATTGTTGCAAGTTATACGTGTATGTCTTTTAAAACTGAAGGAAACAATAAAATATACAACGCAACGTATATATTACACTATTTAAATTAAATACCATTATATTAACAGTATTTGTAAATATCTATATTTTTACATAACATAGTGATTCGAATATTTCTAATACAATTTCTGGCTAAGTCCAAGACACTTGACGAGATACACTTCGTTCATTATCTTCCATCGTTATATGCAACGTAATGCAAATAAATTTTACTTAACGAAAAATATTATAGCCTTGGAGTATTTTTTGGAATGTAAAACTATAAAATTAAGTACAGAACGCATAAGCGTGTAAATTTGTTTGAGTAAAAGAAAAAGAAATTAAAAAAAAAAATAATAATAATGTTTATAAAATATGAGAGAAATCCTTATTTTTGTAGGCTAATATTACACAGTTCTTGTCTTCATCACCCTATTATAGGCTGTCATCATCACATAGTTATGATTATTCAATAAATAAGACAAATTAATCTACTTAGATTTTACTTACACATCTTGATACCTAAGACACGTCTAAACTTGACTTAGACCTTCTTGAGCATTGGTAAATGCAGTACTTCTGGTACTTCAATGTCTTCGAGCCGGATATTTGATGGATTGAAGGGGAATCTTACAGCATAAGTGAATTTCAGATCCTTAAGAAGCTGTAAGTAAGATAATCAAGTGTAATATACGCGAATATAAATACACATCGATCATAGTATGTAGTACAAAGTTTATAACAAACCTGTTCATTCTTTTCTCCTCGCTCCTCAAGTTTTGCCTGCACTTGCCTGATGAATGAGACAGGAACTCTGGTCTCGAAATCATCTGCTGGTGTGTAAAGATTCAAAATCTTAACAATCTGATTAGCAGTGAGTTTGTTGCACATTTCACAGACTGAATTTACATCTTCATCAGTCTTGCGTGCTTGGAGTAGCTGAGCTGCTTGGATAATCGGTTGAAGTGCTTCAGCAGCAGGTGAAAGCCTCTGATCTCTGGCCCATTGCTCAAGGTGGCTCAAATTATACCTATAAAAGGGGTATTAATTAAGGAATAATTTTCAACATCCACTAAAGTTGTTGAGAAGATCTGCGATTATATTCTGAAAATGAGAACAGATAAGATGATCAGATTTTTATGAAATCCTTACCTTATTTGCATTCCTTTAGTCCATTGACAGAGCTCGTTTCTCAACAATAGATTATTGAGTGCGCTAGCGCACATGAAGTAGAAAAGTTGCTTAAATATTTGAACAACAATCTCAGGATCGACGCCATGATACTGTAGAGTTTTATTTACGGCACTCAACTCTGCTAAAAGTTTGTCCAATTTTTGTTGGGTAGATTCTGGTTGTTCCCCAACAGATGAGGACCTTGCCCTTCCTGCGTTATTTGAAGTCAGACCAGAAATAGCCTCATGTTCTAGAAGAGCAGGTACCGTAAGTGCCTGTATCCGTTCCTTCAAGTGCGTTACAATGATGTTGAAGATCCATAACGCGACGTTGCTTAGAACTACTCGATATTCAGATAGATCAAAGTTTCTCAAACACTGTTCGTTTTGTCTTGGAGTATTTTCAATTTGGAATGGTTTGTCCCCGGAATACTGCTTCATGTTATGCAACAATCTCAGCGTGTTACTCAACCATAATACACCGGAGTCAAAGTCATCCCGTTTCTTCATTACACGTTTCACTGCATTGAGGTATCCGGTCAGTAAGGACCTCACCTTGTCGTCATCATTTACAAAGTCTGTGTGCCTGATGCACATGAATAAGATGTAGGCTGGTAGACCAGGGAGTAGCGTCACAGCTACGCGTGGCTTTAAATCTAGACAATAGTAGAAATAAGATGAAAAATATTGAATTTTAATGATGTTTCTATTGTTTAGGCAACCTTTTAATAGCAAATAGCTATTTTATTTTCTTAGGAAATTTATTCTGGGATTATGACAAACATTATACTATAGACTGCTTACCGATAACAAGATGTCGAATAATGACAGCAATATCTTCTTTTCTGAATTCGAATAGTCCTTCATAATCCCTCTCTTTTTTGCGAACGACTGGCATGTTGCGGCCATTTTCGGAAGACAGATTACCTGTTGTTGATACGGCTGTTGCTTCATTGCCAGATTCGACGCTATCTGGTACTGAGAAAATATTTCCATAATTAAGAGATGCAATAGAATGAGGATTAACTTATTATTTGACATTCATGTGTTATCGAGTTTGAGACTATGGAATAGGCGACGGTTGAAGTGAATACAAGTACGATTCTCATGCGGAAAGGGACAGTTCTGAGAACGTGATACCCACTCACCAGCGTCTTTAGAGCCGTAAAATCGATCCTTACTATCCTTACTATCCTTAAAAACATCACCCTCGTCTTTGTAAGCAGTAGAAAAGTAACATTTTTATTTTTTCAATAAAATCTATAAAAATTAATGATATTCAACAATAATTATATTATACTCACAGCCAGCATCTTTAAGACGTTTTGCAAGAATCTGGCATTGCTTCTTGAACTTCCTACATTCCTCGGCTATCTGGTCATATTTTTCTTGAAGGTCCTGTAAGAAAAACACAATTATTTGTTATTGGTATATAATATTGTACATAAGTTATGATTTACACTTTCCAACCTACGTAAAAATGAAGAACGTTCTATTATTCAGAATAAGGACAACTATTTTGAAAACTTTTTACCAGATTCTCTGAAGTCAGTCTCGTGATTTCGTGTTGCATGTATGCTTCAGTCTGTGTTTGTGGAGCCTTGCTCAAGTTTACGGAAAGAAGTTTTTGTTGTCGCTGAATTTCCTCCTGTAATCTATCGATTTCTGCTCGCCATTCGTCCCGTTGAGATCTCCAGCCCTTTTCCTTTGCTTGTAGCTCATCTTCGAGTTGTCTGTGCGTTTTCAAATCAAATTGTTTAATAATTGCGTTAACCATTATAGCATGCAACTTTCTACAGCTGAAGCATAAACTATTATTGCGCAAACCATAGAATAAATTGAACAGTTTTTTTTTTAATGTAGGTATTTGATTTCCTGCAAACTTATTTATTATACGAGTTAGCAGCGTAATATTGAGAAGCAAAATAAGCAGCACGCAGCTCTCATAATTGCTAATCTCCTACTGAACTCACTCTCTGGAAGATTTTCGCTTTTTAACTCTATAGGATACATTGATAGGCATGCAAAGATGACAAAACAGTCCAAAGTTAATAACAAACAATTTCACTGATTGTTCTAGGCAACCAAAAACTGTTAGCAGATGGCAAAATACCTGTTTATCTTCTTCTGTGCCTCAAATGCCAACACCAGCTCTCCATCCTCATTTATTATGTCAACGTCACGTCCGTAATTAGAACTAAGACTTTTCATCTTCCGCGTCTGATCGGCTAACACGCTGTGCAATTGGATGCATTCTTCCCGGCGACGTTCAAGTTCTTCTTGGAGGACTTCGAATTGATCTGAAATAAAATATTGCCCGATGTTGAGAGGGAAATTTTCTCTAATTTTCTGTCGTTCAGACTTATATAAATCTAGGCAAAGAATGTCAAGATATATTATATGATTAGAGCTGATGTTAATGACTCATAGTCATTTAATTTAATATGTAAAATTTGTATATTAAATATAGAAGCCTTAATTTCAGCCTTGATAATAATTACCAGCTATAATAACTCATCTTAATTTTCAAGTACAGCTTCTTATTGAAACTATGACGGTTTCGATTGTTATTTTTAATGAATAGTAGACCGGAGAGTATATGATCACACGTAACATATTGTACCACGAGATATGAGGACTAAATTCAACGTTTAATAGAATTATTCTTTCCAAGTAATCCGGCTTATTCTCTGGATCGATGAAAACTGAACCGGTAAAATTGTGGGTGTCCCTAAGTTTGAGATAAGTGTTATTTTTAATCTTATCTCTATAATTCTGGTGAATGCTTTATCAATCCAGTTGGTATAGTGAAATTCAATAACGCCTAAGACATGGCGGCGCTGTAACGTATAATCGCTATTGTACCAGGCGTATACCAGTCCCGGGCGAATCAAAGATGATAAGCAAGTTCAATGTGATAAGATTTATATGTTATATTAATTGCTCATCTTTAATTACTTTAATGCGGATAGTGATAATCGTTCTTAATTACGAGGCTGAAGGTAGTAGTTCTAGTTGTATTCATTATCAGATCAAACTAGTTAACATAACAAAATAGTCGCACTGAAGAGATAGCTATAAAATCTTACCCAATAAAGTCTGTTGAGCACTCGAAGCGTCTGATCCAGCAACAGCCTTCCTAAGCGAATCAAGATCCATCTTGAGCTTTTCATTTTCCATCTCAAGTTCCTGAAGCTGTTGAATAATCATTGAATTATGAAAGATTTCTATAAAAACTTTGAAACAGACCAGATTTAATAATATTATATCCATTCCTACCCTGAAGCTATCCTGTGCTCTGATGTTATCTTCCGGAGTGTCTCTCTCAGAGTCTTCCAGCATTCTGATCAGTCTTCCCTTTTCTTTCTCAACATCCTTCAGCTTCTGTTGCAGCTTCAGAACCAGGCCCACATCTACCGAAGGATGACTTATGTCTGTTGATTCAGATGCCGCCTTTGTCGAATGAACTTCTCCGTCCAATGGGCTGTCTGATCTACGTTGATTCCAATCTATAGCTTCTACTCGAGAGTAAGTTGCTGCAGATGAAGTCGTCGAGCGTACAGATCCATACCCAAAGTCCTGTAAGAAAAATAAGTAAGTTTAGTTACTTAATAATAACTCAAGCCGATAAAATGGACTTACGGTATTTTGATCGTCCTGCGGCAATTCCGTTGCTATAACTTGACCACTTGAGCTGGAGGCATTGCTCAGAGACCTGGAATGGCCAGGAACATGTCTTGCAACTTGTTGCTCCAACATTTCGGCATGTTGTTCCAGCTCGTGGAATTCTTTGAGTAATCTCTGGTAGGCCCCACGGTCTTGGTCTTGATCTAGAAGAAGCAAGTCCTTCTCTTGTTCCAGTCGGTGTTTTAGGATCTCTTCTGCTCCACGTTGGTTAGTCTTCAGTTTTTCGTTTGCTGATGATAACTCGAGTCGTAATTTCTCATTTTCTTCACGAAGTCGCTCGTTCTCTTCGTCGCTCTGCCGTGTACCTCTCTCCTTATCCTGTCAAGATGAAAGAATAGTTTTTAACAAATGAGTAAAAAGTATCACATAAGTTATCCAAATTACTACTGCACTCATTTTTCAATCGGAACAAACCTGCAGCAGATCCATCTTTTCGTCCCTTTCAGATTTGAGAGTTTCTTGCAACTTATCCAGCTCCTTTTCCTTTTCAATGAATAGAAGATTCAACTTTTTATTTTCCACCTCTACGGCCTTCAGACCTTCAAGTTTAGATTTCAACTCCACCACTTCTTGCTGCGCCGTCTTGAGGTGGTGGATTTCCTTCGTCTGCAAAATGGACAGTATTTTATTGACTTTGGAATAATTAGCAAGGCGTTCAATTGGTGTGCAAAAGGCATGCAAACGCACCATATTTTCAACGTCTCAGAGTCATTGGTGTTACACTGTAATAGCTAGAGGTTTTACCAATCTAGCTACATAAAGAGACTTTAAATATAGCGAAATGTTACTGAAAAGCTAATATTGATTTATGCGTGAAATACACTCGGTAGTCAAGTGTAAGCGTAGGTATAGTTTACTGGTCAAAATACTTGTAAGACATTGGGCGTTTCTCTTTGGTTTAACTGAAGAATATTTTGAATAAAAGTTTATACCATAGCTTCTGCATTTCCTATTTCCAACTTGTACTGTAATGGTTGGACAAAAAACTTTCCGCCACAATAAGTAAGAACTAAAAAGATTTCATGCAGAACGAACTAATGGTTGGTCAGATAATAGTAATAATAATCATTTAACACTACTTTGGTAACACATTTTTTCCGCCTTTTCCTGCCCAGGCATTTCATCCGATCATTTTCCCATTCAACACCGGATATTTAAAATAGGAGCTATAAAGACATTGAAAATAGGGCACGCAACCTAGCGAAATTCATACTCACTAGCTCATTGATCTTGTGCTGCATGGATATGATCTTGTTTTCAAGCCCCTTATTCAAAGATTTAACGTGTTCGACGCTCCTGGCTTCGGTCTTCAGTCGTTTAAGCTCTTTCTTTGCTAGATACCTCCTCACACAAGACTGTACAATGATTATGTTGTGCAATTTCTTCTTATAAGCCAATCTGGCCAAGTATCCTCTGGCAAGTCTCTGCACAAGAATAGCTGCAGCGTTGTCACGCATCATTTGATACTTTTTACGCGCCAAGAATCCTCTGCCATGGGTCTGCAGACCCAGAGCAGTTTGTCTCAACCGTAAATACTGGGTCCTCTTCACCCAGCCCCTAATTCGCGTTTGTATCTTGATGGCTGCTCTGTGACGGCGTATAGTTTGAGCTCTTTTTCTGGCCAAATACCCTCTGGCGTACCTCTGCATTCCCTCAATTGATTTACGGATCTTGCGGTATCTCTTCCGACACAGAAACCCACGAACTGCTTTCTGAATTATCAGACAAGCATCTCTTTGTCTGTCGCCTCTGAGTTTCTCAAGGTAGGCTACCTGTCCGGCTCTGAATAGGACTTTGGTTTTACCAAATTTGAATTTGTCCTCATCTTTTATATAATTGCATAATATTCTACGACAAGTTTCCTTTAGATCGTCCCTGTCGATGTCCCTGAACCTGCAGAGACCACGATACCTTTGGTAGAAGTCACAGTACGTTCTTTGACTAGGAAAACCAGCCGCAGATATTCTGATCGTCTCTAACACTCCGCAGGCTCTCAACTGTTGTACAGCCCTCACAGGGTTGTACTCGAAAGATTCTTTCGTGTCGTTTGGCTTTATGCACCGCACATAGTGCGGTGTAGTTGCATTCAAGGTGGCCATTAGCATATTTAATGACTCACGGAATTGTGAGCCAACCTGTGATAATTCAAAGATTAAAATATGATCAGTATATTATGTATCATTAATTGTTTAGTCATGATTAATGAAAGAAAAGAGGTTTTTAACGAAACAGAGAGATAAATAGATAGATAGGTCTTTATTCATGTCCATAGCAATATTGGACAAGTGAAACAGAAAGGTACAAAGTGTGTATAAAAGACAGAGAAAAAAAGTAAGATAGGATAGAGTAAGAAGATGAGAGAAAAATAAATTAAAACTAAAAACTAGAATAAAAAAATGAAAAATAATAATATATAACTATAACAATGTAACAAAAACGTAACAATATGTACAAAAAGCGAAAGATACAATAATAGTTGTAAAAGGAGTAGAGTCATGACTCGAAATTGATGGCATTCCAATAGAGAGCAGAAAATAAATGAAAATAATAATAATATAGACAAAGTTACGTAACAGTGCAACATAGATACAACAATATATACAAAAGCGAAAGATACAAGAGTGAAGAGACTTAGTAAAAATTTAAGAAGACGCGAGACTCAAAAGGAGGGTACTTACTAGCTAACGACAATTGACCATTTTGTTTTTTATGCACCATGCTCAAACAATCGACGATAACTAAGATACTGATTATATTTCAATCCAATACTTTGTAGGCCTTTAACTGTTATACTGCCTTCACGGGGTTGTACCCAAAGGGCTCTTTGGTATGATTGGCCTTTACACCGCACATAGTAAGGCGTAGTCGCGTTTAGCATGGCCATTCACATGTTCAATGACTTACGGAACTGCGAGCCGATCTGCTATAGTTCAAAGTTGACAATATGATCGGTATTTTAGGTATCGTTAATTGTTCAATCATGGTTCATACAAAATGGAACATTCTGACCGAAAAGGAGAAAATAAAAATAGCAAAGTGTCGGACAATTTTCCTAGCTGAAGACGATCAGAGAAAATTCCAAGAGACGATATTCAACAGGAAGATAGTTAAGAAATGTTTATCAAAATTATCTGCATATCTCAGCCATACAACTTATTGATGGGCCATGTATCAAAGTTTTTGGTGATATCATTCAAGTGAAATTCACTATAACAGCATGATTCTTACTTATCAAACCGCATGTATAGTGAACTATATTTACAATCTGATGAGTAACACATGTGATGATAATAAATTTCACCTAAATGGTATGAGCAATGACTTCAATAATAATCCATCGATAAGGTGGCTAAGAGCTGCAGACAATTTTGAAAAACATTTCGCAGCTCTGAATTTTTTCTGATTGTCTACAGCCGGAGAAAATCGTTCGACAACTGTCTATTCATGTTTGCTTTGGGTCGAAACCATTCATTTAGTATGAACCATGGTTGAAAAATCGGGGATACCTAAAATACCGAACATGTTGTAATCTTTAAAGTATCACGGATTGGCTCACAGTTCCGTGAGTCAATTAATATGCTAATGGTCACGCTAAACATGACTATATCTTACTGTGTGCGGTGTACCAAGCCAAATGATACAAAAGAGTCTTTCGAGTACAACCCTGTGAGGGTGGTACTACAATTAAGGGCCTGCAGAGTATTGGAGACGATCGAGGCATATGGAATTGCGAGCAAAGTTATGAAATTTTAAAGATTGAAATATCATCAGTGTTTCAGGTATTGACAATTGTTTAATCATGGTTCGTAGAAAATAAAACCTTTTTAACGAAACAGAGCAAACACGAGTACAAACATGTATCAAACTATACATATCAATTTTATCCAAGCTAATACCAAAGTAACGGTTTCAATAATAGAAAAATCTTTTCAATCCCAAGGACATTTGATTAGTTTTTATAATAATAAGAATCCTAGTATTGCGTTCAGATAGCGTTTGCTTTTAAATAGATGTAAATTTTCCGAAAGCGAAATTTCGTGAACGTGTTTTCATTCAATCCCAACTCTTTGAAAAAAAATGGACATTTCTTTAATCTAGAGTAAGTAATAATGCAAGACTTTCACAGAAACCAATTGATATGTGAAGCTTATTACGCAAATTATAAGCAAAGTATATAAGAATCATCTACGATCCATGTCTTACGGTTTTCTTATTTTGTTTTGTTGCGCTGGGAGCCGGTTTCTGGGCAGAAATTTTCACTTTTACATTGGGCACTCCGAGCTTCTGATCATCGCTGCTGAATAGCTTCTTCAGTAATTTATTCTGAAAAGTATATCAATAATCGTTCAATCAGTAGTACAGACTTTGCTTATTATACAAATGCCGAATATGCGTATGTATGTTCAATATCTATCAATCGATTACTTGATCAATCAATTCTTTCATAAAAAAAATAATCAAATATGTATATAATGTTTGCTTTGCAAACGATGTAAAAATTGCGTGATTGAAAAATTTAACCACAGTAGGTGAATTTAAAATCTTCAACGTTATTTCCTCATATTGTGATACCTATAATATTATAACGGTATGGTAATAATAAGATAACAGAATACTCACTTTTCCGTTTCTTAGTACGTCGATCTGCTCTTCTATAACAGTGTCTCGATTCTTTTCTAAAAATCCGGCAGTTTCGTACTGTACACGATCGGCAAAATGATGAATGAGAAAAGCGGTGGTACCAAATCGTGGCTTATCAAAATGTTTCGACTTCCCACATTTCGAGTAAAGCTTTTCTGCCCACGAACTGTCCGAACCTTTTGGCATCTAGAAGGGGGAAAATCGCTACAAATTAAAATAATGAAAGAACATAATTTCGTAAAAAAGAATTTGAAATAGTTTCTGTTCAATTTCTCAAATTCTTGATATTCGTATTCGTAGTTTGACGGATAAGATTCTCACCCTGCATTCCTCGTCCAGTAAATCAAGAATTCCCAATCTAGTTTCAATGAGATCGATGCAAGGTTGATTGTCATAAAAGTCGATGAAAGTCCACTCGATTTCCTCCTTCAAATACTCTTCTTGTTCGAGTTTAAAAACGTGTTGATTGAACTGTTGTTGAAGTTTCTCGTTAGCATAATTAATGCAGAATTGTTCGAAAGAATTTATCTCGAAAGTTTCAAATCCATAAATATCTAAAACGCCAATAAAACATTGAGATTTGCTCTGAGTCTGTAATGAATTATTAATCCCAGCAACGATCCAATTGAACAATTCTGCGTAAATGTGTTTAGCCAAAGCGTCTCGAGCCCCAACAGCTTGCTCCACGTTCATAGGTTTCAAAAAAACTTCACGCATGGACACAATCTTCCTGTGGCACAACCATTTTCGCATTTCATTCACGTCGATATCCAAAAGTTCCGCTATAACAAGAAGATGTCGATCCGAGGACTGCATGAAAGAACAAAGAAAAAACAAAAAAAGGCTATCAGTTTTTCAAAAAGCTTTTTATTTCGAGTCCGGAAAAATAAACGAAATTAAATCTGGTAATCTTTGAAGATATGAATTAAAGAAGGCCTAACTACTTACAGAAATGGTACTTCCTTCGGTGTCATCGTGCTCGGCGCCTTCCTCAGCTTCATAATTAACAATATTAACATTTCCTAGGTGCAATATGGCGGCTAAAATTCTAAGTAAATCATCCTGCTGCCTAGATGTGAATCCGAGCATTGTTAGAGCCGTTATTGTTTCGTCAAAACATTTAGCGTCGTCAACACCGTCGATTTGAGGGTTGTTTCCTTGGTTTAAATAGTGAAAATTTTTTCCATATTCCAAGTATAAATGAGGTAACTGTGCCCAAGCATCACACATTTGGTAAAATATGTGATAATTTCGTTCTTCGTTTGCCTGTGTATGAACATAATAATTTTCACTATATTTCAATCGTATATCAAATCAATACCGTAATGTATCTTTTTTCTTTTTTTTCTTTTAATGAAATTTGTTAATTAAACACGCGAACTTTGGATTTTTTTAATTAGTCAGAAACTCACTTGAAAAACGACTCTAGACTTTTCCAGCAAATAGGTCCTCATGCTAGCCCCAGTTATATGATAATTTTTGTTGAATTGAATTTCTATGAACTTCCCGAATCTCGAAGAATTGTCGTTCCTCGTTGTCTTCGCGTTACCTATAGCTTCCATTATCGGTGAAGAAGCGAGTACTTTTTTTTCCACTTGTGTCTCCGTCGAAGAACCACCAACCGTGGCAAAATACCGCATAGCGTATTTTGCAGACACTGTTTTACCCGCACCCGATTCTCCGGATACAATAATCGACTGATCGTGACTTTCTCTAATTAATTAAGAAAAAATCTATGAGTAATTCTAAAAAAAAAATCAAGAAATGCCATCAAAATCATCATATATATCCTTTTTTTCCCCATACACAGGATTTGGCAAGGGAAGAGCAACTTGCGATCAAATTCGTTCTCCAAACATTCGAATATAGGCAAAGAGTTTTATCATTCACCTTTCCAATTTGGTGTAGGCTTCCTCAGCGACTGCAAATATGTGTGGTTCAAGATCGCCCATGGCTTGGCCTCGGTACGCCCAAATAGTGTCATTTCCGTAGATTGGTAATTCATTGTACGGATTAAAAGCGACTAATACGATCCCGCAATAAGTGTATATACAATGCCTCTGAAATCTGACTTGGAGATTGTACAGGACGGCGGGTTCGTGAAGAAACGATAATGAAGTGAGATTGTTCTCTCCAATAAGGATATCTGGATTTCTTAAAGGGGGTAGATCGGCGTCTGACTTTATCTCGATAACTTTTGTCTCTTTTAAGTCATCTGTTATAACTTGTAGCCTCGAACTACCTGCTTTGTAATCCTCCAGGAGCGCAGCTCCTTCCCAAACTTTTCCTGTGTGTGGGATCCATACTCTGCTGTTCTGAAACAAAAACGAATAATAATCAGCCTCGTTGATCAATGAGAGCATAAAAAGGAATGAAAAAACTGCAGAACCCTCCGAGATACAATATAGTTGATTTTTGGCCTCTTTTACGTTTATTCAGAATCACGGTCCAGTCATTGACTCCATTTCAACATAGTAGATGTGTAAAAGGATCGAAGTTCATCGTGTGTCAACAGATAATGACCAGTCGATGAAAGACAATCCCGGAAACACAGTTTAATTGAGCGGATGTTAGCTTTATCAGGGCACTATCGTCGCGGGCGGTTCCTACTATCACTAATGTCTGTCGTAACAGTATAAATGTACTACTACATCCCATTCGGACTTATCTATATAGAATGAATCCTGTGCAGATCAAACTAGTAGATTATAAATTTTTCTGATACATTTTCTGATGTAAGCAGTTCAATTTCGAGATAGAAGAATCTCTGATAAGACACCGAAAGGTGTTGTAGAGGATCGACGTGTGAAAAATGTCTGAAAAATGGCTAATTACCAGGCGAGATGAAAATGAATAAAAATTTCTCGAAGCGTATTTTGGATTTCCATGCTATTTTCCGTTTCATTTTCTCAGCCTTGACGTAAGGTCTGCGTATGTGTTTGTGTATGAACGTATGATTCTCTAACACGAATCCACCCTGCCCTAGATATCGCCTTTAAAAACTACCCCCACGTTAGTTTTAAGCACCCTGATAAATTTTTTAGGATCTAGCCCGTAGTATTCGCCTTAGAATTCAGTATCATTCTCAGGAGTGAAAATTACATTTGAAGTTTTGTAAAAAGATTGCGGTTTTGGTGCACTGTGATAATTCGAGTATCACCACCGTTTTGAGAGCATAAAAATATAGGGAACAGGAAAAAAGAGTTAGGCACGTTATCTGAGGACGATAACCGACTCGACGGACAATGACAATCATTCGGTACCAAGGCGAATCAGTAATTCCCATAATCATTTCATTGTATTATTATTATATACAAAAAAAAAAAGGAATTGAGTTCAGGTTCAGAAATCAAGGCCAACAAAAACTACTGCCATCATTTCTCCGGCGAAATGCTATTGTTGTATTCTCATGGGATGTAATTATCTCGGAACCTGTGTTATAGCCGTATGGTTTACCATATGTAGTACGTATCTGCGGCTATTTGGCTGACAATAAGGTATAGAGGTAGTCTTTTTACAAAAGGGAGAGGCGAACTGAGGAAATCCTACTACGATGTGGGAGCGGTCCGAAAGTAAGTGTAACAGTCGAAAGGATAAAGGCTCGGTTACGCTTCGACGAGGCCTCGAGATACACTTTGATATTTGGACTAGGAAAGTAGAAATCTTCATGGGTCTAAACGATAAAGAATACCGTAAGCTAAAAACTGCCGATAAAACTACATATTTGTCTCAAAAAATGAAGTGTGTCAGCTATTATGCTCCGGTCGAAGGATGAGCTGAATTCTTCCGATGACATCGACGACCGATAGAATAGAGATGTTGAAAAATCCTAGAACCGGGTACCTAGAAGGTGTTTCGACACGGATCTATCGCGACAATGAGTTCATTAGAATGAGACGAAAGTATCAGCTTCTATTTTAAAACTACATATGGCCATATTGGCCCGTGCAATCATGGCAAGTAGCTGACCTCGACTCGCAGCTGACCTGACCAGCTCGTAGAGACCGATAAAGTCCCGTCTCTTCGTACCTGCGAATTGTAGTTTAGCAAGTACTCGCACGCGAACGCTATAAGTAACATTTCACGTATTATATCTATCTTGAGAATTCCTTTCTCCGATCAACCGTTCTAGAATTTTATCACCGGGACTCTAGCGTGTCTTTCACCGCAGCTCTATGTATCTGTAATACAGATTACGTCGCAGAATCTGAACTATTGCATACTTTCCTGAACAGGCGTAAATATTGCGAACAAAGATCGAGAATAGGTGTTTTTTTTTTTTCAAAACTGCGAGTTTTGGGGAAAAGTATAAAGATCGTTAGAAAGCTTCTTTTCTTTCCCAATGTTTCATATATGGCTTATGAAAAATTGTCTAGGAGGCTGAGTAGCCGATCTATGAAAGCAATGATCGGTGCGTGGGGAGTATACGGAAGGTTTCAGCTCCGATCAAAGCCTCGGCAATAGATATAAACTAACGGTTTATACGCAAAGCGAGAGGTAATTGTTTAGCCGTTTTGAGAACTCGTTTACGTGACTTATTGTTGGCCCCGTAATCTTTCCAGCTGAAAGCCACAGAGTTCTTAGCGAATGCTATCTCTCGCAGAGATATACTGCAGCGGAGAACAATTTGTGGAGGCCGCAGTTCTGTCCTGGGACAAGTCCCACACCGTCTAAACGTTCATTTACAAAGCGTGGTTTTCATCAGTTGAAATTTTTATAAATAGTGATAAGTTGAATTTCCTCGATCGGCTACATTCTCCAAGTGTTTATACGCGATGCTGATCGGCTGAGGAACAAGTACATTGATGCAAGGTGTACTAAGCATGTCCGGGTGAATCTTTCACGGCTCTTATCTTCGCGGATTTAAGAGATAGGAGAAAGTAGAAGAGGAGAAAGACGAGTGGTATCGTATCTGGCATGACGAGATGGGATTAGTTTTTTTTTCAATGCATCACTGCATCCGAAAAGTGCATATCTTTACATATTTTTTTTTTTTTTGGTATGCAGAGGTAACAAATTTCGAAAACTCAATTGATTTTCGAGGAACAAATTGTTTGTCTTTCGAACCGTAAGACCGAATATGTAGAACGTGATGGGACGAATCATGTGATACTAAATTTGATATGAAAATTTCTGAATCAATAAGTTTTCAGATAAAATAAATGTCTTTCTGCGCTCTCACATCTTTGAAATCTTGATGAAAATCGCGTTATGAAAAGATGAAATTATATACTAGACCGCTAGCTCTTGGGAATCGTTAGAAAGTTTGAGCTAAACAGTAAAGTAGTTTGAGATGCGTGGGATTGTTCGATAAAACTGGATAAACTAAACTGGCGATTTTGGTTTCGGAGCAATAAATACACGAGTTTAAGAATAAGACTCGCGCGATGATTTTTCGAAGTACAGTTATAAATTTCAAGGGGGCCGGGGTGAAGTTCCGGATTTAAGAAGTTGCAAACGGTAAAAGTTCTGCATTTGTTTAACAATAAGACGAGTTCGGATTTTCAGAAGCTCACATCACGCTCTTTGTCCTTTTTTATTTTCTTCTATCTCATACAGTTGCGAAAATATCCGCAGTTTTACAAAAGAGACTCGTACACGCGTCCCATCTACACTCTGCAGTACACAAATGACTCATGAAGATATCAAAAAATATTCTATCACATACGTCACAAACGTATATCTATTCCGCATGTGCAAACTGTCATTTTACTGAAATTTATTATCGCTGCTAATATTATTGCTGTTATTCTTATCCCGACTAGCAAGTCAATATCGCTTTTACACATACACATAGATCAGCCACGAGTGATTCCGATCCTTGATGTAAATTATTGTTTAATTATTCTAAAGTGCTATTCGAGAAAAAAACAAAGAGAGACAAATGCCTTTTACGTAATTGTCTATCCAAAAATAAAATCTAGTACAAGGCGAAGTGTTCGTTAAAATTCGTTGAAAAAAAATGTTTCCTGCCGATATGAACGAATTATTAATCAAATTTCCAACCCAGAATAAATCCGCAGAATTTGCATTCGCTCTTACGACATGATTGGATGCAATATAATGACGGAAAATCGTGGGAAAATTCGCTAATAACGAATTCGCTAACGAGATATGATATTAATTAATTCGACGATGATATCGCGGCTATAAATTGGCAATAACGATGCACATACGTATGTCGCAACGCGCGGCTTCCCCTTTCAAAACAATTTCTTTGCATTGAAAACATTAAAAAGTACATCGTAAGTATATATCCAGACACCTTGAATGGCTTCACGGTTCTACTGTCGGTTGGTATAAGGTATTGTCCGAGGTATCGGCTATACTTGTCTGACTAGCACAGCGAACGTTGGCCTTGCGTTAAACTGTAATATCATTTTACAATTTACCAACTTCTCGTATCGACGGATGAGGATTGTGGTTAACTTTGTATCAGATTAGATTATTCGCGGAAAACTTGACTCGCGATATTCCGCGCGAAATTTGATAAACTTTTCTCGCTCCCTGTTCCTCTGTCACCATTTCCAAGATTCGAGTATAATCAGGGGAGACCGAGGCAAAGTGGACGATTCAGCAGGAAATTGATACGAATTTTGTTGAAAGAAAAAAATAGGTTTTAGAAGAAAAGAAGATTTTTGACTAAAAAATGAAAATTCTCGGCTGAGCTTTGTCCCACTTTGTCCCAGTCTCCCCTATATCTACGATCAGGTGCTAATTTGATCGTTAGAATTTGCGAATTGTTATTATTCTCGTTGCGTTTCATGACCAGAACATATAATTTGTTTATAATTAATTCATGAATGGATTAAGGAATAGATAAAGACAAAAATAGCAATGCGAGCTGTATTAAGAAAAGGAATTTGTTGTGAACAAAATTCAAGCCTTGCAGTTTTTTTCTCGCGATTGTTAATTAGAATGTATAGACTGCCATCTTCGAATTCTTATTTCATATTGTCTTATTTGGCGATTTGTATATTAATTAAAATAGAAAAAAAAAGGAAAAAAAAAGGACGTGAGGCGAAAGGCCTAGGATAACCGTCATTTTTAGAATTATTCTATTTTTACAGATGAGCTGTTTCATCGATCAAGTTTTGAATTTTTAATCGAGGAACTTGCCAAGCCGTCGATTAGATGCTGAAATTCTATACCCCACTCACCACGGTTTCAAAAAAGAGATTCGAATTTTTGGAGAAACCGATCTGCTCGATCTTTTTTTTCCGCGATCTAGTTCATCTCGCGATAATTATCATTTATTTCGCGTTCGCTCAATGGTCATTCAAATTCGGAACGATTTTTAAACCAAGAGATAGGAAAATCGTTATTCTTACACAGAAATTGATGACTGCGCTGCCTTATCACTGAATTGCACATCCCGTAATAGGATTATCGCAAATTGATAATCTTTTCGCAAAAATCGAAGTCGTTTTTGTAAAACTAGCGTTGAATGGCTACGAATGGTTTCATCTCCCTGATTTGACTACCCGTTAATAGTTACTAGGTTTTTTCTTATAGGTAAGCATAGTAAGGGTACAATATTAAATCTCTATTACGTTATAATAGGTTTACATATATTTTTTCAGCATGAGAACTTGTATCTTGCATAGTCACTTGTTACCTTGCCTTGTAATCTTCTGTGACATGGTTATTCCTGTGCTATTCTTTATCACAATTGTAGGAATTGCTTCTCTGACCTTCCGGTTTATCCCCATAATGCTCATACCTTGGAAATCTCACGTATATTGTAATAAAAATGAACGGAATATACCCCGAATCTTGAATTCTTGGTGAATAATTAATCTACCGAAAATACCTCGATATAAGCTTTGCCTAATTTTTCGTCGCAGCTTTTGACAAAAGATAGAAAAAACTTTTTGCATTACAAATTTCTCTTCATTTTTTATGATCGATTGCAAATTTAACAATGAAGAAAATGAATGTTCAGATTGTTACTATTTTCTTAAATGAAACTTATCTTTTGCTGTTGCAATTATTATTTATCATGTGTCGCGAAAATAAAAGCAAGTAATACAAGTATACATATGTTACGCAATTAAATAACATTACGTAAATTTAACAATATATAATACACGTTGTGACACATCGAAAGGTTTCGTACCTCCATATCTACACCTGAAATAAAATTCACCGCAAGTATGTCAGCTGTCAAGACCACAGTGTAGGTATGCAAAGGTTACGTGATAAGGTCAGGGGCCGCAACCCCTGGGTCATTCTTATTATTTGTAACTATGAGGTGAAAACCAGCGAGGACTGTTGGCAAATCAATTAGCGGACTGTCTATCGGGTGCAAATCGATTTATTATTTAAGGACATTCGCGGGATGCACAGGATTTCATGTTTTTCAATCGATTTTATCTCAACACCCTTACAGAAAAAAAAAAGATTGATTTTATTGCCTTGAAAGGGAAAAAACGTTTTTAGAACATTACTAGAAATCTCAGGATAATTAATCCTTCGAGTACAAACGGGATCGTTCTGACCCTACAATTTTTTCAATTTGCTTAGCGTGGCTTCAAATTCCAGCCCGTTTTTGAATGACTAAAACTTGCATTTTCAAAAATCTAACTGTGCGACTTCAAAGCTGAATAAACTCGCCACAAAAACCCTCTGAACATATTTTCAAAAAAAGTGCACAGTTTTCGAGATATTTTGAATCGAAAATCGCTTGGGGTTTATTTGAGCCCACGCGTGCACTTCGAGTTCGTTGCGAAGGGTTAGAGAAAAACTATGATTTTTACAGGATTTCATGGGTTTTCAGGACTGGTATAAACACCCTGAATTCAGCTAATCACCTAAGCTACAACTCCTGTGAAATATTTTATCTACAAAATAAGTAAATCATGGAAAACACAAAAAATGAACTAATTTTATCCATAATCGAGGTTGAAAAAACGGCTACAACTGATTGACTATGGTATTAAAATCGATCAATACGCATTGGCACGGTATTTGATCGATTATAGAGGAGATTAGAAAATCATGCGGCTATCATGGGAATCGATTAGACCGAACAAAATCGACGTTCATGTACTTCGAACGACAGAGATGCAGATATTTAACAATGCCTAGGTTCAACTTATTCTCAATCGTAAAAATTGAAACAGATAATTGAATTTTAACGCTCTGACAGTTTTTGGACATTTTTTACCTCACAAAGCACCTGTAGCTATACACCTGCGATCGCAATTGTTAAATGTATGAATTTGTGTGTACAGTGTGTACGTTCATACGCGCAAATATTTGAAATGATTATATCCTTATCGAAAATTCATTTGTTTGTTTACCAAGTTATAGGTGTACGTGCGTCTTGTTCAGGTTCGTTGGAGACAATGAGACGACACACCTTGGAACTACCCAATTTATGTGACTATACGACAAACCGCTTGACTGGCGTGTAACGGTACGTGACGTCATCTTCTCTATTTATTATGCAAACCGAGTTCAATTTGAACTCTAGAAAATCACATAGTGTAGGATAGGTATATGTATGTATGTACTACGTGATTCCGAAAGATATACCGTTTTTCGCAAAAAAAATTTTTTCTTTCCTTTATACGAGAAGAGCGAAGCAGGCAATATTACAGTGCGAAATTTCGGAGTATTATAAAAACTTCTTATAGTCTTTCGAAAATGCGAGATTGTCCAGTGACAATTATCTAATTAACCTCTGATAATAACTGTGAAATAATTAGCAGGAAGTAGAAAGTTAGTAAAAAAAAGTAAAAATTACAAAATAAGAGCTGTTTTCAAGTCTTAAAACTAACAGATAATTTTCTTGCATATATGTAAGAATTAACCGACGATTTTCTATTTCATTTTTATATAATAACGTACTTTGTTGATACAAATTACAAAATTTCTGAGTCTCAAGAGAGAGAGAAAGAGAGAAGAAAAAAAAGAAACTATAGGAGTCGAATGTGTTAATTTCTGATCTAAAGTAAAAGTGTTAGGTTCGGTATAGATATAAGTATACAACCAACTATATTTCTCGTTCCCACGATAAGATTAGATCTCATCCGCGAAGTGTTGGAGCAAAATATACCTAATCGACAGTATATACCTGTAATAGACGTATTTTGCTTCGTTTTAGAAAACTGCGTAATGATTTTAGTGAAAGAAACTAATTTTGGGAAACCTATATGCCGCCACCGTTTAGTGGAATAGACTGATGAGTGTAAGATTGAATTATTCTAATTGTCTAGAGTTTATTTCCACAGCACCTAAGTATGCGATTGTTATAGCCGACTTGAATCTTTTATCTGTATGGTATTACAAGCACTTTCTAGCCGCTGCTAGAGATTCGCTGATTATTTGTATGGACAATAGCTTTACGCTGATTGTGAGAATTTCAAGTACACATATACCTCTCTAGATATACAAATAAATTAACCTTTCTTCAATCACAGGGGCATAAACATATCTCAGCTAACTAAACAATGAGTGGAAATATTTATTCTCCCCTAGACAATAAGAGAAAAGAAATGTAATCTTTTTGTATCGCAATTAAAAGATGCGGGATTTAGGAATTTCTTTTTGTTTTTTCATTTTAACACGGTGATTAGATTTTGTAGTCACAACTTTATTATATGTTTAGACGTTTGACTAAAATTCAAATCGAAGCTACGTTTGATTGAATTATTACACCGAACCCGCAATCTTCTTTGCAACTGTATTTGTTCATTTAATTTTTTTTCCAACGACGGGTGATTATTATTGTGAGAAATGAGCTAAACTGCACCACGAATTGGTGAGTGAAATAAAACGATATTATTTTTGTTATTTTGACGAGAAACTGATGCTTTCTCCGCATATAATACCTAAACCATAATCATCGAGCTTTCGCCAGAGAGATTAATCGTGAGTATGGATACAGCGGGTGTCGTCAACAGGCTACTTTACCTAGAATTCCGTTTTATACATAATTATAATCGCAATTCAAATATTTTGGTAATAAAAAATCTCATCCGTACTACAGAGAGCCTTACGATTTTTTTAAAAGTTAATACCTGTACCTGTTCAATCAAGGGAGAAATTTCTATTACTTGAGAATACGAGACGAAGAAACCTCGCGGTCTTATTAGATGATCATTTTTTAAGGAGGTATTAAATTTCGATTATTATTCTCACCTGACGTCTTTTGTCAATATATTCATATAGCTCTCGAGTCTTATAAGATTAGTTGTCCACACATATTTGAAGAATCGCTTGCAAAATTAATTTCATAAAGTCTCATACGTCTCTCTTAACTTTCCTATACCTATTTAGTAGCAAGATGAATCACTTTCACAGGTATTCAATCCCCAAATGAATTGATGAACGATACACGATGTTATAACCGATAAACATAGGCACATCCCGTTAGCGAATGATTCGCACGTTGTTAAATTGATCAATTTTTCTTATTAGCGGAATATTTATTGAATACATACATATATATACATTGTGCGCTAATTATTACCAGAGAGTAGATTATCGTTTGGGAATGATTCTCAAGCTTTCTATACGCTGTATGAACATAGATAGACAGGTACACGCATATACATACATGTGCGTATATAGCGTTATACTGACATATAATTCACAGTAATTACAATCTCTGACGAACGCGTGTCTCTAGTGGCGAAGTTTAACTACGAAATTCCCACGGTATAGTGTCTTCGACGTATACTCCGCTCTTTTCAGTAATTATGAATAAATTCATATCAAATTTAATCCAGCATTTTGGTTTTTCAATTAATACCAATAATGATTCCTTATCGATTGACTATGACTTAAGAATAAAACAACGGATCGAAATCAAACGCTTTCTCTGTTATTTCTGTACGAAAAGTGTACATCGAGTGACCTAGTACCGTTTCATAGAAAGTAAAAAAAAGCTTAAAATTCCGAAAGCTCAAGAAATCTCAGGGCCAATGAGCAGTCAAATTAATCGTCTTGAGATTTACTTTCTGGAAAAAAAAGTTTAAAAATCCTATCGATTATTTATCTGACATCATCGAAGTTATCGATTGAAGTAGTTAAAATGTGTTTCCGTAAGAAGGTCTCGATTAGAATGAACTATTTTTTGTTCTCACATCTTGAGAAATGAACCGAAACTTTCGGATTTTTGAGCCTCCGGGGGTCTGGATTTTCGGAGTCTTCAGCTGTCTGCATTCCGACTTTACGGACTTTCAATCTTTTAAGCTTCAACATTTTTGAAAATTCGTAAGTGTCTCAAACGAATTCGGGATTCTGACCGCTCGGATCTTTTACCCGACCCCAGAAGTATAACTACGTCTTTTGTGTCACCAAATCTCACTTTCTAAGATCAAATGCTAGCTTATCGCGTGCTGTAAACAGGCTATATCAAACACGCACATGGTTGTATCTGTATATTTCGACCGGTAGAATATATGAGACCCTTGAATGATACCCTTTCGAATTTTTTCTGATATTTGACTAAAATTCATTCTCGTGAGAACTTATCTATAGGCTCTCTTCGACTATAGACAACCAACTATAAGCGTGACCCTGCGATTATCTTAATAAATTCAGGACCAGCATTTTATACAGTCACGGTTTGGTGAATAGCGTTTATATAATTCATTAAGTATTTTTCACGGTGAGTACCCTGGAGCAGCATGAACTGTTACCTTTCTTTTTTTTTATTTTCTTCTTCCTTTCTTCCTTTTTTTTCTCTATGATTATTCACGGTCATTAGATCGTCAATTAAATCTCATCGCTATGTATACGTATACACACATACCTATACTATTGTATGATACATCACTAACAATAAGTATTGCATACATCAACTGTGATTGATTAGTCGCAATTAATTTCTTCTAATTTAAACCTGACTTCAAAATATACCCACGTTTATTCAATTATATATATTTTCATTCATGCAAATATATAGCGATTTATTATTCAAGAAGTGTTAATATCTTATCGCTACGTCTACCTGCAACTGATAATGAATGTGTCAATCCATGGCGTATGATAAGATGCGCTTAAAAGTTCTAGATTCATCATGAGTCACACGATCTAAATTCACACACGCATCTAGGTGAGATTGAGAATAAAATTGATAATGGGAAATGGTTTTTTTATATTATAGGAATGTCTAAAAAATTTATCCTTCTTTTTATAGAAAAACTTTCGCTTGAAAACTGACGAAAACGAATTCTGTTTCTTGAGAAAAAAAAAGGCGATGTGTTGGATTAATCTAGTATCGTTCTTTTTCTTTTTCTTTTTTTCCAAAGAATTTCTTCACCTCGAACAATATTTTGTTTTAGCCAATCGAGCCGATTTATTCGTTAAACGATTGATTAGTTGAAATAAATATTCATTTGATTTAAGTTAAGAAAATAAAGAAATAATTACTTTGAATGTTGGTTTGACTGTGTGGCAATGCAAGAATTTTTTTGAAGAATTGAACAGATTTTTTCCCCGACTACTGGTTAACAACGATAAAAATGAAAGAATAAATAAATAAAAACAGTATAATTTTATAAATATTATATAAGACTAGCGTTTCGCCTCTGATTCTCAAGAAAGCTTCATTCCATTTTGGTATCGCGAAAATCCTATTTATTAGAAGGAAAATTGGTCTACATTATCCGTTTAAAATCCCGTTTATCACGGCTGTGTAGATTCTCATCCACCGCACCTTTGAGATCAGGGAATTAATTATAGCACGCTGGTTACGGGCAAATAAAATTACCGTATAATTATAATAAAATAATATATTCCAGAGCTGTTTATATTTTGGGTTCAAGTAGGTATGTTGGTGTATATAAGTATACCGAATAAATAATGTATTCAAATTTACTCGAGCGTGGAATAGTGTAACATACACTACCGCAATATTACTGCAGTAATTTATTACGAGGATAGAAATTTAAAACAGTTTCATTTTCTTACTCTCAGACGTGCGTAACACTTAAGATATAATAATTTCAATTTCTTTTTTGCTTTTAATTCAAGTATAACTTTCGATTTTATTTTATTTCAGTCAAAATTCGGAGCAGATATAGCTGCATATCGCGAAATTTGAGAACAAAAAGGGGAATTTTTTTTTTCAAATATGACAATTTATTATCATCGATTCACGCGAGATATAATTGAATCTCGACTATTGATAATTGCGTGAAAAATAAACAAACAAACGAAGCGAATTATTTCGAATAAAGTTTGGATAAATCTGGGTTTGCTACGAAATAGGCTCAGTCGCTCAAGTAGAGATCGATAGTCTCGCTAGTTCCGCCACCCCCGCCACACCCCGAAGCGACTCAACCCTCGTCGGAAAAACGCGTGGGGGGTAGATCGAGGTCAAGTTTTCAACCTATAGTATATATTCGAGTCGTTCCCCCCTAGGTATCTTTAATTCGCATGCTCCAGGTCGAAACGTTTGCTTGTGATTATCATTCGTATGGACGAATACGCGTTATCGATATAAATTGGTATTTAAAATATCATAGGTTTGAGATATGAATAAATTTTATCGGGCCAGCTCGATCGCTTCGAAACGCAATAAATTTTCAAAAGTTTCTATAAGGATCGCTTTATCCGCGCCGGATCACTTCCCGAAGAACTAATCCGGCGTCGTTTTAACGACATCAATTTCCGCATACCGTCGAAAGTAAATGAGCTAAAACCGAGAGTTATCATGTTATTATACAGCCTTTCAAAACTGTCGGTTTTTATTATTTTTCTCGTTAACTCTGAACACACAGTTTAGGATTATGTGTCGAAGCGTGACATCCTGAAGTCTGAACGGTATTTCGTGCGATGAGGAAGAAAGAAAAAAAGAAGAAAGATAAATAAATAAAAGGGAATGTATGCCCGAGAATCTTGGCTGTTCGTACAGCGAATAAGCCAGGACCGAGAGTTATTATAGAGCCTTTGAAATTCTGTCGATATTTTCGTTTTTTTCGCTAACGCTGAACACGTACTGTTTAAGATATCTATTGAAGCGTGACTCCTTGGAGTCTAAACGAAAAAACAGAATGTATGACCAGCGGGTTTATTGGTCAGAGAGAATCCGAGCTATTCGTGAATCACCTGAGATAATATTTCCTCGATTGAAATAGGAGATATTATTTTATCAGGATGAAATGCGTGAGAGAATTTTACCCGACTGACACAATTATTTACGGCGAATCAATACCGTTCCCTTCAAACTAGCATCGAACAATAGGAATGTCTGAACGTGTGTTATATCTCCGTTGAGTGAATGCTAGTCGCCTGTCGAACATCGGCGGCTAATTCACGAATTCGAAATTTGTTTTTATCCGTTCTTTACAGTCACTGAGGTCTTTCGAACTACTAAAAACCGAGGAACGAGTCAATCGATCGTCTTGACTCGTAGTTCATCATTTTCTAGACCGATATCAAGCTCGGAAAAACGTTTTGTTGATCGTTTAAAACGCGCTGGGGATACAGAAATGAGCTTTTTATCGGAGAATGTATTATCAGGTTCTCACCTACCTTCACATATAGTTCCCTCGTTGTCATCGTAGTAGTATTACAGAATTTGACGCCAGATTAAACTTTTCACAGGTGGTCGTTACGAATTTAAACAACAGATACTGGCGATCACTACTTGCCAGGCACACAGCTGGCTCCTGGCTGGCTCGCTTACTATCGGTTAAGATTGTGCGCTCCCACCTATCCCCCACCTTGCGCAAGGTAAACCGCAGCCGCAGAGCGACAGGTGTCGCGATCTGGTTTTCTACCGATGAAACAAAACGCATTGTTATCAGCCGGCACGAAAACGGTCTGTGTAATAAATTTATAAAATGCGTTATACCAGCAGCGAGAAGCGTTGTTTAAAGGCTGTTGTTTTATCCGTAACTATTTTACCCTAGATAAATGGTTCGCACTCAGAGAAATGCAGGGATCTGTAATATCAATTTTCTTGATAATTTGAAAAACCAGGGAATAGAAATAAGAATTAGAACGCTTTAGACGAATCTGAAAGTACAAAGAAAAAAATATAGATAATATAGTTTTTTTTTAAGGACTGTTTTATGACTGGATTACACAGAATTTTTTGATCTACTTGGAAAATTACTAATGTCCGGACTATTTTAGAATTCGTTAGTTTCCTTGATCAAATTTTACGAAAAAATATCAGAGAACCACTGTTACAGCTAATGCCTATACCTATGTTTGTAACAATTAAATAAAAAGAATGTAATTGTGCATTGAATTGAAGTATATTGCATTTGCCTTATCGAAATGTCATTCATTAACCTCATCCAGTTCCTTGTAGCAGTAATTATCTGATTATCCAAGCAATAATGATAAGAAAATAACGAAGTGGTATATGTTTAACAATAAAATAAGCTTTCAAATATAATCCGCGAAAGATTGAAGCTGTGGTAAATTCATTGAAATATTATCTCCGAAAATGGCTTTTTTCCAACTGGTCTTAAAAGCCAGGAAGCTTGAAAAAGTGAGATTGATGTACCAAGACGAGAAGATGAGATCTATCGAAGTATCTAAGGGCGCCAAGATCCATTACACCCTTTTCCAAAAGATACGATACAAGAAAATACTGTAGGTTTTCTGTTTCTGTGAACCATTGTAGAGTCGGGGAAATCTTCACGTTTTATTCAATTAGCAGATATAATTACCAAAAATTTTATCGAGTTCCGAATAATCTTGGAAAAAGTAAAATTTCCGATAAATTTTCGGTTCCAGACTGAAAATGAAATTCAAAAAGTGGCTTAATAAGGTAACGTCCTGTCCAGAGGATTCTTGGTTTCACGAAAAAGCGGTCTTACTCCGTACAGACGAGACTTTTGAAAATTACATTCTAAAAAGTGTGATTGGCTTTTGCGGAGGCATATTTCTCACCTACTTGTTCTTCATGTTCTTCGTATTTCAATTAAACTTCACCCTGTCGTCGGCAACTTTGCTCTGTTCATTTTTCGGAATTATCCTGACCCTTGGATTGGCCTTTTCCTACCGCGTCAGGTATGTCTTTTTTCTACAAGTTTTACTCTCCTTTCATTCGATCCATCAATGATCAAGATCAATTTTCGAACCCTCCTTCGCAGATGCGTCGTATTTTTATTACTGCCACAATTCTTCTCGAAGCGTGGACGCCAAGCCCTGATGGCATATGCATTCATCTTGGCGTTAACTGGTCCAGCAAAGAACACTCTTCACAATATGGGCGTATTGTCAGAATCGTTGGCTTGCGGACAAGTAAATGATGAACATATTGTACACTTCATTACCGCAGGCTTTTGAAAATTTTTATATCTCGATTGTAACTTCATCAGGAACAACTGAAAGCTGCTGTTAGAGCCATCGTAGATCTAATCAAACAACCTTTCTACGCTCTAAGAGATTCCCTAGCAAAAGTTATGAAGTCTATACGAGTAGTAGTGAAGAAAATTAAAGAGGCTTTGTTAGCTATAAAGAGAATCGTTCTGAGCATACGTGAGTTTAATTGCTACGAATTCATGTAACCGGTTGTTCAAAAAGCTCTGCCAAAATGAGCGTGTAAGGCTCAAACTAAACTCCAATTATTCGATTCCAGTAAAAGTGTTCAAAGCCGTATTTCAATGGCTCGGTAGCATAATGAACATTTGTAACAAAAAACTGGGCACACCCTTCGACAGATGCCAAAAGGTGTTTGACGGGGCTGTGGCAGACTGCAAGGCCTCACTTGGGCCTCTTTTTGGAGGCATCTGCAACCTGGCCTACGTGGTCAGTCTGTTGTGCTGGGTGGTTAAGCCCTTTGATCTCATCTGCATGCTGGTATCTTTTATTACAAACAGCATCGTGGGCGTTGTAGAAAAAAGTACTTTGTTTTTGGAACACGATGTATATATACTATAATATCTGTAATGGTATACCGTAAAAAATGTTTAATTTTGAAGCCGAGAGCGATCCGAGTGAGAACTTTCCCTTACTATGATAACTAATTCTTTATACAGAGATAAAGAAATTTGCGAAGCATGTGAAAGCCATGTTTTATGTAAAAGTGAAGTTTTCGCACTCCTTTCACTTCGAAACAAACCAGAGTAAAAGTCTCGAGGAAGTAGCAACCGGAATTGTAACTGAGATAAGATCTCGAACAGACAAATTCCTCACTGTATTCGATTGGATGAGTTTTGCAACCAGTTTCTTCTTCATGTTTATGATGCTGAGGTAACAAGATAACGAGAAACTAGAATTCTATTCAATTAGCATTGCAAAATTAAGAAAAATCCAAAAAACAAATCTTCCACGCTTTCGGATTTGCATCACTGTGATGATTTCATAACGTGTTTATTTTGCTATAACAAGGTCAATTTTACGAGATAACAAGTAACTGCCACATGGATTCATACATATTCGTTTCAGAGTGATACACTATCGTCATAAGTGGCTGACGAGTGAGAGATTTGACAATCGTTATCTTACGAATGATCTGCGAGAAATTGATTTGCGGAGAGCTAGGCTAGACAAAGAGACAGTCCTGCCCCTGAACCCAAGAGAAAGGAACAAGTACATTCCTCTGACATCTATTACCCTGATCAAAGCTGAAAAGATCAAACTTACCAAGACCGCGGTTTTTTTATGGCTCACGACGTTCAAACTCGGGATTCACATGATGGCAGATTACAGCTTGTACTGGATGCTGAGCACAATAAGATATCATGGACGCTTCGAATCCAAGGTATATGAACGCGTACACATACACACATCATAAATCAACAGATAATTACGGTCTCCTTCCATTTGTCCATCATTTTTCTTCAACAAACTTCAATTTGGATAACACCTCAGGTTGAGACGCCGAATTCTGTCGGAGTGTACGTCAGTGGGAATGGTTTTCTGGCCGATTTGTATCGAAGCATTGTGAAAGCTTTTTCACCGCTAGGAACTGAAGTAGCTATGGATACCATGCCATGTTTGCCAGACCCGATTCCCCCTGATCTTGATAGATACACGCAAATTATCTCGTTGATTGTTTTCTGCTGGATTATGGCTATTTTTGAACCTTATGGTCTAAGACTGAGGCACGTAGTGATGTGCTACTATCATCCAGATCGCGCTAGGCAAAGGGCGGTGTGGCTGTACAACCACATCATCAGGTACGATCAATCCTGAACACCATACATTCATTCATCATCTGCCAATTAACATATGAGCTTTTCTCATAAAAATTTGACTGTTACGTTTCAGGTCACGCGGTAGTTTCCTAAAATTTGCCAGGCGACAGTTGCGGAGAAAATTCTCAAAGTCTGATAAAAAAGACTCCACCGAAAAAGTCACATTGAAAGAGCGGCTGGTAGCTGTCTGTCCAATTTTGCGCCATTGTTTCGGAGCTGACAAACGTATGTGTGTTTTGTGCGGAGCCATTGAACGCGAGAGTCAGCCACCGTTGATAAAGTGTCCAAAGCCAGGCTGCACGGGTTTATTCTGTGTGCAGTGTTTTTCGGATTTACAAAACTTGTGCACAATTTGCTTGGAGCCGATCGACTATGGTGATTTGTCCGATATGAGCGAGGAAAGGTGAGCTGATACAGCGAAGTACGTTCTCGAGTCGGAAACGAGTGGTCAGTCATTTATTGTTCATTCTTTTGGCATAGAGATTCTTCGGATGGGCAGGTACCTCTGCCTTGTGGCCAGAAACGAAAAGATAAGTTGAGAGAGGAAGCTTTGAAGGAAGAAGAAATAAAGGCTGAGAAAGATGTGGTAGAGGAGGAGGAGCAGGAAGTAGAAGAAGAGGCAGAGGAGCAAGAAGAAGAAGAAGAAGAAGAAGAAGAGGAGGAGGAGGAGGAGGAAGCTGAGGAAGAAGAAGGTCTTTTGGACGAATGCGACGAGGAAGAAGAGGATGATGATGACGACGATGAAGACGAATGTTGTGATGAGAAAGGCTCGATGGAAGGGGCAGTAGAGGAAGAAGACGACGAGTCAGAAAGCTGTTGTTCTTCCTCGACTGTTTATAGTTATTGTAATGTTCTCTCAATTTGATTTCAAATTAAATTTCTGCTTGTGATTTCATTCATCGTTGGCATGCTTCACTTTCCTACAAAGCCTATCAGGACGAATCACCAGGAGAGGTTGATGTCACGCAACAACGAGTCCCGTATAAAGATGTCGAAGCACAAAAAATCAGGGATGATGTGACAATCCAGGTATTAAGCTAAAACATTTATTTTCTTTTTATACCAGAAGAGCCTGATGTTATACGATTCTAATTTACGACCATAGGTTTTCAACGAGCCATTGACCGAAGAGGAGAGTACAGGAAGTGAAGATTCGCGAGATCAGAGACCGAGACGAGATCTGAAGCAAAGAAGAGCTCGTGAAAAGGCTGATCAGGAAAAGTCAACGGAATCTCCATACGATGATCAGTCGTCATCAGCTTCTATAGCAGATACCGAATCCTTATCAACCGAAGAGATCGACGACGAGGAAGTTTGTCAAGAAGAAATCAGCGAAGGATACGAAGAGGAAAAATTACTGTGTAAAAAAAGAAAGAAAGAGAGCAAAAAACGCGATCGAATGAGGAAAATTGTTGCCATTTTATCGAAACCATTCTCCAAGAAAAAAGTGAGTCTATCTGCAATATTCAACACCCTACACCTTTGATCATTGCTACATTTTTTAGATATAAGCAGAACTCCGGAATGATTGAGGAATTGTTTGCTGAATCTTTGTACAATTTCTAACCATAAATGAAATTTTGTGACCGGTTAAAATTTCCCCTGCTAGTCGGAAGAGTTTTAGACATTGACTCACAGCGTAGCGTCTGATTAGATCGATGAAATATGTTTGGTAATGGGATTTGCAGTGCGATCGCCGTTGTCCTAAACGGGGAATCCATAAGAAAAGATCATCTTTCTTCGATAAAATTGTGAACATGGTCCAGACGAAGCCACAGGATAATGCCAAGTGTCCAAGGAGAGCTTACAGGTGCCTAAGGAAGGCTCAAGTGAATACCAAATCGTGTAGTTTGCTTGAATCTTCGTCTTCAGATTCTGACGAAGTTGAAAAAACTGCTGAATCTTCTGCAAAGCGTAAATTATCGAGTCCTCACGATTTGGTGGAGTTGCTGAGCCCTCGAAAGCACTCGCCAATGTTAAGTGACGTGAATTTACCCTACATCAATCGTATGCAAGAGATTCAACATTTGGAAGACTCGATCTCATCAGGAGATAACGTCTATTCAAAAAATTACGATTCTCATCGTGGAAGACGTAAAAAACTTAATACAAAAACTTGCAGAAGACGTAGGGCAAGTGAAAGAGAAGAAACTATCCCCAAATACCCGCATGAAAAAAAATTTGAGACGATAAAGCTGCCGAGGTAATCTATAGAATTTAATATGAATCCTTCTCAGTAGCATCCCGGGTAACAATTTCACCTGGCAACGACGACCAATCCATGTCACATGGTTTTGATCTGGCAGTTAGGTGGCAAAATATGGTAATGTACGAGGGGTTGATCACTTCGGAAAATTTGGTACGGATTTCATGGGATTTAGGAAGATTTCATAGGATTTTACAGATTTTGTGGAACTTCACTTCTATCAAGCTATATTAGACTTCAAGAGTGATTGACCCTTCGAATACTCATCATCAGATGAAACATGAGTAACATTTATTGTGTTTAGATACTTAAAGCCAGCGATCGAAGAAACAAAATACAATGAAATCAACGAGCGGGAAATATATGGAACGCCAAGAAGTGATAAGGAAAAAGAAGGCATGAACAAGCTCAGTGATACCAAGTCATCGTCAAGTGCATCAAGTGTGAATAACACGTGGAATATAAGAAGTGGCGACGACGGATGGGTGAGCAAAATGATTTAGGATCATAAGAAACACGCGAAACTTGATAAAATAATCAATCAAATTTTTATTTAACTTTTAGGACCTCTGTCTATGTTCGAGAGGCTCTTCTCTCTCCAGCTTACAACCAGATCCTTCTCAAAATCCGAATAATAAGTACGAGCTAGAAATGAGTACAATCGAGGAAGGTAGCGACGAATTTTCTCTCAGTTCTCTGCTCGAGGAAGAATCTTTCCAAACCGAAAGTGCAGACGAGGTCGTAGACGTGACTGGAGTATCCGGTACGACGTCAGGACTGAATTCGAATGAGAAAAACGAGTGTGAGAGATTAGGAATTGTTCTGAATTAACTTTACTCCCTCTCCAAGGTTTGTGGGATTAATGAAGAGACTGATAACTCTTTGTCTCTTATTTTATAGACACAGGAAAGAAGAGTATCAAACGATTGGTTACTCATGACAAGGATAGTACAGGTGAAGAAGCACGGCCTTATGGATGGGGATCTAAAAAAGCAAGGCAGGAAGTAAACGCCTCAATTTCTGAAGAGAAAGTGCAAAATATAGCGGCAAAGATTAAACCGAAGAGGCATGAGGGCGAGAGGAACGAATCAATTGCTTTAGCTGGGCCAACGCGAATTTCTGACGGAACAGGAGAAGAAGTAGAAAATACTGACGAAGTTGATACGCAGATACATCAGAAGAGGAAAAGACGTCAGAGAATTGATCGCAGTGGTGAACCACCCAGCGAAAAAAGACGAAGAAAACGAGTACTGGAAGATTCAAGTGAGGGTTTAAAGCGAGGAGTTCTGCAGCTTAGAGAGGAGCCTGAAGAGGTGGAAGAAAAACAGTACGAAATCGAAAATAAAATTGAAAGTGATAACAAGAGAAAGAAGACAAGGGGATCGAAGGAGATAACCAAGAAAGAAAAATTCGGTAACATACCAAAGGTTTTTGACTTTACCGGCGAGAAGATCGGACCCCAAGATGCACCCGTTTCGAAATTGAAAGATGACAAGGAAACTGCACCACCTAAGACCACAGCACGTAAAGTTCAGACAGATTTCGTAGATTTTGAAAAGAAACTGGGTAAATCCAGGACCCTAAGTCCCGAGAAACTCGAAGCTGATACAAGCGACACCGAAATGTCAACGGAGGCTGAAGAATCTGGAGAATCACTGAACACTGACGAATTAAGTAAAGATTATGAGAAAGTTCATCAACAAGACACTCGTAGAGCCAAGGGAAGACACGCCGGGCCTCAGAAGCACCGAAAGTCTCCGCGAAAGTATAAAAAGAGACGCCAAAGCACTTACGAATCCTATTACACGGACCCTGAAGACAGCCCGCGAAGAAGAGACCCTGAATCCTTCAGAAGCACTTTTAGCGACGAAGAGGTAAGCCCACGTAGAATATTCGCCAGTGAACACAGAAAACTGACTAGAGACAGACGCGAGGATAGAAATCGTTATCAGGAAGATATAGCAAGACCGAGAGTATACTGCAGGGAAACCTTCGAGGGAAATCGCAGGGTGGAGAAAGAGGTTCCTGGACGATACAGGGATAACAGTTTCGCAGAACGCATGGAGGAACGTGAGCACTGGCCAAGGTACTACTCGGAGCTTCCAAATCGTGATCACAGATACAGAAGGCGGGATTACCATTCGGCAGAACGTCCTGAAGGGCAGTTTGCCCCAGATTATAGACTGACCAGGTGTCCTGCTTCCGGCGAAAGCGCTACTGATCACTACGCAGGTCCTTATAGCAGGGAATACAGTCCTGAGAGAAATATCTCCAGGTATGAGCGTGGATTTCGCGATGTCGATAGACGCATACGCGATCTTGAAGAAAGATATGACCCTGGTCCACGCACATTCAGTCCAGAAGACGGAAGGCGGCGAAGGGTGAGAGACATGTTTGAATTCGACTATAACAGGAGAGAATATTCACATCGCGAGAGAGAACCTCGTGGGCAATGTTACCCTCAACGGCCTACTCACGACTACGATAATTACTATGGAAACTATGATCGTGGACCGGGATATGGAGCTGAAATACCAATTATTGAAGTGCCTATGTACGATCCTTCATCTCATATAGCTGGCGATCGTAGGCCTTGCTCTGCAGAATCAGCTACCGTTAGGTGAGCGAAATTTCATTTGGATCAATGATATTGGAACCTGTGTTCTTTACACATGGATCTCGAGTGACATTAATAAATTACCAGCTGTCTATGTGATTTTTAGATATCCTCGGAGGTATCCCAGCCCCAGAACTTACCCCGAAGGCGTTGATCCGTACTATGGTATATCGTCTCCTCATCCCAACCCCTATGTTTCTCATAACCAGCCTCTGCCTGAAAAACCCGTAAGATATTCGCCTGCTGATCGAGTAATGAATAGGTCATATCCTGAGAAGGTTGATCAGTGCTGCGGTCTGTCATCGCCGGATCCGAACTATCGTGTTCCATACAATCGGGTTCAGATCCAGCCTATGCCTGCGGAAGAAACCGTAAAAAAACCACCAAAACCCACGAATGATAATCCCCGAAAAAGCTTCATGGATGCACCAATTTTGCGAAAGTTTTTACCCGTTTTTCAAAAACCGGAGCTGATAACGGAGCTGAAAGAACACGATAGAATTAAACTGATACAAGAGAGGGAAGCTAAAGAAAGAGCTCAGGAGTTCACACACACTTGTAGAATTCCTATGCCATTGCCTACCATTCAATCAGAGCCGAGTCGAGACAGTAGTAAAGTGGAAGCACTTCGGTCAGTCAGTACCTCGGGAGATCATCGAGTGAAGGTCAATATGCAATCGAATTTGTCAAACGGGGGAGAACCTGGTTGCTTTCAGTAAGTTTGAATGAATCAGTCGAATGTCTCTTAATATTTTCTTGTTCACAGTCGGAGAATAGACTGCCTTATCAGGAGACTGAAGCTTTCAAAGAAGTCGTGAACGAGTACGAGCAGCGCCGATCTTCGAACCAGCAAAAGAGGAAGTTCAGTGATCGGAAGAACTTAAACGTTGCATCGCAGCAGGCGGATGTATCGACAGATGTAACCGAACTTTATCCACCAAAAGGCAGAAGGACTGATAATACCATGTCAAGAATTGCTCACAGCTTCATGAATGCCTTCAGTTCAAAAGTGGGTTACATACTCTACTATTCATTTTTGGTGTGTGGGTCCATTCATCGCACGACACTAAGTTAATTTATTTCTAAAGTGATGGACTTATCATTTTTTGCTACGTGGTATAAATGATTTTACGCCGAGCTTGAAGTGCGCTGATGTAAGCCCCTTTGATATTGCTCGGTTGTTTTTAAATGTCAATAAAAATTTTAGTAGAACTCTGGAAGATCAGGTTTTATGCAATTTAATTGACGATTTGAAGATATATTTCCAGATTGTATTTCCAATCAAACTTCTGTATTCTCAGCCGAAAAAGCACAAATCTCCAGCAAGTTCCTTCCAGCGAGTCAGCGAGTCTTTACCAGGACCTAGCCAACGGGTGAACCCATGTCAAGACACAAAATGTACCAATAAAATTCGTAATACGAGTCCAAGGCAAGGGTGGAAATTTGAGACTGACGATCCGAGAGAGATGACTGTGGACGAATTGCACCCATTTCGAAAAAAGAATCCACGCGATCAATCAGTCACGGGCGAAGAAGACGAGGAGGATACTACGGATAACAACGAAACGACACGTTGAAGAAGTGGTAAAGCGAAATAACTGTTTTTCAGATTGATTTGAAGCATTGCTGTAGCAATTGATTTCGGTAAATTAAAATGAGATTTACTATCGTCTCAGGGGAGCAGATCAGCCACCATGCCTCATTTCGTTAATCGCCGTAGAATGAAAAGGCAGCAATTCCTTGCCACCCCCTCGCAGGTCTACAATATTTATTACAATGAATCAGTTCCTAGACAACAGCTGCCCAGCATAGCCCAGAATTTGACAAAATCTTTTCCACAACTCGGTTTATCAGCTTCTTTAACATCGAGAACGAGGAGGACTCCTAGAAGCAGCGGACTCTTTCGAAGAAATTACAAAAGTCTAAGGGAAAAAGGGGTCACTGATAGTTTACCATATTTTTCCGAAGAGTTTCATCGCGGGCAGATCGCAAAGTAAGAACTGCTCATCGTTAGATAAAGTCTGGATAATTTTCAAATGAAATTATTATTTTGTTCCTCAGTTTCACCATGAATAGACTCAAAGTACAAGCGGCCGAGTTGTATCAGCATCAAAATTTCGAAGCTCAAAATCATCAGAATCAAACTGCGTTCATAGAGTATCAAAATGATCTACGAAAAATCGCAATGAATCTCAACTCTCCTCGAGCAAGTCCAACGACTGTTGATTCGTCTTTAAATTCCTGCAATCGAGGAATATTGAATAATTCCAGTCGAATTATAACAGTTCCGACTCAACCAATGTCTTCTAGCCAAGGGTACAGCATGAAGATTGAGGTATCAGCCCAGCCCTTGCAATCGGAGGATAAAAGCTCCGAGAAACTGGAAGAGGATTCCAGAAATGCATATGAAGCCGCAGAATTCATGAGACAAATACCTGTTGACCTGCCGCCTCGGAATCTTATCTCTGAGTCTAATTATGTCATTCCGATCAGTGAAGTGCCCATTCAATTTGCAAAATTTATTCCGTGTAAAGAGAAGAAGAATAAAATGTCATTTTTTACTAAAATTGTGAGAAGGATCAGACGCGAAAATTCTCGGACAGCGACCTGTGTCTGCAAAACGGTGCATGCGTATCCTGGGGAAGACTTACAGCCTGAAGTTTCCGTAAGGACTATAAAATCGCCTTTAACATCGATCGCGGGGCACCATATTGGGGAAGGATATTCCCAGGCGTCATCCTCTGGTTATATAAACCCTACAAATGATCCGAAAGAGTCTAACAAAAACGAGCTGAATAGCGCGCAGGAAATATTAAGTCCTAGGCAAATGATATCTTCAACGACAAATATGTGTTCGGTTAGAACAGACACACAGAACATAGAATCGGTAGAATCTGGCAATCAAACCACTGCTTTTGCGAATAAAGAGTCAACTTTGCCCAGCGGAGAAATCGAGAATGTTACACCGAGTTTCCAAGACGTTATGACTAAACTTGAATATACTTTAGCCAGGTGAATTTTGAGACCAGTTTTAATATTTATTCATTCTCCTGTATAGATTTACCTACATGTGTTAATTTCTTTTCAGGTGTCACTTCGAATCAGACGAAGAGCGCAAGCTTTTTGAAAATGTGATAACAAACCATTTGAAACAGCATGGGATCGAACTAAATGTTCACGAGCAATTCGTCAGGGAAATGATAGAGAAAGAAAAGAAGAAAAAACCGAGTCGAAAGAATAGGACGACGATCGGAGAATCTAGTGAGAAGGAATCAGTCAATTTCACCAAAAGCCAATGCCCGTCACACGTTCATGTTCACGAAAAATTCAGAAATCCGAACACACCAGGGGCACTCAGCTTCGCCTCAAGATCTCAGGTGACTCAAATTAATCAAGTGACGAAGCAGTCGGACAATCAAATGTTTCCATCGAGCCCAAATTTGAATTGTAAGTCTGGAGCTTCTTCCGCATCCTACGTCTGCGGAAGTTGCAAGTGCAGGAATCCTCCTTCGCTCTCATTGGTAGATCAGGAAGAAGATCTTTACTCGTTGAAGAGAGAATCTGTCAAAAAGGATATCGATATCCCCAAAGACATTGACGATGATCCTTACGATTGGAAAGCGGTGTATGAACACGACGTGGTTCAAAATAGCCACCTCATGTTTGACGCTAATCCTGACAATACCCTAAGTGCTTACGAAGACGGCCAAATCAAATATCAACATTGGCTGAAAACACATAGTGGAAATGGCCAACTAAGCTGCCAGGAACGTGTCGACGGTGGTAAGATCAAATGTTAAAAGAAATGCTAGATCTAGGAAATTTCTCCGTGGTAATTCGCCTGTCCATTAAACTAGAAGAATTAATGCTGCCTCTTCTCCCGAGTGAATTCGCCCTAACGAATTTGATAAAATCTCAGAGTCTCCAGAATCGACAGCTGTACGAAAAAAAGCATTTCGATTATACGTTTACGTTATACTTTGAAGGTCCGAGCTCCAGGAACTTGAAGAGTCCCGAGCGCCGCGAGAACCTAAAGACTTCTCGCCACCATTCTCTGTCTAATCGTCGTAGACATCGAGAACACTCTCCACCGGAGAGAGACGTCTCTTCCAAGTCGTTGCATGATAATAACAGAGTTTATCACGCATCTCTGAATCCATCAGTCTCAGGTTTCGAACACATATACTTCGACCCGGATACAGAACCACGAAAATATCCTCCAACTCAGAATCTCACTTGCTGTGGTCTGGTCATGTACGGACACAATGAATCTGCGCTTAGGTACACTGCGATTTACCGCTGGCCACTTTTTTCTCATGATACATATGAGAGTTTCATGATGGATTTCATTGCTCCATTAACTTTTATGATTCCAGTTTGACCCAGGGTCAATGTTGCCATAGGACGATACCTGTGTGTGGAACTGTTAGTCAAGGAGTATCACCACGGTTCGAAATCCTAATTCTCTTTAGATTTAATATTGCAGTCAGTATACTGCCATCGAAATGGCCGATATATCGAATATATTATCTTTGTACATTCAAATCTTCTTTGCTTTATCTACGGTCGAAGACATCGAATGACCCTATATAACATTGATGACCCTTTCTTTCGTCATTGCTCTTCTATCTTCAGATGTACCAAATGTTTTGGAAGGCTTCGTAGACCCGCAGCTTTGATTGACTCATTCAATGGTTTAAAATCAGAGAAATTAGATCATCATAATATTAACACTGCACGAGTTATGGATGACCGTCGCTGTTTTATTACACTGATTCGCACACCACATCGTATCATTTGGTCTATAATAATTTTTTGTTGATGTCGCCAGATATCAGCCGAATTTTATGCCACCTTATCACGAACACGATCCATACTATTTTCGACGGAGTCTTCTCAGAGCAAAAACTCAACATGGCCATCGCCTTCACAGAATTGAAGGAAAGAAAAGACATTATCACCATCACATTTCTGTACGAATTGAACAGAATTTCATTTCCAGAGTATATTAGGGATTTTCATAGTTATCATGGCACGATCGCTTCGGTTATTCCAGGAATATGAAGGGGAAGAAGAAGAAGAATCGGAAGGAAGTCTCAAAGGTGTAATTGATGCAGGACCTTCGCCACCTTTAATTTTGAGGAACTTGGCCAAGGCAGCGAACACAGTTTTAGCTACGATTTTCGGACGATTTAGTGGTCAACCCGTACGATTTTTAGAATTTTATTCGCAGTTAAAATCCGGGACGTAAATATGTGCGGTTATTTCGGCACAGATTCGACATTCGTAAAATTTGATTCACGATTGTCACAGAGTAAACCACTGAATCAAAGCTTGCACTATATTTATGTAATTTTTTTCTGCGAAGTAGTTCTGGTAAAAGGATTTGCACTTTTTCGTTGGCGATTGTTTCGGTAAAGATGGCCGATCTATAACCAAAAAGCAAAAAAAATAGCCTTCAATCAAAATTATTAGTATCAGAACGACGCAATAAATACCTAAACTGAGGGCACATGAATGGAACATGCAGGGTGAAAATGTTTGTGGCAGGTCGACGATCCGTGTTTACTAAATTGCCAATATTGAATTTGATAGACAAGTCAAGAACAGTTTCAACCACGTAACAGAAGTCAAGATACCGTAGCGAAATCCAAAAGTAAGCGACTAACGAGTGAACACGCGGTCTTCAATTCGCAAGGAAATTAAAACGGTAAGAAAATGAGCGAACCCAGAACCCCAAAAATTCCTATCCATACTGTAAACCACGAAGGATCAAGTATTCATAGGTAATTATTTAGGTCCTCTTCGAACTCTTTCAAGCGCTTGAAAGTCACTCGAAAGTTGAAATTCTATTTACTAAAAGTAGGCGGTTTTGAATTTCTGAAAAAAACAGTATCGATCTCATTAATGGTTTGTTATTTGCAGTAATAATTTGCCGACGTTACAATAAAGGGTCGATATGTTTCATCGCCTGGAATCGCACGCTGAAGCTGTATAAAGAAATTTGCAGAGATGTGTTGGCCTTTCAGAGTCATGAAGTGTCTTTGATATGCTATCAATTTGAAATCGCATCTATGTATGGTGGTCGATCATGCCGGCGAATGTCGAACAGTCAAGTTTGGGCATGGAAAATCTATTCAAACGTGCGAAGAGGTTCTATTGTCAATCGAAAAGTAAACGTAAATCTCCTAATCCAAATATCAAAGGTGTTTCGAAAGAAGCACAGAAAAGGGTTCTGGAACGTCAAGAAGCGTCGGTAGAATTGAGCAATGGCGTTTCGGAAAAAGCACAGAAAAAGGTTCTGGAAGGTCAAGAAGCGTCTATAGAATTGAGCAATGCCATTTCGGAAGAAGCACAGAAAAGGGTTCCAGAACGTCAAAAAGCGTCTATAGAATTGAGCAGCCCGTTGATCGGTAAGTCCTTGGAGGAAAGTCTAGATCGGAAGATTTCGATTGAACCGAATACTCGGACGTCTGTCTCGAACAAACCCCAAGATTCACTTATAAGAAGCAAGAGCAAAGACGTGAACGAAATTTTAACACCAGAGGCTGCACACCCCGAGGTACCTAGCGGAAATGCGAGTCTACAAGGTGTCAGGAACTCTGCAAATCTGTCAGTACATTGCAACCCAGAAATATGCAAGAACTACGCATTGTCGAAGACTTTGAACTCCGATAAGCTAACGGAGATAATAAACAACTCGATAAAAGCTGCTGTTCAAAATCTGGCTAATGATACGAATCCACCGTGTTGGAGACGAGAACAAGAACAAGGAAATTTATCACCGATCGATTCAACATGTTACAACGACACGTGTACCCAGCGATTGGAGTCAAGTCAGAATAAGGAAAATCTTAATAGTGGTACCCAATACTCTCAAAAAGGTATTTCCTCGACTAAGCCCAACGGTTCTGGTAAAATTTGTGGTATTTCTGCGAACAATGATTCGAAGAGAAGCTACAACTCTCATCAAAGATCATCGCAACGTCAATTACCGACATGTTGTGTACCTTCGTCAAAGTCTGGCACTAGCTCGGTGATTTGTCATCAGTCACTTAGCAAATACAAGCAGATTACGTGCCCCTGCGTCAAGCGTCAGCCAGATAGACCATCGAAGCCATTGAAGGTGTGTAAGCCCTGCAAGCCTTGTAAGCCTTGCAAGCACGTGAAAGCTGATAACCGAAAAATGACAGGGAATGTTAACATCTATATTTGTTCCGAAGGAAACGACGGTGGTAATGAAACCAAGAAGAAGACGTCGGAATCAACTTGTAATTCAATGACAGTGACGAACGCAAGTTGCGCTTGTTCTTCTAGAGACGTGTGTGCTTGTCGGAGCACTTCGTCATCAAAAACGATTCGCGACTTGATGAAAAAGAGAAAAAAACCCGAGGATATTACGCTGAAATGTGTATGTGGGAAACCGCCATCAGATTGCGTGTGCCTTCCTATTAAATCCAAGAATGATGAAGGCGAAGAACTTCTCTACGATACGCCGAGTCTGAATCCTACGACGTCGAATGAAACTTTCAGAGAACCTGTCGACTACAATCCACAGACGCTAGTTGACTCCGGCACTTCACCTCAGGGTGACTTTTGTCCAAGCACAGTTCGATCTAGGTCTTCATCACAAAACGACCCCCGTTTTACACAGCAGAACTTCGAGACGCTTAACGGGGTGGCTAATCTCGAAAATACTTTGGGAGCTAATGTTGAAAAATCGAAATTGGACACGGGTAACAGTGGCCGGGGTGATGCTGCTCAAGAATTTCCCTGCTGCGAGACAAATTCGAATTATTCTGAGGGCAAAGTTAATCTTTGCGGCTGCAGTTGCGACGTCAAAGACGTCACTGATCCATCGGTGCGAAACCAGCGTGAACGCTACGAGCCACAAAATAATCTCGACTATTCGCGAAGAAAGGATAACACCTGCAATTGTTGCACATGTGAAAACGATAGCGTATATTCGAGTGGCGGAAAAAGCGACGTCGATCGGACTGTATACTGTAGAAATAATAAGACGAGCAAGCCACGAGTCCAGCCAAAAAATAGAAACTACTGTAAAGCCTGTGACACTCAAAGAAACTCCGTTCGCAACGGCAGAAACGGGCAACGAACCGGGTATTCTAATTTCTGCATCATGGAGGAGGACGAGACTTGCGATGCATCGAATTGCCAGTCTCATTTCGCGAAGCAGCAAAATTTGAAGAGAATGAGCAGCCCTCGAGAGGACTCGAAGAGGTTTTCTGAAAGCTATAGTAGTGGCCGTAAAGATGGATCGAATGCCGTCGAAGGACAGCAACTAATTAATGATGGAAAACCGGATGATGCGAAAAAGGTAGGAAGCGATGGTGCTCCAGCGTCACAAACTTTTGGTAGCAATAAGCGAATGTCGGTAGCAGAAATTGCCAAATCTTATTCCAACGCAGACAAGAGCACATCTTCTAACCTGATGAAGCTCGTTTCTCCTGTTTCTCCTTCGTCTCCAGTCGCGAAAGACAAATCAGTTGTAAAGCCGAAGACGAGTCTGGAAGAGGAGCCGAGAAAATCTTCCCTGAAGTGGCCATTTAATAGGGCGAAAAGTCTGATCAGCGGTAAGAATACACCTGTGGAATCTCAGAAGAGTAAGAGTCCGCTAAATACCACGAAACCCCGAGTTGATTCGATTCCCTCGAAGCCCGTGAAGAATGGCTCAATGCCTAACAGTATTACTAAAAATTCTGATAACGTTACGGAGAAAATCGCGAGTGGTAGCAAGTCTCCATCCGTTACGAAGAGCCCTACTCGCGAGAATTCTCCACCCATCGTAAGAATCTCTGCAGTGGGAAGCTCCTTGATCGCTATAAAGAGTTCAGATATCATAGAAGACAAGTCGAAAGAGTTACTCACTGGAAGCAACAAGTCCAAGCTGTCCTCCTCAAGGCTGGGTAGCCTGATAGCAGAGCGGAAGAGTTCAGTTCAATCACCTTCCAATGAAGCTGTTCGTTCTCCCGTTGATAATCAACCCAGCGAGCCTTGCTACTGTGAAGTAGCAGATGAGGAGATTTGCACTTGCCAATATCAGGAATGTTCTTGCTGTAACAGATCCCAAGGAGATTGCAGGTGTGACGTACAAGATCAGCTTCAAGAACAGCCTTGCAAGGGTTGCAAACATGCGAATCGACTTTGCTGTTGTTGTGACGTCAATGATCAGCAGAAAAATTATCGTACGATACCGGAAGACGGTGGTTTCCGAGTCTGTACGTTGTGCTGCCGGCCAGAAACGGATTGCTGTTGTAATTCGGGTGGACGGACACCTAGGCGGTCAAGATCCCGATCTAACTCGTACAACAAAACCGGAGACTGTTGTGGATTGGTTTGCAGAAAGTCCCAGATTTGTTTGTACTGCGAAGAACCGAGGGATAAGTGTACTTGTCGAGCACCGATTAAAAAATGTAGCTACTGCGGAATGCCGATTGACGTGTGTAACTGTCAAGATGTAACGGTTTGCGATTACGATGAAAATATCTGCCAATGTAACGGCCGTGTCATCCAAAACGACGACGGTGGTGATCAGAGGATTTGCGTCACGGCATGGGAGCCAAGAAGAGATGTGCGAAAATATTTCTCGCGAAACCAGGAAGAGAGGGACAATCCCGATTGTTCTTGCTGCGACGCCGTTAGGCCTTACGGGTCGGATGAACTGCCGTATCAAAGATTAAGCGTCTTTTCTGACGTTATGTCTGAGCTTCAGCAAAAAATAAGCGAATTGGCTTGCTGCAATCGATGCGGGAAATCTCCGTGCTGCTGTTACTTGCAAGAATCTAAAAGTTATTCGAGGTTCGTATGAAAATTTTCCCATCATTTGTTATACCTCGTTTCTTGGAGCTTTTCCCATATTTTTCGTAGTTTTTATGCGGATTGTGTATAAAGTGGCGAGTGTGAACTCCCTGCTCTAGTTCTCGCAATTGATCTATCTAATCTGTTTTTAGAGATAAAGCTTTGTACGTAGTTACACACTCTACTTGACGTTACTATTGCAAATTGTTACGCCAAAGATGTTTTATTTTGCTCTACATCACCGTTTCCGCGAAGTTCTCTATCTACGACCGAGAATTCGCACAATAAATTTGGCCGGTATAATGTGGTTGGGAAACATACACTTCCTTATCGCGATTCTTTGAAAGACAGATATGATCTGTTGAATCGTCTGAATAAATTTCTATTTTATCAAATAAATTAAAATTAATCGTTAATAGCCCAACGAACGAAAGCAGAGTTTGCAACGTGAAGCAAAGAAGATCTCGGAGCAGATCGCCTGCGCCCTACTGCCATTGCCTAGACACCAGTCCTTGTAAATGCGAAGGGCGCAGAACTACCCCGTGCCAAATTTGTAATCGCTGTAGAACGACACCTTGCAGATGCAGAAAAAGCAGATCGACGCAAAGAAAGCCACAGGCCAAATGCTACTACTGCAAGAGTTCACCTTGCAGGTAACTCTAACGCTCCCGTCCGATCTCTGCCGTGTAGAATATGCTATTCGAAGCTAATCTTCATTCCCTAGTTTCGCGATGAACAGCATTTCGCATGTTCAGTCAAATTACACCTTTTCTAAGCATACATTACCACAAGCGAGTCGACGGTTAACAAATGGGAAATTATAACGGAACCAGGAGTACTCTAGCAACTGGTTGTGTTATACGCGTTCTATTTCAGTCCGAGGAAAGAGAGAATGGTTCCTAGAGAATGGTTCCCAAATGCGAAATAACGTGAACACGATAATTTACATAGAGATTCTAATTTTTGTTTTCTCTTTTTTTTCCCTTATTTTCGCACACTTAGGTGCGAGTCGTCAAAGACCCTTGTGACGGCTCCAAAAATCTGCAAGTGCAGCATCTCTCCACCACGATCTCAAGGGCAAGTTTCTTCACCACCTGATAAAAGCCTCGATAGAAATCCTCTAGGTCCTCGACCCAGGAGTTGTCGTTGTCGTTGCGGCAGTTCTAGCTGTGGATCGCCTCCAAGAGGTCAAGAAAGGCCATAGGGCTATAACATCGTAACTACTGTGTAGACACGTTTTAGGAAAGAATAAAAAAACTAGAAACTAGCATAGAGAACAACCTGTACGAGCAGACGTTCAAATTTTCATAATTCCGGTGAAATTTCGTCGAATAAAATAAACAGGAACAGCAAATCGAGGCTCAGATTACGGAATGTCTTGCATATCTTGATTCCATCATAATTTCACACCGTTTGTGCTATTGACAGAATTTTCACGTAAGAATAGTAGATATTGAATTCATAGTAAAATATTTAGATCTCTAGGGGGCTGGGCTTCCCAAAGAGAGAAACCTGTGAATAATGAGCAAAATATTCAACGATATAAATATTATTTATGTTATCAGTAGAGTTTAGCTTAATGATGTTCATTAGATACGTTTTCACATTATATAATTTCCTATATTAATGTACTCTCTGTTTAATTCAAATAAAAGTCCTTTACCGTCACGAGTGAATTTTGTTTCTCTTGCCATACGTGTAGCAGATGAGTCTTTGACGTGGTTAACGAAAAATAAAATCATTAACCAGATAAGTATAAGTTTTCATGATCAGCATATCACCCGATGGTAAAATTAAAAAAACTTATGCTGACAGTTAGATTATCTTATGTATGCAAAAATATCAGAGTATACAACAAACGGCCTCATTTTTTTTTCAACGTTTTTAATACTCTGACCCTAACATAATGTAAGCAGATTTTTTCGCGTTATCTTGCGTTTTCAGAGTTTTTAGCATTCAAACTAATGCGAAATGGCCAACCGTTGTTTGCAAAACGAATTGAAAACGAATAAATGAATGAGCAGGGAGTAACAAAGATGAGAAAATGAGGCTAATTAAAAAAAAAAAGGGATGAACTTTATGCAGTCGGGGTAAAAAATTGTTCGATTATTTTTGGAAATTTATTTATTGCATTGAGTCACCGGGTGATTATCTGGCGTGTTACTTCATTATGAAATCGCTCGAGCACAGATATCGTATGATTAGTTGCCAGCGAAGTTCTATAGTGATGTAAGTTTGCTCGTAAATAGTACATTGACATCCCCAAGTTCATTGTCGACGCTAGCTGGTTGTTAATAATTTATTTCCTTTTTATGGCATGTATACCGACGTGGTGATCAGAGCTAACAATAAGCTCGAATCAAATATTGAACCATTGTCGAAAGAACTGAACGTTATAGTATAACCATAACAGCATTGGATTGGATTGTCTTTCGATTGATTTTTCATAAGCCTTCCAGATATGAATGTCGATTTTTCTCAACCCAAAGATTCCCTGCATCCCGTCGTTTCACGTATACCTACTGAACTTTCCCCTTATGTGCGTAGCGAGATAGTTTCACAGAAGTATTATGTTGTGCGTGTGAGCCTAATCGGTGATTTGATACATGAGGCTACCGCTTGTTCCAAAATGATGCATATGAGATCGTTGCTCTCCTATACAAAAGTCATCGTAAGACTGATCATACGCGATTAACAATATTCACAAATTTAGGGCTTATTCGTCTAACGAAATGTGATTATTTGTTCTGATAAGAATTTCAATTACCATGAAAAAAAGCATGAGGAAAGCAGAGGGAAAAGAGTTAATCGATTCGCGGTCTCTGTGTTTGCGTGTATCGCATTGTGTCAGTTTGCAGTAATTTATTGTAAATAATTATTTCGATATCTCCATCGCTGCCCAATGTTGGAATATATTTTTAACGATAATTTGCCCTGGTCGTTTTTTGTCGCTCATTGCGATGGAGTGTTATTGTAATGTTTCATAATCCGTAAATATTATTAAATACTATAAGCGCGTTGATAGTTGTTTTCTAGCGTTTGCCACAGACCGAGATTCTACACTCGTAATCAAATAAATTCTCAGATAGGGGGAAAATACACACACGCAAATGAGTGATGCAGAAATTTGCAACGTTACGTATTTGTCCATATTTTTATTTTTAAATTGACATGCAACAACTATACGTACGATCTATATAAGTCTTATTTAAACGAAAACGTTTCGTTTTTATTACAGTTTTAGGTAATTTTCCGGAATTCAACTAGGCAGATTTCTCCAATTATGATTTCAGCTCAACGTGATAACTATCGCGTCCACTTGTTCTAATTTATAGTTCGGAAATGTAGGAAACTCAGCAGGCCAAAACGAAAGCAAATAATTTCGCAATCCACTGAATTCGGATTTTGTTTTTTAAAGTGTAATTCCCCAAGGATCAGACTTCAATTCCTTTCAACAAGTCTCAATCTCCTCTTATGCACAGGATCATAATCAGCCCAAATTCGAAATTGATAAAAATGCATAACGACGTATGGACCGAACATTTGCATCAGTATAGAAGCCAAAGCAAAAGGTGATCATTATAGTACCTTCCCAAAGATCATATTTATTCGGTCAGTGCCACTTCATAAACATAAACGCAATTTTCAGTCATTTTTATGCAAAACTTAAGTACCACTGTTCTATGCGAACAAATCAGCGCATGACTCCACTGGCTTTGCCAACATATGCGTTCTCACCTTCGGACCGAGTCCATATGTCTGATTGTCAAAGGGCTCGATAAGTTAATTATTCCGTGCTTCTATTACCGGAATTGTATAAATTATCAGTATTTACTTTGAAATAGATCAGATAGATTTGTAATACTACTCCGGATTTAATTTATTGTTCTTCGATTTTGAGCGCTTTATATACGTTCGATTGTTGTATATATCCTCGTCGTTATTACTTTACAGAACAAACTCAGTCTTAAGTTTACGAAAGTCTCAAGTTCGGATCAGACTTGACCGCGTGAAAGGAGTAGGGGATATCTCAGCACGTATAAGATGCCGTTGTGCTAGACTTGAGTGATTGCGACTTGAACGCTTCTAGTGTGAGTTGTGTACTGAGTCGAACACTTATTCAAAGTTTCAAGTGATATTTCTTCACTTTGTTTCACTGCTCGGGTGTGTGGGTACGTAAGACTGATTTGGCGCGAAATAAAAGATTACCTCAACGCGGAGAACGTGTGAAAATATCCATCCTCTTGTTCGATAAAAACCTTTGAACTACACCTATTGCAGTTGCACGATTTTATTTCGATTTTATAATCCTAACCATGCAGGCGATGGAAGTGTGTAGAGTTAACACTAGCGAGTTAGGGATCAACAACAATAACAACAACAGTGAAATCAAGATGAATAAAAAGTCAAACCATTTAATAAACGCTTCGGAATCATCGATTGGCAAAGCTATCCCTCAAGTTTCAACGCTTCAAGAACTGATCGGCGAATTGCATCAAGCTTTTGCTACCGATGTAGTGGACATTGACTATGTGCAAGAACTTATGGATTCCTATAAAAGCAACCCCCATGACTGGCGGAGATATGCCAAGTTTGACAGATACAGGTAAACGATAGAAAAATTGAGAAAATAGCCCGAATTTCACTCGATCAGATATCGGTCTATATACAATATGCAATTCTAGGGTGAATTAGGATCGCTGCAGTAACGAACGAGCAATTGCGAATAGTTCAATAAGGTTATCGTTAGATTGGTGTCTTTTCGCTATCCTACATATTCTCATGAGCTTTCTTCGGAATCAAGCACATTGCGATTGACTTATCGTTTATATTGACTATATCCAATCACTGTTCTACGACTGTTTTATCGATGTGCTTTCGTACAGTGATGGTTCAGTTATGTTATATGCATCCGAGGTTTTTACTGCAGCAGCAGATTTGAGCTGCAATACCACCACCTCAGGAAATTCTAATTATCTTACGATTGATGAGAAACTATCTGCGTAAAACCACATTCAAGATGACTAAAAAGTAAATTTTTGAGATTATGTGACAAAAAGGGAGCTCTTTCATTTTCATTGGCTTTTCGAAGGAAGCCATGGAATGATTATGTATACTATAATGGGTGCAGATGCTTGCTTTATTTCGTAGACACGTTGAAAGCACGATGGGGTTCAAATGGATGTAGAAATTAGGAGGATTTCATGAACTTTAAGTTGTGATACGTGAATGCGGTATTCAGGCAGCAGCATCTAAGGTTTTTCATAACTATTGTTAAAAGTAGCGTTATCGAAGTAAAACTAGCTCTAGATTAAATTGAACCAGCTAGATCGTACAGAGGCAATTATATACATGAACTGTACATATGTACTTACATAATGCTGGCAGTAATAATTCCATGCATGAATGGGGCCATTTATCGTGATAAGTGCCTACCTCAACTTTACGTCTTTTAAAATTAGTACCACATTCCATTGATGGAAGTAAAGGGAATTACACCGTTAGGACCAGAAACCAGTTGGCCAAATTAACATTGAAAATGACTGTGAAGAGAAAATCTCAGTTGCTTCTTGTTTCTGACGAGCTGTAAATACAGAAGCTGTAATGGAAATTGTTAGATCCCTGATATAACTGATGTATACAGTATGTTGGTGTATGATAATTAACACAGCATCCCTTATCTGCAATAATATTTCTTTGAGTTAGCTCAAAGATTCGATAAGAAATTATCTATTAAAGAATTGTATCTTTGTTCATGGACTTCGGGTATAAAGTTCAGATTACGATTGACTTGGTATTCGTGAATGAAAGTTCCGCACAACCGACAATAATAATTAGCCATAATCACCCTGTCTGTATTTCTCAATCGAACTGTATAGTGAAATATATACGGTACGGCTAACTTGCTCATAGTAAACTGCAGGGTAATTCGCAAGTGCCTCTCATGAATTAGCTACGTATCGTTAGGACTTTCGATGTAGCCACATACCAGCATTACGGAATTCCCTCGCCGTGAGAAATTCCTAAGAAATTAGTCACCGGATTGTTACCATGATCAGATAAATCCATGTTCGGATCGGGCAATACTGCCTTATATACATATTGTACTAGGAATCAATATCCGCAAGGCTCTTGGTCCAATTATGTAGCTCGCGATAAAATTATACAAAGAAAATTCAAGGCTCTTGCAATTACCCATTATGTTTATGTCTCGAATCGTAATGAAGGCGTATTTGTTATAAACGTTGTTCGGAAAGGCAGGATTGTATTTTGCAGTGCGAATATACGAAACAAAGAATCTGAATTCTTACACAGAAATTATTTTCTCCATTACCCTGTGGCGATAACCGATGTTTCGATTTTAAGGTATACGAGAAACCTGGTTGACGCTGGAAACGGAAAATTCAACCTGATCGTACTCTGTTGGGGCGAAGGCCATGGCTCTGCCATCCACGACCATGCAGATGCCCATTGCGTGATGAAAGTTCTACAGGGTGAACTGGCCGAGGTAATTATCTACGATTAGCATTACTAATACATTAACTATAGGCAGTTTTCTCAGTTTGTCAAAAACCGATGATCACTGCTTCGTGGGGTCGTGGAGAGAAATTCCGTAGGACTTTATGAGATATTCATTCCAAATGATACAATTTTGTGATTTCGATGGTTCCTATCGCACGACGGTTATTTTTCAAACATTTTTTCATCGCTTTCGAAGTGATAACGATCAGCTGAAATTTATTCTATATACCTATGTATGCTAATAGCCTTTTTTAACTAGACCACCGAACGTATTTTGCAGGTACGGTACGCCTGGCCTACTGAAAATGAAAACGAGTCTAACACTGAAAACCCAGAGTCGATTCGAGAGATAGAAAGAAACACTTTTGGCCAAAATTCTGTCTGCTATATCAACGGTACGTACTTAATCACGATTACTAATCGTAAGTAGTTGGACTTGACAGTTACCTCGTTGAATGAAAATCAGAGAAGATAGTCGAAAGCAAGATATTCTTCAGCTCTCACTATGCGAATAATAAAATCCCTCAGGGGCATTTTTGTAAGGGTATTAAATTTTGATTAACTCAGCACAATGTTTGAACAAATGCTTTCAGATTCCCTCGGGCTACATCGTGTTGAAAATCCCAGTACCGTAAATCCAGCGGTTTCCCTTCACCTGTATTCACCCCCGTTCACATCGTGTTCCATTTTCAACAAGCAGACGGGACAACGAACACCCTGCAAAGTTACCTTTTGGTCGAAATTCGGAGAACGCCGTGACCGGGTAAGTCATATTTTCCCTGACTATAAGAAAAAAAAAGAAAAATCGCTTTTTACAATCAGTATTCTGCTCAATTGACAAAGTACTATGTTATGCCAATTGATGTGCGCATATATCCTACACATGCCCCGACGTCATATTGAAGGCAATATTCTGAACCTTGGCACAATCGTGAAAAAATCTATTGTTGATCCAAGACGAATAATTTATTATTCACGACATAACGAGTGATCAGCAAGTGATGAAAGCGTATCTGCTACTATAATTTTTTCTCATATTTAGTTGACGTAGTATTATCTGCCCACAGGGTGAACATTTTTGCAAGCTAACTTCAGAAATATCGATCTATTAGATGCTTTGCATACATGACGAGTACGTTTCCATTCGCAACAAATATTACAAGATTTATAATAACGGGAAAAATTTACTAGCATATGAGACCATTCATTTGTACATCTAGTTAAGCCGAGCAGAAAAGTTTATTAGAAGTGGATAAATTCATTACTCATCGTTACTCTGGATATAATTTAATTAGTGACGACTAAGTATTTCGTTCAATTTTTCTGAAGAAAATACTCATGGTTTTTTGTTGTTGTATCGACAGGAAATTCAAGACAAGAGAGAACCCGAGGACAATTGAGAGCAATTCGATTGCCCGCATCCAAAGATTACGAAGAATAACTTCTGACTTAGTTATTAGATACTTTAAGAACAGCAATATTATTTATATCTTTGTTAGTCCTAATCTTCCCTTCGTTTTATTCTTTGAATAATGAACTTCATTCAATATGATGTCTGTGTATATGCAACTTATGATCGTGGAAGCGATTATCTGAGGCATTAAAAATCTACTAGTGGGAATTACAGTTCTATTTATAATTGTAATTTGTGAGTCGAATGAGTTTTCATTTCTTGTCAATCGATATATTTTACGAATTACTGAATAAGTTTGGTAAATAAATTTTTCTACAAAATTTGAAATTTATTATATTCATTTAATCTCACGTAATTTACGTTTCCAGAATCAGCTGTAAGGCTATAACGTAACCAAATTTGCCCTCTATAAATAAAAATAATTCCCCAATCGAAAACTGCCGTGGAATATTACAATTTTTACGCAAGGCAGATAACAGCTGTTGAGAATGATCTTTCGTGGAGCATATTCCGACACTTTAGATTACGTTTATCGGAGTGTAGGCTCGTGTTTTTAAACTTTTTATTATTTTGCAAGAGTCGAATTAAGCTCGTGATAAAAGTGCTCCTCTGTACGTCACTGTATAAAATTAAATTGACTCAAGTGTATTTTCTGAATCTGCTTTTCGCCACAGTTCCAAATCCATCCATCCGTTCGATAAGAAGTGATGCAATACGAGTCGCATATTTCTAATCTGCATTCACTACATTTATTCTCGCATTCGCACATATTCCATATAGTTATAATCATAATTCACTCGACGCAATCGAATTGTTTGAATTATTAACAATCGTTAAGCTTGGTAAAAATTTCTTCACCGAGGTTATCGGGGCTGACACGATCTGCAGGTCAGAGGTAATAAAGACTCGGGAATTATACTCGGTACGATTCTGTCTACCGGTTATCAATCGATATGTCAAATCGGACGATAATCGGCTGCAGAAATTGAGGCGCTAAAAAAATCAGGGAGTCTGAATTCACTTCTGAAATATAAACTCAGTTACAAATTTGAAACTGCGGTGTTCTTATCCTATGCATCGTTTCTAAATCGGGGAAAAATATATATTGTTCGACTTTTTTAAAAAGTTTATCGTTTTGCATCATGCTAATTGTGCACTTACAGGTACGGTCGAATATTGAAGATACCTCCAAGTCTGACGAGCACCTCAAATATTTTATCAAGATGACTGCTCAGGCCATTAATATTCTCTAGACATGAGTAGGTATAACTTAGGTTTACTCGGCATGAACCTAACAATAATCAACCCCAAAGAATGTTAACGTACCTTGAGATGATCTTGGTACATTTGAGTTCCTCACATACCAGAAACGAAATGTTCCAAACTTTCAACTATATGCTTCATTAGACTCTTGTTATAAGTATGTACTTCACGTAGATACAGTGATTATCGTCGGCTTTATGCAGACTGAGAATATGGCTGAGAATTTGAATGGAATACTCCTGTATAGCGTTAATTAATAATAACCTTTGAAGAAGGACTAAAAAAAATGTATGTCTTCTGGTTTCGGTTCGAATGAGAACTTATTGCAGTCTGGAAATTTTTGACCGAGAGTGAGCTATTCCTCGGATCAGATTCGAAAAATACTTTCGTCTTAAAAATTGGAAGACGAAAGACTCGAGTCTGTTGCATTTCTGAAATTGATTCTCTAGTTCATGTCTAGTGAATAAAAATCAATTGAATAAGAAAAAGTTAGAAGAACGGCGATAGAAAAGAAAAGGATAAAAATGTACGCTCGTCGATCGCTGATATTCTGAAATAATCTAGAATGGCATGTCTCAATAACTGTTCCACCTAATTTTGTTGTGGTTTTATCGACCCGTGAAGGCATTGTAAAAAGCGTGCGATAAATAAATGGCTCATTCATCCCTACCACGCGTGATCTACTTTGCATTCTTCTAATATATTTTACGTTCAGTTCGTATGGCAATGTCGGTATATGCATACATATAAATATCCATATACATTCTGGTAATATGACAATATGCACAATAGAATAATCTTGGATTCGTATGTAGGAAAATTCCCAATTTTTCATTTCGAATTAACATCTTTGTTTAAATTATTATCATGTTATACTCGTTCATTCGAATACTGATGGTGATCAATACGTATTCATTTCCATCATCGGTTGAGAAGTTATCATTTCATTTCTGAAGATAAAGGCATCAAAGATCACACATAAAATTGTGCTCAATTTTTTCCACTCGACGTAAGTTATTTCTCGTGGTAAAAATGCATTCAAAATGGATTACTAATTTTTTTTAATCATCATAAAGTTGATTCGCGCCCTGATATCGATCGGTATAGGTATCCTTCACCTGAATATCTTTGTGTTAACTTGAAACTATTGAATAAAGTTCTACAACTCGTTCGTATATATGATAGCTTTGGAGCGATGTTGTGTAAATCTGAATTCTTTTATTTTTAAACTCATACGTGCGTCAAAATTTATCAAGAAATTGTTTTATAAATGTTTATCGTTTCACTTTCATCACTCGCGTTATCAATGCTCAAACAAAACTCGAAAATATACGGGAGAGACGGGTGCGATAGGACGTTCAGAGTTTCTCTGCATTCGCGACAAATGAGAAAATTCAATATACACGAGTTTTTAGTATTTGGTCGATATAAAAATATTCTCATAAGTTTATTAGACCTTCTTACTTCTTGCAATAATTCAGAATAACAATCGATGTCCGATTTGAATTTTGTATATTAATTGTTCTTGGGAAGGGAAATCAAAAAATGTATAGCTCCTTCAACAATATTTTTAGATAGAAACTCTTGCACTTCATTTAAGTGCAAGATATTATAGAACTAATGAAGAAAAATGGATACCTTTTCAACATTTTCAAAGAACGCCTTTGCCTCAGTTTCGAACAAAAATCTTCAAAGCATGCAGTGTGCGCAAATTCGGCCTCCCGGTTTGAATCTTTGTGACTAAGGCTTCGCGCCAGATCTGTGCAATTTTCAAGATTTTCCTGAGGATTAAAAATTCTGAAAAAATGATCATAGAAACTTACCGTATCGCTTTAATTGATTGTCGAATTTCAAGTATTTATACTCTTCCGTAGTCGAGATACTTCGATTTGCACTTCCCCAAATATTCGATCAAAAAATACATCGATTTTCGATTTAGTACGGTTCTTGATACCTATGTCGTATTTGCTCGCAACTTGGATATTCTTTAATAATTTATAAATCAAACATTTTCTATTCAGGTAGTTGTAATTGCTCTACTAATTTAATTAATTGCTCTAATCTAAATTCTAAGAAAAATAAAAATGGGAAATTTCTTTGAGGGTAGATCAATCAAGACCAATGGATGAGCAATTATTTGGTGTATTATAAGTCGTCGAATACCAATTTGTTTGGTTAAGACACAGAGTTCAAGTTACTTGTTACTCTAACGTGGGTATTTTCCATTTTGTTTTCTTCACCTTTCTACATAAATCATTGAAAATTAATAAAGTTACGGGCTATGTTTGCATAGGTATTCTCGTTAGTATTCTTGACGATTCAAAATTCTGAAAACGAGTAGCGCCATCTCTGCCATATTCTAAGTACTCTATTCGATGCAGCGATATTGCCACTACTACATGGCCCATTAATTCTCGCGGGAAAAATATTCTCCGGCGTTTTCCTCCGGGTTTGGATGGTATTGTATGTTAATTTCAACGTTTAGACTGAATATTAATATTCTTTTGTACATTTATTAAGTGCTTAAGCAATTCGAAAGTAAAAATGCCGCGTAAAGTGGACAGAGATTACGTGAAGGACAAAGGTAAGCTGTTTTTACATTTGCTAACAGGTTAAATGTGACACCAAACACAACCCTTTAACCTAAAAATTCACATACTGTGTAAAAAACATCCGAAAGCATTGATTAATTCGTTTTATTTCAATTTTACGATGGATTTGAATGAACTGCTCACATAATGATCGTTTCTTTTCGAAAATCTCGTCATTTCTCTTTTCTTCCGAAATAATTACAATATTATTAATTATGACTGTTACAGAACAATTGAAGACGTTCTTTGCCGAGTATGCAAAAATGGATGATAAAACCGGCAACAAAAACTTTAAATATCGTACTCAGCTGACCAACATAGCTCACAGAGAACAAATCGCGTTTAACATAGATCTAGACGACGTTGCCGAATTTGACGACGAATTGGCCGAGGCTATACAACAAAACACTCGTCGTTATACCACAATAGTATCAGAGGTAGGTTGAATAATTCCTTTTTTGTAATCTCATGAAGTTTTCGATAGTACTCATTTGTTTTGATTTTTTAAGTCTGTTGCTGAAAAGATGGAAGAATTGTTCCTCACTTTCCTAAATAACTTTCATCTTTGATGTATTTTATTTCAGTACAGAAACTTTTTTGAATGAAAATAGTTTAGAAATTTTAAATTTGATGTTGAATTCAAAGTCTGTGGTATAAATATTGAGCAAATTATTTCATCTGATCATAGATAGTCCAGGAAATGTTACCAGGATTCAAAGAGAGAGTAGTACCGCCAAAAGATGCGTTGGATGTTTATATCGAACATCGTCTACTGATGGAACAGCGTAATCGACATCCCGGAGATCAGAGAGATCCGAAGAATAATTATCCTCCCGAGTTGATGCGAAGATTGTAAGTATGCGAGGGGAGGAAAGATATGGCTGAAGCTTTTCAGATGAAACGCTATGGAAAGAGTCATCTCTTGATATTTTATATGCACATCTGCGCTTTTCAGCGAGGTCTACTTCAGGGATTATTCAGCTTCAAAAGCTCTCCCCGTTAGAGATATCAAAGCAGATCATATCGGGAAGCTGGTCACTGTTAGAGGCATTGTTACTAGATCTACAGAAGTTAAACCTATGATGGTAGTTGCTACTTATACCTGTGATCAGTGTGGAGCTGAAACATATCAGCCGGTAGGAAGAATTTATGATATGTATATGACACTGTGTTGGTGTCGAGAAAATCTGTTTTCTTTTCATTCAAAGTTCCAGGACTAGATAAGGAATAAAACAAAACTGGCGAGCTTATTCTGTTTAAATTGATGAATACTTGTAGAATTCTGCTTATTTTTATTTTATCTACCTTGATACAGTACTTTTTAATGAAGTCATATATTTTATTCTTTGATTTAAAAAAAAAAAAGAGAACCGATTCATTTGAACCAGAATTCGAGTTTGTCTAAAATTGACCAAACCAATTAATCACATGTTTAAATCGATTCTAGGTGCTCTCGCTGAGTTTCATGCCCTTGCAGCTCTGCCCAAGTGACGAATGCCGTGTTAATAGATCTGGTGGGAGATTGTCTCTCCAAACAAGAGGATCAAAGTTCATCAAATTCCAGGAAGTCAAAGTCCAAGAACACGTAAGTTTGAAATATAGAATTCTTTGAGGAAATACACTGAGCTTTTAGATTGCGTCTCTATTATCTTTCAGTGTTTTAGCTACAAGTCCGACAAGATAATTTATTTTGTATCTATTTAATTTATTTTGCAGAGTGATCAAGTACCGGCTGGTCACATCCCTAGATCATTGACAATTTTTTGTCGCGGTGAAATGACCAGGCAATGTCAACCAGGTGATCATGTGACTATTACAGGAATATTTTTGCCTCTATTAAGAACAGGATTCAGGCAAATGATATCTGGTCTACTGAGTGAAACCTTCTTGGAAGCACACGTAAGAATCCTTTGCAAATTAATTGAGTATCATTTTTGGATGATTCGTTGAGGATAGGAAAATATAGAAACATAAATAGCTATAGATACGCTACAGCATTGAAATCGCAATCAATTGTACCGTGAATCTCTAGATCGATAATTGTCGTTTCTTAGCAAATAACTTGGCTGTTTCGAAACTTAAATTGGCAAAATTTGATTCCAGAAAGTCATTGGCCTCAATCAAAACGATGTAGAGAATGACGCTGCAAAAGAGTTGACAGAGGACGAGTTAGCGCAGTTAACAGAAGATGATTTCTACAGCAAGCTGGCTTGTTCGTTAGCACCGGAAATTTATGGTCATGAAGATATCAAAAAGGCCTTGCTGCTGCTTCTTGTTGGCGGTGTAGACAAGAGACCTGATGGCATGAAAATCAGAGGTACATTCATTCATTATAATCTCTACACTAAGAAGTATTTCAGGTCCTAAACCTGCCTTGCTTGTAGAACTTTTTTTGGCATCTTTTTCTTACCCTCTTAGCTCTTTTCTCTCAATGCTTGCGCTATCCGACAGTTTTAGAGTTCTTGCAATCCTTGAAACCCCAGAGAAGTCTGGCAATTCGATTGAAGACATGAGATTCTAGACAACCTGATATATTTTTAAACAATGATTCAATTATTCACGACAAAGTGTATGATAATTATTATTAAAATAAAGTTCTAATTCTCAACAGGCAACATCAATATCTGTTTAATGGGAGATCCTGGAGTAGCAAAATCGCAATTATTGTCATACATAAACCGTTTGGCACTGAGATCCCAGTATACAACTGGCCGTGGATCATCTGGCGTTGGTCTAACAGCAGCTGTGATGAAGGATCCTTTAACTGGTGAAATGATGTTGGAAGGTGGAGCCTTAGTGTTAGCCGATGGAGGCGTTTGCTGCATTGACGAATTCGACAAGATGGCAGATTCGGATCGAACTGCTATTCACGAAGTTATGGAACAACAGACAATTTCGATAGCAAAAGCTGGAATAATGACCTCTTTGAACGCAAGGGTCTCGATTTTGGCAGCCGCCAACCCTGCATATGGTAGATATAATCCTAAGAGAACTATCGAGCAGAACATACAACTTCCTGCTGCTTTATTGTCTCGTTTCGACTTACTTTGGTTGATTCAGGACCGGGCAGACCGAGATAACGATCTGCGGTAAGTAAAATGAGCGCAATATTGTTGGAGGTTTTGCAGAATAAGATAGGAACATTATCCAGCTACTGAATCAAAATTTTATCCAACTCTGGAAAGGCTGCAATTTATTACTTGTCTTAAGTCTTCAATATTCAACAAACCTGGAAATACTTGCAAAGGCTTAGAATTGAGAAATCTGATATCTTTAGACTTCTTGTATATAGAATTTATAGAAAGGTGTTAATTATTGTTCACAGATTGGCGAAGCACATTACTTACGTTCATCAACATTCTACGCAACCGCCAAGCAAAACGCAAACTCTTGACATGAATTTGATGAGAAAATATATCGCTCTTTGTAGAAAAAAGGAACCCATTATTACCGAGGATCTCACTGATTTTGTTGTCAGTAAGTATGCCGAGGCAGTAGCCAATTGATTAATAATTAACGATGAATCTTAATTCAAATCATGACTGCTGAGTTTCCAATTAAGTTAAAAAAATGATTTTACTGTAAATAATCTTCAAGACTTCTGCTACCAATCAATTCAAACTACGAAATGCAATTATCTATCTAATTCCAGATTCTTACGTCGAAATGCGTAAAGAAGCGCGAAACAGCCGCGACATGACTTTCACATCGGCCCGAAACTTGTTAGCAGTATTACGTCTGTCCACTGCATTGGCTCGTCTTCGGCTTTCAAATACGGTTGAAAAAGACGATATATCAGAGGCAATTCGACTGGTTGAAATGTCTAAAGATTCTATAAATCATATGGAAGTACAAACGAATAGACCGCAGAACCCGGTCGACAGAATCTACGCATTAATCAGAGAATTGACTGGGGACGAAAAGACTGTTAAAGTTTCTGATATCTTGGAACGGTGCACGAACAAAGGGTTCAAACCTGATCAGGTTGACGAGTGCATAGAAGAATACGAGGAACTTAACGTCTGGCAAGTTAATCAAGCCAGGACGAAAATCACCTTCATTTAAAATCGAGGCGTGGCGATTATTCGTCGACAATTTTATGGTACCTATTTTTCATTTTTCAGTTATACAATACGTATTATTTTTAATGAATATCGATCATGTTTCTTGCCCGAAACTCTGTCGACGATTCATAAGATTTTTGAAATATTGATAAGCTCATTATTTACACGATTTTTTTTTTTTAACTATCCAAGAAAGGCTTGCGAGAGTATAAAAAAGGATCGAGAGTAGATTCTTTGACAATTAATTTTCAGATGCGATTCTTTGCATTTCCGTAAAGTGCCTTTTTCGGTAATGAACAACAGTTAATAAAGGAATATCATTGAATATATCGTTTCTTCTGTTTTAAAAATCGTTTGTATCCACCTTTCAGGCATTTAACAACGCGGTAAGCCGCATAAAGTGAGTATGAATAACGAATACTTCAACATATGACAAAGAATTGAGAAAATAATGGAGAGATTAAAAAAAAAAAAAAAACTTTCATGTTTTATTAATGCGAATTGTTCATAGTAACGTTTTGAATTCCAATTTGACATTTTCATATTTGTTGGCAAATTTTTCAAGTAAAGTAATCCTTTTTTTTTTGTATATCAGTCATAATTCGTTGCCACCTTCAAATAGATTGTGTTCTTCAATTAGTTACGTTTGATATCTTCGAATTTCTCCGAGCATTCATCAAATAACAACAATGCAGCTAAAATTCAATCTAGAATCGAGTGAAACAGGTATGACTGCATTGAAATCATTTCAAGTGATTTCGAAAAATCTGCGATTTAATAAAATCAAGTCCCGAGTTCCATCCGAAATTTCAACGATATTATGGATTTATAATTTATTTTAACTAATTCTAAACAGCATTAATTATACGAAAAGCCCATCGATAATAATTAACTCATCAGATTCTCAATATTCTAATTATGATCCCATTTATATCGTTATAGGATCCTAACAGATTTGAAAAAAGTTTCGAATTATCCGCCCTTTACTCGGTCATGAATCGGTCCTATTCCCACCTAATCCGGAACATCCGAATTGGATTAGATTCAAAAATCTAAATACGTTTCAATTGTTTCTCGGTTGCTGGCTAGTTGGGATCGTCTGAGGCATAGTGAGGTATTAATATTACAAAATAGTCTAATTCCTGGCTGAAAAGGAAGCTATAAAGCATCCCTTCAATCAGTGATAATAAGCGAGTACCCGATGTATCATAGGAATCGTTTAATTAAGTAGTTTTCGTGTATTTATTTCATTAATTATCGACGAGTGGTACGACTCAATGCTCGGTATGCCGGATCTTCGGAATCGTTCGGGCCCGGTCGGACTTTCGTTCGCTTATTAGTTAGTCGAGTAAAAAAGATGGCGACACACGCGCCCTGCTCGCTGGCTGGCAGACACGTCTGCGTCGGCGAAGGACGAAGGTCGGTGTACTCGGGGGGTGAACGGTTTTAAAATCGAGTCTCAGTTGTGCCCAACGATCCGCGGAGCGCACGTCGTGTAGCACGTTGCTAAAGCCTCACAAATGAGTCTAGCATAGAAAATATCGTTGTTTGTTATCAGAGGATTTTCGTTAGCAGTGGATACACGAATTTAAGAACCCAATGATATAATATCTGTGTTTAATAATAAAGTCAAGGTTCGAAACAAAGTGCGACGGTTATACATACAGCCTGAATTTATTCGGCTTGCCAAAATGCGTGCTTTACGTGGTGTATTTGTGATCATATTGTGTGCGTGCGTCGGTGATGTGTTTTCGCGGACGACCAGGACTGCGTGCGAGACAGTTAAACCCTTTTTCGATGGCAAAAATATATCCATTGAATATTTGGAGGACGAAGCGCCCCCGAAAAGTGAGTACGACCCTTGATCGTAACGAGTATACCTATAAAGAGATATTTTTATTTCAGCTCATCGCTTTTCACTTTTGTTTACGGTTTTTATACCACCCCGATGACGACCGTCTATTTTATAGTCAATATCGATTGCAATAAACATTTCCCTTACATTATTACCCTAGATACGCGTTTCGGGTTATACTAGCTTTTCCAATCTCCAAAACGCACGAGGTTCTCTTCAGCTGTCAAGTTCTTTTTTTTTCAAACCTAGAGCCCGCGATCAGTGCCCTCTAGCTAGGCTCAACATACATCATCGAGAGAGAAAAAGGGTTATTACTATTGACTGGTTTATGCGTATTATAATTTCATTAATCCGCGTTAAAAACAAAATCGTTAAATATGGTAACGAAGCTAACTAATCATGAGAATTTTAATTTAATATGTACTTGGCGAAGATGACATCGATCTATTTTTCCCGCGTTGTGAATTATTTTATCAACTAAACTTACGACGGAGTCTTATCCGATTAATCATGCGTCCACGTGAAAAATGAGTAAAAACAAATATGTAATTTGAGATTTGACGAAGCCGCGCGGTATCACAGGGGGTCTTAGGTATAGGTAGGTGGACTTTCGAGTTGATTTGTAAGCTTACTCTAACGTTACGTAACTAAGAAGATCGCACCTTCGTCTAATTATAGCCAGATGCTTAAGACGTATCTTTTTATGTAACGCGTACACGTAGTAGTACCTAGGCAGGTATATGTGTATCGGATAATGAAGTTGTTCCTTGCACTATTAGGAACAAGATGAAATAGCTTGTAATTTCACGCTACTAAAAAAAAAACAAAAAAAAAAAAAAATATCCAATTTTTTTTCCTGCTCTTGTGTGATACTGAGATCTGTTAAGATCCACAAACCCGTTTTTAACATCGTGTTTAATCTAATCTCATAGTTACATGTCTTCCTGAACGATTGAAGGGATAAAATAAAATAAATAGTAATATATGAAATAAAAATGACACTTCTTATCAATAATTGTCATTGTATTATCTGATTGACAGAAGCGTGTAGTAAATATTTGACGTCTTCCTGTATTACGTGATTTCTCGAGATAAATTAAATAATTCGAACGAAATTATGTGCCGAAATGTTTCAATGAATTGCGAAATGTGCGATTTTATTTTCTGTTCTTCCTTTTTTTTTTTTTTGGCTTTCTTCTCGAAGAGGAGAATCAGATCGAGAACCAAAACTGTGTTTCCCTGTTTGACGCAAGCCACGTTGTGATTTGATAATTAGTGTCGGAATAATTCGGGAATAATCTGAATAATGATGACACACGTAATTTTTAGAGATATAGGAGTATGTAAACATGGCTAATTAGGAAGTATTACGCTTGTCAGCGGACCGAAGTCCTTTCTATCAATACTCTCCCTTCTGCGTTCCCCACAGCTCATCGTCAGTGTATTAAAATTACGATTCATGCGCGTTTTTTGAACCGCGATATACGGAGACGAGTGATTTCATGCCAATCGACGAAACGCTTTATATTTTTTTTTCAACGTTGCGCGACGCGCCTCCTCCGCAACTCACCGTGGGAATACCTGAGGGCTATTCACACGCATTCGTGGGATTCTCTCCTCTCCTTTGAGTTATCGGAGGGTTGGAGGACCAGCCATTGAATATCCGAGAATATTTAGTTATTTTATTAATGCTATTTTTATTTTATCGATTTTTGAGACTAGAATTAAAATACGTCGATAAAAAGGGTTTAGATACAGGTAATTATGATCGGGTTCTTTTTTTTCATATAAATTTAAATATTTGAATATTATCGTTATTTTCGATCGATTTTATGTATTTTGTTTTTGATAATGAATCCTAGCGCGATTTTGTGGTCTTACTCTTTTTACTGACTGAATTCTTGCGATTCGTTGAAAATTACGAAAATAAGTTTCGCAAAATAATAAATCGAACCTCCTTTTTATTTCCCCGACAAAATTAAATTCGACTTCTCTGCTCGTTGGCTGTGAAAAAAAAATCGAAGAATCAAGCCAAAAAACAGAGCCTTGTGTATTTTTCATCGACAAACTCGTATATAGATATATATATATATACATAGGTAGACGTAGGTATATATACTGCCCACTGCGAGAACACCTGAGGGTTATTCACACGTATTCGTTCGTTCGTTTCGTTCGCTCCCCTACAGGCTAGACTCTTGGAGTCTAGAGCCTTCCCTCGGTCCGCTGACACGTCGTAAAATATTTGGTTCTCACTTTCCATTCTTAACGGACCAATCTCACTCTCAATGGACGCTGAGGAATACATGACTTTTCTTTCTTCGACTAAAGCGTTAAGCGTAAAGCTGCTTTTAGGAGGCTCGCATATTATGCCTATATATTTATGTGTACAACTATACTTGTAAGTGGAGGATCATAACCGCGGACAAACCCATTTTTAATTTATTTATTTATTCATTTTTTTCAAAAATTCCGAAAATCAAGAAAACTTCAAACTTTCTTTCAACATTGGTATCGATTTTGATGAATTAGTATAATTATTATCCGCTCTGGGTTCAACGGAATGTACCATCGAACGTGTCTCGTCATTTTCAGAAGTTGGAGAAAAAAATAAAAAATCACATGTAAATTCTTTCGGAAGCGAGAACATGATCGTTTGGTATACGGTGCGTGTGAAGTGAGAAAAAAGATAATTCGTCACATCCACTCACTGACAAGGGCGGGTTTACAAACGAGGAGAATATTTGAGTAATTTAAATCACAGAATTCCGTTGTGGCTGGCACGATGGAATGTATATAAATGCGTTACAACCACACGTAGGTACGTTGAAGATTCTCTAAATAACTGAGTTTAGGTTTATCTCGCTCGGAACTAATTTTTACGCGGTTAAACCACTTGTATATACATAAATCGCCGATCCGTATAATAATACTCTTTGATATCGCACAGTGCAGGGTTTGAAACTTGTCATAATCTTACAATCATTTTTTTCAACCGAACACTCGCCTATACTCAATCGATTTGTATCTATACATGTATCTGATAAGTAGAAAAAATCGTTATCACTTATTTACTTCCGTACAATTTTTTCTAGATTAGATTTATACCTTTTTTCACTCACATTATCCAATAACTGGAAAATCACTTATATCGTAGAAATTTTTTTTCCAGATTCTCGTCAAAAATCGAGGTAGAATTTTTTTTTAAAATTTTTTCTCCGTGTGTTCAACATCTCTAGGTACAATATTTTAATTAGCTTAGGTATAAGTACGCGTATGTAATAAATACTCGAATCATTGCGCGCAGGTCGCTTTTTTTGGTCGAATCGCGTTACACGTCTAACAAGTTTCGAAAAAGTTTCGAGATTTATAAAGTTTTAAAAATAATGTACCTACCCACCATCCAAGGGGATAGATAATATCGATTACAGGGTGAAAAAGAATCTTAGGGATTCTTACCGCGATTTTCCTTTCCTTTTCCCAGAATTTATTCTATATCCCCCAGTTCCCCGGAATCATGTGAAAAGTTTTAACTTCGTGACGGTGGGAGGCTTGCGGAAGTGGCCGGGGATCGAGTGTTAACTTTTCCTCTAAGGGCTGTCCAGATTGAAATTAGCCAAACCACCTATTCATTTATTTGTTATACCTATACACATATACTAACTTCGGTATATATTTTCATATAGAAGGCGGATGAACTCGTAGTGATACACCCATCCATTTGTACACACATCGACGTTTGGTTCTCGTCAGTTTTCTGTTTAAACCTAGCGGATTTAATCTCATCGCCAATTATTATCGTACCGATATCATTTTCTATTCCTTTTTCTTTCTACGTATACACACAGACCTGTGTACGTAGTTCTATAATACGCGGGAGAATTGTTAACACGGGGTATAAAATAAAAGCAATAAAATTTCCAGGCCACGATTCGTCGTTCTATTCATCCCGCTTCGCGAGTCTTTCTCTTCATTGCACAATTAGCGAGAGAAAGTTTTATTTCTTCAATTATTTGCCGATTTAAAAACGATAAATTTATAAGTATTAACTATCAGTTGGCTTCTGCAGGGTTACACAAGAGTTTCATTAACGACTATGACATTCAGAACCTAACTCGTGGCCCGAAACGGTCTCTCTAATAATTCAATATACCGAATTTGCCAAAATTTCGTTGTAACAAATTTTCGAACTTCCTTTGAACACGCACGCGATTATAGAGCATAAAAAGAATTCATCTTTTTATACACGAAACTTCGGACGGTTTATCCTGAAATTCGACATAATTAGTTCGAAATTAAATAAAAGGATAATCGATACCTATTGGGCAAAAAAAGATTCGATCAATTTTCATATCGTGAGGTGGTGCCCACGCTTTGCCTCCGTCTTGCCTATATTCGAATCGGCTATATCTATCGTTTATCTGATTCTTCTCTTCTGTATTATACTATTCGAACAATCTATTGTACAGGATAAAATTAATTGTCGTATATTCATGGTATGCTTATACATATAGAGATGTACAGATCGCAGATATAATATGAGAAGTGACTGTGTTCTCGAATGAGGCTGAGTAATATATCGACAGTAATCTTTGCAAATCTCTTGGTCGAAGGAAGCAGTCAGCTCGTAGAGACCTATGCAATATCTGTCATAGCACACGCGACCTGTATTAGATACGATATTACATGCGTCAGACGTATATACATACGTATACGACGTTATACATATTATTATTTCATTCGCAAATTATACTATGGTACTTTTATTCACGTCTTTACCTTGCTGCTGCTGTTGTTGCATATCGTGACAGAAATACTTATACCTACGTAAGTTTGTCCTCATTTTCTTATAGGTAGTTAAAACCCGGTCGCGCAGATTTCTTTGTTTTTCCTCTATTGAATTATTAGTCTCTTTATACGGACTAAATGAGCATGAGAATAAGCATCGTAATTCAATAATAATTGAAGATAAAAAAATGTTCAAGTTTCATTTGAATCGATTGAAATAAATCTCATGTATACCCAAATAAATTCTTTCAACTTGTGTTTATAATAACGAACAATACGAATAATTACAAACATCGAAGTATAATATGGGTTCGAAATAAACACTTGTATGTAGACATACGTATGTTTCCACGTATACGAAGGAAAGCGCTGATGTCACTTGAATGTAATTGTATCGATTCGATCTAATCACTTAAAATGAAGAAGAGATTCGTATTTTATCTTTACGTGGAATCGTTGCTTTTTTTTATCTTCTAAAAAATCTTTTTATTGTGAAGCAAAGTGAATTCTAAGTCGGGGATTTCTAGATATCTATAGCCTAGGCTTGGTGAAATGATTTCATGTTTTACGTACCGCAATTTCTCTCGTTCGTTCAAATTTTCTGACAGTTTCATTAAACTTTTGACAACCCAGTGCTATTCCATATTCAGTAGATATTCTCGCGTCAATTACGTTCGTATTATTCCGGAGCCGCCGATGTTCTCTCGGATCGAAAGTGAATTCGTCATATTTTTTTTATACCCTCAAAATATCGGTTATATACATATAGTAGGTATAAAGTTACGGTTTCAGGAAAAATTCACATTACATAGGTACATACCCTGAGCATTAAATTTTTAGGGACTCGATTTATACCTACCTATATCACTTGAGAATATTTTTATAACCGCAAATTTTATTCGGAATGTGAAATTTTTTCATTAGCAAATTGCTCGTAGGCATATAGGTACATAGGTACGTAGGTATATAGGTATGTAGATATACGACGACGACGTCGACGTCGCACATGCATTAAAACTTTTATTGCAGTTAGTTTCCCACCCTATAAATCTGCAACGATATAATTATCGCGGCGAGGTTATGCAGCGTACGAAAGTTGGAATTATTGTCTTCCTAACAAAATTTTATGATTTAATATCTCAGATTAATTGATGATTAATAACGAGTCAATAATTAAACGAGATTCGCGGATATAAAATTCAATCAAAAGTATATAAACGGAGGAAGAGCGACGCTCTATATTTAATTACAATTATGCGGTATATATCTATTCGATGAAAGGATCGACGAAGTAATCAGGCGTGAAATTATCCGCTCGAGATTTCTGCGATAGATTTCATTCTTTCGATTTCCTGTTCTCTGTGATTTCGTACATAGGCCCTCCTCTACCTAATGATCAAATTTCATTGATAGAATCCGGAAGTATAACGCGATGCGTGAACCAGTCTACTTTTGAGCTTACGTCACTGACTACTTTTATTTATCCCTTGTCTGTTTAGACGGGATTTTGAATTCTTTCAAATTCGTGGTTCGATCGTGGAGAAAAGCGGAATAAATATACTTCGCGAATACGGCTACACCTACGTGATATCGCGAATTATTGAATAAAATCAATGGAATGAACGCGTTACAATTTTACAAAGATATATCAAATAGAACTGTGATCACCACACGGATATTTTAATTGAAATTACAGAGTCAATTGATATTGAAATTTGAAGGGTTGTCTTCTGGGACTGCGATATAATATTCTGCAATCGAATCATGGCGAGAATCTATAATTCTAGAATTCCCGAGATTATCTACCCTCGCGCTATGCATATAGAAATGAACGTCAAGTACCCTGCATCCATGTAGATCTGATATTTGGTCGCATTGATTGATTGATTGATTGATTATTTAACTAATTAATTAATTAACAAATTAATCGAGTATTGATCGGTCTCTAATTCCAATTCATTTCGAATATCGCTACGTGGATGATACACGATAACATAATATCACCGAGTATAGTGAATCTGATAATAATCAATCTAGAGAAAATATCGAAACCTTAATTTCACAAAAGAGTACGTAAATTTTGAAAATATTTTTAAATTAGTTTGATTAAATTTTCCCGAAGAAAAACAGGCTCTTATCTTCAGTTAAAAGAGCTCGATCGATGGTGGTTACGTATACCTACCTATATGTAAGCTATAAATATAGACAAGTAACTCTAGACTTTTTTATTTTTTCCTTTTTCTTGTTTTATGTAAATTATACTTGACTGTGCGCCGTCGTTCGCTACGTAGTACATGGTGTAATATACTCCGTCGTCGTCCTCTCTGCGCCAGAGGAGAGACTTGATCAAATTACCAAAGACGTTTCTTTTATATGGGGAATCGATCGTGGATTATTTTATGTCAATTCACCGAGAAAATTACTTGGAAATTTTACCCTCGGATAAAACCCTCGTATCGACTCTTAAGATAACGTTAAGCTCGTACGAGAAAAGGGTCAGTCGTCGGAAGAAGGACCACGAGGTCAAGTACCTTCAGTAGTTGTACTTAAACCTATTTCTGTATCACGGAAGCCAAGGGAGCGAAAAGTATAGCGAATCTTATTAATATTGATATTTTTCGCTAAATTTTTAGACCAAGTTATATCCTCGGAGTCTTATATATTTCATAGAAGTTGGAAGATGAACAGGACGGAGTTTCGATATCCCAACTTCAATTATATACGTATATAGCTACCCTTTGCAGTATATTATTCAGTAGAGAGTAACTTTAACAAGGAGATATGACGCCGGGTTCCCCATTGTCCGAATCGCGAAATTTAGGTCCTTTAAAAATCGATATTGGATACTGCGATTGAAATTTTTAATCAAGATTCGATCCTCTCGAACTGTGGGAGTCGGTCTCTCGCGGATGATGTTGAAACCGGACGATCGATTGATCGGTAAGGGGTAAAAAAATGATGGAAAAAAGTTGTCATGATCCGGACCGAACGCTCGATCTTACTTTTTATAGAAAATTTTTATGTTTTGCTATCTTGTTTCACAATGAGGAACGTTTCGCCCGAGTGACGCGGAGTTTTGCCACCAAAGAACTTCTCGTATATATATATACATATATTTTTTTTTCTCACCTCTTTTTGTTCTTCTTTTCATTATTTCTTGACTTTTTTTTTCACCTCACTTGATATTCGGCCGCGCGCACTTAGGTTCTAATTGACTTTTTACCCACACCGACTTACCTATACCCGCTCTTTCAACCTTGCTGAAACTTCACCATCTGGAACACATCTTTTCTTCTTATACCTACACTTCTTACACCGCATTTGCGCGCTGTAGACTGAGACTGCGAACTACTATATACCGAGGGGGAAGAAGTGTACGAGGTTTGAAAAATTTTCTTAATAAATATAATACAGAAATTTCGCATTCGAAAACTCGATTTTGTGTTAAAAGTGTAGAAAATAAATCGACTTCTTCTAGAAACTCTTCATCCACGTGTATCGCTGTCCTGTATCTATCTATATAAGTTTATCTAATACAACGTCACGCGCCCTAATACGGGAGATAGTTATTTATAGAAAAATTATAACATATCGACGGTAAAACACGCGTGACCATTTTCTACGATCGACCTTGCCCGTGGGTTTGAGTACGGCATACGGCCTTGCATCGCGATCAGAAAAGCCGAGACATCGGGCGTCGTAAAATATAATCATGAGCTAGCTAGAAGCTGCTTCGTGAAACGATTTGTACGTTATCTTTTTTTTTTCCTTTTCTCTTTTTTCTACAGATCCGGAAAACGCGTCCAACTTTATCGATGTCGCGTTAAAAAATTGCCGGATAAATGAAATTTTGGAAATAATTTTAATTTTTTTTTTTTAGTTGTGAGTCGCGTATCGTTTTTGTATTCTGATAGAAGAAAATTTTCACTCGATTATTTTTATCCGCAAATTCAGTAGCTTTTTATTTTCTTTTATCTTACGCGGTTTTAACGGTAAAATAATAATAATAATAATGGTTTAGCGTATCATTTGTATCAGGTAATCTCGTGAAATAGTATGACAGTCCTGCAGGACTGTCAATATGAAATTCATGAATTTACGACCACCGCCGAGGTATTCGTACTATATACGAAATTTATTTATCATCGTATATACCTATACCATATATCGAAGAACGATCGTGGCGTTACACAAATAAATGGCACGACTTCCCCACCGACATTCGAGAATTATTTATAACCCAGAAAAATCACCATCAATATCTGAAAATTTATATTCTCAATTTTTCCACTTGCTGCACTATCGCTGCATTTTTAATAATGATACGATATTTCTAATAATAATAATAATGATAATAGGATATGCTCCTGGTAAGCCCATCGCTTTTATTAGACGAGGCTTATATTCGTAACCTGTTAACGCGACCGAATTTTGGAGAAAAAAAAAAATTCTCCAATTTCAGGACTCGAAAATTCGATTAGAATTGGAAGAGTGGGTCACAACGGAAACCTTTGGTAAAATTGTGATTTCATAAAAATTAATCATTTTCTTTTGAAATTTAGTTTTTATTCGGTAAAAACTACTTTTCACGTAATAATTAGAAGAGAAAAAAAATACATGTTTTACCAAATTCGGAGAACATTGGGCCGTACTCTGCCGTTCTCGTATCGTTCGAGTCCTGATTATAGAGAATTTTCTTTCGATCTTACATCGCGTTAACTTGACGAATTTCGATCTTCGTGGTTTTAAGGTGTAATTCGGGACACGGAAATACCTATGGACCGCCATATCGCGGCTGTTTACTTTTTAAACCCTTCCATAATTTACGGTAAATTCTTCTTATTATACTCACCTTACTTGGGGCTGAGAACTTCTGACAGTGACTAATGCATTTGCCCATTTTGGGGTTGTTCAACGCCTACGCCCTCTCTTCCCTCTCTCTATCTCTCTCTGTCTTTCTCATTCTCCTTCACCTCATCCTCTGGTTATACGCGAACTAGGAGGGTGACAGCGTGACAGAAAGGGGGTAGTATTTACGCCGCTTACAACAACCAAACTGTCAACCCCCCCTCGAGTTATTTCTCATCGTTTAAGGTTTGTCATTTTCATCATTCACTCATAATTTTTTTTTTTTTTATGGGTCATAGATATATCTACCATCTACCTCTATACGTCTATAATAATTCACCCAAATACTCTCGTCGCAGTTTATCGACACTGCAATACCTCTCTACGTCTAAACTTCGCGTATGTGTATCATAGCATATATGTACTCATATATCTATATCTATATCTATATACGTGCTATACATCTGTCAGAGACTAGTAACGGTTTAATCTCTAACGCTTGAGCGTTTATTAAATATCAGATCGTCGTCGAGTATTAAATCGGAAAAAAATTTGTCGAATTTTTTAAATAGATCACATTTCTTTTCGTTCACACCCAGAAGTATCTTCGATTATAATCGAGGTACACGAAATACGTGCCAATGAAAATTCGCAGTCACCTCGTGCGATTTTTCTCATCCATTAAGTTTGAATATTAACGTAAAATCGAAATTTTCGTTTTCGTAGTTTCATGTCTTTGAACACTCAGGTGTGCACATCAGTTTCCGTCCATACCTTATACTGCCGTTATCGCGTCCACATACCTCATGGTATTCAGTACCTACATCAAATTGAAATAAATTTTCGTTTCTGTTGGTAGGTATATCGGTCGCGCGCCGCGCGGTTTGCCATTGATATTAGATTAGTCGTAGAGATATGAACCTCTAGGCGTATCTCTCGCTTTCGATCTGGTACACCTACCTATAGTTACGATACAACTAGTCAACAATACACGGTTAGTTAGTTAGTACATATACTAGTGTAGAAATACATACCTTATATACAAAGGTATATATCTTCTACAAACTATACTCCTGGGTTTAATACTTCACACGATCCACGGGGACATATATCTATATATATGTATATATATATAGATATATATTTATATATCTATGTATATGCATATGTGTATGTATATTTGCTTCTCTATGTATGCCTATGGTAAATAGATATAGCTATACCTGTATGTCTACGTAGGTTTGATGGTGGCGTATTATTCATTTGTTTAGTCTGTTAGTTTCTTCCTTTTTTTAACTAGATTTTTTACCTCTGCCTTGTGGGCATTGAACTCGGTAGACCCGGAATCGGCGATATTCATCGGTACCCCGTGGCAGATAACGACGGAAGAATTATTGACCGCGAAGTACACCGGGTGTAGAGTAATTTGTCGTCGCGCAGGGGAAAAAAATAAAAAAAAACCTTAAAACTTTGTTCATTTTCAGGATTTTTTTTCTTTTTTTCTAATCGCACGAAAATCTTTCGGGAATTCGTGAAGAATTTACTAAAAATTCTGTACACAGGCACGCGTGCGAAATAAATTTCAGATTTTCACGGACATTGATATTCAAACGTTTTATATGTTCGTGTAATTTAGTATATAAATAAAATAGACGTCCATTCGGTGAGAAAAGTCGTGGAGAAATTTTCAATCTTGGGTAGATTTTTATTATGGAAAATGTGAAATGAAAAATGAAAAATGATCTCAGGTATAAATAAGAAGAACCTGGAATTTTCAAGGAATTTTAAATCGTACCAGCCACTGGACCATATATACGGTTGAGAATATTCCAGGTAATTAGAAACAGTCGGCTTCCGGGTTGGTCGTATTATTTAAATCAAGTTATTTAATTCACTGGTTTAAATCCTGGATTAAATCCCGACGGTGCTTTTGTTCCGAATTTTGCCTTACGATGTTTCAAAATTCGATCCTTCCTCGAACGTAGATTTTAAACCACGGTCTCGAAGGAAGAAAATCTCAAGGCTCTGGGTGGGTGGATGGGTATATCATAAAGTAAAGATTTTAGAAAGCTGAAAAATTTGATGAACATCGAATTTATGCAAAGTTATACGAATCTTCGCTCACATTTAACGCTCATTATATCTACCCACATAATATATTATAGCAATAAATTAATCAATAATTTAAAAAGAAATAAATGAAAGAATCCTTTTTTTGTTCCTCATCTAGCTTCCGAGATTCGAGTGGAAGTAGAAAAGATTTTCTCAATTCCAACATGAATATCGCGAGTTCGTTAGACGCTCGTTGATTTTTATTTTATTTTATTTTATTTTTTAACTCGATAATTATTCGGTAGAAGTTTACCGAAGGAAATCGGTTCTTTGGGTGTTTTTTTTTCTTCTTTCGTGTTTTACTCTTCAATAAAGAAAACTACGATTTTTACCAACCCTCGTCGATTCGGGTTAATTTTTCAAATATTCCGATGAATTAAATCGCGCGTATTATACACCGGGTTGAATTATTATAATTTCATTGAAAGGTGATCAAATTACCCTATAATATGTAGATATAATTTTTGAACCGCGGCCGAAAGGAGGAATCATCTTGAGAATCGGCGACGATATTTTTTCATCCGTAATTACAGCTCATTTATTTTTCTAATTATTCTTGAGAGTCGGGGCTGCACCTATACATACCTGTACCTTACAGCTTCGTTGACGACTTTATTTGACGATGCGTGAACATGGATATAACTTAACGATTATAACATATAATCATATGGGTATATGATTTATTAGGCAAAGAGAAAAAAAAAAAAACATATGAAAATTAATCGAAAAGAATTAAAAAAGAAAATCGTTATTTCGAGGTGGATGCTGGTACCGACTCGTGTTCGTGCATCGAATTGGCAAAATCATGCCGAAATGCGTTTTTAGTTGGATCAACGAAGAACGGATGGTCAAAAAATTTGAAAGAAAAAAGAAAGAAAATTTGTAGAGAAAAAAGGAAAATTTTCTCAAACTTTTCGATCATCCGAATTCTTCCTTCATCGATATCGGAAAGATTTCCCCGATGAAAATTGGCGCTTCGAAATATTCTTCCTACCGTTGCATGATTTTCAATTTCTGTGTAAAAGCACACAGCATATCGTACCTTACAAGGGATGTAAAAGAAAATAAATGACTTCTTTTTTTTTTCAGCTGCCCGTCGCGTTAGTTAAGGTTGTTTAAATCACGAACCACATGTTAAACGTAAATATATATACTTAAAAGTTTATATATTATCATTGTCACGTGTTTTCACGTGCGCACAACGCATTTACATATACCTATGTGAGATAACTAACGCCTCGACGAGACTTACAGTTACACTTTAATGTTTACCTTATAAACTTTGAAGGGTATTTATAATAACTTGTTTATTTTGAAATTCCTTATTTTTAGTCATCTTATAACTAAGCAGGGGGATGCTCAACTATATGTCTAAAAATTATTCAGATATTAAAAAATAAAAAAATAAAAAACGACCGTATAGACACGTACCAAAAATATTCGATCTTATTCTATATACACACACCTATATATATTCTTTCGTATACGTGGTAGACGATAGAGAGATTCCGTTCCGATTCGCCTCTTCCTTGTCCGGATTAACCACGTCCTTCATCCCTTAGCCGTGAACTTACAGAGTTAGCTTCGCCGTCTAAGAATCTTGGCTATAAAATAAAACCTGACGTCTACTAGGTACTTATGAACACGGGGGAAATCCGCCGCCGTATCTGAAACGTCTTTTCTTGGGTCATGAAAAATTGACGAATTAGTTAGAATCAGAGAGCAGACTCCAGTCCGACGTAACCGCATATATATATATACACAGGTCTTAACTTTCGCGGTTTAATAACGCGACAGTCGTTCTTCTCTTCTCTTATTAAAATTTTTTTTTCTTTTCTTGTTTATTTGTTTTTTAATTAAGAAAAAAAATATAGAGAGAGAAGGGAAAAAAAAGGAAAGGAGATTCTTCCGCTTTGTACCCGTCCCACCCGTCAGATTTCAGTTTGAACGATGCTGCAGTACCTACCGAAGGTTGCAGCACGGCGTCTTGCACAATGGAGTTTCGATGGCTGCGGGCGACGCCAAAGGGCTCGGGCTCGAAAATGCACAATGCCAGGTTCCCGTTTCAGACGCCATTTTATTCAAGACTGTAAAGAGCTTATTGCGCTTCGGCGCCCGACAACCTCCAGTAGACGGAAATAATAATTTTCTACCATCTTTCCTGCCTGACTGCCACTGCCACTGCCATTGCCACTGCGTTACCACGACGAGAAATTGTCTTGGTATAGTATACGTCGTTTAATGTTTAATCTAGATTTCCATGATTGAAATTATCTCGTACCTCGTACCCAGGTCGATGTTATTCGTCGCGAAAAAAACGATGTCTCGAATTATTTTTGACGGTGGAAAAATTTTTGGATTAAAAAAAAAAATTTCTTTCTTTTCGATAAAAATCGCGTCTCACGTCATTTCCATAGATGGAAATGGAATGAAAATGAAATAAAAAACAAAAATACAGTCAATCATATACGTTCGCTATTTCCGTATACGAAATCGGACAGGAAGAGGAACGGCGAAAAAATATGGATAAGCAATAAAAGTCACCTATGGAAATCTCTGATACCCCCGGTGTGATGTACGGCGCGCGGTGATGGATCATAACGAAAATTCATATTTATATCGTATGCTACCTTTACACATGGAAAATATTTTTAGCATAGATTTATGTATATATATACACACACACGCGGTACTGTATACGTGTTTCCGTAATAGTATAACCAAAGTTATTGAGAATCGATAAAATTCTAGCGTGATAACTGATAAGTTGAACCGACTAAACGCGGGACTGGTTCGAAAATCGGTTGCCAAGCCTGTAATATTTTCGCCTATATAAATATACGGAAAATTATCATTTCGGTATACGATACCTCAGGGTTATTTGAAACTGTCTTGAAATCAAAGTGGAAGATGAAAACGTAAGGAATCGAGAAGCAGAGCTGTTTTATCAAAGTATCCTTTCATCGATTTTAAGCCCGGACTCGGCATTGCTGTACTTCATCGGGGCTGAAGTCTTATTTTAACTTTGAAACTGTACAACTTCCTAACTTGTATTATTAATCAATTAATGAATTGATTAATTTTTCATAAGCTATACCCTGGCGAAGTTTTAGAAATATGAAAACGTGATTGACGAAGTTTTGGCTTAATCAATTACGCACGACGTCGTTAATAACATCCGTTAGGAAAATCGCTAAGCGTTATAACTCCGCAAGCGCGTAAAGTATGGGGGTTAAATTTTCGGTTGAAATTAAAATTAATAGCGTGTATATTTATCATAAATAAATATGCAGCGAGCATCGATCCGTCACGAATATGAAATAGATATCAAATCCGTCTCGTTTTACACTCACAATAATTATAAACTTTCGTGGTTTTATCATTTTTCTCTTTTCGAAATCCATATATGAGGCAGAGAAATAAAGTATAGGCGAATAGTTTGAAATATGTATAAAGCTACGCGTTTCATTGGTTTTCGTTTCTCTCTCCATCTCTCTCCCTCTCTCTCTCTCATTCTTTCTTCATTTTCTCTATTTTTCTTCCAACCTCTTGGCAACTTTATCAAGGTATAATATCGGCGGTAAAGATAGGTGTATATATATGTATGAGGCGTTTGCAGACCGAGTCCATTACATCGATCTTCGGTAGCTGACACGAGAGCTGACGTGTCGAAGTGCAGTAGACACTCGCGAAAAGTAATTTGGTCGAATTACACGAACCGGGATACGAGGAAATGATATTTCAAAAACTCGTTTCTTTTAAACCCATATACCCATCGATCGACATAGCTTACCTAATTCGAGGTTTAATCTTCGACGAATAGTTACCGTAAAAAAATAAAAGAAATAACAACTCAAACATCGCAATTTATATCTAGTATCTGTCCTTTCGTTACTCCCGCTCATTAAGCGTCTCTTATTTTTTTATAGATTTTTGGATACATTATTATGCCATATCCTTACGTCATATACCGCAATTTTAATTCGACAAAATAGCTTTATGGCAATAAGTACGCAGGTACGACTGATACTTTCATTCTCCTTACTTTCTGTTTTCCCTGCGTCGTTTTATCGTGTGCTTAAAAAAGTCTGTATAGGTACCTCTATTCAGGACCTTACGGGTTTCAAGCTGAATAAATTTCGCGATTATGCACCGTAATTTTAACCAAACTAATCGGTTCACCGAAAGTTTGAAAAATGTTTGATTTCGTTTGAAATTTGACGAATAAATACGTTCCTGCTTTCTTTGAGTGAATCACATAGAATTATATCATAGCTCGTAAACCACAATTTCCGCAATCGTCGCAATTCGGATAGATGACAATGTTGTTGGAAATATTGCTTATTGTTATGTAATTATTGGTATTTCCATTTATCGACTCAGACGTAACAATTACAGCTGTACAAAGCGCAGATATTAATATCGTACGATTACGTGTACGTACCTGTATGAATAATTTTTTACAGTCTCTTACCTTTGCAATAAGCTTCACGCGCTTCGTTTTAGCTCAAATCTTCTCATACATTATTTTCAAGGGACAAGATATTAGCGAAATAATAATAGCTTCTTTTCGCTCGTAAATATCGCAGTGGATTCGAACCCCGAAAAAAATAAAAATAAATAAAAATAAAAATAAAAATAAAAATTCAGTTTTACCGTAAAACCGAAATTTCCTCAGAGTCAGGGTTTTGCCTAAACGTACGGTTTGAGCTGCGTGCTACAGGAAGAACCGAGAACAAGGGAAAAGTACGTAAAGGAATCCCTTATCAATTTTTTCTTTTTCTTTTTATTTTTACTTCGTAGTTAGAAACTGTGTTTGAAACTTCAATCACGAGTTGAACATACGACTGTTCGCGGTCTTTCCTTCATGTGGTAATGAAAGTAATTTAAAGCTGTTTGTTAAACGCAAGACAAGTTCGTGTTCAAATGGGTTTCGCGGCGCGAGTAATTACCCTTTACTTTACATATACACGTGTATTACGACCGTATATACCTACTATACGAACTTAGTAGACTTGTACAAACTCTATTTCTAAATCGACTTAATTTCGGTTCGTTTTATATCAACCGCACGCGAAAATCCAAATTTATTTTCATTTCTACGCCTTCCTAATAGAAAACGTACAATTATCCTTACACAACGAAAACTCCTATCGAAATTCAAGCCGAAAAAATATTTCACCTATTTCTTCACCATAACTTTCGCGAAACTCTCCTGTGCTATGAATATTGAAATGAATTTTTTGATCGATTCAAAGCGACGCGATCTCTATCTAGATATACTATATATCATTTTTTTTTCGTTTTTCTTCCTTACTCTCCACCCGCGACCCCTTTATTCCGTAGACGAATGTGACGGTGTTAGTTTTTCTCTCACGTTTACGCGTATCGCGTGGTTATCCCGTGATACCCCTCATACGTGGGAGTAAAAATTTTTAGCTGTATAACCACGGGTATTTACACATCACCGATGCGTACCTAGTACCCGTATGTATAGAACCTAGTCGTAAAATGGCCCCAATCCCATCAAATCCTTCCCTAACCGCTTGTTTTCGTGAAAAAAATAAAATAAAATAATTTTCGTTCATCCACGTATATGAAATAGAGATTTCGAGGTATACGTAGGTTTACATGGATATTATATTAAACAAAACGATCTGGTATAGAAACGAGCGTTTATTATAGCAAAGAAAAAGATTGTTTGAATCTTGGAAGCCGATCGCTCTGCTATTATATCTATAAACTTGATTTTTCTGTAGATTCAGATTTCACCCAAACGCGGATCATCGCAGTAATAAAATATTTCTGTTTCTTTCTTGTTCACAGCCACGTGTGGTGGGGCTTGCTGTAGCTCAAAAATGGAACATAGAATAAGGAATCAGGCGAGGGACGATTTTCAAAACCTGATGCATCATCACAGCAGAAGTCTTCAAGGACTTCTCGCATCTACCGCAGACGCGATAAGGGGTGAGTCCAATTTCGCCCGAGTAACTTCGACGGAATTATACCTGAAAATGATCAAAGATCGTAATTAAAAAACGCGATTCGTTCATAAATCGCAATGCGAAAATCAAGAACATCCCATTTCATGGTACAAAAGGAACCAAACCAAGGCTGGAATTGGCTTTTGTCACTTTTCAGTCGGCCCTTCGTTTAAATAGGTCGAAACCTATAGCCAGTAGTATTGAAAGGATACGGATGCCTTTTATCATCTGGGCTCTTTGAAGTATCGAGTAAACCTCGAGCCCGGTGGTTTTTCTACTTTCGCAGTTGACTGTACAATCAATCGTTTAACCCCCGGGGGTGTTTAGCTCACATACATTACGGATTTACAGCGGGGGTAAACTCTCCGGCACAGGTGCTACGGAATGATTTAATACCCTTTAAAACAAGAACGAACCAGGTACCACCTACTACTGTGCGAAGCAGAGTTCCTAGGCGCGGATCTACGCTGTGCCGAAAGTTTGAATCCCCGGTAGAGGCAGTACCCTACCGAACTTAGAAAAGGGTCAAACAACTTCTTCTCTGGGGATCGCGAGCGGCGTATATCTCGGTGCCTTTTCATCCCCAAAATTACCGATCGCCTTGAGAAGAATATCGCGAAAATTTCACGGAATGAAAATAGCTGGGAATATCCGCGAACCGCACCCGACTTGTTACCGTATTCCAGACGATTCCGGGATCTTTCTTAATTTTTTTTTTTTTTTTTTCGTATTTTATTTCTTTCTTATTTCTGCCAAGATTTAGTTTCTCGCCGCGAAGAAGAGATAGAGGAATCATGTCATGAATTCCTCCAGACGTTCGGGCGCCACCCAAATAGACTGCTACTATATCATTTATAACGCCTTGCGCAATGCAGTAAACAGGCTGGGCAGTAAAGCAAATTGTCCAGGGCGTTCGGTACGTGCACTTTAACGTATGACCTACAGAGTGAAGATTTCGCGGAGTCTGGATATATATATATGCAAGAAGAGTGATTTTTAGGTTCACTTATTCAATCGCAATCGCGCGTCGAATCTCCTCGGAGAATAGGTGAAAATTATACCGTAGATAAATTATGAAATAGCGGAGAATACGATGAGAAAAATATCGGCAAAGTAGACAATGGGGTTCCCACAGTGCTGAGGTGAAAAGGTACGGTCGCGGGTTCGTTTTGCACGGTATGAAAGAGCCTTATGAAAAGATAACGAAATTGTATACGTATACTTCATGCTCGGCGGGAAAGAAAAAAATTCATTGTGGGTTATACGTTAAATGATTATCGGAGATTGAAATTTTTCTTTATCGTTGAAATGATGAAAATATAACCGCGTTTATACGTGTGCACATATAGCTATCTATAAACGTATAGTTTCGCGTGCCAACTAGAACGTGAGGACTTTCGAGTACAATTGGGTTATTATACAGAGTCTGCTAGAGATTCTTGGCTTTCTTCTGACGACGACGTGGCTCTTGACGCTTTGGAGTCGAGACCGAGTGACCTGATTCTTAAAAGTGGTTGAAAAGTCAACCGCTCGCCACTTGAATCACTTCCTAAAGCTATAGAAGTTGAATGCCAAATGGAACTAAATTTGCGAATTTCCACGGATCTTTTATGTGTATGCCTAATCCCTCATTTCCACATTTATATTCCCACTTACCACTCGGTATCGGTTATTCGTCGACTCTAGCCCGATTACAATCCCTCGGTTTTTGATCAACGCGAAGTTTTACTGGACCATATCGACCGTGACTTTTATTTTATTTTTTTCTTCTCGCCACCGAATGCGAATTAGAAATTATATATAAATCGAACGAGGGGAGAGTTGCGGATAAAATTGAAATTCCTGAGATTTTTTTTTCCACCCTTGTATTCACTCGGCAATTAATTGTTCAAACAATATCGACTTCTTATTAGGGTCAGTTCGGGTTCGAGGCTGAATTTCGCGGCTTTACTCGAGAGGGTAAATTATACATTTTTCATTATTGATTTCCGATATTTTTAGGCTCTCATTCCCTATATCGCAACCTCCCGATCTCTTCGGCTTGAGATTAATACCATTCGCTGTTCCCCGTCTCCTGCATCTTTGAATCAATAAAACTAAGATGAATGAATTTTCTTTTAGTCGTGCCATTTCTCTTTTTATCTTCTCTTCGATATTTTCCCATACCTACCATCGCCTAAAATCCCCCTAATACTTTCACGAGGAAACTTTCGGCATCGCAGAATACTTATTTTTATTATTTTTTTCTTTTACTTATCCGACGATTCAATTTATGAAAATGTTTCTCTACTCCTCGCGTTTCGACTGAATATCCGATCAACGTTTTCAGACATCTAAACAACAAGTAAGGTTCATTCCTTCTCTTAGCCAGTAATTCATACAGTCCACCGGGAATTTGTCGTAAGGAAATTTCAAAGTTGCAGAATCACTGCATCAAGCATCGAGCGTTCGATTAATCCAAAAGGAGAAAGGATCATCGATGAATTATGTACGCAGATTGATCTGTTTTTGCCAAGAATATAGTTTTGTCCGATTTTCTATGGGTCGAAAGATATTTTTCTACAATTTTCCCATTCCGAAAAGAAAATTTTTATCAATTTACTCGACAAGGTATATTCGTTGATGAAATTGATAAGGGAGGGTTAGATGAAAGGGGATGAAAATTTAGAGGTAATTCTGATATTAAAAGTGAAATCTGTACGTATAGTATAGGTATATGTATATGCTCGGGGGGATCAGACGAGTTATCGGTTGAAAAAATTCCGAGCGTAAGTATCGCACTTTTGTTTATAATAAATGAACAGTTTTCGACGTTTCGTAGCGCCAAGAGAATATTAATTAACCCAAGAGCTTCCCGTATACGATAAAAGAATAAATCCTGAAAATTACCCGGGTGTGAAGGCAAGGCAAGGCAAGGCATGGCATGGGCGCGTTGTGCCGTGGGACGTATATTTTTTCGCAATTAAAGTTCAACGATTCGGAGTTTTACTTTTTTCTTCTCATTTTCTGTGTTGTTTTATTTCGTTTTTTCTTCTTCTTTTTCTCTTCCTTTCTTTCTATTTCCATACCTTGTTTTTTTTTTTTTACCTTTTTCTCCTATAAGAATAAGTTGGGAAACCGGCGATGAACCTGCAAAGGTGAATTGGAATTAAATCTCGGAACTTTTCTTCGCAATTTTATGGTAGCTGGGTATAGATGTATATATAAATATATGGGTATATGTCTACATATATTTTTACGGATCCAATTATCTCAAATTCATTTTCATCTCCGCTTCTAACGTTAGCGGACTTAGTTTCGTTTTTTTAAAACTTTTTTCTTTCTTTCTTTCATTCTCTTTTCTTTTCTTTTCTTTTTACACACCGTATATAGGCACCTACCTACCTACCTACCTACCTTCCTACGTAAACTCGCTTCTATATACCCGTGAGGGGTAGCATTAATAGATGACCATGCTCTACTTAACGGACAAATGATGATTGCTCCACAGGAAGCTGTCGTTTCTAGGCTAGATTCATTTTCATCTTATACGGCGGTGCGACGCCTAAGCAAATCTATTCGCTCTTTAAGTCAGAATATACATAACTTCGCGAAATTACCTTGTAACTATAATAATCCCACGATCTTTTCACACGTTGAACTTTGATCGTTTCACATTACTATAGCTCAGAAAATTTCACGGATTTCATTTTTTTTCTTTTTTCTTTTTCTCCTAAATGATCGTCTCCGGGACCGTGATGAGAATTTTATCGTTGATTGAAAAAAAAATGAAAAAATTTTTTCGAGTATTTTCACCGTCAAAGATGTATTTTTTTTTTTTCTTTTTTTCCCCCACTGCCACTTGTTCGATGCTATGATAGCAAAGCTTGCACGTTGCCTCCTCGTTTGTTTTGATCACGATTCTATTTCAGTACCTACATCCACTTCCATTTCCAGTTTACCTATTCCTATATACATACATGTATAAAGATGTTTCCCAACGTTACCATAAGGCTCAGGATTTCTCGCAGTCCGAAAGCCGTATTCTTAACGTTCATTCGATCTAAAGTCACTATCTTTTCGTAGTCACTATACGGCAGCAAGCGATTAAACAACTGCGTGGGTGGCTTCGTAGAAACGGGAAATTCTTAGAGGAATGCGCGTGACTTTTATTTAGTTTTTTTCATCTTATGTTTTCTCTCTCTCTCTCTCTCTCTCTCTCTCTCTCTTATTTATTTCATTATAATATTTTACCTATACGTACAGCCCGCGGCAATGTGTCTATGGCTTTGCTTGCGTAAAATAAAAATAAAAATAAAAACGAGAAAAAAAAATACTTGGCGCCATCATACATATTCAATAAAAATGCTAATCAGATTTTGGGTATTCGTCAGAGAATATAAGCTTTTGACCCAAGACCATAAGTTTTATCACCGTGTCTCTTTGTATAAACTTTAAAAATAGGTGTCACTAATTTTGTCCTCTTCTGTCCGTTTCTTTCTTTTTTTTTCCTCGTTTTTTTTTTTCTCTTAATTTCGTCGTTTATCATCGATTATGTGTTTATTTCGTTGTTGTTGAAACATTAATTATCCACCGTATTCTATAGGATTTTATTAAGCCAGAGGGATTCGATTGAAAACTTTGGAATGTTGAACATGTAACGATCTTAACCGCAGGATTTACAATCGAGAAGCCGATGCATAATCTCGTGGAAATAAAATGTGACAGAAAATTAATTTATCTTGTTTTTACTCGTCGATCGACTGACATTGACAGCTTATACCTGTGGCATTAGGCTCTCCCACAATCAAATCAATTCCTTTTACTGAAAAATTCAATTTCACCATCTCAAACATTAAGTCTCGAATCTCTCAATCGCTGGAATTTTTTTTTTTTTTTTTGTATCCTCCAAGATGTGATTTAATTTTATTTCAATATCCACTTACCTCGTAGTACCTACTTACAAAACTCCAAATCGGTTTTCACGAAATTATGCGATTCAAGATAACCGAATCATTAGTCAAGTCGCGATTCAACTGCCTCAATTATAAATTCTTTTGACAAAACGATGCGAAAACGAAAAGATGTGGAAATGAGTAAGTAACAATTATATAGGTATCGTGAAATCATATCGATGCATTCATATGGCAAGGTTTTTCGAGTTCAATTCCACGTTATATGGCTGATTGAAAATTAGAGCGAATTTACACAACCCAGTTCGTCAAAAATAAAATGTATCGTTTCAAAATTTACTCCGAACCGAGAATTTATTAAATTTATTAAATTTCTCAAATATTTCCTGAGTTTTTATTTTTATTTTTTTCCCTTTTTTCAACGTTGGTTGATCAATCGTTTATGAATTTCGGATTTTTTTTCCTTCCGTTTCATTTTCTGCGAAGAGGAAAAAAAAAAAAAAAATCGAAATCCGGAAGAGGCTGATGGTCGAGTTTTCTCTGCACGTTTCTGTGGAAAAAAAAAGAAAAAATAATTCTCGTGAAATACCGCGTTGCTGACCACTGTGAGAAAAGATTCAACGAGTCCAACGCGCCCATGGGACGAATCTCGAAGCCGCGAAGCTGCAATCCGGTCTTGGGCCGTGGCTCGCGGCTCGCGGCATTTTGTCCCTGGGTTTGGTCCCCGTATAAGGACCCGCGGGCTCATTCCTGCATTGATGAGGGCCCCGTATCTGGCCCGCGCTACCAAAGATATTGCAACGCCCGTTTCGTATCGAAACGTTCGATGGGGTCCCGGACTTGAAAGAGACCGACGAAATCTCTCGCCGCATGGTAACTGGCCCACCGTGTCCTCCTGGATACAACCGGTCAAAAAAAAAGGAAAAAAAAAAAATATGGACCAAAAGTTTCCTTTCATTTTCCGACTAGGTAGTATCACAGTTCCATTTTTTCTTCGCTAATTAATTTGGGATTTTTTTAAAATTCTTATCGCATGTATCGTAAAGTTGAAAATTATCCGTGAATATGGATTCTCTTCGAGGTACGTATAGGTACTCCGAATTCTGTATAATTTATTGTTATAGATTCGTGCGTTGAACTTCTAATCGTGTAATTTCGACGTTTATGCATTCCGAGCTTTTGTAACATTTGATGAGTAAATACCTGTAGTAACTAACATGTAGGTACATGTATATATACCTAGTAACGAATTATTTCCCGTCACGTTGCGAATCATGAGGCCTCGCTAAATTCCAGTCACGTATAGGTATCGTGAGCGCGTGCGTTCTCCCGGTAACCGAGCTTGTAATTAGTTCGATTTTAGTTTAAAAAAAAAAGAAAAAAAAAACATATTAATAACGAGGGATTTCGCGATTGGTATTCAATCGATTACACAAACTCCATGTTATACACGCATCCAGATATGCCTATAAGCCATATACCTTAGTTAAATGTGCGAATTCAGTAGAAAATTTCCTACTATACCTGAATTTTTATATTGCACGAGAATCGCGCATGGTTCCTTCTCTCCGATTTTTTTTTCAAATTTCAAAATTCTTCTAACTTTATTGAAAACAAAAAAAAAAAAATAAATACATAAAATAAAATAATGAAAGTCGATGAATGATATAGAGGGGGACCGCGATCGTTCGTATTTGACGAATGGAGATAGTGCCGCAAATTGAAACGAGTAACGAGGCTAGAGTTCAGTTTAGAATATTGCGGTCTACCGGCTGTCCGCAATGACATAATCGCAATTGTTAAACTAATTTCGTTAATTCGTCGAAATTGATTCTAATCGACCTAATTGGCCGAGTGAACGCTCGTACGCACGGTTCGCATCGTATATACAGCGAAATTATTCCTCCGGGCTTTGGTTGCACCGTATCTAGAGGTAACTATTCGGCTTCAGTCTGTCACACGAGACGAGATGTAATCATTAAATTACAACAATATCATATCAATAAAATAATGAAACGTCGGAAATGATCGCGTGTCGAATATATTGGTAAATAATTAATGGTTAATTATACGAACACGGGAGGTATTCGGATAAAAGTACCGCGCGATCACTTCGGTCACGAAATAATATATATATATTATATATAAATTTACGCGTAGCTAGGCGAGTTATCGAATGAAATAAATTAGAAAAATAAATAAAATTACATTGCCCTATATAAAATAATTTTACGCGATACACGTACATATATAACGTAGAGTTATATCGCAACGCGCCGCATATATTATTCTATGGATTCAAGCGTGTCGTTGAAATCACAGTTTGAAACTATAAGTTATTAACCGAAGGTAGACAATGTTTTTCGGTTATAATTCTAACGAATGGCGAACAAACTAGATGCCGAGAGACCATTGTCTCGGTTGTACAATATCGCGGTCACGGTGCGGTGCGGCGGTGTGCTTATTCTTTGGCTGAAAACAGCGAAATTTGTAAGATGAGCAAGGAGAAGAGGACGTATAGGAAGAAGAAGAAAAAAGAAAAAAGAAAAGAAAAGAACAGACCGAAAGGGAAAAAAAAAGGAGACGAGAGTTTTTTTTATATACATATATATACGTACGGAAAATGAACGGATAAAATCACGGCACGTTTTTCCGGGTTGTACGCGACGAAACTATCGATTCATCACATGCGAGTGACCAATCCCGATGTTACTATCGAAACGGTACCTACCAATAGACAAGAAGGCAAACTACTACCTATGCGACGGTTGTTTTCTAACGAACACGACGTGCAAACTTTGGAATGCGGTCGCCCTAACCAAACCCTTTTTTTTCTTTTTTTTTATCGTTATTTTCTCGAATCCCTTTTTTTTGTTTCTTTATACACTCGCAGGATACGAAATTATAAATCAATGTACGTCACGGGTACGTTTAGGTGTACTCTTAATTTTTCGAATTTTGACAGAAAAAAAAAAAAAAAATTCAAAAAGAAAAATAAATAAGAAATGATGATCGGGAGAAAGATCGAAGAACGATCGTACGTGAGATTGTTACTTCTGTATAAAATCTGATGAACTTTTTTCGCGCGGAATGCGATACTTGAATTTTTAGGTATTAGGTAGTCTTCTTATTTTTGATATATGTTTCTTGCGGGGTTTTGATTTTTTTTCGGGGCTGACCGATTTAGCAAAGAATATTCCTAGGCATGATATACAACTTAGGAATATACGTGTGTAGTATGATGCGTGCAAGGATGATGCAAACGACTTGGAAGACTTCCCATCCATTTACCAGTCACGCAAAAGATGAATACGAGATTGTAAGACGTTGCGACACTCGGTTACATATGCGTAAATGTATATATATATATATATATATATATTTATTTATACGTATACATATATATCCCTATCTATGTTACATATGTTGCGGGTGTGCGGCTATTTACGCCACCATAAATGGCAGCACGTAAGATTTTGCATCCGGAATATATATTCTTACATATATAAATATACATACATAATATATACGTACGTCGATTCATTTCATTATATTTATTTCCGATGCGTTTCTTCGCAGAAATTTGCGTTCCCCGTCTTACATCTTCGATTATGATAGCGATTTAGGCTCATTAAAACGTTATTTCAGAGTCATGAAGATTACATATGAGACATACCTACGAACCTTACGTGAATATAATTATCATCGAATGAAAAAAATCATGCGTATATAGATTTTTAATATTCTTTTATTTGTTTTCTAGCAAATTTCACCATCCGTTGAGATTATAGGGTGAAATTTTTCTCTTTTAGCGATTCTGATAGGTGAGACTCCCACTCCATAATCTACATATAGAAAAAAAGCACTTAGATAACTTTTTCACAGTAGATTGGTAAATTTTACAGTCAATCAATTTCGGGAGTTTGAAGGCTCCGATATTCTCGCCAATGCAAAAAAGCCAATTCATGTCGAAAATAAGCTCCAATGATTAATAACGCGATTTGTTCGTCTTCTCGAACTTCAGTTTTTCTCAAACGATTGTGACAACTCGGAGCGATTATCATTGTAAATAAATTAAAGACAGTGAAAGTACATTTCAGACTACCGGGGAAGAAAGAACGTTCGTTACGGTTAGCTCGATTCACTCGTCTTTCAAGCACCCCAATTATTATAGGCAACTGAGCAGGGGAGGGAAACTGTCGACGCGTTAAAGCACGAAGACGAGGGGGTTAACACTGATAAGCTTGCGTATACACGAACCTTCGGATTTCGCTGATTTCCGAAACATTTCTAAAAAAAGTTTTTCAACAATTCTTAATAACACGAAATGTTTTATTCGTTATTTCATTAGATCTTTTTTCAAATATAAATTAAACAAATTTTACGACGTGTATATAAATCAGATGCCAAGATTGACGCTAGTTTCGTTCATTTTCGCACGCTAATCTCGGCCAGCAAATTTGTTCTTGATTCAGTTCATTTGCTGTCGCAAATTCAACTGACAATGATAACGTCTTTGGGTTGAAGTCTACAACTGTGGGTATAATTTATACCTATCTGTATATCAATGTATATACCTGGGTACATATGTATAATTATATATATATATACATACGACTTTGAACAATTTAGGTGAGAGTCAGAAACCAGATATGACAATTCGATGTGGCAATTGCGAATGAATTGTTATCGTCATGGTTGATTAGAAGACGGTTTGCTGAGGATGAGCTCGACGAGCTCGAGAGTTCGAACCGATCGATCTTATCGACGCTTCTTTTTAGTCAGTTGAAGTTATTCGAGTCGAAGCGTTGACTAATTCGATAAAAATTATATATTTTTAGAATCATTAGTTTTCATGGTATAAGTATGTATTATTTGGGTATATATAGGCTCGGACTAGTTTCGCTGACGGGTTTGAAATCAGTATTTGCAAAATAAAGGAGAAAAAAATTGAAAAAAAAAATGAAATTTATAATCGTTCGGGTGAAACGTGGCGTGAAAAAAGTTCAAGTACCGACCTATTAATACGAGCTGACTAAGTAAACCAGCGCATTGGGGTTCGGGGGCGAGAGAAAGAGGAAAAAAAAAAGAGTGCGAAAAGTGGATAATAAGTAAAAAGGATTTTTCGTGTTTTTTTCATTACCATTATTTTTATTACGCGCGTTGAAAGTCCCTCGCGATCACGAGCCCGGTTCTGCAGCCGCGCCCCTAATTGCTACAATTACTTACCTGTCGCTGTGCAACGGGTCTCGCAAATATTCTCGAGCCTTCGTGTACCTCTACCTACCTCTTCCTTCTTCTTCTTCTTCTTCTTCATCTTCTTCATCTTCTTACTTACCTCTCGCATTCTCTGGTCCCCTTTAACCACCCAACATCATCTTACAATGTCAACGGGTCTCTGCGAATCTCTGAGAACCTGAAACAGCACAAGGCATAAGCACAAGCGCGAACCAGCCGCGGTAAAGAAAGAAAAAAAAAAGTATGTCGCGTTTTCTTTGGGGAACCAAGCCGCGCCCCGCATTACGAAGCCCCATCACGTTAATATCTGCCCCTGTATAGGCATATATATCCATAGGTATATAGTACATCCATATATATAATATATATATACTAGAAGAGACAACGTATATCATTCGTCAAATTAATTGAAACTGTTTTGCATGTCAGGCACGTGGCACTGGTGTTGGTATACCTCGGGTATAGTATAACGGGGGAAATTGTCTCCACGGTTTAACATCGACTTGGTTTCCTTTTCGTTGACGAGACTAGAGACAGTTATGAGATAGACATGATAATTACAGCGGTAATTAGAGAGTGACGAGTATAGATGTTATATAGTCATTTCAAAAACCATCAAAGAAAATAGATTACCTTTTCTTAGATTTTTCTTCTTTGCAAAGAGGAACGAAAATCAATGATTATAAATATATATTTCAAATGTTATATATAGGTTACATATAGGTGTACAGATTTTTTTGTTTTTTTTTTTTCTTAATTCAAGGTAAATTTATCTTTCGGCGAAAATAAATAACCCTATGGATCGTAGACCCCGCGATACTTCGACATCTGTGGTCAATATTGCGGTACGAACGTATAGAAAAACAATATATCAAAGGTATATGTATATATATATATATACAATATATAGGTATGTATGTATGTATCGCATGTTTCTATAGCTACGTTTACGTACTGCACGTCAAAGAACGAATTGCGGGGTAAAAAAAAAAAGCAGAAAAAAAAATCGTCAAAGGCGATCCTCACTTCGTCGATATTTGTCGAGCTACAGCTATATAGTAGGTACTCATATCTATACATATATGTATTTATACGTACCTACCTGTATTCATATACTATACGCACACCCACCACTAATATTCATGAACGTAGAGATGAACGTGGGATAAAGAGTATATATATACACATATATACGTATATACCTATATTCCAACCAGTGGTGTGTGTTACGTCAGAGTAAATTCTACTCCCTTAGTTTGGTACCTTACACCGTACGTATATATACTCTTCTACCCTACGGAACTGCGTTGTTTGTGTTAAACGAAAGTATCCCCTGGCTGGGTGGTAAAACATCAATTTTCATACGGCCACGATCTCCTGATGCATCGTATAGAAGGGATGGGTCAAGGCAGAGAAAGAAATTTTCATCTGTATATGATCGAATTAATTTTTTTTTCTTCCGTAATTAATTGTTATAATCTTCGTTGAGCTATCTTTCATACTCGTACCTTTTATATTTTCGCTTTAAAAAATTGGGTCTCGAATGAAGTCTGTTGAAAATTTTTTTTTTTTTTACATGGTTAATTTTTGTGTGAAAAGTGATAAATTTCTTTGAATACATTTGAGCTATGTAACGACTAGGTATCGTTTCTTCGGCTTTATTTTCAAGTTTCTTTATTTGTGTAAGAAAATCACGAAGAAGTACGAACGTAGGAATGGTATAAGAACTTTGAGGGAGAACGTCGATGGAGTATTTTCGGAGTCTTTATGAGAATTTATTAAGAGCAGTGCTTTGTATTACTTAAATTTAACTCGGGGCACGACTTTCGAACGACTTCTTTTAAGCGATAAAAGTCCGGAGGTAAAGAGGATTAAATGCCAAAGGATTTTGCTGCTAGGTGTTTTCCTCAGTCTCCTCCCTTGAGGATCTTTTTGTTAGCTTTCGGGTATTGGAATTTATTTAATTACGAACGATGGGAATTCGGGGAATATAAATACCCCCGAAAGTTTATATCTATACCGAAAATTTTTCATCAAGCCGACTCATAATCCGTAATTTAAATTAACGCTATGATTATAATTTTTAATTAATCACATCATATAATCAACAATCGTCATTTCTAATTCAGAAACAAATCAATCGCTGATCGTACGAGCATAATTTTATCCGAATTATCGGTTCTTCTCGAAAATTTATTTTCATTTTATTAAAATTATACGTTTTCGAACGATAATTTTAGCATTCGAAAACCGAAAGTTACAGACTAAAAATCATAAATTGGTGCAGAATTGTTTAGTCCAGGAAAGCCCGTAATTTGTGATTTGTAATTAGCTGATTACTAATTCGTCCAAACTCCGGTTGAAATAATAAGCGAATCAGATTCATCGAATTAATTATTTAGCCGCTCGACCTGCGACCGATTAAAATTTATTGCTACACGTAACTACCTTCGGTAGAATAATTGTGTAATTAAATAGTCTCGCGGAAATCACATCACTTGTAAATTTTCATCGTGTCACACCCTGCGCACATGCAAATACGTTCGTTACTGACCGATCATGCATTTTGATTAACAATCGCTTCCCAAGGCCCGAATCAATCGATGCGATGTGTGTCCCGTTTCTCTTAAATTTGAGACTCGTTTAGGGCATAAGCGAACGAAATATTTTCGATACCGTGTGATTTAGAAAAGATGAAATATACCGAAATTGGGAAATTTCTTCGAACCCAAGGAAAGAAAAGAAATTTAGTACGATGGATCATGACTGCAAGAGTATATAGCCTTGAAATAGTAACTCGAAGCACGTGCCTTGAATGTAATTGAATCACATGGCACCACCACCACCAGCGGCAAGTATGAATCACATTTACCGCAGCGACAACTCTTATACTCGTTATCAATTGTCAGAGTAGCCATTCATATCAATAAAATTTCCTTATAGTTTCAATCATGGGAATTGACCGGATAAACTTAGGCCGATAGATTATCATATCTCTACGTTGCTTGGTTCGAGTATGAAGAGGCTGTCTTATCGAACCTTCAAACTCTGCGATTATCACACCTAATACCGTTCGACGATCGATAGCGATATACGATTTCGTCTATGACGAATGATCGAAGAATTATTAAAACTCCGATACCTCGGAATGAAATATCGGCGAAATTTGAGGTGATAAAACAAGACTGGAAACGTAAATTGATCACCCCGTCGCAGGTATTCCGATATTATATTCACCCCGTCGCTATGAGATGATCCTGAAGTATCGTGATTGGTATTTCTCCCGTATAAATCCTTCGTTTTATCAGAGTATCGAATAGATCACTGCAAATCTACTATTCCACCGAATCCCTCCACCACCGTCTAATCGATAATTCCAAAGAAGAAAGAGAGGGGCTGCACATCGATCCCCTTTAGATCTGATGCTACTATTCTTTTATTTTTAGCACTTTCAACGATTTAATGCCTTGACCTTAAAATCAGACCAGATCTGGTATAACGAGGGTAAAAAAAAAACAAATTCACCGATCGTCTCGGGGAAACCGCGATAAACTAGGTAGTCGCCACGAGAACACAATGCTCGTGTTAATAACAGACAATTGACCGAGAAAGTCTGATATTCTATCCAGTAGATTCTATGTAGATTTTCTGGTCAGCGCGATAGGGTTCACATATTAATCTGGGTTAAGGGTTCCGGTGCATCCTCGAAACCAGGATTATGAATTTTCCTTAACCACTCGACCACCGAGGTGCCCCGGCGGTTCTATACTATCATATCCACTCTCGCTATTTCACTCTCTCGGCCAACCTCCTCCTCTTCCTGTTTCCGTAGATGATGTATGGATAACCACCCCTCATTTAATTAAGCCACCAGTGTTGCGCCCCTTAGCTTGGCTTTATGCATGTACCTATATAGAATGTTACACGAGCAGACATCCCTTTCCGTTCTACGGTATACGGAACACCCTATCTCGTACTACGTTATAAAGCGAGACCTCCCTGAGTATCACGTGTATGATTTCGATCAAACGTTTCATGCTCCGGAATATTAACAGACCTGGATTTTGATTATCGTTCTTATTTTTTTTTCTTTCTTTTGTTTTTATATATATATTTATTCGAAATTTGACGGCTCGGTGAAATTCGGAAATTTTAGGAATCGAAGTGACTCGAATTTTTCACGTTTTAGTTGAGATTCATGAATCTGTAAAAACAGGAAGAGAAAAGAGGAAAAATAAATAAAAAATGGAGTAGCACACTACAAGTCGAGATAAATCGAGATGATACGATAATTTTAATCGAAATACTTCGAAGTTATCGATAAAAATATTGGGAAATTTGAAAACGGAATGAAATTGTAGTTTTATGAATTCCGTGGAGGTATCTCAACCGCAGATTTCGAAATCACACGAAGACTGAAATCACGGGTTCGATTTAATCTTCAATCAATATAAAAATTCGGTCAAAGATTATATTTTTCTACGTGAAAATTTGAGAAACCGAGGAACGTATTGGCTAGAAATTTGGCAACGGGGTACCTTGTACTATAATACTGGGTTAAATATACAATCGTGGTATTAAACCCATCGTTTAATCAATATTTGTTAGATTTTGAAATTTCGGTATACTGTCTCGGGTTATATTGAATCTAAATAGCCTCGTATTTATAGCTAGTAGTAAACTGATTTGATTTTGTACCCTCGAATTAGCATAGTGATTAATGAACGCCAATTGTATACCGCGGTGAGATTCGAAGTGTTAATTATGCCGCGCCTCCTCCACCCCCCTGTTAGAATAATACGATCGGAAGTAGGTAACTTTGTGCAAAAATTTGACTTCGGTATAAGTTAGGGGCTTAATTACTGTTCCCTAAACTCACTGTAATTATACACGACGTTTCAACTCACACTAAATGCTTAATTTAGAAGTTAAAAACTTTTCACTAGGTATATAGTATACATATATATATATATATATATATATTATATACGTATACTACCTAAACCGAAATCTTCGGGTTCCTTTTAATTTATGTTAAATGGAATCAGACCCTCGCGGGATACGTACATATATCTCGGTATAGGGGGATGTGGAGTGAATTTCACGGTAACATGACGACCGCTGTTCACTCTCAAGGGAATTTCTACGTTATTACTATACAACGGTCGATAACTAATTCGTACTAATGTGACTTTGGATATATTCTACGATACGAACTGTAACTCCTCAATCGATTTTACCTATTCTACCCAAAATTTCGATTAATAATACAAGACAATATCACAAAACTTCGTCGTCAAATCTCATTCACAATATTTTCGGATACCCGTTTGTTTTATTTGCCCATAACGGAAATTTCCGGTCATTATCTGCTACCTCTCGCGCCATTATTATCTCTTTTATTTATAATAACAAATTTTTGTTCAAACACAAAGTAAAAAAAAAAGAGAGAGAAAAAAAGGAACATTTTTAAACGTAGAGAACAGAATTAATTGAATAAATAAATGGCAATATTTGAGAGATGAAAGATGGCGAAGGTGGCCTTTACTCGTGAAACGTTTGGCACGCTTTAGTTCAGACCTTTACATCAGGTCATCCGGGTCGTGTAGGCCTTTGAGCCCTTTGTGGCATTATTCGGAGTTGGACACTCGCCCCTTTGGTTCCATCATTGATAATCTAATATCTCGCCCCTATACGTCACTCTGAATAGATGATCACGGAGTAGGTCGTCGTTCCTTTTCTATTCTCACCTCCTGAGCTCTCTTCTCAGTCCCTCTGTATTTCCGTTGTTCAATACACCCCGCAGGGTAGAGGAGGGAGCGTACCCTGGCTGGAAATACCTTCGCGTCGATCACATTTTCATCCCATTCGTCGAATTCTACGAGTCGTACGTTTTATATTTCGGTGAACGAAAAACTGCGGACCGATTTTCACACCTCTCGGCAATCGGAAAGTACTGAAAAACTGTGTCCTCACTTACTATTTCGCTGCTTTGATCCGAATCCAGTATAAGAAAAACTTGGAACGCAACTTCGTCCGATAGCTTTTTCCACACCTTACATACGCTTGGAAAATCATAGAAATGAACCGAAAGAAGCTGCGAGATGATCAAGAAATTTGCGTGCCAGTTTTTCAGTAGATATACTACTATAACCCGCGATGCATCGAATCGGTATATCAGTTCGCTTTCGAGCTGCGATCATTCCCGTTGTATCAATATCCTGCTCATTAGCGTCGATGTAGGTATATGTAACTTGATCATAGCGAGTCATTAGATCGAGCTGTAAATTACTGTCTGTATAAATTATGACGAAAAATATAGGAAGGATGTATCAGAAGAGGGTTTTTTTTTCTTTTATTCTTTCGAATTCTTTTTTTTTTTATATATATATAAATATCGCTAATTAAAAACACATCGCGTCGTTGCACTACCGATAATTTTTTAATAATAAATCGCGCGAATTACTTGCACCTTGCATTCAACACGGTGTGTGGTCTGTTTTATTTTTTATTTTCATTTATTTTTTATTATTTTTTTTTGCAACAGGTATTTACATATCATTTGCAATCTGGAAATTGAAGCAGTTTAGCAGCCTTTTAAACCCGATTATACACCCAGTTGCGCTTTATTTATCCTTCAACGAATTATAATATATATAACGGCTAACGATCTACCAATAATTATTAGGCATGTCATAGCCGAGTTTTTTTTTTTTTCTTTTCTTTTCTTTTTATACTAGGTAAATTTATTCCACCGCATTTAAATACCTCAACTTTTTCCAATTCGCTGATACCCGTTGCGAATGATTTATGTGACAAAAAAGTTAATTGCAAGGCCTGATGGTCGCTTTACTTTCAGGGTTTTAAAATTAACAATTTTATAGTCTCTTTTACGATTTCAGGTAGGCACGAGAGTTACGAATTCTTTATCATAGTTTATGCAATTGTATGAACAAATTATTCTCCATTTTGAATCAGCCACCTAATAAACCGCGTCAGAAAATCGCAACTATAGGTACAGAAGATTGAAGGGGTTGGGTTGAAGTTCCAAATTTTTATATCGAAATTCGGAATGGATTGAGATTGAAAAATATCTAGAATCTGACTTACGCACGTTACAATATGTGGTCGAAAAACGTAAAATAGGAAGGACAAGATTTCATTTGTATTCCACGGGTTTTACCTATCTTGACAATTTCCAATCTTGTGTTTACACGTGCAAAATGATACTCATGGAATACTGAACGTATTCAAAGTGTCTGTATACACCTTTGTTAGACGTAGAATTAATTACAGTGGAAAACTTTCATAGATATCTCTACCTATAGGTATATGAAAATTTGTTACGTATATAAATCTATTTTAATTCTTGGCGCGTTGCATCGCATCGCGATACCTGAGCATATATATATATATATATATATGTTATATACATTGCGCACTCGTCAACGATACGAAGCCGTGTGAACGTCCCTGTTACTGATAAGAAACACGGTAGGTAGTACGACCCACACGTAGAATAGTACCGTATGAACATTCGCGTACCTTATATATATCCATACGAGTCACGCAAGCCGCGTAACTTTCGGTTGCTGAAACGTTAACACGATAAAAGTCACGATACTTTTTTTTCATCCATCTACGTAAGAAGGGTGCCGTTTTAACCTGTGAATCGAAGGAAAAAGGGGGGGGGGGGGGGGGTCTAAGTATTTTCAGTTGTTCTAAAATGTCGGTTAAATTATTTGAAAAATATTTGGGGAATTTGAAATTCAGGAAAATATTGATAGAGAAAATAACCCATTCTAATTGGTTTGACTCGATTAAAAACGAGGCCCTCGGGCGGTAGCAACGTTGAATTTTTCTCGCTGGGGAAAACTGGAGAATTAATCATTTTTGTCCCGAGTTTTTAATCGGCATTAATCGATCGATCAAAAATGAAAAATAAATATTTTATGATAGCGAAGGACGAGGGGGGGTTCGTACCTAAAATTTATTTAAAACTTCATATTCAAATTTATATAGTTGCATAGTCCGGCAAAATTTGAATATAGATAGACGAGCTGTTGAAGGGTAGAAGCTTTTGTCGTTTCGGTCGAAGAAGGAGAGCAAAAAAAAAAAAAAAACAACAAAAAAACAAAAAAGAAAAGAAGAAAAAATGAAGAAATATATATGAGAAACAAAATTGTGTTTGATCTTGAATTCATACGGTAGCCAACAACGTTGGTAGTAGGCTCGTACGTGCGTTGGTTGCATGATGTATCACTCTTTTTGAGGGTGCATATCGTCCGTATGCAACCTTACTACCCCCCCGGGTTACACACACGGTTCCTTTGTAAAGATTTAACGGGAGAGAGCCTCTCTTCCGAGTTTCGAGTACAAGAGTAGGTAGGTAGTGCCCATCCACCTATACCTACCTACCTACCTACATCATATACTTCAAAAGTAACCACTTCACAATTAATCCCGAAGAATCTGAAGTGGTGAGTTCGTGCAGTCCTCGGTGAGCCAATCGTGTGTGTATATATGTATATATATAAAAATATGTATGTATGTATAGAGCTATAATTCTAGAGTACGTTAATACACGCAGTTTCGTATTCATATATATATAAATACACATATCAGCGTAGACCAAAGCGTTTACAAGTGAACTGGACGATGCTTGAGTTTAATTAGGGGTATTGTCTTTGTCGAATAAGGGTTGTTGTACGCTTCTCTTTTTCCCTACGTCAAACGGTATGAGTTTGAGGATATATTACTACTCGCTTTGATCCATTCAGTTTCCAAATTTGGGGATACAGCTGTTAGTTTATTGTCTCACCTGTCTTTATCGTTTTTATTATTGTTTTTTCTTTTTTGTTTCTTTTTTTTGCATTACATTACAATAAGATCGACTATTTTGGAACTGAATCAACAAATTTGATGTTGAGGTTTAGAAAAAGAGGAGACGAAAGTTAATTAAAATGAAATTTGTTTGTGTTTCGAAGAACCTGTTTTAGTATAGCTGAATAAATATATATATATATATATATATATATATGTATATGTATACGTGCACGTGGGTACATAGAGTCTTGGTTATAAAGTTGGTATTTCTTGAGCACGTAGTAATTCCGGTGTTTCGAGAGTGAAACTCGTAGTGAATTCCTTGGAGAGCGAAGAGAAGAAAAAGAAGAAGAAGAAGAAGAAAAAGAATAAGAATAAGAAGAAGAAAAAAAAGGAAAGGGGGAAAAGAGGGAAAAAAGTTGCAGGGTAAAATGGTAAAAGGGTGAGTAAAGATGAACGTGAAAAGTTTTCCAGCTAGTCAGAAGCTCCGAGGTGAGCTTGACTGGTACAGGAATTACCTGAATAGTTTGTTATCGATTCCAGCGCGAGTCTATACGCGAAAGGCAAATAGAAAATGCATAGAATACAAAGTGCGATCTGATTGTGAGAGAGACTAAATAATCCAACCAAACTCCGAACCCCTGAGATAAAACTGATTGTGAGTTAAATTTGGAATAAAAGTCACGAAATAGTTATAACAGTCGAGAAGAAGAAATAAAGCTTGGCGAAAAATCACGTACCAAAATTAATTCTAGAGGTCTGAGAAAGGGGGGGAAGATAGACCCTTATTTTATCGTGGTTCGGTAGTAAATCTGTCAAGTCGCGTAATACCATTGATCAAATAATTAAACCTTCCGGGTTTCCTCCGAACGTATAATTTCTTTTCTTATTCACTTTCATCAAGCCCACAGCTACCCTTCGAAACCGATTCTTCTCCCACGTTCAAAGTTCACGGTCGCATCGAGTCTGATTTAGAAAAATCGATGGTTAGAATGTATAGAATTTACCATAGAATAATCATTCGTGCCGAAAATTTGCGGACTAGCCAGTAATAATGATGATAGTAACAACAGAGGCTAGAGGTTACAGATTAACAACGTTTCGCCGAAGTATGGAATTAATTTTACGACTACGAATTCGCTGTAATTGCGAATTAGGTATAAGGTATATTATTCCTCAGAAATCTAATCGGGGAGGTAATTAACCAGCCGTAATTATTGCCTCAAATATATTCGGAACTTATTTGGTTTTATTGTCTCTTAGATATTTTTCTAAAAAATGAAAAATAACAAATCTGGAATAATAATTGTGGAGGAAATTTGTGCAACAAAATTTAGACCGAAATCATCACCGGGGATGAATAGGTAGCGGTGGCTCGGTTTTTGACTCTGAGAATTAATACTTAACGCTAGCAACTCAAAGTCGAAGTTAAGCAGCTTAATGTGTAAACAGGACAGTGTGGTGGTGGTAAGCATTAAACTGTTTGTCTTGCACTAACTTGAACATACCTCTATCCACTTTGTGCCTTCCTCTTACCATCTTGGCGCTTATCCCTTTTCTCTCCCTGGTTTCTCTCCATCTCGAATCCTCTACGTCTCCGGAATCCCCCATTCCCATTCCTATTCCCATTCCCATTTTCGGAGTTTACTCTTACGTATACCTATAGTCGAGGCCAGTCAAAATCCTGGTTGAGTTAGGCGCAGAGGAGGTACAGAGGGACGGGACTCCGGAGTTCTCCCGGTATTTTAAGGAGAGGGAAACTCCTGTTAACCTAATTCACCCCAAAATTATGCCCCCGCGGCCGTGTTTGAACTCTGAAGAACGGCTCGCTTCGTATTTGTTACGCCGTAGTATAATTCAAAAGGGATTAACAAACGCGCGCTCCTCTCGGTGCGATAACCACGCGAATTAACAGAACTTTTTATTTTTATTTCGTATTTTATATTTTTATTTTTTAGTCTTATTAATTAACAATATAATACACACCTACACGGTAATACCACAGGATTATACCACGTTAATTGAATTATTATTCGAAAATTTATATTCTCCGCGTTCAATTTATCCCCGTTATTAATTACGTGTATAAAATTTAACCAGAATTAGTCGTAGGGGTTTCATTTATGGTTAACAGATTTTTTTACGAATGGTTATCGAATTTTTACGGCCGTTCAGAAAGCGATTTTTTTTTTTTAATATTTTTGCGAGCAGTTAAGATTCCGAATTCGTTTCAGATGACTTAGAATTTTCGGCACATCAAAATCCTGAAAGGGCGCTATGCAGGTGGCTGAAAACTCAGAAAGTCCAGTAAAATTTCGATCTATTTTATTTTTTTACAAGAAGTTCGTCTCAAGACGATTAATTTGACCTCTTACTGGTTTCGATACGATCAATACAGCTCGAGTTATTAAACGCTGAATGAATCGGAGTTTTGGCCTTTGGAATCTTCACCTTTCGGAATATCGAACCTCTGGGTATCTTCGTTCCGAAGTTTTCGGTACTTTTCGAATTTGGAATTTGAATCCCGAGATTCACGAGGGTCTAGAATTTTCGTGAAATCCCGTTTCACGAGTTGGATTCATTTTATGAAATCTTTCTCCTCATCTTCTGCGACATGTGAACTATACTATACGTTTGAAATTTTGTATGCGGTATCGTATCTAATATCGTTATGCATTTTGTTGATTCATACGTTGTCGATACAGAGACCAGCGGACACGTGCGTCATTCGGATGACGTGATTGAGTTAATACGTTTGAAATTGATGAAACGATTAGCATTTTCATCGCGTTTCATTTCGCATTGTCAGTCGCACGGCACACATGGCAGGGAAACAATTGCGTTTTTAATAAAATCTTGAGAATATAAAAGAAATGTAACAAGCGTACCTATAATCTCCCTATCCCACTTTTTCAATACTGCAAAAACCAATCGACGTAATTATCACGTTTATATAGCCTGCAATACGCGCCACGGATGAAGTCTCTGCAATTTGCATCTAGACTTTTCATCCGTTTCTTTAATTTTTTTTTTTTAATTTAACCGTCTCTCAAAGAGTTTCTCTTTTCCTTTTTCAGTCTGAAAAATCGCATGGATTTATACCTACCGTCTCTTTAACCTACATCCCAATACCACCGCATTTATCTTCCCCGCAGGTCATATACCAGAGTGGTTTTAGTGTAATCAACAAACGGGTGGGAAACTCGATTGATTGAACCAATTAGCTAATTACAAATTACAAATTACAAATTGCCTACTGCCTCTCTTTATTTGCGTTTCAGACCACGCGATTGGCTGAAGTTAATTCCGACATACGATTGGTGAATTTTTAATCAGAAATCATTTTTGTTATCATTGTCGATCTGTTTTTTTTTTTTTTCTGTTTCAACTCTCGTTGATCCGTAGATACTAAAGATCGTCGAATTTCTATCCAAACTCTATAAATATAACCGTATAGAATTAATAGAATCAATCCACGTTGACGCATAGAGTATATAGTCGGGCATTGACATTTGCGAAACGGTTATTTGCAGTGAAGACAGATGTGGTTGCGACCATACGAAATTACGCCAGTGCAGTGCCGAACCTATGATTCAATCGCCCGAGGGTGATTCGATTCCTGTTTACATTCATGTGGTATATAGGTGTGCGCTAGACGCGTCAATAAAATTTCAACAAATCATAGAAAATAATTAGAACCGTAAAAGTTGAAAATATATTTACAAAAAATTATTTGGGCAGTGAAAATAAATTCAAATATCTCATTTTTTTCGGATTCAATTTTATTAAATATCGTTATACATATTCAGAGGTAAAATTCGGTTCTGTTTTCGTCGATATTATCAAAAAAGTTTCACCTTATATCAATCGTGTAGTTTCTTTTCTCTTTTTTTTTTTTTTTCTCTTGTCCAGAGAATTCCCATAGGGTATCTTAATTTTTAATCACGAAACAATTAGACCATTGCGCAGGGTGAGATGATAAGATTACTCAACGTCCGAGTTGGTGGTACAATCGTTTATTGCAAACTGTAGATAACCCTTTACGAGGAAAAATGAAGTCACCCAGACTGTAAACGTTCAGGTCACTCATCTCAAAGTGGAAACAAAATATTCAATGATTATATACTTACCTAACACGCTATAATGTTACAAGATAAGGACAAATCTGCGGTGAAATATTATCACAGCCTTGTCAGTTTTTCTTTTTTTTTTTTTTTTCACCCTTTTTCTTTGGTCTTTATATAGATTCTATCGTTCGTTCGACACTTTCATTCAAACCCGAGTGGGATGAGAAATTTGCGGACTAAAAAAAATTTGATCGAAGTAGGAAAAAGATTCGTTGGTCGAGTGATTTTTGCAAAAATCAGTAAATTCGTTCGTTTTCGGAACATTTGAAATGCTTCAGAATATGTTGAAACTGAAGACCTAATGTTATTTAGTATACAAATAGTGTGAACCGCTGAAATAAAAAACGAGCTTCTATTCAGTCACGCGAAAATCGCGGAATATTTATAATAATTAATGATTGTAATAATAATAATAATAACAATGGTAATAATATGGCGAGTTTATATTCGTTGGTTATTTCGGGTTAATTAAGAATCCTTGTCGGAGACGCGAGAGTCTCCGGGGCTCTTCTTCGCTTTCTACCTGCGACTCTCGAGGAGATGTGGGCGCCAAGTTTACATAGGTGCCAGACCAACCATACCTACTTTATGATATGGGGCCTCGCCGAGGATCGACCTAACCAAAAGCCAACTAAAGCCCACAACTGCTGTAACGGTACCGATCCCCAGCATCTGCCTATCTAATCGTGTTTTGTACCCAGATGATTATATGGGTGTATATTTCGTCTATTCATTCTCGCTCGGTTCTATACGGACTTGGCAGCCGCTAATTGTTTTCAATTTTTTTTTTTTTTTCTGTTTTTTAAATTTCAATTAGAAATTTTTTTTTTTCATTCAAGTAAATTAATTATTAAATAAAGAAAAATTGTTTACCTAGTTACTCACGTATGAGAGATAACAATCGGTTGAGAATGGGCCAGTATGAGATTTGAAAATAATTGATTTTACATTTCATTTTTTCGACATTTTTTATTTCATTTTTCCGAAAATCATTTTCTAGAAACAACACGCGAATTTCGCTTGTGGTATTCCGCGGTAAGAAATAATAGCCGTATAAAGGAGGTGGGCTTGAATCTATCTCGAGAAAAATTATAAGCGTATATATGCGTGCCATATATGCACGTATACGTAGCTAGTATAGGTGGGGTACCTTACCTTGTTCCCACTTCCCAGGCGGGTGGGAATTTCAATTAATTTCTCGAGAGTTACACCAGTCAGAAGCAGACGGTTGCCAGAGTCTAAGGAAAACAATACTTCATATAATAAACTGAGCTGAAACGTGCCGAACGAGTCTTTCTTAACACGGGGACTACCTCTGCTCACGTTTTTATGAATATTCTACCTAGGAGGCGTATCGTATAGAGTATCCGATATGCCCGCTACATGCACTTTGGCAGACGTAATCATATCTGTAATCCCCAACTTTTAGAATCGTCATTAAACTTTCTTATTTTTTTCACTCTTCCCTATTCTATTTCAATTTTTATTTTTCGTACGTCAGATCGTGGTCGTTAATTAACAGCCTTTAAAAACCACTCGAGTCACTTGGCGCAGCCCTCGAATGTTCAAAGAATAAAACACTTGTAACACTCGAGATAACGATTAGCGAGAAGAAGAACCGTATACGTACGCTCAAAAGATACGCGCTTAAGGGTCGGATATTTCGTCACGTTCTTGATTTAATGTAGAAATTTTTTTTTTTTTCTTCTTTTTCTTTTGCCAGAAATTACTCCGAAAAAGTTCAACTGCGCTTACGAGAAAGAGAAGAAAAAAAAAGAAGAAATTTCTTCGATAATTGTTAATAATTTCGTAAATTTTTCTATAAATTCACGCGATCGATGCGCGACCGTCGAAGTCGAGTAGAACGGGGGATAAAAAGTTAACGTTTTACGACTCTGGGGTAATCCGGGAACCCTTGGTGTTAATAAATTTTGTCGAGATCACAAATTCACCCATTGCCATAGCGCAGGCCGCCCTCGCTAGTCGCGACGCATCAATTATTTGAGTTTAACGAGTGGGACGAATTAGCCAACGCTAATGAGTGCGAGAGAGCTAACTATATCTTTTACGGGGCAGTAGAGGTGCGCCGGAGTTAGCCAAGCTTAATTGGTACAATAAAGATATCTACTACAGACCGTAGGCTACGGTATGCCGAAGCGGGCGTACTCCCGTCATTACCCGTCCACGCTGTATACCATAGAATAGAACAGGGTATAGATTATAGTATACAGCGACGCGCAGGTTTTTTAACACGGCCGTAATGCAACCCTAGGGATTGGAAAATAAAAAACGTGAAAAAATGAAAAAAATCCGCCGACAACTTCTGTCCGAACCATTAGAAAATCTCTCTCGGGAATTCCGCGGAATTCATTTCTATCTGGTTTTCTTTTTTTCCGTACCGAACCGATTCGGAAATGAATCTGAAATTTTCTGGAGCGAAATTAGTGTTCGGTTTTTTCAATTTTTACCGTATAATTATCTCGACTTTTGAGGAATCGAATGAAAATTTAGAAAAAGTAAAAGAGAATTTTATCAATACACATACTCGTCGATGTATGTACGGAGAGAAGACTGCGGGGTGAAACGTAGGCATCCGAGCTTTGAATTGATAAAAATTATTTTGTTTTTCCACGAAATTTCCGAAATAAAAAAAGAAGTACAAATTTCGTGTCAAAAAAACATAAAATTTTCATCAATTTCCAGCTGTTGTTCCCACTTCGCCTTTGTCTTCCCCTACGTACATTAGTCCGTCATATACCATGCCCGAGTCTTTTTTGTCATTTTTCCTCGTTTTCCCTAAACTTCTTCGTTTCATTAGTTTCTTGTCAGACGCTTTTTTCTACTTCTTCTTCTTCTTCTTTACGGTAATTAAAAGGGTGACATCTATTGTGCGGGATGCCAGAGAGGGTGAAATATACGATTATACGATAATGTGTACGTAGTAGGAGGCTACAGGTATACGTGCCTACCCATAACCTGCTACACTAATATAATATGGGGAATGTATCGCGAGACGAGATGTAAATGTCCGATTATAAATTATAAGACAGGTATAGGTAAGCCTGCATTTGCGGTCTGCCGTAATGACAGTGAATCGTTGGTGTGACATCGTACGGAAAATTTTTTATACACTTTTATACGACCGTTTATATTCCTATTTTGACGACGACTAAGACTACTACTACTACGTCTACTACTACGATTGCCCATTGTAAACCACGCGGTTAAAGATACTCGTATCGTATATGTCGTACCGACGGTATACGACGGCGACAACGACAGCTCCGCGGACCTCGGGTTTGTTGCTTGCTTGGTCGCTTGCTGCTTGGTTGTAAAGTAATAAAACATAGAAGAAACCAAGCGAAAATAGACACCTTTTGAAAAATGCTACATATCCGAGGCTGAGTCAGTCGTGTCGTTCTACCGAAGACACGTTTATTGCCTTTTCTCTTCTTCACTTCTGTGCTTTATATATATACATTATACATGTACTTACACATGTATGTGCATTTCTCCATACGTTATGTACCTACCGAAATACATCTAAGTTTTCGAATATCTCTTACGTGTATATATACACATATATGCGTACGACTCAATCGCACGGGAGAAAGAGATAGAAAGAAAGAAAGACACGTTTATTCGAGTCATTATTACGGAAACAAGGGGACTACGAGTCATCTCGAACAGCGGTTCTCAAATGGTTGGGAAAAAATTGTGAAGAAAAAAAAAGAAAAAGAAACACAAAAGGAAAAACGAAAATTATGATATTACTAACTGTTCCTTTTGTACCTACAACACTTCGTTACTTTTTTTTTCATTCTAATATGATACATGCGCCCATTAGGTGGTCTTAGGCTATGAAATTTCTTAGCGATCCGTGGTTTATTACATCTCAATTTATACCCTGTCGTTAATCAATTCCATTTATGGAAGCAAATTTGGTACAATTTTAGTACTGCGGAAGATAAAAATTAACTTTTTTATTCGTTGATTATGGATCGAAATTTGTTAAGTCTTTTTTTTCCTGTATAAAAAGGAGCTTTTTCTTTTCTTTTCTTTTCGAAGTATCGATGCGATTGGATTCGAAAATTAATCTTCTACCAAAGAATAAGTTTTTGCGAAAACAAAAATGTACATTTCTTGATCGAAATTCGCGAAACCCTGTCTTTCCCGGTTTGGATGTCGGATCGTATCAGTCTCGGGCTTTCGGGCTTTCGGGACGTCGCGTCGCGTCCTACGAAAGTCTAAAGACGCGGTAATCTACGCGAAGAATTCGCGCATTGCTCTTTCGAGGGACGGAGAACGCCGCTGTAGAAGAAGCTGCTCACAATCAGCTGCATAGAGAACAAATGCCACGGCGTATTTAACTATGTGTATAAACGAAAGTAAAAGGAAGTTAGATCGTTGCGTATAGAATTAAATTAGATACGCGATGAAGAAGGCGAGGCGGGCAAGCATTCCTATCGAAAGAAGAACCAGCATGACCTAGAGGTACAGGAATTCAAACTTCTCCCTCTTTCAGCCTCTGCAATCTTTTCGGCTGATCTCGCGAGGCCGTTTCTCGACGCTGTTCTGCGCTGCTCTGCGCCGCATCGCGCTTATTCCTGAATTCGATGTTTCTTCTTTAAGCTTTGAGAGTCATCGCTGCTTAGACGCTCGGTCTGGGAGGTCCAGAAATATACTTCGCTTAGCCCGTCTTCTTCTTCTTCTTCATCTTCTTCTTCTTCATTTTCCTCTTCTTCTTCTTCTTCTTCTTCTTCTTCTACTTCTTCGCGCTGGTTAGGTTCTCGGTTACTCGCTGCTTGAGGCACGACTCGCGTCCCACACGCCGAATGCTGCACGCCGCACGCATCACGCGTTCGAGTATTAGATACGTTTCATCTAGGTATGAGCGGCGAGGGGATGAATTTAACAAAAATTGGTTATAAATATGTATATATTTATATATAGGTATAAATACGTGTTTCAGGTCTTTGATATGGTCTTTAAAAAAATATACCAGTAATGCCACAGATATACGTAGAATATGACGTTTATTTTTTCAGCCGCTATCACAAATCCATACGAGTCAAAAATGTTCAATAACAGTTCTACACATTTTTTGTCTACGAGAAATTGAAATTGTGATTCACCCAATAAGTACGAGTCTTTGTATCTATATGATTGAAATGATGTAATTTCCTGTCTGCGATGATGATTATTTTATTCATTTTCAAAATACGAAATCGATTTTCACTTATAATCATGAAACTTTGAAGAACTCGTTTTTTTTTTGTTTTCTTTTTTTTTTATTCTTGTAAATCGGATTTCCTACGTACCTCCCATTTCTAAAAAATTTCACTTGGTTTTACGGTGTCTACTGTTTGCTTGATACAACGTTAGGTATATGGGTTTTTTTTTTTCTTTCTTCTCTATCCGAACGAATAAACGCGCGGTTCACCGCAACTGAAATACGAGGCACTAAACGGACGGATTCTTCACAAATACCGCAGCTACGGATTTTCATTGTTATTTTATACCCATGCGATTCGTAAGTGTCACTAGAGAATTTGCTAATATAAATTCATCCCGGCTAATGAAATATAAGCCGTTGATCTTTGTCGTATATATCTACGCTCCTTCGGGAGACGGAGGGGGCAGATTTTTGGAGGGTAAAAAAATGAAAGATAAAATAGTTGAAAAATTTCTTCATAAAAAGATGATGAAAAATGACGAGAAAAGTTTGTACCGTTTAATCATTCGTTTTAATTTTCTTTCTAATTTTGAAAGCACACCGGAAGCTGCGATTTAGATTTTTTTTCTCATTTCAAGGAAGCTAGAGAAAAAGAAAGAAAGAAAGAAAAAACTAATAAAATTAACGTGGCAAATTAAACTCGACACAAATTATAATTACCACCATTACACGTAATAAATTTTTATTATTACTAGACAGCTTCAAAATTAGGGACAATTAATATTTTCGGGCTGTGTAATCGTTTAGCTTGGATTACACGCTGGCACACACTATCGCGTCCGGTATGCTACTATTACTACTACTAGTCTGTCGTCTGAACTATGAAGAAAAAAAAGAAAAAAAAAACTAGCTACTAGTAGATTAATGGCTTGGCTCGTGAGGCTGAAAAGAAAAAAAAAAAAAAAAGAGTCATATAAGTTTTGTATATAGTGAGTCGTTGAAAGCTGCATTTATTGTTAGCTTCTTTATAAGTCTGCTGTCAATTCGAAGTCGAGAGAAAAGAAAAGAAAAAAAAATACAGAAGAAGAAGAAGAAGGAGAAGAAAAAATAAAAAATGAAAAACCATTCATTTATAAATTACAGTCTCAAGTGTGTCGGATTTTTTCAAATAATTTTAACTTTATTATTAATGAAGGAAGTAATTGCGTGTGAACACGTTATTTCATATATATATTTCGACGGATAATTACAGTCTATGATTTAAATTTGTTGGCCCATCGATATCAGCGGGTATTTGAATCTGAAGTTTCCGCTTCCGGAATAGCGGCTATAATTTCTTATGCCAACTCTAAATTCTCGGCCCACGTTCGTTTTTGACCGCATATACGCACGGGGATAGATAAATATCGGACACGCATTGGATGAGGATAGGTTCGGATTACTCAGAATTACGGTTCGATCCTAATTTTGTACGGAGTTTTGAAAAAACACCTCGGTTTGTTGAATATATATATACATATATATATATATCTATACGAACCTGTCCTGAACAGACGGACGTTCTTTCACTTTGAGAGAAAGAGAGAGGTAATTAATGAGGGTAGAACGCGGGGCTTGTCATCGTCACGATCACAACTAATAGAAATTCGCGAAAATAACAGCCTCAGGGAGTTTTCCACGTGGATACGACGCGACGTCCGGTTGCGATGCGTGGGATTCTACAAACATTACTCGGTATTTGAAATTCGATTATTGTGACCGAAGTTTTATCGTAGTATATTTCAATGTAGATTTCATTTATTTGTGCAATTTTTTTTTTTTTTTTTCTCGATCTCGATTCCGGTTTGTAATATACGTGATTGTCTTTCTTCCAACGATAATATCCTCCCTCTGAAAGCTCGTGAATATTTTTTTTCGTTTCTTAACCGTTTTCTTAAACCGTAAAAATTGGCGAAAATCTTTAGTGCATCTTTACATCGATCTTATCGTACGAGAGAAAGGACGACGATGAATCTCTTTCGCTCATATCTCCTCGCTCGGCAAATTTATGGTAATAAATGTTAATCAATTACCAGCTGTATATACATATACATGTATAACATAAAAGTACTCGAATAAATTAAATATACATATCTGTTGAAAAATTGATTTTTAATTAGCTATTTATTCAGAGTTTAACAAAAAGTTGATAGGTACGCGTTGTGGAGATTATTAAGTGGGTTTAACCCTACGTGTGGGTGTTGGTTTTATCTTCCTTTCAAGATATCGAGAAATTGACTGTATGTGGTATAAATATATATGTATGCACAGAACGACGCGTTCTCGAGATTCGTCTCCAATTATAATTCCGAAATTTCATCATCTGTAAAGATCAAAGACGTTCCGCGAGTATTAAGACACGTGTAATTGACTATGGCCAACTCCACTTGGTGCGTTGTTTTTTTTTTAATTTTTTTCTTCCTCTTTCCTTCTTTCTCAACTCTCGATCACTGTTTCTGACCGTAGGGAAAAAAAAATCCGGTAATAATATTTTAGCTAAAGATTCGAGAGAATAAACGGTAAAATTTTCGCAAATTTCACAGATGGCTTGTATCACAGCTACAGGAAGTGACCGTTGCCAAAGATCTGTTCAACTTCCTCACGGCCTCATTTCATTTTTTATCTTCAACACTATCCCGGTCTTCTCTTAACCTAATTTCTCGTTCTCCAACGAATTTCAGAACTCAGAATTATCTACTTCCAATCATTGCTATTCGAATTTTATAAGCTCATATACCCGTACCTTAGCCTCCGTATATATTATTTGAAATCAAAATTTGCGATCGGTATTTCGGTTCGATTCACAAAAATTAAACCGCAGCTCATCTGCCACGAAATTTCCAACAAAAATCGTAAATTTTATTCGTGTACAGTAAAAGAAATAGTTTACTTGGATAGATTGCGATTAAAATATTGGCAAACGAGATAATCCGATGAGAAGGTTGATTTCGGTGGATTTTAAGACGATCCCTCAGTCTTTATCGGGGGAGGGTGAAGACTGAAAATAATTTCGATTGATTTTATAATAAATTTATCTTCGAATACCTATCTACTGTACCCCGGTGATTCGATTAGACCGCGATTCATTGGTTCAAATTTTTCATTCCTAGAATTCGTTTAATCGAATTGGCAGTGATTTTTAATCTCAGTATTTCGCGAGAGCCTTCCATCAACCGAAATCGTTGTGCGTGGTGGGAATTGAAAATACAAAATGGCGTGCGTCTTGTCGGTGGGAATTTAAGATTGGGTAAAAGCGTGCCTCTTTCTCTCTCTCTCTCTCTCTTTCTCTCTATACTCTCCCCCGTACGAGAGCACTCTGCTGACTTCAATCATCGCCAGTGTGAGGTACGTTTTACTAAATTTTCTTCGCAATTCGAGTAAAAAAGTTGAAAAAAATGAATAAATAAAAAAATACATCTCTCACCTTCCACACGAATGAAAGCTATCAAAATTCATGCCAATCCAGACTCATCATGTACGAGCGAAATTTCGACTCGATGATCTCTGTGAAAAAAATTTGAAAAAAAAAAAAAAAAATGGTGTCATAATTTACCCCGCAGTAGTTGTTTCGTCGAGTCTTTATTTTCTCGTATTTCCATTTCACAAACCGCTTATAATGGTGCACTCGGATGTGAAAAATATGAAAAGTACGACAATTTTTACCGATCGTCGCGTTTCGTATCTTATGTGTTCGTTCGATTCACCAAGAGCACGCGAGGGAACTAAGTTCGTTCAACTTCTCTACGGCACGTAATTCACAAGCTTCGTTCGAACATTTGGTCGTGTGCTATTTTTAAGCGGGTGCGTAGGCGTGAATTGGACACTCCGCGCTTATCCGTATGAGCGCAACGTCAAGTTCGCACTTTGCCTCTATATAACAGTCGAACTGTGATTAGGCGATACTAAAATAAAATTTCCGTGAAAAATCTCACTTCGATTTATAAATTTTCACAATTTTTTGAAAAAACGTGAACAATCGTTTCGTCCGAACTTGTGGAGATGCGTGTATGTTCATTTCACTCCCTCTGATAGTTCAAATTACTTAATTAGCTGCTTAACATACTAAAGAAGAGAAAAACTTCGTAAATTGAAACAACGCCGCTAAGCGAACGTCGAGCGAATAAACCGCGTCCAGAATCCCACGAATAATTAATTTGGCGTTGGGTTTCGAAGACCCAGACCCAGACCATGCGACTACTCGGTGCATAATGGCCTACAGAGTACAGTACGGTGTCAATGCTCCCTTGAGCGTGTATATTTTCCCAGGATACATCGCGCGCTCTCCGCCCTGTCTCGCGAGGTTGAGGTCAATTTATCGGCAGCGCAAAATGGTCTTAACTTCGGATTGATTAGCTCGTTGACTTCTCTACACGTATACTACTCTGCTTCTTACGGATGGATAGGATTCCCAGTTGAGCGACGAATAGAATTTTCTTGGCACGTAAAGTTGCGAGCAAAAATAAAAGAAAAAGAAAAAAACAACGAAAAGAAAAGAGAACAGCAGATATACAGCTACGTGACTCCTCTCAAAAATGAGTCCTTAAACGCTACTCTCGAGGATCCTCTCTTATCAGATGACCCGGGCTCTTAATCCTGCATTTCCGACCTCTGATCAAGATAACGGTACCCCACGCCCGAATGGTGTTGCCATCCGCGTCGCGTCGGCTTCGCGGCTTCAACGAAATTATCCTACGGATTGTAAGATTGCTGAAAATGTGACTGGGATCTTATAATGGTTCGTAATGCCACTAAAGCCGTCCCACAGACGGTCAACTCGGAATACGAGAAAGACTGCTTCTTCTTGCGAGTGCAATGTGCAGATATGCGTGCTCCACACCGAACGGATTTTGTTACAAAGCGAAAACACAAGTTTTCTGGTTTTATAGCGATGCTATGTGATACATTCTTTTCATGTTATACCGCGAAACACACATTCTGGTGAAATTCCAGCTTTTCTTGATCCGCTGAAAAACTTTTCATCGCGAAAACATCCACGTCGCTTCCTAGATCGCTGAAAAATATTTTCACAACCGTCCCAACTTTCGAGAACCGGACGAGAAGTATCATTGAACGAAATCGTTCCGATGATCATTCCCTTTTCCGTGAGTTTTACATTAATTCTCCGATTTCTATGAACAGTCGATCATTCCCAGACCGATATCGTTACGGTGTTAATAATTCCAAATATCTGTCGTCAAGTACTTCGTGATATTACCCTGTCGAACATCACGTAGCCAAAGATTGGAATTACAGTTTCCGTAATCTTTATAACTTTCAATAACTCCGTTACCGAGAATCAATTACTCGGACAAAGTAATCTTCCTAAGGTCTGCCTGCTGGTGAAGACGTCCTCTGCGGTCTCCTCATCCGTTCGCGTTCTAACGAGCCGATGAGTCTGCGACAGTAATTAAGGTCTAATGACATCGGCGAACCATCGAACGCGTTATAAATATTTAGGTACGGATTATATCTTCTAGATTAATATATACACGCGATACACGAGGAGTGATTACAGTTTGAGAATCGATGATCGAACTCTTCCGCATTTAAATCTTACGGGTTCTTCATCGATACGCTGAAATAAAAAGGTCTAGACCCGAGAATTATCGGTTGTATCAGTACCTATGAAATTACATTACATTTATCGGACCGAATACACGTACATCTACATACAGACAAGATCGTACCGCCGGTAGAAAGCCATGGTGATCATGGCTCGCGATTTCCAGGTCATTCTCTCTCTTTTTATTTCTCGTGTTCATTACGCAAGTCAGAGGCACCTCTGGCCGAGCTAAAAGTCGTCATATCCGGTGCAGAGAGCTAAGATCACTCGTCATATTTAAGTTCATAACATGTGCCGTTGTACAATAACCATAAATATTCTCGCCACTGTATACATCGGCGTTGTAATGCATCGTCTGGCTTTTTAATATGGCATAAGAGTTACAATAGAAATACCGCTTTGCCTCCGAGGTATGTGTGGAACCACCTTTACACAGCTACCACTGAACGCTTTATTGCATATCGCTGGCCTATAGTCTCTTCGTAATAATGTCGTTGGTAAAAAACACCATGACTGGCAATAAAATCGCGATTTTATACCCCATGGTGGAATTCCTGCCCGATGCTTCGAAAGAGCTTTTTCTTTTTTCTAGGACCCTTTTTTTACTCTTCTTCGTTCTAATACTTCGCTTTATCAATATTCTCGCAGTATATCCTTCAGGTACGAATTTATCGCGGTGAAATCAGTCCTGACGAGCTTTAAATGTACCAATGAAATTCAATGCAATCCAGCTGCTTTCAGAAACCCAGTCTAACCCTGTAGTCGTTGCTAAATTAAGAACGCATCGATGTACCTTGTGTCTTTAATTTTGAGAGTGGAAAGAGACGTCGGTTTCAATAAGCGTCAAAATTCAAAACCAACATCGCGTACATTCGACTGTAAAACTCGGCGGTTAATGGGTTGATAAACGCAAGGGGCAAACTTTCGAAAACTCCTCTAAATCAAGGCCTTATCATATGGTACAAATCACGTATGCGATAAGTTGCTCACGTTTTTTTCCGGCGTTCAGTATTCACTCACGTTTACTTAGTCTCACGTTTTTCTCTTTTTGATCTTGAATTTAGATTACCTTTTATGACTTGTAGTTTCAGGCTTATAGCTGTTTGGATTTCCTTTTTTTTTTCTTGCTCCGTTTTCTTTTCCTTTTTTTCTTTCTTTCTTTCACTCGAATATAACAATCGGATTTACAGTTCGGATCTCCACGTACGGTTTAAAAATTGTTCGATGTATTCATTTATAGAAAAATGATGAAAACGGATCGCAGTTCGAACTTCATTTTCAACTGTACATGCATATCGGCATGTGGGATATCCATTTCGTGTGCATTATACATCTGCAGTCGATGAATGTGCTCTGTGGGATGCCCATTGTACAGTTCATGAATATATTTTGCACATGTTATACAAGACGCTCTTTGCATATGCGTACCACAATCATCAATACAATACTACACGGGGGTTTCTCCTTGAACTATTTTTCATAGGGCTAATCTAAACCGTTTACCTCGTACGTACAAGGGGTTCAAAATCCCCGGGCATCAATACAACGCATTTTCGTCCCTTTTTTCTATTTCTATCTAGCCACGATGAGAGAAGTGGTGAAAATTGTGACGAAACTGTGCCTCAAGTAGAAATGTCTTACTATGTGGTTCAGATTGTTGATAAGAACCCAGATAACATCTGGTATTAGGAAAAATGTCGAAAATTGGATTTGCTAGGCCCCGCCATGTACATATCTATATATATATACCTATATATACCCTTATTAAAAATATGACCGCACAGGTGTCGCCCTTTCCCTTGTAGGCAGGATTCCATGCATATAACAAATTCGTAAAATTTTTGCAAAACGTGACTGGAATTTCCTTACCAAGGTCTTCTCACCCTCGGCAGTAGAGGAATTCGGTATCGCGTTAAGAATGCAAATGACTGGTCCACGGGGCCTTAGGGTCTCGCGGCCTCGGGGATCAGCCAGAGCGGGATCGACCAGGGTGAAAGGTACATCCACCTGTATATGTGTGCCCGTAATACAACCATATAGAAAATTGTGTAGGTATAGCTGTTAGAGGAAACGTGAAAGGTCCTTATTCCCCCTCTCGCCCATTCCTTTACCGAGAGTATCTATCGGCTATTGTATTCGAAGTCCCCGGTGTGGGAGCCTCTTACAAGATGATTAATCGTAGTCTTTGATGGGCCCTTCTGGCCCCTTGGCAGTTGCCGGCCCAACCAGCACGCAACGGGTAAGAAGAAGGAAGAAATGTGCTTTTTCTTCGCTCATCAGTCAACGCGGTTATTTCCTTGCTCGCTCATCCTCCTATTCCATCTTCTCTTTATTTTTCTCCCTTCATCTCGGTCTCAGTCTCAGTCTCAGTCTTCTTTGGTTCTACCCTTATACCTATCTATTCTCGCTTCTCTACCTCGCTCGAGTTATTGTTTGAGTTTGTGAACGATTCAGGATCGTGTATGTGTATTCGCTCCCATGAATTTCACGGGTCTACTTTACACGTGTATAATATCTATATGTGTAGGTAGATACCTAGATAGTTGGGTATATTACGACGAGGGGAAAAAAAAAACGCCGGAAATTGTGTCGGTCGTCAGCGTTGATTGTCGGATTAAAAAATTAACGCTTAAATTAATGGATTTTCAAAAGAGCCGAGCGTACAGATTGACGGAATCATTTATTCTACGAATTAAACAGCGGGGATTGGTACGATGAGTTTTTCACATATATCGAACATCGCATATATCATCTATCGATGAGTGGAACGGATATTTACCCAGGTATACATCGATCTACAAATTTAACCGCAAACACTACACGCCTAGATTCTCGTTACGGTTAACTTCATCTTCCGTAAAATGATGATTTATTAATGCACTAAGAATCGAAGATGGAAAATGCCGTGGAGAATATAGCTGAAACAGAAGAGCGAAATAAGTTTTTTTGGACGCTCTTCGAAATGGAAAATTGATCTTGGGGATAGATATGTACAGATTCAGTCGTTTTGAAAATAGGATTGAAGTGCTTTGGCCGATTCCATTTCCCGTTTCGAATTCGTACTTGAAATGGAATCATGTGAAATTGTGCATAAACGAAAGATTTGGTGATGATTGTATTCGTTGATATTTTTCATTTTTGATGAAATACCCGTTTCCTCATTCGTTGCATCTGATACTTTTCATACCGGGGTACTAAAGTCATCTTATGTATTCAGAAATGACGAAGATTCGATAGGAGATAGTAAAACTATGAGGAAAACTCGTTGTAAGACTGTAAAGAAAAGTTTTTACAAACTGTATCAGATGAGTGCTTCGAGTTCTGTAAGAGAAATAATTTTCCTCGCTATTGTATACGTATATAATATGTATGTAAGCTGTGATGTAACTTTATTGTAAGAAACGAACTTTTGCTTTCCGAGTCTACTTCTCGACACGGCTTTATATAATAATAACTTTAATTGACTTCGATATCGAGTAAGAGGTGGGGATTTTATCACATTTTAATCAACGTTTCTTCCCATTCATTCTACTCCAATTCTTCTCTTCTCTTCTCTTCTCCCTCTTCAACCGTAACTTCAACGTCAAAGATAGTTCATTGCGGCCAATCACCGAGCCAAGAATAAAGAGGGATAAAGTATAATATAAAAGTTATCAGCCTTTCAGATTAAAAACTTTACAAGTCGAAAAAGAAAAAGTATAAATTTAGTCAAGACTAGTTTTTTGCGCGGATGAATGATATACCTACATCGATCCAGCACAGTGACAAGTTATAATCTGCAAAGATTAATTTATACTTTTCTCCGGCGTTCTTCAGAGCCTGCGATTTTATAAACTTCTGAAAAAATAGGTTATACCGAACTACTTATTCATCTGGTAAAAAATCTGTACAAGAAACTATCCACGTATATACCTACCGTGTAATTATTTGAATCTCGCGGTATGTTAGTTCCTTTTTTATCTGCCCTCTTCGTATATCTGATCCCTGTATACGTCTCCGTTTTCTTATCGGCTGCATAACAGAACAGGAGGCTTTCATTCTCAGGGATGCATCTGTAGGGCCCGATCGCCTGTAATTGACTCGTTCAGAGTTTTATTTTCAAACAAATCCGTCATCCATAAATTCAGGAATTTTATTTCCCCAATTCTTTTACATATTCTGATTGATCCCACGGGGTTCTTACTTCAGACTACATATTCAACCGAGACAGATCATTCGATCTACCAAATTTAGTAATCGTTTTCATTGATATGGATGATCGAGTCTCCTCCTTGCAGATATATAATAGTTGATGCATCGATAGTCATATGGAAGTGATTTGAGAAGTGTTAAATTTATTTTCTCCCTCTCGCCTTATTTTTATTTGTAATGGATTACGATATAGTTTAAATTTTCATTTCAACGTCTCTTTCCACGGTAGAAAGGTAGAAACTTAATTATAGTTCTTATACACCTATCGAGTCGGTCAATGAAGGCATGCGGCCCTGCCGGGCAGACAGCATGGTACAGTTCCCACGTACATTTTACACCCTCCCACGGGACTCCTTCTTCGTCGACCGGGTCCAGGGTCGAACGAACCTCCTCTCCCACACGGTGGCGCTAAAATAAAATGACCAGCGAGGAATGCAGAAGCAGAAGAAAGGGGAAGAGGCAAGAGGAAAGAAAGAAGAGGAAAGAGGAAAGAGGAAAGAGGAAAGAGGGAACAGGGTCTCGTCGTCGGGGTTTCTTAAGGCCCGTAGTGGAGGGACGGTGAAAGGAAGGGAAAGGGCGATGGACGGTGAAAGAGAGAAAGAAATGAAGAGATAGAGAGAGAGAGAGAGGAAGGGAGAAGATACCAGGTAGAGGAACGGAGGCAGAGATCCACAGGCTCTCCTCCGACACCTTGGGATGCCGAGGTGCCGGCCTGTGGTCGCTCGCGCCAAATATACTCGAGCGTCGATGAGGAATGCAGCCCTCGGGCCGGTTAATAGCCCGGTGAACGCGTTCGTGCAAGACTACTGAGGTGATTTTAAATCCCGAAACTTACGAATATTCCTTATCCATCAAACGATGCGATATATCGGCAAGGTTCATTCAGATATACGTACCCTAGAGTTCGGTGGTATACCATGAGATGATGTCGACAACAGGGTTGACATCCCTCCGTCTTCATTTGAGAGAGAAGAGAACAAAACAACCCGGTGGGTTTTGCTGGATCTTTGACCACCTAAAGAAACCCGACTATTAGTGGGTTCTTCGATTTCTTCAAATTCCTTTCGGTACGGGAGCAGTCTGAAATCGTATATTCCAGAAGACCGATCTCGGCGATCAGGATCATCGACGAAAGTATCGAATTATCTTTCATAGAGCGTAGCCACTGTGAGGGAAGATCTGGAAAGCCTGAAAATCTCAGGGGACTGAATATTTGTTGAGGCAAATTCGGAAATTCGAATCTTGAAATTTGATTGCGACGATCTTAGGCGTTTCATTAAGTTCTTTCTTCTTCTATTCTATTTCTTCTATATTTCTATTGTTAGAAGAATATCTTCTAACTTTCTGAACAGGTAAGATAACGATATGAATTATCGGTAAAATTTTTCGAACAGGATTTTCCTTGAGATTTGGTCAGGGAATTTTTCTCATCCGATCTAGTGCCGCTCTGTCATACCTTCTCACAAATAGAGAAAGAGAAGACCAATCTATAGACTCAAAAAACCAAAAAAATGAAGAACCCAATCGTTTGCAGTTTCCTCAACCCTGGTAGCCAATAATTGTTCAAATATCTCCACCCGGTGTCTCCTTTGCATAAATTCATCGAAGATGATAAAAAGAGACGAGCAACACCAACAAGACAGTCCGACTTGTGTAGCCCAACACCATGCTCGAAGTATGACGTCTGAAACTGGTCTAGATTACTCTAAAGCTCAATAATCACAATCGCATCGTACCGTACAGGTTACGCGAGATACCTATACCGGTTTTAATCGATATAAACCGATAGATATGCCCGGTATATACGCGTTAACTTCCTCTTCGTGCCACAGGTGGTAGTCGCGGGTGTAACTGGGTGTTTAATGCTAGAGCGATAAATGGAATTGTCAGTGGGAGACAGAGCAGAGCTTGTTGTCGTCTCTGACGTAAGTGTAGACTATTTTCTTGATCCATCGATCTCGAGAAAGTCTGATGTAGTTATGGACTCCCGATCGGTGTACAGACATGTCTGTGCTGTCTACCACGTGCACTTTAGCTGTACGTATCTACCTCGTGCCATTGTATGTGGTTACGGTTCGAAATACCTGCAGCAACAGCGGCACATGCATCGTGAATTACACGAGCGGAATGTGGCGTTCGAAGTGGACCTCACCGTGCAACACCGTTCGATATACGTAGCATGTGGGAGCGAGTGAGATGAGATATCGGCCAATAAACCTTGAAAGATGCTGCGTCTACGGGTCCAATCGCTCTCCCTCTCGCTTTATTTGTATTTTCCTCTCGCTCTCTCTTTGCGGGACAAAGACTCACCCTTTTTTAGTTTCTTGCGCGCGGGGTTCGCGGACTCTCATCACCAAACTGATCTTAGAGACGAGAGGAAATGAAGAGAGGAGAACGAAACTCGCGTCAAACTTCATGAAGACGTACACCTCGCGGTAGCGGTAGACATGCCGCATTGCAAACACCGCGAAACTCCACTATAACGATCGAATTTCACATGTGTGAAGGAATTCCGGAGACGGGAAACGGGTTGATAGTTCAATGGGTTACCTTTTCACCTTGTGTAACATTGTAGGCGCGTTTTGCGGTTCGACTTTTCAAAAAGAGATTTTGTTTTTAATGATACAGTCTTGTTTCTCGTTTGGTTTGTGGATCTGTACGAAATGGTTGGAAATCGGATTTTTTTTTAGAAATATTCCAGTCGTGGATCTCGGCTAGACTGTACTGTTGAATGAATATGCGTAGGCGTGTACGAGATGTGAAATGCTTAAGTTCAAAGCTCGAAGTTGCGTGTAAATTTCTAGTCTCTCGAATCCGCCTGCCTCTTGGCGTGAATATTCACCTGTACGGGGATAAATCTCCATAAACCAACCAACCAACGAACGAACGGCATGCATCGCTGGCTGAATTTTATCATATTTCCACACGCAGTAAACATCAAAAGATTTTTTCTTTATACAGAATTTCAAGCTTACTTCACGATTTCTACAGGAATTGTGTACGTGTCAGTCGACGATGGGAACGGCTGGATATTTTCGCAACTTACATCTGCGACGGATAGACGTATCTCTGGCTATCTTCACAAAGAGTGTTGTAGTGGATATAGAATTAATTTTATGGCGCGTTTAAGATCGGTTTTAAATAGAAAACCAAAAATCGAGAGATCGATCGATCGATTCGTTTTATTATGTCCCGAAAACTTTTCGGGCAAATGAGGATGCAGTAAAATGGAATAAACTTGAATACTCAGAGAAGAGAAAGAGAGAAAAAAAGATTCATCGAGGTGAAATAAAAAGGAAAAAAAAATAAAGACCTAGTACGATAGGAAATTAGCGTTAAACTCGTTTCAACTTTACTTCTAGAGGCGCACATATCGCCACTTTCCACGCCCCTAACTAATTGGGTTGGTTGTAGTAATAATCAAACTTTAATTTCACGGCCTTAAGAATATTTGAAAACCTTTGCCACAAGGTGTGCTAAGAATACATGAAATTTAACGCGGTGATTCAAAGGCACAATTTTATTCCCTACGAAATTGAATCCCAGAAAATTTTTCACCTTATATACATACGGATATTTATTTCATAGACTTAGTTGCCCAATAGAAATTCTAGGGTAGGGATGCAATTAACCGGCACAAGTCGTAACAACGTTGGGATAAAAAGTGAGTGGGGTTTGTGCAGGGTCGAAAATGAATCTCGTTCCTTGAACTACGCCCTGTTTCTAAAGATCCATTCAAAAAGCTCTTACCTAAAATCTCAGAATTACCAACTGTCAACCACTGGCTACATCGGTTATACCCCTGCGACTTACCCGTTCTACTTAAAGCTACGATTTTCGACAATGGGTGCTTTCGCCATCCATCCATCCATCCACCCCCTAAATTTGAACAAAGGAATTAAATACCGCGGAAGTGTTATATATCGCTTAATTCTCGGTAACTACTCGACAGAATGTTCGATAAACCGAAGTGTGGTGTCAATTTTGCGATGACTTAGCGATTTTCATATTATGCCATCGTGTCTTATATATGAATTAAATGTTAAATTCAGTTCCCACGTTGACTGCTGTGTACGTGAAGTGAGAAAAAGTTTGGTTTAAAACTAAAAAAAAAAACGGAAAAAAAAAGCTCTTCCTTCGTTCTTTGTCCGGCAAGGAAAGCCGCGTAGAAACCGTAGAAACCGTCGACTACCGCAGGATCTAAACTCACCCGAAACCTCGCCTGTTTCGGGAACTACCTTCAATGGGTCTGGAGGAGACGGTTGTATTTAGTAGATTGGTCTTAGAAAATTTAGTTTGGTGTTGGCGTATCGCTAACAATAGGCCATTGACGAAGGAAACTAGAATGGAGAGAATCTTTGTTCGCTTCCGCGCGGACTTGTGCTATGCTCTGCTGTGTACACCGTACACATATACCTGCACATTATACGTAGGTGTACACGCGCCTATATACACCTCGAGAGTTTCAGAACTCTAAGCTTTGAACAGATGGTCGACGATTTTCTTTGCACGTAAAACTTAATTAGTCAAAAACCATTCTTATATAGGTACCTACCTGATTCTTTTTTTTTTACGGATTTGAATCGTCAAGAGTATAAGGTATTTTTATTCAATTAAACAGAGGGTGAACCTAATATTCTGACTTCCCTCACTTTGTCTGTGAAACCGTATTAATGAATGGGACATCGGTGAAAGTTAATGCAAGATATTTTCTTACAAATGAAAGCCTAAAGTCGGGTTGGACGGTTTTGAGTCTAAAGTTGCCGTTTCGGTGCGACAAAAGTCGTTCTTTACTTCTTTGTATTATTTTACATGTGAATAATTGATTAATACCGATTTCATCGCATGATATGTTACTCTCGGAATTTTAGCGATCTACCACACGCGTCTCTATTCAGTTCCGATAAGAGATATAAAAGGGAGAAATTTTGCGGTCGAAATCTGCTTCTTTCGTACGCAACGATGTGACGCACTGATAAACCTCACGACTTACGTAATGGATTCCCGGTACTTAACTAGTACGAAACTTGCTTGGTAATCCTATTAAGCTCGCACAAATATTGTTGCAAAGTTCACCAAGTCGTAAGCTTGTTGCTTGAAATTCTAAATTTGTTTACAACCCGGTTTGATTACTCAAGGCAATTAACAAACCCCCCGTGTACTTGTGGTAGGTATACCTACGTTGATAAAACTATACCGAACGAGGATTTGTCGGCAATCTACGGCGCTACCGACACTTTTCACCGTCACCGAGAAATCATATAGACGAAAAAATGTTGAGTCGTCGTTTATCCGAAACAGGATAGAAAACTGAGACCCGAAGAAATTTGAGTTTTTTTTTTTTGATTTTAAGGAGTCTAGGATTTATATCGATGAAATGATCGAAGTGAATTTTAATTTTACTTTCCATGCAGTCGATCAGTCGACTCGCGACTCGTGACTCGATTCTTCCTTTTCTCTGCGTTCTGGTTATTTGTAAGTCGTAGTGTCACCGTACGCGTTTAGCCAAAGATCGTAGGGCCGGTAGTTTCTATTTGAAGCGAAACCGAGTCGCGTGAGATCTCGAGATTCTTTGACAAAAATATTTTCTTTCCGGTTCTGGTTGTTTTACCGCACGGTGTAATTATATCCAGAAGATGTATTTATATATTCACGGAAAACTCGCAGACGAAGAATAGAAACGCCGTTCCCGGGAATTTACGTAAGGATCATTATACCTCATCTGGAAATATACCTCGCTTCGTGATATCCCCATTTTTCTCACAGTTATTCATCCTCTGACTTATCCACATCAATGACCGGTGATAAAACTATCGCTCACTCATGCGTTCATTTAATAATTAATTCACTATAAAGTCCGGATCTCATTATAGTCGAGTTTCGGTTAATCTAAAGCCACTCGTATCACTTATATCGTGCCCTTTAGTCTGCACTTAACACATAGCGGAGTGCAACGGGTCTCCTCTACTTATCTCTCATCTTCTCTGTCCTCTTCCGTCCCATTTACTTTTCTATATCTTCTTATTCTCCTTCGTTTTATTCTCTCTGCTACCTGACCATTAATGAATGAAACTGTAGCAAGATTCCTCCTAAATGATCCGTGGAGAATCTAGTAGCACCAGACCTGGGTATCAGGGAATATACCGAGAATTTCTTTTCCCAACCTGGTCTAGCCTAGTATAACCTGATTTATCTCAACCTGACCTAACCCAGCGCAATCTCGACAGCATGACACTGATATCCGTCGTGTGTCACGTATCAAGTGTCCGCCGTGCTTGCCGGAGCTCAAGTCCGACTGGCCTTGAGCCGTCAAACTTCGCGTGCGTTCATTTTTATCTACGGTTATCTGGACCCATGCCAAACTCGGTTTATGGATAAGAGAATAGATCTAGAATCGCTATTGGCCATTGGATGATGGATATAACAGTAATAGGAATTCCTCGGAGTAGAACCAATTTTTGGTACCTAGTCGATGTGGTCATTAGGCGTTTGACGTATCTTGAGAAAATGGAAAAAAAAGAGATCGGATGTTATTAATAAATTATAGAGGGAATTCACTTGTGGAGGGAAAGAAGTTGGCTGGATTTGAGGATATATCGCGTTGGACTTGTCGAAATATCTGATGACTTATGAATTAGAAAAAAAAAAAATTCAGTCATACGACTGAGAATTCTGAGTCTTATAGACGACGACGCGTATTTGTGCGTTTCCGGCGGTTTGCCTCACTTCCGGTGCGTGGAGTTGCGTTATGACGACCGAAGCATCTTCCTCTAATGTACAAAATATCCGTATAGGCAACTTTCGAACACGTGTGCTTGGATTCTAATCTTCGTTTATACTAACGATGGAATTGTTCGACATTTTGGAAATTATCAAGACACGCTACTCCGTCATTCTACGCGGGAAAACGAATGGAAAACCTCAAGTGTTATTCTGTAACTCTTCGTTGAATTCGAACGCTTCTTCGGTAGAAAAAAAAACTAAAAAAAACTTGAATTTGATAAAAATGAACGTGTAAATTAATCTGACCGAAAATTTTCTTTGGTTTGATTGCAGAAACTGTAACGTCGCTGGTGAGACATTCGGAGAACACGACTTTGACTCTGTTTAACAAGGTTTATCGTTCGATGGCTGTGGAAACTGACGCATCGGTGAAAAGTCTCTACAGGGATATAGTGAACTATGTTGCTCCCGACAACACCCCAGACTCTTTGCAGCAACCAAGGACACGTGACATGTTGGACACGAGCTTTTTAAACTTTTTCGACGAATTGTTCCCCACTGCTTTTCACCGTGCAGTGAATCCACTGAAACAGGATTTCTCGAAGGATTTCAAAACTTGCCTTACCAACGCTGTGGATGGCATAAAACCTTTCGGGGACATCCCTAAGCAAATCTCACAGTCCGTAGTGAAGAGTCTCGAAGCCACCCGGGTACTCATACAGGCTTTGACCCTGGGAAAAACTGTCCTGGACAAAACTGACGGTGCCCTATTCTCGTCGCAGACACCTCAGCAAATGGCATGCTTCGAAGCTCTTCAGCGAATGACTTACTGTTCGAAATGTCACGGTATAGCAGGTGACATCAGGCCTTGCTCGGGACTCTGCACGAATGTTATCAGGTGAGAAAATTTCAGTGATTATACACCGGGGCGACTGTAACTCTGCTTTATACTTATGTATTATTTATGTATGCTGATTCAAACTTGTCTTATATGTATAGTATTAGTCATAATAACTTTCGCATGTCACGGGGTAATTCTTACTTCGGTACCTACCCATCGTCATGGGGTTTTCGCGCATAGTTCGTGGTCTTTTTACTTTTTCTTTTCTCTCGCTCTCTCTCTCTTTTCGAAACCGATTTAAACATAAATTTGAATCTCATCGCGAAATATTACCAGCGGATTTGTATACGTAAACTTATTTTTGAATATCAAATATACATAAATATATGTAATATATTTATAGAAGGAAAAAGAAAATGAAAAATGCTCTTTGAATTACAAATCAATGTTAAGAACGTAAACGAAGGAAAAACGAGGCAAAACGCCTTCCTGAAAATTGCAGAGTCTCTTTAGTACATGGAGATCTACCTGTAATTCAATTTTCATTGACTAAAATTGTGCCCTTTGGTAGCACGCCTGAAAAAAAAATACCTTGCAAAAATTCCGAGCAAAAATATATTTTTTTTTTTTCGTAAATTTTGAGTCTCGCGACGTGAAAAGTGGGAGTTTTCTGGTTTCGGAGCTGAAAAGATTTTTCGAATACCCAAATCCGAAGATACGTACGTCTGACGACCGTCCGATGCGCACAAGAACTCATTTCTTTCATATTTTGCAAATCTAATAATTCCCGAACCGGTTGATATACAGAGAGATTCCGAGTAAAGTTGACACGCCTGCGGTAGGCAATCCGGTCTCTTCCGAAACCAACAACGCTGCGTTACGACCGTATCTACAGACGACGTAGCGGCAGCTGTCATTCTGCGGCTGTCAAAGAACCGAATTGCCTACCGCAGGCGTGTCAAGTTTACTCCGAATCTCTCTGTATGTAGTACATACATACGTATGTATAGAAAAAAAACGGATTTCTTCAACATTCGATTGATTTACTGTCAAAAAAATTTGCCGATCAATTAACATACGGTGGAATGATTCTTACCTTATTGATTCAACGAAGTGGTTATTGACTTGACGAAATACCTGGTACAGAGTGCAATTGATATTCGATACAAATCGGAAACACTTGACGCAACTGATTACACCGACCAGACCCATTTTCTAGATTAAACGAATCCTTTCTTACAGCGTATAGGGGCTCAGGGTTTGCCATTTCGATCGATATTGCCGATTGTCTCTGTACTTTTTATTTTCACAAAGCTTAATCCAAACTCCGATTAAAAGGATATTTCGCGTAAAATTTATTTCATCAAAATTCGCAATTCTGGCTAATATCAATTTTCGGTGGCGGCTGTGAGTTCGAAAGTAGTCGGACAGCTCCTAAACGTCTAATAAAAAATTCCTGATATTTTGTTACGTACTATGAACGATTTTCCTCCCGCTTTTCAGGGGCTGTCTGATCGAGCCAGCGTCACAATTTGACATGGCTTGGTCCGGCTACGTCGAGTCCGTTGAACGTCTAGTAATCGCTATAGACGGACGTAACAATCCTCTAGGTCTGAATGTCGAGAGTGCAGTGAGACAACTGGACACTCGTATTTCGGACGCAATCATGCATGCCATGGAAAACGGTCCGGATCTTAAGGAAAAGGTAAGATCATACATATATTTGGAAAATGTTTTATCTCGGTATTGAAATGACACGTGTATAAAAATGTATGAGAGATAAATTGACGTGGGCGAATACTACTCGCTGTGCATATTTAAAACTCGTCGATTGGTGACCGGATCTACGGAGGCGTAGGAAAGGCTATCGCGTGGATCGTAGAAAAGAGCCTTAAAGTGAAATAAAAAATTGAAAAAAAAAATGAAAAAGATTTCTTGTACAAAGGAGAAGCTGAGGCTAGGCTAAAACGAAGTAAAGTGCATTCACGTGCCGTGTGGACGAAGCACGACTTCGCATATAAATGCCTTAACCCATATGCCGACTGAATATTGAAAGAACCTTTAGAAAAGTTTGAAGTAAAAAAAATGCCCCCGCGGCTACGAATAGTGTTTGATAATGGCCCCGGTGCAGCGTCCGTAGTTTAATTGCGCGAGCCGACGTTAATGAGCTTTTTATACACCTACTCGTTTCTTTGACAAATTGATCCCGTCGGTTTTTCTCTTTCATTTTTTTGATATATATTTTTTTTTCAACCTTGAAAAAACGCGAAACCGAGGCTGAGCTAAGGTGTGAGATTTTTTTTAGCCTCGTGTCTTACTCGCAATAGCAATGAATGAAATTCGGACACCTCAGATCTACGGTGCCGAGGAAAAATCTTCTCTTTATTCAGCCCTGCGGGATATTTAGTATAAAGAATTGGGAAAACAATATTTCGGCCGTTGATACCCTAGCTGGAATAACACCGTTATCGAAAAATGAAAAAAGGCGGCTTTGGAACGTGAAAAGTTAAAGCAAACAATTTATAAAACCCTGGAAAATGAAATAACCGCATATATCCCGTTCAACTTTTTCGGAACACATCTCACCCTCGAAATTGAGTCCTATTCGAAAACTTGAGGGATTCGTTTAAAATGATTGAGTAACGATCAAATAAATTGTTATACCATACGGGTATAAAGTGGAAAGGTTCTCATAAAACTGGAAACGTCGGTACTTATACTTATACTTATTTGAGAATCGTGTAAGGTCTGGGTTATGTTCGTTGGATTGAAACGGTAGGTAGGTAGAGGTACGTGTAATGTCGTATTAATAATGAAAAGCCGATTTCGTTCGTATACATATACAGCGCACGATCTGTTCGCAAAATATTAGAGACGATCGGATCGTATACAACCTGGCTTTTCTGGTTGACTGGTGACAGAGCTTCTTTTAACTAGACAAGGAAAAGGCTTTACTTCCTAGGGCGGAAATTCATAGTGATTTGTAGAAAGGGCAGATTTAGATCGGGATATAATACGAACGCGAAACGTCGAACCGAACAACAAAAGTCCTCCGAAATCACTATGTGGAAAATGTACTATAACAGTACGTAAATGTATAACTTTGATATGTACCGCAGTACGATCTCTATGCATCGGTTTTCTGCCGGCGGGGACTTCGCCCCAACTTTTTATTAAAAATCCTCGAGCTTAAAAAGCTGGCAAAATCATACCAGACTAAACATAAAAATAGAAACAAAAAAATAGTAAAAACGAGTCATTGCAATCTTCCAAATAGCTGGATACCTACACGCGTAGAGAACTTTCATATGGCTAGGGTATGAAAAATTCTGCTAAACATGGAATTTTACCTCCGAACCCAAACTTCGAAATAACTCTGAATTTCACGGTTTTACCACCGTATCTACATTTCGAACAAGAATATACACGCAATAGAAGTTTTCAGGATTTGAGTCAATCTAGATTTCACGTCATTTATTTCGATGATAATCTCTCAAGTTATTAGGCGGATGGACAGCTGGAAAAAAGTGTATCGATTTTCGTTCTAGAATCGTGAATGCAGTTTAAAAAAATTCGAAGAATAACGGTATTCGAAAGAGAAAACATTTTTTATTATTTTTTTCACATTTCTTCTAAAATCCGAATCGGATTCATTTTATTTTAGTTTCGTTTCTTTTTCTTCTTATCCATAGAAATTCGTTTGATATCGAGAACGATTCTATACGACTGGGGGTCGATGGTTTGCAGCGTGCATGGCCCTCGGCGCTGCAGCGAGGGGGTTTAATACTAGTGCCTGAAGTGAACATATGGTCACGGCGGGCCTTGATGAGTTAATCAAATTGCTGACCCGTGCGGCTACGTGGTGCATCAGGCTTTGGGTTGTACCTAGTGACGTTTGTGGCGAGACACAACCGATCTTTTGGTTCGTCGAAAGCTTGACTTTTCCTCGTTAGTATGTATGCACTTCGTTGTTCAAAGCGAAACAGTATGTAGGTATAGTTTTTAATTTCTTTTTTTTTTTTCAATTCTTTTATTTTTTTTTCAACAAGGAGGGCGTCCTTGCGACCTTATCCTGCAAACCTCACGTCTGAGTTACCCCAGTGGTGAAAAAGTTGTGAAAATCTCACGGAAATTGTGTATAGGTACCGAGGGTAAATAAAAGCCCTGCACATTGGCATTGTGTGCAGGTCTCTCTGCGGTATGAGAAAACGCGAACCTCTCGGGGTTTGACTTTCTCTCTCTCTCTCTCTTTCTCTCTTCTCTAAAGCCTTCGATCGCGTACGTCATGCTCTTCTGATCGAAAAACTCAGGCTCCTCGGTTTTTCGAACTCCGCACTCAAATGGTTCTGTGAATATCTTTGCGGTCGCAAACAAGCGGTGAGGCCGGGTGATGGCTCCACCACTTCGTGGCAGCCTGTCTTCAATGGTGTTCCACAAGGCTCTGTTCTTGGTCCCCTGCTTTTTACCCTGTATATTTCCGATATTAAAGACTGTTTAAGGCACTGCAGGAGGAATCTCTACGCCGACGACTTGGTCATCTATCTTCACTGCCCTCCGCACGAGCTACCTGAGGGCATTGCGAAAGTCAACGAGGATGTCGCTAGAATCTCCAACTGGGCCTCACGGAATGGGTTACTACTCAATGGGGCCAAAACGAAGGCGATGATTCTGGGTACTCGCCGCTACCTCAACGCTATCGATCTTTCTGCCACACCTGCCATCATGGTCGGAACTGATCCTGTGGTCTATTCTCAAGAAGTCAAGCACCTGGGTGTCATCATTTCGAATACTCTGTCCTGGAGCTCGCATGCAACTGGCGTTACCAAAAAAGTCAATGGAACGCTGTATCAGCTCAAACTATGCCGTGACTTGCTCCCTTGTGCTCTTCGGGAACGACTCATCAGCACTTTGGTCTTCCCGCACATTGACTACTGTTGCACGATATTTCTTGACTTGACCGACGGACTCAATCTTCAGCTTCAGAGAGCACTCAATTCATGTGTGCGTTTTATATTTGACGTCAAGAAGGATGCTCACATCACTCCGTACTTCAGAAGATTGAAATGGCTTAAGGTTTCTGCACGACGACAATATTTCCTTGGTTGCCTGCTGTACAATGTCATTCACACTGGCATACCATCTCACATGGTCATTCGCCCTGACCGAAGACTCGAATCTGGCCGAGCTACCAGGACCCCTCTCGATCTTCTCTACGTATCACCCTGTCGGACCGAACTATTCAAAAACTCATTCACCATCGCCGCTGCTCGTCTCTGGAACAGCCTTCCGCCTGAAATTCGAAACTCCACAAGCGCTCCTATCTTCAAGGCCTCGCTCCATGACCACCTTCTTGCCCTCGACTCCTGACCTTGTTTCTCTCATCCCGTTTGAGTCCACTCCTCGTTGTACCTGGCATAGGTTTTCTGCAGTTTCCCTCATGCCTACGTTACCGAATGGAGGTACATCCTCTAAGTCGGCTGCAGCCGCGACTTCCTTTCGCCACTTTTATCTTTTATCTTTTATCTTTATTTTCTAAGGCTCATGACTGCTATTGGAATTATATACTTATTTATCTAATTTTTAGTCATGCTTTATGCTTTATCTTCTCAACTGTTACTTTTTATGCTTATACTATTTTCAACTGATTGTTAATTCACTATTTCTCCTTTTTATATTGCAATGCTATGTATTCTTTTGGTCCTGCGCTTGAGGGGATACTATCCCAGAGCGCATAATAAATGTCTCTCTCTCTCTCTCTCTCTCTCTTTCTTCCTTTGCGGAATACCGGAGGGAAAAATGAGAGATGAAAAGTGAAAGGGAATAAGAATGAATAAGAAGAGAATGCAAAGGAGAAAACGTTCGAGGGAAAATAAATTAACAGACAATGCTGACACTTGTAATTTTACCGAACGATCTTCGAGACCCTTATCCTTATACGACCCCACCTCTCTTAGAATTTAATTATCATATCCAATCATACAATCGTTGCGGTATAGAAATCTGCACGCGTTATATTATAACCTGATATATGTATACGTGCATTGACTCTATTCACCATAAGGACATGTGGATTCTGCAAATTTTCGTAGCAAATTTCTCACAGGGAATTTCGATATTTTAGCAAACTGTAAAAAAGGAAGATGCCGCTATGAGTCAGAGTTAGGTTGAGTTCTAATTTTGAACGCGTCACGATTTTTTTTCCTCAACTTCCATACAGGATTTTTCAATTTTTTATGAACTTTCAACACTCGACGAAAAGAGAAATAGTCATTGGAATAAAAAATCGTTTGGTTTGGACTTCTTTCGTCTGAAAAAGAAAAAAAATGCGCGCAAGTGGTTGGAAAAAGTTGAATTTGGTTTTATTTTTACACGAGGGTGTCTTCGATAGTTTGAATAATTCTTCGGTGAATGAGCGCGGGAAAGATGGCGCCTGGATGGAATCTAATTAAATTTACCACGGCGGTCTCGCGTGTGACTAACACGGTAGAGAATTCACGTTCGGACGAGCGAAAGAAACAAAATTAAAGTGACCAACGAGGGACAAAGGACCTTTAGGGCGGTTCCAATGGTTCCAACGGTTCCAACGCAACGGTTCGAGAGGTTCGGGAGGCTCAGGCGCGGGTGACTGTAGCCATGATTAAATGCCGAATAGTTAAACCTGAGCGAACCTGATTTCGCAGGCGCCTACCTGTTCACCCTACGCGCTTTACGCCTCGCGCCCTGAGCCCTGAGCCCTCAGACCTCAGACCTCAGACCTGAGCCCTGAGGCTAGCAGGGGGTCTCTCTAGTTCGCTTGATCTATGACCGTACTAATAATTCTTCACAGCTGGGAAGCTATCGTTTCACCGTCTACTACGGTCGCATTCCAACTTGTTGTGTCGGCGATGCTTGTAAACCTTGTAAAGAAATCGTTAAAATATTTGCTCGTTGACTACTCGAGTATATAGGTTGTACACATACCTACGCTAAGCCGTTGAACCGATTATACGTAGGCCAAGGTACTTTGAGTCGAAGAAATTTCGTCAAATTTCATACGAATTTCAACCGAACGAAAAAGACGTGAAAAGCCCTGCTGACATTATTCGGAAAATTTTCTTTTTCTTCCTTCGTTTCTTTCCTTTCTTTCCTCCTTTTTTCCTTCTTCCCTTCTTTTTCTTCTTTTTTTTTTTTTTTTGAAACCCGCGGGACCCTCTTGGCAAACCTTATTACCGAGTTGCCAGTTGCCACTCGTCGGTCAAGGAGCTGACGTCAACCCAGACACGTGGAATAATGGCTCTCTCAAAATTCAATTCTTTTGAATATTTTCCGTTACTTTGTCAGGGCTACGCTCAGATCCCATGCAAATTACGATCACGCCCGCCTCCCCCGTTACTTAGGAATTTTCGCGATACCGAGACGATAGGAAAAATCACAACATTATACAACTTATTTTCTTGTTTTCATTATTCTTCGATTCTACTTCTAACAAACGTAGAATATCAAATATCAAAACGCGTATCAAATATTGGGATGTTCATCCGACGAAGAATCAGTCCATACCTTAATTGTGCTCGGTGATTATTCCTTGATAAACGAAAATTACGGGTTCGTTGAACTTCGGAGTATTTAGATAGCAGGTGGTTAGTATTTACGATACGTTGACAGATTCGATGTCGTTAATTACCCTACGGTTTAAACGTCCCCGAAGTCTTACGACCATGAGAATCTGAAACTTTGTAATTACTGCAAAGTCGGTGACACTTGAACCTCGGTAATTAGTTTATAACTCCCGTTGGTCGCTCAACGATTATCATTCGTCCATCATTTATCCTCTCCGAACCTACAAAAAGCATCGGTGTTCGAAACTCGATATAAACGAGACTAGTACCTATTTTATTCGCGAAAATTCTGCACGGTATCGTATCCCCAAAACCAAGAAACGAAAGAGAAAAAAAAGAAAAAGACGTTTCTCACGTCAAGTACGTTCAATTTAAAAACATTTTCAAATAAGAAATTTCATTACATTTCGCTTTACTGCTTCGGAATTTCATGTATACCTGCGTCATTTATATCGTCACACAGTCACGATGTGAGATGACGAAAAAATCACGACGTTTCACGTCTTATTTAAAATGTCAAGTCAAGTCAAGTCAGGTCAATTGAAACGTGACTCTCAGAAATTTGCACTGAAGCTAAAATTTCTAGTACTAGGTGAGAAAAAAATTGTTTTATTAATACTTTTCTCAAAATTTCCACAAAATATCAATCAAATATAAATGTCAGTTGGTGGCTTGTTAAATCGACCGCGAATACGCGACGTGAATTACGCAAAATGTCAAGAGAAACGCGTGCCTCTCCAGCTGCTATACCTAAAGACAATTATAATATGTTTGATTAAAGATTATAAACGGTGAAGATATACGCTGTACATTGACTGTATATACGGGTTCGATAGCTCTCCCGAATCAGAGGCTCGCTTTTCTCAATTTCAAGACTCCTTTCGTACATAGAAGGAGAGAAAAACCTTTATACAGTTCCTCTATACACGCAAATGAAAGGTGTTTCCAGTATTGTGTGTCTTACCACTCGTATATCATTGCTGGTCATTTTTATCCATCTTGTTCAAACATTTCGATGTAGAGAAATTGATGTAGATAGAAACGGTGATCAGGGGCCGGAGGTTTTGATCAATTATTTGGAATTTTGGGGCTGGTAATTTGATTGGAAGTTTTTTTTCTGTTTTTCCCGCGGATTAGGGGCGTTTCATCGTGTCAAAAAATGTCCGAAATATGCGAGTATTCATCGAGGATATGAATTAACGCGGTTTTCGGTTTTTTGTTTTCTTCTCTTTCGGGTAAAGTCAAGTGAGATTCGAATCTAGGAGCCGAAAATAGAAACATCCAATTTCGCATTCAGTTTCGGTTGCACAGTTCGTAGATACGTACAATGTTTTAGGAAAGTCGTAAAACTGCCGTTATAGTCGTCGAACCATTCAGACCCACCAGCCTATAATAAAAAAGTTTGGTGAATGAAAAACGTAAACTCTCGTTGAATAGAAATGTTTGCCTTTTTTCGCGAAAGGGAGCATCCAAAAAGTAGAAAAATAACTAAAAATAAAATGAACAAAACGTGTTCGATGTCGAAACAACTCTCCGCACTACGATAGATTTCGCTTTTTTTATTTTTAATTCAAATCAGGAATTTCGGTTCTAATTTACCCCTTTTCCTTTTTTTTTTGGTTTTTATTTCCTTTTTTTTCCGCTACCCCTAAATTTCGTCTCTCGATACTTGCGATTTTTTTTCGCAAATTCAAGAAAGAAAATACAGTTCTGTGAAATTGGGTCTATTCGTTTCGCGTTTATGAATCGAGACGTTTATATATTCGCATATCTACATATTACAGGTACACATGTGTTCGTATATCAATAACGATGAATTTTCGCCGGATTATCGTACCGACTAGTAAGTCGTTCGCCGAGCTGGCAGCGAGCAGTAAATAGTAAAAGCGTGGGTAACCAGTTTCGTGTCTTATTTGAGAAAATAAATGCCAACTTGTTTCTCCGAGTACTGGAATACATATGCGAAAACATGTTTTTAAACATTTTTCAACGTTCAACTAGGCGCATGCATACGATATACGCGGGTCAATGCACACGTATTAGCCATATTTTTAAAAATAATTTCACCAACGTGAAATCGATCGTTTGGTGTATCAAGAGTCGAGAAAAAATGTATCAAACCCTGAAATTTTTCTATATTTGTATATTTACACGGTTAACAAGTAACGTATTACATACGTGTACACGTTTCAAATCTATGAATGGAAAAAGAAGAATGAATCGTACGTGGGGAAGCGCGAGTAGGTACACTGCCACTTGATGGATGGAAAATGTGAATAATTGCGTAGTCTTGCGAACTTTCCGAGGGTAGGTAATACTCGTTTCTTCAGGTGGGTTCCGTGACTCGCGCTGTTAATTGCCATTAAACAAACGATAAATTATCGATGAGTAACACGACTCTGCGGTTCTTGAATCTCTGCCGATTTATTCATCCGTCCAGATGACTAGACCCAATTTGTCGATAATTAATCAATCCGACGCAGGCGAGGACTTGGATCTTATCTCAGAACGATCTGATTCGGGAAAAAATGTAAGAAAAATAAGCGAGGAATAAATTTTGGCTGTTTTAATCGTCATTTAGTCATTTGAGGTGACAGCTGCAGCGTTCTTATTTCGCTGATTTATTGTGCGGGAGAAAAGCCGTTAAAGGAAAGATTTTCGGCGAATTCTGGAATAAGAAATCCTGCATTAAATTAGCACTATGATTCTACGTGATCGAATATGTGTGGTATATTCAAAAAAACCGGATTTCGGAGTGATTCACGTTGCGAAACGAGGAGTTTGAATATTTTAACCATAATCTAGATTCCGCAGATATCGAAATATCCTCTTCTTTCTCTCCGTCTCAGATATTCAAGGCTCACGACCAGTCCATTCAACTCTGAAAGACTTCGAGCAGCCAAAAGTCACATATATCTATAAAAAATGACGTCATCGGCGATAATTTTATTCCAAATGTAAGGCATATTCATCTTTAATTGCTCGGTATTTAATATACGTTCACTTTTTACATCTTACCAAATATCTCATCATAGGGATAATATACCCGATGTACCTACACGCGGTAATATGTTACGCATTATATACGTGTATGCGGTAATACGTCTTACGTAAATATATGCCTCTGTTAAAGTATTTGCAATTTTACGATCTGCAAACTTTCTCTTGTTCAAGCGGTATACGTACCTGTACTCTCTTCGTTCTTTCGCTTGATCTCAATCGAGCGAGGGTACGTACTCCTTGCGAGGAATGAAGCTAAACGATCGTCGATCAATAGATATTCACTTAGTTTGCGAAATCGGTCGTTGATTGCTTCGAAAATTTCTCAAATATTTATCAGACTTTAATTTTCATTCTATTCGAGATTCGTTGGAAGAAATTGCACATCCGAGGGTTGACTAACCCGCATATAATTATTATACTATCTAGTAGGTATAATATACGGACACGTCTTAGCGCTGTGTTATCAGGGGTCAAAGTTTAACAACTTGGCAAGAATCACGCAACTTGTTTCAAGTTCCTTCGACAGTTTGCCCGGCATTTCTATAAATAGCTACTCAAGTAATTGCTCTTTATTGTAACACAAAACTTTCGGTCTTACGTCTGTTTAGTTTTACTCTCAACCTAATTGAGTCTCATTAACATCGATCTAAAAGTTTGAATCACCACGTCGTAATTATTCCAAGTTTCATTACTGCCAACATCGCGTAAATCAAGCTCATAATCAAACTCATATATAGATCCGATCCTTTTAGAAAAATCTTCGCAGATAGTATCGCGTTGTATTCGTAACTGATAGAAAGCTTATTCCTTTTCGTACGTATTAGGGTTTGGAATAATTTTTATACTTGGAAAAACAGAATATATACTTTTTTGGCTCAACGTGAGCCATGCTTTCTCATATGGTCATTGACCCAGTGAAAACCGGGATCTTTTTACCCGATATTATCATCATTCTTGAGTTTATACAGTGCCAGTCAGAAAGGCGACGGAGTAAAAGACTTTACGTATATATATATAAATATATATATATATTTATTCTTGTAGATGTACATATATACATAATATGTATATTTAGTTCGCTATCTCATCGTCAGGGATGAAGAAGGGCGCAGGCTGTATACAGAAGGCTTTACGAATTTACGAGGAAGAAAATCACCCGAGATCCTGGCCAGAGTCTCGTGATATTTCAAGCAAATTAACAGATATGCTCAAATGTAGGATGTAGATAAACATTTCGAGACGCGAATTCATCGGGTGATCTCTTATCGGGATCGTATAGACCTTCTGTCGCTAGAATCCCACGTTTCCGCGTCTCTATTTTAATAGTTTTTGAAAAAGTGTACGAAAAAACTGAAACTACTGCAATTCTAAAGGCATAAATATTGAGTTTGACAAAAAAAAAAAAAGGAAATGGTAGAAAATTAAAAAATTGGAATCACGCCAGTTTGAAAATGAAAAATAATCGCATCGCATTTTTGTATATTCAATTCCAGATGAGTCGGACGTTTGGCGTCATTGATTCCACAGTTTATGCCTCTACTCGAGATTAACAACGCGTAATTTGGCTCGTGTCGAATGTGAAATTGGCAGATAGGGGTTCGTTGATAAATTCATAAAAATCCTGAGAGATATAATGTATCGAAGGGAGTGCAAAAACTCTGCTACATTGTTAATCCGGCCTCGTGCGGAACGGCCTTTACCATACGTCAATCTGCAAGGATAAGATACAGTTCTCTCTTTATCTTTCATATCTCTCTCTCCTCTGTTAGGACTCTCTGTTGGCTTTTATCCAGACCTCAATGCGGTCAATATACTCATCTTCAACGCAACACTGTTCCATAAAATGACTCCGAAAGACGTGCCAATGCCCAGTGCAGGCGACTGCAGCGTTTCGCGTTTCACTGGTTTTATAGGGGCCGCGTGGAAGTATCGAATTTGCAGAAACGTTGAAGTTTAGAACATCCAAATTCCGAAGGTCCAAAAATCCGAAAATTTTGGCCTATTTCTCAGGATGCGAGGACAAAAAATAGTTCAAATAGTTTTCTATCGTCGTACATAGAGATTAAATTCTACGTAAAATTGTTTGAATTTTGAAATACAATTCGTATAATTGGAATCTCGTTTATCCTCCACTTGTCTAATGGGAAAAATCTGTATATGCAAAAACATGTATAGTATAGCCTTCAGATTTGCATAAATTAAAAATTTTCTCACCATTGTGAGGATTGAGCTTCGGGGAATGTAAAATCGAAAACAAAATAAAGAAATTTAAAAAAATGAACGGTTTCGGTCCGTCTCACGATACATAATTCGCTGACCACTCCGGGTGATTAAAATTAAAGCGTAAAAGATTTTCTTTAAAAAAAAAAATTCTGCAAGGTCAGAACTGGTGAAAAAATATCCGCGGAACCAGAGTAACTATATGATCACTAATCTTTGCGGTTTGACGCGCGTTTCGCGGAAAATAGAGATGCGGTTTGGAGGGGGTCTGACCAGAAACGCGAAGAAATAATATAGACAGACATCAGGCATATGAGACTAGACAGTGACCGTAGTAAAAAAAAAAAGAATTCACCCGCAGAGAAAATTTGATATCGAATTTTTTTTCTTCTTCGTTTTATTCCTTTTATGTTTTTCTGCCGTGCATCGACGTCGAACTTATATATATATATATATATATATATATATGTATACGTATGCGAGTAGAAGCCGAATAATAGACAGCGAATGATTCGAAAAGGTTCACTTTACTCCAGTTAAGCAGCTTACAGATTGAAAGGGGCAACCCGCGGAGCCGATAATGAAGAATAGAAGTTCAATTGACTCCTGGACTTTAACCCAACTAACGTGATTATATACTACGTTTCTTGCCATTTTTCAATCTCTTTCTTTTCACCGCTCTAGTGCGTCTTACCCTTGTCGTTATAGTAAGATCGATCGATTGATTTTTATCCTTCAATTAAACGTTACGATCTTGGAACGATTTAGAAAAAAAAAACAATTAAAACTGTCATTTGAACGACCAGAATTTTATCCTCATTCTTTGTCTTCTTTTGTCTTTTTTATTTCCTCATTCGAATTTTCTCATATTAGATACGTGACATCCGTGAAATTTTCATTTGTCGAAATGATTTCGATGAAGTCCAGGCTTTTTGAACTTTTCGACTACACCCACATGTTTGAAGTACGAGTATAAATTGCCTGATAATTTCTTCGGTGAATAGACATTACAACATACTTTCCAAGATAACTTCATATATGCAGATTAGACGGAGTAAACTTTAGCACCTTACTGCGGTTTCGATTCGCGTACAGGTATCTACAAAAAGAAGGGAGGTTCTTATTTCATGACATTCTGTTTTATTTATTAGTACCGTATGAAAAGACAGATTTGGGTATAATCCAATATTTTTATAACATCAAAAAATTTGTATTCTTATTCTTAGCCTTTGCTATACTGAACCTAGAAAAATGAAAACCTTCTCGCTGAGCGATATAAAAATTAATTTCTGTGATAAATAATTCATCGTTTTCTAACGTCTTTATTTTTTGACACAACTGTGTCTCTTCATACTCGAGTCGTTTGCTCGGAAATAGATCTTCGGGAAAGCTGTCTTATAGAATTGAAGAAGTAACATATTTTTGGCATAAAATTAGTCAAACTTCATTCTTCAATTTTTTCTTGATTTCACTTTCGACTGACTACTGAAAATGTTTCCTTGTCTTATTCCCGGCGAAAGTAACTCCGCTGCGGTTGTGTTTCCGTGCCGCTCCATACCTGGGCGCGACTCTCGCGATTCCTCAAAAGAAAGGGACAAACGTCTTTCGTTCGAACGGCCGCGCCGCATCGCGTCGCACCGGGCCCCCGGCAGATTTTGCACGCGAATCACGCGCCGAACTCTGGTCGGTCGCTATACATATATATATATATATGTATATATATATACCTATATACCTATATACCTATATGTATACATATATATGTAGCCTCTTCTTTAGCGTGGGCGCATAGCAGTCGCGCCAAAGAGTAACGAAGACAGAAATAGCCCGTGAGAAGGAACGGCGGGCGGAGTGTATAAGATGCTGTAGCTCTAGCTGTACAACGAACCTGTTATTCCTGCGAGTGCATACGGCAATACAGCACTACAGCTCATGGGCGCGTGCATCGGAGAAGGACCGGGGGCGCGATTTCAACCTGCATCTCGTGCTCTCTAACGAGAAAGATGGAACGTCAGTTCAGGCCGTGAATCGGAAAGAGAAAAGATCTTATATAACGTACGTTTCGAACGCCTGTTGCTATGTGACCTGTTCCCTGATTCAGGGATATCTTTCGCGTTTACAACGACAAAGAAATTTTTCACTTCGTTTTAAAAACCAATGGCTATATAAGCAGTGATTCATATTTTTTCTTTTTTTCTTTTTATTTTTTCCCCTGCCGAGTCATCGTTCTTCAAGTTTCTACCCGTTCTTCTTTTTCTTTTGATCCTTAGCCGTATAGTAGCTGGTAATTTTTTTCCCCGATTGTTTCGTTGAGGGTGAAGACCGAAGAAAAGAAGGAGGAGGAGGCTTTATTGAAATAGGCGCAGCGGAAGGATTTAGAAGTTTGCTTTTCGCGGCTTCGGGCTTTCCTATAACGTGTTTAATCACTTTTATCCACCGGTGTAGATTTCAGATCGTATTATACCCCGGTTTGTTTCTAGGCTTAGGGAACAGAGTCTAGAGTTTCGTAGGTCGATGGAATTGTCGTTCGGAGACCAAGCGGCTCGGCAAAGCGGTCGACGAGTCAGACAACAGTCGAGAGGAAAGATAAATTTACATAATGGCTGAATAACGGGGATTTATGGAGGCCTCGCTTCTAACTCTCGGATAGGCAGAGCCAAGGGATGCGATGGGATACGATGCGGCGCGGTGTGGCATGGCGTAGCATGGCATAGCACGGCATGACTTTACGTTGGGGGATGGACTGGATCCTGTACCGTTTTCCAAGATTATAATATCACCTTGCGCGCAAAGCCTTGAAACGTGAAATACGTTCTGAGCTTCCATATTCTATGCTCGGTATGCCGTTGCTTATACAGTCGACGATCAAGTGTCTTCCTTGATTGGACGAAAGTGTCTTCGATCCGCGAGGAAAATCGGTTGTCAAAATTATTATATCCCCAAGAGTCTCATTTTTCTTCGAAATAAATTTTTGGAGAAATTGTACCGATGGGTGGAGAAAAATTAATCATAAAAACTTGACCAAGTTTTGCCAGATTTTAGATTTTCCTGCATTTAAGACACTTTGAGACGGTAGCCGATATAAAATAGACGAATAAACCGAACGAGTAACTTTTTTCTTTCGTATATTGTATAGTTGTCTCACTGATTACTTTTTTTTCCTCTCATAATTTCGCTGCTAATTGTTCTGCTTCATTCCTGCCGGGTTATTAAACCTAATGAAAAAGAGAACGTTTCGTATGCGGAATGGTACTAGCTGGAAAAATTTCTGTAATCAAGGTGTTTTTTTTTCTAGACTTGAGGAAAGAAAGAAAGAAAGAAAGAAAAAAAAAAGAAAAATTGTTTCTTATTAGTCACTGGTAAATTTTTTTTATTTTTATTTTATTTTTTACCTCTTTTCTACAAAAAAATAAAATAAATGGAAAAAATTTGTGCTTCTGAAGTGAAACTCATATATACAACCTATACGGGAGAGACTCGGCTTTACAATCTCATTCCGGTCAGTTCAATATAATTTTATAACCAATCCCTCAAGCTTTACTGCCGCAGATATCTTCAGCAATTAAAAATCACGTTTGGTATTAAAGCGTGTGACGTTAGTGTGTGTGAAAGATATTTACGATATACACATTGATCACATGTATTTATAGAACATGTGGTTCACACTTTATATGGTTATCAAATCCTTGTTCCCTGGGCTCTCGTGTAATTCATCGATTTCCGTTCGAGAACAATGACTCAAATTATATATGTGGTTTAGCTATAGAAAAATCGTGATACAATTGTGTAAGTCGTGGCCTAGGGACGCGACGCGACGATAAAAGTTTTCCACAAAAAGAAAAAGAAAAGAAAAGAAAAGAAAAAATGTTGAAAAAAAAAACAAAAAAAAAACGAACTTCAACCACGGAAGTTATTCTCTGTCACAGTAATAATTTTTACTTCAAACTTCCAGTTTAACGACGCGAAAACAAGAGGGGGCATCGGATAAACTTGAGACATTTTTTCATTTTTTTTCTTTCTCTTTTCTCTTTCATTTTTCTTTCTTTTTCTTCAAATTTCCCGCCTCTAGATTTATCGCCTTTATGCATGAATCTTGTATGTTAATATCACCTTTTATTGATATTATCACTTTATACCGATGGTGGTATACGCCTTCCACACGCGTACGAGACGATTCATACGGTTTTACTCAGCCTTTTAAATCGCTGGCTAATCAGAGATCTGATTAACATACGGTCGTGTAACTAAATGTCACTTCTATTTTAAAGGGATTAAGATTATAGGATTTCAAATTGTTTATATAGAAAACGGTTACTTCGGAGACTCCTAGTACGACGATAAGCCTCGGGGATATATTTTATACCGCAGCATGTATACTCAGATTTAACACCGTCTATACACATTATCCGGAAGGAGTGTCAAAGCTGTAATATTCAAGCTTTCGAGAAATTTCATTACTGATTATAATACATACGTATCTGCGTATTATACGATCCAGGGAAAGGCAGGGATTAGAGAAACTCGTGTCATTTATATGATACGTACGATTATTATGACTCGTGTCGTACACACAAAAGTCTCAGTTTGTAACGTCGTATAAATGATGAGTGCATGTTCGAGTATTTCATTTTTCATCTTAGCTTCCGTACCAAATTCGTTAGGTCATTGTCAATCTCTGCTATAAGAATGGCTTTGGGGTTGAATATGAAAAAATTGACAAATATAATACATTTCGTATATTGTCTATGGTTTTATACAATATGGATATATATTTCTATCATTAGGCAATATATAGTTATTCATTTCGGTGAAAAAATGATAGAAATTAATACCTGCGAATGGGACAAATTTCAATTTCAAATCCGCACATATCTCATCAGGAGTATCGTTATTGGTATATTTATTTACGCAGCTGTAGGTACACCATCGGAATGGAAATAACTATAATTTCCATCAATGAGTGTTCCATTGTATGTTCGGGGTGGTAGTAGATAAATAACTACTTATCTACGTATCATATACGTTTAGTACGGTTCGCCACGTATTATTGATACGACAGCTGTAATATGAATCAATGAAAAAACTCGATCGATTCATTTCAATCCCCAGTATTAAATCATTTTTTCGATCCAAATTAAAATTGAAGATGTAAAGTATAGCCATAGGCTCCAGTACTCCGTTTTTGATCTTTTTTATTTTATTTTTATTTTTTTTTGTTTTTTCAACCATATTTTTCTAGTGGTATTATAAATTTTTCATATTTTATTGAGCTCTTGATTCTTCACGGCATCAGGGTCGCTTCGGGTCTGGTGGAAAAAGGGGGAAAAAAAAAGAAAATAGAAAAAAATTCGTCGACTACAAAGTGAAAAAAATAAAACTGGTGGGGACTCGGATTTAGCGGTTGGACGAACCGAAATAAAAGAAGACAGGGTTGTATAGATGAGGTATATTTACCGGGAGAGATTCACTGAACGTTTCTGCAGGGAATACGTGACATTTGACGAAAAATCAAACTGAACCATAATTGAAAAAAAGAAAACAAAAAAAAAGAAGAAATTTTTCAAAAATCGAACTAGCCGACTTCATTTCAGACATTATGTCACGTTCTACTCTAAGAATGATGAATACAGGTTTCATGGCGGAAGTTTTTTTGAATAACGTCATTTTCCGAAAGGCAAATAATTCGGAAGACTAAGGAAAATGCAGAATCGATCATATATGCATATGTGACCGAGGTACGTATCTCGATATACGTATCTAAGTGCACAGAACTATACAAACTACTCTGAAAAATGAATTTTCGTTGCTAAAATATACATTCATAATTGAAAGGTGCATTTGAAAATACAAAATACATATGTTATAGGAGCGAATGCACTTTTATGAGATTGCTCTGCGCGCCTGAGCACAGAGCAAGCCTATGGGTACATACAACGCGTTTTGTAAAGCTTGAGAAACAGAAGGTTTTTTTTTTCATCACATTCACGATTTTAACGCTAAAGACGAATGCGTTAGATATTATTGGTCGAAGAAGTACCGAATGTAAAGTCTAACTTTAAAAAAATAGTAGTAGTTATAAGAACGGTATAACTCCGTCCATCAAGGATTTAAATAATCGAAAGGTGCATCCATCCAATTTTTACCCCAAAATTTGAATCTTCCTTAAGCTACGAAAAAATCCGTGAAGGAATGCGACGAGTACGCCAATGTAAAGACTGGGAATCAAATACCATCCCACTGTTCCAGCCTGTGACTCTCTCATTGTTAGGATCTCCGGGCATCGGGCCCTGACGATCCAAAACTCCGTTCTATCGTAAGTAATTTAGGGAAGGGACCTTTCTTCCTCGAGGACCCCTTTCAAGGAGCCACGAACAGCCCTAAAGGAATCACGGGGTATTAAGTTGTTTTCACCGTGCCAGGGAACCAGTGTCCTGGAAGCAATTGACCGCTAATTAGCCCTGGTACATACCTATTAAAGTACGAATAGATTCAGATGGAAGGAAACGGAAGGAATGAGCTTCGGATCGATTAACTCGAATTATTCCTCTGTGGAATGGCATACGAAAACGGGGAATAAAACATTCGCAAATACCGAAAATTCGCGTTTCCCAAAGGTCGGAAATACGAAATTAAACGATTAAAGGAACGTATTCCCAAATTATAAGCTCGTGGTACTCGCGAGAAAAATTTTCTCACCCTCGTTAACTGGATTATATCCATGTTCAAGGTAGCCTAACTCTGAGATAAACGAGCGAAACGATTCTAATAGAGATTTTCGTACTCCTTTCCTCGATGCCCTTGTTTCGTCGCTGATGTATAAACCGCGATATCGTCGCACGGATCAATCCACCTCTACCTTTCCCTTTCCCCCAATATCTTATTGTCTGTCGCGTCCGAGGATGATAAAATCGAGTTATAGCCTCGGAATTTGTCGTCGCTGGTTAGACGTGGTCGAATCCTCTCTCCGCGTGCCTCGTCTCGTGTGGGAAATTATCGTATCGCAATTTTCGGGAGGTTCGATTACTTTTTGATCGCCGTCCGGTCCATTTGCAGAATTGCTGAGTATTCACTGTCGCGCGAACTTGTGGAAGATTTATCCGAGGTCGACTCGTCACGATGCGAAATAATCGAATTCTACTTCTCCCCGCTTCTTCATTGGCTCAAACTTTACAATCAGAGAATTGATCAATTCTTCATACGGAAAACTGAAACTGCAGCTATACCTATGACCCCACGGAAAATGTGTTAGAAAATTAGCAACATCAGGTATACTAGTATGCAGTGTCTAAAACGAGACGTTGATATCATGGAATCTCTAATATTATATATTCGCGTTCCACTTTTGAAAGTTTTAGTAACTCCTTGCGGTAACCGCCGGATAAGCCACCACGATAATTTATTGATTCTTTGTTGGCAACTCTTTGTTGTGTCGAGAAGTTTAGAGGGATGAAATCTGCGCGAGGATAAAACCGAGAGAATAGGAGTTATACACGTATACCTACCCATATCTACAGGGTGGACGACGAATTGTGTATTTGAAGGGCTCGAAATTTTCATTAACGCTTTTATTCGGTATAGACAAGGTCAGAGTATGATTCGAAACGGAATTAATGATAATCAAGGGTGTACGTAACACGACAAGTGCAGCAGGACGTGTTAGTTGTTACAGTGACGTGTATACGGACCTCTATTTTCCTTCCCCCTTTGGCACACGGTTATCCATGGCGTTTCTCGTTTCTAATTCAGTGTGTCACACGATTAAGCGATATAAATTGGATATGATTCGGGTGAATGAGATTTAACAACGGAGTGACGTCACGGGTTGAGTCTTTCGGAACGTTATGTGTAGTGGGGTATCTTCTTTTATCTATTACGACGAAAACTGATATCGTTTTCATCTCCTTTGGATATTTTTAGGAATCGATCTGAAAATTATTTTTCTTTGTCGGATTTTAACGTTCATTTATCTCGCGACGATGGGTACGATGTATACTTATAGTCTATACCGATTGGCGCACCTTTTTTAATTACTATATAAATACATCATTGTATAAGGGTATCGTTTCCACTGTTTATATTTACAAACGCGTAACTACGTATATAAGAGTCCTGATGTTTCATACTTTTCAAACTTCGTTAACCCCTGTCATCAATTATCATTTATAATTCGTTAGAAGCCTCGGGATCAAGGAGGAGCAAAAAGTTCTTCATTTAACTCGGCTAGATATTATTTATGAGACTGCGAAATATCTACGTTCTCGAAAACTTTAGAAACTTGTTTAAAAAAAAAAAAGAATAAAAAAAAAATGAGAGAGACTGTACTTTTTAGCGGTCTTTCAAAGTTTGCAAAACCAGACGTCTTTAGTTCGCGAAATTATTCGGAAAAACTTACTTCCAAAAATGTACATACATCCAGAAAACCCATCGCGAAAAATTTCCGAATATCATCAGGGTGATTTTTACATATTCCCGTTTATGGAAAGACGGTTTCGTCAGTGCTACGCACCCGTGATATACGAATTCGTTTCATCCAGGACAAGACATCGGTCTATTAACCCTCCGTATATAGACTATGGATAATCGATATCTCGTTTACATCACGTCGTGAAGTCTGATACTTCGCTCATTGATACAGACATGCGTATAAAAAAGAAAAAACTTCTTCGTCAACTAGGTCACTTTTTTTTCGTCCATCTCTTCGATAAATTTTTTTCGTAATTTCTCAGCTTGTTATACTAATCTAAAAACCCTTCTCTGCATCATCCGGATCTTCAAACTCAACCCTTTCTAGGGTAAACTCTGCCGCTGGTGCAAAAGAAAAAAAAAAAAATTTCTCGATTTTTCGCGACTCTTCCAATGAAGTTCTGGCTGCAATTTTTATTCCCGACGTATAGTTCGGTTCTATTTTCTCTTCCTTTTCTCGGACACGTAAAAGTAAAATGAGGTTCGTAAAACGGAATAATGATGATTGAAATATGTGGGTACATATAGGCTGCGTCAAGCATAACCCAGCTGTAACCCTGCACGGCGTATGTATAGTACAAAGTACACATGTATATGTTTGGGTATACAAGCAGCATTTTACGCGTTCGCAAATGGGATGAGTCAGCAGATATACACAGGATGATATGCCATAGCATTATGTTACCGAAATGTAAGTTTTCCCTATTCACCGCATGTCATGATACCGCAAAATGATAGAGGGGTGAGGATCGGTAGCCCGTTTTTCGCGATCGATATCACGCGATTACTGTTTGTCCAGAGATTTTTTTCACTCCCTTAAGGTCCTCGAATAACTCTTTTGAAAAGCATGAAATTTCGGTTGAAAATTTTTCACAAAAAAATTCGTTTCACAAGAGTTGAAAAAATAAAAAACGAATGCTCTTGTCGCAGCTAGGGGTGTTCACAGGTATATACATGTATATCTAGCGCATGGATACAGGGGATAAAGTTATAGGTGTTTAAATTGTGTTTAAAACGGGCTTTTAAACTGTCAGGAACGATTTAATTTACAGAAAGAATAGCCGACAACTTAGTTCACCTCGCTCGCTCAGTCCTTGTCGTCTGTTATCGCGAATTTCGTCGAGCCTGGTGAGTGTCGCAAAATGTTCATGGGAATACTCGGTACGATTTGTAGTGTTAATTCTTTTTTTAAATATTTTTTGAGAAACTTGGTTTTCCAATAGCGAATTTAACGGATATTTCAACATTGAAATTATATCTCCCAGCTTTTCTGGAAAACAAAATTTTTCTCACGTTGGGGGGGGGGGGGGGGGGGTGTTTCGCGTTGGGATAGGTCAAGCTTGAAATAACCTCGCGATGGTAAATTTAGAAACTGATTAAATGCCGAGATAATCTTCTCCGATTTAATTAAAAGTTTCAATCGTCAAGTCTTTATAGGTTCTAGGTATGAAGTCTGACAATGAGTTGACCGAGTAAAAGTCTGCGGTTATTTAAAATATTAAAATAAATATTATCCTAAACCTTTTAGGGTATGAATTATTAACAGCTAAAAGCTTCATACGTTTCGCTATGTTGTAGTTCCAGGAATATAATTAAACAAACTCAACTTAGATTAGATTTTGGCGGAAAAATATATCCCCGTACTATTCCCATCGCGAGGTATGCACTACGTGTGTATGTGTATAAAGCTATATGCAACCATTGCGATTCGCCATATTTCCTTGCCGTTTTCGTCCCACGGCGGTCAAATTACTTCAGCATATAATATTGCAACAATCAAGTATAATAACGACCGTAGTTGTTCGGTGGCATGTATAAAACGTGGCTCGAAATATGTTCATTTGTCGTTCTATAATATCTCATGAATTATTTCTTCGGCACGCGAGCTCGTAGCTTTTTCTATATTATACGTATATAGATACGAGATAGCGCGGAAATGAAAGAGACTAAAGTTTCAGATTTCCATATATAACGCTTTTTCAACTTCTCATTCTCTTCCTCTTTCTATTTATCATTTTCTCTTTTCATCTCTCTCTCTCTCTCTCGTTTTATATCCCCAACGACAAGTAGCACTTAGCAATTTTCAAAACCGCGGCTAGGGATTAGCTCCAGGATTTAAGTTCAAACTTTTACCAAGGTGTTTAGCATCAATTACTAATTACCGTACCGGGACGTCTCGGTCGTCTTCAACGCTCGCCTTCGAATTACCCGGATTAAATTAACCGTTTAATCTTATTTTATTCTCGCTTCCCCATGAGGAAAATTTTCAAATTTATGTCACCGCCGTTCTCGAACCGCGGGAGACCCTCGACGAAAATTGATATGTTACCTCACCGAACCCGAACCCACTTATTGTACATTATGGCGGGTTACCTTCGAATCAGCAATGCATTGAGTGCCTGTCCCCATGTCATCCATTATTATTTTTATTATTATTATCATCATTATTGTTATCATCGTTGCCATAATTTATTCTCGCGGCTCGTAGGGGGCTTAGAAATTTTTAGAAGCTTGTATGGAGATCGGGATAGAATTTTTATTTGACAAATTCTGAAAAAAATATTAACCGAATTTCAGGATTGATTCGTCCCTGTAAGTAATGGGTGACTTTTTTCTTTTTCTTCAACCTCGCGCTTTACAAGTTTCTTTTCGTCGATATATATGTATATATATATATATATAGAATAGCGGTGCAAACGACACGGATAATCCATTATTGGAACTCGATCTAATGCCGATTGGAGGACGAAACACTCTGTCATTACATTATACTCGTTTTCTTTACAATACGTTGGGAAATGGTGGATAAATTGGTGATAGATGAAAATACACCGTATGGTATATCGCGAAAAAAAGAAATAGAAAATGTTTAGAATAGACGAATCGAAACGTGGCTGAAATTATAAAATTTAAATGTATTTTTGAATTCTTCGAATACATATATTGCGGAGAAATATTCTTCGGTACATATATCGTTCGTTACAAGTATATATGGTATCAGCCGGTTGTGTTTACACGCAATGCTCCGAAATCTTCCGTAGAATATTCCCTCGTCAGTCCGGTTGGTCCAGACCCCGGAGTCTGGGCGTTCCGAAACCTCGGTTATAGGACATAAAGAGGGAAAGTTTATTAAACCGTGTCTTATGAAAAGAGTTTTCGCCTCTCTGGAGATCACCGAACGTATTCAACGTTCCACGTAGCAGGTTGCAATTATTAAAAATAAGCAAAAACGAATAACTCGCAGGGAAGTTGGGAAAGGAATTCTACGTAACAGCAGATCAGAGATCTTTTAGAGAACTCGAAAAGTTTTTAACGTGCATATTATCATAAATCTTCTTTCTGCTCATTTTTTTTTCATCTTTTCTTCTTTCATTCTCATCATAAAATTGTATGCATAAACGACGGAAAAAGTGGAATTTTTTTCAACTATATCGTTGATACTGTATATTTGGTGTAATCAGAATTATTTCTGTGAAACTTGAAGTGAGTTTGTGAGAGGAGACCATTGAACTCCACTAAAATACTAACTGAGGCTTATAGTTTACAGCTGTTGAATGCATTCCGGATTTACCTAAGTGCTGCAGAAGTTATATACCTACCTAGCGTGAAGTTTTGCCTTCAAAGAATATTTCCATGCGCGACCGGTTCACCAAAATACACAAAACCGAAATAAAAGTCCCCGTACATATTACCCCTTTGGCCTGAAAAAACATTCCCACATCTAGACAAGTCCCGAGCGGCCGACTATCTTAATTAAATAATTCTTTGTTTGAACTGGCTCAGCAAATAACCCGGTTGTGAAAAAAAAAAACAAAAAAAAAAAAAAGAGGAAAAGATGGAAAATCGTCAACTACGCCGCCTTTTAAGATACCCACCTAACATATGTGTACGTAGGAACATATATTTGTGCATATACACAACCTATTTACGTGTAAATACTTACAAAACATTAAACGCATACGTGTGACGGTATAACCAACAACTAGAAACCGCATATAGGTGTATATATATCAGGGTGGCCCTTGTTTAAGGGTTGATGGAATTTTGTCTGCGACTATCTAACTTATCAATGTAATGAGAAAAAACAAAAAAAGTAAATGACTCATGAAAGCTGTAACTTTTTTTCTGTTAAAGTTATGGATATAATCGTGCAGTACTTTTTTGTGGAGAATTTAATTTCCTATTAGGACATGCCGATCAAGATTCGAAAAAAAACAATTTTCATAGATTTTCTGGCGAAAAATAGAAAAAAGAAAATTTTTACATGCATTTCAAATGGGAAAATTTGACCCTCGGGCGCCAGCTCATTTTTTGAGATATCGGGCTGATTTTTTAGCATTCTCTTAGGTCTCAAAGTAACTTTTGAGACTATGAGACTTGAAAAAAACAAAAAAAGTTTTTTTTGAAACACCCTAATATATATGTAGGTACATACATACATATATGATCCCAAGTTTCATTTTATCAAGGCAGTGCCTTTATTTCTTTCGCTTTTCTCCCTTTTACTTTCGCAGTTTTTCTGTATCTTCAAACTCTTAATGATCCTGGTGGTTCATTACTTCATATTGTTCTTCTTTCCCTTTTCTTTTATTGAGGAATCAAACTTTATATTCTATCTAGGAATTTCATTAAGTCGAATATACGGCTGCGATATCACTGACAATCAGCAGACGTAATCAAGGAGACCGACAACTCCTTGAGACTCGTGCATGGCACTTATGGTATCATTTCATAGAAGCATATATTCATGCGTGTATCATACTGGTCTTTAAGGAATAACGCCTTGATCAGCTAGTTCCTGTCTGAGAAGGTCGAACGTTAACAAACTCGGACAGCATATGTCTACACGCATGTAACCACACATATCAGAGTGGACCAAGAAAACTCGCTTTTGATTCGGTAATTTGAGTGATATCTGAACAAAAAAATTTGTCCAAATTGCAAGTATCATTCAATTGATCCATCTTTGATTATACATTCATTACTTAGAGCAGGACAAGCAATTAGAAAACGTTTTAGTGTCTCTGACTGGCGTCAGAGTAGAAAAGGTCGATTTTCGTGTATCACGCAACGCTGATAGAGCTTTCGACTAAATATATTCATCCGTTCGGTCATCCCACGGGAAAAGAAAGCCTTCGGAAATTGGAGGAGGTCAGAAGAGAATTGGATCCATTAGTTAAACCAGCGAGCAGTAATAGATTGGTTCAGAAATTGATGTTGTTGATTCTACTCGTTAAATCAGGGGATATAAATTTTGGAAAATGAAAATTTCAAAGCGTGATGTTAGTCGAGAAAATTTTCAAATTTTATTTATTTTTCTTCATTTTTTGTTACAGGTTCGCATTGCTTGCGGTCGTACGGAGCTCGTCGATTTCGCACCAATAAATGCTACTCCGCCGGAGCCTGTTCCTTCTTACAAAATACCAACGGAGTTACACTTGGGCAATTTTTTGGCCAGTGTAGTCAGATCCCGTAGCTTTTACGGCACCCTGGCTGATACCATCTGCGAGGAACATCCTGACAAACATTGCTGGAACGGAGACCGCGTCGGAGAGTAAGTTTACCCAATATCTGAACATATACGTATATTTAACATACATATATGCATGCATGTATATATATATTAAAAAATATATATATACCCTGCCAGTGGAAATCTTTCCACTAATCAACCCTGAAAAGTCGGTGGAAATCTGTCTGTTAAATCGCCCTCACGTATCAGTCATGTGAAATGTAAATTACACACATGTTGGTACATAAATATGTATGGAGAGCAACGGCGTGACTCTAATTGTGCGACAAAAATCGGACAGTGTAAACGTTTGCAAAACCGCTTTAGTAAACACAAATATCATTAGATCGGAATTTTCGCAAATATACTCTCGGCGTACACTGAACAGTCGTATTCTGGCGTGTATCAATTCGGGTTTGTGAACGATGTTTCTACTCGAAAAACAATTATTTCAGAAAGTGAGGTATTTTTATTTTTTTCAATTCAATCAAAGAGAATGAAATTCGGTTAAACAAACTGCGTTTCGTGGCACCAGCACTCTACGCGATGTATCTGACAAACAAAAACAGGGTTGTTGTTACTGGCGAGGGTTGTGTCGAAAAACATCATAGTTGTGAATTATTTAACATTGAAATTCCGGTTTTTGCCTAATTTTCAAAATAAGAGAACAAGTGGTCAGATTCTCCTGTATGTAGTTTAATTTGCAGTTAATCAAAATTAATTGGATTATCGAATAGCAAGTATTCCGTCTCTGCGTGTGTTTCTTCCAAATTCGGGACGCGATTCTATGATTTTCTCTCGTTTTTTTTTTGTCTTCCCTTTTTCTTTTTAAAAAACGCGGAGTTTTATACAATCGATAGGGATCGAGGGTTGAGGGTTTTACCTACATACTTCCGAAGTGTATTTTTCAAGTCCGTACATTCTCGAAGTGAGCGAAGATCGTCCAGGGATTGTGCTGGGCTACGCGAAGATCATTTTACGAAAAGTCAGGGGTATAGAAGAGAAATGGGCAAGGGTCAAGTGCCGCCTACAAACGCAATTCTTAGGGACGCACGTTCGAGGCTCAATTTTTCTTCGAACTTTGACGTTTATTCACAACCCTCTATCCGCGGATCTCAAAAGCCAAGGCACAACTTTTATAGGTATACAACTTGTGGTCAAGTTATAAACGATTTCGCTTACCCTTATTCACATAATATAATATAGATTTTATCTATATTTATTATATTATATACAACTCGGAGCCTTTCGATACACGATCGAATCTACGTAACGTTAATTATTCTTGTTATAAAAATATCAAATGGGCGAAATTAGTCGCAAGAACTTTGCAACATCGCGTTTAAGACCACATATGTCAAGCTTGAATTTTTTGCACCACGCCAGATGTGACGACGTTTGAGGAATTGGCGTAACGACACAAGACTCAGCGCAAGTGTTATATATGTACGACATACGTAATTATATGTATAATAATACCCTGTGACATGCGGCGTCCTATTTTAACCTTTCAAAGGAAATACTTGCTGACTTTTTCTCGAAAATATCGCAGCGATAATTTCTCTAAAAATTTTGCAACACTCTGGAAGAATTGAATGGAATGCAAATTAGGAGTAGAAAATTTTTCTCTCAGGCGACTACGACACCTTATATATTTCATCGGAATAATTTCAGTCGAGATCGTGAACTGGATCTACCAGTGTCCGACGAACTATCGTGTCTTTGAATACTATAAATTATCGGCTTTCGAAGTAAAAGAGTTGTAAAATCACTCTTCCGTCTTATCTTCATCACATATGTATAGAAGGATATTGCCTGTACCGTAAATTCGCGCTTGCACTTTGGAAGCCGATAACTCGCGGTTGATTAATCGGAATTAGACTTTACTGGACATCGTTGAATTGAACTCTGCAATTTCCCAGCTGTGTAACTTCGTATAGAAAAAATATTATTTTCACTTATATCGTGTCCGTTGTTAACAGGGAAATTGTTTTTATACTTCTATACATATAGTTCAGAAAATTGTGGTCACCACGTGAGTATTTAGCTATTTGCATGTACACATATACGTCTACTAAAATACCGATCTACGTGATAGGTATGGAAGCAGCGGTTTCTCGCGAAAAGTTTTGCGTATATCCGCAGTACTTTTTGCCGCAGCGTACATAGAGTCTGGATATGTGAGAGCGGTATTAAATCTGTAGCTAGGTATGGTGTAGCTTTATATGTGTGTCCGACTCGCGGTCGATAAAGACGTCAGGGTTGACGATAAATTTACAATTCTCCGATAGCCGATGAATGGTTCATTCACGAAACACGTTTCGGATACGTAAAACACACCTTTGCCATTTTCTATTTCGCACAGTATCGATCAGAAAGCTTTGTAATAAATTACAAATAAAAATAAAATATATGATGTTAAGACCATCGACAATTCGACCTGCACTTTTGTACGGCCTGACGAATCGAAGATGAGATTGAACCTTCGTTCGAAGTGGATTGTCGAGTAAATATTTGAGGTTTTATCAACTCAACCACCTCGCGTGTACATCTCGGGTGTCGTAACTCTTATTCTTCTTGTCTGGCGACGTCGCGGAGTTTCTTATTCGCGAATGTCGGTTACACGTATATATAGAACGGACTGTGGGAAGTGATAGGTGTTCGATCGGTCTCAAGTGGATATACAAATTGAAGAAAAAAACCCAACCGATCTTCGAACCGAGGAGTAGGTACGTCCTAATTACCGTAGAATACGAGATTCACGGGAAAAGTTCGCTTCTCGCTTTTCTTTGCTTATCAAATTCTATTCGATGCGGCTATGGATTTTGCCTGAAATGTTTTCGGACCTGAAATCCGATGTAGGTACGCAATGTTCGAGAGCCCAGGCTCTGCCCAACCCTAAGAAAAGGGTTTCACTGAACATTTCCATCGGGGATCCGTTTAGTAGTTTCAACCCTTAACAGGGTATCGCTAAAATGATTCACCGTAGAAATTCATTGCCGAATAGACGCCGCTAAGAGGTTTCAGGGATAGAATATAGCCGCAAACAACTCATTGAGCTATTATATACCCATATATCTTTTGTCGAATTCATTTTTGTGTATGAAGAGCTAAGGCACGGATGAAAAGGGCTTTTTCGCTCGCAGTACCAGTCTTCCGAACTTTCTCACGTCAATAATTTGCCAATACTTTTGCGTAGAAAATTTTTGTCCCGTCTTAAAACTTCTTTCGAATTCCCTTCATGATTTTTGATCCCCTAATTCGTCATACCGACGATAATTCTTCCGACACGTGTGTAACTAAAATTAGCATACATACATTTTATACGCTCACTCGTTCGGCACGCGAAAAACGTGCGGTTAGTCATCGAGATTTAACACGATCATCGGCCTATGTGCTTTCGTTCCAAAACTTAAACAAACGGTAAAAAAAAACAACGAATAGTCTTATATTTTTTATAACAAACGTGCTCAACGATCGTTTACTGACATCCGGACAGCCACATACTTACCGAACATAGGTATGTATGTACCTAGGTGATGAATTTTCCTTATGGGTTAGCGGCATGAATTTTATTGGAAAAAATTTATTCAAGAATTGAAAGAGGAGCAGAAATGGGTTTATTTTCTTAGGAATTAAACACCAGGAATGGATTATCGCTGTAATGACGAATGGGAAATCATCTTCTTTTTTTTTTTTTTATTGCATTTCGCAGCGTGTTACGCATTCGCGCAAGCTTTATCTCACTTGTGTCTGTTGTGCAAAGGAATGTCTCATCCCATGGTCTGCGATAAACTTGATAAAAGTAAAGAAATCATTATGTACCAACAATTATTGTTATCTGTATCAGATAACGCGTTTGCTCCGTAAGAAACGTGCGTGTCTATCTATGGTAGTATGCAACGAGGTAGTGGTCATGTATGAGGGGAGGGATCGTGATAGGTACGATAAATAAAAATACCACAGTTGATAATGTTTATCGGCTTAATTTTCTTGTTGTTAATTGTTTTTTTTTTTTTTAGATTTTCTTTACAGAGAATTGTTTGTCGCGTTAAATTCTTTCGCGAAACATAACAACACTGAATGGAATTTATCTATACCGGGTACGAATTGAGACCATTTACGGAAAAGAGACTCATAAGCCAAGTCAATGTTGTGATAAAAAAGCGTTTCGAAGTTTATTTTGCGTGTAAAAATTAGACGAAATTTTTTCCAACCATCGCATTTCTCGGCTTGCGAATAACAGCTGCGCTTTTCCAACGAACTGTTGTTGAGAAGAACGGAGTCTTTAACCTTTTCTGTTTAATTAAGAATAATTCTATCCCATACGTTGTATGTAGAATAATATAAATTCATTTTTGACAAAAGAAAAATCCTGAGGTACCTCTATAGCGCGTATATTTTTATTACAAATATCTGGAAAAATATACAGTTATTTCGACTTAAACTTGACTCCGACTTACTCTCTTGAAATTTATCGTACAGCCATGAAATAACTCCAGACATCCGTAAATTATTTCTCATTGTATCATCTCTGCACTTCCTTGACCTAAATTTTCAATATTTTTGCATAAAAATTTCGCGCTGGTTTAGATGAAAGATGATAAATAGGATGAAACTTTTTATCGGAGAAGATCGTGTGGAGCTTTGAGCCTCAATTGATCACATATTACCTGCTTTATGCTTGGACCAGAAGAAAGAATGCAATTTGTCAAATATCTCTAATCAAGACGGATATAAATATATATATACGTTTGCTGAATGAACACGTGTTTGTTCCGGAAATGTTAGGGGGCTGTGGGAACCGTTATTATTCGCGATAACAAAGTAATTCGCGTTAACCTTGAGCTGGGATCGGTCAAAGGGTGAAGGACGAAGCTGAGAAACATAAGAATCTCTAAAATACCGGATCTCCCCGCTACATGACGCGGAGCTCCGTGACGTGGGCGCCTTCGCAAACGAGGGCAGCCTTACTCTATATACTATGAAATTATTTTCATACGTGTAGGAGTATATCCCTTGGTAGTGTTTGCCAGTGGCGGCGACGTCCCGGCGCCAGGCACCCCTGGCCAGACTCCATGGCGCGTCGCCTCCCGTCTTCTACTTCCCCAACCACTGCAAAACTCCATCTGTATATTCGTGTATATACGTGTGTATCTAGATACGTATGTACTTGCGTATGAAAACGCGTTACCCCAGCCGCGTCAAGTGGGAATACGTAATACGTACGAAGAGAGAAAAAGGGACGGATATCGCATGACAATATATCCTTGGTATTCGATTATTCCAGAATCCGATCTTGCGGTCAAGGGTTGAATCGAGAAGTCAGATTTTTTCGTATAATTTATTCCGCAGGCATCATTTAGCCTTATTTCTTTTCGTTTTTTTCTCTTTTGTCTAGCAGTGCACATTGCTGGTCATTTTATTGTTTTCATCTAGTTGAAACCGCTTCGAATGAAACTGAAGACGAGACTATGGAATGTGCAAATGCTACGTTAAGGAACGGGGATCACAGCGCTTTGATTCGCAAAATAATAATTTCACCAGCCCTTCGGACATTCTAGGGCATACTTGAAGCTCCTCTTCTGACATTAAATTATCAACAGTCGCCAATCATTTGGCTGATAATAATTCAAATTCATTTCGGTAAATTGATGTTGAATCAGTATTTCTAATCACGTATCAAAAATATCTATTCGGTAAAGCTTGACGACCGAAAACACAATCTTTGGCGTGAACTTACAGCGTACAGCTAATGGTCGTGCTTTCCCATCGAATTGAAAAATCATGCCACGGGAAGAATATTTTATCTGAACGAATTTTCCTTCGGGGAATGGTATTTATTTGGAAGAACGATAAACGGCATGACCTTAAGCGGAGTGTCTACTATCTGGGGAAAAAACCTGGAAAATTTGGAATTCTCAGGGAATTTTTTTTATTTTTTTTGATCGCACAACAATTTTCAATTGAACAATTTTTCGACGAGAAGAATTATTCTATTGAAAAAATTTCGTCTGCGATAATAAGACATAATTTATTGACAAATGATAATTTGAAGAGTATATGATTGGCATTGTTCGAGTATTTTATGAATTAGGAATCATACCTTCGATATACCTACGCTTGAAAAAATCATAAAAAATAGGTGGAATTTTCAGAGAATGTTGGTGCCAGGTTTTAGTAGACACTCTGTTAAGCCTGCGAAGCGTTAACAAATTTCCGTTTTATCTTAGCAATAAACGGTATAGAATGGGATAATTTTACCCGCGCTACTCTATCCCGTAGAGCTCTTGTCTAACGTGTATTATATGTATATCTAAAGATAGGGTATACACAGTCAAGGCGCTTCTGGTAATTTCAAGAATTTGCATGCTGATGGGAGTTTTAACGAGTACGTCGAGAGAGACCAGCGCAAAACTTATACACCCACCCTGCACCAACTTCCACAAGCTTATATCTATGTAGTGCCATGTGCATATCGCTCCTACTTTCTAGCTTTAGTCATTTATGGATATCGTAAGATTATATTCATATATATTAGTTACACGTACGTTCCTCAAATCGTACACAACGAATATATTTATATGAAGTTGATTACACATCTATTCGCGTAATTAGTTTTCCGTCCTCGCGGTTTATATCTGCAAATATCTTTCGAACATATATGAGGCTGAAGGTATATAACCGTGCACTGTCTTATATTACTATCTTGGTTATTTACGTTGTTGCATATTTTACACTCTAAGGATGATATAAAACGCCTTTATACCCACCTACGCGTCAAGATAAATATAATAATTTCGTGTAATAAAAATCTTCAACTCGCGATTATATATCTCGCCTAAGTTACACTGACCTCTTCATATATTGCCTGGTGCATGTATATATAACTACAGTCTGCCTGCCTGCAGCGTTAGCAGTAAAACGATATCGTTTTCTTACTGCTCTTACGTATATATATACATCTACATACATATATATATATAGGTATATACACACAGCGATATAATGATTATACGTTTCATGTATGCATATGGCTTTTTTCTATTAAAACAATTTTTTTTTTCATTCATATTTTTTTAATTTCGCCCGAAACACTTATCGCCTTTGAGTCCACGAGACAAAAGAGGATACCCGAGTCCACTGTCCAGACGTCCGGAGACCGCACCTTGTATACGGATAGTTTGTATGTACGTAACTATAATTTATGGCAAAATCGTGATCTCCCCATCGTTGCCTGCTAACCAGGTAATACACACACGTATATGTATATGTATATACATATTGTCAGGCTTCAATGCTGCAGTCTGTTGCGGATAAAACGGATGGGATGACGGATAGACGAACGGACGCGAGGCGACGCACGCGCGTACGTGATCAACCCATCCGTTACACGGAAAATACGTTATGTATCTCTCTCGTCTAAATTCCATCTTATCTATTCACATATATCTAAGAATAATACCAATCATCGATCGAGTATACATATACCTCTCGGAAATCAGTCATCAGCTTTTTATCTTTGCATCACAGCTTCCGCTCTACACGGATAAGAGAAAATTTGCGAAATCACGATTTCACACTGAAAGGTGCGAGAACAGGGTCTATAGTTTTTTTTAAGGATAGACAAAAATTTTGAGAATCAATCATCTTGATTTATTTTTTTTTTGAATTTTATAATCTACCAAAAGTGTGATAGAAATGAGGCGCTCTTAGTAGATCAGTCGATGTAACGCAGAGATGGTTTTCACGTTGATAAACGACGATATTGGAACAGAATGCTGTTAGGTGAACGGGTTTTATCGGTAATCTAGCATTTTTCTCAATTTCCCCTCTTGATCGTTCGCGTTACTATCTCCTTTTTTCTCTACCTCGTTATTCTTCGCCCGCGACAACTTCCGATGTACGTAATTGATCCCAGCGAACCGTAACGTCATATTTATAGTCGTCCACGTGGCTCCACCAATGTCACAGTATAAATCGACGTTTTAGCCCGACTTGGGAGCGTCGGCGCGGCCGCGGCGCCTAGACGTCTGGTTCTCTTTCCGAAATATATATATGCAAAGAGATTCTTACGAATGACCTGTCTTTTATCTAACTACTCCAACACCGACGATTCTTAACTCTCTTACTCACTTATGTATGTATGTACGTTTGTATATAGATATATATAGATATATATCCTATGTAATGGTCTGCCGACAAGTGCACGATATATTTTTGCAACTGCGCACAAATTGTCGGAGATAAAAGTCAGCTGAGAGGTATATAGCAATTTTCTACGCCCCTCACTTACATTAGTGGCGATTGTTTAACCGCCTTGCAGACTCGATATTGCGCTTAGATGACCTGGATCCTTTTCCGTTTCGAATAGAATTAGTTTACTCTTTATTTATGCCTTTTATACGATCCTCTGTACGTACGTTAACTGAGTGGCAAAAACGAAAGAACCGTGAATTCATTTCCTATAATAATGTTGTACGTGAGTTACTTTTGATTTTTAAATAGAACGATATGTATATGTTTCTATGTGATATCGTCGCAGGATTTAGTTGAGATAAATCTCAGGATGTACCTAGGTGTAAAAATAAGCTTTCTTTTGAACCGTAGTAAGGATTTATCTACCACAGCCGGTATATTTATATACGTATACACGGACATAAGTATATTTAGGAGAAGGATACGGGGACATAAATTGAGCAAAGGACTCTCGTAGGAGTCGTGAATTTGTAATTTCACTTTGATTCAGATCTACCATCTTTCCGAGAATGGTAAAAATGAAAAATGAATGAAAATGAAGATAAAAGGAAGAGAGAGAGAAAAAAAAAAATATGCGAAAAGGCCGAATCCTTTGCTCAGTGGTATCATATTCTATGTATGCCTCGCGGATTAAAGTGAAGAGCTCGCGCTGGGGTACAGGACCAACCTCTGCCTACCTCGTACAAACCGAGGCTTCTTCACTCCCCAGGGATTCTATCTCTTACCAGACAATACGAGACAAAATATGAACTAGCCCGCATATCTACCTATCGCGGACTAAGGAGCATAAAGAACGAGACAAGACAACCTCCATCCCTTTAACGCGACGCAAAAGTATACTCGACGAATATATATATATATATTTGTTCGAAAATCTACATCGAGGCGAAGCAAAAGAGAATTTTCATCACTCGGGCTCATCGCCGATGCTCAATGCGGAAGTATATCCACTTCAATTCGTAATTCGCGAGTGATTTCTTCCTCAAGTTACTGTAAATAATTTCAAACCCCCTTTGTACGACCTCGACTGACAGATCTCTCACTGCTTCAGGTGACTGCGATCGCCTTAAACGACTTTAAGGAAGTCTAAACGATTTATGTGACTTCTGATGACTCTGGGACGTTTAAGACCTCTGAAACTTTCTCAGAGTTCCAGCTACTTTTAATAACATATCAAGGAACTTCCTATGCGATAATGGTACAGCTCCTGGACACAATGCAACGTCTCGATTTTGTCCAAAGCTCGATTTGGCCTCTACCTCCTCAGCTTCTCTATCTACGTACATGCTCCGTCATTATCTACTCCCCCGCGAGTTTAGGACTGCCTGTAACTAAGCCTGCAGTCACGTTAATTGACTTTGTAATACCAGAGTCACGATTGCTTCCTCCGTGTCGTTTGGTACGTTGCCATCTCGTCGCACTGCGGTGGCCCTGTATATGTCTATCACATAACACATCTGTCCATATAGTATGTACGTCGTACGTACTCGCATGAATACTTCGAAGCAGCCATTAGCTCAAGCGAACTCAAGCGGGTCTAAGTTCCCGTTAAGGAATAGCCCGGCTAGCGTCGTCGTTGACGTCACTGTTGTCCAGCCCAGCTGGGTATACTATATAAATTAACCTTCGCGAGATGCAGACCGGAGTCTGGGACTGCCCTCTCTCATACTACCATGGCTTTATTGCACTGCTTTCTTGCCTTCCATATCCAACCTCCGAAGTACACGGTGCGACTGCACGCGTGGGCGTTGGACGACGGCTTATCATCTTCATGTTCGTTGGCATTACCTGGTGCACACTGTGTGCGTTCAACCATGAGAACGATCTATTAAATAGCGTTATTGCTTTAGGGCTACAAGGCTTGGTCAGGAATTTTCTATCGGGGATTATTGTCCGTGCATAGACGACACGAGAAGTATGGGGAAATAGAATATGGGTACCCTGATATCTTGGATGAAAATTACTCTGTAATTATGAAGATGGTTCCGCGACGAGTTTATTCGCATAAGAATATGGGGAGGAAATCAATTCTGCGGGAGGGAAATCGGCTCACGGAGTGATACGGATCGGAGATTAGAAGCAGACCTTTGATAGAAACTGCTGTTTCGTATGCAGACAAGCTTCTATCAGATCTTGAGTCAAGTCTCGCGAAAAAGCAGAGGTATCAAACGTCGAACTTGGAGAGATAGGGAAAATGTAGATCATTAAACCTGTCGTTACTGCCGCTTGTGCGAATTTCTACTTAATTACCAGCTAATCGAAGAACCTGAAGTCTATACATATGTTTGATGAGATTATCCTGGAGTAACAGTTAAAGAGACTGTGAAAACTGTACAAAATTGAATTCGTAATTAATCTTCCAGATAGAGTAAATATTGAATACAGAAGGTTTGTACATGGATCAAAAGAAAGGTTCCGTTAACCAAGAGGAAAGGGAGAATCACGTGTGGTAGTCTTTTAGAAAAATCCTGAATTACCACATCGTCGTTCTTTCAATTCGATAATATCTATGATCATTCGTGAATGCGTATTGTTCGAAAAAGTATGACGAGATTGGTGTGGATATATTAGTGAGTTTACACGCTTACAGCGCAAGTCAAAAGCCATAAACGACAGGAGTTTTCGCGCGGTTTATTCCGAGCGAACCACAAACTTCTCAGATAACGGTGCCATCATCAATCATCGACTTTCAAATAAACGCAGTCCTTCGTAGTTGCCGCACACCATCGTTCTGCGGGATATCCGATGTCCCCTTGATGACGCGAGTACGAACGCGATACCCTTGATTTCAGAAGTGACGGATCTCTCTCTCTCTTTCTATGGCGAAACGTGATTTTTTGCGAAATGAAATTTATACCAGTTTTTTGAAAGCTGATACCAGTCTTGAGTACATCGATCAATTATTTAGTATACAGCATTCGGAGATCCGTCTGTCTATCTGATAAATCTAGAAGAGAACATCAAAGACAGAACTCGAGAAAATGATAATAAGTCCATGTCTCATCGTATTGATTCGTCTGCAACGGAGAAAATGGGTTCCGCGGCCTGCAATTAGCATCTGCGGTTAGTGATCCCAGAAGCCTACGTGGCTCCTATACCTATATTGTATATAACAAGTCGGTATATACTTGTAGATGAATTTAACATAGGTATAGAAATAGGGAGTCGTGGTATGGAAAGCGATAAGGAATGTTACTTGGTCATCGAATGATTTGGTGAAAAGTTCACGCGAAGCGGGTGGAATATAATCCTTGTAGAGGGTAAGGATGGCGGTCTGGCATAGGGTGCTCAAAAGGACCCCATTGTTGTTGATTAATACCCACAGAGCCCCTCTTCTTTCTCACTTCACCACCGCCAGAGATTCCCGCCCCACTTACTTGCTGGCCCGCGAGTCGCCAACGAGGACGGGCACCACTTCGGAGAAAGAGATTATTTAATTTGGAGGAAGCCTTAAACGAAGCGTTGATTAGCAATTCACCGTCCGCGTCTATTATACTCTGTACGGCTCGTGTGTTAGTCGCTGACTCAACTTGCCTGGAGATCAGAGTTTTAAGGCTTGCTGGGGCTAATGACTTATTTCGATCCATAAACGATTACCGATAGTCGTTTCTTCGCTCGAACGCGATATTGTCATCCGTATATGGAATCGATCCATCATACCTGTACCCACTTGGACAAAAATTGACTGCATTTTCATTAAAAGAGGTATTTCGAAGGGCCGGTCGTGTATCCGGAACGAGAACATATACACCGTTAACCAAGAGCCATGAAGAGTTTCTCTGTTGCATCGCAGTGTCTCATAGATTGTGGATAAGCTGTAGGTATATCCAGGCTGCGTAGCGGGTTCAGGGTCATCTCAGATCCGATTATCTACGATGATGTAATTCCGGAAATTCTTGCGGAGAGATGATGTGTTTGTTAATATTGAATGGACATAGTGACGCCGGGTAACATTTACGATCGTGTAAAACGAGCCTCGTATAACCACGTTGTGTTACGCATCAGGAAACGGTATACACGAATTGCTTTCGATGTCATCGGTATCGTCACGAAATCTGTACTGATTTAAAAAATTCTGTAGAAAATATTTGTTACGATTTATACCGAAGCGTAACCTCGGTATACAAATTTTCATACGAGATTCAAACTGAGTTTGATATATCTGTGTGCGGCTCACATTAATGTAGCTGTAATCACTGTTCCTTGTTTATAAGTTGGACCGGAGCTCCTGGTCCAGCGTTTCGTTAATAGGGATAATTAAAATGTTGCTAATGTTTGTCAGAGAAGTTTGGCTACTGGATAAACCCGAACATTAAACGAATCGTCGTTGCCAGAAATGTGTTCAAACTTTTGATTAAGTTTATGAAAAACGAGGGGCTGCGGGCGCCGTAATGAATGTCCGAATTTTTAGATACTTGTCTCTATTCATGTCAATGAGAATTGACATCAGGTTTTTGGATTGAAATACAAATTTAACCGGCCCGAAAAACGAGGGTGAAAATTTTCTAGACACGTGAAGGGGTCTCGGAAAAAAGGACCGTGAATGTAATTTCAGATTCGTTTATTGCTCTACTCTACAGCCCATTGTCTGGTGTAGGTGGCTCTGTACGGGGTGAAGAGTTGAATAGAAAAAAAAGGCTCAATTTTGTAGACAAAGGTACATGGTGAGACACGCGGGAGTAGGGAGATTGAACGTGGAGACCTCGACAGCCAGCCGCCCACCACCACTGTCTGGACTCCGACAGTAATAAATTAAGCAAAGGGTTTGGCCTGCTATCCGCCATTCCGAAATCCGAGATCCGAGGTTTTGGCGTTTGTTTCAATTTGATAAATGCACCCCAGGGAAAGCGGATAGGGTCGCTTTGAAACTCTAGGCTAGAATCGAAAGCAAAGAATCTGTGGGGCTTTATCTCGCCTCGCTGATATTCGTTTTTTAAAAAAAGCTTGACGAATCATGAAAAGCCAGTATCCTTCGCATGGCTGAACACCGCATACGTATGTATGATATGCACACGTAGACTGCAGGGGTTGGACTCCTTTTATTTTATTCAACGACATGAGCAGCAGCTGTTTTTTTTTTTTTGGTAACACGACCTGCGACTCATGATGTACCGAAATTGCGGGCATCGACTACACACCAGGCGTAAGTCAATCGGGCGATAATTGCAGAGGGGACTAAATCGACTTATACTCTCTGCCCGGAGATTGGCTCAAACATCATTTTCGCGTGTATTCGACACACCGAGTGAACGTAGAAAATTTTTTAGGGACGAAACAGGGAGTATCGCTATTTTTGAATTATTAAGTTCATCTAATTTCGGTATTTCATATATTGTGAAACGGGGTAAAAGTAGAAATTTTATTTCTCTCTCGTAATTATTCATTTTGAGAATGCTTTGAACACTTAGCCACGTATTTCTTGCTAATCCCTCTTTTCCGTCCGTGATCCCCTTCGCAATTTATCATTTTTTATGGCTACAGTAGACTATTTATTCTTTTCTTCAATAATTACCGCGTGTTGCCACGTCGGTTACAGTTCGTTTCACGTTGCGTGCGCAAACGTTGAGTCCCTTGTATGAATGATTTACCACGAGTGCCGAGAGCTAATTAAATCCCTTTAATGTAGATGGTTATAAAAATGAGCGATCGAAGGTCGGAAATGAATGCTAGTCCATTCATAGCGTGAGTCATGACATTGTTAATCAATGTAACGCGAAATCTACCACTACGTTATTTAGTTACACACACCTACTTCTACATTTAAAGCAGAACAGGAACACGACAAGCTCTATTTTACTCTATCCGATGAACGGAGGGACCAAAAGCTACACTGTAACCCTAATTGCTCACTGCTTATCCTCTAAACGCTAATGTCCGATAATCTATCTGATATTTTGATCACTAATGGCCCCCTTGTTCCTATATCAACCAGTATCGTTGCTAAGAAGGAGATAATGTAGTTCATACTTTTTTTTCTCACCAGAGAACCTGATCGATTCTTTAGAGCCATACAAATTCCTGTTTAATTTTCTCCTTACTTTGTAAAAAAATAAACGTAGTAAAATTTGCGCATTCTATAATTTGCGCTATTGCATTAGACTCGTGTAAATCTTTCTAGGTATTGATTTCGGACGTATAAGCCGCGTTTACCTACCTTTCCCGTTTTTTGTATAATTGTGTCGTTTTTAGCTTCGAACGTCTCTAAAGGACGATTCGATTAATGCCCATCGTTTTGTTTCAGGTACATGAAGACGATTGTGGACGCTAGTTTGCCAGCGCAGAAATACAATCCGGAACTTCCACTTTCAGCGTCCAGTCTATCAGAGCCACTATACGCCAACGCGAATACGAGCGAGCTGATCGATCAGTTGCGACATATTAATCAGGTGCGTCAAATCGTATCGTTCAGTAGAATGGCTTCGCGTAAAATCGTAGATAAAAACCATTTTGCGACATGCAGTTGTAAAACAATCATATTTACAATTTGATTAAAATCGGTGCTTCGTAGTTAGAATATACGTCGAATGATTTAATAAACATTCGGAATGATAGATGGATGATTTTATATCGATATCGCTATTGCATTACTTTGGAATATTTCAGTGAGAAGATTGATCAATATTCTGTTTAAATAATACCGTTACAGATAGACATACCTATACCTATACCGATACCTATGCCTTCCATAACGCGATTCTAGATTATATCTTTGTCATGAGAAAATAGTAAAGATTTATTACTGTATAGAAAAGTCCATTGGGAGACGTGAAATGAAATAGACGAGGCCATAAAGATTATTAGTAGACAATTTTCACACTTGGCTATCAAGCGATAATGGTTTAGGTTTGTCGGGTGTATGATGAAAGGCCATTAAGTGTTCGACCTCGGCACGGCACTATATACGTCAATATTTGATTGGAAAATAAATAATTATGGATCGGTGTCTAGATTCACTCATTGCTATTCCTTCGCCCTGACGAATTTTGCAAAGATTTCAACGTAAAACGCGTAAAAAAGGGGTGCATTTCATAAGTCGTTTGTTCTTGTGGTCCAAAATCTAATCAGGATCTCTACAGCGTGACTCCGAGGGATGAAATATTCGGGTTTCTTCGCAGCCCTTCTTCCGCCCTCAACTGACTCAATTAATTTACGTCGATGATATTGAATTGTCCATCAATCTTATACTTATGATGAAAATAATGAGATCATATTCAAGCACTATAATTCTTTCATTCTTACATATTTCGCTCATTTAGCTACACGTACAGTGAACGGTCGCATATTTTCGAGGGGTTAGCCACTGATAAACTTCAAGATTTCAGGGAATTTTTAATTATTTCATAATGGGATGGCGAAAGATTTGTTAGGAATTTCGAAAGATTTCATGAGATTTCAAAGGATTTTTATGAATTTACGGCAGGGTGTACACTAGATTTTTAAGAGTGGTTAAACTCCTCGGCCATTTCTCTCTTTATTCAAGATTCAAGCTGTGTTCAGATTTTGGCAAGTCTTAAGCACATCGTTTTTTTTTTTTTTTTCCTGTCATTTTGGTGAGGCGAAATGGTCTTCGGTTTCGGTTTTGCCAAAGGCCGTCCCGCCGTTCTTAAAGTGAATTCAGTTTTTTAAGATTGTTGAAACTCGCCGCCTAATGAACAGTCGAACTTGGCTTAATCCGATTCCCGTTCGAGTGATTTACGGCACCCAAGAGGCCAGCAAATGCACCTTCTAGATTAACGTTTTATCGCCCACAATATGGGATCTGGGATTTCGTTATACACCCGGTCGTAAAAATCCATTGTCTTAACGAGAATGATCGAGCCACGAAAATCCTCGGTACCGTTGAGTCCGAGACAGGGTGTTAATTGCGATTTTGAAAGCGTCCTAAATTTAAAAAAAAAGGACTTTTTTTCTACACCCTAAAGCAACAGTCTGTCGCCTCAAAATCCTCCCTATCATCGTCACAGCTGAAACCATTTCATTTCCTTCGATCCTGAGCCTGAGTTTTCAGTGAATGCTGAAACTCTATTTGACTATAAGTAGATATGTGTAAAACTTTTGCGTTTAATCTTGTCATGTTCTGTTCGAAAATACAGATCGTTCAGTCGCAATTGGCATCGACACCGGACACTGGTGCTCTGCTTAGCGACGGTACATTTGACGGATCTGGAAGTGGGATTGGACCAACTCCTGACGACGACGATGACGAAGCTTCTGGTTCAGGAGGAGGTTCCAGTACGGACGGTAAGTTTTACCGTTTTCTTGAATTTTATGATTTACGCTAAAAGCTGACAGTCTAGTTTTATCTATAATCCCGTAAGGTAACGCGGCGGTTCAAAAGTGCAATATGATATCATCCTGACTAGTAGCTACTCTCAAGGTGTCTATAAACTTTCGGTGCCAAAGTCTCCAGTCTTTTGAAATGCTTCCAAATTCATTTTTAAACGAACACTTAAATCCTGTCTACAATTCATGCACAATTTTCGCATCTAATTTCTCGATTCAATAATCGATTAACAAAAATTTTAATTGCTGTCTATAATATTCCATTTCCCTTATTTGAAACTAATTTTAATTGTTTCCGAGTTAATTGATCCTCTTTGAGCCGGGCTCTCGCAGCATTACCATCGTTCTTATGACTTATTCAAAGTCTGAAAACCCCACCATTCAATTTCGTATTTGCGTATTCGCTCCACAGCTTTAAGCTGCTGCTTTATTTGTCGTTCGGTATATCTGCTGCAAAAATCATGTCCACCACTATCATATCGAATATAAACTGCATAGAATTTAAGTGTAACGAAATGAAATGAAATATACATTGGAAAGTTGAAATAATAAGTAGATTCAAAGCTGGATAAATAATTCAAACTTCCGCTTCATAATATTTTAACTTTTCCGTATACCCTGTCGTACGATGCATCTTTTATTTGCAAATGTACCGGACTGTCGAAAGTCTCGTGAAATTTATTATTCATCTATGATTTCTATCATATAATTTTTCTTCTCTTTGATCCTACTCATAAATTTTTTTATTCCTTAACTTGTTTCAGACCCGGCAGCGAATAACCCGAATGCCCCAAGTGGGTCCGGGGACGATAGAACCGGTGGTGCGATTAAGCATAATCCATCAGTCGGTTTCCTACTTTCCTCCGCACTTCTTGCTTCATGCTATTTGCTATTTGCTTAAACCGTGATTTTGACGGAGACGGAATGAGACAACGTTGGAGCAATAGACAAAACTGGAATAGAAGAGAAGAGAAGAGACGAGAAGAGAAGAGAAGACAAGACAAGAAACTGAAGCAAAAAGAACAAATCAAATTTTGTTCAACACTTTCCAAATATTATTAATCGTAACGCTATGTGGTGCGTGATTGATTGGATGCTGGGCATAGAGACTGGGAAGGTGTAGAACGTCGATAAATATTTGACTTCAAGATACTGATTAGAAAATTGAATCATTTCGAATTGCAAAACATTTTCGTAGTCAGATATTGTAAACTGAACTTAAAGACTGCTTTACGGAAAATCTATAATTTATTTGTACAAAACACGATCATTTATATAGAGAGCTCACACAAATTGCCCGCATCAGTATCTCCAGTAATAATAACACATATAACCCTGAATATTATAATTAACAGTGAGTGATAATAACATTTGCCATATCTTGAAGAGTATATGCTGCCAAAACGCATTTGAACTTTAAGTTAGTCGAGTCGCATTATCGGCCAATCATTTATCTTTAAGCTGGGTTGGTGCAACCGAATGTTGGAGTACACATTATTCACTGACTGTATAGTATATAGAAATATAGATATATACATGTATACGCATATACATATATGTATATATGTATATATATATACATATATAACTGAATGGCAATGATTTTCAAAAAAGGGCTGAACCACTAGACTAGGTTCTTAATATTATTATTTAGATTGGTATTATCACTTATCAATCTTTTTTCTCACTCGATAAAAACCACCGATTTATCAGTTTCTTATAATTTTCTGCGGTTCAGTGCCTTTTGAATATTTCTATATATTGCCAAATTATATGATATTATGCTTACACCAACATATAAATATGACTTTGTACAGAGTGATGAATCGTTGCTGAATACGTGTGTGTGAATTTTTATCCTTTTTTTTATATGTATTATTTTTTTTTCCTTACTTTTGTTTCTTTTTTTTTTCTTCTTTTTTTGCCAGTTAAAGCAAATATCTTTATTCTTTTTATTTTACTATTTTGCATTTTGTCAAACAAAATTCGTCGGCGTATTCGAAATTTGCATCTTTTGAAAGTTTCTTGATATTAAAGAAGAAATAAGAATTAATAAAAAATAATATAATAAGTGCCAAATGAATAATTATAGGCAAGTATTTTGACATGGTCATGACCACTTTCCAATTATGAAATTCTTTAGCCGAGTGTGCAGTTTTATGAAGACCCAATTTTATAGACTTTTAAATTACTCTTTCAAATGAAATAATAATATTTCAACGAATGTAACATCAAATGAAGTTTTTAATTGTCGTATGAATTTACGTGTCAACAAAACTGTACTCTATAATTGACACAGAATTTTTATAATTGCATCTAACTGGCCAACAGTAATTATAGACGGGGTTGAGAATCTCTTACAATTCAACGCGGGTTGAACGTCCCGGTGTTAATTAAAAACATAGTTATTTTCGCTGGACTCGATTAATTATTATCTTGTAATTGTTTTGCTGCGGAATATCTTCGAAATTATTAGCGTGAAATTTTCAGTAAATATAAATAAGTTATTTTATCACATTAATTGGAATCCATGGCTGTATTGTAAGTTGAAAATTTGATCGAGTTAAGTTTAGATATTATTTAGAAAAAACAAATAACAACAAAAATATATATATATATCCCCTCTCCGCTGTTAAGGAAACAACATTATTACGTATTACTATTATGGTAATCATATAGTATAAAGTTATTTACGTTTTGCTGACTGGCCAAGTCTATCAGGTCAAGACTCTGCGATATTCTACTAAAGTTGAGTGAGATCTGTGATAGCCAATAGCTTTGCAAATTAATAAATAGATATATGCGTTAGTATTTAGTAAATTGATCAAAGTTTTTCTGCTACGGTTGTTTTTTTATGCATATTATAAATGTTTCCTTTTATTTACGTGTATAGCATGTTATTGTTGTTGAACAGCACGAGCTAAACGGTAAAAATCTTTAAACACGTGTTATGACGAACTTGAGACAAAAATAATATTGTTATTAATATCGGAGTTATTAAAAATATGTTTAGATTATAACTGGAGAAGTTGCCTCTTTGAATGTCGTATCTTAAGCTAAATTGAATCATTTCATACGTATACGTTTTTTTTTACTTTTATATTAAAACAGATGATTTGCGAATTGGTAAATGTCGCGAAAATTTGTTTTAAGCCCAACACTTATACTGGCATTAAAAAGTCGAACGTTTACTAGAAATTTTTACCTCAAAAGATGCAAAATTCGCCCATTGCCTATAAATATAATTGTGTGAGTGGAATTGAAAAATGAAAAAAATCTTGTAAATAGAGAATGTGTGTTGTATTTATATTATATATATATATAATATACATATATATATATATATATATATATATATATATTATATCGACCCAATTGAATAAAGTAATTATTATAATTAATTAACTAATTAATAATGACATAATGACATTACTGCATGTATAGGAGGTTGTTGATGGTCAACTATGAGAATGAAATTCTATCTTATGAACCGTTACTTACCCAGCATTTGAGGAGATAGCTAATTGTAAGCTAAAAACGGAATTAGATATGGGGCAGTCAATGTTGACAGCAGCTCATACCTTAATTGGATTGTTGACATAGAACGACGAGCCTAGACGTAACATTTACATGTGTACATACGTATTAAAGAAATTGGTAAAGGCTCTTCTTTCGTTTCGTATGCGTTGTCGTATGTATGTATGATTTCATTTCATTAAGCGTATTAGCGTACTTGTAACGTCCAACGTGCAAGTCAATTATGATTTGAAATATATTTAGCGTGTTAAATATTGACTGCTCTTAATTGAGCTCGGTGAACTCCTGCAGTGTATGTAATTAATCAATTATAGTTTTAGTTCTTCCTTTAGTTTTAATCTGTTTTGAATACCGTTTTTATTTTTTACCTCGTTAGTGTTGAAATATATAATTTCTCGTGAAAGTCTTTTTTGTACTCTGATGTCTAAGAGCAAAATTTTTATCTTTATAGATACTTTATAATTGATACTGATTTCTAATTATTTTTTTTTTGTTCGTAGATTCTTTTTCTCATGTTTAAATTGAAATACATAGTCCATATTTTATTACGAATACTGAATAGCGCGATTATTATATCGTCGAACTTATTATTAGAAGAGTTTGTAAATTTTTGAAACTATATAATTGACGAAAAGAGGAATTAAAATCTTTCAAATAATGAGACATAACGAGTATTATAATCGTTGCCCACCAGTGAGTCTTGTGCCGCAAGCTATTACTTATTTTCAGTTTGAATATACAATTATTGTAGGAAATTAAATATATTTATAATGGCGTATCAACGAAAATCCACTTTAAGGAATATTAAATCACAAAAATGGCTTTATCGCGGTAGTGGGAAGCTGGAAATGTATTTTTTGAAATTTTCCTCGGGTCGAGAGTAGTGAGTTAGAGAAAATGACATAATGCAATGAAGTAGGGTGAAGAAAAATGGGCAGTTAGATTTTTGAAAATACATTTCTGGCATCAAACGAGCAAACTATCTCCTACACAATACAATCATATAAAATTAGTATACACCTTGTTGATCTATTATTATTACAATTATAATGAAATATACATTACTAATGAATTAAACAGATGTATGAAATTGTCAAATAATAACAAATACATAAGTAATATCACAATGTTAGACACAAAAATGTTCCAGAGCGAAGGTTTCTCATTTGTCCGTATAGCAATAAAAATATTATCGCAACTGTGTACGAGAAATATTAATATAGAATAATGAACTGGATCAGCCATATGTTAAAAACAATAGACGCGCGTTATATTGAGAACATCAAACAGGGTAGTTGAATATTTTGACTTCTCCAATGTGTTGTCTGAACTTCATACTGTGCCATTTTTGTGTCCATAGAGCCAGTTACGAATATACTATAATTATATACATTGACACTATTGACAGAAATATTTCAAACTTAGTGTACATAAAGTAATAATGAATACTGAAAATAATTTGATAATCACTGCTTTTCAGTTTTAGAATGCTTGTGCATTTTCTGAATGATATGAACGGCATTTAGAGTACTCAGGAATGCTATTCTTCATTCGTATACGGGGTGATAATAATCTGTAAGATCTCTGTGACTCGTCGTAGAGAATCCGAAGCTTTTCATTATTGACAAACAAAATTTATACGATATTGAGTTAACTAGTCCTCACGTGTCTCTTCGCGACCTCGGCTTGCAGTGCTTTGTAATAACGAATACCCGAATATTTCATGCTCATAATATATATTGTCTACAGAAAATGCACAACGCAATTTCGTGTTAGTACATAGCATTGTTTAGTCTTAGAATTTAAGCTTAAACGAACCCGTTGTTCGGTAGGGCTAGTTAACGAAGCCTACTACATTTGGCAGACGTCTGTGATTATCTATAAAAGTGTTAATTTAAATTCTTTTCGAAGAATAGAGAGGGATTCGATTTCGATTTGGTAAAATTCAAAATAATTGATGCAATACTGTCATGATTGATCATGCTCTCTCCAAGAAATAATTATAAGGATTTATAATCTACCAGTGGATGAGGTGAGACATGGAAAGAAGTAAAGGTGTGAAATTAAAAAAACTTTAATTAAAGTCTCGGAATTCGTGATCTAGTAATGCAAAACGCAAACTTTCATTACCAGTAGGTAACTGTATTGAAAATATATTATACACGTATTAGGACGTTGGTATTGAATGCTGTTTTGCCGAAATTTGCTAAGGTTTGTTTCATTATTATCAAGCTCAAGCAGAAGAGAAGCTCAGCAGAAATTGGACTGTATTTCACGCTTTTACTGTAACGTACTCGTTTGTCTTGTAGATTGTAAGAAAGCGAGTTTAGAACCGATTATTCAGTCACGATGTACGTTTTTTTTTTCCACCCCCTGCGAGATCAATTTATTTCAAACATAACTAAAGTAATATTTACGTGAGAGCTGGTAATTGAATTAGGTAGTATGAAAATTGTACAGAATGGAGTAAAATCGAAATGATATAAGTATACAATAAATAAAAAAATAAAAATCAATATATTGCTATTAATGTTACATACAAGAAGATTAAGCATACTATAAAATTTATCAGTCAACATGACGCGACAGAAATATTCACCTCTGGCGATGTAAAAAAAAAGAAATAAAATAAAATCTGTTTATGAGTGAATGGCGAATAAAATACTAAACATTAACATTCACTGAGCATTTGTTCATCATTCGATCAACCTCATTTTGTCTAATATTGTTTTCTTTTGTCACCGATATCCCAAGAATCTTAAAGATCCAAGGTAACTGGACACAGGAGGATGAGAGTTCGTCAATTCTACATTACGATAGCGACGGCGTAAACCTCCTGGACTACACACGGGGCGCCAAATGGTATTTTCATCTCGCGGGTGAATTGAACAACTACTTTTGCCGCAAGAGTCAGTACAACTGATCACCACCATTTCATTTCCGGTGAACACGTTTTTTTTTTTTCATTAAAAACCGTGACTAAATAATTCTACTCCAGGGTGAAGCAATTAAGAGAAATGAAGGAGCAATTATTTGTTATGAAACATAGAGTTAAAGTTTAGGCTACTTTAACATAGAAAAATCGAATTTTGTTTTTCTCATTTTTCTCAAAAACTAGATTGGAGCAATTAACGGACTTGATAGAGCAATCAAGAGCAATTAAGGAGCAATTTTTTGGTATATAAAAAATCAAAAAATAATAAAGTCACGGGCCAACTTCACATAAGTCCTGCACCCATTATCGCGATAGCTATCGAGGAGTTACCGACGATAAGGTGCACTTGTTTCTGCGGTAAAAGTAGGTCGTCAGTTTAGCCGCGAGATGACGATACCGTTTGGCGCCTCGTCGGCGACGCGTACTCACTTACATTTAGGGTAAGCGCACCTGGACCTGTCACGGAGTCAGTGGCCCTCGTGGCGTCGAAGCAGACGGCTGTGGCGGAATCAACGATGTACAAATTTGACAGGTAAATACTTTTCTCGTTTAGTTTTCGAGTAATTTACTGAATAATAGAGATACTTCTGAGTTCTGTTGCAGTTGAATAAACTTCTATCGGACCAAATATTTTCGCCCAGCAAGAATTCGGTTCCAATTGCACAAACGAATGTTTATACAATTCAGTCTTGGTAGAAGTAGTTAAATAGTTAATGAATATTGTATTACGAATGTGCTTTAGATTATGATAACTTGTATGCCCGAAAGCAAATAGAGTATACAGGTGTATGTAACATACGTACGTATGTTTAAGAAAAAATTATAAATTCGACACAATTTTGACAGCTAGTAATATTGTATCGATTCTGCATCAATAAATGGCTAGATGTACCAAAATTATTGCTTCGTTATTTTCCACTTTCCCCTTCCTTCGACTTATTGTATTTTGAGTAAGCGAGAGGTAAAATAGTGTGTTTGGAATATTCAATTCTCTCAAGTAATGGTTACTAGATTTTCAGTTGAGGGAACTTCATTTTCTATTAAAGATTAACTATATGTTTAACTTCACTCATCCGTTCAAATGAACCTGGTTATTATAATACTAACTATAGTCAATTAACGTCCTTATAAGAAATTGAATATCTTAGCTGCCAATGTCATTGACGCAGATACCAAGTTTCAATATAAATAGGAAAAATTGTTCACAGTATTTAAGAAAGCGCTTGGCGTAGTCGGTAGAACGTGCGACTAGAGATCCGAGATAGCTTTGGAGCCGGTTCGATCCCGGCCGAAATCATGAAAAATTTTTCTTATATAAAATTTCCATTTTTTCGCAACTGACCATATCTACAGACAACGTAGGCAGCTGTAATTTCTGTGGCTGTCAAAATGTCTGTAGATATGTTCGTACGACAGCGTCGTCGGTAACCATATCTACAGACAACGTACCGGCAGCTGTAATTCTCTGGCTGTCGATACGTCTGTAGAGATATGTTCCTACGACAGCGTCGTCGGTTTCGGAAAAATTAAACCTAGGTATGTAGGGCTGACTAGAAATAAAAGCAAGAGCAAGACGAAGAGGAGCTCCAGGTGACCAAGCGGTTGGAAAAAGGTAGGGTTTGGCAGAAATAAAAGCAAGAGCAAGCTCCAGGTCCAGGGAGGAAGGCTCTGGGTGGCCAAACGTTCAGAAAATCAAATTTTTGTCAAAAATCGGCTATTTAAACCGAAATTTAACTTTGAATATATAACCCATTTAATTTTCGCTCGAATTTTGAGCAGTAAATGGCTCAGGGGCAAAAATTTTGCTTCGTACCCAGAAAACCTGGGTTCGATCCTCCTAGCTGAGATTTTATTTTATTTTATTTTTCTTTCTGCCCAAAATTTATTTAATTTTTATTTTTATTTAATTTTCGATTTTATTTAATTTTCGAAAATTTATTTTTATTTTTATTTTATTTTTATTTTATTTAATTCTCGAACTCTGGAGTTCCCCCACCTTGCGCCGCTTTTATTCCTAGTCGAGTTCCTACCTCTGACGTCACCGGTGATGACGAGACCCCCTACCACCTCACCGCATACTCATGCTAAGTGGGGATTTTATTTTAGTCTGAAAATCTTTTTCGAGATTTCGGCCGGGATTGAACCCAAGTTCGCTCGCTCGCTCGCATTTCTAATCGCACGCTCTACCGACTACGCCAAACGCTTCGTTAAATATAATTTACACTTTTTCGTATTTATCTGGAAACTTGGTATCTGTCTTAATAATATTAGCAGCTAAGATATCTTAACTGAACATTCGAATTTCAAATATTTTCTTGATTCAATTTCTTTCCTAGAGTACCCAAAGTTCTCACTCACTGTAACGCTTACAATAAATATGTAATAACATCCATAACAGTCTACTAGTCTCTGTTACTATTTTCAGTGACTTAGCAAATTGACTTTTGAATAATAGTGGATATAAAGACGTTGCTTGACTATAGTTAGTATTATAATAATTAGGTCCATTTTAACAGATGGGCGGAGTCAAACAGTTAGTTAATGTTTCATAGAAAATGAAGTTCCGTCAACTGAAAATATAGTAACCATTACTTGAAAGAGTTGAACATTCCAAACACACTATTTTACCTCTCGCTTATTTAAAAAATAAAAAGTCGAAGGAAGGGGAAAGTGGAAAATAACGAAGCAATTAATTATTGGTATATCTGGGAATTTATTACTACTGCATTAATAATATTACATGAGAATATGACTAATCGTCATAGTTATGTATGATTTGTGATTGTTCCTTATAAATAAATATGTAGGTATTGCAATTGATCGAGTCTTATTATTTGTTGGCATAAAAGTTATCATAAAATAACCTACATCTAAAATTTTTATTATAATAATACAGAGAGGTTCAAAGCAAAGTTGACACGCCTGCGGTAGGCAATTCGGTTTTTTCCGAAACTGACAACGCTATCGTACGAACATATCTACAGACGACATGACAGCTACAGAATGACAGCTGCCGCTACGTTGTCTGTAGATATGGTCGTACCACAGCGTTGTCAGTTGTGGAAGAAACCGAATTGCCTACCGCAGGCGTGTCAACTTTGCTTTGAACCTCTCTGTAGAATCTTATGTTAATAATTATACGAAGACTGAGGTAACATATACTCGTTAGTTGCAGTTGGAACAGAAATCCTTGTTCAACAGAGAATATGTTTGGACTTTTATGGTTGTTTATTTGATTGTAACAGAAAAATGCGTTTTATAATATCAGTCATTGAATGCATTACTCGAATAACTAATCGATATAAATACAATATTTCGTGATAAAATCCCAGTGTATATAGAAACTGATACGACGTTGGCGCAGTTGCCCCTTACTCACGCTACTGCAATGTGCACCCGTTGACGCCACGAGGGTCACTGACCGTATCACACTGCTTGCGCATACCATAACGAGGTAGCTTTTCTTACTCTAGACCAGTGATTCACTTTATCTGGCTAGTGGCGCTATCAGGTAGAAATCTGAAGAACTAGAAAGAGCGCGAAATGGTGTGTGGGTTGCATATATTATTGTGTGTACCCTTTGCACTATTCGCGGCCTGTTATATAAATATTATTTTATAATAATCAACCTCACAATAAATTTAAGATGTATTCATGTATGAATTTAGTCGCAATATTTGATGAATGAAAACTTTTCTGAAGAATCAAGAGAATAAAATATTTAAATGATATCAAAAGTAATGAAATTCTCATTTATCATAATACAAGATTATTATATTTAATGTGTTAGAAATATTGAAAATTTAATGAATCATTATAAAATATATTTATTTGTAAAATTTAATAGTAAAGTACTGGATATAATTTTTTTCATGTAATAATAGAAATAAGTAAATGTTTTGTTTAAAATTCGATCAATTTATGGATACCATATTGAATGGATGAGACATGTAAATATTTTTTCATACAATAAATGATTATTCGATTTATATTGTCCAACGATTCTTTTTTTCTTTTATACATATGCCTATATCGATAAAATTCCATGACATTTACCCGACTTTTACTGGTCTTTCAGAAGAGTGGCTACACCGTGTTTAACAGGTAAGGATGAGAGAACGAATTCTGTACAATAAATTGGCCTTAAAATATACATTTATTTATATCATATGCAATGATCATTTAAATAAAAATTAGTTCCAATTATAAATCGCAAACATACGATTCTGTTCATCCGTGGCATTCATACAGCTTCTGTGAATTAATCAAACTATAAAAAGACCGAAATTTCAAGTGAAACAGCTTATACGTTAATACTAAATAATTGCAGTAAACAATGATTGTCAATTGCACGTTAGATAGATATACAGAATGATAGAAATTCGACGGACCTGAGGAATTTCTACAACTCCATAGATAAACGCAACAAATTAAGGAGAAAATGAGATTTCAGTTTGCGGAAATGGTAAAAAAAAAAAAAAAAAATTTCAATGAAATGAATATACTTAAGTGTTCTAGCAATGTTCCCTATTGCCTATATCGTTTTTATATACAAAATGTTGGATATTTATAAGACCGTCTAATAGAAAATTCAGATTCAGAAGAAATGGAGTAACTAAACTGCAACTCTATACGATGGCAATATCAAACGTGCTTTTCGGAGAAGTAACGACCACCAATATTTCCGATTAGGATATACAGACATTTTTAACATTCACACAGATAAGCAAAAAAACCTTCAAGCCTATCCTCTTACAATTTTGTAAACAATCTTCTGAACTTTAATAAGAGGACTGTGCTTCACTCTCAAATACTGCAGTCGTTTCTATTACAAAAAATGTTCGTGAACAATTATTCCGAACAGAACAGAATTTGACTTAACTACAATTAATATTAGTTCCCAAAGTATAAATCTTTTCGTTATTTATACATTTATTTACAGATTTATGTGCCTCGTCGCCATTTTTCTCCGTTGCTGAATTTCGTCATTTCTTTACCGCTTACACCGCAGGTTCCAATACCCACTCTACCGTTCACGTTCTCGGGTGTCGCGAATATGCTCTTCTTTACTACCCCTTTCTTAGTGGTCTGCAGAAAATTCAAGAGATTTACTGAATATAATTAATCAGCCTATTAAGTACTAGATTTTGGATCGACATATTTTTTCAGTAGAACAGGAAGATAATTTCAAAAGTGAGTTATAGTACGAAGACTGAGATCTCGGTGTATGAATAAGAATATTTGATCAGTTTGAAATTGAAATATTAACGTGTTCGCACCTTGGTTGAAAAAGCCAGCCACTTATTCTTTTCCGATTCACGCTCTTCTTCGAGCTCCTTAAATCTCTGTAGCTTTTTTTGCTTTTTCTTCTTCAGATATTCGCGCTGTTTATTAGGATCTGAACCAGCGACTGCTGCTGCCTGCATCTTTCTGCAAACCAACAAACCTATCACCCACGTAGACATTTACCAGAAAGAAGGGATACTTACTGAGATGCTAGTGATTTTCAATATCCAAATACAATTTTGATAAATAAATTTTCAACTATTTTCGAGCCCTGACAAAATAAGTCTTCTAGAGAAAATACTGAACAACTAAAATGAGTAACGTTTTGTATAAATTGTTCCACTTATCTAATCTGATTCAACAGAATTCATTATTCTGTTATATCAATGCATGTATGGATTTATATCCATGGTAAGAAAAATGCATAGATATAGACATTGGAGGAATTCAATTCGCAATTTGGTATAGCATCTCAATAAGATTCCCTGCTCAGATATTACAAACTAAATGAATTCGTTAGCTGATTTTGTGATTGCATGAATTTGGACTACGTTGTTTTGTGAAAACCTATACATGTTGATAATGTCACTATTCATAATCATGTACAATTCTTTCTCAATGCCATTGAGACTAAAGGGAATGAAAAATTAATAAGATATCTACAGAACAATATTAGTAATGGTTTGACGATTCCTGCAAGAACACTTCCAAGCTGTACAGTGATCAGTGTATACAAGTTGACATTGACTGATTTTACCTTCTTCTGGGCTCCGGTAGAATATATACACAGCATGGCATCGAAAGACAATCAAAAACATTTTTGATATAGGGGTGCAGGGTTTCAGGATGATTTGGACATCGACAGGAATCAGGATTCAGGGAGAAATGGAAGAGAAGTGGCACATCAGCGAATATCACAATAGATAATAACAGTCTATATTCTCCAGATCAAGAAATGTCAGTAATATTTTAACATAATATATTCAAAGCACTTCCAATATTTGGAAACAACCATTTCCAGAAGGGATACAAGCTGTTGTTTCTTCGCTAAGTACAAAGCCCAGAATTTGAGCAATTATTTCTCAATTTCTACTCTAATCTTGACCCTTTAGAAGATTCTGGATTTATTTCATAAATAGTTCAAATAGATAGTTTTCAATAAATTGACTGTGCGAATATTTTCATTGCATAAAATAATAACATTAACATTTGATACTCACTTTGATTTTTGATCTGCCCAGTCGGATGCTGGCCTTTTAGCTACAGACTTAAGTTGTCCAAGCATGGTAACATCTGTATTCTTGTACTCGTTGAAAGTGACATTGACTGCCCCGTCTTCACCGATCACATCTATCGTCGCCTCATAATATCTATAAGAATAAGGTAATCAAAACCATCGTACAACTGTGTTACGCAATACCTGTAGAGAAAGTAATACAAGGACATTGATTTACACTTCGGAATTGACTGGGATATAAAATTCATACATTTTCAACATCAAGAGTAAATTGGCTAATAAGGCTGAATAAAAATGATGCTGTGAATGCACAATAATATAAGCGATTTTTGCAACTGACTTTGAGAGAAATTTTGATTGACTAGTAGGATTTAATTTGGCGGTACTTTATTTCCATTTGATTCTACCTATTTTGTTTTTGTTTGTGCCACAAAACAGGAGAAATTATAAGCTTTTTTGAGAAGGAAAGATCACACTGCAAGCGACTGTCTTTCAAAAGCAAATTACGTCGTTTGAAAGGAACGTTTACGTTTGTTACAGACTTTAGCGTTCAAAATACTGCGAGTTTGTCTAATTCTTTGTATTCTTGTTTTATTGTTCAAAATCATTGATTCAGATTGTGAAGCATAATATTTTGTTTTGAGTAAAACTCATAGATGATTATAAGGTACTATTTTAGATACTGCTTTTGAATTACCATGGAATAATTAAAATTTTGCAAATTATATTAAAACGAATCAGACAAGAATACTTTGTCATCAAAGTTGAGTTATGAGTACAGTATTTATTTATTTGTTTATTTATTTATTTTCTAACTCTCCCTAGTTTTCCGGACTTTACGAACCCGGAATATTTTTTCTGAACGTATTATACATCATGATAAAACTGACAGCTGACATTCCCAAGCAAAAAGCAACGTCAATGGTTAGATTTTGACTACGAGTGTGCAAGAAGAATTAATTAAGAACCAAAGATTGGTAATTCCCGTTTTTCTTGCGAGATTATGTCTATGCATTTTCTACTTCAAATGTAAACAGAGTTATTCTTTTGACTCGCAAACTATATGAATGTTTTAGAAGCTGCATAAAGTACGATGAACATTACTCACTTTCCATCTTCGCTCCACGGTGCCATGCATTGATCGCCAACTTTCCATTTGTTTGCCAACACAGCTAGGAGAATTGGATCTTTAGCATCCATGCCATTTGCCTGGCGTTTCTCCTGCTGCTGTGATCTGACTAAATCATGAGTGAGTTCTATTACCTCTTCCAAGTCTATTTTCAATTTTAGTAATTCTTCATTGCTTGGATCTGTGGTCAGCGCTGCCTCAACCTATAAACATCATCAAGTTTCGTAATACTGAACGGAGCTTCGGTAGTTTTTGTTATTTACGATTGCTTATTTGTAATTTGGTTATTTAGTCACAGCCTTCAACATTTGACAAATGAATTCAATTGAAACTCTCTAATCTAGACAGTCGATGAAAATAATTAAGGAGGTTAGGTTAGAAACGACGTTGTGATATCAATCATATTTGTTTTTCGGCTGTATAATGATTGTTTTGATAGTTATTTACCTGTTGCAGTTGAAGCTTGTAGTTCTGTAAATCATCCATGATGAAGTACAGCTGTCCCACAAATCACTATTCGAAATACTCAATTATTATGAGGTCTCTTTAATTCACACCACTGTACGGAGACATATGTAACCCAACAGACTAACAAGATGGCGTCGATTTAAATCGCGCAACGAGATGTAATTGGAACTCGGATGTCGAGATATCGAAACGCTCAGCACTCTGGGTACGACGATTCAAATTGAAAATAGTTTCTTCATATTCTGTAACATATTTCTTAGATTTTTAATAAGCGTTATTGCACATTTAGGTTCAATTTTTGCTTAGATTTATATTTGGCAAAACTATTGTATCATTTTTTTTTGTATTTCCTCAATAAAGAGTACTATAATAATACTGTTATACGTATTACCTGTCCATAAACTATAGGATGAACTGGTTCATTAGTTTTTATACTTTTATACTTTTGTAGCTACATTATCGATACCATTTCTGAGGAAGCTTGTACTTTATTCAGATTTTAAGAATGAATGGGAATGGAAACTTTTTCAAACCACAGCATTACGTATCAAAACAAGTATCCAACGTGAGATTATACAGCTGTGTCTTTTTTACTGCCTTCAAACCTTTGATTCTGAATATCAATGTGTACAAATTTACCCGAGAAATAGATTCTTTCTCCAAGAATGATACTTATTATTTATGTGTGTACGTATACATGCGATTTGGGATATATTCAATTCATTTTTCAATGCTCGTAAATAGCAAACACTGTACATCTGCATTATGTAGATCAGAAACTGATTCCATTAGTGAGTGATTGATGAAGATTCGTAAACCTCCACCTCTTTGTTCCTACGGCTTCGCTATATATATATTCGTTTGATTTCAATCTCAAATGCTTCACAATAATATCTTGATTAATTATAATGGATTAGTCTATTCGTTTTCTAGCGATGATCGATCAAATCAAAATAAAGAAATAAAAAAATTGCTGCCAGGTCGCTTTATTTAATTGTGAGGAAATATATTGAAAATTATAAATACGTACCGAATCATCTGATGAGTCGTACAATCAAATTATACCGATAGACATTACGTCTAATCAGTTTCAATGGTTTAGCATCCACGCGTCCGTATATCATGTCCTGAGTATCTGACAGGGTATATAGAGGAATTCCTTCCTATTGAAAAGATGTTATTATTACTTGCTGTGCACATATATTCATATGTATATAGATATATTTCACATTTAAATACTTTTGAAACATTATAGTTATTAATATATAATAGATGTACACGTATAGTCACATAGAGGTGTTTGTGATGTAGGTACTTTTGACTCAACGCCTAGTAGCCGAAGTCACTGGATTCTACAATCAATCGTGGGTAATGTGTGTACGATATATATTTGAATATATATTGTTTTTCGTCTTTAAGTCTTACAGAATTCCTTTGGTAATCAATTTGTATTACATTCATATAACGCTGTACTTGTCAGAATGATAATTCTTCTAGTTTTTGTTTTTTGCTTGTTTCTAAATTCAAACGAGCACATAATATGTAAATGTAACAGTAAAAAAACGTCCCCCTTCAAGGACGTACTATAAATTAGTTGCAGTATAGTACTTCATTGAAGGAACAATTCAAATTGCAAGAAACAAAGGATTGCATTTTGTGAAATCTATTGTATAATCCAAATACTTCTCTAGTTAATTTTCCTTAAACTATAACATCTTAGACTATGATATGTATTTGATTTGTATAACTTAATATATTGTAAATATATGCCTAATATAATATCTAAATAGGCCTACGAGCTGGAATAAAAACTAAGTACGTCAAATAACAATCATCTTCGTAATTGTTACGTCATACAAGTAACAGTATATAGTATACGTTTCGATAAAATATATGATTATTATGCAAATATGGAGTTTAATATATGGAGTATTAATATAATAATGCATCGAAGATAAAAATATACTTTCAATGGAATATTTTGTATAATAGTATAATATTTAAACTTCTAATGCTTTAGGCATTTTCGTGATATGTTTATGTACTTCACTTATAGACGACATAGGAAACATCGAGATTTTGACATCTTAAACTACCGATGGTCGCTCCAAGAGCACGCAGATTTTCAAAATCCACTAAACAGAACCCGAGAAACTTTGAATTGTAATAATTACGTGTCATTAATACAGGAAATTTCTTTTTTCATGTACGATATATAGCTTGTCTTAATGTCCCGAATATTTTATACACATATGTAATACGTACCATCGCCACATTATACTGACACTGAGAGCTTAATCATTCAATATATATAATATGTATGTATATTATATATGCACAAATCTACGTGAGCAGGAGCGTGCCGTATCTAAATTTATGTCATATAATAATTTAATCTAATTTTTTGACAAGTATTATTCTCGCAATGAATGAATATTCTGGACTACAGAAATCTAAGATCACAATAATTTAAAATCAGTTTAAATTTCTCCCCACGTGAATAGAATTTTGAACAGATTAGTAAAATTTAAGGATCTTGAAACCAATTTTAGAAAATGGCCATGCCCATGTCTCAATGTCGTTATTATGTATACATACAAATGCTGTATATATTGGTATTATATATTTATATGCGCATTCATATATGATCTTAATTCTCATCATAAAGGATCGTGTGTGTATATTATAACTATATAATTATACATTTTACTTATTTCATTCCGATAACGTGACAATATCAACGCGATGGCGAAATATTTAAAGTTAATATTATGTACTTAATAAATATATTATATATGCAGCCTAGCCAGTAAACGAGACTTTTGTTTTATATACTTATATAAGGACAAGACGTTGACAGTTATATCAGATAATTTATCATTTTTTTCGTAATTTGATTCTCGATTGAAATACACTTACGTGTTACTTACACATTATACGAATGACATTACAATTGCATCTTATATACGATTAAATAGTATTTAGTTATTTTGTATAGGTTAAATACCTACTGATATGTATAATATTTTTTTTTTCAGTCATTACAATTACGAAAGATATGTTTATACGAGTCATATTTTATTACAATCATTTCCGATGATAAACATTTTCGTTTTCGAAAATTTCATTCCTTTTCATGCGTCGCGTTATAGTTCCGCGTCCGCATATATCATGGCCATGCGAAATCAGAGAACAAGGTAGATACAACAAAATAATTTCTGCATTCCAACAAATCTAAATAGAGAAAATGAAAAAAAAAAAAAATCTGGTTGGAGAATTCATCTCCGATCAAATATCGCAATATACAAGTAGCCAGCTGTAGCAAGGGATACATATTTGCACTTTATGGATGCTGTAGGGAGGAGCCTAAAGACTGTCTTGTCTAGATCAGTGTCTACGCGGTAATATTAACTTCAGATTTTCGATTTTTCATCTCTCGGGTTTTGCAGGATAATTTGAAAGACTTAAGCAGCCGGTGCCCTTTTGAAAATGCGATTTCCTTGACCAGTAATTCGCTTTTCTCCTGACGTGTACTGGACGATTGATTTTACTTGGTCACTGGCAACTGGTCCGATGCAGACCAGCGGGTCCTTGAAGTAGGAGCAGACCTATATGCGGAGACGTTAAAATTCCTTTATTTTCTCTAAAAATGTACATGCTACGAAATTAGTCATTTCGAAAGTCATAAAATTGAGCTCGAGGGAATATATAATGCTTAAACTGACTCTTTTCTACCTTATTCTGTTTAACGGAGAATCGGAGATATTGTGGAAACTGTAGAAATTCTGATGAAAGGTAGAAGATTCTGATAACATGTCGAGCTTTTATACTGTTCGCAATAAAGTCTAATTTAATCTCGGAAAAGGGGATTTCGCCTTGATAGAAGATTTTCGCAGGTAGGTTTCCGGACTACTTGACTGGTCGTCTTGCATAGCATATGCGGTATATATCCACCGGAGGCATCAACCGCCTCCGCAATATCACGCAAATTGGATTTATCTTCCCCGAGGCTATGCTGGGCTCTTCAGGTTGTTGTTTCCCTCGGGAAGAGGTCAGGGGTCGAGGGAAAAGCGTATAAAGGTTATACGTAACTCGTTACTATCTAGGGGCGTGCGTTTAGACCTTGATCACTAAATATTAATAAAGGAAAATGGACTGCCACGCGATATAAAGAAGCGCGGTTCTATAGTACCGAGTCTATATACCTATACATACGAAAATTGCACGCATTTCTATTGCGGTGGATTATATCCCTCCAAATTTATTTAATGGCAGCTGACCCGCACTCTAAGTTGATAACTTACTTAGCTTATGGGAATGAAAAAGGTTGATCTTGATTACGCGTTACGTGGTGAGAAACACCTAACTCCCGCGTTTCTCCTAAATTAATCGTTACTTTGCCAAGTTTTTGCCACCGCAGTGAACCTCCGTCATTTTCAGGAGTATCTAGTTGTCTAAAGTTTCTAATTTAGGGTCACGATAATCAAACGGGGACGACTACGCAAGGCATTGTAAAAAACTGGGAGTTTCTGAGACGCTGTTGATTCCGCGTGTAAGAACACAACAGTCATGTCATACGAAATTAGAATGAGGCCATAATTGACCCACGATTTACAAAACGGAAGATAAAATCGCTCCGAGCTCGGATCTTCTCAACAGAGAAGTGAAACATGAATCTGGGATCCTATTTCGAAATCTTGGCAAGATCGGCCCAGCAAACTATCGGGAGTTGTGCAAAATAAGAAAAGATTGTTCAATTTTAAAACAATTCTGAAAATTGCTAAGCTTGTACGATTCTTTCTCAACCCGTGCGAGTAGTAATAACCCTGATTTACGTTTGTCGCATTCCGTGTTCAGATGAAAACGTATCAAAAATTTGTAGACGCCAGAAATGCAGAGGGACTTCGACTTTATTTTTGCATTTTCGTGTATTTTCACACGGAATTAGCAACGTTTTGGGAAAATTCTACAATATTTCAACTTTTTGTACGATACCTTTCTTGGGGCTTGTCGATGACGTCTTTGCAGCTGGCAGCATAGTCCACGGCTAATGTCACATTCCACAGACATGTTGCATTCTTCGCCTGAAATATATTCCATGGAATATTTATTGGGGGGAGAATACTAGTCCGCATTTTATACTGGGGATCGATCTGCAAATGACCATTTCATGCACTACGTAGAATCGATTGTGGATATGTATAAAACTAACTGTATTGTTTGTTCGAAGTAACCGGGGGTTGACAAGATCGGGTTTCACCAGCAACTTCGGCACACATGAGTCCGGTTTCACAGTCATTGTCTCTTCTGCACAATTCTCCCTGCTTTAGCCCGTAAGCGAAAAGGCAAGATCCGATAACTGAAATGGCGAAATACTGCATTATGCGGTTGTGTCATAAGGTCTAATAAAATCGTCGTCAATTACTCTTTTTCCTAATTTAATCAAGTCCCATGTGAAATGATTCATAAAGTACGGACGTATGGTCAAGGGGAGCGTTTTTTTTTTTCTCTTTGCTTCTGAGTTCTTTGCTGGTCCGAAACTCCGTAGGATATGAATTATTATAGCTGGTAGTAATTTGTTTTTCGATAATAAATCGCCGTGTTCGTTGTCCAGAAAATATACTGCGTCATTTCAATCGCATTATATACTTCAGCCCTCGAGGTTTAGAAATCGCATCAGTTAGCATAAAAGTAAATGCGACACGCGAAACGTGACGAAGCACCTAATGAATATTCCGAGCGAATAAACTGATGTTATAGGATGTTGCAAATAACCCGTGTTGTTTTATTTTCACCTCACCCACCCCTAAAATCTGTTGCTTCTCGTTTCAGATCACATCTCGCGGAATTCCCCCAACGATTCATCATTCTGATTTTTTTTTCATGCCGCATAAGTTTGGAACAAAAAATCTGAAGAGTATTTCGAAAACACGAAACGGAGTCTCAAGACTTCTCCCAAATTTTCATTTTGAACCGTTTCTAAAAAATGTGATGAAGTTATTTTCTGCCCTATAAACTATTCAGAAACATTTTGAATCAAGAATTTTCGGAATGGAATCAGAAGTGTTTTCTTGCTCTCTTTGAAATAATAAGATGCCTTTTTTCTCGCGAAATTACGTGAGAAGTCAATATATATGCGCGTCGTTTAAGGTGTCGTAACGAGAAAGCAATAAGGTGGTCTAAAGCACCCCTTAGAAATTTTCCTTTCAGATCAAATTTCGAAAAGCTTGTTCGCAGAATACGAGAAATAACAGATCTAAGAAGTCGAAGGGGGAAACAATATACTGGTGATTTTTCTTTTTGAAACTCCCTGAAATTTTGATCTACTTCAAACGGTTAATCATCAACGGTTGATTCATGCGAAGAGTTACGGAATTTATTTTGCTGATAGGAACTTGAAACATGGGATAATTTTGCTTCCAAATGTTACGTATAGATTGAACTCAGGTAATGAATTGCCGGGGATAAACGAGAGGAAATTTATTTCGGTTCAAGGAACTTAACGTCGAGGACTTAATCCCCCCCAGTGAAAACTCTCATCTAAAATTTCAAAGAGAAATAATAAGAATCGATCATTTGAAGTATCAGTCCTTACCTCCATCCACGTCGACGCAAATCGAGCCCGGGCAGCAATGTTCATTAGCCGTGCACCGTTTTCCGTAACACGGTTCTTCTAGTTCGTCCTCAACCAAGTCTCCGTATACGTCAACCCCTCCAAGTCTCTATATGACGTAAGTCGTTTAGGTACTTTTATTAGGTGAAATCAATGAACAATGAATAATTGCCAGTAACGAGGTAAATACCGGTGCGAGATCGATAAGTCATTAAATGTCAAGTTCATCGTTTCATGTATTACTCTATGAGATAGAAATTCGTTTCAGAAATTGAGGGTAACTACAAGCTTTGGGTATACGAGAAAATCGTTTCTTCACAGCTTTTGTTAAGAAATTGAATGCTCTTAGGGTTTCAATGCGGAGACTCGAGTTCTGAGCAAAAGAAAATGATTTTCTCCGGAGTTGTAATCAAGGCAGTGACTCTGATTGGCGGTCTTCCACCTTTTACACTTCACCGCACGTATACATATTTAAATTCCCCGTAGAATATGCGAGCAATCTTACTATAGTTACCCACTTTAATCAGGTATAAATATTCATGTGTATGATTAGAATACGCGAGTATGTTGTAAGGACAGGGTGAGAGAGTGGTCTGTGAGATGCCTAATCGCCTAATCGCATTAGAGGGTCCAGACACGTACAACTTAACGATTATTATGACCCAGGGCGTATACCGACACGGCAATCCCTGTAAAGTAAACCCAAGCCCTGTATCCGTGGAAATTCGGCTTTCTGTCACATATCTAAATCCTGATTGGTAGTGATTTTCTGAGCCTTTCAACGACGCTCGCATTTCTCGATGGCATTGTTAAACTGTGAGTCTGAAATTCCAACCCCTCTTCTTAATGGGATATATAAAACCTTGAAAGGGGATATTTTTGGGGAACCGGTGGTTCCCGGAAATTTTTTTCCAACAACCCAACATTTTATCATCACAGTTCGTTAGTCGCTCAAAGCACGGTCGGGTGAAGTCAGGATTCGTAAGACACACCTGCTAATAATTAGATGCAATCAAAGTAATAGTATAGTTGTCGTATACAGACTCATGTCAGAACAACGAATGCTTCGACGTTGTACTTTTTCCACCCCTAGTTCTATGGTAAATGAACCTTCCATCAGATGAACAAGGATTAGTTGATCGATCAATTTATTTTCTAAAAAAATTTGAAATTCATAAATTTTTGGATCCTTATTTGAAATTTTTTTCGAACATTTCGGTTCACTCGGCAGCGATTCGTTTTGCGAACAATTAAAAACGAAAAAATGTAAGACCTGAGTCTATCTGACTGAGTTATTGGAAAATTCTTTTGGGACTCGGTTTGAGATACGTACGTTGATATTCCCGAAATAAAATACGTACAAAAACAGTAGCGAAGAATTGACCTGAAATATTGATTTCAGTAATGCAAAACATATTACATCAGCTTTATTTAAATTGTTGAGTTTACTTGCTTCTATATCAGAAAAGAGCTGTGATATGAACTCTACCCGCTTATTTCCCTCTAAAATATACATACAGAGTAAAACACCATCCCCGCCGCATCTCATCGTATATTTCTATTATTTTTGCCTTGACTGAAAGACGTTTCGAGTAAAAAAAAAATTTATGATTTTGCGAGGGGAGTAATATCACCGTGACAGGATTTTTCTTTATCGTATGCCTTGTTTCCAGTATATCGAGAGTTCTTTTTTATGCGATGGGATGAAAAATCGCTGATCCAATTCCTACTTCACTTTATATATTCGAAATCTTCTCAATCCTCGTTAGAATTCAAGGAGAAAGGAAATTCGCTATGCTCATGTTACTTCTTTTACAAAACGATGCAAGTTTTGTAGGGAAAATTTGTTGATCGAGTCAAAATAAAGAGAAATTGGATATATTTCAGGTGGCACGGTTAGATTTCTTACCCCGTATATCAATAGAATAATCTGAGAATATACTCGAACGACCCACGAACTGATAAGACTCTTTTTACCCCAACCGACCCGATCACGTAGCAAGATATCGTCGCGTACCCTACAGATGGTTTCCAAGCGGGTTAAATTACAGTGAATTCGTAGGGACGTATTCGTGTTCGTAAATTTCAGCGTAAAATCTTTCTAAAAATATTCTAAAATCAATGCGGCTTTCTTATTCGACGATGATTTGCGAACGGCAATTTCTCACTGAGACAAATTCACGCAAAGTTGGCGCAGGGTAGTTTGAAATAAAAAAATTCTGCGAATCAAGATCGTAACTTATAAGTCTTAATCTCAAAGTCGAGACACAATTAGCTTTGCGCACGTCTGAGAAGTGCTGCTAATTTAACACGCAATACCGTAATCACGAATAAGCCAGCTACCGCGCCTACAGGCGGATTTTTTATAACGAGGATCTCTTACCTCTGTATAATACTGCAAATCCTATAATGTGGCAACTAAACTAGCATGCGAATATACGAAGAGAAGAGAACCATAGATACGTGCTTAATTATGCAAATCGGCACTCTTCCACATTAGAAATCATACATGAAAAAGGGTAGATCTAATTTAATGTACCTGCAAAAAGGCTGGTTGGCCGCCACGATGGCCTCCGTGACCTCCGTACCCGAGATTAGCCAGCATCTCTGGACTGAAACGATTAAAAAGACCACCCCAACCGTGGACCTCCCCTAGCTGCATAGCCCAGCACGCCACCAACACCATAGTCACAGCGGTGTACGACTTCATTTTTGATTTCGCTTCGAGTCTTGTTCAGCACCGCGCACTGGAACCAATGCAAACCGCAGGGGAAATCAATACGAGCGGTGCAACAATGCAGAATAGTTCTGCAGTGGACGAAAAGTGAATTATAGAGATGCGATATGCTGTGCAAAAGCGCGAACCCCTCGAGAAAACTTTTCTTGGATTTAAAAAATTTCCGAACTGATGCCAAATTTCAGTTGCTATATCCGCAAGGCTGTACAGAATGACGTGCGGAACTTATACTGATAATCGAAAGGCCCATGGAACGGACAATTAAGGGATGATACTAAATTTATAACTATTGACCCAATGACAAACCGATAGCCCGAATTATTGATTGAAATTTTCTTGTTGCGAGTGACTATGCTCATTTGAATCTCAACTGCAAGCCCAAGGCGAATTTTTCGATTGGGCAAACGTACGGCTAAGATCTAGAGATAAGCGCGTCGTTGATTGCAAGGGATGATGGAGAATGAAATCTGCAGTATATTTGCTAAAGAAAATGTATAAATGATTATCGCAACTTACGTCTTGCCTTCTTTAGTGCACCTTCTTCAAGGTCGCTCGTTTTCGAAATTGGGTAGTTTTTCTCACGTTCGCTCGTTCCTTCAGGAACTAAGCTGGCTCAGGGGTGCAAGAGGACTGAACGCCAACGGCCTTCTACCGCGAATCTATACCCAACCAGTCGCTCGAATGGCAAACGGAATTCGCCAGGCTATAAGCGCAGGCGCCGAGGCTCCAGGCACCTGACGTTCGCTCATCCGTGCCGCGGGTAGTGGTTGAATTTTCTTCAATTCCGGCTTGCGTCACTACTAAGCACCCTTCTCAAAGCCTTCACCTCGGTACACCGACTTATACCTAGAATGTACATCATTGGGTAGCATTTTCATCACCACATCAAACAATTATGATAAACTACCGAGCACACCTGTTTGTCATGCTCCGCATTTTCCATCCGTCATCAATTATCCATGTAGGTAGTATTATGTCATCGTTTCAGTGCAATTCGGATCTGATGCTGTAGCTTGCGAGTGGCTCTTCAAAGCCAGAAGATATGCTTATGGAAAGGGAGGAGAAAACACAAAGGGCTTTACCGTTCTGCTTTAGCGGTAACAGATAGTAAATCTTGAGTAATTTTCTATGCCGTTTGATCTGCGGTACTAAGTGATTATTACAGGAGCCCTGAAGCTCCGCTAAGTAACTTTCTTCGTATTTGTTTCCCCCAGGAACGGTAGATCAGGTCATCTATATTCCATGGGTACATAATTTTATAAATTTGTTTACTGCTAAGAGCGTGAAGAGGCTTGTAGATATTTCTTATCAGAGAACTGTCTTGAAAGCTTATTCAAAAGTTCTGACGAGTTGTACCACAGACGCAGAGATGCGGTGGAAGATTCTTCTAATACGGAAGTACTCGTTACTCTTCATGGATGCAGGATTGTACCGTATGCCTTCAACTTTCTCAATGATGTGCAACTTGGCGAAGACTTTCTTGAACTTGTGGAAAATTTAGTGAAATTTCTCACCCAGTTCTAAAATCGGAAGAACTTCTCAAATTAGGAAGTTTCAGCGTTAATCAGAAAAATAGGTAGACCGACATGCTAAAATATGTTGATATGTTTCTGCATAAAGTCTGAGGTTTTGATGTGGCAGAGAACGTCTGATCTTCCTCGAGGAAATTAGATTTGTTCAGAAAAACTTCCGAGATTGATACATTTCTGAGTTTTTTTTTGCAAACGATGTTTCTATAGAAGAAAATAAGAAAAAACGCCGGAGACTTTTTAGGGTAAATCTTAAGAATTTAGATAGAAATATGTAAAATATTCCGCGGGAGTTGGGCTTCCCGAAGCGTTCGCTTCTTGTCTCATAAATTTTGAATGAATTTTGTTACGAGAATAACTGCGTAGGAGGTGAAAGACTTGTTTGGATGTGGAGACAATTGGAGCTCCTTGAATGCAACCGTTTCGTATAATGCTGCAGACTTTCACAACGCCTTTTGTATCAAGAAAAAACATCTTTTACAAAAGGGATCGTTAAAGCTGCTTCGATAGGTGCATTCAGGGCGTGTCACACGTTCATAGAACAACGACTAACTCTCAGCAACGTTCAACTATATTAATATTTGTGTATATTCATCGCAAAAGCATGTAGTGATATCGTGTCTCGATCGATTACGTTAGAATGCGATGATTCCAAATTAAGTTCGAGAAGCATCGAGCTACTTGGGCAAGAAGTTATTTGGTAAAACTTACCTCTTCGTGGGACACATGTTACATGTATAGGTATTCATTACAAGAATCCCAAGTATCCGAAATTCAGCAGCCTACAGGTTCTGCAAATATTTAATTCAGTGAAACGATATTTCGGTTTTTGTCAATTGCCATTTATATTCGTTGGCCAATAACCACCAGTGTCTTCTGGTGTACAATATGAATTTTATTCTATGGTATAAGGATTGAGATGGTCTCGTTTCAGGGATTTGACGATGATTGCCGATACTCAAGAATATGGGTACTCAAAATGAATGTTTAATAAAGAAGTTGAGTAACTTCGTTCCTTCTATTGTTTGAGATAACAATGAGAGTAAAACCTACAATTGTATTCCAGAGACTCTAAGTTTTATATAATCATAGCGATTTTGAATTAAACATTTCCAGAACATTGGATTCATGATGAATACCGACTTCAAGATAGCTCGATCGTTCCCACGGTTTTCCTCGTCTGAGTTTCATCTTCAGAGCTTTAAATAAACAAGAATTCACCTTACCAAACCAAGTGGAGTCGTGACGAAATTAAACTTCGTGCACGTACCATACTTCTAGCTCCTTTAACGAATCGATTTCCTGAGTTCGACCATAGATTTAGATTTGAAAATTTTGTATTCGATAACAGAAGTGTAACGAAATTACCTGCTTACACACTGGTCTATCGGTTTGGACGGCTTTAGGCTCTCGTGTTTCAAAGTCTAGTCTGAAATGAAAGGGTGAGAAAATATTTAATGTTAAAGGGTTGAAGGGTTGTGGCCGATAAATGAGGCCATTGCTAAGGTCACCTGGTCTCAACCGTTCGGTAAATTAGTACAAAGGGTTCTGAAATGTGTAGAGAAGAAATATATAAGGGTAGAATTAACGAGTGTAAACCATTAAACCCACATCCTGGCTTTATTTAAGAATTTTTGTAAAAGTAAATCAAAAGTTTTACTGCTTTTCAGAACTCCTATTGTCGGAGGTTTCTTAGCTGCAAATCCTCGACGCTTAATGTAGCAAGGATTTACTGCGGGTATAGAGATTCTAAGAATAGACAACGGGAACTCCTCTGTTCACCTGCAGGAACAAGGATTAATAAAGGAACTCACTATTTGCGTTGGAAATTAGCTCATTTCACGAGTAACCCGGAAACGTAATACGCCAGGTACACGTGCGGAAATTTCACCTAAAAAGGTCAGAAAACCGACCACGAAGGTAGCTTGAAAATTTCAAACAAAACTGAACTTACCTGAGACGATGCTGCTCGACTTTTTAGTTGACACTGCAGTCGGTTTCGAGTCGAGTTTACCGAGTCAATGCGGAAGAAGTGATTTTTAATGAAACATGGAAATAGCTCCGTATACATGGGTATAAGTGGTGACTTGTTGCTTTGTAATTGCCTGAGCCAGAGGTAGATTTTTCCTCGCAATTTATTTTCCTCGCTTTCGAGTGTAGTGTGCTGGTTTTTTTCATATACCTACCTACCTAGTTTCCTACCCTCTTCGTAACAGGTTCTTTACTATTCTCAAGCCTCCGCTAAGAGATCATTTCTTTCTCTCGTTTCCGAGAGACTTTCGCGCGGAATACCAATCGCAGGAAAACCACTTACGTCAGAGTCTAATCTCTACGGTGTGTTATGTTATGCAGACAAATATTCCCTCGGTATCTCGCGCATGAGTTAACAAATTTATTGAATAATAGATAATTCGGCTATTCACAGCCTTCATACTCTCTTCTCTCACTGTTCTCTGAAAATTGGAGCAAGTTTTTTTCATTTTATGTATCGAGAATCAATTTATCGTTCGTAAATAGAGGACCGATGAAAACCTCTCAGAGTTTCCGAAATTGGAGGAAACTCAAATCGGATTTTGGTTGAATCAGAATATATGCGAACACTTTCCACTCGATTGCTCCGAACGGACGTTAAATAACGATTTCGCTCTATCCCCCATCTCGTAATAGGGGTCTAAACCTTTCTGCTCGCAAGAATACATCCTTCCTTAATCCAGAAGCAACGGGTTTCGAACACTCGAAATATACCCTCCGAAGAGTACTGTATTTTCACCAAATTCGCTCGGAATTTTTTTTCAAAAGAAAACCTATTCAAACCTGGATATGAAACGAACATGTTATAATTAGATGTGTACACCCACACAGTTTACATTTGTATTAAAAAGGAAATGTAATTACCTCAGGCTCTGAGTCCGCTATACGGTATGGAAAAACGTTATTACCAGCGGCAACAATTATGACGGCGAAAATATATTTTCACTATGAAACAAATTCACAGTTTTTTTTTTTAACCATAGCTCAGAAAAGTTTGCCAAAGTTTATTTCTTGACGCTAATTACTTGACCTACTATAAGTTGATATAACGGCGAACTTGTTGACGCCAAGTAGGTGTGTTCGTCAATATTTCATACTCAAACTTTGATGCATATATATGTCTGTATATCAGAGCGAAGACCGAAACTGTTGCTCTGTAAAAAGAAATCGAAAATCGTACGTGATTCTGTATAATTATATAGAATCTATAATTCCATATTAGCGGGATTACATAATGGGAAAATTGGCTCAACGTTATTACGTCGTTAACATGTTCTCGGGATTAAAGACAACGGTATTTTGCGCGGCCGACTTAGCACTAAGGTAGTAACAACTGAGAGGGTGAATTTCAGAAAGCGCTACAGGCGAATCTTCGCAAACTCACCTGTTTAACTTACTAAACATGGAAATGAGACGAAAATTCTGAATTTCGGGATAAGGCTTCCCTGATCATTAACTGTGTCAGTTACGAGGCAAGCAAACTATCCAGAACTCTGTATAAATTACAAACTAGAGATTATAATCAGTTCGAAGCCTCCTGACGACGTTAATAATTTGTTATTAAGTCTGCCTATACCATGTAAGGCAGAGCACTCTGTACTTTCTATACTGTTAAGCTCCCCGGGGATTTAGAGCAACTCAAATCACATCCCACCGCGAAACAATGAAATCGAAAACTTGGTACTTCTTGAATGGCTCCCCAAACTTCGAAGGTACGAAATTCCGGGACCTGCTGGGGTCCTGCGGTCTGCGGATCTCCAGGCTAAACAAGCGTAGTCCCTTTTATGCTCGGTTGCGATTTTCTGATCGGTGTCACGGACGATATTTCATGTGTCTTGCAAACTTTACGGCGTCTCCGGGGGTTGCAAAAGGGTAAAACGGCTATTTCCGAAAAGACACCGACGTAAGTTGGCTTGCCTATCATCCGCCTCATCGATGTCAGTGATGTGAGGCATTAAACTGTCAACGTAGCAAACCATCCACCCAATTTGCTGCGATGTCTTCTCTAAAACACTAGTTTTCGGTATACGGACTTCGATGCTGTTTATCTTTGCGGGTACAGTGCTTTTTCGTAGCAGAAGGAAGTTCTTGTTGAACTTGAAAGTCGTCTTATTCCCACGAGTACTCTGTGTAATTATAAAAGCTAATAAAACTCAATCTACGAAGCTTGTTGTTCCCATGAAATTTCTTCCCGCTTGTACTCCCTTGGCATCGATTTATTATCCCGTGCCCACATTATATCGTTGGATTTTTGGTTCTTTTCTCTTCTCTTCATTGCATAGTGGAACAGAATCTAAAATCCCTCGTGCTAACGGTGTTCTACAGTTTGCACAAACCGCGATTCACACTGCTAATTAAACCAGGTTCCATTCCACGAATGTGGACCTAGATAATTATAACTTGTCTACTCTCCAGCGAGCCATCAGCCGTCGAAATGGACAGTGAGGACCTATGGAGAATCCGGAAACAGAGAATCAGAGAAGAAAACGTGAGAATGTATCACCGTGTAAGAATGAAGTTAAATCAGCTACTCGGTAAGGACAAACAATTTCGTTCAACATCTGGTAGCAAAGAGTTAATATTGACACCTGAGTTCAAGATTCGAATGGAAATTTTCTTACCCCAGAGGTAATATACGCAGCTTTAATATTCCCCAAGACAAAAATTTCCCCCCGTTGAGTCCTTCGAGGAAAAAGTAGAAGAAGACCTATCGATATTTCCCGAATCACTTTTCAAACAAGTATATCAACGAGCGAAGAACAAATTTGAACGTCTCCCTAGCACGGCGCGCTGTTCTCTTCGAGGCACTTCAAAACACTCGATTTTAATTACTAAATTAAACCAGACCTCGCGCAGCAAGAATATAGGATGTGACGTCAGTCGTTACTTCTACAATGTACGGGTCGCCTTTTTATCTGTCTCTATTCCCTCCATATCCTTTTGTCCTTCCATCCTTCTCTCTCTCTCTCCATCTCTCTCTTGCTCTCTCTTGCTCTCTCTACCGTATTGATCCACCTGAGCCGTGTGCTGGCCTGGTGGTCCTCCTCTGTGTACCATCGCGGTTTTCCGCTACTCGCACGATGTATTCGCGAGTATATGTCAGGTTGTTTCGCCTTTTCATGTCAATTTCGAGCATGTTACGCAGGGATATCGTACCCCACATATATACGTATAATAGGTATTAAACAACACGATAGTAACGGGCTGCGTTTATTCGTCACCAATTACCTCATCGTGTCATGATAATCTCCGAGATATTGTATAGGTAATCCGAAGATGTATGCTAGGCGAATTAATTGACCCACGAGAATCTAGAGTATTGTCCTGAATCAAGGATCCGCTCAGACATGATCAAATATTTGCTGGTAAATTTATAGTCTTCGTACATGCGGAGTATCAGAGCGTGAAGTAGTGGTTTCAAAAAGTTGTCGATCTCTCCCGCATTTATTGAGGTTTGAAATTTCGCCAGTCATCATGTCGAGAATGATTTATCGCTCATTCGAAATTTGTCTGTTCTTTTTTATCCAAGCTCGACGATGGATCCTGGGAAATATCAATAGTATTATTTTCCTCATATTTTTCGGCTCGGAGCACTCGGGATTTATAGATCTTTCAAAATTCCAGTATGGGATGAGGGATGACGTTTGTGACATTGAGTGGCTGTATTCATCTCGTATATGCATTGTACCAGGGCTTTGATAATAATTGCTTGGATAGAAGCTACCCAAATTAATTACACTGTAACGAAATTCGATTAATAACACTTCGTAATTCAGAGCTATTGGTAATGGTTAATTATCATCGTTGAGCACAGCCGTTGTCAAAGAGCGAGAGTTACAGTAGCTAAGCCGTGAATTATATCGTACAATGGATACACATCGGTCTTTGAAGTTCATAAAAACGGTTTGAGCAAACGTATACTGTACGCCGCTTAAAAGTGGCAGTTTTATCGGTTTACTATAAGAATTTCCTCGACGACGTTTCATGAACTGTGGAACGTGATAAGAATCAAACGACACCGTTTATTCGTGTTCAAAGAGTAGCTACCGAAGCTTAAAGCTCGAGCTCAATATAACGAGATGTTAAACCGTCCGCATCATTGAGAAAATAGCACAAAGGCCAGAGTGGCAATTTCATAAAGGGCTTATTCCGATTAAAAGCAATGCTTTCGAGAGTCTGATAGGCTCGGTTTTGAATGAACCAGCTTCCACGGCGATTGGGGTATGAATGAATAGTTTATGGCGACCGAATAGGCACAATGGACCATCGACTTGTATAAAAATACCTTTAATAAATAACGTAACACCTAACATCGAATAAATAATATCATGGTTCTATGAGGTAAACATTCATACATTATTTTAAGGCTCATTATCAAATATGTCTTTAACTATAACTACCCATTACTGTACTATATACATTAATAGTTACGTCTGGTATATAAAGTTGTCGTAAGTAGTCGAAAATTCGTAGGAGTTAGTGGGAAATAAATTATGGGTGTCGCGATTTCGCGGCCAGTAAATATTATCAATTTATCGATTTTAGGAGCTGAAAAATGTATCAGGCACTGTGGGATTTCGACTTTTGCACATATTTATACGGAGGCTATCGCTTCTCAGAGAAAGTCCAAGCCTCTATGCATACCGATCTAATTTTCAGCACCAGTTGAAACAGTAATGAAGGATTTACTACACCTGCAATTTATCAAATTTCGTTCCACTTGTCTGATTATACGACAATGCCATATAAATTGCTTCCTTCTTAGGGACGCTGTGATCTTTGAGCGTCTTTAACCCATCCAGTTGAGCGATTGAGTCAGTGGAAAAGGGGGAGTCAGTCGAAAAATAAGCCCGAGATCGGTTCGAAAGAAATGGCGTAATCGACAAAACGACAGGGCTAGAGCTTTTGATCTAAACCCGTCGAAAATCAAGGCTGAAATTGAGGCAATCGATGATTATCGATGCCACCCAACGTTTCAGCTGATCTACTTCGGAATCTTATTTTTAGTCGTAAGGGTTCTGGCTTTAAACACCAGTAATGCTGTGGAGCCAGGGCTTGAAATAGGTTGTTCTCATGTAAACACCCGGGAGATAGGGAGCTGCGCATTTTATACCGTGAGAAACAGTTCCTGCCAATTCCCACCTGCCATCAGGTCGTTCCACCATCAAAGGTCCGCCACTGTCACCCTGGATATACAAAAAAGAAAAAATAAAGAGAAAAAATCAATTAGATTATACAGCGAACGTGGGATGAAATGGGGAATTGAAAAGGGATCCGTGTTTTCATTTCAAAGGCTCATTCTGTATTTGAATGGAAATAAAAGGTTGAAATATGAATTTTGAATTTCGACTTGTACCTCACAAGAGTCCTTTTGCCCGTTGGCATATCCAGCGCATAAAAAGCTGTCCAAAATTATTTTCGAGTGTCCGGTTGTCTGGAACATCTCCTGGCACACGGAATTTTCCATAATCGGCACTTGTACCTCCTGTAGGGTCGATGGAACGCCACCATCTGCAATAATTTTCGAGCTTACAAATTTCTCTCCATCATTCGTACCGAAATAGCACTCGATTTCAAAAGAGTAAACACGTCTTCATTAACGACGAAGAGATATTTTCCACTGGGTTTTACTCCGTCTCGTGCAACAGGGAGAACATCCAGCTTATGCATTTTATTGCAGAATGCAATTAAAGGAAACTGACTAAATAAGCAAGGAAAGTGGAAAAGCATGAACACTCACTGTATTTGAGACGCCCCCATCCAGTTACGGTGGCCATTCTTCCGGTAAAATCTGCTTTGTCATCTGGCATACAGATCGGAACGATGTGGGTATCGAATTGTACTGGTGTTTCCAGTTCGAGAAGTGCCAAGTCGTTTTCAAAAGTCGCTGGGTCGTAGTTCCTGTGAACTATGACTCGTCGAACGTTGCGAGACACGCTGCGCTTTGGCTCTAGATCACCGGTGATGTCAAACTCTCCTAGTACTGCTACAAGTGAAGCCAGGAATCTGCGGAATAGCGTCAAATATATCGATGCTAGTGGGGTAGGTATATGTCGCAGGGTCTGTACGTTGTGTAATAAATTTGGCTCATCGTCAGCTATACGCTTTAAAATCCATTAGACCGCACCCTAACTAAAACACGTGAATCACGGCCTTGCTTACAAATTTCAATCTGGCTAGTTGGTTTATTAACTGCGAAACGAAAATGATATGAAACATTCGTCTGATTATGCAGTCCGACTAATCGCACAGATCGAAAACGTGCTGCGCCATAACATTGATCAATGAATGAACTCACCCTGGCTGACAGTGGGCAGCGGTGGTGACGAATTTGTTCGTGATTAGTACACCACCGCATTTATTTTTTGTAAAGAGTCCCAGCCACGTTGCTTCGCGCACAAGGACCTGCCAAGGAAATTCTCCAAACTTAGCATTCTTTCCTCCGACAATCCGCCCTGATTTTATCCTTGGTCTAACTCCGCAATCTGTTTGACAAATTCATACGTTACGGATTAGCTATGCGCATACATGTCTTTATCTTCACTTACGACAATTCACTAGGCAATTGTGAAAATAGTAACTGTACCTGTTTTGTAGTTTGGTTTGTGAACGGCGTGGGTTACTTCCGTAGAACTTACCACGGGCCTTTCGGTCTCATCTGACTCCGTGCTAACAATTGTGGGTACAGTCGGTTTTCTGACAGGTTTTGGTCGTTTACTGACAGTTTGTGGGGGGCTTGTAGTCGTGGTGGTTTGTGCGACTGGTCTGGGTTTCGGTGATGATACTTTAACAGGTCGGATGGGTTTGTTAGTGGCGGTAGTAACCTTCTGGGTTGTCGTAGACAAGCGTGTTGGCGGTCGTTTAGTAGGCGTTGGGTTTTTCGTCGGGGATTGAGAGGGCGGAACTGTCGGTCTGCGAGTTGGTTTCTTCGTGGTAACATTAGTGATTGGTTTCCTGGTGACCGTTGATTGCGTAGGAGCCGGTGTTGTATTGTTCTTCTTCTGGTTAACCACGCTATTCAAATCATCGAAGTTCACCTGAAGAGACTGGACGATCTTATTGACGAACACATCGACTTTATTTTCAAGAGCCTCGTCCTCGATGAAGCTTGGGGTCGGGATTTCGCTCTCGTCGATCATTTGGAAGTCAGGATAATTTGTATGATTGAACGTTTCAACGATAGTCGGCTTCTCCTGTTGCGATGCTGGAATCGACATATTCAAGTTTGGATTTCTGACTGGTGGAAAGTTGTTGAAATCATCTGGTGCTGTTGTTTCCTCTTCTGGACCGAGTGGTGTGGCAGCTCCTTCGTTGTTAACAAATATCGGATCCTTGAAGATTATGGGATTGAGCGGGGTTTCAGTATCCTGGGGCCAGGTGATGGGCCCGGAACTCGGTCTAGTGTACCCTGGCTTCAGATGGAAAGTCGGTTTCTCTGACCATGTGGAATAGGTTCCGACAGACGTTGGCGGTTTCTTGGTCTCGATTTCATGATAAATCGTTTCCCCCGGTCTCTTTGTGTCAAGCTCTTCGTATATGACCGGTCTTACAGTTTCCGGCAATCCAACTGGCTTCGATGTGGTCTCTTTGTCGCCAACAACCGGATTTGTACTCGTAGTACCGTCTTTCAAGTCGACGCTAATAAAACTGGAGGAAACTATTTTAGTGTTATTAGCTTCCACATTACCAGTTGATATCACCGTATTTATGTTATGGGTTATAGTCGTCGAAAAAGCTGCAGGCTTCTTCGAAGCAGTAGGTTCCATCGTGGTCGTGGGCCGCCTCGGCGGTGTCTTGTGGTCGACCTTAGTTATAAATTCGGTTCCTAGTGGGCCCAAAACGATCACAGTCGGTGCAGGAGGATTCGTAGATGGTCTGCTCGAGTAAATATTTTGAGTAGATGAGCTGGTATCATACGATCCCTGAGTCGAAATCATCGGTGAGTAGGTGTTCATGGATATACCGTGGGTGTTCATCTTCTGAGGATTTTCGGTTTGCTGTGTTACCTCGTAGTCGTAGTAAACCGATTCTTGATTCGGTTTGTAAAAGGTGTAGGGAAAAGCCACTGTTGTTCCGTCTGGCCTTGCGGATGGACGGATAGACGGTAACTTGATCTCTGGTGGACCAACGGGCGTGCCGTCGACACTGACCCACGTTTGGATTCCGGAATTCTCGTCGTGAGGGTCAGGATGGGAATTGGGCTCCGGTAGCGGTTCAGGTTCTGGGGTCGGGTTGCTATTATTCAGTAACGAGATAATGTGATTGATGGAGTTCTCCTCGTGGTCTAGAACGTCGTGTTTTTTATTTCCAGACTGGGTGTCGTACGTGATTGTTGGAACTCTTATCAATTCATCCTCTTTCTCATTTTTCGTAGGCGACATCGGAGTTGTGGCATGATTCTTCACCGTTGAAATATACTTCGTATTTTTTTCCGACGTTATTTCGTTTACTGCAGTGACTGAGTACTCTCCCGTTGGATATTTCGACGTTGCTTTCCACGAGTTGCTGTTCATCGTTAAGGCACTCTCCTCGGAAGAGGGTGCTTCATGCGCTAACGTAGGCAGCTTTTCTGTCGGTCTCGGTGTTCTTGAAGGTAGAGAATACAATTCGTAAGTTACAGACGCATCGTCCTGTGTGGGAGAAGGCTTCTCAGATACCTTTTTAACTGGGGTAGCTTGATCAGATAACATTTCCTGAGTCAAAGATTCGACTTTATTAGTGACTTGTTCTACTTGCTGCTTGGTGGTTAGACCCGGCGCTCTCGTACTCGATCCTTGCCAAATTGGTCGGTTACTTTCAGCGTTAGGTTTAGAAATTGAACCTGGCGTGAACAGATCATCAGGATTATGATTCTCGTTAAGCTGGCTCCCATTTTCATTCAGCAATATCGTATCTGCACTTGAATGGTTGTTGTGACTAAGTCCCTGAGCGAATAGACTAGGTAATTGATCGACTGGATCAGCGATTTGTACGACCTGATCAGGGTCCAAGAAGGTCGTAACAGTGTCGACGTCTTCAGGATCCTGGTGATCTTGAATATCGTTGTTGGAATTTGAATGGGTTATCAATCCAGGCAGCTGCAGATTGTCCAAAATGGTTTGCTGTTGTAAAAGAGCAGGGAAGTCTGATTCTAGGTGGCTGATATCAACCTGCGGAACTTGCGTCTTCTCCAAATTCCCAGTGGAATCAGCATAATGAAAGGTTGGCGTCGGTGGTTCGAAGGTGGAAAATTTAGTGTTAGTGGTTCCTCCAGCTCCAAGAATATCGGATAGTGTCGGCAATTCAGGATTGTTAACGTTCGAGCCATCTATGACGGTCGGTTTTCCATTTCCTGAAGCCTGCGAAGGCGACATTCCCATCGGAGTTCCATCAGGATTTAGTAGAATTGGAATATCAGGGACCCGATCTACCTCGTAAGGATTCTGCAGTGTTCCAGTGTTCGCTCCGGCCTCGTACGTCTCTCCTGCGGACTGTTTCGGAGGTAATTGACAGCAGGCACCGAAAAGGAAGCCATCCATACACGCACCAACAACTTCGCCGTTTCTTCGCGTACACTCGTGGTTGAACATACATATGGCAGGCTCGTCCGAGATGATCCTAGATGGATTCGTCGGTTGGCATACTTTCGGGACTATTCTGTACCCACCGAACAATTTTCTACCTGAAATGACCAAAAAATCAGCAATAGCTCGATTATTTCACGTAATTAACGAATGCAATAGAAGAAATACGGTGAGACTCGAATCGTATCGCCGCATGAAATGAATTCCACGATAGCTGCTCTACTTTGTTTATTCGTCCCACTTCGCAATTCGTGATGAAGTATCATCTGCTACCGCAATTTTAGATAGAGCTAGAGCGATTCGTTACGAAATGAATCTCAACATTTTAGTCTGGGACTTCGACGAGAAAAGAAGACGCACCAGACTTGCAAGCAAGTTATGTTTCTTCGCGTTCCGCGGAAACTGGGCAACGACTAATAGCACAGTTGTCTCCGATTCGTAATGGAAGTAGGGCAGGCCGTTTCGAGCGCGAGTGCTAAGGACTGCGGAAACCGCGATTAGGACAGCAAAACGCATCGACATAACGCAGCTCACGGGAGATTTAACAGTCCAGTAGTAACGAGTTCCTCGATGGTGTCCCGATAAAATCATCACGTACAAATTTTCGGTTCAGAATTTGAAATTTTCCGGATCGAACTGCTTAGCTATTCAGGACGCGTTCGCCCGCGCGAATAGACGTCGTCCTCCAAACGCCGATGAAAACAAATTGGCGAATATTCCTGTTCCTGACTTCAGATAGAAATATGCATACGTACACATACCTATGCATAACCGAGTTACTATAAAAACGCTGAAGTCATTTCACTCGGCTAAGTAAGTGACACACTTTTCACTTCGCTGTGACAATTCTCCACGCTTTGTTATTAGTAGTACTCACAGGCTATGATTACTACTTTTTATCAAAACGGTGGGACTATCTAGCTTCATACGCGTCTTCTGCAATAAGCGAATACTAAATATCAATACAATGACCCGCATAAGCGTAAAACCAGTTCCCATTAATTCGTACAGTTATATGCCGTATATTACTAGACGGGATGCACAGCGTGTATACTTATACAAATCTGGACGTGACCTACTCCGTTCCACGAGGTCCTAGCCTCTTTAATAAAACGAGTATCTTGTCCTAATTGTCGAGACAATCACGAGCCAAAATTATTATTTGCTCGATTCACAGCCCACTGCTTTAAGGCGGGTTGAACAACCCTGAATTTGTCATCGCAATGCAGGAAGTGAAATGGCTAACTCCTGTCGGTTAGTCAGTCGGAGTATCGCCCCGTACTTTCTTCGGTTGATTTCTCTTTGCCAAATTCGTATCTCGCCGATTGCGATCCTTAAGAATTTGGCTATAAATTATTTATCATACCTACGTATGCATGAAGTACGCTTGTTCCGCATTTCAATACGCGAAAACGTGTCATGCCACCGATTGCCACGCTTTTGACAGCGGTCTCGTTGTAGACATGTCTTACAGGACCTCAGAGAGTTGTTTCGCTTCGTTAAACTCGTTTACTCGAGACTCAAACTTCCCTCCGTTCGAAAAGAGTTTCGAGAAAAACCCAGGTGTCTTTCCTCGCAATAATTCTCGCGCATTGAACGGAGATTATCTGAGCGTGAAAATATACTCGAAATAAGTTAAATCAGCAGTTGATTTGCCAAGGAAAAAGAATGACGCACATGCTCGTATTGATATGATGTGCCACAAAAATTAGAGCGAAGTTTTGCGTGACTCTCGGTCTACGTTAATCTCCCGAATCTTTATTACCATACTTGAACTTTAACAAATGAAAATACTTGCTTAAACATAGCGCAATTACCGAAGCTCATTGTTCCCTCCAATAAAAGCAGCGATTAAAATTCGGAACTAATTAATTATAAGCATGGAAGACGTAAACGAGAGAATTCAGAGTATTAACGACTCATCATTAGGCACTCGTGAATAAGTGTGTCACGATTTCCTCGGAATGTCGAAAAGAAGTGCGGGTACAGTCTACATTCATAGATTTATTGAACAGCCGCGTTCTGCTTTCACTTGGAAACTTGGGCTGCCTAAAGGCCATTTGCTGCGTTCGACATCCGAAGATACGTGTCACCTCTTGGCGAACCGTTAAACGGTATAAATATCATGATGAATATGAACAGAAAAAATCAAAACCGTGTTACTAAAAGCGATTCGAGCATCCCGAGCTTCAGAGTTTCTAGACCGCCTCGTATAACTGCCTCACTCATCGACTTATCGATAATCACCATTTTTTAATTGAAACGCGGAAATACCTTTTGCTTCAGGTACGTAGGACACCGAGAGGGCGGAAGTCGTCGTTAAAATAGCAAGGAAGAGGTATGCTCTCATGTTTCTTCCCGGAGCCATCTGTAAAGAGAAATGTAGAATAACATAATTAATTCCAAAGCCAATATCCATGCATAATTCTCACCAGAAGCACATGAACACCGGTCATCAAAACCAGACCTTGACTAGATTCATGGTAAATCGAATAGGCAAAAAAATGATAAAAGTAAAGATACTACGAGGATGCTGTCGTGAAATTTCACTACTTCTTCTCTCTCGCGTATTGGAATGGAATTACAACTAACGGATGTCATTGTTGTCGCTAAAAGATTGTTTTGCAGTGAACGTACTAACAGTTTGGCACGGGCTCGACTAAGTTAAAGATTCTACGATGTAACTCTGCCTTTAAGAATTCGCCTGCATTTCTCGTTCAACTTGTTGAGTTTCTTGGCAATATCGCACGGGTAAAGAATCGCAGACATCTCTAGTTCGTTTGTGATCCTGTCTCGTTTCCTCGTAAACGGATTATGCACGATATGCGTTTCTTTTATAATCACGCAGACGTGCGTGTGAATATGAAATTTCGTGCTTCGCTCAACGTGCATCGGCACTTTGAGAATCTGAAAAGCCGCCCCCGTGGAACAACGGTATGGCGTGAGTCTGATTATTCAGTGCATCGTTGCGAATATGAAATACAGTTTCATTCAGATTACCGTGAATCTCAAATTCCATTCTTCCGACGTACGTTTCTTCCACAAATAACACGACATTATTCCATACGAAGAACTCAAATGTCGTTTATGGAAAGATCGATTCAAATCGGATACTTCTGCCATTTGAAAGTACTCTAGGATGTGGGTACGGTTCCGGAATTAAAAAATATAGGATACGAATCGATTGTCCTTTGATCACATCCATAGACACCACTGCACTTGACGCAGCACATCTCTACGCGCGCTCACGCATGGTTTTCGTTCGAATACGAAATCCCGTTATGCACAGCCGAGCATAGCTACGGTATGGCATACTGAACCGAGAGAAAGAGAGAGAGAGAAGGAGAGAGAGAGAGAAAATTGAGAGAAATAGTGAGCAGCGAAGAGACAGGTAGAGGTAGCAAGCAGGTAGCATGGTGGCGTAGGTTCACGAAGGCGCAAGGCACCGGTAACCTAGTTACTAGATACCTGGGCCGCCCCATTCCTAGTGAGCCTTTCGGCCGATGATGGTGAGGAAATGAATAAAAAAATGAAAAAATGTGTGAAGAAATGAAAATAAACTAGTAGAATTTGGGGATTACGATGAAGTTATTTGATTCCCGATCCCTCGGGGTTATAAGTCGTCCGATCATTCGAAGCTTGTATAAAAAAATCGTTAGGTAATCTTCAGACGTTTTATAGAAATCTATGATAATGGAACCGAAACTTAGACACAGCGAATCATTGCCAGAGTACCGAGGCTATATCTGTGTAGGTGTGTAGTAATCGAGGAAATTAATTACGTTGTGATCGGCGAAAGGCTAGTGCAAAGCTTAGGCGAGTCGTAATTCTAGACAAGCGAGACGGACGGAGTTGGTCGTGAAAAAAGTACACCGTCCACTTGTCGGTGATCTATGAGCATTAAATCACGGTCGAAGTGATACGATTAATGGTTTCTTACTTTTTCATTTTCGAAATCATGAATGTGAAATGAAACGAGCTATAAATCAATGGCTCGATTTGATTTCAGAATTTTAACAAGCGACCGTATGCAGCCGAGTCTTTTTTTCAACGCTGCCTAAGTATCGAACTACCTTATTATCGCGACACACGAAACCCACTTGCGTGCATAGGAGTGCTTGCGCGTTATCTGCATGTGTCTGGAAAGTAATAGTTTGAACTCCAATTAGCAAATGGTCGTTCGGTTTCAGAAATAATCTATGAAATTATGCCTTATCATTTGTATGGAAAACTATCATCGGTTTTTCCTCGAAGGAGATCACTGCACTCGCCATGCATATCTTAATGGTCTTGTTTTTCAAGAGTATTACCTGAACTGGGTATGCGTGCTAATTTTTTAGGGTCAGGTCAGTCCCACTTCCTTCTGCCCTTCGACGTGGGGTACGGGACAGAATACGAAATATTATATAAATATAAAATTAAGAGCAATGGTGATCGCATTGAGGATGGCAACTAACCGAGGTGCAAAACTGACGATGAAGATCCACACCCCGTCCAACTTCCTTGGCCTTGCCTTTCAGTGCCGTTAGACGATCGATCAGTTAGATATGTGCCGCAGAAAAGCAATTTCTATAAGATTCCATTTTTGTGTTTCTCTTTCTCGTACACATGGCTAGATATAGGAATATGAACGACATACATAGTCGACCGATATCTTCTTCGAACGATCGTAGATCCGTGTTTTTAGTGAACCGTGTTTGATACGAAATTCGGTATTCTTGTGGTTCGGATCAGAGTGGCATCCAGCTACACGAATACGAACTGATTAGTATAATTCTTTCTATTCCTGACTACGATTTTCTATACTTGTAGAAAAAATGAGTTGCGAGTATCATGGAAGTTCGATGATCCACGATGAATTGTAAATCTGTACAAACATTGAGCTAAGTTATGCGGATCACGAATCGCCGATCGTGACCGACTGTAAATGCATGTACAGAGAAAGCTTCTTCTGTCTTCTTGATTATCAGATCTGGGTGACCCAATTGCTCCGCCACAGCTCAACTTCCTCTGCAACGATTGGAGTTATTCGTTGTTGTGGTCGGTGCAGTTTCAGTTAGCAAAAAGAATAATCAAATTCAAATCGCAGCCCGAATTCAAAGTGGTTTAACTACGTGATGTTTTTCGTTACTGAGAAGAGACATCTTATTCGTACGGGCTATGGGTTTCAATTCGTCTGTAAACTTCCCAGAAAGATATTTGTGGAGATCCTGATTCCGTTTTGCTGAGTTTTCCCAAGCTCTTCTCGAGACCTCTAAGGGTTAGAAGGGCAAGAAAGTCCCGATGCACGTTGTTCGTAAGCAAAATCCAGACTAAATTCCTATAAGCACCGAGACACCATCCACCTCAAGAAAATAGTCGTATCAGTTTAGGCCTTCGTTAAGAGACACGTGCTAACCAAATTATCATGTTAATTTAGTGATGACAGAGCCGGTTGTTCACCATCGACCGTTACAAAGCTAGGTATGGATCATGCGTGCTGATGTCTGCATTGAGGGTCGATTTCCTGAGGGTTTATGGGAGCCCTGCACTAGCTTTACCATCTCTAATTGTCTGGACCATCGGGTAATTGTCCGGCAAAAATAAAAAAAAATAGATAAAAAAATTACTAAAGACACACGTGCCGGTAAAAAAAGAATGAACTTCTTGTGGCTAGGTGAAACGAAGCGTAGAAAAGAATCGCCTACATTCTGACCACCTCGCTTTGACCAGAGTCTAGCTTTCTCCAGACTCCACTTCACGGCCATGGTCACTGTGGCCGGATCATTTCCTCGTCCTTCGAAACGCGACGAAGGTGCGTGCTGAAAACGAACCGTGCTTACGAACCTTTGGTATTATTAACGAGGGAAAAGCCTCGTCGTTATTCCTCGAGCTTTGGTCTTTTGACACCCCTTCTACCCTCTCGTATACATCAAAGAATCTCATAATTGAGATTAATTGAGCTAAAAAACCGGAGCAACGTAGTCAGAGGGCTAATTGTTAATGGTATGAAAAAAGCTGGTATACTCACATTGAAACTTTAAAGATCGTTGATCTATATGCAGCAAAAAATATTCGGGACAATCAGAACATCACGTTGAAATGTTGCTCTAGCCTTCACTTCCGGATTGAATTCCTTTGCCTTGTGTATCAGGCTCGTTTGATCAACGATTTCCCCGATCTAGTCACTGTACTTTTTAATCACTTTTCTGGACACTGGACGTCCACTGATATTCTTATTCTAGTCGATTTTCACGTAGGGAATGAAAAATTCCGTCTTTATCTCTTCAAGATGAACAGGAAGTTGAAGATGTTCGGTACCAGGATGAAAACTTGCTGCGCAGCTATAGGGTAACGATATTCCTTTTTCAAAACTCGTTCAGCTGTATAACGGGATCACTGTATCTCTTCGTAGAAACTGATCCACAAGTCGCGAACGAACAAACTCGTAGCGAATATATTAATGAAAGATAGAGAAGCCAAACGTGTGAGAAAAAAAAAAAAAAAAAAAACAACAACAACAACTAAATAAACAATATCATGAGAAATAGGAAGTACTGACAAATCGGAAGTTCACGAGGGTTAACAGGGCACTGCCGGTATCAAATGACAATCTGTTCGAAAGCACGAGCAGCTGATCAAACTCTGTTCTGTCCACTATCGAGCCATCCAGCTAGTTAAGTGGAAGCTACCTGTCTGTCGGCCACTCTATGCCCTGGCACGACGGGCATGGCTTGGGTCTGGCATGTGGTGGAATTGCATGGCAAAGTCATAAGCGGTGCTCAAGTGGTGGTAAACCGTAGCAAGTTAACCACCAAGAGAAAAGAGAAGAGGGGGCAACGAACGGAAGAGACACGGTACAGAGTACAGAGCGATTGGTGGACGAAGTAAGCGTTCCAGGGGAGAGGTCTAAGAGGTAAAGTGGGCCAGTGGCCCAAGTCACATGGTGGGGCCCGCCGTCGGTCGGCACACTGTCCTACTCCTCGGAGGCTATACTCCGATGTCCATAGTGTAATACAAGCGCATTCCCATCTTTGATTGACAAAAATTGTACGCGTGTCGACGGCGTGGACCACGTACAAGATCCCGAATAGTAGGAGTGTCCAAATTCCGCGCTGGAGATTCACGAATGTCAAGATTCCCACAAGACATAGAAATATATGGGTCCATTAGCCGAGGGTCACGGAAGGACTGACGCGAAAGTTAACGGCGTCTTTTAAGTGCGGCTCGGGTCGAGCGGACCGGGCGTTGGCCGAATTCCCTCATACATGTGATTCTTTCAGGAGGAATTTCCACGTTGACCAAAACGGCGATTTTTTTTACAAATATGGCTCACCTAGGCTGACTATGGTTAGAAGTTCGTTCGAGATCAGCCGCACAGAGTAGATCAGAACCGTATGATGATGTTACACCTGATGGGAGGGCGGAAAGATTACAGTCTCTCCGTTCAGAAGAGAGTAAACTCGAAACGTGACGTTACAAATAATGTCCATCGACGATCATGTTGCCCGAGAGCATGTATTCGACGGGATAACAGACAGGGATAATCTGCGGGCAATTTATTTCCAAGTTTACCGTGGCTCTTGAATGTCAGCCACTTCTTCTTCGTCCTTTGTGACTGCAGAGAAAAAAGATTTTATTAAAATTTTACCACAATTCTAACAGCGAAGACAAATTTTTATTTCATTTTTCAATTCGACAATAAATTTAACCGGATGGAGTGTATAGCTCGGATTGCGGAAGTTTAATCATTTCCTTGACAAGCAATATGTATGCGACTCGACCCCACCGATTTAGCGATCAATGAAAACGAAGGAAATCCGCCCCAAAATTACTCGCCAAATTTGATTAATACGTAGATGACAAATTTCACGATTTTTTTTTCATATTTGAAACTGTTTCTATAGTTTGAGATAGGACTGACATCCTTTGGCGATAAGTACCCGTTCGTATCTAAAGAAGCTTAGAATTAGTCATACTGATGATACGTAAAGTCGACGAAAAGTATGTCAGGTGGTCTAGTTTGGAGTTACCAAGATTGTCACGGATGAAAAATAAAAAAAAATTTCACGTGATAAGATTATCCGCAAGAACTTCTCAATAATCGATACTGTTACAGTTTAGCGTTCGTCAAACACCCTCAAAAATATCCCACGTATTTCTGAGATAAAAATTTCAGAGTTTTATTGGCAAGCAATTTCTCGACTGACAAGATTCTTCGAACAAATAAACCCTCGGAACGAAATCGGCTCCGGAAAGTGCAAGTTTTCACAGCATAAAAAGCTGCAGCGAATACTCATTAGCCGACATATAAACCGTGAAGATTACTGCCTCAGATTATTATCGGTGAATAAAAGTCTCTTGATCCTTGAAAAGGCTGATACTAAAATTTGGATTACCTTATCGCGTATGCATCAAGTACAAATAATAATGTATATAATCTCGTTCGTGTGATACAAGTGTCAGCTTTGAAGCGCTTGTCATTAGACGCGCGGACGGATAAGCACCTCTAGACCTGAGATAGTTTTTATTTTTGCACATATCGAAAGCCTGAATGAAACGATAATTGACAGGTGATAACGCAAAGTGTTTTAGACCATCTTTGGATCAGTGAGCCACACGTGTTAATGATCCATAACGGTCTTCATCTCGTCTATGGCATATCTCTCGATCGGTGACCGAGTCCTCGGAAATCTACAGCTGTTGTAGGTAGCTGTTTGCTCTTTGTATTCCGGCTACCCCTGGTGCCAGGCTTACTACTAGACAATATTTACAAAGGCATGTTTAGGGGATGTAAATATAGGTGTAAGGTACGAATACACATCCGGAGACGTACAAATATCGAATTGAAGGGGTTCAAATTTATGCAAAAACGATCATTCGCTACAGACATTCGACATTTAACAACATTTATTAAGATAGGCTTGTAGCACATCTAATATTTGGTACGATGGGATAGCGATGCCGATCGACGATTTGACCGATAAGTAAATAACCGAAACTGGTCTTTCGATTCTATATAAATTTTATGCAAATTTCAGCTTCTATGTTTCAACATTAATTCGCCTTTACTCGTGTGCTAAGTTTCTCGTTTCAATTGCACATATCCACCTCTCTTGAGTTGCTCTATTGTTAATCATGTACACGAACTCGATTAGCTCATGATATAATTGTGAGAAGAAAAATAGAGCCGAGAACGTTGAACTGCAGACTGAGTAGCTCGTATGGATTGAGATCAAATTAGGTTCTCAACATCTTCAGCCAGTACAGCGCCATAATTGCCTAGCCTGGATCGCCATCCAGCAGATTCCGATGACCCACTACCGTAATTCGGCACCTGTTAAATTTTATACATGTGTTTGTATATATAATACACGCGTGATTATACACGTGAATAGTGAATATATATTGGTAGTGATCCATTGTAGCGTTATGCCCAGAGGGGCAGTTGTACAGACAACATGGCTACTGTGGTAGTTTAATCCTGACCGATTACCCCATAATATAGGGCGAAGGAAAACGTGACAGAAAATTTTTCCTGACATCGTGCTCACATTCTTTGTCGCGCTCCGGTGATTCTCGGCTAAAAGAATATGAGAAATGGGGTCAGGATTCCCCGTTGAACTTTTTCCATGAAAGCAAATGGTTTATCGATGGGTATTCGGTCATCTCGCCATTGAATGAAAACCGAAATATCTTATGATTGCTATATAATTAGGTACGGTCATGCTAATTTATAAACGGTTTTAGCGAATCGCTGGATCTCGATGTGAATTTATCCGGTTATTTTTTCGGCTAATTTTTGGGTACGATTAGCATAAAATTTCTAGAAAATGCTAATTTCAAACGCTTGCGATAACTGGTAGCGCCTCACCTTGTTAGACGAAACAGTTTGGCGTCAAGACGCGTGACGAATCGAAGAACAGATCTGAGTGTTACCAATTAAAAATTATCTGTACGCGATTAATCAAGAACATTGGCTGATGCAAATATAATTGAAATATTATCTTTCATTTTTAGTACAATTCCAGCATGACTATGCGGTACTTAAAAGTAAGTACGCTCCCTCGTATAAGGCAGAGTAATTTGATCAGCGTCATAGATGATGGAAAAACAACAATTATTGTGTGATTAAGTCGGCACTCGACAAGTAATTTATTTCAGTATCGTGTGGTACAAAGATAATCCTTCTGATTAATCAACGTTCGAAACAATCTCCCAAGTGGATCTGTATTTACATCAGTCTCTTACGCTTTCGGTGTTTGGAATTATTTTTTTTATTCACATCTCGAATTGATTAGTATTCAGTTTTGAAGAACTAGATTTTATCTGATCTGAACTGGTCGCGATAATCGAAAGAGAGTCTTTTGGCTTGTCGCGATATTCCAGAGATCAAGTGAAGCGATAATTTTCGAAAATATAAAAATTCCTACGTAAGTGAAACAGTAGTGCTTTCTAGGTTCCTTCAGGCGATATGCGTTACTCACTAAAATTGAAACCAGTCGTCTGAGAACTACGTGTAAATACGATATGACCTAGTTAACAAAAAGTTGATTTTACGAATATCCTCCAGCTCCTCGGGGCTGATTTCTTTTTCTCTCAGTCCACGTAATATTGTGTCACATTTTCCTATCCTGAACATTTCGCTCATCACTATATGTACATACCTACAATCAACCTAATCATCAATCCAGAAAAATCGCTTATACTGTTATCGAACGGTTATCTAGAAAGCACGTGCGCATATAAGATGAACTATCCACACATTACGCGATCATCCATATCGTGTCGTATAAAAAAATGTCCCGACTATAATTTTCATGCTGGATGTTTTACATGATGAAGAAAATAACGTTGGGGCATTTACCAATATGTGTTCTCCCAGTCTGTTCGCGGCAACGTTATAACTTTGGGTTTATACAGGAAATAAGAGGATACGTGTAAACCTTTATGCCCTATACTCTATGGTATGTGAGAGATGGGACCTCAGCATTGAGGAGTAGGTGAAGGCCAATTCCTGATACTGGCCGTGACTATGGGAATGTAGGTCAGGTTAAACTACACTGTTGCAGGTATAGTGTACGAAAGGTACAGGTAGGGGCTATGGTTTTGTGACCGAGGATGATAGTCTTGTTATTCCGAACATGCTACCTCGTTCTTTCGTAATGTGCAAAAATTGTGAAAAAGAATCCCGTACCTCGCGTGTAGTTTTGAATAAAATCGCCAAATTTGAATAAAATCGCTTCGATCGGATCAACAGTTATCTTAACCGTCCCGAACAGAAGTATTAGAAGATTGAGTTACTTGTTGAAATATGAAGAAGTGTGTTCTGATACTAAAGCGCGTTTCAGTGTATCATCTCCCATAATCAAAACCTCGAATTCACCATGGTGCAATTTTGTTTTTCAATGGAATTGCGTTCTCTGTAATTACGTTCTAATCTTGGAAGATTTCTATGTGAACGGATGTTTAAATATGGATGTAACGAGCTCAGTTAATTATTCGAGGTAAAATTAATGGGAAAATATTTTTAGTTACACTTTCATTGGACTAGACGCCAGGGCAATTATCTTACGCTTTAGAGTAAACGCTGAACCTTTGGAGCGATAGACAGGTTGTATACGTGTATTAAACGGCTGAGATTGAACAACGTGAAACCGCGAAATTGGTGGGTTTCCGCGAAATATAAGGAGCTGAATCAGTCGTAGCTTTCACCGATTCTCTAAAGTCAGTTAACCCGATCCAGTGACATCCATTCACTAGCTACGTGATCGGTGTGACTTGTACAGATAATCCGTGCGCGGACTATGGATGCAATGAAACATCGAACCCCGTACCTCTTTTTGCCTGTTTTTTTTTTTTTTTTTCTGCCCCCTCTACTTTATGTATTTATGCATTATCTTCACATCGCGATTATCAGCACGATTCCATGCTGTTATCTACGCGGTGATCCTGCGCGAATCGTCAATACATGTTATTTAAGCCTCGCGGTGAAAGCTGAGGTAATTAAAGACACCCAGGCTACAAACGACGAGGGATCAGGGGTATATGAATGTTTGCAATTTAATTAGAGCCAATAAAGCATAGAATTTATTTATAGAGAAGCCAGGTAATAAAAAGGAGCATATGAAATCTTATGTTAGACCCGTGTGAACACATGGTAGGCATCTGAGTAACGTAACAGGTAACATTGCATTAAATGATAAATAGTAATTGCCATTGAATTATCCGAAGATAGATCGACCCTCGTAAAGTTCTGGATTTAATTAGCAGCTATCGTTAGACATTAGGTTAAAGATTAGTTGATTGATTAACCGTGATCGTATATTGATTTTTTGACCGGGTTTCGTCGGAGCATTTCAGTATGTAACGCGTAAAACGAAAGATCGACCCGTTTCAATGTTTGCGAATTATTCAGAGCGATGACAGAACGAGACTTTCGTGTCATACCAATAAAACGAGTCTTAAACTTAAACTTGAATTGAATGAAAATGGTCGGATAAGTACCGTGTCGTATCGTGAGTAGGACGCATACTGATCTTTCTCCTCGACGCCGTTGATATTATTAAACCTCCACATCACGCACGATGCATAATTTGAGTAAAGTATTTATATTTTTTCTATCGTGATTTATAAATCTCGTTCATATATGAAAGAGCCCATCAAAGCTCTGATATGTGTTCATATTCGTCCGTATTTTACAATATTATGCTAAAGCTCTCGCAACATCAATTCAAGAGGATGGAGGAGAGTCTCGATTCCGCACTGATGTGGCAAACAAGCCACATCTCATCTTCAAAAGTATATTCGGTTATGAGAGTTAAATGGGTTAAAAGGACCATCAATATCATCGAGCCTAACCGATATTCGGATTATTTAGTGATATGCGGTTTTCATGCTAATACTAAGCGAATAAAATCGAATACGAAAAATACCTAAAAATTTTAGAAAGATTTTTAAACGCAATGGGAGTCCAAGGTACCTCTACGCTTTTCATTAGGTAGCACCAAATGCGACGTTCGTTACTTTATCACGTAAATGATGAAGTAGCTTGACAGAATTTAATTGAATAAAAATTCTGTGTTAAGTGAAAAAAAAGGAATTTGTTTAACAGGCTTTTACAGAAACTCGAATGAGACTTCGAATTATACATGATTGAACTTCACTTACGGTGAGTTCGTTTGATCGTTCAAATACAGCTCTCGCAAAATCCTATCATCATCCAGTTTCGAAGGTTTCAAATCTCTGAGGGGAAGGACCGAGTTTTGAGATAAGGACGTAAAAATAAATTTAGGATTTTTTGAACCTTGAAAAAGGAACAGGCTTTGGTAGAAAAAAATGTGCTATTTTAGCCGGCTACTGAAAATTTATCGTGGAATGAATATTACATGCGGAAAGACCAGGCTTCCTGGCGCAAAAAATACGTGGGAGTCGTCATTTTCTCTAGCGGATTAAGACGAGATAAAAAATCGAATGTTGTATAGATAACACTCAATTTATAGCTCAAAGTGAGGATATTAATTGCCATGTTTCTCGCAAATGATAAGCCCTATCAGATCGAAAGCTCGGTTGATTCTAATTTCTTAGTAGACTGCACTACAAGGGGTAAAAGTTAAAAAACAAATCAAAATATCTGCCTCACACCGTTTACTGATAATCTTCGGAATTCGCCGATGAGTGACTTCGCGATTGTGACTAACAATACGCGGAAATGATATTCGATCTAAATTTCAAAGTGATCGATATCGTACCCATGATTTATTGCTCGCTTGATTTTTGCGCGATATCGTAGCTGCTGAATGTCTGATTTTAGAATCAATTTTTGTAAATAATATTTCTCACGCATTTCCGTGCTATATTTTCACTATTCAAATTTCATCAGTTTTCTAAGTTTTCCTATTCTCTCGGTCCTCGATTTGCGGGATACGTTACGCGCCGGTCTGGCGTTGACACGTAGGTCTGACCAGTGACATACCTTAACTCCTTACAACGCGATAGAGCCGCGTTTGAGCAAATATTAAAATTAGCTGACCGTAGAGATGAATGAAATAATTTTTTGAGTATGGAGTAATTGACAAAGCTGATATCGAAGTCGAAGAAAAATGAGACTTAAATTTCTAACAATCATTGTTCGGCGAAAATGCGGGTAAAAATACGTCTTAGGACCTTGAAATCGCTGGTTATACTAGCAAAATGATTTATTACACGTTTAGCATTTTAAAATGCTGCTTCATCGACCCAGTTTGAAATGGCATAGCATCGATCAAACACTACCCCTGTCTGGGTACTGACGTTAATATAATTGATATAACATGAAAGTTCAATGTCAAGTCTAATGTAAGAACGAATATACTCAAATCAGACCTCCCTATCATCTCGTGAAGTCAAATCCGCTACTGTCTCGAAAAATTAAGGGATGCTGCTGCTCTGTAACGCGTGTATAGAATCCAGCACAGTCATTTATACCGCGACGTATATTAATCCGCGAAAAGAACGCATTTCGTGTTAAAATGTCACCTCCACAGTATTAACGATCGAAATCAATTATTGTATCTGATCGAAGTAATGCTTTTCAATCATCTTGGATAACGAGTACCCGGGATAGAGTAGATATCAATAAATTCCATGGTTTGCGAATCGTTTCGTCTCGCGACTTATATTCTCCGTCCCCATTTAGTTCATTTTATTATTTTGAAAATTTTACTGTGTATGAAGTGGCAGTGGCTGAATTTTGCAGGCCCCTAATGTAATGATAATATATTTACCCTTGATATATATATAGATCACTTTGTCCGCCTCAAAGGGGCTTACCTTTTCATCCGCTTTTCACGAGGCTTTCTTTCGACAGCACGGTTCTGCTTTTTCCAGTTTTCCTTTATGCCGGGAGTGATCTTCTGCATCCATCACTTTCTCTATTAACATAATCACCACGAATAATTTTTATAGAAAACAGTACTCGACTCGACGGTCAACTAAACCGAAGTGAGGCTGAGGCTTTTCACTCCGGTGAAAAATGTGTTGATCCTCGATAGTTCCGAGAAATAGGTGTAGGGAACTGGCACAAAAAATCTTGAAACGTTTCATTTCTATCAAAATAAGAAAACATCCGATACTTTCTGTTTTTGTTTTTTTTTTTTTTTTTTTTACCTGATCACTGCGAATACGATGCTGCGTGGTTGACCGCAGAGATTTCAGCTCGTCACGCTTTACATGGATAATAAACGACCAAGAGTCTCGACAATAGTGATTTAGAGCTATCGGACTACCTGCCCGATTGATTAAAAGTTGACTCATGAATTATTTACATCGTAGAAAATAATTGCTAAATGCTTTTCAGATCTAATGCATTTATGATAGGCGTTCGCCCATGAGGTCAGCTGCACAAAATAAACGGAGATGCTCCATCTAGGCCAGTTCCGCATTTCTTCTATTCAGTAAAATATCTTTGTGTCATTTTTCTTTTTACGTAAAAGTAAAAACTAAATGGGGCAATTTAATGAGCGTGACAAATTCAGATGGTCCGGTGTAAAAGTACGCGATAAGCAAATTAGATGGGACACAATTATTTTTAATTACGCCAAAATTTTTTCAGAATTACTTGCACTCAACGTATATCAACAGTTTTACGAGCGGGCTTAAAAAATTCTAACAATCTTTTAACCAGGATCTATAACCTGGGGCACGCTTCATCCGCTAATTAGATCCTCGATAATATTTCAGACTATTTTCTGATCCTGTGTAAAACAAACTTTCTTAATGACGCCCAAATCTTGACACTGAACAGATCAATGAAATTTCCTAAATTAAGGAGATGAATAATGTTATTATCATCTGTTACGAATCGACGAATGATTACAGTATCACCCGTTGACGAGATAAATTAGCCATCGTTTCCCTCTGCGTAATCCGATAACGCTATCCCCAGTATCATTTAGTTCCCAGGTCAAATGGCATTGAAAATTATCTTGCGACTATTACCAGTCACATCTGACTTCTGAGATCGTACGAATCAATTGTACACCGATTTATATGCCTTGTCCGTAGGATTTGAAACGATTAACTTTACAAGTTGGTCAGTATAATAGATATTAGTTCCTAAATTATAGTGATCGAAGAAATTTCGAGTATAAAAATGGAAATTGGAAATTACTAGTAATTTGAGTGATTGCTATCACGGGGAGAGAGGCGACTGAGGGTAAATTCTGACTCGAAGCGTGAAAATAAGTCATGGAGAAGTTAAGATTGAGAAAATTGAATCGTTCGAAGAGATTTGGTGTGAGATACGTCCTTTTGTTTTCAGTTTTATTCGCATTATCCAGAATTTCCCGTGTGCAGATAGATTGGTGTAAGAGACGATGCCACAAGTCGATAAAAACACATCTGGAGCATCGTTCGCCCACAACTGGTAGAGAAAGTGTGCTTAACCGTGAGCGTTATTGCCAGGGTCTGAAAAAAGTGCCAAGAAAAAAGTTCGTCCCGAAGTTTTGACCCAAGAAAGTTACGGCACGTATTTCGCGGCCCTTATAGTCAACCATGCGCGATGAGAAAATGAAATTTCTTTCAGATTCGTGAAAATCATACCGATTTATCGGATTCAGCTCGGCGATGCCTATTCTCAAAGACATATAAAAATATCGAAGGAATTGGCTGAATGAATGAACATTGCTGTATAAATTCGTGGAAGGGAAAATAGCGGTTCAAAATTTATACAAGATTGAATTTTCGATATTAAAAAACACGTCTGAGATACGAGACGATTACTTTCGGAAGGTGCACAAAGCTTGGTGATCGATTGCCGGCGATAATATCGAAGATAGGAACTATCACGAGCGTTGAAAGATAATTAGAAGCGTACAATTGAGGTAAAGAGTTTTAAACGCGCAGCGAGGAATTCGGGGACTGATAAATCAAAAAAAAAAAAGACGTCGAATAAAATTAACAAAGTTAATCAATTATTTTATACACATTTTCATTTAATATAATTAAATCATTACCGATATAAAATTCGTAATGGGACAGGGAATTAAACTACACATCACACCACTATTTTATCTCCTATCATCAGGATTCGATAAGGTTTTCATATTTACACGGTTCATATATTGTTAAGTACGCGATGTTAACGTACAAGATAAAGACGATTTACTAATCGGTAAGAAAATAAATTATTTTTTTATAGATATACGTATATATAAATAATAGAGTTAACTAAATAGAATATATACGGAGAGGCTAATTCAATTTTTATAAAACCTTATCCTCGGTTCAAAGTGCCACTATATGGCCTGCATGAGGGAAGATTTAAGGCACTTTAGGGAGCTGGCATTAGGCCCAACTTTACCAACTCTCTCAGAGTCCCTCTACTCCAGAATTACGTACGTGTAGAGATCCTGGAAGGCCCTGAGTTTTTAATGACTTTTACCTTTTTTTCTGTTTATAGTATCATTTTTATTTTTCATTTCTGTCAAAGTTCCCCGATCAAGGGGTACGCCGTGTATACGAATTCCAATTCTTTTGACAACAACAAAATACAGAGGCATATATTTATACGGATGCCAATGAATAAATAAGAATATATATATATTTGTAATATATATAAACTTGAATACAAAAACCTTGAGTAAGGTATAGGTGTATATATAATATCATCGAGAACTTTTATCGCGATGAGTAGCTATTCAATTTTTTATTATTATTATCTAATTAATTAATTACGTCGCATTCTTAGAATGTTCGTGTATCACTGGTCATTAGATCGAGTTTATTTGTTCGTTTTTCTGTTTTTCTGTTTTTTTTTTTCTTTTTTCGAGTACTTATAATCTTCACCTTCGCCACGATCAAGATTCAAGCATTAACACCGGATAATTGACAAACAGATTTGTTTTTGGCAACGCCAAAATTTATAACGGCAATTATCTCCCGTCTCAGTCAATTACCTCGAATACAGTTTCCTCTCAGGACGATTGGTCAGGTTCGCTTTCTACCGCGATAGAATGTACAACTTTGTCATTATTTCGCGGTTTTAGGTTTCCTCTAGAACTGAAGAATCTGGTTAATCCACTCTCGAAACTCGGATATACGCGTGTAGACACCCGGCTGGTTTGGTTCGGCACATCCAATTCCCCAGCTGATAACACCGGCAAGGATCCATCGCTTATCCCTCTTCCTTTGAATCACCAAAGGACCTCCGCTGTCGCCCTAGATATGGATGGTTTTCGTTAATTAATCATTTTGAGAACTGAACTAGCTCCTCGACGAATTTGACGTCGAGGAAAACCCCGAAATATTTCTCAATTAAAAGTTTTCACTAAAATTACCTCGCAGGAATCAAAACCTCCTTTTCTCCATCCAGCGCAGATGAATATCTGCGGTATGTGCTCTATGTAACCAGCACTTCTGTACATAGCCTCGCATACGGTGTTGTTTATCACCGGCACCGGTACTTCTTGCAAGATCGAGGGAAGTGGTCCATCTGTGAGAATAAACCAAAGTCAATCAGCCATCGTACGGTTTTCAGAATGTTTTTTGGACTCAATTAAGTAGTAGAACTTTGAGAGAACGCCTGGGTGTCAACGGCGATAAATGTGGCCGCGAATAAGGTGTGAATATAACAGAAACGATTCGCACTCAATTTCAGGCCCGACCTCATCCCTTTTGGAGTAGAGACCGATCCTCAAGTACCTTTCTAATTAAGAGCAATCGGCTGTATCGATTAGGAGCGTGAGTTGTGTACCTTCGTATAGCCGCCCCCAGCCCGTAACGTGCGCCGTCAAACCCACGTAGTTTGCGTCATCGTCAGGCAAACAAATGGGTAGAGTGTTTGGCTGGAAGGGTAACAGTGGTTCGTAGAAACGTAGCAGAGCTAGATCGTACTCAAAAGTACGAGGGTCGAACTGGGGGTGGCTGGCAACGATTTGAACACGTCGTTCTTGAAATCCGTAGGGTTCGTCTTCGCTAGCCAGGTCATGTTCGCCCAGCCGTAGCAATAAGTCACTCGGTGGTACGCTGTAATCAATCAAGAATTTCCCCGATCAAAAGGAGTTCCGACTTACAGGGATAACGCGGTAGATGATAGCAGATGCGGAACGAATCCCTGATCGGAGGTGACAAAAGTTGACAAAGGACAAGATGAGCCATACGAGATCTAAAAACTCACTTCTCGACGCAATGAGCAGCTGTTATCGCCCAGTTCTCATTCAGCAACGCAGCACCGCATTTGTGCAAGTAAGTAGAGGTTCGCCACTGTCGCAACGATATCTGCGAGGAATGAAATCGATTAGTTGTCTTGATCTTGAAGCACGCGTTGAATATCTGATCAGATGACAATGAACATCTCTTCCGACTTCTTTCGAGGTCACAACGCGGAGTTGCAATACCATAATGTCAGAAGGTTACTGTGACGTATCACTAATTGCATTTGCTATGACTACGCCGTGCTTTGTGCACAATGAGTAACACGCGAGACAAAGCGATTGTGCTCAATGCACGTGCGATTTGGGACGGAGGGACTCGTTTATTGAGACATATGCGCGTGTACTCTGAAAATTTGATATTTGGGTAAATTAATTTTTAAGATTCACCTGCCAGGGCCACTTTCCAAAAGAACTTCGAGCGCCACCGACGATCCTTGACTCCGGGAACAATCGTCTACCGCACACTGCAAGAACAAGCATTGTGGTATTCATGGTCTTTAAAATCTGAGCGTGTCTCAGAGCAGCCGCCATGCTAGAGAGAAGACTACACACTAACGATAAGATTACTAGTGGATGGACCGGTCGATCGCGTTCTCTCTCGTCTCAACGTGTTCAAAGAACGAGATAGACGAATTCTTGATGGTTTTTTTTTAACAATGAGTAATTACGAGTACGCGATTGCGGTACAATCTCAAGCGGATGATTTTTAACGCGGAACTATTCAATTCTTCAAAAATTCAAAAGACATTGACATAATTACGAGAATACAACACTTTTTTCAGGAGAATATTGCCGCACGCTACGTGGTACGTAACAGTCGGTGACAGACTACCGATTTCAGCCAACCGCGGGACCGATCTTTGACGGAGGAACCACAGCTAGTTGAAGTTGGAGAACTGAGATCAAAGTACGCCAGTTGAGTTCACCGGGGAATGACCTTGGGCTTAAGACAATAGACTAAAGAATCGGTCTTTGCAACATTTCGTCAAGGTCTCTACCGCTTCTGTATCTGGTTACGAAAAAAGGCAATTTACGGCTGAAGCTAGTTCTGTTCGTTTTGTAACGTAATCTCCCGGTATCCGACCTTCGAGATACTCTCGACCTCTCTTCCGTCAAGCCTGAAATTACGGCTAGTAAAAGAGGCACACTTTTTCCATAGAAATAAAATTACCTTGCTTGTAGTCAGACATATTCAATTCAGCTGTCGGTATATAGTCGTCGGTTGGCGAAGCCGTCGTAGCGACTGTCGGCTGAGAAGGTTTTGCTGTTGGTCGTTCCGTCGTTGAATTCGAAACTTTTATCGGTTTATCTGAAATGGTTGTTTTTGAAAAACAAAAAACAATTAAATTGGCACATTCTTAGTGTACCTCGTACCCAGCAATAAAAATAATTATTTTCAAAGATTCGCATGATTTTTTTAAGACAAGTGTTCAGATCACCCTAAATGTTTTTTCAAACGTCAAAAACTAACGTTGTTCATTTATCTTCCCAATGTTTATTAATCCGGAGGTGTTTTCCCCCGGGTGTTGACCGTGAAACAAATTACAGAACATCCGCTTATTTTCGAGTTAACATGTCAAAGGACTAATTATCCTGACACTGGTAACGTCCTGAATTAAGTCAGCTCAAATTCGTGTTAGATCGGTAATGGCGAAACGTTATTCTCATCACGGTTGAAATACTTTTTGAACAGAAACTTATTATTTCAATGATACAAGTGAAAGAGAAACGCGCGTTTCCATTCATGCAAACCCTCAGATCTGTCCATAAGATTTCTCAAACGTTATGTCTTATTGAATTGAAAGAAATGAGTAGGTGGTTAAGATCAGGGTGAGTGACTTCTGTTCTGAAAACTATTCTATCGAATGATACCTGTATCTTTCTTAGTCTATTATCGTACCGGTAATTGAGGATTGAGTTGTTGGCCTGACGGTTGGACTACCCTCATTTTTATCAGGCTTGTTTTCTGACGGGGATTGTATCAGTACCCAACCATCGGGCGTGGTGATGGGCGTCCATTCCGTATTCGTTGGTTCTGAATACAATTGAAAATGTTAAAACGTTGGAGATATACCGATTTGAGTAATAGGTGAACGAACGTTGGTAATATATTTGGGTTTGATAATACGAGAATAAAATGAAAAGCTGGATAGCAGTCATTAGGTAGTTACGAAGGCAGCGTATATTCAAGTTCGAGAAGTGAATTAGCCGCACGAATCGTTATTATCGAATTCTAGGAGGAATGAAGAAGAGGTGAAGTGAGGTAAGAGTGACAAATGGAAGGGGATTTACGGTATATGTATAGCATGATGGTAGAAGGAACCGTTACGACGCCCCAGTGCGACGGCATCTCGCCTTGGCTTAACTCAAACTCAACAGGAAAGTCTTGGGTATTCTACATATGCCATTATCCACGTATTCGTAATACGCTCATGTGCGACTTCCTGACCAAGTTATCTCTCTGATCAATAACCTTGATATAAATAATAATAAAAAAGTAAGAAAAAAGCGTATGATGACCAGTTCGAATCAGAAAGTCTTACAGATTCGATCATCCACCTGAACTCGAGTTATTTTTGGACTGAAATTTACCTACTTCGATGAAGCCGTTTCAAGATTCATAATGAGAATCAGCTATGCCGTAACTTCAGGAACTGACTTCAGAACACTCCGATATACATAGAAGTGTCTTCTCCCAACTAGCATTGACTTTTATTAGCTCGCGATACCATAGGAACAATATCGATTCGTAGAATTGCAAAGTGATAAATAACGTACACGTAAATTTCACCAATTAACATACGTACTGTACAGTTAACCCTGTTGTGACTTTGTGAGAGACAGGCAGGTGGAATACTTCTTGTCTTAAATTCGCGTGTTTAACAACTGCACGAAATTTAGCGGCGATTATTTGCTCAACTGTAAATTAGGACTATTTCTGTCCAACAATATATTGAATAGTTTAGCACGTTCCTGACAACGTATATGGATATTGTATACCCAGAAATTCTTTGATCGCTAATTTTAGTAGGCATACGATTAAAAACGAATCTGTGCCTAATGTTTGCGTTTCAAATCGCCCCGGCGATTCACATGAATTAGTTATTAGACCCATAAATGGATAGTAAAACCGCTAAAACCAACGATACATGCGATTTAACTTACCCATGACCTGAATTTTAAATCAAAGTCACAACCCACCTTCAGTCGAAGTAGTAGCAACAACTGGAGACTTAGTAGTCGCATCGTCCGAGTTCGATGTCCAAGTTACCAAACCTGGTGTATAGCTAGTGGATTCAACATTATTTCCATCGAATCCCTCAACTTGATTCGTTGTATCGTCCACAGAATTAACTTCGTTGCTAATGGAAGGTGTGCCCAAAGTCACCGGTATCAAAGTTGTTGGTCTGGGCTGAGTTGAAGTGGTAACAGGTCTTCTGGTTACCACGGTGTCAGCAATAGTGACAGTGGTAGTTGCAGGCGTCGGTTTTCTCACAGGTGCTTCTGTCGTCATCAGAGTTTCATGTATTTGAGGAGTAATCGGCTTTGGCCTGGTCACAACTGGCTTCAGGGTAGTTATTACAGGTCTGCTTGAAACTCCACCAACGTTTGGTGTAGCTGGTGTCGAAGGTTTGGTGATAGGTGTCGGAGGTCGCTTGGTCGTCTGTTTGACAACCGATGATAAGGTTGTCGGCGTTGTCGGCCTTTCTCCTGTAACCGATGGCCGTTGTCCAGTCGAGGAAGGCCTGACTCCACCATGTGGAAGACTGACTGTAGTTGGTATCTTTGTAGGCCGTTGGGTAGTATTTCTATTTCCCGCAACTGTTGAGGGTCTGCTGGTCAAAGTAACGCTTTCTGCAGAAGGCCGTTTGTTTACTGGTGTCGTAGGAGTCGTTGATGTCGTGGTGATTCTTTTGACCGGTACACTCGGTGGTTTTTTCGTAGTCCCTGGCGTGGGCCTTCTGTTGGTCGTTGGTCGCGTTGGCCTGAGTGTCGTCGTCGTTGTTGTAGTCGTTGCATTCCTTGGAGGAAACCGAGTCCCACTGATCGTTGGTCGAGTTGCAGTAGTACCTATGGGATTGGCAGTCGTGTCTCTTATTTTGTTCGTTGTTGCAGTGTTTTGCGAAACCCATGGTTTGGTGACCGGCGATTTGTTGTCCGATGGCTTACTCGTTGGCTTCGTCTCAATTTTCGTGATATTACGATTGATGGTATTCTGAATCGGCTTAACGGTCGGAGTTGGTTTGTTAACGGACGGCGGTGTAGGCCTTCTGGTCGTCGCCGGTACCGTTATCGATATTTTCTCAGGAGATTTCGTCGTCGCCGGAGGAGTCGGTCGCGGAGTAGGCGACGGTTTTGACGGATTATTCTGGACCGTCTGAAAGGTTGACAGTCCCATTGAATCAGTAGTCGACTCTGGAACGGGCCTCGTCGTAAATTTATCCGTTGAATTGACATTTACTCTTACTGGTTTCGTAACCGACGGAGGGATTGCTGTCAGCAATGGTTTTTCGCTAACTTTTACAGGCTTCTGGGTCGTCGAAGGTATCTGTGTTGTTTTAACCACAGCCTCGGTTATCCTGACGGGAGCCTTGGTCGTGATCGAGATTGGCTTGGGGGTTGGTTTCGGCGAGTACTCCGGGATATCGTTGGTTTCTATGGATCCATGATTGGTAAAAAAGGGTTTCACGGGTTCGTTATCAATGCTATTATCGTGAGGGAAGATATCGGGTTCTCCGTCGATTTTGCAGCAGCTTCCGAAGTAGAAACGATCGATGCAAGTTCCCAAATGAGTACCATTGGCCTTGACACACGTGAAGGCGAACATGCACACGCCAGTCGCTCCAGTCCTTCTCGAAACGCATGGTAAATGTCTGATGTTCCTTCCCGTACCTGTAATCACAAGAATTCCATGATCACATTGATCTACATAGACCAGCGACTAACCACATTCTTGTGAATATACATTTTTATAAAGCTGGAGCCCGATATCACGTTACTTGGAACTCAACACGGTCAAGACAACTTGGTGGTTGGCCTGGCTTATTGACTTCCGCGATTCGCGCACAACCCACGCCTAACTGTGCATTTATATGCGCAATGGCCCCCTTAGTATGCAATCGACTTCCCAGCAAGCGATCCAACGCGTTCCAGGTCACTTATTCTGAAGTCTCTGGGTGGACGTCACGGTTCTCACTTGCTCGGTAAAGGTGTATAATTAAATGCTGATCAAGATTTAGGAAATTCCAATGGATGAGATGAGTTTTTTCCGGAGGTATCATTCGTCTTCGACTGGTTTGAGACGGTGATAAACCATTCACGAAGCATATTACGTTCGCAGAATAATTCTTCTTCGGAAAAGTTACGTTTTTAAATAAAAGACCTTGACCCGAACGCCGTTGTGGGAAGCGGTCACGCGAACACATCAAAAATTCTGGTAATGTCCAACGCGTAACCACAGACCGAATTGGTGTCAGCAAAGGCAAATAGGTATCGAGGTACCGTTACCTTTGAATGTGTGAGTTTGTTACTCGACCAAAAGTGGGTCACAGTCATCGCCTAACGCGTAGCGTTTCTGGTATTTCTTATTTTTTATTTCAATCTTACTGCATTCCTCTTCATCCACCGCATAGAACCTTCCCAACTGCAGCGGGACCGAGATGAGATGGAGGGGTCAGGATGAAAAGAGATATAAAACCCAAAGCCGTAAGAAACGCATCCTATCCCCGGCACAAGCCCCATGCCTACCTGCCAGATGCCATTATATACCTGTAGCCGTTACGATTTGGTATTTACTCATTATTTCCTATTCTATTACACAGTTTGAAGAAACGAGCTTTAAACTGCACCAATAAAACTCGAATTTTTAAGAAGTCGAACGCAGAGTCGCCTTCCTTTCATAGGTCTGACTAACAATAAGTATATGACTCAGACGTATTTTCCTGTTATCCTTTTTCTACATAATTGAGGTAAACTGAAACCTATAACTTTATGTTCTTCTACGAATAACGAAGATGATCTTTCTCTCGAATTGGTCATCAATTCTGTGATTCGCGGTGCATTAATAGCTACGAATTCGTACGAACAGACGTAAACCTCAAATTGGCAGCCACTTTTTCGACGATCTGAAGAGATCTCAGCTCGGCCTTAACATTGGCCATACGAACGAAGGTGAGCCAGGCAAGTGAATGGCAGCTTATATCAGCTCGCTGGTTGTGTAACCACGTCTTATATACTGCCCTGAAGGCTTTGCCGAAGAACATAAGCGCGCCTTAACCAATCGCGTTATTTATTTATTCTCCTTTTTTATTTTACGTACACGTTTCTCATTCCGGTATGCCGCTCTGATGTAACCTTTACCGCAAGCAGGGTATCGGTCAATGTCTTCTGGCCTCTAGTCTGGCCGATATCCACCTCCGAACGGGGGTCTAGATCGAAGGAGTACAACCGTTCTAAAAAAGGGCCAATTCCTTCCGGCCTAGTTTAAATTTGTCAAAGTGCAAGGTCAGTAGAACGCGTCGTTGATCAAGTTTGGCGAGTGTCCCAAAAATCCTGTCCGCATGGAATTAGAATGTGTGTCGGCGGAAGTGCGAGTAAGAAAACGTGACTCAGTGCAATATGAAAGAAAGTAGTGACGTCAAATACACAGTAATATCATATGAGCCCAAAGTTGACTCTTTATTCCTGCACGTAGGTTTAAAATCAAAAATGTAAAGCCTAAGGCGATACATTCACCGAGAAAGTGAGACGAATCGATCCACGTATTTTACATCCGGAATAAATTCGGCAGGATGATCCGCCCGGCTTGGTACTCCTTTGAAAAATTCGTTTTGTACCTAGATACGTATGTGTAATGGAATGCACCTAGTGACCTACTTCAAGTACTGACCGGTCCGCCCACGTTACTGGGCTGACCGCAGGTAGGGTCAATGCCAACCACCCATCCTAGGCAACCGTTCCGTTAGATGGCATCGTAACATCCCAACGATTTGTTATAGAACCAAGAAATGTATCGCATCCTGTGTATAAGTATAGTGGTTAACATAGTCGTTCTAGATCAACGAGAAGCCTCCCTTTTCCCTTTTTTTATGTATAATTATTCCGTCTCAAAATTTTACGCTATGAGCGGCGCACTGTTTACCTAAAAACGCTGAAAACTTTCAGTTTTATGTTAAACCATTAGGTGATCGATTTGTCACAAATCAATAAACGTATTCCGAAGATTTGTATAAAATTTAACGATCAATCAACCACGTGTGTATCGTCGATGAATTGTGATCCTAAAATCGATGGATCTTTTTTTCTTTGCGAAATATATTTCTAGGCCACTGTGTGATCTGCGTGTAGACGTAGGTGTATTCCATGAAGCCAAGTAGCGATTTTGCACATCTGATTTCCGATGACTAAGCCTCGGAACTTCGCGAGTAACGGTTGTAAATTCGGTTCGGTATTTCGTCAATGTTTTGTGAATAGGTGCCAGAAAATTTGTGGGTGTGACTCCCGGCTTGGGACAGCTGATGTCAAGGTAGTTTTAAACCCGTGTGGGTCCTGTGGCCCAAAAGTAGGCCACATGACTGAGGGAACAGGAGTTCCAAGAACGCGTCTGTGTCCAACCGGTTGGAATTTCGGCTCGAATAACATCGTACTTAATAGGTGTATATTTTTATGGCCTACGCTTACCTCCAGGAAGAAATTGTGGCATGTATACCGGACTCGCCAAAACCAGGATTAAAACGTTGCACAATACCAGAAGTATACTTCGAAATCTAGTGACCTCCGTCATCTGAAACAAGACAAAATAAGTAAAATTAAATCGAGGAATTTATTGGTCTCTTTTCATGGCGATTAAGCCATACTAATAAGGACGAAATAACGGTCCAAATATTTGAGACAGGGATCGATTCTTCAGCGTTTGATTTTCATTCAAAAAATCAAGAGTTTGAAAAATGCGGGTATTGAATATTCAAAGAATGTGTGAGCGATGTTGATCGACGTCTTTATCGGCTATTCTGCATGAAGATGTCAGATTGAATTGAACAGGATTTCAATAGCAGGAATAATTGGCGTCTATTCATGAAGTTAAACTTCTTAGGCTGCTTCTTTACATGACAAATGAAAAAGTCAATCTGGGTCACAGAATCCTATGGTCCGGAAGTGAAAGTAATTTTCTACCCGAGAGTCACACCGGGATATTTGCTATTCATAGGTAAATAATCTTTGCGGTTTTATTATTCGCGAGAAAAAACTTCGCTCGACGTGTTCATCCTACTCCTTCGATCTTATCGCACCGAATTGTACTTCTACTTCCACGTACATCCGTGGCAATGAGAACGTTCTCACAGCTTATGTTAGTACGAGAAGGGTCATCTACCTTTAATGCAAATTGCGATAATCACGTTTGTTCAACTAGCAGTCAAAGCCCGTCTTCTATCTCGCGTGAATTTCTCCACGTCCAACGTACACGTACATGAAAAGAAATCGAAATTAAAGACCCTGTGAGCACCGCCGATGTCTTCTTTTACAATTTTCCAGCGAGTCTAGGTACTCTCGGTCTCTCATTTTTATATTCGAAGTACTTCTGCCCAAACAGAGCCGCGAGGTCACCAACCTACGGGGTCGAGCCCGGGCTCAGGAAACGCGTAAGTTTTGTAAAGATTTCCGGTTATAAGCCACGCCAAGAAATTCTGTCGTGCAAGAAGTCGTTACTTGCCAGGGCCAGGTTTATAGATACCTCTACCCAATCCAGAAACGATTTCGAGGCGTCTGTCGAACGATTAGGAAGCAATACGATCGAGGGTTAATGGCTCTAGGCTATGCACGAAGAAGTACTAACCAGCTTCAAACTCATACAATAGATACTCGGATCTCGAATGATTCTGAGGTGTCGAGAACGCTGTGTTCATGGACCGCAGTAATTACACGACGATACAGTAACTAATATAGACAGAGAATTTTTCAGCTGGCATGAAGAGGCGATCCTAGTCGGTTGGAAGATTACAAAAAGTGTTACAGTTATCCAGAAAGTCTCAGAGTCGAGAGATACTATGATTTGACTGGTAGAGTTGATTCGCTTTTGAGATATTCCAGTTCGAGCAATAAAACACTCACCAAGACAAAGAATGAACTCGGCTCGTCGTCCTTCGGAGCATATTTTACTCACATCTTAAGTGCGCTCGAAATTCTACTTGTAAGATTGCGGATCGCATTGCTCTACTGTACCTCGCCAAACATGCGATCTTCCAGCACACAGATTCATAAATCGACTCGATCCAAGTCGGAGGTTCACAATCTAATCGCTCTTTCCGAACGGCACATAACTAACACTGATCTTCCGTTATATCGGATGGTTTTTTACCGCATAGGCGAAGGTAGGTTGTACCACGAAACGTATAGTGGTCTAAGATAGTGAATATGCAGCAGCGATAAGCGACTCTCTGTTTTTAGTCACGTATATGATCCAACGAAAAGGTCACTGTGATTGTGAAAAGTCAGGATCACGTTTCTGTCTCTGTTTTTCCTCAGACTACAGTCAACAGTCGAAAAGTACTGTTAGGATTTGAGAAAAAAAAATTCATGTCCGTATGGCAGACGACGATATCAAGAGCTTGAAACACTTTTGAATGATAGATTCTGATCGAGAATTTGACACCTAGAGTCGATCGTTTTTCATCTAGCGCAAGACAGGCTTGAGAAGTTGAATCATTCGGGGGAAAAAATAGGTAAGAAGTATCTCGACAGGAATTGGATGGACCGGCAGTAATATCAATTGAGAAAGTCTAGATCCTCATTAAAAACACTTTATTGGACGTTCAATTATTCAGGGTCGATTTCTTCCGGCTATCGCGCATCTAATGGGAACAACCTTCAAAGTTGTAGAGCTCCCGATGAAATTCTAGATTATTTCATCGACGAAGATAAAGATTTGAGTAACAGTATTTTCAGAAACGTAACGTGGTTTGAAATCACGCGAAGGAATATGGATTTGTGAAAGTCGAATTGATTGCGGTTGAATGTACCGCTATCCATACAACCGACATACGGGCGACCAAACAGCATGAGCCACGCTTCGGTGAACACAACTTCGATGCTCTTCTGACACACTAATTTTACAAGATCAGGAAAATCGCTGATCCCACGATCCGAACAGGTTTTTAAACGACTCTCCGATTTTTTTGAACTTTATTCCGATCAGCTGTTGTCCGATCGATGACAGACATATGCGCACGACTCGCAATTTATCAGTCCAGGGTAGTAAATTAGATTCTTATGCAAAAATTGAACAAGTCTAGGAATAGGGGTGATAGCAAAGGGAGAAAGTATCGCTACATGTTTAGTCCTTACCTTATATGATGTAAACAGCACTGCTGCTCAAGTTCGATTAGAATTCAACGTCGTTAAAAATTCTATAAGCCTGCGATCAGTTCTTGTCCTTCGACATATCGCAGGATAATTGGCAAGCTGATTTTAGATCACGTAAGTTTCACACACACATCCTCGTCGATCCGATCACCGATCTCAACCTCTGTTCTCGATAGAGTTAAGGACCAGTCGATTTATACGTGAGATGAATCGACAATAAATTGAATAAAAAACGTTCTAATCAGTCCAATATAATTGCGTTTCGAATCAGTCCCACCTTCTTCCTTCACGTATTTCTAATCCCGGTAAATGACTGGCATATTTCAACACGTGGCAAATGGTCAATTGCCGTATAATACAGATACAGATGGTGACTCCGTCTTGCTCTCTTATCGTGTCGAATAATTTCCCTAAATTATCGAACTGGCAAAATTTTACCACGGGAAAGCTCAGGTCATGTTCTCCGGATTATGAGACGATGATTTTTGCGCAGGTATGCAAAGTGCAGGTAGTGATTACGAAGGAGTCGCGGTGTAACTATGGGTAGACAGTCGTCGGCGCCTCTTTCAGACTGAATCGCACCTTGCTGCTCCGTAGCGACGTCCTTCGAAGACGGGGAGCCACTTCTGAAAACCCGCTACGGCCTTTGCGTCCGATCGTATAGCCCCCCTAGGCACCGGGCTCACTGCTCGCAAACCAACTAGTGTGCAACATGAGACCAGGGCTATCCCAAGGCGGGTTTAATGCCTTGTACTGTTCCGTGGACTCTAGCAGTTGACGGGGTAGTGGCAATGACCGTTCTCTGGGTCCCCACTTCCACAACCACAACCACGTCGTCGTCCGGGACTTGCTCTGTCTGACGCTCTGTATTTTCTATACTCGCGAGTAAGAAACTTGCTAGTGTAAATTCAAATGAGAGAAAAATAGTAAAAAAGAGAGCGAGAGAGAGAGAGAGAGAGGTGAAGAACGTCGAGCGGAAGGGAGGAAAAGAAAGAAATAGATTAGAATAGTCCGGTGATAATTCGTAGGTCAAATTTTCATCGCGTTCTCAAAGCTCCGATTGCTCAACAAGATGAGTTTCGAACACTTTGCATTGCGTTAGTGCACCATCGAGAATCACTCTTCAGAACCTTGCCTCATCCTTTGTATAGGTAGAATTTTCAGGCTCCTCGAACGTGGAACGATTTCGTATGAATCCGCTGATCGATTTGAATCCTCGCTTCATCTAACAGCGATGTTAAATTCGCTGTCATTGAATGCAACCCAAATGTAAAAAATGGCCAACATTAGGTGTCACAGTGTCATATATTACATCGATGACTTTAGAATCAAGGAATCGGATGTAATGACAGTGTGACATAGTACAAGCGTCTGAGACATTCAAGTCTGATGAGAAATCGATCAGCGGTTTTGGCAAACACTCCCGATGGAATATAGATGAAAATGCACCGTGACGTTGCCTTTTTTGATGGAGATGAAATTTTCATTTGAGAGCAGTTTAAATTTAGAGTTATGTAGCTGTATCCCTCGCTGATTACGTGAGGAGCATGTATTTCAGGGTTCATAGTGTGAGGAGCACGTATCAAGCGTGAAACTGTACAAAAAGCTGACTTTGCGAAGGTAACTGCAGTAGCAACGGTAGTTGAAATATAAAATTCAGGAATTTTTTGAGACGACAAATTACCAGGTAAAAGGTGAATCCTGATAAAGCCGACGAACGCGGTGCTCTTCGTATGGCTTTCACACCTTCGGCAGGTAAGCCAATCTCCAGGTGAACAGTTACCTTCCGGATCAACATAGTCTGTTACCGGCTCGTAACACGTATTCTAATCTACAGCCAGGTGGACAGGAAAACGGAAGACCTTTTCATTCCTCGGCATCGTTGGTGGAGCAAATTAGTGATTTTTCCAGTCTCTGTATCAATGAAAGCCCAATTTTTCCCTTTCATTTCGCCCGCATGCACTTTTTGCGTGCAATACCCCTCTCCTTCAATTTTTGTAAGCCAAATCGTGTTCCACAGTCAGGTATCCACATAAGCCAGAAAAATAATCGTAATTCCTTTGGAAACCTATGGCCCCACTAGCTCGAATATAACATTGATAAAAATGAGTGAAAATTTGATTTCACAGATATTGAACATTTCCGAAAGAAAAATCAAAGAGCAAAAACATCCGTCGCATGTCCCCATATACTACGGGGTTGTTGAAAAATTTTGGAAATTCATAGTTCTCAATGATAAACTACGGTACAGTTCCTGGGGTTCGTCAATTAGATATTTATTTCGTCGTACGTCCTTATATGTTTCGTTAAACGTATTCACCCTGCCTTAACAACGACCACCCCATACTGTATGATCGATAAAAAATATAATAATAAATTAATCGAGGGTTAACCGTTTGCTCGTGTTTGACAACCGATTAGTTCTCAATTAAAAAGTCCTCCCTCTCACCCCGATACCCACCCGATTGCTCGAGTGCTGGGCAAACGAAGTAAACCTACCTATCTACACGACAGACAACAGAGATAATGGCGTCCGACATATGCTCTGGCCTGGTCACCCTGTCCACCACCCACTCGGTATAGAAACGAGAGGATCAACCAATCAACATACTCGCGTTAAGCTCGTGGCTGTTGCAATAAATTCCATAATTAAATCAACCGAGGGATGTATTCGTTTCTCCCTGGATTACAAAGAGGTATAGCTATCTAGAGTCGGAAGGAAAAAGTTAGAGATTTATAGTTCGATGTATGAAGGATCTACGTGGAATCATAGATTATCGTTTTATCTTATTTCTAAGCTTTTAACCTTGCCATAGAACACTGTACTTTGATAACTTGAACTTGGCCGTTGAATTGAAAGCATTGATACAAGTTAGGTATACGTAGGTGTAGATGTACACCTACACACTATCAGACGTTGAGCTGACCGGTGATAAATTCGGTTGGTGATAACGAACCGCAATAATGTTATAAAATAAAATGAAGTAAGTAATTAACCGCTTTTATCATGATTCACCTGCAAGCAAAGGATTACTAGGGTTATTGTTTCTGAAAATATCCAAACCTAACATATGGCTCGACTTCGCGAACGATTACAGAGATACGAATGTCCGATTTTTAAAATAGAATAAAGACAAACGCGAATAAGAGCCTTAATTATCGATTGAATTATAGTTAATACGTTAACTGGATAGAATTAACGGCAAAAATTGATTCGGCAAGACAGTATACATATATCAACTGAAAATTTGGCAAAAAACACTAATCATTCGGGACGCAATATCACAAGTTTTGGCAATATGACCTCGTATAAGTGGTCGATGGCCGATGGTCTTACCCTCCGAGGGAATGGATTCACTCCATGGGGGGTCTTCTTATTACTAAACGAAGACCAGCCCCAGGGTTCGCACCCTGAACAAGGTTGTGAACGATTCCGAAGAGATTCTGAGGCAAAGCAAAGTGTCCTTTATTCACAGCCGTAAATTCGCTGGTCCTTATTTCCAGTAAGAAAGTTTTTACCTGGTATCATTTCACAGGATTTTCGGAACGGAAATCCTAAGGGATTATTACGTCGAGTAGTCACATCGATAATTTTGTAATCGCAGTCGAATCGCGAACTTGATTAAATAAATTCCGAACTATGAAAGAGTTTTCGAGAATTGGGAACAAGAAAGGAGATCTGATTCGAGATGAGATAATCGACTGAATCAAACCTCAATAGAAGTAACGCAAAAATCAAAGTTCTTCGTATCCCTCGACGAGGTTTATTACTACTGATATAAATTTCCCATCACTTGATTCGAAATCACTGATTATCTTCTGGGTGAAAATATAAGCAATTTTTTTTTAAATCGTATAAGACTACCAGCCCTGACTATTCCCAAACAAAATTCAATTTTGGTATCGCACTCAAAAAAATCTAAAGACACATTCAAAGAGCGAATATAGTATATGTCTATTAGGGTGGTCCTTAATTTGATCATTTTCGAATTTCAATGCTCCCATGGGCCAGGACGTCTCCAAATATACACAAGAAAAAATGTAGCCAAACTCCAGGTTTCTATCTGAATTTTAAGTACCGTCCCAAAGTCTTCGAATTTTCCCGTTCGAGGAAAACCACGACTTGTGACATTTCGCGGTTAATTGTTTTTCTTCCTATTGCAGTAAAGCTCCGAAAAATGTCAAACTCGGTACACTCCTTACCAACAGTAGTGGGTGTTCCATGAAAATCCGACAGATTTCCAACGAAACAATTTTCGAAGGTACAGCGCACCGAAAGAAAATTTCTCATCTCCAAATTGTGACGAATAAAATTTTGTCGTTGAAAATCTGTACATTTTTCACGGATACCTACTACTATAGGTAAGGAGTGTGCAGAGTTTCAGATTATTCGAAGCTATAATGCGATGGGAAATGAAAAATAACCCCGAAGTACTAAAAATCGTGTTTTATTCAAATGGGAAAGTTCAGAAGCTTTAGAGCAATACTTAAAATTGAGGTAGGAACCTAAGGATTTTACTACATTTTTCTGCATATATTTGAAGACGTTCTGGTCCATGGAGGATTGAAATTCGGAAATCAGCGAATCAAGGACCACCCTAACGTGTATAGGGTTCTATGAAATAACCAGTAGACTGAAGTTTCTCGGATACCGTAGTGAAAACACGGTACTAAAGCTGTACCCACGTTACTCCTGCATATTAATAAGATTCAACGAGTTAACGGACGCTCGTTTGATGCCAGCATAGAGCTCAGCGTGCGCGATTAATAATCCCATATGACAGACCTCATTCAAGGCTAAATCGAAAATTTATTATTATACTATGTGGAAGTAGAAGCTGTCATTTTTGTCACACAGAGAATTGATTAAGATATCATCTAATAGCTTACCGCATCGCTTCTAAAGGCGAACTCATCTCTTTCAAATTCTGTACATTCGATGCAAATTTTTTTGCAAATTTATTAGCAAAATAGATCTTTAACAACTCTATTTGAAAAATTCTGAGTCACTGCAAGAGTCAGACTGGAATGAATTTCACCTGGAATAAGATAAAAACGTAAAATGGATATTTGAGTAATAATCGCATTTCATTAGTATTAACAATTGAGTCGAATTAAATACGAGAGTGAATGAAATGCTTGAACTTTCGCATATTTCCAATACGGCTAGAAATATTTCTTGGCTACCTAGGCCATTGTGTGACTCCACCGTTCCCGAGTCCACAGGCGTATTACTGCTATTGTGCTAAAACGGAGTACGAAAGGGTATATTGGTGTAATACAGAGATTATTTAAATTGGGGTAGAAAAGTTTTTGCCCAGAATATTGAATTCCGATATTACCATGCAAAACATGAATGATCTGGTTATATAACGTCAGGGAAAACAGTTTCTTAATCTATAGAGAAACGGACGAGATTTTAAGACATAGCTAAAAGCGTTTACCCACCCTTACTTTAACGAAGATTAGATACAATTTGATAAACTCTGCCAGCCATTAATACATACATTTCTACAGATACTTATTATGGAGTTAATTTTTCAAAGAGAAATACGAGAGAGATAAAACGTCTGATTATTAATCTCATAATAATTCAACAGTCTCCAGCTACTCATGTATCTTTAATGAACCCTCAAGATGTGGACATCCTTTGAGATTTCTTGGACTTTATTGCAAGATACGTCCTACGATTCCTACAATCTTTTCATAAAATATAAGAATGTTATGAGACTAATTCCTCCATGAGCAATTTTTCGATATCAACGATCTATATTCTGATCAGTTTGTGCCAAAACTTATACCAAAGCTCTTTCTCGAGTAGTTGACAAAAAGCGTGACATATCTCTTTGACCAGGTCCTAAAAGGACCAAGTGCAAAGGGCAAGAGATAAAGGACATCCAGCAGGGATGTAATGGAGAGAGAAGGGGTCCGATGAACGCGTGCCACAGTTTATAGACGATCTTTGATTGGCGGGCTCCAGGGGATGGATTCGATTTGATTGGTCTGCGCAGACAGGGGTTGCGTATATGAGCGCAAGTATATATGGGGAGATCCCGCCACAATCGGTCTCAAGCTCACCTACAACCGTGACATCAGCAACAGGGGAGTTTGCAAGCACGGATCAACTTTTCGACTTCTGGAATTTTGCTAAAACAGATTAGAAAGTCGATCGGAATCGGGCATCCACTTAAGGCTATCTGAAAATTTCTCGTGAACCTGTGAACCAGTGAATCTCGACACTACACTGGTGAGTAACCGGTGAAACATAGTCGTCTGTATGGGGTCTTCGCTAAATAAACTGATCAGGGACCAGTCGATATTCCTGTACAAAAAAAAAAATTATGTCCACCAAATTTCACTGAACAAAATTAGATTCTGTAACTCCAGAGTAATTTCGATTTTCGTTTCAAATAAAAATCCGAGGTTTCTACGGTCGCAGATTTTGTCAATTTGTCGCCAATAATCAGGTTGATCGCTTTATTCTCTATTCTTTTCATTTGCCTGCAAGTTTGGTTTGACGGTGATTTCTATGACGGTTGGAAATATTGTATAGATTCTAAGATATTATGAATTCAATTCCGAAGTTCGTATTCTGTCAAATTTTGATGTACCCACTTTTGACTCGTAACAAATAAACTGCCTCGAAAGTTACCGGCGAAAAATATCTGACATTGAATTATTCAGTAGCGAAAAGAACTCAATGAAACTTCCTGAGCTAAATAAAGTGTTATTTGTTATACAACAAATAAGTTCAACCACGTCTCACCAGGGATTACCCGCGATAGAAAAAACGAAAAATAAATTTCAACGACATTAGAACGGCACTCTTACTTTTTAACTATCGTAACTCGTTATATGCGTAACCGTTTGCCTCCTGCATAATATCTCCCAAGTATAGAAGGTAAATTGAAAAATGAAACCTTGATGATATCCTCGAAATTTTTCCTTGGATGGGTAGTCACTGTAATCGCATGCATTAAAGTCTTAACTCCCTTTACATAATAAATCAGATTGCTCAGTATTTCGATGCCCTGCGGGGTTCTCGGCATAGCCGTAGGTAGGTGCCTACCGCGCTTTTGTAAAACGATATAAAAATTAATGAAATTCGAAAAAGGAATAGCTTTTCTAACAGTATAAATGCCCAAGACTACTTCAAACGCTGTTTATATCATAAGGAATAGTATACAAAAGCCACTTGTCCTCGAAATCACTACCTGTTGCTCGTATCTCTCCGTTTAAGCATCCGCTGCAGCTTTGCAAACCGCGATATTCCTTCGAATCTGAAGGAAGAGAGGTATTTGAACTTTTGATCTATTTCTCAATCTATCAATGTACGATAAGCTATAAATTATTTAGAGTCAATATATGGTGGGTTTCCTAATTCAGATATCATAAAATCGCCAGGGTTTCACGATGACGCAAATTTACGTAATTGAGGCATTGTACCATCTCTCATGATAAATTCGTTGTTATCTCCTTGTCACTGGCTTAGCTTTTATAATCACTGCTATTTCCTTACTTACGTGAACAAATAAGTATATATTACATCTCTCTGTGTATTTATTTCTGTAATTATGAGACTCGTATCGCATGGAATATTTGTCGTCGACACGGACACAGAGGTCTTCTTCAATGCTAGTTGTTACTGCTACTGTACCTCTAGCTCAATCCTTATTCAAAAAAATTTTTGTACCTACGTCATTCATTTCCCGGACTTGTTTTGTTGCCAATCTAGTTAGTTGGCAGAATTTTGCAGTCAGAGTACGGAAGCTTTGGCTTTCCAATTCTCTGAAGTTGTACAAATTGTACGGATTGCTATTTAAACGAAATCCGTGTACGCGATAGTGAATTATATATTTTTTCAATTCTTGGATTTCATTTGCCTGAATTTTACTACGAGAACGATATTTATTTAAAGAAATGGGATTTTCCGTAGTTTCCTATTGCATCACTTTCCGTGTTACCATAGAAAGTCGAACTAGGTGCTGGTCTTTTGTGATAACTATGTTCTTTCTTCAAGTTTTTTCTCAATGCCGTGGTTACGAAATGTTAGGGAATAAGGGAAACTATATTGACGTAAGAAACTAGAAGAAACACAGGTAAAATCTTAAAGCCACGTGAGTAAAGTGTCTCGTGTTTGCAATCTGCGTTTACATTTATGACAACAGATTTCCACTCAACTTATCTTTCGCAACGTTTGAATTTGATCTATGCTCTAATCTTTTCGTATACACCTGTTTACAGCCTGATACTCGGAATAACGGAACAGTTTACCAGTGGAAACGTTTACCTCAAAAACTCCAGAAAATTGTCTGATAAACTCCGTTCAAATCATGTTTACAGATTTTTTAGATAAATTAAACAAATTCCGAGAAACTGAAATTTTCATCAGATAATCTTTACCGCTTTTTCCTCAAAGATACTTTGAAAAATCGTTCTTTGTAAGATGCCCTAAATTCTGGCCAATTTCCTTAAACAAGTTGAAATTGATGAACTAACTTCCGCTCAAATCTCCTTCGATACTCTAAAAATATTTCTGATTGCTTTTCATTTGTAAATTAAAATATTTCCACCCACAGGGTTAAAGCTTTATGACATTAATTGATGAATTTATAACCAGTAGTATTCGCGATTAGAAAATAAAATCTCGCATAGTAGGTAAAGGTGTTGGCCAACCTACACTGCACCAATTGAAAAATCTTTCATTTTAGCCAGCTGGAGCTATAACCACCGTTACAAGGCTGAGATGGTCAATTCAGCATTTAGTTTCACACTATACCCATCTTAATCTTTTTTTATAGTACTTTCATGTACATGTATATGTTACAAATGTCTTTGTATGCATGAATATACAAGATATAAACTGAAACATGTGTCGAACAAGGACGATAGTATTAGCCGATCGTAAAGACAAATTAATTACTTTCCTTGCGGGTGTATACGTGTAAAAATCTCAGCTCTATACGGGGTTACACAGTGATCGCTTTGAGGTAGAAACCTGGGACGGGGGGTTGTAGATAGGAACCTTTTGTAATGCAATGTCAAGGTTGTGTAGGCGTAAACCGGAATTGTTGAATAAAATATACCGGGGATCCCGGGTTCGGGATCCTTTGGCAAATTTGGCAAATTCACAATGATACCTGTACTCTGTCATTCGGTTTGACATCACAAGAATCGAGTTGGTCTAAACATTCTTGTAATTTGAACAAAAGTGAAATTAGGGGTTCTAATTTCAGAGAAGCGTTGACAACGGTCTCCTCTCAAAAGGGAGTATCCGACATCAGATGACTAGGTACAAAAAAAAAAAAGAAAAAATTATTACACTGATCACATGCAGGTTTGATAATCGGAGAATTGTAGGATTTCGTTTTTCTCTGAGCTTTTCGGACAGTTGTTCCCTTTACGAATATTTGATTATTTAGGTATTTTTAGAGGACGAATACCGTGCCACTCTTTGCGCAAAAGGTGTGACAATTTTAATCCGAGTAAAGTGTAGAATAATAAATTATCTGCTCCGAAATTTAGAGTTGTTCGATCGGTTCGAAAATCGGCGATATTTTCGCCCTCCGTATGTAGGCCGTGTAGCGAGAAACTGAAATATTGAAGTACAATCACTGGAAATGTAGCCTTCATTATTGAAATACTCTGATTTTTCCATCTTCACACATTCCCATCTACGTAAAATTTCGAAAATAAATTCGCCCACTTCTCTACTCCGATATCTCGCCTTTTGAATCTCCGCTCGCTGATAATCTCTTGAGCTACACGAGACGGGTTCGTGAGAACTTATGGTATTACTGGTATATAAGGGGCCGGTTGTAGTTTCGAATTTGAAAAATCCTGAACGGTTAAAATTCCAAAATCGAATATTCTCGACTCACAGTTTTTAGAAAGGGTATTTTCCCAAAAGTCCACATAGCTGATTTTATAAATTTTCGAACGAAGAACACCGGAGGTTCAAAATTCCGAAAGCTAAAGATCCGGAGAGCCGAACCTCCGAAACTTAAAATTCACGCATGTATTCATTCAGTGTTTGATAACTCGGGCTGTATTGATCGTATTGAAACCAATAAGGGGTCAAATTAATCGTCTTGAGATATGCTTTTTGGAAAAAAAGTTTCAAAATTCTATGTCATTTATTACGTCATGAAGATATCGATTGAAGCGGATAAAATAGGTTTCCGTAAAGAGAATCTCGATTAGAATGAACTATTTTTTGTCTTCGCATCCTGAGAAAGGGACCGACATTTTCGGATTCTTAACTTTCGGGAGTTTGGAATTTCGGAATATGGAACTTCTAAACTTCAACGTTTCTGAAAATTCGAAATTGTCTGAAACGAATTCGAAATATCGACCGTTCGGTGTTTCCGAAATTCAGAACTTCAACCCGGCTCCGTATACAAATCACTATCTACTCGCGCTTTCCAGAGGGTTTATGCGACATAGCTATGAAAGTCGCGTTGTCATTTGCAAGCAAAGCCAAAACTATTTCCATAAGCATATCAGCAACTAACTAACCACCTCAGTTTTAATCATCACGATGGTGACTATGAAAATTATAATATATGATGGTTAACGGTTGAATGGCTCAAACTATATTCTATAATCTCGCGGTATATCAAAAATCAATAATTTATAGACCCGCAGCATCCAGCTCTAACTTATAGAGCTAATCCTAGCCGAGAAACTTGCCTTCATCGACGTTATAGATGTAGCGAATCTGAAGTTTGAACCTAACATATCGTTCATGGGATAACGTATCTATCATATGGTTATACGTGATTTAGATATCACGTAAGATAAATGTGCGTGTACAGGCGGATATTATCAGACACGGAGAATCTTTGCGGCATTAAAAGTTATACCCGCCATATAGACTATTCGCCGGAAAGTTGGTTCCGTTGATCGCAGATTTAGATAAGCCTATAGGCAAGTATGCTGGAATCTTCTCATAAAATCTGGTCGCGATTGTTCTGGCATCTCGAACTGTTCATTTTAACATGCCCGAGGCTTCATCTTCAACACTACGTCGAACATATTTCTAACTTCGATTGTCCAAAGGGTAGATACTGTTTATTTAATGTCAAGACAGGCAACGAATCCTCAGTCGCACAATTTTTCAAATATGTAAGTATATCGAATGATTTTTAATCCACGAACCAGACTAGTTTGAACCAGACAATTTTTCTACGCAGAACTAGCGTAATATCAAACACAGCTAATTACTGATAAGAGAATTGATCGATACTACGACGTGCATCGTATGAAATACGTATTAAATTTAATCCTTGTTCTGAGTCTGGTCGGCTTATCCATTTGTTTGATTCAATATTAATCGGGAACTCCGAAAAAATAAAGAGAAAGGGAATATGAAATTTTTTAAAAATCGGATTACAAACTGCTATGAAATACCTTTGATCGGTTATTGCTCACCTCACAGCTTTAGATATAATATAGGGTTCGTTTTATAGTCTCATTGATATAAAGAAAGAGATGAGAGTTTTTTGGAAAAATATGGAAACGGAAGGAAAGAGAATGAAAAATAAAAAGTGGAAGGGAATAATAGGCTTCTGAACACTCTACTGATATATCTCGTCCTTAGCATGGCTTATTTTAGCATCTGTTTCGTCTATTGTTTCCAGCAAAGTAATCTTCCTCTTTGCGACTCATCGATATTATGGATGAGCCCGAAATAGGAGTTGCGGAAATATTCTGCAGTGTTTGTATCACTGACGTTGGCAATCGCAATTGCATCGTCTAGCAAAGACAATGGATCTCGCGTGCATCAATGAACTGTTATTGCCCTAGTCATAATTTTTGGGTATTTTTATAGTCTGACAAAGGATATCAGCAGCTGAGATATTTATTTATCAGTGAGCTATTTCCCTACCGATAATATTCATTATCTTATTAATTAAGTACCCACCTACCGGAAAGTCCCGCGGGATAATTATCAGATCGCCCCGCCGCGGTAATCGCGGAATAAACGAAATAAAAAACGAAAATAAAAAAAATAAAAAATTAAGAATGTGAGTTCTTTGAATTAACGGGGTCGCCGTACACAAGTAAAACCCATAATGACTCGCGAGCTACGCAAAATCAATCTATAGAGAAAAGGAAATATGCCTCGCGAAATATAAATCGCTATGGTAAATTAATTCTGTTTTATTTTTGGACACAAAAGGGCGACGAGGGGTGTGTATTCAGATCGGGTGGTTTTAACTCAATTAATCCATCCGATTAATGGCAAATCGCGCAGGTAATTTAGTTGATGGTTTAGCTGTCAATGACAAACAAATTTATGAATCACGTATCACAAATAAAATAATAATTCAACGTCTTTGCGAATAAAAAATTACCTCCGATGGAGGAAACTAAGCTTCTGCAATCCATTTATTTTTGGCCGAAAGAATTTTAGACCGTTTTTTAATTCGCGCTAGGCTATTCTACCATTACGACTTGTTAGTCTCGGAGAACCGCGAAATCCACCCTCGCGTTACGACGATAATGAATAATTATTCTTAAGGTAATCAGCCGCGTCTAATTCGGCTAATTACAACGAGTGCATTGCTCGGTTTCCTCAGTGTCCAAATTTTGCTCATTTTCTACAACCTCACGACGTATAGTTCAATGAATCTTGGTCAAACTCTTGAGAGATAAGATATCTACACTTGCTATTCGTGTCTGTTCCTCGGCTAATTGATTCTAAATAGCGTGATGTCAGCGACAGTTAGTAGATCTCGAAAAAGAATTCGTGTATCGTTTTATCTTCAAATCTCAGATCGTGAAAACCGAGACGTAACTGTGTAGTTACAGCTATCATCGCTTATCTGAATATGACAAAATCTAATCTTTGTAATCGATGAATGTTTCTGGTCACGAACATTGCGGAAGATGATTGTCGCAGTATCGAATGAGATCATCGCGATTTCTTTGCGGAAATTTATCGAAGTATGTATACACGCGTAACTTTCTTCGATATGAAATTGAGGACATTGATTCGAAAAGAAATCGGATCGGGATAGAATTATTCGCAATGAGCCGAAATTTGAACAAGAATTTTTTTCGTGAGTTAATTTCGCAAGGAGATTCATCAGCACGTGCAGATAGCCTGATTTTTTATATCGTTTGCAATGTAAATTAAAAACATTTATAACGCCAGATTTCCAACGATCTTAGTAAATACGCATCGGATTTTGAGAAAAACCTTAAAAAAATACCTGAACAGGTTCAATTTGCTCAGAGTAAATACCTCAATTGCGAAAAGCGATGTCATGACGCGAGTGAATGATATCTGTACAAATGATATGATTTGTGTGATTTTTTTTTTAAATCCCATGTGATTACAGGGAATGAGGTTCTTCGACGAAAATATTTCAACGAACTTCTCCGAGTCATGAATCTACGAGCTTAATCGTAATTATTGATTAAACAAAAGTATTTATAGTTACGATCTCAAGGTATGTAAAAGCACAGCGAAAACCAGCCCGATAATTATCTCTATTGGATAGGGTAGAAAAAATAGTAACGTTTTATGGTAGCCTCGGTACCCACCCCAGAATCAAGTGTAAGGCTTTAGTTGAGTGTAAATTAAACCGAGTGGAGTTGAATCGAATAATAAATGATAACATATTACCCCTGGGGAGATTCTCTGGATAGACAATGTTCCCAGACAATGAGGGGGATCTCATTTAATTCCTACTTACACCCAGGTGAAAGATGTATTACCCACAGGTTCGTTCGTTGGGTCGGGCTGAATGACTGAACTAGGCTGGGTACGAATTACATCAAACATCTCTACGACAAACGTCACAGAGACCTCGATTCCTTCCACGAGTTAGAATTCTGAGGATTTGAAACGGCGATTAATCCAGGATCTGTTTCTCTATAAGCTCCTGAACCCGTTCATGTATAATATGTATATAATAAGCTGTAGCTCAATTAGGTTTATCTCGTTAAAGACGAATGTCAATAAATGGTAATTTTCATTTAAATAAAATCAAAAGTATTTGCAAAAATTATTCGCCATTAAATAGATCGAACGATACTTCACAAAAACTATATCATACACTGATTCAGAGCTGGTGATTGATCTCCTAAGTTTTAAGCCTTAAGAAGGAACGGAGACACGATTTTATCATGGTTTAATTGAATCAGAAAATAACGATTACCTTTGAGCGATGATAGATTTAATACTTTACAGATTTTAGTTTCAAACTTGACTGATTGTCGGTTGAACTAAAAAATGAAAAGGTTCTGTTTTGAGAGAAGCGTAAGGAATATTGGAAGGCAAAATGAAGCCAATCAGAAATGAATGACCGAATCACCACCGCATGCAAGATTTATCTTGGCGATTAAATAACTGCAATAACGTGCTTCTTAATAAGAAGCAGTTCAATTAAATGGCATTGACCGCAACAAGCGAGGAATCTGTGTAACCAAGGTTCTCAGATTAAGGAATACTATCAAATTTCACAAATTTATCTACGGTCAATCACCCAGGAAGCGTGTACTAAAAGGTTATCGCTACGATGAAAATGGGTAGATTCAGATATTGACTGTCTACTCGAACTGATATCAGGGAATTGTACTTAAGGGCGCAGGGAAAAAAAGCAAAAAAAAGAACAGAAAAAGAAACAAAAATAGAAGAAAAAAACGACACACCAAGAGCGATCGATCCGCGAGTCAACAGCCCACTTTTAAAAAGGTCTCCCCGTCAAGTATATTCTATGCATACAAGTCAATACGAAAACTATTCACCGTTTCGTACTTCTTGTCAGAGAATGGTCAATGCCCTCCCTATCAATATGAGCCCGAAACCGAGCCATTCAGCTTAGCTTTAAACTACCTTACCTCAGGGTTAGAGGTGTCTCATTGCTAAACTGGGAAAACCGTCGTCTCTCCACGTGTTCTCACACAGAAAGGAACCAATCCATCACAAACTGTCTGCATAAGTTGTTTTCAGTAGTGGTCACTCATACGTAACTTGGGGCATATTATGGTCCTATTAGACCGTTCGTCAGAATTTTGGTCAGAGACGAAGATTTAAGTCTACGTAATAGGTGATTCAAAAATTGAAAGTATCGTTGGCCTCAATTTACTGAGTGAGTTTAAAGAAAACTGAGGAAACGGAAAATGGGATATAGATAAGAGGAAATTTTCGGCACAGCTTAGCGGTATCAGGAATCACAGTAGGCTAGCTTTTCTGTATGAACCTATTCACGAAATTTGTTCAAGAGTATTTAGTGTCCACACGAATTCGTCCCTCTACAGAGAGAGAGAGAGAGAGAATAGATTCCGCGTTTCCTCCTCGTTCTCTATTTCTCTCTCTATTACTGAATATCTGATATGACAGATGCTGGCGAGATTTTAATTACAATTCTATCGAAGTTCTTCCTCTCTCGTTCTATTAAATGTCAATGGGTACTTTCTACAGGCTCCTAGAAGTTTACTCATATCCTCGCAAAGGCTTTCTCTAGTTTCGGGAATATTTGTGTTAGGTAATCGATATGATGACTGCTCATCCAGTTTCACGAATCATTTTATTTACGGGATTCAGTCAGGCTTCTAACTAAGTGTCTAATATCATGTATACAAAAATTAGAACTAGTGTTTAATGCCATGCCTATATTGATCTTCGTTGAATGTGATGTAGTTCTGTTCGTGACACCCATTTAACGCAATTTCTTCAGATTCAGATACAGGTTATACAGGCCTAATTTGTGTCTCGCGATATTTTGCCTCGTCATTCTTTTTCTGTACGTTCATTGATATTTTTTGGTTTGATCTCACGATCTATGAACCCCAGTGTCAAAATAAAGTAGTTCTTTCTCTAGCTATCGTTTAATAATTACATTTGATACTCATACCTGGGATATAACCAGGAATTGAGACAATGATATCATCTATCAACTGAACATTGAGACGTGAATACATCCTTCGTTGCCACTAATTAAAATCTTGTTAAACGAGAGATATTCGGTTTGATTGAGGATCCCTATTTTCTATCACATTTGAAGCGTGGTTAAGTGTCAATTAGTCGTAAACAACATGATGAGTTTCCTACCCATATGCCCTATTGTTTGTTTATTATTATCGCGTAATTTATTGAACTTTTGTAGTTCCTATCTTTCAAATAACGTAGCCAGGTCAAGCATACTCTGTAGATAGTCTGAAGAGTAAAGTGAAAAGACCACACGATGCAACTAATTAGAAAAAATCTGAGGTACCCAATCGACAACCACGTATAAAATAATAATCAATGCAGTGAGACTATCGCGAATATAAAAATATAAGACTTCTATAACAAATTTGGCGAACGGTATTACGGGACGTAAAATTATTCATATTACCAATCACTGGCCCATCGGTTTTCTTGTCTCAGATCGGCATGGGTGGACAGAAGATGCCGGTGACTCTGAGCCTGCTAGCTTGCGTGATCATACTGATAACATGGAACCCACTGCTGGTCCATGGTGATCCTGACCCAATGGCACGACCAACCAGACCCAAAGTATTTACTAGCGCCGAAGAGCTGAGGCGATATCTGGACCTCGTCAGAGATTATTATTCCTTGAGCGGGAAGGCTAGGTTTGTCTCAGCTCTGATTATTTATGAAGTAAATCTATAGATCTCGCAATTTGTTGTATGGGTCCTGGGTTTTCCTATATTCTCTGAATTTCTTCCAGATACGGGAAGCGCGCGCAAGTTTTACCTATCGCCGAAAACCCATGGGAAGTCGTGCGAATACCTTCGGCACAAGCTGGTCCTTTCGCTTTCCGACAACAACAGCTAGAGCAACTACAGCAGATGCAAGACCCGGCGAAGCATCAATTCCAGAGAGAAATACAGAACCAGCAGCAAGAATTAGAGCAGCAGGATGTCAGACAATTCCAACAGGGTGGACAACAACCATCCAATTATTTATACGACGTGATGGCCAAGTACTACGATGATCTGCAATAGTGACCGAACAAATCTATTGTTTAATTTGAGAAACGGATTAACATCTTTCATCTACCGAGACTAATAGTCGATTCCGTGATTTTTACGTCCCCGTCTTGATGTCGAAACTCCATTTCCGTTCGTACTACTCCAATCCTTACCTACTCTTTCTAAACAATAAATAGTTACTCTCGCTTTCCTTCAATTATGAAAGAACTTTCATACTGTCCCTATGTATATTCTATATTAAAATAATAAATGTATTATATTTACCTCCCAAAACGGAGATCTGAAATAAACGAGATGAACGTCCGTTTTATAGTTCTTTCGCCGAGATCTGTCTGGCTTTAGTATTAGTATACCGATAACTATTTCAGTGTGAAACTGATGCTCATTTAATTACATTAGACAGACACACGGTGGCACCAGCCAAAAATATTTAAATTGAAGTGTATAACAGTTTATTTCTGTTTATACATATACAGGCATAAATTAGTGATTATTGAACAATTTCTGCATTGAAGTTTAAATAAATACTAAATTCAAATCAATTATTATCCCTGATAGATTTCTTTATTGAATATCGTTATTAGCGCGGACACATAATATATGGTTACAAGGTTGCATCGGTGGTCATCGGGGTCCTTTCAATTCTTTCCTTCGCCCATTATCTCAGATAGTTGAGCGAAGTACCAACCAGTGATGTTCATTTGGAAGTAATTTGGACCATTCGGTTTCAGTCGGATTGAACACATCCAGAGGATTCAGGCCAGTCGCATACTTGTAGGTCTGCATTGAAGTACAGACCAGATGAGCATTCGTGCGCCACTTTCTCTCCACGATCGCACTTGTAGAACAAACTGCAATCAGATTCGTGAGCAATGTGGACCGCGTGCTCTCCGTCTTCTGCGGGACATTCTGTCGGTACGGTTGCCTCGGTTTCCTCTTGGTCAGTACCGGAATCTTCGGAACTACCAGAAGCAGCTTCAGTGTTACTATCCGCATCTTCAGTTTCGTCGCTGTTGCTCTTAGTATCCGACGATTCAGTATCCGGAGAACTGCTCGACGACTCGGTTTCAGTTGAGTCAGAATTTTCCGATTCATCAGAATCAGAGTTGCCGGAGTCATCTGAACTGCTCACGCTGCATCCGGCGGATTCGGGCCAATCGCATACTTGTAAGACTGCGTTGAATTCGAGATTACCTGAGCATTTGAACTCCACCTTTTCTCCATGATTGCACTTGTAGAACGAGCCACAGTCAGATTCGTGAGCAATGTGGACCGCGTGCTCTCCGTTTTCTGCGGGACATTCTGTGGGTACCGTTATCTCTGCTTCCGTGGTATCAGAACCGGAATCTTCAGAATCGGGAGTACCTTCACTAGCTTCATTGTCATTGCTACCCTCGCTGCTGGACTCTTCTTCATTTGAGTCTGTATTCTCCGCTTCATCGGAACCAGAGTCGGATTCTTCGGAATCATTAGATTCAGCTTCCTGGTCGTCTTCGCTCTCGGTGCTTGAACCGACTTCGTTTGAGTTAGAACTTTCTGAGACACCAGAATCAGAATCGGTGGAATCGTCTGAACTGCCTGGGGTACATCCAACGGCTGCTGGCCAATCGCACACTTGTAAAACTGGGTTGAACGCTAGACCTGATGGGCAACTTCGTAGTACTGCTTCTCCGTGATTGCACTGGTAGTACAAACCACAATCAGATTCGTGAGCAATGTGGACCGCGTGCTCTCCGTTTTCTGCCGGACATTCTGTCGGTATCGTTATTTCTGCTTCCGTGGTATCAGCAACGGAGTCTTCGGAATCAGGAGTAACTTCTCCAGAACTAGCTTCATCGTCATTGCTATCTTCGCTGCTCGACTCTTCTTCATTTGAGTCTGTATTCTCTTCTTCATTGGAACCAGCGTCGGATTCTTCGGAATCATTGGATTCAGCTTCGTGGTCGCTGTCGCTCTCGGTGCTTGAATCGACTTCGTTTGAGTTAGAACTTTCTGAGACACCAGAATCAGAGTCGGTGGAATCGTCTGAACTGCCTGGGGTACATCCAACGGATGCTGGCCAATCGCACACTTGTAAAGCTGGGTTGAACGCTAGACCTGATGGGCAACTCCGTAGGACTTCTTCTCCGTGATTGCACTGGTAGTACAAACCACAATCAGATTCGTGAGCAATGTGGACCGCGTGCTCTCCGTTTTCTGCGGGACATTCTGTCGGTATCGTTATTTCTGCTTCCGTGGTATCAGAACCGGAATCTTCAGAATCAGGAGTAACTTCTCCGGAACTAGCTTCATCGTCATTGCTACCCTCGCTGCTCGACTCTTCTCTATTTGAGTCTGTATTCTCTTCTTCATTGGAACCAGCGTCGGATTCTTCGGAATCATTGGATTCAGCTTCGTGGTCGTTTTCGCTCTCGGTGTTTGACTCGACTTCGTTTGAGTTCGAACTTTCTGAGACACCAGAATCAGAGTCTGTTGAGTCATCTGAACTGCTGGAAGTACATCCAGCGTTCTCCGGCCAATCGCACACTTGCGCAGCCGCATTGAAATTCAGACCAGCTGGGCATTCTTTCACTACTTTCTCTCCATGATTACACTTGTAGAACAAACCGCAATCAGATTCATGAGCAATATGGACTGCGTCGCCTGTGTTATCCGCAGAACATTCCGTTGGTATTACCACGTCTGCCTCTGTGACATCAGAATCGGAACTGCTCTCGCTAGTCGACTCGGCTTCGGGAGCGTCTGAACTTTCTGAGACATCGGAATCAGAGTCTGTGGAGTCATCTGAACTGCTGGAAATACATCCAGCGTTTTCCGGCCAATCGCATACTTCCAAAGCGGCATTGTACTCTAGACCACTTGGGCATTCGTGCAATACTTTTTCTCCATGGTCGCACTTGTAGAATACATCGCATCTAGATTCGTGAGCGATGTGAGTTGCGTTGCCGTCGTTGTTTTCAGGACATTCTGTTGATATCGATGTCTCTGTCTCAGCGCTGACCAAAGTTATGGTCAACGCGGCCAACAGTACTGTGGCCAAATGGCTAATTCCTGAGACAAAAAGGAAATTACTTTATTAAATCCGTTTCAAATTCACAGGGGATGATTATTCTTTTACGGTTACTAGAAAAAAGCCAATTCGGTAACGTGCCTTTAGCCCAGAAATGAGCCGATATTCTTCTTCATAGAACTTATAATACCACCACTTATGTTATGTAATTATTTCCATAGAATTATATTCTCGACACATGCAAATTATGATTGAAATTCTTTAAAATTCGACTGAATTGATTATTCAAAAAATAACTCGGGGCAGTGTGATCCAGTGTGTATAGAGTCTCGAAATACATTTTACATTCATAAGATTTAGAATTCCGACTTTCGAAAATAAGGGAAGACGAAATTTAGACTGGGAGATTAGAGCGAATGCACCAGCTAATTACTATAGTTGAAAAAAGTACAGTACCGATGCTTACCAATAAGCGAAAGTAGTCGTTTACTCGAAATGATACGTATATATTTCTTATATATTTGGAAATTCGAGACAATCTATAAAAATGCTTAAACCTTCATCCCCTGGCGTCTTCACTCTACTTTCGGGATACAGTATAAGCTCCGATCGCTTACAAAGATTTAATTAAAAGAAACTTACCTTTCATTCTATGTGTATCCTGAACTATGCACTGATGCGTTGTTTAATTGTTCTCGTCTCAGTTAAGAAATGATTGCTGAGATCGAAGCACAGTGTCTTTTATAAAGAAATTGAGCCACCTTATCACTGCTCATAGATCATTATCATATCTATAAAATCTCCGTCTATTGTCGGTAGGGTGGAAGGGGATTCGCGAGGGGAATTCGCGATCGTAGAGATATCTTGGAAACGTCAAGTTCTTCGATTTTTATTTTGTCAAGATTTCAATCGGTTTGATATTCATCATTATGTTTGACAGTAGACATATGACGCATATTGTGTTCTTGGCTTTTCAATTCATGCTAACCTTTGTGCACAATAATGTGATACTAAACCTAATGAACAAGGTTTCATGAAGGAGTCGTAAAAAACGATAGCGACAAAAATAAACAGTTTATAATTCAGATGCCATTTGGCATTTCAGAATGCTGCTGAACGTCGATTTTCAATAGACGAAACACGACAATCATTCAATTCGTCGATTTTCATATTGCTGATTCAGACATTTAATTATCATCTCACCCATACTGCAATATTATTCTTTTATTATGATAACATTATAAACAAGGGCGAATACAAAATGAATTTATGTCGCGGTAATTGTAAATTGACGAAGACTGGAGTAGGTAAAAATGACATATTAAACATAGACGCGTATACCACTCGTCTTACTTTATTTTAAAGATGAGTCTGGCCTTGATTACGAATGAGATTACAACTTGTTGCGAATTACGGAAGTAGTGATTTACTTTTACCCGCCTAACGCGTAACAGAAGCTTCAATCATATCAAAATGATAATCTCATCCAGTCAAGAGCTCACATGTCAATTAATAAAGTCACGTTGATTTAGTTCCGGAAACTAGTATGATGATGAATCACGTATATTCAGATTATAGGATTTTGCGATACCTTTTTGCAATGAACTTAGCATGATGATCGGACTTTGAACTCTGTAAGGGGTAAAAAATTCCAAGTAATTACTGATAGCTAGTAATAATCAGAAATCGCGACGGGTAGACTGGCTAGAGTACCGCTCAACGATGAATTGCATGAAAGCAAATCTGCAAGATATATTTTTGCCAAGCACCTGCATTTTGAAATTGTTCGCAAATACTGAAAAACAATCCTAACGTTTCGTGAAGTTGGAACAACTTGTCCATTACATTGATCCCATTGAATTATTTTTTCCCACGCTATCAAACAACTTTGGAAAATTTATATAGTACTTTCAGGTGAAAATAGGTTCATGGTTCGATTTAATCGAAAACGAGTCCAATAATCGTCATGCTTAGGTACTTGTGTGGAGTATGATATTATGCTGTATATTTGCAATCAAGGTTTTGCACGTACACACTGTCAATTTTATCAGAACTGGTATTGCCGCACGATTAGATTACACGTTGACTCGCTCTAGTCGATACATATTTAGGCCTGATCTATAGTCCACTGATCAAGAAGAGAAAAACGAAGAAAGAAAATAAATACATGCATCACAGGCTTCTTTTCTGATTGATTAGTACAGTCATGGTTACAGGACGTGATCGAGAATCTTAGATGTGTTTGCGAGTGATTAAAATTTTATGGCAACCCAAATCCTGCTGATAAAGCCATCAATTATCGTCTCAGGTTATCGCTGCAAGGTAGAATCGTACCATAGTGTAATTGATAATGTCATACAGAAAAATTCCATTGGTTAATTTCCATGTATTTAGCAAATACGGTTTTTATACTTCCCTACCGACTGTTAATCGGAACATCTCGCACGCAAAATTTCTTATTACGCTAAGATCTTGTGGGAGTGCTAATCGCAGGTTCACAGTCCACTTATAAAGCTGTTCGAAGTATAGATGCAATTATCGCTGATAATATCAACTCCTAAGCGGCAAATTTTATCATACGTGATCCGAGCGTGGACATTATCTTTGGATCCGACAATTGCATATTACATTTAATTAGAATTCACGTAACTGATTTGGCGACTTCAGTTTTCTATGACTCATAGAACATTTGTGTCGCAGCTGTAAGTTTCATGCCTTGGAAGAACGTTAAAATTCATTGACTTGATAACAAAAATTTGTATAAGTTTGTAATCGTAGTAATAAAAATACAAAAATTTGTATAAGTTTGTAATCGTAGTCATAAATATTATTAGGACGTGGGGCCCTATTTCATTTCTGCGAATATCAATGCATCAGATTAAATAAGCGCCTAAGCGGATAATGCCATAAGGCAGCATGATGTTTATTGTTTCTATTATTAGGTATAACGTTTGACGTTGACTCTTATCGATATTGAATGAAAAACCACCGGCACTAATTCCCAGTAAAACTTGAACGACCTCGATCGATCCGTCAGAACGCATTTTTGAAAGAAACAAAAAACACCAACAATTTATCTTATTTATCGCTGTACAAAACGTGACGAGCACATTAGTCTCCTCGATCAACTAAACGGCTTTAAACTTCCTGCCTTAGATCAATAAAATTCAATAATTATACCTACATGCCACATGACCACGGAATTATAAATGTTTCTTCATATTCGAACACTTCAGACTTCAGGAAATCCAAGAAATTGGTAGGGAGAATAAAGATTATGTTTCACTAGGCAATCGTGTGGCTACAGCTATATTAGAAGCAAAAGTTTATCATCGATACTGCAACGTTGGCTCAAGGCTCAGAGATTTGGTGTGATTTGAAATGACCATACACCTTGCAATAGGCATTCTCTTCCTAGCAACATTTTTTGTAATAGCTACAAATACTCGTCAGAATAATTGCCGATCCCATTACGGGTGAGAAGCTTCACATTCGAATGGCGCAGAAGAATACCTATACACACATGTAGGCATCGATTTTTCATCATCATTTAATCGCACATGAATACAGGAAAAGGCTAATTCGATTTCAATTTCGAACAACGAATCCATTCAATTCTATTCGAAATATTAATATACTAGCTGGGAGGTAGGTACATTCATTCCGTTGAAATCGGATCACATATTTTGCCTATAGCGGACCTTGGGATTAATCGTGAGTCTGACCACGGCTGAGGACATAATTGTGTGAAATTGAGAGACAATCTTTCTTAAACTATGTTTTTTGTAAAATTTCAATCAAATCAAGGGACATAGTTTATACTGGTGATAATTACAGTATTCTTTGTACTTTTTGTGTGAAATCATTTATCATACTCTTGAGTCTCGATGCCTATATGCCAGTTTCAGCCCCTGCGTCATGTATGAGATTCGCCTAGTTTCGATGTTATAGCTGAAATTTTCTCTAGGTAAACTATAGCCAGAATTATGTCAAATTATACCGAGCTATCGAATTTCAATTAAAACTATAATTGAAATTATTTGAAGCTTGAGCAACGCTCTTGGAACAATCGTTTCACCTTTCAGTTACTTCGAGACGATATCATAGATAATTTCACACGATAATTAGTGATACGTGATTCATTTTCGAAAACATGTGTCACAATATTTACAGGCTAAAAAAAATTAGGAGAAAAACAACTTTATCAACAATTTTACAGCACGTCTGCGAAGAATATATTAGAGGATATCTTGATCAGTCTGTTGATTGTGTTCGTACTTCGTTTCTTTCACCATCCACATTTATGCATATATACAAATATACGATTAAATAGATGTCCGGTATTAATCAGCGCTAATCTTTTTGTAATTTTACATTCAAGCTGTCTGATGAGCCATTCTCCAAATGAGCAGACATTCTTTGAATCTCAAGATACCAAATGAAAGCCTCATTGTTCTCTAAGTTTCAATTTTTAAAGAAATAAAGATTGCATCCATATCCAATTATCGAGCACGGAAAATGCTACCGAGTACTATTAAGAATCTATTAAGATTCCAATAGTTTCGAATAGTTCTGAATAGTATTTACCTGTCTTCAATATTTTGTTGTATCGAATCTGGAATAAACTCCGCCGAATGACATTGTTCCATAGTTTCTCAACCAGGTTTCAGATTGTTTGATTTCGTCATTTCTTTCTTCCCATTGATTATTCGGATTACTAATTCTTTTTAACAGCTCGGTTGAGATCGAGATGTGAGCAGTCACATCTTAGCATACAGTCGGAAATTTGAAAGTAGAAATTGCAGGAAAGTATTTGGTTCAAGATTTTGCTACAGAGAGCGACATCTATTAGATCAACTACACAGAATATTCATATCGAATCTGCTGTCGTTATTATTTATTGGTAAAACAGTTTTCCTGTGCAAGGCATGTGCCATGAAAGGTTGGTAAGTTATTCATCGAGTAGTCGAAAATATACTGTCAAAGCTATCTGACATAGAATTTTAGGGAACGATTTTGAATAACAACAGTGACAAACGAAACTTTCCATGATTAATTTTAAACGAAAATATAATTTATAGCTGTGAGACAGTTCGCTTTGTGCCGGTACCGAGAAGGCATCGAACTCAGTGGGCTGTGACGCCGCGAGTCTCGCGTTTCGGTTTTGCTTGTTTGTTATTTAGTAATAAAAATAGGAGCCAATCAGAAGCGGATAAACAAAGAGAAGCAGGCCTCTGAATGGTTGGACTGTCGCCAAGCCGAGAATCACGAGCCAATAGGATTTCGGTTCAGGAACATCTTCTATGCTCAGTGGACTCGGCCATTTCTCTAGTGAAGCGTAGCAGTGTACGAAGCTAAAGAAATTTCTTATATTTGTTCGGTAGTTTTGAAAGTTTAAAAGAACAACGCGACGCAAAAGGATGATACACTCCGGGCGCACCAAGCTCGAGGTAACACATGTGCCTCTAATCCTGTTAGGTATCGTTAAACAATTAATACTGAACTTCGGGATAGCGTGTTGTCATTACGAACAGCTGATTCGCGTCTGGCTCGATCTACGACACAAACTTGAAAATTTTCAAGCCAATTAATATATTCATTAGAATCAGGTCACCTCGCGAAAATATATTCAGAATAAAGAGGATCATTTTTCTCATCTAAAACTCAAGTTTTCATCATTCAATAGCTTCCCAAGTCCTGTTTCTTTGTTCTCTATTTTTTACCTGTCTGCGCCTTGTCACAGACAGCTCCCGATCCTTTGTTGTTAAAACTGAATGATCATTTCTCGCGATCTGAATTTACTACCCACAATTTTAGTACATAGATAAACACTTCGAGCTAGTATAGATCCTGATAAACTGTTATTCTGGATTGTAGATTAGGATTAAAAGTTTTTAGATTTTTTATTCAAGACGTAGCAGAGTAGACGACCTCTTAAATTATTCGTCCTGTCATTTTGAATACCAAGAAAAATAATTCGTTATTCAAAAATGCAAAATCCGCGTTAAAACTATCACATAAATTACTAAATTAGTCAAATGGGTTCCTCAATCATTCGTTTTATTTCATTTTATTTTTTTCTCAACATTCTTACGATATTCTATTAGGAATTGAAACAACACTTGATATATCGTATGTAATTAAACTGTTCAACAATATTCCATTGTTTATTGAACATTTGTTGATATTGCTACATGGGGAGATATCCCATGCATAAATCTGGAACTCGTCAGGATCAAGTAAACTAATTAGACATAGAAATCGACATATTTCCTTTTTTTTCAAACTCCACCTTATTGATGTAGTCAGAAAAATTAAACTGACTACTCCGAGCTGGCCAGAATCCTTTGGACATGCTAGAACCTTCACAATAAACACATGGCCTTAAATCGAAGCAACTACCCTAAACAGAGTTGCGCAATTCTTCTAGAAAAAATACCCTACAGGTATATTAGAATAGAAATTTATTGTGAAAGTTTTAGTCACGGTTAAAACAGACTTTCACATATATATACCTCCTTATTATTCTATCCAATTACTGCTGATAACAACACCAGTGATGTTGTCTGAAATGCGCAATAGGATGTTTTCAAAAATCTCTTGTTTACAGGCTGAGATTGATGACGCAAAAAAATGGGATTGGGTGAAAATGTTTAACAGATGTCTCAATCGATATATCATTTTCTAATCTTAACATGTAAATTCATTCGAGCTGTAAAAGGGAAGAAAAAATCATGGAGTATCATGCAAAATGTTTTTATTTCAATTTACTAAACAATGATCGGCCTTGCAATCTACCTATATACGATTCGAGTACACCTAGAGAGATTTTTTACAGCTCTCAAATCATTTTATACCGTGTCAAATGAATTATAATGACCTAAATCTCCCTCCTGCTGATCACCAGCCAGCACTTGATACTTTATGGCTTAGATTCCACTGTCTGATGAATCCATAACAGTACTGTTAGTCTAGCACTTGTCTCACTTGATTAGTAATATCGCAGCTCTATAGTTCTGTTATACTAAGAGACGAGCAATTGATCATTTGATGAAGTTTTACATGAGTTAAATTGCTCAACCATTGTGTCTTCTCATCTGTTCAATAAGCGTTCCGTCATTGTTTTTTATTATATTTGTATTTCCAGTTATTACTAAACAACATCACTGGTAACGATTTGTGTATGAAAATTTGAGTTTACTTTAATCTGATTTTTTACTATATATCCGCAAGTTCTACTGGATTTCTTACGTTTTAACTTAAACTGTTTACTCCTTTTTTTTGTAGTATTTTAAATTGCTTATAAGCCATGTGTATTTATACTTTATTTCCATCGCAATTCGCAATTGCCAGAAAATGTTCGCTGTATATTTATTTTTTCCTCGTATACTTATTTTTTCAATACTGCAATCATAAAACCGATATAAATTTTAATCTCTTGGACAAGCACTAACTGTAATACCGATATGCAGAAAATGAGTTAGAAACACGTAGTAAGAACGGAAGTTTTCACTCGTTATAAAAAAATGTATTATCAAACTTAATGTATAATTTATACGAATAATCAGTTTCTATTTTATTTTCTAAAGTAAAGGGGTTGTATGTATGTACAAAGTGACTGTTGAGACTATCGGCGGAGAAAAATTAGCTAATTCATTTCACGGGTATGTATGATATTATATTCAGGCTCATTATAAATCTTCATTGAGATCATTGAGAAGATTTTTTTGTTTTGAAATCTAATTACCTTGCTACTAATCAATAAACTCAATCGGTCTGTCTCATGTAAAATAAGTTTTCCCTATCTTCAGCAAAATCTTATTATAAACTATCATTATTCACCGCTTATCAGTCAATCAATTTCTTTTAACATCAGTACCAAAATCTTGCATTTCATAACACCTGTTCATAGCAAATACATATCCCTATCAGTGTTCATAAACTAATACAGAGGAATTTTCCATGTTCACTGATAGCCGTTGTTAGTAAACTGCAATCACCTTGTTATTGTGCTATGTCGAGTTAACTTTTGTCCTTGGTAAAGAAACTTGTGCAAATGCAATAATAGTAATGTACCAGAAAACTCCTTGGACAGAGGAATGATAAAGTTCAAAAAATTGCTCCATTATTCTCATTTTGCAGATACATAGACTTCATTTGGGATTATTTTATTCTAGAAAAAAGCAAGTCGAGTAGGAGTCGGTGGTGGAGGTCAAGTGCAAGGAATCGAAGAGGCAGGAAGCGGCGGTGGTCAGTGGTGGCGACAACAGCAACCTTCGCATCACCATCATCATCATCATCATCAGCACCATCACGGTGGTTATTATACAACACAGCATAATCATAACAACCCTGTGACCACAATGAAGCAATCCTATATGCAGGTTTGTTCGTGATTACTTACAGCTTCAATCATTCATGATCAATATAAATAGGCAATTAAAAAATATTCATTCATCCTCTTTTCATTCCAGTTGACACGAGTATTTCATGACGATGAAGCGCAGATCAATAAAAAACTGCCAAAGGAATTGTTACTTAGGTAATGTTTTATTTTTATATCATGTTATCATTATATTTGAAACTTGGCTTATCTACCATCTGATACTATTTACAACCACACAGTTAATAGATTTAATTCTCAGATTAATTTTATTAACAAAGATACTAGATGTTTAGAAGTTTCTAACAATGACTATGAATCAGAGATAACAAGTTTGAAGTTATTCTGTTATGATTAACACAATGTTTGTATTCTCGAGATTTGGCTTGTTCAAAGTGAGTTTTGCATATTAAAGCAAAGGCGCTAAATTACCATTCTAATTCGACAGGATTTTATCATACTTGGACGTGGTTTCTTTGTGTCGATGCGCGCAAGTCAGCAAAGCTTGGAATGTTTTAGCTCTGGATGGATCTAACTGGCAAAGGATTGATCTATTTGATTTTCAACGAGACGTCGAGGTAATATGAATAAATTAGGACCAACGACAGAAGTAATTTGTTAATACCAAAACATAACGATTCTTTTTATGCTCACTTCTAGGGTCCGGTTATTGAAAACATATCGAGGCGATGCGGTGGATTTCTTAGGCAATTATCTCTGAGGGGATGCCAAAGTATAGGAAATAACTCTATGCGAACACTAGCCCAATTGTGCCCAAACATAGAAGAGCTGAATTTGAGTCGTTGCAAGAAGATATCGGACACTACCTGCGCCGCACTGAGTAGTCATTGTCCAAAATTGCAGCGATTAAACCTAGACTCTTGTCCTGAGGTCACAGATCTATCTTTGAAAGACCTCTCTGAAGGCTGCCCTCTCTTGACTCACGTCAATCTTTCTTGGTGCGAATTACTCACTGATAATGGGGTCGAAGCTTTAGCCAGAGGTTGTCCAGAATTGAGGAGTTTTCTCAGCAAAGGATGTCGCCAGCTCACAGATCGAGCCGTTAAATGTTTGGCTCGGTATTGCCCTAACATGGAAGCAATCAATTTACACGAATGCAGAGTAAGAATCTTCTATAAGAATTAGTATTTGCTGAATGAGAATTAGAAGTGCCGGTGAATTCAGTCATCTAATATGCGCTAAATTTCAGAATATCACCGACGACGCTGTAAGAGAACTTAGCGAGAGATGTTCAAGACTTCACTACGTTTGTTTGTCTAATTGTCCCAACCTTACGGATTCGTCGTTAGTTACGTTAGCTCAACACTGCCCCTTGTTAGGGACACTCGAATGTGTTGCCTGTACACATTTCACGGATGCAGGCTTCCAGGCATTGGCCAGAGTGAGTTGGTTTGGAATTCGGTCAGGAAAGAATTGAGGGAGATAATCTGTGATAACGTGATTGTACATTTTTCCAGAACTGCAGATTATTGGAAAAAATGGACTTGGAAGAATGCGTTTTGATTACTGATGCTACACTCATACATTTAGCAATGGGCTGTCCTCGGTTGGAGAAACTTGTAAGCGACAAGCCTTTGTGTTTCTTAAATAATGAAACTTAGGTTTCTTTCAAGTTTAATGAACCTAACTGATCGCGAGTGACAATTCTGAACAGAGCCTGTCGCACTGCGAGCTGATTACTGACGAGGGCATTCGACAGCTAGCACTATCTCCCTGTGCATCAGAACACCTCGCTGTACTAGAACTGGACAACTGTCCTCTCATCACAGACGCCAGTCTAGATCATTTACTTCAAGCTTGCCATAACTTACAACGCATCGAACTGTATGATTGTCAACTCATCACCAGAGCTGGCATACGAAGACTAAGGGTATCTATTCTCTAGTTCTTCACGTATATTATTCAATTCAGATTTGTCTAATTTGTGGACCAGACTTTTATGAATGTTTCTTATACTAATACTCTTCATAGCAATACTCATATTCCTGATAAAAACAATTTTCTACAATCTTTACCACATCTTTATTTTTTGCAATTTGTCGGGAATTAAATTCCTATGATTTTTTCTGGCATCAACGCAGTTGCAGGCAATTTGTTCCAGCGTTAGAAAATCAGTTATTCATAATATTTGTGTTGCAAATGCAACACTTTCGTGTGTCAATATGACTAGATACATTTGTGCTATCTCAACTCTTTGAGTTTAATTCAAAATTCGACAAGAAACTTTCAAAGTTAACACATTGAACTTGTTTTCTTTGTTTTTGAAGGAAAAACATTACATTTTGTTGCTCTATTGATTTAACAGAGAACTCTAGTAATTGACCTGAAAATTTAGTCATAATAGAATATTTGCAAAGGTGTTTTAGATCTTAATAATGTTTCAAAATGAATATCGCCAATATAACGCGAGAATATTAAAACGTTGTAAAATTTCTCAGTATGTTTGATAATTTTAAAAATTCTGAGATCATTAATTACTCATTGATAATGTATATCGAATTTTTGTTGCAGACACATCTTCCGAATATAAAAGTTCATGCATATTTCGCCCCAGTTACACCACCACCAAGTGCTGGAGCTTCTAGACAACGTTACTGCCGATGTTGCGTAATACTGTGATTTGTTCGTCTGGTTTGAACAATTGAACGTGAAAAGCTATTAGGTATGATGATGAGATTTGTGAATTGCTCCTAATACAATAATGGAGAGAACGATGCAATGCCTCTTGAGATTCACTTTGCGGTGTTTGGTGGTGCAAATCGAATCTTTTATGATTGTCCCAACGAAGTATTTTACAGAGATTGAATAATAACTTATTGTCATTATTATTTAACGCGTTTTCCCACCTCACGTTTGGTGATTTATTACGAATAGTTGGACGCTCATGGATGTAGGTTTCAGGCACATTATAAATTGTCGTAGTGCATTACGGGCGGCTACTTTTACATGGCACCAGATTCGTTGCTACTTATGTATATACGACGCGAGTAACAACATATTAATTAAATCTATATCATTGCATTTTTATCTATATTTCTACTTATCTATTATTTCTATTAGCTTTCTAAGTCAAAGCTAGTTGATCGGCATCTAAATATTATACGAGATACATGAAATTCCGTAACAAAAAAAAAACTTAGAATATTATATTTACAGCAGCATTAATCGTTATACGTAAATTCTTATTTCGTGGAAGAAGAAATTATACACTATATACTGTAATTTTAAACTATTTTCAAACGAAACTACGAAATTACATACCTAACTTGGTTTTACCTTAATTATTACTGTTTTTATTCGTTTATCTTGGACGCTTTCGTCGTGATCCTGGCTAGGAGAGTACAGACTGACAAACGGATCAAAGCATAATTACAAATCACGTTTGAAGTACATATTTCAATAGCCTATCGCGAAGTACGCCGCTAAGTGTATTCAAAAATATATAAATTGGATTCGTATGATATATGTATACGTAATGATACATCGCACTACGGAAATAATATTTGAGAGTTGAAGAGAAAACAGAAGAAAAAAAAGTTAGAAACTATGCGCCTTGGACGCTGAAACGAGACATTCAAACTTTCCTAATATTGGATTCGGAAAAAAAAAAGTATATACCAGTCGATATCATATTACTTATGCCATTTACTATTGTCGTAGAAATGTATTATCTATACAAGTACGAAGTGTAATCATTAGTGGCAGTAAAAGTGCCGCGTATACCTTATAATATATATTTGAATAACTGATAAACTAAAAAGATATTATATTATAATATTACGGAAGAAAAGAAAAAGAAAAAAATAAAATAAAAATATGAAATATGTTTTATACGCTGCTGGTCGTCTTTAGGAATAATCGTAATCGTAAAGTGTAAAATGTTTGTATGAATCTTGGTGAATCTGGTCTTCAGTAATACGCACTGTACGTAGAGTACATATTGTTTAAATAATATTTCATTATTTAAGGGTATGCGTGTGTCCGCTAATTAATTGTCAACAAATTGATAGACGAAAGAAAACTGCAGTAATGCTTATGTGCTTCAAATCAATTCTAATTAAATATATGTACCTATCTATATACCTACATATAGGTAAAAAAAAAATGTTGGTCTCAAAAATTTTGATCTCAACAATCAACTAATCGGTCGAAAAAAATTTAAAAAAACAATTCTCGTTAGTTGATAGCCAAGATTTCCTATAGCCTTAGTTTTATTTTTATCTTTATTTTTTTTACATTGCATTGATATTAAAAAATTATTGCCCCTTTTTTTTTATCGATTGACATTTATTACACGATAATGATATATTATTTACTTGCGTGGAAAATAGTATCAAACACATTTATATTTATTATCTAAGTTCTTTTTGGAAAACAATTATACTCGATTCCTTTATTTTCACGTGTGCTATAATAGTTACGCAATAATCATTGTCACTAGTATTATAATACTGCTGCAGTCGTGTCTAATGGTATATTTATTTTTCGTTCAAAGTTTCGTCGAATTTCATTGAAATTTTAATACCTTTGTCACAGAATATAACGATTGCGAATGTGATGTATAATCATCGTAAATTCGTCCCATGATTGTCTAAGCTCGATGTTTTTCTTTTTTCCCAATAATTTTTATAGATTTAAAATTTAAAAAAAACGTTATACAGAATTCAATAGGTAGATACATATAATTGAGCGTAAGAATATACCTAAGCGGATATAGGGCTATTTTGAAAGTTTAGTTATCGATAGTTTATTTGATTTAATTCGAAGCGTGAAAGATGGTTGAGAAAATGTTAATGATTAGATTAGGATTATACCTATGTATGTAAAATAAGAAATTCAATATTTATCAAACATTATTGAAGGTAAATAATAATAACGATAAAAATAAATAATAATAATAATAATAATAATAATAATATTACTGAACAATGTTGATGAGTGGAGTTTTGAAATTGTGTGATCGAGCAAGTGTTTGGCTGTGCAGTAGAATAGGAGTAGAATATAAAGAATTAGAAACCAGCAAAAGTGTTTGTCTGCCTGTCGACCGCCTCTTTTACATAATACGCCTGTGATACAAGTAAATTAATACCAGTTACAATAATTAATGAAAGAATTGGCTCTGATAAATGGGTACTACTATATTTAAAACGTAAAAAACGAAGAAAAAAAAATTAAAAAAAAAAAAAACGAAGAAAAGAGAAGAGGAAAAAAAACCTTATGATATACATACATATTGCTAAAGGGCAAATCGAAGTGTATCGGAATATAATGCCCTTTTTATCTAAATAAAAATTATATAAGTGCCACTTATACCCGAGAGTTTCAAATTACACGCGACACTGTATTGAAACTCTATTTTGCGAAGGCACTTTTCCAAAACGATCTATGTGTTTATTATTATCAATGTGTAGTCACTGTATAGTTAGTACCAGTGTTGCATTAATTAAATACCCGAAAAACATCATATTCAAATCACTATAGAATAAAATATTCGTGTAAAATTAAGTTTGATTATTTATATTTTTCGTATATACCTTATTTTTTCTTATTATTGTTTATACACAACCTACACTCATTCAAAAAATGATTAATAAAAGGCACATATATGGTTGAATTTTTATTCTATTTTGATCTGAAAAGTTTTTTTTTTTGCATAAAATTTTAAATCCAAAAGAGATTCTATAAAATTTTTAACAACTTGATGAAATTCAAAAAATTAATACCAATAACTGATTATTTTGAAATATTCAATTCTTGTCTCCCGAAATCGGATTTATTTCATCTGGATTAAAATCTAATCAAGTTTAAATCCATGTGAATCTTTCGGAGGCCTATAAAATAATTGTAATCGGAGACAACTGAAAATACTGCATAACACGTTCCATAGTAAGGATCGCCTAAGATAACACAATTTATCTATGTTTTTTTAAAATTTTATTACATGAATCTCCTTAATTGTTGTTTCGGATTGTCATGGTGGCTCTGCAGCGATACAAATTTCCAATATTTAACATTTTTCGTCACAAACATAAGCTCCTCCAGTTATAGCCGTCCGTCTATCCGTAATGGACAAGTTTCCAAATTTATTTCGTACATATTCTGTTATTCAAGCCAAAGAGATACGTTATAAAACTAGAGAATCATCGATCAATTCCCAAAGTGCAGATTAAGAATAAAAAAAAAAAAAAAACGTATTGTTTGGATCCATTGACGAGGTGAAGTGTTTATTAGAGAAGGGTGTACGCGGCTGGTTAGTATTAGCTTATTTTCATATCAAAAATATTTCCAAGGATATAAATATATAGGATAGGAAGAGAAACGAAAAAAAAAAAATTGATTTTCCATTTGGGAAACAAAAAACCTGAGTGTCTCGAGGCAAGACTGATTCATTTTTTTGTAAAATATTGTTTTTTTTACTACTTTATCTTCCCTGCAGGTCTTAGGATACCTGTAATTATCATTTCTAATCGTAAATATTGACAACAAATCGTATGTTACTGTATCATACACACATAATACGTCTTGCATCGGTTATTGTGTAGATCGTAGTTCAGTAAATAGTGTAGTCTGTAATAATCGCCGCTATGATAAACATACGTTGATTTAGATTATGTATTATTTATTAATATTATATATCAGGTATATAATTATATTCATATTCATATTCACATAATTACGCTGTCTCGTAAAGCAACAGTGTGTCTTGTATATATTTTCATTATTATATGTACAATAAAATATATTCAACGATATCATTATTGTAAGTCGTATATAACATACGAGCACCTCCACTTTACAACAATCCAGCAGCTGGGCCATTTTTTTATATATGTATTATAAAAATTGAACTGAACACTAATCCTCTTGAACTATTTTTGCCTTTAGGATGACGAGATTTAAAGACTTCACAGTCAATGACTAACTGCTTATGGTATTAATTCTAAACTTTTACTCGACTGTAGTCGGATAATTGAAAAGATTATACATAGCTTATTGCAGAGCAATAAACAAGGATTGCATTGCTTCTCATATTGTAGTGTAATAACGCGAATTGTCTGGATTCAATCCGTTGCACATAAATACCAGATAATTCTGGTAAACAAATTATTGGTCGCGCTTATTAAATTAATGCTCTTGTTGAGACGTTCCACATGCTAAAAATGAAGTAATAAATTATTCAGCTCGACGCGTCTACACGTGAAGCTAATCGTGATTCGTTATACTTAACACTGAAAGAACTGCTACCTTGCAGTATACCTATTTCTGTCACGGTTGATTTCCAATGCAAATACGTAATGTGAAAGTTTCAAAAATCGCGTAAAGTACTTCTCACGTCTAACGAGGAAATAAATAGAAAAAATATTTCTAGATACTAATTCAATATCAAATTTCGAAAACGATTGGTTGATCATGCGAATATGCGATTTAGGTAAACGAAGCATGCGAGATCTAATCGAGGGAGGGCACAGCGTCAGAGTAGACGGATAACTTTCTACTTTGCATCATGATAAAGAACAGCACGACGTTCATAGTCATGAAGCAAAAATTTGGATTACGGTTTTTGCTGTTGATTTGAAGTTTATCAAATTCGTGTATAATTAAAAATGAAAAGCAGCCTCAGGATCGGAGTTCAACTTTTATGGACAAAACTATGACCTGCAGTTATATTTTCGGGAATAGTATGAAAACCTGTAGGGGTTTATTAAATAAATAACGAATCGTAAAGTATTAACGATAATTTATCAAACTTCATCATATCAGAGGACGTTTGTATGCCCACAATTTATCGTGATCGTATATACTGTGAATTTTGTCATACATATACTTAAAAAAATATAACAAGTTGTCGTATTGTCCAGAGTATTTCTCAGTGAGAGAATCCTCCGCCTCACTTTCTTCACCGTGTTCTGCTCCGTCAGAAGATTGAAGACTGGAGTAATTCGGAACTGCACCAAACGCGTTCGTGTGTAACTCTACTAAGAATTGGTGGATCGCTTCTATCGTTGCCAAGTACCATCTGGGGCTGGATTTCTGATGCCTCCAAAATTGAGAAATACGAGATTTCAAAACAACGCATCGCAGATCTACGGACATTCATTAATCCATTTGGAAATAAGATTTGAAGTAATTAACTCTGCGAAATTGTTACGTACTGGTAATCCCGCGAATCGACAATTGCATATGATAAATATTACATACAAATTTTTAAACTTCGTCTACCTACCCCGTAATCTTTGGTCTTTGTAAATAGATTTCGTTTGATGCCAGGTGCTGTCTATGAAAATGGCCCGCGTTATCGGAAATTCATTTCTAATTTTTTCCTCTATCAACTGACCTCCGCGGTCGACTTTTTTTATGAAGAGATCTTCTATGTTCGTCGCCGTTTTACTTGGGAAGATTAAGACTACCTAGGGGACCGTCGTTTTCGTGATATGATTACATTTAGAAATTAATTTCATTTATTTTATCCACTAGTCTTTCACAGATATTATAATATGCGTCAATTTTATTTTTACCTTGTCATCTTCCGAAATTTGCGGAAATTCCGGATATGTATAGATCCGCACGTCTGCGGAAGCAATTACTGCCGCGTGAATCGCAGTACTTTTACCATCGATTTCTCTAGCGTGTTTAATGATGTCAATTTTGATCGGCAGCTTTCAAAAAATAGTAGGTATACTGAATCGTTAAACTATATTTCGTTATTTTCCGATTATTATATTATTTGTTTTATTGGTTTTAAACAAATAAAAACGACGATTGCTGCGTCTTATTTTTATAAATCAGTTTCGCAAACAGCCCTAGGTTTGCACAAGTGATTTACTTGCAATTGCAAATAATGTGTAAAAATTAAAATAGTTATATCTATACCTCCAAGAAATTTTATAGTGAACATAGATTCATTGTTTCCAGCACCTGATTAAGTTCAATTTGAAATAATAATAAAATAAAAATGAGATGATATTCTGAGTTTACAAAATGATGAAAATCGAGTGAAAATTGAAATCAGGGGAGAATTATTTGTATTTAAAAACTCACCTTTACTCGAGGTATGTATTGTTCATCGATGACAGGTGTGCAACAAGTGTAACAGAAAAATTTCCTCGATTTGTAACAGTTACCGCAAATTTCTCTACCTTCGATAGATTCTAAAATCTTTGCATCCCGTATTCTGAGATTCACGAAGGGTGCTCTATCAATAATTTTCTGTTCCTTCTCCAAATTTGACAACTCGATACCTTCAGGCACATGTTCAGACAACTGCGAACTGTTCGCCATCATTTTTCTGTACTCTACACGTGCGTTTCAATTATAAGAGAGCCTCTACCGGGTGAATACGGATACACCAGGGAGCCTCGACATCTTTGTAGTATTCGGTTCGAACTCGGGTATACGAATGCCTTTTATTTGTCGAAAAGATTGAGGATAACATATTGAAACAAGCACGTCAGCTGATAGGTCGAGAACGTAAAAGAAATCATTCTATCATTCAAATTTTCGGAATCATTCGCACGCGTTGAAAATTGTTATAGTAATTTGTTTTGTTGCTCGTGCAATTAATTATTTTGTCATAAGTTACTATAGGTTGAATATTAATCGGTTAGAATTTTTCAATGAATCTGCGCTTGATGGATCTCTTCAGTCAACGATGGATCATAAGGACGTGAATATTTGGGCCATGAATGGAAACCGTGAATGGACCAATCTCTCCCAGTAACGGTACAGCTACGAGGAATGTAAGAAAGCGCGTCCTGCGCATGCCTTGCATATGATTGAACGTCATCAACAGCGGGCTAATTCAATAGAAACATGATCATGTTGTACTGTACCATATAATTTTGGTTCCGAAAAATGTTAGAATTTTGTTTCCAAGAGAAATAAAAATGTTGCAAACATTCATCTGTGTACTTTTTCAGCTACTGTTGCCTTGTCAAAGTATAGGAGTATGTTGCATCGAGTAAAGAAGTACGTAGAACCGGAGTACATTTACTCGACTCGATGTATGTTTCGTGACCGGTGGATCTTCAAGCCTGGTCCCTAATGGGATGCAGCGGAGGAGCAGATGCAACATGGACACTATGCAGTGAAGCCACCTTTCCTTCTTGTACCAACGCAACTTGGAAAGGATATGGTAACGTCAGTTCATGTGGGTTCCAAGCCTAGTCGGAATCGTTCGCTTGCCAGAAAGCAAAATAGGAGAATCGATCAATTGCGATATGACATATTATTTTGTTGAGAAAAAATTATTAAACGTAATTTTGACAATTAGTCATATTCTCATGTAATATTATCGATGCAATAGCAATAAATTCCCATACATGCCGATAATCAATTCCTTCGTTGTTCTACACTTTCCCCTCTCCGTGATTTATTTCACATTAGGATTTTTCCCAACTGGATATTAGAGTAATCCCCCAACTGACTTCTATATTAAAGCACTCGCTCTTGTGTTGCAGTTAGATGAACTTTCATCTAGGAGGAATTCTGTTCCAATAGCAACGAGCCAGTACATATTGCTGTTATTAATTGTAAAATTAGTTATATTTGGTAGTATACACAACTTTAACAATGAATATTGTATCGATGTTACAACAATAAAATCTCAAATGTACCAATAATTAATTAGTTTGGGTTTCTTACCTTTCCCTTTGCCCTCGCCAAAAATCTTTATTTCAACTTAGAATAAGCGATAGTTCAAACAGTCCAAAAAACATACAAGGAGTAGAGATAAGAATTGATGCATTTTCAGCTACTCAAAAATTTGCGCTCACCTTCCCGGACATGCCCTCCTGATACCAGGAGCAATTATTTCAGTCGTAAAATTTTTCTGACTCCGAAAAACGCTAACATAAATCTATATACAGAGACCGTGCATGAAGCCACGTATGCATGCCGATATCTATACACATATCCTAAGTCCCGCAAAAATTTCGGAACACTTTGTACATGCATACATACGTGACGAGCTACCGCTTCTTAGATACCTAAAATACAGAGTTACAGGGAGGAAAAATTGGAAAATAACGAAGCAATTGATTATTAGTAGGGGAGAGTGGTCCTGAGTCGACCCATTAGGCCTTTTGTCCGAAAACAGAAGGTAAATCGGATTTTATAGCGCTGCTAAGTGTTTCGTTGCGTACAGCGATCGTTTGCCTACAATTCTATGTCATTTAGGAAGGTGTAGTGCGGCTTTTGCAGTCGCAATGCAGTGCGGAGTGAAAAAGAACATCTTGACCATTTATCGAAATAGTGTTCCTGAGTCGGCACCCCCCTGGTCTCGAGTCGTCGCCCTATTTTTTTTCGCTCGAGTGCGGGAAAAAGTATTTTTATTGAGACGTCTGTCATTACCCAGAGTCGAATCTCGTTAACATAATCTCTACGCACACTCTTTGACGCCAAGAAGGCCACTGACCCCCATGGCGCTACGGCAGGTGTTTTCACTTTAGGTCTTAATTGCTCTAATAATTTCGTCAACTGCTCCAATCAAGTATTTGAGAAAAATGAGGGAAAAAAAATCGATTTTTCTATGTTAAAGTAGCCTAAATGTTAACTCTATGTTTCGACCAAACGGAAGGGTATTCGACGACCTATGATATACCCAATAATTGCTCCTTCATTTCTCTTGATGGCTCCACCCTAAGTAAAGTTATTAGTGAAATTATTTAGTCACGGTTTTTAATAACAAACCAAAAGACGTGTTCGCCGGAAAGGAAATGGTGGGGGGTAGGCATTTCACAATTGAGACGCATCTAAACAGAACAGATTTCGGCAACCGGTGGTTACATCGGACAATTGCTCCTCAATTGCTCTTACTTGCTCTACCCTTATTTCTGATTGCAAATAATAGAAAATAGCAGAAATGTGTCGGCGTGATGTGAATGGTGGGCGTGTAAAACTTGCATCGATACTGATCTGTGAGGCTAAAGACTCAAGACTGTGGTATAATATACTGATCGACGGGGCGAAAAGGTGTAAAATCGCATTGATACTAGTCTCTGACGTTAAAGACTCGAGACTCGGGTATAAAATATACTGATCAGAGGGGCGAGAAGGTGTAAAACTGGCATTGATACTGGACTCTGATGGCAAAGACTCAAGACTCTGGTATGATATACTGATCGACTAGGCGAAAAAGTGTAAGACTGGCATTGTTACTGGTCTCTGATGCTAAAGGCTCAAGAATCGGGTATAATAGACCGATCGACGAGGTGAAAAAGTTTGAAATCCGCCATTAAAATTTTTGCAACCATATTTTTTTGTTTTATTCTGGAAAATAATGGGGAGCAATTCAAAATGAAAGTAGAATAATTACGAGAAAATCAAGAAAAACTATCGCGGAGCAATTGAAAATAAGGGTGGAGCAATTTAGAGCAATCGAAGAAAAGTTAATTCGTATCTAACGAGTCTTCGAAATCCTGTGATATACAAGCGCGTCCGAACTGTGACGTAGCTCGCGCCCCACCATTCATATCACGCCGACACCTTTTTTGCTATTTCTTGGAGAAATCTCGTGGAGCAATTAAAATTAAGGCTAGGGCAATTAAGCGCAATTGAGGAGCAATTGTCCCATGTACCACCGATCGCCGAAATCTGTTCCGTTTAGATGCGTCTCAATTGTGCATTTCCGGCGAACACGTGTTTTGCTTTCTCTTTGAAAACCGTGACTAAATAATTTTACTCCAGGGTGGAGCAATTAAGAGAAATGAACGAGCAATTATTGGGTATATCATAGGTCGTCGAATACCCATTCGTTTGCTCGAAACATAGAGTTAAAGTTTAGGCTACGTTCCATAGAAAAATCGAATTTTGTTTTTCTCATTTCTTTCAAAAACTAGATTAGAGCAATTAACGAAATCAATAGAGCAATTAAGAGCAATTAAGGAGCAATCGTTTGGTATATCAAAAATCGAAAAATAATAAAGGCACGGCCAAACTTTACATAGATGCTAAATACCAAATTTCCGCCTGACGCGGTGGCAACCTAACATACAATTTCACCTGTGGATCTTCGGAAAGCCTCGCGAAGCTTCGGGTGCCTCGCCATGCCATGCGGCGGTCCGCTTCGCCGACTTGAATCTTCAGTCGCGTATGATAAGCCGAGCAGGCTGCTGGTTGTATGCGTCACGACCGCTCTCAGCTTTGATCGTTTGTTATAATTAAGTGAACACGTCTTCGCTAGAGTAATAATTTGCAATTTTACGAAGAATCAATCAGTGACACCAAGGGGAACATAGACGTGCATGCAATTATAGAACCTTAACCTATCACCTTGACAGTTGTCAACTTGCAATAGGCACGAACTTCAGTTCCATACCGATCTGCCCAGTTATAATAATTCCATTAAAAATTGACGTATAGCGTCCTTAAAATAACTTTCTTTTGATCGTGAATATGGTTATATGCAGTTAACATTTTTCTCTTGACTTATAATTGCATACACATTTTATTCTACCTTAACCTATCGTAAATTCTTTTTTAAATCGTATATGATAATTTCAAGACTTCAAAAAATCTTCAGTGGTTTACTTTCATATCGTAGAGACCAGTGAGAATATACGCACGAAGGAACGGCGGAAAAAAAAATTGACCAACGAATAGCAAGTGACGTGATAATAAGCAGGTGAATAATTCTTCCGATCGAATTTATGTTCTGTTTTCGACTGGAAAACATCGTATACATGAAAGAGAAGGTGATAATAGTTTAATCTTGATATTCCGCGATCGTAGAAAATGAAATTCAAGGCAAATTATGTCATTCCTTTCCGCCAAACCGTTTTACTAAAATGCATGCTAAATTTTTTACTCGTCGCGATCTGATTGTTCGCATTGCGCTGTCAACTGCTTTCGGCAGTTGTACTCAAATATTATTTCTGATTATAAGTAGCTAACAATTGTGTATCATTCGAAAAAATCATAATAAGACGTAATAAAAATCAACAGTATCATAAAGTAATTGTACTCATACAAAATAAATACGAGCAAGTGAGTTGCATAGATCGTAGGTTGTTTACATTCAGACAAAATTCGAAAACAATCAGGCCGCATCTTTGTTTATATTTGAGACGTGACTAAACGTTGTTATTTATTGTGAATCCTTCTGAATAAAACTACACGGATCGGAAATGCGGAGGCCATTTATATAGATTAAATCTTGCCGATAAATCGAATAAGAGGTAGACCAGCAATCACAACATTAATTCTAATTATGTACCATTTTTATTCAAGTTCAGCTATCGAATACATTCATTGTTTCGACTCAATTTTCATTCTTCACTCTTGTGGGTCGATTTTTTCGATCGACGAATACAATCATACATTCTTTTTTACGAATTACAACTTCCTTGGATATACAGGAGCCCGTTGCTATATTCTGAATCGAACATATGCGAAATTCATATCTCATTTTTTAATTCCTCTTCTTCATTTCACTTTTATTACAGAAAACTATATGACCTGTGGGTCCAGGGATCTCAAAAATATGATGGACCAAAATAGGAACTGTGTGAATCACCTGAAGCCAGGGATGTGAGGTCCGGAGTCTCAGATATTTAGGTGAGAATTGATATCCAATGACTAATGAGAATTATAGGGCACTTCTGGTTACACATATATATCCTGGGTCAAATTCACCTGAAATCTTTTGCTCATTTTTTTTCCCTTTGGAAAAAAGTATGCTTGTGATGAAATCGGACCTGGTATATGGTGTCGAGGTTTTAGTGAATCGTAATAAATTAATACAATACTCTCTTGTTTTTGCATCCAACATTTCGTTTCTTAAATTTTCTAAATCAGTAGCTGCTTTTTCCAGGAGGTGGAGGAGGTGACAGAGAAATGAAGAGGTGACAGAGAAATGAAGAGGTGTCCAGAATTATAACAATAATGGAAAAGGTAGTTGGAGAGTCTGATGGAGTGTACCGAATCTCTCCGATAAATTAAATAGAAGATACATCGGTAATAATAATAGCACGTCTAATCATGTCACCTTTTTCTTCAAGTTCGATTATTGAATCTATTTGTGATTTCCATTAAATTTTCATTCTTCACTCTTTTCAGTCAACATTTTCGATCGACACATATAATAACACAATTATTTTTGACAAGTCGAAACCTTCTTCAAAACACTTGAGCTCGTTTCTATATTCTGGATCTAATATATGCGAAGTTCCCTTCACATTTCTTTAAAAAATTATCCCTTTCTGTCTGATTTCCCTCACAGAAAAAGTATACCACCTGCGGGTCTAAAGATGCCAAAAGTCTGATGGACCGAAATAGAAACTCTGTGGATGACTCGGGTCCAGGGATAGGAGGTCTGGAGTTGAAGAGGTTGAGGTGAGAATTGATACACAATGACTGATAGAAATAATCGTGCAGTGCTGGTTGTACGTATGCATTGTGAATGGAATTTACCTGAGATATATCCCTCATACTCCTTTTTCCTTTGCCAAAAAGTATGCCTGTGGCAAGATAAGACCGGGTATATTGTGTCAAGTTCCTCGTAAATAATAATTAATGAATAGAATACTAATTTGTTTTCATCCAAATTCTCATTTCTCAGATTTTCTCAATCACTAATTTCTTTTCCAGGAAAGCGGAGGAGTCAAAAGGAGGAAAGGGTTGGAAAGGATCAGGAATATGAAAAAAATTGGAGTTGCACAGTTTGATTGCGTGGACCAAATCATTCCGACAAATCAAATGGAAGATAAATCGGTAATGATAACACAATCTTCTAAGACGTCCGATTTTTACCAAGGTTCAACGATTCTGCACGTCTTGTGGATTCTATACACTTAAAACTTTCGTTTCTTCTTGTCGTAGTTTGAATTTGATCAATGGAAAATTATACACAACGATAATTCTCTCTCTGCGTAAATATATCGCGATAACAATTGTATGAATGTTTGATTGACAATTAATTTTTGTTACTTCATGTATTTTTTACAGTCTGAGGAATACTACTGAGCTACCAAAATTCTCATCCAGAAAGTCTAGAGTACTGCAGAAAAAGAAAATAGAGGGATTGAGCGATCGGTGAATGAGGAACGGGTGAGCATTACAACGAGATATAATTATATTAATATTCATCATTCATTCATTATTTATTATTCATCATTATTATTATGAATACTACTCGTTTATCAGGCGGGTGTGTGTAGAGAAATAGAAAACACATTCGTAGTTGGTATTCTTTTTCATTGTATCACCAATTTATACGTTGTATCGCCGTATTTATAGATATAGGGGCGATATTCGTGCAGATTAAATTTGTATTTTTATCGAACTAATTTGTAAATTGGAAATTTAACTTGTCCCCAAATACTGCTTAAAGTGCAATTAATCGTAGCGTAAGGAACCTCGCCGCTATAAATACGTATTCTGGGTGAAAATCGTCAAATATTCTATAATGATTATATTCGCTTTTCAAATTTATCGTTTCTGGGTGAAAATAATAACATTTTTGACTCCCGCTACCGTTATAATTCGTCATTATTAAAAATTATTAAAAATGTCGTAAAAATTCGAAATCAAAATTCGCGGGCAGGCATGGCGGCGGTCTAACGTGAAGTTACGAACGTACGCGCGGGGAACTGCGGACGCGTTCAGGTCGTACGTCATCACGCCGGGCGGCAGGCCGCGACTTTCATCCGCTCGAATTCTCAGTCTGAATTCATACGCGATCAGGGTGGCACCGATCGACGTCTCGACGCCGCGTAGTTCAGGGAAATTGTTGTAATTCGACGAACCCGTCATTGTTGAGGTAAGAGTTCGTGACCTCATGATACACCGGTCGTTAGCTAAGGGGAATATAACGGATCGCTGTTGACGGTTCAATTTTTATTGCCATTAAGTTGCATGCCAGTTTGAATTTTTCTCTCGACTCGTCTTGGCCGGTCCTTAGTGGATATTTATATTCATTCTCTATTCTTCGTTCTTTAACGTAAAGTCTTTATTTCATCTCGTAATAATAATCAAGTCCTGAAAGAATTCGTCATAAATATAATTCACTCAAATCGAAAATACTTTTAATATTTTATTCGGTAAGAATCCAGAGGGGGGATGACGGGGAAAAAAAATGACGATCGCACATCGGACCATCTTTATAGAAACGGTAAGCGGCAGAATAATGAGCTCCGGTAAATTAATGTTTTTGGGATAAAAAACCATCGTTGACACGATACAAAAGGTGAGAATAGTTTTATCTTCGTATTTCGCGACGGTGAGAAGTAAAATTCAAATCTATCATGCAGTTTATTTTCAATAACACGTTTTGCAATAATAAACTTCCGAGTCAACTTTTCTGACCGTTGCGCAGTCAGTTGTTTCCAGCAGTTATACGTGAATATTATTTCTACTTGCAAGTAGCAAACAATCGTGTGTCTTTCGAATAAGTTATAATATAACACCCCATTACATTCGATAGTTTCGTAAATAAGTTGATCTGCGTATAATCATACATGAAACGTAAATAGTCTGACAAAAAAAACATAATATAAATACGAGCGAGTTATAGCTGCATAGATCGAAGGTTGTTTACATTCGGACAAAGTTCACAAAGATTTAGACCGTTTTTTTTTTTTTTTACTTATTTTTATGGCTTGACCAAACCTTCCGATATATTATGAGAATCTTTATTATTGAAATGATTATTTTGTTACAGATACAAACTGCAACAGGTCGGAAATACAGATCGAAAGTTCTGAGGCTGTTTATATGGATCAAATAATTCTTATTGACGAATTGAATGGAAGGTAAGCCACTGATTGAAATATGATTTCAAATAAATTGCTATTACAAATCTTTTCACTCGCATCTTAGATCGACGTACAAAGTAAAAATTTCTTTTTCGGGTAAATCAAAAAGTTGTTGAAACGAAGAGGCCTTTTTAGATACAAGAGCCTGTTTCTATATTCTGAATCTATAGTAAAATGAATCTGAAATTTATTTCTCAATTTTCTCATTTCTCTTCTTTGTTTTAATTTTTTCTACAGAAAGGTGAATCTGGAAATCCCAAAAATCTGACGGACTAATAGAAACCGGGTGAAAGACCCCGTCCTGGGATCCAGGTTCCGAAGTGTCAGAGATCGAGGTGAGAATTGAGACGTTTTGCCACCAATCTTCAGTCTTATGATGTGACAATGACTCGTAAATCCTTCGGAGATAAATGAAATTTAGTTTCATTTTTATTTATACAAATTGTCCAAGTTTCATCGAGCAAAGAAATGTGATCTGTTATACACCCTCGAGTTCCCCATAAATAGTAGTTGAATATAGATTACTTGCTTGATTTTCAACTTGTATTTTATCACAACGATTTTCTAAATCGTTCATTTTTTTTTCTCAAGAAAGAAAAAGCAGAACGAAGAAGAGAAGACACTGAAGAAAAAATGAAAACGAAAATCCGGGTGAGAAAATTGTGTAAAGGATACTGAAATGCATGGGCACAGATTGTGGAGGCCGATTATACAAATCCAACCTCACTGAAGAATGAAATAAGAGGTGAGCAGCATTTTGAATCGGACTTTGCCCTTTTGTTAAAGTTCAGTCATTGTCCTACTCAACCCTGTGCTTACATTTAGTATTTCCGAAGTTTTTTCTTCATACAAAAATATCGCTAGACAAACTGTACGGATGTGTTCAATTAATAAATATTTTGCTTCTGTTTGATGTTTCTATTAGATTGTAATGGACGAGATGTCGACAGGGCTGATTATACGGGGACAATGCGAAGAAATAGCGACCAAGTAAGAGCGTGATATATTTTGAAAAATAATTTTCTTACCAAATATGTATACCTGCGTATTGTAACATAACATGTTCACGAATCCTAATTTACTCCTTTATCGAAGAATCGAAAAATAGCTTACATGCAAAGGAATTCTTGACTTTAAGAGCCTATTAACGTATTTGAATTCAAATGTATCCGCATTTTGTTATATTTCTTCCCATTTTGTAGTCGAGCGCCTCCGAATTGGAGCAGACGGAAGCTGATCCGAAGCCGATTCGAAGCTGACACGGAGTCGACCCGAAGCCGTTCGAAACCGATGAGCATCCCAGTAGGAGCGATAGGATGAGGGGGGGACCCGACAGCAAGGGAGCAATTGCAAAAGAGGTGAGAACAAGACACTTTTTTGCCAATCTCTGTTTTTCCAAAAATAGCAATTCAGATTCATACTCGTCCAACATATGGGGACAAACAATTTTCTTACTAATTTCTTTCTTCTTCCTTTTTTCATGATACGCCGACAGCCAAGCAGACACATCCGAGTGCAATTGCTCTTCCGTTACTCGGCAACGTGGGTGAGTCGCATGATTTTTGGGTAACTGGTTTCCTTTCCTCGGTACTCTCTTTTCTCTATCGCGTGGCGTGGCGGTAACATTGTACAATCTTCGATTTCTTAGCTCAATTCAGATAGGCTCATTCCCGACCGCAACGGAGCTTGCTTTCATAATTATTCGGATTCCCTTGCCGACTGCAATGTAACATCACACTTGTTACTGCGCGGTCATATTAGAGATTTACAGATTAATGCATAGAGTCACACCCTTACGGGGGGACCCCTATCCGTTGCGAATCGCGATGAGCATCGCGACAGGAAGATATTCATTGCTCAATCGGCTTTCGCGATTCTCATTCCCTAAGTTTCCTCATTTGCTTGAATTTTTGCTGGTTGAGCGGTGGATCCTCCTGAGGTTTAATTCATGGTTCACAAAGTCTAGGAGCTCCTGCTCAACATAAGTATGAACAATCCTCTTGCAAGATGTTCAACTAGAATCAATCTTTCGTTACATGCATAGAAATATAAAAAATCTAAAGAGTATAAAGATATGAAAATATGAAAATATGAGAATATGAAAATATGAAAACATCAAAATATCTAAAGTCCAAAGTACTGCACACTTTTGCTTTCACTTAGTCCGTTTAGAAAAAAAGTTTGACAATTTCGTCCAGGATGTGTCTAACCCGTTCTTTCCCTACAGCAAATTATAAGGTGAGTTAATCAATAGCCGCGACCACGTTGTGAACTGATTTTTACGTGTGTGTTGGAGAATCTGAAATCGGAGATCATTAGCTTTCCGTACAGGTGAATCGGGAAGGTAGGGCAACTTGATCGAGGGTGGATACGAGTTTGTGCGTGCGTGCCTTTGTGCCTTGGTACCTTGGCGCCGTAGTGCCTCGGTGGCTTGGCGCCTCGGTGCCTCGGCGCCTTAGCGTTTGATTTACAACTCCGTTGGGTGGGTTTTGGGAACCAGGCGAGGGCAGGAAGGGTCGCGCAATGGGACGGTGGTGGCCTAATATCTTATTCTCCACAGCAAATTCAAGCGATCAGAATATAAGAATAAGTAGTGTCCTCTTTGATATAGTTTCTGTAAAATATAACTCATTCATTAAAATCCCTGTTCCCAGTTTTCCATGGCTACTTTCCACATAATTAGAATTGAACAATTTTCATACTGACAATATGGTCACGATAAAAAGTGAGAATTAAAAGGAGTCTCTTTGATATTTGCCATTCAAAATGTTCTCAACTTATTCAAAACCTTTCCTCAGTTTTGCGTCGATCTTTCTAAGACCGATAGAATAAATCAATTTCCTCAATCAAGTAATCTCTCTGTATTAATTGAAAACTTGATCGCTTGAATGGGCAAGACGCCTCTCTTCATCATCTCCCCGTTTTACGTGGGGCGTGTGGAGATGAGAGAGGCTGAGCCTGAAGACTTCACGTCGAAGAGGACGCCGACCGTCACGCCACAAATTTTTCTCTGCTTGCCTTGTTTTCTTTACCCTCTCTAGACTTGGCGTCTATCGGCTGTTAATTATTCGCGACGCGTAAAGATCTTGCCAATTTTGATACGATACCAAATATATAATAGGATAGCGCCAAGTCGTCCTTCTTTCATTGCATGCCTTTCATTGCATGCCTTACAGGCACAATATTAATCGATCCTCTTCTTTCAGGATATTACAAGACTAATCAATTCCGCTTCTTTCAGGGTACTTCAAAGATTAACCAATTCCACTTCTTTCAGGGTATTCTAAGACTAATCGATTCCACTTCTTTCAGGGTACCTTAAGATTAACCAATTCCCGTTCTTTCAGGGTAGCTTAAGATTAACCAATTCCCCTTCTTTCAGGGTATTTTAAGAGATTAATACCGATCTATGATCATAGATCGGTGTTAATAATTGGGGACGAATTAATCACCTTTCTGTTACAGTATCGCCGTATGACTATGAGTCTAGTGATTTAATGATGCGAATAATTGTGCCCGACATATTTTATCAACAGAAATAAGGCAATTCATTTGAAGATTGGAACGGGGCCTGTACCTCGTCCGTGTCTGGATTTATTTCTCATTGTGAGTACCTGACAATCCTAGTTTAATTTGGAGAAATAATTGAGTCGTGAAGGGTGACAACTTTTCTGCTACGCAAAATTATTGCAACATTATTCGTCAATCGCTAAATCTCTTGTTTCTCTATATTTCCATTACAGTTCAGAATTTCGAAAGGTCGTATAAATGAAGCTTGGAAGAATCGGATTACGTACATACCTATATATTGGATTATTGACTGGGTGCTATACACATGACCTGCAGGGAAACATCATTTCTGTACAAGAATCAAGAATTACTGGTAAGCGGAACGAAGCCTTCCTTGCATTCGCAATCTCATCCCTGTGATCGATTTCGTACTCGTCATTTAATTGTTAAACTTGTTTGTTCGCCAGAAGGTGCGTCCCGGTCTGTATAACCCTGCGGAAGTGCACTCGAACTCGGGATGGAGTGAAACGATAATGAATGAAATCAGGAAGAGTTAGGAATAAGATATACATCTGGTAAATAATCATTCCTTTGTAATGTATAATAATCGGGGAAGCTTTTGACAAGTTACTGTTTCAAGCTGTCATTTTCAACTGCACGTTATAGTAAACGATCACCAAAGTTGACCAGATCTTGAACTTTTGCAGGGGCAAACTTGAAGGCTGATTGTCAGTCGTCTCAGAAATGGAAGGGATCATGAGGTCTGGAGTCACAGAGGTTCAGGTGAGAATTGTTACAAAATGACTGATAGAAATTATAGTGCAGTGCTGATTGTACGTATGCATTGTGAATCGAATTCACCCGCGATCTGTTTCTCATCTTTCTTTTTCCTTGGGCAAAAAGTATGCCTGTGGCAAGATAAGAACGGGTATATTGTGTCAAGTTTCTCTCAAATAATAATTAATTAGTAGAATACTAGTTTGTTTTCATCCAACATCTCGAATTTCTCAGATTTTCTCAATCACTAATTTCTTTTCCAGGAAAGCGGAGGAGTCAAAAGGAGGAAAGGGTTGGAAAGGATCAGGAATATGAAAAAAATTGGAGTTGCACAGTTTGATTGCGTGGACCAAATCATTCCGACAAATCAAATGGAAGATAAATCGGTAATGATAACACAATCTTCTAAGACGTCCGATTTTTACCAAGGTTCAACGATTCTGCACGTCTTGTGGATTCTATACACTTAAAACTTTCGTTTCTTCTTGTCGTAGTTTGAATTTGATCAATGGAAAATTATACACAACGATAATTCTCTCTCTGCGTAAATATATCGCGATAACAATTGTATGAATGTTTGATTGACAATTAATTTTTGTTACTTCATGTATTTTTTACAGTCTGAGGAATACTACTGAGCTACCAAAATTCTCATCCAGAAAGTCTAGAGTACTGCAGAAAAAGAAAATAGAGGGATTGAGCGATCGGTGAATGAGGAACGGGTGAGCATTACAACGAGATATAATTATATTAATATTCATCATTCATTCATTATTTATTATTCATCATTATTATTATGAATACTACTCGTTTATCAGGCGGGTGTGTGTAGAGAAATAGAAAACACATTCGTAGTTGGTATTCTTTTTCATTGTATCACCAATTTATACGTTGTATCGCCGTATTTATAGATATAGGGGCGATATTCGTGCAGATTAAATTTGTATTTTTATCGAACTAATTTGTAAATTGGAAATTTAACTTGTCCCCAAATACTGCTTAAAGTGCAATTAATCGTAGCGTAAGGAACCTCGCCGCTATAAATACGTATTCTGGGTGAAAATCGTCAAATATTCTATAATGATTATATTCGCTTTTCAAATTTATCGTTTCTGGGTGAAAATAATAACATTTTTGACTCCCGCTACCGTTATAATTCGTCATTATTAAAAATTATTAAAAATGTCGTAAAAATTCGAAATCAAAATTCGCGGGCAGGCATGGCGGCGGTCTAACGTGAAGTTACGAACGTACGCGCGGGGAACTGCGGACGCGTTCAGGTCGTACGTCATCACGCCGGGCGGCAGGCCGCGACTTTCATCCGCTCGAATTCTCAGTCTGAATTCATACGCGATCAGGGTGGCACCGATCGACGTCTCGACGCCGCGTAGTTCAGGGAAATTGTTGTAATTCGACGAACCCGTCATTGTTGAGGTAAGAGTTCGTGACCTCATGATACACCGGTCGTTAGCTAAGGGGAATATAACGGATCGCTGTTGACGGTTCAATTTTTATTGCCATTAAGTTGCATGCCAGTTTGAATTTTTCTCTCGACTCGTCTTGGCCGGTCCTTAGTGGATATTTATATTCATTCTCTATTCTTCGTTCTTTAACGTAAAGTCTTTATTTCATCTCGTAATAATAATCAAGTCCTGAAAGAATTCGTCATAAATATAATTCACTCAAATCGAAAATACTTTTAATATTTTATTCGGTAAGAATCCAGAGGGGGGATGACGGGGAAAAAAAATGACGATCGCACATCGGACCATCTTTATAGAAACGGTAAGCGGCAGAATAATGAGCTCCGGTAAATTAATGTTTTTGGGATAAAAAACCATCGTTGACACGATACAAAAGGTGAGAATAGTTTTATCTTCGTATTTCGCGACGGTGAGAAGTAAAATTCAAATCTATCATGCAGTTTATTTTCAATAACACGTTTTGCAATAATAAACTTCCGAGTCAACTTTTCTGACCGTTGCGCAGTCAGTTGTTTCCAGCAGTTATACGTGAATATTATTTCTACTTGCAAGTAGCAAACAATCGTGTGTCTTTCGAATAAGTTATAATATAACACCCCATTACATTCGATAGTTTCGTAAATAAGTTGATCTGCGTATAATCATACATGAAACGTAAATAGTCTGACAAAAAAAACATAATATAAATACGAGCGAGTTATAGCTGCATAGATCGAAGGTTGTTTACATTCGGACAAAGTTCACAAAGATTTAGACCGTTTTTTTTTTTTTTTACTTATTTTTATAGCTTGACCAAACCTTCCGATATATTATGCGAATCTTTATTATTGAAATGATTATTTTGTTACAGATACAAACTGCAACAGGTCGGAAATACAGATCGAAAGTTCTGAGGCTGTTTATATGGATCAAATAATTCTTATTGACGAATTGAATGGAAGGTAAGCCACTGATTGAAATATGATTTCAAATAAATTGCTATTACAAATCTTTTCACTCGCATCTTAGATCGACGTACAAAGTAAAAATTTCTTTTTCGGGTAAATCAAAAAGTTGTTGAAACGAAGAGGCCTTTTTAGATACAAGAGCCTGTTTCTATATTCTGAATCTATAGTAAAATGAATCTGAAATTTATTTCTCAATTTTCTCATTTCTCTTCTTTGTTTTAATTTTTTCTACAGAAAGGTGAATCTGGAAATCCCAAAAATCTGACGGACTAATAGAAACCGGGTGAAAGACCCCGTCCTGGGATCCAGGTTCCGAAGTGTCAGAGATCGAGGTGAGAATTGAGACGTTTTGCCACCAATCTTCAGTCTTATCATGTGACAATGACTCGTAAATCCTTCGGAGATAAATGAAATTTAGTTTCATTTTTATTTATACAAATTGTCCAAGTTTCATCGAGCAAAGAAATGTGATCTGTTATACACCCTCGAGTTCCCCATAAATAGTAGTTGAATATAGATTACTTGCTTGATTTTCAACTTGTATTTTATCACAACGATTTTCTAAATCGTTCATTTTTTTTTCTCAAGAAAGAAAAAGCAGAACGAAGAAGAGAAGACACTGAAGAAAAAATGAAAACGAAAATCCGGGTGAGAAAATTGTGTAAAGGATACTGAAATGCATGGGCACAGATTGTGGAGGCCGATTATACAAATCCAACCTCACTGAAGAATGAAATAAGAGGTGAGCAGCATTTTGAATCGGACTTTGCCCTTTTGTTAAAGTTCAGTCATTGTCCTACTCAACCCTGTGCTTACATTTAGTATTTCCGAAGTTTTTTCTTCATACAAAAATATCGCTAGACAAACTGTACGGATGTGTTCAATTAATAAATATTTTGCTTCTGTTTGATGTTTCTATTAGATTGTAATGGACGAGATGTCGACAGGGCTGATTATACGGGGACAATGCGAAGAAATAGCGACCAAGTAAGAGCGTGATATATTTTGAAAAATAATTTTCTTACCAAATATGTATACCTGCGTATTGTAACATAACATGTTCACGAATCCTAATTTACTCCTTTATCGAAGAATCGAAAAATAGCTTACATGCAAAGGAATTCTTGACTTTAAGAGCCTATTAACGTATTTGAATTCAAATGTATCCGCATTTTGTTATATTTCTTCCCATTTTGTAGTCGAGCGCCTCCGAATTGGAGCAGACGGAAGCTGATCCGAAGCCGATTCGAAGCTGACACGGAGTCGACCCGAAGCCGTTCGAAACCGATGAGCATCCCAGTAGGAGCGATAGGATGAGGGGGGGACCCGACAGCAAGGGAGCAATTGCAAAAGAGGTGAGAACAAGACACTTTTTTGCCAATCTCTGTTTTTCCAAAAATAGCAATTCAGATTCATACTCGTCCAACATATGGGGACAAACAATTTTCTTACTAATTTCTTTCTTCTTCCTTTTTTCATGATACGCCGACAGCCAAGCAGACACATCCGAGTGCAATTGCTCTTCCGTTACTCGGCAACGTGGGTGAGTCGCATGATTTTTGGGTAACTGGTTTCCTTTCCTCGGTACTCTCTTTTCTCTATCGCGTGGCGTGGCGGTAACATTGTACAATCTTCGATTTCTTAGCTCAATTCAGATAGGCTCATTCCCGACCGCAACGGAGCTTGCTTTCATAATTATTCGGATTCCCTTGCCGACTGCAATGTAACATCACACTTGTTACTGCGCGGTCATATTAGAGATTTACAGATTAATGCATAGAGTCACACCCTTACGGGGGGACCCCTATCCGTTGCGAATCGCGATGAGCATCGCGACAGGAAGATATTCATTGCTCAATCGGCTTTCGCGATTCTCATTCCCTAAGTTTCCTCATTTGCTTGAATTTTTGCTGGTTGAGCGGTGGATCCTCCTGAGGTTTAATTCATGGTTCACAAAGTCTAGGAGCTCCTGCTCAACATAAGTATGAACAATCCTCTTGCAAGATGTTCAACTAGAATCAATCTTTCGTTACATGCATAGAAATATAAAAAATCTAAAGAGTATAAAGATATGAAAATATGAAAATATGAGAATATGAAAATATGAAAACATCAAAATATCTAAAGTCCAAAGTACTGCACACTTTTGCTTTCACTTAGTCCGTTTAGAAAAAAAGTTTGACAATTTCGTCCAGGATGTGTCTAACCCGTTCTTTCCCTACAGCAAATTATAAGGTGAGTTAATCAATAGCCGCGACCACGTTGTGAACTGATTTTTACGTGTGTGTTGGAGAATCTGAAATCGGAGATCATTAGCTTTCCGTACAGGTGAATCGGGAAGGTAGGGCAACTTGATCGAGGGTGGATACGAGTCTGTGCGTGCGTGCCTTTGTGCCTTGGTACCTTGGCGCCGTAGTGCCTCGGTGGCTTGGCGCCTCGGTGCCTCGGCGCCTTAGCGTTTGATTTACAACTCCGTTGGGTGGGTTTTGGGAACCAGGCGAGGGCAGGAAGGGTCGCGCAATGGGACGGTGGTGGCCTAATATCTTATTCTCCACAGCAAATTCAAGCGATCAGAATATAAGAATAAGTAGTGTCCTCTTTGATATAGTTTCTGTAAAATATAACTCATTCATTAAAATCCCTGTTCCCAGTTTTCCATGGCTACTTTCCACATAATTAGAATTGAACAATTTTCATACTGACAATATGGTCACGATAAAAAGTGAGAATTAAAAGGAGTCTCTTTGATATTTGCCATTCAAAATGTTCTCAACTTATTCAAAACCTTTCCTCAGTTTTGCGTCGATCTTTCTAAGACCGATAGAATAAATCAATTTCCTCAATCAAGTAATCTCTCTGTATTAATTGAAAACTTGATCGCTTGAATGGGCAAGACGCCTCTCTTCATCATCTCCCCGTTTTACGTGGGGCGTGTGGAGATGAGAGAGGCTGAGCCTGAAGACTTCACGTCGAAGAGGACGCCGACCGTCACGCCACAAATTTTTCTCTGCTTGCCTTGTTTTCTTTACCCTCTCTAGACTTGGCGTCTATCGGCTGTTAATTATTCGCGACGCGTAAAGATCTTGCCAATTTTGATACGATACCAAATATATAATAGGATAGCGCCAAGTCGTCCTTCTTTCATTGCATGCCTTTCATTGCATGCCTTACAGGCACAATATTAATCGATCCTCTTCTTTCAGGATATTACAAGACTAATCAATTCCGCTTCTTTCAGGGTACTTCAAAGATTAACCAATTCCACTTCTTTCAGGGTATTCTAAGACTAATCGATTCCACTTCTTTCAGGGTACCTTAAGATTAACCAATTCCCGTTCTTTCAGGGTAGCTTAAGATTAACCAATTCCCCTTCTTTCAGGGTATTTTAAGAGATTAATACCGATCTATGATCATAGATCGGTGTTAATAATTGGGGACGAATTAATCACCTTTCTGTTACAGTATCGCCGTATGACTATGAGTCTAGTGATTTAATGATGCGAATAATTGTGCCCGACATATTTTATCAACAGAAATAAGGCAATTCATTTGAAGATTGGAACGGGGCCTGTACCTCGTCCGTGTCTGGATTTATTTCTCATTGTGAGTACCTGACAATCCTAGTTTAATTTGGAGAAATAATTGAGTCGTGAAGGGTGACAACTTTTCTGCTACGCAAAATTATTGCAACATTATTCGTCAATCGCTAAATCTCTTGTTTCTCTATATTTCCATTACAGTTCAGAATTTCGAAAGGTCGTATAAATGAAGCTTGGAAGAATCGGATTACGTACATACCTATATATTGGATTATTGACTGGGTGCTATACACATGACCTGCAGGGAAACATCATTTCTGTACAAGAATCAAGAATTACTGGTAAGCGGAACGAAGCCTTCCTTGCATTCGCAATCTCATCCCTGTGATCGATTTCGTACTCGTCATTTAATTGTTAAACTTGTTTGTTCGCCAGAAGGTGCGTCCCGGTCTGTATAACCCTGCGGAAGTGCACTCGAACTCGGGATGGAGTGAAACGATAATGAATGAAATCAGGAAGAGTTAGGAATAAGATATACATCTGGTAAATAATCATTCCTTTGTAATGTATAATAATCGGGGAAGCTTTTGACAAGTTACTGTTTCAAGCTGTCATTTTCAACTGCACGTTATAGTAAACGATCACCAAAGTTGACCAGATCTTGAACTTTTGCAGGGGCAAACTTGAAGGCTGATTGTCAGTCGTCTCAGAAATGGAAGGGATCATGAGGTCTGGAGTCACAGAGGTTCAGGTGAGAATTGTTACAAAATGACTGATAGAAATTATAGTGCAGTGCTGATTGTACGTATGCATTGTGAATCGAATTCACCCGCGATCTGTTTCTCATCTTTCTTTTTCCTTGGGCAAAAAGTATGCCTGTGGCAAGATAAGAACGGGTATATTGTGTCAAGTTTCTCTCAAATAATAATTAATTAGTAGAATACTAGTTTGTTTTCATCCAACATCTCGAATTTCTCAGATTTTCTCAATCACTAATTTCTTTTCCAGGAAAGCGGAGGAGTCAAAAGGAGGAAAGGGTTGGAAAGGATCAGGAATATGAAAAAAATTGGAGTTGCACAGTTTGATTGCGTGGACCAAATCATTCCGACAAATCAAATGGAAGATAAATCGGTAATGATAACACAATCTTCTAAGACGTCCGATTTTTACCAAGGTTCAACGATTCTGCACGTCTTGTGGATTCTATACACTTAAAACTTTCGTTTCTTCTTGTCGTAGTTTGAATTTGATCAATGGAAAATTATACACAACGATAATTCTCTCTCTGCGTAAATATATCGCGATAACAATTGTATGAATGTTTGATTGACAATTAATTTTTGTTACTTCATGTATTTTTTACAGTCTGAGGAATACTACTGAGCTACCAAAATTCTCATCCAGAAAGTCTAGAGTACTGCAGAAAAAGAAAATAGAGGGATTGAGCGATCGGTGAATGAGGAACGGGTGAGCATTACAACGAGATATAATTATATTAATATTCATCATTCATTCATTATTTATTATTCATCATTATTATTATGAATACTACTCGTTTATCAGGCGGGTGTGTGTAGAGAAATAGAAAACACATTCGTAGTTGGTATTCTTTTTCATTGTATCACCAATTTATACGTTGTATCGCCGTATTTATAGATATAGGGGCGATATTCGTGCAGATTAAATTTGTATTTTTATCGAACTAATTTGTAAATTGGAAATTTAACTTGTCCCCAAATACTGCTTAAAGTGCAATTAATCGTAGCGTAAGGAACCTCGCCGCTATAAATACGTATTCTGGGTGAAAATCGTCAAATATTCTATAATGATTATATTCGCTTTTCAAATTTATCGTTTCTGGGTGAAAATAATAACATTTTTGACTCCCGCTACCGTTATAATTCGTCATTATTAAAAATTATTAAAAATGTCGTAAAAATTCGAAATCAAAATTCGCGGGCAGGCATGGCGGCGGTCTAACGTGAAGTTACGAACGTACGCGCGGGGAACTGCGGACGCGTTCAGGTCGTACGTCATCACGCCGGGCGGCAGGCCGCGACTTTCATCCGCTCGAATTCTCAGTCTGAATTCATACGCGATCAGGGTGGCACCGATCGACGTCTCGACGCCGCGTAGTTCAGGGAAATTGTTGTAATTCGACGAACCCGTCATTGTTGAGGTAAGAGTTCGTGACCTCATGATACACCGGTCGTTAGCTAAGGGGAATATAACGGATCGCTGTTGACGGTTCAATTTTTATTGCCATTAAGTTGCATGCCAGTTTGAATTTTTCTCTCGACTCGTCTTGGCCGGTCCTTAGTGGATATTTATATTCATTCTCTATTCTTCGTTCTTTAACGTAAAGTCTTTATTTCATCTCGTAATAATAATCAAGTCCTGAAAGAATTCGTCATAAATATAATTCACTCAAATCGAAAATACTTTTAATATTTTATTCGGTAAGAATCCAGAGGGGGGATGACGGGGAAAAAAAATGACGATCGCACATCGGACCATCTTTATAGAAACGGTAAGCGGCAGAATAATGAGCTCCGGTAAATTAATGTTTTTGGGATAAAAAACCATCGTTGACACGATACAAAAGGTGAGAATAGTTTTATCTTCGTATTTCGCGACGGTGAGAAGTAAAATTCAAATCTATCATGCAGTTTATTTTCAATAACACGTTTTGCAATAATAAACTTCCGAGTCAACTTTTCTGACCGTTGCGCAGTCAGTTGTTTCCAGCAGTTATACGTGAATATTATTTCTACTTGCAAGTAGCAAACAATCGTGTGTCTTTCGAATAAGTTATAATATAACACCCCATTACATTCGATAGTTTCGTAAATAAGTTGATCTGCGTATAATCATACATGAAACGTAAATAGTCTGACAAAAAAAACATAATATAAATACGAGCGAGTTATAGCTGCATAGATCGAAGGTTGTTTACATTCGGACAAAGTTCACAAAGATTTAGACCGTTTTTTTTTTTTTTTACTTATTTTTATGGCTTGACCAAACCTTCCGATATATTATGCGAATCTTTATTATTGAAATGATTATTTTGTTACAGATACAAACTGCAACAGGTCGGAAATACAGATCGAAAGTTCTGAGGCTGTTTATATGGATCAAATAATTCTTATTGACGAATTGAATGGAAGGTAAGCCACTGATTGAAATATGATTTCAAATAAATTGCTATTACAAATCTTTTCACTCGCATCTTAGATCGACGTACAAAGTAAAAATTTCTTTTTCGGGTAAATCAAAAAGTTGTTGAAACGAAGAGGCCTTTTTAGATACAAGAGCCTGTTTCTATATTCTGAATCTATAGTAAAATGAATCTGAAATTTATTTCTCAATTTTCTCATTTCTCTTCTTTGTTTTAATTTTTTCTACAGAAAGGTGAATCTGGAAATCCCAAAAATCTGACGGACTAATAGAAACCGGGTGAAAGACCCCGTCCTGGGATCCAGGTTCCGAAGTGTCAGAGATCGAGGTGAGAATTGAGACGTTTTGCCACCAATCTTCAGTCTTATCATGTGACAATGACTCGTAAATCCTTCGGAGATAAATGAAATTTAGTTTCATTTTTATTTATACAAATTGTCCAAGTTTCATCGAGCAAAGAAATGTGATCTGTTATACACCCTCGAGTTCCCCATAAATAGTAGTTGAATATAGATTACTTGCTTGATTTTCAACTTGTATTTTATCACAACGATTTTCTAAATCGTTCATTTTTTTTTCTCAAGAAAGAAAAAGCAGAACGAAGAAGAGAAGACACTGAAGAAAAAATGAAAACGAAAATCCGGGTGAGAAAATTGTGTAAAGGATACTGAAATGCATGGGCACAGATTGTGGAGGCCGATTATACAAATCCAACCTCACTGAAGAATGAAATAAGAGGTGAGCAGCATTTTGAATCGGACTTTGCCCTTTTGTTAAAGTTCAGTCATTGTCCTACTCAACCCTGTGCTTACATTTAGTATTTCCGAAGTTTTTTCTTCATACAAAAATATCGCTAGACAAACTGTACGGATGTGTTCAATTAATAAATATTTTGCTTCTGTTTGATGTTTCTATTAGATTGTAATGGACGAGATGTCGACAGGGCTGATTATACGGGGACAATGCGAAGAAATAGCGACCAAGTAAGAGCGTGATATATTTTGAAAAATAATTTTCTTACCAAATATGTATACCTGCGTATTGTAACATAACATGTTCACGAATCCTAATTTACTCCTTTATCGAAGAATCGAAAAATAGCTTACATGCAAAGGAATTCTTGACTTTAAGAGCCTATTAACGTATTTGAATTCAAATGTATCCGCATTTTGTTATATTTCTTCCCATTTTGTAGTCGAGCGCCTCCGAATTGGAGCAGACGGAAGCTGATCCGAAGCCGATTCGAAGCTGACACGGAGTCGACCCGAAGCCGTTCGAAACCGATGAGCATCCCAGTAGGAGCGATAGGATGAGGGGGGGACCCGACAGCAAGGGAGCAATTGCAAAAGAGGTGAGAACAAGACACTTTTTTGCCAATCTCTGTTTTTCCAAAAATAGCAATTCAGATTCATACTCGTCCAACATATGGGGACAAACAATTTTCTTACTAATTTCTTTCTTCTTCCTTTTCTCATGATACGCCGACAGCCAAGCAGACACATCCGAGTGCAATTGCTCTTCCGTTACTCGGCAACGTGGGTGAGTCGCATGATTTTTGGGTAACTGGTTTCCTTTCCTCGGTACTCTCTTTTCTCTATCGCGTGGCGTGGCGGTAACATTGTACAATCTTCGATTTCTTAGCTCAATTCAGATAGGCTCATTCCCGACCGCAACGGAGCTTGCTTTCATAATTATTCGGATTCCCTTGCCGACTGCAATGTAACATCACACTTGTTACTGCGCGGTCATATTAGAGATTTACAGATTAATGCATAGAGTCACACCCTTACGGGGGGACCCCTATCCGTTGCGAATCGCGATGAGCATCGCGACAGGAAGATATTCATTGCTCAATCGGCTTTCGCGATTCTCATTCCCTAAGTTTCCTCATTTGCTTGAATTTTTGCTGGTTGAGCGGTGGATCCTCCTGAGGTTTAATTCATGGTTCACAAAGTCTAGGAGCTCCTGCTCAACATAAGTATGAACAATCCTCTTGCAAGATGTTCAACTAGAATCAATCTTTCGTTACATGCATAGAAATATAAAAAATCTAAAGAGTATAAAGATATGAAAATATGAAAATATGAGAATATGAAAATATGAAAACATCAAAATATCTAAAGTCCAAAGTACTGCACACTTTTGCTTTCACTTAGTCCGTTTAGAAAAAAAGTTTGACAATTTCGTCCAGGATGTGTCTAACCCGTTCTTTCCCTACAGCAAATTATAAGGTGAGTTAATCAATAGCCGCGACCACGTTGTGAACTGATTTTTACGTGTGTGTTGGAGAATCTGAAATCGGAGATCATTAGCTTTCCGTACAGGTGAATCGGGAAGGTAGGGCAACTTGATCGAGGGTGGATACGAGTTTGTGCGTGCGTGCCTTTGTGCCTTGGTACCTTGGCGCCGTAGTGCCTCGGTGGCTTGGCGCCTCGGTGCCTCGGCGCCTCGGTGCCTCGGCGCCTTAGCGTTTGATTTACAACTCCGTTGGGTGGGTTTTGGGAACCAGGCGAGGGCAGGAAGGGTCGCGCAATGGGACGGTGGTGGCCTAATATCTTATTCTCCACAGCAAATTCAAGCGATCAGAATATAAGAATAAGTAGTGTCCTCTTTGATATAGTTTCTGTAAAATATAACTCATTCATTAAAATCCCTGTTCCCAGTTTTCCATGGCTACTTTCCACATAATTAGAATTGAACAATTTTCATACTGACAATATGGTCACGATAAAAAGTGAGAATTAAAAGGAGTCTCTTTGATATTTGCCATTCAAAATGTTCTCAACTTATTCAAAACCTTTCCTCAGTTTTGCGTCGATCTTTCTAAGACCGATAGAATAAATCAATTTCCTCAATCAAGTAATCTCTCTGTATTAATTGAAAACTTGATCGCTTGAATGGGCAAGACGCCTCTCTTCATCATCTCCCCGTTTTACGTGGGGCGTGTGGAGATGAGAGAGGCTGAGCCTGAAGACTTCACGTCGAAGAGGACGCCGACCGTCACGCCACAAATTTTTCTCTGCTTGCCTTGTTTTCTTTACCCTCTCTAGACTTGGCGTCTATCGGCTGTTAATTATTCGCGACGCGTAAAGATCTTGCCAATTTTGATACGATACCAAATATATAATAGGATAGCGCCAAGTCGTCCTTCTTTCATTGCATGCCTTTCATTGCATGCCTTACAGGCACAATATTAATCGATCCTCTTCTTTCAGGATATTACAAGACTAATCAATTCCGCTTCTTTCAGGGTACTTCAAAGATTAACCAATTCCACTTCTTTCAGGGTATTCTAAGACTAATCGATTCCACTTCTTTCAGGGTACCTTAAGATTAACCAATTCCCGTTCTTTCAGGGTAGCTTAAGATTAACCAATTCCCCTTCTTTCAGGGTATTTTAAGAGATTAATACCGATCTATGATCATAGATCGGTGTTAATAATTGGGGACGAATTAATCACCTTTCTGTTACAGTATCGCCGTATGACTATGAGTCTAGTGATTTAATGATGCGAATAATTGTGCCCGACATATTTTATCAACAGAAATAAGGCAATTCATTTGAAGATTGGAACGGGGCCTGTACCTCGTCCGTGTCTGGATTTATTTCTCATTGTGAGTACCTGACAATCCTAGTTTAATTTGGAGAAATAATTGAGTCGTGAAGGGTGACAACTTTTCTGCTACGCAAAATTATTGCAACATTATTCGTCAATCGCTAAATCTCTTGTTTCTCTATATTTCCATTACAGTTCAGAATTTCGAAAGGTCGTATAAATGAAGCTTGGAAGAATCGGATTACGTACATACCTATATATTGGATTATTGACTGGGTGCTATACACATGACCTGCAGGGAAACATCATTTCTGTACAAGAATCAAGAATTACTGGTAAGCGGAACGAAGCCTTCCTTGCATTCGCAATCTCATCCCTGTGATCGATTTCGTACTTGTCATTTAATTGTTAAACTTGTTTGTTCGCCAGAAGGTGCGTCCCGGTCTGTATAACCCTGCGGAAGTGCACTCGAACTCGGGATGGAGTGAAACGATAATGAATGAAATCAGGAAGAGTTAGGAATAAGATATACATCTGGTAAATAATCATTCCTTTGTAATGTATAATAATCGGGGAAGCTTTTGACAAGTTACTGTTTCAAGCTGTCATTTTCAACTGCACGTTATAGTAAACGATCACCAAAGTTGACCAGATCTTGAACTTTTGCAGGGGCAAACTTGAAGGCTGATTGTCAGTCGTCGCAGAAATGGAAAACGTTCTATTGGTGAATCGACTGGAGTTGTAGAGTTTTGTTACGTGTGACAAATCACTCGGACAAATTAAATGAAAGACAAATCGGTAATGATAACACGATTTCCAATCGAGTCGCATTTCTATTCAAGTTCAATCATTGAATACATTTGCTATTTCCAATAAACTTCCATCCTTCGGTCATCTCGGTTGACATTTCAGATCGACGAATACCATCATAAATTTCCTTTTGTCGAATCGAAGTTCGAGAACAATTTTGAATTCTATACTCATCAAACCTCCGTTTCTTTTCAATTCACTGCATCAAGACTGATCATTGTTCAGTCGTAGATGAGGAAGTTTCAATCATCTTTTTGTCACAGATCAGCCGAAAAAGTTCTACTACCGCGACTGTCGATCAGGACATGGTATAAATAATGATAAGCCCGTGTTAATCATCTGTTTGTTGCAGTTCGCCTATAAGAGACTCGCAACCCAAGATGATCAGTCGTTAGTCTGAATGATTATCTGAACGTTTTGATCAATTCGACGCTGCTGTTCCGCTGATAGAGACTTGACAGAGTGATGACGGTTAATCGAAATTCAATTTCTTTATGTATGAGTTATATCTTTGCACATTTTCCACCTCTTACAGGTCCTATAGGTTTCATAGATTGCACAGGCTCTGAACTTCACGACTTCTCCAAGCTCCACGGGGTCTACGAATTTTGTCCATTGTATTCTTTTTTCCCTGATTTTTTTCCTTCAATTTTACAGTTCTTACTGGTCTTACAGGTCTTACATTTTTTACAGGTCTTACAGTTCTTACAGTTTTTACAGGTCTTACGAGTCTTGCAGTTCTTTCAGGTCTTTCAGGTCTTACAGTTCTTTCAGGTCTTTCAGGTCTTACAGTTCTTTCAGGTCTTACAGTTCTTACAGGTCTTACATGTCTTACAGGTCTTACAGTTCTTTCAGGTCTTTCAGGTCTTACAGTTCTTTCAGGTCTTTCAGGTCTTACAGTTCTTTCAGGTCTTACAGTTCTTACAGGTCTTACATGTCTTACAGGTCTTACAGTTCTTTCAGGTCTTTCAGGTCTTACAGTTCTTTCAGGTCTTACAGGTCTTACAGTTCTTACATGTCTTACAGGTCTTACAGTTCTTTCAGGTCTTTCAGGTCTTTCAGGTCTTTCAGGTCTTACAGTTCTTACATTTTTTACAGGTCTTACAGTTCTTACAGTTCTTACATGTCTTACAGGTCTTACAGTTCTTTCAGGTCTTTCAGGTCTTACAGTTCTTTCAGGTCTTTCAGGTCTTACAGTTCTTACATTTTTTACAGGTCTTACAGTTCTTACAGTTCTTACATGTCTTACAGGTCTTACAGTTCTTTCAGGTCTTTCAGGTCTTACAGTTCTTTCAGGTCTTTCAGGTCTTACAGTTCTTTCAGGTCTTACAGTTCTTACAGGTCTTACATGTCTTACAGGTCTTACAGTTCTTTCAGGTCTTTCAGGTCTTACAGTTCTTTCAGGTCTTACAGGTCTTACAGTTCTTACATGTCTTACAGGTCTTACAGTTCTTTCAGGTCTTTCAGGTCTTTCAGGTCTTTCAGGTCTTTCAGGTCTTACAGTTCTTACATTTTTTACAGGTCTTACAGTTCTTACAGTTCTTACATGTCTTACAGGTCTTACAGTTCTTTCAGGTCTTTCAGGTCTTACAGTTCTTACATTTTTTACAGGTCTTACAGTTCTTACAGTTCTTACATGTCTTACAGGTCTTACAGTTCTTTCAGGTCTTTCAGGTCTTACAGTTCTTTCAGGTCTTTCAGGTCTTACAGTTCTTTCAGGTCTTACAGGTCTCGCAGGTTGCACAGGCTCTCCAGGCTTCACGACTTCTCCAAGTTTCACGAACCACAGTTCTCCACAGCTCCGATAGGTTTCACGGACTTTACAAGTTCGTCAAGATCTCAAAGTTCTATCGGATCTACGGGTTTCATCGATTCAATATTATTACTAACTACTCCTTTCTATTTTTCAGGCGGGGGGTGGTGTTGGTTGCCTTCTCGTGGTGCCCCCTGAACAAATGCGCTGATTTCATGATCTAACAAACAATAATTATACCAAAACAATTTTCTTTGCTAATGACGTGAATTGTTGCACGTTGAATAGTCAAGTAATGAAGTATACATGGGTTATGCCAATCAGCGCATTTGACTAAACAACCAACTTTTCAATCATTAGAGCCCGTATTTCTCATTCAACAGTTATCGTCAAACTAGTTCACCTCAATCTGGCAATTCTTCAGTATCGGACGAAATTTGGTAAGATCAGTACGCCTCGTCATGCAACCCGCGAAACGTGTTACGATCTATATACATAGTTTCATACCCAATTGCGCCACTTGCGTTGTATATGTATGTACAATACTGACTGATATTCATCAGGCGATTCAGACTCCGTAATTCAAGTTCAGACACGCGATACGTAGAAATATCTTTCTCAAGTTGCAGGTGTATATCGATCATCGATTAACCGTTTTAGATTTCGCAATTATATTTGGGGCTCGCGATTCGTAGGTATCGATCACTGGTCGAGCGATTGAGACTTCGTAATTATAATATAGGCACGCGATACGTAAAACTATCTTTATTGAGTTGCAAGTGTACATCGATTATTAATTAAGCCGTTTAGACTTCGTAATTATAATTTAGGAACACGAATCGTAGATATCGATTATCTATCGAGCGATGTAGACTTCGTAGTTATAATATAGGTACGTGAATCGTAGCTATCGTTAATTTATCGAGCGATTTGGACCTGCAATTATAATATAGGTACGCGATTCGTAAGAGTATCTTTCTTAAGTTGCAGGTGTACATTAATTATTAATTAAGCTATTTAGTCTCTGTAATTTTAATTCAGGCACGCGATTCGTAACAGTTTCGCGTATTTAAATCAGACGTCAGTTAGTTTTTTTCAAAACGCAATTTTAGTTGAACTAATTCTATGCAAGTAGTTTCCGCTTCCGCTCTATCGTTTGCTTGCAATTTTTTTTTTTTACGCCTCTATTGGAGTTACAACACCATGCAATGGAGTAAAGGCTACTTCGGGGCTGCAAAACCCCTGGCGAAGGGCATAAACACTTGCAATGGTGTAACAACTCCATCATAGGCATCGAGTGCTTTGCATGTGTTCTATACTTTTTCTTTTCTGGCTACTTGCGGTGAATTAGTTCGTCGATTCGAATACGTAGACGTTGCGTTACTTATACACAAACGCAGGGCACGTTCTACGTGACGGGCTTGACGAACCCGCTGTACCCGAGTTCCGTAGACACGCGATACGGAGGAATATCTTTCTTAAGTTACAGGTGTACATCGATTGACACTAAAGCTATTTGGACTTCGTAATTATAATTTAGAAACGCGGATCATAGATATCGATTATTTATCGAGCGATTCAGACTTCGTAATTATAATATAGGCCCGCGTTTCGCAAACGTATCTTTCTTAAGTTGCAGGTGTACAGCGATTATTAATTAAGCTATTTGGACTTCGTAATTATAATTTAGGAACGCGAGTCTTAGATACCGATTATCTATCGAGCGATTTCGACTTCTGGATTTTAATTTAGGCACGCGATTCGTGAAAATTCCGTGTATTTAAATCAGACGTCGGCTATTTTTTTTAAAACGCAGTTTGAGTTGAACTAATTCTATGCAAGTAGTATCCGTTTCCGCTCTATCGTTTGCTTGCAATTTTTTTTTTTATACGCCTTTATTGGAGTTACAACACCATGCAATGGAGTAAAGGCTACTTCGGGGCTGCAAAACCCCTGGCGAAGGGCATAAACACTTGCAATGGTGTAACAACTCCTTCATAGGTATAGATTGCTTTGCATGTGTTCTATACTTTCTCTTTTTTGGCTGCTTGCGGTGAATTAGTTCGTTAATTCGAATACGTAGATGTTGCGTTACTTATACACAAATGCAGAGCACGTTCTACGTGACGGGCTCGACGAACCCGCTGTACCCGAGTTCCGCAGACACGCGACACGTAGAAATATCTTTCTTAAGTTACAGGTGTACATCGACCATTAATTAAGCTATTCAGACTTCGTAATTATAATTAAGGAACGCGACTCGTAAATATCGATTAACTATCGAGCGATATAGACTTCGTAATTATAATATAGACACGTGAATGGTAGCTATCGTTAATTTATCGAGCTTTTTGGGCTTCGTAATTATATTATAGGCAGGCGATTCGTAAAAGTATCTTTCTTAAGTTGCAGGTGTACATCGATTATCAATCAAGCTATTTAGACTTCGTAATTATAATTAAGGAACGCGACTCGCAAATATCGATTATCTATCGAGCGATATAGACTTCGTAATCATAATATAGGCACGTGAATCGTAGCTGTCGTTAATTTATCGAGCAATTTGGACTTCGTAATTATATTATAGGCACGCGATTCGTAAAAGTATCTTTCTTAAGTTGCAGGTGTACATCGATTATTAATTAAGTTATTTAGACTTCGCAATTATAATTTAGGAACACGAATCGTAGATATCGATTAATTTACCAGCGCTTTAGGCTTCGTCATTATGATTTAGGAACGTGAATCGTAGATATAGATCGTTTATCGAGCGATTCAGACTTCGTAATTATAATTCCGCCACGCGATTCGTAGAGGTATCTTTCCTGAGTTACAGGTGTACATCGATTATTAATCAAGCTATTTAGACTTCGTAATCGCAATCTAGCGCCCAATTCATAGAGGTATCTTTCCCAATTTACAGGTGGACATCGATTATTCCACGACTTCTCCAACTTCCACGTGGTTTACGACCTTCGACGATTCTATGCTTTTCCATTTTCTTTCTCTCTCGTGTGATCAATATTATTAATAACTCTTGTGTTTTCTGATTTATAATGATTATTCCGACTATTATTAATATTGTGATTTAAAAATGATGTTGCCATGTATCGCTTTGAAAAATGATTGTCCATGCTACTTTTTAACTCATTCACTTGTTGTCTCTCATTCAACGATATTTATTTATTGAAATTTAATTGTTATTCGTTACATTTCACAGTTTCTACAGGTCTTACAGGTTTCGCAGGTTTCACAGACTTTCCAGGCTCTCCAGGCTCTACGACTTCTCCAAGCTCCACGGGGTCTAGGAATTTTGTCGATTCCATTCTTTTTCATTCATTTTTCTCTTGTGCAATTAATATTATTACTCACTGTTCTGTTTTCTAATTTATCATGACCAATTCGACTATTATTAATATTGTGATTTGAAAATGATGTTGCCTTATCTTTCTTATACATGTATCGCTGCGAAAAATGATCGTTGATGCTTCTTTATAATTTAATTACTTGTTTCTCATTCCAGCTATTTATTTATTGAAATCGGATTCTATGCTTTCATGTGCTTTTTTATTCCCTTATCTCTCGTATAATTAATATTAATAATAACAACTGTTGTGTTTTCTAATTCACAATGACTATTTTGACTGATCGATATTGTGCTTCAAACATAATGTTGCATTATCTTTCATATACATGTATCGCTGCGAAAATTAATCGTTTGTGCTACTTTTATATTCAATTACTTGTTGTTACTCATTCCACCTATTTATCCATTGAAATCCGATTTTATGCTTTCTTGTTCTTCTTTATTCCCTTATCTCTCGTATAATTAATATTGATAATAACTGTTGTGTTTTCTAATTCACGATGAGTATTTTGACTGATTGATATTGTGCTCTAAACATGATGTTGCATCATCTTTCTTATATGTATCGCTGTGGAAAATCATCGTTTATGCCCCTTTTTATTTAATCACTTGTTGTCTCTCATCTCAGCTATTCCTTTATTGAAATCTAATTGATACTCGTTACACTCCACAGCATAGGTTTCACAAACTCTACAAGTTCTTCAAGATCTCAAAGTTCTATCGGATCTACGGGTTTCATCGATTCAATATTATTACTAACTACTCCTTTCTATTTTTCAGGCGGGGGGTGGTGTTGGTTGCCTTCTCGTGGTGCCCCCTGAACAAATGCGCTGATTTCATGATCTAACAAACAATAATTATACCAAAACAATTTTCTTTGCTAATGACGTGAATTGTTGCACGTTGAATAGTCAAGTAATGAAGTATACATGGGTTATGCCAATCAGCGCATTTGACTAAACAACCAACTTTTCAATCATTAGAGCCCGTATTTCTCATTCAACAGTTATCGTCAAACTAGTTCACCTCAATCTGGCAATTCTTCAGTATCGGACGAAATTTGGTAAGATCAGTACGCCTCGTCATGCAACCCGCGAAACGTGTTACGATCTATATACATAGTTTCATACCCAATTGCGCCACTTGCGTTGTATATGTATGTACAATACTGACTGATATTCATCAGGCGATTCAGACTCCGTAATTCAAGTTCAGACACGCGATACGTAGAAATATCTTTCTCAAGTTGCAGGTGTATATCGATCATCGATTAACCGTTTTAGATTTCGCAATTATATTTGGGGCTCGCGATTCGTAGGTATCGATCACTGGTCGAGCGATTGAGACTTCGTAATTATAATATAGGCACGCGATACGTAAAACTATCTTTATTGAGTTGCAAGTGTACATCGATTATTAATTAAGCCGTTTAGACTTCGTAATTATAATTTAGGAACACGAATCGTAGATATCGATTATCTATCGAGCGATGTAGACTTCGTAGTTATAATATAGGTACGTGAATCGTAGCTATCGTTAATTTATCGAGCGATTTGGACCTGCAATTATAATATAGGTACGCGATTCGTAAGAGTATCTTTCTTAAGTTGCAGGTGTACATTAATTATTAATTAAGCTATTTAGTCTCTGTAATTTTAATTCAGGCACGCGATTCGTAACAGTTTCGCGTATTTAAATCAGACGTCAGTTAGTTTTTTTCAAAACGCAATTTTAGTTGAACTAATTCTATGCAAGTAGTTTCCGCTTCCGCTCTATCGTTTGCTTGCAATTTTTTTTTTTTACGCCTCTATTGGAGTTACAACACCATGCAATGGAGTAAAGGCTACTTCGGGGCTGCAAAACCCCTGGCGAAGGGCATAAACACTTGCAATGGTGTAACAACTCCATCATAGGCATCGAGTGCTTTGCATGTGTTCTATACTTTTTCTTTTCTGGCTACTTGCGGTGAATTAGTTCGTCGATTCGAATACGTAGACGTTGCGTTACTTATACACAAACGCAGGGCACGTTCTACGTGACGGGCTTGACGAACCCGCTGTACCCGAGTTCCGTAGACACGCGATACGGAGGAATATCTTTCTTAAGTTACAGGTGTACATCGATTGACAATAAAGCTATTTGGACTTCGTAATTATAATTTAGAAACGCGGATCATAGATATCGATTATTTATCGAGCGATTCAGACTTCGTAATTATAATATAGGCCCGCGTTTCGCAAACGTATCTTTCTTAAGTTGCAGGTGTACAGCGATTATTAATTAAGCTATTTGGACTTCGTAATTATAATTTAGGAACGCGAGTCTTAGATACCGATTATCTATCGAGCGATTTCGACTTCTGGATTTTAATTTAGGCACGCGATTCGTGAAAATTCCGTGTATTTAAATCAGACGTCGGCTATTTTTTTTAAAACGCAGTTTGAGTTGAACTAATTCTATGCAAGTAGTATCCGTTTCCGCTCTATCGTTTGCTTGCAATTTTTTTTTTTATACGCCTTTATTGGAGTTACAACACCATGCAATGGAGTAAAGGCTACTTCGGGGCTGCAAAACCCCTGGCGAAGGGCATAAACACTTGCAATGGTGTAACAACTTCTTCATAGGTATAGATTGCTTTGCATGTGTTCTATACTTTCTCTTTTTTGGCTGCTTGCGGTGAATTAGTTCGTTAATTCGAATACGTAGATGTTGCGTTACTTATACACAAATGCAGAGCACGTTCTACGTGACGGGCTCGACGAACCCGCTGTACCCGAGTTCCGCAGACACGCGACACGTAGAAATATCTTTCTTAAGTTACAGGTGTACATCGACCATTAATTAAGCTATTCAGACTTCGTAATTATAATTAAGGAACGCGACTCGTAAATATCGATTAACTATCGAGCGATATAGACTTCGTAATTATAATATAGACACGTGAATGGTAGCTATCGTTAATTTATCGAGCTTTTTGGGCTTCGTAATTATATTATAGGCAGGCGATTCGTAAAAGTATCTTTCTTAAGTTGCAGGTGTACATCGATTATCAATCAAGCTATTTAGACTTCGTAATTATAATTAAGGAACGCGACTCGCAAATATCGATTATCTATCGAGCGATATAGACTTCGTAATCATAATATAGGCACGTGAATCGTAGCTGTCGTTAATTTATCGAGCAATTTGGACTTCGTAATTATATTATAGGCACGCGATTCGTAAAAGTATCTTTCTTAAGTTGCAGGTGTACATCGATTATTAATTAAGTTATTTAGACTTCGCAATTATAATTTAGGAACACGAATCGTAGATATCGATTAATTTACCAGCGCTTTAGGCTTCGTCATTATGATTTAGGAACGTGAATCGTAGATATAGATCGTTTATCGAGCGATTCAGACTTCGTAATTATAATTCCGCCACGCGATTCGTAGAGGTATCTTTCCTGAGTTACAGGTGTACATCGATTATTAATCAAGCTATTTAGACTTCGTAATCGCAATCTAGCGCCCAATTCATAGAGGTATCTTTCCCAATTTACAGGTGGACATCGATTATTCCACGACTTCTCCAACTTCCACGTGGTTTACGACCTTCGACGATTCTATGCTTTTCCATTTTCTTTCTCTCTCGTGTGATCAATATTATTAATAACTCTTGTGTTTTCTGATTTATAATGATTATTCCGACTATTATTAATATTGTGATTTAAAAATGATGTTGCCATGTATCGCTTTGAAAAATGATTGTCCATGCTACTTTTTAACTCATTCACTTGTTGTCTCTCATTCAACGATATTTATTTATTGAAATTTAATTGTTATTCGTTACATTTCACAGTTTCTACAGGTCTTACAGGTTTCGCAGGTTTCACAGACTTTCCAGGCTCTCCAGGCTCTACGACTTCTCCAAGCTCCACGGGGTCTAGGAATTTTGTCGATTCCATTCTTTTTCATTCATTTTTCTCTTGTGCAATTAATATTATTACTCACTGTTCTGTTTTCTAATTTATCATGACCAATTCGACTATTATTAATATTGTGATTTGAAAATGATGTTGCCTTATCTTTCTTATACATGTATCGCTGCGAAAAATGATCGTTGATGCTTCTTTATAATTTAATTACTTGTTTCTCATTCCAGCTATTTATTTATTGAAATCGGATTCTATGCTTTCATGTGCTTTTTTATTCCCTTATCTCTCGTATAATTAATATTAATAATAACAACTGTTGTGTTTTCTAATTCACAATGACTATTTTGACTGATCGATATTGTGCTTCAAACATAATGTTGCATTATCTTTCATATACATGTATCGCTGCGAAAATTAATCGTTTGTGCTACTTTTATATTCAATTACTTGTTGTTACTCATTCCACCTATTTATCCATTGAAATCCGATTTTATGCTTTCTTGTTCTTCTTTATTCCCTTATCTCTCGTATAATTAATATTGATAATAACTGTTGTGTTTTCTAATTCACGATGAGTATTTTGACTGATTGATATTGTGCTCTAAACATGATGTTGCATCATCTTTCTTATATGTATCGCTGTGGAAAATCATCGTTTATGCCACTTTTTGATTTAATCACTTGTTGTCTCTCATCTCAGCTATTCCTTTATTGAAATCTAATTGATACTCGTTACACTCCACAGCATAGGTTTCACAAACTCTACAAGTTCTTCAAGATCTCAAAGTTCTATCGGATCTACGGGTTTCATCGATTCAATATTATTACTAACTACTCCTTTCTATTTTTCAGGCGGGGGGTGGTGTTGGTTGCCTTCTCGTGGTGCCCCCTGAACAAATGCGCTGATTTCATGATCTAACAAACAATAATTATACCAAAACAATTTTCTTTGCTAATGACGTGAATTGTTGCACGTTGAATAGTCAAGTAATGAAGTATACATGGGTTATGCCAATCAGCGCATTTGACTAAACAACCAACTTTTCAATCATTAGAGCCCGTATTTCTCATTCAACAGTTATCGTCAAACTAGTTCACCTCAATCTGGCAATTCTTCAGTATCGGACGAAATTTGGTAAGATCAGTACGCCTCGTCATGCAACCCGCGAAACGTGTTACGATCTATATACATAGTTTCATACCCAATTGCGCCACTTGCGTTGTATATGTATGTACAATACTGACTGATATTCATCAGGCGATTCAGACTCCGTAATTCAAGTTCAGACACGCGATACGTAGAAATATCTTTCTCAAGTTGCAGGTGTATATCGATCATCGATTAACCGTTTTAGATTTCGCAATTATATTTGGGGCTCGCGATTCGTAGGTATCGATCACTGGTCGAGCGATTGAGACTTCGTAATTATAATATAGGCACGCGATACGTAAAACTATCTTTATTGAGTTGCAAGTGTACATCGATTATTAATTAAGCCGTTTAGACTTCGTAATTATAATTTAGGAACACGAATCGTAGATATCGATTATCTATCGAGCGATGTAGACTTCGTAGTTATAATATAGGTACGTGAATCGTAGCTATCGTTAATTTATCGAGCGATTTGGACCTGCAATTATAATATAGGTACGCGATTCGTAAGAGTATCTTTCTTAAGTTGCAGGTGTACATTAATTATTAATTAAGCTATTTAGTCTCTGTAATTTTAATTCAGGCACGCGATTCGTAACAGTTTCGCGTATTTAAATCAGACGTCAGTTAGTTTTTTTCAAAACGCAATTTTAGTTGAACTAATTCTATGCAAGTAGTTTCCGCTTCCGCTCTATCGTTTGCTTGCAATTTTTTTTTTTTACGCCTTTATTGGAGTTACAACACCATGCAATGGAGTAAAGGCTACTTCGGGGCTGCAAAACCCCTGGCGAAGGGCATAAACACTTGCAATGGTGTAACAACTCCATCATAGGCATCGAGTGCTTTGCATGTGTTCTATACTTTTTCTTTTCTGGCTACTTGCGGTGAATTAGTTCGTCGATTCGAATACGTAGACGTTGCGTTACTTATACACAAACGCAGGGCACGTTCTACGTGACGGGCTTGACGAACCCGCTGTACCCGAGTTCCGTAGACACGCGATACGGAGGAATATCTTTCTTAAGTTACAGGTGTACATCGATTGACAATAAAGCTATTTGGACTTCGTAATTATAATTTAGAAACGCGGATCATAGATATCGATTATTTATCGAGCGATTCAGACTTCGTAATTATAATATAGGCCCGCGTTTCGCAAACGTATCTTTCTTAAGTTGCAGGTGTACAGCGATTATTAATTAAGCTATTTGGACTTCGTAATTATAATTTAGGAACGCGAGTCTTAGATACCGATTATCTATCGAGCGATTTCGACTTCTGGATTTTAATTTAGGCACGCGATTCGTGAAAATTCCGTGTATTTAAATCAGACGTCGGCTATTTTTTTTAAAACGCAGTTTGAGTTGAACTAATTCTATGCAAGTAGTATCCGTTTCCGCTCTATCGTTTGCTTGCAATTTTTTTTTTTATACGCCTTTATTGGAGTTACAACACCATGCAATGGAGTAAAGGCTACTTCGGGGCTGCAAAACCCCTGGCGAAGGGCATAAACACTTGCAATGGTGTAACAACTCCTTCATAGGTATAGATTGCTTTGCATGTGTTCTATACTTTCTCTTTTTTGGCTGCTTGCGGTGAATTAGTTCGTTAATTCGAATACGTAGATGTTGCGTTACTTATACACAAATGCAGAGCACGTTCTACGTGACGGGCTCGACGAACCCGCTGTACCCGAGTTCCGCAGACACGCGACACGTAGAAATATCTTTCTTAAGTTACAGGTGTACATCGACCATTAATTAAGCTATTCAGACTTCGTAATTATAATTAAGGAACGCGACTCGTAAATATCGATTAACTATCGAGCGATATAGACTTCGTAATTATAATATAGACACGTGAATGGTAGCTATCGTTAATTTATCGAGCTTTTTGGGCTTCGTAATTATATTATAGGCAGGCGATTCGTAAAAGTATCTTTCTTAAGTTGCAGGTGTACATCGATTATCAATCAAGCTATTTAGACTTCGTAATTATAATTAAGGAACGCGACTCGCAAATATCGATTATCTATCGAGCGATATAGACTTCGTAATCATAATATAGGCACGTGAATCGTAGCTGTCGTTAATTTATCGAGCAATTTGGACTTCGTAATTATATTATAGGCACGCGATTCGTAAAAGTATCTTTCTTAAGTTGCAGGTGTACATCGATTATTAATTAAGTTATTTAGACTTCGCAATTATAATTTAGGAACACGAATCGTAGATATCGATTAATTTACCAGCGCTTTAGGCTTCGTCATTATGATTTAGGAACGTGAATCGTAGATATAGATCGTTTATCGAGCGATTCAGACTTCGTAATTATAATTCCGCCACGCGATTCGTAGAGGTATCTTTCCTGAGTTACAGGTGTACATCGATTATTAATCAAGCTATTTAGACTTCGTAATCGCAATCTAGCGCCCAATTCATAGAGGTATCTTTCCCAATTTACAGGTGGACATCGATTATTCCACGACTTCTCCAACTTCCACGTGGTTTACGACCTTCGACGATTCTATGCTTTTCCATTTTCTTTCTCTCTCGTGTGATCAATATTATTAATAACTCTTGTGTTTTCTGATTTATAATGATTATTCCGACTATTATTAATATTGTGATTTAAAAATGATGTTGCCATGTATCGCTTTGAAAAATGATTGTCCATGCTACTTTTTAACTCATTCACTTGTTGTCTCTCATTCAACGATATTTATTTATTGAAATTTAATTGTTATTCGTTACATTTCACAGTTTCTACAGGTCTTACAGGTTTCGCAGGTTTCACAGACTTTCCAGGCTCTCCAGGCTCTACGACTTCTCCAAGCTCCACGGGGTCTAGGAATTTTGTCGATTCCATTCTTTTTCATTCATTTTTCTCTTGTGCAATTAATATTATTACTCACTGTTCTGTTTTCTAATTTATCATGACCAATTCGACTATTATTAATATTGTGATTTGAAAATGATGTTGCCTTATCTTTCTTATACATGTATCGCTGCGAAAAATGATCGTTGATGCTTCTTTATAATTTAATTACTTGTTTCTCATTCCAGCTATTTATTTATTGAAATCGGATTCTATGCTTTCATGTGCTTTTTTATTCCCTTATCTCTCGTATAATTAATATTAATAATAACAACTGTTGTGTTTTCTAATTCACAATGACTATTTTGACTGATCGATATTGTGCTTCAAACATAATGTTGCATTATCTTTCATATACATGTATCGCTGCGAAAATTAATCGTTTGTGCTACTTTTATATTCAATTACTTGTTGTTACTCATTCCACCTATTTATCCATTGAAATCCGATTTTATGCTTTCTTGTTCTTCTTTATTCCCTTATCTCTCGTATAATTAATATTGATAATAACTGTTGTGTTTTCTAATTCACGATGAGTATTTTGACTGATTGATATTGTGCTCTAAACATGATGTTGCATCATCTTTCTTATATGTATCGCTGTGGAAAATCATCGTTTATGCCACTTTTTGATTTAATCACTTGTTGTCTCTCATCTCAGCTATTCCTTTATTGAAATCTAATTGATACTCGTTACACTCCACAGCATAGGTTTCACAAACTCTACAAGTTCTTCAAGATCTCAAAGTTCTATCGGATCTACGGGTTTCATCGATTCAATATTATTACTAACTACTCCTTTCTATTTTTCAGGCGGGGGGTGGTGTTGGTTGCCTTCTCGTGGTGCCCCCTGAACAAATGCGCTGATTTCATGATCTAACAAACAATAATTATACCAAAACAATTTTCTTTGCTAATGACGTGAATTGTTGCACGTTGAATAGTCAAGTAATGAAGTATACATGGGTTATGCCAATCAGCGCATTTGACTAAACAACCAACTTTTCAATCATTAGAGCCCGTATTTCTCATTCAACAGTTATCGTCAAACTAGTTCACCTCAATCTGGCAATTCTTCAGTATCGGACGAAATTTGGTAAGATCAGTACGCCTCGTCATGCAACCCGCGAAACGTGTTACGATCTATATACATAGTTTCATACCCAATTGCGCCACTTGCGTTGTATATGTATGTACAATACTGACTGATATTCATCAGGCGATTCAGACTCCGTAATTCAAGTTCAGACACGCGATACGTAGAAATATCTTTCTCAAGTTGCAGGTGTATATCGATCATCGATTAACCGTTTTAGATTTCGCAATTATATTTGGGGCTCGCGATTCGTAGGTATCGATCACTGGTCGAGCGATTGAGACTTCGTAATTATAATATAGGCACGCGATACGTAAAACTATCTTTATTGAGTTGCAAGTGTACATCGATTATTAATTAAGCCGTTTAGACTTCGTAATTATAATTTAGGAACACGAATCGTAGATATCGATTATCTATCGAGCGATGTAGACTTCGTAGTTATAATATAGGTACGTGAATCGTAGCTATCGTTAATTTATCGAGCGATTTGGACCTGCAATTATAATATAGGTACGCGATTCGTAAGAGTATCTTTCTTAAGTTGCAGGTGTACATTAATTATTAATTAAGCTATTTAGTCTCTGTAATTTTAATTCAGGCACGCGATTCGTAACAGTTTCGCGTATTTAAATCAGACGTCAGTTAGTTTTTTTCAAAACGCAATTTTAGTTGAACTAATTCTATGCAAGTAGTTTCCGCTTCCGCTCTATCGTTTGCTTGCAATTTTTTTTTTTTACGCCTCTATTGGAGTTACAACACCATGCAATGGAGTAAAGGCTACTTCGGGGCTGCAAAACCCCTGGCGAAGGGCATAAACACTTGCAATGGTGTAACAACTCCATCATAGGCATCGAGTGCTTTGCATGTGTTCTATACTTTTTCTTTTCTGGCTACTTGCGGTGAATTAGTTCGTCGATTCGAATACGTAGACGTTGCGTTACTTATACACAAACGCAGGGCACGTTCTACGTGACGGGCTTGACGAACCCGCTGTACCCGAGTTCCGTAGACACGCGATACGGAGGAATATCTTTCTTAAGTTACAGGTGTACATCGATTGACAATAAAGCTATTTGGACTTCGTAATTATAATTTAGAAACGCGGATCATAGATATCGATTATTTATCGAGCGATTCAGACTTCGTAATTATAATATAGGCCCGCGTTTCGCAAACGTATCTTTCTTAAGTTGCAGGTGTACAGCGATTATTAATTAAGCTATTTGGACTTCGTAATTATAATTTAGGAACGCGAGTCTTAGATACCGATTATCTATCGAGCGATTTCGACTTCTGGATTTTAATTTAGGCACGCGATTCGTGAAAATTCCGTGTATTTAAATCAGACGTCGGCTATTTTTTTTAAAACGCAGTTTGAGTTGAACTAATTCTATGCAAGTAGTATCCGTTTCCGCTCTATCGTTTGCTTGCAATTTTTTTTTTTATACGCCTTTATTGGAGTTACAACACCATGCAATGGAGTAAAGGCTACTTCGGGGCTGCAAAACCCCTGGCGAAGGGCATAAACACTTGCAATGGTGTAACAACTCCTTCATAGGTATAGATTGCTTTGCATGTGTTCTATACTTTCTCTTTTTTGGCTGCTTGCGGTGAATTAGTTCGTTAATTCGAATACGTAGATGTTGCGTTACTTATACACAAATGCAGAGCACGTTCTACGTGACGGGCTCGACGAACCCGCTGTACCCGAGTTCCGCAGACACGCGACACGTAGAAATATCTTTCTTAAGTTACAGGTGTACATCGACCATTAATTAAGCTATTCAGACTTCGTAATTATAATTAAGGAACGCGACTCGTAAATATCGATTAACTATCGAGCGATATAGACTTCGTAATTATAATATAGACACGTGAATGGTAGCTATCGTTAATTTATCGAGCTTTTTGGGCTTCGTAATTATATTATAGGCAGGCGATTCGTAAAAGTATCTTTCTTAAGTTGCAGGTGTACATCGATTATCAATCAAGCTATTTAGACTTCGTAATTATAATTAAGGAACGCGACTCGCAAATATCGATTATCTATCGAGCGATATAGACTTCGTAATCATAATATAGGCACGTGAATCGTAGCTGTCGTTAATTTATCGAGCAATTTGGACTTCGTAATTATATTATAGGCACGCGATTCGTAAAAGTATCTTTCTTAAGTTGCAGGTGTACATCGATTATTAATTAAGTTATTTAGACTTCGCAATTATAATTTAGGAACACGAATCGTAGATATCGATTAATTTACCAGCGCTTTAGGCTTCGTCATTATGATTTAGGAACGTGAATCGTAGATATAGATCGTTTATCGAGCGATTCAGACTTCGTAATTATAATTCCGCCACGCGATTCGTAGAGGTATCTTTCCTGAGTTACAGGTGTACATCGATTATTAATCAAGCTATTTAGACTTCGTAATCGCAATCTAGCGCCCAATTCATAGAGGTATCTTTCCCAATTTACAGGTGGACATCGATTATTCCACGACTTCTCCAACTTCCACGTGGTTTACGACCTTCGACGATTCTATGCTTTTCCATTTTCTTTCTCTCTCGTGTGATCAATATTATTAATAACTCTTGTGTTTTCTGATTTATAATGATTATTCCGACTATTATTAATATTGTGATTTAAAAATGATGTTGCCATGTATCGCTTTGAAAAATGATTGTCCATGCTACTTTTTAACTCATTCACTTGTTGTCTCTCATTCAACGATATTTATTTATTGAAATTTAATTGTTATTCGTTACATTTCACAGTTTCTACAGGTCTTACAGGTTTCGCAGGTTTCACAGACTTTCCAGGCTCTCCAGGCTCTACGACTTCTCCAAGCTCCACGGGGTCTAGGAATTTTGTCGATTCCATTCTTTTTCATTCATTTTTCTCTTGTGCAATTAATATTATTACTCACTGTTCTGTTTTCTAATTTATCATGACCAATTCGACTATTATTAATATTGTGATTTGAAAATGATGTTGCCTTATCTTTCTTATACATGTATCGCTGCGAAAAATGATCGCTGATGCTTCTTTATAATTTAATTACTTGTTTCTCATTCCAGCTATTTATTTATTGAAATCCGATTCTATGCTTTCATGTGCTTTTTTATTCCCTTATCTCTCGTATAATTAATATTAATAATAACAACTGTTGTGTTTTCTAATTCACAATGACTATTTTGACTGATCGATATTGTGCTTCAAACATAATGTTGCATTATCTTTCATATACATGTATCGCTGCGAAAATTAATCGTTTGTGCTACTTTTATATTCAATTACTTGTTGTTACTCATTCCACCTATTTATCCATTGAAATCCGATTTTATGCTTTCTTGTTCTTCTTTATTCCCTTATCTCTCGTATAATTAATATTAATAATAACAACTGTTGCGTTTTCTAATTCACAATGACTATTTTGACTGATTGATATTGTGCTTCAAACATGATGTTGCATTATCTTTCATATACATGTATCGCTGCGAAAATTAATCGTTTGTGCTACTTTTATATTCAATTACTTGTTGTTACTCATTCCACCTATTTATCCATTGAAATCCGATTTTATGCTTTCTTGTTCTTCTTTATTCCCTTATCTCTCGTATAATTAATATTAATAATAACAACTGTTGCGTTTTCTAATTCACAATGACTATTTTGACTGATTGATATTGTGCTTTAAACATGATGTTGCATTATCTTTCTTATACATGTATCGCTGCGGAAAATCATCGTTTATGCTACGTTTTGATTTAATCACTTGTTGTCTCTCATCTCAGCTATTCATTTATTGAAATCTAATTGATACTCGTTACACTCCACAGGTCCGATAGGTTTCACAAACTCTACAAGTTCTTCAAGATCTCTAAGTTCTATCGGATCTACGGGTTTCATCGCTTTAATATTGTTACTAACTACTCCTTTCTATTTTTCAGGCGGGGGGTGGTGTTGGTTGCCTTCTCGTGGTGCCCCCTGAACAAATGCGCTGATTTCATGATCGAACAAACAATAATTATACCAAAACACTTCCCTCTGCGAATGACGTGAATTGTTGCACGTTAAATAGTAAAGTAATTACGTATACATCGGTCGTGGCAATCAGCGCATTTGACTAAACAACCAACTTTTAAGTCATTAAAGCGAGTAATTCTCATTTCACAGTCATCGTAAAATTCGGTCATCTCAATCTCGCAATTGATGAGAATTGGACGAACCTTTGTAAGATCAGTACGCCTCATCATATGCAACCCCCAGATTATATTTCGATGTTGATATTTTTCTACCCAATTAAGCCACTATCGTTCTAATTACACAATACTGACCTATTACACTTACGTCCCCCACTCTACTCCACACTTCATTCTACTCGACGGTAAAAGCCCGACTGATGCTAAGAAGTCCAGTGACGTTTGTGCCGCCAACGAGTTAAAGTGGCTGATACGTAAGAGGTCCCGCTTAACGCAGATATGTAATCCCTGCATGTATATTTCTAGACATGTGTTTCGATTTTCTCTGTTACAGTTTTTTCGCAGCTGTGTAAAAAAATCCTTAATCTTCCTCCGAAGGTAACATCGATTAGGGCTAGAATATACGAAGGAAATCCATTTACACCCCGATCATCCACTTCGGTGAGTTATCAAGTATAATACAGTTTCCAATAGTCATTTTACCAACAATAAATAATTCTAGACAACTGATGCAACTCTCAGCATTTTCCAAGTATATTTGTAATAAGAAACACCGCGTAAACAATGACCCAGAATCCAACTCTAATCATTCGACACCGTCTCACATTGAGACAGTTCGAAATTTTTAAACTTTTTTTTTGTATCAGTTCCGTAATGACTCGGAAAAATAACGCGAAAGACTCGATATTTCTACTGGCATTTATTTTTTCTTCAAATTTCACATGTCGCCTATTTCTACCAACGGACTTTGATTGTAATTCGAGAAATTGTTCATTTTAAAGCATTGTCTATCCTCTTCACCCGCGAATAACACTGTAAAAATCGAAATTTCTTACAAACATGCAAAGTTGCATTCAAACGTCCAATAATTATCATCTGACAGACTCATTATGTATATTAATAATTACTTTAACTTGTACTACACAATTTCAACTTTAGTATCATTAGCCTTATTCCCTGTTCCACGACTCACGAAGATTTGTCCTCATAATCGCAATTATCTTTTCATATTTCAGAATCGAAGAAGAAAAATGAGACCTGGATAGCTCACATATCAAGTCATCTGTACCATATGCTTTTCGGGCTCTATCGGAATAATATGGGAGCAATCATGGAGCATCACAACGACCTGGCTGACAAATCTACTCCCGTTTTAGTAACCGTTGTCAGAGGCCAAGCAGGATATGTGCATCAAGGTCATTCTTCCTTTAAATGTTTTCATGGCGACTTGGTTCTACTCCAATCAGTTGCTAGGAATGGGGTACAGATGCCATAATAATATACCTCAAGGTAAATACTAATATTCACGTAGAGTTCGTATCTTACTTGTATATCTCACTAGAGAATAAATTTCGAGGAGACAGAATACTAATTCTAAATTCCATAACTTCTATTTTATCAATGACAAAGTCCTATGCAAAGAGAAATATGCATCGGAGTGGAACTTGGATATTTTTGTTGAATCTATAAAAGTTAAAAGAGATTCATGAATCTCAATGAAATGAATATTTACTTCATTTAATTGAATTATATATAGATAGACTTACGTTGTAGTAGGGATAAATTGGGATAGTCACAATAGGAATTTAGGGGCTTGGAAATAAATATAAATGTAGATTACCGCTGAACTGATTAGGCATCATATTTATTTTTGTTAGTTTGTACATGTCTTAGTGTTTGTAATAATCTTCCCTCGAGTGTCAGGTTGTTATTGGTCAGAACAATCGAAAAAATTGAAAGATCTGTTCATTTGCACAGCGTTTATATTAACAATTTGAAGTTCTTGCTTTTGAAAATTATTTTAAGTTTATATTACATTTAGAAACGGTTGAGACAGGCTCGTAAAATCGATCATAAGAAATATATTATAATAAATTTTGTTAAGAATACCTATTATATTGCTAAAAACGAGGCAGATGTATGATCACGCTTGAAAATTTGATTTTTAGTCAAGAATGTTTGTTTGAATAACACGTTATGTTAATTTATTATTGTTCTAATGACACGGATCACCAAAAGACCAATGAACTTGATGTTTATCTTGTTTTTATTATTACAGGTGTTGTCTAACGAGGCAATGAAGCTTCTGCTATCTTCACAAATACGTCTCCAAAATCGTACAGAACAACTATTCTCACCTGGAACTGAAACAGTCAAAGCACAGGGGGAATGGCTACCAGATAACATTGCGTCAGTCCTGGGCATGGCCACAATATTCTACAAAGCCGGTACTCCCAAAGGCTGCCTCTAAGACCATGTCAAATCTCCTAGCACGAACAATGTCACAATGAAAAAATCTTTTTTGAACCTACGCGCGACCGGTTCTTGCTTCTATTTACAGCATTTACATTGTAATATTAGCTTCTCTAGAATTTGTTAACTTTATTTACAAACTTTTCGTTGCTCTTCAAGTTTTACTCACCTAATGTATCTATGCAATTATACTTTTACTTCCTAAAACTAGGTATAAGTTATACTTGAAAAACTGCCCGTAGCTGGTCGTGTACTCTGTTTCATTGGACGTTTAAATCATAGTAATGAGTCTGTGTTGGATGCAGTTTGCATTATCAATATATATTAGCCACAAATATTTGTAGAGTAACAAGTTATTTCGCTATCCAAGCGGCGAACTTACATTGTTGAATTGTAATTCTTGACAAAAACCATGATGAAAATAATTAGTTGAGCCTCTTTTCGTATTACAGTGTGAAAGATCAAAATGAACAACTCGCTGTTCTTAACAAGACCAATATGCAAACAATGTGTTCTGAAGATTGTACTTAAAATTCTGTAATATGTATGGAGTTTAATTATCCTTCTAGAACAGTCTAATTATAATTTTGCTCGCTCTAAGACTGGAATCATTATCTTTGTCACATCAAATTCGGGGAACATCAGAGAATAATTTTAATTCTTAACAATAACTTCCAACCAGTGGTTGTAACAATCTTACGAATCACTGTACAGGTAAAGAAACAAAAAGACGTGCAGGTAATGTTTCAGCATAGTTACCTTTGTATGTTTCAATAGCTTTCTCCACTAATTATAACTCTATAAATTGAGAGAACAAATACACTGCGATGCAATAAATTATTATTACAAATCATTTGTTGAAGCTATAAGTAGTAATAGATGAACTCTTCACTGTACAGCAAGCTATACCTGACTAATTCATACGGTAATATTATAATCGTACAAGGAAAAGACTTGTAATATTACAGAACAGATGAGAATTTGTGATTGTATGGAATTAACAATATGTTCTTACACATATATTCTATTGTATTCAGCCACTGGGTACTGACGTGAAAGTCTCAATCCTTCTGATATTTGTTTAAACTTGCTGTATCCCGAAGAGAAAAGTAGTAGAGATTGAAATAGTTGGATTAGCCATTAACGTATGAAATATTCGCAGTGTCTATGCAGGTAACAGCGCAAAATACATGCATATACGATGTATATTCGTTGATAGAGAATGGATAATTTAGCGATCCATGAGTTGGAGAGCATTATTAGTATCTTAACGAAAACTTTGTATAGAATAATGAATTATTTTACTGTTCACGCGGCAAATTTACGTTGTTGAAATATTATTATTGACGAAAACCATAATGAAAATAATGACTCTGTTCTCTCTTCACTGAAAAAAAATGTTATTGGATCTATCATATTTGGATTTATTTGATCCAATGAAATCCGCTACATTCAACTAAATGTTATTCAACCCAAATAAATTCTATATCTGTTCAAAGAAATAACAAATAATGTATTTGGACCAACCGCACCTCAGTTGATTCGAAAAAATGAAGCGTATGGGGAGTCGCGACGAAATATTTGATCAACTTTCCTGCTAAAATTCATTCATTCCAATTAAATATTCAACTTCGCCTATAAAATTTTTGTTGAAATGAACAAATTTTGGTTGATCAAATTAAATTGACAAAATTTTCCAGAACGAATATTTCGTCGCGACTCCCCATACGCTTCATTTTTTCGAATCAACTGAGGTGCGGTTGGTCCAAATAAATTATTTGTTATTTCTTTGAACAGATATAGAATTTATTTGGGTTGAATAACATTTAGTTGAATGTAGCGGATTTCATTGGATCAAATAAATCCAAATATGATAGATCCAATAACATTTTTTTCTCAGTGTTCGTATTGTGGTCTTAAAAATAAAAATAAACAGCAGCTCGTTGTTCTTGACAAGACCAATATGGAAATTATATGCTTTAAACATTGTATTTGACAGTCTGTAAAATATACCTTCGTACTCATCGACGAAAAGTATTATTTCTAGTTTCATTAGCAATTAATTAGCCGGCAGTGATAATGAAACGCTCGGTATTCCGTTACAGTTGAAAAAAAACCGCCATTAAACTCATTACATCTTCGTCCAGCAAGAATGCTGTGCCAATTGCAACGTATGCGTCTATATCGAACTTAGTCTTTTACAAATTACTTGTATTAGGTTAATTGGGTGTATATCATAGTAATACGAAACATATACAGAAAGCAAATGAAACGAATCGATCCATTTAAATGAGTACATATTTATTGTCAATTAAGGAATACAAATGCTATTAACAATTACTAATATTGTATCAATATGCTGCAATAATAAAATGAAAGATATATCAATAGTCATTTGCTTCGTTATTATCCACTTTCCCCTCCTTATGACTTTTTATTTCAGACAAACATATAATAATGTTATTCTGTGAACAATAGCATAGAAGTAGGAAATTGGAATAAATGCATTTTTAGCTATCCAAAATTCACGACCACTTTCTCGGGTCAGATGTTCTCCTGACCAGGAGCAAAAATTTCTGACGTAAAATATTTCTAAGTCCGAAGAACGCTAGTATAAATTAATATATATAGAGACATGCATGAAGACACGTATGGAAAGATATGTGAAACTCAGATGTTCAGTTAAGATATCTTAGCTGCTGATATCATCGAGCAGATCCCGAGTTTCAAGATAAATAGGAAAAAGTGTAAATAATATTTAATGAAGCGTTTGGCGTAGTCGGTAGGGCGTGCGATTAGAAATGCGAGCGAGCGAGCGAACTTGGGTTCAATCCCGGCCGAAATCTCGAAAAAGATTTTCAGACTAAAATAAAATCCCCACTTAGCATGAGTATGCGGTGAGGTGGTAGGGGGTCTCGTCATCACCGGTGACGTCATAGGTAGGAACTCGACTAGGAATAAAAGCGGCGCAAGGTGGGGGAACTCCAGAGTTCGAAAATTAAATAAAATAAAAATAAAATAAATTTTCGAAAATTAAATAAAATCGAAAATTAAATAAAAATAAAAATTAAATAAATTTTGGGCAGAAAGAAAAATAAAATAAAATAAAATCTCAGCTAGGAGAATCGAACCCAGGTTTTCTGGGTACGAAGCAAAATTTTTGCCCCTGAGCCATTTACTGCTCAAAATTCAAGCGAAAATTAAATGGGTTATATATTCAAAGTATTATTTCGGTTAAAATAGCCGATTTTTGACAAAAATTTGATTTTCTGAACGTTTGGCCACCCAGAGCCTTCCTCCCTGGACCTGGAGCTTGCTTTGCTTTTATTCCTGCCAAGCCCTACCTTTTTCCAACCGCTTGGTCACCTGGAGCTCCTCTTCGTCTTGCTCTTGCTTTTATTTCTAGTCAGCCCTACATACCTAGGTTTAATTTTTCCGAAACCGACGACGCTGTCGTAGGAACATATCTACAGACGTATCGACAGCCAGAGAATTACAGCTGCCGGTACGTTGTCTGTAGATATGGTTACCGACGACGCTGTCGTACGAACATATCTACAGACATTTTGACAGCCACAGAAATTACAGGTGCCTACGTTGTCTGTAGATATGGTCAGTTGCGAAAAAATGGAAATTTTATATAAGAAAAATTTTTCATGATTTCGGCCGGGATCGAACCGGCTCCAAAGCTATCTCGGATCTCTAGTCGCACGTTCTACCGACTACGCCAAGCGCTTTCTTAAATACTGTGAACAATTTTTCCTATTTATATTGAAACTTGGTATCTGCGTCAATGACATTGGCAGCTAAGATATTCAATTTCTTATAAGGACGAATTGACTATAGTTAGTATTATAATAACCAGGTTCATTTGAACGGATGGGTGAAGTTGAACATATAGTTAATCTTTAATAGAAAATGAAGTTCCCTCAACTGAAAATCTAGTAACCAATACTTGAGAGAATTGAATATTCCAAACACACTATTTTACCTCTCGCTTACTCAAAATACAATAAGTCGAAGGAAGGGGAAAGTGGAAAATAACGAAGCAATAATTTTGGTACATCTAGCCATTTATTGATGCAGAATCGATACAATATTACTAGCTGTCAAAATTGTGTCGAATTTATAATTTTTTCTTAAACATACGTACGTATGTTACATACACCTGTATACTCTATTTGCTTTCGGGCATACAAGTTATCATAATCTAAAGCACATTCGTAATACAATCTTCATTAACTATTTAACTACTTCTACCAAGACTGAATTGTATAAACATTCGTTTGTGCAATTGGAACCGAATTCTTGCTGGGCGAAAATATTTGGTCCGATAGAAGTTTATTCAACTGCAACAGAACCCAGAAGTATCTCTATTACTCAGTAAATTACTCGAAAACTAGACGAGAAAAGTATTTACCTGTCAAATTCGTACATCGTTAACTCCGTCACAACCGACTGCTTCGACGCCTCGAGGGCCACTGACTCCGTGACAGGTCCAGGTGCGCTTACCCTAAATGTAAGTGAATACGCGTCGCCAACGAGGCGCCAAACGGTATCGTCATCTCGCGGCTAAACTGACGACCTACTTTTACCGCAGAAACAGGTGCACCTTATCGTCGGTAACCCCTCGATAGCTATCGCGATGATGGTGTGCAGGACCTATGTAAAGTCGGCCCGTGACTTTATTATTTTTCGATTTTTTATATACCAAAAAATTGCTCCTTAATTGCTTTTGATTGCTCTATTAATTCCGTTAATTGCTCCAATCTAGTTTGTGAGAAAAATGAGAAAAACAAAATTCGATTTTTCTATGTTAAAGTAGCCTAAACTTTAACTCTATGTTTCATATCAAATAATTTCTCCTTCATTTCTCTTAATTGCTTCACCCTGGAGTAAAATTATTTAGTCACGGTTTTTAATAAGAAAGCAAAAAACGTGTTTGCCGGAAATGAAATGGTGGGGGGTAGACCATTTCACAATTGAGACGCATCTAAACAGAACAGATTTCGGCAATCGGTGGTACACTGGAGAATTGCTCCTCAATTGCTCTTAATTGCTCTATCCTTATTTCTGATTGCTAACGATAGAAATAGCAGAAATGTGTCGGCGTGATGTAAATGGTGCGCGTGTAAAACTTGCATTGATACTGATCTGCGAGGCTAAAGACTCAAGACTGTGGTATAATATACTGATCGACGGGGCGAAAAGGTATGAAACTGGCATTGATACTGGTCTCTGACGCTAAAGACTCAAGACTCGTATAAAATATACTGATCAGAGGGGCGAGAAGGTGTGAAACTGGCATTGATACTGGTCTCTGATGTTAAAGACTTAAGACTCTGGTATGATATACTGATTGACTAGGCGAAAAGGTGTAAGACTGGCATTGTTACTGGTCTCTGATGCTAAAGACTCAAGAATCGGGTATAATAGACCGATCGACGAGGTGAAAAAGTCTGAAACCCGCCATTAGAATTTTTGCAACCATATTTTTTTTGTTTTATTCTGGAAAATAATGGGAAGCAATTCAAAATGAAAGTAGAGCAATTACGAGCAAATCAAGAACAACTATCGCGGAGCAATTGAAAATAAGGGTAGAGCAATTTAGAGCAATCGGAGATAAGTTAATTCGCATCCAATGAGTCTTCGAAATCCTGTGATATACAAGCGCGTCCGAACTGTGACGAAGCTCGCGCCCCACCATTCACATCACGCCGACACATTTTTTGCTATTTTTTGGAAAACTCTCGCGGAGCAATTAAAAATAAGGGTAGAGCAATTAAGCGCAATTGAGGAGCAATTGTTTGGTATATAAAAAATCGAGAAATAATAAAGTCACGGGCAAACTTCAAAAAGGTCGCTAGATCGTTTAACCATTTCGCGGCAATGTTGCGGCATTGTTAGTTCGTCAGTTCGACCGCGAACTGGCGGTACCATAGGTGACCCCGCTGGCGTCAGGAGCCGAGTAGGGCGAGTAGGAATACTAACCTAGGGTGGAGGCACCTGCCAGGGGTCAGTGCCCCTTGAGGCGTCATAGAGTTCACGTGGAGCCTGCGTTAACGAAATAGGTTTTGGGGAGGCATCTGAATAAAAATACGTTGAACGGAGAGGCAGTGATATGACAGCACTCATTCTTCTGTTGCAGTTGAACAAATTTCCATCTGAGTACAAACATCTCCATCCCGCAACGATTTGGTTCGAATTGCGACGTACGAGTACATATCGAGCCTGATTCGGGACCTAGTCTCTGCAAAATTACGTTAGCTAATATATTATTGTAATAAAAATGTGATACTATCACGATAACCTATATGCCAGGAAGTAAATGGAAAGACTAGACAATTACGAACTGTACATAACTTTGATAATCAAAAATATATTGATGCTTTAGTAATAAATTTCCAGATATATACCAATAATCAATTCTTCATTATTGACCACTTTCCTCTCCCTGCGACTTTCTATTTGAGTATCAAATAAGCAGAAGTTCAATCTGTTCAAAATTGAGTCAAATAAGTTAAGGTATACTGATTTGGTAGTTGTTCATTCCATTCTGACAATCGTCTTACTCTCGCAATCATACGTTTTATTGTGGCAAACGAACATAGTGGGAACATAGTGGGGAGAGGACATCAAGCCGCCCGTGTACATTTACATTAGGGTGGTCCTTAAAATGGTCATCGAATTTATTCGCTCCCAAGAGCTAAAACAGCTTCGAATAAATAAAAAAGGCCTCCTAAGTCCATTCTAGATACCGCAAAGCATCCAGAATTTCCCATTCGATTAACACGGGAGCTTTGACTTTCTTCGGGTAATTTATGTTCCTGAACGCTGCCAAAAATCTAAAACTTGGCAAATATCTTACCTAGAGTAGTAGGTGTTTCGTGAAATTTTTCGAGATTTTTCGCGATATTATTTTCCGAGTTACGTCTGGTTGAATAGAGTTTTTTCAATTTTCTGGAAATGTATATTTTTGTGAAATTCCCGTCATCTACTATGAAAAATCATTCGCGAAAAATCTCCAAAAATTTCAGGGAACATCTACTACTGTAGGTGAGATATTCGCCAAGTTTCAGATTTTTGGCAGCAACACAGCGATTTCGGCATTTTTCTACAGGTTATCAATGTATTTATTATGAACCATGCAGGAACGTTGCCTGCGATAGTAGCTCGATATTGCAGGTCCGGATGTAATAGCTCATTTGCAGACAGTCATTCCTGGCCCAAGTCTAAAAAGATTCGCATATAGTGAAAGGCTAATTCTTCTCTCATCGTTGGAAAAATTGAAAAATCCATTGTCAGATTGTCAGGATCAAGTGTAAAATTATTTTCTATTCAGAAGTTTTTTTTTTTTTTCGCAAATGTATTCTTCTCTACAGCGTTTGACATGACGAGCTGTGAATCTTTATACGTGGTCACAGTATCACAAAACATTTCTTCAACCCCTGATCACTCATACTTTATAGGATTGTAATGCACCGAGCCATTACCTATTGTACCTTAGCGATAATCATTCTATTTTATATTTTCTCATATTAATTTAGCAAGCACTACACATGAGATGATCCAGACATGCAGTCCCAAACAACACCTATTTTATAATCCTAGCAACCTTCTTACCTACTTGGGTATTTCCTAATCTCCGCAGCCCTGTAAGGAACCATGTCCGTTCCTCCAACTCAAAATCCATGAAATAAACGAACTGTCATTATACATTACGATGGTTACACCCGAACTTTCGTATAAATGAGGAAAGGTCCCAATCAATCCAGTCGAGTCAATTGTGTGATAATTGTCGCTTGACGTTTCGGCAGCGGTGTTCTGCCCTCATCAGAGGCTTGAATATCTTCGGCTAACTAATGCCGTACGTAAAATATTATCACAAGAGGATAGGTCCTGTCCTATTATGATTATAAGTCGTCAATGATAATGATAATGATAATCTTCTACATACGGCAGTGATTAGCCTAAGATATTTAAGCCTCTGATGAAGGCAGTTATCACACAATTGACTCGACTGGATTGATTGGGAGCTTTTCTCAACAACTTCATCTATTCCTATCCCTCATTTCGCATCCCTAAATCCATTGGTGCCCTTCCATCTCAAAGATACTACTCACCAACTCCTAACACCTTTTCCGAAACCGACATTCTACCTTTTCGCCGATATCCCTATAGCACTTCCACTCCAGCCTGCGAATTAAAAACTACTTTTTCACAGGATCGAACTAAACTACAACTTGAATTCGTTTTTATTCAATAAAGAATTACATTTCACTTGAAAATATCTTGTAAATTTCTTCTTAGTCCATTACAGGGTTGAGCTTTCTCATCCCTCTCGCTGAGCAAGCGTACAGCCGTAGTCACTAGGTTGAACCCTGAGAGATTCCGTCCACCTTTCTACATATCGAAACGTTAGTAGAAGTTCTAAACGAAATTTGCAAGGTCTTCGGGTTGATTCTTCCGCTGACTATTTTCGTCTTTGCATCGAATAGCTTATCATCACTCAAGTTCTAACACCGCATAAGTCTGAAGAATTTAAAAATCAAATTTTTATTCATCTGTATTCGAGTGGAAATTCAAAGAGCCATTGCAAAGTCCGATATTAATCATGATTTACGGAATGTAACGCACGCTGTATTAGGACTCAAGTGCCGTTCTGCTCATTATCGTCTAGCCCCCCCCCCCCCCCCCCCCCCCCCCCCTCGATGTCAATGCGCATTTTTAACCACCTGTACAAAGGTCATAATTGTTAAAGAAATAAACTGTCTCGCCGGAAAGCTTTGTTGTATCGAATTAGCTTATATAATAAGACCGTCATGAACGTTTGAATATTCTTGGAAAATTATTCTGCTCTGAAAAAGAAACCATTGAAGATTTGCCTCAACTACTCGAAACTAATCGAATTATTGTAAATCCAGGAGAATCACCACAGCATTATAGCTTGAGTTGGATGAGTTGCAAGGGACGGCGATCAAAAAATGCAGAATTGCTGGTAACGATTTAGTCACATCAACTGAGTGGTTCGGCTGAAATCGTAGGAATACAAATAATGCACATACATACTTTCCCGAAAATGCATGAGACCTTCTCCATGGATGAGAAAGAAGAAGTAAAATAAGACTTGCAATATTTTCTTCGATCTGATGATTTTTTCGCGTTCGTTGTATGAACAGTTATGCACAGAAATAGTTGAAACTACTGTCGTTATTGCATTGGAAATTTTATACGTTGGTCATCGATTGCGTTAAGTAAGTGAATCAATCGGGTGAAGGATCATACCATTGCTTAAACATTGTTGAGGTAAACGACTTCCGAATAGATTGGTTTCGCAAAAATCCGTTCGCGGCAACGGCTGCGGGTCGGAGGGACGGCTAGGAAGGTACATCACGGGTGGCGGAGACGGGCGGGGGTGGGAAAAACTACTGTTATAAAAACGGGACAATGTCTCATTGGAGCATGTTCAGTTGTTTCGTAGCATTCGAAAAACACACTTTCAAAAATAAATTCTTCTGAACAGTGAAATGGCAGATTGGGTTAAGAGATTGCCTTTTCTGAAAGCGGGTGACGATGTGGTGATTTCTGGAATGGCCGGACGATTTCCGTCGTGCGATAATTTGACGCAATTAAAAGAAAATCTTTTCAACAAAGTAGACCTGGTCGCTGAAGTAGATTCTTGTTGGAAATCAGGTGCAGGACAATATTTGTTTTCATAAAAGTCACAGTCGATGAATTTGTTATTGCAAGAGTGATTGCAAGATAGAAGAACGAAAGATTAAGATGTTCAAACAAATTTATAGATATTTGATAATTGATATCATGCAATTCGTTCGATAAACCATCCGAAATCTTCCAAGGAATACCGTCTTTCCGTAATTTACTCATCAATGTACTACCTATAAGTTCAAGCATGAGCTTTTTCATAGCACATAATGCAATTGACAGAAATAGGTCACTGATGAGTTCCTAATTATTTATAAAAACAAGCGATTTCTGCTATATTATTCGAATGAAAATCAATTTCCAGATGATCCAGACGTCCCTCGGCGAACTGGGAGAATAAACCATGTAGAGAAGTTTGATGCGAAATTTTTCGGAGTAGGCTCCATGGAAGCCCACACGATGGATTCTATGGGTAGAATGCTCTTGGAACATTCCTACGAAGCTATTCTAGATGCTGGTATCAATCCAGGAGAACTCCGTGGAACTAAGACTGGCGTCTATATCGGCGTCTGCTATTGTGAATCGGTGAATGATTGGCTGTACAACGATTGTCAGGTCAGGATAACACCTTATTCAATTATAAACGTGGCAAAAGATAAAGTGGTTATTTTTTTGAGATTGCGGCGACGATGAAACGATAGTTAAGACACATCACTCGGTTGCTATTGATACCGAGCATAATGTAATGGTATGAAGTCACTAGGTATGTACATACATATTGCACAAGTAATCTAGAGATACTCTTTGATTAAATGCCACGAAACTATGAAACCACGGAATCAAGAATGGCAATGCCGCAGAAGTATGTGCATGAGTTCTGAACGGAACCGGACAAGGACAAGCTTTATTAATCTCGCAATACACCAGTGTTCGAGAACAGACATACAATAAATACTATTGGAATTTTACATACTGATGTATCTCCATAAATTGAATTCAATGTACAAATCAATGTGTTGAGAGCTTTCTATAGATGTTGAGTTGAATTTGTGGAGTTTACCGGGCGCTCGGTCTATTTGGATCATCGTGCGCGAGCCCTTGCGGGCACCCGAGTTCGTGGGAGGTGTAATAACGTCTACCAGCTTACGGCGAACTAAAGAAACCTACCCACTCCGATTTCCTCGATTTTCTCTTCACCGGTGTAGGTTGCGCCGCCGGACTGTTGTCCTGGGCCCTCAAGCCTCCCATATCGCCAATAGCCATTACGGAGCTCGGAAAACCCGAGTTTCAATACATGAGTATCAAATCGGTTACAGAAAGTTTTAAAGTGCGGGCGACTATAAAGCACGCAACTATGGGTCTAGAATTTTAGAGTAAAATTTTTCCATATCAGTCAATGATTTGCTGACGAAATCTACGCCGCCCGGTTGTCAGTGGTTCGATAAGGATATCACGCTAAATACAATTGCCATTTAGATGGACGGACTTGGGTTACCAGGCTGCTCTCGTTTCATGATGGCCAACCGAATCTCTCTCTGGTTGGGAGTTAAGGGCCCGAGCTATTCCGTAGACACGGCATGTAGTTCCAGTATGTATGCTCTGGATCACGCGTACCGGGCCATCAGAAGTGGAGAATGTGACGCTGCTCTCGTAGGAGGAGCTAATCTGTGTCTTCATCCAAATGTATCAAGGCAATTTTATTTTCTTGGTAAGAACTGTTCTTCCTCATGTTTGACATACGATCCAGATGTAATCCAATCAAATGATTGCGATCATCCGAGAGGACCAGAGAATTCCCTTATTAGTCATGTAGTTCTTCCAAAATTTATTCTTGGTTTGACAGTATTTTTGCATTTCACCATTTATCAGGCGTACTTTCCTCTGATGGATGTTGTAAATGCTTCGACGATGACGGCGATGGGTACTGCCGCAGTGAAGCCGTGTCTGTGATTTATCTTCAAAAATCAAAGGACGCAAAGCGTATTTACGCTCAAGTGGTCCATTCAAAAACAAATTGTGACGGTTACAAAGAAGAGGGTATAACCTTTCCATCGAGGGAAACGCAAGGTGCTTTATTACAACAATTTTACGACGAGTGCAAGATTGCACCGTCGAGTCTGGCTTACGTCGAAGCCCACGGCACTGGAACCAAAGTGGGTGACCCTATAGAAGTTGATACTCTTGAACGAATATTCTGTCCCGGTCGAACTACACCTCTACGAATTGGTTCAATCAAGTCAAGTTTGGGCCATACCGAACCAGTCAGTGGCCTCTGTTCCATCGCTAAGGTAGGAATGAGATTGATTGCCATCGCGAAGTTCAATTGACATCGTATTATGAAAAATTCAATATCAGGTTTTGTCGACGAACTGGACATTCTGCATTTCACTACTAAAACAGCTTGACGGCGTATCATAAACGTGTAAGGTTAATTTTATTTGAGCAGATGTTTATCTACTATTTCTTCTGAATAGCATATCCGTAGCTGTACCACGATGTAGTATACTCAGTGAATATTTCCAAAAGAGTAGTTGAATAATTGGCGACACCGTCCTAGCATTTTTCCATTATGACACCATACAGAAATAACAAGATCCTATTTAAGCAATTGCAAAGCGATGTTGCTCGATTATCGGCTCGGAGTGATAGGATACGATTTATTTAAAGGTTCTAATTTCGATGGAGAGTGGTTACATTACACCCAATCTGTATTACAATCGTCCTCGTAAAGGGATAAAAGCATTGGAGGATGGTCGTATCCAAGTAGTCACCGAACTCACGCCGTGGGAAGGTGGTTACGTTGCCGTAAACTCTTTTGGTTTTGGAGGGTCGAACGGACACGTTTTGTTGAAGTCGAATCCGAAGGAGAAACTCAATAACGGTGCACCAAAAGACGATATGCATAGACTTGTAGTCGTATCCGGACGAACGGAGAACGCTGTTACAACTTTATTAGATTATGTACGTACAACGAATAGGTTTTGTACTGCGTACTAGATAAACCGTCACTGTATACCTATGAAAATTCGGAATTCCAAAAATCTGTTGACATAACTGGATATACTAACACCGTATAATAATAGCTCGAAAGCCGTCCACTCGATGTGGAATTCGTAAGACTGCTCCATGATATACACGAGAAAGATATTGAAGGCCATACACATCGCGGGTATACCATTTTACCAGCTAAAGGTTTACCGGTGAAGACCGTGCGAGATGTGCAGCGTTATTCGGAAGCGAAGCGGCCGGTATGGTTCGTCTTTTCTGGAATAGGAGCTCAATGGACTGAAATGGGTGAGTGTATCCCTGCTCGAAAGACTTTGCAGCGGATGATGAAGTGTGATTAGGATTGCATGGGTTCCGAAAACTTTGTATCCAAACGACAACGACTAACGTTGAATCAGTGTTCGGAATCACTGAAAAATATACCAATCCGAATTGTTTCATTCAACAGGCGAAGGTCTGTTAAAAGTTCCTGTGTTTCAAAAGGCAATCCAAAAATGCGACGATGCCCTAAAGCCTTATGGTTTGGACATTGTTGATATTTTGACGAACAAGGATCCGGAAATATTCAATAATATCTTAAACTCGTTTGTTGGCCTTGCTGCAGTTCAGGTAAAGCATATGATTGCTTGAAGTTAGATATAGACGGGTCATCATGAAAGGGTCTAATTTCCTGTCTGCGAATGATTCGATTTCAACCGATTGTCCGGTTAATAAGATTGCACATTCTTTGATTGGCAGATTGGATTAGTCGATTTGTTGACATCGATGGGAATCGTGCCAGATAATATTATTGGATCTTCAGTGGGAGAATTAGGTTGTGCATACGCTGATGGATGTCTAACAGCAGAACAAGTGATTCTTGTTGCGTATTTCCAAGGGCTGACTTTAATTGAATCTGACACGATCCGTGGAGCCACGGCAATTGTTGAAATTAGTTTTGAAAAGCTGAAAGGCCTATGCCCTCCAGGTATAGAGATTGCTTGTCACACTGGTCCAGGGAGTTCGATAATCAGCGGACCAGTGGATCCCATGAAAAAATTCGTTGCTAAACTGCGGGCAAGTTGTATAATTATATCTATAACACAAATATACTAAATATTCAACATTGAGGTGAATACGTATGTCTCTAAAGAACATACATCTCGTGAAATATCCATAGTTTGCGTGAAGAAAAAATAAGACTTACATTTTCTCACCTTTGTCGTATCATGCACGTAATGAGTAATATTGAAATCCATTAATGTTCCAATTAACAATGTTTGTCACTGAATTCGAAGTGCATCAGAGTGACGTCAATAGATTTATAGTCATGATATGATATAGGGTGGGCTATCTAGCCGGCGTCGTACTTGATTAGTCATGAGTCCGTTGCTCTCAGACATTGCACGAAATTGTCACATGCAAAATTGACTGATTTTATACAATATCCCTTTTACCTAAGTTATGATATTTTTTCGATTAACAACAGTGCACCCCGCTTAATCGCGACCATTCATTGCCTAGAATCTTGATGGGTGATTAGTATAGCAGTAAGAAATTAACTCTGACAGATGTTTGCAATTTTTTGCAGGGTAATGATGTATTCGTTAGAGAAGAACCATACAGCAGCATTGCATGCCACACTAATCTTATTGCGATGTCAGTGCCGAAATTATTAGCTCGTTTGCGAAAGCTTATTCCGGATCCAAAACCTCGTAGCCAAAAGTGGCTGAGCACTTCTGTGCCACGTACGCAATGGGAGATCAGTCAGGCTCAATTATGTTCACCCGAATACTTCGCTAATAATTTACTTGGTCCAGTATTGTACGAAGAGACATCTTTCCTGATACCGAATAATGCGATAACTATCGAGATAGCACCGCATGGTTTGTTGCAAGGAATTTTATGGCAATCTCTGCACAAGAACGTTATCAACATTGCTCTAACCAAATGTGGCGAGGAGAATGAGATAACGGTTTTACTTCAAGCTATTGGAAAAATGTTTCAAATTGGTTTACATCCAAAGCTGAGCAGTTTGTACCCGGATGTCCCATACCCGGTCAGCCGTGGAACTCCCATGATTTCTCCTCTTGTACGTTGGGAACACGCAGACGATTGGTGTTTGACAAGTTTTCGATTACAAGAGAAAATTGAGGAAGGCGAGAGATCTGTTGATATAAATATTGGGCACGAACAATTCGAATGGATGTCTGGACATGTGATTGATGGGAGAAACTTGCTGCCAGCGACTGGTTACTTAGCATTGATTTGGGATAGCGTTGCAATGATGCGAGGTGAACTATACACCGCAGTTTCGGTTGTTTTTGAGGACGTTAGGTTTCATCGGGCGACTACAATCCCAAAAGAAGATAGACTTCAACTGACACTCATGGTTCAGAAAGGTAAAGTTGAATCTTACGCGATCTTCCCCCTGCATGTGGTGAGCTGTTCCAGAGCATGTTTTCTTGGAAGATTGGCAAACGTAAATACGCACCTTACTGACGTAGATTCATCGGTTTCTAGGATCGGGTAGGTTCGAAGTTGTTGAAGGTGGTGCTGCTGTAGTCACCGGATTCATTCATGTTGTGTCCAACCCAGCTCAGCACCGCGTCAGCACTGAGATGCTGATCGATATTCACGAAGAATTAGACTTGACAAGCAAGGATATTTATAAAGAGTTTCGGCTCAGGGGCTATCAATATACGGGATTATTTCGTGGGCTTAGAGAAGCCTCGTCAAAAGGAACCGTGGGTCGTATAGCCTGGGAACGAAATTGGGTTGCTTTCATGGATAATATGCTACAAATGAGACTGCTTGGAAAAGACACCCGAGGATTATTCGTACCTACGGGTATTGGGAAGTTGATTATAGACACAAAGGCGCATACGAGTCAGATTCGTGCTATGCACGAAGGGAATAAAGGTAGGAAGCTACGCACTTTACATCAATCAGGAAAGAATTGTTACAAACATTTGCTGTTCCGTTTTTTTGCAGAATTCGAGGTACGAGTCTACGAAGATTTGGATATAATCGTATCTGGTGGAATAGAGATACGAGGGTTGAAAGTCAGTTCTATTGGTCGTAAAAAACCAGCAGGAGATCCGGTTCTCGAGAATTTCAAATTTGTTACACATCGGGATGAAGCTGAAATAGGACTGGGAGAAGCAATTCGGATAGCTACACAAATAGCTCTGGAAAATCAATTCAGTATGAAAATAAAGTCTATCGAATTGATCAGCGAAACTAATGACGTTTCTCCTGAGAATCTGACATCCCCTCTGATTCAGGAATTTCTGAGCGAATTGCCCTTGTTACGAGCGAATATCGTCATCGTTGCACCCAAAGGGAAATATGCCGAAAATGAATCACTATCTACTGTTGAAATCTTGCAGCCGCAAAAACTGACTACCGAATCCGATGCTCTGTTGGTTGTCGGTCACGGACTTTTGGCAAGTAAAAATAGCGAAATGTTGAAACAACTACGAAAAGCTACGAAGGATGGTGGTTTTCTGCTGGCCAGGGAGCCATTGAATGCGGACTCGGACGTGTTCTCGACTATCAGAAGCGAAGGTTTTGACGTCATCATGGAAAAGCGTACCCACGAGGAATTGATAGTTTTACTCCGTCAGCAGAAGAAGCAATCTGAAATAACCCAAGTCATACCAGTAAACAATGATGAATTTTCGTGGGTCCCAACGTTACAAGCTGCTCTCAAAATCAAGGTAGAAAACGAAAACAAAGGTCAAGACAGCAGTAGAATACTCCTAATTAGCGAAGGAGATTTCGATAGTGGGCTCATGGGATTAGTCAACTGTCTTCGGAGAGAACCAGGAGGGAAATTCATACAGGGACTGCTGATCCAAGACTCGCAGGCTCCGAAATTCTCTTTGGAAGATCCTTTGTACTCCCAACAATTAAAATTGGACTTGGCACTGAATGTTCTACGACCTGGGAATGTGTGGGGCTCTTACCGGTTTTTCGAGATGGATTCTTTACCATCAAAGCCTGCTCGTCATGTTCGATTTAGCCAACTTACACGTGGCGATTTGAGCGCGATTCGGTGGGTAGAGGGTAGGATTCAGCCTGGTCGGCAACGGACGGATATTATTCGAGTGTGTTACTCGTCGTTGAACTTCCGCGATGTGATGATAAGTACCGGAAAATTATCCCTTGAGGTCATCATAGACACCAGACAGGCCCAGGATAATGTGATTGGGTTTGAATACTCTGGAAGAGACGCGAATGGGCGTGCAGTTATGGGGATGATTCGAGCTGGAGCATTTTCTAATTTATGTGTTCCTGATGAGAAATTCCTCTGGACAGTGCCGGATAACTGGACATTGGAAGACGCAGCTACCGTTCCAGTTGTTTATGGCACAGCCTACTACGCTCTCATGATGAATGGTAAAATGAAGAAAGGAGATAAAGTTTTGATTCATGCTGGGAGCGGTGGCGTAGGTCAAGCAGCGATTACGTTAGCCCTTCACGAGGGATGCGAAGTTTTCACAACCGTAGGAACCCCTGAAAAACGGATATTCATCAAGAATAAATTTCCACAAATCGATGACGATCACATCGGAAATTCTCGAGACACAAGCTTCGAGCAGTTGGTCCTTCGTAAAACTCGAGGACAGGGCGTTGACATTGTGTTGAACTCCTTAGCTGAAGAAAAACTGCAAGCGTCGGTTCGCTGTTTGACAAAGGGTGGACGATTTCTGGAAATTGGAAAATTTGATCTTGCTGCAAACAATAGTCTTGGGATGGAAGCCTTTCTGAAGGGGATCACCTTTTTTGGAGTTATGTTGGATGATTTATTCCTGAGCTCTTCTCCCAGAAAAACGGAGCTAGCAGCAATGATTGCTGAAGGAGTGAAGAGTAGTGTCGTCCAACCACTTCCCAGGACTGTTTTTCCCATGGACCAGGTCGAAGCGGCATTCAGACACATGGCAGCTGGGAAACACGTTGGAAAGGTTCATTATACTTTTTCATATAAGAGGTGCATTATGTGATGGAAATTCTGAGACACATAATTTCTACTCTAAATGACTTTTCATTCCGGCTTGTGGGGGGCTTAACTTAACTTGATCTCACCTATTTCTCACGATGAATCGGAGAGGTAAAAGTTTGTTCCACATTATTGATCCACGAATTTTCTCAGGTCCTCGTCAAAATCCGCGATGAAGATGAAGTTTCGCAGTCTCGCCTTCTTCCTGCACTCCCTCGGTATTATTGCTCCGAGGATCGCAGTTATCTCATTCTCGGAGGTTTGGGCGGCTTCGGTCTCGAGCTTGCCGACTGGCTGGTCCTCCGTGGAGCAAAGAAATTAGTCCTGACGTCCCGAAAAGGGATTAGTACTGGATATCAACGTATGCGGACTAATATCTGGAAAAGCTACGGAGTTGAGGTCGTCGTCGTGGTTGGAAAAGACCCCTCGACACACGAGGGATGCGAAGCCATTTTAAAAGAAGCTATAGCTCTTGGTCCAGTGGATGCTATATTCAACTTGGCTGTAGTGCTGAAGGACGCTCTTTACGAAAATCAAACCGTGGAGTTTTTTGAAGAATCATTTCGTGTCAAAGCATGGGCCACAAAGCAGTTGGATGAACTATCAAGAACGTTATGTCCACGTCTCAGGCATTTCGTAGTATTTTCATCTGTGTCTTGTGGCCGAGGAAACCCAGGGCAAACGAATTATGGAATGGCGAACTCCGTGATGGAAAGAATATGCGAAAGACGGGTAGCAGAGAACTTGCCAGGTCTGGCTGTTCAATGGGGAGCTGTCGGTGATGTTGGGCTAGTAGCAGAGATGCAAGACGATTTCAAGGAGGTCGTGATCGGTGGCACGTTACAACAGGGTATATCGTCTTGCCTGCGAGAGCTCGAAGGTTTCCTACTTCAAAATTCTCCGGTAGTGTCGAGTATGGTGGTTTCTGAAAAAATGGCTGGTCATTCTGGGGCTACAAATCCGGTCGATGCCGTCCTAAATATACTGGGTACAGTCCAAGTTATATCTGTTGCATTTGTATTCTTCATTTCATGTTTAACATACATCCAGTTTCCTTTTACCAATATCATCTTTGCACGTTAATTCTGAGGAGTCGGAAACGCCGCTGCCGGAGCAGTTCTGGATTCCTACATCTAGTCATGCGGATCAATGTACTACAATGGTCTTTCGCAGTCTCCATGATCGTTAACTCTTGTTTAGATTTCATAAGATTTTATTTTTCTTCTTTTACCTGATTTTTTAATCTTATCATCCTTCTTGTCCATAATTTGTCACAGGCCTGAAGGAGCTTAAAAATATCAGTCTTAACACGCCTCTGCCAGACCTAGGAATGGATTCTATGATGGCAGTTGAAATCAAGCAGACCTTGGAGCGTGAATTTGATGTATTACTGACGCCACAAGACATTCGTTCTCTAAATTTTGCAAAACTTCAAGAAATGTCATCGCATCGACTCGAAGAGAATGATGAACCTCGAATGGATGTCACGATCGATTCGGAAGACTTGACCGGCTTAAGAATTCTCATTCGAAAGCTGGGCATAGATTCGTTAGATAAAAATACGTGTGTGCCATTGGCAACAAGGGCTAATGATGAACGAACTCACGTCTTTATATTACCAGGAATCGAAGGATCGCATACTATATTTCAGTCTTTATCCGGTAAACTGAAATCTCCAACAACCTGTTTACAATTTGGAATGACTCTGGTAGATTTAACGTCAATTGAAGATATCGCAGACTCCTTGATTCCCGTAAGAATTTATATTCATACGATTATGATTTTGACCATTTCGAAAGTTTACTGGTATCAAAGTTGTAATTGATTCTTTACAGCATCTCAAATCTAGCAGCCGCGATCGTAGTGACTTTGTTATTGCCGCATATTCCTTCGGATCTTTGGTAGCCATTGAGTTGGTGAGACATTTGGAATCCGAAGGCCTCAGCGGTCGTCTTGTATTAATCGATGGTTCGCCTGATTACATGAAAGCGTTGGTCCATCAACATTTAGATACCGATTCTGAACACCATCTTCAAAACAGTATTCTATTGGGCATGATGAGTTTCGTTGATGTATCCGTCTGCAGAGAGGTATTCAATGCGAACCGATAAATATTTCAGAAAATATTTCGCGTATCACGAATTAGATATTCACTCTTATTCGTCAGAATAAATATGCCTGGTCATTGATCACACACAGTAGAGTCTGAATGGTAACCCACTATCAAATGCCATATCCCTTACCTTCTTCCGGCTAGTGTAAGCCGTATTGCTTCTGTAGTAAGATTGTGACCTATGGATTTCTGGTGTATTTGTAATTTGTTGTATGAACTCATGTGTCGGAATATAAGCGAAGGTTTGTATTTCAGCTTGCTTCAATATTGGATAATTGCAATACCTGGGAGGAGAAATTAGCAGCGTCCACGAAGTACGCGCCTGAAGAGAAAAATTCGAATCTCACATCAGAAGATCAACGGACAATATGCTCATCGATTTATCGACGAATCAAGGCTGTTTTGAACTATAAATCCTCAGCAGGCCCGCTTCTTAGAACACCAATTACTCTGCTGAGACCCACAATTCATGCTGTACGGTCGATATCTGACGACTATGGTCTAACTTCGGTGAGTCTATTCGAAATATCGATAATTCTCCGCATATATTATGAGTACTAATACTCTTATATGCTTCGTACAGAACTTGCCTCCTTTCTGTTAATTGTGATAACGTTTACCGTTTGGCAGAAAATGTACAGATTCTTTTTGCAATATTGATAATCCGTGCTATATTGAATCTTTGTCAAAAGAGTTTAAATTGTTGTTACAGCTTACTGGGGGAAAGATAGACATACACTTCGTAGAAGGTAATCATCTGACTATGTTGGATAACGATATATGTGCAGCGGCAATAAACGGGGAACTCATCGCTGATGTAGCAAATGGCCACGCAGAAAGTACTTCTATATGAGATATGTTGCATATACCTGATACGCATCGCGAGGAGTAACATCGATGAGCTAATATTATTTGAATATATACATTTATATGTGCTTCTGATATCGGGGGCTCAAAACCAAAACCGTGCAACAAGCAGTTTTCTGATTTTTTACGAGGGTGCTAGCATACGGGCGTACCCGAAAATGCAACACGCGAGGTCCATGAGACAAAAATTTGAGAGTGTGCTGCCAGACGGGCGTAACAGCATCTATCATATACTATCAGCGGAGCTTGATTGAGCTATCTCTTCTCGACAGCAGTTTTACATATTCTTCTACACACCAACCGGCATGCTTATTGACTGACAACGAGTGATTTGTTTCGGCAGGTTGAGATATACTTGATGTGCAGCGATCATGGTAGAGTGTGACTAGTGAGAAAAAAAAATGAAAATTTATTGATTGTTGTGAAAATTTCAGTCAGGTTTTCTTGTGATGCTCAAATTGAAAATTAATCGACTGCTGTAAAACTTTCTACACGGGAAGCTCACCCAATACATGATAGGGTAAATTTTTATTTTTTGGGCTATTAAATTTTCTTCCAATGTAAGCTACCCGAAAATTTTTGTTCTTAACAGTTTTGAATGTTTGAAGATTTTTATGCATAATTTGAAATCTTGACTTACTGGAGAATATTGTCATTGGCAAATGTCATAGAGGTACAGCTCGTACTACCTATGGATATACCGCTAAACAACAAAATCACAGTTATGAATCAGTTTGAGTCTAGATCCTTGTGCAGTCGAAGTTGTCGATGAAGAAGATCTTAACGGTAGAGCTTCAGTGACATGGAATTAGGCAGACAATCGTTATTCAACGGCAGAACAGTTATTCACAATTTTGTCTAATACGGCAGTATTCGAAAAATTTTTGAGTCGTCAAAATTTCATGCATGCTCCAGTCTAAATTATGTCCATATCAAGTGTATACCAACTTTCTCGTACAAATAACTCATCGTCGGTGAGCATGCAGGCTGGTGACCAGAAAAATCTCAAAAAGCCGTCAAGATTCGCCGAAATCCACTAATAATACAAGGAATGCTGTTACAACCCTTCTGCCAACGTCTCGCTGGAAGTGACTATGGTTTATGCCCGTCTGGCAGCCTGCATCCAAATTTCTGTCTTATGCAACTCGCGTATTAAATTTGCGGATACGGCCTTACGGCAGCACCGTAGTATTTTGTGGATAACGCCATTCTGCCTCTCAGCCCTCGATTCGAAGGCTTGAATGATTTTCGTGTGATTTGGGTTCGCTTGGTGGTTCGATAATAATATTTTATGCCGAGTTCGTGTGAAGCATTTAATCAATCTGTGAATTTGCAAATTGGGAATAAATATATATATATATATATATGTATATATATACCTATACCTACTTACCTATCTATTTATAAAGATATGACTGCCAAAATCGCGCTCCGTACCTACATGCCTCGATATCGAGAAATTTATAAGTATGACATAATATGTATGAAAAAAAGGAAGATTGCACGAACGCGAATATTGTGAACGTTAATCTCGAAGTTTCTTGTACAAATCCATTACTCGAGAGAAATTTAACAATTGATTTTCTGTGATTTGAGATTTGAGTGAAAATTCGAAATAAGTCTACTGCTCAGCTCTCAAGATCTATAATGTCCTTACGTATGATCCGAATTATACACTTGTCAAAGAAAAGTGCAGAACAATTCGCATCAGATTCAGCGCATAATCAACAGGTAAAGATCGTTGTACGAGGTGCAGAGGATTGAAATGAATAAGCTTTTGGATTCAATCATGGTTGATAAATGAAACTAACGGAATTTTACGCAGATTGTTTCCGGCTCGTAGCACTAAGCGAGACAATAATTAATACAGGTATGTATCATTCAATTAAAAGTCAATTATAATTATTATAAATATTAATATATAGATAGTTAGTGATCCAGATTTATAGATATTCATCATATACCTATGTATATAATGTGTGTGGGTGTATAATGCTTCACCCTATCAATCCGAAGTAACTGAAGGATACAGTTACAAGTAAACGAGACAAGATTGGAGAGAATCAACATCTGGTCTTCGGACAATTGTTCTTTTCGGAAACTAAAAATTCGGCAATTCGCAAAATGAATCCAATCACTTTGGATCTTTTAAAACGTGTTTTTCTCCACCGAAAATTAATCGCACGGATAAGAAACGATAGAGAGTCAATCCGCTGGAATGAATCGCGAAGAATTCAATACTTGAGAGAATTGATATCCAATACAAATTTTGAAGATATAAACGGATCCTCAAACCGCAAAACGAGCGCACCTTAATTCTCTTCCCGATTTTTTTATTTGAAAATTCTTCTGAACATTTAATGAAATTCTTCTTTCGAAATTGAAGAGCTGATACGTAGCACAAAGCACGAAAAATGGTGTCTATAGTTTGTAATATACTTTTTCATCGGCGAATAAGTGAATCACATTTTTTATCCAACCACATAATATCAAAGAAAATGAAATATCTATGCACGTATCGCAACTGCAACTTCTGCACATTAGGACCGTTTGAATCACCCCTTTTTCCGAGAGTGAATTTCAGTGATCCGATCTTATAGCTTGTCAAAGTAACGGAGTAAAGGAAAGAGGTTTCTTTCCCTGAGTGGTCGGACGAAGAGAAGAGAGCAGCGGTGAAGCACGTTCAGAATTGAACAATTAGGATTGATGACGATGACGTCGGGAATTAGTTGCATCTTCCTGGAGACGCCGACCGCTTCGCCAACTTTTGCCACGTCTTTTCCAAGCTCTGGAATGAATTCATCTTCTTATTCATTTCGATAGAAGACTGACACTTCGGCTGCTCCAATTAAATTCACCTTGTATTGTCCTATTTCTACAAAATTATTCATATCAATTTAAACCATGATTTATACAAGAGCTTTGGGGAAATATTTCGTACACTTACTACGTACGATAACTCTACTTTGACCCAGGATTCACTCTGTACGTTCAATATCTGAAGACTATGGTCTGAAATCGGTGAGTTTATTTGAAATATCGATAATAGCATGAATAAATTATAGAAACTAATATGATATTCATTTCATACTCATATAGATGCTTTCGTTTGTTTATAACCTTTGTTTACCGTTCTTACTATTTCACACCTTTCCATAAAGACATGACTGCCTAAACCGTGTCCCGATATCAAATAATTTGTTTAGTACAATACAGGTTCTGAAACATCCACATGCACTACAGATATACCTTTTTCGAAACGAGTTCACAACTGTCGCGATCGTTGCATAAATGAAACATAACATGGTTATTTTGTTAATACCAACCGTTAAAATTAATCTCAGGCCTCATGTGAGGCGACGTCCAAAAGTCGCTCTGCGAAGACACTTAAGGGTATCTAAGCAGGTCATTAAACTTATGTTTCGATCAATTTTTCCGAAGATACCCGCACATCACACTGCGCATTCTTGGGTAATCTTCGCGTAGTCGACCACCTTATACAAAAAGCATGATTATTCCCTTATACCCAAATGATTATTCTCTGAACCCTTCTATTTTATATTTATATTTTCGCCAAACAAATTGCATGATTCTAGGTGAACAGTTTTGATCCAAAAAACGGAAAGCACTCTTGATTTGCTATAATTATTTATAGAAGCTAGTAGGGATATTACAAATCCAGAAGAATCTTTATTTTTCCAGTCCAAAGTTATATGAACGGTTGTAACTGGAGAAAGTTGATCACGTTGTACGTGTCGGACTGGAAATATTAAACGTTCGTATCAAACTGTGACCGAATCTCTCGCTGGTTGGGTGAAAAGCGAGCTTCACGTAATTCTAGCTCGTCAGCTGTGGATCACACATATCGCGTAATCGTAGCTGCGCGCTCTCGTAGGAAGAGCTAATCTGTCTCGGTCCACACTCACCTATGCAATTTAATATCCTTGGTATGAAATCTTCATTATATTCGGCATACGATCGAATTAGACAAAATTCAAACGGTTATATCTTTTCGAGGGGAATTTATTTGAGAATTGATCTCAATTCATCATTTATAATACAGCGGAACTTGACGTATACGAACATCAGCTATTAGACCCTCCTAGCCCCTCCGCAGCTTTTGAACGAGAATTCTGTCACACGTTCTGCCGAAGTCGAATCCGGAAGAGAAGCTCAATAATGGTTCACCAGAAGACGATATGCATGGACTTGTCGGCTCTGGACGAACGGAGAACGCTGTTACAACTTCATTGGCGCATATTTGCAGAACGAACAGGATTCGTACCATGTACTGGATGAGCCGTCACTATTCATACAGATTCGAAAAGTCATTTGAAAGCGAACTGTTATTTAGTATTTATCATGTAATGTACCAACCTATTTCATGTATGATAGAATAAGACCTAACTAAAAAATTATCTTTTAACGAGCGGACCGGCCCTTAAACTCACACACAACATATTCATAAAACGATTGCGTCTGGTCCTATCCTCCAAAAGTCCGTATCTTTTCCTAAAGAGACCCTCAGTTTTACAGCCTGTTTCCAGGTTCTCTTTCCTCTGGACTTCCAAAAAACCTCCGACCCTCGATGACCACTATATAGCCTCTCTTTTTTCCAGCTCCTTATTGGTTCCCCCACTAATCCTTAGTTTCAACCCCCAATTCCCACTACGTTTTCAATGACAATTCATACCCCACTGATCTCTGAAAGAGGAAGAAATTAACAAAACTTCGGTTAAGACACTCCGACCAAAATCTTGTAACTCCTGTTTTACAATTTGTCATATAAATAAAGCTTGTCAAATAAACCTCGTGGTCCATCACAATTATTCACATTCACATACCTCGCAACACCGCGAAGGAGACCGTTTGATATGGAAATCGTGCGCCTGCTCGATGATATATTTGCCGGAGGGAGAGCTGAAGGGAAAATGTTTGAACTTGGTTTACATCCACAGCTGACCAGTTTATACCCGGCTGTTCGATGGAATTCCTACGAGTTCCTTGCTGGTACGATGTAGACACTCAGAGGATCGGTGCATGACGACTTTCGAATTGCGAGACAGAATTAATTCTGGGCAGAGAGTCGTACAACCGAAGCTTTCCAACGATGGCTTTGCAAAGATAGTATCGGGACATGTAAATAACGAAAGAAACTCGGTGCCATACACTGACTGAGTTCAAAGCTTCCGTCCACCTTCCTACATATTGAAACGTTAGTAGAAGTTCTAAACGAAATTTGCAAGGCCATTGGGTTAATTGTTTCCCTGACTATTTTTCTATTTGCATCGAATAACTTAGCATCACTTAAGTTCTAACTCTGCGTAAGTGTGAAGAATTTAAAAATCAAATTTTTATTCATCTGTATTCGAGTAGAAATTTAAAGAGTCATTAGAACGTACGATCATAATCATTGATCGACCTATAAATGATTAATTCAGAATAAATACAATTCAAAATAACACGTAAACGTCATGACATCTATTCTCTTTTCGAGTTTTGCCAAATAATTTACGAAATGTTACGCACGCGGTGTTAGAACTCGAGCGACCTTGCACTCATTATCCTCTAATTCCCCCGATGACAATGCGCATATTTAATCACCTGTACAAGGGTCATGGCTGTGGTTAGACATATTTCGTTAGCTGACGTATTGTTGAAGAAATACACTGCCTCGCCGGAAAGCTCTGTTGTTACGAATAAGCTTATATAATGAGACCATCATGAACATTTGAATATTCCTTGAAAATTATTCTGCTATGACGAAGAAACCATTGAAGATTTGCCTCCACTACTCGGTACAAATTGAAATATTTCAAATCCAGGAAAAGCACCACAGAATCATGGTTCGAGTTGGATGAACTGTTGGTAACAATTCAGCCAAATCAACTAGGTGGTTGGTATGAAATCATGGAAATACAAACGATGCACATACATACTTTTCCGAAGATGCGTGAGGCCTTCTTCATGCGTGAGGGAAAGGAAGTAAAATATGAGCTACAATATTTTCTTCAATCTGATGATCTTCCCGCGTTCGTTGAGTGAACGGTTATGACCAAAAATAGTCGAAACTACTGTCGTTGTTGCTCTGGAAATTTCATACGTTTGTCATTAACTGCGTCAAGTAAGTAGATCAATCAGGTGAAGGATAATACCATTGTCTAAACATCGTCGATGTAAACGACTTCCGAATAAATTGGGTTACCAAAAGTCCATTTGGGGCAGTGGAGGTGGCGAGTTGGTCGGCGGCAGGGCGGCGGGAAGGGGGGAGACTACTGTTATAAAGACGCGACAATGTCTCATTGGAACATGTTTGTTTGTTTCGTAGCATCCGCGGACACACTATCAAAAATAAATTATTCTGATCAGTGAAATGGCCGATTGGATGAAGAGATTGCCTTTCCCGAAAGCGGGTGAAGATGTGGTGATTTCTGGAATTGCCGGAAGATTTCCGTCGTGCGATACTTTGGCACAATTAAAAGAAAATCTTTTCAACAAAGTAGACCTCATCGCCGAAGTCGATACCCGTTGGAAATCAGGTGCATGACAATGTTTGTTCTCATAAAAGTCACAGTCGATGAACTCATTATTGCAAGAGAGATTGCCAGACAGAAGCAAGAAGGACTAAAATTTTTAAACAAATTTATAGATATTTGATAATTGACTCCATGCAACTCGTTTAAAAAACCGTCTGAAATTTGGAAAGGAATATTGCCTTTCGTTAGTTCACTCATCGATGTATAAGTTCGAGCTTGTGTTTATCATAGCACATAATGCGCTTGACAGAAATGAGTCACTGACAAGTTTCCAATTGTTTATAAGAACAAGCGATTTCTGCTGTTATATTCGAATCAAAATTAATTTCCAGATGATCCAGACATCCCTCGGCGAACTGGGAGGGTAAACCATGTGGAGAAGTTTGATGCGAAATTTTTTGAAGTAGGCTTTACGGAAGCTCACACGATGGACCCTATGTCTAGAATGCTTTTGGAACATTCCTACGAAGCTATTCTAGATGCTGGTATCAATCCAGGAGAACTCCGTGGAACTAAGACTGGCGTCTACATCGGCAACTGCTATTGTGAATCGGAGAGTACTTGGCTGTACGAAACTCGTCAGGTCAGGATAACACACCTCATTCAATTATAAACTTTGCAAACGAGAAAGTGATTATTATTTTTTTTTTTTTTTTGAGATTGCGGCATTAATGAAAAGGTAGTTAAGACACATCATTCGATTGATATTGGTACCGAACATTATGTAATGGTATGAAGTAACTAAGTATTGTACAAGTAATTTAGACATGCTCTTTGATTAAATGCCACGAAACTCTGAGACCATGGAATCGATAATGGCAGTGCCGCAGAGGTATGTTACATGAGTTTGAACGGAACCGGAAAATGACAAGCTTTATTAAGCTCGTAATACACCAGTGTTCGAGAACAGACATACAATGAGTGCTGTTGGAATTTGAAATACTGATGGATCTCCATAAATTAAATTTAATGTACAAATCGATGTGTTGAGAGCTTTCTACAGATGTTGAGTTGAGTTTGTGGAGTTTACCGGGCGCTCGGTCCATTTGGATCATTGTGCGCGAGCCCTTGCGGGCACCCTAGTTTCTGGGGGGCTGACATAACGTCCTCCAACTTATGACGAACTTAAGAGATCTACCCACCCCGATTTCCTCGATCTTCTCTTCACCGCTGTAGGTTGCGCCGCGGGACTCTCGTCGAGAGCTTTCGAGCCCCCCAGATCGTGCAAACCGCCGGTGGGGCTTGTCCTGTTCTTCTCCACACCTGGTGTAGAGTTGCCCTTGTGGGGAAAACAGTTTATCTTGTTTGTCACATGGTAAGCCAAGAAAATCGTTAGCGACACTGCTTCCCAGTGTCATTCGGGCTTCAGCGATATAGCTCCCATCGTGGTTTGGGACGCCAGTCCACAATCGGTACTTCATTTCCGCTGAGCCAGTTCTCACACTGGTGAGTCCCTTTTAGCCTCCGACTAGCCAGGGTGACCACGGTTTCCGTCCAGCGTGTCGATTACCCGCCAGAATCCCGGTCTCCGAGACCGCACAAGGCCGTGTCGCTCCCTTGCCGCTATCTAATACGGAGCTCGACAAACCCGAGTTCCGATACACGAGTATCAAATCGGTTACAGAAAGTTTCAGAGTGCGGAAGACTGTAAAGTAACAGACTATGGATCTGAAATTTCAGAGTGAAATTTTGCCATATCAGTCAATGATTCGCTGACTCAATTTGTGCCACCCGGTTCTCATTGGTTCGATAAGGATATCACGATAAATACAATTGCCATTCAGGTGTACGGACTTGGGATACCAGGCTGCTCTCGTTCCATGATGGCTAATCGAATCTCTCGCTGGTTGGGAATTAAGGGACCAAGTTATTCCGTAGACACGGCATGTAGTTCCAGTATTTATGCTCTGGATCACGCCTACCGGGCAATCAGAAGTGGAGAATGTGACGCTGCCCTCGTTGGAGCAGCTAATCTGTGTCTTCATCCGAATATGTCGAAGCAATTTTATCTTCTTGGTAAGGACTGTTCTATCTAATGTTTGAAGTACGATTCAGATGTAACGTATTCAAATAATTGCAATCATCCGAGATAATCAAAGAATCCTGCATTACTCATGTAGTTGTTCCCAAATTGATTCTTAGTTTAATAGTATTTTCGCATTTCACCATTTATCAGGCGTACTTTCCTACGACCGGGGTTGTAGATGCTTCGACGCTGACAGCGATGGGTACTGCCGCAGTGAAGCCTTGTCTATGATTTATCTTCAAAAATCAAAGGACGCAAAGCGTATTTACGCTCAAGTGGTCCATACGAGAACAAATTGTGACGGTTACAAAGAAGAGGGTATAACCTATCCATCAAGTGAAATGCAAGGTGCTTTATTACAACAATTTTACGAGGAGTGTAAGATTGCACCGTCGAGTCTGGCTTACGTCGAAGCCCACGGCACTGGAACCAAAGTGGGTGACCCTGTAGAAGTTGATACTCTTGAACAAATATTCTGTCCCGGTCGAACTACACCTCTACGAATTGGTTCGGTCAAGTCAAATTTGGGACATACCGAACCAGTCAGTGGCCTCTGTTCCATCGCTAAGGTAGGGAAGAGATTGATTGCCATCGCGAAGTTTTATTGACATCATATTATGAGAAATTCAACATCAGGTTTTGTCGACGAACTGGTAATTCTCCGACTCACTACTAAAACACATTATGATGAACATGTGAGGTTAATTTTATTTCGGCAAATCTTTATCTACTATTTTTATTGAATATCATATCCGTAGCTATAGCATGATGTAGTATACCCCATGAATTTTTACAAAAGACTATTTGAATAATTGGCAATACCGTCCTACTATTTTTCCATCATGACACTATTCCAGAAATAACAAGATCCGATGTAAGCAATTGCAAAGCGATGTTTCTCGATTATCGGCTCGGAATGATGGGATACGATTTATTTAAAGGTTCTAATTTCGATGGAGAGTGGTTACATTACACCCAATTTGTATTACAATCGTCCTCGTGAAGGAATAAAAGCATTGGAGGATGGTCGTATCCAAGTTGTTACCGAACTCACGCCGTGGGAAGGTGGTTACGTTGCCGTAAACTCTTTTGGTTTTGGAGGGTCGAACGCACACGTTCTACTAAAGTCAAATCCGAAAGAGAAACTGAACAACGGTACACCAAACGACGGTCTGCAAAGACTCGTAGTCGTATCTGGACGAACGGAGAACGCTATCACAACCTTATTGGATTATGTACGTACAAGAAATAGCCTGCGTACTGCATACTATATGAATGTCAAAATATCCGCAAATCTGTTCACCTAGTTAGATATATACTAACACCGTATAATGATAGCTTGAAAGCAGTCCGGTTGATGTGGAATACGTGAGACTTCTCCATGATATACATGCCAAAGGTATTAAAGGCCATACACATCGCGGGTATACCATTTTACCAGCTAGAGGTTTACCGGTGAAGACCATGCGAGATGTGCAGCGCTATTCCGAAGCGAAGCGACCGTTATGGTTCGTCTTTTCTGGAATAGGAGCTCAATGGACTGGGATGGGTGAGTGTATCCGTGCTCGAAAGACTTAGCAGCGGATGATGAAGTGTGATCAGGATTGCATGGGTTCGGAAAGCTTTGTATCCAAACGACAACGACTGACGTTGAATCAGTTTTCGGAATCACTGAAAAATATACCAATCCGGGCTTTTCCATTCAACAGGTGAAGGCTTGTTGAAAGTTCCTGTGTTTGACAAGGCAATCCAAAAATGCGACGCTGCTCTAAAGCCTTATGGTTTGGACATTGTTGATATTTTGACGAACAAGGATCCGAAAATATCTGATAATATCCTGAACTCGTTTGTTGGCCTAGCTGCAGTTCAGGTAAAGCCTGTGGTTGCTTAAAGTTATTAATAGAAGTGGTACTTCTTATTTGCAGATTATTGGATCACAATAGATATTTCGGTTGATAAGATTTCATATCATTTGATTCACAGATTGGATTGGTAGACCTACTGGCATCGATAGGAATCGTGCCGGATAATGTCATTGGACATTCAGTAGGAGAATTGGGATGTGCATACGCTGATGGTTGTCTAACCGCAGAACAAACGATTCTTGTGGCGTATTTCCAAGGGTTGGCTTCAATTGAATCTGGCACAATTCCTGGATCTACGGCAATTATTGGCGTTCGTTTCGAAGAGCTCAGGGACCTGTGCCCTCCAGGTATAGAGATTGCTTGTCACACTGATCCAGGGAGCTCGATAATCAGCGGACCAGTGGATCCCATGAAAAAATTCGTTGCTAAACTGCGGGCAAGTTGTATAATTATATCTATAACACAAATATACTAAATATTCAACATTGAGGTGAATACGTATTTCTCTAAAGAACATACATCTCGTGAAATATCCATAGTCTGTGTGAAGAAAAAATAAGACTTCGATTTTCTCACTTCTGTCGTATCATGATCGTAGTGGGTAATATTGATATCCATTATTGTTCCAATTAACAATGCTTGTCACTGAATTTCAAATGCATCGGAGTCGCGTCAATGAGATTATAGTCATGATATATTGTGGTCCACCCAGCGGGCGTCATACTAGATTAGTTATGAGTCCGTTACTCTTATACATTGTAGGAAATAGTCACAGAAAAAATTGACTGATTTTATATAATATCCCTTTTGCTTGAGGTATGATATTTTACTATGTAACAACAGTGCGCTCTACTTAATGGCGACCGACTTATGCCTCGAATCTTGATGGGTGATAAGTATAGGAGTTAGAAATTAACTCATACAAATAATTGCAATATTTTCAGGGTGATGATGTACTCGTGAGAGAAGAACCATACAGCAGCATTGCATACCCCACTAATCTCATTGCGATGGCAGTGCCGAAATTATTGGCTCGTTTGCGAAAGGTTATTCCGGATCCAAAACCTCGTAGCCAAAAGTGGTTGAGCACTTCTGTACCACGTACAGAATGGAAGACCAGTCAGGCTCAATTATGTTCACCCGAATACTATGCTAATAATTCACTCGGTCCAGTATTGTACGAAGAGACATCTCGCCTGATACCGAGTAATGCGATAATTATCGAAATAGCGTCGCACGGTTTGTTGCAAGGAATTTTGAGGCAATCTCTGCACAAAAATGTTATCAACATTGCTTTATCCAAATCTAGTGATGAGAATGAGATGACGGTTTTACTTCAAGCTATTGGAAAAATGTTTCAAATTGGTTTACATCCAAAGCTGAGCAGTTTGTACCCAGATGTCCCATACCCGGTCAGCCGTGGAACTCCCATGATTTCTCCTCTTGTACGTTGGGAACACGCAGACGATTGGTGTTTGAGAAATTTTCAATTACAAGACCAAGTTGATGAAGGAGAGAGAGTCGTTGAAATAAATCTGGTGGACGAAGAAGTTGAATATATGTCTGGACATGTGATTGATGGGAGAAACTTGCTGCCGGCCACTGGTTATTTAGCATTGATTTGGGAAAGCGTTGGAATCATGCGAGGTGAACTATATCACGGAGTTTCGGTTGTTTTTGAGGACGTTGTGTTCCATAGGGCCACTACGATACCAAAAAACGGCAGCGTTCACCTAACGCTCATGGTTCAGAAAGGTAAAGTCAAATCTGACGCGAACATACCCCAGAATTTGGTGAGCGGTTCCAAAGCATGTTTTCTTGAAAGATTAGCGGACGTAAATGTGCACCCTAATGTAGATTCATCGGTTTCTAGGATCAGGTAGGTTTGAAGTTGTTGAAGGTGGTGCTGCTGTAGTGACCGGATTCATTCGTGCCGTGTCCAACCCAGCTCAGCAATGCGTTAGTAGTGGGATGCTCATCGATAGTCACGAAGAATTGGACTTGACAAGCAGGGACATATATAAAGAGTTTCGACTCAGGGGCTATCAATATATGGGATTATTTCGTGGGCTTAGAAAAGCCTCGTCAAAAGGAACCGTGGGTCGTATAGCCTGGGAACGAAATTGGGTTGCTTTCATGGATAATATGCTACAAATGAGACTGCTTGGAAAAGACACCCGAGGATTATTCGTACCTACGGGTATTGGGAAGTTGATTATAGACACAAAGGCGCATACGAGTCAGATTCGTGCTATGCACGAAGGGAACAAAGGTAGGAAGTTATGCTCTTCGCATTATCAAAGATAGGATTGTTGTCAACATTTGCTTGACCCTTTTTTTCTGTAGATTTCGAGGTACGAGTATACGAAGATTTGGATATAATCGTATCTGGTGGAATAGAGATACGAGGGTTGAAAGTCAGTTCTATTGGTCGTAAAAAACCAGCAGGAGATCCGGTTCTCGAGAATTTCAAATTTGTTACACATCGGGATGAAGCTGAAATAGAACTGGGAGAAGCAATTCGGATAGCTACACAAATAGCTCTGGAAAATCAATTCAGTATGAAAATAAAGTCTATCGAATTGATCAGCGAAACTAATGACGTTTCTCCTGAGAATCTGACATCCCCTCTGATTCAGGAATTTCTGAGCGAATTGCCCTTGTTACGAGCGAATATCGTCATCGTTGCACCCAAAGGGAAATATGCCGAAAATGAATCACTATCTACTGTTGAAATCTTGCAGCCGCAAAAACTGACTACCGAATCCGATGCTCTGTTGGTTGTCGGTCACGGACTTTTGGCAAGTAAAAATAGCGAAATGTTGAAACAACTACGAAAAGCTACGAAGGATGGTGGTTTTCTGCTGGCCAGGGAGCCATTGAATGCGGACTCGGACGTGTTCTCGACTATCAGAAGCGAAGGTTTTGACGTCATCATGGAAAAGCGTACCCACGAGGAATTGGTAGTTTTACTCCGTCAGCACAAAAAGCAATCGGAAATAACCGAAGTTATACACGTAAACAATAACGAATTTACGTGGGTCCCAACGTTACAAGCTGCTCTCAAAATCAAGCTAGAAAACGAAAACAAAGGTCAAGACAGCAGTAGAATACTCCTAATTAGCGAAGGAGATTTCGATAGTGGGCTCATGGGATTAGTCAACTGTCTTCGGAGAGAACCAGGAGGGAAATTCATACAGGGACTGCTGATCCAAGACTCGCAGGCTCCGAAATTCTCTTTGGAGAATCCTTTGTACTCCCAACAATTAAAATTGGACTTGGCACTGAATGTTCTACGACCTGGGAATGTGTGGGGCTCTTACCGGTTTTTCAAGATGGATTCTTTACCATCACATCCTGCTGATCATGTTCGATTCAGCCAACTTACACGTGGCGATTTGAGCGCGATTCAGTGGGTGGAGGGTAGGATTCAGCCTAGTCGGCAACGGACGGATGTTATTAGAGTGTGTTATTCGTCGTTGAACTTCCGCGATGTGATGATAAGTACAGGAAAATTAGTAGTTGACATAAGCAACGTAACAAGAGTGGCACAGGATGACGTGATTGGGTTTGAATACTCTGGAAGAGACGCGAATGGGCGTGCAGTTATGGGGATGATTCGAGCTGGAGCATTTTCTAATTTATGTGTCCGTGATAAGGAATTCCTCTGGTCAGTACCGGATAACTGGACATTGGAAGACGCAGCTACTGTTCCGGTTGTTTATGGCACAGCCTATTATGCTCTCATGATAAGGGGTAGAATGAAGAAAGGAGATAAAGTTTTGATTCATGCTGGGACCGGTGGCGTTGGTCAAGCAGCTATCACTTTAGCCCTTCACGAGGGATGCGAGGTTTTCACAACCGTTGGAACCCCTGAAAAACGTATATTCATCAAAAATCAATTTCCACAAATCGATGATGATCACATCGGAAATTCTCGAGACACAAGCTTCGAGCAGTTGGTCCTTCGTAAAACTCGAGGACAGGGCGTTGACATTGTGTTGAACTCCTTAGCTGAAGAAAAACTGCAAGCGTCGGTTCGCTGTTTGACAAAGGGTGGACGATTTCTGGAAATTGGAAAATTTGATCTTGCTGCAAACAATAGTCTTGGAATGGAAGCCTTTCTGAAGGGGATCACCTTTTTTGGTGTTTTTTTGGACAATTTATTCGTTACGTCTCCTGTCATAAAAGCGGAGCTGGCAGCAATGCTTGCTGAAGGAGTGAAGAGTGGTGTCGTCCAACCACTTCCCAGGACTATTTTTCCCATGGACCAGATCGAAGCGGCATTCAGACACATGGCAGCTGGGAAACATGTTGGAAAGGTTGATTAAACTTTTTTTATATGAGGTGTATTATGTGATAGAAATCCTGAGACACATAATTCCTACTCCAAATGACTTTCCATTCCGGGTTGGCAGGGCACTCAACTTAACTTGATCTCACCCATCTCTCACGATCAATAGGAGAAATGAAACTTTGTCCCACTGTGTTGATCCATGAATTTTTTCAGGTCCTTATCAAAATCCGCGATGAAGATGAAGTTTCGCAGTCTCGCCTTCTTCCTGCACTCCCTCGGTATTATTGCTCCGAGGATCGCAGTTATCTCATTCTCGGAGGTTTGGGCGGCTTCGGTCTCGAGCTTGCCGACTGGCTGGTCCTCCGTGGAGCAAAGAAATTAGTCCTGACGTCCCGAAAAGGGATTAGTACTGGATATCAACGTATGCGGACTAATATCTGGAAAAGCTACGGAGTTGAGGTCGTCGTCGTGGTTGGAAAAGACCCCTCGACACACGAGGGATGCGAAGCCATTTTAAAAGAAGCTATAGCTCTTGGTCCAGTGGATGCTATATTCAACTTGGCTGTAGTGCTGAAGGACGCTCTTTACGAAAATCAAACCGTGGAGTTTTTTGAAGAATCATTTCGTGTCAAAGCATGGGCCACAAAGCAGTTGGATGAACTATCAAGAACGTTATGTCCACGTCTCAGGCATTTCGTAGTATTTTCATCTGTGTCTTGTGGCCGAGGAAACCCAGGGCAAACGAATTATGGAATGGCGAACTCCGTGATGGAAAGAATATGCGAAAGACGGGTAGCAGAGAACTTGCCAGGTCTGGCTGTTCAATGGGGAGCTGTCGGTGATGTTGGGCTAGTAGCAGAGATGCAAGACGATTTCAAGGAGGTCGTGATCGGTGGCACGTTACAACAGGGTATATCGTCTTGCCTGCGAGAGCTCGAAGGTTTCCTACTTCAAAATTCTCCGGTAGTGTCGAGTATGGTGGTTTCTGAAAAAATGGCTGGTCATTCTGGGGCTACAAATCCTGTCGATGCCGTCCGAAATATTATGGGTACAGTCAAAGTTATATCTGTTGCATTTGTATTCTTCATTTCATGTCTCACGTACATCCAGTTACCTTCTACCAATATCATATCTGTACGTTAATTCTGAGGAGTCGGAAACTCCGCTGCCGAAGCAGTTCCAAAACATACTACATCTAGTAATACGGATCAATGTACTGCAATAGTCTCTCACAGTCGCCATGATCTTAAACTTTTGTTCAGATTTCATAATATTTCATTTTTCTCAATTTGACGTGATTTCTTAATCTTATCATTCCTCTTGTCCACAATTTGTCACAGGCCTGAAGGAGCTTAAAAATATCAGTCTTAACACGCCTCTGCCAGACCTAGGAATGGATTCTATGATGGCAGTTGAGATCAAGCAGACCTTGGAGCGTGAATTTGATGTATTACTGACGCCACAAGACATTCGTTCTCTAAATTTTGCAAAACTTCAGGAAATGTCATCGCATCGACTCGAAGAGAATGATGAACCTCGAATGGATGTCACGATCGATTCGGAAGACTTGACCGGCTTAAGAATTCTCATTCGAAAGCTGGGCATAGATTCGTTAGATAAAAATACGTGTGTGCCATTGGCAACAAGGGCTAATGATGAACGAACTCACGTCTTTATATTACCAGGAATCGAAGGATCGCATACTATATTTCAGTCTTTATCCGGTAAACTGAAATCTCCAACAACCTGTTTACAATTTGGAATGACTCTGGTAGATTTAACGTCAATTGAAGATATCGCAGACTCCTTGATTCCCGTAAGAATTTATATTCATACGATTATGATTTTGACCATTTCGAAAGTTTACTGGTATCAAAGTTGTAATTGATTCTTTACAGCATCTCAAATCTAGCAGCCGCGATCGTAGTGACTTTGTTATTGCCGCATATTCCTTCGGATCTTTGGTAGCCATTGAGTTGGTGAGACATTTGGAATCCGAAGGCCTCAGCGGTCGTCTTGTATTAATCGATGGTTCGCCTGATTACATGAAAGCGTTGGTCCATCAACATTTAGATACCGATTCTGAACACCATCTTCAAAACAGTATTCTATTGGGCATGATGAGTTTCGTTGATGTATCCGTCTGCAGAGAGGTATTCAATGCGAACCGATAAATATTTCAGAAAATATTTCGCGTATCACGAATTAGATATTCACTCTTATTCGTCAGAATAAATATGCCTGGTCATTGATCACACACAGTAGAGTCTGAATGGTAACCCACTATCAAATGCCATATCCCTTACCTTCTTCCGGCTAGTGTAAGCCGTATTGCTTCTGTTGTAAGATTGTGACCTATGGATTTCTGGTGTATTTGTAATTTGTTGTACGAACTCATGTGTCGGAAGATAAGCGACGGTTTGTATTTCAGCTTGCTCCGATTTTGGACAATTGCAATACCTGGGAGGAGAAATTAGCAGCGTTCACGAAACACGTGCCTGAAGAGAAAAATCCGAATCTCACATCAGAAGATCAACGGACAATATGCTCATCGATTTATCGACGAATCAAGGCTGTTTTGAACTATAAATCCTCAGCAGGCCCGCTTCTTAGAACACCAATTACTCTGCTGAGACCCACAATTCATGCTGTACGGTCGATATCTGACGACTATGGTCTAACTTCGGTGAGTCTATTCGAAATATCGATAATTCTCTGCATATATTACGATTACTAATACTCTTATATGCTTCGTACAGACCTTGTCGCCTTTCTGTTGATTGTGATAACGTTTACCGTTGGTTAGAAAATGTACAGATTCTTTTCGGAATATTGGTAATCCGTGCTATATCGAATCTTTGTCAAAAGAGTTCAAATTGTTGTTACAGCTTACTGGGGGAAAGGTCGACGTACACTTCGTAGAAGGTAATCATCTGACGATGTTGGATAACGATATATGTGCAGCGGCAATAAACGGGGAACTCATCGCTGATGTAGCAAATAGCCACGCAGAAAGCACTTCCATATGAGATGTCTTCCATGTACCTGCTACGCATCACGAGGAGTGAAATTGATGAGCTAAAATTATTTTAATATATACGTATATATTAGGCTGTGGCTGAGAAAAGCTAGATTTTTCTTCGTGGCATCATTGAAGAAATATAGCTTCTGGTCTGAAAGAAATCTGTGTTCACGGAGGGGGTTGCAGGACCATTGGAAATGGTCCCTCATTAGTGTTTTTGATTACGACTGGATGAGGCAATGCTTTCCAAGGCCATCGACCAAATATTTTCTGTACTTTTTAATCAAAAGAAGAAGTTAAAATGGTTGATACCTGGAAAACATAACAAAGAATGGAACGAGATTATTCCCATATCTCGATAAATATCCAGTTAAACAAAATCTCGCTTGCTTAATCAAAAACATTTATGAGGCACCACTGCCCATGGTCCTACAGCCCCCTCCTTGAACACAGATTCTCTTCAGACCAAAAACTACATTTTTTTAATGGTGCCATGTTTTAGACACAGCCTAGTATATATGTTTCTGATATCGGGGGCTCAGGCCCAAAAGGGTACAACAAGCAGTCTTCGGACTTTTTACGACTGTGCTGCCATAGGGACGTATTCGCAAATTTAACACGCGAGGTCCATAGGACAAAAATTCGAAATTATGCTGCCAAACGGACGTAAGCCACAGTCGATTCCAGCGGGATGGTCTTTGAAGGGTCTAAGCAGCGAACATGAAAAAGTAACGTAGCGCTCTTATGGTTGCACGAAGTTTGTTTGTATTTTGTGGACAACACAATTCTGCCTCTCAGCCCTCGATTCGAAGGATTGAATGATTTTAGTGTGATTTGGGTTCGCTTGGTGGTTCGATAATGGTATCGCATACCGAGTTCGTGTGAACCATTCAATCGACCTGTGAATTTGTAAATCGGAAATAAAAATATATATCTATATATATATTAGGGTGTCCGTTATTTCCCAAATTGACTATCCCTAATTGACAGGGTACCTGTGCTCCCGTATCCCTATGTATAAATTTTTCGACAGCATCTTTGGCTAGGAGGAATTCTGTTCCAATAGCAACGAGCGAGTACATATTGCTGTTATTAATTGTAAGATTAGTTATATTTGTTAGTATACACAACGTTAACAATGAATATTGTATCGATGTGACAACAATAAAATCTCAAATATACCAATAATCAATTAGTTTGGATTTCTTTTCTTTCCCTTTGCCCTCCCAAAAAATCTTTATTTCAACTTAGAATAAGCGATAGTTCAAACAGTTCAAAAAACATACAAGGAGTAGAGATAGGAATTGATGTATTTTCAGCTACTCAATAATTTGCGCTCACCTGCCCGGGTATGCCCTCTTGATACCAGGAGCAATTATTTCAGATGTAAAATTTTTCTTACTCCGAAAAACGCTAACATAAATCTGTATACAGAGACGTGCATGAAGCCACGTATGCATGCCGATATCTATACACATATCCAAAATTTCGGCACACCTCCTCGGGTCAGATATTCTCCTGATACCAGGAGCAAATGTTTCAGATGTCAAATTTTTCTAATTCTGAAAAATGCTAGTCTAAGACGATCTGCATATAGAGACGTCCTTGTCCGAAAACAGAAGGTAAATCGGATTTTATAGCGCTGCTAAGTGTGTCGTTGCGTACAGCGATCGTTTGCCTACAATTCTATGTCATTTAGGAAGGTGTAGTGCGGCTTTTGCAGTCGCAATGCAGTGCGGAGTGAAAAAGAACATCTTGACCATTTATCAAAATGATGTTCCTGAGTCGGCACCCCCCTGGTCTCGAGTCGTCGCCCCATTTTTTTTCGCTCGAATGCAGCAAAAAACGCAGATTCTCTAAGTTACAACAGGAAATGGACGAATTTGAACCATTTAGAAGAATAAAACATGCATTTTCCATCCAATTTTATATGGAAACATTTTTCGAGTACAATGTTGAAAATTAAAGAAATATGAATTTTGCATTAAATGAAAAAAATTAATTGAAAAAGGGATGATCACTCGCTATCGTCGTCAGATTCGCAGTAGGTACGTGGGGCGTACTGAATTCTGTAGCGAACGTGAACGCAAGTTGCTACTACCGCGCGTCGAAGCACACGGCTATCACGCTTTTGTGTCTTGCGTTTGAAATTGCGTACCATGACTATACAGCAAAAACATCGAAAAAGCAAGAAAAAAAAATAATAGAAACAATACAAAAAAGCAACAAGATCAAAAAAATTGGTGCCGAGTCAGGACCACCACGACTTTCTACACGGTTCACGTGATTACGCACGCGAACAAATCCGAATGGAGAATCGACATAACCAATCGATGAGAACTTTAAATAAAGAAACCAATGCACTCACTCATTTCGAATTTTTGAAATATTTACATACCCATAGCTGCTTCAGAGTGAATGACGAAAATAAAATTCGGTCACGAACGAAAAATATAAACGCGCTCACGCTGCGCAGCACAATCCAAACTGACAACTGTGAGCATAATTTACGTCAGTGTTTGCCAATATATCGTGCGAGAAAATAATTGAGCCGACACGCACGCCATCGCCGAGGAACACCCACATTCCTTATACAATGATCACTAGATAATAAACCAAATATAAAAAAACTGAGTTGTATAAACATTCGTTCGTGCAAATGGAACAGAAACCTTGCTAGACCGAGATGTGTGGACTTTGGTGGAAATGCATTAAACTGTAACAGAAGAACATATGTCATCACATACGCCATCGTTTAATAAAATTTACCAGAAACCAGACAAGAATAATCTTTTTTCGTCAATCACTACATTGTTTACCCTGCAAAAATTTTTAGCGTTCGGAGTATTTTTATTAAGACGTCTGTCACTACTAAGAGTCGAATCTCGTTAACACAACCTCCGTACACACTCTTTGACGCCAAGAAGGCCACTGACCGCCACGGCACTACGGCAGGTGCTTCGACTTTAGGTCGGTGCTCGGTGCGAACGAGGCGCCAGATCGTATAACCATTTCGCGCAGTGTTTGCGGCATTGTTAGTTCGTCAGTTCGACCGCGAGATGGCGATACCATATGCGACCCCGCTGGCGCGAGGAGCCGAGTTGGGCGAGTAGGAACACTAACCTAGGGTGGAGGCACCTGCCGCGGGGTCAGTGCCCCTTGAGGCGTCATAGAGTTTACATGGAGCCTGCGTTAACGAAATATGTCTTGGGGAAGGCATCCGAATAAAAATACGTTGAACGGAGAGACAGTGATATGACAGCATTCATTCTTCTGTTGCAGTTGAACAAACTTCCGTCTGAGTACAAACATCTCCATCGGGACCTAGTCTCTGTAAAATTACGTTAGCTAATATATTATTGTAATAAAAATGTGGTTTTATCACGATGACCTATATGCCAGGGAGTAGATGAGAAGACCTGACAATTACAAAGTGTAGATAACTTTAACAATCAAAAATATGATAATGATGCTTTAGTAATAAATTTCCAGATATATACCAATCGTTAATTCCTCATTATTGACCACCTTCCTCTCCCTGCGACTCTCTATTTTAAGTATCAAATAAGCAGGAGGTCCAGTCTGTTCAAAATTGAGTCGAATATACATATAAAGGTATACTGATTTGGTAGTTATTCATTCCATTCTGACAATCGTCTTACTCTGCCAATAATACATTTTATTGTGGCAAACGAACATAGTGGGTCTGTTTTCGTCCATCTATCCCCATCCCTCATTTCGAATCCCTATATCCATTAGTGCCCCTCCGTCTCAAACCTACTACCCACCAACTCCTAACACTTTTTCCGAAACCAACAATCTTCCTTTTCGACTGCAAACTACAACTTGTATTCGGTTTTATTGAATGAAGCATTACATTTCACTTGAAAATATCTTGTAAATTTCTTCTTAGTCCATTACAGGGTTGAGCTTTCTCATCCCCCTCGCTGAGCGAGCGCACAGCCGTAGTCACTAGGTTGAACCCTGAGAGATTCCGTCCACCTTTCTACATATTGAAACGTTAGTAGAAGTTCTAAACGAAATTTGAGAGGTCTTCGAGGTGATTGTGCCGCTGATTATTTTCGTCTTTGCATCGAATAGCTTATCATCAATTAAGTTCTAACACCGCGTAAGTCTGAAGAATTTAAAAATCAAATTTTCATTCACCTGTATTCGAGTAGAAATTTAAAGAGCCATTGCAAAGTCCGATATTAATCATGATTTACGGAATGTAACGCACGCGGTATTAGGACTCAAGTGACGTTCTGCTCATTATCGTCTAGCCCCCCCCCCCCCCCCCCCCGATGTCAATGCCCATTTTTAACCACCTGTACAAAGGTCATAATCGTTAAAAAAATAAACTGTCTCGCCGGAATGCTTTGTTGTATCGAATTAGCCTATATAATAAGACCGTCATGAACATTTGAATATTCTTGGAAAATTGTTCTGCTCTGAAAAAAAAACCATTGAAGATTTGCCTCAATCTCACGTAACTAATCGAAATATTGCAAATCCAGGAAAATCACCACAGAATCTTGGCTGGAGTTGGATGAACTGCAAGGGACGGAGGTTGAGAAACGCAGAATTGCTGATAACGATTCAGCCTAATCAACTGAGTGGTTCGTCCGAAATAATAATGTACATACATACTTTCCGGAAAATGCTTGAGACCTTCTTCATGTATGAGGTAAAAGAATTAAAATGTGAGCTACAATATTTTCTTTGATCCGATGATTTTCCCGCGTTCGTTGTATGAACAGTTATGCACAGAAATAGTTGAAACTACTGTCGTTATTGCATTGGAAATTTTATACGTGGGTCATTGACTGCGTTGAGTAAGTGAATCAATCAGGTGAAGGATCATACCATTGCTTAAACATTGTTGAGGTAAACGACTTCCTGATAGATTGGGGTCGTGAAAATCCGTTCACGGCAGTGGGTGGCAGCTGGGCGGCGGCGGGGTGGAGACCACTGATATAAAGACGCGACTAATGTCTGTCTGGAACATGTTCGTTTGATTCGTAGCATCGGAAACACACGCTTCCAAAAACAAATTCTTCTGAGCAGTGAAATGGCCGATTGGGTTAAGACATTGCCTTTTCCAAAAGCGGGTGAATATGTGGTGATTTCTGGAATTGCCGGACGATTTCCGTCGTGCGATAATTTGACGCAATTAAAAGAAAATCTTTTCAACAAAGTAGACCTCATCGCCGAAGTCGATACCCGTTGGAAATCAGGTGCATGACAATGTTTTTTCTCATAAAAGTCACAGTCGATGAACTCATTATTGCAAGAGAGATTGCCAGACAGAAGCAAGAAGGACTAAAATTTTTAAACAAATTTATAGATATTTGATAATTGACTCCATGCAACTCGTTTAAAAAACTGTCTGAAATTTTGAAAGGAATATTGCCTTTCGTTGGTTCACGCATCGATGTATAAGTGCGAGCTTATGTTTATCATAGCACATAGGGCACTTGACAGAAATGAGTGACTGACAAGTTTCCGATTGTTTATAAGAACAAGCGATTTCTGCTATTAAATTTGAATCAAAATTGATTTCAAGATGATCCAGACGTTCCTCGGCGAACCGGTAGAGTAAACCATGTGGAGAAGTTTGATGCGAAATTTTTTGGGGTAGGCTCTATGGAAGCTCACAAGATGGACCCTATGTCTAGAATGCTTTTGGAACATTCCTACGAAGCTATTCTAGATGCTGGTATCAATCCAGGAGAACTCCGTGGAACTAAGACTGGCGTCTATATCGGCGTCTGCTATTGTGAATCGGTGAATAATTGGCTGTACGGAACTTGTCAGGTCAGGATAACACACCTCATTTAATTATGAACTTCGCAAAAGAGAAGTGATTATTTTTTTTTTTTGAGATCGGGGCAACAATGAAACAATAGTTGAGACACATCACTCGGTTGCTATTGATACCAAATATAACGTAATGGTATGAAGTAACTATTGTACGAGCAATCTAGAGATGCTCTTTGATTGAATGCCACGGAACTCTGAGACCGTGAAATCGAGAATAGCAATGCCGTAGAGGTGATAGTACAATGAGTACTATTGGAATTCGACATACTGATATATGTTCATAAATCAATTTTAACGTACAAATCAATGTGTTGAAAGCTTTCTGTACATGTTGAGTTGAGGTTCGATAAGGATATCACGATAAATGCAATTGCTATTTAGGTGGACGGACTTGGGGTACCAGGCTGCGCTCGTTCCATGATGGCTAACCGAATCTCTCGCTGGTTGGGAATTAAGGGACCCAGTTATTCCGTAGACACGGCATGTAGTTCCAGTATTTATGCTCTGGATCACGCCTACCGGGCAATCAGAATTGGAGAATGTGACGCTGCCCTCGTTGGAGCAGCTAATCTGTGTCTTCACCCAAATATTTCAAGGCAATTTTATCTTCTTGGTAAGAACTGTTCCTTCTCATGTTTGACATACGGTCCAGACGTAATCCAATCAAATAATTGCGATCATCCGAGAGAACCAGAAAATCCCGTCATTAGTCATGTAGTTGTTCCGAAATTTATTCTTATTTCAACAGTATTTTCGCATTCCACCATTTATCAGGCGCACTTTCCTCCGACCGAGGATGTAAATCCTTCGACGCTGACGGCGATGGGTACTGCCGCAGTGAAGCCGTGTCTGTGATTTATCTTCAAAGATCAAAGGACGCAAAACGTATTTACGCTCAAGTGGTCCATACGAAAACAAATTGTGACGGTTACAAAGAAGAGGGTATAACCTATCCATCAAGTGAAATGCAAGGTGCTTTATTACAACAAATTTACGAGGAGTGCAAGATTGCACCGTCGAGTCTGGCTTACGTCGAAGCCCACGGCACTGGAACCAAAGTGGGTGACCCCATAGAAGTTGGTACTCTTGAACGGATATTCTGTCCCGGTAGAACTACACCTCTACGAATTGGTTCAGTCAAGTCAAATTTGGGACATACCGAACCAGCCAGTGGCCTCTGTTCCATCGCTAAGGTAGGGAAAGGGATTGATTGCCACCGCAAAGTCTTATTGACATCGTATTATGAAAAATTCAAAATCAGGTTTCGTCGACGAACTGGAAATTCTTCATTTCACTACTAAAACAAGTTGACGTCGTATTATAAACGTGTGAGGTTAATTTTATTTCAGTAGATCTTTACCTACTATTTTTTCTGACGAGTATATCCGTAGCTATAGCAATATAGCATGATCTAGTATACCCTATGAATTTCGGAAAAAGAGTAGTTAAATAATCGGCGACACCATCCTAGCATTCTCCCATTATACACTACACAGAAATGACAAGATCGGATATAAACAATTGCAAAGCGATGTTTCTCGATTATCGGCTCGGAGTGATAGGATACGATTTACTTAAAGGTTCTAATTTCGATGGAGAGTGGTTACATTACACCCAATCTGTATTACAATCGTCCTCGTGAAGGAATAACAGCATTGGAGGATGGTCGTATCCAAGTCGTCACCGAACTCACGCCCTGGGAAGGTGGTTACGTAGGCATAAACTCTTTTGGTTTCGGAGGGGCCAACGCACACGTTATATTGAAGTCGAATCCGAAAGAGAAACTGAACAATGGTGCGCCAAACGACGATATGCAAAGACTCGTAGTCGTATCTGGACGAACGGAGAACGCTGTCACAACCTTATTGGATTATGTATGTACAAGAAATAAGCTTCGTACTGCACACTACACGAATGTCGGAATATCCGCGAATCTGTTCACCTGGTTAGATGTATACTAACACCTTATAATGATAGCTTGAAAGCAGTCCGGTTGATGTAGAATTCGTAAGACTTCTCCATGATGTACATGCGAAAGATATTAAAGGCCATACACATCGCGGGTATACCATTTTACCAGCTAAAGGTTTACCGGTGAAGACCGTGCGAGATGTGCAGCGTTATTCGGAAGCGAAGCGGCCGGTATGGTTCGTCTTTTCTGGAATAGGAGCTCAATGGACTGGAATGGGTGAGTGTATTCCTGCTCGAAAGACTTTGCAGCGGATGATGAAGTATGATTAGAAATGCATGGGTTCGGAAAGCTTTGTATCCAAACGACAACGACTGACGTTGAATCAGTTTTCGGAATCACTGAAAAATATACCAATCCGGGCTTTTCCATTCAACAGGTGAAGGCTTGTTGAAAGTTCCTGTGTTTGACAAGGCAATCCAAAAATGCGATGCTGCTCTAAAGCCTTATGGTTTGGACATTGTTGATATTTTGACGAACAAGGATCCGAAAATATCTGATAATATCCTGAACTCGTTTGTTGGCCTAGCTGCAGTTCAGGTAAAGCCTGTGGTTGCTTAAAGTTATTAATAGAAGTGGTACTTCTTATTTGCAGATTATTGGATCACAATAGATATTTCGGTTGATAAGATTTCATATCATTTGATTCACAGATTGGATTGGTAGACCTACTGGCATCGATAGGAATCGTGCCGGATAATGTCATTGGACATTCAGTAGGAGAATTGGGATGTGCATACGCTGATGGTTGTCTAACCGCAGAACAAACGATTCTTGTGGCGTATTTCCAAGGGTTGACTTCAATTGAATCTGGCACAATTCCTGGATCTACGGCAATTGTTGGCGTTCGTTTCGAAGAGCTCAGGGACCTGTGCCCTCCAGGTATAGAGATTGCTTGTCACACTGATCCAGGGAGCTCGATAATCAGCGGACCAGTGGATCCCATGAAAAAATTCGTTGCTAAACTGCGGGCAAGTTGTATAATTTTATAACACAAATATACTGAATACTCAACATTGTGGCGAATACGTATGTTTTTAAAGAACACACTTCTCTTGAAATATCCATAGTTTATATCACGAAAAAATCAAACTTCCGTTTTCTCACTTTTGTCATGTAATGTTCGTAGTGGGTAATATTGATGTCCATTCACATTCCAATCAACAATATTTGTCACTGAATGTGAAGTGCTTCGGAGTTGCGTCAATAAATTTATAGTCATGATATGATATAGGCTGGTCCACGTAGCCGGCGTCGTACTTGATTAGTCACGAGTCCGTTGCTCTCAGACATTGCACGAAATTGTCACAGGCAATATTGAATGATTTTATATAATATCCCTTTTGCCTAGATTATGATATTTTTTTTGTTTAACAACGGTACACCCCGCTTAACGGCGACCCTTCATTGCCAGGAATCTTGATGGGTGATAAGTATAGGTGTAAGAAATTCACTCTTAGGAATGTATGCAATTCTTTGCAGGGTAATGATGTATTCGTTAGAGAAGAACCATACAGCAGCATTGCATGCCCCGCTAATCTCATTGCGATGGCAGTGCCGAGATTATTAGCTCGTTTGCGAAAGGTTATTCCGGGTCCAAAACCTCGTAGCCAAAAGTGGTTGAGCACTTCTATGCCACGTACGCAATGGAAGGCCAGTCAGGCTCAACTATGTTCACCCGAATACTACGCTAATAATTTACTTGGTCCAGTATTGTACGGAGAGACATCATCCCTAATACCGAGTAATGCGATAACTATTGAAATAGCGCCGCATAGTTTGTTCAAAGGAATTTCACGGCCATCTGTGCACAAAAATATCATCAACATTGCTTTATCCGAATGTGGTGATGAGAATGAAATAACGGTTTTACTCCAAGCTGTTGGAAAAATGTTTCAAATTGGTTTACATCCAAAGCTGAGCAGTTTGTACCCAGATGTTCCATACCCGGTCAGCCGTGGAACTCCCATGATTTCTCCTTTGGTACGTTGGGAACACGCAGACGATTGGAGTTTGTCAAGTTCTCGATTACAAGAGAAAATTGAGGAAGGGGAAAGAGCTGTTGAAGTGAATCTTGGGCACGAACAATTCGAATGGATGTCTGGACATGTGATTGATGGGAGAAACTTGCTGCCAGCCACTGGTTATTTAGCATTGATTTGGGAAACCGTTGCAATCATGCGAGGTGAACTATGTGCCGCAGTTTCGGTTGTTTTTGAGGATGTTACGTTTCACCGGGCGACTACAATCCCAAAAGAAGGCATCGTTCACCTAACGGTCATGGTTCAGAAAGGTAAGGTCATATCTCAGGATACCATACCTCAGAATGCGGTAAGTTGTTCCAAAGCATGTTTCCTCGAAAGATTCGCAAACGTAGGTACACACCCTAACGTAGATTCATTGGTTTCTAGGATCGGGTAGGTTTGAAGTTGTTGAAGGTGGTACTGCTGTAGTGACCGGATTCATTCGTGTTGTGTCCAACGCAGCTCAGCAACGCGTTAGTATTGGGATGCTCATCGATAGTCACGAAGAATTGGACTTGACAAGCAAGGACATATATAAAGAATTTCGACTCAGGGGCTATCAGTATACAGGAGTATTTCGTGGTCTGAGAGAAGCCTCGTCAAGAGGAACCGTGGGTCGCATAGCCTGGGAACGGAACTGGGTTGCTTTCATGGATACTATGCTACAAATGAAACTGCTTGGAAAAGACACCCGAGGATTATTCGTACCTACGGGTATTGGGAAGGTGGTTATAGACACAAAGGCGCATACGAATCAGATTCGTGCTATGCACGAAGGGAACAAAGGTAGGAAGCTATGCACTCTACATTAATCAGGAGAGAATTGTTACAAACATTTGCTCTTCCGTTTTTTTTGCAGAATTCGAGGTACGAGTATACGAAGATTTGGATATAATCGTATCTGGTGGAATAGAGATACGAGGGTTGAAAGTCAGTTCTATTGGTCGTAAAAAACCAGCAGGAGATCCGGTTCTCGAGAATTTCAAATTTGTTACACATCGGGATGAAGCTGAAATAGGACTGGGAGAAGCAATTCGGATAGCTACACAAATAGCTCTGGAAAATCAATTCAGTATGAAAATAAAGTCAATCGAATTGATCAGCGAAACTAATGACGTTTCTCCTAAGAAACTGACATCCCCTCTGATTCAGGAATTTCTGAGCGATTTGCCCTTGTTACGAGGGAATATCGTCATCATTGCACCCAAAGGAAAATATTCCGAAAACGCCTTACCATCTACTGTTGAAATCTTGGAGCCTCAAAAACTGACTACCGAATTCGATGCACTGCTAGTGGTCAGTCATGGACTTTTGGCAAGTAAAAATAGCGAAATGTTGAAACAACTACGGAAAGCTACGAAGGATGGTGGTTTTCTGCTGGCCAGGGAGCCATTGAATGCGGACTCGGACGTGTTCTCGACTATCAGAAGCGAAGGTTTTGACGTCATCATGGAAAAGCGTACCCACGAGGAATTGATAGTTTTACTCCGTCAGCACAAAAAGCAATCGGAAATAACCGAAGTTATACACGTAAACAATAACGAATTTACGTGGGTCCCAACGTTACAAGCTGCTCTCAAAATCAAGCTAGAAAACGAAAACAAAGGTCAAGACAGCAGTAGAATACTCCTAATTAGCGAAGGAGATTTCGATAGTGGGCTCATGGGATTAGTCAACTGTCTTCGGAGAGAACCAGGAGGAAAATTCATACAGGGACTGCTGATCCAAGACTCGCAGGCTCCGAAATTCTCTTTGGAAGATCCTTTGTACTCCCAACAATTAAAATTGGACTTGGCACTGAATGTTCTACGACCTGGGAATGTGTGGGGTTCTTACCGGTTTTTCAAGATGGATTCTTTACCATTAAAGCCTGCTCGTCATGTTCGAATAAGCCAACTCACACGTGGTGATTTGAGCTCGATTCATTGGGTGGAGGGTAGCATCCAGCCTAGTCTTCAACGGACGGATATCATTCGGGTGTGTTATTCGTCGTTGAACTTCCGCGATGTGATGATAAGTACTGGAAAATTATCAGTCGACGTCGTCGCAAAAACAAGACAGGCCCAAGACAACGTGATTGGGCTCGAATATTCTGGAAGAGACGCGAAAGATCGTGCGGTAATGGGAATCACTCAAACTGGAGCATTTTCCAATTTATGTGTCCTTGACGAGGAATTTCACTGGTCAGTACCGGATAACTGGACATTGGAAGACGCAGCTACCGTTCCGGTTGTGTATAGCACAGCCTACTACGCTCTCGTGATAAAGGGTAAAATGAAGAAAGGAGATAAAGTTTTGATTCATGCTGGGAGCGGTGGCGTTGGTCAAGCAGCGATTACGTTAGCCCTTCACGAGGGATGCGAGGTTTTCACAACCGTTGGAACCCCTGAAAAACGTATATTCATCAAAAATCAATTTCCACAAATCGATGACGATCACATCGGAAATTCTCGAGACACAAGCTTCGAGCAGTTGGTTCTCCGTAAAACTCGAGGACAGGGCGTTGACATTGTGTTGAACTCCTTAGCTGAAGAAAAACTGCAAGCGTCGGTTCGCTGTTTGACAAAGGGTGGACGATTTCTAGAAATTGGAAAATTTGATCTCGCTGCAAACAATAGTCTTGGAATGGAAGCCTTTCTGAAGGGAATCACCTTTTTTGGAGTTTTGCTGGACACTTTATTCGCTACTTCTTCTATCAGAAAAACAGAGCTAGCTACATTGCTTGCTGATGGAGTGAAGAGTGGCGCCATTAAACCACTTTCCAGGACTGTTTTTCCCATGGACCAGGTCGAAGCGGCATTCAGACACATGGCAGCTGGGAAACACGTTGGAAAGGTTCATTATACTTTTTCATATAAGAGGTGCATTATGTGATGGAAATTCTGAGACACATAATTTCTACTCTAAATGACTTTTCATTCCGGCTTGCGGGGGGCTTAACTTAACTTGATCTCACCTATTTCTCACGATGAATCGGAGAGGTAAAAGTTTGTTCCACATTATTGATCCACGAATTTTCTCAGGTCCTCGTCAAAATCCGCGATGAAGATGAAGTTTCGCAGTCTCGCCTTCTTCCTGCACTCCCTCGGTATTATTGCTCCGAGGATTGCAGTTATCTCATTCTCGGAGGCTTGGGTGGCTTCGGTCTCGAGCTTGCCGACTGGCTGGTCCTCCGTGGAGCAAAGAAATTAGTCCTGACGTCCCGAAAAGGGATTAGTACTGGATATCAACGTATGCGGACTAATATCTGGAAAAGCTACGGAGTTGAGGTCGTCGTCGTGGTTGGAAAAGACCCCTCGACACACGAGGGATGCGAAGCCATTTTAAAAGAAGCTATAGCTCTTGGTCCAGTGGATGCTATATTCAACTTGGCTGTAGTGCTGAAGGACGCCCTTTACGAAAATCAAACCGTGGAGTTTTTCGAAGAGTCTTTCCGCGTCAAGGCCCGGGCCACGAAGCAGTTGGATGAACTGTCAAGAACGTTGTGTCCGCGTCTCAGGCAGTTCGTAGTATTTTCATCCGTGTCTTGTGGTCGGGGTAACGCTGGGCAAACGAATTATGGAATGGCGAACTCCGTGATGGAAAGAATATGCGAAAGACGGGTAGCAGAGAACTTGCCAGGTCTGGCTGTTCAATGGGGAGCTGTCGGTGATGTTGGACTAGTAGCAGAGATGCAAGACGATTTCAAGGAGGTCGTGATCGGTGGCACGTTACAACAGGGTATATCGTCTTGCCTGCGAGAGCTCGAAGGTTTCCTACTTCAAAATTCTCCGGTAGTGTCGAGTATGGTGGTTTCTGAAAAAATGGCTGGTCATTCTGGGGCTACAAATCCTGTCGATGCCGTCCGAAATATTATGGGTACAGTCAAAGTTATATCTGTTGCATTTGTATTCTTCATTTCATGTCTCACGTACATCCAGTTACCTTCTACCAATATCATATCTGTACGTTAATTCTGAGGAGTCGGAAACTCCGCTGCCGAAGCAGTTCCAAAACATACTACATCTAGTAATACGGATCAATGTACTGCAATAGTCTCTCACAGTCGCCATGATCTTAAACTTTTGTTCAGATTTCATAATATTTCATTTTTCTCAATTTGACGTGATTTCTTAATCTTATCATTCCTCTTGTCCACAATTTGTCACAGGCCTGAAGGAGCTTAAAAATATCAGTCTTAACACGCCTCTGCCAGACCTAGGAATGGATTCTATGATGGCAGTTGAGATCAAGCAGACCTTGGAGCGTGAATTTGATGTATTACTGACGCCACAAGACATTCGTTCTCTAAATTTTGCAAAACTTCAGGAAATGTCATCGCATCGACTCGAAGAGAATGATGAACCTCGAATGGATGTCACGATCGATTCGGAAGAGTTGACCGGCTTAAGAATTCTCATTCGAAAGTTGGGCATAGATTCGTTCGATGAAAATATTTGTGTGCCATTGGCAACAAGGGCCGATGATGGACGAACTCGCGTCTTTATATTACCAGGAATCGAAGGATCGCACACTATATTTCAGTCTTTATCCGGTAAACTAAAATCTTCAACAATCTGTCTACAATTTGGAATGGCTCTTGTAAATTTAACGTCAATTGAAGATATCGCAGATTACTTGATTCCCGTAAGAATTTATATTCGTGCGATTATGATTTTGACCATTTCGAAAGTTCACTGGTATCAAAATTGTAATTGATTCTTTACAGCATCTCAAATCCAGCAGCCACGATCGTAGTGACTTTGTTGTCGCCGCATATTCCTTCGGATCTTTGGTAGCCATTGAGTTGGTAAGACATTTGGAATCCGAAGGCCTCAGCGGTCGTCTTGTATTAATCGATGGTTCGCCTGATTATGTGAAAGCGTTGGTCCACCAACACTTCGATACCGATTCTGAACACCATCTTCAAAACAGTATTCTATTGGGCATGATGAGTTTCGTTGATGTATCCGTCTGCAGAGAGGTATTCAATGCGAACCGATAAATATTTCAGAAGATATTTCGCGTATCACCAATTATATATGCACTCTTATCTGTCAGATAAACTATGCATGGTCATTGATCACACATCGCAAAGTCTGAATGGTAACCCACTATCAAATGCTATAACCCTTACTTCCTTCCGGCTAGTAAAAGCCGTGTTGCTTCTGTTGTAAGATTGTGACCCATGGATCTCTGGAGTATTCGTAATTTGTTGTACGAACTCATGTTTCGGAAGATAAGCGACGGTTTGTATTTCAGCTTGCTCCGATTTTGGACAATTGCAATACCTGGGAGGAGAAATTAGCAGCGTTCACGAAACACGTGCCTGAAGAGAAAAATCCGAATCTCACATCAGAAGATCAACGGACAATATGCTCATCGATTTATCGACGAATCAAGGCTGTTTTGAACTATAAATCCTCAGCAGGCCCGCTTCTTAGAACACCAATTACTCTGCTGAGACCCACAATTCATGCTGTACGGTCGATATCTGACGACTATGGTCTAACTTCGGTGAGTCTATTCGAAATATCGATAATTCTCTGCATATATTACGATTACTAATACTCTTATATGCTTCGTACAGACCTTGCCTTCTGTCTGCGAATGTGAATGTACAGATTCTCTTCGGAATGTTGATATTCCATGCGATATCGAATCGTTGTCAAAAGAGTTCAAATTGTTGTTACAGCTGACTGGGGAAAAGATCGACGTACACTTCGTAGAAGGTAATCATCTGACGATGTTGGATAACGATATATGTGCAGCGGCAATAAACGGGGAACTCATCGCAGATGTAGCAAATGGCCACGCAGAAAACATTTTTATATGAGATATGTTGCATATACCTGATACGCATCACGAGGAGTAACATCGATGAGCTAATATTATTTCAATATATACGTACATATTAGGCTGTATCTAAAAAAATAAAAGTTTTTCTTATCTCCTGGCATCATTAAAAAAATGTAGTTTTTGGCCTGAAAGAAATCTGTGTTCCAGGAGGGATTTGAAATTATGCGATGCCAGCGGGGTGCTGTTTGAAGGGTGTAAGCAGCGAAAATGAAAAAGTAACGTAGCGCTCTTATGGTTGCACGAAGTTTTTTAGTATTTGGTGGACAACGCCATTCTGCCTCTCAGCCCTCGATTTGAAACATTGAATGATTTTAGTGTGATTTGGGTTCGCTTGGTGGTCCGATAATGATATTACATACCGAGTTCGTGTGAAGCATTTAATCAATCTGTGAATTTGCAAACGGGAAATAATTATATATATATACCTACACCTATTTACCCATCTATTTATAAATACATGACTGCCAAAATCACGCTTCGTACCTATACATGCTCCGATATCGAAAAATTGATAGAAATAACGCAATATGTATGTCATTCGCGTTAGTCGAAGATAATATGAAAAGATAAACGATTGTATTAACGTGAATATTGTGAACGCTGATCTCGAAGTTTCTCTTTACAAATACATTACTGAAGAGAAATTCAACGATCAATTTTTTGTGATTTGAGATTTGAGCGAAATTTCGAAATGGCTCAAATGCTCGCCTCTCAAGATCTATAAAGTCCTCACGTACGATATGAATCATACACTCGTTGAAGAAGAGTGCAGAACAATTACATCAGATTCTGCTCATAATCAACAGGTAAAGATCATTGTACGAAGTGCAGGGGATTGAAATAAATAAACTTTCGGATTCAATAACGGTTGATAAATAGAATTAACGTAATTTTACGCAGATTGTATACGCCTCTTAGCACTAAGCGAGGCTGATAAGTGTTCCGGAGTAATGGAGCTGGTACTGAAATCTAGACGTTGAGGTATACTGGCTATTATATTTGTGGCGTACAGCGTATGCTAAGAATTCCTGTAAGCTGTATCTGACCACCAATGACTGATAATTCGCGCATTTCCGAATGAATTCACAATTCTAGAGATATAATCCTTCAGTTCCAACCAGCCTTCACGTATGGTCGGAAACTTATATCGATTAACAACACTATAAAATCAATTTCGATAGGATCATGCAATTTCCGCCATTATCGACTCGGATTCTTCAGAGGATTTGATCGTCTAACGGCGTCTTTACCGACCTGCCGAGTCGAGTACCAAAATTCCTAGAGGGCACTAAATCTCTCTCACATGTTTCTCGTTGTTAGTCAGGACATTCGTAAATAACGTTATCTCTGTAAAAATTCGAGCAACATATTGGATTAACCAAAATGGTACAAGAGATGAACATTCTGCGATGTTATTCCTGCAATATGTTTCAGGTATGTATATTCCGATGAAAACCAGCATATAGAAATGTACAAGAACGCTGTAAAACCTACCTGATAAGTGTACTGCGTATCTCTTCGTTGTCAAAACAACGTTTTCTGATCATACGTTTCATATTCGCGTATTTCGTTACATTGATTTGAAGCATGAACTGAAATATACCTATCTGCATAATATGCAGCTCGTGATTTGTCCGACTGCTTTGAAGATTTCAGATGAAACAAAAAAAAAACGTAGACACGTAGGTAATCAGGTATTCACTTCTTTTCAAGGTTCACATCGTCAAAAAAGCTAACAAATGGCAATGCAAGATCTGCAATGAAAAACAATCCATACAACACGTGAGTCGATAACTTATCCTATGTATATACACGAATTATATATCCAGCTACAAAACAATTCCACTAGAATGATGACTCTCACTTGGATCTTGATTACATACTTACTTCTTATCCGCTTCGAAATTCATCTTCACATGCACATAAAACATGGTTTTTCAATTCTCAGAATAGTCATCAGTTTTTTCAATTTCATTCCGCGTTAAAACTCACATTTGTGATTCCCTTTTCCCCTCCTTGCATTTTTGCACTGCGTCTCATCCGAATTTCAGATCTACTATCAAGGCTCCGGACAAGACTGTCGGCTACAAGTTCAGCACTTGAATTTCACAAGGTATGTCAAAGATCAGCAGACCTCGGGAAAATTAGATAAGTTGGAAAATTTTGCGAAACAGGCTAGCTCTGTTAGCGAAGTACAAAAACCGGTAATCACTCATAGCAAATGGGCAAAATATATGGTACCGCGTGAAGAATCCTGCAAAGCTGGAAATGCGTCCAGTGATATTAACACCTTCCAAGAAAATCTATCCAATAATAAAGAATCTATAGATGAAAAATTCATAGATGTAAAAAGAACAGAAGGTTCATTGCCTTCCGCTCGCGATTTTTCTCGAAATTTTACTACTTCGGGTTCAAAATGTGATAATAAAAGCATTACCATTCACACGATGGGATGTTTTGGATCCAGCAATACGTTGTATCGGAATAGTAACTATGGAGAGGATGATGTTTCATCGATTGAAAAACGTCGTCTCCCATCTAGCACTAGTACTAGCTCTTCTTATACGCATTTCTCTGTTAGAAGTAAGTCGGAGCTGATTAATGAGGATGATAGTCCACCGCAGAGTAATGATTCCAGTTGTAATTCGATCGAAGGGAAACAAAGTATTATAATAATCGGTAAACATGAAAAAAGAAAGTCTGATTGTGAAAATGTTGTACCTGAGACTGAATTCGATTCCTCTTCATCCGATCGTGAGTCCACAGGTGTGTTGTTCAAGCGATCGAAACTTGTGGATGAAATTTTAATTCGAAAGCAAAATCTTCGTGATATAGTTGGATTGAACAGATCCAAGGCTGGGAAAAGTCTAGACAAAATTGTGGAAAATAGCGGTAGTGTAGTTAGGAACAATAATTTAGTATTGAGAGATATAAACTATAGTTTCAACACACGAGTGAATGGAGCAGAAATTTTGCAGCCCAGCTCGAAGAAAAAAACAATATTTGAAACCGATTGCGACGACTTAGACGAGATTCTCGATTCTTAGACAACGACGAGTCGTTCATTTTCAAGTTATTATTAAAAACTGGCGTTTATTACGTAATATTAATTTATTGTTTGTATAGACAAATAAAAGAATAGCATGTTTGCCTATAAGACTCGAACGATTGAAATTACTCGTGGTGTTGAATCGTTTGGTATAGGGATTTCATACTTTTATTTGAAATAGATGTTTACGTGTTAAAGCCAGGCTATAAAATAACAGTTATTACATGTTGCGAACTGAAATAATAATTCAAAAGCTTCTTCGAATCGCAGTGACTTTTGAATTATTTTCACATTTTCAAATTGCTTATTATTCTATGTATAATTTCTATTAGAAATATAAATAACTCACAGGTTTTCAGCGGTCTACAGTTATCTATATCGTTATACGTATATTGAGTCTTGACTCGTCAGCTGATACTCGATTTGTTGAATTATCATCAATTTCAGTTAGCGAGCGGAGACACTAGACATTTCATCATTATAATTATAATACTACACAGAATGGCGTAAATATTCGTCTACTTTATGGTATCAATTGTTCGACAGCTTAGCCTCGAATAGTTCCATTGTAAATAAATGGCCATTGAAATCAGTAACACCGTTTAACAAAACAGATTAAAGTTTAGAAATGAATTCTCCTTTATAGCATATGCGACCAATTGTATCAATGTGATTTATAAAATTCGAAAAATTGAATTAAACTTTCGAAATGATTTCGTGAAATCAATTAAAAGTCCTAGTTAGATATATACAGTCTTAATATTATAGCGTTATACCATACACATTGCTATTTTCTAGTATCTGGGGGTAAATAGATCGTAGGTATATTTATTATTTCATCCAGAGAAGTGTGAAAAAATTATAAAAATTAAAGATTGCTCAAAATGCTTCATGGCAGTGCGTTGCAAGAGCATTTTTCTTTTCTTTTTTTCTCCATTTCTTGCGTCGTCAAAGACGGATCAACGAGGAAATTGGTAAACTTGAAGAATCGAAAATGGCAGCGTAGAGCAACATCAACAATATTTGATGTTTCAAAGTCAGCGTATATTATTGGTCGATCGTCCTTTTTGGCCTTAAAGAGAAAATGTTGAATAAAAACAAAAACTAAGAAACGAATTTAAAACGGAGGATAAACCGATGGTCGGACAGTTTGGTTTCGTTGTGCAGTTAAGCCTTGACAATCCTAATACAGTTATTTATCATTTAATTACAAGTTAGTTATAATTATTATAAATATTAATATATAGATAGTTGGTGATCCGGATTTATAGATATTCATATACCTATGTATATAATGTGTGTGGGTATATAATGTATATGTATATAGTGCTTTATGGCACTGTTGTATCATTCGGGTGTAAATCGCAACAGCATATTACACAACATCAAACTGATTTCTTGGATGTTATCCAGTTTTAGATTAAAGCGTATTTTATACTTGCTTCACCCTATCAATCCGAAGTAACTGAAGCATACAGTTACAAGCAAACGAGACAAGATTGAAGAGAATCAACGTCTGATCTTCGGACAATTGTTCTTTTCGAAAACTACGAATTCAGCATTAAGTCACGAAATGCATCCGATAACTTTGGAACTTTTAGGACGTTTTTTTCTCCACCAAAAATTAGTCGCATGGATAAGAAACGATAGAGAGTCAATCCGCTGAAATGAATTGCGAAGAATTGAATACTCGACAGAATTAATATCCGATCAAAATTTTGAGGATATCAATGGATCCTCAGACTGCAAAATATGCGCATCTTAATTCTCTTCAGGCTCTTTTCGTTTGAAAATTCTTCTATACATTCAATGAAATTCTTTTCTCGAAATTGAAGAGCTATAGTACGTAGCACGAAGCACGAATAATGGTGTCTCTATTTTGTAATATACTTTTTCATCGGCGAATAAGTAAATCACATTTTTTATCCAACCACATAATATCGAAGAAAATGAAATATTTATGCACGTATCGCAACTGCAACTTTTGCACATTAGGACCGTTTGAATCACCCCTTTTTCCGAGAGTGAATTTCAGTGATCCGATCTTATAGCTTGTCAAAGTAACGGAGTAAAGGTAAGAGGTTTCTTTTCCTGAGTGGTCGGACGAAGAGAAGAGAGCAGCGGTGAAGTACGTTCAGAATTGAACAATTAGGATTGATGACGATGACGTCGGGAATTAGTTGCATCTTCCTGGGGGCGCGAACCGCTTTGCCAACTTCTGCTGCGTCTCTTCCAAGGGCTGAAATAAATTCATTTTCTTATTCATTACGATAAAAGACTGACACTTCAACTGCTCCAATCAAATCCATCTGATATTGTCCAATTTCTACAAAATTATTCATTTCAATTCGAATCATGATTCGCAAGAGGTATGGGAAAATATTTGGTCCACTTACTTCGGCAACTTTTTGCGTTTCTTGTGAGCATGCCCGCCTAGCTCACTTTCCCTTATAATTTGTAATGCAGATGGGACGAACATATCTGCCGCTGTAAACGAGAAACGATATGATCCGTTAGACAAACTGATGTAATTATTGATTTTAATATCGCTTGACAAAGAATATAGATCGTTCGTAGGTATCAGTCAGAATCTGCCTGTGTCTATATCACATTTTTCTCCGAACTCACCATAAGGATTGTTGTATTTCCGGTTACTCGTGTATCGTTGATGCTGTTGAATCTGAGGTATAGCATCTTTCGCACTTCCAACCGTGCAATCTCGTGTGCCCTTGCATCCTTTGAGATGTTCCAGTTGATCGTGAAGGTAAGATTTTTCGGTGGGAGTTAGGGATGAAATTCTGTTCCATTGTTCGAACGGATCTGTAAAAAAAACCACAGGAAATTATATCGCAATCTGAGCCGTCTAAGACAATCTGTATTTCCAGAATCAGTAGCAAACCCAAAACTTACCAACTCTCAAATTGTAGAAAGTGACCAGCCCCGTGGTGAATTCGCAGTACAAGAAATTGTGGGTAACGTTTATGGTCCGGACGCATGAATAAGTATTATTGTTCGCATTCATGCAGAAACAGAATGGCCCTGATGTCCATAATGGTGCCGTTCGCCAGTGGTCGTTGTCATGCTCAAAGCAGTTCATCCTTTCGCTAAGACACTCTTTCTCAAGTTTTGCCTTCTTCCTAAGCTTGCGTTCTTTCTTCCTAAGTCTTTCAAGTTTTAATTTCCTCCTCTCCTCCTTGGCCACTTCTTTGTCATCGCGTTTAGAATACATATCCGGCTCACAGTAACACTTATGTCTCGCTTCTAATGGACTGTTCAACATTGGGGGAAGACGTCCGTTGCTGTTCGTTGTAGCCATTCCTAAAAACCAGTTCAATACGCGTTGATCCAACGATCTTAATAATTCATACTATTTATTCGATAAAAAAATGTTGACAAATCTTTACCACACTGTGAAATCCCTACTAAACATTCCCGTAATAAAATCAGATCAACTCTACTCACCCGGTTTATATTTCCGGTCGGATGGTTCTACAATCGTCACATCTATCCTGGCGGGTCCAAGTCCTCCCGACGTCCGGTTTTTCGGTGCTCTCAGCGTCCTTGGAGTCGTGACCGGTATCAGGGGTTGTTTCCGCACGTGTGTACTACCTCTCGGTGTAGTTTGAGTCTGAGGAATAGTCTGAGTCGACGAAGTGGTAGGCATTGAACTGAGAGGTTCGGTGTGCAAGGTATCGGATGGGATGATAACTCGTTCCGTGATCTCCTCACGGTTTTCTGAATGAATAGGAAAGTCTGCGTCTTCCATAACCGAAGGGATTTCTTCCTCGGAGCCGGTCTTCAGGGTCGGTGGAATCGTCGACGTTGTAGAAGAGGGTACGACGCCCGGCTGTACTCTTTGTCGATGATGATGCCTGTGCAGGAGCGTAGTTTCCGGTAGATTTGTAATCGTTTCGACGTTATCCGTTAGATTCACGTTGACCACATCGTCGTGGACGCTGTTAGTAAGGATCGTGTTGTTCCTCCTGTGATGATGGCCCTTTCTACGTCGGTGATAACCTGCCTCTTCGACGTCGGTCCTGTTCACTCCAAGATCCTTGAACTTTTGTCTTCGGGGGCCTTTCCTGCCTCGGGATAACGTCCCGTTGGTTGGCTTCGGTGACTCGGTAGAAATAATCTTTTCGTCTTTCAGTCTAGAAGCTTCTGTCATTACCGGTGAAAATGTCAAGGTAGTTTCCTGGGCTACACTTGTTTTCAGAGACTCGTTGGTCCCCGTTGGAGACGCTGAAAATGTACTCAGAGGCGTCGTGGAACTGGTCGTTGAAGTTGTTGCTGTCGTCGTTGTACCGGTCATACCCGGAATCATTTTATCGTATTTTTTGTGATGACGATTCGGATGAACTCTATGGTGCTGATGTTTGTGGGATTCGTGAAAGCCGCCGATCTCGTCGGCACCCGCCGAGTCATCAGCTGCTTGATGAGGTCGCTTGTCCATTAAATGACGTCGGATTTCCTGGAAAGCGAAAAGCCCTCGTATAACTAAAAGCCAGAAATTCGTTACGGTTTATCACTGAGCAGAAATTTCATAATTAAAAAAATAGAATTCCTTCTATCTCATCTCATTATTTCATCCATGTCATGCACTTTTACCCTATGAGTCCTCATCATTAAGAATGTGTTCCTATCGCGTAGTTCTTTTACAGAATTTCCCGGGGCTCCGATATAAATAACCCTGTGTAGTATCCGAAATCACGTTGAGCTACGGTTACCCGCGTAAAGAGTACTGAATAATTAATGAATTAATTACGAGAACGCACTAGTGGGATCTGTAACAATCTGAAGCTGCATAACGGAGATAATTCAAGCACTGCTGAAATTCCAAGCACTTTAAACTTTGATAAAGGTATTCGTCGTAATCGCGAAGTGGAGATTATCCGACATTATAACTTGCACTTGTATCGCAGCTCGAGTTTATTAATGCCATATAATCTGATACTCTCGATCACGTATCATAGTGAAACTGAAGTTTACTTATCGCCCGATTCCAGTATTGAAAAAAAAATCGTATTTTCGACAAAGGCCGTAATTGTTTGACTGAAAGACTTCTTCTTTATCGCAAGCTAACTGTAATTGATGGAACGTGATCCATGCCTTCATATAGGTATAATAACTGTAATATACAGCTCTGCATACGCGGGCAGATTTATTCGCTTCCATGCAACCGAGAAATAATACAATCTCGTACGGTATTTCACAAATGAAAACATTCCAGTTCAGTAATTGGCGGGGAATAAATCCTCTTTTTATCATCCAGCCCACAATATACTCTGCCTTGGTAGCCAAGGTGAAAAAAAAGGTAATGGAAGTACGAACCCGCATCGCAAACAGCTGTCGAGTTCGCATACACACAGCTGCACAAGGATAAAATAATTCTTACAACATATACGTGCGGTTTGACCATACGATTTTTTATTTTTCGCTACTCGTAACGTTCGCAACACACCGGGCTTTTGTCGTTGCGGAAAAATATCTTCCGCCGCAAAGTCTAAAGAAAAATTGATTTTTTGGATCCAGAAATTCTTGAGTTTGATAAAACGTATCCCGGACCGGAGTTTGAAAAATATCAGATCATTCTGAAGTCACAGGTATCTCCAATCGGTTGAATGTTCAAATTCAGAAGAAATAGATCGCTAAATTCGATTGGGATCGGACAGCACGAAGCTTAGTCGATGATTACTAAATTCAGAAAACCCTCAAAGATCAGTCACATCGTCTACATCGATTATCAGAAATGGTAACAGCCAACAGCCTACATGACACATTATATGACGTGATATCAGGGGAAGTTCGCCAAAGTGGAGGATGAAAATTTGATGAATCAGATCCGGTATTCCGCAGCAGCAGTATGATGGGTGAGATTTGGCCATTGGAAGTAAATATATAATTCATGGATTCCAGTGTGCGTACAGACGCTTGATTCGTTCCATTAATATTTGATAGGTACTCGTGAATTAGTGGTCTATTCGACGCGGTGTAGTTGAGCAGAGATCACGATGTGTTAGCTGGATGAGCTGTGGTTAACTGATCATAGAACATGCAACGGTATAGCGCGTTAGCGAAGAGCGAACTAATTACCTTTAAAGTTTCCAGCTGAATCCTCATCGATCTGATCTGCTTCTCGATTTGTCTTCTGGAGGTCCTCCACTCAACAGGATCCTGATAAACCGCCTGGCTACAGTTCACGTCACCTTCGGGTGACACCAGGCATTTAGGGATCGAGACTTTGTCCTCGTTTGCGGATTCCTCGACCTGCGATTGCTGAGAAAAAATGGGAACGAAAAATCGTTTATAGATTTCCATATTTGGCTATCGGTGTTCGCATATGTGCGAAATTGCGTGCTCCAGCCAGTCACATTGCGTAATGAATGGTATACACGTTACAGGACACTGTTATACTCAAGCGTATATTATTCGACAACTGGTTTTATCCCGAAAGGTGACGTAAGTTCCCTCGGCAATTGGCAAAAGAATGAAATTCTGTTGGTGAATTATGAAAACCGACGACCTGGCGCCTCTGACAGCATAAAGTATTTTCAGAATCTCAGACCGCCGATATGCGGCTTTCAGGGTTTATGTAAGTTTGTCTTCGGAGAAATAATTACAAAGATTGGATATATTACCGTCGAGTATGAATTTATCGATTGGTACTATAATCAATTCCAGACGTGTGAAATAACGAACACAAGAAGGTAGGCATGAGATTCAAGAAACTGCGAGATTCCAAAGTTGAAAATTTCAAATTTTGGGCTTACTTCTTTCTAATAAAATCTCCAGAATACGTATGAAATGCCTTCGTTTGCCTTATATCCATTTTTTGGAAAATACCGATTTCAGAGTCTGTATATAAGCTGTGCTTTGTCCCTTTAATGCATGACTAAACACTCGCTAACTTTGCATATAGTATTATGTATGCACACGGAATCTGGGTGCTGAGCGATGTAACGAGGTCTGTAGTTATACTGCCCAGAGCAGAACTTGGAACTTCTATTTGTCTAATCGTAACATCATTTGCTTATAATCGCTTTGCTAACAATCGTAAACTGTGCAATAGCTTAGCTAGTTCTGTCGAAGAGCATATATGTTTCTCCGATAATTCGTAAAATATCTTGCGAAATAGCTCGCGGAATACCAGACGTTCCGCGATTGAGATTGAAGGAGCAATATATAGCTCGAATAGTTCAGCTATGAACCATCAAACAATCCAGAGCTCGGAAATTCACTTTGAAGTATAATACCACAATTGCTGTTCACATGCATGTGTAATCTGTACACAAGATCAGATCGAGTAATTGAATTGAAGGAAGGTTGAGAACTCCGCAGTTACGAGCCCAACAAAATTTTACGTCCTCTGAACAACCGAGTGATTTCCTACAAACAACGACTGAAAATTTGACAGCAAAAGAATAAAAAATGCCACAAACCTTCAAGCCATCAAGTTCGTCCTCGATACTTTCCATGATCTCGGTTACGTGTTCAATCGAGTCTTTCTTTTTGATACTTCTTTTGGATCTGATGATATTCTGCCTTCTTACGACGTCGTCAATATCCAGTTTGCCTTTAATCAATTGATCCAAATCGGTCTCGAAATCGCCTGCGGTGTATTGAGATCTCGCGTCGAAATTCTCATTCCAAATACCGTCAAAATCTTCCGGGTCTGAATTAGCGGACCGTTTTAAGCGAAGCGGTGGATTCTCCGGGGGGTTCGTCAGATTTTTGAACTTGTTGTAGACGTAGTTTTTCTCGGAATAAACAACCTTCGCCCCGATTCTTTCCTGTTTCGTAGCAAAGTCCGTGGGATGAACTGAGTCTAAGGGTGTTCGAATAATCGCGTTGGTTTCAAGGCCCAAACTGTTCAGAGACCGGTGGTATCTATTCTTAAAAATCTCGTCTCTGTCTTCGAGAAGTTCCGTCTCAAAAGAAATCATTTCAGGGAACGAATTTTCGTCATCCTCTTCGTCGATGGCTCTACGATCTCGAAGGTCGTACTCGTCGTCAAAATCTCCAACCTCGTCTTCAAACTGCTGACGAACCTCTTCGCGAATTATTTCTTCGTCGACAGCGTTTCGTTTACCTGTTACATGGCAGAAGGACAAAGAAATAGGAATTCTTCGTGAAAAGAGTGAATTGCGACGATAATAGGCTCCTACTTTCTTTGTAACTATCGATACACGGGATATTTGAGGCATGAATCATGAGCCACGGATCTGAATATGGAAGGACTGGAATGCCTTGCAAATTTATAGCGTTTACTTTGGCAATCTGTACACGCTTCAATTTCTAAAAATACGGATTTCAGTCTTCATAATAGCTTCTACGGAACTGTAAAAGTGCCTCGACGGCAGTTTCGGGACCGTAAAATATAAATTCTAAAGAAAATATCTTCTGGACATGCGCTGAAAAGCTCGTACGGAGGAGATAGCTTTTGTATGAAACTCACCTCTTCTATAAACGTAGCCAGTGTCCCCGTAAATACCGTCACGACGCTCTCGACGAAGGCTGTACTTTCGGCCATCAAAATCGTTGGATTCCAATCTGGTATAGACGACGCCCTCAGGAGTGAAGCAGGCGCATTTTTTCGATACTTTTTGTACCGGAGGCAGAGAATATCTGCATTTGTAACGTCGCCATCTACGTCCTTCTCGTTCGCAACGCCATTTTTGACCAGGAATACAATCAGTCTGAACCTCAGGACGCGAACATTCGATGGCTAGACGTTCGTGTTTCGATGGATACGACGGTACCATAGGGAGCACACGGTTGTCTAATTGGATATCGTGATCTACGCAGAAGATCAACTCACGATTAGTATAAGTGGCATATATGAATGTAGATGAACTCTAGGTATAAAAATTGGTTTTGATAAACCGCTGTATAGATGCACGAGGAAGTTGAGCATTCGGTATAGGCGCGGAAATCAGCACAAGGGAAAGAGACGTATGATGAATTGTTTAATGTAGGACGATCTGTGGGCGACTTGGCGATTCAGTTGGTACATAAGACCCTAGTAAAGCGTCTCCGGGAACCGGATTTGATTCCCGGATGGTTCATTAAATTTTCTCACGAAGAAAAATCTCCTTTCTGCCAATTAATATCGGCGTGAGTTCAGATATGATGTTCCCTTTCGAACGTACTTCGGCCACACGCACAGCGCACGTAAATGCAGGAGATTCGTTGACTTGAAAGAGTCGTTCTTCGGTCGACAAAGAATAAATGACGGATCAAACGCCAACCTGTCGATCGAGATTTCGGAAGAATTGCCGAGGAAAGTCTCTAAAAAGTTCAGAAAAATACTAAAAATGAAAACCCGAAGAGCACTCGAACCGGATGCAGTCTCTTCAACTGGTTAATATCGCTTCAAGTTGTCTAAACTCATATCATCTGCGGGTATTGGACTGTGGTATAGGTATATGCTATATCCGCACGAATCGTAAAGAAATCCTTTTTTTTTTTTTAGTTTTTTTTTTTTTAATGAAAATTTGATTCAAAGTTGGAGTACAGTTTCCAACTCTCGTTTACCCTTGCTCCTGTTCTTCTGATCCTTGCCCTCAGCCCTTCGTCCATATCCCAATGGTGGTACCCCCCATTAATCCTAGCCCATCGTGAGCCGGGTCGAAATCCTTTTAGCTGGACCACAAAACCAGTAGCTCACCCCATACACGGTAGTATATATGCTACGACGTCACCACGATACAAACTGACACATATATGCGTTTCAAACGAGTAGAAATTAAAGCCGATTTAACGAGCTAGGAATTTGGTGTGCTTCGTATGTAGACCAAGTTCCGTACAGGTATATCCTCCTCTTTTCCTTTTTTTTTCTTTCTTTTTTTTTAACCGTGTTCGAACTGCAATATCCCCTGTTCGAAAGTTGAAAACAGAATATTTTAGGCCCGACACACCCGACGTGGTCTTTGACTAAATAAAATGCCACCGGCAACTGCGGATCTATGCTAATGTCTCGGAGAACTCGTTTCCTACGTACCATCTGGCTTTACAGCTATAGGTACCATACGTACAGTAATTGCGGGGATTGAATACCCAGACTGGATATTTAGTCGGCTATAGAGTTCGCGTTGCGAATTTCCTTTTGTTCCGAACGTTGTATCCTATTTTTCCAAAACGCAGTGGCTTTATATCTTTTCGCCAAACTCTGGCTCTGCGTTTATCGATATCTAACGACAGATCTTTACTAATCCGGTAGGTTAGCGACTAAGACTACGCAATCTTATCTGGAAACCCGTTTCCCGGTAGGAAATTTCACACGTGGCTAACCGTTGCTGAACTGTTCTTGCAAACGTTGTATAGGACTCTATCGTGGTATAGCTCTACGAGGGGTTCAACCATTACTGGTGATATCGATTGTGCGAAAAAGAAGCGAGAGATCAAAAAGCGGTTTTCTTTGACGTGAGTTCGGGGGAATCGCGCGCTTTTTAGTGGCCATAATTCCCACGGTTTTTGGTTTCGAATTCCATTCTTTCATAGCCTAGAGTTTGAGGGATATTCCGAGCTATACCGCAGGCCGAACAATTTTCAAAATTATGTAAAACAGGAGCCCAAAAAATGTGCGTTTATTTTCTACCTCCCCTGTTTAATCAAACTGAATTTTAATTCCGTGACAACACGCCTCATATGCTCAGTGATAAACTCTGTAAAATTCATATTCATGAGCTGTTTCGTTTATTCGTTGTCCCCATTCGAGGAAGGGCTGGAAATTAACGCGTTTCAGAGCGTGCCATCCCCTTAAGTAGGTATAACTCTTTGCCACACAATGTCAACCGCTGCTCGACAGTAAACCCGCAAAATATACGAACCGCAAGAGTTGAACGTTCAAGACGGAGCAAAATTTCAAAGATGTGTGAGAATGTTTCTATACACAAATCCCCACCCAAAATACCCTTACCGAATTCGTTTTTTTTTTAACATCAAACTTGGTGCAACTTACTGGTACCTTCGGGGTTTGAATCTTCGAAATCCTCGTCCTCTGACACGTCCTGATCGCTTCCGGTGTCGTTTTCGAGGACACGATGCTCCGCGGTTGAGTCGGTTTCGTGATCAGTTACGTCCTCGTATTCGGCTGTAGTTTCCGGGGGTTTGGCAGTCGTTGAATTGTGGCGTCTTGCCTCTCTGGCCTTTGCCTCAGCGATTGATTCCGGCGTTTCACGTCGACCAGATGACTCGATCAGGAACGTATCTGGCCACTTCAACTTCGACCTTCGACCATGCTTGCTAATGCGTACAAAAAAAGGAAAAAATTCAGACAGAGACAGAGTTAGCTTCATTACTCCCTCTCATGTCCCAAAAGCCATCCGCCTTTCTGTCTGTCGCGTTACAAAGGCATTCCACAGATAGGCTATATATACACCTGTATGTGTCAGTACGTGCCGTTTACAGCCGTGTACAGTTATCGAGAACCATTGAACTCCTCGTTCGATTAAATCAATGAAAATTGATGAATTTGAGATGAAAGCTTTCGCCACCTCGTTTCCTGCGTTTGTCAAATTTTTAATAAAAACTGTTTCGGTCTATGTTAAATTTTTTTCGTACGCCAAATGAAATGATAAAATTGCCTGAATCATTAACTCACTTGTGGAAGAGCTTCATGAAGGATCGGCCGTCCATCTGAGGCGGAGTATCGACACCGGCAATGTCCAAAAATGTAGGAGCAAGGTCAATGTTCAGAACCAGATCATCGACCCTGAAAAAAATTTGAGAAAATTCACGAGCATAAATTAACAAGGTATTAATTAAAGCTCAGTGAATTCTAGTCGGTAGTAGCTGGCATCAGGTTAATGCGATTATTTATTATCCTGCGGTTATACGCCACCGTCGCGACGCGAATTGAGCGCAGATTCCCGTCGCGAAGCAACCGTTACTATAATTGTAACATAAATTTAACCGGATAGGTTCGCAAGCTTTAGTTTGACTTCATCTAGTCAGGGAACATCTGGTATTAGATAGAGTCTCTGTACCATATGCTATAAAATCGACTGAGGTCATGTCGCCGTTAACAGTGTCAAGTTTTAACGCTCCATACAGACTCCGGTCTGCCGTTTCTGTGTCGGTAGGTCATACCGCGTATAATTACATAAGTATACGTAGTACGTAAGTAGGTATTATACGAGATGAATAATTGTGCAATTATTTAAAACGGTAACTAAGAGATATGAAATAAAAAATCGCGTACCATGTATACGCATATAATATGTCCCTTGGATAAGGGCTATATGTTATAAGAAATACTGAAGATTTTAGTTGTCGGCAAAATATTTTATCGCACAGCGAATTCGCTCGCTGAATTTATGAGCTTATTTTTCTCAGCAATATGTTCTTGCAAAGAGACCACCTGCGTCGAGACTTATATGTGAAGATGATATTATGCGGCGGATAGAATAGCGTCTCATTTTATAGTTTAGAACCGGGCGTTTTTTATACCTATTACAAAATAACTGTAACCTTGTCTTGCAGGGGTTCGGTATACCTGCATCGTATTGTCGATACAAGATAAGGCATAAGGAATCGTCAGAAATCGAATTGGGGACCCACTGTGAAGTACAAGTCTAGCGTATAGAATTCTACCGATATAACTGTCAGATAAAATCAGGGGCCCTTGGCCGTTCGACGGATTAGAAAATTCGACGGATTATATTCACCGTACTAATTGGGACTAAGAAATTTGAAGATTAGATCTTGTACGATGCTTGGATAATCACGAACCGTGACTGAGACACGTATACGCTATCGGAATCCTTTCATGATATCGTCATGCAGCCGCTAAGTAGATATTTGACTCGACTCAAGCTACACTTTTACGGAAATTTCGATCTTCCTGTTATATTGGAGAAAGGCAATAGCATTTCATATGAGTTCAAGACTTTTGTCATACTTGAATAGATGTTACCGTTATAAAATGAAAAGTAAAAAATGTACGAAGAGAGAAGAGTTCCACGCGAATCATTGGGTCAAGCTTTTTAACTCCCACGCCAATTTTTGCAGAATTCTAAACTACGGCATGTGTACGCTATAATGTTGCCATGTAGCCATACGATCCGTGCTATTTCTGTTCTCAAAATAATCAGTGTTGGATGTGAGGCCTCGGTGCGGAGTATTACTTTCGAAGTAAAGGTCGATGGGTCGAATCAACTAATCCTTCGCCTTTTTTATTTCGCCTACGTGACGAGCGTGCGTAATTTGAGTGCACAGCGCGAATTTCCATTTATGTAACACAAGCAAGATCAAATTTGAGAAGCTTGATCCGTCCAGATAAGCCGCGTAACAGGAAAGAGTTGAATCGCATACTGCAAGTGAATCGATTCCGCTAAAGCCAGCCGATATCATGCATAGAACAACCCGCTTGGATTAGTTCCAATTTCTTCTTTTTTTTTCTTTTTTTTTCTTTACATCATATTCACCAAAAGGTTCGTTTAGGGTGAAAATTTCAACGGAATCTCATCTGTTTATAAGAATAAAAACGATATTTGGTGCACTGCAGACCTGGGGACAGGACTGGGCTATATGTCTTTTAAACCGAAGTCCGGGCAGTCTGAAGTTTCTATTTTCAATAGAATTTGAGAAAGTATTCTGCCTTGATGTATAAAGAAAATTCATCCATTTGTAAAATGGTTCTTTGCAACCTTTCGGAATATCACAATTTTCGGAAAGATTGCCTCTTTCAATCAACGAAGACAGTCTAAAATGTGGTTCATTCGAGGAGAGAGCATATGCGAATGAAAACGGCTTGGAAGATTCGGTGAAAAATGATTGTACATTTTTTCATTCAGAATTTTCAGACGAATTTGAGAAGGTATTACAACCAGGCTTGGTTGTCAGTTAATGCAGGTATAGTTATACGAAATATTCGGTCCGTAACGCGTACTCGACTTTCTGGCACGCTAGTTAGAAGGTTGTTTATGTTGCTCCAGTTGGTGACCGGTAAATTCATTTGGCTAAATTTAACTGCCTCTGCAGCTTCATGGAGAAAACGATGTCGCCAAAAGCAGTGCCCGTTCCGACAGAGAAGGATTAACTCGGCGAATTTGGCTAGAGGGACGGAGTTCGCCAGTACCTCGACTTATATAAGAGGCTGATTAGCGCAAAGTCGAGGACGGGTAGTTTTCGTGTGAAACTGAAATTCCTTTGCACAGCGAGTTTCGTCGTTAATTCGGCCCCCAGCAAATAACCTCGTAAATTTAGAGAGGAAATGTGACTCAGGGCGAGAGAATTTACAGTGAGAGGTGGCTGTGAAGGTTCCTTTTTTCCTCCAACTCCAAGTTACACCTGGTAATATTCTGTAATTTCTAGCCACCCCGATTCCCTGATATACTAGTCAAAATATTAGAATTGAAACTCGTTAACGGTTTTTTGAAATTTTTGTTGATACTTACACAGAACCTGGCTCGATCCCTGGGCCTCTAATTAAGAAAGGGACACGCACGTCGAATTCAAATGGAAAACTCTTCCCTTTGATTAATCCGAATTGACCCAAATGATAACCGTGGTCAGAGGTGTAGATTATATACGTATTGTCCAGTTCTCCCAAGTCTTTTAGCTCCTGGTATATCTGAGGAGAAATAGTTTACCGTATTTTATCCATGAATGGACCACTGAAGATTTCTAAGCAACGAAAATGAAATAACTAATTTTCTGATTCACTAAAACGTTACAATTGTCGTTATTCTTCACTCACCCTGTCCACTGCCGCATCCACGCTCTGCAACGTTTGCAATCTTTTGGTCATTAATAAATTAGTGAAGTCCTTGTGAATCGGTTGCATCTTTTGTGTCACTTGTAGGATCCATTGCTTGTCTGGATTTGGTGCGTAATCGTAAGCCGGCGTGCTGAAACAATCGGAAAGAATAAATCAATGAATTTATTCTATACATTTATATCGAAGTAAGATAAAGCGAAGCGTTGTCAATTCGAAATTCGAAATCGGCAACACTTTGCCTTGTGTTTTATATCGGAGACTTTAGTTGACAGAAGGGTCTATAGATTTTGCGGTATCTTGAAAGAAACACGCAGCAGGTTGAGAGAAAACATATTAAGACATTTATGCGGTATACAGTCCATGAGGAACACGATCCTAGTACTCGAACGTCGAAGTTATCGATTCGCCGGATAAGCTGTAGGTTCGCATTTCTGTAGCTGTGTCCAGCTATACTAGTTCTTTGCTGTATCAAGGGGCAGTGGAGAATATAAATTTCATTCAATGAATTGGTGAACGGAATCCAAAAAGAGAGGGCCAAATGCGGACGGAAGACGGTTGAGAAAGATGACCGAAACCACGGCAGTGGATTTTTAAACGAGATTTCGATACCGTGGATTTACCATATATTTTATGCTCAGATTCAACTCGGAAGCAATAAATCGCGAGATATAGACTAGACGCTGGTCTATAGTCTTCAAAATTAGATCACTTCCTTACGTTGCACTAGTCCGCAATTAAAGATCTGCTCCGCGGTTAATTCCTCATGTAACTTCGGACAGGAGAGGAATTTATCATCTCGGTTCTCTGATATACGACTTAAGATAACCAGACTTCACCGGGTGAAGTATACTCCGCATATAAATATGATCGTTCAGTATTCGTTGCACGCGAGAATCGCATATGCAGTTGATTGACAACCCATTAACGCGAATTACCTCGCGTCAAGGATTAGAGATTAAAGCCTCGACATTCGTCGTTTTTCTCTAAACGAAGTTATTCCAACTTCCTCAAGAAAGAAGGTAAATCTTGACGAATCAAAGCCATAAGGCTGTAGAAACGCTCCGGCAAAATCCTCATATATTTCAAGCATTGAAATTTGGAATGGTGGCTCGGATATCAAACTCCGTGAGTTTGCGCCAAACAACTTGATGTACTCTAAGCAAATATTGTTATTTAGTTGCGGCAAATAACGAATTGTTTTAGTCAAATATTTTAGCCTTAAACAAGGAAACTAAGTCTGTCCTCTGGGTGCATACGAGCTCAAAGAACTAAGGTAGATCTACCGGTTAATGGGATTGTGTAATCTCGTTATTGACAGTTTAGAACACGTGTCAAGATGATGTGACATCGCTAAGCTGGTAGTCGAGAAGATAGGCGTACAGATTAGACCGGTGGTTCTCGGATAGCATAATGTCTGAAAACACTATAATTGACTTTGCAGGACGTTTTAAAAATTTCTAAAATATCTCTTCCGAATAACGTCTAACAGAATTTCTAACCAGGTGTCTTAAGACGCTCTGGCTTGTGAACTGAATCTTTGAATCATTGAATAGAAATTCTGAATCTTGAGATTGCGTAGGAAATAATTGAAACGAAATTTTTATAATAGATTGCAATGATCTGGCGTATGTATCGCAGGGCTAATAACGACGGACTGGTTCTGAGGGATGAGTAGCATAGATATGTTCATGCAGGATTACTCCGAGTTTCCATTCATACTAGAGCCCGAAGATATTTCGAAACTAACTTGCGTTGCTAGAAATTATACAAAAGCGAGTACAGATAGTAGTTGGGCAGAGTTTGAGCGTGAAGGAAAAGAGGGAGAGACATGCTTGAGGAGAGTCTCGTTCGTCTGGAGTCTGGACCCTTAATTACGGTTTATTTGGTACACGGCGTGTACAACCACTTAACTATTTCACCAGGCAGCGTTGACTCTGCAGTCTAAGGCACTTGGGCCAACAAATTTGAAAAAATAATTATTGTAACGAGTCTACGTTCCGCTGAATGTAAATTTTTATCCCGCCTGTGTCGAACGAAGACCAAGTTCTTTCGGGGTGGGTTCGTAGCGCTGCACCCTTCGGAAGAGTGATTTGGTACGAAACTTCACCGTTTGCTTTATAGTTAAGAAATAAAAAATAACTTTAGGCTGAAATTTGTTGTTCGTTCATAAAATGTTGGAATGGTTATGAGGAGTTCGTGTTCGATAGCCTTATTCCATAATTGTTGTTTAGGGGCGCCAAGATCGGAAGTGTGTACTTCTAGAATTTTTGTAATTCGTGAAGTTTGGAAAGTTTCGGTCTGTTTGGTTTCGTGATCGTAGCGTTTGGTAGCCAATTATAACATTATCCCTAGAGATACTTCTCGGGGACTTACGAAGGCGCGGAAACTCACCGGCGAGGGATTTGATGAAGTTATTTTATTTTTTTTCATAGTGTCTCGATTGTGGAAAGGTTGGATGTAAAACCGAGTAATATTTGAGGTAAACTGCAGCTCCGCGGCTCTGGGATACAGTAGTAAAACGGAAGACGGCAGTGGGTAACTGAATAGTGAAATAAAATTTCCTTCGTAAGCCAAACCATAAAAGCGACCGAATAAAATAAATATAAACCGTTTGAAAATCATCCCACGTTGGGTTTAAACTTTAAAAATTCGCTTCAAACTTTCAGCCAGACGTAGGTTCTCGTTAAATAGTCGATAAAATTAAAAAAAGCCTCTTACAATAAATACATATTATTTTATACTCGTCTCCGACTTCAAAGAGGAAAATAGGAAAAAATCATCTACCCTACCGCGCCGGTGGGGTGACTCTTAATAAAATGAACCGTAGATATGAAAGTAGCTGTGCCTATTATGTCGGAGAATCCCTTTTGTCACAGGTATCAGTAGGATGATAAGAAAATTATTTCCAAGGATTTCATTGCTCCCTTTCGCTATCGTAGGATTAGAGTTCAATCAAATTCGTGGGGAAGATTGTCCCCTTTGAAACGACTGACTTTCTAATGCTTTTATACATCAGCTCCCGCAGATGCGAGCAATTTTGGGAAGGGTGATCCCAGAGAATGGAAATAGCATAACGACGATTTTGGGAAATGATAAACTTAATCGGTAAGGGGCTGATCATGGAATAGATAATTAGGCGATCGGTGATCCTCGGTGTTCTAGAAACTCTGGGAAGCTGAAAACTGCAAATGTCTTGATAAAAGGAAACGTAAATCCACAGCCAAACTTCTGGGTTTTAACGCTAACTGATTTCTATGGATTACAATTAGTAATAATGAACGTCTGCTCTCTGCTGCCCTTTGAGTCAGTAGTCGTAGATGAATTAACTCTGATTTACTGTTATTTTTTATTGCAATTTACGGGGTCAAATTAAACACAGAGATTGATATTAACAAAGATGTAAAGTACCCCTACCACCCGTACAAAAGATCACAACCGTACTCACCGAGACTATGACGAATGACACGACATTAGCGTACCGTCAAAATTGGATTATGATTCGACAGGGGAGATTAGTCAGAATTTGGCCTGGGGCTGGAAAAGCCTCGCAGTCGGGTGAAATGATGGTTCTAATTTTAACGCGATATTTCTTGATTCGAAGAAGATATTCGCCAATAATTAGTCGCGGCAATGAGACAATGGGTAGGTGTGCTTCAAATTATAGATTGACACATACACCCCGACGAATTAAAGCATATGAGAGAAATATATAGCTATTTATAAACCTGGCGAGACAGGAGGGTTCGTAGATCCCTAAAAAGATAGAAAACTCAAGTTTTCAATTAAGCACATGGCGCACGTCGTTCAACTCGACACTCATTTTCCTCGATTTTCAGAGCAACGATTTGCTTTGAAGTTGTCTGGTTCATTTTTCACCATCGCTGTTTAAGCTGCACAAGTTTAATTTTAGGTCCTCAATAAATCCTCATACCTGAGCCAGGCGAAGGGTTGAATATATTTCACACCGTAGACCCAATTTCTTTCCTATTCTTTCTTCTAAAATAATTCATTATGTATATCTATAATTACAAACCCTAATGTACACCTAATCTTCTCCGGTTTAGTCATCAATCTAATGATTAGTTCCTCCTCGTTTAAATTCTCAACTAAAACCCGCGAGCGTCTGCCTCGAGCAAACACTCAAATATGCGATAAATTAACCGATCAGAATCTTAAGAGCTGTCCATTCATTTTATCGTGCTAATTCAATCCCAGCTTCATTTTTTTAATCGTTTATTCAAGTATCGATAAATTCGTTTAATAATCAATATTCCGGCTTAATCTATATGAAAATATGATGTCGATACCATTACGCCTCCGACGATAATAATAAATGAATTTTCCCTAAATCAAGGGTTTATGCTGTGTTAAAACTGGAACCTAAGTACACAGCTACGTACAATTAACAGTGAGAGCTATAAAGACTATGACTATTGTTAACCTTGTAGTAGAGATTGCCGTATATTGTGTCTATTTTAGTCCCAAGCGTGTAACAAGCCTTCCTAACTACGACCGTGGTTGAGATTCTTGAACACAGGTCGTGCACACCTGATTGCAATCGAATCTCACGAGACCGACAAGATTTTTCAGCCAACTTTCCAGTTTCCAGATTTTCGCAGACCGATCTAATCTCTTGATTTAATAAAGGGTTTGGATCAGAGAGAATATCGCGTAGTTTTTTTCATTTTCGAAAATCCTTCATCGGGGAATTCGGTTCGCAGTTGCTTAACGAAAGAGAAAATTAATTCGCGAGTTATATAATCTCGGGGGACATTAGGTGGGATGATTTGTACCGTAGTAATAGATAGTATCTTATATTTAGCGTCGGTAGCCTGCAGCATAAGGGAAAGTAAGGAAATTTAATTTCACCAGGGTACGTGGAAAGTTCAGAAAAATGTCATCAAGCTGGAAACGCGGATGCTGCACAGCTCCGGATCGCCCTGGGTCGAATAAAATTTGTTCATTGCTTTAAACTCTGAACTCCGAGAAGCCCATTGGAGTTGATTAGTATGTGTGCTGAAAGGGCTTTGCCCTCTAGCCTTTTAGTTGAAACTTTTTTTAAAATGACTGCTGGAACCCCGTCCATCGAGAATCACTAGATCGCGAATCATACACGCGCTGCAGGGACGATCTTGAAATAATTAGAATATATCAATTCTAAGAGCTCCGTGGCTGCAGCCTAATTAGACTCATGTCTACATCAATGGATACTAGCGTTTGAGATGGTATAATATGCGGGCACTTATCGCACCACGTTCTGGTGTAATTAATTTTCGTTTAATTACCAAATTACTGCTTTTCCTTTCAGTCTCTACTATAATAACCATTCAAAGTAGCTGTATCATTCCATAGTACCGTCTGTGAACTAACCGTGCATTACTATGATGAATGCGCTATCCTTATTTCGCATGAAATACTGGAATGTAAATTAGTTTTTCCTTATTTATGGCGAAGACGGTTATTCTTCTCCCAGTCCAATTTATACCGCAAACCATCATTTCATTGTCTAGATTGGGTATATATAGCAGTTTAGATAAAGACTAATGGGTTACTTGAGTTGATCAATGTCGTACGCTAACAGCGAACGATGCAATTAATCTCTATAATAATTTGCAGTTGGACATTTCGCAAATACGTAGCCTGCCATTGTTTCTTCAATTATTTTTACACTATATTTTATTCAGGAATCGAAAAGTACGATCTTCTCTTAAAACTAAGACTTCCTCACGCCCATTGAACGAGAGATATCTATGCGGGCTGTCAATCCCCTAACTGAATAAGGAGAATATGAAATTAAAAAATTCAATTTGTGGAGTGGATCCAAGACGTATTAATTCATTAATTGACGTGTCTGGTGGTCGAGATGGTTGTTTCGTAGGCGTTTCGGTGGACGCTTAAAAGTTGAAAGCGTTACAGGCGTTGTGGTCAGATACCCTGATCATAAATATGTACAGCAAGAAATCCTCATGGTTTATTGCCCGTGCCATTTTGGCTATTAAATTGTTACGAGTTTAGGCAGACACCTTATTAACTAGCATAAGGCAAAGTCGTGCTTCTATATATCCTTGCGAAAAGATTATACACAAAGTTACAAGAGATTATTGTACGTACATATAGATGCGAATACGTTTAAAAGAGCGAATATAATATTGATAACGATGCGTCGGACTGTCGCCAATTATCTAATAATAACGCAATGTACTAATTTTTCAAAATTATTCGCGATACGAAGAGACGACGTTTTTCGGATGCACGAAACGAAGATTTCATCGCGATGGGTAGAAAATAATGCAGAGGCTATGGCAGAGATGATAAATAATTATAAAATGATAATTGCAGAATTGAATCGGATAAATTTTCATACAACTAGGTAGCTTCAATTGGTATATCGCGTGTCGGAAGTCATTCATGTCGTAATTAATTGTGAGCTGACCTGTATAGCAGCGAGCGGATATAACGGAATGCAGGAGAATACTGTAGAGATGAGGACATATAATAAAGGCAATAGTTGTATCTCGGTGATTTAGATTTTAAGCTCCTTTTCCCGTATAGATAGACTGACAGACAGCATTATCTATGTATTGCAGAAATTAGTGCCATGAACTCAGGAATTTAATCTGAACTCCAAATTGACGATGAGCCGAGACTACAATGAGCCTTCCATACATCTTGAACGATATAGAAAATGTTTAATTTACTGAATGTACAGAATAAAAATGATTCCAAAATCAGCTATAATTTTTTAAATAAAATCATATCAGAGCGAATTTCTCTCTTTTATTACGGTAAAGTATTGTCATCAACTTTATACTAGTCTCTGCTCAAGTTTGTCAATTATAACGCGTGGCGTGTAATGTTGGGATATGTATGGATGAAAGCCAGGAACAAAGTTGATTGCATTGTGTATGTGGGTAAATACACACATCACATACGCATGCATACATGTATAGGTAGAGAGCTTTGGCTTTCACTGCCTCTAGGGTACTCCGTCATGACACGGTGACGTCACACTGAAGCTGTCTAGCCTCTGTCATCCCTGGACCAGACAATGTCTAGTGTTTCTGGCTTCTGCTCGACATTGTCGCTTACTGACACCGTATGACAAGTATAACTTTCTTCATTCGTGTCACTGGAGTTTGAATTCAATGCTTCTAACTCTAACCGTATGTAACCGAGGAATCACTTTCTGAATGAGTGAAAGGATTAAAGGATTTTTTTTTTTCGCCAAAGGAATTGCCAATAAATTTTCCTAAGTTTTTTCTATTTGTAAATGCGGAGGAAAGGACAATTTTTATGAATTTATACCTATGGGATGATAACGATTAATTACGTATCTGAAGTTATTATTGTACTTACTGATGCGTGGTAACATTGAAGAAGAGATTCGAGAACTGCGGCGCTGAATCTTCTGGTCCATGGGGTGCCGGAAAGCTAGCAACAAGCATCAAAGGTTTTCTAGCAAAGTTGTGTTTGCTTTGTCTCAGAAAAGCCACGCTGTCGTTCGCGATCAGGTCCGGATAGTAATCTTTGCTGTACTCAAATCCGTGTTTTATTTTCTTCCCATTCATATTTACGCTGTAGTTGTAATAACGCGAGTTCATTATCAGTCCACCCCATTCTCTCCAACCAGGTGGTATATACGAACCGTTATATTTGTTCAGATATTTACCGAAGTATCCTGAAATCAGAAAAAGAAAAGAAAATTCGCAACGTTTAGCGTTATTGAAAATCAGTCACGGTGACTGCAGTTGCTTCGATTTGATTTAAAGAATCATTGTAGCTCCTCGCGGAATCCTTCCACGATGAATATGAAATATTGAAAATATACGAAGCGTATATCCATTTATACGAGCTGGGTCAAGGAATAAAACGATTTAAACGAGCGGGTGCAATTACTGCAAATAAAAAAGCTATTTGCATGATGGATGGCCGCGTGTTGGCTGGCGTGAATGAACAAAAGAATTATACGAGTAATAGATCGAGATTTTTATTCGACCACAAAACCTTCGTTGATTGTATATGGGTATACAAATGTATATACCTACGTAGGTGAGACTAACGCGAGTCTTATTAGACGAACCAAATTCTACCCACCTACGATTTATAGTTTTAGGCAATCCTTTGGTATAATAACGAATAGTGGAAATGTCAAACTTAGTTCCGAGTGCGAAATTGATCAACTCTCAGGCAGGGACAATAATCTGCTGAAAATTGTACGGTATGGAAACTTTAGTGCCTTGAATAAGAAATAGTGGGAAGAATCCATAACGTCGATTTCTAGATCAAGTCGGATATGATATGAAAAAGGCTTCTGCAGTTCGAAGCTAGGAGATGAACGTTTAGAATTTTAGAAACGATAAAATGTCTAATCACGTAGCTCATTATGATCAACGTAGTTTGGAATTCCTTCTGCAGGTTTTTGGCGTTCGATATTTGCGCAGATAAATTTGTCGCGAAATATTGAAGAAATTTTTAGCGACCGGTCCCATATGGGAGGATTTTTCACAATAAATCATAAGTTCATTCCATTTTCCGGTTCGGTGCAGTTGGAATCAAGGTAGCACCGGCTGAGAATATATCTTCGTCATGTGAATTATTCACGAGGGCGCATAATATAATTATTTCAAAGGTAGCAGGAAGAGCGTACAGCTATACATACACATATTTGCCAGAGGTGAATTTCTGTAGTCACTTTACCAAACCACGCGGCCAGCTTTGAGCAGCTTTTTACTCCCATCACTGGACCACCTCGAATCGCAAATGATATTCCAACTCCGTTTGTTCCATCCAATATAACGTCTTAATGGTAATTAAGAGAATATCTTACTCGGATATGTATTATTTGCTACGAGATTGCTGGTGCGTGATATAACGGAGTAATTTAGCGTTTATTTTATAGGGCCGATTCCACGCCAAAAGAATTAGCGAGTTCACAGACATGCTTTTCAAATTTGCATGCGACAGACCTCAGGGAGTTGAATTTCTTCTGAGTACTACCGATATGCAAATTGTATAAAAAGTATCTGGGAACTGACTGATTCCTTTCACGAGAAATTGCCCATAACTAGGTATACGTAGGTAGATATAACCGCCCTTCCAGTTCAGCGTGAAAAGTAAATTTTTCTTTTTTTTTGTGCTTCTTTCATCCCCAGAGAGAAGTAAATGCTCATAAATTTCTATACCTATGTATACACGGGTAATTAGGCGCCTGATCAAATAATACGATAATTACTGGATGCTGCAGCGAAATTTTTCAGCCCTCGCTGTGGTGATTTTCACAAGATTTTCAAATTCGAACGTATAAATCGAAATTTCGCGATGTTTTTGTGAATTCACAATTATTCCGTTCATATATACGTGTATGTTTCACATATCCATGAAAGCGCCATTTATTAGTACAACCTTATATATACATATATACTTCATAAAATGAAATTGCGCAAGATTCTGCACATGCAATGTAGCAGTCGAACAAAGGTCTGCCCTGCTTTGTCGCGGTATATTTCTGGTATAATAAAAGATAGGTGGAATTTTTTTTCCGAGACTTTATTATATTAGAACTGGTTTTCCTTTGGCATAAAATCACCCTTCAATGCAGTTCATGGGTATCACTGTTCGACCTATTTGCATAAACTTTGTGCGAACAAGCGTTACACATGCGCGATAATTCCAATTTAATTATGCATACGTAGACACATTCCGTGCTATTAAATATCATATAGAAGTTCATTATCCTAATGATAAATTTATTTCAGTAATGAAATAATTACGCACTATTATACGCAATAGGTATCAGGTACGCTGATCCCGGTGACTGTGCATAAAATTTAATCGCGGTTATTTAAACGCGCCTAACTTGCGGTGAAATGATAAATTATCATCTATCGCATCCTCGCAGCTATCGTAAAATTAAAATTTATGGTCATATATGTTGCTTCAGTCAGAGCGGGTAATAATATGGTTCATAGGAGTTCGCGTTTATGGTTCAGAAGCAAATCTGCAATGAGATTCGTCATGAAATAATGACCCGGTGGTGGGTAATTGCACATACCTACACCTGTTGCTTCGGTAATTCACCGATGCATGAAACTGGATTAAAAGTATGTTAATCAAGTGCCAATCATGGTAGACAACTGGACAGTCGACCCAGAGAACGAGAAAACTTTCGGGTTCGGTGGAAAGTATGAAGGAAAGAAAGACAGACAAACAAATAAACGGAATCGAAGATGAAGAACAGAAAACGAGAAGCAAAAAATAAAATAAAAAAATGAAAAAACGAAAAAAGAAGAGAAAACAAATGACGGAACGTGACCCCCCGGCGCCAGTCAGAATCTGGAGGAAAAATAAACCATGTGGAATAAAAAGCGGCTGGCACGATTTTGCGGCGATGGAGGGGTATAAGTCTGCTGCGTGATACGGCGAAATAAGGTCATTGTAAAAATGAAAAATTTGTGAAAAAAGAAATGGAAGAAAACCAGCCGACACAGTAAACATTAAAAATATGTTTATTAGTCTTTAAACTCTGGCCAAAGCCAGTCCTTGGAAGCATGCAAAACTGAGGCTCAACGGTATATAAGTGGAAGCAGATATTTAAAAGCTGAGCTTAAATATTCAAGAGCACTAAAGGCCGGATTAGGTCATTTTTTAATTAAGACTTTGCAGGCGCGTTTCAATTGGTAATGAAATTCTTAAGGCATTCTCTCAGACTTATACCTACTTTCAGGGTAAATATTGAACCCCAAATCTCTGAGGCTTAAATCTCGCGTGATTAAGGACGATTGGTATTAGGATTAACGATAAGACTTTGGTATCTGGACTGAATAATGAAATAGCGTATATAGTTTTTCCGGATAAAATATTAAACCGTCCACGTCGTTTTATCAACAAGATTTCACTTCGCACGTATCTACTTAGATACATAATAGTTTCTGGTTTGTCCCTACGGTCTATGACCAGAGTTCATACTCCGTACAGCCCCATCTTTCAAAAATAATTACAGGTGACGTCCCACGAGTGAATAGACTTTAAACAATGGCTGTTTGTCTGGTGACTCTTCGTCCTACGATATTTTTTCAAACTAGGTATCGTCGTGAACTTTTGTCAATGGGACACAACGTTATTGTCTGCCTCCTTGCTCGAACCATTCTGTAATAAATTATTCTATTTTTAAATCTCACGTATAATATATCTACCATATAGATGATAATTGGCCTGGTGGCGAGCTAAGATCAATTATAAATAAATTGATACTACTACAGCGACAATTTAGCTCCATATTTTCCCAGGCCTCACCCAAATGCTTGAATATCAATCGACAAGTTATCAGATGTGAATTCAAATAGATTTCACCCTTATTCAAGGGTTAAGAGAGAATTCTGTATCCTCGTATAAACCAATAATAAAGAAAGAGTTCCCAGAATGAATTTTTAAAATTTGCGTCTTCAAACCATCGGGATTAATCAACGATTACGAATCAGTGAAGTCTATCTCCTAATCTACGGATAATTTCTACCGATTGATTTTATCTAAGGTCGAATGAATCTAATCCTGAATTCTGGTCTTTGTTCGTTTACACCAGTTATTCGCGCCAGCAAAACTCAAACCAGATTCGGGTTATATCGAGCGGAGAAAGGCGCCATGAATTCTAGGACGGAATTCTAGCTGATCCTGGTCAGATGGCTGGCTGTGGCTGTAGCCGACTGGGTGGGTGGATGGATAATAACTTTCCCCATTGATAAACCCCGATCTACGAGATCTATGACAGCTGTAGAAGGAGAAGCGGAGGCGTTAGAGATCTCTCGAAGATCAGTGGCGAGGAAATTTTTCAGACAATTAGTGAAATTCGAATACATATACCTAAAAATTTCATACAAACGATAGATAAAATAAATCTGAACCTGGATGAAATTGAAGAGCTACGATATAACTATTGAATGAACAATCACTGATTTTAGTACAACTATTATACCATTCCCACGTCACGCTTCATCTCGCATCGATCGACTTAACACACTTCGTTCTGATAGGAGCCTAATTGAAATTTATAGCACGTTGCCTAAACCCTAGGGTCTAGGTTCTAGAGTCTAGTTTTATAGAGCCGTCTCTGTATAGCTTATGGAATAATCGACTCGGTGATGTGTGAGTCTTTTACGCAATAGACGATCAAATTTTACGATTTGATTGGTACGAAAATTCAAAAGCTTCTCAAATTATCTTTTTATGAAGCATATTTTCAAGCCACTGCACCGGCATGTTGCGTGTGGTTGATTGGCCACTCCTGGACAAGCAAATGATGATTTGTCATTTATAAAATTCTACGTCTCGACGAAGAAAAAAAACATCGACCATATTAGTCTGGAAGCTTGTTGCCCTCTGTTGAACTTTGGGTCAACGAGGAACGTTACACGTTAAACGAACATATATTAGAGCACAACTGCAGGCGAGAATAAAGTGACAAAAGATCCTAATTAACCAACCAAAAATGTGCATGTTGTACCTCCATAACTCAATTAGTTAACGACGGGATAGGAACGCAGAAAAATTACGTAGAAGGGGAATGGATTGAAGTGTACAGAATTTACTTTTTCAACCATTAACTGTAGCTTTCTCGATTACTTTTTCGGAAACATAAAATTTTCGAATTTCATAAGAACCACGGGCTTCATTATAGGATTGAATCCAAAAGCGTGGCTCATAATTTGCAATCAGTGGTTAGTCGTGTATTGTTATGGCGTGTAGGAAATACGCCTACAATATCTTTACCGGGTAACCTTTATAAGAGACTCCCATTTATATTTATACAAATGACCCTTGAATGAGAGCGTGAAGGAAGTAGGTATATTATTCCATCAAATTGTAACTTGGATATAATCTCGTTAAAAATGATCCCGTAATTCATTCAACGTCATATCACACTATCTTTGATTAAATTAAACTCCGATTACAGTCACCTAATTTCTACTGGTTATAGACCGAATAGAGGAAGATTTCATTCCGAAAAGACATTGCGTTAAATTTCAGCTATCTTCAATTCACATCTACGAATACAAGTTTGACATATTTTCGCTTTTCGTTACCTTCGTGATATAAAAAAAGTATTGGTTCCAGTAGAAAATCGCTTTTGCTCATTTTAACGAATCTTCACGTTCTCGGGCCGTCATTATACGAGAAACAGGTTTCCAGACAGATGTCGATATGTCTGTCTCTCGTTGCATGATCTCAAATTCAACAGGACTTCACATTCACTTTATCAATTTTTTGAATTCATAAATTTAAATTCACCGATTGATCTCGAAAAAGACTGGATAAGAAGATCCAAAATTAGCAGGATGTTACATCGAGATGATAAGTATGAAAAATTATCATGTCTCGATCAATTTGAGCGGCTGCAATTTCTGGATGTCGAACTATATTCTTCGCATACTCGATACAGTTGTGGGGTTATGTGAAGTACCATGAAAAAACCGTTTTTTTCGTCTTCTTACTTCGTTCAAATATTAGAACGTACTTTTCTTCAACTTTAAAAGCGTTCTTTCGCTCTTTTATACTTCGATGCTATATGATAATGACTAGGTGTGTGTGTGTGTGTGTGAATGAATTAGCGTGAAGTCGCAAAGCAATAATTGGAGTAAAAAATGACTATATAGTGAATAATAATAATTGGAAATCATACATCTATACATATGGTGCTTCGTAAGCCCAAAGCAATTTATTTGAAACGTTATCGTCAGCAAATCTTGATCGAGAAATTAGACGTAAGGTATACAATTTCCGATTACACTACCCTGATACACGAGCAATCAAGATAATAGCAACGTGTCAATGACTATATATATATACTACATTGAACATGCCGTTCATTATAATACACACGTATGTATCATATGTATTACTTTACGACTCAATGAGTGAAAACTCGTTTTATAATTTTTCGTAGAATCGCGATCGTAGGTATGGCGCAGGATGTGAGTGTTACAAGAATGATAATTGCTATCTCTATAAGAAACTAATTGATCTCAGATACTTCACACATGCCCAACTTAATGAAATTTAACTTCGTTTCAGAACTCTGATGCATATAGCATTACCATATATATATACTTATATCTATCCCTAAGGAGGGGGAATAAGTTTACATTCATTCAGATTCACGATACTAATTTTTCGCCCAATTAAATCTGCTGCGAAGCCTTGGGCTTTGACACATACGTATGACCATCTGCGCCACCAATTCATTCCAGTTCTCTGTCTTTCATCATCGTTTTTAGTTTTTTTCCTTCCCTGTTTTTTCGTGATTTTAATGCCAAGCTCCGGTTCGAAGATGCAGAATCTCTGCTACTACGTTATTGAATAATTAACTTGTTATAGACATAGAATGTGTCTGGAAATTTAGTAACGTAACGTGATTTAGTTTTCGTTTCTTTTTACCGGAGCTTAAGAAATACATGGAATTTTCCAACCCGTGATACCGGGTCTTAGAAACACCTGGATACGTCTACCCACGCAAAGATCAGACTGACAATATCAAACACTGCATTTCACGTATGTACAACCATGCAGTACACTGCCCACGTTTGAATTAAGTGCAATTTGAATTGATCAGTTCAAATATAACCAATTACGTCAGTGATATTCGCGACTAATTTTAGCCAAACATACCGTCTCATATGTATAGATCTAGAATCAAACCATCGTGATATGAAATCGAAAAGATCGCGTAAATTTGTCTAACGAATTTACCCGTAACCACGCGAAAAACTAGACTCGCACAAGGAAGAACATCCACCGTACTAAAAAATCCAACTTCCTCCATTTTCATCAAAAAGCTGCACGATTCTCTTTCAATTGGTTTCTAACAATAAGTGATCGATATTTTCTCGCGGGTAGGTGAGCTGGGCAGGACTCAGAATTGGGAAAACACTGAGATTGTTTCACGTTTTATGAGCTGTTATATGATTAAAGCGTTTCTTCCCTTCCGATGTTAAAAATACCCACAATCCTGGCAAACCTTCCTTCCCCAGCTATCGGGGCTTATCGATATCGAAGATTCGCAGTTTTCGCTAAACGGCACATCAGGTTTCACGTTCCGAGGGTCGGATAGGCGAGTTTATATGTGTACAGTGTATGTGCGTAAGGATAAGACTTCGAGATGCTAGAGACTGGAGAACACCTGCAATGGTTAAGCTTTTGTGTAGACCTTTGCGTGGATATATAGCTTCGTCAGTCACCCTAGCCTCAGGCGTATGTACCTACTGCTAGTCTGCGCTACCTATTCTCTTCTCGTTCTTTTATACCGCTGGAGTGCTCTAAAACCTTTGAATTTTTAGTCTTTGGGTCTGCACTACTGGCTTCGCTGTTCTGGATGAACAATGCAGAGTCGAGCTGAGGCGAGATGCGATTTCAGAAGAGATAAATCTTCTCGCCTCGCACATATACAGCTACTGCCAGATATTACAGGTTTATCTCAGCTTTAACCGTCCCTGATAAACTCAGCGATGAATCTATTATCTTCACTCAAAATTTTCCCCGGTTTTAATTCTTGTAAATCAAAAACAGAATGTTTCGATCTATTCCCTCATTTCTAAAATAAAATTGTCCAATTTTTTCCCAATTTTTTGAACGTCAATTTTCACCTTAAGTTTCTCAATAATTTTCCTCCGTTTGCAGTACTCCGCTTGGACACTCGTGGATTCGTGACTATGGGACATTCTCATACTCGGAAGAAGGTGCACTGTAGAGATAGTGTTGCAATCGGGTCAGAAAGTTCGCGCATCGAGATTATAACCGTAAATATCCCTTTGTTTGTATAAACGTGGGCGTTGGGTCAACATGTCTGTACCATTGAAAGCGTAGGTGGTGGTACTTCGTGAAAAAAAGGACCAATTCACCGTTTGTCAATTCGGAGTATACCTATAGCGTAATTTTCGCAACGCAGTTTGTTTTTTCCCTCAGACATCCTAATTCCGAATGATTGGAGAGAAAAATTCCGAATTTAATGATCATCTGCTCTTGACTTAGTTATGAGACTTTTCAAAACAAATTTCACGAGATTTAACTGCAATATGTAACCGCGAGATTGTTGTAAATGAATTTCTGTATTCAGGGGGAAACGGAACGTTATAGCCGACTTGGCTCGGAGTCGAACAACGGTATCATTTGTTTGACCAAGACAACCAAGTTGACTATAAACCGGCCTTGAAACCAGGTCGAGAACTTTAGCATGCTGGCACTGACAAGACCTGCGGTTTTTAGCCGCAGCCTTTGGGGACCGACGTTGAACAACTATCCTCGTGTGCCGGGAGAGCGATTAATACTGTCGCAATCGAGAGTCGAGAGATATTTATCTCGTCATTGCAGGAGAATGAGAGAGAGAGAGAGAGAGAGTGGGTATCGTGGCTGAGTAAATGTCTCGGAAAATGGTTAAACGAGGTATTAAATCGTATGAAAGGGGTTGGTCCCTACCAACTTTGGGGAAGCCTGAGCCGAGGGATTTGACAAGCTAACTGATATCCTCACCTTACGGATCTGTTCGCCGGTGTCAGTTTTATCATAGAAATTTTCAGGCATTTTAAAAGCACAGGTCTTATCGTTTCATTCCGAATACTATTCGAACTCTAAACGTAAAGTAGGATTGAATGAGGGTTAACTACTCATCAGTCATGGCAAAGCGTTCGGAATCCATCACAGATACGTTTTATGAAATACTTGAACCAGTTATGCAGTGACTTTCCTGCTGCAGCATAACCAGGGAATAAATTCGCATAATTTGCGGTTCAGTGATTCAGAGACTTCACCTGGCTCTAGTATACCTACCTCGAATATACTCACTCGACTTGTTTATTACAGATCGATTTTTTCAACTCAAAAATCGATTGGCCTAACCGCACCCTAACCCAGCATGCATCGCGTAACATATGCACGCAAGACAAGATCCTCTCTAAAAGATATGAGTGAAAATTCGTCGCCTCTACTTCAGTCGAGCCAAGTATGCAGTATTTCGGTCATGAACGTACTTACGATACGATAAGGTCCCCCTCGCCATTCTTAGATCTTACTCTTATCTGCACTGTCTTGGGAACCTCGCGAAGATAAACTGCAGTCTGCAGTATATTCCGGATGAGTTATTCGCCACGGTGAATGAACGATTGAACAGACGTGTACGTATCTTACTGAATGAATATGAGATGGTATAAGAAGTCTGTTCAAACGTTCATTCATTCCTCGTGTTCATCCTATTCCGTAAGTCTGAAGGGCTTTCTGTTCGTTTGGCATAGAATTTTTTAGAGATATATCGAACCATAAGTTTTCCCCGTATATTTGAGAAAGATTATTCATTAAGAGGCAGAAACGTTTCGAGTTATGTCCTTCGGAACTAAAAGTCCTATAGACGTATAGTTAATTCCAGTACGATAATGATGAATAAAAAATTAATTAGCGGAGAAAATTCAATCCCCGTGAGAAAGAAGGGGAATTATCAAACTATCGAATAACGAGTTACGAGCCTCAAGAGTTAGAGTTCTCTACTTTTATGGCATGCAGGTGTAATCCATTGATGCAATGATCGGTGTTAATTATAAATAAACTTTTTAAACTTCTCGAACTACTTTTAAATTCTATAAGAATATTTGCTCATCTTATTAATGTCCTCGAATCTTAAAAGATAGATGTCTAAGGTACGTGGTGTAAACGTGTATTTTTATAATACTACATACTGAGAGAGAAAATGTCAAAAATTCTGCATCACTGCAGGAGAGTAATGTGATTTTTTTTTCTCTAAAGTTTGTACTAAGTAAGTACATTATGCAGTATACATTTACGGTGTAGAGATGTAGGCGTATTTCATAAGAGCTTTTGACACAACACGAGCCTTCGTGACTAAAACTGTGCAGCTCTCACTACGGAAACTGAAAAAGTCCAGCATCTCACTGCACTGGTTGAATTGCACTCGACGTTTTGTTTACCCTCGTTCAATAAGTAGGTAAAATATACCGCAGAAGAGCTATGATACGTTCTTCTACCTACTTATGTGTATATGCACATATTAATTCTTGAAAATGGGTTTACTCTAAGATCTTGAGAATTGCCACGTGAATTTGACACACCGCTGTCTGGCTTATTTCAATTTCTTGATACCACGTTGCACAGTATTCTATGGAATCCGAACGTATCTAATTCTCATGAACGTAACAGTTTGCTTATAGAAACATAAATTTCTGTATCGGAAGCTCAGAGCGCATTTCCGTGTCCTGCAGATGCATAGGAAATGGTCTTACTGCAGATTTTATGAGTCCAGAACAGACGTCTGCCGTTTCGCCTCGGACAGTTATTCGGTCTAAGTTCGCAGACAGGTCTACCTCATGAAAGATATAGTACCTTCAGGAATAAACATCGTTTATAGAAAATTGCATTATATCCGTGAATTGACGAAGCCCAGAAGTTTTCGATGTCGAGTTGATTCGCGTCATGATTCGCGGTCTTAAATATTCATTTGCAAAAACGTGAGACTAAGAGAATTGAGGAAGAAGAATGCTTCCGATTTTACCGAAAAATTATTTTGCACACTGAATCGAACATTCAATCTATGCGTGTGAACCTGATTAGTCACTAAAGCCAAGAACGGGTTGATTAGTAGTGAAATCTACATAATTACGAATCTTTTTTTCCTAGCCTGACTAGGCGTCGTTTTCAAAATTCATTTATTAATGGATATTCGCGTTTAATAGCGACATTTGGGATTCTATTTCCTAATTTTTTTCTTTCCCTTCCTTCGCGTAAGTATATTGACGACCGGTTGTTCCGCGGCCTGCACCGCAATGACGAAACTGTGTGAACGGAGTCTGAGTGGCGCACAGAGATCAACGGCCTTGTTCTCTCCCTCCGCTCATTCTCTCCGTCTCTCTTTCTCTCCCATTCTCTTACTCTCTCACTCTCTCCGGTACAGACGTCCGGACAGCCGTGTGGCGACTTAAGAAGGGCTACAGGCCTTCCCGAGGCCTTCCAAGCCCTTGGAAGACCTAAGCACACAACGGGGTCTATACCATAGCGCAGAATGTGTACCAAGAATATTTGTATGTGCTGCGTCGGCTACCGTAGACTCTAATCTTAGTTCTCACTCTTATTGTTAGCAAGAGCACGCACTTGCCTACCATACCCTGGTCTAAAGCCTTGGACCTATCGATTTGCTCGTCTTAAGTGTCTTTACAGTATCGAACGATGGAACGCGGAAGAACATCTTGATTAGAGGTATGAAACTTCGGTATAGAAGCTGTAGACGCTGTTCAGAGCATTTTGGAGTTCGCCCTTTGGAAGCTGTACGGTCTATGCTATTCTACATTCATTGATCCAGAATATTGTTCAGTTTGACAGAAGGAATCCAGCCCGATGACGAAATTTTTAGGCCTTTTGAAAATTGAGGGAAAATAATATTCCATCAGATTTTTATTGGGATGAATCGGAATAGGATGCGAGGGAATTGTCATCTCGTTCGTTTTATATTCTGAATGTGCAGGTATTTCCGAGCTGGAGATTATTTTGACACAGCGTTGGGTGAATCCGCTGTTGACATGCGGTGGATGTTTGTAAAAAGCTTCGATAATCTCGGTAAGCAGACAGCTTCCTATGCATATATGTGTATAGGGTCGCTGCGGTAATAGTCGTGAAAGATGAATTCGAGGAAATGGAAGAAGCGGGGAAAGAATCGTGTCGGCTGAGCCGGGGGTAGAGCTTATTTAAAATGAAACTCTATTTTGGGAAACAACCAAGCAACGTGAATCCACTCGCATTTTCTTCTTTCTTTTCTTTTTTTTTTTTTTTTGCTACCGAAGAATAACGGAGATTACATTTTATTTTTCACCCGTCTGCCTCAGGAAAATCTGCTATCAAACTTTTCAACCTTTCTGCACCTGCTACACATCAACTCGACAAAGCAATTCACTAGCCAGGTATTTCGAACACAATTCAGGCTCGTTTTTTTCTTTCAGTTTAAAATCCCGCGTTCATCTGCGCTTTCAAAAAAAAAAAAAAATCTCAATAATTTCAGCATTGTCGAGTTCATTTTATCGCTAAATTTTCACGGAGTTTTCTCGCAAAAGTTGGCCATACACATAAGTAGTTCGAAACTTGTCATTATCTCAAGATTACGATGTGTACTGCGATCATGGGAGATCGACGACGCCGATAACGCGTGTCGATAAGGTGCTGGATCGCATTATTCAGGGTACAGATATCATCGTGCAAAATGCATGGCTTTTTGTGGCGTTATTCTATGTAGTGACGGTCGTTTGTTAGGAACGTGTATGTTCAAGGAGGCGTAAAGATTGGGTGAGAAAAGGTACCTTAGGTTACGCACGATTAAACGTGGGGTGGAGGAACGTAGTAGGAAAAGAATTTTACGTGAGGAGAATTTGAGAAGGAAAATAATCAATAGTAATTGTCGATAACTGGACTCACAGGAAAACCGAATGAAACTAACAACCAGCACTAACTACTCTCTCGAATATAAATCTATCGGCTAATTAGCGAGACAGACAAACTGTCGACGGATTAAAAACCCCCAGTTTATAAATTCTTCTTTGTCTTTTTCTCTATTTCTTTCCTTATTTCTTTTAAAAGAAACCTCACGATACATGCTCGTTCCTAAGTCCCAGAAGAAATAAGAGTACTACAGTAAAAACGATAGCACTGAGTGAAGCCGTTTAGTAGCTTACACAGCGGCTTAGAGGAATAGCTAAATTGGCTCTTCATCTATGACATCCAACGATCTAATGCTCCAAAAGCGGTAAACCAAGTCCCGCAAAAATGATCGTCATTTTTTTCATCAAACTTGGGTTAAATTTTTATTTTTTTTGTGTATGATTCTATCGAGCGAAAAACATCGCTTAAAAGTATGTACATTCGTAGCTGAACGGACCTGGGTTTATCAATGCAAAAAGGAGGAGTATACCCGCATGAAAATGTGCAAAGAATTGGTTCGTTTCAGATACAAGTGAAATCACGTGGCAAACGGAATAACACTGGGCGTTTTCCGCAAAGATTCACAAATCTTGTGCCGTACCATTTTCGAGATGAAACTGGGTTCGATACCGTATCGTAGTAGATGAAAATCTAACTCGAAGCATACCTTCAGCGACGTTAAACTTCACGACTTTACAATCCCTTCGGTTCCAAGTCAGTTCACGGAAAATTTATCGAACGGAATATCATCATGAATGTGGTCGTTGTTCTTGTTCGCGTTCAAAGACGCTTTACTAACTCCAGACACAGTTTCCGCACCCCTGATTGAAAACCTTGCCGAATCTTATCGCGAATATCATTTTTTCTAACTCACCTGTTCGATATCCAGCGTTGCTTAGGTAAGCAGCGAAAGAGTGGGGCTCGTGATCTCTCTGCCATTGTGGACTGCTGCAATTATCATTGTTGGTAAAGACCTCGTGATTATGAACATAGCGACCAGTTAGCAATGAGCTTCGACTTGGACAGCACATTGGTGTCGTAACGTAGGCGTGCCTGAGCTCTGCTCCTTCGTCTCTGATGCGTTTCAGAGTCCGTGGCATGAAGTTGAGAGAACCTAAAAGGAGGATTTTCAATTTCACGGATCAGTTGGACAGGTTCATGTCGGCTAATCGATGATAAGTCGATGTTTTGACGGCGGAACGAAACGTCTAGATTTACAAAGCGTTCGATGGTACGAGCTTAATCGTTCTCTGAATTAATCAGACCCATTATTTTCCGTTTAAATCGACTTTCGACCTGTTTTCGAAACTTTTTTTATCTCGATGAATATTGATGAAATTTTTGATCGTTGATAAATCGAACGAAACTCGATGATAAATACACGGTCTGTCCAATGGAATAGGAGTCCTTAGCGTTTGAATACTGCAGAGGTAATTAAAACACGGTTTTAATATTCTGATCAGGTAACGGACCGGAAGTGACGCAAAGGGAACCGGTACTTGTAAGAAAATTTTTATCTATTCACTGCCTCCGGGCTTACTCAGTTTCTAATACCGCATGTAATATATGGTACATAAACCTACATTACACCGTCGTAATGGGATAAAATAATTACAATATAACTGGACGCTGCAGTTTTCGAGTAATTTAGTTTTAGAACCGATATCCTCTCCGGTGGTTTTACCACCCTAAATTACACCTATCAGTTCTCACAGAGTTATACTACCCGCGATTCAACCTCTCGAAATAATTCCATACCATCGAATTATCGGACGAAGCTCTGTCATCTAATTTCCGCACTTTCAGAGTGTTTCTCATTAATCCGATCATTTGATACGGGATTATGTATTCGCGGTCGCGTTTACGAGTCTCTTCCACAAATTGACAGGTAGTCGATTAACGCGAAAGGAAATAGCTGGTCAGGAAATACGACCGAAAGCTTCGTCGATATGTATTCGATTTTTGAAATTTCAATTTCTCTTACTCACCCAGTTCAACATCTTGGTCGTCGGTCAATATGAGGACAATATTAGGTTTCCTTTCTCTAGGTTGTTGATAAGGGAGATAAGGAGAGCTCGGCTGATTGTTGGCGTAATTATTATTCTTGTGAGTAGCGCCGCGACGTTGAGCGCCAAATACATCTTCGGCTGGTGCATCACTGTCCGGCCTTCTACCACTGACGCCTAAAATAAGGACGGCTACGATCTGGAGTATCACTTTCATTATGACTGCTTTACGAAAGCAATGATTCGTAGCGAGCGGGTGTCACATCATTTTTTATACCGTAGTCTGTAACAGATCGGAAAAATGGACGAAATTAGAGAGAGAAAAAATTTTGTTAAAAAACGAGAACTTAGCTGATACATGCACTAAATTTTCACAACTCTTGTCACACCTTTGGCATTCAAATTTCATAGCTGATAAGGTCGTGCCACATATACTCGATGGTAGAATGTAACAGTGGCAAATGGGATGCACTGAAGAAATATGGCAGAGCATAGCTGCTGACTCGATGATAAAGATTGAAAAATTGAACGAGAATTTTAGTATAGGTATACAGAAGACCTGGGATGCAGCAGCGACGTTGACTGTTTTACAAAATCTATACGCTTTGAAGTCAAACATTGAAGGTTTACTTTTGAATGCTTTGAACCCGTGGATCCATGATGTATATACATACGTAATTTGTATGCAGTTCGATTTTGGATTTGTATATAGGTATTATCGAAGATAAATAAGTTTGCACTGAAAACAGTTCGAAGATGCGAGATAGATTGAGAAACTCTGGTTCCCACGGCGAGAGATGACGTTAAGGAATACTGACGCCGAGAAAGATGAAATACACACATTCACGTATACGTAATATATAATATGGGTATGTGTATGTACACGTATAAATAATATACACTTATCTCGCGACCGGCTACACGCGACTCCTCATCGTCATCCGTGGGAAGAGAGAGAAGATATTAATTAAATTCCAACCCCGTGCAATTCTCCATGGGTGGCTACAACGCCGGGTTTCTATATCTTGTGCTGATCGAAAGGTTTACCCATGGCTTTATTTTCTCCATAAATTATTTATCAGACAGTGGGACGTACCGGATTAGTTTATTTTCTCAAAGTACACGCCTTTTCGAAAGCCAAAAGAGTGATTGTTCTTCTAGGTACACCCACTTCTATTTCACAGAAAATATACACTGTCTACGATACCAAAAGCTCGATTCTCTTTTTAATTACCAAAATGGTTTGTTTGGAAAATACTTTATTCATTAATTTCAGAGTTTCTACTAGCCCCAAAAATATACATCCGAATAAAAATTTGGAAGTTGAATAGTAGGCATGAATCCTCTGGTCGTCGAATGTCTAGAAGTGGTTTTTATCCAGGGCTCGTTAATCACATGCGGCTACATCCGCTTCTAATCAAGTCTAACGTGTGATAAGACGTGAATAATGAGATCGCTAGACTACTTTTTCCGCATATAAATTGACCGTGAAATGAAAATGGTATTTGTACTCAAAGTATAAGAAAATTCCTCGTCAGTTGCAATTAGGTAGAAATTTTCAAACATATATATGCAGTCCGCAGTGCAATTTTCAGCCAGTTTAGAACCGCATAAACTTTCTTTATCGAGTATAGAGTACAGTATTGGTAATTTCCCCCCCTGCTATGCGGATAAGTTATTTCTCCTGGAAGCGAGCGTTGAAACGATACGGTATGGTCGTAAACTTCACGGAAGGGAATGGTTGCGATAAAAACGTCACTCGGTTTAATTAATGACGGAAATATCTACGGTGTAGATATTAATTAACTCAATTATTTACAAGATGCATTAATTAGAGCTAATTGTGATCCGTTTAAACAGTGAGAAATACTGATAAAGGGTAAATGCTGATAACAGTTTTGTCTCTCTTCGCAGGGTGTCTCGCGTGCAAAAGTCCTTATACACTTGTGCGTGTCGTGCGCCTCAAGGATATCGCGTATCTTATACAACGTATACACCCGATTCGCGATGAAGTGAAAAGAATCCAGGTGCAATTAGAGGGTGGAGATAAGTTTAAAATCCGATAATTGGATCGGTGCCAGTTTCTCAAGACCTACCAGGCCAGTCCTCGTCACTTTTCCAAAGGGTTTACCCAGCCTGGCGTAATTCATTACTCGAAATCCAATCATAGGCTATTCGCACCGGAAGTCAATACTTCTATAGAAATCTCACCAAGTTACTGAAAAGTCACGAAACAGTCTCAAGGAATTTGGCTATAACAGTTATCGCGTCATTAGAAGTCGTTATGGAGATCCGTGGACGTCTTGTAAAGCTATTAGGGTCATTTGAAATCACCAAGAGCCATATTTGAAGTCTGTCAGAGATTCTGCGCGTCAGTAGAAGGACAGTTTTTGAAAAAAGTTTGAGAATAACGAAGAGTTTTATATTCATCGAAAAATTTACAGCGAAAGAGGTCAAGAAAGTTAGCTAAAAGTTGATCACAGTTACTTGGAGTAATTCGGAGTAATAAGTACCTCGCAGTACCCAACTTTGAGAAAATATTTCCCCTGTCAAAATCGCTTGAAAGCATTCGACTGAATAATTCAGCCAATTAGGGATATCTCAAAATACGCGACTGACTCGCCGTCAAGATCTCTGGTTGAATTGTCTTCATAAAATCAGAACGATCGCATAAAATATCATCGGAAACATGTCGGACGATGGTATATGCTGACATTACTGTCTACTTTGACAGTGAGATAAAATTCACGTAGGTGTTTACATATATGTAGTGCACGTGGCTACAGATAGAAATCTTTGGTTCCTGAAAGCGTAGAGTCTTAAGGTATTCAGATTTAAATAAGGAGTTCACTTCTGTCCCTATCAAATCATCGTATCAACGATTCTATTCGATCTTCCCCTCGCTTAGATACCGGGCAACGTTCTGGAAGGAGCTATCGCCTCGACTCGGTCTAGTATAAAGAGAAAACCACAGAATGGTGAATGGAACCAAAGTGTATCCGATGAACTTGTGCTTCGGATGTGTTTCAACCGCATTCATGCCCATGATTAATAGAGAGAACGATTGACAGAATGAGGGACCGACCACGACTGACTTGCTCAAAGACCTTACCAACGATGAAGGGTGTCAAGGGATCTGAGGATCAAGTGCCCGGCGTTGTAAAGACGAAACCTTCTCTGAGGTTGTGGTCAAGCTTTGACAGTCGGCGATTTCGTGTAGTTCGTGAGGGCATCGAGTCCTGCGATATCATGACACAGGAAGTTAATTGGGGTCGTTGCACGAAACGAGCGATTTGTACCTGTGTGAAAATGGTATTTAAATGAGATTTCCCTCGATCTGACCATAAAGAAGTCTGACTTTTACCCTACAGATTCATGTGGCTTGTCTTTGACCATAATTCTGGCTTTCGCGTTTCCTCGTATCGGTGCAATGAACGAGTAAATCCCGTGGGATGTTACGAAAGGCGTTATACGTGTGAAAGGATCGTATCGAGACCGGAAGATCCCGCGCATCTTTCATCTGTGCCCATTTTCGAAGCAAGTAGACCGGAAGTCAGGCCGGAAATAGCGTCGATAGTAGATCGGTGTTGTCTTATCTCACGATCCGAGTTTGGCTCATGCAATTGCATCGGTTGAATGAACATACGGTATATTCGGTATAAAATAGTGCCGACAAATCCTCGATATACCAGATGAAGTTCATACGCAATCGCGGCCGTTCGTCTGGTGACGTAAATCGAGATATACATATACACGTATATATATATATACCTACTCCGGAGACTACATTATCTGATTGTGCTAAATTCGGTCATGTATGCGAGATGCCCAGGAAATGACGTCAGTTATGACCATTGGCGACTTCTTTATTCAAAGTCCCACTTGCCGATAGGCAAATGCTACAAACTATCACACTGTACTGGGTGGGTCAACAATTTTATTAGCAACGAATTCAACCGGTCTAACTAATGACCGGACAATTACTTCGAACCGTTGCAGTTATTGAAGAGCGATATTTTAATAAAGTAAACTCGACCCCTCTTTTGAATTGAATATTTTATGGAGAAGATATTCACGGACCTGAAGTACTTTCGACACGATTTACCGGTCGAATGAAACAGTGGGGTGATCAGAGCCTTGCGTTAAAGTGGCATTTGCTGTAAACTGAGAAACGCTAGGGTACAGTATCTCATTCGCGTCAAAGCATCAAGAGTTGATACAACGGCTTTGAACTTTGATTTGTTTGAAAGCGAAGTTGATTAATCATGATTCATGCGTCACTTTAATCAAGATCTATTAAAATCCACATTATTTCTTAATTGATTACTCAGAATATGAATGCACACAAGGTCTCGTATCTTCCTCTGTCTCTTACGATGAGATTGCCTCTGCTAGCTATCGCGTTGCTCTTGTATATCACGACAAATGTACGTTCTATATTCTGTTCTTTGATTTTCGAGTCGTTTTTTTTTCCCTTTTAAATAAATAAAGCAGAGAAAAATTATTCTGGATCAAAAACGTTGCGTGTATGTATAAGCTACTCGTCATAGGTTTACGACCTCATTCGAATTATATTACTATATGGTCTAGTATACCAGATGCCCTATGCTACAGAAGGCAAGGCATGAATATACGTGTTGCAATAATAATGAAAATTAGGTTTGAGCTTTGACTGAATGGTAATTAACATTTAATAAATACCGCATAAATAACGATTTCTAATCAACGCGTCTGGCTTGTTTTTTATTCTCATTTTTCCCGTATACACAAACTTTATCACCGTATATCGTCGACAGATACAAACCAGGACAAGGGTTGCTTGAGACTCTTAAGTCTCTAGCACTCAGGGTCTTCTCTCTTCCAAGTCTCTTGACTCTTGACCCAGCTGCTAGAGTAACAAGAGTGCATGAGAAGCTGATCGCAGAATTTCGACCATAGTGTAAAATCGACAAGCAACACAATAACGAAGACTTGACTTCATCAATGCTTTATTTCCGATTCGGAACCGTTGTCATTGATATTAGATAAGAAAAACTGACCATTTGCGTTCAGAAAAGTATCACATATGAACGAAATGCTTTCAGAAACTGCGGCTAAGTCCAATTCAGGTATGGAACAGAATTGAACTTGAGTAATTAGCGACGTTTGATTAAATCCAGTGTTTGAGTGATACTGACATTATATATAATCTCGAGTTCTGAAATCTTCCTCAATTAAAATAAGGCGGAAGAGAAGGCATCGAGCACGTGCCAACGGGGGCAAATGATTAATGAGAAACTCAGGCAGACCAACTGGCGGCGACTTTGTCTGCCTACGAATACACGTGGGGTACACAGGTTCTGTCACTGCTTGTTCAAACCATTCGTATAAACTCCAAACACGGCCCACGCATGTTTATTTGACTAGCCTCGCCCCGAGGTATCGAAGCACATGTGATCTCATAAAAAACAAATGTCAAATTCGTCTCCCTGATCGCATTCAGCCCTCAGAAACTCGGAAATTGAAAAAAATGGGAGAAATTTTAATAGACGAGGGCATTCGTTTTGTCGTTTCAAATTTTTGGGGTAAAAATTGCCGATCAGTGTCTCGGAAGTGAAGGTGATAATGGGTTTGCAGAATCCAAACAAATGTTCTACTTTATTTGGTCAAATGTGACCGTAGACTTTGCGCTACGATTTTGAGTAGGTATCTCTATAATACCCTAGGGATTATCGAACGTCTATAACAGGCTGCAGATTTACGGCGAATGGGAAAAATGAAATTTGCCATTTCCTTTAGTTTGCTGAGTCAAGCCTTCGCATGTAGCAGCGCGAGTTGGCGTGAATCTAGCGAAACGCGATGCTACCCATTGTTTCGCCGGAGTTAAATTACGGTAACAGCTCCGCACGCGTTCTCGTAAACTAGGCAGGGTCGACGTGAAATAACCCAAAATGAAATAAAAAAAGGAAAAAGGATAAAAGCTCTCCGAATAAGACAAAGGGGTCGTTTCTAATATCCCGGTCTAGTAATTGAGCAAAGATTTACAGAGATTGGCTCTTCTCGGGGCCAAGAAATCGCCCGATATTACTTATACGAGTAAATATCTTCTCCAGTTTCCGAACCTAAGAGAATAATGTTCGGATGGGATTCGCTAAAAAATAGAAATCAAAAATAAGTAGTCATATGGAATCTGTGTTGGCTACTAATTAAGTAATAATTAGTCATAAGTGACACGATTGCATAGTTTGAGATGGCATAAGGTGCATATAACTATATAACGAAGTGCAGCAACGCGAAACGTATGCTTTCTATAAAGAGAAGGTTATATAGCAACGATCGCAGCAGAAGAGCAGCAGAACGGCAAATTCCTTTGCAATTTGATCAGTTCATATCAAGGCGTGCACGTACGGTGATGGTCAATGCATAGATTGCTTTGATGTGCACTTCAGGTAATGCAGTGGTTTGCGGTAAAAGCTAGTGCATCGGCTTCACGGTCGAAACTAAAAAGAGGAAATAGGGTTTTCGCATCGCTGTTATAGTTGCGAAAAGTTTTCAAACCGATGAAACCAGCTCTTAATGTAATGGGCGATGTAGTTTGTTGCCTTATCATGCTTCTTGCATATCATACAGCTCATATGACCGAACTTTTGACACTTGACTAACTCGGCCATCAACAGTCGTATGCATGAAATATAAAATGCAGCAAAATCCAAAAAATTGGAATTATCGAGCCCCTGTGTCAACGTTGATGACTCGTGACAGCAATTTTCAAAAAAATTTTAAACCACTTTGAGAGACACTTTAGGAGTGGATTTCGGTGAGATGATCTACGCCCCTTGCTCACGTCAAGCCAAAAAGCAAAAACTTCCCGTTTAAAAAGTTAGGAGGGTGCAAGAGCATCTGGTGCCTCGAGTGAACACTCCACTTTGCACCCTACCCCATGCTCACCATTAATTTAAGATACAAGATCCACAAGGTGCCTCTTCGCATGGGCTTTCACGCGTGGAGTTATACATTGGTTTGAATAGACGTCGGGGTATAAGTTGGTATATTCGTAGACCCATTTATTCGATTTTGAAATCAGGGTAAACCAGCAGTGCGTTTTGCAGATTTTTTTCCACAGCTTTGATTCAATTAGATTAGCAATTTTACGGTGTATTTATGGTAGCCACTATATCCCAAGTTTCAGGTCGGTCGGATTCTCCACTTCCCACCAATTTTCCGAACCTTAATATACGAGAGAAGCCAGATGGAAGGAGCTTTCATGATTCGAACCAATTTATTCACATAGGTTCCCTTGAAATCTATGTGTGACACAATCCCGCACAATCCTAAATACTACCCAAAGCTCCGAATGATTCAGAATCATATATGAATATGTATTCCTTTCCTGACTCGACCGGGCATTCCTGCATTGACAAGGTGTTAGAATACGTTAGAGAAATACTCGTTACTTTCTTCAGAAACTAATCCTTAAATCACGTCCTGTACATGTAATGGTTTCCGTTTTTTTTCTATTTTTTTACTTATTTTCCAGACTCAAGCCCTTGAGGTTTTAATACTAGAGAGCCATACGAGATCTTCTTCCTTCAAATATCCGCACAAAATGATTCATCCTGCACTCTACCTCCCAAAGGGTCGGGAGTCCGGAGTTGAGGGTCGAAGGTTGAGGGTCGAGGGTGGCGGCTATAGAGAACAAGCTAAATGAGAGGCAGGCATTGCCACGTATAGTTATACACCTTCGAAAAATCTATAGCTATACACCTATTCTACTCACCTACCTACCAACCAACCCAGTGCTTTTCATCGACTGTAGGTCTAGCCTGAGCTACAGAGCTATGAGAAGGAATTTGTGGAATGTATTTTCAGGGCCTACATACGTACCGATCGCGCTCTAAGACAAAAGATTTTCTCACGAAAATTGAACGAAAAAATTTCCAATGTCCTTCGATTCGGTAATGTAGATCGGTATGCCTTCAAAATTGCATTCATCTTATCTCCTTATACCTCGAATACATGAATTGACTAATTTATCGATTTATATCCGATTTATGACCGATTCATATCGAGCTGAAAAATTTTGGCAAATCTGTGATTTCCAAATTTGTGCTTCAAGATTTGCACTTCGAGGATGGGCACGCGATTCGTATGAGATTCTCGTTCACTTTTCATTCAGATACGAAGGCAGTGAAAGTAGATCGAGAAAATATCTTTATTATAAAAAATTTTACGAGTTTCCTGCAATCAATGTAGTTAACGATGCCTATATATACACAAGGGACTCTCTTGTCTTTGTAATATACAATACCTGGGTTAGTATGAGAGAGTTTTAATGTAATACCTACGTATAGCCGAAGAAATCCCAACAAGTTTTTTTCAACTTTTTGAACTAACAATAAGTTCCAAGGGCTTATTTATTCCATCATAAGATTGTTTGTCTCAAAGGTCTGGGGCACGGTGATGTCGAGCGAGAGAAAAGCACTGTGAGAATAACGACAGCTGTCCATTTTGTTTATTTTAAATTTGATAATACTTCTTTTCCCTTTTTACTTATGTTTGTTTCTTTTTCACTCTTTGCGGCAGACCCAGCGAGCATTTAGATTCGGGAAAAGACGGCTTTGGTACTTCGAACCACGGCGCCAACCTCACGATTCTCTGAGGTTTCGGCTTCGAACGAATCTCCAAGGACGTCGATAAGGTCCAAGAACCGATTTAGAGATCCCCGACCGATTGAATTGTCTGCGGTTAGGGCGGAAACACTTTTAATGGGAACGGATCCATCCTCACGATCCTCGGGATACCCTGGTATTCCATTACACATGTAGGTACCATTCTTGGGATCTACCATAAATCTTAAATATAATACACACAGCTTTCCCTTTTAGAATTTTACTGACTTTGGTTGTTACTACTGTTACGTATATATGCATAGATATTATAAAAAATTCGATCGTAAATCCTGGCCCGAGAATAAATTCCTCCAAACGACTGAATCGCTGCCTCATACCCTGGCTGCCTTTTTTTTTTCTTTGCTTTTCGTTAATTTACAGGGAATAAAAGTTACGAATGAAACTTCTCGCGACGTTAGAGTTAGCTAAATTCGTGATAAAGATCGAATATTTTGAAAATCAATCGTAGATATTAAAGTTAGGTAACTGGATAGATACAGCAGTGAGAGGAACTGGTACGGAGGTAGTCTCTATGAACAGATCTTCTCATTATGAATAATATCGCAGGAGATAGAGATATCGGTATAAAATAGAATAGGCTACTATTATCTCAGAAGAGTTTCCTCGTGTCCAATTTTTCAAGACCTAAAACGTTCAGAGTTTACTAAACGACGACGCAGCTAGATAACTACTAAGGACAATTAATACACAGAGAAAAAAGGTTCGAGATATGATCTCCCTAAAAGTTACGTAAACTTTGTCGTGCTTGTTAAAAATGTCTTGTCCTTCGGAAAGAAGACAAGAGAAATCTAAAAAATTAATGAACCTACCTAAGTACTCAGAAAATCACGAAAATACTATCAAAAGAAATGATAATAGTATCGATAACGAGGCCTGCGGAAGACGAGAAATTTCCTTCCAAGAAAACTATAGATCAATTTTTTATTTATAAAACCTTGAAAATCGGACGTATTCTAATGATTCTTTTTAGTATTATCAGTCTGTAGTAGATTCGAACAATAACTGTTGGTGGAGCAACGGAGATAATCAATGAATTTGTAGCTTATATCAACGGCAAAGCTCTGCTCTGATATATGCAACCGGCAGTAAATTATTGTGGGCGAATGTTACCAGCTGATAAGAGCTATCGATAAATTGGATCGTATCGGCCATTGATATCAGAGCTTTGATCGCGCTTAATAACAGAGAATCTGTATTGCTTTGATTCCTATGCAAAGCGTTGCGTGCGATGCGTTTATAAGGATAGATCATACCGAATAATTGATCGTTGGATATTCCGCGGTGTTAATTACAGCAGAAAATTTTATATTCAACAGTGTGAGAGGTTAATTCCGTTGTTATCATTTTCTGTAAGAATTTGGTGGGAACGCAAAGCGAGGGCATTAGGTATTCGACGTCTATTGTACAAACGGTACCGTAAATCTGAACGAAAAAATAAGAATAAAAAAGTACGGGTCGTTAAGCCATTCGGAAAGTATGGCAAAATCCCTGAATACAAGCAGTCGAGCGAAAAGATAAGCGCCCGTTCACTGTCAGGATTAGTACATGTATTCAATTACGACAGGTACCACGCGAGGGTTAAACTAATCCTGCAAAGTATACCGTTTGGTAAACGGACCGAGCTTAAGCCATGGCATCGTTTTACCGCCTATAAATAGTTTCGTCTCTGTCTAAACGTCCTATTAACTAGAATTCTGTTGTATGAAAACGCGACGGTATAAACTGGAATCGTACGGCTGAAAAGAAACGTCGAAATTCTGAAATTAACGGCGATCGTCAAATGAGATTGATCGCGACTGATTGGTGAAAACCGTCGCGTTAATCTTGCACGTCCAATTAAATGTCACGACTACTCACTCAACAGATAAGAAAGGTTTGCTAACGGAATAATTGTCGCGTGATACGCTTATGAATCATACCATCGTCGCCTCGTACCGCTACGCGTCTAGTTAACTTATTGCTCAATTGTAGTTTTAATTGTCACCATTCATTTTCCGAGGAAGAAGAGTGTTACGCTACTTGAAAACGAATTTAAAGTCCGAGTCATTCCTTTACGAGAATCCCAACCGTTTTCAAAATTCATCATTTTTCATCAGCGATCAGTTTCGGATCAGAATTTTGGCTTTCTAAGTTCAGGTCGATATTTTCATAGGCAGTTTCAGCCGTGGAAGTAGAGGTGGTGGTATTTTCTATACTGAAACACAGGGGCTTGTGCTAGGTACATAAATTTTTAAATTTTCCTCGCGGAAGTGTCAATTGCGGAAATGAATTGCCAAAGCCGAACAACATTTCGACGATGTTTCAATTGCGCGATTCATCGCTAGAGTTCTCTTTTTATCTACGTCGTTTATGGCACCCTGCGAGATTACACTCCGAAGATGTAACGAAGATGTGTTGTTGCTTTCTCGCTTAAATAGCCCCAGACTGCCAAGAAGAAAAATATGGGTGGTTGCAGTGTTATACGCGAGTAAAATTCGACCAAAGCTGTCCCACAGAACGTCGATATGTCTAAACTGTCGGTGAACAATATCCATTTATCTCAATGTGTTCAACTAGTTGGAAACACGTCGACACAGCGTTAACTTACCGAGTGGCTGGCTGGTTCGTCGGCTGGCAAGTCTCGTTATCTGATCGTTAATGTTGGCAAAAGCATTATACGGATCAGTTACATTTTGCCAGGATACCGGTGGACGTTTTTTTTTTTTTTTTTCGGGATACCATTTCTCATTATCTCCAAATAAAGAACACCCCCGCACTCAGGAGCTAAACAGTTGTCTTTGTTCCCTTCTTTGCAAAACTCTTTGTTCTCCCTTTCCGTTTGGATGTACAATATCTGGGATAAGGTTAATCGAGTCCTTCTCTTAGGAATAGGTAAGATAATCTTTACCGAAGTACTGTGAAAGACCCTGGGAGCGAAGAGACGAGAAATGGTTGTCACGATGATCTGGCTTCTACAAATTTACTATTATCCATCCACAACGCGTGTAATTCAATCAACTGACTGGGAAGCTTATCGGAAGCTGTTGCCCCCGACTTAAGGTCATTAATATTAAAAGCCGATTGCCTCTAGAGCCGATAACCGAAATCAGTTTGTGTACGTGGGTGCAGAGCTTCGTCTTAGTTTGGTATAAAATTATAGACAGACGTTTTGCTGTCTTCTGGGCGTTTTATCGTCGATTAGAAAGACGTACGGTGAACCGAAGCATGAACGAAATTAATATTTAGGCCATGAAGTGGGATAAATATGATAAACCATGACACGTTAAGATACTGTCATTCCGACGGGTTTTCTTCTTTCTTTCTTTTTTTTCTTTCTTTTATCGAGAGCATGGTTTCCCATGGATAGGAATAATGCGAGTACGTCGGAGGCAGTAGCTTAGGAATGTCGTCCAATGAGGCAGTTGGGTGTCGCGGAAGCCTATAACCAGCAATACTACACACGAAACAGTCTCGTTATGTTTCTTGCGAGGGAAGAAAGGAATTCATCTCATCTTTCTCGGTATAGAATCAGCTGAAATTTTTCCCAAGGAAAAGCTAGAATTTTTTTATTTTTTTTTTTAATTAGTGAAAGAGAATCTTGGTAGAAAATTCAGCCTCACGTCGCTTTAATTACAGATAATGGTATCTGGCTCGAAGTTGTTGAAACAACGAAAGATTCGACTGAAGATTTTCGGTTTTTAGTATTTACAGCATTCTTTGGTAATCGGTAGATCGCATTTTACGAGCGTGAAGACGTATCATGATGAGTAACCAGCCGAGAACGTGGTATTTTAATCTGTCAGTATAGTTAGAAGAGACGGGGTACCTGAGACTGAAAGTGAAACTAAAAGGACTAGTGGAAGGCGGATGATAAAAAATCCCAAAGCCTTTGCAAGGTAGAACTCGGTGTAGTATGTAGTCTTAAGTGCAATTTAATGTACTTCGCGCAACATGAGACAGCAGACAAGTTGCCTCGCCAGGAGCCAACATTGTTCTTCTTATATACAATCAATTCGCTACGGTTTCACACTAAGCCAGTATTTACCTATAGGTATCGGTATATCGCGAAGAACTATTGACCCAATGCCTGCCGTGGTTTACTTTACAACATCGTATTCCGAAAAATTTAATCTAATGTAAGTATGCGGCTAAATCGATAAGCGATAAAATAGTCATTTGCCTTAGTCATCGTTCCTCGAAAATCAAAGCCATAAGTTGGGTATAAATTGATTTCACGTTTTTATATTTTTCGTGTAAAAATAGCGCACCTTTACATCCTTCGAATAGGTCTGATATTTATTTGCTATCGGTGAGGATTGGGTAAAAATTTCGAATTTTAATATTCCATACTCGCAGTTTTGAGAAACGGTATATTCCTGAAATTCTGTATAGCCGATTTAAAAAACTTTGAAACGAAGAACACCGAAGGTTCAAAATTTCGAAAGCTAAAGATCCGAAAGACCAAACCTCCGAAACTTGAAATTCACACATGTATTCATTCAGGGTTTAATAACTCGGGCTGTATCGATCGTATCGGAACCAATAAGTGGTCAAATTAATCGTCTTGAGATGTACTTTTCGGAAGAAAAAAGTTTCAAGATCCTATCAATTATTTATATGACATCGAAGTTATCGATTGAAGTGGATAAATTGGATTTCCGCAAAGAGGGTCTCGATTACAATGAGCTATCCTTTATCTTCACATCCTGCGAAATAGACCGAAATTTTCGGATTTTTGGTCTTCGGGGGTCTCGAATTTCAGAGCATTCCGACCTTTCGGAATTTTAATGTTCAAAACCTCCACGTTTCCGAAAATTCTAAATCGTCTCAAACGAATTCGAAACTTCGACCCGGCTCCGCGTCATCAAATTAGAACTTTTAACACGAGTGAAACACGTATCTATTCATAATCCATATCAGTACATTACCGCTGCGATAGGTCAAGTGATTTGAGACCCGTGAATTGCGTTAATAAATAACAAAAATAACGTATTCATTATCGAACTCACACTAGCAAGTATATCGGTTAAAGCATCGGTGAAAAGACCCGAATGATTCCCGATTGGTTTTCATCCGCATAAAACGGACAAATATTCTGAAACGAATAACAAAAACGAAATATCTGATGGAGATGACTAAACACCAAACCGCGAAGTGAAGTCTGAACGCTATGTCGAATCCAAGATCGTGAGCGATGCTATTTGCGGAAACTGGGGGCAGAAGACAACCGGTAAGATTAACGGCGCGGGATTCTTTGTCAGTTTTAATCTGACCCCGAAATACTTGACGTTACTGGGAACAATGTCCGATGCACCATCCGAAACGTTACGATATCGCGGAAATCGCGGTGAATTTTGGCGAAAATTTAGGAGAGGAATAAAATATGGAGATAAAACGGGGTCCTCATTAATTATTGGCAAAACGATGGAGATTCCGCAGTTTTCTGAGAGACTTAAATTACTACCCCTGACTTTGAGGAATAAATTTGGATTTTATACCCGAGTTGCAGACCAGCGCGGTAGTGTGACAAGAATCTCTCCTTGATCACTTAAGAATTCAAAATGGTGAAAAGTTTTCGCCACGAATTAACTCTCGATAATTTCAGCTTCCGCCAACTCAGCGCTTTGGTGGATAGAGGTACTTTGCTACATGAAAAATATTGAATTTTAAATCGTCCTCAAAGACATTATAATTCGTTTTTATAACACCAATTTATTACAAAGCATATTTTTATGCGTGAATTATACACACGTTAAGCTCGAGCGATAATAATTGCTGATCACGCTCCCTCAGGCACCCCTAATAGTATTATATCTGGATATCTTCCCCCGTATAATCTTCGTCATTTTTCCAGACCACTAAAACCTAAAATTACGAAGGTAATTCATTTCGGATAGATCGATCTACGCGAAATTTCCTAATCATCGAACTAAAGACGGCCGAAAAATTTAAACCCGTTCTTTTTATCTTGGCGATAAATTTACACTGAGAGAAGAAAGAATACCAGGAGACAAAACGGTTTCACAGTTCCGAATAGGCATACAAGATCGGATGCAGGTTATATTTAAATTCGTTATTTATTGGATTCTTCACGGTCTTTTTCAACCAAATCTTTCGCATTCTTTTCACGATCGTTTCACTTGAAATTGGCAACAATTAGCCAATCGCTAATTATTATTTAAACGGTTTCCCAGTTGGCTAAGTAAAGACACACATTACTTCTCACGATCTCTGTATCAAATCAGCATTTCGTCACCATGGGCCTAAGACTAGCGAACAAGTAAATCTTTGAATGAAAAAATATACTCTCGGATGAAAGAAGCATTCATTTCATAACCTACGACCGTAAATCATCATTCTAATTTCTAATATACGGGCTAACAGATAGATTCTAGGATATTGAAGTCCGCCGCTTGCCAGCTATAACTATCACGGATGTTTGATATCAGCTACGAGCTATTGATACAGATAAACGTAAGGCTGAGAGAACAGACTAAACATTCGTCAAACGCTTTGGTAGAATTTAATAAAAGCTGAAATCCCAACGGTCGTTAAATCGTTTTTCCAGATCTCGAGGTGATTCGAAAGATGTAGAAGCGTTAAGTTAAGGACCGGGTTAACTAAGCTTAATCCACGCTTTATGCTACCCTTAGCCATATAGACCCTCGTACTCAAATTTGTTTATTTTCTACATTGGGTTTACGCTTAGTTTTAATACAGATAGACAGACAAGCATGTATATAGTATTACTTTACGACTCGGTTGACGTGAGTCGAAATTGCTCGGTCCCCACGTGGTCGAGATCATTAAACGTTTACATCTTCCGTTTATTTTGTGGAATTCAGAAATTAGAAAAGTTCATGTACGCGAAAATACGAGTTCGACTCTTCTCGCCGCTAGAATCGGACTGAAAAGCTATATTCTAACAATAAATATACACATAACAGGTTAAAGTAAAAGTAATATCAAATGCTGACTACAGGTATACGCGAATCCCTGACTTTAACGACCGCGTAAAGTCGGCTTTATTTCACGAAGCAATGCATAGTCTTGGAAATCGTCGAGCCAATTACATCCTTTTCCAATCCCGCCAACAAGTTCGAAACCTCCATTTGAAACTTTCGTAAAAATATAAATATATGTGTACAACATACTCGCATATACCTATATATGCACTATGCACCTCTATACACGTTATACAGGTGGAACAGTGCAGCGAAGGTGGATGTGGATGTGAAGGCGGAGGAGGAGGACGCACATCCAGGTATATACCAATATATATACACTTTCCTCTAGGTATGCAGTTCGCCAGGCACCTGTCTGGCCACCTTATGGCCGGTTTCCTGTTCCCAAAGAGGCACCCCTCGCCCAAGGCATATATCTGAAGAAGACGCGCACCTAACAAGGGCTGCGTATGGGTAGATTGCAGCCCAGTTTTCTGTGCACCTATACATTCGTCTTGAGCGTATATATGTATACACCTATCCGTATACGAAATACGATGTTAACCATTGTGCGACAGTTTCTCAGTTTGTGCAACAACCACATTTACACACACACAGTATGGATACTCTCCTGCATATATACCCCCAACATGGCAAACGCACTGGACGCTTCATCTAGCTTCCAGCATCTGTCCATTTCTGGCGGAAAAATCGATCAGGATACTTCAAGTCACTTTTGGTCACGACGCATACGTCCGGACTAAAGATCAGTGTCCGTTAAAAGATGATTCGACGGTATTGTATTCTGTAGGCTCAATCCGAAGTCAATACTCGAAATATTAGCTCTATGGATTTTTAGAGAAACGATCTCAGCAGTTTTGAACATTCTTTTAAAGTTTTTATCGGCTTGTTAGGGCGGAGAGGTACAGAAGCTACAGGAGAATAACGCGTGTGGCTTACTTTTGATCTTTCTCACATAGTTTTGAGTGATGAAAACTGAAAAAAGATGTGAACAATTACGAAAGATTCTTAACTTTGCAAATCTCGAACTTCGGAGTTGGTTGACAAACGTAAACCAGCAACTAAACTCGTAGCTATGTCAACGTGATTTAGAGAGAAGATCCGTTTTATCGTCATCAACACTTTCGATCATTCATTTAGTTGACGTTTCGTATAGTCACGAAGAGATTGACCCATTGAGAATCGAATTTTGGAGTAAAGTTTAATGAAACGCACCGGATTGCCAATAATCGAATAACGGAATAGACACCCGGATTCTATTTCAACGAATTTATTAGATATGAACTTTCGCGACAGTCTATGCACGGTCTGAATAAAGCGCAAATATTTCCTCTCGATAAATCAATAAGTAGATTAGTATTGAAGTGATGTCACAGTCGAACTACAAGGGGGGTACTACATGCGAGGAAGAACGATTGGATAAGTGATAAATGACTCGCTGATATTCGCACAACTGTTGTCCACTGCCATTGCCAGCAGCTGACTACCGTAACATATGGCCAGACAATATCATACACCCAAAAGGTTTATGAGAAGGGAAAAAGTTCCAGGATTTAATGGGGAGTGAAAGCTTAAGGTTTTATAATCGAAATCGTGCATATCGATTTCTGCAATCACCTACGATCTACCCATTGTCAAAATAATTCTGAAAAACTATCTGAAATATAATTCTACTGTACTAATTTCATCAACTAAAGATATATTGGCAGAAGACTGGAATACCGATGAATCAGTACCTACTCGGTTGAGGAACGAAATAAATTTACCGTTATAAATCACTACAGCGTTAACACCTCTCAGGTAAATATCGGGTGATTGTATAGAACGAGAAGTACAATGCATATTAATACAGGCCTCTATTGCTTCTATAGCCATACCTAAACGTACACGTATGAATTAACCGTTTGTCCCACGTTACGGAGAATCGGTTTCTTCTGAACTCGTAAATTTTTTACTTTGAAAATTCGGCTTAATATACGGATCATCGGTGTCAAAGATTCGCGATTTGAATTGCAATCATTTTGTTAAATTTTAATTCATAGGAACTAATCGCGAAGAATCGATCCTCGGTAGCGTATGCTCACGAACGTTTCATATGGTTAAAGTAGAGCCGAGTTTCAAACCGCATTGTGGTTTGTAGAGGTCAAGTCGATAGATCGGTGTAAAATTGTAGCTAACCACAGTGGACTGCGTATGAGACGATTGTCTTCGATTAATATCTCTAAGGACAGAACGCAGTTTCTTAATCGTATGGCGATACAGTATAAACGAGGCACTTAATCTCTGAAGACTTGCCGAGCTCGGGTTGTCAACGAAGTCATTATCTGAGACTTGAGGTGCATAAAGATTGCATTATTTCTGGATTTCGTGTAAAGAAAAGAGAGAAACTTTGACAAGTGAGATTGATAATATTTTTACTTTAGTGAACTTAGAGAGAAAAGAAATTCCTTAGATAGACCGCTGAGTATTTTCAAGTACCTAAGTAGACCGAGTGCAAAAAAAAGAAAGGAAAATTCCGAATATCTTATAACGAAGAAAATCAGGAACCGCGACGAAGGTTTTCGAATTTGAATAAAATGGTAATCGGTAGACCGGCTTACCATAATTGTAACTAAATTTAAAAACAAGTTGGTTAATGAATTCAAAATAATACGAAAATTTTTATTTTATTTAACAAATCGAAGATATGATGTATAACATCGATTCATCGTGATCGAATAGTTGAATACGTAGATTCTAAAAATATTTTTAATTCATTGGACCAGCCTAGGCTTCATTACCATATTCAAATTTAACCTCAGGTCGCGGCTAGTCATACAATTTCTTAGCAGCTGAGCTCGAAGATAAAAATTATTTACCACCTATGAGTTCGCCTGTCTATCTGCCTGTCTGTCTGTCTATCTGTCTGTCCGATTAGTCTAGGAATGCCTGCTTCAAAGTCATACCCACAATTCTTCTAGTGCACCGTTCTTTCATTATGCATGTATTCGCTGTACAATTTCGAGTAAACTAATAGTGCTGCAGAAAAGTAGAAAAATTTAACCCGCAGTCTTGGTAGGCGATAGAAATTTCGAAATCAGATCGATTGTTTCCCATACATCGTAGCTTCGAATTCTTCGATTTCATGCTAATTATTGTACGGAACTCGAGGATGTGTCGAATAATGATAAGGGAACCTGGTTTTCCATAAAGGTGTAGAAAAAGAAAATGAAAAAAGAATCAGATGATAATAGAATTGGAATTTTGTCTATTCCCGTAAACTTGCGTAAAACAATATATTCTGGTTTTTGAGAACCGGTCATTAAAAAAGGCTCGTAAAAAATGTCTCCACGTCTACGCGGATATCCCAGACTCCATTGAGGTCAAACCTTGACGAGGATACAGTTTAGCTATAACCAGGAAAAGATAATATCAGAGACACAGCTGAATGTCTCTGCAACGCTGGGCCACGTATAGTCGATTCATGCGTCGGATGAACCGAAGCTAAGGATTTTTTTTCTGCGGTAAAGTCATCGGAAAATAAAACCGAGAGTAGATTTATAAAAAGAATATCGAAAGCCAATGATTTTGCTTCCCTAAGTTCGAACGGAGTTTCATAATTCGCGAAATGACGCGATTTCTTTTCGTAAAACTTATCCGGAATGAACCATAGCCCCCGATTTTCGACTAGACCTCGAACGAATGATGCAGAGGTTCATTTAAACGCATCTGTGTTGGACGAAAGCTAGGAGAAAGGGAGATGATATGCACCTTCGTTAGGCAAATCTAGAACGCGCAAAATGCTATAGGGTTGCATTGTTTTACGTAATTACCGCCTGTCTCTAGGCTGCGATGAGATCAGACGCGATTTATGATCCCTAGAACTGTCGGAGCCAAACTACCCCTCTGCTAGAATGAGAAGTTGAATCTACCCCGTGCTTGAGACGAGAATTAAATCGTGCCTTGACGGATTAGAAGTTATCAGTGAAGCTTTTAAAATTCAATTTTATTTCCTAATTATTTTTATCGGAATTGTTGGTAAATTATTCATTTGAATCAGCGAGAGAATTGACTGCGATTTTTTTTTTCTCTGAATTGAATAACCAGGATTTGGAATTTTTTTTGTGAATTGGACGAAGTATATCAACTCCGTTCCGTGCCAAGTTCGTATGAGGGTGGCTGGAAAAAGAGAGAGAAAAAAAAAATGTAAATTATGAGAGATACGCGATTTGTACATTTGTAGGGAGAACACATAGAGGGATGCGTGAGTTCCTGCAGTTTCCCGAATAAATTAATACGAGCAAACGTGGGAGAATTAATTTCCGAATGATAAAAGGCGGTGAGAGTAAAATCGAGGGTGTGGAATTCTCGAACGGCCCATTCCCCCGTGGTACGGTAAAAAGAGAGAGATAAAAAGGGAAGGAAAAAAATTTAATAAATCACCAAAAATATTCGAAATACTTAAAATACCAGGGAAAAGATTGAGGAGGTTCATTCGACGCGGTGACAACGGTTGCTTGAAATTCTTCCCATCGACGATTAAATATCTAAAGTTCGATTCGAGAACGGGTCCAAAGGTTTCCCGGGCCTTTACGAACGATGAAACAAAGGGAAATGAAAAACCCGAAAAAATAAGAAAGAAAAAATTAATACCTACATCGGTAATGAAAAATCGAGGCACGATATGGAAATAAAAAATAATATCTTCATTTCAAACGAACTTCGATCGCTGCGAGAAATAATTCCTCCTCTGAGTATTCCTTTGAAATAATATTATAATTTATTGATTTCCATTTTTATTGATCATTGCAGCAGTAGTAGTGGTAGTAGTAGTAGTAGTAGTACAGGGTTGTACAGCGCCTCTAGGCAGAGTCAAGTCACGTACTACTCGTTGTATTTCTGTACTTAATTGTTTTTTTTTTTCCTCTTTTCACACAACTAGATATATAGCAGAAGTACTCAGAACTATAATAAGTTTACGATACCGTGGGAATTCGCTTTTCAGTCAGCTAGAAATTTAGTGAAAGTAACTCAAATCAATGAGCTTGGGGGTGTCGAAAATTTGATCGTACTTTTTCATACCGTACAGGCACCGGGTCAAATCTTTCCCAAAATTCAATACCAGCACATATAATAAATTTTTCGAGTCCGAGAAATTTATGAAAATGGTTCAAATCGTTAGTGTAAAATTCCGACTCGTTTTTTTAATGGAAATGAATTCAATCAACGAGCTTTTGGGGTGTCAAAAATTTGATCGAACTTTTTCACATTGTTTAGATACCGGATCAAATCTTTCCCAAAATTTAACACCGGCACATTGGTACAGTGCCGTTTAACGTATCGGGGAATATTTCCGTGCGGTAAGATCGTCGAAGAATGCGCGTTGTCCGACCCCAAAGTTTCGTTTTATTTGCTCAATTCAGCCTGGAAAGTGAGTTCATGGAAATATAATGCGTCGAATAGGCACCGTGCTGAATGGGGTTCGATATTGGTTGACCCTCCAGTACAATGGTCCACCATGGGCGGTCCCCTAGAGTCTCGACTCGAGGCCTAAGTTGTGGCCATGGGAACCCATGAAATGGAATCAAACACTTACAATGGTTATAATGCGCTTTAAAACTGCCTTTACCTGTACAGTTCCTCGTAAAATGTACTCAATTTGAAATGAAAATTTTCAAATCTCTCGCACGTTGTATAATCCACCTTACTTATCGAATAAAAAACCGATTGCAGTAGCTACGAAATACTTTTGTCCACTATTAAGTCGATAATTTATATGAAAGGTCAGTCAGTCGTATATTACGAATAGATTTGCACAATATACCCCGAAAAGAAAATAGGAAAGTAGGAATTGAACGAGTCATTTGTATGCGTCGTATGTTATATAAAATAATGAACTAATTCAATTAATAGAAGCTAATGATTTTCACATTTTTTATTAGTTTGATAAAGAATTTTGATTCAGCTTCTGGAATGCCTGGAACGTTGTATACGTGAACCTGTATAATCGCAAGCATTTGTAGTAGCTACGATGAATTTTAATCCATCAGAGTTTGCTGGCTTTTAAATTTCGATCAATAATTATGACGCAGAGATAATAATTGACTCTATTTACACGAGAGTCGTTGCAACAAATGCGTCGATGTAGTACGTATCGATCCTTTAAACTTTTTCAATGTCCATTGAACGGATTTATAAAATCGGGACACTCCAGACTGAGAGGAAACGTATCGCTCTCATCACCGTATTTATTCACATTCTTGACGTTCTATACGGACAAAATTATTCACAACGTTTCGAGGAAATATACTTGGTTTATTTTCACGCTAGAGAGAAGAGTAAGTCTATAAATCATGAAGGCAGGTACTTGGAAACGATACATTATCACATATCGCGGGTAAAATCTAGACGAGGAGATGAAGGGTCTTGAAAAATGTCACGTGTAGTTATAACAAGGTTGGGAATTCTTAAGTTTCACCCCAGAAATGCATCGATGCATACGAATTAATTAATCACAGATGCAAGCAGCGAAAAGGAAAGAATTACTGGAATTTTACCCAAACTTTTTCCGCCCAATAGTAAAGAGAAGCCGAATTAATAATTTCAGAGGTCTGGGAATTCAACCGCATTCAATTTTCAAGGAAGCTCGAATGAGGTTGAATTCCCCCGGCTTGACCCGTTCGGAAATGTCCTGTACCCTCGGATGAGAATCTACTACAAAACTATCCATGTCCGAGCTAATTTATATTCGTGCATATAAGCGTATGACCTCCGTACCTACGATTAAGGAATTATTGTATAACATCGTGGCGAAAATTTTGTTAGAAAAGAAGCTACACACCTTCGTTTCTATTCTGGTCTATCGGATTTTCGGGTACCCGAAAGTCTGATGGAACTAATTGGAGAAATATATTGAATCGAGTGAGTTGGAATGAAGTAAACTTTGTGAATTTTATTCCGTTGGAAGGAATTAAAACAGAGGAAAATAGGTCCTACATTGTTTGGCCTAGAAAATGATGGTATAACGTCATTTACCCCCGAGGTTGAAAACAGCGAGAATATCCCCTAAGACTCTTGGTGGAATTCCAATTCGCGAAAATATTCGCGACCTTAGTAGGTATGTATCTAGAATGGAGTAAAACGGTGATATTTCATCAGTTGACCCGAAAATATGGACCATAAACTATTCCACCTAGTCCGTGACCTAGAATAACGTGACAAATTTTATAGCGAAAATCTATACAGGGCGAAGTTTGATCACCAAGTCTAGAAAATATTTTCCGAATCTCTCCTAGCCCCAGAATGTAAAGCAGCGTACGCGATTTCGCGTTTCGATATCCTCTTTCAGAAAAAAAAAAAAAAAACATAGGTTTCCCAATAAACGTGATGCATGGTCGAAAGATGGACCCCAACGATTGACAAAGGCATATTTCTGAATTGCTCGACGGAAGATTTCTTCCAGCTTTTAATTGAAATCTAAAAACTTACGGAACCCACGAAATGTTATAAGTTTTATTTGAAATTAGGAAACCGGACTGAACTTCTTTCAGCTTACAGATATGCTATGAAATGTAGAAAATTGCTACGAGTCAAGAATTTTCTTCGTCCACTGTACGTTCGATGAATCGCACCGATCCAGTTTCGCAGAGTTTACCCAATAAGTATATCATTTCGATAGGTAGGTATGCTGGTTAATCGATACGTTGAAAAAGGAACGAATGGTTGTATGGATGAAAGAACGGACTTTGAATGGCACGGTATTGTCGGTGGGTAGACAGCCGATACAATGATATCCAGAACCAATTAAAAGTGAAACTGTACGAGTAGAGTTATTCTTAGCCAATTCATTCGCGTATATCCATACATATACGAATTTTTACCACAAAGGTGCCTTTTCTCCCGACATAATCCTTTCTGTTTTATTACGTTCGCTTTCGTCTGCCTGATCGGTAAAATTTCCGACTAAGAACATACAATACATCGTTACGAAATATTTTCGCGAATCGAACCAGAACCTTTGCAGAATTTATAATGGAAATAACAAAACGCGATGAAAACTGGCAGAGAATACCGTACCAATAACATAAAGTGCAGCTAGGTGCCATACGACGTTTTATATATTACATATATTAACCTATTTACTGGATTTATGCACTTTTCGCGAAGTATAAGTACCCGGATTCAAATTTATTCCCATTCGTTAGTTCTGGACCGTAAAATTTTATATTTTCTTTTATATACAGGAAAAAGAGAAAGAGGGATGGTAGAGAGGGATTGAGAGTAGTTTAGACGGAGACAATAGACTCGACCCAATTCTTGGAGCCCTAGTGATGTAGGAATACATCCCCCATGAGACGCGGAGAGAAATATCCTAGCGTAGCCAAGTTGCGTGGAAAACGCATATTTGCTGCTCAAAACAAGATAGAAATAGATCCACTTGGTCCCGGTAGATTAAAAAATAACTAGACTTGCCTTGGCCAGATCTATATATGGGCTGTCAGTGTATGTGGTACGCATCTATTCCATTCAGAATTCAAACCGTCTCTCAAAATTTAGAGTAGAGTATAGGAGACAAAATTCCCACATTTCCCTATATTTCATCATTTCGTTTCACGGTCGTTTCCTCGGATTCGTTTCTATCGATGATTAGAATGATTCATTAACAGTGAAAACTGCAAATCTTTCAAGATTCCCAAAAATTAGCGAAACTGAAGTACAAAAATCGGTTCCTCTTATTAAAATGAATTGGAATTCATAAAAATGCATCTAAATTTTTACCCTTAATCAGGAATATGGATAGCGGAAATTTTGTAGTTCCGATCGAAGACGTGTTTCTTCTTCTAAGGATCGCGGAGTACACATTGCACTCGATCTTTACCATCTGATGATAAAAACGACACAGCCGATCGGGAGTGAAAGCGAATAGTAACGACCAGTAGCAAGATCTTGGAAAATGTTCATTACTTCTATCAGTTAACTAGACTGGTTCAAAGTTTTTCGCAGTAAAAATCATGCCACCCTCAATCCTACTCCAAAAAATAAAAAGACTAAGATTTTCAGCGATTTCAGCGATAGGTCAAATCGTTAGTGCAAATTTCAATTCATCGTTCTCGTCGATCTAGCTTTGGTTATTATCCCAAGTTATGAACATATAGGCTCCTACTATTTACTATACGTAGGCAAATTACTCGTACACATCTAGACATATCCGTACATATAAACATTCACGGCATTATACGATATGAAAAAATTGTTTATCACCTCGCAATTACGACCGAATAGACATGGGTAGATATAGGCATCGGACTTACCTAATTGATCAGCCAGAGACGATCGAATGATTTTTCATTCGAGGCAGACTCCTGTGTCATGAATATGAAGAGAACTGCACAACGACTGCACTTTGGATAAAATTATGAATTATATCTTATAGTATAAATTTTACACGATTCAGGTTAAACGGTGATAAATTTATCGAGTATTTATTTCATTGTCTGGAGAACTGACATGGAACCTGTTTATCCGCTGGCCTTCGATAGCCTCCGATAATAGGTAGATCTTTACTTTTCCGTTTCCAGCTCTCAGACCGCACCGATCTAACGCGTTATAAAAATACGCGGAATTCTTTAAACGCGAACTGTTATCATCCTCACATAAATGATTAATTTCAATTAGTTAAAACCCGGTAGACATAGCTGCAGTATATCGCAAGTTACTTGATAAAACACTGGGATCTCTTCCGCACTTTCCAAGAGTTTAAAGAGCGAAGGTAGAGTATATCGTACACGCGATTAATTCATTCCGGAATAAAGTAGACGAAAATTATTAAGTATAGTACGAAATTGATTCGAAATAGATGTTATAGTTTATCGCTTGCGATAGTCTGTCTTCTTTTTTTTTTTGCTATTTGGGTAATATTCAAATTTTATTATCTAGCTGCGATCGAAACGGAGCGTGTTTTTCGTTTTTTTTTTGTTCTCCCTTTTTTTTTCTGTTTTTGTTTTTTTGGCTAATGCACGTGGTAATTCGGTGTTACTTCGAAAACGCAGAGCGTAACACGACCTCGCCGGTGGCCGCAGCGGAACTGAGAACAAACGGCTCGGCGCGGCGTTCGGTTCTCCAGTCCGAGGCTGACATGCGATCCACGCGCTCCCGGTGTATCATATGGAAACTACGTTAATATAATCTTAATCAGGATTGAAACAGGTATTTTGTCCTCAACCCTTCTTCCGACCTCTCGTCATTTACGATCGGTAAAAATTCCGATATTCCGGAACGAATATCGAAGATTAGTTGAAGAGCAATTTCCGCGAATTAATTAGGAGTGACGAACCAACGCTGATATGTTTTCACATAAACCCACGCGTGCATTCGTCTCAATTTTTATCCCGTTCCTCGTTTTTTTTTTTCATTCCAGTTTAGTTGGAGGGTATTAATTAAGGGTATATGAAACGGCGCAGGGATGAAATAATTAGACTCTCCTTCCCAGTTCCTTTACTCCGAAATTTTATCTGGAAAACTCTGATTATCGGAATTCAGAGTATCTTGGAGAAATTTTTAGACATTCAAAAAAAAATCACTCCGGAAAATTACGATAGCGAATGTATCGTTGTAACAAAAATTCGGGAAATAAATACTCTTGATTCTTACAGAAAAATTACAATTTATCGTACTTCAAATACTTGTATTCGTATTTCTGTATCTGACAACTTATACACAGGAGTCTGGTGTAATTGATACTACAGGTAAACTGCAGGTGACAGCAAACAGAAACATACAGCAGAGTTCTAAGAGTGATAGAATATCTTATGTCTCTCCGTGCAGTTGATTTAAATCAACGCAGTAAATTTCTTGATCCAATCATTTCTATCGATTCATTTGAACTCGTGATTTTCGCAAAAATTCACAACTCGGAAAGTTGAAGTACAGGCATGGTCCATACGGGCTCGAAATTTCCCTCTTTCGATATGAAACGTTTCGTGAAAATTTTGTCGCAATCGGTTATATCGATCTCCAGGAAACAGAATATCCATCGCGAATTGATCCTTGAGAAAATTTATCTAAAGCAACGCAAATCTCGTTTGAATCGTTTATTCTACGAATTTGAAAGCCGCTGTGATCTCAAATACAGAGAAAAGTCTTCGTTTCTGTATTATACATATATTCGCCACAAACTTTCTGCGAATAACTAAAACGAAGAAGTTGAGCTGGAATGCCCCGTATACACTGTAATTTCGCTTCAACGTTTTTGCATTGAGTGGGATGCGGCTAATTTATACACTTCGATGGTCGACACCTACATTTTGGCCTTCATCTTGTGAAAACAGTTGAAAAAATTATTTTCTATATTCAAGTAGCTGTATAGGTATAACGTTTTTCTAGTCTTTCAGAATCTGATTGAGAGTCTAAAGACAGACGCGTTTCTACTCGCCTATGATTTTTCTCAGGTCTGATTGACGTGCGTAAAATATACGAAACGAATTGCAATTTCTAGGCCGGCGATCGTGGAATGATAAATGGCAGAAATCGATCTTATGTCATCGACGCGATCCGCGAAGCTTCAGAATCGAGTGATATTTGAAAGTGATATGTTTGCATGCCGAACAGCCAGGCCAGTGATGAATTAATGATTTATGATAATCACGCGATTCTGTATCTTGCCGTACAGTTTTTCAAAAATTTTTATAAACCGTTATTCTTATTCGCGTGGGCTGCCCAAGGCAGATTCAAGAATTCCTCAACTCACTGCTTCCAAATGTGATCTTCGCAGGAATTTGTTATATTAATAATCACCACGTCCTGTTTTAAATTATTACATATTTCAGGAACTATACGTGGCCTTACATATGTTTCGTGTTTTAATTTCAATTTCATTTTTTTTCTCTCCTCTCCTCATTTTTCATGCTTCGCTTCGCGGCTTCACACCAAGATTAAGTACTCCAAGAATATCAAAACACTTCGTTGGAAGTTCAGACTCTATACCTATACCACAAAAAGCCGCTTTCCGTTACCACTATATTCGTATACGTTGAAACGGGCTGAACCCATATTATATAGAACGGAGAACTAAGAATCCGTAATAACAAATATAAATTATTCTCCGATCAGGCAGCTGATCTACACTTTTGATATAAAGGCCGTAAAGTGAATCAAGCCAAAGAATCATGGAACTGAAAGTCCTCTCATTAAGATCTACGCTTGCATTCGTTTTTCTTGATCCACCTATTAGACGAATTGACTCCAAATCGCGTAGACTTTCGAGCTAGAATAATACCAATCGTGTCAGAGTTGACACAAGTGTCAAAATTATTGATTATCCGAAGTGAATATTTCTATAATCGTAAGAAAAAAGTATAATTGAAAAAAGAGCAAGGGATCGATCAAGAGACAAGTGGACCACGTGGAGAAACTTAGTAATGAGCTCAGCTGGAGACCAAAGACCACGTGAGTACGACTTAAGACGCCGCGAATACCGCAAGGGAAAGTTATTGACATTCGCGCAATGCGCGATAGTATGTGTATAATATAATAATGAGATTCGTATTTGGAGGCTGTAAGCCACCGCAAACACATGTGAAACATAAAATGTGTACCTACATGTGTTACGCGAATGACTAATGTATAAGGACTCCATTAATTTGTACAATTGAACGTATACTAACACAAAGTACCAGCTACTGTGGTATGATAGGTATAAACGTGGTCTACAGGCTAACTCAAAAGAAATCGACCAGTTTGGCGTAGATTCCTCATTCGTAGATTTTTCTACCGATGAAATTTCTCCCGAACATTTTTTGGGGACTCATTTTTCAACCCTCTTTGAACAAATCTTCTGCATTTCTTACCTGCCAAATGAAAACTCAATACTTATGGTTTATAATGAAAATGAGATCGCTGTAATTTCTTCGTTTCATTTCAGGTTCGAAAATAGCCATTCATGTTTGAGCTATACCTCCTAGATAAACGGTACACTACGTTAAGGTTATTGTACAGATTATTGACTGGTTTTACACCGCTTGGATCGTGGAAGGATCAAAATTAATAACCTATTTCGTTCGTAATAACAAGTTAATGAAACTTGAACGAGTTGTAGAACAAGCCTTGGCCTCAACTTTACGCTATATCTTCTTATCTCAACTCTCTGAAATTGACTGTGGTTTATAATTAACTGAGACTGCTAACGTTTGATTTATTGATTAGACTTGAGATTGTTATACTTATCGCTGCTGATGGTTTCGACAATCTAATTATGGAGGTAACAGCCTTAGTATGATAATGAGCTGAGGGGGCTTATAACTTTGGAATTCTGAATTTAACACGCGGCTTATGTTAGCGTGCTGTTGAAGAAGAATCTTTATTGTTAGAACCGTAGAATCTTGTCAGCTGCATCGCGGTTAGCTTGTGAGAGAACAGAAGTAGTACATCACGACGAAAGACCTGGTGAGACACAGATTAACGAACTCGTTACGAGTCGAATAAAAAGACTCGCGTTACCGCGGCGAACGTTGAGGATCAAAGGGAGGTCAGTTGATCGACGAAAAATCGTGTTCGCAAGTGTGAGACTTGGCTGAGGAGAAATTCGCGAATAAATTTTATCACTGCATAATGACAGAGAGCCTAAAAAGTAAAAGAAATGTTTCAGACTCGGCGGGGTCTCTCGCGGGGGAAACTTAAATAGCGTAGAAAACGGCGTGGAGCAGGTAGAGGAGTTTGGGGGTGAAAAAGATGGCAAATTAGAGCGTATAAAGAGATTCTGAAATTTTTAACTCCCAAGTTCTTAAAAAAGCTTCAAGTCGGGGAAAAAGCTTGCGAATTCTTTGTGCCCCGGAGTTAACGTTTTCGAGGGTAAACCCGGGAGGAAACCAAAGAGGGCTGGAGAAAACTGCTTTGTAAACGTTTGCAATCCTAGTATTTGTATATATGTATGTATGCTGCAGAGAACGCGTAACCTGTACTGTAGCAAAAGAACACGTACCTGCGCAAACAGCTTCATACATATATACGAATAAACAGAGGTAAGTCGAGGTTGAGTTAGTCTTGGAGTTCTCAGGGTCGTCAGGGGCCACTGACCCCCGCGGCAGCTAAAAACGCAGTCGAAAAATCTCCTCGGATCTCGTCACCCGTGACATTTCACCCTTTTCTGGCTCTCGTTAATCTCTCGGCCTCTTGAGGATCGTCGACGTATTCGAGGACTCACTTCCGACTCTTCGAGAATCTACTTGATATTTAGTCTCGACATCAGTCAGTGTGTACTGCGTTTATAATAGGTACTCTCTCTCCGCCATAAGCGTGGATGAAGAAAACTTCGTAATGGATAAAATGGAATGAGAAATGTGTCTTGTACATATACGTGACTGTAACACGGCGTATAAATCTCGAATGACATTATGTGTTACATAAGTTCCGTTCACTCAGAGTACAATCATATCTATTTGAATATGAAACCACAGGGAGAAAGAGAGAATTTATTTGCGACAAGTGAATTTTTACCCTTCATACAAATGAGAAAAAACGTTCGGAACAATGAGACATAATTTATTTACTTAGATACATTATCGCGGAACATAGGACAAGTAATAAATTCTACCTGACAAAAAGTATACAAGAGGGAAAACAGGGGCTGGATTCCGTATGGAAAACCATTACCTCAGATGATCGTGGACTGCATAGTTCATCGAGACCTGTTGACATCTACCCGTCAAATTTCCAAGGACTCTGAACGTTATGGAAGTCTTGATATCGATGTAGCCGGATGGAATTTCAATACCCTTCGGCTTACCACGCTATACATACAGAGTCCTCTTTTTTTTGTTAAGAAAAGATGCTCATAAAGTCAGGGAGGTGTGAAGATGACGTCGCAGACGACATTTTATCAGACTCGTAAAAATAAATATTCTTGAATAAGGCCTCTTCTTTTCTCATGGCTCGACACTGCAACCTTTTCGTTCAATGCCCGTACACATATGAGAGAAACGGAGATACTGATCGTAACACGTGTGCCATTTGATGACGCACATGTAAAACCATAACAATTACTCAAAAGATCTTTGAACATCGCTTCAAATGCTTTAAACAGCATTAACAATTCATTGATTATTATCCTTATCCCACATTTGATGGCAGTCTGAAATTTTTTGATCCTGAGGCGGACGAACGTTCATTTATCGTACCAGAGCTGTAAGTCGTTATCCTTTTATAAAAAAGGAATGCGATTAGATATGGTGAGATTCGAACTGTTCGAAACTGACCAGTTTGCAAGAAATGTGAAAAGAAATAACGAGAAAGAGCTGATCTTGGCCAACGTCGTGGTCACTTTTCTAGGAAGCTAGAGGATCCTGCCTCTGAAGATGCAAACAACGTGTCTCCCCGTGCTACAGCTCGGAGTATAAACCTTTCTTCTTCGTTATTTCTTTCCGCATAAAGTCTATATTTGCAGAGGCAAACGTTCATCGTGTCGTGTCTCACGTAGGTTGAACAATGCGGTTGTTTATACCCTGTGTTTGTTACGCTTCATTCTTAGTTCTTGGTTTGGTAGTGGGAAAAGTTTAACCCGATGAATGCGCCGTTCTACCGATAGTCTTCGGTTGAATCTACTCCGTTTATATTCTGCTCCTGTCTTTTCTTTCGAAATCCAAGAATTTTAGAAACAGAATTCCAGAAACGAGGACCCGGTGTTTCATTATTTCCACAGTTTAGTATACCCGTTTCTCGAATACCTACCCACCCCTCGTGCATACATGTAAAAGCTTATGCGTTTGCCTCGAAGACACTCGACGTATACCCCCACGTGATTATCATTCAGAAATATGGAATGAACACGATCTTCAAAAGGGTTGGAAGATTGGTTTGAATAATTTATACAATCTTGAAGACCGCCGGACACCCGCTGGCGAGGAGATTCGTGTTACTGCAGAATTAAACGCCTTCTATACGATCTCTCCTTTCCTCGTACCAAGATCCTGCGCCTATTTCAACGCTTGTATCACAAGCCTTCTTATATCGAGGACAAAGACTCACCGGGGTTATATATCTTGGAATTATCTTAAATAACGCCAAGACACTTTGTCGATATACGAGAAAATTATTCGGGCAAAATTTTTGCTCGAGTAAAGAAACACGAATGATCCTACGGCGATGTCGGAAGCAGTTTAACTCGGAAGATGAATGAGTGATTGATTGAACGGCCCATCCATTTAAATCGACGTACATCCCTTTGATCGAGAATTATTGGTTTATATTATCAGCTATTCATTCAGTTAGGTATTCTAGAATTATCTCTAGACTCACATAGGATTGAATTCTAAAACTTCGCGGTGAATGATTTGAAGTGAAATTTAATTTCGAGGTAAAAAGTCCTCCAAGCTTTCCAAGTATAGACTCCTTCGTGACGAAAAGGTGGTTTTCATATTTTAAGAGACACGTGTGTTCAATGAATCATCGTCAAACTATGTGCTTCGAAAGATCAGGCAAGTCGCACGAACGCCCGAGCTGTGTAATAATAATGTACATACAGATAATAACGACTGGTATAAATTACATCTGCGTGTATAGGATGTGTATAATCTATATGTTTTCACCCATATTGACAGACATAGTCGGGCACATTTGCGCACTGTAAACAATCGGTCAAATGTTTAGAATTTACATCTGAAGGCATTTTTTTGCGATCATTCAAACATTCGCCAAATACAAATATTATGCTTCCAATTTTTTATCAACTTTCCATGGTCACGTCCCATTTAGGTGTTCAAATTTACATAGTGCGCCGATATCGACACATGGGACTTATCCCACGATTCCACTACGTTAGAAGTTATAAATATAGTGCCGATGAGTTAACTGGATGATATTTTTTGGATTAACAATTAAAAATCGTGAGTTCTGGATGTGAACATCGTCAGGAAGAGTTTAGATTTATCGAGAGAGTGTCATAGCTGCGTGGCAGCAAATATCGCGTCCAAAATCAAGAACGGTTGAAAAAACTGACTAAGAAGTAAAAAAAGGTGTAAAAAAAAAATGTGATAAAAATGTAAATAAGATCACCCTTAACACGATCGCTGTAGAAGTGTGTCAAGCGATCCACCCTCTCTGCGGCCGCATCCTGCTCGTCCAAGAGACAGACTTCGTCATGAATAATGGAGGCAAGGAACACGGAGACGCACTCGTGCACCTAAGAGTATGTATAATATGTACACAAACATATATGCACACGGTGTGTAGGTATAAGCATATCCAAACATACTTATATGTTACACGTGGGTGAAGGTATAGATGCGTGGAAGAGTCTTGGTCCCCGGGGTACCATTCGGGAAACCGATTTACTCAATCTTTCTGAACGACCGGAAGTCTGTGCTTGGTTTTACTGGTTTAACGTCATTTCCTCGGTACTCGGTAGATCAGCTCACCTTATTTCATTTGAAAATCTCATTTGACGCCAGAGTCTCTCGGGGGAATGGAAATACGCGATGTTCAAACTTTGTTCCACTTTCGCGGCTGCATCTTTCAGAATAAAGAAACACATACTTCTATGTACATATATATTCCCGAAATAACCCGTGTTTTACACATGCCAGGCAAAAGTCTACATATTGGTCGTTAATTTTCTTCCACAATCAACGACTTTCAATCTGGATAAGCTAATTGCTTCGTCTTAAACACTCGTATCGCAATTTCTAGTTTTACTGCAAGCAGGATCGTTACATCATCGCGAGATAATATGATTCTTGGTCCTGGGGAAAGTAGGAATTGTTCTTTTGACGACTGGGGTTATATGGGCGCATATTATATCCAGGTAGGTGTATCAGGGCCTAGACTAGGTAAAAGCACACGAAAAAGTAACAGAAGCCGGACTCTTGCATCGGACAGAATTATTCGAAGCACGTAGGTTCGTTTTATGTGAACTCATGACTTTGGCAGTCGTAGTAAAGAAGGTCTTGATTCATCTCTCAAGTCCCTAGTCTGACGGGTTGAACATAAAAATAAATTGACGGTGAATTGCATCGGGCAATGGAATTACGGCGATTAGTTGATCAGTTCTTTATCCCTATTTTCTTTCATATTTTCGAATTATAGATACTGACCCTTCGGAACGTTTTTAACGCCACTCTACTGTCAAGTGCAGAGAAATAGAAAAGGACGTCCGCGAAGACACATACTTATATCATTTTTGAATAGCTACAGCCCTTTTAGTCTGCTGAATGCAGATAATCTTCTCATATTTCCCGTTAGCGAGGCGTAGGGATAGCCACAGATTAATTGAAAGGCTGAACGCGTCAGAATTCAATATATTCGCAATAAGATTACGTGCCATTCTCCGCGATGCTTCCTGTTACTAAACATCACGCTACGACTGGTACAAAACGTGAGGGAAAATAAAATGGGGAAAAAATGTCATGTGACACTGATCGTGAAGAGCAGTAGGATAGTATCGGTAAGAAACGATCGGATGAATGTAACCCTTTGTAGCTATTAGGTACGTAAAAAATTGGCAGATCATTCGAGCAAGAAATTGTAGAATTCGTACTTGTGAAAGCAGACTGTATTCTATTCAGAGTAATCAGAGTTCAAATCATTTGAATAATTGTTTGGAAAAAGATTAACATGTGAGTATTGCGATGTTTAATTAATGACTGAAACCTCGACTGACTTCGCGTCTGAAGTCTTCGTATATCAAAAGAAGCAATGTGTATAGGGACTTGATTCACTCCCGCAGCTCTGACAAGTTCTCAACAAGATTCGCAGATATCTTGGTATCAGAAGCTAACAGATAGTACACAAAGAACTTAGTATAACTTATTTAAATATTGATTAACATTTTGATCAAATGATTAAGGTTGAAAAGATATATTTATGAGTTTGTTCAGCTGTGATCTTTGTTCCTGTCGCGAGACGGTGATCCCCTATGAGATCTAGCAAGCGAACGGGAAATCCCCCTTTGGTTGTTCGTAGATTCACTGATCATGTCTACTGTAGCCTGTGTGTGTACACAAGTCTCGTCTTACCTAGACTATCGAATTTCGAACCTGGCCATCCCCGTTGACCGTATATGATAAAGGCTATCGTGGGACGCGTGTCATCTGGTGGTCTGCTTCTCTGGTTTTCCTAGGACCTAGGGTAAGGTCAACTGAAAGATCTTTACTTTTTGTGGTAGGATCAGACCAAGGAAGTTTTGAAGCAATTTTTGAGCCAACCCAAGGTTCTCCGGGATCTGCGATAGAGAAATAATCTCTAGGAGAATAGGAGTGTATACTTCGTTCGAAAAATAGAGAATTTTTTTAAAAATGAGTCATACTATATTCCCTATTTTTGTGGTAGGATCAGACCAAAGAAGTTTTGAAGCAATTTTTGAGCCAACCTAAGGTTCTCTGTGATATGCGATAGAGAAATAATCTCTAGGAGAATAGGAGTGTATACTTCGTTCGAAAAATAGAGAATTTTTCGAAAAATGAGTCATACTATATTTCCACACACTCAACTTTACTGCCTCGTAAAATTTATCACTCTGTTCTCGCATTCCTCTCGCTGGCTACATTTCTACAGTATCGCCTGAGTGATTGAAGGATCGATAATTACAACCCATTCGATAGCAGTCTGTATAATTACTCGATGGGATTGGACAGAACCATTTACGTTAGAGAATTAGTTTGAAACTTCACGTGTATAATAATGCCATTTATGAGCTCATGCATTCAGCCGCACATTATTTTGCGCCAATCATTATTGAATCACTGAGAGAATATCAAGGACACTGTCAGACTTCTGTATTGACCATCGAACCCCGCGAGACTTTTTACTGGAGCGTTATGCACCGGTCATTTACGAAATAACCTAAGACCTCTCTTGTTAAACTCTCATTCCTTGGACAAAATATATTCCATAGATTTCAATAATGATGTTAGAATTGAATTTGTTACTACGATTAACAACGGTTAATAGATGACTAATCTCGAATGCCGATTGATTCAGCTTAACAGAAAACTCATTATTGTGCATTATAACCCATGGGAGGATTTTGACTTTAAAACAACTGTCCAGTATAGTTCACGCCACGATATAGCTGAAGCATTACAGAAATTAATGTACGAAAAGATTCATATTTGAACACGTTCATTCAACGGTGTACTTCGCCTAATGAGGCTTCGTCGCGCAAGAATCAAAGCTCGTTTAAACCTCGACTGTAATTACAAAACATAGACTTTCGGCAAAATTAATCGAAAAACAGTTCTGTCATGTGCAAAACCGTTTCTAGTCTGATTTTGTCTGGTCAGCATGAAATATTGGTTATACTGGACGAGCACCAAATTTCTTGGAATTGGTGTATGAGATGCGATGGCTCAACAATCCGGACTTTTACCTGACTATACTTCAAGAAACTGGTGAACAGGGTTAAAGAAAAGTTATTTTTTTTTAGACACATTTACCCTTCGGAAATACCTCTTTTTAAGGTGTATGCCTACCCCCTTGAGTATGTAAACCAGCATGCATCCGAGTCCCACACTCGAAATTCGACACTCGAAGCGAAGCCTGTCGTCGTATAAGGCACGACAAAAATCACCGCGTCTACCAGCCACCCTAATCGTCATCAAGTGGATACCGCAGGACGGTGAAAAAAAGTTGGACTCACATAGGTGTCTGATATCTCGAGATTGTCCGACCAGAATTATGAGTCAACCCATTCAGCTGAACCGTGTTCCCCATAATCCTGCTTGCACTGCACTTTACCCTGCACAGATTTCTTTCACGAGTATAGAAGTCCGGCTCGATCAGTTTTCTACCTTTTTTCTCCATTGCTTTAAAATTCTCAGGACAAATCTGTTCATGAATTTTCTCATACCTAACTACCTGTGCTCGTATGTATTTTCGTAGTGTAAACCTGATTGAAGACTTGTCCGATTCGAGCCGATAGAATCAACCTAATCGAGTGTACATGCAAAAAAAGGCTTGGTATCGGACCTCGGTAACAGTCATGAGAAAAACTTGATCCAGGTCCTTTATCTTTGAGGTAGGAAAAGCATTGTAGCGAGAGATCCGAATCCAGTTGCTTGTATCTCTATACCTATACCTGTACTTCAGTCGAAAGTTTTGCTGTTTCTTCGGAGATGAGATGGTGTTGGTCGAGTAGCCGATTCGGGACAGTATGCTAGCTTCTCGACTCAGGGCACTCGTCTTTTTGTCTGACTGCCTGCTTGCTCGCCTGCGAGCCTGCCCCGTCGTTTAATGCTGAATCAGCTGACAAGCAATCGTTTGCGGACCACCTAGACTCTGGAGTCTGAGACGTGGATGTTGTCAGGCAATGCTTTAGGGTTATACAAAGCGAAAACCGATTCGAACCGACACGAGTAAATTTGAAGTGAAATATATTTTATAGTAGAAAATACTTGGGAAATACTTGGGAAACGGGAACGATGGAGTATAATGCAAAAGCACTCGTTCAATATGTGTAGAATTGCACAGAGAGGAACGGTGCAGATAAAATGCTACACTGCATGCATAGGTAACATCATTTACCAGCTTATGCTAGTGGAAGATATTTCTTCTAGTTTGTCGTAAGCCACAATGCAACGAGAATGAAATCCATAAAACTGGAGTCTTACAGCAGATTGCTCCTTCCCGAGAGTTGCATTCGTTTATGTAATTAACTTTTGGGGTAGGTATTCAGACTTCGGTGAAAAGGTGATTCCACCGAGCTGTTCTTTCCTATGGGTATATGAACCGTGCGATGTCTATAGAAATATTGTCGTCAAGTGATAAATTATATTCCACGACTCAGCAGACGTGCCGGTGGATCTCGCACAATGCAGTAAAGAGGACCACAGGTAGACGGAATGCAATTAAAATACAGTATAGACAAAAATGCTTTGGTATATAGGTATGCACGATTTAGTACGAAACTGCCGACGGATATTGCGAACTTTTCACAGTCGTTAATGATGTCGCCTTTCCAAATAACGCAGGATGCTGTAAATGCACCAAAGGTGAAGTCTTCGTTCACGTTTACGGTATCTTGAATTCTTATGCATTAAATGTTTTCACAAGTACATGCCAACCGTTCAGACGAATCTCCGGAAGATGCAAGTACGAAGTATTTCAATAGTGAGACTATTTCTTACGCCGATTTAATATGAAATCAAATTGCATGAAGCTATACACGTTCCTTACATTCATGACTTATGTCTACGGATTTCGAGCCTCGATCTTCGCATCAGATATTTCGATGAAAATAATGCCATGATACGTTTTGTCATGAACATATCTTAGCAAAACAACCATATAGTAGTATACAAGACTAAACTTCTCCGGATACAATACGACCCATGAAGCATACATACGTGGGATGGGGCAGATGGATTGACAATGAGACAGTTAATATTTCACCGAGACACGATGTTTCACCAGAACTACACTAAGGCAGCATTCACGATTAGATTAATAAATACAGATACGCGTCTCATAGTTTTGTACGTGTATTTTCAACCGCCATAGACACCATATCCTCAGATTACTTCCTTGTCGCCTTATGATTCGTATATTAGAATTTTCGGGCAAATTCCTGGCCTGGGGGAAATGTTTCTCATGGCCGCACAAAAATTCCTAATAATTTGTCTCACTTTTGGAACTTCGTTATGAGAAATTTCTGAACAATTATCAGAAACATTTGAGAAGCTCTGAAACAAAGTTCAATCTATCTTCTGTGTAGTGTCGTCATTTTTATTTTCATTATTTGAGGCAATCAGTTATTTCGGATTGCAGGTGTCACCGTGGATGTAGACGAAACGGGTGATGTATCAGATGTAGTTGTTTTAGGACTCAGAGTGTGTTAATGCAGCAAGCTAATTAGATTCTGTATTCTCAATTCGCACCACTGGACAATAGTCTTTGAAGTAGGTATATTTTCACCACAGGATTACATTCATAACGCAGGCAACCGCTACGAGTTCAAAGTACCAAAATAAAGTAGAGACAGCGTTATGCCTTAAGGCTCAATTAAATGAGCTCGCATTTCCCACAGAGAGAATCTCACGCCCCAGAGTTTTCATACTACCTACATTCACTCGCACTCGAAACATATTTAATTTACCTCAGGATCACATTTTTCGTGTAGGAATCTAGCGATATGTAATTCACTCGCTATTCCAGAGTCCTAACACAGACTTAAAGCATCAACGTTATTACCTGTCTGCTGAAATATCTCGATATATGCTACCTGCTACCATTCTGCCAAACATATGTACATACATACACATAGGTCGAATTAATTTTCATAAAGCACCATATCTATGCGTGATATATTTGTCCCAACTTAACAGCCAGGGGATGAGGCGTACCTGTTTAATCAAGACCGAACCAGTGACCGATGCTGTTCGATGCCGTATAGAAATGCAGCAGGGAGTGATTAGTCCAGCATAAACAAATTGCTGGGTTATTTTCGTGAAAAACTATCAGAGATATTAAGAATTTAGGTAGCCTTTTTTTTCCATCATCTTTAATCTCACTCCAAAATGTATGAAGAAACCGGGTGCATATTCGGAGTAGAAAAATGAAAATGCGAAATGCACAAAGATTTATAGATCGCGTATTCGAAGAACAGTTTTTCAATTGCCGAAAAGTGTTTCAAAGATTCAATAAGTGAGATGTCGTCGTTTTCGCAATCGGAATCGCAAGAGTATTCTAATATTGTACAGAATCTTTCGTAGAAACGTTCAAAACATTTCAATTCGAAGATATTCTATTCTTCCTCCGAAGAAAAGAATTCCAGATTACTTTCGCTTCAAATTTTCACATATAAGCTCGACATATTCAATCCGCAATCGCAGGGAATCACTGTGAAATATTGGCCGGAAAACTTCTGAACTCGACGAAAAAAATAAACCATTCGACAATTAGATAATATAGAGCATGTGTATGACATATTTTCTCGGAAATGCTTTAACTAATTCTATTTCGATTGAAAAAGTGTATCAATTATACATTTTAGAGTCATCGCTACTGCAGAAACGATTCTCAAGCAAGCTATTCGTGTTTTAAATATCGTCCGGTGCAAACGTCATCGATTTTTGATTACCGAACGAATGCCACATAGCACGATCGTGGAGAGGTGAATACATATACGTGAATATACGAGTACTCATATAAGCTTCACATGTACGATAAATATATGTACGAACACCGAAGCCCCTAGTATTTGCCAAGAACTTGCCTCACTCGTTTACCTGACAAATATATTGTAGGCTACCAGCATTGGAATACGACCAAACTGACCGACCACTAACTGAATCCTTTTCTTTTATCTCTATAGTCATATTTTCTCACGATGATGTCCGATGCTGGAACTTAAATCCGCGAAAAAAATACATGCAAAGAGTGTCGCATTTAGTAACTGAGGAAAAAAGACTTTGGACAAAAGCTGAGGCCTTGTTTCGAATTTATCAGAGTCGTCTACTCTAAACTACTCAAGACGAAGTTCTTTTAGCACGTGTCAGTTTCCAGCATCAATACCTATCAAATCTGACATTATTTTACATTTTTTTCAAATTTAACTAGTAATCCTGATTGACCCCGTGGCTACGATCTACGCCTGTAGAGGATTTCGGAAGACACGGTATCGCCGTTACAATTTGTTACAAGTGCGATTGGTTTATATAAAGTTTGTTAATCAAATCTTGATGAAATTGTCTGGACGTCGGCACTGATATGTTGATAAAGAAATGAGGTTTTCTTGTTAGAAATAAAACAGAACCGAATCCAGGGAAGATTATTTCGGAAAAAATAGAAATGAATTATTCGTTCGCTCAGTTTGCCGAAGTTTAATATTGAGAGTGTAAACGCCGTCAACGAATCAATAAATTATCGGCAATTAGCAATCATGTACATTAATCCTTATGTCAGGTAAATCAATCCTACATAACATAAGCTGACGATATATTGCACGTTGAATACCACTTGTCTCAAGTACTTATACTACAGGCGCGACGATAAGTAATGAATAACTATAACCAGACAAGAATTTTAAATTGTAAATTATACGTGGAGTCGATACTTGCAAATCGTTAAAGCGAATACCAATATCATCGATCATCTGAAATATCTCTTATATCCACGAAGTCATCCTGAATTACCAAAGATGCCTTTTAATATAAAAAAAAAGGTATCTCGTTAGCTTTCGTAACAAATTTTGTGTAAAATCAAACCTGCATGATCATGTGCTGTTATTTTATTTTATTCGACTAGATTACAAGAGGCGGTAAGTCTAAGGATTAGTAGTACGCATTTTAATTTATTAAAAAATCTGCGTGTGCGAAATAAGGAACTGCAAACGATTCCATAAATTGAATTCTTTTTATATCATGGATCAAGGAGATTAGATCATCTCCGGCGACGCCGTGGTATCTTCATCATGATAGCAATGGCGAAGGCGCAGTATCCCGGATGCACTGATTATCGTTAGAAACGATACCGGGGTCTTATTTAACCAGGCGACGACCACGCGCGCCCTGTCAAGTCCCACGCGTCACCCATTACATTCAATCTCCCCTTTTAAATAAGTCGGTGTCTCTGCCCGACACTGACATCAACTGATCATACGCTCAATTCTTCAATTTGTAGCCATCCGCGCAAGAATGCAGGATGCACATTGTATTTTATACGATCGCGCCAGCCCAGGTGGCAATCAGCATCGCATTCCCTATCAGACCCCTCAAACAGAGCTATTTATTCTTATTACTTACCTGCAGTCATAGTTGGGATCTGCAAGATGTTCATGAATTCGATTTTTTCAATTTTAATTTTTCAGTTAATATACATATAAGTCAGATTCTGTATTTGGATAAATTCCGAGAATTGATTGTTTTGCCTAGTGGAAAATGATATATTTTGGAAATTAGTTGATTCGTAAACTCTCATTATAGGAATTCGAACGATTGGTTTCGTTTTCTTAGTTTTCTAATGAACTCTGGAAGGGTCGAACTTGTTTTGATAATTATTGAGTAAATACTACAAGGAATTAAATATACCTACCGATATTTATTACACATACAATACACAATATATTACAAGTCTTGTTTTTTTATTAATATCTATAAGTTTACTCAAAATTAAATGTATATTTTTACGTATAATAAGCGGAATAAAACGAAATAGACAACGCTCCAACAATACTTACGACGCAATTATGTATAGATACAATATCACAAAAAATGTAAACCTTCGCCCAAAGGTCAATAACGTAATATTATACACCTCATTTACGGAAAAATTGTTCTACGGATTAACGTTACTAGAAAAATTGTGACAATAATTCAAATCCTCTGGGAATCTAATAATATTCCGAGCGCCAAACCCTCTCTCATTTTAATAAGATATTAAATTTTCATGTTTCGCGGGTCGAATTCTCTTCGCGAAAATAAAAAACGTGTACATTGGACGGAGGATTGTTTGGCACATAACGGTTCGACCATAAAAACCAAAAATTGCAAATTAATAAACGATAATTACAATTGTTCGATAATATCGTGATCATTTTTCAATGATATTTTGGGCTTAGTCTCAAAATTATCGGTTTGTGAGTGTTTTGTCCTTTGTAATTCTTTCCTGAAATAAGCTACAGTCTGCTTTAGACCTTCAGATAATGGGACCTTCGGCTCCCAATTCAAATATTTTTTTGCTCTTGTAATATCAGGCTTTCTTCTCTGAGGGTCATCCTCCACAGCTGCAAGTTCCACGATTTTACTCGTACCACCAACAAGGTCCTTTATTATGGATGCGAACTCTGTAATTAAAATACATACACAATTTACAAAAATTATCACACTTTTAAATCGAGACATATGATAGATTGTGCAACAAGACCAAATTAGCTTTATTTAAATTTATATTATCCAAGAAAAATCTCAATTTTATCCCCAAGAGTTTATTTATTGATTAATCATGAAATTTTTGCATCTGCTTCCTTTTGTGACAAAAATTGATGTTGACTTTAGTGTATCTCGTTTCCTGGGAATGTTTTACTCGCCTTCAATGGTATGTTCAACAGGATTTCCTATGTTTACTGGCAGAGTATAATTGGATGCCATTAGAGCCACAAGCCCGTCAACTAAGTCTGAGACATACTGAAAAGATCTGGTTTGTTTTCCATTGCCATAAATGGTGATAGAATCATTTTGCAGAGCTTGTAAAATGAAGTTTGATACTACTCTGCCATCATTCATGTGCATCCTTGGGCCGAATGTGTTGAAAATTCTAGCTACACGGACCGAAACTCCTTCCTGCTTCATGTAAGCATAGCTCAATGTTTCAGCTACGCGTTTACCCTCGTCGTAACAGGCTCTTGGTCCTAGATGAAAGAAATTGTTTAAAATATGAGTGAATTATACAAGCAGATCCCTAAAAAGGGTTTTCAAGTCAAATCTTTCCTTTGGTTCTTTTGTCATCATCGCTGCATCTTACCAATTGGATTAACGTGTCCCCAGTATGTTTCTGATTGAGGATGTTCGTCAGGATCTCCATAAACTTCTGATGTACTAGCAATCAGGACTCTGGCACCGACTCTCTTTGCAAGACCTGTGAGATAAGTAGCTTAAATGAGATAATTTTCAAGATATAAAAGAAGTTTGGATATCTTCAAAAAGAGGTTTTATTACCCAGCATGTTTATTGCCCCAATAGTGTTGGTTTTAATAGTCTTGACTGGATTATGCATATAATGCGGCGGGCTTGCGGGACTGGCCAAATGGTAAATTTCGTCCACCTCAAGATAAAGAGGTCTAACAATGTCATGATGCACTAATTCGAAATTCTCATGACCAACCCAGTGTTCAACGTTTCGTTTTCTCCCGGTGAAAAAATTGTCTGCTACGATGACCTCGTGACCAGCTAGCATAAGCCGATCTACAAGATGGGAGCCGACAAACCCGGCTCCACCAGTAACTAGAATCCTCTTTCTGTTTTTGTAGTTCAAAAACTTAACAGTGGGAAAGTTTTTTGGTACTCTATTTTCTATTTTAGCTTCTATTTGCTGCAATTTATCCTCCAATTCTCTAATCCTGATGTTTGCTTCCTGAAGGTCATTTATCTCAACGTAAGGTACTTCGTTTTCCATATCTATTAGCTTATCAACTGCTGATTCTTTGATAAGACGAACACGTTTGTTATGTAAAGATTGTTCCTCTTCAGTTTTTGCCCAACCTTTATAAAAACCTAGAACTATGGATTTTATTTAAGCATTGTCTAGCTACATCAATTATACGATATATCTGTACTATGGCCTCATTTTTCAACGCCAAAAGATCTCATGGAAAGAAAAGCAGACTGTTAATTTGCGATAATATTATTTCAAATGTCTTATCATCACTTGCTTCAGATATTGACGTCAAATTTCGTAATACACATTATGGTTGTATTACTGAAGAGATTAGAAATGCCGTAAGTAATAAATTTAGATTACATATAATGTCGTCAAAAACTGTATTCAAGAATATGATTCCGGTAAGTTTTTAATTTTTTTTTTTCAAACGTAGAAATAAACAAACAAATAATTGAAAAAAACATTGTCTGGTGGAATAATTAACGTTTAAATTTTATTTTCTCACATTTATATGTCAGGTAGTTTGTTTTTCACGAGAAAATTAAACTGGATATCGTATAAGTATTTAGAAACAGCTGTTTAAATCTCACATAACTAAGGGGACCCATAACATTAGTGGGACAATAATTAGGATTGATTGTTGTTGTGAAATTATATTATTGAGTATCGGAAAGAGTTGAATGGGAAAAGAAATGATAGAATTGATAATAATTGAAATGTGAAATTTTTTATGAATAAATTTACTTCTGAATATAGTGATTAACGTGAGACAACAGAAAAATAAGATTTTGGTAATCCTAACCTGTAAAGACTTACCCAATATCACACAGATGATAGAAAATACAGCTTGTTTCATCTTTCGTTGAGTAATGATCATTCTTTCGAAATTCACATGTTTTATTCGACTTTATTCAGGTCATAATACAATTCATTACGGCTCGAATACCGTATTCACATTTGAGTATTTCGTAGTTAAACACTGTTATGCAGCGTGGTGGGAATAAGACAGTTCGTGGTGGGAGTATGGTCAGTGTTGTATGGCTCGTGGGCAGTGTGGACACTGATCTAACCACACGCATCGTACCAATTAAAGAACATTACTTTAATATGCCACCAATAAACCGAGGCGTTATTTCCTCCGTAATAACCCAGGCTAAATCTGATTGCGTATTTTTCGTAATCCCGCTACAAGTTTTATACGCAGAATTTATCAAATGAAGATTTAAAAACAAGCTAACGGCAGACAGAACATAACATAACATAACATGACATAACCTTTCTCAACCATGAATAGCAGAACTATTAGAAGGGAGAATTTTAGGACGTGAGTTGCTGTCTACTAACGCGGTGTGAAATAGTATCGTCATCTCGGGAACGAATTGACGAACTACTGTTGCCGCAACACCGGTACGCCTTATTCGATGCAATAATTAGTGAAATTAGTGGAGCGATTTAGAGCAAGCGACAAACAATTGTTTTGTACATAAATCATTGTAAAATAATAAAATTGCCGACTCAATTGACATCGATCTAACTTGGTTGGGTATAATACACGCGCAGATGTTCACGGGCAAAGTAGTTTGTCAAGTAGCCCGCGAGATGGCGATACCATTTGGCCCCTCGTTGGAGCCGAGCACTGACCTAGGCTAAAAGCACCTGTCGTTCTGTCGCGGGGTCAGTGGCCCTAGTGGCGTCAGACAGTGTGTGTAGAGGTTATGTTAACGAGTTACGATTTTGACAGGTATCGAAATAGGAATATTCCGTACTCATTGGCGAAAAAAGGTTCTTCTTGTTTAATATTTAATGGTTCTTTAGATTAGTAGCCTCCTCAGTAATACCGAATTAAAAAGACAGCTCGATTTGAATCGCAGATAGACTCAATATACGAAAGTATCGTTGCCGTTTCGTACAAGAATAAAGATGGAGATGGTCAACCAGCGAATGAAGATCTACTGGACAGTAAACGAAATGAAACTCCACGTAAGTAGTAATAAAACTTTGTGATCGATATTTATGCAATTAAATTCTATGCTTTTCCAGTCTTTTGCCAGTATTCCGTTACATTAATACATGGACAATAATTTTAGAGTAAATTGCCGGATAAAGCAGCCTGAAACAGCATGGAAGAAACCTGTGAAAATAAATATTGTCTCGAAGCTCCGTGATATATTGGTGGCTACATGTCTAGAGGTAAATTACATGAATCTTGTGGACTGTAATAATGAAACTAATAGTGAATTGTGTTTTATTGATTTATTGAATGTTTTGATTACATTCTAGATACGTAAAACAGCGTATTTCTACTGTATAATAATCAAGCATGTTTATTTAGAGAAGTGACAGCACTTGTTTGTGATTCAAATAGTATTAGTAGATTCATCTCTTATCACTAATTTCAATATCACAATAAATACGAAATAATTAATAGGATCTGCGATTAATGTTTTGTACTACTTTACAATCTTCTTGCCTTCTTCAGCCTTGGTGAGCTTCAAGATACTCTAGTGCTATCTGCAATAAACACAATATCCGGTCTTCTCACTCGCAGACCTCTTATCGCTGACTGAAACCAAAACAACAAATGTTTAATCAAATAATAGTCACCATCAAATTGTTTTAATCAGAAATAATACTTTTGCCTATCATTCTGTCTGTGCTGAGACTAGACACTAGACCGAAGATTTTTGATCCGTTTTAAACTGTCTGCTGTAAAAACATGACCAGTTAGATCCTAGAATCAATAAGATTCGGTATTATCTTTTAGTTTAACGACTTTGAAGTGCCCAAATCAATTTGGAAGGATCTTCAAGTGCAGGTTTGAGGTGCTTATTATGTTGAGAGAGGTAGCAGTGGCCTGTGCCATGATGTTGATCCTTTGGGAGCATTTTTAAGGCCGACTTTAGCGTAGAAATGCGCCAGTCTTATTTCTCCCAGATTGTCAAAATGGATTACAAGCGATTCGTGTGATTTTTTAGAGTTACAAATAGTTACTGACTTTTGAAAAGAAGTCTTTTACCTTTGTCATTGGAAAGGGTCATGATGTTGTTGCATGAAAGCTTGACATGGCAAATAAGTAAATCTTCCAATGGGTTTCCATTCAACAGTTTTACTAAGGTATTTTCGTCAGGGAATACGTTGACACTGATAGAGTTGAAAAAATAAATTGATACAGATCGAAGAACGCTACTTACAAGATGGGACCTCAAAATAATTACTAAATGATTTGAGTTCCACTTGGTTGGCTGTTGGATTATCGATTTCTATTAACTGTATTCCCAGTATTCCTTCATCTCTTGGCGGCAAAGACATAAGCATGAATTTCCCTTTTTTAATAGTTCATTCTGGTATGAATTTTTTTGGTAGCTTAGAAATTTCGTCAGCCAAGTCTGAAGATGATAATTTTTTCCTAAAGCACAGTAAGCTCGGTAATCTTAATGAGGACTTGACATCTTATTATTTTGATTCATGACTAATTATTATTCGAATTAGAATCATAGAATGAAATATAATTTTAATTACCAAGCCTAGCGCGCCAATTTCTGGATAAAATTGTCATACAGGGTGCCAAATAGTATCGTCATCTTGCGGCCGAATTGATGAACTACTTTTGCCGCAAGTATTGTAAACCTTATCTCATGCAACCCGCACATCATTATCGCGATAGCTATGAAGGATTTACCGACGATAAGGCGCACCCGTTTCTGCGGTAAGAGTAGTTCGTCAGTTTAGCCGCGAGATGACGATTCGGCGCCTCGTTGGTGACGCGTACTGACTTACATTTAGGGTAAGCGGACCTGTCACGGAGTCAGTGGCCCTCGAGGCGTCGAAGCAGTTGCGTCGCGTTGTCACCGAGTTAACGATCTACGGATTTGACAGGTAAATACTTTTCTCGTCTAGTTTTCGAGTAATTTACTGAGTAATAGAGATACTTCTGGGTTCTGTTGCAGTTGAATAAACTTCTATCGGACCAAATATTTTCGCCCAGCAAGAATTCGGTTCCAATTGCACAAACGAATGTTTATACAATTCAGTCTTGGTAGAAGTAGTTAAATAGTTAATGAATATTGTATTACGAATGTGCTTTAGATTATGATAACTTGTATGCCCGAAAGCAAATAGAGTATACAGGTGTATGTAACATACGTACGTATGTTTAAGAAAAAATTATAAATTCGACACAATTTTGACAGCTAGTAATATTGTATCGATTCTGCATCAATAAATGGCTAGATGTACCAAAATTATTGCTTCGTTATTTTCCACTTTCCCCTTCCTTCGACTTATTGTATTTTGAGTAAGCGAGAGGTAAAATAGTGTGTTTGGAATATTCAATTCTCTCAAGTAATGGTTACTAGATTTTCAGTTGAGGGAACTTCATTTTCTATTAAAGATTAACTATATGTTTAACTTCACTCATCCGTACAAATGAACCTGGTTATTATAATACTAACTATAGTCAATTAACGTCCTTATAAGAAATTAAATATCTTAGCTGCCAATGTCATTGACGCAGATACCAAGTTTCAATATAAATAGGAAAAATTGTTCACAGTATTTAAGAAAGCGCTTGGCGTAGTCGGTAGAACGTGCGACTAGAGATCCGAGATGGCTTTGGAGCCGGTTCGATCCCGGCCGAAATCATGAAAAATTTTTCTTATATAAAATTTCCATTTTTTCGCAACTGACCATATCTACAGACAACGTAGGCACCTGTAATTTCTGTGGCTGTCAAAATGTCTGTAGATATGTTCGTACGACAGCGTCGTCGGTAACCATATTTACAGACAACGTACCGGCAGCTGTAATTCTCTGGCTGTCGATACGTCTGTAGATATGTTCCTACGACAGCGTCGTCGGTTTCGGAAAAATTAAACCTAGGTATGTAGGGCTGACTAGAAATAAAAGCAAGAGCAAGACGAAGAGGAGCTCCAGGTGACCAAGCGGTTGGAAAAAGGTAGGGCTTGGCAGAAATAAAAGCAAGAGCAAGCTCCAGGTCCAGGAAGGAAGGCTCTGGGTGGCCAAACGTTCAGAAAATCAAATTTTTGTCAAAAATCGGCTATTTTAACCGAAATTTAACTTTGAATATATAACCCATTTAATTTTCGCTTGAATTTTGAGCAGTAAATGGCTCAGGGGCAAAAATTTTGCTTCGTACCCAGAAAACCTGGGTTCGATTCTCCTAGCTGAGATTTTATTTTATTTTATTTTTCTTTCTGCCCAAAATTTATTTAATTTTTATTTTTATTTAATTTTCGATTTTATTTAATTTTCGAAAATTTATTTTATTTTTATTTTATTTAATTTTCGAACTCTGGAGTTCCCCCACCTTGCGCCGCTTTGTCCCTAGTCGAGTTCCTACCTATGACGTCACCGGTGATGACGAGACCCCCTACCACCTCACCGCATACTCATGCTAAGTGGGGATTTTATTTTAGTCTGAAAATCTTTTTCGAGATTTCGGCCGGGATTGAACCCAAGTTCGCTCGCTCGCTCGCATTTCTAATCGCACGCTCTACCGACTACGCCAAACGCTTCGTTAAATATAATTTACACTTTTTCGTATTTATCTGGAAACTTGGTATCTGTCTTAATAATATTAGCAGCTAAGATGTCTTAACTGAACATCTGAGTTTCACATATCTTTCCATACGTCTCTTCATGCATGTCTCTATATATATTAATTTATACTAGCGTTTTTCAGACTTCGAAATATTTTACGTCAGAAATTTTTGCTGTTGGATGAGGAGAGGATGTGACCAGAGAAAGTGGTCGTGAATTTTTGAGTAGCTAAAAATGCATTTATTCTAATTTCCTACTCCGATGCTATTGTTCACAGAATAATATTATTATGTTTGTCTGAAATAAAAAGTCATAAGGAGGGGAAAGTGGATAATAACGAAGCAAATGACTATTGATATATCTTTCATTTTATTATTGCAGCATATTGATACAATATTAGTAATTGTTAATAGCATTTGTATTCCTTAATTGAAAATAAATATGTACTCATTTAAATGGATCGATTTGTTTTATTTGATTTCTGAATGTTTCGTATTACTATGATATACTACCCAATCAACCTAATACAAGTAATTTGTAAAAGACTAAGTTCGATATAGACGCATACGTTGCAATTGGCACAGAATTCTTGCTGGACGAAGATTTAATGAGTTTAATGGCGGTTTTTTCAACTGTAACGGAATAACGAGCGTTTCATCATCAATGCCGGCTAATTAATCACTAATGAAACTAGAAATAACGAATACTTTTCGTCAATGAGTACGAAGGTATTAATAAATTAAGGTATTAAGTAATTCATTGATGCAGAATCGATACAATATTACTAGCTGTCAAAATTATGTCGAATTTATCATTTTTGCTTAAAACTAAATATGTTACATATCGTCGCCTTGAAGTGTAAGCCTGCTAACTAAGTACATGGACATTTTACAGGGCAGACAAAAACTTCTAAAAATTTATATTTATTGCTTAGGAAGTAGACTTAAAATAAACACATTTCCCGGTACTTACAGTCTAAGATTGAAGTAGCTGTTTTACTTGGACGATGCCGCGTCTCTTTTTCTTTCGAACGGTATTAATATGTCATATGAGATAAAAAGTAGATTTAGCAGGTTTACACTCTAAGGCGACGATATATTGCATATACCTATATACTCTATAAACCACATTCGTATTACAATTATCATTAACTAATATAACTAATTTTACCAAGACTGAATTGTATAAACATTCGTTTGTGCTGTGTGCAATTGGAACCGAATTGTTGCTGGGTGAAAATATTTGGTCTGATAGAAGTTTATTCAACTGCAACAGAACTGAGAAGTATCTCTATTATTCAGTGAATTACTCGAAAAACTAGACGAGAAAAGTATTTACCTGTCAATTTCGTACATCGTTAACTCCGTCACAGTGCGACTGCTTCGACGCCTCGAGGGCCACTGACTGCGTGACAGGTGCGCCCACCCTAAATGTAAGTCAGTACGCGTCACCAACGAGGTGCTGAATGGTATCGTCATCTCGCGGCTAAACTGACGAACTACTTTTACCGCAGAAACGGGTACGCCTTATCGTCCGTAACTCCTCGATATCTATCGTGATGATATGGTGTGCGGGTTGCATGAGATAAGATGCACAATACTCGCGACAAAAGTGGTTCATTAATTAAGCCGCGAGATGACGGTAACATTTGGAACCCCGTATGACAATTTTATCCAGAGATCGGTGCGCTAGGCTTTGTAATTATAAATATATTTTATTCTATTATTCTAAGTCGAATAATAATTATTCGTGAATTAAAAATAATAAGATGTTAAAATCCTCATTAAGATTGCCGAGCTCCCCGTGCTTCAGGAAGAAATTGTCATCTTCAAACTTGGCTAGCGAATTTTCTAAGCTAACAAAAAAATTCATACCAGAATGATCTATTAAAAGAAGGAAAATTAATGCTTGTGTCTTTGCCACCAAGAAATGAAGGAATACTCGGAGTACAGTCAATAGTTTGTGACCTCGTTGGCGTCACTAAACGGGTTGGGCAAGAAGGAGCACTAACTCAGGGTAGGCAGCTGTCGCGTGGTCAGTGGCCCCCGAGGCACTCTAAACGTAGAGAAACTGTTGCAAAATGGACAATTGACCAATTGACTAAAAAAGATTTTTCTTATTTAATTTTGTGAACGACAGTTATAATAACACTCGTCTTTATGTTACAGTCGAATAAACTATCATCAGAGTCCAAATGTCTCTGTTCGGCGAGGATTCTGTTCCAATTAGAACGGACGAGTGTACATCGAGCTTTTTCTGTGTCGAATTAGTTGTTCTAGATATCATTTCATTATAACGCAAATGTAATTTGTACGGTACTCCCTTGGCCCGCAATGCGAAACAAGAAATCCGATAAATTGCTATAACCGTTTATTTCTGAAGAAATACAATTATAAATTTATATAAACTACATCAGTAATATTGCATAGATGTTTCCGCCAGAGATGTTATCAATAAACTAGATACGTATATAATGAATTGGTTCATTATTTTGTTCCTCCTTTTTCCCGCGTATACATGAGTAAAAATGGTAAAAATTGCATACCTGTTCGAACTACTAATCTCATGGCAATCGTTCGCCCAATTCTGGCGAACGAACGATTTCTGGCAACGCAGGGTACCCGGACGATGAAAACGACACAGACTACCTTAGCCATATAAAAACTATGTAATGAGTCAACTTGGACCTTTTGTAACTCGAGAACTGTACCAGTTCCTCGGATTTCCGGTAAAGGAGTCATTTGGTCTAATTGTAAGATTTTCATAAATCAATTATAATATTCAATTCTACTCTTTTTCTGTATAATAAACGAAGTCCACTAAGTAAGTAACGATAAACGACGAATTATATTTACGATTTTCATCTGTTGTTGTATAGACTACGATTTTATTATTTATACAGGATTATATAGCCCTCTCTCTATTAAGAGCCATAGCAGTATTACATACGTTTACCCGTATAGAATGAATTATAATTTAATATTAATGTATTCATATCATCAAAGTTCGCGACAATCTCGGTGTTCGCCAGCGTTAATTATTCAGGGATGGTTTTCAAACGCATTCTAATCTTGATTACGGCTTTTTAAAATCGCAAATTAGGTCTTCGACAAGTTCCCCGTCAATAGCTGCAGCGCAAAAGTCGTCGTCCAACATCGACACATGGTTACCTTCCACGTAGTGTACTTCTACCGTCTCCTGAGTGAGCTATGAGAGGGATATAAATGAGTATCGTGAACCATTGATTGTCAATGTTAATTATTGTTAACTAACGCATTCAAGTGATTCTAGAAAGTTGATGTAGAAAAATGAGTAACTTTTATCGAGGTCAAAGTCCGGAAAATACATGTGGAAACGGGCGATTAACATTATTCTTTATAATTTCTTTATGTGGCTATTAGTATTCCGTGAAAACTTACCAATCCCAGACCATAGTCTTCCGATATCGAGCGTGCAGACTGGATCTTGGGTCTGAGTAAAGTTATCGGGTTCTGAGACGTGATAATGCTGCGTTGTCATAGGTCTGCACAGCTTTGATGCGATAATAAATGGATGAATATGGGAATTCTGATGCGGTCATTGGAATCGAGCATTGCCCTAAAACAAAAACAATCCCTGAATGTAATCATGCGAATGTATGAGTATTTATTACCGGTAATGAGGTGAATCGTTGTCGATATCTACATCCGTACCCGGAAACGAATCACTCAGTCAGCTAGTAGGTGTTATTATATGAACAGTGCACGAATTCCAAATGTTCTTGTTCTTCAATTATTATAGATATTATTCAAGGAATTGAGTCTTTTATGGAATGACCCAATATAGCATCTACTTTCCTCAAGACGATGCAAGAGTCTAAACTCATGCTGTCTGTCATCGCAGCAGTAATCAAAATATTGAAAAATCATGTCTGCATTATGATGTATCTTCGCACCTCTGGCTACAGCGACCCATGTTAGAAGGGCTAGAAGAGACTGAATCGTCCACATTCCCCTAGGGGGTATTGATGAAATAAACGGACTCGAAGGTTCGGATCACAGGAAAGATTGGTATTAGTCCGTCGAATGTTGTTACCGCTCTCTCAACCAATTAGCAAACTAAGTCATACCACTTCGACGCGTGACAATTAACAACAAAAGTAAGGACAAGGTGGCTATGAGTATAAGAAATGATTCCCTTTTGAAAAACACACTTTTCATTTGATGGTAGACCGAGACATCTGTACGATCAATCACGCTAGCTTGTAAAATTAAAATGCATATTAAATGAAGATAGAGAACAAAATTGGGGAGAGTTTAAACAAGTCGTCCTATGACCGTGAAATTTGTCAAACTTTGAAAAAGATTTATTATAGAACGATTTCTATATTCTGATCAAAAAATTATAACTTGCATTATGATTTGTACATAAGTTTACCTACTCTATACGATACGTATAATCTCATTTTGCATACAGATATATAACATATTAATTCCTCATGTTCAGGTATGCAGAGATAAGAATGATCATATTCTTTCAAAATCTCAACAATTTTTTTTTATACCTGTTCGCTTATGTCCCATGTGCGTCTTCTGCACATGACATTATTACCGACGCCACCGGCTGGTGGAACTCCCAATGTAGGTTCTAGACGCCTACGAACTTGATGAACGGCGCCACCTGACCATGCTCTGCAAAATACGGCTCGTGTATGATTTACCCAATAATTTCTACAGGAATAGCTAACCGTTTATAACGTGGCATTAAGATGAGATCATTGAGCATATTTCAATGCCATATTCCGTTCCATATCATTGACGACATCGTCATCAAAAGAAAATCTTCTCTGATCGGTTACTTCTACGCTTCTACGTTCCATGACACACATAAGGATGAATTTACTTTCACAAGCTTGTCCTTCCGGTTTAGAGCCTCTCAGTGTACTCTGAGCGCTGTTATCATGTCGAAAATAAATTCAGAACGAAAAACATAGTCCAGCGTTTTATATTGCCTAAGCCAGTTCCTCTGCATCGACGTTTTCCCATCCGATATCAAAGCGCGACATCTTGAGATACTGGTTCCAATTGTCGTCATAGCTCGCTGCTCTATATTCTATACTCACAAAGGCACACGTTGGTACGCAATATAACTGAATGCTCAACTGTACAAGTGTATTGAAAACAGCTGTCAGTTACCGTTCGGCAATCGCGACGTAACCGCGATAACAATTGTGTCGTGGCACAGTTTGTCAACCAACGCAAAACAGGATGGACATATTTGAAGGTAGATCCATTGAATGATTAAATAATAGCGAATATCGAAGAAAGGAATCGGGTGTCATTAATTTTCTCGAATTATTTCCTCAACGCTTTTCGTCGCAAATGTGGCCGGGTTCGATGCGTCACTCCGATGATAAGTATAATCGAAACGCGCTGCAGACCTGCCGTTGTAAATCTACATGATATATGCGTTTTACAAAATTGTATTGCAATCGTATGTTTGTAACTTTTTTTTTGTTTCACAAGTTTTCGATGATAATAGACATTATTTGACGCTACTGTAGTCACAGTATGGACAAACTGTCACGGTCGGTCTTTTTCCGAAAGATGGAGCGCGTTTTTATCAGGAGCGCGTTTTTATCATTCAATTCTATCGCGCGCGATGTACTGACAGAAGATTCCATCGGTGTGTATATAATATACGCTCCCTGACGATGTTGTTGTTTTTTTTTTTTTTTTTTTCGAAAACGAAACTGAGCGCATTTTTCGAATTTATTCAAATTTTCGAAAGCATGCAATCCTGGCTCGGTAAGTAAAAAAGAAATCTTTCTTATTTGTTGCAGTCCAAAACGAGAACGTTGCTCAGGCCTTGAAATGGACCAAGGAAACAATCGAGGAAATGATTACAAGGGTATTTCGTGTTTTCGTTTGAAACAGCGGATTTTTTTTTTAGACCTAAAGTAAAAATGAAAAACCGTTTGCTTAATTAAAATTCATTTCAATTAATTCAGTCGTTCACGAACGCTGCTGTACGCAGATCAATATGGAGCGACCTCCCAGTTAAGCAGCACCCCGTCGAGAACGTATTCTTCACCTTAAAAGACGATACGCACGTGTGAGTTTTACTGTTCAAATAATTACTGCATATTCTTTTAACTTTAGTACGTCACTTCCCTCTCTCAACAAAAACGATTTCGTTTCATTGCCAGGTATAAAATGCGACAGATTAAATTTATCACTCGCTATAGTCTTCTCTATACATCTCATACACAATAGGAATTCAAAATATCATTTAATTGCTCAATTTTTTTCTCATTTAGGGAATTGACTAATCTGAAGCTAATTCGTGAACCGGACTTTCGTTTCACCGAAGTAGCTTCATGCCTCGAGCACCTATACTTGGAGGCACACATTGACCTCGGCGATTTGGAAGTGACCGGAGACTTTTTCGTCAGTAATAACGCTCTGAATGCTCTTTTGCCGCTTCCTGCCTCTGGAGGTCGAATTTCGTACGTAAATCGCTCTAGTTATTTAGAAAATCAAACTCTATATCCCGAGGTTCAAGAAAATAGTGCTTCAAAAGAGCTCTAGAAATATTCCTTACACGAAACGAATCGCTATCCACGTTTGAAAATTTTTCTCACCCTCAAATTTTCCTCTAGGAATAGCAACAAAAAAAGGGTTCAAATTTAATTCTGTTTTTATCCAAAGACTTCCAACTATATCCAAAAATTGTCGTCGATTTTTTTGAGCACGTTAACACAATGAAATACGCGTCTGGGATACATGATCCCAATTCGCAGTCTGTGGGTTATAATTGAGCCTTACCCGTTCACGGTTTTAACTCTCCTATACGGTCTGACTTGGTAATTAATTAGATTAATTTTTCGCGCAGAATAACTTTCAAAAATGTCAAAGCAAAGGGTCCAATCGGAGTTTATCCGGTAGAAGACTGTTTCCTGACCAACAATTACGCGCTAGAATATAAACCAGAGAAAGTCATTGTGAAGACAACGTATAAGGACAGTGAAGATACAGTAAACGGTGAACTTGAAGGAGATTACCTTGGTGAGCTTGCCCATTCGATAACTCTTATAAAAATATCGACAGACGATAGTTTGATACTTTGAAATCCGATAATCATTAAACATAGTCGATTTTGGCTTGATAATGTTTCGTCAACTAGTTACGATTCTATCTTCACTTTCCGAAGACCGGCTAACTATTTATCCAAAATATTCGCTTTTGTAGTTCATGCTAAAAGCGTACCTCGTCACATAGGTATAGCAGATAGCTACCTCACATCTATTTCTATCCTCCTCTTATTTCACAATTTTCTTCATTCAAAGATGAAACTTTGGGTGTTCATTTGTGGATGAACCTGACCCATACTTTGACCGGGGTGCTTAAAATGGAGCTTGACGAAATAATCCTAGAATTTTCCGCCTGCGATCTTCTCCAAGGCGATTCGACCTACGTCGACGGCATAATGTGAGTTATAGAGTTGTAAGATTTTCAGGTGAATCGTTAATCATAAAATTTCAATACGTTTATCGTATAAAATGAATCAGATGACGCGGAATTCAAACCGAGACAATGTATCACGTAATCTGAAATGAATTTAGAAATGATTCGATTGTAATCCGCATAATTATTCGTTGTATAGATGCGAAGCAAACGACCAGTACCGTAGTTATTTCCACATCCGAAAGAATGGACATAAATTTTTCCAATTTTTTTTTCATAATATCGTAAAACAGCATTTTACCTGAGCGAAAATTCTTGCACTGATTCTTTTCTGTGGATCCTTCGTTAGAGAACACAGCAACGCGCTTAACGTCGTGACCAACGATATATTCGACAAAATCATCGCCAACGCCAATAATAGAATCAACGAGCTCAAACTAGCGACGATTCCAACGCCAGATATCGATGCATCGTTTACCAAAAAATTGGCTAGCGTTGTGACCACTGGCCGTTTCACAGCCAGGAATGGCACCTTCCAAAACTTGGCCACTCTGATCAGGAAAGGTGATCTTAGCATTGCTATGGAGTCGGGAAAGATTATAATCTTCGGTGCAGTCGGGCTGACCGAACTCAAGGTTTGTGATCTTATAAAAATATGGAATATGAAAAATGACGGATAAATTCACGTGAAATTTGCAGCAGTTGACGTGAAAATTTTTCATAATTTTTGCGAATTCTAATAGCATTTTTAAAAAGCAAAAATTTCAACGTGTAATCGAGGAGAAATATCTTCTGATTCCGACTTTGTCACGGAACTTTTTTTTAAGATGAGATACCAGCTACGTTTTCGTATTTTTAAAAACTATTGTTAATCATTCTGTTTTCAGATCGCGTATGGCAATTATACAGCAAAATTAATGGACATTGGGCCAACAGGAAAAATCGAGACAACCGTTGGTCGTAACGAAGCTCTCCTGAAATTTGTCCTGGACAAGACAGACCAGGGCGTAAAGATCCGTTTGGCAGATTTCAAAATCACCGACATCAGGTAGATGAGCACATTTCTCATGTTTCCATGAAATTTAGTTTTGGTTTTATGGTTTCTTCTATTTTTTTAACTTCGTTACAGTGACATCGAAGCCCACGTTACTGGGTTGGGAGGTTTAAATTGGTTGGCTTCGAAGATCACATCTTGGATGGCGAGTACCCTGCGGTGGAAAGTGGCCCCAGTCATTGAACAAAATGTTAAAGAAAATGTTAACAAGGTGCTTGAAAATTTCGACGTTCATTCTCTGTTAAAAAAATGACTCTTTGTGTACCACGGCGTCGAGACGACCGATCTTGAGGCCGATAACACCCCAAATGTTGTATCGAGAAACCGTACCAACTTTATGAACGACATTTTCAACATGAATTTTTTTCTTTGAACATATTTTGCGGTATAAGAATGGCAATTTATGCCATTCGACTTAAGATTTGCCTTCGAATTTCAATTGATATGCATTTTAAGCTACTTAACAACTTATTGCAGGATATATTTCCGTAATTATGCGAACGAAATTAGAAACACATCGTTAATTTACGCTTTATTATCTGTGTTTAACTGGCAGTCCTTATAATTAATAAGAATAAGTTTGTTGCTTTTATTAATAATAATTTTTTGTTGTTATAGTGATTGATCCAAGTTTGTATTAGTTCTAGTTTCTCTTTTCTTATCAGTTTTTTTTTGTTCAATACTATAACAAATATTTTGAAGTTTTGCAGCTTTTATTATACTTTAAATTGTACTCAGTACATTCTCTTCCGGTATATTACTATATACTCAATTACTGTATGATATTTGTATTCGTTTAAACCTTTCCGAAGTTTCGTTCCTGAATGTCTGTGGCGATCTGAAATTTCGTCTCAAATTTTTTGATAATCTTTGAAAAAGTATGCAAATTGAGATTTTTCATTTCATTAAAAATAATTCCGAGGATGTCGTCTGAGACGATTTTTATTCCGATTTAAGAGTCTTTCCGATAGGTATAAGTGTATATACCAATAATGAGATGAAAATATATATATTTTTAAATAATTTCACGAACTCTATTTAAAGTTTTTATTTTTGTTTGGTGCATTTAATAGTTGTTATAGATTTCTGAGAGAAATGTTTAAGGAATAATAATATAAATTAGCAATAACTATATAATAGACAACGATGAGCAGCTGTGATGAAAATATCGTTGTCGTTAAGGAATCGAACACGTTTATAAAATAATATCTTATTTTTTATTCTCAGGGAATGAGTCTATTATTATATGTAACCAATCACAATGTCAATCTTTAATAAATAAATATATCTTTTGTATGATTTTGTCGATATTCATACTCCCGCAAACCTATGATAAAAATACTGATTAGCAGAAACTGCAAGATTCAGTATCGCGAATTTTTTTTGTATACACCCATACGAGCTATATCGTGGTTCCAAGACTTTTGGTCGCATTCAAGACAACTTTTACAGTCCCAACGTTTCCCTGATTTTTGGGATTGAAAGACGACTTATTTGCTACGAATCGAATCCCATCGACTTCCACATTAAAATTACGACAAGTAATATTCAAGAATTGCCCTATTTGTGCTTTATTCTACATCGAAGTCAGCTGGTTTAGCTAAATCCAATATATCGGATAATCATATATCCCAGACGAATTCTGCAGTGACTAACATTCTAAGGAGGTTGATTAGAATTAATCCTGCCGAGAGTAGAATTAGAAAATTTCTTTACGTGCAATTCGCTGGTACTATTCCAACTTATTTTCGAATTCAGTAAAAAATAACGCTTTTGTTATAGTGATAAGCGAGACTACGCGTAAAATTCAGACTACGATATGCGACTGTGCGTCAGATTGTAATTTTGTTTATATGGAAGAAAAATTCCAATTTTGCTATCATGGGTTGAACATACATATTATAATGATAATTCGAGAATCTTGATTAGTAAAAGTAATAAATATTCCTTACTCATTGACAGAAATGAATGTTTCTTTCGGTGCGGCAAGCCAGAAACTGAAATCATCAGTTCTAAGCTGAAGTGTAGACAAATTCTCTGATGGGAATTTGAGCCGAATGCTCGAGAAGCTTGCGAAAAATATTTATCGAAGATGGAGTAAATGGGAATCAAAAAAATGACCAAAACGAATCTTTGAATATAAATTCATGACTTTTCCCTTTCGAAGAAGCTGTCGATTACGCTTCGAATACTTTTTTCGTAACTATAATAATCGATACAGTGATTTCGGAAATATTTCAAAGAGTCAAGTGAGCTAGATGATTGTTTGACGTCGTACAAGCAAAGGTGGCAGGTGCGTCTAATCAAACGATACACCAGGTGCAACCCAGGTGGCTTGTTAAGTGGCTAATTGTCGATACAACCCAAATAATTACACAGAAGGTCGATCAGATTTTAGATCAACGATTATTTTTTTTCCTGTATTGATATCCAAGCCTGATACGGTCGATAATTCTGCAAGTTCAGGCACCTATTTTTGCCAATTATCTTCAATTCTGATTCAATGACTCTGCGTCTTACTATTCTATTTCGAACGCAAGGTATGGAACCTGATTATTGTAATACGATAACTGCATATCACGGTGATGTTATTCTCTTCGTCGACGTAAAAATGACGAAGCGTTGGTACCGGTGCGTTAGAATATACAGGGACACGATGTTGCCTCGACAAATAGAGATACAATTATTGTCGTCAAAGGGAGATTTTATCCAAATAATTGTTATCGCGTAACACGTGAAAAACATTCAAGAAACTACGAAGTTTCTATTTTTCAATCATTATCTCGCTCAGATAATCTCTACGATTTTTGCAACAAATCTATAAAATGTCGTATACCGTTATAGAAATAATGTCAGTGAAGCATCATCATGAAGACCTTCCTGATACTGTTCGTCGCCTTCGCTGTGGCTTCTGCTGCCACGACTCACAGGTGAATTTAATTACCATTAATTTATCATAGGATATGACGGATTTATATCGCGGAACAAAGACTGATCAAGAATTATACTAATTAGTAACGAGTTCTTGAGATTTTACTGCATGCTTCCTGATTTTCGATTACAGTGCCACCCTGGGTGTGGGGGTGCTATTTCAAAGTTTCGCTTTCTGGTAGCGCAATTGTTAATTCATACAATTTATCGTCGTAAATGTTCAGCTTTTAGTTAATTTAATAAATTCCTTTAACATTCGATTCGTTTTGACGTTTAAGTGTGATACCTATAGTGATAACAAGTAACGATATAACGTAATCATTACAGAAAACGTGCCACGTATGAAGCCGACTTGGGCGACTATGTTGACAATGTTATTGCTAACTTGCAGGCTTTCGTAAAGTATAACGAGTTCGACTCGATATCTCTTCCAAACGTTACCGAAAGCTTCTCTGTGGTAAGTTTCATTGAAATTTATATCTTTGGTTGAAATTACAGGCTTGTGGCGTCAGGGTGAGAAAATAAAATGAGAAAATTATCATTATGAGGAACGGGTTGTGTATATAGGTCCTTGAGAAAGTTGTATATTGTGAAAATTATATTCAGATCATAAATTTCGATAAATATGAAAGGGTCCGGCGGTCGATTTGACTAAATGGTATATTAATCGATGAATTCAAGTGTTCGTAATCTTTGAGAAAAGCAATTAAGTGCCTCGTGTGATCTCAATACAAGTAAATGAGACCGAGGCAAAAAGTCGGTAAATTTTATCGGCTCAATTATCGTCATTGATAAGTCGCGTCGATCGTCCATACCCGATTTTGCGATATTAATCTCGAAGCGTAGATAATTATCATTGGCGCAATGTCGTGATTTTAATCAGCGCGCTTATTATTTATCGTATAAAAAATTTATTCGGACGTATAAACGAAAAACGATCTTAATTCGATACCCTCGGTGTGTGCGACGACATTAATCCAGGCAGAGAACGAAATTGCCATAATTACACGCCTTGTAATTACACGGGAACCGACATTTTTCGATCATTTCATCAAAACAAAATTCACAGAAATAATTACTGATCGACTTTCGCGAAAAAAATTTCACTCTAATACTACAAAAAAAAAAACCATAGATACATTTCATATAGAATACAGAAATGCGTATAATTAAGATGCATCAATATTGCATACCTATTTCCGAAAAGTTGAATTCAAACTGTAATTTTGAAGTATCAATTACGTGCTGTGGCCTAGGCATGTAGATATGTAGAGAAAGAAAGGAAAAGTGTTCGTTGGTCTGATGACAGCTCGTGACAATGACCTCGATACAACCCCTTTTGATGGTGAAGTAGGATTCTGGTTTACTAGAGTACTGACCCAAAAGCAGTAAGGGGAAAGTGGGCTTCGAGGGCGAGAGGAAAAGGAAAGTCTTGGGTCACTAGGGCGAGTCGGCCAGGGTGAAAGCTGTCGAGAACCGAGGTCTACGAAAGTGATTTCTAGATTTGAAAACCTACGATGAGAGCGAGAGTGAAATCTAAGGTCTGTCACTGGCCCGACTTGGTTCTCGGCGAAAGTGAGGTCACTGAATGAAAACGAGTACCTATGTGTGTAATGGGTACACGTATGTATGTCGGGAGAAAAACGAGGCCATAGACATATGAAGCAGAAGTATAGGGTAGCTTTTGATAAGATCAAGAACCAATTTATCATCAGGATTTTAATTACCGAAAAACTCGATCTGTGAATTCCAATGATCGAATAGATCATCGGTTCACACGATGGTGAACGATTCCCGTGTCAAGTAGTTTATTGTTGCACGATTTCAATAGTTTCGAATAGATTTCCGTCGACTAGCGACAACTATGTGCATTGGAAGGATAAAGAAGGTGCAAAGTGGGATTTGAATCACGTAATATTGAGAGAAGTAGGTGAGGAGGCCGCTCAGTGAACATCCGAGTCTTTTTCGAGGCGATGGAAAGTGAAGTGATGAGCCATAAAGATTTGGAACTCGGTTGAAAGTGAGAGTGACTATGGTGGATATACTGTCTTTCAATGGAGTTACTGACCTGCCTTAACATACCTGGATTATTATCTTAGGTCAAGAAAAAGTGAAACTAACTACCTAACTAGAAATTAACGATTGTATTGTCAAAGAACACTCATTGTTCCACATTGTTCAGAATTGGTATATGTCTGCTCACTGCTGATCAAATTCTATTTCGATTTATGAACGAATGTATAGATGACGAAAGAGGGGAAAATGGTTCGGTGATCGCATTTTAGACTCGAGGGTTGAGGGTGGTTCTCCTCACGAAATTTTTGTCTGCTCATAAGTTATTCCACAAGATCAATCAGTCATGATTTTTTTATCGGAGCGGATTTATAGAGACTTTTAATATAATCAGTCGATAATAAAGATTGTAGTGATTTAATGTAATTATTAGTTTAAAGAATAATAATAATAATTCTCAATTGACGTAGCTTCACTTTGATTATTGTAGAAACCGGCGTTGATCACCTACAGTGGACGTCTCTCGCTTTTTGATGGAATACTGAGCAACTTGGATTCAATAAAACGATATGGTGACGTGACAGTCACATACGACGGAACTACTCTCGGGCTCTCAGCTAATTTGGGAATCGACAGCGTTGATGTTAGTATTATCGACAAGAAGGGTGAAAATAATGTCAACAGCCAGCATCAGAAAATCAACATTTCTAAAAGATCATTCATTATTGTTCTCTTCATTTCTTAGGTCGACTACACCTATGAAACCAAACTTTTGGGAATTAAGGCCAGTGGAACAGTTGATGGAACTGTAGCTAAGATCGACACTACTACATCTCTATCTATCAACTTGGAGACATACACAGCATCTCTGGATGCCTTCACAATCAACGAAATTGGGTAAGTTGTACAGTTTCGTTGGGAATCAGTGCAAGACGTTCAAAAATCTTACTATCTTCGATAAAATGAAAATATCGGTAATAAACAGAGAAACGAAGACAAAAATAAAAAAAAATAAAAACTAATAACTAACAAGTCATGTGAAAAATAGATTATTCTCTTCAATTTGTACCCGAAGTCGTTTCAAATTGATTGCTCTATGTTCGGTTAGTTCAATGATTTCAATCGTCTGAGTTCACGATTAGATTATAATATTTTAACAATTTAATAATTTTTTGTTATATTTTATTACAGAACGATCAGTGCCAAACTCCACGGTAGTTCGGCGACTGATTGGCTCGCCAACGCCGTTCTTAAGATCGTACTTTCCATCATTAAGGATGATGTTACCACCGAGCTACAGGACACCGTGGTTACAGCCCTCACAGATGGCTTGGGGGAAGTGAATTCCGCGATTGCTGTACTACTAGAGTCTTAGATATATTTTCAAACTGCTTTATTTGTTGGAAATTATATGTAAAGTCAGCCGATGATTTTCACCTGAAATACAATATCTAATCGATGGCAAAAAATCTCCGTCTAATTACTATAATGCTACCTATTTCGTTATTTTCATCAGATTTGCGAGATTTTCAGGTATGCTGTACGAATAATGAAGAGCACAAATTTTATTCATCAATCATTAGAAGACTACGTCTCTTATGGTCCCATAAGGAGAGATTTTCATTTCTTCAATATTAACGCATGTAAGAAACAAGAATTGAATTCAAAGTGTCATGATTGAGTTTGAAAAGCTCGTTGTTGTTGGAAACTGTGAGCTTTTGGCCTAAGTTTAGGTCTATATTTTCCATGTCATATCACCATTCTTTGATAATTATGAGACGATACTTTACGCGGTTTTTCATTATCACTTTAATTGGGTAATTGCAATCTGTATCAGTTATCGTGAAACCAATTAACGATTTTAATCATATATTGAAGCGAATGAACGCAACCTCAATTGGCCAGACTCCGATTTCAACGAGTATAAAATGATATAATTATTGATGTAATATTGGTCTGCCGTATTTAACGAGCTGACCATAACGGCGACTATCCATATTTTATCTCGCATCGTCGAACTTTAATTTTTAATCGTAGTAATCGGATTCAATGATTCAGATAATGAACAGCTAGTTTTTAATTCTGAAATTTCCGAATTAGAAATAGAAATTGATTGAAAAGTTTCGTTAATTATAGCGTAGAAATGATTTGTATGGAAGAAAAAATTAGTTCCTTTTTGAACGAGCTGCACAGGGTATTGTTTTTTTTTTTTTTTTTCTTTTCTAATCAAAATACGTATATGACATATAAGATGGCTAGAGGCATTTTCCCTGTTGTGCCTCGAGTTTCATTTTCCAGCATTGCCGGGTAATCCTGAAAAAAGAAAAAGAGAGAGATTGGAAAAAGGAGTAATTTGTATTCACGTATGCATTGAGTTCTTCAGGGGCTCTAGCTGAGGCAGACGCTTCTATACTATCTAGCATATTGTATACTGTATTATACAGATGTAGTTCCCAAGCGTTGGTGCGGATACTGCATTTAATGGTAATTACACAATCTGCATGCAGATAGCTCGGCAGGAATCTATAGATGGAACTTCGGGGATGCCATCATCCCCCTGATCAGGGCCGACGGAATTAGTGGGCAAACTAAAATCGCCTGTTTCATCAAAACCCGAGAATAATAGGTACGCAAATTGTTATCCAAACAGATTATAATCGTAGCTGTAATAATGACGAAATCAAATGAAATACCTTAGTACGCATACCGAACTGAAATCACCGATTAATTTATTGATTTGATTCCGATGTGAAATAAATTATTTTTCATTTTCTTCGATCTAAAATTTTAAAAACATTGACTCGACCAATTTCTATACTAATTAGTTAACTGGGACTTTAATCCCTGTTTGCAGGCAGGGTCCTTTACTCATCGAAAGCCAGCCCTGTGTCTGCAACTAGCGAATGGCCATAGTCTATAATCTAGTTTGTCAGTAATGAAGTTAGTGTCACTGAATAGTCTGCATTTTGAGTAGCGCGCCTCAATTGCACCGGGTATTCAAGTCTTTGATTTGATTTGGCAAACTCGACGCGTTACGCCTGCGTCAAGTGAGTTGCACGACCGCAGGCGCCTAGCTGTGTAATATAAATTACAGACACTGACTGTGAGTCAGACTCAATTATAGGTTCTTCTCTTATATCATGGAAAAAAAGGTGAAATACGAACTCGTATATAAAATGCAATGAGAAAATGAACATTTTATTCATCATTCGACAGGATATCAGCCCTACGTTGATATTTCACACGACTATTCGTATTCAATTGAGTGTTCGAAATCGAATGTCGATGTTACTTCTGACGTTAGGTAAATCGCGACGCTTCATTATTTCTGAAAAAACGGTGGTAATTTAGTTAGGACTTTCAAGTCCTGATCACCGCAGTAATCACTTACCCAAAAAAGGAGCAGGACTTTCCACGCTACATGTAATAACCAGATGCTACCAGCGTGTGAAATTAATTAAATAAAATTCCACATTAGTGTAGAAATTTTGCTTCAGGTTTGCAGACAGTCGGTCCGCCTCTGATTTAGGCGAAGTACTAATGCTAATCAAGATATTCACGATAATCGCAGTCGCGACAGTCGCTGTTGACAAACGACAACATCTGTGCACTTGGGCTAATTTCTGCTATATCGTGTGCAGACGTCGTGAGCAGAATTCCGATTTTCTGTACAAAGAATCCGTCTGTATTACTCCTACAAAAGCTTTTATAATCTTATCAAAGACTCGGCAATCTTGGTCCTAAACAACCGTGATCAAATGGCTATCGATCGAGGGCTCGACCCTGTCTGCATTCTAATTACCTTATAATGCAGCTTCCCACTCCGTACTTCTGTCGAATGGCTTGTATATACATATACTGTAGGTACACGGAGTAAAACAGAATTTAACGCTGTTTGCACAGGTCTTAAAGTACAGCCGACGAAAGAGGCTCGACTACAATAGCATGAGAATTAACGAGTAAAACGGTGAGGTAATTTAAAGTTTAAATCGAATAGGTCTCACTTTTTAAAACCCTGGTATAGGAGTGGGAAATTTCTTAGCAGAATTTCATGTGGGAGAAGAAACAATTTCTAGCTATAATAATACCCGAAGGATTTCCCGTTATTCAAGTCCGAGAAAATGACTATTGAAAAATGTAAATGTTTCTATTCATGCGGCATCGATCTTATCATATCGACAAATAAGGTCGAATTCTGCAGACGACGGTCCCATAGCATTGCATACTATCATAGATACATGCAAATTGAACTGCATCCAGTTGAATTCTATCGAGTTATTCGTCGCCAGATCGTATCGAGAGTTCATTTTCTCTTTATCGTGTCAAACGATGGTATTGCGCCATAATATCTCCGTCTAAACTTATATTTGCTACATTTTTTCGAACCAATTTTGAGCTAACAAATTTACTCGTACTGATCCGAATCAAGACACTCGTTCATGCCGCAATAATCCAATTGATGCGATGGTCCGAATTGTGAACATCGCTGCGGAATATTTGAATCGAGATTTTTTTTTACATTTTTCGACAAAAATTTATACCTGTTTTATATGCAGAATCTACAGTCCGCTCGTTGGTAACGGTATTGAAATTGAAAAGACATTCAATCGAACGCCATTCAACCAATTCGGTTATTCCGACTGATCTGAACAGAACATATAGTCCTGGTCTAGACCGTCGTATTGGGTCGAACCTCTGAATGATAACCACCGTTATAAAACGATATCGAGAAGCTGCTGCAAATTCTCACGAATATCTTTATGCTGATCGTCTCGTAAAGATAGTAGAAGAAAAAGAAGCGCCACATGTCATAAGGTTCTCTTCAAACTATACCGATGATCTATACCTAAACCCGAATATTGAAAATGAGCTCGAAAGATTCGGAACAATTTTTTAACTCAAAGTGAAATCCATTTGCTTTAGCGTATTCAGCAGTTAAAGTAGGTGGGGATACACCGATATAACATTTTAATTGTAACTTAAAAGAAGTCATATGTACTAGATTTAGGGTTTAGACCGTTCGAGGCAAAGATTGATGCGGGTATCAGTAAACTTGGATAATTATTCTGCGACGATGAGTATTTTGCATGATAAAACGGAAAAATGAAAGCGGAAAGTTGCGGCAAACGTTATCTTTCGTCATACGGAGAATTGAGATTAAGGTACTCTCTTGTCTCCAGACATATATGTGGTGAGTGCCGTAATAAAAATGCGATGAATTAAAATTATGTACACGTTACACGTGATGGTAATTCGACTATTAAAATGATGTAAGTACATGATAAAAATGCGATGCATTTAAAATCGTAATACATGATATATTAATGTGGAGCTTACCGATAACGGAAACAGTTCGCGAGTTACAGTCCATTACACCAAATTCTCAAAAGGATAATTGGATTTGTATGATCGTCAAATATCAAATGCTGAAGAAATAACGCGGAGATTTTTATGAGACGTACTGTTTATGGTAAGACATACTTATACATGACTTAATTTCGATCGAGTTCGGAATAAATGAGATCAAGAGTTACCGAGTTATGATTTAATCAAATTTCAAACCACTTTCAGCTTTCTATTCCAAATTGAGCTATGGTCGGAGAAGAGGCTTTACTTTCACCTTCTTCAATCCAACATCGAGTCGAAAAACTGTTCGATGCCAATTGCTTTGGCATTCGTTCATTCTTTCGGAAGTCATTTGACTGGACTACGTATTTCTGCTGATGCAATGAAAATTCTACCTCGCCGTAGTACAGTTTTTCGAAAAAGATACACCCTGCTAGAATCGGGGTTAAAAATCTGGGCAAAAAAGCTCTGCGAGTATTCTAAACTCTGCTATTTATGAGCATGGACTTTAATAGCAATATTTATGAGTCCTGAAATATGTGAATTCGATAACAGCTTCGACGTTGCTCGAAGTTTTGTTATTATACAAATTCCATTAACTGCATGTATACCCGCACCGGTGTGTAGCTCTAAGTTTTCATTCGCTTCGTTTGCGTCAAGATTACCGAACCACTTATGATAACATCGATTTCAGTATTTCCTCCTTTCGTTGCGATTCGCAAGCCGTAAACTGAGATGCAAATATGCGATTGGCAAGCCAGTATCGACATTCTCGGTACGTAGTATACCCGCATTCAAGGGAAAATTCTGATCGTGGAAATGGAAACCACAAGAACCGTTCCCGGATGTGATACATACATACCGACATCACATTGGAGGCTGAGAATACAGCGTTGAAGGAAACCGCAGATAACGTTGTTGGGAGAGTTTGCACCAGTTTCGCTAGTTTGTTGCCTGTCCAGATTCCGTTGACGGCACCGTTATACGTAGAATGTCAAAGATCCGAGCTTCTGATCGTAATGTTTCCATAGAATGAAATTCAATTAAGCTAACTTGGGCGCACGTTACGGTATCGATTATACCTCGATTTGTTCGTAAAATAGTTTCCATGCCAGTAGTACCGCATCTGTATCGTCATATTGACGTACGAGTTTCGGAGCTGAATGAAGTACGAAATACGTACTCGATACCAGATGTAGGATAGAAAATTACGTGTATATAGTAGGGTTATTCATTGAGTGGTCGACATTTTTTAATTTGCACTCGCACCCGTGAAAAGTGAGTGTATGAAGTCGATATTAATACCTATCAATACGCGCACGGTGCGATTTTTTTGGCGAGGCCCATCGCAAAAGTATTTTTCCCATTTGATTAACATGGGAAAATCGCTCTTCTTCAATTTGATCTTATTTTACAGCTTCAAAAATTGCTGCTTCGTTGTGAGGTCTTGTTGAATATATACAATAGATGTCAAAGAACGAGTAGCAAAGGGAAAACAATTTTTTTGTCGAATGCGAGTGAACGAGAATAGTCACGATTCGTCACGATGCGTCACTATTCTCGTTCACTGGCATTCGATAAAAAAAATTGTTTTCCCTCTGCTACTCCTTCTTTGACATCTGTTGTATACAAAAAAAAAAGCTGTAAAATAAGATTAAATTGAAGAAGAGCGATTTTCCCATGTTAATCAAATGGGAAGAATACTTTTGCGATGGGCCACGTCAAAAAAAATCGCACCGTGCGCGTATTGATAGGTATCAATATCGACCTCATACACTGATTTTTTCACGGGTGCGAGCGCAAATTAAAAAATATGGACGACTAAATGAATGACCCTAATATACACTTCGAATTCTGGATTTGATCAAATCACTGATACGCTTCGAAGAGGTATTCTATCGACTCGGTTCTTTTACAGCTGATTCCTACTATTTCGTGACAGGCTTTAGAATTATTTGAGATTTTATAGACTTCTCCTTACATAGATTCATCGCACCGAAAAAAAAAGTGGTTCTCGTAGGGTACGGGCCGAAACGTTGATCGGAAATTCTTCAAATTTGGAGGAAACATTTTGCATCGATGAATTCAATTTTTTGACGCACGAAAATTTTCCGATCTCAAGCCAGTTTTTCGAAAAAAAAAGTGTGCTCAATAATCACATCAATAAAAGACTGACTTCATCTCTCTATATTATCAGTTTGTTCCAAAATAACATCATGGTAAAATGTTTCCTCCAAATTTCAGAAAGATTCGATTATTGATTCGACCTGTACCCTGCGGCATTCACCTTTTCTTTCATAGCCACAACCTATGCGAGATAAAGTCCATATAAAGTCTCTAAAAATTCCTAATTATACCTCGAAATACGATATGGAAGAACTGATTCGATAGAATACTTCTTCGAAGCATACCTGATTAGATATTGGTCCGAGTATCACTTATGTTGCATTAATCGTGAAGGAATATCAAGCATATGTTAATGGTGTATAGGTAACATTGATAGAATCAGTTTTATAAATAGCCATGCGATTATCGAATAACAATAGGTATTTAATAACAATGGGGTAGCATTGTTGTTCCTACTCGTTAGAATCGAATGGATCAGTTATTGTGTAACATCGTAGTCTATAATTATTACGATTGTTTAGTCACGTTGGATAGCCATGGGCTGCTGCTGGTGCGTTGTTATATGGTCAGGTCTCTTATGATAAGCAATCTAATCTTCGTTCGAAATGGTCCATAGCTACATACGACCGTAGCCTCCCGCTGACATTGTTCATCAATCAATATTAACCGTAACTAAGTCGATCGTGAGGTCTTATTCGATTTTACTGACATGAAATTTGATTATTTGAACACATAACTTGGAAAAGGGTGTATCTTCGTTTCAAGATATGCAACAGCGGATGAGAAACCACGAAGGAAAATACTGTACGTTGAATAGTTGGAATAAAAGTTGATAAGATAGCAAATGAACGAAAATAAAAATGGAAATTCGAAATCCATGATTTTTTGTTCATGAACAACGGGATTTTTTTTTCTATATTGTTATATCCATAGTGTAAGACTCGATAAAGCGCATTTTTTTGATGAATTTGAATCAAATGATCGTTAATCTCTCGGTCTAGAATTTGGAGAGTACAATATCGAATGTATATCGTCCGATTCATCGTTTTCAGCTTCCTGTCTAGACACCGACTACTATAGGCAGTAGATATAATATAAAAGTTGAAAAGTCAGATCGTTATTTCAATTCCTCTTTACTAGTCTAGGCTCACTGCTGGCTGTGCCATATACAGTAGCTGTTAGCACTCATCCGAAAAAATGAACTTGAGATAATAAGGAATCTTGTTGGGTTCTGATATCATTCATTGTATACAATCGCGCGGGTAGATAGGCAAAATTTTACAAAGGTATCAAGTTTCTGCGTAATTGACAAAGTTTTACCTGCTTTTGATGAAAATAAGTATAATTAATAATTCCAGACAATAGAATACCTATCAAGAGCACTTCTTGGCTTTCCTATACAAGTACCGCACTTCTTTACTACTTCAATTGTCTCGGTTGCCGTAAAGGCGATAATTCCGGGTCTAGGTCTCAAGATATACCTGTGCGGGAATGAATGCTAAAACTTGAAGCTCCGAGCTCGATCCTACGACTTCTTATTATATCAGGAAAGATAAGAGTAAAATCGATTCTCTTATATCACAGAAGTCGAGTAGAAACCATTCTCGAAATCGCATTGATTTGGGGTGGCACAAGCAGAGATAATTTCTGTTCATCGAACGGGAAGAAATCGCACGGCGAGAAGAGTCTCTCCATGCTATACCGAAGTAATGAGAAAAGCTCGGCTTCGGGAGTGGTGAGAAACCGACAGCTGGAAGTTCTAGAGGTACACATTATATAGATTCTAGGATTATATCTCACGACTAGCTCACACTCTGGCGTGTTCATAGATGCGAAATATCATATTCGAGATAATATGTATCAGGTGTGTACCCCAAGATTTTCTACGGATTTTTGCAACACGCTGAATAATAAATCCGTGAAAGCTATAATTTCTGTGAGGCCTCTTCAGCCTCAATGTCTCTTTACGTTGTAATCCAGAAGCACGAGATTTCGGATGAAATATCTACCTTGATACGAAAAATGTGACAAAAATGGATAGAAATGATTTGACGGTTCGCGAATTCTTGAAATTATGAATTTTTCGTGTGGTATTACTCAGAAAGAATTGTTCTAGGTATTTTTACGTGGCAGCTGAATATAAACGCAAGAATAGGTTTGCATTTATATGAGAAATACGCAGTATACGCCGATTTTCATACGCGATATATACGTAGAGATAGGTAAAACGTACAATTTCGAGATTTTATCTACGCGATTAAAGGTAAACCTAGTATCTACAGCTACGTCGAAGACCTGCGAGTTGACTCACGAACATAGGTCGTTTGGCGTGTCGTTAAATTTTGAGCAACGGTGCCGTGACCACGGAAAACTCGTTAAAAATCGCTTTCTTTTCTCTTTTTCGTTCCAAGCAAACCTGAATTACTCGAACAAGTGCCCTGGCACGACTCCGGCAGTAATCCAGACTCTATTCAAATGCATTGATTCGGTCTACCGTCACCTACTACAAATGGTAAGAAAATTAGCGAACAATTCAATCAAGTATGTCTCAGAGTAACGTACAACGGTTCGGAATTATATAAAGAATAGTCGAAATTTCAATTCATTTAAAAAGTTTTCGTGGCTCTGTTGAGCCCTCGATTCAGGCTTGTTTGTGGAATAGATGATCACCAGAAAATATAAGTATAGTAGAAGGAATTCGAGCCTGTAGAATAATTAAAAATTATGATGACAGTACGGTAGCAGAATATTTATAAAATATGTTTTCATATTGCGAATTTTTCCTCGAGGAAAGAGACGAGGGATTATCCGAAGTTAATAAACTCTGTAGTGGCGGATTGTAAACTGTTGTAATTTGATAGGATTACCAGGCTCGTTGTACCTGTAATTGCTTTGCAAATCCTGAAAAGTCATAGAATCCGCGACGGTGCATCGCGACGCGGGGAGTATAGAATGTCGTTACGTCGCTAAAAAGTGGTTTCCTCTAACGCAATGCAGAGAAACGTAGCTCGCTGAAAAACCTGCTCGATTCGAGCACGAGCGGAATCATTCATTGTCTTTTAGCAAGGATTTCATCGCGGTGGCGCCTTGCTCTCGAGACAGTAGCGCAAATAGGATTATACTCGCAGAAAATTTCGCGGAAATGTAATCAGGCTGAATATAAAATTTGCAAATGTCAGAATTTCAGAGCTCTCCAAATTCCGATCGTTGACTAGTAAAACAAACATAGATAAGAGCCAAGCCAGCGAAACATAATTATCAATCAATTTTTGGATCAATGCATTTTATAATTAGCCTCTTGTATTTTATCAAACTTACGTTGTAATACTGCTTTGAAGAATTCGAGTCGAACGTATCGTCACCAGCTGCACTTTGTTCCAGATGATAGTCAACCAAATTTGGAGTTACATACTCACTCGACGTTACATACCCGAGACGAGACACTGAATCGCGACGTGTAATTTATTTCGCATGATGAATTTTTTTTCTTGTGTTTGCTGACAACAACGCGGGTTTTAATCCGACATGGCAGAAGGACCGGGTATGAGTGATGCCTGCAGGAGCAGTAAACACAAACTCTTTCCCTTCGAGCTAATGCAACCTTCCCATGTTTGTGTTTACCCGACTTATACCTAGATGTATAATTATTATAGTTCGTGTGCATAAGTACCGTCACGTCGCATCCCATCGGGGTAGAATGGGTTACTATTGATAAAGATAAAGAAAATAAGAATTCCTGCTGTCTTGTCGCAATACGAAAATGATATAAATTTCCATAATTAACCACTAATGGCAAAAATATCGTGTGGAAAAAATATCGCAGGACACCTTTTCCATTCACACGATCGAAATTATGCCACGATTATCCAAGTTCAGTCCATATGCGATTCTGAATATAAAATAGTATCAAATTCTTTAAAACCGACGACCTCGTTGCGAAAAACGAAAAAGAACCTGTGAGAGATTACGCGAAATTAATCAGGCATGGCACAGCGTTCTTAGTAGCTGCAAAATTCGGGACTGTATCTCGCCGTATAAGGATTCGAGGCTTTCTATAGAGTTTTTTTTTTTTCCAACTGTTTCATTTCAGTCTCATTTTTTATTTATTACCTTTTTTTTTGTTCTTAACGCGTGACTCAAGCGACGTTATATGTAGGTAAAGTGGTAGTCGAGTTGAGGTCAGCGTGCCAAATGCTTTGCAAAGTTTCCTCAAAGCACAGCTGCTGCTGTTGGTGTCTGAAATAAATTATGTAATTTCCCGGCGAATTAATATCAGCTCTTCGAATCTCGTGTACATCAATCACAGCGAACAATTAACCGGTAGGGCGTTTATATTCGCGGTAATGAATTATCGCGATCCAGTCGACAACATTAATCTTTGAAAATTAGATCTCATTCGAACGTTGTGCAAAATCGGAGAACTATCACCTAATGATTAATAATTAGCGTTATCACCCACGGAAAATTATAACTAATATTAAAATCAATTTTCTATTAGTTTTTTCTTAAATATATAACATCTATGTCATCCGATCTAATCGTAAGACAAAATAATTAGTAATTTTGTTTCCATAAATTAGCATGGAGTTAATAGAATTTTGCAAATTTTTTTTGTTAGTTAAATAACTGAAATACCGTGTCAAAGAACCTTAAGTTTAGATTCTTTTTGTGTATACAAGAGAAGGTGGTCCGTTTGGAGCCTTTGAAATGTTGGTTAAACTCGTTTTCACGACTGCTGCAGTAGGTAGAGGTACAAGCCCCGTATAAAAGCCTCGCGGCAAGCAAGTCGGCAGGCCAGCAGACAGATTACGACCGATACTGAGATTTTCAGATTAAAAGATATAAACAAAGAAATAAAAATGAGGCAGGCTGTTAGTCGACGAAAATGACCGTGCTACCATCCTGTAATCGGATGTAATATTACACCCAAAGCCCCGGAGCGGAGCAGAGCGAATTTCACGGCTATAACAGACACCGTAATAAAACCATCTCTATATACCTAAATGTATACAGTTATATGTGTATATATGTATATAAATATCTCAATAGCTCAGCGATCTCGGAGTGAGTATAATAACTCGTAATCAGCCATCCATAAATATCAGAATATAAAAACGATATCGAACGGATAACTCGAGAATTACTCAAGACGGTGATATCCGATCGAAATCTGATGTATACATGCAGAAGCCTATAGTTTGATACCATTACAGAGTACGAAGATTCTTCTGATCGGAAATGGGAAGTTAAAGAATTTTACTGCAGCACAGCCTCCTGAAATGAATTGTGAATCCCAATTGAAATTTTTTGGAATAAAATTTTACTCTTTGGTCTAGAGTAACGCTACGGACTTTTACTCCGAAAGGGTTAGAGAGATATTAGATGCAATTTTCAGTGAATTTCGTTCAACATTATTTTGAGAGCCAGCATGCGTGCGGCGGGAATTTAAAGCCACCTGAACGACGAGGCTTTAAGAACTGATATTGAGAACCTTGCATGATGATATATCATGTGCGGGTATAAAAACGAGTACATAATTATAATATCCATTCTGCATTGTGGTAGATTGTATAATAAACAGTTAACGTTTAACTTAGTGTTGGTGACGGGCGACGAAGTTGGACGGTCTGCGATACATCCAAGCCTGAACGAATAGATCCAGACACTTCACCATCAACCTGCCTTTTGGATGGATGTTACACGAAGTCAAGACCACGAGTCAGTTACAGGAGTGTCGAAAAATTGTCTTAAAACCTTGTGCTGGTCATAAACCATTTTTGCACTAACCACTTATAGTGGGTTAGTGCATGTGATTCGTTTTGCTAAGAAACTGACGAATTTTATCGCCTGGGCTTTTATGTGAATCAATCATTTCGTGGGAGTTACTGTGCTTGTGAATAATAGTCCTGTTGCTACGAACTCGTCACTATGGATGTGGAACATTTTATACAGCTTTAATGTTTGCGGTGCAGAGAACGTGATCAACAATTCTTGGAGTGTTGTAACGGAGTCGAGTGGCTCAAACCTAGCAGCGGAGGTGAGTTACGGAGACCTTTGACATTAATCGTCTTTGAATTCATTTGTGTCACTGTATTTTAACAGCTTTTAGTTGATAGCAGATCATCGAAGTTGTACTTGTGCGAAATCACATTTGGGCTTATATAGTACCTCAGTTAAATCAAATTCAGATGTTGAACCAGGCAAGGTTCACGCATCCGATGGCATCGATCTAAAGTCTAAGGCAATAAAACGATTGTGCGAAATAAAAAGGACCCTTAATGATCGTCACATCAAATTTGATGAAAATGGCACAATTATCTCATCACGACTCGACCTCGCCGTTCATTTTATGAGTAATATCAAATTCCGTTTTTATTACAGAAAGAAACCTGAGTGACCAAATTTATAATTTTATTTAAGAATCACAGGATGATTTCTTTGGAAATCTGTGACTAATGTTTCTTTCTGTAATCAGCTGTTCAATTTGTAAATCTGTAACTTTCATTTTGAGGATCACACATTTCGATGTATACTTTGAATCGGATGAATATGTACAATATACAATAGATCTCGTCATGCAAGTATAGCCTGGAAATGAATCATTTAATTGTGAAAAAAATGTAGCAATACAATTTTTATCTGAGTATCGTGAACGTCAGCTTTGAATTTTTCCCTGCAATTTAATTCAGTTGTGCAAATAAGAGAGCGTTGCGTCACATCTATGACACGAGTACTTATATCACCGATGGCATGCCCTTCTTGAGATCTTTCAAGAGAGCTACGTTTAAGGTTCGTTTCGCATGTCCCGATAGATTTAGGTCGACGAATGTGATCTGCATAGAAAACAGAAATTCAAAAGGCAATTCATCCATACTCATTGGAATAGAGGTGAACGAATAAACTGATCGATGGAACTGTGCATCGCTTCTTATTCATCATTCATATAAGTTCACAACGTGTTGCCGATGATTGATCGATCAAATGGCTCATTTATATTCAAATAATTTAGCGAAATGATGAGTCGAGTATTCATAATCTCCCAGTCTTTCATTAAATATTGATCCACTGACTATTTTCACTCGTGGAATCAATTATCTACAGGCTTATGCATACATACCGAAGTTATTTTCATCGGCAAGAGTATACTGCTGCAGTAATCGGTCATCGTCAAATATAAGTTCAATGTTATCTCAGTATTTACCTTCAGTGTACATATCAGTATGAATCGAGTCACTCTTCTTATCTGTTTCACAAACGCATTTTTTGTTACATGATACATCTCACTATCCGTGTCTGCAAATGCGTTAAAATCCGCGTGTGCTACAGCTCTTGACTTTATATTCAACTACAGTTGGAATCGCCCGGTCTCACCTGCGGCTACCAATTGGTTGAATAAATATTCCGAATCTCAGACTGTAATTCATTCGGCAAATGCAGTTTAAATTAAGATATTTATCTTTGTTTTCACTTTTCTTTAATCTCATCGTGCAGTCATGGGCCTTTGGCAGGGTAACATCTACTTCTTTACCTCCAATCGCGAAGTTAATCACCACTTTCGTGACCCGCTTCGAGATATCGAAGTGAACTAACGTTTCTCCCAATATTTGAAGAATTTTTAGTGCAGTCGAAGATAATAGAAGAATAGTAATCAGCTTCGGCGCATTTCATTCCTCGATTTTTGGTCAAGGAAGTTGCGAAACTATGCGAATACAATCGAGGCTTTTGATCGACATGAATATTCATCAGGACCAGACCGATACGTACTTTACATATGTTTTTACGACATTGCAATTTTTTTTCTCTTCATTTTCCTGTTTATCGCCTGTCCCAGAATCCCGGCAGAATAATGTGTCGTCCTTTTTTCGATCACGCACCACCTGCACCTCGCATGTTCTAAGTAATTATTTAAGCACTTTTGAGGCTGGTTCTTTTGCAGATAAACCAGCCCGTAGAATCGTTGCATACCGACGTGAGAAATGACCAAATAATTTCCGAATGTACTATACGCGATAACACACTGCTTAATGGGAAAGGGGAGGCCTTTCTTCCTTTGAAAGGCTCTCCAGCTGATAAGCCATGCGGTATTGGGCCTTTATCGTTCACATCAAACTCGTAAAGAATTAAGCCACCTTAACCGTTTTTTTCATAACGTTGAAAAAATTCAGCGGACTAGTTTCCCCTTTTTATAACAGTCCACACGCGAGCATTTTCGACAAAGGAGCGAACCTGCTATATCAAATCTCACAAACTTCAGACATTCGAGACTACTTTTCACGATTTAGATCTAAGAATTCGGGAATACGAAACAGAAGAGAGGTCTTACGTGATGAATGACAGTTTCATGTAAATTTAGATCGATGCTTATGGCTTAGGTTTCGATTAGAAGAACTATTCTTAGGTATTGTGCTGTTTGAAGCATTGAATGGAAACAGAATTTCTAGTAATACGAACAACTTTTTGGTTCAATCGATTCTATACAATGGTAGTTTCATCCTGAACTGATAAAATTACTTTCCAGTTCAGTTCTCCCTCGGAATGAATGAATTCTGTGAAAAATAAGGTCTCTACTCGTTTTCGGAAGCGTCCAGTTAATTGACAGTGACTGCATTCCGGTAGCTCGCGTGACCAGACACCGTCACTGTTATAGGAAACGAAACTCTTACACAAACACATCGCGGTATAAGGAGCCCGCGATATCAGGGCAGTGGCATTTTTAATTAATTAGATAATTAAGTCTAAGTCTCCGCCATTTTTATACCTGGAACTGTAATGCGTGCCAGTACCTACATCCAACGTTATTATTAATCTTGGCTCGATTACGCGATCATTACTCGCTGGAATAACGCCGTTTCATCGGATCGAGAATCACGTATGCATACAGTATCGATGGGTTCAATCATGTCGAAGAAACACTCGAATCAAATTATGATATGTGTCGAAGCGAGATGATTTTACTGATTAAGATATTTCATTAAGAGATTTAGGAGAGAAAGGGCTTGTCGAATTGTTAGGAAATCAGTTACGTCGAAGTATCGAATCTCCTTTGATTTGAATGAATTGCGTTAAACTTAGGACCATCAATTGTACTCCGTGGCTCTAATCGAGTTTTAGTTTATTGGACGAGGCAATCGATAAGTTCGCGATGTGTGCTCGCCAGATTTTTTTCAATGAAACAGATTCTCTCGGATTCAAAAAATCCTTTCTCCTTCGTGAATATCGAAGTGTGCTTCCCGCAAGCTTTGGACTTCCCGAAGTCGACTGATAGGAGAAAATAAAAAAACGTCAATTTATTGCTGATAAAGAACGCGTGAGAAGTACTCGTTCATCTTACCGTTTCATTAAGTCTTATCGATATCTTAATTCATGTGTATAATATACCAATCTATCAATTAAAACGAGATTTAGTCCCACAGGGCTTTTATGAACGTGCTTAAAGCTAGCGACCTGAAAAATTGTTGGATTCGAGAATTTGTTACTATTTTCATTACCCATTTACTATTTTGGTTTCTAGACTGCATGGAGTCTAGGAATTACGTAGCATTTAGGTCATGGGTTACAAGTGGAACAGTTTTAGAGTGGTTATTGTGAGTTAGAGCTAAGTCAGCGCATTGTTAACTGAAGCTTATTAGACAGAATGCATATGCATATACAAACATGAAGCACGTGCCTTTTTTCAAGTTACGAACAGCTCTAGGGCTAAGAAATGAATAATTCTTTGATGATACCATGCACAAGAGTCAAGTTGCAACAGTATTAATTTCCGTAAAGAGAACATGATAGCTGTGGAATGGAATTATCGTTGGTTAGCAAGAATCTAATTGTGATTAGCTGAAGCCTGACACGAAAGTCTTGTTTCTCGATCGTTGAATACAGGTGTTAATTATCTTCGTTCGTTTCGCTTCAGATCTCTGACACCTATGTAATTTACCGTCATCAACAACTGTCACTTGCCAGATAGAAGTCCAGAAATCATACACAGCCATGGCGTACGTTTCTTGATTGCAATAATCTGCGAAATAAATCACAAGAACGCCTCATTGGACCTCACCTACGGAATCAAAAAGTACCCCAGCATATCGGAACTTCTGATCGACAATTCTCAAAGAATAATTGCAGTCTTATGATTCGAAAAAGAAACGAAAAGGTTAGACCTAGAGTCTTTCACAGGAATTTTTTTAGCAATTAGGTATGATATCTGGGTGTGTAAAAAAACCCGAACCTTATAGGTCGGTGAATTTAAATTGAAGAACGGAAGAGAGGGGTGTTGCATACGTAGATACAATGAGTTCACTTTCGTTCGCATCGTTCCCATCCCCCGTCTAAATTTAAAACTGGCTGCAATCTCGTCTCGCATCGCAGACCAACGGCACCACATCGAATGCTCATTGTGTTAAGACGCACGTCCTTTTGTGGCCATGAGCACGACGCATGCACACATACCGAATGCACTGAGGTCGTGTATTTGCGCGACATAATTGCATCAACGTTCCATTATCTACGAGCTAAAAATTCGCACGAACCATTTCGATCGAAATTTAAGACGAATCAGATACGTACTACCGAATTCAAATTGGGCACAGTAATCATCCCCGAATCAATCTACGTATAACGATTTCATAAATAATTCTGAACTGTTCCGGAAACACTTTTTGCTAATTGATTCTAGAAATTTTCACAACCGATGAGAACTGACTGATGTTCGGTAATCATAATCGTGATTCACATTCGTCAAGCCTTTTATTTTTCTTCAGCTAAAAAATTTCATTGACAATTATGTCCATTTAAACGCTATTCCCAATGGCAATCCCTATGCTACTATTCGAGGGTCAAGAGACCAGCTGACAGAAGGTGTTCGGTTGTGAATTCGGTAAAGGGAGAGTGACTAACCGGCGAATTTGAATATTCCGGTCGAGCGAGTCAGAGAAGGGGTTGGAATGAAAAAATGTGTATAAAACACATGTCTGAATTGTTTCGGACGAGTAGCAATAATTGCGGAGAAAAGGCGTGGTGTCATCTATTCTAACTACGTTGACAGTTGACAGTCCGCGTCTGTTCTTCTCGGAAAGAAATCTGCCGCTCCCGTTTTTCAACTCTCCTCCTCCTTTACTCTTCGTCGTTTACCTTTTTTCACTTTTATTTATAGGACACTCGTGTGGTCTTACGTGGCATTAAGGCATAGCCGTCTCCACTTTTTACAATTAGACAAAAATAAGCAGCGATCGTCATCGCGGTAATAAAAATTCAATATCATTCTTTCATCTCTATTTCACGTCAAGTTTTCTTGACTTCGATTCAGATACTCGATATGACGTTGTATTGACAGATCAATTCAAGCTTGCTTTATGAACAGAAAAATCTCAAGCTACAAGTGCTTCTGGTAAGAAGTGAACGTCGAATTCGATATTATACCTAAGATTCAGTAATTAAATTGCTTCTATTTAGGAGTGCAATTGATTCTAACGTATAATGCAGTAATCCATGCAGTCAAACTCGATAAATTTGTTATTGCAAGATTTCAGTAACATATTTCAGAGTATTATCGGTACCTATAAGAAAATATGTATGGTTTATCGTAAGATTTGAAAATCAGGATGAAAAATTGAAGAACTTGCCGTTGCTTACTATGCAGTTATCAAAAAACTCAGGTTGAACTGTAGCTGCAACGGTAGTTACAAAGGCCAAAAATGGTAAGAGATTAACTCTCGCCAATGCCTTTCTTTTCCAAAACCTTGACACAAAGTCGATAAAATGGGACGCACGCGCCTACGCCATTCTTGGCTGCAGTCTGATTTGGTAAAACCGCATTCCACGAGTGCATAATTATCCTATTGTCGATAGTTTTCATCTAACTAACGCAATTATAATTAGCTTCTAGCGCCTGCGATCTTCCGAACATCCAATTACGGCCTATCAATTATTATACGATTTGTAATAACCATATTCATCGTCATAATTTCAAAACTCGCGAGGCCTGATTCGCCCCCAGTTCAACCTACAGGATAATTTTCTCTGGACATGAGAATCATTCGAATTACCTCAATGATTTCAAAGCCAAATTATGAGTAACATGATCATAGTTGAAGTAAGAATAATTATTCTGAATTTGATTCGTGGTTTTCGGAGTTGATTCGTGAAAATACTCGCACAAGAATCGTACGAAGAATTCATTCCAATTCTATCGTAGGTATTGCAAATCTATAGACTCTTTCTTTTTGATAGAACAAGATTCATTGAACGTTATAACATTATAGACAGGCTTATCGATCGTGTACAGAACAATCACTCCTCTGCCATTAAAATCGGTTTCCGGTAAGTAGATACAGAGCGGAAACAGAGTGTATTATTCTCTCTATCAATCGACTGTGCCTTATATCGTGAATAATTTATCATATGGCTTTGTGTATGAAATTGAATTGAATTTAGCACAAAGTAACATCGGATGCGAGGTACTATTTCTTCGTCGTGAAAAGAATCTTTACAATGAGTACAGCAACGTACGTTACATCTGGAAATGATCATATTACGTATAATGGATATTGATAACTGTATACCAACGAACTCTTAGCTCGTTGCTATTATTATAAACATTTTAACAAATTTGTACAACAGTTTTCTGCTTAGCGTTTGAAATGTCTGCGTCTACGCGCTCGTACGTTATTATCGTCCTGTTAAACCAAGTCATAATTCAATGTCTCACGATCCGGATACCTAGTGTCTAGTGAACCATTAAGCAGACATTTACAACGTGTAAACATTGCTTGTTTAAAAGTCCAGCAGCTGGAAAACACCTGTAACTAGTTACCGATTCGTGTAAAAAAGAATAATAATGAAACCACAGCTTGTCAAATCAGATTTATTCAACAACCCTTCTTCGAGTCTCTGTACGACGAGAAGAAAGCACGAGAATTATTGTACCTCGGGCTTTTCACTCTTCATTCATTTTTTATTCATTTTATACTTCGATCTAGATAGGATCACGCACGTATTACGTATCTACTTCGGTTCTACGGGGATAAGAAACGTGTTTCTAAATCGGGGCATAAGGTGGAATATTTAATAAAACAGGTTGAGAAATACTGTGGCGCCAGTGTCAACCGCTGTATGGCGCCGCCGCAGCATCTCCCCGTATTCCGTAAGTATCACTGTATGTCGAACAGTCGAGAATACATACGTCCATACACATGTACCATACCTGTCCTATACGTGGTACGTCTGATACAATACTTTACCGCAATTTATACCCGGTGAAAGTATATGCCAACCACTGTTACGCTTACCTGATACCGAAGTATTGGTTTAAACCGAATGATCATTGAAATAAAAGAATTTTCTAAACGATTTATGAGACGTGATATTAATTACCGGATCGGGTTTACTTCGTACTACAAAAAATCGCCTTTCGCTTCAAATCTCTTGGCATAAATTTATGCGAAAACGGTAACTCGTGTCCGAGAATTATTAACAGCGTTCATCTCGCTGTTCAAACACCGGGTCCAGGGTTTATGTCAAAGAAAAATCTAGCAGGTATCTCATCAAAGGTGTAAAAGTGGTGGGTAGTCTTAGGCTCCATGTCTAGGTTGGGGCCGGTCTATTACCGCGCTCATGAAAGTATGATACAGCTTCGACATGTATTCTTTCTTATTTCGCGAACAAAGTCGCGGAGTAATTACTTCTATGTGTATAAAATGCATACGCCGGTTGTGCGTGAGCGTGGCAGAAATCGTATCGAAGATTCGTTATTCAACGTATTTTAAGTTATAAGGTACAATTATTGCAGCAATAAATTTTTCAGACCGAGTGTTATAAAAATAAAGTAAAATTAAAAGGGGAATAAAGAAGGCTGCGCTGAAAATGAAGAAATCTGATTTTTATCACACCGTTTGCCATGCAGTTTGCGTAATTTAACAACTACAGAATGCGCTGTCACGCAAACTACACCGACTCCGTTTACTACGGTGAAATAAATTTCACCTTACGTTGCGCTGCTCAGCTCCGAAACGTAAGATGTAGAACCTTCGTACAGAATTTATGCACGGAGGCTGTATCAATAATTAAAACTCGACTTGTCCTTATATTTATATTCATGGATTTCAGGAATGTTAACCGAAGCCGATTTCACCCTGTCCTCAAGTTTACGCGGACAGAAACCATCGAGGTTGAACGTCACTCGGTCTTATCATCTCGAGTAATTGCGATGCAACGATAATTGATAGTCGAACAACCGACGACAAGGCTGTATAATTGTTTCCAATATTGAAAAGTTGATCGGTTACACAATACCTCGCAAATCCTGAAATCTTTGAGATCTTTACTCGGCTTCTGGTTGTTATAAGTTTGTTCGATAGTGCAGCGTGTGACGGTTCGAATCTATCCCATTCATGTAGCACATATGATAGAAAAATTATAGGATCTGGGATCGAGTGAGCGATTCTTCGCCCCGAAATTGAATATTGATGAGGTGTCAGGAAATCAACTCTCGAATACGTAAACTGGGGAAGAATCTCAGGGTTGTGCCAGTGGAGAATGAATTTGAAAAACAAGGGTCGTGGGTGACATAAGAGATTTGAATCGAATAATCGATTTCTCGTCTCAAAAGTGTACTGTACTGAAATATTTCGTAATATTATAGAAAATAAGTCGATGTATGGATGATGAAATGAATAGTGAATAAAATATGTGGTAAATTGATCGTACGATGATTTTTTTTCTTCACTTGTAACGAAGTCGAATATTAGCTTCAGCTCGCGCGCGACTCTGGTAATTTAAAAAGTGGTACGTTTAGTCGTCTGCTCTATATATGCGTCGTATAAATTAGGGTCTTTAATTAAAATGAGCCCGTGAATAATCCGGTGCCGCGGGGTTTTAATTTGCGAAACATTTTTTATTCAGGTATACTTAAACTTTATGTACGAACTTTTTTACGGGCTAGATTGAAAACGTCGTTTACCTTACCGAAATGACAAACAAATCGATTCACAATCTGTTTTACTATACTCAAATACAAATCAAGCTTCGCTCGTAAATTCTGATCACTAGCTTTACCGTTCAATTTATTTACGATTGGATTCTATATCACAGTACCTATTCTTGGCTTCCTAAAAGCCGAGCAACCTAATTTATTGACTGAACTTGAAAATCTACGTAGTACATATGCCTCTCAGTTCAAATGGGATGACGTATTTCTATCATCTAAAACTTTCTTCAACTAATGCAAGGATAACCAAAATTTATGTTCAGTACAAATGAAGTTTACGATCAATTATGAAAATTTTCTTGAAATATTTTCATTTTCAAAACGAGAATTCCCTGGCTTCTAAATATAGTAGCTGCAATAGGCAGTGTACCTATTTTACATGCCTGTATCTCTCAACGCTCGTCGTATTTTCCTGATCGTAAAACATCGATCGAGTAGCTTCTCACGTGTTTAACCACACCTGTATCGGCTATATCGGGTAACTTTGTAACAGCCGGTCAATTTACCTCGTAATTTGTTTAATAATGGATGTTTTACTATGATGGAAATTGCTGGTTACACGCGCTGGCTACACGTAGTACCTATACTGCAAGTCTCACGAGCCAACAAGATTTCGAAATTATTTTTTTCTTTTATCATATCGCTCGGCTCCGCATACGTGCATGCATAAAATACTAGGTACCCCTAATGGGAATCATCGAGAAATTGATATACGGCACATTACACGGGTCGAAACAAGAAGAACAAGAATCACGAGCACACGGCAGAATCGTTATGAAAAGTCCCTTCGTTGCCCAAACCGTTCATTATTTTAACCGGTGTCTGATTGTTTGTTATAGATATCTTTATTTCGCCACGATGGAATTCTGTGCAATAAAATTATTAATTGGAAAGTGTGAAATTAGTTCGCGAATTTCGTTATCGAGAAAGTAATCATCGGATCGAGGATAAACTGTATTACTTACGTGAAGTAGTACGACGCTAGTATAATTCCGTCCTGTTTTAATTGGCAACTTTCCAAATCACTACAATATATTGGCTCGATAAAAATCAGTCTGTTTAATGCCTCGCGTCACATGTTAACAAAAATGTCACTTATTCCTATCGATCAAATTGGTGTCAAAAAGCCTACGGTTCGATGCTTTTGCATCAGTCACATACATATATCAAGATAGACTTGACGTGTTTCAAATTTTCTGGAATCTCAATTTTGAAAACAAGGAAATTAGAGCTCAAAATCTTTTCAATCAGGATTTGTTCATCGAGGGACTCATTTCCGGGGATCCAAAGATACGCGATTAACCGTCCACGTGGCTTGATCAACACGTGTTGCCTCGGAGGCTGTAGCTTCGACGCGTCGTCGTCTATTCACTAAAATACATCGTAATGATAATTGTAAAAAAATCTGTCATTCATGATCGACTGTCTTTCAGAGCTGAGAAAGTCTGCTTCATCTGCGGTTAGCAAAAACCGCAATCGAAGTCGACTGTTCATTCATATTCCTTCACGCATATCCGCAGTCTTGAGTTACATTCTCTAGAAACTTATCGGCTCAGTCATAGTTATACTTTCTTTCGATATTTTTTTCACGTAACATAAATTTTGTTAAGCGGGTTTATACCTTGTCTCAATTAAAAAGAGTGAATGTATTGACCTATTGTGAAAAGAAGTGCCTGAGGTCCGTGTACGTCAATGTCAAGTACAAGTATAGATGTCCCGATGAAAGATTTACGGTTATGACCGTCTACGAGATCACTTTATCTCAATTGGTTATCTAAATTCATATTTACTAGGTCGGTTATTGTATTCTACTGGAAGTGAACGTAATTTTGATCGATTGACAGCCTTGGCGACCGCCTCGTCAAAGGCAAGAACCACGAATGGCTCGAGTTGTAATTCACGTAGCGCATCGTGAGCCAAGTTACGAGTAGTTTGAAAAGAGCTTAAAAGGTCAAGAGGAATAATTGACTTCGATTAATGAGCCATAGCCATCGATTCTTTCTCCATCCTGCTGCTATATGATTTATACATGCATACGAGGGCTCGAAGATCTATCTATACTTTCTTTTTCGTACCACATGTGTGTCCATGTCGTAATAATTCAAGTCAAATAGAGAACAGGGAACCGGTATTCAATAAGCCTCTACCAAACTAAATTCTACGAAATAACGGTCCGTTAATTACCATGATAATACATTACCTCCTTCCTTAATTAACGATCTGCATCGCGTATCACAAAGCCTAATCAAATATTTTCAATTTCAATAATCGTAGGCTCGTGGGATCATCTTCAAAGGCCTTAGGTCTTTTTTGGGCAGCTTCTTTCTCAGATTTCCGCAAATTGTACTAAGGTACTGCTATAAATAATTTCGCGCGTTTATATTGAGCGATTGATGCCAAATTATTGTTCTTTGAAATTCTCAGAAAACAGAAAAATTCGATTTGCATGGAAATACGTGATCTTTGGTATCCCATTTCGACCATAGCGAGTATTTGTGTGTTCGAAACGATCCTTCTTAATTACAATCATACCCTCCGGCCACACTGTAATTACTGCAGCCTTAAGGATCGATAACAAAGGCTTAAATTTGGCTGGTAAAACCCGTTGTCACCTCGTCCCCATAATTCAAAAGTCAAAGTTAAACCTCGGCTATGAATTCCCACATAAATTCAGAGCATAATCGAGAGGTCCGAACCGGTCATTTAACCGTCAGCAGATACAATTACAAGAAGACGCATGAATATTGAGTCCTGCATCGCTGACCGTTCCGCCTGCCGATGCTATCAATCCTTCCTCTCCGCATCACGGTTACGCTACGTCGATCGACGGAAAAGGACACTCATGACCATATTATACTCTTAGCTTCTGAATGCTTGACCAATTTTGAGTTTTTCATATCATTGCATTGTATCGGAAAATAAATGATGACGAAAATTTAAAAATATCGAGATTTCCGTCTCGATTTTTGCAAACTATAAAATCGCGGTGTACCAACTAGCTTACTCCTGCGTCATACACGTCAAAGGTATGACTAACGTGACATCGAATCGATAAATCGTTATAATATCGACGAAAAATTACATGTCTGGTAGCTCTTTTGAACTCCTTGACAACCCTCTGTGTGCTAAGTCGTGCGATTGGTACGGGGGACGCTACACCAAAGGGAATAGTGTTCAAAGGCTGAAGATTAGACGAACTCTTTCACGGCTCCGCATCCTATGCGCTAAGAGTATTCACCATCACTTGCATCTGCTTGAGCATCGATAAGCTCTGCATATCTGAGTACCTGTATGCCTGAAGATTGCGAGTTTCAAGTTATCTATTCATCTATTAGGTGAATATTAGATGTCTGATCTTTGCCTCTGATCTTTAGTGCTATGGGGTTGTCCCTCTGCAACTGACGATTATAAGGATCGATAATTGTACTAACAGTAATCTACGATTTACATTTTTTTTAAACATATTGGACGATACATCCGCAGATATAGTTTCGTCCAGTTTGCTCTTGGATTATATCTGATCTGGTCACAATTAGATTTTGCATGACCTTAACACCCGAGTATCTTTTCAGGGCTTCGTTCGTCGATCGATGAGAAAAGTGCCTGGTGTGGTTCTGGCAGTGGTAGAAAGTAGCAAGCCCGCAATCTTTCGTCAAGATTTTTTTTCAACTATCAAATTCTTAAATATAACAATTCTATCACGAGTGTCAAACGATAAGTCAGTCGATACAAATTTTTATCGACTTTCGGGGTTCTGTAGAATGGCTGGTCGTAATTAGAATATTTCACTCGCACATCAAAGGCAGCACTGACGATGTTCACTGCACAGAATGTGGAAAGCAGTGTTCTTCCCGCACCTGGAGCGCTCTGCTATCATTTATCAATCTGTTCTTGAAAGCTAAGAAAATTGGCAAACTCCTTGCATACTCAAGTTTGCGGCCTACTCAGAGTCACACGAGTTTTAGTTCAGCAAAGTCATTCTGGAAAACAGCCTTGCACGATTATCTAGACGCGCCATCTCCTTCGAGGAGTTCGTCTAGCGGTAAATTCACCCTCACTAAAGAGGAGAAGAAGGGTCGATAGTCCTCGGATGCAACCACGTCCCTATTATACAGCTATTTACCTCCTACGCTTGTCAGCATATATAACGATGGGGTTCACTGGCACCAAGTAACGGAAGGGATACATACACGTATGTAATATGCATCTACATGTTAGGTATATACAAATAACCGAATGTAATATAAGCAAGAAGTCAGCTAGGGGATGGATTATTAAAAGTGGACATGGCGGTACGAAGAGTCGATGTATGTCGTGGATCTTCGAGGCGATTGCTGTATGCATGGGGTTAAATAATTGATGACTAAACTCCCGGCTGTCTAGTTTGTTTGAGTAGGTTTTTTGTTAATTCATTATTCTGTCGTGACTGTTAATCGTTAAATTAATTGCCAAAGAAAAGTACTGGGTGTCACGTCATAGATGATCAATCTAACATTCCAGAAGTTAGAATGTCATGCCTGCGTTGAAACTATGTGAGCAAACAAAATTCTACAATTGTTGATTCAAAATGTTTTTAGATCGATTAAGATCCTCGTTTTTTGTCAAATAAACATTCACAACACGGAAAAACGAAGCTTTGAACCCTGTGATATAGTTTATCATTTTCGTTTCTCATTGTCTTATGAATGAAATGATCTAAAGAAGAGAATGTTAGCCTGAAATGTAGGTATGTATACATAATTGTTTAATGTTTTGGGAAAACTATTAGTGTAGTATGAATCGAGACTGTATAATACGTGTAGCTAATAGAAATTATTCTCGCGTGTGATATGACGGTAATATATCACTATAATCGGTAGAATTATCGTAGTAATATTCACGCTGTTCCACTTCTCGACAATCACGAGGTACAGAGAAAACATGAGGCTAGAGTTATACGGACTGGGTGCATGATTGCGATAACAGGTTGAACCGCGAACATATATGAACTGGCTGAAGTCCAAACCAAGTGCCACTTATTAACCTGTATATCCACCACCTACTTAGGAATAGCAAAATCGCCTTATGTACAGCCTCGCGACTCGTCGTTCAAATTCTGTAATTCCTTAAAATTCTAGGAGAAGTGCTGAACGGTGAGAATTCCTAATTTGTTTGAGACGATTTCGAATTTTCGAAAACCTTGAAGTTTGGAACATTCAATGCAGACAGTTCAAGGCTCCGACAATCCAGACCCTCGAAAGTCCAAAAATCCGAAAAATTGTATCTATTCCTCAGGATGTAAAGACAAAAAAAAAGTTCATTCCCATCGAGACCCTCTTTACGAAAACCCATTTTATCGTCTTTAATCACTAACTTCGATGTCATAAATAATTGATAGGATTTTGAAACCTTTTTTTCTAAAAAGTATATTTCCAGCCGATGGATTTGACCCTTTATTGGTTTCGATACGATTAATATAGCCCGAGTTATTAAACACTGAATGAATACGTGCGTGAATTTCCAGTCTCGGAGTTTTGGCTCTGCGAAATTCTTAACCTTCGCTATTCTTCATTTGATAGGTTTTAAAATTGGCTATGTAGACTTTCGGGAAAATACCCTTTCTGGAAACTGTGATTCGGTCATATTCAAATTCGGAATTCCGATCATTCGGTACTTTCAAAATTCGAAACTTCAACCCGGCCCTAAATTCTAAAAGCCTTTGATTGTACTGACAAGACAGTGCTCGGAAAGGTTTTCAATCTATCATTCAGCTTGCCTGGAATCTACTAACACTAAACATGGTTCGAGTTGGTGTATTTTATCGTTGGTTTTTTTTGTTGAAAAGCACCGAAGAGTTTCCAGTTCTTTGTTAAAGACTTGAGAGCTTATTGAAAAACGATTCTACATCGCTTCAGAACATTCCGTAACGTTTGAAAGCCTTTTACTTTTCTCTTCGGGCGAATTAACTCGAAAAATTAACTCTTTGAGAACTGAATGCTTTTCTAATGGGAAATAACATGTCCCGACGGTTTTCTGCTGACAAATTCATCATACATAAAGTTCTGCCTCTCATTATTCGGGACGCGTGCTGTCTTACTTTTCCATAGAAAATTCTTGCAACATAATCAGATCGTACTATGAGCAGATGGCAGCTCACGACTATCCGGCTTCCACTTTATCTATGTAAAATAAAGTTTTCAAATCACATCACCCGCTCGTAGTTACTGAAGTCATAGCGAGTCATTTGCGCTGGGTTTAAAAATAATGAGGCTCAAGAAAAAGCCGTTTTGACTGGTGGAAATAGCGCTGAAACCGAGATGAATATGTGTTTGTATGTACACCATACCTACGGATGTATAAAACCTCTCCCCGTTCCATTATTCCGTCTCATAGTTGGAACTTGAAACTTGTACTAAAAGTATTCTTAGCCCCAAGATGGTGATAACCTAATTTTGGCTTTAATTTAAGGGAAGAAAGACTGAAGGGAATGGATTGTAGCGAACTAAGTTCAGAAAACTGGTTACAGGCTTTAGTTACAGAAACATTCCATCATTAAAAAAATAATTGATCAAGGCAACTTGATGATCAATTTTATTATATTCTTTCTAAAAATTCTGAATTCCCCGTGGGTTCTATTAATTCATCATTGCATCCGAGACTTCTACATTCTCCTCCTTCAATTCCCGCTTTTATACTCGTTGACGAAGTTCACCAGAACATTTCGGAGACGTGCCAGCTGAGCCACGTCCTCTCGGACGACATAAGCGTCAGAAAAGTGTTGAAAAAAAAAACGGAAAAAATTGTGCAATTTTTTTTTGTATACAAGTAGACTCGATAATTTCCTCTTCGTCTCGATCTTCGCATTGGGTTATAGTTTCATCTCGTGTGTTTCAGTTTTTAGTTATTTCGAGGGAATGACGAATACTTTGTTTAATTTTTTTTTATACGATGCTTTCTTTGAAAGTGACGATAATGGGATTACAAATGTGATCGAAAAGAGGCTATGAAAAAAATAAATAAGGGTGCGTCAGGAGATCATTATACTTAATGTCTGCCTGTCTCAAAGACTTCAGATGGAAGTGATGGAAGGATTAAACGAACCATGCTACGGTACCTATAGTACTACTACGTACAGCTTAAGTACGCACTTTCTCGCGAAATCCTTTTTAACAGTCAAAGTTTTGCAATACGAAAAGCGGCTTATAACTTTTGTTTTATTATTTTGGCTAATCCTAGCCAACTACTATCACGCGGACATACAAACTCCAACTTCTGAGAAGATTACAAGCTTTCTTCAGCGCCAATTTTACCTCCGTAAAAATATATAAGAACCGTGTATTATGCTTTAGTGAAATATTTGCGCGAGTCTCAGAAGAGCTTTTGATTGTAAGTTCAGTTCCAGGAACAATAGTTCAGAATCGAATTTCCATGATACTAAGTAAAATCATAGTATTACGAATTCATATTTGAAGTTAAAAAGATGGACAAAACTTACCGGAAATGAAATCAGCAACGAGAAAAATGCACAATACGAGAAACAGCAAATACCCCATCGTATCTCGTGCTGGCTGCAGGATTTAATCTCGGAGTCTCCGAAGTAGAAGCTCAGGTTTATACGGTTTATATGGCCCAGATCTATCCGCTACGCCATTGTATTAGTCAAGAGATAATCCCGCGATTACGACCCTCGCAAAACAGTGGCGTCAACCATTTCGGATATCTAATTTTCACGCAACGATACTTGCGGCTGTCGAATGATTCAAGGCCGATTGCTTTTTAAATGGCATGCCATCTCGGAGTTGGTTGAGCCGAAATTCGTTTAGTGTTATGCGTTCATTCCATAATTCTACGATCAGTCAAACGGACGGAATGAAACGACAAGTTTCAAGCCCCACGTCTATGCGTCAATCATCCTAAATTGGGAGACACCAAATCCAAAAGCGATTAACTCGAGCCGGGCTTAATGCTCTAGTAACTCAAAACCGAAATTCGAAGAATTCCAACTCCACTATACATCAGATCAGTGGTAAAATAATCGAGAACAATGTGTCTGAATAAACAGACTTTGTAACGAAAAGCCATTATTCCAATCATTTTCGGATTCCAAAATGTTGGATATAATAAGAGACTAATGACAAACTATCTAGAAATGAGAAGATAAAGGGGGAAGGGTTCCACTCTATAAATTCAAAACTGAGAAATAGTGGCACGAGGAAATAGTTCCTGATTTACTTTTCATGGAAACTTTCTACTTCAGCTTCTTCTTCTTTTTCTTTTAATTTTTGAAAAATATCCCCATCTGATTAGGTTCGTAATATATCCTAATAATTCAATCTATGCACGAGAATTGGGTCGACGTGTCCAGCGACTTGGTCTATAAATTGATAAATCGATAAATTCATTAATACGATGGGAAAGATTGTCGTGAGCATGGTAGAGGCGACATGGGGTACTTCGATTCGGAGTATTCGCATTACGGTGATTGCAAACTCTTTGGAAAGAATCGTAAATAAATTGCGATGAAAGTAAACATCATGGTAGCGGTAACAAATCGGCACGAAGTATCGCGCCCGGTAGTTCGTCATGTACTGCTCGCGTGTTTTCAACGTTGTTAACGTCGCGACGTACCGCGTCGTGCTGATGGCGATAGCTGTCGTTGTTACAACCGCAGCCTTCGGATCAAAGGATATTTACTCAAAACCGAAGATCTTTTTTATCAAGCCAGATAGAAATTCCCTAAACTGTTGGTCGCCACGCATAAGATACCAGAAATGCAATCCCAATGTATGCTTCTTGATTTTGTTCGCTCGCGAAGTCAAGCTGCTAAAATCGGAACAATTAATCACGGATCAAAATTCTAAATTGAACATAGTTCTACCAGAAATTAATTCAACCTCCATACAATTTCTGAAGCAGTCATTGATCGTTATACAAACCAAAGATTCATAGCTCGAAGAAGATGCCAATCTTTTCATTACTGGAATGAATGACTGATCGCAGGCGATACTCGAGTGAAATTATACGGTATCAAAGTGTGCAATTTTTCCGCCTAATAAATCAACAGCACTGGTCCCAGTCGTCATCTGTATAATCAACGCGATAAAGCTGAGTAATATGCACATTGCACATGCAACCACGTTACACGCAGACAAAGTTACTAATCGTTGGAACTAATTATATATATATATTTTTTTTCTTCATGGTTCTGATTAACGTACTTCATCGGGCTAGTGGTCAAGGTATCACGCTCCTCGAAGTAACTACAATAACGACTGTTCAGTATTCTCTAATATAGCCTTGCCTTCGATTTTTCGCTAAATCATCATCCAGAAATATTTCTAATCTCAATTCTAAATAGACTTGATGATAGCTCAGATACCCTGAAATGTTAGATTAGACGTTAGAAGAGCTAATTGGAACCGAGTATATTATCGTTCGAGAGTTCACTGCAAGTTGAATACATTTTGACCCGAAGATCTGAGCCGATATCAAAATTATCCTAAAATTACTGGGATCTTGAATGGAACTACGTTAACCTTATAGATTCTCCTCGAGGTTATCGTGAGATAATTGGAATACCGTGGGCGCTATTCAAGCGTTCATCATTAGGAATGCTCGAGCTAACGAAGCCATTGCCTCCCCAGACTCCTTACGCTCAACCCAACACGGATCATGGCATGATGAACCAAAATTTCGGTGGTTACGCTCGTAGATACGTTTCTTAAGAATCAATCCATGAATAGCCAGGAAACGTCTTGATTATTTTCAGTACTCAAAGACTTGCGATTAATTCTGTTCGTGAAAAGACGCGATTAGCAACAGAAAGGAGCAGGTAATGAATCGATATTTTCTATGGGAAACCGCAAGAACCGTAAACAGAAATTAGCATCGTGTTGCTTTTTAGGAACAATCAACTTTCTGCTCGCAAACTTTTACATAGCTACTTAGATACCGTTAAAATATACAACCCCGTGCAAAACTCCTCGTTCGTAAAAGCTTTGCAAACAAGAACAGCTCCCTCACTTTTTTCGTACTTGTGGCTGCCACAAGGTTCCAGCTGCAGCAGGAGACCTTCTAGAGCAAAACATAGCACTCAGCTCTATTTTTCTTTCTGTCTGAAACACCAAGGCGGCGAGACAAACCAAATAATTTAACTGCAGCTAAAGCATTCCTTGAGATGATACTTGAATATCACAAATGACTTTGGCCCAGAATTTCAGAAATTTTGTAAAATCGTAGGTTTAAATGAAACTAACGAGGTTATACACTAGTAAACACATCTTCTTCGCTCATCATCGGAGATACCTTTAAATTTTGAATATACGGCTTTGATACGATATGTGTAAGCTTATTCTGCGTCTGCACTTTCTGCTGTAACATATCCCACCTAGAGATCTGTGATATATAGATTATCGAAGAGCGTAGAACATTTATCATATCCATTGACGCAACAGGTCCGCTAACAAGATGTTCCCGGCCGAAAAAGAGTCCGTAGAGCACTGGCTCGCGATCGTGTCCAGTCTCCAGTCCAGGAGATCGATGGAATTACCTGCGATGCGTACGGAGCCACAGATCACCAGGGAGCCGAACAAGAAGAGGGTCAAAAACCTTTTACCACCCATGTTCGCGGTGGCGAATCAGATCGATAAGCTCGATTCAGGAATTGGTGGAGTGAGTTACAAAGCTGAAGACCAGACTGAATACGGTCGTCAGCACCGCACAACTCCAGCGATACTAAAAGTCTTAGCCGAAAATTTGATCAATTCAGATTCGACGAGGAATATGACCAGAAAAAAGTCCTTGGATGGAATTGATTTTCCGGACAGTCGAGGACCAGTGGTGCTTTAAAATCTGATACGAAACCCCTGTCTCCGGTACAGAGCGTAAAGGATAACCGTAATCATATGAGAAAATTCTCGAGGGTGGGGCTGGATGAATCAGCAACTCCAGCACTGAGTTTGGCGGAGGTTAACCCGGTGATGAAAAGCTCTAGTGAATCTTCGGAGAACTTTTCGAACTTGATACCGACACAGAGAGCTTTCAGGACTGTCTCACTTGCGGAGAAACCGGTAAACGAAGAGGCTAACACATCGTTGAAGCTGGTTAACTGAGCGTCTGATGAATATGTCAAGCCCAGAACCGAGACTGCGGAGAACATTTTGGCGTTTTCAGCAGCTTAATACTGTTGGAGGCTGATTCTGACGTGCTCTTTCGAAAGATTGAGAGAAGTCAGTACCTATGGATGAAATTACATCTTCACGATTTTAGGCTGCAGTAAATATCATGTATGAAAATTAAATGGTTTAATCTGCAATGAAATTGACGTTATAGATAATCAGTCTCGATTATTTCATACCCACTTCTATTATTTATTGCTTTTTAACGTTCGATCCGATGATGTGTGTAAGTTATGAGAATTACTTCAAAGTGTAACCGCAATATAGACGTATATCGTCGTATGTTTACACAGCTGTTTCAAACGTCTTATTACAGCGATATTGACATACGTCTCAGTGTTCAAACAAGACGAGACACGGGAAGATAGAAGCCAGATTATACTCTCCCATGTGTCTAATATGAATTGACGTCTGTTATTAGTGAACGACCTGTGGATACAACTCAAGCTTATATCTAAACACAATAGGTTTTTGCTTATCGCGTATGAGAAAAATCGTTCATATAGCTGTTGCAGTATTCCAATTGCATCATTCTTCATGCAATTATCAATCGATGCTCCGTTGCGATCTTTGAACCAATAGATAACATAAATAGAAATAGAAATAAGTCATCATTTACGTTATGAACTGAACATGCTAATTTCGTATCGCAAAAGAAGGATACAATTGTTTCATAATTTGCAGAAAAACGTTCATGAATATGTCTGGAATTGTGAAAAGTTGTATTTTTCATATAATGTAATACATGCCTTATCCATCACGTTATTTCAAAGATCCATTTGTATCGATGAACGCATGATTTGCAATTTTCTACCGCTAAGAATCAGCACGCAATATCGTATAGCACCTACCTACCTAATATTGCGAAGATTATACATTACATCTACGCGATGAACAGCTATTCCTTCGCTGCGTGCGGATATTCGAAGAGAGAACAAAGAAAGAAACTAAAAAACGAAACCATTGCACACGCGATAGAGTCGTTATCTATGAGCCCAATTCCTTTGTCGTTACATTAAATTGTACCGAATTGTTATCAGTGCAGGGCATCTATTGGAGTTTAGAGAAAGCTTCGAAATGATAGACTATAAGTTGAATTTAACTTATTATTTCAGTTTTAAGGTAAATTTTGAATTGCCAGGAAATGAGGAACAAATCTCTATGACTATAAAAAAGCAGGGAAGAAAATGAGAATAACAGCTACTCGACATAGCTGCCATCTCTGTATGCTTTACAGTTAACGAGTGATTATGATATACAGCCATGATATGAAAGTGGGGGTTTGAAGTGGCATGTATTTCAATCACGACAGCATCGCGAACAATCGTCGATTGGGAAGTATATTAATGAGGTGAGGCAGAACAGCAGATCGGAAGTACGGTCGCCATTTTGAAAATTATTTATAGAAGAAGACGAGGTGGCCGAGAGGTTAAGGCGTTGGACTGCTAATCCAATGTGCTCTGCACGCGTGGGTTCGAATCCCATCCTCGTCGAAATGTTTTTAATAACTTATGTCTTTTTTTTTCGATATTATATCGGCTAGTCTGCATCATTATTCTATTGTTCTCTAAGCAATTTGCAATAATAAATCATTTTGTACAATCAGCTGTTACGAAGTGGTCACCATCTGTACAGCATTCTGTTACGCTTCTTTTCGAAATCGACCAGGCAGTTATTATATTCACCGGAGGTTTCCGAAAGCGGAATTATAAAAATAGCAAACGTGCTCACACGTCTATAACCTAAGAATTTGTTATTCAAATAGGACTCATCCCTTCACAAAAATATCAGCCCGGCTAGCTCAGTCGGTAGAGCATGAGACTCTTAATCTCAGGGTCGTGGGTTCGAGCCCCACGTTGGGCGACTTCAATTTTTACCTTCCATTCTTATGATTCGTGGAAAATTCGATTTATTTTGTTGCAACGCGAACTAGCGATAACTGGTTACATAATACTCGCCAAGGATAGAAAATCTTTGAACGTGCAGTCCGGCGATAGTTATTTTACTTTTCCCTATTTAGTCTACGTCAAATTCCGGGTATGAATCAAAAACAAGAAACAGACCAGTAGATTCGACTCTTTTAAGGGTCGACGACTATTTTTGAGATTATTTATCGCTGGTATTCAATTTTGCAAAAATAAACGCCCCCGGGTGGGCTCGAACCACCAACCTTTCGGTTAACAGCCGAACGCGCTAGCCAATTGCGCCACGGAGGCTGTGAAGATGAGAAAAGTTAAGGACTCATGTGAATCTGCATAAAACAAATGTCTATTAAGTCGATTCACCGCAATATTATAACGTCGTAAAAGAAACCAATAAGGGATGTACTTTTTGGAACAAAAAGTTTTTAAATCCTATCAATTATTTATGACATCGGAGTTATCGATCGAAGAAGATAAAATGGGTTTCTGTAAAGAGGGCCTCGATGAGAAAGAGCTATTTTGTCTTCACATCCTGAGAAATAGACCGAATTTTTCTGATTCCTGGCTTTCGGGGGTTTGGGCGTTCGGAGTTTTGAGCGGTGTGCATTCCACATTTCGGAACTCTCAAAATTCGGAACTTCGACCCGTTCCCATCGTGTACCTACCCTTCGAATTGTCTGCGATAGTAATAGAAATACTATTTGTATATCACATAATAGAAATCGTTGGAGTACTAGGAAAGGAATAGAAACCAATCCAAGCATTTTATTTCCCCACAGTGCAAATAGAAGAATTGAATAAGATTCCAATTTATTAAAAATATTGCACGAACTCTTCTCGTATGCCTGTGTCTGTTTTTTTTTTTTTGCACACTATCGGGGTTTAATAGATCAGAGTTTCTATATTGTAATGAAACAGCCGATAATTAATTAACCACGCTATAAGCCGCATAGCGAGTTATTAATCAGTATACCTAGAATCCATTATAAATGAAAATTTTCCACTGGGAGAAAATCGTAGATATACCTGTATTTGAGAATTCTGAATTCTGGCTTCCACAGAATTATGTGTAAAGCCCCACGATCGACTGCGTTTGACAATGCGAGCGAAAAAGGAAAAAGATATTCAAGAATGCTGCTAGCTAGTCGTATAACGAAATTGATTTTATCCATCAGTCTGAGGACTATCTGGTTCAGTGAATCCTCGATTCAAGCCTCGTCGAGTCTACGAAGCTGCTGCAGGGTCCAGGGGGATGGAAAAATCAACAATCGTTTTCGTTCGAATGCTTTTCACGAAATCCTTTCTTCACTAAAACAACAATGGATGGGTTTTTCACGTAGGATGGGGCACCATACAACTTATCCCGAAAGATATATCCTTCAACGCTCTTATTTTCGAGCAACCGCTGCAACTTCATATCTAGTATTTCAAATAAATGAATAAATATTGGAATTCTGTGATACGAACCCAAGAAGCTTAATTTTTTTCGCAACTTTGGCAGAAAAATATTTCTGCAGGACCATACATAAATTATTTCGATATTTTTGTGCTCAAAGTTCGCCGAAATACGAATTAAGAGTTGCTGAGTTCCGTTGGTTCCACAAGTTCGTCCAATTACGACGAGAACGTCGGAGATGCAATTGTTATGACTGCATTAGAAATTATGTTTGGATTGAATTATTGCCCTAGCTTGCGCCAGGGACAGCAAAAAATTGGTCTTATAGACTCATCAAGTTGTTCCCCTCCACGGAAATCTTTAGTAAAAGGCGAAAGATTTATTCGTATATTGAAGGGAAACCAGAGTACCGAATATGGCTGCAAGCTCGAGTAGTATCCAAATCGTTGAGTAAGTTTGTTAGCGAGAAAAAAAGATCGTTTTCACCATCTAGTGGCAGATACCGGTATTAGTGTTTGATGAATTCTATTTTCGCACCGTAGCGCCAAATATCACCCACCGCACCGAGGGGCTACTTATCTATTGACGATATGGTAGATTCCAAATGCAATGTTGAATTAAATGTCTGAATTAATAGTTTTTTTATTTGTTGTTAATTTTCTGTTACTGTAGAAGTATCAAAAATGAGGACGTAATTATGGCTATTTTTGTCGAGAAAATTCATCGTTCATTCTGCTTCATCTGCGATCAAGAATATGAATGCTTGAGATAATAAGTAGTTTGGAATGTATTCTAAGTCGATAGATATATTTTCGGATAGTTTCGTCTTTCGACTCAAATAACTATGATATTTCATTCAGTTGAATAATTTGGTTGAAACTTTTCCTAGTAATATCATTTCACAATTTAAGGCTAGATAACATCAGTTGTAAATTTCATTTTTTTCTGTGAAAAAGTACCTGAAAATCCTGGAATACAATTTTTTGAACAAATTTCAACCAGTTCTAAAAGACTAACAACAGATGGAATAACTCTCTGACTTTTTTTCCCGATCCAAAACCTAATTTCAAGTCGCTGATTCACGTTACTTTATTGGTGTTTAACCATTCTCCAAATTTCATTCGCTAATTATAAAGAAATGCCAATTAAATATCGTCTTATTTATGGTAATCCTTTTTTGCTTGCGACAAAAAGCGAGTGTGTAGCCATACGTCAAATACAATAGAAAATCGTGCGAAGCTTCGCAAGTTGAAATGGGTAATGCGTTGCTGAATCAAAATTGAACAATTCGGATGTTACTATGACCCAAGAGAACCGTCTTTTTTCGAGACAGTGCTTAAAGCAAATTTTGTTTGGTATAAATTATGAGCCCAGTTTTCACCGGGACGTAAAAAAATTCGAGTTATAGACTCATCAAATTGTTCCTCTCCACGGAAATCTTTAGTAAAAGGCGAAAGATTTATTCGTATGTTGAAGAGAAACCAGAGTAATTTGAAGAGCCGTAACGATCAGTACAAGGCTGAAGCAGGCCATTACTTTGAAGGCGAGAAAATATAGTGGAAAATATCACCTGGTGGCAATGAATCGCACCAGCCTGTGTCACTAGGACTTTTCTGTCCTTATTTCAAGAGTGACCTGTACTATTACTATTACAATTGCCATTTTTGTGTTTAATACATGAAAGTATATTGCCTGAAAAATTCACGGCTTAATTCTGAGGAAATTCAAGATCAACTCATAAAATAACAAAACGGGATGTAGAACTGAACTCAAAATTTGTAAACTCAAATTATTTCCAATTGCTAGACTTTGACTATGGCTGGCATTCAAGGCTGTTTTGCAGAGGTTGTGGCGAAGGGTTAATCTCTAGTGTTATAAAGATTTTAATAATCCTGTAGATCTCATTCTTCGGAAGGGTTCTCGAGAGAATTTTACATTATTCACAGTCTCAAAACGCCGGAAATCTCCCGTACAGAATCCCTCATCAGACTTTAAACACGGCCAACCGGAACTGTCGAATCGCCAGGGAATAACAGAGCAGGGTCGAATAGATACGATAACGTTTGTGAAATTTACTAAAATTGATATGAACGAACTAGAAAATCGTTTACAGTGACCATAATCCTCAAGTTTCCTGATTCACAGGAATAGTAATTGTATAACGTACAGCCACACATCGAACTAGACAGTGATGAGAAAGGATTTTGTTTTATTTGATTTATAGTCCCAGTTTTCACCGGGACGTTAAAAAATTCGAGTTATAGACTCATCAAGTTGTTCCTCTCCACGGAAATCTTTAGTAAAAGGCGAAAGATTTATTCGTTTGTTGAAGAGAAACCAGAGTAGCTACCCTTCGGTGTTTCGCCGTAGTGACCAACCATCGGATCATTTTTTCTTACGAGAATTTCAGCCACCATGGAACGCCTAGTGGGCAAAATGAGAACCAAAAACAGGGACTTAACTCACCCTTTGGGCCTCACAATTACCTTTGGTTCAACTGCTCCCCTGCCATGGGAACTTCACCTCCTTTATCTACTCGAAAATTTCGCAAGCGAATTTGATGGAAAATATCTGCCGCTAACTGGAACAAAGTTTTCCGAAATTGATGTCAACGAACTAGAAAATCGTTTACAGTGAGCATAATCCCCGAATTTCATAATTTATAGGAAAACTACCTCTGGGAGATAGAGCCACACAGCGAACTAAGCAGTGGTGAGAATTAATTGTGTTTCATTTGATTTATGGTCCCAGTTTTCACCGGGACGTTAAAAAATTCGAGTTATAGACTCATCAAGTTGTTCCTCTCCACGGAAATCTTTAGTAAAAGGCGAAAGATTTATTCGTATGTTGAAGAGAAACCAGAGTAGCTACCCTTCGGTGTTTCACCGTACTAACCAACCATCGGGTCATTTTTTCTTGCGAGAATTTTAACCACCATGCAACGCCTAGTGGGGAAAACGGAAACCAAAAACAGGGGTTATACTCACCCTCTGGGCCTCACAATTACCGGTGGTTCAACTGCTCCCCTACTATGGGACTTCCACCTCTTTTTTCTCCTAGAAAATTTCAGATGCAAATGTGATAAAAAATATCTGCTACAAGTTGAAATGAAATTTTCCGAAGTGGAAATTTGAAGAATCACTGATAATTAATCAATAATTTATAGGTATGGGGGTAACTACTGTAAACTGAATCGAAAGGTATATCCTTTGTCGATCAGAGTTTGCAATTATCTAAAAGGATTACTTTCCTGCGGAACAATAGCTAACGGAATAATTCGCAACAAATTGCAACGCATGCAATCGTTCGTAGACTTGGTTTAGCTCCGTTTACCGCACCGCATAGTGAACCAGAGCCTTTGAGGGTGACAAAACGTATGAAATGTAATTACCGACGCACCCCACGAGTTGAAAATTATTGAATTTTATCTCGCACCGTGCGTCGATGGTGCAGACTACTGCGCTCAAAGGTCTGTGAAACGTATTTTACGACGAGTGTTTAATTCGCGAGAAATTCGCCAAATCTGTCTGATCAAATTTCTGCGATCGCTGGGACCAACGTCCACGTCGTAGCTATGAATAATTCGACAGAATTGATGAATAAATTCTATTGTTGGAGACTAAAATCGAACCTTTTATTGACTCAGCGAATATTTCGCGGAAAAAATCGTCGCATAATCGGTGCGAAAAATTCTAATCTACTTCTCTACTCTCTGACGAATCTAAAAACATTTTCTCAATTCATGGCGAGAGATATATTGCAAAATGAGCCTTTCGCGAAATTATACCCACTGCATGAACCCTTTGATCTAAATCACTTTACATTTTCACACTCCCCCACACCTGCTTCTCGCCAGCTCGTCTTTGAACACCTCATTTGTCCAGACCACCGCAAGAGGTGCATGCGGAGCTTCCATATATTAAAGGGTGCCGTGAGTCAGTTTGATAATGATAAGCCTATCCATATTTAAGAGAGTATAGTCTTTGAGGGATCCAAAATGTCGCAAAAGAGTTTTTCAATTGCCCCTCTTTCTAATCCTTGAAAACTCTTTGAATTCTTTAAAATTTCAATTTTTTAAAAATTTCAAGAGCAAAATGAACCTCGGGAACTTCACCCTCTATGCACAGTATATTGCGATTGGTAGACACTCGGTGCTAACACGAAGCCGGAGGTTAGACTTTGAATAAAATGTAGCGTAGGTATGTACATACGTATGTGATACCTACTAGTAGGTTATTATGATGATATGCGAGGGTGTAGGGCGATTCAGGTATACGTACCTAGTTTATCACCCAGCCTTCTACACCGATTTGTCTGATAAATGCGCCAGACGTGAATCCGCACGTAGTACAACGGAGCCTTTCGCGTTTAAAACGCGTGTGCATACACGCATCATCTCATACTCTAGGCTCTTCTTTACATCTCCAACGAGCCTTGAATTTTCAGGAAAAAAAGGTTGCCGCATAACGCTAACGGCAGACGTAGCAGATATACGAATACCTACATGCCTGCTTCGGTGAGTTTCAGGTTTCATTGCCTGTGCAGATCGAATGTTCAATCATAATCTCGTTTTGTTTTAGCGATTGCGATTCGTGGGGTACGAAATATGTTCAAATTCATTTGACAGGAAATTTAACGCTCTGATGGTGATATTCGAAAGGCTATATTGGAGCGTGGCGAATTGAGATTAGATATAGATGATGAGATATTCGCGAAATTTGCATCTTGGTCCGAGGGAATTTGCCAAAACTATACAGGGGTTGGAACTTTTCCCCCCTAGCCTTCGTTCAAGTATCCGAGTGCTTTTGGGATCACCTCTGCACCGGCGCGGGCGTTGAATCTCCTGAATCGATGGAAAGCCCCCTTTTCTTTATCTTATTGCCCTCGAAGAGTAACGCACCGATATCATATGAATCAAAAGTGGAGAGCGTGATAGCCTTTTATTGTTAGGAAGATTTTGTGAACCTATAAGTGGATTCGAAGCCTTGAATCCTTTATTTGCTTGAATCTCGTAATCTGTCACGATTATTGAAATCACTCGTAAATTCGCAGTGGTGAGAATGAACAAAGTGGTTGAAGGGATAATTAAAATTCGCAATGTTACAGCGAGAATTCAACAACCAGGGACACATTGCAACAGTCGTATAATAATTATGTAAAACTTTCTACAGCAGATGAGAAAACAATGCCACAAATTTTCATCTCAAGTCATGAATAATTTGAAAAGTGATAACATTATAATTTATCAGCGTGAATTATTACCGCACCAGGGAGATGGAATATGATTATACCGAACTCAGTGAACCATTGAATGTATAAACGTAAAGTATGAAAATTGAACCAAGTTTTGAGACAATAATTCTCATTCGGTATACTTTATCATGGATTCAAATAAATCGTGATTTGTTAATTCAGAATTACGTAGAAATTGCATGGGTTGATTTAAAAGATTTCGAACTCGTCTTGATGCAGAATTATTTTAGAAGTTTTACAAGAAAAATTCATCAATTTGGGAAACCATGTGGGTATATATTTTTTGATAAAACTCGTCCACCAATTTTCAGACAGAATACCACCCCGAAGAACAAACTTTTCTCTTTGAGGTTTACAGACATCGCGAGCATTTCCCAAAGGCAAATGTTCATACATCAAATTCTCTAGTCCACAAAGGGGTAGGAAATTTGCAAATTTCATTTTCACCCCATTCTCAATGCCTCCTCTGTTTAAAATATTCCAAAAAAGCTCACGACTGATCAATACAACGCGAACGAAAAAAGCTAAAAAAATGAATTACATAGTTCCTTTCGCAAGCACTGGCTTTCGAAAAGTTATATTTGGAAGTTATATTTTGTAGTAAAATTCGCGAAAGAAGAACGGACGAACAAACGGGTGTGAACAAACATGTCCTTGTGGTTAAATCCGGTAGGGTCGCTTTGGGTCTGGACTTTAGCATGCCATGCCAGGAGCATGGGTTGAGGAATAGAAGAGAAAGGGAATAAATATCCTCCCCTTCTATTTGTTATCAGTCGGAGACTAAAGCTCCAAGGTTCGGTTGCAGGGGTTGCATTCTGAACCGGGTTCCGTTTTCACCCCGGTATTATTCGGGATCGTATTATCCGTGGCTCGGGTCGATTTGAATCTCTCTGTTGTAATGAATATGTATTTTTTCTCTCACTTTATTTTCCCTCAAAATTTTCTCCCCGTTCAGAGAAAAAAAAAAGGGCGAATTAGATTCCGCAGAATCCCTCAAACGGACAGTAAGAAGCCAGAACAATCATTCGATAAAAGCGTTTCACTTCGTACGGGGACACATCCTAGATCCAAACGATGCAAATTAACGAATGTAATAAATCCTGAAAAGACCGTGAAACTACAACAGATATCCGACCTCGCTTGTATCCCAGTCTTATTACGTGGCTAATAAAATCCCGGAACGGACGCAAGTGGTTCTAGCCTCGAGGTATAACAAAACCATTCAGCTTCTGGTCATAAATTTTCGTACCTATAACCCATAGCCGGACGGGGAACGTTCAGCTCCGCCAAACAGTGCTGGGGGAAGAGGTCACGGTCACTACTCGAGCATGTAGTCGACCTGATATGACGTCTATTGTAATTATTCCATCCACCGGAGTAACAAGATTTCTTAAAACCAAAATGCTGTCACGTGACCGGCTCGGGTTTCCCTTTTCAGAAATTCCCCCGATTTTATCTGACCACAAAGGCGATTCGAACACACCTGTTGTAGGTAGGAGAAAACAAAGAGAGCGAGAGGAAATTACAGGCGTTGTACAATTCTGAAAATGGCATTTGGACAAAGGGTACCTTAAACTAATTCCAAATTGGACTTTGTGCACAATTTTTTCCTCTCCCTATACGGCCGTTTCATTTCGTGACCACCGGCTTTGAGGCCAATTCGATGTTGTTATAGGTACCTCGTTAGAGGCGAGTATCTTCAAAGGGTTGGTTTCGCCCTTTGCTGATGTCCAAACAAAACGCGACGCGTATGTATTAGCTGTGTCTAATCAATTGAACGTAACGCGTAATTGGTGGTAATTTTGTGCACGTATCATGGTTATTCATTCGAGACTGAAAAATTCTGTCGGGGAAAATTATTGGTCATAAATTTTGTAGCTGGTATAGAAGTAGAACAGAAGGATTCAACCCTGAAAGACGTCGTTCAATTTCCGACTCCTCTTTCATAGGTTTGCAAAAATCGATGCAATCGACCGCAAAATCTGTAGCCGGTTCATCGAGAGGGATTAGTCCAATAAGCCCAATTTCGCAAAAACACCAGCCCTACATTTTCGTTATTTTTCCCGGCAAAAATACGTTCGGCTACGTAACGCGTGGGAGAATATCTACTCTTCGGGGAGTTAAGGGTTCGCGCGTGCGGCCTATACGATACCTTCGCAGAATTTCAAGCCCCAGCTAGCTTGCAGAATTTACTTATTTACCTATATATGTGGGTACATAATACTCATCTAAAATGTATGCATGTAGATGTGTCTATGCTGTATCTGAAAAAAGGACGGCAGTCAACTCAGCTGCGGATGGAATCGACGCGTCTTTTTATTCGGTTTACAATAATATCCATACACCCTGCAGGATTATTTCTGAGGGTAGTTTGCACCTCTTCGGAGTTTGGAATCTAGATTCCAGCTACCATGAGCAATGGACTTACGGTTTAGGGTGAATAATTCCAAGCCAAGGGCTTCTACAGCGTTCCTTTTTATTTTATTCTCAAAAATTCTGTTCTTCGGTTTAGAGGAAATTCTATAAAGTGAGAGACGAGGAGTTGACCGTAATTAATTCAGGAATTCGAATACGTCTACTTTACCTGTTTGGTAATATTCCAGGTAGTAAAATCGGTGTCGAATTAAGAGCCTAGATTTCCTATTTACTGACTTCGTTCTTTATTTACACACCCTCGTTCAAATGTTACGCTCCAATTATTCCGCGCCCACGCATTTCACGTCGTAAAATACAAAAAGAGCATGCAGGGAGAGCGGATGGTCCGAATCGTGGAGCAGCGAACACCTCGACTCATCCAGAAGGCTAGGCCATATCGCCGTTTGTGAGCAAACGGCTGAAATACGACTGCCATTAAATGGTCGTGAAAAAGCAAATAATAATTCGCTCCCAGCGTGTATTACGCTTTTAGAATTCTCCTATCCGGCTGAATCGCGAATATACGTGCCATAGTCTGATTTAAACAGTTCAAACTCGTCCAGGATCCAAAATTAATCCTGGAAAAGGTTTCTATCCGGAGGGAAAAAGGAAGTGTATTAATTTCTAAAAAATACAAACCCTAAATGGAAGTGCGATACTCCGTTCTGATGAATTCAGAACAGGGAGAGACCCTCGCCAACAACCCTATACACAATATTTCGTCTTATGGTAATTTTGAACGACAAATGTTCACTGTATGTAGATGCGGAACTTTCGGATGCTGCGTTAGATAGAATACTAGTCAAAGCTACGACAAGGTGTAGTTAGCTCCCTAATGATGCGAAGTACATGCAGAATTATGCTAAAAGTTAGAAAGCACTCTTCGGCGGGTAATAATATGAATTTATAACGAGAAAGTATTGACACCTTCGTTAGGACAGACCATGGAATTCCCTTCAGTTGTAGAAATGGCGTGAGAATTATTCTGGAAGTTGAAAGATCGGTACTTCCATGGCCGTTGATAATATAGCTCGCATCCATTCTGGCGTAAACTGATAGCTCAGGGTTGATGAATAAAACAGCTTCGAAAGAATCGAAGCGAAAAATGTGTCGAGAAAAAGTAATGTTTTAAATAAAACGTAAAGGGTGGATGAAGCCTTTTGGCGTAAGGTATGAATAGAGTTGACCTGTTTACCGACTACCCCGTCCCTTTCTCTGTCTCGTTACAATTTGGACGCTTGGGAGCTATCAGCCGAACTGCCAAGACAAATAGAAGAGCTACGAATCGTCATAAAGTTGATATTTGTTTTGGCGACAATCCAAAGCTCGGCTCGACGAGCTAGTCTGCCAACAGCTTCCTTTCAAAGTATGCAATTACTGGTTCAGATTGACGATTTTTAAACCCCCAACGCTTTGTTGTCTCGCGAAGCTGACGCTCGACGCCACCGATATTGAAATAATTGAATTTCAATTTCAATCAAGAATATTGTAATCGATATTATCGCCCATTCACATGCCTGTTGGCTAGACAATTTGCGTTTTATAGACGCGTGGGCAAATATTGATAAGCGATCCACGTATAAGACGCACTCTGTGTGACAAAATACGACGGTAGGATATAATTTCATTATCTAAACCGGGAAATCGTCGTGCTCAGAGCCGCTAATTTATTCGAGTTATAATCAACGATAAATCTGATCATGTGGCTACGAAAGTTAGTTTCTGGGTCGACTTATCACTCGACAGGAGTCTATCGTTTTTATTTTTACTCCTGGGCTATACAGCTACGTAAATTTATTCGCGGATACGATCGAGGCAAATGATTGAACATAATTTGTCTGGGAACCTTAGAAATCTCATTTCGAGCCTGATTTTCTAGCATAGAGATAATAGAGAAAAATCAGTAAACCAAAACGCTGTGAAATCGTTCATCTTTGGGAAAAAATTCTGGGATTCTAGTACAGCATACAGCTTTTCAGAGACAGTCAATATTTGACTTTTTTCCACTCTAATAATTCTGTACAGTATCAGACGTTAAATGCGTACCTAGAAACGTGAAAATATCGACGTAACATTTCGTTATTTTCTAGTTGCACTATATCGCGTGCTCGAGAGTTACGGAATCGGTGGCAAACACTTTTAATTGAAATTTCATGACCCGTTATGATATATTTTTCGTAACAACTTTTCTCTAAAGGGTTCGCCGTGTTCGTACACCCCTCGAAAATTCGTTAAAACAACCTCTGTTTTATACAATTCGTTCATACAGCAAAATTTTAAAGGTGACAACCTCGAGCAGCGAACGTTTCTGCACCAGATTGCTACACCGAATATTTGGACCGTCTCTTCTCGAGGGGGATTTCTTTTCTTTACAGAATTTCGTGTATAAATATACCCAAAACTTTGTTACAGTTAAAATTTTATTCGCATTGATCGCGGAGTATTGATCGCGAAGAATCGTACATTCCGTGACGATATCACGATCTGTGCACCTCCTACGCGGCCTTATCATTCATTCGGGCATCACGATGTATGTCTCACGTTTCCAGTTCAATATTTTACTCGCTTCCGGTCCACGATAAAACCAAGGAACGGGGATATCTTCTCCGAGAACTTCGTAAGGAAGTATTGTTTAAATTCGCGTCAGCGTGCCGGTGTGCCATCGATATATTATCGTATGTCGATAGAATCGTTCGAACCTTAGGTAGTACGTATACGAAATGGAATATTTTATGAAGAGATATCCAATACCCACGTACGTCACACAAATGAATATATTCATGCGCATTCGTATAATGTCTGAGTATATATTTCCTCTTTTTATCTTTTCATTATAAACCCCACAATGAATACATCGGCCGAAGGGAAACAGTCGTCACTATCACCTCAATCGAATGAAATCGAACCTGATTTTTCCCATGTATTCCTAAACGTCGATATGTCACCGTCCAAGCTCTGAAAGTCTATCATTGTCTTCAGGAACTTATGCACGCAGTAATTACGTCTGCTGTATAAATGCAGTCAGTGATATCGCGCGTTTTGTTACGGAACCGTCGATTTTTTGTTCTAAGGGTTTGATCGGCAGCGTTTTCGCCCACTTCAGCATCAGTAAATGGTTCACAACGCACATATACGTATGTAAAAACATATCAGGATGGGGCGAATTCAGCGAAGACCAATTTGCCCACTGTTTGTTCAAATCCCTTATAACAGGGCAGCACGAGTCGCGATATACACCGTAAAGGTCTTGCTGTGCTACAGCCTCTCGCTCGGCATTCTCTACGTACGAGAAACCCTCTTCGCTCTTCTCACTGCCTAATACACATGTATATATATAAATATATATGTTTATATATGTAGTACCTGTAAATTCGTGTAACACATATGGTATACATATTTCTACATACACACATTGAAACCTGTACCTCGTACCTGGGTCGAGAGATTTTATACATTCGCCCTACCTACTCCGAAGAATTTATTCTATCAATTAGGTTCGTTGAAAAGCAGCAATCAAAACCCTATATACGTTTCTCTGTATTCGATAGGCAGAAAGAATCTTAAAATGTGAAAAAAAATCTAATATTGATTCATTTTTCAGTGTTTCGCGATAATACCGCGTATATTCTTACTGCGAGAAAATAGAAGGAGAATAACGCTGGGATCGAAGGATCCTTATTCATCTCTATACAGGTCTAGCTTTGTAAACCACCCGTGTATATGGGTACATGAATAAAGCTAATTTATCGACGACTGCACGATTGAATAAGCAGATAGATACACCTTGTGCATTCGTTACCTTTCGTTATTATATAATATATACATATGTATATATTCATATGTGTGATATTGATTTATCGGTTGATATACTGGGAATCGCTAAGATTTTACTAACGATCAATTGTGATGCTAGTGATTTACTTTCAAAGCAGTAGATATAGTGCGATTAATTCAGTTCTGGGTGGATTTATAGGAGTTTGATACAGATCTTTGTCAATTTATATTTTTCTTATTTTCGTGGCGCCGCATGTGGATACAGTCATGCATATCGTTGGCTTATTTCGGAGATCGCAGACCTCGAAGAAAATTATTTGACATCTTCTCATGATTCGCTAATTAATACGGACCCTTAACTACCTCAGAGCCCGTTTCAAGCCCACTTCAACTCCATATTACCGCATATTTATTAGCTCTCGCTAAATTCGTTAACGTTAATTAAACTAAATCTTCAGTTTTCTCAAACTTGTATACAGTTTCATTTCCCAGATGCAACTGCAGTAATTAAGCTGGTAGGTCAAATCAATATTTCCCCCCAATTCTCCGCTAGGATTAACACATTGCTTTAAAAATTGTGAAATAAGTGAAAAGACAGTGATAATTGGCGACTCCGGTTGCTACATTTCTAATTGCAGTTACTACAACGTACCTTCGCTCAAGGCGATACTAATAATTGCAATGAAACCAACGTTGACCAATAGACGAAAATGAATGCATTGAATTCCTCCTCTTCGCGCAACTAGAAGAATATTATCATTGCAAATATATTTCCACCGTTGTTTATATTCAACTATATCAATTCCCTCATTGCAAAAAAAATAAAAAAATACATATTTGTGTATTTTTTTACGCTGATCAATACTAATAATCAGTTCTTCCAGTAATTAAGACTCAGAAAATCTCACCGGGTTAATTTTTTTCGCAGACAAATACAACGTCTAGTATCATAATCTAGTATCACAATCCGTGCGATTATCGTTAAATTTCACTATCAATTGTTTCCCGACCATATATAGGTAATTAGGTATACCTATATTCGCAAGAGTCTAAAAACGTTCACAGACTAAAAACCACATGCGGTATAACACGGCGTCAGAGCGACGATGACAGATACTATACTGCCGGCCATCGTATTAATTAGTGTTAAATGACGCGTGTGTAAGCAGTTAATTATAACGTACATACGTGTATACATGCAATATATATGTATATATATGTACATATATGTGTGTGGGTGTGCGTGACTAACATAAGCTGAAAGTTCGTCGTCCCGGACGTCCGTAGAAGGTAACCCCTTCACCCTTCTTCACCCTTCGTCGTAAGTATATTGATAAGCAACGGGGACCAGCGAAGCAAACCCGCAAGCCCGGCGCGAGCGGCGCGGCGACAGGAGCGTTACCCAGATAGGGAAAAGATCTCCCTCTACTCCGTCGACCCTGACTCCTGGAGTAGAGAGCCCCTCCCCGTGGAAAGCTCAGGTTCGTTGCGACCTCCGATTGGCCCTAGGTAGCCCCGTCGAAACGGGGAAACTCTGGCACTTGCCAAGACGAGCTCAGTCTGCTTTGAGCGTCCGCGACGTTCGCAAGGTTGCGGAGTCTGTGGATTAAGGGTATATGCATGTGCCTCGTGTCATTCTGCCCGATATATTTCATCGTTTTTAAGTAAAACTATAAAACTTCCCGATTCATTGATACAAAGAAAAAAAAAGAAGAAAAAGAAGAACAGAAAAAAAAGATATAAAATATTACGTATCGTTGATGATACAATTTTATTACCAGTTTTAATTAAACATTTAGTAAAGTAAGGAAGTTTGTGAGACTTTTAAATCAAATTGTGTGAAATACCAATCGTTATTTTTCGTTGATTATCATCACCATTGAATAATGACCATGTTCGACGATGAGAACGGTAGGTTCAGTTCATCACTGATTATTGAATATTAACGTAACACACATGCACTGTATATCATTTACTGTTTCATTAGGGGATGGTTTTTTAACTCGCCCAAAAAATGTCTAGAAGATGACTAACTCGCTGAATGATAATTTTTCCGAATAAATAGAATTTCCCAATCGATCAATTATCTTCAGACAAAATTTCACCCTTTCTTACGAATTTCAGGTAAAACTGAGATTCACCCTGTTCACGTTGAAACAGAAAAAATCTCTATATTCTATCACGAATGATAAGGTGTTATCGCGTAGGTAGGTATTTGCGCTTGTATTCAGTCCGAGGCACTAGTCAGCGTGAGCAAACTGATTATGTTCAGTCTTCCACCCGCGTATTTAGATATCGTTATTTTTTCACTCGAGTAATTCCTCTGGTATATAAAACAGGGTGCTGATCATCAGCGCAGAATATAAAGAAAGAAAAATTGAACTGATGATCGTTTTTTTGGGTATAGGTCCCTGTAGGTTCCCATCATATAAAAATGTACAATAAGCCGTGTTAATTAATCAGCCCATTAATATTTTTGCACACAGTTGAGGGAAACGATCTTAGTTTCTGCTTCTTCGCGGCTTGTTTCAGTTACCTCCTTATTATATCCCAGATGCAATGTCTTGAACAATGTCTAATTAAGAAAGTTCCACGTCAATATTTAATCGTCGCAGAACAATGTGCGAAATAAAGCCTGAAGCGAGTAGTCTCTCCTCCATTTAATTATCCATTAAGCACTATGTAGAAACCTACGTTTCAAGATTTATAGATAATTTACAATAGACGATTAAAATTGTATCTATACGAGCTTGGATCCAAATAAAATCGTTAGTACGGTCTCCAATCAGAATGATAAATTACCTTGATCCTAATGAGCAGATTGCTGCAACGAAAAATGACCGAAGAATTGTTACTATTCATTCGTAATTTATTTCATCCGCGTTATGATCCATCGTTTCAGATTTTTGATTACATTTCCGAATCCCTTTACTCCCATGCTTTGAATGAAACCGTTTTTTTTTTTATTCGATGCGAACTGCGATGGTGAAATGAAAAATGAAAATCCTCTCTAATAGATCAAAATTCGCAAATGAAGCATACATCATACAGCATACAAAAAAAAATCGCACAGTGGGCGTATTGATAGGTATTGATACTGACCTCATACACTGACTTTTTCACGGGTGCGAGCGCAAATTAAAAAATATGGACAAATGAATGAATAGCCCTAATATGCATATGTATACGTCCGCAGATATGCAGGGTACGCTTATTAGTTAAGTTAACAAGGTCAAAGTTTTGCGGTGAAGCATGCACTTTAATTAAAACAATTACCAAACTAAACGGTGTAAATAATTCACTGGCCCATGTTTTTCCTAATAACTATACATATACCTCATATCCGAAGTTTTCGTTAATTTGTCGGAAAATCTACGAACTGTATGAAATCATATATTAGGTACCCGTAAAGCCGCATATATGCGCACCGAAAGTTTCGCGTAACAGCGAAATATTAACTTCGTCATAAATTATTATTATTATTATTATTATTATTATTATCATCATTATAAGGGTAGATACATACTAAAGTGAAATTCTTAACGAGAAGAAGAGAAGAAGAAGAACATTGGGGGAGCAGCTTAACACCGAGCTTATAACATCATCCCCTTTTGAAGACAAGACTAGACGATATTTCTTATACCTTTAATGTTTCGTTGCCTTAAAACGTAATGTTTTAAATTAAAACTGATTAATCTTGGAGAATTGTAATGATCAGGATTAATGATGTCATATCGCAAAAGGCAGGCTACTGTATGGCAGAAACGTTTCCCAAGGGTTGCTGCTTATTGTTGCAGGCAGGGGCAGAGCGAGAGGAAAATTAAGGGTCTTGGGGGTAGTTTAATTGTGGCACGGCGTGGGGTGTTGGCGATTCGGTATTTCGGGGCGCGTGCATTACTTCGGAAAAATAAAAGATCGAACAGCTTGTTAACAGCTGAGGAAATTTCATATCCAGTATCTACACACGTGATAATTTGAAAAATATAAATTCGTACGAATATTGAGATGAGGGAAAGGAGAAGAATTTCGAACGGAGAAACAGAGTTTAACGCGTATTCTGAAACCTGTAGATAACAACTCAGAAATTTGTGAAATTTGATTCTAAAGAGGGAAGGCGAAGCTTTGGGAGCGAGTAACGAGGTTGTCTTATACCCGCGAACTGCATTGCGCTAAATTAGAACATAGGTATTGATTTCCCCGCGCGGTGGGTTGTTATATGTACATATTTTAAAAAATATCCATGATAATACTACAACGGAAGAAGAGGTAAAAGTGGTTACGGGAAAAAGAGGCCGGAGCGAAATAAACGCTCAAGTTAACAAGAGGGAGTGGAAAGAGCGAGTTCGTGTTATAAATTATTCCAGAGCACCTGAAAAGTTTTATTAAATAAACGATAAATCATTTCCTCTCCGAGATCTTTGTTGCCACAAAATTTTGGACCTGTGGCCACCGCACCGCATCGTACTGGCCCTTTTTTCCTCGTTCTGGTATAGAATTGTATACGAGCTGGCCCGAGGGCCGAAAGAAATATCGCATCTGGTTTATAAGCGTGTTATAGTGTAAAATTCGCTCGACGGGGCATAAACACGGTCTAGTGGAACAGGATTGCATGTGAATTCAAGCTTACACGTTTTCACTATGTAAAAATCAGCCGGGTGTCGGTGTGGGTGAAGCAGCATTTTTCAACCGCGCTAACATTTTCTGAATCCGCGAATTATCGACGCATGTCATATAGTAGCTAATTCCGCGATCGATTTTTCGCGATGTGAAATAGAATCAAATTTTTGGCGATTCGGATTCTGCTATCGCACACATAAAATACGATTTCTGAATATATAAGTCATTATACTATACAGGAGAGAAACGAAAATGGTTTGGCACATATGCGTTTACAGATTTGGGAATTTACCCTTCCGTGGAAAACAAAGAGAGAAAAAAAAGGGATAATTGAAAAGGAAGAAGCGATTGGAGTACCGAGGGCCGCAACTCAAGATTCTCCTCGTCTCTGGTCCCTCTGAGATTTTATTCTGAAGAGCTATCGATTCTTGAACTAAGGGAGGGCTCGGATTTTTTCACTTATTCAGAAACTGCGGGTTTTTAGAACGGAAGTAACAGTTAACGTCCGGGATTATATTCTCCCTTGCCAAGTTCTCACCCGCTACTTTTGCTTCGCTCACCTCGCCCTTGGGCCAAAAAAATAGCTAACACAGAATCTGAATCATAGTTTTGCGTCTTAGAACAGAAACTGGTGACGAACAAACGACCCCTCCCTCACATGCTCGTGATTCTCGTCACTCATCTTCTCCGAGTCATCATACGTGTGATATAAGACACCGCAAATATCCTACGTAACATTCGCTTCATCTTTTTGCACGCGACTCAAAGCCAAGTTCAATTACTCAAATTATTTTTCGCACTATTCAAAGTTCGTCTATTCATTGGATAGACGCTTGTTCTCTGAACGATTAGATACCGATAGAATCTACGATCAAAATTTCGAGAGAACTGCTCTGAACTTTGATCACATCTAACTGTGAGAGACGATGGTTATAAAATCCTGATTTTTACCTTATTATACTTGAAAAGAATTATCGAAAGATTTTTCTCGCGACTCACGGCTGGTTCGTGAAAAATATCCCTTCGAAAATTGGCAATAACCCGAATGGCGGTCTTAATCAAAAATTACGTGAATAAATTCTCTACGAGAAGACAATGTAATTTGAAAAAGTACGGAGGTACCATCGAGGGTGCACAATTCGCTTAGAAGTCGTAAAGAGACGAGGACCACGCTCCTGCGCTTACGCAGTACGAGGGTAGGTATCAGCTAAGCATGCAAGGGCGCATTTAAGGCCACAGCCGTGTGGCTGGGTGAATTCTACGCGGTATGCAGGCAGGCAGGCAGGCAGGCAGGCAAAATCATCCCTGTACCCCTCGAAGTGCATCAAGCAGGCACAGGGGATCTACCACCCCACTTTATAGTGCTGAGCTGTCGCGATTTAGTGCGTTAGGTCGACCCACCCTTCTGCAAGCTGCGTTTGCAACCCTCAAGGTTTTCGGCTTGGAGTAGGGGGCACGTGTACGTATTTATCCGTGTATATATGTATACACATGCATTCTGCAGTATACGTCTCTACAGCGAATAGCTAATGCCGGAAAATACCATCGCTAGAAGTCGGCATCTATCGCTCTCTCTGCCTCCTCAATTTTAATACCGTTACAGAACCTGTGAAATTTATTTCCCACGATGTTATTTCAGAGAGGCAAAGCTCGGATGGATATTAAGATTCGTTAGGAAACCTCACCGCGGAAGTTTTTACTTACTCATAAATAAATATTAGACGGAAATAAATTGGTCCAGATATCTTACCTAGACTGAATTTTACACAAAACGTCGAACGTCGGGAAAATTTTTATCGATTCACATTTTTCGGGCTGATATTGCAGGATATCAAAATTTCTCTCATTATCCAGAACTCAACGAAAAAGACGGAGCTGTTTGGGAAATCTGGTTCCAGAATTCCGTTTTGGCTCTGAATCAGTGAATTTCTTGTGAAACTTTGGCTTCTTGAAGGCATTTAAAATTTTTCAAATTTCTTATCGGGTTTTATGAAACCTTTCAGAGGCTTTCAGAGTCGAAAGGAGAGAATAAAACCCGAATCGATATTTTGGCAAATTAAACTTGTATGTGTTTCCGTAAGTTCAACTCGACGATACGAGACTGACAAGCGTGATATTCTTACGTCGTGAATTTCAGTTTCGCAATTCTCGGTTTCGCTGATCCGTGGGGAAATAACCTCGGTATATTTTTCTTCTACTAGGTATACTGGTCCGTTTTTAGACTGCACAAGGCTGTCGTGACATAAATTCCCCGCATTCGTGCATCTGCACCAGAGTCATTCCACGTCAAACCGGACAAAATAAATCAAAAATTGACCTCGATGTTTCCGATTTCGTTCTAATTTTTTTAACGGGTTCTTTGGAACAAATAAATTGATCAAACAATTTTTCGTTTTTTTTTTCCGCCCCTATTTTCCAAGTTACACGGGGGTGAAATTCACGAAAAACGGCCAAAAATCGAAAACATACTCCTCTTCAAACGGTCATATCTTTGGCTGTGTTTGTCCTAGAGTCTTCTTTCAAGAACCATTTTGAAGCTATTGAATGGTACTATTATTATATATTTATTGAATTCTGCGACAAAGAGCGATTCCATTTGTTATAAACAAATATATTATTCAAACGTGGTTTTCTAGGTGAGAACCACGCTTTAAAATTCCCAAAAAAATATGAGCGTATTCCTTGATCAATTTCCTATAAAACTGGTAAGTTATAGAATGGAACTCCGATGGAAACTATATTAAAACGATTTATTTATAAGCGACGGCGCGCGCTGCCGCTGAGAGACCTGGCTCGGGTACGTGTAGCTCGCGTAAGGAAGAAATGGTGGGCATCTAGATCTATATTAAAAAAATTCACCATGTCAGAAAACAATGTATATCATATTAGTTTATTGAATATCCAACTAACGATAAGTAAATCATGATCCTAAATCTGACATAAGGATCCTCTAGTCACATTATATTATACCTATATGTATAATACCTGAATTGATGAATACACTATAATTAATTCGATAGAAGTTTGGTTTATTCATATAATTGCTTCCATAACTGTTGAAGTTAAAGCAAAAATATAAATAATTATATTATTGTTAAAGTTAGTTGAAAGAAATAACGGGGCAATTTTTTGTCAAATTAAGAAAATAAAGCAATTAAATTAGGAAAGATTATTAAAAATTTTAGGGTGGTTTATTTGGAAACAACGGCCTGCACTGACTTTTCGGTATCAGAGTATCCCTTACATTAGTTATTAATTTATTTTTCGTTTGTGGCAGAATACAATGAAATGTCAGTGTACCATGAACTAATTTAGCTTTCCCGAAACGAGGCTGCAATGCAGTTCAGTGGAAAATTCTAAATCAGTATTTTTAATATTTTTGATATTCTGCACCCATAGAAAAAAAAAATTGTGGTGTATTTATTGGTTCCTGCAAGGATTCCAGACTTGCTTCAGCCGCTAGTCTTTAGAGGGCTCCTCCTAAGCCAATAACAAAAAAATAAATTAATGCGACTAACAAAGAATGAATTAATAGACAAGAGATACTCTGATGCCGAAAAGTCAGTAGAGGCCGTTGTTCCTAAATAAACCACTAATTATAAGCAAATATAACGACTTCCAGGTATTATATATGGTATAATGTGACTAGGGGATCCTTATGTCAGATTTAGGATCATGATTTACTTATCGTTAGTTAGATATTCAATAAACTAATATGATATACATTGTTTTCTGACATGGTGAATTTTTTTAATATAGATCTACATGCCCACCATTTCTTCCTTACGCGAGCTACACGTACCCGAGCCAGGTCTCTCAGCGGCAGCGCGCGCCGTCGCTTATAAATAAATCGTTTTAATATAGTTTCCATCGGAGTTCCATTCTATAACTTACCAGTTTTATAGGAAATTGATCAAGGAATACGCTCATATTTTTTTGGGAATTTTAAAGCGTGGTTCTCACCTAGAAAACCACGTTTGAATAATATATTTGTTTATAACAAATGGAATCGCTCTTTGTCGCAGAATTCAATAAATATATAATAATAGTGCCATTCAATAGCTTCAAAATGGTTCTCGAAAGAAGACTCTAGGACAAACGCAGCCAAAGATATGACCGTTTGAAGAGGAGTATGTTTTCGATTTTTGGCCGTTTTTCGTGAATTTCACCCCCGTGTAACTTGGAAAATAGGGGCGGAAAAAAAAAACGAAAAATTGTTTGATCAATTTATTTGTTCCAAAGAACCCGTTAAAAAAATTAGAACGAAATCGGAAACATCGAGGTCAAAAAGGTGTCCGGTTTGACGTGGAATGACTCACCAGTAGGTACACTGAAATATACCTAGACGTACCGTATGAATTCAGAAACTCTCTCAAATTTCATTCTCACATTGAAACTGTATGTATATTGAAATTTAACCGAACAATTTAAGAATTATTCCTGACTGGAAATTAGAAATAAATAACTTCTATCGAATTATACAGCAGCCTTGACTGAAAAGTTCAATTGTCTGAGTGCACGACGTATCGTATCGGACGAAATTAAGTGAATTGAATCGATCGAGGAAGAGAAGAAACACTACAGCGGATATACGAGAGAGAAAAATATCTATAGATATACTATATCTGCGTTTAAGTAGCGCATCGAGTCCGCAAAGATCAGTGCCTTATAAGGATCAAACAATTTCATAATCCAAACGTATATAAATTTTACGAGACACCCGCGTACGTTTATTAAGAATTAAGGGCGAACTCTTGAGTGAGTGATGAATGTTGTGTAATTCATTGACGGCCGTGTTGATTGACGATAAAACGTCGATGATTGTATAATTACGCTGATTACATCTACTCAAAGTCTGCCTTGTACATATCCACTCGTTAACTCCTCAAGATCGGTTTAATTACGCGGCTACGATCGTCTAATATGAACCTCGCGCAGAATGATTTCGTCAGATGATACATAGCCGATTAGAAAAACTTTGAAACGAAGAACACCGGAGGTTCAAAATTCCGAAAGCTAAAGATCCGGAAGGCCAAAACTCCGAAGCTCAAAATTTACGCATGTAGTGATCGTATCGAAGCCAATAAGGGGTCAAATTAATCGTCTTGAGATTCACTTTAATTTTGAATCGTCTCAAACCAATTCGGAGCGTTGACCGTTCGGAACTTAAACCCAGCCCGATTATTACACGTGAAGTCGAAGTGATATTTTAATATTTATTTCCAACGTGCGTCCGTACCTTCGGCTCTTTTCTGTAGAAGAATAACGAGTAGTCTGCTCAAAGCCGTGACATTGATGATATTTGAAATAGTATGAAACATTAATCAGGATGTGTCAGAGACATTACAAAAGCATCCGTGCAGAAGAGCAGTCTTAGAATCCTTGCGACAGCCTCGAGGTGTAATTCTGACCCTGTCCTGAAAGCAGAAGAGGCTATAGAGTACCCACCTAATCCATTTGTGACGCAGCTACGACATAACTTTTGATTACTTCTATTTAGGAATAACACCCCCTATATAGGGACTTAATCAGTCGCTGATAATCTCGGTGGAATAGTTCGCCACAGGATCGAACGACTGGGTGAAATCTTTGACGAGTCTCTTGGTAATCAGTTGGATGTAATAACTTCCACAAAATTCCCAGGAGATAACGAGAGGAGAGAGAAGAAACGAGACCTGTGACTTTGCGCAGGGTCGGAAAAAAGAAAGATATTACGTATAATGACAGTCCGCGAAGGATGAATGAATAATGAATAATAATTATTACGCCGAAAGGAATATAAATCATTTTTTCTGCTTCGTTTTTTTTCCAACCAAATAACGAATTCCATCACCATTGAAAAGGTCTGAGCCAACAATGGGGAGTGTCGCAATTGTAATTTGGCAGAACGATGAGAAGATTTATCGTAAAAAGATGGATGTACCGTAAAGACCGTTATCGCCAGCTATCTTCATCTGTATATACTTAGATTTGTATAGAAATCTGATTGTGAGCACAGGTAAACGTGCAGATATAAATCTAAGTCTCTTTCTTATACGGAACACAGTGTGAAGAAGGGGTCCGGCCACAGATCTACATACACACTTGCCTATTATACATATTTTACACATGTATCGACGACGTTGATGCAAGATGGATGAGGAGCATTAAGCAGAGTTTGAGGAGCAACTCTAGATTGGTATAAGAACCGGGGAATAGCTGCGGGGGATGTCATGACAAGAAAAGATTGATCGTCGCCATCGGCGCGGAAAGAAAATTTCGTGTTATTTTATCTCGATACGATCACGTATCGCGCATTATTCCTAATTGATTTCCCGTTCATATATATGTATGCAATTAAATCTAATAAGAAAATTCCCATCACCTGTGACAGATTCACGCGAATATCTAGTATGTAACAGATACGATTGACGTTTTGATTTGTCGATTGAAGAATTCGATCCACTCCGACCCTTTTCAAAGTTTGGGGTTCGGAGTTTCGAGTTTCGAGTCTCCCGTTCCGTTTATGTTGGTTTGAGCCTAGATTTGGATGGTCTGACTGATTTATGCGACTTCCCGAAATCACTGGTGTCGAAAAAGCCACCGAGACTATCTCCAATAACCAATTTTAGAGAATTTGGCCTCGCGGCTGTGGTCAGACGCTGTACGACGCTGGAGATAAAATCGCGGGCAATAACTCCACCGAGATGTCGTTTTCGACCCTTCAGAGCTTCCGTGGCCTTCGCGATTCTATTCTCTCACGCATAATCCGTACCTATACGCGTCTACAAGTCCTAGACATATGGCGTCGGTTAGTAATCGTGATATTCGGTGACATTCGTGACACGTTCCCATATACTAAGCACGTGACACTCGCCACTTACGCTTTCCTCATTTACATTCACCCGTACAAATTCTATTTTTAAATCAAGAAAAAATACACAGGTATACAATGTCATCGAATGAAACGAAGCCTCTCACATATATACGTTCATTACCTATGAGACAGGTGAATCGAACCGTACAGATATCCTACTACAATACAATACATGCGTACTTCTTAGCTGCGGGACGCGTTTGGTTTAATAATAACAGCCCGATAACATGTTGACAATATTATCATGCGGTGAGCAAAGCGATAGGACAGGTGTGATATTACCTCGGTAGCATTTGCTTGGAATCGATATCTGTGACTCAGGAGAGAGAAAAATCGACATTTCGTTGAGATTGCATCTTCCGTTGAAAGTTTTTTGAGGTATAGTTCGATAGATATGTTAATTTGAGCTTTTTGAACGTCGGAGATTGAAATTTTTTCAAATATTTCATCTACATTTTTATTGACCTTTATCACACCACTATATTTATAGCATATATGGTAGAATCACGCAAACGTCAAGCCCGCCCACCCTTTCAGCCGAAAATAATACGACCATTGTACGAGCCAGCTTTATATGCTCTGTAAAGTTGTGGAGAATTCTTACGATTTACTCGAATAATGGGTATAAAAATTCGAACGATGTTCCGGATCCCAATATCGTTTCGCACTAGACGTTCCTTTATCGCGAATTTAGGTGTATCGCTTATCGTTCGAATGCCAAGCGTGATGAAAGTAGGTTTTAAGGCCTTCGATGATTACCTGTTCGCTTGATATCGAATGTTTTGACCAAAATCGATGTTCCAAAGAATTTTTTTTTCGACAGCAGAATTATAGTCATTTAAGAAATTCCCATGGGACAGAAGATTCAGAATTGCGAAAGTCTTGGTATTCTGTATTCGATGCCCATGTAGATTTCACTTCCAAATTTCGATTCGATTTTGCGTTATATATTATCAATTGCCATTTTATTTTGCAAAATGCGAATCGAGATGGGCTCGGCTTGCATAGACCGCAATGAAATTTCCATCGGTAAAATAAGACATTTGGTTAAGGGAGGAGAGGTGATAAGACGTCGTACAGGGCAGTGGAATCCCAAAGACGATAAGAAATCTCCAAAATAGGTATACCTGTATGTATTTGGGTATCTTTCGTCCGCCTTGGAAACTATACGAGGATGAGATCGGCGTTTTTCCTCCTTAGTATAAGGGTTCCTCGAAATCTTTATCGCACCATTTTGTATAATATATTGAGGCTACAGATGCGAAACTGAATCTTCGTCTTCCACTTTTTCCGTAAACTGAATAGAGCTATATTTCATGATATAATTCCTTCGCTATACAAGCTTCGAATCAAGTCACACGTTACTTCAGCTTACTTTCAACTACCTATCAAGTAGGGCGATACTTCAATCAATTATTTCTTTACCCGGTATTATTTTCCAACTTCTGCAGTAGGTCGTTGCTTTATTTAGCATCGACTATTTCATACGATTCTCTACAATCACCTAACACCAGCCCAGAACCCTTCTAACGATAGCGGTGTGGTATACTGCAGTAAGTGTAAGGTATACACACACACATACATATGCCCCAAGGTTTCCATTAGGAGATTGAGCTCTCAGATGAGATTTAGAAAAAACATATTTTCGTTACCCGCAAAATCTTGCATATCATGATGGAAAAAGGCGCCCACTATATCTCAGACTGCAAATTTTGAGTGTCGGTCTAAAAGGTGAATGAAAAATCATACAGTGGGAAAAATCACAGGTGAGCAAGATTCAAACTTCCATATCATAGATTGAAATCTAACGTTGGGATCCATGGACTGACGAACTCTTCAGGACCGATACATCCATCAAATATTTTTGCAGTAGATTTTTTAAACGGTAAAAAATTGTACGAAAATTGGGGTGCTATTGAATTTGGCAATCAAGTTTAACGGACCTTGTAGCTAGCTCGTATCTCTATTCATCCGTAATCGAATGAGCAATTGCAGCTGAGCATTATACGTGTGTAGAAGAGAGCTGGAGGCTAGATATCACAGTGTGGAATGTATGTACCGTGTATTGGTTGCCGTAGGCAGTCATTCGAACTCGCCAATTTTACACCAGTTAGTCATCAGATTGATGCCACAACACTGTTCCAAAACCGTAGTTTACTGTTCTGTTTATTTTTGGTCAGTTTATATTTGGCTACGGCCCAGATTGGAACACACGCCAACGTCGTGGCGCTAATTCGCGTCTAAATGAATACCGAACACTCGGTTCCTATCGCTATACAACAGAATCTTCGCTATTAGCGGAATATGTGGATAAAAGCACGTTCTCCCATCGTTTAGGGAAAATCGACCCAAGAAACTCGATTAGATCCTTCAAAAAAACGATAGAATCGCATCGATATTCTTATTAGATCGGCGAGGGATGCTATTAGCGTATTTCTGTTCATCTTTTTCGTGTTAGTTGACATTTCGGAATAAATATCTAAGTTTCATGGTGTCTAGCGCGAACTACAAATGTATCATGTCAAGCCTGATATAAGCGTCAAAACAGACCGTCAATCTTTGATAGCGTTTTTAAACTTATCAATTAGGCCTCGCCCTGTGATGTCTGATCCAACAGCTCTTTCCTTTCATTGAAGATATTTTTAAGAAATGTCTACTTTCTCGTTTTGTAACGGGATATTCCGAACACTTTTAGACCACCGCCAATGTGTTCTATGCGACGGTTTTGGCCCGAATAGATCCGGGCCAAACTTACGACCGAACGCTGAAAAGTTCAGAGAAAACTTGTCCGACGATTTTTCTGTCTTTATCGCGAGAAAGCTGCGACTAGTTCTGCCCAAATTTTTATCCAAACCGTGAATAGGTTCGAAACCTTTACCTCATACTTTCAGCTTGAGTTTGAACGATGCGAAAAAAAAGTCTAGCAAACTTTACGCCAAAGTTCTAACCGAATTCCGGGTCTAATTACGCGCTTCATTAACCTCAAGTTAATCCTCGACCCAAGACTACTGCTCGGCGTATGTAGGGGCGGAGATTTTATCCCTTGGAACAAAAATTCCCACCATTTCCGGAATTGGACCCGAACTTCGCCAATGTCTTTGATATTCGTTAGTCGCCGATGTCACGGTGTCAGCAAACTTCCTGTTACCCTAAATCAAAGTCGGTTTGGGTCAAACTGTCCCGCATTTTACTCGGACGTGACTGCAGAGGAGAAGACGTCGTCTTGCGATATATTAGCAACCGAATTAGATACCGACGTTATCTTAAAAAAGGACAGAAGCAGCCTGTCGAAGAGATGGAGCAGATGACAAAATCAAGCCTGTAAATGGCTGCAATAAATTCCATGCCAAAACTACCCCATAAACATTTTTTAAGGTATTTTTCGATCGATATTTTCAATCTGTAATCAGCTTAGAGTGAGATTTTTGAATAACAATGCAGTGCGATGATGCAGATTGGGATTTAATTGGTAGCCGATGAAATCAGTCGAATTCAAAGCACTGTGACTATATTTATACGGATTAACCGAATCGGCTGAAAGCCACGTGCCGAACTAACGCAGGTCTCCCCGTTCACGAAACGCGTTTCAAACTCGATTCAAATAATTCATCGAACACATTTTGGGCGTTTGTTGCCGGTCCTAATCGGCTAGAACTGCACCTTGGATGCCGCATGAGTGTCATTATTTTATCGTCGTCCTTGAGAGGAACTTCACGCTCGGGTTCGAGCCCTCAGCCACTAGGGAACACTATACTTATACCCCAGCCCAAAGTTTCTACAAGTTTCATGACCCAAGATATAGAAATTCCCATTTTGCCAAAAGCCTGAATGATCTTGCGGTCATCCGCGGTAGCTGGTCAATTATTAGGAACGATAATGCCCGCCAGAATTGTCATCAAATTTGATTTTATTTTACGTTTTATTTTATACCAGAAAGCACTTTGGTACCGTGAAAATTGATCCAACATATAAGCCGGCTTGATAACGTCACTTGCTTTAATCCCGTTGGAGAAAATTTTCGGCTGAAAAATTTCGTTTTAATAAAATTGCGGGCGAAGTAAATATCCGATCGATTCACGAAAAGTTTCTCGCTTATTTCCTCGTATTTCCGTACCTCGGCAAAAGATTTTTCCAAATGATCTCAAGCCATGGTTCCGTACATTAGGAGAGTACTCTTCACCGCCGTTAAGGCATGACGAAGAACTGGAAAAACGATACTGAGAGCAGGGGAAGTCCCCTCGACTGTTTGCGTACGGTCGGAGTATAAAATAACTCAATCCACAAAATCGAAATATAATCCGTTCGAATCACATTACTCGGTTGGTTCGAGATCACACGAGACCTAAGAAAACATAAAAGAACCTCTTCGCGGATGGTACCTACTGCGGCATCGCGCGATATTCACTAAATTTCTTTCGGAACGTATATGTAGTACGTACGTGCTTATAGATACTTCCTCATCCCTTAAATTCTAGAGCCTAGTAGGGTACCCTAAAATCCCGTGAATGGTGAATGGTGAATGGTGAATTATGGCATCGGTGACGTCACTCTACCCGACCCACTCACGACCCACTCAAGACCCATTCCTGGCGATGGAGGGTCGTAAATAATCACAGAAGGCATCTCGAACTACTCGCACATGCATTTCCTACTCTTAGAAATTTCGCGAGACTGCAGGAGAAAGACTCATTTGCGGATTGTACTCGGTCAAACCCACGCGATTTTACTCGTGAGGAAATTCTTTCCATAGATATTCTATGATTTCGATATCATTGAATAGAAGACAACGGGAGTTTTTCAATCAAAATTCCATCGGAAGGAATATTACGGCAGTTTCTATAACTCCTGATAGACTTTGTGTCACATGTATATTGCTTCTTTGCGAAATAGACAAAGAGACTTCATGGAATTGCAATTTATTTCGCCTACTTCAATAAATACCGAATGGCAGCTGCTGGGATGTTACCGATGAACGTATTAATTGTTCGATCGCTATTAACGAGCAGAATGAACAACCCGTAAATTGACGTGGAAGAAACGTGAAACGGTATATCATATTGTCACGCATTGATCAGACCAGAAAAAGGAGGGAAAAAAAAAAAGGAAAACGAAAACGAGCTCTCGATTCTAACAACCTAAGTTTCAGAAAGAGAAAAATACGCTCCGAGGGTATATTATATTGCCTTTCTCTCCCTTCTACTTCGTTCATATATCCTCTCTCAACTGACACCCCGCAGGAAACGTGAAATGTATACCATTAGCCGGGACGTGGACACCCTGAAGGCGCTTGGGTGTAGGTATACGAGCTTATGTGTAGATGTCCGTGCTTATACACTGCATGTAATACCGTGTATACACGGTTGAGTTGCACTACCGGAAGTGACCTCGTCGCTTTCACCCATCTCCCCCCATCCTTTGATTCAGCTACTAGCCTAAACAGCTCCCATGGTATGCATATTACAGAAGAAAGAAGAAGAAAAAATATAAAAATAAAGAAGAAAAAAAAGAGACGAACTTGTCACTTCGAGAGGTGAAATAGGGAGGAACAAGTATCAAAACGTGTTGTATAGAAAAATCGGTGTAAAGTTTTATGGTGCATTAGTCAGCTGTCCGAAAGTTCGAACATTTTATCACCAGGACCTTGCAGAATCGATATATCGTGGTTAGTTCTTGAGCTTACAGCTAAGCCTGGGGTAGGTGTGTCCCTGAGGAAGCGTACAGCTTGTCTTCGAGGTGTTAGAATTTCGGTTAGAATTAATAAAAATCGAACTTCTTGAGCGATGAAGTATACCTAGGATATAGGGCGCCGGAGCCTTTTTGCACATGGCAAGATTAAATTGAAGATTCCGGCAAAAAATGGTTTCCTATAAAGTCGCACGGACGGAGTCGACCCATTCATCTTAGGAAGAGCCACTCGTAAACGCGGTGACATGAAGAGGATCATTTCCTCATCGATCTGAATGGGATTAATGCAGTAAAGCCTCGAGGATCGGAAAAGCCCTCGACAACTGTAAGATGCAAGTTTTCAAGCTGAGGAACGGGGTCTAGGACGTTCTTTAAAAAAAAACGAATTAGATTCGCGATACTACATCATTTACTTCATTTAAGCCATCGGTCGGTTTTGGCTAGTATTCCCATATGGCGTAGTGAACGGTAATTGCAACGTACGTTCGAGTCCCTGTTAGTATCTTTCCAGTAGTTTGAACATCGCAGTGAATAGTGAAGTTATCTCGAGATCGTAAAAGTCACAAAAATAGAACGAAAGAATTTTCCCCAATGGGCAGCCCCTGGACATACTAGATATAATGTTATTTCTACTCTTAAATCGGATTCTGTTCCCAAGGTAATACGGGACTTCGGAGGGCTCGCGAATCGTCGTTAAAACTGCGAATAGTCGATCAACAACCCATGGAAAAATATAATACGATATCGGCAAAGAATCGTCAGTTATACTCGCGCGATACTTGCACACGTATGAACGTCATACGTAAATTGATAGCTGCATGGTTAGCCCCGTACCTCGTAGTCGGTCAGTTCTTATATCTCGTTGAGAAATCTCTCTATCTTTATATATCAAAAAATATTTATATAGATCCAAGGCATCTGGAACGAATTTATTTCCTACTGACGATGAAACGGCTTCTTGCGCCATATCCACATTTTGAGTGAAACCGAACAGATGGTTTAACAGATATAGATATATTCTTTATCACCATAGCTTCTCAATATTTGTTCAGATAGATAAATCTTCCTCTAAAAATATCCGACTGGACAACACGACTACTATCAATATCGAATCCAAGATCTGCATTATTTACGATCACATCCCATCGCGCGCTCCAGATACTTTACAACTTCCTATCGGAGGTACTTCGCGCTCTGATCCTATCCAGCCGAAAGACGTCTCGCTTAGAATATAAAAAAAATAAATTTAGTGTCGAACTAACATTTGAATAGACTGTTTTAATTATTTCATTAATTATATCAATAAAATAATTGATTAATGCAGCTTTAATTATCCAGCATATAAATCTGCTCGAGTTTCTATCTGGGTTAATTATTAGCAAGCGGGTTGCAATTCACCGTCAGGTTGCGAAGGTTAGCCACAAGACCTTAAGCATATTAGATCCGAGTAATGTTTCCTTAACGGATAGTTAAAATATTCAAGATTATCGAACAATTAAGGGTTACTCCAATGCGACAAGTCTGAACGCTCGACAGATCTTTAGCTACATGTGTAATAATGCCAATTTAAAAGTAGATAGAAAAAGTGAGTTTTAATGGTTTTACGGTTTTCATCCCCTAATGGCACGAGCTCGAAGAATTCGTGAAAGAAAAAGTTTATTCGACAGATTATTTAAGGAGTGACTCGACGAGTTAGCGCGCAAGGGTCTTCCTCACCCTGCGCGAAAGGGACGTCGACGGTTGTAGGAAATCCTGGAGAATTGAATTGGATTTAGAGAGTTAAGTCCCCCGGTTCCAGGATTCTTCTTGTTCCGTCAAATATTGATAAAATTCGTCCTTCTTCTCAACGTAGAATTCGGCTCTCGCGTTATGTCAAATAACTACGACGTATGGCAGAAAATTCCCCCATTTCATTGATATAACGATCTAATTAATCTCTTCTCCTTTATCTTCGCTGTTTTCTTTTTATTTTTTCATTTATCGCTGTAAGCTCATTTAGGCCGGATATAAAGCCGCTTTCGTTATCAAGGACCGTAATCTCGTTTGAAACTCCTTATTATTTTCGTTAGATCGATGATTAGCTATGAGGGAGACGATGGCAGGTTTGAGAGGCAATTTATCAGCCGAGCAATTTCAAGCTTTGACCCTGTACTTCGCTCGAACTTCAACCTTTTGACAATCTAATGAATGGCGAGTGAACCAAACCACTGAACTTGGCAGGTCTACCCATCTACTTACCCTTCTGTTACATACACGAAGAAATTTTCGCGATACAATATCGCGAAGTGATCGTGTATGTACAATATAAGTACAACACGCGGTTTGTATACATATTTACTGACACCCACAGCTGGGTAGGGTTTAACTTGGATCATTAGCACCTGAGCTTTCATCAATCAACCTTATTACTTGATATCACAAGATCCCATCAACAAATTTTCGGGCTCCTTCTGTTTCGGTCGCAGTTTCGCAGTGCCCTAATTGTTTTTCGAGTCATTTTATTTTTCGCTTTTTTGAATGACACTGTCATTCGTATTTGGAAAGAAACGAGAAAAATTAATATTGAAGGAAACGAAAGGCAGGCGATTTTTGAACGGAGATATGCCTCGGTTCAATTAGTCATTTTGTTTTTCATATGCAACAACCGATTATCAAGAGCAGAAGATTTCCTAATGCTTGACCATTCGTAAAAATAGTCACATTTGAATGGCGCTAATTGCTGGTATTTTACTACAATAATTTGTTTCGAAAAATACCGTCGTCGAAAGGTAAACGAGACTTCATCGAATGTTGCATCAATTAGTCCCACACAGGATTGTATCTATCGCCAATAAAACAAGAACTCTATTATAATTAACGAAGTTTTTACTGTGATCGATATATCTGTCTCGCAATTAAATATGAAGTATGGGTATTCCGTGGAAATTAATATCGAGCTTAATTGCAGCTAATTGTGGTTCTAAAAGAAGAGAAATGATTTCTCGAGTTCCGAGAGATCCTTACTCATCAAACTTATGAAACTTTTTAATTCCTTGAAATGAGGTAGAGACGAGAACAGGAATTACAACCAATTTTAATACCAAGTACCACATCAAAGCGTTTTTTTTTTTTTGGCTTTTCCGTTTAAAGACCAACTTTACGAATTTAAATCCCGCTTTGGTTTGTGGGTACAAATTGGAAGAACCGATCTTTTCCTTCGTTCTCCGCATACAATTATTTGGAATTATTCATTCGAGTTGAACGCATTCGTTTTTGCTAAAATTCGGTGATTTCTATTACGTATAAAAAATTGGATGTCATTAAAAATCGTGGCGGAATAAAGTGCACTTCTAACTCCACGTACAATCGTTCTCACGTATCTTCAAAACACGGTCAAAAAATCATTGCGACACGCTTAACGTGAACCACCCTCATACATGCATGAGATAGCTCTCACATACCACCAGGGCATGAAGCGATTGCTTGCGAAAACTGGGGATGAAACGACGCTGTACTCGCTTGCGGCAGGGTCTCAAGGTCCGGAGTACCGATATACATATAACTTAAAAGCGCAAGGTCGATCCATACGGAGCTATTCGCTCCGGGTTAAGCTCGGAGAACAGTAGTTAACACCATCCATCATACTTGTGGCGAAATTTTTCCCTCATAATTGGAGCTAGAAAATTAATTCGCGAGGAATCTGCAAACGAGATAAAAATCTTCCGTTGATCTTCGCTGATTTTTAATCGCAAAACCATGGATACGGTTTCATTTTTGCACACATTATCCGTTAATCCAGGCACTCCGTTCTCTGACACACGTTTTGTCCACAATGGGCAATCCGCATGCAATTGTCTCTGGAAATATTCGACTGGAATTGGTTATTTTGCATGAAAAACAAAAAAAAAAAAAAGAAAAACAAAAAATTGACGTGTATGCATTTTGTTCCATATTGCAGGAATAGAACCGTGTAGAGTTTCATTTAGAGGATTCAGCGGCTAACAATAACAGTTCTCCGAGCTTATGGTCTCATATCCTTGTCGATATTTGACTCCGTTCATACCACGGGGGTGTATTACATTTTTTTAATGAATATATACGAAAATCGATAACTTCGAGAGCGGGAGGCCTACCACTGACCAAATTAACGAGGCGGCTTTTAATATTGATGAATGTGGATTGGAATTTGAATCTTTGGACAGCCAGTCAGTCTATCGTTTGTGGGGCATAGACTGAAGGATCCTGTATACCCGGGGCTGCCTGGGGTGAGCTGACGAGTTGCCATGACAACCATCGCTGCCCTGCCATCGACAGAGATGCTCAACCATGTCCTATGACTTTGATAAAAAAAGCTCTGAAACATCTGCGATAGAGTACGAATTCGAATTTTGATTTTTTCGAAAAACGAGAATTTTTTTTTAATTTTTTTTTTTTTTTCTGTTCGTATTAAAATTTTCAATTTTTGTACCAGACTGTCGAATATTGTACACAAAAATATTTCTACGACTTTCGAAAAGTCCTGCGAAATAAACGTCGCGAAAAATTGGTCCTGGCGGATGGGAGGGTAGCCGCTGTCTGCCACCCCGACAAATGACATGAAAGACAAATGCCTTAGAAAACTCGTGGGCGAGATCCAGTTCGAAGATCAGGTTACGGAGTTTTCCTTTTTTTTTTTTTCGTTAAAATTTAAAACACTTATCGTGGGTGGTGGTAATCCCTGCAGGGTAATGAAAGCTAATCGATCCTCACTTCGATACCTATTCTGAAATTCGAATCGCTGGTTTGCATCGGACAGTTTCATTGGCAATAGTTTGCGTGATTATAGAACTGTGATAATTCAACCGTATTGTTTCTAATTAACAAGCAACCAACAATGTAGGCGTTAATTACAAATAATAATAATTACCTCCCTCCCCCGGTCAATGGAATTATAAATATATATATATACTCTTCCATATATTTTCATTCTACTAATTACACATCGCGATGAACGGAATGAGGGTCAGCGAATTGTGAATATAATGAAAAGTCTTATTCGTGTTGAAATTCGAATCATTAATTCCAATTCGTTCTACGTTTGACTATACTCGATGGTCCAATCGATTTATGATCGTCAGAAATTCGAGCTTTTGTATCACCCAACAAAACTGCGTGTATGATCGCTCGTCTTGATGTATTAGACACGTTCTCTTACAAAGTCGGAAGGGATTATGAGAGCAAATGAAATCATAGATACTACGTCAACCTCAAAGCTGCAGTAAGTACGTTATTTATGTTACAGATGAAACTATCCGAGGTCCAGCGATGGCTAATGTAATTACTTTCGGAGCTTCGATACACGTAAGTCTTTACAGTTCCGTGTGTGCACGTCTGCGTGGTCTGTCTTAAGAAATTAGTAAACTTTGTATACAATAAAATTTTAAAAAAATATCGGTGCATCGTAGTTTATTAAATTAGTAAAAATATCTCATAAGTGAAAAGTGGAGCCTCTGCCTGCACGGTTTTCGAAATTTCAAAAGCTACGTATTCTTAAAAAATTGGTCTTCGTAAAACGGTCTGGAGCACGTACTGAGATGGCAAAATATTTGTTTCAATATCTAAAGACTCGTTATTTCATACTTCGTAGCATGATATACTCCATTCATTTTATCACTCCTCTGTGATATTATTGGGTTCGATAATTCTCAGATTCTGGAGATCTTCGTCTGGCACTCTGAGTGATTGATACATTTTATTACCCAGGCTAACGGGTCTCCAACGTTCGAATTATAGGTACAAACATACATACATACATAGTTTTCGGTTGGATATCCTTCACGAATCCCTGTGTGAGCCAAAAGCTTTGCCAAAATAAAGCCTCTGTTGGATCGGTATTACGTCAAAATGAAAATTTAGCGAATTGGGTTGGACTCGCGTTTCGATTATCCAATATAATCCGCGATTGCTTTTATGGATATACGTATACCTACACCTATCTAGTACCTATATCAGTGTAATGAATCGTCGAAGCCGATCGAAGCGTATTAATCCACATTTCAATTAAGTTCCCTCGTACGTTATGGAATAATTGGTCAAGGAATCAGCACATAACTGCAAAGTAACTTTCGAGCCAAATACCTGCACTATTCAAATGATACAAGGATTTTTGGATTTTTTTGCGTTCTAATGTAATGAAGATAAATCATTCGATGAACAGTAGACCGACGAACTACATTCATCGTTTGCTTCATTAATTTTTTCGTCAATTTTTACACAGTCAATTCAGTTCCACTGTCAGGTTTACGCTACTTCAGGATATATTGTAGGATTTTGAGCTTCTGTACACGGTTCAAGGGACTTGAAATTATTTCTGATTGTTTAGTCCTTCAAAGTTCGTACTACAATTATTAGCAGCACCGAAATACCTACTCAACGTGTGCCTTACAATGCCAAAGGGTTTCCACTCACAGAATTCTAACTCCGTTTCAAACTCCGTGAATCTCTGAGGGTACATTTAAAGTTCGTATGCTTCGTTGTTGAATAGAATAAAATAAATACAGTTGTTTGTTGTACTCTGGGACAAACGTCTCGTGAGAGATCATACCAGACAATACACTATGCATGACATGAGTTTCTCTAATTATACATCAGCAGCTACTATACGAAAGACATAGAACTTTGGATAAAAATGAAAAATGAAGATCATCTTGATTTCTGGTAAAGAAAAAAATATGTGCAACACAAGATACCATTGCGAAAGGTTTTCTTTGCAAAGTGTCAGCTATCGTATATCTAACACCCCGATAACACACTTCATAAAAAAAATTTTGATCGAAGGAAAATTTCATTTTATTATAAATAATTTGACAAGGATTTTATTACCTGATTGTTTAATTGATTCTGACAGCTTTACGCCAGTCAATCTAATTATAAATCCACATTTCACGACGAACTGATCAAGTGTACCGCAGGACATTAATTCAACCCCAATTATCAATACTCAACGAAGCACACTGAATCGTTGAAATAACGTTCTACACTTTCCTAATGTGAGATTAAACGTAACTCTTTGCTAGTTAGTTGAACATCCGACCGTTTCCCTCTTCCTCTTATTTATTTTTACGACCATTTTTCTCCCCGTTCCGAGAGGTTACATCGTAAGCTTTTATGCTGTTACCGCAAAGTGCAAACGGTGGCGATTTAGTAGTCGTGTGCAAAGAGTGCAAGCGAAAAAAAAACGAAAAAAAAAGAGAGAGAAAATAACGGAAAATTGACCGTCGCTTGATCTACTCTACCTATTTCACGTATACCTTCTTCCACCTTTATGTTCAGGGGCTGCGTGGTTGTGACGTTCAATCTTCGCCACATCCAGTCGAGATCGGAGCATATTGTCTTTTCCCCATCCCTAAACGACCCACAGACTCACTAAGACCTTACCAACCTTATATCTAATCTTGATTTCAAGACCTGGTGGGGTTGAGTTGGTATATAGTAGGTAATCCTTCGGGATTCTCTAGCACGGGGTTACGGAGTATATGGGATAATACATGAAACGTAGAAGATTATCGTTTGCACTTGCCTGCAGAATATAAGACCGAAGGTTACCAGAACGTGCAGAGAATCTGCAACCCTTTGATATATACGTATCCAACATATATATATATAATATATGCTATGTGGCATAGGGGTATATACTCGCGTGCATATAGCAGGCTTTACTTCGACTTCCCATTAATTTCACTCAGGCCGCAAGATAGTTTTGGGAACAGAGATTAGGATGACTTCTATTATGCTACCCTTGAGGTCAAGGCGGGTTCACCACCTACCAAAACCATGGAAAATTGCAGTTTACGGTTAGATTGATATCATGTTCTGTCGTGATCGTTGTTGTAGGGGTCCGATGGTTAATTGTGATGAACAAGATAATTAGAGATTGTGATCGATGCGGTGACTATGAACCTACGAGATGATGGTATGCGAATAACACTTCCTCTTAGGGTTTGAAACAAATTCAATGGTCGTATGGAACAAGAGTCTCAAGTTGAAAGTGGCAGTTTTCCAAGTAAGGTGAAAAAGAAAAATGTGGAAAAGCTTTCGTCGTATGAATTTCCTCGATGAAACTACGAGGTAAACTCCTTGAGGGGTTCTGAAACAATATGTGGAAGTTCAATTTCAACGCCTCTCTGGCTCTTATATTCTACACATCTCGGAGTGAGAAAAATAGTTTTAGTTTTCATGACACAAGTGTTTCACGTTGCAAGAGGCAAAAGGCAAAAGGCAAAGGGCATTAGTTCACAGCTTATTCTCATCTCGGGTAACTCATACTGTTTCAACTTTTGCACGTCCGCGGAGAGGATGAAATTCTTTGCTCCAGTGTTCAGATTTTTCCAATCAAATTGAGACAGTTCATAAAAAAGAAGGAACTTCTCCACTGACTATCAATAATCTCCGAGTCCGACTGGAGGGATCTATTGTCTTCGCAGATCGTAATATCCAGAAGAATCCTACCCACTTTTTCCCTACTCGATGCTACATCCCAACCAATACAAGGACCGCTGCGAATCTACGAAGAATTCTTTCCAATTCCTTTTATTTTCTCGTTTATCCGTCTCCTCCCTCAAAGTTATTTCACGTTCACCGGGCTCTGACAGGGTCGTGCGTTGCGGATCTCCACGGCTATGGGATTTGCCAACGTCATCCAATCTCTAAACGTTTTTTTTCCTTCTTTTACCTTTTTTTTTTCTTTTCTTTTCCCGAACATCCCTCCCAGAAGACACCTAAATAATCTCCAGGCTAATTTTACATAGGTACGAATGTAACTTACACCCACGTACAGGTAAACGCATAATTATACAGGACTCCGCCGTTTGGGAATAAATATGCAATTGATTTCGCACATGCGAAAAAATACTTCTGTATTGAAAAATACGTAAGACATTCATGAGAATAATCGAAAACACTGCATTCGGGAATAATTTATTCAATTTTAAAATTTTTTTAAAACTTGATTTATCCTCAGATTTTCAAACCAAATCGATTACGATTGAATTTTTGATCAGTCCTTCTGAAGTACCAAACTCTTTGTGATCGAGTTAGCTACACGAACGAAGAACGTTACGTAGCTTCAATCAATAATTTGAATTAAACGAGCTTGAAAACGTATGATTTTTATAGCGTCGTCGAAAGCTTGCGTGCCTTGCGAAGTACACAAAAATGATGAATTATTGCCTGAGAATATTATCGATCAGTGGTTTTTTGGCTGTAGAATTTACCGCGGTAACAAAAGGTTAAAAAGTTTAAAGTTTAAGTTTTAATTGAAACCAACAAAGCTCCATCGTCAAGTTCCCCAGCGAGTTACAGAAGCGAGTGGAATAGCAAAGAGAAAATGAAATATTCAGGAAGTTTGCAAGTCCCTCTTGTCTTCGTATACCCGTCTCAGTGTTCGTATAACTTGTTGTAGAATGTATTCCTACAGACCTCCGAGACATATTCAACGCGAATCTCTGCAGTGTGATATTTATTTACCCCATATGTCACGGAGGGTATATATACCATTAAAATCATCCCTATTGAATTTTTTCGTCGCGTTTCTAGAGTGCAGAAAATTAATGTTTCAGATTAAGGTTCTATATGGTTCGGAGGAAGACGCGTTGTACGAGAGCCCGTTGAAATATTCTTCCTTCATCACGCCTCGTTTTTCAAATGCTACGAATCCAAAATTCTAAATTATTCGAAGAATGCAAAAAAAGAAAAAGAAAGAAAGAAAGAACAGTATGCAAAGTTTTCCTTGCATTTTTGACGAGGAAGTATGTATTGATAAACTGCGGAGAACTTCGGTGAAATTTATAAAGTGAAATTTAGGCGGTAATTGAAAAGATGAAATTAATTGCACCGCACCGTGTTTCTTTTTCAAATGTTGGAAACTGAAAGTAGGTACAACTAAAGCCGCTTCATTCGAGCGAAATAAAAGAAGCGGTAACTCCTTGTCTTTGGCGAGGTTGAATGCTACACCACTTTCGTATTCCCCTGAGCTTTACCCCCATCACCCTTAAAACTGAAAGTTTTTTACCGTCATTGCGTTGCTTCGTTGATTGCACTCCGTTAAGACAAACGCGGTGATACTTTGCCTCTTAAAATCTTAACTCAAATTGTTAAGCTTGAATGCTGCTTTATGGAAAGCTCTAATTCTTTAATCTCAAGACACAACTAACTCAGATATTTACTTTCAAAACGAATTTGCTACAAACCACGAGGCTTGAGATTGCAAATTAATTACCTGTCACCTAATTCGTTTGTCACTATTGAAATGAAAATGAATCAGCGACGAATTAGCCGAATTTTTATTATCTCTATTCTCTCTAACAATAACTTAGTTATGCTCTAATGGCATTAAAGGATCCTGACACAGTATACCTACAAGCTTTCCTGAGTGCTTTTTTCAGTCGAGAGCATCTCGTAGGAACCTGGTTCCTATATTATTCAAATGTCATATAGTGATACGTATACATACCTATATCCAGAGAAAGTTGAGCTTCCGCATAGATCCGTCATGTTTACAAAGCTCCTGAAAGGATCACGGTGGTTTGACTCTGCAGGCCTGACCAAACACGACAAATCATAAAATATTCATGACGAATTCAGTGAAACCTTGGTTTACCCATCGGCAGTGTTAACTGTCGTAAAGGAATTCACCCTAGCAGTAGCTTTTCGGTATATCCGGGGGAAATACGACCATGTAGAGAGGAGCAGTTTGTTTTTACGAGAAGTTCATCCTTAACGCCGATGTTTACACATGACGGATCGCTACGGAGCAAACCTGCGGTAGTAACTTACGCGGAAAACTTGTTGTGCGCAATTTCTTACCACGCTACGTTGGGTATTTGTGGTCGCGATACCTTCTCGCGTTCTGTGAAAGCTATTATACAAATCTATACAAGAAATGTGATGAAAAATTGTCGAGGAGTAAAAATGAAAAGCTCAGAAAAGACTCTAAATGCGTTCGAATCGAATCTACAAACGTTTCGGTCGAATATGAAGCATTTTTTCAGATCCTTACATCGCAGAACTTCGAGAAAATCATTTCACGATTATTGCAACCCTCTAAGGATGATTTTTCACGAGATATAGGAAATCGTAGCTTCCACCCGGCACAAGTGCCCCGAAATCCTCTACAGCTGGGAATTAGCGATTGGCTCAGACAGTTCGTGATTAGTAGTTGGTACAGCGGGTTGAACCGTGATATTTCGAGGGTCCTGTTCCGAAAGGATTAAACTAGTAGGGTTACGTTCAGAAGTAGGGTGCAGGGGGCAGAATAAATTCTCTGGATTCCTAAACGCGTCAGATTCCGATGTTCCTCATTAATCACAAAAATTTAAGCCAACATTACCACGGATCATAACTCACGTACAAAATCTATAAAGATTAAGTAACGTAAGTAATGAGAGAAAAGATTTCAAATCAATCGCGAATTTATACGGCAGTATTCTTCAAATTAAATGACTATAGAAAAATCTTACAAATTAACACCATACGCAGAATTACCGTTGCTTTAATTTGCCTGAACGCCAGGAAAGAGGAATCGATTTATTAAATTAATCGGAGGCACCAGTCGGCTGGCAAAATATAATTTATGACCAATGCAATTAAGGGTGTAGACCGGTACACGTTGCAGAGGGGAAAAAGTAGACCTTTTTCAAACGCTCCAGTTTGAAAATGTGTCAAATAATTTTATCGCGATATTTTCCGATACTAACGGCGTGGGAAAAGCTATTTCAACAAAAGCACTGTGAAAAATCAAGACCGTTGGATACCTCAGATCATTAGAGTTGGATGAGGGTCTAGAATCTATATACGATGATATATATTTGACGGATTTCGGCACTGACCAAATTCGGACGTAGTCCCGTAACACGAGGGTGCTGCAGATAGTAACAATTCAAACAGAGGTGGAAAGCTGGCCTTAGAGCAATGAGCAAAGGGAATTTCGATCAGTATTCAGAACGTATCACCAGAGGGGCGAACGAGAGAGCCAAGTCCCATGATCTACCCCCCGGAGAAATGTCCTAGACTTCCCCCAACAAATTATAACTTCTCACTTGCCTGGCAAAGCTATTAGTTGCTCACAGTTTGGCAAAGGGTATATAATTGAATACACCCCCTCTTCTCTCTCTCCCTTCTCTTCCCTCTTGCCCAGAACGTAGCTGGCCATCTTTCTCCTCTTCCGGACCCTTTTCGGCATGCCTACGTTATATTCCATCCCCATATACAAAACCCTACGTCAGTTTTGGTGCCCGTCAACCTACCGAGCTCGGTTCCTCCCCTATTCCGAGGACTCGACTTATTTCCTGTACACCACCGGAAACGTACTTGGAGAAACCAAGATTATTTCCGGAAATTTTTAACCCACTAGCATCGCCGAAGAGATGATTTTTCCGCGAGTCTGTAAATCAGTTCATCTTTTTTCTTGGAACTAGGGGAACATCATTTTTGGCAGGATATGGAATCCTCGTGAATGTGTTAGTTTTCCACCCAGTTCGCAAATTTTTTTCCCAATTAAAATCCATCGATTTGGGGTGAAAACTGGAGTATATAGAAATTCGGAGATTCGTTGACGTCGGAGGGTATAACTGTGATAACTTCACTCTCTTTATACCGTAAATAAATTCTCAAAAGCTATTTATTCATACGTATATAGTTTCGTCTGCGGTGAGCATACTGTGTGGCATTTGATAGGCAGTATACGATACCACGAGAGAATATAATACCCGAAAGAGTTGGTAGACGTCGAGGGTTTTGGTCGAGTAAAAAAGAAAGAAAGGAATATATAGATATAAAACGTAAAAGCGAGCGAAATTTAGTATAAATGAAATAATTCACCGGAGCTTGCGAGCTAGTTTGGACTCCGGACGTGGGTGCAGAAAAACCAGCCCTCAAAAAACTGGCAACCGACGAAGTGTAAAGGAAAATATGCTTCCCGATGAAACGAGTAAAACATTGTAGCAAATTTTGCTCTGACTAGTAAAATATTTTTTTAACATAGAAAATGACAGTTTCCAGTTCTCGCAGGACAATCATTCATTTTCTGGCGGCTTTAAATGAAATCTAATTCTAGTTTATGATTACGAAAATCGTTCGGAAGAATCAATCTCTGTTGGGAAAATTAGGTGGGAAAATTCTAACCACCCGATAAATTCGTGATACTTTTTGAAAAAGTAATTTCCTAAACCCCTGCGGACTGGAGGAGCTAGGCTATCAATCTTTCCGAGGAACTACTTGACGGGTTACCCTGAAAGTTATTGTTGCCGTAAAAATAGAAAACCATCTACCGAAACTATCGAAGGTCTTGCCTTCGTTCTATCTTCGCATTTTTGTAGAATAAAGAATTGGCTTCAAAGAAGTCAGATCCAAAGTTTTCATATTACTTTATGAGATGAGAATTTCAATTTCGCAAGAATGTTTGGAGAAGGTTGATCTTGCTCACCGCGATCATGGCCATACGCGTGATTATAGTAAAAGTTTAATAATCTTTAGGCAAATCGATTCTTGCCTCGGTGTAGTGGAATTTAATTAAATTTGAAACGAATGAACGAGTCTTTAAAATGCAGCTTGATAATGGCTGTCGGGTTGAGGTGAAGTAAGGCAGAAGCTCAAACCCGTAGAAAAAGTTGCCAGGCAATTTAACCACGCAGACATTTTTTTTAGCGACGTATAAAAGCTTGATGGAAAGACTACAGGGACAGGGCAATATTTTCCGTTCGCCGAGCAAGAAATTTCGCGATGTTACTTCGCCACGTCAATAGCTCGGAAAAATACGTACTTAGTACACTTCCACAATGATAAAATCTAGCGCATTCGCGAGAAGCTCCAGCGAAGAACAGAAACGTTGGAGTTACGAAAAATCCGCAACGAGTTGATCCTTGAACCGGAAAATAATGTCCAAAGTAGAAAAACGCGATCTTTTCATACAAAATCATTCAATTCCATGAATTTTTTAATCCCGATTAATTTCGACTGAAATTATCAAGGATTTAGAGAAGCGCGAGGTTTTTGCGACGCAGCGAATTTTTTCCACGGAAATACATATTTTTTTTTCTCGATATGAGGCGACTGATTGACAATTCTGAGGCAAATTATTGATCTGAAAAATTCATCAGGATGATACATTCACTTAGCGGTTTATCTCCGTGTTTCAAAGCGCTGTAGCTTTTAAAGCCACGCTGTAGAAGCACGGACGATTCGCGTAGGTGTACAAAGTCATATCTGGCGACACTTGGTGCAGCGTACGATACACCACCTTCTCGAAAGCACTTCAGGCCAAGCGGCGCCAACATTGTCGCTGAAAATTTATGAGATACTCTGGAGTAGGTATGTACCTAGTACATTGCACCGGAACGCAAATTTCTGACTCCGGGGTTTCTCCTGGTTTATCAGATTCTCCTCAGTCATATCTTGTTAATTTATTTCACTAGCAGTTACCTTCGTCATTGCAAATCATACCCAATTTCAATCACAATATCGATTCCAATATCCCGGTCATTCGAAAACCTAGAACTACGATTGCATTGCACTCAAAACTATACCAGAAACCGAATTTCTAGTAGTCTGATTCAACATTTGTGGAAATAACTGATACAGCAGCTTCAGAATCTCGTAATTAAAGTTCGGTATCGAATTTCTCACGATTTCGTACATCCGTTGCAACGATATTCCGTTTTCTTTTCAGTTCAAATTTCCATCAGACAGAATTCTAAGTATGTATTCTTCGAGTCGCAACTTTAGCTGGACCGATTTTACTATTCTTTTTGAATTTTTATAAACGAAGACAGTAAATAAAGAATCTTTCTAAAATCATCCCCCCGACATTTCAAAAAGTAGAGACGCATCTATCGATTGGAAAAACCCTGGGCTCGCTACTCCTGACTATAGGCTACCGCCGCTGCATTCAGGCTGATCAGGACAGGAGTTTCTCCACTGACATTTGTAGCAACGAGGGTATCGATTGTATCGGGCAGTAAAATTGCGGATAAAGCTTCGTTCATTTTTTCTTTTTTTATCTAATGACTTTCCAGGTGATTTGGGGTAAAATTCGATAGCAATCCATATTGCCTTTAAATGAAGCGTGATTCGGGCATTAATTTATACGGTCATACGTATATCCTCGTTTTACCACATGTGTATACATGATCGTTATGAAATTCTGCTGATACTCGGTACGTGACAAAAATTGCCAGCTCGAATATGTACGTACATAAATTAGGCGTAATCTAACCACCTGGTTGGATGAATTACATCACGATGGTGAATGAATTTTTTTACACCTGCACGTCTGGATTGAGAATTCATCGTTACTTTATGCTACAGAACAATTTCGCTTTATTTTTATATTCAACTTTGTAAAATTGTGTCGCGATTTCCGCAAGTTTTGAATTCCCATGGAGGAAAGAATTTTTTCTATTCTTAATATCTTGAACGAAATTTTCGTTTCGATACGTAAACGGATTCCAGTTATTCGAAGTCAGCTTCCATCTTCAACTGAATAATTTTGATGCCGTTTAATTCTCCCGAATTTTGCAAATTAAATCAAAACTTGTAGACCAAACAAAGTACGAGTACATGGGTGCTAAGTTTACTTCTAACTCGTCAACAAATTTACATAGATAATTTGATTTTGGGAGATTACCACCCCCCACGAACCGTTATCCATTCTAAGCCAGATTTTAGGCAAATAGAACTAACGACGCACCAAGAATTCCGCGGTTTTTTGAGATTCTGTAGTTATCTTTAATTAATCGCGTTAAACTGTTTGATATTCTCAACCGCAGAGTCATATTTTTTAACAGACAGGCATGCAGATGTAAAAATTAGCGAGTCCTTCTCCATCGGTATAGACGATGAATTTCAATTTCATAAGATCCCCCTCGTCTGCAGAGTTTAATAACCTCCATCCCCTGATAACGCTGAAAACTTCCCCTAAAAATCGAATAAAAAATCCCGCCATTCTTCTTGTTTTCGTCGCTTCAACCAAGGCTATCGATATTTTCTCCTCGAAAATCACTGATGCGTACGAACAGCATTATACCCGCTCATAATCCAATACATCGTAGAATTGAATCGCTTGATAATAAAACCGCGCTCGCTTCTCATATAAATCGGAAAAATTTATTGAATCGATTAAAAATTGGTTCGACACCTTCGATAATAATTTTTCTCTCGTCAGAAAATCTTTTCAGCAAATTATACGATTTGAAGTCGAGAAAAAAAAAATAACTGATACCATCCACTAGCTATAATCCATTTGGCCAGTTGCCTATACGTCACGATCATGTGCCTTTAGCAAGATATCATTATAATTATCATTTAAACGGTTGTGAGAGCAAGCTAAGATAAACTTATGGCTCTTCGTTGTATCACTCGACCTATTGATACAGACAATTATATTTCGAGCGCAATTATTGCAGTGTGTGAAATTATACTCCGGTTCAGATTCTTTCATCTAAAATATCCGTAATCCTCACAGGGATGATGGGATTTACGGATTTTGCATAGACTCGCGGAAATTTTGTCATTTATTTTTAAGACGAAATTCAATTCAACGGTATCGCAATTCTAGTGTATCACGTCAGTGCAGTTATCGGCAATGCCGAATCGTTAGTGATTTCACAAAATTGTATATAGGCATACGATATACATATGTATGTGTTGAAAATAACGTCTCGCACTGCAGCAGTGATGGAAGTTTAATTTTTAACCGAGGCTGCATTCGTTTCGAAGTAACATTTAGCTTCATTATTTAGCGAATGCATCTCGTTATGTATAATTGCAAACATAATGGTGTAAAAACCGATTAACATTTCCCCAGTTGGTATAAAGTAGAATGAATCGTTTCCTCATCCCTCTCCATTATTTCTCTCATGAATTCAGCCTGCATTGCCCACACTGCACTGAATATCTCTCTGCCACTTTTTCATCCCAAGGGAATGTCGTGCCTTCTTATTCTCCCCATTTTGATCTTTCTTTTTTCAGTCAGAGTGAATCGCATGAAAATGTATATATATGTGTGTGTGTGCGTGTATATTCATAACGCTGCGAGCCTTAATGAATGTGATTTGACTAGACCCCAGAGTATAACGAATTCTTTCTCCTCTGTTGTAGATCCCGGGCTGTATATCGTCGAAATATACTGAGGTAAAAGACAGAAAGCCAAAGACCGAGCTTGCGACTCATTGAGAATAAGGAAACTCGAGGAAAAAATATGAGCAGAAATAATGGAGCCGCTTAGTATGCTAATAATAACCGGGGACGGTTTTATAAAGAACTCTAATGAACAAAATACAAAGGAGTAACAAAAATTCATGTATATCTTTTTCACGCGAGTTAGAGAGCGAGCGAGACGGCAAAACTGAATATAAATAGAGAATTTAACCGCAGTACCTAACGCTATTACAGTTTCGAATGGGATTTTTTAGCGCGGAGTAATCGCGAGTGCAATAATATTTAATGAAATTTCATTCTGTCGGGAACGAGAATAGATAATGTTAATAAATAATAACATTTGATTGAGAAAGACTCCGAAAAATTTGAACTCAATAGATTTTCAATTAAATAAAAGGTCGGAGAAGGAAACGAGTGTTAAATAATGTAAATCGGTGCTTATAGATATTTGATTGAATTTTAAACGATCTAACGGAATTAATCGGTATAATTAAATAAGAGCGGAATGTGTTATTCAATTTTATAATAAATCTCTAGTTATTGATTAAAACAGTTTCTACGTACGGCTGCAGAGTGTTGATAAAAAGAAAAAGAAATCTAATTTACTTATTACTAGCTGAATTGAATATTAATAAATGTTGAGTTAAATTTTTCCGTAATATATTATTAATAGTAGCTACTTGTTCAAAAATTGTAATATATAATCGATACAAAAAAAGCACAAAATGTTTGGAACAAAGTTCCGATCGTGGATGGAAGCACACATAGTTCGACCCAGGAAGAAAAAGGATCGGAAAAAAGGAGACAAGGGATTCGACTCGAATTGCAATTCTCCGACTAGCCATAGCGCCAATAGATCTCCAGCTCCGCATCAGGTAAAGCAAATCTCATTATTTTATTTACGAGTAGCAAAGAAATTTCGCAGAAATGAAAGAGGAGTTATATTCCTTTCGGAAGATCTCTCTGATCCTCTTTCGAGCTCAGCAATTTCTTCTCTCTCGATCTCTTGATTTAATCTCGTCACAAATGAACTATTCAATCTAGTCTGTCGAATGGAATCTTCCGATTGGCAAAGATTACACTGCTCAGAGTCGCGAGTCACGAACATGTGTATATATATATATTTATATATGTATATATATATTTATACGTTTATTTCTACGTATAAAAACCCGAGGGACTTTATACAATTATCTTTCCTCTGCTCGCACGGTAGAAATATAATCTCACCCACCCCTCAGTTTTACTCTCGTCGGCAATCAAATTAGACGCGCTGTACAGTCGTGCCATTTGAATTTCTTCGGACTTTAACGCAATAAGATTTTGCATGACTATGCAGTAGAACGTTCTCTTTCAATTTTTATTTTTTCTTTCAATGAGAAAAGCGTGTCTGACAAAATACACATATACCAGTCATCAAGAGAACATCCGCTTCCGCGAAGTATTTTGGCTATAGCAATTAGAACCTGATTTTCATTCAGGATACATTGTTTCATCCTATCATTGAACGAATACTCAATTCCACTTGTATGATGCTAATAAGTGTTCGTTGGACATTTTAAACCATCTATCCCAATTTCCATGAAACATAAAAAATTCTATAGATCGCTAACCGATTTTAGCACATTTATGTCGTACCGTCGCGTCATTTTCACGTGAAATCAGCTGAGCCGCGATTCAAATTCGCGGATTTTAACTAAATCTCGAATACTACAGGAGAATAAAAAATTATTATTCGTTCATTTGACAGATGACAAGCCTGACAGCAATTATTCAGTGTATGTAGTACAAGAGCGATATTTAATATACAGCAGAAAGTTCAGCTGTTCGCAAGTTCTGGAGGGCTCGTTGAACTAGACGTGAAACATTAATCAGTGTTTGTTAAAAATGCTGCTGCAGTCTCTTTGTTTAATTAGTCTCTTCTCACGTATAGTGTATATCTTTACACCTAGTCACGTACTTCTGACATAACAGAACGTTTTTTAAGAAGAAAAGTACATTTCCTCGCGTCTTTATGTAGCATAGCCTCTTGGCCTTTTCTTGGAACACGTAACTTCTCTAATCTTATAAAATATTTTTTCCACGGAAACGAAAACGGCAAGGTAGCACCCTACTGCCGTGGTGCAAAGGTAAATCACTTCTCTCCACTTGCCTAATACCTTCTCTAAATCACCTTCATAATCCGTATAGCTAATTGAAATTCAACGCGACGTAGAAAGTGCCACGAGGAAAGGGAGAGTTATGGATCGTATCTCACCCCTTTCGTATACTCATATGTCATTCAATTCCTTCGCAACTATCGATATAAACGAATGGTCTTCTTGGTCAAAATTTCAGCCAAGCCTGTGCCACATTCTACTTTTGGGTATTTCTCTCTCAGACCTAGTGTCACCGCGTTTCTCGTGTATAGTTAACGGGAAACGAAAGTTCCGCATAGTTCCTCCTCCATTGAGCAGCTTTGTAAGCTTCGTTAGTCCCTCGAAATCTCCTCAGCTTAGACTGTAGAAACTGGAGTTGCTTCTTGAAAGCCAAAGACAGGGTGGTGGGGTCAGTGAGTTCCATTTCTCCTTGGCTATCACGCGTTTCTTGGACGTGCTTCACTGGACTAATAGTCTCTCGACTCCGTTGTGGACGCTTTTGTACAGTACTTTGCCACAGGCGGGGCTGTTCAGTCCCTAGGTTTAACCGGAGGGTGGTTTAAGACGTCCTTCGGCGATTTTAGCGCAAAGGATTTTTACTCGACCCGTTTGAATTGCGAAATGTACATACACACATTCGGGTGGTCCTTAATTCGTTCATATTCGTATTTCAATGCTTCCATGGGCCAGGACGTCTCCAAATATATACAAAAAAAATGTAGTCAAAACCCCAGGTTTTTATCTCAATTCTAAATACCGCCTCAAAGCCTTCGAATTTTCCCATTTGAATAAAACTCGATTTGTGACATTTCGCGGTTGATTTTTTTCTTCCTATTGCAGTATAGCTCCGAAAAATTTAAAACTTGGTAGACTCCTTACCTGTAGCAGTAGGTATGTCATGAAAATTCGACAGATTTTTAACGATGTAATTTTCGAAGCTACAGCGCACCAAAAAAAAAATTTCCCATCTCCAAATCGTGATGAATAAAAATTTGTCGTTGAAAATCTGTACCTTTTTCACGGATACCTACCACTACAAGTAAGAAGCGTGCGGAGTTTCAGATTATTCGAAGCGATAATGCGATAGGAAGTAAAAAATAACCCCGAAGTACTAAAAATCGTGTGTCATTTAAATGGGAAAGTTCAAAGGCTTTGGGGCAGTACTTAGAATTGAGATAGGAACCTAGGGTTTTGACTACACTTTTTGTATATATTTGGAAACGTTCTGGTCCATGGGTGCATTGAAATTCGAATATGACCGAATTAAGGAACACCCTAATACACCGAGCGCTCTTCGTCGGGGGTATCACCCACTAGCCTAATTAGGGATCCTCTCGCTTTGCGAACTCCAAGAGGACGCGAGAGTACGGGTTAGCCCGGTCATTCCGTATCCCAAATCTCGGTGTATTTGCTGAACTCTGCGAATCCCTCATTAACGAAGCAGCCGGAGAGTATCCTGCAATTTAAAATTGTCTGCACGCTCGTTTTGCGCCGATTCCCCGTCTCTTCCTTGCTTCCTTCTCATCTCCCTCCTCTTTTATTCTCCTTCAATTTACACCCGAGTGATTATCGACGATGTGTCTCATCCACCGTCTGCGTTGGCAATTAAAGAGCACAGCAATTTCTCCTTTCTCTCAAAAACTCGGTACACCCAGTTCGCTATTAATCCAAAAACGAAACTACCGCGGGTTGGTCCGACGGAATTTTCCCTCTACTACTCAAATCTCTGACGCGTTTTTAAGCTTTTTAATATCAGTAAGCATTTCTGAACCATTCTCTTCCCTCATCGTGATCAGGACCAATTTTTTGCGGTCTTTAACCCTTCGACGTTATTTTTGTTCCTCCAGGTTTATCCCGTGGATCCACCGTCCAAAAACCTGGATACAATTCACCTTCACGCCTCTGCATATACGACGGTGACAACTTCGTCTGGGACTTCCGGTGGAACTGGTAGCGTTCATCTTTCATCACCAGAGAGTGCTTACAGCACGGGATACTCTACGGACGGAACATCACCCGGGGCTAGTTACCCTCCGGAGTATTACATAAACATTAGAACTGGGACACACTATTTTCAGAGCAGCAAAAGCGGGGGCAAAAAAGTTGGTGAAGACGTGGCCCCATCAGCGCAGAATAAAGGAAACGAGAAATTAGTTGTACGGGGTGACGGAATGGACTCCTCTCCGAGGGCTGCGAGGGAGTATAACAGAGAAACGAGGACCAGCACTCCGAATAAAGTAAGTTAGACGAGGGAGTAGTTTTAGCAGACTTGAATTTTTTATCTCCAGTATTACGTTAACAGTTCTTTTTACCCTCAACCTCTCAAATCTGGGCTCCGGCAAAAATTTCCTGAGAGATTTCTGAGCGGAGGTATTGTTGTTCCATTCTTTCCGACCCCCGTAACTTCGCGGGAAAGAATGGTGCAGGTGTTTTTCAAAAGGGAACTGAAAGCGGGAGATTTCATCTTTGAGATTCTCCACAATTAATCATTTTAGAAAAAGTGATAGAAAAAAAGTTATGAAATGTTAAATTAAATGCATTCTGACTTGATAACTTCTTTAAAAATGTTCCGAAGAAAGTTCAAGAAAACGTGATTCCGAAGAGGAAATTTCAGCCCTCACAATGCTGCCTTTCAAATATCTTTTGCATTTTTTATCGCGAAGTAATCTGAGATAGAGAAAGGAAGAAAGAAAAAAACCACCCCCTCGTTTCGGGTATCTTATCGTAACTCGCGGATCGAAGAAAAACGTAGCGCCTATTATAAGACCCAATTATTCCTGTAGTTTCTACAACTCGTGTCTGTGAAAAATGAAATCGATTTTTTCGCATACCTAAAAACTAGCGAATTCATTCGTCTACCTTCCTCTTGAATTCCGGAGGCTGAGTCTTTCGTCTGACTGATATCTCAGTTCGTGAATTGACACGCGTCCACGTGGCTCAAGAGACCAGAAATATAAAAGCGAAAGGGACGGGAATCGGCTTTGAATATATCTCAAAGTTCCCCCTCATCGTCAGTCGACCAAGTGAGCCACGCGAGCAATTTGTGCCGTGTAACAGGAGAGGAGGGTGGCATTTGCAAACGGGATAGTATAAAAATTCGGAGAGCCTATCTTTGTTCGAGTATAATGGTACCGAATTCACGCATTCCGGGACACAGAAATCCACTCGAAGAACAGAGGCGAATAATGGCACCGGTCGGTCGAATCAATCGAACATTTTTTCGGGGGATGAAATCAACGTCAAACAAATTTTCTATTTCATCTTAACGAACATCACCATTCAGAATATAAACCAAAAATGCAAAAATCGATTCACCTGCAATTATTTAAAGCAGATATCGCGAGACTATAATTCAGCCAACGTTCAGTTCGACTCTGAATGAAATTCTAATACCCCATTGCCAAAATTTTTCAATCAGAAACTGTGGCTAAATCTCCGATGGAAAAAAAATTTTGATCCCTATACTCGATCTAGTTTGATATTCTATGTGCTAAAATAATTCTTTCGTTATCCGGGATAATGGGAACTAATTTTTTTCCGAATTTTCAGAACCCCGAAGGTCTGGCTAATCACCAGCACAGACAGCAGCCCCAACAGAAACAGCCAACTCATCGAAGAACGGAGTCCTGCTCCGTGGACGCGTCGCGAATATCAAATTTCCTCCCTGTACCAACATCCATACCACCGCCCTTGGTTCCATCACCACCTCTGCAATCCCCCAGACAGCGTTCTCGCATCCGTACGAATCCATGGCTATCCGCCAATTCCTCAGGCTCCAGTACGACGGGAGTTAAATCGCGACTTACAGTAGACGAATCCAGCAGTAGCTCCGGCTTGAAACTGACCGAATCTTCAGGGAGTGCCAGTGACGTTAACGTCAACCTTAATGTCACCAGAAATTCCGAATGTCGAACTGGGAGTTTGAGCGCTGGACGAAGTCCGTAAGTTTCCTCGCATCCCCTAGCTCTAAAGGTTCCCATAATATCCTTTCAAAGGGAAGTCCAGCTTTAATCCAAATTCAGCACGTTGTTCAGGAATCGATCATGAATTTATGATTTTCTGTTTTTATTTCGCTTTTTCACCCCGTGGGGGAGTATGGCTTGAATATTTATTTAAAGGGAATATCTCGAGCCCCATCCGAGTTCGAATTAAAGGAAACAACGGTTTCTCGTTTTTGCGCCTGACCCGATGGGCTGCAATTGCTTCTTTTTTGGGGGAGGATTTCGGTATCGGCTTGATAACGGATCATGTTTTTTTCATCTCCATTCGCAAACGTATGTGAAACCTGATAGTTATTTCGGAAAATCCGTACTAGGGTGTTTCTTGGGTGGAGAAAATCATGCCAATCCTGTGCGCCCCTATACTTCAGTGAATACACGTCTTGTTCTTATAGAATTCTTTGTTTCTTATGGAAAGCAAATGCTGAACGACATTTTTTAACAAAGAGAACTTTAGCATCAAGAAATCGATAAAGAAAAGTCAGTTTCTTAACGAGCGAACTTTTCGCTATCGGTTTTATCCGTTATACTTCAGTACTTTCAACACTTACCCTAACTTATGCGATATCGAAGAACGACGCTTCGACAAAGTTCAACTTGAGTTATAATTTATTCTTGTATCGCAAACTTCTCGACTTTGAGTAAAGATGAAAGTAGTAAACGTGCATCGAGCTCGTTCGAGACTTGTCATTCATTTTTGTACGAGATTTTTAATTATCTTTTATTTCCGTCGGAGAAATTTTATAATTCCTTGCGCTTTTCATTTCACGCCAAAGATTACTCGACACAGTTTATCCCGCAGCCTTCACGAGTCGTTGATGTCAATCGCTTCTCATTTCACAGGATCAATCAGAACTGGCGGATTTCACCCCGCATGGAAATTCGATCAAAGGTTCCCATCCCTGTAGCACGTTGTAGTAGCAGTTCGTCGGGTTCCTCTCTAACGCGTAGCGTTCGATCTTCGGAAGACGATATTACCTTGAATGAAATGATGGGAAAATTCGACGAGAGTTACGTCTATGAAAAGGAGACTGATATACTGTCGGACAGTGATCCAACCGACTGTGAAGACTACATAGACTCTCTGTCCGACATAGACACTGGACAGGATGGCGGGGACGAAAATGAACCGTTCGAAAACGACGATTTTGATTTTATAGATAACGGGTCACTCCTGGATCTCGATAAACTCGATCCTCACGCAGCATTTCGGAACACAGGTCACTGTACCTATTTCACGTTCACAAGCGAGCTTAGCCGGAAAGGCACCAGACTTAGAGAGTCATTTTTGAAGCGTAGGACGAAGGAAGAGAACGGATCGCATAGATCCAGCGTCAGGACAAGTTCGAAGCGCCAAAGTACGCGGTTGAGAAAAGCCGAAGAAAAACCGGGAGAAAAACGGAAAAAGCGAATTTCTCAGAGACGCAAGCAACCGTTTGATAAATGCGACGATGAAACGGCTAATCTCAATCGAGTTTTGGTGGAAAGAATGTTGCTGAAAAATTCTGGGTTTAATCAAGGCAGTCGCAGCGTTGGCGGTACTCCGATTTGCCTACGAAGAAAGAAGCTTCATGACGTTAACAAGAATCTTTCGCCGTTGAAACTTCAGGATAATTCTTTGGTACGATCTGTGATCACGGAAAACGAGATAATGAAGCGTAGGTCAAATTCTGTTAGCTACGTTAACGGGAATATCGTCAGGAGACATTTGGCTACGGGAAGTACGTACATGACTACCTTTGCCTCGGAATTAGCTTTGATGGAAGCTGACAAGGAGGCGGATAAAAAGTACAAAGAATTGATACTCGAGGCGGAAAATATTTTGGTTAATATGAAGAATAATTCTTCCCCGGTTATGCCTTCGCCGAGGAAAATTCACAATGGTCTTGCCAACAAGAGAGTAGAGCTTATCAAAAATACCGAATTAAATATCGAGCTCGCTTTGTCGAAAAGCAGAAACTCGCAACCCGAACTACAAAGTGGAAGTATCAAAGATTTGGAGCATACAAGCCCGAAGCGACAGTTCGCACAGCCATGTTCACCAATTCGTAAATTCATGGAAAGAAACTCTCCCAACGGTATGATCATAAAGGAAAATCTTTACAAACAAGAGCTTACAAAATGCCCCAATTCGCCTATGATGGGTAGAAGAACTCCGCAGAATTCACCTAGCAGAAGCGTCGTTCAAAGTAGACTTCAAATAACCGAAAGAGAGATGAGAGACGATAAAAAGGAGCAACTTTTTTCCCGAAACGGTGTGATCGTACCACCAAGGTTCAAAGAAAGAACCATCGGATCACCCCACGCGAGTAAAAATCAGGCAATCTTGATACAAAAGGAAAAATCATTGACAAATAGAAAAGAAATTCGTTCCTCTAGGTCCGTGCTCAAAGACGAGGGGCTCACGTCGAGTTCGTCAGATTCTGACGATAGATGTGATGTCAGGCAAAAGCCACCTTTGCTGACGTTTAGGTGAGACTTTTTTTATTCATTTTTATCCATGTTCTTCGATTTCATAAATTGATGGTAACTTCGCGAGGATAACTGGCCACCCTTCTTTTATCTTTCTAATATTATGCGCTCATCTAACTTTCCCAACGTTTTTGATTAAGGTCGAAATCCGTGAGGATGAATATGAGTAGATATAGTTCTCGATATGAAACTGCTTTCGTCTAGTTAAATAAAACGAATCCGTAGATTCATTTTGCAAGAGGCTTCTGGTTGAAATAGATTTATCAACAAATCTTAAAAAATTGAAAAAAATACTCGAAAGACTGTCAGACGCGTTTCAAACCGTGATCTTAAAAAAAATGATATGACTAATTCCTGTTGGCATACTGGAAAGTAAAAAACGATAGATGAGCGCCTTTCTTCCAGTTTTTTTTTCCACCTGCAAACTAGGAATTACACCTATGCAACTAGTCGTTGAAACAGACATACATGGATTTTTATTTTAAACTGGTTACGAAAATGAAAAAAATCGCAAAAATTGGGCGAACAAGCCTGACGGTCTTCCCTGTAGGTTATACGTAATTATTTTTTTGATACTTTGCACAACGAATGGCAAAAGATTTGAATGAATTTTTTTTATAGAAGCATTAAAACGTATGTATGTGATCAGGGAATTAAAGGATTGCAAAAACTTGAACGGAAATTCATTCTCCTCGTCTCTACAGATCAATCGATATCGGACCTACGCGAGAAGCTTCATCTTACTGTCCCCAAAGTGAACCAGTTAAACGAAAAGTATACGCAGGTAGCGCGACTTATGGACGAATACAAAAATCATTGGGGGAACATAACGTTGCTTTTAGAAACTCGGACGGCGATACTGCAACCGATGACACTGGTACGTTGATAGAAAAATCATATTCACTTATAATTACGATCGATAGCCCGGATATAAATTCAATCAATGTTTAATTTCGATTATAATATTGTTATCATTGACTTTTCTATTCAATGACTATTCTTCGGTTAAAGAATCTCTTCAATTTTACAGATGATTCGAAACGATCATTGAGAGAAAAAGTGGTCCAACTTCGTCAGGAAAGATTAGCAGCAGAAGCTAATATGAACGCTCAAGATACGCAGTTATTTCAACATCAGTTGTCCCAGTTGCGTAGACAGATGCTGGTGCAAACTATCGAAGGTTTGAAACGTAGTTTGGAAGATCAATCGGCAACGTTGAAACAAACTTGTCTAGAAGCTGTTCTCGATAATAATATGAATTGAATGGGAATGTGGCGAAGGTTTATAAGCAAAGGAAAAAGAATAAACGAACGACAACGAGACTTGAGATTTAATTCGTGCAGAAAATTGAACGGAATTAAAGTTAACTACTTCGTAAATGGCGATTCGCGAAAGATGAATTTTCGAGCTAAAATATAATCATTGTACAACATATCACCCCCAATGTCCACGACACAACTTTTGTTAATCACTAATTGACTGCACTGCGTAACCAATTTTCAAATATCACGAGAAAGCAACTATATGCATGTAAATTCTGTGTCGTAGTCAGAATGAAAAAATTTCTGCTAGTGATTTCTATGGAGATGATTGATTGATTTATGAATAATGCCACATTCGATGGATTATATCGAACCTTACTACAAAAGAGAGAAAAAAGAAAAAAACAGTTCAGAAGATCTACATAAATTCGATGAAAGCCAAACGTGCCTATTTGGCGACCTATCTGATTCAGTAATCTTGTGCAACAATTACGATTTTTTTTTTTTTTCTTTTCTAATTAAAGTTATAGAATGAAATCGGTAAGTTTGTCAGCCTTCTATCGTGGTTATCCCACTCATCAGCGTCGATACTTAATAACGAATCGAAAAATAGCACCGTATGAAATTCATATTTTATGAGAATGAAATAGTAATTACGTCGCTTGGCATACAACGATTGAAAAAATTCTAACAAAATCGATTAAAGAAAACAAAAAACTCTAATTTTAGATGAGAAAAAAAATTCAAGAAGATAATACAATCGTTATATACAGTGTAAGGGCTAAGAACTTATTATAAGAGATTAGAGAATGGTAATTAACCGACGTAGGGGTACATGATCGTATACTGAATTGACGACGATTGATCGGTTCTTAGCTTCGTCATAAATATGTTTAATAAAACAATATTCATTTATCACAATCGCTATATAATATATATTTGAATGGCAGATTTGTAAATCTCTAATTTACCAGACAGTAACTGATTGACAGTATAATGACAGTCTGATTACATATGAACACTAGTTCGGATCATACGTGAATTCGCCACTCGCTGGTATATGAATATTTATATATTGGTATACGTATCGATAATATACTCATAGAATACTTCATATATGTACAGTTTATTTGATAAGTTTTATTTAAATTTCAATCAAGATCTTCCTTAATTTTTGTCGCCATTAATTAATTAGTTAGTTAATTAATTATAATTACGATTCTTTTTACGCATTGCATATAAATCGTACAGAGATGGGCCTATTCGATGGTATCTTCATTTAAATGTAATAAAACAACAACAAAAAAGTTTCATTTCAAGACGATATGATGCGATATTATACGATCTGTAACAAAGATGGGTCTAGACTTTCAATCTATGTATTACGTAGCGCTATTACTAAAAGTAGCAGTTCTTATACGGTAGTTGAAACCTGCATGATAAAATACAGAAAGAGAAAGAAAAGAAAAAATATTACATATTCAACACCCAAAATCCTGAGAGTACGGCCCAGTTTTGAAAACGTTTAGCTGGATTATACGCAAACCAATGTACGCAACATGAAAATATCACGTTTAGTGTAATTAATCGTAATACATATATAAATATGTATGTGGGCTTCACGTACCTTAACTTTACTCTAATTGAATTTTTTTTAAAGTAACCCTGATCAGTTGTTTCTGATATTAGCGCACTTTAGGTGATTATCCAAAGACAGAATTTTGGAATATTTGATTCGGCATCGATTTTCTTCGACTAAAAAATATTTTCCTTGTTCGAAAACTTCGACATCGATGTGATTCTATCAAATACTGATCGTTGGGGCTTCAGATTTCACGGAGATATTCTTTTAGTTAAAAAGGGTAAAAGTGAATCAATGAAGAATTAAATATCTAAATATCATGTTCTATTTTTTAATCACTTTGACATTAGTGCACACGTTATTTAAGAGCTTTGATATAGTTCAAAATATATGCTATGCAAAGGAGTGCCTCTACGAACGTCTAATGATAAATTCAATTGCCACAACTGATTCATATATGTATTTGTTGTATTCAACTATTTTTATCGTTAGTTACGCAGAAACTTTGTTACTGGTAGTAAATGATGATTAACAAGTTCTAATAGTTTAGAATATTGTTGCCGTTTATAGAAACTATGATTTTTTAAACTAGATACGTCAGATTTACATGTTGTGTTCATAAATTGACTATGTTACTAATGTAATACTTGAAGCAAATTTCTAAAAGCGTTTTAGAACACGTATGCATGACAGTCTGTAATGTTATAGGTATAAAACCCACGGTAAAATTAGTACGCAAATGTTAGATCGAGATATATTATTGATGAAAGGCGAGTATATATCTCCCATATTAATTTATACCAAAGATAGATGTGTAGAATAATGATAGAAGATTTAGACAGTTAAATAAAAATCAAACTATACCCGTATTAGTTAATAATAGTATATTATTGTGTGACTAGGATATTCACGGTAATTAATATTAGAAAATCTTTAGAGTAGATCGTGTTATAATTGATAATGATTTTTTATAGCATTGAGCTAAATTATTCTCTTTATTTCAAACTATATATGTTCAAATAGATTATCGAAGTCAAAGATCTGATAACCAGCCATTTCTCTATCACGAAAAATGTTTTGTTTTGTCAAAAAACCAAGAATGTATAATGATTCTCGATCGTCTGATATGTCCGAATCGGCATTTTGAAGACTAAATGATTCTCAAATTCGAAGTAATCTCATAATTTTTGGATATTATTTTTTTTCCTCTCTTCAACAAACCTGATAATTTATTAAATCGTCAACTGATTCAATTTTCCGAAGTAAAAAAATAGTTTTTAGAGCATCTGGAACGTGAAATATCAATATATCATACATCACGTAACGCAAAATAACCAAACTAACTAACTATATATCATGCCCTGCAAAATTAGCCGCTGGATATACCAATCAGTGATATCATATTCTAATGGAAAAAAAATTAATAATTAATCTGGCTTTTAATGAATGATATTAATACATGTATCTACACGTATACGTATTATGAATATTAATTTTGTTTTTATTTATAGTTATATTTGATTATATAATTGATATTATAATACTATATATTTCTGGCTTTAAAGTACTTATAATATTATATATCTCTAATACATTCAGCCATAGTGATATTTTTGTGAGAATAGACTGATAGAGTTATCGATTTCTTCGTTAAATTATTATTGGTTATCAGTTTTTATGCGCATATGTGATTTATTCATTTTAAGTAAAACTAATGCAGACGTGACTGAGAATAATAATATGAAATATGATTGTACGATTACGATATTCATTAATGTTAGATTATTAAAAATCTTAGAATGTCCAGAGATAACGCTAAGCTAGGGTATATAGCGAACTATAGAATACGATAATTAGCGAATTAGCCGTAAAATTAGAGAACAAAATTATGCTTTCAAAGTTTTGATGTTTTTTCTATAAAATGTAAATAATTAGTTTACTATCAATGATTATAATCATAAGTTCTGTATTTTATTCTAACTTTAGTTCAAACTTACGATACGATTATTAAATGATTTCCAATATTCTCTTTCGTAAACATTCCAAAATGTTGAAAAATTTGGAAACTAACGTGCAAATGCAGTCTAAATTCAACCAAGAATTATTTATTCTTATAAATACGATCGATCCCTTTGTCGAAAAACTGTTTTTCACCGTGAAAATATCACTGATAACTATCACGAAATTGTTCAAAAATTTCAATGGTTATTCATAGTATCTTACCACGTTGAATAGCTTTTTTCGATACGGGGGATTCTTTCCCTCCCGTAAAATTTTACCAATTTATTGACTACGAAGAAATCAATTGGTGGGGAATAATCGAGGAAAAAAAAAGAAGAATAAGATTAATGAATATATTGTTGAAAACAATATACACTATTTAAGGATCCGTTTATACACCTAAGTAAACAGTTTTTTGTATATGATTATAAATAAATTATATTATGTCGTTGGATATATAATCAAGGTGATAAGATATGAGAATTTCCAGATACCTCCTGTGCAACACGATTCTAAATCATTGAACAATTTTCATTCATCTTATCTCAAAATTTTCTGGCGAAAAATTAAGCTCGGAAAAAAGGTTTTCTCAAACCTTCTAATGTACCTTCGAGAAAAATAACTGATTGTAAGTTAAAATATACCTTCACCGCACTACGTAGTGCACTCGGTCAAAATTTTCACTCCAGTTTTCGCGATTTTTTTCATTTTTTCATTTTTGATGGTTCGGAGTGTTTGTGACTTACAGATCTTTGATGATATCGAGTAAAAAATTTATTCTTCGACATCGTTGAACGCATGTCTATATATGTATACGCTTTTGCAGACCCTATCCTCTTCGTTGGCAAATTATATTGTTTCCAGAAATCTACTCGAAAGCAAAGATTCGTGGTAGATTATATGGAATCAGGCGGGATCAAAACAGTGTAAAACGCGAATTATTAGTTAAATTTTCGTCCTTGATACTGAATCGAATTATTCAAATCCCTCAGACGATACCACGACTGAGAAACATGATTCGAATAACTCGAATCAAGAGCAATCTACTCTCTGTTTCGAATTTTATTTGAAAAGTCAGCTATAACAGATATTCAAATGCACTAAAATATTCGCAATTAAGTTTCAAACCAACAGCGGCACAGGATAGGGACCGATATGTTCCAATATAAATAACGATTCTCAATTGCGATCGAAACTCAAATTTGAGATCGAGTATTTATTCAAGAGATTTGCAGCTTCTGAAATTACTTTTAAAATCAACAAATTTAACAAATCAACAATTTTACTTCATCCGGATACAATATTAGAAAAAATTTTATACATATAAAAAACAAGTCGTAGATAGTTGACACGTTACCATTCGTGATTGTAATTCCACGAGTTATCAATCGATGATATCGTAACTGATTCTATTTAGTTTTTTCAAACCTGTGTTCGATCTCATAAACTCCAACAGGATTGGCAATTTTTTCGCAATAATCCGCCCATTCTCCTTCGCTCAAATCAACATTTTTGAATTCTTTTCCACCGTCTATTGCTTTGGCTATCCATCCATCTCTGGCAGAGAAATCGGTTGGTTCTATACCACGACAATCAAAAATAGCGAGAGTCTTGAACTTTCCCTGATCATCAGCGGTGTAGGATTTAGTAGAATCCTCTATAATCGTCATCGTATTTTCTCGCGAACATAATTTGCACTTACTAACGAAGTGATTAACGGCATTGCCGCGTTTTGACGGTGTGGATTCTCCCTCGGATACGTAATTCCATTTCTCTGATACTTCGCCACAGTTACCACAAGTGAATTTTAAATACCACCGAAAATCTTGACCTGATGTTTTCAATTCTTCCAAATTTTCTAACGTTGCTTTTATCTGCAAAGCGACTTTTACCATTTTTTTTCTCTTTTACTTCGATTACTTCAATTACTTTATCGTACAAGAAAACGATTTTTTTATTGTAGGTTAGGTTCTTCGACGTTGTATATTATGTATGCTATAAGCACTTTTATCGCCCAATTCGTCAAAAAAAATTCGGAACGGTTACTTTCTTCACATTACTTCGTTTTTTTTTTACAATAATTGGGACAGCGACGTGTATTTACCACGGATTTAATATTTGTTTATGAATTTGATATGAAAGCGCAGTAACGTGCTTAGACCCAAGATCTGTTAGCTGTATAGAAAGGTTCTCTCGGCAGAAAGTATTGTGGGTTAAAATTTATGGAAGTGGGAGAAACGGGAGAAGTCACCGGAGGTTGGTTCTTACTTCCTACTTGTGCTGCCCTCGAATCGGGTGCCCGTTGCAACTAGGTGCAGAATCGAGTGATAACAGTTTAATAAAGAACTGCTTTTTCACGTTTTCCAAAGATTTTCTGTCTTATCGTAAATGTCTAGTAACGCCGAATTGAAAATAAAGTTCACTTCTGAAACTTGAAGGAGATAATTCGAAGATTCGCGAGTTCGGCTAATTAGAACAAACTTTCAAAATATTTTGAAGCTTCCCAAGCCTAAATAGTTATATACCGGGTCTAGTACCGCCTAATTAAAAATAGAGTTCATTTCTCAAACTCGAGTGAAACAAATCTACGATTCGCGAGTCCATATAATAAAATCTAGCTTCCAAAATATTCCGACGATTCGCAAGCCGAAATAATGATATGCCAGGTCTAGTACCGCCTAATTAAAAATAGAGTTCATTTCTCAAACTCGAGTGAAACAAATCTACGATTCGCGAGTCCGCATAACTAAATCTAGCTTCCGAAATATTTCGATGATTCGCAAGCCTAAATAATTATATACTAGGTCTAGTAACGCCAAATTAGAAATACACTTGATTTCGGAAACTTAAGGAAGACAAATCCGATTCGCGAGTCTGGCTGATGAAAACTAACTTTCGAAATATTTCGCGTGTCTCAATAATTATAATTAGTCCGGCTAAAACGCTTATGAGAATTCGAGTCTGTTTGACACTCATGAAAGATATGCACATCTCCATTCATATGTATAAACAAATAAGTGAAACATGGTAATCAAAATCATGCGACTCACCGATGCTGTCAAGAACCGGGAAAGAAAATACAGTCGGATGTCTGCTTGACCGCTGCGTTGGATGTCCGCCTGGCCGCTGCGTTGGAACGAAAAAGAAATGAGTAACGATATTGTATGTTGCTAGATGTCGGATAAAAATCATAAATGTTCCCAAGAATTACACTTGAATAACAAGGCGACATGACAAAAAATACTATTTACCTCTTATATATTTCAACGTTGACTTTGCATCTCAGTTATCCGCGGGTTTTCTCAGTTCATCCGATTGTCAGCACACGCCTGCAGTTATGATACTCCGCGCGCTTCCTACTTGGGACTCCGCTAAGGTTCATTTTCCATCGTCAGCAGCGATCGGCGCAGCAACGCTGGACCAAACCGTTCTTTTGCGAACATACGGCGGGTCGGCTCTGGGCAGCCAGTGGCGGTTATTTTCCCTCGAAGATTCCGCCTCGTCTGTGCCGTGAAGATCCGCTGACGGTTGTGATCACAGTTAAGCCAGATTCCCGTCACGCTCCGGCTTATATACGGTCGGACCGGCTGGCTTGGTCTGCTGCTGCTATTGGCTTAACGTGGTCCGCGGGGTCCGCCGGCCAATCGGGCGACCCTTCGTGCTTGCTCGGCGTTGTTCGGGCAGTAAGGCTATCTTCTGAAGAGTAGATTTAGTTGATTTATTTATAAATCGAGTTGACATCTGAAACTTATAGAAAACGAATTCACGATTCGCAAGTATGGATAATTAAAACTAAATTTCGAAATATTTTTACCGACCGCGAGTATGAATAATTAAAAACTAAGTCGAGTAACGCCTAATTGAAAATAGAGTCGATTTCTGAAACTCAGGCAAAACAAATCTAAGATTCTCGAGTCGATGTAATTATGTACTCAGTCAAGTAACGCCTAATTAAAAATAGAGTTGACTTCTGAAACGTAAAGATATATCGACGATTCGCGAGTATGGATAATTGAAACTAAATTTTGAAATATTTTGAAATTTCATCGCGGAAGGTTGAATTATTATTTCCATACAAATACACCATGAAGTAAGAATTGCAATAAGTGTTTCTCGATTGGACCTTTTTAGTCATTTGCAAAAATAAAAATTTACTTTTATCGAAGTTTCATCTGAAGAAGATATCTAACATACCTATGTTACATAAAATTAGGTAAAAAATGGGCAACACAGCTTATGCACGTTCACATTAGTGAGCACGGACAGTTTACTTACTTTATCAAGCTCGGTAAAAGGGCGCCTTTTATGGGCGTAAACTTTTTCACATGAATGTTCTTAAATCGTGAAGAATTTTCTATTTTACTGTGATCGTCTAACTAAATGGCATTCTAGTAAGTGATCCCAAGCTTTTCACCCATAAATCCGGTTGTGAAGTAGTTTAATCTTACGGAACTCATGAAGCTTCCACAGAGTTTGTAGCGTGGAAGAGCTAATGACGTAATAAGTTGTCTTTCGAAGCAAATGTAAAAAACCGCATCTCATCGATTTAAAAACGGACATTTATTGGCCAAATTATGAACTTTTCCATTGCAAAAGCTGCAAGCACTAATTATGATGAAAAAATATGCTCTATCGTTGGGACCCGATCGTGTATTTGAATTCTATTCTGGATTCTTGTAGGATTTTCAGATTTCGTTAGAAATACTTTGGAAAATTGACGAAGTTTTGAGAATCAAGAAAGTGGTGACGGTTTGTCTAGAAATTGACAAAATCCAAAGAGTATTCTTTTCGAAAATTAAGCCAAAATTTGATACGATATAGATTGGGATCATCGAACAGCCCCACAAGTCTTCTGATTATTTGAAACTCTAACGTGACTGAACCCTAGAACATGTATTCCATTTCTTTCAGCATGTGATAAATCCAAATGCAAAGGTCCAGTAAAATATTACGAGGATTTAGGATGCTGAATGCACTCCGATCTATATCGGTGGGGATACCTGTTAATCTTTAGCCGGAAAAAGATACAGTGTAAACATGCATGCATACGTGGCTAGCTACCGCGTGTTCGATAATTGAACTAAAGGGTTGCAGAAAAGGGAAAGTGGAAAATAACAAGCAATTGATTATCGGTATGTTTGGCAATTTATTATATTATTTATTATATTATGCTAGCTGGGTAGAGAAACTAATTTCACAAAGCTGAAGTTCGATGTTACATTGGAGATGTTTTGACTCTGATTAGACTTTCTTAACCGGCAACAGAAGCACGACTGCGTGGTTTATCTGTCATTCTGCAAATTACTTCAATAACTAGTTGAGAAATGTCTTCTTTTGTCAAAGGCAAGTCTTCTGCATTCGGCGGATTTGTCACAGAATAATTACTGTCGCTCGTGAATGTATCTCTTGGCTTTTCGAGGATCACGAACTTACCCCCTAACAACATCAACTGACCAGCCTCCGTTACGTGATCACTCTTGCCGTAGGTGATGCAACATGCCGCGTGACGGGTAGCACCCCGCTGTAGAATTCATACGAACTAAAATGCCTTCTTTTTTTCGCGGTCTTTCCACCGTAGGTCTTCACTCGCCTATTTATTGAATCGAGTCGGAGTCTTCGCGCGAAATATTTTCTACTATATGAATACTGAATACTGGTTAATGTTACGTTGTATGAAAAAGAATAAAGAAAATTTGGAAAAAGTATTACAAACCCTCACATCAGAGCAAAGCTTTGCGTTCTGTTATCGTTGTGTGAATATTTGTATATTATATATAAACAGCTGGTGCTGATTCACAGGTTCTTCTAAATTACTAGTTTTACTTTTATAACAACAAGAATTGTGTATTAAAGTCGCGGGTCATTATCTCTATCAATCGCAATAATCCTTAGAAAATGAAAAATAATTGATCGCCAGTTAAAATAATCACACGCTTAGTCGTCGCCACGTTGTTCCACGATAGACAAAAATTTTTATTCACCATTTTCCCAATGTCTATGTAAATGTAATTGTAATTTTTCAGATCTGGCACCTCAAACTGAATGAACTCGGAGTAACAGCGGTAGAGTTTTCTGCAGATTTGAGTCGTCATCAGAAGGCGGTGGACGCGTTAAATTTTCACCGTCCGGTGAAATTTTTGCGTCCGATAATGACGGTGACCGAAGAAATAAAAATCTCAAATTTTTCTTACGATTAATTGATCATCTACGCCTTGGTTCCTTGGAACGATAGAAAAGCTACTCACGCTAACGAAATTCCTTTTATTTTTCTCTTTATAGAATCTGCGATAATATTCTTGAAAGAATGGAACGAATCTGAACCTCTACCTCTCGCAAGCGAGGAATCAACCAAAATAAAGAACGATGGAATTTATGGAAGGTTTCACGAGGCCATTTCGAAGGAGCTTATGATCTAAGTTGGTCTCCTGATTCTAACTATTTGCCATCGATGATGAACAGAGCTCTGTGTAAATAACGAAAAGATTATTCGACACTATATTCTTTGCATTTTTATACAGAAAACAAACAAAATGAACAAAAAAAAAATACATCAAAATCATAAAACGGTAATCAAATCAAATGTGATTTGAAAATTATATCAATCTTTTTTTTTCAGAAAGTTGAACAAAAAATATATACCTATCTACTATTTTATTTCATCAAAATTATGAACTGCAATGTAAACTTAAGCTTTGAACATGAAGAGCTTCAAGATATACTCCATAATCCTTTGATATTTTGTGCATGAGATCGGAGAGCAGTGGAATCTTTATTTTATCTAAACCTCCTTCTTTACTTGGTATATTAATCCAGGCTAAATGAGTGAACTGGGAATTTACAGAAGACTTCACGTGTCTAGTTAAAAGATGAGACGATTATGATACTGTGAATGCAATCAATCAGTTATGGGACGTTGTTAAATTGATTTTATTAAATAATTAGTTTCCATATTATTACGAAATTATTTAGATCTTATAGCTGCTAGTTCAATTATATCTGAATAAAAAATAAAAAATAATAGTAATTAGGATTAGAGCCTGGTCTCTATTCTTAGAAGAGTTTAATGTACAAAAGTCCGAATATCCTGAGAATTTGATTAACGATTTTCAATTCCACGCCACTTCATCTAGTAGTTCGCTGTAGAATTAATTTGCATATATCATTGTAACGGAATACCGATGAAAGACAGGAAAAGCGCAAAATTTAGTCACATAAGCATCGGTCACAAAGTTAATACTTACGAGAGATTAACTTCGTTTTCTATCCCGTAGATAATCATTAGCTAGTTTACAATCACCCTCATGAACGGAACTACTAGGATAGCCATGTATATGAAGTTCATTTGTGACTTGAGTAAAATTTATTCAATAAAGCCTTCGATCATGTAAATTCAAAAAAATTCGGTACATCTGAGGCGGCCAATACTATAAAATACCACTAAATATCAGATGAGACGAATCTTTCTTCGTCTGTGAGTCCATCGTCCATTCTGTCACAATCAAATGTCGTTAACGCAACTCCCACGCGACTCTTTGACGCCACGAGGGTGACTGACACGACAACAGGTGACATTACCCTAGATCAGTGCTCCTCGTTGCCCCCCCACCCCCCCAGCGAACCAACCGCTGGATTTTGTCTTCGCGGTCGGCAAACGTCACCCTCTGTATCATTTCGCGAGGCAAGGCTGGAGGCGAAAGATCGAAGAGCTGCAGGTAGCAAGAACTGCGAGGAGTTATACCGAGATACTCACTAGCGATAATGTAGCGTGCGATTCTACTTTCGCGGATTTTGCCGACGGTAGAGAAACGCAGGTTTTTTAATTAGAGAATGGCGAAAAAATTCAAAAATAAATATAAAATATGTCGAAGATAATTAGAGGGGAATTAAAGAGATGGTAAATCCGTTTAAACTCATGGAAAGAATTATTCCTGCTATGAGAATTACGTGAAAAATGTAGAACTATATTTTCTTCATATTTATAGGGATTAGAGTGCAAGAAAATTGACTTATCCAAAAATTAGACCGAAGTATCGGCTAGTTTGGTAATTAGCGATAATAAGAATTGAAAGAAAAATTGAAAACTAGTAACCGTAAGTGATTGCAATTCTCCCCAACCCATTTTGGTATCAAAAACAGATAAAGCGTAAAAAGAAAGATGGTGTTTTTTATATAGTTTAGCTGCGCCGCCACTCTTACGATTTAAAACAATGATCAGTCTTTTTTTCAATTGAAAGTTTACGTAGTCAAATTTCCATCGATTATAATCAAAGTATGAAAATCAAGGAGCAAATATTGCCAATTGCAAGTGACAATACCTACGTCTTAAAACGATTATCAGGACCCCTAATCGATTCTGAGGACATTATTTTCCTCATTTAAAACGTCTGATACCAAGCTCTAATAATGATAATCTGATTAGGCCATTAATCTCGTTACCTGATCTGCACCATGGTCACCATTCTTCATCTACGACCTTTCCTATATTAATATTTTATGAGAAGACTATTGTTTAATATCGTTACTATTAGCTAGGGATTAGAAGATTCTCACCTCTGGCGCTGGCTCACCCCACTTTGGCCAAAATTAGTCTATAGGTATACGCAGGGATAAAGCTTATAGTAATTATCAGAGTTGATTATAAGGCGTTATCCGCTTAGGTTGAAATTTCTCTGATGTATCGTTGACGTGGGTACGTATATCTATAATAATCGGCTGTTTCTATAACCGCCGGATGTGGATATGGTCGAAATTTTATTCTGCTCGAGTGAAGATTATTCCGAAAATGATTTATACGAAAATAAAACCCGGATATCCGCGGAGGCAGGTACAGGGACCGGCCATCTTCGAATTTATCGGCGATATTAAGGGAGGATTTCCCGGTCTCTGGGGCTGATTCACCAGGACTAGAGGCAAAACAATGGTGAAACTGCAAACGCGATGCTCCAAGAAGAATATCACGATGCCCGAGGGATATCTTGGCCAATCCGACACCAAAATGCCAGACGGTCTTTCCCTCTTCACTCTTGCGTTAAAAATAATCCTCTGTAAGATGGTCTTGGGTACTCTGACTGATTGGAATTATCTTGCGGGAGTTTTTTCACCCTTGGATTTGGGAAATGGTCCACCACAAGCTAGACCACAGAATTGAAAGCTTAGTTGAAACAATTTAGCGGAATTGAGCGCAAGAATTAAGCGAGACGTGCAGGGCTTGGGTTCGTTCCTCGTGTTTCTTTTCTCTCGAATTTAAATTCTCATCTTTGGGGAAGCAGGGTGTGATCTCTCTTTAAAATTGAGAAGCTTTATGCGGATTTACCTTACTCTGAATTTCGTACAAGGAAGAAATTCTAAAATTTCAAAATCACCGAATGACAGTCTCGTTCTTTCGAGTTTCGAAAAGTTGCCGGGGAGATAGAGATTCTTACAATACGGTACGGCTCTTTCGGCAGCCTATTTCTATGACTTTTCATACTATGAGAAACTTGCAGAAAGAAAAATGAGACACAATGAAATCCTTTTATCGAAAGACGTATATCTATCTCGAACTAGCATAATTCACTAATTCAGTTCGATAAGGGACAGTGAATTTTACCCGCGATCGTTGCGATTCATTGTACTCGAAATTTATTGGACCTGCAGCAGTATAACACGCGTCGAATTTACTTCAACCCTCTGCACCAGTTTTCCATAACGTTAATGTAAGGGTATGCGAATAAGTAATAACTTTTAAACATACATGTAGGACTATCCGGACAGATATAATAAATATCACATTTAATATAGGTGTGATCGACGACGAGAAGCAATGCCTCCGAGGCCTTAACTCTATGTACGAATAAACTTGTTTAATTCACTTATTCGGAGGGAAAAACTGAACTCAACGTTCATTAGCTAAAAGCAAAAGTTTTTCAAGGAATAATCGAATTCGCTTTCGATTAGAAAGGGTAAAAATATGTATAAATGATATTATTCATAATAAAATAATCAAAAGTACTTGGAAAGTTTCCCTTTGACCCAATTGCCGAAGGAGTTTCATCCTACTTACCTACCTTGACAGTTTTTTTTTGCCGTCAAATCTTTAAACAGTCTAATTGGAAATAATTCTGTATCACTTATTGCTGTTGGACTGAAAATTGGATTTTCTCGAACCCTCTTGTGAATTCATAAATTATTTACCTTTCTTCTCAGAAATTTTGGACTTTCCAACCATGCAAGAATCAGTCATCTTCGATGTGTTGAATGTAAAGAAATAAGATTGCTCTCTACAATTCATACAAATTCGATAATTTTGAATAATAACCGAGGATAGTGTCAGTTGTCGCTGATTATCATAGTCTCAAGGTACTTTATACAGAATGCGGTAATCTTCCGTTAGTTATTTATTTGATAATCCTATGAAACAATTTGTCAAATTGTTATCTCGAATGAACCAGAAATCGATGATCCTCCGAGGTCTAATTAACTGTCATCATTCATGTATGACGCATGAGATATTTGTCAGAATTTCGGTGAAAGGACGTCGTATATAATTCCTCCGGATGGGCTGGCGGGGTATTATTAAATTACTATAATATACCTCGGAAAATGAGAATTCCTTTCTATATACTCCAGATTGGAATCCACTCCTCGAAATCCTCTTAACTGAAATTGAGCGAGCAATGAGTTTTACACGGATCGCTTTTCCTACTGATTTAGATTTAACATTGCGTGTAAATACCCGTGTCAACTCGGTGTTGAAGACTGTTCAAACAGTTCTACTGAAACAATATTAGTCAAGGAAATTACCTGCCATCCAAATTCTCGAAGAAATATCAGACGCGTAGCTCTGCACCAATTACTTATCTTATATACGCGATTCGCGAAAGAATCCGGAAATAATATAGGGAGTCTCATTGAATTTCCGCCGCGTATTATCGGATTACTTTCATTTCACTTGAAATAAATGAGAAATACCTCCCAGGAGTATATCGCGAGGGAAGTTATTCAACACTCAGCCATTTATTTTTTTACATTCGCTATCAATTGCTCTGGTCTTTATGGCACGGAATTCGAGCTTTCGTTATTGTTCAGAAACACGCAAAGTGAGACGACTGAAATTGCACAAAAATTTACGGAGAAAGACGTGCGCAAGAGTTGAGAAAAAAGAACCGAGAAGAGCAAATGAATTACGTCAACGAAGAGATATATGACAGGCATAAAAGAGACTGAGTTGGCAAGGTGCACAGGGGTAGCTTTAAGGGGATCTTAAAAGACCTCACCGCTCTATGTTCAACGTAATATACTTCTGAGCGGTTGTTTATAACACCGGATATGACAGAGTACACATAATTCATATATTACCCACATATGTGTGTTCACACATCAAATATCTCATATCAGTCAGAGAAAAAAATGATTCCCGAAAAAAAGCTCTCATTTCCCATACCTCTCCTCAACTTTACTTCGCACCTGATTTTGTGCTTTGTTCGGTATCGAATCCTCGCAATAATAATTACGGTTTCGTCCTGGCCATGACTCGTGATACAGCGAGGGGTCGAGTACCTCGCTAATTGCTACTCGCCAGTGGATTTGATGAAAGTAGGTACTTCCACAAGACACCAGACTCCAGATCTAGATTCGGTACAGCTGTCGTGGTGATGCTGAGCTCGTTTTTTTATAATGTAGAACCGTATTCCCAGTCGTAAAAACTACCCCTAGGATCCCGTATCGGTCCCTCAAGGCGGGATATAATCGTTAGTGTGTCAAGCCGAAAGCTGGTGCCGGTGGCTACGACCAGGACCACCGGTCTACGCATAATTCGTTGTCCCTGCAGCAGCACATGCGACGCCTACTAATGGCTACTTTAATAACTGCCTGAGGTTGGCAGATCCCACGGAATATCGGATTTCCTTATAAACTCGTACTCTTAAGCCCAAGCGAACACCAGACACCCTGCAGAAGCCGGTATCGTGACTTTAAATTAAAAATATCATATCGGGTCGAAGAAAGGAGGTACAAATTTTCCACCAGCGAAATTGCGAACTTTGAAAACTTATATTAACGCTTTCGCTTCAATTCTGTAATCGATTTAATCGAATGAGAGAGGAATTAATAGAATTACAGCGTAATAGAGAGAAGTGAAACGACGGCAGCACCTCTTCGAGGAATATCATCGCAGACAGAATTTTCGCTTGATCTTATGAAAATTAGTATAGAATATTGATTCTGAGACTGACTATGAATCTATACGAGTATAGGGGTGCATCGTCGATAGATACGCTTGGACGGGATGAGATTATTGTGCAGCGTATTTCTCGTCGTTTGAAGACGTGTCAACTAATGACATTAATGAAGTTTGAATTAAGTTCAGTGCTCTATTCTCGTAAGCTGGTATATCATTACAGCACGGTTTTCACGTTATACGGTGAAACGTAACTTACGGTACCGAAAGATATCGATTTTCATGACGTAACTTGTTTACATAGACGGGGACAAAATACCCCGAAACGTTGAGTTTCCAATAAAACCAAACGGGCAAAGAACACATGGAAAAATTCATATTTTGTAAGATACGGATGAAAATACATTCTGATCGCATGGTTGTCAACCCTTTACAAATATTTTTGTAACATGAAATGTTAAAAATGTGGATTCAATACAGAATTCAGAATACAATAGCTTTCTTGAGGAAATATATCCCCGGGGTTGAGTAACGAATTAAAACGTGTAAATTTTCCCCGAATGGCTAAATAATTTTATTAACATCGCAATTAATTTTGAATATCAGAGCTTTAAACTGAAAATAGGTATTGGCACGGTTAAGAAGCGAAGGATGGAGTCTGTGCAGCGCACTTTAATTATGACGTGAGTAGAGGTTGGCTCGATGTGAAATTGTACTCAGGAGGTAATGGGTGTAACTTGAACGAAGAGGAAAGCGAGAAAATGGTGGAAATGGGGAGAGAAAGGGAGGAAAGCAGGAAAGAAAAGTGAAATGGGAGAGCGGGTAATTAGGATAGCGAGAACTTTGGTGAGATAAGGGAAGCGCTCAGAGTTAGGGTTGATTTTTTGTCTTCGCTGGACGAAAATTGCGGCTACTTTCCAGAGCTATATCGTTGATTTAACAATCCCCTGCGCGATCGTATCGGTAATCTAAAGTTTAATCGCGTATGTTGACGAAGTTGCCGAGATTGTAAATTAGAAGGCTAATTTCGAGTCTAAATTAATTACATTCAACAATTATTAAGCATCCTAGCAACCTCCGATGAACCCTTAAGCATGTTTCCCTAACTCACATGGTTTCATCAAACGAAAATCTTTTCCATTTATTAATCAAAAATTCCTTGCAAGGTATATTGGTTCAGAAATTGAACTGTTTCGAAGATACATTCCGTAAAAAATTTTAATCAATTTATTCTGCGACCAGCTTTCCTTCTTCTTTCGATAAAGTGACGATAATATTTTTATTCCTCTCAAATTGAAAATCTTTCACGTGGATTAGGGGCGTTGGATCCAACGATACGTTCGTCAGTGTAGGCATAACAGCTTCTGCCAGTTTATGCAATGCATGACCAGGGTAGGGTATAAAATAAAGTTTAGTCATATGCCTGGATAGGTAGTGTGGTCCTGGGGACTGAATAGGTTCAAGTAGTTCAGCCAAATTCTAGGTCAGACGATCTGAATTGTGGATTTCGATTAATCGGGAAATAGCGGTTTTTATGTATTTGGAAAATGAATTGTTCGCGTGAATTTGTGCATAATGAAATTACCCAAGCGGTCGATGCTGCATTCGAAAATTCCATTTGAATGGAAATTCTTCTGAAATTCGAAACTGGTATCCGGGAAGTAAAATGTTTGAAATTCCATCGGGCTTACTGGAAAAGGTCGAACCCCGAGAAATAAAGGTCGGGAAAATGCGTAGATTCGATAGTAGGTATACTTCAGTTAGGCTGTTCGTTTATCGAGCCTCAACTTTTCAACCTTTCAACCTTTTATCCAATCACCTTACATCCCGAACGGAGGGTGTTGAAAAACGTAATTAAAGTCTATCGAAAGATTGAACAGCTCCCTCCCAGAATATATTTCAACGTTATACAGCGGAGTGAGATAATCGTCGAATTACACAACGCGATTGAAAAGATGTTGGACCGATCGGTTTACAAAATGAATTGAAATTCGATAGCTTGTGAATAATATCTGCGGAATCGGAAATTTGAGATTAGAATTCGTACCGGAAGATTTGTTTTCGTGGAAACTACTGATTCAGTAATGAAATAATTCGTCATTCCCGTTGCAGTTTTAATTTCGGACCTTCGTGGCTCTTCGAGTATATAGGAACCCGCGAGGCGGAGGTATTCGCATTTTATTGCGGCCTGGAATTTAAATCGCGCCCCAAGGCTCGCCGGGAATCGGACGTGTAATATTTTTTCTTCTTTTCATAGTTTTTGGAAACGCGTGAGTCGCAAGTTTAAAGAAATACCTTGAAGATATCGAGAAATTTGCCATATAGGGGAGTTGTACCCTCGGGCTTAGTGATAATAAGAATAACAACACGGGAGAAAAATATAATGAAAATTCTTTTCCTAAGCATATTTTTATCACACACACCAAAAAAAAATTAATTATTTATCAACTCAGCCACGAAGAAGAATAATTATACTGTAACAACTTTCCATCAGTCTCTCGAAACCTTTTTTTTTTTTTCTCGTTTTTTTGTAACCCTGTAGAGACGAAACCTTTCGGAGAACCCAGATTTCACCGAATAAGCGTCGAGAAAATAAAACTTCGATGGATTTACGGTAATTAGAATTCCCTGTCGTAAACCCAGTGGCAATGATTTATCGGAAATCGAAAAAAATTCAATCTTACTTTAGCTAGATTTTCATTTTACTCGAGATGCTCTGGTTATGATTTGTAAGAAATATATATTTCTGTTATGTATCGAAGTATCGAGGAGAAACTTGGAATATAGGTACCTAATATTTCGCGTAGTTGAAACGGTTTATACCTGAAAGGTATATTCACTTTCAAAAAGCTGACGGAATAGCGTTTGAAAATTTTTGCCTTTCAGGTTAAACTTCAATGGGAAATTCGATTTGCTGAAAAGGAACGCTGCGCGAACATTCCCCTCAATTTCTCGATTCGTCTTGATATTGGCGCCTCGCTCCTCGAGCGGCACCACTTTTCACCTTTTTCATCGACTCATCAACCACCGACGAAGATTATGCTAACAGCTTCCAATAGTTCGCCAATGGTGCGAAAAATGGGCGCCTGTCGTACCTCGCGTACAAAATTTGTCGATAAAAGAAGAAAGAAAGAGAACGAAGAAAAAAGAAGAGAAGAAAAAAATAGAGAAATATATGAATTGAGGAACATGTCAAACCCACTATAATATATTCGTTCGAAGTTGTTTTCTGCTTCAGAATTGAACTAAGAATTTGAATATATCTTGGCTAACGTAGGCCAGCTATTATTACTTGTATTTTCGCTCGATATTCGAACATCTGGAGCTGGCAAATAGTTATTTCATTTCAATTGGAAATCAGATCCCGTATTTGAAGAAAACCCACTCAATTCGTTGTCAAATATGTATGTCTTCGGTTAACCGAAGTTTCTTGTTCGCTGAAAAAAAAGAAAAAGAGACGAAAACGGGGCCCGGGTATTCGAGTGGAATAATCTAATGCTGTAAGGTTGGAAAACGTTCAAGATAGCTCAAAACCTCGTTAAAGCCATCTGCAGTTTATCTTTATAATGTCTGACTAAACTATAATCATCGCTCCCACGCTGTGTACACAGCTATACGTATGTTTAATTTTCAATTGTAATTCAATTATAACTACGTCGTTCGTGTCATGGGTATAATTTTAATCGAGTTATCCTACTCCCTGCATCGTTGAGAAAACTATGAAGAGCCTCGTTATCCCACGTTTACGAAACGAGGCCTCGTTCATAATCGTTAAAGGCAGACATGAATGTAACAACTATACGAAACAACAATTTTTCTATTCAAACTGGACGAGAATCTTCTCCGCGTTCGTCGGTTTCCCTATGCAGAGGAGTTTACCAAAGAAGATACGCGAAGCTGTTCAAATTACATCCATTTGTAATCCGAGGAGCTTTTTGAAACCTTCGTATCTGAAATAGAATCGAAATGCTTTTTCTCTCATAGATATTAAGTTTTTCAATTCGAATTTTCGTGGCCTATTCATAGATGTGTTTGGTAGAGATTCGAACAGCTTTTACAAGTTTGATTTCCATCAAATTATACGGATGGAAAACTTTTCCGCTACTGTATAAAACAAAATCATTTCCAGAGAGGGAAAGTAACGCGTAAACCAAGGTGTGAAGAACACCGACTAAATCGCGTAGAGAATTAAGAGAGAAAATAGAGTAAACTGGGTGAAATTCCGCGTTGAAAAGCTTTCCGAATGTCCGGTATTCCCGACCTCGAACGAACCCTGCTAAGCCCAAGGGTGTAATGCGGTCTTTGTGTTCGAGGGAATCGGTGAGTAATTTGAACGCAGGTAAACGTAGAGCACGTAGTCACCTGCCTCAGGCTTATTTCACCGTCTGACGAACTCTGGACCATATCTACTTAAGCGAGATCGATGGGAGGGGGGATCGGTCGGCCTGCAAGCTCGGCGCCAGCGAACTGCGAGCGAGACAGCCAGTCGCCGCTGAACAGAGACAGAGAACGGCAGTGCTCTGTACCTATACGGACGACAGAAGTTCGGGCAGTCGTTCGCGCGGGTATTCAACAACGAAGCGTGCTGCACCCCCTGAGAAAGGCGAACAGTATAGAACGCGAGATCGTGGAACTAGTGAGTAACGCGAGTGTTGGGTCAGCCAGGTATCAAGTAGTGCGTCGCTAAACTGAGGCGGTAGTGTTTCGCGCGCTGCGTTCCAATCGACGGATTGATAATTAGGGGGTCGTTGACAGGGGGTAAAAAATTTCTTTGAATATAAATTCCTCGAAGTTCGATCGTGCGGAGTAAAAAAAAAAGTGACGTGATAATTATAATCTTCGAATTTAAATGGCCCTTGAACCGCTTACAGTAACGTAGGTGGCAATACGTTGCGAGAAGTGTGCCGTGTGTAATAAGAAAAAAAAATGCGAGTGACTGAACCCAAAATTTTGATTCGTATCGATCGTTTGTTTGAAGTAAAAAAGCTCGTTACATCATCTCTCGGAACAGATATTTTTTTCGTTACTAAAAATCGATCGTGACTCGAACCGTATCCGTTCTTTTTCTTCTCGGTTTTGAGGGCATCTTTTCCACATTTCAAAAACCTTTTCATTCGAATTACCAGAGCGTTAATTATCTACAAATGTAAGACGCGAATGTCTCCAGCACCGTCAGACACAATTATATCATTGAAACGGTACACTAGGCGTTGTGCAATTAAGATAAAAATCGCTATCACGATAAGGAGAAACCGTGCATGGAAATAATCGTACCGACAGCTTTGAGATAACTTGGTGAATTTATATACAAATGTGTGTACATGCATATATATCTATATACACATATCTACACATATGTATGCATAATATAATTACATGCAAGGTTGAAGCTTAGGTACACGTGCATAGGTAGAAGGTACACAGGGAAAACGGCTCGCGATCGAAATGATTCAAAATTTATGCGCTAATCACTGGTAGGCTGTTCTGCGCGCTGCATTGATGCACTTCGATTCGCTATTTTGGTCCCTGACTGTATGTTATTCATAAGGATGATTGCGAGGCAATTGAAAAGCAAATATCAACGCCTCTAGCCCGTTCTTCTTTCGATTCGAACTGATTTTCATTCTTTTAACTTCCTCTTTGTCGCGAGATTAAATTGTACCGATTTTTCTTACGCCTTCGAGTGATGTCGCGAAGCTTTTTACTCCAATGAATATGAATTTCTACGTAGAACGTTACGTTTTTTCTAAAAATATTCTCTGGCATAGTCGAGAATCGATTAGTCTTAGAACAATGCAAAGTTTTTGAAGTATCGATTGATTTTGCAGTGAGAATATCTCGATCAAAATTTTAATATGTTCATTAAATTGAAATACCTAAAATTCGTAAACGTTTTATACGCAATTGTATGGTGATGTGGACTAACGCGGTGGATAAAATAATTATTGAAAAAATAAGTTTAGTACTCCGAAGAGCCCAGCCCAGTTTCTACTTCTCAGTCCACAATTTTTGACTTCCTGATCACTGGTGAGTACACCTATACTTAAAAAATATAAAAAGTAGTAACGAGATTCTGAAATTCTGGAATATCGAAAGTTTTCATTTCCCTATTTTTACCTATGCCTTTTTGTATACTTTTAACAAAATATTTACGACGGATCGACCGCTGGCTTTATAAAATACAGAATAAATAATCCGTGTCTTGAAAATCGTGGCTAAACGTAGATCTGCTCTGAATTTCGGGTTCTTTAAATGCTTGCATGTAATAATTGTCCTAATCAACGATTTATTCATTGCCTTTTCTCTCGGAAACAAGACTTATTATTTTCTAGAAAACTTTCGCGCGAATCCGGGCTCTGTAGATCCTAAGTCGCAGAATTATAGGTACCAGGTGTTTCTTCAATATTTGCAAATTTATTTTCTCAGAGTTTGCCCTTGTAGTAGGTATATGTTCACTTCAAGTTTCGACAATTTTCGATTCGGCTTGTATTCCTTCTATTTCAACTTCATTTCTCCAAGGATGTCGCGATCCTTACTCCGTTTCGAGATATCATTATGAAAATAGGATCCCTTCGAAGTTTCCTCCAGAACCATGTGTTGTAAATCATTCATCGATTCGGACCGAAAGATTATTTTCATTTCTGACCGCACTGATCTATTCTGGCTGAAAATTTCTGACAATCGACCAAAAATATCTTGCGATGTAAATTTGTTTTCTATATATTTTCTCTCTCGCAAGCAACGATCGGAATCTGTACATTAATTTTTGCTCTATGTCCTACTCTACGCCTTTTGATTAAACGATAGTTCATAATTTCGTAAGATTCTGAATCTCGAAAGTAAGAAGTTAGAAAATAGTAAGTTGAGTCCGAAGCTGTGTTGAAACTCGAAAATAATTTAGGTAGGTGTTTTCACGATGGTTTTCGAGTGGACTACGTCGTCTCTGTGAACCTGAATATTTATAATATTTCATGCAAACAGCACATTGCACTAAAACAGATATATTCTATGTGCAGCTGCCAACAACCTGGCGAAATTGATTGACATAAATTCGAAAAATAACACGCCGTAAGTGCGGATAACGATTAAATTATGAAAATTAGGGCTAAAAATATTAGACTGTAAATATTATCATATGCAATCTGTGTTTTTTTCATTCATATACCCATACGTACACATATAGATTACAGGCGACTATTTATAATCATGAAAGCTGTCAAATTTTTGTTATTCGCGCTGGATAATATCCTCCGAAATATTAATTAATTCATTAACTCATCGCCAGTCTAATGGAATAAAAAAATTGATTACTGGCTAGCCGAGGGTAAGGGAATTTTAAGCTGTTCTCGTAAAGGGTATTACATTTGAAATGGTATAAAGTACGTTTACCGACCTTTACCCGTTTAGATTAATTATTTAATTCTTGGTTAATATAATTCCGAGCTTTGTCCGTTGTGTATCTCTCTGGAGTTTCTCTCTTTCACAAAAAAATTGAAATAAAATAATTAATCACTTGCTTTATTAATCGAGAGTTTTAATGAATAAACTTTTTACTCGGAGATAGTAGAAACTGACCCACTCGCAATGATATTTGCAAGTCAGATACATAAATTCACAATTCGGAGTAGCTGGCCAATATTAAACGGTGTGAAATACGGTGACAAACATTTTCCACAATTTTCACGTTTCGTAGATTCCTACTGCGAATTCGAATCATGTTCAGTTGCATTAAAAAATAAAACATAAAAGCAAACTTTGAATTCGGTTCTGAAATATCGCCTCTACGCTTCAGGGTGGAGGTATAAACTTTTGACTACAAGCTGATCGGAAGTGTGGCGAAAAGTAGAAAGAAACTAATGGCAAGGGACTGTAAGGAAATGTGAAATCCAGGAATCTATAAAAGTATATTTTTCAAAGTTGAAGAGTTTAGACTTCTCAAAGTATATACGTAAGCTCGAAACTTTGAAGCCAGATATATTTAGACTGCATTTAACAAATCTGTTCAGTGTTTGCAAGCAAAAAATAAACGCGAAAGTATACGCATCGGGGTTTCTTGTCAAATTACATCTTCATTTTTATACCGAATGATTCACCAACGAATTAATATTTTATAAAATATTACTCATTTCAAATACTCTCACGCGGTATAATTCTCGTCTTTACCGCCTCGTGAAATTATTATCAATCAAACGATATCGACCCAGAAAAATTACACACGAATTTTTGTACTAAAAGAACCTCATTTCATTTTTAATAATCTATTGTACCTAAAGTAAATTGAATTTGGTCGTACCTGCCCACTCCCATTCGATAACTGATTACAGAGAAAAAAAATGTCTTCTTTTCTGGTCCAGACTATTGAAGAGAACCCCATTTGTGGATTAAAAAAAATACGAAAAAAACCTTAAGCCTACCCCAAGAATGCGTAATACGTATTGTAATATTAGCACGGATTGCAGATTTTTCTTGTGATCGCGGCTACTTTGTTAACCTTTGTCTAACCCGCGACCGCATTTTTCTTTTGAGGGTAGATATACGTGACGCGAACTTTCACAAGCGGAAAAATATTATCTTGATAAGTATAAGTAAAAGCAGGGGCTGGCTCTCCACTAGAAAAGAAAATAGCGAGGAAATTTTTGGGAGGATTGGTGGTCGATAAGCCTCTAGGCTGGACCCTACAAGGGTAGTTTATGCTGGTTATTTCACTCATCTTTAATTTATTTCTCACCCTCTGATATCTCACGTATCTCGTTGAAATAGGAAATAGGTAATGGTGAGAGTTGTGCTTCTAGGGCGTAAAAAATTGAAATTTATCTTCACTGTATGACGGAAACACTCAACGTTGAACAATTTCATCGTAAATCTGTCACAGTTGTTTTATCACCCATACAGTAACTGCCTACTATTCATTTGTGGCGATGATTGCTTTTTATCTCACAATTTGAATTACCTTCGATTCATAGGAGCAAAAAATAGAAACAAATCGTTACGTTCATAGAAACTGCAGAAGCCAAGTTTGACCATTGAATAATGATTCGTGAACTATTGCAAATTTAAATAATTCACCGACAAAGCTTCATGGCGGGCAATTTGTATGGTGGATATTAGGGCTTCTGTACAAAAGCGTTTCGTATTCGTTTTGACAGAGGAATTAAACTCATATCTAATTGTAGTAACCGGAATTAGCGTAATGCTATTAGTCTCCTTTGTGTCATTTTTGCATGTACGAATAATTCGAGTCGTGAAACTTCTACGGGAATGGGACCCAGTATGGTTCTATCGTGTAATACATAATGTGCCATAGAGATAAAACTTGAAAAGGTATTCTCTGTGCCGTGCTATAAAGCGCGGAAAAGGATTTTCAACGGTAAACGTTGTCTTCCTCCTTTCATCAAATCCTTTTTTTTCTTTTTCCTAAGAAACTTGCGACGACAATCTTATACAATCGCAGTATTTTTCATGCCTCAGAGGATTGAATTATTCCATAAAAACAGCTTCTTTGTGAAAAAAAGTCTGATTGGCATTCTGACGTTCGCTCTTTGAAAATTTCGCACCGTCAAAGGCTACATGATATAAGCCCGGTGGGATGAGGTACGAAACATCTCCACAGATAAGTGTCAATTTCAGAATCCCTTGTTCGTTTCAAGCGTGGTTTTACTCGACAATTTTTAGTGGAATATACTCTTCAGCTTTTTTCTTTTTTTCCATCTGCGTCGATGAAGAGAAATTTGCTGTTGAAAATAATATAAAGAAGTAAAAGGGAAGATGGACTTTTTTCGGATTCAACATACCATGCACGTATTTTGCTGTTGAAAATACAATCGTTGGAAAATATCGCGAGAAAATTTATTACGTCTCACCTCCACCCAGGGTAAATTTTTATCGGAGTAAATTTCATTAAAGATAATGTCTCCGTGCGGTTCAATAAATTCTTAATATCTAGAGCAGTCTTATTCGTTGACGGATCACGACTTTCTGAGTCACAGAAGTCCGAAGACTTAATCTGTGATCGCGCGGACGCTGTATCCCAAGAAGGGCAAAATGTGGTTTCAAAATATAGGTTTTGGGCAATAGATTCACGCGAAAGCCACAAAGAGGTATAAAATTCCAAATTCAATATTCCAGACTAAAGTGGAAAAAGTTGTTCGATTTTCGTCAAACTCTGTGCCACAGGGCTTTTTGGGTCGCTGATTCTGAATCTGTGGTCTAAGGTTGTCCAATGAGTTTCAGTTGTGAAGAAGTTATCGCACACAGACCGTGCTCACTCGGCTAATTTACACGAACAACAAAATACCCGAAACTATTTTTTCAAAAACGTGAAAATCACACTTCTACGCCTTTTGGTATGTTTCAACCAGTTTCAAGCAAATTCATCCCCCTCGCGCGATAACTTCTCCTAATTAACAGATAATATACGAACACATGTGGATACACTAATCAGTGATAATAGCGAATGAAATCGCGAGCTTAACAGTGAATATGCGTAACTAAGTACCTGAATAAGTATAAGTAAGTACGAAAGCTGCATAATCCCCAGGCTTATGAACTTTGGAGTTGATTAAGTTTGAGTAAGGAGTAAAATAAATTATTTTTACAAAGGTTGAGACCTTCGTTGCAAGAATAACTAGACAGGCGATGTAATGTACGATCAGCACTTAAAGTAATTACCTATATATTCTGTTTACGCGTCGGAGACGTTTTGGGCAATATTTCTTCTGAATTTTGAAGAATTTCCTGCCCTGAAGATCGATGGCATATCTCAGACTGGGCAATTTGGGAATTTCTTGTCTCAGAAATGGCTTTCGCATGGAAAAATACAAGACGGGTTATAAGGTCTACCGACTGAAATTTTACAAAACGAATCGCGCCCGGCAATTGAATAGAAAATATTCAAATCGGGTTCCAAGATGGATAAGCTTAGGCTGCGAGGAGTAGGAAAGTTTCTCACTCGTGAGTTGAAATCTGTTTACCCCATTTGCTAATAGTGTCCTCATCCCCTTAGAAATTGCAAATTCTGGTCGTTCTTAGTCTTCAGATTCCCAACCTACTTTAAATCGATTCGGATTTATCTCTGCCCTGAGGATCAAAGTCTGGAATTTTGCAGAAGGTATTAAATTCGCGTCTCGAAGTTTCGTTGGACCGAATTGCCCTCGATCTTCGAATCTCACTATACTATCCGGAAAAATCTCCAACGTAGGTGGGGTGCAATAAAAAAACTTTGGGAAAACAAATAATTCGAGCAGATTTTATCAACCGGTGAATCTACTCGAGAATCGTTAAGGAATTTCCGGCTTCCTCCAGCATCGACGCAACGTTGCGTAAATCGGAAGAATTATTATTGCAGAATCTGGATACATCCTTAGATCTACTACAGAACGCAAATATTTCATTCATCTTTACATCCCGCAAGTTTCGCGTATCTGTCGTGTATCTGTCGCACAGTATCTAAAATCCTCTTTTGATCGGCAAGATTTTTATCTCTTTTGAGTTGACGCATTATTTTTTCTGTGTAATCCGGTCGGCGTGAAATTTTTCGCTCGCGTGCAATCAGCTGGTTAGCCACTGTTTTTAAAGATCGAATTAGCCGCGAGGTAATAAATGGCCGTTCTTTTAGTTCCCGGTACAAAAGTATTAGAAAAGCTGGACCATCGCCAACGTTCATTTGTCTTTTCACTTTATGCTCTCTTTAGCGAAAAACCGAGTTCTTGTTAAAGACAGGGGAGAAAATGGGGGATTAGCCGAAGCTTTTGCTCCAAACGCTGTCCACTTTTTCACCAGCTTGAGGTTTCTGAGCTCCTGTGTCTACACATGCCATCTTTTCTTCGGCTCGAATTGATTCTCAAGTTTTCTTTTTACCAACAAGATTACTGCACCCTTTGTTTCAATAACTCCCCAACTTGTCCAATTATTTCGCGTCTCTTGGTAAACCCGACTGTTTACTGTTCAACTTTAAAGCCAACGATCCTGCTAAACTCGTCAAGTAAGACTGTGCGCTCAAGCTTTCACAAAAATTAGATCTAAGATTGTTTTCTTCCGTTTGACGAAACGTGAACTTTATTATTGGTAACAATTGGACTTTTCGGAACTCCAATTTCGACTCGTTATCTTGAGAGATGGCTAATTTTCACATTTGATACTACAGCGGTGTGATTCGTTTTTGGAAGTTGAAATTATATCCCAGTTTCAATTATAACCTTGTCCAATGTTACCATTCGCAATTTCTGGATTTAACTTGGATCGGGTAACCAGCTTGGCGTCAGCTCTGCTCCAACCAATTTCACATTAATTAATTTCACGCCTTGATTTCCTGCTCGTAAAAGGCAATGGCGTAGACTACCTCGTATGCCTCCGAACCAAAAAAGTCACAGATGGCCGACAACAGCTGGATTATTTTTTATGCTCAGCCTTGCGAAACAAAAAAATTTGCAATGATAATTCACAAAATTGCCCAAAAATGATCGAATCAGGGTAGAGGTTCACGCTAGACACATTCTTTCCTAAAAACCTCAATGCGACTTCTAATTTTATATAAATATTCGAAATTTAATTTTACGTTCTTGAGATAATTTGAGATCTTTATTAGCCCCCATGTAATTCATCAGCTATTATAATTCAGTCGCCTTCACCGTTTAAATTAGCCGCGGTCGTAGCGGGAACCGCTTTTCTTAGTTGACGTCACGCAGTTTTACTCTGAGAACATGTACCTACCCTTCGAGCAAAAAGGGAGGAAGCGACATTGATCAGCCCTTAGAGTTTAGAGCCTAGAGTCTAGGCTGAGAGTATTTTCTCGTTGGATACTTAAGCTTTCATCGTCCTTAAATATAAGTCGACGATCACCACGATGACACTTTCCTTTATTCAATGTCCCGAAGCTCTTCCTTCTCCTTCTTCTTCTTCTTCTTCTTGTTTCAGCCAAGTGCAGGACTGGGTTATACAAATTTTCGATCAAAGTGTACAGCAGCAACGTTTCAAACTTTTTCAGGGAAGACTCAAACCTCGAGACTCCTGTACAGTTTGGAGGACTTGTTTCATCGGCTTTTAGAAATGAGAGATATCTAACACTAACGGAGAACGTTGTTCCGTTTAAAATCGAGAGACATACTCGATGACGTGATCGTTTGTTAAATGAACTAATTTTAAGTACATTCGCGTACGTTGGCGAGGGAGTAAATGCCTCTGTTTCTTCCTATTTTTTCACTCTCTGAATCAGTACGACTACCTCCTTACCAGAAGTGGTAGATGAAATTATTATTTCAACGGAGAGACTAAATATATGGGGAAGAAAAAGTAAAAGAAGGAGAAAAAAAAATCCGAAGAACAAATAATCAAGTTTTATTTTCGGAGACTTGATTTCGATTCGTATATACCTAGTTCAATTTACAAAACAGCGTTTGTATATTTTAGTAACTCGTGCGGTTTAGGCCTGTCATATTTTCAGACTTTCTTCACTCTGCCATGCTGCCAAAAGGTCTGTAGGATCGAATTGAGATCATGAGGAAGAAGAATGTCGTTAAAGAAAGAAAGAAAGGACTAGCGATTTGAAGCAGCATTCAAAGACTGATGAGAAATGTATACGTTTTGTGTAAACCGCAACAATTCTAGCACTCCTTAATGCCAGGATTAAATATTAAAAGTAAAGTGGTAATAAAATGAATAATTCTACTGCTGTCTGCGCCAAGAGGTTAAAGTACGTATAAAACGAGATGAAACTGAGATTCAGGCTTGTTTCTGATTCGAATGAGATTTTCTCTGTAAACCATCCGCCAAAAATGGTTTTCACACGGTTGAGTCGATTCTGTAATTGAATAGAAACCTACGAATACCGACCGGAACTCTTCAAGTGTAATTTTGGGTTCAAAATTCCAGCGCAAATTAGAGCTTTGAACTCAGAATACTTTACGCTAATTGGATTTGTACGAAAAGCTTCAGATTCACTAAAAGTTTATCCTCAGGGTGCAGTTGGCAGTTTGACACCCCTTCAAAAGTACCCAACTGTTTTGCTCACGTATTTTACAAAACTTCAGGCCCATTTTTCATCCTCGTGTAATTTTTTTTTATTTTTTTTAATCGTATACATTCGATTGCAAAAATCATTCGATCCGTTCTACAAATTAGACATTCAAATCGGAGCTTTCGCATTTCCAATTGGCGATACGCTGTTGTCCGATGCGTTGTGACTTATTGCAGGGATATGCCTGATTCGCTCGAGCGATTAGCCTGCGCACGTTGAACAGATAGAAAAAGATTAGAGAATCTGGGGAAAGGGGAAGTTTGGAACCGTTTAAACCCTTTAAACTTTTAGGGTCCTTAAAAGGAGCTCAAGCCAATAGATTCAGATATATAAACGAAACTCACGTTTAACCAATGAAACAGGTCTTGATTGCGATTTTGTAACTCAGGGATTACCTCGGCTAAAATTCCCTTAACGAACCCTCGTTAGCAGGTACATACCGAATCGAGAAATAATTGAAATCAATTAGAAGAAACAAAGCGTTACGCAGTCTCCCCAATTTTCAACGCTCCCGTTTGGTGTTCACTCTTTGTCTTTTTTTTATGCCTTTTTGGATCAACTGACTCCACGTATCATCAGCTTTGATCGCTCCCTTTTTTCAGCTTTCTGTTACATAAACAATATACAAAACATTCCGATTTAATGACGGTGGAAAAGCTCACGTTCTATATGCACTATAAACTGATTTCCGTTTGTTTCCGTTAGAGGAAATCCGGTAGTTTGATTATCGTTAATTCCCTTCTATCAACACGACCGCCTAATCCAATTGAGCGACATTTTACCCTCGGTTTACCCTACGATGAATTTTCAGTTTACATTTACTAGTGAATTAGGGAACCCCTTACTTCCTTCCACCCTTTCTCTCGGCATCTTAACCCTCGGCCTTAGCTTTTAAAGAAAAACTCTGAACTTTTAAGTTATGAGTTCGATTTAGCCCGCACAACTTGCCTTCCTTTCAGCTAGAGGGATTGAAACGAATAAATTATTGGCCTTGTTCAACCGGAAGTTTCGGCTATGCTATATCTCACGTGGCTCCCAATCGCGCGAATATAAATTCCGAAATGCAGAAAGAAAACTTCGTAGCGAAAGAGAATGATTCATTTAAATATATATAGATACGCAGGTTTATACTCTTTCCTTTTTCCCTGTTCAATAAATTACCAGTGTAATCTGAGCGTCATTCTTTTTTCCTGTGACCATAAATTAGCCGGACTTGATGCTACTAGCAGTTCGGTTTTACCAAAGAATGAAACAAAGGGAGGAAAAGACGAAGAGTAAATAACAAAGATACACTGAAGTAGAGATGAATCAGAGGACAAAATTTATTCAGACGAAAAAACCACACGTTTTATTATCTTATATATACTATAAGTATTCTACAAATCGTTTTACGGACTTGGTTAACTTTTCTTAGGAAGTGTAACTACCCTGAAATAATATTTCTTCTCCGGGTAAAGTTCACTGTACCACCGCCTGTCGCGACGATTAATAAAACATGAAGAAGGTGACTTCATTTTTCCGATATTGACAACCGCATTCTGGGATGCTGTTTTCTTATTATTATTATTTTCCTATCGATCATCAAACTTCTATTTTCACAATCTATATACGAAAAATTTCTGGGTGTGAACCGTAACCGAATTTATTACGTATATTTATCATACGAAAAACTTGTTCGATATGGAGTTACCTTACATATTGAGATATATTTTCCGGTTGAAGAAACTTTGCCGAAAGTTTCTTATTTCTCTTGCAATTGTTTATAGCGAATTATTTGCAGACAGTAGGTATAGAAGTCGACTCAACTGGCTCAGGCAATAAACAGATTATTTTTCCTATCTACTTGTCATATATTTCGGTTATCTTATGTTTGCATTCGCTGGGGTCTAAACTCTGAAGTTTCGTAATATGCTTACATTACCAGAGTTCCGGCTTGTGGAAAAATGGCTCTGGATATCGACCATTATAGTTCTATATCGCGAATATTTTCGTAGAATCACGTTACGGGTGGATAACTAAGTATCCGGTAGTCTTATTCATAATTCATAGTTCGGGGGATACGGCAAGTTCCGTTTCCGGACAAAAAAATATAACGCGAACGCATATTATGAATCTCGGAAACTTAGATAAATCCATCTAATCCTACTACCTCGTTTATCAAATCGTCTCATCCAATTTTCCCACGCGAATATTCTTCCCTCACCATAAAATTCTATCTATGTGTTATTTGGCAGAAATTTATATCGAATGGTGGGTCGTTCTGTTTGATGAAACCCCAGCCTTATCAAAAGCCATAATTTTATCGTACAGAATACCTCCTTGAAGATCGAGAAAGGTCTGGTAATGATTTTCGATTTTCATTGTCAGCGAAGAAAGAGATATTTCTTTCGGTAAAATATATAGGTATAATAAACCAAAATGAGATACCCTAATAAACGACGGGTGTGGCTCTTGGAATATTGCCATTTATTATTAGCGAGGACTGCAGTGGAAGTTCTCGCGATTAATCTTCTTCGCTACATTTAACATGCACCTTTTTTTCTACCGATTCCCAAAAATGTCTCGAATCACGATGCGGCTTATCTACATTGAACTGGCTGTATCCCACTTTTCGCGGTTGAGATATTATGATGTGGTCAAGCTTGAATTACTCATCGTTTTAATGACGGAATTTTTGAAAACGATAGTCTAAACAACAACACGGGTCTCCCGGTGCAGATGATCAGCTTTTGAGCTTTCGTTTTTATGATGGAATTATTTCAGTGCTAGTCTTGAAGTCTTCGAATCGGGGAAACATTCGACGTTAAAGCAATAAACTCCGTTTACAAATACGCGCGCAACTCAATTAGTGTATGTCTACGAGATCATTGCCGGGGGTTTTGCTTTGGTGTAATGAAAAGACCGGTTAACGCGGTGTTCGGGAAACAGTTTAATCCTGGAAACTGTAATTCGTATATCTAGTTTACAAATAGACTGTCATTTAGTTCGCGGAACAGAATGCAACAGGGGATAGAAACTTGCATGTATATATTTCGGTATGTATAGGATAGATACACCTGTTTTCTGTTGAGAACCTCCCCTTCCTTCAGTTGGCAAAGTTCTGGCCCGGACAGCTTTGGCTTTCAAAAACAGATATTCACTTCCCCTTCTTACTTATACCAGAATCACTACGTCATTTCTTGACTCGCTTACTTCACGAAGACGTAATACTCGGAACAATAGGAAATACATCGTCGTTCCGGTTCAACGATCTACGAAATCCCTCGTTTCTGGTTTAATTCAAGTTGTGGGAGTTTCGTATGACGATGAATTTAAACGGTATAAGATTTGAAAGGTCTGATTTCGTTTTCAAATCCACCTTTTCGTTCATCAGACGTTTGTAAATCTTATTTTCCTTTGCGACTTGCATCGTTAATGGGATTTTCATGGAAAGTCTCAACCACCGCTCACGGGGTTCACCCCTAGGTATATTCTACGTAACCCCTAAACGGGAAAACAATTTTATTTAACGCGATATTGTCGATGCAATACCAAATGGTGAGAAAATAACGCTCTAACGCCTGAGGGTAGTTGTCGAATGAAGTTTCCCTTGGAAAATTCAACGGATATCCAATTCTCGAGAATTCTGAAAACACACGTTTCGTTTGTAGACGAGTACAAGCGTTTCATTTCATTTCCAACAATCGCAGTACACGAATGACGAACTAGAGTTTCAGAACATAGCGTTGGATTACACCTTATTAAATATTTATAACTTGAATAACTTTACACAATCAGCTCTCAATTACTCTGTGCAAAGTTTGATGTATCACGATCAAAGAGAGATGAGAGTTTCGCTGTTTTATACGTTTTTTCTTCGGTAAACGGATACGTTCACAACGAATGTCTGCCTGGTACCACGTCTGATTGTTATTTCCTCTGTAATTTGAAAACTTTATGGTGAATAATTGAGAACTTTGAAGCTCGCGTAAAGTTGAAGGAGAAATAGGCCTAGCTATACCTTTAATCTTCCAAGTTGTAGCAGTTTAGAAACGGGGCAGTGGTCTATGAGGTCCAAGTTCAACGAGTACCAAGACAATATGATTATGGTTAACGAAGAGTCGAAACTACCCGGAGTCTTCGCCTAAGACCCAATTAACGTTCCACTCCAAAGGCATATTGTTAATAATAGGAAAGTTCGCGGTATAATTTAATTGACAAAGTCTTACCTAGAGGAATAGGATCGAAGCCAACGACGCCGTTCTCAATTTGATATTTTGTGAACTTTGCTATAAGCATCTTAACTGAATTATACTTGATTTTTCAATATCTGTAGTATCTTGTTAATTTTGGGTCCAATTTTTGACCGAGAATTCGAAGATTCGCTGATACATCTTTCGCGTTACTTGCCAAAGCAAACGACTGTATGTACAGCAATAAAGTCAAGAACGGTAGATTCAGCGTTACGAGTTAGGAGCAATTGGCTATACAGCAAATTTACTTCGATATCATCCAAGTTTAGAGCGAGACTAAAATGCAAAGAGGAAATTCACGTGATTCGATCCAATCGACTGATTGAAATCGACGAGACGCAGCGAACTTTTTTCGGACGGAATTGCGCCAAGCCTGTGGATAAAGATCTAAAGTCTGATTCCGCGGCTTGGGTCTAAACCTTTGACGGTTTGATTAGGAACCCTTCAATTTGCCGGAAGTTTTTACAACGTCTGCTGAAAGCTCGTTTACACTTTTTCAACAAAATTTCATCCTAACGAAGCCGTTCCTTCTGCCTTTCGGTGTGCACAGAAATTATTCCAAAATTCAGTAGGATAAGCTTCTCCTAATTCGTAACATCAAATGTTCGAATTTGTTGAATTTAGCAAACATTTCGGTGTAAAAAATTAGAATCATTTAACTACTGTTCTCTCATATTCTTATTCAACATTCACAACCTCAACCAATGTTCATATCTTTATTTTTCACGTCGTTAATCGCAGCTTAATTTGGTTTGGAATATAGCCAACGGGAAAATAGATACTGTGAATGGAAAAAGTTTGATTCTGTTTTCTAAATCGCTCGCTGTTAGCCTAATACCCCGGGATACCCCTTGGTGGAACTAAAAAAGTCTCATTTCTTGCGTTAGCATATACGTATACTTCACTTCCATCGTCGTGGAGGCTCAAGTTTCCCCAGCAGAAAACGATAATCGTCAGAATCTTGTTTCGGGCGAGATACGTCCTCAACTTAATTGTTGTTCTTGTTCCTAACTTGTTTTGTTAAAACACATTGAGTTCTTTCAATCTTTAGCTACCATATTCGATTTTACGTTCTCCAATTATTATAACAGCCTCAATGAATGTCGTTCCAAATAGAATCGTAGCTAAATTTAGTAAACGATAATCAAGTAGTTCGGATCTCTAGTACCTACTATCCAATTTGTCTTTCCAATCTCAGTAACGATTGTTAGAAAGGACACATTAAATCCAACAGCTGTATACACTTGAAAATAATTCCAGTAAACGCTTTACGGTAACAGAGTCTCTTAAATCAACAAGAATATGAACCTGTGGACTTTCTTGGACGAGGGAAAGACGCTAAGACTGACAGGTATCTCGCAACTATATGAGAAATAATCATATCGGATCCTCCAGGTTCGGGGAAAAGTCTCTTCGTAGACTTTGGAATATTCTTCGGAAAAACAGAATCGTGAAAATCGTTTTTACAACGGAACCTGCAAGTATCGTTCACACTGTGCGAATATTAGCTTTACTGAACGTGATCGAGGAGAGGCAAACAAGATTTGGGGCACCAATATGTCTTAGGATAACTCCCTGGTATTTCCTATCCAAGGTTTTGTAACCATTACCATTACTGCCCACTAACACATACTTAAATCAAGATCTATCGGATAATTTCGCAAAGATTTGTAACAACGAAGTAACGTTTCTTCGCTGAGACACTAAGCGTTTTTCTATGAGAAAACGAGAGGCTTAACAGTTTCCCTTCTTCCGAAGGATTTGAACGTCGTTAGAAGCGGTTGATCGATCTATGGTCTCCGTTAATTCATCTGAAAATCGTCGAAACAGAAATAAAGAAAATACGTCACGCGGAAACTGAGCAGTTTTACCCTTTACACGTCTATTTGTGGCTTTACGAGCCCCGTCATTAGCGGTCTGTTTAATTTAACACTTACAAAGCACATTCGGATTTCTGACCAAAGGAAAGCCTTTCGAATCAGAATCTGGCCTCAGTTAACGTCGTCATTTCAGGTGCCCAAGCTATCTTTACGACGGCCTCTTGCCACTCGAGGTCCTCGTAGAAAATCCTCATAAATCCTCGCTTTCGTAGTAGATCTATCGATCTATAGATCTCATAAATCTCGAACCTGCTGCGCCAATCTGTGGCCCTACTTCCCACCGGCTATACGACCGGTCACTTCAACCCTACAAACTTTTCACCCCGTGCTACAGAAAATACTCCATTACCGAACTTCAACCTTTCCAACAACCCTTCACCCACCATTTTAGGTTGTCAATAAAAATTGGTTTGCGAAGGTGATCGCGAAGTGCGACCGTCGTCGCGAGTCTGACAGGCGTCTTTTATCTATTGGTAGATATTGATATAGATAGAGATATAAAGATCGTAAATCGTATTTGAGAAATCAGATGAAGATCTGGGAATATTTTTACCGAAAATATTCCCGGGGATTTGCAGCTGCTCAAATTCTCGCCAACAGCAACGTGAATTAATGTCGGATTGATGCTTCAGGAATTTATGATTTATGAAGTTGAAGGGTTGGAGAGTATAAAAAAATAATGAGGAAGTTCGCCGGCAAATGGCTACGCTAAAGTTCACCGGGTATATTTTAAGGCTCCCATCTTCGTCAAGCTGCCGCTAAGATATTTAACGAGGATAGTTTATTATTTACGGTAAACTTAACGAGTGTTACGACAGAATGTGAAAGATCTGGTATGCTAAAATTCGGGCTTCCGGCTGGGGAAACTCCACATTCTGGACCGAGTCCCGCCACTTTGAGTTTCACTTTTTCACCAAGGCTATTCAGGATTAATCCGCCAACCTCAAACGCATTTGGCTTCCTTTTGCACAAAGGAATAATAAAAGGACGTAAATTGCAAGCTGGGAAGAATACAGGAGGGGCGACGTCTGGACGGTTCATAACTCCTGGTCGTCCTGACGTCGTCGGAAGTTAAAGAGGTCCTTTTTTTCGTCACAAGTACTGGGACGATGAAAAGTCGTGAAACACTTCAGAAACCTTCAATAGCCGACATCCTTGCAGTAGTTTATGTCTCTGAATTCCCTCGAAAAATACTAATCAATCGATTTTTCTTTTCCATTTTTAATCCTGCGGCCGCAAACTTTGTCTCCGGTTAAAAATCTGATATTTTCGCACAACATCAATCGAAAGATCCTCTTCGTTGCCCTCAGTACCCGTTTTTGATACACGCATGGCTACACGATCATCGGCTCGATTTGTAATAGAAATGATTATAACTTATAGCCACGGTAAAGCACGTATTCTGAGTGACGTGCTAAGACTATTTATTCGATCACTTCGAGGACGCTTCATGAATATCTCAGAGACGTGTGCTCCATAAAACCAATTTGTGATCTTATAGCTGGGATCGCGTAGTAATTATGTCCGCGAAATCCTGCGCGTGGCTTTCCTGAATATATTTACAACTTCTAGTTGATTGAGGTCTGACACGCAATTCATCCCTTTTCTAACCCCTTTTCCTTCAGCGAAAGAGGCGCTGGCCCCTAGGCGAGATAAATTCCCATGGCATGAGAATCCTTGTTCTAATTTCTCGAAACATTCCGGTGGGTATGTTCAGCTGGAGCTGAGCTGGAGGCTCAAAGATGCGTGGCCTTTAGCAGGGCCCCACGCTTTATAACTCACAATTAGTTATACCACTTTCCTCTCTATAGTTGCACACTGTAGGTACCTTGGAGGAAATATCTCAGAGGCTTAGAACCCCAGGTTCTGTCAGGATCTTAAGAATTATGATGATAGCAAGCTCGCGTTCCAATAAAACCGTTCATTCGAGATGAAATACGTATACGTGGAAAATATTCTCGTTACTTTGAGAGGTACAGATTCGAGAAGTAGCGCAGTTCCATCTTATATCACACGTTTCACTCAAACTTCGGAGAATTTTTGAGCCAGATGATCGTGGATTGTGGAAATACGACTCGTGTCTCTGATTCTATTACCAATTGCGTGACAGATTGAATTTTACGAGTTTTCTGGGAAAACAATTCATCTTCATTTTCGTTTTTTACTTTTCATTTTTTCGCCCGTGAATGTGTCGGACACACCTGGGCAACGTTTATGTCGGTGTTTATCAACCGCTGTTTATACCAATAGCGTGATAAATTTTATGGTATTCTGAGACCGTATTTTATGTCAGTTTTACATGGATTGGAATTGCTTCGGGCGAAATAAAAATCTGAAGATAGAGGGTCGGATCGAGTATTTGAATTGGACTCTTTAAAAGGGTACAGCGCCTTTGATCGGCTGAGAATAACAGCCAGGGATTCGTTCGGGCATAATTATAATCGATAGAAATTACTCAAAAATCTGTGCTTTTTTTGGCATTATTTATCACCTATAATTCTTAAAAAAAATAAATTGAATGAGACACCAAAATTCTTTGCTAAAGGATATGCATGTGTCTGTTCCGATTGACGAATCGTGAAACTACCAAAAGTCTAAGAATTTATTTTCCCCTCTGAATCGACCGAAGGGAAACCGCCAACTTATATTTCTGTCCGACGATCCTCTTCTTTTCTTTTTCAAACAACATTTTCAGGTATTCCCTGAACTTTCTCGAAACCGAAAGACATTGACGCGAGAGGTATTGCCGTGAGAGAGTGAAAAATTGACTTGGGGTTGAGATAACCAAACAACCTATAGGTTTTTGAAACAGTCGTTCGTCACGTGTGACATTTATTTAATTAACTTCGAGGGGATGTCTTGAATTCTCAGTCATCCCAACGTCTCGACGCATTCTCGAAATTCCCTAGCGAACTTATGTCTTACGTTACTGCATCGGCTTGTCTAAAATCTTGAACAAAAAACTGAACAAAAATCAACCTTTCATTGCTCCTTTCGTAACTTGAAATTTATTCATACAAAACTAGTGAGGAATTACTAGTTCATCAAAGTTCTCTAGGCTACCCAGAGAAATCTATATGAAATTTCAAATCCCAAAAGCCTCTACACCACCTCTTCTGAATTTTGACGACCTGTTTGCAAGCACAAGTTCAAATCTCAGGGTTCAAAGTACATCCCCCATTAATACCGCGGTAATTTCTTTGAAAATAATATATATACCTATATATATATATTTTCTTTTTTTGTCTGTTTTAATTGAGTCCTCTCAATCGCATCGCTTTCCTTTTGTTCCACATCTTCCAATTTGTTTGTAACAGCTCTTCCAGGATACTCAAACCGGTATGTAACGATGTGTAGTCGGTAATTAGTATCCGAAAGAGCCTCTTCTTCGCTACTCTTGCAAACGAAACTAATTGCAAATACAGTGATTGAAACGGCACGCATTCATCTTCAAAGTTACCAAAAGCTAACGATAAGGGTAACGCGGTTCTGATTATAATACGCTTCAGTTATATCAGCTCAATTTGACACTTTTCCCAACCCCCGTCTGGTTACCAAATTAATTCCTTAAACTCATACCCTATCACTTAGCGAAGACAAATCCTTCCTCACTTAAACAACCCTCATGATTTTACTGACAATTTATTTATCCAGTTTTCTCCAAGCTCCGCGTAATGTTTAATCTATCCAATTGTCAGAGATATGTATATCATTTGCAACCTCAGATTTCAGAAAAACAAAATTTTAAATATACTTCATACTTCCGTCCCAGGAACACCCCTCAGGATTTGAGTAATTTTATGGATCGTTTATCGAAGACAATTGCCAATAATTAAATGATTCCAGAATTTGCGAATCCAGAGAATGTCCCTCCATTGATTTTGGATTGAATACAGTTCCAATGATCACTCTGACAAATCAATTAGTCATACGAACTGCGTAACAATCAGAATTTCAGGTTTTATTTGTCTCTAGGTCAGATTTTAGCCGAATTTTACCGACAGCCATATGCGGATTAAATTATCCTGTCGCTTTCTGCCAGTCAGTTTCTGAATCCATCAAGTTTTTAATAATGGAACGTTGCCCCGCGACTTAGACAAGCGTGTTATAGGCTTCGTCCAGATGTTCGCGACGTCCAAAGCCCGTAACTCGATGATTGTAATACGCGAATATCCTAACTCCCGACAAATTTCTTGTTCCATTTATGAAATTAAAGCAACAAGCTGTCTCCGACATTATTGTAAAAAAAAAAATTGGCCCATCGTTGACAGAGTCTTAGCGAACATTTTCACCATTCGAGGCGATTCGTTAGACTCGAAGTTCTCATCATATTTTGTTACGTAATTATAAAAAGGGTGAATTTTTCGACGAATTTTTTCAACGTGTCATATAATCCCTTAGCGATATGAAATTCGCACAAGTTTCTTCCATTTTAGATGTCACCTATACAGTATTTTTATAATTTGGACGCCTTCTCCGGTATTGTTTCTGCTTCTCTATTCTCTCTCTGGATTACATGTAATAATAAACCAGATTTAGACAACCCATTTGTAGCAGCGCTTCGCCGTGAGTAAAGCTCGATTGAGTTGGCTCGTGTTTCCGCTTAGATAATTGGACTCCAGAGATTTCGTGCGAGTTTGTGCTACTGGCTGAGGTAGATATTCTAGCTAGCATAATACCCACAATGGTAGCCCAAGAGAGATCAAAAACGCTTGCGGTGCACCTTCAACTCTTCAAATTGTATAAAAAATGTTATATTGTAATAAAAAACGGTGGAGGATACCGGGGAAGAGGATTGAGGACATACGCGACCATTCGGATTGTCAAGAATACAATTTTTATTATACATTTTTTTCATTTCGCTACACATTCGCAAGGATTATTTCTGACTTGCCAGGTTTGATTTATTGATTATTCGTTGTGACTTGTCTCCGATATTTTTTTCTCACGTGACAGGGGGGTCGGCAGTGGAGAACGTCAAACTCTCTGATGTATGAAGTATGAGCGAAAAATTTAGTTCATTCGATTACTGGTACAGACTTTCGGGGCAAACATTGAAACAGGCATGGATACAGGCGTTTTGAATTTTGTGAAAGTTATCGAAAGAAAGTGTTCATGAATATTCGGTAATTCAGTGCTGAAAATATTTCGTGTCTGTTTTCAAGCCTAACAAAAGTTTTGAGGATAAGAAAAAATAAACTTAGGGTATAATTTTAACCTTTTCACAATTACAGACGCGCGGATTCCGTCCATCGATTACGTTGTCACGAAAAACTATTTTCAGTTCGTTACCAATTTTATTTCGTAGGTATCTCAGGTTACTTGCACACGAGCCCATACCTTCAGAACAAACGAGAATTTTATTTTTCCTCGTGTTTACGAATGCTCCGGGGTTATTTATTTTACTCGTCACGCGTCCCTTGAAAAATTTACGAATAAACGTATCGCTGAAATAACTCTCCATATAAACCCCGTTATACGACGTCGAACGTTGCTTCTGGAAATATAAGCATCGTCGAGTTCCGTAACCACTTTATTGCTGTGTTGTTGTTCCAAAAAGTTATCGATGCACGTTTTATGCCAAAGCGAATGGGCTCGACTATACTGACCTATATATGGCTAAATTCTAATAGTCAGGGTAACGAAAAATTTCCTAATTCACTTACTTCCGTTTCCCACTTCGACGCCATCGTCAATTCCACGAAGAAGAAACTTCGTCAATTTTATTTTTGGGACTAGATCTGGGGGTTAGAATAATTTCCTCAACGTCTCCGTGGAGTTTTGTTTTTCTTCTTCAAGATTGGGAAAATTGAACTCGTTTCTTTGCTCGAGTAGCTCATCTCTTGCCAATATACGTGGGTACGATTGGTTGATTGATCAGAACGGAACAAGGACAATTCAATCGTCGAAGATTCTGCTTTTATTACAAAAATTACTACTTCTACAAGGATCACTGAGAGATCATAGAAGAAATTTTATCCAATCGAACGGATATCTACTCATTTTCTTGTCTGAGAATAAAAGTTCCTGGTTAAAGCTCGTTTTTGAAAATTGAGCTTTTAACGAGAAGACATAAAACGATAGGAGTAAAACGTGTGTTCCAAGTTTCGACGAGTGAAATAGTGAACAGGTCGAAAGTTAAACTATATTTCAGACCATAAGAAGTGTCTTGTTAACTTAGAGTTAACAACTTTTAGAATCTTATACTGTTCATGGCCTACAACAACGAGTAATCCGTGTAGTATATCTCCGCAACTTTCTCCTTTTTCGCCACGGGTAGCCTCAGCGTCTTGTCAATGGATTTCCGGACGTGTTTCACACGAGACATCGTCCCGGGGGTCCAAACCAATATTCGTTAGACGGTAGCCATCTTTAAGTGAATAACCAGGGAGGTGAATAAGATCCCACGTTGTTCGTCTAATTTTTATTTTTTTTTAAATTTCTTTTTCAATTTTTTTGCATTGTTTTAGCCAGCCATATATTTGTATTGTATTAATCTATGTGGAAGATACGGTTTCTCCACAAACGCATGTAATTTAACCAGGATTACTATCAAGTAGGATCAGAATATCGATCGACATACAAAATTCAAAGTCTAGTCTTTACCTCTAAGAAGCAATCGTTGAAATTGAACAAGATATAGCAACTTTTCATGGTCGTCATCACAATGTAAAGCTCCGTCAATTTCAGATTCTTTTATCGAGATGTTTCCGAGATTATTCCCCGAGTTTGTCAGATTTACCGATAGACAGACCGACGTCTGTTTCTCGGATGATGGGAATCCGATATCGTGAGGATTCGTTAGAATCAACAAAAGCAATCATTTCTCATATCGTCAAGGTAGTGAATAGTAAAACGTGTTTCCAAATCACTGAATAGACAACTATATCAGTATTTTTCGTATAACCTGGAAGCGTAAGATACTAAATCCAATATCTAACAATGTGCCAGTCTGGTTATACTCAAGTATTTAATAAGCGAAGAAGAACTCAAATTAAGTCCCATCAGCATCGCGGTGCCCCGCGGGACGGAAATTTCTAACCGCTCAGGAAAACCCCAACCCTAGGTTCCACTGCGGAAATTACTTATTCCAACTACGGCAGCCGCTGAGCGTTTTCTCAAAAGTTATCATATTATATAATAGGCATGTACGTATAGATCGGCGATAACTCATGTTTTTGACAATCGTAAAGTACACGGGTCTTACAAATAGCATGCGGTAAGAGCTTAACGCTGGCGCTATGAGTTTCACTCTAATGAAATCGAACCGCAACGAATTGCGAATAAAAGCTCTTCCTTTATGAGATCCTAGATCCGTGAAATTGGATTTAATTAAATTGAACAGGTCTCCGAGTATAATTACAGTAGGGATTCAACCCCGTAAAGGATTCTAGTTCTTCTTTCTCTTCGTTTTCTGTCGACCAATATATCCGCGGTCACATTTGCGACGTTATTTTTATCATATTTTTTTTCATTGCCCATTTTCGTGACGAGCAGCCGTAGTCGTTCGATTTCCTCGCTCTATAGATGATCGAATATTTTGTTGATTAGTTTTTTGCCCGTCAGACACGCTGATAGTAATTGAAGATTCGATTTCAGTTAATTAAATTATCAATCGCCCCGGCATGGCATATGCCGCTCGTTCTCATGCGCTTTTTAGCCACCGTTTTCTAACGCTTCGACGATTTCAGTAAACTCGCCAATTCTGCTCGCAGCAATATGTTCAACGGAACAAACGAGCCTCTGTGTACACAGACACGCATTCAATGATCAATATGACATGGTTGGCTCTAACAACGATTCCATTCGTATTTAGCTTAATTTTTCCGTATTCACACGCCACTGTGACTTTGACTGAAACTTCGTGCCCCGCGTCCTTTGTTCTTTGATCAAGCAAACGAACGTTAAACACAAAGTTTCATCAACTTTCGATCAATTATTGAAAATTAGACACTTTGCTACCCTTTTCGAAATTCGAATCGTCTTCTTTGCTCCTAATGAATTGACTCAGTTTGTAAAGCTGCGTAAAATGAGAACAACGAAGTGGATGCAGCTAGCGAAGTGAGATTTTCAGACCATTGAAATGCTTTCAATAGCTGAGGACGACGGGGACGAGGATAGAGTCGAGATGAAATAACTTCTTGTCCAATATTTGTAGAATCGTGGAGTTTTCGGTATCTTCTGGATTTCCTGGTCCTCTATAGTCTCTCGCTTCCGGGTTGCCTCTTTTAGTTCGAGTGAGAAACTTCGGAGTAACCTGACCACACGGTGACTTCGAGAACTGTTAAAGAGGTACAATCTTCGGTGAACGTATACCGTCAACTTACTTTGAACCGGAAATTATTGTACCCACGACTTTTCCGACCCGCTTTGGTCGGCTGCCAAGAAACTTATCTCCTAGTACTAGAATCGACGAAGAAAATGGGCGAGAGCGAGAGGAAGATCGAAGTGGTCCTAACGAAGTACTTTCACGACATTTATAAAATAACACAAAATTAAATGAAATTTCGATCAGCACAAATATCAGTTGCAAAAATGACAGTCTAGTTAAATCTTTTCCATTTATCGCGAATGGTCGACCAAAATAGTTACTTTTATTTTTTATCATTCATGTCCCTTATTGCTGTTAATTTTATTTGAAAACTGATTGAACCCTTCTTTTGGCAACTCCGGAAATGTCATACGCCGAGTGTCATTTCGAAAATAATTTTCTCATCGCAGTATACTTTACACGTGGGGAATCTCGTCGACCCCGTATCTTCCCCAAGATAGCACTGATCCTCTATCAGATTGATTTTATTTTTCTCGATTTGAACACTTGACCGAAAGTGTTAGGGTCTGGTTGTCACATGTCGTTGTCCCGGAGTAGGACACGCGGATAGATATACGCAGGGTACAGGAAACCCGTATCATTTTGAGGTAGCCCTCGTGTATCTTTATGTCTTCAACCTTTCGTCTGTATATAGAAATGGTGTTAGTGGATGGTAGGAGAGCCACTAGCTCCCTTCGAATACCAGCACCTTCTTCCGAAACCCTTGAACGGATATATTTCCTGGTTACAAATACACCGGCTTTTTTTCTACAAACCTTACAACCAGATCGGATTCTCTCGATTCTCTTCACCAGGGCAAGAGGGCAAGAAGACAAGAGGGCTAGAGAGAAGACTACTACAGGGATACTGGAAAGCCGTCAATCTTGCTTTACGATTTACAACCCTCCATATTGGTCTCACGTCTTTCATTCGTCTCACCTTTCTTTTTTCACTCCATTGGTTGCAGCTTGGTATAGGTATATGTGTATTCGCCAACTTCTTGGCTCTTCAACATCGACAATAATAAATCAATATAGGCACCCTTGAGCAGTGTGAAAGTGTGAATTATCCCTCGCGTATGTAGAGTGTATGTATAAGACCGTTAAAGAAAAGAATCGTTCGCACTTTTGACGCGAGCTGTCTAACGCGTCTGTAGTATGAAAGTCATAAGCCACTCGGAATATCGAGCGTCTCGTCAAATTGGCTCGGCTAATAAAAATTCGCTTTCTTTATACCACTGAGCTTTTATTTTCAACTTTCATTCGCCTGTATCAAACGAGTTAGAAATTTTTCTCATTATCTAGAAGGACGAGGTTTAAAGGAGCTTTACAAAACCCTTGGTGCGGTTTGCCGGAATCGGCTCCTGACTGGAGATTGGGAAGAATGATAACCCTTTCCGAGGAAGAAGGAATCCTTTAAGCTAGGTGGAAAAGACACAATCTATAAAGCTCAAGGGACAAAAGGGTTTGACGGTACCAACTCCCCAGTTGAAAACCAACCAAAGAATTTATACTGCATCAAAAATTAGTGATTTAAGATATGAAGCTGCTGATCCGTCAGAGAAATTTGTACGGTGCTGTCTGGATATGGATTAGATTGATTTGACATCAATGCCAAGCTTTGACAACGAACAGTGACAAGTGTTTTTACACTGAAATTTGCTCGTCGGTTTTCTATTTCGCCAACAGTTATTCCATGCAGTTTCGTTTGCAATCTTTCCAGATTTTTCATTCCTGTATATTTGCCGTTTGCTCAGTGGTCCGGTAAAAGCACAAGCTTTAATAAATCGCTTGACTACTCTGATTGAACCTTTGCCTACGCGAATGTAAATTGTATTTATTATTTTTCGGAAATTTTATCAAATCGCTCAGAGCTGCAGCCATTTTCAGTCAATGCCAAGCTGGTCCATGCTGATATTCGCCAACAGAACAAAAGGCGGAAGACATGTGCTTTGCCAAGATCGATCGTTCCAACAGACGTGATTAGTCAGCCTCGCATGTAAATTCACTCCTGCGGTATAACACGGTGTGTAAATATATTCCGATGGCTATATACCCACATCCGGAGTAATTTCGAGCTTGTAACTTCAGTTGTACTCATCAATCAATTGATCGAGAAGAAATTCCAATTGATTTGTTCAGTCAGAGATTCTTAGCTCGTATCACACTTCATGTCTGGAAAACTTGGCCGCCAAATGACTCATAAATATTCTATGCTTGCCTTTGGCTGACCCTACACTGACCAGTACCACTTCCCAACAAATCTTAGACGATGGTTGCCAATGATATTTTTCGGCGGAACGAAAGTTGACAGTATTTCATAGCTCAGTGAAATAACCGACTACACAGCTGAAGTAAATGACTATTGGAAAATTTATCTATAGACTATATCATGCACAGAAATTTAGCAAACGGTCGTTGCCAACGGGCACGTTTCTCAGACTGTTTCGCTTATTTTCTGAATAAAAACCAACATTGATATTATTTCACGTAACTGGAGTGGGTGTACTAATTGAATGGCAAAATGGGCATTCGGGCTTATTTTTCTTTGGTTGATTCTTTGGTCAAGAGCTTTCGAAAAACCTAATGAACATGTTTGAATGCTAGCCATGACTGTGTTCGATTATCGCAAATGACCATTGTGAAAAGTGACTCGCTAAGAATACTATTTTTATAGCTGAGATCGAGAGTACATTGAATATCAATTTGAAAAATCGACTCAAAATCTTATCAGACGAAATCAACAAGAGCTTGTAGTACATCCAGTTCCATGCATCAATGAACTTGACTCTTTCATGCCTTTGTTACTCGCGACTGAAAAGCTTGTTTAAGATTTGAGTGACACTATGTTATACTGTTCGATTGCAAATAGCGTTTGATTGAGCTTTGTTGGCTTGAGCACCTTCAGTATATATCGCATGGAACTGGGAAAGGGAATGGTCAAACGTAGACAGACCTTTGAATCTGCTGGTACGCCATGAAGCAGCACTACTACCTTGTGTATATATTTGGACAGGCATGTGCATTGCACACGTGAGCAAAACACGAGAGGCAATATCTCAGTCGGAAGTGATCTAACTATAGACACAACTGCATTGTTTTGGGATCGTTTATGCAAAATAACGTTCGGTGCACTTCTGGCCATTTTGTACTTTTGCCAGAAAATATAATGAACCATCACGTACATAGGCTTGTATAGATAAGTATGCAGTTTTCTGAGAGAATTTTACCTCGGAGTAAAATACCACATACCCCATATCCATTTTACATTACAATCATCGCGCATTTATCATATGTAACATTGGATGGTATCATTATAGAGCGGTATGTGTAATTAAGCTTCTGCGAGGAAGTAATTAGCCAAACAGTATGTGAATAATGGCGTGGGAGACTCTACACACGTGACGAAAATTCAAACGATATTTCGGATCACGTTTTGTTACAGTATATCCCATCCAATTATCTCCTCGGGGATGGGTTCTGCTCGAACCTTGTATTGATTTATCAACAGTGATAGGCGATGCTTCTATAGGCACGCTGTACCCGTAAGGATATTTAAACTAATTAATGGCATGATGCTCATTTCAATCAAATCAAAATATCTATCGGGGGACCACGTCAAAAGGTTATTTGTATTAGAGAACAAATTTGATCACTTTGCAATTATTGTTATTGCAAAAAATGTTGATGGTGGTTCAGAAAATCGATATCGAGGGACGTGAATCAGCGTGGAATTGGATGTGAAACGATATCTAGTGGTTTCTTGCATGTGTCGATAAACGAGTAAGTTCAAACCAAACTTCGTTCCGGTTTCTGGCATAAAGAGTTTGAAGAAGTCGGAGTTTTAGCGAACTTTTTTCTCCTCGGATAAACTTTCGCAGGAGAATTTCTCAAATCTGTTGTTACAACGCGTTGACCAATTTTTTAAGATTTAACTTTCCATTGTGTTTGGGGAGAGAACTCAGGCAGAAGTTATATCAGGTTATATATAAAGAAAAGACATTATCAAGAAAAGCTACAGTCATATACTTCAATGGACATCGAAGTTCGCAGATTCTTTTTCCACCATTTATACATTGAAAAGTTGATGCTTCGCCTCACTTCGCCTCACTTCGAACCATGATAAAAAATATGGACCATTAATTTCCGACACCTTTCTACGAATGGGGTTGCGCTACGACGAATTTTTCGCAACAAAAGAATTCCGTTTCTTATCGCACTATTATAGTCTTGCTCGATCTTTGCATATGAATAGGTATGCAATTTTCGGAATTCTCATACATTCAAACTCAGAGACTCAGATTTTTAGACACAGATATATATTACATAGGGATTTGCTGGGAAATATTACCCGGAGAGAATTTCGTAGAAAACTACACGATAGGTGAAACATAAAAATGTAAGAGCATAATCTTATATCGAGCGAGCGTGAAAGTGACGGTATCAAAAATACTTGGCTCTTCTCGTATTCTAAATACGTTTGGACCATCCTCGACAAAAGGACCAGATTTTATATTTTATATTTTAAAGTCTGCCGGAGTTATACCTAGTACGGATTTTACGATGGTCCAGCTTATCAAGAATAAAATCCGGCAGACGTGAGGCTGAGAATAGGTACGTGGGTCTGGACCAAACGAGATTGACCGTTCGAATTCAGAATTTAAATTTTCAATTTAACTTGAAACCTTCTAGTGTATGCCGAAACTTTACCGACCTTTTACCTACCCGAGTTGAACCGGAGAGTATAAAATGCATTTCTAAATTCGCTCCGCTACTCTCGAGACATCTCTTACCAACTGTGAACAGGGTGATGCGTCGATCGACTTGAAAATTGCAAGAAAGCTTCTAGCGAATTTGTAACTATAGAAATATGTGGACGTTGGGTCAAGACAAATTCAGGTTGATAGTATTCTTTATCTCGTAAAGTCTGACAGTGAAATCAAGATACGTCATCAAATTTATACTCAAAGCACGAATTGGCTCGAATGTTTTTCTGAACTACATGCTGTCTTCTGCTGTAATTGTATCATTTTCCATGAGCCTCATTACGATAATGACTGGAGGCAAAAAACGGTGTTTCCCCAGGGCGAAAAATTATTTTAGAGAGCTCCTCGTCCGCTGGTCATATTATTCATACACGTTGTATGAATATTCAGGCGAAAAGCAATTTCAATTCCAATGAGCTTGTATTATATATTTTGCAATATATAAATTATTTTCATCACGGAAAGTTTTCTGGACACGACAGCTGGTAAATTCTAACGTAAAATACTAGGCGAAAGGGATGTCTGTCGATCTTGAATTTTCTCTCTGAAAATTATTCGACGAAAATAGTTTCAGATTAAAAACAACAGTAATCTGAATATCCTACACAAATATTTCTTATAATTATACGAACTCTTCAGCTTAAGCCAACTTCCTGGGGGAATTCAACTGGGACCATGCCCAACGGACGTAAAAATCCCCTGAAAAAGGTGAAAATAAAAATAAAGAAGACCAACTCTGTCATTGCGCTTTGCTGTATGATGGACCAGTCTGGTCAGAATTAGGATTGCAATATTAAGTATTAAATTTCTGATGGAAGGGAATGCTACATCTGGTTGAATTGACTTGAAAATTTATTCTAAAGTATATTTTGCAGAACTACGATTGTAATTATGATAGTTTTTCTCGCTTTCAGACCTTGTCTAAGTCCTCTTTACTCCGAAGACAAATTAGTCGAGTAGATAATTCCAGTCTCTGTGACCGAGTGAATTCGCCTAGGTCGTAATATTCCGCAATTGCAAAAGATTTGCCTTATAAAATCAAGTGGGAAGAATATATTACCCGAAAAGCACGAAGAGAAAGAAATTCAGTGCTGGCTAAGTTCTGATTCATTCATTCATTCATTCATTCATTCATTCATATCTTCAGTTTGGCTTCTCATTAATCATTCAGCGTATAATATAAATCTACTTCCACTTTCGTAAGCCGAGTTTTCGAACTTTGAGACCGAATCTCATATTCTCATATCGTCGAGGCATTTTTGGAATCAGAGTTCCACGGCTTCCATCCGTCTAGTTAAACGAAAGCCATGATGTCGGTAGTTCAAACTAATTCAATATAATGGCATGCGTAAATCTCATCACCTCACGTAAACGAAGGTAATATAATTCCTCGACACCTGATAATCCCATAAAGTCCCTCTGCACTCTGCAAAGTTTCTCGGCGAACAACAAACTGTGAAGTGTTTCAACCTGGGGGTGCTCAACGCTTGGATATATCAGAGGCAGAGCTTTCTGTCCTCGTTAAATCTGCAATATCATAGAAGCTTTTCACTGACCGATGAAAATTATGGGTGATGAAAATTATTCGTCAGAACTAGGTCGAGCTCTCCGAGTTACAGCGTTTGCAGATCTTGGCTATAACGAATTGTGTATGTATAGGAATTTACGGGAGACGAGAAGTCGACGATGAAACAGACTCGCCCCTTTCGATAGCTTCGTGACTGCGAAAGGGGAACGAAAATTTAAGAATTCGATTTCTGATAAGCTTGACTTTCAAAAATTTGAGTTTTTACAATTTTGTATCCGAGCCACCCATTGCCCTAAAATCCGGGAAAGTTTTTATCGTTTTCCCGCGCGAGTATTGGAGTCTGAAATAAAGTGAAAAATCACAAACGAGGCGAGTGAATTTCACGGTCACTTTCGCTTGGTAATTCCCAAATGTACATACGGGGATATGGATACAATAGCCCCATCCGTATGCATGTATAATGGCATGTAAATGTTTGATAAATATTTTGTTATACTGACAAGGGGCTGTATATTACTGTAGATTCGTATGCCGGGGGGTTTGAAGCGTTAGTTTTTTATAAGTCGACTAAATTTCGTCTCAAAAAATTGGCGGGTTTGTGCCACAGAATATCATGACAGAATCTGTTCAGCAAAAAGTGACATTCGGACCACAATGGCTTTGATAAGAGTACGTCTCGGATAGAGTGAAGCAGCAATCCGGCGAGATCTCGCGCATACAAGTATATCCCACATTTGCCTAAGCTCAGCTTTTCTGTTTTTTAATCTACTTTTCGGTTTCTCGAATTATTCCGAAGTCTAGCTCGAAGCACTGAGCTTAGTCTCACGTCGGGGATGTGGGTTATTTTAATTTGTATTATACGAAAGGTGTAATAGATTCAAACATGTGTATCTATACTTTTTTCGAGCCTCAGACGACCCTCTTCAAACCTACGAAGTGAATAATAAATTGGAATCCGGGGGTGTAACCCTGGGTCTAAATTCTTTCCGAGATTTATCTCGGGCACGAAATACGATAAGTTATCTCCACCGGGCAGATAATTAACTCTTCGTATAAAGTGATATTTAATCTTTAATTATCTTGTCTAATTAAAAACTAATCAACTTTCTCATTCCCGCGGGTTGATGAAGGTGTAAGATATCATCTAAACAATATTGCTGAACGAATAAAGAGTCGAAATTCTCTATAGAGATTATGAATAATCCTGCAAGGATAATCTGGAATTATTCGATCAAATCTATGCGCTACGAATCCGTTCAGATGCTAATGCCCTATAACAACAAGCAATTCAATGCAAGTCCACGCTGCGATTACAAACATGAATCGATCAGTGGATTTCGTACGAGTGAATCGCATGCGAGCAATTTCTCATCCTGCCCTACGCAGTCAGTCTAGTATTTCGCAGTCACGAATTCACATCTGATATTTCGCGAATCAGAGAATGACTACGTGGTCCGAAAACAAAAATTGACGAAATAAAAATAAAAAAATCAATTTTCTTATCATCTCCTGGCAGTTGGAAAATTCAAGGAAAATTTGACTCAGCTTGTAAGTTCACAATACAATCTATCTCGGGTTTTAAAACGAGATTATGACTAGGGTTGATGTTCTCTTTGTCAAAAAATTAATGGTTTTTAAAATAATTCACGTTTTTTATGAATGAAAAATCTCCGGAACGGACTGACAAACAAAGTTTTTTTTAATTTGAACACGAAGTACGATACAACTTGCATTTGGTACCTTTACACGGTTTTTCGTGTGTTATTCTTGGACGTTCACAGCATTTAACTTTCAGCCTCGAAGCACCTGTATATTCCGTTGAAAAATACGAAAAATTTCCTCCTCCGGACTTACCTTTCCGCCTTTTATTCTGAACAAGTGCGTAGTTTCTAAGGAACACCAAAGTTCACGAAATCTCATTAAAATTTGTTTCACTTTTCGCAAACTCCGATACTTTACTTCTGCATGGTTATGATTATTCATCGTTATTCCTCGAGTTTTATTTACTGTTAACTTTTTCATAGACTATAACTGATTTTTCTATGACATGTTGTAGTTAAATAAAGATTATATTTATATAATCGAAACTTCGTTATTGCCAAGCAAATAAAAAAGTCCTTTCTTTCTTTCTTTCTTTAGTCACTGCGGTGAAGTGGCTCTGATACGATACCGGCATGTACTACGTATAACTACTTGACGTCAAGTCCGTCTTGAGAAAAAATCAATCATTAAAATTCGCTGTTTTTTATACAAGGGCGCTAACCTTTGCCAACGTTGCCTTCTACCTTGAGCATGACAATATCAAGTAGCAAATAATATCGGCAATATAACCGATGACTATTTCTGCAGATCTTTCATTAAAAAAAAAAAGAAAAAAAAAGCACGTACACGTACATCATAATCGATTTTCCCTAAATTGGAATGATTCAACGCCAATAGCCCATGATGTCATATACTATTATATTTCTTCCGAGCCAATTGAATACTGATAAAATTGTTCATGTGGGTGGTTAGCTATATCAGACCGGAAATGAAATTATGGAGCTTTCCTCGCTTCTGAATGGAGCTGGACAGTCGATCAAGACTGCAGATCACGTTATCGAAGGCCTGGAACAAATTTATATGGCACTCGCACGAACACCGGTTAAATAGCACCCAGTTTTCTATCACGTAATGCAATTTCTGAGCGGTAATAATTTTGCTTATTTTTTTATTTTCCCATAATATGGAGCTTCAGAATTCTTCGTTAATTACTTTCAGGTATGCTTATGCCGATGTTCTATATTATACACAGAAATTCTTCACGTCTACCTCGGGGCCGAATTTCTAAATGACGTTAAAAAAGTTCTTGAAGATTCATCGTGGTATTAAAACTGCCATATCGATGGTTCATTTCGATTAAAAACGAAAGTTATTTCACTAACGACATTTGGACAATTGAAAAGTAAATACTAATGCGAAAACCGGAAATCGGTGGTTTAAATTAGTCAGATGATGAGCCCCACAGGATTTAGTAGAACATATCAAGACTATGTTACCTAAGCAGAAACGCAAGCATGCTGTAAGATTCAGAAGATCGAAATAAAAGTTGGCTTTACCGCAACTAGAGGAACAGTTCAGTTCCCAACTCTCGTTGTTAGTAATAGAGTTGCAAAGCTATACTAGAAGCTTATATAAAAGGAATGAAATAAAAATGATGAGTCTGAGGCCTGTAGGCTGGTTTTTATAGACTTTTAGTTTACGAGAGTTGTTCGGATCGTTACTTTGCGTTGGCCTGTTCGGTGTTCCGAGTTAGATGAAACTGTCGTTTTTATTTTATAAATCGCGGTTGGTTTTACCGCGAAATTAACTTCATAGGTATACAAGTGTTTGCGTGTCATACGATCGATCAATTTATACGACTGAATAACCGTGGAATAACGTAACTTCAAAACGTGGCGAAAAAGTATGTCACACCCTCGTAGGTAGGGTACAGTTTTTATTTCGTGCAGTAAAAAAGTCCCAAGTTGAGCAGTAAAGTTTCGTGATCGTAGATCAATTTCAATTTCGGATTCCGGACGTTTTTCCTGGCCGAAACTGTACACGTGAAGTTGGAAGGGTAGAAACCACGAGAAATTGGGCCTAGAATATCTGAGATTTTGAGATTCCGAGAAGGTCCACAAGCCCCTAATCTCCATAGGGTCATGGGACGTCTTTAGGGATTTGAAGGCGCTCACAGCTTGTATAGGTAGTACTAAACGTTATAATCCTAGCAACACTTGCCTACGTGACGATAAATTGGTTTTCGGCGATAGACAATTATATCCATAGCTCGTGGTATGGTTTAGAAATTTCTTCATTTGCATAGTAATAAAGAAGCGCTGCAGCTTATTTTTCGTGTCTCAATCGATAACGTTTATTGCAAAGTGACTGAATTGATTCCTCAGTCTCCGACTGACGGACGATAGCTTCGTCTCGATTAGGAAAATCTGTATAATCCAATTCGTAGGTTCTAGGTAAACGGTCGCAGGGTAAAAGCGTGGAAGTTCAACCTACAGTCAGTCTACCGCAGTATCCTCTTTTATCGGCAAGGAAACCCAAGAAAGCTCGAAGGACAGCAAGCTGCAAGCTTTCGGAAGCTCTTCTGGTCATAGAAAGAACAAGTCGATGAGGTAGAACGCGTTTTCTCCGTCGAATGCCTAGCGCTCTTTCCCCGAAAAATTAATGACTTGCAACGGAAAACGAGCTTTTTCTCTCTCCGGTTGATAAAAAAGTCTACCCTGCTGCGATACCTGCCTGGATTATTTCGAATGGGTCAACTTCGTCGATAGTAGCTTTTTCGCTTATTTTCATTTTCGACACGTCCTATAAAGCTCCGTTCTAGACTTCGGAATTGATTAAGCTGCAGGAGGGTAGAAATCGGTAAATATAAGTAGACAGATCGATTTTACAGTTCCCAATCGAAGTCTAAACGAGATGAAAAAATTTGCAATTCTATTTTTTGAGCTCGGAGATAGTTGGTTTTCGAATTTACTGAACATTAGAATGTGCTTTACGTGACAAATTATTTTATTGATCGGTGAGACAAAATTCCATTTCACACGTCATCGGGTATCGATCGCATTGAAGTCGAATACGATTGTCGAAGATAATCAACTGGGAAATTGTCAGTGGTTAAAAAAATTGTGGGGATATCAAACCACGGAGCTTTAATTTTTGCAGTTATCGCTGAATCCGTTCTCGCGGGTCAATGGATCGCCGCAAAGTTTGCTTCTGCTTTATCAACTCACCAACTGCATGCTTAATCAACGTGTTGACTTCTCCGTTGTTAATATCGTGACCCGTTATGAAATTCCGCAAATTTTAACCGTGGTATTTGCACACGAGGGACTTAGTCACTCCGGAAAAAAAGAGAACCCTGGAGAATATATTCTGGGAAAATTATTTCCGTTCGGGGATGAAGAATATTTGCTAAACGGAATCCGTAGTTATATTAGAACCTAAATTTCGCCCATTCATACGCAATTCGAAAATTCCGGTGTCGCATCGTCTTTTCTTACGCACGCGATTCAATCTGACCGGAAAACGGATGAAAATTGAATTTTATTCCGGCGTATTTGAGAGTCGAGAAAAGGAGTTCTTGCGATGGAATATTTTCTACTTTAATATTATCAAATTGAAGTATTCTTCCGTTCTTTATGTCGATGCTTATCGTTAAAGAAGTAGCTCGGAATATGCGAGAGCACGTTGTGAACGGTGGAAATTAATTCATCGGACAGAGACGTGTAAAAACGGATTCATGAATTATTTCATACAAAAATAGCTGTATACCTATGTAATCAGGAATTAGCATGACGTACTTTTTCGCAAAATTTAATCAACCTCTACCGACGCGTCCATCGAGCCTCATTGGCGAAAGAGACATGCACGCGAGGTGTTGATTTTTTCGTCATTTTCTACCCGTTCGACGGTAACATTTCACCAAGGGTTGCCCACATATATTCCTACGTACATCATGCATATTGGCAAATGGCCAGATCCTTTATGATGCATCCGATAGTGTGGTGAAATGCCTTCGCTGCAGCACTTGCAGTTTCTGATCCATTTTCCAATTTTAAATATTTTTTCTTTTTTCCTTTCATTTATCATACCTATACGCATACATCCCGGTGGAAAAATGAGACTGGAAACTTTTATTCATACTGAATATTCCGAGAATTGTATAGAGTGACGGAAAAATATTTTTTCACCCCAACATTGTGATAAAAAATTATTAATCTACGCCCTGTGCTAAGAATTGAAGATGAATTTTAGGGATCCAAATCTCGAAAAAAATAATTCGAGAATGGCAATTGAAATTCAAAATATTTTACTATGGAATTATATATAGAATATATCTATTATAGTTCGACGGAGTATTTTTATCTATCGTTTTTCTACCGGGTTTCGAAAATAGAACGCATTAGGAACAGATCGGTTATGAAGACGTCAGACTGTGGTCTCGGGTTCTTGTTTGGCTACCAAACTCCTTCGAGTCAACAGTAATTACTCGTTGTCTTTTTTTTTTTTTTTTTTTGTCACCGTTAGAAACCATTTTCATTTGTACATCCGGAACAAATGAGACTCATCGGGCGCGGCGTCGGCGTCGCGTCGTTTTGCGTCTCAATTCTGTTGACACAAGGCGTGAGTCTGAAAGGAATTTAACGCTGCCATAATTATCACTTGTTCTTTATTCTTTCGGTGTAAGTATTGCTGTAAGTACCTTGTTTCACTTGTCATACAATTATCGTCTTTCATACACTCCCGGACATCTCATACCCATCCAGAAGCAGACCTAGGAACTTTTTATCTCAAGGTGATCATATCAATTGAACTCTATGATTGATCCAAAGTAATGCTCATCAATTAACAAGTCATGATATTCTCATCACGAATTACGTTAGATAACGATTCGTAATAATGTACATACCTAGAGTCGTCTTCCATTTAACAAACACTCGATAATTCGTTTAGGACAACGAGCCAGTCGAAATTTTGAGTCAGCTATGGAAAATTCATTTTGAGAACATCGCGTTCGATGACTACATCGAATCCGTTGTCAAATCCAATGCCATAAAGCTCTGTCTTTGTCATAGCTACGTCTTACCTAATAGTTATACTCGATCAAGATAGCATCGCCGTGTTCGATTCATCATTGATAAGGTGTCAAAGAATGATACTAGCACGAGTAGGTAACATTAGTTTAATCGAGGAATAAGGTATAGTCTATTCTGAGTACGTGACCAAATATTCGAGTCTAGCAGAATCGTGGGTACTATTCTCTCTGATATTCGGGTCTGTATAGAACCACAGCAACAAGTCGTGGTTCAAGCTCAAGTTTGAACGATAAGTCACGTCTTGGCGACATGCAAATTCATTTTGATCTTGCACCCAGACTTGGTTTGTTACAGTGCCAAGTACTCCACACCGTTTCAATATCTAAGCTTCTCGTATTTCTGTCAAATACATATGATAGTATACAGAATACACGGTAGACTCGATAGAACCGGTTGAGTTTCATGAAAGGAGTATCTGACGAAAATCGAATTGCCAAGAAGAACATTGCTAATTGGAAGAAATGTAACTTTGACGAGTATGTTGTATTATTCCGCTTATATCCATGAGGTAACCGTTTTGAAATGAACATTGCTGCTCTTTGAACTGCAGCAATGATAATAGCCTGAGTTTTCATATGAAAGGGGACACCGGGTACATATGTGTGGTACGTACGGACAAAGGAGTCGAGAATATATATGCCTGTATAAATACTTGGTCACGTGTAGTGGACGTCCTTTATTTCGGAAGACAAGAGCCATTCTAATTGGTTAATTGAAATTGACGTATAATTAGGATGAGTTGTACGTTTCCGTACGTCGAATATGTATATGTGCATGACAAATACACTACTTCGGTGAACTCAAAGTACTGCGTTCGATCACGTGAAATTTACTCGACGACAAGATCCTGCATTTCGGATATAATTTTATCAAACGGTTTTGTCGAGATTAATTAACAATCAAACCGTCGAATTTCGAGTCTAAGCTAAACGAAGGTAACGAATTACTAACGACACGTTAATTTTTCTTCTACGATTACTGTATTTCGAATTTTTCAAAGATCGTACGAATCAGTTCTGCTCAGATTTTCAATCTCAATCTATCATATTCTACGTATAAATTTGAGTTGGACAAAAAATGAAGTTTGTGGCTAGCATTGCCAGGAAATTTTTATCCTTTCGTCCATTTAGGTAAAACTCCTTTCAACTATAATAGCCACTAACTCTAGTCACACTCTAGTTTATTGTTAGGTTAAACTGTAAACTATTACCTGACACGCTTTGGCATTGTTCTTCAGAAACATTAACTCACGGAGTCTAGTAAAGCTACTCTATTCTACTTTGTTCTGTTCTATACGTTTGCCCTTCTTCTTGTCGTTAACCAAGTACTAGAACACGAAACCGTCCGATGGTCAACCACGTTTTATAAACCGCTAACGAGCGCAATGTACGGTACATACTGAGCATTGTTTCAAATTTAGAATTCCTAGCCCGATCCAAACCCATTAGCCAACGGTGTTCTATTTTTCTCAGCTTCTTCTGCTCCTGTTTTCACAGTCCCTTTTATCCAGCTCTTTTTTTTCTTCTCGTATCCTTTTATCCGCACGAGATAAGCGGCTGGGAAAATTTCTTGGATCTTTTTCATAGAATTTCTCGATCTTGGGATTCCATGTCGGCTCCAGGTTCCCATCGGAGGTTCCGCATTGGCCTTTCGCGTGGTTTAGTTCCCTAGAAATCGATTTCCCACGACACTACTTTTTCTACTGACATCTGAAAATTCCTACACTATTTCTAGCCACCCCGGTCGACGTCCTTAGGGACTAGGATTAACTCTTCTTGCGGTTGCATAATTTTCCCGTAGAAACTTCGGTCGCGGTTTCCTCTTTTCCCTTTTTTTTTTTTTTTCTTCTTTTTAAAGCGAATGCAGCAGGAACGATCATCACGGCATTAGCAGGTATAAATCCCATCGTAATTTCAGCCGCTTAGATTAAACAAAGTTTAAGACGAAGTTTAGTTCAGGTTTGAGTTGTACTTTCTCACAACTTCGTCAGTGCCTCCGGTGAACGTGTGTCATGCCAAGAAAACGCTCGGGTCCTGTGAAACTCGATGTACGAATAATTCACACGATTATTTTGTTACTAATTTTAATTGAAGTGATAGAAACTGTTTGTCAAAATAGTTTCTACATTTTTTCCTTTGAAAGTAGCGTCGAAAAACTCACAATCAACGCTTGTATGTATTCTTTTATGTTTCCAGATGTGCAGTAGGTCGGTGAAAAGGTGTTAAAATTCATTAAAGGCATGTCAAACAGCGGCCAAACAGAATCGCCCAGCTGACATAGAAGTGGTGAGTTGTTTTAACGCCTCTAAATTTTTCATTTTTATTTCCACTTACTGCCAGGTCTTTCACTGCACAAATTACCGCCAGATTTTTCTACTCTTAACTTAACGAGAAACGTCATTTCGACTGATTAAGAAACCCTTGACTTGTAGCTACAACGTGTTTTATCCTTTCTGTGGAAAATCTCTCTTTGCCAATAAGATATGAAGACAATAAAATTTTCGGATCTAAATCTGCCAATATCAAATGCAGTGTCAGAATATTCGCAAAGTTCAATTTTTGCAATTTTATTAACTCGAGCTATCCCATGGTGCGAATATAATTCTGATTCAATGAATAATCAGAGTAGAAACGGCTGCAAATCGTCTGAACAATTTTCAACTAAGAATGGAACAATTATAAATACGGCTCATTAAAGGCGGAACGAACGAAACGTTGGAAAATTTTTTCTGCGAGATACCGCGAATGCTTGATATAGAATGTCGATGTTATCGAACAATTACCTTCTCCCGCTCCAACACGATCAAAGTTTCAAATCGCAAACCGACAGGCAACCGACAGAACTGTTGCTAATTACGTTCAGTTTTTTGCTTCTATCGGTTAATTTTTGTTCCTCGATTTCTGAAACGATCCGAAACTTAGTAGTGGGTGCAGGCTGATAGTAGAGGTTAATTACCTTTTCAACATTTCTGACTAGCGGCTTCATAAATCTCTCTAATCGCACGCTAATCGAATGATTAGACCAGGTACGGTGAAAAGTGTTGGTAGAGGTTTATCGGAGATACTAATTTACGGAAAGAAGCCAAAGTCTACGGATATAAAGTTCCCCGTGATAATCAATCAATTATCAAAGTATATTAGTCACTTCACTTTCGAACAAAGATTTCTATACAAGCCAGTAAACTCTTCAGACTTTCCATAACCTTTTCAGGCTCTGTACTATACGAAATGCATATACCATTTCATATTTTCAACAGCCCTAACTTTCGTTCATAAAAGTAAGGCTTTGTTGCAAAAAAGCTCTGCGAATGCAAGAAAAATTATCGTATTCGTTCGCTCGTTATCTCTGGTTCTACGTATCATACGCAGCTTCGCTTCTGGCTCTCATCTCAAACCACTTGGAGCCTCTCAGCCTCTATACTCTTGGCATCGTATCTAGTGTGATCATTTATGCATGTGTTTGCTATAGCGATTAATTGAGCCGGGTTGGAGGAATTGTTCGGTCGATCAGGATTACCGCAAACATCCCCGAGCCGGATTCTCGATCGTTAGAATACGACAGATAGATACTAGATCAATCAAAGACCTCGCGAGTATCCTGTCAGCTTGTGCTTTTTCAATTTCCGTCGCGTTCGGGCGAGAAAAGGAATCGTCTGATTACGTAGAAAAATTTTGACAGCGAACTTTTACTGAGATTTGTCTGACTCGTTTTAGCCTCCGAAAGCTAAAAAGCGGATTGACCGTCGGTCTCATGCGGCATAACTGTTTTTCTTATCAAGGGGTAGATGAAGGTTTACCATCTACTTAATATTGAGATTTATTCATAGTTTATTTACGAGTTATAATAAAATAATATATAGATATGCGTGTGTGATCGTGTCCAGTGATAATGACGTCTGAGACGTCGTCGGCGGCCGACAGTCCAGCACTGCTCCACCGGCCGCTGTTGACGTCATCGACCGGATACAGATCCACAAATCTCCGTCAGACGTCCGAGTCCTGCACCCCGACCTCAACCCTCGCCCAGTCACCCCCGAACAGCACGCCCAGCGTCCGATTTCATACACTCGAGATGGACCACAAAGCACCCCGGTAAGTGTACCAACATATGATTAAATAGATCTTCGTTGATATTTAATATGCCGGTTTTTGAACCCGGTGCGAATTAACCGACGACTGAGTATATTCGGTATAATTTATAAGACGGATAACAATAAGGTGGTGTAAGATAGTCCTTTGTCCAATTTTCCCCGCTTCGGAGTGTCTGGCGCACGAAGTTTAGAATCGGCAAAGTTTCGGAAGGGAGGAAATCCTCGTGGACGAAGCTGGAGAATAACTTTTTTTCATTTTCTCTCGCTTTGCGTCGCTCCAAATTTTTGGAATACCTAACTTCCTCGCAGTTTCATTTAATTCGCCAAGATTCTACGAGAAACAATTATCGTCGATCTAAATCATACGTAACGAAAATTTGACCAAATTTCTGCTTTTTTTTTTCTCGTCCTATCGAATCGCCGTGAATTTATTATAAGGGCAGTTTTCGTCTCAGAAGTCACGGAACCCAGTCCCCATATGAATCCCAAATAAAAGACGACATCGAATACTTCAGCGTCAGAAAGTTCGGAGATCGTGACCGATGAATTCGGTCCAACATTGGTCACCCAATTCTGACCTTTCGGTAACGCGAACGGGACAAAACGTATAGATAAATGGAAACACTGATGCATGCGAACTGGATATATATTCTCGCCGGTACCGTAAGATCCGATGAAAAATATATTCCTTCGGATTTAAATGTGACTTTTTTGAAATCGTTGAATTGCTTCAAAAAGATTCGAAACATTGAATCGAAATTTTTTGGTGATCGATGCCCCTTGACGTTCTGTCGAATGAAACCATTGTCATTATATTGGTTTAAACAATTTCCTAAAACTGACCGATTTTTTATTTAAAAAAAGTCGATCGATCGGGAAAATCTTGCGATGATTTGCGAAGTGTTCCACCTCGAATTCCAAATGGCTTTTCATTAATTTCCGTGACCTAATACGGTGTCTGGAATTCGCTGATTCGAGTAAGTAAGATTTCTACCCCGGAGAAACGTGAATTATTAAGCTAATCCCTGATGACGATTAAATAGCGAAAATTGATGAGCTTTTGCGTTGATTTTGAATAGTCGAAAATAGAGTACTCGGTCGTCTTATGTTCATCGTATGACGCCCAATTTTAGAAGTAGTTTTAATAATTGTAAGAGTGAAGGTGGAAATGAACTGTTGACGAGTGTTGTTGAAAAAAAAAGCAAAAAAAAAAAACGAAAACACTTACATTCATAAAAAATGAGTAAAACTCGATCCGCTTTAACCCTGCGTAATGCCCATGTGCAGTTTGTTATGTTTCTATTCTTTTTGTGTCCTGTTTGTTGATTTTTTTTTTGTTTTTGTTTGTTTTTGTTCAAATTTTGTCGGACATATACGAGAGAGCTTAATTACTTATGTATATTGCAATTACGTTTCGTTTCCCCTGTTTGCAAAATAAAAATTTGTTCGCGTGACGAGCATAAAGGGTGGCCCGTACGCAGAAATGAAGTTGGTTGATGAGTGGAACGAATAAAAGAAAAAAAAAAAAAAAGGAAAAATGAGGAAAAAAATATAGAGGAACTGAAACAACGTAGTACATTAGTCTAATTGATTACATTTCACGATTTATCTGATAACTCATGAATCCAGGAAATATTCTTATTGATGGCACTGCTCGTTTCCTCGCGGGAACTATTCCTATACTTGGAGAGAGAAAAAAAGAGAAAATATTGACTAAACTTTCGTAACTCTTCCGATATACGGACAAAAAATTGATCAATTATTCTATGATATATTGCATACAAATATATATATATATATATAATCACGAAGAAACTTGCCAAATTGTATTAAATTAACAAGTTTAGATTTACACACACTCGTACGTATGTGGGCAAAGCGTTCATCGATAATTGACAAGTGGTTTCCAGTGCCATTTAATCCACTACAGGCTAAAGCTCTTGGTTTGATTAAGCAAACGACGTGCCTGAGACCCTTCGGATCTTGAAAAGTCACTTGATGTGAATACGCGATCAGCATAATACTCGGTGCACAATAAGAGACTCGTAGATAACGAATAAATGTTATTAAAAAATGGATATTTTGAATACATCTGCTTCGATTGATTTTTATAATTAGTATATAATTATCTCGGTATTATTCTTTCCTTAAAATGGCCTGGAGCTGGTAAATTCTCAACTAAAGCAACAGGAGTGCGGAAACGAGGAGGACAGACATAAATCGTGGTAAATTCTAGTGGCGAAAATCTATTTGCAATCAACGTTTGTTGTTCAATAGAATCTCTTAAGTAGCGAATGATGAATCAGCGCAACATATGTGGGGCTCTACAATATTGCGGAACAACTACATGATGTAATCTCACAATCTCTTGAATATTCATATATCTGCAGGGGTGAATGTGTGAGCAAAAACTCCCACGATACTTGGCTCCGGAAATTTTTTTCATAGATGTTACAGCAAGTTTACTCATCCTATTTAATTGCTAATTTTAGTTACGAATCCGCGCAACAGGGGAACTCCTTCATTAAACTACAAACCGGAAAATTATAGGCGTAGATATCGTGTGAGAATTTTTATTTCGTATCAAATCAATACCGCGAAGAGTTATGCCTAGCTCAGTTCATAGGGGCTGTCAAATGCATAAGTATCATCGATTCACATACTTTCTCGGATTTCTGATCGAAAATTGAATGTGAATTGATCACTTTCTGATCAAATCCTCGAGGATTTTAACCCAAGATAATCTCGTATGTACGTGTGCGAAGACAGCCTCCGGAGTCCGGACCGTATAAAGGAAAATTCCTATTTGATGTCGTCATTTCCTATACTTTCACAGTGTGCTGACGAGGATTCCGCTCCTATCCTGACGGATATGATAAGCTAGCTTCGCGTTTGGCATTGAAGACTTGATCAGATGATCTCACCGGTAGCTATTTCCTGATAATTTATAAAAATGTTCAATATTTATCGTCAAATATCGTGGTGTACCTCAAGTCACAAAAGTATAATATTTACTCAGCCATCGGACTAACATCGGCAAGAGAATCTCTCAAGTCGATGGAACCAAAAATTTCAATAGATTTACTGAAACGATTGATTAGGTATTCTATAATGTCATCAGTCTAATCGCACTCGTGGAATTTTTAACTGGAGAATAGTCCGTATTTGATTTTTATGTAACGTTCGAATTTTATTATCTTGGTAATCGGCGGATATTTTGCGATACGGTTTCGATATCGTTCGCGATATTTTTTATACAATGCCGGCACCTACACGCCAGTAGGTATGTATCCCTAAAACCCTTACTTGATAAGGTATTTCCACTTCCCACCATAAGCTATGATATATATCCTTGCAAAAGGGACGACCTTTCAGGTGGCTTTTAGAAGGATGAGGTAGGAATGACGACTTTATCGCCTGAGATGGGGATTCGGAAAAAAAAAAATAGATAGCGAAAAAGGGCAATGGCGAAGGTGTGTACCTCAAACGTGTCGAGTGTAAAATGCAGACAAAGCCATATATTCACCTTTGGACCGAGACCCAGACTCACAATCAGATTTAGACCGAGGGTCGGGCTCAGGAAAAAAGAAATTTTTTAGATTCAAGAGTGCAAAAGCTGCCACCAAAATTTTCAGACTACCTAAGCTACTCCGAAACGGTATTGCTTTTCCCCAATACGTTCTTCTTGAATGTTTAATACGAGTACAACCTCCTCTGAATTATAGGATCCCGAATATTCACACTATTCTGGCGATACGATGCAGATTGGTATTTCTCTATGAGAAATTCATGGGAAATCCTTCGCTGGTAAAGAAAAAATACCCCATCATTTTCACGTTAGCAGTACGGTCTACCGAGCATGCCGAATAATTAGTTCAATAAATATTGGGCAAAAGAAAAGCAAAATTATTCACCAAAATGAATGTCTCGAAACTTTAACAGAGAAATATGGTACTTTGTGAGAGGCAAGGTGTTTAATTGACCGTCTAACCATTTAACAGTAAAAATGTCATTGTTAATTAACTACGAGGATTTTCTTGTTATGCAGTCGTGGATTCTTTTTCCCATGTATCTTCTCTCGGGAAGTTCGAAGTTGCTATTTGTATCCTTCGTCCGAATGTATTCGTCCGTTTTAATACTGGCTTTTGCTCAAGCATCTCTCTCAATCTTAGCTTTTTTTCGGCTTGTCTCCTTCGGTGTACATACTTTTTCTTTATTATACTAGCTGCTACTAGAGCCTTCAGAAAATGAGTTCGAGGCTAGTTCGGAACCCTTGGTTCCCTCGGGGATTCCATAATTTGTTAGATACTTCCTGTGTTTCACATACGCTTAGGGATTCTCTGCTGATGGATTTAAAATGACTAACATTCCACGACTACCTCTGCAGCTCGGGATCGGTTCCATATTGCCATCTCCGTGACAAGTTATATTTTCTTATTTTTCTCCACGCGATTTAGAAAGAGCACTCTGGAACCTGACCCAATGATACATCAGAGAGTAAAGCTGCACTTTGAAAAATGAAATAGACGGGAAATTGAAAAGATAACCGAACTCTATGAAATATGAATTTAATTCTGACGTTGACTTCTTGGCAAGTGGAAATGAGATCATTATTGCTGTATAGAATGATTTTTTGGACAGTCATGACAATCTCAGGATATAGGAAAAGTATCGTGGGCTGTAACCATACGTATATGTATGTATGTGAAATGAAAAAAGGTAATCAAGGAGCTGCTGAGTGGAAGCATTTGCCTGCGACCATCTCAGTGAAATTAGAAAATCCTCCGAGACCAGGTTGGGCTTGGAACATGAATTGAAGCCCACTACGTCCACTGGGTCCAATCGGAGATTCGGTTTTCTTGAAGCCAATTTCAAGAAGGATCAGAATAATCGATATCCTACTTCTCGCCTCTTGTCTCTCTTCGCCTGGTTACCCAATATCCATATCAACTGTTCCGTGCCACCCTTAGGACCTCGCAAAATTTATTAAACGTTCGTAGTATCCCTGGTCGTACAGAAGGAAGAAATTAATCAATGAATCCACAACTTTCACACATGTTCGATCCATTCTTTCCGCACACGTAGAAAAGGGAAGGCTATGTTTCATTGCCTGACAATATTCGGTGGGTTGAACTCCTTTTTGCTTCCCAGCGATATCCTGAGAGCTTTCGATACGCCGGGGCAACACTTGGCGAAAAAATATACGTAGCTCGCAATGAATCACCGCGTATAAGGGTAAATCTGTCAATTCTAATTTTCCTGAGAAGGTTCTGCGCAGGACAAGCTTCAGTTGCAATTGTGGAAACCAATAAGTGGCTTTACGACATATACCCTCCAAATTAACCGAAACCTGCTTAATGACGTCCCACCTCTTTACCGCGGATCACGAAAGCATAGTAAAGCACAAAAGTAACATGAGATTAGTAAGAATGATTTAATCAGTTCCAGGTAGCGAGCCTGAATTGCCTACCTACGTGTCCAGAACGATCCTTGTTTTACGGAGGTCACCCGTCAACATAATTGGGTCAAACCAGATAAATCAAAGTTAGGAAAAAGAGCCTGAAAATTAAAGAAATTTGAAACGAAATTTATTCGTTCGAACAGTAATAGCCCGCGACTCACAACTCTACAAGTCTTTAAACCAACCCTTGATAGACCGTCGGTGTGTCTTTGGTATGAATCCTAGAATCGGTTGATTCAGGACCATTGACAAGCTCTGTTTCATTTATAACATACACAAGTTGCAGCAACTTTGGAAGTAGAAGCTCACAATCAGAATTCGAGTGAACAAAGCCCACCCCGAAATAACTAGTTCGAATAACAGGCTCTTGAAATGTAGTTGGTTCCCTTCAGCAGCGAATCGCTCATATCGTACTGAATTTTTATAATTCGAAAGTTTTTCAAGTTTTCGATAAGCTCTCGAACGTTTTACATTTCATTGAGTTATACTGGTATCGTTGTTCTTATTGATTTTACGATATGCAAACAAATCGGACTCACTATCCGATATCATATTCCGTAGAAAAAGAAAAATTCTTTATTTATGTTAAATACATACATACCGGGGTGACTCTATGACATGTGGAATCGATTGCAGCGTGTCAAGGTTCACGCTGGCTCGATGTCCGTGTCATCGATTGATGGAATGTTTGCATCTATCGCACTAGAAAAAAAACATTTCAAGTTCGCTTTACGATTGATACTCCTCTGATTCTATTCTGTTAATCCAGATTTTCGTAGATTCGATTCACGTTGTAACGCGATTCTTAAATGAATAATTTTGAATTCGTTGATTAATATATCAGAATAATTTCAATCTACAAATTTAGACTTCCTGGAGATTACTCGATTGTCGAAGTGAATCTATTACCGATGAAAAAAAAAATGGAAACAAAAAAAATAGAGCAATTATGAATAATGATTTATTTCACGCCTGTGGAGTAATCCCAGCCGCGCCGTGTATACTGTGATATTAATTTCCTTGCATTTGGAAAACGGAGATGAATGTTGCTGTGAGATGAATTTTGGGTGAGGTTCAAGGCGTGAAACATTTCACCGGGTTCAACAGGCAAGAGGATTCATGAAGGGTGGTTAAGCAGGAAGGCACTGAACAGCTTTCTCACCCCTGGATCAAAGGGCATGAGGGATATCTTTGCTCCAGCTTGAAAGTGAGCGTTGAGTATGAGCTTAAAGGCTCAAAATACCCCGCTCGAAAAAATATACTGCAGTGGATTTTGGGGTACATTTAATAAAGTAAAATTTGAAAATTTAAATAACAGATAATATGTGCGAAAAACAGACGAAATATTGACGAATTTCAAAGTGACACGAGCGTTAAGTGAATGTTGGCTCAGAGGGAGAGAAGAAAATTAGCCGGAAAATAAAAAAAACTTATTTAATTAGCGTATAATTACGCGAAATTTCACCGACACCAATTAACGTTTCTGGATCAGGGGGTAGTCTCTTGACAGTATAGCCAGTCTACTGGAAATCCGAAAATAAATTCAGGGAATTTTGGAGATCTCAGAAAAATTTGGAAACATAGAAAAATATTCTGTGCTTAAATTTATCTTTTGGATAATGAGGAAGCTTTTTCCACGTTCGAAAAAGACATTGGACTCAATTTTTGAGTCCTGTTTTATCGCTAGTTACGACTTACGACCCTTCTAAAATCGGAAAACTTAATTAGCTGTCGATTATGTATTTCACCCCGCTGAGCGGTGCCGGGGAATTAAATCAGTACCTACAATTCGAAATTAGGGTCATAGCATTTCTTGTTTGTCGGAATAGACAAGACGACGTATCGTCGTGCGATTCGAAACTTTCTTTTCCCTGGCGTTAAAGTTATCGCGATATTTTCACCCTGTTTTCGTCCAACTTTTTCTTCTACCCCTATAACCGAAACTTTTATGTCATAGAAACGTTCTTGTTTACATGAAAAATATAGTTCTTGCCAATCAATCGCGATATTTGAACTTGCGGTAATTAATAAATGATAACCATTACACAAACTTCTGTATTCTTTATTTCTGAGGCTCCGTCGTATCGGATCGAACAGTTTTCTTCGCGGTTTTCTCCGCTCGATTTAATTGCAGCACCCTGAGTTCAAGATTCGCGAATTCACACGAGACGAAAAGCTATTTTCATGGCGCCTTCGAGTGGTTCGAGACATTTCACATGTCGGGTAAGAGTCCGTTCTCCTTTAAGATGGTCTCATTCAAGACGTCTTTTATCTCTTGTTCTTCTCGGCTAGGTTCAGAAAACGAAAAAAAAAAAAAAGAAAACCAGGACTAGACCCATCTTCAGAAGGCTTATTTATCGCGCATTATTATAATCAGTTAAGGTATAATGGAGGAAGGAAACTCGTTTGCCTCGGGAAGTTTTTTCAAGAAAGTTTAGAAACAGGGAGAAGGATAAAGGCGCAAGCTCATGCTGCCTTTATCTACTTCCAGATACCATTATCGTACGACATATCTACACACGTAATGAAATACACATATTAATAATTTTTCTAATCAATTTCAAACATGAAAGATTAGATATCGGTTAAAAAATGAAGGGAATACATCTGTACAGAAAATACCCCAACGTCGAAACCCGCTGTTTGCAGTTTTAACACGATTCTCAGCAACACAAAATTTTGTGGCCCAAACCCTCTCGAACTTTCGCCGTTATTTCTTATCACTAAGCAATCGTATTCACCATTTCGGAACATTGTTTTCGATCACGTTTTACATTGAGCTTGCAACCGAATAGGGTCATGGTTTCGTCTTTTCCCTCGTTTGTTATTCATGTTGAAAGAAAATTTCGAAGAACTACAGGATCACACTCGAGACGGGGACAGACTTTTTCCGATACACGTTACATACGGTGCAGACAGATCTATGGAAGCGAATTTACCCTCAAAATAAAATATAGCCAAAATGGAACTGTTGAATGGATAGCTGTGGGGGAAAACAGACTTAAATTTCATATATACAGTCGAAAGACAGTAGTAAATGCAACGATAACTTCCTGTCGTGAATGAGGGGTATTTGATCGAACCATAGATAACTGTTCTTGGGTTATTGGTCTCGTCGAGACTAGCTCGCCTTTATGTTACATTGTTCATTTACGTCTTTGGTTTTACGCTCCCCTTCGATATCCTGCTCGAAGATCCGAGACCCTCGTAAATCGTTCCATAGAACATGAAGTGAGCAGTCATTTTTGGTAACCATAAATTTTCCGCTCTATAAAGTCTTTATTATCTGATAATATTAGGCAACGAAAACATATTGATTAACAGTAGACAACGCGATTAATACGCGCACTACGATATGTCGACCTAATTTTTCTTACGAAGATAAACTAACTCGAAATTTTCAATTAATTCTGGAATTGAAAGAAAAAATAAAAAATAAAAAATGCATTCAAATTTCAACTGAAATTTACTACATCCTCCATAATTTTCGTTGGGTACGACGGCTAATTATTTGGTATGTCTTAAAATCCAATCGGGATTGTCTAACGATGAGCAAGCAGCGCGTGCTTATCTTAAGCTACGAAGGATTAGGCAGACTTGATGAGGCGATCCTCTTACGTGACACTATCAGTTCTGCTCTACGGTATTCTCAATTAGGTAACCGTGCCTAATAATTGCTAGTATAACAGCTCTCAGCATTAGGACCCTCCAAAGTACGGTTTTCCTGTTATACGGGCATCTTTGTAACCGTTTCGAGTAGTTTAATCCAGATCGTGTCTGCCAGGCGAGGAACATGATTCCATATTAAAATCCATCTGTCGTCGTAGAGCTACGACTTCAAGCTTTAAATCGTAGAGCTTTTTAGAAAACTCATCAAGACAGAAATCGGTCTGAAAATAAAGCTGAACCTCGTCTGAAATGTTGCAGAATGAAATCAAGAATCTATCTCGAACCCAAATCCCGGTAAATCCTTCGAAAATATCCTAGACACGGTTCGAACCTCGGGTCGTTCGCTTCAGCCATTGAACCCTGTTGAAGATAACGCAGAAAATCATCTAGACGAAGATGAAATCGAAGGAAAAATCTGTATTCGATATAAAAAAGAATTTCGCGAGGGCTATTGCCTACTGAAAAGTCATAGCGATGATTCGGCGCTCCAAGCTCTGTTCAAAAAAATGTAAAATTCTTTTTAAAGAATCCCGAAAATGCTCTCGCTTTGATGACTCATGAATCATGACTTTCACATGCCTGATTACACTTCAAAGGATCAGTGAACTGCTGTGATAAGACTGGGTGATTAAAAATTCTTTCAGAACCGACTGCTCCTTCAAAACTCCCCTTTTAAAATCCCTCATATCCCCCTTAATCCCTCGGTATAAACCCTTTTCATAATATCATTTACACGGGTGTGAGGTCGAAGAAGGCTAGGAAACACTGGTTGAATAGTGTTCAAATCTAACTATATACACATATAGTTTATTATTCACACCCAGTGTACATCGGGATGGTTTGCCAAATGCCTCAGGGACACCGCGACGTCTCGTATCTCATAACGTTTCTCACCCATTTTTTTTTTCTTTTTTAAACGTGGTAAACGTGGGACGTACGACGATCAGCGACGAATGACGAACGACGAAAGCTCGCGCCGCGTCTCGGCGCCGTCAGTGCGCGTGGCCGACCAAGGCATACGAAAGGTTGACTGTTCTACTGCGTCCCGAGTCTGACTCCAGCGTTCTAAACCGTCAGCCACATGCTCGCGAGCGCTCTCTTATCGCAACCGGCCCTTTATACCTCGTGCTTTTCTTTATCTGACAGCTTACAGTGATACGGACTACCTGCGGTACCTGTACTGTGATTTTTAGAGTGTCCGCGATACGGTGAAGTGTCTTCGGTCTTACAATTAGAGTTGGTGACACTTTCGAATATACGAAATTAAGTTTTCAGTGAGAGTTGACACCGATTGACTATCCGAAAGCTCCTCTTTCTTCGGTTATTCTTTTTTTTTTTGATTTTTTTTTTGTCGCTTTTAGAAATTTGTATGTTATTTTTTTATTAACGAGAGCTTTGATCGTTGGACAAAGTGTTGTACAGGTAGATTTGTAGTACAAATTAGTGAACTTTGACGACTCTAGAAAGCTCGTCGTGGAGCCCAACGTTACTTACATAAGTTTCAAACTTATACCTATCCCACCGCGACGTTTAAAACGTTACTGTTACGACAGGTGGACACGTCAACGACGGGAGTTATACTGGTCTTTGCTAAATAAATGTCGAATATATGCTCGTGCCACATACCTATTCGAGCTTTCGTTGTACGCGATGATGTGCTTTAAACTCCGTAAAATCGAGTTGATACTCCATCATTATGATTTAGTATCGTTAATTAACTCGGACAATAATCGTATGTGAAAACTGGATGTCATATTGATAAATGAAATTATTATCAGTCGGAACAGGGCGACCATGTTCAGTAAGAAATTCGCGATCCATATATATATGTATACATAAGTTTGAAATTAGTTCGCTCGATCGAAACAGTTCTGTAATTCGTTCTTTCGCAAAATAAGGTGAATTTCCATGAAAGTAGGTAAAGCCCGTTGATGTATAACGGGATATATATGTATATTTATATATATATTCGCGTTGAAAGCCCTGCCGAAATGATCGTGTAATAAATACTCTGGGAAATTGGGGTAATCACGTTTTCCACTTTCTTCTCGGCGTAATAATATGACAGAGTTTAAAACTAACTCGTTAAGGTAAATACACACGCACAGTTTCCGACCTAGTCGCAATTACTTTTTGGTAAATGGAGTTAGTTGTTTACACAACTGGAATGACTTCGCGGGCTTTTAAACTCACCAAACACTTTGAATTACGGCGATAGGCATCGGTTCGGTTTACTATATCGATTACAGAACTGATACTTTTCAAATAAATCTATCGTTTAATATATCAAATTTATAGCTCTATATCTTTCTATTTCTCTGGCATTAAATTACTTCACCAAAGTTTTTCGACCAGAAATCCCGATTGGAAGTTTTCTCTCCTTTTTATTCTCTCTCTCTCTCCCTCTCTCCGGATCGAAGTTTACCGCCTATTTCTAAACGATTGGAACTTTCCTATTTAAACGGATCTTCTTCTTCCGGCTTTTAACCTTTGCCAAGGAGTAGCCTGTGAGCCTACTTATTCGGTACTATTAAAAACCACCCTTCATTTTTCATCGTTACAAGGCATCCATCTGTCGAGCGCCGACAGGGTATTTATTAATTTATTTTAATGCATTTGCATCATAGAAAGGAACAAGAACAATACTCCTACGATTTTCACGATTTTTTTATTTATTCACTTTTCATCGAAGTTCACATGAGTATAATCATACAATTTTTCAAATATCTACGACGCTCTAAAAATTTCATTCGCTCATCATTCTGTAATAAAAATTGTACATCGTGCAAAAAGTTTCCCAATAGCTTCAAATTTTATATCAATTTTTCTATCTCGCATAACGCCTCATATAGGGCATCGTTCACCTTTTTTTTATCTGACATTTTCATAATTTTTCGTGACTCTAAAAGTTCTCTGACATTTCCAGATCGCTTATAGTTGTTCAGGTTTCATAACCGCCCTAGCTAACACCAAAAATCAGAAACCAAATCAGTGTACGAACACATTCGACGACGGAATTGAATTCGGTATAAATTGAGCAACTGATCGACGAAGAACACACATGATCGTTGTCTCCGACAGTACCGAACTAGCTATACTATATTTACATCGTAATTCCGATGGTTAAAATGCAATTACTGAGTTCATATTTACAGGATAATAACAACAGTTTCACGATACAATCGCAGGGTATCACATTTGTTCGAGATACTATTTGCAGATTGTCATTTTTCCACGTGCCAACTACGTGACGTTGTTATTTCACATCGTAGTCATGTATATCCCAGATATATCGAGCTGTACTTGTCAATGCCCGAGGGAATCATCCACCTACGTGGACTCACTTTCCTTCAAAAACTTTTTCAGTTTTAGAAAGATCGATGATAATATGTTGCTCCAAAATTTATAGCTCGCATATACCTCAACGAGAGACACAGCCTTGCGCAATTTGAACGAAATAAATGCGCTGATTATCCCGTATAAAATCATATCCTCTCTTGATAACAGGATCAAACGTACCAACATTCGTTAGCTCAAACTTTTCGAGTAAATTCTCAAACTTCGGTGTGAAATATATCCTCCAAGATCAGTACACAGACTCGGAGACCACCTTTTTCTCCAAAGTGACTCATTAGTCCCAACTAATTGCAAGGTAGCTCTTAATTAGGACCACCAACCTTTGCTGGAGCAGTCAGCCAAGACGAAATCGATTCTCTTATTATACTTCGTGTTTTATGAACATATTTACCTTGAACAGTAGACTACAGTCGAGGTTGTCGAATGCATATTTCTGAATGCATTGATTGACACGAATAATATGACACGCATTGGCTGACCTCCCAGTCGCGCTCGCCACATGCTAATATGTTTAGTTTTCAAACTCTTTCTATCGTAGTTTTTTTTTTTTTTTTTATGTTTTTTTATTTATTTTCAATTCGGGTTTTTGGTTCTTGGTTTCGTCGGTTCTACTCGATCTTTTCTTACAGTAAGCACTCGGACCTCTGAGAACAATAGAAATGCTCTCTGAAAACTTTCGTCTTCTGTCGGTTCTTTTTTTTTCTTTTTTTTTCGCTCTGTTTTTTTAAAAAATACAATGGAAAACACTCGGTCAGGTATTCACATTGTTTCAACTCCTACACTACCACACGTTTTCAGGCTCAGGATATATTCGGACATTAATCACCCCCAAGATAACGCGGATTTAAAACGTTACCTTTCCCTGTACGCACGGTGGTGATCCCAAACATAAATAAAAATATAATTGTTTCTGTTTTCCGATTCTTTTGTCTCAAATAACGAATACCTTCATTATTCGTTAATTACTACGTTAATTATATCTTCTCTGTGTCTAAAAAAAGAAATAAGAAATTCTCCGTTTCGTCTAATCAGCTCGAAACTCTCTTTATCGACATTTTTATTCATGTATACCTATGGGGCTCGTATACATGTGTTTCTAAAAACGCTTTCAAAAATTAAGTCATTGGATGTAGTATACCTCAATTGCCTGCATCGTTTCTGAAAAAATTCAAGGCTCGTTGTATTGCGAGGGTGTAACGATATCGTGACATTTTCCTGTAATTATAGAGCACAGGTGACTTTTAATACACAGAGTGCATATAATTTACTATGAGCTTCCACCTGTTGTAAAGCGAGCCAATAACAATAAATTAAATTCCCTCAGCGTGTGCCGGACATAAAATCAGTCTTAACCCGACTGCATACGCAATTACCTACCTATACGTGCATCGCGTAGATGGTGATAAAAATCTCCAATTTTCTCACCGCTTCTAATTACTCCCGTTAATAAAACGAACCCTATGATTTGAGGAAATTTATATTTGGTGCTAACTTGTTCAAAGAATAACTCAATTCTCTGTGGTAATAAATAAAGGCGAACGGCTCTTTTCTTCGATTTTGATGTTTGCCAATTCGATTGGATCAACGAGCGCTGGTAATTTCTGGACCCTCTGATGTCTGGTCATCTCAAATGATCACGGGATTATACGCATACATAAATCTCTAGAATTACACACACCTTCGGTGTACCGGTATTTATCATGTTCAATGCATCGTAGATTTGCTCTATTATTTTTGAAGAGCAAATAGCCGGCTCCCTTATGCCAGAAATGAATAATTGATTGGAGTAACTCGGTGCTTCGAATAACTGTAATACGAGAATTACCACATGTGAATTCCTATCGATGCGTAGATTCGGTCTCGTGAAAAGATTTTCATTGCGGGTTCAATCAACCTCCAATTTGCCAAACGATTACAGTTATCTTCGAATATCTGATAGAGACATGAGTCGAGAATTGTCTCTGATAAGTGATTCACGGTGTAGCAATAGTAATTTGTCTCCTTACTTGAGAAGGGGAAAAGATTACCTCAGGGAACAATTTGTCGCCTAAGATAGATGCACGAGATTTTTAGAATGTAAAGAGAAATCATTGAAATCGTGTACAAGACACACGAAGATCAAATATAATATATTCGTGGTAAATATTTGATCGACAATATTGAGTTAGGCTAAATCTACCAGTTCTGGGTAAAAATCATTCATTCTCTCGACTAACAGAAGCAGTATGCGATTCCGATGTAAATTTTGATTAACTAAAGTTGTTTTTATAAATTCGCACAGACCAGTCGAAGAGAAAAATAAAAATTACCTAACAGTAAATAAAATGTGATGAAAATTTTCTCGATTATATCTCAATAAGCTTATATCGTCTCAGAAAAAGTACATCGGTTTAAAAATCCGAGTCTTTAATCGTAAGACGAGATTGTCTCATCTCCCTGCGACGTGTTCCAAATTCAAGTAGGTATCTCTGACCTTAAAACTTCGAAGCCTTGAAACCTCAAGACCTTGAAACTTTTAGACACCATCTACTTCCAAGGATGATGAAATTTCATCTAGGAACACAGGGTAATTTAAATCTGCAGCACCACTCACCTCACGACATGAGTTGACGTAGGTACGTGAGACAACCTTGTCCCGATGGTCCCTAACTCGAATGATAGGGATGTTACATAGGTATATCGCGCACATATCCTATGCAACGATAATCAATCCCAATTATGGGCAAAAAATAAACCATTCATCGGTTGACGCTATCGTTGAAACTAAAACGATCTGGGCAACTCGAAACGTCGAACAAAACGTTACGATCATACTGCAGATAGAAATGATATGAATAAATTTATGGATCAGGGTAATTCCTCGCGGCATAATCCTCGTTGAAGAATGCAGTTTATTTTTTATGTTACCTAGTGAAAATAAAATCGATTTCGCATCGATAAACCATCGTTAAAAATGATTACCGAAGAACAATCGATATCATTCAATAAATTTTTAACACCCGGTGGTCTTTCATTTTTTTATTTTCATCGTTTTTGAATTAAAAAGTGTTGATCAGTGGACAGAACAGTGTAGTTGAAAGAAGAATTGAATTTGGCAAACAACGTTTGACTAGATGCAGTCTCGACGGCAGTTGGCTGAATGCAAGTCGCGTGCTGCTGCGCCGCTAATGCCAAACGGTTGCTGACGGTTTTCTGGCCTCGGTAAGAGAAACAATATATAATATTTATTCCTTAACGCACTTTGGCTCGTCCCATTATTCTCGCCTGCCTATTATACATTATTCAAGCCGAACCTTCTACCCTCGTAACATCCATTCGCTGAAAATGTTGCCCGGCTTCGTTGCGACGTTGAGCATCGATCTACCTTATAGATTGACTTACGATTTCGGCTCCCAGGGTCCTTAGACGAGCCAATTACTTTATCAAATTGATTCGTCACATACATAAAGAGACGGATCCTTAATATCGTCGATCGATTTTTAGATTCAAGCTTCTCACGAACCTCGGGAACTGGGAAAAATCGGAGAATATATATGATCAGAAAACTAGAATTTGGAATATTATTGAATAATCGATCAAAAATTGATACGAAGTATTTCTTGCAACTCAGTGCTTGACAATCATAGATTTTATTCAGGCTTTGAGGTATTATTCCATTTCATAATCCATGGGTTTTAATTAGGGTAACATTTTCAAATCGTATGCGGAAGAGGTGACTTTTTGGCGTCGGAAATCGTCGAGATTCGGAGAGTTTGTAAAGCTAACATCCGTGAGGAGTTATAAAATAATAATTCCTTGTCAATATAAACGAAAGAGAGAAAAAAAAAAAAAAAAAAACGGAGAGAGATCAAACCGAGAAAGTTTGACGTTATATTTGTCCAAATTAGCCACAACCCTCGAGCTTATCTTGAAAAAGATTTCTCTTTTGTTATACATGTCGGAAAAAGCTGAAGGTTTATTATTCTATTTGATTACCTTTTATTGCGTAAAATCTGCATTTGACGATGCTCGTTATAAGAGCGGAAGATTCCTCCCGAAAAACAACCCCCAAAAAATATACGTGAGGACCTGACATGCTCTGATTAATTAACTTTTGTTCTAATATCAACGTGTAATTCCGGGCTCGGCTAAGTCTCGTTTTCACAAAATTTCGCGTTTCAAATTACTGGATAAATTTATTTCCAGTTAATTTCCTCGGGGGTATTTCACTTTAATATACATATAATATTAGCAACTCTGACGAACGCAGCTGCTTTTACATTTCATTCAACTCTAGAGTATTTCCCAGAGGGTCGATCCGTTGATTTGTTTCTTTAAAAAATACTTCTTCATTTTTATAAACTATTTACAAATAAGTAGTATCCTCGAGACATGAAGGAAAATTCCACTTTTATGTATAAAACTCGACTCTTTTTGGCCCCATATTTCAGCGAGCTATGAGACAAATTCAACTCTATTCATTCTCACAAATTATTCTATGAAAGACTGCTTTTACTATATTTCATTCTAAAGGTTCCGTCAGTCAATTCACCCGTTCAAAGTTTCGTTGACAAATTTTTGTCGGGGATAACAGCTCTTTCAGATGCACACGCATTTTTAAACTGAGATGTATTTCGTATAAAAAGATATTATTTAATCAAAGAACTGATCAGCAGACGAATATAAATTCTTTTATCATATCAGCAATATTCAGTCGTAAGATGATCGAATAATTATCCGAATGCTCGCCATTATGAAATATTTATAATTAGATTAACCTATCTCAATCTAGATTTCCGATCAGTACACAGAAATTCAGAATCGACTTATTAGACTGAATCTGGGTGACCACTCGATGGGCCCGAACAACTTTAACAAATTACGAAAAGGTTTTCTACGGGTAAATAGGAGTTAGCTCCAAATTACTTTTTCCCATAATTCGTTCGTTCGATTTAACAGAAAGTTGATTAAATTGGTATCGATAGGTGCGACTATAGATGCCTGCTTAAACTCACCAATGAAGGGAAGTGTGGAGCTGGCTTATTCGGAAAGCTAGAGGATCTAGAAGAAAAATTTTATTTCATTTCGCAATTTAGTTTGAAACAGCGTTTTTTGAATCCATTGAGATATATTCGTATATATGAAGACGATTCATTCGAATTGAAACGTTATAGAATTTGAGAAAAATTGATTTCATATTTTTCTGTTTTTCATAAACTTTGTGTGCTTGTGTTCGAAAGCGTTCGAAAATAAGATGCGTGTTTTTCGCCCAACGTTCGAACTTCGATAATCAATAGTCCGGAAATCACGGGCAATCAAAGTTTTCAAAAAAATAGTACAATCGGGGTAAGACTCGGTGTTCGAACGGGTCTACACATTTCTCCTTACCGCCGTAACCTAAAGGCGTTCGTTTCTACTCTCTTTAAAGCTCTTTTAAAGCCTTCCGATTTGATATCGAGCTATATCGTTTCAGGCAGTATAAAGTTCTATTGAAATTCCTTCACTTAATACCTTATACTCTGACCGTAGCTTTTACCTGAAACTTTATACGCACAAAGCGTTTCCCAGTTTAACTCTTCATTCCTTAAAAATGAAATAACATTTATAATATAATAATGAATCAGTTTATTCGAATCGAGTGAACTTCTTCAATGGGTTCGCATTCAATGGGTTCACACAAAAAAAAAAAACAAGCTATAGATTTCACCTGAAACCTGGAAAAAAATGTACACGAAATACTCTCGTTTCTCGGTCTAACAATCGCGCTCCTTATTTGCATCAAGGAACGATTCTGTCGACAAGATCTCGACCCGATTCGTTAACACAAGGATATCGGAACTAAAATTGTCGTCAGAGAGAAGGGGATCTATAATAATTGTAAAGTTTGACAATCTACGGGGAGATGTTATGGGTAATTCCTTATTTCGAGCATATCTGTTCCTGTTGATATTATAATACTCGTATTTTGAGGTAATAATTACCACATTGCGAATAATTAGAGATTTTGTAATCACAAGCTGGATTAAGGACTAAATTCAGAAAGTAATAAGCAGACCGCAAATCTCATTATTCCTCTGTGATTAAACGTTGGCTGGTATTGATCGTATGGCTAAAATTATTTGCCAATCTCATCAAGTCATCCGCACACTCTATACATATGTATATATATATGGGTACATTATAAACTGTCATCCTCGGGCCTGACCGTAGGGTACTAGGATCCTAGGATGAAACTTAGCTAATGATGTCACGTAGCGAAGGTATGACATTCGAGTAACTGAGTCTACGAGGCATACTGTACACGTTGGGGAATTGAGATTCGTCTGGAAAATAGCTCAGGACATTTCAGTAATTTAATTAAGTCTGAGTTCCTACTCGAAACTGATATCTCCCATGCCTGTTGACCGAGCTTTTCAAATTCCCATGAAAATTGATAAGAAATACGAAGCTTGATTCGTGTAAGCGGTTCCGGTACGTGGGTTGTAGAAAGTTCCGAAGCTTCATTTTTTCAAAGCTCTAATAACTCAAAACTTTAGACAGAACAATTTTTCTATAACCTCGATCGTTTTTCGACATATCGGATCGGGGTATTTTTTTCTTTTTGGTTTTTTTATCCGTTCGTTTGTCACGTGAGCTTTCAAACAAGAGATTCAGAGCTCTCCAGAGAACTGTGCTGAAAATGGAAAATAATAATTTAAAACATGTGACAACCGAAGGGCTATACTTCTCCAGAGACACGTACTGGAAAATTAATATTTAATATCACCTCGATAAATTTTTTTCGCTACCTTTCGTGACAGGCAATCGGAATGGACGACCGATCAAATTCTGCACTGGACGCTGCAGCCTGGTTCGCTATTAACTCTTTACGATCACTCCATGTTCTCCTCGCACTCTGGAAAAAGTTTTTACAATTCGCGGAGAACAAGAACAACCGGCTGTGCGGGGGTGTATTAAAATTATAAACGAGCCAAGCACGTGGTTCTGAATCGTAATTTAAAGAGCGCAAATTGGGGAGGCTGTTTATTTGAAATTGAACATTGAACCAGGCTGATATATGAGTCCATGCGAAAATTTATTGCAAGCTTAGTTTTACTGTATCAACAAATTATCAGAGGCGATATTTGAGGAATTTGAGCTGATCGTATACTCGAAATGACCGATGACATTCTTTGGGATACACGCAATCACGGTGAATACTATTCCAAGGTGTAGCTGCCAGTTCGTATCGAATAACGCGTGCTCTCTCATATACAGCAAAATGTTGAGGAATATGCTTTTCAATTTCGAAACTGATAAATACTCAGGTGCAATATACCCGTGGGACTACGCGTATGACACGCAAGCATACGTTGTTCGTGGTTCTGGCACGTAGGTAACATATTTCATACATATCTATGTACGTACGTATGACACGTCCATTTGTACGATAAAATAATTCGAAAAAGCCTGAATCCTGGAATCTGGATTTTTTAAAGTCCAAAGAACTCAGTCGAGGGAGTACAATTTTAGGAGAACAAGATTCCCCAAAAAATTTGACTTGATCGATTGATGTTTACACGGTTCTGATTACCACTTGATTCTATTAAAATATAATTCGTTTTTCCGAAATATTCTGCACCTGTAATTTTTCAAACCCGCGATTACTCCAAATTTTTATCTCATCCAAGTATTTAAAAAAATTCATTTGAACAATGTTGCAATTTAATTTATGGGTAACACAGATCAATAATAAATAAGATTACCCAGCAATGTTCAGATTCAAGTGTACATAAGCACCTTGTAAAATTCTTTAATCATTTTTTAGATTTACCCAATTTCTGTCTCTTTTTTTTTTCGCATTCGATTCACTGATAGCATTTCGATAGTCTGAAATTTTGACGAGATAGCGAATCTAACATATCTACGCTTCGTATACTCTCTGACGTCACTTCTGCGCCCACGCTGCTTACGTCACAACGAGGGAGCAGGCGCCGAACGTCCTGACGTTATCACTGACGTCACGACGCGCTTGAGCAAGAATTAAATACACGATTTCACCCCTCACCCCTCGCAAAATAAATTCACGGATTTAGGTGAAAAAAATTCTTATCTGTTATTTCGGTTGACGACGGATTGTCGGCGAGTTCAGTTAATTCATTTACATCAACTGTCATACCCTAATTAATTAAACTGCCAACTGTATTCGAGAAAAAAATTCAATTCGAGGCGAAATATTCAAATCCTAACTAAGATTTTCATTTCCTGTGGTTTGCTGAGGGGATCCAATATGTCTTAGGGGTAGAAAAAGTATTTGTAGTTGGGGTATAATTTGCTGTAATTGGTTCTGTCGTCGAGGTAAGAGACTGTTAATTCGCGTAGATCGATGGTTCCACCATCGTTGACTCTCGGCTGATTTATTCGGCCACAATTTTTTTGTAGAAATTCAATATTCCTGAATCGTACCTGTTTATAGGTACAGCTATGGGAATTCTACGGTCTGTAACCACGTAGAACAAGGAAACTTTAGTGCCAATTTTATTGAGACGTTGTTACGATTCACCCATTGCTACGACGCGGCTTATACCCGTCTCGATCATTTGACCCACAGTAGTGTAAAATATTGCAACATACCTAGTCTTAGAGCACTTTACCTGATAAGACAATAGATCACACGATTTCGGTAGCGGTTTATTAATTATAATTGAAAGCTCAGTTCGTGGGTGAACACGTCATTGCATTTCTCGATGGCTTTACGCGAGCCGGCAGAGCTCGTTAGTGATATAACAGTGGCTTGGTTCACAAGCCACGGCTTGTGCATTATCAAAGAATTGCGAATCGTGGAGAAAATCTGTACAGAGGAATTCAGTCCGGACAAAGTTATGCAAAAATTTTTCTACTGGGATTAACATGCAGTAAATCACGCTTTGCTTTTTTTCAAGAGAATTCGCAGGGTGGCGTGTGCCTCCCTTTTTTACTCTTGACAATGAGTCGAATGTATATATATACACGTTTCACTATGCGGTCATGAAAATTTATTCGCTACCGCATTGTTATTAAAAAATGGGAGCTTATGTCACACGTGAACCACGCCGCTCTAAAGACCAGTTAATAATTTAAATCGCTATGCATGAGAAAAAGCTTCAACCGCGGTCTTGAAAGATAGGTGGATAAAGACCTCACAAACCAACATAGCTTTTGTAGAGCTTGTGTGATGAGCTGGCGAACAAGAGTGCCCAATTCCACTTTCGACACTCTTTTCTCTCCCTTTCTGATTGCCGATTTTTACTTTTAGCTCAGACTTAAAGAGCTTTCACCGATTTTTGAAAAAATCTTCTCAAACGGTTTCCTTCACCATAGATTATCTTACTCGTATAAAATCAAGTCTACGTATATAGTTGGTTGAGTAATCTTACAAATTAATCGCAAGGTTTGTAAAAATCGATTCTCTTAATCGTCAAATGGCTAAAACTTCCTGATCGTGAGTTTGGGAAAAAGTCTCGATGCCGGGATTGAAATTTTTTTTTTTTTTTCTTCTTTTTCTCGATGAATGAAAGTACGGAAAAAAGCGTATGAATCATTGATAAGCATCGAACAGTGGGAATTTGCGGTTACTACTACCGAAGGAAGGTTAGAGATCCGAAATCGCAATTTCGTCACAGACTAGTTTGGCACGAGGCCATCTCTGCGTGGAATTCCGATTAAAATCTGTAGTGAGCGGGAATATATATACATGCATAGGGTAAAGTGTGCGAATATGGAGCACCGAGTTTAAAACATTTTTACCTAGTCTTTCCCAGTTCGAAAATATAAAACCAGCCTATATGCAATACCTTCATACCGAAATCCTGATTCAGGAAAAAATAAAAAATTGTAAACAGTATTTTGCAATGAGAAATTTTTTTGAGTATCTAAATTACGAAGGCGTATAAATCTCAAGTTTTTTTTTCTTCATGCGACAGAGAAAAGTCCAAGTCCCAAGATGAACTCGAAAATAGCTTCGGACCTTCAATTGAAATTTCGAATCCTAACAAATTGCCGAAATGCTGTAACTTTGATTCAAAATGTGAATGCTGAGTGAAAATAACATGTGAACAACCCTTCTCTCTCTCAATATATGTACTCGTAGAATTTTCGCCCGTGTCCTATAAATGTATTCAACTTCAAACTCTGCCGGGTTCCCTTGCTGACTTTTTATGATACTTACGCGCACAACATATACGTACTGTATAAGGCCTGACGTTTAATAGTCAGTTTCAGAGAACCAAGAAAAACTTAAAGTGGTAACGAGTCAAGCTTTGAGTGTGGTATTGTATTGTCAAGCTTTCAACGACGAAAATCTACTCTACGAACTGCGGAGATTTTCGTTCGTATAATGCACAGTGCTCTAGAATTGCGACGAAACAAATGGACAAAAATTTTGTCTCGGTGTTATAATTTCTTTCATAAAAACATACGTTTCTGGCAACCACAATCTGCGCATTCAGCTAATATTGAGCAAAAATTTTGCAATTCACGGTAAAAAAAAAATAAAAACACAAAATTTCCATTAACTTCTGATAAATTTAGTGCTGATTAAGTTCCGTGTTGGATAATTGGCGTCTTTTTACGAAATGTTAATCGGACCGTAAAAATATTCTGTTTGTTCATTATTTTCAGCTTGAGGCTTACGTTTGTTGGCATATGTGAGCAAAGATTTACGGCTGTCTACTTTGAAAGCTCTGTACACACGCGAAATCTCGCTATTTTCTTTACCTTGTGGTAATAACGTCAGTGTTGCAACAAATTATGGCTATCATGATGTAGTAAAACTTTTTTCGAAACACACCTGCAACACCCAAAATCAAACTTGTACATATGTATACTCGTGTTTCGAGCCAGGCATCGATATATCTATCTGAAATCTACGTTTGATCTAATATCTATATATCTCACGTTATTGCCACTCGATTTAATCCTCGACTGTATTATTATTTTTTAACGATTTCAATTAATTTTTGAGTCCACTTTTCGAAAACCGATACTTTCACGTAGCTAAAAGTAATGCTGCAGGAAACGTCATAGAGAAAATTTTCAGCATACAGTTTGCTTTTTTGATGCAGTATACATGTTTGTGAATATCGAAACCAAATTGGGAATATATCATTAGTATAGTAGTATAAGGTATTGAAAAAAAAATTTACAGAAAGAAATACAACTTTATTTCAAAGATTTTCATCAATCGAATGAAAATCAAATGTGAAATGTCCCCTCAGTTCACATCGTTATTGATTATACAAGTCTGTTAATTATCATATCCGTTGATTATACTATTCGAATTTCACATATTTGAATGAATTTTTTAGAATGGATATAAAATTTGATTTAATTTTTATTAAATTATTTCAGAAACAAAATCTACGGGCATAAAATGGATGGTTTCAACGTACTTCCATTTGAGTATGTATCGATAGTTCCATTTTTTCTGCACTGTTGCACCCGTGAAGTGCAATCGCACCTTTTGTTGAATGGAATAATTATATGTTATATCTATGTCAAGCAAATGATCAACTCTATCATCATTTTATAGTAACAACTCTAAATATGTAACCGAAAATCATTCGACCAGTTTCAACCAATGCATTGCTACAAAATGCTACCTGGAAAGAATTAATACCAGTATTTTGAACAGAAGTGCATCTCCACTTCCCTACAGTAATAATGCATCAAAAATAAAACTATCGATGATTAATAATCAAATTCCAATTCATTTATGCCTCCAAAGTCAAATGCTATAGTCTTCAAAATTATCGAGCGATTGGTAATATGTGTGGTAAAGGAATCAGTGATGAATTTACAGTGTCTGAAACGAAATCGTCAATTAACATGAACAATGGCTGTTTATATATTGGATTAGGAACAAGCACAGTCGTTCATGGTCAAAAGTAGACCACAAATAGGACCGAGATTTCGAAGTATTAGAAATATTTGGCAGCCTATCAATGAGACTATTATTTACTAGATTGCGCTGTTAGCACAGCGAGAAGCTTAGGAGCCAACAGAGAAATTTCATTATCCCGTAAAACATATCGATTAGACCTAAGGTATAGCCGTTACTCGTTAAACTGACGCCTCTAAGTCGATAGCTCGTCAGAAACTGACATTCAATTAAAATGATAGGCTTTTATCGGGCACGCATAATGTTATTCAAACTTTCAATGGCTCCGGTTCGAGATCTAGCTTTTCTCAACAAGTTTTGAGTAAACAGAGATCTTCGGAGATCGTATATTTTCTAGAATACTGACGATTCTGAATTTTTACCCAACATTATTCGATATCCAATATCACTAATAAACATTGTGTCTATAAGAAATAATCGAACAAGTATGAGCCAGCAGGTATATACATATAGGTATATATGTATACCGATATTTGAATTAAAAAATAAACTGGAAGAGTTTTTATCTTCGGGAATTACATTCGCCAACTTTTTTCCAATCGCTAAATCTTTTATGTGAGTAAATCTTGTTGAGAAAGTCAATTGGAACTAACGTCTCCCGAAGACCTGCATCTCGCAGTTTAAACTAAACTCCACTTCTAATCTCCAGGGTATACAGTTAAGCTATTCAATGTTCATTGGAAACAGAAATTGGACTTCATTCATTTGCAAGAAATGTTCGGCAATGGAAACTTGCACATCGCTTGCGAGAGCAACTGCACTAATTCTATACGGGTGTTTGCGTACGACTTCGTTCGTGTTAGATGTGCCTGATTGTGACAAATGCATTCGTGCAATCTCTGTACTCCGCGATAAGTAACACTCAAGAAAAATACACCAGGTATTCGCAGTAGCTGGATTTGCAGGGAGTACACCTAAGTAGAAATAAACTGAAAATTTAAACGAGTAGACAGTAAAAAAGAACGAACTAGTTGATACACAACTTGAAGAGCCCCTGGAACTTTCGTATTTTATATTTCTCTGTCCACACTCAAGTAGCTACAAAAGTTGTTTGTCGATGAATGTTTGTGTACAAAGGATTGAAGAGACTTTTTCGTCACAACGGGAAGCAACCGGCGTGCTTCTTCAACTGCAAATACGATCTTATTCTGAATAATACACCCCTTTCAAACACCTCCACAACTCTTACTGCAGTCCAAAGAAACGAGCCGATGCAATACACACTTCTCTATACTTAAACCCATTAATCTTATCTCATACCCGCCAATTCTCAACTGACAACTTATCTTCCGCCGAAAATTGCACATTTCATGAATGGCCAGCGAAAAGCTCGACTCCCTTGATTTTCCCCGCCGCAACGCGTCGGCGCAGATTTTTATTAGATTCCGGCGAAAAATCTCCCACCTATGATATCGACTGGGAAAAAATTTGGATCAATCGGCGTGAACCTCGATTACTCAAAATCATTTTTTTTCCAGGAGCGGCGCAGGGGGGCGCCTGGCAGCGCCGCGGATGTCACTGCTGGGGCGACCGGTCAGCTACCGGGCAGCGCGACGAGATGGTCGCTACCGTCGTCTTCAGGGTCGCGTTTACAACTTCCTGGAGAGGCCTCGCGGTGCCTTCGACGTCTCCTATCACATGATCGTGTGAGTACTTACATCTTTTGAGATTTTAAAATTCGACGAAAAGTGGTGGAGATTTTTACTTTCGAAGAAACCGTAGCGAAGAGGGATCAAGGCGTAATTCATCGATTCGCTGAGGGAACGGAAATCCTTCGGTTGAATCGGTTACGGTGAATTGATTTTCGTTCATGGATTATCGGTTTTATTTATGCCTTAGAGGTAAACGGGAGATTTTTAACGCTATAAAGATAGAAGACTTTTAATTACTTACGACGCTTCTGAGACTGTAGAAGCAGGTAATAAATTCAAAGTGTATTAAGTTCGAGCGACCTCCCGCGAGGTCTGTATACCAGAAATCTGTCGTTTCTTGGTCTAATGTGCCGCGGGACAGCATAAGCGCACAATTCCTTTAGGTGAAATTTTCATCTCACTCTACCTCAGAGCCAATTGCGCTTTTCTTGTCTTTGAGCGTATAATTAAGAAGGAAGTTATATTAGCTATACAGACCTCTGGCAAATGGCTAGAGAAAATCTGTACTATGAATGCCGCAAATAACAGACGAAGCTTTGTTCCTTCGTTCCCATTATATGGCTCTCTTTCCAGCTTTTCTTCTCGTTTGATAATTCCACGCAAAATAAAAGCTTACGTTGTCACCGAGGCGAAGCTTCTCTCATTTGTTCGCATGAGCTTTCGCGAGCAGCTTCGTTATTCGAGAAAACCAGCTTACGTCAAGCTTACGGAATGGTCGAACATTACGGAGAAATTCAAGCTTGAACTTCCTTCACCAAGTTGGTGAACCGAAAGGTTGAATACTTTTTTAAGAATATTCGAACTTGAAGTAGGCATTTCAGCGCAATTCTATATAAACTAGTCTCATTAGAGAACCACCCTTCTCCTTGGTTCTATTTCGCATCTATTTAGGCCGAAGTCGCGTGAGCAAACCCCACCTAATCTGAATCCAAAAATCAAGATGGATTTACCCTAATTAGGTTTCGTTCCAGGAAAGCAATATGAAAAAATTATCCATTCTGTTCATCGATCAATTTTTGAACATTTTTCCCTCTTCGGGTTTTGAATTTTGGTACCCAGGGTGCTCAGGCACCTTAGATAATAAACGAAAAATTGTAGAGTACGACCAAAATGATATTCCGTCCCATTTCGATAAATTTTATTTTAATTCATTGTATCCCATTTCATATTTATATTCCAATACCCCAGAGAGATTTTAGATGAGGTATGAAATTCGGTTGTCAGTGTAAGACGAGCGCATCGATGAGTGCCAAATGCGAAGAATGATCGACAGTTTCGAGAATGGTACCTAATTCAGAACAGATGTAATAAACAGAAATTTATCCGTAATCTTGAATCTTTTACGTATGGATATTTGGAAGCTGAATGGGATGTTTCGGGAAAGTGTTACAAGGCAAAGTGTCGTGAACAAGATAATAAAAAGTTGTTATTTCTTTTGGATTTTATCGTTGCTCCGAACTCACGTTCCCCTTAAAACGCGGTGGAGCATGTTCAGCGTTAAAATTCGTAATTCAGTAACTCTGTAAAGGCGAGTACACACGCAAAGTGAGATTCCTATCTTCTGAACTTCCCTTATACCGCGTTAGTACCCGTGACATACTCCCCACGATACTATTGAACTTTGCACTCGGTTACAAAAGCAACACGATTCACTATAAAGCTCGGAATTTTTAGGATACAGAATACTTTTACAGTCATTTAATGTAACCTCAATAAAGCCTGCAGTGTGAGCTCGGATCGGAAATGGGATATTCTGGACGAAGTGATAAAAAAATATCAAACAGGGAATTCACATATGTATGGTATTGGTTCTTTCGACGTGGCTGGGGTCGAAGTTCTGAATTTTCGGGGAAAAGTTTCGAAAGGTGAAAATTCCGGATTCGAATATTATCGACTCACAGTTTTTAGAAAGCGTATTTCCCCGAAAGTCTCATAGCCGATTTCAGGAATTTTTCAACGAAGAACACCGAAGATTCAAAGTTCCGAAAGCTGGAGATCCGAGAAGCCAAAAATCCGAAATTAGATAGTTATTCAGTGTACAATGACTCGGCCTGTATCGATCGAATCGAAACCAATAAGGGATCAAATTGATCGTCTTGAGATGTAATTTTTGGAAAATGAATTTTCAAAATGCTATTAATTATCTATGAGATCGAAGTTATCGATTGAAGTAAATAAAATGGGCTTCCGTAGAGAGGGTCTCGATTAAAATGAACTATTCTTTGTCTACAAATCCTGAGAAGTAGACCGAAATTTTCGAATTTTTTTGCATTCATGGGTCTGGGCTTTCGGAGTTTTGAGCTGTCTCCATCCCGACCTTTCTAAATTTCGAAAATTCGGAATCGTCTCGAACTTGATTTCTCGTTACGACGAAACTTGATCATTTGAACTCTTCCAAACACTTTGGTCCTCGAAAATATCCCTTCAACTGTAAATTTTAAACGATTCATTACATGGGATATAGCGCTGCCTTATCTTTCGTTGGGAAATATTAGCCACGTCCGAAACTAGCCCTAATTTCTACCATCATCAACCAGGAAGTACATAGACCGACGAAATCAGAGTCGTTCTTCGATAAGTAAGTTTGCAAATGGTGATCCTATGTCCTCGCCGGGATGTTCTGTTCACCCGGAGGCCAAACTCTCTGGTAATGTGGAAACAATGTATGCTCGAAATATACATGAGCTTGAAGCTTCCACTAACACGCATTCAAGGACGGAAAGACCCTTGACACAGAGGCAGGAACGCAAGTTAATAAATGCATCCCCTTCGGCAAGGGTAAATACATTAGGTGGACAAACATCGCCCCTTTACTATATCCCGTGGACCCTTAGCAACTGCGTTCGTGCTGTACCATTTTTTGGTACATCGACTAGAGGAGGAATTGTTTGTCGATGGTAACACGATACAACTGGGCTTCCTGAGAGAAGAAGATTAGCCGGGAGCATGTTCGCGGATAAAGAATAAAGCTGGAAATTAATTTTCAAGACTCGATACTCGATACGCGAGATTAAAATTATAATAGATGAAAGGAAGTCGCGATAGATCATTAATTTTATACCGATAAATTTGGTTTTGGATCATCACACCCTATTCCGCTATGCCTACCGTTTTCATCTTATTAGTTGCTAACGATTAGTTGGAGGCTACAGGAGACATGTCGATGGCAACACTCAAGTGACGAAGATCAAAGCCGAGTAAATCAGTTTCCCCAAGTTTTGATTTGAATCTCTCTATCCTCTGATCGTCAATCTTCGCCTTGATCCAAAGGACACGGTTGTTTTGACTTTGAGGTAATTGCTGTTTGTATTATCATTTCGAATTATCGATTTTTTAGTTATATCATATTTGATGTCATAAGACGTGCTATCTTGACTGGATTGGGTTCGACGGTGCTGGGCTTCTTCTGAAAATGATGAGATAGTTCGATCGTGCTTTACTGCTCCGAAGATTAACCCTTTCAAGGCGACCCGCGGTGTGATAAAATTATTTGAAATTCAGGCAAAAATATTTCTGCAGTAGTGAACAGAGAATAATTTAAAAAAAAACGAACTTTTCCAAACTGAATTTTGAAAGAAATTTCATGGTCGGGATATAGAGTTTCAAAAAATCTGTTATAAAATTGACTGCGGCTGATATAATAATTACAAATAATTACTGCGACAATGAATGAGATATGCAGCATCACATTGAAACATTGTGACGCGAATCATTGTCCGTAAAATTTGATCTTTTCAAATTACTAATAAGCTATGAATTGATTTTCTGGACGATCGTAATTGGCTTTGTTTAGAGCATTGATAGCTCTGGCCAAACGACCTGTAATAATTATTTATAGATACCTATAATTTCCAATAAACAAGCCATATCCAGGATTCTGTATATGTTCGCATTACGTTGGTATATTAATAAAAAAAAAAAAACAGCACGTAGCAGTCAGCTGCTAGTTACCGCCTGGAGCGAAATGATAAGACGATAGTTTCTATCTCGTTGAACTAATATCGTAAAAAAAATTAGGCGCCATCTCTCTCGTTATTATCTCTTTCGCAGATGTGTATGTCGTCTGCCGCAAGCTCAGGGTAATCCATAATTCAAATTCTCACGTTGACCTCATATTTGTATTAAAAGATATGCAATAACGTAAAACAATCAGAATCAATTGAATAAACAATGACATCTGGATCGATTTTTTTTTTTTTACGTATTCGTCGAATAACCAAACCAATTTCGTCGAGAGAGAGAGTTGTGTCGAATTATTTCATAACTGATTTGGGTAGATCGCGTTCAACTTAAAAAAATGCTACGAAATCTTGGAAATATTTATTTTCCTATATCTGATCGCAGTATTCCACTCATTGTCAGTTGAGTACATTTCATCAGGTTCGACAATCCTCTCTCTATTTTTATGTAATCGTCATGTCATGCGGGACTATGTTTGAGACAACTTCTGCCTACATCAATTATCCATTTAATGGGGAAGTTTCGTTGGCATTGTCGTGGTTATCTGGTTGTTAGACTGATGGTTTGTCGACCGTAAACTCATTGATAGTACAGCCGTGATACAGACACCGTTAGGAATAATTCTAGTCAAATAATTGTCAGCCCTGTTACACATTTCGATTTTTTACCTTGGGGATAAAATTTATGGAGAATTGATCGAAGTTTGAAACCTCAATTTAACGCGATGGTGGAATACATTATGGAATAAACCATCAATTTCATATTCACTCTCAGTTCCATCCATCGTTATTCTCCAGCCTCCTTATTCTTTGAGAAAATAAAGCAAAATCATTTTGGATATTTAACCATTTTATTCGGCTGCGATTATCCGAAGAATATGAGAATATCTTCTGTAATTTGTCCGTCACTTGAGTACATTGATTTTTGAAAACACTTCACTGCACACAGATGTTTGTATTCGATGTCATAAACTGGAAAATGAGCGTTTCCGTATTTTCTGCCGTCATTTTTACCGGTTGCAATCTAGTGACCCGTATAAGAGAACAGGGAAAACCTTATCAGGCGTAAAACGTGAGAAAATGAATCGGGAAGTCAGTCGAATAGAAGCTGAAAATATAAGAAAAATTTAAGTGAAATTGGAGTCGAGGAGTTCTGATTTGTAAGAATACAATTATAAAAATGTAAGAAAGGAAACATCGAAAATGATCCATCTCATGATCAAAGAACTAATATAGTCGAGGTATCGGTGAGGTTTCATTCTTTCGACATAAAAATTGCACACTGGAAATCCTGAGAGCTTGAAGGGCCATCGGGAAAAGAGGAAAGAGGAAAAAGGCGTTTGACGTCAACACGTTTCTTGTAAATCGACAATAAGGTCAAGAAGCCGATACCCAACTAAAATGAACAACATTTGATTCGCGTTTTGAAAATGCTGCTTGAAAATTAGAAGGGTGATTCAATGGTGCGATAAATCGATCTTCTAACATTTTTTTCCTTCCCACAGTTTCTGCTCCCTTCTTCATCGTCTTTTATTCCTCCGGTGGGATAGACCTGCCTTTTACTTCTTAATTAGATCATACCGTTTCAGTGACTAAAAGCTTGGCTTCTGTGGGCACATAATCACCCGATTCGAATCGGATGTATACTTTTCTTTTTTTTTCTCTCTCCCCGGGGGAAAATTTGCGAGAAACATTGATCTGAAATGACTAGTTACGTTACTAACGCACTCTTATTACTACCCCTAGGTTCTGTTCGGTTTACTCGTTACAGAGAATCACTGAAATGTAACAGCAGCGCAATTACCTGTGACCTGGATAATTGCGCACGTCTACGTAATCGACAAACCGAACTCCCGTGTTTGAGGTGTAATTATTTTTCCGATATACGGGATCATTTCAATATCCCCTGGCGAATATACTAAAAAATCAACCAGATACAAAGATAATATTTTCACTAAACTTGGAGGAATCTGACGAGGAAAGGATATGACGATACAAATTGAATTACTGTAGCTGGTACTAATATCCAGATTTTTCAATAAAATGGGGTTTTGAAAATAGGGAGCACGCGTTTTCACTCTATACAGCTAATTGACGAGACTAAGGCGAATCCAAAGATTTTTTTACACGATAATTCTACATCGCTCATTTCTCGAGTATTTGTCAGGAATCTTGAAATCCGCTAGGAAAATCAGCAAATATTGTATTCGAGGCAGATTTCATTTCATAAAAGACCCTGTGCCCTGCCTATCCACTATTTCGCGAAGAAACCATTCGCTAAAACAAGAAACTCTCTCAAACTTGACTTGACATTTCAATTTTAATTATTTTACTGCGATTCTGAGTTAAGATTGAAATAGAGATTCCTCGCGTACCATCCTCATCCAAGATACGATCACTCTTCCAGTTTGTCGTTCTTGGTTTTGGCTCCAAGTACGACCCACCTCCACTCTAAACCCTCAATTAAATTTAACTTCACACATTAACACATCGTTATCGTCGTACCTGCCTCCTCTACACATACATTCTCGACATTTCGGCTGAGAACACGAGTGGTACAAGTTTTCCCAAAAATCTTGGGACTCCTAGATTCGTTGTTAACACCCTTTCGAATTTAGTTCAAACTAACATTTGGCTACATGTTGTACTTCTAGTTTATTACACGATTCACGAAATCTTGCGAATCAATTATGACGCTTATTATTTTCCCTAAAAAAATATCGATTTAAAAAATTTAGGCAAACGATGTCAGGGTAACGCGTGAATCGAATTTTAGGCAGTTATAAAATTCGGTGAAATGGGTCTTTTTCAGATAAACTATTTTCGAGTTCGAGAATTATCATCTGGTCCCATTGATCCCCAAAAATCTGCGCTGCTTACACACATATAATTCCACCGAAGATTTTTCGCGGATTCGCGAATATTTTAGTGGAATTGAAGGCTTCGTAATACGTTTTCGTAATCCAGCTTACCTCTAATTTCATGCCTATCTTCATAAAACTTTTTTAACATATAAATCAGAATCCAGCTGCGTACTGTTTAGAATAATCGATCGCATTCAATCCTCGATAAGAAGATTTATCTTCTGATTACTGCTGACGTATTCAGTAGAATTCGGTGGTACGAAATGAGGGATTTTCGCTTGCCCAGCACATCGGGAAGATTCATCTACTTTGACCGCGGTTTAAAGTCGTAAAGTAAAGGCATTTCATACGTGAGGAAACTCTCGCTGTCGATCAGATTTTATCTGACTGGATGCTGACCGCATCTCTCTTATATTCTCATAATTTCTCAGGAAATATCAAACATTCCAAATTCATTGGATTATTTAATAATTATTTAATCAGAACTGCATGCGATCAATAAATATAAAAAAATACAGAATTTGTATAATCGTGACTCTAAAAAAAAAATGAATTTTCTGCAGTTCTGTTGGAAAGGTGATTAATCTGTGATGAACTCATACTTCTGCACCACCAACGACACTATTGAGAATAAGTTTTCGCGTGCGTGAGTTGAGAAAATAAAATGAGCTAATCACGAAGGTTATTAATGTCACATCACAGGAGGCGTAGAATTTTCTATCCCTGAGGTACAATAGGTATTTCTTTCTCTTTTATTTCTCTTGCCATGTGCATGCCGCAGTAAGTCTTTTCATTTAATTGATGATAATTACATATCGATTTTGTAAGTTCTCATTAAATTACGCGTCTCGTTCGTAACTTTGGCCTTTCGAGTAAAAATATCGCGGGGTTTAGCGCTAATTTTAATCTCCCTAAACTCGGGAGAGTAACGAAGAATCGTTTCTCTAAATTACACTCTAAGATTTCGTTAATCATAACAGACTCGGAATTTGATTATCACCAGAATGGGTGGGTTATTAATTCGGATTAGTATATCTACGGAAAATTCATTAAGTTCCCTGGGCCTAATACGATTTTTAATAACATTTGAAGAGAGGTTTTATCAAAAAATGGCTCTTCACGTTTTTGTATCTCTCATACCCATCAGCCCTTGGTGCGATATTTCAGAGACAGAGATTTATGAATCTGCGGTTTTTTTAATGCTCGAAAGACGCAGCTTCTCCTATAGTATACCTGGAAAACTGAATTTTTAGAAACGAAATTTTTCTCTCTTCGAAATCTCCGAAGTCGATCAATCTCTTAACTAATCAGCTTTGGACTTTGCAGAAGCGTTGAGTGACACATAACGGAGAGATTTATTCATGGATAGAGTTTTAATTGATAAAATAAAACATCTACCACTCCCCTATCAATATTCACAAATTCAAGTTATTGATGTGGAATATATGATGGAATATCCCGAAAAATATCGAGTAAAATAACATGCCTTCCCAGGTAAAATCAACAACATTTAATTTTCAATTTTCGTTTCGATTTATTGGTCCGGGTTTGGCAAACATAATCAGGATTCACAAACATAAATTAAAATATTTCGGACACATATATTCATATTTGCATTTCAAAACTTATGAAAAATATTATTTTTCAATCGTTCGTTAAATTAGGTATAATACAAATTATGCTCATCAATTACAGTTGAAGGCTCAGTGAATTCGTCACTGTGATTCCTAAACATTATACAATGATCGGTAATACGAATTTTTATCACAATGTCGAGACTGATTTACAATGAAATAATCCCAATTTTTATATCCTTATGAACGTATCTAAAATATTTATATTCTTTACATAGACAGTAAACTTTTCTGAATAAAAATTGCCTTAGCTTCTTTGGAACTTAGGTATATTTTAAAATATTACTCTTAGGATTCATAATACATCTTCGCCCTTTTGCTCTCCCATATTTTCCTGCCTTTTGCATAAAGGTCCCAATTTGTAACCTTTCCACCTTCGTCATAGACGAAAGGCTTGCAAATTGTATAAATTGTAATCCCCCTGCGAGGGTATGTGGTCGTATCTATGTACCTACTTTATAAAATCGTCTTTGTTGTTTACGAGCACCTAAATTTTCCGACCTTCGCATTCTTGCGACTTTCGTAAGTATCGCGTAATAAATTATTCCGTACGTATATCTACCTCATACTTACTTGTACGACATTCCTGCGAATGCCGGATCATCGTTCGAATACATATGTTCGCGAAAAATACCTGCCAATATGTTCGATTCTGATGTCTTTTATTAAAACGAATCTTCGACCGTAACTATTTTATCGCCAGTTTGACCTTTCAATTTTTATTGCCATATCATTATCCACACGTTATTAAATTCCCTCTCAAACCCTTATTACTACTATGAGTCTGACCCATAAACCGGTGCTGTAGATTCTGATTTTGTCTGCCCATATCGATCACAGACATTCTTTCCATGCACAATGCCGATCTGTAAAATTCTATATTATAAACTGTAAAAAAATTTCAATTATCGGATAGAAAAAACTGCTCCTTGTGAAATATCTTTGTTCTAATCATCGGTTTAATTGATTAGCAATTGATAATTATGCTTGTATAAAGTCTTAACTGAAGTAGCTGCCTACCTTGAGAAGAGTTTCAATATTTCTGGAAAACTTGAAACTTGTTTGGGAAAGTAAAGAGCATAGATTTAAGTGGATCGGAGTAGATTGAAGTGGAGGGTGTAATTAAATTGCATCTATAAATAATGGGTTTGATAATAATGAACTAATCAATATTACAAATCGAGTATCTGACGATAATGAATGGGCCTTTTCTGGCATGCTAATCTGATCGATGAAACTATAATCGATCAAATCGGAACCTCCCAAAGTAGAAAGGCTTGGTATATTGAAGTGCATATTAGGGTGGTCCTTAATTCGGTCATATTCGAATTTCAATGCACCCATGGTCCAGAACTTTTCCAAATATATACAAAAAAATGTAGTCAAAACCCCAGGATCCTATCTCAATTCTAAGTACTGCCCCAACGCCTTTAAACTTCCCCATTTGAATGACACACGATATTTGGTACTTCGGGGTTGTTTCTTTACCTCCTATCGCATTATTGCTTCGGATAATCTGAAGCTCCGCATACCTCTTACCTATATCGTAGCAGGTATCCGCGAAAAATTTACAGATTTTTAACGACAAATTTTTATTCATGACGATTTGGTGATGAGAATTTTTTTTTGGTGCGCTGTAGCTTCGTAAATTATATCGTTGAAAATCTATCCAATTTCCATGAAATACCCACTACTACAGGTAAGGAGTCTACCAAGTTTGAAATTTTTCGGAGCTATACTGCAATAGGAAGAAAAAAAATTGACCGCGAAATCTCACGGATCGTGTTTTATTCAAATGGGGGAATTCTAAGACTTTAGAGCGGTATTTAGAATTGAGATAAAAACCTGGGGTTTTGGCTACATTTTGTTGTATACATTTGGAAACGTCCTGACCTATGGAAGCATTGAAATTTGAAAATGATCAAATTAAAGATCACCCTGGTGCATATACACAACCGTTATTGACTTCCATCAGAAGGTGTATGCGATAGGTATGACGCTTCATATACACGCCCATATTTATAGTATGTGTAATGATTTTCGATATATTATTTCCTCCCCCGCAGGTTTGTCAGTTTTAACGATAATTGGCCGCAGAGATTAGCTCGAGGATTTTTTATAGCGTTAATTATATTCGTAGTGAACCGAAGTTTTTCAATTAACAAAACGCGTTTGATTGATTAGAAGATAAAGTTCTAAACCTCGCAAACGAAAATCTAATCAGAATAGATTTGTTCAAAAAGCAAGTCACAGGGCTCAGGCTTTGGGTCGTTTTTATGTATTACTTACCTACCTTTCTGTTGATTGAAAACCGACGTCAGGTATGTGTATGTAGGTATGGAAATGAAAATTATTCCTGGAGCAAGAGCCAGCCTCGTTGTGTGTTGAACTTTGTCCGCTCAAAAGACTTTCTGGAACTGATTGAACTCCACTGCAGGGCGGACTTTTCGGTCATATAGTAATTGAATAAATTCGAGGGAAAATTTTTTGGGGAAGTTGGGGCATTTTTGAATTGATTAAAACCGTGCGGTACGTAATTAAACGAATGATTAATTTTACACATCAAAAAAAAAAAAAAAACGCCCAACCCATTGCTTATCGTATGTTTGAAACTATTTCGCCGAGTCATCTAATTGATATTAAATAACGTCCAGCGTTCGGCTAGGTGAAATTTTTCACTCGTCAAATCTGTTTTTTTATTAAATACATTGCCGATGAAGAGCAGAAAAAAGAAATCCATGTGAACGACGTTAAACAGGGTGAAAAGTTTGATAGAAATGCGAAGACTTGTCTACATATAGACAATAGCTTTAGGTACCCTGAGCTTTCTACAATTTCGTTGAGTCAATATTCGTGCGTACTTTGAATTGGAAGGGTATGGTTGGATGATTTAAATACAGAAAATATGAAAATTGGCATATGCATCGAGGAGCATGAAAGCTTAAATCCACTTAACCAAAATCCCCCTCAAAATGTGAAATTAGCAGGGTTGAGTGACACGGTCGCGGGTTTGAGGGTTACATTTTCATCGGAAATAAAATGAAAAGTCAGAGCCAGGTGTTTTTGAAAAAATGGGACGCGAGCTTATAGATGAAAATAAAAAAAAGAGAGGGGTTTTTGTTAAACTATCAAAAAGTATTGCGTGCAACTTGAATTCTTTGCTTTTCATCGTCCGAAATAACGCGTCACTTTTTCGGAACAAGAGCTTTTCTTCAATTTCACAAGAATACAGCATCTTCGCTACTTTAATTTTGGTATCGCAAACTGCCAGGAATTTCATAATTTCAGTATGAAAATTGTCCTTCATACTAGAGAGCGAGAGGTATTTCTGAAAGCGTTGAAACACGAGCATATGCATCCGTTTATCACGGTTACGTTTAGGAATATACAATTTCAGACGTTTTAATTCTTTCCGCATTTGGATGGTTAGTTAAATTTTGTTGAATTCCCTGCTGCTCGTATAAATGAAAAACTCCTAACTCACACTGTCAGTCGAGATGCAAGCGTACCTAAACTTTCCTCATAAAAGAACGGCCGCCTCCAAAAACATTTTACATACAAATTTTACTCGTTATTTTTGTTTGTTTTTCAAATTTTTTTCTACACTGCACTTTTTGAGACAATGCAAACTAATTTACATACGTTAACTTGCCTCCTATCTCCTGCACCTTCGCCTTCCTTCCAACGCCGTTTATTGCCACCTACAAATCTACACGGCCAGTACCAGACACAATTACGTACACCTACGTACACAGCTGTATCTACACCCTGACAATAATTAAAACGTAATGTCCCGCTTCGAGTTTTTGCTGGAAACTTGATGGCCGACTCGGGGTTGTTCACTGGTCTCATTAATGGTGAGATGTATACACATAAGTGCCCAGCGTTGTGGTTATTAAATTAATAATTTTTACAACGCTATTATTTCCTTTGTGTATAATTACCGCAAAATAATACGACATTCATTAGCTTCGTGTCTCTTGAATGAAGACTTTTTTCACGTGATTTTAGACCCTGCAACTCTGGAACGTAATTGAACCTAATTTAATCATATAAGTTCATTGAATGTGAATTATTTCAACTGTCGAGACAAATTTACCTTCATTTTTTGATTAGCGACATGAACGATTGAACATCTCATCAATTACAACCGACGTCTCAATCTTATTGGTGATGTAATTTGATTGTAAATCATTTCGAATTGTATTACGGCGATTCAAGTTTATTTTTTGAAAGATTTCGATCGAACACGATCCTTTTCATTTCCACTGATTTATCGTCCGTAGCGAGAAAACAGAATGGATAAAAATTGATACGAGAAAATGTTACGTCGCTGCACCTGCGAAAACAGTGGAGCTTGTGGAGCAGTGGAGCAAGGTCTCTGATACAGCATAGTATATCTTGAACAATTGCAAATGATACGCAATGTTAAAATATTTGGGGTTGAATACATCCCGGCGATCTGTCGTGTATGAATTTCATACTTCCGACGGTTGGCCGCCCTTAAAAATTACCTGGGCTCAGAAGCCTACGCATGCTCCCTTGGAATTCACCTGTCTACCCCTGTCTACCCATTAGGAATTCACTCTGTATACGTGAACATGGCTCGTTCAGAAAATAATTCATCACTCATCAGACGGGGCTCCTCTTTGTTTATTCCCAGGGGTTATTAATCACCGCGTGAGTTAGACGAATTATTTTTCCAATCGATTCTATTAACATGCATGTCGATTGAATGGAAAACCGCAGGCTTATACCGATCGTGAATGACCTTATTCTCGCTACTGTTTAATACTGACAATGAAGAAGTGGATGATTCAATGCAGAATAGCACCCCAGCTTTTTTGATTAATGTTGAAAAAAGCCTTTGATATCTCGGGAGTGAATATAGATTCGAGAAATCTGTCTCGAGCCCTATCAGCCCCTCTGAAAACGTCAAATCTACATCGAAATGATCTTCTTGAATGTTTGAAAGTTTTAAAAGAAAAGTGGGGATGGCATTTTCTACTGCGCGTTTATGTGAGCTGTGAATATTCGAACAGAGAGAATCGGCTCATAATCCGTTCCTGGATGTCGTGAAAAATGCAGAACCCATTAGGCCGCTATTCGATGGAACTAAAAGCACGGGGAAATGTTGGAAAGCATATCATTCACAAATCGATAACTTTTTCGAACTTTGAAAAACCGTTTCCGTACAGCAATTAACTTCTCGACCATTCAGAGGAACAATGATATCAACTGCACTCGTCAGTACTTCAAACTCCAAGTACCTACCCTCTGTATTTGTTCTACACTCGAAAGACACATATAATTATCTAGAACATACTCGCAGATATGAATACCCAACATCTACTTTGACCAAATGTAAATCTGAAAATCTGCTTTCGTTTAAATATACCCGAACCCTCGTGAACTCCTTATTCGCAAAGTGGACCGGATAAAACTGATTGTGAGTAGTCCTACCTCACAACTATAGAAAATATCAATTCGCAAATCCATTTCTAGGCCAGGTTGTTGCAGCCTATTATACTGACGAGAGCGAAAAAAAAATGGGGTATCTATTCTTGATTATTTTATCGATCATGGGACCTAAAATCTTGTTTTTTTGTACACTTTTTCAATCAAGATCATATTTTTGGGGGTTTATTTCAACTACGTATCCTCAGGGTTGCGGAGAATATTTCTATCACATTTTTCTCTCGGTCCGTAGAGGTCTACCTTTGCCTACCCACCGCCATCCGAAATCCGTATTAACCCTTTAATAATTGAAGGGTTGAATCGAGCAAGGGACTAAGTCGAAAACGACATTTTCGAGGGAAAGGATAAAATGGCAGGAAAAACTGTCGTCGTATGCAGTCTGTCTATTGAACCACGTACTAAGCTCCTTGAGAGGATTTATATAACAATACGTGGCAGTGCAGTTCTGAAACGACTATGTACTCAAACTCGTATAGAAGACAATATAAAAAGAATGATTAATCCAAGCCTTTATTTCAAATATTCTTTTTTGTATTTTTTATTTTTTATTGGAAACACGGATTCATAACAATCTAATGGGTTTCACAGATCAATGAAAATGAGTAACCAAAGTATATTTTATTGTCAGATCGAATATTTGATTGAGCCTAATCTTTCTTCGTTCTTCCATCGATCCCCTCAATTACGTACGATTTTGGAGTGCGAAGCTTCGCCGAAGAAGCTGCGTCTTCATTCCTTCGCAGATTTATCTACTGCAATTCAGCCTCACCTACGAATTATGAATTTCTAAACCCGAAATATCACCGCAGTTTGTAGACCTAGACAAGACTGAATAATAAACTAGAACCTCGCACCTCATCGGTGGTTTCTCTTACAAGTTTCATAGTGTTACACGTAAATAGGGGATGCAAAAATAGGGGATGCAAAAATAGGGAGGGATGATTTTTGGTGCATAAATGAGGCTGATTTATGCCACCTAGACCAGGCGAAAGACACTTTACACAATCTCAGAAGAAATAAATAAAAATGTAAAGGCCGTATTAGCTCTCGAAAAAAATAAATCAGTGACACTTGAAGATTCACGTGTCTATTTGACTTGTCAGCAACCAGAAGCTGTTCCTCAAATTTCCCATCCACCAACGGCATATCTATGCACTATCTGCATTATATTATGCGACGTCAGTCCGTTTTCAATCATTAATCCGTACGTAAGTGCATACACATATGTAATTCCATCGATCGGACAAGTCCGAGAAGCTATTCTTGCCCATGAACAATTTTATGAGGGACGATGACAGAGCGAATTACTATTAAGTTACTCAGGTTGAAGTTAAGGGTTGAACTCTGTTATCTGTCGAGTGGTTTGATGGAAGCTTACATGTGTAAAGGTATAATGATATGCAGGATAAAGGTTGATATACCATTGGGCTAGAATCAAATCTATGCAATTATCTCTATTTAACATTCGTGAGCATGTTGAGCATTTAGCACCGTCTTGTTGGGAGATCAAGTTTCTTCGCAAGTTTCAAGCTGAAATAATTCACGACACAACTTAGTAAAACGAAAAGAATTGTTCAATTTAGAAACGATAAGGCCGAGCTGGAAAAATAGAAATAAAAAGTTGGAGAATACTCTTGCTAGACAGAAAAAGAAGATTCGTTTTTAGTACGTAGTTACGCGGTTTTCGCGATGTACCTTTTTCCACGTAGTAACTATTTCTACGCGATATTCCACCACGAATTTCAATTTTATGTATGAATATGGCGACACTGTGATGTCATTAAATTTGAAAAACGAAAATCTACCTCCTAGATTTTGGGATGAAATATTATTGAGCTACAGCTGCATACATATCGATGCATTGATAGTAAACGTATCATTAGAAATTGGTAAAAGCCGAGCTGTATACCGAAGCAGAATTGTGAGAATCCCTGGGGTCGGTTTACCGGCCATTTCGGGTAAACACGTGAAATGGTGAGACCTCCACCCTCAGGCGAAAGGAAGATGACGAGAGGGAGAGCATGTGCCGAAGACGTCGAAAGCATCGCGCGGAGTACCCAAAGTGGAAAAATAAACAAATAAAAATAAGGAAATCAACAAACAATCCAACCCACGGAGAGGAAAAAACGTGAGAGTAAAATTCAGACCATTTTGGAGTAAACGTGGTCCACAAACTCCGCAGGGACGTAAAATGAAATGGAACCAGCCTCGGGCAACCGAACGTCACACAATAGAAGCATTTTACTTTTTTTATTTAGGATGGAACGTGACGTGGAACTCGAAAACTGGGAAAATATGCACAAGGGTGGGTGACTAGGTATGTGCATGCATCGTTAGTTAGTAAATTATAAATTGCGTTACCTCGGAAATAATGAAAGAGAAAGAAAAAAACTAGATTGAGTTAAACCGTAAGCACATTTTTAATTATCCACTCGCTGATGTAATATGCGAAGGAAAATATTCAATCATTATGCGGTAATTGGTAATTAGCTGCGAATAGGGTGACGAGAATTTTGAACAGTCGTTTTCTTCCATGACGAACGGCAAATTTCCCATTTCAATTCCATATTTTCAAATAATTACATGAGTATTTAATTAGTTCTGAAAATACATATTTATAGTAATAACTTATTCACCGTGTTTTCAATACATCCAAAATTGTCACTAACGAGATTTGTGATTAGAGATTAATTACTGTCGCGTAGATCTTTGGTTCATTCTGATCGCCCACCCCCTTGCTGTTCGTGAAAAAAGAAGATTCGTTAATAATTAATTGACCACGTGCAACGGGGGATACAAATCGAATATCGAACATAAAGCTTGCTGAATAAAATCCTCATATTTCCATTACTAACATTTGGGATCTTAATCTCAATCTCTTGTGCGTGAATTCGATGAGAATCAGACAAACACTTGGCATGAAATCCTATCGATAAATACACTGAGCCGGAATTGGATGAAATCAAGTAATCATTATTAGGTTTTATCATCTTATGCAGTGATATAAACCTCATGATATATAGTATATCGCGAGCAAGATATAAATAAATTTTCGTGTGTATAGCTGCTTTAGCAAATCACTAGCAATCTGGTCTCACCATTGACCCTTATCCTGGTATTAAAACTTTTTTTTACAGCGACCCAAATTACTGCGGCTTTATATTGTGGCCGGTTTTTACTGCTGAAGGTACTATTATCGATCGGTCATTCGATAATAGAACAGAATTTCTTGCACAGACACGTGCTCGGTTTACTTCCGACCGTGACATTAACCTGTGCAGTGACACTGAATCATTAAATAAAGCTAGATGCATCGTGCACACATTATCATATTTTACTAACGTAACTTTATAACATTCTGTTACAGATTTTGCATGGTTTTTACGTGCTTTGTACTATCCGTCTTCAGTACTATAGAAGAGTATGAGAAGGAAGCTGGAATTCTACTCTTTTACATGGAAATGGTTGTCGTCGTTTGGTTCACCCTCGAATTTTGTCTGAGGTACGTAACTATCACTCGCATAATAAACACGAGAAGATTTATATGCGTGCTTGGAAAGTCATAGTGCGAATATGTTCGGAGCTGCAGGAATTTTTTGAGCGTTCCAAACTCGTGAAGGAATTTTTTTCGCGACTTGGAACACATGTTTCTGTGTCAGACGATCGATTCTTTGTAACTCAGTCCTAGAATGAATTGGAAAAAAGTCAACGAATTGGATATTTGAACTTCGATTATGAGTAACCCTGATTTTTATCGCCCCGCAATTTATACAAATTTTAACTCGAGTAGGAAGTTTCAAACACACCAGGATACGTGTGAATATTTCAAGCCTACAATGGCTCGATCACTGCCTCAAAGTTTTACATCGTTAAAAAAACTAGTCTTAAATTTTTGTTAATGTGTTTTTTTCTTTCTTTTCAAGATATGATTAAACTCTGGAAATTTTTTCGTGAATTCCCTTGCTTTTAATTCGTGAATCGTTCATCGATCAGGCTTTGTTTGATCTTCGGAATAATTAACGTGCTTATTATTAGTAATTAATCAAGCAATGCTGAGTCTAAATCGCTGCATAATTTATAAGATAAATTGTATCAGTGATAAATCAAAAGGCTGGCTACTAATGAATAGTCAATACTTTCCTCATGCCGCAACCCTCGAAGGCTATGCCAGGATGTACGTATCTACGCGAATGCACATTACCGTTTGACTAATGACAACAAGGTTTCCTCCAGATACTTGAATATCCGCATGCCTTTGAACTTTTTTGCATACGTGTTTCTAATTAGAAACCATGTTCGTTAAATTTGAACGTGAAACCAGCGCAGTGAAAATTTCAGGACTTTTTCAAACTCTCTGAAATGTGCTGTGCGCACGTATTGCGCGGACTTCTTCTCACTGAATTTTTCCGTTACTTGATTGAAATTTTTTTGAATACTTGGTTTCGAATCTAAAAGGAATTACCTACATGGTATTTCTCGATCGTCAGAAAATTGAATATATATCTGATACGACGATTGCTGAAAGAACATTTCATATCGGGTGGTCGGAGATTGATAAAAACCTCGCCACAGCATGCAGGGAGTAAATGACTATACAGTTTCCACGCGAATCGACGGATACGTCGATAATGTAAAAAATGAATGAGTGGTATGACTGCAACCTAGTACCCCCATAGGTATTCGCATATATGCATATGTTAACTTCGCAAATTACTTTGGGCTACGAGATATCGTTGGAAGTTCCAGAGCCCCGAAATCTCTTGTCATGACAAATACCTACGTCAAGTTTGGAACAATTGAATCTAATCTCAAGTCTTGCTTGCTCATACGATTGAAATATAAAAGTACCTTGAAAATTCAATTGTGATATATATGATAGATTCTTATTTCGTGTCGAAAAAATAAGAGACCCTTTCCTTAGAACTAACTTCCAAGTTTGCAATAAGAAAACACACATTCCGGACAGTAAGCCCGTGAGAAGTTTGCCTTCGTATCGTTATCCATCTTTCAGCAGTACTATGCACAATGCATAGCCGGACTTGGCCTATACCCACATGGTCATAAGACACTATTAATTAATTCGTTTGTTCCAGGTTGTGGTCATCAGGATGTTGTTCAAGGTATCAAGCGGCCATCGGTCGCTTGAAATTCTTACGAAGACCATTTTGCATCATAGGTGAGTTATATTTCTCATTTATTTATTTTCTCATCCCACCACACCCAATATGATATCCGAATACGAATAGGTGACTATTTACTCATATGTCTTTTCTATTTCTCTGAAAACGTACATGGGAGTTATTTCACCTTCATATTCGAATTGAGGTGGTAAAGCCAGTCGAAATAGTTTATCAGCAATCTCTGAAGATTAGCCATCCTCTCACGTAGATTGCTATGTTATGTATACTACCTATCGGTATATATATATATATATTTTGCTTTAGTTGCATTAGTATCTGTATATATTCTATACTGTATGTGTATATGGCAACCTGCTCCACCGACGTCAAGAGATATTATTCACAGAGCTAGAAAGGGATGTTGTAGTGTATAGAAAGTAGAGAAGGAAAAATAGCGTGTCTCATCTTCACAAATCGCCCACTACCATATGTATGAAGTAATTTGCGTGTCTCAATCTTTTTCCCTTCTCATTTCTTCGGCCCTATCAAAAAAGCTCTTTGGACTCTTGAGAACTCTTAAGAAGCAAGCGGGGTGCCTGCCCCAGAATGCACGGCTTAGGCGTTAAAGTTTAAAACTGATCTTCGAAGCTCCGAACTCGAGTCAGAAATGAAATTTCATAATCCATGCAACTGCAGACTAGCTTTCGGGCTCGCGAGCAACCGAAAGATGGAATAAGAAAGCTCGACTTGATCCTCGAATAATCTGAACTCTATCTTCTGCTTTCCAAATCTAAAAGCTCTTCCATCGAAATCTATTCGTTCTTTTCTCTTGCATAAGAAATCCCGGTATTTAGAAAGAGTCATTAAGATTAACCAGCAAGAAACTGCACCCAGCTTTCTAAATCTTTATTTATACCATCGTCTAAGATATATGACAAATTATGGTGGTGACATAAATAGCGAGAAAAATGCTCGCCCCGAGTAGTACGAGCAAACAACGCGATCTATTCGTCACACTCGAGATAGAACAATCAATTTTGGTGACCTGTAATGTCAGAGTGTAAATATATGTCTACTGCACATACCGACTATATTTATTTATTGATGGTAGCATGCGAGCTATTCCTATCGTGTTTCATATCAACCAATTTATAACATACTCATCATATGATATGTGTAGGTATTTTGTATGCAACATGCAACCCTGTTTTCTATGAATTCCAACTATTTACGTGATATTATTTTCCGAAAGCGCCAGAAAAATTGTTCGAATTTTCAATCAACGATAGATTTTCAACTAGCTGTGTGATTTCTCGAAGTTATTTTAGGTCATTTCAACTCTGAAAATAACATTAACGAGTCCCGAAAGAATCGAGATTCGGATATCTCCTGTTTAACCAAAAGTTTTTCAACCAAGTTCTTATCATATACGACACACGCGATCGGAGGGTTGAACATCAGCGATGATTAGACAGTGCCTTTACGCACACATGCGCGTTGCATCAGATAACTATACGCGTTTTAGTTGCTCATTGGCGATGTGCAAACAACTATATACCTGTTTAAACTTGGCGCCTGCGCTGTGTCGCGGCGCAGTAGAATTACCGCAGTGCTTGCCGGGACATGACCGCCGCGGTATGGACCAGAGAAACACCCCCGAACCAACTACAAACTTATAAACTTCAATTAAACTATTTCAATTATTTTTATATTGATATGATTAACGTATGACAGCTTCAAAGCGGTGAGTAGTAAGGGTAGTTTCATTATTTAGGCAGTAATAATATTTTGTTTAACAGTTTTTATTTCCGTTCGCGTGTTTAGAATCCCAAACATTTGTTTCCACTTTTTATTTTCTAGTTCTTTCCTTCTCCAAATATTGAAATTATTGCTTTAATCGATCATTCTGATTTATTTTATCCATATTCACTAGGATTCACCTTTCTGCAACCCTTACACAAAATCACATTAGAATAGATAGACTACCGCGACTAGTTTTTAGCAAACTTCGATTCAACGGCTTACGTATACAATTATCAGAAATTTTCACCTTCTATAAAATCGCAAAAAACGATCAAACGGATTCCACAAATTACTACAATGGTTCAGCAACCTCTTCGTACCTCTAACTCGAGCTGTGTATAGAACATTTGGTTTCTAAGATCAAAGAGACTTGATCACCTTTTCGACGGTCTTAAACATTTTTTATAACTTCATTATCCGTTTCCTAGTTTAAATAAAAATTTTTATCATATTTTTCGACTTGTCAACATGTCCTTTATTCGGTTAGAGTATTTTCGAATTTCATAGAGTAGGTCGTGGACTCTTACGGTGACCAATTTGAAAGTAACATTCTTTATTCACGATCTCCCCATTGTTACTGATGGAGATTTATGTCCTTAATCGAAGTGGTGAATGGAGGGAAATTGAGGATTTTTTGCTAAGCATATACCAGATTCTCGGCAGAGACAGGGATCGAAACTTCTCTATTTGTGATATATAATTCGGTGCAAGAGTCTTGTAGAATTTCTTGAAACTTTTCGAATGAAGTTAATTTTTCTTAAGATATAAATTCGCAGCCAATTAAACCTCTACTGAAAGAATGGAGAAATTTAATTGCAATCCTTGAGCTTGAGGTTGCTAATTGGAAAGGAACCACTTCGAAGTGACGTTATCTATGACCCAGATTTTGGCGTGTGGCTCATCTGCGGAAACAATACATTTCTAACGACTAAAAATAGGTGGAAAAAAGTAGTATAACAAGGATGTTGTGAATTGTTGAAAAGAAAAGGTGAAAAAATGAAATGAGGAAACGAGAAAACTAGACGTGGATTGAACCAGTTTCTTCACAGTTAGAAATTCCTTGCGAAACTAAAATAGACTACTGCATCGCAATCGTGACTTGTCCATTTCTTTATCTCTATCTTTTCCTCGGCCCAACATCTGGATGATTATTTTTATCACATCGTTATAAGAATGGGAATGAATCGATGGTCATTTCACAGAGTACTGCCACCAAGTGATCTTCCATAAAGCGATTAACTTCAACTTCTATCTTCTATAAAGACTGCAATACTTTTACGATTGTTTGATGAAAGATTAAGAATCGTGAGGAAGCCGTCCTTACAGGATGACTTGAAAATTAACTACCCTAATTAAACTCTTTTCTTTTGTTACTAAACGTTGAAGCATGTACAGACATCGGTGTGTTCTGTGATCCAGAGGTACTTTCAAACTTTTAGTTTCACTAGCTCGGATCACGGGTTACTGAAGGTTTTACTGGGCATTTAAATTATCCATAGTTCGAAAAATTTCAAACGAACTTTTACCAAGGTTGAACTTTGTATCCTTTGCTCCTTCTGTATTCATTAGATCCTGGGCTCTGACGTGAAAGTGATTAATCCTCTGAACCTCGTGAAAAGTGGTTCTTTTCAAAATCATAATGCACAACGGAGCGAGATCACTTCGCCGACGTTTAAAGAACATTGCTTAGCGAAGAACAGAAATTTTATGTTCTCTGCCAAGTTAACTTTCTTAATTAGCTCACTTTGACCGATGATGAACTAATTAACCCCATGCAACTTCAAATACCCAAATATATATATATATGATATATCCGTATCCATATATATAGCGGCGAGGTTCATCTCTCTGACATTCGCTTCATCATCATGATATTGATTGGAGTTAGGAAGAATGTCGCCGGAGGCACCAACCACCCTATAAACACTTCCACGCAGACCATAGTGACCCAGTAAACACGTATACCTATGTAGCTCATGTCTTCGGGTCAAACCGCAACTTGACATCTACGATGGATTATCCTCCTCAACATGGGTTACGCAATGGCACTCCGGCTCGAACCTATTAATTTAATTAAATCAAATCTGAGCCCATAACTTTGATTGTTATAAGCATGAAGAACAGATTCAGCAACACGTTGTCAATGTGGTGCAACAATTCAGCATTGCAAAAATTAGATAAGTCTCCTATGTGATCTATAGAATATGAAAGCATCGAATGCTTGTCTCCTGGAAGCATTCCTCTTTCCAAAAGTCCATCAAAAACATTCTATGCCATTCCGAACCCGCCATAATCCTTTCACGATTTACTACAAGGTGAGGAGAAATGGTTTCCGGTAGGAAAACATCACTCGTCGGTAGCCCCGTGCAGGTATCTCTGCACCTTGAGACCTCTCGGCATTGTGGAAGTGCCAATATAGTGCCATTACTGCCACGGGAACAAACGATCCTGTCATACGATACTCTTTGTAAGTTGGCAAATAACGTACCTACCCCTTGGCTCGGGTTTCTCGCCTAGAGGACGACGTCGACGGAAAGGCCTACCATTTTTTAACTTTTATAGGGTAGAAACCCTCTTTGCGAATTGAGGAATGTCGATGGGTCAGTGCGTAGATAGACCCCGAACCTCTTACCTTCGTTAGAATACATAATAAAGAGCCATTTTTCTCCGGGGTAGCTTGTTAGTATAGACGTGATTTTATCCCGTCTATTTTTTATACTTCACGCTCATATTTTTCACCAAGTTACGGTAGATTCTTCTTCATTTTCTAACACGAAATCCTTCCATATATGTATAGTAGATGATGTCATCTGTAGACATCAAAATATATTTTCCGTTTCAAACCAGCAGGACGCGAGATTGCGACATTTGAATTTCTGAAGATGGTGCAAAACTCTTTCTCGAATAGATTCGATCATTCCCTATTCCCTCACTGTTTCAGACGTCATCACGATCCTGGCGAGCGTCGTGGTCCTTGGCGCTGGAAGCAGCGGCCAAGTCTTTGCTGCAAGCGCTCTACGTGGTCTACGGTTCTTTCAGATCCTAAGAATGGTTCGGATGGATCGTCGAGGTGGCACCTGGAAACTTCTTGGCAGCGTCGTCTATGCCCATCGTCAGGTAAGTTCAATTTTATCGTTATTCCTTTTCATCTGGGATAGACGTGAATAATTCTGAAAATAAATTGCAGCGGGATAAGGAAAAGAAAGAAAATAAAACTCAACTTAATTTTCGCTCAGCTTATGCGTTTTCTATATCGGTGAATGTTTCCCAAAAGTGAAATTGTGTTTCTCTTGTCATACGCGTGTTCGCTTGCGAATTAGACCTTCATCAAAACACGAAAAACGTCTCGTCCGATAAAATTCTCAAAATCATTCAGCAATTATCCATAAGGTGGATCTTGGTACGTTTTGCCAAACGATATGAATCCGATTTGATTCCGTATTTTTCAATTTCTGAATGCATTGCGACTCGTATCAATACTCAAACCATAGGTCAGTATGTTTTCGAATACTGGATTCATGGATTACCGATAGCATCCGTCGAATTGAACCGTCATTATTCAGAAAATAAAATCTAAAAAACTGTTGAGCATTTTTTGAACATTTTAACGCCAAGTACTTTTCCGAGCCATTACTCGTGTTTACCTACATGCACACCTTGTGCAAAATATGTAATTATATATTCGCTCAATATGCACTATAATTGAGTAGATGCATAAATGAACAAATATCCGTGACACGCCTTCATTGATCATTGGGTCAGCTGTGCGAAAGAAAAAAGTGTTTTAAAATAGATAGAAAATTGTTATGTGGATAATAAAAGTTATAGTTCAACCGGAACAATCTTTGAGTATAAAATATCAATCGATAGAACAATATCAGCTGTTGGTCAGTTTGATTTATGATATATGCCACTTATGGGAGCGATTTAGGCCAGATTTTATCTCAGATGACCCTTGACCGTCGAACTTTTGTTATTCTATAAAATATTCATACTACTTGCGACGTTCCTATCTCAAGCTGAAGAAATATAGTACTTCTTAAGTATATGAGCGTCAGGATTTTATCCCACTTTTCTTTTTTCTTTTTTATACTCGTCTTATTACACAGAGTAGTTTCAACTCTGACTTCTCGGCTTCGCTACGAGATCGCCACGAGAAAATAATTCCGAACGAAAGCACTGAAAAAAGTAACATAAAAATGCGGAAACTGAAATCTCGCTTCGCTCATTAAGCGCCGTTTACACTCGAAAGCGTACTCGATATTCTTCGAGGTTTATCGGGTCTTCGGGAAAGATTAGACGGTCAGGAAAAACGAAACGTTATACAGTTGTTGGCGAAACGATGGCCTAACGATCGAAATAATTGCAATTCGCATCGAAAATGGATGACAGAATTCAGCACCCCTCATCATAGAGTATAGAAAGGTTAATATCCGCACAGATTTGAACAGAAGTGAGCTAATATCTGGAAAGAATCGAAAAGAAATTCGTGAAATTTCCTTGCGATAAAAGATCTCTTTGTGTCACAAAATAACGAAAAGTTTCGACACAATCGCGACGAAATTGTGGAGAAATCCGAGATGACAATCTCAGAATTTCTTATCGTTTGCATAAAGGCTTTATGCCAATAAAACGAAAAGTTCGCAGAACTCGGTGTTCAAAAGCATCTATCAACGAACATCGATAGTCACTATTATCCGGGATTCTTAGTGCCTTCGATTATCCCCCCGGAAATTAGTATTCGTTGGCGAGTGAGCTTGCGAAAAAAGCTTGACCACCGAACGACATTCGACGCGTATTGACTCACAATTACCTACGTAGATCCTGTAGGGTCCTTGAATGTGCATTTCTTGAATGGTATAAAAAATTCAAAGCATATCTGGAATTCCAGATTATTACGAAATTGTAAAACATTTTATCATTCCGCCTAACTTTACGTGTCGAGTAGTATGAGTAAAAAAATTGAAATAAATCATTCTGCAGAGAACAAAGGTAGTAATAGAAACAAATGGACCGGCCACATGGACCTCGGTCACTGTTCTTCCCTCGTTAATAATTCAGTGTTAGACGTAATGCCGTAGCAATCCGAGGAGTCAATTTATTTTTATACTCTCTGTTTTTAGACCTAACAAAACGCATCCTGCCTTTTTTCGTTCGAAGTCTAATTATCGCTCAGTTAAATAATACGAGTGAAAGAATTTTTAGAGAAAATTCAAAAATTTTGTCTTATTCATCATTTCATTTCGAAACTCCAGTTTTCTCCACAAGCTATACGAATAAGGATTGCAACGGCCTTCACCGAGCGCGGTTTCTATGATAATTAATTCAGATTAACCTGGCACCTTCCCATCTGCTAACTTCGATCCATCGCCGTAGGCGATTCTGCCTCCTATATTTGATTTGCCTTTGAAACAGCTGAGTAGGGTTTTATTTTCGCATTTAAAATTCATTGATCGATTATGATTAGCTGGAGTAATTATATCGGTGGTTTAAAGAGCCTGTCAATAATTACGTGATTTTTATTTATCATGATCAGAGTCATGGTCGTGTTGGAAAAATGAATACGCTGTATGTGTAAAGAAGAAGAATAATTTGGACAGCAATAAATATTGTTATAAATTAGATATGTAAATATTAATCGCGAAATAGGTAACGCGAACTTGGCGTACGTCCAACTGCATTTTATGTAAAACCTTCATTTTCAAATGCATAGGGAAAGAAAGACAAATTGGAAACGTAGTTTTTGATATGCAAATCTGAAGATACCGTATCAAGCATTACAATTTCAGTATAGTTTTAAGTCAATTCAACTTTTAATAAGAAATTTCTTATCTTGATCAGAAAAATTCATAGAACCACCCACCACTGTATTTCAGAGCATGCAAACAGTGGCAAAAGCCCTACCATTTCTTTTTTTTTTTTTTTTTTTTACAACCAGATAAATTATATTATAATCAACAACGGAGTGAGTAGCAACTTTTAATTGTGAGGCCAAGTCGAATAACAAGGTAACTCAAGTTACATCGTTATTCGGTAGACACCTCAAATTATTCTTTGTAGCAAAATATTCGCGACAACGTTATTAGCTTTCAGATCTTGTGTTTAAATTCAAATTCTGGTTCATAAAGAAAAGATATTAAGTTCATTATTCTGTTTGTAAAGCAATCTCACTACTACTGGGTATATCAAACGGGTGCATGATTGCCTTGCAAATAGTTACGGAGTTAGCTAGGTGTATATATTTACAAAAGTTTCTCTCTCATAAAGCAATGCAATTATTCCAAGGTGTATTTCTGTCTTATTTCAGGAACTGATCACCACCTTATACATCGGATTTCTGGGTCTCATATTCGCCAGCTTCTTGGTATACTTGGCAGAAAAGGAAGACGAAAACTTCAACAATTTTGCCAAAGCATTATGGTGGGGAGTGGTAAGTCGAAAAATCCCACATCATTAATTGTAAATAATTTCATCAAATTTTTCAACAAAATGATTTAAAAAATAAGTCTGGATCGCTCCATGGTTTCCGATCGCACTCAATTATTATTCTCTTCAGCTTCTGTGATCCCATTAGTCTCGATCACACTAGCGATAACCGCTCCTAGGTACGAAACTTGGCTTTAAATATTCGACGAGTAAAATATTCAGTGGGAAAGTATGTTCGTGAATTATTATCCACGTTTAATAATAATTGAACGTTAGTGAAACAGTTTGGAAAGTAAATGACAATCCATAACATGTCCGTGACGGTGAGGGTAACATGCAGGCGTATTATACCTGTTAATCGCTGCAGTGCTACCGTGAAGGTAATTGCTACAAGTTTCGTGTGAACAGTCGCCACATCCGCATTGCAGTGTTTTGCATTCGTAGTTTAACACAAACTGACAATGCACGAAGCTGAATTAAGGAGATTCTCGTACTTTTACGAGTCTGTCGTACTACGATGAATTTTCAATTTTTTTAATTAATTGGCGATCGAAGTTTTTAGGATACGAGCTAAGATTTATAGGTGAACCTTGCGTGAAACCGATTCGCTGGAATAGAATATTAATTAATTACATTTTTGGGTCAGATTCAGTCGCTACTATCACACATTTTTTATCTCAGCTTAAACACGCATGTATCTATGTATATACGACCCGGGAGTCGTTCAGGGCGGTTAAATCTGTGACCCGATAAAGTAAGTTCGTTGGAGACATGGAAATCTACTTCGCTAAATTCCATAATAATCGAAAATAACCCGCAGCTGCGCCTACATCAAGCTCCGAACCACTCGAATATCGCGACCCTCGTTTACTCCTGTTTTTTATACACTGTTAGGGAAAGTACGGGTTGATGTGTTCACTGAACTCCGGTGGAATTAACAATTTCTAAACTCGAAGAAACAAACAACTTAATTGCCGCTTGTTTTTTACATAGAAACTTCCCGAAACTCGGAGTTACTCTAATTACCAGTTCGGTACTTCCGTGTAGGTATGAGTACATCTATTTTAGATATTTAGAGGCAGTATCCACTCGCGGTGGAACTGGGGTTAAATTTATAACTTTTTATCGTCGGTAAATTTCGATCGAGATTCCTTACAAGCCATTCTATAAACTAAAAATATTTCCTTATACTCGGGGTACGTTTTTAATTGAGGTTTAAATTTGAAACCGTTCTGCCTATTCGCGACTAGGACAAACCGCAAAGAGAGGCAAAGTTAGCACAGCCCGCACGCTAACATTCCGCAAATCTGATTTATCACCGTGTCTGTTTCCTGATGCTAAAACTTTCGTAATTTGATGCGACACGCAAATTAACCGTTAAACGACTAGCGCTGGCACTCGTTCAGAGCCAATTGGTCACGGATGCATTTCGAGGGTATAATCACCCTCGAATTCCCAGATGGTATAAAAATAGGGCAAGAAAAATTATTCGAAGTTCGCATATTTCAACGAAAATTATTCTATCGATCAACCCAGATTCCAACTCGTGAAATACGATGAAAGCTATCGAGATCTGCACTCGGGATAATCAGCTTCACGGATAATTAAAACTACGTTCTTTCGATTATTTCAACATTGAGAATATTTGTCATAAATAAAATGAAGTGCCTGATAACAGTGATTCTTATACTAAACCACGCTTTCGGTCGCCTTGTGCACTAGCAGCTATATATGTTACTAGTTTAACCGATGGCGATGAGCGATAAAACAACTGGTGGATCCATGCGAAAAGTGTGATAAAGTTCATGGACAAACTATAATAACGTTGCGTGTCCCGATGCTTCCGAACGCGGTCGTTTAAACCTTTAATCTCTTTTCGAGATGATATGATATTCATATCTCATAGACCTAATGTCACTCGTTTCCATACCATTCGAACGTCATATATTCACTTCGTTGCAATTTATCAAAAAATTCATCGGTCAATTTTCACGTAGAAAATTCTATTTTTGTCTCAAAATCCATTCGACAGAATTTGAATTTCGGTTTCTGTCTGATTTAAAACTGATGAGATCGACCTGGTTCTTCAGAGACGGATAAACTCTTCGTTTTACGATGATAATCAGATTCTATTAATCAATTCAGGAATATCGTATTCATCAAAATAAAATACTCGGCGTTTTCGACGATCGGAAATCAACGGTAGATCATTTTTTATCTGGTATTCGTAGCTCTCCTGTAAATCATATGAGTAATTGGTACTGGAGGCATTTATACAGTCTGAATTCCGTTTTTTCCGAGCATCGACTGTGCCCAGGTATATCTCAGACTTTGAGCTATATATTTTGTTGACCTATGAACCTTTCGGTGAAAAAAAAGTCGCGTCTATCTTTACTTCTCGTGAGAACGGCTAATCCGTCATATATCTTCCTCGACGGCGCAAAGCCCTCCGGGTAGACCTGAAGCTGCCAATTTCAACTGTAAAGTATTGACAGGAGCCTTCCTGGTACAACTACTGGACAAAGAGCTTATTGTTAGCCTCCCAAAGTTGCTTTGTTCCCAGTATCTTCCATCTTGCATCGACATATAGTCAAGATTAGCCTAAGGCTTGCTTAAAAATCGTTCGATTAAATAAAATTTACAAAGACTTTTACACCTTGACTGCTTACTTTAATAGGTTCAAGTCGAGAAATAACAAGCCGAAACGAGACGGTCAGATTAATAGTCTCTGAAGCGTGTCTGACCCTAACGAGATATTACTACTGCGTTAGAAGATCCGCAACGTTACCCATGAGAGCTTGCCGAAGGAACCAGTTTACGACATGAGTATGCTTCGTTTTTGGGTATTTTTCTCCTATTTTTATATTGCGTGATCCCGTTGACGAAAGGCGTCCATAGAAGGCCGTAAATAATGAAAAGCTGCGATATTTCGAAGGCGAAATGTCGCAAATCGTGACATTTTGTGGAGCTCGAAGGATCGTACGATCAGCTCCTGCGTCCTTCAACGTATTCTACCAACCTTTCGTATAATTTTCTCAGCCATTTTTTCGACGGCAATATTTCGCGTATTTTTCTCTCTCTCTCTCTGTTTCGTATGATTACTCAGTATTTCTAAACGGGTTTAAAAATATCGGTGGGACAAACTTTTCGTTCATTTAATTCAATCGCCGGTCTGATAGTTGGGGAATTTTAGTCTCGCTGCATCGGATTCATAAGAAGAGCTTTTGGACTCGCGAATTGACAAGTAAAACTCGATTTAACTCCAAACTTGTTATCATCAAGCGGCAGACGCAGTCGAGTACCTTTCTCCGCATTAGCGAACACTTATCTCACCCTGGGTGAGCGAAATTATCTCGATCCAAGTCCTAGAATTCACTCTCGCGAGACAAGGAGGGATATTTCGGTGAGGAGGCACCATGCCGACTGTCGAGGCTTAAATTTATTACTAAGAAACACGCCAACTTACTTACCTGCAATTGCAATATGTATACCCGTGGGTATGTATAGGTATATCGAAAAGTGGATGAAATTTTTCCACCTTGAAAATTCTCTCTCTCCAGACCCCGACGATATACATTTTCGCCCATAATTCAACGCAGAATATTATTCACCCTTCCACAAAGTGAAAAATAGCAACAAACGTCGCAGAGAAGTAGATATACGAATTGCGGTGATCAAGGGTGGGTCATGAAACGTGATAAACCGAATATGCGAAGTAGTGCGGGAATACGATTAGTTTATAAATTTTTGTTTTCATATTTCTCACTTTTCATCATATTAGTGATATGAAAAAAGTATCAGTCCCGGTCGAAAATGATTCCAACGAATCTTCACGTTTTTAGGCCTTTAGCTTCCAAAGAATAGATTTTCATATAGAATACGTCTCAAGTTCGTAGTTTTATGTAGATGATCTCAAAAAGGGCTCGTGAAAAGATCTGAAATTTGATGGACTTTACTCAGATGATGGGCATGAAAAATAGCCGCGAGTATCTCGCCTGAATTAAACGTAGGTACTCTTCTTCAGTTTCCTATATGGATGGTTCAGTACGACGTGTTCTTCGTTTTTATTAATTTATTTAAACTTTAATGTGCGGGGTTAAAGCCACGACGTCGAGTGGTTGAATTTCTGCTTTCGTCAGTATGTGAATAATACAGTAGTTCGGCTGAATTCACATTCGCCAACTCGCGTTTTTTACTTAAAAACAGAAAGCTATCTGCTCACGTATTTTCGCGTAGTTTAGCACAGCGAAATTCAGTATTACAGTGCTACCCTCTAATTTTTACATACTTAATTCAAAGCAATTCCGCGATTCCCAAGAAATTAGTTTTTTCTATATCCAAATTTCGTTCGATCGGTTGCATCTTAGCAGTGCCTACAGACCACGAGCTGTACGACAAACTAATATTGGTATTCTGAACGTGAGACATGGAACGTACAAAAATCGTAGAGAAATATAAAAGTGTGTGTTTATAATCCATAAATATTTCCCCCCCCGGGTAAACTTATCGAGAAACACAGGATGGACAAAAGTAGATGAAATTAATTTGCGGTTGTTTTAAAAAGTCGGAAAGTTTCCTGGCTTGAGATTCGCTTATAACTTTGAAACTCGATCTATCGGTTGGAGTTTATGTAAGCCGATGCTAAGTAGTATACAAATATGAAACCACTTTGAGTATAACTATAAGTCAGTCGGTCAACGATTAGCGCAAAGTTTAGCCGAGCTTTTCGAGAAAATGCTTTTTAGTAAAACGTTCTTTGGAACTGTAGGTACCTACTTCTATGCTCAATTAGACGGTGCTAACGATACTTGGAAATCTCTCGGCAATAGTTAACTCATTCTCATTGTCAGCTGAGCTTAACTTTCTCTAATTTCACTCGCCTCAACTTGGAGCAAAGTGGTTACTCGACTTTTTACTCTGGAGCATTTGACTTTATACTCTTCTCATCTACAGTTCGTGATCACAATCGGAGCTTATCTAGCTACGCTTTGGAATTTCCATTTGTTTCACTAATTCTTTCGCGCTGTGCACACCAGACGATTATCTCCGATCGTTACTCAGATGTCAAGGGTTCCTTAACCAAATTAACCCGATCTCGAAAATGAAGAATACCGAAGTTTTTCCAAAGATCTCGAATCCGAATAAAAACTCCTGTCACTTTTGCTCTTATACATGAAGTACTCTGATCGAAGATAGACGAAGTTGCCTCATGCAAGACGCGATACACCGATGGTTTTCATGCGATTAATGTTTCCCGCAGTCTCAGTCACGAAAAGACCGAAATTGTGATAAAAACTGTTCATTTACCGACACGTATATATATTATATAATATAAATATATGTGCCAAGGTAAAGGAAGAGCGAAACTGAACCAGCTGTTTAAAAACTGCAATAGTAACCTCGGCGAACCCCATCGCATAAATTATGGGAACTGTGGACACGGAAGAGTTACGGCATTGCAGTGTTAATATAACTGTAGCATGCGAATAGTTCACGGTGACCAGAGCATAAATATCTTCACATCGCATGTTTAAGATTTCACAGTTGGACAGCTAGATGAAGTCGGGAAATAGATGGACGCTTCTTTGATCAGAGCTAAGATATGGACTCGGGTTGAGTCAGTCGAAACAGATTGTCTGACAGAACTTGCCAAAGCTAAAGTCTTATCATGGTTTGGTGAGCTGTGTAATAGATGACCAGAGTGCGAGTCTTCTATGCCTGGGGATGTTCTCGCCTCTGTGGAGCGAACGCTCTTTTCAAATTTGATATTAAGTCGATAAGGAAATCCCATACGTCTGCTTTTCACCAATCTCACTCGGGAAAAAACTGAGAATATTTTAAACGAATTTTTCGGTATGATAACGATATTTTCGTATACATTTCGAAACTCTATTTCGTTTTAATATAGATGTATAGTACGAGTCTATGGGTGGTTTTGTCTTAAATTATTTGTAAAAATTGATGTGTGAATTCGTGAATCTGATGGAACGTGAAAATCTAGATTCTGACGTAAAAACGGTAACAAACTCAATTACAATTTCGCCGCAGATTGAAACTCGTCAAATCGATGTGTATATATACGAAAAAAAAGAGAAAAAGTTGCTTCGTCGTTATCGAGTTAATTATCCTGGGCGCCCATCGCCAACGTCCAATGAAAAAGCTATGTAAATTCCTTTGAACGTCAAATATTTGTCTTCCGCGGGAAGAAGAGAAAAAAAAAAAAAAAACGACAGACAGACAGGCAAACAAACAAACAAACAAAAGTTGAGGAAACCTTGTTAAAAACTTTGTAAATTGGTCTAAAGTTTCGTCGATAATTTACAACTTTATTTATAGCGTTATTATTCTACGTGGCTAATGAAAGGATATAATTTTTTCCTTAATTTTATTCATTTTTTTTTTTTTTTCTTTCTTTCTTCCAGATTACACTTTGTACGGTGGGATACGGTGACGCGGTGCCAAAAACCTGGCAGGGCAAAGTGATCGCCTCCTTCTGCGCCCTCCTTGGCATCTCTTTCTTCGCCCTACCAGCAGTAAGTGTCCTTGTCTTTTTGGCCCTTGACCTTTTTCAGGATATAGCAAGGGAGAGACGTATATACTATGTATATATATATATATATATATATATATATATAGGTTTGGAACAATTCTTTCAACAACAACGCCGTTTCTGCTCGGCGGCTTTTTTTTTTGTATCTTTTTATTTTACTTTTTTGTTTTTTTATTTCTAAGCCCAAGCGGCTATTAAGAAAGCGAACCCGCCGTATCGACTCGATGGATCTTTTACTTTGGTACGATAAGCGACGCCCACGCAAACTTTATTTAGGAACACGCAAGACCTAAAGAAGGAGGTGCCTCAGTTCTCAGTGGCAACAAATTTCGCATCGGTCTCGTTATAGTTTAACCGTAGAAAAATTTCGCGATCTTACACGGCTTTCTTAATTACGAAATTCACGAAGAAACTCATCCTCGCAGAGTCCGAGACAATAATGCAAAATTTTTAAAAAAGTGATATCTCTAAATTCAATGATGGTATTTTATTTTATGGAAAATACGATGCGAAAATTCTATCATTTTGCTACTCAATTTAAAACTTGAGTGTATTAAAGCTACGAGAACGACGTATTGGTTTTCCAGAGATTCGGTCCGTACTCCGCATAAATCTCTTTCCTTGCAATTTATCACTCGCCGAGGTCCAGTCGACGATAAATTTTCAACAGGACCGGACAGCGTGAAAAAAAAAGTGACACGACTAAGCTTTTCACAATCTTTCGTCACCGTTTTATTTTTTATTTTTTCCCTCTTTTTTCCTTTCCTCGTTTCTTCTGTCAGTCATAAACGTCGGTTCTCGTCGTTCGTCGGAAAGGCGACACGTGTCCTTAAATTGAACATATATACACATACTCGACGAGACCAAATCTACCCTTATTTTTACCTCTCGTCGACGATAAACCAGCTGCGCAAACAGAGCTTCACAAACTTTCTACAACCATATGCGGTTCTCGAAGAAAAATAAGTTTCCCGTATTTTCACATTTCGATAAACGTTTCTTATTTTACAAAATCATAGACTAGACGAGAATTGATTCTCGATCGTTTTCTAGATCTATGAATTGAAAATTTCCAACTCGGTTTAATGGTTTCCATCCGCAACTGATTGCTGTTGGATTTCCAGAGAAATACACCTCTGGGGGCATACGTCTTAATTTCCTGTTGCATATTCCGAGATCGTTACATAATGCATAACCCTTTCGGTTTTGCGAACGTTGCGGGGGCAGAGTCGGCTACGCGCTATTAATCTAAACCGTTTTAAGCTACGTTGGAGTACCCCGGGTGTATTTATCGTTGGATTAATAGTCCGCCTCGTCGTTTACTCTAGCTAAACCAAAATACACGTTACACTCAAGGGTTTGTATCGTCCTAACACTAGGACAAAGGCGCCTTGGATGATCCTTTGCATGACAAATTATCAACTACTAAGCATATTGTAATACTCATGTATGGAACATGACTTAGTCTCACTCAGCGTCCAAATTATTCAACAAAAATACACCAAAATTTGACGAAAATCCACAATCAAAGGGCTGCATCGAACAGAGGCATAAACTGGAAATTATATTATCGAAAAACGACAGAAACGTCGACTGCAGTTTCCAAATTCCTACACATTTCTTACATTTTATCCTAAATAAAAGTTTCGTGGCTTTAAATCTCATGATTCGCGGTTTTCATCGGGTGAATTAATGATTTCTTAATACGGAACTCGTTGTTGCGAGCAATGAGTCGGACAATGATCGTTCTATTAATTGATGAACGTGTTTGAAGCCGCAGCGAGTCCGAATAGTGTCTTCTGGGCTAACGAGAAAATGTGTGACAGGGTATTCTGGGGTCTGGATTTGCGTTGAAAGTACAACAACAACAGCGACAAAAGCATATGATACGAAGAAGACAACCGGCTGCCAATCTGATCCAGGCTTTATGGCGTTGCTACGCAGCTGATGAGCACAGCATGAGTGTAGCCACGTGGAAGATACATCAGATTCCACTTCCCAGTCCGCCCAGGTACGTCTCAATTTTTCTTTCGACGATGAATACATATCGTTTGATTTTTATCTTTGTAATTGAACTAACCAATGGCATTTGTCTGTCGTATCGATGATTGGAAAATTTGATCAAATTTTGATATTCCCTTAGAAATTTATCGCTGCATTGGTTCGTATTTATATCTGGATACTCATTGAAATCACCCCTAATTATTGTGTCTCGTAATTGAGACCTGAGTCTTTTTATCAAAAAGGTTTTTACCCAATGAAAACTCTCTTAGACTGAACGGTTGAGAGTTATGAAATGTTCGAAGCTCAAGAAAAGAAACGCAGCTTCAAAGAAATCGGTCTCATTAATTTCGTATCTTCCTGAAAAAGGTGTAACTTTTAGTCCGTGAAAAAAATTGCTTGTTCTCACATTCTATGCATTCCGAATTATCGGAAGGACTCGACTTATGCCAATGCAGGATTAAATTTGTACGATTTTATTGTTGGATGATTTCTATAAGGAATCGCGTAACTTTTAACGAAAATTAAAAAATTTAATCGGGATTAATATACCTAAGTGTTGTATGACGTGCAATCATAAAAGTTACAATCAAATTATATCGCTTGTTTTAAAATAAGTATATCTACGTTATTTTTCTACTCTTTTATTCAAACTTTTAAATGTACACTTTACTACTTCAATGTACTCTGAACTCCCTTTTCCTCTTCTTCTTGAATTTTACTTTCATTGAACTCGATCCAGCTACGAATTTATGCGACTACTCAAATCTAGTAACATCTTCTTTCCGGTATACAGCTCTATGATATTACTTGTCTCTTTTATTACATTATCCAAGGGCTACTATAAATTACCAGAGATAAACATCCCCTTGAAAAATAATTGAATAAAAAATTCAAACATGAACAATTCTGATATTAGTCGATGGATTCAGGCCTAATTGTCAAAAACGAGTAAATATTTGTTGATATAATCGGAGCAATATTAAATTACGAGCTTCTCACATTCGTAACAACTTTTACACTGAGCTTCAGATGAATGTTCGCGAATTCGTAGCTGGAACCTGAATATCTAGATTTTCATGCACAGTATTTGGATTATTGAAAGTGAAGTCAAACCTCGAAAACATACTACTGAGAACGATTTGTTTGACGTAAATTTTCATAGAATGCACGCAAGATATTGATAGCAGAACGAAATCAAATGCAGATTTCTTCATGTCTGACATATCTTTAAATTCACTGGACAGTTTCAACCAGGGGTATCAACCGAAACTTCATTTTTCTGGCGATTTGATTTTGAAATAATTTGAAAGACAATTTTTCTCTATATTCCGTTCGCAAGCCCTGGTTCAAACTCATTTTTTGAACGAACTGAAAAGAAAGTAACTCCTTCGTTCTATTCTTATTTATTCGTTTCCAACACGCTTCCGATGAGATACGATTTCTGGTTCTCCTATTAACCGGCACATATTATCGCAGGGATGATTAAAATTCGGGCTTGAAAATTTTGTACACTTGGACTTTATTCGCCAATCTTTTTATCGTCACTCAAACGCCGATGGTCCTTCAAATCGGTAGTAAAAAAATTTGAAATAAACGTTTTCCCATCTGTATAAAGTCGAGAAAATCTATTGCATATATAATTGAGTTATAATTTGAGCTCGGGAATGATGATTTCTTAGAATATAATATATCAGCATCATTTGAGCGCAAAATAAATTCATTAATCTCTTCTTCTTTCTCTTTGATACTTGAAAATCTGGAATGTAGATTACGATCACTCGTAAATCTGATTTTCAAAATTTTTTTTTTTTATCGAACTCTCTTATCAAACGTGCACCAAATTTGTTCTCCTCTTCTTTGCCTTTTGCTGCACCGCGCGCAGTGGGGCCGCCAAAGAGGAAGGCGGAAGTGGCGTACGCCAAGTCCTCCCCGCGGCCGCCATGTGAGTTTTCTTATCTCTTGTTTCCTGTATGACTTTGCCAATTATTTACTACAATTACACATTTCTTCACAAACACTTAAAGTATTATTTATCATTCTTCATAAGTGCATAATAAGCTCCAATATCATATTTCGTTATTATAGCATGTGTATGCAGGATATTGTCTATCAGTAACTATACCTTCAATATTCACGCCTTGCATGTGCAGGACGCTAAACTAGAAACTAGATTAGCTCACAGAACTAGAATAGACGTCTCAACCCCCGAAAACTACTTTAGATCACCAAAAACGTATAATAACTTAAATACGAGGGATTCTTCATTAAAGTCAACTTGAAGCGAATCAATCGTCTCCCTTGGTTGGTTCAGAATCGCAATTCGCGAACTTTGACAAAAATGAAGAGCCCCTTGCACCGCTGATCATTTTCGCACGGTAAATCGGTACTAGAGCTTGCATCCTCTCTGGGATCTGTAGCTAGCTGTAAATTAAGATCGCGTTTTTGAGTTCTGTAACAGCTTCGGTGCTTAGATCAGAGAAACGGGAGAAATTTTGTAGCTTCTGCATAAATGGGGCTTCCAAGACTCGGGCGAAATATGATCCATGCAAATATGGCGAATATATTGGCAATTTGTGCAACGTAACTTACTACCTCCGGAAGTAACAGGGCGCAACGATCCGAAGCACCTGTAATATATAATCCCGAGTAAACGTTAACTAGCATAATAATTAAAAGCCAAAGACTGTTTGCGATATCGGTACGATGTCTAGAGGTAATACTGCGTCTACGTGATTTCATTAATTCGATGAAATTTGAAAACTGAAGCGAGTCGATGATAAATGATGTTATAGTAAAATCTCGAATATTGCATGATCCCTCAGAAAGACAACGACTTGCTAATCCTAGTGCGTTAGATACAGGTATACCATTGCATTCTAAGACGTTCATTCAGGATTACTTTTCATTAATAATCTCGTATTAAGACGAGTAGTAAGACCTTGGAGTATTACTATAGGGATAAGCACGCGGGGGTCCGTATTTCGTGACAGGATCAAGAATAACATAGAACTCTCGATTAAGTTCGGTAGCTTCCATTGGGAATTTTCACATCGGGAAATCCTTTCGACTGCTTTTTTGATTCGACAGACTTGGGCTAGAATCTCGTGAGATATATGGGGAAATACTTTTTTGATTAACTGTCTATAACTAAATCGTTGACTACCATAACCCGAAACGGTCTGCTGATTCCACGTCGACGGATATACAACCTGTCAAATGATACAGAATACAATTTCTATAACCAGAACAACTTTCTATCGTACATACGCATACATCATCGATGAATAAGCACCGAAACTTTTCACTCGAGGATTCATTTATGATATACATATAATAAGGGTGAAACTGAAAGAGGAAATGTTGGAGATACGAAAGATAAGCTTCGACGAAATAGGGGTAGTTTTACGCACTGTTTAAAGCACATACTTTAGCTTGAATTAAACAGACTAACATTTTCTTTACGTATGTAGATACGTATAATCTAGGCATGTTTAGACGTATATGAAGCAAGAGAATTTTAATGGGATGCTTGGTGTTATCTGTTGAGATAAAGCTAGTCATAGGCATTGCAAATTTGTCGTTTAATGGGAACTTTTATATCTATGGACCGAGTGAAAATGACTTTGTTACTAAGCGTCTTAGTTAGAGATGTTACAGTCGATAGCGAGGTTATATTTCCTGTCGTGACGAATTGTATGCTCAGGGTGTTTCAGGAAATAGAAAATTTCGTAACGGATATAGGAAAAGCTAGAAAAACGACGATGCAATAAGAGAAAAGACGCTTCTGGGCTGCTGTTCCTTGCTTCCTTCTGTTACGAATAATTTTACAATTGTAGAAACAACATCCGGCAGTTATCGAACTCGGCTTAGTCGTTTCGATGTAAAGTTCTAGCTTCTCCACATCTCGCATCGACTGTAACGGAGGAAAGGATATCTCGAATTGGATTCAGATATATATATATATTTTTTTTTTGCATAAAATAGAAGAGAAAATTTGCCTCGAGTCAGCGTAATATCGCCTATAAACTTTACACACATTCCGAATTCGTACTGAATCCGAATCTCTCCTCACGTAGATTACAAAAATACACATCTTCAGTCTTGCAAAATATAAGATAAAAATTTTTCGTACAATTTTCAAGACAGCTTTTCACATTTTTTTTTTTTTTTTCTTGTATTATATTCGTTCAAATTCATTCCTTCTTCCATGATACATTTCGTTTTTTCAATTATTACTATTATTGGCGTAGAAAATACGTTTGGCTGACTACTACCCGCTTCTACTACTGTAACCATTAATTTCATGATAAATCATTAGCAAATACCATCCCTGCACTAAATAGCTACTAATAATGATTCTTATTTCAGATGTAACGACGTCAATATATTCGCAATCTAACAGAAACGGTTATTAGAACGGTATTATACAATGCGGAGCCGATTTATGACAGCAATAAATATTTAACTTAATTCTCCGTAACTGCAGGGCAAGAGAAATAACTTTTAATTGACAAAACCGTACGCAGGCAGCTGATAGCGACAAATTATCATCCACATGATCCACAGCTCTTGATTTATCGACGATTATTCATCGCGGTAATATTTAGCGCTATTTTATACGCATTGCAATGCGAGAATTTTGCGATTATCGGTCCCACGTACGTACTCAGATCTGTCTATAAATTTTCGGGGCACGAGATTACAATTGTTAATTAATCTTTCGGATGGGAACCATGAATAAACCAACTGCCGATTAATTTCTCCGTATAACGTCGAAACAATTATAATGCCTACCTCGATTTTTGCACGCTTCATTCGAGGGTGATTTTTCGTTTCGCGACACGGGTAGGACATTTTTTTCGATTCCAAACTGGAACCAATTCGCGTGAAACACGCTATCGCAACTCTCACGCAACTGGGGAAGAAATTTAGCCGTAAAATACAGTGTGGCAACTCTCGTGTTCGGATTAAATCTCAGTGCAAACAATCAACCGACTTGCGATACGCTGCATTGTTGCTGATCTCGCTACTTTTCCATTCGGTTATCTGAATTGTTGAATCGATAACAAATAAAAGTTCTTTACCTTGTTTTTTTTATTTTTTATTTCTCTCGTTACTTCCGTTCGGCGTTTAGAATTGATCATGAAAATAGGATCGCGATGATATCTCGTCGGAAGTATATTATTTTTAGATTTTCTATATTCTCGTATCCCAAAGGAACAATTAATTATCGCTTACTGACAGCTGTTTTCCGGGGGCGTACTTCTTATCTCAGTTTTTATTTCTCAACCCCCGTTTATCCGTAGGGACGCAAAGATCGATGATACGTCAAGCTGGTAACTTTCAGATGATACAAAAAAATCTATCATTTTTAAACGTTTGACAACGTGACGGTCTTCCCTTTTTAGTATAATACTTAGCCAGGAGTTATCCGAAGCCAAAACCGACCCCGTTTATCATTTTCACGTTACAGTGCGAATGAAAAGTAACATCGAAATACCGAGCATTTTTGATTCGCGAGATTTCTCTTATTTTTTACCATTTTTGAGAATTCGGAAACACTCTTCTCTTGTATGTAAATTTGACAAACTCAAGATCTCCTCAAGAGGCGAGGATAGCGTGGGAAATACTTGGGAATGGTCGTCTGAAAGTGCACTCCAATTTGGCGATAAAGTTTAGGAGAAGAAGAAAATTCGCACGTAAAACTTCCGCGTTCTTGGATTGAATAATAAAAAGAATAAATAAGTAGACCATAACTTTCCTTGGAAAACCCTTAAATTACGTGGTATAAAGATTGCAAAGATATTCCTTCGGTCGCCGAAAAAAATAATTTCAGTTTTACCGTGTCAGTCTCATAACTCACGAGAGTCTTATTCGCGGAGCTCTCAACTTCTCATTTCTTTGACGGATATAAGAAAAAAAAAAACGAAAAAAAATGAAACAGAATAAAAATATATTCTCGTGTATCTCTATGTAGCTATAAGTAACAACCCCTGAAATAATATGTTCATATTTGAAAACGTTCATCTCGCGATAAATTTTCATTACAATTTCATTCAATTTCTTATACCTACTTCGTATATTTATGAGAAAACTCTATTCCGGAGTTTTATTATCATAATCGAGTTTTCAGACGAGAGTTTGAATCTTTTTTTATCCCCAATTTTCAATAAAACTAAACAATGCATGATACGCTGTACATTCCATAGATCATACGAAGTTGGAGTCTGAAAACCTAATGGTAGTTCGTTGTTCTTCAATTTTTCAATTTTCTTCTCGTCGTCTGAAATATACTTTTCCGGGGGTGATCCGATCAGCGAAATCCAGAACGAGTCGATTACTTCGTAACTCGTACTCGGAATAATAAAAATCTCGAATTGGCAAATCTTCAGCTTGCGAAATCGCGAAATTGAAAGAAAATCGATCACGTCCCAGATGCACTACCCCGCACGCATCCGTACGAATACGTATATATACTCATATACACGTGTGTATTCTGTACCCTAAATCCTAACTTTTGACAAATAGCTTGTACTGTCTCTGTTGACAGTCGGGTATCTTCTAGCTTCAAGCACAACGCCTCGTTCGTCAGCAGATTACCAACGATTCGGAGGCACAAAAGTACTTCTCTTCACAGCCCGAGTCTTCACAAACCTGGGCATCAGAGTCATCGGGGTAATACCACGAGATCTTTTGCGGACATGAACGCGTCGGCAGAGAACTTGGGTAAGCTGTAAATTCTGTTTTCTTGTTTTTCCTTTTTTTTTTCTTTTGTCTGAACCATTTTTTTTATTCTCGTCTATATAAGGAAGCCCAAAATGTGCCTCGCGAAGTTAAAACAGAAACAAAACAACTTCAATGTTATTATTAAATTTTTGTTAACTGCACGTAACAGCTTGTCGTTTTGGATAAATTGCAAAGCAAAGCCGGGCAAAGTACCTGATACTTCAGTTAAAGAAATGAGAGAAAATTTCTTACATTAGACAATTTATTTATTACACAAATATAACGTAGTAGGTATATTTACAAAAGTAATGACAAAATTTCATTCAGGTCTTTTTTGTTTCAAATATATGCGAAAGAGTTCTATAAATTGTCTAATAGTTTTCATTTTCACATGAATCATTATCATTATCTTTGTAATTAGTATGCGTAGTAACGTTGCAGGTTGAAACGATAATTTGTGATTTGTTTTATTTTATCTTTTTTCTTCTAACTTGTTTTTTCATTTTTTTTTCATTTTCGTTTTTTCTTCGTTCTCGCAGTATGGAAAGCATGAGTTGGGTTACACGCTACGCCCGTATACATATTTCTGTATAATTGGTTAATCATTGCTCACAGGAGGTGTTAGTACCAATGGCGGTAGACAGCTAAACGCAAGTCATTCAGAGGATTCGGTGACAGAAACAGCCTTGTCAAAAAAAAACTCTGATGGTAAGCCAATGATTTTCTACCATCGTGAGAGGATCATTATATTCACATTAATTATTGTGCTGTATTAATTCCTTACGAAATACCGATGCTTCTAATCTGGACGTATATGTAATTAGGTATATCTTGGTACAAACAAGCGAAGATATACATATGTGCTATATGTATATTTTCCATTTTTTTATTTTTTTCTTCTTTTCTCATCGGACCGTTTGTTCCTGCAATTAATAACCATTGATAGGAAAAAATTATCCTAGGTACTAGACATTTTTCCAACGGATAACAAAATTCTCTCATTCCTTGTTGGAAAGTTTCTAGTACCTGTATATTTTTTCTAAATATTATGTCCAGATAGATGCTTTTTTATACATTAAAAAAAGAAAATTAAAAAATTGTATTTCAAATTCATAACTATATATACATAATATAAATATACCTACGTCGTTTATATGTTTTTTCACTGTGTTGGTGTATTTTATTGAATTTCTTGAAGTTTGTGACTATGCATAAACTATTTCGTTAAATGGCTGGAAACTAATGAATGGCACAAGCTTTTCTATTTTTTTTAATTTTTTTTTTCTTCATTTTCTTTTTTATTTTTTGGTCTCTTTTTTATCATTACCTTCTATATGGCTGTATTAGATTGGTGTTCTTAAAAATTGATATAACATTTCCGCAGAGATATATATATCAGAGATTATTTTTCATTTTAATTAGCTAATAATTATTGTATCATCAACGCATACGATTCAACATTCTAACATAAATCTAGGTGCGAATGAATTTATCAATTTATATCTATGTGTGTACCATTGATTTCAATTTCATTTATACCACAGAAGCTGTGAAGTATGCATGATTTGTGATTTATCTTTAATTTAGCGACCGCGAAGAGTGCAGAGCTTGCTGCTGGCTTTTCAGCTAAATTTATCCGACACGATGACTTCTGTGAAAAAAAAGAATTGGAAAAAAAAACGTATGCGTTCACATGCGGCGACAAAAAAAAAAAAATTCTCTTCTAGACGGTCAAGATACGTACATCTTTGTTTGTTATACGTGTCAGCGTTTCGGAGTCATTTGAGCGCGCGATGTTTAATATTTTTGGCTTTCAAGACCTTTTTTATTTTCTTTTTTTTTTCTTCACAAAACGAGAATTGCTCTCATCCACGATATTAGATCATAGGTGTTAGTCGTACCCCTTATTATCTGCGGATAAATAGAAACTTTCGACGAAAGGACTTGTCGAAATGACAGTGAATCTCCTCCGTTGACAATCTGCATCGAAAGAAAGTAGACAAAAAAAATTATCGAACACTGCAATTCTAAACAGAAAACGAAGTTGCCGATCAAACTCAGGATTTTCTACTCAATGAATATCCCTTCACTCATTATCCTTCCTACGAATTGCAATATAGATCTCAGTCAATAGAAATAACGTTATCACAGCTGGGGAACAGATCGGTATTCAATTTAATTCAATTTTCAAAGAATTATTGGAAAGACAATTTTTTGGGAAATATTAGCTTCGAAAAATGGTCCATTTTTTTTTTTTTTTTTTTCTTCTTTTATCGTATAATTATCAGATTTTAGAGACCAGAGTCTATCACGACACTCAAGACCGACTCATGCATACGTGTCAATTAACTTGTCGCACAGCGAATAGCCGACTGGGACGGTCTTCATCCACTGTGGAACTCCGGGCTTTAACCCTTGACGGACTGGTCGGTCGTTTAGGGGAGACTTCGACGTTGCCGCTAGCCTTGGCAGGTCTTATGCCCCATGTGACCAGGGTGCCTCTGCTTCCGTTGTCGCCGACAATATCTCCGAACTCCGAAAAATGTAGGCTTCGATTTTTATCTTATATATCCCTTTCCGTGTATTATTTGTCGTTGAATATGTAGGGTCGTCACTATCCCCGACGTTTTATTTCTTCTTCCAATTTCATCCCGATTTCCTGTTCCTTTCTTTCGTTACTTTTTGATCCTTCCATTTCTACCTCATGTAAATAATCGTGGCTTCTTCCTTCGTAGCGGTTCTGGACTCCGTACTGCAATTACATTTACGATTACTTAGTTTCTTATGGGAAACCAAGAGTTTCGAATCTGTCCCTACGGGATTCTTCATAGTTTTCATAAATAACAAAATTCGTTGCTTCTAAAGTTTCGAAGTGCTTCTAACGAACTTTAACTTTGCATCTGACACAATCAGAATAGTTGTTCTTTTTCATTCAAAGTTCTCGTGGCTATCATTCGGCCATTTGACAAAATGAAAATCGGCTACCAAATTCAATTTATTTAAATCCTAATGGAACTATTTTGTAAACTTTATTATCAATCGCCGAATCTTTAGAGACTCGGTAAAGTATAATTGCAGTTCCCCTCGTCTGGCCTGAAGAATTCATCCTAGACCCCGAAACCTGAAATCCAAATCCCTACACTAGAGCGCAGAAATGAAACTAGATTCTGCACTGAAAATGAACTAAAAAAATAAAAGTCGGTTTTGGAACTAATATCATGCCTTTTGTGTTGTCTGAATAGTCGTGGAAGGGTGGAAAAGCATTGTTTGTGATCAAGTTACTCGACTGTCCGTTTGTCATATTAGCACCAGGAATAGTGTCCTAGAATTCGCACAGTTTCGAAATTCTGTGATTTTCTTTCTTTACATAAAAATATATTTTTCTCTCCATTTTTCAATTCGCGTTCTCCGAAATCCGACGTTGAAATTGACTCTGAAAAATACTTCGAATCTTTTCAATCTATCTCTAACTAAAGTTTAGTAAAAGGGATGTTCACCCTCTAGCCTTGATTCGCAAATAAATGTTGAAACTTTACCGGAATTGGGAAAAACCAATCTTCGTTCAAGTCTTTGAATGACTATTTTAGTTTTGGTTAAACAAAAGGGGATAAATATTCTGATTGTAATGTTCCAGGGTGAAAATCGCGTTTATATGCCTAGGTACATCCTCTTCACTTTTTAATCGCGGTCTGTTTTCTTTCGGTATTAAAGCCCCGCATAATAAAACGTTTCGCATCTCATTTGGGGTACGTATTTGATATCTGCGAGAGCCCACAGCGTTATAGAGCCTCGTGCAGCGGATTCTGGGAGTATAATCCGTTTCATAAAACACCAATTTCGCGTTTACGAAACAGCTTTTCTTCCAGCCAAATGAATAATAAAAATACCAGAAAAAAAAACACAAAAAACAAAAAACTTACAGCTCCGCGTAGAAAACGAGGACAAAAAGAGTAACTTACAAATGCGGTGGAATGTTAAGAAAAAAATTGTAAAAGAAGAAAAAAAGACTTTAATAATTTTTCAAATCTGACATCATAAAAATTTCAACAAGACGGATGGTACAATCGCGAGAGAAAGAGATATAATGTTTCTCCCTAAATCATATCGCATGAAAGCCAAAAGTTTTTTTTTTTTCTCAACATTGGAACAATATTTCGCGAACAAGTGTTACCCCTGTATAATAAAACGGAGAAAAGAAGTTGCCAATTAGTCAAGATTTATTTCTAAGTTCCAGCCAGCTCCGTAATTTGTATTGTCTGCTCATGCTCCGGATCATTTCTTTAAAACTTGGTGAAAGCGAATTGAAAAGCGAACTTTTTTTTCCTGTCTGGAACGAAATTTTGCGAGCTACGTCCACTCGGGTCAATTTGTTCATCTCCGTAATGAATTTTCATGGATTACAATGTGAAATATTAAAATTGATAAACCTCCTGGCTGAGAGTTCGATCAGTTACAAACTGCTATGACGCGTACGTGTATCGAGAAAAGTTTGGAATTGTTCCGAAAGTAGCGATTTCACGATGCCAACTTCACCTGAGGGTAACGTACTGCGAACATTTTTCTTTACTTTCGAAAAAGAGAGAAATAGGAAGTAACGAGTCGTTTATACATCTACGCCCAAACGGTTTTCATTGAACCTAAAATACTTGAACGATTATTTTAACTGCTAATAAATATGTACTGTACAAAAGCTCGTGTGCGAATCTGCGATTGGAAATTCGAATGCTCGGATCTTTTCAGCGCAATTTAATTCCCTGACCATTATGGGATTCGGTGTGAGAAAAAAAATTCACTGTTTTCTCTACAAAGCTACAGAAAAACCTTATCTTTGCGTACCAGTCGTAGTTAATCGTAGGATAGCCAAGCTTTTGAACCGAGGTTTTAATTTTGCGTGATAAAAATTAACTTCTGAGATCAAGCTGTAAAACCAACAATTTTGGGATTCAATGAATACATTAAAGTACTGCCTATAGGTGTTGAGGAATCAAGGATCGCCCAAAGTATCAGTTATGAAGTATAATCGAAAACTAGGAGGGCTATGGCAGTCGTAAATTTATTGATACAACAATTTCAGAATCGAGGCGAAAACGAATTACGAAAATATACGTTTTCCAATTTCGGTTAATTAGTCATCCGTCTAGTACGATTTTTGGGGTATTTGAGATACACGTATGTGAACCCCTATGCTTCGGAAATATTTTTTTCATTATTAGAATTGCCTGACTTTGTCTAGTGTCAATTTTGATTAACAAATTACTAGATAATTAATCTCCCCTTAGCACTAAATCGTCGTAGAGAACTACACTTTCAGTATCCATCTATGAAGAATCGATATCGACACTGGCATCAGCATTATTTTGCATGAATTGAAACTAATATTTATTTTGCGATGCTTCTTGTTGCACTTTGCCCATATTACTTTAAACCGAGGTATGATCATACATGAATGATGATATGTCCATTCTGGAAGTTTATAAAAGTACATTTCGCTCCGAGGTATCTGTTCCGGTTCCAATTACCCTCGAATGTGACTAAAATTGACATATCTAATCACAGAGTGATTACTTCAGGTACGACCCCACCGAGATTCCGAAATAGTAGAAAATACTGGCAGAAATTTAAATCAAGCATCATGCCCCATTTGTCCGAAGTCTCTAAAAGGGTATATATACATAAAAGAACCCGAATGAATTTACAATCACCTTTAATGACGGTTTAATGTCTTCAAGAAATGATCTGCCTCCCTTCATTCAAACTACCGTATCGTCCGATCGTGAGATTCGAATTGAATCGTTCCTTCAATGATCACCGCCTATATAAAACGGCTCATCGATTTCCACACGTCTCATTACGGAAGTTTGGATTCACCAGGGCGTACTAACCGTAAAATGGCTAATTACCCAGATAGAGGCTATTGTATTGTATATATATTATATACATATATATCACTGGCCAATTAGCCAGCTCGTGGTATGATAAATAAAATTTCTAAACGTTGCAATCATTCATTTATTTTATTCGTTGAATATATTTCACTCATTTTCTGTAAAGATAGTTCATCATATGCTAGTTATTGTTGTTACTTTTACTCTTACTATGTTGATCGTAGAAACTACAATCATGATGATCGAACGATGAAACAGAAAATTTGCACAATATTGAAAGCTTTACATGTGACGGTGGTGTTGGGTGTAAATTTTTTAGTATCTTGCATGGTAATCGTGAAAAAAAAGGTAGGTTTTTTTTTGATACAATCAGCTGCTTAATCTCTGCCTAATGTCGTGCATGGATAGAATTCAGTTTTGTATATAAAAAATGTAATAACGTACACGGCAACGTTAGGAGTTTTTATATTTCTCCGTTTTTTTTATTTGTGATAAAAGTATAAACAGAACCGAAATTGATCTTATCCTGTAAATACATTTTGCCAGTAATAAATTGTATTAACTTTCAACTAATAATTGCTTACGTCAATTATCCGGGATTTTACTCAAAACAATTTACCATACAAATTTTCAATTGCAGCCTCTCATCTTCTTTACTCTTATGTTTTTCCCAGACGAAGACGAAGAGCCTCGATGTATTCAGTTGACTAATCAACACAAAGGTGCCATCCGGGCCATCAGAAAGGTGAGTCAAATTTTCAACGAGTACCTAATTTAAAAAATAAATCAAAAAATTATATACCTCGCGAGAACGAGCGATTCATTTTTAATCAAACAGCGATAGATTGTCTCAAAGGATCGTGATTATTCTCCGCATACGCAGGAATTAAGATTTTTCAAATAACTTATGATCTCATACCCGTAAAATTTGATAGCCACATTTATTTTCGCAAATTTGAAGCGTTTTTCTGGCAAAGCTTATTTAAGGCTGTTTCAAATCTCAATTTCAATATCCTTTGAAGTAATAAAATTGCTGATCAAAACGCCTAATTTCATGTCTATGTACAATAAAATACGTATCTAATAACAAGATGACGATAGATGGTTGTCTATCCTCGATGATATTTCATCGAAGCGTTTTCAGAGAGTCATATATCAACGGAGACGTCATCGTTGGCCGATATATCATGTATATGTGGTATCAGAGTCTGGTCTAGTCATACTCCACCCATACGACAGCTTGTCAAATGAATGCCAAATTCGCGGTAGAGAATGTGCGAATTTATTCATTCTGAAATCGATGGTTATGTCACGGATCGTACGTCTCGTTTTCAAATGACGAATACTTATTCTTCGCGAATCTACGCACGTATTGCAACACTTCGCGAAAATTTTTGATAACCGCAATTTAGATCATTAGTTCGAATACCGTGATGATAAAAAAATTATTTACGATCTATCCGATCTGGTAGCTAAACGTTGGATAACAATTCTCCAGAAAAATGGGCTCCTCGATGTCACTGGCGTCCGATAAGTGCCAAGTGCTGTTTTTTCGAAACAATTTTTAGCTGGTCAGCACGTTTTGCATATTATTCCAATACATGCGTTCGTATGTATGTATTTTTTGTATCTGAACGTGGTTCGAGTCTACATTGATTTGTCCATTACCATCAACGTCCCCCGAATGGTCGGGCCGAAATTTGGCCCACTACATTAAACATGTTTATGCTAATTGCCCCAATGTAGTGTAGCTATTTACGGAGGCAAGTAATTAAAGTTATCGCTTTACATTAATTGGAGAAAAAAGATAGAAAAGAAGTCGAATTAATTCTCTCTAGTATTTGCAATCGCGGCAAGTATACCTACGCACGTATTGTACGTGACAAAATAATGGAAATCTTTGATAGATCATTTTTAGAAAATCTCAATGGCAGATCTTTCCTCTAGTATATCGTAAGTCCACATTTTTCTGATCAATAAATTGTGCTTTTGGGTTATGGAGGGGAGCTTGAGCGGAATTTTTCATTCATTTATTTGACGGTCTTAAACTTTCAAAATTTCATGAAAAAGTTGAGAACCTATCGTTTTCCGAAATGTTTCACTTTATAGCGTGATAAACTATCGAAATACTTGTTTCACGTGAACTCGACCCGCTTCAAAAAAATCTTAAAGACCGATGGTCTTCGCCGAAGGGGTCAAGCTCGCAATAGACAGAAGCGATGAATTCGTTGAAAAACATGAATCGAGAGCATATCGCCGATTCGAATTGATCACGGGTAAAGAGTCGGACGAAATACCTATAAAGCAGAACCCCCATACCTTCGGTGATTGAATCCACTTTTTTTCTGAAACGCCGAATTTGGCAGACTTTGAATGTGGATACAAACCCTCTGAAATCATACCGAAATACCCCTCTTCCGTTGGATGTAAACAAATCGCATTTGATAGCCCCTTTGGTCGGGGTACTGAAAAATAAACTTATTTTTCAAACGCCATTGTTGATTCTTTGACAAAAAAAATCATCACATACAATACGAGCCTTCCTAGGCCAATGTAATCCGACATAACACTGGTGAGTCAGGAAATCCGTAAACAGTCTTAAAGGCTTATTGTCGATATGTAAACTGATTCGTCGCTTTTGTCAGCAAGTGAGATTTCTTTTATTTTCCTTCAGTGTACTCAAGTCCGTGAAACGTATCGGTCGATTTTGAGTTTCGGCAGCAGTTCAACCTGCAGTTTTGCGAAAGTTTCAAATCTCCGCGATTCATTTCGGTGCGTACAAACGCGTCGGAAGGCTCGCTTTGTATCGGTCGATCTCTTAGTCCCCCAATTTCGTTAATCGTTAACCCAATTAGCCATTATACGTCGTGTAATTTCAACGTGTGTGATTAAAAATTGTGAATGTCAGATGAGGTATTTCGTCGCGAGGCGAAAGTTTAAGGAGGCGCTGAAGCCCTATGACGTTAAGGACGTGATCGAGCAGTACAGCGCCGGCCACGTCGATCTGCTTGGCCGCGTGAAAAATGTTCAAACTAGGTAACCCAGCCAGTCCAATACCCGTCGCTATCCTATCGACGACAGAAACTACCCACGGTGACAGATTGCGTGCTAATAACTGTCAAAGATAAAAATTCCCTTGTTTGTTAATTAGAGATGGGTGGTGTAGCGTATTTTTTTTAAGGTGGATTCCGAATTACGAAGGCTGACGTAAAATTTCACAAATTTCGCTGTTTCGAATCTCCTTTTTTTTTCATACGTATTTTTGGCAATTTGATTCATCGCAGTTTTTTATTTGTGTAATATTTAACGTCAGCTTTTAAACTTGGGGGTTGAAGAAAAAATAAAAAATAAAATGTTTGAATTTTTTTACCGAGCGATTGAGCCGATTTTTTCAAGCGGAGAGACTTTTTACCTTTGGTCAGTTAGCTTACGGACGACGTCACCGGTGGGAGTTTCAATACGTCATTCCATTTGGAATCTCATTCCACCGTCCTTTTTTCAATTGCAAATTACCACCTTTGCAGTACTGGTTCAAAGTGATTCGAAAACGGACCGAATCCATTTTAATTCGTCCAGAAATAGAGCCAAACGTACATTTTGAACTTTTATTTTTAACTCCAATTCCTCTTCTCAATTTATGGAACTGATTTTTTGCTTTTTCAATTGGGGTACGTGCTTCACACACTTTTGAAAATAAACAACATTCAAGGACTGATCTGTCACCAGGGAATATTTTGACGAGATAATTTCATTCTATCAGTTGAATAATTTTTTTCAAGCGTAATTGAAGCATCAATCAGGATCTGTGAGTCCTAGATAAACTTTAAAAACTAAAAATTGGTAGTAATATGCTCTACAGTAAAGCTATTTTGAGGTAGACCAACAATATCACAGAATTCTACTTTTTTATATCTCATGTAATATTTTTAAAAAAATTGCTTCGCGAAGATTGTTTGAAGATAATTATATTACATACTCGCACTCGGAGGAGACGTATCACTTTTCTATACATCAAGTATAATTTCGATTTACAATATTGCATTTCATAGTGTGAAGTTTGAATTTGTCTGTGAAAATATTGATTCTGCGAGGCTAATCGAGTTTCTTGATTTTATCAGTATCTACCACTCCCTCGGCTAGCATCGTGTTCAATGGATTTGGTCCTTTTTTCGAATTACTAATTAGTCGAATAGGTCTGATACTTTCATTGCTGATTATTAAACGCAGTGTGTAGTCGAATATATTTTCGATAAAACTATCGCGTGATTAATTCTACACGTGCAAAAAACAAAACGAACTTCATATATGTCTGCGTCATAAAGTCGAGGACTTTTATTACGTTCAATTAACAATTCGTATGATTGAATAAATACTGCGTTACAATCGTACCTACATCGTATATTGTTCAATAAATATTTGAGCGATGATTCATATATGCGAATTCAGTATACGTGTATACGAGCTAGTTTACATGATAAACTAACGATAAAAATCACTGTGCTGGTATTGACGGGTACAAATTGTCAAGAGTCGTTAAAAAATTGCGTGCCGACGCGGGTAAATGCAATTAGCATATAACCATGCACTGCACATTTGTTCGTAACATGACATAGGGATGATTTATCTTTCTATAATAACCGTTTGTCGGTGCTCACTATATTCTTTCATGCTATTTTCCTCCCATAAATCACTAAATTAACGCGTTTACCTATAATTGCAGTTAACGCCCTCGTTTTACTACGAACTTTTCTATGAAAGAAAAATTACAGTTTCAAAATCGATAGCTAAATGTGACGTTGATTCGGTATTCTATGCGAGATATAAAAAAATAATCACCTAGATGAGGAGAAAATGACAATTAGCTATACCTTTTTTCATTATAAAAATATGAAACATCAAATCGTATTCGTCTAGGCGAGAGGAAAAATGATTTCAAACTAAATATCGGAGTTTTAATTGAACTCTGTTTTTAACGAAATATCATTACGTGTTAATGAATGAAAAATATATTTCTTCGATTCAATTGCGGTTTTCAATTACTAATTAAATCGAGCCTTCCACTTGGCCAAGCATATGAACCATACCCTCTGTAGAATATATAAACCGCGAGGTGCTAACTAGTTACTCATCGAATTTTTCGTACAATGCCAACAACGGTGGCTGGACGGAATTCATTGTGCGATCACATCTGTTACGAGATATTTTTACGACGCGTCAACCAAACTTTAGTATCCGCAAGGACGGTTTTATAGACTATAAAAGTCAGGAAAAACGTTATCCAACGAATCTGTATGATTACAATGCTGATACCTGTGTAGTTAGCTTCGAAAATATACGTGTATAAAACTGAGGGAAAATTTATATCCCAGCTAAAAAATTGTTTAAAAAATATCTAATACGGTTGTCAAAATTATTTATCGCCTGTAGTCGAAGACGTTGACTTTTTATCACGGGGAAATTCAATTTTTGCGAAACCAAAGGCCATTGGAAATTGGATGAAAGCTGCATTGCGTTTCCACCTGGATCTAAAAGATCCGAAACACTGTTTTACTGCCCAAAAGTCTCGGTAGTAAAATCTCTGAAGCTCCAAAAGGTGGGCCATAATCCACGGGGTCTATCGACCAAGCAAATGCACGGTGAACCATACGAGATAGTGAAATGAAAAAGATTGATAATAAATTTGTAGTACGTTGAAAGAACGAAAAAATGTGAATACGTAAAATGCTCGATTATTAAAACGATAAATGAATTTCTATAATTAATGAATCGATGAAATTTCAGCGATTAGAAAAAGTTCACTTAGCAAATACTCCGCATACGGTTTGGTAATTGTGTTTGATAAATTTTGGAAATTCGAATCTCTGATAGCTTTTCAGGTCAGCTAAAAATATCTAATTATAAAAATTGAAGATAAACCTTGACCGGATTTCATGAAAGTATAATTTTGGTAATGTTTCGTTAATCGCGCTTTCGGGAATACGAGGACAAATAAAGCCTGTGAAAATAAAAGCACGTACGGAGTTATACGTTTTTTATAACGCGATACTGTTTGACCCCTTGATCTGTACTGCGTGAAAACTAAGTTCGTATCACGTACAATCTTTCCACATGTAGGTGTAGTCAATGTTATACCTATACCTATCAGGGGATTTATCTAATACGGTTTCATCTAGATTTTGGCCAAAACTAAATTGCCTTGCTAATGGATGAGCCGCTTGGTTACTTTCCTTATACAAAGATCGTATCCGCCATCCCCTCTGCGTAAAATATAAGCTCGTTTAATACTGTTCTTATAATGTGTACGCAAAATTAATGACTTTATTGTGTCATTCCGTTAGCATGCAATCAACGCGTCTTTTGTACCGCCACTTGAATTTTTTTTTAACAACAAACTCACGGGTATTTGGAAAATTGTTATATCGTACCAAACTGCGAACGTTCTAGTTGTCCACAAATTAAACTGCAGTTCTACGACTAATTGAACTGGATTAAATCATACATCCAATTTCTAAACTTTCGTAACGAGATTTACCTGGAATCAGGTATACACGTGGAAGTGAATAGAATATTAATAACTTGTATAAATAAATCGAGTTATCTGAACATGTGTGTGTACTACGTATACATTCGCGAAAATATAGTTTACATCGTAATAAAAATTCTGATTAAATTGTGGTTAAATAGCAACGAAAGTATCAAAACTGCGACTAATTAATTAGGCCAACTGTTAGAAGCACAAGGAAAAAAGATAATTACCCTATGCAAAGCCCCGCTATAGACACGCATTTTCGACGTATATATCCTATTTCTGTCTTGTGTCTCCTGTAACGCAACATGCATAATTGTTACACCCAATGTTTCTTGTCGATATTGTAACTCTTCGATCTATCCATATTTTCCATAAACGCGTATCCTGTTTTAGTATATAATTACTGATTACCCAAAGTTCGCTATATCCCATTACAACAGACCAGAGCCACTATCCTCTGACCGAACGTTGTCTACTGCTTCCTTTGATTTTTTTTTCTGCTTTTTTTGATTCCTGTATATAATTCTGAAAAAAATATTTAGAACAAGTAATGAGTGTTAACAAAGTTCAACGAGAGGATTTTGGCTCTTTCGAGGACTGTGTCTGCGTGTGACGTGTTTGAGTATCTGTAAACCCTGTCTATACGAACCCTTCGAATATGTTTTTTGGAGGAATTTGCACGCCTCGTTATTCAATTCGTTTTATAAGTAATTTGATCGACAGACGACTGATCGATTGTTTCCTAAATTTAAAAGCAATGGCAAAGCCTGGAACCTGTGTCAAATCAAGGCAATATAACCCGACAGTTTACGCAGTAAAACCAGACGTCTTTCTACGATTGAAAGCATTTCATTTCGCCGCGTCATGAGGCTTGAGGTCTTCGAACTTTACGACTAACAACGGAAGTCTCTATTTTTCTAGCATGCCTGGGACCTGTTTCAATCATTCTTACACCGTATACCCATTTATACTCATCAATACAATATTAAAACTCGACTGAGAGACTCGAAGAATTAATTCGATTGATAACCAACGTCATAATTATTTCGATTATCTTCTTGCTCTAATTGACTTCGCGAAATTATCCCGGATCTCGCGGACTCCTCTGTATAGCCGAATAGCGAAAATTTATCGCCGTAGAATTAACAAATTGATGAAAATTATAACAATATCTTGAGTAAGATTTCACGGAAAATTTGGATCTCTTGGTCGGCAAATTATCGAATTGCTCAAAATTTTTTGCCAAGAGTGGCTTCAGTCTTGTCTCGATGGATACAGAAATTCCTTCAAGAATAAAACTTTTTAAGGGTACGGAAAGCCTTTACATACTTCAAAGTAATTATTTTAAGATTGAATTGGTTCTCAGGTCTCTTTCGCGCGTTTGATATTAATTGTATCCGAGTATATTCTTCAAAGCTGGCATTACATAGGTCACAAGATCAATTTGAAAGTATTATTGCAATATTCAGAAACTGCAGAAAGTGAGAATTAACTTCCCGGTGACCCTAAAATCTAAAAAATCAGTCGTATTTTTATTTATCATCGACCAATTTGTATAGCTGTTCATTTTTCCAAAATCTTTTTCGATCGTGCTTTCCTCGTTCGTCTCCTATCGCACGCCTTTTTGTGTCGACTGAATATTGTAGAATGTGCAAGAAAGGATAAAACGTTTTATCTTTTCTATATTGTTTTTTTTTTTTTTTATCATTCCTTTGCAAAATTCTCAATAGATCTATATTGGAAATATTACACTCAAATAGCCACAAAATCCTTTCAATGCACATCACTTAATATTTCATGTAATACCGGACTGGTGATATGTTGTACATTGTGATCTATACCATCCACGATATATGTATATATGTATATCGGCTTTTCTATGCGAACTGTGCTTAGAAAAAATCTGAGAATTGTTATATATTCATCAGTCATTCAGAAAAAAAACTTGGAAAATCAAAAATATCGATGGTCAGCGACTAGGAGGTCAGTTTGCACGGAAAGGCCGATGTATTTATATGTGTGAGTCACGCATTGCTAGTATGTACTATCCGTAATTATTGTGGTCGTGTAGTGTAAATGTGTATCATATTTGACAAAAGATAAAATACTTCGTGGCCCGGAAGCAGTTCAGAGAAGCTTTGAAACCCTACGACGTCAAGGATGTTATCGAGCAGTACAGCTCAGGCCATGCAGATCTGCTGAACCGCGTTAAAAATCTCCAGTTCAGGTATACAAATCCAGGAAGTCAATTTTGAATCCCTGCAATTTGCAGAAAATCAATTTAAGGTAGATTCTTGAAAAATCTTCACAGACCAGAGTCACTCTATCATTCGTATACTGTATCCGAAAACATATGTTCGTTCTCTATGGACTCTGGATTTCTACGGTGGCCAAATCTACATCAGTCTGAAATTTTCACTACGAATTACTTGTTAAATAAGGAGCTGAATCCTTGAACGCAACCTTCTCTAAACAATGTATAATTCGACCCGATCAGATTGGATTTTACCACGGTTAAAAATTTCGTGTAATTATTGTTCAAGTTGATGTTTTTATCCAGGAATGAGAATATGAAAGAAATACATTACATTGCTAGAATTTCAACAGTCAAGTAGTTTTGATGTTATCGTTGCTTTCGGGTAACGTAAGGTAGTTTGTAGTTCGTAGTCATTAGTGAACTCCTTGAAACCCGCACTATAGTGTCGCCCGTATTGCATGTCGTATTGTACCTCGGTGCTTTTAGCTTCGCTTTTCACATTTGGAAATTTTATAAAAAATAAAACGGATCTTTAAACGATGTTCTTTTCTGTCCTACAGGTTAGATCAAATTTTAGGTAAACAAGGATCCAAAGCCAAAGACGTTTACGCGTCGAAAATTAGCCTTGCATCAAGAGTCGTCAACGTGGAACGACAGGTGAGTTTATATATTCGATAAATTTTTACCAAAGTTCCAAATAAGTTTTGTAACATTTTCTAACGTCATAATATCTCGACTTGACTATTTGCCAAATAGAAATCAACTCCTTATCGGTTCAGCTTCAACCCCACTGAACCGAACACGTACGTACTTCTCCTTTCGCCTTTTTATTTGCTGAAGCTAAAGACTTTCGATATATCATTTGAACGCCAACTAAAGAGAGGCGAAGACACGCCATGGTGACAAAAAGATGAAATTGATTTCTTGCCAGAAACCACCAGGCAGTAGTCGTTAGTCCTAACGATACTGTAAAAAATATTTCTACCAAGTCTGTGGCCTACACCTCACTTTCGTGATACAGGGCTCGTAAACTTATGAGTTAAAAAAACCGTTCAATAATTCGTCATATAATTTATCGATAATTATTTCTTGGTAAATTGGAAACGTGGTTTAATGATACAATAATTATATGAAGTAATCATGAACCTGAAATTATTGCAAGATTCCAAATAATGATGTGATTTATCTGTCCAGAAAAGGTTTTCGTAAAGTCTTGAGTCTTCAGTTTTTGGGTCACTCATTAAACCCTCTGTGCCTCATTATCCGTAAGATCAGATTGATTTTTGATTTGTTTAATTATCCGTAATTATATTCTGTATTAATGAGCCACTGGGACTCCTGCTGATTTATCTTGCTGTCAAAGAGCTAAAATCTTTCACCGTTAGTCATAAATTATAATAAATTCAATCTTATTGAGAACCTGAAGTTGCCAGTTGCCCTTTGATTAATTAGCCCCGCGAATAACAAAGACGAAGATCGCGAGTATCTGTAATTCAGAAGAGTTTACAATTTCCAGCAGACACTTGCCGAGTGACTAATCATCCTTTGCGACAGATCTCAAATTCCTAATTGACAATTACACGGCGTCTCTTTCATTACATCGTGAAATTAACTTTCGACGCCAACGATAAAAATCATTCCAAGTTCTATACTGTCAATGAAACACGTGATCGTATACTTGATTAAATTCTTCACTCCGCAAAGAGGTGGTTTCCATCTTTCAGCGACTATTATATTTCCAGGTCGATGACATCGAGGTGAAACTTGATCACTTGATAGAACTTTACATGGAAGATAGAAAGAGATTTCTTGCACTTCCATTGCCAGCTCCAGATCCTTCGCAAACAGGTGGTGGTAGTGGTACCGGGGGAGGTGGTGCAGTTTCGCAAATCCTAAAGCCTATCCTCGTCGATAAACAATTATCCGAGCCTAGTTCCCCGACGTCAAAAACTTTTTCCGATCAACCCCATCCGCGGCCGATACATCGGGGTCATTCGGACCTCAGTAGTCGAGTACAGAAGAAGCGAGTAACGTTGAGGTGAGTGAAAGAACGTTTCTTTTTTTCTTCATCATAATTTATTGTAGTCACATATATGTCCTGATACTCTTAACTTGTAATTGACAGTTCTATACCATCGCACCTGGCACATCCTTGCGAAACATCGTCTTCGGTTCCTCTAGGATCGTGCGGGACACCTCCGTCCACATCGAGGAGTGACGAAGTCGTCATAGTTGTTCCATCTCTTCAGGATACGGACGTAGAACTTGAGGCGAGAAATCTTAGGGCTTGCGAGACGGTACAAAGTCCGAAAGAATCCACGAGTGAGTCATGAATCTTATTTCGTATATGTAATCGTAATTAATTGCATCAAAAGTTATTAACACGTTCTTAGATCGTGGTATATACCTAAATTTGAGAAATCTTATTCCGTTCGAACTTCTGAGTGTTAGAATTTAGATAATTATCACGCCTTTTTGTTTAGTCAGTTTCATATAGGATTCGTGTTAAATTATAGCAGATATTTGTTCGTCTATCAATTCGTTAGCGATGTTTAGATTTCATTAGAATATAGTCTGGATTTTACTATACTAGAAGAGTTACGAAATCTAATCAATTCATTTCCGGATTTACGTAAATACCTCCACTACGCTAATCGCGACGCTAATGAGCCCTCGCTAACCACTACTGACGTTACAAAATCAACCGTTCGATCATCATAATCATTATTCGTAGCGGGCAGAACAGATAGTTTAGGAATGTCTTCGCTTCTGTTTAGTTTACCCAAAGCCTCATTTCTTTCTATCACTTTTAAAGTCAAATCAGAGTCTCTTCTCAACATAAAATGCAGTACGTGGGATAATTTTCTTAATTATTTTTGGCAAAAATTATTCGTAAAAATTGTTTAAAAATATTTTAGACGTGATTTTACTGGGGGGTTAGCGTTTGTAGAAGGTTCTGATTTTCGAAATTTTCGCCCTCGTCAGAATTTGTTTATCCTTTTGAGTATGTTAAGCGTTTTCAATGCTCTTCTTCTATTCGTCTTTGCCACTTACGCGAAGACATATCTTATCGTTAGCATCTATAAAGCTGTGAATAAATTTTCAGCTTCACTCGATGATTGTTCGTCGTCCACTTTGTTATAACGAAAACCTTTCGAAAAGTGAGTTTCTGAGACATTATCGAGAATGTTAAAAGTATGATGTTGCATCCTGACAGACGTTCCCCAAAAATTTTTCTCTTACAATTAATTACACACCTATAATATTTTTATACTCATCTAGTTATAATTTTTATTTATTACTGTTCGCAGATTTGATTATCGACAAATTTTTATTATACCTTCCGGTTTTATTTTCACTAATGTCTTAGTACTCCAGCTTTGATTGAATGGGAATGATATTTTCTTTTGAGAAAGATTTTTGTTCGATACCTTTACCTCTAGATATTATATGCTGACAATGATTTCGCTTTTACATTACGGTCCTCAAATGTAAATAATTGAATTTATTTAACCCTACTATTTTACGTTCGGTCAGCAAAAATTTTTCCATCAAAGTTTCGTTTTTCTGTTAAATATGGGCTTGAGAAAAAATTTATTCAAGATCGTTAAAATTCATTGAAAAATTCACCTATTTACTGCCATTTTTATTTCTGCACAAAAACTCTGCATCGTGATGCACCTTAAAAAAATGAATGCAGTATTGCTAATGTTTGTCTACTATATTCAGTTATTTTACTCAAATATATTTCAATACAGCTTTCATGTAATAAATTGAAAATTGAAGCTACGAAACTTCATTCTTCTTTCGTTACGTCAAACACTTTTTTTGTTGCTCTCGTTATTATACCAGCTAAATCATCGTAAGTTAATCCTAAATCTTTTCGAAAATCGATATCCCATGTGAGACACAAGTTAAATAAACTTATAATTATTATTCATTGCTTATGGTTTGCTTGCCTCAGTTTTCCACTATATTCTCGACGATGCATAACGTACGTGTTCGGAAATTAAACCTAACGACATTACATCTATGGAATAAACGAATGGACGTAACAGAATCAACGAACCAGATTTCGGTCCGGAATTTCTAAACCAATTTTCTCTTTCTGAGGAAACCAACCGCGAGACCAATTTTCTGAAGGTTCTAATCTGAAGCAAGGGAGATGAAGGGCTAATTCGAAACTCAGTTAAATTATTTTGACGTACCGATAATCACAATCGCAGGGTCTCAAAAATTGGCAATTAATCCTGGATTCAATTACACTTTCTATAGATGTCAAATTCGCTAGTATCGCGAAAATATGAGGACGAATATTCTCTGTATATCGATAACGATCTACTAACCGAAATCTATACTTATAATAATTAGTTTAGATTTTATTTTTCACACCTTTAAACGTCATCTGATTTTTAAGGTATTGATTACACAAGTTGAGTGTCGAAATCGAATAACAAACAAATCCCACCAATGCAATGGGGGACATGAAAGCTCGGATATTTGCATTCTGGGGATTTCAAGCAAAGCCGGCTTTCACAGCTGATCCTCACCCCTGATGATTTATTCGCAAATTAGACATATTGCGATACAACTGAAGATATCACTAAACTCTTCTCTCTAATCTCATGTGTGACCATTTTCGAAATACGAATACTGGAAAATTGATGTACTAAAAATAGGATTCGGGATAAAAAATCCTACATCGAGATGGGTGCATAATTGTATCGCAAAACTTTACCTTCAAAATTTGATCGATAATGATTCTGTGCTTTCTCGCAGTATTGCTAAAACCCATTAGAAGTTATATTACAATATTTCTTTGAGGGTAAATAATTTTCCGAAAATCGTAGACTGTTATCCTAGCTTACACTATCGGTATAATATGAGGTATCTGCAAATGAATCGTAAATCGTGAGTCTGAGTAGTTCGTTTAGTTGATGTGAAATTACCCATTCGTATCTGCATTTACGATGGACCGGTAAAATACATGTATGGATCAAAAACTTGAACTAAATTTACGCTGCAATGTATACATATATCGTTATATTTTATATAATATTAGAAATGCGACTTTCGTATGCCTGCAGTTTATCATCGCAAGTAAATTTTCCGGCAGAGATTTACACGAACTATTAAAACTATTTTCATATCCTGAACACCCTGTATGCGGATATACATATAGAGTAGTAAAGATCCCCGAGAAGGTATACATGAAACGGAACAGAGTCACAGACTAGTGTCCAAGGGTCGGGGTGTGCCCTAGATCCGGTTAATTAGCGTAAAGAGTGCTAAAGTACACTCGTGACAACGCTGGAGAACACGACAGTCGGATGAACGTGGAATTTGATTGTTTTCGGGAAAACTAAAGTCTCCCTTGCACGGTGCAACGCGATAAACTATCAACGATCTCCTTCTTCACTTCTCGTATCAAGGGATTTATCAGAATAAAAAATGTGTCAAAATTTCATAGAAAATTTTGTACAGCTAATTTTAGTCACCAGAAGTCGCCGTTCAACATTTTCTTACGTTTGGGAAGCTCGTTTAAAAGTAGGTAAATTAAAAAGCAAGGTCTCGCACAAAATAGGTATACAATTTTTTTTTTTTTTTCGAAATTTCATGAACTTTAAACAAGCTTCTCAAAGTTTTTGAAATTTTTACGAGGACTTCATTTAGTATACGTGAATTTTTTTTTAGGAACCTTATTAGAAGTAATTAGTTAGTTTATTAGCAAAAAAATTAATTGACTTGATTTTGTTGAGTAAAAAAAAAATTCTTAAACTATTATAGAAGACATCCTTTGATGTAGTTAGGATAAAGTTATGTTTTAAATACATTTCAATTGAAGAAATAATCGTGTTTCTGAACTGCTAGCTATAGAAATTGAATCCTGCACTTTAGAATTTTCGCCGCCAATTTGATCTAAAATAATTAGTTCTCCTGCTATACCATTAGAAGTAAAGGGCTGCGGATAATTCCTGAGGGGTAATTAAATGACTAAATATACATTGGCACAAATAATTACAGCACTGATTGAAGGATTAATTGTAAGTTGCATAATCTGGGACGAAGGCTGAAAAAATTTGACAAATTTTGAGTATGCTTTAATTAATGAATATTGATTGATGTTCATCAGTTACAGTGGAGAGTGATCCAGATTATTCTTTCGTTTCGGACGAAGACGAGACTTCCTGCGAGAACACAGCGTTATTAAGAGCAACACGAACTCAAATAATCGTCACGCCAAGTCTCAGTCCGGGTCACAGCACGCCAGATCTATCCCATCTTCATCAGCCAAATTCGAGGGATCTACTAACGCCACATTCGCAGTCTGAGTGCTAGGAAAAGCTTCGATTTTTTAACTGAATCAGAACCGAATAGACGATGTAAATTTTGGACTATATATCATCGGAAAATACGTCTATTTTCTATCGAATAATAACAGCCCTTGAAGACGTCGAATTAATTTCTCCCACTTTCATCTAGAACTTATATCTGCCTCAATAAACCCCGTGGATCTCTTCGGTAGGTGATAATTCTTTCTTTCTATTTTTTTCTTTTGCCGAAGTTCGTTCATAGTACTTAACTAGTAGGACCTGTAATTTAATTTTTAATTTCAAAAGCAATACACAGGTACGCTTAAAAAATTTGTACGCGATACTATGTATACTTATAATTACTTAACAGCCGGGGTTTGGGGAAAGAAGTTTGAGAACATTTTTCGCTAATCGTAAGCCGATATACTTTCATTCACTTTTCATGAAATTAAAGAGAAAATGTCAAAAGAAAGAAATCAAGGTGATAAAATTATTTTCACACCAACGAAAGTTAGTTGATCTTTAATAATCATTACACACGTCGGAAATTAGACATTTTTTTGAACAGGTTTGATATATTTTCATTCGCAAAACTTATTACAGTTATAGAATAAAGTGAGAATTATGTAGGTAATATATATACACGAGTGGATAAAATAGCTTTGAAAGTGAACGATTTCGAAGATTTTTAATCAATCATTGCTTAAAACGAGAGCATTTCTGATTTGAAAAAAATGTATTTAATAAATATCACTCATAGCCAATTTCACCAACTAATTATAGACACATTACAGTATAGCTAACGAGCTATTGCAGGTAATCGAGATATTTGATAATCGCTTATAAATAAATATTTTACACAATTATTAGCCTACAGATATCATTCGGAAGTACCAATACGATGATATAGGTGAAGAAAAATGAAGAAATAATGAGAGAATAAAAACACCAAATAACGAGAATCCGAAAACGAAAACTTAGACGTATGGACATTCGTTATTTCCAAGTTTAAGTAAATTCTGTATATAATTATCGCTGTAGTTAGTATAATATGTAGGCGCAAACGTCTTAAATCATTAACTATCAATATTTAAATATAGGGTTTTAGAATATGACGAGAAATCTATACAATAAAATAATACTTAGGGCACAAGAAAGACGCTTATATTATATTAAATTAATGAATACTACAATACCTACATGATAACTATATGACCTTATAATTAGATTATAAATTTAAAAATTCTTGTGAAATTTCAATTTCTTGCTATCATAAACCAGGTCGATTACCACTCAGATTTACGATAACAATTGACGGATTGTGAACGTTATTATTTATAATTCAATCAGTGGATTTAAATTATTTTCAAAATTGTACGCCTTGCCCCGTTTTATTTGAAAACTGTTGACTCGACTCCTTTGATGAACATGGTAATTATCCTTGTCTGGTAATTTCCCAAAGTACTTTAGACCAATAGTAAAACTGATACAGATCGAGTCACATGAGATAGTAAGTGCAATGAAATTTCCGAGAGATTTAATCCCGTGTAATATAGAAGAATGTGAAAAACTTTTTTTTGTTAAAAAGATGTTATCCTTTAAAGGCTCAAAACTTTTAGAAGCACATGGCCGAATACCTATATTAAAGCTTGTTATAAATCAAGTAAATTTAGCTACGCTAAAGTTAACATTATTAATAGTCATAATAAATTTTTAAAAAAACTCTACTATTAATGACCTAAAATAAATTCATTATAAGTTATGAAATGGATTTTAAAAAATTATTTCAATTACAACGAAATATATACGATTATGGTTTGAACAGGATCCGTTAATTATCGTATTTGATATTAAAATAACTATAATTAACGAAGTAAATCAAAGAGTTAATAATAATAATAATAATAATATATTATAAATTATTAAATTTCTTTCGGAAATAAAACTGAAAATTTCTAAACATGGGAACATATAACAGTTTATTGTTTAGCTAACGTAGACGTATTTCGTAACTCGCTACCAAAAATGATAAATTCTTCAAGTTTTGAGTAATCGGTTATGAAAGTATTATTATATAGTATTATTACTAAGAATAATGATTTTGGGGTTGGGTTAGAAGGAGACGTAACCAATGGTACAAGCTTTAAAGTCCATAGCGACCAAAGTATATATACATGAGTTAATTAAAAGTATCTTTAATTATACTGTACATTTATGCTATAAGTATGGTACACAATTATATGGGTATTTTTGAAAACACCTGGTATATGAAACACCATACGCCACAGCACTATAATGCCTCTAATTACCACATTTATCACAAGCTATAAACATTTATTATGAATAAAAATCAAATATTGTAGCCCACTCAGATATAAATGGATTTTTAACTCTTACAATAAAAATTATCATTTCAATTATAATGTTAGTAAAAATTTGTGATGTATTAGCTGCGAATAATTCTGCCGATATTTATTTCTAATTCAATTCTGATAATTATGTTATATTGTGTATCCGCATGAACGTTAAAATTCATATAAGACAAACGAAAAGAATAATGCCCACTAATTCAGGCTAAAAATGTATTAGATACGAGTCCATTTATAACTGACAATAGTAGGTAAAAATAAGAAAAAATCAAAGGTAGATTATCCAGTCCTAAAATAACTATTAAATATATAATTAATTAGTTATATTAAATTTAAAACGAAATATTATTGTACGGAATATGTGAAATAGTCTAAGCTATAAAAGTACGCCACATTTGGCCCAATATATATATAATATATATATTAATAAATGATAATTATAAAATAAAGCTGCAGATATCCGCGCCACATGATTTCTAGGGATTATATAAATTATAATAATAGTTCAATTTTTAAATTCTGTTCCCCACTTTGTATATAATACAGTAATGCGCCTTAATGACCATAATACAGTATAAAGAGTGCTGCACCCTCAATAATATAGATTTTGTAAACTTCTATAGAATCACCCTTAAATATACACCTAGTTGTAGCCTGTAAGCTAAACATTAAACACGCAGAAGCACCATATCATCTTTTTATGCTTAAAAATTTGTATGATTCAACATTTATATCGCTTACATACATCCTCATCAGCTGCACTCTTTCTCTGTATCAAACTGATACGACCCTTCCAGTATCTTATCTTACGCGATTTCAACGAAAATTCATTAATTTAGGTTTTTGAATTATTTTAAAATTATCCTTACCATCCATTTTTACAATATTGTGTAACATTCAACAGTATCATAATTTGTTTGTCGTGGAAAGGATTTGTTTATCACAAAACAACCATAATAGCTTATATGTGATATCGTTAACTTTAAGATTTGTTATTATAGTTGTACTTTCATTCATAATAGTAGGAATTTCTTCTATTTATACCACGACGTTCATACTATCGGGGTGTGTGTATAAATTGTGTAATTTTCTTTCGAATAATTTTATAATACGCGATTCTGGCAGGGTCTTCGGGTAATACTGTACTATAAGTAAGATGTACTCATCATAAATAATTATTATATTAATAAGTAATAAATAAAATGCTTACTCAGGTTTCTCATTTATAGCCTTTCAATAAAAAGAAATTGTTTTATTGTTGCTAAATCGTAAAGCCTATCTCGTCACCACTATAATAAAGGAAATACATAAAAGAACATATAAAACTGTGCAGCAACTAATAGAGCTAGAGATCTTCAGACAACAATACTTTAAACTTCATCAACCTATCTTCGATGTTAAAATAAAAACACATCTGAACATTGGTTTATTGCATTTTATTTTTTCGATTGGTGAATTAGTATACAAACAAACATTTTCAATAAGCCAAATAATAGGTGTAGATTACGTTTAATTTCAGCTAAAAACTTATGCCCTGTTACATAGTTACCGTTGAAAGTTAAAATTCTTATAGACTAACAAGTTGAAAAAATAAAAATAACTATAATATGGCGTACAGACGAGACAGTAAATTACACAAAATTAAAAGAACATCTAAAAAGTTTTCGGCAAGCAACGAGTGTACAAAATAGTTCGCCTGCACAGGTTCAGAGTAATAGTACCTAATTTGAAATTAATAATAAAATTTTTCAGATCAAAAACAAATTTGCATCGTATTTTAACGATCAATATCGTTTACGAAGTAACTATTCTCTAGAAATGTATCTTTCATTGTCAAATTTTATCCGAACCCAGAACGGTACCTAAATCAGTATTTAGAAAAATATTATTTATCATGTTATTAGAATTATTAATACCGAATGAGTGTATGAAGAAGAAACTTCGCCATAATTATTAAAATCTTTCGAGCAAACATGTGTAGCTCAGCTTTTGTTCATTTGAATCGTTTCCTCGTTCAATTAAAAACTTCCTTCTCAGTAATCAACGTTTTATCTCCTGTGTGTTACATTTTTATTTGATTTTTTGATTTTTTGTTGCAGTACTTAACATTATCAAGTGAACAACATGCAATCCAATGAAAATATTGAGCGTGGATATGTTGGCAGAAATCAGTGAGTAAGTAAACATCGGATATCTGTGGAATCGTTATCTGGGTGATTAAGAGGAATGATTATCATTGTCATTAAACACATGATATTACTAAATGCCTCACTTCTAAAAGTAGCTGGAGATGTACAAACGGTGCAAAATAAACTCTCCACAGCCGCGCCTCTTCATCTTTACAGTTACAATTATATTCAATAGATAGTATAAAATTATAGCTTCATTCTCGTGAATACGTCTCATATACATGAGCAGGCTTGTATATTATAACAATACTATATAACAGCTGTATTTAGAAATTAATACAATAGTTTTGTTTCTTATGCTCCTGATAATACGGCAACAGTATACCTAATATAATATATTCTTTCATTATTGAGTTGTAACATACGAGGGATGAGCAAGTGCAATAAGAATGACTATTGTAAGGTATTATCTACGAAATACGGGAGTTTTTAAACGCTGCAGCTGAGTGCGACGCTCAAGAAGTCTTCAAAAGCGATTGATATTGTACCAGACTGCTCAGCATCTCTTTGCCTAAACGCCTCTGCAAATTTATCAAAGATAATTAATAATACAAAATTGATTCAATTGAAAAATATTTTTAAATACAAATATCAGCAAATTTACCTGTAAACCTTTGAATCTGTACACAAACAACGATGAACTGATCCACGCCAATTGATTCATGTTGATTAAAATCGCTTTTTTTTATAAGAAACCTTATAAATTCAGGGCTGAATCTATAACCCATTTGTGTTAACGCAGCTGACAACTCATTCTCCTGAATACTTCCAGAATTGTCATGATCAAAACCTCTAAAAACACCTAGCCAAGCGTTTACATAATTATAAAGAGCTTGGAATTCAGGAAGATCTATAGTACCCCTTTTCTCCTTGTCGAACATTCCTATCAAAATGAAACACAACACATACTAAAAGTATTCTGTGGAACATATTGATTAATTAATGAAATCTTTCACAAGCTGTATTCAATTTTGTAAACATGTTTGAATAGACTTTCTTGAACTTTTACTATATCTTTTACATATTGGAATGGTTTACTGTAAATTAGTGGATCTTTGCACATATAAGATTTATGTTAATGCTGGTAAGATTTTAAATGCATACCAATCATTAGTTTACAAGCAGTATCGGAAAAACTGCTGCCCTGTCCATTAGCTAGCGCGCTCTTAAGTTCAACAGCAGATATCCGGCCACTACCATCTCTATCGACAGCGGTAAACCACTGCTGTACCTCCGGACTGACCTGGATTTGACCTTGTGTTGAACCAAAAGTGGCGCCCTGCATATTGCTTATGTTCTAAATATTGTATACAACATTGAGGGAAAGTATAAAAATAAAATATAGATTGCGACTTAATGAGAAGTGAAATTCTAGTAAATTACAGGCATATCACTCACCCATACGGAACAGAGAGAATAGAATGTGTATTTAGTCAAAACTATCGAAATGCTTTAATCGGAAAAAGAAGGTTTAGTGGTTCAGTTTTGTAAACAATTTACTATAATTAATGAATTAGGATTCAATCATAACCAAGTTTCATTAAAACATGTTGTGATAATTGTGGTAAACGGTTAGATCCGAGGAGATGAATAGTTACAACAATAGTCTGGACCTTATAAAGTAATTTCATTATTTTGTGATTAAAATATCTTACCGAGTAAGCCATTATAAGATAGAAACACTACGATTTATGTATGTACTTCTAATTGACAGACAAGAGTACTGACGTATGTGACGTAATGTGTCGTCTATGAGTAGTAAAATAACTAGAGAGATATTCGTACTGTAAAAATAAGATACGGTATTCATACCACTAGGAACTTGGTTGAACATACCTACCATGCGAGCACACAGAAGGTGGCTCCACGCTGGCTTTTACTATGGTATATTTAGGTACTAGTTTTGCCGTAATAAACGGGCGGCAAACAGTTTGAACAGTGTATTATCGAATTCGGCTCGCGTCTCTTGCTGCAGAATAATTATCGCCGATTCTTAGGGGTTTAAAACATTATTCTGCTTGTAACATACTAGCATGATAATTCTATGTACTTTTAAAATACATAGCTTATAAGGTTTGACGCCAGGGATTTCAAAATTATAGTTCAAATGTGCCTGAGAGATGCACAGGATGGTCAGGAGGTTAAAATAAATGCTTTTTCGAATATGCAGAACGTAACTTAATTCTTTTTTATTTTACAGGAACCCTTTTTGGCAACTTAAGCACTCTGCTCTGAAAATCGGCAACTCTGATATGGAAGCCTGTACATTCTGGAAACTGAACACCTAATTCATCAATACCCACCTCACCGATTCCGAGCTGCCCAGATCAGAGTTAAACACATCTCACGCCCACAAATCTTAATTGCCTTACGTCTCATTACCCACTCACCTTAGTTTATTGAGGATACGAATGAAGAAACTATCTTGATTGCAACGCATATTTACCTGTATGAAAGAATTAAAAATTGTACATAAAGTTAACAATAAGTAATATTGTATGTATAGACTGCAGCAATAAAGTCTCAGATATACGAATAATCAATAGCTCAGTTATTTTACACTTACCTTTCCCTGCGATTCTTTATTTCACACAGCGCAAATTGAAACAGCACACGAAACACAGGCACAGTAGGAAATCAAATTTAATGCATCTTCAGCTACTTGAAAATTTGCAACTACTTCCTTGGGTCAAATGTTCTCCTGATACCAGGAGCAAAAATTTCTGACGTAAAATATTTCTAAGTCCGAAAAACACTAGTATAAATTAATATATATAGAGACATGCATGAAGACACGTATGAAAAGATATATGAAACTCAGATGTTCAGTTAAGATATCTTAGCTGCTGATATCATCGAGCAGATCCCAAGTTTCAAGATAAATAGGAAAAAGTGTTAATAATATTTAACAAAGCGTTTGGCGTAGTCGGTAGGGCGTGCGATTAGAAATGCGAGCGAGCGAGCGAACTTGGGTTCAATCCCGGCCGAAATCTCGAAAAAGATTTTCAGACTAAAATAAAATCCCCACTTAGCATGAGTATGCGGTGAGGTGGTAGGGGGTCTCGTCATCACCGGTGACGTCAGAGGTAGGAACTCGACTAGGAATAAAAGCGGCGCAAGGTGGGGGAACTCCAGAGTTCGAAAATTAAATAAAATAAAAATAAAATAAAAATAAAAATAAATTTTCGAAAATTAAATAAAATCGAAAATTAAATAAAAATAAAAATTAAATAAATTTTGGGCAGAAAGAAAAATAAAATAAAATAAAATCTCAGCTAGGAGGATCGAACCCAGGTTTTCTGGGTACGAAGCAAAATTTTTGCCCCTGAGCCATTTACTGCTCAAAATTCAAGCGAAAATTAAATGGGTTATATATTCAAAGTTAAATTTCGGTTAAAATAGCCGATTTTTGACAAAAATTTGATTTTCTGAACGTTTGGCCACCCAGAGCCTTCCTCCCTGGACCTGGAGCTTGCTCTTGCTTTTATTTCTGCCAAACCCTACCTTTTTCCAACCGCTTGGTCACCTGGAGCTCCTCTTCGTCTTGCTCTTGCTTTTATTTCTAGTCAGCCCTACATACCTAGGTTTAATTTTTCCGAAACCGACGACGCTGTCGTAGGAACATATCTACAGACGTATCGACAGCCAGAGAATTACAGCTGCCGGTACGTTGTCTGTAGATATGGTTACCGACAACGCTGTCGTACGAACATATCTACAGACATTTCGACAGCCACAGAAATTACAGGTGCCTACGTTATCTGTAGATATGGTCAGTTGCGAAAAAATGGAAATTTTATATAAGAAAAATTTTTCATGATTTCGGCCGGGATCGAACCGGCTCCAAAGCTTTCTCGGATCTCTAGTCGCACGTTCTACCGACTACGCCAAGCGCTTTCTTAAATACTGTGAACAATTTTTCCTATTTATATTGAAACTTGGTATCTGCGTCAATGACATTGGCAGCTAAGATATTCAATTTCTTATAAGGACGTTAATTGACTATAGTTAGTATTATAATAACCAGGTTCATTTGAACGGATGAGTGAAGTTAAACATGTAGTTAATCTTTAATAGAAAATGAAGTTCCCTCAACTGAAAATCTAGTAACCATTACTTGAGAGAATTGAATATTCCAAACACACTATTTTACCTCTTGCTTACTTAAAATACAATAAGTCGAAGGAAGGGGAAAGTGGAAAATAACGAAGCAATAATTATTGGTACATCTAGCCATTTATTTATGCAGAATCGATACAATATTACTAGCTGTCAAAATTGTGTCGAATTTATCATTTTTTCTTAAACATAAATACGTATGTACGTATGTTACATACACCTATATACTCTATTTGCTTTCGGGCATACAAGTTATCATGAACTAATATTCATTAACTAATATAACTAATTTTACCAAGACTGAATTGTATAAACATTCGTTTGTGCAATTGGAACCGAATTCTTGCTGGGCGAAAATATTTGGACTGATAGAAGTTTATTCAACTGCAACAGAACCCAGAAGTATCTCTATTATTCAGTGAATTACTCGAAAACTAGACGAGAAAAGTATTTACCTGTCAAATTCGTACATCGTTTACTCCGTCACAACGCAACTGCTTCGACGCCTCGAGGGCCACTGACTCCGTGACAGGTGCGCTTACCCTAAATGTAAGTTATCTCGCGGCGAAAAACTTTTTTACTGGGCGAAAATATTTGGTCTCTGATAGAAGTTTATTCAACTGAAACAGAACTATCTCTATTATTCAGTAAATTACTCGAAAAACTAGACGAAAAAAGTATTTGTCTGTCAAAGTTAATCCCGTTCCGACACGAATGCTTCGACGCCTCGAGGGCCACTGACTCCGTAACAGGTGTTCTTACCCTCTTGCCCTCAGTATCCGTCGCCAATGGGGCGCCAAACGGTATCGCCATTTCGCGGATAGATTGGCGAACTACTTTGATCAGAAATATATGTACGCCTTATCATATGCTACTGAATTAGATCCACTAGAATGCGGGCTGCATACGGTCAGGCATACCGGTATCAACGACTTTCTCTACTTTACCCATTCAACCGTGGCATTGGTGATAAATTCACGAACTACTTTTGCCGCCAACAGCGGGCGGCAATCAGTACGAATTCTCTCTGTAGTTAAATTAACTGTTCAACTATTTCTAATGATGATTTTCAAGAGAATTTCCTAGATACTTTGATGACGAGTAGAAAAATGAATTACGGTTCGAGAAAACTGGGTGAAGTCATGAAATTTCACATGTGAAATTTTCACCACCTTCAGAAGGAATAATTTTAACTTAGAATTTTTACAGGCTAGTTTATAATTACTAAGTAGATAATAATATCATATTTTAGAAATACATTGTATATTGTTTAAAATTACAGGGACTATAATGTATATTTATGATCTATTATGAACATATTCAATTCAACGTGTCTCTATGAGTGATGTGTAACTATATTTTGAGTATGTGTAGTTAAACAATTTAATAATCTCTACAAGACACTGTTCGGTCATCAGGTTTCATACCGTAAATAACTGCTCGAAGCAATGGTATGGAGTTCGGTATCATTTGCAACATTATTCATCAAATTATTGTACCAGTAGTGTTACTCAAATTGGAATATAGTCATAATACTAAGTAAACATAATTGGAGGAGGTATAATTCAAAACGATTCTGTGTAGTAAAGTGTACGATCATCTGCTAATAAAATATTTGTTGATCAATTTCTTTCGTTATTTCTCTTTCTCTCCCTTTTTATAAATTGCTTTTCAAGAATGGCCCGAGATACAGCTGATATGACTTATTCACGCTTTCCTGGTTCAGCGGACTCTTCATTGCTTCGTCAAATAGCCGCTGATATACGTTGCCGTCGTATGCTCCAAGCACTGAGCCTAAGATTTCATCTCTGATATCAAAACCATCGACAATTCCAACGGCATTTGGACGGATTAGAGACAATACCTCTTCGAGACGAGATTGAAGCAGTGGAACATCTTCCACATTTAAACATGAGAACTATGGATAATAAATTGTTCACCATTTACTAATCAGAACTATGAGAATGAAAAATTTGTGCTAGATATTATCAGCTAAATAGCTACGATGCATTGAGAGACTCTGCCAGTTGCAATAGATAATTGATTGCGAGTATTTTTCAATATTTTGATATTTTCAAGTTTCAACATACCCGAAGAAAGTCTCCGACTCGTTGTAGGACCCAATAGACAGCGTAAAGTTCGCAAAGCTGGGTCAATACTGCATGTAACTGCTTAGAAACATTGGTTAAATTCCGTACTGCTATGATAAATCGTTCAACAATGAATGCCCGACAATGTGATTCTGCTGCTTGTGCCAACTCGATACTAGTTTGATTCCAGCCATCTTCCTGTGATAAACCACTTCGGATTCGCCTATCCATATTTTCAGTTGCCGAACGAATTTTCCTGGAAGAAAAAAATCCAATAATTAATTTCAAATCGAATAAATGACAGATTAATAAAAAACAATACAAGCAATGTACGATTTTCTTTTCTGTATTCATCTTGGATCTGAAATATCCGAGTTATGTAATTATCCCATGCAACTGATATGTTAATGTTATAGCTTACCCAGCTGCGACGGATTGATGAGCTCTTATAATACAGGTAAGGGTGTTCTTCCAAGGCCTTTGTTTAACCCCACGCGTAAGTTGAGTCAAGTATTTCACGGTAGGTGGTAAATCCTGGCCACTAATTGCTTGCCTCCAAGCTTTCACCAAGTATCTAGCCGTTTGGAGGAATAATACGGTATTTTCTCCTTCGTAAGTACAAGCAGCTGTAACTAAGCCATAAGTTGCTGGCAGATTGCTTGCAGCCATATAACCATGACCGCCGCAAGATAATCTGACTTGTTCAATTCCACTCGCCGCATCCGAGGATGCAACTGCCTTCAAACAGCATGCTAATGCATGTAACTGAAATACATCCACTATTTGTTATTAATATTCGATCTCAGCACTCATTCATTTTGTTAAAAAATTGCAATAATCAGTTATCAGCCTTCGAAAGAAAGATTTCATAATAAATACCTCAGGAAGTCTCTCTAGTTCGCCTTGGTCTAATTCTGCAGTGACATTATTGTACATCTCCCAAATCCAATCAGAAGACATTGAAAAAGCAAAACATGCAGCCAGATGTGGGAACAATTTATACTGTTGAGTGACATAATCGATTATTTGCACTTCGGGCTTGCTATAGTAGAAATTAAATGATTATTTAGCTTCATTATGCAGCGAGATGTATTCAAAAATGAAAAGCAGATATGTGAATGCATACTCTGGTGTAATTTGACACTGTCGTCTAATCGCACTGTATCTTATTGCGATTGTAACAGCCTTTGATAAATATCTTGAAATGTCTTTTATGAGAACAACTCGCACGAACATCATTGTCCCATATGTTAATTTGTCACTCGGAGCTTTTATGTATGTTCCATCTTCTAAGACCTGAAAGCATATTTCATGTATTTCACTTGGGTATAATGCAGTATTATATTCTTCAGGTTCTATGGGATTTCAGTTAAATCGTCTATATCAAATTTTTAATCTACAGAACTGATATATCTCTTCTTCGTTATCTTATATGTATATATGGTCTAACTGATTATATATTTATATGATAATCATGTTTGATTGTAATAATTTCTTACTTGTTGTTTCACAACTGAACAAAATTAAAAACTCATTTTAACAAAGCATTTAAAACCCTGACTGTTAACGCTATTAATTATAATTAAACTGAATCGATGAAGTCTTTATAATTGAAAACATGAGCTGAGAAATAACAAACCTGAGAGTTCTTCATTAACATGTTTTCTCTGGGTATCCTAACGTGATCGAAACCCAGAAAGCCATTGTTTGTCGCATTCATCCCCAATTTAGTGCCAATTTCTCCTATTTTTATACCTGAAGGCAGAAACCATTATTCAAAAAATACAGGCAAACGTTTTCTTATACTACGGAATCAGTGAGCAGCAATGATAAAGCATTTTTGAATCCTAGCGATGAATTTAATGAAGCCAAATTTAAACTTGTTCAAATACTAAGATAATTATAGATCGTTAAACTAATGTGAAACCGTGGTTGTAAGAATAATTATGAGATGACGACTCTTCCAAATGTCAGAAGTCTGTAGTCATTATGTCTCTTTGCAATAAATGTTATATGAATTTAATTACTCATAATTCATATCAGGTTTTCCTCCATTTAGTCAGACGTAACACAGTGAAATATTCATTACCATTTTGTATGTCTCTTACCAGGGAGTGGTTCATGTGTATCTTCATCCCTGAGCTGAACAATGAATGGATGGATGCCTTTGCACTGTCCTTGTGTATATAATTGTGCGACAACAACAGCGTAATTAGCTGTTTGACCCACTGTAAATATGATTATAAGTCAATTATAAATCTCACATGAAAAATTTACTTTAGTAAAAAGTAAACATGTTAAAAAAAATATTTCACTCAATGGATTGTTCAGAGAGCGGAGGTAAAATGCTAATAAGATGCGTAGAATTGCATAATTTTACGAATGAGAATGGAAAACAGGTAATTTCAGAAGTTACTAACATCCACCAGGCCACCACTTGTAGGAAGTTAAAGTTGGGCTGTTGAGGACAAACTCTTGTGTTGAAGGGTCATAAGTAGCGGTTGTTTCCAATCCTCTAATGAAAGTCCCGTGGCCAAGTTCAGTCTGAAAAAATCAGTATTACGGACAATTTGTTACCATTTCAGTTGATAACTTCGTAAGTTCTATCAAGCATGTATAATAATTTATTATATAGTAATTTATTACGACACATGTAGTCTAAGCATATCTTCTAATAGAAATGATCATAGTATATATTTTTATAAAATTCTAAATAAGAAAACGAACGATTAATCAATTGAAGCAATCGACCTGTGCATAGGTTCCGATAATGTTGCAGGACCAAGCTTTTGATATCCAGTATCCTTGTTGTTCAACAGTGCCTTGACCCATGATTGCGGGAATGAACATCACATAATGTAAAGTTAATGGATTCCCATCCTTTAAAATAGCTGAGCCCAACATTCCTCCCAAGACTTGCCTAGGAAAATATTATAGAAGAATATCATTTTCAAATTGTATAAACAGTAAAGATGAGTTTTCTTTCATAGTAAACATTTGAAATGGTTGGAAAATTATTTCCACTATTGAAATAAAAATTGTGGTTTAATAATTAGTAAAAATATTGCGTATCATTTGCCTTACGAAAATACTTCCATATCCGCCTTTCCCTGCTCTTGGAGTTGTTGAACTTTTTCGAGGACTCTACATCCCTTGCGGATAGCATCTTCATATTTTTCTTTATGACTTTTATAGTCTGCAGGGACAGTGTCTTGCAGTTCAGGATCGCTCAGGAAAAATTCCTCTGAGAACAGAGAGAGAAAAACAATCCGAGATATGAATTTTGATAATTATAATCTTCGGATAAGATATAGGCACTTGGCTGATTGAAGGAAAAATAAATTGGACACCATCGTTGTTGAACACTTGATTAAAGTCGAATAAAATGAAATCCATTTATATTAACCAATTATAGTTCATTTCGCAGTACAATTAATTTTTCCTCATTTATCATTTCAATTCAAAACCTTTGGAAAATGAATATATTAGCATATATCCATTTGGTTTAATGAATAGTGATGCAAAGCGTGAACTTAAATGCTATTTATAATATCGAATGATCACAAGAATCATAATTACAGCTTTCCAGAATCTAAGCGTATTCATGGAATTTGATGTTATTACCAGCATAGGACGATCTCGGTTCTGAAAAGATGGTTTTTTAAAACCCTCAAATCATGGATAAATTCTTGATAAACGAAACAAAGCTCGAAAGAATTCATAAGGATTGAAATCTAATCTTTGCAACTTTCAAAGAACCCGATTTATGAATTGAAACGAATTGTTTTGATATAAACGAACGATTCGTTAATTTCGTCAATCGCATTCTATAAAAATTTACATTTGTATAAACACGATTAACCGTCCAAATTAAGACCAAAATCGCGGCTTTTTTAATATATTCAGTTTATGGACGATTTTAAACCTGATGAATATTGCATAGTCATCTTTTCAGCGATCCGGGATAAGCTATAGTTATCTTACGCGATAATTAGTAACGAGTAAAATAAACCAAACATTCGCACAAAACACAGTCCGGGGACTTATGTTAGTTGGACTGTGATCTTACAAGGCCATAAAAACGAAGAACTGGTTTTCAATTTATTCACTTATATTGTAAAAGCAAAACTTATGAGATTTATTCGTTATGTGCTTTCACACTAATTTTATTTCTAGCTATACACTATTTCTATGACTCTACTTTAGAAAGTTACAGGCACAATATACGATTGAAGAAAGTTATTAGCTAAGTGTATGAACAACGAATCAGCTCATGTATGAGATAACTGTATACAAAAAATGACATTATCAACCGTACCTCTTTCTCGCCTTCCAGCAGTTTTTTCCGCACTACCATCTAGCAAATTTGTTAACTCTAAAGGATCAAACGTACACTTCTCGCGTTCCCGCTGCAGATCTACGTTCATCCTTGCCATTTTAAACCGATATTGCTTTTATAAAACTCGTTGCTCTATCTGGCATGCATTCACGATTGTCTGGCACAAAATCTTAAATCACACTGTGGACTCTGAGCTGCGTCGCTGTTATATCGTACAAAAAAGAAGACCCCACTAGCTGACAGACGTCAGACGAATCGCAAACTCTCGTTTACACTCATTTATTTTTATTAGATGAACATGCAGAGCCATCTCTCATCTCTCTCTGAAACTCCTTTGATAATATGAATCCATAATATCACGTATCGTATGTTTTGGCAGGTAAAAATTGCTTAATATATTGTTTAATATATCGTCTGTCTTTCTAAAGTATTTGAACTATTTGAATGGCAAGCGAGGGTGCGCGCGACCCCCTGAGACAGCAAAATACCTCAACACTTGGAATTGTTGTCAAGCGAAGTGAGCCGAATATACCCGAAGGTGAATGGGATTCGCCGGAAATACTACGCGACTTATATTAAATGTAAAATAATTAAACCAGCAATTTTGTTCCCGCTTTTCATATCTCGGTAGTAACTAATTGAATAAGTTATTATTTAAGAATTCGTTATATATTCCGCTCATTTTAAAAATAAATAAAAACTACTCGAAATATTGTGAAAACGGGAGGAAACACCCGTGACCCCATCTTGCTTTTCTTTACCACGAAGGACTCGGAGACTCCATCATGAGGTACATGTTTCTCACAATAAATTTCATTTTGTATAATAAATAACAGTAAAATGGGAATCAAGGGACGCGCAAAAATCGAACAATATCGCTGATTCAAATATTTGAAATTAAAAAGTCGTCGAACTTATTTCTATTTGATATAATTGTTGCTTTCTAACGTTGACGGCTGACCACATGGCGTGGTGTCGGAAACCCATGTTGTCATAAATTTAGAGAAATTATTTATCGCGAATAAAACTCACTTCAACACTATTACCTACTAACAAATAAATAATCGTCCTCTTGTGATAAAATCTAACGGTTTTAGTCGCACTGAAACTGAAATAACCTCACTTTTCGTTACAGTTCTTTGAAGCTACAGAAGAGGCTGGCAGCCTCGGTTATGCGATGCGGCAAAAAGAAGGTTTGGTTAGATCCGAATGAAATCAATGAAATCGCCAACACCAACTCCCGTGAGTCTTTTCAGCCAATTTTTTAACCTAATTATTTTCATGTACATGACTTACGAAAAATGATGATACAAAATTATATTTCTGACACCTCTTATGAATCCAAGTGATATTAAGGTTATATATCTGATTAATTGTATTTCTCAATTAAGTCTCGATTTCTCTTACTTTTCGAATTATTTTAATCATTTATATTTGATTCTTAGGCCAGAACATCCGCAAACTTATCAAGGATGGTCTGATTATCAAGAAACCCGTAGCGGTTCACTCTAGGGCTCGCGTTCGCAAGAATACTGAGGCCAGACGCAAAGGTCGTCACTGTGGTTTTGGTAAGAGGAAGGGTACCGCGAACGCGCGTATGCCACAAAAAGTAAGCAAATTATAATTAATAAGATACTTCTTGATATCAAAGCTCGTGTGATGATATTCAATTTTATTCTGACACCTCTTATATGAATCAATATGATATTATGAATTTTAATCTGATGAGCTTTGATCCATATTATTTTTTAATGTGAATTCTAATCCTTTTTCTATTCAAGCATAAGATTTGAGCGATTTTTGATCCAAAATTAAACACTTTTATCCAATTCTTTAATTTGAATCTATCTAAACATCTTGGTCTTTGACGAAAATCCAAATTTGTCATAAGTTTGTGTAAAAGTTAATAATCGTGGCTTTGATTCACAGGATTTATGGATCCAACGTATGAGAGTTCTCCGTCGGTTGCTAAAGAAGTACCGTGAAGCTAAGAAGATTGATCGGCACCTGTACCACTCCCTGTACATGAAAGCAAAGGGTAATGTGTTCAAGAATAAGCGAGTACTCATGGAGTTCATTCACAAGAAAAAGGCTGAGAAGGCTAGGACCAAGATGTTGTCTGACCAAGCAGAGGCTCGTCGTACTAAGGTACGAGAAGCTCGTAAACGTAGAGCCGAACGTATTGCTACCAAGAAGCAAGAACTTCTGCAGTCATACCAGCGCGAGGATGAAGCCGCTGCGGCGCAAAAAAAATAATTTAGACCATCCGACAATTTTATTGTATAAATAAACAAAAAAATGATTAAAAATACTTTGTTCCTAATTTCTTTTTCGAACCGATTCTTATTCCCCTTAACTATAAGACATTCATTTATCAGATTATCATCTGTTGATTGTAAAATCTATCTGAGACAATCGGAATCCTGTTCGTTATCAATACTAGAGTGTTTAGAATATCAGAACGATTCATTTACTCAAAATAACAATATCGTTGCTCAAATATGCGGATATAAGATCCAAAAAATTTGTTGGTATGAATAAATATTTGAGAAGAGAACGTCTTTCGTTTGGTTTCATCCACGTATAATAGTCCTCTGTAGTTTAATAATGAATAGATATCGTAGTTATCTCTGATATCAATAATGATCGGAGAGTCTGGATATATCGAAGTGGTGGGATAAACGATTTAAAAATGGCGATCGTGGACGAACATATGTCTAAAATTTGTTCCGTGTCAATAAAATCTTGTTAATAACAAGGGACTAGTAGATTTGCACCAGGTGAGAAGAAACTAGAATTCTACGTTATAGTTGAATCGAGTTTTAGAGTTAATTTATTGAAAATGAATAGGTTTGAGTAAAGTTGTTTGAGCGATAGGTTAGAATTTATTTAAATCGTGATGCAATCATCTCTATAATAGGAAATGTGACAACTACCTAATTCAGACTATATCAAAGAAGATTACTTCATGTTTTGTACTAAACCCGAAAAGTCACCTTCTAACCTCGAATTTTTATATTTCTATATCGTTTTCATAGACGGACACTATTTATGTCCAAGCTCTCTGACCAATTGATAGAGTGACAATGGACCTCCAGGTACACAATAGTTCACAATAGAATATTTCGATTTATTTCAATTTTAGCTTAACGTTCTATTCTATCACCTCGCTATATATTACCCTTCAATCACTAAGCTGCAAATATAATTATCAGAAAAAACAGCAAATACTGCTTCATTTGCATGCTGTCACTAATATAAATCATCTATTATATATCAAGCCATACATAGAGGTCAATTTTACAGGGTTTAGCATTTACTTGCAGCTTGATATTGCGATTTTTTATCTTATATTTGACGAAATCTGTGTGATGTCTCGGTAGCCCCAAGCGTAAAGATGTTATTCATTCTACTGTGTATGGCATATTGAGCGCTGTTTTATTTATGTGTTACTTATCCAAGGTTCATACTCAATGAACTTTAAGTATATCTACTATAACGTAATTTCTAGTCAAACGGAGAAGACAAACCTAAGATCAGCCGCTCTAAAGCAAGACATTTACGTCGCAAGCGTCTGGCTGCTGCAAGAAGAACTGATGAAACCAGCTCCTTCTCTACTCAATCTAATACAGAGCAAGATTCTAGTCTTCAAGAGCCTCACGATATACTGAGCAAATCAAAAGCCAGAAGATTGCGTAAGAAGAAGGCTGAATTGATCAAAGGATCAGGCCAGACAATAAAGGTTGAAAAGTGTGCGCCTGACTCTGAAAGTCAAACAGAATTGGTCATTACTAGACCGTCACCAACCAACATCTTGGAATATGAAAAATTTGATCCAACTGTCTGCAAGATACAATTTGAGACTGCAGAAAATTCCGAAAGCAATTTGCTGACTTCTTCATCAGAGATAAAAGCTCTGAACTCAAACCCTGATGGTAGTTTTCCTGCTATAAACACAGAGAACGATCCACTGTTGACTTACCCACAGAATTTTAGTTTGCATACTGCCGCAAATAATGCTCAAGGCACATCGATTGATACTAATACAAGAACTGAGTTATATCAAACTTCTTTTGAAAGTGATATAGACTCAGAACTTTTGGATAGTAATAATACATCTTTAAGTGATATTCAACTACTACTTTGTGAACAGAATCCAGATTTCAAATTAATAGACAGCTTCAGAGTTCCTCATTTCAAGTCAAATCAATTGAGTAAAAATAACGAAGCCATAAAAGAAAAAGACGACATAGAATCTCAACGTAAAAAAAAAGACAAGAATAAATTAGAGAATACATTGCATGGTCTTGATATAAAATCAAGCAATCCTATTAGAACCACAACTTTGTGTTCTCTGAAGACTGACGCAACGTCGGATGATGATTTAGACTCCCCTAGTAGTAATTCAAGCTCCAATTTGATAGACCAATATGAAATAAACACAATCCAAGCACACGACTCCTTAGGACAAATTACAAGGACAGTTTTAAACACTACAGAGTTGATTGAGAATGAAAAGAATTTGAAAATCAGCAATAGCAGCTCAAACTCTCATACTGTTTTTCAACCAAATGCAACCGTGATAGATTTGACGACTTATTCCAGTTCTGATCTGATCATCAATACTGATGAAATAATTGATTTCATTTCTGATTCAAGTTTAGATCTTGTTGAGAATAACAAACTTTTTTATATCGATCCGCCAGAGAGTTCAAGCACTGAGTCACAAAATAGAAGTCAAATACATAAGAAATTGATGACGGAAAAGTTTTCAACGCCAGAGAATCAAACCTCGTTTGACATAATCAGGGACTATAGTTTACCATCCACTAGCATTAACGACAGTGTTTCACCAGGCTTTAGAAACTCTAACGACTCTGTAAAATATAATAAGACGTTCAAAGATTCATACGAAGGAAAAATGATTCCTGCGGAAAAAACTAGAGAACAAATTAAGGCAGAACGCGAAGCCAAAAAAGCTGCTAAGGCTTTAGCTAAGGGTAAAGCGAAGGCTCCTAAATCAGAAGGAAAAATAGATGCAAAAAGCAATAAGGATATACTGACAAAGGCTGGCAGTTTGGAACAGGTTCAAAAAGATATAAAACAAAATGTAGTTGTCAAAGAAGGACGGGCTCAAAAAGATGTCAAAGAAAATATCGTCGTTAAAAAAGGAGCAGTACCATCAGAAGAAAAGATAGTCAAAACCGAAACTGAAATAGCCCCAACCACTGACAATAAAGAAAATGAATCGCGAAGTGAAGTTGATGGAAAAAGTAAGCGAGAGTCTCGAGCAGAGCGCCGAGCTAAACAAGAGGCTCAGAGAGCTGCAAAGGAGAAACTGACTGCAGAAAAGAATAAACCTAAGTCAGCTGTACCTCCTAAATCGAAACCTTTACCCAAAGATTCCGATCCTGTGAAAACTATAAGAAAAACTCTCGTAGATAATAATTTGCACGAAGTTAAACTCTTCAAACATTTGTATCACGAAAGAGAACTATCTTTAGTCAAATTTCCAACTCTCAATTCACATGTACACCCAGCAATAGTCAGACTTGGAGTACAATATGCAAACAAGGTCATAATTGGTAGCAATGCAAGATGCGTTGCGTTATTAGCTGCTGTTAAACACATGATTGAAGATTTCGAACGCCCCTCCCAAGCAGATTTTACAAGAGGTTTAGAAGCTAGCTTGCAAGAATGTGCGGCATACTTGCAACACTGCAGACCTATGGCTGTTTCAATGCAAAATGCTTTGAAGCATCTCAAATGGCAAATGACCCAATTACCATCGACTGTATCGGATAACGATGTAAGAATTTCTCGGCAATGTTTTACCTTCTTAGTTTGGATCAGGATTGCAATTTGTATAAATTATACTTTCAGGCCAAATCTAAACTGGGAGATGCTATCGATACCTATATCAGAGAACAAATTCTGCTTGCTGGTAAAGCAATTTCGAACACCATTCAAACTAAGATCTCTAATGGAGATGTTATTCTAACTTATGCCTTGTAAGTTATTTTCTATTCATTACCTTTTATCCCGATAGATTAGGAAAGCCTTGATTCCTGCTTTTGACCTGCTTCCTAGAGCTGTTTTGGTTTCAATGAGTATTGCTTCGCAAATATCGGATGCTACCTGAACAAATTTTAAATTATTGTTATTGATTCTGAAGTTTTGAAACAAGTTTTGATGACAAAGATGAAAATAAATAGATGATTAATTCATCATCAAGTCTCATCTGTGTTGCTAAACTCAAAAAGTGATTAAAGAACTTTAAAATACTCAGTCAGAAATAGACTAGATAACTCTAGGGGTTGATAAATTAGACTAAGCTGCTGACTAGAATTTAGAAGAAATTGATGAATTATGTTTTTCAGTTCATCTTTGATACACAACATATTAATCGATGCACATATCGCTGGTAAACAATTCAGAGTTATTGTAGTTGATGGTAGGCCTTGGCTGGAAGGAAAGGAACAATTGAGACGACTAGCTAAACATGGAATCGAATGTTCTTACATATTGATCAACGCGCTCAGTTTCATCATGCCAGAGGTGAGCTGCTGTTTACATTATCAAGCCTCATTTAAGTTTGAATACATAAGACGAATTCATAAAAAGAATTTTTCAATAATGACTCTGCAAAATTATGTGATAATCACATAAATTAACGGCTTGTATCTATGTGATTTAATATTTCAGGTGACCAAAGTATTTCTAGGAGCGCATGCAATTTTGGCTAATGGTGCTGTGATGTCCAGGGCTGGGACGGCGCAAGTTGCTCTTATGGCAAAGGCTTTCAATGTCCCAGTCCTTGTTGCTTGCGAAACACATAAGTCCTGTGAACGTGTTCAAACGGATTCATTTGTCTATAACGAAATTGGTAAATTTCAAATTCATAGTTATACAAATATCTTACAAGTACATAATGTGGCTCCTAAAAGATTGGAATACATTCATTCTGTTACTAGATGCTTCCTACTTCATTATACCTAGATTAATGAAAATGCAATGATCATATTTTAGAAACACATCAGAATTCTTTGAACGTGTATTGTTCTATTCCAGGTGACGCTGATGAACTGGCTCGTGATTTGTTCAGCAACTCTAAAAAATCGTTGCTTGTTAATTGGAAAACAAAAAAGTCATTAGATTTGTTAAATATAACGTTTGATGTTACACCTGCCGATTTGGTATCAGCGGTAGTTACTGAGCTAGCAATTTTGCCCTGTACTAGTATTCCAGTTATACTCAGAATCAAGCCATCTGAAATTTGAATCCCAATTTATATAACGCTGCTTCGCTATCAACTTATCATAATGACTGGGACTTGCAATGGGTCGGATTCTTTATTCCTATATAATTACATACTGTGAATTGTGTTGTAAACTTTGAAATAAAACGCTTTTTGGAAGGAATTCTGATTCCGTTTTTCTTACTGCTACTGGTTTCATATTTTAGGATTAAAAACAAAGCAATCGATTGATATAAAAGTAAAATACTATTGTCGGCAATTATTATGTTAAATCGCAGAGTATCCAACAAAGATATTTATTTAACAAGTCAATGTTTTCAAGGAATTTTTTTACCAGCTAATGCCACAAAGATTACCAAATGTTGCTTACAATTATTCATAATAATAAGATCTGATATCTTTGTCTGCATTAACAATTTATTTACTTTCATATCAAGCCCCAATCGGGGAACGAACATTATCACAGGCAAAATAGAATATTTTTGTGTAACATTTGTTATTAAACATTACACGAATAAAATACTTGCTAAAAAAAATAAGAAGTACAAAAATATTAGTGACCAAGGGATCTTGTACTATTATTCTGCGTAAATGTACAAGAAAGAGAATAAACTAAAATGAAGATCTCCGATTTAGAACCTGGTAAAAGAAATGAATGCAAATGAAAATTATGTAAAATAATTTATATAGTATATGTATATATATATATGTGTATATATATATATATATGTATGTACATATTACAATAATTAACAGGCCATACATGACATATAATAACAATTTAGAATACAATAATTTTTCCGGTTTGCAGCAATAAATATCCCAACTGTTGTCGTGGACGACCGAGATTTACTTTATCCTAACAACACATTAGTAATCGTTAGTTCAAAATAAATCTAAATGTGCAACGGTTGGGAGAAGTTGCATTCTCAAGTATGTATGTATATATATTTTCATTAAACATTTACGTGTAATACTGAAAACCCAGAGACTCATCAATAAGGGAAGTGAACAATATTAGATGACATAAAAGAACTTATAATCTGCATCTATTTCCTTTTATCCTTTACGAGTTGTAAGCAAATTATGGATTATCCTAAATTGTTAATAGTTAACTCGTTAGAGATATTTTATAAATTACTAATCTATGACTGAAATTCCAAAATTTGGTTTAATGTCAGCCAACTAACTTCAAATATAATTTTTTTTTCTCCTTAGCGTGTTCCACGTAGTATGGAAGATGAAGAAGAGATGACTAAAAAAGTGAATTAACTTTTGTCTTTCTCTTTTATACTTATAGAAGATGACAAAGTGAGTACATTTATTTTCAATAGTGGATTAATTAGTTAATTTACTCAGATATCTTTCCTAGATTGGTAGAATCCCAGTTTAATATATGTATTCCAAAAACGGAGTAATAGTAGACCAAATTAAATTCTAAAAAATAATATCATGATTAAATGATTATAAGTCAAGCCTGGCTTTGAACACAATAATCTTTGCCAGAAACTAGACTACATTTGCGAAAGATATATATATTATGTATATACCTATGTTTTTTATAACCATTGGTCATCTCCATTAGAACAGCCGTAACCAAAATTGTCATTAGATTCCAATTGGATAAAGAGGGCTAGCAAATGATATAATTTCCTCCATCTACATAAATATATAGTAATATGAAACACGCTGTCCGCTTATAACTTTTAATAGTTACTAACAACTTAAAATTTGACCTATTTTTCAATTGTTCGTGCCGTTTCTACGACTTCGTAGTAGTACGTATGTATTAAAGTTCACTGAAATTGAAGAAAGAAAAACAAATTGCTTAGGATTTGCCTTGGTAAAAGTAGGTGCAAGAAACTTGATGAGTCAAATGAAATATAGGTAATTAATAATCCCTTATAGGTATACCTTTCAGGTATGATTGGACAAAATTTAAGTTGGTTAGGTAGAATTTGAGATATGGTAATGAGAATATTTATGAAATAGGTGGTATTTCGAAGTTCACACTCAGATTGGCAGACTGTGCCAGTTTGACAATAGTAGAAAGTTTCACTGCAACACGTGCTGCCTCATCCAGATCATCAATGGGTACGATTCTCAACCCTGCATTAGCGATAAGAGCTTTTGCCTCGTCAACGTTGGTTCCCTGAAAACATTAGACCGTAAATAAAGCAAATAAACCCAAGTCTGTATCTGAATCTATCTGAATAAAATCTATTCATCGAAAAACAAAAATTTAGGAGACTTTGAGATATTTGATCCGAATTTCATTGCTATGATAAAAATTTATAGGCTATAGTTATAGGAAATGCTACTTGAGCAGGAAAGCATAGGAATGGGACGGATAGGATTTTTCTTCCAGGGCAAAATCTTTAACGTCATATCCTTTTCCGTATCCATATCTAAGAGTATCAACAGAGGGGCAAAGCCTTGCCTATACCATCAATTTTCACCATGAAAAATTATCATTTCATCAGGTAATTTTCTGAAATCTGAAAATTTTCAATGGAAACAAGAAGCATTTTCAAATTCATCCAATCTACTATTTGTATCAAATGTATAAACTTATTTGAAATATTCTTAATCTACCTGCAGTCTCACAACCACTGGAATTTTGAGGCTGAGCTCCTTAGTAGCGGCGATGATGCCTTCAGCAATAACGTCGCATCTCATTATACCACCAAATATATTCACCAACAAAGCATGTACCTGAAAGTAGTGGAAGTAGCTTAAATTAAGAAAACAAACATCCAGCTGGTGATTTTATATCCAATTTCTAACGATTTTTGTGAAACTGAATGTAGTCTGGATTTAAAAATAAGAATTATCCATTAGGCTATGTTAAGGGATATTAAGTTTCTTACACTAGGATCGGAAGTGATGATTTTGAAAGCTTCTTTGACAGCAGAAGCCGTAGCACCACCGCCAACATCAAGGAAATTGGCAGGGTCACCGCCATGTAATTTAATTATATCCATAGTAGCCATAGCTAGACCAGCTCCATTGACCATACAACCAATATTACCATCCAGAGCAATGTAATTCAATTCAAACTTAGCAGCTTCAACTTCTTTCCTGTCTTCCTGGGTCCAATCTCGTAAAGCGAACAAATCTTTTTGCCTAAACTCTGCGTTGTCGTCAAATCTGCATTTGCAATCCAGAGCAAAGTCTGAAACAAGTTTAAACTTGATATAACTTGTCGAGCACAGTTTGAAACTACCATTTCTCTTTGATAACTTCTTTTCCTTAAACAATTATTTTACTATTATTATTGTTTCTTATTGTGAAAAGTGATTCTCTTAAAACTGCAATATCAAAAGATTCCACAGGTCTGTTTAATTATTTTGGCACTGTATGGCTTGTAACAGTCGTAAAAGAAGAACAAGAAGCTAGGCTTACATTTTCCATTAATATCTTCAGCTAGGGGATTAACTTCAAGAAGGAGCGCATCCTTTTTCACAAACATATCGTAAAGGTTGATGATTATCTTAGATATATAATCTTTGGCGTTTTCAAGACCCATTTTTACTGCGATACGCTGAGCCTGGTCCGGCGTGATTCCTTTCTGAATGTCGATTGGTTCGTAAGTTATTGCCTCAGGATTAGTAGCGGCAACTTCTTCGATATTCACGCCTCCTTGACTTGAAGCAATTATTACTGGGCCCTGGAAAAAATATTAAACATTGCAGTATGCCTGTCACAACAATGAGCACGTCGTATTCATTGTCACAATCGATTTTAATGATACCGATACTATGTTGTGTCTACAAAGTAATGAGTCTAATGGGCGTTCTCAAAAAGATTACATCATCTACTTGATAACAATGGATTCGTATGATCAGAGCTGACCTAAATGACTTTGGATTCAGTGTTTGTGAAACAAAAACCTTTTTTATTCAACAGTAATAATTTTGGTCATTAAGAAGTGGTAATAAATTAAACATTCCGAAAAAGTATCCACGATCATTTGCCATTCAGTTGAAATAATATTATTACAACTTACACCAAAAGATCTCTCCATCATAACAGCGAGGTAAAATTCCTTGCGTGGGAACATGCGTTGTGTCACCATAACGGCATTGCATATCCTACCACCTTCGCCAGTCTGTTTTGTGATCAGCAATTTTCCCAACATCTTCGAAGCTAACTCCTTTGCCTCCTGAGGTCTACAATTTTTAGGGTAATATTGACAGCATTTTCAAATATCTCCCGTGGAGAATACAGCGTCGGATTAAAGTTCATAGTAACACGCAATACCAAGTTTTATAATTTTCTATAAAGTATTGAAATGAAAATCAAATATAATTTATCTGCTTTTGAGTTATCAGATAATATCACTTGTTGGCGATGAAGAATTATAAGTCTTGAACAGATTTATCACTTGACATGATACTAGATATATCTCTCATAGATAATACCATGAGCTAAGTAGTAATATTTTTCGTTATACCTTCGCTATTCAACTTACGTCTCACACATTTTCACACCACCAATATTGGTGCCCTTAAAGTGTCCCTTTCCTCGTCCACCAGCAAGAACCTGAGCCTTCAATACTATGTCTTTAGTATTGAGGTCAGCAGCGTACTTCGCAGCCTCATCAGGAGTTTTGGCCACACCAAACTTTGGTGTTGGAATCCCTGCCTCGGTGAGCAAGCTATAGCTGATGTGTTCATGTACATTTAAGTTTCTGACTGGCTGCTTTGGCAACCCAATCGTACCCGCCAAGATCTAAATACATATTTCAAATGAGATACCATGAGGTAATGTTTCGCATTATATCATCAATTTATCACATCTATGTATTCAATTCTTTTTTTTTTTTAATAGGTAAGTGATAATAATTATAAATTTTTAATCACGAAGGGTACTAATTTTTCAGTGGAATTGTTCTTAGTTTGGACAATAAATTGAAAAATGGGAAATAGACCAAATAATGGTAAATACCCTTACAATGTAATGGATCAATACAGTTCAACCAATATACACGCATCTAGATATTTGTAAATGTTCAATAATATAATTTTGATTTCAGCTTTTGAGATTCTATTTTTGTTCTCAACGGAATTAGGGAAAGCATGTATCGCATCCAGACTCTTAAAATACATAAAAAGAGAGAAAGCTATCAAAAGTAAATTTTAAATATATTAGAATATCGTGATGGTTGATAAATAATAACCTGTATAAATAAATGTGTCCTAATTAGGGAATAGCAGTTTAACTTAGCTTAGTTTTGAGTCATTTTTGATAACAGTAAATTCTAAATCATTCAAAACTGCTTCAAAGCAGCCAAATATTTATACTCTTATTATGCAACTGTAATTACTCCTGAATAGCTATGTGTGTTTGAATTGGTCTGTTGCGCATATGTTATGACTTGTGAATAGGCATAACTGATAAACTAATTGGACTCAATAATCATACGAAATTAAAGCAGTGGTGGATTATTGATATTTGATATCATTTCCAGTTCGCAATAGTAGGAAGTGTTGATTGAAATATACGTAATAAGGCCCACTTTGTGATTCAAATTTCCAAAGTTCAATGTTCAGAAAGAGGTAACGAAGCAAAAAAGATCGCGCATGTTTATTCAAATAATTCGTACCCATGACTTGATACAATAAGTCTATGTAGTTAGTTATTGTTAGCAAGGGTATAACATTGAGCGAAATTCAAGTTTAAAAATAAATTCGATGTCTATAAGCCAATGGCAGTTGGTCAAGGAAAAAAAGATGTACGATACCTAAAGTCGTTTGCGATTATGCAAAATATTGATATTTACATAAGATTGGATGTTTTATAGATGAAAAATGATATGTTAGTCGATTCCTATGCCGTTACAGAATATGTCGCAGTGGCATTATATAATTGACATTAAATTTTTACAATAGAAATTAGGTTAGTAAAGCGCCTTTCATACAACAAGATCCTTGGCTTCAAATCACTTGACCCTGGCGCCCAATTTAGCAGACTACAAATCTAATATGGTGATCGCCCCGATTGACATTTTTTTACGATACACAGTGCCCGGCTATCGTTTAAGCGTCGAAAAATTGGGACCGAGAAGTTACATAATATGGGAATAAATTCGGAAGATTAATTGATCGTAAAACTCACCTTGGACCCGTTAAAACGGGAAAAATTCTCGACGATAGTAATCGTGCGAGACAACATCGTAGCCATCTTTGAACCGCTGATCACGAACTGCGGTGAACTGCCAACTGCCAAGCAGTCTTTCCCACGCACAGAATGCTCGCTAGGCTCGGTGCCCAATGTCAGCAATGTCAGCCGTCAAGTGACGTAATTTTTTTTCTACATTTTACGGCAAGGTGGCGCCACTTCGAACGGAATTCATCGTGACGTCAAAGATTCCAATGAACATTAAAGGGAGGTATATTCGAACGCGACAATGGGACAGACATATCAGACATACATACAAATCGAAATAATTCATTATCTATATTGGTTGCAAATTGCTGGAATGACTGTAACAAGAGACTGGAATCGATTTAATGCTTTCTTCCCAAGATCATCTTAATCGTGTGTGTTCGATGAAATATAATTATTGGTTCTTTATATTTATTTATTTGTGAATTTTCTAGTAAAATAGATGAATAGTTTTAACCAATTGTATTAAAAATTACCGTTTCATCTCAATAAAGTTCTGTGACAGTGCATATCACATACCTTGTCTCATACCAAAAAATAAAAATACCTGTATACATTATAAAATCAAATTATTGTAGAGTATAATCATTGGCATAGTTCAAACATTTTTTCACTGGAATAAGTTTTCTCCCTTCAAAAATAAAACATGCAAAAATGACTATTATACGTCTGCACAGCAATGGTATCTGGTATTACATAAGTTATATATTCACGTAAGTAGCGATTGAAAATTTTAGATTTTGACCTCGTAGTTTCTAACATTTCTTTCCACTGGAACTTTTACTACTTTCGAGTACCTCCATTCGAACCTTCACGTTAATGGATTTTGCGAGTTCAACAATCTTCGACATCGTAACAACGGTACGAGCCGCAGCCGAAAGATCATCGTTCGGCACAATCCTCGCCCCTTTTTCCTTCGCAATCAAAGCCTTTGCCTCTTTCACATTCGTTCCCTGAACAATATTATTATACTTTGATCATTTATAATGTTCAGTATAATATTCAAGGAAATGACAATTACGTATGTACAAATTATTCACGGGATCAACGCGAGAAAAATTTATACTTCATTGAGTTGAAGGGATTTTGAATGTAAAGGGAACGTCATACCGCGATTCAAAATATGTATCCTACCTGCAACCTTACGACTATCGGAATATCAAGTTTGAGGTCTTTTGAGGCAGCAATTAGTCCCTGTGCCACAATGTCACACTTCATAATTCCGCCGAAAATATTTACCAAAATTGCATCTACCTGAATGACCAATAACAATTGCAGCATATTGAAACCCACAAATTTTTTTATGTTTTTTTTTTCATGGAATGAAGATGCAAATTTTTTGTTACGTTGTGATATATGATGTAATTACTTTGGGGTCAGACGTGATGATTTTGAAAGCCTCTTTAACAGTCTCTAAAGTTGCACCGCCACCAAGATCGAGGAAGTTAGCCGGATCACCTCCATTCAGTTTAATGATATCCATTGTAGCCATAGCAAGCCCAGCTCCATTTACCATGCAGCCAATATTACCATCAAGTGCGATGTAGTTTAAATCATATTTAGCAGCGGCAACTTCCCTCGGATCTTCTTGACTCCAGTCTCTCAGTGCAAATAATTCCTTTTGCCTAAACTCCGCGTTATCGTCAAACCTGCACTTGCAATCCAGCGCAAGATCTATAAACAGGAATTCTTCTTTTGTATTCGAGTCGAATTCATCTCCGCGGAAATAGAACATTGTAATGAACTATAACTGTACAGTACAGGCGACATAGGTATATGATGGGTATTTCATTGAATCAATCCCGAACTCACAATTCCCGGATACCATGTCTTCAGCAAACGGATTAATCTCAAGAAGAAGCGCATCTTTAGCTATGAATAATTCGTATAAGTTACATATGACCCCTGCCATCTCGTATTTTACTTTTTCGAGTCCCATTTTTACAGCAATTCGTTCTGCCTGTTCACAGGTAATGCCGTCTTTTATATCAATGGGCTCGTAAGTTATAGCATCTGGGTTTGTTGCAGCTACTTCTTCGATATCAACGCCACCCTGACTTGAAGCAATTATTACCGGACCCTATACGCATATATTATAAGCAGGATGATATACTTTAAGAAGTCTGAGTTACTATTATTATCACATCTTGGTAAAATGAGCCTTAGAAAATTGAATATCGCGTCGAAGTGCAATGAAAAAGATTTTCGTAGTTTGATTGACAAGTGCCACATGCTACTGATAATTATGATATCTTTTCATATTATCATTTATCAAGAGGACACTATGCTTTTTTGACTAACACCAAAAGATCGCTCTAGCAAGACGGCTAAATAAAATTCTTTGCGAGGATACATTCGCGTCGTCACCATTACAGCATTGCATATCCGACCCTCTGCCCCTGTTTGTTTTGTCACAAGTAACTTTCCCAACATTTTGCTCGCGAGATTTTTCGCCTCTTCTGGCCTAAAACAGAATCGCAATTCATTTTTAGGGTCTTCTATGACTTTCAATATTTCAGAGTATAAACTCTGAATTAATAGAGAAATTCAGTTGATTCTCACGTCTCACACATCTTAACACCCCCTATGTTAGACCCTTTGAAAAATCCTTTTCCACGACCTCCAGCTAGAACTTGGGCCTTTAAGACTATGTCCTGTGTCTTGAGGTCAGCAGCATATTTGGCAGCCTCATCTGGCTTCTTAGCTACCCCGAATTTTGGGGTAGGAATGCCACCCTCTTTGAGTAATGTGTATGCCACGTGTTCGTGAACATTTAAACATCTCACTGATTGTTTCATGAGATACAAAGGGATCTAGATTAAATATTCACAAGAGCCTGGTTCGTGATCCTTGGTAATATTTCTTCTCATTATTTTCGAATTTCGTTAAACTCGCCTGCATTTAAACTTGCGCATGTTATTCCTCTAAGAACGTACCTTGAGTCTAGAAAGGTGTGTGAAAATCCGCGGTAGTAAATATGCGCGAGATAACATCACGGTCGTTGATGTAAGGATGAAGAATATTTACAAGGACCCTTATCAAAAAGAATCTTTAAATTTCAGTTTCACGTCGAAACCGTAGGAATCAGTGGCCCTTTTTACCGAATGAATTTCGTCAGACCATGAAAACGGGGATGGAATTCTTTTAAAATATACAGTCTTCACCTTACTTCACCGTTTCCATCAGGTTTAGAGAATCATTTTGATTTTACCATCATTCATATTATAGATCTGTTTCCCTAGCGTGCATATGAATGACGGTAACTCAATTATAGAATTGAATGCGAATAAACACGCGAGTATCTACTGATGAAACAAAGTTGTATGGAGAAGAATTTCCAGAAAAGAAAAACACCACGGCTTTCACATGATATAACTTTTTACATTTTTTGCTTTCTTGCAAATTCCCTTTCTTCCGAACGACTGTATATCAGGATTTAATATTCCATCGTAAGTTTCGTCAGGGCAAACTCAGTTCTGTTCTCAGTCCTCGAGTCGACGTATGATTTTAATGTTGGGACTTTGACCTCGCGACAGATCATATTAAACACCATACAATTAGCTACATCCACTCGAAATAAATTGTTCAATTACTCCTAAAGCTCGAAGTACGTTCGCTCACATACTGCCGCGGTCTACCAATCCCAGTATCGTTATAAAAAAATGAAACTCTAAATAATATTAAACAGCAGATAAAATAATAAGAAACCAATTTACCGAATAATTTGCCATCAAGCTCATTAGTCTATTATAATATGAGAAAGATTTTTTCTCATTACAATATGAAGACGAAGAACTGGGAATTCGCTGAAAACAAATATAGTATAATACTTCATTTTCAATTTCTGCGAACCACAAACTGCGAGTCTTTGAAATATGCAAGTATGAAAATCTCCCGAATTTTCATGACGCAAGTAGAATTCCCGCATTCGATTTCAATGACTCATGGTATTCCAAGATTCTTAGAACCTCGGGAACTTCCTGGGTAGAGAAAGCCCCCGAATTGATTCAAACACGTATTTAAAAAGGTGAAAAGTTTCTTTGATTTAACTTCAAACGTTAAATCTAATGAAACCACTTGAATTTAATCCAACAGAGATCCTTAATCTATACAATCGATCAATCATTTGATTTCTGAGAGAAAAAATACAATTGATCGATCAATTGTGACAAATAGACTTTCTTGCATATATAAAGGAAGATTATCATCCTATCTTATCCTATGTATTATAACATGTACGTAAAAACAGGTAAGCCTGACTGTTATTAAATTTTACGAACGCTGTATCTTTCCAAGGAAAAACTCGAGCGAATATTAGTTCCGTAACTCAACGGTTGTGTAAATGTTGTATGAGCTAAGAGAAATATCTGTTCGCACGACATGTTGTGAAGAATAACAAAAATACAATGCAAGAAATTCTTAACAAAAAAGTATATTTATTACCTTGTATTGTATATTTTCTTTTTCTTTCTTTCTTTCTAATCAATGTTCGTCAAACTTTTAAGTTCAACAGTTAATGTTACTTTATATATTACACTTTCACTCCTAATTATTATACGATATTCTTATGACTTCTATCATAGGTACTACAGAATATATAGTTATAGAGTAATAATCACTGTTATTATACAGGTAAAACACTCCTTACAAAGGTATCACACGTTATTAGTTAATATATAGGAGAAAACTTTAAATAAAACGAGGCACTCAATATTTTACGTAAGCTATTAAATAAATATTTCGTCATGTATGGACATTTTTCACTGTTTTGCATCTCGGTAGCTTCACTAGAAGTGTATTGCTATTTTTTAATCTATACAATGTACAGTCGAGCTCCCACTTCCATCCGAATATATGAAACAATAAGCGCGTTGATCATGACTCACTGTGGATCGTTATTTATTCCGCTTTTTGTACAAGATACAAAATCAAACGTATCTTGGAAATATTTTTCACGTAAAAGAAAGAAACTATATCATTTTTACCACCTCGACTAGTAGACAAATCATAGATTTTCAAATTGGTGAACATATGTATTTCCATCGATTTATGATTATGTCAAATATCGATACAGCGAATGGAGATAGACATATCTTAAGAACAATAACACTGAGGACTTCTTTTTGTCTGTGTACATCAATTATTATGCTCTTATATTTGAAATTAGATACCTATTTATATACTAGAGGAGTAGTTTATAACGTTTGATATTCGAAAAACTTCCAATTTTTGTATTTCAAAAGTATTTGGACAAGATTCAAAATACCTTTTCATCAAAATGGTTCATTCCAAGATCAATGCTCTGGCAGTATAGAATTTTATGCTAACATGTAACACATAAAAACAAAGCAGAAATTGCGGAGGCAGAAGCAGAAACCAAATTTATAATAATAATTGCACATTGTATAATTCGAAAACCACTCGATATTAAACGGAATACGCCACCAGAAAATGAAATTATTTCATACCAGTCAAAACAGTTATTTTTATGTTACGAGTACCTTATCATTTTTACAAGTTATTAGCTACAATTAATGATCAAAGCTAGACTATAAACTATCATGAGTGATACACACATTATTCGTTCTGTTGCATGGATTGAATTTGAGCAAATATTAATCTGAATCTAAAAATGTAAAAGGATTGAATTTTGTCCGTGAATAGAATTGTCTTGATGTAAAATGAGATTTATATTCGTTTTTTTTTTAATACTCTGTAGATTTATAACATGTAAAGGTGGATTAAATATCTCCTTCTGGGCTTCTTCTCAAGATATTGACTTACAAGTAGTAAACAGTGATGGTTAGTGAAACACAATTTCAATAAGTTTGAGAAAATGTGTCATTTCAGAGGATAGCAACGTGTTTGAATTGATTTACAATCTCCGGATGGACATACACACGCGCGCCTTTAATATCAATAAACTTTTAGTCAAATTTTCAAGCCAATGAATACCTCAATTGCTGTTTTAGTGTAGCTTTTATAGTCTTAGGTTCTTGATATACCTAAATCACTTCTAAACTTAAAAACTGAATCTATCATTAAGGGTCCTCCCAGTTACACCAAGGTTTCCAGACAAACTATACATAACTTCGCTGAAAGTACGGTCGTCAACGTCAGCTGCCGGATCTGCAATGGGAATGTTACGGGTGCGAGAACGTGAACGTGACCTAGAACGTGACGGCCTCTGTTGTTGAGCAAAAAGTGGGCCTCGACCAACCTGAAATTCATTGCTATATAAGTTTGCTTGCAATTTAACGAATCTACACACATATACACATGATTCATAATAGACAATTGAATTCGACCTGATCTGATCTAATTAGTTTTGTAAAGTTACCAGTTATTCAGATTCGGGCAATATGTCTTTGGTAGCAATGGCAATTTGTGTAATATATTGTATATTTTATCAATTTGGTGGTTTATAAATTCAAATAAACATTACAAGTTTCAACCATGTGTTTGATAAGTAAAATATTGAAAACTTTCTACCATGTTTAAGCCTTGCATGCTCTGTCTGAATGGGGAACGTCCTCGAGGTAATTGACGAAGATTATTCATGCTGCCTCCTTGGTTCCTTGAGAGACTCATAGACCGTTGACGAATTCCACGCACATAATCATTTCCAAGAGTACACATAAAGTTTACATTTGGACCGGTATTCATCCTTGCAGCACTATAACGCAAAAAGTTTTCATTTCATACAATAGAGAATAGATTTTAGTTAAATTCTGACTAAAAATAAAATCAATTATTACATTCGTTGGACAAGTTGTATACTTGTATTACATTTTTTTTTATATACGTTGCCTGGCTCGTATAAGTATAAGTTTAAATTCATACCCGATTTATGTTAATTATTGAGAAACAGACCACCGTAAATAATAAATTGTGAATTCGAAATAGAGCAAATATGTGCTTAGATTAATTCCTATGAAACATAATTGTAAATAAACGTGTCGTACTTCATCCTCATCAGTTTTTGTTCATATTGAGCCCGTCTTTGAGCTCGTACTATCTGGTCAGAGCGTAATCCTCCGGTATTGAAGCGACGTTGAGACGTGAGAATTTGTTGGCGGCGTTCCAATGCTCTCTGCTGAAGTGTTGTCAATGATTTACCAGCTTGTGGCATCTGTAAATAGATGGGAAACCTGATAGTATAAGACACCCTCAATGCAGAGCATATTATCATCTAAACTATTGCCTTTATTCTTATTAAAAATCATAAAATTTCCCAGTTTTTTCAAAGAATGTTCTACTTACCCTGAAATCATTAGGACGGTTTAATCTCTGGTGTTGTCGTTGTAGAAGTACTTGTTTGGCTCGCTTGACCCGATTCCGATAGGCAACTTGCGCGGGGCTCTGGTATCCCAATCTATTGTGGACGGAGGTAGGATCTCTCAAGTTGGGAAGACTGTTTGTTCTCTTGAGTAAATTTTTGTTGTTATTATTATTGTTGTTGTTATTTCCAGTGTAAAATCCTCCCTGCTGAGTATAAGCCAGATTTGTACGGCTTCTGCTACGGTTTAATCCTGCTCTTCCACCTCTGCCACGGCGTGATATTGGCGCACCTCGAATGTTATTTTTGGGCATAGATCGATTGAGATTTAGATTCAAATTGCTTCTAGATCTAGTGAGGCCACCGTTTTTGTTAAAACGTTTCTTCACAAAGCCACCTTGGATTACGTTCTGGTTTTGATTACGATTTAGACGCCAAGATTGGCTGGTTTTACCAGGAATACCATTTTGCTTTGCGTTTCTCGGACTACGACCTCGGAAACTACCTCCTCGGCCCCGCGCATTACCTCCACGATTACGTTTGACACCACCTTTTCCGTTAGTGGTAGGAGGCTTTTTGTTCTTTTTATCCTTTTTCTCCATCTTTATGATCTCATCTTAAAAGGAAGAAAATTCGCAAGGTTTAGTGAGCGTACGGCCTCAACAGCGAGTTCATATGCGAATATTAAGTTTGAAAAAATACGAAATTCCTCTGCTTTATTTTTATTTTATTTAGTTTTTCGTAACATTGGAAAATGTCAAAAATGCCTTTTCTCTGGTCTCCTTTTTCAATTTGGTTTCAATTCATTCAATTTTCCGACTCCATTCTTTTTTATTATAAACAGCTCTCTGATAATCCCATCAATTTCCAAAAATCTATTACTTGGCATCTTTTGCTTCGATAAGTGTTCGCTGGTTGATCATGTTGCAAGTATCTTTTCCATACTTCCAAATTCTGTCTTTTTAAATACGTAGCGTCGTGATCATTTTCAGACTTCGTATAAAGTTTAAACCCTTTTTCCTTTTCTTCAATATTGGCTTGCGTATTTTAATATCTGATGCCCATCAAAACAGATTTTTCGATTCATTTAGAAGAAAAGATAATATCTGAATCACCGAATTGACCAAAATTAAAGGAAAGAGATTAATAAATAGAATATGCAAAACAGTACCTAATATCTTTCGATACTTGAGCCTTCTTTTTCCAACTAGTTCACAATTCATATTCAAATACAAAAGAGATTCTGTACAAATCTTGGGCAACAAAAAAAGAAGAAGAATAATCATGTGCTTCAACTAGTTGAAATAACCAGACGCCCACCCTTTCCGATAATCCTCCCATTCAAGCAGCGTAGATTCTTTGTTTCCGCTTAATCTTTATCTCAAAGATGATGTAAGCCTTTGTGGAATGATTTTTTTGATTTTTTTTTACGACACATGTTTATCGCAGCGTTCATTCTGTTCTTGGTATTTTTTTTGTTTGGTGTTAGAAACCCAGGGCAAAGTTGTAATTCCGAATATGATGTTGTGGTAGGAATTATATGCATACATGTATGTTTTGTTGAGAGTTTAGTACAATCTTTCATTGAGTTTTTGCCGCTTGTCACCTTTGTGCGTGACAGCAAAGAAATGGAGATTTTTTTGCTTGAATGGATTCAAGAAAAATAGCCAACATTGTTATTATTTTTTTTTTTTGTTCAAGTTATTTTTATTTTTAGTGAAAAACGGAGACCTTTTCCAATAGACCAATAATAATTTCATCGATATACTAAAATTGGCAATAGATTACTTTTCGGGACTTCCCACGCGATGGAAAGTACAGGTTTCTCTTCTCTTTATAGAACGTGAGTCAGAGAAGGGCGTCATCATACCGTATATCGTAATATGACCCAATTTACAAGAAAAACTTATAAGTTTTTTTTTGCCACATTGTAATTATTGCAGATTTTCAAATACCTCCCTGGTAGAGGAGGATCGGTATTACTTTTTCTATGATAAATATTTCCGATCATTGAAAATTGCCTCGCTGTTGGAAGGCATGTATTTGTATCGCAGAGGAAAATAGACGCGGAACATTTGCGTCGCCATTTTATGTACAGGCGCAAGAAATGCAGCCGTACGCTCACAAGAGATCGTGAAATTTCTACATTTTCTGGACACTGGCCACTTACCGAGAGACATATTCACTTTCGCGTCAATCTCAGACATATTCGACACAGTTTATCTTGTTCCTAAGAACTCGCGGTATACCGAATATATATTTATCACCTATTCACTGAATCGCGTACTAAAAACAACTCAACTTCCAAACGCACATTACAGTAACACACTACTAGCGCGACTGACTGCACGATCACATACGGATCAAAGAACTTCACAAATAGCACCGCCACGCCACAGAAGCTATGAAACACGCAACACTCGCGCCATCTGTGAATAAAAAATTGTATGTCGAGTCACGTTTGACAGCAATAAATTTAACCTCTGACCTTTGATGTGATTTATTGCAATTGAAATAAAAATTATTAGAAACACCTTTCGCTGAAATCAAATCAATTATATTAATAACAATTTGTCATTCGAAAAGTAATACATTGCTAGAATACTGTAGTAGGTAAAGATGCAAGGAATTAATATACGAGAAGCAGTACGCGAAGATTGTCAGGCAATTGGAAATTTAATTCAGGTAACGTCTTTTAGTTATTCTAATCGTGAGCTAGATCAGTAAATGTGTGACCTCCTATTGCTGTAAAATCCCTAAATCCTTAAATCCTACAACTGATCTTCTTTTTCCCAATATCGAATAAAAACCAAGTTTCATAAAAAGATTTTTATTTTACCTTACGTTATTTTGACCATTACTATTTTTGCTTTGTTCAATTATTTCAGGAATTAGCTGATTTTGAAAATATGAGCGATGGCCCTAAAATAAATAGTAGAGGTAAGAAGACAATAAATTTACCCTAAAGAGTGCCCCGCGTTTGATTTTACGAATTTTACCTTGTTCTTAGATAAAATTTAGGTCTCAAATCTCTTTCCAGGAATTGGCTGACAGTTCAGGCAAATCACAAGACGTTAAATTAGGGTACAAAAGTAAGTTTCTGTCGTGACTATTTTTCACCAGCTCGGATTAATTCTCTCTTTCGTAGTTTCAATAAAATATTTTAACGCAAAATGTGTATCTTATCAAACGGGTCGACATTTAAATTTCTCTAATTCACTCACAATATTCATTCATTGTAAGAATCGATCGTGGTATATCATAAAATATTCTTATAGCAAAAGCTTGACAATCTTATAATTCAAGGCAATGCTATATTGTACAAAGAATGCAGGTGAATATCGCTAAAGATTATCAGTCTTTTAAAGTATGATTTATTCCAGTTTTGGAAGAAGATGGATTTAATTCTGAGCATCCTTTCTTCAACTGCTACGTAGCTGAGGCCAATGAAAGACTAGTTGGATACGCTCTGTATTATTATACATATTCAACATGGACTGGAAGAGCTCTGTATTTGGAGGACCTTTACGTCACCCCAGACTTTCGTAAAAAACATATTGGCAGTATGTTGTTCAAAACAGTCGCCAAGGTACTAGAAACATTCATTCATAAAGTACTTTTCGTTTTATTTGAATGATTGATAGTTAAAGAAATCAATAAGTGTTTCACCCTCCTTTTTCATTAATTGTTGCAGAAAGCAGCAGACAGTGGATGCTCGAGATTGGACTTTATGGTTTTGAACTGGAACCCAGCCCAAAATTTCTATAAAAGTAAAGGAGCAGTTGATCTTACCCAGAAAGATGGATGGCATCATTATCGTTTAGAAGAAACAGCTTTGAAAGATTTAGCTAAAACTATTTAAAATAAATTACTTTCATAGTTCCTGAAAAGTTAGAAGAATTCTATTGCACATGGTCACATGTTAGGGGTGATAAATTAACTAATTCTTCTATACCTATGTACAAACTTCAAAACAATCTATATACCACTATGTATTATTCTACGCCTTAAACAATATACCAAATTATCTGCAGCTAAAGAATGAGTACAATTATAATTTTTACCAAAGAAAATATTTGCTGAATTTGTAGACTAAGAAAACGGAAAGCTAGATTCAATTTGCGACTGTTTTTGAACAGCTGTCAATAGCGATCATTTATGAGATATGTAGAAGAAAATTGTTCAGAACATGACACAGAATAGTTGCGATTAGTTTCAGTCGATGTTGTACAGTAAATCGGATCAACTGCAATCCGATTTCATGGATCGTTCGTTGAATTATATGAAACATGCTTTATCTGGTGACCAAGTATGAAAGAACATAAATATAATAGTAAACTTTTATGAATTAAGTGTCTTGATTGACTATATTGCAAGACAGATATTTCCGAGACACAGCAAAAAAAACTCGTTAAATTTACCAAACTGAAAGAAGTAGTTTTATTAGTTATAACTTTTGTGTGAAGGAGAAATTTATAGCTTCGGGAATCTTCCCCTTTACAGCCTGAATTTCTATTTTCTCGACCATTGGTGGTGACCAAGCATACCATTCCCCATGCTGCGAGTCAACTGCCGTTTCAACATACTCAACAGTGCTTCAAAACTGCATCTAATCAGCCTATTAAATTGCCACCAATAAAAAAAAAATCAGCACTACCAACTGAACTGGAAATGGGAGATTTCCTACCTCATGAAGTTGACGTGCCTCTTGCAAAGCCTGGTTCATCTTCTTCTATATCCTCCAGAGTACTTTCCTTTTTCATTTTCTCTTTGATAGTTTAATTATTATACTATCGAAGCCTGAATAGTTTTTGTCGAAGCTATTTCATTGATGATAACATGAATTTTGTTTGGCATCAAAGTCTACATCGTCGGTATACAGGCAATATCTGCTTCCTATTCTGTACCAAAACTCGGAGAGTGATAAAAAAAACAAGCAGCGTATAATTGAAAGCGGATGGGGACGAGGTACAACACTTGACATCTGTCTATGGGAAGACCATATTGCTCCAGTAATAAAAATCAGAAGTAGAGGGGAGATTGAGCTTGATGCTATGGAAGCCACTGATGTCTTGTCTCAGGAAATGGTTGGAGCATGCTCATTCTTTTTATCAAAGTCTCCGGAGATTGGTCTTTACGTTGAGAACAAGTGTGAGCTAAGGAAAATGGTACAGTATATTTATTATAGGAAAATCAAACTGCACATTGTCATGTCATGTCTGATTCATGGAATCCTTCCAGAATCTGAGAGACATCTCCATCCTATATTACCATCGTTACCTACAATATATAGACCTGGCAAATAATAATATCTCCGACCTAACGCCGCTAGGAGGAATTCCATATCTCATGTATCTGAATGCTGGTCAAAACAAGCTTAGGGATGTGTTAAGATTCAAACCGCCTTTGTACTTGACACATGTAAATTTGATGCGCAATCTAATTTCTAAAATTGATGATTTATCGGAATTTTGGAGTATCGTCAGACTGGATTTATCACACAATGCGATTGAGTCTATTCAGGGACTACAAAATTTAAGGTAAGCATTGTGTTGTGATTGAGCTGCTCCATATGCCATATATTACGGACAAAATTTCGATCTAAAATCAGTTATTATAATTTGGATAATTGTAGACACTTGAGGTACCTGAATCTTGGCTACAACTTAATTGAATATGTTGAAAACTTGGATAATTTAAACATCGAAGAACTCAACTTAGAATATAACTGTATAATTGATTTCAAATTTGATATAAGCACATTAGCGAATCTCCGTACTCTGATCTTGGCACATAACAAATTGAGTACATTGGAATTTTTTGAGGTAGATGATGTGTTCACACCTTTCATATCAAAAGTATCTATATCTGAAATTTATATTAACTTTGAAAAATGGGTATTCGATTCACAGTAAAAAAAAGCAAGTTATGCGTATTGCTTAGTGCAGGTAATCATTCTATAATTAAATCATATTCAGGGTGCCTATGGCTTACGCTATATTGACTTGAAGTATAACAAGATTGTCGACTTACTGGAAGTATCCCATTTAAAAAGTCTTGTTTACGAGGTAGATTTCCGAGGAAATCCTTGCACCAAATGGCCCAGTTATCGAGATGTACTATTATTTTCAATGCCAAGTGTTATGTTTGTCGACGGTGCTAGCGTAACAATCTCCGAAAAGGTATTTTTGTCCAAGCATTGCATTATTTTCGAAGGACATACATGTAGCTATATCACGTTATGTCAACCTCATGAATAGGTATCTGCTAGCACAATATTTGCACCTCCCATCGAGCTAACAGCAGCTCGCAGTATAACGAAACTCATGCTGTTAGAACATTTAAATCCACCCAATATTGATATGCACATCACGCCGATTGATCAAAGTACTCCACCTTTGATAATACTCAGCGGTCCTCCTGCCGTGAAGAAGTCAATATTAGCTAGACAGATAGCTGATGGCCTACCTGAGCGGGTAAGAAGTGAAATAAAATTTGATCGGATACATTCTTATTGATTTCACTCTCCGTAGAAACAATGCTGTGAAAGCGAATGATTATGGCATTTTGTACAGGAGCGGCAATAATTTATATGAATAGCTAACAAGTATTTCTGTTCAGGTGAGATATTGTGCTAGTCATACAACAAGAGGTCCAGCTAGTGATAACCGGGGCAGATTGAATTACCACTTTGTTAGCAGAGAAGAATTTAATGAAATGACAAGACGCGGTGAATTTTTGTCTACTGAAGAGTTGCTCGGAAATAGTTATGGTTTCCGTGAGTAGAGACTTCAGTGATTTACATATCATACATATACTTCATTTCAAATCCTGGATAGCAGATATATCAATAAGTTGGTGGTTTGTTACAGATGCAAGTGAAATTGCTGCTCTTCTGTTAGAAAAGAAAATTGGAATCACTCACATGGACTTGCATGCAGCATTACAAATGCAAGGTCGTTATGTAAATGCTAAATTGATTCTGGTCTTGACCAAAAGTGTAGAACTTCATCAGCAATGGATTCAAGAAAAGTTTAAAGTGTTTACATGGGTTAAAAGCAGTGGCCATAATCTTGTAACTATCAAAGCCGGAAGACACTACCGACCCACAGTAGAAATTGAAGAATCTATAAGCAACAAGTTCGATTCTATTGGTGAAATACTCAATGAGGTAGAATGATAGATATAGAATAGCTAGTATCGGTTAGTACAAATTAAAAATCTTGACTTCTGTAGATGATCGAAACGTTGGAATTGCCACCACCTAGTATTAAAGATAGATCACAAGGAACAGAAGCAACACCAACGAATATAATAATAGAAAGTCCAACTATGCTTCCTAGACTCACAAAAACTGTAAGTGAGTTTGAAATTGAGAAGAAACATATTTCTTTCCGAAGAGAAGAGAATGAAGCCATTCTAGACTCATCTGTAGTGAACATTACTCCTGAGATACCAGCCCCACCTACCTCAGTTGGGTTGAAGGTTTGATTTTAATTGGTGGCATTTGAGGCTCTGCAAAATCTGAATATAATAATATTAGTTTCATGGTTATTGGCTATCAGAGAAAAGCAAATAGATAATTTTCTGATATTAACGAAATGTTAATTGAATTATGAAACTAGATTATCTTAGATGAGCAATCGCATGTCATTGTTGAAAATGAAGAAGAAAAAAGAGAAAGACAAAAGGCAAAAATTCTATTGCATCATAATTCGCTGCATCTCCGAATGGATAATGATGAATTTACAGAAGATGAAGAATTTGAGGAGTCTATGTCCAGCGAAGATCTATTTGTTTCGAAACCAGTTAGCATCGGCTAATCTTATAAATACTCTGATAAAGTGTAAATCTGTGTCACATACATTATTTTGTACCCTGGACATCAGTTTTACTTGTGATTACAATTTACAGCATATACCTCGGATGGATTCCCCACAGGTTTTGGAAGAGCTTTACAGCAAACTTGTTATAAACACAAGGGAACTCTACCTGCAACAGCATCTTGATAATCTTGGCTGTTTTTCCCTTGTAGTAAGTTAAAGTTTGCAAAACTGTTAATCCAATATGTTTGGTTCAAGCTGTGATTGTAATTACTCAAACAGCTGTAAGATATTCGAAAATGAAATACCTGTTATATAATTAGGTATTCACTGATGAATTTGTGTCTGCTTACAATCAAGTGATCGACTTCATTTACGAATTTTACGTCAATCAACCATTACGCAAACCGATATTCTCTACAGAAATGCAGAAATTGATGCAAACTATCATTCCATTGAAAACTGGAACGTTTTTGGAGGAGCTAAGAGAGTATGTGAAAATTCATTACATTCAAATTGGATCAATGTGAATATTCTTACATTTATCAGTTCCTTCGTCTTGCCAGCTTGGTACAACTTATTATCAGATTTATTAAATCAGTTGTAACTGATCAGTTAGATAATCGATGTTGGAATAAAGCAGTCTGTATTGAGCCATGATCTAACATGAGAAATAGAGATAAGTATCATGTATTATCAGCACATAATAAATTTGTAGAAATTTATCGACATCAAGAAAGCAGAGATCACTCAATCTAAGATCATATGGTGTTACATCTTGGGATCAGGCATTGCCAAGCCAATTATCGCAAAATGCTATGCAAATTGTTACCAACATACAAGCAAAACGAACAGAAGAATCGTTAAATGTTATCATATAGAAGTAATCAACATAATCTGGAAATCATCTGTTGGTAATGATCCCAAATTATTGTAATGGAATACATTTTTATGTCAGTAAGGAATCTTTAACATATTTTCTGTTTCTAACATAATTGAATTTGTTTTTCTTGGATGTAATGTGATAAATGACTAGATATACGAAATAAGTTTAACATGTGGATAATTTTGTATAAACTTATTCTTTAATAAATCAGTCTTCGGTTTCACATGAAGTATCAGCCGCTTAGAAATTGTAGAAATATTTATAGCATAAATACAATAATTGGTCCTCTTACTGTTGATAACGAGCAAAATGAGAATATCCCAACAATAAGATTCTAATAAAATGTAAATACTAAGGTAAAATAATAAATACAATTCAGATCTTACAAAATTCGTAAGGTCGGTATCTTTCATTTTGCTGTTAAAATATTAGCAAATTACCTACCGATTTTGTACTATGATACTAACACACATAGACATGTTAGAAAAAATACAGAATAGATTTCCAAAATGAAGAGACGCAGATGCTTTCATTTTATTCCATTGCAATGAATGCATTTGCTTTAGTTTTGATTGATTTATCTATGAATGTGTACCACATGCACACACATGTAGAACACTTATCCTCACACATTCAATTGTATAATTTGAACGATAAAAAGCATAACATTAATTATTGTCTATCATATTGAACTCACCTAATAAACCTAACATATAGTATTCAATTTATTACTGCATTTTGAGAAGTAGCTGTTCATATCTAACTGTTATTCTTTGAAAAGTCTTTATTATTAATTTAAAAGAAGAGTCGGAAAATTCTTCGGGACTGCTAGTAAAAATTTAGACTTTACAAAATACTCCCACTATTGTGGCTATAAGAGCCACAAATTTGAATTAGATTTGTGTTCTTTCCATCGGAATTTGATTTTCACTAGGTAATGCTATGTTTGGAATCAAGTTTCGATTGCAACCCATATCAATCAACATTTTGTGATTTCCTAAGGCCACTGTCAATGGATTTGTGCCCATTTGAAATGTATTTTGTGATTGAGATATCTTTGGATCGCTTTCAATACTTTCTAATTTTGTATACCCTGCATGTTGCCAGGCTTGGTCAACTGTTATATTATCACGAACATCTACCTTGATGATATTGTGGTTTTGATTTTGATTTTGATTCTGTAATGTACTAAATTTTGATATCGGACTTTCGACATCATTTCCGTTACTCACCCACTTCCTATTACTTGTACTTTCAGTTTCTATGCTGTGATGCTGTCTCAAATGATCATCCAGCTTTTGCTTCTTATCAAATAATATTGCACACTGCTTGCATCTGTAAATTATTACACGAATAACTTCAAACACGAATTTTACAATTACATTCATGTACTGGGGTGTGCAAAGTATAATCCAAGCTAAACTTGATCTAATAGCTGCTCTCAAGTTGAAGAAAATCAAGTTTAGATTAACTGTGGTGGAGATTCCAAGCGAATACAAGCTGAATAGAAAATTTGCTATTCAATGCCAATGATTTGTGATACTGATAACAGTATAAAAAATATTCGTAAGTTTCATCTGCGCTTACTTGTACTGTATCTTTTTTGTCTCTTTGGCCAGTATCTCTGCTGGGTCATGTATTTTTTGATGGGCGAATAAGTTGTATCGCTCAGCGAATCGCTTACCGCATAATGTACAACTGTAAGGCTTTTCTCCAGTGTGTACTCTCATGTGACGCTTTAAATGTGATGTTGATAACAACGATAGATCGCACACCTGAATAGGATTATTAATGAATTATTAAACTGGAAATTACCTACTTTTGTATTAACTACATATCTACTAAAAATCGTATTGTTAATCAAAGCATTGCCTCGAAAATAGGTGTGACTAACATTTTTGTTGGAATCATTAAAGAGATTAGAACATCTATTAATGATGCTGAAAATTTGTATAATGTTATGATAAAATACAGGAATAGGACCAAAGTGGTATGTGGATTTGTCTGTATAATTTATCTTAGGTACTACTACTATCTACCTTTTTAAAAAGTATCTAAAAGGAACAAATCCACGTACATGACACTGATAGGATTTCTTTCCAGTGTGTGATAGCGCATGCATGTTGTACGATGTGTGATGTACAAAGCGTTTTCCACATAGTTCGCATTGATAGGGTGTTTCTCCTGTATGCATCGGCAAGTGTCTCATCAGAGCTCCTTTTTGTGTAAAACATTTATTGCAAAAACTGCACTGAAATGGATTAATACCGTTGTGCATTCCAACGTGAATTTCCAAGGCATGTTTGTGTTTGTAAGCCTGGCCGCATTTCTCACACATATAGGGCCTTAAATTCGAATGGGATTTCAAATGAGTTTTTAATTCCGCAGATGTTCTCCACTTTTTTCCGCAAGTTGGACAAGGATGCTTCAACGGCTTCAAACTGTACTTTGATATTCCTCCTGACTTATATGTTATTTTTTCAGAATTTGATGTCACTTGTTTGGAGGTACCCAGCATTTGCATCGATTTGTTTTCTGAAATCATCACATTACTTTTTATTACTTAAACTATGGTTTGAAAAATATGAAACGGTATTTATTGGGGAAAAATTCGTTCTTAACTTACGTGAAATACTGTCTTCATTCTCAGTAATTTTTTCAACGTTATGAACTACTTCTTTCCATTCAAAATCGTCCTGTTCTTCATTGTCCGACATTCCGAGTAATTCTTCAGGAAAAAGTCCATGATTATCATTAATAAAATCGGTAAGTTCTCCTTCACGAGGTTCAGTAGCGATACTTATGGCGTCTTTGGCTCTGGGATGTTCTTGAACAGCGTGAATATTAGCTGCTGATAAGTTGCAAAATCTCTCTTTACAAATCCTGCATTTATAAGGTCGTGATCCGCCATGTTTTAACGAATGTGACTGCAGATCTTCTGCCTGCTTAAACATCCTACCACAGGCTCTACACTGATGAGTATATAATGCCATTTTTTCTTGTCTATTTAAATTCAGGCAAATTTCATTTCTGCTTAAACCGTTAATATTCTCTTCTTTCAAAACTCCCTCAGTCTGGTTTAGCATCTCATTGGACGCGTCGTTACTAGAAACATCGTCGCCATCTCCAAAATGATATTTCTCAATTTTTACTTCGAATTTTCTCCTATCCTTGGGGTTCATTTCATCTTTAGAAGAATTGTTATCCAAGCATACAGATACTCCAGAATTATCCACATTCAGCTTCATACTTTTGTTTAAAATTTTAGTAATACATTGATTTATATTTTGATTAAGATTGACTTGTGCAATGGGAGTTTCTCTGTTTTGCGTCAATGATTCTTTGCAGGCAGTTAACTTCCCCTGAATATTAGAGCATTCGTCGTTGCTCGTTCTCAAACCAGAGGAAATATTTTTAAGCTGGCTTATGGTGTTGGTAATTTTCAATTTGTCTTCCTGGCAAAAGTTTTGGGCAAAACATTTATTCTCAATATCAATGAGCTCTGTGTTATTGGTGGTAGTAGTCCTGAGATCTTTTCGCTTGCTACTAGATTCGTATACTTTTAAAATTTCGTTACGAATATTAGCCGCTGTCCACTGCGCCTGTTCTAACATTTGAAACAAACTATAGCATTGAGAACAGACATAGGAGCTTCTCAGGTCTGACTCAAGACAGCGTAGTACTTGTAGAATGAAACTACCCAGTTGTGTTCCATTCCGAGGTAGCGATGTGTAGAAAATATTAACGCAAGATGTAACCTCTAATTTCGTGTTACATACGAGACAGGATAATTCGGAGGATTCCATAATTATTTCTAGTTTATTTTCTTTTCTCGTCTTTTTTATCAAGAAAATACAACGACACAAAGTGCAGACAAATAATACATGTATTTATATTTATGAGACATCATTTAAGACGATTTCTCGTTTTCTAATTACGATTTTTCACAACCGACGTTTGACACAATAAACAAACAACAAAGTGTTCTCGTTCCACTTTGAACTCACGACACACTTTTATACTATCAGACATTTTTATTCATCTACTAGGCAAGTGAAGGTACTAATTATTTATAGAGATTATTAATTGTTAAGCCCGTCAAATCGTGGGGCATAACATTTAGGACTGTAATTAACAGCCATTTTGAAACAACACATGTCAAACAAGCCGCTCCTAGCGACATCGCTCGCCTTTTATCGCAACAAGTACGTGAGCTATAAACTGGCAAAACATATTGCAAAATGATGAAATTTTGTAATAAATATATTATTATGATTATTAATAAATTATTATGCTAAATAGGATAATATTTATTATTTTATCTACGGTAAAAAAACAAATAAATAATGTATGGCTGATACTATCAATAGTAGAATAGCTAATCATTTTCTTTTAGGCAGGGCTGAGAATTCATCTAGTCAATGATACGCGGAATGATATTATATGGTCGTCTATAATTTGAATTAGCTACTTCTAGGTAGTTATCAATTGCCTATGTTCCACACGATCAGACAGACAAATAGATAAAAATAACTTTGATAAATACTACTCTGATTCCAGACTTTTAAACGTTTAGTTTTTAAGCAATTAAATAAGTAAAAGTATACCATTTGATGCCAAATACTTTTCAATGTCAGGGTTTCATCCCATCTGTAGCAATTCTTCAATATCAGATTCTATGTCAGATTCATAATTTCGTTGCTTTCTTGGGGCTGGTTTTGGTACCTTATTATTTTCCGCAGAGTTTTTCGTAACAAATTGATTTTTAGGGCTTTCGAGTATAGAACTTGCAATACTTGTCGAACTCCTGTATTGGGTGGTATCTTTTTCGCTTCCTTTCGATTTAGGCTTGACAAGAAACATCGCTTCTATTGCACCCACAGGCTTCTGTCGTGCAATACTCAACTGGAAATAAGATGAGCAGAAATATAATCACGTATAAGATTTGTGATTTAAATAAATTATCTTCATCCAAATCAAGAGCACACAAAGTTGGAAAAATGAATCACCAAAGTACTACCATAATTGTGTAAAATGATAGACAGAAATAATTGTTTCAGTGATAAATTTACCTGGTCTTGTATTTTCTTTGAAATCATTGCAATCTTATCACTCTGCGATGTTTTCAAAACGATATTATCCACACTTGGAGACTTCTCTTTCTGTAAGCTTCCATCATCATCTGATAAGCTGGTATGAATCATTAATTATTAATAAGATGACAATACCCAAACCCTTCAAACATTTAATTGTAAGAACAGAAAATGAATATAATCAGTTATCTATTATAATCATTTCCAATATACCGTCTCATTATATCAAGCCTTGACTTTCCAAAATGATTTTTTATCCTGACTGAACATAAGTATTAAAGGTACAAAATACTTTATATTTACTTTGAAATGTTCCAATCATCGTCGTTTGCTTTTTCATCCTCAAAATCATACTCTGGAAATAGTTTTCTCGAAGACTTGCTCTCCTCAGCAACTTTGGCTGGACTTTTCCCATCCTTTTCTAGACTTTGTTCCAAATCAAAGAGAACTTTTTTCTTTACTAAGCTACCCACTGATCCTGTAGCTGACTTCAATACACTTTTATTATTCTTTGGAGAAACTGGTAAACTACGTGCTCTCTCATGATTGATTAATTCATCATCAGACACCTCGTCAATGGATGAATATGATTGCTCCACAATATCGTTGATTGTTTTAATCGGAGTAGAAGTTACCTTTGTACTTTTGCCCTGTAATTTTCCAGGTTTAGAAACACCGTTGGTTTCTGAAAAATACGGCTGCTCTAAGCTGGTTGAATCCACAAGTTCATCTACGAATTTGTTACGATCTATTATTTCAGGACTCTGCTTTCGATTAAAAATATTTGTAGGTTTTATTTGACTCGGTGCTTCTGTATGTAGTACAGAAATTGGTCTGATCCTGGGCTGAAGTTCAGCTTCTCTTTTTTGCAAGGATTCACTTATCCTTTCATTTCTTATTTCATGGATATCAGATTCTCTCATTTTTTTAGGAAGAACTTCTAGGTTTGTTGTTGCCCTAGGAGCTTTGTCACGTGGCGTTACAAGTTGTGACTTCAAAATTGGTGTTCGATGTTCTGGAATGATATGCAATTGTTAGAAATAGAAATACCATAAAACAAAACAGTCATGGTTTTCACTTACCTGAACTTCTCTGATGCTTTGATACATTCGGAGTTTTAATTTTGACTTTATTCATAATTCTATCCAATGAGGACATTTTTTCTAAATTTTCTGGTTCAGCACGTTTTTTAAGTAATGTATGAGAGATTTCTTTAAGGATCTTCTGCCGAATACGACTGTAACCGTTGATTTTCTGGAAAAATGAAATATATTGAATATAATTATTAGGTCTTCAAGAATGAAACATGGTTGAAACACACATGAGAATCGTACTTTTCATTGTGTCATCCTAAAACTGTTTGTTCTCACCTTTGAATTTATATTCTGATGATGAGCCACTGTCTCGATCTTCTGTTTAAAGGTTGCATTGGGTATGCCATTCCATTCAGGATCAATTCCTAGGTCTCTCAATTTATTATTAAATACTTCCCTTAAATGTGAGTTCAATTCTTCGAATATTTCAGAATTTACATTTATCAATTCTTTGAAAGTCTCTTTTGAATCGAAATTCCTAGAATGCTGCACATTAGTCTTCATCCTTTCTGTCTCTTCATTTTCTGATTCAGATTGCGACTCGGATTCTGAAGTGTCTGATTCAAACTCTGTCTCGCTGTACTCTTCACTCTCTTCAGGTTCTTCAAAGGATTTTTGCCGCGTATTAACTCTAGAAACGACTTTTTCATTTGAAACTTTGTCATCTGCTTTGGTTCCGTACAAGTGTAAACCGTGCTCCGATTTCATATTTCTAATCGCAGTTTTCGACCCCTGGTTCAAACTTCTAGTGTCAGAAACAGGTTTGTAGACTTCTAAATTCGGACTAGTTACATTGGGCCTATGCTTCCTACTTCGCTGTGTTGGATTTTCTCTGCTTGTTCTAATTGTGTCAAGAACATTTTCTTTGTAATTATTTTTCTGAGAACTTTCGTGATGTAGTTTTTCTGTACGACCAAATTGCAGAGATTGTAGATTCAAATTCTCCACTAGATTTTCCTTATCATTTCTAGATTCTAGTTTCTTATCAAGTTTAAGTTTTCTACTATTTATTACTGGAGTAACCCGTTTATTATTATTCCTAATGCTGTCTGTATCTTCACTAGTTCCGAAATCTCCATTCCCTGAGAATCCACTGGTACGATCTACATTTTGTAAAAAAGTCTTGGGAATCTGTTTCGGAGACGTTATCATCTTTGGTGATCCATGACTAGACACACTACCTATTTCTTCGCAAACTAATTCCTCCTGTTTATTACTTTTCAAGTTTATTCTATACCCACTATCCTCTACATCTTTAATACTTTTTACTTTTTTATTTATATTTCGACTAGATGTTTTATTAATTAAATTATTTTCTGGGTCCTTCATATTTGTTTGACTAATTTCTCTTGATTCCCATAGATCGCGTGACAGTTGTTTGAGATGCATACCCTGAGCCTCTAATATTTTTGTTTGACTTTTTGAATGCATTTCTAATTCATTCACTTTTGATTCATAAAGCTCTTTTATCTCCCTAGCTGCTTCTTGACTCATCTTCAACTGGGTGGATAAATTTTCAGTATCCAAATTGTGTTGCTTTTCAAGACGTTCGTTTATAACTTTCCAATGCTGTTCTTGGGCTTGTAATTTTTCTTGAACACTTTTCAAGTCCGGGGTCAACTAGAATTCCGAATACCATCAATAAACTATACGATTAATAAGTAATGCTGGGAACTTGACGAATTGAGAATAAATGAGTAGTTTATGAAAATGAATATTAATCACCAGTGAACTCACCTTTTCTCTTAACTGGTCTCTCAGTGTTTGAATTTCCTTTTCTTGTTTCCTTGTCAATTCCTTGAGATTCATAATATTCGTCTCATTCTCAACTTGATAAACGGGATTTGAACTTGTATCTTTTTGTTTCAAATTCTGTGATAACAGGAAAAAAAGATTTACCGATTAATACATTTGAAAGGTATTTTGGTGCAATAAAGTTCGTTTTTTCCATACTTCCGAAACACATTTCGAGAACAGTTTTTACAATAATTTCACAAAGAACTCACTCTAATTTCAGTGAACAGTATGTTCTTCAAGCTGGCTATTTCATCTTGATATTTTCTCTGTTGTTCTTTCAATCTTTCTTCCTGTTCTTTGTCGCTTGTATATTCCCCTTTCTCATAAGCATCTGGTCTATAGTTTGCATCAGTTCTACCTAAGTCTAACGCCTTGTCAGATTCATTTCTTATTACTCTTTCAGTTTGATTCAACCTCTCCTTCAAAGTTTTTATTTCATTGTGTAGTTTTTCTGTTTCAGCACGGTACTGCTCATGTACAGGTGAAGAGACAGGCACATATGGATCAGACAAATGCCCGTGACGTCGAGCGATGTGTGCACTCACAAATGTTGCGGCTATGAATGTTTTTGCACAATGTGGACACTGGAAATAAATTGTCAAGCTCAAAAAGTGAAGTGTACATATAATTATAAGCAAAGATTTTGATTGTGGTCTATCAATTTTTAGGCTCTTTATATATCATTGTAAAGTTCTTAACTTTAAGAAACAATACTTTAAAGACTAAGATGCTACCTTAAAAAGTTCCCCATTAGAATCGCCCAGTTTTGACTCGATGATTCTGTTCCTTTCCCTCATTCTGATATTCAAATCTTTGATTGTTTCTTCTAGTGCCTTTATTTCCTTTTTCATAATAGCGTTATCTTCTATTTTAAGTCGTAATTCATCTTTGAGGATGATAACACTGTGATCTAAGTACTGTTTACAATATAATAAATATTCTACTGATAACTGCGCCAGGCGAAATAACTTGACAAAATTTGGGTCCAATATTTTAACATCGTATTCACTTTCAAGCGAATAATCTACCACGTTATTTACATTGTCGTCAACTGTCAGAAAATCTCGCTCTCGGATCACTCGATCGATATCAATAGAACCTGAAAGCATTCAATAATCAATTATAAAATCAGTCGGTCTAACTTATAAGCAGGAAGTCAATATGTTGACAATTTTTCACGTATAGCAAAGTGGAAGACTTCGATACATATTTTGTTACACAGATATAAAATAATATAGCGTCTGGCAATGTAAGACTTACTGATGCGGTTCCAGTCAACTCTAACCCTTGTTCTATGCACATTGAAACAGAAGCCAGATTCTCTAGCAAGCTTTGGAAAATCATGACACCAATTTGTACCAGCTCTAAACGAGAATGCCATAGTAAATCGTAATAATGAGCGAATAATTTGAAGGTTATGACGTTGACTGGTTCGTTATCACTACTGTTAGTTGAAGTTTTTAGTTACAGATACAGTCGTTTAAATTTTCACAATCAATCTGTTCCGTAGAAAGTACGGAAAATGAGAAACTTTGTTATTATAGACCATTTTATCCGATTTTTATAGGCTATCAACACGGCGTGATGTAAATAAACAAATTTTTAACTAGGTGAAGTGGATTTCGATTCGATGTTTGAAGCCACATATCGAGAGATTGGCGCGATTGCGCAGGCGGAATAACATTAATTTGAAAATTTTAATTTTCAGAGCAGAGTAAGGTTTCTCATTACATGAGTGCCCTAGTATTCGAATCATCAGTAGGTTTGTATACCAATCATTATAAATTTCGTACATTTTTGTAAATGTATAAGGCCGATCAAAGCGTCGACAAGTAAATTGTAAATAAAATATTGAAAGTTTAGTGTCAATATTTATTTATTTTATATTTATTTGTACACGCCCTTAGCATGCCACATACAATCAATATAATACAGTCCAACGCAGCCAGGGTAGAAGTAAAATACAAAAAATATATTCTACGTCGATATTATTGTTATCATATTGTTATTGATGGATATTTTGAGTAATAGCTAAGAGTTTAAGAGAGATAAAAAGTGCTGTATATCAATAAAGTCGAACCTTTGAAAGATGCATATTCCGGATTAGAAACCATAGCAGGTTGTTAACTCTTTAAATTTATTGAAAATAAAAAGGGCATATTATCAAGTTATTATAGGTATATAGTTATTCTAGAAGATTTATCCCCGGTAAACGAATAAAAAAAAAAAAGAAAAGAAATAAACTGTTTCATTGTTCACCCTGGTATATAACACTCTCTTTCTCTCTCTGTATATTCTACTAGGTAATAGTTATAATTACAATCTGCATATACACATATCAATGCCACACATTAATATCGTAAATTTGTATGAATATAACGAAAATGTCAATAGGGCATTTCTCAGATAATGAATGATAACTAAAACAGCTATGCTGTTGATAGCTCTGTAAACAACTGTGTAAAATTGTTATAGGCATCATTTGTGTATACAGGGTGTCTGCCATCGGAGGAAGCCAACAAAAAGTTGATTTAAAAAGGCATCAAGTTTGCAATATTTCTATAACTCCGATGTCAGAGTGAAAATAATAATGAGAATCAGCTCTTTACCATTGAGTTTTAAATTTTGTTATCATGAAAAATAAATAAAATTATAAATAGTTCGTTAATATTTCTACTATAATATGTAGCTTAAAATGGTGAAAAACGAATATACTCCAATGAATAGTACTCCTTACAATTAGTACCGACTTATGTATATTGAATCCCGGTACTATTCAACCCATAAACCAACACCCTGTACATCTATGGCAGCATTAAGAAAGTTGCCCACTGGCGACTATAACGATATTTGATAAAAATTAAAAACCTATCCCAACGAGAACAATATGAATATTTTTAATTAACAATAGAACATAATGAATAATTAACATAGTTATAATAATTCAACTAAATGTGATCTCAGTATATTCACGTTTTTTTCTCTTTTTCTTCTTCTGCCTCTTTTTCTTCTTATTCTTCTTCTTCTTCTTCTTCTTCTTCTTCTGCTTCTTCTTCGTACAGTTACAATCTAAAGTACATAATTGTTTTTCATCATAATAATTAGTAGTGTTTATTTATTTATTTTCTTTTTATCTCAGCATTTGGAATAAACAACTGCATACTCTGGGATTGCTATAATTAGATGTAATTAATATTAATATTGTAATCACACTAGGTATATTATATCGTTTCGTTTGTACAGTGTGTTGCAACATGTTTTGTTGCTCGATAAGATCCGGCTGTTAGTAATGAAAATTTTAATATCGGCTTTAACAGCAAACCCAATTTGCACCGCACTGTAAAGTTATATTACGAGGAATTCGTCTATATATTATAAAATACATTAGTTTACAAACAAATGAATTATCATCGATGTTTGTGGAAATTTTCTTAGCCCCGCTGGACAATGGGTTTAAGAAATTTGAAACCTCAGAAGCAATTCCTTATCCCCGTTAATTGACTCTTCTTTCATTTGAGGCAAGCCTATACTATAAACTCACATTAATATAAAAGTATCTACACTGTCCATTCATAATTTCACACAGGGGTAGGTATGCAAAGAAGATTCATATAAACGCACCTAATTTCAGCAACCAATATCCGAGCATCCGAAGAAATGTAGGTAGAAGAAAGAATATGTGGGTTTTTGAAATTATAACATGACATTATTTATCAGAGGGTCGCAGACTGACTTTTTACAAAGTGAAAATCCTCTTTGCAAACCATGAGAAATTTGAATTGTTTGAAGTAATTAACAGGTGTCGTACGGGGCTCGTGAGGGCTACTCCACATATACATCGATTACTTAGAAGAATAACTCTATCTTATAGTGCTACATACATATTTACAGGGTCCTTAGCTTAAAAGCTAGTATCTTTACTTTTATAGTCTGGGCCACGTGCTAACACTTCTTTTTGATTAAATATATTTTTATCGTACGCATCTTATCATACTACTTTAAATCATCTGATGTTAAAAGTTGCAGGAAGAGATCCCACAGCTACTGTCTTCCTCAGTTTCAACTGTAAATATATATAAGCAGTTGGTATTATATAATTTAAAAACCATAAATAGGTATGCATATTTAAGAAATTAAATATTATTCAACAAAAGCTTGGCCATCGCATGTAACTATATCATATATTGCATAGTTGCAAGAAGTGTCTCCCAAATACTGCTGCTGTCCAGCTCGCTTGGTAAAGATAACTTTATTGTCATCTGCTAAAATTTACTGAATGGAATCTGAGGTGGTAGATGCAATATTGCATGTTAGCACTATGACCAGATATTTTCTTATGAGGCAAGAACAAGGTATGGATACTCTCCTCAGCCAATCACAACGTTTTAAACAATCGTCAGGCATTGCAAACCCGTGGAGTTAAGTTCTTTTCCAACCAAGCACTAGGAAATGAGTTTAGCACGTCTACTAACATTAGTTAGTATAAAAATGTAATGACAATAGATATTTGTTTCAGTGTCTAAATATAGGCATCTCAGTGTATAATTTGCAAATGACTTGACAGAGATTTTTGAAGGCCGCAAAGCCTTGAGTGGAAAACTGTCTTTAGTTTCCTAGTACAGAGTTATCACGTTTCGGAACTTTAATGATTTTCTTAGATACAAAGATGAAAACTATAATCATGAACTATATTTGTCTCACAGATGCTCTACTTCAACATCACAATTTAAGTTCTATCACTTTTAAAAAATGTAATGATCAGCAATGAAGCAAACATAAGGTCGAAAAGTTGTCAGGTCGAACCACAATTGCAAATTTATACATCTTGTGGCAAATACAAAGTTTTCAGAGCCAACTTGCTGAAGATACAGAATGCATCAAGAGATCAATTCGAAAATACAAACGTCATAATTGAAAAAGTAGATCTTTATACTTTGAACATGCAAGTCTCTAGATTTAAAACATCTTTAATTACAAAATGTAAAGTTATCTGCCATTTGATGAGTGCCCAGAATGCATATAACAGCTTTAAGTATTGGTCAATTCGATTGCATCCTTTTCAATTATTTGCAGTTTCTTGAAGTTCAGCCAACATCTGAATTACAGATTGTAGTATTACCGTATTAAATGTTTCAGTATAGCCCAGTCATCGAATTGGTAATTTATATGGCAGCAAGAATTAGTTCATAGGCTCAATGTTATACTTGTGGTCTTTTGGAATACAGAGATTTGATATCTTTCATTTGGCCAATAAGAGAAAGCTCATCGAAATTTCAACACCATGTATTCATCATTATATGGCAGGAAATGTTTATAGTTTTCGTTGTACTGCTTAGGCAATTTCCGACGACTGAATATGAAAATATGAAACTGCATTTCGGTACTCAAAGTGTTTAAAGACAGCGTTTTTCATTCGCATTCTTTTTTTTATAAAGTCAGATGTTGGAAGAACATGCTTACTGGTTAATTAGGAACCACTTTACAACCAAAAATATCGATTGGCAGTCGATGCTAGATGTTATTTATGCATAAATACGACTGAACCATGCTCAAAGTAATTAGATTCCACAGATTCTACGACTTATGAATATCGTCCGTACAATATTTATTTCAAATCATTTTCCTTATGGATGCATGCTTCTGTATTAGATCAGTTAAGTGAGATTAGGCAAAGCTTGATTCTCAAATCCTAGGTAGGTCGCATACTAACAGGTTTCTGTATTATTGAGTGAGAGCTTTTATGTTTTCAATACAAACGATTTTAATATTTACAAACAGTTAAATACATTAACAAATTTTCGAACGCCTTTGAGTTTCAAATACTATATTGTTTTTTAGTAAATGATTCTCGTTAGTTGGATGATGTAGTGTAAGTATACCAGCAAAGCATTTAAAATGACTAAAATATAGTCATTCAAGTGCATTTCTCTTTCCTGGGTGGAACTACAGATTTTTTCTTCAAACAAATTGCATATTTTGTTAGATAGCTGGCTTGCCAGCTATTAAAAATAGGCAAAATTACGCGTATTATTTACTGCTTTCTTCAGCATTAAATTCTTCATCTTGAATACGAACAACTTATATAGTATATTAAATATCTACCAGTGAATAAATCGTAATGACAATAGTGGGATATAAATAGGTATTTTTTTTTCTTCTCTTTCCGTTTAAAAACTATCAACAATATATGGTATATGTAGCAATCAATAACTATTTTAATTAATAATTAAAAAGAATTAGTTACAATGTTAAGATGTTTTCGGACCACAATCTCTTGCCAATCCTTGCTCTCTCGCGTCCCTACGTGTCTCTGGAAATCAAAAAATAAAAATAAAATTATTCACACTATAGTTTAGCCTTAATTTTCATGCACAAATCGGTGTTCAAATAATAATTACAAAATATATCCATATGCATTATTATACCTTAAAGTAACTTTTTCCATTAGCATGGAAAGCCTGGCGTCCGTATGATTAGCAGGTAACAAAGCCTTGAGAAGTTCTCTGACAAGAGCCTCGCTGACCCCAGGCGATGTTCGTTCTGCTAATTCAAAAGCTCCTCTCAGTTCCTCCAGAGCACCTCCATTTCTACCACCACCGCTGCCTCCTCCACCACTGTTATTGTCTCTCGTCGAATATTGGTGTTTACGTTGCAGCTGAATTGGAGAGAAAAAAACATTTTTACAAACCCCCTGATCTAATTGCAATCAAGTTAAAAAATTCATACAATCCAGTGAGAAATCAAATGTTGAATAGAAATAACAAATCAGACAAAATGTTCAAATATTATCTGATTATCATACAGATTTCGGCATTTGCCATTATGTCTGATTGAAGGAAACTCCATCAATAACTGCATGTGCTTTTTAAATTCGAATGAATAAATTATCGAATGAATACTAATGTCCAAATGCTTAAATTCTCCTAAGCCTCACCTCGGAGAGGAGCGGTAAAATAACACCAGAGAGAGTAGCACTTCTGGGGTGTTTAAGTTCCTGTGTACTTCTTGGTCTCTGTTTGTCATCGCCGCCTCTATGATCGACGAGTGGTACAACTGGAACTTCTGGTTTACTGTTTCTCTTATCACGCGTACTATCTCTGTCTCGTTCTCTTTCTCTGTTTTCCCTGTCTCTTTCTCTGGTATCACGACCTTCTCTAGCATCCCTAGAATCTCTAGAATCTCTGAGAGTCGACTCCCTGCTCGATTCTCTCGATTCCCGACCATCTTTTACAGAGTCTCGACTCGAATCTTTACGATTATCTACCGGAGGTGGCGGGGCTGCCTCGTGTGGACGGGACTGTAAATATAATAAATTATCAAACATGAATATTAGACTATTCTCCTCATTGTCAGATCTTTCAGTTGCACAAAAATAGTACACTAAATAATTGGCTAATTATTTACCGGAGTGGGTTTAGACTGTATTTCACGGGGTGAGTCTCTAGAATCACTTCTGTAATGATTCAAGTTAGAGTCCTTAGGAGGAGATCTAGAGGCTCCATTCGCATGAGGTTTCGGCGGTTGATTATGATTAGAGGACCTGTGATTAGCTGTGTGTGTCAACGTCAATGAAGTCAGCGAATCATCAGGTGGCAACTTTGGGACTACAGATGCTTTCACACCATGTGGACCCTTTACAGTCATTATCCAAGGCTCGTCCATGTCACTATCTTGCTTTGACTCCTCACTGTACATGAAACAATACAAAATATGACTCATGCGCTTCGGTTTCTAATTGTTTTTAAATTTTGGTAATCCTCAAACATAAAATGCTAATCGTTGTGCCAAATTTTTACTAAAATTTCCTAACTAGGAACTTACGAATCAGAGTTTTCGCTTTCAGTCTCAGATTCTTCACTTCTCTGGGATTTCCACTTCTTATACCTATCGATGAGATCGATCAGGTAGGAGTTTTTCTTCGCCTTTTTGATGAATTGAAACTTCAGGAGCTCCTTTGCAGTCGGCCTCTGTTCATCGTAAAAACGCATAGATTTTTTCATAATTAAGGAATTAAAAGTTCGACAATTATCACAACATAAACAGATCGAAGAACAGGGAGCTACAATTTGAATATCAAAAAAGCGCGGAAAATATTATACTTCGTTTTTCCGAATCAACACTACCGCCTACTTCAGACAGAGAGCAGACAATCATTGCACTAAAGTTCCGTATCGAAAATAATTCACGCAGTCAAAGATCTGATCGTTATTTAACTTCCGCCAACAAATATTATGCATGTAAATAGCACATTTCAAAATAATATTCAATCTTGTTATAATATAAACGCATTCACGGGACACAATGTCTTATACAAGAGCAGTTTGTTTGTCGGTCAAGTGCCGGTGATGAATTAATGGTATTAGAGAATTTTTCTATAGGCAATGTTGATTGTTATCAAATAATTATCGCAAATTTAATCAGTTGCGGGCAGGTGAGGAGGGAATGATAGCGCAGAATCGCGATTTGGATACATCAGAAACATTTTAAGGATCACGTTATCCGGTGTCCTACATTAAACCAATTAAATAATTAATCGATACTATAAGAATAACTTTACGATACTATAAGTAACTTTATCAGAGATGTGTTCTTTTAGCAGGACATGATCGTTCAAAGGTACGGAAATTCTCTTCCGATAATCCGTGTTTTAATTGAATTCTACCGAAATTCTATCTTTACAATTCGGAGAGACTCGTAATGAAAATCGCGAAATAGGCCATCGATCAGTCGCCGTTTATTGACCGATGCAATATACGTTCGAGAATAGTGACTCATGTTTTATAATTAAGTTTTTATTCAAATAAAGATAGCTGTTTAAAAATTACGCATTACGCTAGATTGATTTTGATCTCAATAATGCGATATCAAACTTGACGATCAATAACATTATTACAGTATCTCAAATGCACGAAATCGGTACCCAATTGACAAGCATCTCGCCCGACGTGCAGAAACGTCTAATTAGTCGATGGTATTGTTTGCAGAGTTGATATAGAAGATATCGAAGAAAAAATCTAAACGGATATTGAAATTGTTCACGAATGAACGAACTTCTTTAGATTATAAAACAATTCATTATGAGGTACTCACGTTCTCCGGATCCTTATTAAGGCACGCCTCGACGAATTCCTTGAACTGTTTCGTGTAGTTCCCCGTTAATTGTGGCGGGTTATTTTTTGGGATGAGAAAAAGCACCCTCATAGGGTGAAGCTCGCTATTTGGTGGTTCACCCTTGGCCAATTCAATGGCGGTTATTCCCAGCGACCAGATATCGGCCTGTGAGTAAAATACGTTCGTTACATTGGCCGATTTACATACTTGAAGGACTAGCGCGATCATTGGTCGGGGCTAACTTGGTGATAATTAGCGCATAACTGTACAGTTTAAAGTACGAAGTACTTCAATATCGTCGATACTCTACTCTCTACCGCGAGCAAAAGCAAAAGGTCTTTCTGTTCATTTCATTTCGTCTAAATTGTGCTACAGTGTGAATTACGCAAAGGTCGTTAATTAACGCCGACTGTAAGCAATTATTTTGAAACTTGATCAATTCACAATGAAAACGAATCGCGACGGGATCCTTTTGTGCGAATATATAGGTGAAATTAATCGCGGGCAGAGCTTAGAGGCCAGATTCTCTTGAAACGGACTAATATGGATTCGGGGCTCTCTTTCTTCAAGGCGAATTACTCCGTTTGTTCAGATCCTACTTTAAACTTCAGGACAACCTGGGTTTAGCACCGTATAGATAAAATCGTGCAAGGGGAATTCTATAAGTACTTCTCCAGTACTGGCGTCGTTCCAAAAGCTTGCAGGATTCTGGCGATGATCGATACGAGTGACACAGTTGCTCTTGTTACCAATAAGTCGATAAATTGCACATAGGAGCATTGTTCGAATCCTTAGATTCGCCGCAAAGATTACAGCTCAGCGACATCTTACCATTTATCCACTATTCATAGTTCGGAATGAGGAACTGAACTGATTTTCGTCTCTAATTTTCGAAAAACTATCAGCTAAAAATTCGTGGGAATAATTAGCTACCTTAGAATCGTAGGCGGACTGCTTGATGACCTCAGGTGCCATCCAGAACGGAGTGCCAACAAAGGTGTTTCTCTTGCTCGTCGTGTTGGTGAGCTGCCCTGCGACCCCAAAATCGGCTAATTTGACGTCCCCCATTTCGCTGAGCAGAACGTTCGCGGCTGGAAATAATCTGGGTTTCAAAAGAGGATTCCCCTAGGTAGGCACGTGTATGGATATACCCAAGCGAGCTTGAATATTTTGTTATTTTTCTAAAAACTTCAATAAAGTGACTAAACACGGGAGAATATCGTTGGTGTCGTTATTATCCATTAACAAGAACAATTCGGGATCGCCCCATCGCAATCAATTAATACGACTCGTAAGATGTCAAAAGATTTATAACAGGTGTTTCGTTTCGGGAACTCTTGCAACGCTCAATTTGGATCAGCTAATTTACTCTTTTTCATCTATATGCGAACTTACGACGAATTCTCGCGTAAAAAGAATCGGAGATTAAAAATTTTGACAGTAACTTACGAGTGATTTATTAATAAACAAACCTTTAATATCACGATGCAGCTTGCGTTCGCTATGGAGATAGTCCAGACCCCTGAGAACCTCACGGAGAATAACTGCAATATGCATCTCTTCGAAGCTGCCCGCCTTCATCAGGTCCAGGGCCGATCCTCCTCCCAGATATTCCATGATGATCCATAGCTTGGTACCCTGCAATTATCATACATATCATGTATTGTGTATCATTATCCAATTCTCGGAGGTGCGGTGGGTCGATAGATGTAAAAATTCGTTCATAAATGAACCCTAATTACGAGTCAATGATCAAATACCCAAATCGACGTAAGAGGATTCGATCCGGAGTGGAAAAATCCGACTGAATGTAATACTGATGAAAGGTACACGAGGAAGAAACGACAAAACACGTCAAGCCTCAAAGGGCGCGGTCTCTTGGCTATAAGTATAATCAAGCAGTAGGTGTAAACAGCCAATATACCAAACAGGTGACAAGTGAAACGTGAGATGGTCAGTCAATTACTTAGGTTGTAGGTACGTCCAAGCGAACCGTCGCGTTGATTGGGTCATGGTTATAATTATCTTCTCTCTCCAAGTCTAGTCCCCATGGAGAGAGACGTTGATACAAAATACACGAATACATGTGATAGGTACCTATATCATATGAAGATAAATTTGAGCATATATGGTCTTATACCATGGATATACACATACGTATGAAACGACGAGCACGAAACCCCTGGCTGGTAGACCGTGTGTGAATAAAGCGAAGGCGAGACATTTTAAACTCGAAGGCACTCAGGTGGACGATGAGAGGTCACTCGTATTTTATATAGATATAATAACACAGGCGATACAGAGACGCGGGTTAATGTGTACGACAAAAAGAGATAAAAAATTCTGTTTCAAATACGGAGAGTGAAAGAGAACGAGGAGGATATAGTCTGGGCCATAACTCGTAGCGAGGCCAGATGGTATCGCGAAAGGATAGAGGAAATCTGTACTTTTTGTGAAAAGTTGTAAAAACTGCCGTCCAAGCAGTCAGTGTGACGAGGTAAAGGAAAGGATGGAATGGGATGGAATGGGATAGATTTACCGATCAGTGGTACACGGTTCAACGAACTGACAACAACAGCCACCGACTTTAGATTTCGTATTTGCATAAGAATGAGACGGGAAAACGAGCCGAGCGTAAGGATTTTCTAACAGTCGGTGTGGACAGTGATAGATAGACGATGGGGTTCGTGAATGTTGAACTTTTTCCTATACCTAGGAGCTAACGAACGCTGCGAATATCAATTATATACTAATGAAACTCTAGATCTTCCTATCGGTCCCATAACGAGTTCAGTTTTATTGGCTACAAGCCCAATGTAGGAAACTTTCTCATTCGAATTCTTCGCTTAGGTATATCTACCGCATCATATAGTGTTCGAAATCTGTGTCCAATATTTAGATTTTTGTAGCTTGATTAACGGGGCGCAGAATTTTTTTCTTTTCTTAAAGTTTGCTGCTCGCGGTATTACAGCGGGAGGCAGGAGATCGAGTCTGGTAAGATAACGTTGCTCTTAGATTCTCGAGGGAAATTAATGGCGCCTTAATTTCCCATTTGGCAGAACTTTGTCTCGAGGATCGTTTAGCCTCGACGTCCATTAGTCCTGACAGCTCTAGGAGCGATCATATTTTAAAGAAAACTTCACCGAACCGACGCTTGATTATTGCGACGGGTAGAAGAACGACGTTCTGCAGGTTTCGATCGCGAAATTCTTCCGAGAATGGGTAAGACTCAGGGCGCTGCTGCCACTTAAGCCAAAGTTTTCCACCCTTCCGTCAATTCCCATCGTCTTCGTACTTGGCTTGAAAGCCTCGCAACGACCCGGAACGAATATTCAAGATTAGTCCTTGGTAGTGACATTCGTTCACCCCCAAAGTTCATTCACCTCCACCTCTACTTCTCTCTTTTCTATTTTCCCTATTTTCCCTATTTTCCCTATTCTGGTCATTTCTTTTCCCTCATAGAAGTGAACAACGATGCTTGACGGGACGTCGAGATACTTGGCGTCGAGGATCAAGCCGATGACAGTGACGAACGATGGCCCGGATGCGACTCGACAACCCTCTGCCGCTATTTCCCTGGATAAATACTCCCTCGGGCATTAAATATCAATCGAAAGCATTAAAGTCAAATCTGTTTAGACTTTGGCGCACGTGCAAATTGCGTTGACCCAATTTTCTTTTCAACGACAAGAAACGACGCGACGCTTCTTCAGGAATATTTAACGTTGTTGGCTTACCGAATTACCTGCTATAGGTACAGCTTCCGCCTTTTACTCTTCACTATTTCCCGACGAACTTAGACCTCAAGACCAGCGTGGGTGCATTTTGCTAATATAAGAACAAACCAGGACGCTAAAGTCACGCTAACTTCGGATTATTTTTTCTTCCTCTCTCTCTCTTCTTCTGAACGGAAACTTTTATAACGTTTTTACAAGCATCATCAACCACAAGACAAAAGCTACTCAGATATGCCTATAATCGAAAATTCACACTAGTTATTGGCCAAGGCTCATTCACAATGTTCAGAACTTGAGCTGAAATTGAATTCAAGTAGAACATAGTCGTTTCCTTTTCGACTGATCTATTCTTCATATCCAAGTACAAGGCATTAGGAAGCAAATTGCTATTGCCCGTAAATTCATTCTAATGAGTGACGACCAAGGTGTTGAAAGAAAAAGCGTCGAGCATGACTGGTAAAAACAAGACAATATTATAATATCGAAGAGTTTATTCTAGCGTAGTTCTATCGTGTTGTATGAAATAGACGTGGTGCTAGGAAGTCGTCGTCGAGAAAGTATGAAGTTATTGGATTCGTTTTGTCTCTAATAAGATTGTCGCAGTTAGTCCAGTTTCGTCACTCGAGAAGGGTGAAAGCACATATAGACGGGTATTTTTTTTTTGTATTCTCTTCACTTTTTACGCTGCCAATTACCAGTAATTGCGACAAAAAGCAACCGTCTGTGTCATCCATTCCTCGCTGGCATCGAATAAGAAACCATTAGAAGATTACCCGGCTAATAATAGCACAAGACGTTACAACCTTACGTAAAGTGCATCGTCGCGTCGCCGCGTTCAACGTCACACCACCAACAGTTAAACTAAAGATAGGCACGTTACTCACTCATGCAATTGGATGAAAAGAGAAAAAGAAAAAAAGCAGAGGAAAGCAAGAAAAAAAAAGGTTTTGATGATTCATTATTTCTTGTCGAGATATGGGAAACCTTAAGCTCGAACTTAGTCGAAATTGGATGACAATGATAGACGTGGAAACTGGCTTAAAAAATAAGAACAGCCTTCGGATAATCGGGATGAAAAGAATTGGTCTTCTGAAAATCCCACAGTGTTCACTTAACCCTGGGGTTTCTTTGCATAATTTAGAAAGCTGTTTGCAAAATTCGTGAACTTTATGCGGGGTGAATAAACCTCGGGGTTTTATATTTGCTTAAAGAAAATTGGGCGATTTTCATACTTCCTTATGCGAACTGGTATTATAATACGATCTTTGGTAGGTAAGTTAAGTTGAAAACAAAAGGAGCTGACTAAATGTAAATGCGATTAAGGTGTTCGAGTCTGGGTGTATAAACGAGGTGAAAAATATGAGACCGTGGTTTGGCCACTTCGTGAAAATAAAGAGCGTCGAATATCGTCTGCGGTAAAATTGGTGCGCGGCTTGCTGATGAAAAGTTGAAATGGAACTGCCAGGGCCAGTTCTTCGACGAGGGAACAATGCGGCTGCTGCAGGCGTGCGGAAACTGATTTCAGTGTGAATCCGTCTGTGAGATCTCTTATCGTTTTCCAAAAATCAAGTCAAGCCAAATCAAATCGGAACTCGAGATTACCCGTGTAAAAGGTGATCAAAATACAAACAACGAGTAAAAAGTTCACGGGTCAATGATCGGAGTTGTTCTAACGTCTGTTTCATCGCCTTATAAAAAAAAATGAAATAAAAACGAGACGACGCAACGTCGCGGTTTTCACGGAGTTTATAGAAACCGCGTTGCGCAAATTGAGGCGTAATTCAATCTGCAAATTTCGGTCCCACCACCCGACGTCGACTGCGAAGGTCGGTTGAAGTTGATTTGGTAATCGCGTCTCTACTTACTCCTAAAACTATCGCAATCAACCGTGACGCAATTCCAAGATTTCCGCTACTTGGTGAAATTCATTTCGCTCGTTAACAACCCGTTTCCTTCCGCACTACCGCGACCTCTCGTTTGGCTAATGAGTTTCGGGTAATCACCCTCATTACAGTGTATGCTTACCACTTATACCTACACTCACGTACGTATAGATATGTAGAACCTCGCCCAAATTTACGTACATACTGTATACTGCACCCAGGATATTCCCACCTGATTACCACGGACGCAAATATATATTTGAGAAAATAATGCGTCGTATATGTATATCTAACCTGACGACTGTTCAAATCATACATGGATATAGTTGTTTGAATAAACAAGCGAGTAGATGTTATTGATACCTGCTACACAATCCGGATATATCGTGATTATTTGATTCGATAACAAGGGTATAAACTAATCAGGAAATTTATAGTCGTTGATTTGTATCAACCTAGTGTTATTTCGTCAGGATTTTTATCAACGTAACGATCAGTAGCAATATGTTTTTGGCTGTAGGGTTTTATCACGTTAGAAAAAAGAAAAGTTACACGCAATTACTTATCGAATGATATTTTTCCCGCACACCGGTTACGAAGGGGGGGACCAATTTGTTTTTCCAATAACATTAAATCACGTTAGATTGGAACACAAAGTTAGTTAACATTGCAATTCCTATTGGTTTCGAAAAAGCGAACAATTTCGTACGAGGGATTAATCCTACCAACACATACACGTGCCTCCGTTGTACGGTATATTAGTGTAATAACTCAGAACTCTTACAATTAGTAACGAATGATGAAAGTGCTCTCTATTATGTAGGCTCTTTATTCAGTGACGAGAGAAATGAATCTTCTTGCAATTTCAGTCCGCAGCTGTGCTAGGATTTACTTAAAATCTTCAAAGCTTTGAAACGAGACGTGAATCAAATCGACAAACATTTGAAAAGAAACGGTACTTGAGAATTTCTTTACAATTATGTACGAGACAAGTAAACGACTCGTCGTCAGACAGTTGAAGTTGTGAATCAATCATTAATCTATAGTCTCGAGGATAGATTTCAAGGGGCTACATATACATACTATTGCTACTTGATATTGACCTCTACTTTGCGGACTGTTCAATTAATTTTCAATAAATTTCGACGAATGATTCGCGGAACTTTGTGAACGGCAGTAGGTTCACTTCGTCCCTTCGCAATCTCTCCTCCCAAAAACGATGCTCAGATAAATCTGAGTTTAAGGTAATACCTATGTAAGCCTTTAAAAGACGGACGATTTCATTCGTCTGCGGTGCTCGCAAGCGTATTATATACTATAAAAGAGAAAATCTATATATTGTGCTCCAAAACCTACTCTATAGAATTCAGTTTCCCAAATTGCGCAGGTATTTTCGGGGATTTTGGGCTCGTGTTCATAGAAATTCAAGGGAATTCAAAATATCTGAGGTGCCAACTGTAGTGGTACGGATCGTGGAGCAAGAATCGCGTTTTATAAATACTGCAAATTTTTTGGAGAACCGAATAAAGCTCGAAAACATATAAATTCCAGATCGAAAGTAATTCAAAGCTCTCATTGAAATTTCAGACTGTATTGAGTGAAGAAGAGTCTGTGTATGTACAAGATATTATATGTAGTTGTTATAGAATGCATTGAATTGCTAAATTGGGTGGGAACATAAAGGAAGTGAATCAAGTCCATAAGTATACTCTTTCCACGATCTTTACTATCCAAGATTGAAATGTGGATTCGATTCGTTTCAATTCCGAGTACAATTGTGGGAATTCATTTCTAACGGAAAGAGGTAAAAGTACAAATATCTGCCCCGGAAACCCGGACGACAATACCATGCGGAATAAGTGTGTTGACACGATGTGAGGCGAACCGCCGATACCAACAACGACATAGATCGTAGGTTTGTCGTGGAAAAAGTCATCATTGAACTAACTACAGCGAGTTCACCGCAAAGCTGAGACACGGATCTGGTATAACTGTAATTTGTTAGATCTTTGTTGTAATAATAGTGTCAAGCACCGGATTGAACTTACAGCCACGACTCATTGTCGCAGTACTGAATTGCGTATCCATTGTCATTTCTCTCACGATTAGATATTCAGTCTGCATGTCAATATGTTCTGGCGGCGTCGCCTGGAATTATTACACTGATTTCACCAACGGTGAAAGACAATGGTGTATCAAAAAAAAATGTTCGACCCAACTAGCTGCAAGATCCCAGCTCATGATCGAGTAACCATGCAGACTGGCTAGATTCTTTCAGGCTCGAATTTTCGAAGCTATAAAACTAACAGATCCGTAGAGATGATCCGAGCTCGTAAAAAATTTGCTGTATTTGGCAAAGGAAGTAGCTAACCCTGAGACGCGAACTCGCTGCAACTTTACCTTCACATAAAATTGCCCCATATTTCTTTGTTCGCACACGGAGTCTCGATTACGTATAAACTAGTCGTAAGGATATACTGCGATAATTTTCCAGCGCCTTAACGTGTACCGAGATTAATAATTTATAATACCATCCTGTCTAGGTCTGCTCTTTGTCCATTCAATTGTCAACCGGTTTCTTCCTCGATGATAAAACTCGATCGTTGCCAATGTTACGCGCCCCGGGTTCGTGCTATTTGTTACGATCTTTATCGCTCCACTTGCGTCAACGCTTATCGAAATTTATTTAGCACAGTATTGATTTTATTGACCGATCCGAACGTGAGTCAAACCGATTTCGATCTAGAGACTGGGACTGAGAAGGTAGATGCAGTCGAAGTAAACCATTCTCGAGTAATTTCAACCGACAGCTAACTATACGTCAATTTGTTCAAAGAATGAGCAGATTTCTTCACATTCCGAACATTTTTTCGACCTTCGCTAAATCCCTGTTCTTTTCACGCGCAGATGGATAAATATAAACGTGGAATACCGTCGATCAACGCGTTAGTCATTCCTGTTATTAAGTGCTGATAATAGGCGTGATTGATCGATGCTATGTGTTTATGGAATATACAGACTCTCGTATGTATCGAAATGTTACACTGAGAGAAAAGAGGCGAAAGAGAATATTCATAGGTGGAGAAGCATGCGATCCGGTTATTCGAACGATACTCTTGCCTCATTGTATATCACTGTGCAGATTCGCGAATTTAAATTTGTTCAGACGGATGGGCGCCCGTTGAATATAAAACGAGGAAGATTTTGAGAATTTATACATTTGGGAATGGGAAAGTAAAGAAAAATAATGAAAAAAAAAAGAAAGAGAAAGAAAAAAGCACGGTGAAAGTTTGACGAGACAATTTGAGAAAATACCCGCAAAGTGAAGAGAAAGCATTGAAGCATGGCGATTATTCTTAAATTTCAGCCACCCGAAATGTAAAGTTAAAATACGGGCTCAGCGAAGAAGAGCTTTTTAGGGAGTTCTTCAATTAGCGAAGAACGCTGATCTTCGCAGTTCTTTAAACTCATTTTCACGAACATCATCCCCCTTCTATTCTTCGTTTAACATTTCTCCGAGCATTTTGGCTCTGTTCATTATTATTCCTACAAGACTTTTCTTCGAGACATAATCATACGCGGATTAGGGATTATCATACTTTACTGAAGGCGTCAGAAATAAATCCGATACATCGCTAGTTCAGCCAATTCTTTCTCACGATGCTGGCAAAACTGATTAAGGCAAGGAATCCTTGGATACTCGCAAGCCAATTGCGACATACCGTACTCACACGTTGTATATTCCACTTTGATAAATGATAGAATGTGTCCTTGGCTAAGTATTGTCAATAATGATCATCAGCCGCAAAAATTTCTTGACTGCAGGAGGAGAAAGTCTACAGAGTTTATGTACTTCAATGTGATAAACCAAGAACGGTATTAATTCTTCAACTCCTTAACGATCATTGATTAAAATATCTGGAATTTAACTCGTTGCTCTCTAAGGTATTTTGGCACGTTTTATAATCGCAGGATTTTTCACCGAATGATCGACATTTAATGACCTTTTTCCCTCCACGCTTGGGTACTCCAACTAAATCACTTTGTCTAAAAGTTCAGTTTGAACAAGATTGCCCGATGCTGGTGTATAGGGGCGAAAGTGTAGTTCCCAAGGCTTTCCAACGTCTAGTCTTACGTCTTACGTAACGAAGTTTATTTTAACCGGTGTTCTGAGTCTTCGACTCTCATCGTCTTCGGTTACCACCAGGATCTCCGTTACCTTGAGTATACATATATACACCTCATGGTCTAAGATTTACTTAGGTCCTAGATCCTAAGAAATTGACATCGAATCTAATCTCTGAGTCACAGACAGTATGGTCTTACCACTCCGTATGGTAGACGGTAGCAAATATCTTCAACAGATTCGATAAGCAATTTCTGAATCGTTTGCAATATTTTCATTCCACGATATCGCTGTGGATAGATCGATTACACGCTACTAGTAATAATCTGTTATAAAAGGCCACAGTATCATTCTTGACACAGACTCCTGCGAGGTTTGTTACTCCATCGTATCCTCCAGCAGAGGATCTAATGATCAAAAAATCGCTATTCGAATTCAGTAAGTTTGATTTACCTCCGATATTCGATTTTACAATCTTTCCATGGATTTACATTCCCGATTTATATTATCAACGTTCGCTGTTTTCCCACCGTCAATTAATAAATTTCACAAAGTTTCATTCGTTAGTAAATTTTGAGTAATTAAATTCATTCTCTCAGCCGGCTCTTCGCCGATTCACGGTTCTCTGCGATAAATTTAGCAAGTACGCAATTATTGTCCATTCCACGGTGTGTATAAATTCACTCGAGTTTGGTAGAAATTTTGAGGAAAATTTCTCTGCCTTTGAATTAACCGTCAGAGTTTTTATTTCCCTTTAATTTATTTATTTATTGGCCTACATAGTAGTGTTATCGTTTCGTTTAACTATCTCATAAGATAACCTTGCCTTTCCTGCCGGCCACCTAATTGTTACCCCCTTCTTTCTCCCAGCTTCAACAAGAATATCGCGTTTCGGCATCTACTGTATACGTATAGTCTAGTACCGGATGCGGAAGTGACGCTAGTATAGATAGGGAGCACCGAGGGCGAGGCGGAAGTCTTGCGTAACAACGCGAAGCGTTGCGACGCCCAGCTATACATGATGTACAGTGTGGCCCGAAAAGCGGATAGTAATGCAAAATGTCAATTTATGAAAAAAAAAAATTATATCCCCCTGAATATCGGTAAACGCATCTTATCACGAGGAGATAAAATAAACTATGAAATTCTACAACTTCTTCAAGAATGAGGACGACTTTATCATCAATCGTATCACCAGATCAATGAACTGTGTTTTTGTTATAAATCGTGGCAATTATCGGGAAAAGATCGATCATCCGTTTGTAGGAAAACTCAGTTTGATTAAGAGAACTAATAGAAACTTTCATTTTCTCCGATGAAACGGTCTGTCGATGTCAGAATTCGCGAAGCTACTATTGCTATAAATTCCTGGCGATACCATGCGTGCGTTTTTTCAATGGGACAATTCGCTAAAAGATGATCGAAATCGTGATGCGTTTCTCATACTCATTGCCGGGACTTGTTACGTATCATTTATGAGCATCTTGTTGATACGATCGTTCCGAATTCGCGACTCGAGGTATTGCTAAATGAGCGAATATTCAATGGGCTGATGATATCTGGATACTTTATTGTCGCCCTAGTCAGCACTGAAGTATTTCGCTTGTGTTAGGTTCGATTGTTAGATTAAAGGCCACGGCGAAGGTTGCATTAAACTGCCATGGCCTTCCGAGTGTATGAAAGGGAATAAATTTCGGACTGGGTGTTTCGAATCTGCGAAAGCGATATTTTCCTTACCTTGAGATACGACCCGAAGTATTTTGTGACGAATGGACTGTCGCACTGCGACAGCACCATGATCTCCTGTTGTATGTCCTCGATTTCATCTTCCGCTTCCTCGAGATCAATTATCTTGATCGCCACCACCTGCTGCGTTCTGTTATCAATCCCTTTGAAGACTTCCCCAAAACTTCCCTTACCGATTCTTTCCTGTTTCGTAAATATCAGCTCCGGGTCAACCTTCTGAAACAATTCGAACATCAGCGTCAAAAAATGTTACTATGATCGTATGTCGCTGTTTTTCCTACGCGAAAATCGCGAACTCTCAGCACATTTATTCAATCGCTGATCCTCTACGGTTCTATTTATTAAAACGGGACGTTTTTATCGTTCGTATAGAGATGAGTGATGAAAAATTACAGTATTGAAACGTGTCGATAAAATTTCATCGACGTTTATTATATGGGGGATAAAACTGTTTCCCAATATGTATATGGGGACGACGTAGTGTTTCGGAGGAAGTTAGACGCGTCAACTTGAGTGAAAATTTATACCTTAGCGTTGAGCAAACTTGAAATGAAAATAGAATGAAACAGCTAATATAAAGGCGAGAGGTTTGTCGCGTCTATCTCAGGTTCAAAGGGAATTTAACAATTCAAATTAACTATCCGCTGTACCTCTATATTTAATCCCGCTTCTATCGGATGGCGAACAACGGGAATTGAATTCCGCGGCACTTTATCCTTCCTCCTCTCGTCTATTCCATTAAATATTACTAGCCGTTACGGATTATATGCCGGAATTAGTCTAGGATATGAAAATCTTCACAATTACTATACCCAGCAAACCACTCGGTCGATTCAGTCCAAATTTTTTTTCAAAGTTCATTCGAATTTGAACTGTTAGCTCTGCAAAATATATCCGCAAATATAGAGTGGTTCGGTAAATATAAAACATGTTTGCGATCGCCGACTGAAGGGTACATGGTGGTGATTCGCTGTTGCGAATCTTGATATTCTATCCTCGTAGCCTTCGATATGAACGGAAAAAAGCATCAGCTCTATCGGGCATTTTCTTCGACCGAGATCCTGGCGACTGCCGAGCGAGACGACCATCGAGAGGCTTTCATAAATGCAAATGTCGACATCGCATAGAATTAAAGGGGCACTCGTGAGAAATTAAATGTCAGCTGTCGAGGAGAGGGTTTCTAGTGGACCCCGACGAGAACGATGGAAGCTGTAGACCTCAGCAGCTCACTCTTGGAGAGTTTCAAGCATTCCCTTTGCCACCGAGCTTCGTCTCTTTTCGCAAAATTTCCTTCCTCTCATATCGCGTTTAGAACCTCGAAACCGCGTCCCTCTCACGGTTACACATACCGTTTTATAATCTACGGCGAATTAGGAAAATTCGTCTTTTCAGAATGTTAGAAAAGTCGACGACAGTCCTTGCGTGCAGACCATTGCGCTATCTGCAGAATCTGGACCGATTCTAGATGAGAAATTCCTGGCGATCGGTGAGCCTGTGAATTCGAGAAGCAGCTCGTTTCGGTCCGGTTGGGTCTCCTTTTCATCTCAGCTTTAAACCGGCGATCAAAATCTGAGCAGTTGATCAGGATTTAATTGCCTTTGTCTCACGAGAAATGAGGATAATTCGGATCTGTCCATTTACCGGCGTCTGTTCGAGTGTACCCTTATCATTTCTGCGGTGAGAAATGATCGCGGTATAATTGGATTCAGCTGTGAAATAGGTAGAGACCGCGTTCCGATTTTTCAGATTATTTCTACAACAATAAGTGGACCGAGTATCTTTCGAGAGACGACAATCACACCTCAAGTTTTTTCGAGATAGGAGGCGTTAGTAATTATTTCACAATCTCGAATGAACGAAATTAGGTAGAATTACGAGGAAAGTTTTCCCTGTTGTATAAATATACGAATTTCGCACTGGTTTTCCGTCTAGCACCTACCACCGGCTCCTCGACTTCTGCTTCAACCTAATTGCAAGCTTCCTATAGTTATACTTAGTAAATATAATATATAAAGCCTAGCTAGTCGGCATATTTACATATAATTCAGGAGGGAAGAAACGGCAGGGAAAAGGCAAGACACCGGTAATCAAATCAGCTTTGGTAATTAAACCCTCCAGCCACACGGCTTAGTCGAAATTATACCAGGCAAAATTTCCTGGCCGTTTCGCAAAGGCGAAAATCTACAATAAAAATTGATTTTTTTTTTTCACCTTATAAGTTAATCGAACATTGTGAAAGCCAGGTATTGTTCAAACGCGATGATTCAGAGCTGAGAGCGAGGAGAGATGAAAGGCTAGTTTGTTAGATGTAAGGCATCGCAAAGTTTGCAGTAGCTGAAGTGGAGGAGCGTGTTTTCGGAGCTTTGTAATGGAGCTTGAGGCAGGGTTTGCGTGATGAGATATACGCGAGATGGTGTCACTGCTAGTGGTTTTGCGACTGCCATGGCCGACTAGATTCTGTTTGTAAGTATAAGTACGAAAAGCATCTTTCCACCGTGTCGTATAAGGTTTAAGTCTTCAAGACAGAACCTCGCGTCGACAGTAGCTAATTATCACGTGCGCGCGGTACTTTCCGAGATGACAGATTTGAGGAAGAGTTTTTCTTTCATCCTTCCTTACTTCGAGACATCAGCTCTGTACGTTTCGTCAGATATTTGCCAGTTATCAAAAAATATTTTACAAACATGTTCAGAAGTTTTAGTACCCGCGGAATACGGGAGATTGAAGAGCGAGGTGTTTCGTTGATAGGAAAAACACATAATTGAGTAAACCCGAAGTGAAGAAGTGCATGACGCTGAGGTTTGCAGAATAAGGCGTAGGTAGTACTTTCCATTAGAACCTGATATGGAAAGAAATCAAGTTTCCATGTCGTCGTGGTATTTTTTTTTTTGGAGCGTTAGAGAACCCGCGGAGAAAATGTTGACTCGAATTTAAAAAAGTGCGAGGATCTGGTTTCTCGGTTATGGAATCGACGTAACGCTTTTAGATACATAAAATCGGTTGTGAAATTGAATTACGCGGAATTAGGTGTTTCTGTGAATCATCATTATTCAATTTACGTAACTTTGATTGGTTTAAGAAGTCGTAACGTGCAATTAACGAGTTGCGGTATAGAAGGAAAGCCGCATCTCCTGCGTAATTTATTCGGAGAAAGTCAGACCAGGAAGGAAGCGGGTTATCAATCACCCAGCTAAGGTGAGTAAAAATGTGGAATAAAAATGTTAATAACTCAAACACTCGGCTCGCAATTTTTAACCATCTCTAAAACGGCCAAAGGCTGGTATCGGACTTTCCAAATGAAGTAGAATCTTTCGACTTGGGGTTCACGGGTAAACGATGTTGAGGTCAAATTCTGTTAATTAGATTTTCATCTACGGTATGAAATACATAATTTTTGCCAATGGAGAAGTTCCTCAAGTATTTGATAGATAATAGTCGAAATGGAATTTTAATTTCTACAAAATTTAGATAAAAAGTAGATCTCCGGAGTTTTTCTTCTCCTTTAAACGAGCTGCGGGTAAATTGAAGCTGAACGTTTTATTTAACGCGCGATTTCCAACGGGCAAATTCTGACGTTTCAGAGGTTGCATTTTTTTAGTCATGCTCGAGTACGAAACCGTATGAATTATTCCAAGGTATGTGCAAGTAAGTGAGTATACGTACAAGAATGTAGGTGAGTACGGAGAGGGCATCGTATGCAAATTAACTTCATGTTTTAATTAAACTCGACCGCGAAGTGCGGCTTGAAATACGCGGTACACTTGTGCTTCCTTTGCCACGTATAATAACGAACTATTTTAATAGTACCTTGAATTTATTTATCGCTTCATTTTTATACCATATTGCATTGTATATGACCAAGAGTTTTCTCCCCGTTGTAAATTATTTATATTTTCAAGCTAAAGTGTCTTTCCGAGAATTTATAATTGCGGGGAGCCGCTAATGGCTTGGAATTATCGTTTCTTAATTATGTCAGGAAGTTGACAATATTTTCCAATTATGCCTACGATCGATTTCCACACCTCTGACAACTACAAGATAATTGAATCCCCGAGTTCCTTCCGAGCGTTTGTATTTTTCTGCCATTCGTCTCTTCAACGATTCTCCCATTTCTGCGTTCAACCGCTCGTGATAGACAGACCCGAGGTCTTCGAGCCGTTTTCGGCATTCCGGAATGAAATTAAAAAATGACTATGCGAAAAGGAAATTCAGGTATGTAAAAGTCATCGCGAATAAATGCTGGAATAGGGCGAGTAATTCTCGAGCGAGTTCTTCCATCGACCCATTCCATCCCACACAAGTCGTTAACATCCATAGGAGCAATGGAAATGCGAGATACGACCTCGAGCAGAATTTGTCGTCGCGAACTCTCGCGACCTAAGATTTTATATCCTTCTCTCTTTTTCTCTCTTATTATTTTCTCCTCTTTTTTCGAGGTGACGCACACGGTAAGATGATAATTGAACCTGAGGAGGAAGACGGTTTGGAACGCGAAAGGAAGACGCCATCGTGAGTCACCGGACAAGACAGAATCCGGATTCCACCCACGGGACCGCAAACTACAAAGAGAACTTATTCGCGGCGACTACGTGCGTCTGTGTACACAATCAGTTTCGTCATTCTCCTTTTTGTATAGTCACATATACACGCGAGTATAAAGTGATTAGGTATGTACGTAGGTATATCCTATTCTACCTACGTCATTGAGTGCGTGTAGCAAGTGCTTCCGTAACACGCAGAGCACGGTTGCACATATTCGTTGATAAGAATCGGGTGAATTCCTTCAGGGGAATCTTTACCCTACGTTTTACAACGTGAATCTATAAAGACTATCTTCGTTGTACAATACCAATTACATTAGCAATAAAAAATGAAAAAAAATAACACCTCCGAGACACGGTTTAACATTCGACATTTTCAAGAGGGTAGGTGAAGCGTTGTATATCTGGGTAATCTTCGAAGTCTTCCTATTCGTAGTTATTTATATAATTTTTCCATACACAAATTAAATTAGAATAATAAATACTGGTGGGGCAGAAATCGACTCCGAAAATTTATTCCGATGTAAATAATGTCCCACGTTTAACTTTTGTTTAATTAAAAATCGCGTCTGTCGGGTGCTGTCGGTTTGAGGTGATAAAAATCTCTGTAAGATAAATGGCTCGGCGAGAGGATCCCGAAATAATTGCGTTGAGTGAAAATAATAATTGGAATAAACAAAAAAAAAAATTAGAATGAAAAGAGGTGGAGTTAAACGAAACGAAAAATATGACGAATAAATATACGGCGACGGACTACTCGGAGTCTTTCGTAACCCTCGTTAACCCTGCGGATAAAGTCCTGGGTAAACCGTCGAGATTTACCTACTCGATAAATTTTTTTTTTGTTTTATTTACTTTTTTCATCTTCTTTTTTGGTTTCCGAAGAAACCGGGTCGTTACTCGTCTCTTTCCCTGCAGACGCGTTTACTCTGCGGTCGGAAGAGAACCGCACGACGAACTCGATGCTTGCATGCAGTTAGTTGACGGTCGCGGTTGCAGGAATACCTTTTTTCCCATTTTTTTTTTTACAACCGAAGAGAATCAAGTTTCAGTCTTCGTGCCGCGTGTAACCGTTACTACTTTTGCGTATATCTACGGATGTTGGTTTCTGGCCATAGTAGGTAAACTTTCGTTACTATTTGAACCATCATAGTTAGGATATTCGTTTTTCGCAGCTATCCTGGTTCTTTATTTTATACCCAGGCTCGAATTATTAATCCGAGTCTCGCCAATCTATAAGATTGACATTCGATATAATTGCATGGCCGTGGAGTCATATCGTTACTCACTTTCGTATCGCGGGTAAGTATCGCGAGAAATTCCAGTTCTGAGGTATAGGTATGGCGTCCGCAACTATCTGAGAAAGTCTGCGGGTTTCAGAGAGACTCGAGATTTATCTAGAAGGTTTTACAACTTTCCATATAGACTGGTATAATACGACGTGTGATTGTAGAGACTGTTTGCTCCGGCTAAAGTAACCTTACGTCGAGCGAACATCATAATCTAATATGACGCGTGCGAGACAATCCGATTAGTATCTAGGCATATAGCATAGGAAGGAAGGAAGGAAGGAAGGATGGAAGGAAGGAGGCCTCCTATATTCCCTATACCTACATTGAATTATTCTGGTAATTATTCAAAGGCAACTAACGATAAGCACAGTTGCCAAGCATAGTTGATCAAAACTTTTGATCGAATCACTGTATCTGGATACAGGAACCGACGCATTACTCCGAACCGATATATGACTGAGTTCATTGAGTCAAATTTTCATAAAAGTCTGTTAAAAAAATGAGGTAAAATATGGAATAGCTGCGGTGTCGTTCTAAAGAAGACGGAAAATAATTTTCCTTCAAAGATATTCTGATGATGGTTATGATTCACTGGTAAAATATCAGAGAAACGTAAGAGTTAGTGTGGGTTTCCTTTGAAAGGGTAAAGGTGACTTTTATATTTCGTGAGCAAATTGCGGTTGGAAAAATCCGTCTCACAAATCATTTTCTAATCTTTTCTCTGAAACGGTTATGCAGTTATTTTTACCCCTATAACAGTTGCTGTACGTAATTTTATTTCTATACGAGTTTCCCTGATTCGCCACATCTTTTCATTCACCTTTACAGATTTTGTCGAGGATTACTCAATTCACTGGCATCTTATCGCTAAGCTATTTCATTTCTGATAGCTATCATTTTTATTGCTCATCTTTTACCTGAAACTTTACAGTAATCTTTTTATTTCTCAACTGTACACAGTCTCATGTCGAACGCCACGTTCGAGCCTGCGTTTAATACTCTGATTTCTTTTCTTTTCTTTTTTCTTTTTTACAGTACTTGAGGAATCTAATCAGCTGCTGTTTTCTCTCTTTTTATTTCTAATTATGTCTCTCTATACAGTATACGCTCTGTAATTGCTCGTAGGAGACTCTAGTCCCAGAGCGTAAGTCAATTATCTATAAATTATCAATAAATCAATTATCTCTCAGTCTATCTATCGGGAAACAGTATCTTGTACAGTTGCATGTAAACACCTGAAAACATATATACTATCGCAGATAATGGAAAAAAGTGCAGTGACACTTATCGTGAGGTTAAATTTCAGCGACAATTTTGAAATTCGATTTTCAATTAAGAAACAAAAAGTTATTTCGAGACAACAATCTGTTCAAAATATCTGAAGAACCAGAATAGTTACTTTAGTTGCCTGGAAATGGCCGTTTTTACCCCGACGTTGTAGGTGCGAATTTTTTTCTTCTCTTTTTTGGAAGATGGAAACCGCCTTTGATCTTTTGCCACCGCACGTGCTGAACACTAAGCGAATGAGGGATGATTAGATCGCCATGACACTAAACTGTCAGGGGGCAACGTTGTAATTATAAAGCAACCAGAAAACGTGATATTAGGTGGTACAGGGCAGAGTTGTCCCACTTCTATTCATGTTACTGTATATATGATACACCTACGTGCCATGTAGTACTACATGAATATTCATGTATATTTACGGAGATATTACGTACGCACGGATGGTGTAATGAGGCCGCAGGGGTAATAACGTCAGGGCTGAATCTTGTAATTAGCTGAGCCTACAATTAACAATTAACAAAGCGACTTCCACGCAGCTTCTAAGTCCATCCGAGCGATGTGGAAAAAATTGATTTCGTTTTTTTTCCTCATTTTCCCTAATTACGTATGATATGATAAAGGAAGGAGAATTTCCGCGCGAGAAATAAGAGAGTGCTTTTTTTTTCTTTCTTTTTTTGGGTTTTTATCCTTTTTTTCGTAACACTTTCCGATCCGGGGATTATCGAATCAAAGGAAGTGAAGAGAGGAGAAAAGAATACAAGTATAATAAAATTCTCCACCCTTGTAGCAACGATTCAAGTTCTCGCCTCTCTTCTTTCAAGGCCTTAGCGAAAGTTCATTTAGCGAAGTTGGGGAAAACCTCGCGATACCCTCGAAGTATAGAACGGGAATCAAAGGAATTATTCTTTACGAAGATATATACCGGATTAACCTGCACAAGGTGAAAAGTTACAAAAGCTTGACTCGTCTTCGACGATCGTTGCTAATTACAATTAAAGAAACCGAGAGATCCACCGAAGCCAATTAATGTAACGCAATACACGTCGCTTATCCTGAACCCGTGTGAATGTTGCATAAAAGATAGTCGTGCGAATGTGAAAAATGCTATTACCAAGCGAATATAATGTGAAAATCTCCGACTGTCACAAGGTCGCGAAGATCCTTACAAAATTCTAAATCCGAGGTGTAAAAAGAGCGAGCTACGTATAGGTGTAGGTATATATATCAGAGAGATATTGAGCAACGTGTGAATTACGTGTACGCAAATATTTCGCTGTATCTATAGTCAGGTGTAGGTATAAAACAGAGTTGGCATCTCATTGCCGTGTGAGAAATTTTCAGAATATTTAGTTAGCTAAATCGGGACCGGAAGTTGCCAAGTTTGTCGAGTCTCGATATTTCAGGGACAAACTCGCATTTGCGTCAATTCAAAGACGACCGAGGCATAGATTCGGATCTTAGCTAACTATATGGATTACCAAAAAAGTCTAGAGACAGACGCGAATGTGAGTCGCGTAATTATAAACTTCGGCAGTATACATATGCAATAACCGAATCATTAGTTTGCGAAATGAGAACCGCGCTTTCGCGGATTAAGACTCGCTGCAGACTCACCGAGGGTGCGTTGTTCCTGTTGATACCGTTTCTAGAGTTCAGCGACGAAGTCGTCGAGGGTGGCGAACGGCCATTTAGGTTTAGAATTTTGTGGTTTCCAGCCTGGGGTTTGGCCTGGCTTTCCCTCCGCGAGGGTGGAGGCGGAGGATGAGAAACTGGCCTTACGCCGTTCCTGTTTTGCGGGGGATGATACTGACCCCAAGCCTGTCTAGAATGATAGCCGACGTATCCTCCGGTGATGAACTGTGCAGATCCGTTAAGATGCGGCGGCGCCATGACGGCAGTTTGTTGGGGTTGCACGCCGTTCCGCATTTTTGTTTATTTATTTTCGTTGACTTAGATCGTCGGAGACGCGAGGAGCTTTCGACTAATTGCTACAACGTGGTTTGGCACGAAGAATCCGGCATCGTTTAGACTCGTCGAAGAATTTCTAGCGGGTTGGTTTCGAAAGCGAATCTCCCTTCTTCTTCTTCTTCTTATTTTTCTTATTTTTTTTTTCAACGAAATTAATCGAAAGTTTATTCCTGGTTGGCAATTTCACGTGAGAAGATCAGCACATCTGTCACGTTTCGATTTGACACCCACGAATTTACCTCGATTCATTAGATTACGTAAGATTAATCACCGCGATTTCACGATTATATTTTAATCTCGTAACACGTCACGTTCGAATACTCAGGGCTTTACACTGCCTCAATTTTATTGTTCGTTTCTGAAAATGATTAATCACTTGTCAGTTACGATATCGTGGTATTAACAAATTGGTCTTATAAGTTATTTTAAAATTCCTGTTAAAACTGGCGCTTGATAATTATTCATTCACTTGTTTATTCATTTATTTATTAATCTATTAATATACCGAAGAATGGAATATCCGGACTTACTTCATTGTAATTCTAATCAATACTGCGATAATAATAGAGCAGAGCGATCGATACCCGAATTCCGTCCGCGAGATATTACGCTCTCATAGGTACTGATAAAAAATTCGCTTTCCATCACCTGCGAAAGACTATTTATTGGAGTCGTACAGGCAACGAGATAATTGAATCATGTTGCTCGAAATAGAAGTAATAGCGTCGAGTATGAAAGATGTTGAATCTCTAATGCTCGTCTACATACGTTCGATGAATATCATCCAGGGACTTGGTAGAAAATGAATTCGAGCAAACGATTCGTATCGATAGCTGTGATTTTGATGAAAAATTACTTCGATCCTGAATAAGAGTGAAACTACCGTATCAATTCACGTACCTACGTATCCGAGAGACAAAATCTGCGAGTCCGCTTCCTCTTACGAGTATCCGTCACATACTATGCCAGTTACAAGAATACCAAGAGTTTTATCAGGGTTACAACCGAGTTTACTATCTTTATCTCGTCCAATGGAAACGAGTGATTCCGGCAACGATAATAATTAATACAGGAGCGTAGAGTTTGCTATAACATTATTTCAACCGGCACCAATTACATGTACGAATGTAGGTGCGTACATACGTACGTGTACGTAGGTAGGTGGGTAGTTAGGTATTATTCCCAACTAAAATTTAGCCGTATCTGATCCCTGCGTCACTCCATATCTTTCAATCGTATCGATCGACTCTCGTACGTCGACTTTCCTGCAGTAAATCATTCGTTTGAATAATTCATGGAGAATTTGCGGTTAGTATTTAAAGCCGTACATGATAAATTCGTAAGACTTGGTATTCTTCACGGTTGTACATACATAACCAGGCTATTCAACCTCTGATTAGAGTCAGTTGAAATTCAAAAGCTGACACTTTCTATATTCAGTATAATTAGACAAACCGAGAACCCGAGATCTCGTTAATGTTCGGCTAATATCACAGCCACTGATCACCTCTACGCTTATTCGGTCTAATTAGTTTTCTAAGCATCAATACACTCGACTCGTGACAATCGCAATGCGAGTACAGGTAAAGACGTAATACAAAAGCCTAAGAAACTCTAATTGCCTTAAAAATTCGTAATAAAAAATCACGTCGCGTCGCGTAGTTTAGCTCCGGGTCGAATTGGAAATAGCGACTGATTTAAAAACACGAGGAGATCGATTATTCCGGCCGATCGATGATCGCTGCTACGATGAGACGGCGAAATTCCTGTTTTGCCTTTAATTTCGACAAGTATGACACCTAATTGTCAAGTTAACGGCTCCTATTTATACAGCCGGTGATAGGTATAACTATCCTGGTATAACGTTCGATAACGGATTACTTTTTCCTCGACTGATTAGTCCCGGCTGTTTTGTACCCGGATCAAAAATCGATTCTCGACTGCCGCACCACCGGTTTCTTAACCATTTTAGAATCTAGCTACGTACTTGGTAGATCGTTAGAGATAAACGTCTACCGGTAAACACCGCTTGCATTAGGAAAAGCTTACCTGTAATAGAGTATAATACGAAAACTTTCCAATTCCTTTGCTAAATGAACTGCAGACGTACGATCTTCATCATCTATTCTGCTACTAGGTGTGAACGTTAAACTATTCGAGTTTACCACGATATGTACATTTAATTACGGAGTACTCTCGGTTTGTCGACTTATTTGGTGAAATATAAAGGATATGCCACCCACATATATAAATGCGTGCATAATGCCATCGCATGCTTCTGGGGCATGAGAATTTAGTAAAGCAGACCACGAGGTAGGCACATAAGCGAGGTGGCGATTTCACTTCGGTATTAAAGTCGCGGACACAGAAATGACAAATTCTTTACGAAATTCTATCGACAGTATTGACAATACGGTTTGGGACGCCTGCGGATCGTGACGCGAGTGTTTAACGCTCTTGCGGACGTCGTCTCGATCGTGCTAACGTTTCTGATCGGCGTATGCTCAGGGTATATACCGATACATGTAACTACAGGTTACACACGTACGCGACGACACCTTAATACATGGAAATTTACAGGCGAGAACGTTGGAAGCGTACTTTACTGTCGGTTCGTCTAGTTTTCGAACGCGTTACTCAGGTTTTACGATCGCGGAGGTTGAATTTAATAACTGGGCCAGACCCCGGGAGGTCAACTCTCATTTTTGGCCCCCGGGTCTTTTAGAATCGTTTCTGTAGATTTTGCAAGCCACGATCTTTGCCCTATGGCCGCTGGCACTACGCCTGAGAAAAGTGAAAACAGTTTAATGAACGTTAATGAAAATCGTGTCTTTATTAAAACTGGCTTAATCCGCGGTTATAAATGACTCGACGATCGCTACTCGCCCGGAGTATGAGGTACTCAGAAAATTTTATCGCGTTAAAAATCGACTGAAACTGGAATCACGACGTTGATAGGCAAACACCTTTACAAAGCCATGAGACACGCGACTGATTTTGCGATTTACTGTAATGAAAAGTAAATACAATTGTATCGCAAAGAAAGCTTCGGTTTTCGCTGTTTGTTTCTTTTTTTTTTTTTCCTACAATTAGTCAGAATCCACAAAAGGATTAGCTGAACGTTTTTCGTAGCCAATGAGCAGCGATTCCGGGATAATAACATGTTTTTCTTTATCTGTGGTAAAGATTATCTGTCGATTGATAAAAAAAACGAAAAAAAAAAAAAAAATTGTGTATTACCGCAATGCGTGTTTAATGAATTTCAATCGGGGTATGTATCTATATCATTTTCTGCACAGCTCTGCGGTGCGAAATAATTGAACCTCGGGCTTTTTCGCAACGAAAGAAAAATGAGGAATAAAAAAAAGTATATAGAAATGAAGAGAAAATATTCCGGAAATGTCAAACGACATCCTGATCGAGGAACTCGGCGAAGTCGCACCTTCATAGAAAATACTTTCAAACGTGATACACACCTCGCGGGGATCGAAGTCACTATATACGATTAGGGAAGCAACAAGTGTCGATCACATGTGTGTGCACACGATTTTGCCAAAAAAAAAGACTAAGAAAATAAAATGAAATAAACATAAAAAGGTCATTCTATTCGCACTCGTCAATGTGACGCTGGAAATCGATCAACTTTCCTTCGATACTAAGACCCGATTCAATAAGACGATTTACTCAGTTGCTGCAAAGGTATAAAGGATCAAGACGAAGCGTTAAGAATAATGAAAAATGGAGAAACGAAGTTATTTTCACGTCGAATAATTCCCCGAATAAAATTATTTCATTTACGAATCTATACGTATACAGGAAATATATTTTTATTCGTACATCTTATACGGCGTTAGATATATAGCTCGTCTTTATGGTAGGGTATTAATTTAGGTTTGTACTGTGGATTCGAGTCACGTATAAAGAGGAAGGCCCGGACTTGGTAGAGCCATATCCAGTCAACTCGGCGGTAGTTAACAGTTGTTAATTGTTAATTGTGACGCGTAAGCGGATGCCAATGTCCTACGGTAGGTAGGTATACGGGATCAATACGTATGGATCTAACAATAAGCATTACATGTTAGGCCATGAAAAATTTCTGCAACCAGAAGAAAGTACAGCTTGAACTTCTTCCAGCCTAGAGCTAGAGCTAGAGCTATCTCGCAATTTATTTACGAAGTTTAATGAGAAACTTAGGATTTCATTTGTGAAACGACGAACGGTGGTTTATGTAAGGACTTCGCGTCGTCTTTGGTAGTAGTTTCTTTCTCTGTCAGGAGACCTAGTGAAAGTGGCGGCTGCACGGAGCTTGAATCGTATTTCTGATACTCGGGGAAATTAAATAAACATATCTACGAACATAATTTAACGATCTCCGATAAAATCTGCCTTGTTTTTTCAACGGTGAGTAAATATAATTGTCATATCGACCCGTGAGTTATCCGAAGAAACTTTCACGCTTCGCAATCCTCGTTATCTGTATCCCAGACGTTACAAACATTTTTCGAAATACGTTGATAATGAAAATCTACCGTTTCATGACTAAACTTTCGCCTGGATGAATAAACGATGGCATTTTTTGATGAATTTAAATTGAAGAGGGGTGTAAAATCCGAGTTTATCAAATAGGAGCAAAATGTTCAGACAAAGTACCGCAATTATTTCAAGCAGACAGAGAATATCTCTTTTTCCATAACTGCACCCAACACATATACGTACCACATACATATCTTTCTGCTCTACATGCTGCAGCGATGGTAGCAGCGAAATTACCCTACCGTGTACTACCCGAAAACACAGTATAATCTAATCGCATAAGAATCAACTCTATTTTCTCACGCACTGAATATTTTCACCGCTGAGATATATAGGTGGTCGTTACAACAAACTTTACATACTTCAACGACTCCAAAACGGTCTACGGTGAAGGAAGAGAAGAAGAAGAAAGAAAGAAAGAAAGAAAGAATGAAAGAAAGAATGAATGAAAGAAGAATAAAAAAAAATCACACAGCGTTATTACAGTCGTTAAAATATGCGAATAATTATTCTATTCCCCTTTTCTCTACTAAATTAAACAATTTAGGAACAATGGAAAAAGAACGGTTTCAGCTATGGCAAAATGATTCATGAGTATCGATATAATATTATAATGAGAGCGAGTTAAAACTTGCGGTGATAATTAGGTACGTGTAATTTCCCGCAAAATTTTTTCCCAGCCCTTGGAGATCGTGAGGATAAAGTTATCACGATTCTTTTTTCAACGCACAAAACTTTGTTGAGTAAAATCTGCTCCTTACCGAAAGAATAGGGTTTTACTTAACGCCTAGCGAAACCACAGAAACAATATGAATATCACTTCACGTTCACATATTCGCAGTTATACGTCTCGCGCTAACGTGAGAATAAAATAAAGAGACGAACCTCTCGCGTATTATCACTCGACTATCACAATTCATTTCACCGTGTGTAACAATCACCGCAATTTCAAATGCGGCCGAATTTAAAATCGGCCATTCTCATAGGGGAAAATATACGAAACACGTAAACCTCGTGTAAAACATAACGATTTTTAGTAACCACAAGCAGGAAATTTGACAGCTGTCACTTCCACACCGCGGTATATATCGTGACACAGGTAACGCCAGGACCTGTGACAGTGATTCCCCACGGCTGGTACAGGACTGACATGCGGTATAACCATAATCCACAATGGTGCGGGCGGGTTGGGTTGGCTGGACATCGAGTCGCCTGAACAAGTCGGAGTGGGGAAGACTGGCTTCTACCTAGTAGGTATAATGTTCTGCTCGTGTACTTGTACACTTACTTCTCTACATCTACGTATCTCTGTCTCTATCCGCGACTCTACTCGCCAGCTTTACGATACTTTGCTTTTACGGTCTCACAATCAATTATAGCCGCAGATATGCCATATACGAACTTTCAAACACTTCTTTTACACTTCTCGATTAGATTGTATAGTCATATCACGTGTTTATTACTCCCGAATGATCGATTTGAACCGTGGGTACATCCCTGATATTCCTTGGCCTTGGAAACGAAGGATTTCGCGATGACGATGAAACTATGTGCACTGGGGTCGGGTAAGACTGATCATTGACAGACAGCAGGCTTTGTTTGATTCTTTGGTACAACCTCGAGTGTATATCGGAAGTACTTGAGACGCATAAGAAAATAGTGTCTTTTTAGTCACACTTGATTATGATAGATCGCGAACAAAGGTATATCTTTGTACCGAAGGTACTGCGTTGAGATTATCCATGAAAGACAAGTTTATGTCTCTCTCGCAGGCTTCGAAAGATGATCTCTTCGACCGAGTCTAAGCCGTAACTAATCAAAGATTCGTTACCGATTTCCCAACGATCTTTCGCGAAGCGAAATGAAATCAGACAGCTGAGCCAAATTTCATAAAATTTTGATTATAGCGTTTCGAAACCGCGATCGATGAAAGTTCGAAAAATTTGGTGAGACGTAAACTTCTTCGGGATCTTACGGGTAGTTTTTATTTTTTTTCGAAATATTTGAACCGATTACGAGAGACGCAAAACGTGACGTGGAATCGAAAAGGACAAAGTCTGTTCCGGAAACGATTGTCTAGATTCTTTCAGCGGAGAATGAATTTCATTTTGCGAAGCGTTAGCCCGTTAAAAAGCTTTTCATTCACTCGGTTTGATAACGTTTAAGAATAAGTATAAATCGGAACAATGGTTTCCGGAAGCGGAAATAAGTAAGTGGGCAAGCAGACAGGATCTGGACCCTAGGCTGAAGTGCGAAGGGTCGCTTTCGGCTCTCGTTACGCGGGGTTGTTTCCGCCTACTCTTTGACCCAGAACATAAGAGCCGAGGCGACAAATCTGTCCCTGAATGCCATCCATGCGTGGTATCGGGACAATAGGACATCGACAATGTCGACGACGTAACATCCTGTTGCCATATGACGAACCATTAAGCCACGAGTACCGTAGACTGTGAGCCAGAGTCTCTTTGTTGCATGTTATTAAAAATGCAGATGCACCTAGGCAGTGTCATCCGGGACCAGAGTTTAACGATATCTAACGTTAGGTAACTGCAACGGTGGGTAAAACCCGTGACCATTTTTAAAACGCCTACAGCATATCTGCCATTGCGTATTGTGACACCAATTACTGTTCTACCTACGCAATACTCTTCATTATTGTATTTCATTCTACGATCATTTTTTCGCCAATAGAAAAACCACCGAGTCTTTATATTCACTGCGAGTTAAAATATCTCTGAATAAATTGGTTTGAATATTTTTCGTCAAGTCTAAGGAAAGGGATAATCGTCTGTCAAACGTTGTCGCGTTTATTCGTTGACACACATCCGATCCAAGGCAAACTAATTTCGTATAAAAATGATATCTCTGCCATTGGCTTACGTTGGGAAAAAAAAAAACAAAAAAAAAACGGGAAACATCACTCACACGTGTGTTGAAATCTCCACCAGACCTACACAAGCCCAAAAAAGAACTCGAGTTGGGTTCTTTTTTGCGAAACTTTTTCCTTGACTCCGTGCTCGTCACACCTAAACCAACGAATTTTTACACAAAAATGAGAAACGGCGTGAATACGAAATCCATAAAACTCTAATCAAACTCGTCACAGCTACAGATATGGAAAGTCACGATACGATAGCATCTACACATTAAAAGACTAATTGCAGCAGTACATATCTACTACCTGCTGCCCAGGTCAACGTGGCTCAATAATTCTCACCTATTGTCACCAGGGGGGTAACGAAATTCTCATAGGTAGAGAATATGGTCGTAAAATAGTTACGGCGTTACACGGTTATGGATTAAACCCTATTCATGTTTATATACATACATATATGCGCATTATTGTGTACGTAGGTAATATAAACGGCATTTATAGTGCACCTATGATTTATGCATCGGTATGAGGCAAGGATTTGAGGCGATACGATAGGAAGCTGGACCTATTTCGCTAAAAGGTATCTTAGCGCCCGAAATTCGGTTGAATTTCTCTCCCTTAATATCGGATATAATATCCTGATGGAATTACACTTCCTTGACGACATAGCTGTTCCCGGGGAGTTAATTTCCTATCAGCTTTTCTCGGTTTAATAGTCTTCCGCGATCACCAGACGCGAGATATTTTTATAAATACTGATTAGCCGCTATATTAAGCTAGCCAGAGGTACGGAGATCGGGTTTATCGAGGATACGTAGTATACCGAGACGAAACGCCGCAGACACGAAGAAGCGATTAGGTAGGCTTGTCTCAAAAAGTCCTCGATTCGTCACAGTTTCGAGTGGAAACCGTGTTTATCGTTTGATAAGTAATAGAATGGTATGAAAAAAAGAAATGATAAATAAATTATCGGTGATTCAATTGCGAAAGTTAACACGCCTGATTCTCACATATATGAAAATGACGGCTAGAAATGTAAGAAATCGTGTGGGATTGAAATTTTTTAAAACCACCATCTAGCATGCCATAGACGGGTCTAATGGGGGCTCGTTGAAATATTCAAGGGTTATCAAACGGTCTTCCTTTTCCGAAGCACATCTGGTTGATAGAATTTTTGTCGAAGGATACTTGCTCGAGGGTATAATAAGAGCTTAGTCGGCACTTTAGTCGTCGTCGTTCACGATGGGTGACAAGATAAAGAGAGAAAATCGGTCTACACTATTGAATCGATACGTCATTTACTTGGAAAGTGATTTCTTGGACGTTATCGGTGGAAAATTAGACTCTGAATTCGAATTGGAAAATTTGGAGCTGCTTGGTCGAGCCTTTGAGGCAAAATCGTGTTATTGAAGACCGAGAAACCGAGTGTCGCAATAAATAGATCGAACCAAACGAATTATATCAAAAATTTTCGGTTATCTTTGGACCACGACTGGACTTCCGTCTCAGGTGAACGTGTACAGGTGGTTTTCAGAAATCATTGATAACAAGTGATAAGAAAGAAGAAGTATAACAGGAAGAACAAACGCCCAAGCGCGCGTTATCTTCGCGCACAGGAAGCAGCGATTTAAAACTTTCCTGTAGACATTTCAAACAATTTTTCAAGTGTTATAAACTTTTGGATAAACATTTGCTCAGCTCAAAGCTTCCAAGTTTTAACACTTGACATATGGGGTCTGAGAGAAACTATCATCTAGACGACACTCAGAGGTTTGAAATGGTGTTAATTAGAGTAAAGTGAGGCAATTATGTATGAGACACCTTTGCAAATTTTTAAATTTTATTTTTGCGACTAATTTAGACTTTCGATAATTATACGTTCCTTCCCATCTCATTGGTAGCAGGAGTCACGTATATCACACGAATAAAAGAAAAAACGGGGCATAAAACATTCCTATAATTTATTTTATTGCCGAAATGATCGTAAGGTGTGTATGCGAAGACAGGGCAAATATATATCCTCATTATTATATTTTTAATTAAATCTGTAGCCGAACCTTGTTTGGATGAAAAATTTATCGTATGGAGGATATACTGCTTCTGAGGGCGAGCAAAAAATTTCATTAATTTCGTTAATACTGTTTAAATAAATTGAGTCGACGGACTTGGTCACCGTAACGAAGAATACAATAATTTTTGGATACATATCTGCAATCATCTTGATTATTTTCCATGTTAATTTTAATTATTCAATTAGTATTCGCAGAGAAAATTATTACAATATAATATTTCATTATCGCGGTTTGATATTTCATATGTATTACTTTTTCAACGACTTGTCTCATTTTTTCCTCACTTGACCCTATACCATTTTTCATTTTTCAATATGAGATCGACTTTTATATCTACGAGCTCTTTATATTATAACATATTTTATAGTAGGATTACGTTACCCATCCTGAGATATCGTCATCTCCGTTCGATGTGGAAAAAATCTTACCTGAAACGGAAAGAGAATTATATTTTTATTGACAAATCAAAGAGGTGGGAAAGTTTCTTTGTAATTATTGAAACGAAATTCGATTCGAAGTATATTTCTGCTAAAATTGATACACGATTTTTGTAATTTTCTAATAATAAGTCGCAAATTGCTTTATAGCTTCTAATTATCGAATTATTTCCGAGTTGAAAACAATTACGTTTTCACTTTATTTACTCAATAATATGAATTATCCGTATCATTGTGTAATTTGTCGGTACAGCGTTGGGCACACGAGATCGACAAAAGAGGTCAGGTTCGTTATGAAGGAACATGCGAACCTTGCAGACACAATAGTTGTTTATGAAAAGAATATAGACACAGCACTCCAGGGATAGAAGTGTAAATAGCACAAGTAGAAAGAAGTGTTTCCGCAGAGACCTTCTCGCCAATTTATAAACGTACGTGCTGCTTCGGGAGAGTCTAAAATTGCGGCATATACAACCCCCTAGGGTGGGCTATAATTCCCTGTTAAAATATAAATGGAACATAATGAAGAAAAAAATAGAAAAAAAATATATATATATAGGTATACAAAAAACCAAATTTTTTTTTCCACAAATCCAAACGATTTCGCGTTGGACGCATAGATGCGCTAGGAGCAACGCTGCAGTAAATTAATCGTTTCGATATGAGCAAAGAGGTATAACTGTAATTCCTTTAGAAAATGGTAAGAAGTTACGGCTGCGACCTTTTGATGCAACGATTATGTTAATTGAACCAAAGCAATTATAACACCGTTCGTTTATATACGAAGGAACAGCTGCACGCTGTGAACCTCTGGACGGACTTGACTTGATTCTAGTATAGTTGTCGTCGAAAGTACCAGCTCCGTTTCAGAGTAGAGATACTTGGCTTGGCGTCCCGTTTTAACGCTTGTAAACCGTTACTGCACCGATATAACTCTACTTTCGCAATATCATAGCTGAAATATCGTTGCACAACGTTCACTGCACAATGGCTGCACTAGCGTATTATAAAGTGAAAGGAGATATCGCAGGACGTTGTGCGCGGCGTTACGCCTGTGACATAATCCCCAATGAGAGATCGGTTATCGATCGATAACGCGTCTAGTACGCGAATGCCAAAAGTCAGAGTTCGATAGTTCACGAGCTTACAGCATTCGATATATAATACAATCAGCTTTGCCTAACCAAAAGTTGGCACTACTACGTCCAGCGGTACCGATCTTGATCGCAAACGGTTTAATTATAAGTTCCGAAATTTCGTACGGACTCATTTCGACAGGATTTCTACATTTTTAGGTCAATTCTGACGATAGTATATCTGAAAGCGGTCTGATATCGTGTAGCAATTAAAACTTTGAAGTTAAAATGTCATTCGAAATTTATCAGCGAGTTCGCGGATTTAATTTTTAGAAATCGGTCGAGGCTGTGGGACGTAAAGATTCTGCAGAGATGACGTTAATTACATGTACGTGAAATCTTATCGATCGTAAACGTATAGTCACACTCGAATACGTATGGCGTATTATACTCGTTACCCGAAATCGCGTTAAAAATTCAAATTTCAAGAGTAGGTACATAGGAAATGAGATTTATGCCGTGAATCTTTCCGTAGAATTCCCAAATGTTAATCCGGGGTCAGTTTTTATTTTCCCCCCGGTGATAAATAATAAAAGAACTAGGAGATCTTTAGTAAATATTTGATAAGACCAGGCAGGTTGCCACTGGAATACGAATGCGAATGTTTTTTTGTTGAAGTGCCCGCCGAGCGATGCAGGAAGCTTGCCAATTTTAGCATTACCACAGAGAACGGGAACCCAGAAGAGGATAGGAGGAACGCCGTGGGAATTTTGCCAAGCCGAGGCGAGACGAAGAGGCTTATGTGTCGCGGGGAATCGATTCCTTACGATTTTTAGTCAGACCACAAAAACGTGACAATCGAACGGATGATCCTGTCCTAGCTGAAGATATATATTTTCTTTTTTGTGATAAGTGTCGAGGCTGATATATTAACAATTTTTTCGAAAAATCGCGTCGTTTATTTGACGATCAATATAATCGAAGCTGTTTTCTCCGTTGCCGATGAGGCATGTATCATCCTTGAATAAATTTTCTGTTTCATATAATCTTTAAGCTGATATATTCATACTAATTTGTACAGTGATGAATGGTGAGCGAGTCTACGTTACAAAAAGTGAAGTTTATACTTTCAATTTCGATTTACAATCCTTTCACGATACGTATATAACTGAACGGCACGTGGGTAACGCGCGGTTAATGTCATTTCAGAAGGTGCGAAACTTCGAGTAAATCTGATATGGCGACGACTTTTGATTTCCGGGGATCCCGGCAGCTCTTCGTTCTCGTTTTTTACGACTCCTCTAAACATTTCCTGCTATTAGCGTTAAAATAAATCGTAAATAAAACGACCAGAGTCTCTTGAATCTCGAATGAAAACAGACGCCAAAAATTTCCGGACAAGATCGTATCAAATCTTTTAATGCACTACCCATATGCTTCGTGCAATTGGTCCATTAACCTCACGCGAACACATCTCGCAAATATGTGCATTTATACAACAGCTGGCCTGCGTTGGCCTCATTAACCAAGTCTTTAAGATAAGACGTGAGGTTTATGGCCGATTTGAAAGATACTCTAGGGAACCGTCAGAGTCAATTGTGACTGTAAATTGCAATTGGCTCTATTATAGCAGGTGGTATTTTGACTAATCAACCAGAAAGTTGTATCGTAATGGAGGTGTGCGAGCCATCAAGGCTCCTTTCATTACGGTATAACGCGCGGGGTTCCTCTGCTCTCCGTTTCTTGCTCCCTGCTATATCCTGCCTACTGGTCTCTCGGGAAATGCGAGATGCATTAATGATAGCGGAAGGTAATCACTCGATATGTTGCTCCAGGGCTTACACCAGTCAAGGACCAGAGTTTTCGTCCAAATAATTGGATAGGTCGTCGGTGTATTTATACGTAACGAGACTCTCCTCATCCTTTGAGAAAAGACACGCGCATAGCTCCGGAAGGATGAATCGTAGGATATTGCACAGTTCGCTAGTATATAATATGGACTCGGATAACAGATATAGGCGGAAATAAAGTCTCGAAGATGAACCGTATGGGATCAAATCATCAATGGAGCAGAGGAGATGCGAGATTCCGTGGGTATACATATAATATACGTTCATACCTGAGATGTCATCTCCATCTCGTTTCGAACCAACATTAGGCGTCCCTCGGGGCTGATCCTTTCATCCTGGAGGCTGGAGGCGTTCGAAACGGAACTATTGGAAAAGTGTCATATCGTACGAGGTTCGATCAGTCTTGACAGGAGTGATCGAGAGGCATTCTATTTTCGAAAGCAATTTTCCATCGTCTTCAACGAGTTCGGAAGGCTCAAACACTCGCGTCGTACTTCCTCGGAATCAAATATCAGCGCGGAACTAAAACTGGTACTGACCACTGGATTCTAGGACATGGTATCCTTCGCCTGATCAATTCTTTGTGCAATAAACCGGACTGCAAGCTTCGGAAGACAAATTGTACCCCTGATGAGGATAGAACAACGAATTGATTAGAATCATTTTGGTCGAGTAAAGCCAACCCTGGTATAGATGTCTTGATCCTGATTGCGGTCTTCTAGCCTTCAGAGAGTCTCAATCACCTCGGCTCAGCCACGCTCACGTGTCGTTAAGTCGATAATACGAAATCCTTTAGGTTAGCAGGACGTTAGGTTCACCCCATGTAATCAGTACGAAGTGATCATTGATTGGTTGGCCGAACAAACGAACTTTAGGATTCCATGAGCGCCGGCGAAGGGAATTTTGGTGAAACGATGGTATCCCTGAATCGTGTAATATCGTTACGTTAATTGAATGCAACGGTGCTCCCAAGCCAACCCTCTTTAGGGTCAAATACGGGACGGGGCCTGTCCGGTACAGATTAATTTCAAACGGTAGTCAAAGGATCTACCTTTTTAATTAACTCTTTGAAAGCACTGCAAGCGACGGATGGCCGACGAAAATCAATAGAACTGACCACCTCTACATTGTTCCACATCGATACTGATATCAGGAGGGATTCACAGACAATAACTCTGACCTGTATTTCTTGTGCGTTTATCCCGAAGGCTGGTATTGGAATTTTTTTTCATTAACAAAAATAGAACACAAGAAAAGTTACGCCGAGTTTTGTTAATTTTAGCTCGCACCGGTGGTCGGAGAGAACTGATATTAAAAGTAAAGTTTCGTTTTGTGAAACATGTTGTAGTCCGTATAGTCAAGGGTTGATACTTGCCTACAGTTTCGCCAGAGAAACATCGGCGAAAATCTATTCAGCTTTGTGGTTAATGTGTCGATTAATGCACGGCATGAATCTTGCATTTGCAAAGGGTTGCGCGAATCTAGATTGCAGTAACCGGAGCATAATGCAATATTCGTCGAGTGTCGTCGAAGCCCATAAAGCCGAAACGGAAAGAGGCCATCTATTTCGCGAAATCCTTCGACCATTTTCAGAAACCGCCGACTAGTCTGAGCCTCGGCTCAGACTTTCGGGTTCCACGGACATCAGAGTATTTATATTCCCCAACGAACCCTCGGTATTCCGTGCTGACATTATAGAATATCTAAGAACGTTTTGTACTCCGCGAGGTATATGAAATTGCTGATGAATGTACGGATGGCAGAATCACCAGACTCGGTGTGTTCATCGTCAGCGAAACATTTCATTCTCTACCTGCAGTCGGGTTGTGGATATGAAAAAAAATCTGAAAAATAACACAGACTAATCCCCAGCAGCAAAGCACCCCAAATTCATTTCCAGAGTACAGAATTTAGGGTATATTACTACACGGGGAAGAGAGGGCATAATTTTCATCGTATAATCTCGTTATAAATCTGATTGTACGCGGGGCTCACCCTCGCCCCGGAAAATAATACACGCCGTAGGCCTTGGGCTTCAGGCTTCAGGCTTCGGGAAGTTATGGAAACATTCGACAATCCAAATTCCATATAGAATAGCGATGGTATAGTTTGGCCTAGAATAGAATGCTCGTAATGGGAACCACGGGGGTGGTATGGGCTTGCATTGATGAAGATGACGAAGGCATGTGCTATCCTATTCTTAAGGAATAATTGGAACAATTCCAAGCTAGTTATTCGACGTATGCTATTGGCTCGTACCAGCAGAATCGATCTACTCGTAGTGCTTCTTATTTTTCTCGCTATACCCAGCAAGGGTGAAGAATTAGATTTGCGAACAGGACTATATAGATGCATAAACCTACCTACTGAATGTTTGTCGCTAGTTTGTGCATAAATAAATTTTCGGAGGGATTGTTGGGTATATCAAGAGTAAAGCGGGTGGATTCACGAGTGACGCATTTCATTATCAACCCTCGCGGTTCAACCCATGCACACAAAGCGAGGTGTTTAACTTGCAAATCGCAAAGCCCGAGTAAGGCATCGTCTTTGATTAAAAACTTCATCAAGCCGTTGATTTTCAATTCCTTGAACTAAGGGGCACAGGGTCGATTGCATGGGAGTATCTATTCGCGATTGGCTATTCCGAAATAGAATTAATATACGTTGCAATATAAAATTAGCGTTGAATTAACCGGGAAAAATTTCCTTCATACTGTCCTGGGGAAAATCTAACGACGGATGTTTTTCTAAAAGTTCCTGTAATCAATAGTATCGTGAAAAATTGAATGACCTTAAAAACAACGGTGGATCATTCATTTTTCATGAAAGCTTCCATCGTGCTTTTATACATATGCGCTCGTGTCGCGGTACTGTGATATACTATAAAATTTTCTCGAGTTTGTCAAAAACTTTTTAACGTCAAAAAGTTTCATTAATTTAGACAACGTGAAAGTAATTCCGCAACAACGTATACAATTATTTATTCATTCGAACTCGCGATTACTTTTTATTGTTATACCCTGCCGCAATTCATAAGCTTCGCTGTATAAGTTGTTCCGTGCAGAGTTGTTTGTCGGTGCAGTACGCTCCGCAAAGTTACGGCAAAAACAAATATATATTTCAACTTCGAAACTTACGGGACGAGAATTTTTCTGAAAATTTATTATTCTCTGCGAGCTAAATACTGGAGTGTTTTGTCGTTAATAATTGTGAAGATTTCGTAAACAGGTAAAACCGCGAGCAACAGGTGCTCGAAGATGTTCGAGCTTTCTCATATTTGGGCCATTACTCGTTTTCCGAATTTCAAATTTATTCAAATTTCTAAAATCGAGGAGATACTGGATTCCCAGGGTTTGTTTTTGGGCAAACGAACCGTACGGCTTCAAAGCTGTGCGATATCATTTTTGATAATTATTTTCATACTGTTGTTACAAGCGATAACAACAATTTAATTATTATCGACTCACCGATTTCATGCTGACGGAGTTGTTAGCGTTGTTCACGTTGTTGTTAATGTTGTTATTGTTGAGATTGTTGCTAGCCGTCGATGGGTTGTTATTGCTATTGTTGTTATTGGCATTGTGCTTGTTGTGCTTGTGCAGCACCATTGCAGCGAACATTCTGACTCCTCTGTGACCAATCGTGGCGAAATTTGAATCGATTGATTATCGATAAATTTCTATTTGTTGTAAAAAAAAACCACTCCCGAAAATCTATGAGCTACGAATTGGAGTATTCAGGCTTTCGCAAATTCGGTAACTGTGCAATTTGAGATATTTTCGAGCGTTGCAATAATTATACGCCACGTCACGCTCTGCACTGTTGATAGATGAGGAGAAATTAGGGGATGTAATTCCCGAGAGATTCACATACTCAAAGAGAATCAGATTTCGAGAAATATTCAGTCCGATAAAATCTTTTCGTACGAATTTCTTTAATTTTATAGACATTTTTTCCTATCGCGTAAAGCCGAAGTTCGACAATGAATTTCTGTTAATCTCACGCGGAATACAGTTGTGAAATGAATAGCAAGTCATTCCGCGGTCTACATACATACATATGTAAGACTAGAATCACTTAATGATAGTCTCCGATTTCCGCCCGGTATTGGAGGTACGATTATTCATATATTCGTCATTATGCAGAAGTGATGGTAAAGTAATAAATCAGTGGATATATTGGCGTAACAAATCTCCTGGCTTTTCCTCGATCCCCCTGATTTATTATGCGGCAAATTTGTCAATTAATCTTTCGACCCAGATATAATATATTGTAACACTTCTTACTACGTCATCGTTACGTTACAGTTCAAAGCATCCCGTAAGTATCTTATATACATTTAATATTCTCTTTAATTGGTTCGTTTAACACGAAGTATTCAACAGCTCGATAATTACGCTTAATTAATAAAACCGCTGAATATATACATCGGCGATTATTTCAATAAAGTAATTTTTCCTTCACTCGTTTCGTTCGGATATGTACACAATATATTTATTCACTCCGTCCTACTTGTCGCGAAGATTTTCATCACGAATGTTAATAATATAAAGATGATTTTTATTTAAATTCAACACACTTTAACCCAAATCCTTTCACACCTTAGATAAAATTTCTGGAATCTTACAATCTTGATTCAAAATTTATCTTCAGAATTTAATTGTCTATTTCCTAATTTTTATGAATAAAGACTGAACTGTGAAGACGACCTCCAGCAGCGTTAGAATTCATTTCATACTCGCAGGTATAATATAGAAAAATATGTAAAATCAAACCACTAAGATTTCAGGTGACAGTATTCAATATCGCAAGGTGTCGCTCCGTCCTTTCCGCACTGTATACGGGCAAAAAAATTCGCATCGATTCGACATGGATATCTAGATGCACGAACCCTTTAGAGTTCATATAACGACCAATAATTTCAGAATTTACCAGCGACCCCAATCACGTGCGAGAGAACGCAATCTTCTATTATCGCCGGTCTAACCAACATCTAATGGTCGAGCTGAGGGTGCGCTTACTACCTCTCGCGACGATTTGATTGCGGCGGAAAAATTTGATGTCCGTGAAAAATATTTTTCACGAAGAACACTTCCGCGCAGTTGAATCGCTGTGATGTGAAAAGGTATCGGAAAAAGAGGGAATTTTCACGGTAAAAAGTCTCGTACCATTCCTATTCGCGAGCTATTGCGATTCTAGAGGCTAGATTCTCGGATTCTACTTTCTATCTGATCTAGAAACGAGGCAAAGTCCTAACCGCGTATGAAAGCCTGCGAACAGGACACGAGGGAACACTGCAAGCTGTTCTGAAGCGACCCAATTTGATTATGACATAGAGTCTAACCACAATTATGGCCACGCGAACAACATACCGGATCCATAACAGCCTGCTATTGATAATGAGTAGAATAAGAAAGAAGGAAACATGTTTTCCCGCAATTTTTCATCACGGTTCAATAATTCAGAATTTGCTATACCGACTCGTGCATTCCGGGAAGTAACTTTGGTCCCATTCCTCATGAATTAAGACGTTTGAACGAACGTAAGAGTGTCTCGTTGATATGAAAAAACGACAGTTTCATCTCCCCTTCCCAGTCCGATCGGAAGCAGGTTTTTCCCTTTTTCAGAATTCGAAGATGAGGATCTCAGGATCAAAAAGTGTATTCGGCATAAATAAAATTACCTATACAGCTGAAGATTTACGAGACGGTGTGAATAAATTCCGTTTGTTTTTCGGTCTGCTCGTGAAAGTAAAATTTATTTAATGAAGTTCGGGGTGGTTCAGGGCTGTAAAAAGTCGTGCCTACCTACCTATTTACCCAACAAAAATTCGTGCAACGAAATCAGGGGTGAATTCAAGCTCCCGGGTTAAACTAGGCTGACTTCGAATGCCATTTGCATAATTATTCAAGTCTGCTAATTGCTTCGTTCACCGTTGTTAAGCCATGCCTCGCGTTGAACTACCTTTTCTCTTTATTACGCACTCGTCTAAAAATTAAACAGCGCGATGTCTATTAGCGGCACGTAATCCTTGCGGATCCTTGCTAGAAATTTAACCCTCTTTTCAACTCGGAGCTTGCGCCCTGCAAGCTAAGTAGCGTTAATATAGACCTCGGGTAGCCGTTCCTCTGCGAAAGCATCAAGAAATAGACACCGTTCGTCATGTTTTGTAGAGAATCTGTTCTACCCTTGCTTGTCGCAAGAAATGGCATCCTATTTGCTCCTCCGCTCTGTGCCAATCGAGGCGTTAGCTAAGTTGCAGAAATCCTAGATACGTAGGTACTAGCAAAACTCGATGGGAATAATAATTCAAGAATTTCCCATGGATTCTTAGAAGAAACAAGACGCTAATTGGCAGATGTCTTTGTCAACATTAAGGAAGGGTGAAAAACTTTAATCGCAAATTCAAACTTCGTATATAATTTAATCCTCGATCAGCTTCGCGAATTGAATTATTCAGTTTCTTAGCTACACAATATTTCATTACCACCTGTTTCCGAAGCAAAGATTTATTTGCACGATGGAATTAACCGGAAGGGTTCGTCCATACGATATCACCAGAAATTTCTTTCCAACTCTCGCCTCTGTCTGTATTTCTTTCATTCGAATTCAGGCCAACATACATGGCGAGTCTTCGTCCCCCATTGATTCTAAAATTGAATTGAATTTCTACCTATAGGGAAGGAAGTTCGGTCTAAAATATTAAAAATCAATCTTGGTGGAGAAAAAGAAGTAAAATTGTACGCGGTAACTTTTATCCTCGACTACGGAAACTCGGTGTAGCGTAGAACGTCGCGTTTTACTACCAGCTTAAACGAAACTGTCATTCAAACGTTGGCTGGGAATTTCTATTGGTGATTGTCGACGAGTCCTATCGGCAGCTGACAGCCCAACAGCACAATACCCTTGTCACAGCATCCCGAAGGCGCATCGTCGAGAGTCTGGTTATTTGAGATAATGAGTTTCTGGATAGCGTGGTCATCGCCGGGTTGGAAATGCAATTGCAATTTTCAATTCAGAGATAGTAGAACGTAGAGGGAAAGAGAGAAATAGAAAAAGAGTAGGACAACACGAAACGGTGTATAGGAACTCGATATCCACGCATTTGTTAATCGAGGGTAAAACGCCCCTTGCGAAGCTATTTCCGACTTTCGATTATCGCCGGCTAAAAACGATTTATTGACAGTTTGACAGAAGTTGATGGGCATTATCGCGGTGGATACGCATAAATTATTTCAACCATCGGATCGGCTTCATCGATCTCGTCAACCGAATTACCGGAGAGCAAGATGCTACCGAAATTATGGAAAATTTGTCGGCTGAGCATGTAATTTCATTCAATTAAGAGAAATTCAAAGATTTTAGGAATTCGAATAATTTCAACCTTAGGGTTAATATTCCCAAAATTTTAATAGAAGGTTAAAGAGAACCGTGAAGAAGAAAGGTTCGAGGAAATGAAATGAAACGACGAAAAATACTTCCGTCGTAATAACGAATGAAATTATTTGGCAATGCGGATTTCCTTCTGACGGTATGAAATCCTTCCTAAAGCGTGATTAATTTTTCTTTACCTAATTACTCACGTCTGCAGTTCTGTTTCTGAAAATTTATTTCATCCAGACTTATAGCGAGCGGGCCAAGTCCGGAACAGTAACGAATTGCACGCTATTCTTCAACTAGCCAAAAGACAAAGCTATCTCTCTTTCTCATTGATATACCTATATGTGTATGCATCTAGATATATCTGAGTATAATATATCTGCGTCTCTGAGAAATATTCGCGATTCATTCTATCCCCGATCACCCGTTTTGGCAATAGCAAAATCTGCTGGCCGAGAGATTCGGAATTGTTCTTTTTTATCGATCTCAAGAGTCCGGAAATGATCCCCTGTGAATCAATCGCTGTACGCCCGATTTAATCAGCAGCAAAAGTGACGGAAATGAAATCCGCCCTTGAAAAGCCATCGCGTGTTACTCATCAGTTAATTCTGCTAATTATTTCAGGTATCTAAACTAAAGGTGAAGTTTTCAGAGTGTTAATTTCACTTGACAACGCGCTAGGTCACTGCTGCCTCGAAAAGTATGTCCATTCGTTTAGCAACGAGTCGAAATAAGCTGTGAAAACGTATTGCGAGATTATCGAAGATGGTATACCTAGCCAGGCGAATGTTGGTGCACACGAGTACCCGGCTAAGTTTATGACCACGATCGACTTATACCGATGGACAAAGTCGCGAGATAAATGGTCGAGATAATATGTGGACGTAATAGCAACTCGGATATTTACCCAGCGAAAATTTATCTCGCATCTGAACGACTACCGAGAACTCGAAAACTCGCGAGGCGTCCTGGACGAGCAGAGAGACAGGCGAGGAAGAGCAATACCCGTAGAAGACGTGGTTCTGAGTGGACTGGACAGACGGACAAGCAGTTAGACGGAGTGCGGATGGACCTGAGCCGGTTTTAAAGGAACGGCGATGATATTTCATAGATCAGTTTAACATCCCGTCTAGATACGACCAGACGCGTACTCAATATTTACTGTAAATCATAAACGAGAGGTTCGAGGCTAATAATTATGCAAAGAGAGAGTCTAGGATGTACCAACGAAGTGCAGGGTCGATCTAAGTATAGTATCGACATCGGACCACAGACTCCATGGACCACAGACTCCGTAACCGGTTTGTTTCGCCTGCCCGAAACAGGTCCACTGCACCACAACACAACCGACGTTACCACCTACTCGCGTTAGTTTCGTCGAGGAGAATGAAGGCTGATCATTGATCTTTGAATGGTCGAAAAGGAGCGGATTTCACTGTGATTCCTCAATATCGTGGTTCGCGTGACCCGAGTCGCGGTTCGAATGGGTCATTTTTATCAAGAAAATGAACATCGTTCATCATTCCAGACCCAGTTGCCTAGCTTAGGTATCTTTTTCGTACGTGGCTTCAGGTGGAAGGAGAACGGGAATTCCGGCAAGTTTAGGTTGCATGGAAATTCGTGGAGACTAACCAAGTAATTGTTCTTGAACTTGGTGCAACGTAAGGGAGAATGCAGCCGTGTAATTAGCTCTTCGGAAAACTTTGGTATAGAGTTAGTTGCTAAACGAGTAAGGTGCAGTCTAGAACCTAAAACGTTTCGGTAATATTCTGGCTCGATTCCTGAACAGCTCGTAGACTGCGGACAAGGGGTTCTCTGTATTAACAAAGTTTACCCCATGGACGGGTCACATAAATCGTAGCTTCCCTTCGGTGCCTATCTACACGTGCATGAGAGAATACCATAACAGATTCATCCCAGTGGTGGTAATTAAGATCGAACGACCTATGCGAGGAGTTCTTAAATATTTGAAACAGAAAACAGTACGCAACTGATGATGGTAATGGAAATTAAACCGTACCTTTATACCCAAGGCAGAAGGTTTACACGCGATTTTCGACCTTGTCTTCAGCGACGGGCTAATTTTTCATACGCTCATTTAATGCTCTAGCTTGTTTTCTCAACTTTCGTAATTATCCTATAATTCATATCACGCATGGTTACGAAAATTTGGTTCGGATGAAAATACCGGGCGTAAGATCAAACCGTGAGACATTTAGGTAGAGAAGAATAGAGTTTTTTCGAGTAAGGTCACACGATAGGACCGAGCGAATAATTCGGTCTGATTCATTTTCGGAGATTCGAAAGGGCAAAGAATGATCAAAGACGACGAAAACCAGAGATATCGCTGCTGCTGGGAAACACGCAGGAGTAAACACTTGGTCACGCGATAGAGTCTCGACATAGCTACAAATCACTATGAACTTTTGTTGCCCCGTGTTACCGGCGGTTACCAATAGTTTTCAACACGAAACCTGTTTCAAACCCGCAAGAATAATTTTTTTCGTTCAAGAAATAACGCACGAGTACCTACTAACGGGGTCTAGAAGCATTCTCTTATCTCCGCTTATCAGCATCCGAAATTCACGATTCGTTAGTATAAAGTGTGAATTTCTGATTAATATAGATGGAATCGGCGTAAAATGAAATTAGAGCAACGTGTTGATTCTGATAAACGTAACGAACTCACAGTTCATCGCTAACATAACGAGACGTAGCTGGAATCTAACGTCACCTGAGCAGGGTGCTTTTTGGAAGAACGTGGATCAGTCTGCAACGAGGATCACGTTTGCTCCTAACTGTTTTTGGGAAAAAACTTTTACGGATCCTGAAGTCTGGCCTAGAATAAATGTGTCTTAAATTTCGTTTAGCACACTTAAGAATGAGACTGAGAAGCGTCTGGCACACGAGTACCGATTGATGAAAGGTTGAACGCGGTTGTAACCGAATAAGCCTTGAAATATGATGAAGTGATTTCTCTAAGCCGCGGATATCTCTGAACTGTAAGATATCGGGGTAGAGGATAACTACGCCGGAAAACATTGAGTATGTGTGAATCTCTCGGATCTTACGATTAGGTAAATTAATAATGCATCGTGGCTGATAGAATGAGCGACTCGATTCGCATGATTAATAATAACCGGGAGGTAGCAGTCGGTGGCTGGAAAAATAATCTTCCTCCACGTTGAACATCACCATCACCGTAACCACAGCACCAAAATCTAAACCACCGGATAGTCGAGGGTGGTACGTTAGTATGTCCGTTTTTTACGTCCAGGTATCTCTAAACCGTGAAGGCAATGTGCCTAGCAACGTGCAGGCCCGCCGCGCGTCGACTGAAGCTGTTTCCGAATCCGCGAGGGAACGACGCCGAGCGTCGCGACGGGACGGTACGCGACGCAACTCACCCCCTTTACTCCCACCCTTCGAAAACTACCCTCGATCCACACACACGTACTCACACTCTCATCTTCGTTCTCATACCCTTGCATTCGCCTTCGCCTAACCCTCGTAGTCGCCTCTCTTCCTCCTCCGCCTCTACCATTCGCTACCAGCATATCGTCACGCGCATGGAAGGGGTGTCTGGCCTGGGAATTACTTCGCGAAGTAAAACGGCCTTTCCTTCTTCTTCTTCTTCTTCTTCTTCATCGTCTGAAACTTTGCCTCTGACATCCGACACTGCCGATAAACTTTTACTGATTATACGGCTGATTCACCTCCCGTAAATTTCTTTCGCTTTTATTAACATATCATGTGGCGTTTCGTCGCGCGGAGCATATATGTCCGCAAGGTGGGCACAACGCATCGATATGAACCAATTCGCCACGAGAGAAGAGAAAATTAACGGTTTAAGTGCAGCTCCGTGATGAACGATGAAGATTGCCCCTGTTTCCTTGCTACGTTATGATGGAACAGCTACGACGAGGAAAATAAGAGGAACTTCGCGTTTTTAACTGTGGGAAAAGTGCCGCAAGGCTATGAACACGCGAGGAATTATCCCTCTGCACTAATACCTGTGAATGATGGAATTTGGGGAATTTTTATGAGAAAGGCATGACTTTCAGGGCCAAGAGTGAAATCCTGTATTGCGAAATCGTGGTTTTACGATTCTCGGGATATCGCTATGATTCACTTCAAACGATATGACCTGAACCTCAGCCATGAGAGGGTTGCAGTAACAATTCTTCGAAAGTTACGTCACTGGCGCCTTCATACTTCGGCTTCAGACTTCTGACCTATAAAACTCGAGAAATAAGACGTGACTATCTACACATTGAATTGGAAACTCGATTTGTCGCAGGTCATACCATTTCACGTCTATTTTTTGAGCGATTAGTACTCTTCGTTTGACACTGATCGATTTGATCGATGAAATCGATTTATTCTCTTGCATTTCCGTTCATCAGAGAAAAAAACATGACGTTTTGCCTAAAACCACAAAGGGATGACGTCGAATGTGATCTCGAATCGACGATAGGATTTTCTACCAGAATAATTTTCGAGTGTCACACTTTCGTCACTCGATTCTCAAGTTTCAGCAAAATCCATCAACTCACTATCAAGCTATACTCCAACTTTTAATTACATCGTGATTGGTCTCGACTCGAGATAAGCCTAGGCCGTCCAGCCTCCAGCACAAACTACTTTGTGGTCCAGGGCAGAGAGCTGGAACATCGAGAGCTCAGCTTTGGTAAATAGAGGGAAAACGGAGGCAAACAGAGGCCTTCGGTTTTCGCCTAGGGTTCGGCGGATGGGCGTTGATTGAGGAGCGATTGGACAGGAAGTAGATACCACTTCGGAGTGTCTTTCCCTTCCCTTTACTCTCGTGGGACGAAGAAGATCAGTCCGAGGAGGAAGAGGATAGAACGAAGGAACAGTCAGAATTTTTTCTTTTTCTGTATCTTTTCCGTTTTCTTTTTCCTCTCCTCGTCTTCGTGTCGGCGAACCCTTGATTCCGGGCGATAAATTTCGAGCGATTTATCGGGTTATAGACAAGCCAAGATTCTTCGAAATCTTATTAAACTAAAGTTTCCGTAGGTGGGTGTATGTATATATCAGGGTGAAAATTCCTCTCCCTCCAATACCTCGCATCACAAAAGCTTCTGGTTTCCATCACACAGCCGTGAAAGGATTGAACCGAACCTTGCGCCTTTGTGTAGGAAACAAATACACCTAGATCAGTTAGCGAATGTCTAGATCTAATGAAACGGATTCCACCGAGTCAACTCCAAGAAGAAAGAAGTCTAATGTTTCTTTGCGGCAGAGTCAATTTCGCACAAGGACTCTCTACGGTCTGGTCACCGGATAAATTTGCCGCCCCAGTTCTCCACCTATAGGTACACAAGGGCTGTTTCTAACGCGTCAAGCAGAAGGAAAATCGTCGAGAAAACGAGGATGAAAATCCGATCGGTTGACGTCGAGTATCCCTTTGGAATGCTTGATACCTTTCGCCAACACTGCATTGCACTTTCAAAGGGATTTACATCCGAGGACATAAAAACACGCAGAAAGGCGGATAAATAACAATAAAAGCTACATCCTGGAATCCAAAGCGTCTATTTTGGCCCCAGACCCCGTCACCCTGAACGAAAAGATCGAAGGTGAAGTACGATCGGAAATTGGAGATACGAGCTTATCCAGATCAAAAGTATAAGAAGATAGCAGTCGCCGTGAGTTTGTTCGATGGTATTTTCGCGGATTTGACAGCGGGATTATCATCGAATTTCCGAGACCTTTTCAACCCCGATTATTCCTCATACCGTTGACTCTGCTATAATCGGTTAAGCAATCCAACGTCAACGCAATTTGGGGAACAAGTAAGTCAAGTAAGGAGAGCGGTACGTGAAGACGGATCAAGATAATTTCCAACAATCTTTAAGCCTAGACTATACAACGCGGATATATGCTTAACAAGCCCAAGAACTTTGATGAGGGATAAGTATTCGTCTAATTATTAATTTCCTTATCTAAAATTAGACAGCTCGTGTGTACGAAGGGTCTATTCATACATCTACCACAAAGTTCTATTTAAGATTGTATATAGAGGTTCAGGGGCGAAGTGCAAAGTCGTAATATCGACGGTGAACATTGCAATTTGTTGCAACGAAAAAAGAAGAAGAAAAAAACGCGGTGAAAAGACTTTAGAAACTTGACCACCTCGTCCTGACCTTAGGAAGCGACTATTCCTGTAACTCTGAACACTGGACACTAACAGGAGCCATTCGGTTGACCATTTCGGTCACGGACTTATTGTTATGGGTTATGGATATTGGAGGTAATTCGAAGTATGATATTTGAAATATGTACAAGGGAATAGATAGTCTCGCCGAGACGGCGACTGCAATTGAAGTTTGTCAACGTTCGGTGGTTAGATGGGATGTGGCCAGAGCCCTTGCCATCGTCCAGAATCGTTTACGCGTGTACCGCCATTTCCGTAGCGATCGAAACTGAGATAAAAAGATTTTAGATCAAGCCAAACGACTCACCGCTCCTGGCTTCGATCCCAAAATCGTAAAAACCAGACTCCATAATTTTTCTCGCTTTAGAGCAGAGAACTTCATCTCTGAACTCGACTCTTTACGACACGGTAACCGAGGAACTTCTCCATGGTCTACCGATATTATATATTCAACAGTATGTACAAGGTCCTTGAAGAAATCTACCGCAAAGATTATCTCGATTGCACAAAAAGAGGATATACCTTCGTTAGTACACCCCATAACTAACCCAACTCTCCCCTCCGGGAAAACAGTTTTAATAAATAAAATAGGGTGAAAAATTTTTCCGGAAGAACAGCAGAACCCCGAGAAGCCGAGGCTTAGTGAATACAGGGAGGAAAAAAAAGCACATTCTTCTCAATAACGTGAGAATATATGTATCTATTATTTCCACCTGCATTTCCCTTCATTAACGGCTTCATTATTCTCCCCGATGATTTTTTCCGCCTTCAGGGATATTGAGATCATTTTTTTCAGCTAGAAGGCGAAGGGTTGTCAAGCCAAACGGCTGCACATATGAACCAGCGACGAATCCCTTCGGCGTTTTGAATCTTTTATATCTGTTCTTACAGTCCAGACAAAAGAAAGTAAATTACAAAGCTGAGCTTGTTTCACTAAAGAAATTCTAGTATTTAGAGTCCTTGAGGAAAACGAGAAGGAAGACAGGCCACTGGCCTGCGTCGAGGAGGCCATAATGCAGATTCAGTACTTCTCCCTTCTCCGTCTTCTCGTACCCCAGCTCTAGCTAACGCGATGCATCCCCCGGGATCTGAACCCGCAACGATTATTCATCTTCCTTGAAAAGGCGAGGGAAGAACACGAGGAGAATCAGAGGATGAGAGAACGTGTATTTTGTCACATTGATGTGGACCTTGTTCACGTCGGGAATACGTCTCAATTAATCTGCCCAGTTCCCAGCTTCCTGTCCGCTCAGTTTTTTGCAATGTACGTCTATAATTATCGTTTACTTTTCTCACGGAATTTCATAAAAGGTGTTAGTTTCTCAGAAATTTTTTTCAATAATTCTATGATATTATAACCTGCGTGTTTCTCTGAATATGGTTTTTAAATCATGCATCACGACATACCATATGCAACCACGTCGAGCGTATATATCTCGGCGCGTAAACGAGTCGGCGAAGTTGTTTTCTCCGGAGGAAAAAATTCGCAGTACCGAATATTAGATTCCTTTTCATTCCACGTTGTGTGTATGTAGCTAATTTTTTTTCTCCTTTCTTTTTTCGGTTTTCTACGGAAAATTATTTTCATTCCCGCAGACACAGCGAGAGCTTTAATAACTTTGTATTTACGTAGCATACCACCCGTCCCCTTTATCCAAGGTTTATTAGTGGTTTATTCAGCGGATTCTAACTGGTCGAGAAAACCTCTTTTCCCGGATCGTTATCCCCGGTTAAAAGCCACCAACGTGAGCCAGCAACTCCACGGCCTGGGTTGTCCGACTCCGACGCCGAGTAAGAAGTCGCCACCGAGGCTAGACCCAACTTTTAACCCTTCTCTACGTTCGGGAAGAAAGATGCACCGCGGTAACGAGGAAAATAAAAACCTCTTTAATTCACCGAGGAGATGCATGGAAGAACATGTTCTCATATCCCCATCCCAGCGACGTAATTAAACCCATTACTCTTCTCCGAGACGCGTGTGGTCTTCGATTTTCAACAACTGGCAATATAAACGTCGAAATTTTTATTGCCTGCTATGTTGTAATGCAATTATCTCAAATTTCCGATAGTTTCTACGGGTACCCGATGGTTATTTTTTTTTCTTTTCTTTTTTTTGTACAAAATACGAAAGAAAGTTTCTCAATTCTTCAATTTACGAAGACTGCAGCAGCTGAGTCCATGAGATAACGAGAATGGGAAGTGAAAATAATAAAGAAAAACGGAATCCGCCTTATTTCCTTCGTTTCCATTTGTTCTATCCCGTAATTAAGTCTGGGTCGTTATTCGTGGGGAGATTCACGGCTGTATGGGTAGGTGGTAGCAATTTTATCTGGCCAACCCTCGTAAATATCACTGGGACTTGAAATTGGACGATCTCCCGTTTGAACGGGACAGTTATGCAAGCAACACGCTTATACGCGCTCGCCTAGATTTAGAGGAGAATATACATACCGGTACCTCCTACGTGTGATCTTTCTATGTACTTACTATGTAGGGTAAGATAGGAGCTGTCGGATATCACAGGGGGGAACGAAATGAATTGAGAGACGGTAGAGATATTTCGAGCCAGCCGCCAAACGGAGCTTGCTTGATTTATACCCGGGCGAAATTGCAAAGAAACTTGTTGCTATAAAACACTTTTAATGAAAAGAAAAACATCAAAAAGAATAGCGAATATTCGATCAACTTCTCCACCCCTTACAATTAAGGGATGAAACGATAAGCGCCGAAACTTACCTACGGGAACTTTGAGAGTCTGAAGATCCGAGCCAGGATAAAAGCACAAAGAAACTGATGCTGCAGTTATACGATTTTACGTATTTTTAGAAGAAAAGGGGGTGGAAAAACTCGCCCCGTAAACTTTCCGAAGGTGGTATATAGATACATATCTACACGTGTGACCGGAAAAATGAATTTTTGTTCGTGCAACCTGTGCGGGTTACTATTTCATGTTAAGAAATTCTCCTCTCTAGGTACGTGGTTCTAGAAGTTTGCCACGTGCTCCTAGCTGCTTCTTCAAGTATTCAGTTTCAAGTTTCATGTTTTAGCTAGAGCTTGGGGACAGGAAACTACCGTAAGTGGATTTTGCCGTATTTTGAAACGTGCGGAGAGCCCGGGAAATGCGCATTAATGCGGTACATATATCCGAGTCTCTCAATCGTTTGCGCTGGATTTCCTCGCAGCTGTTTTCTCCACATTTTCTAAATCTATGAAACGAATCACGCCAGTTATTTTTCAAAATTTAATTTCTCAAGAAATTCATATCCCCGGACTTTCAAATTTCAACCTTATTCTCCATTATTCGTTTACCTTTTTCTTGACAAAATTAAGCGCGAGACGATCAGGTCTGATTAATTAGAATCAAAACCCTAAATCGTGATCATATTCGACTGTAATTATCATCGTCGTTGAATGAGCAAGATTTAGATTAAACCGCACGAAGCGTACGCTAAATGTCAAGTAGGCACGTTGCACAGTGCGGAGTGTAGTGCATAAAGTCGAGTATACTCTGTACGTTTAAAGCGGAGTAGGTACGTACGTACGTATTTGATGTAAAAGCAAAAAGCTTTGGAGTGGAAATCTCTACAAATATAAAAAGATAATTTTGTTTTAAATTACTTTTTACACCCACAAAGTTCCGCGAACCCGTAAAAAGTCATTCTTTAAAGCTGTAAAAATTTCCACTATACGTACGGCTACTATGAAAAAAGTACTGACATGAGTCTTCCCTCACACGGTGCGTATACTCATTCATAACCGAAAATAATTCCTCTACTTGTACCATAGTTGAATAGATTTAAAATAATTTATTCAGAACCGAAGTCCGCGTACACACGTGTGATATTCCCGTTTCGCTTCTAAAATTCGCGCAAACAAACTGAAAGCGGAATCCTAGATTGAGAAGGAAGCATACATCTAACGAGTAATAATATACCGTGATAATATTTTGAAATTGTGAATTTTAATCGAGAAGATTTTCGAATCTAAAGCGAAGTTCTTATCCCCGAGTTAATCTCGTAGAATAATATCCGGGTGGATATATAACAGACACGTTATTTCCGGGCTCGTGTAACGAAAAGTGTCGATATTTGGTGAGAACGGTGAAGGAGGTAACGAACAAAAAAATGAAAAAAAAAATTAACTACATACATGGTATGATTGATTTTCATAAAAACATAAACGAACACCAAATTATCTGACGAAATGAAAAAAGTGGGGAAAAAGCGAACGGGAATATAAAAGGTGAGACGCTCTTTCGACGGATGTGTACATACGTATATATGCATATAAGTGTGTGAAAATCTAACAACCATAGCAACAAGTTCGTGACAGTTTTTGCAGTGAAACGTGTCAACGGCAACCGCAAACTGCGCATAGTTATAGTCCGTTGTTCATTGTTTGCGGAATAGATCGAGGACGCGGTCAACAGAGGGTGTCGAGTGTGGTCGCAATGCTATTACGAATCATTACATAAACGTAATTCCGTCGGGGGTCTGTGAAATTGGATCGAGAATTTCGACTGATTGTAATATATATCGTGTATGAATTTATTACACAGCTCGTGAGTTTATCCTTACGTCAAATTCACCCAGCTGTGTAATTAAAGTTAGTCTGGAACGATTCGAATCCGTTGCAAAAATTTCACCTGATCGATTATAATGAGCAAATTTTCACGGTAACTTGAGAAAAAATTTCCCATTCGGTGGAAAAAGGTCGAAGGAAATGAACGAAATAGTTGGAAACGAAAAATAATTGGAAACCCCTATGACGCCTCGGTTATGAGCGATTAATTTCATATTACTCTTCCGCGCCGGACTCGGTAACAGGTTCGCAAATATGTATTTTGGTAGAATTTAAAACGAGCTTTATTGGTGCGATTTGTAAAGCTGCAAAAGAAGAAAAAGCGAGTAGTACAATGATATACGAAATTGCCGTCATCTGGGTACCGCGGTTGCATCACACCGCGCGATGTATGCAATATGCGAGTTATTTATACCGTGAGCGAAAAAGCGTAGTGCAGTTATCATCCGCTATCGTTAGCACAGGTCTGTTTGTTCTTAATTTGGCGTTTACGTATATATCTACCAGCGCCGGTAGAAAATTGTGTGATAATTCGCAGCACGTATATCATGAAGATTTTCCTAATTTTCCGCATTTTTTTTTCGCTTTTCTTCTTTTTCAATCCGAATCTTGGGAAGTGACGAAAAAAATATCAACGAAGTCCGAGCTAGGAAACGGCGTGTCGGAATGTGACGGGTAGAACGAACGGACGAGAGCCTTTCTCGTGAAATTTAATACTCGCGACAGAAAGGCGCGGAGAGTGGGTATATCTCAGGTTTTACAAACGCCTATTTTCAGGGTTAGTGAGGAGGAGAAGAAAAAAAAAATCGGAAATTTTATCAAAGGTGACAAGTGTAAACGGTGAAAATTTCGAGAGAAATTGGAAAAGAAAGAAGAAAAAAAAAAGCGTTTGAATATCGAGATGTTCGAGAACAGAGAAACTTAGGTAAAAAGACTCTCTCGAGGTTGTGAAATTATTTACCTAGAATAGATATTGCACATTTCTAATTTGTTTTTATAGACGAATACTGACGTTTTGGACTAAGATTAAAGACCCGAGGAAATGAAATGCGAACTTTCTCTCCCAAGGTAATCCAGATCCGCAGACGAATTCGTATGCAAGACATATATTTGTATCTAGAGCAAACCGAAAGAAATATCATCTATCCGGAAGTAGAATTATTCGGAGTAAATAAATCGCTTCATTATCATAAAAATACCTTTACAGTTTTTCATGAATAATCAAAATTCAATTATCACAAATGAATAATTCACTGTCTAACGGGTTCATATTCAAACAGATCATTTCCCTCGGTAGATATTCTTAATTTAGTATCAAGGCTCGAGGTTTGGGTTCCTTTTTTCAATTACTTGAAAAATAAAACAAAAAAAAGAATTTTTTTTTCGTTTTTTCACACAAAACGGTCTTATAAATATTCCACCTAATATATTGAACATACAAAACAAAAAAAATAGTCAAAACTGCGACATGATCAACGAGACTCGATTTTCTAAAGCTCTCAATTATCCGCTTCTCATATCCTAATTATCCATCCAAGAAACTGAACATTTTTTCTCTTATCCGATGAATGCATGCGATATCTTCGGACAAATGTCATTTTTATCAAGTTCCCATAGCTTCGATCCCTCGAAGGATTTAAACACAGAGACGTTCCCCCATCGTCTACGAATTTCACCCCATACGTAGATACATGCGTATACATATTTCCGGTAATAAGAATCTGTCGCATCGATGCGAATTAATTGCAATGTCCACCTGAGAGACAAGTTCATTGGCTCGTAACAAGTAAATATATAAATATACGCGGGCGTCGAACGACGAGACGACGATCCTGGCAAGGCTCGAGGCCAAGGATGCGAAGGTCCTTGCCCCAGAAGGGCAGCGCGCGCCTGCCTCAGAGCACAGAGGGTCGACGTCCGGGGTAACAAACCCAGCCCAGATGTAGGTAGGTGTGTAGTACATGCATACATACATTAAATTATACGAATGTCCGTGTAGAAGAGGTCGTGTTGACTGTGGAAACTCTTGCAGACTCATACGCAGACTCTTCCTCTATACAGAGCTTCCATATGGAACTCTGGTATGACCCGCCTGACTAAATTTTACCCTAAATTCTCGAGTATAGAGGGTCCAGGATGATCGTCGTGGGAGACGAAAACCCTCGGCTTTCAAAATGAAAAAAATAAAATAAAAATAAAAAAAAAACACAAAAACACTACCCTGTACGTATACTGGTGTTGAAACTGCTATTTGTGGTAAAGAGGAGACGAGAAATTTGTATTCTTTTTTTTTTCTTTGATTTTTTGACGTAATTATTTTTTTGCACCTTGTGTAGTTATACTGAGAAGTATATCACTGGATAGAAACGTAGGGAGGATAATTAGTTGTGATATGTATACCTTGGTTGTAACTCGATTAATCTGGGTTGATGGTCCAGAATAACAAAGGAAACAGGATCAGACCGAATGCGATGTAATTATGCAGAGGGCAGTCTGTCTGATTACGAGTTGATAAAAACTGTGTTTCGACTCAAATTAGTTGGAAGAAGAAATAAAGGGATAAAAAAAGAAATGGAGACATCGATTTCCTTAATTGCGAAAATCTTTTTGAGCAAATAATTCCAGACGAAAGAGTCTACCGTTGAGTGAGAGCAATTAAGAAAACCTTGTTCCAGCTCTGACCCCGTCCTCCTTTTTCACGTTATCGACGATTCTTCCGTTAATATCTTCCGCCAGCTAGCAAGTTTCTTATCCTTAAGCAATTGGTTTACTATACAGTGATATAAAAATGCTGCATCGGTGATTCCCGAGTTGGATAATAAACTTATGTATACTTATAGATACTCGATACAGTTTACACTGCACTCTATGAAACACCGTTTTGTGTTCTTCCAATAATATATACCTAGGTATATGTATGTATACATGCATATGTACGTTTATACGCTGCATCAGCAAAAGAAACTTTTACCTCGAACTATGGGAATAAAAATCGACACAATTTCAATAAAAGAGGAAATTGACGTACATCAGAAGTTTAACGTACCTCTACAGCTGCAGCACTGCTCTGTGTCTGCGACTGAAATTACATTGTCAAATTCAGGATAAGCCCAGCTTATACGTGTAGGATAAATTAAATACGTTGACTATAGCCGCGGAACAAGAGTTTGTATAAACTCGGAACTTTGCAGCGGTACTACGACATCAACGAGCGAACGATTTTCAATTTATCCATGCTGACGTAGCCGTACCTCTACAAGACCGGGACGTAATCTATAGAACTTTTTAGAATGAAAGACAAAGAAAATAGGATAGTTTGTTCTATTTTTTTTAAATCGTCAAAATTTTAGTCGTATATGTTAGGCTGTGGGACAACGCTTTCCTGAATTATACGAAATTTCGGATTTGTGGCCATACTCACGTGGGACGTGCGTAATTCTCATGCGTGAGTCGAAGTCAGAAAAAATAAAATAAAATTGAGATTCGAGTCGCGGAAGAAATTGAATCGAGTAGTACAGGTACGACTTCCGAAAATAGTCAGAACTCAGAACTTTACTTTTCTACGAGACGAATGATTGAATTTATTTCGAGGATTTCGATGTCCTCGGTGTTGCCACGGTTTTGGAAATAAAATAGAACCGAGGAATGAGATAGGTACACCTTTGAAAAGGGTTGCATAAAATTTCCAATTCTATACGGTTTACATTTTTGATCATTTCTTTATCTCCATTTTTTTTACCTCCTGTACGAATCTCCTCTAGGGCATCCCTAGAGTCTAAAACGTTCCGAGATACAGGTACGTGGGTAGAGTTTGAGGTAGTATCCGACGAAATAAAGCGACTTTATCAAATACGGGTTTTGCACTTTTTTCAAAGTATATCTCTTAGCTTCGTTCCGCTCCTTTATGCCGCATTTCACAATTCAGATGCACACACTCAAAAGACTTGATGATATTTGCTTAAGAATGGTTAACAAAGTTTCAAAAGCCTGGATTTCTGCTACACTGCACCCTATAAATACAACCCTCTTGATTCCGGATCTACCGTCATCTTCATCACCATTCTCAAACATCTAAATTTTTATCTTCTCCAAATGCAGCCTAGGATGTAGATAGAAGTCCATCAAATACCCATAAATAAACAAATCCGCTCATCTTTGGAAGTAAACTTCATACGATTCTTTGAAAACCTTCTAAATTCAGTGTTTCTCTCGACTGAACGTCAGACGTCCCCTCAAGGTTCACTCTCGCGTTCGAACGGTCATTCGTCTGTCCATTCACTGCCCACGCATGCATGATAAGAAATGTTTCCACATCTCGCATACATATGTATATTAGGAAGTTTTATTTTACCCAAAGAAGGACCCCGTGAGCCTATATGTAAAAAAAAATCTCTTCTGCTTGGTGCTCTTCGACGCAGAGTTTGCTACTCGACTTGCTATCGAAGCAAGGGGCAAGTTACTGTGCGGAAAGGAATCGAAATTCGATCGGTGAAAATCGCTAACATTATTTTCTTACAATTTTTTCATCTCATAGAATCTTGACGTGAATCTTGCTGAGTTATAATTGTGCGGAAAATTTGGGAGAATACTTTGGGATATGCCTCTCAGACGTTAGATCTGATTTCGTCCTTGTTTTAGCTATCCGCAAGAATCCGTGCGGAATTAATGGTCCGCTGTTAATTACGTTGAGGGGGTAATACAGGGGGTAAGTATAAGACTTGGAAAGCGTTGGTCGTTTGCTTATAAAGCCCTCGAATATCCGTGTGCTGCAGCTTTCCCGAAAGTCCTGGATGTAGATTGTAGACGTTAATCCGATCAACTTTCTTGCTGGTTAGGGCTTATACTCTTCGCTTGCTTAGCGGCTTCCCTTGAGGTTATAGTTATACGGTAATACCGTAATAACAAAATCGCACGTTTAAGGTAGGCAGAGACGAGATATGAGAGATATCTAGGGAAAATCCGTATAGCTGTAGACTGAGCAAAGAAACGGTAAATTTTTGCTGACTCTTGGATTTCGTATGAGGTGGTTTCCCTACCTACCCTTAAAAAAGTATTCGTTTCACCCGCGTCTCTACGTGATCATGAATTTACTTTTTACACTAGGATATAAATCCTCTCTCGCCGTGCTGCAGCCAACCATCCAACCATCCGACCATCCGACCGTGGAGAGAAAAGTCGTTTAGGTGAGGCTGGAAAAATTCGCGAAATTCTTTCAAGGTGATTTGCAACTCTTTGCGATCCTATCTTCTTATTATTTCTCGCGGTATACGAAAGAATGAAGTATTACTAATAGAATGAGAAGACCTTAGCTACTTTACTAGAGCGTATGCATCGGTGAAGATAATCGTATCTTCTATAATACTTGGTCGGAAAAAAAAGGAAAGAAAAGAAAAAATGGCAAATACAGATAAAGTAGCTGCCTTAAGTACGCCTTAGTTTCGTCAACTCAATTAAGATATTTGTCAAAAAAGACAGACGGAGAGAGGGGATTAAACTCTTTGAAAAAAGATCAGATTTGAGACTCGCGAATCGCGAGGGCAAGGTATGATAAGAGATCGTCGACTACAGATTGCGAAAAATTGATTTAAAAGACTGTCCAAAATCGAGATATTTATTCATCGGGTATTGATTATCGCGTCATCGAGGATATAAATTAAAATAAATTAAAATAGAACTGCCATCGACTCGATAAGGACAGATATGACGTATAAGACTATTCGAATTCGCAGCGATGTAAATTTCTTCGTAACGAGGAATTTAGATTTTCGATCTCCTAGACTGACGATATACTTGCTGGAAGTTAACCAGCGGCTGTGATCTGTGTTTAGATACCGAGGTAGATATCAGATTATAAAAGACGTTCATATATGTGTAATTTTCACGTACATACAAAGATATACACGTATGTACCTACCTACTTGCGTAATAATAAGAGGACTTTTGTCAAGGTAGGAATTTGTTGACGCAGTTTTTCTTACACGCTGTGTAAATATGAATTTAGTCATAATTATCATTGCCGCACGTTTTACTGGTTATAAAACATATTTTCAATTCAAACTTTACCTCGCTATGTGTTACCTACTACAAACACTGCAGCCACGTCAAACCTGAATTACGAATCGGTGATATTTCTAACGGGTTAATTAAAACACAAGAGAATATACGTTTCAATTAATTATCCGAGAATTCCATACCCGCTATTGTCATTGAAGTCTCTATTTAAACCACGAACTAGAAAGTACTCAAATAAATTAGTTTCTGATTAGCAAAAACTTCGATTCTGATATGACGGTATCAAAGACTCTGCTGCAGCGAAAAAGGCGAGAGCAAATTCTACAAGGCAAATTTTTTCTTTTTCTTGTTCATTATATCGTATGTCGTACTACACGAGAATTTTCGGAGTTTGTTAAGAGCACAGTACTGTGAACGTATATGCGACAGATTCATCATCACGTAAGATTTGACGAGGGGTATATTAATGTAGACCCGTTCGCGAGCTACAATAAAAAGAATTTCAATGACAATAATTATCATGACACGTTAGAATGACACGTAGTAGATTATGTCAAAGCTACAGTGTCGAGAATGTACTGGAATTAATTTACTTTCTTTTGTACGACTGGATTTCATTCATACGGCAGGTATAACGTTCGCCATTCAAGTGCTAGACACTTCTATATGTATACCTATAAGTACTTAGGAATAACTGACAGATCGTCTTCCTTACATTTCCTACGAATTTATAATACACGTATTATACCTATACAGATACGTATTTATGGAAGTGGTTGAATCCAAGCTCTGAGGGATCCGTTTATTAAGATCCTAAATCGAAGAGCCGTTTTTTGAGGATTCACTGTTTGCGGAGAAAACGAGGGCACTTTTCTCGCCCGGTAAAATTGATTGCGAAGAAATCTCTCTCTCTGGAGGGGTCTTTTTCATCGGGAAAAATAAAAACGTGTGCAAAAACGAACGAAGCTGGGGTGAGGGTTCGCTAAGCAATCGTCATTTTCACTTGAATTAAGTTCGTCCTCGTTTTGGAGCAAGCAAACCGAACAAAAAAAAACAGAACAGACAAAAAATGTAAAAAATAAAATAAAAATCATCCCTGTTCAAGTACAGGAGTCTAGCAAAATCGATTCTTTGTTAAATATACCGGTGAAGAAAAAAAGAAATTAGTGTCTGTATTGAAACAGATATCTACCGATTCAATTATGATCAATGCACTTCCCATTGCCATTGTTATCTGACATCCTGTGTTATTTTACTTATAATTGGATTCCGGTGTCTAGTCTGTCTAGTGTTCGTCAATTTCAATTATGGAAGCGATATATGATGGATGCACGATGGATTCGAGGGGTTTGGTTATAAGGAATAAATATATAAGAAAAGAGGCTGCGATAAAGTCGAAAAAAGTGTCTTTTATGAACAGTGAGAGTCGAGTTGAGGCGAACTCGTGTTTCTTTGTTATCACGGTGCGCCCACGCACTATACCTTCGCGAATCCACGTGCTTTGGCTAAAGCTGAGGCTGAAGCAGTAGCTTCGAAAGGTTCGAGCTTGAAACAGATGCCTTTTTTCCACCGGCGACGCGTTCCTTTGTTGCCTTTGTGTCTCTGCAGTCACCATGGCAGTCGCATTAGCGACCCTTTCGTAACTCGCCGAACCTAGCTTAGCGAGAGAAGGAGAGAGATGGATAGAGAGAAGAGAGAGGAGAGAAGAAGAGAGAAGAGAGACTCGAACCAACCTACAATACCGTTCATCCCCGTTTCCAGCTTCCCTATAGATCCACCCCTAAAACCTGCAGAAATAAGATGACGCTTTCTAGCATGACCGGAGGCTATATCTCCCAGAATACTTTCGCGGAAAATCGATCGATAGTTTTTACAAATTTGAAGAAATTTTAGAAAAACCTCAATGCTGGACTGCCCCCTTGGTATTCTACAAAATTTCACATGATTTATTCATCTTTTATCCCAATCATAGTGTCAATGAATAATTGCACATGGTTTCCACACGTTTTTAGTTTTCGAATTTTCTGGCTTTTCTAGATTCTTAAGATATGTACTTTATCCAAAAAAATTTATCGTCTTTCATTTGAAACGTGCGACAAAAACTCCACGGCCCAAATTAAATCGCTTTCAATTATTAGAAAATGATAGCTTAAAAAATATATCCTGCTCTTGAATTTGAACAAACTACCGCATCGGTATCCACTCCAGCTTGAATCATTTTTTCAATGATATCTGTACCTCGTACTAAATTCCAGGTTTCTAATAAAATTCCCTGACTTTTTCCTGTTTCCCAGGTGAATAACAATCATATGTAATCCCATACCTATCTACGTCATATTTCTGATCCAATTAATAATTTTTTATACCTTCATAAAAGACCTGTAAATTTTTGTATATTTCGAGTAAGAAATGTGTATTTCAAAGAAGAGAGGAGTCGTGCGGTTAATAAATTGGGATAGGAAATATAATATATGAATACCTAATCCACGCGAGATATACCCAAGGAATCCGTTTTCTATATGAGAATATTTCTCCAGCTCATTCACCTGGCGAACTATTCACTAGTGTCCCTCCCTGTCCAGGTGGGATACCGTTGTCCGACGACTACGACGACGACTACGACTACGAAGAGGTGGACGAGGAACGACAACCTGCGTGCGGTAACTACGGTAAACATCGACCTGAATACATTAGACGTGTTCGATGAAACGAGCTAAAGCCACACACGCGCACGTGTATGTTATTCTGGCTTTGATGGCGAAGACCCTGTTTTTCCTTGTGCAATAAAACGGTTCAACAATATTTCCATTTGCTTATTCATTTATTCATTTTCTTCATTTATTTATTCGACGAAGATTGAAATATTTCATTCAAGAGCCATGGAATCGATTTAAGATCTTAAGATCCTCGTCATCTTCAAAGCGCCGGACTTTTCGACTGACCAACGAACCCGATTCGAAATTTATTCCAGATATACTTCGAGTAAAAGTTTCTTTAAACCACGATTCAAAGAATAAAGAAAAATTGAACTTCTATGCAGAAATTTGAAAGCGAAATATTACGCTTTGGTCATACGCGATGGACGTTTGTCATTCTAGCTAAACTAGGTAGTATGTTTATTTCCAATATGAACAAACAAATTTAGCGATGAGTCTGTGAGAGAAGCGTCTGACATTGACAACTAGTAACTGTCACGTAACGTGCCGGCACATATCTATGTATAAATATTGGCGATGTGTAATAAAGTAGATATCGTATATAAAATACCTGAACAAACTGCACACTGCATGTGGCAAGAATTCTTATCTATTTACTTATGTATATTGGATACACTTAGTTCAATAGAAATATGAATTAAACGAAGGTGATACACGCGTGTATACCTGCGACGAGCTATATCTATATACGATAAAGTTGATTGCTCTAGGTATAAAGTAAATAGTCCGTGTATAGTTAGCCATGATAATTATACACATGGATATCGATGAGGGAATGAATTGGCCAACGATTATCGATAGTCGGAGTATCTAGTGAAACCTGGGATTAAAATTCTCTGAGAATTGTAGGTTTTCCAGATTTTTTTTGAAGTATCATCGAGACAAAGAAATTCTCCTTTTTTTTTCGTATAGAATCGTTTTTCATGGTTCATTTTCTGTGCTGGGATTTCGAGAATGAATTCGAAGTCAAATGAATGTGGCAGAGACCGGTTAAATATTGAAGATTGCAGAAATTCGTAGGAGATAAAAATAAAAAAATTACTTTTGGTTGATAAGAGAGAAAATTCAAAATATGAGGATTTTGTATTTGCAAATCTTGAGATAAAATAATTTCGAGTGAAAAAGAAATACGTTCAGTTTCTCTGAACCCAGAGCTTTGAAAATTCCTATTTTGGAGACTATTAAACTTTATACACTCCGTTAACGGGGCTACTTTGATCACGAGGCTTCTTTCACCGTTCTGAAAGCGTCTAAGCACTCTAAACTAAGGAAAGGTGTGTGTATACCTATATCACAGGTAGTTGATACAAGAAAACTGCATGAACGGCACAGTTTCTGTTTTATGCAGTATATGTATATAAGTACCTAATCCCACGGGTAATAGGTACGAGATGAGCGCGGAAATACTGCCTCAACTACGATAAACGTCGAACGTTAAGCTACACCAAATAGTCCGGCATTCTCTTCCTTGGACCAAAAACGTGATAATAAAAAATCAAAAAACAAAACAAAAAGACGATGTATGAATGTAAAAAAGAATAGTAAGAAATGTGCCGTAACAACGACCTTGCCGGATTCATATCTAGCACGCCGCGTTCCTGATTTCCCCAACTAGCCACGACGCCGCATTCTGAATGAAATTTAATTATTATTTCTCTTTATACATAGGCGTTATGGTATTTCTCTGTTGCCCAGAGGCATACTACGACTCTAGGTATTTAATATCTGTTTTTTCTTCTTTCTTTTACTTATCGAATTTTTTTTCTTTTTTTATAACCTTGGAAGCAATACTGTAAAGATTTGCAATATTTTACGTAAGATATTTGAACGGGTACGGAGACTTGTACAAAAAATTTCTAACGTTTCAAAATAACCTCGAGATTCTAATGAAATTATACAATAATAAAAACAAAACAATTTGTCAATAATTAATTACGAATAATAAATTTTTTGCCAATTTTCGTCCGTAGATAAATTAACCGGATTTTAATTATAGACGATGGTGCAGTGGCAGGTATTTTTATATCGAGTCTATCACTCCTCGCGTTGATTGTCAACGAATTATATTCTCATCCAATTACAAGATTATTGACAATTATTCACCGAGTTAATTGCGGGGATGGAGTAGTTCTCGTTAGTCAATGTGAACAGCTGATTTGTCGAGGTCAACTAACGCGATTAAAGAAAAATAGATTAGCTATTTTTATCGCTTCCACATGTATATGAGTGTATTATACAGCTACACCGCACACGTGTATATGATCGAAGTATGCTCAATACAAACCAGCGAATATGTAATAGCACGAGATTAGTCAAGGATAAGAAATAAGCCCGAATCACGTGCTGGAGAATATTACTTAAGCTAATTTTTCGGGAGTCGTGGGTTAAAACGACTTCGTTAAACGATAAAGCGAAGGATAAATTGATTCGATGAAATAGGGAAAAGCTCGAAACGTTTATAAAATTGAATTTATAAAATTTGTCCGCGCAAATATACTTCGAAGTACTGCCAGCTGCAGGTTAATACTCCGCGGCCTTGTTCACTCCATTTTTCCTCTTTAGATTTTTAACTCTAATTTTTTATTTCTTCTTTTTTCTTTTTCTTCTTCTCTCGTCTTTCTACTTTTCGTATGAATATATACCCCGGAGCAAACTGTAACGAACGTTTCACGTAGGCATATATCGCGCCTTTTACTTCCTTTGTAAACTCCAGTCTCGGGACCTTTTTCACGCCAATCTTTTATTCCAATTTCCATTTACTGCACTCAAGGACGAGGCGTGGATCTACGTATGCAGAAAATGGTACCTAGGGTACCTATATCACGTACTTCGAAGACATATACATAATGTATAAATTGACTCGATTAAAAAAAAATAATAAAAAATAAAAAACCAATAACGATATACGGTAATGACTTCGTAGGTTTACAGCGTTCGAAAGAAAAATGATAAACGCGATGATGTGCAAAAGAATGTTATACTAAAAGACAAGAAAATTTATAACAAAAGGAGAAGACAAAGGTTTGCCCATACGACCCCGCATCTCCCTAGGTGTGCAAATATGTGACACGGAGTCTGGAGTTTCCCATGATTGCATTTCCCGAGATGCTCGCTCTCGGCCCCCTGAGGGTGTGAATCTAGTTTACGTTTACGTTCTTAAGGTGCGGTTGGTGCTTGAGTTCTTACGAATCGAGAATTGCGTCTTGGTGTCAGCGCGAGCGTAGGTATATGAGTATATGATGATATGATATGAAAGTAGGTTTACACCGCTGGATTTCGCGGTTGTATATATTATCTGACAGTAAATCTCAGCGAATGATTACCTCGGAGTAATTTTTCATGATTTTTTTTTCTTTTCGGTTTTTATCTTATCTTCAACGTGATTTTTCTTTTCTTCTTTTTTCTCTATTTTTTTTTTTTTTTTTTTTCATTCACGACCAGCCTGCACATTCCATAGAGATTACGTACCCACTCTTTTATGTAGATAGGTATACTATACTCACGAGTATTTTATAAAGACTGAGAAGGCAGCAGCAGCAGCAGCAAGAGCCATTCAGTCACGGATTACGTAAGATGAGAATAAAAATAGGAAGAAAAAAAACCTGTTTCATCTCTTGATTGTACGATTTAATTTATTATTGATTTTTTTTTTTCTCACCACTTTGAATCACGTAATTAGATCCATAACTTCGTATCAACGTAAGCATTACGTTTCACAATCGAATGTAAGACAAATCGTAAATTTCACATAAATTTCTATCCAATTATTACAGTACGTAAAAATCTAAGCCTAAATTTCCTTTACCGAAAATTCGTGGGACCAACAGTTTCCGAGCTACGGAAGATCTTAGTTGACCAATCGCCGAACGTACAGGTCACAGGGCACCGCTCAACTTCCGCTCATAGCCAGCCCTGACGGTGTCGCTTATACGTGCTGCGATTGGTCGACTAGGATCTCCCGTAACTCGGAAACTATTCGTTCCACGAATTTTTGTTAAAGGAAATTTAGTCTTAGAATTCAGCAAGGAATTTATCCTCGAAATATGGCACGCTAAATCCGAATCACCTTCTATACCTATACGAAGCTGAAACTAGGAACGGTTCTGACAGCACCTATAACGAATTCACGCCGCTTATCTGGAAGGAACAAATGCCGGGGATAGCAGCACACGTAGATGACAGATCAATACTATAATACAAAGGTTTTAGCATATATATATATGTGTTTCGCGCATATACAGATTCACGCGTGTACATGGGGGAGACTAGGGCAAGGTGGTCAGTCTCGGCTGAAACTTGCGGAAGAAAAAAAATTACAAAAAATTCTTCCATAATCATTTCTTTGTTTGTTTTCGAATATTTTTTGTCGAAAAATTTTGCAACTTTCAGCTGAGGTTTCCCACTCTGCCCTCAGTCTCCCCTACGCGAATTTCCTGCGTTCGTAAAACGACACCCTCGTGCAGTGCGATGTTAGCTTTAATTGAATAAAAAGCAAAAAAAAAAAGTGACAACAATTTTTCAACTGAAAATATAAATGAAAAAAAAATCTTGTATCTAATTATACACTCGCCTCATTATGTCAGCCGTTGATACCGTATAGACCGTGACCACGATGATACGACGCGTATGATAACGAACGAAGAGAAAAAAAAATGAAGGCGAATTTCGGACAATCTTTTTTTCTCGAAATAATAATGATATATTAGGCGTAAGTATCGTGGGTCAAGGCCGGTCAGTTGTGTCTAAAAAGATGGATCGATTTGACCGTACATCGTATACAAGAGAGGGTGAATCAAGATTCTAGTATAATTTATGGGGAATATATTGGTAGGTACTTGTCTATAATATTATTAATCTAAAGATAGTAGGTACCTAGATAGGTACTATTCGCTCGGTTCAATTTGCGGAGATCAATTTGTTACGGTAGTTTGAAGCTGGGGGGGTGCGGGATCGCGGTCAGTCCACTATAGCCACCTTGGACAGATAAGCATCACCATCCACTTGCCGTCACGAAACTTGAAGACCCATAGGAGGGTTACGAAGTCGGCACACGCCATCGCGGCATGTTTATTAATGCCTCTCGTTTTTCTCTCTTGTTCCGTTGTATTAGTATTCGTGTGTTTTTTCGACCATACGTATAGGCGTGGAATGTAGATGGATATTGGTATGATCTTGAGATTTAGCGAAAAGCCATTATTTAAAAAGGCACTTAAATTGCTCTAGACCGAGAGTCAAATGAATTACCATAAATATGAGAACGTCACGTCTCACGAGGAAAAATGAGATCCTAGTGATCCGTATCTTTAAACTAACCCAGGGACCCCACCGCACACGCATAGGAACTAAAACCTCGGAGAGACGGTGCTCTGGGTTTCTGACAAATTACCAAATCTGTTACTATCGTCTGTCAGTATATCGAACTGAGAATTATACAGAAAAAAAAGAAAGAAAAATTTGTGTATCCGTTTCTCTGATTCAAGTAATTTCTTTTTCCTCTTCTTTTTCAAGGAGGGCTTCTTCCGGGTTATTTTTTTAACCTTTCAGCCTCGCGGATGATCATGGGTAAAGCATAATTGTAGTTAAGTACTTTTAGTCTCTTTCGTGACTATCCGTCACGCAATTGTGGACAGTATTGTGCTGCAGTGACAGCTGCCGTTATTATATTGTCTTGGTTTGTTTCCTTGTCAATTGACATCGGTGGAGTAACGGTATTTTTCCACTCTAACAAGGCGCGTTACGCTTAATTACCGTCGATGTATCAAATAGACGCGTTTATTCGAGTGCTCGTTAAATATCATCAATTTAAACTACCTGCTTTGTTATTTGATTGAAAACCAAATTTCTAATTCCAAAAAAATAAGAAATAAGACTAAATGACCGATAATTTTATCATATTTTCAATGAAAATGTGACAGTTTCTTCTTTCTTTATAACTGGTTGCAGGTGAAGTAGATATCTGGTAAGATCGCGAGTAGAAGACGTGAGATTTATTAATAGCACGAGAATGAATACCTGATCGATTGAACACCTAGATTTGAATGAAAAGAGTTGAGAACCGCGATGGCGACCGCATTTAATCCAGATTGTAAATTTCATTGAAGGCAGAAAAGCCGGGAAGGTCAAGTATACATATGTAATTTCTACGGCTTGAAAAATCGGTTAACCCCGTCGCCATTTTTGAATACATATATCGTATTCCGCGGTAATAATGTAGAGAGAAAAAAAAATCATTTGCTTAGGATCGTTAAACTGCAGTATAAAAGACTGCAGCAGTTAGTTAGATCGCGGGAATAGCGCGGATTCTCGACGGATAATTACGACCTATCAGTATTTCCACTCTCGAAGACATCGCGAAGCCATTAGCACCGCACGTCCGAATCCCATTGGCGAAGTGCAACGCTTGCTTTTGCACAACGTGGGGCCAGGTTGAAGTCCCGAACGGTAAAAATTCCCGAATTTATTTGAGACTATTTCGAATTTTCGAAAACGTTGAAAGTTTGAAACATTAAAATTCCAAAATGTAGGAATGCAGATAGTTCAAAACACCGAAAGGTCCAGACCCCCGAAATCCTAATAATCCGAAAATCTCGCTCTATTTATCAAAATGTGAAGACAAATAATAGTTCATTCTAATCGAGACCCTCTTTACGGAAACCCATTTTATCTACTTTAATCGATAACTCCGATGTCATAAGTAATTGATGGGATTTTGAAACTTTTTTTCCAAAAAGTACATTTCCAGACGATTAATTTGACCACTTATTGGTTTCGATACGATCGATACAGCCCGAATTATCGAACACTGAATGAATACATGCACGAATTTCAGGTTTCGGAGGCTTAGCCTTTCGATCCCTGCTCATTGAAGATGCTAAATGTGCATTCTCTCTCTAACGATCGCAATATCTGCAGTTACGGAATCACGATTTTCAGTTTTTCATTGATTCAAAGGTTTTCGGGTAAATGTCAACGCGTATGTAATTTGTAATTTAAGAATGGAAGAACGAAAGAATGTTAATTTATATATCAATAGTCCGTTATGCCGCAAATAGATAAACGAGGCTGCTTTTTCACATGAAATTTTCGTACAAAAAAGGAAAAAAAATTCATCAATTTTCAGCTATAGTCCCCACTTTGTCCCTGTTTTCCCTATAGAGTTGCGTGTATGCTGTACGTATGCCTAGCTATACACCGTATAATCTCTGGTGCTTAGGTTCGTTGCAAGAGCCCTTGCACAATCGTATTTCCACGAAAGGCTCAATAATATATTTACATAGCATAAAGGTAGTACATACGTATATTTGCATAAAGTTTATTGCCACTAAACACGATGAGAAAAGTAGAAGTGCCTAGGGACCTAGGTATACCACCTACATAATATAATAAGCTACATACTCCGATTTCAAAGTTTGCAGCGAGTCTTAATTTTTCTTTCTTCCTTTTTTCTCGATAGACGGTATTCTGTTTCAATTATTTTCTACGGCGAAAAATTGTCTTTTTTGAATACTAAAGTAAATTTAATTAAAGGAATAATTATTCAATTCGCACGATGTATGCGCGATTTTAATTGGATATAGAGATAATCGTTTCTCAATTAAACTCGTAAGTAAATATTGAGTGAAATTTAATAAAATCCGAGTAAAAGTTATGATATCCTGGGTAACTGTAGGTATAAGGGTATAATTTCCTGGGAAAACTTTTCTCTTTTGACCAAATGAAAAGGTAGGTATATCAAATGCCTAAACTCATCATCGTCGCCGCTCGTTATTTTCCCCAGCTGTTTGTACTGTCGGCCATCAAGGGGTTGAAACAACTTAGTTTGTCAAGATAATTAATCTCACCCAGGCACGAGATCACGAGGGTTTAGAACAAGAGAGGTCCTGCAGGGTCAAGGTCGCACCAAGCTCCAGTAATAAGGATTTCAGTTCACCGTTAACCACACAAAAAAATTCGTAAAAAATTAAAAAATTACCTCGTATCAATGAATTTTATAAAAATTCGAAACTCCAGGTCGAAATTTTACTTTTTCATGTCTTTTACTACAGTCAATTAAGATTTCTCTAGCCTCTTTGCTTTTTTCCTAAAAACTAAGCGAGTGAAGTAAACGACGACAGATGCTAATAATAACGTTAATAGAAGTGATAAGCTATACAGTCGGCGTTAGACACGAGATTATTGAAGCGGTTCTGTCCCAGCATCTCATCTTTCTTCTCACTCCGCATCTTGTATTCGTTTTCTCGTTTGTACGAGCTCGACTAGCGGCTGTGTCCTAAGGTGCCGTTACATCTGGCGTTCCTGAAGAACCTGTCGGAGAAGAGTGCCTCGGCTGTTTCAGTCTCTACGTAAGTTTATCGCTCTCGCCTTGTTAAGAACTCGAAAGTCGGCAAGATTTTTCATTTTTTTTATTCATTTTTATTGCTGTTGATTACCGATTTTGATTATTTTCATTTTTCGGTACATATATGAGCGAAATATGGTAAATAAAAGGTAGATCGATCTTCGTGCAAAGCTCGTTGCTGAGACGTAGATTATTCTCTCATATAAAAGCGTGCATCGCGAAATTGCAGTAACGTAACTCCTTGCCAATTTCACTCTTGATAAAATTGCGTCAGTATTAAAGGCGGGGGTAGTATAGGTACTGCATATACATATGCGAGAAATGTGATTTATAACGTATATAATAAAGAGAGGATAGGTTATACGTATACCGGTGAAAGGGAATACATACGATAATACGTTCTGGGTATACCTAAAGCGAGAACAACGCGAGGCAGACATTAAATGGCATAAAAGAACCCGTTGGGTGTTTTGTCGCAAACTGTTCCTTAATAAGGAAGCGGACTTGTGCCGTTCAAAAGGTCGCTTTTATGGGCCAAATACTTGAAACCATTTTTTTTTATTCCTTCTTTCTCTTTCTTATTCCTTTATTTTATACCACAAGTCCGTACAAGGAGCCAGATTTTAATGCCACTCGCCTTTACAACTATACCGTGACGAGATCCAGGCTGCTTCAGGTATAACGCCGAAGATTTCCCGAAAAAATGAATCTTTCTTTTTTTTCATTTCATTACCAAAAATTAGTTTCACCGTATAAAGGTACCTAAGAGTCAATAAAACTCGCAAATAGTTTCCCTCACTTGATTATAATTTTCGAAAGCACTATGCGCGATAATTCGAATATTATTCCGTATGAATTCATTCGCATAGATAGAATAAAGTGACGAAAAAATGACAAAAAGTGAGAAAATATGACTCAGTTCAACAGCTTTGTGAGATTGTAACGAGAGATTATGAACGCGGAGATTCGTCATTCGGTATAGTATAAGTACGTGTAGTATACACTTTGCGAAATGTTTTATTAAACAGGCGACAAGATTATGAAATATCAGTGAGAAATCATAATAAAAATTTGTCATATACGACACATGTCGATCAGTGCAGAGTACGATGACTAATTTTCTATATTAGCAATTTTTCGCTCGATCAATTAATCACGTTTCATTTTCAATGAATGCAAAATCTATGTGCAGTGACATTGAAAATCTGTAGGACAAAAAAATCTTCTCTTCAAGCTGAGATATTATATATTGTAAGAGTTTGGGATGATTTCTGTTCTGTTATACGACTACGAGGACGACGAATGTAACAGAGAACGGTAATTTAAAATCATGAGGAAAAGCGCAGAGTGTAGGTATAGGTAGTACCTAGGTACACCTGGAAATGGAACACAATGGTGCATTGTCTGCAGGACTGGCAACGGTTGGACTACGGATGTACATACCCGGCGTTGTCAATAGGTCTATTCGTCGCTCGATTCTGTTTAATTCTTGGCTATAGATATACCTCGACTTACCTAATGCTGGCCCGATGTACTATAAGGGAAAAGTGAGAATATGGTGTAGAGAAGAATGCTTTGTCCTAAATAATCAACGTAAAGGTTTTGAAGAAAATAAAAAATAATTAACAATTTTCAAGGTACATTTCTCTCCCCACATGGGGAAAAAGAAACAGAAGAAAAGTATTCCTGGAACGGTAATTAACTTTTCAAAGAAAATTCAATTTTTATATTCGTCGCAATTACTTTTTTCTTTCTAATTATCTTTAGCTATATAGGGAAAGACGGTCTGCAGGCAATTCCAAAACACTTCGTTAAATAAAAAATTAATATCTCGTTTCGGCGCTTGCGTGATACTTATGCTATACCTACACGCGGATATAACTATTAGTTGGGAAATATCGATCCCTTCGGTTTGGTATCTTATCGATATACTCGGATATACCTATATCCGATAGGGGGATTCGTCCACACTATGAAACGGATTGAAAATATATGTTTCCTGATTAATGACGTTACGAAAAATCGATGGATTATATTCGATTTTATTATTAGCTTATAATTTTATACTATACGAAATTTGAGAAGCTTACTTCATTTTTGCGGTAAGTATATTATACAGCATGTATGTATGGATGGATTTGTATGGAATGAAAGTGTTTGGCAAGCGAAATATAATTCCAAACGTCGAAGAATAACGATGATGATAATAATAAAAATAATCAATAATAATAACCGTGATATTTGACGACACTCATCTGCTGCTGACGATGAGAGATTTGAGAATCTTTCGAATGTATAATAAAACTGGTATAGAAAAGGAAACGAGGTCGATGCGTGTTGCAAAATGTGAAAATATACCTACGTACGAATATACGCTTGTTACGATATATTTACATGTGTGTTATTTTATAGATGATTATGTACACACCTACCCATCGATTCGTAAAGATCAAATTTTGAAAGTGTATAAATTTCAAATCATTGAGTCAATCGATGAATTTGACATTTTCGTTATTGTCCCCGTGACTAACACAATTTACTGTCGTCGTTGGTAGTTTTTACTCAATTCATACAGAACCTACGACTACATAAATCAACTTCTAGTCGATAACGATATACGTTCGAACAATACGATGATAATTTCGTTTGAATATACATATACTGTTCTATCAAGCCCCTATAGAAGGTTCATGGTTTAAACATTGGAAACTTCGATAAGAATAACAACAGCGATAATTTCTTAGATCTTTCAAATTTCAAGTGTTTCTGCATCGTACTATAGCTACATTAAATAGCCGATTTAAAAACTTCAAATATCTTTTAACTCGTTTCTTTCAACCTCGAATCTTGAAGCAGAATAAAACAACGAAAGAAAACCATTCGAGTCAAAGTTTTCTCCAAAAATTGAGAATTTATTATTACATACCAATATACAATTGACTTGCGATAATATCAACAATAATAATTTTATCATCGTTATTTTTATTATCATTGTTATTATTGTTTTAATCAAAGATTCTCGTAACTCGCAGGCCACTGACGCCTATGGCTAATAGGTATTCGTTCGAAGCCATATGATCGGTGTTGAGCAAGGTGGTTCGGGAGGAAGTGGGGAAAGCTTTGGAACCTAGGCGGGAGAGAAGGGAGGAGTTGACCCCCCGCGGATCGATGGAAGCGGGGTAGCAGGTGCCAGCGAACACAAAACCCGGCGTTTTACCTATCTTTTATATATTTATTTTATTTTAACATATGTATAAGATATTTGCATACCGATAGCATAGGATACCCGCTATTCAACGAAAGAATAATTGTTTCCAGAATTTTTATGTCTAATAATAAAAGTTCTAATTTTTCAATTTTTTTTTTCCTATTTTTTTTCCTTCTCTCATACGATTCCCACGCATGAAATAATACGCGGAAAAATAACGTTCATCGTCTGCTGATTTCCGATGAAATATTTGATTATTCTTGAAATTTTCCGATGTAATTTTTAGTTCGGAATAAATCCGTCATTCAAGCGACGAAACTATCGGCATGCTATTAAAATATTCTACTACCACGGTATTTAACCCCTCGGTAACCTTGAATTACGTGTCGTTCTGCCAAGTTATTCTTGAAGTGACGTATGCTCAATCGTATTAGAGTTGAATAATCGTAAACTGAATAAAAATGCTTTGAGATAATCATTTTTTTTCAAATCATACTATAGAAGCTGACGCAAAGTAGCCTCTCCGTAGAAACGATTTTACGTCTGGACCGAAATAATTTATCTATCTTTTGGTTGGTAAATAAAAATATGACAAAGTTATGTTATATATGTCTACGTACTGCGGCCAGCTGTGCGGTAAGCATGAAGGATGGGGTTAGGTTAGGTTAGGTAAGGGTTAGGTTAGGCTAGAACGTTGCGTTTGGGGGTCGCGGGGTCACGGAATTTAATCGAATAGGGATAGAATTGAACTTACCTCGTTGAAGGCCATCTTCTTGGTTACACTACCGGATTCCCGATTACTACCGGCACCCCCTTGACCCACTCCTTCCGGACTGCAACGTCTGTTATAACGACGTTACTTCCAGCAGCTGATTTAGTTTGATCACGAGCGAAAATCATGCATCGGAAACACCAGCACCCTCGACACAACCGCACTCGCGAAATACTTTTACGAACTTTCCCGGCACTCATACGTCTCGGAATTTACAACTTTTAATAGAAACACGATGTTTAGGTTTAGGCTATTAACATACTCACTAATCAATCATGCATTAAAAAACAAAAATAAACTTGATCAAAAGTTGGCATTCCTCAGGTGGGACGAATACCTTACGACGAATAAAATAAACCTTCACAAATCACGTATGGATACGATATTACACTATATAGTTTTCTTCACTTCGATCGTTATACTATTATGAAATATCACCTGAATCCACGGGTCGTTCATACATGTCCTTATCACTATTTTTTCGTATATTTATATCCGCAGCAGAGATATCCGCAAACAGAGGAGCGCCATCTCGGTTTCTCAGTCTCACAAAACTAGCTGCGCGCGTCACAGCTGCTCCGGGAATGCGGCGGCCATTTTATATTAGTTTATAACAACACCGTATCGTGGCGGTAGCGTCAAGAGAATTAACGCGATTGTGTTTCACTAGCTGTCAAAATTTTACGACTCGCATTTTATACGTCAACAATTAGATAAGAGTGAAATACTTATTATCGTAGGATTAAAAATATTTCACATATTCAATCCGCGTGCTAATATTAAACCTTTATTCACCTCAAATCACTTCGGAGTTGGAAATAAGAAGAATAAAAAACAACGAGAATCGCCATATTGGAATTTATCCTTAGTTCACCGTGCGTGCAGCGTGGCGCTTAAATGCTTCAAGCTATGAGAAGAATGTTAAAAAGTAGTCGGGGCGACGTGAAAATTTTGTAGACCGAGGTTTTATTTACCGCGTGTCTTTTCAGTATTTCGTTAACTTTAAATAGTATAACTGTCGTTTGTAGATCGCCGAGTATAGTGCGCGAAAGTGTATTGGCGGTAGAAGTAATTAATTATCTGTTTGGTAACGTAGAGGACAGGTTAAAATAGTTATTTTGTGAAAAATGGGCAGATCGAGATCCCGAAGTAAATCTCCGAGTACTAGGAGACGACACAAAAGTAAACACTCTCGCAAACGCTCCAAATCTCGCGAAAAACATACGAGTAGTAAATACGCGGAGAAACCGAAAGAGCGAAGCTCTAAATCCAGGTAAACCAGCAAACAGAAGTTCAATTCATCATACTAAACGAAGATACTCGTCATATCTGTTAGATCAAATACGATTTCGCCTTTTCTTCAATAGTCGCCATTTTGTCATTCTTTTTTCGTCATTATCACATTTCTCTCAGTCTTCAAGATTATTATAGAATATACTCTAAATCCTCATTTAATATCAACAACACTGACTCTTTCTCTCTCCAACTCACCCCCAATGCTTAACAATAACTAACCGAGTTACGTAACCTGTCAACAAATCAGATACGCACATACACGTCACGTGACGATGTATAGTTCAATGATAATAACCTATGCACTAATCGTAAACGTTAAATAACATTGAAATCTCCCACGTGGACAAGCCCACTTTGTTCACAAAATTTGAAAAATATGATCGTTACGGTTCAGACGAATAAAAAATGACATAAGAATGATGTAGTGTCAGTAACACATACATAAGGATGAATTGAAGGATGATTATTGTTTGCATATTGTTTAAATCAGGTTTCAAATTATTATCTTTATTTCCTATGATTAATTTCAGAAAAAGGTCACATTCCGCCTCAACCAGCAGCGGTTCAGATGTCTCAGATGACGTACACATAGTTAGTCATAAGAAACGTTCCTACAGAGATAGAGACCGCAAAATGGATGAGGTAGAACGTCTTGCCGAAATGGAAAGGCAAAGGTGAGATTCTTCAAAGTATATCCTCTGTGTTTCAATTTATTTGATGTCAAAGTATTCATAAGTATAACAAATGAGGCTTTGATGCCTCGTTTCATTATTATAGATTTCATCTTTTCATCTGAAATCATTTTATTTTTCGAGTTTCATTGATCCCAGTTGGTTCTAAAAAGATTCAAAGAAAAATTGAAAATAATAATTTCAGAAGAATAAACTGATCAATTAATAATTAGGACTGATTTTTACTTTACAATTGATTCGTAATTGAATTTAAAACACAAATGTTTTTCTTGGTAAAAATAATTTTAACACTTTTAAGTTGGGACACAGCGAGGTCTGTTTATTTAATGACGAATGAATGTTGTTTTTGGTGTAAATATGTTGTTTTTGTAATTGTGTTATCAGGAAAAAGAGAGAATCGGAAAAAAAGTTAATGAACAAAATCCTCGCCACGAGTGCGGTCGGGTAAGATTATATCTCCAAATCTCACGGTGGTGGTTGAGTGGTTCAAAAATTCATTCATTCCTCTCAAGTGTGATGCTGCTGCATGCTTTATATTTCTTTAAATTTTATCAAATTGTATCAGAATATCGTTGTACAATTTTTTTTATCTTAGATATCTTTCATTGTAGTATACCAGTTGTGCCGTTCGACAAATTTATTCCCACATATATGTGGATTACCACATAATTACTTTATCAATTTTTATCTGTGAGGATCAATTGATTTCCAATAATTGCACAATTCATTTGATATTAAAACCTTGCTGTGTAAATATCATTTGTTTAGTCGAAGACTTGAATATGTTTCTATTCGTATTTTCATCAGAAAAATTCAGCTATATTTTAAAATCCTTCATTCAGTTAAAATTTTCAAATCGATAAACTCTTTACATAGATTAACCATTCCGCTTGAAGTATAGCTTTGTGCTACAAGTCATAGAATAAAAATCATTGGAATTGTATGAAATTTAAAAAAAAATAAACCCTGACCAACACCGTATGCCTGTCTGCTCTCAGGCGGCAGCGAGAAGTGGAGCAAAAGATGGTAGAGGAAGAGGCGGCAAAACGAATAGAAGAACTAGTTCAAAAACGGGTTGAGGAAGAGCTGGAAAAACGAAAGGAGGAAATCGAAGCTGAGGTTCAGAGGCGAGTCGAGGAAGCCAAACGGGCTATGGAGCGTCAAATGATGGAGGAGATGGAGTGGCGCCAAGCCAAACTTAGGGAAGAGGAGAAACGAAGAGAGGTAAGACCAATCCAGAGAAACATCGGCCGGTATTAGCCCAAACGCTGTCACCTCTCATACCTCCTTGTTATTTATTTTCATGTCTAATTCGTAGACTTTGAAAAGTCTTTCCTACTGTTTCCAGATTTATTTCGTCCTAAGATCGGAGACTTCTTGTTAAAGCCAGTTTTTATTTGTTACTTTACAATAGGGTTTTATGTTTATTATTATCCAATCATGACTGAATTTGATTCCAGTTCGTTTTATTAGGTAAAAATGGATTGAAGTATGCCATACATTAATGCAGCTCAAGAAGTCTTACAAAAAAAGTGCAAGCATTCGTAATTTGCATAATGCAAGGCATATAATCCTAATCCAACAAATTCATTCAAGCTTCCTCTGTGTAACTAAATCTTCGCGTTAAATAACCAGAATCGACAGACTATATTTCAGAAAAAGTCATCCCAATGTTCTCGTCTTCTTTTTTTTGTTTATTTTTCTTTCGTTAATAATGAATGCAGTAATATTCAGAGGAGGGTTATTTTTAATACAAGAAGCCCTAAGAATTTTTACTTTGTTTCATAAACCACACAGAGAATTTGTTATGTCATGTAAATCTAAGAATCCCTGATAGTGAAGATATTTTTTATACAAACCTATTCATTGAAAAGGTAGAATTTTGGCTGTTGAATTTATGGAGAAGAAAAAGATGGGAACAATTTATAGGCAATGAAAATCACCCTTAAAAAATGAATTTGGCAATATAGACACAAGGTTCAGTGTGTAATGTCACAGCGTTTGGGCTTGAAGCGTCGTGGTTTTGTATCTGGCTAAAATAGGCAAAGATAAAAACCATGCTGCTTCAACTCTCTGACAACCACTGAGGTAGCGTTGTCCGAGAGGAAAATTTATAATTTTAACTAATGTAAAAAAAGTTTACGTAATATGGCATGTGTCAACCATTTATAAACAGTGTACTCTACCTGTATCATGTATATATAAATTACGTTTTATTCTTCGCGATCCTAACTGCATCAAAGTATAAGAAATTCACAAAATCGACGACATTAATCCGAGTAATTATCATTTCATTTGAGAATAATTTATTTTCGAAAGATTTTTCTTTTTACGTTATTTCTTCTTCCAATTAATCATGATTTCATTCTTTGCTATATACCATTGCCTAGGAACACTTAATGATAACAGTAGTTTATTCTAAGCTTTTTGAAATCACAGAGTATAAAACTCTTGCATAATTTAACATCCGTTTCTCAATGTCATTATATGTAATCACGTCTAGTGACTGACTAGACAATATCTGATCAAAAAATAGATACTGAAGAATATATTTTGCGTTAAAAATTTTTAACTGATCAAAGAATGCAATTATTTGTCTGTAGTTACGAGAGTTTCATGAAATTCTTTAATAATGAGAAATGTTTGAAAAATGAAATGTTAACTGCTTAGTTTATTCGTTGATTTCTTGATTTTTTTTACTTTGTCAGTTTGGTGAAAGTTAATAAATCTACTTATCTAGTTTACGTATGCGAACTGTGAACGTCTATGTTGTCGCCTTTTTATGGACTCTAAGGAACTGTCTCAGTGATTATGATAATGATCCTAAAGTTTGTAATTTATTATTAGAAAAGTACGTAAGTACTCAGTTTTTCAAATTTCAAATAAACTTATCTCTATGAAACAGTAGGGCAGATATATTTTTCCCCGGGTAATCTCAATTAATAGTTAGAGAGCTATACCGAATATTTGAATCTTTAGATCAATAGATTTCATATTTAGCTACGAATTCCATTTTCCGACTTAGATATTTTCATTTAAGCAGAATATCACGAGGTCTAAAATATTTTTCTTATAACTAGAAGTCTGGCATTGATAACTAATCTTTTATCGAGTATTCAAATATCGACTGTAACTACATTTACGTCATATTGTATTTATCTTTGAGTATAAAACCATGTAGTTTATATAATCTTAATTTCTAATCACGCGGTGAATCTAAATCTTCGGAAAAATATGTTAGATATCCATAGATCAGATCAGGAATGACTTATAATACTCGACAATTTTTTTAGTACAAGCTCATGAAATCTAAACAATGAATTCTAAATTGAAAGTTAATCAATCCTTCCATCAAATTTCAATCAAATTTCCTATAGCCAAAAGAAGACATGATAGATAAAGAAAAGGAATTATTCTGATCTTTCCTCGCGACTAGATTATTCTTGATGATAGGATTATTGCTGAAAAATTTCCTGAAAAATCGGTAACCATCATGTTCACAGACATATATATTGTTACACGAGTAGATAAAGGTAAATTGATCTTAAAACATCTATAATATGAAACGGCGTTTAAAACGATGTCGACATCGGAAGGAGAATATTTAATGGGTGAGTGTGACCAAAGGATGGTCGAGTAGCTACCGTAGCAAGATCTTGCCTCTTGCCTTTGCCATTATTTTGAGACTCACGAGTAAAGAGTTACATATGATTCTTCTCGTCTTACGTGAAAAATGGTCAAGAACCCGGAGAAGAATTAATAAAAGAATTTCAGTTGTCTTGAATAGCACATATTTTGTTGTGCTTGTAAATTTGGAAAACGATTATTAGGACGGTTGCGTTAGGCTCTAAAGGCGGAATTAGAATCCCATAGCAACGTAGCGTGACCTAGCGATATATAGGTCGCCTTCCTAACTGACTACCAAGAGAAGATGCCGGTATTTTACTCACTGCCCAGTGATTGTTGATGAAGAAGGCATCCCCTACGTGCTGGCGTGAGCTTCACTCAGGTATTATCCAATTTATATATTCATAATTCATTATATATACCAATATATTATTAAAATTATCGTTTTTTATTAAACAATTTCCTATCACCGTTCTCATTACTAGGAACCACGTTATACCTACCCGTATGCATAAAACAAACAAATTATCATGTTATGGACTCTCATAGGCAGGCATATAGTCAGTGGTCGCGACTAATGGGCCGAGCGGTCATCAGTACGCATCGACTATAATAATCTTCATTTTCACCATTTTTTATTGTGAAAGTTCTAGGCCTATGGATCCATGATAATCACACGGACAGGCAGACAGCAGTCTAGCCGCTCGGCCAATTATTTTCATTTTTCCAAAGCAAGTTATAACGATCCCACATTATATTATCATGTTTAATTAGTCTTATTTATCAGTAAATGTATACTTTGATAGAGAATTCACGATTTGGTGTGACTTTTTGCATGCTCAGTGATTTTTTTTTTTTTTCTATTGAAAAAATAATTTCTAATCCATTTACTAAATGAAATTTAATCATTCACGACTTAATATGTCTGCGATTTTATTTTTGTACAGAAAATCGAGAATAAACTTCATCGTACTTCTAATACGATATAGAGAGAAACATCCGGTGTTAGGAACACGTAACGTCACACAAACATCCCAAATATCCAATTAAGATAAACCTTGTCACCCAATTTCACAATCCCAGTACCACTTTACCCCAAATAAAGGTTTATCAGGGTCTAAACTTTAAGATATTGATGTAGCGGCACTATGATTTGGACATGAACGGTGCAACGACAGTAAATGAAACTAGTGTCATTGTGGTATGTAAACGTGTTTACTTGTCGTTGTAGGAGGAAGAACGGAAAAAGCGCGAGGAACTCGAGAGGATCTTGGAGGAGAACAACAAAAAGATCGAGGAGGCGCAGAAGAAGCTGGTGAGTTTATATTGTAGCCCTACCTCAATACCTCAAATCACCAGAATCGTTTTATCTATTTAATATCACAGCCACACAGAAGTAAGTGTATGTGGTATAATGATCTCCATTCTTATTTCTTTGATCTTTTGTTCAAATTGCATCAGAACAATGTTGATGATAAGACAGATACAACTTCAGGCATTTTTGAGTCAATTTTAGTCACAATATTATTGATATGTGGTTCTCAAAGTAAAGTGGTGAACCCAGAAGGGTTGAAATTACTTGTCTGTGTTTAAATAACAAAATGGATGATAATTTGATCTTGCAACAGGCCGAGGAAAGGCTGGCAATGGTCGAGGAGCAGCGGCTGATGGAAGAGGAGAGACAAAAAATGCGAAAAGAACACGAGAAGCGTGTTAAAGAAGAGCAGAAAAAGATCCTGGGAAAGAATAACTCGAGGCCGAAGTTATCCTTTTCATTAAAACCAGTTACGTGAGTTTGTGCTACCAATGTGTAAGTGTGAATGTGATATGCTTTGTGTAATTGTGATATACTTGTAATTCCTGTACATTAGCGATTATTTGTCAAGAAATATTAGGTACATATATGAACGCGTTGATACTAGAGGGATTTCCTTTTGTATAAAGTCTATGTTACGCGATTTTTATTGTAATATAGAATATGCAAGTCAAAGATCGCTCAGATCTCATAAGGGAATAATATATGTCTTGTAATTAGCTGTTCCAAAATTCTTAGGAAAACCGAGTGCACCAGTTTCGCATTTGTTACGTCAATAAATGGGAAAGTTAAAATGCAATTGAGTTTAATGAGTATTTTCATCTGGCTACCTTTGACTGTCTCAAAAATTACAGTGATTCGATTTCCAGCAATATCATAGCGAATATTAAACTTGTTTATCCAAATGAGATAATCCTTCTAGTATCGATTCTGTATGCATCGATTTCTGCTAATTTTACGCACTAATTAATACGGAATAGGTTGATTGCATAATAGCAATTCTATTCGGTATTCAACATTATTCAAATACAGACGAACGAATCCGTCGCTACCAGAAACATTTGGTATGCATCAACAAAAATTTTATATCTTGCAAATGAATAAAAGTATACATTTAATGATAATAAATAATAGCATTGATAATTAGTTGCAAATGAAAATTTTCCAATTACCCATATGTGGAAAATTTAAGGATGGGAAAACCATGCTTTGATGGGACAATTAATTTGTATAAAGTGTTCTTTTTTATGTGAAATTGAATTCTCAACAGCAGGCAATTGCTTCTACTTAATTGAAATTCATTCAACTACCACACAGTCTCAAAAAATTTAAATCTGACTTGAAATTAACTGAAAAGAGTAGGAATATCGAGTTTAGTTATTGACAGAAAATAACAACAGTGAGACTGCTGTATTTCCACAACGTACACATAACTTATTTTGAAACAGAAACAATAACACGAGAAAAAAACAAATTGGTAACCAGCTCACTGACTAATTTACGTGTATTTAATGTATCAATAAGATTTAGGATCTATGAGCCATATAGCAAAGAATTGAATGGTTCTCGAGCGAATGTATAATTTTACAACTAGTAAGCTACGATAATTTGTTGCTAGTAAAAATAAAATTAGTATCCGTAAATAATGGGTAAGAAACCTAATCAATTTGTACAGTTTGATTCTGAAAGCAAATCGAGTACACTTGTTAACATAAGGTCATGAATTGAAATCGTTATGTTACCTGTACAATAAAATAGATTTTTATTAATTTATAACGCCGTTTCAACTTATTTACCATTTATGTTGATTGATGCTGCAGTTTTGTATGATCGTTCGAGGCAGACTCGACAAATTAATACGGTCACTGATCCTTCCAATTCTAGACAAAAATATATTGTAGGCATTCTCCGAATTATCAGCGAGTAAAGAGGGGGTGAGATCAATGCCTGCTTGATTATTGAGAACAATAAGGACAAACCTCGGACATTGATTCGTGGAGGACGCTCCTAGGCAGCAATAATACATTGTATTTTGGTTTACTATTTTCGTTTCAATAAACCCAACATTGCAGGCGCAATTCCTGGGCGATTAAATCAAATTATACCAATTATCGATCGAAAAAGCAGACGACTCTTCTTCGTATGAGAATAAATATTCATCGAAAGTATACAAGAGCGTATTATTTCATTCGACAACGTATTGAAGTGTTTCGGGCAGATTCACCCTGTTTATATTTATTGCCTTTTACATAAAATTAAATATTTTTAGTAGAAACCACAACGCATCGCACAGCTGCCATCTAATTTTGATTGTAAGTTGATTATATTTTAACAAAATATAAATTCGTGTGAAATTTCTGAGATTCGTGGCAGCATTCTTTATCTTTACTTCTGGTGTCTTTTGTTGAAAAAAGATAATGAATGTAATTAGTTCATTTTCAACTTCCTCTTCACAGACACAGCTTCGTTCACATTGTTTCTGTGAGTGTCCGATATCATCTGTATAAATGCGATGTGTTTGGAAAGTTGGAGTTCCCGACCTTCTGGTCTTGTGGAACAAGCAGCGCTGTTCCGTTCTGTCTGTCATGCAAATTCTTTGGCTTTTCATTGATCGCCTTACCAAGAACGAACATACTCGCTCCCAAATACGGTTGAAAATTCGTAACGTTCTGTTCGTAAGCCAGAAAAAAATTACCCGTATCTGCGTTCGGACTTTCAGGATAATCCAAAATCACTGAAACATGTAGTTTATTAAGAACACGAGAGAACAGCGTGTTCCTCGATCAAATGTATAGCAATACCTTTGATTAAGCTCTCCATAACGTCAGGGTACAATCTTTCGGTAACTTTCGTACTCGGAGGATGCATGCGTGGATTTGTGTTAATTTCTATCAGCCACACGGATAGGTCGTTCATTATCACAAAATCTGCCCCGTAAAGTTCGAAACTACACCTACGTTTGTCCATGTGCTGCTGTGCCGTCAACATCGTTGCAATTATTGCCTCGCACATTTTTGGATACACTTGATCGTACCATGGCTCTCCATTGAATCCAGCTTTCCTAGAGAAGTAATAAGATAGAGAAAACGTATCCCGACCCTTGCGAAACACGTTTGAGCAGTTTTTCGACAATCATTTATTGAAATGTTCAAGCAGATTGGGTCCGAAATCAAATTAGATGGTGAACTGACTTGAGATAGTCGTTGATCTTTTCGCAATCCCAATTCTTAGCCCGCACAGAATTCCTCTGGTCATTGTACTTGCATTGGACAGCTGTATTGCATATATGAACAGCTTCGTGATAGTTCGAAAAGCTAAAGGGCCTCGAACTGAAGCGTAGGAAAGACTCCCTGACCAAACGTTAACGATTTTGTAATTTTAAAATGGAAATGAAAAAAGAATACAAATGAGATAATTTTTGTTTCAAATCACTTGTATATCCAAATCGTCAACGGGTAACTCTTCGTCACGAGATACCACTGCCGGACATCAAATTTAGTGTCTTGAACGAGTAAAGGTTTCTCTGTGAAAAAACGTAAGAAATGTATGGTGACATATGTAGCCATACGGCAGTACGATAAGCCAGTCCGATAAGATCCCATAGAAAAATATACAAACCGATGTATTTTTGAACAACGAAATAGTCTCTTGCACTGTCCTGAACTCTTTTCATGATGTGGTTCAGTTTGTGGGTCATTACGATGCCTGTTCCACAGCACAAATCGCTTGGCTTCAGGATCCAAATATTCCGATGTCCATTTAGTTCAAACTGCGGATCAACGTCTTTCACTGCCTTTAAAACAGCATTTGCAGTCACGTACAACATCTGTAATAATAAAGCTGATACTTTTGGACGTTCCAATCGCTACTACATCGGTTCTGCTCAATCGTAATTGCTCCTTGAAGATGGAGATCCCTATATCCGTGTAAGATCATAATATGTGAATATGTTTGCGGTATACCTCGATCTCTGGAAAAGGGGGCCCATCTGTAGTTTCTACGAATCCGTTTTCTTGATGAACCGCCTTGACATAGTCTTGGACAAACAGATCCCATTCCTGTGATGAAATTGGAGTTTGCGAGGTATCCAAATGGTCATTATTAGCCAGCCCGACAAATTGCTCGCAACGTTTTATGGCAAATTCAACTTGTCGGAGAGAAATCGGGGACGAGCCTCGCACTGCGAGTTCCACACCTTTTTGGATCTGTTCTACAAACCATTTCAGCAAACTCACTGCCGCCGTCATTCGGTAGTCCTCTATAAAAGCATTTCGCTCTCGGCCCACGTTATAACTTCTTGGACATTGGACGGTAGACACTTTTTCCTCATAATTCCAGTGTGCATCCTCTAATATCGTCGCCATTCCGAGCTACGAAATGCATCAAATATGCGATTACATGTTGGACATCGTATACTTCTATCAATCAGCTTCTTCATTTTTTGAGAAACGATTTGAAATCGCGTAAAAACATTCTCAAGATGACATTAAGGGATTTTTAATCTACTGGACTCACTTTTGAGGTATAAACGAATGATTTTTGGAACCGATTTAACAAGGTGGTCTGTTTGATGTTGCTATTCCAGTCAGTGAACTCGTTTCGACAGTCCCATATGAAATCGGGTGGTACGTGTCTCAGCATTTGAAAAACTACTACCTTTTCGTTCAAAGTGCCATCTGATGAATGGATACTACCCAACGAAGGTGCATCTAAACTAGCCACGCTTCCTGCGCAATAAGAATAACTTCGATGATGAGTAAACAATTTTTTATCCACCCTTCAAGACACCATAGTTACCTACAAATGGGTCATTGATTGCGATGTAAAAATCTGCTCACCGTACGGTACCATTCGTGTTTTTGTTGACTCGTATTTCTGCACCCATCCTCTCGACTTCAATGATCTTTCCAAATAAGGGATATCCCCACGGATTAGAAAAATCTTATGATTCTGTGGAAGACATATATCATATATATGTTGGATTCCATACCGTGCTAATATCACCATGGATCTATAGAAATCGGAGTTTGGAATCGTCGAAATTACCTTGATTGCTTTTTCGACCAGCTGCTGGATCCTGTAGTAATGCTCTGTCCGGGTGAGTTCGGTCAAACATGCTGCATTAGGGCTAATTGCATCGCATAGATTCGAATCTATGGTCGTCAATACCTCTTGCACATCACCGTTCTGTGTGTCCATGACAGGGGTGAGATCGGTAGGTATTTTACACTCGTTTGAATCGAGACGAGGACTGTCAGTTGTGATTATTTCGTTAATTTCAACCCCAGGATTATCAGAAGACATCAGTTTCTGCGGTTTGTTTAATTTCGTGCTTTTGGACCCATTCGAAATCGCAGTTTTCAGAGTAGCAGGATTTTTCTTGGATACTTCAGAATCCTTCGGTTCAATTCTACAATCCTGCGTTGAATTATGTAGTATGTAAGGTGCTGCAGGGACCGCCTTGAATTGATTATGAAGATTGCAAGGACTGGACAATTGATTTTCAACTTGGTCACATGCTTTCTGCGATTGACCAAGCTGCTTTGATTTTTTTATTGTTTTTTCCTGTTTCTGGTGTTGCTGCTTTGCAATGCATCGAGACTCTGTGAGCAGGTAACCCGGTGAACCGAGAATTACGTTGGGTTTCAAATTTGGCGTTTCTTTTTTCGTATAGTCGTGTTTAGAATCAGTAATTGCCTTCGAGTTTGGGGTTGATTTACCTACAGAAATTGGTCTCGATGATACATGAGTGGACGGAGGTTCTTTCGATTTCGTTCTATTTCTGTGGCTATGCATCGTTGATTCTTCTTCCAGGTTCAAATTCGGGCGAACATATTCTTCAGAATAATGCTTGTGTTTCATATCAGTAAACATGAGAGCGGTTAATTTTGTGGTTCAATTTTGATAAGTGTTATGAATTTTTGGTTTCAGGTGAAAATACAGTTACATGATGAAAATACTTCCGAAATGGTCTACCGAAAATGTGACTGTGCTGTGAACAACTTCAATTCTATCCTCTGCCTCTTAATTGTAGTCGGAAATTCTATACATGAACTGATCCGCAAACACCTGTCACTTCGATTGGTAATACGATAGGTATAGGGAAAAACAAGCTTCTCTCGTTTTTCCCATCGCCGGACAAGAGAGATTAAAAATACACACGGTTTACAAACTACTTACTTTCTACGATTTTTTTTATTGCGCTTAAATTTTTGAAACTTTTCCAATACACGATTCAGTTCCCAAGAGTCTTCTTTGGCTGAAGTACGGAATGTCCTCTGATTCCCAGACAAGTCCCTTGTCCGAGAACCTTGGTTCCGCATACTGAATTCTTCTGCTTAAATATACACGAGAACTTACCGTGTAGTGCTCGTTTTTTCTTGCATCTGTCTACCACAACTAGGGAAAAGAATCACGTGTTTGCGATGTCAAAGAGAGAACATTTTTAGAGAATCATTAGAAAAACGCACCCTTTACAATGTCCTCGATTACTTCTGGGTACAATTTGCTCGTTACGACACTACTGGATGGATAGAGCCGAGGATTTGTGTTGATTTCGATAAGCCAAACGGAAAAATCATCCATAATCACGAAGTCGGCACCGTATAATTGAAAACTATTCTTTCTATTCACCATGTTGTCTTGTGATGCGAGTAACGCACCTATCAGGTTCTGCTTGATTCCAGGTAGAATGATTTTATCCCATGCAGATTCCTGATTCATCTCCCTAAACGATGAATTTATATTTGCAGCAGCTATAGAAATATGTGAAGAAAGCTCCTCCGCAGTTCATTAATCGTAATATTATTAATTGCGAGTATACGAGCAGTTTATCGTACTTGAGGTAATTCTTAAAATCTTGTAGATTCCAGTGTAACTCCTCGGGAATATTCGCGTTCTGTTGGCGACGCTTTCGATACTTGATTTGCACCATTGTATTGCACAAATGAATAGACTCATGAAAGTCGTCTAGTGTAAAATCCCGTGAGGCGAAACGGATAAGAATGTCTCTGTATGCATAAAATGAAATTATAATTTATCATCGATTCCAAATTCCAAAAGAGAATGAGACTCTGCAGGATCACGATTGAAGATGACTCAAACCTTACCTGTACATCCACACAACTAATGGATGTGTACTTGTGATTAAGAACCATTGCCTGACGTCAACCTTTTTGTTGTAAACTAACAGCGGTCTTTCTGAAAGCAAATGATAGACAGACTTAGAACTAAATGCATTTTTCAAAGGTGACTGAGAATTGACAATCAGACATCAGAATTCGGAACTCTAATTAAATTTTGTTAGAAATAGCTTGGTCCAATTTTACCTATGTACTTTTGCACGACGTACTGCATGCCTTCTCTAGCCGCCATGCTGATCTTGTCTAAGATATGCGGCAAACGATCCATCAGAACAATTCCTCTTCCCAAGCTCTTGTCGCCTGGTTTTAATATCCAAATATTCCTTATTCCGTCGAGCTGTCTCTGATTTCGACATTTCAATAGCGCCGTCAAAATGTTCTCGGCCAAGATTAATAATTCCTGAACGTATTCGAATGAGGAAAATTATAAGACGGGGATCAGGAGACGTCGATCTATTCGTTGGCCACAAGACTCACGTTTATATCTACTTTTGAATTCTTTCTGAGTACGCCGTGATCGTGCATTATCTTGTAATACCAATCCAAGAATTGATCCCACGCTGTGGAAGATACTTCTCTGTAATCCTCCCTGTCGATGTCTTCGTGGCTGCGAACACTGGATGGAAAAATTCGGGAGCATTTTTCTGCTCAGTGAACAGAACACTACAGATTAGTTTGAGGAAGAGTTTTCTATTACCTAACAAATTCAGTGCACCGTTCCAGAGCAAAGAGAATAGCTGAGACTGGAATTTGACCAATTTCCGACCAGGATTCTTGCGCCCCGTTAGCCTTGGCAATGCATAAAAACCATTTGAGAATTCCTGAGCAAGCCGTGATCCGATAGTCAGCTCTAAAATCTGCTATCTGAGAAGCCTGTGGCGAAGAGTACAAAAAAATTTACTCGATTCGGTAAGAACGAAGGAATTACTTCATACCTGGTAAATATTGTAACTCCGGGGAAACTGGATATTTGATACACCCGACTCGTAGAACCAGTAGACATTCTCCAAATTGTTGCACATATCCACCTGTATCGCAATTCGATTGAGGAATTGGGGTAGAGCGTTTCCTCTATATCTGATCTCTTCGTGCAGGTTATGTGAATATATACTTATACTTTTGCCTACCCTACCTTCGATGTGAAATAACACCCGGAAAACTTGTTCACCATAGTTTTCTCGTCTACTCTTATCGATGGCGAATGCTTGGTGGTATACCATATGAAATGAGCCACGTTGTTTCGTAGTAATCTCTCGATTTGTTCCAAACCACCTGATTACGAAGAATAAAGCGCCGATCACTCCGCTGAAAAACTTACTATGATATCTACTCATAGTCGACAAATCTTTGACTGTACATAGAAAACGACCGATTGTAAGCAACGCCGACGTGCAATCATTGAATAAAACATCATTTTGAAAGGAGTTCTTGGGAAGTACGCGAACGTGCTTCGTTAGCTCTTACCACAATTAGACTGAGTGGCTAGAGAGACCATTTTTCGGACCGTCCTTTTTTCCAGCCAGCCTCTTCTCGTCAACGGCTTTCTCAGAGAAGGAAAAACTCCACAGATCACGAAGATCTTACGGTCATGAATGGCCTGAGTCAAGATCCTCGTGATGAAATTAACTCGGGCATTGCTAGTTACCAATAGCCTCAAGTATTCTTTGAGTAAGATGCTTCCGTGTTCGGGCTCTTCGTCTTCTTCAGTTTCTGGAAATCTAGAATTATTGCAGCTGGTAGTTGCGTGGGCTGCATTGCTTTTGAGGATCCCAGTCTCGCAATAGTCTTCGATATTTTTTGTACAAAATTCATTCTTCACGTTGTAGTCTTCGATCCCTGCTTTTGTACATACCTGTAATGTCGATAATCTGCCGAATCATGTCTACTTCAATTTTGAAGACAATCTAACACTCGAATCCTGAGAACTTCGAGGATCTAGGTATTTGAAGTTGAGTGATATTTTGTGCAAAGAAACGGGAGACTCATTTCATAAAGAATTAATTGGGAAACAGAATAGATCATTCGGTCGAGGGCAATAACACGTACCTGCCAATCTTGACAGTGTCTTTTCAATTCGCAGTCGCCAGAAGTTATTGTCACTTGCCACCTAGCTTTGTTAGCTCCTGCCACAAGCTGGGTGGCTCCTGGGTCGGATATATATCCACGTGATAATGAAGGAGTCCCATTTATGATTGATTCTTGATCACCGGGGTTTGTGACTGGCTGAAAGTTCTCGGGTTTGATTTGCAATAACTTTCCGCTTTGCTCGTTTTTTGAAGTTATACCCATCTGGAGAATGTTGAGGGCCTCGGGAGCGTTGCATTGCATCTTTGCATTGCCATGAACACGCGGACTAATTACGATCAAGTTTTAGCACGAGTGAGAATTTTGTTGCAAAATTTTTTCAGACTTTTTCGAGACAGTCTGCGAACCCGATTAGAAGCGATTTGACTGATCTACTTTTTTATATCTTCAAAGATATTGCGAGGACAAGTGTAGCTTGCTTCACAATCATTCGATCCTGAAGTTGATTTCCTACCGTATGGAGGTTTGACCAACAGTTTTGAATTTCGGGCCGAAAAATAATTAAATCGAGAAAAAATTCAAACCCTGAAGCACAATCATTGGCCATCGATCGGAGCACCATGAAAATTTCAATTTCAATCTATGAATGTCAACATCTACGCTTTGAGAAAGGAAATATAATAGAATACGGTCTCCATACGATTTATTGAAATCTATACAAAGATGTTTTTCATTTACATGACGAATATGACAAAAAGTAATTATGAATAGACTGCCATGAATTAAGAAGAGAAAAATCCTGGCGTTGCATATTTTCTAATTTAGATGTGAACGATTTTGGCTTTCGTTTTTTGGCAGGTGGTTCGTAAGTGGTCGATGACATGTTTTCACGCAACTTTTCCTTATTAAAATTCGCCCACGTATTTTGAGGACGTTTATATTTACTCAATGCGAAGTCCATTGCTTTGTCTAAACAGTTCTCAACAAAAGGGTTACTAAACATTGGCTTTTTGCTCCCAATTGTCTTATTATCGATCAAATGCATCGGCCTTTTGCGATTGCTCCTCCAGGACCCACATTCATTCGATTCAATCCTATCCCCAGGTTCCTGCTGTTGGGATAATAATTTTTTTGACATCTTCTGTGCCTCACCAGGCTCTGTGAAAATATTCTTCTTCCGATACTGTAATCCTCCGCTTTGAATATCTCCGACGATCTGCTCAATCGTCTGTAAGATCTGCTTATTTCTCGCAGCTTTAACCCTTGCCGCTCTCCTCCAAGTCTCAGACAAGTTTCTCGTCGTTACTTCATCTTGGAATCTCACGGTACGTGATTGTGGTTTCTTTTTTCCTGGGTCTATATTTTCGACTAATGTTTGACTCGCAATAGCGTATCGAGTCTTCTGTATTGACTTTAGTTGATGCTGCGTGACAGCGGGCTTTCTTCGTTGGGTGATTTTTCGCATTCGTCTTGGGTTCTGTATCTGAATTTTTGTCTTCAGCGTATCTTTTTTACCTTTCAGCTGTTGATTTCCATCAATTTTCGCTTTGGCCGATTTGGAAGAAGACTTTTTCAACGTCGCACTGTATCTCACCCTTTTCATTCCCAATCTCGATAGGCTGCTATCAATAGTGTCTTTCGATTCCCTGCTGTCACACAAGTTCTTGAAATCTTTAACGGAATCTATACTCGAAAACCATTCGTACTTTGCTTCCTTGACGATCTGCTGGTTCGTTGACTTCTCTTCACGATACGTTGACACGGTCAACAGCCGATTAACCATTTTCTGCATCATCTCATCATCGCCGTCTTCTTCAGCGGGGGATTTCGTGACAGCAGTCTTGATTTCCATCGTTTCTGAAGTATCGCTTTTACTCCACACTGCCTTTTCGTCGATGGAAATTTTCCTCTCTGGATTGCCGTCAGCCTTTCTGAGAACTAAACACGGCTCCTGCTTCCTAATCCCTCCTAACGATTTTTCTTTTTCGATCTCGGTTCTGGCCTCTTGTTCCACCCTAGTCCACAGTGGAATTTTTTGTCGAGATTTTAAAGTCCTCCTAATTTTCTTACGTGGCGGTTTTCGATCTACCCACTCTGCTATTACAGAGATTTCGTCTGGCCTGTTAGACATACGTTTTGCAAGGTCGCCTCCAGTCATTTGGACTTTAGAACCTCTAGTTTCCGGAGCAAAACTTTTTCCCGAATCGTTGGTATAGTTTGAGCAAGCCCCGGAGTCATTCTCCGGACTTTTCTTGCTGTCTTCTTGGATTTCATCGTTACCCTCAAGGCCCCGAGATCCGTCTAAAGCTGAGTAATTGGGGGCACTGGACCAGGCGTCGTTTGCAGGCAAAGATTCCAGCCATCTCTCCACGTTAGAAGTGTTATCGGAATCGCTGTCAGAGTCTGTGTATCCATCAGACAACTCGGACGGCAACGTGTAACAGATGGTCATCGGAAATAGCCCGCTACCTCTTTTTGCCTAACGAAAATGCGAGATTCTATAAGCTTTTTTCCAAAAAATTAAGAGATCTGCGACTTCTGAAGTACGCTTTTTAATCGGGTGTATCCCTATCCATCGAAGCAATTAAGCCCTAAGCGTTCAGCACTGAAAGATCCGTCTCGACATTTGATTTGATTGGGATTTCTCTTAAGATGGACAACGTACTTTGGTTGGGCTTCGGGTAGTCCGCTGTCGGAAATAAGTGCATTCGAAATCATCCTCGGGATTGCGTTCAAGGATTTCTGTGTCCGTCTTGGAATTCCTGATAGAGAATCCTTCGCCCGCGGCTCCATGTTTTCCAGAACTCGCGTGCGACCATTGAAGCTCCATTCCACGAGATCAGTATCGCCAGAATGAAGGAATATTTTTTAATTTTGTTCCATACTAACATTAAAATTCGACTGTATTAAACCAAACGTTGCCTTATGCCGTGTCTTGTTTGTAGAGGAGGAAATTTTCAATAATTTACAAATGAAAACGAAAATGGTATCAGAAGTGAGTGTCACATTTTAAATTACAACGTAAACGATTGCCGCTTACTGACAACCCTTTGTTTTCAGAACCTATATCCTCTCTTGTCTTATTCACCACTCGCATTGTAGAAGACAGGAAGGAGCTCTGGTAATCTCGCGAATTTGATGGATAAAATTATTTGAGAAAATATGAAAAATTGGCTATCTTTCAGCGCAATTCGTCCTATAGCGATGTAACTGACAATGAGTGACTATTATCTGTTCATAACACTCTTTATTACCAGTAAATGATTAAAGATAAAATTTTAAAATCGTTCAAAGAGAATAGGATTATACACAATATGCTGTAATAAGTTGAACAAACAAGGTGGATTCTCGACTATTTTGTAAGTCCAAGTCCGACAGCATACATGTCCGTGATGTCGGACAGCACTTTGGTCTTTTTTGAACCATTTTGCTTCCTCTGACTGCTTTTATTGCGGTTTCTAGCCGATGGTGCCCGTATCATCTTAGTCGTCTGGTTTGGTCCAAGAAGAGTCGAAAGGGAACCGGGCTCCGAAGGAAGCGTGCCATTCCTCTTGTATTTGCTAATCGCGTTTTGTACAGCCGCACTGATGATCTGAGGAGTAGTAAAACTTGTGGACTATAGCCTTTTGCTAAAGAGAAATAAAGCCCAACCTTTCCTTCGTTATGTTTTCTCTGGGGTAGTTTCTCCATCCTTGCTGCAACCGCCGTCATGGCTGTGCTCTGCGGTTGTCTCAGTTCCATTATTTTCGAAATCAGAGTTTGCCGAGGGTTTGCATCCGCTTTAGGGGTTGATTGGCCGGCTTTCTGCTTCGCGGACAGTTTCTGGGTGGAACTTCTCGACGCTGATTCAGTCTTCGGCGAGTTATCCTGGAAGCGAAGGAATAAAAGGCTTTAGTGCAGACTATCTCGCATATAGGGAAATGCCAGAAATAGAGATGCGGCGACATTCAATTACCTGAATTGGGCTTCTCGTCTTAGTGGACGACGGCGACGTCCCCGTAGAGTATCTGGCCGCTAATTCGAGTTTCTGTGAACCGATCGAAGTCTTCGATGACTTCGAAAGCTCTGGTGCCGTTATGGCCTGTCGTTGCTCTGGTGATTCGAGCTTATAGTAAGCGTAAAATTCCTGGTCCAGTTGAATCTCGAGTTCCTCTATGAGGTCCACTATCACGGGACCGATATAACTGTGCACGGCTGACTTCGAATGGGTCAGACACGTCTAGGGAATATATTTACATTACTGCAAATATAATTCTAATATTCTGTGCCATTTCAATAATTCCTATTCATAAATCAGACTGTTCGAAGCAGCACGAGGCTCCCCCAGAAATCGCATGTACTGCAAGCTAACTAAAGTACAGAATTGACAATTCGAATAAAATCCCACGATCGTTGATATCCGACTCGAGCGGTGTGGGATTACATTCATAATGACTCAGAGCTCTGTCGACTTTCTGATTGTGAAATCGAGAGCCGTTTGATTTTTAAATGATCCAAGAATAGATCGATTAAACCTACCGCTGGTGATTTCGTAACTAGGCTCAACTTGGAGTCATGTACCATGGTGTTGGGCTTCTTCTCAGTCGAAACGATTCGCGTTCCTTGGAGCGAAAGAGCTGCTCCTAGGTAGGGCTGGCAGCTTGGCATTCGCTGCCGATAAGCGAGTTCGAATTTTCCAGTATCTGCGTTTTTGTCTTCTCGAGAGTCGACCACAACTACACCAAAATTTACCTGAGACTAAGTGATTACAGCTGGGCTTGTGCCCAGTACAAAACATCAACTTCACGCTACGTTACGACTATTTCACCCCACGCATGTAAGAGTCGTTAGGTATTTCTCACCTTTGATAGTATCTTCCATAACTTGACGACAGAGTCTCGAAGTAACGCTAGTCGTGTAGCTCATATCTGGATGACTGTTAATCTCAATTAACCAAACGGAAAAATCCTCCATTACCATAAAATCAGCACCGTAGAGTTCAAAGCTGTTTTTCCGTCTATCCATGGCTTCTTGACTGGCGAGTAACGATCCTACCAAGCTTTGCTTCATTCCTGGATAAATCAGCTCGTCCCAGGCATCGTTGTGACCCTGAGCCCTAGGTCAGACATGAAATTAGATGAAGGGAGTTAAAACGATCGAGAGTTTTGTGGATTAATGCGGAAGTAAATTAATGGGTTTACTTGAGAAATTGTTTGAACGTTGTGGCGTCCCACATATTGTCTACGGGTAGTGCTGGATCGCGATCATTGCTGTTCTTATATTTGCACTGGATCGCATGATTGCAGAGATGGATCGATTCGTGGAAGTCAGTTAGGCGAAACTTTTGCGAACAAAAGCGGAGGTAGCTTTCCCTGGAAATTGAATCCTCGGACAAATCTTGATTAAAGAACGAGCGCAGAGTAGCTTGGTATAACGGGGCTACGCACGACAAGATAATTGCTACACCGGGTTAGAAGACACGTAAACCAGTGAGCGCAAACTGGGTTACACGGTTACAAAAGATCAATTCGATAGACGGATGCTATACGGAGCTCGAAACGGGCAATTTGTTGATGGATTACCGGAAGCTCGACCCGACGTCCAACTACCACGCACATACATATATCCTAAATATAGATCCTCGTAGAATGGATGAAAATGGATATACAAGCATGTATATCCATGTCTGAACAGTTGTACTCGTACTAGGGCGAGGAACTCTATAATTACCCATTGTTAGACAACAAATAATCGTTCGCTGCTATTTATGGTAATTGCATATTTAATGCGATCTCGACGTAAACTTAGCCCTCGAGTTTACCTCATCGACTCCTTTAATTGCGGATGTCACGGGTGACGATATTACATATTGTATACCGATGTCACGGAAGTTGGAAACTTTTGTCAAACGATAAGGAAATTGTTATGAATGTTACGAGGATCCTAAATTATTTTGGGAACTTGAAAAAATTATTACTGTGCATTGACTCCAGAATTTATAAGAAAAAAAATTTCGGCTGTTCGATGTGAATAATCTACTTGTAGATACACTTCCTTCGAATAGTGTCTCTGAAGGGTGCATTCGTCAATCGATAAAATCTGCATAATGTTTGTTTACTATCAAAGTATTCAAGCGTTTATATCTATCCGCATGTGCCTACTATACATATAAATAGATATAGCTGGTATACATGTAGGTTGTAACGTGGAGATGATACCTGTACATCCATAGTGTTAGGGGTTGAGCACATGTGACAATAAACCATTGCCTGATGTCAAACTTCGTGCTGTAGATGAGAAGCGGGCGTTCTGAAACAGATAACGGGATGTTTTGTCGATAGACTGCAGAACAGTAACGCGGGTGCGTTCCTTTCGGTATAATTCGGCATAGGTAGGCATAGATAATATGTAAACCCATAATACGAACGTTCGCGGAATATATGTCCTCCGCATGTAATCAGATCATGGAAATTACACGTAACAAATTGACTCGCGCGTGTGAACAAGATAAGATAAGAAAGAAGGTGAAAAAGATGCGTGAATAGACGCCTAAAAATTCAGGATCGATTCGGTAGATCTCATGTCTTTTAGGAGTTTTCTCCATTCACTTCTAGTGCTGTCGGAAATTCTAGTTCAAAGTCTGACAAGTATGACTGTTGCGCTCACAACTGGTGACTTGGAGTAAATTTCCCACGAGCTTTTTTCTCACCGACGACTGTATTCGAAAGCTTTTCTACAGCGTGAGATGCGAAAGGATAAATTCCACAAAATGAGGTGAGCTTCTTCTTACAATTAATGGTCTAAACTCACCTATATATTTTTGAACAACGTATCGAGTGTCCGATTTGTTCGCAGGATTGATCTTTGCCACAACGTCCTCTAGCCTGTTCATCAGCGTTATGCCTCTCCCTCGGCTCTTGTTGCCAGGTTTCAGGATCCAAACGTTCATAATGCCATCCATGTCTAATTGCGGCCAGTACTTGCGAATCCGTTTGAGTAAATGTCGCGAGGCAAGGAAGTATTTCTGTAGTTTGTTAGAATTTGGATTTCAACATTTCAAGACGCTCCGATTCACAAGTTTCCCAATGTCAATTTGAGTCTATCTATACTCACGTGAAAGGGCACGTTGTTACGAACGAAAAGAGCTTGACCAAGAACAATCTTGTAGTACCAACAGATAAATTGGTCCCATTGATGAGACCAGACACGTTCAACCTCCTGGTCAATGTCCTCGTGTGACTGAGCCCCTATGTAATCGCTGCATCTACGGATCGCGAAGTCTAAAGCCTTTAAAGGGATAGTGCCGTTTGGCGATCTCGCTGCGTTTTCTCCTTCGGTATTTATTTTATCCACCAGCCACTTCAGAAGTCCAAGACACGCTGTGAACCTACGAGTCAAGGTTCTAGGTTGAATTTGTACGCAAGATTTCACCTCGCTTCGATGTCAATTTATCGTATCGTCAGAAAAGGAAGAGGACCAGCGATTGTACTCTAAGATCTCACCTGAAATCCTCGACGAAAGCATGCATCTGATCACCCTGGCAAATATTGTAGCATCGGGGAAAGAGGGTGTTGGCCACCCCAGCTTCGTAGTACCAGTGCATCTGCCTCACGTTCGAGCATAGGCCAACCTACAGTGTAATTCGTATTACCAAGAGTTTGAGCTTCTTTCTTATAAACCAGGGCATAATTTCTCCGACATGCACGCGCCCCTAACTACCTACCCTCGAAATATTTCCAGAATCAATTACTACCGCATGCATGTGGCTCGAGGAGTTTGATTGAATCATAAAATGCTAATTTCATTATAGCTCGGGCTGTGTGAAGTATCGAAGCTAATGATACGTCAGGATTAAAAGCTTCCGAGGGTCTTATGAAACGGGGCGTTAAAACTAGGGAAAGTTTGAGAGACAGGGTTAAGCTCCGGGGGTTGAAGCAAGTTTATCGTTCCAATTATCGCATTACTCTACGTGAAACGATGCAGTTTGTTTACTCATGGTAAGTATAGGTATTATAACTATTTATTGGAAGATCTACATGTTTGGATACTAATATGCTATAACGATATTTACCTTCGAGGTGAAACCCGTACGACAAAATCTGTTGAATACTGTTGACTTGTTGTCCTGAGTCGGCCATCCCGGCCATTCAGATCCAGTGTTCCATAGAAAATCAACGACGTGATTGCTCAGCATTTTGGAAATCAAGAGACGTTCGCTCTGTTGATCTTTCAAGTCACCGATCCCTGCCAGAAGTCCAACTGGATTTGACTCTACACTCAGGTGCTGATCCGCTGAAAGATTTTTTTCCATACGGATCTTCGAGTTAAAATAATGTGGAATGGTTCAGTCTCAATGAATTAGACACAGTGCAGGGACAAATGGATCTCAGTCCCAGACTTGTGAGTCTGCTCTAATAATTGGTTCAGAAAAAGGGAAAAACCATTTGAAATCATTTTTACACCTTCGGTTAACATTTATCTAATAATCTAGTCGATGTATGCTTACCGTTCACAGCTTTCCGGTAGTATTTTTCACACCAGCCCCTACTGAGCATACACTCTCGCACAACTCGCGATTTTCCATAGATCATGAAGGTGTGATGCATCGCAATCGCATCCTTCACAATTTGTTTTATACGAAGAAATCGTTCTTGAAGTGTAGGCGGAAGAGTGTTCGTCAGCTGTAAGTCACCTGATTCAGCTTTGCCTTCTACACAGTTTTAAATACCTGATCAATTAAATTTTATAAAATAGAAGACTGTTCTAATACATCAGATATATTAGTATTCAAATTTTGGCTTCCATTATTCTCAAAGTAACCCAAAGTCCCATGAAATCCATTTCTGTTTACCCTCACAGCTGATTGCCTGAACCAAAATCAACATTTCATGCTTCTCTGATAATTTAGCGTACTCACCGTGCGTACACTTGTTCGTAGAATTTGAGTCACTTGTAGCATCGACGTGTCCCTGTGCATCAGAATTTTCATCCTTGTCTTTGTCCCCGTCATCGTCCGTTTTGTTCGTTTTTTCCGCCTGATGCGGATCGTGTTTAATGGGGTGTGCATCGTCAGCGATCATATGGTGAATCGACTTCAGCTTTCTCAATTTTATTTTTCACAATCAGAGAATCAGCGTCATCGCCTTTGACTTATGCTCGAAGATCGTGGCCAATGATACATACACCCTATCAACCTGCAGATTGAATAATCAGCTGCTAATATTGCGCCAGGTCAAGGGGATGGTTTCTGCTTTTTACGTCTGAAAAGGCCCTTGTTTCGTTCTGGATTTGTCGCGAATTAAAGTGTGTAGTTGATGCGACATTCACACCACGATTAGCTGTGCATCATTCCCCCAAATAATGTGAAACTAGTATTTGAACCTGTTAGAATTTGTCTTGAGAAATTTCTACAAGGTCGAGAACTGTTAGTCAAAGTTTCACCCTCCAAGTTCTAATGGCTAGTACCTACATAATTAGAACAACTTTAGACCGAATAAACGTCAAGAATAGTGTAGCGATTTAATTCAGATTTCCGACAAAGGTAAGGTATCTCGTTTTTCATGAGTCTGACCAATTTTTTTGAACACGAAGAATTCCGTCAACGCAAGTCGTGCTTTAAGCGCCTATTCGATAAAATTGCACAATTTGCGAGCAGCCTTGTGTAACCTTGTGCCATGCGATTAGCTAAAAGATTGTTCCGGGATATTAAAAATCAAAGGTTGATCTGCACCTTGTAGTTACAGTGATCGTATAATAGGGTGCCACCCGACCGAACTCATACTAATTCCAAAAAGCACGCGAGGGAAATAAAATTCAATGTGAACAGCCTCGAGAAGAAAGGGAAAAATTTCTTTCCCAAGAGACGACCTCCGACGTCTGATGTCTGTCGATACATACGAAGTCCGTACCCACTGCGATGATGTTAGTGGAGATGATCCGCGGGTCGCGCTCCCGGCCAAACTGATAGCTTCCGGAGGCCCGCGCGAGGTATCGGTTGCCTTCCGACCATGTGTCGCGATGGTTGAAGCCCAGAATCCCGCAGGCGCGGAAGTACTCGGCAAGGAATTCAGGACAGGTCGGGTAGAGCGCGCGGAATAAGATCGGGGTTGGTGTTTTTGTGGGGTGGGTATGCGGCGGTTGGGCTGCGGTTCTTCGGCGTACCAGGCACCTGACGGGTCGGCAGGTACTCTCACACATGCCCACAAATCTGGGGAAATGAGCCGACCTAAAGGGGGTTAATCAACCCTATACCTCCGCGTACACTTTGACCCACTTAAAACTATGATGCACTACAGTTTACTGGCTAATTACAACCGCAGGTTTATCATCAGACGCAGCATTTACGTCTTGTGTAATAATGTGCGGAAAGGCTGCAACAAGATACTAGGATAAAAAATAATTCAATGCCTATAACGCGTCGGCTCAGTATAAATTTATGAACATAGTCATGGACAGTGAGGAGTGAAAAGTAAATTGTTTAATGATCAAATAACGATTGCGATTTGTAATTTAAAATCGTCGAAGATTTGATTAGCAATTAAACTTGTTTCTGACAATTTTATTAACATTCAGGAATTCAATGGTTAATAGTAAGGTAATTGGGTTGATGTAGTCGGTAATTAATGCGATAATCAATGACACATGTAGACCTGGAATTTCGATGAAATATTTCGTGTGGCAGGCGCGGGTCTTCGTTTATCGCATGCTTGAATGATGTGAAAAGGCGTGATGATGGGTAGATATTTGAATACGCAAAGAATGTATACAATTTGTAGCAAGCAACACGCTGATTAGATATGAGTTGACATTTCTGATTTCTTCGCATCATAGGTATGTATTGCTTAGATATTACAGAAATAGACACTGGACTTTGAATTTCAGAAAACTTACCATCGAATCTAATAGTTGTGTGGGGATCATGTTGACCGTGAAGAAATATCTAATGGTATGAGTAGACACATAAAGCCACTGTGCTTTGTAAAAATTCTATAAAAAATGGTCCTAGGAGCTTTGATATAGTCTTCAATGATTACTTTAGTTCAAATTACTGAAATATGGGAGAAAAAATGATGATAAAACCGGCTGATCCAGAAACAACGGATGGTCTAAAAAAAACATCTCACTGTAGTCACACCGCCACGTAGCCGTTTTCAAAAACTTTTTTAAAAAGCAATTGTGTGCTGCGATAATTAATAATATTGATTTATTGCCACTCAGTGTTTATTGCATAATTTATAGACCGAGGTCTGCACGTAGACGTCGGAGGAATGCAATACTTGTTTTGGAACTTGGTACGAGAGTACATCGAAGCTGTCAATCTCTTCTTAATTATACTTGATTGCTAAAAAAGCGTGCCATCCATGCCGTAAAAATAAAAATAATTTATCGAACATAGTCTACGAAATTGTGGTTTATTCTTCGTTTTTTCTGTTAAATATTTCTTCATTAACTTAACGATATTATAAGATAAATGAAAACGTATATGAAGAATTGAAAGAAGTATCTTTTTACAAAATATATATAATGGATAAATATATATATATAATGAAAATAATCGAACACTTGTCAAAGTTATCTACGTTTCGTAGTTGTTTCCTGAAAACAAGTATGTATGCAATTAATAGTATCTCATTATTTGCTTTCTGGCATACAAGTTATCATAATATAAACCACACCCGCAATACTATAATATACCCCGTAATATAATTAACTTTAAAAAGACTGAGGCCAATAAAATTGGAACCGAATCTTCACTGGACGAAGATGTTTGTATTCCGCTGGAAGTCTTTTATTTGACTGTTACAGGAGAATGGGTGTAAATTACTCAATAGAGTAGACAAAAAAAGTCAGTGAGTACATTGTCCATTCTGCGACCTCTTTACTACGTTCAAAAAATTCCTATCGAGATGGATATCAAAATCGTACTTCGTTAACACTGCCCCCATGTGAACCCATTGACGCCACGGGGGTTACTGACCCCGCGACAGGTGCATTTAGCCTAGGTCAGTGCTCGTTACCAACGGTGTGACAAATGGTATCGCCATCTCGCGGTGAAATTGACCAACTACTTCTGCCGCGAGCATCGGTGCACTTTATCATATGCAACCTGCATGTCATTATTAATCTCCCACTTGAGATTGCATGTCATGAGGCGCGTCGATGTTTGCGGAACAAGTAGTCGAGTTGCGCTACGAAATGGCAATAACATTTTGCACACTTTCGGCGCCGAGCACTGACCTTCAGTAAAAGCATCTATCGCGGGGTCAGTAACCCTTGTAGCGTCAAAAGTTCGCATCGGGGTAACGTTGACCGTTTGAAAAAAAGCTTTATTTGACTCGACATTCGGATCGACAATGGACTCTACATACAAGAGTATCGTCGCAGTTTCGTAACTACATCAGCATGAGGTTATTTCTTGTTGAAAAGTGACGTCTCGTCGACAGTGTATTTCTACATGCAACAGGTTTTGGAACACCCGCATACACCGATGGTTCGAAAGCCCTGCCGAACTTCGGTAGTTTTCTATACTGTCGGCAGGGAGTACGTCTTCCTCTCTACCCTCGACAGGCACACCACCATCCCCTCCCACATACGTTAGACCATCGATTCGGCAGAGTTTCTCATTCAGCAAAACGTAGTCTACAGACTGTACACGGAAGGAACCACACGATCAGTCGATAAATATGGCTGGGGCATTAAAGTCAGCTGCACTTCTCCTTGTTAATGAGGAATGCTTCGAAGAATATTTCGAGGATTTTAATTTTCTCGATGGTAAGTCGGTACTATTCTTTAATTCATCATTTCTTTCTTAAATCTCGAATCCTCTAAACGGGACTACTTTTTTCTTACGCGCCACGTTATCGTGCGTCCAACAATGGACACGTGGACGTGGCGCTTTCCGTAGCGGGTTATTCGACGAATGTCTAATTACAATGAAAATACTAGATCTACAAATAATAAACACTTCAATCATTTTTCAGTGGAATGCTTCAAATCGACTCTCAGCAGAGGATTGGGAATCGCGATAATAGCCGGATCCTTCCTCGGTTAGAATGTTATCTTTATTTATTTATCAACTTTATGTGCTAGTTAAAGAGATACCGACAGTTAGGAAATTGTATCTGTCCTTTGCTAATTATCATCTAGAAGTAATTGAAAAAAACGCCTCATGACGCCTACTTTTATGTGTTTTATATTTCAGTGAAGCTACCACAAATTCTAAAAATCTCAAACAACAAAAGTGGTCAGGGAATAAACATCCTTAGTGTACTTCTAGATCTCTTCGCCATAACGGCAACAGTTTCTTACAGTTTCGTCAGCGGGTTCCCTTTCAGGTAATAAATATCTCTTATCATAGCACAAATGTATTTAATTACATTAGTTTTATCAGCAGTATCTCATGATTTCGACTGGCTATTTTCAGGGTTGAGTTATTCAAAGCCTGCTTCAATTTATTCTGTGCTTTTGATATTCTAACTTACATGTACCAAAATTTAATAATAATCAATTACAATTATCCCCTATTTAGTGCTTGGGGAGATGGAGTTTCCTTGGGCCTACAAACTGCAGCCATTGGTGCCATGGTATTACACTATAATGGCGCAACCCAACAAGCCACTGCCTTTATTGCTGCTTACCTAGCGATAGTGTATGCTTTGACGAGTGGCCTTACTTCCTTGAAAATTCTGTGGTCTATGCAAGCCATGAATGTACCCATTCTCCTTAGCAGCAAGGTAATTGTTTAGAAAAATCGATTCACATGGATATGTTTTCATTTTTACATAGCATAGAAAGCCACAGTTAAACAATGCTGAATTAGAACCATGAACAATTGAAGCTAGCAGTAAATATGGGTGCTGCTATGTTTATCAGATTGTATATTCTTCTTCCTCTTTCAGTTGATACAAGCCTATACCAACTATCGCAATGGAAATACGGGGCAATTATCAGCAGCGACTTGCTTCATGCTGTTCTTTGGTTCAACAGCCAGAATTTTCACGTCCTTCCAAGAGACGGGAGATTCGATTATGATCGTGACTTACATCTGTGCTTCAATTGCTAATGCTATTATTCTGTCCCAGGTGCTTTATTATTGGAATGCCGTTGTGCCTGTTACGAATAAAAGTAAAAAACATAAGTAGGAAAATCATTAAGCGAATAAAATGCGGATGATAATTTTCTATACCAGTCAAAATCGTCTAGCATAAGTTAATAATTTACTATCGAATTAAAAAAGAGCAATATTTTAGACACTAAACTGGTACATCGACGAACTACAGTTTGTGTGATACTTGAAATAATTATTGCGATTGTTGAATTAGGAAATCTTTCATGAAATTGATAACATTATGTGATTAGTAATTACCGTAGTCAAATTCACGGAATGTTTTGATAAGTAAGTCCAGAGTTCGGTTCTAAATTTATCATTATTTATAATTCGTTCTCCATATGCCTCAAAACATTCCTAATCATCGTTAATGTAATCATTAATGATAAACTATTCTGTATATTTGAAAATGCGATGTATTTACAATTCGTCACGTGCTTAAAGCCGCGCAAATTATCGATATTCTTTTTTAACTCTATTATGCCAAATAAACTGTTACAATGAAAAATAAACTCTGTACTTATTACTACAAACATCCACTACTCAATTGATGGAAAATTTATTTCAACTTTTTGTCTCAAACTAGGGCCGCATAAAGGCGTGGACTCTGGCATGGCTTAATCTACTAGGTGAAATTCACGGAGATCGTATTGTTTTTGCAAAAATTCCGATGTTTTATGATAATTTGTTGATCAGTCGAAAAAGTAGTGATATTGAAAAGCGGAAACGATAAGAATTATCGACAAAAGTAGTCCCTGCGTATAAAAAGCAGACAAAGGACGTGTGCTGTGTGTACTGCGACTGCGCTATAACCAGGCGAGGTTCTGCGGCGATCGTTCATGGTTTGATGTAGCGCGTTGGGTCAGTCGGCGAAAATACTGAGCTATAAGTGGATGTATTTCTCTCGTCTACCGAAAATGGTGGCTCGTTAGTATACGCAGCTAAGCTAAACTGTGGTGTTGATTATTCTATACAGTGAAATATCTACATCAGGTAAGTCTTGACTACGCCTTCAAATACTCAAGATTAGTCGAATCTATGAGTTTTAAGAGCGAATTGTGAATCAAAGGTGCGTAGTTTTCCCCATTCGCCAGCCTTTGAAACCACAACGCGTTATGGCGTCGTTCTCACCAAACTCCCCGTGACGACCATTTTGTTGTTATCAATAAGTCGATATTTAACCCGTTTCTTTAGTCAATATTTTATTTACTTAAGACGCTAGAATACACGGTTTTCTTAATCGTCGTTTAACCGGCGCATTTACGTTTCTATAATTCCATATATTCCCGTCTCTAGTTCTCTGACTCACTCCAAACGCTTGTGGAAACTTTCACTGAACGCGAATAATAATTTCTATCCTAATTTTACTGCGGTGTGTCATAATTATCGGTCTTATCTTTCACTTCCTTAAGGATAACCGTATGGGTGGGTTTCACTATACTTACGTTTCTTAGACCCACTCGAAACTTCCGGATATTTCTTGATAACGAAATAACTAGTTAAGCTTTTGCATTGCATTAGATACGTTAGACACTTGGCTGCACGTGTTACAGCCGGTCATAAGATTTCGTAAGACTCCAACTACCTATGCTTTGATCAATTATACATGATAATGTAACGCGATCCGAGGTCAACTGCTTAAATATTTGCTTTGTCACAGGCGAGGTCGTAAAGCTTGAAAAAAACTGCTCATCACTTTCTGCATTAATTAATATGAATGTGATAAAAAATTGAAAAGGCAAAAAAATATTATCAGTTTGTGGATCGAATTTGTTAAGTTCTTCAGAAGGAGAATGCAATTTATTTCTTTTACAGTCTTACAGGTTAGATTTACGGATTTGTGAGTTGATGATGGAGTCGATGGAGTCGCGCCTAGTTGCGCAGGCCCTTAATTACCATGGACAACAGCTTCAGAAAGTGTGGGAAGGTGAACGGAACGAGAACGAGTTGACCATGCTCAATCTTAAGGAGCCCAGTTTTGAGATTTATCAGCAGAGACAAAAGACACTGAGGTATATATCTCGGATATAAAGAGACAAAAAAAATGGGAAAATTCGATCCTTTGAATAATAGAAGAAGAAACATGTAGAATAGTATCGCCTGAAATACATACAATTTGGTTCATAATTATTTTTTTTAATTTTACAGTTTTGGCGATAGGGGTAAAAGACTTAAACTTCAGCAATTTATTGCTAAGAAGGCTGATGCCCTCTATGACAAAGCCAACTTGGACAAACCGGTTGAATCCATCAAGCAAGACTTGGGGGATGAGGGTAAATATCAAAGTAGGAAACATTTCTCGCACTTTTTATAGAATAAGCTTAGACACTAATTACCATTAAGCGAATAATGAGAATTCAATCACTTAACTATGAGATGGATGCAGAAGACCTGTAAATTTCAGGGAATTTTTTTAACAGGTTCTGTTCGTTTGAGATTTGATATGTAAAAGAAATTGAGAAATTTTGGCACATTGTAGAAAAAACATTTGCACAACTTGTGTTATTCATGCATTCGTGAGTCCGCAGTATCTATTTTATGCAAAGATGTTTGGCGCCAGTTTATCATGAATGTTTGAAGTCCTAAAACATACAATAAAAGTATTTTGAAACCTTAAAAATGAAGATTTTACTAATCTTCTAACCACATTTAAATTCTACACACTGTATTAAAAATATGAGTTTTGATTAAAAATATGAATTATTGATGTGATATCTTAAAGTTTAAAGAATGTGATACAAATGTTCCTTCAGTATGATTTAGAGTATTTAAATAATACCTAATAGCTGAAATTTACATTTTTTTATGTTAGTTTTACTTTATCAGAAACCTGATTACAGTTTGTCCATTTGAGCCTTGAAGTATGTCACAATTACTTTAAATCAGGAAAACGTTGTGTCACTTATTCTGATTTCCGATCGGATTTCTGATCCAATAACACTTACTTTTATTAATAAAAATGAGAAAGATGTTATTAAGTCAGATGTTGAAAATTAACTTCTACTATCTCTGAATCAACTATGGAATCTGAATAGACAAATTGTATAAGTGTTGAATGCGGCAAGTCTGTACCAGATACTTTCAAACATTTGTTTCAGAATATTATGCGACGATGCCAGGTCTGGATTCGTTTGTCACCATGGAGAAATCTCAAAGGATTCGAAATTTTCTAGAGGTACAATATCAAAAAGCCTGAATACTTACTAACAAACGAAATGAAATGCCTCCAGGTTTTCATGCAATGATTATTTTGTCAAAAATTTCCAGAGTTTGGTTGTCGGCGATGTTATTTACTCGCAAGTCATGGGTAAAAGTGCTGCTGGACTTCTTCTTAAGATCCTTTGCAACTGCAGTGACTGTCCCAGGGTTGTTACTGACCTTGGAGTAAAGGTGAATATTCATTTTAATCAGAACTATGAGAATAACAAATCTATCAGCTGCATTTCTTTTCTCATAACAATATCTAATCCAAATTTCTCCCAATCCAACAGGCGTTGATATTGAATACGGCCACAGTGCCGGCGGTGGACAAGAAGGGAGTAACACGAGGCTACATGGCCAACGATCTCGTCTGCGTCGTTGTGAGTGAGGTAAACGTAGAGGCTGAACGTGTCGTAGCCGTTATGAACGTACCCGCCAGAGAAGCCCAGGCTCCCCACCCTCCTATGGGCCTTATTCATTCCGACGATCTTCCCGAAGCTTACAAGTAAGTTGCTCTGTGGACCGATGTGTAATTCAATACTTAGATATTAATTGTGCATCAATATTCAGTTGATCTACTCATAGTCATGCTCTCCAATCTTATATTTTATTTTATAGATAATGTAAAAGAGTTTTTTTTTTTATCATGTTACCAAATGATGAGAATAGACGATAAATTGTATCCAATGAACTATGAATAGTATCTTGCGTGTATCGTTTCATTACCAAGAATCGATCAGTCATGCTGTTTTGGTTCGTAAAACGGGCTTAGAGAAATATGTAGAGCCAAGATAATTGGTTTGAATTTGTCATGGTTTTTATAGCTTTTTATTTAATCGGGTAATGAGATGTGCTATGTTTAATTAATGTTAATAGATAGATGGAAAATTTATAGACTGAAATTTGTTATTATTGAAATCATTGAGAGAGGAAATGATGGACTGTTGGTGCAAGAGTTATAATTCAGTTGCAATTATCAATCGTAATGCGATATTAACTATTCAAGGTAAATCAGACTGGACTCCTTTGACACGTTTTTATGAATCTAGGTGCCAGACACTCCTCTCTGTTACATAAAAAGTTGGTAGTCAGTATGACGATGAGTATATAATGTGATACAAATGATTCAAACGTTGAGCATTGGTTGATGTGGCTCTGTTATGCATACGTATTATCTACGTTTGCGATATATTACTCTCAAAAGTCAAAGCACCAGCCAGACTATGGCATCAAAATCTCTTTTGAAGTTGAATTTCCAGTGTGAGATGCTGATGCTCAGATGCTCAGAGTTTAAGCAGCAGACGGTAGGTATAATAATCAAATATGGTTGTTTGATCCCTGATTATATGTCACACTTGCATAGGTTCATCTCTCTTATTTACTTCTAAATTCTTATATTCTCATGCGATATTTACATTAATAGTTGGATCTGCTTAATTCGGTCATATCATTTGTTTGAAGATGAAGTTTATTTATTCATAATAATTAGTGTAAATAATTTGTAGTTATTCTAATCATTTCAGAAATTCCATGAAATTGCTATGTTGGCGTCTCGTTCCTAAACAAATCAAGATTTTCTCTAACTTCAGATGAAAATTGAAATTTAATAGATACTAAATGACGGTGATGCCTTATGTAGATTTAGTAAAATCTGAAGAAGCTTTGGCTATATACTTGTATTGTGGCTCAAACTTGTATTTACATTCCTATATACACAAACTAAATTCAGAATATTATCTCTATTCTGATTGTGCATTCTGTGTTATTATTCATGATTAGTATAGACGTTATTAGATGAGTAGTTCACAGATCGTACAGTTTGATAATTATTAACAGAATGTATGAAGTTTGAGAAGTAGAAACTTGTTTCTACTCTGATGAAAGAATTCCATACACTCTACTGCATATCAATAATGACACAAAGTAAGATTAAACAAAGCTTTGAAGTTGCATATAGTTTTTCTTTATTAAAATTTGAAAAAGAAAGAAGTGTTTGTTATATTTATAAATGGGACCAAACAACTAGAGCCCTAGATTATTTCACCCTAATCCCAAAAGCCCCAATAAAACTGCGCTCCACCTAAATGATTAATGCCTCATTTAAACTTACAGCTTTTATTGAGAAATAAAAAAAACGATGTCATTAAAATTGACACTGCAAAGCGCAAAACAGGCAAGCGTTACCACGTCTAAATAATTTTTGTTGGTCAACTTGGAAGACAAAAAATACTCGTGGCGTGGCCTCCCACCTATCCTAGGGCTATGCAATTTGTTTTATCGCACCAAAAAACTTAAACCAAACCAAACCGTCATCGATGATAGGCTGTGTGCTTTTATGTTGAGAAACTATGATTACAAAACGTGATACAAAAACTATAAATAAACGTCTTAGCGGTTGAGAAAGGTGAGGCATGAGTTCACGTAATACTGAGGTTCTACCATTGTAAATTGTAAGCTAAGATATTGTGTTTCAATAACAACAAAACTTTCATAACATTTTTATATGTATCTTCGGAGTATTGGCGATCTAGCTAATTGTTAACGATGCAAGTCTAGACATTTAACGATGTTACTACTTGATAGAATGTCTTGTCACTCTGTCAAAATCAAAGGAACAGAATTTAAGTAAAATATTGAGTTTATTCCGTTCTCATATTTCTGTCTAGTCGATAAAACGAGACAATCTATCTTGTATAAACATGGTAAATTTGTGTAACGCATGTAGACTGAAGGGAAGACGGAAGATTTTTGCGTGTATAAAACTGGTTGGAATTTTTTTGGTCAACTACGGAAAAATATTGAAAATGCAACATGGATACATCGGCATGATTCTATATGAAAACGGATGATTTATTGAAGGCAGTAAAAAGGAAAGAATGAAACAGATTATCAAGTGCGAATAGACCATGGATTAATTGGTCAAAATACATATGTTGACTGACTACAAAAGCCTGGCAGCTGATGATAAATGAAGAAGATATTAATATTCAGTCTATATGGTTACCAATGTCAAATGTTTTACCGTTAACAAAGTTGCTCGGATCTGGTTTTCTGATGGTGGTGGGTCGTAGTATAAATACAAATGAATAACTCTTCAAATTTCGTTTTGTGATCTAGAAAGTTTATGGACAACAAGGGACAGAGTTATGAATCGATGTTGGAGAATAGTGCTGGCTTCAACAACCCCAACAACACTAAATATCTTTGCAACTTGATGGGTCTTGGACAAGAAAACCATTCCAACATGGTCGGGCTTAGGTATGACACCCCTACTTGACTCGCATTGCATTTTATCTGTAATCCATTCGAATTTCCCTGCTAAATTTGCTTTAATATATTGGAAAAGATGTCATTATTTGAATTAGGTGCAACATTTTTCAATACTTCCTACTCATTTTCCGATGAAGCAAAATTTGTTATTGATAGTAGCACATTTCAGCTTTAATTTATAACATTTGATTGAGAATTGGAATGTCTTGTAGGGAGAGGTTCCCTGAGACTGAATATGCTACCGAGTTAAGACAGACACAGGCCAGTAAGTGGGCATTCCGAAGTGTTGCTGAAGGCATTGATCACTTCAAGGCAGGTCGTCATACAGAAGCTTTCCAATGCCTCAACAAAGCCCTAACTGTTGATCCTCGAAATGTGGAAGGACTTGTTGCTCGAGGAGCACTGTAAGTTTATTAGACAAATATACTTAACTTGATGTAGAATATAAGTCCAGAATAACGAATAAGGATCATTTTTTGTTTTGAATCAAAGTCCGGCCTACAATTTATTGAGATCTTTGCTATTTGATTCTTACAGGTATGCGAATGGTGGCAGTTTTAAAAAAGCTATCGATGATTTTGAAACTGCTTTAAAGCTGAACCAAACTCATGCAAATGCTCGGAAATATATGGCTGAGACTTTGGTAGCATTGGGTCGAAGTTACGAGGATGAGAATAAGTTTGAAGACGCTAGAAAGGCTTATGAAAATTGTCTGGCCATAGCTCCTTACCATGAAGAAGCTAGGAACTCTATTGAATATATAAAAACTAAGAATTTGACAACCGGATTGAATCCCTTGGACACATTCAAGACCTTTGAAACTGAAGAAGTTCCCGAAACCAAAGTAAAGGAAAAGAAGAAACGTAAAAAGGAGAGAAAATCCAGGTCAAAGAAAAGACAGAGGTGGAGTTCGAGCTCTAGTTCATCTTCTAGTGGATCTTCTAGTTCCTCAAGCTCGGATTCAAGTAGCTCTTCATCTTCTGGTACTTCGAGATCTGGATCAAGGTCTCCAAGTCGTAAGAGAAAACACAAGAAAGATCATCGTGGGTCGTTATCTCCCCTTAGCAAACGTATGGCTCAGTACAATAATCCACCAGCTGCTATAGCGACGGCTCATGACGCAAATCTACCAATACCTTACTCAGGTTCTCGGGATAAATCTGAGGACTATGAAACCAAAGTACGGAAATTTTTGGAGCAAACAAAAGACGATTCCGATTACGAGGACAAGGTAATGTCTTGGTTTGAAATTCGCAAATTCCAGTATGTTTACTTCAAGTTTCGCAGAATTTTAGCCCTTCTTGAGTCAGATGGGATGTTCATCAATTGATTTTATCATCAAAAATCGTTTATTTTAAAAATCCAGATGAAAATTCCTGATATCAGTAAAATTTTCGATACTGAGCGAAATTTATCTTAGTTATCGCAGGTCGAACTGAAATTTGAAATAATTACTGGGATTTTTATTAAATTTTGAGTTAAAAATCATAGATTAATGCTACTTTATTAGGTACGGAAGTTCTTGGAAGAAACTGCGAGGTGGAAGCGAGAAAGAGAAAAGGACAAGAAGCACTCTGAGAATGACAAGTTGAAGAAAAAGAAGAAGAAAGAAAAGAAAGGAAAGGACAAAGACAAGGAGGAAAAGAAAACCAGAAAGAAAAAGAAGAAGGAAGAGAGGAAGAAACGGAAAAATAAAGATAAACTTGAACGTGATTTGGAAGCCTTGAGGAAATCTTCACTCCCGGATTTAGAACAACTTGAATCGAAATTGAGTGCCTATTATGCAAAGGTTGAAAAGGAAACTGCTGTATTAAAGAGGTATGATCAAAGTTTCGCATGCCTTTCATTATCATCATTCTTATTATTATCATTATGCCTACTTTGTTGACGACGATTCCAGGTGATTTACGTTATTTTTCTTTACTACTTTCGCCACATTCCTCGTCTTAACTTCAGTCGAACATTTGGGCTTTAGTATTGAGCCATTTTGCAGTGAGAAGAACTGTTTTCTTTCTAGAAAAACTAGCTTCTGTCTCATCAATTTACACAACAAAACTATAACTGTGTCCGATGTCGAGATGTGCAGAAGGGCATGGGAGTTAGTGAAATAAATATTTGATAAGGTCTTGGGCTAATTAGTATATTAACATAATTTTTCGCCACTAGCAATGCTGAGAAACTTGCTGAAAGCACTCGGAGGGAAGAAGAAGTACGCAGAGAAAGAGAAAGAGAAAGAGAACGTGAGAGGGAAAGGGATGAAGCCGCTAAAGCCTATCATGAACGAGAACCGAGGACTCCGATGACTGCACAACAGCGCAAAGGTATTTTTTTTGTCGGGTTTTAGAGCAATATAATTCAATCTGCAGTTATCACTTCTTGAAAATTGAAGCAGAGATTATTGAACCTAATAGAACCATGGGCTAAATACATAAAAATGCGTTTTTGGCTTTCTTTGAATTATATAAACTAAATCTTCTATGATCCCTTGCTGTTCACATGTTTATAATGGTCTTTTTTAAGAATCTTATGCTTGAGATGCATTTGAATTGGCGGCTATGACTTGATTCATATTCTGGAAATTCTTTCTACGTTTTGATGTGTTAAGACATTTCTGTTGTAGTCTCATTTTGTAATTTTTCGTCATTACAGATATTCAAAGGAAACCAATTACAGATATATTTGAACAAGAAGCACTGCTGATTCATCCTGAACCCAAACTAACATTGGACACAGCTGCTCTGAATGCTAAGTGGAAGGCTGCACAGGCCGCCAGATACGTCAGCAAGTAAGTTTCCGAATTTTTTAATATATCTTCTCTTTGGCATTCAAGAAGAAGACGGTTGTTACAAACAAGGTTGTTACAAACCTTGAAAATCGGGAAATTTTAAAGTTCAAAAGGAAAAGTCAGCGAACTTGGTCCGAAAGTTAGAATTTAGAAAATACACGGTATTTAAAGAGTCTGAAAATCCTTGAAATAGCCTTTAATATTATCATAATACCTATTTATGGTGGAAGAGCTAATCTACTAACAAATGTGATTGTTTCTGAGCGTTTCTTGAAACTTCTCTATTAAAAATTTGATCTTGAATGATAATTAAATCTCACTTTGTTCTGTTGCATATAAGAAAATAGCGAATGAATTAAATACGGCTTGACGTATCTTGTAACAGAAACGATCTATCATGAAGAAAATGATAAACATTCTGAATATCGATTGGATAATTGGATGAATAAACTCTGTAGAGTAGAAACGTCGAGGAAAAATTCGCCGTCTACATATTTCCTTGTCTGTAATTGAATACAAAGCTACCCTGTTTTCCAGGCAATTTATCTACAAAATCACTGCGCTGACTGACAAGTAGCTGAAATTGTAAACAATCTTGATGATCGATTGTATTACTTTACAGGCAAAAGGAAGCGCACATACAAAAGTGGCAGGATATTCAGCCGGAGAAAAAGTCAGCATTGAAATTGGACAGTGACGAGGAAGACGACAACGAACATGAAGAAAAGCTGCAGCGAGCTGCCCTAGAGAAGTCTTTGAACATTCGTAAGCAAATGCAGCGTGAACTGGCGGACAAACGAGCAGCGGCACCACCAATGGCTACACCAACACCACCGCCTCCTTTGCCCAAGGAGCCACCCTTGCCGAAACAGGCTCCCGTTAAGTATCCAACCCCTCAACCCCAGAACAAGTTCCAATCTTACAAGGATTCTTCAGTACCTCTACCCTCTTCTCTCCCATCGAGTAAATTCTCCTCTGCCAGTCTTGGAGGGAAATTTCAACCCATTGGCCAAAGTAACAGCAGTAATAGTCACCCACCAGAGCCACCAGGGCCTAGACCTCCACCAGTCAAAGCTCATGGTGGTCAAGCCAAGGGTCCTAGAACTGATTCGGATAGTGAAAACGATCGACGAAGGCGCGGCGACATGAAGAAACGGGAATCTCTTGGTCGTGCTGGTGGCGGTGGAGGCGGCGACGGGAATAACTCTAAAACAATGAATAGGGATCGTCCTGGGAAGCGCAATACGCGAAGCCGTTCACGAAGCGGTTCCAGTTCTGGATCTTCTAGATCTCGTTCAGGCAGACGCTCGCGTTCTAGGTCGTATTCTGGGCGTAGGTCTGGCAGCTACGAACGTAAATACAGCCGCTCACCATCTGGCTCTTATAGCAGATCAAGATCCGGGTCTCGCTCTAGGTCCTATACTAGAAGCCGGAGCCGTAGCAGGTCTGGCGATCGCGGATACTACAGAAAGAGACAGTTCAGACCTTACAACAACAGAGGAACATACTATAAGCCCCGTTTCCAGGGTTTTAATAACCAGAATCATCGTGGTGGTGGAAATTTCCAGAATAGGAACAGGTTCTACAACAACAATCAGCATAATAATAGATTCGGTAACCGCAGAGGCGGTGGATTTAATAATCGCGGCGGTGGTCGTGGGAGAGGCGGAAACAGAGGAGGCAGATTCTTTCATGGTAAACAAAACTTCCGGGATTTCCGTGATCGTAGAGATTTTAGAGACAGGAGAGGCTCTTCTAGGGATAGATACAGCGACCGAAGCTACTCGCCTGATCCTATGCGAAAAGTGGATGAGGCTAAGGAAAAGATAAACAAAATGTTGGAGGGCGGCGACGAGGCTGGAGGCGAACGGGAGAGAGAACCTCAAAGAGACAGGGAGAGGGAGAGAGAGAGAGAGAGGGAAAGAGAAAGGGAAAGGGAACAACAAAGTGGAGGATCTGGCGTAGCCCAGAGTAAAAGACAGGATGGTCCGTTGAGTGAAGGGGAGGAGAGGGATGACGATGACTACGAGAGGTGGGGAGAGGGAGAGGTGGCTGAATCAGCTAACAACAAGGTTGGTTAGGTAGGCTTTCGAAAATTAAATAAAGAAAAGCCTCAGCTGCCCTGACGATACCAACGACTAGCCAGCCAACTAACTATCGTTTGTTGCCAGAGCGACGAGGTTCTTCTCCCGACCGGACCTGTCGACGGTAGCCTGGAAGGAAAGGATATCTTCATTGAGCGTATGAAGCAGAGAAGCAAGAATGTTTTAATGCAGAGAGCCCTCGCAGCCAGGATTTGGTAGACCACCAAAGTTTAATCATCACATCACACATCACATCTACTCGCCTCCGTCGATTGCCCGGCTCTCTTTTCAGTATCATTTATCCAAGATGAAGACTGAGAGCCTTGGAGCCTCGAGGAGGAGGGCATAAGAGTCTCAGGACTTTGGCTCAATTCCATTTGATAAGACCCGCGTGTCAGCAATGTTCAACTCTGCAAAAGACACACACCGAGCCAGGCCAACAAATATTCCTGCCTCATACTTACACCCGTTTACTCAATCATTCATTATTGATTATTATTAGTCACACTTCTTGTACCACTTATGTCATGCGGACAATGCAGTTCACTCTTTGCAAGCTGTCCACGATTTCATTGTTCATTTATCCTTTCTAACTTGTTGAGCCCTTCGTTACTGCCGGACAAGATCTATTAATTATTATTATTGCTTTTTCTACTGAGATACGTTCATTTTATTCGCAGTAGGGAGAATTACACCTGAGAATAGAATCCGACTCGTATCATGTTGTCCTAAAATATCGCACAAGCCACTAAAGATATCGAAATATTATTATACATCTCTTGTTCTTTCCTTTCCTTTCTTTTTCCTGTTTTATGGTTCTATTTGGACAGTTAATAATATTACAAGCTCATTAGATATGTGGGCCAACGTGAGAGTTGTATTCTATTTGAAGGAGTTTTTAGATCGAAATAAAAAGTACCTATCTCCAGACCATGGCAAGTCCGAAAAGAGATTTAGTGATTTTTGAAAGTTAATTTTTCTAATCCTTGTCGAATTTTGGATGAAGCTTATGAATATCAAATTATATACATACACTTTCAACGAAAGAGTATGAAGCTACATTATAGCAAAATTGATGAATCTTCGAAACTTTAGTAGAAAAAGCAAGGGAGAAGAACGTGTTATGGCGTTAGACGCGATATGTGCTAGTCAGAGCAGCGTTATATTTCACGTAAACAGTAAATTTTTATTAAAAGGGGGATCTTTATACCATGGAATGATGAGATTTCCCATTTATTTGGTTTATTGATTTAATAATAACATATCAATAATATTTGATATTTGGTTTAATTCCTTATTTTATATTTGATTACTGGACTTCTTGCGACGAATGAACTATGGGGTGGTAATTCCAGAAAAAAAACTACTCATGTCATTTCTGTTCAATGCCTCAGTTCAAAGGCCCGCATTAACTTTCTCGCAAAAATCAAAGTGGTAATGGGTAGTTGACCTCCACTACCCTTGTGGAATAACAATAACGCATCTCCTGTCTGTGAGTGTTCGAAAACCCACGGAGATAACTTAAACTAAGCCGCTTATTCTTCGTGACAATTAAAACTGACGCGACACCCAGTTATCTGTGTAAATTTTCTCCTTCCTGTCAAATAATAGCGAAATTGACATGGTTATGCTGCGAATCAATATAACATTATTATTATTATTATTATTATTATTATAACAAAATATCAAATAGGCTTTATGTTGTATCTGTAATCACGTTATTGTAAAAACTTGAGATCCTTAAAATATATAACATTATAATACCAGTATCTGGCGTTAATCTATTATTATTTTATCCAGTCTCTTCTCTGAGGATATAATTTACTAATTAATTATAAGAATCAAATAGAAAATAGAAAGAAAGAAGAACCAACATACCTAGTTTTCCTTACTTATTATATTGATAGATAAATTAAGATATGGAAGTAAGAAGTAAAGTTTACTATTATGTGAACGTAAATTTGAACAGCTTGCAAATGCTGGTAGATTACTTTAGTAAAACCTGTTATAAAATGCTTACTTATGCTGCAAAATAGGTAATAAATACATAAATTAAATAACGATAGCGATGTTCAACGTACACTTTAAGTATTTGCAGCGAACTGAACGAGATTGGACGAAACCTTGTTAGGCTTATCAACAAGGTTTTGCTGGTCGTCGACTTTTTCAAATGGGGTGAAGGTTCGTCGTTTTCAGTTCCAGACAGATTAATAGAGTTCAGCAATCAAGGTTTTAATTATGATTAGTAAATATTTGGATTTTTTTTATTCAGACCTGCACGATGATCAAAATCCAACACCCGAAGGATCAATCAACAGAGTCAATAGACTCGCGACACCTCAATTTCACCTGGGTAGCTGAAATTCTTTGGTGAAAATTTTCATCAGTCACATAATGACGCGTATGGTGCGAGTTTTTCCATGAAAACGAATAGAATTTTCAGTATCCGTGCGGCCTTTCATACCTATTGCGTTTACAGCTCGCTGTGGCCATTCGATTCCGTAACTGGATTTACCTGGCTGCATATGACTAACTCAAAAATTCAAGGATTATGTATCAGTTATTCCAAGAGAGTCATCAAAAGGTTCGAATTTATTTTAATCAGAATTTATTGAGCCCGATGTAACTAACAATTTATATTTTCAATTTTGCAACAGGTTCTTTGACTCCACAGCAATTTTCTGTATGATTCGTATTGTAGGATAGTGTAGCTTGTAGGATAGTGCTACCGATTAGTCTATAAAAGGTAGTGCAGAACGGGAGAAAATTTGTGGAACTGTTTTTGCCGGAAATAGGTACGGTTCACAATGAATCTTTTGTATTACGTAGTAAAAGGTGTCCTGAGATATTTTATTCGCCAGTTTTATGTTGTTAACGATCAGACAAAAATCGTGAACCGTCAGAACGATCCGCGTGTACGTATTCACGTTGCAGGAACTCGGATTCCGCAAAATAAAACTTTTTATGGTCCATCAAAGAGATGTATAGAAAGAATAACGTTTTATTTATGTTTTACTTGATGTAGCTCTCATTTTTTTCAACTCTTTCAGTTTATTAACAAGGATTAACTACTCTCAGGAAGCAGTACACTTATTCCGTTCTACACCGTCGAATCCCTCTGTACATACATATAATAACAGACTGTGTGAATTCAGATCACAGATGCTCAACATAATAATTTCTCTCCTTGTGAAAAGTTCATTGAATTTTCTATGCTCACAAATGCTGGCATCGTAATTGCTCGAAGAAAGATCTCTGGACTATCTCACAAGGATCTCCTGGATCAGCTGCTTTGCTAACGATGGAATAGGTCATGATATGCGTCGCTTAAAACCGGAGCATACATATACATATAAAGCGATTTTTTTTAAATTCATTTTTTAACCAATGATTTCATAATCAAATGTTGTTTAACGTCTTATTTCGGGTTCGGTACCTTTTGTAGCTAAATAGGCAGATGAATAATAGTAGTTACCGCGAAAATGTCATTTCTCAGTTCTTCGAAGCTCTCGATCCGTAGACGTAATTACGTATTGACTCATGTATTTATAGCTCGAGTTATTACATAGGTATATATATGAGTGTAGTGTATCCGAGAGAGGACTTCTCAAAACACTTCTCAATGATTTTACGTCATAGCGTATAGCTGGGAAACACCCGAGGTATGCCTACGCGGAGCTCGTCGCGACCCACAAATTCATTGCTTCTGCTAATTGTAAAACTTGTTCAGATGGTCAAGCTAAGGAATTAGGTCAACCCATGGAATGCACTGACTAATATACAACTGAATTATACGAAAATTTCGGATAGTGTGCCTTGGGATTTTATCAGCACTTTTCTTAGGATGAGAAAGAGGGAAAAAATTATATTTTCCCTTACGCGTTACACTCCAATCACGATTGAAATAAAACAGGCTTCTTTACGCATAAAATGAACAAATAAGAATTTGCAGCAGATGGCAGTTTCTCTAAAATATGAATAATTTATTTTATAAGATAAGAGACTTTGTAGTTTGCAAATTTTTACTCTGAAGCTTCGCGGTCAGAAGATGATAAAAATACTTGAACGAGTGATGACTTTCTATAATTAAAACATCAATGCGCCATAAAAGACGTCCTCCGATCATGCTGCTGCACCTCTGCTTTATTTTTATTTTTTATTCCTACTTCTGAAGGTCCGCAGGAAAGGATGTATGCAATCCACTACCTGGTTCCTGAAATTCAGATGTGCGGACCGTTCGAATCTTAGTCATGCTATTTCCCGTGTGATCTTCAGAATTTCGCGAATTTTTTTATCCTTGTGTAGCGTAAAATGTTCGCCAACATTCTATTAGGAATTTGGCAAAACTGTAAAATTTCAAAAAATAAAAATTTCCGCGGAACTTTGCTTAGTTCGAATCATGCCATGTTTATGCATTGCTCTAGCGATTACTTGACACATAGAATGCGGCTGTACATCGGGATGGCAATTCGGACGAACATTTGTCTAATGTGTACCGAGGCGTTAATAGGATATACCTATCTAATATTTAAGCGTTATTTTATACGTGTATAGCGTCGCTGTTTCCAGTTTCCCTTTATCAGGGGCAAGACCTGTTGTAATTCCGCATGCAAACGCGCGATATTGCGCGTATTTAAACGCTCCCACCGCGTGCAGACCTCACTCGTTCTTTCGAAAGCCTGCAGACAGGAGCTAAACTACGACCATGAATTCTCTATCAACATTCACCACAATTCTGGTACTTGGCGCCATAGCCCTGGCCAATGTTGCTGGTCAACCCTATAAGGACGCTTACTCCGGAAACTCGGTTGAAGGCGGTAAGTCTACAACTATCAAATTTCTTTCTAGCTTCGATAGAAGTTTCATATTAGTTCATTCACAAGACATAGCTGACATGAAACTCTGGAGCTTTAGGAAAAGCTCGCCATTGAGTTTCGAAATGGAAAACCATGTCCTGAACAAAACCATTCCCATTCTTCATCAGTTTTTATTTTTTAAACAACGTTAATCTGGTTCTGAGTTGAATATTTCTTTAATTTTTTTGAACAGAAGTAATATTGAGAGTTTTTTTTTTTTTTTTGGGTTTCTGAAAAGCAGATCGGTCGTTTTTGAGTTCGTTTCGCTATTTTTTAATCACGGGTATAATTGTTTCAGAATTAGAGTCTTGTAACTTCTGCGCCTCGAAGCGCATAAAAGTTCATGAATTGGAAGTTACGTCTGATCCTAAAATAGAATTTTTTTATAAAAAGAACTCTTGAAATAAGACGAAAAGGACTACCGGCTTGTCCGAATCGGTTAGGTAACGAATAAATTTATTTTCTTTGTCTAAACTGAAGTGTTGATCAGTGACCGTTTCTCTCCGGTTACATGTTGTATATTCGCCACTCCGATTCACCTATTGTGACACCTGTTATTAACATGCGCATTTTTATGGCTCTTGTCCATTGTTAGTCTCTTTCGCCTACCTGTTTGTCCACGATCAATTGTATCATTATATTTTTTATTCTCATACTCTTCGCGTTTATGACCTAATCCACTTTTCCGAAGGTAAACATACCGCTGACATCATTCAACGGATTTATTTCAATTCCTCACTTCACTCGATCTGCACTCATAGTGACGCGATTGATTCCGCTTATTACTTTCAAGAATCGTCAGACCCGTAATAACATCTGTATAATCGCATAGTGCGAAGTCTGATATGTGATGAAAGTGCTTCGGGCGCAACCTCTTCATATGTACAAAACGTGGCAACGAAGGCCCCACATTATTCTCCGGCTCACAAATCGCGAAATTAGAATTTTTTCGCATTAAAATGACATCAGGTCGAAATCATCCTTATCCGTCTTACTGTTAGATCTGGTTGGAATCTGGGTCACGACGATTTTAGGAACATAAATTGAAAGACCTCAGCTTATATAAGATGCGACAAATTAACCAGCTCCTAATAATTTCCTTCTTGTTTTCTAATCTCAGGAAGTCCGTTTGCGCCTAAACCATCGAACTGTGCCCGTAACGAAGTATACTCCAGGTGTGATGGTAATCCAATGTGCCAAAAGACATGCGACAACTACAACCAGCCCATCGCTTGTACCCGTAGTGGAATCGCAGCCAATATGTGCTATCCAGGTTGCGTATGCAAGGAAGGCTTCGTCCGTGTTGCACAAAACGATCAGTGCATACCCATTGACAAGTGTGAAGGCAGAGTCAGGCATTGAGAAGTCCTATAATTCGTCGACCATCATCTCCAGTTATAATTAATACACCATTTTCTCACTCTATAACCGATTTATTGATGAATTTTGGCGTTAATTAATAAATAATCAATCATTCAATTTACTTTTCCTGCATTTTTACTGTAAATAAGTTATCTGCTTCAGTTCCTTTTGGTGCCCAAATATTTTTCGATTATTGCAAGCTCATTTGACCTAACGATCCCGGAGAGACATGACCATGCAGTGATCAGTCAATACAAGGTAATACTAAATAAATAATTTTCGATTTAATTATCATCGACGATTGATAGACACGTCAGTCTAGAATCGAACTCGGATAAGAATACTCAAAACAGAGTCAAACTGTAGATTTCATACATTCAGCTCTGAGTGAATTTCTGTTACGACTGCAAGCATTATCGATTTAGAATGACCGTCTCAAATCCATCACGGATCAATTAACGATGAGATTTGATTGATTCTGCGTACGGATGTACTTGGAGGATTTTTGTGGTCGGGAATAATATAACAGAGCGACGTTTTTGCACTCCAATTAATTTCGCACGACATATATAATTCTATGCTATTCTAAGGCAGCGGTTATCCCAATTGACCTAATCTTGGAGAGATCAATGATCTCGAGTTAGGAAGACCATCGGGTACCGCGGGGTCGACTGGGTCTGTTAATCGTCATTTTAATAACCATTATGCAAATTATGAATGAAATTGTCAGCGACAGACCCGCGAGCAGCCTTTGGGGCTGATGGGAGACAATTAGCCGAGCATTGTCCGTTGTCCGGTCCACGGGTGACTTTAGTCCTCCCAGCGACCGCCCGTCAAGTCGTAATTCCTGCATCCGCTTTGGCGAATCAACTCCTCTTCTTCCGACTTCTTAATTCATTGCACTTTTCAACAGTGCCTTTTTGTCTTCACCATGCAATTTGATTGAAGCGACGATCGAACGTCTCGACGAACAATAACTTCAATGGCGAGTGTCTAGGTCCTTCATACCGTTCACGCTAAGGCAATTTATGGGTTGATCAGCTCATGTGTGAGACTCAAAAAAAAAATAATAATTTGGCGACGACGGACGAGGACTGCATGACTTCTATCACATTTTAATGAATAATACAAGGAAGTGTGAGAATGATGGGAAAATTCATCGTCTTAAATATTTTCCTGCCTCCGGTAAGTTATCCAGTGAAAGTCCGGAGTCACCGCAGGATTTCGGAGTGGAGTGAGGACCATTTAAAAAGACAAACCAAATTATACAGCATCCGGGATTCCCCCTTTTTACCGAATGGTCGACCATCCTCCGCAGGGGAGTTGTACAAGGATCGGAGCATAAGGAAGAACCAGCTCCTTCCGTTGGTAAGGCAAGGTATAAGAATCGAAGGGATTCAAGAATCGCGTTGAGGAAAATGCGGTGGATGGTGAAGGTGGTGGTAGATGGGAGGCGGGGAAGAAGAGATAAGTTTTTACCGTAGGGTTACTAACTTACGGACTCGGCATTGTTGAGTTCCCGGTGACGGGAGGACAATGCGCGTTCGGGACACAATGCTTCACTCTGAAATCTGAAGGCAGTCTTGACTACCAACTTACGTTGCAAGCTTCGACCATATCTTAAGTTTCGTCTTCGATTCTTCGACGTTGATTTCACCCGGCCATTATTCTACCTATCCATATCGAACGTGACCAATGTCATACCCCATCCCATTCCCTGTACAATTAAATTTCCCCACCCCCGTTAACCTTATACATTCAGTTTCCCAAACAAATCTTGGTTTCGAGAAGTCTGGAAATTCGATAAAGAAAAATTGTCCCAGTATTACAAGGTTGTCGCTGTTCATCAGATACGAGTTTGTTTGTTCCGAACGATTCTAGACATATACGAAAAAGAATCTGGGTAACTAGTTTCACCATGTATTCCGTAAAAATCCAAAATTTTTGGAGATTGAAGTGACTTGAATAACTCTGATACATGAAAGTACAGCAAACCCGTTCGCTTTGAAGATGCGTACACATACTTATCATGGATTCAGATTTTCACAATCTGAGCAAAAGTATTTGATGTATACGCGTCGCGTTACGTGACAGTGAGTAGATGGGATGTGGGTGTGAGAGAAAGAGAGTGAGAGAGAGAGAGAGAGAGAGAGAAAGAGAAGTATGGTACCCCTTCAGGGTTTGACTTGTCCGCGCGCAACTTTCAAGTATTTCAGTCGCTGGCTCTTGGTTTTTCTGTTTCTCCCTGTCACAAAGGGACATTGTTTCAGCCCCATTTCTATAGACACAAACGTAGGCTAAAATACTCTCGCGCACGGACGCGGAGAAGTGCGCGGCAGACAGACTCATGGACCGCCCCGCGCAAAGCGTATACATACACGTAATATAATACCAACACAAGTACACCGCTGACAATCCTTTCTCGGTACATTCAATGGTCGTCGCCACTCGGCATTCTTTTGTCACTGTTTATTGTAGGCCTAGTGGAGTACTTACGGCGTACCCGGAGAAGAGGCGGTAGGACGTCAGGATGAAGTATACGGGGGAGTACGGGGCACTCAAATACGCGACGGACCTACGTGAGCGCGATGGAAATGGTGCGAAGTATCTCGAAGCTCCCACGACCCTGCAGAACCTCACCGATGACGACCACTTCTTATTTCGCCTGAATCAAGAAAAATCTCTCCGAGTCATATCAGATCCTCAGACGTTGGATCGAATCGGTAAAATCTGGGTCTGGTTGCGGGCAACATGGTATATATTGACAATATTGGAGCGTTGAATGGCGGTGGTGCAGTAGCCGATTGCCACAGTGCGAAAAACGAGGTGATTGATATACTTTCCGCGACCTTTATCGAGGCTCGAATAAAACGGAGAGGGAGGGAATTGGTCCAGTTCTTTCGATTAGGGGCTGCCGGAGTAAACTACAGAATAAATATGAATCTTTAACGTTTAGCAGAGCCGTCTCCCGTCTGGCTAAATTTATTTGTGCCAAAACCGAGAGTATCTTTCATGCTGCAATTAATATCGTCTCTAACTCCTCGTATGTATTAAAAAGCAGACTCGATGGCGCCTAATACCATCGAAAGAGTAAATCTCGTTGATACTTCAGATTTACTTGATTTTCTTGCATCAGTCGACTGTGAGTCCACGGGGCCAGTGTGGGTGCAAATATAACGTAGCTGGACCACTGATACACGGAAAATTATGTCGCTAAAGTGGTTGTACAGATTACGATTAACGACAGCGCGGTAACCAGACCTGCATTCGATCGGGGGTTGCCGTTGATAGTTCAATGATGTAACGTGGGCAATAAAGGATCGAAGTAGAGGAGTTTAGATGAGGAGGAGAGTGCGAGTGATAGAGATAACGATGGACAGAGAAGTTGCCGGGGTACGGTGGCCAGTAGCTCTCGCCAGTCGCTCGCTAGCTCGCCACGTCATCGTAAGACCTCTTTGTTCTCCAGCAATTTCAGCGGCATTGTCGCCGTCAACAATGTCCACTTGACATCAGTCCTCTCGCTCCCACACATTGTTAACCCATCTCCATCCCCCTTCCACCACGCGCGTAAAGCTCGCGTGAAACGGAACAAAGTTTAGCGATTTCCTACCAGCTTTCCTTCCCTTGCCACTCTATTTCACCAGCCACCGATCCGGGACGTCACTACGGGCACCAGAACTCCCGCACACAAAGTTTCCTGCTCCTTATTCATTGGACCTTGGTCCATGGTCCGCGTCTACCAGCCTTAAACCTCGGCGCCATCGTCATCGTTCTCTCTTACTCGCTTCGACGTAGCTTTCGCGGACCAACGAAGAGACAGAGACAGAAACGGTCCATCTCTCCTTCTCTCTTTCTCTCTTTCTCTCCTTCTCTCCCCCCACTTGGCTCTCGTTCTCTCTCTCTCTCTTTCTAACTGTCCGCCTATTGTCCACATTGTTACGTCGCGGCGTCCTTCTCCCACGTGCATTGTTTCCCCGGCATTGTTTGACGCAAGCGCGCGTCTTTCCCTGTCCATCGTTAAGGTCCATGCATTGTCTCCTCGTTGTTGTGCTTCTCTCGTCCTCTCGTCCTACTCTCGTACCTACTCTTCCAGGTTCCATCCGCGCACGGTGGTCCACCGCGAGTTCAGATCTCGCCCTTAGAAGACCCTCTGCAGTGACGTACTTGTGTCCCTGGTATCTTAACTGAACCTTAACTTGTTCTTTATAATCTTGTAGAAGTACCTATACAATGACATATGGAGATCCAGGCCCGGTACCTTCGCGTCTCTTAAATGGTATCTGATGAAGAATCAGCTGCTATTATGAAATGTAAATTAGCAAGCATTATACTTGGTACAGCAGATTTTTCAGCCCATAGAAGTATTCGTCGATGTTCATTGACCGAGGATCGACTTCTGCATATGAATAACAAAGACCAGAGGTTACCCCGAATTTTTTCAGAGAACGAAAGCTAGGACGAGATGGGACTAGGTAAAAAAGGGAGAAGAATCATGTGGTCACAATGGCCTGGGCAATGACGCTATTGTGAAGATGAATAACAGATCCACCTGTGCTTTCTCCGGGCACGCTTCCGCAGCTATTTTTGATTTTTTACCTTTTTTTCACTGGTAGGTCCTCTTCTTCTGTGTCTGCAGGGTTTGTATATTGGTCCGGTCGTCGGTACCGTTAGGATGCGGTTCTATGTCCACGTGGAATCGACCGCGTTTTTGTATACCTACATAGACACGTGTAGAAAATTCTGCAGGTGCTATGCTGGCGCGAATATACCATCATACAAAGCCTTAAGGCTTTTGAAAGTGAAAAGCTCGTCGATTGAAAAAAAAAAAAAAAAACGGGCTCGGCCTTTGCGAAGGGTTTAAGTTCCAGTTTTGATACGTCTGTCAAATTTGATCAAAAATGAGATGGATTGGTAACATTTTCTTTTTTTTTTTAATTTGGATCATCTTTGAATGAAGAAATTTCTGTTTGGCTTGAAGACAATTTTATATCGTAAACAGCAAACATTTCATCCCTTACAGCCTGTATGAGACCGCGAGGATGGGGAATGGACAAATGATCGTTGCACATACGTGTCTCGTGCGGAAGTTAAAAAGTGTCGCTGGTTTCCATTGTCCGTTTAATGTAAAACAGTTGCCGCAGCTCGCTCGTTCGCTCATTCGAAAATTCCGAGGCTCACAAAGCGGTCCACGTTTCTTTTATTCGGTCGACGTGAGCCCAACACAATACGCTAATTTCCCAACGTGATATTGGCCAGGCTGCGAAATTAACGACTAAACGAAACCCGGCGTGGTATACACAACATGTACGTATGTATGTACTACACGCATACCTACATGTCGTACATGTTCATTAGGGAGGCCCAGAAAAACCGACTATTTTGTTTTCTATCTATCTCGCATGAAAATATGTTAGTTTAACATGTTTTAAGGACCCTCTCCAAAAATCAGCGCGATTAAAAAATTTTTAGAAGTCGCTCAAGAATTTAACGCCTAACGCTGCGCGAATATAATCAGTCCATATATGCATATACACGAATATATGAATTTATAGATATATATTCTGTATCTGCAACGTTAAGAGAGTGTCTGATCTCTAGCTGGTTACACCACTGATCAGTAGAGTCTGCACCGACAGGCGTCTATTCGCAACTTCGAGGGCAAGTATCTTTATAGTTGTGTATCCAATTAAATCAACACGTGTGGTCTCGAGTCTTGAGTGTCGATAGACCTAGTGAGGGTTGAAGGAGGACGAAATGCAGCGAAAAAGAGCTCTCCACCGAATTCTAATAATCCGGGTGGTTGTAATTGAGGGGATTGATGGAAGAAGGGCTCATCTTGACTTCCTCCTCTTTTCTCTGGATTGATTTAAACGACGTGTAATTTACAACTTCATTTGATACTGCACCGATACGGTAATTTTGAGACAAAAATTCACGGAAATACGAAACTGGAGGTAGCTACGTCTTCACAAATGAATTTTGCCAATCTGTAGCTTTCAAGCTATAGCTCTGAGAGATAACTGCAGTCTAATGACTTTTCTGTATGTTTTTCAATTCTTCAAAAAACGTATTTTTTTAAATTATTTAAAATAGGATTAAACTATTTCTTGAGATATCAAAAATCCATTTGCATTTTACGCTATACATACAATACTATCTACATATTTATGGGAGAGCCTGATAGGCACAATCGGCCCCTAAGGAAGAAGGAAATTAGAACGGATCCAAAAATATATTTCGACTGTTTATTACCTAGAAAACAAATTCAAGCCATCGATATATATTCGACATACTACCTTATACGAACGAATTTATTTTTGTATTATTTTGTCGGAATTATTTGACGGAAATGCAATCATTTTTCAGTACAATGCTCGAATGAATTTGCGAAAATAGCATTATAAACTTCATTGATATATAAAGAGAAATAATCGCCATTGAGTGAATATAAAATCAGAATCGATTTACTGATTAATTTTCAAAAATTTACATCGCTTTTGGGCGGGCTCGTTGTGCCCTACGTTTATTTATATACATACATATAATTTAGACACAAAAATAAATGAGTCGTATGAAATAATATCTTTTTTATTTTATTTTATAATATTTCTAGTACAATAAAACATATTTATTTAATTAACATTGATTTATAAATCTCATATTATAACAAATATAAATTTATTTGAATATTCGGAAAGATACTTCTTCTTTACCGATGGTCAATCCGTAATAAGTTGTCTTTATCTATTGTTATACCGGTACAGTTAAACAATGGCGACTGTGTCGCGCGCGCGGGAACGAGAAGTTATTCATTATTAATGATTGACAATAAATAGAATAAGATTAAAGTATATAAAGCTCGAAAACGATTTATAAAAATAGAAATAAAATAAACTACATTTTTACAATTCAGAATTCCAACAATTAGTCGTTTGATATCGATATTAATCTTCGCGGATACTGTTGCGAGATACGGATTTCCGGCTAGTCAGTGATCCTTTAGTCTCGTACCCCGTACCGCCGCATCCGTACATCGGCGCCATTAAAAAATGTATATTTCGGTTCGTCATTGAGTGTGTATACGTAACGATTCGGTTCTTAATACAAGTAGAGCGTTTTCTCGTACGTGCGTGATAATCTGATTATAAAAATCTCGTCAGAGTTCTTTGGAAAACTAGTCTAAAGTCTCGAGTCATACGCGATAGCCAGACAGAGGGAATCGACACGACGCTGCGACCGTTACGTTATCAAGGTTCGGGTTGTGAAAAAAGTAGCGAAATCAGAAATATTTAGTTTATTTTCAAGCCGGCCCGGGTCAGAGATCGTCATTGAAATATAATTCCGAAGAAAATTCGTGCCGATTAAATTTCAGTAAGAATTGGAAAAAAGTTAATGAGAAAACATTGCCACCAATAGGATCGCGTCTTAGAATGACCGGTAAAAAGTTTCAGGGTTGGTAGTAATCACCCAATCGCCAAGATGGCGTCTTTTTTCTTCGGCGTTTGTTGTTACGGACTAGTGATAGTTTAGTGATGTTCGCGAGAGCTTTTTAGACAGGCAAGTCTCTAAAAAGTAGCATATAAACTCTTTAGAATCAGTCAATTATGATTTGTGTGAGATTTGTCTAGCATTTACGACACCCGGGTCATATTATCGATAGCTAGATCTTGCTTGCGAAAACGACCGAACCTCGCGTATAAATTCCAGACATATGTTAGTAATTTTTGATACACGTAGGGGGCGGGCGAGTGATTTTATTTTCAGGTTGGTGCCCCGGATTCACTACTTATTGGATTACGTCGCTAAGAAGATCTCGTTCAATAATTCCTAGCCTTAACAAGGTTAAGGTTTGTTTTAATCTCATATGGTGCAGTGAAGTGAATTCTGTGTAAATATCTATTATAATACCAGTGTCGTGCGAATGAAAATGTCGAGCAATTCAATCGCGGTTATTCCCAGTGCGTGAATCGGTATTCGGTCGCTCGTAATCGTTCGGAAAAGTTTTCTTATATACGCGTTTCTCAATTCGATTTCGCGACAGTATATTCTTCCGTTCTAAGTATCTCGGTGTGTAGTGTGCCTTTGGAGATTCGCTATTCTGGATTACGTCGCTAAGAAGATTCTCATTCAGGTTATGGTACCCAAGGTTCGTTATATATTGGATTACGTCGCCAAGAAGATCTCATTTAAATTTTCCACTCAATTTTCGTCCGATAAAAAATTTGTGCGATGCGATCGCGGCTATCACTCGCGTCAATTCGGGACTCGGTCAGTCCCGATCATTCCGAAAAGTTTTCTTATAAACGCGTTTTTAAATTCCACTCCGCGACAGTATAGTTTTCCGTTCCAAGTCTTTCGGTGTGTATTGTGCCTTCGAAGATTTACCATTCTGGATTACGTCGCCAAGAAGATTTTTTTTCAGGTTACGGTGCCCCGGGTTCGTCATTTACTGGATTACGTCGCGAATTTTCGTCGTCTAATCAAACGCTTGAGCAATGCGATCGCGGCTATTGCTCGCGTCACTTCGGGACTCGGTCAGTCCCGATCGGTCGGAAAAGTTGTCATATTTGTATACGCGTTTTTAAATTCGACTACGCGACAGTATATTTTTCCGTTCGAAGTTTCTCGGTGTGTAGTGTGCCTTCGAAGATTCACGATTTTGGATTACGTCGCCAAGAAGATTTTCTTTCAGGTTTAAGTGCCCAAGGTTCGCTATTTATTGGATTACGTCGCCAAGAAGATCTCATTTAAATTTTCCACTCAATTTTCGTCCGATAAAAAATTAGTGCGATGCGATCGCGGCTATCACTCGCGTCAATTCGGGACTCGGTCAGTCCCGATCATTCGAAACAGTTTTCTTATAAACGCGTTTTTAAATTCCACTCCGCGACAGTATAGTTTTCCGTTCAAAGTTTTTCGGTGTGTAGTGCGGTTTTGAAGATTCACGATTTGGACCGGTCTGAGGAGGAAAAACAATCCAAACGAAACGAGGGCATCATCATCGCTGCCGATTCAGGGTGAGCGAAATTTTTCACTTTCGGTATCTCTGGTCGTGGTTTTTGTTGTACTTCTGTCGTATTTTTGCTATTTAGTAAGTGACAAACGGGTAGCAAGTGAGTTTATGTACGTATATATCCTCTTTTTAGAGAAACTTGATCTAAAACTGATAGGAAACAAAATCTTTCCTTCGAAACATCCGGAAATTCATAAATCAAGTAATTTAAGATAGAGAATCTTCGAAAAGGTTCGCCCTGAATAAAATTTCGCCTAACATAATCAGCTACAAATTCCCTGAACCTATAGATGTTTTTTTTTCCTAATTATGGCGAGTTAATTTTCATCTCTGTAAATAATTTTCCCCTTTCATTTTTCTCGATTACCTCTATAACCTTTGTTTTTTCTAATTACGCACTCCTTTCGTCAATCCTCTCGATTATCACGCGTCACTAATCTCTGGGCTATGCTCGCGGGACAGTTCAAAGATCTTTGGAAAAAAGGGGCTGAAAGCGGAGAAAATAAAACTACGTAAAACATGGAATCGATTAGACCTCTGCAAAACTGATCAGGATTTATCTCACGTATTTATCGATATCGGTGTAGTTTTCGATCAACACTTCTATCACATCTCGCTCGTTTTATTAACTTCTGAACGATATATGCATACGGGTATGGTCCAGCCTACGATAAGACGACTCAATCTCATACTTAGATACCAGAATTCAATTTGAATCTGGGAATCGGACATACTTTCGCTCTTCGATATCGCGAGCGGTATAAGATTTAGATTCTTATTTGTCTACTTTACGTATTTCGTATTTTTTTTTTTCAACGAATGAGACAAAATCGTTCGCCGTAGACGGAAGAGGTATAAAAATCACCCATCGAGATACTATTCCCATCTATAGATTGTTCACGGTGGTACCTCTGCCCCGTAAAACTAACAATAAAGTCAAGTTGTCGGAGTTACATTCGTTGGACAAAAGACCTTCTCCTATATCGGACTCTCCGCGGTCAATTAATGAACTCGGGCGCATTTGAAGGAAGAAAAAATAGACGGATCCGAACCGTATCTACGTTTAATTAGCATGAACAGCGCCGGGCCCTCGACGGTACCCACTGCTCACCGCCGCAGCTCAGTTGAAGCGTTAAAGTTAAATGACGGTTGGTGGTTGCTTATTCTTCCCGACAACTGATGCTTGATAATCTGCCACCCCTCTGCCACCCATACTCTCGTAGCCGACCATTCGGCCTTCAACTCTCAATTCTACTCAATAGTTCGCTGCCAGCGAGCCAATTTCCCGTACAGATCAACGTAGTTATATATACTCTTTTCCCTTCGTCTGCATTCAGGGTAAGGATTACCATGGCAATTGTTTTCGCGTTATCGCGGTACCGTTTTTCTCTTCATTTTCTTCTTATACATCGTCTTAGTTAAATTTTTATCGTATCTCCGATCCAGGTTTTGGTTTGATTAGGAATATGGACGACGAAGGAGTTTGGGGGGGTTGAAATTTTGGGTATGAAATTAAAGGTTTAATAGAAACACCTAGAATATTTTAATGCGCGCGCAGTTTTCAAATGATGGCCACCTTCCCGGTGACATTTTCCGGCTACCCCCGTCCGACCCATTCGCCCTACCGCCGCCCAATTTTTCCGTCACATTTGCCTTTGTCTCGCAGACAACAATGCCGCTCGTACCTACTGGGATGACGTAAAAATATGTGCACCGCTATCTCTCAGCACCTTCTATTGTCGCGGGTGACTCAATGCTGAAATTAATTTGTTAAAAACTTCTAGAACGGATATTTTCAAGTTTTCATTCCCCCCGGATGTACCCATACCTACCATAATAATCCCGAACGATTCTCTAAACTCTTATACCATACAAAAGCTTCCGCAAAATTCAGCTTCCCTGTATACCTCAATTTTGAATTTTTAAAGTTCCGAATTTATTTGATTGTTATACGATTCCAAATTTTCTGAAACCGGCTACATACACTCTCGGGGAAATACTCTTTCCGAAAACCCCTCACGTGAACTTTAACCTATTGCCTTCTCGTACGCCCACCTTGTATAGGGGAGACTGAGGCAAAGTTTCGAGGTAAAGAAAAAACATGTATATTTTTTATCAATTTTCAGCTGAGGTGCTCACCTTGCCTCGGTCTTCCCTACATGGGTACTACTCAATGCTTGTATAAGATAACTAACGTACGTCACAGGTTGATATTGCGAGGAAGCATGACCCGCGGTGGTTCCCGCGACGTAACGAAGCTGTGTTTTCCGTTTAATTAGAATCCCGAAGTGATCCCTCTATTCTTAGGCAGATCTTACGCTAATCCACGTCGGCGATATTAAGACGTTATACCTCCAAGACTCCCCGCAGCTTCCTCATCCTCCCTCGTCATCCTTGTCTTCCTCAATCTCATCCCGTATCACACGCGATGTACGAAATTATACGCTACGTTTTACATATAATATATATACATGCTCAAATTTTCAATATTAACGCCTTTTACTAGGCACAGAATTGCCACCATCAATCAAATACACAAAAAAATAACATGCTGTAACATAGTCCGATCACCATAAAGAAATGAACCGAAAGTCTATGGGCATTATTCATGTGTGGTCCGCACAGACTGCCCACGTGTTAACTCCTTCCATATCGTAGACCCGTGGGTTATACATCACGTTTTACTATACCCATACCCAAACTCCGAGAAGTTGTACTTACGTATGGTCAAGTTTGCGCGCGTGGTTCTGCCGTGGAAGGAAAGATGCGAAAGCTCGCGGAGCTGTCCTCACCGAAGCAATCGCGGTGGGGCTCGTTGCCTCTGAGTAGATACGGTCTGTATATAGGGGTTCAAGTGGCAATCAGCCGGAATATCGCGGTCTGGACTCTCGCTGATGGAGTCCATGGGTCAAGATGTCACGGATGTGTAGATATGTACGTAGACATAGGGATGATCTAGGGACTAAAATCATCAATATTCGAAGCTTATTAAGGATTTATTGTAAGTTTTGGGAAAGCAATTGAGCCTCTATCATTCGCTCGGATGCGTTGCGGATTGGCGATTGCAATTTGCGAATAGACCACCGTAGAAGTCGCACGGGGGGTGCAGTAGGAGAACCGCGGGTAGGAAAAGGCTGCAGAATGCAACGAATTTGTAAGAGCGGGGTCTCTCCTTGCATACGAAATGTTGGACGCCATTGTTAACCGAGCGACGCTCTTTTGTCTACCGGCAGGCCTGCAGAAATGAGGCTAGTGCAATTCTGATCGTCCCGCGTCACCTATTGATCTTCGTCTGATCATTTGCATGCTTATTGTTCGAATATTGAGTGAAATTTTATTGCAGTGCTTTATAGCGAGCTGCATTGCCCAGCGTGTCCGATGCAGCGACAGCAATATTCTATACGGGGTGATTCAGGTTGAGCGAGCCATATTTTAAGGGTGAATTCCTTGCGAAAATCTGAGAACAAATTTCCTTCGCAAAAAATTTGAGATACCGATAGTTTCTTAAATACGAAAAATCTTAGTTTACCAATCGCAGAATTTATATCAGGTCACAGGGCACCGTTCAACTTCTACTCATGACCAGCCCTGACCGTGTCATTTATATAAGTTCCGCGATTGATCCGCTAAGATCTTCCGTGTTTCGGAAATTATTGGGCCCACGAATTTTTGGTGAAGGAAATTTGGTCTCAAAAATTCACAAGGAATCTGTCCTCAAAATATGGCACACTCGATGTGAATCAGTTCGTATATCTGGACTTATATATATGCAGATTCTCACATGTGTGACAGATATGGGATGAAAAAAAGAGTAAAGAGATCCTTGGACGTTGAAGTCTTGAAGTTTGTAAGATGAACTTTCGTAGCTGTACCCTTGGAACATGTGAAAAAGTGAATCGCGTGCGGATGACTGTTCGCGGTGAACTCGTGGCGAACCCACCGAGGGCTGTGGAGTACAAATCGTATAGAGAGAATCATGAAGTTGTTCGACAGCGCTATGGCTGGTTCATTACGCGTCCATTTGCCGTCAACTGAAAGACACCAATTTATAATTACGTTCAATAGTGCCAACAGCGTACCCGCGACCCTGCCGTTGACTCTAGCATTCAATATTACCAGCCATTGTGTTTGGATTCTATGCTCCCACCTCTTTGCTCTTCGCTCTTCGCTCTTCGCTCTTCGCTCTTCGCCATCTCTCTCTTCTCCGCCAATCCCTTTTCTCACACTTTATTTCATACCCATACGTTTATACTCTAAAGTTACCATTTTACAAGTGAGATTTCTCCTGATTTTCTTCGAGGGAAGAATAAGTGCGTACATCGCGTTAAAACCTCCGCGAGGAGAGCCAACGCAACGTCAGGTACTCCGATATTCATATCCTGACTTTTCGACGAACTGAACTCCACACGACGATTAACCTACGAGAGAGTGTAACTTGGGAAAGCTAATAATAGACTTATAATTATACATTCCTTTAGAATTTCACTTCCCGCAAGGTATTTGATCCATAAGTAGTTTGCGATCGTTAAAAATAGGCGACCCATTCAGGACTCGAGCTAATATTTCACTCTTCTAACGCTCTTGTAAGTTTCTCACTCTTTCCTCATCATTTGAACTCACGGTATTGCAATATCACAGGATTCACAAAACTATTGCTAAAAAAATACTCCTTAGTCTTAAGTTATTCTCCATTGATCGAATATTTTTTCAGATATAATTAACTACCCTTATAGGATATGAACAAACTTTAGATTAGTCGCCGTCTCTCCGGACCGAGAATTTTCATTGTGCTCGCAGCCTCTGTGTAACCATGCGATGGAATCTCGTTAAATATTTTATTGTTTAACACATGGGTATAATAATCCAGTGCCATTTATTGAGTAGTCGATAATCTTCTGGCTGTCGAAGCAGTTCGATTTTAAAAGCACTCTGCAGTCTCGAAAAATTTTTTAGCAACACCATCAATCGTTATAAATTATTTATCACCGTACATCGATCGAATCGATTTATGTTTGAGATAAATCGGGCCAAAAATTGGTTAATTCTTCACTGATCTGCGAGTGAGAAACGGGAATAGAGTAAGAAACGTCTGTATATGACTAATTCTATCGTTATTATGGCATTTAATATTTCCAAAGGAAAACCATGAATTGTTTATTGGTTTTTTTATTATAAAAAAAAACTTCGTTATCAAACCATTGTGATATTCACAATGAGGTATTGTTACCCTTTCCATTTTCCATCGCCACGAGGACCTAACCCAGCTTCTGTACCAATAGGGCGAGGAAACCTAACTAGCAATACAACATCGAATATAAACCTATATACGTATATAAACACGTGGGATGAAATATTACCCTTATAGCAAATATATTCGATCTCATGTTAATTTTTCTCAATATTAGTGTATACCTAATCCGTCTTCCGAAAATTTGACAAAGTTTCTAGAGAAATAAATTGGAAATTTTAGTCCTCGTCTTGCAACAATGGGATTAATGATTGAACTACGGGTGAATTTGAAGGGGTCGTTAATGTATTTGACCCAGTGATTTCTGGTACAAGAAAAGAAAGAAAAAAGAAAAAAAAATTTCTCGGACAAAGACCGTGTATAGGTGTAATGGGTCTATATAAGAGTTCCGATTATCTTCGCGAAGTTAAACGCAGTGCAAGATATTGATAATTCATGCAAATGTCAAGGATTCCGCGTGGCGAGTTTCTATAAGAAATAAGCAGTTCGTGTGGCTCGACGCCTCGCGTCGTCGTCGGCCATGTTGAGGGGCGGCAGTCTTTTATTTCGCAAACAATGGAGGAGCGCTTTGTTTCAGGCATTGTCAGGCGGACAGTAACGCGCGCACAAAAGTTATAATGAAACTCTCTATTTATTTAAATGTATAGGTAGGGCCCTTACCCCCTAGACCTCCGACCCCCTGAACCCCCTTTGGTCCACACCGGGAGTTTTTATTCCGTGTTCTTTTATCCCGCTATCACATTTACGGAGCCATTCTTTCCGTAACAATTGTCTCCTTAATACGATATACCTCGTCTCGCTTGTCTTCTCAAAAGAATTTCCCCTCTCGTTCTTTCTACACTCTGACTATATCTTTTTACCCTTGAGATTCCAATGCTTTATAGGTATATAGAGAGCTTCACCCTTGAGCCTTCTATTCGTCCGATCAAACGTCACGTAGAGTCGGTAGCTAGGTACCATATACAAGCTTTAATTATATATCTCTCTCTCCAAAAAAAAAGAAAAGAAATTGTACTTAAAATCGGGGAACGAACACCGGAGATGTCGTTTAAAGTGGTGACGGAAAATGGCCTGTACACTGCATGTATGTATACGTATATACATACCCTGCATCGGGGATGAGATGAGTGATGAGTGGCTGTAATATGATATCGATATGCGGGAGTAGGTAGTTAGGTACAAGCGTTAAATTAAATCCAACTTAATTGGTTAATAGTTTAATATCCGCATCGACTAATGGGCGCCAATATGCAGTCTGCATGTAGGGACCTTATATTAGAATCATTTGATTCAATGCGCTATACCCGAGTATCAAATTACCTGACCAGTATAATTTACTCTTCTACTTTTCTAACCGCATTAGTTCATCATTTGATCAGACAGATCTTCAAGTATGTATGTATTTATGCTGAACGGAAATCCTCGCATACTGTTCTTCGTAAAGGCAAAATTAGGTAAATTTTGAGCTACTTTGATCCGTGATATACTTACACGGATTGGGGCGAGTACATCAGGTGTTTGAAAACGTGAAAGAAATTGCAATCGCGGGATTCTCGCGGTTTTGTCACGTCGACGAGTCGCGTCCTTTCAGTATGGGTCGTCGACGCTTCTGTCAAAAAGTGTGATTCGTCAGGGCAAACGCACCCAGTGGTCGAGGTTCTTTGGAGGAACAAAAAGAAAAAAAAAAGAAAAAAAAAGGAATCTAAACCGAAAGAAAAAAGAAAGGGGGTAAAAAAAAAGTAATTTTCAACCCCCTTTCGCACCCCCGCAGCTCCTCCTACCAACGCCACAATCTTTTATCCGTGGTACAAAACCACGCGCACCCGGGGCGAGCCACGCGTTCGTTTCTAACGCATTCAAAGGAATAGATTCTTCGTGGTTGTGGCTGGGTCTTTGGGACGGGGATGAAGACTGGAATGGGGATGGGGTTGGAGGACGCCTTTCAACGCGTTGAATGAATCAACAACGCAGAGATGATATCGGGGGTGGCCGTAACAATGCTGCGAGCTTGTAGCAGGGGTCCTGGAGGTAGGGAAATCCCGGCGTGCCTGCCTTGTCTGCAGGACACCGGTGTGCGGGGACGTGTTAAAGATCCGAACCAAGGCGTACCTCTCTACTTCTTCTCACTTTCAGAAGTGGTACGTCTAAGGTTACATCGTTACAACACCGTCGATGAATCTCGTAGAAATGCAGCTCAGGTATAGGCTACAGGATCGATCGATCGATCGATCAACAAGGTCAATATCTCACCGATACATACATAGACATATGTTATACTGCAGCGATCGTATACCTCGATACATATGTACTACGCAGAATCCCCAGCTGCTGCGACGAGACATTATCCTAAGAAATGAAGTTACTTTCTTTAAAAATTAACTCATTAGGTGTTCAAGCATCGAGTTTTTGAGTACCACTCAACTTCGACCTATAAAAATTAATTTTCAACCCTTTTTTACGTCACTTCTTACTCATTCAACGAAGGAACTGTACATGTATAATCTGATTCAAGTTTCGATGCAGAATCAGGGACGTGAGCTAGTTTATTTAATTGATATCTCCTATCTTGTATTCGATCATTGTATTCATTTACATCCAGAATCAGTGATCTGTGACAGCGTCATTTAAACAGGATCCAGTATCAAACCATTCAGCTATCTTCCAAAAAAATATTCAAAGACAGCATATCGTCACTAGCTATAGCTGTGTAGTATAAAAACTACGTATATGAATTCGTGTGTACCTAGGGGAGAATAGGAGGCGAAATTGGCTACCTAATGGAGTTTTTTCGAATCGGACGATTTCACGCCTTCCCAAGCATGAAAATCTTCGTTTCTTTCACCTAGTAGCTCACGAAACTCTATATATAAATGCGTCTCAATTACAAATGAAGAGAGCCCTGAGAAAACCGTATTCTGGTTTATCTTTTATAAGTAGTCGATTCTGCTCTCATAGTTTAAAGTTCCATGACCACGAATCAGAAGTCTAAACTTATCGAGTCATCGAGAATAATTAGATGAAACAAGGTATCGCAATATAATTATCTACTATTCGTAGACAAAACGGCGCTGATGTTTAACGGAGCGTCGCGACGCCGATCGCCGTTGGCCGGGTGGGATAGGCAAGGACGTGAGCTGAAACAGCGTCGTTGTCAGTGCCGCGCGGAACGCGACCGAAGCACGACCTGCAGGACGCGCGCGAGTTCACCGCGCGCATTTCTAATTTCGGGCGCCCTCTCAAGGCGCGAGATTTAGCCGGCTTAAATCACGTGTGAATTGCGCGTTGCTGTTTAGTTATTATCCTACTCGGTTCTGATTTTGATTTTTTTTTTCGAATTTTTTTTTTTTTTTAATATTGTTAATCGTTAACGTTACAGTGTTTCTTTTCTTGACAGTCGACGGACCCAATGGATTACCGGTCTTCTGCGATCGACACGATCTTATAACATAATGTACGAGTGACAGTGGGTGAAGCATTTAATGCAATCGTCTATCAGTGATCAGTGAGGATCTCTTTAAAATTTATAAACTCAGTCTCGATCGTGGGATAATCTCGAAGACGATTACGATCGAGATCGATCCATGACATCGCGTTTAAAGAAACTAATGTGCAGATTACGATATCGTTAATAACGAAGGTAATCGATCATTGAACTGATTGACGAGCGATTGAGAAATTTATTATTTTATTCGATTGCAATGTTCATCGGTTTGGAGTAAACTGTGCGATTATAATTGAAACAAGAGCACTCGGAATTATTACGAGGTTTAAGTAAACCGTGATTCTCCCTCGGACAGAATGACTCTGAAAATTTCATTCAAGGGTTGGAGGTTCGAGTAGATCTCTACGATGTGTGTCAAACACTTTGTAACACTCGGTTTATTCGTTTGTTAATATAAAAACGTTTCGAATCAGCGACGGTGATTTGTGGGGATCTGCGTTAATGGTACGTGAAGTGTTTGCAGATTGTTTGTTGCTGACATTTCTGACGAGCGAATAATGCCCCCGGCATGGCAGTTGTCCGGTTTAACGGGGTCGCGAAAACCGGGTACCCGCGATCCCGATATGGTCGTAATTCGTAATTTCGGTTGTGAGTTTTGCGCTGTGACACGTTCGAGTTGTGTAGTGCGCGCGGATTGCAATGACGTTCGGATTTGACTGAGTGGCGGCACCCCATCCATCCGACCATCCCCGTTGGTCTATCAGTCTGTCAGTTGTTTATGATCCAGTTGAAAATTTCGAGGAATTCACGGTCCAAATATCAGCTTTAAATTAACGCGTGAGTTCACATGAAAAATACTAAAAATTATCGATTACTTATACCCTACTAGGTGTTGGGATAAAAATAAGCTAGGGAATTGACCTGGGGATCAAATTTCGTTGGTTTTATTCAAAGAGAAGAATTTCTCACTCACGCATATGCATGGGGAGGATAAATACAAATTTTTGAATGATATCGTTCGTTCAATGAAATATAAGGTATGGTTTTGCGAAAGAAAGTTGACCTGTTCGGGTTTGAAGGGGGAATAATTCTTTTATGCATATGTATGTATGTATACGTATCTATCTGGGTATTGATAACCATTTGAGAAATTGAATTCCTTATCCAATGGCATTTGAAAGCACGAAAGGTATAAAAGCCTCATCAGGGTGATCGCTTCAATCCTCATTTAAAACTGAGGAGCGAGGAAGAACGGCGGGGTGGAGGTAGAAGGGAACATAAAAGGCCAGCAACCCCTATATTCCACGCAGGCCTCAATTGTTTCGGGCAGGGAGCGTTCATTTGTTTTTCTTTGCGTGCGCTTTTGCGCGCCTCGAACTCCCTCATCCCTCATCCCTCATCCCTCATCCCTTCGTCCTATTCCCTTCTCTTCTCTCCGCCCCCGCGCGAGTGACTTTTGTTTCACGCACGTGAAATGTACCTCCCGTACGAGCTGTATTAAAATCGGCCATTGTTGTTCGTCCGGTCTTCAATGCGGCCGCGGGAATTACTCTCAAAGCTTTTGAAATAATATTCCCTCGGTGGAAATATCCGTATATTACCCTATATACACGATACCGTACACCGACAGAACTAGACGCTCTCTCACGTCAAATTTTTAACTGGGCCGAAGGAGCCTGTAACCTAAAAACAGCCAATTTGCGACAAAATACGAATTTCTTCTTCCGATTCCTCGATACAGCATTTTTTTTTCTCTGTATTATAAGTATTTTCCAGAATTTTCACCCCTAACTTGAAGCTCGATGAATTTTTTCATAGAAATTATACATACGAATGTGTTTTTCGATTCGTTTGTCGGATATCGTATCGCAATGACGTACGTCGCGTGTCTTTTCCTTTTGAATTAATTAATTTCGTAACGCGAGATAATTAATTGTTCATTTCGTGGGGTTTCAGTAGTATATTTATACACGGTAGCGACAGAACTCAGATAATACAAACATGTACAAATTGTACAAAAGAGGGTAAAAGTCGTCGCGGTTGACGTTTCACTTAAACTGGTACAATCAGGACCTGTTAATTTACAGGATCGCGTGTTATCGCGGGCAATCCGACTCACCGCGTCCCCCAACCCTGCAGTACACGAACCTCGACCATACCGAACCCTATCTCCATTCAAAATGTCACTTACCACCGATTAAAACAAACATGCGGGCACGCATTTTGCGTTAACACTCACGCATTCACGTATCGCGGTCACGCGTCGTACATACATATATATATACACATACATACATACATACACGGAATATAGTGGTTGAACATAAGAGGAAGAGAATCGGGAGTATGAGGAGGAGCTAGAGAAAGAGGGAATAGGGAGTATAATCGCTTCGGCACGTGCCCACCTTCGAGGTCTAAAGCCAAAAGCTAAAACCCTCTGGATCCGTTTGATATTCGAACCGCTATATACGGTTCTCTGGAGAACGTTAACGAATATGCGGGTGTATATGACGTGGAATTAACGCGAAACGATTAAAAAGGGTTGACGTGGCGATGATTTGTTAGTATCCACAGCGGGACGTGTCTACTAGGTATCGTTGCTTACTTTATAGGAAGAATTTCACCCTGCAGTTTAGATTTATCACAATTTAACAGGGGATACAATGTCAATAGGGATTTCTGATCCGTTGAGCTTATCTTAGGAGAAATGAATAGAGCATAGACTGTTCACCGTATTTTTGAAAATAACCACCGTAACAGTAATTACCGATTATTAAACCGTAACAACCGACGAATGCAGCTGCTGCACCTTTCCAAAAAAGTCTCAATCATTCGACACGATCATCCGTCTGGCGTTTGATCTATGATACGATGCAACTGCCAGTTGATCACCTTTGCATCTGACTATACAAGCGTCTCTTTATTTCACGTTATGGGTAATAAAGACAATGACGAGACCCTTGTTAAGTAGTTAGCCGAGAATAGAAGGATACTGTATGGCGGTGTGCAATTCTTTTCTATCTATGACTATCCCATTTTCATCGATACTTTATACGTGCCTATGTTACGTGGATGAAGTTTTATAAATTTCTTAATAAACGTGACGGCCAGCTGACAGCGGTTGCCCCAACAACCCCTGGTCATAGTCAATTTTCTTTTACCCCAGGCGAGTCGACACCTTGTCAGCGGGCGAGCTGGTCTTCTACGCCCTATTCGCCCACGGCAACATGGTTTTTTAATACTTATACACTAGTAGCTGTAAAGCGTAAAGGGAAGTACAAAAAATTAAAAAAAAAGGAAATTAATTGACGATATGTAAACGCGGTAAAATATATCAGCCGTTGAAGAAAAAAAAAAAAAACAAAAAGGACTAGAAAATTTGTTAATTTTCATGGCTTTGTTCTTTTATATGATATATTTGGATCCTGTGTCGCGCACCTGCCGGAGGTTTATAAGATTGTAAAAAAGAAACTCTTCAGAATTGATGGGCTGCTATGTATAACAAACCGCGAGATCTTTGGCAGATTTGCCACCCGCTGTGGGAACACTTTTCGTTGCATTAGCTAAAAAGCATTCAGTCGTTTAGATCATCACTCGATTTGTATACATATGGGGTAACCGAAGGCTGTTAATATCGCGAATAACTCTGTTATAACGGAAACGATTTTTTCTTTTCAATGTACCAGAAATGGTTTTGAAAAAATTTCGTTATAAAATATGTATATAACCTAGGGATTTTACTCGCTCGTTGATTAATCCTGTAAATTTATAGATAGTCTCTAACTCGGGGATGTAATAAAAGTTATATAATTTTTTTTTAACCAGGGCACACGATTATGTCTTACTTTATTTAATAGAACGGGTAAAGTCGCACACGCACGCATATATGGACGCACGCGCGTGCGGAGGTTGGACCCGCGGTTCATTCATTCAAGGCTCTATGAAATCAAAGGTCGCATTGTCGACGGAATTACCTCCATTCGAAAACGGAGTATTCAGAATTGCTCGCACATGAAATTAACCTTACTTGTTCGCTCCTTTCAGTTACATACACGGCTTAATACTTATCCAAGCAAGGTTGCGATCCGAGCGTGCGAACTGCGGATCTTCCGCCTGTGAATTAATTGAAATTAGTTGATCAGACCTTCCTATAAAACGAAGACCACGTTATATCATTCGTTAGAAAAAATAAATAAAAAACTGGTAAAATTGAAAAATTTTCACATCGTAGAGAGATTTTATGAAAGGAAATCCCCTCGCGGATTTTAAAATTTGTCTCGGGTCCTGCAGTAGCTGGGGAAGGAGCACCGGCATAAAAAAAAGGAAGATTCTGAGTCGAGTGGATGAATGCCTCGGCAAAGGTGTCGACTGTGCGACTGGGTGGAAGAGTAGGACTTGGGACATCCATAAGGGGGTTGAAAATATTTAGACATCCGCAGAAGGATGAATAAGACTAAATTGTAGCCACAATGCTGTCTCACAGGCGTACGCTCTGAATAGCCTTAATAAACTTGCTAAAGCCTCGGAAATACTGCGCCGAAAGACCTGGGCCCCCAGCCAGGCAGCTAGCCAGCCAGAAAGCCCAGCGAATACGAAAGAAATAAAGAGTTTTCGCTCTCGCTTTTATCATCCATCCGTTTATCTACCTCTCTTTATCTCTCTCCCCTTCTTCTGTGATATAAATCGCACCTTGTCTTCCGCCTCCAATCAGGAGTCCTATTTTTTCGAGTATTAGCAAATAAACTCTGCAATTTTATGCCCTATGATATCGGAGGGGATGAGAATTGAGGCTCGCGCTTCGGACTATCGTGTCTGTTTCTGATTGGTTTTATTATTTCATTAGATATCTTTCCACGTTTCGTTTGAAAGCTTTCGATATTTTATTGCGTTAGATTCGCAGCGTTTTTTCTTTTTCTTTTCCCTCTCTTCTACCGCACCGCCTCTTGGGGCAAACTATCGCGAGAGTGCAGGTATGAGGCACCTGGGAAGGGAAGAAGGAGGATGTTCAAATTTCAGTACGAATTTCGGTCTTGCGAATGAATATTTTTTTCAGTATACAGAAATGAATTCGAAGCGAGATCAAAGGAGTCTTTTTTCCGCAAACTCCATTGTCGGTAGATAACGCGTTATGTAAAGCACCACGGGCCTCCGTTCGCGTTTCTACCGTATACCAGGGGCAATCAAAGGAATCCTATCTTCACCAACAATACTCGCTGCCGATAGCTTTGTGGACATAACAACAGTGCAGAGTTCAGAGTGAATGGATGCTGAACAGAATGCGAACAATATTCACCAGCTTCAATATACCGGTCCAGTTCGTAATGGAGATATCGCTAATGTCCCACACTTATCTCCCGCGTCATCCCGCTATTATACACATATCTACATATATACCTATACGTATGGATATGTGTCACATATGGAATCATCAGCTATAATAGCCTTTAGTATTGCAAAATGCAATTCGATCATCTCGCAATAAAGAAAAAAAAGAGAAAGAAGAAAGAACTGAAAAAAGATGATTCGACTCAAAGCTTATCTCCCTTATGAAAAATATATCGTCTCAAATCATTCGTGCAATATGATAGATGTGAAGGGTACATATATCTGCACATATTTACCTCCGAGTTTTCGCGGGCAGGGAAGCGTGTGAAAAAATATCATTCCGTATACGGAACATCGTTAACGACGTCGAGAAGAGGGTAGCGGTTAATAGCGGTCGACCTGGTACTCGACTAACACCACGTTCCTCCCTCAGTTGCAAAGGGAGGAAGGAAAGAAAGGGAAGAGAAGGTACGGGAGGAGGATGATACGTTTGTTCGATTAGTTCGAACGCGTACTTGAAAGCAAAGATGACTTTACGTCGAGGGGCTTCTTCCTATAACGTATAGGTATGATACACGTTCGTAGACACCATCCCCTGCGAGTACTTACCTCGTGCACGTTAGCCAGAATTTACTGAATACTCGCACGCGTAATTTATTCCGTATGTAATCGATTTTTGAAAACCAGGCCGAAGTTAGTGGAAAATGAAGATAGAGCAGGTTGAAGCCCGAATGGTATAAATTCCGAACTTGAATATTAACGACTCACAGTTTTTAGAAAGAGTGTATCTCCCTCGAAGTCCACGTAGCCGATTTGAAATACTTTGCAACGAAAAACACTGGAAGTTCAAAGTTCCGCAAGCTGAAAATCAGTAAGGCCAAACCTCCCAAACTTGAAATTCACGCATGTATTCAGTGTTTAATAACTCGGGCTGTATTGATCGCATCGAAACCAATAAGTGGTTAAATTAATCGTCTTGAAATATACTTTTTGGAAAAAAGTTTGAAAATTCTATCAATTATTCATAACATCGCAGTTATCGATTGAAGTAGATGAAATGGGTTTCTGTAAAGAGGGTCTCGATCAGAACGAACTATTTTTTGTCTTCACATCCTGAAAAATGGACCGAAATTTTCAGTTTGCTGGAGAGGCCCAATTTCCTCTACGGTGTCTCAAAATCAACTTATATATCACTGACATCGATGCATCCGTGCGAATTCTCGAAACTTCACCTAAGATCGCGTGTCTCCATGACTTTGGAGATCCTATGTAGTATTTTGCCATGCAGGATGTGCCTATCATCCATACCTGTACATGTACACTAACGATAGTTGAATCAGTCGCCCCTAAAAATCTGTAACCGAGGGTTCATCTTGTTTTGAGTTGGCAATACTCTTATTAGTGTCCCTGTACCTACTCTTTCATCCGCGGTTGTCCACCGCGCGGACGGATTGTTTACAGAGTGATGAGTCTTCACACTGAGCTCGTCCGTTCTTTCTTAGGTCTGTCTCTCTGTTCTACGTCTCCAGCACCCCATACCACCGACTCCCATCTATTGTTCCGTCGTTCCTTTATACGGAATAAAGTATCTACAGGCGTGACACAATACCCGGGCGGCCGCGTACCCAAACCCCTCGGCCCCGTTGCTGGGCTCCAGCACCACCCTAGGCCGTCTTGTTTCTCTTCTTATGCTTTACCTTAGCTTCGTTTCGTTTCGTTTCTTCTTTCATCATACTTTCGACGTAGGTTTCATCGGCTAAAATCGCCTGCGTTCTATCACGAGATGCGCACTGCCATCCTTTTCAACGTATTGTCTGCCCTAGCTCTCTGTGTGCATACATCTGACAGTATGACCGGGTGATTTAAATTTCCACGGTATTCCTATGCACTGAGAAACCACATCTATGAAATACAACCGCAAAGGGTTTCAATCTGTTTAAAATCGAGTTCAACTATCCTATCATTTTTTTTTTTTTCGTTTACTTACAACAGTTCGAGGACAAGTTCAATTCGGTATCACTCATAGGGAAGGAAAAGGTGGCCAGATCGTCCGTCCACAAGAAATACTTATTGTTAGATTGGTCTATGTATATGTGTATATTATATATATATATATACTTTTAATTTAAGTTGATTGCACGCTCGACCCCCGGGCAATTCAATCAAACTCTAAAGTTCTTTCAGAGCATGGATACAAGTATTGCCTAACTTAGCCGCTATACATGTATGGGTGAGGTATAAAATCGTAAAGAAATAATAACAGGTGTCTAGATCGGTATATTACATTCACGCTGTGATCCATACAATGCTATTTCACCTCGCCTCTATACATATGCATATATAGGTATATATCCCATTCGAAATAATGACACGTATTACGGCTACCTTTATCTTTAAACCCGTGGGTGTAGTCGACGATTTTATGAATACCGAAATCATACAATGGACTTCAATTCGCTACGTCTATATATGCGGCTATGAATTAAAATATCGGTAATATTGCGAAAGAGCTGGGAAACAGGTGATTTCAATTTAATTTGTATTCACATTTGGTCGAGTTTTCACCTTGTCTTCACATATGTAAACGAACCAAGGCATATACCCTTTTATCGCATTCGTTTGATATATATACGCATATATATATAACCTATTATAATTGTAATTACCGAGACTGATTATGAAGACTTGACACTTGTTATTGCTTGGAAATTTTACTGACAATGAGCAAAGGTTTATGTGATTCAGTCAATGTTCGCCGGAAATGCTTCTTCAAGTGACTAAAAGACACAGTTTGAAAGCAGTCGCGCCTAAAGCCTCTGTTTCTAATTATTATACAGCCATGGTACCGAGCGATAGGCTTTCTTTAGTTGGCAACATGCTATTTGCTAATAAGAATCTTTTCAAAACATCTACCTTTGAACACTACATTCAATCTGTGTAATTTAATATGAACTGAATGGTGGCATTAATTAACAGAAGGCATTCATGCAAAGTCAACGGTATTCTTATCTGAAGGCTCCTTAGAATCCATCTGAGCTTTTCACGAGGCGTATAACGCGTGCATAAAGCCTTTCATATTATGCTGACAAAAACAGGCTATCTTAACTATTAGAACGTATTGTGTCCGGTTTTAGAGCCTCGCTTTATCCCTACGTTATCTTTTACACACCTATATACATACGTACATCAAAGAATACATTTTTCTTACAAAATCGCCTCAAGATATACATTCAAACAGTAGCCAGATGAAAAAAAAAAATATCAGTCTTCGATTCACCTACTTTTACAGAAAATGAATTATTTGGCAATTTTTTTTTTGCACGTAGAAGTTCGAAGCTTACTCTTCGATAGTGAGAATCTATAACTCTTTTCGGAGAAAAAACGGTGCCTCCAAGTATAGAACTTAATTAGAAACATGAATTTCTGACGGGAATGATTTTTTATTGTTTCTGAAATAATTTGACAATGAAAATTTACATACACACATACGATGTGCGGATGGCGCTTATTTTAACTTCGGTAGAAGTGCGGAAGACTTCCACCGTCCCGTTCCATGCACGGTGTACTTCCATCAACCTATTCTCTATTCACTAGCAGACAAAGCTTACCCTCTACTCCGCTCCGCGCTTGCCACCCTCACGCAGGTTTCATCGGAGCGGTCAAGTCGCCCCCCGGGGGTTTCAAAAGGGCTGGAAAGACCCCTGGATGGGGTATTATTCTATAGATGTGGTTACCAAACTTATTAACTTGGATGACCAGCAGGACGTGCGCGTTTTACGATTGCATTACCCCTCGCCTAGTTATTGCCTGACAATGACTGAATGACCCACGACGACCTAACCGCGTAGTCTGACTATCGTACAAACATCCTTTGACTCACTACTTCATCTCCATACATACACGTACGTTCTGGAAGGGGTTGTGCTTCGCGCTACGGTCCACTACCCATCATTTTTGCACAATTCAGATTTACAGGAACTCGATTGATCGTTGGCGGAAAAAAAATTCCACTAGCTGATTTAAGATTCGTCTTAAATTCTGCGTGCTGATAAATGAAATATCATTTTTTAGACAGCCTGCGCATGGGCTGCACATCGTCTTAATCCTATCGTACGGCTCATGAGACAATCTTTATCACATTTTCCCATTAGAGTATGTAAAGTAGCACGTGAAACATATCCATGAGAAGGTCCATACTCGTTACGGTTTCTTCACAGCAATCTTTCGCACAATTTTTTTCATTCGAAGCAGCACCGAAGCTAATCGATTTCGCTAATCACTTCGGGCAATGCAGTGGTACGGAGTACCAAGTGCAAACGAAAACGACGTCTGTAGACTACATAGACGTTCGATTCGATCTGCAGGGTTTACGTGATCCAAATCTGTGCTAAAATGATTATTCGCGATTCTGATTTGAGAAGTATAATGTTAGTGCTAAGCAAGCTTGCTCAGACTCTATATAAACCCGTAGCCTAGGTACACACATGAGAATGAAACGGTGCGTTGGTAGGGGATGTGTGTGACAAAAGGAAGAATCCGTGTGTAGATATATATACATCGCGGAGTCCATCTCGCGGAAAAGACGAGAGAAGAGGAGAGCGTCGGGTGCGGATATGAGAGGGGTGTGTGACGGGGGCTGAGGTCCCAGCGCACACGACGCCGGGCGTCGTTGGCGGCACATTCACGTACGTGCTCCGGCGTGACGTCACCGCATTGTTAGACGAGCGAGCATTGTAGTCACTATTGTGAGTCTCGCCATTATTCTAAGACAATCGTCCGACACAATGAGATGAGAGGACGAGTAGAATGGACGATTCAGTGTGCGCCCGACGCCAGAATTCTCGAGAAGAAGAATATCAAACGCTTCCCAACCACGGGGATGACGTTACACAGCTATTCCTCTGCGTCCCGTAACGCGTCATATCTTATGACGAAAAATTGGAGAAAAAAAAAAAGAAAAAAAACACTAAATTGGAAAAAAAAAATCACGTATTTAATCCAAAGAGATTAAACAAAACTGGAGATGCTCCTGATGGCGCCATACACACAGACTAGAATCTCCTCGGTGAAAGGGGCGAACCACAACGCAGAAATACGTACAATGGATTTGGCCGTCGTCCTGTATTCGTGCCGTTGCTGCATTGTGGCGGCCGCATTGTTGTGAGGGTAGTTATTGTGTTGCGAAGCTGTTTTGTGACCGATCGAGGCGGATCGCACACGCGTACGTCATACACCAGTAGAGCCAGCTCTGTAGAGGAACTCGAATACCCCATTCACAAGCTAGGGGTTGACTGATAAATCACCTTTGACCAACCTGTGGGTTAAATCTCTCAGATGAAATCAGTAACATTTAAAATTGATTTCTTTCCAATTTTGTATGGAATAACTTTTTCGAACTCTTTCATGGAGGGACTTTGTTAGGACGGTGAAACTCGCTGCTTAGCTACCGCTGCTGCTGCTGCTGCTGCTGCTGCTGCTGCTGCAGCAGACGAGGTGACCGAACGACGAGTGCTGTAGGAGGAACCTCCTCGTAGGTATAACTACAGCAAGTACGCAGCACCACAAACAGTCCATAGAAATTTTCTCGTAGAATACAGTTCTAGTACACGTTGTTATTTAAGCCGTGTATAATAGAAACTCTTTTATGCCTCTTGTGTTTTACATTTGAGACCGTGTCGCTCCAGAGGTTCTCGAGGGCGCATTCATCGCGTTGAATGCCTCCGTAGCGCACAATACTTTCTATAGCGCCAGGCTGCGTCGAAAAATGACGCTCTAAGGATACTTGCGTGTACCCGACTGTCTTATCCTTACGTAAGTTCTAAGCTGTACGTTACGAATCTGAAGAAAACGGAATAAATCCTCGGCAGATCAACAGACGCGGAAGAATTTAACCAAGCGACTAGATACATGGACTCAGACGTCTCTACGTCTCGCGAATTTAAAACTACACCAATACGCTACGAGGAAAAAGCGATTTATCCGGTAGAAACAACAGGTGTATGGTGAGACAAATCACCCCCGTCTCGTCGGCGTCGGCCCGTAGAGAGGCTTGCCCATCCCTCCAGGAGTTTTCTCGCGGTTAGAGGGCGTCGGCCCTTGCGGTAGGTTCAGATCGCTGTTGCTGCTGCTGCAGGGGTCGGAGGGAAGAGGCTGCGGTGATATATATTCATGTATACCTAGTACATAGTATATGTATATACGTACGAAAGGGAAAAGAGGATGGCCAACAAGGTACGGTGACAGGCAGAACAGTGTTTTCGTATCGCAGCTATATAGTATCGAGTGAATCTTTTGCCGAAGTCGATGGTTCGAATAATCGATCATTGTCTGATCTTGTGGCTAATGCATATTCCATCCTTCTCAACAAACATGTAGCCATATAAAACTGGATTGAATATTTGCGAAAAACCTTGAAATTAGCCACGAGAAATTTTCAGGGGCTTTCGAACAAGAAGAATAAAATTTTCTTTCGTCAAAGCTGACCTTTGATCCCGGAAAATTTATGCTAAAACTCCAGTGAATCACAGAATTTCGATTTTCATTCGAAGACGCTGGTATGTAAGATGTTGCATTTTTTTGACCAGGGGATGCTGGGTAGAGGTGGAAGATAGGAGTGAGCAAGAATTTGCAGGGTATAGTCGGTAATGTGGGTACCTAGCTATACAGATATATACATAGGTGTATATGCGCCCTTATTCAACTCTTTTGTCTAGGCGGCCATTCTCTCGCACATTATCAGGCCTATTGTCTCTCACATTGTTACCCCTTCCCCGTAGTTTCATTGTTTTGCAATTTCCCCCACTTAACCGATACGCCCGGTACCCCAATGCCACCCTCAAGCCACCCCAACTTCGAACCTCGACGCCGACACGTCGGCCTCTCGCGAGCCTCGTGTGCTAGTTGCTTTAGCGAACTTTTTAGAGAATTCATTTCCTTTATATGAACAATGTATATGGTACCTATCGCATGTGTGAGTAAGAAATCAACGCAACTACTACCCCTGTGAGTTCTATCTTTCGATTTTAGTCTCTAGCTTTGTATTTACGGAAAAGTCCGATTTCACTGAACGTATAGGTACAGTATAACGGGACATTCATGGCAGAGACGAAGAGGAACCTGTTAAAAGTTCGAAACTGTCGTCACGGCAGTCTATACTGGCTACACGCACAGAATGATGGAGGGTAGATTTACCTCCTGTTGTAGGCAAGGGGGTAAAGTATTGCGCGAATATGTTGTCTCCTCTCTCTCCTATTCCCTCAGTGTACACCTCTTCGTTCTCTTTCTCTCTCTGGTTCGCTGGTAGCCGAGTAGAATAGACGAATTGTTCGGCTACGGCTTTTGTCTATTTTACCGACGTGAGTTCCAAGGGCTTCTATTCAAATCATTTCGAAATATTCTGAACTGAACGTTGTACGGATTCGTGCACCGCCATTCCTCATTATTGTGTTCAATTTCGTATGCACGAAGCCCGAGGACTCGTTTCAAAACTTTTCCCATACACAACGACACCGAAATCTGGAACACCGCGTACGAATCATTGACACACGTTCAATTATACATCAAACCCGAAAGGACTTCCGACGAATATCTTTCCTCATCAATCGAAGACTAAAGGAATCAAGGAATCGAAAATCGCCAAACGACAGACCCGATCCTATCCATGTCAAAGGAATGAGAGGCCTCAAACCAAGTAGAAATGTCTGTACGTTTACCTCTATCATTGTGAAGCGTATATTCGTACATACGGTTGCACGGGAATAGAATTATAGATAATGCACCCTGATCCATTCAATTCGGCTAAAGCTAACGCGCCAACGCGCGAACACGGTGGAGGTTGCTGCTGCTGGTGGAGCACGGGACGAGCAGTGAGCACAATAGTCAATGCCGGTGTGGTGCATGCTTGTGCAACGTGTACAATAAAGGAACCACATATGATAATGCAAGGTATGCGGTGGCTGTACGCGGTACCATGCAGTTCCCGCTCTGTTCGGTATTTCGTCGAAGGGGATACAGGAAATACTTCGTACCTAGACCGTACGAGGAGGAATACGTATATAGTATATACAGACAGGTCCAGGATTAATACAAGAGTGAACAGTAAGCCATGATTCTCACCGATCATGAACGCACCGAAGTGTATGGCTCCGGTAGAATTATTGGAGCAACTCAGCGCCAGGTTTCTCGAGCGGTTATTCAGTTCTGCATCCACGTGATGTCTTTGGCGCCAGTTTAAGACTTACGTACGTCTAAAGTTAGCCGATTCCCGTTTCAATATATCTACCATTCGGAAGCCCTATTGTTATAGCACGATCGTATCTCTGACAAAGTCAAAACACTCGGTTCAAGATCTGCTCGATGATACGATAGGAGGTTATTTTCACCGCATTAATTTTAACCGCATCGTCACGCATCGGTAGAGTCATTTTTTAAAGCCACTGTATGCGTACCAACGCACAGGTTCACAGACCTGAGAAACTGGGAAACGTCGGGTACCAGTCGATGATTATGACAAGTTTAGCTAAAGACTAGGAGATCATCAAACGTAATAGTATTTTTGACAAAATTGTCAGCGGTTAGGAATGAAAAAGTTGGACTATAAGGGGAGCTGGGTGAAGTTATGGTGTATTGGTGGCGTAACAATAGGTATATGGGGCGGTAGCGACCACAATGCTGCGGCTTGGCTGACTTCTTTGCGTGTCAAATGACTGAAAAGCTGGTAGGCGGGGGTGTGCCTCGGTATGAAAGGCGTGCTTTGTTTGGAAACAATGCCGATACTCCGCGCTACATCCTCATCTCCATTCTTCGCCTTGACGCAGCGGTGCTCGGAAAAGGGTTACTTTATATTCTCGTGATTAAAGTTATGGGTTATTTTCGCTCTATTTGCTCATCCGGTTCATGTATGTACATACCTCTTCTTCTTCTTCTTCTTCTTCTCATTCAACTTACATGATGTCTATACGTTTCTCATTTTTCTCTCAAATCCCTGTTATCGAACGATTTCACTCGTTGTACAAAGACACAAATTCGTTCGTGAAGATCGACAAACTCTTTCCCTCTGTCTCCTTCTTCGCTCCTGTGATCCAACGAATGAAAATCCTACGAAAGTCCAGCGGATCATATACTTCCCTTATACCCGGAAGAGTTCGCCGGACCCTTTCGCCATCCAGCAAGCAGGTAGGGGTGGAAAAGAGGGATTAGTAGGAGCGCAGGACTCCCTTCTAGGCGAACTCCATCGTCATCTGTGTGGCTCGTAGTCCGTCCCCAACCGCTACCAATTCCGAACAATATGCTACTCCCTGTTAATCACCAGGGACCACGTGCGCGCTGCACCACCGTACCACTGCACCATCTATTGAAAAATGTGGTCGGACCCCCATTATTTCGAGAACTTTTTCACTTCATCTAATCCTCTGGCTGTATGCTATGTCGGTGTAGGTCTATGCCTTGAATGCCCTCGACTCTTGAGAGTGAGATTAAAGTCAATGGTATAGAAATGACGGTGGACCACGAATCATCGATTTGGAAAATTTCAGTTTCTACCATTTTTTTTAGATTAGAGGTGAATATGGATGGTCGAAGATACGAATAGCGAATGATTCTTTGAGTTTAGGAATTGAAGAAATTAACTATGATATTTGGTAGGAAGGAATTACACAGAGATTTAACAACGAATCGAGTGACGATATGAGATAGCAGATGGACGCGGAAGGAGTAAATCAAATCTCGTGCCCAAACAGAACTCTATTCGAAACGTCGGGCGGGTTATCTTCATTGGGTTATCGGGATGATTATAAATCACTACACCCCCTTCGCAGTGTCGTTTGGCCGCGTTATAACTACCCCAATGAAGGGGTTGATGACTATATAATACAACAACCCGTCACCCTATCAATATTGCAGCGAGGCATCCTCGTCATCGTTCCTGCTGCAGTAGAAGGGCGAGATTTTCTCGGGGTTCTCTGTTGCCTCCCGGGGGTTTCGATTGGGGGCGGAAGGTCACGGAACCCGGTGCATAGTCGTCCGTGACATTTATTTCAGTCATAAAACATCCCCGTAAATTTACCCTTCTCTCTCTCTGTCTCTCTCTTTCTTTCTCTCGTTCCAAACTCCGAACTCCGTTTTCTCTATTTTTCCCGAACTTTATTTTCAAATGGTTTGCGAAAAAGGTGTCTCTCCACCCCTTACGTGTAGTACACAATAGATTTGCACGAAAATCTTTCACCGGTAGGTATAATACACGAATTGGTATATGAAAGAGTCGCCCACGCGATAGAACTGGACAAGGCTTCTCTCGATGAATGAAATACGTATAGGGATTTATGCGAAAATGTCACGAAACAAATTTCAACGAATTTCGCACACAGTTGCGTATTGGATATAGCCGATGAATCAGCCACCCGGTAGACGGCGTCTAAGTTCATACCATAATTAACTGGGTAGGATAATTCGGTGGGTAATCCGGAAGACGGTAGTAAAACAGTTCCTGGGCGGCTTTACCGCATCCGCCGGTGCCGCCATAGTCGCCGCACCGCCTAGTTACTGGTAGATGACATCGCCACGGCATTCGTGATTCCTAGCCATCCTTTGTTCTCCACGCGTACCTGCGATACACCTTCGCAATGGCAATGTTCAAGGTACGAAATTAGTGCAGGTATTTAAACGTCACCGTATGCGTTAATTGATGTCAGTATTAGTCCGTCGATTTGAGGGTAGTAGAATTCGTAAGTTATACCAATACTGGAGGGATTTGGATGATATCGAAATACTGGATGATGATTATATTGGCGTGAACGATGTACGTACGAAGATGTTGTGTGATGGCTGAAGATCGAAGGTGCCGGGGGTGAAGAGGAAAGAAAAAAAGGAAAAAAAAATAAGTAAAAAGATGGAAAAGAGGGAAAATAGAGGGGAGTGGATAGACAGAAACGACGCCAAAAGGACAGCTCATAACAAACTATTGAAAAGCTGCCGAATGAAAAATCAATGACGTCGTGCGAGCCGCGGGGGTCGATGAATGGAATATTATTGGGCCATCCTTTCACGTGCTGCAGAACTCCGCAGGACCAGGACGCCGCGGAAGCTAGAAGACCTCATCTGGCGGTTTGTATAGATCGCGAACGTTCGCGTGCTACGGGAATGGTCGCTATTGAATCTATAGGTTATGCCAGTATGTATGTATGTATGTATGGATGGATGTATGGATGTATGTATGGGTTCTTACATTTCATGATTTATCACGTGGCTTTCAACGCGCTCAAAGCTCTGAAAGCGTGCAGATTGATAAAAGGAATAATAAAGGACGTGAAATAGAGGGACTGGCTCCATCTGATAACGCACGGAATTCCCTCCGCTACTACCCCTATACAGTTTTCTCCGCGTACCGATCGACACAACGGGATCTTCGCTTAACGTATGAAGGGGGTGCGGATGGGTTGCTTGAGACATCGCGTTTCCCGTCAAAGAACCATCTATATATATATATATATATATATATATATATATATTATGATAGTTCAACTGATAAATCGATGCTTCAGACATCATATCGCGTTGATTTGAAGAAAGTAATTCACTTGGCGTCGCGACGTCTATTACTAATGGCGACAACCATTATACCATAGATCGTAGACAAATGTCTTCATCGATATACCAATGCAGGGAAATGGGTTTCGTAGTTGGTCAGTTAAAATGCGGAAATGAAGGTTATTAGAGGAATAAGAGAGTCATAAGAACCTGACGACCACGGGGTCGCGAAAAGGTAGAAAAAGAAAGAAAGAAATAAAAGAAAAAAGAAAAAAGAAAAGAAAGGGAAAAGAGGGAGAAAACAGCAGCGGGGCGCAAGTCCCTCGCTTCGGTCACTTGACCTCCTGTCTTTTGCGAATCTCCGCGCCAAAGCTTTGGTACGGCTTGGCGTTATCGGCAGTTATCGGTCCGTGACGTCACACAATGGGGCAGACAATGCTCAGGACAATACACCCTCCTCTCCACCCCTTGCCAACTTAATAAACATAATAGCTGACTCCGCCACCCCGCGGTTGGTCACAATGAGATCTGCCCGAAGAGATACTGGAGATATGACGGCACCTATATCAACCATTGTACGCGATCCAAGTTTTAGTTTCGAATGGATAATTCCACCCTCGACCACCCAGATCCCCCCAAAACTCCTCCACCCTATTTACCAAGAAAATGAAATTCCCTCCATCTTATGTACCGCTTCAGACCAATTATACTTTCTTTTCTCACTTAACTAAGAGAATAAGGGGCGTGTAATTTCTAAAGAATCAACATCATCATCTCTAGAAGAGACACAGAAATTTTTAAATAAGAAACTTCAGAACGTCAAGGAGCGCCTTACACTCATACCCACGTGAAGATCTTTGTATACTCGATGTTTAAGGACAATGGAACTTGTCTAGGTATTATTTCGAAATAGGTAGCTACTGGTATTGGTAATACCAACCAATGTGGTATCGGGTTGAGTACACGTCGAGGAACAATAAACAATTAGCAATTAATTGAACCGAAGAACCAAGAGAGCTACGTAACGGCGTTAGGGGAGCTGAGGGATGATGCATTCAACTATACTTGCATTGCATTGCATTACGTTGCAGGATTGCTTCACTGATCGGTGTAACCCGTTCCAGTAGGAAACTTGTGTACGTACTTTGACTCGAAGGTGTGAAAGATCCATTGTTAAATTCTGTGCTACTAATTGCACGCATCCAATCCTTCGAGAAAGACAAAAACGATCAATTAGGCTGCATTAAGCATGCCAAGATCATTTCTTACGGAGTCGTGATTTTTGATAGGGAAATAAAATGGAAAAATGTTTTTAAAATTGCTTGGTAAACCCCTCTGAGATGTTACATTTAGCAAACATTTGGGAAATTTGAAAGACCGGGTAGGGAAACGTCCGGACATATATATATATAGGGGCGTAGGACTACACGTGCCACGCAACCCCATAAAATATGAATAACAATTGAACACAATAACCCCCGTCTCCGCTATACGTAGTATTAGCGTCTTTTTTATGATCGCCCGCAGGATTTTTATGTTAATATTACGGTGAGATAGGGTGGGGGGGTAGAAGCGTCTGCCCGTGCAAACAAAAATTGTCACTTGAATTTGTCTGGCAAAAAAGGTAGCTCGTAAAAATAAGCAGGGGATCAAGGAGGGTGCATATAGGATTTGGGGAAAAGTCTGCCCGAACTTTACGAAAGTATATATAGAAAACCTAGGAAATATGAAAAGGCGAGGGATGAATACCGTACTAATGTGAAAATTCCCAATTGGTCACGCAATTCGCCATATACACATATGAGGGCAAAAATTCTTTCAATTTTCATAATGTTTTTTTCTTTTTTTACTCTTCTTTCCCCCAATATCCTTTTCTATTCTTAACAAACGAACTTGCTACCATTTTTCTCCCCCGAACCCAATCTTACCACAGCAGGTTTGCCAATGAATCACAACTCATTGTCTGGATAGACTTATATGCAGTGCGTTGCAGTCACGATCGGAACAATAGGCCTAGGTATATGAATCGGATTGCAGCCGAATATGTGTGCTCGCGAGAAGAGCGGATTTATCGTAATATGAAACAGCCTTACTGAATTTGCACTCTTGGCACGTTTCGAACCAAGCTATTTGAATCAATTCATCTATTTTTCGAATTATTATGACTTAGAATCCTCTAATTCTAATTAGTGTTCGAAATTAGTGCTTCAAAATTAGTATCCGATAATTTCAATTCGGCTTTTCGAGACACGAAAAAGATTTGAGCTTCTTCGGTCCTCGTCTGAGTTTGAGCTCTGACAGTGCCCAAAAAACCATAAGTAGAAAATTTCGTTTCTGGATATCTGCTGAAAAGTAATTCGCACAAAATAATAGTGAAATAGTTGTTCTTCCCTACCTTACAGAAATCTTACAGAAATTTGTCGAGAAAATTACCAATTCATTCAACGAGTCAAAAATCTATGAAAAATTGAAAAATCCTGGTATTATCCCTCAACCCTTTTGATCAGAGCTACTATTAGCGAGGTATCGCGTGTGCGGAGAAAACATGTGCGAATACCGCAGCAGATATGGGAATAGCTATAGAATGAACAGCGTAGGTTCGCCAGTTCGAGCGTAGGCAATGTACTTTATACTTTATATAGGTACAGGGAAATAAAGGTGGCATTGAAATTCCAACGAGGCATTATCTTATTCAGTGGGCATTCATCGGGTATTTCGCTGCTTCTGCATGAGCGTTGGCGATTCGGAGATAGATGCGTGGAGCTTCGAGGGTGGAGGCAAGTAGCCGATTGTGGCAGGGCTAATACGTGGAGGGCAGTCGGTGTTATTTCGATGATGGTCTTCTTGAACCATTGCGTTGCCGCGGGTAGATGTACAGCCTCGAGTTTTGTACAGTTCGCGTAGCCGTTCGTACGCTGGGTATATATAATACGCGAGCGGTTTTTGTACTCGCTACGCAAAGATGCCTTTGAATCCTTAATTCCCTTTGAAACTCTCATTCTGTGAGCAAAATAGCGAGAACGAGCTGTATTCTTTGGCTGAATGACGTATTGAGCGAGTTTTGTATGGTGTCTTGTACTCATCTTCTCTACCGCCGTATATTACTGTAACGCAACCATTTTCTTCTGTTTTTTTTTCTTTTCCTTTTCTCTTCTTCTCTCTCAACGTCATCGCATCGGTTCCCCGGACCTTGATATGTCTTAGCGAATTGCTTTCTGCGACTTTACCGCGTTCTTCTTAGTCGTTTTATCATATGCTTTTCCGCGGACGCGCGAAGAAACGGAGAGAAATACGTGGCTGTAGCTACTATATTACCACTACTACTACTACTACTACCTCTACCTTTGGATAAAATTTGACGATACAATTTTCTTTTGAATGCCCCATGAATTCATAGCCAGGGAAAGCAGCAGCCCATATTCCTGCAGCATTGTGCTACGTTCCATCGCGTTCTCAACTGAACTGAACTCGACTCAACTCAACAGTGGAGACACAATGGGCGGCATGAATAAGTATAACAGACAGACATCGCTACAGACAGACACAGGTAGCACGGGGCGCAGTATGTGAATGAGGAACCCATTTGATAATACTCCTCCACAGCCACCCTGGTCCATTGTGTCGCTTCCTATTCAGCTGCTCTATGCCCCACCCAACTCCCACCACCCGCCGATATCACCGCGGAAATCTTGTCCTATCCTTTCGCGAATAAGATTCGAAAAAAGGAGTTCGAAATACTAGGACCCAAATGGCTGAAAGGGAGACCTTAGGATCGCGAATAACTTGCATAAGGTGCATCGAAGTGTCTATAGAGATTTCCGATCTGCAACCTGTGATAAATCATATTTGCAAAAATTGATTTTTAGTTCAAAAAATTTTCTTTTTTTTTTGGGTATTTTTGGTTTATTGCCGATGGTGTGATAACGAGTTCTTTTTTTACTGTGCGATCGTGGCGATGATTGGGAATTAGTTTTTGTCGGTTAGTTGCGAGTAGCTGTATGCGACGTGTTAGTTGGTTGTTTGAGACTAAAGTTAATCCCAGTCGATTTTGAGATTCGGTCGGGTACAACAATGGCCCGAATTTTGGAGCACAAACAGCACAGCCAGGGGAGACTCCGAAGAGCGAGGGAGTACAGGGGTAACTGGTACCGCGAACTGACAACAATGAGGGAGAGACAAAAGCCAGGTACAATACTGATGTTAAACTCGAATGATTTTCACGATTTTTGGCATTCTGTCGCCACATTTCCTTGCGCATAATCGGAAAGAACAATCCCACGATTCTTTTTTGTTTTCCCATTTTTTTTATTTTATTTTTTTAATCTTTATTTTTTAAGCTCTTTGTTCAATTTCATTTCATTCTACTTATCGTTCGATATCGAGGTAGAAGTCAATAGCGCGAGAGCGATCAGATACGCTTTTGAATCGCCAATTTTTATCTTTCAATTATGAAGTTTCCAATGTGTGATATACTCAGGGGGTACCCATCTACCTACGCGATACCATATAACGGTCAATTTGGAAATTTGTCACATTTTTAACACAACGGCTCGTCTATTCTGTTCGGAACGATAAAATGATCGAATAAAGTCGACTGATTAATGATAATTCTAAATAGAAGATTATAAAGATCGCATGTGTAGCTGGCTCGAAGATTCTTGCCAAGTTTCGTCAAAATTGGTTCATCGGTCTGACCGGTAAATCTCCGCACAAAAACTGCCCTGAAATTCTAGTTAGTCAAAGAATCAAGTGATACTTCTGAGTGGACATCGATGCCTGTAAAGCTGCCATATCGAGGTATAAATTTATATTTCTTAAACAAATTTTACGTGTTGGTTCTAAGATTGCGAAAAACGGAGGTTGATCGGGTATTTTTGAGCTTTTTATTCTTTCGATTACTGCGGCGTTTTATGAGTTATTGATCGCGATGGAGAGTATTGGTTTTATAATACGTCGAAAATCGAAAATCCCATGTTAGTGGTCGACTTTTTGTTGCACGTTTGGAAAACCCGGCAAAAACCACAAATTTTCTTCTCCAGCTGAAAAAGATAATGGTTTGGTACCCAGATTGGTACGTTTCGGTATAGAAAAAAAAAATCCTCATTGTGATAGACGTGGGCTATACTTTGATGTGCTATTTAAAAAAGCCATGTACCTTGGGGCGAAATGGGTCGTTTCCGAGCATCCCTATGTCATCTGTCTATATCGAAATATTACTATACCCTGTGAGAGGATTGCGCTTCTAAGATCCTCATTTGGAAAAAAAGCGAGATATACGATATCACGTAATGTATAGGCGCTAATGCAGCCTCCCGCTGCAATCTCCCCACGTCATTTTATCCCGATACGCTATGAGTTGATTATATTGACGTTCAAGTCTCAAAAACCGAATATGATCACCCAGCCTACCAACACTTGGTAAACCGATGAATGGATCGTATAATACTGTCATTCACACACGCGTATACCTATAGTATGGCCAGTCACATCGGTGTACCTACCGTGTCGCGAGCGGAAAGCTCATATTTACACGCGTATTCAGGGAGACGACATGATAATAATGTGAATAATAATAACAGTAATAATAAACTCTTGCTCAAGTCAGCGGTGCCCACGCATTTTTTATTTTTTATTTTTTTACTTTCTTATTTCCAATTTTTTAAATCTTTATTCAACTCGGCTCAGGATCTTCGGGGTATACGCGTGCCTCTCGCTCTCCTTAATTGTACAGTTCAGAAGATTAACGAGATAACGAAATTTTCCTCTTCTTGATTAAAAAATCGTCGAACCTAATTCAGCCTTTCATGAAAGAAAATTTTGAGTCCTGCGTACAGAGTCATTATTTTTTTTTTTTTTTTTCAAAGGAAGGGAGAAATCTCAGACTCCGAATTATTCTAAGGGCTGTTCAGGCGACTGCGTCGAATCTTGAATGACCAATGAAATTTTCTATGACTTTTGACCGAGTGCGAAGTAGGTAGGTGCAGGTTGAGTACCTCAACCTGCAGTAGGTACTCGAATATAGATTCATTGTGCCAGCAGGGCGGACTATTGACGGTCCAATTGTTCCCTTAACAATAACGACAATATCCGAATAGCCGAGCACATTTCACGCACATAACAATCAAGAAGTGAACACATCGCGTACAAACGTGCCGGAGATAAACCCGCTAGCTACTCTGCGATGACGCACCCTGTCAGCTCTGTTCAACGGAAGTGTCGAACGGTTACCAGGGCCGAGGGTAATCCTGGTATCCAAACCTTCCGCTTCAGGGTATCCTCTGGAATTTCTAATGAACAAAGACAAGGGATCTGCGGTCACTAGTTTGCGAAATTTTCATCGATGAGTTCGCGATACAGGTGCGCTAATGTATCCATGTGGATATTATAATACACATGGATATTGTGCATGTGTTAGGTATTTGAAATTTTTGAATATATAGTTATACGTATTAGATATATGTATGTAAAGGGGAATTTATGGAATGTAGAACAACGCGGGAGGATGATAATATTTTTGAAACGCGGTATTGCCGATCACGTGACTATGGTAGAGCTCGTGACTGGCGGGCATTGGATATATACGGGGGTGGCACGTAGGTGGGCCGTCGAGCTTTTGTCTTTGCCATTATTCGCAACAATGGACGTCCATTGTTAGGAAGAATAAAACCTTTATCACTATTGTTGCCCGATTGTTAATGCCTCCTGACGCTTTAGATGGTTTAAATGGTAGTTTCATTTAAAAATAACGGGTCATATTTTTCAAGAACGTTCATTTTTCTAACGGTGGGTGGGCAACGGTGTCTTGTATGTACATACACCCGTTAGAGGCCGGATTGAAGTTCCGAATTTTTTTAAGTTTCGTGAGGTTAAAATTCCGAATTCGTTTCGAAAGATTTAGAATTTTTAGAAACGTTGAAGTTCGGAATATTCGAATTCTGAAACGTCGGAATGCAGACAGCTCGAAACTCCGGAAGTCCAGACCCCGGAAAGCCCAAGAATTCGAAAATTTCAGTCCATTTCTCAGGATGTAAAGACGAAGAATAGTTCGTTCTTATCAAGACCTTCTTCGCGGAAACCCATTTATCCACTTCAATCGATAACTTCGATGTCATAAATAATTGATAGGATTTTGAAACTTTTTTCCCAAAAAGTACGTCTCGAGACGATTAATATGACCACTCATTGGTTTCGATACGATCAATACAGCTCGAGTTATTAAACATTGAATGAATTGAATTGCGTGAATTCGATCTCGGAGGATTGGCCTTTGGGATTTTTGGCTTTCCTCCAGTGTTCTTCTTCTCAAAGTTTTTTTTAATCGGCTACGTAGACAATACTCCAAAGTATCGATTTGCAGGCGTTTAACCCACGAGATCATCAAAATTCGAATATGACCAAATTGAGGACCACCTCAATGTGTATTGTATATGTATGAATCCTATTCAACTTCAAACAGATTTACTTTACTGTTCAGGTCCTTGTCACTGCTGCAGACGTGAAGATCACGGTCAAGCTATATCTAGAGTGTTGATTTTCTTGAACAGATATCGTAAACGATAATTTCATTGAGAGTTGCAGATTTACGCGCGAATTATACAGAATACCAAAACTCATGCGATTCCGACGATCAAAACCTTGGTTTTGAGAAAACACAATCTTTTAATCAAATTCTCGAACCATTTGTACAGCCATCTAACAAAAATTTCGAAAATCTGTTGAATCGTAGTAGTTCGTCGTTTCAGAATCATCGAATGTCCACGAAAATATTTATTTTCAATTTTTCTAAAACATGATCGATTCGTTTCGAGTCTAAAATACGAAGACATTCTTTTACGCAAAATTTCAAACTGGATGGAAAAAGGTTCGTAAAATTTTTCAACGAGCAAGTCACATTCATTGATATTCCTTTTTTATTTCATTCGTTTTTTTTTTCTTTGTAAAATTGTTTATACTCTTGTTATAAACAATGGTCAACGTTGTTCGTTGTATTGAGCATTTGTAAAAGAGTGTATAATTACAGTAGTACATGATGACTATAATTGCGAACCTTAACTAAGGAAGGTAGCAGCTAGGTTTTCCTATACACCTGACGTTACTTACGTTTGTAACTCGTGAGTTAGGTCCGAAAATCGTTCCTCAAACTTTTGCACGAATTTTAAATGTGTATATCTATGTACGTAGAGGTCTATACTATAATCTTAAACCACATATGTTCGGCTACTTGCACGTATATATATGTATATATTTAATACGAACTTACAAACAAAATAATATACGCGCTATACGCTGACGTGCGCAGAGTTTCTACAGTTATCTATAAATGTAGGTACGAACTCTTCAGCGATAACTCATCTGGTTATATTAAACTATAAATAATTATTAAGGTGCCATATAGAATTAATTTCTGAGAATTTATCACCCGCACAATTGGTACGTATACACAGGTATAATATATATGGTTTACAGGCGTGAGAAATAATTCGGTAGCCTTTTACAAATATACATATATCTTAACTTTTCAGATACAATTTACTGATTCGATCAAAAATTTCGAAAATTTATCAAGCTTCACGATGCGTTCTTTTCTGTTTCTCATTCATTTTTTTTTATTTTTATTATTCTTCTCTTTATTACCGCGTCGATGAAAAATGTTAATTAATTTTCATAAAACGGGATGAATCCTTGTTTATCTCACAGAGCTTTGATAAAATCACCCGTGAAAATTTTTGAGATTTTTACATATGCTACTATAGAATTATACTATATCGTACCAAGTGTGCGGCAGAGATTGCAAAAACGATAGAGATTATAATATCTAAAATGAAACGTTTATAATATATAATCACATCATATTGTACTGATTTTTTCCTCTTTTTTCTTCACTCTTATATAGTTATGAATTTCGATCTTTTGAGACACGACTACTATTGAAGCCCGTAACCGGCATTAGGAACTAGTTTGTCAAAATAGAAAATAATTAATTTTTCAGTCATATTTGCGCTATACAACTAACAGACAAGTGTACATTATTATGTACCATACATATAGGTATATTATATATAATACTGATTCATCGGTCCTTTATTCTTCTTTCTTCGTCATTCTTCTCGTGTAGTTCGTTCGTAAATGTAATTCTTACCAAATCGTCTTAGTCCCTTATAAAATAATATCTTATATTCCATAGCGCATATACCTGCATATTGCGAATATTTGTTCTTGCCGGCCGCCGCGTTATTTATCACAGGTAAATTAGTGACGTCATTTATACATGCTGTTAACGTCAGAACGAAAGTATAGGCGATGGTTCAATGAAGTTGCAGTCACCGCAGCATCTCTGTACAAATTAAATTGAACACCATATTAATATTCATAATAATCACATAGAATTCGTTCTAAAACAGTCTCAAAGTCAATCTCACTTCTCTTGATTGTTTTCCCTTGAAAGTTTCCTAGCGACCATTTAAAATATCGAGATTTGTTTCGAGAAGAACTGTCATCAATATTGTACATCAATTTATTTTATAATTTCATCGATATTTATCAACGAAACACGGTTCGAGATGTCGACAATATCTCAGTACAAGACCGATGCCCAGAATTTTCTAAAAACCTTTACCCGAGAGGCGATCGCCTTAGCGAAAAACCAAAAGTTACCCGATTTTTCGAAGCTGTCGAAAGTGAGTTCATAATTTATTATAGTCTCGAGGTTTTGTCTAGCGAAAGTGAAAGTTAAAATAAACAGCCATAGGCATCGAGGTTTAATTAACAAACAGAAATCTATATGATATTTATCAAATTATTACAAAAAAAAAAAATCATTTTCGAAAGCTGGACAGAATTTTAGTCTGATTCCTCAATTTCGTATGCAGGAAGATTTGAAGTTGTCAAAAATCTGGTCAGGGTCAGCGACATTGGCCAAGAGCTTGCCAAATCTCTCAAAGTTCTCAGACGTTAACGTTACCAGCCAACCTTTCTTGGGCCAGAGATCGATGTCGTATCCGTCAAGTTTCGTGGCCAAGGTGGCAAAGTTCCCTATCAATTATTACAAGAGAACGAATTGGATGTGGAAGTATTGGATGATCGCATGCGTCTGTTGTCTACCAATATTTGCCAAATTTGGTCTACCGACAAACTCCGCAAACAACGAACAGACCCAAGTTCATCTACAGGCTAAAAATACGGATGACACCGCAAAGTGACCCTAACCGATACAGCGATAAAAGAAAGCATTTTTTCCGCGCTGATAATTATTAGCAAGCTCGAGTACATTTTTAAATGATCTATGAGAACGCGCCTTGATACGAATAAAGCAGAATTATCCCGTTTTCAAAAAAAATAATCTCTCATATCGATCGTTCGTTTCTTCAGAAGAGTCGGAGATTTGTATTTTCCGATACCACTCGTACGAATAGCTAGTTATTTATTAAACGATGTATTCATTCGTACCGATGGATACTCCTCAACAAGGCCATGTTCTCCGAGGCGATAGTACAGGGAACGGTTCTCCATGAAAGCCGACGGATTATCCCGCGGGAGAATAGGGTGTAGTATCGGCCACCCAGGACCCCGGATATTCCCTGCAAGATTGAGCAAATCTCGACTTCCGTAGACTATCTTAGGCGCTGGTGGTCCAGCCAGAAGAAACTGGAGAGGACGCGCTAGGTTGAGGAGGAACTGTGAACAGAAACAGAGTTCAAGCTTCTTTAATCCTGAAATAAGAATATGATAAATCTTCAAATTTTTTCGAATTTTACAAGTCAACAGACAAATTCTTATAGATTTTTACGCAGAACGATAAATATGACATTTCTAAATTTCCTTCAACCTTCGTGTCTTCGGGACTAGCTGGTCTGGATTCCGCTGGTGTTGTCGTAGGTGTTGCGGCATCGGCGGAATTTGCTAAGCTACTGATACCACTGGACTCGCTTGCGCTGCTTGGTGATATAGGCCCGGGTGCAGCTGCTTGACTATTTCCTACCCCAGACAGTGACTTTACACCTTGATCGTATAGAAGGCGTGCTCCAAGAGCGTAGAAGTGCTCCGGTTCTAATCCCGAAAGTGGCATGGCTATCGTCAACGCCATTGCCGCCTAATTCCTGCGGGAAGAAATGAAAAGCTTTCGATATTGTATTTCTATGAGGAAAATATTCTCGGTTCTCATCGTCAGGAGATCTTGTCTCCTCAGATATGTCAATAATCGTGAACTTTATTCACGGTTACGTATATAAGCACGAGATAAAAATTTATCTATGAACAGTCTCGCCGTTTGAGGTATAAATAGCAGCCGATACATATCGTCATCGAATTCAGGCGTTTATCTTATACTATTCTATCTATTATCTAAGATTTGAAATCTTGTATACATCACCCGAGTAATAACATTAACGGTTAATTAATTCTCATTTATACATTGTCGTCGTATTAGGTTCTAAGGAAGTTTTTCATTCCAACAACAACATCGACGACACGGTGTCATTCATTGAGTACAACGATATCTTATTTTGTTTTGTACGCCCAGAATTTAACAGCCAAAATATGGTCGAGTCAATTTCTCAGAACGATAGGTAGCCGCTAGTTTTTCATCGTATATGAATTATGAGCGATTTTGATCACCGATGCTCACGGTCTCGCCCACAATAAATCCTATTATGTTATTCCCCGCTGATAACAGCAACGCGTTGATAATCTCGCCGATACCGTATCTACATTACGTTGTATACTGTTACAGGAATAAATTTTGCCTTTGACACGCTCCTCTTTTTCTGCAAGCTAATTTTCGCATCACTCGCCTGAATTTACGGAAAATAACTCTCGTTCCAAATTCGCGGTTTTACGATTTTTATATACACACCCTTTCGGCGCTTAGCAGATCGTAGACTAGCTAAGATCTCATTGCGGCGAACGATACTCGATATTCCCTATAATTATCAACAACGTTAGTAAGTTGCAACTTGATTGCGTACAGTTATTAAAGTTTGTTTTACACTCAGGCGGAACTACGATGTGTAATCGCCAGGAAATAACCACTCGATCCTTGCGTCTCAATAGAGCTGAATCTCCTAGAAATAATTACTGACGAATAATTCTCGACTAGCGGTTGATACAAAGGTATTTCAAATTCAAAACAAAATCGTTTATAAAATTGTTTGAATTTCCAGAAGATTTTGGAAGTCGATTGGACGGCTACGATTTCACGATTTTCTCATTCTATAAATTCGCGAATTCTTAACCACCGCGATTCAATCGAAGGTCAACGTTTCGCCGCACTTACTTTTCTCTCTGATATTTATCTGTGAATCTTGCAATCTCTGGCACCCCGAATACTTGTGTTAGGCGATGTTGTTTGCCTTTAACGTCGTTCACTGACCACCTGTATACTGCGACTGGGTAATATCGTACCATCGACATTATCGCGGACATCTGTCGCCCCCGCGGCTAACCCTTTCACTACAATGACTAGATAATATCGTTTAACTTTGATGTTAGCACCTAGCTCTCTCTGACGGACCGAAGTTTTAATTGGTTGTCAAATTGAACGGCGTTTTAATTTTTTTTCTTTTTTAATTTCGGACTGAAATCTGCATTCCTTTAATTATAACGTGAATTCTCAAATTAATACAGCTGGATACATCCTGGGAAATTCTTGTTGGTGTTTCTCTATGGTAATTCGAAGAAGTGTAAGGATCTGTTTCAATATCTATTCGGTGCTGATAAAATCTGTCGTTCGATCATTATTCGACCGATTACAAGCTTCCACTGCGACAGATATACGTCTGCACACTGTATCGGAGTATTAATCTTTATCAAATGTACGAATTCCCCGCAAACTTTCGACCTCAATACATTCGAGACAGAGAGTTGGTACCACTGATTATAGGACTCAAGTTCAAGGCAAATTCGCACTCGATCTATAACCGCGGATCTTTCAAACAGATCGTTATTTTCGCGACGTTTGAATACCGTCCAACATTCGGCAGAACGAAACTTGAAGAGCAGATGAATTCAAAAACGTTTGAAATTGCAAATTCGTAGCTCGATCATTTCATTCTTTCTCATCATTAACTATCTTCTTCTTTCAATCAGAAATTGAGAACCATGTAATCCTGTAACGACAGTGTAACGCGACGAAGTGTCCGTGCATGAGAGAGCGTCGCGACGGTGCTTTAGCTCTTCGCGCCTAATCGATCTAACTGCAAACACCTCACAGGCATCTGATGTCAGTGTAACAGTGACGTGTGAACATTTGAGTGTTATGCAACGCTGCATTGTTCATTGTTCCCACTTCTATTGTCTCAAAGTTAGGCGTGCTAAAGTTTCTACGAGTCACGTGGAATAACGTTCGAAAATAGAATCGAAAAAACAGCGTTTTTTCCCGGTTTCTGAAATTTTTATTCTATCATCTGTTTTTCTTCGCCTTCTTTGAAACAACTCTGGATTCATCTCTCGATACAATAGAACGATATTTCATTTATCATTATTCTTTTGTATCCGTGGAACTTCTGGGTCGAAAGATTCTGCCAGAAATGAATATACGCGCTCGCGTCTTAGGTACAATAAATTCTAAGCGCGGGAACTTACTTCTTCTGCATTGTTGTTTATCGCGCGAAGTTAAGTGTCCGTGCATTTCTTACCTATACCTATACCTATAGATATCTATCGTATACGCGCTGCTGATGTAAAACGGAACAAATCGTATTTCAGAGTAGCCGTCGACAAGGCGCCACGCCGGAAAGAGCCTCTAAATCTCGAAATTCGAGTTTAAAACTACGCTTCATTCCATTTCATTTACTGCTTTCGTAAATATCGCGCGTCGAACCGATACTCGAATCACATTCACTTACTACGGTATGATGCACGCGTTCTACTTACCGACGAATGCAACGCAGCTTCCTTTCTTATCAATCTAGGATCAAGAAATTTCTTACTGACGGTAAACTCACTGATTTACCGACTGCAAGTCGAGGATCACAGTTATTGCCCGCTGCAATATGCTTTGGCTGTTACCCACAACGCCCAGTATGATCGTTCCTCGTGCCAGCCGCAGCTATGCAATGCAGTTATGCTACGCTCATAGTTGCAGAAATCGCCACTGCACTGCGCACGCTGGTTTTTTCCAGCTGAATCTTTCTCGCGAGTGTCATTATGCCTCGTTGATTCGTATATATAGACGAGATCTTAGTAATATCGTAGGGGTGGTCTGATACTCCTCGGTTAAGGCTCTGTTGGCGTCGTTTGGGATGCACTGTGTGAGACGACAGATCGTTAACTTTGACTTTGGATTTGATAAAGAGAGAGAGAAATTCAAAAATTAAATTCAGTAAAATTCCCCTCAGACACTTCGAGCCACGGTTGTAAATTCTTACAGTAAAGAGACAATTGTCATATTAATGGAAAAAAGCTCCAAATTGAAGTTTGCGCGGGTGAAGGGAAAAATGCATAACGCCAAAATGACTCGAGTCCACGCCCCTAGCAAAAAGCAGGAACAAGGTGTTAAAAGGATCCTCAGAAATGGAAAACGCGATGCACCCCACCTCAGCGACCAAACCGCCATTGGCAGCAAAGTCAAATATATGACAAGCAACTAAACAATAAAAGTTGAGAGGGATCCCTCCGCGCGTGCTCGCAACGTGTCTCAATCCTCTGTCGATTTGACACCCTGACGTTTCATACACGCTGACCTGCGACGTCTAACTCGGAGCCTACTAGGTTGTACCGTAGCAGTGACTTGACCACCCAATTTTTTGATTATTTTGAATAGTTTTATAATTTGCAAGATTCAATTAACAGATCCTTCCATCAATGTTTTTTTTTTTTCTTCTCTATAGCAGTTTTTCAGATTATGCGTAAGTTATTATCTCGATATTCTATGGTGGATATAAATATGTTAGGATATACATTTGTTTTTTGGCACACGGTAAATTGACTCTTCGGTAAATTTCATGTGGAGTGATAAAGAATAAACGCACGTAGTTGAATATTTTACATTGGAAGCATTTAATAACAATCTAAACACAAAAGTCTAGTAATGGAAACTACTAATACTAAGTAATTACAATATTCATATGATCGGTTTCACGTCGACTGTACCGCATCTCATTCCATTTTTCCAGTCCAATTTATACTCAAACTGATTTTTAAGATCGTTTCGTTTCTGGAAAGTACGCGTCTGTATGGATAATCTAGAGAAACAGTGTAGAAAAATTGTTAAATGTTAGATATCTAATATTCTAAAATATAATTTCATAGTCTGAAATCATCCCAGACTCGATAAAATAATCCCTCGGTTTTCAGTCTCTGAAAATACTTTCATCTGTACTTAGATCAAGTACCTATCTTTGTAGTAACTAGTCAGACAAAGCCCCGTATAAAATTTAGCTCCAAGCTAGAGCTCCAAGGTTCGCAACTCCAAGAAGAATCGCGAATAAAAAAGATCGAACATTGCTGAAGTGGATCTAAACTCGCGAATTACGGATCATGCGTGGCCTATAGATAAGATACCGCGTTTCGGAGGGAATTACGAACAGTAAAATACTACTCTACCATTTCTACACGGATGTAGATGTGTCATTTCGGATCGAGAGACAACATTCTCTACTTCCGAGGATACATATATATATATATATATATATATATATATATATACATATATATACTCGGAAATCCTCGAAGTGAGCAGAAAGATTTTCCAACGCAATGTAGGGTCAGGTCAACCGCGAACGTTCGTTCGTCCATTCGATTCTTGAGTAAGGGAGCTGCCGGCGCGGCGGCGGGCGTCCGCGACCTCGCCGTCCACGGGGACGTCCGCGGCGACCCATCCGGCTGCCCTGGCAACGCACATGCGCCCTTTTTCCTCTGTTCCACGAGGATGGTCGGGGATTGGCCCGGAGTAACACCCCCTCATAATGGGCTCACCCGTCCGGCAGGCTCGCGCGAGGTGCGCGGGGCACGGAAGCCATATTGATTTCCCTATGTTTCCCTCGTGTTGTTACTATAGCGCCCGACTCGACGCCAACCGACGCCACCCGACGCCCTCTCCAAGAGCCAGGAACCGCACTGGGTGTCGACGGACTCTGGCTGCTTCCTGGTCTTCCGGGTTCGCCTGATTCCTATACACCACCGCACGTATATAACTCAGAGTTCAATCGGCTCAGAGAATTTTACCAGTTATTAATTTGCCAAGTATCGGAGTAGAATCTTATATACGCGGTGAAATTCCGTGCTTTCGAAGCCCCGGAAAGATATTCAAATATACGTGCGTAAGAATATACAAAAATCGAACGGGGTTGGGTCGAAGTCGCGAATTTTGAAATTTCCAGAAACGTTGGGGTTTAGAAGATCGACATTTCGAAAGGTTGGAATACAGACAGCTCGAAACTCTGGAAGGCCAGACCCCCGAAGGTCCAGAAGTCCGAAAATTTTGGTCCATTTCTCAGGATGTGAAGACAAAAAATAGTTCATTCTTTTCACTGAAACCCATTTTATCTACTTCAATCGATAACTCAGACGTCATGAATAATTTATAGAATTTTGAAACTCTTTTTCCAAAAAGCCCATCTCAAGACGATCAATTTGACCACTTATTGGTCTCGATACGATCAATACAGCCCGAGTTATCGGACATTGAATGATTACATGCGTAAATTTTAAGGTTTGGCCTTTCGGATCTTTAGCTTTCGGAATTTTGTACCACCGGTGTTCTCCGTGGCAAATTTTTTCAAATCGGCTGCGTAGACTTTCGGGGAAATACTCTTTCTAAAACTGTGATTCAGTAATATTTGAATTCGGAATTTTCACTCTCAAATTTCGGAATTTGGAGTCGGCCCCAATCGAACCTTTCATTTTTATATTTCACCTTCTAGCTTGATCTCTGAACTTAGATTTCTCCTCAAAACTCTTTGTCGCCTTATCATCATCCGCCTTACCTAGTCGTCCACTGTACACCATTCAATCTATAATAAAACGAAAGAAAAAAATAAAAAGAAAAGAAAAAAATTGAGGGTATAATTTGTAACTGATATTGCACGATAGCGTGCGAAGATACCATATATCACTATGTGTGTATACTCACGTCACCTGCGCACCCCCGTCAGACTTGACTGTCTGCCTCAGCTCTGCCCTATATCTATACATTCATATTTAACATGCGAGTATAGTGACGTTCCTATGTACTCTCGACAAGAGTCTACATATACGAGTATATATATCTACGAGGATATTTGATGTATATAAATGAATACATACATCCCCTTGCCATTTATAGATAGGTATGGTATTGTAGGTAAAGATACGTCGGGCGAAACTTTGGTAAGTTTCGATAGGTTCGTATTCATTGGTTAAATGTAGCATGACCATAAGGGGTAGGTGTCCTATAGGTAGCCGTAGCACGGACCTACCTACGCGTGCAAGCGTTAATTTGATTAGAACAACAAACTCTGGTCACGAAACTGCAGTATTGTCGGATAGGTGTCAAGGTGTTTTTGGGGTAGAAACACGGGCGCGTACTCCGTGAATTATTACCATTTAATGGAGCGGTATGAGGGGCGTTTATTGTGTTCTGTACTTTCATTCTCGGGTGGAATCGTAACTCGGGCGAGCTTCCGTTCAACTTTTTTTTTCGTTATTATCGATCGCATGGAAGGCATTACACCAAGCCGTACACCAAATGATCGAACACAACTTTATTTCAATTGAACTCTCGCTCTAAGACAATGCAGCTAAAAAAACCTACGGTACAGATATTTTGGAAAGCCTTAAACCCCTCAGATCTGTAATCAACGCAGCGAAATATCCACCGATGAGTAATACTTCGTAGAGGGCCCCAGTTCCTCGTACATATCCTAATGTTTCGAAGGATGCTAACTGGGATCTCGTTCATCTAAACCGCACCTGGGTGGTCCATGGTTTTCTCAAAGCACGCTATCAGGTGCCTCGATTCCCAAGCAACCCCTAACCGTCACCCTTGTCTTTGCGTGGTTAGCATTGCCTTCGTCGTCACCGGCTCCGGCGAGGATCTAGTCTCGGTAGTAACCAGAAATCGTGGTTGTTAACAAATGATGCATGGCCTGGTAATAGCTACAATACAACCAGCTTACGAGGGCGCGCCCACCCTTGTTGCCGCTCAGCTTCCACCGCGAGAATCTACAAGATTTATTGCTTCGCCCACCGATTGCGCCCGGATTCACCGATTCTTCACTGGATTGTCTTAAACGGCTTATATTAATTGGTAGTACGGGTCGATTGGCGAGAGGATTTCTGTACCCTATTCCTTTTTGACGTCGAGCAAAAAGGTCGAGAATAAAATTCGTAATTATTGCAAAGAGAGAAGCGAATGGATTCTGTAATCGCGTGGATACAACCAGATATTTATAATTACGAAATAGTCTAAGGAGTGAAGGAAATGAATGAAGGAAATGAATTTGGGAAATTTTATTTATATATCGAGTGGGATCCCCGCTGAAGCTGCAACCGGGTCTTAAACGTGCGTTAATATCCTTAATAGCGGGTTGGCGTGCGACCTGCGTGCGTGCGGAGTGTGCGTGGGCGGGGTTCACGTCACAACTGCAGCACGCGACCCGCAGCCGCCCTGGACCACCACGACTTCGGCGAACCTCGAGGGGCGCAAATAAATTAAATTACTCAAATGGTTGAAATGCGCCTTTCCAAAGGCTTGATCCGCACTCCTCGGGGATTGTGGATTGTAGGTATACAAATGTATTCCACTCGCGTATGTACGTCGTAGGTACAACCCGCGCAAGTGTTATCGTTACACTAGGCACAAAGGTGTATCAGAACCAGCCAGAATTCTCATTGTTATTTTAATGGATGGTAAATCTTACGATTAGGAAATATGGCACCGGGTATAATTATATTCAAATCATTTACAATTCATGAATACACACCTTTAACCTAATACTCTGAAATATTCAGATCAAGACTTCGAATAATTCGCAACCGTAGAAAAAATTCATCTAAAATTCGGGGCAGCGCTAGACCGGTTGCAATTGCACATCGATATACTCTAAACTTCATAGAGACAGTATTTTTATGCGGGAATGTGAAATTAGCTCGATGAATGTCACTCCGTGCGAGGTCGTCCGGCGTATGTATACACGTGTTAATTCAAGTTGTTCAGCCTCGGTGGGCAGAAGATTCACGCGAGATCTCAGATAGCGTGTTGACTCTAATTTTCATAAATATCGTGCAGTGTGATTATCAAGTGTCACCGGTTCTCCTCCGAGGTTACGTCCTTGGCTAGCTGTGCCGACATCTTTCTGACGGATGCATAGGTATATGCAAAATGCAATGACACCTGCTCACGGTTTCCCCGTTTCCGTATTCCCGAAATTTTTGAACAGTTTTACTTTCCTTGATCGGATTATGGTTAGTCGAAATGAAATTTATGTAAAACCAGTCAGTAGGTGGTAGTGGTTAAAGTTTCGCGATTCTGACCGCACGGCAATAACGCAAGATTGAAGGTCCTGCGGGTTACGAGCCATCCTGGGCGTCCTCATAACATGTAAAACACTGGGATTAGGGGATAATAACGAGTGTGTGGCTGCGTGGGTGTAGCCGGTCGTTGGTTGTTCGCGGTAGAACGGTCAGGCCCGATAATGAAACACCGGACACGACGGATCAACGGACAATCTAACTCTAGGTGCAGACACTGCCCAGTAGAAGCTGGACGAGGACCCCTGGGATCTCAGACCCCCGGGGCTTTAATATCACGTTATTAACCCAGTTTGGCTTCAGGGATGTGAGGCCTCTTCCCATACTTTTGGCAACTGTCCTTCGTCCTTACGGCCTTGCAATATCAGGCGACGCATTGTCGCAGCGAAATAATAAAACAATATTCGCTAAGGCGGAATAACCGCGTCGTTTCGTGGTATCGAGCCACACGTATGCTTCGAACTTTGGTCTTATATACAGTCGCAGTGTATTGCGTGTTAAACTCTATTCAATTCCCCTTGTAATAGTACTTTTTGTTAAACCTGGTTGTCGGATCTTCGAGGTGTTTTTATCACGCGTTTCTATGCGCCAGAAAAATCCCTAAATCGTGATCAAAGAACGTGACCGTATGCGGTACCAGGAGGTCACAGATGCCCGGTATGTAGCTGTACTAATAAGCCGTTAGAAAGTTCGAAATTCGATAGAATCCACGCAATATCGAGGCTACGGGGCAATCCCACGAAACAAGGTCCTCGACTCTCTTGAATCCCTTGCACGCCTGACTTGCCTCGAAGCCGGCTTAACGGAAACAAGTTTGCACAAACGATGCACCAGATGTCGAGCTGAATATTTTTCTCCTCAGTGGTGCTCCAGTAGGCATTCAATAAAGAAATCAATCATCATTTTGTTTTATTGCAATTGACTATACGCCAAATTCTTGCTCTTTGGTGCAGACTCTTCGCGTCATATGCCTGTCGATCTATTAAATCGAAGGTCAGAAATTTTAGGGTACCTGGATGTCAATGTGTTTATAATGATCACGCGAACTCGACTCGTCGCTCCATCGAGGTTCTGAAAATAACTTAATAATTAATAATTTCTCGGAGATGCATGATAAATTAAAGACGATGGTGATTTCGTAGAGAAAGAGAGAATTCGGATCGATTTCTTTAATAACAATCGCGTGATTGAATCAATTGCGATAGATTGTATTTGATGCAGCATCAGGTAGGAGGAGGTCCGCTATTCGTCGAAGACTTAGCGTTTGCTAGTCGCGCTCGTGATCGTGAGATGAAAGGATCGTTTTTAAGGTGAACGAAGTAGTTGGTTACCACGTCATGCGAAACTGCCACCCTTAGTGGGTGAGGGGGATTATCACGGAATATCGTGCAGTGGCTGCAGTGGTCGTGCCTCTCAAGAACCCCCTGGATCCCGAGGGCCCGTGGTGGGTTTCCGAAGTGGGGCTCCCGGCGAGCACCCAGTATATAACCACCGCCAAATCCACCGCAAATACCCTCAAGTACTCCTTGCTTGGCCGTGAGTGAGAAGGGGGCCAGACCACGCACGTGGTACTTCGCTTCAACTTCAACTTCAACTTCAGTCCCGTAGTTTGTCGGCGAGGCAGAGAGCCTGGAGGAGAGAGTAGAGAGAGTGAGTGGCCGTGGTGGTTGTCAATTTAGTTTCTTCAGTTCTTGTAAAATACGTATAACACGTAGTGGATTTCCACGACGATTCCTCAAGAATTTGAATCGCGTTTTATTCATTTTTTCAATAGCACGAGAAAAAGGCTTCGACTGAAGTATGCTGGTATATTCATTCGCGTGTTCTAAAAATCAATGATTCTCATCGATACTAGCTTTACATAGATGCGAGAGATCAAGCTTCTTAGCACACTTTTCCTCCGCAGACTCGGGTATCATTTGGTCGTGAATGAATTGGTCATACTTGAGGGTTGAAACTGTGACAATTAAGGTGTGCGATGGCTGGTTACGGATGACGAACAGCGAGTGTATAAACTTGCCGAAAATACGCATGCGCGATAAAAGGTTTTGGCGCACGGTCGCAGCCGGGTAATTGCAGAGTTACGCCTACCGACACGCAGCCTAACAAACATGCGCGAAACGCATGAATTTCTTTTCGATCCAGTAGCGCACGAAAGCGATGCTAATAGTCTGGCAAGTAGGCGTCGTTGTGGACGAGAATAGTCCGAATCTAGACGAGGTAAACGACTCGCCGAAGATATCGTGGGAGGCTGTGAATCTTGATCGTTAGGTCTTCGCTTGAAAGTGGATAGAAATGATGAAATTTGTCGGGCACATGATTTGACCGAGAATAATCACGCAGAAGACAGATACTAGGGAGGTGGACAGCCCGTATGCATCGGCGCGTCTCTGTTCTCCGCAAGGGTCGTCGAGGGCGTTCAGGGGATGCGGAGGACGCGGAGAACGTGGAGGACGTGGAGAGGGAGCGATGTAACAAAATCAATAGAGGGGAGGCACGCGGGGGAGCGCGCGCGCAATCCGCCTCCACCCCGAAGGCGACGGACTGCGATGGAGAGCCTCCTCCTTCTTCTCTTCCTCCTATTTCTCCTTCGCCTCTTTTCTCTTCTCTCTCCTCTCTCCTTCAGCTCTCCTCTATACCGCGTCCGCCACCTCCTAAGCTTATATCTACAGAATGGAAGGTGCTGCCACCAAGATTGGATGATTGCGGGGGCGTACGACAGTCTAACGTCCGATTCCAACTTCGAAATTCAAATTCGACCGAACCATTACTTAAAGGGGTACATACTCCATAAAGTAAGATATTTTTTAAGGGCTGGTACTATTCCCTTGTCTTGTAAATTAGAATCGAGCAATAGTCAGAATTCGTCAGCCATCGCCTTCCATAGTTACATTGAACCAGAGTGAATCATTCTAATGCTTGGACTCCGGGATCTTCGTTGTTCAGAAAATATGCCTGTATCGAATGCAAATTTTTGTTATAGAGAATCTAGGAATAGGGGAAAAAGGCTCGCTTTCACGTGAAAAATTTTTATTGCTCGAGTCACTTTTGCAGAGTCATTACCATAATTCTACATTGAAATTGCGGTAAGTGGTGTAAATTTTCCGATGTTACTATAAGACCGTGTGGTGCAGGTTTGAACCAGGTTTAAATTAGCTCAATTTGCTTTTTGTGTGTTTTCTTCGCTTTCCAGTCGTTAGCCGTTGGTTGTAGAACGCATTTTGCACATTACCTTGGAAATGACGAAGATTGTTGTCCCCTTTTCGTACACAGGTACCGTGTACGCGTATACCGACACATGTACTCTCATACTAGCATAATTCAGAGCGTTTCTTGATGCTAAGAAACGCTGAGCTCGTCGACGACGATGTTTGTGTCGTAAACAAAGCCGTCGACTAGACCCGTGACGTCAGTTAACTGCAATTAAAATATACGTCAAGCAGTTCTTCGGGTCGCTGCTACTTTTTCAAATGATATATTTCGAGCTTCTTGGTTTCTTTTCTCGACGAGGTATACCTATTATATCTCGCGTATTTCTAGAATTCGATAATCTCAGGTATTCAATGTACTTTCGAAACGGTATATCATGTTAGTTGCCTTGACACCGTAACTTCATAGAAACTGAACGTCCGCATAAAATTATCGGGTACTAAGCAGCGTTGCTCGAGAAGACGTGGAACGGCTCACCGAGGAATGAAAACGCGTGCTTATTGTAACAGAGGAAATTTAATGCTCTCGAGGTCAGAATTGAGCTAGCGAACTTTTATTTTCTCCTATCTGAAATAGAATGTGTCCTATATTTCGTAGGCGTGTTAAAATTTCGGAAGTTTCTCGCTCGGTTCGACTCAGCTCGTCTGCTTTTACCGTTACAACAATAACGTTGCAAAAACTTTTAAGAGATGATGATTCAGTGCGTAACAATTTCACGAATGTTTAACGATAACATTCGCCGCTCCAAGAGCCGAGAATAAATGTTATTTCAACGAAACCAACGCGATACTTCTACCGGGACGGATATAACTTCCTTATTTCGAGCTTACTTCCTTTCAATAATACCGGAACCGGTCAATAACCACTATTCGGATGACAAAGGGTATTCACAACATCCAGGAAATGGGCAGTGCAAAAATTCGTGGCTCTACTACGCGAACCTCATCTCGCTTTGGTAAATGGGGCTTGATTGTTCATCAGCATATCTCTCCCTCCTTATACGCGTACGTGTAGACAATACGTGTTCTCTGCGAGGCACACCTTTATACATATCTATGTAAATAATTTGTGTACGTAGACATACGCATGAGTATGCTTCTCCCGGGTCCTACGGGTGTATACAGAACTGGGAGATAAGTGAGTGTCCCATGGCGCGTGCACGCATGTATATTATTTTCGTTGGGGTCCCGTAACGCACTTAGAAACGGGACAAATGCGTTGATTTGTCCAGGAATCAGGGGAATCAAGGGTTAGCAGATTCGCTTATGGTCGACTGTTAGGTTAGTCTGGGAATTCACCGACCGGATAAGAGCATTAGCTGCGAGAATGTTTTCCCAACTTACTTCCGATGCTTTTCGACACTCTTCACGCGCCACAGCTAGTTCCTTTTCTTTACTGTTGTTTCTGGCAATCTCGAAACAACGTATCGTACGTTATAGAAGAATAACTGAACTGTAAGTGAACGAAGACAACGAATTTTGAGAGATAATTTTGCGGTACGGTGCTTCCCAAAAAGTTCCGATTGGTTTTTTTCTATTTATTTTTTTTTTCATTACCGTTAAGACGAACCAAGTTTTTACCAAACTCATCAAGAGAATGAAAAATGTCATCTCGTCGACCGTGTCGAAGATAGACGAAGCGTGATTTTCTCTCGCAACAAGAATCTCGCCCCTGCAGCAGGGTAGGTGGAAGGAAGGCCATGGCTGGGGCCAGGGGTGAGTAAAGCGAAAGATTGCTACTGGCGCCCAATATCCCGTGGGACCGGCAATAAAAGGTCATTTAGTCCCTGTGCTGGCCGGTCGTTGATTGACTTGAATGTCACCGCCTTGTGCCCCATCGACGTCATTTCACCCCCCCCGAGTATAAATGGCGTCGGTTTCAGAGTTCAAAATCGGCGCGTCGCCTTCGTGGTTATGAACTTTACTTCGATAGACGATTACTTGATCACTATGGGATGATTAATTTTTATCATCGATTTTTTTTTTCGGTCTAAGTATATAGACGCTTGTTACAAAAGAAGAACTCGAAATTTCGTGCACTTTTACGCCGACACTTTTACAGGGAAACTCGAACGTTACCATACATGCAAATGGGCGAGCCAATCACGTGTCCCAAAATTACAGTAATCTCGACTACGGAACCAATTTCAGAGACACTCAGTCACCCAGTGAACCACGAGGCGATGCCGAGCTTTGAGCGGGGTGCTCCGTTCGTCAATGGATGCAAATCACTCCCTTATTCCGCATCTCTCTCCCTCTCTTTCTCTCTTTCTCTCTTTCACCGCGAACCAGATATACCTTCTATACATTTATGTACACTTTGCCGGCATCCAGCTACGGCTAGAAGAGACTGGCGTACAAAGAGGTACGGAATCTCTTTGTTCTCTCGCGGCTCAACGGCTTCACGTTCAGCTCCATACTCCGGCAATGTTTTGTCAAGGTCATTCATTCACCTTTTGCAACCCCTCCGCAAGGTCTAGCGCCACCTTGGCCACTCTTGCCATCCTCCTCGCCCTCGCTTACTTCGAACCATTGTTTCCGGTGGCTTACGTCACCGGAAGAACCCTAACTTATTGACTTCAGAGGCTGCTTATTATTAGTCGTCGATCGAGACTGAGAAGAGTTCCTTTATCGTCTGCATCAACAGCCTACTGTATTATATCGCAGGAAGGTGAATCCTGAAACACTTACCCGTCCTATATCGGTCCTTCTGCTCTTAATAACCCACATAAGGTTTCCCATGGACCATGGGGCATTAAAGAGGATCCATGAACGTTAAGCTGTACACTTCAACCCAGGAAATAACCGTCCGATTTTTCAATTATTATGTTAAAACGGAGCTCATGCTATCCTCTGAATTATGTCATATGCCATAAAGCGTCCTAGATATGTGTAGGGTAGTGTTGGACCGTTTCAGCTGGTGGATCGTGTGCCAAGATTTGACGGTCCGAAAAGACACGTGCCTTTACGTCTTCTTGGGTATTCTCGGATTTTACGCAACTTTATATTGAAACCGTAACTTCGTTAGTCGGTATTCATTCCGACTTGACACCTTGGTTTCTTAGAATACCGGGTCCCATTCTGTGAGAGGATCTTTTTGTATAACCACCCACTTTTTGGACCGCAAAGAATCCTCCGAACGGTTTACGCAAGCTTCTAGATTCGGGATATCGGAGAACCGCGCCTCGTACACTCGTTGAAATTTTGCTGATAAGATCCATGATTTTAATCTCCACTGCTGACAGTCCATGCAGCTATGTGTGGCTCTTCTTTGACTGCAAACGTACCCCTAAGATTCTGAAAAATCTCCGACAAAAGCTCGAAGGAACACCTGCCGGGTTGCGTAAATGCGCAGCGGTTTAATCGTGCGCTATGAGCTCGGCGCAATCTTCTGCCGAGACTTTTGCCCCTTGAAAGTGTCATTCAGCAAGCGCGTGGCTCGCACCTGGTAAACTTGGGAAAACGTCCTGAACATCCCGGGGCGTTGAGATGTGGGTCCAGGACCGCCTAAAGTCGGAGATGTTTCGCTGAAGGCTTCAAGGAAGAAGAGCTGCCCAGGAAGGCACGACCCTCAACCTCTTAGCCGAGGCTCTGGCTACGCACAAAGTCTTTTGTCCAACTTCAGCTTCGATATAGCTCCTCTTTGTCCTTTTTCAAGGAAAAGCCACGCGACCAACTTCAAGGAATTTTACAATTGAACAATTCCCGTTAGATCTACCATCACAATACCTACATCAAGATCTCTCGCTGCAACTGTGAACTATTGATTCTTCATCTAGATTAGCCGGTTTCAATTTGCACCTCGTTTTACCTACTGATACGCTTCATTCGATCCCTGGTCCCCCCGTTAATACTTCGTTCAGTCTTAAAGTTACCTTATCTTATACAGAGTTCCGGAAGAATGTGGGAGAAACGTTACGGTTGAGAGGAAGTCCCATTTTTTTTTCTTTTTACTGAATAAATCTCGCGTTTGCCTTTGTCTCTGGAGGTGGCGGTGAATCGCCTTGACCCTGAATGGCTTGGGGTTTCTCTTTGAAAAATATTGCCGGTGGTCAGTTACAATTGAAAGTCATCGGTGTAAGAGGCCGGTAGTAAAACGGTATTCAAAGGTGGGCGGAAATATAAATTTGCTTCGTTACCTGTCACTCGTTACCTCTCATTCAGCACGAGTTTGAACCTAAGATCGAGGGTGAGATCCGCCCACGATGTATCGTCGCCGAGGCATCGCGTGTCCTCGAAATCCTCGCACCTTGCCAACCCCCCCGTCGCCTTACCACAAACGTTTTCCCGACACAGGATGCGAAAAAAAAATCAACGAAAGTCATTTTGAGTATCAAAGACGCGGAAGACAATCATCCAAGGATTAGAGAAGGAAGAAGTATAAAGAAGTAAACGTTTTACTCCTAGGAATATTAACGCTGTCGGATTTTATGAAGAAAGTAAAGAAAAAAATTATTTTAATTGACACCATCGGTGTGTCAGAGGGGTGTGTGATTCCTGTATAATATAAATGGTATTAGTAGCGTCGAAGAGACTCGGAGATAACGACTCCTGGACGGTGAGCGACACCTGAGGTGACGAGGACGTCGTTCGACGAGGGAGCCGAGGCTAGACATCCATCACCTCTTTGTGTCCTCGCCGATTTTTAGGATGGGATGAAGGGACAGCGAGAAGGGAAAGGAGGGGGAAGGGGACACCTGGTTCTACGCCACCCCCATCTCTCGCCTCTGCAGGATCGAAGGAAAGCCGACAAAACGGGCGCAAAAATAAACAACCCGGGTGCAGCCTCGACTAGGATACCTCTCGGCTACCACGGGGATTCTGGTAATCGTTCTTTTAATCCCTGATGATTTTTATTGATGACCCAGACATCCTGTCATCTATACCTTCGGGACCTAGGCTAGAAGGTATGCAACCGCATTCCACCGCCTTCTGCTCTTTAGCAACGCTGTTCTCAAAAAACAAATATACATGCGGCTATTTCAAACCAAAGGACGTTCTTCTTCGTTATTCGACTTCTGTTTTATCGTCGATCATCTTCACGATTTTCCAAAATGTTAGATCGACAATCGTTTCCATTACCTTCAATCATTCCGTCGAGAAGAGTCGGAGAGATTGGAAAGTAACAGGCAAAGAGAGAAAGAAATCCTATGGCTTTTGAAGCGGCGAAAAAAGTGGAGAAGAATCCTCTTTGCCAAGTGGCAAGGATGTCCCATAGATTTTTGGCATTGTTAAACGTCGGGACGTTACCAGGCGGAATTATTCCAATCTTCTGTGGTTATTTTGGGTCTGGTGCAGGGATAGGTATTACCCTTTTCGACAGTGGTTTGCGGACTGCACGCGCACCCTGGGGGACATCTTCCTGGTGGATTACCAGCATATTTTCCGCGCGTTTGCCTCCGAGGCTTATTAAAATATCATGTATTTGTCGATGAGCTTGCTTTGTGACTGGATGACAAGGTTTGGCCGAGTCTAGAGGCTTCAAAGGAGTCAGGACTGTCATTGTGCAGCTCTAGTCAAGGCGACGTTCACTTTGCGCTTCGCTTGCTTTTCTGCTTGCTTCGATGCGCTTGCCTAACTCGCGTGAAACGTTGACACAGCTTATTCCCTTTGTTGACCCTTTTTTTTCTACCCCTTATACTCCCGTGTTTCTGAGGAAAGAAGGTCTTGCTGTTTATCAATCCCCGAAATTCTCGTGAGGGAGCATTAGGGTAGCTACGTCTTTCGACGAATGAATCTCAAAGTTGCACGTATACATATCTTTATACATACATACATTTATAACACTTATGAATGTCAGGAATTTTGGGTTAATTTTTGAGTATTTGTAACAATTATTCTGTAGCGCAAGTTTTGAAAAATCAGACCAAGCTGCTAAAACATTTTGGATCTAATTGTAAGTATCCTTTGACTTGGGCCGATCTGAGAGGACCTTTTTTCTTTTGCATAAAAAGCAATCGAAAGTTGGACCACCCGTTAATTTGGCTACATGGATTTTCGGATGTAGATTAGGTGTTTGTGAACGTAACGAGTTTGAGGCAGCCCAGAAGAGTGGATTTAGAGAAAATATAAAAACCGTATCGGCCAATGAGGTGAAGTTTGTTGACGCGAATGGGGAATATTTAACTTTCGCCGAATATCCTTTTCGTTCAGAGTTCGCAACGGGAGGGCAGTGAAGAGCTGGTCCTCATGGTTGTAAAAATGAAGCCACGGTTTCGAGACAGTGAAACTTCTGACCAGAGACCCTCTGGCTCCATTGAAGTCTTCTCGAAACCAGGTGCGCCGGGATACCTCGGCTACAGTTATCCTATGGGACCTTCATATTTCAACCCACCCCGTCATTGACGGTAAAACGCGGGGGTGTCATCGGGAGCAGGTGTCCCAAGCTCGTAAAAGATCCCTAGGGATGAGACCAGGAGTTTCGTTGCTTTATACCCTGTTGCAGAAAACGTCACGCGAAATGATACGAAATTACGAGATCTTTCACCCGGCGTTTTACAACGCATAGAAACGGTTTAAGTACCGGGTTATAAATTCTAAAAAATTAACAGTGGGGGAGGATTGATCTAAGTCGGCAATTGATTACAGTAATATACCGTGTCGTGTCGTGTCCTTTCGTTAAGAGTAATAATTATAATAAATTGAATGAAATATCTGTCTCAAGAATCAACGACGTGTCTTAACGTCTCGGTTGCAGGGCGTAAGGTCAACGTCAGAATTTGCAACAATTACTTATCTTCGTTAAGTTTCTAAACTTGACAGAGACAGGCATGGCTCAGGCTACGTCTGTATAGCAATAACTCGGACCCGGTCATCATCTAACGCTGCAAACGGCTCCTCATTAATAACTGGTGACTCGGCAGTTATACACTAAATAAAACGGCTCAGGGCCGTCGCACTTACCTGTGATTCCCTCGATCGCTCATACCCTGACGTGAAAGAGCACCTCCATATTCACCCATACCCTGGAGCCAAATTCCGAAAGCTCGCTTGCACCCACACTCATATACATACACCTACGTATACGTATATATAAAAATAGGTATACATATTATGTGCCTGTGGTAGGTGAGTATCTATAGATACTTGTATATGTACCGTAGCTAAGCCTACCGCGCTACCATGTGAAATCGTTCCACAATAGACTACCATTTATTTCGAAAGCCATACTTCGAATGCACTTACCGGGAGCAGCCTCTTGCCAAGACAGGAGCATTTTACCGACTTGGCATTGGGTTAGTTTTTAGAAGAAATCTGCAGCTCAAGTCCGAGATATTTTATTTTATATTCGGTGAAAGGGCAATCAACCAGGGAATTTTATTCGTGAGTTTTATCGACGTCCCCCTTAGGGTTTTTCTATCTCTAGTTAAATGACGGGTAATTAAAATCGTACAGAATTATTCAAAGTTGTCGAGAATACATAGTTTGTCACTTAACGCCGACGACTGAGAGCGTGTAGAAGAAGCTGAAACCGTCCTGAATTTCTGCGAGCCCTTTATTCGCCGTTATTCTTTCGAAGAGGGCAACTTTTCAGCAACTTTCTGCACTTTGAGTTGTAAAATAGACAAATAATTGTCCCGAATGGGAAACTTTGACTTTTATGGCGTTCGCGGAGAGATATATATTATCACGTGTGGCGACGAGGTACTTGAACACCAAGCTCGTAAAACTGGCTTCCTTACACCTCTTGGATCCTCAAATGTACCAACCTAGGCACTGATTGTGAAACAGATGATTCAGATTATTGGAAGACTAACTGCGGTAGATTTTTTGGAATCCAAGCAATACCTACCTACCCACCTACCTGTATACAAGATTCGTTAAATCGGTTCGTTATAATTTCTCTAGTGGTGCTCAGCGAAGAGTTTCGAAAAGTTTGAAAAAGTATTGGAAACCGTTACGCATTTATATACGTAGGTAGGTACTTTGACGACGGCATCGACGCGTCGTAAACTATTTAACGAGCTACTTTTGTCGACGTCTTCGTAAACGGTATGAATATTGCAATAAAATCGGCAACGTACCTGAATATTTACAGTCGCATATACGTATAGATATATATTTATACGCGTGTTAAGGGTTACACGGTGTATTTATAGTCAGTAATCACCATGCTTTTCCCATTGTCTCTGGTACGAAACCATAAAGACGGGGGTTGCTGGATAACACAGATAATTTTCCCTGATGCCAGACATAACGCTTAATTTTAATGTCTCCCCTACCGGCGTCGCGGCCATATTGCATCCGCTTTACTGAAAATTGCTTTACCCATTTCCTGACGAGTCTTCTTCCCCATTGTTTCAGGTGGATTACTCGACTTGTTGCAGGCGGAAAAGGAGTTCAAGGAATCGGTGAGTAGCTCAACTCGCACACTCCCATATTCCCACATTTAAATTCGTCTTTATTTCATTATTAAAAAAAATCTGAAAAAATTCGGATTTTCAAATTCGGACGAAACGGTTCACGCAGGGTGCCTCTGGGTACCCGTATCCACATTAGACAGTTAATACGACAAGTATCTATACAGATGTATTTATTTTGACAATATTTTGCCGCAAGGGTAGTCCGTGCCGTAAAGATACGGGGCTCCCAGGGCCAATAAACAGCTTAAGTCGTATGATTGACAGCTGCAGCGGTAGAAGTCTACTTCGAGACTAGAAGTCTACAGGGTTCTTAATTCCGGGAGGATATGATCCGCACTCCTTTAATGCGAAATATATATACCCGCTTGATACGCGATATTCTTTGTTGTATAGAGAAATATAGGATTATCCGCGCATTGTGACAATATATCTTGCCTTCTCTTCCAATGCACGGGGGGGATTTCTCGGCCTTGCAGAAGAATTTTATACAATCATCCTCTTCATATAATATTTCATATATATATATATATATTATATATATATATATGTTGCGATGGGTTGTAAGTTGGACAGGCGAGCAGGGATTACCGCATAGCCTCTTTCCAAGGGTGGGACGTGGGGGTCAGATAAAGGGTGCGAGGCAGACGTCAAAACTGTCATGTATATATCCATATATATATATATAGAATGAGACCGGTGCCTGAGTTAAAATATTCACCGTTTATTTTAACCACCTTTTCAAAACTACATCGGGATATATACATATTTATAAGGAATCATCACCGTGTGTAGCATTCAGCCGTTAAAAATACCGTACGAGAGGTATTAAATAACTGTCTAATAATCGCGGCATTCAATTTTACAACGCGTAATATATTACGAATAAAGATTTACAACTCGACGAAGGGAAAAGAAAGAAAGAAGAAAGAAAAAAAAAATATGTATGTATGTGAAGAAAAGGCACCCACGTTTTCGAAAATAGGTCCGAAATCTGTTTTATACCGCATCGAAGGTAAATACTATACCTACGTACGACTGCGGTAGAAAACGCGAACCATTATGCGAAATTATCACGCGAAAAATGAACCGCGATTATAATAGATATGTAGGTACTGTGTACCTTGGTCAATGCGACGCTCGAGTATATGGAATAAGAAAACTGAGATGGTTTGTATTCCGAATTTTTTTTCAAGTACCATTTTGTTCTGATGAAAATGTTTTCACTTAGGTAGGTAATTCTGTATTCTTATATACAGATATATGGGTGTATATATGTATATATATTCATCCTCGCCTCCGAGAAGAGAACTTGGTCGGTATAACGATATAATTTAACCCTAACTCGGAAGTGCATCTTGCCGTGAATGCCCAATTATTATATTGCGAAATATATGATATGCGCTAGAAAATTTTTGATAATGCAGACAAAACCGTCCGGGCGATAGCGGCGTCGCTGTAGTCAACAGAATCGCGCACCGAAGCCTCCTCATCCTCATCCTCATCCTCTTCCTCTTCCTCTTCCTATTCCTCATCCTCTTCCTCTGCCTCACCGAGAAAATGTCAGTCACACGCGCAAATGCAGAAACCGCAGCGAGATGACACTCGTGGCGGTACTAATTGGGCCCTCGAGGTGACGTTCAGGAGCGAGGATGCTCCTGCGTCGGCGGGAGATGTGGGTGGGCGTCCGGGGATGAGAGATCGCATTAAATCTTACCGGGTGCACGCCTCCGTCGCAGAGAGCTGCACCCTTCCAAGCCGATAAAGTTATGACGGTCACGTGGGCTTCGTTCGTTCGAGCTATACACCATTTATATATATTTATATATATTACACCCCGAGGATCAGGTGAAAAGATAAAAATGGCGATTATATATCTAAACCTATTTTCACCCTATTTTTCCCTCTTCATTTGCAACGTCTCGTGATTCGGAGCTCCGATGTAATAGAAATACGAATGAGTAGGTTTCAGAAAAGTTCATTTCCTTTTACTTCTGCTGAAAATTCTCTCGATCGATTCTCTTGTTCGTTTATTTTTCGCAATAATCAATCGAGAACCATTTAGCCAAGGTAACGCAAGGTAACCGTTCGTAAAAAACGATTGATTTATTTTGCATCTGCTTAAAGTTGCCCAGTCTTTTTTTGCTCTTTTTTTTTATAGAAGTTTTTTTTTTTTTTTTGGTTTTCTTTCGAGCTTCTTTTTTGGGCAGTCTGCAGGTAAAAAGGTCTCGAGGATCATTTCGACGAACCTGGATCGTGGGCGTCGTAAGATCTTAGCGGAGCCAGACGTTGGGGCGACAATTCTTTATCCGGTATAGTCGGGGCTCGTTGCCAAGTGTCATTCAATTGCATATCCCAATTAAATAACAGGCAAAAGGGCGACGTAGCGTCGCGGAGCGTCCCGACGCCCCTAATTGCGAAAAAAAATAAAACAAACACTCTCGCGACGCAACCGCAGACTACAACGAGATACAGCCAATTCATTATTCGGAAATTTGCTAACATTAGCTGGGCCTCGGTGGACACAATATACTCTATACGAATTGTGGAGAAGGGAAATGAAAATTTAATCACCCACCTTACGTAGGTGGGTGGGTTACCTATGCCCATATATGTAGGAGTTCGCGGCCTCTATTACTACCTTGATAAAAATCTCACCTTCAGCTGGACAAGTTGATAATAATTCACGATACGTGAATGACGATTGAAATGTAACATAATTTTTTTTTTTTTCTTTCCTTTTCAAACAATTTATACAGTGCGAATTTTTTGCTCATCCCAGTTACGGGCATTGGAGGTGTTTTTGAAATTTGTGCAAAAAAATTGAAAAAACAAAAAATCCGTTTCAATTATTATATTATGTGACGTAAATTTAGTGCCATATATACATATGTGTGCGTGTATACCAGCTGCGTCATACATTTATGTATTAAAGTGAGGTAATTAGTAGACACCATGCGAATAGACTAATTACCAGAATAGCAACAAGTCGAACAAAAGATCACGGCTTCCGTGAAACCGTGCTCGAATCTTTTCCCGAGTAAAACTTGGAACTCTGTTCATAGCTTTTCGCGAAATTTTCACCATTTCGGAGAGCTATGGGCTCCGGGTAGGTAGGTAGGTATCCGCATCAGAATTACGCAACGGCGTACGTTCTGTATTCCCCCGTGAGGCTCGTGTGTCTCTCTGCGGCTCACGTATGTATATACGTATATACGTATATATGCAGATTTAGTTTCATTTTACAGAGAGAACGTTCGCAGAGACATATCATAGGGGTACATAAAGTACAAATGCTTCGCTTCTCAGTTATACCAAGAATCGAAATGCTAATTAACGAGATCGCGGGTAAAAGAGAGTTCACAGTCAAAGTGACGCGCGATGCGTGCACTCGGTAATCCTTCGCGAATATAACTCGGGAGACTTTCCAATTATCGGCGAAAGCAGCAGCCAAGTTCTTGACTAAAGGGCCGAGAAGATTTTTCCTCCGTTTCACTCCTCTCCGGTGTCGTTCGCCGTACCAGAAGAAAAAGGATACGGAAAAAGGGTGCATGAGAAACGGGGTAAAGCGAGATAGAGAGAAGAAAAAGAAGAAGAAAAAAAAAATAAAATAAAAAAAAAATAAAATAAAAATAAAGGACAGAGATAGGAGAGAGAAATGTTGTAATTAGTTTGCGTGCACGCAAGTATGCGCACCTTGCGCGTGGAGCGGAGTGTTGCAATTCGCACTTATGTTCCTGGGAGTGTGGGTGAAGCCCGTTACGAGTTAGGTAGGCTTTCGCAAGCTCCAGAGCTCCGAGTGCGTGAGTGCGTGAACGCGTGACTGCACGGATCGTGAGCAGGGCGTCGCGACGCCCGGGAGAAGTGTCGCCATTCGCACTCGTGAACAGAAACGGTCGCGTTTTATACTAATAAGTAGAATGGCGATAAAGAGAGAAAATATTAGCGAGGAAGGGAGTGAGAGAGATAAAAAGAAGTGGATAGAAAGTGAGAGAAAGGGGAGGAGGTACAGAGTCGTGCGTCGGAACCCGTATAATTATTACTTTGAAAGTACAACTAAATTTACAAGCGTGTCAAACAATGGAATACCACTTTTTATTTCACTTTTATTACACCAAGTCATACATCGCGGTAGGTAGGTTGGTAGGATATACATCCGTGAAACATTGAAACTCAATTAAGTGGTGAAAATCACTTTTTCAACAAAAATTTCGATCGCTTCGACTGCCTCTTCATTTCTGTAGATTTTATTTAGAGAATGAAAAAAAAAAAATATTGCGTCAAGCAGGCTACTATGTGAACAAAAAATTCATCGAAGGTATCATTGCTCCAATTCACTATTCAATCAATTCAAATACACGAGGTACAAATATTTTTCTAGTACATCACAAAATACTAAAGATTTATGAATTTGTTTTTTTTTTTTTTTGGAAATTCAAGTCGGGTTCATCGATTAATTCGTGAGGAAAAAAAATGTCAAGACGATCACTATAGATCTGAGAGAAGAAAAAATCGTTTCGTCTACACCTACGTGAAGTTAGCCCCCCACTTACGAAAAATTATTATTCTGACTATTGTTCCAGATTGTTCTAGGTTTGTTCTACATTGTTCCAGAAGTATACATTTTTAACGAAGAAAATATGATTGAAAAATTGAAAAAACCATTTTTTGGCCTAGCCCCCCACTTTTTGAAAATCGAACTTTTCTCAAATGTTCCAGGTTGTTCTAGTTGTTCTGAACATTGTTCCAAAAGCGCGATGTCGTAAGTCCAACGGTGAGGTCGCAAAAAGCAAAAAATGATTCTTGACTAGCCCCCCACTTTTGAAAGAACAAACTTTTTTTAGTTGTTCCTGATTGTTCTAGTCGTTCTGAACATTGTTCCAAAAGCACGATGTCGTAAGTCCAACGGTGAGGTCACAAAAAGCAAAAAAATGATTTTTGACTAGCCCCCCACTTTTGAAAAATCAGACTTTTTTTGGTTGTTCCGGATTGTTCTAGTCGTTCTGAACATTGTTCCAAAAGCGCGATGTCGTAAGTCCAACGGTGAGGTCACAAAAAGCAAAAAAATGATTTTTGACTAGCCCCCCACTTTTGAAAAATCAGACTTTTTTTGGTTGTTCCGGATTGTTCTAGTCGTTCTGAACATTGTTCCAGAAGCGCGATGTCGTAAGTCCAACGGTGAACTCGTCAAGTTCGAAAAAGATGTTATAGGTCATCTAATTTTTTGAAATCAACCTTCTCCAACAAGTTTCACGTTGTTCTAACCGTTCGGAATATTCTGTATAAAAGTTGTTCCAGATTGTTTCAGACTTGTTGTTCTGAATATTGTTTCAGGCTGTTCTAATTATTCAGAACAGTTCAGTAGCGAACAAAGTTGCATTGGCTGCCGGTCGTTAAGATCTTGAGCGTGGCGCTGGCGTCTCTGATCGTGTAGTGGGGAAGGTAGCAGAATAGTGGGGGTGAATAGCTATGCCACTATATAACGAAGCGCATCGCTCCAGGAGTTTTCGCTAACAGCTAATTGTAAGAACAAAGAAATTGACTACTAGCGCCGCGCTCAGGATCTCTAAAACCGACAGCAATCGCAACTACGAGCTCTACAGCCGTACGCTCGCACAGTGATTGAGCGAAAAAGCACCAGAGCAACGTCTTTGTGCTTGACAACTCTTGAGTCTTCAGTCCGTATATGTATATATATATGTATGATTTACCTTTAGGCTGCATTATTGTATACTCATATATATTCTTGTATTAATAAACCTTGCGTGTACACGCGTGAAATCAAACCGTAAGATGGCTGCGCACATTGAAGGTCTTTTGGACGTAATTCTGTCTGTAGAATTCAAAGACATAGTCGACGAACATGGGAAACCTGTTCCACCAAGTTCCGCTATTTATCAAACGATTAGCGACATCATGAAAAATGTAATCAAACCCAAGTACATATATGTGATGATTCATAAAAACCGATACAATTTGCTGTCTAAGATCTTGCAGTTTCACAATATTTCATCCGGCGACTTTTTTTTAGACTCGAAACAGGAAATTTCTATGGATGATAGCAATACGAGTCTTGAAAAATTGTTAGAATTCAAGATAGAATTCTCTCATAAGACATGGGTGACTATGGATCCAGAAGAGGTAATTTATTCTGATAGTTTACGTCGTTCTAAGAGGTATGGTACATTGAAGCGTAAAATCTGGACGAATCAGCTGTACAAAGCGTTTCATGACGAAACAAAATTGCCCTGTGCGATTTCTTTTAAACGATGCAAATGGTCAGAGAGCGGCATATACATAACTGTGGCAGGCTCATGCAAGGAGTGCGGCTGCAAGTTCTCAGGTTGTATAATCAACCGACCAATGCCCAGTTCCGCCGTGATCATGGAATGTTCTGTGCAAGGCTTTGATCCAGCTATTGAGCATAAAAAAAAAAGGCAACTTAAGGGTCAACGGAGAGTAGAAGTTTCAAGAGTTCTAGAGCAGGGAAATCAGTTGCCATGTGTTTGGCGGCGAAATGAAGCAGACAGGCTTATGGAGTTCGGCGACGATGAACCACCCCACTTGCCCCATCTTCATACTTTGCGTAAGGCGAAGCAGGAGAGAAAAGACAAAATACTCGGGGTAACCCAAGGCATAGATCCGTTGGAAAGTATCCATAAAATGAAGTACGAACAACACGCAGGGGACATCCATGGGATTGGACTTGACCCATTGTTCGTACACTATTGGACACAGGAGCAGATGGCGATCTATTTAATGAATCCTCATCTAGTTTTCGTTGATGCTACCGGATCGCTGATTAAGAAATTAAAACTACCTAACTCTGAGTTGTCAGCCCACATATATCTGTATCAGATTGTTTGCGACACCGGAACATCAAAAATGCCGATATTTCAGATGTTGAGTGCTGTGCAGAATACTAACGCGATACAGTACTGGCTGTATGAAATCCTAAGGATTGGTAGTACGCACAAAGCCAATTTTCCACGTCCCCGTGAGGTCGTCTGCGATTTTGATAAGGCCTTGATGGGTTCGGTAGTAAGAGCTTTTGGCGATTGCAAGGATCTACGCGATTATTTGTCCAAATGCTTGGGGGTTGTCAATGATGCACCTGCCGAAACTCTACCTACCTGCTTTCTGAGACTCGATATTTCTCATTATGTTGCTCTCGTAGCGCGCTGGAAGTTATTCGCTCCACCGTTGCACCCCGGCGTAAAAACTTTTTATATAATGACAATGTGTTTGTTGACCAGAGAAGTAGGATTTGATCACTTTAAAGAGACAATAAAATCAATTATTATTCTATGCTCCAGCCGAGAATCTGGGAAAACCGCGAATGGTTCTGTCAGTCTGGCCGAGAAAGCTCGGGTTTCTCTCAGCACGATGATTAAATCGATGCCGGAATTGAGCGAACTCTGTACGGAGGATACGGATAAGTCGGAAAATAGTCAAGAGTATGTCGATGATGAAATAGAAAAAGGGCCATTAAACAATTCTTCCATTGATACATGGGCTCATCAATTTTTCCAAGACAGCGTGAATACTGCGCGTTCAGCGCCGATCGGAGATGATATAAACCCTTACTATTGTCCGGCAATGGCGCAAAAAATTAGATACATGCTGCCGTATTTTCCGCTTTTCACCGGAGTAATGATATCGAAATTCCAATATGGAGAGATAAATGCCAGCTCATCAGCGGTTGAGGCTGAGTTCAATGATTTGAAGCACCGCCTCCTGAAAAATGACAACCGCCCGATGCGCATCGACAAGTTTTTGACGACGCATATTAGGTCATTTTCTGGAAGAGCCAAGCTAGCCGTTGCAGCGGATAATGCACGGAGGGCTCCATTTGAGGTGCAGAGTCAACGTAAGGCAGAAAACAATAACACCGACGGATACCACGATGCAAATGCGAAAGTTTTCAACCGTTCCAGTTTTGTGGATCAATGTGAAATTCAATTTGATAGCCAGATTCCAATTGATCACGCACTAACGAACACGGCAAATTCTGTGGAAGACCTTACGAATGCTACTGACGAGCTAGTGGACTCGATACTGCCAAGCCCAAGTCTGGATACCACCGAAAATCGGCAGATTTGCGAATTGGCCCAGGAACAGAACTGGCGAAACAAAAACGAATCAAAAAAAATGAAAAGGACCTACCTTGATCCACGTCCGGATTGGGATGCGGTTGGATTGAACAATAAACGGCTGAGCATTGGTTTATTGCGAAATGGAAATTTGTGCCCCATGGTAACGTACAAGGATACAAAAATAGTGGTGGCAAATACATGCGGATTCGATAGCATAATGCAAATACTGGCATCAGCGTGCAGAAATGATCGATTCCGCGAACTCATCACTGCTACTGAAAGCGATGCTTTGAAGTTTGTTCAGTCCTTATTAACAAACGGACCTTCCAATGAGGTATATAAAATGAGGGCTCACATTTTGAGACAGATAGAATGCTTCATTCAACCCCGAAGAACACCTCGTGTGATCAAAGTAGATGCACTTTCGAACATTGCCAACCTATGTGAATATGTGTTTCATTCAATTCCTGATAGTAGTTACACGAAGGTGTCAACGTGCAATATATGCAAAGTTACCCGGGACATGGAGAAGAAAATAATAGCGCCTCTTGACTTCAGCGGGGTAGGGCAACATACTTTCGGTGAATTAGCACAAGCAATATTAAAAGGCACAAGATCATGGCGTTGTTGTGATCAAGAATGCGAAACCATTGTCACATATGGGCTACAGATATTCATTGAATGCGAATACCTGGTGAGCAACGGGCATTCAGTAGATGACTTTCCCGAAGCCATAAGCTTGCAAGGAAGACGATATACCTTGGCAGGAATTGTGATGTACAGTGGAGGTAGAAGCCTGCATTCGGTTGGTCACTATACTGCTTGGGTTAAAAGTGGGGCTCAGTGGACCGAATACGACGATACAAAACGAAAACCACTTTCTTCCCCACCAGTTGAAATTTCAAAATGGCCTCAACTATGTATATATACCTACACAAGCAGCGAGTAAGTGTGAAATCAAAATTTAGTCGCGCGAGGGAGATGACCTCGACAAAACTACTCCCGTTGTATATACTTCGCCATGTTGGTCACGCGAGGGAGATGACCTTAACAAAACTACTCCCGTTGTATATACTTCGCCATGTTGGTCACGCGAGGGAGATGACCTCAACAAAACTACTCCCGTTGTATATACTTCGCCATGTTGGTCACGCGAATCGTATATATTTCCTCATGTCGCCCATATCTATATAAGGAAAGTATTGGTTTATTTTGAAAATGACGTTTGCTAATTTCAGCGAATTACCCCGCTGAGGGCCACTATTTTTCGATGTCCTTAATCTAGCCACCGTGAGTGTACAGTAACCCATAAATTTTTGCGCTTATAAAACATGTTCAAATGAATATTTTTCAACTTTTTATGCGTGAAATTAAATCGTCAGAGTATCTAGAAAAAGAATATCTAGGTCCAGATTCGATATGATAACTTTGGAAAATATTATAAAAGAAAGTATGCAACGAAGTGCGAAAAATGATTGAAAATGTTGGAAAATTACCTTTTGTAACCGGGTGATTTTCACCTAGGATGGCCCTCAGCGGATTAATATTTCCGAGCCTCTATAGTATCGAACAACGTCAGCCTAACGAGCGAATACATGGGTGCGTTTAATTTCTATTTAAAACGGAGTACGAGTCGTTCGTGAATTTCTTTCAAATGATTTATCGGACACTATTGATGGTTTGAGAAAATCTCGAACGAAACCTCGCATTTCAACGTATTGTTACGCGGGATGAATTCACCTCATGTACATAATCTTATTGTCAGTCATAATTCCCGTCAAGTAGTCTAGGAAGATGAAAGCAATACCTTTTAAAAATAGAACTATCGGCTGCTGCATCAACAAATATTATTGTAAAAACGACAGTCTGTTTCTGGCTTTCGCCTAGATCAGACCTGTAATTCCGAATACAAACTTTTCTTTGTTTCATTTAATTTTGCTTTGGGTGACTTCCTTTCCCTCGAGAATCCACAACTAATCATCTTATTTTCATTGCAAACGCATTTTTGCAACATTTGCACGTATATTCATTTCGCGAATATATGCATATGTAAAACTGTGTACACAACACCTTCAATTCTAACGTATTGCATATTTCCGCTGCACAAACGTAAATTGCATCTCTGCTCGATGATCCTTTAATGATTGGATATGCACTTACTCCAACGTTCGATCAAAGATAGAACATTATGATCCACTTTTGGAATAACGTTTGAAAAGACTAGAACAACCTGGAACATGTCGAAAAAGTTCAATTTCAAAAAAGTAGTTGATCGAAAGAACCATTTTTAAATTCACCAGTCCACTATTTCACTTACGACATCGCGCTTTTGGAACAATGTTCAGAACGACTAGAACAATCCGGAACAACCAAAAAAAGTTTGATTTTTCAAAAGTGGGGTACTAGTCAAAAATCATTTTTTTGCTTTTTGTGACCTCACCGTTGGACTTACGACATCGTGCTTTTGGAACAATGTTCAGAACGACTAGAACAATCAGGAACAACTAAAAAAAGTTTGTTCTTTCAAAAGTGGGGGGCTAGTCAAAAATCATTTTTTTGCTTTTTGTGACCTCACCGTTGGACTTACGACATCGTGCTTTTGGAACAATGTTCAGAACGACTAGAACAATCAGGAACAACTAAAAAAAGTTTGTTCTTTCAAAAGTGGGGGGCTAGTCAAGAATCATTTTTTGCTTTTTGCGACCTCACCGTTGGACTTACGACATCGCGCTTTTGGAACAATGTTCAGAACAACTAGAACAACCTGGAACATTTGAGAAAAGTTCGATTTTCAAAAAGTGGGGGGCTAGGCCAAAAAATGGTTTTTTCAATTTTTCAATCATATTTTCTTCGTTAAAAATGTATACTTCTGGAACAATGTAGAACAAACCTAGAACAATCTGGAACAATAGTCAGAATAATAATTTTTCGTAAGTGGGGGGCTAACTTCACGTAGGTTTCGTCTACGTAATTGCAACGAGAGAGAGAAAAAAAACGAAATTAAAAAATGGCAATGCGAAGAATAAATAAGTATCATAAGAGTGGTAGTTTGTATGTACAGATATATGTACATCCAGTTGTCGGGATGAGAGTAGCTAATTACATCAAAGCGGGTTAGTACCCGTTCTATAGATGTTAAATCGAAGCTAATTTTCCCTAACGAATACAAGCCACCTTTTCAACGTTTCAACGCACCTCCACTCGGCGGTATACGTTATCGCGAATTCTGGCTAATGTGGATCAAACGCGAATGTCGCTTTGTACGTGTTATAGGTCTGACTCTCTACCTACCTACCTACCTACCCACCTACCTACCCCATGCGTTTCGCAAACGCGAATATGCATCGCGCTTCTCTATACCTATGTACGGTACAAACAGTCATACACTAACTAGCTATTTATATATATATATATATACATATATGTATATATGTTTATAGCGCCGTGCCGTTTCATACGCAAGAAAAGTCTCTACTGCTTTTTTAATCGCGGAACGAACTCGCGCCGTTCCTGTAGCAGTTCCGCACCACGTTCCTCTTTGGGGCGCGGGTTATTTTTCTATACACGTGGATACCACCGAATCCTCAGTTGTATCTGTACGTGTCTAACCGCGTGAAATTCGCCGCCAACCGACCCCCTTGTAAATAAAACCCATAATTCATGGGGGTTTTCTTTTTATTTATTTTTTTCGTTTTTTTTCAATTTTATCGAGAAAGGCAGAGTCACGTCACGTGCAGCTTCTCATAGCGGAGTTTCTTACTCGAGGTGATGATGAACACCCTTGCGTTGAACAAAAAGTGCGATGTAACGATTTCGATATTTCCTTTCTATCGATTACACAAACTTTTTAGCCTCGATATATATATGGTATGCGCGTATATATTTATTATACATTATACATATAAAGCGAGAAAATGAAGGAAGGAAGAGAGCTCGAGGTTCAACCCGCGTGAAAGCAACCGTCTCCCTCCGCATCGTGCTGCAGAACTTCGAGGAACCTGGGGATCGTCCCCACGAGTTCTTGCGGCGAGGTGGTGATTAAAATTTTAATTTCTCAACGCGCGATTCAAATGGGCAGTGACCCGTAGTTTCTTGAACAGAGGCTTGTGGACCACCGCGAGGTACCCTCCGCCAATTAACGTCACGAATTTTCGCAAATATTAACCGGTTAATTTCTAGCTGGTATTTACTTCGCATACCTATGTGGATATATCAATACACTGTTCTATGTATATATTATATATTTTTTCTTTCCATTATTTATTTATTTATTTATTTATTTATTTATTATTATTCACTGTATCACGTGACATACAACTACACCCAAACATACATACATATACCTATGCGAAGTGAAAAAAAAAAAAAAAAAAACTCGTTATTATCTTTCATCACCAGAGTAGAATTTCACCGCAATATTCCGCCACAATTCCTTCACTTCTTTTCAATGCTCGTATAATAAGCTCGCGCGTGGCAATGCGTTGCCCTCGTCGTCACGTCGGGTGGTTAGGGGCGAGTGAGGAGGTGGTAGCGAATTCGCACGTGAAACTAAAGGAAAAAAAGAGAAATATATATGTGCATATATATATATATAAAAAAAAGAGAGAAAAATGTAAAAAAAAAAGGGAAAAAAAAGTAGAGAGCGAAAAAGAAATGGATGGTGACGTGAGAGGAGGAGGCTGCTATTCATTGCGAACGAAGACTAGTCGAAGTGCTTCGGTTCGTATCAGATGCCGGCTTTACAGCCTGGCGGTCACATTATCTCGACTCTTCGAGGCACAGGTGACATTTTCCCTCGCGTAGAGATGCAGGTTGGTTTATCGTTGACGGAAAACTACGCGAGACGACGATGACGATATGACGATATGACGATATGACGACATGACGACATGACGATATGACGAGGACGAAGAGGAGAACGACGATAACGCAGCGTCGCGTCGCCCCGATGTGTACACCGGCTAATGCAAGTACAAAACAACTGCACGAGACACGCACGGAAGATCCCGAAAGGCGTGAAAATTCACCTGAAAAGGGGCAGCCATCCAATACCTCCAGTCTTTTCTCGCATAGTATATACTAGCGATTCCCGTCAACCCGTTGTTTTCGTTGTCACCGTTGTTGTTATCCTCCGACGTGCTTTTAGCCACGTATTGCATCCTCGTTCCAACTGTTACCCATTCTCTTTTCGTATTTTACCGTATTTTACAGCTTGTCGCAGAGCTAATTGCAGCCGATAATTAAATAACTAGAAAATGGAGAGAGGAAAAAGTTCGGAATGAGGCCTTTCGACGGTTTATAATCATCCGACAGTCGAGAGAATGAGAAAAATTGAAGAAACACAAAACTGGCCGGACGGAAACTGGAAACACTTTCACATTCGTTCAGTTTATCAATCATTCTAGATACTTCGTAAGATTTTGTCAAATTCAAAAAACCATGTAGAGGTCAGTTGATACTTGGAATAAGTTCAACCGGTTGTTCCCGGAGAATCCATAAAATTTTCCGATCGATTTCGAACAGTTTGACTGGTTGTCATTTTCTGGATATATATCTGGACCGAGAATACGGATAGATTTACTTTCAAACTTCATGAAAATCGGTCAATTCATTTTTTCGCAATGCCAGGTAGGAAATCATGTCCAGACACACATAGACGAAGGTTGGAATGAGCATATTCCTACTCGTGTAGATAGAATAGTGAAGATTGTTGAAAGCGATTAAACGTGGGTGACAAAAGATGCTTTGAAGTTGAAAAGACGATTTTTTTCAGTTTTCCGCGGAGTTGGTGGAATTCGGGAAGTTCAACTCAAAGGTAAAACAAGAAGAAGGTAAGAAAGGGTTTGAGAAGGTCCCGATGCGATGGGATGCTTAAGACCGTGAAACCAGAGCGAGCAGTTCGTCTGAGCGCGAGATTTTTCTTTTGTACCATTTGCATCGTACACAGCTTACGGCAAAGCATTTTTCTGGGTAGCTACCAACAAAAATTATATTTACCAAGGTAGTTTTAGAATTTACCTTATACTCACAATTCGATACTGCCTTGCTACGAATAGATTGATTTTGGTTCTACGATATAGTATAATCAAATTACAAATTTAAGTCCGCGATGTAATCGCTTGACAAAAATATATCAACGCGTTCTAATTACGGTAGTTTTATAATTACTGCGCAGTTCTAAGCTGCATACTCAGAATAAAATTACGCTGCTCCAAAAACAAGAAGAAGAAGAGAAAGAAAAAAAAAATGGCAATGTCAACTGTTAAAGTTAATTAATTTTGGCCCGTGTTCCGTGACTGTGGTTAAGACGTTAGAGTGCAATTAAGCTGACCTGGTTTCAACCGGCTTCGCAAATATGGTTTAAGTATATATATATATATATATACCTATATAGTTCGATTCCTGAAAAGTTTAAACTTTACGGAACATGCCGATAAGTTTATTAAGCGATTCGCAGAGTTCTACACGGCGAGAACTAAGATTTATATCGAATAGAAAATGAGAAAAAAAATCATAGAGCTGAAATTCATCGAGAGACTTTGGCTCATTTTTAGGCGATCTCCGTGATTTAGGAGAGATTCTTTCTTATAAATTATTCAAAAGTTAGTTACATAGGAAATTTATGTCTAACATCAAAAGTATTACTAGAAATTGATTCGAGAATCGGTACTAATACCGTTTAACTCGTTGAATAGATTTTGCGATGCCCCCATAGCTGCGTCCGAGTCAGACTTGTGGAAAGAAGTCCTAAACTCGCAGAATCTACTTTCGGAGTAAGAAATCGTGAAATGTGTATTTAAATTTTTACGTTTTGCGGCAAGTAGTTGCAACCTCACGTTGGCTCGCGGTTACTTTAGTCACTTATCAAAAGAAGAACTAATTAACTACTTGCGCGCTAATTACCCGAGTAATTAGATGAATTACAATATCATAATTGCAACAATTAGCGTTGTGCCTCAAGCACACTTGAATAAAATCCCTCGCTTTTTGTTTCGTATAGGTATATATATATATATGTATGCCTATACCTACCGTTCGTATGTATATACGGGGTGTCCAGATATGGAATAAACACGCCATTATATTCATAGACACCATAGCATGTCATACCATTTACATACGCTCAAGCTTTGAAAATATGATAAGTATGATTAAATAGTCGCAACGAGCTACTTCCCTTTTTCTCTTTTTTTTTCAGATTGAATCAATTTTTGGGTTTTTTTATTTTGAAAGGTAGAATAAATCGACAGAGACTTGGATCATTACTGCCACAAGTAAATTGCGTGTTTATTGAATTTTTGAACACCTTTAAGTATAAGATCTATGGGTGAAAAAGATTTAGCTCGATTTGAGTAAAGCTGTGATCATTTACTGCAGGGATCTTGGTAGGGTTCCAATGTAAATGCATGGTAAGGATGATCTAGATGGTCTAGACAATCGTAGATCATCTTAAGTAGAGCTAACAAAGTAAGTTGAATGGTGCGGCACTCTCTGGCGAATTACCGTCGAATTAATTCGTTGAATCAAACGGTATTGTGCTTTATCGATAATGATTTCCTGGAAATCTTGGCTACAAACTCTTAGCCGTCCCTCCTACGTCCTAGCGCCACGACTGGGTTGCTTTTCATTGCCCTTCCTTTCCCTTCCTTTCCTTTCCTTTCCTTTCCTTCCCTTTCCTCGTTTCGTCGTAGCGAAACTGAACGTCGAGGTTTTCTGGGGCACGTCGAGGAGGAGAGCGAGTTAGCGCGCGCGCTTCCTACCCTGGCTTCTCGAAGACGAGGGTGAGGGCGAAGCTGTGGGTGGAGGGACTCAGGCCAAGCCCAAAGGGGTTTACGAACACAATAGTTTGAAATATTCGAGCCTTGGCAAGAAGTTGCCCTCGCGCCGGTAATTAACGAGTTAAAGTTTGGCGTCGCGACGCTCTCTACGCTGCCATAAGACTCTAGCATCCATTAGTCGAGTGCCTCCGAGCGGGGCTTGTATTGACCGCTAAGAAAACCCTTTCCAAGATTTCACAGCCAAAATATATATTCTCTAGTCAGTTTCCTCGACGTAAATTATTTTCTAAAAAAAAGAAAAACCATCTACGTAATTCTAGAAAATTATTAGCTAAACGGATATCGTTTAACTTTTCTCAAATATAGAAACAGAGACTTTAAACGAGAGTTTATGTTTCAAGAGTTAAGTTCGGTAGTCGTTGCGGGCAGCCGAGCGAATCATCAGAAATGGTTTCAAACTTTATCAAGTTGAGAAGGGAGGAGGGATGATTGAGTAAACTGGGGTGAAGTAAAAATGTTGCTGTGGTAATAGTCGTCAGATCGACTGGAAGTAACGAGTCAAAAATCTTCGAGGGTTGGGTATTGTTTATAGGCGCGGGTTATATACCTTAAAATTCCAATCGTTTCGCGTTTATTTCCCGGTTGAACGATTCGCATAATAATTCCTCAAATTTTCTTGCTTATAAATTTCCCTCTGACACGCAGATGCAACATTTTTCTTCCTGAATTCTAGATCTTCGAAATTATTCGCATTCTATAACGAACGATTAATTTTTACATAATTATACGTATAAACCGTTAGCGTTTCCTTACGGTGACCCCGAGCTACTCTCGACAACGTCTTCGACACTGCGGTTCCAGGTTCTCGAGATAAATTGATAAAGTTAGCTGGTGTCAGACAAAGTGGTCTTCGCGAGGCCGCGGGCTCGCAAAGAGGGTGTCACGGTTGCCAAGAGACAACGCGGAGATTTTGAATTCCGTTTCCACCGAGGAGTTTTGCACCCTATAAAACCCCCTTTGCGTTTTCAACGATTTCCTCGAATTATATCAAAGAGAAACGAGATCGACATGCGACTATACATGCACGTTGCCACTTAACGCGATGTTTTTGGCAATCGGTTGACTGGCTTGATATCCAATCTCGATCTCTCAGGCAATCGGCAGGTCACGAGTGTCACTTCTCGAGAGGAACTATTAGCTATTCCCTATATTCTGACCCTTGGCGAAATTGTTTTTAATGAATGGTCGGTGGTCACTCGACGGAGGATCAGCCGATAGTTATACTATACAGTTAGTTGCTTGATTCGAAAGGATAACGATTAGTGTGGACCAGAGGAAAACACTGACTCCCTATAGTGGATGTAGATCTTATGCCAAGTACGCGTGTACACTTCGGGGGTTCGAGTATTTACGCATTCAAATCCCTGCTGTATGGTGGATGTCAAATAGGGCAAATGTTGGTTCTCATTGTACAATAGAATCGCTTACTCCACTACCGACATACGCTGGTCGTCGCTGGTGATTGCGATATAATTTGGCGAACTTATCGATATACGGGATCAAAAACGAGGCGGAAAATAGGTACGGTTTTTCTACAGTGCTTTTCATCACCATAGGAATCCATGTAATTACTGGATTTATTATCAAGTAGATGAGCGAAGAATATATAGGTTGATATTCGGAAATTGAAAGCTTGATTTTTTTCCTGTAGAAGTAACTGTGCAAATTGATCGAGATATGGCAATTTTTCATGCTCGTCATCTCGATGCAAAATCCTGTAAATCTCACATCATTCCATCACGTAGTTTCTGAGATCATTCGGTGACTTTGTCGGGCAGACCGACATTCGTACAGAAACTTGTTCTTCGGATGCTGAAGGTCCGAAGACGTGAAGATTCGTTGAAATGATCAAAACTCATTCTAGACAGAAACCTTTACTTTCTGGCGACAATTTTGAGCTAAGTAAGAGTCTTTTGGGCAGAGTTGCGTAGGTGTCTTCACGTACTGCACACGTATTGCATAGATATATCAACGTGTCGTTAGTTCATGATGCCATTGACATCGCGAACGAGAGTCACATATAGGAACGGTATGTATTTCGCGTGTGTATTTCGTTCGGCGAGTATTATCCTGCGGGGTATGCGCTATCTGATGACCCGCCGGAGGGCTGCGTCTGACAGCGACTGGGAAACGAGGACTTCTAGGAGAAGGTTCAACAAGGGTAGGGGTAGCTGCTGCGGGGCAGTCTTCGCGTCATGCACTTAAATATGTACGGAGATAATGCCGTCAAGGGAGGAAAACGCAGCGGGGATACTAAACCGAGGATGAGGATGAGGATTACGACGAGAAGATGGTAGACATAGCCTTCTAGAGTGTGTGTTACCGACAGCTACTTGTTTACCGCACAGATTTCTCGAGTAGTACTACCCTGGACGAGATGGTCACGACGCGAGATGTATGGCGAATCGAAAATCCTGTACGATTGTGTCAGTGAATTGTTTTAGGTCTAGGTGTTGGGTGGCTAAATCTTTCACCTCTTTTTCACTTCCTTTTCACCATTTCTGCATCTTCTGTGCGTTGAAGTGGTCGGTAATGTTTGCGAGGGTGACTCCTGATTTCTTGGAGAACGAGATGGGAAGACAAACGGCAAAGGATCTTCAACTTTCGTTTGAATTCGGTGTCTTCAGCTCCGGTACACCGTGCTGGTAAATGCCTCTTCCGGTACCCTGTGGAACGATCTCGAGGAGGTTCCAGTCAACGAACAAATTCTTATAAGGAGCACCGCAATCTTTGAGTCAGTGCAGAAACGGAGAAGAGGGCTGAATGCCGATTCAACGATTCACCGATTCATCGATTCATCGATTCTGTATGGTTCCCTCTCGTTTAGCATTTCATCCAAGATCCACAATCTGAACGCCGGGGTGTCAGCGTGAAAGTGAGAGTCTCTCTCCTCGACATTATTCCTTCCTCGTCAGCTGACTGTTGATCGGTTCTCCAGCCACCCTACTCTTGGCGTCCATTCTGCACCGTCATTGCCATTCGCGAATTCATAGAGCGTACAAATATTACACATTCTCAATGGTAACGTTGATTCTAATTTTCACATTTGTCGTGAGTGACCAACGCCGTAAGGTCCTAAGCATCGAAAATACGATTTTAATGCCAATAAGTCGTAGAATTTTTTTTCTTTTTTGGAATCCGCTTTCTAGAATTTTGTCTTCGGGTCAAGAATCGAGATCAAATATTACTTACAATATCGAGCAATTATTTATATATTTAGCAAATCTGTTATACTCCGTTAATAATTCTCAACGGACTATTCGGAGTGGTTTGAGAGGACCTGCCTCACTAAGATTCGGAAGCTTTTTGGTGCATTGTTCGATGACTTAAACCTCACAAAAGAGCTTTTTTCTAGAATTTCTGAAGAGGAAATGTTTTATTAAAAAAAGTTACGAATGTTTTTCCCGAAATCGCGTCGAGGGTTGACATGTGGTAGTGGGTCTCGTCGAACTGGTACAGTTATCCAAAATCATTGTATAAAATATTGATTAAAATATGTGAAAAAGCACTCCTTCGGTAAAATTAGTAGATATCAGTTAGTAGTTAATTACATCGGATGAGCTTTCGGTTGATATTGGAATATTGTGGGATAAATAATTGAAGTGGAAAGCTCTGCGCGAGTTGGAAGCTTACATTGATCACTACGAATGTAATCGAATTCCATTGGTGAAAAAAAAATTCTGAACATATTCCCGTGCCACGAAGTTGATGCGAATGAACAATGTACCGAAGTTAGCTATCGCTGATTCGTTAATTTGCGGATATTTCCCGATCCTGAAAAATGGGGAAAAAAAATCAGCGAAAAATCGGATGCGAGCTTTGAAAGCAAAATTTATTATTTGAACACCCGTAACATGTACCTACGACTATAGGTATTTACCTAGATACGTATACCTATACATACACACGTATGAGAAAGTCTCATCCACCCCACCGCGCGAAAGCGTTGAGAGTGACGTCGAGGGTCGCATTGTCCGGGGTTAGAATCGAGAATAGAGCACGATGCTACCATCTCCGGCACCTTCGGAGCTTCTGCGATGCTTCGGGGTATGGTCCACGTGTACTTTCTCGCGGAAACCCTTTCGCTTGTTAAATTTGTCGAGCTATATATGTACTAGCTAGAAAAGTAGTCAGCTTTGTCTCGTCGTTCGGTTTTGGAGAACGATTTATCTTCATTTTTTCCGGAAGTTGAACAATCGTTAAAATTCGAGAACTCGAGTTTACACGAAAAAAAGAGAAAAGGAATACGGATACGTTTTTTGTTTATTCTTTGATAAATAAATTAATTAATTAAAAAGAAACAAAAAGAGAAAAAAGAACACACATTTATAAGTATGATATGTACTCGGAGTAGTTGGCCTCGGGGGAGTTCGGTACAAAGTACATTACGAGCGTGTATACCAACGAAATAATAATTATTATTACAAAGCATGATATAATCGTAATAATTACTCAGGCGCTATTCTGTTATTCTGCAATAAAAGCTTTAGAACCAAAACCAGCATTGTCGGTTACCAGCAATCGTTGGGATTCTGAAACCTGCGCGGTACCGTGCGTTTTGATTCGATTTTGTTAACGTCGATTGTTAATCAGAGAGCGGGTGAATATGTGTCCCCGATTATTCACAATGAAACATTGACAAATTGCGTTCCGGCATAAAATTCATTTCCCAAACTCTGCTTTACGCAGATATTATACCGATATATTTATATACACCCGTATCTAAAAATCCGCGAACCCACACCTGTGTTCAGATTTTTGCCACGTTGTTATAATTCTCATTTTTGGTTCCCTCCGTCCTTTTGGTCGTCTTTGGTTTATTTAAACTATTGGAATCCGGTTGTAATTAAGAGAGTAAAACGGGAATAATTAGAACGGCGAGTGGGGTTGCCCGCGTTATTTTTTGCTGGTTCGTTTCCGGTAAACAGAAGACGCCGGCAAGGGAACGGGGTAAAGCCTGTAGAGGTAACCGTGGCTAAGAAGGGCGACGACGTGCGCCTTATTGAATTTTGAAAGCAATTTCTCACGTCAGAAATCTCGGATTTTTGTATAAAAATCTCGACGTGAAGGTAAAAAAAATAAAATATAAAAAAAAATAAAATAAAAATGAAGAAAAAAAAATCTCTCAGCAATTTCTCGCCCCTTTTGGCACGCGGTAGCGATAAAGCTCTCTCTTCGCAACCGCTAGCTAGGAGTAAGACCGCACCGTCGCGACGGAGCAGAGCGGAGGCGCCTCTCCCATGTAGGTGTACTATGTAGGTACGAAGTGGCGCGAAAGGGGCGTCGGTCTATCAGCATATTTCAAAGATAAGCTCGCCCTCCTTTTCCATGCCGCTCTGTATCCCGTAACCCCCTGCCTCCAGACGGCGATGTCTTTCGTCCTACAGAGTTTCTCCCGCGGAACCATCAGCCATAATAACAATCCGATATGATTACGCCATAATCGTAAGTCGTAAGGTGCGCAGGGAGAACGAAATAGCAAGAAAGAGGGAAGGAGAGAGGTGTATAGATCGAGGGAAAGGGAGCAGCTACGTCGTCGAGAAAATTACACCAAGGAATCGAGATACCGTGTTTACGTCTTCTAAAGTGCGCGCATAAACAAAATTAAACACCCTTTTACCGGGGGGTGGGTCTCACCGGCTTTTTTTCACGGAGGAAAAAATAAGTTTAATATTTATATACAAGTATAATGTATAATATACATGTACGAGTATCGCGAAAATCCATATGATCCGGTTCTATACTCTCAACGAATCTTATTTCTCATTTTTCATGGTATGGTATCTATTAGACTTCATTCTTTCGAAGGTGAGTCCAGCGGGCCGAAGATTTCATATTATTTGATATCTCTGTGTAGGGATGGGGTAGTGAGAAGAGATCGATTTGAGAATACGATGGTTATAACGTCAACAAACGCGCCCCGTTTATCGCATACTCGCGTTTAATATGGCGGGTGGTTCGAGCGCGTAATCTTCGATCTGGCATCCCATACTTTAAACTGGATGGCCGTGACTCACCGCCTTAAAACCACTCGGGGACAAAGCGTAGAAAGGGGTTTCTGCCCTCGGCGCCCGTCCGCGGCTTAATGCCTGTTGGTTATCAGAGTAATCGCGGTCCCCCGAACCTCCGCCTTCATTCCACCTCCGAACCGCCCCAGAGACTGTTGATTGAAACGTTCTGATTGCATCCCTTGGGGGTGGCGGTATGCGGGTGTCACTGGGGTGACCGAGAGAGTCCTGGGGACGAACTTGCAACGGGGTTCGCCCGGGGTTTCGCCTCTCTTGTTGGCCCCCGTCGCGAGTTTCTTCACGTCCCTCGATCTCCATGTGTTCCATCAAACTATACTTATTTGGTAGTCTAATGTCTGATACCAATTTCATGCTGCTCCGCAGTCGTTTCTTCTTAGGATTTTTTCGCCGCACGTTAACCTCAGCGAAAGAAAAATGGAAGAAAGTTGTTTGTAGAAAGGATTCTGGAAAAGCCATACTTATACAGCGATATTTCTGTGGAACGTGGTATTCCGAACGGTACGTTCAATCGTCGAAATATAGTTTTCCCAGAAGTACACGTACCACGGAGGGGGTTCCCCTGGAGCAGAGAGCCTCACTCTCATGTACGGCGTAATCCACGTGGACGTGAATGAATGCCAAATGAATGGGGCGTGGCGCTATGGTGAAAAGTTAATCACGGTTTGCCGTGTTGGCGGTGGCAGGGAACCGAGGGGTCATGCAGGGTCCCAGAATCTCTTGATTACATGGGCGTCCCTGGTCGGCGGGCACCCCGGACCTCGCGACTCCCAGTGACGGCCAAAACCAGCCATATGGTGGTGTTTGCGTTGCTTACACTGCACCGTAGTACGCGGAACCGTTGAAAAACAATTACATCCATGAACCGTGGAAATAGACGTGACCGGGACCGCGCGGGTTAGTCAATTGTCGAAATGTGCCGCCCAAATTATCATTGTTTGTCCCTTCACTTTGCAGGGGCCCCCCATTCATGAGGTATCAGGTTTCACGTTAAAAGTTGCACCGGTTACCTAGTCCACGGATGCTGCAGTGTTTATTACGCTACCCATAATTCGGTATTAACTCTGCAGCGTACCGGGATGTATTTTTTTTCTCTACGATCGTACCGATTTATATAAAATACGGTGGATTCCTTAGAACGTCGTATCTCTCGCACGCGGTCTTCTTCCGCTCTTCCTTGACTTCTATTCTCGGCGAACGGTCTCCTCCCCGTACTCCCGATCTTGCTTCGCATTTCCACCCCTTTCCACCAAGGATTTCTCCGGCTCTTCTACGAGAAGAGGTAATCTTACTCGAGGAGCGCACCAGCACGATCCACGAAGCCGACAGTCAATCACTGTAATGGCTGGCTGGTGCGTCCTCTGTGTTCCATTCACTTCGAACGAATTCGAACCATTGATGCTTCGTCCACTATACTTTTTCGATTTGAATCCACGCGTCATCCTGCTCTACGGAATTTTCAGGTGATCGGGATGCAACCCGATTCAATATCTTCAGGACTATATCCTGTCTGTTTTACTCGGCATGAAGTAAATCACGGAATGGATGACTTTGGATCCCATCCGTTTCGTACGCTCGAACAAACTGGAACAGATTTCGCTTTTGGGGGTTAGGTTAGGTTGACTGGCTCGTTGGTATAGGACGTGTGCTCGCGGATGCTCCCACGTCTCCATTCTCCGGTACCAGGGTCTCTACAACCTACGGAGGAGGAAGCTGTCTCCACTGCCTGCACTGCCACCACCACATCTACCTCCTTGATGAAATGGCGTCGTTCGACGGCCCGCGTACCTCGGGGATATCAATTGTTTAGGACGGTCTTGTAGTTTTCAATAACCAGGATTGGATAGGGGATCTATCAAGATATTGATATTTATTTCTGAACCCATGGTCGAAACTCCGAATTATTTTGATTGCCATTTCCCATCCTTGACCAAAGCAACGGTGAAACCATCTGAATCACTGATCAGATAGCAGCAAGATTTTCACGAGGTCCAGAGGGGGTTGGGTTGAGGTTCCAAATTCGAAAAGTAAAGAACGGTGTAACGGATTCACAGTTTTTAGAAAGAGTATTTCCCCGACAGTCTATATAGTCGATTTCAAAAAGTTTTAAACGGAGAACACCAAAGGTTCAGAATTCCGAAAGCTGAAGACCCGAAAATCTAAACCTCCGAGACTTGAAATTCACGCGTGTATTCATTCGGTGTTTAATAACTCGGGCTGTATCGATCGTACCGAAACCAAGAAGTAGTCAAATTAATCGTCTTGAGATGTACTGTTTGGAAAAAAAGTTTCAAAATCGATTGAAATAGATAAAATGGGTTTCCGTGAAGAGAGTCTCGATTAGCATGAACTATTTTTTATCATCACATCCTGAGAAATTGGACGAAATTTTCGGAATTTTAATGTTCTGAACTTCAACGTTTCTGAAAATCTCGAATCGTCTCAAACGGATTCGAAATTTCTTCCGTTCGGAACTTTTAGAATTCGAAACTCAAAATTTGCTACCATCGCCTGAATATCATGCATGGCGACCTATCAACTTGTGAGTATCGATTGAAACCGGTGTGGCAAAAAGAGCTGAAAAGCAAGAGAAGTGGTATAGGCCTAGGCCTACCATTCTTGAAGATGATTACTGCACGTATACCTACACCGAATTTCAAGTACGGTAGGTGCGCCAATAACTAGTATAAAACAAATTGTAAAGTAATTGCATAGCGTTAGTGGTTCAACGCTCAGGGCACTCTGTCGGTTACTTCCAGCTCACCGATTCTCAACGACTTTACTTTGATTTGCCCTTACCCTAGGCTGGCTCTCCATCTCTCGTTTTCTCCCTCGATCCGTGGCAGTGCCACCCATCGGGTACTCGGTTTGCTATACCCACTTTGCTTTCCATCTGCGTTTCATCGAGCTAATTCGTTGAGATACCGCTTGGCAATATTTTATTCTCGATTCGGATAGGGCGAGAAGCTTTAATTTTATGCCTCTCTTTCCTCGTAAAGATGTGTTTAAACCAGGCCCGCTTCATTCCAGGCGCCAAACCCGGTCGATGGAAAAAATCTTGAGATTTTATTCGTTCCAAAATTTTATACCCATACATTTAGTCATAAGCTCGTACCGGTAATGGATTTCAGCACACATCCTGCATCCAGCATATAAATTCTAAACTCAACAGAATGAACTAAGGGTATCAAAGCTAGCCAAGGCATTTCAATTCCACAGTTGTACCGGCGAAAATTCTCTGGACGCGGAGTGGATTTGAGACAAGATGTCTCCGAGTTCGAGGCGAGAATGCCGATAAGAGTATCCCGGAGTGCCTCGAAGGCAAGGCGGACAATGTCCGGTTAATGGCTACCCCAGTGCCACTTCTATACATCTCAGCGTCGTCTGCGTTGAAAGCTAATGTCTCTGATAACACCCAAGCCATGCACTACGTATTCCTTCGGCTCTTTATTTTCCCCTACTTATTCAGTTCCTGTATGGAAAATGAACTCGCGGTCTTGTAATCGATAAAGCTCTGAAAATTCTCGAGCTCTCCCATATTCGCGATAAAACATGCATACACGTCACAGTGCAGGTATTTCTCTTGGGAGAAACCAAACGATCCGAACGTTCGGGATGGGGTATGGAATGCCATGTGCAGATTCGCGATTCGCAAAGTCAATCGCGGTAAACCTGATCTTTAAGGCCATATTCCGAGTCGGAATTTTCCCTCACCTGTATGCGGAACGTTATACGAGAACATCTGTATAAAACGGTCCGTTTACTTGAGCACTTTTTAAAAGCAGGACGAAGGGTTCGCGAGGAAACACGCGTCCACGCGCCAAACAAGATATATATTTGTTGTGTCAACAATTTAGCCCGGGGCTCTCGACTTAATGTGGCAGGCGCCCTCAGTTTTAAGTCACCCCCGCCTTCGCCCAGGGTACGTTTCTGTCGCAGGGGTCGTCGGGTCGTCGGGTCGCTAGGGGGTGGCTAATGAAATATCCGTGCCGGTTTAACCGAGTTACAGACCCCGGCTCACGGTTCCGCGACCCTCCCTCTACGTCGACGAACGCGAGTAAACATATTGTCGAAGAATCTGCGACGCGTGATTTAATTCCTCCCTCATTCTTATAGCCAACATTGGTACTGCGAACGACGTACTTTTCTATCAGGTCGACTCTGTCCATCGATTTATCGGACCATTCGTGACCCCGTGTCTCGGTCACTTCCGCTATCTCCTGGCTTATCGCAGGGCTCGACGTACCCTCGCGAGATATGGACCAGAGGATTCCTCGATTACTTCGTCTTCACGTTTCGAATCCTCATCTACCTTTTCACAGATATACTTGCTGAGAAGTTAAGGAGGCACTTCCGATCAGTTGATACAACTGTCTTGCAATTTCGCAGATTCCATTTGAACAAGAAACTTGATTGATTCATTATTCTTAGAATCATTGTCGATTCTTATAAGATATACCATGCCTCATATGCACTTCTTGCTATTGCTCCCACGCCTTTTTTCCCTCGTTGGGACGAACATGAGTATTGCACGGTGGTCTGGGTACGTCGTTCGCAAGCTACCTTAACTGGATCTACATCATTCGATGGGATTTGATTAGCAGCTGGAAAAGGATATCCTTCATTCGCCACTAATTTTAGGAAAGGAAGTAATTCTTCGGTGTCTCTTTTGGAGTAAAGGATTTATGAAATTGATGGTAGGACAGGGTTGGGTTTTCGATTTTCTAATTATTAAATCAGTGGTCATGGCCGAGTATTTTTTTCGGGACCTAAACTGGCCGTAATCCTTTAGGAATGCCTTGTGTTAATGCGATCTAATACTACCTACCCCACGCGCAGTGCATTAAATTTAAATAAAAATACCGACTGCCATGTTCACAACAGTACCTATAAATCAGAGCGAGGGGGAAGCTCGAATGACCAGCCGAATGACCGGCTCCTGGTATAATGCGCGATATTTATGCCCAGGGTACAGGGCGGTGGACTGTTCCTCTCTGACTTATCGCCAAAAAATCGTTGTATAGATATGTACTACGTATATATCTATACACCTACGTTGTACTCGTAAAAATTGGCAAAGCATATTCAACGAAAAATGATCTCGTCGAAAGTTATTCGATTTAAGGAACTTTCGTAATCGTACAGTATATGAAACATGTAGATTGGTTGGACGGTTGTCGTTGTTACACGTATAGAGAAGTAGCGCGTGCCTTGGCGCACAATGGGTCAGTTTACGGGGTTTTTTTCAGTCACCGAACCTGGCCGGTTAGAGAAGGTCTTTTTTTCCGTTATAATTTCATCCTTGACGTGAAATCAAGATCCTAAAGGATCCGTGGATTCCGAGTCGGCGCTACCGTAGACACCAGTCTTCCGCCTCGCCAGTATATCCAACGGGGCCTCATAATCTATTCAGGGTGCGGCCCAGTTATGGGGTCCACGGTAATGAGCCTTCGTGGCGACGGGATAAATCACTCCTTCGTACTCCTCCGAGAGGATGATCGTAATCCCATGTTCCTGGTCTCAGTCTCCGGTGTCTCGGTCCTTTGGACTCACTGCACAGCTACCTCGGCAGCAACGTTATAAACCACACAGTCGCGACTCGCCTTTCTCACATTTATTGGACCCGTTATCTTCCGTTGATAGTTTTCAACGGGGAAGGAAGCATTTTCAACGAGATACTTGCACTGCAATATCTATTTATTTATTCGCTACCATTTTCTCGGCAGTTTAACCAGGGCCTTTGAGCGGTTAATCTCTGTTCACCAGTTTTAGGAAACTTGCTATTCTCGTTGGTAGCAAAGCCTCGGATCAGTCGGCTGCGGTGTGGGCGACCAAGGTAAATTTACTACGAGCTTCGCCATCCTCGGTATCTACAATGTGGAATACCACGACCTATTCAACTATATGCTCCATATAGATATATATGTGTGTATAACTACACAGTATAGATATACTCGGCGCGGAACATCTTCTCTTAGGAGTTGGGACAGCGTGCGTGGGCACCCAGTTGTCACCCGATGCACCCTGGCTAATCCTATTAACACGTGCCGCTATTGTCAACTGCTCGCGTTTATGGATTTAAATATTTTTATCCCGTTTGACACTGCAGGATCATATTTATTCAGCTTCCTTATGTCCGAAAATCAATCGATCCTGAACGATGATTACAGTCGTATTAATTCAAAGGTAACTCGTGTGTAGAGACGAGTGTTTCTTCTTCATTTTCCTTATCGTCTTTCCTCTTTTTCGCTTTTTTTTAGAAAACCCAACAAATTTTATGTCATTTTATTAATTAGTTTCTTCAGCCCGGAAAAAGTGTTCGAATAAAAATGATTTCTGCTTTCTAGAGTAGAATCGTGGTTTATTTGAACTCGAAAGGAAATTCATAGAGCATAAAAGTGGGAAATATACGTTTTAATATAGTCGTGGTATATAGATTCGTTGGTCGTTAGAGCTTAGAGAGAGAGAGGGAGATGAAGCAACGATTAAGAGTTCGCTGGCAACAAATGTAATTGTTCAGGACGGAGAGGGACGTTTAAATAGTAACGTCTTTCCGCGTCATTTCCAGGTCTCCTTCTGCCAAGGAGTGAAGGGTGCGGAGGTGTAGTGGCACATTTTTGCCACCATAACTCTAGTTTATTGGGCAATTAACATTCCCCCTTCGCCTCGAGCCGCCCTCATTCCTTCTCGCCTTATTCTCGTAAGGAACTGAGATAAGTGTATTTTTTTTTTTATTATTTTTTCTTTTTTTTTTAATCTACGCGCGTAGGACAGACCCGAATCCCGAGATGAGATACTTCGAAATAATGAGCACCATGGGCGCGCCAGAGGATAAACCGTATTTATGCGTTTTGCCCAACTCGCTTAAAGCTTTCGTGTCTTTCTCACCTTCTCACCATCAAAAGGTCTCTCGATCACAAATTCTGGGACTTTCAAGCGAGATTCGGTAAACAATATTAGATAAATTCAAACGAAGAAGACTCATGATTTGATTAAAATCATTCTTATACTCGAAACCGTGTTCGTGCTTTTGGTTAATCCTCTCGTTCGGTCAGCTGAGATCGAATGGTGTTATTGATGAATTTTTTTGCGATTTATTATACCGAACGATTGACGCGACAGAGTGAGTCGAGTTTAGCTAGGCGCGGGGTGGTGGCCGATGAATAATTCCTAAAAGCTTAGGATGGGAGAAAGAGGATAAGGGAAGAAAACAAGAATGTGTAAAGAATGAAAGAAAGAATTTCAGTAGAAAGGAGAAGAGAATGAAAGAAACTGACTGCATACCTATACAGAGGCTTCATAATTCGTATTGTAGCGAACGAGAATGCACCGCCCGCGACAAAGTGCACAGTAGAAAATATATTCTTTGCCGGTGTATAGGTACCTTGCGCGTTTGTATTTTTTCGCTCTTTCGCTTTCGTACCTACCAACCAGCCAACCAACCAACTCTACGTATGTACCTACGTTTGTGCATACGCTCGCGTGCGTTTGCCGAAGCGAGAACCCTACTATAATGTATAATGTACGTACTACGTAGGTATATACAATATACATAGGTATGTACACTTATGCACAAAATACACGTCGTTGCCCCACCACCGCGTATGGGGACAACGGTTTCATTCGACACCTCGTAAATGCCGGCTCGCGTGCCCTACGAGTTTGAGCGAGAGGTGTCGTTCGTTCGTTCGTTGGAGAAAAAGAGTGTTGCAGAGGGTTATACGGATGGGGATAGGCGCGAGGAAGCGTATTAAAACACCACCTGCTGATTGTTAGTTGAAAACAATCACGGGTTTGTTATTCTGTCCAATTAAAACATTCCCAGTTTATGCTTCGCGGTCCCAACCAGCCCGCACCATGCCGCATTGATGCGACCGCGTATAAGGGCTGCTGGGACCGATGTCCGAATGAAAGCTCGACGATACACAATAGCGGCATCGTATTATTTCACGAATTCAATTCGTCGTTTTAACTTTATTATTTTTTAATAAATTTTCGAAGAGAAAAAAGCATCGGAATCACCTCATCGTTCTATAATCGATTGAAGAATCAATGAGAATTGGTTTGCCTTTGGTTCCAGACCAGATTCGAAAATGACATTATTTTGTATATTATGTTCGTTAAAGAATCGACGACGTTACTCGATGCTCCTTTTCGATCGAACACATATATCCTTCAACCACTTATACCACCCTTTATATGCACGAGATTTGGCGAAAGAATATTCCCTCCGATATATGTCCTGAAGTTTTCTTCATCTCAACTTAACCTAACTGAACGAAATGGAAAAGCTCTCTTCCTTTCTAGCCACTCGAGACTATTTTTATACATGGAAAATCAATATACAAATAGACTATAATACATATACCTATATAGTACATCCTACTCTTCGTCGAAATATAAAGAAGGGTGAACGAATGGTCTTTATAGAAGAAACTAGCGAACTATAATATATATATACATATCCGCAAAAGTGACGTCACCGATCAATCCTTGAAAAAGTTTATTTCTCAAAATTCAATTCATTCCACCCGAAGTAAACGTCACTTTATGTTTACCCTCCAGAATTAGCTGTAATCAGTTTGCACACTATGCTCGACGAGCACGAGAGCCTAGACGCGGTGGATGATACCGTGCGAATCGACACATGTTTCATAACCGAAGCTGTATCTGACTACCTACCCCAGTTTTTAACAGTCTTAGGGTATTACACCCTCGTGGAAATTCAACGTTGCGGTATAAACACCGAGCGATTTTGTCCGCAGGGAAAACGGGACATTCGAAACTACGTATAAAAACTTTTAGTTAATCAAACATTTGTTCTACTCCGGAAAGCTTATCCGAAAATGTGGTAATCTCGTTGAATTCTGTGCACTTTACGAACACACCATTCGGAAGCCAATTTCAGTACGACAAACGTCACTCGATCCTGCGCTTGGTTTTTGATTCTCTCCCAGTTGTGATAAGTCGAAAGTTAGTTCTCGCCAACTTGACCTGCCTAAAAATGTCGTGGCGCTCTGCTGTGCACATATTTATGTCAAATTATGTGAATATAGAGGAAATTAAAGAAAAAAAAATCACCCGCCTTCCTGTTCAAAACAAAAATGGTGTTTATTTGCTGCGTGGTGTTAGAACACCTTCCCTTGACAGCAGCGGGCTAACAGTGGTTCGCAGATGGTCGTTGCAGGACCCACGGACTCTAATAATTCAAGTGCTCCCCTTTCACGTAGTCGTACAGATTTTGAGAACGAAATATAAAAAATAGAAAATAAAAAAAAAAATGGAAAATGGAAAATTCGTTTGGAACCGCCCTTCCGGCGGTGTCTACTAAATTAAATATCTCCTGGCTATCGGAAAACGAAGAATAAAATCTCTACATCGGGAGCCATTATTTCACCTACATCGACATCTAGCCAAATTTTTCTTTCATATCGTAATGTCGACGGAAAGTTAGATCCACTTTGTATCAGTCTTCTACCGAAGGTGCCAAACGAAGCACGTATAGGACTACACGTACGTAGAAATTACAAGGCTTTATATCTTTCTGATAAACTTTGACTGGTTTACCTCAAATCGTATATACATATATGAATATGTAACCGTATCTAACAGTATAAGCATACAGGGTCAGAACTTCGAACAGCGATTGATTTTGAGGTATTACTCAACTATTCGCAGAATAATAAGGGCAGTTTCTGCGAGGCCAAGTATTATACCAACCGATATAATACATATACGTGTACGTATGTTGTACGTATAGTTGTAGGATCTACGTACACGTATACATAGATATACATATATCCCGACGGCAGTCCCACAACTCAATCAATTATCTCTGCACCAACTAGCGACTAATCCAACTAATTCGGTACGGGGGCAGTCAGGCAGGCATCCAGTCGAGCGAACCCCGTGCAATTACCACGTGCGGTTAACAAGGAGATCACCTCGATGGATGCTGGCGCTTAGGTCAGGTTAGGTTAGCCCAACCCAAGCTAGGCTAGACTATAGGCTTCTGGCTGCTCGGGCTGCCGGGCACATTCACTTGGCCTGTGCGATAATCGGCTTATGGATTGCTAATCAGAAGCCGACGGAGATGGGGTGCTCTGAGCACCTTCGACGTAACACCAATATCCAGGTGGGCATTACGGGGGTGCCCAACGATGGGTATAAGGTAGAGCGATCCACCTACACTTACTTAGGTGCGAGGGTGACGGTGCGTGCGAACTTGCGGCATAAGGGTAGCTAGCTAGCTAGCTAGGTAGGTAGGTAGGTGGTGTATATATATACGGATGATGCGAGAATACGAGGGGTTGCGGTTGCCGACCTCGTTAGGGGCCGGTAAAGGCGCAAAGGCGCAAAGACGCGCAACGTCGTCGTCAGTGAGCGAAGAGCACCAGTTGAGAAGCAGCATCCTCTTTGATGATAAAGAAAATAAAAATGATATTTATCTTTATTATTATTAATCCCTTATTTATTTATTTTCTTTCACCTCATAGCTATGAACGTATGTCGATGAAGATGATTAAATTGAAAGACGAGTCTTTTTCATTACGCTCATTTAATGCCGAGGGAATCTCGTTGGGTAGAATTTTTCGATATTGTGCCAGGTTTCGGTCAGATATACATATCGAGGGATGATAAATTTGACTATTGTAATTATCTTGAATTTAACATGTTAGGGTTGTTATATTCGAAGCTCGAGTTCCTATTCAGTAAAATTAAAAATAAAAATTTCTGGGTTATGCCCTCATTCCACCCTTGCAGAGTCTCTCAATTATAATGACCCTGAGAGATTATATACGTATACTTAGAGATGAGGTTCAGAGAGCGAAGGAAAAGAGTCGCGAAAAGGAGCGGCAGGTAGGGCGCGGAGGCCCTGGTGTTGACCGCGAAGCGTGAGGCTGAGGCATCAAAAGTCGCGCGGTGGTTTCTTACGGCAATTTACTTATTTACTAATCAGCAATTAAAATCAGCACGCCAAGGCTCCTATACTCGGGTTCAGGGTAAGGGCTTGTTCGCAGAGAGAGAGAAAGTACCTCTAATTAATTAACACCTAGCTAGGCCGTCAGTCACTAATTAGAACCGCGCTAGTAATTAGTGTTCACACGAGGTATAATTGGCGATTGATTCGATAAATCAATTAAAATATTGGCCACTCGGTCCCGCGCTTTGTTTCGGTGAAAAAAAAAAAAAAAAATTTCTGCTGATTTGGTTTGACCCGAGGTTTTCGCTTCGGATACCCAGTTCGCCCATATACATGTATTCACGCGGGATGCGAGTTTAATTGCGAGAGTAGATTTGGCGGATGACTATCTATACGCCGTTGAAAAAACCTAACGATTATTATTGTTGTCCAATTAGCGAAATGGAATTTTCACAAAATTTAAACCTTTTTCGAAAAAACATTTTCATCCCTTCGGTATAGTAGGGTCTGTATACCTACCGTACCCAGCCCGCAATTCCAGGAAGCTCTCTTCATAGCTCTATACACGTTTGTAGATTTGGCTCACGTTGCCCATCGAATGGGCAAATAATTAGCGAGTCGCTCTGCCCTGGTTCGTATATAACACTATTAGCTATACGAGAGCGTAACGGTGGTCGGTGGTATACCTACGCTTGAATGTTGGCATGATTGCGGCCTAGCGCGACACCGTCGTACGCGTCGAGAATCTCTGATTATATCCGTCGCGACGTCGCGCTTTCTATACATTATATATATCTACCCGTGTCCCGCAATCCTCTTTCGTCCCGTTGTCCATTCCTCCTTTTCGCTCGCCCCCCACGTTGACCAAAGCCTTTCCGGAAACTAGATCGAATTTGTACTACCTATACCTCCGCGAGAGGATTCCCGGATACTTTTAAACCCGCGGAAGAGCTGAAGTAGAACTGATGTACCGCGAACTACCCTCTTAGAAAACAGATCCTTTGTCTCCTCCCTTCATCCTCGTTACTTTTTACTCATTTTTTCTCACTCTAGCTTCTTTCTCCGCAAAACTATTCGCCGATGATAAACTTTAAACTATAAGTAGTTTGTGTGGGTATATAGGTGTGTATATGTATATATATGTGTGAGGGTGAAGGAAATATAAGATTCTATCGACACCTCGGGGAGAAATCGGCTCGAGCTTTTTCGTGCACGCGTCACTGAGAGAGCGCATGAGAAATGAGACGTCGAAGCAAAGGGCGGCGGCGCCGGGCGTCGGTCGTGTAAGCGTCAATCACACGCCGCGCATATATTCACCAGCATTTCATTTCACCCCCGAAACACACCCCCGCGGCACGCCAACGTTGGCTAAATAATAGCTAGGGGGTTGGCGCGACTTGTCAACTGCCTTGACGCGGCCAACGAAGCCAGCTCTTGTTCTTACGCCGTGTGGAGAACAATTATATAATACTAACGCCACGCGGCATAGGTTACATGCTGAGTCCATCTATACGACGTATTTTTATTCCTCGAATAACCGAATCAAAATGAATGAAAATCAAATTCGAATTCGAATGAATAAGATCGACGTTCGTCAGAGAGAAGAAAAAAATAGGCTGCAAATTATTTGACGATTTTAATAGAATTCTGTGCCGTTTTTTTTTTTTTCCTTCTTCTCAAGGAACAAAATTTTTCATTCGGATACGAGAAAGCGGTAATATTTGAAGAATCGTAAACTGGGAGCCAAAGATCTAGATTAAATCTGAAATGGCGGTGATTTTAGAGCACCGGTAGCTGCGCCTCCTGGGAACGATACTTTAGGCTTAGTTTAAGTATGCCTTCTTGTTATTGATAGACCTAACAACGTTATCGCTGAAATTGACCCAACCGTGGCCGCTCTTCGTCCCTGCGGTAGGGGCTGTTGAAATAACTCGCGTGGGGGTTCTGCGTGTGTGTCGATATTTTAAACTTTGAGGAAGGGTGAACCTTCCTTACATCGATAATGGCGTTTCTACCCCACCCAGTCCTCGCGGAGTGCCAACCGTTTACTATTTATCTCCGTTTGGTCCTTTCCTGAATAAAATCAGCACCAAATTCCAACGCTATACCTATACTGGAACAAGAAAACGGAGTAATACTCATCATTGAAGGTTTGTACCCAACATTGATGTTCGGAACTCTCGAGTTAGGTACCCTGGTGGAACGATACCTCGTGAAAAACGTACCTGATGATCCAAAACTAGAAATCGCTACGAGGAGACGGGGAATTGGTTCAATATTAAGGGGGTTGACGTTATTTCAGTAGTTTGAAATCATTTAATGACAGTATTCGAGTCTAGATATGCCGAAATTCGACAAACTAGACTATTCCGACTCTTATGCAATTCTTGAATTTTAGAAACATCAGCAGCGAAGCATATTGGTTTCTGTTTTTAATGAACCTAGATTCTCCGTTTTATCCATGAACAGAAATCAATGGAAAAAACTACCCTGGAATACTTAAACTTTTGTGATTAAAAAAAGGCGTTCATTCTCATTTGTAAGTTTATTAGAACATTAGATACAAGCAAAGTTGTCTTATACCTAGTATCTTGATCTTCGAATATTGATTCTCCCTTACTCAGACGATCGAAATCTGAAATAAGGAATTTTCTAAGGTTGTTTTAGGAAAAGAGGTGAGTTTCGATCCCTCAGCGTCGTAGGGCGCGAATCGTAACGGTTGTGGTTGAAACTCTTAAAACTCGAGTTCAGGGGTTATAAATTTGAACGTTTGGGCGTGGAGTGTGGCAAAAGAGGGAGTGCGAATATGGGTCTCCTATAGCCCAGGGTTGAGGTTAGAGACCGTAGGGTGGCCGAGGGGTAGTTATGCCACGTGGTGACGTCAAGTAAATCGGGGAAGTAAAGCCTGGAGCACGACGGCATAGGCAGGGGTCTCGTGTTAACCGGTGCTAAGTGAATTTCTGGTTATGTTTCGCAGACCTCGACGACTAGGGTCCCGCGACACGAGACACCCGATGCGATTTGGTTACGAGTCCCACTCCCGAATCTCCTCCCTTTTACTCCACGATCATCCCTCGAGCTATTCCGCTTGTTTTCCCATTGTATCTTAACTGTCATGTATCAAACTGTTGTCTCATCAAATTGCGACATTCTGCATCAAAACCAGTTCAATACATCAATTAGCTATTCCTGGATCAATTTCTTGATCCTACATTCCTCAAATGGCTTCACGAGCTGGAAGAGAAGATCCTACCAAGGCGAGAAGTTTATACTGAAAATAACGGAGTATGAATATGATCAATTCATTCAGTGAGCCACCCCTCGTGAAAATGAGCTTTCGAGCTGTCAGTTCGTCTCGCTTATCTTGACGATGATAATCGAGTAAAACAAGACCGTTAATTCGGGCGCCTGGCTGCAGCCGCCGTCTGACGACCGGTTAATCCTGGTCAGGGAACTCGTCGTCATCGCGTCCCCGTCAACCAGGGGAAGAATCTGTTCACCGTATCGGAGCTATCGGCCGTCCTGCTACTGGCACCGTATCGATAGCTGCTTGATAATATCTCGATATATACGATAAATCGGATTACGCAAGGGATGCAACGGCACAAGCTATACCTCCTAGCATATGCTCGAGGAAGCATATTGAGCCACCCTTGTTAGGATGAGCACCGTGTGGCCTAGGGGTTGCCTAGCAGGAGCCTAGGGGCTGTCCAGGGGTGGCCTGAACCTACCACTCCACTTCACTCTGCGCCGACGTAGACCTCGACGTCGAGAATGACGACGGCAGTGGCGGTGGTGGTCGTGGTAGCTCTGGGATAGTTGGAATATTATATTAGGGGGTTGCCCACCCTTAAAACTTCACCCAACCGTCACCCCGCGTTCCATTGTACCGGGCGTATTTATGATGTGGACTTAAGCTCGTGTTGGCCAAAACCGGAAATAATGGAGCGCGTAGGCGAAGGTACCGGTCGGTTGCTTTCGAACGAACATGTTCCAGGCACGTCGCGGGAGCATGAACTGCCGGAGGCTGTCCAAGTTCTATTTTTTTAACGTTCTTCGCTGTTATTCCGAACCCGGCTCGCTAGCCTTCGAATAAAATGAATTTTAATCGAATATTTACACGCTTTTCCAAAAATGAATCAACAAATTTCACGTATACAAAAACACAAATGAATATATATTTCGGAAACCACCCGACTCGCCAACGAATCGGAAGAAGGACCACATGACTGACATATTTTTGGACTGTCCTTTTCCGCTTGGACCGATTTACCAACAAATCTAAATTATATCAGTGGGAGAGTCTAATTAATCGAAGGGGTGAGATTTCAATTGATTTGCCAATATAGGATTAATATTGTTCTCTTCTATCGATAGGTCGAAAATTTATCGCGATCTAACCTCGTCCTGTAGATCTCAAAATCACACCATCCCCTACCCCCTCGAAAGTTCACCGTAACGGAGAATATCTGTCAGTAATAATCTACTCGGCGAGAAAACGATTCGATGATTAACTGCGGCTATTACCCTCGAGCGAGAAGCAGTATTATAAACGCCCTGTGCCTTGCCGATCCCTTGCACTGGTCAATCACAAACCGCTAATAATTCTTCCGGCGTGTATATACCAGCGTTGGCAATAATCATCTACCCCTTATAGAATCCTGGCTACCACCACCACCACCGCCTCACTATTTCCCACCCAACTAATCGGTAGACGTATAAGTAATGATTTATACCCACCATGGTTCCCTGGCCCCCCCGGACCCCAACCGTCCCGCACCGTGGGACCAATTTTAATTCTAGCGCGTGCGAACTCGATAGGACCACGCGTCGTCGATCTACGGTGTTAAGAATGGTGTAAAATTTTTAGGGTCCCACAGTAGGTTGCCTCGGAATTCGGAAGAAGGCGTCATCGGCTCTTGGCTCAAGCCACTGTTTAAAATTCGAAAGATTTTAATCGAGTAGAAATAACAGTCTGATATCGTTCGCTTTCGATTCAGACAAACACTCGTAAAGTCTGCTTGACGATGATGGTTCATCCATGTCCACTATGCGGGCAAATTGAGGAGATTTATGACCGCTAGACGTGGCTGTAGAACGTGTTGGTCCAGCGAGGTCGACTGGTCTGCGTCGAAACTTTTCGGTCTAACCTGTGAACCGCACACAAATCTGAGCAGGATGAGGACCAGGGCCGTCGTGGCTTGCCTCACAGTCACTACGAGCCAACTGTGACTTATTAAAATCGTCTCGTCTCTGACCCCTGAAATTATGCGAGGTTTCGCACATTGCCTGCTGAAACATAAAGCTGTGGCATTTTCATGGACCTGGAATAAGTAATTAGCAAGATTCAAAATTACCACTGGATTAATACATCCTTTGCTACGAACGCAAACTGGAGTCACGATTGAAGAGACGAGCCGAAAAAGTTCAGTCGAGCGTTCAAAAGTTACTTCAATGAGATAGAAGAGACACCTTGATCTTAACGTTGTGCATCCTTATCAGAGTCGAGATGAATCTCTGAATTGCATCGTTTAGCAGCCCACTGCATTGGGCATTTCGTTACATGATACAATTCTTACACCCCTGCTAACGGGGTAGGGAGTCTTCGCACCGGTTATAATGCTCGGTTAACAAAGAGCAGAAATTCTCGTCGATAGATATACGCGGTACGTACACCTAAGCACACCCGGAACCTGGTGCAGCTCCGGTTGATCAAGACATACATTGGTCATGGGTAGTTCGGTGGTTTTGTCCTGCAGTTACGTACATGGTTATGAAACATTGATTTCACGGACGATGGGGCGCAGTCCACAACCCAACCTTGCCACCACTAATGGCTGCTAGAGTACAGACTGTGCGGGGTGGCGTGGAGAACTGCTTAGATATCAGATATTGAATTTAGGAATAAGTGTAACCTGGCATTATTTTATCCTGAAAAAATTCTCCTTCGGGGGTACGATCGATCATTGATGGACTTTAGGCTGTGATAATAATCGTTTTTGAAGTCAGTTTTTTTCGAAAATAATAGAAGAATTTAGGGGTAGTCAACTTTTTAACAACACTGTACGCATGCCCATGGTTTTGTCAAAGCGACACAGCGTTCTGCGCTTACCAAAGCCTATTTCAATACTGGCCAAACTCGTCGACGTGAAACATACGTGCCTCGTTTTCACCCGGGTCACATGTACTCCGACTGGTTTGTCCGCAAATTTTATTTTCGTTTTTTATTTTTCAACCGCGTTAAATAACGGCAAGTGGTCGTCACGCTGAAATCATTGGGTGCCTGACTCATTATTCGGAAATAAATCGAGAATATATATGAATTAAATGGATCTCCAGATGAGGAAGGTTTCTGATCACACGTATATCGTATTTTCTCTTGCAATTTTCGAGCGAAGAGATTCGAAAGAAACGAGACGAGGCTCCCTTATTTTAATGACATTTCTCGTAAAACTTTCGTTGTTATTTCGTACCAATTTCGACCAACTCGCTGAGACGTTCTCTGGGCTTAGTCGGTCGATCTACACGCGTATAACGTTTACTAAGATATAGAATAACGCGAGGTAGGTACAGTTTGTTGGCCGGGGTTATCGTCTACCCTACGGATCATTACCCAGACGTGGTATCCGGGGTTGACTCCTGGGCCAGCTAAGATTAATCACTTCGTTCACGTTCGCGAAAGTGACAATACCGGCCACTGTGTCAACGCGGACATGATAGCGTGACGTCTACCACCGATAAGAAATACCATTCTGACGTAAACCGAACGAGAGCTCCCAGCCTTCAACCCTTCAACTTTGACCTGATTTGTTCTGTCAGAAGCTTTTTCCACCGCTCGCAATTGTAGCTATAACCTTTGCTAATTTTTTCGGGGAATATAAACTATGTACATACGTGATGAGAGGAGAAAAAAAAATGCCGTATCATCCCTTGATTTTATATATACGGGGGATACTTCGAGCCCCGGGTTTGATTCAACGTCAAATAATAGGGCGACAAGATTTCTTTTCAAGTTACAAACGTCAAACACGACGATATAGACTAGGGCTGGATTGAATGAAGGACAAGTCGTAATATTGACTGTAAAAATAATTAAATACCGTCGTTCCAGAGCTACCCGGTGTAATCAGCCATTGTGGCGAGTCGGTCGTGAATTTGCGGCGCGTCTTGTTCGCGCGGTCCTGTGAAACTCGTATTCGGACAAGTTGCCGAGGGGTCGTCGAGAGGTCTGAAAGCCTGCGGAGGTCCAGAGGACAACGGAAGTAAGGGTTGGGGACGCGGATAGGCGCTCGTAAAAAAGGGTTGGTCGAATCTACTGCCTAGGGTGCGCGACGCGATCCTTATCGTCCTGCGCACAATTATTCCTCGGCAAATCGAGCTCAAAATTTTGTTCTTCTTCTTCTTCTTTTTTTTCCATTTTTTCTCTTACGCTTAAAAATTGTTCGCATTTTCGAGAAAATCATAATAATATTCGTACGCAGGGAATCCCGAAGGATCGCGACACGGCATTTAACCGAACTGTAGAACCTGACAAACTGTATATGGAAAAACGTCATTGAGTGGTGGCATTTTATTGTGTATAAGTTCGCACACAATGCAAAGTCTCGAACCTGATTCGCCCTGATCCCGTACCGTTATTAAAATAATAATGCTCTTGGTACAAGGATAATGGTTAACACAGGGTCTACACAGCGGGATGTACAATGGATTAGGAAATACGTCAGATCGAGAAATGCAACGGAGGAGAAAATCTCCCGTGACATTTCTTAGAGTTTAAACGGAACCACAATGCGTAACAACGGGGCGGTGGTGGCAGGGCCCCAGGTAGGTATACAAGAGCACCACCAGGAGTGCGGGCGCTCGTTTCTCCCGTCTACATAGAGGCGATATTTATTTTGTGTTATTGACTTTGGTAAATATTACACGACTATACGCATTGTTGAGCCCTTAATATTAGCATAGCCTGGCTGGTATTGTCGCCCCGTGTATCGATATACTTCTCAAAGCGCAAACAATGCTTCGTGGTTTATTCCACAGGACCGTCCATTCGATAAAAATATACCGCACAAACGAAAATTTAAGTAAATGGTCATTTTCCAGTTTATTATATCGAATCTTACCGATCGACAATTTTTTTTTACGTATTTTAGAAAAACAAAAGGTGATTCCTGACGAACCCTAATCGTTTGGATGGTGAATTTCATTCGTACGAATAGCCAGACATTTTTCAGATCTTTGTTCACCTTTTATTTCATTTTTGGATTCATTCCTCCAAAGATGCATTCCACAGGAATGCAGATAACTCTTCGGAATTGTGGAATCTGGTGGAAATTCTTTTCGCTTACGTTATAACGCAGTGCTATTTCTACTTCTTCTCGTATCCCGGTACGGACGTTGTGAGAATGATTTATTCCCGCTTGAAACGAAATCGTGCAATAAAGAACACCTGGTGACGATGATAGGAGTCGCGGGCGGCCCTTCCAGGTACACGCGTGTCCCCGCATCGTCACACCTCCTTACGCGTAACCTCCGCGAGTCGGTTTGTCCGGGACGTGGCCGTCATCGCCCACTAAATCACACTAGGACGTCGTGTGTGAGGGCACGCTGAGAACTCGGCTTATAACATAAGACACGACGCGCGTGGACCACCACATCCACGGGGAATTAGGGTGCCAAGTGTTTTTTCTATCCTTAAGAATTAATCTCCACAAAGATTTTACGTCACTCCCACACAACTGCGTGTACCTACTTAAACCTATATGTAATATTTTTCTCTCTCTATTCATTTTTCACTCAGTTTTTTCATAAATAGCTCATGTCTTGGTCAAGCTACATGCAGAGCACGTATAAGGTATGACATAAGGATTTAATAAAACATCGACGAAGTATCAGATTCTGAAGTTCTTTGATCAGGCAATTATCGTCTTCTCGTCGATATAATAGCTATTGAGAAATTAAGGCTGATCTTTAATAACGGTAGTTAGGTCTATGCATGGATATGCTCATACTAGTTAAATTATAGTAACGTGGGCCCACTTCGACCCCTGACCTTTTCCTCCATCAAGCTTCGAGTTACACGACGATTTAGAACAAAAAATTCAAACCATGTCCATGTGTATGTAGTACCTACACGGCTCACAGGACCGAGAGGTTTAATACAGAAAAAAAGAGAGAGAAAGAGGAGCGAGAAACGAACGAAACGAATGAATGAACGAATGAATGACAGTCCCGTGACAGGGGCCACGGCGGGGGAGTTCCCTGGCTGCCCTCCCGCCAGTGACTACTGGGGCCCTTGGTCCTAGCGCGCGGTCCCACGCACCTGGGGCCTTACCGTGGCCTTACCGGGCCTTACAGAAACCTCCTTTGTCATGGTAATTCCCCTTCTCCCGCGAGGCGGCCAGGTGTTCAGCCCTTGTGTAAAACGGAGCTCCCTCGCCTGCAGTGACATTGGACCGGAGGGATGTTGGTTGCTCTGCATGTACCTCAACTAGAGTATATCGCGGGGTGGCGGGGGGGAACTTCGTGTCGAGTGTCGAAATTCCAGTCTGAACATTTTTTTAATCTTTTTTGGTCAACGACCGATCGTGTGCATGACAAATAGGTTGATGCTAACTACGTCCTTTTTTTCTGTTTCAGGTGAGTGAGCTTCAGAGTATCTTTTCAATTGGTGGAATTATCAGTGTAAGGAATCACCCGGAATTTATATCGGTCTACGTATTTTGGAGTAAACGTGAGTAATGATACAGACGTATGGTAAAAATGAGAAAGACACGGTGATAGGCATTAAGATTTATCAAAATTGGACAGGATTCACAGAAGTCACTCAGGCGATTGCAATGATCTTTTTTCTTCTTCTCCCTTTGTTATGTCAGATTGATTCAGTTTTAACGAGGCTGGCATCTTCCGAAAGTCATCTTTCGCACATCAGGAACTTGTTCCCTATATGCTATTCCATAGCCAGAATCAGGTTCTGCTCACTATATTCGGTTCTCTTGATCGAATAGTTTAAGGTTCACGCCAAGTGCGGTAGAATGCCCGAAAACATCGTTGACGAATTAAACCACCGTAAATTTTTCACACTTTTACATGTAAAGTACCGAAAGAAATCCAGAAACTTGAACATGTCACTTTGACACTCGGGAAAAAATGGTAATCGCATCCTTGGCTGCAAACCTCTGATATACTCACTTGGTTTACGCACAGCTAAGTAATTGGCGTGGCAAAATTCTTCCGCTGCAATATCAGCATTCACTCGTAGAAGCTTTCAAGTTATTCGCAGTCAGCTCGCTTCCCTTACGTGTATTCACGTAAGTATTCTCGAATACGTCTGAAAAGTTGCATGTCGTATTTTCGTTTTTGCAAACCCTTATCGGCTGGTGCAGGAGGAATGCGCAACCTGTTGAAGTTCTAAAGCGCGCAGTAACGTTAGATAGAAATGGCGTGGAACCGGCACCAACGTCGATTACAGTTCAGATCTACTAGCATTGGCAGATTCCGGTGCGTCAGATTCTCCGATACGCTTCACTCTCGAATCGAACTCAATTTCGTTCATATTGGCACAAGTCTCGGCCAACTTTTTAGCATTTGGAATATCCTCAGCCTCGTTTATGACGAGGCTGTTTTTGGATAGATCGCTAATCACCGACTCGGCGATTCGTAGAAAGATTTCAAGAAGATGGGACCAATAGTCAACGGAGCGAGGTGCCTTTTCGTCGGTAAATAATCCACTTGAAAGTTGAAAACGACAATTCCTTTCTCCACGCTTTGCGATATAAATCACTATTTGTCAACGGGACGCATCGACCATCCAATCGAGACAATTTGGCCAAATTGAAACGGCGCCTCGACTAACTACTTCCCGGTACCCCACGCTTCCTGACACTCCCATCCGACGCTATTCTACAACGGCGAGTCCTTCTCGCTGTAAAATCTTCACCTTCCCATCCCCTGCTCACCTTCGTTTCTCGTCGAGACCGACCTTCTACTCCCTCTTCTCCATCTCTTATTTGCATTCTTATCGAGTTTCTTCGCTCCCGGTAGCACGTAATCTCAGCCTGTTACAATTATTCACCCCTTTCGCCGGAAAGAAACCCGAGAAAGACCTTCCCTTCCCATAGTACACCCCTTGTACAATTTGTCACGATAAAGAGTCGGGCTGCTTCGCGACGAATCAAATGGCCAAAGAGTTGAAGACCGAATCTGAGGAATCGAAAGAATTTAAGAATTTAAGAATTACACGACTAAACTCCTGCAGTTTAGTTTTGGGATATATTCTCGCTTGGTCTTCGCCAGTTCATTCTTCGCACAACCTTAGGTCTTTATCAAGGCCCGACGAATCGCACATATCGCATTATTCAGAGAACGAGGCTTGACACTAATAAATGAATAATAAAAGCCTGTGGTCGAATCGAAAATCATGATGTGTCTGTATACTGCTTTATGATTCCGGGCTTCGAATGGGCAATAAAGCGAGACCTGGATGGTTGGATGGATAACTGCGATAACCAACACGCTGTACATCGTTCGTTGTGTATGAAATTAATGGATTGAAAATAACCGTGTTCAACATCTCATCTGTCGGGTTATAGTTAGCGAAGGTAGCTGTTCGATAGCATTTAAAGCATTTCCAAAAACCTCCCCCAAAGTTCATTGCGAAGAATTTTATTCAGGTATACCCGGAGAGATTTTAAAGGTCCTGAAAATTCTGGTCAAGTGATTCGCCTGTCGGATCATTTTCGCAGGTTTCAAGACATTTATTTCGCTCCCGTCAACTTCTTCGGACCATATACTTCGCCAGGTTTCACAAAAGTGCTGTTTTCTCAAAGCTACTTTCTCCCTCATTCAAAATCTTCCGGGCTCTGTAATTCCAGTAAAATTTATTCGGAAGTCTTATCGTACATTCACAGACACTTCATGGCTTACAAATGCCTAATAACTATCCCGAATGCAAAATGATTTCCTTCCGAGTTCAGACGCGAATTTGAATGCTATAACGCAGTTTGGCAAGTATATAATCAGGACTAGCTGAATAGATGGAAGATACAAAACATTGCTCCTTCGACTTGTTCTTCTGCAGATCTCATCGTTAGCTCTAACGGTTCATAAACCAGGAATTTTCTCATCTTTGCGAATAAATATTTCTTCGTTTTCTTTTTGACTCGGTAACGTTTCACCCTAAGCCCCCAACCCGCCCGCAAGCTCACGTGATGGCGGAGATCTTTGCTCGGAGTTTATTTCGGGAGTAAAAACGTCCAGGAGTTGTTCCTGGCGTGGCTCCTGCCTCCTAATTGGAAGACTGGCAACTAACTCTCTTAATTACCGACTCCACTTCCTCCTTCCTCAGATCCCCGGCTCCACCCGTTCCCCTGGCACCCACCTTGCACTTGGAGCAAGCCTTGAAAGCTCTGAGAAAAGTTCCGTGGACTTAATTACACGGAATAATCGCTCCCAAGCTAACCCACAACCGGTGCTGTGCGCCTTCTCTGCGAGGAGGATTGCAAAATTTCAGTTGTGCTACAAAGGTCGGTCGGTTCTTTGCGCGTCACACCGCGGAAGACTGCCCGCGATTTTTCGCCTCACTCGCAAACCTCGGGACCTAAACTTTACCAGGACGAAAAACTCCGTCAAAGCCATGATCGGATTCGAAACATTGAAAGTGGACAAGAAAGCGCTTTCTGCGCTTCTCTTCGTCGTCTTTCTCCTATCTTCATAATTCTTTTTCTATACTTCCTTCTTTTGCACGATACGTCTTCCCGTTTCTTCGTGAATGGTTAAAAACTACAGGCACAGTCATGGGCTGTCATCGACTCGAAAATATCCTTAGGATCTACAGATCTCATCTATCTGGTCTTGGCTCCTGGATCCAAGGTCCGTATACCAGCGTGAACAACCGCTAAACGCTCGTCGTTGAGTTCTTGTCTTTGGTCCGGATCTGGATCACGTAGAACCTCGAGATCACGTCCTTCGTACGGAGATGTTTCCCCGATAGCGATTCTCCAGCTAGTTCTTTGTCCGTTTCGTCGAGGCGCTAACGTGAGTCTATTGACGGTGGTGTCGGCTGTCGGTAGAAAACGCCTTGAATCGCTTTCACTTCTAATTTGAGCCATTTGAGCCATTTGAGCCATTTTAGCTGGCTGATAAGAGCTGAAGGTCTTCAATCGACGCGCTGCTGTCTTTCTCCGTCCCCACGGTCCCGGGGACGTAGCTTTTGTCACGAAATGAAAGACAGCTCTGAGAATCGTGGCCTTTGATCCCTTCACCCTATCCTCATCGTGAAACAAAATGTTTCTTAGTTTACGCGGAATCTTTCATTTCCTCGTTTCTCGTTCCTCGCGTGACTCGAATGTTTGAATTTCTGCAACCTCTGCAGGATTCACCGAAACATTTCTGCGGCTATCATCTCCGCTTATCCGTGGTCGATTGACCAACCGAGGATCGGCGCAGTTTCAAGTTTGCGGGAATTTAAAAGTTTCAACTACGCTTCCAGAAGCTTGCCTTTAACGGGCTTGATCGTGGATGGTTGACCACCTGGTCCAGAACCACTTTCCTTGATTATTGCGGTCGACGATAAACCCACAATTTTTACCTCGTTTCTATACTCCGTTTAAAAATCAATATTCAACGTTATATCAAGTGAATTTCACGACTTTGTATATTCGACAAAATTTGATCGGAATCTATTCAGCGCTCGAAAATAAAAAATTTCAATTTTCCCGTATTAAAGTTTCCCGTATGAAGTTTCGATTCCTTATAAAATCGCGTGATCTATTCGTTTTCAAATTCGAAGTATGATCGATTATTTTTTCATAATTTCTGGTTTGAAATATATAAAATACGAAAAGAAATTTCCCGTTTGATGTATACAACTTTAAAGAAGAGTACGATGTGCGACTATATTATTTCCCCCTTTCTCCCCCATGTCACAGATCATTAGAATATTGCAGACTTCCCTCTGTCGCTTCACCGCTGCGTGACGAAATATATGAATGGGTCCCAAAATGGAGTAAAACCACATATGTGTGAATCTACAGAATCGTATATTCTCATTAGGCACGTAATGAGGATGAACAAAATGATAATTAGAATATAATTAGTTAAACGAACGATAATTTTTCGTAAGGAAATATCCTTCGACTGAATTATTCTACGTCCTTAATTTACAATCCTAATTTGCACTGCAGTTGTATACGCGTAGGTATAGCCGTATATACATACATATATATGGCAAATATGTCTACATGCGCGCCGGGGTTGATAAAATGAAATCGGGTCAAGTCTAAGAAGTTTCTGTCTGAAACGGCGATATACGTAGGGTATATACGTGTATTGACTCGCGTACACCTATAAGCCCATATCCCAGTATATCTCGGTGTATGCGAGAGTATATATAGATGCGTATACATCGAGTGAGGTCTCTCCGGCTCTCTTGAGCTTGGTCGATACGCCAAGGAGAGACTCTCTTCTCTCTTCTCTCTTCTCTCTTCTCTCTTCCCTCTTCTCTATTCGCTCTTCTCTCTCCTCTTTCCTCTTTCCTCGCTCATCGGTCTCCTCTTTCCTCTCCTTTTCGCTTCTCTTTTCGCGTCTTCTCTTCTCTCCTCTCCTCTCCTCTCTTCTCTTCTCTTCTCTTCTCTTCTCCTCTCCTCGTGGCTGGTCTCGGGGACGACGGGATCCCTCTCAGAACCCCTGCCAGCGGCCGACAATAGAGGGCAGTGGTTCTCATTTGATTAATAACCCACCCACAATGAGGGTTCACAGTGGCTCTCAGTTGATTAACGATTTCGTAGGCATCACAATGGCGACGGCTGCCGTGTGCGAGTTTCGGTTCCTCTCTGATGGGAGCCGACCGGTTCGATTGACGCTCTAGCAACTCATCTCGCGATCTCGCGATCTCGCGATCTATTCCAATCCTCTCGATCAACCAACAAATCAAACTCTAATTACAGTCTTCGCGTTAATAATTATTATATCCACACGCGTTTAATACCTTAACGTATATTTATTCATCACCATTCAGTACATCTTTCACGATTCAACCGGACCGTACCTACATCAATGTCGTTAGAATTTCTCCTGCTCGCAGATATACTCTCAAAACAGTCGCAATCAAATTAACTTTTTTTTCTTCTTCATTCAATCGATGAATTCTCCTAATATTAAACTTCGCTAATCACTTTTTGTCATTTGCACAATTCTCTTGATCTTTAAATCAATTCATGAAAACGTTTTTAATATACGTGAAACGGTACCAAAGTCGCGATTGTCCAGCTACGGAATTTATTAGATGCTTGAAGTATTTTTTTGATGTTTTTTTTTTTAGTCTCCTTACATTTGCTTCAATCAATTGGTCTATCGTTTTTCCGCTTACATTTGTTACAGTGAGCTGCACATGCCTGCGCCTATTTAGATAGCGCAATGTGCATTTAGCCGGATAGACAGACCGTCATTGTCCGGAGATAGCGACGGTATGGTTGTTACATAATATCTGGATTCTCGATAATTGCATACCTCTATGTCACAGTTGTTAATCGCGTGTCATGGGTCAAGAAATCACGCGAGTACCAAGATTATAATGTCGTGTTTTATTCCGTATTTCTTATCTACAACCGAGTAGGTGAGGAAAAATCGCGTTTCAGAGTGGAAAGAAAAATATGGATTAACATTAACACTCATTTAAAAAAATTCAAAACATCGAGCGTTACTCAAAACTAGGAAGACTATGAATATAGCAAATTTCGATTGAAAATAAAAAACAGGGTAGAATAAAAAAGAAATCACTACTTCTATCGTATCCCTTAATATTCTGCAACATAGAAAATATCGAATAAATTTCGAGCCACTATACCGACATTTTTTCACTTGTATATAAAATTATTTCACTTACCTGTTCGCTTAATATTAAATCTTAGCAGAATCTATCATGTTGCGCGGTCTCGTTCTTGGCGTACGTTGTTTGAAAACACACGTAGAAATCTCGGGTAGAGATTTTTGATAATCTCACACGGAAGCCCCTCCCTTGGACGTCCCAACATGGCGACAGCAGACGCATATCTCGTGTCGTGGGAACCTTTTTTTGCCAACTAGAGCACAACGCCCTGCCCTGCTTGCTCTGCCCTGTTCTGCCCTGCTTTGCCCTGGTCGTCCGCCTCGCCCAGGTAGACTCTCACGTGGCCCATTGCCGGTGATCGCGTTGTGAGAAAATTTGTTCCACCGAGCGCGAAAAAAGGATCGCTGGGAATTAATCTCGGTTCAGTCGTCTTCTATATTTTCAAATAGTTCGCTCCAAAGTTTATAGAGAGAGGGAGAGAAAAAAGAGAAAAAAAAATAATGTTTAAAAACCTGAGCACATGAGTTCAAAATTGGAAAAAAATAAATAAAATTATTGTGCGTGTAGAAGTATACCCGTTCGAAAATCTGTCCGTTTCTATTTGAGTTTCCGATATTTTAACCCCGTTTGGATGCATGGCCAGAACGGCAAAGTCGTGACTTACTTACTACGTAGAATATACATAGGTATGTATACCGGACACGTAGTGTTGGTACCAGAAACGTATGCAACAAGTCTTTTTCCTTCGTTGGCTCCGAATACTCGGTTAAGTAATTTCGACTTTTCGCGTCCGCGGTTCAACTGCATTTTTTTTTCTTCCTTCCTCCGTGTACACGTACGTCTATACATAGAATCCGGTATAGGTACACCCACACGATACTTATGGACACGTATTTTATTTTTTTTATTTTATTTTTTTTTTTGCTTATTTCATTTTACTCAGAGCGCAGGCACCACTTCGTATTGAAACTCGAGTTGCCCCAACTAAATAGAATACTTGACGCAATGATTGGTTACGATTTTCTACGGCTCGCTGTTCAAGTCACGGATGCTCGCCTCCTCGCCACACCATGAGACTGTATGTCGGGGTCGAAAGTACTTATCGCAATTTCCCGTTGCCTTGGTGGTCCCCAATTGCCTTTGGGTCATCCGCAAGATTACTGTGTCCATCGGACCACACGCACAAAATCTCTATTTTTTAATCAATTCTGAAATTTCATTTCCGTCGTCGTTTGGAAATTAGATCGATTATACTAGGTGTGTGTGTCGATCTAGACGCGAAAGTTTGGCCTCTGGGCAATCAGGTTAATTCGAAATCAATCAAGGAACCGAAAAGCAACAATAATAATGGATCATTGATAAATTGGCACAGGGCTGTCAAGACTGGGCCACAATGTTGGTGGGTATATAGGTACCTGGAGATGAAAAATCTGGGCATTTGTCAAAATCACCGGGCATTGTGTCCGTACCACGGGCGCGTGCCAAATCCATCAAATAGCTCGGAGAGACTCGAGTGTAGCAAGAGTGTCACTGAATATTAATGTCCCCCATGTCCCTGCACATTGGCTCGCACAAACGGGCCACCCCGTTCGATTGAGGGTTATTAATGTTTATTATTTATTCGCAGCTTGATTATTGATTTTGCAAACGATTCCGTTAAGCACATCCTTACTTACTTACCTATACATTTATATGGGCATATGCATATAGATGTACAGTGAGCTAGGAAATTATGACTTTTCCTGCTATTTCTATTTCCTTCTCATTATTTTGTCATTCTGTCGCGAGTATAAGAGTAAAGTAAGAAAGAAAAAATGGATTAAAAAAAAAAGAAAAGAAGAGAAAATTACTACTCGCATTCTAAGCAAGCTTTCGAGGGCGAAAGTCTCGGCTATGTGGAATACCAACACGTGTACAACCAAGTGCAGCACTACCGCGTCTGTTAACCCCCTTTGGGGCTTTTTAACTGACACCGTTGAGCAACCCTTAATCCGTGGTGGTCCTCGAGAACCCGCCATTAGCTGGGGTACCGAGCTGTAGCAGTGCGGCAGGGCTGCGTCATCTACTCCAGAGTTTCGAGTACTCATATATACCCGTACCCACACATAAGCCATACCGGACACATGGCGTGGTCCAGACTTCAGGCGAGTCCAATTATCGCCAAAGATCGTTCACCGGTTTCTGTTGCATCTGTTCACGACAAGTTTCAACGTTATACGTAATACGTACCTATATACGTAACGAATATATCGAAAATCCAGACATTGTTCGAGGGTAGAAAAGAAAAAAAGATTCTTAGAGTCTAAGGAAACCAGAAAACGTATCACTGTAACAAATTTCCTTGTCTGCATTGGAATATTTGGTATATTTCCATCAATTGCAGTTAGAGACTGACGGGGAATTGCTGTTTAGTTTTACTCGTGTTTGAAATAGCGACCTGCTGCAGGTCGAGTACTCGAAGAGACTCCACGCTCGACGTATGTAGAAGCGCAAACGTTTACCCACGCTAATCAGGCCGACATAATACCGTGCCTCGATATATACGCAGGCAGGCGCAAACAGCCTTTGGCGTTTGCTGCTTGGTTCATTCCCTTTCTACCCTTCCTCTCTTCCTCTTCCCGATTGAAGCTAGCCTAGTCCTGCAGGCCAGGGGTGCCGACAGGGTGCTTTGCCAATATTTTGTTAAGGTTATGTTTGACCTCGTTGATGTAGTGGCAAGATTAGATTTGAAGTTTATAGAGCGGAATTCCCGTGGGTCGATGGACTACCGTCGACTAATGGCAAAGGATCTCTAGGATTTGGTATGGGATTTATTGTTAGTTCAATGCTCGTCGTGCCTAGCGATCGTTCATGGATCTACAAATTTCAATTCAGCATAATTTCGGAGCATAACTTCGTAACACTCTTCGAAAAAACGATTCTTTATCCAACATTTACATGTCTCTCGGAATTATCCTAAACGTGGGCATGACTTTTTCACGAGCAATAATCTCCTGTATCTACGACATTTGGAATAATTGGAACTTCTGCTAATATCAAAATCAGAGGAAGAGAATTATCCTCTGTTTAATCTGATACAGCCCTACCTGTGTGCTAAATTGTTTGGTTCGTGCCTATAAAAGTTTCTCAAAAGTCTGAAGCTGATAGGATAAAAAGTTGCTCCTCTGGAACAGTTCTCAAAAACAAAAATCTTCCGGTATTTTTCTAAGATACGTAAAGAATCCGTTTATCAGATGAACGGACAACTCTTTGCTTCTGCAATAACGACTCGAGTGATCCGTTCCTTTCCTACAAAATGAAGAAGTTCACACGTTTTTCTGTCCCTTTTCAAATTTTGTCTATAGTTCTAGGATCAACTCATCAAAAAGTTGTCTGTTCGTATGATAGGAGGTTCGTAGGATAGGATTCTACTGAACAATTAATGAGAAACCAAGGTGTTCATACATCCTTTTGAGGAGCGTCCGAAGAGATTTATTCTTCTTGGTCAATCTACACGTTAGATCAAAATGATACACAGCGACAAACGGCCGCGACCACGTCGATGATTACAAGTATGGAACCAGCCCACTCAGCAAAGAACCGTTCGAAACTACGAATGCTGCACTTAGGAGTGGCACTCATTAAAAAACGGAGGTGTTATTCAAGTGATGGATGGAACTGGGCTTGGCAGCCAGTGCGTGGATACCAGTACGTGCAGTGTGGAGGTCGAGAATGTCCGAACAGCTTGACGGTCGGACGCGTACATCATCAATAATTCGTTGGTCCGAAAGGGCGCAAAAGGGCACCAGTTTACGCCCACGCGACGACTCAGGCCTCTCTAGAGTATTACCTTTAACACCTTCGCATTATGCTCTTTGTTGGCCAGCAAAAGAGCCAAGGTACCACCTCCGCCTGGCCGTTGCGAAGACCACGTTGCGTTTCGTCGCGTTCAGCCATCCTCGCAGGGGCATTGAACGATAGATAGAAAGAAAACGCAGGAGAGATGCTTCCTCCTTCTTTTATCGTCTATTTGTATCCGTCAGTTTGACCGACTCCGTACAGCAGTGGGAAGTGGCGGTGGCTGCGGCGTGCCTAATGATGCCTACACTGATTACAAACTAATGAGAACTAAACTCTTCTGGACATGTTTCAACGCCGTCAGCGGGATAACCGTGCGACTTGTCTCTGGTAGATCGGGTAGCTCACGAGGCGGAAACTGGTAACGACGACGAGAAATCGTTGCTATTAAGCCAGGAGCCGACTCGACTGATACGAAATATGACAGAAATGTCTGGTAGAACCTCTTTGGGATACAAGTTCGTCGATTCCGAGACGTTATGCTCGGATTTCCAATCTGATAATGCTTGATCCTAACTTTGTGACGGAACGTGATGTTCTGGACAAATACGACACCCACTTCGTCCGGCCCACGTATAAACGTGTGTCATTTAGTGTAGATGCGAGAGTCTGCACATGTGCATAAAGCACACAATGACATACATAGACAGAGGAAGATAGAGCTTCAAGGATGCGAGAAGAGAGAGAGAGATACGGGGCATATTACTGCGGTTGCATGTAACAGACACGCAATCAGCAATGAGTTATCGCGTCACCACGCCCAACCCCACTGTCAACCGTCTCGCGCTACCACCCGCATGGTACCACAGAGAACAACAATGCGAAAGCATCACACGCAGCTATCGGGCTGTCGATGAAGTGTGTTAATAGTCTGTACCCAACCATTGGTCTCTGAGTCTTTGCGGACTAGTTCGTTGATGCGCAGGATTCAGTGACGTACGTCACTTTCGCCCCTGATCAGGATCAGAATAGATACGGTATAGTTAGGAGATGGAATATCAATCGAGGGATGATATTTCGATAATTTAGTTTCAGGGCGAGTGACGATATCCTTCCAATTATTCAAACAAGTGTTAATGATCCTTTGTCGAGATATTTGACATCCGGTCGTTAGCGAGCCGATTTAAGAGCGGGAAACACCATCGCCGTTGGTTATAACGAGGACAATGTCTCGGACTCGACTTCTCTCTTGATAACGAGTTCCGAAATGACGTTAGTTCCTCGGTGACAACCTGCAGACCTCAAGAACCCTTGAGGGGTGCGTCGCGCGCAACTTGTCACTTGTTACTGGTACAAGTCGGCCCTCGTATTCGAGGAACACCTTTTACGTCATTATATACCAAAGGGGACAGAAAAGCGCGAGACACGTCCTCCGACTACCTATCACTTCGCCGAGGTCTTAATTCCATGAAATTCACTCACATATCGCGGGTAAATTATAATTAATATCTTATGGAATTAAACCTTGAATCCATTCGGAAAATTTTACTCCACAACGTATATCTCGTAACGCGTTATAGGTATATAGTGGGCAGAGCCTCAATACGCAAGCCATTATGCCCAGTGAATGGAGGATAAGCTACGTGCTCTACCTTCACGAATATACCTTGATATGTGTTAGACGGTAGTCAAGGTATACGTATACTGGTGCCAGACGAAGCTGTGTATTCAGCTCACCAACGTAGATGGGATTATCTTGCTCGGCGCTGTCCACAAATCAACGTTAATGTCTATAGGTACCTACCGTTTCTCCTTAGCACTGCTTGTATATGATTAATAATCAAGGGCTGCTCGCACCTTGCAAAATACTGTGAGATATGGCTATTGTGCTTAATATATATGTATCAGATTGGTCCAGAAAGATGTGGGTACATATTCGATCTTTGGTTGTTGAAAAACTGTTCAGAGTTTGAAACCTTCTTCATAGGATGCTCGTTCATTAGATCGCATCGTGTGGGGAAGGGATGTTTTTCGCCTGACCTTAATTACGTTGGAATTGTACGAAGAAAAGTGTTTTTGGGTCGGACTGTGACATATAAATGATAAAATAACTCTTGGTGTTCCTTTCAACTCGACAATCCCTGGGATCTCGAGGTTTGGTTGGGGCCTACGGGACTTGGGGGACCAACGGTGGACGACAATATCGAGCGAGTAATAAATTCGCAATTTCCTTATTACGGGTAATGCTCCGGTCGGGTATGGGCGCGCATAAATATCCTGGGTTCCGGTGATCCCGTGACTTCCGGTCAGCCGCAATGACTTACGCTCGGGGATTCCCCTCGCCCCGTGATAGTCGGCCACTAAGAGGGCGACGCTGGCGATAGAATTTGTCCGGTGGTTCCGCCCCCGGATGACCGCTGATAAATTTACTGGATTCCTCCTTCGGACTTTTCCAACATCGTCTTCTGCGCTACGAGGGAAAAGCACACGATCCCCCCGGAGGAGAAACTTGCAAAGTATAAAAAGTGCAGAGATTCTTCTTTTTTTTTTCTATGCTTTTGCTTTTGCTTTTGCTTTTTTCCTCACTTTTTCACTTTTTGCCTCACGCTATTCGACTTTTTTTTTCCCCATTGCTTCTCGGCAAACTTTTCCATCTGAAAGATTGCGCTGGTTTCCGTGCTCGTATGCTTCGTTTCGCTGAGATTGTGCGGCTCGCTCAATAAAGTAGATAACACGGATTAAACAGTATCGGACTACGACGCGAACCCAACTCAGGATTCACGCCGTTAACATTTTTTCCCTTATATCTCGGAGAAAAGTTTACGATATTCTCACCTCGCTCCAAGAATACCTATGAATCCTAATATAACTTTTCTGAATCAGTAGTGTATGCAATGCCGAAATTTGAATATAATGGCGAGTGGAGAGGTACGTCAGATTCGCGCAACCAAATGACTCACTGCAGTTGGATTCAAACTGGTGAATAAGTCCTCTGACAATTTTGGGATCTCGTGATCAGACAGTCGTGAGTTGAAATTTAATTTTTTTTTTATCTTGTGATGGAAATCTGTTTCCCTTGAGTCACTGCGGTGTCTAAAATATAGACAAGAGTGTATTTTTATTGTGATATATTTATCGAAGTTCGAGTATCCCCTGTGCTGTATGAAATATGAAATGACTGAATTCTCATTGCGGCAAATAAACCTGATAATCGTTCGTAGCCGCTTAATTACTCGCGTTCTCGATAACAAATACGGAGATTCGACGGAGCGACAATCACAGTTGAAGAAAAGGAAACGTGACAAATGCCCCTTCAGAAGAGGCGGGATTTCCTCTTGCTCGTCGCCCAGCGAAATAATTTTCGCAAAATCTCAGATCTCCCCTATCTATCTCGTGCGAAAAAGAGAGGAAAGAGAAAAAATAAAGAAAGAAAAAAAATGGGTGTCACGCTCCAATAAAACAAGCAATATCGTGGTGTCCCGGGGCCAAAGAGGGCCAAAGAGGACTTGTGCCCGGGTCTCGCCCGGGTCTCTGGGCTATATTGCTCCTGGATCATCGCGTCTGCATCGCATTACCGGGGATCATATCACCCTTTTTCCCCGCACCCCAATATATACACACACACGCACACATTCACCTCGAAGAATACGCCTCAGTCTTCTTATCCGCTTTCCGTCTGCAGCGTGTCGTTTATTAAGGTATAAATTCTCTATGGAAGGTATATACATACATATATATATATATATAGATGCCCGTTGAATTTTTCGGGCCAAACTTTCATTGGGTATGAACTTCGGTACTACTATCAGGCGTATATACGATACAACTGGTGCATTTATTCTGTACGTAAGATATATTATAGTATAATTGCAATGTCGGTGTGGACGGTTTCGTTACACTCAGTGATCAATGTGGCATCGGAGTGTCTAACGCGTAGCAGCTGAACCTCGTGTATATAGGTAAGCCTCGCGAGGATAATCGAGGAAAGCTGTGGCCCCGATAAGGGCCCGATCACGCGTGTAATACGGAGATTATTAATCGCGGAATAATTTCGGCCCTTCCCGTCATCCCAGCCAAGTTATTGGCTTCACAGATTTGAGCTAATATGTCTTCCGATAGTTCATAAGCGGGACGAGCATGCCCATGGAGGCGTAAGCGCGTGAGATTTGATGATCAAAGTGTGAGGTGTAACCCAGGTTTTCTACGGATCCTTCCATCCTATATTGTATGCGTTGATTGATTTTTTTCTTCCTTTAATTCGCACGGATTAGAATCCCCTTGATCTCCTGTCAATGTCTAATTGTCATCGTCGAGTTACCTCTCCTCATTTAGCCCAAGTTGTACGGGTCACTGAATGGATTAGTGTATAAGAAGTTAAACTTGACCCTCGCGTTTCCTTGGTTCGTATTTCAAACCCGCGGGAGAGATCAAGAGACTGCGAAAGGAGGCTGGGCGACAGGCAAAGTTGGGCAAGTTAAGAGCGGGTTATGTTTAATGGAGGCCCCCAGCCTCCTCCGACGATCTGGTAACGGTGGTGTTGGTGATGGTAGTGGTAGCCACGGTGTGGAGAGGATGCGGAGGGGTTGGGTCCTGGACACGTCATTTATCTTTCACCCTTCCACCTCAGCGTCCCTCCGGGTCTCTCCGCACCTCCCGAAACTTCACGTGGCGCCATCTTGAGCGACTCCCATTCCTCCTCCACTCACCGCCTCGAGGCTCAACACATCCATATCCACATCCACGGGAAGAAGGCCCTCCTACGTCTCCTCTACCTCCTTATATTCCACCTCCATCTTAGTTGCGTGCTTGGAATAGTTAGCAATTATTCTACGCCAGTTCGAATCCCTCGGCAAGGAAGGCTATGAGTAGGGTGAACGTGGAACGGCACCAGCACCAGCACCAGCACCAGCAACGGCAGAAAACACTCAATGAATATTCATCAATGGCAGTCGATGTTTGTTGTCCCGTTTTTTTTTCATTCAATTGGTATATGATGATAGGGCTTTCATACAGACCGGCATAAATACCAAACTTATGACTCGCGTTTATAGTACCTCTTTGAATTTCCCTTAGCAGATCTCACAGATATATGTATATATATGTATCAACTTCACCGTTCCATTTAACCATCGAAATATACCTTGTTTCCGGAAGGGGGCTGTGAAGAGGATCGATAATTACTCTGCGGGTATCGTGCATTTCATGGTAGTCACCTTATTCAACTTTAGCTTCACCGTACCTCAAACGCACACACGTTTCCACGCGGGCAATCGTACAATACATTAAGCGAGTAGCTACTGCAGAGTCCCAGCTCGGCTATTCACGACACAATCGACGGATCGAGGAGCGACATAGCTATGTACCGAACCGTGCCCTGGGGGATAACTGCATACTCGTCTCGCCCCTTGACCTCAGCGATACTAGTTTCACAGCTCTCGTTTTGACGGGCGTGTTCACGAGGATATAGAGTGGACCTTCTTTGTTCGGGAACCTCGCGTCTGCCTCATACGTGCGGTTAAAAACGATTGAAATTGACCATAAGAAATGAGTTTACCATCCAAACTGATATATTCTGTAAAAGACAGTCTCTTCTGTACATGGTAGATACTCATTTTTCATTCTTCCCTTCATTTTTCTCATCTCGAACAAAGTAGACTGGAATTAAGATGTTCACGAGAGGATGTCTCTCTTGGCTTTCTATTAGACAACATATGCGCAGTTGGTAATGACTGTTTCATTACCCAGGAACGTTAGCTCGCCGGTTTTCATCAGCTGAAACCGATGATGTGCTGCAATCTCTCTGTGGGAGCTAGTCACCTGGACATGGAAATAACACAGCCTCACTTAAGCTCACGATCATCTCTTCGGTATCATTTTTTAGCTCAATGAAATTGCACAATTTTGTTGTAACTAATGGTTCTCACAATACCTGTGCCTACATCGGTAGCTTCGCGTATAAGTATGAACAGTCGACTTGCCAAGGGGTGCAATGTCGCTAGCCGCACCGACGACAATGGGCTACCGGAAGGCAGGGTGAGCTTTAATTTCCCCTCTCAGTTCCTGGCAATTATCGCGTCGTGAGCTTCGATAGCCATCTCTATCTCCGACCACAATGCCCTCCGTATTACGTCAACCTGCAGCTCTTTGCCTACCCAGAGTCCCAGCTGCAACTTTGTGGCAAGTGGCTGTATATACGTTTGATAATTAAATGTACTCGAGTTCGTAAAAACCCAGTTGGTGAAGATTTTTCTTTATTCTTGATACGAGTGTATGGACTCTTTTTATGAAACAGAGATAACAAGACAATTTTTGCAAGTTATCGTACAGAGTCGTGACATGAGAATAAAGAAATCCAAGATCTTTTGCAAGTGTATAGTACAACGTATGAGCGTGTGTGCAGACGGGAATGAAAACAATTTCAGTGGCCTGCAACAATTTTGTCGTTCGTTATAACTCCGAACGCAAACAAGCCCATTGAAAGTGGTCTCCGAGGGTAGGGAAACGGCGAACAGTTCGCCGTGTCATTATCTCAAGCGACATAGAACACTCGACACTGGTTGGAAGCAATATATCGAAAGATCTTGGGAGAATCTACTTCGGTATCTGAAATCTGTTCAAAGGTACCCCCCGCTTCGCCATCCCCTTCTTCCTCACCCTACTTCTCTCTCTCGATCTCTTCGTACTCACTGGGAGAGAAAGAGAGAAAGAGAGAGATAGATAGACAGAGAGGGAGAGAGTAGAGTTGGGCAGACATTGTAGGCGTGGGCCAATTATTTCGCTTTACAGGGAACAGCCTTCGCTGTACTGCCTCCCGACGTCTCATTCAGCCAAAGTCTAATTAAAGTCTAGCAGCAAGTTAAATTAAAACACGATAATGTTGCCAAGTCGAAGTCAGTTCTCTCCACCCCACTGTACCGAGCTTTGCCCGAGAGACTTAGACTTCTCAGCATCCATCCACTCCACTTCTATCTTTATACATATACTACTCTTCCGTTTGCACTTCCTCTTCGTTAGTTTCATCCGCCTCGAAGAAACGCGTGTGCCGTATAACTTTACGTAGTCTTCTCGTATCCTAATACGAAATACATACACCGTTATTATTTACCGGTTCATGGAGGAACTGGAATTGCAGACAAGCGGCGAGACGCGATTCTCTAACGTTGAACTAGCTGATCAAGTATTTCGTCGTTTGATGAATAGGTACCTCGAAGTTCGTCACTTGGCACCATGAAGGTACATAATATACGTTCCAATATTTCGCTGTAATTAGAAGTTACGAAAGTTACGAAAGTTTCGATAAAAATTTTCCTCAAAGTTCAAGTCACACTTCCAAGGTATAAAAATGAAGTTAACGATTAGAACGATTGTCTTGTAGTTTAGTTCGTGGTTCCTTGACCGAAAAATGAAGGTCTTTTTTTTATCAGTGTTAGAGCCAATGATTTTGGTTGCCAAATTTCTTAGTCACCAAGTCAAAATCTAATGATTTTAAGTTTGAGAACCGCTATTTCAAATCGAGAGCACTTACTCGCCCCATAACCTCCGTTCTCTTTCGCTCCTGTCTTCTGCCTCCTCTGCCCCTCTGCAAACGCCCGTCGTTCTCTATCTTCATAAATATGAGAGAAGTAGACTGTACTTATAAACCTGCCGGGAACTGTGAATCCAGGGACTTTAAAACAAATATATCGTGCTTAAATCCAAGCCAGGACTGCAAGCACAGAGGGGATCCCGGGGCTTGCAGAAATTCAGACCTCGGGTCTTTCGCGAGTTTAGGGCAGATGACTTCGGGAGAGGGAAACCTGCCTCGGCAACAAATCGGTGCTACTTTGCTTTACATATTTTTTCTCTCGGATTGCCAAGGAATCATCCCCTATTTTGTAGAGGCCAAGTTAAAGGCCGAAAATAAAAATTTGCGTGCAAATATATAGGGAAAACGTTCTAGAAATGCTCGCTTAGGTTTTCGTGGATGAAAAGGGACGAATTCAAAATGTATAGATTTGAGATTGAACTATTTATTTTTAACGAAGTAGACACTTATTTCCTTCATTTTTTTTTGTGTGGTTGTTCTTCAGCGTTTATTCATTTCGTAACGTGGCGACGTGTAAAATAAGAGAAACCGCAATATTTCCCATTTCTCGTCGGAGAAAAACAAATTACTTGAGAATTACTCGTCTGGGATTGACGTTTGATTGCGCGACTGCATCCCCGACTCAGCACCCCAGCTCCAGCTCCAGTCACTCTTTCCTCTTTACTCCCACCGTTCTTTCACTCACAGTCAGGTATTTCTCCGTTTATTTCGCTTTTCGTATTATCGCCTTTCTCGCCCTGTCGAGCATTCAATTCAGTAAGAATCATTCGTTTACCTAATTGCTACTTATTAACCTTTCCTTGTTTTACGAGTGCGAAACCCTCTCCAGAAACTTTGCCTCAATGAATTCTTGTATAACGATATCACGGGGCTAACTCCTCGCACCGGTGATATTCTATAATATAACAATAATATCAGATCACAAGACTTTTCAGGTCTACGAAAAATGATCAGTCATCCCTCGAAATTCCCTCATTTTTCGTTAGTCCCATTTTTTCCTTTCTACGCGTATATTCATTCGTCGGTTTCTCGGTCTCTCGCTCATGATATTCGAATGGGTCCTCGTCTTTTTAATCACCAGCTTTCGGCGTGGCTTTCTTAACAGTTTATACTCCGGTACCGATTATATACAGGGACCAGCCTTAATTTTCGCAACTCTTTACCGGATTTCGCGGTAGAATAATTTTGCAAATTTTTTTTACCGGTGTTAAGGAGTGCCTCATTCCCTACACTTTCGAGAATCGCATGAATAAATTCGTACGGTTAGTAGGTTCGATTTCCGGCAGCGAAGTGACGCTAAGCCGGAACTTTTCCCGTTGCTCGCGTATATACGTCATGAATTTACTTGCGAGTTCCTCTGGATGGTTGTGGCTCCGAAAGGCAGTACAACGGGGTGCGAGAGGGTGAGGAGGGAAATGAAAGGGGAGAGAAGGGTTAAGGATGCGTATCATAACAGTTGATTAATGTACTCTGTCCCTCGCCGCCCTCGCCGCCCCCGCTACTCCCCCTCATCCCTTAAGAAAGGGTAGCTTGGACACGCGTGTCATTTGTCAACTACCTCCGTATCCCAAACCCCTCGCGCTACCGCCAATGTCCTAATGACCATGAATTTGTAACGAGACGGTATCACATTCGATCCTACTTCACGCGATTTCACTCAAAAGAACACCGCCGCTAAGACAACGTGGCAATTACCCATTGTACTAGTTGATGGCTTGAACTATATACCAGAAATCATCCCAGAGACGGATTACACACACGAATCAAAATTCACGGTTATTTAGGCAAAAACTGATGAAGGGTGTACAAAATTCTATCAACACATGTCGAATGAAGCATATTTTACGCCAATTCCATGTTTGATGCGTTACGAACATTCGGACAACTTTTCTTCTTGCCGCGAAATCCTCACATATGCAAGTGATTACTCTACGTTAGCGGGTTATAGCGTAGCCAAGAGCTCGAGCCACGTCGGAATAAAAAAGGAAAAAAAAAAATTTGAGAGAGAGAGAGAGAAGGGTAAAACGAAGCGGTTAGAAGCACGGAGTGAAAGGAGAGAGTGAGACCCGAGCATACGTGAGGTGGATTACGGATAATTCAGGCAATCAGCGTAATGTTGCGGCATCGAGGGTCCTCAAGCTCGCACGGTATAGTGCCTGCGACCGCGTCCAGGACCTTGTAGGCTGGTCTGCGGGCTGTGGAACTCCAGAGTTGCGGAGTAGCGGAGTATACCAGCGGGGGACAATGCATCGAGCACTCTTCAAATGTACCAACGATGCACAGACTTCCTGCGATCCGGTATATATGCATAGATATACTAGTAGGTGGATTTTTTACTCTTTCTCTTCATGATCTCCGCGTCTCTCCACAAGCCTCTACTTGCCGCCGTTCCTGCACAACCAACCGCATCGACGATGACTTTTATTTTTTTGAAAAAGAGATTTTTTTTCAAATGAAAAAAATTTGTTTTCCGACGGTTTCCTCTTACCCTTTTCATATCTTTCTTCATTTACCTCGCTCTCTCGCTCGCGGTAGTAGGTAGGTGTAATCTGATCTTGCCGGGTATCTCGTCGCGCTGACCGCTACTCCGTACGCTGATAATATATGATTCTGTAAGTACTTTGGTCCGCTAGGAGTCGCAGTCCCCTTTCAGGCACAATCCGAGTGCTCCTAATCCCGGAGGATCCGCTTTCCGAACGCAGCCGGGCAGGCAGGCAGCGTTCTCTTTCATTTTCTTTTCATTTTATTTCATTTCTCTTCATCTTTGCTCATTCTTCACCACACTCGGCTCGTCGCCGAAGGGTATAAGGCACGGGGCTTTCCCGGCGAACTAAGAAAGAATTATTCGATTGGACGGCCCAAGACTTGATCGCCATATTAGAAGACTTGTGTGTTTCAACCAATATACGGTCCGTACTGAGGGAAGTTTTGAAAAAGAAACGGGAATTGAACCTAAAATAAAAAGTGTTACTTGATATCTGTAATTTCTTACATTCGCCGGCGACGAGAATATATAGCGGGCGATTTTGGCCCGTGGAGATTTCCCTCGACGGAAGGAAGTATAAAAAGAAAAAAAAAAGTGAGAGAGAGAACCGAGATAAAAAAAAAGGAGGAAGAAAAAGAAAAAGCCACCTTATTTTTCGTCGCTAATTTCCCCGGCCAAGATTGAGAAAAACAACTGGCCCCTGCTGATAGCGGAGCGTCGACGAGGGTTCGCGAAGGCCGAGATAGGTAGGCGGGAGAACTAGAGGGTGGCTTCCGCGCCAGAGGTTGGGAGGAAGAGAGCTGCGCCAGGTCCTTCCTGGCGACTTAAAACCCCGCTGGCTCCGAGTGCGACGCTGCGAGGGGAGAGGGATGCTTTGAAAAGACTCAAAATTACTTTCTGGATAAGCTGGATTAGGTTCGCTCCCGTGCTGCGTTCCAGATTAGACCAGTGACACTCTCGACACCTAGGTCGACGAGATCCGAGTTTCCGTTTTTCGCGTAAACCAGAGCCGAGGTGCAAAGCCCTCGCTACGAAGAGAGGTTCCCTTTGTTTCCATCAATCGTGCCGAGGTATCCGCCTGTAATTTTCTTTCATTTGATACTATTTCCTCCGCGAAAGCGTCTACTTTTATCAGACGAAGAGGAAGACGGAGAAGGAGAAGGAGAAGAATGCAATCGAATTTATAATACTATCAGTATTAGTTTCAATTTTAATTCCTTCTATACCGCAATGCCTCGAGTTTCCGCGACTCGAGCAGGTATGTAACTATCCTGAAATAAGTTGAAATCGTAGTTGGCGAGTAGGCAGGAGTATACGGTGCACAGACAAAGAAAGGGTAAAGGCACCCTGCAGTTCTGACGTTGGTACAATTCTGCCAGAGCCAACTTTTGAAATATTGTTCGAAAGTTGGTAATAGCACGAAGTTGGCTGGTAAACTTTTCGCCATCCTTACATATACAGTTACTAATATTAACTGGCCTAACGTTTGGCTAGGGCGAAGTTACCACACCGGGAAATTCTCCATCTACATTCAGTGTAGTTCTAAGTATTAATCAAATCTGATTTCAGTTTTTATTCATACGGTATTGAAATCTTCCATTCATCAAATCAAATCCACATTCGTCACAACAAGATGTAAACGTATGAACCTCCTGTTGTCACAATTACAATCAATTATTCATCCCAACGAAGAACCGCACACATGTCATACGTGACGAAGTCGATAATCCATCAGAATTTCTTAGTCTTTTGAAGCTGCGGTATTTGCGTGGACTCTTAGCTTATTTTCAAGCAGCTTTTCGCACTCTTAAACTCATCTCTAAACAGACCATCCTTCGGTGTTCTCACTTCGGCGTTGGTATAATACGTTCTGAGCGTATATAGCATGTGGTACAGTAGCTTACCAAGTACCTTTCTACCTACCAGGAGTAGATCGGCACATTTGTAGGCAGAGCGCGAAGTCAACTTTAAGAGGGTTCCTTTTGTCGAGGCGTTCGCTGCCCTTTAAAACCGCCTCCATCTCGCCGTCAGTCCCACCCGTACGCCCGCTAGCTACTCCGCATACTCGCGGGGGTGAAACCAAGGAGACCAGATTAGAAGGGGCTAAAGGAGGCGGCACAGCTTCCACGAGACTTCGGGGGTATGGAGAACCGGAGCTCGAGATTTTTGCGAGAGACCGATTCCCGGTTTGTCGTGTCTGATCACAAACTCGAAAATTTTTAAATAAACATGGATCATCAGCTCTGGGAGCTGGAAAATTATCGGTACTATATATACTGCAGAAATCGCGTTACAGGGGGAACAGATACGATTTATTTTGCCTGAAAATTCCCTCCTGTGAAACCCTCGGTAAACAATACGTTTGTCCGCCGCGACTGTCGTACTCCACGTATTTCATTATCTTGTTTTTTTTTTTTTTCTCTCTCTGTCTCTCTTGCTACCCCTCTACGTTTTTGACAGCATTTTGCGTAATTGAGCATCGCCGATCATAAATCGCGGTTGAATTATGCTCCCTGTAAAACGCGTATAGGTGGAGAACCGAAACCCGAAAACCGCTGGATCATTCGGTCGTCGAACTGATACTGCCCGCTTTATTTACATCGTTTAACAAATTTTACTGCCATGTTCCCCTGACCATGTCACCTATCACCAATTGGCACATCGGTATCTAGGTACACACCTATCCACTACCACACGCATACCGTCGAATTGGTTATACAGTCGCAAAACGCCAAGGGGAAACTGACTTTGTGACGAATTTATGATTCCATCGAATTTATCGTCAAATAGTTTAGCCGCCCCGTATCAATTCGTTCATTCATTTTTTTCAACCGCAAACTTTTTATCAATTCTTTCCAATCTCCGTTTGATAGATGAACCTGATAATCGCCCATACCATCGCGTACCTATAAATTAGTCGAATAATTACTATGGTTCATAATTCGCTATGGTATTCGCGGTTGTACTCCTGCGAAAAAAAGCTTTCAACGAAAGGCGAATACTTCTGACCATCGAGACCGTAAAGTTTCAGTATAGGGATATTAATCGGTCATCAGTTTTTGCTCGAGGTCATTAATAGACGCAGCCTTTCGTAGGTAAACGAAGTAAAGGCAACTCGCGCATCTAGTAAAACAGAGAGGGAAAAAGAGGGAGAGACGGTCGCGTCCGCGGCAGCGTTGGCCAGTGCGTATCGATCTGGCTGTGTTGCGTGCCTGGCGTAGGATGGGGACGTGAAACGGACCAATCAGACTCTTACGCACACTGTTACGTTACGCACGAACATTGGTACCTGCCTGATTACGAGGGCTGATAACTGCCCGTTCACTACGGTAGCCATATTGAAACAATGAAATGGCGTCCAGCAGCGTCAGGTACATCGCCAAAACATTCTCTCGTATGCAGTCCGCCGAAAGTCGCTCTTCGATATTTCGGACAAATGGCAAGGGACAACGATCGCTAGGTAAGCTTTTCGTCATCGGTTAAGTTCGTGATGTAATTCTGCGGCTGGCTTCGCCCGAAGAAAGACACCCTCAACTTTTAACGGCTAGATTATAATAGACGCGACTATCTAATCCGTTTATCGCGGCAAAGATGTCATCTGGGTTCTTTAAGTAGAGCACAATGCGCGTTGGTATAATGCAGTGAAAATGAAACTGGCGAACAATCGAGGAGAGCTAATAAGTACAATAAATATCTATATACGTATGTCCGAGGTATTGCCAGAGTGTAATTCGTTTTATCCCGAGATCCCCTGTTTCTATAAGATTCGTAGGAAGCGATGACAATGGTTGGATGGTGGGGTGGTGGACGTACCACTGCCGGGCAATGCATGGTCTGACTTTTTGTTTCCGGAAAAACGGCGGGCATGGACAGTCTTCCCGCATTACCAATTCCACCGTATTGTCTTGGCCCCTTCGATAGTCGACGACGGTATTAGCGGCTATTATGTAACTGCGCTTGAATACAAGATATGCCGTTTCGAATAGATATTGTAATTAATCGCTGTGTGGTATGGGGTAGGTATGGCGTAAGTCTCTATGTCCAGGGGGTGACCAGGGTCAGTCCTCACCAGCAGGGACCTCTCGTGAGAATATATTTATTCTCTAGTTATACTGTGGTTAACGGGAAATCACTGGACCATATCTGGTCTCCACGCATCTAGGCTTTACGGAAATTGCCTTAAACGTTATACACAACGATGTCCAAAAGTCGAACGAACTTAAATTTCTTCGTATGTTCTGTATTCGCTACTCAGATACACCATAGGTGATTGATGCGGTTTTGTGACGCGAGATTCTCCGCACATCCATTTTACGAAGATCCGAATCAATCGAAAAATTTCGAAACCGAAAAACTTCAGGCTTTTAGCTCGATGAATATCGATGATCCGGAAAATCTCCGGGCTTCTTGATTCCAATAACTCCAAATTTATTCGGATACGCGGTTCGAAGGTTGTTCATTTTTGTATCCAGGCTTCCCAAATGAAAATTGTACATATTTCACTATTCTATGTGATCTCGTAAGAATTCCTATTGATCTGTCGGAAGATTGCAATCGAAGCAAAACGAAAATTTATAAAATCGCTACTCGTAAATCCTTGATGCTGAGATCAGGGTACGCGGATTATATCGGAACTGTTCATCTTGTAGATTATACCTATATCCGTAAATTTCGTTCATCGATTCCCGACGTGACGTCAATGAATGATAAATAACAACACCTGGGTTCTCCGCTGCGGAGCAAGCCTCTCTCGAAGCGTCCTCTGATATTTTTCATCTCCTCGTTGGTATATAATATATATATTATATAGTACCTAACCAACAGGCGAAAGAAAAAAGAAAAAAGAAACTAAAATAAAAAAAATGCGACGAAAAAAAAAGTGGAGTATGGGAGGACCCGGCCCTCCTCCGCGACGCGTATAACTGGATAAGCTGGCGGTTTGTCCTTCGCAGAGGTTTTCACTTACTTTTTACTCCGAGCTCGTTTCAGCCTCCGGGTGGAAGGATGATGTATGCGTACCAGGGTGATTTATTCACGTATAGGAGGTTCTCCCGTGGTTTTTGCGTACCCGCGCGTCACTGGGGAGTGCAAAACGACGACACCCCACCAGCCAGAAGAGTTCGCTATGCCAGAGTTATGTTTTCGGACCGCAAAAGATAGGAGCGAGATCAAAAGTCTTATCCATCGTTATAAAAAGGCACTATCACCTTTTCCTAAGATTAGTGTATACCCATCGAGCACCCATATCGATACATATACATTAGGTCCATATGTATATATAAAAATATTATTATTACATACACACATACTAGTACGATACGTACTATGTAAGAGCCTTTCGCGAGAAGAAGGTTCTTTCGAACGTGATAACGGTGCCGTGCGATTATCCGTGGTTTTTCTTTTTTTACGGAGAGACATCCCCGCGAATTCTCCGCCCTAATACACGTATACGTTGGGGGTTTTTACGATCGCAAGTTTCGTACGTGCGATCACACGTGTCTACGAACCTCGAGGACGCATGAATTTCGGGGGATGTTCATCCCGGATCGGCGCCGTATCCTGAATGTTCTCGACCATTAACAATATATATTTACCGGAGCGCTCGTCAGGAGGGGAAATCTCAACTCTTACGAGGGATGAACCAAGAGGGAAACGAGAAGAGAGAAGGAACCGCGGGTCTTGGCTACGAAGCGATGCATGTGATTTTTGAAGGGACCAAAAAAAAAAAAAATTTCAGACTTTGCTACCCGAAAATCTCAGGTTTACAGCGTCGGTCGTTATCGCACGCTGTCTTGAGTTATACTTGAAAGAACAATTTCATCCTGCCACGTCAATCAGGTGCACGCATGTCTCGTTTGACATGTTGGTTAACGATCGACAAACTAAACTTCGAAAATATTATTAAATTTACTTTCTCGAAAAAATATGTATATACGGCTCTTTCGAAACTTTTTTACATCCTTTTACACCTCAACGGTATAAACTTTGTACGGTAAAGTGGTGCGAAAATTGGTCTGGTATTCAAGATAGCTTAGCCGTGACTTACAGGCGGAACATTTTTTAAATCAGATTTCGTGTGATTTGGATTCTGGGCTGCAGTGCGCGAGATTTGACGCGGGTTTGGAGTGCGTAATTACCATGAGAATAATGGACATTGCTTTCTTAATCAAACTTTTAACCAGGTTTTTCACCGCGAGGAAAACTCACCTTTGAGATTTTTAATGCGAAATGCTAATAAACTAATTTTATTTCCCTCGCTAGGTCGATCCGGTACGTATAGGTCACAGCAATGGGACCAAGTCCGCTTTCTATGGTCTTATTCCCTGTACGAAGATCGAAAGACGGGACTGGTTCCATGATATTAATATTGATCGAAAACGTAGTTCATTTTCATGCACAGGTTTAAGTTGTACCTATACCTACCTTAGGAATCGACTCTTGCTGGCCAAGTCCCCAGCCAACGCGTTTCAGCAAACTTTCAAACCCAAGGCAAGTCAATTAACTATACTTGAGGTGAAGTTTGCTGTTGAAACGTTTGACGTGTGGTAGAAAACGAAAAACGTCGCAAAGTCTCAGTCGACGAATACCTACCCCCGTCGAATACAGAAAAACATAAATTCACCAACGATATGACGGACGATAGGTGCAACTTCGACGGGGATTCAGGCGCTCGTAAAAGAACAATAACCTGAAATACACGGGAATATATCCAAACGCTCGCACACTCTCGGTGAGTGCAAATGAGAAATATATTTATTAGCAAAGCTCATTCCCTGGCCCCATACAGAGGTCGTTAATTCCACGTATGAATAATATACTGAACGCTAAGCGCGAACCGCAGTGGACGCACGCCCTCCCTCTCTTTATCGTCATCCCCTTTCTACCATCTCGTTCTCTTTTTCTCCTTTTCTCTTTCACTCTCTCCCGTTCATTCTCTACGGTGCTACGGTATAATTCGATTGTCATTCGATTCTCCACGGTTCGTCTGTCCGGTTGTGACAATCGCCCCGCGGCGGTTTCAACTCTGCAACCCTTTGCCACGGGGTTTCCTACTCGGCGGAATCCGATTTTGACCATCCGCAATACACACGCATCGCTAGACGAAAGCACAGCGTAATCATTCCACAATAGAACTTTTTAAAAATCCCAATCTTTATATCAACCGACACGGTATCCCGGCATGGCTCAATGCCTCTGTTCACGAAATCGTCGGACCGTGACCGCGACTCACGATGTTCATCCAGTATTTTAATTCAGAGACTCTTCCGCGACTTTGAAGATTCGCTTTACCTCGCTGAATAGGTACTTTACTTCACTCGCCGAGTTTATTGAAAAGAAAACCGAAATCTACATTGGAAATCCTGAGACTATCGAAGTTCGTCAAAATCTTTCTCTGATCCAAAAGTTTGGAGAAGATATACGGATAGAGTTATGGTGCGTTAGAATCCGTACAATAAAAAAAATCAATCAACGAATGTTGAACTCAAAGAATCGCCGAATAAGTATTCGAAGCATTTCATCGAACATAAGGCACAAAATGATCAACTAAAATTTAGAATTCAGCAGCCCAATTTTTGGTGGACTAAATAGTTCTGGAAAGTCCCGGTGCACAGATGTACTTATACCTTTGCTGGGGGATTCGAAATGCCCGAGGTTCGAGCTTGCGATTGCGATTGCGATTGCAAAGGTGTGTAGCTTGGTCATAGAGCCCGAGGCACCGTGCCTGTAATGATTAAGCTATTGTGACAGCAATAATTGTCCGCGACGTTCCCCGGACGTAGAGCCAAATGTCCTACAGCAGGTTGCAGAGTATACGGTATAATTATATGTTCAACTCGGGCGTGTAATATGATTTGATGATGCGCATCGGTGCACCAGGGTTTATATCTTTGATTCCTTTCATTTTTTTTTTCAAATTTTTTCTTTATCAATTTTTTCGCACAAAACGAAGTGTAAGTATAGGTACGCGAGGTGACGTGGTTATTATTGGCTCGTGTAATTGGTATGAAAAATGAAAACAACGTCATTGGGGTATTAATCACCTTCGAAGAGAATTTTGTTCGAGATATGGGTGACACATCCAGGCGACGCGACGTGGCTCCGTCGGAATACCATTATCAGATAATGGCGGCAATTAACTGGTGTGTCGTACATAAATCTTCGCGTGAAAGGACAGGATGCCATATTTAAATAAATAAATAGTCGCATTGTGAACCGGGGACGGCGTCATCGGGTCGGGGCCATCTTGCGGTGCTCGCCGCACCGAAATATGCTAATCAGTCTAAAACGCAGACGAGACACGGAGCCGCGTGAAAGACGCGTCCGAGGTGAGGACTGGCTGCCTAAATACCCGTAATGTATGCGACGTCGTCGGCCACGGCTGACAACCTTCAAAGCGGCGCTTAACGAGGACAAATTTCTCGAAAACACGCGAAGCCGCGATATACCTACGTGACTTGATGCCAGGAGAAAAACGCCTAAAAAACGCCTCAATGCTGCAGTCCTCTTCAGAAGTCGCGAGAGAAGAGGTTCTTCCGCCCATTTCGTTTCGCTCTCCGACCCGATATCCGCCCGCAAATTCTCTTCCAGTTTTAGAAATTGTTTTTTTTTTTTCAGTTTTTCTCTGCCTCTTCCTTATTCACCCTCACTCTTTTCATTTTTGTTTTTTTTTTTTTCTTTTTTTCTCGGGGTTCTATTTTGATCGGCGTCCGCCGACGACCACACGTGACGCGTGGCTGCACATCCTATAGGCGTCGCCCGACGCATCCCCGTCGTCGTCGTCGTCTCGCTGGGGATGTGCAATGTATCGAAAGATATTCATGGGGCTCGGCCGTTGTCCCCCCGCGTCGCGAATGCCTTATTGATTGCGCTTACCCCCCGCTCAGCCCCGGCGATTCCCCGTGAAACCCTGGGGGAACCCCCAGGAACCACCGTGAACCCCTTCCAACGATAGGAACGGGAAAGTCAGCCCGGAAGTGGGGAATATGGATTTTGGATCGCCGGGCATCACTGGGCCGTCGAGCAGGAGAATGGCTATACAGAGGGCTGTGCCTACCCCACGGCCTCAAAACTAGATTTGCCTTTTTCATTTATCAGGATTCCCTGGCTTGACCCTTGCCGGACGCTCGATTACCATTAAGATTCTACTCGCGAGCCCCGGATGTAACGGATCGGGAGGCAATGATCCTCGTTTCTGACATATGGAAGGAAGAACTGTTTCATAGACGCACATTATGCCGACTAAACATTATACAGGCGACAACCTTTATTCCAGTCAAAGTAGTCAACAAAAATCTGAGAAAATTTACACTCTTGGCTGAAATCTGAAAAAATTCATGTCTTCAAAAAATAATCCTACGATTCCCACGCCTTTCACAATCTTCCAGGAATAATTTTTCGAGTAGCTCTTCTTTCAATCCACTTCTCTCTTTATCCAGCCAACTACCGATAGATATCAAGTGTCAGTCTTGGACGATCGCGCTGACCGTTTTTAAGAGCATGTACTTTTGATCTCACCTCTTTCTCATTCATCCCTCTCGCCCTAAGATTCTAAGGGAATGCCACGTACCCAGGGTAGGGACAGCTCGTCGTCAGCTCGTACGAACCACATGAGTCTGGCAGTCGACTGACTGGATCATGGGAGCATACGAGGCTTCGAAATACCATGAAACATGGTGAGGCACACCATGGTATTCAATGGTGACGCACGGGCCCGAATGGTGGGGCCTCATTGTGCCCCACTTGACTTTGTTGTTGGAGCTTTTGTCCGTTTTTTCCCCGAATGGTAGTCTTTGTTCAGTTAATTATTCGTGTTGTTGCTTAACAGCCGGGAGATTTCTCAAACAGGGCTTGGCTAAGTCTCTCGCTCCGCGATTGTGGTTTTCTTTGTTTTCTTGTTAAGCTTCTTAATATCTTGGGGTAGGTTGGGACTAAGGCGATAGAGACCTTGATATACACCAACGCCTCGGAGAACAGTAAAGAATGTTGACCAACGTCCACCGATCAAAGACCCAACCCCATCACGCAACGAATGCAATTCCCACGTCTCTTTAATTCGATATGAAATCTGGTTGGATGTAAAACCAACTTTTCTTCACCGCTGCAGGGTCTTTCCGAAGGTGAGCCTTAAATCGCTAGATTTGGTTGTCTTTATTGACGTTGACGGGGTATATCATAAGTTTCATGAATCGTGATGCAACGGTCGTAGCCACCCTTGTAGTATATGCGTCGCTAACCCCTGTTTCGCCGCGTGGCTAATCCGACGCATAGTTTATACGTCATTAAACCCCCGCCAGTGTTGGCCTGGGGTGGCACGCGCGGAATCCGCGGACGTCACGCCGTATATTGCCGCCTCCGGGTCAACGGGGATAGTCGGGGTAGAGTATGGTGCGACGCAGCAACCCTCGCGAGAGCTGTCAGGTTGAATCATCCCCCGGAGATATGACAGCCGCCTCCAGGGGCATCTCATCGCCTCTATCCGCAGAGGTGGGGGCAACGATGCTGGCCTTCCACGCCAAAATCGAGATTAAATACCTATTGGCCGGGTGCGTTCAACCCCTGTCGACGAAATCCGAAAGATCACCCTTTGCTCGTCTGGGACTGAAAAAAAAAAACATTTCATTAACCAAAAGCGTCGTAAAGACTCGGTGCTCTCGACTCTAACATCTGTCCCATTGTCATATGAATTTATTATGCATTTGAGATGATATTCCGGTTCAGATCTCGAGAGAGAGAGAGAGAGAGAGAATTGTTAAATGGTTTTCTATCACGGAGTTGGATACGTAATTCGTAGCTGAGTTATCGAACGGAGTGATTCGTATCTTTGAAAAGCTTGCGCGATAAAGATTTGCGGTTTTGAACCGCGTAGGAGTAAAAGTTGAAGATAAAATTTCGAGGAAAGGATCCCCCGATCCCCACATCGAGGGCCCGAGTACAATACCTTCTCTCCACGTAGCCTCGACGAAGGAAAGTTGGCGCGCATAATTTCTTGGGTACTTCCGGGCGAAAAACAGGACCGGGTCACGACCTCTAAGAGATCGTATCGCGGGCGCGTGACCCCACCTGGGGTCCCAGGGTCGCGGGGACACGAGGTGGCGGGACGAAGGGCGAAGGGCATCATTCTAATTGCCCCGGACTTCCTTTCATCCCCTTTGTGCGAGCCGGCTGGGTGCGCTTCCTCGTCCACCTCCTCCTTCCAGCCAGCCAGCCAGCCAGCCAGCCATCCCCCAAGTCCCGGCAGCACTAAGTCATTTCTGCGATTAATTTTTCCTTGCAATTTGCACGCGGCAGTAATTAAGGGGACGGCAGTTCGTCATCCGACGGTGGCGGTTCTCCTCCGTAAACCCCACTGCAGCCTCATGGTTTAAATCCAAGGAGACGTTCCGTTCCTTCGCCCTAAATTCGCCGAGCGAGACTAAGAGTCGAGAGCGATATCAGCAGCTTCGAAAGCTGTGCGTTATCGCACTGATCTACTCTGGGAACCGCGGAAAACGTGGCTCAGTTCCGGGTGCAGTGGTCGCAGCCCCAGCTCGAACATGGTATGGAAGCCTTCGAGGTGTTTAATAAAGATAATGCCCCGGTCGGGACTTGGCTCATTCATCCACTAGCTCGCTCTGACGTTCCCGAGTTCTTCCTCGTGAATACCCTGAATGCCTTTCTCTCCACACTACTTTCTAGTCTACACACATTCACCGATTTCTACGTTTTTTCATGTATCCGTGCAACAACCAACCAGTCCTTTCGCTCGAGCAGTCTCACTCGAGTATAACAAGGTCTTATCTCCGTCTATCCAACGTTCCGCATTAAAGATTATAGAATCAGAAGAAAAAAAACGAAAAAAAGAGTACAATCGAATGGCTAAAATACATTAGAAAGTAATTAACAGCACAGAAAAAAAAAATCAAACACAGATCAGGTGATTTCCAGTGTCCTGAAAGATCCAAGATCGCGGTATGGGACACAGTAAGCTCGCACTTTCACTGCGTAACCATTTTTCGGGGTATCACGCCTCTCTAACTCTCGGGATCGAGACTACTACACACTCCATGGTAGGTGCAACGTACGCCCCAGGATTTCGTTTGGTCGGGTTTGCTGCATCAAAACACGTAAGTCCAGGGGGGCAATAATAGATCCTACAATGCCACGTGAGCTTTTCAGTGACTTGGGGGATGGCGATGGGTGGTGGGAACGGGTAGATGAAGGGGTAGAGGAAAAGGACGGGAACCACGACGGCGGAGGATGAGGCGGCTCATCAACTAATGGCCCGCACCGGAACTGAACTACTACGGTACTCGTGGTACCTGCTATACCGTGCTCGACGTGTGCTTGACGTATACCTGTATCACATTCGCCACTATCCACCATCTGGGTCGAGTCTGAGTTTGGTCTGAAACGAACCATTGGGTCTAGAATTGCGGATAGCACGTGGTAACGCGAGGCCTGGTTCCCGAAGCTTCATACCATCACCTGTGCTTCTTATCTAGTCATCGCTACGAGTGGCTCCTTTTTGTGGGTATCAACAGGCACCGCGAATGCATCAAAGCCGACCAAATCGGTGAAACAAATCCCAAAATGTGGCGACCGTGTCCTCATCACGGAATAACGAAAACCGCACGACCCTTGCGCGATATCGCGATACACCCGCGAAGAGAAACGTCTTCTTTTAGTGGTTCGTGACTTGCATAACTAGATGGCATCGGGATAGAGCCGAACCTACACACACGTTGGAAATGGGGGAATAATCAATATTCACAGTTTTCTCCTATATTTTCTGGCTCTTTCGAAATCCGGAGATCAGATATGGGGGAATATCTTGACGATTGGGGTTCGAATATTGAAAGGAGGAGTTTAACGCACATGTATGATCAAAAATCGAATCGGAACGGAAGATATCGTCGGTTGTCTTGATCACAAGGACGAAGGATAGTTCTGAAGGACTTGGGACTTAGTTCGAAAAAATCTGTTCCATATTCTCTCTTCTCCCTTTTTTTTTTTTTTTTTTGTAGATAGGGATTCTTTGATTTAACGCTCGCTTGGTACACAAGCGCGTTTTTAACGCTTCCAGGGTTGCCATGACGACGACGGTAGGCCGTTATTAATCCCCACGGGAGCGGAGTAGAATAGCGTGAGGCAAGAGACGAGAGATGAGAGATGAGAGAGCAAGGGAGAAGAGAGGAGGCTTCTAGCTCTGCCTCAGCTTCTGCTGCTTCTGATTCCGATTCTCTCGCTCTCTTAGCGTAGCGACGGCAAGGATCCTCTCCCTTCGAGGAAGGCCGGGAAAGGCCGGGGAATTAGGAGAGAGGGACTTCGTCATTATACTCCCATCAGTCACTCTCTCGCTCTCTTTTACTCTCTCCTTTGCCCGCCGTACTCATCTCCGTCCCCGTATTGCACATCTCGGATATTATATACCCACCTACTCGGATCATAATAAAACTGTTTCGTCTTCGTGGCACCTAATCCTTCCTCGACAGAAACCCTTCGAAATTCATCGATCACACGAGTATAGGAACGGAGCAAATCATTTCCTACGCCATTATCGCGAGCATGTGTTCGGACAATGGCGCCATAAAATCGCTTAAAATATTCACGAGGTCTTCTGTATCGGTTCTGGTGACCTCGTCCGCGAGTGTGACGTACTTCCGGTATCGATACATCGTTTCCCTTGTCCAAGGGACCGACGGACGTATGGGACGGCTTTTGTTTCCTGGGCGAGATGGAATAACGCTTCTGCGCCGCATTTGTTTGCGCTTTCGCACAGTGTGGGGAATGGAAGTTAAAAGTTGTGTAACTATCTGCTTTATTCATTTATACCCATTTTCTGAAAGATCTATCGAATATTGATGCGACCCAATCGGTCGAACTGGACATTGCGCTTCGCTCGGACTGATCTAACGTTCCATTCAGGATAGCACATATCATACTTTCCTACACGTGTTGTATCGTACATCCTCGTATGTGTGCTAGAATACAGATTATAGGGCACAGTTTCGTCGAGCTCCTCGGCCTATAATTACCGCCCCGAGCCAGTGAGCGTGATGATTGAGATTGTAGGCAAAATTTCGTAAGCGAGTGTCCTCTAAATTTATACTTATAGGTATATTACGGGTATTTTGGGTCAGCTCTATAGAACGATGGATGGATTTCACTCGTATTAAAAATTTTCTCATCAGCATGGTGAAACAAACTTCAAAGTAATGGACGGCCGGCCATTTATAATTACTACCACTTTGTGATATAAGAACCTAAATAAGGCCAAACTCTCTAAAGGTGGTCCTAAGCCAAAGCAACAGCCGAGCTGATAGCATTTTTACGTGGAGTAATTTTTCAAGAAACTTTTCGTTTTCCTGAATTTTTGTTAAAATCGTTTGCGCTGTTTCGTTCGACCGTCCGCTTAGCCGCATGTAACCAGATTTTGAAATGCCGAGAGCATCGGTGCCGATGGATGGAACTCCCAGGGCACTCGGAGACGAGTTACGCAGATCTAATAACGGGACAAACGTCGCACGAGCGTGTCCCGAACGGGATTTCATTTCCTCTCCCGAGGGAGAGCCCCGCGGTACCTATATACACCGTCTCTCTTCAACCTCCTCCGTTCTCACCCTTCCCGTAGCCGTGCCACATCGTGAATATCAATCTCGCTCGAATCCGCGCGCAATTCTCAAGGACCGTAGACGGGCCTGTTATACCCCAGGCTCGTAGCCCCGAAGCCTTGAAGCCCTGAAACCCTGAAGCCTGGAAGCTCAGAAGCCTAGAGAAGTTGTGTGGAACCAGAGAGGAACCTACCAATATTTCGATCGTGCTCAGCGTTCGAATGCTCGACGTTCACCCACTCGTTTGCCGACCATCCGCTTGCTCGGCTATTAAATTAAAAAGCTAAAAATATAAAAATAAAAAAATATAAAAATAGGGGTAGGTACTCGATTTCATTTCAATTTCTTACATATCCCCGGGAATATCGTATAAAGACACGAATCACGTTACCTACGAACATGCGCTCTGGAAAAATAGTGCTCTGCAAAATTCTAAGGTGCCTAAGTACCCGGTTAAAAAAAAAATCGCTCAATTATCCAACAGGGAGAATTCTATACTTTAAAAAGTCTTTTTGGTTCTCGCGAAGATTCGATCTTTTCTTCCAATAATGAATTTTTCTATTCATCAAGATGGGTGTGGAAAAAATTGCAATGTTTTTTGGGTACTTTTTGAAACACTTTACTCCAAGTTTCCAGCACTTGTTCGATAATTATTGAAGGCATAGGTATAGGCTTCTCCTTCATTACGCTGATGGGTCAATTTTTCTGAAACATGTATCAATGCGATGAGATTTTTTTTTTTTCTCGAAGCTGTAACCGAAAGGAAAGAAGAACTTTTTCTTATATCAGTCCACGTCCTACGCTCGGACCGAACGTTTTCAAGCTCCGCTATTCATTACTCCGGACAACTCCATACGTTAAATGAATACTGAATCTAGGGCGAATAGATAAACATTCATAAGTGGTTAACCCCGGTCTTGTCATAGACACAGATAGATACGGCATATATAAATATATTTCCGAATATGATCAGCATTTGGTCCCCTCGATGCATCCTTCTTCTTCATCCTTCGCTCCCTCAGTTCTCTGTTCTCTGTTCTCTGCTCTCAGCTTTCTGCTTTCGTAATGGCCGTACCGGAAACGGTATGACGCGTGACCCCAGACGGATGCATTAGACGCACTTCCGGCAGAACGACGCCCGGCGCCCTCGCCTCTTTCCCCTCTATAGTTCGATCCGCAACTATGGGGTAACCATTGCGAATCATCGATGTGCTATGCAATTACGGTGCAACGTCTCCGATCCCGAAAGATACCAACGACTATACACGCTCCGAAGATTCCCTGCGAGAGGAATTAGTTCAGACCAATTCATCGAGGAAGCTGTGATTACAATTAAGAGAAATTATACGCGGGGAGGGTTTCGTTTATCCCAAGGGTCCCAAAAAATCGGAATAACGATGTCGCCGGAAAACGACGAGTATCCAGTATTCGTGGAGCATTTAAAGAAGTTGTTTGCGTTGGTTAAAATTTTTGTTTTTCAATGATAAAAAAGCTTGTCCCTCGCTTTCGACCCACCCCTAAAAACCTTCCGTCGAAATTTACTGGCTAATGCACAGTTCCGATACATCGCAAGCACTTTGGCGGTTTGAACCCCTGCCCTAGCCCTCACCTCGTCGACATCGCTTCGCATCTCTCTCCCTTTCCCTCTCTCTCTATATATATATTTCTCTCGATTCTCGTCCCTTCCATTACTAGGAATAACAAACAGCGCTGTTTATATATTCCGAGTCGACGGGGAGAAATTAAAATTCATTGCGCACCCTCCGCGCTCTCACCCGCTCAATCTCCATTCAACGTTCACTTGTAAATACAAAATATACTCTGCTAGTATATACCTATACCTATACACAGTACCGTCATATATCCGAGTCGAGAATATAATATGGTCTACAAGGTTGCGTGGGATAGTAAAAATGATGTGAAATTATTCCGCGAAAAATTGTGCCTCTGATCTTCCTAATATCGTCTCACTATTTCCCGTCTGGATGGAAGCGCTGGTGCGCGGTGATGCGAGAAAAATAAAAAAAGGTTCGGTAAGACATGGTGCTCGTGTTAAAAAGATTGGCTCTTCGAGGAGAAGCCCCATGGCCTTAAAAGGGCCAATGGGCTTCGTCGCCCTTTGTCTTACGAGATTGGTCGACGCATTGTTTCAAGGGTGACCTAGCGCATGCGCGATCCACGCGCGTGGGAGGAACACGTCTATAGCGAACAGCCCTGCGTTGCGTCGTAGACCACATCGCTAGAGAGGATTCGGTAAAGCTAGTTTCAGGAAAGGTCTAACTTGAGATGTAGCAAAAGTTGTCCATGCGATGTGGTAGACCTTGTCCCTTTGCGAAGCAAATCGAATATTTAAAAAAAGACGCAGGGTATCTGTAGGGACGATTACGAACGAAGGTAAACGTCCTTTATCCAGGATGATGGTAGTTACGAAAAGAGCTCGAGAAAATCGGTCGGTTCTCGTTGTCACGTAATAGGGGAGGCGGAGGAGGGAAGGTCCGGCAAGGGATTTTGACAAAGAGAATTTATTTCGAGCGCTCGTCTCTTCCTGACGTAGGTAGGTATACGTTATATCGAGGCAATTAGTTTCAGTTGCTACGTAGGCGTCTTGCGTAAGCCGTGAAATATGTAACCAGTGTGATATTTCCATGATTGAACGGGAGGACTGACACCGACGAGGAGGCAACGTCACTGTCAATAGCGTCGGTGGAATGCAGACGTCTTCGTGGTCCCCGAAGAAGGACCAGACTCGGTTAGTGGAAGAAGGATGACCGCGGGGAAAGGGATGAGACCCAGAAATCCTAAAAACCACTTAACGGTCGTACCGCGACGTGGTTTTGTCTCGTTTTAGTCGCAACCGACTCCCTCGAAACATTTGTCTCTCGTCGCAGAGTGGCATGCCTTACCCCGTCTGGATTTACGATCATGGTTTTCAAATCCCCTGCACGGAGCCTACGTCTTGGTATGACGTGCCGTTGAAAGACGGGCGCGAGCCACTGACAAAAGAGGCCATAATATATTACGCTTATTAATGCGCGGCCCCGGGAGACCGAAGTCAAGAGAAATATATTAGTTATGCTCGATGCTAAAATGCGCGCGGAAGGGTGAAAGTTGAAGGAGAAAAGGGAGAAAAGGGAGAAGAGAAAAAAATCCGGGAATAAATGCGAGCGAGAGAGAAAGAGAGGGGAGGACCGAGGGTGGAAGAGAAGAAATAAAATTAGTAGGCCTATGCGGTATACGAATAAAGAAAAGTTTCTGGCGTGAGAGGGTGTTAGTTTTTTAGTCTCTAAGGACGTGTACAAATGAGCATAAAAACGCCGAACCCCGAGAAGGTGACGGTGGCGAGCTTCTCTCCCTATCCCTCTGACTCTCTCTGTAACCTCCTTGCGAATGGGTGGTCCATTCATAGTCGAGTGAAATTGGTACCAATAGCCGAGAATTTTTTTTGAACATAAAATCGCTTGGTTCCCGTTCAATTCCCGTTCAATTTATACGATTCGAGGTACCCTAAGCGATTGTGCGATCGACGTCGCTATTCGTCATTTGAAAATCGCCCGAGGTCCCCGCGCGCTGATTTCAATGACTTTACCAATTAAATATACCACCGTTTTCGCAATTACATCAATTCCCATATATATTTGCACAATGATTTTCGTGGACTAACGTGCAAGCCGCAGTCAACGAATACGAACAGCCCAGACTCTACTATGGTAGATTTAATTCTTATTACAATTCAACACCCGTACCCGTTCATACACGCTGTATAATTTCTGGTTCACCCCGTTAACAACTCGGCGTATATACGCCAGATTAAGTACCTTTCCTGAATAATACTTTATATGCGTTGGACTCGCGGTTGCAGGAAAGAATATACCGTTTAATCTTTGCCCTCTGACTCTTACTCCCTCTTCAACCCTTCTATAACTGTCCACTATAGTCTGCTGCGATACGGGACTCAATACCCCTACACCCCAATCAAACCCGCTCATACAAAAATCCACACTTCGCCTTTTACATACGCAGGTATAGGTATTATTATATTATTATACACCTCTTCAACGCGGCTGTAAGGTGCATGGATATACACACCACGGATTATACCTGGGCTGAACAAAAATCACTTGAACGATCAATTTCTTTATCAAATTTTCACATTCGTACCCAAATTTTTCTAGATAATACTTGACAATATGCGAAATTACCGGTCAACTATTGCGACACGTTGGTTCTCAAAAAATGAACTCCTAATTGGCGCGACAATCGATGAAAGACAGTCACTCGGGAGTAACGCAGTTCTTGGCCATATATATGCCGAGGAGTAGGAAGGATAATCTTTGTAAATAATTAGCTAATGCTCTGTCCACAATGCGCGAGAACAGGAGTTATAAGGCGGTTCAACTATGACACCAGCGGGGGTCGCCGGTTGTTTCGTACCAAGGGTACAACAATGGAGATGAACAGAGCGGCAGCTTTGAAGGCAGGTGCCACAGTTGTGCCTCACAGCCTTGGGGATTTCACTAATAACCAGTCTATAATAGACCCGCTTAAGCAGAGATGGTGGCCGATTGGGTACCACGCAGACAGCTTACGCGAACTAAGATTCTTCCATTCGGGTCTCTGCACTCATCACCGATGGAACATAATTATTCTCTTTACTGACGATCTTTTTTCTCAAGTTTTGAAGACTGGTAATCCTCGTTTTCACCACCATCAGTGGTCAAGAGTAAATAGCCTCGAACGGTTCGCAAGAATAGTTTCTGCTGGTTTAAAGTTGGAATCAATGATCCATGGGTCTTGCTGGATCACTAATAGGCAGCGTCTTTGCAGTTGGCTTTCATCCTGCTACTGCGACCCCCGAGGATACGTGATTTTTATGATCAAAAAACCGCGTCTCGTCGCCCACCGAGCGGGGTTCGAATTGAAACAGAACGTGTGGACATGGTGGAGCGGGTGAGCGGACGAGCGGAATGTCTGTGAAGCAGATAAACGGATTAAGGCCGCTTTGTGTCAACGTGATCCTCTTCTGGTGCTACTGAATTCAAACGCGGGACGAACCTGGACCGGCCCCGGTCCAACTCTCGTCAATGGAATATTACGCGCTTCAGTGATGGCTACACGCTGGTCCCCGGGTCTGCAGGACGCTTTTCGACTGATAACTGACTTTCATTTATTGTTATTAAACAAATGAGATCAGCTCCCAATCAGAACATATATTAAACATGATTTTACTTCGTTTTCTTTCTTCACATTCAACGCGAATGACTGTCATGGATTTTTTGGTCACTGAACTTTACTACCCCGTGAAAACCAAGAATGCGTTGGATCAGGATTAAAAAAAAAAAAAAGAAATTGCTAGTAGACCTTTTCACAATTACCAGTGGGACTTTTTTCAGACATTCGATCAGGCATATCTTTGAAACGTGAAGTGTTGTAACTTTTTTCGAGTCGGTGGTTTCAACAATACGATCTCACTGTTGAACACTGTGAAAAAGACATACTCTTGTGAATTGATCTTTGAGATTACGTCCAGCGAATTTGTCGCTCTATTTTTTTCTCTATCTCTTGTTCCCAGGTTTGCACTGTCCAGGAGTCGAGCAAACACCCGCTGGAATTGAAATGACATTCCACTTTTGGTATATTAGCAGGCTTTCTCTTCTTTCTAGGATCTCGGTGCGCTCGCTCCAGGGGTCGTATAGTTCGTTGTAGGGTCTCTCGTCCCGAATCCCGAATCCCCGCGTAATCAAGGAACCCCCTTTGATGACGGGGTTCCAAGGGGGGAAGAAGTATTCGATATGTATTGATATAACCCGGCCCTCCTTCGGTGGCGCATTTGCATCACAACGGGATACCTCCCATGTCATCGCAGTCTCGGTAATTAGCCCATGCCACATACCGCTTGGGATTAACTGGAGGATATTGCGTTTTTAATAAAAGTGAAAACGGCTAGGACATACTCGGAGAAAACGGGGGCAGAGATTTTCCCGTCTCTGATACGAAACTTCTGAGAGGTTAAGCTCGGCCACTGAACACATTGATGCCCGGGGTTTGATCGGATTGTTCCTACTTCATTAAGAGGGCTGTCAATGGACTGCCAATCGACTGATTTCGATGTCGGCTCCTATAATCCCCTACGACGACAATAAAATATGTCGCGTTATGTCGAGCGGAAGAAATTCTCTTTCCAATTCATGTTTCACACTTTTTCTCTTCAGGACTCGGTTTTAATCGAATTTTACGTTTGTCATATTTTTCATCCTAATTGGCCGATAGATTATCTGTAAATAATTATTTCTCCGAGTTTTCCGTGAAGCCTGAAAGTGTCGTAACGATTACGACTGGCTACATAGCTCGAGGTGGAAAGACGGTCTCGTATATGGCTATGGCTGGGTCGATTTATAAATGCAAAGAGCGCTGCAGGTCCCAGGGGCATCGTGAACGGGCACTGGGCTCGACTGGTTCGCTCGCCTGCTGACTAGCTCGCTGATTGCTGCTGCATCTTTGATGACCTTGGCCAGACATGAGCGAGGGTGGGAAAGCTGTGCAAAGAGTACCCCGGTGAAATTGATATTCCAGCAGACAGATTCCGTAACGAGGCATGCCTCGAGTCGGCGAAAATAGCTAGGGAAATGAAAAAAAAAATAAAAATTGTATTTCGTCTCGACAGACGACGGTTATCCAAGTGTTACCGCGATTCCGAGCCCCAATGTCTATAAAAACCGACCAGCCTGTGAAAATCGTTGAATTTTTTTGTTACAGAAAACTATGAAGTACCAGACGAGACCGCGATTCGACACACAGACTTTTATACAAGTAAGTAACGCGCCGGGAAACCCCCCAGGAAAAAGTTTCCCGCGATATCTAACCCGAAGGGTTTCTCGTCTTATCGAAGACACAAGAAACCCTGCACTATGTAAGAAAAATAATTCAACTTTCCACAGTTATCGCGCTTGTTTAATGACGGGAAAATTTTACACCGTAAATCTGCTGCTACATCACGTAATGAATCTTTCTATAGTCGGTACGGCGATGATACCGCAGATGATAGTGAGTCCAAGACCATCCATAGCAAAGCCCTATAGGCGGCGAAATCAAAGCAGGTTGGTTACGTCCAAGGCAGCCGTTGCGTAGGTGTAGATCTTCGTGTTTGGACGGTATCGTATCTAACATCGTGTAGGCAGCGGTTATTAATCAAGTCATTACGGCATGCCTTGGCCAAGACGAGTTATTAATAACCAATAATTTGATACGCTTCCATTCGTCGTCTCGTCCATCTATCCTTCCATATTCTATATACTCATCGATCGAGAGAGGTTCTTCAGGTTGGTTAACGCTCCTGGCTGACGATTAGAAGTTACGATAGAGAGCGGTACTGACATCCATATGGATTTCTTCAGCCGTAATGTATCTCGCAAAGTAAAACCGCCGCAGTTCCTCCGAGGAGTTACATCGACGTTGTCGGTTGTCTCGAGGTGTGAATTACAGCGTATAGGCCATACGCTTCAATTATTGAAATTGAAATTCTGTCTGGCACGGTCCACTGCTCGCGAAAACGTAATCTCCTTAAAATTGGTGTCGTCATCTGTACTCTACCAGCGTAATACTGAGAGGAGGAGGAAAAGAGAAAGAGATATCATACCTCTACCGATTCAAACACCAGTCTTCTTCATGAGGCTCTGGTTTATTTCTACATGAAAGAATTTCGCTGATTCCATCTCCCAGCGAAGACGTACGTGTAGGTAGATAGGGAGGTAGACAGGTAGATATATATCTATGTATAATATTACATGACAATATTATCGTAGAGTTTCGCACTTCGGTATACCTACACATATATCTGAGTATGCGAGCATAATACCGTGTGGTAATATGCGTGGTGGATATATGTGTACCTGTACCAAAACCGTGCAGTAGGGCTTGATTTATTAATAATGCAGGCAACATTAGGGCTTGACAAAACACACCAGCGAAATGGAACCTTCACGAATTTACCTATCGCTTCTCACGCACGTGGCGACTGTCAACTGTCAAGTGCGTCCGTCCCGCATGTTCGGGATCCTGCTGTGTTGACATAAGATGGGAGATATCTCCCTCGCCAACACCACCTTCACCGAAGATATCTCCCATCAGGATTAGTGGAATCAATCAACAGCCAGGCCGTAAGCTCTCTCTATTCAATCGAACTGCTTAAATTACAGGCAACCTTTTATGTACCTATGATATTATCGACGGTTTTATCGGCGCAAGGATTTTCCATGCTCAAGGAAACCCACCAGGGTTTCGTCTCGTCCTTTGTCTTTTCCGAAGAATTATTTTCGCGAATCTATCCTGCGAGTTATATTCCTACGATTCGTAACAACTCCGGGCTCAGCGTGGTTTCAGATTCTAGGATTCGCTGACGCAGGACATTTTGACATTTCCTCTCTCGGCTCTACTCTATGAATAATGCAACGCGTGTTCTTCCATTGAGACATGTATAGGTATATATTTCACTCGCAATGTATTCGACGTGTATTTCTACGTCCACGTGTCAGCGAAACATAGTTTTCACGACGATTTTCCCTCTCTACGTACTACAGGACAGGGATACGATGTGTGATATGATATGATATCCAACCGACTCTATATGTATAGACGAGCGACCGTCTCGTACGTGCGGTGGCGGGCGATCATTAGGCAGGATCCATCACCCTCGCACCATGATCCTCGCTGATCTCTGATGACTGATCTGCTCCGGACCAGCGGTTATCAAACATTGTCGTTTTATCGCAATGAATACGCGGTCCTGCAGACCTCGCGGTGCTTTTCGACATTAGGAATTTCTATCCGTTTAAAAAGTCCTTGAAGTTTTCCACGAACGGAAATTTTTCCTCGCCTCAAAGCCACAGGAATTCTTCAGTGTCCGAAGAGCCCGGAAATATACAAGGAAATATACACGGTGCACTTCGGTCGCGGAAACTTATCGAAATATGTGAGAACCGCTAAAGACAGAAGAGGCGGGCATGGGCAATCAGAAACACATTACTGGCAGCTGGATCCCAGTCGCGTTGTAGACGGGCTCAGGGCTTCGCCAAGCTTCTGCTAAATTCCTTCAACCTTGCCGATTATTTATAGGTATATACAATTTGCGCTCGACACCGCGGCTCCTTGATCGAGGAGGAGACGATCTGACGTGCTTTTTGATAGCTGGATTAGAAAGGCTGCTCTTAGGAACACTCTAGCTAATAAAGAACCCTGAAAGACCTCACTGTATCCTTTTAGAGTAAATACAGTGACCACCCAAGTAGTAAAGACAAGACACTATGGATAGGTAAATCAGCCAGACTAATAGATCATTTCTGAATTCTTTGTTTATTTGTTCGTTTCGGTATATTTCAGTATTCTGTATATTTGAGGAGTGAAACAGCTATCATATATTATCAGATAGGTACAGAGGTGAAATTCATACGCTGAGAAATACTCGGCGATAGAATAACATTGGATTCAAAAGTCCAGAGGCAGCAACGTCTGGACGAAACCTGTACCGGAGAGTAGTTCTTTGATCTTAATACTTCTTGAATAATAATGGACAGCGAATGCATGTCCGCCTTTCGGCATAGCGGAAACGGCTCACGATCAACGTTTCGTTAACGTTTTTGGATGCGAACGATCGCGGCTCCGGTACGAAGCTCACCTCACCGTGGACTCAAAAAATTGATAATAAATGTGACTATGCGTGTTATACTCTTGGGTTATGAAACCACTATTTAATGTAGAGTACTATACCTGCTGCATGAGACACATGTATGGCGTAGTTAGCTCGTTCGATAGTTTTTTATTCAGTAAGCGGCAAAGGTACCTCCTGCGATTACATTATGTCCGCTTCGTCACGCTGTACTTAGCGTAGGCAATGTCTGATATTATTACATCGTTATTACAAGAAGATTGATACTTAATACGATAGTTGAACGGTATATGTCTACATACACACCTCGGAGTTATTCACCTTTGTGAAAAAGTGAATCAGGCATGAAAACAACCGCGTGATCATGATTCTTTGATAAAAATCGATAATGAATTAAATTGTATTGTCATTAAGTCAGGTGTTGGCAGCAAATTGTAAAGAATTGGTCACGTGAATGCATACTATGCCTCTTTACGACACGTGCCATAAAAATAGTGCCGAATAGAGCTCTTCTCTATTTTTCTCTTCAGTCTTGTCTTTTGTGTCGACATCGAGTCACACTTTTCGAGACAACAGCTGATCTGTTATACATAATCAAAAGATAGAGACGGTGGGAGGGAAGAATTTCATCGACCTTTGATCTATCTTTCATCTCGAAACTGCGTACCTACGCTATGGCACATCTTCAGGCGGTATATCTTAAGGTAAGCGCGACGCGCTTCTGGCTGAGCTCCTCAACTCTTTCGCCTCTCACCTCTCTTCCGTCTTTCCTCTCTTTCCTCTTTCCTCTCTTTCCTCTTTCCTCTTTCCCGCTCTGGACCGACCCGTTCTCGTCACTCCCTCGTAATTAATCATTTTCCCTCTTCCCCGCTGCCACCTCCGCCTCTGGGCGTCAAACGGAGGCAACATGGCCGCTGGAGAGGCAGAGGGCAGTCACTTACACGGCCTACCTTCTCGCGAGTCGAGCCGATGCCAATGTAGGTACTCACGCGCCACACGCAACGGCGTAAAGAGTGAAGACTTTGACGAATGGTCGCGCGTCCTGATTCCTATGTCCCTAGATCCCGAAGTCCTCCTTTTGGTCCAGAAGTTGGTGCCGAAGGAAAGACTGATCACCACCCTGCTGCACTCGGATGAACGGACGATCGACGACCTTAAAGAACACCGCGGCCCTCTCCTTCACGCTTTTTTATTCCTCTAAAGAAATCTGTGGAATAAGGATCCGCAGAGACATTTCCGTATTCTGGAGTACAGCATATCGTTGATACCAATGATCGGGCAGATTTCGTTAAAAAATTTTGTTCTAACGAAAAAGCTGGATGAACTCTGAGCCTGTGGGATGTAAATTTTGAATGTTTCTTTGGTGGGAAACTGCTGCGGAATTTATCGAGTGAAGAAATGTTGGACGTCCCTATTTCTGGAGCGAAGTAGAAGAATACGCAAAAGGTTTATTCCCCGGATTTTCTCCGATGTACCTACTTTGAATCATTGAGCAAAACTCGACGAGAAGTAAAATATCCTGTAGTAGTCGGCCTCGTATCCAACGCGACCAAAGGACAACAGGATTTCATTTTAATCAACATTTTTTTTTATCACAAAACTCGCCTCCTGTTCACGGCGGGTGGTACGTTTTTTAATTTCCCAGTCTCCCCTTAATCGTGGCACAATTCCATCTCAACGTTTTAATGAATCCGTCAACAGCGCCTGAGGGGTGGCTGTGACCACAATCTTCCCGCGGCTCCAGCGATAAGAAGACTTCCTACGCCAAAAAAATAAACATAAAGACTACCAGGGATACCCGTGCGATACGGTTGTTTGTCCTTTCTCTCTACTCTTCACTCCCCACTCCTCACTTTCTGCAATCTGACTTTTTCCCTCCGTTTTTCGACATTCCTACTCCTTATTCTCATATTTCTGTATAAACTGGGTAGATATATGTACAGACAAAGATCCTATGTACTCAAACTAGCCTCACGGACGACAGCCGCAAACTAATGAAAAAAAGACATCATTTTTTTACCCAAAACCATAAGATCGCTGCCTTGATTTTTCACCCTGGCCGATAATCGCATATCGTTGGCGATACTTGGTAAAAATAACTGGATCCTGGAGTCAAATTCTCTGTCAGTGTGTCTAGCTGAACTCATCTCGGTGAACGCTGTGTTTGTATAAACTAAATAAATACGATCTTATCGGTCACGGTAGCCAAGATGTATCGGATAAGCTAATTGGAAAACGAGTTGGTCAGGAACGACCAAACAGTTGTTGAACAGATATCCAGTCATCAGCTATCGACAGGTATTGATTTCGTTCGCCCACGAAAATTTACGATCGACTGTATTGATCTACGTAACACCAATTTCGAGCAATCGCTGAAAGTGAACAAAAACGACTGTTTTAAAGGAGGTGCATAGACTTACATATAAGCAGCTCATTGCGCATTAGGGATCTATTTTTGCCATTGATTTTTAATGAGAGTGGAAGTCTGTAGCCATATTAAATCAGTTTCTAAAAAGAAGTATTCACACCCCAATCTTCTTCCGAGATTGAAATAGTGAAGTAAGGTTTAATTGCGAGGAAAGGTGATTCGGAACAATTTTGACGATTACTATTTCGACTCTGATCAACCCCGACGTGGTTGTTTTAAAAAATAAACTGACGTGTGCAGAATCTAGGTATGTATGTCCAAGGAGAGAAGAGATCGGCGCGGTAATATAAAACACAGAGGAAGTGGCTGTATTCTATGGTTAACGACTACTATGATCTTTGCATGAGTGGATATCAGAAGCAATGACGACGCGATGGGACTTGAGAGTCGGGCAGAGGGGCAGGGGAATGGCAAGAGATGACGGTCGCTGGGTCCAGAACTCCATTCAGAGTTCCCAGGAGGCAACAAAGGGCCAGCAACGAGCTGATCAAATTATCCAATTCATTTGGATTAGCGAGCAGGCGAGCGAATAAGTACTGCTCGCCGGTTACCAAGAGGCTCTCCAACCCCGTCTACCGAGTTTTAGCCTCGAGAGCCTTCCCTCGCCACGTCACTTACCGATATGCCTTACCGCGTCTTATATACCGCGATACCCTCTGCACTCTACACCCCGTATGATTCCTTGATATTGCTCCACTCATCACCCCCGAGACGTTGTTCTGGCGCTCCTAGTTTCATTCGCCATTTACTTAACCATCGATAAACTCAGGATTGACCTTAATTTACTGCACCAATTATCGGCTTCCACAAATCAATCAGCTTTTTCACGTTTTTTCGTTATTTTTTCAATTACTTTTATTGAAAAAAGCTCGTCAATTTCGAAGCTGGGATATCTCCCAGCCCAAAGTTAGTTCCGATTCGTTCTATCGCAGGATCAACAATTATTCCCAAATTTTGATATGTCGACTCTCGAAATGATACCTCGTGGTATATGTGCGCTGTTCGGTTCAAAAATGAACGTCATTTGTTTCCCTGTCCCATAACAGGGTCTTACTACCTACAGATTTATCTCGTTGACGACTATTCGACCAATCCTAGCCTCCCCGTTTCGTTCCCGCGTCAAGACAATCATTTATATTCATTTATATTCATTTACCTCTGCTCACTCGTCAGGCTTTTAGGGGATGACGGCGAGGCTGATAATGTCACCGCGCGAGACGTCTAAATACAGGACGCGCGAGCACATTTGTTTGCAAACTTCGTCGTTGACGGGGAACTGAGCAGAGAACGTAGTTCGCTTATCTGGGCGTTTGTCTAATGGCGTTCGACCGCCAAAGACAAAGATTTATCCCCGGTTTCTCCCTAGTTCGAAGATGTTTCTCCTCGGATCAAACCGCTCGCGGTATCTTATCCGTGAAAAATTGACCCTCGATCGTGAAAATAAAATATCTCAACATAGAAAAACGGTGATTCTTCGATTTCGAACGATTTCATCTTTTCTCAAATTATGACATGCATGACGAATTGCAGACGATTGAAATGAACTTTAGGGACAGAGGGTGTTAGTGTGATGATGAAAATGGTGCTTCGAAGACGAAGCAACGTCTCGCAGTGAGTATTTCAGTCACCTAGCTAGCCTGAAGTGGACTAGGTTTGAGAAGAACCTTTGAGCTCTTGAAGAATGCAAAGGAGCTGGTTTGATTCGCGGGGACAAAGGGGTACCAGATGAAACGGTAGACTCCGGGATGGATCTGGTCAATCAATGCGCATTGTATATAGTCGTTACATACATACGTGAAATACCTCAGCGCTGACGTTTAACGTCGACGTCGAAGTATAGAAGCGTGTGCGTGGATGCGTGGGTTATTAAATATAACATGCTTCCACGACGACAGGCCGAGCTGGGGAGAACCGTACGGTTGCTTCCTGGCAATGATGATCGTCGACATCCACGTCTGATTAACTCCCTAGGGCTTGTAGGCCAATGCACAGCTACCGGTGTTAAGAGTTTTGTAGAGTAAATTTCAACTCGTGGATAAAAACTCGGTGGCTTGAGGACCAGGATAAATGATGGAGAGAGAGAATTTCCTCGAATATCATGACACTGGTTAGGGCATGTGTGTACTCATATTTTCTCTAATTTTTTTATGAAAAGGAAATTCTTTCATCGACGTGTCGCAGTTATCATAGAACGCCCTAAACCCTGTACGTGTGTATTCAGACGGGGACCGTATCAGCAGGTACAATTTCAATTTCGGTATCTCCCCTTCCTTGATGGTCGTGGTACGAGCGATAGGAGTTCCGTCACTCGAGCTACCGCGGGTCTACGCAAGAGAGAGTTTAGGCCCAACGCGTTTTCTCGCACCCGGCTGTCACTCAAACATCTCCCTCCATCTCCCTCCTCCCTTCCGTAGACTTGATAATTGAATTTCAGAAGTTGGTTACCCAACGTCCCCCACACTTCTCCATGTCCTGGCTGGGGCGACGAAGCGTCGGGGCGCCAACCCTCGAACCACGCGCTTAAGGCCGTATCACAACATCGATTCTGATTGCTGAGCAAACGCGATTCGATATTGTCTCAGAGGTCATGATTCGGTGGTTTAATGTGACCGTCGTTTTTAGTGTCTTTTCCAAATTCCCATTACTCCATACCTCTAAACGTTCCAATGCTTCGATTCGCACATTTTAATTTCAAATGGCAAGAATCGCCACATCTATAAATCGACGCGAATTGTCCTTACTTTTGAAATCAGACCGATCTCCCTTTCATCCAGAGTTCGAAAGGCGCGTTTTTGACAGAGGGTAAAAATGTCCTAGCACCTGCTCGGTAAAAATTGGTAGCAAACTGACAGACTCTGTCCTTTGTAAATAATGAACAATTTTGTTATCATCAATCGAGAAGGAGTGGATAATCTCTTCTTTTCAGAATTGCACTATACGAGTGCGGTACGTCTGTATCGGTTAAGTATTAAAAATGAAGCTGGATATTGATCTACACAGAATTAACACTCTCCTTTTTTATCGCTCTCTCTCTCTCTCTCTCTTTCTCTCGTCCTGCACTATGACGTGGAGATGAGTCGAGGTGGGGGAGATATAAAAATCCCTGGGATCGGAGGTTAATTAATAGGTGCGGAGGCGCTGCTGTATCTCTCCGACTCGCGGACTCGCAGCATCACCGCTGGACCATCCATCTACCCTCCCTTGGCCCCACCTTACTCTGCGCCGTCTATGTACCATAAACATCTCGCCTATAGCCACGTGTATGCACATACACACGTATATAAATATATAAGCATATATAATATAGGTATATATTTATATATACAATAGATATACAGGGTGATTCAATATCACCGCATTACATGGGTTTACGGCGACAGACATTTAAACTTAGATTTTTACGAGGACTGCACACATGAGCTGTGGTGCGGTAATTATGAATCACACCCTGTATACATAAATTGTACCAAGCTGATCCGTGCAATTTTAGGAATCGTAGGCAATTTTTCCCAAAAGTTAAACAGTGTTTCTTTTTTTTTTTTTAAACTCGTATGCCCAATTGAAATAAATTAATTTTAGGAGAGTAAAACGTTATAGAGTTCGTAGAGAAGAACAAATGTTATGTTAAATAACTGGCTATAAGCTGGTCTTGTCTTCGTATTGCCAGAGAGGGAATTCTTGGGTGAAAGATCGTTGTACAACGACCCTCCGGTTCATAAAAGGGAAAACAGACTTACGCCTTTAGAATTCGAAGACGATTGGTTTACACTTGGTATTCATAAATATTTACCGCAAACGCTCCGCACGGCCGTCTGCTATTCTCTGCGATTTAATGAACTGCACTGATTTTTCACGGGCTGAACTTCGGGGGGCCGCCCGTTACGAACGGGATGATTCTACGCAGAAATATGAGCAGAAGAGAGGAGAGAAGAGGAGAGAGAAAATAAGAGAGAAGAAGAGAGTATTATGAGGAAAGGAGAAGAGGAAATCAGACCGCGATAGAAGGAATCAAGCCAGAACAGGGGAGGGTATGGGAATGAGGATGGAGATGGAGATGGAGTTGGAGATGGAGAGAAGCCCGTTTCGTGTATCCATCTTCGACTGGGATCGAGGCCAAGATTTTTACCGGCAATCATTATAAGGGGGAATCTCTCCCGGACTCGAACGACCTGGGAGATGAATTGCTGACGAATAATGCCTCCTTCCGTCCCGCGTGCCTCAACACGTATACGAATATTTCGCGGTCTGAACATTCGGCATATGAATACATTCCAAACTTCAGTGACAGAGCCAAAGTAAAAACAATATTATAAGGACTCGGTTCAAACGGAGTTTCATTTTCAGTTCTCTATCGGATGAAGACAGCGGTTTGAGATTTTCGAAAATTCGTTTTGGCCAAACTGATCCTTGAAAAAATATATTCCTCGACTTAATTTCCTAGAGAATTCTGGAAATTGTTCTCCCGTAGAATCAGCTGGCTTTTGCTAAAAAAAAATTCAAAAATTCAAAAATTTAAGACCGAAGGCGACGACCTTTAAATATCGCCCTGAGTAACTCAAGAAAGATATATAGTATACGTATATATCTTTTAGCCAAAGCCGAAACCGAGTCTTGACTTGTGATCCGTGACTCGTGTGACTCGTGTGACTCGCGGATGATCATCGTAGCGATGGCGGATGCCCGGACGAGACTCCATCTCCACGTTCATTAGCCGCTATTCAGTGCACCGAGGGTGGCTGCCTGGCTGCTGGAATGTCCGACGCGTGACGGCCCCTTCCCGCGGTAGTGGTATTTAATTATACGCGCTCTGACTACAGACACGTTTGTAACGCCGAGTACAAGCGTAAAGGTGACGTTCAGACACGGGTGTAAGTACTTTCGAAATTAGGCATCGGCTCGGCGAGTAGCTACGTTTCGCCAATCGGTCCGACGTAAATTTTCAACGGATTCGTCGAGATTACGAAAAAAAAAATTTGATCCAATTCTACGTAAATCGATTTTGAATTTTGAGAGACGTTCAGGATACAACATCGAAATTCCGGAAGGTCGGAATGCAGACAGCTCGAAACTCCGAAAGGATGTGAAGACAAGGAATAGTTCACTCTAATCTAGACCCTCTTTACGGAAACCCATTTTATCTACTTCAATCGATAACTTCATGATGTCATGAATCGGAATAATTGACAGGATTTCGAAACTTTTTTCCCAAAAAGTGAATCTCAAGACGATTAATTTGACTCCTTTCTGGTTTCGATACGATCAATACAGCCCGAGTAATTAAACACTGTATGAATACATGCGCGAATTTCAAGTTTCGGAAGTTTGGCCTCTCGGATCTTTAGCTTCCGGAATTTTAAACCTTCGGTGTTCTTTTTTGCAAAGTTTTTTGAATCGGTTATGTAGACTTCCGGGGAAATACCCTTCATGAAAACTGTGAGTCGATAATATTCAAATTCGGAACCTCAACCCGGACCCATGAATCGCAACAAGTGCCAATTTTTACCGCTGATACCGACCGTTTGCCAAATTCCGGTATCGAAATTCCTAGGATATGAATAGTCGGACGTGTTTTCCGAGTGTTAGTATTTTTCTGACGAATAAGGAAGAGCTCATGGGACACGCTCGCTTAGTTAACGGCTTTGGACCGCGAAGAAAGCTCTTAGGTAACCGTATAGCGTATATATTAAGTGGTTAAAGGTATATGTAAAGGTATAAAAAGACATCTGGTGTCATTTCGGCGGTTTATAGCGACGCGGACAAATCGGGGAGACACGCAGATTGGTCCAAAGTGGTTTCTGTCAAGAATTCCCAGCCACTGTATAGCAAGGACAAACGCATTGCCTTACAGAGACCGTTCTCTCACCTCCGTAGCCGCGTCAAGAATCGCAATTATTTCCAGCACTTCAGAAAGCGGTTGATCGCATCGTGGATATAGCTATACGCCGAAGGAAGACAAAAAGATTCTTACGTTTTTACGAGCTTTTTTACTACCTCTAAATACAGCATCCACTCGGAATAGCACAGACATATATACAAGGGGGAATTCAGAGTACGAAAAGCGGGACGAATTGCCACCCTGTTTATGCTAATTATAAGTTTTATGCCTTTTTCCCCGACTTTCACAGCTTGGATATACGCGATGCTTTACCGATGATATTTTAACCACATAAATTTTCATCCCTCGCACCCTCTCGACATATTTTTCCCTCCGAAAAAAAAAGCACCGAGCTACTCGAGCACAAACGCGTGTTTCAAACGTTCGTTGCACGCATACCTGCGGCGAAGACCCTGCAGCTAGAAATTCTATCGGTAAATTTTGTCACAGGAGGAGAAAAATCTCTGTGGTGAACCGCGAAGAAGGGTATACTTTAATTCTAACCAACAAAGACGAGCCAGCCTTTTGTCTACTCTCTGTGTACGTAGTCTAGTAACAATAGCGACGGTTTAAAGTAGCGTTGATCAGAGAAAGGAGAAGCACGTGGCCTCTGGCTCACAGGCGACTGTGCCAATTCAAGGTATTCGATGCCAGCCCTATATATCATAGACTATAGTTCAGTCGCGATCAATCCTCGGCAATTAATTACCAGCGTCGTCATTAATTTTGATCCGTTCCTCCGTCCGTCCAGGTGGTCCAGAAAGTACAGCCCGCTACACCTTCTTGGAAGAAGAGCCGGTTTTTAGTTATGGCAGATCATAGCTCTTGGGTGCGCGCAGTGTAGATATATTGGTAGCGTATAGCCTTGCCCTAAGATCAAGCGAGAGAGAAAGAGAAATTTAGGTCTTGGGGCTGAGAGTATTGGGCTTGGCGTTCAATGCGCTCAGTCATCCCCGGTAGAATCGCCAGACAATGTGGCGTCCGTCGTCTTTCTGAGGTCCGGATTCCCTCCGCCCCTTTAGGAACTGTAGTTTCGCTCCTTGTTTACTCTAGGGAATTGCGCGTTACGTATTTTCGAAATTCGATGAAATTCAGTAATCATTCTTTCATGGCTTTCCGATTATCGTTTGTCTCTTAAAATCCCAATGCTCTTACGGCTAGTCTTACATGGATTTGAAGTTCGCGAAACCATTCTCACTCGGTCATTCATTCATTCATTCATTCATTCGTTCATTCGTTCATGCATTCAGTCCTGCACTAATCATCTGAACAATAAACTCCTACATGACTAGCTCAACATCTCGTAATCTGAAAATCAATGTAGGTAGCTAAGGGCTGAGTAAGTAGAGGCCAAGAATCGGGTGCAATTAATGACGTTGTCTCAAAATTGCATAACTTCGCTGTTATTGATGTCATTCATAGTATAAACAATGAAGATTTTAATTGGTATACGCCCATACTGTCTGGGGTTATGTGCTTGTTTCAATCCTCAGCAGTCTCACCTCTCAGATAAAGGCATACGTAACTTCTATACAGTAGGGTATTATGCCGTTGGCTTGCACAAAATTTTATCTAACTCGTAATCCGTTTACATATCGATACATACGCACAAAGTATACCCCTTTACATGAATCGGCACATGAGACAAAAATTTCTGAAACTAACTTCACAGTTACGTATAGCTGCGTTAGAATTTCCACCCGGATAGCCCGTAATAACGTTGCTCGACATTGTTAGACCGGAGAAAAGGTTGAACCGGATAGACGATTGCTTGAAAGGATTAGAGGGGAATTTATCATCTATATTTCGAGTGATTCAAAGATCAGCGGTCATCGTTTCGCGGATTTATAGATAGAAGCTTGTTACTTAACGAACAACCGTTACGACGTGGTCTGTACGGATGCTGTGTACTCGTTCGTTCCCTGTCAGTTTCAGCCTGGAGTTTTATCGTGGTGACGTTGTCACAACGTCCAGGTTTCCTTCTTGTATAACTGCGTTTGATTATAGACGATCGTACGTCATCGGAATTAATATCGTCCCTGCGCAAGGAGGGATGACACTTCTTCGTACACGAGTTATTGCAAATATTCATAGATAGAGGAAAATAAGAAAGTGGAAAAAGGTGGAAAAGATGCCTTTTCGAGAGGAAGAGAAGTTGATGGTAAAAATAATTCTGATGGATTCTGAGGTGTTGAAGAATTTTTTACCACGTCAGTTTTATTATGTACTGTGAAATGGTGCAAAAATCATGATTTACACAAATTGAGACGACAGGAGTGATCCCTGGTCCAAACTGACAATGTAATGAAAACAAGAAAGAGTTTCGATTCGCTCAGTCAATTATATGACGTCTTCATCTTCTGAAATTGCCCATTGGTGTAAAAACGTCAACTTTACATGCTGCATCAGCAGATTTGCTAAGAAACAAAAAATATATTGTTCACACTGTGTTCGAGAGAGCTATTCTATGCTATAGCAATCCTGCTCATTGATGAAGACCTACCTTTGTACGGAACGAAGACAATCATGAGCAAACTTGATGGCGTAAAAACTAACTGATTACCTTGCTGTCTGCCTATATGTCGTCTGCCAGCAGGATTACGTGGTTATCGATTAAAATCGATACAAGTTGTCTATGTTCAGTCTCCGTTACTCGAGAATGGATTTTTTGGAACGTTAGCTGGTCTCATATCGTTGACAAAAATCTCGTTCGATCGTCGCGGCCTCGTATCTGCCTGTTGAAGACGGTAGCTAATTCTGAAGGGAATCTTAGCCTGAGGGTAGTTTGTGCCCACGTTAAAGACCGCGAGATGATTAACCGCAGGGTGAGAAAATTAATGAAAATTTTTTGACTGTTCACAAGTAACCGGAACATCTCGTTTTTCCGTAACCCAGAAATGAGGAAAATGGGTTGAAAGAAAGGGGAAAAACGTATTCGTAAAAAATGGAACCTCAGGTAAAGAATTATGTGGAAGTCTCAATTATGACATGCGGTAAAAGACGTTTTACGTTACATCGCGTTCGGGTTACTCGCGGTCGGTACGAACCGCCAGGTTCAAACCCTGGAACGCTACCCTCTTGACGAAGACCGCTGTCTGTAGCTCCTCTCCCCAAAAATCAAGGGTGAAGAATTCCTCCGGAGAACGTTATAATCAAGGCGATCGAGAAAGCCGCCACCAACTATGAGATCGGAATGTAGGTAAAAAGCTGAGCGCGTCTAATAGAGCCCCGTGACCATGCAGTATTTCTATCCTCTGCCGTTTCTGGGCACCGTTCCGTTCCGTTCTCTTCTCTTTTCTTCTCTTCTCTTCTCTTCTCTTCTCTTCTCTTCTGTTCAGTTCCTGGGCTCCTCGAACCGGCATACTTGCCAGACGTATAGAACATGCATACACGTAGGTACGTACCAACATCACTACACCCACCACCGTCATCATGAACGTGGGTACCAAGTTAGTACCCGTCGATCTCTACCTTCGCGACCTCGTGACGAGCGAAACTTACCTGCCGGAGAAATGAGAAGTGACCGACGTGCGGCGTAGTGCTGCAGTGGTGCAGACCACTCCTTCCGATCCTCCGCTTATAACTGCCCTGTAATTAATTTGTCGGCGCACTTTGTCGACGGTTTAAATATTCTTTTTCTTATTTCATTATTGATGCTAGGGGGAGTTTGAAACGTCCGGAAATATGCCTACGTTGGTATATCAACGTATATGCAATACGCTAACCAGTAGATGGAAAGTGCAGCAGAATCTCCGCGGCAGGAGAAACGAATAACAATTCATGCGGGATAGATTTCTTGTTCGATTTTTATGAATTTTGTTCTGAAATAGACAACCGCAGGTTATAGAAGTAATACGAGCTCCGTTTCGCAGATAAATTCGCAAAGTATTTCTATCCCAATAATTGGCGTGAGAAAGGGGACCGTGTTTTCGCGGAAGGTGAAAAAGGTGGTGATCTCGAAAATCTCCGAAAGTAAAACCGACGAGTAAGAGAGAAACTTTGGACCTGGCTCTGCCACGGTGTTGTTACGGCGTTATTCCGCACCCCATTTCACCCCCGCAACCCCCAAGTCCCACTGGTACCGGAGAGTGCAGTGCTCTGCGAACCGAAAGGAATGCCCATAAAAGAACACGCCGCCTCGCTCATTCATTCACCTTCGACTCAATGTAGATTTTCCCATAGGTAAGGCAACCTCGGTTGCTGCTGCTGCTGCTGGGTAAATTTTTAAAGAGGGGATGGGGTAGGGTAGGTAGTCTCAGGTAAAAAGACACCCCCGCGGCGCAGGACCCAGCCTCCGGAAATCTCCACTTACGCGCGTGGGTGAATAGTTTCTGGACTTCTTTTTTCCTTTTTCTTCTTTTTCCACTTTTTTTTTTCTTCCTTGTCGTTATTACGGGCGTACGAGGTTCGCACCGGTGAATCGGACCGACCGTAGATCCGATCTCCCTCTCTGTTCCCTGCAGCCCCAAGCCCGGGGGCTTTCGGTCCTTCAGGATTCTTCGTTTCCAAGTAAGCCAAGGGCCCCCTAAGGATCCCGAAACGCGCACTTGGTAGAACGGCAAAATTTGGGGACCGCGGCTTGCAGAGATTCGGACGCACTTGTAGGTAAAGGTAAAGTTACGCCTACGAGTAGGTAAAACGAAGGTAGTCTAGTTTCAGAGAGAAAAGATGAACAGAAAATGTATTTTTTTAAACTCTCCAAACTCTGCGTCTGTTCTCAAATCCGTTCCTAATGCCCTGGGCAAAGAGGAGGCTGGTATGTCGGTGGATTTTGTCTAGAGAAATTTTTAGCCAACGATTTCTATCTTTCTAAACTTATCATTTTTTAATGAATCTTTACTCAATAACTGAGGAAATACGGGGTGTGTGATAGTCCGGAAATATAGATGCATGAGATAATGCCACCTTTTCGAGGTTTATGCGGTAGATTTGAGTCTGGACCATACGTAAGACTGATTAGAACTCAATTTCTATTTTTTATTTATTTTTTTATTTGAGACCAGAATTGAGGATGGAACAAATTTTTCACGGTAGAAAATCGTCAGGAAAGTTATATACCGTGGGGTTAATATTTCTGGCAAACTATCCTGGGAAAGTGACCTTAATTCGTGGAGCAGGATCGGAATTTCGAGAGGTGCTTGAAATTTCTTAGGACCCAAACGTTCGAGAATGCCGTGAGATGAACGTTGGTATATTTTGATAGAGGGTGGGTCGTGTTTGTCCATCTTGATTCGAAATCTTAGACTAAAATCTATAACGAACGAAAACGGGGAACCCCACCACTCGGGATCGGGTATAATGGACGTTTATAACGCAAGGGTTGAGCACCGATAGAATCGTTTAATTCGCCTTTTGTCAGACTTCTTTGATCCTACATTCACGTACTGCTATGTGTCGGTTCATATCTAGGTACATACATGTTATACATATCTACGCGATATATTGCCGGACGTAAAAGTACTGATGTCCGAAAGCTTGAAGTTGACACTCACGACATCTTAGCACGTCGATCCTCGAAGGTAACGTAATAAGAAAAAAAAAATGATCTTTCTCTTTCTAAAACCGTGACGTAATTTTTTTCATTTTTTTTTTCATTTCTCTTCAACTTCTTTGTTCTCGAGAATCTGACCCGAAAGAAAATTTCAGGGTTTCTTGTGGAAAACCTTCACGCATCCAAGGAGGTATACATATATGTATATTTTATACGCTCGCCGTGAGGACGCAGCGGTTTTACACCTAGCGGGTATAAGCGGGAGGACAAATTCCTCAGTTAATATTTTTTGTGGGCGCATTTTTCAAATTTTTCACACGCTGCCCCCCGAGGCGGTGGAAAGGTCGGTCCGTCGGTCAGTCGGTATTTCGAGCTAATACGAGCAGTTTATTAATGGCCGAGTATAATTGGTCCATTTCACGTAATTAATGGCCTGTTAATTAGTGCTGACACGATGGACAATACATCAACCGATGCACAGGTGCAAACGCCCCTTCTATCCACTTCACCATACACCTACACGCGTATACATGCATGGATACTCTCCTCTTTCTAATTCTTATACACGACGTTTCACACCCGATTTTTCAATCTTTTCTGAAATCAATTTCTAAAAAATTATGATTATTCGTTTATAGTAAGTAAACGACTGTGAAACAAATAAAAGGAATCGTCCTGATTATGTGTTATTTAAGGGCGGTGTATAGAGTCGAGGCAATTGATCGTGAATGAAAATCGGTTTACCCCGCAAGTGTCACTTGGTTATTGGCGGAGTGAAAATTGAACGAAGTGGGTTTATTAGCGCGTCAAAAGCTACTTAATTTTCGGTCTTTTCGTGTCGTTTCGTGCGTAAAGATACAATTCCGGAGCAATGCCCATAATTCTTATGGCTCTCGAGGTAACTGAACGCGGACCTTGGCGTAACTGAATGGAATTTGCGATCAAAAGACGAGGTGAGAGCTTTTTCAAACGGAACCCATACCGCCATGGGTACCTATACCACCTCCAGATTCTATCCGACTCTCCCTGTAGCCATTCATGGAGTATTTTAGAATTTACAATATCGGGGACCACCTCGAGTAGGTACCCATACCATAAACGCAACAGGTGAAATACCCAAGACCGCGAGATCAGTTTACGGAACTTCGCGGAGGCTCGAATCCTCGACTTTCCCTTGCGAACAATCAACGAGGACCGTAAGCAAATAAAAGGTCATTTCTTTGTCCCGGCGACCCTTGCCGCGTGCGTATAGGTGTAACAACAATCCGTTAAGAAGTGGTGCAACCAACTACCGAATTTCTTATTCAGAATCTACTCCGCAGGTACTGACTTCATTTTCTCCTCAGGGTTGCCCGAGGCGAAGACCCTTCTCTAAACAGGGACGAGCCAATCTAGACTATATACCTCTTTTCAGATTGTGAACTACACGCGCGTGTCGTTCCTATGTAGGTAGCCTGAACTTTTTGACGAGTGACGTTTTAATCTCCAAATTGAAAATTCTACCTACCCTTTCGGTACATCGGGGAACACCCCTTTTCCTTTCCTTTACTTCACTTTACTTTACTTTACTTTGCCTTGATCGTTTTCAATCCTTGCCACCTCGAGTTTGCCTTTCCTTCGGCAATTGCTTCGCGTTTTACAGTTGATTTAGCAAATAACGTGAAATGATCCCTCCGAGGCAAGAGAGCGAACGCCAAGGCGTCAATGGTGTTATTGTGCGGTACCTCTCAATGAATTATTGCAGAGAAAGGAAAGTTTTGAAGAATCGAAAAAGCCAAGTCTTTGAGGAAAACCCTCACAGCGATCCTCAACTCGACATACACACATATACATATCTCATCCTCTTTCTTCCATCACATCTCGTATCTCGTATCCACATCTATCTACCCTCCTATAAAATCTGTATAGAATATTAAATACTCGCTGGTTTCTGGACTCATTACTAATTAAAAATCTATATCTACGTATCGTGCCGAAAAGAAATTTTGAAACATCGAAATTTTATGGTTCCTTTTCATATTTCGTGCCAAAGATCATTCGTCGATGTAAAGAGAGATAAAACAAGTTAGATAATAATAATTTTCGACGATGGAGTCAGACGCGTCGACGCGACGCCCAAAAATCCGGGTCCAAAATTTCTCAAAAAAATATGGCCGCCTATGGAGTAACAATGGACGGAGTGGCGCGACGCAGTCTGGGCGAACGCCAGGTAGCGTCCCGCTGAGTTAGCCAGGTGCGCCTGAAACCCCAGATACATAAATTACCCGGTTACTTCCAGGAATTTTTGGTGAAAATTTATGACCAGATTAATTGCAATATCGACAAGCCGGCTCGCCCCGTATAGTTTTTCGAAACTTTGAGAAAAAAAAATGAAAAAAAATTCCGACAAACCATCAGCAGGGCACCCTATACAGATTTCGAAAAAAGATTCCCTCATTTTCTCAATTCAACAAAAATCACATATCTTTTTAAACAGTTCTTTTCTCTTCTCTATACTGTTGCAGACAGTCTCGTCGAGAAGCGTATCTGGACCCATACGAACACTGAGGATACGACCGAAGACTACAAGGTAAGTCACTTTTCTTTTCACTTAAAAAAAAAGTAAAAAATGAACGAAGAGGCGACTGCTATACGTACCCCTTGATTATCGACGTATTCTTTTCATCCGTTAAATCGCTGGCTGTATGTATTGCGAAAACAAATATCACAGGTCTTAACAATGACTTGCATTGATCGAATTAATCCACCGTATGAACTCTTTGATACGGTTACTTTTGACGGTGGTATTATGTTTGACAGCGTGTTGAATGTGAGCGGAGAATGGAAATAAACGAATCGGAATTTTGGTCTACGTATCAAAATACGGAAATTGGTAATCGCGGTGGAGTAAATCAAAGTAATACTCGTCGGAATTCAACCTGTCACCAACGTAATGAGCGCAATAAATTTTACAGGCTATTAGCTCGAGTGGCAAAAGACAGAATGACAGGCCGCAATAAAACCGATTCTGTAAACCAACGGCGTGATCTTTCCCGTTGGAAATATCCGGTAATCTGATCTGGAATTAATCCTAGTTCGAAAAACGATTTATACCAACGAATTGAACGTCGTGTTGTACAATTCTTGCCAAAGCGATCTCGTTCGCTCGTCGATTTATCGGACAGGGTGCAGTAAAACGCGTTTCGGATAAAATGAAACCGGCTAAGACACCTGCGGGGCTCATCCGAAACTTGCAGCTAAGGTTCTAGGATGATTTATGCTTTCAGCAGGTGAAATAGCCAAGCTGTGGCTAGGAGCGAGATAGCCTTCACCTCCGACTTCTTCTTCTTCGTTCTAGCTGTCTCTTTGTATCGGGATTTGCCGATTCGCTAAGCCAAGTAGGATCAACTCTCCATCGTACTAGTAGGATACCTACTATTTGCCAGGTTCTACCTAATAGGCTTTCCGAACGAAATATCTTCGAGAAAAACTGTCAGTAACAACAACGGCTCTTCTACAGCCGCGAGACTTTTTCCTTCAGCGATATGTGCTTTGGATGTAAGAAAATAAACAGATATTTCTTTTCCAAAGCCCTTCAGAGTATGAACACTGGTTGTAGGTATTCCATTTACCTCCAGGGTGTTCCCAAATCATTCGAAAATTATCTCGAAACTCAACCCCGTGTTATTTTTTCTTCTTTTCATTTTTTATCGGCATCGTGACCCGAATAGACCCGAAGATATCGCCCTAGGTGACAAAAGGGACGTGACTAGGTTCGCGATCTGCAAGGAGAAGGATACTTCTTATTTTGGCAAAAAGTTTCTCTCTTTTCCTTTTTTTTTTTTTTGTTTTTTTTTTTTTCAAGAATAGTATAAAAGGGAGTGAGAAATGGAACGAGAGGCGCGTGGGAACCGGCACAAGGACTAACGAGTCTAATCCTTGGCCAGGTTTACCTCAGCTAGGTCCTTCACCAGAGGGAGATTAGCCGATCTCTTCACTGCAGACTCGATGGCGACCAAAACCCCGCGCCCACCTGTGTACGTTAAAACCGAGAGTTTTCTTCCGCTGCAACGTCTCCCAGGATTCTGGAACTGACGAGGACTTTGCCCGCGGGACGCATAGCAAGGATAATACCTTACACAAAGCTCTACCGATAATGAACTCCTCTTTCAATTCCACTGTCCGGTAAACTCGTTCACGTGCTTTTCCGTAGACGGAGTAAAAAGGGAAAAAATAGAAGAGAACTCATTAGGATTACAGCAACTGCGTAACCCGTATGCCCTAGGATCTCTGTGGGGTTTTTTACAGCTAGAACCATAAAGTATGGTTCGAGAATAACCGGCAGAGAGTATTTTCTGGAATCGAACTGTTCCAAGAGTGATTATAATTACTCCATCGATGTACATATATTCGGCGTTTAGTTCTTCGCGGTTAATTTTATGGGACAATGTGGTAACCGGAGCTTTGGATCCGATCTTTGCACGGGATTTGGTCGTAGATTGATCTAGTAAACGGAAGCCAGGGCATTCCTTCTCGCTTATATTCTCATCAATGGAGATCAACGCGATCTGATAAGACTCGTATACCGTCCTTGAAGATGTCTGGACGCGGTTCTGGACCACGAAGAATGACAGGTTGAGATTTGCCGCCTCTTCTGGCGAGCGGTGAACTTATGTCGCAGATAAGATCGCGTTGATAAAATCGCCGGGTATTTACATTCACGCCGACCACTTCCTTTCAAATAACCTGCAATACCGAAATACGTACTATATACCTCTGTATAGGAAACGCAGGGAAGCGAGGAGCGAAAATCCCTCCTATTTTTGTCTCTTTTTCGTCGAAGGTCCTTCGGTCCATCCCTCCACTCCCAGGGATGCTGCAGTGCTCGACGGGCAGCAAGTGACCATTTGTCACTAATAGTGAAAACCAGTGATATTTCATCGGGCGAAAATACCAGTAGTCCGGGGTGGTACAATGGCTTTGAGAAGTCACACCGGCACAAGGCTATACCACCGATGCCATCGAATCTCTGAGAGTTTCGACTACGTGTAAAGTCGCGTCGTGGTCATCCCCTGACCCTGTGCCCGCGTTATTGCCAATTTATCAACTATACTACGCTACTTTACTCCAGGTATTGGGCTCCCAGCCAAAGAATGAAGGCTATAAAATTTGCCCGAAATATTTGGGCCTTTTTTCATCGGTTATATGGCTCCGACGCAACTGACCAACCCCACGGATACAATTCAGACCCCAAAATGGAAAAAAATTATGAATCGTGACAACGATCCGAAGTATATAATAAAGGACCTCGTTTTACTTCATTTCAGAGGTGGATTTGAGACTTGTTTTCGGAGAGTAGAAAATGACTACCGTTTCAAAAAATTTTTAGACGTATCAAAGAATATGGTTCAACGCGTGGATCTGCAGTGAAAGGATTTTAAATGACTTTTGAATAAAGTTTGGCCAAAGTCTTGTCCCGGAGAGATGCGCGATACATTATTTTTGTCGGTAACCCCTGAAGAATCCCGGAGAATCTTCCTGTTCCAGAATAGGTCGGTAGTGATCGCCAGGTCATTCATGGTTTGCGGGGACATCGGAATGCCATAAATTCCCATGGGATCTTTCACGGGGGGAATAGGAGTGGTGGGATACGGAGGCGCGCCTACACAGAAAAAGAGGAGAAAAAGGAAGAAAAAGGAAAAAGAAGGAAAGAAGAAAAACATAAAAACGTACGAAGCGACGCGCCCAATCACCGCCATTCATAGCTGGCCGTATAAGACGTCTTGCGATGCGTGTGAAGACGCGACCCGTACGAAAACTTGAAACCGGATCATTTTCAGGAAGACTATATACCGCGCCGATCCGACTGACAGGTCGTGACACCGGGGGAAATACTAACTCACACATACGTATCCAGGCATATGCGGTACATGCATGATCACGATCTCGGCTCTTAGTGAGGCACCCTTCGGCTAAAAATCGGTTGAAAATTGAAGTATAGTGTCGGGTTTCACCGCGGCTATAAGGTAACGACACGGTAAAGACCTAAGGGGAAGAACGACGCGACATGAAGCTACCGAATTTAAACGCGTGAGTTTTTATTTAGCCTTAAGAATATAGTAGGATATGATATTCGATCGCCGGTTAAAGAAGATGTTCTACAAGTTGGAGAGAAGGGTATCTTTTCACTCGATTGTAACTCGTTAGCTACTCTATTATTACCGCAAATCAAAGTCGTTGGACTCTGCTCAAACCTCGAACCTCGGTCTAATTCACGGACAGAGATTCTCAGAGGACTGGAAAAATCGTCTCACACTATTCCTCTAATCGCTACTACAGACTCGGGAATATTTTAATCCGGTTGTTCTAACTCGTCATTATATTCTCGAAATTGACACAACAATGGCGACCCGCACCAAATGGATTCTAAACAGCGGGTAATCACGGCGCTAAGCGGTTCCGATTGCCGCGGCACATTCACGGCTGCTGCTGCAGAGTCGAAGCCGGAAGGAACCATATATCCATTCAATTCCGTTTCAATAGGATCGAGAGCTTCTTGCATCCCCCATATATATATATATATATACGATTTCTTTCTTATGAAATTGAAAAATCCGTGCGGTTACCTACGCTGGAAGTCGATCCAAAAAAATATCATCGTTCGTATAATTTTCATGAATTTAATTACCCAATTGATAATTTCTCTCGGTATACGCGCGGAAGATCGGTACGTCGCGAAAGAGGAGGCCTTTGTCTTGATGATCGTGATCGAGCGATCCCACCGATCAAAATTACGCGTCCCGGTCCCCAAATTTCTCGGAGAATTTGGACTCCCCGCGGTTTTTATTATCGCAGAGAGCGGCGAGCTTTAGTACAGGTAAAGGGTTCCTCCGTTGCCTCCCGCTCTTGGTTCAGGGCCAGCTGCACCCCGGTTCCTGCCACTGAATTTGACTGACAGCTGAATGCGCGAGAAATCCTGGCAGCGCGAACCTTGGCTACCTCCTACCTACCTGTCCCGCGTCCGGGAATATGCGTAACCGTATCCAGGCGCTCCCTGGTGGCTATATCCACGACGATGGCTACCAGGACTTTGGAACTGTGCCCCGCTGACGGGAGTCGGGTTACCAGGACGGGCACGCACCGCGTGGGCGCATTGTCAACGTTTTTGGGCTCATAGGAGAGGAGGGAACCGCGACGCGGCTTTTTATACAGGTATATGTACATACGCGGTGAAAACCTCCGCGTTTAGACACCCCGTAATTGAATGGTCACCGGGATCAAACCGGGAACACGATCTCTTGAAACGAGTATCTAACTACCGTGATCGGTAATTAATTTCATATACGTATGCGTAACGCGATTCGGATGGTCATGCGGATGGATTGGATGAAATTAGAATTGAATTAGACACAGTCTACGTTGCGGACGTTCGAAGAGAATTCAGGATTTAAAAAAAAGTATATATGGTAATCGAATTTATTTACTCGACGAAGCCCGATATTCAATTATGTGGCAGTATAAATAATTTCTTGACGTAATATTGAAACAGGTAGACTCAATGTAAGGAATCGAAGCTAATGTCATACTTTGGGGCGACTGATTTTCTAGGTTCTTTACGATTTTCAACGATATTACAACGTGTGCGTGTACGTTGTTCGCAAAATCTTATCAAAACCTCGATTTACGAATTGAAAGATGTGAGTTTTGACACCGTATCTTTCGCTTGATGGTTAGATATGATGGTTTTCCTTTTCCTTGAAGAAAAAAAAAAGAAAAGAAAAACTGGGGGACTGAAGCCAAAGTTTGCACTTACTCCAAAACGTAGTTTATTTTATCTACATAAATTTCTGCACCGTGATATACATACAGCGATGTTTGCAATTTTATATCCATTCCTTTAAGAGTGGGATACACCCCACTGCAGTAGTATTAATTCTCTTAAATGAGGTTCGTGAGCATTGAAATTAAGCTTTAGAGAGCCGTATTGAAACCGTGACTCAGTAACCCGATTATTGGTACAGGTACCCGACGACAAAGCAGATCCTAAATTTCCCTAGCACCCCGCGAGCATCACCTGAGAACCGATAAGGTCATAGGTAGGTAGTTAGGTATAGGTGGTGGCCAGTGGGAGTCGCGGACATCGATCAGGGTTGTTCCCTTCGCGCGTCGTCCATCCGTCCCGGGGAGTTGATGGATGCGAGATTACCGCTGTAGGGACACTCGTTGACACCCGGTGATGTATCACCGCCTTCGCCTCCACCCAGAAGCAGCTACTTACTCTGAAAATGGTGGGTGTCAACCGGGATGTAGGCTGCAGAGAAAATAGAGGCGAAATGAAGTAAAGAAAAAGAATGTAAAAAAAATCAACCGTGTTAAATTAACGCTCTTAATTTCGCACATCATTTGATTCTAATTTTCGCCACATAGTTTATATATAACCGCGAAATCAAGAAACTTTGGGGAGTTTAGAGATTTTTACGACGAGTAAGGGCAAAAGGGAGTATCCGCAGAATGGCACTGAAGGTATAGATACTAATCTAAGAGAAGTTTCTTGGTGGTGCAGCGTCTTACCGTCCAGTTCTTTTTCCTTCTCTTATTTCCCTCCTCTTCTCTCGTACAGAGAGGTACACGATAATCTCCTTTTTGTCCCTGCACAGGTATAACTCCTTTACAATTATTGTTACCGGTACCCACTTTTTGTCCGGAAAAGATCAGAGATCCTTCGGGAAAACGGATCCTACGCGACGATTCAAAGATTTCCACTCCCACACACAGAAAGAAAAAAAAAAGAGAAAATAAGAAACTTCCTTTCAATTATACGTGGGTACTTTCCGTTAAAAGAATACTTGCGTACCTCTACCCGCGTCTCGCGTTAAAGAATATTATCACTAAGTCGGTGAATTTTGTCCCCAATATCTTCACCTTAACGTAGAAAACAAGAATACTCGGCAAGGGGCTGTTTGGGCGAGAGTCTTGGGTATATGGGCAAAAGATAAGTTGATGTTGTCTCCGTTTTTGCGTCCGGCCATCTTCCACAGCTTTTAAACTTCTTTTTCGAGATGGTTGGTCCATTTTCGTTGACACGATGTATCGCACACAAGACTCTGAAGAAGGGTCAGAGGTGGTGCACAGCCCCGCGGGTAGTGGATAGGCGGCGAACCAGGACGAGAGGGTAGCCTGAGGGTGAGACGGTGAATAGAAGATTGGAACTCTTTCTGCGGTGACGGGACTCCTTCCGGCGGAGAGGCCGATAGTGCCGGCTATTTCCGGTGGCCGACGCCATGACATTGCTATCGCGTCAAGTCTACCCTCTAGGCTTCCCCTTGAACATGCTCGTTTCGTAGGTAGTTCTCCATGCCTACCAAGCTTCGCCGAAAACCCGGAGTTTCCATATCTTTCGAAAGTCAAGCTCGCAAAACGTATCAGAATTTTCAAAAATCATTATATCTATTCGTAAACTCATAGGGAAATATAAGCCACAACTATTCCAGCCAAGAATCCGATGCCTACTCATAATTTGGAAACTTCTAGTCTCTGAAAAATTTTGCCAAAATTTGCTACATAAATGCCTCGAATAATTTTTAGATTCTATATCGAATCGGCGCGGTATCGGTTCAGGGATTTGGGAAGGGGATGAAAAGATGTGTTTTTAGATGACTATTGATATCTCGGAAACAGTTCGTACGATTTTGACGAAATTTGTACGGCACACGATTCTCGAGGCACTGAGATTCTCTTCCAAATATAAAACCATTCGAAGATCAAATACGGGAGGATTAGCAGTTCGAAATTTCATTGCAACGTTGTTCGATAACTGGATCGGGTTTTACGATTAATGGCATATTTCTTGATACAATTTTGTGCCGAGTGACTCTATGCACACGTATATCAGTTATTCCATACTCTCCGTCTTTCGCCATCGACTTTTCGTAAATCCCTTGGATTTATTATCCGACGCAATGTTCCGGATCAGATGATTTTCGGGTATGCAGGTGGTCTAGATCGCGATTGTAAGAGAATTAGTTTATGCGCTAAGACCGATGACTAATCCGAAGGACTTAGGGTATCGGTGACAAAAACTGTCTCAATATTATTTGGAAATTGTTTAAACTTAAGCAACAGCGGTTCACCGCGATCCGGATTGAAATTATTTTCGGAGACAAAGAGAGCCTTGTTATCCCTGACCGATATACGTAACGTGGCTATTACGTAACCAATTACCTGCATTAATCCTAAATAAATACGTCACACCTGACGTCCGACGATCCGAGAATTTAACGGCTTAGGGAAAAAGGGATCGTTCCGCAGCGGTAATCCTTCAGTAAGCACATTGAAAATCGGCACACGATGAACAGGTGACTTAAATTTCCCAGAATCATTTTTCGAAATTCATCGATATACCTGGGTGAAGTACATAGGGCAAACGCGATGCGAAATCCGCCATCTTACCTGCAGAATCGCGCACGCGCCTTCAAAATCCTTGCATACAGGTACACGTGCGTATGTATATGTAATACACACGCAAGTTGTATGGTTATATCTACGTTAACCGTTAATTATTCAACCAGCTAACGGAGGGACGAATTTCGCCGACCACGGGACCTGCACCTCGTCAATTTTGCATGAAACGTGATTGCGGCGGTCCGCGACTTGGCTCAAATATTTGTCCCTGACACACGTGCGTCTTGCGGTTTTCATCCCTTATTATTTCGGCCCGCAAGTCGCTGGCACAATGCGGGGGAAAAATATGCCGGAATTTGAACAGGAATCAAAGAAATGTTTCGCGTTGCTGATGTACAGCAATTCTAATATTTATTGTTCTTTCAATTACAATAAATCTTTCATACATCTGTCTTCATTTTTCGGAGTCATAATCGCGCTACTCCGAACTAGCGAAGTGAAATTGAACTAGAAAAAATTCAGAGACGGTTTCCAGCTTCTGACTCTTCAACCCCGTACGCATTTCGTCGTGAGTCTAGAAAAGTATCGGATATAATCCGGTCGTATGGATATGATACGGAATTATATACGAATACGACGCAATCCGATATGCGAATCCGTAGAAACGTATCTGGTTAATTGAAAAAGTATCCGTATAGTACAGATGGAAAAAAAGATCGACGCATATGTACAAGATAATCGTAGCCCCACAATTCGCACCCATCATCCGAATTAGTCTATCGGTCCGCAGCGTTTAGGTAATTAGTTACTTCGATCGTTGATGCGATGCCGAGATGTAGAAGAAACGGACAAAGAATCGTACAAAAAGTAACGAGACAAAGAAAGGACCACCCGAGAGCAAGGACTTCGGGAGTTGCAGCCGGCTCGTGGCGTTGCGCACGGTTGACCTCCGCGCCTCGCAGCATAATCGTGGATTCGGTAGTTTTTACGGGATTTTCGAATCCCAGATTCATGCGCGTACGTGATCTCGACGGTTGCCGATTATCCGAGAAACTATTTAGGTACACACGAATCTTGTGCGCAAATTTTCTGCCGGTCTGTACCAATTCGCATAATCGATCAGGTCCGGTGAGGCTAAAGGGTGTTCGAACGGTGTTCATGGGAGGGAGGCAGGAGATTGGTTACAGTTGCTAACGCGAAGTAGACGTAATGTGGAAACCGTGTCGCGCGGATCCGGAAACCGCGACCCACCGGTTCTATTGCAAAATTTTAAGGCCCTCGTTCTTTTTTCTCTTTTTTATTTTTTTTCTAACAAAGCGGTGCGGGATTCGCACATTACAGGTATTACGTTTTACAGTATCCGCCAAAATTACTTCATTTTTTTAGGTTCTCAATTTTTAATTCCGGCTGATTTACACACCCTGAATCGGTATTGTACCAAAACGCCTCTTTATAATAAGATATTTTTGTACGAATTCGATTCGATTATTTTTCAAGGCTCACTTACACGCCTGTGCACCTCGAATTGAATCGAGGTTTTTTTCTCCTCTACTGTGAAAAAAAAAAGTTCGCTAGCCCTAATTATTTCTCCTCCTTCGTTTTCGCATGAGTATATATACATATACCTATATGTATATATAAAGTACTACAGAAACGTGTAGGTAAACACAAGAAACGCGTCGGCAAACGTGCGGCTGCTTCTGCTGCTGCTGCTGCTGCAGGGGCGATGATTTGCGAAACGAGCCCTTTCCGTCGAGGACGTTTATCGAGTGTATGAATTAAATTACCGTTTTATTACCCCTCCGTATAAGAAGTTTATTCTGGCTCACAATCAGCCAGTATACGGGGTGCTACATTTATTATAAAACGATTTTTCAGACACGTAGGTATGTACGATCAACGAATTTAAACCCCATTTGCATACAGAATTCGCTTTAACGTCAGAATTTGATAATCAAATTAAAGCTACGAGATTTCATACATGAATCACCACGTAATAATCCAAAATTAATAACAAAAAATTTCACTCTTTCGAAGTGGTTCAACTCTTGACTGATAGAAACTCAAAAGTTTAAACAGTCATAGTATGTGGAAAGGTAAAATCTGACTCTTTTTTTTTTACTTTTGGGGTGGGGGATGCGTAGACTGTTCACGAAAATTTTTACGAAATTTATTCTACGATATATTCATACGAATGAGGCATATGATTCCTGAATATCAACGAAGAGCAAGGAATTACCTTGATAGGTCAGAGGTCAAGTTGACATCCCCGACGCCGGTTGAGAACCTCTGATCGCGTCCGGCTGCCCTGTGTCAGGGGTTGAAACGCAAGGGGAGTTGGGTACGCATTCATCGCGATGCAGATGGCTTCCAACCCTCGCGACCCTACTGATGCTGTGTATACGGTATATATATCTATATATATTCGTGTGTGCTCGCTCGCGCGTGTGTTTCTCCGTACCTACTGCGAATAGTATGTGTATAGGTATACCTCGTACCTATACCTATATTCTATATACTCGATCCAATACGATCTGCGCGTTTCGAAACCGTACGTCGCTTCATTTATGTGCCAGTAACCATATACATACACATATACATATACATACACATACATTCGTATATTATATACTTATAGGTATATTATGTACCAACAAATAGTTGCAGGTATACCGAGGAGCGTTAGTATTAACGTTCACTTATATACATCTACGTAGGTATGGTGTGGGCAATGTGTGCGTAAAGTAACGCACGGGGTGCGTGCAGCGACGCGCAATATGCATCGGGGTAGGTATAGAATCAGCGAGAAAGGATTTTCACGAAATTCAAAACTCAACCAATTTTATCGTATGTAATATGGTACTGCAGCGAATTGATTCGAACACAAATAAATGTGAACCTATATCCACCAGAGATAGGTTAATAATTTAATACATATACCTATATGCTTGTCGGGTATTTTTGCGGAATTTTATTGCGGATGGAAAATGATACGGGAATATTTTCAATTTTTTATACATTTTTATTGGGTATAAACATTTTGTTGAAATCTGGTAAACTCGATTCAATCTCTGTTGCAAGGTAGCTTTCCAACTTCTTTCACTTTTTTGAAATCGACGAGAGATGAGCATTCAAACAGTACCTAGACCTAGGACAAGAGAAAAAATTGTCCGAGTAGCAATTAGAGGAAATTAAATCAGTCCGTTGTGATAATAATCAAACTATCAATTTTATAACGAATTTCATCAATTTCCTAATCATCGACAATCACGTATCGTAATAATCTCGTAGATTTATTCCAGTACCTTAAAAGATCGGAGAGGTAGTGATTCGTTTGATAGAATCTTATTATCTTTCGGGTAAGTGAATCTGACTATTTCGGTGCCATTAACCCAAAAAATGAAACGATTTTCGAACAAAAATAATTTTTTTGGATTGTTTTAATCAGAGACGAAAGATCTCGATTTTACACCAATCGAGAATCTCACTAACGCATGAATCGCTAGATACTAATTATGAACCTGTGTAACAATACGTAAGACTCGAGTGATATGATTTGTCTAATTAGCCCAGTATGCTATTTACAATCACCTCTCATCGATAACACTCATCGCGTATCTACTCCGCGGTATATCCGCTTATATCTCGCTTCCCCTGAATTCGACGTGGGGATTAACGGACGTTGAATGAATATAGCTATGCATACACACGTATAAATTAATTATCCGATACGTGGGTATATCTTACACGTACCCACGTATACACACACCTGATTATACAAATAGAGAGTAGATTCCATTCGAGTTTATTGTTATATTCGCCCCGGTCTTCCCTCCGTATGTTAACTTGCCAAAAATGACCTACGCCTCGCAAAATTTCCCTCAAATAATCCCAGATATATTTTTCTCCTTCTATATCGCTGTGATAATAATCTCCTAGCGATATAATTAATCGTATCGTAATATGGTCGATTATGTTTGTGCGGAAGTTATTTTTTTTTTAAACGATAAGAAATAATTCCAGCGATTTATTGCTGCGGCTCGATTCATCCAGGGCACAGATTGCGCTGTGATATTAATTAATTATCATACCGCATCGCATGGAGATAAGCTGAAATTGGGTATACCTACCAAAAGCTAGCCTCAACACAACTGTGTTCGATATCATGGGTATTTCTTATACGCCTAGGACTTGTATCGGCTGATGAGAGTTCAATTGCTGTGTCATTCATCAGGCGTCAATTGAAAGATTCATAATTCTCTCGATTTTGAAAAATTCTTGAAGAGAAATGATTTTTGGGGAAAAAAATTATTCATTCGCATCCAGCCCTTTTAGAAAAATATATGTAGATATACATACACGTACGAGACCGGGTACTCGAGGACTATTCGGGTTTCGATAACTTTCATAAACCGTATATCGCCCAGCGTCCTTACCTGTCGGGTCGATCCAGGGTGACGAGGGTTCCCCTGATGCATATAAGGGATGGATTCCGCTCGCTAGAATCTTTCCCTTTCGCCCCATAGCCACTGCTACTATTTTGCTACAGAGAGGCGCACGCTTGCCATAAGATCAATCGACGCTCACCTCGAGAATCTCCAGCCTCCGTACCCCAACTACTACATGGATCACGTTTTACTGCCATAAGAAATCCCAGGTGACTTTACTGATCGCGGACGCTCACGTATTTGGGTTGAGCGTCAGACACACTCGTGCGTGTATCGAATTTAGACACATGCTCATATGTAGAGGTGAGAGTAGCCGGACCCCTCGGATCTCGCGATTGTTATGAAAATTTATACCGTACGCTGACGAGTGACGAAAAAGGACGAGGCATACTCGAAATTGGCATAAATGAGATTGATACGAGTTTAAGTAACTCGCTCAGGAGTTTCGGAAAGGGGGACGAACCGAGACTCGTGGAAAGGAACGGAGAGAAACTTGGTCCTGAAGAGATTCCTGTGACTCCGGTCCCTGGACACGTCGTCGTTATTGTTAGTGGTACGTGGTCACGTCACCACCGCGTCAATCTCACGATTAACTCGGCATTAAGCCAGTGGGGAAAAAACAAGTAGCTTGTACGAGTATAAAGCCTATTCGATTATCGCCATACGAAACCGTTACACGAGCGAAAGATAGGCTCAACCTTCGCAGTCTTATTATACGTAAATTGCTTCTCCACGCTCGTGGTTCCTCCGCCGAGGTGAGACACGCGAGTCCCTTGGTCGTAGATAACCCAGTTACTCTTCAGGACAAGTAATAAAACAGCTTTGACTACTTCCTCGAACAATCACATATGTGAGAGGTACAAATGGTAATATCTCCGAACACATCCCTTGTACAATAAATATTCGGCCCCTTGTACGATCCGCCGTGACCCCGCCATGGGGAAATCTACCTCTAGCGCAGGTATATCAGTCATGAACGATATTCTTGGATGAGTTAAGTAATTGGGAGAAAAAGTTATGAATTTTAATCGCAAAGAATGAACGGGAAATTTTTTTTTCTTCTTCATAATTTACAGAAAGATATCATTCGCCCTACGTTTATGGTTACGGTGAATCTTGCAACGTTTAACGGTCGCGTAATTATTATGATTGCGAAATTATTGCAATGTCACTATTCACCCGTCCGGCGTGATCTTTAGAAGGAAATAAGACGCGCGAAGGCCTTTTATTTGCAGAAGCTGGGAGTGAATTGTGGATAGTAATTAAAGGTGCGGACAGCTAGACGATCATGGTCAAAGTTTCACATGTCGTTTAGCAATCAGACGCAATGATGCAGCAGACGAGGCTAACGGTTAGAGCGAATTGCGGTTTGCACATCCTTGCAGTCCGGGGCTCTTTGAGCCAATCTTAGAAGGGCAAATCGAGCGTTGGAAATTAATTACCCCTCATATCCACTCGGCCATCTCGCGTAATTATTACTGAGGCAAAATTCTGTACACATAGGGTAGAATAACGCGAAGCATTTGGTGACCTGCATAATATTCGATGGGGGAGTTAGTTGGAGTCGCACCTTCCTCGAACCCCCGACCCCGGCTCTTCGGACACGGTTAATAAATTTCTGAGAATCGTATGTTTTGGCATCTATAACCCTTCCAACCCTTGTCGGTATATGTACCTGAATCGGGAGGAATCGGCAAACAAGTATCGGTTCTACAATGCCGGATATATTCCCCCCGGTTATACAGCGAAACCGCTTTGTGTCTACAGAATCGAACCTTCTGGGTCTTCGATTCTGAATCCACTGCGAAATGGGTCAAAATCCGCCCACGTATACACATTGCAAGGTGCAGTCTGTTCCTATGAACCGATTTACTCCGTGCGAAACAAGATCTGCCGAATCCCTTTCCGAGTTAAACGACGAACAGAAGAGAACAGAAGAGTTCGCAACCCTTTCGCGATGGCGAATCGGACCGATATATACCATACCCACCTTCGGAGGGAACGAGGGAGTAGAGAGACGGAAGAGAAGAGAAGAGAGGAGCAGAGAGGAGGACATCGATCGGTACGTCGACGCAGAGGCACCGCGATTGCGACTGTTCCGAAGGGTATATATATGGCGGAAACAGCGAAAGGTATTTTCCTTGATTTTTTTTCTACCTCGTTTCCAACAGGAGTTGGAAAATAACTGCAGCATATGTCGTGAACTGATCTAGATTTGGCATGGCTGTAGTATAGACAGGTCTGCGAGGTGTTTTTTAAAACTTTTTTCATTCGATCCGTGTAAACGGATTACAAAGTGTGTAAGCCACATTCGAACGACGGTTCAATGATCAATACGTAGTATTATACTATCATCCATACACCGACGTCATTGTATCCATTCAGCGATTCACGCGTCAAAGAATTTCCCATGTAGGTATGGAAGCAATACCTATACACAGCTGTATACGCATACCGTTGTTAGAAAACCGACCCTCCCTGTTACAGTCGTCACTTTTCCGTATACTCCATATCCCTCCACACGTATATTTGTGTGTTTCTAAACGATCTTGTACACGATCGGAACGTTTACCAACCTGCATCTCTGCGTTGAACCGCTCGTATAGATTCATTGTTGTACGTATTATCCGTACAAGAAAAACCCTCTATCGCTATTATAATTTTTTTGTTACGACCCCGCATCCCGCCTATACACAGGCTTCATAATTCTAGTCAAACTCGAGACAATATGGAACGGCCAGAACCTCACGAGTTCCCACACCTACGACAACAATGCAATGATAATTGCCAATTTTACGCCCAAATATATTAGTCGCTGACGAATCAGCTGTTTACAGGTATAGATCTATACCTAGGCAACATATACATATATATATATAGCTTTTTTATTTCCCCATCGCTCAAATTTCTGGACGCTATTATAACTCTGAACGTACGCGTATAGAGGAAATTTTCTTTCATCTTTCACGAAGTTCATGTTTCGCCGAAGACTATGAATCCACTTTTTTCTAAAAATTGATCAAAAAAAAAAAAGAAGGGAACAAACGGTTGAATGAAATCACTGCGACGCAATATCGAAGACGTATTTTTTAGTCATACATAATAATGTGTATAGAGAATCTTTCTGCGGGGGTGTACGGGGGTAGAAACGCCACCGCAACTGCGAGGCTATACTATAGGTGCTATATACGACCACCGTAGTGGCACAGGGATTATTTGGATCCCGTTGAATGGCAACAATCAGGCTTTGTAATCGTGCCTCCTCAATAAAGACATTGTTGGCCACCCTTAGAGGCCCCCCCAATTCTTTGGCCTCGTTATTTGAGCTAATAGAGAGACTCGATCGAGTCACCTGTTGGCACGACGATCTTTTTGTTTTTACTATTTGAGTTATGGGAGAAAGAGAGTTGAACCGATTTCTTTCTTCTTCTCTATTCCCTTTCTCTCGCTCAAATCGATTATAAGCAAATTTACTCCGTTTCTCATTTTTCGCTTCTGTCTTTTTTGTTTTTTTTTTTCTTGGATTTCTCTGAAATGCATTTTTCCTACGCGGTGGGAAAATATGTGCACCACGCGGTAACCTATATCATACAAACATTGATTTGAATCACAAAGCCCGCCCGCAGCCTCCCATTGTCAGTCTGAAGCTTATTGTATTTGTCTTCTCTTTTTCTTATATACATAGTCGTTTCTCTCCCTCGTTTCCTCTATCCTACTATAAGGTATATTTCCTTATTTTTCTTTCGCATGCCGCACGGTTATGTGCCACTTGTAGCACTCGCGAACGCGCCCGCGCTCTTATACCTATTTCTGCAGCGGTGAATGCAATTGGGGATGATCATTTTTTACCACGTTTTAGCCCCGGGACGCGAATTTTCGAAAAAAAAACGACGAAATTACAAAATTGAACTTCAAAACGCCAAAAATCCGAAAAATTCTGTCTATTTCTCAGGATGGGGAGACGAAAAATAGTTCATTCTAATCGAGACCCTCTTTACGAAAATCCGTTGTATCTACTTCAATCGATAACTCCATGAGGTCGTAAATAATTGAAATAATAAACAATTGATCATTTCATTTCATTCGTCCAAACGAAAAAGATTCCTCTATAACGAAAATTGATTTTTCAATGTATTGTTCGCGTGTCGTGATTCTCCAATTCGTTGGAAAGGGATACGAGTACCGCATCGCCTTAGCCCTCGATTCATACGCGAACTTTCCAACTCTTTTCCGAGTCGTTTCAGATGCATAATGCGCGTATTATAGTTAGGTATAAGGCCGGTTTATAGAGACTATAGATACGCGCATTATTATACAGTGGGGTATATAGATGGCGGCTATAATACCGCGCAGTGTATTTAAGCACGATCTATTATCCGTTGTGACCTAAACACGTGAAAACATTCTATTGAGAGGCGATAAACGGCGAGCTAGCAGCGCGGTGCATCACACAAGCAAAGAACCTGTTGCCTACCGCAGCAGATAGATGTATATAATAGAAGAATACGTCATAGATAATCACACCGGAGACTCTCTATAGGGCCCCATTCCTTTACTTGGCGAGCGCGCGCGCGCGCGCTAGCTATATACCTTATAGCAGTAGGTATTACAGAGCTATACACGCTCTCCAGGATCAATCCTCGCTTTGTACGCTTTCCTTATAATATACCTTTCGTCATGATCGCCACTTTTTTTCCTTTATAACAATATTTTTCTATAACACTCTCCCATACATAATATATATATATATATATATTTATATATCTACCACGGGCCTTTTACTTCGTCGGTCAGTCGTTTCCGGTATACAAAATGTACAGACAAACAAACAGTTAACAAAGTATCACAATAGTTCTTGCGAGAACGATAATTTGTCGAGAATTACGTACTCAGGAACGCATCTTCTCGATCGCAATTGAACCACAGTTGTATGATACCGAGATATCGGCGACTGTAGGACGCTTTTGGGAAACGTGTTTAATCCACGTGTTACAGTTGCTGCAAGAGCTCACGGATTCGGATTTTGGTATATCGCATAAAGGATTTTGAAGTTCGTCGCATTTGCTTTTAACCAAATTGGTTCTATCGATGCTCCGAGCGCGGTACCGAGTTCGGCTACAGCGTACGTTGTTCGGGAGTGAAGCATTCCGATTTCTACATCGGAAATTCGGCTTGAAATGATCCGAGTATCGCGTCATTTGGGGTAATCGATGCGCGGGTGTACTCTGGCTTTTATAAACGAGGATTAATACTTTCCCGGTATCTCGTCTCGGCTCCACCCTCTCCGTATAAAAATGAACAAAAGACGTGAAATTTGAAGCGACGAAAAAAGAAGCTTCCGAACGATTCAAAAAATCGAAATCTAGGATAGCGTATAAATAAAAGAAGATTTAGGTGTATACATAGTATCTATAATATCTCATCTGGAGGCGAGAGCCGTGACAGGCGGGTGGTAGGCATCTCGGCGCATAAGATTTCGCGTCGCCGCAAGAGGACTCGCTTAGTCTGTTCTGACGTCACCAGAGGGTAAGCTCCGCCCCTGAGGGAATAAATGTGCCACGCTATTGGCCGAATGGAATGATGGCAGGCGTGCGTCGCAATCGATAGCCCCTGGTAGGTTCACCGACGCCGGTGTATACTCGACTGTGAGAAAGGACCGACTCTGCTACTAGCGGAGGGGGTAGAACCTCGGCAGGAAGCAGGCGAGCGAAGCGAACGGAGGGCCCGGCGCTGCTCGAGTCTACCAACACTCAGACCGGACTGTTGCTCCGAAGTGAGTGGAGGTCGCTTCTTCACCACGCTTCAGTTATAAAAAAGACAGCGTGCCGAGGAGAGATAAAGAGAGAAAGAGAGAGAGAGGAGAGAGAGATAAAGAAAGCGAGGAAGGAAAGTCGTGATAACATATTCAGAAATTGATTTTCTCGATTTTTAAAACTAGTTTCGTTTATTCTGAGTCGAATAAAAACAACAACAAAAATAAATAAACAAATAATAATAACTATCGATCGATTCATTGATATCGTTTTTCCACTTTGTATAGATATAATAAAATATATTGTTGATGTGAACAATTTGAAAAAGTAAATAAGAAACAACCAAAAATATATCGTGATTCTAACAAACAGTGATAAAAGTGTAAAATCGTGCTTATATACATACATTGTATATATATATATATATACGTATATGTGTATATGTATATGTATATATCATATATATGTTTTTACTTCAAACTTTGGATTCTACAAGAGTGATTTATTGTGACCATATAGAGTTATACTAACTGTACAGTGACTTATAACTCTGGCTGGTAAATAGTAAGGAGAATGATCAACGGACATAACTAGCACAGATATTGTAGCCGCGATCTGTATTCTACGTGTCCCGTAACAGTCGTGTTTTCAAAACAGTTAATAAACTTGTGTCGTACTCGAAATTGAACATCTCCCTTAGGAAAGAGGCAAAACAAAACCAGTGACTGATATATATATACATATACATGTATGTACATATATGTTGTAGGGAAACAGAAACAATCACAAATTGATCTAAAACTATCCTATACTCACTACTACCCTAGTACTATACAGTGTCGTCGGAACTATTGTGTACATGATTCTGATAATCTGTTCCTAAACAGATCTGGAATTGATCTAGACTAATGGTTCGGGTCAAATCAAAGATAGTAAACTTTAGCGGCGTATAGCAAATGGTAAAACGCGCTTAGTGTAGCGTAAGCCATTTGCTTTTGGTGCGCGATTATAAATCGAAAGACAAACCATCTTGATTCGTATAAATCCAATTACCACACCCTCGAGTTAGATAAAAAGGCGGCAAGCTGTACGGGCACAGGGAGGACGACATGTTGACGATGGAGACGGACCTTAAGGGCGGCAGCCTTCACGGTCAAATGCCGCCTCACCCTCACCAGGGTGTATCGCCTATGGGTCATCACACCGGTGTATCACCTTACGGTGCATTGGGTTCAATAGTTCATAGTCCAGCTTTGTCGGGAAGTCCGCCAAGCTCCGGTGGCCTCGGTGCTCTCGGTCTTCAACATCACCATCAAGCACCGTCGCATCATTACGCCTCGATGCAATCCCAACAACAACAACAACAACAACAGCAGCAGCAACAACAGCAGCAACAAACAATGCACGCGTTAGCGAGCCAACAATCTGCCCAACAACAGCAACAGCAACAACAACAACAGGCCCAACATCACGGGCATCAGCAACAACCTCAACAACATCAACCACCAAATAACAACAACAATACCAGCAAGAACAACAACATCGATCGCGTCAAAAGACCGATGAACGCATTCATGGTGTGGTCGAGAGGTCAGAGGAGAAAAATGGCCCAGGAAAATCCAAAGATGCATAACTCCGAGATATCGAAGAGACTCGGTGCCGAATGGAAGCTCTTGAGCGAGACTGAGAAACGGCCGTTCATAGACGAAGCCAAGAGGTTGCGGGCCGTTCACATGAAGGAACATCCGGACTACAAGTACAGACCGCGTAGAAAGACAAAGACCCTTCTTAAGAAAGACAAGTTCCCGCTGGGCGGTGGGGTCGGTGGTGTTGGAAGTATGCTCGGTGTCGATCAGAGGACCGTTGGAGCCGGTGGTCCTCAACAACCCCAATTACCACGTGACGTATACCAAATGCCCAACGGTTATATGCCGAACGGTTACATGATGCACGATCCCAGTGCCTATCAGCAACACGCTTACGGTGGTCATATGGGGGCAGCGGCGGGCGGATACCCAAGGTATGACATGGGACATCATATGGGAGGCGGAAGCCCAAGTCCCATAAACAGCTATATGAATGGTTACGGGGGATACGGCGGTACCACTGTACCGGGAGGTTCGCCATCTCCGTATCATCAACCCCAACCAGGATCGCAAATGTCGAGTCACAGCCCGTCAGGAAGCAGCATAAAATCGGAACCGACAAGTCCAGCTAGCGGCGGTATTCATACACCGACACCGACCGGACCATCCTCAACCGGGGCACCGGTTAAACGAGAATATATGGGACAACAACAGACCCAACAACCACAGGGAGATTTGAGACAGATGATATCAATGTATTTACCACAGAGCGGCGAACAGGGCGTCGTGCAACATGGTGGTAGCGTTTACTCACCTGGACCGTCGCCCGATCCATTGGCACAGCATCACTCGGGCGTACCACCGCTAACTCACATGTAAGCTGAATATCATTATATTCTATAACGGAAAGGAGAAAGAGATTCCTCTTCGTTTTTTTTTTTTTATTTTTATTTTTTTATTTTTATTTTTATTTTTGTTTTACGTTCGTTTCCCCTCGAAATCAAAAGACATCATTTTTTTTCTTCTTCTTTTTGCATTAGTTTATTATTATTATTAATATTAATATTATTATCATTATTATTATCATTATCATTATTATGCACGACGCGAACGACGTGTTGCTGTTCTCTATAGCTTTAAACGCAAACCCGCCTATATATACGTAAACCGTATAGGTATATAGAAAAATGTTGATCTGGATCGGTATCGGCAAACTTTTTATCCTATTCTACTATTCGTTTGAAGTGATATATGAGAAAGAAAGAGAGAATGAAATAATTAAAGAAAAGCAGAAAAAGCTCTGTATCTATCCGTTTGTCGGTGTCTCTTATGTCGTTTTATTAATATATCGGGTTCAGAGAAGACTGTGTATGATGTTGATCTGTCTTATTCCGTTGTACATATAGATATTATATACTATATATATATATATATATATTTTTTTTTTGCCCATCTTAACTTAACGTATATTAAATATTTGGTATATAAAAATGTACGCCCGGCCTCTGTTAGATATAACTACGAGAAACTAGACGAGACCTATCACAGCCGAGTAAGATTCTTCCGGTTGACCAATACTTACGAATACGAACGGGGACGGAGGGAACAAGAACAGACGGCCAGCGGTCCAGAGTAGGAGATGAAATATTCATCAAATCACGAAAGCGTAAAAAAAAAGCTAACCAGAGAAAAAGAAAATGAAATAAAAACGAAATAAAAATGGAAAAATAAAAAAACTACCCCTCGTAGGATAGCTTAGAGGATGGATGAGCGAGGTGGGCTGTGACAAGGTGTGGGGGCTGCGGGACCAAAATGAGAGAGAAAAAAAAAAAAATAGAAAATGCAAAAAAAGTAAAATAAAAAAATACCAAATTACGAGAAAAGACCAAAAATTGAAGCCTACGAGTATCAGAAGCGTTTCCACGAAGCATCTATTCCTCGACAGAAGACCATTTAACAATAAGAGACCCCGTTCAGTTTTAAAGGAACGTGCCTGCTGCGAATTGTCGCACTCTGCAAATTGGTGAAAAATACGGTTCGACGACAGGCATATATGGAAACGCGTTGGTCGAATATATACGTGTAAAATATATTTGGGGGACGCTTGTGATCTTGTAAATCAAAATGCTTCCTCGGCCCCCGCATTTAGTTTAATACGATGACAAGAGAAAATAAATGAGTAAATGGAAAAGAGAAAACAGAAAAAAAAAGAAATACAATAAACATACAAAAAAACGAAAAAACACTAACCAGAACCAAAACCGTGTCGAAATTTCAACCGAATGCAAAGATACGCACGAGCTTATTAACGAGATAACAACCGCTTGTCAATTTTAGTTCGAAAACAGGAGAAAAGATAGAAAAAAAATAAAATAAACTACACATTTCGCGAGTTATAACCACGTCATCATTGTTATTCTAGAAATTTGGACACTGATTTTTTTCAACAACGACTGAAAAATTTTATTGTAAAAACGCTTGAACGTCGATGGAATTTTTGGTTTGGGAAATGATGTGGGTTCGTCGGGGAGTAAGGTCTGACGTGTTTTCCGTGAGGATTTAGACTTTGCTCTTCGAGCAATCATCTTCTTTTCTGACGAAACAAAAATAACAAATAAAATCAGAGATGAAAGAAATTTAAAGACACTTCGTGTTCGGAACAAAAATACATATCTTCGACGTCTAGCGTTCTCGCGATTAAATGAAACGTGTATCAATGAGAACTATTGCGCCTCTTATACTATACCGAAATAATTTCTTTATACCCTCCGATTAAAATGCGAAAGAGTAAAACGAAATGAAAGAAAAATTGCTAAACATTTAAACACACTATACCAGTCACAGTATTTATATTTAAAAAAATAAAAATAAATAAATAAAAAATCTATTGTTTACTAGTTTTAGATCGTCATTATTATATTGTTAACTATATTAATATTGGTAAATATGTAAGTGGCTATAGCGGGGATCGCGTGGCACCTACCTTTACCCCTCGCCGCTGCTACCCCCCGAACCCCCAACACCCCCGATACCCGAAAAACGCACCCTATGTAAATAACACCCTGGAAAAGAAAATGAAAAAAAAAGACAAAAGACGAGTTTCGCGTCATTATGGTTTATTATTATTATTATTATTATTATTATCATTACTATTATTATTATATTATCATTATTAATATTCTTATTACGATTATTATCATTATTATTACTATTATTAATTCTTTAATTATTATCGAATATAGATTTTAATATTTATCCGTATATGTACTCCGGTAGGGAATGTAAGATAATTATTTTATTTTACTTTTATTTTTTACTTATTTTTTATATATATTATATATATATACATATATATATATATATATATATATATATAATTTAAACATTTTTTTTCTTTCTCTTATGTATTTTCCTCTTTATTTGTGCCTACACATATATACATATATATTGTATACTATATTCGATCGACCGTGCGGCATCGAGAGCCGACCCACAATCCCGGGCGGGGCAGCCCTACGAGATAATAAAATTCACTTATTATTATTATTATTATTATTATTATTATTATATAGATTAAAAGTTGAAAACCAAAAAACAATAAAATACACAAGGGATTTAATGCTGCTATTGCATTTGCTGTGTATATATATATATGTATATGTATATATGTATATATACACGCATAAAAGAAAAAAAATGACAAAAAGAAGCAAAGAAATAAGGTAAAATAAAATAAAATTAACAAACAAAGTGATGGCAAAACTTAGTTTACCAATTTATCATTCAAAAAAAATATCGAATAGCTTTTAGTTTAAACTATTCTATTTCTTTAATAATTATCTATCCTTTCTGAACAATAAAGTATTTGTACAAATTTATGAACGTTCGTGAAAAGTAAGAGAAAAAAAGTAAAGAAAAGAAATTTAGGGGATGAACATTTTCTGTACAGATGTGTTTCGCATGGCGATAATCGCTGCAACAAAAATGTGAATATATATTCATTAAGTCAAGTTTACCATTGTGTTTCTATTTCATCACCCGATCACAATATCCACATCTTCCCACAGTACAACTACTCCGACGAGGGTTTTAACATGTTTTCGAAATTTAAACGAAAATCGAAAAAACAAAAATTCTTTTCATTAACATTATTTCATACTAACGCTTTATCATTTTCATTTCTCTTCTTTTCCGTCGGTTGTGCTCACTCCTGTTGCTCAATCAATTTCTACAGCTCTCCTTTTCTCTCGAAAAAAATCTAAAGACGAGAATTTTGTTCAGATCGTATTGAAAAAAAAGTTTTCTCCAATCAATTTCAGATTTTTATCGTTTTATCATTTTCAAATTGTACACAGTTTTTTTTTTTTTTTCCCCCCGTGTCGTATAACGATTACTTCAATATAATTTCGTACGCAGTTTTCTACACGCGATAATGGCTTATAGTCTCAATATGATCGAATTAAGACAAATAATAATTTCCTGTCGTTTTTTTTTTACTATTTTTTGATTTATTCACTTATTTTTATTTCGTTTTTTCTCTATTCTAGTACATCCGATTTCAAAAACCGACTCGAGAGGATCAGGTAATTATATAAAAAGATTCAAAAATTTTTGTCCGCACAACCGCACGTTTGTTCGTTTGTATACCTATGTACCTACTTACTCATATCAATCGATTGATTGTATTCGTAACGGGTGAAATTTTTCTACGCGTTCAATAATTGAGTTGGCAGTTCGTTGAAACATTAAAAAAATCAGAACAAATACAATACAAATAGATATAGCTGCACCATTATCGATATACATATAATATACAAACCTCTACTCTTTTCACCTATTCTCGTTCACTATCATCCCCGAATATCATAACTCTCCTATATTTTTTATTTCACTTCAAAATAATTAAAATTCACAATCGCCCATGCAGAAAAAAAAAAAAATACTCGGTTTTTAACTGCACATTGTACGTACATAGATGATGAATTTCTTTGCTCCATTTTTACTGATATGTATGATTTTAATTAACAAAATAATTGATCTAAAAGCGAATAAGAGTCAAAATGAAAATAAAAATTGCAAAGCAGAGAAATACAATTGAACACGGGTGTAAAATAATGTTTAGAGAAAATTATAGGCGGAAGTTGTTATAGTGAGAAAAATAAAATAAATAGAAGAATCGAAGTTTCGATAAAATATTTATACTTCGTTGTGTGCGTATAGGTAGATAAAGCCATTAATTCAAAGCAGTAAATATTATATCGTCGAAGTAAACGGCGCATTTGTCATATTCATACACAAGTCGTTTGAGTTAAAAGGCTGGGGCTCGCTCTCCCTCGCCACTAAATGCAAATGCGCGGGAGGCAGGCAAAGTGTAGAGTAGCGGGGTCTGCGAAGTGCTTTCAATTACCTACCTATTCTCGCTGTCGTGGCCTGCCTCGCGCCGGCTATGCGGCTACGGGTCGTGACAATCGAGGGGACTCTGTCATTTACTGCTCTACTTACCTTTTTTTTAAAAAAAAAAAAACTAATAACGACACTGTACGATATAAAGAAAAACAAAAATGGGGGTAAAATACAAAAAAGGAAAATAAATAAACAAATAACGAAACTGCGGTACAGCCGCAAGATATCTTTCGAATTATTTCGTGATTAATTTTTATTCTGCTTTGCATTTTCTTCAAATTTACCTAGACTTCGTAATTTTTTAGTCATAGAAACTTAGGCTTTCATCAGATATTGCATAAAATCGTAATTTCATATAGCATTTATGATAGAAACTAGAATCAAATCGAATCTGTAACGTGACGTATTAGAATAGGCAATCCGATGTATAGGATTACACGCTAAACTATTGTACATATTTGCCTCGCGTGTTTTCGGCCAAGTGTAAACAGATTTGAACTTGGAATAGGCCCGTAGTCTAGCCGAGACCTTTCGACCGGCTCATTCAGTTAGTTTCGTTAGTCGTGGCCTCAGCAAGCGACGGCTCGATCCCGTCAGCTGCGTAGAAGCTATAATAAAGTGATATGGTGGTTAAAGAGTGAAAAGATTCTGTAAATCGTAAATTTTTGTAATTCTTTTTTTTTCTCGTTCACGTAATAAACGCGGGACACGCAAGACAGTGCGAAGTTTTCACTTTCAGTGTAATTAAATTTTGTGAAAGAGGCGATAAGTGCTACTCCTTTGATAGCCGCGGAAACTCGTTGACTTCGTGCTAACAAGGTATTTATCCTATTCTTTCGAAGATTTGGGTGCCTACTTCAATTACTGTAATTTTATATGCCCACTCGCTCGAATCGTTCAATGGGATTCCCATTACGAAATGTTTACACAGTTGTTAGGATTTTATGTAATTCTGTGATTTACGAGATCCATAGGTACTGTATCGCATACACACTTACATATTTCGTTAAAGAAAAAGAAATCGCGGTGCCTACATCCGTTACGAAGCTGCGAGGAGCTCGTGCCTCGATTTTTCGCAAATATTCGGAATCTATGTTTAAAAAAAAAATAATTTCAATCAATCTCTCAAATTCGATGAGAGGAAATTTGCATCTTTTTTCATTAGCCGAATTTTGAATATAAATGAAAGTATTTTTGGTTATTCTAAACCACGAATCAAGGGTTAAGGAAGGCCGAGATTTCTATCGTACCCTACCCGCTGCAAGTGCCGATGAAAATGTCAATTACGAGAATAACCGCTTGCGCTAAACCGCGCTCGTCATCCGCGTGCAATCCTTAACCTGTCCGTTGCAGCGAAGTTTTCTGCGGTGACCGCGGCCCCCTTTTTACCATAGAGAATCTCATAGCCCGTAATTCCGAGATTTATCGAATGTATTCTGCACTGAGCAAAAGCTGCAACACATAGAGGAAAACAGTTTAAACTAGAAGTCCCCCGGGTTACATATACACCCACGGCTCTCTCTGCCAGGTTCGAAAGTTCAACTTTTGGCTATGCGCAGATTCGCCTCGTAACACCGCGGGGGTGGAAAACCAACAGTTTGAGAGGTAAAACTGACGGTGGGGCTGGGGGTTGGGGTTCGGGGTTTGGGGTTTGAGAGGAGGAGAGCTTGGGGAGAGACTCCCGGGTTATAACTTACCCTGTTAACTTTAATCGGTTGCGCGTCGCTGCCCCCGCAAGCTGCACACTACTCGACGAACCAGCCCCCAGCCCCCAGCCTCCACCAACAACCGAGATGACGTTCACAGCCAATTACCTAAAATACTCTTTTTTCTCACCCCTCTTATATTCTATCTACCTCTCTTTTACTCTTAAGGTAGTTTTGCACGAACGATCCGAAAAGCGCAGATACGCGGGGGACGTATTGGCAATACGCCACGCTGGTTACCAATCTACCGTAAAACGAGGATCAAGATTAACGCGTAGTAGAAATCAAGTCATTGATATACCATTATGCTAAATACCTAGAGATTATTCGACACCCTCCATGACACGAAATTTAAGTTTTAAACTTGAATTTCATTTCGATTTTGAGATTATAAGACCGTACCGATTTCCCTTGAGCTTTTTTACGTATCGAGGTAAGCCCGAATGATTTCTATTTGTAAAATTAGGTAGAGATTCACGAGCAGGTATAAAGATATTTCATATACTCGCCTCACGATGAACTCACATTTCGATTTAATTAACAAATTAGCAGCGGGAATCAGGTTTCACTAAAACGACCATTTGTCGCCATAAATGTCACGGCTATACGTGCGAGTCTTGGACTTCTGGGAGAGAAATAGCATACACAGAAACCGACGAATCTAGATTTCAGTGGCCGGGCGTGCCTAAGCACCAAGTTCGGATGACCCTAAATCGTAACATATATCAAGTTGCATGGTAGGGTGGGCTACCGGTACCAGGTGCCCTTAGTCCCAGCCATACGTACCTCCCTTATACCTATACGAAACTGCTCGGAAACCTCGCGGGTTGTCTTTTAGAGAGGGAAGAACCGGCCTCCACCCGCACCTTGGAATACCACCAAACGCGATCGGATAAGATCACACGTTACCAATTTAGATCTGATAGGTTTTACTATTAACTCAGATTTTCGGAGAATTTGGTGCCCAGCGATGCACCCATGTCTTTTGGAAAGATTAGAGATAAACATATTTCATCTCTACGGTGAGAATCGTCATTATTTCCTTTTCGGATCTCGCTTTATGCCTGCGAGTGGAGTATATCGCTAAAGCCACCTCTCGTATACCCATTCCGACGAAGTTAAACTTCACTTTACGCTCAATTAGCCACCGGTCTCTCAACCGAAGTATCGAACATCCGCGGTTGCCACTCCACAATAGTTTATTCGCGGTTCAAGGTTTCGAGATTTTTAGATAATCAGGTATTCAATTACGTCTGTTCGATTCACCGATCACTCTGGAAATCGGGATGCGTTCGGTAATACAAACGTTTAAATTTCGATCGATCTTATCCGCGAATAGAACGATTTCTATATTTCTATATGTGCTGCGAATGTGCCCTAATTCGTTTCTTATTAGAAAAAATTGGGAAAACTATAGATCCTGGTTAGTGTTACCGCTGGGCTGCGAGGTATCACGGGTATAATATGCATTGGAATGAAGAAAAGCCTGAGCTAAGAGTCAGCGGAGGCCTAGTTGTTAGTTTGTAGTATAAGCTGTAAGCCGAGGATCAGATTGAGTGAGTGAGTGAGTGAGTTGAGTGAGTCACAGTTGTTAACTGCGGACAAAATCTGATTTCCGAGATAATTAAGTTTGTTAAAGTTTCTGTCTGACGCTACACGACGAGGTTTACCGAAACAAATATACCTACACCGTTTCATATCCTACCATATACCTACCTAACAACAGATTGAATCGTCAAAGACTTGCGTGCCCGCGGTTTAGCTCTTGAAATCCAATACCAAATACGTATGACGTAACCATCTCGGTATGCTCTCGATCTTATAATAAAAATTCAACAAATATTGAGCCCGAATGAAACACGTGGAAGATGTGATTAAAAATTTTCGATAAAATGACCGATTTTGAAAACCAAACATCGTCGCTCGCATATTTTTATCAATTTTTCAAATACTGGGATCAAAGATCGATAAATTTCAACTAGGAGTCGTTACTTAGGTAATAATCTATAGGCTGAATGTTCCTAGTCCTAAATTACTCCGTACAACATGCCTGGATATAATATCTATGGGATTTTAAGAGGGTAAAAATTATTCATTGCACCGGACCCGGGCGGGGATATATTCAAATTTTATTGTCAGCTACCGATCCCACCTTGGTATACATAGACGCTAAGTCGTCAAGGGCGGGACCAGGTTGCCCAGCGGGTTCCCTAGCTTGTTCTTCTCATTCTTTCCCAATGCCTTTTGCTTCTCCATCAAAAATAGGTTCAAACTATAAAAATCGTTGGTGCACAGGTCAGAATCAGACGTATTTAAAGTTCGACCGAGCATTTTTAAACGACCTGACGTATGCCCCGAAAGAATTTTACCGATAACCCAATTTCAGCCACACAACAGTTCACTAATCCTTTGAACCATGATCAGTTAAAAGTCGGGATTTGTCACCCATCGACTCTCACAGTCAGACGCATTCAAAGTATAAAGCCAATGGTCGTATAAGGGCTCATATCAACCTGAACTCCTTCGGAATGGCACTTTTAGGTATCTGATTATTCCGGAAACGAACCTAATTTTTTCTTCTACTAAATTTTCGCATCTTTTCTTTTTTATTCTTCAATTTTGTGTAACAAAAATATCAAGGAAATGACATAGGTGCTCGGATGGTGTTCAACTCTCGTTGAGTCGTCGCTCTGAGACCCTAGGAAAGTGCTGTGGAGAGAAGGCGAATCTGGTTTCTGTTAGAGTCTCGAGGTGCTATAATAAGCAGTCCCTTCTGTAAAAGCAACATGTATATATATTTACCTGTTCAGAACCTATGGCTGTGTGTGCCGACTGGTCTGGTCAGTAGCTCCAGGGTCAGTTTATCGCAAACAAATGGGTCACGCTTGTTCAACGCCATATTTCACTCGGATACCATATATCGTTTGGTATTTCTATACTGTTGGAATGATGTAGTGTACAGGAATTCGCGAAACTCGTTTTCGAACATGATTATCGTTGATGTGGTTAACAGATCGCTTCTAGACGGTCAATTTTCTGTATTTTCATCAACTAAGCATATATCGCGGTCCTCAAATTCCATCGAACAATTAGAAATTAGAAAAGCTTCGAGACGTTCAAATTTCACGTTATAAATTTTTTTTTCTTTTTATCAGACGTGCAGAAAATCGTTAACAAAAATTTTCTGACCGTACCAGAATCTCGAGAAACGGTTTAGCGCGAGTTTAATTAGCGCCAACTCGCTTGGTGCCCTCGCGCTACTGCTTCGCCTACGTATACGCCTTTTATACCTGCGTCCATACCTGTACGCGTATCCCGTAGCCCATATCATGCCAATCAGCTAACTCGCCGTAGACTTGACGCTAATGCGTTGTTAATGCGACAAACGCGTTGTGGGTAAACAGTAGGTTGGCAGTAATATATTGCAAAGGTGTAACCCAGGGTATTTTGTGCCGTAGGCGAATTAGGGCTCGCAATTAGCATGACCTAATAAAATCCGTTCGAAAAATTCAGAGCATACGGAATGTTATCTAGTTAATTTTATTCGCAATTTGAGAATGCAGAATGATTAGTTTCGCACCGATGTATGAAAAGGAAATTACTTTCACCGTAGATTCGCGTCGGATAGTTTGAGATGTGTTTCACACATGCGAGAACGTATGCAGCATATCGATAATTCAATTTCTGATGACGGCTGTGGTCGATGGGTAATAAACTTACAATCAATGACGTGATTACCAAAATGAATAATAATTTTTTTAAAGAAATAAAAATTTATAAATAATTCTTCGTCAAGAATTTATTCTGCATATATCTAGTTTTCGGTACAGTATCTGGTTGGAGTTTATGTATTACACCTATACAATCGGGTCTTCTCTTGACATGAAGAATAGCCCAAGATATTATAATAAGTGCGAGATATTTTTCGCGCCATTGATTAATGCTGGTTATTGGCTTTACCAGAAATTTAACAACGGTGCACGTATAGATGACTATTTAATTGCCATTATTCACGTAGTTTGCCAGTGTTGAAAATACCATAAAAGTATAATTTATGCCTTTCTTATTGCAGTCGAAATTTGTATTTTATTTTTTTCGCTATCGAGGTGTGATATCAATAAATTATCATCGCAAATCAACATCTCCAAACCTTATGCAGTCAAAATATTTCTCGTTCTTTTGATTCCGATCATATGCACAAAGTTGATTTGTTCTCTGATACATACGAGTCGATCTGCAGTTTATCAGGCATTAAATTTCTTTTTTCTAGTCCACGTTTTCGGAGATTCAATCCAAATTTCATGCTAAAACTAACATATCGAGGTACTGGTATGAGAAATTCCGAAAGACGCACACCCGCACAGTTTTATTCGAATAGAAAGGTACTCGGTGTTAAAGTGGGGGCTCGACGTCTTACGTCTTAATTTCTCGCACAGGTACATACACACAGTTAAATAAATATATACATGTATGTATATGTCCGTAAAACTGCTTGTTCCGTAAAAAATCGTGGTTCATCGTGTCGCGATCTCACGCAGTTAATTCATCAATTAATCACCGGGTTTCGCTGCTGGTGCTGCTGCTGCACGTGCGCGCGTTAGTTCGTATACATAGTATATCTGCAACGCTATGCGTGCTTTGTCTAATTCGCGTTGTATAGAATCGAGGATACGGAATTATACAGGTATAAAACATATACCTACGTACCTCCACCTCGTGACGTAAGTGATTTTACCGCGGAGAGAATCTTCCCGACACATCGGTGGTGCTCGACGTCTACCTACCTATACCTAGTGCAGGAAAGGGCGAGAATTGCGAAGGGAATAACGGGGCGAAAAGAGAAGCTAATGACCGATTCGCATGCGGAGCTGTTAGCCGCGACAAAACTCGGTACTTCGTCATCGGGACCCCGGCGTGCGGGTTTCTCTATACGGCTTCTAATTTACCGCGATGGTAATCGTCCGATTTGTCTTAATTCCTCCGCGAAACTTTTGCAATGTCTATAGGCCTGGTCGACTCTGCGGCGCGTCTGAAACTGGGTATAACTCTGCTGGCAGTGTGGCTAGGGCGCAGCTACCTATACGAGCTTGTTGCAGGAATCTTATCGCACTTTCTTCTGGGTAATTTCATTTGTGGATTTATCAAGAATTTCTTTTCCCTTTATATGAATTACCACCGAGCTGAGGTTCCGGTCGAGATTTCAATCCTCGATCATTATAGCGGAGACCTAGCTCGACGCTAATGCACGACGATTCAAACACCCTCATATATAATGCGAACGGGAGGGTGCACCGAGCTGCAAGCTATCCTACACGATCTATACGCTTACTCGAACCCCGAGTAGAATTGAATACTAGATTCTACCACAGTATAGCTAAAAATTAACAGTTTCCGTCAAACGATAAAAAAAAATCAATGAAAACGATCACGGAAACCACGTAGAATTTTTGATATCTTCTGATTCTTGGATCGATTTCAAAAATCTGGGATGAACTATTGGGGGATTCGCAACCCCGTCGATGCATTGAAAAAAAAAACTAATGAAATCAGTAAAAATGGGAAAAAATCGGTTGTGTATAATTGCGCGAGGACGAAAAGCCGTTCGGTACTTTAATCGAACCTACGCCCGAGTGCATGTATGTGTAAGTGCTGCGAATACATGCGAATTTCACCACGTATATTCAGCTACGTATATATTCGGGCATATGGTATATACATTTATTAAATAGAAGGTGAGCGGTAAGCGGAGCGATACTTTACGAATAGAGCGAAGGTTGTAGTGCGCCGAGGACAGAGACCGGAGGAATTGTAGGCGGATAGGCGAGACGGTACTGAGATTACCGGTTAGGTACCGAGCTGCGATAGTTGCCACGATTTATTCGGCTTTAGGTAGGTACCTATGTGCGACACCGATAGCCTTGAATCGGGTGAAATAATTAATTTTCAACTATTCGCTGCGTATACACATATTATAGGTCTATTTGACGGTATATCGTTGTAACGTATAACTGGTAAATTTTTGAGAGAAAGAAAAAAATTAGAAATTTTATCAATTTTTTATCTGGAGTGACCACTTCGTTCCGAGGCGAGTAGATGTGTAGATACGATGACGTACCTGTAAGTACTTAATGTATATTCCTGCCTATATATGATTATAGGTAAGTATATGCATATAAGAGCTCGTAAGAAACAATGACTACGCTAAAGGTTCTCGTCTGCGAAACACTGCTGCCCGGCTGACGCTTATGAATTAATAAAATAGGTACTTATGGTATATTATACCTTTTCTTGGAGGTAGGGCCGTAAGTTGCGAGACAGAAAATATTCGAGATTCGAGACGATCGAAAAAAGAAGAAAAAAAAAACAACGCGAATTATTGAAATTTCGCACCAATTTTCAAAACCGACGTGTAAATCTACCTAACCGAAGAAAAATTTACAGTTCTTGCACTAAATTCATTGTTATGTGTTATTACTCAAGGTATTCGTCATACCTGCTGCATTTTGAGGAGTATCCGTCACTTATTGTCAGTGAAGTGTATCGATTTATTTTGTTTTCAACTTTGGAAAGTGGAGGAGTCTTATGCACCCAACTGCCAATCTTCGAAACGGTAGATAGCTTATTGGTTTCAGCCTTGTGACCTCATTTGTACAAATTCCGTGCCAGTTATGGATTCAGCGTGATGTCATAGGTATAATGACGCGATTACTTGTCACAGTGACTCGATAGAGACGCGTGAACAGTCTTTGGAAATATAGATAGTCAAAAAATTACAGATAATTCACCTTTATATCATCCTTGAGAAACCTGGTCATGGTAGAAAAAATTATACGAGAACAAACGTATGGAGTGGCAAAAATAATCTCATATTCGAAAGGAGAACCGCTGTTCTCTGTGCTCTAATTCGATGCAGTAAAATCATGAGGGCATCAATTTTCCGTAGAAACGAACTGTTCGTTATAGATTATTGCCGTACTATATATTATACAATAAATAAGGAGAATCGGAAAAAAACCACACGTTTCCGCATTTGATTGAAATCGGGTTCTCTTTTTCCCTCTTTTTTTTTGCTATGTCTGACTGGTAGAGAAAACCTCCGAATTCTGAGGTTTTGCCATTCCGAACCTGTCAAACTCCATCGACGAATTACACTAACGAAGATACTCGGTTCTTTCCCAATCAAAAACCACAGAAGATACGAGACGATTCTGGGTCAAGTTCAATGAGAACAAAGTTTGCGATTTTTGCGAAAAAAAGTTTTATCAGACTTGTGTCGCGAGCCCAAATTTTAATTATACGCAACATCTGCAATACACGTGTCTAGATATCGGTAGAACCATTTTTCCATGCGAGATACGAGACATATCTACATCCTATACCGAACGACTATAAGTACATATTATATTCGTCGAAGCGTAAAACGGCGTTTACTACAAATTCCCAAAATTTACGGAGTGGAATTTTTTTCTCAGTATACAGGTAGCCCTCTTTCTTCTCTTTTGTCAACTGTACCTGGCTGCAGTTGGTACCCGAATAAGAATGGCAATTTTGCGAATTGTTTTTACCGTTTACCGCGTATATTGATTAGCAGAATTTCAGTCAAGACATAATATTGGAACAGTATTTTCACGCTAATTTTTGTCAAATTTTCGACTTTCCTGTATACCCACGCGTGCGTAGATACACATGTACGTATTGTATCCTGAAAACATATACGATCTTGGAATATACGCGTGAGCGGTCGTTGACTCTTCGGGGGCCCCGAAGCGCGTCACGTTTAAGCAAACATATCGGACCTCGGAGTACGTACGTATAGTACTTTCTGTTTCAAAAACAAAACACCGCATCGACTGTTCACTAATTCTATCGTTTGGTATATACCGCGTTTTTCGCACCTGAGACAGAGGTATTAGTCATACTTCAAATATGCTGCGAAAATAAATCACGCATTCTTCAAGGATTTCAACGCGATGATACGTGACATTCGATTTCAATGGTTCTGCATTTTTGAAGGAAAAAAAAAGGAAATTTTATCAATTTTTATCCGCCCCGATCATCCCCTACGTATATTGACTTGCCAATATTCACCTAAGTCTCGCAAAATTTCTCTCAAATAATTCCAGATCTATTTTTCTCCTTCTACATCGCTCTAATAATAATTTCCTAGCGATAAAATTAATCGTATCGTAATACAGTCGATTATGTTTGTGCCGAAGTTATTTTTTTATAACCGATAAGAAATAATTCCAGAGATTGATTGCTGCAGCTCGATTCATCCAGGGCACAGATTGGGCTGTGATATTAATTAATTATTATACCGCATCGCATAGAGATACCTAAGTTGATATTGGGTATACCTACCGAAAGCTAGCCTCAACACAACTCTGTTCGATATTATGGGTATTTCTTATAACGCCTGGGACTTGTATCAGCTGATGAGAGTTTAATTGCTGTGTCATTCATCAGGCGTCAGTTAAAAGATTCATAATTCTCATAGCCGGTTCAGCGGCATAGATATACCTACAGACTTTATGTACATACCAATTTTAATCCTACCATCGACGATATTAAATTTTATAATTCGACGGTGGGAATGAGAAAAATAAATAAATAAAAATTAAATAAAATAATAATCGAGAGAAGAAATTATCGTCAAGTGGTAGAAATTTTTTCCGAGCTCATATTGCACTTGGACCGTTTGGTCTCCGAGTGTTTTGCTTCTGGCAGCACGGTCGTTTCCAGGGTCAAAACGTTGAAACAACACAATTTTTTTTTTCTTCTTTTTTTGGTTTTTATTTTTCCATTTTTACAGCGGTATTTCGCGGGGTAAATATTTGTTCTAATTATTTCAATTTCTCATGTTGAAAAAAATATTCTTTCAATCTTCTCAAACTTCAGCGATTCCGAAGCAATAAAAATAAACGTGCAAATATTATCTTGAGTTCGAGGTAAACCCGGAATCCTCATATCTGTCAACATTGTCCATTTCGAATTCGATAAACTCGGATATACGTATATATGCCTCGACGTACACAGTACGTACAGGGCGGTACGGGGCGGGGTGCCTAATTACGTAATTATGTAATTAAAGCATAACGACGTATAGCTGTAGGTATGGGCACGTACGTACTCGCTTACAAACTCGATACGGATGCACCGCGCTACTAATTACTAATTACTCATTAGCATGCGGCACTCGGTGTCGACGTTACACGCGTGTATTAACTCGGCGCGCGTTGCGCAAGTAGGAAATTATTGCGGCCGCGTTCTCCCGCGTAGCTCTTATATGCACTAGAAGAAGTGGTGCGGTACGGGATCCGGGACGGACGACTGCAACTGTTAGTTTACGAGGTGGAAGTGATCTCGAGTAATATAAAAGCCAGCTTAGTTCCGCTCGACGAAGGATACCACGGGAAAACGCGAAAGCGGGTGAAACGGGTGAAACGGAAAAATGATACCGTTCAAATTCAACGGTCTTTATATTTTTTTAACCAACAAACCAACCTCGCTGCTCCGCACCAGCTACTTAACCCTTGTATTTCACTGCTATAACGCATACTCGACTGAAGAATGGCGAATGTTTCTACTCTGTACTCTATATATCCCCATAATGCTGTATGTCGTTTTCTGTATTCAGTCATATCATCAAATTACGCCATAAAATTGAGGCTCTCGTTTATTCGAAGGACACGTTTCGTGGATATGATCTCTTACACACGCGAAATTCGAGGTCTAGTTGATTCACCTTGAAGATCAAGGATTTCGAAAAACCAAATCGAGTGAAAAAATCGTCGCGAATTTATAACGCGATAGATCCTAATTATTTCTGTGCGTGAACAAATACATACATGCTAAAGGTCTTTCATTGGGTTAGAGTTTAACCGAGTTTTCGGAGGTATTCTTTTCATACCGGTTTTATACCTGTATCAATTAATTAGCGAGGGACACGCGCCGGGAATTATAGCTATATAGTGAAGTAACGCGGACACCATATCGCGGGCGTAACGCAGCGTGAACCGAACCGGAGCGGAGTAGAGCGGTGCGGCGTGGGTAGGTTGAAAAAGATGTCTGGTAGCTAGGAGTTTGGTGCAACGCCTGCAGTGCACAAGTACTCGCACTGACACCCTTGCACTTTACATTTTATATACAGACGCGACGCCCATACGTAAGTCCCGACGCTTCCGACCGCGACTCGCTTCGCCGCACGGCGGTATAGGCGCATTGCAAGTCTGCAGCAAAATGGCTTACGCGCACTCGAGCACGTCTATCATCGCGCCTTTACTGCAGATGCACTATACTCCTCTCTCTTCAGTCTCAATTTCGTCATTTAAATCTGAGCCTCTGTCACTTCAATTCGAAAGACCGGCTTCAGAAACTACCCGCTGTTTTCCCGACTCGTCGGAATTTACTTATTGCCGATCGATCGACTTCGAAAAAATTTTCATTTCATGATTTTTTTTTTTTTTTGTCAAAAAGAAGCTTCTTCAGTGTTAATTAGTATAACTATAATGCTGGCTTCGCGGTTTCACCGATATATGACCGTTGAGGGAAAACGACGAGTAAGTAGATTCGTGGTCGATGAGAATTTTTCGTAGCCGACAACGAAGAACTCCTTGGGTGCGAAAATTCGGTGAAAAGCTGTTAAAAAATGGCAGATAGATAGATTTTTAATGAAAGACGGTACATATTGCGTTCGCATTAAATTCGAATCGAATCTATGTAGAAATCTATAGATAGTTACGAATGAAATGGATAACTGACTTCAGCCGTGCATTTCCTGGATCCGATTTCGTGCCTCACGAGATCGATTTTCGAAAACCAATGAACATATGAAAAACAGAAACTACAATTGTGGATTTGGAGTACAATAGCTAGTCGATATATGGTAATAAGATTGAAGGAATCAGTCTAATTACAAATCCGAATGATGTGACTAGGTAAAAACGATAACCGAGTGAAAATCTCTATTGGATCCGGAAACAACGTTCCCTATACCTACATATAGATCACAGTCGTCCGTTATGACCTGCTGTTAATTAATCTCATTATCAGTTTAATAGCTCGGTAGTTGAAGAGACGAGATGCGTATCAATTAATAACTAAATCATGTTTCGAAACGAATCGGTATCGCAGGATAAAATATACCCTGCATTGCTGCGGCTAGCCATGTAGAATCTATCACCTACCACTATATAGCCAGACCAGATTATTATAAAATTTTATATAAAAAGATACGATCGAGTATTTCAAAGTATATTTTTTATCGTTATGATCGAATATCGTAGCATTGAATGCACAGCGTTAATCAAACTCGTCGATTATTTCTCAGCATCGCAATCCGATTTCGTATTATACTTTTATTGATGGAAATAACGGAATAAAGTAAACAATTTTATTTATTCAAAGCTGCGGTGTGTCGTCTTTCCGAACTGTAGATATACCCGTACTTTGTACTGAAAATCTTCAAAGGTACTTCCGCGATTCGAGTCGGGAAAACCCCCACAGTGCCTTGTACTGATTGTGAGATTAGAGGTCCGGATTTTCGCTGGTCACTGAGTATCGGATCAAAGCTAAAAGCTTGACCGAGTAATAATTGAAAGAAATTTATCTGAAAAAAGGTTCCTCTCTCGGCGATCATTTCCTTTCGTTTGAAACGCGATTATAAAATGAAAGTTCACGGATCACAAGTCGCCCACGAAGTTTGCCGTTATATATACGACGTCGGTTAATTTTCCTGCAGTGTCGACACATGGGCGATTTTTTGAATTTTATTTTCTTGCCTTTTTCTTACGGAAATTTCATCTCCTTTCGGCATATAATTCGTGCGTGAAGGACCTAGATCCGAATCTCAGCGAGAGACGTATATTATATGTTTTAGAAATGTAACAAAGACAGCGTAAATCATCAGCGAAACATTGATTTACAACTGCACCACCACCAGCAGCAGCGCGTTTTGTACCCTGGCTAAGGATGATATACCCGGCTTAAATTTCACCTGAAATATCGTGGGAAGTGTAAAAATGCAAACCTATTAAAAAACGGGAAGAGATTCCTTCTCCCATATGCTCCAACACCGCGACGTGATAATCCGTTAAAAATTTAGACCATAAAAAAAAACTATCACATAACGCCGCATACCTATACATCTATAAATTACATCGCTGGTCCAGGGCTCGAGTTGACCTGTTCGAGTGACCGAAATCCTCTCGCACCTGTGGGCGGATGGTAGCTCTGCATGGTAGCCCTCCGTGTCAGGGTAGTCCTAATATGACACGTCCAGGCGTATGTATAGTGGCGTTTGGTCGCCAGTTCTCGGGCCTCGTTTTTATCCTAAGGAGTTCCTTTGTTCTCTACTTTTATAATAATTGTTATATTGGTATTATTCCTATTTTTATCAGCTTTTCGGGACCTCAACGTCTCGTCAAATGTTTTAAAATTGATCAAACGGTGTAGGCTGTAGGATATACAGGTAAAATCTTATACCTATGGTTTATGGAGAGATTTCTGTACTTAATGAGTGTAATATGTGTTGAAGGTTGACCTCTCCAGTCTGTTGGATAGATTTGAATTATGCGTAGCTACATGTGTGTATAGGTACACTTGCCTCATAGTACACCTACGTAAAATCAAAACTTAGACGTTTTAAAAAAACGTTACGATTGTTGTCTCCTTTGCGACTATTTTCGCACGACTACACGTCGTATTATGATAATTTATGTAAACCGTACGAGGTTACTTCAGCTCGAAACGACGCATGGAATATTTCGCAATGATGATGCCGCTCAGCCTGTCATAAACCTAACGCAATCTCTGGATACTATTTTTACCCGTTTACCTAATAACCGAGGAATCTTACCCTCGAATATTTCATGTATCGCGTGATTTCGATCTAAAAAAAATTTACCCGGCGTTTATGTGATTCTTTAACAGGGCCTAAGGCTATTTCTTACGTTCCTCTCAAATATTTCGTAAAAGTTCGCATTCCTGGGTGGAGTCGCCCTGGCTGTAAATCATCGTACCCGCGCTAGCTTTCCGGCAAAGGTGGGTGTCTGTCGCTGGTAGTTGCCACCATATACCATAAGTTCTTCTGACACGGAGTTTATTGCAGGAATACTTCGTACTTCTCTGACCTAAGCCAGTTATTCTTCTTCAGATATTTTCATGGCTATTTCTTATACTTCGTCTTCAATCGCCCAGAATCGTATAGCCAGTGTAAAAAAGAACGATAGCTGTGTCGGAATTACAATTACGCGAAGATTTTTGCACAATGTAGTCGTAGTTTCTTCAGAATAGTTTGATCTGTGCATTTACCTAATCAAATGGTAATATATAAGCTCGGTTTACGGACCTCGGAGATCTTTAAAGATCCTTTTGTTATTCCGATGATTCGCTCGTCAGAAAGACGCGTTTATACCGGAGTCGAATGAAACGAAATTAGTAACAGTCTATCCTGGTGAGTCCGAGCCGTGAAGATTGTTAAAAATCTGAATGTTTCCGAAAAATTTCACACCGTATTTTCTCCCGGGTTTAATAAATTCCGTCTCTTATTAGGTATAGTAACTCTTTACCCCGTTCAAATCGCGGCTTGAGCCATTTAGCACAACGTTTATGCCCTGGGACCATAAAATAAATCAAAACGGTAGATATTACAATGACAATGGGCCACGTAGGCATTCTCTCCGGACGGCATCCGATGACATGGTTATGCGGTAGTGGGGATCTATAGATACCTACTTCACTGGTACACAAAATACAAGAGATAGGCCTATTACCAAAGAACGAGCTAGCGAGGTATAAAAACCTTGTGGAAATACGAACAAATTAACTTCAGTTATCTCAATTCCATTTTTCGAGCAGAAAAAAAAATTAGGAACAATTACCGGAGAAGCGATGAGGTAAAAAAGAAGAGAGAAAAGAGTTTGATGATTTCGTCCAAACCTCATATTCGATTCAGGCAACTTTATAAACAGTTTGGAGTTTTGAAATCGATTTGAAAAACTGACGAATTTACGTCGTGAAGTTTGATTTTGGGTTTAGAATGCAGAATTGGGGAAATTAGGGGTTCTTTTTGGTGGAAATTGAGTTCTTCTTTTATTTGTTCGAATAGAGAGAGGATTTACGAGTCGGTTTATATTCGTCGCTAGTCACAGGTGGACCGAGTAAAGAATTTCGTTGTATTTGATACACGTGCCAGGGATTTGAATTTGTAATTCGATGCTTTTGTTAATCCTACGGAAATTGAATGAGTCTGTTAATAGGTCCGGATTTGTGTCGGTTGTCCGTTTACCGAGATGACGAGGACGCGGTCGATCCGGGGTGCAGCAACCGATGCACTGTACCAAATGCTCATAGAAATCCCTGTGCAATATAGCAGCAGAAAAACACAAAAGCACAATATATATATCATTTATCTAAAAATTTTGAAAACAAAATTTACACACAGCGTGAAAATTTATTTATAACTTTTTCCCCATTACGTATTTAATTCGATCTACATATGTATACATCGGTGATTAAATTCATCGATATTTTGATTACTGACAGACGTTAGCGGGTGCGGAAGGATTCTGTGGAGTGAAATGCCGCTGCTTATCTTTGTGCAATTATATAGTACCTTATATACGTTCGTTTGTAATTAAAACGTTTTTATCCCTGCTCTTCTCTCTTCTCTTCTCTATTAACAAAAGTACCCACATCTCTCGAGTGTCGCTGTCAGGTGCAATATATGCGGAGCTGCGTTTTACTCGACGGTAAACGAATTTAGGAAAACAAAAAATGAAAAAATAAAAAAAATAAAACAGATTCTCGACTGCAGGCAATTAACCGCTATAACAGTCTCTCGACGTTGAGAAACTATACGCGTAAACATCCATGTATATACCTATTTCTGTGCAGAGAATACTCGAAAAAATTGCGAAACACTCGCAAACGCATGAAATTACCACGATTCGTACCATATACGAGTCACAACTAATAACAGAAACTTTGTATTTACACGATAACTCTTTGAAAAGTGGTGAAGAAATGACCCTCGGTTAATTATCCACGCTTTCACCCCTCATCCCGCGTTATGGTCATTCAATTAGTGTCTTTCCGATAACTCATTGAACTCTCGTAAGATTTAAGAGCGGTTTCCGGGCCTTCGCCCACGCGGAGTTTCGCTCTTTGACTATTCGACTCTACCTTGGACATTCGGGTAAAGATTTCGAGGCAGTATAACGGGCCTAACATTCGCTAGAAAGAACTGATCTCAGTTATCAACGCTGGTCTAAACTCGTTGCGGCACCTCCGCGGATTAGTTTTTTAGCTCAGATTCACTCGAGTCGTTCGAATCGAGAGTAGCCTGAGGAGAGCGCGGGGTACTCTGTTTGCTTTTAATTTATATCGATGCATAATTAGCCACCCGAAAGTGAAATCTTTTGTTGAGTCAGTTAGCCCGCGGCTACGCCATGCTTGCAATTATTCGCCCCCGGGTTTCCACCTCTTAAAAGATCTCCGCGTCGTGAGAAGCTGGAGGAGAGGAAAGGAAAGAAAAGAAATTCCCCGTTTTTATGGTTCCGTGATACGGAAAGGAGGGTCGCGCTATAGTATTGCAGCCACCCTTGTAATTAACAAAAATTAAAATAGTCGACAAAATTCTCACGGCATACCTATATACCGATTCGCAAAAATTTTCTACCATTTATTATACGTGGACCTCATCCTCGCCATTTGCGATTCTCTCGATCGCAAATCCTTTAGCGAATTCGAGAAGGAATTAAGGAGCCTTAAGGTCACACCTCCTAATGCGGTTTCTTAAACCAGAGATCGAGTTCCTGGACCGTTACCACTGGGTACGGTGCAGCACAGTCTCCGAGGACACCTGCGTAAGATTTATGGCGGTTCATTGTTTTAAACAGGATCGTTAGCAGGCGCTTAGTCCTCGGGGATCCCCGGCGCCTCATTCCCTCTTCTTCATCTCCGCAGATGTTCGACTGCGCTGGTGCAGAGACCCAAACATCTTTATTTCCTAATTACAGGCTTCTGTTCTTGGCGCGCGAACTCGAACAGAGTAGATGTAAGGCCTTCTTGGGTGGTGCAGCGCGGCGCTCTTCGCCGTAGGTCTTTCGCCTCACGAGGATCTTGGAAAGGGTTGAACTCGGCCTGCGGTATTCTTGATAATTAATCGAACTATCGCGTGAACGATTAATGGCTCCTTCCCACAAAGCCTCCTGTCCATCTTACAATTTCACCCGGGTATCGTGTCGCTCACCAAATGGCACCAGCCCTAAGCTTATGACAAATGATATTAGCGTCAAGAAGCTTGATGCTACTATATGTATATGGAACGATTCCACGGAGCACCCTGACACAAGAAAAAAAAAATACTGTTAACAATTGAACAGAAAATTTATCTTGGTATCCTGCACGCAATTATCTACTCTGTCAATTCCATCAGGATTCTCATTCCCGTAACTGGGAATACACTCCTTCGGAACGGCTGTATCATTCGGATGTTGTAACTGAAGATGTTGCAGCATACCAGAGAGAGGAGATACACATTACGTCACGGAGTAACCTGATATCTGTCTCTGTGGCTCAAGGATAGGACCGACATGTGTCATAGGTACTAATGGGTCCCCTATTGTCTATAAACGAATATCAGTACGGAGGTTCTCATTCGATTTTTCCATCTCAAAGAAAAGGAGATTCGATGGTACAGCATGGATTCTTCGCAGTCACGTCTTCCGCAAGAAAGATGAAATTTTTCTATCAGTTTTACCGAAAATTGGAATCCTTGATTTCTGGTTAAAACCAGAAGCTGCTTCTCGATTCCAGGAGCGTGAAAGTTCACTAAGCTGGTTGATGAGACTCCGCCGGTTTCGAATGTCGTTTCTCGTCGTCATCTCCGCGGCTTTCGTCTCCCGGGTGTCGCGTGTCGTATATGCGGGCGCCAGGCGGCTTCCAAGCCGTAAGAATCAGTCGGATGAATTTCTCTCTCTTGACCATCTCGAAGTCTTTAAATCTACGATCCATGAACACGTCGATTCACTCTGCACTAAACAGTGCGACAACTTTGCGGGGGAAATTGTTCCTGATGCGACAGGTACGGGAGTGATGACCACGAGTATCACGATCTACACGTAGCTGTAGGTCCTACCTTATACCTCTGACCGGGTACCTACCATCGGATACTTCCGACTCTCGTTCACCTGGAATCCGAAACTACGATACCGGCTTAGGTAACCGCTACACCGTCGTTTCTACACGGTCTACGTACACAGTGCTTTTTCAAGCTTATATGACGTGTCGTTCGAATTAGGTTTACGAGAGTAACAGATAGAAGAATTTCCTGCCATAGTTAGTTGAAAAAAGTTTCGAAAGATGCATCAAATTTTTTCAAAATGGAGATTTATTGAAAAAAAGAGCTAAATTCTACTCCTTTTTTTTTGTTTGGCTTCTGTCGTTCGTTTTTCCATTATTTCCGGGTTCCTGCGTGGCTGCTATACCTAGTTTCACGCTTGGCCAAGAAAGTGGGTGATAATCGACGACATACGTATAAGCAATCATCAAGTGGTGGTCACGGGGAGTAAACGACGTGGCAAAGCGAATATAAAACTTTCGAGCATGAGAAGCATTGCAGCATGTCTTCTTACTCGGTTCATGTCTTGGTAAAAATTTTTGGTAGGGTGGATGGTGAGTCAGGGTGACGCGCACCGCGTCAACTAACAGTTTGGTCAGTCACGCGGTACACACATTCGTATATCCGACAAGCGGCGCGTGTAATACGTAGTACACGTCGCCCTGAGCCCGTCTTCAGGGTTCGGGTCGTGGCTCACCTGGCCACTCGCCCGTATCGGCAAGGTTATCGACCTCATTGGCCAAATATTGGTCGTATTTCACGCATTTTTATTCAATAATCGATTCGACGGAATGGTGCAAAAATCGAGTTCGAAATTGTGGAAGAAAAACAAAAATTGGAGAAAATTGTACGATAAATTGAACGAGGAAATTATAGGCTACCCCAAAAATCAAATCGGAATCAAAATTTTGTGAAACCGGTTATAAAACCGCCTAGAAATAGGTCTCGCGCTTAACTGGACAGTTTTCGTTCGATTTTTGGCCAACTTTCATTCATATTTTTGTCCACTCTGGGATATACCGAATTTGTAACTTCGGAGAGAGTCGAATCTCGAAGGTATCGTGTTTGGGAATGAAAATTGGTGGTTTTCACGGAGTTGTGCACGTTACCCTGAAAAACCTGTTGGCACATACGGGAGTTTGCGAAGAGGTGGGAGTACGGGGCACCCAAGTCAGACAGGAAATACGGTGGGTGCCTCGGCGAGTCGTAGTGTCGCGGGCGTCGAGGGCGCCGTCGAGAACCGTGACTGAACTGAATCTGCCCGTGACCACTGACACCGTATCTGAAAACTTCCACAGGTAGGTAAAACACCGTGAGCCTCGTCCCACCGCTGGCACTGCGTCGCGCCATGCCGCGCCGCGACGGTGTCGGATGTATAACTGGGACTTCTGTTTCGTGTGTGAATCGCGGATCCCTATATACGAGGCAGGAAGCGAATAGAACGGTTACGAGAAGGCTCGGATTCAAGCGAGACTAAACATCGCACATCTTTTTAAGATTTATCACCTTTAGTCACGGGGGGTCTCTGGAACATCGTGCTCTAACCACTCTCGGCAATGATATAAGTACCTATATCTTATATACAGGTTCTTCTCAACTATGGTCTTAAATTTACACATTTTTCTTATACCCCTATACTACATCGAGACATTTTATTACCGCAGATTATAGCCTCCGCTATAACTGCAGCTACCTGCTTAGATATAACTTAACTATCGACAGAGGTACGACGTCCCATGGGAGTCAAGTTACGGGAGCATATCCTAGAATTATGAAATTTAGAAAGATAAACAGCAATACTATCGTTGTAATACTTTCTTGCACGTTATTTCAGCATTGGTTACTCTAATAGCAGTTCTAGTTCAAATTACAAATCCTATACCTACCGATGACTTCTCCAATGCTTTGAAATAATTAATACCATGGGAAGGCATGAACTGATTGGAAAGCAACTCTTCAGAATCCAAAGATGACATTTTGAATGTAAAAAACTATAAAATTTGCGAGGAACAGGAGGAGCTCTTGAAACTCTTCTGGATCATTTTTCGATGTGATTCGAAGAGATTCAGGTAGCTCTTTCAAATTCAGAAGCTGTGTCCCGGCAGTAGGAATTATTCTGCGATTTTTGTAAAATCGAATGGCTCGTCCAATCTGTATAAGATTTTGTACAGATGGGTTTCGTTGAACCGCAGTCACTGCAGAGTAGAATAAGAGACCCGGAAATTCAATTATCATCTCGAGCTTTTTGATCAGTGGTTGATGGGTGAGCTAAAGTGAGGTCGATTTAACCAAGCGGTGTATAGCAGCGACTGTTTAAATTCTTCTTTCAGAAAAGTTGGTTCGTTGCAGTACAAAGAAATCAGGCATATCTGCATAACGTTTGTAATTACTTATCCCCCGCAGTAGACCTAAGCTATTACGATACGAAAATAAACCGAGTGAAAAAGTTGATTTTCTGTACTAGGAAAGGCGACACTGCAGCAAGCAGGTCGGTCTGACTGGCTCAGTTGTTAACGAATCGTTTGTCTTTTGTTTCAGGTAAGTGCCCGCCCGATATGCGAGTAATTCGCAGTGAAAGAATATTGTACTGCATGGGGTATAAGGTACGTACTTGAATGCGTACACCAACCGAGCTCCGAGCTATATCGTATAATATGCTTGTGGGTTATAGGTGTTCGTCTATGTCGCGTCTAGCTTTACTTTTTACCCTCTCATGTACGCGTACGTCTACGTATATATATATATGCGACAGTGAACGTTACGGGGGAAACGGGACGTGCCTGTTTGACGGTAATTATTCATAATTACTAATTAATACAACCGGCCAACGACCACGTGACCTTCCTCGGTTCTCTCGTCACGTACCCGCGCGCGTTACGCAGCCTTATGTACATTCTAAACACTTCGTCAACCCGCTTAATATTCCGTCTTAAAAACCTTTTACTTTTATCTCTTTTCATCCATCGCTCATAGAGCCTGGTAGGTCCTCTTGTCAGCTTGTCAATTGTCAATTTCTCTTCCCTCTTCTTTCCTTTCACAAACGTATGCACCACGCGATTATCGACGATCAAATTTTTCACGATTTTACACCCCTAAAGTTCACTTCGGTTATTAGTCTCACTGACAAGCTATTGATCGATTATTTCACATATCTACGTCGTTCTACGATAAGGTTTATATCTGTAGCGCGTATACGTATGTGATAAATGTGTCGCTATGAGAATAGACAGAAGATTTCTCGCGAAATCTAAATAGCAGTGAATTCATCAGGATCGCAGCGCCGGTGGGGTACCTATATCGTATGTATGTATAATGTATGCGTTCATAGAAGTTGAATTTCTCGCCTTCTCTTCTCTTCTCTTCTCCTCCATCGGCGAAGTTACGCCCTGCGAGTTTCCAACTTCTGGTTTATGAATTTATAGCAGTAGGTAGGTGGGTATATAGACGGGGCAGGCATGTAAACCTCCTTCGCAAAGGGACCGCGTTCGGTATGCATACGGTATGTTCGTTTCATCAACTCTGCAAGATCGCGAATTACGACAAAAATTTGGAATTCGGGTTTCGAAAGATTAGAAATAAATGTGACTCGATAATGAATCGAAGATAACCGGAAATAGCAACGAGATAAAATAAGAAAATAAATATGTAACGAGTTTCGTGATTACTGGTAACGATTCGCTAGCTCATGTTCGCGAAAACGATAACCGTGGTAGCTTTCAGCGCCCGGACGTCGACGGTCGGACGTCGCGAACGACAAAGAAACAATTTTCTGCCGCTGGCCACGGATGGATGACGTCGTCTGAGCCCTGTTAAAAAGCAAGCAAAAATCTTAAGGAAACAAAAGAAGGCTAGCTTGAGTTGGTCTCTTGGTTGGACCTAGTGCGCGTATGATTAGCATGTCCTCGCCGAAGGCACACCCGTCGCACGTGTACCTACCAAGCCGCGACTGCCGGGTTTCTTACATTATTCTTATCGACTTCCCCGTATTACTTGCACTTGCAACTTGTGCGAATAGCTTCAAATTTCACTCGCTAATTTGCGAAAAAAAAAAAATCAGAAAATCTATCCGCGTAGATTATGAAGTTATTGAAAAATATTCAGGGATCGGAAACTCTGCGAGTGTCGTTATTTTTAGAAACGTGATGAATCGAAACGGAGGTACAGAGATTGAATTTCTAGCCTCTCGCCGGCTTTCGCATAATCAGACGGAGAGTTGAGATGCGATAGTTTCATTTCTAAATTCGTTACATTATATAAGATGTAAAAGGTGAAAGAGGGTCACCAGGTGTCGTCATTTCTTTTCTCCGTATGGCGAATAATTTGCGAGCTTGTTGAATAAGCTTCAAGTACGTGATTTTTTTTTTTTTTTTTTCATCATCGTTGCTTTTTCTTCGAGTCAATTTAATTCATCAAAGTGCTCATAGGTGATTGCAGTTTGTTTTTACGATCGCGCCTTTAATGTCGTCACTCCAATTATAACTTGAAATAACTCAGCCTGTCAAGTGCACAGCGATACAAGTCAGACTCTGAACAAGCATTGCGCGGAAATACGATAATATGTTGTTATACTAACCGATCGTTCAATGCAATTAATTTTATTAAATATTTACACTCGATATTATTTCAGTACTCTTTAAAACGACGAACAGGTATCGCTACACTGAGTACTGTACCGCCGAAAAAAAAGTAAGAATGAAAGAAAGAAAAAATTATAAAATAATGCGGAAAAATTATTGAAAGAAGAATTTCCTTACGGTGGGGAAAAAAAAACCATGACCGTGTAGACATGGTTGTCTCGTTTTTATGCGAAATTCGAATGGACATCGGCTTACGAGAAATCGGTAGGTTTGTAGTCGCGGTTAGTTAGGATCAAAGTAGACAGCGAGGAGAGATTGGTGGTATGGTGAAGTGCCGTGATGGAGTAACAGTCGACTGATCTTAGGGTCGGTCGTGTTCGTCTTTGGCTACCGAATTTTTCACCCCTGGCTAAACTCTCGCCAAGTTTATCCGGGCGGCCGCCATTTGATCTGTGAGACCCTGGACAGCTCGGTTCGGCGCATCTCGCCCGGAATACCTCGAGTGTGGATGTACCCCTATTAAAAAATCGGAAAAAAGAGAAAGAACAACATTTTTTTGGAGGAAAGGAGACAGAGGTGAGTGAAATTGCCGGTAGCCCACTGTTTCTGGTTGAGGTATATAACAACGAGCTTATAGAGGAGCTGGCCGCTCCTCGTCCTGTCGAGGAGGCCGAAACTCGTAGTTCTTATTTTCTGTTTGTCCTGAAAATCCTCGCCCTGGTTCATTCGAACTGACAGCTTACAGAATCCTCGAAACCTGGTTCCCGTGCGACCGAAATAGGATGGAAAAAAAAAATATTTTGGAATCAATGGAATATCTTCGAACAGGAAATTCTGTTGTTTCCAGTTTATGAGCGAAAATTAAAATTCGATTTGCATCAGCGAATACGTAGCGTCTTCTGTCATTCAGTCCAAAGCTTTCTATTATTCGCGCTGCTGTCTCGTACCTGTTAAACTTTAAATTAGTTCGCACTACACCACACAGATCATGCCGCATTTGTACGCGTCAGATCGAATTCTATAACTTTTGATACTTCGACTGACTGCCCACTGCAGCGATCGAGTTCTCTGACGGTGACGGTTAGTTAAGGTTAGTTAGTTAATTAGCAAACTGCAGTCGCCTCCTGTACCAGGTAATAACTAAAACGTCACCACAGCCCTCAGCGAACTTACACGGATATATATCTCTTCCGTCTATATAGAGACAGCGATGTAGTCGAGAGATTCGCTCGATGCGAAATTTCAATAAATAATTTTGCCTCGCGGATTTTATCGAACGTTAACAATAATTTCAATATTTCCACGCTACGAGGTTGCTAAATTATTTATAATAATAATTTTTTAATACCGTTTGCTCGCTGTAGCGAAAAATTTTCTCTCTTTCAAACCGTTTTGCTGCCTTCTAGGTATAAAAAGAAGAGCTCGTAGCTACGGTACTGGATTTTTGTACATCCAGTATTTTTTGTACTTGATATTTTTTTTTTCTTTCTTCTTTCAACAATCTGTGCTACGTTTTTTATTTTTAGATCACAATGATCTATTAAATTTCTACATAACCGGGTTAGATTTCTTTGAAATTAGTTCGTAGCTCGGCTACGCGCACTATCTTAATTCCATCTTCATATTATTCCGTGTTTATTTAAATGCGAGATGATACCGGCGCGATTAGAAACGGGCTACCAGTGTTGCGTTAATTAAGAACTAAACGAGCAACGGCCCGGGTTACCCTCACCTAAAATATGCCTAGAGGCGACGACCGACGAGATCATCATTGTTATTCCGTATTCAACCGCTCTTTACTTATCCTTATTTTTTACCACCTTCGCTCGCAGATTGACCAACTCGAATTCTTTAACGATCTCTCTTCTTCCGGCAGCAATTAATGAAAAATGAACGTCATTCGGTCCACGTAACTCAAAATCTGTCCATTCCGTTCTTCGTTAATGAAATTCTGATCCATCCTATACTTTAATTTTTTCTCAAGCTCTTCAAGAGCCGAAAAATTTTCAAAAAATCGGTAGCGAAGCTTTTCTCAACCAAATAGTTCGGTATTATGTTTCATATTTCTAAGTCTACCATCGCCAGAATTTTGGGGGTTGGATTTTAGCCCCTTAATCTCCAAGGCACGTAGATCGGCTCGCGTGTCGCGGGACTCGCCTTGATTACAGAACGTCCGATACGATCTGACACTCGGTTATTTGCATAGCTATCACGACACGCCGACTGACTTCCCGCCGACGAAGTTAACGCTATGGCCTATTAAAACGAGTGACCAATTTTGTAGTGATTTACACTCTTTCACAGGAATTAGAATTAAATTTGTTAGTCGCGATTCAGCGAGCCGAACAATCCGGATAATTCAACTCGAAATCATGATTCGCTTTCGAAGAGCACTTGGCTTAGATTTGCCCAGGAATTTGTACTGGAATCGAAACCCCATATTTCAAATCCTGGAACTACAGGTTTAAAAAAAAAAAATTAGCCTACAGGCTACGGAGTATCAATTCTCGAACGAGGTACCTTATACCTACCTGCCAGCTTGACGCGGTTCATAGACTCGACTCTCGGACGTTGAATCGGCGTTTGTAATTAGCATGACAAGTAGATAATAAAACCGAACCTTAAACCTTCCCGGTGGAAGACCTGCGTCTCTCCCTGGGTCGTGTAGGGCATATAATATGATGTATAAATAAGTATGTAGTAGCTAGATCTGTGTATGGAAGTATACCACGCTCGTATGTATCCCGGGTCATGAATCGGAATAAGATTTTTTTTTTCTCATTCACAGTCGATTCGCACAATAGTTTCATACCGTGAATGCGTTTGTAGTACAGAACTGACAATACGGTACTTGTAGCCGACGCAGGGTGCAAAACCATTGTCGTGTATACCTAGTAGCTTTATAAGACAGGTTTCGCTTTTCGAAGTCAATGCAACTGATCCAGTTTTCCACGTGTCCTTCGTGAAATTCTCGTCGATTATCGACTTCCGAATGAAACCTGACTTCGAACGCAGAAATAGTATATCCGTATAGGAATCCGAACGAACGATTTTCAGCATCGGGTTCGTAGAATGTCTTCGTATCGATATCCGAGTGAAAAACGGGTGCGAAAATATTTCTGGAGTTGAAAATCATGCTCGAATGATTTAGGGGCTGGTTTTCCACGTAGAAAATCAACGAAGCTCAAGGATCGGGATAGTTGTTAGGAAAAGAGTTCTCGTTCGTCGTATCTAGGTCTGATTTCATTCGTAGATTGCCTCGGACAAGTTTTCAGACCAGTATCTAGTTCTTGATGATTTCCATATACAGGAAGCTCTCTCTGTAACAAGAACCTATTTCTCTCTAGTTTCTCCCCATCCCTCTCACCATCAACCTCCCCATGGCACGGCAGTACCTACATGGCGTAGAACTGCTAGCTGCAGAGAAGAGCTTAGTCTTAGCTTATCCCGGTGTATTATTACCTCTGCCTGGTTGCCAGGTATATTTATATACATACCTATATACTTGTATATATACATATTTTATATTGTACATTTACCTATACCACTGTAGACGGGGTAGGTACTGCTATGATTATTATTGCTAGTTGTAGCGCGTTGTTATGCGCAGTTGCTGCTGGTACTTCGAACTAGTCTGTTCGGTTTTTCAACCCCGACCCCCCGTTTAGGGGAGATTCTCAGAGGTTCTCAAAATTATTTTTATCGTTTACCGTACACCCGTTAATTCTGTTTTGGTTTATTTTATTTTCTCTCATTCTATTTCATTACATTTTTACAATCGATTCGGTTACCGCAGTTACAAATAGTTCTATAATATCATTGTTCAACCTCGAGGATATTTCCTTTTCCTCATCCGTCCCGGTTGTGTTCTAGTCGCACATAACATAACGAGGAATTTATCACCGCTGAAACGATACCGGCTCCAAATCACCCCGTTAATTACTTCAATCGGATACGGAGAATATCCCTACGGACTAAAACTGTTATCTATACTCGTAAACAGCGTTAATTAAACTCATACCGATATTCCGAGGGTGATTCATGCCCACTCTAATAAAACCATGTAGGACACCTTTAATTTATACATAGTTTCAAAAGTTGGACTCGAAATAGATTTAGAAAGAAATTTGTCATTCGCTAAATTTGAGATACCGGTACTCGTGGAATTTTCCTTTCGGTAATTAAGATAAGGATCCATGAAAAGCTTTTCACGACCTGAAAAATCGCGTTTTCAAATTTGAACGAAGATGAATTCTCGAGGGAAGTGAGAATCGCTGGGCGTAATCCGGGCAGGGCAAGAGAAGCAGGAGCTGCAGGCAGGATCAGGGTGGGGCTGGGCTGGGACCAGTATCCCCATCCTGTATCCTCCTAGGATCGCCCAGGTGCGCGCGGGGCTGTAGTCGGGGCCTAGAGGGGCCCTAAATAAGGGGAATGGGTCCGCGGTCGCTACCTGAGCTCAGGGAGTCCAAGGGACCGAACTAACTCACGCGGGGCCCGTGATCCTCGTCCTGGGCGCCCGACTGTCTACCCGGGTTCCTGCGATTCGGTATAGACGCCGACGCAACGTGTGCTTCTCAGTCCGCAGGTCGTTCGGTCTCGTTTTTGACGATTTTCAAACGTTTTTTTAATGCTTTTTAGACCCTTGGAATTTTATCCGGAGTTCATCTGATCCGGTAAAGATGAGGTTTTCATCCCACGTGAAATTCCGTCCGTTTAATTTCGGAGATTCTTTTCAGGAAATAAGGAAAAATCGATTTTCTCACGATTTTGGTGAAAATATTTGCTCAAATTTTTGTCTCGCCTCTTTTTTAACCCGATTTTAGTCCGAGACCGAATATCGCCGAGTTGAATACTTTTACTCCGCGTTGTTATAAAGTGAAAATGTCATGAGCGCGCCTTTTTGCCAATGATAATAACAAATATTTACTCAGGTGCAATTAATATTCAGTTTGAGCAACGGAATATTATTTCCTCATACTCGATTAACCACTTGCTTGATTTTAACCAAACCGTGGTAAATATACTCTTCGTTTTACACTCTTCGCGTTTAATACGTTTCAATAAATGATTTTCATCGGCAGCCCGAATCAACTCTATGATCAAACCTGAGCATACGCAAAGTTGTGCGAGAAGCATATTTCCAAGTTGTTCTATCTCATTTTTATATTCCATTTGGAATGAGAAAATCGGCTTTTTCCATCTAAGATCTAATCAAGGATATGTCTTGTACTTGTGTGACGTATCTTGCACCTCGTGCATTTTGTATCGCATGTAGAATCAGCGTTAGTCATGGTATAATTGACGACGCGGTATACAGTGACCTTGGATATGTTTGTGCAAACCGAAGCATTGGAACAAGAAATATCTTGACTTTGAGTAAACTTAGCTACCGGACTTACGAAACTAACTGAAGAATCTCTACTGTTTTCCGAGTTAATATTTGAACAGAGCCGTCAGTCCCATCTCCGCGGCACGAGAACCTTTTTCGGCGACAGCGTTGACTTCTATCTCTTCGCGTTAATACTTGGATTTGGGATTCTTGCACTTCCGCTGGCTATGCGACCGACACCTTTTCCACAAAAGAAACCTCAACCTTTGTCTTCGTTTTACCAACTCGTCTACAAAGACGCGTGCCGGAATCTAGTCAAAACAAACTATAATGCCGAACGGGATCCTCTGAGACGTTTCTTTACCTTTTTCATTCTTTTTTCACTAATTGGGATCTTTTTAACGTAAAGAAACCGAAAAACGCATAAAATTTAAATACCCTGTAGATCTCTTTATGCCCGAAATATCCAAATTGTTAAAGTTACGCTGTACGAAGGCACACTTGCCACATGTACAAACATACATATATGCATATGCATCTGTGCCTATACCAGTTCTAAACAGGCAAATGATAATTTGAAATTTCTATCGTACATGATATAGTGTAATTAAACAATCTTAACTGAAAGATGGTCAAGGTCGGTCAATTCCTTACAAAATATATAAAACCAAGGATGTAGTTTATTGTTCACGTAATACACATATACGTTTTTTTTTCCTTATTTATTTCTAATACAATTTTTAATAATTGCTACTCCCCATTAGATCATTTTTCTATTCATTTTCATTAACACGAACTCCGTCAGAGCGAAGAAGAAGAAGTGGATGAAGAACTGTATATTCTAACCGTGAATATTTCATTAGCTCGTTCAACGTTCCCACATATAAGTACATACATGTATAATATTCATAGAGATATAGGTATATACATTTATATCCATACAGGTTCATCAGCCAGTGGCGTGTCTAATTCGACGACGTCTTTGCCTGAATTTAAACATATTTTCAACTGTCTCGCACCTAAGTAAATAACGTAAATAAAATAGATACGCGTCGTTTTCAGGTAATTCGAGGCTCAATATAAATTATGCCTACACGATCCCTGAACTGAACGGGACAGATATTAAATACATACCAGAACAGAATGGCATTGCTCCGTATATATAGAATTTAATATCCACAATGGATATATATATATTATGTCTATCCTATCCAAAAAAGTAACAAATTAAAGGCGTACTTTCACGGGTTCAACTTCGATCTTTAAGGATTTCTATACAATTATTTATTATCGGGTTCATATACATATAAAAAATAAAAATAAAAGAACAATTTAATGACGGATAAGGGAAACGGGAAGACGGTCATGGAATGGATACGCCCAATAAATGGCATGACAAACTTTAAACTTAATAATTCCTAGATCAGGCCACTTTATCCTGCGGGATGTATTACAGTGTGGTCCTAGTAGGTATAGAATTATTTCATTCACAGCCAGTGAGGTCGATCGTAAATGTCCATTGGGTTGCTCATTTAAATTTTTACGTCCGATGTCAGGTTTTCGGGTTTACAGGGGCGTCGAAATTGAATTTTGTGACGTCTCTGAGGAATTTAGATTCGGGAGAGGTGAAATATCGTTAAACTTGTTACGGGATGTGAATTTGTAGATTTGACGAAGATTCGTTCGACGTGAAACTGCAGCGAACGGAAATCTGAAAGCTTTTTAAACTTTCGAGTATCCTGATTTCAATCTTTCTGCTTTCGGGTCGTTTGTCACTTTCAAGTGGAGAAATCTATTCCTTAACGTTTCGCATAATCGCCGACGCGCCTTGGCCTGAACCAGAGATGATGGATTCAAGTTGTAACAATTAAACTGGTTCGGTAGACTTTCGAATTTAGTCGGGATGAAAATATGTCTAATTTATGATAATTTGCGGTCGAAAAAAAGGGCGGGGAAAACGTCTACCGCGAACGAAATAAGAAGGATGATTTTTTACCTGATGTGCTTTATATCTGGAAAAAGCAAAAGTGTCAAACCACCGAGTATGTTAAGTTATTCAGTCGGTGCAGGGGAAAAGAAAAATAAGAAGAAACTTCAATGTGTGGTCATCGAGACAATTATAACCGATGAATATTTATCAATGTAAAAAGAAATTTTTTAACGAATCTCAAAACTGAACTTCAGAAAGGCCTTTTTTAAACACGTAGCATTCGACAATTCGAAGCGGAACGACCCCGAGAAACGCAGCAGTTCGAGTGTGACAAAGGAAAGGTGAAACCCGGACAGGACTTCGGACAAGGCTCGCTTTCGCTACAGTATTCTAGGATAATTTGTATACAGTGATCCTCTGATCCTTATGCGACGAATAGACAACCTGTCCAGGACACCACACGTCCCGCACCCTTCCTTCTTCACGGCTCCGTTGCGTAAAAAGGAATTTTACACCTCGCGTGGCCGGAAAGGGTTGGCATTGCTCCTACCAGTGGTGGTTGTGCTTCCTTGAATAGAAATTCGGGGTATTTATAAACAAATTAGGCGATCGTTGATCACGACTATTGTCCGCTCGACCCGAGGACCTGCAGGCTATAAGAATAAAAAGCACAATGGATACTGGTGCTCCGCAGAGACGGGACCGTCTATGCATGCGGTGTAGGTACTGCATGCCTCAGTCTAGTAGTATATTGTCAATGAATGAAGCGCAACCTTCGCGTTCATTGGCGTATGAATAAATTCACCTGTAATCTATTCGGCAGGTTGAAAAGGACAAGCTTGACGATCGTTTCTTTTCGTATGCATTTGAGAAGAGAACGAATTGACATTTTTCTCTTTTGTTGTATCGACCTGTCTCACCCTTTAACTATTTTCTTTCAAGTCTCAGACTGATAGAAGATCATCGAACTCTTTGATGCAAAAATTTGACACGGTGAACTCGATTCGACGATCGGATTGCCCCGGTAGGTCATTTCACTCGAATTTTGCTTCTCTCTGAATAATGGAGAATCGGAACCTTGTAGGAAGCCTGATTTTTGTTTTCGACCATCGTGACTCTCGGAATGGCTAGAGTTTCTCATAGAATCTCGATATTTCAACGAACAGAAGGAAAAACTGACTGTTCTCGAACTATGGGACTAAAAAGAGCCGAGAAAGAGCCAATTGGAGAGTAAAATGATGGGGCAGACACCTCTTAGACATATTCTCGAGCAGCCAATATTTCATGTATAAAACCAGTCGATTAACGGATGTGTAGGTATGTATGTGCCGGGTATTTTGATGCCGGGTTATCTCGAGAAGAGAATCAGAGCATCGTTCGTTCTTGGTTTCGTTGTTATTATTATCGTTATTATTGGAAGGTTGAGAGTTTTGAAGGCGAGGAATTTTTTTTTTTTTTTCGGAAATATCTCTCCGAGTCATTAGGAGCGATCTGTCGGGGTAGCCAAGCGCAATACGAACCAGAGGAGGATCAGGAACTCTTTGTCTCCCCGTGCAGTGATTCACCGATGTGGTAGTAGCTCTTCTGGTGCTCCCAAGAGTTTCGTAGCTAGCGAAAGAGAGGAAGGGAGAAAGAGAGAAAAAATAGAGAGAGAAAATGAGAGTGAGTGAGATGAGGTTCAGGGGTAGAAGGTAGCCGAGAAGAGGGTCCTTCAGAGCCCTCGTTCGCTCCGCGTCCAGGTTCTCATATTCAAGGTTTATAGATTTCTTTCGATACTAGTCACTTCTATACCTATATACCTCCTATATACTCTCCTCCATATATCAGATACATACCGGCGGTAAAACTACGTACATATTCAAGCCCTGGCGCATCCGAGCGTCTTTACAACACTCGAGTTCTTCGCTAAATCAAAACCAGCTAGCTGGTTTCCTCGTGTACCAACCGACCAACCAACCATCCAACCATCGAGCTAGGGGTAAAATCTTCCGGCATTTATACTACCCGACAAAATTTTCCAGAGATTCGCGAATCCGTGAATTATTTTCAACAACCTATATCCATTCCTACATCCTTCGGAAATATTAGTCTCTATCCACACTGCAGGGTAGTACGCGTAACTGAAATCTCAGCATCCCCCTCTTGGCACGGAACCTCTCTGGACCCCAGAACCGTCGAAGGGTGCAGCTGCGCGTGGCCAGGTGTGCCCTGCTAGCACGCCACGCAGGGGAGATCCTTGCTGTGCGTCGGGGTGCCTCCTCACGCAACTGCACCGATTTGCGAAGCTATTTCGAGGCTTGTCGCCTCACCGTAAATTTCGAAAACTTTATTTCTCGATTTTCTTCTTCGATTTTTGTCCGCTAATGTTTTTGGAGACGATGAAAACCATTAGTTTAATCAAATAACTGCCGAGGTAAACGCTCTACGGCCAGAGTAGAGTAGGTATGGAGATTTTTTAAAATGTAGACTTTTCTGGTTGACTCGTTGAATCTGAGTATATCGTAAATATTTAGTAAATCGTTGAAATACCTGCCGCATATGTTGACTAATAATTTTAGCGAATGAGTCATTCGGCTCACAACAGAGACGGAACCTTTTTGGCCGGACGCTTCGGCGATTTTACGAACGACATATATGTTCATATGAAACTGACGGAAAAGTCACTCTCAAGGAATCATTTAACGACCTTACCAAAACAGGATAGAAAATCGGTTATGTGATAACTTTGCAGTAACCTGTTATGCGATATAAAAAGAAAATGAAACACGTAAGACGCGGAAAAATAATTAATTAATCAAGTTTCATATTTTCCTGTACTATTTTTATATTCGCGGTGTATCTGGGTCAGAAATTATGCGATGAAATTTCGCGATCGGAAATAATGACGTAATGAATTTTTTAGCTCGAACTTTCGAAGCAGAAAAATTCCAGAGGCGGAAATGACTTCGATCGTATTTGATAAGCGACCTGTTAGCGACCGTGCGTGGTAGGCACTTCCACTTCCGTAATGAATTTTCCCGTCCGTCGAGCCTAAAAATCTAACCAAACCCACTCGCATAGGTACACCTCAAATGTGTGCGACTTGTACCTCGCGTTACACCGATACACAGGAAGGATCCGTTCTCCTACGCAGTTGCCGGTAATTCGCTAAGAATTTAAAAGCCGCTAGTCCATCGCGAGGATCAGTTCTATTTTTTAGAGAAAATGGATTTGGGGATTTTAGGGAAAATTGGATTTCGGGATTTAATCGGGACTGAATCGTGTCAAGAAGTTTCAGCGTCTTAGTCAATCGTGTTTCCTATCGATAATTGGAAAATGGAATGAAATTCAATCGGCTATTAGTATACCGCGGATATGAGGCTCTCTGGTTCCAAAGTGGATCTAGGGACGGGCGGACGGACACCGAGTTACGCGCGTGAATCGTGCGAGCATCATGTCACGCGGCTGAGCGTGTATCCCACTGGAGGCGGAAGTCAGGGTTCCCCTTGCGGAACCAAGTCTACCGGAACACCGGAACCGGACGGGCGCGGAACCACCGCCAAGCACCCGCGAGCCCGCGCATCAGAGGACGTCGGATAACGCCGATTCTCGGACGACGGTGTTACACTCTCTGGTTTAATACCTACATCGACGTTCCGCAGCATCACCGTGAACGAATATATCTGTAACCAGAGATGCACTTTGATTTCGAATCTTTGGACCATTCTATGCCTTCTTCTTCTTATTTTTTAATGACAAAACCGAATATATGTTGGCAAACAAGCAATGAGAGAACGTAATCACGAACTGACCGTTTCACAAATGAGACGCGTTTCATCACTCATCAGGTTCTTTGCTGCCCGATAACTCATCTCGATTGGACCTCTTGTTTTCGACGGAAATTCTATCATGGATAGCAAAATTTGTCTCGGTATCTTAATTGAGAAATTAAACCTCCACCGTATGAACAAAAAAGTAACACTGCACGGTGCAGCTGATTAGTGTTTATACTTTGCAACAGAATCTCGCCAGAATGTATGCACGTCTCTGGCCCCCTTGCCAATTTGCATAATAAGCATGTGCATTGTACCGTATCTCGCGTTTCGTGTATGTAGTACAGGACCCTATACATCCCCGCCCTGTGTGTATAAGTGCTTGTAGTTTTGGTCACTCTCCCTGGCTTCATGGATGCCAAGAGAACCCCCGCAAGGCTGTGACGAACCCGTACGCCGGGTAACCCTAACCATGGGAATCTCAGCTCCTAGAAATTTATTTTTTAGCTGTAGCAGGTGAAGTCCCTAATTAACGCTACGTAACTATACGATTCTATGGGAAATCTGACCACCACCTGCCAAAACTCACTGGTTTGGTTATACCACTTGCTTTACCCCTATCATATGTACAGGGTGTTCGCTAATAGGATCCGTCACGTACCATATACCAATAAACACACCGCATGTAGATGAGATCGAAGATACCACGAGCCTACGAGCTAAACAATTTCTCATCAAGATCCCCACCATCGTTTCACACATGTGTGGATGGTTCCTGCTTCTTCACATCCAATTTCATTCATATCGCTGATCAGTTTTACCGGAAAACGATGCCTCACGTTTCCTAAAATCGCATGCATCGAAGAATTGCTTTCGGATTTATACCGCGATGACGATGATATTCTCGGTTGTAATTGTCATCCTGGTGTATCGTATGTGGGTATGTAGGTATGTAATTTTTGAACACCCCATAGATCAACGGTGTGTTTCGATTGTGCGTAGACCAAAGTACTTGTGCATTCTTTTGTACATACGTATTCCCGTGTGCACGCGTGCGTATATAGGTGGCCACGCCGTCGACGGGGTTATGGGAACGGCTACCGCGGGCTGGTTTGAAAACTATAATTACCTTCGAGTGCGGTGCTTAGGGCTGAGAGAGAGACTGGAGTTTGGAATAACGCGGCCTCGTTGTTTTCAATGCATGAACGAGCGAGGATATGACGAACGGTTTTAAAAATTTTGTAATTTCGTGCGATTCCTTATCTCGGAACTAGGTATCCTAATTGACGAATTAATGGCAAGGAATATACCTACACCCTGACATGAGCGAACTCTTTCAGAACGAAACTCGACAGGTTATACCGCAGCTAGTGGTTTATTTCCCCGTTTATCAAACTTTCAATGGACAGTCGCAACTTCGTAATTATTCCCGAACCAATTTATTTTACACCCGTGGTTCGGGGTCGATTTGCACTCCAATATTAACTCCGGGGCAACCAGCTATATACCTACCTACTGCTATAACCAGACGAGGCGTCATTTCGTTCCCAATTTCCAATTTTAAAACAGCTTTGATCGATTTGCCGTTGACAGGGGGTGGGTGGTATAGGGATGGCCGTGCTAGTGGTTGGTTTCATTTCGGAAGGTATAACCTGGGGATATGTACGGCGACGGGAATAGCACCGACCGTGGCGGCACGGGGGTGAGATTGCCTTGTCACCTTGACAAATGGTCCGAAAGGTAGGTACGTCGCGCGGTGCACGGGAGCGACCCTGGGACTCTTCTACATGTATGTGTGAATGTAATTTATATACATGTGTGTGTCTACAATTTATGCATATACATCTAGGTATGTATGTATTTTACGTGTATATATATATTATATATATTATATATATATATATGTATATGGGAACCACGTGGCGCGTCTCCCACGACATCCACGACGCGCCACCTTCGACTCCCAGGTTTCGTCCTGCGCGGTTCCCCGAAGGTGCTAGGATTACGTAGGTACCACCTTCGGTATATATTAGTCATTACCGATTGACAGCCCCCTGGCGCAAATGCCAGGGTCTATAGTAGGGAATTACCTTTTCTCTGCTCTCCTGTATTAAATTATGTCACATATGTATATATGTACGTGTGAAGCCAGCCCAGAGTTTCATTAGAACGAATTAATGTTCAATAAAAACTTTTTCTGGATAGGGATAGACGAGGGATACCGATTATCCGTTGAGGAAAATTGTCAGATAATTTCTTGGACAGTTTCAGGAATCTAATTCACCTCGAGGCGAATTATTTTAGTATGAAAATCAAATTCGAGACGTGACATCGTATGATTAACGTATTATACACCATTTGGTGTAAATTTTTGTCCATTTTGAACCTCGTTCATCTACGACGGGGACGATGGTACCCTGAACCCGTTTTTTTTTTCTTTTTTCTAAAGGTTTCTTATTTCTCGAGGGCGTGGAACGGGGGAATCACTTTCGACGCAAATTGAGGATTGCCTAGGTTAGCCTCGGTCAATCTAGGGGCTAAGTAATACGCCTAAGTAGTTACAAATTGACAAATTTCAACTTAAGTGAAGACCGAGCCAACGAACGACACGCTAAGATGCCCCCCAGGCGATAATGGCTCTGTCCAAATGGGAATTAGTTTTATTTAGGTAGTTCTTACGCAATGCACGCTATCTCGGATCCTTACCTCGTATAAGAAGTGTATCTGCTATAAAGTTTTAAATTGAGTGAGTAAGTCGTATTTTTCTATTTGACCAAATCTCATCCTCCTTACTTGGAGAGAACTGGATTAATTTATAATTCCATACTACTGCCCGAAGAATATCGAGAGTTTAAATAAAATAAAATGAATATAAATGAATGAATGAATCGCATTTCTGGATCAGTCGCCGAGCTCTTCGAGGTTCTTTCATCTACTCGTTAACACGAGCATCGGACCGTAAAAATCCATCTTATTATCCATTAGTCAAAGGACAGGTCAATATTCGGGTCCCAAACACGATTTCGGAGTTTGAAATGATTTCGTAGAAGCATTACCCCACGTCCTCACAGGACTTAATCAATTATTATCATTAACAAACTTGTTTTATCGATACAGGTGATAAACCCCTAGTCTGGATCGTTATCTACAAAATATAGAGGAGAAGAACAAAACGATTAAAAATTATCCCAAATTACTTATAGTTACTATACCTAATACATAAATGCCGAAAATCATACGTCTAATCAATTTCTAACGGGGGTATGAATATGGTGAAAAAGTTTATTATCCTTTTTCCCTTGAATTAACATCAGAATACAAAATTCCCACACAGTGCAGCATTCGGACACACGCAACTCTTAACGCTTGACCGATTAATGCGAGTGCGTTTCTCCTGGACAGTGATTTGCCACCCTGACCGCCCTCACCCTCGGGACAGATGGGGTTCTCACGAATCCCTTTCCCTTTCCCTTTCCCTTTCCTATTCCGTTTCCCTTATTCTCTCCCCCGCACGAATGTCAGTTGTAATCGTATGCAATAACGCGACTGTCACAACAACCGGATTCTTTCATTATTTTTATCTTTCGCTCGACTGTCAAGTTTTATGGACTTTAAATCAAGTACGAGGTGTTCTTCGCTGTAGAAATTATTCATAGATACGTTAAGCCGATTGAAATTAGACATCCGTCGTTTAGTACCCAATGAGATTATTTTTATAGTTTTTCTTTTAGTGTATTTTGAAAATGCCTTCTACCTTATCTGGCCTAAAGAGTTTACTGCCATCACTTAGCTAGCATTTATATACGTGAACAGCATATCACAGGTGTAATATGCATGAGTTTTGGTAGTACACGAATTATTTTTTAATTATATACAAGCACGATCCGAAAATTTATTTAACAACGGGATTACCTTGCATAGACGAATGAATACTTTGACCTATAGCATCGATCCACTGTTTTACACCACGGGTCTTTACAGCGTTGTGTACGATTTAATGACAGATACGATGTGTGCATATCGAATGGCTCTAGGTATATCTGCGTTGAAATTTTAACGCTTTGGTTCAAACGGTATATATCAAGAATTACAGAAAACACTTGCTCGAAAAATGGGGCACGAAATACGTGCATATAATTGTCTGGAAGACAGGAAAAGCGGGACGATTAAAACGTCGAAATTAAACGTTAGGGCTATTTGCAATTCAATTCCCTACGGCTTCCAACGCGCTCTATGAATAAATTAAAACAATTTCTCATAAAATATGTATATACGAATATCGTATCATCCGATTCGCGCGGTAATAGTACTTCAGAATATTATACGCCAATTTTCAGGACGGAAACAAAAATATTTTCTCATACGTCTGTAGTGCCATAAAAATGGTAAAAAAAATTGAAATTCTAGATATTCTTGATTTTTTATTTTGTGTTTTTACAACATTTTCCCAGTGGATTACATCCGCTTCTGGCGAGCAGTTTGAAGTGCTGATCTCGACAGATTGCGAGAATGTGCAGAGGTGGATGTGTAAAGGTAGATTGATCTTTCAGATCATGACTTTTATGGGAAGAATTGTTCATTATTCTATTCTCTTTCCCCTGCTGGGGTAAACGAGGCTGGAAATAGGTACGAGGTCCACTTGCGCAGATTCTTCAGCATTCTTGGAACACTGATCGTGTAAACTGTCTTGTAAGATTTTTTATCACGGAACGAAGAATCTAAGGGCAGGGAATATCGCCAGAGAATCGAATGAAAAGAACAATCTGATAAAATCCAATCACCTTTTTTAGGCGAAATGCAATTACACAGTGAAATAAAAATCATTCCTTTTCCCTCGTGATACGTATACCTATGTGCTCGCAAAACTCATCCTGCACATCCCACTACGTTACGCATTACATATATAGGTACATAGATATGTATGTGTATGAGATGTGGCCATAACTAATGATATAGTGTTTATATCTCGATACGTCACGCTTACGTGTTATATTTTATCATGAACGATTCGAAACGTCGCGTCCCTCGCGCGTGTGCTTGTTTGTGTCCCATATCCCATGGTTAATTCAGAAATGTAAGCCCGTGTTGAAACGGTAATGACGGGTTGCCCGCGTGGCGACGCCCGATGTCGTTATTAACAAATCGACAGGGAAGCCAGATCGTTAATAAAAGTACAAAGTAACGCCTCTATAAGCTAGTAGGTAAAAAGCGTAGTTCGAATTTTCCGACCACTATAAGTACCCACGTGTGGCTGTAATTATATATTATTTCATTATTTCGCTACTCTTTCCGTAACCATTGCCTTTTCACCGTCGTACACCACCGCAACGTATACATATGCAGTTTATAAAGGGTTCGATTCAATCGTTACAGGTCGGAAAACGAGCGCAAAATGCTGAACCCAGAGACTGGCTGTTACTCAGAGTCCGTTCGTGCGTGGTAAGTGAAGCAATTTATTTACTCATTAATTTAATAAACAGCCCTTGACTTCGAATTATCGTCGTATAGTATGGAAAAATCGGTGTACTATTTATTGCTAACGACGTTTCGACGCATTGCATACTACATTATGTATAGATGCAGATCTCTTTACTGTCGGAAAAGACAAATTCTAAAATCCCCCATTGTTCAGGGGGGTTGAAAATAACGAAGCGACCTTTCGTCTTGTACTTGGAAGCAATTTCCTCAGCGAGGTTCTCTCGTCTGCATAATTCGTCGTAACAGTCATTTATTTTCACTGCAAATCACAAAACGCGACTTCTCTTCGCATATATTATACCACGTATGCATATATATATATATGTATACGTGTATATCCTTTACACACCCACGCAGTTCTACGTATGGGTAAAATAGATGCACATTGTCGTATATTATACGTGACGAAGATATTCCTGGAACATGAGTGCTCGCAGGGAAGGAAGGGGTCGGTTATACTCGCGCTGCATAATGGTCAGGTCGGTTCTAATATCGACTTTGTATGCAAGCAATCGCTTCAACGATCGACAAATTGTTAACAAATAGCATGTAATTGGTATGGTAGAAGAGAGACGAGAGAATAGAAAGAGAGCGAGAGAGAGAGAGAGAGAGAGATAGAGAGAGAAAAAGAGAAAAGCAGAGCTTTGTCTCGAAACGACCTGAATTTACGCCATTATATAACCGGCCAAAGCTTCTCTGCATGGACAATTTTTTCGGTAGTGAAATAATAAAAAATAAAAGGAAACTCCTTGGAACTGTTGTACACGCTCGGAATTTTTCTGAGTGGTTCAAGAACCAAGGAAAGGGGGCTTAGATTCTCGCAACGATAGAGAAAAGGGTTGCCAGCGATTCCATCTTGATTATGTAATGGTTACCTCTAATTACAGGGCATAATTATTCGACAGGGGCATGACGACTGGCTTTGCAATTTATACTTATACGTCTATAGAGGTATAATAGCGACGGTTTTGACCTTAATCTCTTAATGCTTTAGAGGACACGTGCCAATTATTATAACCACCGACCGAAACTCAAACTATTCAAATACAATCAGGGATTTGAATGCTCGAGGGTACGCGATGAAACACTGGGAATTAATCTTTCCAAATTTTAATCGATTTTCATTCAGAAATTTATTACTGATATAATGTAACGATATCAACCCCTGCATTTACGCAACTTTCGATATATATTTACTTATGTATAATTACGTATGACGTGACGTTCGTGCCTTTGGTATATCAACAGCATCTGGATTGCCGTAATCCATTCGCTGGATAAGCTTGAATAATTAATTAATTAATTAATTGAATCATAAGAATGTCATCGAAATTTTGGGGGAGGCTACCTTTCGGGGTTAAATTTTAACCCGAGTTGTTAACAACGTATTAGCGATTATCTCGACACCCTAGATTCTATATCAAGGCATGTTCTGAGCAGCGCTGCATGTGCGCCGTCTTGTACCTAATTAAGATTCCGTGTTAATGAGCAAGGCACGTGGTCGCGCCAGACTTGGTTACAAGATATACCTACAAACGCGAGATATTTAAGCCAGATTAAAGGTGTGGGTATTTCAAACGTCGTTATGCACCTCGGTTTTAATTTATTCATCTTAATCGCGTCGTTTAACCGCGTCTTAGCGTACCTCAAAGTTGAAATACTTCTCCAAACTTTGAGATATCTACGTGTGCACCACACACATACGGACACTCTTCGTTTAATTATAAATTTGCAATCATATCCGCAAAAATAAAGCTGCCGAATTTTATTCGCCACACTTGAGAACAAGAAACGCTTGTTAATGATAAAATATCTTATTGTTATATCAAATGCCCAGAGAAAAGGGTTGACGCGTCGATGCGTTAGGGATTCTCGCGATTAATACGATGGGTAATACCAATACGATCAAGCCTCGTGGTACAGGCGTTTAATACGCCACCGGGTTCCCCTTTCCCAAGGGATTTCACTTAAATAACAATATATACGAGTATTTAGTAGCTTCTGATCGATTGGCCGTATTATTACCATTCTATAAATATTTTATACACCGTTATTTCATCTCGCGATTCCAGCGTTTGAATAAAAATCAGTATTTTTTTATTTTATTTTTTTCTACCCCACCTACTTCTCGAAAGCTGTTATTTCTGGTCTGAGATTGAACCTTTCCTGCAGAAATAAAAAAAAGGTGCTGATACCTATATATATTTTCGTTTTTTTTCTTTTTTCTTTTTTCTTTTTTCTTTTTCTCCTTCTTGTTCAATCCCCTAATGTAGGTATATAATACTTCTGCTCGGATGAATAGCTACGCTGTCTACGTGCGCTGGAGGTAAAAATTTTTCGGGAACTCCGCGGGGCGATTATTCAAGGCGAGATTTCGAAGCAATTTAAGAAACATTCGAGCAGCTGTACTACTCCGTGTTAATTCGAAATGTATAATTTCAGGTTGATATCCATACCTACCCATTTGCATTGCAAATAACCTCTTTTGTACGGCAACTCACAATTAGCTGAGTCGCGGGTCTTCGTATAAGACGGATAATTTGAATGGCTGTTAATGCGATTAAAGGTTATCAGATTTACAGCTCGGCTAAAATCTCGCGTGATTTCAAACCTGCAGTCGACGGTGACCATTTGTCATCACGTAACCCCGGTACCGGTGGCATGATTTACTTCCGGTACCGACAACACCCCCGCTTCTCTCTAGCTCCGAAGCAAATTCTAACGTTTTTACATTTAGATGTATTTCTCATCGTGCTTCTTTATTGCATGCAAACGATAGAATTATCGAGAATTCAGCCAAAATTTTAGTGAATCCGGAATTCGGAATTCGAAAGCTTTATAAGTCTCTAAGATTTGATATTCGTGCTCGTGAATTTCTGCGACGTGGAAATCTGTCTTATTCCCATATTTATTTCGAGATCAATTTTTCCGCTCTGGATTTATAACAGGGATTACGTTTACGTACAATTTGAGGTTTTCCTGAATATCGCGCGTGCCTCTTCTCGGATCTTTAGCCCGCAGATAATAACGAACAAAAATAGCCATTGGGCGAAGTGATTAACGCATGAACACGGGGCAGAAGGATTCTTGGTTTTAGGGGTTGCGTGCGTCACGGTCGTCGGGGGTGTCGTGGCGTCACGCACCCTCAACGTAACGGCAGACATTCGTTTCTGGGTCTGTTAACGGGGGCCGTTAACGCGTCTTGACGTACAGGGGCGCCTTAATGCGGGGGATAAGGTTACATTAGCACCGAGTTGCCGCGCTTTGCCTCGCTTTGCTTTGCTTTACTTTACTTTTCTCTTCTCTTCTCTTCTCTTCTCTTCTCTTCTCTTCTCTTTTTCTACCACCAAAAGGGGAACCATGGTGTGGATATCCAACCGATGCCGCTCCCTCGTGGCTCAAAGATACGCGTGATTAGCTGCTACACACCCGACAAGGGTGGGCCGCGCAAAGTTACTTGGATTACTTATATCGACTATATTAGAGGCCTATGGTTACCTCAGCAAAGAACTCGTGATTACACTATCTTATGGGGGTTGGGGGTTGAAAAAAAATAAGAGCAACACAAGATGTAGAAAATTGAAAAAAAAATTGAGCTTTTTTAATTGCGTATATTTATCCTCTTAGGACTTTAGGTATATATCTATAATATCCACCTTGAAAGAGGCTACTTTTTAAGGACCCACTTTTTTCCCACCATTTGACTAGGGTTTTGAAGTAGATATAATTATACGGTAGTCAGAATTCGTTAGCCATCGCTGCTCGGATTGCGTAAATCCTTTGTATCTCGTATTGAAGTCTCCGTTGTATGAACATACGATTTTCATACTGAATCTAACTGTCGTTGGCGAAGTTGGACGAGTCTCTAATTTTACCCGAAGATCGTGAGTGCTTTGAAAAAGAAACTGTTAGTTTCTGGTAGAAAATTGATCATCGGTTTGACTTTTCACGTATGCATAATATATTTGCATTATGCGGACTTTTCCTCGGCATGGGACACGTTATTGTCAGTGTATGACTTGGCAAGGTCTGTATAAAGAAGAACGTGTTTTTCTTGAAACTCGTGTCTCGCAGGTCATCTTTATGGAAAAAAAAAAAAGAAAAAATCCTATAGCAAAAAATATGAAACTGCCGATAACTTTCGCGACCCAAAGCATAAAAATCGGAAAAAAAAAAAAAGAAAACCCAAGTAACATGTAGAAGGCTTGTCGAACCCGCGGAAATCATTGTTCCCCCTGCGAGTGTGTCACCCGATTAAATTCGTCACCGATAGCCAAATCTCAAAATTTTTGCCGATGAAAAGTAGAAATTACGAAGCTCACCGGAAATTGGCCAGACCGCGATAACAACCAAGGCGATACCATAAATAACCCGCAAAGTTTTTGAAGCGTTTGTTAGCCGCGACAAGAACACGTGTATAATGGGGGGTCTATGCGGCGTGTGTCGGTGGCCAAGGTCCGAAAAAAGCAAAAAAAAAAAAATAGGAAAAAAAAAGTAAAAACGGCCACGCGGTTGGGAAAGGCGAAAAAGTTGGTCACTTTTACGAGGGTCCGATGTAGAAAAACACCGACCGGGATTTCCCCCCGGCGCCGGGGCCAGTTTGTCAAACGACCCTTCGGTATCGCTTACGAGACAGCAAATTTGTCTTCGACGAGCAAAACAAATGTCTACTGGAAGAGATCACCTTCTACCCTGAACCCTCGAGTGCGGGTGGCTTTCTCCCCGTTGTATTAGTCCTGCACTCGTGTAACTGTGGAACTCAATATCTCCGTTGTGCATACATACGCTGCACGTGGGTCAGAAAGGTGTTTCCCGTTTTTCACGACTATGACTCGTCAGGTGGCACGATTCTAAATATTGGCAACAAAAATCGCGAATTAAACATTCCGCTCATAAGAGGGAAAAAGAAGATTAGAAAAATCATGTGGTTCTAAAAAAAACTACAATGTCTAAGCTCGGGCAGATCAAATTTTATCGACCCTGCAGCAAGTGCAAGTTGGAATTTTGGCAAAAAATTTCTCCCCCATTGCTTTCAAAGTCAAAATACCATGCGACATTTTTTTTTTTTTTCGAAATTATGAAAGACATTAAAAAAAGGTTTCGTATTTCGAGTGGCTAAAGAAAAGTTCGACGATCTAGGTGCCGACGAACTAGGTATCAGTCTTTATTTCGATAGTCATGAGTTATTCGATCATCTTGGATTCGAGACTCTTTCGTATTCGCACTTTTGCAACGGTTTACAAATGACTAACTCCAGACCGAATATGCGAAATGATATTTTTCATTACAGGTCCTTCAATTGCTCTCGATCCACAGCGTAATATACACTAGCTGGTAGAAAATGACACGGACTATAATAGCTATGCGTGAATAAATGGCGATGACCTCCGAATTTGGCAAAGATCGAGCGAACGTCTTACTGCAAATTCCTTACTTATAAAGGGTCGAACTTTAGCGAAAAACATCGCCTTTTGATATTTTCAATATTTTTTCAAAGAGATCTGGTCACGGTTTTCTAATTGACGGTCCAAGTCTGTTAAAGATTAAATTATAATCAGGCTTTTGAGATGCGAAATTGATAGATTTCTGCTGTCAATCGTGTATATAATGAAAGACGGTCTAACGATTTGATAACGACAATCAAGACATCCGCCTTTTGGATTCTGACATTTCAAACGAGTCGAGCAATTCAGCGTGTATACACTGCACCGCGTGCGCTCTGCCATTTCACGTAACTATTTCGTATTTCGCCACGGATTTGCATAAATTAAATTTTATTATTCTCAGAACATTAATTTCCAGGATGCATTTTTACGCCCGTTTAACAATACCGCGAAATCGTAATATCTAGGTATACCACACGCTCTTAAATGCGAACTTCGAAGAATGCGAATCCCTATATACGATATATTTTTCTAATGTTTTCAATAATAAATTCTCAGTTATCAATAATAAATTCCTATCGCAGATTTCATATATTCTTCGCTTATTCTACATACTAAATATTTCCCCCCAATACGAAAAACCAAAACTGACATATTGCAAAAATTGAGAGACGGAAATACGAGGGTGGAATGAGCAGCGGGACACTTAGCGCGTTGGCTTGGTCAATTTTTCTCTCTTGGTAGTCGATGATCGTGCCATTAGGGGTTGTTTTGCGGAGGCTTGTGATGTCCTCGTAAAATTTTCTCCCCCAAGGTATTGTTTTCCCGCTTATGGTGTCGATTCGTATATTTGTCTTGTCGCGTCCCTACAGATTTTTACCTCCTCACCTTACCTTGTGTACATATTGGTACAGACGAAGAGCGATACCTACCCCTGCGACCCACAGTTCTTTAAATTTATCTCGAATTTTATAGTAAAGGAAGACTGAAACGATTGACTTGTCGAAAAAGAAAAAGGTAGTCGATCTATGACGACAGTTACTTCGTTCGAGCAAGCCCGTGGGTGGACGGATGTCGGCAAGCTAATAGAGGTGTTAAACTATCTAATGGATTTCCTAGTCGTCCCCCTGTACGCATCTCCCGGAGTCTTGCTATCCCCACGTGTTATAACGGCTGTGATTTATCTGGCCTCGGATCAGTGGGCGATCCAGGGTCATCCTAGTCGCATCTATAATCGTTGCTGATCCTCTGGCACAAGATGGGATAAATCATCTCACGATCTTCTCCAAATTCGCTAATTCCGAACAGATTTATCTAAATCTGATTTCAATTCATTCTAGGGAATGTGCTTTCGTCAATATCGATTACTTGAACACTTAATTCCGAAAGCTTGGGAGATGTTTTTCGTTTCTTTAGTTTCTCTTGCCAAAAGGCATGAATTTCTTTTTCTTTTTGATCAGACTAGCGGTCAGATCAGATTGGATTGAATTCTGTGCAGATCTTCGCGATCGTGACTTATGATCGTGAGTTCGTTGACCCTAGATTGAAATTTCGTCTTCTTCTTCTTCTGCTTCTTCTTCTTTTCATTATTTGAGAAAGAGTGAGAGAGTAAGATGTAGAGAATTATTTCGTCCCTTGTTGTGTGTCAATACGTAGTACCGTGTATAGTATGTAACGCAGACAATATATCTGAGGGAAAATTTGTCCGAGGCGTGACGATGATCTGACGAGTTTTTCATAGACTTTTTCGCAACGCTTGGAGCACACATGTGCGCCATGGTAAAAGAACCACTCCTGCAATTGAGCCGTGTCCAATGAAATCGACAACCGCGAAAGGATTGAACTCGATCGAACGTCAGGGTCAAAACTGAGTCCTCGTTTTGCGAACGAAAGAAATTCGTGGCCCCAGAGCTAACGTAGACATCCCCACGTTCACCTCCCTCCATTTTTGCCCTTCTATACCAAAAATCGCACACTATGCTGCAGCTGCAGCATATGCGATGCCCCCAGCTGCTTTTTGGGATGCTACTACCGCTAGGGTGACGTTTACGATTATTTTTCGATGACGATTATACGTACAGGGATGAAGGTGAACGGATGGGCGTATGGATAGACGAATGGACGGATGAACGGACACTAGCGCGTGTCCAATCTGGTTACACTGCTCCCTGTAGTGCGACGATTTTCTACGGTGCTGTTATACTCCATCCCTTAGATTTCACAGCAGCGCCCTTTACTCAAATACTCGTTCCAGAAACATCGAATCAATCTATTCCTATCTCTTCCCATTATAACTTCGATAGAGCTCGTTACTCCCTGCCAGAAATTCCGAACGTTGTATCTTCTCATTTTTATAACAGATTAATTCAAGGGAATTAACGTCACAGATCAGGTTCAAAAAGCACCCTTAAAAAGTCATTCGAATTACGAAAGGCACGGACTACCTACCAGGATCTCCACATTTATTTTCAGGAAATCGATATACACGGAATTCTGATGCGTTCAGAGTAACAAGTCATGATAGAGGGTTAAAACCGACGAATCTTTATTTGCAAGATAGCATATGTTACACGCTAGGGGTTTGGGGGTGCGATTAACGCACGAGCTGCAGGACCTTGTTCGTGCGTGTGGCTGAGCTCTGGAAAGCCTTGGGGACGTTGAGGGTAAACAGCGAATAACCACTGGGGACATGGTTGGCCTGGGGTGAAGTCGAAGCCACCGTCTGTACGCGGCGTAAACGATTCTATAAATATTTTATTGCTTAGTGATTTGATTTTATTACGGAGGTAATCGAATCGAGAACGTTACCGACGAACGGAAAACTCTTCTCTACCTACCCCTACCATTCGCAAACAGCAGAGAGAGGGAAATTTAGTGGCTAGATGCAAATAGAGGATTTTGGCCAGTTTCTCTACCAAAGTCAGGGAAAGTGTTACCGATTTTTGAGGACGTAATTGAGGCTGCATGTTTCCAAAAATTATAAAACTGGAAGATCTACGTATTTGGAAAAATTACGGATGATGGATTTAAAGGTCCAGCGAAAGGACATTTACGGCTAGTTTGATCTTTGCAATGGAATTCGATAATTCTCGTTCACCGTTTCGCGAGTGATTTTATTTTATTGAACTTCCTCGTTTCATATTTCATTCGGCATCGATACGGTGCGGCGAATCTTTCCATCGGTAAAATTGGCCGTTTACAAAAATTGATAAATTACCGCTTCCTACATCATTTTGGTCACGACTACGTAATTTCCTGTCGAGTATCGCGATAGCGTTGACGACCTGCCCGACTCCGGGCGAGGAGAGATCCCGGAGGAAAGGGAAACAGGGCGTTGAGGATGGGACGTGGCCGAGGCCAACGGAGGCTACCAGTGAACGGAAATTGGCCCGATGACATTGATTAAAGCGTTTAGCAGTGCGGCGACAATGCCGTTAATTAATCGGATGTGGCGCGAGGCTAAGATTTCGAGTTTGCCAGATTTAGTGAATTCCACATATCCACACGACAGGAATACCCGTATCTCTTATCCTATGATCTGCGATCGCTTATCAAGGAAACGCTTCCGTGGGTCAACCCTTCCTGGTCATAATGGGCAGCAATAAAATTATGGGGATAAAATCCTGAGTTATATTTTATCGGGAAAATATATAATTTGTTGGATATTTTTTTTTTTTTTTTCTACGGAGTCGACGGTTTTATGGGAATCCCTGAGTTTCTGGGTTTTTTTTTTACCAAAACTGATAAAATTTTTTGTGTGAATTCGAGTTTAGAGTTTATTCGACGAGGCGTAAAGGCGGTCTTTGGCAATCAATAAGTTTACCAAATTCATTATCACCGATAAATCGGAGAGTATAAGATATTGACGAAAAACGCGATTTCAAATTCTATAATTAGTGTAAATTTGAAGCAGAATATATAAACGTGGTACTCAGCACCGAAGCGATAATTTTCGTACATGTATATGTGAGTACGCGCAATAGTATCTACCGTGTCATCGTTTTACGTACGTTTCGTTGTTCGCCGTGTAAAAAATGAAAAAGAAGAAGAAAAAAAAAAAAACCAAAAAAGATGAAAAATATAAAACGAGGGAAAAATAAAATTTGCAACCTCATCGGACAAATGAGCATCACACCTCGAACCGAAGGGTCGACAGTTGGCTACCTGAAACGATTTATTGGCAAGTTTAAAAGATGCGGCGCCCTCGGCATAAGTCAGTCTTGATGGTGACCGAACGAGTCGCGTTGTTACCAATCAGCAACCATTCATCGACTCAAAACTTACTCTCTACCCCCGGTGCACGTAATTAAGTAAGCAAAGTAATTTTACCAATCAACTTGCTGCAGTCATATACCACGAATTTGGTTTTCTCTTTTTTTTTCCTTTCCTTTTTCTGTCTCTTTCTTCGTCACTAGTCTTACGTCTGTAGACATCAAATTGCTCAAATCTGTAGATACGTGACGTTCTTAAGTGAGCTTTATCGAAGAGAGTAGAAAGGATGAAGGATAAAAAAAAGGGTAAATTAAAACGAGAAACATGATCGTTTCGTTATCGCAGATTACAGTAGAGTAATAGGCGTCGTTGAACCGGTAAACGAGTATTGGAACTAGAGGTAAAATAATCGGGTACATCGCGTGTGCATGTATTGTACGTGCGTACCTATTCGTACCGTTTGAAATAAGGATGCTAATCGCTTTTACTCCTTCAGTAATAAGATTTACACTCTAGAACGCGATCCTGCGTGGGTGTAGAATAATTACTACGAGTTATTTTTATTTTTTATTTTTTATTTATTTTTTTCTTTTTTTGGGCGCGCCACCTGCCTCTTGCTCAATAACTCGTCTGTTAGTTAGTTGGTTTAAAGTATACGATGTGTGAGATATGTTTGTTCAAGAATTTCAAAAATCTGCTAAAAATTATTTTACCTACGTATTAGCGGCTCCCCGTATACATCTAACGCTATTTAGGACGTTGGGTACTTTTAAATTCACTGGCTTACCAATTATCGAAAAGTAAGGAAAATATGAAGAAATAAAAAACATACCGCCTTCGACCCACGTCATCTCACACACAAGATACACGAGGTCATTTCATGAGACTCTCAGTCTGATTGGAAATTACAACTGGTAGCTAATAACAAGTATATCCTAATACTCGCAGCTATATCCGGTTCTACGCAATCGTATACACACATATAAATGTACAGTGTACACCCTCCTCCCTGGCGCCTACATTTGATATTAATATATATATACATATGTATGTATGTATGTGTATACGTATGCATGTATATATATAGCTATATGAACACATGTGCATTCGTTCGTTCAGCGCGGCGTTGATTGTCTTCGTGGGCGTCCGACGTTGTGGCAAGTCATTAACCAAACAGGTATCTATTGTCTTTGCGAATGAATGAAAGTAGCTCCACGATTTTCACGGTCATTGATATCGTGTGGGTAGGGTTACATGCGGGTATACAGATACATACGGATACGATATATCAATAAGTATCCGTCCTGACGAGAACCACGACCGTTTATCCCGTTATTGAAATTCGCAGAAAAAAAAGAACTTGGGAATGAGACGAATCATGTGCGATAACGAACTTTATACTCGTAACTTTCGTCGATTTTCTTGTTTTACCGATATCCAGTGGTATTATACCCGCAATACACAAACGAGAATGGCTTGTGGTTTACTTCAGAGTTTCTAGGAAACCGGGAAATGAAGACGAGGCTGCGGTACGGTCAAACGAATCGTTGTCGTTAAATCAGCAATTTTCACTCCTATGCAAGCTCTCGCAAAGCACGTCGCAACACTCGCCTCTATTCGTTCTATTGTCTAAATCAAGGTAGGAAATGCCGACGCATGCTAGCTGCATTAGCACGCACTGGCAGGGCCTGCCATAGCAAAACCAACCTAAATTCAACGCTGCAGCATCACCGGAACTTTAACGAAACTCCACTTCTTTCTTTTTCTCTTTTTTTTTTTCTCTTTTTTATTATTGCCAAGTTAGTTAACGTGCGAAAATATTTCACGGAATCTCACGCCACGTTAACGAAGACCTAGGCTGCGTTTTACTACATAGATGCATTACCATTCACCACTCGGTCGCCCTGCACACCTGAGCAAATCACGAAAGGCCACGGTCCGGTCGGTTTATCTGCGTAGAAAGTTTTCAAACAATAACCACTCGCCACGGGATATCGCTGCAGCGATTACCGACAGATTATTGCAGCCTCCACAATATCCGAAGCAATTATTACAGTTTCTCTATCATCGGTTGTGCTTCCATCCATAAGCAGCTCTCCAGGCCTCTCTAGACCTTTTTAATTTTATTTATAACTATCAGAGAGGCGTAAGGTGCGACGAGATCTTTCAACCTTTTAACACTTTCTCGCAATATCGTCGGGCTTACTTACCTGCGCTCTTCTACCCGAAGAATTAGACATAATTTCTGTATAACCGTATCCAAGGAGCTCAACGTTCACCTGTAATCCCGAGGGAGTTATTTCGCTTCCCAGACCCGTACGAAGGCGCTCCTACGGGACTAGGAGTTGGTCAAAATTGACAAGTTTGGCCACCTTCTTAACAGCAGGGTATCTTCGCTGACAGGTAGCGGCGTGGCACCCCGAACACCTTTGGCTCGCGTTGTCTACTCTAAAAATCTAAAAATCTTCAAGTTCTGGGCGGTACGGGGTGCGACCGTATGGTCAAGACAGATATTTCGACGGTTTACTTCGTCGTCGTTTTAGTCCCACTGGAAAAACTTCACATAGGTATAAAAAGGGAAGAGAAGGTCGTCGCGTGAAACAGACTTAAGACAGGAGAGCCTTCTTCTAATCTGTTGGCAGTGATCGAATCCTGATATCGACGATGAAGTCTCTAGACACTTTGAAGTCCGACCGACTCACACCGGGGGAGCCCATCGCTACAATCCTCATCTTCAACGGGGCCACTCCGTCTGCCAAGACCCGTCCAGTCCGTCTCTTAATGTCTGTCAGAAATTGAGGCGCCTCAAAATAATGGTCAGATAGACGACTGGCTCGCTAATGATACGTCGGAAATAACACCGAATCGGACAGGTCATCGTTTAACTTCAAATGGAAGTGGCGGTGGTGGTTGGGACAAAGGTTAATTCTTCTTTGGCCGGATCCCAACATTAAACCATTGCAGACATTTTCCTGCACCACGCAGGAAACCATCGCGTCGATCATTGACAAGGAGCTTTAGAATTTATGCGCCAAACTTATCGATTTAGGGAAGTTTAGAGTTTGGAACAACGAGAAGGGTGACGGCAAGATGCGAGGTTCTGTACGGAATCAAACGGTGAAAATAACGTTGGCAGCTAATTTGGAGAAACTTTCAACGTTGCGGTGAGAGATGAAGAAAAAAGAAGCAGGGAGAAAAACTGACGTAAAAATATGTTGCCTGGACGTTCGTCGAGCCTCAAATACTGGCGGAACCGAAGCGGTCGCACATTTTATGACGGGCAGAGTTTCATGGAAGGACCGAAAGCGGTGGGTGCTCGATTGGGTGCAATACTTCAGTACCATATCCTCGACGGGTATTCGCCTGGGTTTGCACCGTGATCTTAGCCGTGGGGGAGCCTCTGACACACTGCCTCGTGCCGTTAGACAAAGCCCTGAAGCCACCATAAAACTGTCCTCCGGAAAGAATCGCTCCTCTTCAAGACCTCGGGATGGTTTATGGTCCCATAGTCCAGGGTCACATCAAATTCAGGACCAAACTATGGCCTGCAGACAGGAAAGCTGGTATATACTGAAAAGTGTCGATAGACGTTCTTCAAGACGGGCTGATCATCGGTCAGCGAATTCTCATCAAACCGATTGAACATGTTTTGATGTTCGGTGGATCCTAGAGGCTCGTTTAACGGACAGACAGAGGGTCTTCTCCCATTGCTACTGTTCGCCCAGTGGCAGATTTGACTGAAAGCATTGTGCTGCTAATTGGTCGAGCTAATTCCCCTCAAGACTTTGACAAAGTAAAGCTGAAGGGTGGCGGAAAGGTGGTAAGGTGGTAGAACTGACCACAGCCCGTTTCCAGCCACAACACCTAAGAACTTTGAGACAATGAAGGGGGCCGAGGGGCTCTGTTCCATTCCAAGACAATGAGCTTGTTTGGTACAACCAGCACCTATCCAACGCTAGAACAATAGAAGACGGTTAGTCAACGGACGTTGCAAAACAATATATATATATATTTTTTTTTTCCGGTGTTACGAAGCTAAGCACCGATCAGATCATTCGAATAACAAATTTTCGGCTCGCAGACATTCGACTCTTTCCTTCAGTTCTTCCGCGTCTGCCAAAGGTACTCCTCCTTTTGAATTATCGCGTAGCGCGACCGGTATCTTCACGGTATGTTCATAATTTCGCATTGCTGCACCCGCGCACCATTCAACTTCTCCTATTGCTAAATTACAAACGAGCCATTAGTCACGTGAGATTCACTTGCATTCCGTAACCAACACCTCTAACAGACAGATATATGTTTCTGAAATCGTTTCATTCAAGATTACGCTTAACAAACCTTCATCTAGCAGTCTTAAACACCCAGACAACAACTAGGCATTGATAGGTGTTACTATCGACACTATCATCACTGCATGCCACGCGTGATACTCTCCTCCCGTCGCAGCCTCAGATACGTATTCACAGATGATGGACTGAGTGAGTAAGCATACAGATTCTTGATAACTTGCATTCCTTTGTGTTCTGTCGTTTATCGTTGCACAGGTACCTCGTCGTTCAAAGAATATCTGAATTTCATTCTCTTCTTCGAAAAGAGAGGACAATTTTTCGGATCATTAATTAGTATACAAATAATTTGTTTGTAGTTCAGATATCTCGTGTAATGTGTGTATAGATTAAGACCTGTAAATGTGTGTAAATTAAGAAGACCAGCTGACATTATTTCCAACGAAGTTGATGAGCGAAAAATGCTAGTTTCCAGAATGCATTGCGATTGCTATGATGCCGACGTAATACGTAGATCTGACAATGAGTACGCGATCTCGCTAGCCCTGGAGTGTAGCGTTACATTTACGTTAACCAAGGTAACACGGGACTTGAAGTCTCGCGTTCCGAGAGACTCGACGAAACTCGATGCCATACGTCGTTCGCATTGCTTTACACACGTAAACACGAATGGGTTATATGTGTGTACACCCGCTTAATTGCATTTCGGAACACCTTGCCAGAAAGATTTGCGAGAGACGACGGGGTTCCGCGAAAACGGTAGAATACGAGTACGGAATCTTATGTCGACTCGAGAATCTAGCCGAGACGAGGCACGCTTATGACAGGCTAAAGTTTCAGTTAGGTACTGTTCTAAATTTTATTATTATATCGTGCCATCGTGTTTCCTATACGAATTTATTCTCATTGGAGAAAGTTAACTTGCTCTACGAGAAAGAAGAAAAAAAATAGCTGATATAACTTTTCAAATTTAACCAGCCGCAATTGTATCATTGAAATTAGTATTTTTCTTTCAAGCCTGATATACGTTTTCATATTAAAATTTCAGCAAGCCAGAAATGTTTGCGAATGAGGTATAGACTAGCCCGATTCTTGGGTTTCAGGAGCATCGGATGAAACTTTGTTTGTCTCGCGTTTTAAAAGCGGATAAAATATCCCCCTGTGGAAATAATAACATTCGGATGATGAATTTTTGAAAGAACTGGTAAAATAATTCTCGACTACAATATCGCGGGGATATACGTATACCTAGGTATGTGCACGTATCAAGAGAAAATTGAATAAATACGCGAAGAGAAGCGAACTGCAGGAATATGCGAAACTAAAGCTACACTCTACGGCGTACTATTTACAGTCCACAAGCTGCACCACCAGAACCACCAGCAGCAGCAGCAGCAGAGGCATTTACATTTACATTTTCCATATGCGAAAAATATGTGACGCGTCCTGCATCACAGATGCCAAGTTCCCGTTTGCTTCGCTCTCTCGTAATAACTTTCACGAGAAACGTGCAAAATTTCCATTAACGCACCGAAACGAAAGGTAAAGCCTTTCCTACCAAGTTTAAACAATATTCAAAAGACATTTTGCTCGGTTTTGTTTTCGAAAAAACAAAATTCGAACCCTCTGTGACATCGAAAACTCGTACAAACTACCGACCTTTCACCATATCTTTCCAAAACTCCCACTCGTCTAAAATCCAGAGTTTGCTCCTCACCATCTCCAAGAAATCGTAACTTCCTAAGTTTATAACTATAACTGCCTCCACCCTGCTCACCGGCGAGAGCCAAACACTCTTTGCAAGGAAGGTTGCAGTTAAAGTCGTAGAGGTATGAATTTTTCAACATACCATTTTTATGGGGCTGAGGTAGCTCCTCGGAGCCCTCCGCGTTCAACTCTTTCAACGATACTCCCTGTGTTTCATAAGTGAAGAGCTTCTCTTCTCCTAATCACGTTAATTACTGCGATAGCTAATGCTGCCTAGTTTCAAAAACGAAAAATAATTGTCTGCGACATCCTTTGCGACGAATTTTCTTCCCGATTAAATTCGCGCCCATAGTTTTTGGCCGTTCTTCGAACGGCTGTTGCCTTCTCAGCGCGGTCCTCGTACCTACCTACCGAAAAGGCCCCCGGGGTCCAGAGTTCGCGGAGGGGCCGTTCGTCAGTGGTAACTTGTCACGCCGTTGGGCATCGTGCATAAATTTAACCGCGTAATGTGACAGGTCCTCGAACCGCCACCTTTTTCTCCGCCTCTTTCGTTCGGGTCAAAACGCCTTAAGCGAGTCTTTCCAAGGTCCATCTACACCGCACGATAAGCTGTCGAGGATAAATGTGATCGACAAAATTTCGCGTCCAGACCCGTGGTCTTGCCCGACATTATTCTCTGATTCCGAACGTTCATACGATTCAGATTTTTACTCCGGTGCAACATTTCGTTCGCAAACCTAGCTCCGCTATTCTCTATGCAACGGTGGAAACGGATTCGAAGAGAAGGCCAACCGTGATAAAAAAAGAGAAAGAGAGAGTTAGGAGGAAACGAGAGAGGATTCAGACCGGCTCACTCACCGTGCGTTGCATCCTTTCTTCCGGCGGAACTCGATAGCCATCGGATAGGTATCCGGTATGAGGTCAGAACTCTCATGGTTTGCCACAGTTAGAGTTAGCCTCTCTTATATGTGCCCCTCTTCCTCCCTTGGTTACAGAGGTCAGTGGAAGGATGCAAGGTATGGTGTTGGTGGTAGTCTGGTACTGGCAGCGACTTAATGTCCCCATTTGTCCTTCGTGGGGCTACCGGAAACTATATATCTCACCTTTGTAGTCCAGCAAGTGAACTGGTACCACGGTATAACGCTCCACGATACCTACGCCCTAGGGAAATTGTTTAGAGTCGATCCTTAATTACTTGGGACATCACGGAAGCTGCTTCCTACAGCCACCGCTCTTTACCAGAACTAATTCTTATTCCACGCCCAAAAAACCTCGAGGCTAAAGTCCTACATGGATCGTTTTTTTAGAAAAACTCAAACCGATTTAACGCATGTCTAGATTTTTTCCATTCAGGACTTCAGACCCACTACTTGGCCAGTTTGGCTCAAGCTTCGAAAGAGAATAGCGTACTACATGATGATGTGCCAATGAGCCTCTAAAGCCCCTATTTCCAGTTCCAACGTTGCGAAAGTCGAAATTTGAAAAAAAAAATCGTAACTTTCTGTCCCTCTTTTTCCTCAAGCTAAAAGCAATTTCGATATAGCCTATTTCGAAATGGCTATATCTCTAAGATAGATCAAGAACGTCTAGCACGTGCTCTTTTCTGAGGCCGTAGCCTCTATCTGGTCTTAGCGGGGCATGGGTCATTCCGGGCTAATGATGACGTGGTGAACGGTTGACGGCTCGTCCCTAATTACGTCGTATGGCTATAGCGCGTTTCTAGGCGTCCTGAAACTGCTCGACACGGTGCTGTCAGGTTGTTCGAAGAGGTAAGGACCAAGTATGTGGCTATAGGTATGCATGTATGTAGCCATCTGGACAGCCACGACACCTTCACTTCTCATCTTAACCGCACACTCGAATTCGTGTATCTTCACACCCACGCGGTGGCCGTTCGTCCCGCATTAATCTCGCCACAATGCTCGTCCGTCTGTCCGTCGCGGGTCAAGTTAACGCGACGCTATCCGTCGGGATGCTCATCACTCGGCAAAGCGAGCCGTGACCAATCCGAAATAAATATTGCCGATTATTAACCACGGGATGCTGTAGCGCGAGGAGGTTGAGATGAAGGACTCGATCTGGGGACCCGGGTTGAGACGTTAAGTGGATCCATTAGTGATCATAGAACGTGATTCGGACAACGTGTCTGAAATTCCACACAGATTTATTTATACTCTCAGGTATAGGGCTGAAGTAATTCTCATCTCATGGGATGGAATAGAAATTCCACAATTTTGTACATCGTTACGCAAAAATAATACCCTTTCGATTTTCGTTACGCGAACGAGAAGCAAGGCATAAAAATGAATAAACAAAGAATTACATCCGACTTCAGGTGCGGCTGTGGGTGCTAATTCTAGCTAACCCCTAAGACAAACACTAAGATCCGCCCGAGGGATTCGAGTATTTATCCCTGCGGTGCTAAATGCCTAGGCATCGCGCCTCGATAGGTGATGCCTGGCTCTAACCCCAGGTTTCTTAGGTCCGATCTAGACGTCGAAGGCGGCGCGACGTTCAGGTGTCCAGGTGTCCGTCCCGGGTCTCTTGATCAGCCGACAAAGGATCTGGAGGCGGCAGTTTGCCGCGCATAGTCACCATGGCCGGCGCAGGCGTTAGGAAAGGGGGAAATTTGGGATACCATAGCGATGAAGATGTCACCGCGATGAACCACGACGTTGACCCCCCGGCGACGAGTCAGCGAATTCCGCAAGATCCTTCTCTGCTAGTGAACGCCGAGCTATACGATGGCTGGACACCTGCAAGTGACAAGTGATCATAGCGGCTATATCTTGCTTCGCTTTGCTCCATGGCACGATATTACAGCTTCGTCTTCTGAAGAAACAAGAGAGAAATAGAGGTGGAGATGGATGATGGGAAGAGGAAGAATTTCACCCTCGGAATCATAGAGTCCAGCTGTTGAGCGGCCAGTTTTATATATCTACAGGTATAATTTTAAGTACGTTTGCCAACTTTTGTCTATACGTTTCTACATACGTACTTACGTAAATATATGTATATGTACTACGTATGGGTAGATACGTGAGAGATTAAATTTACACATAGTAGCACGGGGGAACAATAGGCGAAGCGTGTGTGCTCAATGGGGTAAATATTTGACGTGTCCTTCCTCGTCCCTGGTCCTACACGAAAGCCGTCACCCTTGGAGCCCCTCGCGTTCAAACTTTGGTACGGGGCACTCTTCCTGATCGCTGTTTGCTTCGACCACTTCAGTTTAATTGCCACCAAATCACGTATTAACAACGATCCTCACCGGTCTTATTGAAGTAAAATAAAAAAGAAGAAAGAGAGAAGAGAGAAGTAAAAAAAAATTGAAAAAGAAGGTGAAAATAAAACGAGAGTGGAAACCCACGCCCTTTACTTCTCCTCGATGTCTAGAATATATTTGCGGAAATGTTTCTAAATGTGAGATGCAGGGTTTACTCGAGGAATAAAATACCCCGAGTCCGTCTTGCGGCCGGCAAAACGTTGCAAATTTCTGGGCACAACACGCGGATGAATAAACGGCAGGAGAAATCATGCCCAGGAAACGGAAGTCCATTTCTATATACTATACAGTGGGGCGGACAACCGCGTGGAGGTCTGTAGGCTATGGAATCATCCCTTCGGAACTTTCCTCGTACCGGAATCCATAAAAACTGGCGTTGGTTTGCTTCGAGACAAATAGAGGTTGACTATATTCTCCGCCGAAAATCAGACCAACTGGACACGGTTCGTAATTAATTTCGTCTTTAAGGACGAAAAGAATATTTTAAGGGTGCAAGGCAATAAATATCTCATTGATACAATCTTGGAAAATTTTTATTTGGATTCTACAGTAATATCAAATGTCGATGAGGTAGATACCAGACATGGTCTAAGGTGTAGATGGACAGAATTCATACAAGAGAAAGTGAGCGGAGGAAGGAGAAAGGATATAGAGGAGACAGTGTAGAGCTAGTTCTCTTCTCCTGGGACTATTTCGATTAAAACAGGCGTGATTGTTATCAAACTATCTTGAAATCTGCATATTTCTTTCGGTACAGGGCAGAAGTACTCGAGAGATTCAATAAGCTTTCTGGCTGGAGGATTTGAGAGTAACAACAGATAAGCCTGTAATGAACGAGACTGTGACTCCGAAAGAATTTCAATCTCAGGAAAGAATCGAGCCGCGATAATTCGACAGTGAAAATCAACGAATTTGGAGAAAGAACTAGAAAAGGGGTGTTTTTTTTCACGAAATATGGATAAATTACTTTCCTAGCAAAGGCTGGAAAGCTTCAGTATGGGTGAATGAAGAGTATGCCTTGCAGGGCTTTGGCAGACTGCTCTGCAATCGTCCATTGCAAATTGACGACTGCTGCTGCTGCTGCTGTATGTTGATGATTTAAATTTGAGTGTATAATGTGATTGGGACCTCGCTGACAACACGCGTTCCTTTGGTGGTCTTTTCACCCCGTTTTGCCCAGCGGCCATTGCTGGAAAAATTTACACGCTGTTCAGAGATGAAAGAGTGACTTTGAGCCACCTCCCTTTTCTACCTCGTATTCCATGTACTGATTAGCACTCGCATTGACCGTTGCTCAAATTTATTAACGATCATTTTCGATCCTGCTATCCGCAGTTCGGTTTGCACATTCGCCTGGCAAAAATAGTAGGAATACTTTCATAGAACAATACGAATTGGACTATTCACGATCGTGAAATCGCTACAAAGGTTCGAATATCCTTTGCCGATTGTGTCCAAGAAGCGCGTATCTATCTCTGAAGAACCAAACTAAAAAAGCATCGATTCCGATCGAAGGTACTCTGTTTTTGTTCTCTTATTGTCCCTGTGGTGGTCGTCTCTCCCGTTTTGTAATTTGCGAATTCGCATCTTTAGCTGTTTCCCTGATTTGTGGGACACGCCAAGCGCTCCCTAGACTCCTATCCAACCGCAACACTCTATATATCCACACATATGCATACATGGACGTGAAATAGCATACGTGTACGATAATGTAGGCGGTGTGATGCGATGTACACATGAGGTGGGCGCGCTCCAGCCACAGATAGCGCACTGCGGATTGGGACCAAAGCCGTAGGTAATTAGGGGAAGCGGATTTTTCATTTGTTGGGCATCATTGAAGTTCCGCTCATTACTCGTGGGCTGCGCAACCGGCACCCGACGCCACCGACTCGACGCCTGGTAGGGACCGACGCATCCTCTTTCTGTTCCTGTACTCTCACTCCCTTTCCCTCTTCCTCTCCCTCTTCCTCTCCCGCTCGTATTTCCTCTCTACCCCGTCTTGCGGATGGCAACACAGCCGCGGGCGCACGTCCCTAATGAACTGTGTAATAACTAACGTCGCGACGCCCCGCGTTCCGTTCCGCCCACCACTTTCCGCGACTCTTCACTGCATCTCCTAGTACCAGCCAACTTCTTTTCGAAAAAATCTCCTCCTGCTTAATCCGTGCATTAAAAATATCTCTGCAAACCCAAAATGCAATCTTTGGTAAAAGGTTGTCCCTCGCATCCTTCGATCCAGTCGTAGAATTAACACAATGCGAATCGTCAATCCTTTTCTTGTTCCATTATTCTCTGGTTAATTTTCTACCGGGTTACCAGATCGATATCATACATGCAGCTCTTCCCTTTCACGCGAACCTTTTTATTAGCTATTTTTATCGCAGGGATTCTGGACTTGTTATTCAGAATCCGGTACTTCTCACCCCTGGCTTAACCTCTCCCTTGCCATTTCCTACACATCGTGTACGTCTTTTCGAAAAGGAGGATGAGCGCGAGAGAAAAGGGCGTGGGCGTTGGATTTTAGTACCAATTAGTCATAACGACTACTCGGTAGAGGAGAAAAGACGTCCGCAACTCTTACTGGGAGACAGGCGTGAAACGACGTCAAACGTTGTCGTCTTCACCTTCGATCTCGCGCATGTATAGATAATTCCGTAATATTCTGAGGCGAAATAATTACGTGTTACAAAACTCGTTCGTTTCGAATGATGAATTCGGCTTTCATATGTCAGGCGATGGTGACTGGACCCTGGTCAGAAATTTCGAGCTAACTTCGTTCCACATAAATTTAGGGTAGTCAGTTATCCACCGCGCATTGTGGCGTTATTAGTAAATTGGTAGCATTAATAAAAGCGGTGAGATCTTAACGGACGCCATCACTCGCCTCGCGGTCCATTAATCCTTGGCTTTTCTAGGACGGATTTATTTATCTCCGGACCAAGTCGAAGGTGAAGATCCAATGTTGGTGAGGTACGAGAAGACTGTCAGCCGAGAAAGAGGAGGAAGGGAGGAAAGGGGCCTTGATGTATGTGACTTCGGGAGTGAAGTCGGCGGATTCGAGTCATGGTGATATTAAGATATATGCGCTGACGCGTCCCTGCGTAGATAGAGATATCTTTAAGGTCTTCGGATGATTCCTAAAGGCGCAGCCATCCTTCTTCCTCCTATCCACCGATATGGCCTTTCGTTTTCTCTTCGAAAACGTATCCCCTTCCTCGGAACCTGGAAATTTTGGAAATAGCCTAATCGCAATTCTCAGGGATTCGCATGACAATTTTATTCGACTTGAATCGCGAAAGCTGGACGAAAATGAGCGAATGATGCTCTCGTTGATCTTACGACGGTTATGGACAATCAGATGCATCAGTTTTCTCCTACTTTCCTTCCTTTCTTTCTTTTTACTCGAACTCTAAAACTGATCTTAGCTCGTAAATTTTTCTGGGACCTCTTTCAGCGCGGTTATAGTCGGTGTGAAACCGGCTTCAGAACTAGCAAAGGTGTGAACGTGACGAATGGTGACAAGACGGCCGACCGATATCGCCACGGAGGACCTTAAGTCTTTCTATCTTTCTATCGCCCCAGGTAACTTTAACGTACTGCGATAGTGCACAATGGACATATAGACAGAGTAATGCCAGAGTACCTGCCATAGGACTCTCCTCTACGTCTGCACCTGTAGATCGATAAGGATCTTCGAGGTCTCGAAATGAGAAAATTAGACTAAGGCGATCAAAAAGGATGAAATAAGGGTACCTAGAGGGATGAGGGAAAGAAAGGGCATTGAAAAATCATGAAGAGAGACCGCTCAAGCGAGTGTATGGTCTGTGTTGCAGGGACTGGACCGCTACGAGCAGCGTGCGCGTTCCGGAGTCCTGGCCCACGTGAACACTCACTCCTGTCACGACGCCGACGCCACGGCGTCGAGCTTCGCCTTGGCCGTTTCGCGCACCATGGTGAGTCTAAGATTAGATACCCTAATTTTATGGGGTCTGATCAATTACCGCTAGTAGATACAGACGCTTAGCGTTAGATAGAACCTCTTGGTTACACACGTGGCCGAGTATCGAGAGACGGAAAGATCTAATTAAACCTGCGGTACTGTGGCGTGACGACGGGTCGTTAATTCGCTCAGCTAAATCACGACGGGGTAGCCCTTGGCTAAGAGTTCCAAAAGAGGATAAAAAATGTTCAACTATGTGAGAATTATATGATTATCGCTGCAGACTCTGATCCGGGGAGAGAGTCCACCTCGTTTTTTCATTCGAGTTAGAAGCAACTTCCGGGCTTGCAAATTGTGCCTTTTTTTGCTTATCAATTGACAGCTTCGGAATAGATCTCTCCCGATGTCTGTCGCTCTTTCGCGGTCCAGTAGCCAGATGAGAGAATCTGCACCTACTCCGAATCGGTATTCGTCCACGTGCGTACGGCGGGATGTCGGAGTATTTATTTATCCACATCGCATAAGTCATAATCCTCTCCATTCGCTAATTGGGAGGCTCGCGCCGACACCCCAATATTGCGACAACGAATCTGTCGATTGCGAGAGCAGATAATTTCACCCCGTCATTCTTTATAACCGTTGCTTTATTAACCTGTAGGCAGTAGATATACGGTCTCGTCCGAAGCCCAAACAGCCCCGAAAACTCTTCGTATTACTTCTCAACGAAATATGTAATATGTACGTAGTTCTCTGGATCTGAAAATGAGATTTTTTTTGTTTTTTTTTTCGCTCCGATCGAATCTTTGATTAGGTTTCGTATCGAGTATTGAATCACAATTTTAGCAGAAAGCAGAATCATTATCGGAATTCTGGAATTGGATTTTTTATTCTTCGTAGATCTGACAGCCAATCTGCACACCGCGTTCGTTACAGTTTATAACGTAGCAGATAGTAAAAAGTAAAGGCAATCGATGTGATATCCGCGCGCGAGGCTGCGTAAACCTGAGGAAAGTTAAGAGCCGTGGACGTTGTTCCTATAACTGTTTACCAATTTTAAAGCCATGTCACCGCCTTCTAGCTACCGGCTGGCGTTCACTTCACTTAATTATATCCCGAGTGATTAAATTTGATAAAAAAATTTCAGAACGACTTGGGTAAAAACTGGAGAACTAATTTTATCCTCATTCGAAAATTAATCATTCACAAATGATATGTAGCACATCGCATATACACCTATGATTGTATAAAGACCGGATATGAAAATATAGCTCGATGATTATGGCTCGCAGAAATTCTGTAATTACTATTAATTTGAGTAAAAATTTCAACTTTCACTGAAAGGCATTGATAATCTTAATTCCATGAAAATTTCTAACAAAAAGGAGGACTATATCGCCCGGGAATAAATCGTCAACTGTGAATCCACGCGTGTAGTCATTCCGCTTCGCACGGATTTCCTACGTCACGTGTTAAATTTTTTACTTTGAAAGAGAAGCGTAAACGTGAGGGTACTGGGCAAAGGGCTTCACCTTCCTCGGGTCCTCTTCTTCATTCTTATTTCTCGTATCGTCAGAAAAACGCACCGGTTGAGCCTTGCCTAAAAGAAGGTAAATAACTTCGTCCGGCTGCAACGATCACTCCGAAGTTAAACGTGGATCGAAACACTACCATATAGATTGACCAGAGCAAGAAGACGAGATTTTTGAACCAGTAGGTATCCACTAAAACCGAAAAGTCGGGGATTGTCGCGATTCGAATTTCTTCGAGAGGCTTGGATAACCGATGATGCTGGAATGCGCGGCGTCATCATTTCAGTTCAACTTTCAGACCCGAGGTCTGGGTCCTACCCAAACTCGACGGCTATGAAATCGCTCCTGATTGCCTCACCGAACCTTAACTCACCTTAGCTCAGGTGACGCGGGCTCCATGATCAGTCGATCACCGCAGACCAGGAGAAGACATAGGCTTTGCGATCCGAAGCCATAATTTTTGGACTAGCAATTTTTATGGGAAATTTAGGTATACTTGAATCCCGTCGATTCAGACGCCGCGAAATGAACGAAAGGCATATACCATATATCTACGGTAAATTTACTCGTTTTCAAGATTATCGCTGATTCATGGAAACAACTCCGCCCTCGACGGTCCCTTTCTGGTCTAGTAGCTGAGATTGACTCGTCAAACCTAACGCGGTCGATGGCACGTCTACCCGTGGAACAAAATTTTCCATATTATTCCCAACCCCCGACGAAACTAATTGACCGGTTGTAATAATTAGCGAAAAAGGAGCACCTGCTACGGTCAATAATTAATCAAACGGTACCCGGGGCTACCATCGGGCTACTGGGAAATCATTTTTTAAACGGGTAATTAATCCGCCAAACTTTGTACTCGATCTTAATGTAATCTTGAGACTTATTCTTATTTCTCTCCTTTTAAATAACGGTGAGCAATGTATATCGTCAAGGCTTAAGGGCCGCGTGTGCCACCGAGTAACTTCGTCCATTACCGACCCACAAATTGCTACTTAAAATCTTCCATTGAACGCCTAAGTCGCGACCAGGTAACGCTAATGATTAGAAAGTGTTTTATTTGTTGATTATTTTTTTTATTTATTCATCATCGCTGTCATTAGATATTTCCTAGTACGTGCCACAAGGATTCCTTCCTTCTATTGTCAGTAAAACTCTTCAAGTTAGTTGACATTACGTTTTTTCTTCTTTTTTAATCAACCACTTTTCACGTGACGCAACGCTGGCGAGACTGACCCATCCGAATGTGTATCTTTGATAAAGAAAAGATTTGGTCAGAAAAAGGAAAAATCAAAGAATCGCGAGGGGAATAACTGCGAAGATTTTTCTTCTCTTCCAGAACTCCTTTGATACTGAAATCTTTTAGCAACCCTCGGTATCTGGACGCGAGACCGTCACGTAGGATCGTAATATAATAATACTCATTTCCGAAATAATACCGTTCAAAGTTGGCAAGCAACGGTGTATACAGTGATATCTCCTTGGGTGGCGATTCGCGTCGTACCTAGTGCCGATCGCGTATCTCGCTGCGCGACCAATATCTCCTCTGCCAACATGTACAACTTCCAAGAACACCCTCGTCCCGATCATCGCGAGGAGCTTCTGGTTTACCGCCTCGCTGCAGGGGGCTAAATGCCAACACCGTTGCAATGCAATACCATAGAGTAATCGAAAATCACACCGGGTCTTCTGGCTCTTCGTTAAACTATATTCGACTGTGGCGAATCACTGGCGTATATAGGTAATCTTACCGGCGAACAAATCCCAACGCTTTGTGAAACGGTTGCGAAAGACCGAAGGATTCCACGAACCTTCGAGACTCTTTTTTTCCTCTTCTTCTTCTCCTTATTCCAACTTTCGGTTCCGCTTATATACCAGACTCATATATATGTATATATGTATACATACATTCGCCTGAAAATTTCTGACCGATCTTTTTTTTTCACAAAACTAGGGAAAATGGAATTACAAAATTCTGATGTACCGTTTCGATATTATTTCAAACGTTTTCATCCGAGAAGTGTCTTCCGTATCTCCTTGGACCCCCGATGTGCAGGCGGTAGCTCGCTAATCAAATAACGAAGAGAATAACTGTAATGAGGAGCGCGAAGCAAAGCGATCCGACCCGCCAGTCACACGCGGTGATATCCGTCTGTCCCTCGTGTCTTCGTGCCACGTGATTACGCGGTTAAATGATTGCGCGGTGGTATGTAACCATGTATTTAGTAATTAAGGCCGGTTCTTGCCCGGTGCTAATGACGGGGCCTAGAAGTGGACTCTGGAAGATGTGTTGCCGCGGACGTACCGCGGATCCCTGAGTCCCGACTAGAGCCCCGCTTTGCTAAGTCACTGCCAGTAACGAGCTTTGGAGAGGGCGAAGAAGGCTTCGCCCGTACTCTGAACCTTCTTGCTTTGTGGGCCGAATCACTTGCGGTCCCAGGGACCAGTCTGACCTCGCGCCTCGTCTATAATCTCTAATCTACAATCTCCTCAATACGATTGACCGATGAAAAGTTGCAGCAACGTCGCTTTATTTCGTTACGAAATTCGTCGACATTTTATTTATCTGAGGATTATCCTCGATTTCTTTCCGTACAACGATGTGTGAAATTTTTCTTTAAAAATCATTTTAGATACGCGAGGATTTATAGTTCTGTGTATTTCTCATTATTTTTTTATTCATTTTTTTTCATTCTCTCCTATCGACGAAATCTAGAAATTCGTCGTTGATAAAAACGAGTTTTTCAAGTGAGAGAACGGGAGCCTGGCAGCTAACTGAGCAACTGACAAGCCGCTCTGTTAATTACCGATTTTCCTCGCTTCATGTCACTTTTTAATTGATGCCAGAAATTGAACCGCCACACTGATAACTGCCACTGCCCACCACAGGTTCGAGCAGAGTCATCGCTCGCGGCAAGCCACTCCTAAATCACCTCTGCCCCGAAGACCATTAACCATATCGAATAGTTGCCAATATCTTCGAATAATTACGGAACAAGGATGTTTCTCGTATTATTTTTTTCACACTCCGCGATTTCTTATAATCGTTAAATAAATCGCTAGATTAGAGAGCTGACTGTTGGTTCAGGATTCCTAATTCTGTCTTTAAATATGCGGAATTCTTTCAAGACTATTAGGGTTTTAATCTCCCCGGGCATTACAGTATAACATGAAAAATTGACTCTGCTAATGATTACAATTAACATCGTCTCGGCTGTCAGCAAATTATTCATCCGGGTGTACATTGTTCGAAGAGAAAGGATAAAAATTGAGATTTTTATGGAGGAAGGAACGGTGTGCGAAGGCAGAAGATCATCCGAGGCTACATATGTCAAGTGTCTGTGGAATAATGTTATAATTATAATTTTTCTTTTTTTTTTCTTCAAAAAATATTCAGATGAGGATCACTGCTTTTTTCCTGACAGCCAGTTACGGTGGAACGAGTTTCATCTTATTGTTTGTTTTAAGAAACCGCGTGGTCGTGAGGTCGTATAAAAAAAATTGCTATGCTTTAACTTTTGTATTAATTTCGGTAATATTTCACTACCGCCCGAGGCAACTCCATATATCTGAGGTTAACGGTAGAAACGTTTTTTCATCAGAGACACGTCAGTCTACACGAGTCCCTCCTGCAGCTCTAAACGACCGATAAAAAGTAAATTGATTTTCGTCAGAAGCTACAACGAATATAAATCTCACGCCACTACCAGACAGTCTCTCTCTCTCTCTTTCTCTCTCTCTCTGCAACAACGCGGGAGCCTAGCCGGTTCTAATTCTTAAAAATAAAAATAAAAAATGAAAAATGAAAAAATAAAAATTTACTCTTCGTTAGACATATCGAAATATAAATGATTAACTCTACCGTACTAATACCAAACTTTGATAATAATAACTTCTGACGGTTATCCGGTAATCTAAACCCATATAGAATCCTTGGTATTGTTACAATATCACTTAGCCATTGTTCGATGCTAAACTTCGGTATTTCTTTACGTGTGCGAAAGAACGATCAGAAAACTTCTGAAATCATCCGAGCGAATAAATGTATCGCATGTATTTTATCACATTTGCACAGGATTTGTTTTTTGCAATAACTTTCATTGAAGAGATAAACGGTTTTTACAGAGAGGCGAGATGTATACAATTAATTCGATGCATAATGGTTGTGCGATTAAACCTAAAATGAGAAACGTGCCGTCGTGATCATACCATAGATCTTTATTTGTTCTTACATTATACCCAGGGATGACTTTTTGCCACGGTAACTATCCGCACGATTAAAATATCCCAGTAAAAAAGACGAGAACACTTTGCAGCCCGTATATAGGTTGTACGAAAGATCGGATAGAATCTCCGGTTGATCTGTGGGTAGGAAAACGATGGACGAGGATGGTAGATGGAAAGAGACTGCAGTCGTCTGTGACTAAAGAAATTAGAGGCCCTGGTTGAATTTAGTCTGATCCAAAGTGGAGGCGAACCTTCGATCAGACAGTCAACTGGGTATGCTGTGTTAAAAAAAAGAAGAATTGAAGAGGCTGGTTAATGGACCAACAGATTACGCAGTTCAAATTCTCGAATCACTCCAGTGTTGATTTTCCTTCCGTAACTCTAGGTCCCATGGCGCGGCGGTAAAGTGGTCAAATTTATCCGATTCCAAAGGATCCCTGAGAGTGAAAGTGGCGTAAGTAACTTTTACTCAATTTCTAAAAACCTCGAGTTTCATTCGAGGACTTCCATCAATATGGACTAACCGAAGTCTCCGTCGACCGCAAGTGGTATCTAAAATTTGCGAGCTTCTCAGGCGGTGGTGAAGTCGGATAGAGAATCGCATTTCCGGATAGACTTACGCAAATTTACGATAATCTAATCAGCGATGTATTATATGGGCTGGCTGTCAAATGGAATGATATGAAATGAAAGGAAACAAAATGGGATAAAATGAAACGAAACGAAATGAAATGAAATGAAACGAGAGAACGAAGCTTGGCTGAGCGAGTAGAATAATTCTGGCATGAAACGAAGGACATCGGTACGCCCAGAAGACCATATCCGGTTGTCGGGCTCAGTCGACCGGACTAGCCAACGGATTGAGATGCTTGCCAGTGACGTTTGTCTTTGTCTCCGGGGGAACCCTCGACGACTGGAAACGCGGAGTGCCTCGTCTCCGTCAGGTCGAACTCGGGAGTTGGAGCTGTCAGAGACAGAAGTTCTCACCCTCGGAAAAATAATTACCTACAGTGGTAGTGGAAACCTCTTCCTCGTTTACCCGTCCTCTACTTTTCCCCGTAAAACGCCGAGGCCGCACCGACTCTTCGATGACGGCTATTGTGCCAATCAGACGCTCGAGCGCGTTGATAAGCGCGCGAATACTCGTTATTAAAAATTTATTTGTTTCTTCGGTATGAGCCGATAAAATGTGCGGATATATAAGGGAATAAATAAACCCAAGAGACTATAATTCGCTCGAGGACTCGTACAGGTATATCTATAACCGCGTAGTATAGAAGCGCGGGGGTTCTGCTTTGGAAGATTACATCGTTGCGGGTACGAATATTAATTAGAAGGGCTGTAGCGAGGAATTAATCGCAACTAATTGTGACAGGCAGAAAGCGATTCCCCAAACCCCGCGGTGTGTGTTCGCGATTGGTATCCACGTTTTATATTACCAGTATTTATATTAAGATCCAGTGTAAAAATAATAATAAAACCCTCCCCACTCGTATAATCCCCAGCTCTGGGAGTACACTGTCAACTCTGAAGGGTGAGGAGCTCCAAGAGCAGCGGGTGTTGTTTGTGCTGATAATTGTAGTCGTTGTAAACTCTTTGGAGAATAGTAAACCGTGTTTGCAACTATTCAGGCGGACGGGTATATCGCGCCACGCGTACATATATATATACATACATATATATATATATATACATATACACATATATATGTATGAACCATCCCCAGGGATTTCTCGATGGGGTTGCTGTTGCACCGACTCCACCGAATCATTCTGGGCTGACGCCTCCGCATACTGGCTGCACTCGTCGACGTGTGAAATCCCGATCCAGGTATATTTATTTCTGATATAGGTATCTGCCTTACAGCCTACGTTGGAATTGCGGATTTTCACGCAGGCGCGAAATCCACCGAATGTGATGAAGGAGGTTGAATATCGTTCGGCGTTTTCAACGGGTACATGGAATTCTTCGAATCTTTAAAATCTGGTTCACACATATACCAGCGGAATACCGACGATCGTAGAAAATTAGAAGCAATGCGGTATGCGTGGCAGGAAACCGATAAGATAAGCTCGAGTCGTAGACCTTCAGGCTGGTCCCGGTGTCCGATAATGTTCTGCGTCCAATGGCCAGTTTACTCAACGACCAATGGCGTAGTGACTTGCTCTAAAAGGGGTATCAGCTCGGAGAGAATCTAATCGAGCCACTTTATCGCGGAGACTTGGTTCCACCGGCGCCATGCTGGTCGACGTATAGCCCTGAGAAAATTTACTAGTGCAGCCTGAGGTATAGGTTTCTGTACACCAGAGAGAAACCCATACACATATATGTGCGTTTACGCGATTCGCATAAGAATTTGAAATCGTTTGAAAATTTTTGGGTAACTTTCGGGCCTGAAATTGGTTCGCGAAGAGAAGAGGAGCTCGCAGATTCACTCGGTGTACATATAGATGATGAAAGTCCGACCCCCCTTGCGACGAGGGTGCCCGCCGTCGCCCTGGAGACGCAGGGGCGCTCCACGAACATCCCTTGGGCTCTGGGGTAGTTCGGGACGTCGCGAGGGCGGCTTGCTCCAGGTCTCGCCTGATTGGCGGCTCCAGACTATCGACCATCCTGGGACCGGCCCTTTGTTTTAGCCAACACCCTCTCACCCTCTCGCCTTCTCGCTTTCTCCCTTGTTCACCCTCGGTATCTTTATCTCTCTCGTTTCGTGCTCGCCATGCCTCCAGCTGTTATAGCGATGGAGAAACTCCCGTGACGTTTTTGTACTCCTGTCTGGACCTCACCTTGAATCTTCGTGATCTCTAGTCGGACCTTAGATATCTGAGAGGAAAAATTTTCTCATTCGTGACCCGGGGGTCGAGTCAAACTCCTAATTGTCGAGTAATAATTTAGTCCCAAATTACACTCGTTGACTTCGGAGCTTCGATCGATTCGTCAAAAATCGTAAAAAAAACTCACAAAAGTCTATACGACTGTCAAGAAATAATGAATCAATCGATACTCTATCATCGGTTGCGTATAGACATATACTTACGTACCTTGGGAAGGTGAGATAAGTAAGGAATACAGATTAGAAACTGATAATTAAGGTCGATCGGTGATGAGTTAATGGGCGATCTGTTTCACACGTCTGTATTTGTTGTATATGTATATACGTATATTTTTTTCTATTTTTTTCAAGAGAGAGCGTATTGATCGAAGAGATATATAGTTAAAGGTAGATGGTTGAAAGTTGTTACTTAATAATTTCTACTCGACTCGTTAAGCGTGAAAATAAAATGATATTAAATAAATTCGCGTCATTAGCGTCGTCGAATTCTGTTTTTCCAACCCTCGCTGACCAGTATTTTTCTGCGGAATGCGCGCCTCGTTTTTAATTAATAGAGCGTGCTACGGCAGGTTGGCGATGGAGATGCTTGACGAAGGGTAGAAGTGTGGAACTCCCGAGGTATACGTATATAGGGGGTGCTGAAGGAAACGGTGAAGAGGAGGGGAAACGGTAGAGGGAAAAGTATGGAAAGGGGAAAAGAGGTGGAGGTTTTAATGAGGATGAGCGAGATAAACCTCCCTCGAATCTACCTCTCGCGGCCCTCCAGCATCCACAAGCGCCCAACGCGGTGGGTACCCGGTGAGCGCACCCACTGCCGAGCGCGAGATACCGAAATACAAAAGAGAAAGTAATTTCTTTTCCCAGCAATTTTTACTCGAGGGTTTGTTTTATTTTCTAGAGATAAAAAAGAAAGAAGAGAAGAAAAAAAAAAATCACAACTCAAGAACCTCGGCTCTTTACTACGTTCACTGAATTTCTTAACCGGCTTCTACACCGGAAAACACGCCGTGCATTCAGAATTTTTTTTCACCGATCATACATATATATATGTAGGGCTCATACGTTTCATAAATTTCTTAAATATCTCAGCCTAAAATCTAGCGAGAAAAAAAATTTCAACCAAAAATGGCAAGAGAACTCGGTTCCAGCCAGGGCTAAACTGCCTATGCCGCAACCCGAGTGACAAGATATCGTATACGTTCCGTGAGCCAGGCAGGAGGCAATCGTGAATCGAGGCGTCGGCATCGGGATGCCGGGTGTGATTTACGTGATTTTTTTTTCTACGGGGTAGCCAAAATAATTCACCCCTAATGCCTCCGCTAACTGCGACCAGGGTCGGCTCGATCTCAGCGACTGTTTATTGCCAAAAAATGTCGTCTTATATATCACCCACGTTTCTAAAGAAGACATTCCGAGGGAGCCGGTTGTCGGGTGCGTATAATGGCGTGTGTTTAGACCAGCTTTGCCTCAGAGGGGTTTCTCCATGCCTCATTTCAAAAATAAGCCTTTCCCCGCAGATTCCACTGCTGCAGTCACGAATTACCCCGGAGGCTAAGAATCTCATTTTTCTCAATTTTTCATCAATTTGTTATATTCCATTAATATTTTATTCGAATTATTTACTAGCGGATTCCATATCTTCTTCTTGTTTTTTCAATTCGAAAAGGAGATGTATCGGTGTGAGGTGAACCAATTAGTACGGTTAAATTAGATCTCCGTATCCCTGGCTATATATTGTGTACGAAGATACTAATCGTAACAAAATTTAACAAGCTGAAATAGCTCGAGGCGTACGGTATCGTCAGGACTAATTGTGTTTGACATTAATTAAACGTAAAGCTTGATGATTGACGGGCGAGGAAACCGCATCTTTCGATTTAGCCAGTGAAGAAGACAAAATCGGCTGTTTGAACCGAAAGTCCGCAACCGCAACCTCAAATTGGCTATTGTGTTTCCTTCTCCTGGCTCTCTGCACACTCGATACTTACCGACATTCTATATCATCGCAATTAAAATATCAAAAATCTTTGAAGACCCACCAACGGTCGTATCATCTGATCGGCCAATCGGAGTAGGTAGCTACCGCGTTGTCTTTGAAAATTGAACAAAGCGATGAGTTCGTTGATTTGATTTGATTAAAATCAATCGCTCCAAATCCTTAACGTACCTATACGTGTATGCAAGCTGGAAAAGTATCCGAACGTATTCGATATCGATTGCGTATTATTGTAATCAAATTAATTAACTAGCTATTAACTCATCGCGGAAGCTTTCCTTCGCTTCTCTACACAGATACGGTTGTCTGTTAATTACTGATCGCTAATTATACCAAACTGACAAGACACGCCCGCTAAAGCCTGTTTCCGCGCGTTCATAATATAATACGATATCGCTGACCGCTATCGCACGTTGTATTATACGTACGGGCAATAGCTTAGCACCTGTCGACTCGTTGGACCATCGGAATTGACGTGTGTCTAGACTGACGTAGTCTACCGTCAATAACTTATAGTCGATAATTACCAGTTGGTCAAACATCTGACGCGTAACAGTGATAGTTCAACCGTTAACTAAAGCATGAGCCAATTATGAACCCAAGGTGTCGAAAAAACAAGACGTAATGTTCATGTCATTTTTATTTTCCACGTGTTAGATCATTTCCTTCGACGTGACAAAGCTTTGTATCCTGAGATGCGATTAGCTTAAAAAAAATCGTAATTAAACCGTGGAATGAAAATGGAATAGAATTCAGAGCTGCATGACATTTTGAGATTTCCATTATCAGGATAGATTCGTAGGTTTTGCTGTGACTTAGATCCATCGTAGTCAATCTTGACGTTCGATAGGTACGGAATAACGTAACGACACGTGGTTATAGATACGGTGACGTAAGGAGAAACTGTTGAACAGACCTTTGGACGAGGCCATCTAATCACGTGGCCCGTGTAATCATCTCCATCGCCCCAATGGACCACCGACCCACCCCCTTCAACCCCAGCTTCTCTCTCTACTCTGTGGTGGGTTGCCCAGGAGGTCCTTTATTCGCTGAGCTAGAGACGCGGTGACATTCTCCTTTTGTCCGGTCGCTGTCTCCCCACCCTACAAGCGAACCTGCACCCTCGTCAATCGGACGAGTTACGGCTTAGCTCCCACATAATTAAGTCGCAATTGAAAATTAATCATTGAAATTGACGTCGAGATCGAGTCTGATAAAAAGAAGGTTTGCTTTGATGTGGCGGTGGGCACGGAAGCTTCTTACGCCAATTATTTCGCGGATTATTATTTTGCATCGGATCCCCAACGCCACCCTTAGTCCTCCTCTCGTCAGAGAACGAAATACGTTTTTTTGTGGATTCTGTAAGAGGATTAGACCAGCAGTGTCGCGTTCTACGCTTATAGTATATATATATGTGTGTAATATTACCATTATTATTTTTTCATTTTTTTTTCACGTTTTCCGCTTCATTTCAATGTAGTGTCATCTCTTTGACAAGGTTCTTCTACGAACTGCTGCTCCATTCTCCCACGACTCGAATAACCGATCTTACTTCCTACCGCGAAATCCTGAGATTCGCGGAGAACAAAATTTCTGTCATTTCTTGAAATCCCAGCCGTTCGACCCGGAAATACTCTTTCACGCAGCAACAATATCCACGTCAGATTCAATTGCATTATTATCTCGTAACATTTGTTCGGTTAGTGAGGACCGATTCAGGGATGACCGAGAAGTGCTTTGATCTCGGTGCGACCTGACGTTGTAGGGTTTGCCTCCTGGATAAGAGTAGAAGGGCCGGCGCGGCGCATACACGTGTCACGGCTTACCCAGATCGTACCTACGACGGGTATTCTCACCGCTGAGTGTTGTTGCGTTTGATTTTATTGCGAAGCCCTGTGCGCGGTTTCTATCCTCGCCAAACCTCGCGGAAGCCCCTTTCTTTGCGCGTGCCGATTCCTACCCCAATCGTTACATCGGGACGTTTTCTCGCGGATTCATTCAGAGCGGATTTATTCTCTTTGTGAGGTTTATCTTGAATACGGAAATTAGAATGTTAGCTAGGCCCACCGCGGTCTATAAGTTCCCAACGATCGTTCGAGCCTGAATCTTGAACTGAAGAATATTCGGTGTATTTTGATTCACTCTCTCTTTACGGTATCGCGAAAAGCGACTTTGCCCAACTTCTCTCGATATTTCTGGTCCAAAATCTTTTGGCCACCGTCCAGTCTTCTTCCCGTTTGAAAACCTCGCAATTTCTGGAACCTAGACCAAGTTTATCGTGGAAAACCATCTCCGATTCATAGAGTCAAGAGTTCAAGCATAGATTTCTGTTTATTCATCTTTCTCAATGTTCACAATGGAATCAGCTGTTTTCTGTCAGTTTGACTCGGACCGAGACCAGAGACTATAATATCTCTGCAATATCTGGTCTATTAAGTACATGAGCGACATAAGTGCGACGTGTATGCGACACCGGATTCAATTATTGTGGTCTGTATCAGCTGCAGGGGATATTAGATTATTTTCTATGAGTAGAACGAGAGATAAAACACGTAAGATGAAAACGAGAAAGAAAAAACGGAAGCTGCATCCACCACGCCATTTTATTGAAGGGATCTTAGCAGGCACTCTCCTAGCTCGTATCTGCCTCCACCTCCGCCTCCGTCTCCTCGTTCTTGAAATCCTGGTAATCCGCGATGAGACATAGATTGAGTTCTGCCTGCCTGGCGGAAAAAAAAGAGAAGAGAAGGAAAGAAAATTGGAAACCCTGGCGAACCGGGCCTCCGCCAACCACCCAACCACCCACCTGGTTAGCCGGATGATAAAATTGCGGCCGGACGGGTGTTACCGTAAGCCGGATAGACCGACGGATCGACGGACCAGAACTGAGCCAAGCTCCTCTTCTCTTCTCTTCTCTTCTCCTTTCTTTTTCTTTTTCCTCTTTGCCCCGTGTTTCTACTTGCTTTTTTCTTTTCTTACGATTAGATCCGCGGATCTCTTCAGAGAGCTGCGTCAGAGTCATCGCATAGTGTTTATCGGGTCGAACAAAAAGCCAGTTTCTATATCGTCAAAAAATGTATTTTTTCATTTTGTCGAGGGACTCACTCACTTTGTGGATCTATCGGAGAAGGGCCGGGTATTCGATTCTAGAAAATTTGATACCAGGCAAATTTTCGATGGACAATGACATTCGGATTTTTCTCTCTCTCTCGACGAATTTTCATTTCGTTGGATAGCGCATCGCGCCAGGTTCAGCCTTTATCTTATCGTCTGCGGAAACTTTGCGCGAGCGCATTAACCTTGCAAGATCCATTACGTTAATTGGCAATTTGTTAAAAATGGATCTTTCCCCCTTGAGCAGATGGCGCGTGTTCTTGGATGGAGCGGAAACCGGCGAAGTAGGTTTCACTAGCGGTGCATGGAGTCTGGGCTACAGATCCGAACCGAAAGTCATCAACACTTTTTATCTGGACGTCCCCTTCGCCTTCCTTTGATTTCCCGATAAGAGCTTGTTGGTATTAATTTAAAACACAGCTTCAACGACTCCCCCGAGTCTCGTCGTCCCTCCCTTAGCTAACGGGTAGTGATTATTTTAATCCAACTGTTGGCAAGAAGGAGACGGGCGTAGAGGAGGCCAGGGAGACCCAGAAGGACTTGTAATTTGTTTCGAGATCGTATCTTCAAAGTGGCTCTTTTATCTGGCAAAAGGACACCGGCAACTCGCCAAGGGACGAGCTACGCCCAATTCGAAATCCTGTCCAGTAAGTCCGCGGATGGACATTGACCAAGAGGTTCGGAAGCGATATTTCGTACTTGCATTCGTGAATTTGACCCTTAAATCATCTTTCGAGAAGAGGTTCCCTTCAGAGAACTTCGAGAAATGTAATATGGCGTCGGCCACGTATTCGATGAAGAAAAAGACGTCGAATTATAAGCTTTACAGGTGCGCGTGGCACGTTGTGGATATAATAGGTAAGAAATAAATAAAACTTGGTCCCGGTCGTACCTTCGGGCCGTATCTTTCACGGCGTATCTTCTTCTATCGCCTTAGAGGATCGGGGTAAGTCGGTAGCACCGTGCAACACACGATGCGCACAATTAATATCGCCAGTATCTAAGATCTCTCATTATTACTTGAGCCGGCACACAGGCGTGAGTATATAAACGCGTTTCGAAGTTTCGTCGAAGCTCTTGCGTCTGTGTGTGCCTCTGACCAAACGGGTGTTAGTTGACCGGCTACCGGACGCCCCAGGACATCGTGCCACCGGCCATGCATCATCGTGGGGAGTAACGAGCCAGGACGCATCGCGTGTCGATTCGAATTTAAAATTTATATAATTCCAACCCTGGTTTCGGGCGCGAATAGTCGCTTCGCGAACTCACAGATTTTCTAGAACGCGTTGTTTCCTAGTTTAGTTGGACCTAGATTCCGTGTTTATTGCTCGGCGATTAACCCGCCCTGCATCGAGGTACAAATACATTACGCATTCATCCTGCATGGATCTAAAGGGACGTGGATTGCCGATTTCGATCGACATTTCAAAGTTTTGCATACAAAATACGAAACTGAGTCGATTGGCATGAATCATCTCACGACCCATTTTCGGGAATGATCAAATAATGAAACGCGAAATCAAAATCGGAGATCGATGTAACGTCAGGCTAGGGACGATCTAACATCGATTAGAAATCCTTTCTCGAATAATTGCAGAGACAATGTGAAGGATGGAAAGAAAAAGCCCAGAATTTATTACAAATGATTTATAATTTTTATTAGAATTCTTAGCGACAATCATTACAACTTGAGCTTCTAATTTTTTAAGAAAACGCCACAATCTTCGTTACATTTAGGGGCCCAGAGCCGTGAGATCAACTTCCATATCTACGGAAAGGTCCAATGCGTGAAATACCTAATCTTCAACATAACTCCGTCAATCCATGCTAGTAATGATCATTCTTATCGCATCTAAGACGTGTGATAAAGTGGCGAAGTAATAATAGCCAAGCTCCGTTTCCGATTGACGAGGGGTAGGAAACCTAATTCGGTGGAAATTATAATACTCACGATACGATACACTATAGGTAGTCGAGATATTTCCACCCCTCGAGTAGTTTATGGCATTCTCTGAGCTAATTGTCAGATATATCGTGCTACCGCGAGCGTTTCATTTATACATGGTATTCCCAATAAGGTATTAGAAATATAGAAAATGAGCTTTCGGAACTTTAGCTGTATCCACCCGCGGACAAACGAACCCCAAATACGAAAGACGGGGTTCGATTATCGCGTCGATTATTGGTGTGAGGTTTCGAGGGATGCTTGTCTCATTAATATTGACCACAACCCTTTCCCTGCCGTCTAGACTCTAGACTTCGGATTTTAGACCGCAGACGAATTCGGGGGACGAAAAAACGTACGTTTCTACAGTACGGGGTGACTTCTCTCCCGGATGAGAGGTCCGGGGTAAGGGTTTTTCCAGGGAGCACGTAGTACTCACCACGTCCACCACCCGCGCCGTGCATTCCACCCTAAACACATATTAATTAGCCACCGGTGGACAGGAAGACATAACTCCGTCGGTGATAGGCGCCCGAAGTCCCCAGCTCTGTGGTCTTCGTGTATTTCGAGTGTCGCGTTACGTGCCCCCGGGTGGCCATTGCACAGACCCGCGGTAGCGTCTCGACGGTCCTGGACCCGCACACCAGATCCCGCGTAGTCGACCCACGGCATCGGAACCCGAGTCCGGCACTCCTGGCGCATTAATAACCCGGGTAGCTGCCCATATGTTAAATGTCTACCCGGGCGCTCCCTGAGGTAACAGGACCGAGCTACCTACAGCGTAGACCCTGTTCGGGATGAAAAAAGTGTTTCTTATCGACGTTCGCGTGTCAGAGGGTCTAAATTTTCATGAAATTTCCTTTTACTTTTTATTGAATATTAATCATTAATTAGTACCGTTTTATTTCATGTTTCAGGTATCATTACCCGGAGGAGGCTTGGAGACCTCCGCCAAGACGGTATTCCTCGATGCCACCATCACCGTGAAGAACTCTGATGCCCACGCATAGATTATAGCCGACAGTATACCGATCTCCTCGGATTCCCCATACCACCAAAATTTCCCACCTTATTCCTCTTCATTATAATGTAAATAAAAGCACAGCCGTATAGCCTCCTCGCGCGTGGTCCTCGCGGAGATCGCCCAGCCTCCCGAAAATACTGCCACTCGTATTAAAAAAAAAATATATATATATATAAAAAAAAAGGAAAAAAAAAATTAAAACACGAGTAATAAGCTCACCAAGTCATTAATATCGTATAAAGTTAGGGTATATCATTATCTAGGAAAATCAAGCAAATATCGAAAGTGCACAAATTATCGTTGGTCAAATTATTATTATTATAACTATTATTATTATTATTCATATACTATGTATATTGTACATTTCAATTATCAACCCATGTTTTCAGTTATACATATATATAGCTATAGTTATATACATACTAATACGGCACATATTATTCGATCTATCACCGGCCACGGTTTCCCGAGGTACCCAATTTGTAAATACCAACAATTATCCTATACATATTATCATATATATTATATATATAATATACCATATATATATTATATATATACATTATATGAACTCACACAACTTAGGATTCTTGAACAATTATTATTATTATTAATATTATTATTATTATTATTATTATTATTATTATTATTGATTCTCATTGATATATTTTCAAATCATTTATCGATTGTCAATATTATTCCCGCTATTATATATACACATTACTTATTACTTTCATGATTATTGCTATAACTATTATTATTATTATTATTATTATTATTATTATTACTATTATTACTATTATTATTATTATTATTATTATTATTATTAATATTATATACCAGCTGAATATGCGGTTATATAAGAATTTGTTGAAATATTCCTGTAGCATTTACGATACGTCTAGTAGACTTGTGTACCTATAAGGGAATGAATCGAAGAGTCGACGGGGAAACAGTATGATTACATAAAATATAAGATATAACAACAAAAACGACAACAACAAAAAAAAAAAGAGAATAGAAAAAAGCAAAAATAACGAAAAAAAGAAAGGAAGGAAAAAAACAATATAATTGTAAAAAAAGAAAGAAAGAAAGAAAGAAAGTCAGCCGACACATTTTGACTAAGAACTTAAAGTTCGAAACACCCACGCGACGTTTTCCTCGGCAACGATATATGGTTAGTGTAAAAATTAATTATATGACGGAAGAATCGTAATTTTTTTAAATTTTTTTATTTTTTTTCGTCAATCCGCAGCTTATATCGGCAAAGATTGTGGCTATCGGTATAATCCTGTGTATAAATATGTATATATATCGTATGTATGAATAGCCAAGGATGTAGGTGCAGGTATAGGAGGTATGCAGAGGTAACCGGACTTGGGAGTTTATGAAATATCATTTTTTCGCGGAGTAATCGGCCGTCCTGGTCCCAGCGGGAGTCTCTGGCCCAAGGCAGTTTCGTCGTTGGTTTGGCTTTACGACTGGTCCCAGTTAGTATCTCATCCTTTAACGACAAGTTTAACATAACCGGAGAACACTCGATTTTTGACCTACCAAATGCCCTCGCGAGTAAATACTTCGCGCGCTACTCTAGGACCCTACAGGAGGTCCTAGGAAGACCGACGTATGGGAGCCCTATACTCGACATCGTAGCAGTCATGGGACTTTCAGGGGGAATACTAGCCATGAACGGGCGAGTGGAATGTTGTCGATCTTAACGAGCTTACTGCTTAAGTAATCGCTACCACTCTTGGCCACCGGGATACCAGAACGTTTGACAAATTTTAGGGACACGAGGAATCCGTGTTGTCTACGGGTAAACGGACCTCCAGGTGCCACCCGCGTTCCGTTAACATCGAACTCCACGAAACTCCGTACATCGCACAACTTTCGCCTACTAGATGAAAAAAAAACAAACTATATATCGAGGTGTGACAGAAACGTGTGCAATTTCTTGTTCCCTGGGAACAGACAAGGAATTATGACGAGCACCGTTTGGAAAAATTTAATCAAAAGTTAATCCGTTCGTTTGTTCGAAACATTTTGGAACACGGGTCTCTTCGAACCGTTGGAGGTCCGGACACGACGCAGTGGCACCTGACTCCAACCTATTAGTCAAGAACCCCCGCCTTGCTTAAGGCGGCTGTGTAACCAGCTACACTATGTATATGTCCAGGTCTGGGTTTCCTCCACGTTGTCTCGTGCCTTCGAGCGACGTTTGAACACCCGGTATAAAACTGGCATTACTTATTCCGGCGTTCAGTACGTATATACATACATATATCCGTATGTATATCTATCTATATATATATATACATATATATATGCATTAAACGGGTATATACAATCCCAGGAGGTGCGTGCATGCGAGTGCGATGGAAGATAGGACCCAGCGTGAGTCCCATTCATGAACGCCCACGCGCTACCACCGATCTCTCGGACCACTAAATGTTGGAAAATATTATTCGTTTCTCGGGTGTGACAGCGCCGATAGCTCCGATACGCAATAATTGAGTGCTCAATTCGTACTTCCTCTTAGAAGATTCATCTCCGGGATAAGAGATATACCATAATACTCTTTTTACTCTTAGTTCGGGTTTTGAAAGCGTGATTCTATAGGGTACCTATTCTACCTTCTAAACTAGAGACTTAATCCACATGGTGCATTAATCTGAACGAAACTAAAACGTGCGGTTTTTTCATCAATCATCGATCATCATTGATGAATTATTTCTCAATACGGAAAACTGAATCACTCATTAATTTCAGTGTAAAAAGTGACGCGAATTTCGTGAGACCATAGACTTAAACAACTTCCAAACATTCGTACCTAAAGACAAATCTAACCCTACGTCTCTTTCGTATCGGACTCATCTCCGATCGTTTCATTCGTTAAAAGATCGCCAAGTCTTCTTCAAATCATTTGGGTATACGTAAATGGGTATGGGAACTAATTAAGGTAAATAATAATCCCGGGTCAATGGATAGGGTTGTTTAAAGTTCGTACTTTGGTTTGTCCGGGGCCTTATAAGCTGCGAGGTGGACTTGGTTGGCCCGTGAGTCCCGTGGGCATAATTTATACCTATGGTCGTCGGGACTCGCGGAGGTCCGCGGCGTCGTTGGTTTTTATGGATGCAATTCAACCGCAACAATTAGTTATTTATGGGGCGTTCACGCCTGCAAATAGTCGAGATGGTTCGTCGTGTTTTTTAAAAATACGTCGGTATTTTCAATCTAAGTGATATTTTGTATACCGATAAATTCTTCTATTATTACATTATTCGCGCGTGGGTTGTGATTACGAGAAATGTGACGGCTGCTGTTTTCCATGGAGCTTGTGATCGACGAAGAAAAAAATAATATAGACTAACGAATAAATTTAACAAAAAATGAGAAACGAAAAAAAAAGAAATACAAAAAAAATACAAAATAATACAAAAAAAAAACAAAAAAAAATAACAAAAAACACAACACAACAATTACTTAAAAAATTATAAATTTTTCCCACCCGTTGACCGCGCGTGCTTGCCATTGCGTGCGTGAGTTTGTAGACTGCCTGCCTGCGCGCGTGCAGTGCGTGGGTGCGTCTGGTGAATAAATTGTCTGACGAATAAACGATGGATGTAGTTAATAAACCATGCTGTTGTGCCTCTGATTTATGCCCCACCTTTCCATCCGCGGCCCGCATCCTCCTCTTCTTCGTCTGTGTCCACGCGTATTTTATACCATCTACGTAGGCCTTATGGTACAGGTAAACGCGGGGCCAGAAGTACGAGGGCTTTAGCCAAGGGGTTTCACCAAAACCACTCAATGCACGTGAGGCCCTCTTCACGTGACTCGAATGATGCACAGATATCTTGAAAATATCAGACAACTCCCAACGACGGACTGTGAGTTTGATTTACACGGTAAGTTTATACGATTGTCGGCTGATTTTTTATTTCTTTTATTTTTCAGTACTTCGTTCTTTTTGTTCTTAACTGGACACGTACAACACCGAAGGGATGGTGTCGAGAAAAATAAAAATTACGGATCTGATATGCAAACGTAATAATTCTTTTAGAATCAAGCTGCTGAACTGGTTGGAGATATCTCAGACATTAGAAGAAATTTCATGTCCAGATTTCACGCAGATTTCGGTTTGCTCCCCATAAGTCTATCCAGGCAAATAAAAAATTTAACAATTCAATATTTGAGGGTTGGTTTACAATTTTCTCAAAATATTTAATTGCTCGATAGCACAGGTGCATATTTTAACATGAAAATACAATTTTTCAGTCACATAAAGTTGGAGAACTGTTGATAAGACACTGAATATACATTGCTGCTTCCCAAATCTCACCCCTTATCAAGGACTGCATCAAATTACTAGTGCCACTAAAACAGACGTTCTCGAGACACACCATTCATCGAAAAGTAGTCCCTTGAGAGCTATCTTGATGCTAGAATTAATTTGACAGGTAATTCAAACGATGACTTACAATTGATGATGATTGGCTAATGAATTGTCATCCGTTAATTCTAAAGTCGAAATTAATATGAAAAATCTCTGGAGTTTGCAGCAGAAAATCTGAGGCGTCTGAACAACCCCTTGAAATAAATAATCACTCGGTACTACATACGAAGGCCTGAAGATATCAGATAATTTCGTAGCAGAGGTGATCCTACATTGCAAAACAGCTCATTGCAGTCCCTTCATTGCTTGAAACTCCATTTTTGTGCTTTTAACGAAGATGTCAGGACCCCATGAAAATATGTAACGTAACAATCGTTCGATTTCTAGAAAAACGAGGCACTTGCTGATCCAAAACTTGTATTACAGATCGCAGGTGCATAACTCGTGCAAACTGATGACCCTTGGTCAAGCGAAAATCAAATTATTTGTTCAAAAAGCTGTGTAATAATAATACGACGAGCTTTCCATCCTGTCACGATTCTGCTTACACAGAATGACCAGGAAATCATCAAACATCGTCTGGTAATTTTGTCTACAGTTAGGGATTTTCCACAGGGAAAACTAAGGTAAACGTTTCTTTTTTTGAGACACACACGAAATCGAGAAATAAAACAAAAATTCGAGGCTTTTCCTGTCAAAACGATTCACTTTATAAATTTTTTTACATGTACGATATTCATTGTCAGGGAAAAAACTGAATCCTGGAAATCCAGGGGACTTTTCTCCCAGTGGGTGCAGGTCATGATCATTACTGACCTGTGATCCGTGATTCCTGAATACACGAAATACTTAGATAAACAGGTATGAAATAATGCTTTCACGTATCAAGACCAGAATTCATATTTAGATATGTTACATCATCGGGCATAGTATAGGTTTTGGTCCAGTTTAAAATGCCAAACGTCCTGTCGATTCCACGAAGATAGGTGTATAGTATGGGGGTAGACGGTTGTCGACGAAGCGGCTGTCGAGGAGATATCCTCAATTCCAGTCCGTACGATCCTGGTGCCGCACGCTGGACCGCATCGAGATGACGCTCGAGATATTGCCGCTCTTGGTGTCCGTGTCTGCTTCTCGCCGCTTTAGCTATCCCAAACCCAGAACCTGGACGGGCCCCGTAGAGGACTGACAGGCCGCCCGTCATTACACGGTGACTCGGCAAGGGCCAGCAGGCCAACCGGCTATCCGGGCAAGAGAAACGACGGGTTCGACGCAGGCTGACCATGCCATGCCGCCGCGAACACCTCTCGAAATTTCATCCACCATCATCATCTCCCTGTGTAACTAAGGACCAACTATTCATGTATTGGTATCCACAGGTGAGAAGATACGCATACCTATACCAGACATATATTATAGACACGCGTATATTGATATTCAGGCATGATTATGCGCACACCTTCGTTTCACGTGTCGATCCTATGACAATATTTCGCGGTAACTGATCGATTTCTTTTCTATTCGAGACTCCAGTTTCGGGTTTATCGTGAGATTCAACAAATTCTGCGACGCAGGCGATAATTTGACTCGATTTTATGAGAAGATATGGGCAATTCTGTAATCGGTTACACCTATCCTCGGGCCTTGACCATTTTAACTCTGACTCTTAGTACGGTGTAGTATCTGCATTTTTTTGGTAAAATTGAAAAGAAATTTTATTCGGGCAGGGTTGATTTTAAAATCGGATAAATGCTTGCGAAGTAATTAAAGTAAGTCGTTGATTGGCTTGTAACGCGGAATGAGTTATGTCTGGCATTTACGGTAGCGCGGTTTAAGAAAAAGGGAGTCGTGGTCACGCCGGTCCCCGGATTGGGTTACATACACGGTTAGCTTCCGGAATTGAAGCGAGCTATACTCCGAAATTTTTTTTCTATTTTCTCTCATTTATTTCCCCGTCAAAATATCGCCTTTCCAATTATGCAACCGGGAGCTAATTTGCATAAACGAAAACACGTTGACGCGTTTAAAACCTCTTACAGAAATGGACCTTCCATGCATAGCCAATGCGGATCTGCAAGGTTCGCAAACCTTCGTCGAAGTCTCGAGTAATTTCCCTTTCCATTTTTTTAGTCAAACATATTTCCCTAAATATTCACGTCGCTATCCACCGGGTGAAATATCGCTAATCGGTGCGATCTCCGTTCCGTGAAGTTACAGCCATTACAAAAGCTCATTCTGCCAAGCAACGAGACCGAGCGATTATTTTGACTTCGGTCTAAAAACAGGCCATCTTCTGTTTTATTAGTCGTAGCAATTTGCTCAAGGCTCGTTAGACCGGGCTCTTTGCCAAGCTCGACAACTCCATCAGAAGAAGTAACGCGAAATCACAAATCATCTCGAGTCACGTGCAGCATCCCGGCGTATGACCTCCTCAAACGAGCTTCGGGATTACTTACTTCACCCACAGCTTGTGATACGGCCTCATAAAACATGTGATTTTATTTTACCCGAAACGAATGGGATCTCAAGAAAGGATCCTTCCCCCTTCCACAGCTCCATTCTAATCCGTCTAAAAGCTACAGCCAAAGGATCATCGCGTTCCCCAAAAAATCTTAGCGGTAAGAAACTACCGGAGCTCAAATCACGAAGATCAGTTCAGTAGATTGGATAATTTCATGATAGGTTTTCGCAGTAGCTTCTAATGCGAGGGTGTGGCGGCACGGTTTGTATTTGACAACTTGCCCACGTCAGACCATAACTTTGGCCTAACATATCGCGAAACTGACACAGGTATAGGTATACCTTACGTACGGAGCAGTTATAGTTATAGTTTCTTACTGACACGATGCTCTTTGTTTACGGTACCCCGTTAACCTTTGCCGTGATTTACATCAGTGATTTCCAGTTACGTCACTCCCGCTACTACTACCAGCTACATGTATCAAGATATTTGACAAGGCTACGTTATACGTCACCGCCAATTCAATTTCTAGATCATTTTTTCGCACACCAGGCAATCGATTTCATTAATTTTGTTGAAAAGTTTCTCTAAATTGATTACCAAATTTTTGTTTTCAATTTAGTTTAGACTAAACTGAGTGAATTTTTCATATATTGTGAAATCTATCGGGTTTTATGGGTGGAGGTAGTTTATTTGAATAATTTTATTCGCGGTAAATCATATTGTCTATCTGACTCGTAGAGGTAATAATTGATCTTTACAGCGATCTTAAACAATATTCGATACCCGATCAATAACCATTTTACGATATACGTTTATGTACCACCTCGTGCCTAATGGTCAAGACACCTGCCGTGCCGGACGAACACCTTTGACGAAGAAAATTCTGCCTTCAAGTGGGTGGGAAGCCAATCACAGCCAACACCCAATATTTACTGGGCAATAATTTGTTAGAAATTAACGTGCTATAACTTTCACATTAAGGGTTCTTTAGTACCCGGACGACGTTGGATTCCTAGCTAATATTTTGACGCTAGGTTACGAGCCAGAGGATGCCTTCGCGGAGCTGCACGTCCCGCAAGCTCTGAGCTAGAGTCGCTTGCATACATTAAAATATTAACATAAACGTTCACCATGCCAATGACTCGCGACTACGAAGACGCGGACGTCGTGTCTGTAATCTGGAAAAAAAAAAATTCGATGCAAGGGTGAGAGCAAAAGGCAATAGCTCGGATCTGGACTGACTTATCATTAATTTTCTCATTTTCTGATGAACTAATTCTTTAATTAATCCAAGAATCGGAAATTAATAGATCAATTTTTACAAAGGCGTTTATATTTCTGATGGCTACTAGATCCGGTGTCTGTAGAAACCAATCAGCGTCTAGGTAGGTGTAAAAAAAAAAAAAAAAAATTGTTAGATCTCAGTCGCAGATAAAATCGGCAGGTTCGTTGTTACGGTTGTTAGTGAACCGGCAATTTCCGAATTAAAAATAGTTGGAACTTGCTTCGCTGGATGTGCTCACGATGGAATAGAGGCGTACAGGTGTGGTTTTACTTTTCAGTTCTTTCTTCCTTTCTCTCTCTTTCTCATCCTATTCCTTGATCCTTCTGTCTACCTCTCACTCCTTCTCTTACCAGCGGCAAAGCGCGATCAAATTCTAATGGAAAGAACGGCCGTGGCGATAGTGTAGAGTCATCGGCTACCTGTGAACCTGCTCACATTTACCACGAGCGTCGAGGTGCGAGAATCAGCAGGGATTCTGATCAACGCCCTTCCTTCCTTTCCTTTCCTTTCCTTTCCCTTACCTTGACGCAGCCGCCGACTCACCCTCTGATCGTTGTTAATATCTATTGTTATATTATTATTTCATTACCATATTATTATCCTTTGATCTTACAATAATTAGCTAACCGGGTATAGATGTGTAGTACCTACTTTTGATTCTTTTTTCATTTTTTTTTTTGCAGAAAAAAGAATCGTCCACTAAACTGTATGCAATTCCTTTGAGGACGATTCGCTCATGGCTAAAAATAAGGGGCATGAAACCCCAATTTCTATGGACATGTATAATAACTTGCTCCGAATGAATTTGTGTTTCGTATGACGATAGGAATCTAGATAGATGCTTTGGGGTGGGGATAAAACTATTTCTACCCTTGGTTGTTCATTAATCACATAACGATAACGATCCAGCTATCGATGTAGTTCTAGGTCCTATAAAGTGAAACGCTGTCAAGTACGAAAGTTATACCGTTTTTGGTGTAAATAGGTATATACCTACGAGTCGAGTTGATTTTTTGTTAAAAACAATTTTAATCGAGACGAAGGATTAATCGATGTATAAGTGAAATGATTAAGGGAAGGGTGGAAAATCTCGTGGATTTTGCAATAACATCGAAATCTGCACCGGGAAAAGTTCTACCGAAGTCGTCAGCTTATAGTCGGGGTCGCTGAGTTGACGTAAAATTTGGAAAATTAATTACCAATATTCCAGGAACTTGAAAACCCGGAGGAAAGTCACTCTCGTTCGAGAGCACGGCGTCCCGGCACTCGACGCCGCGGGGTCCATTGGAAGAGAGGATGTAGGTATAGGGTGGGGCCAGGCCTCCGCGCTTTTGAGACCTGCACGCGCTCGCCTCGCTCGTATTTTCCCCTGCGGGCTACTAATTAATTACTGTGATTAATCAGAAAAGTTCGTAATTAGAAAGTTTCTTGGCGAAAATTAAAATGGCGGTGAGTGACGAGCTCGCAGCTCTCAAGTCCTCCGTTCCCCACTTCCTGGCGAACGTACGCGGAGGGTTACACTAAACTCAGAGCTCCTCTAGTCCCCGATAAACTCATTAATTAAGGCAGATCGTACACCCAGAGGCTACGTATTACGACGAGTAAGAGTTTTCCATCCCCTGTACCGTGGCGCGCCTCCGGAAGGACTAAAACATGGAGTACGTTGCGGCCAAATTTTTTTTTTATTCCAATTTACCTCACCTCAAAAAAGGACCCTATATATCGATGAAGTTCAATAAATGGCTGACGAAAAATGCAAAGCCCAAAGACTTTAAAGCTGGTGGAACGTTTTCATGGAAAAGGCGAATAACTATGGAAATAATTCCTTGACAGCAATTCAGTTGTCATTTATTCAATATTTCATGACAGGAGAAACGAAAAGGAATCGTTTTGCTGCATCTGATCTGCTGCAACATCGTCAACTGATGAGTTGATGATGTGAGTATAATTCGAGCTTTTGATGTGTTGCATTAAACTGAATCATCGAAATTTGTCTAGAATCATGGAAATGATAAGTTCAAGCAAAATCTTGTGGCCACCGTCTCGAATTTTGACTATGGAAAAGTTTGTGTGGAAATGTTCAAACTGCCTTGTCTTCGTCTGGCATTTTTGTAGCTAGAAAGCGGCCGATGGAGATGATTGACTAGCGAATGAAAGATGCCGTATATTCTGAAAGATGTGCATAGCATATCGCCAGAGTGAATGCCTTAGACACGGATGAGACGTGTGGCACGTCCTTCACGTCGTACGGGATACGAAGAGTAGAGGTTTATAGCTGGACCTCACGTTCAGAGATTCCCAGAAGCGCTCGTCGCGGCTGTCAACTGCCTAATGAGATTTTTTTAACGACTCGATCTCGAAAAAAATGTCCCGTCGATTTCCGGAATCTAGGATCTAAATTAAATTTAAATTGAACCGCGGAGAACAGACGCGTGCAGGATACTCCAACCACACGTGAGGGAATTAGGCTTCTCTTATTAGTAAGCCACCAGCTATTGATGAGCCACTCTCGAATCACCTTACACCTAGGTATGTCGAGTAAGGTTCGAAAGCTGGCCCATTTCGTACTCTGTATACCCACCAGGTTCAAAATTTGAACACGAAACAAATTCTCAAAAAAAAAAAACGAATCCGATTTTCGTGATCGTCCTTTATGGCCTTCTTCTGGGTGGCTATCAGTATCATGAATCCCAAGTGAAACAGAAACAGATTGAATTCCTCTGGCTCGTAGAAACGGATTCGGAAGGGAGTCCCTCGCCCCAGAGTCACGATCATTTTTTAGGTTCATCTGTGGGGATTACGGCAATCATGCCACACCCCAACTCTGCGCTCGAGAGCTGTAATTCTTCTACGACCCCTCCGCCGAGTGGCTCCCCTGACCGCGGATTGAAATTCATAGTTACACGCGGAGGGGTGCACACCCCCGATTTCATTATTTTAATCGGAACTGCATCCACCTCATCAGTCACTCTGCGGTGACATTGGAATGCATTTTATACTTCAGTTTCTTCCAGCTTCCAATGCCAAATCCAAACAACCGTGAATCTGATTCTTCAAATGTCGAAAGACTGATGTTCGGGAACTTGAGACAGAAATCCTTTGATACGGTAGCGTGACATGGTGAGTCGATATTCTCTTCAGCATGTCTCGCGACGCATAGGACGCCCCTTTCTCTGTACAACGTAATTTTGTACATTTCTTTGGTTTTTGATTGTGAACCAAAATGACGAGTATTAAGGTAGAAGAGAAGATTATCCAAGAAGAAGACTCGTAACATCCATATAGCGCCGGGCTTATAACTTGTTTTTACGCTAGGCAGCCATAGCGGTTACGCATCTCCCGCAGCGAGATGGCATTGTCCAAGAGGCACTCGGCGATGATTTGTGACCCGGTGTCGACCCTGGTGAGTTTTAATTTTGGGATATTGGCAACATTACCGCGGGGAAACGCTCGTAACTCTGACAGGGCGGTAGCTACTTTGGACCGCGCAACTCCTGCACCGTGCAGGCGCGGGGAATTCGTGTTCGGATGGTGGTTGTTAACGGTTCAGCTCGAGGTCGGACTCCCTCGGATGGCTGGATGAGTTGTTGGAGGGAGGGACTGAAGGGCTTTTGGGGTTGGACCGAGATCTTTTAATTTGAGGCCAAATTCCTCTTGAGGGTAAAGCGCGGGGAGCCACGAAAGAGCGGTTGGATGGGTCGGTGGTGGTCGGGTCGTTGGGTCCTCGGATTGTGGGATCGGAGGATCGTTGGAAGGGTGGTTCTCCGCTACCCTTGCCACCCCTCTTGTTCATCGCTCGTCGGAATGTATCCATGAAAGTCACCAATCTACTGCAGAACCACGAAACAAACTTTATACCTTTTCGTGGTCTCGTTTCAACACAACGCAGTACTATCCGAAAACGGATCAAGCAGCGTGCTCTTTTTTCCTTTTCAACAAATCTACCGAATCAAGCCACTCACGATCACGGGGTTAGGCAATCGAGACTCGGAGGACGAATAGAGAAAACCCTATCAGTAATTGATACTCCATACCCAGAAACCTGATATGATTAACGAGTATTTCGTAAAATACGCCTCAGTGAGCAGAGTTGCCTATTTCCCGGTGCTATAATTCCTCTAGTTCGGCCAGAAGATCGGCAACTCGACCTACCGAGGCGTGTGCAATTTTCGATGAAGAAAAATTAGTGATTGAAAAGAATCCAGCAAACATTTCGGAACCAGATAATTCAGGTACCCGAAGATCAGATGATTTGAACTTTCTACCTGGATCAACTGTAAGGAACTCCGATTGAGCTGATTCCTAAGATAAGCCGAAGAAGACGACCTGATGGGCTCGTGAGCCTCATAGGTGGCCCGGAACGGCCTCACACCTTGCCTAGATCGCCCACGGCCTGGCGCCCGTGTGTCTACGAATTTCTCTATACACATGTGTGTTTATATACTATTATATATCCTAGATTTATGCACATCTATAGATATTAGATACGTGGGTGTGTGTACGGGGAATGCAAAGTAGACAGACTTTTGATCCACGTGATAGGACGCGTTCCATGCCAGAGTCGCCCAAGGGGTTCTTATTGATGCACATATGCGGGAACATGAAATATATTCAGGAATACCGACTATATTTTTTTAAATTTATCTCGATAATGGCTCGTTCGAGGAGCTGACTATCGGCTCGATATGAGTCCTCGGTTATATTATAACCCACCCATATGTTCACAGGTGGAAGATACCTTGCACTCAAACCTGTATCCAACCAAAGTACCTATCGGCTTAGAATAATACTAACTTATGGCTAATTAGATCTCCGTGCTTTTTAAACTTCGATCATCTTTCCTAAACCCACCTTCTATGGGTTTCTTACAGTTCACAGCCTACATATACTCAGATATACTTGAGCTCGAGAAATATCAAGGTCTCCTTTCGTGATAGGTTTATAAAACTTACGATTAGACTCGATACTTACGGAAGTATTCTACAAAGCGTGATTTCCAACCCTTTTTATATCAATTCTGAGCATAAAATTGCAGATTATTAGGCTCCTGTTAGTTATACGAAAAAATCGCGTCATTCCTGAACGAAAATGAATTCAGATTGAGGCTGTGGCGCGAGTGATGTTTCGATGATTGCGAATTCAATCGGGCTATTAATTTCCGAATACTTTAGAAGCAGTGCGAAACCAATTCGGAAGAGAGTCTATTGAGGGGCGAGAGTCTTGAAACCAATATCGCAAATCCTAATAGAAATCCAAAGATTAATTAAGTGTCCTATTTACGTGCGTGGCCCCCGCAGATCCCTTGCACGCGTCAGTAACGTCTCGGGGGATTCCCAGCCGCCACATAGAACCGACACCTACTAGTATACACATACCGTATTTCATCTCCAGAATACTTGTGCTACTTTTACCAATACTAGTTTGGCGGCCACTGCTTCTTCCGCTAGTACTCAGCCCTGCTAGCTATGAGCGATAATGAGAATGAGGGTGGGTGACGTTTAAACCGATCATCCCCTTGCCTAGCCTAGCACATTCCCAAAATCCTTGAGGGTGCTGACGCTAAGCCGGCAATATTGATGGAATTAATTAGGTATATATACCATAGCTAATATCAACTATTCACAAATTATCTCGCATAGCTTTCGCTCCCCTATAAATACGAAATTTGAAAATTGTTACAATCACATTTGGATTGCTCGAGTTACGACACTCAGCTGCTCTTAGAAATTAAGTTTATTTCAAGCCAATTTTTCTGGTTCATCTCAATTGATGACAAAAGTAATACAGTGCTGTGCAGAAGCTGCAAGTTTTAGTAGTTCGTTATAAGAAAAGAAATCTGATGAATAGCTTCCTCGTAATCATTCCCTAAATGGCTGAAAATGTGGTTCTGATAAATTGGTATCGTTGCAGGTTGATGTTCGATTTCGAAATGAAAGTGAAGATCGATATTTGTGAAATCTTTATTCTATCTATAACATTTTTGATTCGCTGTCATCATAGCTGTAGACACGAATGAATACCATAATTAGAATAAGGTAAATTCTTGTTCTGGTTTTACGTAACTTTGCCTAATAGTATTCTTAGCCCGAGTGCAGACTCTAGGCGAGAACGGTGGGGCGTAAAATCGTAGCAAACTTGAGTTGTTCTCGGTTGAACGGGTTTCCAATCCTCCGAATACCGGAGTCTGCTACGTGATAATTGCGACATCTTCATCACCTCACACCTCACACTTTACACCCTCGCGGCTCTACCGGCGGCACAGTTTTAAGTACCCCCCTTCTGCGTACGCACAATATAGGGATCGTGTGTGCGTCGAGTGTAGTAAGTACGCAGACACACCTATACCTATATCTATCGGTATTATATGTATAGGGCAGACGCTAGGACGACCCAAGCAACACCACCAGTTTCGATGGCAATGGAAACGGGGATTTGAACCAGCTGGGTCTTCCTCAACTCGCCTCCCTACCGCCGAGGGTAACATTGTAATTTCAGATAAGCGTCTCCCAGGAGACACGCATTGTGCGCAACCCCTACGCGCGCGCGTTCTCGCGTAGGCGTTCATTTACGCGCGAACGACGCGATATCTCCCGCACGCGAATCCAGGCCACGAGTTTCGGCTAGGCCTTCTCTTGCTCCTCTGTCTTTCGAGCACTTCGACACCTACCGTTTTCTCCGTTCAGTTTCAATTGGATCGGAGAATTCGATAGGTGTCTAACCCTGGCCCCCAACCCTTGCTCGGTCTTGCTGCCTCGCTGATAACTTCACAATTCAAACAATCATCGCACTATTTCAGCACAAGTTATACCCGTCTACTCTCTCTCTGATCACGCATCTCGCCGCTACCAGCAATTAATTTCCTCAAAATTTCCGAAATTGCGTTTCATTCGATAATTCATTAAACACGCATTTCGGGGCTGCGTCGTATGTCGATATTTGAACCAGACATAGTTTTCCCATATCATAGGACTATCGATTATCTTTAGAATTCCGCTCCAGTTTTTTTCCTTATGAAGAAATTCGCGCATTACCGTATAATCTTGGTCTAAACATTTCGTCTCTATTACCTGGCTAATCAAAGAACTTCTTGGTTCATTGTATTCCGCGAGTGGCCGGGAATTTCAATTCGCACGAAAATAAAAGGGCCGACATCCCTGCACAGAGTTCGAGGTCCTGAGTCGGCGTGTTACAAGGTGTCGGCTACCGGTTGCCCCGGGGCCCGTAGCCGAGTTACGGCGACGGCCAGGGGGTCGAGTGGACTCCTGGAGGGACGGGCCCGGCTCTCGACGAAACACGCAAGTCGATTTGGCACGCAAGGCGAACACCTCGTACCTAAAGTAATTGAGAATATTCAAACACGCGAGAGAGATCGGTGCGGATGGAAGACCGTCGAGGCGAGAACCGTGTCAGGATGGAAAACACGGAAATTTGAAAACGTAGAAATTTTAGAATCCGGGATATGGAGATTAAAAAAATTGTGAATACTGTGAGGTATCGTTCGAATAACTCATGAAGAAAACTAAGCACGGATTTCCTCAACGTGGAAAGTACCTTCTCACGTTTTTCGCGTTTTAATGCCCTTATTTTTCATCCATGCCGGCAATTAGACTTTTATAGAAGCGAAGGTTCGAGCGGTGGAGAAAGAAAAGCGTCTTAAGGTATATATTCTGCTTGTAGATTGTCCGGGACGATAATTATTAACTCGTATTTCTGCTCAGGTGAATAACTGGCGTAAGAGAAGTAGAGACACTCTTGAGTTCCTTGATTTATTCCTGATTATGCGCCGGGGCAGAAGACCAAAGAAGAATTCCTTGGTAATTTCAATAGCGCGCTTGGCTTGATTTTCATCCGAGTTAAGTTCTGCGCTCGAATCAAGACGCAGATGAGGTGCATTGCATTGCATCGCATTGCATTGCATTGCATTCGCAAACGAATGGTATAAAAACGTACAAAAGGACGGGTACGCCCGTTTGCTCGCAGCATTAAACTTTTCGAACATTGAATCCTTCGAACATTCAACCTGCAAACGCTACCGTGAAAGACTACCATGTTCACGCTGTCGCGGTTACGCGGTTTGTCGTTCTCTAATGAGTTTGTCGAGGGGGTTTAATACCACCCTGTCCCAGTCAACCGAGAAATTCTTTTTCTATGACAACACTCACGAGAGAAAAATATTAAAATTTGATTCAAACTAACGAACGAATGACTTTGAGTTAAAAACGTTTTCATCCCAAAATGGCTGTAGGTAAAATTTTTTTCAAAATTTCGCACCTTTCATTTTTGTACAGACTTCCTTCGGATTCAACAAAATCGAAGTTCAATTCAGTCCCTTTAACGCATCCTATGATATATTCGAGTTTCTTTTACTCAAGTGAAAAAAAAAACCATCCCCCAAAAAGATCGAAATTTAATTTCGGACCTACCGCACTCTCGTGAAAGGGTAACGTGGTTCCGTTAGCTAGGACGATTTCCGGTGCGGAATATATTTTCCGTGTAACTCGCGGTCGAGGAGAGGTGAGATGGTATGAGTAGGTTGGAGATCGAGGGTTTTCCCACCCTCAACGGTCGCACGGCGCGCAAATGAGGTGGAAAAGATAAAGGCCATAGCGAGCGATCATTAACATGCGCGCTTCGCTTTGGAGGACTCATGGAAAGAGGGTGAGGCAGGGTAGTGTGGGGTAGGGTAGTAGGTACCTACGCGCTGTAGAGATGCCAACCTAATGGCGGCAGCAATTAACAACAAACACCGCTCATTAATCGCAAGAGAGTCTCTCCTTCTCCCGATTCTCTAACGCGGGAACATATCCCTTAGCTGATTTTACTCCCACTGCCTCTTGGCGCCCACTTCTTAAAAATCAGAAATAAGGTGATATGCGTCAGACAAAAGATCCGCTTTACTAATTTCTTTCCTTTTATGTATGTATATATGTGTCTACGAGTAAATAAGGAGAAATGGCATGTGACTTGGAGAGAGAGGGACTGTACGAGGCCTAAAGAGCCCTTGCGAATTATCAGAAATTACTTGGATGGGAGTTGAATTATAGCGGAAATGAGAGGCGGAAGGAAGGAGCGCCAAAATCCCGTTGAGACTCCGGGAGTACGGGCGCGCGTCTCCTTAGATGCGCGGTGCCGAGATACTCTTGGAAGTTATTATCATTATTAGGCACTTCTACTGAACATAAAAGATGAAGTTGAGGCGTAAATTACTGCGCGAACCAAGCCTGGAAAATTATTAAAAGCTAAACTGTGTTTGATTTATAAGAGAGCAGCGGCAACCTGGGCGCTGGGCGCCCTTCACCACCGCGCGAGCGGAACCACCGGTAGGGAGATTAATTTCATTACTTCCGGACGAGTAATTATTGCATTACTTGGCGAGAAAGTTGCCTCTTCGTGCTACCCTGCGCTTCTTCTTTCCATTCTTAATGTCAGTAAATTATTGCGGAATTTGGCCAGTTCCCGAGCCTTATTTTAAACAACGAGCCAAGAAGAAGATGCGGAGGTTGAGGCCGACGCAGAGGCTGGATGAAGACTCAGCTGCTGCTGCTCTTCCGACATTCAAAACTGGGCCTATTGTCAGAGCCACCATTTGCTCTGAGACGTTGTAATTAGCGTGAAAAAGATTTCACCTACCTACCTAGGAAAAGATTCAACGCCGAAGACTCACCCTGGAACTCAAATTCTCTGTGCACTGAGGTACGAATACACACGCTTCTATTTCACATTCTTCAAGATCCAAAAGTTGAGAATTTTCATTTATAGAAGTCGAAATTTGGAACGAAATTATTGCAAAAATCTTTACTAAAAAAGACGGTAGAGAGCTCTCGTTGTCATTGCGATAAAAATTCTCTTTGCCGAGCCAGGCTTCTTCTCCTCCTTTTAAGATCGAGTCCGTTGACGAAGGGTGATCTGTACGGTAAGTATCGGTAAATAATCGTGTCAGACGTTGAATTTCTGTCCGGAATTTATGTTACATACGAAATACGCACGGTCTGAAAGCCCGAGGGCAGCTATTTTTTTGCTCCGACTAGAAAGAGGAGAGAAGATGATGGTTCAAACGGCACGCGGACCAATTTGCCACGCTCCGTTCGTTAGGTGATAAATATCTCGTAATTGATGCGGAGTATCGCTGTCTAATACGTTGGCTAACCGCCACTATAGCCGGTCGAAAAAAAAGTTTCTTAAACTTTCACTGCAGCATAGATATAGATATACTATATACATATTTCGGTTATTTGCGAAACGCGATGATGTGGGTACAGTATCCCCGCGATCGTAAATATCGAGAAAAATCATTCTCGCTGTAGCTAGAGCAGTCTGAAACGTACTATACGGCGAAGTACTTTACTTTTTTTCACTCTAAATTGTTCTCTTGACACAGATATGAGGTACGCGATGCGACTCTCGAGAGAGGGAGACTGTGGAAGTGCTAAAATATACCCTGACGCCACACTCTCTAAACAGACGTAGACACATTTCCAGATCCGGAAACAATCAGGCCTCGAATAAAATCCATTTCTAATCCAACTCTACCAGAACTGGTCCATCCCAATCCCACAGGTATATCGCTTCGTACGGAGTCGTTAACTGCTAGAAATTTTTTGGTGGGTTTCTTATACAGACGTGTGGAAAGTTACTAGACTGAATAAGAAACGGACGGAATTCTCATTCGACAAAGTGATCAATTTTTAAAGCGTCTGTTCGGCATCTCGAATCGCAGGAAGTATCAATGCCTAACTCGTAACATTTCGCGAATATTTCTCTTCAGAATCTACCAAGAATTGTATTCATGTCTAGATTCCTTGGCATGTATGTATACGAGTACAGAGATTGCACATTGCGGCGCAACAGTATAACTGCAGCGAGCGGTATTAAAGGTTATTGGCAATAACGTTTATAAGCGAACAGTTTCGCTCGTTGCGGAACCTTTGACGCTCTGAGAAAGCCTCCAGGTCTCTTAGGAGATTAATTTAATACCTGAGTAAAATCAATCAATGGAAATTAATACTGCCTCGGTAAGCGCGTTGGGCGTGGTGGGGGTGCCTCGGAGTAAACGGGACGCGAGAACCCAAGGGGACTCTCGGGCCCAGGGGGTGTATATTTGCTTTGCGGCCAGGCAGGGCCCGTAATCAGTGTAAATCAGGGGACACGTAAATCACACCCAATACAACGAGGGCTGCACTAACGGGTGACCCTCGCGCGAAATCTTTACTCCTTCTCGCGAACCGTAAATTGAATCGAGACATTTCCTGACATGTCGTCGAATTTCGAAAAATCGAGGCTCCATATTGCGTGGAAATTTTGTTTTGATATTCCTAATCGACGAGCGAGCCATGGACCACGATTTTGGTTACAGATATTCATCGAATATTGATTTCGCGAAAAAATTTTGTCGGGGAGATCTACCCATGAGTCGCTAATTTTTTGAATTAACGCAGTTTTTTGATCCTTTTTTTATAAGCCACCGTATGCGCGTGGAGTCTCATACGCGGGGCTCTATCAGCGTTCAGGGACGTAATTGTCGGCGGCTCCCTGTGTGGTCGAGGACGTTACCCGCCTCCGACCCACGCCAACGTTGCCGCACCACCTGTTAATCATAAATGATTAAATTATTAATTTTTTCATAATTATACTACTTCAAAATACAATCTCATGCTTCCTTATTGCTTGGCGATCGGCAACCGAGTGGGCAGCTACTCCACCCCTGCCGCGATTTCGTCGTTCTTTTAGGGTATACTAAATTGCTACTTAACTCACTGCCAAGTTTCTTCTTTTAATTACTCAAATTTATAGTTTTTAATAGTTCATATAATCACCTACCAAAATGACGAGGGCATATGAACAAACTGATTACATTCGACGAAACGGGCGAGACCCACACGATTTACGCCCCCATAAAACCTCTTACGCCTGTCTTTAGCCAAGTTTCACAAGTTCTTATGCTCATCCGATTGTCAAAAAATTTAATTAGACAATCTACTCCGTGGGAGGTCATTTGGTAAGACTTTTATGCAGAAACGCGGTAAAACCCGAAAGTCAGATGAAATCTAATTAAATACTGAAAGTACTTCTCGATCGTGTATCTATTACTAGTTCGAACAAATCAATTTTTTTTTTTTAATTCATGCTTTCCGCGATAAGAATTTTCGCGTGAATCATCGCTGCAGATTGTAATTGTGACTTATTACCATCGCGATCGAACTCTTCGGCACCTTTTATAGCATGTAAAACCCAAGTGGATGAAATCATTGCCTTCCAACCCCTGCCAAAGAAGAGTTGACTGGCCAAGACCGTCGACATCTACCTGTCTACCTATACCTATGGTATACCTAGGTAAGAGAAGAGATGAGAACCGAAAACGAAGAACGGAGAGTTGAGAGTAGAGAGGATGCCGCGATATCCCTTCAGGCGGAGTAAGACCTCACCGCCGAGTGACCCCTGACCTCTCAGCCCTCAGTATAATGCCTCATTGTAATTACAATAAAGGTTATCAGCTCGGATTCAGAGAAGCAAGAACGGTCATTCAGATGGTAAGTGAGAGACGCAAACTTACAGATGCCCAGCCGAGTCCGGGGTCCGGGGTCTGGGGCCCGGGGTCCCCACGTATACTTACGCACACATATCTTATGCGAGATTAAAGCGCGTGCGCGCACGTAGATTTACCCGAGGTTTTGTGTATCTCCGAAGTAGAGATTTGGCCCGACGTCATGCGGGGGCGATCGGACACAGATAACCCTCCGATACGTGGCGATCCGATCGCTGTTAAAGTATGTATTCCCGATTACCTTACTCCGTGTGCAAGGGAATATCACATCTACTCGAATTTGTCGTCGTCGACAAGTAAGTTCCTAGTAATAACTGCAAATCTGCCACATAGCGGACCCCAGTATCGAATCCCTGTTGCTATCTAGCCGCGACATGTGCATTCCCATCTGCTGAGCCATGTCAGGACCATGTCGATGCTACCTGAGTACCAAATAGTTCGGCGACTTAGCTGCTACCCTAGTTTTGAATAAGCGCCGCTTAGGTCATATGCCGAATGTTACCCGGGCTGTTTACTTGCTACGATAAAATTATGTCTTGCCTCGAAATTTAGTCTTCGATTTGATTTCGACGGGATCAGCTCGGCGCGTTTAGCACTCGTCTGAGTCTCGACGTATAGAAATAACGACCGGTTCAGACTTTGGGGTGAAATTCAATTCTAATAGTCGCCTTTTATACCCGAAAGAAACAAGAGCTTTTGTCAATTTAAATTCCGATTGAAAGTGGGATGGAATTTTGTTCGAAAGTCTATCGTTCTCACCGCTTGATATCGCGTTTGACTAATCAACAAAGAAGTGGTTAATTAATCGTCGAAATTGTCTGAAGTGTCCCGTTCGAAACAACGGCCAACCACCTGCTACGATCTGATAAAAGAGTCGTTTAATGCGACAAAGCGGAAGTAATTTCGAGTTATCACTGTCACATTCTAGACTGGGTGGCGCGTAGCCCTACCCCTGCCTTTCGTATCAAGATCGACGAGATCTCTACGGCTTTGGGTTTCCTCTTCAAGAAGTGGTAATTCATTTATTAACGGAAATCGTTCGAGAAAATATCTCAAAGCCTTAAAAACCGAGTTCAGACATCATATCGAGGGTAAATAAAAATTGAAATTATTATTCAGACCGAGGGGAGTGCGAATTCTTTATTTGCCATACATCGAGAATCTTTGTGGGATTTGAATCTGATGAAAATTTAATTAAATTAATTTAAAACATCGTGTTAATTTCTCCAATTCACTACACAAAGTTGAATCAGCGCTTGGATTTATAGAATAATTCGATTTGTTAGAAGAAATGCTCTATATACTCCAGGCATCCGGAATACCAGTGCCGTATCAATGGAGTTTTATCCCCTCCTCGAGATTGCACGTTCTTCGTACACGATTTGCGGTTGCAAGTTCTTTCATACCGCCGTCGATTTGAAGTCTGCAACGCTCGCGGACACGGTTCTGTATCTTTTTTCTCATTTTTCGATACGTTCTCTATACGCGTTCGACATTCTGTTCGTGGCTAGTGAAAATTAGGGAATCGTTATTTCCACAAAACATAAGATACGGGCTCAACTTGGTATTAGGCTCTTCAATTACGTCCTGCAGCTTTCAAAGTGCGAGACTATAAGCCCAGGGGGATATTTCGGGGATAGTCCTTCTTGGTCCTGCTGGTCTGGTACAGGATATTTCATCGTGATGCTGGGCCGATGGCGTGACACTCAAAGACGCCGCACTGGCTCAAAATTATTCCTGACGGTCATGATTATGCCCGAGTTTGGAGCAATCTTCTACTCAATATTGTCAGTTGGTTGGTGGTGAGCCTGCGTTCAGGCGAAGGGTTTATACGAAGTTTAGTTTGACTGCAGCAACGAACCCCGTCTCGTACCAAGCATAATATTATTCAATTTCCAGCAATTTCTGTTATTCGGGATTATTATCAGGCCTCGAATTTCGTTGAGGGTGAGGAGCACGGAACTTTGGGTGTAATTCGATACCCCCGTTTCTCCTCTTTCGAGATCAGAAGAGAAGCATACCCTGAAACCTTTTCGAAATGGGTTCAGCCATTGACACGTACGTCGGAGAGAAAAGAAAAATATATATATATATATAAATGATCGTAAAAATGTACAGCTTCGTTTGAACGAACCTTCGAATCGTACCAGACGTTGAATATTAAGGTGTGCTTCGCACTTCGTCACGACTATACAATAAAATAGGTCTAGATGCGTGCTTCCTTCGTCTCGTGTTAATCGTGACGGTTAATAATGAATTCAAAATAAAATAAAAAAATGAAATAAAAAATACATATCTAAGTTGCGCTTGTCCATTGACGAGGAGAAGGCTCATGCCCGCTCGTTGTATTCAATCGATACAGCTTATAGACGCCACCGCATTCAATTTATCGGCTTTTTAACCGATGATAAAAGAGATCGTTAGGATGTTATATAGAAATCGATTCGGTTGACTAGTTATTATTCTATTTTATTTCGTTTCACTTTATTTAGTCAATGTGCCGCGGTGCCGTGGGCCATGCAGACCGTCACAAAGGTATAGGTCAGTGCCACTATTTAGAAATTCATCGGTGTCAACCTCGATTTCATGCCGAACCGATCATCGAAGAAAACGGTATATTTTCACGGGACACAATCGTGCTCATCATATTAACAAATTTCTGTACACTTTGAATCGGCTGTGAAGTTTATTAAAAATCAAACGTTGTTCATTCAATCCGCCGTGAGTAAATATCTAGAGGAATACTAAGTTCAATCTCCGTTAAAATTTATCGTCGTTCGCAAAGTAACAGCTGATGTAGTTTTTTAAAAATTATGCCAATTTCTTTAGAATGAATTTACAGGCGAAATTTTTCGACAATTACTGAAAGAATAAAGTAAGGTGCTGTTCGAGAGCTTTTTAATGCTAGGGTTCGGAAAGATTCGATTTTGAAAATTTTTAAGTAGTCCCTAGCCTGAAAAGCTTTTGAGATCGACGAAGAAGGAAAAGATCGGAAGCACCCCTAAGGAAATGGTCACCCTCATATCAATAAACAAGATCACAGTCATGGTACACGTGCCTTGAAGTTTTGTTTCATAATATGATTTTCCCGAATTTTTGAGATAATGTTATTTCTTCTCTTCAATGATTCTGGTACTCGTTTAAAAATGAGTCTACTTGAATTTCCTCATAGTAAAGTAAACCAATATATGTCAAGGCTCGATACCGCACGTATAGACGTGACTATATTGAATGTAACATCAGGGCCACTCCCACACCTGTCGTCAAGGGCAGTAGAGCGAAGAATTCAATTAACGCCACTGATTGAGAAGGCGAAGGAGGTGTAGTATAGCCGAATCAATTTTTTGGGGAAAATGTTGATGAAATTATTCACCATGTAGACATGCCATACGTGAGAGGATTAACCAATCTTCAAATCTAATCAAATCCATGAAAACCCATAAGATATCATTATAAATTTCGAAATTTAAATCATATGAATTCTTTACGAATTTAGTCTGCCCGAGACCTTATCAGTTACATATGATAAGGGATGATTGCATTCTTTTCGAAATGCTCGATTCGGTTCAGAATTATATTTCGAATCTATACAGATTTATACAGGAACGCTGACATAAGATGCATTCATCAATTGCTCACGGAAATTTAGCGAAGTAATCATTGCAAGTACAGGTCTCTGACTGACAATAAGTAGAAAGAATCAAGATACAATCCGACGAGCATTTGATTTTCGACGTCAGTCATACGGCGTTTAAGAACAACAATTCCACAGCCAGGAATGTCACGGGTGATTAACACTAATTTGCATAAATTTATTAGCAGAAAGTACGATATTACAAGATACTTTATACCCAGACTATGTGCTGTATAAAACACAAAGTGGCATTAATTTGAAAATCTTCATCATCCAGCTAACGTGTCGTATGCGCGTGCAGGCTACTCGTTGCTGGATAGATTCGATGATACATTGATTCGATAAGATCAGAAAGGAGTGGCGGAAGCGGTCAGGATCGCGTTACATATCGTCCCAGTGCTAGCTGCCCACCTTCTCGCTTGTCCTACGCCGTCCACACGAGAAGCTTCACTGGGACTGACTTATTATCTACGTTCCACGATACTTTCTTCTAACACGGATTCGAGTCTCTTTATTAGGTCTCTGAGGTCCGAACAATTTCGGACAGTTTCAACTACAATTCCCACAAAAGAATTGTCGGAGACATATATTGCATTGCGTCATTCTACGATGTCGGCGAACCGTTGCGAAACTGAAACCCGGAGGCCACCTTGACCTCTCAGGGCAGCGCAGCACTGTTATTATATACTACTGTGATTACTATCCAGAAAAAAAACTGTAGCAAGTTCATAAGAGTACCAAGGAAACGAGTAAGCAATCTTACTGCCACGTCAAACTTCCTTAGCAAGAAATTTTCCCTTGTTCTACATCCACCGCATATCTCTGAACGGTAGGGTGGATAGTCCTTGTCACAACGTGGCGTGCAGAACTAATTTCAATCAGAAAATCTATTTCAAAACTGCGGATCGTATGGAAATACTTTTTTTTTTACATTTTCTTCTTTGATGGGAGGAATTGACTCGATTTTTCTATTCACGACCTAAGCTCGTGGTTATGGAGATTGAGGAACTCGGGAAGAATCATGAAAGGTTCATTTCTGTACCGTTATGATGATGGTCTGTGAACGATTAAAATGGAAGAAGATTAATAGCAAAACAATTTTGGAGTACCAGCCGGATTATAAAGAGAATTCTTAAGGCTTGCCACATGATGGGTGGATCCCGTTGTCTACTGGCATGTCGACCCTAACGGCCAACTGATTTCGGGTCGACCGAGTCCCAAATTGAATTAGATCACAGTGTTTGACGAGCCCCAGCCTAAACCCTGTTAACCTACTGTTCAGAGCTGTAACCCTTCATTTAAAAACACTTTACCCAACCCATGGAACTCCTCGATTCTTTATTTGTTCGGGAAACGACAAAATAACGGACTTCCGGGCTACGCGATGGATCCGCCTTTTCTCATCCGAATCTGTCTTGACTTTCTCCTTTCCCTGTTTCTGACCGACAACTCGAACCTTTCTGAAAAATCGAACAAATCACCCCGAGCTTCCTTACGCACACCATACTCAGGTGATCGGATATACATACTTAAATGTATTTCGAAGAGTGGGGTAAGTGTGGCATCCTGATATATCGAAGTTATGAGCACCATGAAATTGTGGAGGTGTTACCTTCTAATGATTAGGATGGTCTTAAAAAAATCCTGAAATTGTAACGTGAGTGAGGATCCGCGACTTTCGAACATTCTTTGATCTGGTACTACCGTGACCCATTTTTTTTTTTTCTCTTTTTATTCAGACTAATTATAAACGAGACAGAGAGCATGATATTAATGATTTCTAGACTTTCCCCAGTTTCCGTGAATTCTGTTCGCCCCTTTAACATTAACCGATAATATGGCTACATACTATATCGAGAGCAGAGTAGAGTAGGTAATTATAAGCTGACTTTCCGGTGCCAATTTGTGGTCAGACTCGGACTTAAACTCAGACTTCGATTATGACTGGCTGCAAGACTAATTGGCGTGTATTCATTGCTTCGAAAGTCAATTAAATTTCTTTCAATATGGATGATACTCGGGCTTAACCGGCGAGAAACCGATCGCGGGTTACGTACCCAGGGTGCAGAGACCGCGGACCGCAATCATCAGAAATCTGGTCGAGGAAAAAAACGAAATATATGTTGAATAGCTTTGCACGTCGATATACGATACATACCTGTCTGAATCGTAAGAGTAAAATTCTGCGCAGGTGAGATTTTCAAACCTTCACACGCGAGCTCAAATTTCAATAGAATAAGTACGCATGGAGTTTGTCGTTCGCCTTTAGGCCATACGCCGAGAGACAAGGGGTAGTGGCTAGTGGCTGGTAACCCCCTCAGGCATAAAGATTGATTTAGATCGAACCAGCCCTCTAATTATCCGACTATGCCGGTGCACGCGACCCCTCGTCAAATCCTGAGCATCACCTTCGCGCTGCATGAAAACTGTGAACCTTATTCGAGTGATCAGTGTCAGGGTAATTGTTCTAGGGACAGAAGTGGCCGACGCCGTGTCGGAATAAAAACGGTACTTAAACTCCTAAACGGAGATCAGGCGATAGGACCAGTGAAATTGATTACGAAATTGTTTTTAGCACGTTCTTCTCAAGTATCTGGGAGAATCGAAGGGAAATTAAAGGAAACAAGGCAAGACCCTTACTTCGATGGTTCAAAAATATCGAAAAAGCTTAAAATCTGGGAAAATCGAGTTTGGGAATAGTTTCGTCACTGCTTCTATCCGTATAGGGTATATGATGTGGCTCAGGAAATCCGGTACGTTTCGTATACACTCGATCCTGTGGAGCAAAGGCGCACTTCCAGACATACTAGTGTACAGTACACAGCCAGAAGTACCACGGGGTCATTCCCAGGATGCCTTAGGGTCATCGCGTGTCTCTACGACCAGGCCATTGTCAACCAGATGCGGGTAGAGAAGCTAGACTCAAGCTATCGCCGCTAAAGCATGTGCGGACCGCGGACAAGGCCTTGCCATCCGCAGATACATCAGCTGAGGACGTCAAGAGTAGACATCAGAAGCTTTGAAGGCACACATGGCTAAATACAGGATCGATTTTGAATGGGAATCCTTATCGATATCACGGATTCTATGAATCTCACGCTCCTCTTTTATCCCACGGGTGTTACTCGGTCCATTACTCACAAGAATTGCCACATACATTGTGGTGGAAATTGGCAAATGTGGTTAGATTTGAATTATTTTGAGATCTGACGAAAGAACCGCGAGGATAAAATGCCTCGAGGATTCCCACAAGAAGACTTACGTCTTCTACATGATAAGGATGACGTGGTTAACAGCCCGGGGTACCGTGGGGGTTGCGGAGCGCGTAACATGTGTGCAATGCAAAGGGCGTGTACCCGTTTCGTGGATGTGGTCCGACTGTCCGTAGTTTCGTTGTGGCCGGGAGCTGGGGGGTAATTACTACATCCTCCAATGCCACCCCAATTGACCAAACGCCATCGCCACGGCTTTGCCGACGAAAGGGCCAAGCGGCTTCCGTCACGCGAGGTACTCTTGCAGCGAGGTGCTATTACCCTGACGCGCATGTTTCGTTTTGCGATTGCATACATCGTCTTCACTTTTACGACTAATTTTCCAGAAACTCACACAGCTTTCATTAATCAGTTTAATAAAATGACGAGTCGGCCAAAGTTTTTTGGATGGAACAAATTTCATATGATTCAGAGAAAATTCTGATTACATTTTACAGCCACTTGGACTATTTTATTTCGCCTTTTTTCTACGAGAAACGTGGGCGCATCATCTTTGCGGCATTAGATACGATCATTATCCATAATTTCTCGAGGAACAACGAAACGAAAAATTTTATGCAGGAGACCAGCACTGCCAAGGCGTAATCGATCGTCCTTCTGGAGGCACGTTGAACCTATTTATATTGCAATGGTTCCGGCCGAGATTAACCGCGCGAAGATGGAAATGAAGATGAAGTAATAAATCTTCATTAAGGTATGAAAAAAGGCACAATGTGACGACAGACACCATCCCCTACCAAGGCCTACGCCTGCTATTAAAAAGTACAGAGATTCAAGCTGGTCATGTTTGTGCAAGCCCTGCAAAAGCTCTCGGAATCTCGCTACGAAAATTCGAACCTCTTGCAACTGATGTATGATGTGGATTGCGAATCGAATATTCGCGGCTTCGTTGTCAAAGGTTCTAAAAACAATTAACAACAATATATGGTCATAATAAGTAACGTCAAACGAACGTTGGTCGAGTCACGGTTGCACGCAACTCTAAAATTGGTGGCATCCAATTTTCCAGCTCTTAATCCGGGGAACTGCGAAGCAAAATTGGCGGTCAGTTAGCCGAGTAAGTGCCTCGAGGCTCTGAGGGCCCGACACAGTAGGGTTTCCACTATTTGACCATACCAGGCCAATTTCCACATTAATTCATTCCTTTTCAGTGACCAAATCTTGAATTGCCCCGGGCATACGAATTCGTTAGGCTATCCATCATACGAGTTACATCCAAGTACAGTCTTGGTCAATCTGAGATATCACAAACCATAACGATCATCGACTCACCGCACGCTTGTACATCTACATTGATCATTGAAAGGTGGATTCAGGATACATTTTGACAGCTACCTGTTTCAATAAAAATCTCTCGTGAACTCAATTTTCTTGATATTGATTCGAGGCCACACTCGCTGCAATCTACACCTGAACAAGCATCAGCCTCGATTCTCGAGTGCATGTACAACAAAAGGTGGCCATGCCTTGGACGGAAAGTTGGAAGACCTCTCCGATCGACGGCATATGTGGCTTGCGTGCGTGCCAGGGCCAACAGGTGCCAGGCAAGTCCTGGAGCGCAGGATGGTGAAGGCGGTCATTAAAGTTTGGTATTATGGTGATATTATGATTTTTGCAATTAGACCGAATCCCACCGCGTATACATAATTATTTCTACCATCGCCACGTGCGTCGGATATATAGTCTCGTTCACTTTCTAAGGCAATTTATTGACCATGATTCTGATCTGGGTGCCATACAGTGGTGCAATGTCTCGTTCTAAATTACGACTGTCGGAGAGCCGCGGTATAAACTACCGTAAAAGAGTTGCAGCAAAGCCCAGAATCCCGGTGGCGAAGGGCGCCAGTTTTGTTGGGTATTAGGCAAACAATGAGTGATTAAGGCACGGCGGGGGTCGACTCTTTGGAGATGGTGTGCGGGAAAGCCAATCCCCCTGGTAGTCCCCTTGAGCTGGTTTGCTTGTTGGGTGGTTGGCACAACCCTCGCCTTCAACCTCAGCGAGCTCCACAAATTATACAAGTTCGTCCTGTGGACCGAACGTCGCCAAACCTCGTTCGTCTTTCATCTCTGGAGAAGATTTGGGAGAAATCTGCATCGGCGTCCGTGGTTTTGGGACGAAGATCAAAAAGTTTTTCATACGAATTGAGGAATTGAATCATTTGATGCGACCGCGACCCATCAATGCCGAGAGAATAGGAAATAGGCTCATTTAGGAATTACTTTATTTAGCACGGAACTGATTGGCATTATTTTTTTCGGAAGATTTTGTTCATAATCGGTTCAAGATCGTTCAAGGATCTCTTTTCACTTCGGAAATGTTACCCGCGGATCACACACTGACCGATTATATACGATTGCAGATTTTATACTACCTGCCGCAGTCTTTGAGATTGCCGTAAAAAGTGTTATTATATACCGAGGGAAAGGATTCCTTGAAGTACATGAATTCCATGGGACTGAACAGAAGCCAGCAATCAAAGAGTACGTATCATTGATTCAAAAATCTGTTCTCTCTAGTCTTCGACGTTCTAAACTATCTAGAAGAAATTAGACGTTCCCAAAAGCCACAAAAAACCAACTTCCGTGGGACTCCAGAAATATAATAGATACGTTTAACAGTCCACCACATGACCGCACCATTTAGAATAGAAAAATTTGACGTCGATTCTGAATCATTGACTCCAAGACCAATTGAGAATCATAGTTCAAGTTACTCTAGCTAAATCTTGTCAACCAATCCACCGTCGTGACCCTGCCTTTCCAGAACGTAGAATTTGAACGTCGAATTTGGAATCAATGATCAAAAAAACCCGCGAAAAAATCTTTTCCGTGATATTGGATAAGTTTTTTCTACTTCTCGCCAGCGTTTTTCCATTCTGATTTGCTGTACAGGGGCATAGGGTACCGATCAATGTTTGGAACAGTGAGCAAAAGAGATTGGGTAAAAAATGGTGGATGATTTCGGCAACACCCCATTGCGGTACGCCACTGAAGGCGTTCGATTAAACTACGACTTTAAGCTGCAGGAGAGAGAGAGAAGAGGGAGAGAGTACCGGCGGCAAAGAGAGATTAGCGTGAATAATGAAGACATGACCCCGCGAAAGCCTAAGCGAACCCCCTTAAGACTATATACTCCTCGAAGAAGGAGTGAAGGTGGCGGCTGCTTGGTTGTCGGGAAAGCTGGGAGGCAGGAACGGGAGGAAAATGAAGGAAGGAGCTGGCGGGCAGCGGACTGGAAAGGGGGTAGTTAATTACTCCTTCCCAGGCCGGCGTAACGACTTCCCCTCATTTGTCGAGAGGCACAAACAGCCACCCCCGCAAAATCCCTTGCTAAGACGGTAAGACCTTGCCTAAGAACACCTAGAACCCTATACTCGAGCCAGTGCAGAGGGAGAGATCATTTTCCTACGACGAAGAAGCTCCTCCAATACTATAATACGACATTTTCCGCAGCTCCGTCTTCGAGGCATTAAACCCCATCGCAATCACGATATTACTGCTTCTCTATTTGCTTGCAGCTATCGATACGCATTGTTTTGCAGCACTAAATAGCAAATGTATTCAGAAAGACAGAAGATATTGAAGGCTGACATTACTGACACAATTGAATTACTCGATCTCTGTACTTACATCCAACGCTCGCAAATCAACAATGTTTCTTGTCAATTTGAAAGCTTACAACTATATTCAAGCGTTAGAATCGAATCTTGAGCTTTTCCATACAGTTTCTCTAATCGCTTGATTACAGTCGTACCGTGACTTCGACGGATGGCGTGAAACGAAAAAAAGGCTTTAGCGTCGCATAATCTTTGCATTTTTAGAGCATGAAGTGAGATCTGGATATCCCGAAAATAGAGAAAATTTGGAAATTATTGTCCGCGGACTGTAGCGCTGACTGTAAGTCTGAAAAATGGGAAGTGCAACGCATTTGTGGTCGTCTTCGGACATCCATTCGACTTGGGAAACACCCCAAAGGAGTCAAGGCGTCCGACAGACTGCTTACGAAATCAACCAACTGGCGACCGGAAATGGCATCTCCGGGGATCGACTCTGACAGCGTTTTTCGTCGGTGCCCTGACTTGCGCACGCCATCGAAAGCAGTTCGAGCATACATTCATCTATGTATGTGTATATTCATTCCTATAATTTAAAAACTAAAAACTGAAGAGCATATATCGTTCCTATGCGTGGTACTGCGTGATCGTTTCTATGCATATTCCACAGTTCTTGCCTGTCGTATAGATTTGCATTGATTCGTCGACCTAGTACCGATCCTTCTGATCTGTGATATACGGCCGTGATCATTTAAGATTCTGCATACTGCAGGATTTCTTTTCTCGCTTTTTTTCTCTTTAATTAAAACCAGAGAACTTTCGAATCCGGCATTATATTGGCTCGCCCGAAAGACCGTCGTCAGCATTGGTTTGATTAGTCGAATCTCGAGGGGCGACCCTTTTCCCAACGCACCTCTGTTATACGTGACATTTCCGCCTCCGCAATAGAGATTGAAAAAGAGCTGATCCACAATTTGCTCTTGAACCATTCCAGGCATGCAAAGTTTTCCCCTATGACCCCGAAAATGTACTTTGAATGCTCATTGCGATTAACAGACTTGATATACACTGAGATCTTTTACGTTTCCTCGACAACAGAGACGGGATCTGAATTAAGGATTTCATAGATCCCGTTATACATCTTCCGTTCAGCTCAGACGCGAGAAAGTTTTATTGAACGTGATTAAATCTAGATTCTAGTTTCTATATACAGCCTATAACTTTCCGTAGCCGGAAATAGAGCGCAAGACTTTGTCGCGTACCGATCTATGAGGAATCGCGAGCGTTTCTAAATCTCGTTATACAGACAACCGCTAAGTGCAGTGCCGTAAACTTGGCTTAAGCTCGCAGTTAACACTTGATTAGAGAAAACAAAGGATCCGCCGACAAACAGAGCACGATGATGCGACAGAAATTTTAATTATTGTAGCCCCCGGGAGGCAGCACCCCGCTGATTGCCCCCAAACTCATCCTCGCTGAGGTATAAACTAAACTCACTACTGCTGTTCTTGTGATCTCGCGGATCCATCACCCCGCCTGCATCTCGTAGGGTATACAAACCATAACGCTGTGCAGCTCAAAATATAATAGGAAAAAAGTAAAAAGTGAAACATTATTTGGTTTTTTTTTTTGTGATATTGTTTCAACTGGGACGGTGACTATGGGGCCGTTGTGGTTGACCGTTACGCTTTATCTTGTCCGTCTAATTTGCGGGTATGAGGAAGATCATAGAAGCTCATAAGGAATGGGTGGAACTGTTTAAGAGTTGTTCAGTTGAGGTAAGTTGTGGCTCCCCGTTGGGCTCGCCAAACTATGATGAATTAGCTTTGAGTTATCGACGCCTTGCCGACAGTCAGAACTCCAGAGGCGCGAGGAACCCCACTGCGATAATCTCTCACCAATCTCATTTCTCATTAATCGCGGCGAGCTATCGAGCGGAGGACCCAACAGACCCAATGTTTTGGGCGTGAGCTGTCTAGTAACAAATAACTTAAACAAGATGCGCCTTATGATCGTATATGAAATCATTTTCGGATTTAATAACACATACTAGATCGAACTGGATGCGAAAAAGCTAGGAGGCTATTATTATAAATTGGCCTTAAAATTTTCGTCACTAATAACCAGACCAGACATAGTCCAAAGTCTGTTCTATGTATGACTACTACTATAATTTCCTTTTTCATCGGAGGAATTGCTGAAAAATGATTAATACTGATTCTCAGGTATGATGAACAATTTTTAATACCATGATACCAAATTGCCAAAAATATTCGTCAAAATGATTCCGCATATGATACAATATATTTCAATTCCGGGCACTGAGAAATTAACGTGGAGATCGAAATTGTATACCTGTACGAGGAATAGAAGTGACAGGAGATTGAAATAAATAGACATTTCGATAATGCAGCAGTAGACTTCATTGTTCTTCGTATTTTCGCGACCGGTCTCCCCATTCTGGTAATCAATAAATAGGCAGTAATGCTTTAAATTTTCTTTTTTAATAACCGTGAATAAAAAAAATTCGAACAATTTATCAATCGGTACGCCTCAGTATATGCAATCTAGAAGCCAGGACAGGGCGCTCAGTTGCCGTAGTATTGCAACATAGTCCACGAGGTGGTGCCTCCGCTCTCTTGGTGTCGAAGTAACGAACGACTTTTGCCGCAAACAGTGGGGCGGCACACGTGTGAATTCTCCAAATAGTTATATCCATTAGTAAGAAGTAATCGGTAGCGAACAGAACTCTCCGCGCCCAAGGGAACTAATCTAGAAGTTCTTTAATAACTAACTTATGGGGAAAAGATTGTAGGGAAGAAATTGTAGCTCATTGGAAGTAAGTAGTATGAAGTCTAAATATCATAATGCGTATGATGTTTTGATACCTACGATAAAAAAGGTTCCGAAGAATACTAAGTACAATATATTTCAATCGATACTTGTCAATCAAATTGTTAGTTTTTTAAAATTCTCATTCGTCTCTATACATGTCGTACGATTAAAATAAAAAGGAAAGGAGAGACGATAAACTAACGTATACGTAAAGAAAGGAAAATAATAAATCATCGTCATGTTTCTAAAAAACGTTTTAAATCGATAAAATATTCTGTTACATAGAATTATAATATGGCAAAGAATAGTATAAATGCCATATTAATAATAACATGACTAAGCTACAGTAACACGTGACCTCCTCCCAGACCTTGTAATATAATTCGTTACGCATACATCCATATTCCATATAACTGTGTGGTTCGTATGAGGGGAAAATAAAATGTGAAAATACGTCTGAATTCTCAGGCATTCATTAGAACAAAATACTATGCAATATAAATTTACAATCAAAATTATCTGAAAATCTATTCTTCTTTCTTTAGTCACGGCTCGGAAATTCCGACAATTAATTACATGCACAACTCTCGTGGAAATACTTTTCAGTTAAATGGTTGAAGCATTTCGTTACAAAAAAAAAAAACATTTTATCGTAACTCAGAGCTTTTTAAATGCCAGCAAAACTGTTCAAACAATAAACAATATCACATGTACTTAATATCAATTCCTAAGTGTTTTATCGCATGATCTAAGTTATAAATATCAATAGATTTATGAATACCAAAAAAAAGGAATTCTTTCAATTCGATCAATGTTCTTTATGCTGAGAAGAGAATTCAGGTAGGCTATCGCCGTTCGTTTGTCGTATTAATAACTCACCTGGGGTAGTCAGCCTAATTTATATCTCGCGGTACCGTAAACTATCAATAAAATAAACTCTGCAGGTTAAAGTTATCATCAGTGTTTACAAACAAAGACTTAAAACTTTACTTGAAATCTTCTGTTCAATTAATTTAACACTGATTTTCATAACAGACATACATACTGAGGTAAATGTAATCAAAACAACAGAGTATTAGAAGATTAAGAGAAAAGGCCTTTCGAGATCCAAGGAAAATGCTCTTCCCCAAAATGTGAGATCACTAGAATACTTCATGAAATTTGTGACTGATAGTCTGGCTGATACCTTCTAGCAAAAAGAACGAAGAAATAGAAAAGAAGAAGAGAGAAAACTAATAACGGATATTTTGGTAAGTAAAAAAAAGATTTCGAGACAAGTTTAACATTTTTCGTATGAATTTTTCTATTTACGTCCTACGTCGAGTTTTTCTTGTTGTTTACTAGCATCGATAAATCATTGAATACATGTGATATCCCGTACTGTAAGTGTAAACCATAATAGTAGCTTGGTCGTAAAAATGTTGGTGGGGGCGATTTTTCAAAGTCTATGTACACTTGTTTATTCTATTACTGAGGGAGATTTAAAAGAACATTCTGACCAGCAGGGAGGTAGGAAACTTGACGTGAGCGTGATAGCTGATAAGCAATATCTTCTGCAGCTTCAATTCGCCTAAGCTCAACTAAACCGTCGCCAGCATCGCCGAACGACTTTGCAAGCAACAGGGCAGCTTGCGCATCACCTTCGGCAGTTATAATTGCTGCTTTCTTCTGCTGTTCAGCTTTTTCTACAAGGAAACGTGCCTTCTCTGCGTCCTGCTGTGCCACTTGCTTCAACTCAACAGCTTGTGTGAATTCTTTGCCGAAAGTCAAGTGAGTCTGAAAATTATTTTTTAAAAACGTGAGAAATGGAGGCAATATTTATATACCATTTGTTTCATTGTTCAAATTTGTCATTCTCTTTGAAATATGATATTGATGAATACAACAGTATCAGAATTCAATGCATTTTTTGTACTTTTATAGTATTTCAAAAAACGCAAGATACTTACAATGGAAATATCGTCTAGAATAACGCCGAATTGATTAGCACGTTCGGTCAAATCTTCGCTAACTTTTTGAGAGACTACTTCACGTTGAGTGATTAATTCTCCTGCATCAAACTGTGCTACAACGGCTTTCAATACTTCAGTAGTAATGGATGGCAGTACTCGTTCATCATAGTCGACCCCAAGAATGGTATAAATTTTAGGAAGAGATTCGGGTATCGGCCTGAACAATATACGCAGTGTAATATTCACGTTTTGCAAATCTTTACTTCCGGTAATTACGGGCACATTCCTTGGCCGCGACCTTATATCGAACATTATTGGCCTCTGGATCCATGGGATAAAGAAATGCGTCCCTTCACCCACAACTGTGTTCTTTATTCCCGCAAATCTGTCGAATATCACGGCTCTGTGACCTCCGTCAACTGAAATTTATCAAAAACGATTTTATTCAAGCTGCTTATTGATTGTCCAAGTTTGTAACATATTTTCATTATACACAGTCCATATCATTATGAGATTTCTAAACATATACAAACCATTATAAAGTGCAGAATTAACGACTCCGCCAACCAGAGCTACCCCAAGACCGACCTGACCAATTCTATTGAAGAAATTTGCTGCCATTTTTTTACCGTGGATCTACGATGTGAAAGGTAACAATTGTATTTCCAACGTAATAATGAGAGTTAATGGTTGATAAAGTTATTGAATAATTGCGTAGAGGGCTGTGCAATGGAAACTGATGTAATACTCAGTTCGAATTTGTGTATTATATCTAACCTAAAAAATCTTAATTCCGTAAGCTAACGCGAGATTTATAAATGCCGTTAGTATAACCGAGAGCGAAGGTTGATAGAAGAATAGAAAGTAGTGAGAGATGACGGGAGATTATGAGAGCCTGTAAATACTCCTAAATTGTGTGTATTAAGTAGATAAAAATGATGACCGGAATCGTTACCGGGTTTAAGTAGTTTTTTTCCAAGGAATTATAGAATGCTTCTATGGTCGGGTTAAGTAATCTTGTAATAAATAATTCGCAGAAATCTTTTTCGAAAAATGATTTTGATAACGGGAATTAAAACTTACGTAATTGAGACCGTTTTTCTAGTCGCTTTATCAGTTTTCTCCTCGTGCAGCGGTGTAAAGTCGATAAAAGAAAATGGATTCCGGTCTCTGCACTACGCTACGAGCCGGCACAGGCGTAGGACACATGTGTGAAGACTTCGAAACATTGCGCAAGCGCTGAGAAGTGCAACTTGGGTTGCAGAATTTAGGCGCGAGATCGAAATCGCTGAGAATTTTAAACAGTGAAGATCATGAATGAGTGACCGTCTTTGTTATCAACTCAAGATGCGAATTAGCGTGCAATTATTGGAAATGGATGTATAGAAGCTACTATTTACTTATAGCAGCATTTACCTATAGATACAGCGACAAAATACGGCGAGAAGAGAAACGCTATATCTACATCGTAGATTAAAGAATATTGTTTTACATTGATTTTTCTTTTCCCATTTCCCTCAAGTTTCAGTTCTCTCTTTGCGCTTAACTAATAAAATCTCATAAGCGTGAGAAATTATAGCGTCGAAGGTAATATATAAAATAAGTCACCTGTGTGTTGTAAAGTAAAATCGATAAAATCCTTAACAAAAATCGATAGTTTCTGTTGTATTGCAGTTATTGCGGAAAAAAATAGTCAAAAATTAAACGCCCCCGGGTGGGCTCGAACCACCAACCTTTCGGTTAACAGCCGAACGCGCTAGCCAATTGCGCCACGGAGGCTGTTGTTAAAACGGACATTTATTTATCCATATCTAATTTATTTCTATTGCTCCTTGTCAATGATGATAACTGAACTATGTAAAACGATTAGATAAGCTGAAAATAAAATGAGAAGCAATCATATGCGTCAGTTTTTCCGATATAAGAATAACTATAGCATCACTCCTAAGAGATAAGGAAATGTGATAAATCTGCAACTTGAACTATATAGCATAACATTGAAAATTACGCTAAGTGCGTTTATCACGTGTCACGTACTCTTATGTGGAGAAGAACTCTCCCTATATGTGCTCAATAACTATTAAAATCATCCATTTCTCTTTTACAATTATCCCATGTATAAGGTATACGATGAAATTGAAAGCTCTTTCATAATTTCATGACGTCTATCGTAGAAGAACATACGCGGACTGCAGAGATTCCTGATGGATACATCTAGCGGACATTACCGACTTGTTATAAATTGAACAATTTATAAGCTGTAGAATCCGTTCTTTAGAGATAAGATAATCCGATAGGTTATTATAAAATCAGTTATTATGATTATGCGTGAAAAAAAAAGTCAACTGTAATCTTTAATTTATCTACGAGAAGAACTACCATAGTTTTTTCCTAAAAAACGAACCTCCTGGGGCTCGAGTATTTCGTTAAATTTTTTATAATATTATCTGATATCGACTTTCGTCAAAAATCACTCAGCTGTCGGCAGGTGCCGTCAATATTACGCGTATATCTTCAATGATCAGATGCCGCACGGCTGACTAACTTTATTCACGTATAGATCGTATGTTAGATTAGAGTAAAAACAGAGCTATTGATAACACGTTGGCTCAGCGGTGATAAAAAGTGGACGAGGTAGAAGCACTACCTTGGTTATTCGTCCAGAGGTGGTCGCGATTGACATTTGGTGAACAATAACAAATTTCATATTTTGATCAAGTGTTTGGTGAAAAAAATGGACTAATACAACTTTAAAATGGGCTCATTGTTACGAAGTAACAGTCACAATGTTCCCTACCATTTGGTAAGCCTTCGAACCGGTATACAACACTATACGACCCCGAATTTTTTCCTAACTATTTACGGGCGTGATTAAAAGCCCGTCGAAGCAAATGGAAAAAAAATTAATCTATGCAATTGAATTTATAATATTTACCACAAATTTTTTTAACAAAGTTATCCGATTAAGCAGAATTATATGTTGAAGTTTTTTTCCTACGTAAATCCTCTTTAGTTCAGACGTTGTGTATCATTTTTTCATAATAGTTTACTTTACAAACTTTTCGTATTGTTTTTTTTTTTTTTTGCATTGAATAGGGCGACCATGTGTGGTTTTGGACGGATAAGAAGGGGGTGGAATTTGAGATTCCATGGGGAGGCAAGATTATCGCAGTCAATGATCAGAACGTGGTGGTACAACACGATGCGGGAACTGTGAGTTTTCAATAATTTATCTGTTAAATTATTAACCAATTAAGAATAAATGGTGTAACCGCGTTTCAGTTCATTTCTATAAAATACCACATTAGATATGTTTATTTATCGCGTCTGGTGATAATGACTAATAGATAAACTCTGAGTGATTATTATACAGCGTTCAAGGAACCTTTTACACTCCTGAGTTGACGCAGCAATATACTCATGGCTCTATACTCAATGTAGTCGATTGTTACACGATAATCTAGATTGCAAAATAATATACACGTTGAATAACGTTCGTATTTTTCGTCAGCGAAAGACCCAGAGAATTAGCAAAGTTTCGATCAAATATATATGATTATCTAATCTTAATTTGAATCACCAGATACAAGTTGACCAAACTGTAACTTATGTAGACCCGGGTCCTCGATACAAATTCAAACCTAATTATCAGCTTAGAGCAGCTGTTATAGGTATTGGCAAAACTCGACTACTCCTAGCTCATTGAATTATTCCACCTAATGGATGAATTCCTGATGATCTAATCTAACTTACTTTCTTCAAATGATTTTTTGAATTCTCGACAACGTTGATAAGATATATTTCATGAAACAATGCAATCTATAGGTGGGGGCAAAAATGAAAGCTGAAACTCGGTCACATTCATCAAAGGATCGAAGTTATATCTTTATATGTATGTACATACTTTGTATTCCCATTGATCTGTCTTCAATGAATGATATTTGTCCGTATAGGTTCCCATGAAAATAACTTTAGATCAGATTGTTAAACCAATGCACACGTCGTCCGTAGTCGGAGTGGACGACATGATCAATTTGGGAGATCTGCAGGAGTATGCCATCCTAAGGAATTTACACGCACGTTACAATAAAAACCTAATTTACGTAAGTCAAAACTTCAGCAACGTTTTTATACCAATATTGTCATTTCTGCATAAGATCAACTTTTTCACTTGAACGCAACGAAAGAATCACGCAGATTTATAGATAGCTGCCAAAGCAGGTACTTGACGATGGTTTCGATCATTCCAATATCAAATTCAACTTTCGTACGAAGCATTTTTCAACGAGCCTTCATACAAATCCTGTCATAATAATCATGAAAGTTGCGAATAGACAAAATGAATTTGAGCTACGAAATCCATATTAAAAATTACACCTTTGCACATCCAGACGTATACTGGTACGATGTTGGTAGCTGTGAACCCCTATCAAGTTTTGAACATCTATACAAATGAACAAATTGAGTTATACAGAGGTGAAAAATTGGGGGACAAACCTCCCCACATTTTTGCCATTGGGGACAACTCTTTCACACAGATGAAGGAGTCGGGAGATGATCAGTGCATCGTCATCAGGTACGGTTATACTCTGTACTCAAATAATACCAGCTATCAATCACAACATAGAATCTAATAACAATCATTTACTCTAAAAGTGGGGAAAGTGGAGCTGGGAAAACAGAAAGTACGAAATTGATTCTACAATACTTGGCAGCCATCAGCGGGAAACACTCTTGGATAGAGCAGCAAATTCTTCAAGCCAATCCCATTCTCGAGGGTATGGCGGATCAAATTCGTTAACTTATATCGTTTTTTTCGCAATCTTTCGCGTTATCGAAACTGAGCGATAAATTCAACTGAATGATTTTATAATTTCAGCATTTGGAAATGCTAAAACAGTTCGCAACGACAATTCATCCCGATTCGGCAAATATATCGACGTGAATTTCAATAAGAATGGTGTTATCGAGGGCGCTCGTATCGAACAGTATCTGTTGGAAAAGTGTCGAATTGTGTCCCAGGCCAAAGGCGAGCGAAACTATCACATCTTCTATTCGATTTTGGCAGGTCTCAGCAAGGAGGAGAAACAGAAATTAGAGCTTTTCGACAAGGCAAATTATCAGTACCTGGTTGGAGTATGTATAAATTGATCCTCATAGAATACTTGTTCCGCTACCTATCGACAAGTGTACCTAATAAGAAGTGTCTTACTTCTCTAGGGAACGAAAATTACTTGCGATGGAAGAGCCGATTCAGAAGAGTTTTTGGAGGTCCGAGCTGCGATGAAAGTCCTGAATTTTAGCGACGAGGATTTTTGGAACATCATGATACTGCTGGCCGGTATATTGCATATTGGAAACATTACGTACAAGCACGTGGTAGTCGGTGAGTATTATTACCTTCACTGATTCTTCAATTGTAACGTTAAATTTTACAATATTGCTCCAATCCCTCAGCGAATATGGACGCCTCGGAAATTACTGACGCTGATAATTTAAAAAGAGTAGCGAGAATTTTGAGTGTTCCTGAACAAGGAGTGATCGACGCCTTTACAAAGAAAACAATTTTCGCTCAAGGCGAACGAGTGGTAAATAATTTTTGGTACCGATCACGATTAAAAAATTTGTCTCAACTACAAACGTTAATTTTCATCAGGTGAGTAATCTGTCGAAGGATCAAGCCATTGAGATGCGAGATTCTTTCGTCAAAGCCATTTATGGCCGACTGTTCATTATGATCGTCGATAAGATCAATGACACGATTTTCAAGCCGAAAGTATACACGAAAAACTCTATCGGTGTTCTGGATATTTTCGGATTTGAAAATTTCGATAACAACAGTTTCGAACAACTTTGCATCAACTATACGAATGAACATCTCCAACAATTCTTCGTCCAACACATATTCAAAATGGAACAGGAAGAGTATAACAAAGAGGGAATAGCCTGGCAGCATATTGAATTCGTCGACAATCAAGTGGTCCTAGATTTAATTGGAATAAAGCCAGTTAACATCATGGCACTTGTCGACGAAGAAAGTAAATTTCCCAAAGTAAGTGATGCTAAATTAATCGAATGAAATAAGACCATGACTCAAAAAAAAACTGATACTATTTAATGAGGATGATCTCCGATTGATATTAATAGGGAACGGACAAGACAATGTTGGCCAAAGTGCATCAGATGCACGGTAAAAACGCCTATTACGTAAAGCCAAAATCCGACCTCGTGGAGTCATTTGGTATCAAACACTACGCAGGCACGGTTCTCTACCAAGTTAAAGGCTTCCTGGAGAAAAACCGCGACACATTTTCCTCTGACATGATACAGCTCGTTTCTATATCGAAGAATGGATTTCTCAAGACTTTGTTCACCGAGGAATTATCGGAGACCGAAAGAGATGGGAAGAAGAGATGGCCAACATTATCCTCAGAGTTTCGAAGTTCGTTAGAGTTGCTGATGAGAACTCTGGGAAGTTGTCATCCGTTCTTTGTGAGATGCATTAAACCAAACGAAGAGAAGAAACCCCTTGTAAGTCATCAACGAGAAATTTAATGAAACAATCTTTCAAGTATTTTCCCGACTATTTCTTCAACTTTATTTTATAGCTATTCGATCGCATTCTCTGCTGTCGACAACTTCGATATTCAGGGATGATGGAGACGGCGAGAATCCGCCGAGCAGGATATCCTATTCGATACAATTTCGTGGAGTTTGTAGATCGCTTCCGGCATCTAGCGCCGGGAATTAAGCCATCGCATAAAACGGATGTACGAGAAGCGGTGAAAAAAATCTGCATGAATACTCTCGCCAAACATGACATGGAATACCAAGTAGGACACACTAAGTTATTCCTCAAGGATCAACAGGATATATTCTTGGAACAGGAGAGAAGCCGAGTATTAGCTCATTACATTCTGATAATACAAAGAAACGTTCGTCGATGGATATGCAGGAGAAGGTGAGTACGATCAAAAATCATATTCAAAAAACGTTAGACCCGATATTTGTGAAAAATTTCATATTCCAAAATGTATACCTTACGTCGTTGAGCTACTATATCGGTATAAAGCCGAAAACATATCAGATGCTTTTAATTTCTCTTCACTCTATAATTTGTCTCAAAGCTGTACATACCTACGCACAAATCTGTGTGCTGATTCAAATTAATAGCTCAATTAATTCGTAACTGCAACGTAGGATATGCAGATCATTTTTATCAACCGCAATCCATTGTTACATTTCTTATCCTACCTCAAAGTCGCTATCAATACCCAGAACATCAATTATAAGATACGTAGATAGCGATAAGTATCGCTTCTATATGTGATCAAAGATTTCCGTTACGTCAGAAAGTCTTAAATAACGAATTCGCGAACTGGTAGCAAGTTGCAACTGAAAACATATTATAAAAAAGTCGAAAATTTCAGCTCTCCGAATATTTATAGCTGTATTCAAAAAATTAAATTCTCATAATCGGTATGCAGGGAGGTATCAATTTTTTTCTGAAATACTGTTACAAATACTGTTGTTCCGAGTACAGTTACCATAGATGTATTATACCTATGGTTCAGAGAAAACCCCATGATTAAATGTAAAGAAATTATTTGCAAGATGTTATTCAGTTTGCATTCCACACAACAATTATTTGGAGAGCGAAATCTATGTATTATGCACTCTCATCACCACAATCGTCATCTTACATTATCACATCACTTCTTCGTAGACTTTTACCTACTCCGTTTTTCTCGCGTTGTACTTGTTTGCTGATTCGAGTCTTATCATGCCCCAGATTCGTGTACCTATTATTGCGAAACTCTAATTTCTCAAGAAACTACGTCGGGACTGTTAAAGACATCAGTAATCAATTAGCAAGCGACCGTGCTCGAATTCTAATCTTTTTAGATCGTTAGACCGAATGCAGTAGAAACTGAATTTGAAAAAACTTATCTCGTTACACTGTTCCTCAGATTGTGATAAAAAATCGATTAATTACTTGCGATAACAACCTGTTTTTGGTTCTACAGATACTTGAGACTCAGAAACGGAGCCATTCTGATCCAAAAAACTTCGCGAGGCCGTGTCGTCAGAGAACGCTACCTCAAAATACGTAATGGTTACCTGCGTTTGCAAGCTCTCATCAAATCACGACAGTTAACACATGACTATAAACAGAAGAAGAAGTACATCAGGCCACTTCAGGTATGATGATGAATTTTGAGATTATTGATTGAATACCATTATTTGCAAATTTATTGCCTGGAAAGTTTCTTGTTCTTATCCCCTAAAATTTCTAATGTTCGACAGCAACTCTACTAGCTCGTCGTGGATGATATTTTAATAGATTTTATGAACTGCTATCCTTTGTCAATGAATATCGCAAATTTTCCATTTGCTATAAAGCAATCGTTAATTTTCTGTTATAGGCGGCGTGCCGTGGTTATCTAGTCAGAAAACTCTGTGAAGAGAAAACTCAGGTATGTATCTTCAGCCTATTTGTATTACAGTTGGATTATTATAGTCGACTAATTAATGCTAAATGGTATGATTCAAAATCCTTTGAACGTAAATGTGAATTTGAAACTAACGATTGGAGACGTTCCAAACTTGAATGCATTGGCGAGCCATTGACTACTCGCGGCAGTATATTCGCGGGCAAACTGATCTTTGGTTATCCTGCTAGCATCGCGTGTGTCGATTCATTTTCAATATTAAAGAAAACTTTTTTCAAAATTCCAATTGTCTATTAATGCGATTATTCTGCACGGATTTTTTTCTTCACCAATCATTCGTATGACCAGGGTCGATCTAGACAACGGATCGCCGGACGGAGAGCAAAGTCATCTGGCATGGGCTGCAAAAACTGCGGCCTTTTTAATTATATTTCAAAGTTTTTTTCTCGCAAGTGTGTGTGGAAATAATGAAGTAAAATCTAATATGTGGTATTATTATAGAATTCAATGATATTTTCTAATGTAATAATCGGGTCTAGAGAAGAGCCTATTCTATCAAAGTGACAGAGCTTCAGAGCTGAGATGAGTCTATTCCTTTTTCCTCAATATACACCAAAAAATAATAAAGAAACCAGACAATCATTCATCGTGCGTGCATTTGCAAGCCTTTGAAAATCGTGTGGATAGAATTATTCTTATACTCACCCTCACCCTGCAGCCCACACAATTATAATTGTTTGAACGACAATTTTGTTACCCACTAAGAAGCTCATCGTCGAGTACAAATGACGGTAGGCAAAGACTGTTGGCTATTTTTTTTTCTTTTTATCGTTAAAATTGATTGAAAAACAGTGGAGAGAAAAACGCGCCTTGGATCTGCTAGCGTTCCGCAAAGAAGAGGAAGCAGAATTGAAATCTGCAGGTAACAAGCAGTACAAGGAAATAGCTGAAGCTAACCACCAGCAACGTTTGATAGAACTTCGAAAGGAAGTAGCAGTCTATGAAAAGAAAGATACCGAATCCGTGAAGGAGGTTGATGCAGCTGGGGAGCACAATATCGACAACATCTTCGAATTCCTGGAAAAAGAACCCAGACATTCCGTTTCTAAGGAGTTGCCCGATGAAATGTTCGCCGTAAGTATCCGACCTGAAAGTTTGATCCTTCGTTGCCCACTGCTTTTTACGAAAAGCTAACGCTGATTTTAATGAATCGAAAAAATGTTAAGGCTCATCGTCAGTTTGGATTTGATTCTGTATTTGAACTGTTCATTAATTCGTACACGCAGGACCTTGTGAAGAAAGAAACAGAAGATATCAAGGAATCTGACGTAATCGAGATCCCCGAAGATGAGGAAGAAGAGGACCTCAGCGCTTACCACTTCCGGAAATTTGCTGCCGCCTACTTTACAGCCAATGTCCTTCCACAATACTCCAAGAGGCCCTTGAAGCACTCGCTTTTAGACCTTCCCTTCCCATCCGACCAACTGGTAAGTTCAATACCAAACCTACTCATGACATGTTCTCAAACCTTGTTCTACTTTGATGAACATCGGACACTTATATGCCTACTTATATTCATGTAATGCCTAAAGGTTTCTTGATTCTTTCAGGCTGCCCAAGCACTATGGATTACTATTCTACGATTCATGGGCGACCTTCCAGAGCCAAGAAATCCCGTGGAAAACCCCGACAACAAGCCAGTGATGAATACAATTTCCGAAACGTTGAGGAAGGGTTGGAGCAAGAGCAAGGAATACCAAGATCTGTACAGAAATGGTGATAGAAAATTGATTCACATGACACTAAAGAAGCAGAACAAGCTCCACGAGGATATCCGAAGAGGTAAGTCTGCTTCATGACCCCTGATGAATATAATATTTGATATATCTATTCTGACTACTTTACTACACGTTTAATTTTTTTCAAAATGTCATCAGGCATCGTCGAAGATGAATACGTGAATCATGCTTACCAGTCTTGGCTGCAACGTAGAAGTACGAACCTTGAAAAGTTGCACTTCATAATCGGCCATGGTATTCTACGTCCGTTACTTAGAGATGAAATTTACTGTCAAATCGTAAAGCAGCTGATCAACAATCCGACAAAAGCGTCTCATGCCAGAGGCTGGATCCTCTTGTCCCTGTGCATCGGATGTTTCGCACCTTCGGATAAATTCATCAATTATCTGAAAGCCTTTATCCACATTGGACCCCCAGGGTACGCTCCTTACTGCAACAAGAGATTGGTCAGAACTTATCGAAACGGGACAAGAACTCAGCCTCCAAGTTGGATCGAGCTTCAAGCCACAAAACTAAAGAAGCCGATTTTGCTAACCGTCACTTTCATGGATGGCAATTCTAAGGTCATCGAGGCAGATTCTGCCAGTACCGCAGAAGAGGTAGTGAATACCGTAGCTAAAAGTATTACCTTGAAGGACACTTTCGGGTTTTCACTTTTCGTCACATTATACGATAAAGTATTATCGCTCGGGGCTGGAAAGTGAGTATGAATATATTTTGTATGAAATATTAAGGTTTTTTCGTAGCCGGTCGACGCATGTTTTCATACTCTTTGTTTCTTATTTCAGAGACCATGTTATGGACGCGATTTCGCAATGCGAACAATACGCCAAAGAACAGGGTCAACCTGAGCGCAGTGCACCTTGGAGGATGTTCTTCAGAAAGGAGATCTTCGCACCTTGGCACGATCCCACTTTGGACAGGGTTGCTACCAATCTCATCTACCATCAAGTTATACGAGGTGTCAAATACGGAGAGTACAGATGTTCGAGCGTAAGTAAATTCACAAATCATTCTACAGTCTCACCTCCCATCTCACAATCGTCAACGAAAATCACTGAAGAATTGATATAGTGCATTCTGTAAACCGGAGACAGAACTAGAACTAGAACTAAAAAATGCGATTTTCATCAAAACTTCAGCTAATTTCTGAATCTAAAAATCAGGGAGTCTCTTGTTAGCGTTCCCGTGTTGATGCACATTTCTTTTATCATTTCTAAAATGTCATTGAATTCAGGGCATTTGTGGAATTTATGACACGATCAGACAATAATCTGGTTCACGTTAAACGATCGTATTGAAATTATATACGATGCAGTTCTCTTAATGACAAACGTTACTGTGAATCATTAATAAACTCAATGACTGTTGAGTAGCGGTTTAAATCAGCAACAATATTACAATATGATGTGATCTACGCATCCATTATTTAAAATTTTGATTGATAGAGATATACGGTTTAATGATAAGTATGACCGGTAAATTTCACGCTTTCAAGATATTGACGACTGCAGGGGGCACGAATGAAATTGCTGGTGCTAAGAAACAGGACTTTTTTAATTCTCATTTTATATTCTGGATTATTATTTGTATTCATTATTTATCCGCTACGTTGTTTATCGTATGTATACCCAATCGATTTATAGGGCAACAGAAATAGCTTCAAATATCGTAGGTATAAAGATATTTACATGCCATACAGGAAGGTGATATCGCGATGCTAGCCGCCCAGCAGCTTTACATCGATCACCAGAAGAATTTCACTATAGAAAACCTGAAGACAGCTCTACCACTTTATATACCAAATCATCTTCTTCAAGGAGAGCACGTATTGCCGAAATGGGAACAATTGATCATCAATGCTTTCAATAAGGTGACTAAATGAAAAAACTATCGAAAAATGACTGATCAATACGTTTTTAAGTGGATATATTTTCAATCATTTGTAATTGAATAATTTCTCTAATTCTCTTTTTCAGAATCTAAGTGTAATCGAAGGAGCATCAACAATAAATGCTAAGGAAGAAGTCGTTATGTTTGCGAAATTAACTTGGCCCATTCTGTTCTCGCGATTCTATGAAGCAAAACGAATTTCTGGGCCAGAACTAACGCAGGATAATATTATAATCGCCGTTAACTGGACGGGGATTTATTTCGTCGACAATCAAGAACAAATGCTTCTGGAATTGTCTTACCCTGAAATCACTGGAATCACATTCCAAAAGTAAGCATCGACGGAATAAGAATCACATCACCCTAATTAGATGATCAATCAAACCGATAATATTTATTACAGACTCAATGACGCTTTTGTACAAAACTTGATACTGGCGACCATTCGAAGGGAAGAATTCGTCTTCCAGAGTACCGATGCCGAGGATCTTGCCAACCTCGTTAACTTCCTGATTGATGGTCTCAAGGAAAAGTCACAGTACGTTGTCGCTACCCAAGATTACACGAGCACGAGTAAGTGTAAAGATTAATTAACCATCGAGGAATTAAAATAAAATACAAGTATAAACCGCACCGTATGATATGAATATGCTCATTATTTCTACAGACGAAACACAATCGTTCCTACCCCTGAAAAAAGGAGACCTGATTAAATTGGCCGGTGGTTGCACCGGTTACAGTATCATGACTTCACCTTGGGGTTACGGAGAGAGCCGTGGATTGCTGGGAGACTTCCCATCAGAATATGTCTATGTTTTACCAACCGTCACCAAGCCCGCGGAATCTATCGTTGTAAGTTTTTGGCCCTTTCGGTGTACCTTGAGCGATTTAGTTTAGGAGTTAATCGTTTTTTAACATTGTGATTTTTGCGCAGGATATCTTCAAGGCAGACTTCACCGGTGAAGAATACAGCCACAGGCCACAAAACTACATGTCGTTACCTCGCACCAAGAAATACACCCTGATGAAGTTTGCGCAAGACCATTTCAGAAAAAGTTACAATGTTCCTATTCCACGTACCGAAAGTGGAAGTATATCTTCGGCCAGACAAACAACTCCCGAAATTCTCTGGAAGCATACTAGAGAACCAATGAAAGCACCACTACTGGCAAAACTTGGCGATAGAGCTGATGTAGCGCAGGAAGCTGTCGGGATATTCACGAACATCCTCAAGTACATGGGAGACCTTCCTAGTCACAGACAACGGATTGGAACCGAATATACGAACCAGATATTCCGGACACCCTTGGAACACGTGAGTAGCAAGTTTTGAGGAATCTCTGCGATTTCTTAACGGTAATTTCATTCGATTCCCAGGAGCCTCTCCGAGATGAAGTCTATTGTCAATTGATGAGACAAGTGACCGAAAATCGTATACGACTGAGTGAAGAACGTGGCTGGGAACTGATGTGGCTGGCTACCGGAGTCATGACTTGTAGTGGTCCAGTTCATCGGGAACTTACCCAGTTCCTATCAGCTCAAAAGAATCCGATAGCAATTGACTGCTTGAATCGATTAAACAGGACCATGAAAAATGGCAACAGAAAATACCCTCCATACCTGCTGGAAGTAGAAGCAATACGATTCAAAAGCATGCACATCTTCCACAAGATCTACTTCCCCGACGACAGTGACGAGGCGTTTGAGGTTCGTGATTCATTCTCTCGATATGCATTATTAAATCTTTTGAAAAGAAATTTCTGTGTGGAACTGGTACTGTCTTGCTCAGAGGGTCTTATATTCGTGAACGATTTTTTGTTCAGGTTCATTCGTCGACGAGGGCAATAGACATTTGCAACGATATTGCCGACAGATTGCAATTGAAGAATAGCGACGGGTTCAGCCTGATCGTAAAGATCACAGACAAGGTGTTCTCCGTTCCTCAGAATTACTTCTTCTTTGATTTTGTCCACGAATTAACGGAGTGGATGAAGCAGTCGAGACCTTCGCGATCCACGACGCCGATGCAAGCTCAGTACCAAATATTCTTCATGAAGAAACTCTGGACCAGCGTTGTACCAGGTCGTGACAGAAACGCGGATGTCATATTCTACTTCCACCAAGAAATGCCGAAACTGTTAAGAGGCTATCATAAATGCGACAAGCTTGATGCTATCAAACTAGCGGCGCTTATCTACAGAAGCAAGTACGGTGAAAGCAGGGCGGAACTTCAAGAAATCCCGTGAGTATCTTAGCCCGAATAAAGTTGATGGGAAAAATGGCATTTTAATTCGTGGTTTTATGTATAATCTTGAATTAATTTTCCAGGCAAAAGCTTCGAGAATACATTCCCAGCGATCTGTTGAAACTGCTGAATCCAAATGACTGGAAGAAGCACATCGTTGCAAGCTACAGCAAACAGTCCGGTCAGTAAAAACTTGATTACCGATCTTTCGCCACCAGTTAAATGATTGAAACGTAAGATCTTCATAGTTTTACTTTTTAATTACAGGCATGAGTGCGGACGATGCGAAGGAGCAATTCCTACAGCATATATACGAGTGGCCTACCTTTGGATCTGCATTCTTCGAAGTGAAACAGACGACTGAAAGAAGTTTCCCCGAATTCGTTATAATTGCAATCAATAAATCAGGCGTCAATATAATTCATCCCCAGTCTAAGGACATCTTGGCCGTTTATCCCTTCACACAACTATCTAATTGGTCGTCAGGGAATACGTACTTCCACATGACAATCGGCAATTTCATGAAGGGCTCGAAGCTACTGTGCGAAACTGCGTTGGGATATAAAATGGACGATCTTATTTCATCCTACATAAACTATATGCGAAGTAACCGAGACAAGCAGCCTAATAATCTATTAACCATTTAAAACCACCCTATTTACCAATTGTGATATGTTTTTCAATTTGTGGCAACTATTTTAGACCCATATTGTTAGTTCAAAAAACACCATTCACGTTCCTTGAGGAGTCAATCAATGAGAAGTGATAAACGAGTTAACTAGCTGACAATATTGGGTAAAGTGAAACAAAATCAAGTCTGCAATACCTTGGCAAAAATTGCGTAAAATATTAATAGGAATAGAATGGGGTTTCGCTTATAATTAGGCAATGAACGTCATGTTATGAATTATGTAAAGTCAAACCAATTCCGTATGATAACTGAAGTGATATTACTTTACGATGACTTTAAATAATGAATAATAAACGAAGAATTTCATCCTATTTTTATTTGAGAAATAAAGATGTCGTACCTACAGTGATTGAGAGATCACTCTGCAGTTCTTTGTGTTATACCTATTCAAGATTTATTTTCTGTATATTCATAAAGTACGAAAAATAAAAGTAAGATATCGTCGCCTTAGAGTGTAAACCTGCTAACTAACTACAAGGACATTTTACAGGGCAGACAAAAAACTTCTAAAAATTTATGTTTGTTGCTTAGGAAGTACACCCAAAATAAACACATTTTCCGGCACTTACAGTCTTAGATTGGAGTAGCTGTTTTACTTGGTCGATGCCGCGTCTCTTTTTCTTTTGAACGGTATTAATATGTCATATGAGATAAAAAATGGATTTAGCAGGTTTACACTCTAAAGCGACGATATATTGAACATAGTTTAATGATATTTTTAATGTTCTTGAAATGTACGACGATGCCGACGCTAAATATTGGGGAATACAATCAATATAATGATCATTCTCAGATTGAATATTCAGTGTAGTATGCACACCTTTGTTGCAATTAGAACGAAATCCTTGCTGAACGGAGATATTTCATTCAATTCATTCAACTGTAACATAATTCAATAAGACACTAAAAAATCAGACAGGAAGAATATTTTTCCGTCAATCAGTATACAACTATTTCGTAATAACTTTTCTCCGTTCAGATTATTTCTATTGTGTCGCTTGTCAAAGTCGTATATCGTTGATGTAGCCTCCGTATGGACCCATTGACGTCACAGATCATTGACCCCGCGACAGGTGCTATTGCCCTAGGTCAGTGTTCAACGGGTTGCCAAATGGTATCGCCATTTCGCGGTGGAACTGACGAACTAATTTTGCCGCAAAAATCGGTGTGCCTCATGACATGCGACAATGACATGCGAGTACATATCATCAGACGCAAAGATTTTTGTGGCAAAAGCAGTTCATCAGTTTCCCCGCGAGACAGCGATATCATATGGCACCCCGTTGGCGACGGATACTGACTTAGGGCAAGAGGGTAAGTATCACGGAGTCAGTGGCCCTCGAGGCGTCGAAGCACTCGTGTTAGAGTGGGATTAACTTTGACAGGCAGATACTTTTTCGTCTAGTTTTTCGAGTAATTTACTGAATAATAGAGGTAGTTCTGTTGCAGTTGAATAAACTTCTATCAGAGAACAAATATTTTCCCCCCAGTAAGCATTCGGTTCCAATTGCACAAGCGAATGTTTATAGAATTCAGTCTTGGTAAAATTAGTTATGTTAGTTAGTGATAATTATATTACAAATGTGGTTTCGATTATGATAACTTGTATTCCCGGAAGCAAATAGAGTATATATGTATATAAACATATGTAACATATTTATTTTTAAGAAACAATTATAAATTCGACACAATTTTGACAACTAGTAATATTGTATCGATTCTGCATTAATAAATTGCTAGATGTACCAATAATTAATGCTTCTTTATTTTCCAGTTTCCCCTTCCTTCGACTTTCTATATTTTAAGTAAGCCGGAGGTAAAATAGTGTCTTTGGAATGTTCAATTTTTTCAAGTAATGGTTACTATATTTTCAGTTGACGGAACTTCATTTTGTATTAAACATTAACTAACTATTTGACTCCACTCATCTGTTGAAATGGACCTGGTTATTATAATACTAACTATAGTCAAGCAACGTCTTTATACCCACTATTATTCAAAAGTCAATTTGCTAAGTCACTGAAAATAGTAACAGAGACTAGTAGACTGTTATGGATGTTATTACATATTTATTGTAAGCGTTACAGTGAGTGAGAACTTTGGGTATTCTAGGAAAGAAATTGAATCCAGAAAATATTTGAAATTCGAATGTTCAGTTAAGATATCTTAGCTGCTAATATTATTAAGACAGATACCAAGTTTCCAGATAAATACGAAAAAGTGTAAATTATATTTAACGAAGCGTTTGGCGTAGTCGGTAGGGCGTGCGATTAGAAATGCGAGCGAGCGAGCGAACTTGGGTTCAATCCCGGCCGAAATCTCGAAAAAGATTTTCAGACTAAAATAAAATCCCCACTTAGCATGAGTATGCGGTGAGGTGGTAGGGGGTCTCGTCATCACCGGTGACGTCAGAGGTAGGAACTCGACTAGGAATAAAAGCGGCGCAAGGTGGGGGAACTCCAGAGTTCGAAAATTAAATAAAATAAAAATAAAATAAAAATAAAAATAAATTTTCGAAAATTAAATAAAATCGAAAATTAAATAAAAATAAAAATTAAATAAATTTTGGGCAGAAAGAAAAATAAAATAAAATAAAATCTCAGCTAGGAGGATCGAACCCAGGTTTTCTGGGTACGAAGCAAAATTTTTGCCCCTGAGCCATTTACTGCTCAAAATTCAAGCGAAAATTAAATGGGTTATATATTCAAAGTTAAATTTCGGTTAAAATAGCCGATTTTTGACAAAAATTTGATTTTCTGAACGTTTGGCCACCCAGAGCCTTCCTCCCTGGACCTGGAGCTTGCTCTTGCTTTTATTTCTGCCAAACCCTACCTTTTTCCAACCGCTTGGTCACCTGGAGCTCCTCTTCGTCTTGCTCTTGCTTTTATTTCTAGTCAGCCCTACATACCTAGGTTTAATTTTTCCGAAACCGACGACGCTGTCGTAGGAACATATCTACAGACGTATCGACAGCCAGAGAATTACAGCTGCCGGTACGTTGTCTGTAGATATGGTTACCGACGACGCTGTCGTACGAACATATCTACAGACATTTCGACAGCCACAGAAATTACAGGTGCCTACGTTGTCTGTAGATATGGTCAGTTGCGAAAAAATGGAAATTTTATACAAGAAAAATTTTTCATGATTTCGGCCGGGATCGAACCGGCTCCAAAGCTTTCTCGGATCTCTAGTCGCACGTTCTACCGACTACGCCAAGCGCTTTCTTAAATACTGTGAACAATTTTTCCTATTTATATTGAAACTTGGTATCTGCGTCAATGACATTGGCAGCTAAGATATTCAATTTCTTATAAGGACGTTAATTGACTATAGTTAGTATTATAATAACCAGGTTCATTTGAACGGATGAGTGAAGTTAAACATGTAGTTAATCTTTAATAGAAAATGAAGTTCCCTCAACTGAAAATCTAGTAACCATTACTTGAGAGAATTGAATATTCCAAACACACTATTTTACCTCTTGCTTACTTAAAATACAATAAGTCGAAGGAAGGGGAAAGTGGAAAATAACGAAGCAATAATTATTGGTACATCTAGCCATTTATTTATGCAGAATCGATACAATATTACTAGCTGTCAAAATTGTGTCGAATTTATCATTTTTTCTTAAACATAAATACGTATGTACGTATGTTACATACACCTATATACTCTATTTGCTTTCGGGCATACAAGTTATCATGAACTAATATTCATTAACTAATATAACTAATTTTACCAAGACTGAATTGTATAAACATTCGTTTGTGCAATTGAAACCGAATTCTTGCTGGGCGAAAATATTTGGACTGATAGAAGTTTATTCAACTGCAACAGAACCCAGAAGTATCTCTATTATTCAGTAAATTACTCGAAAACTAGACGAGAAAAGTATTTACCTGTCAAATTCGTACATCGTTTACTCCGTCACAACGCAACTGCTTCGACGCCTCGAGGGCCACTGACTCCGTGACAGGTGCGCTTACCCTAAATGTAAGTTATCTCGCGGCGAAAAACTTTTTTACTGGGCGAAAATATTTGGTCTCTGATAGAAGTTTATTCAACTGAAACAGAACTATCTCTATTATTCAGTAAATTACTCGAAAAACTAGACGAAAAAAGTATTTGTCTGTCAAAGTTAATCCCGTTCCGACACGAATGCTTCGACGCCTCGAGGGCCACTGACTCCGTAACAGGTGTTCTTACCCTCTTGCCCTCAGTATCCGTCGCCAATGGGGCGCCAAACGGTATCGCCATTTCGCGGATAGATTGGCGAACTACTTTGATCAGAAATATATGTACGCCTTATCATATGCTACTGAGTTAGATCCACTAGAATGCGGGCTGCATACGGTCAGGCATACCGGTATCAACGACTTTCTCTACTTTACCCATTCAACCGTGGCATTGGTGATAAATTCACGAACTACTTTTGCCGCCAACAGCGGGCGGCAATCAGTACGAATTCTCTCTGTAGTTAAATTAACTGTTCAACTATTTCTAATGATGATTTTCAAGAGAATTTCCTAGATACTTTGATGACGAGTAGAAAAATGAATTACGGTTCGAAAGAACCTGGTGAAGTCATGAAATTTCACATCGAAATTTTCACTACCTTCGAAAAGGAATAATTTTAACTTAGAATTTTTACAGGCTCGTTGATAATTACTAAGTAGATATTAATATCATATTTCAGGAATACATTCTCCATTGTTTAAAATTACAGGGACTATAATGTATATTTATGATCTATTAGGAACATATTCAATTCAACGTGTCTATATGAGTGATGTGTAACTATATTTTGAGTATGTGTAGTTAAACAATTCAATAATCTCTAAAAGACACTGTTCGGTCATCAGGTTCCATACTGTAAATAACTGCTCAAAGCAATGGTACGGAGTTCAAGATCATTTGCAATATTATTCATCAAATTATTGTACCAGTAGTGTTACTCAAATTGGAATATAATTATAATACTAATTAAACATAATTGAAGGAGGTATAACTTAAAACGATTCTGTGTAGTAAAGTGTACAATCAGCTGCTAATAAAATATTTGTTGAACAATTTCTCTCGTTATTTCGCTTTCTCTCCCTTTTTATAAATTGCTTTTCAAGAATGGCCCGAGATCCAGCTGATATGACTTATTCACGCTGATATACGTTGCCGTCGTATGCTCCAAGCACTGAGCCTAAAATTTCATCTCTGATATCAAAACTAACGACAATTCCAATGGCATTTGGACGGATTAGAGACAATAGCTCTTCGAGACGAAATTGAAGCAGTGGAACATCTTTCACATTCAAACATGAGAACTATGGATAATAAATTGTTCACCATTTACTAATTAGAACTATAAAAATAAAAGATTTGCGCTAGACAGTATCAGCTAAATAGCTACGATGCATTGAGAGACTCTGCCAGTTGCAATAGATAATTGATTGCGAGTATTTTTCAATATTTTGATATTTTCAAGTTTCAACATACCCTAAGCAAGTCTCTGACTCGTTGTAGGACCCAATAGACAGCGTAAAGTTCGCAAAGCTGGGTCAATACTGCATGTAACTGCTTAGAAACATTAGTCGAATTCCGTACTGCTATGATAAATCGTTCAACAATGAATGCCCGACAATGTGATTCTGCTGCTTGTGCCAACACGATACTAGTTTGATTCCGGACATCTTCCTGTGATAAACCACTTCGGATTCGCCTATCCATGTTTTCAGTTGCCGAACGAATTTTCCTGGAAGAAGAAAATCCAATAATTGATTTGAATTCGAATAAAGAACAAATTAATAAAAAACAACACAAGCAATGTACAATTTTCTTTTGTGTATTTATCTTAGATCTGAAATATCCGAGTTATGCAATTATCCCATGCAACTGATATGTTAATGTTATAGCTTACCTAGCTGCGACGGATTGATGAGTTCTTACAATACTGGTAAGGGTGTTCCTCCAAGGCTTTAGTTTAACCCCACGAGTAAGTTCAATCACTAATTGCTTGCCTCCGAGCTTTTACCAAGTATCTAGCCGTTTGGAGGAATAATACGGTATTTTCCCCCTCGATAGAAAGACATGCATGAAGAGACGTATGAATTGTACATGACCGCCGCAAGATAATCTGACTTGTTCTATTCCACTCGCGTATTCCACAGTACGAATATTATTTTGTGTAAAATCGTTGTATTAGGTATCCTATCATAGCAAGACGACTGGTTGTATGTTGTATCATGATGACTTACAAATCAGGTAGAAAATAAATAGACTCAATCAATTGCGCTGTGTAGGTAGTACATATTTGTCGGAGCAGGGACCGAACGAACGCATGGATGGATCTGATCGGTTACGAACATATTCGGCTACTCTTGCAGGATAATCATTTAAACAACTTTCATTTAAACAAACAATGGGATATACACTGAATAACCGCAACACGATATAACAACAGCATTACTCCATAAGCTTTAGTAACGCGAAAAGAGACACGATAACGAATCCACAAGCCGTTCTAGAATCTCGAGGAACTTTGTTCTTGCGAGCAGTTCTCTGTTCAAGATCAAAAATGAGACTGCCTCTTCCAAATCAACATTTCTAGGGCTGTGGCTACGTTCGACAAAGGCACCGCTATTAGCGCCTCTATCTCGCATCCCCCTCTGCGCCACTTGCAGAGATCTTACAGCTAAGGGTCCCATTACTAAACGTAATACTAACGAATATGCCTGGACGTGAACACATAAGCTAAACATCAACCATCGATAGGTGTCCAGACTCCAGACTGAACTAAATTATAATAATCGCTCGGAAGCAGCGTCCAAAATATCACACGCCGACATATTTATTTATAAGAAACAATCACCTACAATTAGTACACAACTTTGACGCTAAATAATATTGTATCGATGCTACAGCAATAAATTGACAGACATACCAATAACCAATTGCTACGTTATTTCCCAATTTCTCTTCCTTACAACTCCGCACTTCGGGTATCAAATAAGCGATGAGTAGTACTGTAAGGTGGAGTATGATGAAACATAAGCATACGACACAGCGTACTAATCTGGCGATCTTGAAGTCTGTTTTTGGCAAGCAAACGATTGCTGATTACAGATAGGACCTGGACGCCGAAAAGTACGAGAAGGACCGTGCTAAAATATAATTCAGCGATACGAGTCGTGTATAAATGATTCTCATACATCTAGAATTTCGACGCATATCAATCCGAATAATTACAGCTAATTCTATTTTCAACCAACCTCGTATTCTATAGAATATACTGTGCCTTAGATCTGCTTGCTTATACATAAAACAAGAGAATTGAATTTGGACGCAAGGAAACAGTAAAGTACCGAGTTCTTAATTGGAGTTGGGAAGAAAAAGAGTATTCTTCAAGTTATGTATAAGTCGGCTAGCTAGACGTTGATTGAACTGAACGACACGGTTCTTCGGAGAAAATAGGTTCCTCCCGAATTTCACAATATTATCAAATCAACGCTCAAGCCACGGATTCATGTAGCAGTATTCATTCACATTACCCCAATCCAGGCTGGTTCCTCTAGCGATGACTATGATCTGACGAAACTCAGACTTTTCTAGGTACGGCTTGAAGAACTCCACTACAAAATTTTCCAGAACATCGTCGTCGACCTGGTCGCTGGACACGTACTGATTGTAAAAAAGCGCCTGTCCCAGCGAATTTACTGGCTGACGGAGCAGAAGAGAAAAAAAAACAACTCTATTGTAAGAATGGACAGATACATGGCGAATTATATATTTAGTAATTATATACTTAGTTTTGATATTCAAGGTGAGCAGAATCAAGCATTCTGATAAACTTTCTTGTACGATATTCGGTTGCCTTCAATCGTCTGTCTCTAGCAACGATCGCGGTTCTACTAATCAATCAATTCGCCAATCAGTCCGCAGCTATTTTCTCGTTAATACACTTTTTTTTTTATGAGATGCATTTTTCATAACATGATTTCCCTAGCACGCCAATTTCCATATCCCTGTCACTTCGCATGCTTGACCGATATTCACACATTTGCAAAACCATCCTCTATAGTTGAGTCTTAGTTAAGTATTCGATATTCTGTGATATTTTTCATTTCTGAAAAAAATTGACTATCAGAACGATCTTAATTCGTGCAACAAAGGGAACCAGTATACGCATACAATTTATTATAATATATGAATAAAATATTTATTAATCTCAGCTAACTTACGGCCGAAAGCCGTAAAGTGTTACAGATATATTATAGAAATATTTATGCAACCAAAATATATGTTCGAGACGGTAAAATCATGACGAATTCCATGAATAGTACAGCCTCGTTACATCTAATCTTATTCCATCTCAACTACTACCTGGTTTTGAAGAAGTTCATTCCGAGTTCCGATTTCTGTAGAAAAGTTCTTGCGTTTTCCGAACATTCAACTTCCAAAAGAATACACTGTCGACATACCATTCCCGTGTGTACCGTCCAAATGACCGCAGAGACCCGTAACTTTTCCCTGCAGACTGGTCATCATCCCCAAACGGACAGATCTTTCGGTCCACTCGAGATCAAACGAAGGGTACGTCGACTGAATGATCAAACGGTTTCCGGTAAAATGAATCCTGAAATGTTCATAAATTATCAGCAACACGATTCACACTGTCGAGAATTTCATCAGAACGAAAAAACTGGAATAGAACATCTATTCGAACGCAAGTTGCTACCGGTGAGACCGTCACTCAAAATTCATGTATTAATTTTTTCATGGATTTACTTACCGTAAGGTATGATTCGAGCCAATGGGCATAGTGACACCGGTCACGTAATCAATGACATTTCCGTCAAGACTAACTGTAGGAATCGTGGCAGAAGGAATTACTTCCACTGTGTGGTTCATGATGCTCATGAGGAGACCGAGTTTTTTGGGTTCAAGACGCTTGACGAATACGGAGAATATATGATCCATGTGATCGCCAGTGAGCAGGGTCCATTGGCCCGGAACAGTAAAAGGTATAACAGCACCGTCACTGTTCAAGAGAACCTCAGGATAAATGACACAGGGTACTGCAAACCAAAAATTTCCGCCGAATTTAGGATCAGTCCGGCTGTTGGCCCGTTGCTACCAATCATTGATATCAATGATTGATGAAATTCACTTACTTATGCGTTTGTTTTCCATATTCATTACGAAATTTTGAGAGAATCGAGCGCTGTCCAATCTCCACAATTCTTCATGATCCTTCATAGATATACCAGTATATTTCTCTTCGTGAGATGGAGTACGTAAGATTAAGTTCATGCCTTCGTCGCTTGATAGAGGATATTCTATGAACATTTTTACTATTCCCGATTCGGTATGTGCAGGAAGATATGTAAGGCGGCCCATTATATTACTGCGTAAGTAATCGGCCACCGGATGAATCATAGACATCATATTATCAGGGATCTGTAAGCGGCAAGAAGTCGCGAATCAATTTTGACATGAATAAATATTTATGAAACCTTCTCGCTATTGCGGTGTTCACGTATTCAGAACAATACTATTCACTCTCAACTCACGTTTTGGTAGAACATGGTATAGGTGTATTTCCGCATGGAGCTATGAGCTATTGCTTCACGCATGCATGCAAGCGTTCTTGGTACTATGGAGCTCTCGGTGTACAGATAAACAGGGTTTTTCATATCTTTTTGACACAATCCGTCAGCTAAATCGCGCCTCATCGCCTCCCTTTGTTCACTGGTCATCTCAGCCTTCATGTTTATTATTACCGATACGTCATCGCGAACGCAGGTTACATTCTCGTTCTCTCCCATAGTCATCGTTAGCTTTCCAATTATCTCTTGTTTTGTGGCAGGAACACGAACGAAGGGATCGACTTCTTGCGTTGGATAGATTTTATAACCATCTATGCAAACCTGAAAATTTCATTCTATTGAATTTTTGCAATTATCCTCCCGAGTGTTGAGTAAATCGGAAGGAGACTAATTGCCTTGATCGAGAAACATGTCAGAAAAAAGAACTGCAAACCTATTCCAATCAATTTTCTGGCGGGAGCAGATACATAACAGCATATAATTGAATAAGCAATCAGAGTATAATAACAAAATAGTGAAATAATAAGAAATGAATGATCAGACATGCATTATCGGATGAGAGTCGGAATTCGAAAGGTGAAATGATTTCCTACAATCGTTAATCAACAGATTTTTAATAATACTGTACAATACATTTGCAGGCGATGAGTAAGGCTGATGAAAATATGTATATCATTACGGAATATATATAGTTTGAAAATTAACCGAAGACTAAGCAGGCTGTTCTTCGTTTGATAATTGGAAAAAGTCCATAAAATATGAAGCAATGTCACTCGCCGTTACTTTGAACCAGAATCGCGTATTGTGACTAGCAAAAACCGACTTATAAGGAGTGGGAAGAAAATTATCCGCAAATTTAAAGAGCATCGCGTATACCTGGAGGTCCGTTTGCCCTGGGGTCTTTCGCGTCATTTGGACTTGCAGATTATTATTAACGTGCCCTTGGGAGGTAGTCGCCTTAACAGTCATGGTCCAAGATATCACGGAAATATTCGTAGCTGCGGCCTTAGCATCGAGTGTTCCACGGAAGTTCAATCTCACTGCAGGAAGAACGTTCATTATCGTTGCGTTCGGGGCTTCGAGACTCATACGCATGCTCACGTCAATCTGAAAATATGAAATAATGAAAAAATCATAGCTTGCATAGTTCACTCGGGTTTCACATATGGACTTGATAAATCTCACGTATATGTATAAGAACTTACTTCAGAGGTTGGATACAGGATGCTTGGCTCGACCCTGGTAATATGTCCGCAATTCCCAAGTTCGGGACTGATGACTGTAAGGAGATAATTTTCGCGGATTGTCATAGCTGCTGAAATCCCGGCATGGTTCCTGAAAGGAGATGTGCGATTGGCAAAAAGGATAATTTTTTTTTAACTGCAATACTCGTTCTGGATAAAAATTAAACTCACCATGCATTCTTGGCGTCCCCATTCATCATTTCAGCGGCTATTTCGGAGCGCGATTTCGGCGAGGCTACTCTTTCGCAGTCATATTTAAACATGCTAACATGTAGCCCCGTATCCCTCGAGTCAAAATTCATTAGCGTAGTATTTTTCCTGTGCTCTGGTCCCTGAGTCACTAGCTCAGCTCCACGACAAGTTCCGCAATGCTGTTCCAGCATGCCGCTCTCTGCCCCAATCACCATAACATAATTTTTCACGTAAGACCGGGCGCCAGAAATCGAGTACCGGGTCAGAGGAAGCATGGGGAAATTCATCTTCATGCTACCAGTCAACTCGTTGTAGCTCATACTCATGCTCATGGCTAGATTGACGTCGTGGGCTGATACACGCCGAATTGCGTGCCAAGTATCAATGATCGGATTGTAAACTTCCATAGAGTGATAGCCATGAACCCAACTTCTGGTCATAGTTTCTATTTTCATGCTATACAGTGGTGATGTTCGAGAAGTTGCTTGATTGTTGATCTCTACTGACACCAGGCGGGGCATCATGTTCTGTAAAAGACTCGGTAAGCCTAGGTCATTCGGGACCTGCATAGTGTAAAGTTCGTCGAAATCGAGGCTTTGCATATTCATTTTCATGTCCATTGCCGTATTAATCATAGACATCATCCCCATAGTACTTGGCATCCTGTCTAAGTAGTTGACCAATACAGCGTGGCCCTGAATCATCACGACAAATTCTATATGGACTGGTTTCTTTTTCGGCATGTCGTCGCCAGCTTTTTTCAAAACACGTTCTATTTCTGCTACGAGAATATCTGGCCTTTCCACGGTGGAATTCAACATCATGCTTTGAATATCAACACCCTCTATTCTGAGGTACACCTGTATTAAAATAAAAGTTTTTTTCATCCTTAACACTATTCAGAGTTTGTTAAATAAATATAATCAAACTACCGATTAAATCGCTCGAATTAATTGCTTCCTGTTGTATGTACTTACGAGCATTTGATGCACCGGTTTGCGTCTGTTCATTGTCGTGTATTCCATGAGACCGCTGTAAGGCATTCCGGTAAGCTCATCAGCAGCCATCATCATTGTAATAGCTTCCCCAAAACCGAACTTCCTGTTCTCAAAATCTAAGAGCCAGGAACCGGTCATAATACCAGAAACTGGTCTCACTCGGATAAAACGCATGAGCTTGCGAGCCATTTCCTTCATCGGTGCCATACAAGGGTCCACCGTATTCGCCAAACTCTTCATCGTCGTGTAATGGAAGTTGTACATATGTTCATTCTTCTCATAGACCATAAGCCAGTACAGATTCATCAATCGTTCCATTCGGGGTGGTTGTTCTATGAGAATAGAGTACGCGCAAAGCCTCAGCATCAGAGGTAATTCGGTATTGGATAAAATGGGCCAATAGAGATTATGAATGTACTCTACATCGCGGGGTACTCTCCAATTAACCAGCATAGCATGAAAGCGAAGATATTCAGGTTTCTCAGAGATCACCTGCTCGCCACGAATTATGGGTTCTAAAAGCTTGTGCACATCGCCGACTTGGATGTTTCTCATGGCTTGCAGGAATACCATTTTCATTTCGAAGGTAGGCTCGTCTGTTGAGAAGTTTATTTTTGTTTTATTATCAGATTTGCAGAAATCATTCAATCTCTACTACGTGCTGCTCCAATCAGCCAATAAATTCATATATATGCGTTTCACCTGAATAAATCCTCGATGATTGGTGGCGATATAATACTTACTAATCACACGATCAAAGTAGTATTGGACCCATCTGTTAACCAGTTCCGAATCCGCAGTACGAAGGTAGCTCTCATGCTGGTGCGCCTTGTGAATCATAGTAGCAAAGCATAAAATACCAGACTTTCGAACTTCCAGTGATGTCTCATCTCCCAACCTCATCAGACCTTCCATTTCCATTAATAATGAATTCGTAGGTTCACGCATATTGAACGGTAATCTAGCCATCATAGTGATGGCCATATTGTCTTGGATCTTTTGCTTTCGGATGATATTTCGAGTGAATAAGAAGGCAGCATTAGTTCCAACGTAAGGAACCATGTTCAAAAATAAGTTCCTGTAAAAGGAACAGTGATTACTACAGCGAAATTTACCATTAAATTAGTCATCTTTGACTCTGCTGATATCATTTCATAAGAGCTCTTTCAATCTTTTGATTGAATTCGATGTAGTACAATGTTGATTAAGATCGTCAATTCCTCGGAAATAAATTGCAAACTGCACTTGCCGGAAGTGTAAAATTCAGGATGAATAAAATAACACGTGACTGATATTTTATTAAGCATATATATACTTACATGATAGTAACTTCTCTAGGGGATGCTGCTTCTGTGAAATTATTGAAAATGCGTTCAAGAGATGGAAGATCCATACGAGTCATTGCCATCATGATACGGCTCATTGTCTGCCCGTGCTTCATTTCGGGTGAAGTCATCACCAAATTATTTTCATTCATATAGTCAGTAGCTTCTCCCAGCATTTTTAGTATATTTGTAATCAAAGCCTCAAGATTTACAACGTGACGTCCATGAGTGGGGTCTACACCAGCGTTAGGGGCATAAAGGGACTCTGATCTTTGGAATGCGACATTATTCATCGTCTCCATTTCCCTCATATCTGCTTCTGGCAAGGCCATACCATCCATTGGTATCATAGACTCAAATACCATGGATTGACTGCAAAGAATGAAAAATAAAATTAGCTTCGCTCGGTCGTCTCGAAACGCCGTTACACACCATTGAGCGATACTACTTACTTGGCAAGAATGTAGTGAGCATCGGACTTAGCTCTCCATGGGAAATAGTTTATCACTCCGTGGGCAACCAATTTCCTGATCAGAAGATCTTCTCCCATATTTTCTATGTGAAAAACCCTTCGGCTAGCGGCGGTCATTTCCTCCTGTGGGAAGAAAAATCAGTTTATATTTTACATTGCGTCCTTCTAAGGGAAATTCTTTCTTCTCGAATGGCTAGTTCGTGATTACCTCGGGTTCGACCAGGCAGCCTCCGGATTCCTTGTGACTGAATGTGTGCTGATCAAACTTGGTGCAGCTCATTGGTTCCATCAGTTTTGTAACCATGAAGTGTTTGTCTTCAAGTCCCAGCATACGATGGACATCGTAGGAAACGGCGCACTCTCCGTATATAGAATCCTGGTAGTAACAACCAAAGAGAACATTATATCGGAGACGGATGTTCCCCTCAACTGTTACTTACCTCTTTAGTTAAAAAGGCCTGCGGTGCCATCGGAGTTTGCATATGCATAGAGGACATGTCTAATTGAAGCATGGAGACCATGGATTTTTTCATATTTCGGCACCATCCAGGCTCGTTCTTGTTTATCATTAAGCTTTTCATCTGGAATTTACAAGAGTTCAGAATAATCATGTATCATAGAATGGAGAGATTTCACATCAAGTTTCTCTTTCCGTTAGAATAATTAAACCTAATCAGGATGTCAACTCGGAAGACAGACAAATAATCTTGGTTTCACAAGCTACCCTTCTATATCTTGACATACCTTGCCATTGTTATTGAAGATAGCGATGAAGGGATCGTTCAATGCTCTAGCAGCTTCGGGAAGAGCGTGTAAGTTGTTCTCAATATCTTCGAAATGCTTTATTGCACCATTTCGCATACCGTGAGTAACGTTGAGAACTATGTAAAAGGCATGCCCCAAACTCGGGTCACGGTTCTCGCGTTTAACGTGCATGAAACCAGTAATTGCGAATTCGGAAGCAAAGGGTGTAGGTTCTATAGTTCCTGTTTTAACGTCCGCATAATACTTGTACGTCGTGATTTTATTTCGAGGGAAAAGCCCTGTTTCGAATAAAAATTACAAATAATCAATCGAATCGATGCATTCGTAACAATTAGCTCAACATTATTTTTTTCATTTCTTACCTGGCAGTGCACTCGCCAAAGCGAGGCAGGCGAGTAGCCCTGAAATCGAAAATACATATTACTTCAGAGATAGTTTATTGCTTACGAACTGGAGTTTTGTGAGATAAATTAGTCCCACTCTTTACATTGGAGAAGTCAATAGGACAATTTTATGTAAAACTTCTCGGAGTTCGCGAGAACATTTTTTTTTTTTAATCCATCGTTAAGGAATCTTTGTTTTAGCAAAAGATGCAGACTAGAAGATTTTTCTGAATCACTGATGATACAAAATCAGAAGTTGGTGAAAAAAATGACGATTGAAAGACGCGAATGTGTACAATTTGGGAATTGTATTGTGTTGACATATCGACTGGGATTCGATTTTCTTACTCACCGATTAACAGTTGCAGCAGTTGTCTCATGATGAAAGACTAGTGCACTCAGCTTCGAGCTTCCTTTTTATATTGGAATGGGCTGTATGTTCACCACCAGTCGCTATATACAGATATCACCTCGATAACCCTAAGTAAGAGTGTCTGGGAGTAATCTGCATCCAAATACGCGCAGAATTTTATATGTTCAAAAAAAGCACAACAAGATTGCAGCTCAGAAATATTTTATTAGCGTTGTTATCGTCACCCAAATTCATATATCTATACGAAAATAATTCAGATACAGAGAACATTAATCGTGAAGTAGAAAAATACAGTGCGCCTCAGGCTGCTCTAGCATATGTAATTTCCAGTTCACGTAGATTTTATTTTACAAAAGCGATTTCATGAATGGTTTTAAACTTCGTTCAATGATTTCGCTAATGACCCGATTCACGTGAAAATTTTCACGAACCGTTTATACGGAATTTTATTAAGCAGTTCCTACTGTTTCCTACTTCTACATCAGTATCTTTTATTTCATGACTTCGATCGAGTAATATGCCGTAGTAAACAGATTCCATTTCACCCCTTAGAACGTGTTCAGATAATACTTCGACACACTGAAAGAAATTGCTATGGTTGGACAGCAATATATTTCTGGCTGCGATTTCTTGCTGAATTTAAAAAAAAAAAATTTTGAAACGACAATCGTATAGGTATTGCAGCTATATTTCTGGCTGTCACTATACGAGCCAGATATTCTAGCTAATATGACCAAAATTATTGTTGAGTTCCATGTAAATTTCTTTGACTGCATCTTATATTATATAGACATTTTTCAGCGCAGAATGCACTTTATGAATTTCTCGATCAACATGTGCCTCTCGTTCGAGTGATTAAAATTCTGTATCTTTTGTTTGTCTTATTCTGTTATTGCCGCAGTCTCATGTTGATAGTTTTTGACCACAATAGCTTTTCTCTCAATCTCTTTCAAGGGGTCATACTGAGAAGTAAACACGAAAGTCGGCAATTCATATGCTTCAGAAAGTTATTTATAATCATTATGGCGATTAAGAGAGGGATTTTGAGGTATTATCAAAATACTAATTACATGCGTGCACGAAATTCCAGTTTCTAGATTAAATACAATTCTAATATCGATGATAACCATTCTATTGGCACTGTCGATTAGGAATTTAATTATCATTTCTCTACTAAATCAAAGTTTGAAAGTAAAGGGTGGCTAATAATTTTTGGGAACAATACCAACAATTCTATGTGTTCAATATAGCTTTAACTTTTTATTGAAATGTTCATCCTTGACTTGTAAACGCTTCAGAGATAACTGTACCTCGTATTGTTCCATCGAATAATATTATCATACGATACATGAGTCTCAGACCACACAAAAATGAAGGTAAACTAATTATTGGTCGACAGAACGATGACGAAATTTTTGTATCATTTGAAGGATAACCGTATAATTAATTGACTCTATCACAGGTTGTCGACTACATTGCAATTTTACAATTAATGATTATAATAATCAGGATGGAGAATTCAAAGATCAATTACGATTGACAAACTATGTCATCTGCTTGCAGGGATTACTGATTGAAGTTTAATTAATGATTACTAAAAACTCAATACAGTCGATTCTCTTCGAAAGCTCATTTTCCTTCGATTTTCTTCAGATTTACTTCCATAGAGTACTAATCACCCGATCTTGTTAATAGGCCAAGATATGTGTCGTCGAAACCCTTACTTAATAATGCAGGAACTTTCCTACCGCTCAATATTTTTTTACCATTCGAAGACCTCTGAGCTCTGAATCTATTGCAACTGGTAAGCCTTCATGCAGTCATCCACCTTCGACATTGCGTCATATGAAACGATGAAATATTGCATTAACAGCATATGATGAAATTTTATTTGCACTTCACAATCAGATCGTACACTTCAAGCTAATAACGGTACAATAGGTTTACTTTCCACGCTAGGATGTGTGATGAATATCAGAAATAATTTGTGGCCATTATAGGTGTGAAATATTTTCAATGGAACAAAATATTTTCGAAAATAAATATTATGTTGTGAGTAACGAGGGATTCCTCATAACACGCCTGTTGCATGCTTTACAATACTTTCATAAAATAGTGCAATACGGATACGCAATACGAAGGATGCACTGATCTTAGATTGCCTTTGTTTTTGCGATCATACGTTGACTCAAAGTGACCGCAGTGGCCTTTTAACTTAACACTTTTGCAAAAAAATAAGCATCCCATGGTGATACAGTCGATTTTATAGTCAAGTACAAATTCGTTCACAGCGAATTTCTCCCCAATTTTCTTTCGAGAAGTAGAACAGATTTTCCCATCTAAACGCTTATCCAGATATTCGTATTTTGTTAATTTGATAATAGCGAGAAGGCGACATGTACAAATAAATTTCTCACACACTTCTACATGCGAATAAGTCAAGCTTGATTGCTGAGCTATGGTGGGAGAAGTGTTTTCGTCACATTTATATTCACCCACTTGCAACTAAAGTGCATTATATCCAACGTTCTAATAATAACGTGTTTAAACGGATTTATGTTGATTATCTATAGAAATATTTATACCGCAAAATTGACCTTACACCATCACGAGTTTTAAAACAACCTATTATAATCGCAGAAGCAATTATCCGATACATATTGATAAATAAAACTGGATGAAGAATTTCAATATAAATAAAGTTATATTAGAAAACGCGCAACAACAAATAAGATGAATAGAAAACAACCTTCCGAAATGATGTTACTTATAATTTCCAAGAAACACTAATTCTGTAGTATAATAATTGGGTGTAATCTGTTTACATGATAAAATCAATAGTCTGTTGAAAGAAATACAAATCTACGTCAATTTATTTACTTCTCATTGAATACATGCACGCATCCGTGGATTATTTTTTCTTTTTATTACTTCGAATTTCAGGACAAAACAATTAATGGAACTGACGATATTATATTTGAATAGAACAATAGATTGATATAAGTTAAAATAAGTAGATACCTGTGAGATGAGTCGTATTAATTTTATTAATTCTGTTTGAATTCTGTTTGATAAAATAAAAGATGACAATCAAACGAATCTGATTGTGAGTATAGATGATAATTGGATCTCTGCAGCAAGAAATAAAATAAATCGTAAATGATACGGCAGGAGACAGAGTTATTATTTAATCAATAATTCATTCGAAAAGTAAATTATACACGGGTATAGGTGCACGTAATACAACTGCGAACCGCGGCTCAAATCGGCTCGAATTGTATTAAAGAAACTTTCAAGCCACCCACTGTCGTACATACATTTATACCGTAATATTATTTTCTTACGATAAAATACGATATAATTAAATTTACTGCGTAGGATTTTTAGAAAAATAATCTTTCAACGCCGCGAGAGCTTTGCTACGATGTGAAATTTCGTTTTTAATATCTTTCGGTAATTCAGCGTAAGTTTTGTCGTATCCCTCAGGTTGAAAGCACGCGTCCCATCCAAACTCTCTCGTACCTCTAGGACTGACTATAATACCATTAGTACGTCCGTGAAAAATTTCTACATCGCTTTTAGGATCGCCGTTAGAATATCCAAACGTACAAACTGCTTGGGCGGATTTATCTTCCCAACCAGCTAACATAGTAGGAAGTTGATCCACTCCCAATTTTTCCATAAACCATTTAATATATGGACCAGGCAGACCGTTCATTGCATTAAAACACAAAGAAGTATCTTCTACGATAACCGGGCCTTTGACAATTTCCGCTGCAGCTCTGCACTTGTCTCTGCATATATCGTCAATCTCCCCTTGATATTCGGGAAGATCGATCTTTCTGCTGGTTAATTCTATGGGAAAATTCTTCCCTAAAATAGCTACAACTTCTTCAAGTTTCTTCGCATTTCCAGTTACGAATACTATCCCCTTTGACATTTCGAAATGCTGCCGCTCTAGAACAGACCACGTGCATATGCGTTAGGGTTATGTTGGCAACAATTGCCGGACGCAACAATGGGACACTTTATTACATAAAATCAATTTTCTTTACAGAATATGAATAGATTTGAACAATATTCGACAATTTAATAACCGCAAATGCCCCTCTTCGTTCAATATTACCAAACTTCGGATGATCCAAGCACGAATTTGTTGCGAATAATCTATCTACTTCTCCGTACGACCTGCAGACGCCTCGTTTCACAATGTTTCGACGTCAATTTTACCGTCAAGTAACTCCACCTAGTTAACGAGCGAGAACTACATTGCCAAAGCATAATTCCTTCTTGCAGTTTATGAAGGTTTATTGGTGAAGGAACTCATCAAAAATGCCGAGTCAAGAAGTCGTTACAACAAAAGTAGTGGTTCATCCACTAGTTTTATTGAGTGTAGTGGACCACTTTAATCGCATGGGAAAAATCGGTAATCAAAAACGAGTTGTTGGTGTTCTTTTGGGCTGCTGGAGAGCGAAGGGAGTCTTAGACGTATCGAACAGTTTTGCAGGTTAGAATCGGCATTTAAATACTTTTAACCTATTTCCTCTATCCCCGGTTCATATAACTGATTGATTAACATATTTCAGTAATATTTAATCGAGCGATTCCAACAGCTATATCTTTCTCGATATATTAACTAGTTTTATATCATTTTTCAGTACCATTTGACGAGGATGACAAGGATAAATCGGTCTGGTTCCTCGACCATGATTACCTAGAAAACATGTACAGCATGTTTAAAAAAGTGAACGGTAATATCAACGGATAAAAAACATCTATTTTTATAATCTACATCTAATTTTGGGAAATATTTTTTTAGTAAATCAACACGGTTTATCCTCCGAATCATAGTTCTTAGCTTTCCATTCCGTGTTTTATACTATTTAAATCATAAACACTTTTTAAATCTACGAAATTCCTTCAGCTCGTGAAAAAGTCGTCGGCTGGTATCACACCGGCCCTAAATTACACCAAAACGACGTAGCGATCAATGAGTTGATTCGAAGGTATTGTCCAAACTCGGTCCTAGTCATCATCGATGCCAAACCAAAGGACTTGGGCCTTCCTACAGAGGCATATCAAGCTGTTGAAGAAGTCCATGACGTGAGTCATTCGTGTAAAGAAATGATTTTTTCGTATATTGTTGAATAATTAACAAAAACATTAACCACTGGTCCCGTTTTTCTTCAATTTAGGATGGCTCGCCAACTTCTAAGACCTTTGAACATATCCCGAGCGAAATTGGGGCTGAAGAAGCAGAGGAAGTCGGGGTCGAACACTTACTTAGAGACATCAAAGATACCACTGTCGGAACACTCAGCCAAAGAATTACGAACCAATTGTTAGGACTGAAGGGACTGCATGCCCAAATTCGGGAGATTAAAAATTATCTTGTTCAGGTTTGTTGTAGATGTTTTCTTATATCATATCGATGTAGTTTTCATTAAATTATGATCAATAATTTGATTTTCATGTCGAATAATAGGTCGGAAGTGGAGATCTGCCAATAAATCATCAGATAGTTTACCAGCTGCAAGATATCTTCAATCTTTTACCAGACATGACGCAAAATACATTTGTCGATTCGCTTTATGTGAAAACGAACGATCAGATGCTGGTGGTTTACTTAGCTGCGCTTGTCAGGTCGATTGTAGCTCTGCATAATTTAATAAACAACAAATTAACGAATCGCGATGCTGAGAAGAAAGAGACGGACAAAAAGGAGACTAAAAAGGATGAGAAGAAAGAAGAAGAGAAAAAAGATGATAAGGAAAAGACTAAAGTTAAATGATTTGTTAGTAATAAATGGTTCTGAAAGCCTATCGATTCATTTACTTATGCAATGAGCGATTCGAATTTTGTTACTTATGTAAGTTTAATCTGGGCGGAGCCCGTTCACGATATAGACTAAATGACGCTATAATTTAATACAAATCACAATAAATACTAAATTTCATATTACCTATTTTGATTACGAAGAACACTTCGTGCCTAATATTCCTCTATCAGCTCACTATGGAAATTTACCTCCATCATCACTCTGAAATTGAAGCAAGCCTCGAATTAAAAATGAATCTAATTCGTTTACTGCAATAATTAAAGAATTAGATAGATTGAAAACTGTACATCTAAATATATAGATTTCCATGGGAGTATCGCGAGACTTGGAGGATTTTTTGAAACTGTAAAATTTAACGAGAACAAATATCGAATTTAACTAATACGATTTTGTTAATACATACTACACATTTTACACATATTTTTCTCCTTTTTTTTTGTCACATAACTATACAATAGCACATGCATGATTATATTATGATTTGTTGATTTTGTACATCTCAAATTGGGCCGGATTTTCGAAATTCGGTGATACATACTTAGAAACATCTAAAGAAAAAAAAATGAAATGGAAATAAATTAACTAATACCGTTTATCTAGACTTAGCAGTATTTAGCCGATTTATTTTTCTTTGCATAGGTAACTTTTGTCTGAAAACCATCGATGTGGACTCTTCGTTGTAACTCAGAATCAGTATAACTGCCCCGCGCGAATAAAGCATTCGATAATTTCTCTCTGCTTGAAAATGCTTCACCGCTTTAACGCGGGACAGTCGAACTTGAACTAATATTGTATTTTATAATAAACTTAGCTGTCGTGAAAACCATATTATTATTTTTTATCGCAACCTCGAATAAGAAGTCCGCTATTACTTTGATCAAATTTCATCATTCTTCCCTCACTTCCATAGCTGAATCAAACAGAATCGAGATCAATCATTGAAACGAATGAATGACCTATTCGTCACAATAAGTCAACCGTTCTTTCTACATTTACAATTATATACAATCGCAGGTTTCTACATACTATAAGTCTACAATTCCAACTCATGCACGGACATGACGTTGTCAGTCAGAAAGTCAGAAGCTAAAAATGTCCTTTGTAATTCAAAGTCGTGTTAATGTTTCAAAATAGAGAAGATAGACGCGTTTTGATTTTTGAAGGACCAGAAGATAAGAAAAAAGAACGAATTTCAAGTTTTCGCCACTCTTCTTATATAGGTATATATGCAGAATTAAAAAAGGTATGCATCCACCATTTGGCAATATTCAAATCTAAATGCGGCGGAACAATATTTAGCTGCAATGAAAATAAATTACTGACACTGCGATGTGCCCCAACAATTATCGGCTCAAACTAATCTACAAAATACTAAATAAACTACAGGTGATAACGTAGCCAATATATTTCCCTGACCAGCACCGCTATCAATCGATCCTACGTAGGGTTCCAGGTTTGAATCATTATAGTGTTGAAAATACCAATTGAAGGCATTGTCTTCGACAATTTTTGCGTTTTCATCAACGCTACCGGCTTGTTCCAACAACCTTTGATCTGTTTCACTCTGCGATAATTTATCCTTGATCATCTGCTTCTCGTAATCCTTCAGCAAAAATTCTGGTAACAGTTTATCCAGATCGGTTTGAATCTTGTCATTCTGATATTGTTCTGCTACCGGATTAAGACTAGGCGAGGCTACCTTGGTGATCGTAGATCTTCCTAAAGGTCTATAAGGCGGTATTTGACCACCAGGTACCAATAATGCTGAAAGAGATGATGCCTCCTTGTTTCGAGTCGTTGAAGTAGTCGTGTATGCTATATCCGTTTGTATAATTGCCGTTGATGTTGGTTGTCGTTCCGTTGTAGTTACCGGAATATCTGCAAAGTAAACTGTGATTAAAAATCGCAAACGAAGATCACATTACGAGAGATCGATCTCTTATCATTCCAAGAAACTGACCAGTGGCTTCAGGCTCATTGGGTTTACGGGTCGTTGGCGAACTCGAGTGCAAAGGACCTTTGGGTCTCAACCAATCGCCAAAATCCCAAAAGCTGCTTTTATTCCTGATGGTAGTAGAATTTGGCCGTATCGTGGTCGTTGCACTGGTTTCTTGAGTGGTAAAATTTGGCGAATCTGTTGTGCTGGAACGTGGCGTTGTCCAGACAATCTTGCTAGCGGTTTCACCATGGGCTCCGTACTTCATGGTCACCGTTTCCGGAATCTCTTCTTCGTGGATTTCTGACGACACTGAGGTTTGATCAATTTCCAACTTCTTTGTGACTTTTTCAGCGGACGTCACGTTCACATCCTTCGTAACGTTAAACGAGGGCTTTGGAAAGTCCTTGAATGTAACCAGAGGTGGAGACGTTCTGTTTAATTTTTCATTACCAGAAACTACCATTTCTGGTTTAGTCAATCTTCCCTCATTTCTGCCCTGATCGGGAGATTTCTCGGTCTTATTCTGCGATTTAAGAGTCTCATTCGAAGACGTTGAATAGTTCGATATCTGTTTTAGCGATAAACGAGAGTCGCTCTTCTTGTTCACTTGTTGAACCGTAAGATTTCTATTGGAGTGGATCGAAGTCCTATTCATTTCCATTTGGTATCTTAGCTGTGGATCAACGATAGGAACAAATCCACTCTGACCTCGCGGTAACGGGACGAAACCACCTCGATGTATTTCTGGTTCTGTAGGTGGAAACATGTGGACCCTTCCTCTCCCGGGTCGCCCGAAAGAGTCGCTCTTCCTGTCTGCCTTTCTTCCAGAATTTCCCCACAAGTTAAAATTCAAGCTAGGTAAAGGTACCCCAAAAAATGTAAACCCAGAGCTGCTGGGTGACGGAGGCACATCTTTCGTGGGTGTCAGCATGGTTTTATTCTTTCTATTCGCGGCACCAGACCCGGTGGCTGCATAAAGCGTCGGGGTGCCACCAGTGACGGGGTAAGGCATTTCCGAAGTCACCTGAATATTTGAAAGCTCTTCGACTGACGTGGCAGTCGTCATAGACGTGGGAGAATTCTCTGGGATGATTGTGCTCGAGTTTTCATAGGGGTAGTCGACGTACTCGTCGTAAAAATATTCCGACTCGTTTGGTAGCGGTGGAAGCAGTGTAGTACCCTTCAAATTCATCCAGGGCGAGTTAACTTGAGATGTGCCAAACACTGGAGTAGAAAGATTAATAAAACTTGTGAAATTTAGAGATTTGAATCGTTAAGCTGCGGCCTACTCACGGGAAGAACCTTCGATTATTTCAGTCTCACATCCGGGTACAGTGGGTTCAACCTGTCTTTCCCTCTGGCAATCCTGACGGGATAATCGCACCTCTCTAAAAAGCGATCCATCGGCACAACGAGGCCCCTCGGAGGATGCCTGTTGTAGCCATCCCCTCAGCCACAACATTCCACAGGCACAAGACAGTGGATTTCCTTTTGAGAGACATGAAATTCGCGGTTTATTTTTATATATGTATATAGAAAGAGATATGTAGTCACGCAATACTGCAAATTCGGATTTTTTTTTAACATTACGTTTGAGGATATAGCGTGTGCAATTTTACCATCTATATCTAGAACCGCGATATTAGATCGTAATCTTTTGAAAGTATTTTCGAACACCGAAGCCATTCTATTGTGGCGAAGACTCAGCACCCGAAGACGTGGCATATCGTCGAAAGGCGAGCCTTGAATGGAGCAGATGCGATTGTTGTCCATCTGAAATACAACGATAACAAAAAACTGATATAATTCAATTTTCGAATGGGAATGTTACGTTAACGGTCCGACGCGCGCCTTATAGGTACTTGGACTTTAATTGGAGATGGGGAAAAAACTGAAATGAATTTCTAGGAGGGCAACGACATGAGAAATATTAAAACTCCCGTTTCAGATTCGCGTCGTTAACAGTTATACGCTGTTTGCAACGATCGTTAGTCGAATGATACACTCGACGTAGTTGGAAAGACTTCTTCCTCGAATCTCCAACAGCAGTAAGACACAAGGTCTGCAGACTCCGTGAAATGTGTTCGAAACTCTGAGATCTTTTAAACTCGATCTCTCCAACGCTATGTCGACATTGAATGTCGTCGACAATTATCATAAAAGGGTGCTATTAAAATAATGAATTATAATTGCAACTCAAAAGAGTCGCATGTCGTTGTGAAAGTGTTTTTAAACACACCTTAAGTTCAACCAACCATTCCATGGCTGCTAAACTCTTGCTCGATACTCGTGCCACGCGATTGTGACTGACGTCCAACACTTCTAATGAGCTCAGGCTTTCTAGACCCGCATTTTCAAGTCCAGGCAAAAGATTGTAACTCAAATTGAGAAATAGTAGCTGAGGTACGTTGATAAATGCGTTGTTCGAGATCTCCTCTATACGATTCTCTTGAAGTTCGGCACTCTGAAGAAGAGGAAGCTCGACAAACGCACCGTTTGGTATTGCCTGATGAATATTTGGATCGGTATTTTATAGCCACAAAAATTCAGAGAAATAATTAATAGAAATGATTCATGGCGACGAATTTACCTGAAGACGATTTCGTCCTAGGCGGAGGGCTTGGAGTTCCGGTAGTGATCTTATAGCGTTTCTTTCCACAACCCGTAGATCATTGTTCTCTAGATCTATGAGTGACAACCTAGGTAATCTGTGAAACGCTCCTTCCCTCAATTCTTGGATTTTATTCTTAACTAATCTCAGCTCAAGCAACGATGTCAAGCTGCTAAGAGTTTCCGGCGACAGAATATTCAGCTTGTTGAAACTCAAGTCAAGGACTTGAAGGGCTGTTAGACCGTGCAATGATCTTGGCAATTCCGTAAGAGCATTGTGCGAAGTATATACCTCGCGAAGGTCTCTAAAAATTTATTTAATTTCGCACGATTATTAGATATGCCAGAGTGTATTTTTTACCTTATATCAAATTTCTTTCACAAATTGAGAAATATTTTTAGAAGGAATAAGAGGCCAACGATTCGGTTCTAAAATCGAGGGATGAAATTGAATTGAAATTTTTTATAGAATTTTGGAATAGAATTTGACGACCGGATAAATTCCTAAGGCATTGCGCCAATAGATTTTCAAATTTATACCGAAACAAAGAACTTCGTTATCTTTGTCATGCTTCGGTTAGGTAGCTGTGAGGAAGGCGTGACGCCGACCTGCCCCTCGGGGAACTGGTAGCAGCGTCGACGGCGTCGCACATCATGCTCCACACTTTCTAGGTGCTGAATTTTCAGTGACGCAACCTTCCTACCTTCCTACTCGGTTAAGTCGTGAGTGAAACCAATTTTCTACAAGTATGAATAACTAGAATGCCCGCAACTCTTTCAGACAGCCTCTGGTGTATAGTTCGCGCGAAAGTTTATGCAGCTATTTTTATTTTTTTTAAGAGATGAAAAGAGGAGAAAAAATAGAAAGGAAAATTAAACTATTTCGCTAACCAAAGAATGCTAAATACTAGAACGACGGATACTTTTTCGAACAGTTTATCATACTCTAGTCTTCGCGAGACTCGATGTGTAAATATTTACGGAAATTTGGAAATTAAGCAATTTCGCAATCTTCTAGAATTAGAAACGGTAGATTCACATCTGCTGCGGTTCTTTCACGTCGACTTACTACGATCAATCGAGAATACTACGCGTTAGTAAAATAGCTAATGAGTTTTTTGAGTAATTCGTTAACTCGCACAAAAATTAACAAATGTACGTTTCTAACATGCCCCACCTACCGGGTACTGGCAAATGTAGCGTGAGGTATCTCTGCTAATCTGTTTCTGCTCAGATCCAACCTCTGGAGACGAGCATTATTCTCAAATAAATCGGGCCTGATCGATTCCAATCTATTCCCTTTCAAATTGATATCAACCAACATTCTCAGGTCTCGCAAGCATCCGCCGTGCATAGAAATCAGCCTATTATCTCTCAGATCTAATTGTTCCATCCGCGAAAGTCCGACGAAAGCTCCATCCTCTAAATGCTGTAGTGCATTGTAGCCAAGCTTCAATCTTTTCAGATTAGGCAATGTGCTCAACGAGCCTGGGGGTAATCTTTTGATTCCATTTGCACTCAAGTCAAGTAATCTGAGGGCAGGAAGTGCCAGATCAGGAGACGGCGGCATTGGCAGGTTCAAAATCTGATTCATAGGCATGTAAAGGTATTCGATGTTCCGCGGCAGGCCTGGTACTATTTCGAATAGCCTGTTCCAGCCTACGTCCAATTCGTAGAGATTAATGAGATGCCCAAAGCTCCGAGGGTGAATAGTCGACAAGGCATTTCCCGAGAGGTTCACGTGCTCCAGAGCAGGATTAGCAAGAAATGAATCCGGGTCGACAAGGTCTATGGCATTTCTGCTGATGTCTAAGCGTCGAAGACTGGGTAGATTCGCCAATAATCTGGGCTCTATTCGCCGAAAATAATTCTCAGCCAAATCCAGACCCTGGAATAATTTTTTCGAGTAGGTAGGTGCTTAAAAAAGGTATTATTTATATGAGTGTTAATTTCTGAAAGACCTATGCTGCACCTTCAATGCTGGTAAATTCCAGAGAGGACCTTCCAGCAAATTCGATAATGAATTATTCCGCAATCTTAATTCTCTCAGAGCTGGCATAGCGATGAATGCCTCCATCTGGACCATGTTTATTCTGTTGTGATCGAGGTGCAATCTTTCTAGAGTAGGATGTCCTCTTATAGCACCGAACGGAATTTCTTCAAGCATATTGTGGCTCATATCCAAAAACTTTAGCCTAGGTAAAGTGTCCAAAATTGTGCGTAACTCTGCTATGTGATTCAAATCGTTGTTAATCAGCCAAAGTTCTTCCAAACCGCTGTTAGCTCTGCGGAGAAAGAAATCCGGGTGGATTCTATGAATCATATTGTGATTCAAATCAATGGTACGCAGCATTGGCACCCTGTGAAAAGCCCCCGGAAATATCTCCGATATTCTGTTTCGAGATAGATACAGTTCAGTGAGCATAGGTAATTCAACGAAGGACGCTTCTCCCAGACGAGAAATATGGTTTTGATCTAATCGCAGGGTGACTAAACTTGGGAGATCTATTACAGTACGTCCAACCATCGTGGCATCCGCTATCGAGTTTCCGACTAATGAAATTTCCTTTAATTCTGGGAGCCCAATTATTGCTCGTGGATGGATCCAATTTATTCCACAATCGCTGATGTTCACCAAGCTCAAACTTTGCAGATCTTGTAGCACTCCAGACTCAAGTCTCGTCAGCTTTTGGCTTCCAAAGATATGTAGCTGTTCAAGATTCGGCAAATTCCTGAAATGCCTTGGCGTAAGTTCCGCCAAAGACAGCGAATTTATCTGCAGATATCTCAGCTTCGAAAGTCCCGAGAATTTCGGTAGTCTTTTCATGGATCTACTTTGCAATGTTATAGCTTCTAGCCCTTGCAGATTATCGAGGCTATCAACGGGTAGAGATCTCAAGTCTGGCTCGACGATAAAAAGCTCGAGAAGAGAATCGTGGAGGCCTTCAAGCCACCCCGAAGAAACTCTCTCCAGTCTATTATTCCGTAGCATCAATCTCAGAACTCGTAAATTAGAGAACACCTTTCCCGGTAGACTTGGCAGGTTGTTGTTTTCTAAAATAATCTCATCTATGGGCCGAGTAACGTAATGGCTGACAGCGTTTAAGCCTTCAAGAACTTTCGGCAGCTCGCTGTGGCTGCACCTATGAAAGGATCGAGTAATTATTTGCATTACAAATGAAACGAATTTCTCTACAACTACCTGTGAAAGGATTATTTCCATCGCGTGGTTTACCATATCTGAAATTCCATATCCCTCGTCGAGCATCTGCACGGTAAGATTTTTTCTTGCGGAGGACAACCATATTCCGGATCTAATTGACCCGTTGTACGAGTTAAACCAAAACTGAAAAGACACACTATGAGCAGGAGAATATTTCCTCTCTCCGGAGGCTTGCCCATCGTTTCCGCGGATGGTCACCTCAGCTTCTTCGAACCCATCAATCTATAAGAAAGATCAACAGTGCTTGATATCGTTCATGAACAGAAAATGAGTATATGATTCGAAATCTGGAAGACTTATCGAACGGCATAAATTCACAGCGAAATCATCCCTCGTCAAGAGTGTTCCATGTTACATTCGAGTAATGAAGTGGCCCTTGAGTGTCGCAGGATTGTAAAGTACATTGCGTCACGGTCACAAGCGAAAAAATTGTTACCGTATACCGCAAGGCCCGACTTGAAGCGAAACAAGGACCGCTAGGGTAATTTTTTTTTACCGCAATTATTATCACGCGTGCCTGCCTATCGTGGTGTTATTTCGACATCGTTGTGACTTTAAATATTGCGCACTTAACTACAGCAACGAATTATATTCACCCTCGAAATCTACAGACTTCGGACCATCTGAAATACGCTTAAAGACTATGGAATCGTGTAGTAGCTTCGATCTGTAGAACACGTTTTTGCATCTCATTCAAATTTCCACCCTACGTTCAATCAGAAATTCATATGCTCGCATAGGATAAGACGTATCTCATTCGGCCAGCCTGCTAACACAATCGGACGAGAATAATTCAGTACGTTGAGTAGACCGGGACTAAAATATATTGGTGAGAAGATTAAATCGATCTGAAACCGAAGTACTGCAATCGAGTTTTGTAAGATAGCTCCAAAGACTTTCCAGGAAGTGTGTACGCCCGGTTGATCGCTGCGAAAATAGCGATCGGAAATCGAGGTGGAAAATATATAGGGCACTCGTTTCAGTAAAGGTGATTAGCGACGGTAAAAAAAAGTCTGTTTTTTTACGCAGTCATCGATTGGAACCACCTTTCTATAATAATTGTCGCCTTTCCAACACTCGGTTTGACAATAAATTCAAGGCAAATGTGAAAGGTCATGTATTACGGAAGCCAAACTGTGAATTTTGTAAGTCATCGGCCATCGGTCGATAAGTATTCCGACAGACTTCCAAAAAGCTTCACGAGGAACTCCAGCTTTTAATCTCTATACTTATATACCATTTTGAATAACTTATTGATTGACGTACGATTAGAGAAACATTGTTCTTCGCCAGCGAAACGTGCAACAAGTTCATGTTAGCCAATATCAGATATAAAGTTGTGGTATAATATAGGTGCTTATTGTTAGACATTTCGTAATTTCTAGAATATCATTATTAAACGTTTGGGAACAGGTCGAGATGGTTCATACGAGTCCAGATGCGATAAAAACGTCTTCATTATTTTTCTTAGGAACTTCCGCCCAGCCACTGGTCAGTAGCCAAGTGAAAGCTGAAAAGCTCTACGGGCACTTCCTTCTTGCATTTCTACACGCCTTCGATCTCACCTCGTTATACGTAACAGTTTCGCAACGTATACATATCTGTATATTGTTAATCTTTTTATCAAAAAGTCAATTTTGAAAACCTTCGAATATGTGCCTACACTATTTTTGATCACTCGTTACAGGCCCAATTTTTCGGCACATATTTCCGACGTAGTACTGTAACTCCACACAATTATTCTATCAGACCGATTTTCACATCGCATAAATCAAAGTAAGTCTACGTGAGCCTTTAATGACTATTTTGGCACGCTCCATTCAAGTGTAGTTAAAGATAACGAGTACTGCTACTTATGTTAAATCGCATGGGTGCGAAAGTAAATTATTGCGAATTACCTGTGCGTTTAGAAGTGGTATTATATCCAACGTTAGATAAGTAAATAGGAATTCTTATGTTTAGCAAAAGGTTTCGAGCTTTTTGAGTACAATTAATATGTTTACCAGACAATACTGCGTACGTTTCTATGGTACACATATAACACAATGTCACTGTAAATTTTTTCACAAATACCCAGAGATGTTCTGGCGCGTGCTTCTTGCGTTAGACTAGTACGAAATGCAACCAAAGACGACCGCCAAGTGTTGGAGGAGGAGGATTGCGAAGTAGATATGCAGCCACCGTGAAGACACGCTTCCAGGAAATCTTCCCTCTCTCTAAATCCTTATTTAAAATCGTTAAAAAACATCAATCTCCTCTTGTTTGGCTGTTGAAATCGACCAAATTTCTCGAACCCACGCATGCAGAGGATTAGTCGCAGCATCAGACTCTTCTCCAAATAATTCATCCCCATAACTGTTTCATTGTAGCCCACGTCATACGTAAAATCAAAGACGTGATGAATGAATAAATTTATGCTAACGTTATTTCAATCTCCTATACAACTTCATGGAGCAGTCTCACCCCTCAAATAAAATACGTATTTGTCATTTTTACCCCTTCCAAAGAAATCAAAAGTGAAGGGAGGTTGCGAGGTATCACCATAAGGCACAATCTTCCATGTGAGAGAAAAATCGTAGGAACAACTGTACGTTTAAAAAATTGGAATAATTGAAACTCGGCTTCGGGACAGTTTTATGTGAAGAAACATGTTGAAAAAGGCAATAAATATTCGGCAGAAGATCCTTCTGAAATCTTCGTTAATGTTATTTGCCCAGACGGCAAAAGTCTACCGTGAACTCTTGTTGTAATCTTTGTGGAAATTGGCTGATCCCAGACGTATAGTTCGTTACGTTTTCCTGAGTTGTAGCTGTTGCAATTCTCAGTGATTCCTAACGATCTCGGTAATTAAGCCTAACAAAACGGCGTATTATCAAGGAAAGTCGAGTCCTATGAAATATTGCACAGCAGGACGCGTGCATTATTCATGGTTTGATGGCTCCTTAAACATAGCGCAGTTACACCGTTCCAACCCAAATAAGACTCAAAGAAGAGGCGAGCTCTCTATGCCTAGGCACACGAACGATTTTTATAAAGTTTTATTATATTATATTATAATATAACTGCCACGAGGAAAGACCGCAATGTCTGAGTAACGATGTGTTATAATGATAAGCTTTATCAAAATCCATCGAAAAACCGAAGTGAAATAAGTTTCTGCTGATTATTCTCAAGCAATTTATTCCTTTCTCCTTTATATTTCCCTGTATCTTCTACGATGAACTTCATCTCTTCAGAAGTTTTATTCGCAAGTCATATATCAATAAAAAAAAAAGGAAAAATAAATGATAAATACTGAAACATATTTTTACGTTTGTGAAAATACGAAAATTATCTGAGTTTCGAAGCCTTGTGTCTACCCTTACAGTGTTTTTGTGTTGACCCATCTTAGGATCTCTTCGGTTCTACTCCCTGCTAGTCAGATGCACCTTTTCTACTATAATTTCAATATTATGGCAAACGGGATGGCGACGAGTTGAATTCGAGCTACGGTTACAAGTACGCAAAAGACACGTTTTCTAGCATATATGTAGCGATATCCCCTATACGATTTTTTCACGAAGAGCTATGGGATTCTAAACCCACGCATCTTAATTAATTGGCCCGATAGTAGGTACTTGCAACAAAATATGATTTTGTACATTGTGATGGTATCACTCGGACTTTGTAGAGGAGAGGAAATGTCTCAATGAAACTAGTCAATGTGGTAATCGTTGCTTAATTGCCGAACATCATGCAACAATTATCACGCTGATTCGATAAAATAAGGGTAAAGAATACACTTTTACGGATAGTGGCCAAAATAATGAACTTGAGGCGATTTTTCGGCATCGAAATTATATTTGGAGGTACTACACGTCGCAAGGAATGAACTTATCCATTATCGATATATGAAGAGGCATCCTGCAGTGGCCTGTTGTTCATTATCATCTTGTTCTAATTATTGAACGAATTAACGATACATTACGTCAATAGTAAATACCAACTTCTAAGAAGATCAATTGCAAAAAAATAGTTACGAAAATATGAATATTTCCATATTTTCCATATTTGCCTGATTTAGATATAAACCCGATGTCTCACACCTGGAGAACACGAGCATGTCATGATACAGTAATATCTGTATTTTGTTAGAAGTAGGTCCGCTGGTTGTCACGTTCAACCGGGATTTCTGGACTAAGCTCCGTCATTTTACAATTACGCGCTAGTTGCCGTGTAGACGAGACATTAGCGTGATCACGCAGCCTCGCATCGCGCTGCAGTGCGAACGACGCGTGGTCCTTGCTCGATTGCTGAGAACACCTCCAATTCTTGATTATTAAACCATAGTGGGTCTTTCAAAGTCAGCTTCGCTTAAATTACACCTGAAACTCTCCGATAACCCTCTGCAGATTCTGACACCTTTTTTCCTCAATCCTTATAAATTAGCTCCACCGTGGAGGAGTACGACACATATGTTTCGCTGGCGAGAGATGTAGTTGAAGCAATACTTCTTGTGCAATTTGTCTCAAATTAAAAATTTTGAAACTACGATGTTATAATTAGGATGTAGACAAGATAATTAGTTTTTGTACGAGTTTCATCGAACTTTTAGTATCGTTGATTAAACGTATACTTCGGACAATATTATAACAATATATGAATATAACGGAGCCTGCGGGCATTGACTGATGAACTTATGTATTACGTAATTCCAGAGATTCCATGAATAATCTTCGTTCCAGGTCCCGAGCTTTGTTTGGTAGGTAGATATTTCCCCGCATGGAGCATGAAATATTTCCAAACAAGTCGTTCAGCGAGATAAGAAGTAGCGTTTCAATATATGTAAGAGAAAGATGTAGAGTTATCGTTATCCGCCGCAATCGTATAGTCTCCATAGATAAGCGTAATCAACATCCATTCGTGATCCGTAAAAAAAGCTGAGCCTATAGAAGAACAATTCCGAGGTGGACCTTGGTTTTAGTAAAAAAAAATAGTACATTGTGTGACTAGGGGTGAAAACGGCTATTGCGAACGCGGGTGAAAGGTTTTTAGCACGAGTCGTAGCGAGGGCGCCAGAGGCTCCAGAGACAAAGACGGGTGCTGAAAACCTCTCACTCGAGCTAGAAATTGCCATTCCCCGCTTGCACTTCGTGTTTTTTAAGATAAGAGCGGGCAATGGGCCTTCTTCGATGCCTGTCTATCGTATGGCGCGTTTCGAGCATGAGTCTTGAGTATCCATTACCTCCCACCGCAGCGGGAGATGATATTATTTTCCTACGGAGGTGATAGATATTCGAGACTCACGTTCGAAACGCCCGATTTCCTATACCTCGGACGCGCATGAAAGAAGGCTCGTTTCACGCATACGTGTTATGAAAAAGTACATCGCTTTATTGGTACAATCATTAGTACCTGTTGATACTGCCTCGGCGATTACAGACAGCAAAAACTTGTATTGAATGAAAATACTCTAATATATGGAATCTCTATGCACCAAATTATGATAGCTGGTATATGAAACAAATCAAGGAATTTTACGAATGATCATCAAAATGACCCCCAAGGGGCATATTGTTTCCTAATTATCCCTTGAAATAATTGGATCTAAAATTTTGCGTAGTCGCAATGTTAAGAGCACGTTCACACCCAACGTATAAGTATCGATAATAGCAACAATATCTGATGGAATAACGACGAATCATCGTGAGACTAGCAGTAAGACTGGGTGATGAACCTTGAGTGTTACATCACAACTCTGGTACGCCGGTAAAGTGTTTGCACACTCAGAAACCTGTTCCTTGGTGTGAGTTAAATCATTGTGCGGAAGTTCTCCGTCAAAGTTGGGATTATTTGAGTGGGGGAAACCATGATAGATATATAAAGTAGCCTTTTGCGGTAGCCTGTACATTCTTACCTAATCGCGAGTTTGGGCAGCTCTGATCAACGACGTGTGCTGAAATTAATCAAAAACATTGGAAGAGTTCGTGAGTAACAATTTAATTGTCGTGTGCCGACACTTAAACTATGGCATCGCACTCCGCTTACTTTGTCGTTGAATTATCTGGAGTGATAATTGCAATCACCTGTGCTCTTTACATCTATTTAAAATATGTGCGCTACAATTACTGGAGTTCCAAAAAGGTCGATCATACCAAGCCTGTCGTTCCCTTTGGCAATGTGTGGCCCATCTTGGCTGGAGAGCGTTCAATCGGTAAGATAAATTCGAGCTGAGAATTTCGAGTATATTCTTATACAGCAAGGAGACAATGGAGTCTGGCAATAATCAGGAAGTATACATATGTGAATGTTACAGGCGAACTCTTACGTGACAAGTATCTGGAGTTTAAGAATAGCCCGGTATGCGGTTTCTACTCGTTTCACAAGCCTATGCTTGTGATCAATGACCCCGGACTCATACGTCATGTTCTGACGAAGGATTTTGTGAACTTTCACGATCGCGGAATGTATTGCAACGAAAAGATTGACCCCCTGTCAGGGCATCTCTTCCTGTTGCCCGGTACCAGATGGAAATATTTGAGGACCAAGTTCTCTCCTACGTTCACTTCCAGTAAAATGAAGCAAATGTTTTTCACGGTCAAGGACTGTTCCGATGCACTAGCGGCATATGTGGCTGAAAAAGCGGAGAAATCTGAGTTGATCGAGGTGAAGGATCTAATGGCAAGGTAAGGCGACAGTTGACTTGCTCAATTGAATTGAAATTCATGTGACCTACTATTTTCATATGTTCACAAACATTTGGCCGGTTTCCGTGCAGATTCTCGACCGACATCATCGCCTCAACAGCCTTTGGGATTCAATGCAACAGTCTCGAGAATCCAGACGCCGAATTTCGCAAATGGGGGCGAAAAGTCTTCGAGTCCCGACCAATTCTAAACGCTGCTATGATCTTCGTACCAAAATTGTTATACATGTTGAAAGTTCCTTTCAATGATGAAAATATGAGCAATTTCTTCATAAACGCGTTCAAGGAAACAGTAGCGTATAGAGAAGCCAACAACGTAGTTCGTAAGGACTTTTTGGACCTGGTCATGCAGCTGATGAACAAGGGTTACATACAAGATAACGACGAAAAGAAATCGGAACATATGTCAGGTAATATATTGATAGATTCTGTTTCATGGATCGGAATTGCGACTACAATCTTTTGCACACTTTATTCCTGACACAGATGCTGACACCGAGAAAATCACTATGCTCGAAGGAGCCGCACAAGCTTTCGTGTTCTGGGTGGCCGGCTTCGAGACCTCTTCATCGACTGCAACTCATTGCCTCTACGAGTTGGCGCTACATCAGGATATTCAGGACAAAGTGGCCGACGAAGTTAACACGGTATTGCAAGAATCCGGAGGCTTGACATATGAAAGCCTCAAGAAAATGAATTACCTGCACAAAGTTGTTTCCGGTTGGTCTCCTGATATAATAATTCTATCTGAGCCTCGAGTCACTTGGACTAAACGGTTTTTTGTCAACCGCAGAAACGCTGAGAAAGTACCCCTCTGTACCGCTACTGAATAGAGAGTGTAACCAAGAGATTGAACTGCCCGGCATTGGCCTCCGTGTCGACAAAGGAACTCCCATCGTCATTCCAGTTTATGGACTTCATATGGACCCCGACATCTACCCTGATCCGGAAAAATTCGACCCCGAACGATTCAGCCCAGAGAATATCGCCAGCAGGCACCAGTACGTTTACCTACCGTTCGGCGAAGGTCCCAGAAACTGTATTGGTACGTTGCTGTCGTGTATTTGAATCATTCCAAATTACATAAACCGATTTTTCATTGCTTTTATTGCAGGTATGAGGTTCGGATTGGTACAGACGAAGGTTGGCCTTCTTAGCTTGCTGTCTAAGTATCGTTTTACCCCGGGACCAGATTTGAAGGTACCGCTACTGCCAGATAGGGGCAATATTGTGCTTTGCCCAGCAAGTGGGGTAACGCTGCGGATAGAACGACGATAATTGCACGATGTAAGTCGCAGGGCACTCAAAACAGAAATTGACATCGCTACTGTGTATCCACTATTCATATAATTCTAATGTTCATATAAGTTTTCTCTGGACTATAACGCAGGACTGGTTTCATATGGCAAAGTCTTCCCCCCTAGTCTTTTATACTTGTTATTTTTGATGTGGGTGGAGCACTGCTTTCAAAATTCTACGACAATAGCAAACCTAGGTACTTGCAGGGCCCTTTATGGATTATATTATACAATTGATGGTATTAAGTTGATCGTGATGCATTCAAATCAAATGAGAATTGTATTGTATCAGATGATTTTCTGGGGTGCGGGCGATTGATTGATTCTAAAAAATAAATCGTATTATAATCAATTTTGTTGAGAATTATTACACTCCGACACTCTGGACAACTATTAGATAAAAAAAGTTAATTTTGGCAATGAATCATTTCATTTCAAAATAGTTCAGTTATCATATACAAAGGTCGTATCTCATAAAAAAACGAATTCGTCTTGTCTGTCTGGTCTATTTTCAATTCTATTTTAGTGATTTGGTGACACTTTTGTTTGTTGATGCGTGATGTTTCAAGTGCTCCCATTTTCGACATCCATAATCGTAGACCATTGATCAGAGGAATCATTTTTATGAAGCGTGTTGTTTCTGAGGCTGAGACACCGAGACAAGCGTTCGTTTATAGTAAATACTTATTATTTTTTTACCATAAGCCTTAGGTTTCCTATAAAATGTATAGCATTTGAATACGAGAGGATATTACATTCATTCAATATTTCGAACATCAACTAAAAGTATATCAGGTATTATACCAGCACAAAATTTGGTAACTGTACAGATTTTTTTATTTTGTTTTTAACCGATTGAGTTAGGGACTTCGACTTTGCGGCACAATCTAGCACGATTTTTAGAATAGTTGATGTCGAAAAGTGCAGGGGTAACTTCACGCAAGTATAACCACAATATTATAGTGTTTCCTATAGGATTTCTCTTCTCACACTTGACATTCGTAACTGCTCAGAAGAAGAGTATTTCCAGGCACCCATCACTCGTCTTGAAATTATTTTTCATTAATCAGATGATTGGCACGTGCCATTCCGTTATTAGAGGGGTAAATATATCTTTTGCAAAATTAGTGATATCAGGTAGCTTGAACAGTTAGCAACGTGCGTTCGTGTCCTTGGAGGTGCATTCATTTCCTTACAAATACTTGAATCTTTTCTTTCTAGTGTCTCGTTCATTTCATTGGTCGATCTTATAATTTTCTCCAATCCAAATTGACTTTTTTCTTCACCTTCGTTGGAACTTCTTCGTCTCTTGGAACCAACTTTACTTCACGAAACCACGAGCGCTTCGATTTACGGTAAGACATGGTATGATTATATAAATAAGCTTGAATCGCATATTCAGTTTCATAACTATACCTAATTATTCAGTTCAATTGGTATGGCGAACGTGATAACGGTGAAAGACTGTTCGGATAATCTGGTAGAAGAGCTCCAACGTTATCACAATTTTCCGCACTAGCAATAAAATATGATTACTTGATGTAAATTCAAAGCAGAATTCCCTCGAAAAATGATCCTTCTTGGAGAAGAAGTAATCAAAACAAACGAATCGATATGAGGCGAGAGTGTGGGAAAGTAGAAAGCTATGCATGTGTAGGACGCAAATTAATTATGGATTACAATGCTTCTTTCACTTGGGGGAAAGAATTTTATCTCAAAATTGTACTCAGAGAAACAGGGTTCGGTTTTCGAGCACGGAGAGCCCGATTTCTGGACACTGCAAAAAATTAAATCATTTCGCATATTGAATTCGCAATGCAAAGCTCTTTTTATTTTTCTTCTTCTTCTGCTTCTTCTCATCGGTCGCAAGAAAATGCTTTTCGATTCGAGGAATTTGATGAAATAATCATCGACGTGAGTGAATGTGTTTAGCGTATGCATAATCATTATGTTTGTATCGTATATTACAGAGCTAAGAATACATCAACGATCGAAGGTATACGACATCATAATTATACAGCAATACGGCATTTCGCGCGAGATGTACAGGATTTAGATGTAAACCTGATGTCTCACGCCTGGAGTTGACGCGCATGTCATGATACAGAGATATCTGTATTTTGTTAGAAGCAGGCCAGCTAGTTGTCATGTTCAACCAGGATTTCTGGACTAAGCTCGATCATTTTACAATTATACCATCTAGACAAGACATTAGCGTGATCACGCAGCCTCGCATCGCGCTGGAATGAACGACGCGTGGTCCTTGCTCGATTATAACACGTGTAATGCTTAGTAGATATTCTTTCGTAGATATTTCCCCGCATGAAGCATGAAATATTTCCAAACAAGTCGTTCAGCAAGATGAGAAGTAGCGTTTCAACATAAACAAGTGAAAAATGTAGTTATCGTTATCCGCCGCAATCGTATAGTCTCGATAGATAAGCGTAATCAACATCCATTCGTGATCCGTAAAAATAGCTAAGCCTAATGAATAACAATTTTGAAGTTCGACCTTGGTTTTAGTTAGAAGAAAAAGAACATTGCTCTATTGGTACAACCTTCAGTACCTACCTATTGATACTAGACAGCAAAAACTTGTATTGAATGAAAATACTCTAATATATGGAATCTTTGTCCACCAAATTATAATCGCGGGTATATAAACCAATTTGAAGAATCCCACGAAAGATCATGACAATGACCTCTGATGGACATATTGTTTACAAATTATTCCGTAAAATAATTGGATCTAAAATGTTGCGTAGTCACAATCTTAATGGCATGATTGCACTTAACGTACGAGTTTCGAAAATATAAACAGTATTAAATAGAATTACCGCAAATCATCGTGAGACAAGCAGTAAGACTGGGTGATGAACCTTGAGTGTTACATCACAACTCTGACGCTCTAGTGCAGTGTTTCCACACTTGAAAATCTGTTCATTGGTGTGAGTGCAATCATTACACGAAAGTTCTCCTTCCAAGTTATATCCAAGATAATCTAAGTGGAGGGGAAACCATGATGGATATATGAAGTAGCCTTCTGCGATAGCCTGATCATTATTAGATAATTGCGAGTTTGGGCAGATCTAATCAACGACGTGTGCTTCAATTAATCACGAATATTGGAAGAGTTCCTGATTAATTATTCGGAAGAGTAATCATTAGTCCGTATGTTTGCCGACACTTAAACTATGGCATCGCACTCCGCTTACTTTGTGGTTGAATTATCCGGAGTTATAATTGCAATCACCTGTGCTCTTTACATCTACATAAAATATGCGTGCTTTAATTATACTGGAGTTCGAAAAAGATCGATCATGCCAAGCCCGTCGTTCCCTTTGGCAACATGTGGCCTATCTTCTCTGGGGTTCTTTCAATCGGTAAGATAAACTCGAGCGGAGACTTCCGAGTATATTCTTATACAGCAAGGAGTCAATTGCATCTGGCAATAATCAGGAAGTATACATATGTTAATGTTACAGGCGAACTCATACGTGACAAGTATCTGGAGTTTAAGAAAAGCCCGGTATTCGGTTTCTACTCGTTTCACAGGCCAGCACTTGTGATCAATGACCCCGAGCTCATACGTGTTGTTCTGATAAAGGATTTTGTGAACTTTCACGATCGCGGATTGTTTTGCAACGAAAAGATTGACCCCTTGTCAGGCAATCTCTTCTTCTTGCCCGGTGCCAGATGGAGATATTTGAGGAACAAGTTCTCTCCTACGTTCACTTCCAGTAAAATGAAGCAAATGTTCTTCACGGTCAAGGACTGTTCGGAAACACTAGCAGCGTATGTGGCTGAAACAGCTGGGAAATCTGGGCTAGTCGAAGTGAAGGATCTAATGGCAAGGTAAGGTGACAGTTGACCTGCTCGATCAAATTGGAATTCATAGGACCTACTATTTCCATATATTAACGAATGTTTGGCTATTTCACGTCCAGATTTTCGACCGACATCATCGCGTCAGCAGCGTTTGGGATTCAGTGCAATAGTCTCGAGAATCCAGACGCCGACTTTCGCAAATGGGGTCGGAAGAGCTTCGAGTCCCGACCAATTCGAAACGCAACTGCATTTTTTGCCCCGAAATTGTTAGAGCTGTTGAAAGTTCCTAACAATGATGAAAAAGTGAGCGATTTCTTCATAAGCGCGTTCAAGGAAACCGTTAAGTATAGGGAAGCCAACAACGTAGTTCGTAAGGACTTTTTGGACCTGATCATGCAGCTGATGAACAAGGGTTACCTACAAGATAACGACGAAAAGAAATCGGAACATACGTCAGGTAATATATTAATAGATTCTGTTTCATGGAGCGGAATTGCGACTACAATTTTTTGCACACTTTATTCCTGACACAGATGCTGACACTGAGAAAATCACTATGCTCGAAGGAGCCGCACAAGCTTTCGTGTTTTGGTTGGCAGGCTTTGAGACCTCTTCATCGACGGCAACTCATTGCCTCTACGAGTTGGCGCTACATCAGGATATTCAGGACAAAGTGGCCGATGAAGTTAACACGGTATTGCAAGAATCCGGAGGCTTGACTTATGAAAGCCTCAAGAAAATGAATTACCTGCACAAAGTTGTTTCCGGTTAGTCTCCTGATATAATAATTTCATCTGAACCTCGAGTCACTTGGAATGAACGGTCTTTTGTCAACCGCAGAGACGCTGAGAAAGTACCCATCTGTACCGATACTGAATAGAGAGTGTACCCAAGAATTTGAACTGCCCGGCATTGGCCTCCGTGTCGCCAAAGGAACTCCCATTATCATCCCAGTTTATGGACTTCATATGAACCCCGACATCTACCCTGATCCGGAAAAATTCGACCCCGAACGATTCAACGCAGAGAATATCGCCAGCAGGCACCAGTACGTTTATCTACCGTTCGGCGAAGGTCCCAGAAACTGTATTGGTACGTTCCTATTCTGTATTTGAATTATTCTGAATTACGTAAAATCAATTTTTTTATTGCTTTTATCGCAGGTATGAGGTTTGGATTGGTACAGACGAAAGTTGGTCTTCTCAGCTTGCTCTCTAAGTATCGTTTTAAACCGGGACCAAATATGAAGGTACCGCTACAGCCAGATAGAGGCAACTTTGTGGTTTGCCCATTAGGTGGAATAACGCTGCGGATAGAACGACGCTAATTGCACGATGTGAGTCGCAGGGCACTCAAGACATAAATTAAGATCGCTACTGTGTATTTCCTATCCATATGTGATATGACGCAGGATGAGCTTCCTCTGGATTATCACGCGGGACTAGTTTCATATGGCAAAATCTTCGCCCCTAGTTTTTCATACTTGTTATTTTCGATGTGGAAGGAGCACTGTTCTCAAAATTCTACGACAGTCGCAAACCTAACTTCTAGGTACTTACTGGGCCCTCTATGAATTCAATGATGCAATTGATGGTGTCAAGTTATTACACATCCACACTGTAGAAAATTGATAAATAAATATGTTGATTTTGGCAATGAATCATTTCATTTCAAAATAGTTCAGTTATCATATACGAAGGTCGTGTCTCATACAAGAACGAATTCGTCTTGTCTGTCTGGTCTATTTTCAATTCTATTTTAGTGATTTGGTGACACTTTCGTTTGTTGATGCGTGATGTTTCAAGTGCTCCCATTTCCGACATCCATAATCGTAGACCATTGATCAAAGGAATCATTTTTATGAAGCGTATTGTTTCTGAGGCTGACACACCGAGACAAGAGTTCATTTATAGTGAATACTTATTATTTTTTTACCATAAGCCTAAGGTTACCTATAAAATGTATAGCATTTGGATACGAGAGGATATTATATTCATTCAATATTTCAAACATCAACTAAAAGTATATCACGTATTATACCAACACAAAATTCGTTTTTTCGAACGAATCAAAAATAACAAATCATAACAGGCGAGAGTGTGGGAAACTAGAAAACTAAGCATGTATAAGACGCAAAGTGATATATAGATTACAATGCTTCGTTCACTTCAGGGAGAGAATTGTATCTGAAAATTGCACTGAGAGAAACGGAATTCGATTCTCGAGTACGGAGAGAGTCTGATTTCTGGACACTGCAGAAAATTAAATCTTTCGGCATATTGAGTTTGCAAAGAATAGCTCTTCTTCTCTTTTTTCTTCTCCTGCTTCTTCTTAACGTTCGCAAAAAAATACTCTTCGATTCGAGAAGTAACTAAATCTGTTTAACGCATGCATAATTATGATTTTCGTATCGTATATTACAGAGCTAAGAATGTATCAACGATCGTAAGTTTACGACAGCGTAATTATACAAAAATAGGGCATTTCGCGCGAGATGTACAGGATTTAGGTGTAAACCCGATGCCTCGCGCCTGGAGAACACGGGCATGTCATGATACAGTAACATCTGTATTTTGTTAGAAGTAGGTCGGCTGGTTGTCACGTTCGAACGGGATTTCTGGACTAAGCTCCGTCATTTTACAATTACGCGCTAGTTGCCGTGTAGACGAGACATTAGCGTGATCACGCAGCCTCGCATCGCGCTGCAGTGCGAACGACGCGTGGTCCTTGCTCGATTGCTGAGAACACCTCCAATTCTTGATTATTAAACCATAGTGGGTCTTTCAAAGTCAGCTTCGCTTAAATTACACCTAAAACTCTCCGATAATCCTCTGCAGATTCTGACTCCTTTTTTCCTCAATTCGTATAAATTAGCTCCACCGTGGAGGAGTACGACACGTATTTTTCGCTGGCGAGAGATCTAGTTGAAGCAATACTTCTTGTGCAATTTGTCTCAAATTAAAAATTTTGAAACTACTATGTTATAATTACGATGTAGACAAGATAATTAGCTTTTTTACGAGTTTCATCGAACTTTCAGTATCGTTGATTAAACGTATTCTTCGGACAATATGATAACAATATATGATTATAACGAGACCTGGGGGCATTCATTGGTAAAATAATGTATCAGCAATTCCAGAAATATCATAACTAATCTTGCTTCCAGATCACAAGCTTTGTTCGGTTGGTAGATATTTCTCCGCGTGGAGTATAAAATAATTCCAAACTGCAAGTCGATGACCAAGATAAAAAGAAGCGTTTCATTGTAAACGAGTGAAAAATGTAGTCATCGTGATCCGCCGCAAACGTATAGTCTCCATAGATAAGCGTACTCGACATTTATTCGTGACACGTCAAAACAGCCAAGCCTAATGAATAACAATTCTGAAGTTGGACCTTGATTTTGGTAAGAAAAAAAAAGAACATTGCGCTATTGGTACAATCTTTAGTACATGTTGATACTGCCTTGCCGATTCCAGGCAGCAAAAACTTGTATTGAATAAAAATACTCTAATATATGGAATCTCTATGCACCAAATTATGATGGCTGGTATATGGACCAAATTGAAGAATTCAACGAATGATCATCAAAATGACCTCCAATGGACATATTGTTTCCGAATTATTCCTTGAGATGATTGGATCTGAAATTTTGCGTAGTCACAATTATAATGGCACCATTGCACCCAACGTACGAGTTTCGTAAATATCAACAGTATTTGATAGAATAACCACGAATCATCGTGAGATAAGAAGTGAAACTGGGTGATTAACTTGGCGCGTTACATCACATCTCTGATACGCCGGTAAAGTGTTTGCACACTTGGAAACTTGTTCCTTGGTGTAAGATAAATCATTGTACGAAAGTTCTTCTTCAATGGTGAGGTTATTTAAGTGCGCAATGGATATATAAAGTAACCTGCTGCAGTAGCCTGTTCATTATTACCTAATCGCGAGTTTGGGCAGCTCTGATTAACGACGTGTGCTTCAATTAATCACGAATATTGAAACAGTTCGAGAATAACAATTTAACTGTCTTTTTGCTGACATTTAAACTATGGCATCGCACTCCGCTTACTTTGTCGTTGAATTATCCGGAGTGATAATTGCAATCACCTGTGCTCTTTACATCTATATGAAATATGTGTGCTACAATTACTGGAGTTCCAAAAAGATCGATCATGCCAAACCTGTCGTTCCCGTTGGCAACATGTGGCCCCTCCTTTCCGGAGAGGTTTCGATCGGTAAGATGAAATCGAGCTGAGAATTTCGAATATATTCTTATACAGCAAGGAGTCAATTGCATCTGGCAATAATCAGGAAGTATACATATGTGAATGTTACAGGGGAACTCATACGTGACAAGTATCTGGAGTCTAAGAAGAGCCCGGTATTCGGTTTCTACTCTTTTCACAAGCCTACGCTTGTGATCAATGACCCCGAGCTCATACGTATTGTTCTGACAAAGAATTTCGTGAACTTTCACGATCGCGGATTGTTTTGCAACGAAAAGATTGACCCCTTGTCAGGCCATCTCTTCTTGTTGCCCGGTGCCAGATGGAGATATTTGAGGAACAAGTTCTCTCCTACGTTCACTTCCAGTAAAATGAAGCAAATGTTCTTCACGGTCAAGGACTGTTCCGATTCACTAGCAGCGTGTGTGGCTGAAAAAGCAGAGAAATCTGGGCTGGTCGAGGTGAAGGATCTAATGGCAAGGTAAGGCGACAGTTGACCTGCTCGATCAAATTGGAGTTCATAGGCCCTACTATTTTTATATAATAACGAACGTTTGGCTGTCTTACGTGCAGATTTTCGACCGACGTCATCGCGTCAGCAGCGTTTGGGATTCAGTGCAACAGTGTCGAGAATCCAGACGCCGAATTTCGCAAATGGGGTCGGAAGGTCTTCGAGTCCCGACCACTTCTAAACGCAACTGCGTTCTTCGCACCCAATTTGTTACGCCTGTTGAACATTCCTACCACTGATGAAAATGTGAGCAATTTCTTCATAAGCGCGTTCAAGGAAACCGTTAAGTATAGGGAAGCCAACAACGTAGTTCGCAAGGACTTCTTGTACCTGATCATGCAGCTGATGAACAAGGGTTACATACAAGATAACGACGAAAAGAAATCGGAACATACGTCAGGTAATATATTAATAGATTCTGTTTCATGGAGCGGAATTGCGACTACAATTTTTTGCACACTTTATTTGCGACACAGATCCTGACACTGAGAAAATCACTATGCTCGAAGGAGCCGCACAAGCTTTCGTGTTTTGGTTGGCAGGCTTTGAGACCTCTTCATCGACGGCAACTCATTGCCTCTACGAGTTGGCGCTACATCAAGATATTCAGGACAAAGTGGCCGATGAAGTTAACACGGTATTGCAAGAATCCGGAGGCTTGACTTATGAAAGCCTCAAGAAAATGAATTACCTGCACAAAGTTGTTTCCGGTTAGTCTCCTGATATAATAATTCCATCTTAACCTCGGGTCACTTGGAATAAACGGTCTTTTGTCAACCGCAGAAACGCTGAGAAAGTACCCATCTGTACCGATACTGAATAGAGAGTCTACCCAAGAGTTTGAACTGCCCGGCATTGGCCTCCGTGTCGCCAAAGGAACTCCCATCGTCATCCCAGTTTATGGACTTCATATGGACCCCGACATCTACCCTGATCCGGAAAAATTCGACCCCGAACGATTCAGCCCAGAGAATATCGCCAGCAGGCACCAGTACGTTTATCTACCGTTCGGCGAAGGTCCCAGAAACTGTATTGGTACGTTGCTGTCGTGTATTTGAATCATTCTGAATCAACATGAACCGAATTTTTTATTGCTTTTATCGCAGGTATGAGGTTCGGATTGATACAGACGAAGGTTGGCCTCCTTAGCCTGCTCTCTAAGTATCGTTTCAAACCGGGACCAGATTTGAAGATACCGCTACAGCCAGATAGAGGCAATTTTGTGATTTGCCCATTAGGTGGGATAACGCTACGGGTAGAACGTCGATAATTGCATGGTGTAAATCGCGGGGCACTCAAGACACAAATTAAGATCGCTACTGTGTATTCATACAATTCTACTATTGATATAAGTTTTCTCTGGACTATGATGCAGGACTAGTTTCATATGGCGAAGTCTTCGCCTCCAGTTTTTCGTACTTGTTATTTTCGACGTGGAATGAGCACTGCTCTCCGAAACCTTCGACAACCGCACACCTGACTTCTAGGTACTTACTGGACCCCTTATGAATTCAATTATACAACTGGTGGTGTTAAGTTAATCGCGATGCATTCAAATCAAATGAGAAATGTGTTGTATTAGATGATTTTCTGGAGTGCTTGCGATTGATTGATTCTAAAAAATACATCGTATGTTGATTAATTTTGTTGAGAATCATTACACTCCTACACTGTTTAAAATTGATAAATATAAAAGTTGATCTCGGCAATGAATCATTTCATCCAAAACAGTTCAGTTATCATATACATATAAAGATCGTATTCTATACAAGAACTAATTCGTCTTGTCCGTCTGGTCTATTTTCAATTCTATTTTAGTGATTCGGTGACACTTTCGTCTGTTGATGCGTGATATTTTGAGTGCTCCAATTTTCGACATGCATCAATCAGAGTATTTCCAGCCACCCATCATTCGTCTATTATAATTATTTTCCATTAACTAGATGATTGGCACGTGCCATTTCGTTATTACAGGAGTAAATACATCTCTTGCAAAATCAGTGATCTCCGGTAGCTTGAGCAGTTAGCAACGTGCTTTCGCGTCCTTGGAGGTGTATCAATTTCCTTACAAATACTTGAATCTTTCCTTTTTAGTGTCTTATTTCCTTCATTGGTCGTTCTTGATTCACTCTACGAAACTACGAGCTTTTCGATTTGCGGTAAGACATGTCATGATCATATAAATAAGCCAGAATCGCATTCACGGTTTGCGTGCGCTGAACCGGATATACTGCAGTTTCATAATTATTCCTAATTTTTTGGTGCAATTTGTATGGCGAAAGTTATGACGGTAAAAGACCTTTAAAACAATCTGGTGAAGGAGCTTTACTCATATCTCCAACGATATCACAATCTTCAACACCAGCAATAAAATATACTTATTTGATGTAAATTCAAGGCAGAAGTTTCTTAAAAAATGATCCTTCTTGGTGGAGAAGAAATCAAAAATAACGAATCGTAATGAGGCGAGTGTTTTGGAAAGTAGAAAGCTCTGCATGTATAAGACGCAAAGTAATCATAGATCATGCTTATACGCAAAGTAGTAGACGCCAAGTAATTACAGCTAATGCTTAGCTCACTGCAGAGACAGAAGTTTATCTCTAAATTGTACTGAGAGAAACGGGGTTTGATTTTCGAGCACGGAGAGCTTGATTTCTGAACACGGCATGAAATTGAATTTACAAAAAAAAGCTCTTTTGCTCCCTTTCTTCTCCTTCTTCCTCTTTTCGTTTGCAAAAAAAAAACTCTTCGATTCCGGGAATTTGATGAAATGATCGTCGAAGTGACTAAATCTGTTTGGTCTATGCATAATTATTATTTCTATATCATACATCACAAAGCTAAAAATGTGTCAACGATCGAAGGTATACGACAGCGTAATTATACAGATGTACAGACCTACATCCTCGCCCCTGTCGTAACTTTGTATAACCCGTTATGACATCACATGCTGTTCAATTTTTTGAGAAAGTCTTTTAATGATTCGAATTTCTGGTCCTGTCAGGTTGGGGGAGATGAAGGGAACAGGTGCCAACTCATTCTACATAAGTTACCAATCCTACTTCCTTGTATGTTACAAGACACTATAATACAGTCCATACTAGTTGCCCTCGAGATTTTCGTAAGCCGACAACTGTACTCTTAAGATTTCTATCCGCTGATCCTTTCACCTCATAGGATCTCACGTAGTGTGTTTCGATGTACATAAATCATGCACATGAATTCAGATTGTATGAGTCCAAACATCCAATCAATTCTTCAGAAGGTCCGCAGAGTCCCCGCCGTGCCTCCATCAAGCCTCCATTCCACTAATGGCAAAATCTATGACGCAAAATTTTGCGACGAAACTATTCGAAGGAACAGAATTCATTATTTGTTGTTTTGAATACAGATCGTAATTTTTAATGGCTTGAGGCAATGACTTCACGCCTTCGAGTCTTCAACGTCATGACCAGTATAGTTTGGCTAACTAATACGGAGAACGGTAATCAAGGTATTACGACATCGTGAATATCAAGAATAAATAATATACGTTGTAAAAAATCGCGTCACAAGGCTACAGGAGAAAAACATCGGTGCGTATGGCATCATATGTGTATGTATAGGCAAATCTTACTCGACGCACTCATACATCTGAGATACCAAGTGGCAGATTTTGGTGAACTACAAAATATCAAATTAAACTTACGGAAGTAAATATGATAAGACCACAAGATTATTTTCGTTCATTTCAAATCATGAAGATGATTCTAAAATATTTAATCATTACGATTTCATTCAACGGTGTGGGTAATTCTCAGATTTATTATAAGGTCAAATTTTAAAATTAGAGTGGTAAAGAAGAGGAATGAACTGGGAAGAATCTGCAATTACTTTCAATCGAACCGTGACCACTTCTTTGACCGCATAAATAACTTATCTTTAGCAATGAATAAAACCGCAAGATTTTTCAGACATAAAATCTGATCCTTGGCCACAGCTTCCTACTCACAGTTGAGTTCATCGTCCAATAAATTAGATTTCTGAAAACTAAATTATTACATTCGACGAAGAGTACGAAGACAGAACTCCACATCGGCTATAGAGTACAAACAGATACTTCTGAAAGAAAATATATTTATTGTTTTCCCCTGAAACAAATTGAATCTGTGCTTCACCCAGTTGTTGCAATACACCTCAAAAAAGATCTTGTATTCGTCTATATAATCTTTTCGTGTTTCGTCTATTATTTAATAGCAAACATCCGTTTGCAGAAATGTGAGAGGTTCTTTCTCTTTTCAATATTAATGGCAAAATGTATACTCGTCTGTATATTGTGCGAATCACTATAGAGATTAAAAGGCTTACAGTTACGTTACACCGTCAAGTTCACCTGGGTGTACGTGAAGTGAAGCGGGGCTTGGCAATTCGTCTTGTGCAAAACCGGTATTAATATGAGCTATGCTATGATACCTAGCGCTGCTTGATTATTCGCATATTTAGTTCTGCGAGAAAAGCGAAATTATCAGTATAGTGTAAGAGAGCGTCAAAGTCTGTTGTCCCTCATTGCTATAGTTCCTCGAATTACAGAACCAGTTGTAATATTTCTATTTTGCGATCACTGAATCTAGCCTCGATCTTTCAATACAGCCAGTTCAAAGTGAGTTGAATAATGTTATTTAATGTTTATCAAAAATTTGAATGGTGTGCTAGCGCCGTTATTACAAAAAACAGCTCCACGTCTTTCACTTTCGCGGATAGCTGGACGTTAGGATCTAAAAATTAGTGGACGGACGTCTATTTGCTGCATATCATCAGTTCTTTTTGTTGATCACCTACAACCGCTTCAGAAATTTGATCCGCATATAATTGCATCGATTTATTGTTTAGGAGTGCTCAGAGGTTTTGGCGAAAATGCTTGCCAGGCAAGTGTTGGCTTTACACGCCCGGAAGATCGTTATTAGAAACTTCAGCGCTAGTGCTAAACTGAAGCAAATCTATGATCACAGTGCTAACAGAAAACCGAAAATTCTTATTACTGGTAAGTCGATTTCAACTAACAGTTAAAATCGGATTTCAGTGAAAAGCTTGGAGATTTGAATATAAGCTACGAGGTACTTCGTTATACTTTGCGTACGAACGTCAATAATTGTCAATTTCGTCCAGGTGGACTAGGCCAACTTGGTACCGAGTGTGCGAAACTTTTGCGCAATAAATACGGAAATGACAACGTCATACTATCGGATATCATCATGCCGACTGATCAAGGCCTTCAAAATGGACCCTTCATTTTTGCTGATATCCTAGACTTCAAGGGTTTGCAGAAAATAGTTGTGAATCATCGCGTCGACTGGCTGATACATTTCAGCGCTCTTCTTAGCGCCGTTGGAGAACAGAATGTACCTTTAGCTGTTAGAGTCAATATAGAAGGTAAGAAGTCAACTACGCAAACATACTGCGATCACGATCTTATTAATTGCACAAACCTTGCAAATCAGACTTTATTGAACGAGTCTTTTGCATCGACATGACTATTATGAGGTGTATAACGCTGTTTGAGCATATTAGAATAAATCCGACAACCAGCGATTACGATTTGTTACTTTCATTAGGAATGCACAACGTCATCGAGCTAGCAAAACAGTACAAACTGCGAATATTCGTTCCCTCAACCATCGGTGCCTTCGGACCAGAATCCCCGCGCAACCCGACGCCCAATGTCACCATTCAACGTCCGCGAACAATCTATGGAGTTAGCAAAGTTCATGCAGAACTTCTTGGAGAGTATTATCATCACAGATTTGGTCTCGACTTTCGGTGCCTTAGGTTTCCAGGTGTTATTAGCAGCGATCCACCAAGTGGTGGAACTACTGGTAAATAGAATGAATTAATAATTATTATGAACCTTACGGCATTTTATTGAAAGCGAGTTCAAATGTGAACTTTTCAGGTAATTGAATGCGCGAATGATCATCATATCGCATACCTAGCAGAGATTTCAATCATTGGAATGCAAAACGCGAGCTGTTTGCATATAATAAAATATTAACTACCGTTCCGGTTAAGGAACGATCGCTAAATTTGAACCGGTCTTTACCTTTCCGCGAATTATACTATATCTAGCAATATTGTTTTACGCTTGTTGAGAACCTCGTCAGAGAAGTTTTTCCCTGTCTGACGTGGATGCAATCTAAAGAAACTAAAGGAGAATAACTAAAAAATCAATAAGTCGAGATTTACCTAAAATGAATCTAGTTTTTCGATTAACGAGTTAAATTAATGTGGCTAAAACCGATACACATACGTGAATTGTACAAAATTTTGGGTAATTATTTGGCCTAATTGCCCGTACATCCCCAATTGGATACTTAAATATCCATTACAATAATTCAATGAAAAACATTATTATAACAGCGTAGTTGTTTTGAGTGCAGACCAGAAACTGGGTAACCCTTTTCTCAGCAACTAGACCGCGTACAAATAATATATGCTTATTCTAACGAGCTATGACGTATTAAGACTAACTGCAATAACAATAAATCCAACAGTTATTTACAAACATACCTAACCGCTCGCTTATATACTTTCATCAGAAAAAAAATCACTATTTTAATATTCATAGTATACCGTTCAATCTACACTTGAATGATGTGACAGCCGTAAACAGGTGCGCAGTATCATAATTAATGATTATATCATGATATATTCATATAGCAGCTTTTGAGTGTATCGGCAAATCCGAATATAATTATACAAATACGGAAATTTATGTCGGGCTGAATTTTTCTACAAAACTTGAGCGAGAAGTAATCATAAGCTTCAATCTTGTGCACGTGCCTTATGTAATATCTAAGTCTTTTAGATTATGCAGTTTCGGTATTCCACGAGGGTTTGCGAACTGGAAAATACGAATGTTATCTGGAACCACAGACGAAAATGCCTATGATGTATATAGAGGATTGCCTAAATTCCCTATATCAATTCCTAAACACACCGAATGAATTATTGCGAAGAAGGGTCTACAACGTAACCGCGATGAGCTTCACTCCTGAAGAACTCTTTGCTGAGATAAAGAAATACGTCCCTGACTTACAAATCACGTATAAACCCGATAGTCGGCAGCTTATCGGTAAGTTGAAACAAATTATATTCCTCAAACGATATTTTCTCGACTGCAACGTAATTCTAACACCATGTTCACCTATGTGAGAAGTGAATACTAATTTTTTTAGACAGTTCATGATAGCCACGAAAGGCTGAATGAAATAATGAATGGACGTAATTTTGCAGCCGATTCCTGGCCCCAAGTATTTGATGACAGTGAGGCACGACGAGATTGGGGCTGGGCGCACAAATACGATATCGAAGGTCTAGTTTCTGCTATGGTTCGAGACGTGAAAGAAAATTTGGCCTTTCAAAATCAACCGCAGCAAGCGAATAGCTACACGTAACTAGTCTGATCTATAGCACGATGCTTGCATTTTGAATTGAAACGGATTTGGGTTTATACCCGCATGTCTTGCAGGATATTGCATTGAACAATGATAAAAAAATGCGATTTTATTCATCATCGATCGTTCAGGACAAGGGATGATCGTTAAAAACGTCACCCACCGAAAACCTGTACCTTTATCGACTTTCAAGATGAGATACGGGTTGGTCAGTTCATCACCTGTTCAATTAATGCTTTAGTAAATCACGTACCAGGGTGCAGTCTATAGAATTTATATTTCAAAATTCCAGACCGTGTCCAGTATTTCCCCGAACATTTTTTTTTTTGTTTTTTTTTCGTACATGGGTTTGATCGCAATATCGCAAACGTGGCGAAATCATCAATCATCAGTTTTGTTTTGTGAACAACAGTAAAGAATGATATTTACTAGAGCTGGTGTACGGTTCGCGCACTTTTTCTAAACGAGTCGTGCAAATACCGCGCCTTATTCTATGCAACTCATCTGCCTTTTTGAAATTATACGATACGTATTCAAAAATATTGGAGGTGGTGTCTTGCCGCCTCTGCGGTGACCAGTTCATGAATTAGTTTTGCCGCAATCATTAGGCGGCAAGCACTTCAAATTTCCGATGTCATTGAATTTGGTTAATAGAATTCAGATATTGAAATGATCTCAATTCAATGATCATAACAGTGGAGAATTCCCTTCTTAATATACTATAATAGTAGGAAACATATCATTGATTTATACAATCAATCAGAAACTACCAATTTCTACTGCTAACAATGAGACAAGAAAAGTTCTGCATTGGAATTGTTTGCTACCAATGATAAACAGATTTCTTTAATTGGCAGGGGACAACTGGTATAAAAAAAAAATAAACAAATCCCTGGTATTTTCCCAAATACTTTCTCATATTTAATTATCCCCTTGAGAAAACCGCAAGAATCGAAGCGTGGAGAAACATGCGACTAATTATAACTTACGAATCGCAGAAAGAAAAGAAGAAATTAATTATCTAGTAAAACATCCATTTCTTCATTAAACAAAAAAAAGTATCAAATATTTTCTACATTACATATAGCGAATAAATTCCATACAAAATAACACCTCTGAGTGGGATATCAAATACCTACATACTTATAATTATACCGAGATTGAGTCTTTATTGATATAACTAAACATCAGAACATGACATCACTGAAAGCAAAATCCAAGTCATCCACATCGTGTATTTGCGGATCTGCTTTACGCTGTTTGACTTCCCTCGTCTCACTCTGCTCACTGCTCACTGATTTCCCTGAGACTACTTTCATATTACTGAATTGTTTAACTCATATTATACGACCAATACAGGCATTCGAAATGCCAAGCAATGATTTTATTCATACCTGTAACGCCCGTTGACTTTCCCTCAGTCAATACCTTCTGGCTGTCTCTGAAGTAGCCATTTGGATGCAAGATCGCGTTTGGTGGTGGACATTTATGCAGAGCCTCAAAGTACTTACTACAAGCTATCTGGTAATGATGGTTCTCAGCGAAGCCTGTTATCTCTTGTATAGCTGTAAGACATTATAGTTCAGTTTTAGTGCTTCATTAGTTAAAAATTTGTAACTGGCTAGCATAAATGAATGATTAAAACATAAAAATAAGCAAACTTATATTGTAACTATTCAAGGGCAATTGATATCAGTACATATATCTGATTAGAGAAATTTGTTTAGAAATAACAAAATTTTACTTCATACCGGTTGAACTTATGCCATAGCTCAACAATTTTTGTCTGAGAGTCTTGGTGTCTGTTTCTTTGTATGGACAACCATGATTCTGATCTGGTCCAACGCTGCACTGGATGATTTTGAGACAACTATAAGGGGTGTAGTTAGTACGTTTCCCTGCTTTTCCATAGTTATGTTTGATGTTGTACAAATGGCTCTTTTCGAACTTTTCAAGTTCCATTACTTTGCAAAATTCATCCCTCCAGAAACGAATCGCATCATCGAATAACACGCCAATCCCTTTTATAAAAAGTCCGTACTGCTGTCGGCCCAAGTGTTTTAAATGGTGTTTTGCCCTCAGTGATTCGTGCATAAACCTCATGCACAAAGGATAAGAGCTCTTTGATAACTGCAAACGATCGTTTTATCAGCTTACATTAACGAATTCCGACGAAAATCACAATACTTTAATTCATAATTCCATTATTCCAATAAAATTGTGTTATTTAGTCGATGTTCACATCTAAATCTGTTCGATAATAAATCAATCCCACATCATGATTGAATACCAATTTTTTGGATCATACCTAAGTCAAAATACGATTGACTTACACTAAAAGGTACAATATCATACTTTTGAAATACATTTCGTAGATTCAACATCATAAGTAGGAATAGTTTATTTACCGCATCCAAACTTTCGATAGGAATGCCGGAATTTTCAGCAACCGTAAAGTCTGAGCCGGTATATATGTTGTGAAGACTGTTCAATAAAGTGGATATTCTGTCATCTGTATTTAAAATGGGTAGTCCTCGCTTGGTGTACTGGATTCAAAGATAGTAATAGGATTCATTATGTATGTTTAATTGATATATGTTCAAGAATCGCGCGTTTCAATGCAAGATTTTAACTGATACTGACTGCCAATGCCGAAGCCAACTGCATTCTTAGAATTGTTATAAATACAGATATCAGCTCTTTATCTGGGATGTAGGCGAACCCCTCCCTGATGTAAACTCTTCTACTTCTGACCAAATCTGTGACTTCACAAAATGATACTTTGTAGAAATCATGGACCTCGATATAAGCATCTGAACAACCAACCGTTGATTGGCTAAGGTATTCCTTGATATCTTCCTTCTCATCCTGCGATATCTGCAAAATACAAATTTCAACTAGTAATAATGCTTCATGGTTATTGGACTAAGTTAAATTACAAGCTAATTAAAGGCAACTTTATTTGCAACCAATCAGATTCATCAAACTTTGAACATGCAATAAAATACATATTTCAGTAATAACTTCGTGGTTTCATTCAAAAGGTGAAACACATTCAGAATACCTACAGGCACGTAATTGAGATTATTTATTTTGAGAAACTGGCGAAGACCCTCAGAATTTAAACTACCGTATCGCAGTTTAAACAATTCGACCTCCCGACTGATGAACCACCTTTTAAGTTCGTCGCTTGAGCAATGTGCCAATTGTAATATAAAATGTGAAATATGATCTTTCCTTCTAGCTTTCAAGTCAGATTCGCTGTGAAGATCACAACCGGTTCCCTGTAGAAGTTTAACATAATACAACAAACTGTTGTCGTTTCTTAATTCGCTTAATACAGTAGCCAAGCGCATATCTGCCTCGATGTTAGGTTGTACATAGGCGGATTCGACTATGCGAAGAACTAAAAAAAAAATGTTGAAACGAAATTCAAATTATTGAAGAATGAATAAGAACTGAGCTTATTTACGTTCTGACTTCTCACCTTTTAATCTTTCTAGTGCTAATTCTTGAAATTCTGACAAACTAATATCACCAGAGGGTGGTGTTTGGTACAATTGTAAATCATGTGGATAAGTCTCTTTGAGACTTAATATCTCAGGTTTAATCCTAGATGTTTTTCTTACGTAATCCATTTTTTATCCTAGAAATAAATAATTCCGTTAAATGACTACGCAAATGCGAATGCAAATGCTGCGTCGTTTTTGATAAAAAAAACCTTCCTGCACTTTTCGCGCCAAATTTACTTTTACATAACCTATCATATTTTATGTCGTAAACACAGACGTCTAAAGACGTCAGAATTTCGGTATGATAATACGATTGTTATTTCCGACAGTTTGATTAAATGGAATAATGCGTTCGAAATAAATAAATGAATAGAAAACAACATATACCGGTAAGATAACACTTCGAGTTGGTCAAGTTATGAGTCAGGAACCGCTGCGGTTTTTACCACTCCTTCTAGGCCTTGTAATCTTCTTGTTTTTCACTGATTTTATATATTTATATTATCTAGAACCTTGGAACGACTCAACGCGATTATCCATAAAGTGATATTCAGCGTATCTCTGTAATTCCATAAATTTAGTTTTGTACTATACGCGGGTCAACGAAGTTTAATCTTGATACCTGCGCCACCACGTGTGTACTGTGTACTCGAATAGCATGCATTGTGTACGGATGTAGTTTACCTCCGCTGGTAACTGCGAAAATTACCGAATCACTTAATTGCAAAGTTATTGCACATGTTATATGATCCTTTCATTATTTACTCTACTTATCACGCCTATACTATCTGGCAAAATTCCTATAATTGCTGTAAAGCTATTGACATTGAGCAGTGACAACGCGTCCAATTTATCGGTTATTAAGATATCTGCGAATGTGAACCAATACCAATCCGATTTATAACCCCGATTTACCATGCCCGACGCAATAATTCGGGTATACAATCGAAAGGTCGAATCCAATTCCAAAATGGATTCCTCGCCCCTGCCAGTAGCTCACAGTGTGCGAGAAGTAGCGTGCTGACTTTTTAAGCCACGTTAACTCTGCTGATCGATGACAATATCAGCTATGTAATCATTGCTATTGTGATGAGTACCCTTCATCCGTGACATTTATTCTATTACTCTGTCATAGTAGATACGAAAAGTAGTATGCGTATAACTATAACCCTAAATTATGCCATACGCAATTGATAAGGAAAATTCGTGATTATTCACCAGTGCGCGGATGCAGTGCCAGATGTGTAAAGATTGTGCAGTGTGCTATGAATCATTGAGTCGTACGTACGCACCTGTGACCCGTGGCCCGTGTGTAGTAGCAATAGCGGTGTGAGAATGTCAGATTTTTCATGAATGCGTGTTTGATAACATTGCTGAATTCATGCAAACATTACGGAAAAAAAGATAAGGTAATTCAAAATAATATTACTGCTATCATGTCGAGTTGCATCCCAACATACAGCGGTTTAATCATGTGTATTGTTTATAAATGAGAATCATTCAAATGTAATAGATGTCCAAAATATCAAGGATATTTAAGTATAACGAAGAAATATTCAGGTCAGTAAAATTTCACACAAACTTGAGGAAAGATGATAAATTTCATCTTACAATAATCAATAGACTAATTTTTCTCATCTAAAACTGTTGAAATTATATTATCTCATAAATGTTTCACTTTGAAGAATTCAGTTGATTCTGGTAATGCTACTCAAGGTCTTTAGTTTCAGCAAATACTCACGATTTCACAAGCCATCCGAACACTATTTTAAACTCATAGCTTATATCGGTCCGTTGTCTAGGTTATTTTATTAATTGAGTAAAACCGTAAATAAAAGTAAAATAATCGAATTATTTTCATTTTAAATTAATCGATCAAATGTTGAAATACCTGAATGATTTACATACTTATGTTACACGTGTGTATTTTTACAGATGGATAGAGCACGTTTGATGCCATTGGAATTGCCACCAGCGAGTAGTCTGAACATTAACGGATCTGGGAAAACTAAATCATCATTCTTCAGACGTTTCGGAGTAGGATTTGGGCTGCTTGCAGTACTGGGCTTGTTGTACTTCCCAGCATATTATTCTGCCCAAGGGCCCAGCCAAGGCCTAGGTGAGATTCCTATCCCAAGCCCTCCAGTGGGCTCACAGTCCATGGGCTCCTTAGGTATGCATTTTCTGACTCGCTTACTCATTCACAATTACTTCCGTTGCTTATTGAGTATTGAGTATAAAATAGGAGATAGAAAATCAAACACCCTCGCTCTACTTTACTATATGCAACGTACAGGATGGCACATAATGAAAGAGACAGCTGGCCAGTTCCTAAACGCAAATGAAATTTGACTGATCTTTTGTTCATTTTTTGGATAGAATCCAGGATAATTAGTGATTGAGATTCTTTCGATCTCAAGATAAGAGATCAGAGTCTCATTCTTCTGGTTTCTAATAAAAAAATGATCCTCAGAATTGCTCCATGAGTTCAGATTATATTCACGTTTTAAAACAGGTTGTTGTTGTTTTTTTTTTTTTTTCTACCATCTTGTGTGACCTTGATCTACGAGTATATTACAGAAGGTTTTATTGTTAACCTGATGAATAATACTTATCCTCGGATGTCTTTTATGAGAGAAAATTTGTAGCATACAAATATCTGAATAAAACAGATAGAAGATCGTTTTCCGTGCCAGAATTTCATTGGTCTTCTTCCCGTAGCTCATTTTTTATTTGAAGATGTCGTTCCCGATTGAATAAAATGGATAAATATTATTTATATGCATGAAGTAGAAAGCAATCATTATTTGAGAACTGCACTCGTTTAGCAAGGTGTTTTTTACATTTATGCGATAAACTTAGGGATTTCAGAGATTAGATAACTTGATAACAGACTCAGATTTCTAGACATATGGCGTAATAACATTAATCTGTGGACTCATACAGAATATGATTATTTTTAATAGTCCGAATCATAGTGTCATCGTATTTCTTGAAGAAAACAGACCACTGTAAGGTATGATCACCACGTAAACAAAGGTTTGTTTCAACCTTACGCAAGGTAGATACAGTAGTATGATGATATCATAATATATCTGATATTCATCACGCATATTGATATTGTGTCATCAATAATCAGCATTTTAGTGACCCCTAGTCCCCCCGTAGTCTCACCTAGAATTTTGCTGTACCTGACCCCCTCTTGTCATGAAACTAATAATATTTTTTTAGTATAAAGAGAGAAATTTGGCAGAAATACAAGAAGAATAACAAATTTCATTTGATTGTAGACTAGCTTAGTGGGTTATTACGTCTTTCGCATTTTTATTTTAAATTCAAATAAAGTTGCTATAATAAATTACTTTCTCCAATGGCAGTTTTTTCTGTCTTTTCATCCTAAATATTTAAAGGATATACTGAAAAAACCAAAGTAAAATTATGCATGCATGTAAGCATTATAAAAAACATCGTAGTCAATGAAAAGTGTGTACAATTCATGTGGGATCCTATATCCTATCACCAGCATGTTTGTTAAATAACGAACATCATCTAGCAAAGCAAGTCATATAAATCTTTAGTGTGCATTTATAGGTTCGATTCTATTAATATCACTATAATATGATATCATTAAATATTCAGTCTGACAATACAATCATGAGACCATAGAGTATAGAACTATATACTATAATCCCTAAGGCAGTAGAAGCCCCGCAAACCTCAGACTAAACCGCGAAGCCAAAAAAAAGTGCAGTGATTCAATCCAAGGCTATGCAAAATCGATACTAAACCTTCTTTGAACTAGTGAGATCAAATTTATGTTACAAGACAGAATGAAAATTCATTCATAAAGTATACAAACGAGATGAGGAAAAAGATGTTTGTTTCATTGCTGCAAAGCTTAAATTAAATAAGTAGCATAAGCTCTCAAATACAAATTTTAGAATAAGTTACCGCCTACCTTGTGTCTGCAATATTATTTAGTCACTGTTCATCTGGCATAGACCAGTTCCGTTATTATTATAAGCTATTGCAGTTCTATCTGGAGACCTGCTTCCTCAATGACTGATATTGCCTAGTGTATGCTGTTTGCTTGTTAGCAAACACATGATGTATCACAATGAGAGTGACCGGAAAACACTGTTCATTGTTATCATTTCGATTTGAAGAGCACTTTGTTTCGTAACTTTAGATAACTTATTATCTTATTGATGAGGTTTTTATCCTTCAAGACCGGCCATAAGATTTTCTTATGAAAATGTTTCAGCCCCAATAAGGGTCCTCCTAAAACCATTTCTTTATTTCAATTTATAGTACAGTGACATGAGATCTGGGTAATATGACCTAGGTAATAAAATGATCTCACTTATTCGCAGTAAGTTATGTTCACCCACCATAAACAAGGAAAATGGATTTAAAATTTATGGCATGACGCATGTGTGCTACAAAGTCCAAAATGTAGTTTCTTCGCTTAATTTCGATCTTGACACTTATCTATTCTTTAAACTGTGCAAGAGTGTCTTTTATGAATACCTCACTCTGGTATGGCAGACCTTTCTTATTTGCATGAACTTTCTTTCAGCGCATGAAATTATTTTCCATAAAGCATGTAATTTTGGAGCCAATATTTCTTTTTTACACTCACCTTATATAACTCACTCATCCAAACTAACTCCTTGACAATTATCTCAGAATCATTTGTCTGAAGTATTTCTTCTTGATAGGAGAAAATTAATCAATAATTTTTTATAACACTCACTCTGTTGGTGGATTACGTGTGCAAAGAAATTCAATTTTAACTAACAATAAGTATTTAAAATAATGTTAAATCTGTTTTCCAAAAGAGAACATATTGCAAATTTCATCAAACATTAGAGTATATCGATGGTAGCAGATTTCTAGATTTGATTCAAGCTGAGGTATTCAAGGTATCAAAAAGTATTTCTATTATGTCTCGTCACGTATTATTACATTCATATATTATTACTGTAAATAGATGTTGGTCAATTTTCAAGTATACTTCAAATTTTGATGATAGACATTTGTTTTTTTAGCACAACTACCTGACTGGTCATACAATACAACGAGGGATGTTCGTGTGTACATACAACCAGAGACTAATACCACGATCATTACCCCAATTGGAATTTGCACTTCTCCGCCACTTTTAATCATAATAGTTTGTTCGTCAGTCTTAAATCAAAAAGAGCGACAAGCTATAAGGGATACTTGGGCGAATAAAAGTAATATAGAAAATGTATATAACTCAACGGTTGAAGTCGCCTTTCTTGTCGGAGAGAGCAACAATGAGACGTCAAATGTAAGCTAAGCTTTTGGTTTTATTCATTGATTTAAGTTATTTTGTTAGTGAAACTCTATGCTCATATCTCCTGCATTGCTTTTCAGGAGATTCTAGAAAATGAAAACTTACAATATAAGGATATAATCCAGGAAAAATTTTATGACACTTATAATAATTTAACAATAAAATCCATTATGATGTTAAAATGGGTTACATCGAACTGTGGTCAAGCTAAATTTTTAATGAAAACTGATGACGACATGTTTGTCAACATACCAGTACTGGTGAAACTCTTGCAAGCCAGACCCCAGCCAAATGGCGCTTTGGTAGGGTCACTCATATGCAATGCTAAGCCTATTGTGGATTCGAAAAATAAATGGTGAGCTTCTATTTGTATTTGATGCAAGAATATCTTTTCTCATAATTAATTACGTCTTTTTACCTCACACAACAGGTATATGCCGAAGTATATGTATTCTGAAGTGACGTATCCAAATTATCTTTCGGGTACTGGATATGTAATGAGCATGGACGTAGCTTCTAAGCTATACCACGCTGCGTTGGATACACCATTGTTACATTTAGAAGACGTTTACCTAACAGGAGTTTGTGCAAGGCGTGCAAAATTACGCCCAACTAATCATCCAGGGTTCAGTTTTGCACCCCGTAAGGCAGACCCTTGTGTATTTCGAACTATAATCACTGCGCACAAAGTTTCTGCATCTAATTTATACATAATGTGGAAAAAATTGAACAACTCAAATTTGAAGTGTAGCAATTCTAGTCCTAGTAAGAAATTAAGCAGAAAAGGAAGAAACGCCGGGTATTATTCCGTTCGCAGAAGACCATCAAATAGATGTGTTTGACTAAGCTAATGAATATCAAGTAAGTTCAAGATTCTGATTTGATTATTGGTTCAGGTAGATTTAATTGAGAATTCATGATTCACATTTAGTTGATATAAATTATTCTTCGTTTAGTTTTCCGCTTCACACTAAAATCATAGTACCTAGTATCAAATAACTTTAATCAAAAATATCAAAAATTCCTATAACTCAAGAAACTCAAGTATTTTTTTTAACGCTAAGAGTCAAGAAAGTAAAGTGCTTTCATTAATTGTGCCATCACGGGAACAAAGATTGCATTAATACATCCATTAAATATTGTGAATGATTCTGGTACTAATAAGCATATAGTCTTAAGTCTTATAGATTGGATTTGGTGTATTCGATGAAAATAATATTTTGCGCAATTGATATATTAGAAATTTCACAAAGGGCTTAAGAAATCTCCTTATTTTACACTATTATGTATGTCTATCGCGTCTCATTATTAAATTTATCTATAAGGTCCCAGTTGCGTGCAGACCTACACCTAAAACTGATATCATCAGTTTCCAATCTGTAAATTCTTTAATTTTACTTACGTGAAGAAAGAAAAACAAATCTGATTCCTCGGGATAGAATTAAAATCATAACTTAAAACGTGTTTGTGAAAGCAGAATGCTGAAATATATATGTATATACCGAATAATTGTTAATGACGGGATAATATTGTGGAACTCGATGTCTCATTGGAGACAAAATTGTATTTTTGCATTGAGAGCAGGAATTGAAAACCGTCAATTAGGGTACTTCGTTTATTTGCACATATTATTTCCAAAATGTGTTTGTTGTTTGTATTTTGTGAACAAATCGCCGCTAAATTGAGTTTACTAATTTAAATTTATTCGTTTTCTGTGTCAATGATTACAGAAACTCTGAAAATAGAATTTTTAATTCTCAAAGCACAGGTAACAATTATAACAACCAAGAAATGAATGAAAATGCATTTTCGATCGCCTATATCAGATATCTGATATTTTTTATCGTGAGAAGGTCCAGCCATTATAGTATAGTTGAATATAAAGATTCAGGAATATATATCATAAATATAATACGCACACTATTCCATTATAAATAGGTTTCATAATAGATTACAGTTATCTTGTGTCACTGCATTACTTCAGTACTATACAATAGATGTATGATTTTGACTATTATTTCAGAACTTCAACTTCAGAACTTCTAATGGTTGAACTATTTAGTATATAATTTATCTACACAAATACTGAGTACTTATCTTATACTGGTAATCATATTATGTTTGAATCAATTGCGTACTCGCTTTTTACGCGTAGCACCGGGGTATCCAGGAGTTGAAACCCAGATCATCTAGCTCTGGACTTAGAATCGGATTTACTAATTGCTAGGTGTGTGAAAATAAATTGCGGCATGTATAGAAAACTTTGTGAACATGTTCCTACTGAATCTGTTACATCTGGTTCAACTTTGACATGAAACAGTGAAGAGTTTAGAAAATGACACAATTGTTAAAATTGAAAGAAAGAAAAGCTTCTTCGATTATCAGTTTTAAAGGTTGTTCACCCTCTGCAGCTGTAGTATCTAGGATTTATCTTTGTTTAATTATCATTGCTTCTTGCTATTTATAGTTAGGAGTGTTCGATATTAACAACTAGATTTTGATATCTTAAACCTACATTTTTTGTATATACCTCATATTACTAATCTAATATTTCTTGATAACATATCGATACTCAAAGTATTATCAAGCACTCTTTCTATAGATATTATTAAGTGATATTTATGCTTTCACTAACTTGCAGTACATGGGTTACTATTGAGTCTCAAACACAAGAGTTTTATTCAACTGATAATGAATACAAGTGAATTGAATTTTCCTTTGCTCACTCATGATTGATTCCAATCAGCACGAGAAGCTGTGATTCATGAGTCAGCAAAGAACTTCGCATGATTCGTAGACCAAGCGCAGCTAATTATGATTGAATTTACTATCTGATTACTCGATGCATTATTTATATTAATTATTTTGGCTACACAAAGATATGATTATTTGACAAAATCATGTCTGGTCCTTACGCTATATGTATATGCAGGGTGAGTTTTCTCTAGTCTTAGACGGACCAAGAGAAAACTCACCCAGTAAATCGTAATGTGGATATAATAATTACAATAGATTTTTATTATAAGGAATATATAATTAAAAGATGGAACTAACGTTTCCTCCATTTCACGTGTGATTCTTAGGACAATGTGTGTTGTGCTTATAAGGTGGCTATGAAATCTTGAAACTTGGTCAGAGGATCATTTATTTATTGATTGGTGATAATTACGAACAAATTTTTTTTGTCAACATTTTTATCTTTAATTTAAACTTCAAAATTGTATACTACTTAATGTATAGATTTGAAAACTATTATTATGACTATTGAATTAAGCATTTAGACACTATGATTTATTATTAATAAGTATAAATACAATGACAGGGTTTTTTTTTATACAAAATATTTGATAAATTGCAAACTTTTATTTATTTTTTGGCTTCTTCAGTTTTTCCTTGATTCCATTTAAGAAAAAGACAAGAATTTAAGATCCATATGTAATTCGTCTATCTGTAGATAGATCGGCAACAGTCTTGGAAACCAATTTATAATTCATCCTTTGCATTCTAATGATGTTAAATTCCAATATTTAGTAGTGGGTATTAAGGTGGTCCTTAAAATGGTCATGTTCGAATTTTTCGCTCCCAGGAGCTAAAACAGCTTCAAATAAATAAAAAATGAAATAGTCAAAACCCCGGCCTCCTAAGTCCATCCTAAATACCTCCTTGAGCATGAACGTATGAAGTTTCATGTCCTCAAGGCATCCCGAATTCTCCATTTGATTAACACGGGACTTTCGACTTTTCGCGGTTAATTTTTGCTTCTGATCGCTGTGCTGCTCCTAAAAATGTGAAACTTGGTGAATATCTTACCTGCGGTGGTAGGTTTTCCGTAGAAATTTTCGGAGATTTTTCGGAAGGATTTTTTTTCAGATGACAGGAATTTCACGAAAATATACATTTCCAGAAAATTGAAAAAAAACTTACTTTATCAAGCCGTGGCTCGAAAAGTAATGTCGCGAAAAATCTCAAAAAATTTCACGAAACACCTACTACTGTAGGTAGGATATTCGCCAAGTTTCAGATTTTTTACAGCAACACCGCGATCAGACAAAAATTAACTGCGAAAAGTCAAAAGTCCCGTGTTGATCAAATGGGAAATTCGGGATGTTTTGCGGAGGTATTCAGGATGGACTTAGGAGGCTGGGGTTTTGACTACTTCATTTTTGACTTATTTGAAGCTGTTTTAACTCCTGGTAGCGAAGAAATTCGATCATGACCATTTCAAGGACCACCCTAGTGGGTATACATTTTTAGTAAGTCACAAAGAAGTTTAAGAAACGATTTACTATTCTTAGAAATGCATACAAAAGCGAAATATAATATTGTCATCTAAGAAATAATTTTCTTCAAATTCAGAAGTTTTAAATAACAAAATCGTAAAGTAGGACTTATCACAATGATTGGGGAAAGTATTCGATATTATTTAATAATGTTGCCCGAAGGCTTTTTTCAATTGTATACAAATATCTAGCTTGTCTAACTTCTCGTATATTTTGTAATACAAGATACCTATATCACTCCGGTTGTAACTATGGCAAGGTCTAGTTTTCAGATGGGCTAGCATTGCATTGAATATCATCAGAAACCATGATTGACATGGTTTTCCTGGAACCAATCTTACGATTCGACCCACAAAACCCTAGTGGCCTTAGAAAATTGATTTTAGCCTGTTGGTATAATTACTAATTAGTAACTAATTGTAAGTATGTCGCGAACTTCAGATTACCATTAAATTTCTCAAAAGAATTCGCAGTTTGGTGCTATTATAGAAATTAGCTAGGATTATTCCACTTCTTATAAAAAGGAAGAACAACAAGGTAAAAAAATTGAATATTTATCAAAGTTATAATTAGGAATTCTTGTATATAAAGTTACCTTGCCTCAAATGCGATATAATGTATAGTTTAATAAAGTTTTAGATATTTCATGATTTATAATAAGCCGTATATTACTCTCTCATACTGTGACAGTGAAAGAGAAAGTAATCTTCTAAGTAAACAACAACGTTCAAAACATTTGCGCAAGCTCCGTTATAGGTACAAGAATATCATTATTGGTTGTTGACTGATATTTGTAATTTCTTTATATACTTTGCTATCACCAGATTAAACCGAAATAATAAATTTTATTATTTTGAAACAATACGTTTCTTATCCAGCGCCAGCTCCTCTTCCCTTGTCTCTGAAGATTCCAAAGGTAGAGCTTGCTCGGCTAATTAAACAGAAGTCATAAGGTATAGCAATTGAAATGAAATTTTAGATATTTTCTAATATTTAGTTTTATTAAAAAATAAAATTCAATGTTTTACAACAATTCACATTTCTTAGTTTTATTCTTGTATTATTTATAACATTCGTCGAATGAAAATCTAATGTGTAGAATAGAATATTTTGGACATCCTGCTATGTTAAGAAATCTCTTATGTTAGATAATATGTCGATATTATTAAAACAGAATGGAAAGTGCAAAGAAATTTTTTTAGTACATACTAAATTAGATATTATTTTTTTACAATCTATTGCTGTATCATGTTACGTATTTGACGATAGGAGCCTGTGCAACAAGAAATCAGTAATAAGTACTCCTCTACTTTAAATATGATAGACGAAAACCTTGCAAATGTGTAATTGACTGAGTATTAACATTTGTATACATCACATATTTCGAAAATCGTTTAACTACGAATTTTTCCAAACTAAGTAGATAATGTCATTTCGTTAAATCCTCAACGAACTTCAGTCTCGTCGTGATACCATTTTGGGAAACTTAACTATACTCTACAAATATTAAACCAAAATTAGTATTATCATTGTTTTTAATGAATACACGAATTGCGAAAATCGCAATGTTTGTCAGCATTATTGTGAATAATTGAATTTATCTTTGCATCGACGTTAAGTTATGATTCGAATTCAATACTATCTTCTGTATGATTTACTTCAGATGTTTTCGAAAGCCCTTGTCTCCTCTTCTTTTATGATGATGGCGTTCATTTCTTGATCACTTTCAAGCTCAAATACTACGTTATTGGATCAGCTGCTCAGCGTAAGTTTATTGAAAAACAACCATTCAGATTCAACGAGTTGGAGATGGATTGTATCAGCTAAATTTCGATTTCAATGCTTTACGATTAAGATAGATTTATTTCAGTTACTGAAATTATAACTTTTGCCAACTTTTTTCAAATATTTTGTTTTTAATTGATTGTATTTAGTCTTGTAGTTGACCATAATGCTATGAAGTTTTTCATATTCCTCTCTAGCCAGTTGTAACCTGTGCTTTAATTCATTGTCATCTGATAACGAAGAGTGTCTATCTTCTTTTACTTGGCTGCAGCTACCAAGTTTTTCCACAGCTGAAAGTAGATGCTCTAGACTTTGGTTGATTTGCTGCAATTTTGGTTCTGCACAGCATTCGTGTCTACAATTCCCTCTTTGCAAAAGCATGTCACATCGTTTAGTCGAATCCGTGTTCTGTAAAATATTTGTCGATGCTTGTACACCGCTTAATTTCTTTTCAAGACATTCATATCTATCTTTATACTCCTGCAACTGAATCATCGCTCTCTCTGCTTGGCTTCTAGCTGCATTCAATTCTTCACAAGTAGATTTAAGATGCTCTTTTAAATGCTCATTTTCAATGTCCAAAATTGTATCAACACTTGGTGAGTTAGGTGTTTTATGCAACATGTTTATATCTGTCTTTGTAGACGACTCACCTTTGTCGTCATGGATTCTTGCCATCATTGAGGAGTTCTGGGTCAATAACTCTTCATTCATAAATCTGTGTAAAATCAATAAAAAATTAAGTATACACAAAATATATTTTAAATCCCAGTAGTAGAAATGTGTTACGATCAACAAGTACTCACGTTATCCTTTGCATTTCATTCTTCAATTCTCGAGATTGGATTTCCTGTTCACCAAGCATAGCGTTTTTAGTAAATAAATTAGCAATCTCCAGTTTAAGTTCTTCTTTCACTCTAAGGAATTCCATCTTTAATGCGTCCATTTCACTGCTCATATCATATATGTCTTTATCTTTATCAGCTAAACGACGGACATAATCATCTATGAGCTCTTGTTGAGCAAGTAATCGCTGTCGCAGTTTATCAATCTCGTCTTTCAGCTATAAGTAGATTAAAAATGATTGATACTTTATGTTAAATACAATATTAAAGACCACATATAGGTATATTGGCTTGGATGGGCTTGTTGTTAAAACCAAGAATACTTACTGCAAACACACTTGCTCGGGAATTTACTGCGCTAGTTCCCATTCTATGTGGCTGACTTCCAGCAGTACTGGTATGTTGAGTGCCACGGGAGCTATCGCATGAAGAAACAATAACAAAATCTTCGGAAGTTGATTTCTCTTTGGACAAGCTTGTCTCTAAAATTTCATTTTGAACTCGTAATGCCATATTCTCTTGTAGACGCAATTCATTTTCTTTTAATGAATCATCCAACAACTTTGACAGAGTTTCAACTTGGCTTGCTAAAGATGAAGATTGATCGGTATGACTATTACTTTGCTTTCGTTCTACAGCTCGTTCTTCATCTGATACTTCATCAAGACGATACTGTAACTGGGCAACGCGTTTTTCGAGAGTACAATGATCAACGCAAACATTTTTTTGGGCATCTAACGCATCCTCTAATACCTGTTTCAAGGTGGATTTCTCATGTTCCAATCTGGATATCACCAGTTGCATGTCTTCAGTTGTTCTGAGTGCCCTTGTATTATTCATAATCAATCTGCCTTTATCTGTAGACGAGTATTGCGCAGATAAACTCTGGTACATCTCCTCTGATTGCTTCGCATTTCTCAACTCTTCATTTAATTTCCGGTTTTCTTTCCCGAGGTCATCCAATTCTGCCTTAAGTTTTAGACTTTCCAACTGAGTATTGTTTAAGTTAAATTTACACACTGTGAATTCATTCTCAAGTTCGAAATTCTTCGTTATCAAACTTGAATTAGTCTGCTTACTTTGTCGGAGATTTCCATGTGCAATTGCAATCTCATTTTTATCTAGAATTGAGATGTTGTTTAGGACAATGTACCATGCAATTCGATGTTTGTAAATATTCTGGGGCCCCAGAAAAATGCTACATAAAAACTAAATTGACCAATCGAAATGATCGACTCCTTTTCTGAATAAATAATCTCACATTGCTAATAATTACAAATGCATAAACAAGTGCATAAAAAAAAATTTTGCAATTTGATACCACAGGATTATTATTATGGAATTTAATGCATATATGTAATCAATATCAAATGTATTTGTAGTATTGAGAAAAATTAGATAGAAATGACCAATATATTTGATTCTTACACATTTCATGTTCCTTTTTCAAAGTTTCAATATGTTCAGTAGCTGCCAGCAATTCATCTTCCAAATCTCTGATCATTATTTCAAGATGCTGATTACGGTCTTGTACCGCATTTACTAAATCCACATCTTTCTGCATTTCTTTCTTTTCTTGCTCAAAATTGTCTAGTTTAATCTGCGCTTCTTCTAATTGCATTTGGACGCACAACATTTGCTCATTGATATCCAACAGCCGAGTTTTCTCTTTTTTCAACTCTTCATTCAAGGCGTTAGATGTACTCAATGTTTCTTGGAGTCGATCTGAACGTCGCTGTGCTAAACTGTGCCTGTCTTCCAAAGAACGTAGTTGTTTCTCAAGATTTATTTTCTCTTTATTTAGATTCTCTCGATCTAGCTGAGCCTGATAAATATATCAATGGATGAATAGTGGTAATATAATACTGGTTGAACAGGAAATTCATTGTTTCGATTATTGTCAATAAGATAATGCCGTGTTTTATACCATATTTATAGCTCTAAGTAAACTAATTTCAGTTTCAATTATCTAGAGTGGGGAATGATGTAGAAGTGAGGAATGGGAATTAAAGAGGGAAAACTGATAGTTGCAGCAATCAATACCACCTCACCTTTAACAGTTTATCTTGAGCAACAGCTGTAGAGGATCGTACAACAACCATGTCTTCTTCAAGTGCAAAAGTTAACTCTTCATTATGAGGAGTACGAACTTGGAAAGGTACACTGGCACCACAAACTGCACTCTCGTTGCTAACATAACAGACCTGAGAAGTCAATAATAATGAAAATTATCTTTTGGAAAACATATGTTTTTTGTTTATGGGTATAATATAAATTTCACAAACCTGATAAAATTCATTCACATCTTTAGGCAAATCGGCAGCTTTAAAAACAACCGTGAAATCCCTCTCATTTTTCTCGGGAATTGGAGCCCATTCAAAGACAACATAATCTTTTATTGATGACCATCCAACAGCAAATAATACGACCCGATCTCCAGGTGATGCTTCAACTCCATCAGTCAAAGAATAACGACATACTATGTCACTATCTGTAGGGTACGTATCAGCAACTCCGTGGAAGACGACCTATGCATAACAAGAGATTATGAAGGGTTACCATGAGATCTTGATACACATCAAAGGTGAATAAAAAATTAGCATTGAATATTGAACTATAAAATTTTACGCTTTCTGCTGGTAACTTTCATTATTACTTGTTAGATGTGCTAATGAATGTGGCAATACTTTTGACATGATTTGTTAATGATTTTTTTTGGATCTTAAAATTTAACCGTACAAACCAGAAGTGTGAGTAAGCTTTTACTTTTAAAATTCGACTAACTATTTCAGATCTTCCAGACACAAATTTAAAAAACAGTTACTTTCATTATGTAAAGAACTAATTTATCCTAAACAAAGCCTGTGGGAACATTTGATAACAAAATTTAGGATTCTGCTATTGCATTGTGGTGTAATAAAAAATTATCTGTGAATCATGAAAATTCATAACATAAATGATTTCCATCACTGAGTGGGAAAAAAAATCTAGGTCGCAATAGTTGTGATACTATTTATAAAATTCTATGAATTTTCCCAGTTATCCCAACTGAAATAAAGTTTTTTCCAATTGCAAACAGGCAATAGATTACGAAAGAGGAAAGCAAGTAGGGAAAAAAAAACGTTGACCAAACATTTCTGACCCAAATGAAACGTACCATTGCATATTGAGACCGAGTTAATGAACTTTGTTGTTCTATGGAACTTTTAACCAATTCAGGAAAGTTTGGCAGACTATAACCAGCTAAGATCCCATCATCGTTATCGCTATCAATAACAGGCGGATTCTCAGTTTCTGTAGAAGAGGTTGCAGTATTCTGTGGATTTCCTGTGTTCATCTCCATAATTCACTGTGCAACAATACAAACCAATGTAAAAATGTTTGTCCCTTAGATCGAATAGATCCAGATTTCACTTGCGCAAAATTATATCAAAATTAAAGCAATATTTTTTTTGTTTTTCAGTAAATACTCATGGCTTTCTAAAGGCTGAAGCATTATTATAAAGATAAAACTTAAGCAAGTTTTGAAGCCAGTTCAAGATTCGCTGCGTTTGCAATCAGAGAAGGAATATAATGGCCAGTGACGTCATATGGCAAATGTGTATTTGTTTCTCCAACTTATCAAACGAAAGAATGTAAGCTGGTGATGTTGCCCGGCAATATTCTCTCTGACACATCACGGTCAAATAAAACGAGGAAAACAAATGTTGACTCACAAGGATGAGTTTTGCTGCGTTTTAGGCATGACCATCGTTTTATTTATTTTGTGCTTTTTTCATTTTCAGCCAAATTAATTATAAGAACAGTTCGGACATGCCTATGATAAAAGTCATATGAACGTAACGCGATTGCAAGAGATTAGTTAGATTAAAGGAAGATTAGATTAGGATGACTTTCGAGATATATGTGCATTCGTTCATGGATATGTTGACATAATCGAAAAATGTTCTACGATGAATATAGACAAAATTGCTATGATCAACGACTGAATTTATTTAATTTCAACTCGGCAGAAAATTGATTGTAAACGTTGATACACAGAAAATTTATTTCGTTCTTACCTTTTATCGTTTTAATTTAACGTTCGGACGTGTTGTTGGAAGATTTACGGTTAGAATAAGCGAAATGTTATGCGGAATTGATACTTTTTACCACTGACATATTTACAAAAATAAATATGGCTGGCGATAACGCCTTCGGCCTACAACTTCCTCGATTCCACTAAAAACAACTGCTCTGCCGAGTTATTTATTGTCGTAAATCACGTAGACGATTTGAACTTTCCAGTCGCCAATGACGGATCAAAATATCGAGTAAAAATTCCAATTCAATGCACATTCAATTATTCCACAGTCATGCATTTACATGATCGAATGAATCAATTTTAATTCAGATATCCAGATATGACTTTAGGCTTACTGTGGTATGTTAGGTTGCTTACAATCAGGCGGTCAGTGTCCTGGATCGTTGATTAGAAGTGTAGAAAAGACGGCCAACCATGTGTCACGGTTGGTTTTCGCTTCGATGCATTTTTGAACGAATTTTCACACCGTCGATAATGTAGACTTTTCCCTCCAAGCGCTCTTAAGTCACATTGCCGCCACGATTCCCTTTCCTGTCTATCCGAAAGTTTCGGACCGGAGACGGAGTCCGTCAGCAACTATAACTGCAGTCAGCGCGACCAAATAACGTATATACGCAATTTCTGTCACCCGGATTCCCCACCGCCGTTAACATTTCTAATTATCGTAACCTCGAAGTTATAGATCTAAAGCAATTGTTGACACGTTACTTATTGTAAGAAATACCCTAACCATGGCATTGAAATTACAAAATTGTGCAAAAGGAGGATATTTAAACATTCTGCAAACCACTCTTTCACGTCACAAACATACAGGTATAACGTGACACAGTAATTTCAATATTTTCCATCATATGATCTATTTTATCTACTTATTTATTATTTCCTTCGATTAGTTTACTTAATGTATATTATCGACGCATTTATCATTTTAACGAAATCCACCAAATTGCAGACTAATTAAATTTCAACACCAATTCCGTATTTAATATATATATATATATATCATCATTTTTCTTTAGCTTCAATTCTGGGAGGTATACAAAATTGCAATGACAAAGGTCAAAAGAAAGGTCTTCACGCCACTGCGGTAAAGTCTTATCCATCCGCTCCAGCTATACCTTTACCTCGCAACATGACTCAAATATTTGGAAACGAAACTGGCCGTTTTACACCCGAAAGAGCACGGGATATTAACGGACCGGTATTAGTCTACCAGACGAATGTACCAACTTGTGATAAAGCTAACTTTGAAGGATTAAATTTTAGCGAATCAATGGCACAACCAAATCGCAATGATTTGTATACTGATTCTTACGATTGTACCGGCGCTGTAAGTCTCAATAGTTCAATGCAGAGCAACGTGCCACAGCCGTTTTCCTCTGAGGGTAAATCAACTCACTTGAATATGCCCGGAGGACAGTGGGCCAGAAATGACAAATACATTGCTGATGACATGCAGAAATCTCACTATGCGAGGACTAAACCTCATTTTGATGAGCTGAGGAATGGAAAAGGTTTGTGAGAGAATTAGTAATGTCTGAAATTTAACAATTGATCACTTGATCAGAAATTCAATACTCTTTGTTAAGATATCCTACACAAATAACTATTTTTCTTCAAAGACTGTCAATTGGAGAAGTTCCCTTCTATAATTGGAGGGAGGACTTAGACTAGATTTTTAACATATTAATAACTTCTATAAAACCTGACTGGTAGCTTTTTTTTACTTGCTTCATTTGCTTCTAATTTTTTAATTAAAACCTGTTATGATACAATCTGATACTTGTCGCTGTAAAAAACTAGAAGGACTAGCCTTCTTAGATGATTTGTTAAGCAACTTGTAATAAACCTGAATTGAAATTGTCTTTTTAATTCCTTCTGCAAAGAAGCATTGTACTATGCAATCTAGTTCATTGCACCTAACTGCTTCAATTCAAAAATACTTCTAATGCTGCTTAAAATATTCAATTTTTTGTTTTTGGTGGTAGAAATTTACCATTATCTTACAGCTTAATGAGCTAATCTTAATCTCTTGCTTGGTGTCACCCGCAATTAAACAACATAAATGTATTTGCAGCAGACAATGCTGATACTGCTCTTACAACAGCTTGAAAAGATGTTGATAACATGTGTGATATTTTTGATAATAAGTTGAAATTGATAATCAATATGTCTAATGTGACTGAACAATAATTACAGGAGTCTATAAAAAGTTTGGAGAACATTCATTATATTACAGACCCAAGCCGTAAGAAACTAAAAATTTCTCATCTAATGCTCAGGTGCTGACGCTAACATCATTGCAAGAAGTCGACTAGTGCAAAGTTTATACTACCCAATACAGACTCATATATCAAGGTATTCGACGGGCACTGGTACTACACCAAATGAATCTCAAAATGAATCAGCTAATAATGTTAACGAATCTGCAGTAACAAAGCTTAAAAGAGCATTCAAGGATTATGGAAGCACCGTTGTTGTTTTCCATGTTGGCATATCATTGGCATCTCTTGGTACTTGTTACGTAGCCATTTCTAGGTTTGTTGTTTGATGAATAAACTTTTCATGTATTTATTGGGTTGGAATACATAAATTCAAAACTATACACGCTTTAATCAAATTTTATAATGCATCTAGGCTTTTTGTGTGTTTACTTAAATGTTAAACTGGCTTTGGTGAACAGCGTACAATTAAACTTTCCTGTTATTAAAAAAATGCTCTAGTTTTGCTTAAAATAATATTCAGCTAGAAGGCAAGGACTAACTTTTTATAAAGTGTGCAGCTTATAGTTATGAATTCAACATTTTTCTCGTTTCTAAATTTCTTCAGAAGGTATTTGGAGCAATGCATCAATCTCTAGTTGCTAATAAAAAAAAAATTCTTTCCCATTAAATTTCAGCACACGAATTAGCAGTAGCTACTACAGTTATTCAAATGAAGTAATATCATCATATAACGATTGAAAGAGAATACTGTGCTCCCTAAAGAATGATTTTTAACAAAACTATGTTTTTGTCTTTTTAGTGGCTTGGACGTACCTTCTCTGATTAATAATCTGGGATTTGTGGATAATGAAAAGATTCAAAGTATTTTGTCAAATTCGTCAACCTTTGTAATAGCATTTGCTGTTCACAAATTATTTGCCCCAGTAAGGATATCCATAACGTTGGCAACTACACCCTTTTTAGTAAGGTATCTACGGAAAGTCGGTATTCTCAAAGTGAAGTAGGGACTAATCTATTTTTATACTAACATTAACTTCGTATTGAGGTGTAGGTTCAAAAGATATTCCAGATAACAATTACCGCTCAGATCTATGTTCATTTAATTTCAGCTGATAACAATTAATGGATTGTATTTGTCTTTATTGCTCGAGAAGTCTCTGGAATCTGAATAAACTATTGAAACTAAATACAAGGTTACAGGGCTACTAATGATAAGATTTAACTAGGAGTAAACAAATTTTCTATTCCTTGATCAAAATCGAAGCAGCTGGCTGTGACCAGTGACATGGACATAAATAATGTAAAGTATAAATCTGTTGTATGTAATGAAATAATTCTGTTTTAGAATTCGTGCTATAACTCTCCTTGTCTTCGTGATACTCTGTTAATCAGATCGGCATGAAGCTACTGATGTTGTTTTTAGGTGGTATCAGCGTTTATCGTATTATGTTTGGTGGTATTTATCTGTATATAAAGGAAGAAGAGATGAGTAGTGGATTGCGATTGCATTGGATATCGTATATTTTTCGTTTTTACATACATTATATAAATGATTGTTACAATATTATGCGTTATATTATAAACGAGACACCGTACAAAAAATATTACTTAGTGTTGATAATATTCATCATAATACGTAATTAATGTAAAATTCAATCTTCTCACAACTCTGAAATTTCACCGTCATCTTTCCATAAGTGGGTAAAATTTACGTTATTTAATAATCAATAAATAGTAAAAAGAAAAGAATTCTTAAAGCCTCAATTGACAAACTTATTCGCAGCTGCTGCATGAATCATTTCTAAGACTTGTAATGATACAGAAATAAAATAAGGTGAAGGAAATTGCTTTATTAAAAATGTTATATGCATTCAAAATATTCCCGTCACAAATACTAACAAAATTAATGTTCAATGATACAAGTGAAAAACTATTGCCTGCGATTTGTTTTTCACAAGAACCTTCTGGATATTCTAAAGAAAAAAAAAAGAAAAATAGGTTCTGGATATTTGAGTGTAAGTAAGAGAGCAGCCACATGTATATTGTTTCAGTTAGCTGTCGTTTATGTATTTTTGATTGAAATATTTTTAACAAATTCGTTGATAACCAAAATCAGCTATTTGAGCGTGTAGTTATAACCAAGTGTTTAATTTTGGTGATGCAGTGTAATCACATACCTAAATGAATGAACCTAAAACCTATATCTGCGTTCATTTACCGTATGAGATTACTTTTACTATGATATTAAAATATACACAGTAAATGTAGCAAGTTACACTAGAGATAGAATTTTCAATTCTGTCCAATATTGTTCTGGATATTTCAGTCTGAAGAAAATCGTCAAACCAGTTCTGGCAGTGTTTGTGTGCGTTTACATTAAATGTGCAAAAAAATTCACCTTGCTACTGCACATAAGATTACATTCTCTTATTTCTAGAAAAAAAAATATATATTTATAAGATTCATTCAATTTTCGTTGGAATATCCAACAGAATACATTTTTATATCAAACAGTGAACATATTTATTATCTAAGGTGTGTATTAATTTGTTGGACTTGAATTTCAACCAATGTAATCTGATTGAAGTGATTACTTCTGTCTGTAAGGGACTATGGAGTACATTTTACTTTAACAATAACGAGTGAAAACAAGACTTGTTTATAGTTTAGTTACAGTATTTGTTACCAGAACATATTGCATTTTTTAAACTCCAAGTTAGCATAATAGCATTGCAATCTTGACAAGTTATGAAAATCATTAGGAATAAAATTATCTTCGGGAGAATTCTTTTATGATCATACTGTGCATTTGGCAAGTCAGGGATTAAAGACACTATACATACAATAAAATTGATAAAAATTTGGTAAACTGTATAAAATCCACTACTATAATGTCAGAAAATAAGACAAGAAGCTAGTTTTTGCGCTGCTTCAAAATTAATCATATGAATAATTCGTAATACAATATACAAAATTTCTTAAAATTATTATAATTAATAATATATACATGAGAATAGCTTGACTACTCTCCATTTAAGTGTCAGAAGATTCAGGAAGTTGAACCATTGTTTAGTCCTTAATTAGAGCGAAAAGATATTAATTGTTTTACAGTTATAATTTGGTAAAAATCAGGACGAAGAATATTTTATAACATACTCAAGTTTTCTTACAACTTTCAAATTTAACCTACACCTTGGTATACATAGAGTACACATAAATTGCTACAAAGTTACCCCACCATATTATATGTAATACATACATGCATCAAGACTCACATCTCAGACGTTCTTTACAAAATCTAGCTTTCTTAACAAAAGAGGCGTTTCGATTCTCTCCATATGCTTAAAATAAGAACGTTGATAAATTACGGAGATCTTTAGAATACTGACACTGTGTACTGAATATGGATGAAAGCTAAGCCTACTGAACAACAGTTTCAGTCTAAGGTGTGAGAAGAAGACTAACATACACTGGTAATATAAAAAGTTAGTGAGTTATGACATGATTATTCAACCGTTTGTAAAGAACGCTGCGGAAGTGCAAAGTACCATGTTAATTTGCTACAAGCTGATCACACAACTTCCCAATCTTGCTATCAATTACTCTATACTTACTTTCGTCTAGTACGAACAAACTAACATTAATTATCTTTAGTAATTGTTTGTTCATTTTTGACAATTTTCAATTTAAGAAACTTGTTCCAACGTCCAAGGTGTGACTTTTTTTTTAAACACATATACTTTTCAAATATCTTTTTTGTGCACAGTTTAACAGTTTAGGATTTATTAATTTGGCATATACCTGTTCAAGTGATTGAACACTTTTGTATACCCAGTATATCTGCCAAAATCATTGTGCCAAAGAATACAGAGTTTGTACAGCTTTACAAATATAAAATTAGCATCTATTCATAGAAATGGGCTTTATTCAGGCTTGTCCTCAAGAGCTCACTATCCCTGAGTCAACTGATTGCTTTTTAGGTGGTTTCCAAGCTATTTTTGTCAACCAATTTACTTTGCATGAATATATTATCAAAGCAAAAGCCATATTGTTTTTAGAATAAGGTCTTTATAGGGACATTGGAACTATTTGTTCTTTTTACCTTATGCTATATATCTTATTTATAATAGTGGTATACTTATACTTTATGCTTCTATGTATAAAGAATAAAGTACCTATAATAATTTGACACAAATTTACGTAACGTAATTAGTATTCACGTGTGCGACAACAGAAACATGCACACCTATATGAGATTTCTAGAACATTTTTTGCAAGCGTTTTATAAGGAATTAACACGACACACAAAAGCTCGATAGTTTCAATGGACGAATTGATTGGTAGTTACAAAATGATAGTTATAAATGGTAGACAGTTCTAGCCGTCAATGTTCAATAACAAAAAGAAAGGAAAATAGAATTCTTACATCTTTTCTCAGTCATGCAAATTGCAATATCTGACTTAAACAGTAGGGCTATCCAACTTTGTTTAATTAATATGCAGACTCTTTAAACTTCAGCTACAGTACAATCAACAACCATTGTATTCGATCTTGAAGTCGTTGGGTATAATTACTTATAAAAGATTAAGTAATCTCAGGTCTATGAAATTAGGTTTTTGAAAAGACTTCACTTTGGGTTCTAAGTTGTGCATACTGCCAAAAGGTCAAATATTTTTTTAAGATTAAAAAAAATTGATCTCATTTTTTTTATGAAATCTATTGTTAGTCAGCGTCTTAATATTTATGTATACTTATACATGAGTATTTAAAAATATATTATAGTACACAATAACTAGAACTGCATTTATATACAGGATAGCCTATTGCAGCATACGTTTTCTCTTTGTACCTAAAGAAAATAATTACTAGAATTAACTTACCCATAATAGGTCATTCTCTCTGCAGATATATCATTCACAACAAAACAGTTACATTAATAGTAAACGTTATCTTATAAATACAGTTAAAGATGAGTATTGAGATTACAGTATCTTATCATTGATTGTTAGTCAGAATATCGTCTGTAGACATTCTACTAAACATATAAATTGTTCTAAGGATCGAGTTCATAACTAAATCGACGATCAAGTGTCTGTTATGATGATTTTTAGCATCTTGAAATTACTTGTATATAATTTAAGTGCCAGTCGAAGGCATTGCTTTTGAATTTGGTCTAATCATACTTGCAAATATGCATACCTTAGCACTTAAAATATATCTGACTGTAAAATAAGATGCTAACAATGATTTGATTTCATCGATAAGTTCCTCTGTATAAAAATTTCATTCAATTAATAGAGTAAATTTAAATAACAAGTAATGAAAGACTAACATCATACTAACATATGAGTTAAAAAAATAAATCAGACTTTTTGAGATTGCTGCCGATTGGTTCACGTATAAAATTTTTAATATTAGTCAAACACGTTTCTCAGATATAAAACATTCCAACTGATCTATGAGACAAATTTAGTGCGTTGCCAAAAAGTGCGAAATTTTTTCAAAACTACATATCAATAATGAATTGTACCAAACAAGCAAAGCTCATTGTGGAGAATATAATTTCGATACGTGAGACTGCAGCCTGGAAAATCTATAATGTTGCACATGGTTACTGGACACATGGTAATTTGTCAGTCTGCCAAGAGTATATGAGGAAACAAATAAATAGAATCTATTTTCGTGTCAAAAGTACCCAAGTGATTGGAGATGAAAAATCATTAGAACTGGATTAATTTGGACGTGACGTTAAAAACAGTCCGATGAGAGCGTCAGCTAAGTTAGCACAAGGATTCCAATAGCAAGAAAAGTATGTAAAAATCTATACATATGCTTCAATACGACGTCCTTGGATACGGTTGAAAAATTGTCGCCAGCTTGTGAGGGTCTTGCTTGACCAGACCCAGAAGCTGCTTGTTATGCCAACAATCATTGCCATCAAATATTTAATCATAAACACTTCAAATTCTGGTCGACGTAGATTGCGAGAGCGTTCACCAATCGGGCATGGAATCGGGTAAAGAGATTGCAGTCCTGGTCTAGAGCATATTTCCATATTCCAAGAAACCATCCAATAATCAAAGTATGCTTGCTCGTAAAATAAACAGGCAATGACAATCAATGCAGGGACTGTGTAAAGTACAGAGAATATTCCAATGCGGATCATCAGTTTCTCAAGCTTATCTGTCTTTGTACCGTCGTGCTTCATCACCGTGCGAATTCGGAACAATGAAACAAATCCTGCTAGAAGGAAGGCCGTCCCTAATACCAGGTAGACGCAAAGTGGCGCCAACACAAATCCTCTCAGTGCCTCAACGTTCCATAATCCAACGTAACATACTCCCGATAAGATATCCCCTGTAAACATAAATTAACATCAGACAAAGAAAGTTTATTATAAATATAGAGCAGTTATATGCATCTAAAGGCTAATCTTGATATATTGTTATGAGCAATTCTTTTAATCGTTGTTTCTACAGGCTGATGGAATTCACAAAGACCAAAGGAAATGAGAAAGATAAGAGCGCGCTGCTTCGTCTGTATCTGCAGACTTGTTTGTTGACCCTGTGTTTACTACAATCGACATATTACAGACTAAAGTCCCTGATGTAGAGTTCTGATTGTTCGTTCTAGACAACTTGCAGTCTTTTCTATGCTTAGTTTAATACAAAATGAAAGACAGAATAATTCATATGAAAATCTAATAACATATCCTCATTAGCGCTTACCCTCGACCTTTCCCATGGCAAGGATTGTGATAGTTTTTAATGCAGGAACGGCCCAAGCAGCCAGATGAAAATACTGAGAATGAGCTTCGATAGCTTCGTGTCCCCATTTGAGTCCAGCGGCAAGGAACCAAGTAAGTGTAAGAATGACCCACCAAATGCTAGATGCCATGCTAAAGAAGTATAAAACCATAAAAAGCACGGTACACAATTCGTGCTTAGTTCCTTGTGTGATTGTCGGGGACATATCACTCCTGAGAGGCTCTCTGCATGAGATGGAGTTACCCGCAGCCCATCCAATTACGTAAACCAGAGCTACCATCATGTAGCAAACGGATAAAAATATTATCGGTCTTTCCGGGTATCGGAATCTGTCCGTATCAATGAGAAAAGTCAAAACAGTAAAGAAACAAGAAGCCGCGCATACCGCAGCCCAAGCGCCGACCCAAATTCTTGAAAACCTAAGTTCTTTTCCAGTAAAGAATATATCGTCACACGGGGCGCCGCAGTCCGGCTCCACCTTATCTCCGACTTTCAAACTGTACCCCAACTCATGGGGTACTTTCAATTGCATGGGACATACAAAACCGTAGTCACGAGCACCGATCGCATCACCATTGTAAGTCTTTAACCCGCCGTTCCAACCGGGGTGAAATTCTGCGCTTGGTATAATAGGGGGTGAATCCTCGGGGGTAATTCGTTCAGTGGTGGCTGTTGTATTGTCACCGACGCATATTTCGGTGCCACCGGAAACGGGAAATTTCGAACACTCCAAATTATCTGGCCATAAAAAACCGAAACGATTCATAAGCGATTCGCAACCTGCTTTGGCACTCTCGCAAAGTGATCTACACGGGGGTATCGCCTGGTCTAATATCGTGCAAACCGGGACGTACATTGAACACAAAAAGAATTGCAAATCGGGACTGCACTTGACTTTTACCAATGGTAAAAATTGGTGCACTTCAAGACCCGCGTCTTCTTGCTTTTGATGGTTCATCAAATTTGGCATTATTGTTTCGTTGTACGGTATGTTCATACACAATGGTATTGTGATGGGTTCGCATCGTCCATGATGTGGTAAGGAATCCCTTGCATGGAGAGCGTTCACATTCACTACAACGATTACGCACAGAAATAGATACACGGACATGTTTAACGCGCGGCCGCCAATACAGCGAGAATTATGATTGAGAAATGAAGATAATAATATTCGGGAGATCTTTAACATCACAACATAAACATATTTTTTTTATTTTTACTTTTTTCACCTAGCTCACTTCACACGGTATCAAAATAATCACATGAAACACATCGCTTTAAATTATCAGCGTACGCCAGAGTCAAGGGCCAAGGCACTAAGTGTAAACAGACCACTAACTGTACGCATATAGTGAGACAGACACACGGATGATACGTATCGGCTCTTCACCAAGTTTTCGCGCAGACTTACAACGACTCTGACGGTCGTATTTTGTACCAAGTTCAAAACAACCCTATGAACGACCCGCCGGGAAATCCCGCTGACTCTATCGTTTGATTTATTTATAATAATTATATGATCCTACCACCGCAAGCAGGCGGAATTGAATAATGATTTCTCTCAAAATTTCATCAACTTCGTTTTCTCTCAGTTTTTAACTATGTACTACCGTAAGTTATTACTAATATTAGGAACCCAGAAAGAATTGAAAGGATGTAAAGCAATGCATTCTACTATTTAATAAACCGTATATTTTTAGATGTGTAGATTCTTTTTAGCTCAGAATTTCTGAAAGAAGAAGTAATTCTGCTTTACCTGATTGCGAGTTTTAATTTATGCAATCCGAGACATCTGACATTTACAAAATTTACACGACTAGAGATAGTAAAATATTCGGATTCCTAACTTGGGATTGGATAAAATTTAACTGACTGGGAATATTCAATGTGGTTTGAACGGATTTATTTAGTAATTGGCTCACAATCAATGGAGAATGTATTGCATATAAGTTTATTGGAATCTTGCCAATTGGGCTTCGTCTGCTACGGGAAGAACTTAACAACGTGAGAATTTGCTTAAACATAATCATTTATTTCATAGTATAGGGGATGCGAAATAGTATTTCACCTAAAATATTCACGATAACACGGAAATATATTCACTGTGTATTCCAAAGAGGTTTTACATGGTCCGATTTTATCGTTAATAGAGAAAGATAAGACGGGTGACAGTAATGAATAATATAGTAACATTGTGGTGAGCTTAGTCGTGATTACGGCCGAATCTCATGTGGCCATAATCATCGAATTGATCTCGTTTCCCGAACCTCATATGCCCATAATCGTCGGATAATTGTCGTTTATTAAGCTCCGTAATATCTTCATCTTCGCTAAGAATGTCGACCACTGGATACCGGCTGTAAAAAACGAAAGAAAAAGAGTTATACATTTTATAGGCAGGTAAAATTTGCACGATTATAATCGCCTTTCTTTCAAAATGAGATAGAAACGAAAGCAAGCACGATCACATCTGGAAATATATCAAAACTGCTGCTATTAATATGAGATTAAAGCGAAATCATTAAGCAGATTAGAAGTATGACATTATAGGTAGTATACCCATATGCCTATATACGTATATGAATGAAATAAATACCCAGGAAATAACGAGCGGCCATAAAATCTTCGATTAGTGTTAGAAGTTGATTCTCGAGCAGCTTGGCACTGATGATCAATCAAAAGCCAAGCAAACATAACGGCGATTAGGATGAACGAAAACTTGGCAGACATTACAGTGGTATTGTTTCAGTAGTCGTCAGTAGTCGTCGGGAAGTCCACTGCCTAGATGAACTTGATACGAGTTGCGATTTGTTCGGAGATCGAACGAATTTCCGTCAAAGTGTGTATTATAGGGGTTCAAGAACAACGAACAACGTACACGGTGATTTATCTGAGGCGTTGCGAACGAACGGAAGTCAGCGGTTGAATGCTACCGACGATCTTTTTATCCTCCTATATATACTCAGTTGCTTTGCTAAGGCAAACCCTCTTGTGAATTTTAATTCGCGACTGATAAACAATTTTCTTTATCCTACCCGCGCCCCGACAACTCAATAATATTTCAATGCGGTTTATGATTGGCAGGTAGGGTAAACGAATTAACTACCGAAGTTGGGCTCCCTCAGCACCATATTTTTCATTTTCTTACTTATCATTCTGCAAGACAATCCAACCTGCCTTTCATCCCTACCCAACCCCACAGACTAGCTTATTGTTAAACGTCAGAAGAATCGCTTCTACTTGATATGTACAGCAGAACAAATTGCTCAACGTCTATCGGCCATATTGTGGGGGTTCCGAGCCTTTCGGCAAATTTTGTCATCTTTAGTTCCAGAGCCACTTGGGCCTAGATTTATATCGAGTTTCATATTCTTTTTTGCATTTCGGTGAGCATTATGGTAATTCTCTCCGAGGAAATGCTATTGGATTAACTTGAAAATGAAAAGATAAGGGGCTCATCTGTGGCATCAAAAAGCACGTTTGAATGGAGAATAAGATGTGACCTTAGATGTTCACGAACAAGTCATCTGTAATTATAGGTATATAAATGGCATTGAAGATGCCACTGATGAAGTTAGTACCTATAATATACATGCACGCATCTTTTTGAAATCGAAAAAACTCAGACTTGGTATTATTTTATTCAGAAACGTAAAGATCGAGGCGAAATCTCTACGGTATCACGAGTTCCTGTCATTGACCCAATTTGAATTAAGACACCGAGCTTAATGATAATTGATTGATGAGCGTAATTAACACTTTTGCACATTATCCAGCCCATCAATACGACATGAACCATAGACTCATTTGTAAACCCAATATTGATATATTGATCGTACAAGTTAATCGCTTCGTAATTATGAATTTCTTCGTAAAGAACGAGTGTAATTGGATCGTGTTTTGCTCGCTAATTAGTCCAGAAAAGATCTAACAGAATTGTAGATGTATATGCCGTATGTAATTTTTTATTTCACCATATAATCAGAGAAAATGTTTTTCACTCGTAGAAATATTTCCACCTTTATAATTATATCTTGAATAATGAATGTAATTTCTTCGGATATAAACCAGCCAGAAAATTCTGGCGCTTCACTGTATAGCTTTTCAATTACCACGTTAATAAAAATGACCGATCGAGAACTTGGTGTGCATTTTCTTATCTTAAAAATATTTGGCATATGGGCTCCAAAGTTCAACAGAGTGATTTTCAATGGTCTTTATTATTTCTGGAGAATGATAGCGATTCTCCTCATGTGGATACTCTTCACCTCTCTAACCGTCGATCTCTGTATGCAAAACAACGTGACAGGAATGACTCGAAATTTCATATTGAGCACTGCGATGTTGTGTTGTATTCTGAAAGTATTTGTCCTGTTGCTGAAGCGCAAGGAAATAGTTGAAATGTTGGATATGCTCAAACTGCCTTGCTGTCTGCCTAAAACTATTGCTGAACACAACATTCTCATCGACTACAGACGATACAATAGCCTTGTTGCGGGAGGATTCTTGACGTTGTGTCTTTTCACTCTTCTTATGCAATTTGGCACCGCACTCTTTTATGGAGAAGGTAAGGATTGCGGATGATTCTGATAGATACTTATTGCCCAAAACGAATCATGACATATAGAAATAATAAATAATACGAAACCATGTTATTATTTTATGTATCATATTATGAATTGTGGTATTTGTCGATCTACAGCATCTTTAAACTGCACTATGCGTGCTTTGATGAAGTAATTACATGGAAGAAGAACGTAATAGGAATCGTATGTATGTGCAGGTTTTAATTTTGACTTCTCGTTTTCTATTAGGAATCAAGAGACGAAATATGCCGTATAGTATCTGGCAGCCGTATAGTATTGAACCCGTTGTGTATTATGCATTAACATACATCTGCTTGGCTCTGAGCTCGTTGGTTTCCATGCCAGTGGCTATTACAATAGACGGCCTGATATATGGATGTATGATAATTACCTGCAGTCAACTAGAGATCCTCAAAGTCAGACTTGCACGTCTGCATACAGCTGCTGATTTGAAGATCTGTGTGCAGCAACACAACATTATTTTTCAGTAACGTATAACAGTGACATTCCGTGAGCTGCAATTTTTTGTTTCTTAGTAAATCGTTTAAAATCAATCATCAATTTCTTTACCTATAATAATTACATCAGAAATTCAAAGACCACTCGAACGCAGTGGCGGTCTTCCAATCTTCACTGGTTTACTCATCCGGCATCTGTATATACCTATTAAAAAGAACTCATAAAAAATTTCATCAAATAGAACTTTACTTGTGCATATATCAAAGTTTGTCTTCGAGACCCTAACTACAATGATTATTCTTCAAGTAGAAAAAGATTTTCCGCAAACCAGTATAGTTTCACGTCAATATCTTCACTTTCAAATACGATTAAGTACCTACAGATTTATACTTATGTCAAAAACGTACCGAACACTGATAGCCTTTTTGCAGTAAGGAATTTTTTATCGAAACTCATTGGGGGAGAATTGTGAGAATACAGGTACATACACTGCAAGAACAAGTGAAATCTTATTAATGCTCTATGCGTAATACCTTGTACCGGTAAAATATTCATAGATTCTTATATGCCATCGAATGTCCGCTTTTAAGTCTTGACTGACAAACGGACATTCGGCAGCATTTAGTCGTCTTTGAGTCGAATAAAGGACTAAGATAAGTCAAAGAGTATTTTGTGCTAGTTGGGAAGTTTTATCTTACTACTTCTATATTAAATCGTATCAGTTCATATAAAAATGTATGGGAACCTGTCAGTTTTTTTGAACAGGGAAAGAAGATAACATTAATTTCGCAGAATAAAACAGGATGCAGCATATTATGTTTCTAAATCTCGGAAAATCAGATCGTTAACATGTTATTAATATGGTTAAAAAAAACTTCCAGATTTTCAGAACGTATTGGAAATATATTTGGTACTGTTGTATTCGTACAATTTTTACTAAGCATGATTAACATATGCTCTATCATGATTGTTATAATTAAGGTAAGATATTTTCGTGATACTTCCTTTGTATAATCTCAATCAACCTCTATCTTTACGTCTATGGGAAGATCAAATGTATCCGAGGTCTGATGGTATTACTTATTTACTTGTGATTAAGTTTCATTCGAGTGTTATAAAAACTTCAAAAAATAAATGATGTGATGACAATGGGTTAATATCGACCAAAACTCTATAGCCGAACCGACATTTCTCATTTCAGTCGGAATCGAAAGCTGGATCTATCGTGACGCTTTTTTTTCTCGTCTGTATGATGGTCGAAGTCTTATTGTACTGCTGGAATGGAAACGAGATTTCTCTAGAAGTAAGTTTTCCTAACGTCCAACAATGTATCCGTCTTAGTTTATCTAGACGATGATTCAGCAATGATCATTGTGAAAAATGAAATCAAAGAACGGTTCCATGGAATGATGTTAATAGACCCGCGCGAAAACAAAGACTGACAAACTAAATTTGGTTGTCAGACAGACATATTCTTGTGAAAGTTGTTGAGAAATTAATATTTATACCATACAGTTGGTTGAGAGTGCTCGAATGTCTTGTTTTTTATATCTAATCTTGAGAACGAAATATTTCTATAGAGTCAAAGTGTTGCAAAAGCACTAATGAACAATGACAACTGGATCGATCTACCATCGCAGTTTCAAAAAGGCTTACTCCAAATAATGGTTCGATCTCAAAACCCTATGGAGATCAAGGCTGGACGGATGCTGACGTTATCTCTTGACACATTTATGATGGTTTGTTAATTGTCAATACTCAGATCCCTACAAAATAGGAATTGCCTCTGTGGCCTAGAGCCTAGAGCCCTAAATTTCCAAATTTAAAGAAGAAAAAATGTTCTGTTTTTGATTAAACTGGTTTTACATCTGGACTTTTCACTATACACCGGTATCGCTAGCGAACATACAGGGCTTGGTAAAAAAAAAAGTTATTTCAGATGAAAATTTCATCATTTTGTATGCAGTTTTTACCTTCATTTGATGGCGAATTTTAATACTGCATTTTCACCACATTATCCTTACGCATCACACTCGAATTTGAAAATATAAGAAGCGAATTATGTCGGTTTGGAAACGTGATCTCAAGTTAGAAAAGATCATTATTTCGATTCGGAATTTAATTCGAAAAGCTTCGGTTTCATTGATAGGTTCGGAGAAGACCTGAAGAGTTTGAATTAACCCGATTCTCTTCTCGTTTCAGATCTTGAAGACATCATACTCAGCCTTCAATCTTTTACAGCAAGTTTCGAATAACTAAATATTGGAAATATTGCAGCGGTCTTGCAGCGTTGCAGCAACAATTTTATGAGTAAATACTTGCAACAATTTATTCATATCATGCTGAGACGTGGATAGTCTTTCGAAAACCTAACGAGTGAATTATGAATATTCCTAATTTATCTGTTTGTGTACATTCTGTTCAATTAACACTTCTGTTAAAAAAAAATGTTTCGTTCTGGCAATGAAAAATCTCAGTTATGAGCATCTGTTAATTAATTTGTGATCGGAAGTATGTTTCAAGTCGGCGACGGGGTCTCTTACTGTTCTTCGCTCGACATTGATAAAAACTTATTGCGCCGCACGATCAAATTTGTTGTTTTATTCCAAGAGAATAGCTTAGTTACATAAATCAATGTTTTGTAGTGTCTTCTAAAATAGTTGGAAATTCAGGAAAGACCCTTTCCCAGCGAAGCGTTTAATTACACACCAAGGCTTAAAACACCCTTTTGTGATTTGAATACTATAAAAGCAATAAGCCCAAGCTCAAGAATGAAGCTCAAGCTATTTTCGAGTGTTTCCTTTTCCTCAAAAAAATTTCAGCACACTTCCTCGAGGCAGATATTTTCCTGATACCAGAAAGATTTTCTGCTTAAAATTTTTCTAGTCAATTTGGCCATTACCTGTAATCATAAGTATTTGTAGGTTTGGATCATCAGAGTGGCTCACGGGATAACAAATGGGATTATATACGAGTAACGTATATAATTCATACATAGGGATACGGGAGCACGGTTACCCTATTGCGCCGTGAAATACAATTGTGACCATCTCAGCGGGAGATCTAAAGATAAATGTTACTACAAGAGTCGGGAATATAAAATTGGTGAAGCACTCAATGCACAAGATGCAATTAATGTATCTCAAGAAAAGTTTTCAGTAGCATTCATTTTTCACAACTAATTTTTTATTGCAGGTGAAAAATTGTAACCGCTTGCCATGCATTGCTATTTGCTATCAATCATAACTCCAGAAGATTTGTACTACTATATACGTCAATTTCAATGGCAACTTTCGCTAAGAGGTTCAAAGTGTACTAATTAAAAAAAATGTTCCTATTCATTTCAGAAAACAAAAATGACAAAGTAGTGGCATCTGAAAAAGCTGGAGGTACCTCAGCAGCAAACTCAGGTATAAGCACATAATACCTAAATGGTTCTGATATCATTTGCCTATGTGATAACTCAAGATTATCCGAAGCATTTTTCAGTGGCTTAGTTGCTTAAAACTGGACTGCGATAACAACATAGCCAGTTATTATTGTCAATGAATGATCACAATAAATTTATGATCGGATTCAACTGCGATTCGCACTGTGCAGAAGATCTCACCTATTTTAATTTATAATTAGAAAATCTGACGATGACTGTTCTCATGCAATTACAATTACTCCACAGATTCCGTCTGCACCTTCATAATTTTCATTCATAATTTTTTGTCAGATAATTGATTTCTCAAAATTCAGATTTATATTATGATAATCAAATATACAATAGATATGTAGGAACTAGTTTGCATGGTGACAATCATTTATTTCTGTAACTCGATTGTGGAATTGAATGATCTATACAATACCATATTCAATCTTTAGTTTATTTTTTGCAGATTATTCTAAATGCATGAGATGAAATATAACTCTGTGAAAAGATACAATATGATAATGAATGCCTGATGTAATATTATATTACGAACGATTTGGCGCAGGTCAGATACGGCGTTTCTCAGTCGTGGGCATAGGCATGCATTGATTTATTCTTTCGCACATTATGAAATCCTGCTAAAAAAAACTTGTCAGAACCCTGATCGGAACACATGAGAAATGAATCAAAATTTCTTAATCAACAGAAATTTCATCGTTTCGGGGTTAAGACGAATAAATATAGAAATTATTCGAAACCGTTCAATACATCGAAATGAAATTCAATTTACATAGATACTTTTATCGTTTATTCGCACGTGTTTCTTTGCTTTGGAGACAGGGTAAGTCAGTTTAACGAGGGAATATTTCAGGGATCAATTCTTCATGCACGTTGCCATAACTACGTTTTTAGAGTTTCTGAAAAATCAGCTTAGTGGCTAAAAATATATTAATAATTTACGTTTCTTTTCTCGATGCTGTTTCCCATTTTGTTTGTTCAATTCTGAAAAAAACGTCGCAGAGAAGGGAAAGTGGAAAATAACGAAGTAATTGATTATTGGTGTACTGGGAATTTATTACTGTAACATCGATACAATAATAGGACCAGTGTTTGCTACTCTGGTCTTTTAGATCGTTCTGAAATGCGAAATAAAATAGGCTCCGTTGAAAGCATCATGTATTATCTATCGTTTTCATATATAAACTACAAACAACATTTTTTTGTGAACAGCCTTGTAATTGGTACTGAACTTTGGATTAACCGTCCGGTGACTTAGGAGACGGGCGCGGACACAAAAAACATATAAAACATAGGAAGGATCGCAAACAAGATAATGTAATGCTTCCTTACGCCTAATTGCATTATAACGTTACGTTAAAATACCAACGTTTTTACAGGTTTGGGAGAGAATTCACAGCGCTCTGATGACTGGCGATACTTTCATAAAGGGAGCCAGGTGTACGACTAGACGAGGCACCTGCGCTTATCCCAAAACGTTGCATTTTGATATAGGTACTGCACTACTACAAGGGATAATCCCTTTTGAAAGTGACCTGGTTCGTCATCCTGTTCCAGCTGCTTGAGTGCACAGTGCCTTCCAACCAATATGGTTCTTTGGCCAAAGCTTACAGGCTCGAATGGTTGATTAAGATTTTCAATAGAATATTCTACTAATTTTCATTAAAAAGAGGATAACCCATTGATGTGGCTCCAAGCTGTGTCAATTCAGTATTCGAAGGGTCGCTCGGCATTTTCACTTCATCCATATTTGGCTTGGGAAATTTTTAATACATGATCGATGTTAGTCCGATTGAAACAGTAATCTAATCTGAAAACATATTACACGACCGTCTGTACTCATAGTAAGTCAGTTTCAAGTTAGTCTCATAATCAGACACGTTAACATTTGAATCTATGTTTTTCAAATACCTACACATGACCAGACTGTATTATCCAGTCCATCTATAACGACAAATGATGTAGCAGGATAGGGATTGCTGGAGCAAGGAAAACGAATAAGGTCGTATCATTGGATGCAGTTATGTGAAGTTCGTTTCTGATGCATTGGATTGATATTGTTGGTCCTGAAAAGGACCGATTTTTGTGCTGTGTAGATAGGTGTAGGTGTTGCTTATCCCCCAAAGCCGTACAAGGTGCGACCCTGGCGTTTCAGAGCGTATACGACGTCCATAGCGGTGACAGTCTTCCTCTTGGCGTGCTCGGTGTATGTCACAGCATCTCGGATCACGTTCTCAAGAAATACCTTGAGAACACCACGAGTCTCTTCATAGATAAGACCCGAAATTCTCTTGACACCGCCACGACGTGCCAAACGACGGATTGCTGGCTTGGTAATGCCCTGGATGTTGTCACGAAGTACCTTCCTGTGCCGCTTCGCTCCTCCTTTTCCCAATCCCTTTCCTCCCTTTCCACGACCAGTCATCTTGCTTGCTGTTTCAAGAGAGTTCGGAAATTCGCAAAGTTAGTCAACTAGAAGTCGACTGTTACCGCTGCAAGACGAAGTATGCAACTGCTGACCTGCCGTACCCTACGCGTTGGTTTTATCCCTTCAAGGGTTGACGTCCCCTCCACTATTCGTCGACCAATCAGTGGAGCCCGTAAGGGTCAGGCTGCCTGACAAAAGAGACCCTGAAGCGAGCGTTGCGATCACTATTGTGCCAGTGCCTGAGTTGAGTAGTCGCACGATTATTTGCTCTACTGCTATTTCGGATTTGACGTTGCATTTTGTTGGATCGAATCGTAACGATGGCCCGTACTAAGCAGACAGCGCGTAAATCCACCGGTGGAAAAGCACCGCGTAAGCAACTTGCCACGAAGGCTGCTCGGAAAAGCGCCCCAGCCACCGGGGGTGTCAAGAAGCCGCATCGTTACCGGCCAGGAACGGTTGCTCTTCGTGAAATTCGTCGCTACCAGAAAAGCACCGAACTCCTGATCCGCAAGCTGCCCTTCCAGCGTCTCGTCCGTGAAATCGCGCAGGATTTCAAGACCGACCTGCGATTCCAGAGCTCTGCGGTGATGGCCCTTCAGGAAGCAAGCGAAGCTTACCTCGTCGGACTCTTCGAAGACACGAATCTCTGCGCGATTCATGCGAAACGCGTTACCATTATGCCAAAGGATATCCAATTGGCACGTCGTATTCGCGGTGAACGTGCTTAATTTTTGTGGAATCAATATCAAGACACCTCATACCCATATATAACTTGAAACAGGCCCTTTTCAGGGCCACAAATCATTTTTGCGAAAGATCGACTCACTTCATTGATTATCCACATATATGTATGTACATAGAGATTCAAAGTAAAGTCGACACGCCTGCGGTAGGAAATTAGTTTTTTTTGCGAAACCCCTTGCGATTTCCCCTTTTAAGCTAGCCCCGAAAAATAAATGTCGGAAAAATGAATCTCTGGAATAAGTACTTTGAAATTTTGATTCGTGAAACTTGTGCTGAAATATGCTTCTAACTTGACTGTCACAATCGATGGGTATTGCCAACTGCTCAATAGTTTTTCTGATGTATGCCAATGAATAAACATTTCAATTATTTTGGGCTGTATCACGAGTCTTTCAAAAGTACTGTCTGAACAAAAACAGCTATCAGTTGACTACGAGATAATTCCTGACGTCTAGATAAAAATTCTTTATCTGTTTCATATAGTGGTGTTCTTTCATTGGCTTCAGCGTTCATTCATTGGCACAGTTAGGTACTATTCTAATTATTAAATCACTCTCATTCTGAAATCTAGTTCGTCATTTAGACAATCAACGAGATGCGACGATGATATTCATAGCCTAGGTATAATAGATAGATGCGTTTCCATGCGCTCGATACCCTAGAGATAAATCTTGGTCTCTGATGCTGGAGACATAAGACTCTGGTATAATACAGTGATCAAAGGGGCGAAGAGGTGTACAACTGGCATTGGTACTGGTCTCTGACGCTAAAGACCCGAGAATCTCGTATAAAATATACTGATCGATTCGGCGAGAAAGTGAAACTGGTATTGGTACTGGTCTCTGACGCTGAAGACTGGAAACTCTGGTATAAAATATACTGATAAAACGGGCGAGACGGCGTAAAACTGGCATTGATACCTGCCCCTGATGATAAGTACGAGTGGTACCTGGCGGGCCTGCTTAGAAAAAAATACAAGGAAATATAAAATGAGCTACGTCAATATTTTCTCATAGCAATTTGAACATCAGCCCGCCAAGTACCACTACCTCCAATTTTTTTTTTTCAATTTTTTTTCAAATTGTTAAGAAGTTCAATTTCCGATTTTCTCATGAGTACGTATGTTGCTCGCTTACATCAGCACACTAGCAGGTTATAGATGGGATGTATGCGTACATCAAATATTGAGGCCTAATTTCGTGCTCGTAGAAAAACAAAAATGATGCTGTACGCACTTGGCGGTAGTGTCAGATTTCGATACTTTTTTGAAGGAAGTCGTTCTCTTTCAGGTGATAACCACATCAATATACTTGGCGCAAGGTTTTTGCACATGAGGTGCTTTTTGGGGGATAAAATATACCGATCGATTCGGCGAGAAGGTGTAAAACTGGCATTGATACTGGCCTCTAACGCTGAAGACTCGAGACTCTCGTATAAAATATACTGATCGACGGGACGAAAAGGTGTAAAACTTGCATTGATATTGATCTGTAATGCTAAAGACTCAAGACTTTGGTATAACATACTGATCAGTGTAAAACTCGCACTTATATCTACATTCTGGGTCTGGCTTCAATAAAAGCGCAAAAAATTTAATATACCCAAGTCATTTGTGACTACGCCCGCGCCATGGTCCATTCTTCAGTTTTTGAAAATGTCAATCCTAATTCTGGTGTAACTCCGAACTTACTCCAATTTGTGACTTTTATATCGCACGGTAATTTTAATTGATCTAACCAAGTCTGACAATTTTTGGTACGAAATAATTCTTATAGGTATACTATAGGCTTTTGCGTCGAGTTATACGAATTCGGATAAATTTTCTGTACCGTCATTTTAATGACAGTCCGTAGTCTGGGCTTTTTAAATTATTAGGTGATATTCGTAATGAACTACAATATGTAGAGTCGCTGAATGTAAACTACATTTATAACAACCCTACTTTGCCCCCCTACTACTAGACGTGAGGAATTATTTATAGAATCAGTGGATGATATCGTTTCTATTGCAATGGATTGTTTATTTTTGGCCCTGATAAGGGCCGTTTGTAATTATTTTTCCCGAGTTGCTATCGCAGATCTCAGACATCGTTATTGAACGCATTCACTTTTTTTTCGACGCAGCTGCTTTTTTGGGGGCAGGTTTAACGGCCTTTGGGGTAGCCGCAGCTGCCGCTACTGCTGCTTTCTTCGGTTTGGGAGCTTTCGGTTTGCTCGTTGGTGCCTTGGCAGCCTTTTTCGCCTTAGACGGACTTTTCGCCTTGGGTGAATTCACGACAGGATTTTTCGCGGCCTTTCCCCGTTTCTCCGCTGCAGGACTCTCGACCTTTTTTGGAGCATCTGCCTTCTTTGGTGCTCGTGCTTTTTTAGCCGGAGCAACAGCCGACGCAGCGACTGTTTTTTTCTTTGGTGTAGCCGGCCTTGGTGCAGCAGATTGAACTTTTACTTTTGGAGCGTCCGACTTCGCCGTAGACATCTTGAACGAGCCCGAAGCACCCTTACCCTTGGTCTGCGTCAGAATACCCGTAGCCACGGCAGTCTTCAAGTACTTTTTTATGAAAGGTGCATGTCTCTCAGCATCCACCATGTACGTTGCGACGATGTATTTTTTGATCGCTTGGAGCGACGAACCACCGCGTTCGTTCAAGCTCTGAATAGCTGCGTTCACCATCTCGGCAGTCCGTGGATGCGTCGGTTTGACACGAGGTTTCTTCACCTTTGGTGCAGCCGTACTCTTTTTTGCTAGCACAGCCTGAGCCTCTGGATTAATTGCGACAGGGCTGGCGGGAACTGTGACCGAAGCTACTTTGTCTGCCATTGCTGACTTCTGTCGTGAATAAGTCTTCTCTCAACGTGGTCGATAAACAAAGATCTAATTTAGTCACTGAAGTTTGAAGCTATGCTATATTTCGACAGAAGTTAGAAAAATATCAAAGTGATTTTGCTTTTCAAATTGCAGAACGTGACGTTCGACGAACTGCTGATATTTTCAAAATGACACGTCGCGGAAGGACAGCTCAATACTACATCTAAGCGCGGACCATGGAGAGAGACCCTGCAGCATTTCACACCAGCCCTTGGACGAACGCTCGAGCACGCGGCACTTGGTGATCCATCGGCCTTCGGCTCTTCTACTGTCGATAAGGAATAATAATCACTGGCGTTTTGTCAATAGAAACTACATACTTCGGACATGAGACTAGGTCGGTGTCGCAGCGGTCCGTGGCTTCAGATTCTATTAATTCACTGACTCCCTCGGAGCGTGTGTCTTGGCCTCCACCGTGCCAAGACCGACGGTCGTGCGATTTCTGACTTGGAGGATCGCTGCACGTTGTTATTAGATGGAAATGATGAAAGTAGAAGCCTTCATCAACACTCTCAAAAAAAACTAGCCCTTTAACTCTTTAGGGGAAGCCAGGGTTATCTATAAAAATCGACAAGGTTGCGAGCAGTCGATCACGGACGAACGAACCTTTACTGCAGTAGGCGTTATTATCATTTTAAAGTTACTGTAAATATTAACAAATATTTTAAGGAAACATGATCGGTAGATTAATTTGTTGCGAGGCCAGATCCAGATTTCGGGTCTAATGAGATAAAATATTCTATTGAAACTTCACGCCTAAATCTTCACCCCTCAGATAGATTTGCCGTACGCATTGAAGCCGTATTTGCTCTCTCAATCGGTGTTTGTATCTAATCGTATGGATAAACCAAATCTCTGTACAAAATTACAGGGTATTACGGAAACTATAGGTATATCTATTGTAGTGTCGTAACACAGCCGCATTATGCGCGATTGACGCGAATTCGAGGCTACACCCTCAGCACCCCCTGGGCGTTGGCGTCACGCATGGTCTGGGATTCTGAAGTGCGTAATAAGTCGACGTAACGTACTCGGTAGGACTGGAAGACGCAGTAAGATTGCCAAAAGTCTGGAATATTCGAAGCTACACACCTGAAAATATCAGGCAAATAGGAGAAGTGTATGATATTAACGTCAGGACTCATTGTCGTATGAGGCACTGCATGTAATTTTGGTATATAGTATATATCTGTTCGTAATCTTTTGATGCTGATTACCAAAACGAGTGGGTAGGAAATTAATTTTCTTAGAAATCCCTTTTATCAGATCAAAATCACATACGTACAAAATTAGGAGTTGAACCCGTTGCCCATTGAAGAATAATCAGAGAAAATAATAGGAAGTAAGAACCATTTCTAAGTACTTCCAGGATAAATACCACTTGTACACTTGATTGGACAATGATTTTCATTTTCTAACGCTAGTTCCACTTTTTTTCCACAGTATAATTTGCTTGAACGTACTCGACTTTTCTAAATCAGTACAATGGATGTAGAATATTAAAGGCTGTTAAACTGTAATGCCAAGAATTGATATTTTCCGAATACGAAGGTCTTTACTTGGACTACCAATTTGAAAACTTCCAAGATATGGAGCACAAGTCAGAAAGGGGGAGTAATTAAGAAGTTCAATAAATTTTTTAGTACACATTGTTTATTTTTCATTCACACATATAGATTTTCTTATATTTTATCATAAAAGTACTTTTCTTATTTTATTCATACGAATTAAATCCTTGATTATACTTGTTCTAGGTCCAGTATTTGGCAAGCTCTCCGCACACGTTCAAAATTCCATGCTTGACTTAGGTTATACAGGTATACGGGAGTATGCGTGGATGCGCAGCACAGGTAAGTGAAAACGCCTGCATGCAGGCCACTTAAACATCAACTAATTAAGTGACTCCGTTAATTTCAATACCAGCATTCATCGCACAAGCCTTTGGTTGCCCACAAAGCGAGTGCTAATCCAAGATTGAACTAGTGCAAGCATACCGATGGCCGCTGATAAAAAACATGTATCTCTAATGCTTATGCAGAAGAGATATCTGTTTTGAAATCCGCATCTTGCGAGATACGTGTTTCTTATTAGCAGGCATCGATACGTAATTAGTCAAACGTCGATTACCACTCCAATGATAAATCGCCACTGAAAACACTAGAGGCTGTAACAGTATAACTTTTTCAGTAAAAAGAATCGCGTAAGTGCAAGGGGGTTGTCTAACGTATATCCGGCAAATAAAGGTTTACATAGCCCATATGCAATATCGGTGAATCTATGAATCTCAGACAACCTATGACTTGTGTCGTATAAATTCCACGTGCCCTGACCGAGTTTACAAGATTGCAATTGCAATAAACAAATTAGTTTGTTTGAATTCAATAAATTAGAGAATGACACGTCGGAAATATTGTGCATTGATCTTGCAAGAATTAAGAAACGCCATATTCAAATTTTGGAAACGTCGATATGTTCTGTCCAGCAATAAGTGACCTTCGACAAGTTTGGAATCTGTTCTTTATCGATACAAGCAATTTGTGGCCCTGAAAAGGGCCGGTGTGTATATGTGAGAGTAGCACCTCACTTAGAGCTGGTGTACTTAGTAACGGCCTTGGTGCCTTCACTAACAGCGTGCTTGGCCAGTTCACCAGGTAACAGAAGCCTGACTGCGGTCTGGATCTCCCGAGAGGTGATGGTCGAGCGTTTGTTGTAGTGGGCAAGGCGTGAAGATTCGGCAGCAATACGCTCGAAGATGTCGTTTACGAAGCTGTTCATGATGCTCATGGCTTTGCTCGAAATTCCAGTGTCTGGGTGAACCTGTTTCAGGACTTTGTAGATGTAAATTGCGTAGCTTTCCTTCCTCTTGCGCTTCTTCTTCTTATCGCCTTTCGAAATGTTCTTCTGGGCTTTCCCAGCCTTCTTTGCAGCCTTACCGCTAGCCTTAGGTGGCATTTCTGATAACTGTTGAAAGTATTTGAACTCGTAGTCTATTCGAAGTCGAGAAAGAACTGTGACGGGTAGCTGGCGCCGATATCAATTTATAACGAGTGAGCTCAGTTGAGCCAGGCCAATCGGAGTTAACCGGAAGTGACGCCGTGATCCCATTGGACCGCGTCAGGGAAACCGAGGGGGTTTTAACCGTAGCTACCCCAACTCATGGCACAGTATCCCTTCGACTTCACGAACGTCAGGTTCGTGTTCTATCGACCTAAACCTTATCTAAGCACAACATAGTCATGTCTGGACGCGGTAAAGGTGGAAAAGTGAAGGGCAAGGCAAAGTCCCGCTCCAGTCGTGCGGGACTTCAATTTCCAGTCGGCCGTATTCACCGGCTGCTTCGTAAAGGAAATTACGCAGAGCGTGTCGGCGCCGGAGCGCCTGTCTACCTGGCAGCGGTAATGGAATACCTGGCCGCCGAAGTTCTGGAATTGGCCGGGAATGCGGCTCGTGATAATAAAAAGACTAGAATTATTCCCCGTCACTTGCAGCTGGCAATACGCAATGACGAAGAGTTGAACAAGCTTCTTTCGGGGGTTACCATCGCTCAGGGTGGCGTTCTGCCCAATATTCAGGCGGTCCTGTTACCAAAGAAGACTGAGAAAAAGGCGTAATGCGTCGACTCATCACGATTTATGTATACCACCGGCCCTTTTCAGGGCCACCAAATTTTCACAAAGCAAGGAAAGGATCTTCGCGGCACCTAATTTTTTTTTAGTACAAGTATCGGTCAAATTGCAATCTAATGGATGAATGCAACAAATTCATGATCCGATGAGCTAACGAAAATATCTTATTACGATAGTATTCCGGCTACTAGTTCACATCGAGAATCATTTGCGAAGCACACGTCGAAGGTTTATGCGCAGAATTCCTAGCTACAGTTTTCCAATCTTCCAAAGAAACCCCAATTCCTCGACGTTTTCTAAATTGTTTTCAATTCATCGACTTTCGCGTAAAAGTTGAGTCAGGGGACTTGCATATTTTCATAGAATTCTCTTATTACATAATCCGACAACCGTTACTTCAGTCGTCAGTTGACACTCTGGGAACCAGATTTTTACCTGTGCATTAAGCCGACAGCTGCTAGGTAACTGCAGCCCCTCACCATAGAAGTTCAGCGGTGCGGCACCAGCTGTTAAATTCTATTGTGTCTCGTCTAGCTGCAGAATATCTAAAAGGCTTAACAAATTCTGGCCTTCCAAAGCGTCCACCCCTTGCTGGCGGCATTGACCTAATCAACCGACTTCATTCACAGGAGTGACTAATGCTGTTACAGTTAGTCAGTTCGAAACGGTATTTCGTTAGACTTATGGTTTCACAATTTATAGTAGAGTCGTTGAAGTTACTTCATGATATTAACGCATCATACAAGAACGCAATCTCCAATTGATTGATCCGAGAAGTTGCGCCGCTGGCGGAAAGCGCATGCCCGCTCTAGAAACCGACAACACTCTGTAAGAATTACATTTTTTTCATTTGGAGTAAGAGGCTTAGGGTTGAAGCAAAATCAATTCTTTTCTCATATGACTTTGCCACGACTAAGAGTAAATTCGTACGACATTTCGTCTCTTTCTCTAATAAAAGAATGAAGATAAAAATTGCAATTCGTTCAAAGATATTATAAAAATCAACAGTTGTATTATAGAGTCTAATAGTCGAGTAATTTGGCGTTCATCAAAATATATTCAGATTGTAGTTCCGCAGAATTATGCCTTAATTAATTTACGAGGTACACTTGTATTGCCAATATTTTATTGCTCAAGTCAGTAGCTAACGAATATAAGATAGTATCGATAGCCATGTTGCGACTCCGTCTTCTAATTGTTAGCCAAGCAATGGGAAAAGATAAGTTGGAAGTGTAACCGACTCAAGTCGCAGGGACGAACTCATGCAGGACAGAAATTGACCGCAATTAGGGTAGTCCTAAAAATAAATATACGCTTTCCATTTCGAGCTAAAGAACGTGTAGTAAGAACCTAATTCTCTTCCCATTCGCAATTATTATGAACTAATTGTGCGATATATATGATAGGAGGGTTGTATAGAGTTGATTTGATAAAGGAAAAATAGGTAACATAATGCGTGAAGTTTTGAGTGAAGTTCGATTCTATTGCATTGGATCAATATTGTTGGTCCTGAAAAGGACCGATTTTTGTGCTGTGTAGATAGGTGTAGGTGTTGCTTATCCCCCAAAGCCGTACAAGGTGCGACCCTGGCGTTTCAAAGCGTATACGACGTCCATAGCGGTGACAGTCTTCCTCTTGGCGTGCTCGGTGTATGTCACAGCATCTCGGATCACGTTCTCAAGAAATACCTTGAGAACACCACGAGTCTCCTCATAGATGAGACCCGAAATTCTCTTGACACCGCCACGACGTGCCAAACGACGGATTGCTGGCTTGGTAATGCCCTGGATGTTGTCACGAAGTACCTTCCTGTGCCGCTTCGCTCCTCCTTTTCCCAATCCCTTTCCTCCCTTTCCACGACCAGTCATCTTGCTTGCTGTTTCAAGAGAGTTCGGAAATTCGCAAAGTTAGTCAACTAGAAGTCGACTGTTACCGCTGCAAGACGAAGTATGCAACTGCTGACCTGCCGTACCCTACGCGTTGGTTTTATCCCTTCAAGGGTTGACGTCCCCTCCACTATTCGTCGACCAATCAGTGGAGCCCGTAAGGGTCAGGCTGCCTGACAAAAGAGACCCTGAAGCGAGCGTTGCGATCACAATTGTGCCAGTGCCTGAGTTGAGTAGTCGCACGATTATTTGCTCTACTGCTATTTCGGAGTTGACGTCGCATTTTGTTGAATCGAATCGTAACGATGGCCCGTACTAAGCAGACAGCGCGTAAATCCACCGGTGGAAAAGCACCGCGTAAGCAACTTGCCACGAAGGCTGCTCGGAAAAGCGCCCCAGCCACCGGGGGTGTCAAGAAGCCGCATCGTTACCGGCCAGGAACGGTTGCTCTTCGTGAAATTCGTCGCTACCAGAAAAGCACCGAACTCCTGATCCGCAAGTTGCCCTTCCAGCGTCTCGTCCGTGAAATCGCGCAGGACTTCAAGACCGACCTGCGATTCCAGAGCTCTGCGGTGATGGCTCTTCAGGAAGCAAGCGAAGCTTATCTCGTCGGACTCTTCGAAGACACGAATCTCTGCGCGATTCATGCGAAACGCGTTACCATTATGCCAAAGGATATACAATTGGCACGTCGTATTCGCGGTGAACGGGCATAATTCTCCCAAATCCACAACGGCCCTTCTTAGGGCCATAATAAATTCACCAAAGAACGAGTCTTGCCATCACGATGTAAGTTGGTACACATACCCGTATATTCACCGTGCATTTGTGTGCAACGTAAAAAGTTTGGCCTCCGTATTTTCGCTCGGTTTCCGACTCCCGTATCTTCTGATCTAATTCGTACGCGTATCACAAAAAATCGTACCAATCTGTATTTTTCTAAGAATTAATTAATGTGATCATTCAACTCACAGTCATACTCAGGTTTTCTACGTACGTGACATTCCTTTCGCTGACATAATATCCTGAAATTTCACTGTATAAACCAAATAATAATTTTCAACTTACAGTTTTCGCTTCGAAAATCACATGATAATAAAATTATCGGTGCCCCACTAACCTGACAGTAAACTGTATGGTAGTCAATGTCAATGAACGGATGTGGCTGCGAAGGTATAAACAATTAGTGGTCACATTGGTAATATAATCATTAAAAACGATTAAACCTCAAAAATATCAACGTTCATTATTAGCAAATGCACACGCGTATATAATCATGCAGAAAGTATAAATTGTCGATTGAGTAAGCGAGAATATACCGATTCTATGCTTGTACCTGATCAGCTACGAGATATTTCTACTTTTCTAGTACGATTTAACTCGTAACAATTTAATCCTCTTCGTGTTTTTCTTGTCGTTAAAAATATGGCAATGAATATTCCTTATGTCATCATATTGTGAATCCGGATAAAATAAATATTTAGATCATTACTCCGTATACATGCGTGAGCGGTATTAAGCGAGACAGGTTGCCAGCTATTACCCTGCTCCCACTGCACCACCTGTGCACCGGCGCTATCTACGCAAAGATTAGATACGAACTCCCGTCTCATTTGGTCGTACTCATCGATGGCTGAGTTGATTATCCACGTTCTTCGCAAAACTTAAAGTTCCTGGTAGTTTGTTCGATATTGACACCCGTAGGAACTGTAAGGGTGGCAAAGTGGCGACGTGGAAATGCCGCGTGCTCGCCGTCTTCATCTGGATAACGTGGTCACCTCGATGGCAGAATTGGGGCCCACGATTCCTGATGGTGGATACTCCTGGCTGATTCTCATTGGAATTGTACTCATTCAGGTATGTAATGTTAGGAGTTTTCGCAATCTGACAAGAATATAATATTCTCAAACTTCTTCGTAAGTCCTATAGTTTCACAAATCAGAACAACGTATGAGAAACAGCAAGTTGCAATCTTGGGATTCGCATGTGAAATAGCGCTGTCTGATTATACTTGGTTCTGATTGAGAAAGTTAGTGAAAATAGACAGTTTAATTCAGGAAGGAAAGGATTTTGTAGACAGCTTTGCAGATTATAAGGTATACCTATAACATCGCGCTATCTTAGAATGTGTCATACGACAAAGAAGACGTTATCATAGGTATATGTTATGTTATAGTAAATTGTGCCGAGATTTACTCGAGGAGGTTTTTTTCGCGATATGACACATAGTTGATGCAGCACTCAACTACTGTTTCGTAGATAAATAGACGTCCTAAAATAGCGAGTCACTGACGTATAGGTATACGCCTCGATAAGTGTATCGCAATGTGTAAAATTTACAATTTCTTAATCGAGACCGAATAATAAATGTTCGGTATCATTTTTCGTGTGCAAAAAATTTCGCAATAACTGAAAAAACAGATACTATACACATCTGCGCGATGCCGGCGATAATAAGTGGGGATATAAATATTGGATATAACACGTGAATCTCATTATCTATGGCCATCTTATTCAACCAACAACAAAAGATAAGACATTCCAAATTTCAATTGCGACTTGCATCTTCGCGGTTCTAGATCCGCAACAATTGTTTCTCGTCTCGTAGTTGTACCCAACAATATTTCATCGCTAGATAAAAATCAGTTCAAAATGAGAAATATTTTAAAGGGTTACTGATTTTTCAGATGACAGTACCCAGTGTCTTGTCTATGTACGGTGTCGTATTGAGTTACCTACACAGCGACGAAGAACCTGATACATATCTTTGGAAAGGTAGCATGACTCTCACACCGATATTATTCGTCGCCTTTTGGAGTTTAGCAGGTAATTATAAAAGTTTGTTATTACTTTCGATGAGAATATGAGTAACAATATCGTTTCAAATTACTCCATATCATTTTATAAATTTCCTTTATTAGTATAACTCAAGTGCAAACATACATATAAGCATATGTCTCGTGGCTATACAGCTGTACTAATACACAAGTGCAATTATTAACAAGCCATAAACGTTTGTCTCTCTTTCATTTTACTGATAATAAAGTTCAATTACTCATCTTCTCGATCCCACGATGACAGAGATCTTTACTTATTAGAGACAAAATTCGATACGATCCGAGGAACCTCATCTATTATTCCGAAGATTGTTCTTTCAACGAAGAGGAATCCGTTTCAGAGAAACTATTCAGGTCGCAGTAAAACTGATCGATCTTTTTTACCTTTATACCAGTACCTACCTAGATCATTTATTACAGTACTGATACATAAAATACCCTTTCGTTTTCACGATCAAAACAGATCATACATGATAGTGCGTAACAGTAATGTAGCAAATTTTTTTTCTCAAACAAATCTACACCAGATCCATGGAGTCGTACGATAGTCGGCTTGGCTTCGGTGCCACGTTTAGTGGGTCTGATCGGAGTAGCATTACTTTTGATCGGCGTTATTGCCTCCGGATACCTAGCGACAGGAGGAGTCGGTGCTTACCTAGCTCGATTGAGTGCTGGTGGAGTAATGGGGATAGGTGCAAGCTTGGTACTTTTACAAAGTGAGAATCTTCTCCGAAGACATTTTCGTACGAAATTGGCCTTGGTATTGGCCCTAAAACGCATAGCGTTTTCAATCGGTTTTACAATCGTACCTGGGTACGCATACGTCTTATTAACAAACGCGGGCCTCCAAACTGGCCTTTTACTCTTCGCCACCGTACTTCTACCTGCCATACTCGGTGCCTGTACCTTCGACGCTCCAATCCTCCGGAGAACGACGCCGTACAGTTTACTCCTGTCCGAAGAAGACAATGAACTAAATATGCCTACAGATATTCCTGACGTTACGATAAACCGCTCGAATGACGATGGAGCTGGTGAAATCTCTCTATACGAAGATTCGGAGGTGACCCGCGAAGGTCCTCCGCCTCTTTTTAGCGAAGTTAATGATTCATACTCCTACGACGACCCTGAGGACGACGTGAACCTCTTTGTTACGCCGATCGGTCGTTCTGCAAGCACCTGGTCGGAGGAATTTCGCATATTACGACTCGTGAAATTTTGGTGTGCTGTTGCAGCCTGGTTTGGTATTAGAGGAAGTGCAATTTCTCTGTTCGTACTTTCGCCAACGTTAGCCCTTACCGATGGAGAAGGATTCAACACCCTTAATCAATGTGTCACTTTGATCACAATAGTCAGCCTCGGGACCTTAATCCCCGGTGCAGTGTCTTATTGGAATCCAAAGACTGCACGATGGCGCAGTATCTACTTTGGCAGCATGTGCTGGCTTGGTACAGCCGCTCTTTGGGGTAAGCGATAATAATATATTGCTGAGTTTTCAATGACCATGAGATCGCGAGATTTTAAGATAAGGCAATTTCTTGAATATCTCTTTTGGGTTTAGGTAGTCTGACATTATGAAGCTGTATCGACTTCGACGGTTTGAAATAACTCTTGCCGAAGAAATAAATATTTCATCGATTCGTTTCAATCCGTGATTTCTAATTGCTGAAAATAGCTATAGCAAATAAAAAGCTTTCAATGATCGAAATGGACTCATCGGAGAACGACAAGCTCAATAATTCTTTTGAATCACTTTTCGCTTACTAGGACTTGAAATCCTCGATTAGCATATAAATGATTATTCATTCTAAACTTCATAGAAAGGTAGTATAATGATAAATGGTAAATTCGTATTCCCTAACAGGAATAGCTTACAGCAGTGGACATGCTTGGTTTCTACTGTGGGCATTCTGCGGAGGAGTAAGCATGGGTGGATTCGCAGTTGGCCAGGAAAATGCGCTGTGTGATTTACTCGGGGTAACAGGTGCCAATAAAGCTCATACAGCACTCAACATTATTGTCGGCTTTACCTTGTTGCTGCTCATCTTTGTTGAGAGTAAGAATGATTAATATTTGTTCAAATTTGTCAATGAGACAAAATTCTTTTAAAATAATTTGATTTCTTGAACGGGAAATTTTGCCTATACGATTCTTTTCTTTCAATTTTTCAGATTTTGCAAATTGTTTACGGATTATAGCCGTAGCTCAATTTATAGGAGGTGCATACTGGATTCTTACGCCGTTGTTTGGTGCGTTACAAGCACGGTGGCCGAGGCGATAAAAGACAATTTAGAGAAATATGAAAGACGTGGACAATTGGCAGTTGATAAGAAATAATTAAGCAATTATAGCATAGGATATGAAATTGTAGTTTAATCGGTTTATATTTTTTAATACAAAACAAACATTTTTCTTATGTACAATTTGAATTGTCAATAATTCTTTTTATTTTATAACATGCAGTGCCTTCGGTGACTTGATATTTAAAAATGATTTATAAACTATAAAAACATCGTCTTACAGCACTATTACAAACTTCACGGAAACATAATTACCTATTACCGACTGATAACTAAGAAACATGACGATCATCAACGTGATTCAATCTACAAGGTAAAATTACATTCTACATAGTCGTTGAGATCTCGATTTTTTTTTCATCTGATTAGTAATTGAAGGGATTGATGAAAAAATTACGTGAAAAGTAACTTGACTTTCTCTCATTTTTCCGAGGTCATATGATTTTAATTACACGTTTTCTTGCAGTTCTACTTGCTGCAGAGAAGTCTTAAAGATGCGAAAGCAAGAATTCACGAAAGTAAAGAGGGGTAGGTATAAGCGTTCTTTGGCTTCCGCCAACTTCACAAATATCCAGTTTATTGTATGAATAATTGTAAACCGTTTTATGTATCGTAGAAATAATTTTTCCAACATAAGTATAAGCTTTTCTAAAACTGATGCTTTAATTATAGGTATATGGATCGAATCGAGACTGCATTCTACTAAGGCTAGCCAGATAATCCAAAAAATCAAACTAAATTACATTCAGAAGGTTTTCTTCCGATAATAAATCATTCTTTCATGTTTGAAAATTTGGATTATCATATGTTTAGTAATGTTGAATGATAAGGGGGAGAAGAAGCATGGATGATTACAGAAATTTATATCTGTTTGAATTACTTTTCGCGATTTCTCCTAGTGAATTATCTAAAAATTTTGTTCTTCGATTTGCGTCCTTATTGAAAAAATCTTAATTGATATAGCTTGAATACAAACGCGTCGTTTTAAATCTCAGAGAATAATTATCACGAAAAACATAGGATCTGATCGATTTGAGACGCACCAGGTGTTGAAGGCACACGTTCAGCTGATACGTAAGGATAAATAATCAGACAATAAGATTGATATTTGAATATAAAGGCCAACTTATTGAATACGATTCCGCATTGGGTCTAATTATATGTATTTATGTCTATATAATGATATAGTCATCTTTTCCTTCAATTAAACCTCTGATAAATTGTTTAATTGAAAAATAATAATTTATTTTAATCACTAATGATTTGATCTGAGTTCATTGTGTAGTTTTTTTTTTTTTTTTTTTTTTTTATGATAACGAGAAGCGATACATCACATGCGACATCGATATACCTTTAACGTGAAGAAAAAAAATTTATAAAAGGCATGAATGCAGATAAATATACCTATCTAACGACATGAAATGTAACTTTAATAAAACAAAGACTGACTTAAGATCGAAGAGTTACTATCGGCAATAAAATTCTAAAACAACGGCAATTACATAGGTGATTCTTGTTTAAACTAAACTCAGCTTTATGCTACCACAGTTTACCACGATTCCAACAACTTCAATGATTTTCTTCATACTGCATTGAACTCTTCAGTGCTTTCTGAAAACTTGAGGATTCAATGACTCTGATTGTGATAGTTGATCTGTTGCTTCCTGATTCCAGCTGATTATATGAGTTAATAATAATAGTCTGATAATAATCTAAGTTTGAAGAACTACCAAAACGATATTTAGGTGCATACCATAGAATGGTACATAAATAACGAAAGTAGTTTAATTATGGAATGATGGATGGATTGTGCATGGAGCAACACTCCATCTAGATTGATTGATGCTTTTCCATTCTTTCTGGAACACCAGGCGGGACGTGCCACAGGGATATGCTCGAGCCAAGGGTGCAGGTTTTCCAAAACTGTTTGAAAACTGACTGAACCCTCGAATTGTTATGCCCTGCAAAGGAAATACCGATAAGTAAGCGCCAAATATAAATTATTATTATTTTTCGACTTATGAGCAACTAAAAAATTTAAATATAACCATTTTTGTCCCAATAAGACATCACAAAGCCTATTTAGGTATGTTCAATTTATTCGAAGCACTATTCTCGTTATCTAATTATCCAATTACTCACAGGTCATTCTTGTATATTGCTCTGTACTAGCTAAATAAAGCTTGAAATTCTCCCCAAAAATAGCCACTTTGCATTAGCTAAGAAGGTCCATTATATCTTGCGTAGATAAGTTTGGTGTGCCTTGTGACTGCGATACCAATGGCTGGGACATTCCTTGCGGCGTCCCTTCGGGCCTCCATTGTGGTCTAATCCCAGTATTTCCAGGCGTTCCCCAATTTTGACCAACATTTTGGCTAACTCTACTCTGGTTCCAGTTTGGTGCGGCTTGCTGAGATCCCCAGTTAATCGAAGAATTCATGCCGTTCGCACCCCACCCTGATCCTGAGTTCTGAACAGTTTGTGGTCCAGCTGTGATTGCCAAACCACCCCATTGCGTCTGGCTGTTCGTCATTCCCATTTGGCCATTTGTTGTTCCTGTATTTCCCCACGACGACAACTGTAAGGCGGCATAGTTCGGCTCTGAACCGGCAGGTTTACTCGAGGGTTTGTTGAGCTGATTTAGATTATTCTGTAAAAGTGTATCGGTCAAATCTTTCGGCTTCGGCTTTACAGGTTGAAAGGCTTGCTTAGGAGCCATTGGAGCCTGAGCTTGTAGTCTTTGATGAGTTTCTTGTTGCTGGGCTAGTCTGAAAAATGATTCTCAAATTATTAACAGAAGATTTTGGGTCTTTGAGAAATGAAAAACAGCAGAGATGTGAGATACTAGATAATTTATATTACTACTGCGTACTTTTGCTTTTCTTGTAGGCTGAGCACTTTTATATCATTGTTTATCTTAGCTGCAGTAGGCGGTGCGGCCAGTTCAATGCCGGCAAAAGTGTCCGTCAGACCTACAGCAGTGGTATTTCCAGCTTGAGAAAGAGCCTGATCAAACTGCTGAGCTTCTCGTCTTACGGCATCTAATTGACGTAGAGTTTCGCGATGCTCTGATGTAACTCGAGTCACCATATCGCCCACTAGTGAAGCTAAGGTTTCAAATTGTGTGGGACTGAGGCTTGATTCTACACAGAATGGTAGCAGGAAAGGCAGAACTCTTGTGGCTAGCATTTCTTTACTCATTCCCAACTTGCTGTGGGTCAGTACCAGCTTATAAATACCTGCAAACAACAATTTCATGATCAAAAACGAGCTGAATACGTTTTTCAGTTCAACTAAGGAAAACTGAACGAGATAACTACGATCAGATATGACTGATTTTCTCGGGTACCTAAAATACCAATTAATGACGAAGGATTAGTCTCTTGTGCTTCCTAAATAGATATTTAATGATCTCTAATGAGCCTTCAGATACATCTTTCCTTCTGAAGGTATTACTCCGTTTTAAATGTTGAGTTCACAGCTAGTAGCCTACCTATAATGGCCATTAGAACAGCAGGTTCACCAGAATGAGGAACTTCTTGAAGGAATGGAAGAATTTGATCGAGAATTAGCCACTTGTCAAGATGGTCCATCATTTTGGCAAGACAGAGAAGGCAGTTTACCCTTACACCCAAACTACTGGTACCACCTTTGCTTGCTAAACATAATTTTTTCACTCTAGGTAGAATAGAATTCTTCATCGAAGGTCCGTCTATTAAGGTAGCTATCGATGGGAGAGCTGCTAGACACAGTTCTTGAATTTGTTCCCAGTCAGAATCTAGAGCCCTTGTAAGCAGAGGCAAAACATCATTCCTTATCGCATCAGCAGGACATAATTTAAGCAGTAGATCAACTCGTTGTAGTAAGACTAAACTGATCTGAAAGAATTTTTGTTGAATAGTTAAAAAAGTTCTTGGAATTATTTATTAATTGATTATAAGAGCGTAATGAATATCTTTATTTGATTATGTGATGGAATGCAAACCTGTGGCGGATCTTCCAGTGCCAGCACAGGTCTTAAGTTGGGTAATATATGCTCTCTAAACTCTTCAGTTGTGCCGTTTTCAGAAACAAGAAGTACGCTCGGCAAAACGAACGGAACCATTGGGGCATTGACGAATTCCTTGTAGAGAGCAGGTAATACTCTGTGCAAGGCGACTCTGTGTGGTAGTTGCTTTATCACTTTCGGTAGTCCTTTATAAAATTGTGATTTCTGAAGGTTGTCCCATTGAAAGAGCTTGTCCAAGTAGTTTAATGTTCTGACTCCAACGTCCGTGAAGTAATCAATCTAACAAGTTCAATTATATCCAGTTTTTATATGATCAGGTGTAATTGTATTCTCGGAATTGTTACAAACTAGTAAGTTCACAACTATCCTATTTCTTATCTGCAAATAATAAATCATCCAATTCCCTGACTTTTCCTAGTTTTCCACGTTTTTGAACCCCTTGAGGTTTCACCAGTTAATATTCGTCCCAAAAACGTGAATTCACCTTGATAAACTGATGAGCATCTGGTCTAAGTTCAGGATTATGGCTTAGCATAAGCTTAGCAGTATCCCTAAGTGGTTCAGGAATACTACTAAGTTTAGATAACGTAAGAGAGGTCTTTAGGTCTCCTAAAAAACGTCGGCTTTTTGACGGATCCCCGTGACATTCATTCAGTGGGCGACCTCCTGCTGAATGTAACACATAAACAAGCATTCCTAAGGAGAAAATATCACTGGGAGGTCCACAGCTCCCTGCAATCGCACATTCTGGTGCTAGGTAATCCAACGATGGCTGAGCTATACTAGGTATCGTTGGATCGTAATCTGTGTATGACCAAGAAGGCTGAAAAAATTAGTTTATTCATCAGGTAGTACAAATATATACAATATATTAGATGTAATTCTTGACTATTCAACTATTCGCATTTGTTTGACAAATTTTATTCACCAAACTGTCCATAGATATGAAATTTCAAAATTGATTATCTCATGAATAATTACTTTCAGCGCAAAACAGGTGTTGATAAAACAGTTAACAGTGAGTACAAGGTTTTAAAGAAAAAATAATAAAAAATGTTTTCCAGTTCTGAAACTAACAATAAACATCAAATAATATTAAAATTCATCTTCTTTACCTGAGGTATTTAAAAAATTTGTATTTACATTAAATTTTACTATAAGTAACGAATTTCTGATACCTGGGACAAAAAAGAGGTACGTCAAATGTTACCAGATGTACAAATCTTCAAGCATGCAATGTTACAGTACCTGTTTATCATTCGGGCTCTGATTGGTAGCGCAAAAATCAAATCCAAATATTTTCCAGGCTCCATGTCCATTTATGACTACTGATTCAGGGCATAAATTTCTGTGTAATAGTTTTACATCTGTATGAAGAAAGGCTAAACCTTCGCCGAGCTGCATTAATCCGTATCGTATTTCAACGTCCAGTAGCTTATAGTCTCTGAGAGAAGCTGGGGTTGGTTGAGGAACATTATCTAGCCTTCCGAGCGCGTTAGCTAAGCTTGCGAACACAGGTTCCGTAGCGAACGCTAAACTGTCGCGCGACTCTTCCAGAGGATGCTGAACTATCAATACTTGAGGATGACGTAGTTTTGTGATTTGTGTTACCCCGCGTCTGAGAACATCCAAGACAGCTTCGCGCTCGGTTTTTCCGGACCATCGGTCGAGCTGACGTTTCTCAAATACAAATATAGCCGCTTCTTGTTTTGTAGATTTTTTGTAACCGCTGTAAACTTTCCACAGTAATCCTGGGCCTGCGCTACCCACGTGAGCTGTAGCTTCAAAATCTCTTGTTACTGGATTACCAGGCAAAACACTTGACAGTTGAGAAAGACCGTAAGCTGTGCTGTTAACAGTATTGCTTATCGTGTTGCTTACTGAATTTCGGAGCTTATTTAAGACATCCATTTTTTCCTAGCTGGAGATAAAATAATGCTGTTTAATATGTCGGAGGGAACAATTCGGTTGGCGGTATCGAGGCTTTAACATATCCCTTTTTTCAACTCTATTATACTTACGGTTAAAAGAAATTGTTACTTTATTTGACACATCGTCGGCCGACCGTATGATGACTAATTCACGAGCCTTAAAAGAACTACGAGCATGAAGCAAGCGTGACAACCGCTTGAGAAAAAAGTCTTCAAAATAATGGGGGATATTTATTGGCACAGTTGCCTATTCTTGCTCGACCTGTCAAAAAATCTTTATACCTACAAGGCCTACAAGTGACAGGTCCCAAATGTAGTGTCAAAGATTTACCGAAAATAGAGCCGATTTAAAGCCGGACAGTGATAGTCCATAATAAAATAAGTACCTTCGAGAAGTTCAGTAATCATTTTTGCAAATGCGTAATGCGGGACAAAATGCTATCCAAAAGTATAACCAATGCAAGACAAATGGGTTATGCTAGGGCTAGCAGCTAAGCAGCCATGTGAACTATTCATCAAATATGAACGTCAATATCCTCTTTAATTCTGAGTTTGAAAGATCAATACATGGGATGCTTGATTTCATCCGATATGTGTCGAAAAAGATACATTAATATCAAAATTTAATCATAATACACAAGTGACTCAAATCCATCGCTAAAATGGGGACACGATTTGCTGCGTGTACGTATTTTTATTCAATAATTATATTATCTACAATCATTAAGAAATTTTAAATTAATATTAATCTTTATAATGCATGAGCCAATTAATTTTTAAGGACATCCCCGCAATTATTATTAGCAGCTAATAATGATAACCTCACAATAATACGTGAATGAAATTTTCGATTTCGTGTATTAAACAATTAGAGACATGTCAGTCTAGTTTTAATATTAATCTAATTACTGCGTTTCTTAACAGATACATTGAAACTTTCGAGTCTCCATGATTACCATCAACGACTCCTTCATGCAATTCAACCAACACCTTCGGGATTTGACATGACCAATACCATAAAATATTTCTCCCAAACATTGCTTTGTAAGTATAGAATTGATTATTTTATATACATAACCTGTGTGTTTTAATGAATTAATTTCGTTATATTTCTCATTAAATTCCACTCTACAGCCCTACTTAAAGACGTTCCTGACTCTCCGTTAGAAATGATCAAATCCCAGGAGTTTGATTCACAGAGAATGGCATTGTATCCGAACCTGGATTATAAACAACTTTACAACGCACTAATGCAGCTTATGGACGTTGTTCCTCTGGTGCACATAGGTCTCCAGGGTGAGTAACATTTGTAAACTGGTTTAATTTGCTTGAATACTTAATTCATCCTGAGTTTCTTGCTTTCTTTTGCAAAATACTGCAGTACTGGGCACAGAAATCTAGTAGAGTATCTAACTTTGGAAGTAAATAGCAAATAAGGTAAAATTAAAGGTGAACATATTAATTGGATTTATTTTCTCTCAACAGCATTCGGCCAGGCAATATTGCAATGCTTGGGATGTTTATTGCCTTTCCTGGAACATGACCTAATAGACAACTTGCCGTATCTGACAGCGAGCGCTATATCTGTGTTACCAGTGGAACTGCATCAGGAGATTGTGAACTATCTCTGTTTCTACATTCTACCTTTCACAATTAGTAAGATTCTTCGGATAAAATATTGAGAAAAACGCAATATCATTCTTAATTCCAGAATCAGGGTTTGGCACAATCCATGGAAATATCTAATTATTCTATAAAGTAATTTGATTGACTGTGACATAATAATGGGTGTTATCTCTTTTCAGCACGTAAAATTGAAGAAGGAATGGAAAACTACGCCAGTCAATCTGTTTCTGCTGTGATTATGATGGTCTTTCAGTATTCAAATAATCCAGGTAAGCTTTTCTTCAAAGCTGTTGGATTTTTAATAAGTTTAAAAAATAATTTCGATTGCCTTCAATATAAACTAAACTATCAGTTCAGCTATTGATTAGGCAATTGAATATGGAATGGCCTCAAAGGCCTTGATAAGGATATTCGTTTTACTTACTTTACTTTTCATTAATTGATGTGCACATTTATATATCTATAAAAATCGCTTGTGATCAATTCAAAACAACTATCCATATAGTCAAACGTAATTTTGAACTGAATGTTTTTCAGCTCATCACTGTCAGCTATTAGAATGTCTAATGGCCCTGAAACCTGGGGTGGTAAAAGACATATTATGTGTTATTGCATATGGAACAGCCCCTGCTCGTGCATCAGCTGCAAAATTATTATTCTATTATTGGCCAACATTTAATCCAAATTTGTTTGACCGGCGAGCTGTATTAATGAAATTTGCAAGTGAGTTATAATGAGTCCCATATCAATTAATCAGCAATTGATATCTCAAAGATTGAATGACATTCTTACAAGATGGTAATTTATGTTAATATTCTCCAATATCTTTTTTTCTTTTGTCGCAGATGACTTGTCTCCATTTGTATGCCAAAGAGATATGTGCCCCAATGCTGGTAATGCTGAAGCTGGCAAAGTTTGCTATGATCATTGCATTTCGATTACATTTGCGACTGATTCACCACCTCCATTATACCTCTGTATAGAGTGTGCTAATGAAATACATCGCGAGCATCCTAATCAAATGTTTTACGATATCCTTCATCCCATGCAACAAGTATCGATGGTTTGCGAAAATAAGGTGAATAAATCAAAGATGTTAAAAGAAGACTGTTAAGAAACCCTAGAAAATATAGTTTCGTTTGGTAATAAAAATTATCTCAGTCATGTAACAAGATTATATATGAAAATAATTATTTTACAAAGAAACATAGAATAGCATTTGCTATAGAAACATTATTCGTTCTGATCTACAGAACTGCCGTGCAACTGATAAGGCAGCGATCAGCGTTTGCTTCTCTACAGAATGCGCAAGCTACAACGGGAATCACCCAATTCGTTATTGCCAACAATGTCACAATATTCGTCACAACAATCGTCGAGGTGGTGATCATGTCTTCCACACCGCTTTGCCACATATATCACAAATGGATTCGCAGATGCAGACGTATATGGTTCAAGCTATAGTCAGGTCAGAATTATTTTCAATACTGTAATCTACTGGTTCCCATCAACGGATACATGAAGCTTTTTAGACTATAATTTAGAATTACATTTCTTTACATCAAGCAATGAACAATTTTACTACACTGACATAATTTAATTTATCATGTATACATTATCGTGTATACATCTATATTTCCAGAATATTTAGGCACCTTGATTCTTATAAATGATCAAATATTTCCTTTGTGGACATATCCTATACGAAATCAAATTTGAGTACTCCAATTTTGAAAGATAGCGAATACATTCTTGGTTTTCGATTGCTTTGATTTGATTTTTTATAGTCAACATAATAACGTGCCGTAAAACTTATCCTGAAAATTGGATCATTCGATTCACGTAACACATAGCATGATTGCATTGTCGATAAAATGTTTGATGTTGCCCACTGTACTTATATAATGTCCACAACCATGTAAATTACTGATCTAATTTTTCCTGAAGTTAAAAGAACAATCAATTCCTATACCATTGCCACTTCAGGCTCTATTTCTTGAACATTGTAGATGGACATTATATCATTTGATTATCATGCTTTGTATACCAGACATATAAATGTCACATACCACGCAAATAACACTTAAGTAACACTTGGTTATTGATGCAATTACATTTTCATAATATGAATGGGTGTTCGGTGTCGCGTTTTTGGTTGGTGAAAGCAACCAATAAGGATTCCTTAGGTAAAATCTGTTTCCTCCATTGTTTTTTACAAACAGCAACAAAGGTATCACCATTCAATATTTATCTATTTATTTATACATGCGCACATTTTTACATATGTGTGCATTTCTCTGCACACGCACACGCACGTGTACACAAACAACACACCGTTTACTATGATAGAGTATTTCTGTGAAGATTTTATTCCCTCAGTGCATGATGCTAAACCTTCTTCACTGTTCAAACAAATTTCTTATCACAACTGCAGAGCTATAATATCTTACCTGCATTTTGTCTCTGTTACTCATATTTCCTCTACTAATTATTGTTGCATCATAATGAATATAATCAGCTGCCAGACTTTATCAACATTTTTCCTATTCTTTGATTTTCATGATTTGACTAGTTTGTGAATGTCCAAAAATTATTTCCTACTATTGTATTGTAGATATCATCTTGCTTGTCCTGGCATTAGTTCATTGTGTGTACAATGTGAATGCATTGCCTTCGGTAAATTTATTGTTGAATGGCTAGATGTGGAACTAATCCATCCTTTCAGTCTACTAAATGGGCCTTTCACAAATTATGCTAAGGCCACGAATTAAGCTGAGAAAAGAGATGCAAGAAAAGTAGCCTGACTGGAGGAGCCGAAAATTTCGAACTTCTAGCCTTATGTAATTTATGAATGCTCCAAAATGGTACTTTTCGTTCGGAAGACAGTGTAGACTTATGGATTTGATTTTTTCTTTCCTCCAACTTGAGTTTGCCTTATCTCTCACATAGTATCTTCTGAGCTATGTATATCTGTAGTTTCTATTCAAATTTACAGTAGAACCATATTAGATGCCTTGTAGTCACTTTCAAACCAGTACTCTCATAGTCTGGAGCTGTACCGTCTGACAAGTATATTGGATAATAGGCGATAACATACCCAAAATCTTGTTAAAACAATGATCCATTTTACATGAATGTACAGGTATAACTTATTCATGACATTGACTAATCACTTATTGATATTGATAATCGTTTATCAGAATATTAATATTGAGTATTCACACAATGGTTTGGCCATAAAGTTATATTTGAAATACGTATTGCACTATTAACAAGACTAACAATATGAAAGTGTACATTGTCTATCTCTATCAATATTCTGATCTGATTCGATGAACACACATTTTTTTACTCGAAAGTTTACTGTATGAAGTTGATTAGGTGATAAAGGTACGAATCTCCAAATACAAGTCAGCAGTTGCATCTCCAGCCAGCATTTAGACAATATCATCGTCAGTTTTTTCTCTTTTTACAGCCTGCTTAAGGAAGCTGAACCGCTAAGTATGGATAGTAACAAAGATTCGTTGGAAATTAATACTAATAAAGGAGGGACAGGGTTCTCAGGAACTGGAGTTGGTCAGGGTGGTCAGAGTGCTGATCCTGCTAGTTTGGAGGAACGTCAGCTTTTGGGGCGATACGGAGTATGGCTGCTAGTCGGACTCTGCACTCCAAACCAGGATACACCTGTCCATATTCTCGGCCGTTTATTGTCAATGCTATTTCATTGGTTTCATGTTACTGCTTACTCCTTTGATGGTACTAAAAAAAGTCTTATGCATCTTATCTTTTCTGTTGGTAATTTAACATTTCACATTATTGGTAGAAATAGGATGCTAGATAGTCATGATTATATATAATGGGCATTTGATGCATAGAATAGTTTCACAATCAGGTCACAGAGTTTGTTAAAAATCCCAATATTCTCCTTGTTTTACGAACTTCCTACTTTGTTGTGTTGTATTTCAATACTGAACATTGCAACGTGGTAACACATTCGTTTGCTATTAACTGTTAACAAAATTTTTTTTTTATTCTATTGAATTATTTGACTACGTATTAGGTATTCAAAATTTTACTGCCTTGGCGATTTAACAATTGGTAATAAAATTCTGCAATCAAACGAGCGTTTTTTTTTTCAAACTTTCTACGCATCAATGTAGTAGTGGTCAACTACAGTTGGCATAGATAATGTAATTTAAACCTACACTAAACAATCATAAATTTTTTTTCTTAATTTATCAAGTAGACACAAACTTACTACTTATTTTTTCATAAATACTATAATCCTCATTTTTTTAGGCCAAGCTGAAAGTACTTTGGAAAAATTGAAGACTGACTATGTTTGTGGATGGCTATCAGAAATTGCAAAAACTCATTACGAAGTCTTTATTTCTTGCCTTCTTCCCCATCCCAATGACTATGTTAGGGTCGGAGGACACTGGTAAGAAATAGGCACGTGCTATCTATGTCCAATGCCAACGTCCAGCACAAAGTATAGATTTTGTCACTAGGTAATATCAAAATTGAACAATGGAAAATACTTTCTTATGTAGGGAAACTCTAGCGTCTAGAACATCTCATTTGAAAGATGGTCTGAATAGATTATTCTGTCTCGTTCCTTATGAAGTAATCACTCCAGAAATTTGGGATTATGTAATGCCGCACTGGATGGAAGCGATGGTCAATGATGTGCCGGAAAAAGAGCTTCATGAACTTAAAATTATATTATGGTATATAAATTTTGATTAGAATCTATTCGGTATTCATTCAATGAATTATATTCAAATAATGGAATTGCATAATGTTTTTCCATATAATTTTCATGAAATTGTATTGAATCCAATGTGGTGTACAATTTCAATTTGTAGCAAAATTTTGGACCCAGATATGAGTCCGCTTGGATTTGATGCCAAGAAGATGTATAATTTTGTGGCTAAGAGGTTTCTCAATACAACGGCCAAAGTTCAAGAACAAGCCTTAAATTGGCTACAAATTCTAACTATGCTTGAAATAATGATCCCACTAACTCAGCTATTCTCAATGTTTGGCGATGGTGTAAAAATAATGAAGGCATCGATTCAGAGTGAGGCAGATAAGTCTGCAAAGTCTCCAAAATCTTCTGATGTGACAGATAGAAGTACAATATGTAAGTGAATGAGTAGGGCTTCCATTTTCTAATATAATCTCAGAAGTAATAACATAATATCTAATTTTACATTGATAATCTACCATGATATCGACAATCAATTTTAAGCTCCGGTTGTTGAGGATGACTCAGGAAACACTACTCCACTTTCTGATGATGTTATACCAACACCGCGGCATATGGAATTTACGACAGACACCGAATTGAATCTTTCCTGCTGCATACTCATGTTAGATGTTCTTCTGAAACAGGTTTGGTGTAACTAGATTATAAATTTCATATTTCAAGTATAAATACTGCTTTCAATCATTTTTTGTAAAATCAATGTATGTGATCAGTCGATTCTTCAGATTTAGTTCAACACTCGTTTTTATGGAGGCAAATTACTTATCACGATGTTAGACTGAATTTCAAATTCTATCTGAATATTTCTTTCTCAGATGGAGCTCCAAGATATTGATAAACACACAGGAATCAATACTTGGGTCTGTCGAGACGCTTGCTGTCTTATGAAATCCATGGTAGCTGCAACCTGGAGTGGAATGCATTGTTGTTTAGTAGACAGTGAATGTACTTACTGTGAATCAAGAGTCATTTGGCACCAGCTATGTTTGCAATTAGTTACATACATGGCACCTGAAACTCCTGCGCATCCCCCCGACGTGAGTTAATAGAAGTTCAACATATTTCATCCATATTCTTACTACTTTTCAGATGATCCTACGATTTGAAATTATTTGAAGAAAATTTGACTGAAAGTTTGGTCTACCTTATCACTGAAGATGAGTATAATTGACAGAAATGTATATTACAGGCAATTATTGATGAAACCGCAGAGGATCATGGGCGAAAAAGTCCACCAGAGTCAGATAAAAAATCTGACAGTAAGCCCGATGTTGTAATCAACATGCCAGTACCAGAGTTGCACTCTGTCGGGGGTGTTCTTGTGCATATGCCTCACGTATGTTCTGTATGTATGCCTGTGGTTATTACATTGTTATTAGATAAATATTTATAGACCCTTGAAGATAATACGATAGATATTATTTTCTAACTGAATCTAATTGTTATTACATAGTAATTAACAATCGAGATTTACTAATTATCTTTCGTAGCCCTCTTTAGGTTCTGAGATGTTGGCTTTGTCGTGGTAAAGATAATTAATAGTTACATGTATAGCGAATCATGATAGAATTTTCATAATGCGGTAAGCATTGATTGAAGTTCCCTTTGAATAGTAGGAAAATGCATAACGAGTTCATTTTTTACATTACACGCTAGGTGGTTACAAATTTGTGAATCCCATTTGCTTGTTACAAAAAATCTTTTTTTCCATTAGTTATTAAGAAAGAGGGACAGCTTATGCATCATATGTTCAGACTATTAGTTTTACAAAATAAATAATTTCGGCATGCCCTGAATATGAAATTATCTTAAGATCAGTGGATGGGTATTTTGATTGTTTATATTAGTTCTTTGAACAGATTATGACAGCCACTGTAGAAACAGTATCGGAGCAGCTAGATTTGACAGCCATTATTCCAGCCGAAAGAGTTATGTCAGCGGTAGCAAGAGCTGTTACACTTTCCGAGACAGATGTGGGTAAGCAGCAAAACATTTTTACATTAATTATCAGGATGATATAAATACTATAGTGTCAATTGCCCAGTTCCGTCTTCAAGTAAATTCACACGCATAGAGTTTTGAAATTTGGTGGTCAAATTTAAGAGACAATAACTAATGATATTATCGAATTCATATGGATATTTAATCTTTTATTTAACAAAACAAGTACTTTTATCCTGTGAACTTACATTGCATTTGAAATCATTGTTCTCGATCTAAACAGTTTACTATTTTGTCGTTATTCAGCTACTGCAACTGTCAGTATAGCAAAGCCACACATTGTCGGAGAGAATGACCAACCAGTAATGCTTAGCCCAGAAAATGAATTAGATGATTTTTGGCATACATCGGTTGGAAAGTTTAGATTTACGATAGAAGATTTACCAGAGCAACTTCAGTATATTCACAAGCTTTTAAAGGTATTGAGGAAAGCAGTGTTCTATTTTTAGCTTGGCAAGTTCATAGTTGAAGACCAATAAGCTTTTTCAAATATAACTTCTACAGGGATTCTAAATCAGTGACCATATCAACTTTAGGCATACTGATTAGACCCGACATTTAAATAAGTACTCAACCTGTGATCGATTAATTTCTCTGCAGGAAATCATAGGCGTTGATAAGCCTGATATTTTATATTACATGCTCCAATGTTTGAATATCATGTGTCTGCATGGGGATGCTTTCAATACTGCAGTTAAAGATCATCAAGGTTTTTTCATCTGGTGCCAAGAAAATTTACTCATTAAAAAGTGAGTTTGTATAAATATTTCCTTGATATTGCACAAGTATTTGTCTTATGTTCATCATAGCTATTGAAAGAAAAGGATTTTCCAAGGTATATCAAAATTGAATTATATTTTTAAGTAATTCAATATTGAATGATATTCTAGCCTGTGGGAATTGTGCAATGCTGAACATTCTCATATTGCTCAGGTAACAGTTCCGCTGTTACTCCATTGCATAACATTACCCTGTGGGGCGGATACTTTTTGGCATCTCATCCAGGAAGAATTTCATAGCTGTGATTGGCGTGTCAGATTTGTAGCTGGTAAGTGATTAGATATAATATAGAAGATTATAATTGTATGACGAGATGTAAACAAGTTATCCTGTGATGAAGTCTATGGATTATATTCGATTTGAGACCTCATAGTCAATACTTGTCATTATTAAATGCACTTTTAGTTGAACGAGTGACATTAATAGCCAGGTTCATGGATTCAACTCCTTTACGAAGTATTCCTAGCTTGCAAGCAGCTCTTACGAATGCGTTCTGCTATTTGATTACCAGTATGGATGATAACAATGTGCACGTTGCACAACGTGCAACATTATATCTAGGTACAATACACGATACTGCTATAAGAGTAAGTCTTTCACCTTACATTTATTGTGTCAATCAGTGAATTGTTTGTCAGTCTCATTTACTTATAAAATTATGTAACTAATTTTAATATCTACTTAATTTACAGTCGCTGATCTTCTGTCTTGAGACCCAATTTGATTCAGTTATAGTGGATCGTCCTATGGTACTGCAGTCTCTTTATCAATTACATAACAGTCTCAGTGACAGACGCATTCTCACATGGGAATTCTTTCTCAATCGTTTTGATACACTTTATCTGGAAGCACAAATAAATTTGGAAAAGGCTGGAGATATAGCGTACCTACGTGGTGAGTATTCATTTCTACTGCTACCAAAAATCAATCCTGCTGCTCTAATGACCTCTTGAAAATGCCATTATGTTTCAGTAACGTCACAAATTTCTTTTTTGTTTTTGCTAGATCTTCGAAATACGGATTTGAATAGTGAAATATTCATTAGAAAATTACACCGAGCACATGAAGCTCTTTCACTGTCTGATGGGAGCAGTACAAGTTTGGTGAAAACTTTGAGTGCAAGTTTTGGTACAAAATGGCCATATAAACGTACAATGTCTGCACCTGCCTCTACAATCCCACGGCAGGACACTAAACAAGGTATGACACTTTTATAGACCTGAATTCTAATACATACAATATATACCAACCATATATATATATATTAATTATAATATCATATTTGTGTAAACTTTAGATGGTGAGTTTGTTATTTCTTTGTACTTTATATAGCAGAAGTTGTAAAAATCACTAATATGAGAAGCCCATATTTATCCATTCAGTTTTCTCTTCAATAGATATCCTTTTCGGCAATGTATTAAACTAAAATTGATCACAACACCAATTGGTCAGCTTAAAGCTATCCTGATGCTATTTCTTTACTCCCAAAATGGTCATACATGTAATTATAGTTCCTATACAAAGTTTCATAGGTGTGCTAGTATGAATTTGACGTAGTGCTGTTTGGATACTGAGGACTTTCATACACAAGATACTCATGATTGTTTCCCAAAGTTTGTGCAGATTTTGGAAAAAATAAGTTTGAAACTATAGAAATATTGTCTTTTAAGAAAATGTTATAATATACATGCAAATGTATGTAGAAAGATATTGATTTTAATTTGGTAAAAACTGAGAAGAGAGTTTGAACATAGGAATTGGGTTCATGTAAATAATAAGCGATGTTGGACAAGTAGTCGATGGAAGAAATGATTAATAAGTGTAACTTTGTTTTTCTTCGCACCTTACCACACTTCACCCTACTTCACCATCTATGTGTATGTGTCACCTTCCCAGAGAAAGAGAAAGTATACAGCCGGCAGTACTCGGCACCAATCTTAAAGCGCAAGAGCTCCAGGTTTGGATTGGGTCAGTTGCTGGGGTCCACCCCAACTAATAACAGTATCCCAGGTAGCGTAGTGTCTGCGTAGGTGTTATTGATATCAGTATACAACTGGTTGTATGTATGTCCCCAAAAACGTTTGAATTTATAAAATCGGAGGTTTGCAAGCTCCAATTATTTGTAGAAAATGCATAAAACCATCAATACGATTGATGTTATATTAAATTACAAAAAATTCATATTTTGATTCTATCCTAATGACGCACGTTCAGGACTACTGAGCTCAGTATGTTAGTAAGATAAAAAACAGTTAAACATACTGATTCGACTAGATTGATTGAGACCTCTCCTCATCTCTATAAAGTTCAAGTGATACCATTATTGTTGTTCATTATAATTAAATTCCAGCTTTTGATCTAACGAAGTTATGAATAAATGATTACAATATGTGTATATACTTAGTGGAAATTAAGGTATATACTTGTCATGCTTGTAATTATATTAAAAATAATAAATTTACGATTATTTGAATTTTCGCAAAGGTACAGGTGGAAAATTGTAGTATTGAATAGGTATTTGTGGATTTCTTTGAACTTGTAAAATCGTTCAATTATATTTAAAATATTTGCCAGCATGGGATAATTATTTTGAATGATCTGAAACGAAAAACTTGACATTATTGATCAAAATATTGACACACTTTGAATAGCTAGCATGTGAATACATCCAATGATTGTGTCTCGATTAAAGTTTATTTGTAGAATATCGTGCAGTATTTAGGTATCATTTCGATGGCATTAGCATGTATGAGAGACAGATTTTGAATTTTCTTAGAATTTCCATTGAATTGGAACTACACGAATAGTTATGTCGATACTTATATTTTTATATCTTCAATAATAAGTTCGAAAATCATAGGGTTGATTGACCATTGCATGTTTTGCATGTCTAGGTAATGTGGTATAGGTAACATTAGAAATGGTTTAGATTCATTGAGATAACACAATTAGTTGTTTAAAAAATATTTTATCATGTAATGTTATCATAGTTTTTAAACTTTTTAAATGGGATATTGTTATTCTACTCTTTGTGATTGATATTAGCCAGACTCTATTTTGAGCCATTTTAAGAACTTCATTTTTCAGACGGTCACATTCACTCTTTAAACGTGGCTGAGGAGGGCGGAAACCTACCCGGATTCATCCATAAAGTCATTGATCTCGAAGAATCTGACAAAGAAACTATGCACTTACTCGTTTTTCTTCTCATGCAATTTCTTTCCAGAGCAGATCAGGTAATTAGGAGAAGCTAGGAGGGCTTACTGTATTGTTTTTAAAAAGTTTAAATGAATTGAATTATTATATTCACGAATGCCATCTTAGAAACTATACAAATAAAGTATATGAGCACTGATGAATTATGAGTTTTAATTTCACATGATAACGTTGTGTTCAAAGGCTTATCCGACTGATGAAAAACCATTATGTAAAACGCAAGGGATCATCCTGCGACATCTTTATCTTCTTCTTGGATATAATCAAATGGATCGAACATTTCACACATCTCCGCAACGTCTTAGGTATTCATTGTAATAATGATAATACTTATGTGTTTACGGAGAATATGACAACACTGAAATTCATGAAAGATACTCATTCCTCTTCTTTATACCTTACAGATTATCTCCAGTATTCAATGTGTTTATTGCGAATCTACCCCAACTTCTGGACCAAAATCATATCATGGGATGGGTGATGGTACCTCCAGTTCTTGCCGTATTACAACACTGCCCATGTCCACCTCAGGGTGTAACTGCTGTTGATCATCAGCCTCCAACTTACAGTCTTTGGTATTTGGAGCCCCATATCAGAAGAACGTGGTTGATGTCTCTTCTCGTTTTGTTGTACAAGGTTTGATATTCATCATAAATTATGTATTCATGACAAATTCCAGAGGGCTAGTAGATTTTCTAATAGGGTATTATTGCCGATGATTGTTATTGTTAAAATGTTTCCTAGTATCAATACGGGCAACAACCGTGGTGCAATCAACTCCAGTCACTAATCAAGATTGTTCTAAACACGTTGGATACTCAACACCATCAGTGCAGAAGAATACCTGCCACTGTTGTTATGGGAGGACCTCCATCAAGATCGAGAGGTAATCCATGTCTAATGCATCCAATAGTCTTTTTATAACTGAAACTAAACACCTGTATCCATACGATGAAGTGCTAATTCTTGTCAAACTGCTTTTCTGTATAAATATTACAGCCAAGCACAAGAAACTCCGATTAATATATGTATTCGCATTTTTTGTAGATGTATCTCAACCATCCCTTGGAGCTGACCATGACTTAGCAGCTGGATGTACTGGAGATATTGATGGCGAAAGTCCGCCTGGTAAAGCTTCATCAACTATTATTTCTATGCATCAACGTAGCCCAGGAACCAATCATGCTCAATCACATACTATGGAGACACATTGGGAAGAAACTGCCCCTTGCTTATATTTAAATAAACACTCCAGGTCAGCCACAAAATATACTGATTCAATTTAATTCATTGACTTCACAAGATACCAAAGTTTACTATAGTAAGTTCTCAAGGATATTTAGTATTTATACTTCAAATGTATTCGTGATACAGTTATTCGATAAACGCTGATGATACGGAATCAGAACTGGCTGCAATACCAGAGAGTCCAAAGTCAGACTGTACTCTCCATGGTAGCAGTAGTGGGTCTCTTGGTGAAATGGAGGAAAGTTCTGGTGTGATAGGAAGAAATATAGCCACTACAAGTAAAACGATTCTCCATTCTGCAGATATGAATAATTTGAGTGCTACAGAGAGAAATAAATTATTGGGGTCACACGGTACTCATCAAAATAAACAAGAAGGTGTATTGAGACGACCAATGTGGTTCCTAGGAAGTGAGGATGATGCTTTACAGGTTTGTTTCTGCACCGTAACAAGTTTGAGAAATCTGCATCTCACATCATTACATTAAATTGGCTCGATTTAACAACAGACTGACATCTCAAAATATAATATATCCACATGTCAATCCAGGTGAATAATGGCTTATCCCACAAAAAGTGGGGAGTACACGAAGGGGTCAAGATGATGGTCACATCTTCATTTCTATCCGGTCAACAACATTCGCAAAAATCTGCAGCTCCTCCAATTTCCGGAGCTAAGCCCACGGTAGTGAAACAGTCTGGTTCAAATGGCAGTGTTATTTCTGCTAAGCCCACATTTGGATCGACTGGACTTGCAAGTGCCATAGCTGTAGCTGCTGGACTACCTAATATTGGCACAGCTAAAACTGTGTCTGTGAATTCGTACAGGTGTGTTGTATATTTTGCTTGGATACGCATTTTGTTGGTTTGTATGTTATTTGCGTTACAGATTGAATTATTTTGATGAATTAAATGGCTCTGATTTATTCATTTAATATCATAGATCTGATGTGGTGCCCAAGGAAAAAGTTTCCACAATTGGACCAGAGCAGTCAGCACATACTTCCCCATTGCCGAAACAATTTGGCCGCCAAAAACACGTTGAGCAAACTACACCCTTAACATCGCCTGTTTCAATATGTCAAGTGACAACAGCCACCACTCAACAGATTAGCAGCGATCAGTCCAGTTCAATGTCATCACAACTCACTAGTACTGAAAATGGTGAACATGCTACCCCACGATGGCAAGTCAACTCTGCTCAACAACAAATAATAGCGCCGACTGTGGAGAGATTACTCCCAATTGGAACTGTTGCACGTATGTACATTGTAATTCAAAACTACTTTAATTCAATTGAAAAATAGTAAGCTTTGAAAATCGGGTTTTATAGCAATGAAAAATATTTCAGGGCAACGTACAACGCATAGAGTACTTATGTGCGAAGATGCATACGGATCACCAGAATCCCCATTATCTAAAATGGACATATTAACAGTTGGCAAGTATACTCGTTATTCAATTATTATTTATAGCTAATCTTATAAATGGTATTTACTGATTGGTATGATCGAATTATACAATTGTTTCAGGTTCTTCCTTTGATCAAGATAGTGAGACATGTGTTTCAAGTGACGTGACAACGCCGCGCAGTATATCTCAATTAGAATTTCCTTTACCAGAACGTCTTTTACCTGTTGGACCACAACGAGACACTATCTCTGGCCTCATAGAACGTGTATGGCAGGCTCTTGGTGTGCCAGCAGCTGATGGTACTCTTTTTAATGATGAATTTTGACTTTTGTCGATGAATTACAGCAATATTGAATACATGATTAATGTTGCAGATATATCTCAACAGAACAGCGAGAAAACTACAACTGAGAAAAAAAGTACATGCTATTCTCAAAATTCGAAAAAAGATAATTTTGCATCGGATAATAGGGTACGCACTAAACTGACAAATATTCAGTTGATTTATTCTCTAGTGTGCAAAGATGTTTAAAATACTTTCAGTAGTATGTGAGTTTGAAACTTTAATTCTTATTTCCAGACACAATCTGCCTCAGTTTTAACTCCATTTGTGCATGAGCTACATTCGCGCTCTCCAAGTCCAAGAAAATTGATGAAACAGGTAGCTTTGGAATCACCACCTCCCATAATAGAAGAATCTTTCTTCCGTTGCTTAGATCATGACCGTAAAACAAAAATGGAAGACTTGTTACGTAGTCAAAGAGAAAAAATGCGAAAAACACCTTTCAATATGACCCAACATTCAATTGGAAATATCCGTCGACCTGAATCTTGGTAATCAGCTTTATTGTAGTTTGTAGTGTCATACCAGAGTCCATATCTGAAATAGTTCCGGTGAAGAACCTAAATTTAAATTACAAATACCATATCATTCACCTAGGCCTGGACCACAGATTCAAGCAAATCTGGATCCTCTTACACAGCAAGCATATCACGCTGATTTCAATTTAAAGCAGAGTTTATTCCGGATAGGAGATGAATGTGTGTATGACAGGTAATGCTAATATCATTTGTAAATGTGAATTTTAGGGTCATGCTTGAAACAAAAATGTGTTAGGAAATACATACGGCTCATTAATAATTTCAGTACATATTTCAAAGTCGCGATGTAATGTCAGAGAAATACCTGAAACTACCATTCTTTTGAATGAATATATTTCTTTGTTTAGATGCTCAGAATGTGGAACAATAAAAGAAGAGTACAGTGACGAGGAATTAGGCCTATGTATTATTACATTGGGAACCTTTATTCACAGAGAACCATCATTAGCAGCGCCGCTTCTTCCCGAAATTCTGAGCGTGGTTGCTAAGTTAGTTTTAGTTCAGCCACATGCATGCAATTAGATGAAGGTAGCAATAGATATTCCATAAAACATTTTTTCATTTTATTCCGTGGTATAGATTGTGGATCTCCACCTAAGTGTGAGTTCTTTATTCTAGTTGTCAGACCATGCATAAAACTTATTGAGAGATTATTGCTGCTGGAATTCTTCCATTTTGTATTCTATTAGGATATCAGATGATGTGTAGAATTTCATACTTACTTCTTTCATACGTTTATGTCTGCAGAACTAAATTAATAAATCTATTATTTGGATGGAAATAATGTATTAAACTGTTTATAGAGTGGCTTTGAATGCTATGTATCCATGGCAGAATGAGACAAACATGCATTTACCTGGGGGAGCAGTCAGCGTTGCTCATCAATTTCTCAGATGTGTTTTACACCAGTTAGCTCCAAACGGTGTTTTCGTTCAGATGTTTCAGACGCATACTAATGGTGAGTATACTAATCGATTATGTGAACGTAGAATGCAAATTTTTCATAATATATTATCCGATTCCAAAGTTATACCTGCCCAAGCAAGGCAAGTATTAAACTTCAAAACTAAATGCTGTTCTTTTTTCAGAGACAACAAGAATGCAATTCTTTAAAAGTGTGGCTCAAGCTTTGATAGATTTCAATGAACTGAACCCAATTGCTCCGCTACAGCTACTGTTGGAGGTATCTTTATGTTATTTTCTTGTCGTATTACTTTTTGAAATACGAAAACTTTTCTTCGCAAGTTATCTATAATCCCTCAATGTATATGAGTAATTCATATCTACAACTACCTATATACGCTCGTTGAACATTAATTGGTTTACAGAGTTTGAATACGAAAAAAACACTACCACTTGAACGTCTGCCTACAATATTGCACAATGTTGCATGCTATCTTGACTGTCTCCCACTTGAAGCTGGTTTAGGACCTGGAGCAGCGACTTGGGGCGGTCTTTTATCTCAAATTGATGGGCTGTTCAGAAGACTTGTACTCTTACTCAATTCAATTGAGGATATAACTCCATTGCTTCGAATAATGGTTTCAGTACTCAAGGTTCCTGGAATCCCACAGTTTAAGGTACTATAACATATCATTGTAATATATCCTAATGGACAAATTGTTTTGTAAATTGCATGAATTTCTTTGATGTCTATTTTGATGTAATCAGAATTTATCACGTTATCAGTGATGCTACAAAACTGGTATTTAATTTTTTCTAGGGTATGCTGGACCCGTTTTCAAAAGTGCTGAGCTATTCTATACAGAATTCAATCTTGAAATACAACTACCTAACAGATTTGTGTTATTTGTGTCATCGTGGGTTTACTCGAGACCGAGATAAACATTTTTTGAGTAGAACTATCGTTTTTGAATTAGTTCAGGCTATCAAATTCAAGACTACGATTCCAGATTCTAACTTTCTATTATTAATTCATTTCATACTCCAGGTATTTGTGCAAACTTCTCATTTACCTCATTCCGAACCATTTTTTATCGAAATACTAAAAATAAATCGACTTATGTCTCATAAGTCAATGATCCATTACTTATGAGTTATCTTGTAGGATGTGGGAGGTATGCTACCAATGAATGTTGTTACGGAAGATATTCAAACTGACATATCCCCGATTTATAACACAAATGCATCAGAATCATTGCGAAGTCAACTTGCAGATGTCTTAGATTTTCTAGCTGACTTTCACACCCTTAGTAAAGTTAAGGTAATTGTTTAAAATTTATATATACAACTCTGCGAATTTCTCTCTTGATTTCAGTATATACGTAATTGCAACTCTGACTTTTGATCGCATTACAGAGTTACAGCAAAGGCTTGCAAGCAGGATTAAATGAAGATACCTTAGGTGGTATGTTAAAGTGTGGCTTGGCGCAGTACTTGGCTTTAGAAATCACAAGAGGGAATAGTCGCGATAATAGAGCGGTTGCAAGATACCTACCATGGCTGTATAGCGCACCATCAACACTACAACAAGGGTCATTATTATCATTAATGATCATATATTTGTACCATAGGCGTATTTCTGTAATTAAAGCACAAAATATGCCATTTACCTGATTATTCCTGACTCTAGGTCTCGTGAATTCGTGGACTGCATAGGCCATGTACGACTTTTGTCTTGGCTATTGTTAGGATCGCTGACTCACACTGCCCTTCATGGAAACAGTAATACATGGTCAGGAAATCCACATATACATGGGCCACCGACTCCAACTGCTCAACCGATACCCCAAGAAGTTTCTTGTCACATTGCAGATCACATTCAAGTTATATTGTCTGGATTCCCAGAACAATCCAAGACTTCTGTATTGCATATGTCATCGCTTTTCCATACTTTCATCCTTTGTCAGGTATATTATGCTTTATGTAATTTTTATATTTGCAATAATTTCACGACATTGAATAGAACTGTTTAAAACGTTTACGTATCATTCTCAGCTCTGGACTGTTTACTTAGAAGAAGTATCGAAACATAATTTAACGAGCAGCGAAACCCACAATGTCACAATGAGTATACTACTTGATTTTTGGGGGAAAGTCACACCCTGTGTTCTCCAACTTGTTTCACACTCGAAAGTGGTGAGTGACTCGGAAACGGAGACCAAAACCGTTTAGAGACTTTTGGAAATTTATTTTCAAAGATCTTTTTACTTTCATAGTAGTGACCAAATAAGAACTTTTTCACAGCTCGCTGAAATGGTCAACTTACACTTTTTAAGTCTACTAGAAGCATTGCTGGAGTGTCAATCTACTTTACTTAGCAAACTACTACCTCTCTGGAGTCCTATCTTATTTGCTCATCACATTCAGGTAAGATGAAAAAAGCAATGAACAAATTATTCATTTCTTCTTTGTATAGATTTGAAGAATAATACTTTTTACGTTGTATCTAAATGGTATAAATAACTTGCCAGTTACCAGGTCAATTGCAAATGCGCCTACAGAATTGTCGGAATTTTCCACCCATTAAAACCACTGAACAGTCTGGAAAAACAGGTAGTGGTGCTGGAATGGAGCAACGTGATTCTAACGTGGTTTTGCTAAGGTGGCTCCATCGATTACAGTTTAAAATGGGACAGATTGAGTTACAATCTTCGACAGCTACTCAATTTTACTCTATTTAAACAAAAGATACCAAAATAATTCCCTATTTACATTATAACTCAACAGTATTATTTACGACTATTCAATTCCTGCAGTACATATTTATTTTCTTCTGAGGATATGAGGATGTTAAAGCAGAAGTGCATAAGCCCTCCTGGAGAGTACAGAGTTCAGTATACTGACCTCATATTAACTATAATAAAATAATAATCCATTCATGTATACGGACAAGTTGATTATCAGATATTTATCATTGGAATTATGAATTGTTATATGCATAATGTGACTTTCATAGTCTATTAGCTTGTTATCTCTATTATTTATGTATATCTAGTCATATGTATTAATTCTATTGATTTTGACAAAAATTTTATTAGCTTCAAAACAAAATGATGTAGCTCATTAAACCATACAACATTTCCTTTTTAAGTATGTAATGTATTTATTATTATCCGTATCCAATATCATCATGAAGTATTTAATTCCGTGTACAAACGAGAATATAAAATATGATCTTGCACAGGAAAATCCAAGTGCCGCCGCAAATTCAGACTACAGCATCCAACTGGAGGGTATTATGTTAGTGCAAGAGCTGTTTTTCTTTACTACATCCGGTTTTTGGCCACCGGAATTTATCACTGTTGAAACTATAGAAGAGGTTTGTTATTTTTTAGTTATCATCGCTGTTATCATTTCCATTGCGAATAAATCATCACGTTTGTATTTTACCCGCTGACGTCACACAGTACCGTGTGACTGCATGCTGTTGGCCTAAACAGAGAGAGCGCCACAAGTCATAATAATGCATAACAAATTCTTATGTTTGTTGTCACTATACGATACGAGTGTAGATTGTTAAGTGACAAGTGACAGTGAACTTGAAGTAGTGTGGAGAAATTAAGAGAAGAGCGTGACAAATGAAATAATAAAATATCTGAGCGGTAGTGATATAAAAATGCCGAACATTGTGTAGTCTGTAGATGAAAGAGTAGAAATGGTAAAGCAGTACGAGCAAGGAATGAGCTACCGTCGTATAGTGGATAGTTTTGCGACAAAACATCCTAGCAGCCGTATGCCTGCAATAAAGACAGTCAGAAAGATGATACAAAAATTTCGAAAAACTGGAAACCTCGATCCGAGGGGAGTAAAACGCTCCTTCCCGTCACGACAACTTAGCACAGATATGAAGTTTAATATATGTCTAAAAGCCGAAGAAGCGCCGAATAAACCGGCTTCTAAAATCGCTGAAGAACTTCGAATCTCCAAATAATTGGTCCAAAGGGTTCTAACATCCGCGAAACTCATATCTCATAAACAAAATAAACATGAGGAGTCTTCTTTGCCTGATGATGAAAAAAATCAAACAACATTCAGTGAGAATATGATGAACGCGTTAAAAATTAACGAAAGTTGTCTACGCAGGGTGTGCTTCTCAAACGAGACCACAATTTTATTCGTCTCACAGTTAAACAAACAGAAGATTCGCCTTCGCTCTTGGAGAATTCAACATCACCTTATAAATCGGTCAGAAATCATATACCAGAAACTCCATGTGTGAATTGGTGCGGTAGATAATAGACCCATAGGACCGTTCTTTCTCGAGGAAATTCTCACTGGAGAGAAATACCTAAAGATGCTTCGCAAAGAGATTGTTCCTGCCATAAAGACCATAGATGGAGATGTGAGTCAGTTTTATTCACCCTGAATTACTTTTTAAATTATATCAATTCAATTTAAAAGAAAAAATACAAGCTTTGAATATTGTTTGCTAAATTTATTCTAGTTATTTTTGTGCCCTAGGTTCCAATGAGCTGGTACCACCGAGATGGAGCCCCGCCTTATTGGACTGTCGATGTTTTCACATATTTAAATCGGCAGAGGTTGTTGTGTCCAACATCAGCTTAGTTCGACGCTTGATATGTCACTGCTTGATCATGCTTTGTCGGGTAGGCTAAAAAACATTCTTTATGCTGGGGAAAAAATTAAAGATCTTTCAGCACTACGAACTAAAGTATCGGAGATTATTGGGAGCATGGATCCTCAGGCTGTGTGCAGCACGATTAGAGCCTGCTATGAACGAAGCTTAAGGTTTGTTGATATTGTGAGGTACAAAATATTATCTGATTGTGTTCACCCCTTCAGACAATCTAAGAATATTAATTTTAAAAGTTAGTCCAATCGGAATCGCATTATGTGTTTGAATCATTGATTCAAATTGTGGTTTTGATTAATTTCCGGTATTTATTTCTGTTTTCTTTTAATGCTCCTTGAAATTCGAACTTCGACTTGTGAGAATGGCTTTTTCAGAAAATAAAAGGATTTGATAACGCAGAAAAGTTTATTAAATAAAACTCTACAAACATATAAGAATAGTAAATTACACAGTACATTATAGGTAGGTAATTATTGAATAATTTGAACACTAAAACAATCCTAAATAAAGTGGACCTGAGTTACATTTTTCCGATAATTACTGACTTTTATTCAATGAATCAGTTCATGATTTTCAATTTTCCATTCTATAGGAGGGAATGATGTCCGCAAGTGGCTGTTCCATTTGCTACAACTCCAAGATTGACCAGATTTGTTGCCTAATTTTAAGATACTGAGCTGAAAAAAGCGAACCATCTGTTGCGGATAACAAGAACGAATGTGATAATCTTAATTCGAACCCGTAAATTTTAGGGAATAATTTTATGTATCCTTGCTAATTGCTTTCTGTCTTCCAACGTTTTGACTGGAATTATCACGTTCGTTTCAGTTCTGTAAACTTTTAATTATTAGCAATAATAAACTATTTAATTCGAGTAAATTGCTATTTTAAATATATTGATCAGCCTTAAATAAATGTTTGCGATCAATTATTATCCGATTCGCGTCCATTAATCCTATCTTCAATGCTATGCTAGCATTTTGCACTTTGGCGCGTGCGCAATTCCATGTGATTTAGGTATGCTCCGCGCATTTAACATAACCTCTCTGGATTTGCTGTCAGTACTCAGTCGTCACTAATTGTGCGGGCGAAAAAGTGAGGTTCGGTTCGTTGTAATATTGACAACTTGGCAAAATATTTATTTGCAGACCTTCATAAATGAAATGTCCGCACAGATGTTTTTGGCAATTACTTCTGTGACGCGTCATGAATTTAAACGTAGCAGATGAATTCAAGATAGCCACGATCTGCAGGTTATGAACTTACTCGCTTGTTCAGATTACGTTAAGACCTTACGAAAACGATATACAAAACTATGGGAAACTATACAGGAGAATTAATAATATGGTAAATATATATTCATTGCCATTTTTGTTACATTAATTACAATTACTCATTAACATAAGTCCCTAAGCATTAGCTAACATCATACAATGAACGTGTCAACACAAAAAATTACAATTCCGAAGCAGTTGCTTTTTGATCTTTGAATTAAATTTAAATTAAAACATTTCCTGATTATGTGATAAACATTTCAATTCGGTGAGTAGGTGACCGGAAATAAGGATTGGATTAATATATTTACGAGCTTATATCTGAAGCTCTGTTATCAAATTAAGATTATTTTATGAGTTTCGACCTTTTTTTTTTATATCACGCTGTTTAATGATTGTAGAAAAAATTTTGCTCAACTCAAAGCCTCTGTAATCATTGTCTCTCAAAGTTCTGTTACAATTTCTTCTCAAGATATTGGCTAGCCAAATTTAAACACATCGCGCTTACAGCAATCTGAACAAGAGTATTGATGATAGTATAATATTATAAAAATAAATATAATTTCCTACAAATGAATTTTAATACTAAGTTTGTCTACTTATGACTTATTTTTTATACTATTTATGATCAGCTTATGAATTACCCTATAATCGTTTTATTTTATAGCATTTTGATAATATTCTCAGTAAGTGCAATATATGGAGTAAATCAGCTCATAAAATCATCGATACAAAATGGTAGCAGTATCAATGAGATACTAGAATCTAATAAGCCCGAATATGGCTGGATTATTAGACTCTGTCTAAATTCATTAGGCTATGCAACAATATTACTGCCAGGCTACTTGATATACAAGTATGTTCGCTGCAGTAAATATTTACAAAGAAGTGGTAATTAGATTTTTAAATAATTCGTACTTACCCATATTTCCTTCTGAATTCGTATTTAATTTCTTATTGCTCTTCTAATATAAAGGAAATGGATTTATTCACAATGCAATCCACGCGTGCTTGATTGGGCATGGACAAAGCAGTTTGCTGGATTCCCCTGGCTATATTCCGCCAAGCGGTGATCATGCACAACGCACTTTTGCACAGGAAGCAGTACTGCTTATTTATTGTTTCTTAGGTCTACAATTCAGTTATTTGACATGGGGATATTTGCAGGAAAAAGTTATGACTCAGGTAATAAAAAATGCATTTTATTAATTAATTAATACAAAATGGCCATTGAATGACATTGTGTTTCATCTTTAATTATATAAACATATCTTCTGCAAATGTTGGTTTATCATTTAAAGATTAATAAATAGCATAATTTTGTAATAGTCAGCCTTAGTGAACACCTTAGCGAGTTAGAGAGTACTAAAAATGGCATAAAATTTTCCAGGAGTATGTTGATGCGGATGGAAATAAAGGCCACTTCAGAGATTCCCAATTTTTAGTATTTGTTAATAGAATACTTGCATTTTTTATGTCTGGACTTTATTTAATCGTCAGACGTCAGCCTCGTCATACAACACCATTGTTTAAATATACATTTTGCTCATTATCTAACATAATGAGTAGTTGGTGTCAATACGAAGCTCTTATGTACGTCAGCTTTCCAACACAGGTATAACGAATAAGTTCACAGTAACATTAATAACAAACCATCCACATATACTTATTGCCCTACATAGAAGATAAAAATGTGTTGCAGGTGTTGGCTAAAGCTTGTAAAATAATTCCTGTCATGGTAATGGGAAAAATCATATCTCGTTCAAAGTATGAATATTATGAATATGTTACTGCGATATTGATATCAATTGGAATGACTTTCTTTTTATTAGGCAGTAGCGAAAGTAGCGCCGGTGAGTTGATGAGTTTAAATCTTCTGAGCATTATACACTTTGAATACAAAATTATTGCATTATGTCCTAATAGGCAAGAAAGTGATAATTATTTATGGTGATAATTTTATATATAAAAGGTTATTTATATAATAAACATTGTCACAGGTGGAGCTACAACGGCCTCTGGAATTTTTCTATTAGGAGGATACATGATGCTAGATAGTTTTACTAGTAATTGGCAAAATGCACTTTTCAAAGAATATAGCGTCACAAGTGTTCAAATGATGTGTGGAGTCAATATGTTTTCATGCTTGTTGACAGCGATGTCTCTTTTCCAGCAGTCCAGCTTCACTACTTCATTGGCATTCATGGCTAAGGTATTAAAATCGTTTATTGTATGATGTGATAGTGGAGTAGTTCCACTATTTCTATATTTGTTTAGTTATAAAAGGAAGCAGATTTTTCTTTTCAACTCTCAGTGTAACCAATTGGTAATAGAAGACGGTTTTGAACTATGAATTTCCGATCCCTAACTTATTAAATAATGGATGTTTCTAATACATTTTTCTAGTACCCGAGTTTCATAATAGATTGCTTGCTTATCTCAATATGTTCGGCAACTGGACAACTATATATCTTCTACACAATTTCTACATTCGGAGCAGTAACGTTTGTCATTATTATGACAATACGTCAGGTAAGAATAAGACTTTTGTTAGTATTCAAAATACCTCAGTAGAATTCAGTTAGTTGCATCCCTAAACACACTTGCTCTCGGAAAAACCTGAAGAATGAATTCTAACTTTAATTATTTATCTTGTTTCATTCTAGGGTCTAGCAATATTATTATCTTGTTTGATATATCACCACAACATAACCGTCCTTGGGGTGTTTGGTGTACTACTAGTATTTGGTTCAGTGTTCCTGCGTATATATTGTAGTCATCGGATTCGCGCAATTAAGAAGCGTAAATTACAGGCAGCAAGTGTCAAGATTTAAACAAAGGAATGCTTTAAAGGTATATGAAAAAGGATTTGACATTGATTCGTGTATTCATGAATAATAATTTATTGTACAGAAATTATACGACGGATAAATGAGTTGCTAATAAAGAAATCTCTCGGTATTTATTTTATAGGGGATATTTTTCCGCATTATTTATCATTTAGATCTTTCTGGTAGAAAGTTCAGAAGAGATAAATAACTGTGTAGAATTTAACAGATGAATATTTTTATAAATATTTAAACAATTGAATAATATAGATTTGATATTGGGACTTAATATTGTTTGAAGATCTTATGGAACATAACAATTTTCATTTGAATTACAGTATTATTTTTTTTAACTGATATCTGATGAATTAATAATCTTCTACACATCAGAGTTGAAAATAAAAATTGATAAGACTTAGGTAATTGTATCACCACAAAGATAAACCAAAGTTTCTTTGCAATCCAAAGAGCAACCAATTCGCGTGTTATTGATGACTGAGATGGGAGAAACTTAAAACGTAGTTAATATATGCACAGTGGAGTGATAAAAATCAAAGGAGATTAAAATACTGGAATAATTAAACTATTTATTCAACTCAACGTTTTCCAAAACTGTTATGAAGATTGTTCATATAAAGCCAAGACGTTTTGTACATACAGAGATTCATTGTATTAAATAAGAAAATAAATATTATACATATAATCATAAATAAATACATGAATATAAAATCTTTCTAACTCATTTCACATAATTTAGCAGTAAACTATCTATCTGGGCAATCCAAGCTTGAGGATCCTTGGTGCAAAAAATGAGATGCGTATTATGACTAGTACTTGTGGAAACCCATGCATTTTTGGGATCGATAATAACGTTTATTCAAGGTATTAGTTATCTTTTCTATTTAAATTTCTTCAGACTGTCTAGTTACTAATAAATAATCTGAAAATATTGTTTTAGATTTGAGAAAATACTGATACTAGTTGCGTGGCAACAGTCTTATGCTTATTTTCTGGGCCATTGCAGTGTTATATGTAATAATTCAAGTTAAACATTCGTACTTCCATTTTTACCGATTATGTACAATAACATATCTTTCAATGTGCTGGCAATAGTAACACAGAGAGCACATTTCAATACAGAAGACAGAACTCTCAAATTCCTTACTTTCTCACTTACATAATAATGTAAAACTACTATATCTACGGTGAGTTCTTCAATGATAATCAATTAGAAACAAGAGAGATTCTCAGAGGCAGATCATACACATATTTGAAAAACTGAATTTTGTATAATCAGTTCCGATTTAATTCCGTATAATAGAAATGTAATTTTTATATTTGATATGCTAAGTCGGATACTTGAATAATAAAATTAATCGGCGAAGGAACGTGCATAATAAACAATCTGTCGGTTATTATTCCTCTGTGGAGGAGGGAGGTCGGTAAATTGCTATCAGACACATGATGGACACGATTAATTCGGCTGCGTGCAGAACCAACTGAATACTACAGAGAATACATTCTAAACGGAGAGGTCGTTCCTGCCAATGAAGGAAATAGACAACTGCCAGGGCGCTAGGAATAGTGAGAAGAATACCCAAGACCATAGGCAATCCTCGTTCCGTCAAGTTCCCTTTTCTTCCGAGATAAATTCGCCCACTTTCCGTTATAATTAGAAAAAGTAGCAATGCGAAGTTTAATAGGACAGTACCAGTTGTAGGATGTAATTTGACAACTTTGAAAAGGTTCATTCCGAATTCGCAAACCGCAAACATACCAAAATAAAATGAATTCAAATACATAAGTATTTCATAGGTTAAGGAAGAGTTCACTACTGCCGGCATGGTTTTTAGCTTATTCTATTCACATAGAAATTAGTTGAGGATTTACTAACAGTTTTTATTAGCTACGTTCTATTTTAGCCATCACTATTCTAGTACAATAAACTTAACTCGATACAACGTCTATTTTTAACAAATATTCAGCTCGAATAACATAATTAATTTCAGTCATAGGGTCATTACAATTTAACCGAATTGAGGGGAAACTTGCACGCATTGCGGGTGCATAAAGCAACGCTTTTGTGGCCAATCAACATTCGGCTAACTCGAGGGAAAACTTGGACAACTTCTTTCAGATCCGCGATCGATAGATCGATTATCGCTTTCTTGCATATTTTGAATCACCGTTAATCACTGACAAAGTATTTCGCATGTAGAAAATGAGAAAACTGAATGAAAACTCTACAATCCCCATCTTCAATCGATAAATACACTTGTTGGCGTGATTCGGACTGATCTCAGTATAAATTAATTCGAATTGGTCATCTTTATAGAGATTTACGATCAAAACGAATAAAACAATTTTCATTACATGTTAAGATAAATTCATCGATTTGTTTCGGTTTACTCAGATATCTGAAGAATACTTCCGTAGATTAATTATTTTTTTTCCATTTGTTTTAGGATCCAAATTTGTTCCGAAGGAATAGATATTTTTCACCGAATATTTTTACAACTTATTCTCACTTCGGCTGATCGATTACCTACGAGTCTGTTGCCGCGTCATAAAAGAGAAAAAAAATGTACAAAGTGGTGTATTTGACACCACGGATTCCGATGAATTGTAGAAGCCCTTCACAGGCAATATCATCTTACATAGATGTATGGAGGATCCGGTCTAGTTTTTTGTACACTTGGGTTTCGGCACGGCGTGTTTGACCTTAGGCGATTCAAGGCCTTAAAAGGATAATAAGGTATATAATATACGCCGTGGAAAATCTTCAAGATAACACGTACCCAGTTTGACCGCATGAATTATTATTATTAATCAGACATTGCTTCTCTGGTTCGATCATGATTTCATCAGGGTCAACTATTGATCATCATATTGTACCGCGGAAGCTATAACGTTTGCCGCGTTCGACGAACGTTGAGAAAAGAATTCGCCACAATGGTCATTTGTACAGTTGTATGTTATATTACAGATTATTTGTGTTGCATCATATGCATGTACTTGCAGATTAATGAGCAATATATCTGTGTTTTCGAACAGTTCGAAAATTTCCTAAACATAATTGAATGCGATGGCCTTTGGCTTCTGGTATAAACGGAATATGCAAACATACAATAATGGCAACCATAATAATTGGAATGTTTCAAATCGTTCATTGAATAAATTAGTCGTTGAGAATTGCCCCTCATGATTCCTAGATGCAAATAGACTTAAGTGACCAAACGGTTACTGATTACAAGAGCCAAATGTCAAGAGATGGACTCGGTGGTCTGGAGAACGCCTAGAGTGCGACATGTTTACTGTCGTTGGTCCGGTATGACCGGTTATATATAGCGATCCCTGAAAGTTTGAGTTGGTGTACAAAGGTCATTGACTCCTACAGTTTTCTTTGCCATGTGAAATTGCTATGGAGTCCAAAATGTATCGTTCCAATAAATGCCATAAAAATGTTAGATATCACAATGATTAAATTCCTAGTGAGAAGAAACTAATAATTTTATAGACGTAACTCCCATCGTCAGTACATGGCCAGAGATTGCGGGATTGTATTACAACCGTGATCTTCGCATCAATAAATTACTAAAGCCATAAACCATTTCTAGACCTGCAATTCACTCTTCCCATTAGTGGGTCGAAGAAAGCCCGCTATGGACGTATGTATACGTGTACATACGCACGTAGTACGAGGGTAATGATTTTGCGATGCAGTGCTTGTTTTAAAGACAAACAGAATTTAGTGGGACCTTATATGGTCACGCGAAAGTTTTCACTCATACAATTAATTTCTATTTGTCATCTTCTAAATCGTCGATTTAATATCTGAATACAATATTCACTGTCAAAGTTACATCATTCGGTGGCGTATATACGAGAGCGAAGCAGACAAGGAGTGTATTGTTTTTGTTTGCGAACTACAAGACAGATATCTTATGGTTACATAAGAGATAGGATAAAAGAGCACACAATGTGTTCTCACAACCAGACGAGAAATAATTCGATAATATTCGAGTACAGCGTTACCGAGAACCCTTCGATAAAAACTCAATTCAACGTGTATTGTAATAGGTAATCGCTAATTGCTAATGATCTGGTATGTGATTGTTAAATCGCTTATACAACACGACCAATAGCTGTGATCCCTGCAGCACATAATTATACAAAAGTAATCTATGTTGATTTGAATTTCGACTTGAAGGTGTGTATAGGGATAGGTATAATATAATTTATTACAAACAGAGTAGTGTTTTTGTGAAATCGACTAGACAAAGGCATATTCTTGGAAGTATTATCGGCAACTCTTGGACTGTCGATAACGGATATTACGAGGCGCATTATGTTCCATCGAACAGAGTTCGATCGAGGAGTCGTTCAAGGCTACTTCCTGGTTCGAAGCAGCTTCGAACACACGTGTGAAGATACTACAGAGGGCCGGGCAAATACCTCGACCAATGCCCAATACATAATACATACTTGTACATATATAAAGTATTCTGACACGTAGCATTCCGGTTGTATCGGTTATTGAGCGCCACGTCGAACTGCACAAGACAATACGATCTGCCCATCTCGACATACCTAAATCTATCGCTTCCATTTACATAATATTTCCTGTACATCGAATTGATCGAACGGCTTGAACGATAATGACATTTTTATAAAGTTGAAACGAAAAAACACTCTTGCGTCTCGTGTCAAAAGTCAAGTGATTAAAATGTAATTTCTTCATTTAGCCACATGATTATACGGGTCACAGAGATTACGCTTTTTGTTGAACTCACTCTTCAGTGCAAATTGCATCTGGGATCAGACGGGAAAATTTTAGATGAGCAGCACTTAAAAATACAGAATATTATAACAAGTATACAATAATCAGAGACTGGTTATTGGCTAAATTTCATTTCCTGAAGATCGCATTTGTCCACTGCATCGCGATCTGACTGCATAATAATTACTTATACCGCTGTGGTCAGCGATAACGGTTCAGTATCTGGTATGCGTGTTTTTTTTCGTATTCCTTATTCTTTTTTTCTTACTTCTTATTACACGCGGAACGCCGCATCGCGCAACGTGGATATCAACGTCTCGCAGCGAGAGCCGCGCGGTCTCTTCCGACTGTCTGACAGTTAAGAACCATCGTAATGCATCCGATGTACGACCACGTGTATTGCACGCATACACTGCTCGGACTTTTATACGGATGATATTATATATTATAACATTCCTTTGCCGGGAAGAAGTTATATAAGCGAGCCCCGAGGCAAACTCGATCTCACTTGGTTCAATAGGCTGTAAAGAGGAAAGGAATGGAGAGGAGAGGAGTGGAGTGGAGTGGAGTGGAGTGAAGAAGAGAAGAGAAGAGAGGAAAAGTAATGAGGGATGGGTCAAAGGGGGAGGAGAAGGGATGTTGTATCGGTATGTACTCTAGTCAACTTCGTTACGTATGCAACAAATCTGAACATTATAAAGATTCCAAGGAGCGAGAGAGACGAATACTCATCAGAAAAGTCAAACGTGGAAGATAGGGACGACTTCAAGTTGAGCTAGCCTAGGGGCAATCGGGGTGAATCACTGATTCACGACGCGTCCAGATGAGATCTACCTAATTACCTACTAGGCGCAGACTGGTTGAGGCGAGACTCCAGGAAGTTAGTATATATCTTATACCATCATTTTAAAAGCTCTGAGACCTCAGTAGCAAGCCTTGCCATACCAGTATAGACGTATGTACAGAGATATTCTGGTAATGGATCGGAGTTGCGTTGATATTTTGGATATCTCTATCGCTTAACGTCTTTCCATTAATTTTTATTATTCTGAAAAATAGAAACGAATACATCGACTTATACTTTGGGATGCAGCTAGTAACGTTAATTTTTTACGTTCAACTCTTAATTCATGTCCAGAATCATCGAGATACCAAATCAATAGTCTTCATTGCCTTGAGCAATCATGGGGTCGTTATTTATTGTTAGTTTATTCCATGCCCCTCCAACGCGACGTATGTCGACGAATTCTCGCCGAGTCTGATGGTATTGTCATGTAACTATACAAATCGATTCGTAATCGCATGCAGTTACACAAAATTTATGCTATCATAATTTCTATTAGGTAATTGCTTGCTCGTGAGAAATGTCTACATAACAATTATGAGACCCCAGAACTGACGTCATCTGCTTTTCGCTGGTAAAAATCCACTTAGATCATGAAACATCAAAAATAGTAATGAAGCAAATTGTTCTAAATTACACCTTTGCAAAGATAGAGTGCCTATAAGCTTCATCAACAGTAATCAACCTGTAAATTTCACAATACGAGTACTTTTCAAATTGAGGGTCTCGAACCTCGTTCAAGTCAGTTTTGGTAGACGAGAAATAAACGAAAAAAAAACGTGGGTACAATTTCTATTCGGGTGCGATTTGACGTTGAAAATCTTACGTCTACTTCTCGAAGAGATTTTTCCTCCTCAAACCTGCAGTCATTATATTAGTTTAACGTGTTAGCATAGCCAAGTCTTTATACATCATTGCAGATCGTGAACGGTGATTGTCGAAAAACTTGTTCCAGTTTCCTGTAACGACTTTGATCTCAAATTTCGATGCATGAAAATACCCAAGATCTACCTCCTCATTTAGTCTTACTTATTCGCGATACGTCAGTTCATTCGATCCCACCTTTTATTAAAGTCGTATAGCTAATAGCCAGTAATTCGCTCGCCGTACTAGCGTCATGAAATCTCGATACTAGCGCGAGCATATATCTTCGATTTAGACATTGTAAAATCTTGTCCCATCAAGTCAGACTTTCTCTTGAATCTAGGAAAGCTAAGCTTCTCATTGATCCTGTTATAACAGCCAATATTCACGGTCTGCCTATGGTTTCTCAATTGTACCTGCAGGTTGAAGGTCTGCCGTAATCCATATTCTTCGCTATTGAAGTGTGTGCAGGTCGAACCAACAATAAGAGTATATACTTTAGATTTAGGCTGACGAAGCAAATGGAACGGGAATGGGAACAGGAACGAAAAAACAAGAATGAGAACGAGAAACGAGAGGGAAACGAAAACAAACGGCCGTCTAGACTTGGCGCGTACCGCTCACATAATGCAGACTTAATCGCTCTACGACCTTCGGAGTGGTCAGCTTCCTCTTACAATTAGTAAGACCATTCAGTCGTCTTAGTAGACATGTGCACATACAAGCGATGATCGCGTCTTTCTCTTCAGGCACATCGAACAAGCAGATCCTGTTTGTTCAACTAACGGCTAACGGTTCGGCACCTCTATACGCAGATAAAATTTCAATCACCTTTAATAGCACAAATTCCACGTTCAATTAACCCAACGCATTCAGGTAGCCACAGTGCAAGTAGAACGGTGCAATTCCGGTATTCTATCCTTCAGTCACTTGCTCTGCTAAAGTACTATTATACTTAATTCCGTGACTAATACTGTGATTTCTGTTCATGTCAATCTGTTCTTGGAACTCGTCTGAATCTCATAATAAAATCTCATAATATGATCATCTCCAATTCCCAAATCCGTTTATCATTGGCGCGTGGCATTGCCAGAGGGTTGTCCAATAGCCTTACAAATGATCACTTGTCATACTATTAATCACGTCTATTTTTTATATTCTGACAATGAAGCTACCGGATTACAAGAGGTTCGTGCAAACGGGCACGCACTTTCCTAATTAGTTGAATCAAGATTCGAGAGATTGGCACGTTCGCCGGCACGTTGCAAGCCTATTTGCTTGACCCTGATGGATGGAACGCGTCGAACATTCTACATTCCATAATTAACGAATTTGATGAAAAGGACATGATTAATCTGCATGATCGTTGCAATTTCATCACGATTTGAAAAGACTGAAGTTCGTTCGACCTAGTGTTCGAGGAGGCGATAGGCAAATGATGATTGCAATGGTAACATACGTACCTCTTACACCACTTACCCCGTAACATAGCGACAATCTTTTGCCCCCTTACTCCCCAGTCGCAGACGTGGTTTTTACTCTGTCCTTCGCTTATGTTCCTCATCTTCACCCCCGCACATCGTCCCTGGGTCGCGACCTGATCACCACCTTCACCGCACGCCCACGTCGCCGTCATTCCATCATTCTGCCGCCCGCGCCTTCACCTATGGAGACTCCGACCGTTGATTCCAAGGGCAAAGTGGGTAATTTTTAGAGAACGTACCGTACAACTTCTCGGTTTAACAAGTTCAAGAATTAATTAGCATTGCGAGGGCGGTTACAGCATCTCATTATAACAAATGACTGGATTGTTAAATTTCGCTGAAGTTCAGACAAGGGTAATACTTTCAAGCTTTCATTCAGGAACTGGGCGGACCATGAACCTTTTTCAATCTCTTCACCGTATTTTTTGCATTATTTTTTGATATACAGTATCGTATTATTTTATGGAACCTAATCATCTTTGCCTTATTCACGTTAGTTTTAGCTTGATGATTGTATTGTTTGAGATTTTTCATGATCTCCGCGGATATAATCGGTGATTTAACCAAGGAGTTATCCTCTCTCGTTATTTGTAACATGACGGTGAACAATTTTGCAAGAGAAATAGTGAGTTTAAATACTTTCGCCAAATTTCTAGACCGATACAGACTTTTGGATAAGGTGCGGTGCCTATGATTATGAACAATTTTCAAATACGGTTTCGATTCAGAGCTGGAAGCTATGGAGTTCATACAATGATATAATAGTCTTATTTCTTACGATTAACTTTATTTGTTTATTGAAACGTTTCTCATATTGTAGCACCATTTTATTTCTTCTAGACTTCGAATCAAAGCATTGAGCTGTTCGGGGATTCTTGATTCGTTATCAGTGCGACTAAGCATGTCCATGAATTCGATGCTACCTGCGTGATGGTTTTAATTAGGTTTTGTAAAAGAAGGTCAATTCAGCCATGTGTTCTTTATTTGTAGAGAAGAAGATTACAAATTACAGATAATATAACATAGCTGATCCTTTGATCAGCCCATCGATGTACCAAAGGCGGTTCCCGATGATAGTATATATAGTATACATAACTGTTTATTATAACTAACGTTATTTTCATCTGTAGATAGGTATGACTACATAACCCGCACAGGTATTTTTGATAGGTGAAAGGCAAACGAATCGGTAAACTGTTTTTCTTATTCGAAGTCCTTTTTCTTTTCTTTTTTATTCATCGATTGCCCGGCACTTCTCATGTCTCAGCCTCTTTGGTACGCGTTATAATAATATGATAAGTTACTGAACGCTTTCAGTATCTGTCTACAGTGCTTTATCGCTCCAGATACATATCTGAGGGCACCCAGCGAGGACGACCTTGTCATAGAAATTTACGAGTGTTAACTCGTCACCGTTCCTATATATGCGCCTCTGAAGAATGGCTTGTGCCATTTTTGGTCTGCACAACATAATTCTCGACCCAGTCAAGTCAAGTGATTTCAATGCTGCGATGCGTGTTTAGAGTAACTTCACGTATACTTTAGCCACTCACCTAGAAATCCCAATAAAAAGTGTCACCCAGTAATACCGAACTATACGTTGAACGGTACTATTTTTCGAAAAATTAAGACAATGGTATGTTTGAATCGACGCTGTCACGTAGCTCTCCTCTCCTTTGCACCCTTACGCATCATGTATTCATTCGGTAGTCCTTAGCTCGTCTAAAGTTTGGTCTAATCTGAACCTGAATAGATATACAAGGAACGGAATATTCCTGCAAGTTATCAATGTCTGGAGTTCCTCCCACATGGTTATCGGTTGTATGTCCCGAACGTGGGTCATGCCCACATCGTAGATCATTTCATCCTATCATAGAGACTGTCATTGTTTTGCTTTAGTTGATCGAGATCCCCGGGAGGTAGACGAGTCCGAGTCGAGTCAGAGTTGAGTCCGAGCTGATGCGAGTCTAAGTTGAGTCGAGTCAGTGAGACGACCGGGAGACAAGGTGGAGACAAGGAGGTATAGGCAGGCCTCGCAAGCGAGTCGAGTTGATCCCCGGGTCCTCTTCTGCACACCGGTACTTCGCTGCTTGTTCATTCGCATGTAGATCGTGCTCCCGGATGTGTTCGGTTATCACTGGCAGTAGCAGAAGACAACCGGTACACGTGGTCAGTGATATATAATAGCTACCCACGTATGTAGATACATACATACGTACAGTGACGTAATATTTAATTACCAACCCCCACGAGACGGCGAGTAAAGTCTATATGTGGTACTATATAAACCGAGGAGAGTAAACAAAGTCTCGCTGTCGTTTACACCGCGCTCTTCCAAAAGGTTGTATAATTTTCATCCTCGCGTATATACCTAGGCATATCTATCAACATCGCCGTTCCAGACTTATTATACGATTAAACCTACGCCCATACGTTCACGGTTCCTTCGCGCGTGCCGGTCCTGCGCGCCCCTTATTATCGTTAAAGAGAAGAACCTCCAAGGATTACAGCGAGGACGTCGGCGTTATCACAACGCACGCCGCCCGTTGATGACTCTAATAATAATACGTCGTATGCCCTTTAATACGCCGAGTGGAGAGGATGAAATCGTCGATTAGGTGGTGACGCAGCGGCAAGTCGCGCCGGAGTCGAGCGAAGCGAGCCAAGCGAGTGACTTCTTGGTTCGGTTACGTTTCCTTTTTTTTTTTTTTTTTTTTCCTGTTCAGTCTTATCCGCTTTTTTCTCGAAAGTTCACTACGACGTTTAAAAGTATCAAGGAATAACTAACTGACACGCGGCGAAGTGATACCACGCGGCTCTTCAAACATCCGATGGTCACTTTAGCCTGTGACCGCGGCTTTGCTTCGCTGTGATCTGTCTTCACACGATTTCATCTTTGCGGTGAGTAGATATAATTGTAATTTAAACGGTGCAACGTAGAGGAGATGATTATATGGTTATTCACATCCGTAAAAACTTTTTCACTCCGGTATCCTTGCGCCTTAACGCGTTCAGGGCTGATCTTTCGGCATGGTCAAGGACTGCCGGGAACATTCGCGTCCAAGGGTGTTCGAGCGTTTAAAAGCTTTCTATGTGGCGCCGAAGGGATCGCAGTATTGACGAATGGGTCGGGGGTCGAGATAATTGAATTTTATTCTCCTTTTTCGCATTGACAGATTAACGGCATTGCAGATATATATTTCTGTACGCGAGTGCTTTGCAGACGACATATTTTTAATCGTGTATATAAGAATACAATCGTGTTTGTTGGACTTGGATGACAGATACGGAACGTCCTTATCGAACTTCTCAATATAAACAATTATACCCACAGTGGCTAGTCGTTACTTGGTTATACAGTGTATAGAAACCTGTGTCGCAGTACAAACTGTATGGCATCATGAGTCTATGAGTCTGATATGTCACTGGCGCCTGGCGACGTATGTTCGTAAAAATTAACGTGCAATTCAATTCTATATATAATTCAAACGCTTTCTCTCTTTATCTGGTTCTCACCCTCTGTCTCCGCTCCTCTCCTCTTCTCGTATTATCTCTTCTTGCCATTTGAACTGGCGTGCGCCTCATACCTGAGCTACGCGTTTCCATTGCATGACCCATATTTACTTGGAATACATTTCTGTCTTTTTTCGCAATTTGAGTACCATTCGCTTATTGCATCCACTCTATTGATATTCATACGAGTGGGCAAAGGGTTTTACCATAACAATAAGCGCGGATGTAACCTACCACCTTTCGCTCTGATAGAATCGATAAATTTTCAATGAACGGTGTACTTATCCTATATTTTCTTGATTAAACTGAGGAAAAACTCATTTTTTTTCGAATTTAAACGTAATGATTAAATCTAATATCATTTTTATATTTCATTTTTATTCTGAGCCTATATTGAACACGCAACTAGAAATTTCATAATAAATTTCATTAAGCCTCTTATTATTGTAGATAAAGTATATTGTCATTTTACAACTCTTCTGCCAAAGCTTTTTTTCTCAACTTTTTATCAGGGAAGACTTGAGATTAACTCCACAACTTATCATAATGCAAATATAAGTGAAATTTCGGAGCAGTAACCCTTAAGCTATTAACTGCTACTCAAATTTTGATAAACTTCTGTATACCTACGAGGCGAGATTGTTATAAATAAAACTAAAGCTTAATATCAGCGAAGATATAATGTTGCAATATTTTTTTATAACCGGAGGAGATGTTATTATTACGGAATATATTGAAGCGTGAAAAATTAATTGTTTTCTATAATTGATTCATAATGATTCTGATACGCAATATTATTATACGTTAATCAATGTGGTTAAACATAATTATAGTTATTATACACGCAAGTGTAGTAAGTGTTATTATGATCATATACGATATGCGATAGACCTGTGAAGACACGGTTCTTTTTCATTCATATTTTTAATAATCAGTGGATCACACGCGTGTGAATCTTTGCCACAGCGATATAAGTACAGTAGTAGGTCTGCCAATTGAATAAAACGCTTCTAAGAATGGTAGCTATTCGATGTCAAAATTCGGGACGAGAAATTGTTTGCCTCAAACAAAAAGTACCGCGCAATAAAAGTAACATTCAATATGTAACGGGCAAGTTTCAGTGAAATGGGATTAAATTTAAATAAAGGAGATCAGAAATTCCAACTATGAAGTCGCGTAGCTATCTTTCTAATCATATTTACAATGCAAGATGCCTGAATATAAAATTCTCAGTGATTCACTTAACTTGCGCTACGATTTAGTGTCAGTGAAATTTGATAAATGATCATACTTGTCTTTCAAGTTAACATATAATTAGAAGATATCATATTTATTGAAAATATACAGAGTTCTATCAAATCAGTTGCGTTTATGAGTCAAGTTCCTGATGGTTGACGAGATTTTTACCTGCTTTACAAATTTTGAGTGGGATTGCCGGTAGATCAATGGCATACGATTAGTTGCGTGGGTCGAAACGGGATATTTCAACTGGCTTGCACGCTAGATTGATGAATTCTAGTTATGTTACGTTTGATTGAATTTTCCTGACTTGCTAATACCATTAGAAATCGGTAAGCCTAACCCGCTTCGCGTGACACTTCATTGCAAACTTTTGGGTAGTGTTAAGGGGTGAGTCGATGTGTCAACTGTCGACCACAAACTCAATGAACAAGCGAGACAGCAAATGACCCATTGATACGTCGTTTAGCCCACAACGGTTAGACTCACTAACGTAGTAATCTTGTGCTTGCCCTGGAGCTCTCTCTTTTCTTTCCTCTCTCCTCACTGATCCCTCATCACTCATCTCGCGACCCTCACAATCTTCTCGCCACTTTTCACGCTCATAAAGGAGAGAGTGGGTGAGATAATTTACTCGCGTATGAACAGCCCTTCTATTGATGATGTATGTCACTTGTGAATAGTCGGGAGATTGCTACTGCAGTGTTGATGCAGGAAATTAGTTTAATCGTCAGAAAAAACAAAATAGAATAAACGTTCATTTGCTATTTTAGAATGAGAAGAAGCTCTGATTATGTGAACCGAGAGCTCCAAGGGATTATTCTTGTCTATACCTAATGGAATTATCTTATAGCTCTTATGACCGAATCGCTGTTCCCATATTGCAAATGTCTTTTGATCTGCGAACTCGTTTTTCTTTTTTGACAAAAATAGAAGGACGAGTTATTGCCCAATTTGAGTGTATTTTCGTCCTTCTTTTTATGAGTTACCGAGTAATTGGGATATGCATTGACTGTAAGGGAAATATCTTAATTTCGTGTTATCTTTTGAGTCTTGAATGACAGTGCAGGTTGACTTCAAAATTCAATTCTTTTACCCCAAATAATTTATTTGGTTATTCTGCACTCACATAAGCTTTACCTATTACCGCGGTCTTGCTTCTCACTTGAAAACGATGTATATTTATATACAAGGATAATCCGATGCGTACTATGTTACGATATCAGCGATAACATTACTGATGAGTGAAAATTGTAGCTTCAATGTGGTCATATCTTGTTCAAGTCGAAAAGTCAAAGCGTTCACACGTCTCGACAATGTGTTGAATCAAGAATTACAGAAATATATAGTTCCTTGAATAGTAATTTTCTACTTTCAACTTCTTGTTTGTATGAAAGTATATACTCTGATCGGGGTTTCACTATGAAGTGCAGAACGTTAATATCTATTAATCTAATGCTTATTTGCAAGCTGTTGATCTGGGTAAGAGCTTTCATACATAGTTACAAAACTAGTGAAGTAAATCAAATGCAGACCAGACAATTGTGCAATATGAAATTGAGTACCTTATACATTTAATTTCTGCATTCAATTTGAACGCGAGATCCGCAATCAGACATACTTACACATAAAGGTGTTGGGTGCAAAAGTTTTTTAAGCTTCAGTTAATGATAACATAACACTTTGTCTGCACGTGTAATTTAAACTGAAGTTACTTCAGGTAATTATATATTTGTATACGATGTCAGGGTGCAAATGTCGGAAAGTAAATTTATTTAACAATTTCTGCAGCTTACAATAAGTTTTGTATCGCTTGGCAATTCCGACTATCACGGATTTATATCCACCTCTAAAACATCGAGACGTAAACTGCAGTGGATGCAGTGGTCCGTGTGCTGCATTTTTCGTATTATCGCGCTACTACTATATTTCTCTTGCAGATAAAACGAGAAGTATGCGATATGCATGCAATTGCAAGGGTCAGTGTAATAGTAGGGTATCCCATGCTGCAGTGGTTTTCAAACTTGACCAAGTTACAGAGCTATTATTATCAGTTACTATCAATATTCATTACGGAGTCGTAATACAATTAATTATACATTCGTCTCATGGGGTGGGTGTGAGCATTTGCTCGTTCATTGAAATCAGAGACACCGAACAGCTAATAAAAGCACACACATAGTTTCGTACGTTTAAACTAATCCGGAAATATCCGTTTACACGCGAGACGTGAAGATTGTTATTAAATTAATTACATTTTTTATCATGCGTCTGGAATTAGCTAGAGACTTAGATTAACATTTGCGGTACAGTGTAGAAGATATAAGGACATTAATTAATGGGAGCTTCGGCCTTGTAGAGTCTTCGGATTCTGCGCAGTTTGAAATCCACTGCGATATTGAAATACATAAATCGCATTGCCCGCCAAGTCACTATGCATACCTATAGCGGAATTAAAATCAGACATCAGACTGTTTTATATACATATATACTTCATTTATACGGTTCTAGCGTCTTGACTTGGTGCACATAATCACTGCGTTCATAAAGGTTGATAAAAATATGTGCTGCGGAACTGACAATAATGCTTGAACTATCAGTTATTCTAATTTCACATAGTATCTATAATTAGAGTTGCATCGTATTTCTGAAACGCGTTATCAAACTCTGTATCCAACTGTTTTTCTGGTCTTTTTTCTGCCGTGTTATCGTTTGACATGTACATACAATTAAAAGAAAAATAATTGGTAATTGAAGGGGATTGAGGGGATAGGATGTGAGTGACCATAATTAGAAAATTTCGAGATCATTACAGTTCTAGACGTCTGAAAGGTGTCTCTCGAAATCTCAAATTTTGTTAGCTAAATCTTTTTCATTTCAAACTCTCGAATCACTTTAAAATTTATTATATACTTAGAATTGAGTGAAGTCAACAATTTTGATAAATCTGAGCCACGCAACGTGTGTGATTGTCTCGCTCGGTGTTTCGGGGCTCCAGATGATATCGCAGTTCTTTTATTTATATACTCAGAGTCTTAGTAATCTGGTATTTACAAGCGTCTATCGCTCATAAAGAAAAACATCATTTTGTGTCGGTATGTCGCATATACTCTACTGCAGTCGCCCCATATGTATAAGACGACAGTAACTGTCATTATACACTAAGTGTTTTAGGTTTCGTGTCTTAATTCGACATGGTGCTGTCTGGAGCCTGGTTCGAGGTAGTAGCAGCTGCGTTTTTCGCCATACTCTTGTTCGCCACGGGATGTCGACCAGCGTGGTGGTTTTCAACCGGAAGTTCATTGCCAGCTAGTGGTAAATATTAGTTATTATATATATAATATTTGAAATAACAAAATCAACGATAATCAACCCCTGTTATTGATCATAGTACCTTCGTCGAAGACGTTGAGACGCCGCAAGACCGTGCGGGATATACCCGGGCCAATCGCCCTACCCATCATTGGCACCAGGTGGATTTATACGTGTTTCGGTAGATACCAGATGAGCAAAATACACGATGCATACAAAGGTAAAGTTTCCGATGTTTTACAACCGGAAATTAGCGCTGAAATCTTATCGAACCAAAGTTCCAAAGACATTAAGAGTCACTTAATTTTGTAATGGACGAAGATAGTGACGATAATTGTTATCACATATGGAAACAAAAAAAGCAAAATAGTTATCGTGTGATTTAAGAATAGACCTGAATCGCCGTCATGGAAACGTATGCAAGGAGGAGGCGCTATGGAATTGGCCCGTAGTTTCTATATTCTCCAAAAACGACATAGAGGCCATCCTTCGTCGAAGCTCTCGTTATCCTCTTCGTCCTCCATCGGAAGTTATCTCGTACTATCGTAAATCTAGACCGGATCGTTACACGAATCTTGGTCTGGTAAACGAGTGAGTTTGACCATTTTTCAAAGCTATTCACGAACCATTCATTGATAATTTCAATATATAGGAGAGTTCCTTAAGTTAAGATTGACTTTGTGACAGAACCGTGGATTTTTATACAGGCAGGGAGAAGTATGGCACAAATTGCGGAGTGCCCTCACTCCAGAGTTGATGAGTGCTACCACAGTCCTTGGTTTCCTTCCTGCGTTGAATCAGGTGGCCGATGACTTTGTCACTCTCATACGTCAGCAGAGGAAGTCGAATGTCGTAGTGGGATTCGAGGATCTCGCTTATCGGATGGGTCTGGAAAGTGAGTTTCATAAGAATCACATTTATTATAAAATCGTTGCGCAGTCGAGCTCCACGGATTTTCTTAGATATCTCTATTTGAAGCTAGGCTTCAAATCCTTCGCCCAAAAACCATTTACTAATTCCATTCGTTATACAAGACTTGTCATTTAAAAATATGCATGGATGTCATGGAAAACAGCCTGATTCGTACTTTCATTAACAACATTGCCATAAATTCCGATATTCTGTTTTCTTTTTTTGGGACAAATATCGGTCCTTTTTTATGCCGACGAATTCTTGCTCGATATTCGATTTCAGTTTATATAAATTACAAATATACCTGCCTCCGGCAACCTTGTGGATATCGGGACTGTCAGGAACCGCTGAAATATTAAACCCCGGTTTTTCCAACTGTGCGGCAGTCTGCTATTATACCTATATTTACATAACTCTGAATCGAGACGAAAAATACGAGAGCGTGCCCGTTTCAGGTACATGCACCTTGATCCTCGGCCGACGTCTGGGATTTCTTGAGCCAGACACGGGAGCTCTAACAGCTAAACTGGCCGATGCTGTTCGCGTTCACTTCCGGGCATCGCGAGACGCTTTTTACGGTCTACCTTTGTGGAAAATAATCGCTACAAAAGCCTACGCAGAATTAATCAGCAGTGAAGATGCTATTTACGAGTGAGTGAAAACTTTTTATCTACATTTCATTTAATTCCATTTGATTTTGTCATGAAACACATTAATTATTGTATCGACAAATTTATCACGATACCATGTCTTCGAAATGCGAGCTATAAGGTCCTGCACTGCTATTTTCGGCAGTAGTGTTGAAGAAGAGGTAGCTAGCACGTGTTCAACGAAATGCTTATCGTATTTTGACCCCTAGGTAAACCGTAACAAGTGTAATATACCTGTACAATGTTTTATGGCATGATGTGTGGTCTTTCGTTCTTATGCGGTGTAAGAGTGGCGTTGAGCGCGGGAGATAAGGAAGAAATTAATTAAATAGCGTGTCAGATTTCTAATTTACAACACTATAGAAGTGTTGGTTCTTTTTGTTTTTCCTTTCTAATCTAAACGCAAACGTAGTGCGTGTTTTATAGCGTTAAACGGAAAAAAGAAAGATGAACTGGCTTATTGCAGTCAATACCACCGTATGTAAACTTTGTTTACGCTACGGGAGGGACTGACAGCTCTTGGAGAGTTACGTGATTTGCGTTTTCGAGGTACAATAACCCCTTTCGGGGTATCGACCTGCTACCTCTTCACAATTGCAGAGTATACCTATGTACATGTAGTTGAATTGTATTCAAGTACAATCAATGTACAGGTAATTCTCTTGCAACTCCCTTTTCTTTTCGTAGCCACGCCAATCGTATTTTATGAGTCTTATATACATAAATATATGTAATATACCCGCGATATCTGCGTGTAAAGAATTGGATCGTATAAATTCGAGTTTTTGTATGCATCCATGCTGTGTACTTGCAGCATTTCGCAGGGATGACTTGCTAATTGCGTTTCTTACCGACGTATTTATTTTTCCATTAACGCAGCACGATATCGGAACTTGTTGAGACGACAGCGTGGGAACAGCAAGATGACGCGCGCGACGAATGCGTCGAAGCAGTATTCAGATCCATATTACGTGAAAAGAATTTGGATATGCGGGATAAAAAGGCAGCCATTGTAGATTTCATTGCTGCGGGTATTCATACGGTAAGCAAAACCATCCATTGATGAACGATAAGGGAAGACAGGAATTTATACCCAAATTACTTTTTTCCAAATAAGTTGATCAATTTTTATTACTTTGTTTAGCTGGGAAACACTCTCGTATTTCTTTTCGATCTAATCGGACGAAATAAGGAAGTTCGACGGTGTCTTCACGAGGAGGTATCCGCCCTCGCACCACCAGGATGCAATCTTGCCGCAGAAGATTTGCGCGATGCCAAATACCTCCGTGCTTGCATTCTCGAGGCATTTAGGTATGCTGTCTGATTTTAGTTAATATATACATACATCGTATAAATTTAGGTATAATAGTTACGTAGGTGCGAAGAAACGATACATTTAGAAGAATACTAAAAATAGTAATGACTCATTCGCTTGATTCTCGGGAATTTTTATGATATTGTTATCGCCGTAGATATCTGCGGAGGAAAAATAAATGACGCATATACGGTATGTAATTAATGTCAAGAGAACATGATCTTTTAGCGTATCTAAATTAATTGCCAAAACTTCGAAGAACGAACTTGAACATTCAATATGCGAAGGTTAACATCACATTTAAATATACCCAACGTTAATTATGGTATCTATACATAGATTTGTTTATCAGGTAAAGGTGTATTTCTATAAATTTGAATTGAGTATTCTAGATACCCAGTTAAGTCGTGAGCAAACAGAAAAATTCATTTATTTTATCCTTAAGTGCGAATTGAAAAAAAAAAAAAAGAATACAAATAAGTTTTCCCTTTTCTGAACAATCAGAATCATATAGAGAAGTTATTTGGATATTCGGTTCTTGTTTTCGAGCATTATGACGTCAATAACTCCCACATCTTTTCTGAATTGTAAAATACAACACAGAAAAAGAAAAGAAAATAATAGCGACTCCAATGCGATAAGTAGTTAGCTCCACAGTATGGTTTCAAAGGTTGATTTATCTATCGCGCGAAATCATGTGTGGAAAGATATAGTAATTTATAGGTATAAATTTAACAGAGCATACAACGTAACGTGTATAGATCATTTTAGTTCTGCTTTAGCATATCATCATATCAGTTATTCATCTGTACAGGGTTCTACCAACGACACCATGCATCGCACGAATACTTGAAGAACCTATGGAATTAGAAGGATATGATCTCAATGCTGGGGTAAGAACTACATCCATCCAACGCTTAATATTTTTACATTGTAAATTAGTAGAAATGTAACAGAAAAATATTTTTCATTTCATTAATTTTTATGCAACTTTGACGGCATATTAATTCTAGCGCTTTTCATTATTCTGCCTGAGCATCGAGAATCCGTTATAAAGTTAACTCTTCTCTTGTTAGACAGTCGTTCTCTGTCATACGTGGATAGCGGGCTTGGCAGAAGAGAATTTCAAAAATGCCGACCAATTCGTGCCAGAACGATGGCTGAGAACCTCGACTCCTCATTCACCGCTTCTTGTTGCTCCTTTCGGTTCCGGAAGACGGATATGTCCTGGAAAACGGTTCGTCGAACAGGCTCTCCAGTTGATTCTTGCGAAGGTACGTCGTAGATCAATTATTGTTTAATAGCTTTGTAGAGGCTGTCGATGTACCTCGATGAAATTGATACTTATTGCTCGGGAATAATTTAGATTAAAAAAATGCACAGTTTCGGGATAATTTCAATGATTAATGTTTCAGATGATCCGAGAATTCGATATCGGCGTTACCGAAGAGCTAGAATTGCAGTTTGAATTTATTCTGGCACCTAAAACTCCCGTAAAACTAGCTTTTGACGATCGTTTGACCGCAAATTAAAGTACTGACATTATGAAATGAAGTTATTTATCTGTATATCACGTATTTACAGAAGTCAGAATTATGGGGAAACTAATCGTATATACAGTATACGATGTCTACAGTTGAGCTTAATAGTATTTTTCTATATGGTATAGATTATTTTTATTTCATCGAATACCTCATGTTCTATATAGATTTGTTGAATGTCTCTAATCTCGTATGGGAATAATCAATTCGATTAACAGATGCAAATAATTTATTAATTCACGGTACCATAATTTGTACTTCTGTACAGGAAGGTCAAAACCGGGCATGTCTTTCGTTTCAAATGAATGTACCATGGTATCGTTATAGTTTAATTTAGTACTCTGACTATTTTGTATGACTCATCGAATATATTTGCCAACAAAATATGTCACGATTACATAATGCATACATTATACCATTTTTGAGGTGGGCGTATTATTTGTTGTAAATTGTTATTTATTCAATGTTGTTCTTTATCCACCGTCAACAATGAAATATACCTAAATATACAAGTAAGTTAGAATATATATACCTAGGTATATACATATGACACAGCGGCATTATTATCGTTAGTGTCTTGCAAGAATTATTTACGGTTGGGTGCGTGAAAGCTAGTCGCATCTTGTTACACGATCACACTTTTTATTCTCTAAGTTAATAATGAATAAATAATTTTATTCATTGTTTTTTGGATAAATGTTACCAGAATTTAAAGGAAATATACATGCATTACACAGATATTTTTACATTTAAACAATCGCATTGTACTTTGCATCAATCGTCTTAATATCACAATCAAAACGGAAAATCTAAGAATAATTTCACAGTAATTCGTACGAATATGATTTGTAAATAAGTTTCGAGCCCAGTTGAGTTGTACAATTATAGTGAATGATTATAAAACCCTGAATTACCAAATTTAGTACTCCTGCATATATCATCCGTCAGCTTATGATCGGAGTTCAAGCTGTATCAAGAATTATTTACCAATGTGACCTATTGTATCTAATAGGTGTTAAAATCTTGTTAATATTATACAAAATGTTCATTGTTATTGTTTTTTATTGCGATGTTCAATGGTGGTTAAACATATAGAATAGGATATAAATAATGTTCACATATACAGAGAGGTTCACTGAAAACTTGCCGCGCCCTATGGTAGGCAACTCGTGTTTCGGCGAAACTGAAAACGCCGTGGTACGACCATACCCCACAGACAATGTCGCGGCAGTTGTCATTCTGTGGCTGTTCTGTGGATGTCGTACGGCACCGTTGACAGTTGCGCTGAAACACGAGTTGCATACCATAGGGCGTGGCAAGTTTCCAGTGAACCTCTCTGTACATATATATATATCTATATATAGTATATATGAACTGTCATTATCCCTTATATGTGAGCTTCTGGTTTAATTTTCAACAGTGAATAATTAGATACAGAATTTGTATGAATTTTTTTTGGAACACTTCTCCCGTGATAGATGAGGTGCTCTGTGATATAATGTGGAATTATCACGAAAAAATAAACATCGCAATATTTCAATTATTCATTCCACCTTACAAATATGTGCTCCCTTGTTAAAATCTAGCTAACTAGTAGGGTCTATTTTAGAAAACTATTACTAACTATACTCAGTAAATAGACACTCGAGTATGAAAATTTTTCGTTCAGTAAACGTAAATAGGAAAACATTAAAAAAATTCATTCCTGCATATGATTTTTGTTGGTGGATTATAATTTTCCAGATGTTCTTACGAATTTTGATTACTATAATTAGTGCGTTTAGCGATATAGAGAATTTGAAGTAATTCCCGCAAGTTTTTTGCGGCAAAAGTAGTTCGCCACCAAATATCGTGACCGCCACCTCCTGTGTAAGTTAGAAATCGCTAAATCGGCATACGGGGTGTTTAACAAAAATTAACGAATTAATTTTTCCGTAACAATCTGAACGGCTTGTTATATGCAATCTCACATTGGAAATCACAAAAATGGCATGCAGGTTGAAAACTACAAGGCGCACTAATGCTCACGGCAAAAGTAGTTCGTCAATCCAGCAGCTGCGAGATATACCTATTTAGTTTCAGAAAGCCATTACAAATTGCATATAATTTGTACAATAATATATTTGTATCGATGCTGCAGCAATAAATGTCCACATATACCAATAATCGATTACTTCGTTATATTCCATTTTCCCCTCCCTATGTTCACTATTATTTAAAAGTCAATTTGCTAAGTCACTGAAAATAGTAACAGAGACTAGTAGACTGTTATGGATGTTATTACATATTTATTGTAAGCGTTACAGTGAGTGAGAACTTTGGGTATTCTAGGAAAGAAATTGAATCCAGAAAATATTTGAAATTCGAATGTTCAGTTAAGATATCTTAGCTGCTAATATTATTAAGACAGATACCAAGTTTCCAGATAAATACGAAAAAGTGTAAATTATATTTAACGAAGCGTTTGGCGTAGTCGGTAGGGCGTGCGATTAGAAATGCGAGCGAGCGAGCGAACTTGGGTTCAATCCCGGCCGAAATCTCGAAAAAGATTTTCAGACTAAAATAAAATCCCCACTTAGCATGAGTATGCGGTGAGGTGGTAGGGGGTCTCGTCATCACCGGTGACGTCAGAGGTAGGAACTCGACTAGGAATAAAAGCGGCGCAAGGTGGGGGAACTCCAGAGTTCGAAAATTAAATAAAATAAAAATAAAATAAAAATAAAAATAAATTTTCGAAAATTAAATAAAATCGAAAATTAAATAAAAATAAAAATTAAATAAATTTTGGGCAGAAAGAAAAATAAAATAAAATAAAATCTCAGCTAGGAGGATCGAACCCAGGTTTTCTGGGTACGAAGCAAAATTTTTGCCCCTGAGCCATTTACTGCTCAAAATTCAAGCGAAAATTAAATGGGTTATATATTCAAAGTTAAATTTCGGTTAAAATAGCCGATTTTTGACAAAAATTTGATTTTCTGAACGTTTGGCCACCCAGAGCCTTCCTCCCTGGACCTGGAGCTTGCTCTTGCTTTTATTTCTGCCAAACCCTACCTTTTTCCAACCGCTTGGTCACCTGGAGCTCCTCTTCGTCTTGCTCTTGCTTTTATTTCTAGTCAGCCCTACATACCTAGGTTTAATTTTTCCGAAACCGACGACGCTGTCGTAGGAACATATCTACAGACGTATCGACAGCCAGAGAATTACAGCTGCCGGTACGTTGTCTGTAGATATGGTTACCGACGACGCTGTCGTACGAACATATCTACAGACATTTCGACAGCCACAGAAATTACAGGTGCCTACGTTGTCTGTAGATATGGTCAGTTGCGAAAAAATGGAAATTTTATACAAGAAAAATTTTTCATGATTTCGGCCGGGATCGAACCGGCTCCAAAGCTTTCTCGGATCTCTAGTCGCACGTTCTACCGACTACGCCAAGCGCTTTCTTAAATACTGTGAACAATTTTTCCTATTTATATTGAAACTTGGTATCTGCGTCAATGACATTGGCAGCTAAGATATTCAATTTCTTATAAGGACGTTAATTGACTATAGTTAGTATTATAATAACCAGGTTCATTTGAACGGATGAGTGAAGTTAAACATGTAGTTAATCTTTAATAGAAAATGAAGTTCCCTCAACTGAAAATCTAGTAACCATTACTTGAGAGAATTGAATATTCCAAACACACTATTTTACCTCTTGCTTACTTAAAATACAATAAGTCGAAGGAAGGGGAAAGTGGAAAATAACGAAGCAATAATTATTGGTACATCTAGCCATTTATTTATGCAGAATCGATACAATATTACTAGCTGTCAAAATTGTGTCGAATTTATCATTTTTTCTTAAACATAAATACGTACGTATGTTACATACACCTATATATTCTACTCTATACTGCAGCAGTATCGATATATCATTACTCATTTTCAAAGTTATGTAGTATGTATGTACGTACATACATACAATTCCTAATTGTTTTCTAAGAATAAGTATGTAATGCACTCGTCTGCTGCAATGAGAACAGAACCTAGCTGGACGGAGAAGTTTGGATTCTGATGGGACTTTATTTAACTGTAACAGAAAGTCGAGCGTTATAAGATCATTATTATTCAGTGAATTAGTTCAAAAGAATCTCTTTTTGTCAACGAATAAATTGCCTATTTTACGTCTCATTCTCTGCGTTCAGGACATTTTTATTAGGATACCTGTCAGTCGTATGTCGTTAGCATGACCCCCGTGCGAAGCCTCCAACGCCACGAGGGTGACTGACCCCACGACACGACAGGTGCTCGTGCCGTATATCAGTGCGTTTTTTTGCCCGGCTAGTCTCGTCAACAGGGCGCCGAATGGTATCGCCATCTCGCGGTGGAACTGACAAACTACTTTTCCGTAAACACCGGCACGTCTTATTGCACGCAGCTCGTACGCCACCCAACCGCGCGAACTCTCTGACGCCTCGACGGCCACTGATTCCACAACAGGTGCTCGTATCTTAGGACAGTGCTTTTTTTGTTCGATTAGTCGAACTAGCGGGGTGCCAGATGGTATCGCCATCTCGCGATGGAATTCACGAACTATTTCCGCCGCAAATATTTTGCGCGTTACCGTACACAACCCGCATGCCATTATTGTGATGTCAAACTCGAGATTGCGTATTATAAGACGTAGTACATACGTAGTTTTTCAATTCGACCGCAAAATAGCGATACCATTCGCCACCCCGTCTGTCGATTTTCCACGACGGTGCCCCTGCGCTAGATCATTGCTTCTTCTTGCTTGGCTAGTAGTGCCAACGAAATGCCAAATGGTATCGCCGTGCAAATCGTCATCTCGGTATCAGACAAGATAAGACCCACAGGGCTAGCATGCAGGTTGCACATAATAAGGCGCACAAATAAATGAATTGTTCGAATGTTTTTTTATGCACGTCGCTGGATGATAGTATGATTTCGTGTATTAAACTTTTTCAAATCGGGATATTGACAATTGATCAATACTTCATGAATGAAGTTATTCATCGAATTATTCTAAGTTTAATGAAATATATTTAATCTTTTATTCGAAAAAGTATACCGATATACATGTCAGGTGGTGAGACGTGTTTAAATTTTACAATGAACGTTAGATTTTTGTCGCCGATACACATCCTTCATATAAATATTTTTGAAACCAATTAAACTTTAAACTTTATAATACTTTTATAGCGATCCAATTTGCATATTACAAGGTAATATCAGTAATTATTACACCAAGAATATATTTAGTAGTCGCATTTGTGTGCCATAAGTTTAATATCTTCGTTCTTCGTACTAATGTCGTGCAGAGTATTCTACATAATATTTTTTATTCAATGCTATAGCTAATATTCCACTGTTATCCAACATTTCTTTGCTAATGTATGAATCGCTCAATCAACAATCCGTAGACAGATGCGAAATGTTGAATTTCTGTGCATTTTTTCATATTCCAAGATACTGTTACATGTTTTGGCACGATTTCAACGTACATACTTTGATATTTCCGTGTATACTGAAGCTGCATATAAGCTGCAGAAAATTTTCAACTCCAACTGTCGTATCATTTGTTATTCTTATGAGATATATTATGTGATTAAAAATAATAGTTGCATGGACATACACTAATACAAAATTATAGTAGTAAGAGTATTACCCTATGTGACTTTCGAGAAACACAAGTTGTCAAGTTACAGTTTTGTGTAAGTTAAATAATAAATCAAGCATGCATAACGAAGAAAGCTGTACATGGTCATGGAAATAAACAAAAAGCGAAAAAACTCCGATAAAAAATAATAATGATATAGAAAAAAAGTGATGTTAGAATGACCCAGCGATTTGAAAATGAATTATATAATTTACATTTTTGAATGATCAATTGTTACTGGCAAAAAATTATCGGTTCTATTCACAAATTGGGGTTACCTAAATCATTTATGCTGCTTTTGAGTGCCTTATGAAAACTTGTATTATGCTTTAAAAAGAATATGCAACTTTCTCATGAAATATTGAGTGAAAACAAAGTTCCGTTAAGACATTACTGTAAGCTTCACTCTTGTGTTTATCTAATATGCTTAAAGAATATGCTTATAAGTGTGTAGTACATTACTTCGTTCTAGGAATCATTGATCAAACAATACATTTTCACGAATTAAGTCATTTAGAATCGATATTTTTAAACTCTTAAGAGAATTTGATTGACAAAGAGTAACTAATCGCTGGCAAGAGCAGCTATTGCTCTCATCAGTGCAGCATTCTCCTCCCTAAGACGTTGCCTTTCTAGCGTCATCTCATTCTGCTGATAAGACAGACGAGCTTCAAGGGCAGAGATCTTACGATCCTTCTCTTCCAAGAGAGATAAAAGTCGCCTATTTTCTTTCTGAGCAAGTTCAACCAGCTGAAAGTAATACCAGTTCCTATCAATTTGATACAATACTAGACTATAATCATCTCAATCGGAACCGATACCGAATTCTTACCAGTTTATCTCCTGTTGGAGTAGCTGGCCTTGGTTTGCTTAATGTTGGCGAAGTCTGTGGCTCGTTTTGATTACCATGATCTGATTGATTTACACTGTCCGATTGGTTTAGAGAATCAAATTCTTCGTCGTCAGCTTCGAGATCAGAGTGACTGAATGAAAAAAGATATGCAAACCTAAACTTATAATTCCATACCTAGAAATATTATTCCTGAAATCATTTACCTTTTATTTCGTCTCTGAGTATACGTTTTGACCGTCTTCTCCTGAAAAACAATGAAAGGTCAAGTTTTCTCAGAATCGTAAAAAAATATATACAATTTTGACGCATAGTTGATATTTTTCTACAACTGTTTCAAAATTACCTCTACAAGTTCTTGATCAAGAAATTCGTTATGATGAGTGTTGTGCTTGGTTTCAGGGCAGGCACCAACCTCCTCTTCATCTTCTCCAGTACTTCCTCCTGTACTCTGCAAATAAAAGAGTTTGATTTTTATAGATCATCCCCGAATGAAACCTCTGATAAGATATTACAGAACAAGATAAAGGTGCTGATTTCTATCACACTTTATCACGTTTTTGATTTGAGTTTTATAATTATTTTTAACATCTTATCGTTCCTAACCAGGGCTGCACTGTCAAGGAAGATTCACCATAAAACTAAAGTCCGATTGTTAGGGTCACATGAAGTCAGATACAAAATACATTTTGTCTAATCAATCAGCTGTTTTATACGAATAAAATTGAGGCATTACCAGACATTTCACATCATTATTATTTACAATGACTCACCTCTGTTGATGGCAAGTGTACGACACCAGTGCTACGTCGTTTTTCTCTGAGCTTTCTTCTGTCGCGTTGTTGCTTCCCTTTGTTTATGTGTGTTGGCCTGGATGAGAAATCAAATGTGAAAATATCAATGAAATAATTAAGATATGTGCTCATTATCCCATACTGTGATTTTCCAAACGTACCGACTGGTTAGCCGCTTATCCTGTTTCCTCATCATAGGTTTATTTTGTTGATTATCATGCTCGGGTAGAATAACACAATTTGACCCTAGCTCACACACAGATTCCTCCACATCACCTGCCGCCTCTGTAATTGATAATTTTGTGATCATAATGTTAGTAATGTGATTCTTAGAAAATAATACAATGCAATAGCAACAAGCAAAGTTTATTAAATTAATAACACTGAAATAACAAAACAGCAGTATTTATTCTTTCCAAATTCCCTCAGATTACAGTTTAACAATAAGCTCCGACAATAATTTGCATTACTCAAAGTTAAGGGTAGTTTTCATTCTCATTTTTTTTTTTAAGTTTCATAAAATGGAAATTTAACAAATGGCCTTGTTGAAGAATTAGTTTTGTAATTTTTTGATTGTTAAATGATACAGATAAACATTTATATACTGACTTTGGTAATTGCTCAAGGTAGCATCTCCGGTCCTAGGTGGAGCAACGCGAGCTCTGGCTGTTCTGATTCGGGATCGACGAGACGTGAGTTCGAAGTCGTTCTCAAAGTCTTCCTGGCTAACGGAACTCGATGCCATGCCAGCAATGTCACTGAATATACAGAATGATTGTTTTTTTTTTTTTTTTTAAGGTTTAAAGTTATGGCGGTTGTGTGTTTTGGTACCAGGGATATGAAATCAAAAGTTCTTACAAAAAATGCCTGGACATCTCTGATATACCTAGAAGATAATGAATATACCAATAGTGCTGTACTTTATTTTATGATAAAGAAAAGTGAAGTAAAAATGTCGATAAATTTAAATCTATAAGCTATTTATGTAAACGATCGCAGAACGAACACACCCCGTTTTTCGGCCGGTATACTCTAACAAGTTGGCATAACCGCATACCAATTCAAATCACCAAATGCCAAATAATGGCTTTACCTCAGAACAAATAACTTTCGAGTGTGCAATACTTATGAGTCATGTGAGTCACAATTAAGTTATTCGAATGACAGCTGTCAACCATTCGCTCACTAATCTTAGCCATAGAGTAAAGTCGAGTATAGACAGCGAAGACCCCTGTGGAAAAGCGTATTGATTTTATAAAGTTCACACCAAAGATCGCGAGAGCAGCACAGTCGCCTTGCTTTGTCCATTTCGTAGGTAGGGCCGCACTATTTTCAAAATTCATAACGTAGGGTAAAAATATTTAAAGTATACAAATATATGAAAACTATCTGAATGAGAAGCGAAACTTTCGGAGAACAATTTCAGTGGCTATACATTTTTATGTTGCTTGAATAAACTTGAGGAAAGATGGACAGGATTAAAAAAACATCGCCCCCGGGTGGGCTCGAACCACCAACCTTTCGGTTAACAGCCGAACGCGCTAGCCAATTGCGCCACGGAGGCGGATAGGAGTAACGGATAAAGTAAATGTTCTAAATTTATTTGCAATCTTTCTTACGCTCAATTCTTTGGCGTGAAGAATTCAAGGAGAGCCGGAATAATACTTTGATCAAAGTCCTCAAATTGATCACGTTGACTTCGATTCATTGATAATCAATTTCGAATTGGAGTAATATAATATTCAAATCAAACCATAACATCAGCCCCGCGTAGCGATGATATTTTTTCAATACACACGTTACATATCTGTTTCTCCCACCGCTGCTTCTATATTGAAAACGTTTCGAGAGACAGAGAAGTGGGAGAGAGGTGGCGTTGTTGACCTGTTTAGTGCCTAACATTCGTAAAGAAGTATAGTAATAATTTATCTCCTACTCGATTTTTCAGTTTTACCTCTAGGATACTGGGCCGGGTCATCCTCCGATCATAATGTCCGAAGAAAAGACAGAATTTGTAAGTACGCAGTGATTTCTACTTGGACCGGCTCGAGGTTGACCTTTACGCAATTTGACCTAACCTGAAAATATTCCACCGAGAAATTCCTCTCTTTGTTTATTCCCTACTCAGAAGATATTATTATCTAAATTTTGTTTTATTCATAAACTTGTTTTCGAAATAAATTGTCAAAACTTATTAAAATTGTTTTCTTTTCCACTTCTGCACGATATCTCTACATCGCGAAATAAAAATGAAGAAATATGTATAGTATACCCATACGCGACACAATTGTCATGACAAACACTTGCAGGATTGGGGAAATGAAAAACTGCAGAGAGCTCAAAAATCTGTCGAAGAATCGCCGTACGATCTAGAAGCATGGAGTATACTGATCAGAGAAGCTCAAAATAGACCGATAACCGAAGTGAGACCAGTATTTGAAAAACTTGTCAATGTATTCCCTTCAGCTGGCCGTTACTGGAAAATATATATCGAGCAAGAGGTAATATCAGCCTGTAAAACCCAGGAGGGATGAAATGAAACTTGTAAAATTAGATTCTGACTGAGCTTAGCAACTTGTTATATCATTTCATTCTTTACCATTGGTATTCAAAACTGTTAGCATAAGCAAAATTATTTAAAATTTGTTTTGTGAGGTGTTGATGAAGAGAGCTTTGGAGCGACGTTAGAATTATAATAATTATGCCTCATCAAAGCATTATATGTATTTGGTTTCAGATGAAAATGCGCAACTTTGAGAAGGTGGAAAAGGTATGTTTAAAATATTTGTATGGATTACCAACTTGAATCTGAATAATAATTGTTGTGATAGTTTCATGTTGGTCATCACTTGTTATAAATATATGTAATATATGTTGTTCAGTTAAAAGGAGTAAAAGAATTAAACTTTATATGATTTAGGTATTTCTTATAGTCAATCAACAATTTTTACTAATAATACAATACAAGTATTTAATTTTTTCAATCTCATCATTCTCATAAACGTAGAGAGTCAATTCAGGTTCTGTAATATCGTAAATAAAAACCGCCTCCACAGATCACAATTAAGTTTTTCTCGCTTTTACAATATTATTAACAACAATGTGTTTGTGATTGGGAAAATAAAATGTTTCAAAATATTGGCCTGTTTATTTATACAAACCAGTGCATATCGTATTAATTAGGTGGGCTTCTCATAATGTCTGGAGTAAAGTAGATTAGAAAAATAATTATAACTATCAGGATAATATACTTTATCAGCTATATTTTCATCTCCAAAAAACTTATACCAAATTGTAAATTTAATAGTCATCTCAGATTCTACTATAAATCATTAAAAAAATTACTTTTTTGGTTTTCCTCTACAGCTTTGCTCCATGTGATAAGTTTGATATTGGGTACTCAGGTACACTAGATACAGTAGTCTATTACCATTTATTGGCAGTTATTTTCTTCTGGGTATTGATGCACTAACTAACTTCTAGCGTTAAACAAATTTCGCCCATGATTATGCAGGTTATTGGTGTGTCATGTTACCATCCACTCAATATCAGAAGATGGTATAATAATTGCAATTAATTAGAGTCTTTCATGAATAGATTTTTGAAAAAAAATTTCAAAAGCAAATGCCTTGATCAGTCTACATTATCTGCGGGCCCGAATTTTAAATGTTTCTTACTGTCTGCTGAATGCGATGAGTTATTTGATGACTGGTTAGTAATCAATGTATAGAAAAAGAGAAACGGAATAAAATCATTGTTATATTAAATAAATGCATTTAACTGAACAACCTTTAGATATAGGAAAGTAGATGATATGCGGTCAAATAATACATGGTAGTTTAATCCGTCATAACAAGGTACTATCATTTTATGTGATGCTGGGCACTTTACATAATATGTGAGGTGAATAAAAAAGTTTATTTCACCACAAAACAAGCAAAAACTTATTTCATTGATAAATTACTGCTGTGTTTAGACATTTGGGAGGTCATTTTTGTTGGTAAAATCAAAATTTTACATAGAATATTTACAATTATTTCATTATAGGGACAGAAATCGAAAAGACCAAATATATCGACAAAGATGACTTTCTGAATGTAACAGCCTTATATTCCTTCCTGCGACATAGTTCTTGGGTCACGATTAGGTCACAGAATTAAGTTTAATTATCAGCTGTACTATGGGAAAATTAAAGAATAAAAGAGCTTAACAAAGAGCTTTACAAATACAGTAAGATTTTTTCGTAATTTTAGTTTCACGTATTCTCTCAAATGATCTGTCCTTTAAATAAAGTTTAGAATACTAAATCTACAATCTGGTTTCTGCTCTGATCTTGTAGAATTTATAGATCAAATGTTTTGTATCATCTGCAAATCATGTATAGAATTTTCTTCAGCACTTCTAGTTTCTTTCAATTAAATATAATTACTGTGAATGTGATATAATACCATATGAAAAACAGAATCTTCAAATATTTATTTTTTGCTCACATGGAAATGCATTTTATTTCAAGATAGCTGTATCAGATGAATGAATCCTGTGACCTACTTGTTGAATGAAAGCACATTTGTGCATTAGGATCTGCATTGACGAATGATTGATGTAACACCTTCCCTCAGCACATTTACTTGACGCAGTTTTATCAGTATATCAATGCCTCAAGTATTCGTGGAGAATGAATAGAGGTAGCGTGAAGTGACCAATAATCATTTTGCAGCGTATATTCTACTAATATAGATATGTTCTATCAGTGGCTACAATCAACAAATGCAACAGCGTTATTCAATCCGCTTAGTCCCTGCGAAGCACCTTATAGACTTCAGAGATTCTATCTTTTCCATTCATCACTTCATCTGCATACTTTTATTTTTTTCACTGAGGAATGCATTGGCAAAATTCTGTATTATAGTTTCTCAGGTCACCATAAAAATAGTATTCCGACTATCAACAGCTATTATTTATGTATTTTTTTCTCACATTTCACAATATTGCATAGCGTGTGAGAGGATGTATTCCTTCTTGATTTATGATAACGCTATGATATTACTGCATTGAACACAAAATTACGTCACTTCATGCTGCTTCGCCTTGTCTTCATTTTACTTCAATTGTTTTGGGATCATTTATTTCCAGATCCCATATAGTTTAAGGAAAAAATTATTATCACCCCCACGTTTAAATTAAATAAATAAATTTTTTATTTTGTGGGGTTCGTCTTATTCTATCTCACCCATTAAATTTATTTCAATTAATTAAATAGAGTACTTTAACTTGAAAATAATAATTTCCTTGTGCGAAAATATGGAATAAATAATAAACAATTAATGAATTGGTGAATTATTTAATTCACATCTTCTTCAAGCAATACCCGAGATATAGAATGAGCAAAGAATAATGACCGAAATCAAATTGTGTACAGAAAATTTACATCCATTATATCATTGTAACATGTGTTTTTAATATTACAATTAATTGTGTTTAACAGAGCACTTGCCTTTATTGGTAAGTAAGGTAGTGGATTTATGATTCCGTTACAGATTCTGCCGAGACTTCCATGTAACAAATATTAGATGCAGATGTTACATGACATATGATTTTTTTCAACAGCTTTTCCAAAGATGCCTAATGAAAATCTTAAATATCGAGTTGTGGAAACTGTACCTTTCTTACGTCAAAGAAACTAAAGCAAGTCTTGCTTCGTACAAGTAAGGATATTCAGTTTTATGAATAATCATATCTTCTATGTAAATTTTTATGCAATTTCTTACCTTATGGAGTAACGAACGAAATTCCAAACATTACAAACATTTTCAAGGGAGAAAATGGCACAGGCATATGACTTTGCTTTGGATAAAATCGGTATGGATATACACTCGTATAGTATTTGGAATGATTATGTAACATTCTTGAAAAGTGTTGAAGCTGTCGGTTCCTACGCAGAAAATCAAAAGATCAGCGCTGTTCGTAAGGTAATTCTTCATACAGATAACGAACTTTCATGGAAACGATCATTACGAGGCATCTCCAGAAAAAAAGACGAGACATTAATATAAAAAGTTGCTCAATCTCGTGACAAGATAAAGCCAACTTGACAAAAGCACAGATTCTTCCAGTAGTTATTCTGGCTTGGGTATAAATATCCTTGTATTATAGGTCTACCAACGTGGAGTTATAAATCCGATGATTAATATGGAACAGTTATGGAAAGATTATATGGCATTTGAGCAAAATATTAATCCAATAATAGCAGAAAAAATGGCTATCGAAAGATCTAGAGATTATATGAATGCAAGACGTGTGGCTAAGGAATTGGAAGCTGTAACAAGAGGGTTGAATAGAAGTGCTCCCAGTGTTCCACCTACAGGCCACTCTGAAGAAGTGAAACAGGTATAAACGGACACAGTCCAAGTAAATATACAAAAAATGATTATAAAATCTCAAGAATACATTTAGTAATCACTTTCAATGCTTAGGTTGAACTATGGAAGAAGTACATCGCATGGGAGCGCAGCAATCCATTACGAACAGAAGATACTTCGCTAGTTGCTCGTAGAGTGATGTTTGCGATTGAGCAGTGCCTTCTTTGTCTTGGACATCATCCTGCAGTTTGGCATCAAGCCGCACACTTTCTTGAACTAAGTTCTAAAATTTTAACTGAAAAAGGAGATGTGAACGCAGCTAAAAACCTGAGCGACGAGGCTGCTACCATGTTTGAAAGAGCCACAAATACATTGCTCTCCAAAAATATGCTCTTATATTTTGCTCATGCTGATTTTGAAGAAGGAAGAGTCAAGTATGAGAAGGTTCACCAGATTTATCAGAAGTTCCTAGATATTCCAGATATCGATCCCACCCTGGTTAGTTTTCTGTTCGGGTATTTGATTCCATCTTCAATCCATAGTATTTGAAATATAAACGTTATATATGAGATTATATTTATATACTTGCAAGTACGGTATATCTATTTTTCAGCACATAACTGTAAATGTTTAATACTTTCTCACAGGCATATGTGCAGTATATGAAATTTGCTAGACGTGCTGAAGGAATAAAATCAGCTAGAATAGTTTTCAAAAGAGCGAGAGAAGATGCTAGATGTGAGCATCACGTCTATGTTGCCGCTGCATTGATGGAATACTATTGTACTAAAGACAAAAATATAGCTTTCAGAATCTTTGAGTTAGGTTTAAAGAAGTTCAGTGATAATCCTGAATACATATTGTGTTACATTGATTATCTCTCTCATCTAAATGGTAAGAGAATGATTTATCATTTAAGTATCAAATATCAAATGTTATATCCATACTAAAAATTTACAGAGGATAATAACACAAGGGTACTGTTTGAGAGGGTATTATCATCAGGTAGCTTAGAGCCAGAAAAATCTGTGTAAGTAATTGAAAAATTTCAGTGCACTGATATTATTATAATAACCTTATAAATAATCAAATTTTTGTGCAGTGATATTTGGAACCGATTTCTCGAATTCGAATCCAATATCGGGGATCTAGCTAGTATTGTAAAAGTTGAAAAGCGACGGAGTGCGGTATTAGAAAAGGTGAGTAGTATATACGTTTTGCACTTCCCCCTTAAATATGTTACTTAAAAATTCCACAAGCATATTCTGATAAGATTTATTCAAAGATTTATGATAAATGTCTTTCTGACTGGCTATTTTCCTACCAGATAAAGGAATTCGAAGGAAAAGAGACTGCCCAGTTGGTGGACAGGTATAAATTCCTCGATCTCTATCCTTGCACAGCTATGGAATTGAAATCTATCGGTTACATGGAAGTAGCAAATGTAGTTAGGAGTGCTTCTGGTGTAATACCTCGAGTAACTGACCCTGAAGAAGCTATGGCTTCTTTGCCAAGGCCTGATATTTCTCAGATGATACCTTATAAACCAAAAGTTAACGCCTTGCCTGGTGAACATCCTGTATCAGGTAAGTTCAACTATTCTATGATTTGCTCAAACTTGGCAAGAATACGATCTAAAAATGAAATAAATATCTTTTCTAGGAGGAACATTCCCTTTACCACCAGCTGCTGCCCAATTATGTACAATACTTCCTCCACCTGGATGCTTTAGGGGACCATTTGTTGCCGTTGACTTGCTTGTGGATGTTTTCAGTAGAATCCAATTACCAGATCATGGCAAGTACTCAGTTGTCATTATAATTGTACACAGTAATAATTGTGTAAATAATAAATCGATTGGTAAAGATTATATTCAAAATAATAATGTAGAAGTGAACAATACCTTTAATGAAATCTTTTATTTTTCTGATTACAGCTCCACTTCCTGTGGCAGACAATGGATGTGATACCAAGCTTTTTGACCTTGCAAAATCCGTGCATTGGATAGTAGATGAGAGTAATGATGGTACAACCATTGGGTCAAAACGTAGAAGAACTCGTTTAGGTGGTGATGATAGTGAGGATGAAGATTTACCGCCACCTCCAGCGAACGATATTTACCGCCAAAGACAGCAAAAGCGAGTAAAATGAGGAGAGATAATTTTATAAATGTTATTATAAAAACAATTGTAATTTTAGGGTAATATATTGACAACCCTGTTCCATTGGGAGTGGTAGTCGCTGATGATTGATGAAACACAATCTTGAATATCATATTTTCATAATTATTTTTTAAATAGAAACATTGCAGGTGCAAACATTACATTGCCAATAAATGTAACGATCTATTATCGTCATGTTAGACCAATACCAATCAACAATTCTGGGGCAACTATTGAGTCATTCGAATGAATAATCTCATGTTTTACTCAATGGGTAATCAATTCCAGTGGCTGTATGCAAAGTTGATTTAATTTCAAATAAAATAGGATATATGTTATTCATATTAATATCTTACTCTTTGAGTCATATTATTTACCATACATCCTATTTACCATTTATTATGTGTATACAACATCTACACGATCTTAACTGACAATTATTTTTCCTATTGATAGCATTGATTTTATTTTCTGTCATTGAAAATAATCCAAATGAAAAAATTAAGCTTGATTTGAGGTGGTAGAGTACTTGCTCTAAGTTTTTTTGTGTTTCATTACGTAGGTAGGTGTTATTCTGAAATTTCCTAGCAACGAACTGAAAGTAATTCCGATTCATGTCTTGGCTATATTATACCTACTTATGTTCTCAATTTTGCTCCTAAGATTTTTGGGTATAGAGCTTAAAGATTCATTTCAAATTGACTTGAAATTCTTGAACGAGTTCGTTTCACCGGAGATTTTAATTTTTTATTTTCACCAGGGGACACGAATCGCAATTATTATTTCAGAGTTGCATTTCAAACTATATGAAATTTATTTACCTTTGCCGTCTTGTTATCATAATTATATAATTAATTAGTCGTAAATTAAATTAGGGATGGACCCAAAGTCTAATGAGTATTGAATTATATTAAAATCGTATACTACTGTATTTGTAAAATGCATTATATGTATACTCATAGTGTAACAATCACTAGATTTCACGTGTCTTAAATCATACAGACGAAATTGTTGTAAATATTTTGTTATAAACGTAGTTGTGTATTAATAAATTAGGATTATATTCTTTTCTTAGGTTTCATAAAAGTCCTGTCCTAGTTTTACATTTATATTCATCTCTACAATATTCACAATAAATAAAATGATCAAACGATTATGTCGAACGCCGTTTTTCTTTGTTCTCTACCTTTCCTAACAATTATTGTTCATAAATTCGAAATCTAGTACATGAAAGCTGATCTAAGGACGCTGACAAATTTCATAATGAAATACGTATCAACCATTCGCATAAATTTTCGTATTAGAAGTAAAAAAAAAACCAGTCTACTTTTGAAAATTAAATTTAATAACTGCGATCAGTGATCTTCCGAAGAATAATACATTACGAATCCTTCGGCACGCGCGAGAAGCTGACTGTTAGAATTTAATAGTTTGCAAAATTAAAAATTGGTGCACGTGATAATGTAAAAATCACTTAGCTTTTTTTCAGAATATCCAATATACAAACTAACAATAAGTTCATATAATCCTATACATTTTGTGTTTATTATATCCTTGAAAAAGTTCAATTCAAAAATTTCTGCATTCAAAGGTAGCGTGCAGATTCGTGCAAAAAGCGTAGGTATATACTGAAGAGATGGTTCGTTTAGTCGGTACCGTGACTTAAAATGCAAATTGTTTTACATCCTTCTTTATGGTCCGTTGGCCAGACCCTTTGAAACAGTTATTTAATCCTTCCTCGCGTTATGCGTTCCCATTTTTACCAAATATCGCGCCGGCGAGCTTTAGATAAAAGCCGGAATCTAATGTCCCAGCAAATTTAACATTCCCATAAAGAGTTTTAATTTTTCCTGAATCGTTTGTCAACTTTCGGGGGCTGGGTGTTTAGAAAGAGCTGAAGCTGATCTCGAGTTCAGAATAAATGTGTTTTTGGTCAATCGCATGTAGGGTGACCGTTGCCAATAGATACCGTTTCTGGGTTCGAACGGTACCATACAGCCCCGGTAACCAGGAATACGGCAATTCCTAGGCATTAGGTTTTCTCAAAATAATTCACGAACAAACACATTGCAGCCCATCAATATTCTCACCTCCCAAGAATTTTCGCGCAGCTGGCAGCAGCGGGCGCTTGAACGTGTTCAGAATCGAGAGCGAGTAGAAAAAAAGGGTAAAATAAGCCCCAGGAAACATAATCCTACTCATATACGAACGTCCAAACGTATCGATAATTTCTATAGGCAATGCAAATAAAATATTCTGGTTATTATAAGTCTAACGCCGATTGAAGATATCGACTTTAACGCGGGCGTGTTAGTGGAGATCGCCCATGGACGTCTATATTGTATAAAATTGTATCGATATTGTATAAAATTGAAGTACTATCAAGAGTGGGTACCTAGAGACTGAATGAACTTCAGTAATTGCATTTTCATTCTAATTGATAATTACGTAATTCGTCAGTACAATAGATTGTTATCTTTCAAGTTTCTCTTCAACTCTTCATCGGTTTTCTTCACGTATGCAGACAATTCAAAGTTCGTTGTATAGGAAACGGAACCAGCCGATGAGGGCATAATTAAACTTTGATCACTGAAACTTCCTCCAGTTTGAGATTGTCACGATGATTGATGACAATTGGGTAATAGTTATGCAAATATTTGAGATAATTTTATAATAGTTCTTGATGACGAAATCGAGGACGATAGTTAATACTGAACGATATTGAACTGTGATAGCTGCTTCTGTATAGATCTTTGCTTCATGATTTAATATGGGTTAACGTTGTATTCATGATCGAAGGTAACACTTTTACTCAACAAGTTGCATGAAATCTTGGTGCAATTTTTTGTATTCGATAGACTTCTTTATTCTCTTTTTCCGAGGCTTTCACGTTGATCTCTCCTTCCAGTTCCCCTATAATCTTCCTTCCTCCACAAATCGAAAAGAACTTGGATCGCGTATAACTTAGGTCTCCGACTAAGACACCGTTATCTTTATATCTTCCGCTTTCTAGTAATCGCAAAATGAAGTACCTCACTGTGAACTATATCTACTGCTAGGAAACTCCATTACTAGAGTATAAATCCGTGGGTGGTTGGCGCGTGACTACGGCATAGTTGTGCTCCATCCGTCTTGAGAGTCTTGCATTTGCAGCCCTCGGGCTCCACCTCTATATCTCACACCCCTGGCCCAATCTCACTGTGACTAATTATACCACCTCGTCCATCATTGCTCTGAGTTCTTGGTACCTCGTAACGTAAGTAGCGGTAAGTGTCCGGCATAACGAGCATATGGGTGTTAATGTATCAGATGCATGCGCAAAGTTTCTCGCTAACTGGCGAAAATCATGATCCATTACTTCGTCGTTTTTGACCATTTTATCTTTTCTTCATTCTCTGGAACTAACGATTTTCAAATATCTTTGCTTCCTGATTAGCCACTCACTATTGATTGCAGGAAGAGCTTTTTGAACGGCCGATTTTGTTGGTCGAGCTATACTTCTCTTTAGATTTTCAGACCCAGATACTGCACTAGTACCACTACGTAGCTAATGGCATATCCCATGAACTGAAATAGGGGATGATGTTAGTATTTTAGACAGCTGTGGTGAAAATCATAGATTAATAATAACGAAGCCAATTTTTTTTACCGTCACCGGGAGCGTCATGTTGTACGCAAATACCCCACAGATTTGAAATTGTTCTCTTCTATGTAGTTGTTCGATAAAGATTTTCGAAACTTTCATAAAATCTTTGTCATTCGACGTCCGTCTGATTTCTTGTACGATATACTTGATAGATATCCCCTTGAAGAAACAATAATAATCGTGGAATTACTTCCTATATAGATATACGTATACGTATATATGTATAATATAAAAATATGGTGTCTTATGGGTGAAAGATACTGGGAAAGGTTCTTTCATATGTAAAATGCCGTCGTTACGCGTACACCTCGTGGAGAACTTTGTTTACTGTGATTTTCTAGTTATAATGTAACGTAACTTGGAGTTTGGTCTCCCTACGCGTGACAGGTTCGAAAGAGGCAATCGCCTTTACGGCGTCTCATACCGATCTCGTCGGTTTGGAAAACTACAGAGTATCCAATATCGTAGTCACATGGGATGCTCGACATAATCTTGCCTCAGGTATCTTTTTCAAAATTAATTTCAGATACAATTTTCAAACTTGAACCACGGGAAATATAATTGACACACTTTTGCATGGAGGTTTCATCCCAATTGTTGAGTCGTGCGATGAGTGAAGTGCACGATTTTGTATTCTTGGATTCAACCGACAAGTTCTAGGACTAATTTATTAACGAAAAGTTAATTGATTGAATCTATCTCTTCAATTATCGGCGTCAACAATTAGTAAATGGGATAATTACCTCGTTGAAGGCCTTGTCATTGTAGTAACATAGCATGAATAGTCTGACCAGGTTCGACATAAAATGGCCAAGTATCTTCACAAACCCTAATGTAATCTGGGTCGAACTAACGAGAAGATCCTGCGTTAAAATAGCAACCGATGTGAAGATTAAATTAATCATTTCCAGTATTGATACTGTGGTTGCGAGAAATAATTGATATTGATGCAGGGCTGAATAATTTGAATAAATGTTGAATACTTTTAGATTCATTTTTCTCAAATATTCTAATTTCTTAGCTCTCATTGATACGCTCCTCCCTGTTGAACAAAATTGAAACGTGGTAATAACTGTTTTCAAATTTACCAATAACTAGATGACAATGATTGCGGGTATTTCGAAATGCCGCTTACCGTAACAATGTTTTATCTGTCTTTCTATAACGTTGATTTGCTGTAATTGACTCCGAAAGGAATCACCTATGTCTATATCTGTTTCGGATATGTTTGTGCTATCTCTGGAAATTCCTTGGATTTCTTCGGTTACAGCGAGGCTTGAAATCATTTGCTTAATTGCATGCTGATATTTCGACAGCGCCGAGCAGACAATGCAGAACATTATTTCGTCCAAAATTATTTGAAACTTAAAAACAGGGGCTAAGAGTATGTACAGCCCGCAGTCAGTTCCGATGTCGGCGGATAGTGAATTTATTTCGACCGCCAGCGGAAAGAAGAGGGCGGCAATAAAAAAATAGTCTGACGTCGTCGTGGTGTCCAAAATAGAGTTCAGTCTATGTTCCTGATGAAATTGGAAAATGGTGTTCAAAATTTCGATGTGTTCTCTTCTCCACACGAGTTTAGTTATTACTGCCGTGAGAGAAACAATTAATCGGCCGAAAATTATTACGATTGTGAAACTGTACACTGAATATGCTGTAGAGACGCTGCCATTCTTCGACATCTCGGTTTCCCAATCTTCATCTAGTAAAACTACGACGAAGAAAGCGGCTGATAACAGTAGGAATAATGCAACGAAAATATTCACAGCAAGATATAATTTGGAAATGTAAAAAACCCCCTTTTGTTTGAATGGGAATACACCCAAGACCTGGGCTATTATTTTTAAAAGTGCGAACACCTCCATTGCTTGCCAAAAGAAATCGTGAATTAAGTCTTTCGAATATGGTCTATCTTTTGTATTAATAGATTATATCCACTTTTGAAGTTCGTTACTGTACTTATTTCGAGTCGTCCGTCTTCTCAGAAAGTCCCAAGAATACTACTTCAATTTTGGAAGAAAACTAACGTTATTAGATGACTAACGATGGCTAAATTGCCCGGCAACTTTTAGCCTATTTCCTTTTCACACAAAACGTTCACTCAATAACGCCTTACCAGTCTGACAGCAATCGTTACAGTGTCATTGGAGGTATGAAGGATAACAGACAGCATTCTAACTCATCGTCATGTCATTAGGGACAACTCAAAAGGTTCGATAAATTCGGTCGAAGGTTTACGTGGAAATGAAATAACTACGCTAATTCCTCCGCGAATAAGTGAAACTGAAAATGAGAATACTCTGCGTGCCTTCAGAATTGCTAGCCGGAATCCTTGGCTATTACGCTAACTCGAGCTCGCATACTTAAATGAAAAGCTTACCCATGAGTACAAATGGCAGAAGTGAGACCACTATATTTAGCGGACGAAGAAAGCCTCGCAAAATTGACCGTGCTCGATATTTCATTTCCTTTCATTCGACGGGTCAAATCGGTTCCAAATCAGCTGAACGACTCTTTGTCCTCTGCAATCAGAATTCGTAATACATTGCATCGGCAGAAATACGGTTAAGCTGATTAGAGAAAAGCCGTGTGCGAAAGCTGTGGGAGCTTACGGGCGCCACTTATAGTATATAATCATATTTTGAAAAGATTTCCTACTGTACTTTCGCGGATAGAAGTGTCTCAGTATACTTACATGCATATCTCAGCTATGGGATTTTTGTTTTGGCGAGCAATTAACGCTGATGTCCGGTGGCTCAAGACTTCAGTGATTATTCAGTCTTGAATATGAGGGCAAATCGCGTTCAATCATCAGTGCACTGTATTTGCAACTAAAATTCATCTAGCGACCCATATGGAAACTCGAGTGGAAGCGTGGAGTAGTCCGGAAAAATGAAGAGAAAATGAGAGAAAAGTGAGAAAAGGGCAGAATAGGAAAGGCCCTCGTATAGCCGAGAGCGCGTCTTATTTAATTAAGCGGAAATCTCACTTTTCCCCGTTGTTTGCACTCGAGAATACCGTTGAAATAAGTTACGGTCTAGTTCGTCGGTACCCGTTTACCACTGTTTACATAGTTCTTCTGATCTCTAGCGTGGTCAACACGTGGTGAAACTAGCGTCGTCCAAATACTTGAAAGGGTTGAACATTTGTTGCTAATCGGCTCGGTAGCACGTGCGAGGAAACACTGTGTTGTCGTTATCGAGTAATCAAACGAAAAGGTACCGCGATAAAAATCGAATTGTTACCTAATGGCAGATGTCTGCGCACCGTTTTACGTCTCCCAAGTTTCGCTTAGTTTTTGCAGACATTCTGCACGTCCGCTCCTAACGAGGGTTAATGAAGCTATTAAACTGAGACCCGTTGTTGCCCTAGGTCTTCTAGGATCGGATCATCAAAAGAAACTTCCGATTCTATATCTGCACAGATTTAGTCACGTATTCGAAAATTGTTGCTCCGAGACATCGAATAGTCTATATATTATCAGCAGTCCTAGAAGGATGATGTTTGACCGATGAAAGTGCTTTCATACGATGATAAAAAACGCAAATATTTTTTCTTCGCCAATATTTCGTACTTCGCTCATGCGATTCTTTGCCTTTTCGTGATCATCCGTTATCGCATTATAATACGTCATTTGTTTGTGTACTGGGGTATCGTGTTTGCGAATATTTTCTCCAAGCAATATTGTCACGGGGAAGGTTTCATCACGCACTTCTTGTCCGTGAGTATTCCCCCTGACTCGCAATATACGAAGCTCGTTCAATGAATAATAGCATCGTACGTCATGTCGTAAAGCAGTATCTACTATCCACCTTTTTAGCAGATACCTAACAGTCAATTTCCCATTTTGCATAAATTTTATTTCGCGATTATTGATTGCGCGAATATCAGGCCAGTGTGAATTATACAAAAATATCTTTCCGAGCTATATATTGTCACAGAAACCATGGGAATGACGTGATGTATCGAGTAACGCACTGTGCCACATGCGCCTCTGGAAACGTTAATGAATTTCGAGCTCTCGCGTATCGTGGGTTCATGCGAAGCATCGTCAGAAATGGATTATTAATATTTTGTATTAAACCAATATGTATCCATAAATCGCAAGGGGATCAGGCGTGAAAACTTCAACTGGACATAAAGTACGTGACTGTTTGGAGGATATGAGACGAAAATTGCCTGTACGCTACGCGCTGCAGGTAGAGGCGCACTCTGTTCAAGTTTAGAGCTGTACGTATTATGCATAATGCATAATAATTTATGACAAGCACGTGCGAGACTCAGCTATAAATAAATTCTTAATTGCCCGCAATTAAGGTTATTATAGAGCGGGACTGTATGATTTCTCACGGGTATTGTAATCGCGGATAATTCGTTCGATGATCGCGGTTGCATTTGATAGATGGCTTTTAGTTATCTCCGCGCTGGCCGTACTATCTGGTCTAATAGTTATCCGACATTGCTGATTTTTCACATAGACTTCTCTATTCTTTCGTTGGTGTATCGTCATTTTTAGAGTCTTTCTTCTCCCCTACGGATCGGGACTCGGTCGAAGCCATGCTTTTGAACATGTTGACGAATGATTTCAGTAGAAACAAGATAAACGTTGTCTTGCCCAACGAAAATTATGCAACGTACGACGGGATATTGGGTATTCTAATGAAAGGTCTAATCGGGCAGCCAATCTTGACAGTAAGCGAGTTGGACTTCCCTGATGTGGACCCAATTGTCAGAATGTAAAGTTCCCGTACTGTCAATACTGTAGTACACAGGTTCCTGATATTTCTGATAAATAACTCAAACGTATTGTTTCTGGATTCTGAAAAACTACGTCGATATTCTTCCAGGAACACTGGACTCATAGACCGTTCAATGTTGAAGTGACCATGTACAACAGTGAGACGATGTCTACCCATATAATCGTGATCCAAGTAATTTTCTCTACGAAAAGGTCAACGTGTCGAATCTATTTTACGACAAACTTCGAGACATGATGGGCTGCCTGGTCCGAATCGAGTATATTCCATTCCTAGGAAACGTAGGAACCTAGATTTCCGTAAAGAAAAAAATTCCACTTTCTCGGTATACGCTGGGGTCACACTCAAGATGACAAGCCTAGAGTTTCAGTAGAAATTTGAGCAGCTTCACCCGTTTCAAAATCAATTATTACTCGTTGCTAATTGTTAACGTCGGCTACAGTGGTCAAATGCCATTGACCTCACATTGAACCCTATAGTTTCAGATTGAATCAGGAGAATACCGATAATTCGCAGGTAGTATTACCGGCATCGATCACAGTAAAGCGCCAGGAGATAGACGACCCAACTCACTGAGGCATGTCATCGAAAACATCCTGTATATATTTTTGATGTATTTTAGAAATTTCGATAAAAATAAATGCGGCAACGTATAGAGATGGAGAAAAATACCATTTTGGCTTATATAGATTTATTGACGAAAGCCAGTATATAATTTACCTCGACAATCCTTGTTTCTACGATAAACGATAATGTTTTTCGACAGATCGGAAAGACTTACAAAAAAGCCGATATTTTTCTTACCTCCGCTTTGCGTTAGCTGATTCCTAAGTGCCAGGACGTGACCTGAAACCACGTCAAGGGAGACTGCATAATGTAGGCAAAGTCGGATCAGTCTGCGAGAGTGGAGGTCCGTGTCGAAAGCCTATAGATATGAAAAATAAGATTTTAGTTATCTCGATGGATAGTTAAATGATGATCAAACACATAAGAAATACGTATTGCAAATTTCGTAACTTAACTCTCGATTATAGAAATTTTGTCAACATTAACATTGAATTTTAACTTTTTCAAAAGTTGCTCCAAAGTCACTTCAATTTAATTTGTGAATGTCAATTAAAAACTTGTCTAACAATAGTTGAAACTGTCAACTTTTGATGTACAACTATACGATTACTTCCAGGGTAAAAAAAGATCTGTTCTGCTTTCAAGGCTTTTATACGTAAGTTCTCAAGGTTGATAAAGTTGTGAATCTTGTCTCCATAAAAATAAGGTCTATTCAGTTTGAAGTTACTTACTGACAACAACGATTAAGTTAAAAGTATAGAATTAAATTACTTCGAGAGTGAAGAAATAAAAAACATGGCGGAAGAGACAGTTCCACGGTACATTTTTTTTTTTTACCAAGTTAGGAGAGAATTAAAATTTCTAAGTAACTTGTCACTTCAATCAGTAGAAGTAGCTGTGACTTAATTCACTGATAGATTTTTCAAAAAAATGATTTACCCAATCCCGCATGCATAATTATGGGGGATTGGATATGGACTCAAATCATTTTTAACCGTAATATGAAAATTATAAGTTTACAACGAAGAATTTGTATATTTACTAGCAATTTTACCCTTCGCTTAGAGGTGCAACGAAGATCAGGTCAGTTACGCGGAAGTATTTATTGATAGACAATCGAAGCTATCGATGATTTTAACCTTTCGATTCACATTGACTATATACACCCAGTTCAAAACTATTCCCACTATTCTTTGGCACTTTACGAGTAATAAGGAATCCTTTTAACCAGCAGCGGTTCGTTCTCACACTGCTTAATAATTACGGAGCCTTTATAGCGTATACGGTGCATGCAGTGGCAATAGAAGTCTGGGCAGCAAACTCCTGCATTGATAATTAAGCCAGCGAAAAAGAAATTCGTTGATTACAAGTGCAACTCGTTGGTACCATTTCCTACTTCAAACTATAACATTGCAATTTTCGCTTTCTACGTTGGAAATTCATATTCTAATATTATTTCCATTACGAAAATTAGATTGAAAGGGTTAGTGCCTTTGGCATTTAAGTTTTTAGCATAGGTAGATCATTCATTATTCGTAAAAACAACTTACTCAATTAATAAAGATATTCACTGATATCTCGTCGACAGAATTTTTCACGGAAGAATAAATGGTCTTAGTTTGTTACACTGATGTTGTATTATACTATAAAGACGGCTGCTTCACATCATGGCCAATTTTTCCGTGCAGTTTGCCAATGATTTACAAAATGTATCGAATAAAGTATAGCTAAGGTTGTCTCCAGGATAAATAATTTGGGATGTTTTGACATGGTTGCTGGGAAATTTCCTCTACAGGAAAATTATCGCTTGGAAAAATTGATGAGCCGTTTCCACGTGTAGTCACGGGTGGGCGAGACGTTTTTATATTTCTTGATGAACACGATAGCGGCGGAACTTACCAAGAGGCTTAGTTAGGTGGAAAATCACCGGGATACGAAGATAGGTATAGATCGATAAACACCGAAGCAGACTCTATCGGGAACAAAGTTAGTTGGATAGCAGGAAATGACTAGCATCTAATCAGAGAAGATGCGAAGAAAAAAAGATACACGTATACTCATAGTCCTGCTGCATGCGTTCAATTCCAAAAGTCAGATCCCACGCCTGTCTCGAAACTTGGCAAATTGGACGAAGTGGACAAACGAAACAGAGATTTGTCGGAAGGGGTCGATGGCTGCTAATGAGCGATGCCCATATTCAAACAAAAGATCAAACCGGATGAATTCAACGGCCTTTACAGAGTCGGAATTTGATTCAATTTGACTTGAAGGAAAGAACATCGTGATTTTGCATGAGAAACAGTTTATAGCGAGGCTGGTATCGCATTGCGACCACCTATACTTCGGTATTTTTACAGGAAATTCTTGTTTCTGGAAAATCCTGAATATTTTTTGGGCTGGTAGATACTGAATATATGCTGGTAGAAACATTATCATATAATAGGTAGCGGAACGTCGAACACGGAGACCATTAATTTTCCAATGAGTAAATATAGGAGACGCTTGTAACTACGCACGCAAGACATGCAACTTGAAGAGGTCTTTGAAACTTTGCTCCTATCTTGGAAGAAGACAAATGAGGAGGGTTTGTGAGACTCTACAGGGTTGAAGGGAGTCGGATCTCTTCCTCTGTCTTTATTTTGCCTCTCGCATGGTCCTCCTATTACTTCTTCTTCGTGGAATGTAAATGAGTAACTCATCATCTCCGCAGAGGTGATATGTTCACATTCATCTCTTAGTCCGTAAAATACATATATACCAATGAACACAGTAATTCTATATGAATTAATTTTCTTTGGATTATTAGATGCACAACCCGCAAAAGTTTGTCTGCTCTAACCGCGAATGAAGTAATGTTTCGTTATTCTTGCATGCCGAAAGTTGTCTATTAAATTAGGTACTTACATGAACCAGTGGAAACTCGAGTACTTTGAAAATGGGCATCTATGCTCGTTGTATACCTGAAACGAGGCGTGCAGAATGGAACGGTGTAACTACATGTATCTATTGGAATTGAAAATTCAATTTCGTCGCGTAAATTGAGTTTTTATTGGTAGCAACCGGAGAAGAAATTTTGTAGAAATCAGAGTAAATTAACAAGGCGTTTCAATATCTTGCTAATTTGATACGGAATTGTTATTACATGGATGCTGTTTGATTTATTATCGACATCATACCAATCCCAATACTGTTCTCCGTTGCACAGAAGTTAATCTATCTGAGAACTTATTGAATATTCATACGTGATCGGTAACGACCGATCAGATACGTTAGATAAAATTCGCATAGTTGAATTTCCCCATCATTATTGCTAGCCAAAAGTATGGCTGCTTGTTATTTTCGAATAATTGACGTGGAAACAGAAATTTGTATCAATTATCGTCTACCATTGGGCAACTCTGCACAAATCGGATACTCGATGTCCTTTTAGAATGGATTTACTCTAAACAGATCGAGCGCGAGCGTTAATGCAGGCATAGTATGTACTAAAATTTTGAAAAGCCAAACAGCATAATCCCGAATTTCGATCCGTAGAAAAAGCTGACTTTACCCAGATAGGCAGATACCACTGACACAATGCCGTCACGTTCAGCCTCTATACTTCGTGGGCTCGAGGAGGAGTTTCACCGTGGTTTTTCGTATAATATATAGAATTAAGAGGAGAGCGTGGCATATAATCCTAACAAGAAGCCTATTATTGGCGAACCGCGTTCTCAATAGCATTTGTTGTCTGGCGATGACGTCGTTATCTTGACAATACGTAACCGAACCACTCGTGGTGGTTGGCAAAAACACGACGAATATAGACGGTACCTTCCTATCCTTGCTGACCGATCCTTCCGACCCATAAGAGGGAGCTGGTCTCTGGTTAGCCTCTGACCAGCTACAGAATTGATCTCTCCGTAATATTCCCAGCGCATTTCTAAGGGTCGTGGGATGGTGCAAAAACGAATCCGGTATCTATCTGATATTTTGCTCTGCGCAAGGTTACCAATGTAAGAAAATTCGGTAAGAAATGGGTCGGTAATAGCGTGCGACGACGTATATCACATATGATTTCTCGTCTCTAATACTCAGAGATTTTACTGTATCATCGAAATCACCGGGATATATCAGGGTACGGTGCGCGTTACACCCCACCAATTTATTATACACGGATCCGACCATATTTCAAAGTTTGAACTTCGGTGCAATGAGTGTTGACTTATGAGCACGTTCATCAGATTAGCAAAAGACGACATTCTGACATTTATGGAGTTAACATTCGTTCGTTCGGTATGAAACATTCACTCGATATCTTCTCTAGGTAATCGACAACTTGATTAAAACGAATGAGCTGCACGCGATCGAGATAATTGTTGCTATTTGAACGTTATACGTGCTTTCGGACTCCATCCTCATCGGTTCGATGTTGCCTTTGCAGTGTGTATGTGTAAATGTATATATTAGTCTAAACTCGAGGGAATAAATGTAGCCGCGGAACGATTCACGAACAATGCGGGATGGTTTTTCGCCACGCAGGATGGTACGTTTCGTGTTCCGTTCGAATTAGCTGTTTCTGTTTCGCACACGCAACAAACCGTACAATGTGTCGTCGAACAATAGTGTTAATTATACCGACGTTATCTAATTGTAATTATGCTGATGCTAGCGTTAACATTAATTATCCGCCCTAATTGTGTGTATTGCGTTAAATTACCACCCGTGCTTGACCGTGGACGCCCGGCGGGCATGTCCATTTGTAGCGGGCGGAATATTTATGCGCATCCTGCGCAACCTTTGACACAGATTATCTATGCAGACATTTCTAAATGAAAACCTATCGTTATTCGCTGACATCGAGGAAGTAAAGAAGTCGGGTATTGTCTCGGCACCCCTAACGATAGAAAAAGGTCCTCGCAACCGTGTCCTGCGGAGGTTGTCGTCGACGAAGACGACGTAGGCGTGTCCAGGGACCGCGGGTCGGTTCACCATCTGGCATCTGCCTCCGTACGGTAGTGTGGATGCCTGCATTTCGATGCGTGAATAAATTTCGTTTACTTTTAGGTTCGCGCCAGGTTTACCCCATCGAAACTCGCAACCCTCGCCCCCTTTACTCGCGTTTTATGGCACTGAAAATGCGTAATAAATGGAAAGAGGCCAAACGACGCTTCACCCCTTTGTCTTTGTGTACGCGTTAAACGGGAAATTCTTGAGCGGCGCAAAAAAAATAAAAGAAAAAAAAAAAGACATAGAGAGACAGAGAAGAAAAAGAGAGAACAAAAAAAAGACCGGTAAACGTGGGATGCTCTTCTTAGAAACTATTTTGATTCGAAATAGCAAGGGTGTAATTGGTGACAAGGAGATATTATGGTTTCTGTGAGACGGAACAAGGAATTGTACTTTTTAGAAACAAAACCGAGTAGTTTGTAAAAGTGTAATATAGCTAGCGTTAAATTAATAGTCGTGCTAAGTACACGGTTTAATTACAAGCTGCATTTTATTCTTCAGACAGTATACCTACACCCCTTAATCCTCGAACACCGTGGTTCTTAACTCCTACGTTTTCCCGCGATTGCGATGGTCGGCTTGCTTTGGTGAAGCATTGCACCCATTTTATATGTTGACCGGAATGGATAGAATGCTGCTATACCGCGGTGAGGTCATAAATTATATTATCTCGTTTGCGCCAAAGTGCAGGATAAAATAAAAATTCTAGGAAACCTCATCCGCTGACGTTTATCGCGTCTCGAGAAAACCTCCTCTCTTTTTTCATAAACTCAATATCCGTTAGATGTTTGTTGCTTCAAAGAAATGGTTACTGAAACATGAGTTCAGTTATAATATGAAAAATAAAGATTCTTGCTTACCAATATATTCTCAAACTTTCATTCATTTTACTGTATTTTCACCCTCTCGATTTCCACTGCAGCCCGTCTCTTGTTTTTTGGCGGAAGTTAATAAGAAGAAGAAATTAAGGTGGATGCTGCTCCATCCAGACGGCAACGACGAGCGTATGATCTCTGGAGAGAATTGAATTCGTTTCTTGCGTCCTTCTCGACCACTTGAGACGTTTTACAACTTAGCACTTGTTAATTGTATTATTTTTTCCTCAGGGTACTTACCCATTGTCCATCATCTGCCCATACGTCGATCCGGTGTGACATGTGGGTTCCGCAAACGGTGTTGACAACCCGATCAATCGGCTCTTCTTAGGGGATGAGCGTAGGTTACGAAGGTCGATAACAGATGCGCTAGGCGCCTTAGGGATGCCAACATATCGTTGTCACGCACAAAACTCCCAATAAAGGAGAAAGGATGACATTTGTTCACGTTTTTTGACTTCAGTATACGAGTAATGGTTTCGATTTTTTCTTCCCGATGGAGAGGCACCTGAATCGAATCGAACAACTGGCATTTACGTATGTAAGCGAAACCGTGTGGAGTCTATTGAAAATTTCGACTATGTGGACAAAAGCAAATCGAAATTATGAATAATCGCTGCTGCAGCTTTGAAATGAAATCGAAATCGGACCTCCGTTGTGTTATATTGTTTACAGAAACGGGTCACCCAAATACACGGTGAAGGACTGAAATAATTCTCGAAGAAATTTCAATCAATGTTTCATTTCGCGGGACCGATTCCAGTCACGCGTTCGTCCTAAAATGCTAAATTGCCGTTCGAATGGACCACGGAACGCAATCATTAAACTTGATTGGAATTGAGCATTTTCGAAGACATCGAATAAGGCGTTTAAATTCAAATTTGAATCTCGAAGTGGATCCGAGTGCACGCTTATACCGAGCTTCCGTCCGATAGGAAAATCCTCACGAGACGCCGCGCCGTGCCGTTACTGTGATTCAATCCGCGTTCTGCGGATACATACAAAAGTGATTATGGTGCCTAGTGGTACAGACATCAATTTCTCCCGAAGCCTGACTTTTTATTTACGTATCATAAAAGTATATAGAACGAAAAAAGAAAAGGCATAGCATAACGTAAAATGAAATGCTTGCGCGGAAACAAATGTAATGGAGATGAGCGCTTTCACCGGAATAGCGAACACTTCTGGATTTGATAGACTCGGTTTAACAACATCTGTCTAAATTTCGTAAACTTTGATCGTAAGGTATGGTTCTGGTGAAGATCTTGAAGATGATGGATGTCGGGACTTTGGAAAATCGTGAATGTTGAAGACTGGAATGAAATATCAGGCAGAAAGTCATTTTTGTACAATTACGAAGGGTTAGATATTCGACGTAATTGTTTTACCAAATTTCACTGAAATTCCGTCTTCGAAATCCGCGTGGATTAGGCTTAGGGATTACGTTTAGTTTTAGTTATGATGCTCATTTGAAGAGCGCTCCCTTCGTAATTGCAATTCTGAAGCCTCCGAAGAACGGATGTAAAAAGCTTAGAAACTGGAAGCACGTAAAAACCTCGTTATAATGGGAGAAAAGTGTTAAGGTACTTCTGCACGCGAGTTTTTTATTTTATTTTTTTTTCTCTCTAGCCTCGGATATAATAGCGAGTTATTGCAACCGCTCTTATCCCGTCGGAGCTGTAGCTTTTTTCACTCTTATTTTTTACTCATCACTTTTTCAGACCAAGAGATCGTTGCTGTACGATAAAAATGAAACGAAGCTTGCAGCGATCTTTCACAGATTTAAAAATCACGCAAGATACATACTACGACGTGACGCAGGTACAATCGATAAGATCATTTGTCATTTTTTAAAACGTTTTAAAAATAAAAAATAATATTTCGGAATACACACTCGTTACAGCTGCTGAAATTGATAATACTCGGAGCGGTGCAATGATAAATAGTTGCTCCCGTTCCGAGAGAGATGCCGTCCCTTGCCTCACCGAAACTATTAATCAACTCTGCCTGGCGTTTTGTTTGTTTTCCCATGAAGAAGATCCCCCAACCGCCACTTCCATCTCCGTCGACCTCAACCTACGTCCCATTCCCTACCCGGGGGTGCAGGAATTAAAGCTACCGTCCTGCCCTGCCAAGTATAAGATTGTTTAATTAGTTCTGACAGGCCGGTTATATTTTTGGCACCCTTCCTTCATCTAGGAATAACTATCAGACTATCAAATATATCTGAAGATTTATCGTTAATCTCGAGATTAACGGCGTCCAATTCTCCATTTCCGCCTTCTCGAAATCGGTAAGCCGGCCTTGGGTCAATATTAGACGTGGTTTCGCGAACCCAGGACGACGCTTGCGAATTGGATTCTTCCTCGAGGTCCATGAATATGAATAAACATTATTTTTTTGACTCCCATGTGGTGGTCCGTTTCATGCTATCTACCCTACGGCGTTATTCGCGAGTCATACCCTTATTTGCAATTTCTGCTGATTTTCGATTACTCCAATCTGCTGGTGGGGAAGTTTGTTCGTAGTACGTAGTTCGCCTTGTAAGGACAAAATCTTGAGTTGGGTATAATTCCAGGAAGGGTGGTGGTGGTTGGCTTTGATATTGGCGATTGTGGGCTCACCTTTGCCACCGCGTAATGCTGGGTCGTGTCGGTTCAATTAATTGCGTTTCGTGCGTGTTTGCTCAACGTTAAGGTACGCAGACGGTGCGCGGGCGTAGAGTATGAATTCCGTGAAACAGTTGGAAGGCAAAGGACTCTCGTCTGCGTAGTGCTATACCAAAATGTTTTAATTACTCCGAAGGTACAAAAGCGACGTATATTCAGGTAACGAAAATAAAAGAGAGTAGAGTGAGAAGCTGAACAGTGAAATGGGACAAAGGATGGTCCCGTCGGCCGAGGTAAAAAATTAAATTTCAGATTGCAAAAGGAAAAAGGAGTAAAACAATGAAATATATTTCTTTATTTTAGTTCAGGTCTTTCTTTCCATCTCCCTGATCCCTGTTAACATCCAAAGTTCATCAGGAACATTACCTTTTATGTTAAAACCAAAAAGGTACACAACATGACGTTACTTGAATAAAATATCCCTGAAATTTTTTTTACGGTTTGTGAATATTTAAAATCCGTGAGTGAAGATTATAAATATAATTACCTCCGGTCGTCGGTGACTATCTTAAATTTTTATCTGCCACTCTATCAGAGTTCAAACGAGGTAATAAAACTGCACTGCTTTTCATCTACCCTTCTATGAGGAACCCAGAATGAAGAAATCGTCGCGAGGGTAAGACGGGAAAGACGAGTACTTCACTTTTATACGAACTGTAATTCAACCTACAGTCGTAGAACAGGAAGGGGTAGCGAGTCTTGGCTGAAGGGTAAGGAGCTGATGAAATCAGATTTAAATTAGAACCGTGAGTTAGTATAGTGGGTGAAGCGAATGTCTAACTAAGTACGTAAGTCAGGCCTACATTACGCGACGCAGTGGGTGCGTTTCTTTGGTGAGAAATGTCCCACGTACGTTTACGAGTTCTTAGTTTCGCCCAGTTTTATTTTCCTCGCCTCATCTCTAGTTGTTCTTCCACTTACGCCTTCCTCTCAGTCCCCTCGGTTCTTCAGCGAGGCACACACTTCGCTAATTCAACCCTTATTTCCCGGACCATAAACACGCGGAAGAAATCTTCCGGCTCGTAAACCGGAAACTCGGCTAGCCCACTAAACTGGAAGAATGCAAGGAACGCAGTCTAGTGGTATATGGGGGGGCCCATGCGGGAGAACCCCCGATTCTTCGTGTGTAGGTATACGCCTTAACTTCGAGTGTTAAAGCGACCGCATTTTGTTCACAATCAATCGATACGCAGGTATCTGAGCAATCTAGTAATTTCACGGACGGTAGAGTTTGTCCCGCTCCTTCGCCCCTTGAGAGAAACTATTAAAGCTGACTTTTGTTTTTTTCATGGCATCTTATATTTAAGCTCTCCCGAATTTTTTATCTCACAAATTGGCTCGGGGCAAGACTTGACTGACAATAAAGAGGGGATGAGGGATCTTGGAAGTTTAAAACTGGGGTGTTTAAACAAAATATCCATTATCCATATTACGAGTGGTTTATACATTGTTTGCGCTCACCGTAGCTGCGTTTGCTATGTGATTATCATTAAAAATTGCTTCTGGCTTGAATATTGAATGAAATCCTTGTCATTTGTCCAAATACGAGACCGATAACTCCCAGCTCCAATGATGAACGCCTAATTTTAATCCATATAACAAGTTCTGAAATTTTCTGGACAGCCACCGTGACGAAGCACGATGTTTATTCATGGTTATACGACGCACTTAGTTGTGCCCCCTCGGCTGATGAATATTCAATGTAATTTTCTATTCTTTGAAGCCTTGTTTGGTGGAATTTAAAATTATTCGAGATTCTAATTTCCAGGATGTGTTCAGCGTATACGAGTCTAAATACATTTCTATCAAATGGCAACCTGCCTTCACGCGATAAACGTCTGAGATGAATTTTCTTCATTCATTCATTTCACTTATCACGTGCCTCTCCCAGATCCTCGCAGTTCTCGCGAGACGTGACATATTTTCACGCCTATCGTTCGCGGTTAAGGTTTACGAGGGTTATAAGGGTCGCAACGCTCAAATTGTTCACCCCGGTAAGAGCCACGCGAGTGCCCTTCGATTAGGCTTCTCAAGAGTCCGGTTCTCAAGACAAGAGGATCCGAAGGGGTTGCAGTGGTTGCAGGGCAGACTGAGATTTACCTTAACAACCCGTTGCTGCACTACACCGAGAAAAAAAGCAGCAGTTTGTACCTCGGTTATACCGAATTCCACTTTCTTAGTGACAAGAACAATCCACCGGAGATTACACCGATATTACCAGACCTGACATACATATCAGCCACCATAAAGTGGAATGCAATATAGTATAATAACTATGGCAGGTACTAGGAATAAGTAAGTGGCTTGCTCCTCTATCACCGTAGATAGGAGTGTTGGGCATGTCGTACCGAGCGGCAGGAGAGGAGGTGGTCGTAGCTGTGTAATTAATACAAGAGAGTCTGCGTATAGAATGTTTAACGGATATTATAGCCAGGGGATTTTCTGTTTCTGAAAATCGCAGGGACCGGAACGAATCCGTGGGAGAATCGTTGGGAGCTTTAGACGGCGGAAGTTCGAGTTATTGTTAAATCCGGAGATGGATTGTTATCAATTTAAAAGAATCTTTGCAGGAACACTTGGGCTGTATTCGAAAAGTTGAAATTTCCACTCTACCAGACTTATCTTTCAAGACAATAACGGCGAGAATAAACGCCCTAATTTTGGCCATGCCATAAAGTCTCGTTCTCTTTCTCGGTTTCAAGTAACCTGCTGTGACTTTGGTTGTATCTCGGTCTACGCCGAAGCACGACGTCGATAAAAATATATCTATAAGTGAAATAAAAATTTCCGCGACATTTAGAATAGATTCAACTTCTATTCCTGAATTGGAGTTGAATAAAAAAAAATGGAACAAAAAATGCGAGAGAGGATTCGTTGTTTAAAGTATTGAGTTTAAGGCGTGTCTACTTGGGTGTCTGGATAAGGTAAAAAGAGGTAACGGTTCAGATATGAGGGTGAAGGGTGAAGAGGAAGGATTCTTGGATTGAAGGTGATTTGCCAGCCGGTTGATCGCAGGATTTGCAACCGGAATGAAAATATTGGCAAGCCGGGGGTGCAGTCAGCCGCCTATTCAGAGTCGCTAGACGAAAGCTTTCCAATCGATTCGGGTTTATTCACTTTTCATTGTGAAAAAATGCAGTCGTATCTCTCAGGGTTCAACTGCAGATTTGAGAACGTTATATTCCTCACGGCGTAATTCCTAAATGAAAATGTGACCCGTTGCGATAGCTCGGAAAAATATATCGTAACTTTGAAACTTCGTTCGATTTAGATACACGTTTTTTAGAACGTAGGATAATTCTGCAGGCCAGAATCGTAACTGCAGGCATTTTATAAAACAGCAAGCTCGCCGAGTCAGAGGAATTTGATTTTTCGTCTGAAAATCTTTTCGGCATGACGTCACTCCGACGTCACTATGGCGAAGCCTGGCTTATACGCTGCGCCGAAAATCGATGGATGGAAATGGATTGGTGGTTCGATCGTAGGACGTATTTCAATTTCATACGCTGGTGCCCCCGTCATTTCCTCCTATGCAGAAAGTGTCAGGAAGTAATGAAAAATTTACGCTTTCCTCTCCAGGTTTTCGCTCGAGTTTTCCTCCGACCGACATCAGTCGTGGTCGTCGTCGACAAGAGCTCAGAGCGAGTTATACCTACCGTTCGCGAAAAACGCGTTCGTCGCGTAGGTCGGTTTACGCGATGCGGTCAGCACGTCCACCATTGCTCAGCACCAAATGGGAATGAAAGTGGTTACGTTACCCCTTTCATTTCAGAGCCAGGTCAAAGGACACGCGGATGCCGGTGGTTTTTTTTATTTCAAATTTTATTCACGTTCGTCTAATTGCTTGTTTCGGCTATACACGAACGAGCCACGGATATGCTGCTCTGAATTTTCGCTTTGAACTCTCACGTTTAAACCGAAAGGTTCCAATACCCAGGAAATTCCTTTACCAAACAGTCCTTTCGCACGCTTGGCCGATCACGCACGGACCTCATTCACTGAAGATCGTCTACAGTAATGTAATATAGTACTCCTCTACAGATATTCTGACCATCGAGTTTAAACGCGCTATCGAAGTAGTGAGTATCCGCGTCAAGTCAGACACTGAGCCCGCGCTATCGATCTCGACAAAAATTTCACTCAATCACTGTAAAAGAATTTTTTTCGGTATCTTTTTTCTTCCGCTGGAAATGAAATGTATACGAGATGCTATCGAATGTTGTACGAACAATCAAAAAAGTAATAGTATAAATGGGAAAAGTAGTGCTTTTCAATTCACATGATATCTTCAGCCCCAAAAATTTTTTTTTAATTTTTGGCTGACTTGATCCTACAATATTTGGTCCTTTTTGTTCTTGATGCACTTAGACTCGGTATATAGTCACATTTGAAGGGTATGTAATTGAATCTTCTACTTTTGGCAGCGAGTCTGTTAAATTTTGTGAATTTATACTGCTAATTGTGTGTCAACACAGTTACGAGGCTGTATTTTCGTACTTTTAGGGTTACTCATTCGACATGCGGTTTCACCGCGTTGACAGGGCGGAGATTCGCGTCTAATAAAATGTCTGTTGGCTCAAGAAGATCTTCCTCAAAGCTACGCGATATTCCAGTCAGTATATACCGGCTGTACAACCGTCAACACAATACGGCCTGACTTCTCTGCGATTTGAAGCGGGATCTCGGCCTCTGGATTCTAGAAGCTAGTGAGAAAACAAAGGGAAACGGGATGCGGAGAGCCAGGACCTTAAACCAGTGAAAACAGCGAGTTGGATTGCGTCCAACGCGAAGGTAATCGTCAGTGCCGACCGAAGCGGGCTTTGAGTAAACAGTAAAAACTCAGAGCTGGAACTCGACCAATGAATTCAAGAGTGCTTTTTTACTCGAAAATTTCAATTGCCCGAGTTCATATCACGCAGTTACTGTCTTATTCCCGGTCATTCGTCCGTATGTCGATTTATGCCTAACAGCGTTGTTCCTAAACTGCAAGCAGATCGCTCGCGTAATAGAAATGGACAATGGTTTGGTGGGAAGTGGTTCGATATCGAGTAACGAGTAAGTTGAACGGGAGTTGGTTCGGGATAAGGAAGCTCAAAGGGCCACTTCGCGCCAAATAGTGTTGCGGATCGGTTTAGTTTCGAGTAAATATCCCGCTGAAACATTTTCTCCATCTTCGCTCATGCTTTAGCATGGCTTGAACGGTATCCCTGGCGATTTTCGACTCGTAGCTCATAACTTTAACCACGAGCTAAAAGCTCCGCTGAATTTTTGTGTGGCAAAGATTATCATCGGCACGTATTAATTGAGAAGAAAAGGTAATTCGATGATTGAATTCTTAACGATGGGAAGGTTGAAACTAGGGGGAGCAATAAATCAGAGTCTTATTCGCAAAGGGGTAAAAGCAAGAAATCCCGCAACTTTACGAGGGAGCTTTGACGTTCGAGAACAGGCCACAAACCACCCGCGGGTTATATACCTATAATGGCAGATTGTGGCTCGGGAAAACAGAGAAACTGGAGAACATAGATCTCGCTATAACGCGCGATACGAGGAATACGGGTCCCTCATGCGGGAATGTCGTGTCGTTGTCTCTGATCACATCTATAGGTATGAACTTACTAGTTAGGTGCCTTTTCCTTGTCAGGTGCGATTAAAAACCTGCTAAATGTCCCCGGAGATATACGATGGTAGTTTTGAAGTGGTTATAGGCTTTAGTCGACGCTTTTGCCTGACGTTTTAACGCGTGCATCTATCACCGATGCCAACGCAGTTCCAACCTGGGGATATACCAGAGCAATGGAATAAATTCTGCGAACTCTGATGCGGCATAAACGGCCTGCCAGTTCTCCCTCGATGACCGAAAACCCCCCCGTTTAACAGGGACATTATTCAACCCTCTCGCCATTTTTTTTCTATGTTTTGTCCTTTTTTTTTTTGCCACCACTACCGATAAAAAAATTTCCCAGAGTTCACACCGGATCCAACACACATGTCGTCATCTGTCGCTTTTATAGAAAATCTACGACGCCCCGTATAACGTGCCGTGTGTTGTTTATGTCAATTTGACGGAAAAATTAATCATCCCTCGTCAGTTTGAACATCAACAAATATTTTCAAATGGGCTATAGCCATGGCGTACAGGCACATATTTACTTACTCTCAGGGTTTCAATTTACACCGGTAAATTCATAGCGGTTAACCGTATGTGAAAATGTTTATTTATCCTTTGCTGCATTCACGTTCCCCTTTGGTTAATCGTGATTGATGATTTCGATCAAGTCATCGTCGGTAATTGGGCCAGTCATGTTTTCATATACATCCGAACGATCTGCAATTATAAAACGCGAATCAATATCTGTAAATATTCGATAGATCCTGGATATAATTTTGACATTACGACTGAGAAAAATAATTGCCAAGTTTTTCTATGCTCGCAAGGCTTAGCAGTGCGAGGGGTATAGAATTCTTCAGAAATGTCAAGCTAGACGTTAGAATCATAATTGTCAGTATACTTTAATGGCTGGATTTACGATTCGGTGAGTAAATATAAATTGTACTCGCAATCAACAGCCTTGTTAAGGCGGAGTTTTAGGAAAACTTTTTGTTCACCGAAGGTTGTATTTTTGTCTCCCTGTTTTCTCCTTGTTACTTACGCGTTGCTACCACTTTTATGATTTTTAGCTTCCCCTCGTTACCAGGAGATATCAAACTACGGATATTGTGACTCTCTACTCAACCTCAATTTTTTGCATATTAATTGGCCTCCTGGTATAATTCAATGACAGTACTTTAAGCGAACAAACTTTATATACTTGTGAGAGAAACCGGAACTTCTCGAGCATGTATTAAAGTTTTGGAATCCTCCGGACCGTATTCTGCGATCTGTCTCTACGCCGATCAATCCCTGCTCGAAATTCTAATTTCGACCACTTTTTGGTTGTTTATATTTGATCACTCCATACTTCTGTTTACCATGCCTTCGTTTCGTCGGAAAAAATCTGGAGCCGACCGTCTTACGTCCACAGATTCTTTTTTCAATCTTGCAAGGGCTCGCCCCTCGAAATTCTAATTCCTAACTTTGAACGACTAAGTTTGATTGCACCTTCTTTGTCTACCTTCGTTTACCTCGTACTTTTTTCGTTCTTTTTTTTATTTTTGAAACTTTTACTTCCATTTCTTGATGGTGTCGTATTCGGTTGGTATATATGTAGACAGTTCTACGGCATCAATTACCCTGGAAGCCTTCGTCACGACATTCCGCACATTACTTTTATCATTCTTGTTGTTCTTCTGCTGACATTTCCGTCTCTGCGACTCCTCATCAGCCGTCTTCGATGCAGTATTTATGTATTTCTGCTTGAAACGGCGTTTAGATAAATTTCCTTGTAAATAAACGATGACAAGGGAAATTTTTTGCTCCCCTCGAAACAGGAAGCTTATTCAATTAGGCTAAAGCGGATGTTCTGACATGTTCGCGTGAGGATAGTACACGGATATACCGACGTGTGGGTGTATAGCTTTATTTTCCTTTCCTACTCACCAGGACGTTTTAAGGATAACCGTAAAAACGGTCCAGCGAATAAAAGGTGAGTCTACTTTTCGATTATTCTAAAAGACCGCCTCGGCGTTCCATGTACCATCGTTTGTCAGCTGAACCGAGTTCCTAACCGAAGCAAGGAAACTAGGTCAGAAATGGTATACGGATCGATAGGCGGAAAGGAAATTCTGCTCCTTTCCCTTTTTTTTTTTGTGTTTTTTTTCTCTTATTTTCCTGAAATGGAAATATTTCAAATTGTCATGGAAAAAGATCAGAGGTCCTGAGTTTACGTGTTTTTCTTCAGTTATTTATTTATTCATTTCTATGTTTTGTTGGAAACTAACAGACATCGAGTGATTCCTGTATTCCAAGCAAATATGGATAAAGTATTCATATGATAATGGAACCCTCTTCTGCATCGGGTATATAATTTCGACCAACTTTACGCACGAGTCTATCATACGAAATTTGTATTTTATAACAAATATCGATCTAGGGTCGCGAGAATTCAACGTATGTTCGAAATAGCCTGCGGTTTCGATACAAGCTTTACGTGAAATCCGGCATTTTGTTACTAAAATTTATGCCCGTTAGAATTCATAATCGCTTGCCGGTCTGTGTGACGGTAAAAGCACCGTGCGATAAATAATACCTCGCAATTACGCTATTATACACTACAAGTAATGACGCATAATTACAGAGCTCTATGCCTTGGTGAAATTAATATATCAACTAATATGGGATAATTTTCATTCGAAGATAACTGGGATAATTGAACACGTGGAATTCACACGCGGTTCATTTTATTCAGTTAAATTATCCCTGTCCGTCACACGAAATTGCATTCAACTCGAAATATATATGTTATTTACTAATACAAATGTTTTTTTCTTATGTTACATCAAATTCTTAGCCTGCAGTCTTGTCAGCAGCAGACGCCAGACAATAGCAGATAATGGTGGACAATAGAGAGATACGGTCGCGTGCCTGATGCCACGTTACAGCTAAACTTAAAACCAATCCAACTTTGGGAAATATATACCATATACAAACTTTCCTCTGTATGAACAACTTCTATCCGATCTGATGGGCTCGGTCGGGTTAGGGTGCGTTCATTCCCTCGCCGAACTTATTGAATACACTTTTGTACCATTCTATCCAATACGTGTGTATTCTTTGTCAGCAAAAGCTTTCTGCGGGGTTAAACGGACCAATTATTATAGGATAACGCTGCGGAGCCTTTCACCCTCATGCTTTTCCAATACCTCCTTTTTCTTTCGGTTATAAAATCTTCCCAACAATTTCCTGCATCGTTAGATAGACATAGAGAGATTTCCATACACCGGAAGATATTTTATTATAGTTTCTCTGCATGGAGAGAATTTTTGCCAACGAAATATTACATTTATCTCGTGTGATTCTGAAAATTGATACAATCAATTACAAATGTACTACTTTAATGTACTTGGTATTTGAAAAACTTAGACATTTGTGTTTACAAATTAAAATATAGTACTCACGGCAAATTTTATCACTCTTGAAAGCAGCATTGAGGATCAAACACAAACCTGGAAAGGGGAAATCGTATCAAGGATTTCCAAGTCTGTTTCCGATTTGGTATGATAAGATTTATAGGATCGCTATAGATTCAACTAGAAAGAGTATTCCACGTATCTTTTGTCAGAAAACAGAGCCACGTGTTTTATATACGAAATAAACTTGCAAGTGGTGAAATCATGTTTCAGTTAATGTATTACGAAGGTCTGAGCTAATTTCATAAGCAAACCGTTTAAGTCTATACCTACGTTTAGCATCCGGGCGTTTAGGATCCTCAGGAGAGTAAGAATACTAAAGATAACATTCCGTGCACCGATGCACCGATATATTTTTCAACGTAAAGCTTGAAGTTTCATAGTTTGAAATGGAAAAAATTACCATACTGTTTCCGAAACTTTCGTCCTGCAGTCCCATGTTCAAAAAAATTACCATACCAACTAGATATTTCTTTTATAATATCCGAGACTTAATATTCGAATATAAACTTGCCATATTGGACTTCGAATGAGTATAAGATTAAACTAGCGTCAGCTCAGCATGATAATTTTACTGTTTAATTTCTGGCAAATATCAAGTGAAAATTTCTCTCCGTGTAAGTTTTCGTATTTGATTGAATAAAATTTTGCAGAAAGTTATATCAAGGATTGAGAACATTTTTTTTATCCCGTATTCCTTCTCGTCATTCAGTATAATCTTTCATCCACATATAAATTACACATTTTTATTTTTACCCCGAGCGATTTCTCAGCTAAGTGTACATCGGCTTTATCGTAACTAAATGTCTTGTTTCTAGGAGAAACACTGACAAATTAGCCAGGGGGTGGCTTCGTGCACTTGATTTATCAGCCGCGTGTAACATGCAGTTCATGCGTGCCACACAATTCGATTGTCACGCGAACCATGAGCACCGCATTCGTAGCAGCACCTCGATGTCAAAGGTTTATGGACTGCGTTCGTTATACGTGTCACCGGAAGTGTAAAAATAATTCGATATCTTGAGGAAATCCTAGATATCATTTAACTTTATAAATCACGGTGCCCGAGAAAAGTCGAGAGCTAATTTTTTCCACTTTCACCGCACCTAACGTTAGTTTTGGACACGAAACAAATTCTCCTACAAAATGAATTCTTCGTCTCAATTCAAAGAGGTGGTGACAACCATTATTCTATGATTATTCAACTTTTCAGAGCCTACACTCTTCCTGACTGCCTGATACTCAGGATGGGATTTTTGATCCGGAGTCAAAATCCAGAAATTAAAAATGGAATCGTAAAAAGTAGACTATTTCGATTCAACATACGTGGGGTTGCTAATATCAAATCTGAATCGAGCATACCTATTACCAAATTCATATTGATGGGTAACAAAAACCATGGGTAGTAATTTTCACGGGACTCAGCCGACGTTCTACAATTTCGATCCATCACTTTGAATCTTCGTATCTTGAGTTCGTATCTGGAATCAGCGAGCCCAGAAATCTTTCATAGTGAGATTAAAGAAAAATTGGTCGTAAGAAAGAGTGCAGGCTGAAAAGAGTTGAATGAAGCTCATTTTGTGGGAGGCTTCGTTTGGTATCAGAAGCTGTAATATTGAGAGAAAAAAGTAAAACATCGTTTTTTTTTTTAGGACACCCTAATATAAGCACAATGTACTTATTCTTATTTTGTAAAGGTTTTTGTACTCGGTTATCTTGAATTGGGTCACGTGACAAGTGAGTAATCACTTTCTCGTCTATCTCCTTAGCCATGTGTCATTTTGTCATGAGCGATGATGACAGTAACTTTATTGCTTGAAAATAATAGCTTTTCCAAGGGGATGACATGTGATCCTTAATTTTTTGGGCGCTACCGATGCTGATGTAGCTTCAGTCCGTTATGGAACGTAGAATTAATACTTTTACTTAGGAATGACGGAGTTATGATCGTCGGGATTAAAAATCTGAATCGACAGCGTAAAATCCTCCACCCCTCTAGCTGCTAGATGAAATGGTTGCTTTGAAATACGATGGTGCCAAAGGAAGCGTATAGCGACGCGCCACGTTTATCCTTTTCTAATAAATTGCAGAAAACAACGTGCTCGGATATTTTGAGCTATGGCCGTTCTACTAGGAACATCTCCAACCAGACGTGATAATTTAGAATCCTGGAAAGCGGAGGCTGCTAGATAGACGCGCTCCAGAATCGACAGGTATGATGAATGCTCAACAGCCGCCGCCTACAAGAGCAGAGTTTGTTGCATATTCTGATCAATGCATTGAAAACATTTGCATTTCTGTGAGGTCGATTGTTACACACCACCGTCATCGAAGCCCTTCGCTAGATCCTTCAAAGATATACTCTTTTCCTCAGGGCGATTCTTTTCATTAAACTTCAACCCTGGCTTCGAAGTACGGATTTATCGATGCCATGCTTAAATCTCTTTTCTGCGCGTCGTTACGTCGAATCGCAGTAACCTGCCGTTTTTTGAATTTTTAAAAAAGAAGCGTTTTGTAGCAGCTTGTGGACGATTGATTTTCACGGCGGTCTAGACTGTTTAATCGTCAGATACGTAGTCTGAAAACTTTGAGTTCAAAAAGCATATACACGCAGCAGAAATACCTACCTAACTGAAATGCATTCGAAGTCCGACTGATTCGAATCGAAACCTGAATCAACACTGTCTAAATAAACTTCGTGTTTGCCTTCAATTATAAAGGTAGAATGAAATCCAGTTCGCGAAAGAGGTGACGTTGTCGAATCTATCGTCGCGAACTCCGTTCCAAGCAAATAGCAAGTTTTTCGTAAACATACATATATAGTATATGAAATCGGAAATCAGTATCCGTTGGAATAAAAAAGCGTATCTTATTTCTGCAGGTATTCCGTAATGTCTAGTTTACCCGAGGAATATAATCCGGCATGGCCTCCTATATAGCCATCTAGTTTATTATGCACTGGAATCGCAGTGGCTACCCTCCGTGCAATATTCATCAGACGTCATCCGCTCCTCTGCAGATTCGGACCGCGTAGTCATGGATCGTCGCCATGGGACTCTAGGCAAGGCGGTAACTGAAGGCAGGAAGGAAATCATCAGTACCTGCCCGAATGTCTGCTCTCGGCTTTAGACAATGAGTTATTGTCATCTCTCAGTATTATGGCGATCGCACGAGAACGAGATCGTCGACGATTCGATTTGCCCACTGCAGACGACGTCGAATTGACTAATCATTTTTTCATCTCACATCAAACACCGAGGAATGATTCGGCGGCGAAACGATCAACGACGACAAACGGTTAATGATAGATTTAATGGGTTCGCTAAGCGTACTTGAATCGCTGGCTAAATTCGTGGGTCGGGATTCAATTCGTAAACACAATACGAATCAATCGACATTTACGAGAACCATTCTCATAAGCACACTCTGGCTTCTCATAATATCAGCAAAACTGGAGAATAACGGTCGTAGACTACCGCTGGGTTATCAATGCGCGCTCAGATTATTGAATCTATTGACTGTCGAAGCAATCCACACGTCTGGTCACTGAATATACCCGCAGATACAGTAATTTAACGGCAAACGCTGTTGTTCAGTGATATCAACGGTACTGAATGATCTCCGGTTTCATGTGACGCTAGGGTAATGATAATAATGACAGTGGGGATCGATTAATGGTTAAATTGATTAGCGTCCATGCTACGCTTAAAGCGGGACGCCGCGGTACAAAGCGTCGTTTATACGCTGCAGCTAGCAAGCCAGCTCGTCGATTCGATTCGATTAGCGTTTCCCCATTACAATCGCGAGGCTAATTTTTTTTTCAAACCCGTTGAACTTGTCCAATTATATTTCTCGTTATAAATCCAGTCCACTCGTCAATTTTTCAAACTTTTTTGTGAATTCGGTCCCGTTTTTTGAAAGCAGTACGCATGTATGATGTATATCGCATATCCCGTGCGTCAGAAATGACGTCGGTCTAATCTATTTCCGAAATTTTTTATACAATATGTCGTGGGGTCTGAGAATGTTTTTTTTTTTTCTTTTACTCACGTCCGAGCGCGAGATCAGTCAAGAAACTGCACCCCCAAGAAGCGTCTGACAATCTGACGGGTTGGTGTACGAAAAAATAGCAGATCCATTATCTTTATGAAAAATTTTTTACCCGGTATTTCTCTCTTGTGTACCTGATCGGAGTTACCGGGGGCTAATTTTTCCGCGTAGACTGTCCCTCTTTCGGTAAGCTGTACACGTTTTAAATCGTTTTATTATATTTTTTTCTTTTTTCTTCCTTTTTCGTTCTTCGTATGCATCACTTTACGCGAGGAATCGTGTCAAGCAGCTCGTATCTTCTTGAGACCTATTTTATACGACACACATATTTTACCAGTCTACCTTAGGCGTAATGCCCACTTGGCGTGCAAGATTCGCTTTACTTACAGTTTTGCGGGTTCATTATAAAATTGAGGAAACAGGCGCCATGGGATGTGATGGATGCGTTGTTTATAAATGAGTAGACTCACTCCCTTTAAGTACAGCCCGTTGCCTGTTGATAGGTTATTTAAGATTTTAAACTTGTGCCAGCAAAAAGTACTTCATATTTCATCGGTGAAATATTTGAGTAGGAAAAAGGGGACTATACTCATCCATTTTTACCGCGACTCTATATCTGACAGTGAGATAACAAATGGAATGAGATACTTATTGTGCACTTGTTCGTATACCATGGTTGTTTACCGGAGCGTGAAATTCTGCATGATTTTTTTGATACAATTGATAAAAAACAATAGAATAAAAATTTTCACGAAAATGGACTCGTGTACGGAAGAATCAGATCTTGAATATTGCGCCAAGCGAAACGTCGCTATGGAACTATCTGCTGAATAGTGAGGTGACTTTGTTTGAGATTATGCAAAGTGCAGACAAGGGGCCACTTCAGCCAATCTCCAAGTTATCGCGCAATTCTAGCCATTGTTTCAAATTCTTAGTTTAATTCTGTCTCTGCTCGATGTCAGAAAGACAAGAGGTGAGACCGGGGGGGCCGATGATTCGCGAGAAAACGGGAAAGAGGAACCCTCGGGGAAACGTTAAATAAATTATTTTTTCTTTCTTCAAATTCCGGATGAACTGGAGTGGCACTTGCGATGAATTCAAGATTCAGCATATCGTTTCGTATTCCGACCAACAAACAACGATCAATTTCTTGATATGCACCTAAATTTATTCAAATATCATCCAAAATTGTATTTAACAGAATATCTACCCATATCCACTATAGGCACGGATGAAGATATAATTGAAAAAATGTGATTGGGTGATTGAAAACTTACTTTTCAATTATTTCCGATCACTTTGACGAATAAACTGACTCTTCAGAAAAATGAAGAGGAGGAAGTATGCTGGAACGATTAATTGCGGTAATTGTTATTGCCTAGTTGATCAATTGTGATCATGATTTACTATCCACGTTCCTATAGTCGTTTGTGAGCATATAGTAGGTACTAGAAATATCAGTGAGAAATAGATAGAATTGATTGCTTGGGTCAAGGATCGGGTCAGATAATTCGACCGGTAGTAAGGATCACATGATCACATGGAGCTCATGTATCGCAGGGTTTTGGAAGGTTTCAAAGGTCGCAGAGTATGGAGAGGTCGCGAATCCCATGTTTGCGGTTGAGAAAAGGGTTTAACACATGGTTTCGAGCACCTGAGTGGTTGTTTCCATCCAGGGACACGTAATTGCCCTTATCTGATTAATTTCAACGCGCCCTTTCAGGGTCTAATGGAAATCTGCTTCCAGTCAACATTCCGTGGTACCTCCCTAACGCTGCTGGTTCTTCTTTGTCCACTCTTCAAATGATGACCAGTCTATTTGTAAACGAAACTCCCTAGCTGATACCTAACAGTATGAAGGAACCCTATCGGTACTTGCCTTCCATTAGTACGACATTTTGGTTCAGATAAAAATCTAAACGTTACTGAACTAACTTTTATTGCTTATCAAGAATTCATATACCTATTATAATTCTTATCACACTGCTGCATTTCCATCCGCCAATCGAGGACGAGCTTCGTTCAGTGCAGGCTTTCAAAATTGATCGTTACAATGTCTAATGTTACTTATTATCCAGGTGCACGTGAGTTAGACATGTAGAATGGAAATGCAGGTTTGCCACCGGCAATTGAGTCGGCCACGACCAGGCAAGTTTAAATTGTCAAAGTTTTCGACTAATTTCCTATGATTAGTACCAATTGGCTTGTCACTAATTCCAACAAATTGTGTTGGACGACCATGCGCAAGGTTTGACAGGATTTTCTTTTCATTTTTTTTTTCTCTTTTCTCCCCGCTGGGTACTTTGCCGAAACTTTCGATCGATCACCTAACGCTAATCGTGTTCAATGGCGGTAAGCGTACGGAAACCCTAATTCAGTCAGGTTTGTATAGCTTTAACACATCACAAATGAATTCTTACCACCAAATAGGTCTGGGAATGAATTCTGTTGAAGGAATTTCTTTCCATTACACGTTACATCATACAGTTTGAAAAAAACACGAGTCCTACAAACGAGAGCTCGTCAGTAAATGTAGCACATGACGGAAAGCATCAATGTCCGTATCATACATACAGTGGATAATTAATAACAAAACTTTCGTGGTTATACATCAATCATCTGGTATCAGGTGGTAAAAATTGAGTGTTCTTCGATATCTCGTATCGATTAACGTTAATTACAGCAATCCACTTTACGTACGTGCCTCGCTGTTAAACTGCTGGAATTTGTCACAGTTTTTTTCCTCTCATTCTACGTATCATTAAGGCACAAAAATGGCGGTGGTTTTGAGGGGCGACTACATAGAAGGGTTGAACAAATACCTCTCTTTCATTTTTTTGAATTATCCAAAAAAAAAATCAAATATCAATTTTCACGATTTTTAGGTAACGTTAGTATATGTGTATTAAGAAAAAGTTTCAATTTTCTGCGATGGAAGTTCCTGCAGATGAGACCTTTCGCAGAGGATACGCAGGAAATATATAAAATGAAAGAGTGGTTTTTGTTAAACTTTCTGTAGTCTTCTCCCAAGTGAAACAGTTCTAAAAATTTAGCAAAATCTTAAAATTTGAGGGGGTATTGGGTCGTAGAAGATTTCGTAGTCGAACGTCGTTTTATCGAGATAACCAATTCGCTCGAAAGTCTATTAGTAGATTCGAGACGAAGTGATCACACTATCCAGAGCATCAAACGACTTCCTGCTTCGTTTCACTCGAATAGATTTAACGATCGGGTGGACACTTAATGCTTTCAAAAATCGCCCGATGTACACTTTTCACAAATTGCTCCCACGCGACTGGTACTTGAACGCAATAGAACGGCCAATAACTTATAAAGTTACGTCTGGAAAGACAGAACAGCTTAAATAAAAATAGAACTTTACTGTTTGGTTATGAAAACGTTTTACTGACTCTACAGAACACTTGAACTCTATTGACACGTTGAAAACGGATGAGAATTATTCAAGGGAACGAAGAATCGTAGCTCATTCCCTAGTCTCTGACCTGCCTCACGTTTCATAAACAGTAATATTTGAGGTTTTATTCAGTTTTGCACAATGCCAGCTGATGTGAAAATTGAACTTACAAAATTTGCATTCAAGAACTTCTGGCGTTCATTCATTAGCGAGATCAAAATTAGTCGGACGCACTATGTAATGAAATTAGAATTTTTAACATCGATTCATAATCAGAAGAGAATGAAATCAAATGATCTTATTCCTTGGTCAATTCACTCTGACAAATTTTCAATTTCTTGTTCGCTCTAATGATGCGAAAAGCGATTACGTTCTGGGTTATTCGCACGCAGTTGCGTATGAATAATACAAATATTTCGGTAGACGTTATATCTATACGTTTATTCAGGCGTTCATCAAATCTACATGTTAATGCGTAAACATTTCGTTAGTGCGAACTTTATCGCTTTGACACTTGATTTCCATCAGAGACGAAAAAAACTAAATTGAGAGTAATAACGTGTAAAGGCTAGAGGACTCAGCAGCGGAGAAGATAAAATAAATTCCAAGAGGCTTAACTAGCCATTAAGCTCAGCCGCTTTACCCGGGGTTTTACTACCTCCAATGAATCACATTTATCGCTAGTCTTATCACCTACGAAATGTTTGCTAATTAATGGATTCCGAACGAAGCCTCAGCGTAATTGTTGCAAATTCGAGAATCCTTGAAAAAAATTCGATCTTTAACTCCATCAAGTAAATTATATAGATTATAAGCTGTCGAACGTACATACTATACTTGTTTCTGTGAACATTCTATTTTTCACAGAAAATAATGAAGAACCATTTGTGTTGGAGTTCGTGATGAAATTTTATTCAAAGACGATTTGTCGACAATATTTTCAATATATTTCTTAACTTTTTGTACGTGAACCAAACTTCACAACAAATACCTTCTGTTTCGCGAAAATAATTACATCTGATGCGGACTAATGTCTTCGCGTAGTCAAAGAAACAGAGAATGAATACGAGATTGAACGACTGGTCGATGAACACTTTGAGAGTAACCAAAAAGCATTTCAATTGGAAAGATTGATTTTTACATTACCTCTCGTCATTCAATTCACTTTGTAGAGCAGCTCTGATCGCAATATCCTCGCACATGCCAGATTAATTCGACAGGGTCGTCCGTTAAAATGCAAACCGAAAGCGTCAGCATGCTAAAGCGCAATCACCCACGTGGCTCATTTTAATCGATGAACTAATGGAGATTTCGAATAGAGGCACCCTTTACGCTTTTAGTAACCCTCCTCTCGTTCAACCGCTCCGCTGTAATAGCGCTTGTGTTGTTCATTGTACGTGTTAAATAGGCAGTTGTCGCCCATCCTCGCTCTCTCCCTGATCGAGACCTTTATTCCAATGTAGGGGAAAGTGTTGTACCTTGACCATAGTGTACCTTGAAACACGTCTTCGATTTTGTAGTTGAAGTGACATCTATGAAAAAATCGCCGTAGTTTGTCGTTAATAGCAGCGTACAGTGAACTATTAACCAAAATTCGTATTCTCTCCTCCGTCACATCGGCGTTCATATCGATTCAAAGATTTGAGTATCAAAGTGCAATAGTTTCGTGATTTCGTTAGCGATTTTTCACAGTCGTAATAACGAATTTTTGGAAGATCTCTTTCAAGAATCAGATACATATACACCTTGTAAGTATACCGTAAAATGGACGTTGGATATGAACACAACCTCTAAATATCCACACCTTGCTTATATAAATGTGTACCTTCTTGTACCTTGGGACACATAAGCATTGTGTACCTCGAAACACTGCTCTTATGTAGGTACAATTAGCTATTTTTCTGGTTCTTGGACTATAGGTCATCATGCCACGAAGCAAGACGGGAAAAAAGAGAACTCCTGTTGATTCAGAAGCTGTTCTAAAAGCACTAGAAGCTGTTACTGCCAACAATCACACCAGAATTTCTCTTCGAGAAGCGTGTAAGGTACACAAAGTTTCTCTGTCAACCTTAAGTAGACAATTGAAACATTTTAAGGAATCTGGAAAAGAAGATTTTCAATACTCTCAGAGGAATGATGTCAAGAAAGTTTTCACTAGCGAAGAAGAAAAGAGCCTGGTCGATTACGTGAAAAAAATTGCCAAAATTCAATATGGCTTAACAAAAAAAGGTGTTCGAGAGCTAACTTACAAATTTGCGGTCGCCAATAAAAAAATATACCCAAAGAAATGGGATGATGATAAGATTGCTGGAGTAGAGTGGTTGAGAGGATTTATGAAAAGACACGAGAAAGAACTGTCGATAAGAAAACCGGAACCTACAAGCTTATCACGATCAACAAGTTTCAACAAAAACAACGTCAATCAGTTTTTTGACAATATTCAAGATGTCCATGATCGTTTCGGACCTATTCCACCTGAAAGGATTTGGAATACGGATGAAACGGGTTTGACAACTGTGCAAAATCCAAGAAAAATCGTTGCGCCAAAAGGTATGAAACAAATTGGTCGCGTGACGTCAGCTGAACGCGGTCAATTAATCACGATGATAGCAGCAGTCAATGCTATTGGTAACCACGTCCCGCCGTTCCTCATCTTTCCCAGAGTAAACTTTAAGGATTTTATGCTCAAAGGAGCTCCAGCCGGCTCCGTTGGAGTCGCAAATCCATCCGGTTGGTCAACAGAAGCACTGTTCATTAAATTTTTAGAGCATTTTATTGCATATGTCAAACCGTCCACAGACGAACGCGTTATTCTTCTAATGGATAACCACGAGACACACTTGTCACTTGAAGCAGTCGAACGTGCTTCTAAAGCCGGAATTGTAATGGTTACATTCCCTCCACATACTTCCCACAAATTACAACCGCTTGATTTGACAGTGTACGGACCACTCAAAGCTTTTTATGGTCAAGGGCTTGATGCATGGCATACGAATAATCCAGGAAAGACGTTCAACATTTATTGTATTGCGGAAGTCCTCGGCTCAGCTTATGGCCGTGCTTTCAGCACTAACAATATCGTGAACGGTTTCAAGAAACCTGGAATCTTTCCTTTCGATAGAAACGTTTTCTCCGAAGAAGATTTCTTAGTCTCCTATGTAACAGATCGTCCAATTCTGTCATCGACTCCCAGCTCTGTGATACAGCCTGAAGTTGAAACTGATGTCTCACCAGAAGAGTCAATACCAGAATCATCTTCCCGCGAAACTCTACCACTGATGCCAATAATTGCACAATCGTCGAGCGACAACATTCAGGAAATTATCCCCCCTGACAGAGTTGCCCCTTTTCCGAAAGCTGCACCGAGAAAAATCAGCAATAGAGGCAGAAAATCCGGTTCTACGCGTATCGTGACAGATACGCCACAGAAGGAAGAAATTAGGAAGCAAAAAGAAAATAAAACACGGAAAAGTACAAAATCAAAACCTGGGCGTAAGCGCAGCCTTGCAGCAGCATCTACGCCAGAAAAAAAAGAAAAACGACCTAGAGTCAAGAACGAGCGAAAACAATCAAAGAACGAAAAATCGAATCCGCCACGAAAATGTAAGGCCCAACCCGAAAAAGACAACCCGAAGGCAACCCGAAAAATCGAATTTTAAAATAATTCAATAGCCTACAGATCTATAAACAACAGATATAATAAACAACATTTATATTACCATGCTGAAAAAATCCATTTTTATCACCCCCCTAACCCTAAACAATCTATGAACCAAAATGATAATATTATAATTATTCGCTGGATTTAAAAATAACAGTCTTTGGTAATTCTCACTCCAGAGATGGCGTTTCAAGGTACAAGAGGGTATGTTTCAAGGTACACGATAGTGTTGTACCTTGATGCATATTTCAAAATTTTTTCAAAAATTTCTGACCAAAAAATCACTTTCAACGAAAGAATGAATCCCAGTAGGGTTTGTGATGAAAAGGTTGTTCTTCAAAATGATATCAATTACAAGTCAAAATGTTCAGAAATTTCCATTATATGACAAAAAATCAAAAAAGTGTTCCAAAGTACAACACTTTCCCCTACTCATCGCACGATTTTTACGACTCGGTATATTACAAGCTAATTTTTCGTTTTATTCCACCACAATTTTCGCGTGTTAAAAACGTTGAATTTTTGTCGATCAGTATGCCTAATCTTTGGTCAAACACCTCGGCCACTAATCGAAGAAGAATTCCCCGAGCTATTTATCATCATGTCTTTTTTACCGAGACCTGCACTTTTTAGGAAACACCATCAGTCACTGGGTGACTTCCATCTTATTGTTGGAGCCAGGTTAATTCCGAATAGAAATGGAACACCGGAATTGGCCTGACGCGAGCCCCAGTGTCCTAATTGCAATGTGATTGACCCATCCGCTGGCTAGGTTTTTGCTTTTGCAGTCTTTTCTTTTCAAAGATATACCTTGTTGTCTTCTAATGCATTTTTTTTTTCTCACTATCAACCTGCAGTCGGTTCTAGGATCTATAAATTGTCCAGGATGTGGAATAGTCCGTCGTCGACGATCCCTTTTTAAAAGGAGATAATTTCTAAGGATATTTCAATATCGTATGGCCTTTCTCTGTTGTTTTATTCAACCAATTCCAAATTTTTGTTCTTACGTCGAAAGCGTATTTGGGTTCGGGTCTTCTCCCTCATGTGACTTTACATCCATAGAATGGATATGGATAAATGTATATTTTAGCCCTCCACCATTTTACCCAAATCGTTTCATACCTTTTACCCTTGATTCATGGCACAAATGATCTTGATATTATTTATGCAAAATACTTCGTGCCACCGAGGGCAAAGTTTATACCGAAAATGGGCTCCCGAGTTAATTCAGGTCGAAAATAATGCGTTTCCAGCGCTTACCAGGGGACGGAACAAGAGTCCTGGGAAATCGAAAAAGTAAATAACGACCGTGGCTTCCGTCTCAAGTGAAACAAGGATACCCACTTCGCTTGCGATTCGCTTGATGATTATTTATAAAGCGAGTCATTATTGTCGGTGATTTGAGGTGCGCTGAATTACATAGGACGTTTGACAATTTTTCTGCACAATAATTTTATTCTATTCATTTCTTGAGCTCTCCAAAACCACGATTTTCTTCATTGCAATTCGAGGTGGTTGTAATTGCTCTTTTATTTCCGGCCAACTTCAAGTTCACGAAGCATTTCTTCTTTCATCTTTCTACTTTATTCGTCGGAGTAAATCACGGAGTCCATAAATTCCGTTCAGTTTCAAAGATTTTTTTATTACCTGTCAAATACGGAGAAGAAAGCTGTGGTTCTGGGCCAGATTTGCGGAAAGGGCTATCCAATTCTTTTCGCTCGATGTCTGACAGACCTTGTAAACATCGAGATCCTAAAGACTTTTTAACACCGTTACAAGGAAAGTACAGCTTTAAGACTTGCACCAGTTATGTCTTACCTTACTGAAACACAGGAAGCACCTCCGAGGACTTTCTACCGTAACTTCGAAGCTTATCGCAAGAAATAAACAAGATTAGAGATAAGCTAAGTGAAATTCTAGAAGACTGGACTTTCATGCTAAACGGAAAGTGGACCGCTTTTCATTCAAAAATTTTGTAAAGGACTCCGTCTTGTAATTACTTTGATCATCGGAGATATATATATTGTCGAAACAGTACGCTTTACGTTGCGCGAAGGCAATCCACGACTATATTTCAATAACAGAACCTCACTAAGTTTCCCTCACCTAATTTCAGTCGGTCTGGTGCTACGGATAGAATTTATTGCGAAGAAGAGAAAAGGTGGAGCTCGAGAAAAAGCTAACTCCGTTAATACCTAAGTATCTTGTTTCTATGGTACTAATTCCCAGCCCTTGATAACAGGAAGAAAAATATTGGGAATAATATAAGTATGATGAAATAGCTCGTTGTTAGCTCACAATCAACATTATTAGCTAGCTAATCAATTTAAACGAATAAAACGTACCTACTTCGTATGTGGTACATACGGCTTGTGTTTGATCGACTTCCTAGGGAGGGTGTAAGTACTACCAACGCTTGCTAATCTGACCCAATCAGATTAGGTACTTTGACAACGCGTAGTACAAGATGAATCGACAAGCCGTTCGTTATCCAAAGTCCCTGGCGATTCATTACTCCTAGTAAATCCAGCAACCGCAGCCTAAACTCGGTATTAGCCCGGTGCATGATCGTAATTGCATCGCATCCTGTTATATCGAGAGTAATTACTCTATATATTAGTCTTTCAGATCCAGGTATCTACAATACTGAGAGTTCTCGTCACTTTGATGTACTTCCGCTGCACTTTGTGGATATTCGCTACACTCAACTCCGAATATTCATCTATTCGGTTTGCAGTCTGACACACATAGAAGATCAGGGTATCTTTCTTCTGAGAATAAAATCTCCACCATACAATTACGATCGTAATTTTTTATGCTTGATTCGACGCATAGTTTGAAGTTCATTCACGGATTTACACACGTGTATACTCCTCCGTTACAGTATCTCGAGCTATCATCTGAGCTTTTCTATGGGTCTGATATAATGGCGTGGGTGAAGCGAGCGAAGCCAAACCTAATGGTACTGCTAGATGTGCACCGTGCACGCGCACACATCGCGATACGATAGGTAGGTGAAGTGGAGCGGAATAAATTCTCTAAAACTCGTACGCGGATATCCGACCGCATGTGATACACTAGATAAAATAGGAATGTCGGGTCCCTACCGCATCGAAACTTCGTACTGGATTGATGATCAGCATTGTACATAGTATCTACGCCGATAATGGTCTCACCGAATCTCTACTGAAACTTGATTGAGTAGGTGTACGAAGTCTACAGAAATTTTTTTATCTGTTTATTTATTCGCATTTTTATGCCTTTGTGTGAATGTTCACATATATGTCAGTAGTTCTCGCTGAAGCCTATATCTTCTCTTGTGATTGCAATGAAGTCGAATATCAACTTCAGCGCGCGTGTGACTTTAATCAAGGATAAACTTAGGATAGAATTCGACTGGTTTCGTTTCTTCGTTCTTTCGTTGATTCCACTTTTATTGCCTGACGTGAATCGAAGCCTATGGAGTACGCTCTGTGTATGGCCACCCAATGGAGCTCCTAATTCTCTCCTAATTCCACGCGGAGCACACGTGTTCCATAACTCAATACGTCTAATTCCATAGAATTAATACAATTCCGCGTGGTTTGGCGTATAACGCGAATCTCACACCTGTGAGTATGGTGCACTGGGTAGTAGACTAACAGGGCGACTAGAGAGAATTACACGACATTCCAATTAAGTGTCTCGGGCCTTGGAGTTTCGTACGCCCGTCTGCTATCTGAGATGTTCGTCGCTAGCGGTTCAACCAGCGATTCAGCAAAGATAGAATATCTGCAATATACCTAAGCAGCAGGACCTGCTTGCTGCAGCAAAGCCATGAGACAATTCTGCATTCTCAATTTGGATAATCACTACTATAAGCCTTCACCAAGTGTTTCGAGACCCTGACTCAACAAGGATACTATTCTGTGCAGCTTGCCAATGGCACGGACTTGAATCGTTTCTAACAGTCGAAATAACTAATGCAGCGCATTTTTCTGTTACCGGTTCGCGTCGTCACACCATTTCTATGAGAAAGGACTCGGAAGTGATTATTTGCTGATGCTAAGCGTAACGCCGAACGTTAAGTTAAGATATCGGAGTATTCTCGCTATCTCGTCTCGCCAATGGCTGCACTGTGCAAATGTCACTACAGCTAGTATCCATTAACCTCATTGCAAGGGAATTGGGTAGAGTGAAATGATTGAAGCAGCGATTGATTGGTGCATTAGGCGAACCAGACAGATGTGAGGCAACTGCTCCAGTCTGCCTTATCTATATTAACTCAGAATGTACCTGCTCTTTCAAGTGATTTCCTTTCATCATATTGCTTTCCTTTCACAGATAGATACTCGTTTCTTTTCCTAGGTCCTGTATTCCAGAAGTCCACCGCGACGTTGAAAATATTCCAAGTATTTCCAAATACTTTTCAACTCAAACTTGGATAAAATGTCTGAGAATATCGCGGGTATAAGAATGAATCATGATTTTTCAGATTAGCCAAAAATAAGAATAATTCAGGTCCACAGTAGACGCTAGCGGTACACAAAGATTCAGAAAAAAGAAATTAGGGTAAAAAATAAATAAAAAATTAAAATATCCGTAATGGTCGTGGAGAGATTGAACAAGGCGGGTATAGAGCCCCGGAGGAAAGATGTAGAGTAAAAAAAATTCTAGGACGAATGTTCCTTGAGTAATAGAAGATAGAATCCTTCGTTTCGCCACCGCCGCGTAAAGGAAATTTCATGGTACACATGGCCCTAGCCCCTAGCTCATTGCAGGCTACTTGAAGAATGGTTGAATTTTAGGAATTAGCAGGATGTTTCGAATTTCGTGATAATCGAGCTCACTTCGGAAAAATAGGAGTCAAAATGACGGGGTAGTAAGCATATGTATATAAGTCTCATCTTCGATCCCGAAACCTAAAGCTTCTCATCATTCGTTGTAACCGACAGCCAGAATGAATCGTCAAAGACCATGTGGTCGATCCGGGGAGCTGATTTTCCTGGAAGCTTTCAAGCTTTTCCGCTCATCACGATTTGTACAAGAGGGTAAGCAGAAAATTGTTGAATTGAGCCAGTATGTCCGATGATCCAAGCCTGATATAGATTTTTGGACGTAGTGGGAAAGTAGGTATCGAGGCGTCGACCATGAAAACACTAAGGTTGGGTAAAACTTTAACAAACCAGCCGACACGCAGGACTCTCCCTTCAAAGTCCAAACTTTGAGGTTCAAAGTACGAAACTAAGATCCAGAGTGTTATGTATCCTGCAGGACACTGCGGGACAAGACATTGGACAGGCGTGTTGAACTCGGAAGACACGCGGCACACCCAGGCGGATGTTCCCAGTGTCCTAGCGATGAAGTTACCAACTTTCTTGCCTTAGTTTTTGGTACCTACTCCTAGTATGCAGTTGGGACCAAAATAGAACATGGTGTATGTTTTCGGAATTACATTAAATATGGAGGAAAAAAGTTAGCAAATTATTTTCCCGCTTCAAGTTTCGAGGATTAGTGATCCTTATGGATTGCGAACCATATTAGAATTTGGTTCTAACAGGTTAAAATATCTGGCAAGCCCTCCCATTCTTCACGTGGGCTTAAAGTGCCGGTTAGATAACGTGGAGGGTTCGCGTATCTTCTGTCACGTTACCTATATTCAAAGTCTGACGATAAACTGCTAAATTATAGGCAATTTTCAACTCGAGGTTACGGAAAAATTATGGGAGAGGCTGTTATTGGATTGATTAAATTAAATGTTAGGAGAAAGGAGCTTCACGCTTGATCTTCACGTTTTGAATAGTATTGAAAGGGTTTTAGGGCTTTGGAAATCACTCGAATTGAAAGAATCCTATTTCCACTCTCGAGGTAATACGTTTGGCGTGAAAAAGGCGCCTTGAAATTTTGGGTGAGATCCACTATCAGGCACGAACTCATCACCTGGCGTTCACGTAGAATCTGTAACACTGTCACGGCGCTCAATCTTGTGAGTGAGCTAGTGGCTCAAAGAGGTGCGGTTAAGAGCTTCATGATTGAGGTCCGGTGTGGAAAAGAAGGAGGAAAAATCCAATGGAAAAACAAGGCAGTAGGGGCTGAAAGAAGTATGGGCAGGGGAAATGAAAAATTAATATTTCAGGACGTTCCGTAGGGAAGTACACCGCGTGGTCTCATCCTCGACGCAACCGTTCCAGTTTCTTTTGTTTAACATCTCTAATTTTGGCGCGAAATCATAAAAATACCGGCACGTGGCTGAGCTAGCCTTGTAGCTAAGAAATGTAAATTTTGCCACGCTTTACGACGAAGAGAGAAGGGCTTGATCCTGTCAATGGTTTCCAAACTCCTCGCATACCCACTTCCCACGTTAAAATGCGAATTTATTCTTTCAATGTGAGTATTACTGCGTGTAAGACATAACAGAAGCAAAAATAAAACACCACGGATGTGAAAACGGCTATACCTACGTCCCGTATATTTCATTCGCTCTTATACATAAGCAAGTGTAACGCTATGAGAAAAATGCAGAAAATAATACCACCCGCAAGTTTTAACTTAACTCTGCCCTACCCCACTTGTTGGTATTTCATTACTTTCAACTTCACGATAAATCTTGGATGGATTTTAACTCTGAATAATTCATACTATCTACCGCTACCTTCTCAACAATGTCGAGACTAACTTAACCCGCAATTTTTCACAGCAAGTCCGGGAAAAAGTATACCAATTTGTTTTTTAGTTTCTGTTTAACGTTAAAATCATACACTTTGGACAGACGTGGCAGATGGAACTCCGATAGTTTTGCGTTATACCTATACACGGTGATTCAAAATCAACGGACGACAGGTGATTAGTGTATTCCTCATAAAAATCTAAGACTAAAGTTCATCTACCAAAAATTCGAAGGACCGATATTTTCCGAACTACGGACGGCCTTAAGTTGACCAAACATATAGCTTGTACTAGGGTCCTTATTTGGCCCTTATTTGGGGGTTGGTGGAATTTTGGCCCCGACGCCCGCTAGATCGGTTCAAAATAAATTCAAAAAAATCTGGGCGAAACTTGAGCTTCCTAGCTCAACGAGAAAAAGTGCCTGTGAGCCTGTACGTTTTCCCGTTTGAATAACGTTGGATTTCTCACCAACTGAATATATTTTTTTTTCTACAAGCCTATCGTTGATCGGAAAAATCTCTCACTCGGTCACTTTATGGCATCATAAAGTGCAATATCGGGCAAGTGGCCGATTTTAAGCACGATGCCCGACGCTTGAGAAAAATCAGTCAACGATCAGGCAGCATGAGCGAAAGACTGGACACTGTGAATGACTATGGAAGAAGGAATTCGAATCAGGGGTACTTAGTTACGGATAGAATTTAAAGCCAAACACTGGAATTGTTACGGAAACCGATCGATTTACACTCTTGACCAGCCCTATCACGATGACGTGTAATCTCTGTAAATTAGCCAACTAAGACCCTCCGTAACTCGGAAATTATCGGTCCCTCGAATTTATGGCAAAGGAGAATTTAGTCTCAGATTTCCATAGGGAATACACCCATGACCTGTGGTGCGGTTACTTCGGATCAGCGTGTATCTACGCAAATACAAGCGGAAATACAAGACAGTCGTGAGGCTATAACTTGAGAGGGTATCTTGCACCGGTATAAGGTATCGCAGCGTGAAGCGGAAGAGAGAAGCTTCCATCCGCTTGAAGAAGCTTTCGCAGGATATGGAGACGAACTAGAAAGGTGGAGGGATGTCAGAGGTGACGGTATACGTGTTCTAAGTGCACTCAACCGTTGCAGTTCTAATTAGTACGAGCTTTGACCATCAACCTTGCTATCTCCGATACGTCAGCTTCAGCCCCCTTCAATCTACCCACCCTATGTCCTGATTTCAGCTTCAAGGATTCATAAACCGGTGGAATATCGATCAGAAATTTGCAGTTTGCGAACAACAAAACTGCGATAAATCTGTATACGCCGTGAGAAAGGATTTCTGTCTTGTATTCAGTCCGTCTCAATCAAAGTGCGAAATATATTTCGTCTCATATAGGTCTTGTATAACCGGAAATGAAAAACGTTACGAGCAATTTATAGCATCCTATAACGATCAGACCATACTAATGAAAGTGTCTCTATCGTCTTAATTCTTATCTTCGTAACTAACGCGGTAAAAGCGCATTAACACGCCAACTCGCGTGCCGCCATACTACTACATGTTGCAGTTCAAGATATTTTATTAAATATATAGCGTAATTTAAAGATCCTGGCATAAAAATTAGCAAGATTTATTACGAATTTTATTCACCTGGTTAGCATAAGGCTGTCTTTGTCTCGATCGAATCCTATTGACTAATTGAACTGATGTTAATTGAAAAAAAAGGGGTACCTCACACTTGCTGTGGGACTGCACTCCGGCCACTGATTTTCTCCGTAAATCTCACGGTAGTCAGAGAGAAATTACGCGATCATCCGTAGCCAATCGGGTAGAATTTTTTTGTAGGGATCGCATTCTACCGCTTGCCAACGACTTGCCCGAGTATATTAGGAGGTGGATCCATTCAGTACCTATCTGCCGGAGATGGCCGGTCCATTCGTCTTGTTTTTGTTGCAAACGCGGAAAATCCAGGGACGAACGTCCGCCCGCTGGCCCAGCTACAATAGGACTGGTCCATTGTTGCTGGAGTATTCTACGTCGAGACCAGATCAGCAAAATTAATTAGACGATACCGATAGCCAATTTGAATTTCTGAACTGAATTCGAGTTCGTACGATCCTCCGTGTTGAATGGAGATGAAAAACTGTGTGGCGAACATTGGTCGGGTCTTATATCATTTTCTCCTTTGTTTCTTTGCGACGTAAATTTTTTCTTTTCGTTACCAGACACTGGAGATTCGTTGCAATTTCGAAGCTCTGGTATAACATAGATGATTATATTTGTGTCGAAGAAAAAAGGAACAGAAAAAATGAAAACTAGACGAGAAAATTAACCAGCGTATAGATTCACCGTTATTGATTCGTATCATCGAACCATTCGCAATATGGAAGAGTTTATTCATGGAATAACAATATTTATACCATAGACGTATGATATATGTCAACGCGTAAAAGCATCAGCTGTCATTCTCATGTGTCGGCGTACATACCTAAAGATCATAGATATCGTAAAAAAGTGTGGGATAAGCCAATAGTCATACGAAATATTCGGGTACAAAATATGAACTTCCAACGGTTCTTCCGGTTCAGGAACCGGAACCCCTTCTCACTTTGACTGGATGGAGAGCCGTTGTAGTAACATTTATGGCTATGTTGCTTTCCCCAGTCCGTACTCGGCGACCTGCTTCCCTCAAATAACCGAGAAATAGGCAGACCCAGCCGGTTTTTACGATCAGCCCTCGCGCCGGTACCTTCGAGACATCAAGCCAACCCCCACTGTTACCCAAGCTCTCTACTACCTCGTCATCTCTCGTCGTAACTCGTAAACTCAAAAGTAACTAATTCAATGGAATAAGGGAATTTGCTAATCCTAATTTTTCCTCTGTTCGTCCTCGTCGTCGTGATTAACAATTATTAATTATTCAAAGCCCTACCTTTCTTCTTTCATGATAGTACCTCCCCGTGTCCTTTCCTTCTACAATTCACATTTGATCACCGCAGAAAGTATATCATTTTGATTTAAGACACAATGTCGGAAGTAAATATATCCGAGTCTGCGAGATTCTGGTAAGGGTTTTCGAGAGCAAATGAGGGAAGTAACTAGAAGTTGTTACAGTGTGGGGTAACTTGTGGCAACAACGTTATGCACTTCGAATTCGTCAAAGTTTCGAAAGCCTCAGTCGAGCCTTGTTTCATTAGGCACAGCCGCAGCGGCGTTGAAATCAGAATACATTGGAGCGTATCTCACGTTAATGTTGATTGATAGAAATTGGTTGAATGGGCCGAACGGGGTCGTGAGCACGTTTACGCGTCCGCACATTTGCAGACTCGCACGTGATCGCGAAATCTATGATATGCATGGCACAGAAATGGCGTGTACACAACGACTGCACCTGAAACCGTCATCAAATCCATCAAACAGCTTCGATAAACCGGCGTGCAGAGATAATTCGTCCGTTCGAAAATTCAGAAAAAAAAAGAAAAATTGAAAAGAAAAAAAAAAACAAAACGAACGAAACAATAAAAAATGAAAAAGAAGAAAAAGAGAAATACAGAACCACCAAAAATTACCAGAGCCGTGAATAGCGTTTCGTTAAAAGCGTAATTTATACAAACTCTTCTCATGCTTTCCAGTAATAAGTTCCTTGATAAAAGTTCCCGCTAAGAGTGAGAGAGGTTGGCGTGTAATCGACGATAACGAGCTAGCTTGTTTACCGTTAGTAAGTTGGTTGCACTTTACTTCCCCTCCTCCCTTCCAGCCCCGTTACCACCCTCGCTGACTTACCACGACGACCGCGAATCCTATAACCTTTAGGGGATGGTCCTTTCGCTTGCTTACGTGTTGTTATGAAATTCAAGGCACTGCTATAAATATTCGCCTCTAACGAACTCTCGCGATTCTCAGGTGAAAAGTACCTAGGCCAACTTCTACGCGGAAATTATATTTTACTTGTATTATATCTTGGCCGTTTCACCCCTAAGCTTCACGTCGCCATATTGCTGTTGTACTACACCGCCACCTTCCTACCATAAAATCTTTACCACGGTCTGAACATAAAGTCGTGTAGGTACGGGTATACCGAAAAATATACACCCATGTATTGTTTTAACGTCGGTATGTATTTCCGGCTCCTATACTATAACTCGGGCAAAGACAATTAAGAGAACATTAATTCCACTACCCGATGAAGGTGACGACACCTTTCACCCCGCCCTCGTAAAAATGAACTTCGTACAGACATTTATGGAGGTTTTCAGACCGCCGGGTTTCCGCCTAGGCCGTTTATCTCCGCCTTTTAATCTTGGCGTTACTATGGTACATATGGACACGGACCCTTTGCCCAATAGCATCTGGATGTCCATAGTTCCAGAGCCATATGTTGTTGCCCAGTGCGTAGCGGCGGAATGGTTGATTAATCATTGGCTCAGCTAGTGTAATCCAGTCGTTAAGGCTACTGGCGTCATCCAAGCTGATACTCGGGCCGCCGGCTGCTATTAGCTTTACACGAAACATATACGTATAGGGAAACACGATGTAGCAGCATAGATTCGCCCACACCTATATGCGCAGACATATTTATGCCTTGTACCATCGGGGATATTTTTATCCCCGCAGAATCCAAAATTTCTTCTATGAGGTAATTAGTGAACGAGCTGTTCAAATCGTTCGGAGACATTCATGCCTTTTATATGATTATCTGGGTATATCCGGATAGAGAAAGACTCCGACGAGGTAAGCTTATTCGAACGTGAACCTACCTTTCATCTTCGTTCGTTAATTTGTCTTTATAGTTTGCGGATGGTGATTAGTGTTGGAATCAGTCAGTAGACTCAATTTACGTGTCAGTCACACACCCCGGACGGTGTGTGAATGAAACGCGAGCAAACCAGATGTTGGAACGGATTATTTGTCAGGCTAATTGAATTAAGAAGCTGCGTGTAGCGCTAATGAGCGATCTTTGAGGCGTTTCATCGACTTACTTTGATCCCCCTCTATTTAGCGAGACGTAAGATTCACGATCCTTTCACTTCTGCGTTACAGATGCCAGTTATTTACCTAATCCTCAACCCTTTGCGTCGACGAAGACGATGTGTTTCCAAAAATTTCTACCCTCTAATCTCAGAGCTCAAAATGTTCACTTACGATGAATCGAGGTGGGCCATGCGACCCGCAGGATTAAATCTCCACGGAAAACTAGCAGTCGTCTGTCACCGGTACTTTCATTGTTCCTGGTTCGTGGTATTTTTTAATTCCAAGTGATATGAGAGAGTTTCCACCACACTGAGAAGGGTAAGGTCTACGCGCACTCCAGGAATGCATGTATTGTTTCGTAGGAAGGATTGTCTGATATGTTCTATACGTAAAAGATGTTCCACTGCATTCCGAACCAAATTCCAACCAAATGTAAACTTGGCGTTACAGTCAGAATTGTAATTTTGGAGGTCAACTATTCAACTATAGTTATCGAATCGTAAACAAAATTTAATCAAATACATTTTGACGTACCTTATTTGCGATTTTTATTCTCCATTCATATGGGGTAGTTCATAAAACGCGCGAGATAATTCTCTCGGAAAATCTTTCTCTCAAAACTGTCGTTATGTTACGATCTACCGATACAGAGCGGATGATCGACATTAAATTGGACAAAACTGCACAGCTTTTGAAGAAAAATAAAAATCTTCAAAGTGCAGTGAATTACGTGACCCATAAAATGGGCGATTTCTACCGTAATAACGGCATTTCGAATGTTTTGGTGAAAGTTGGATACTGGTGAATCATCCTGTAATTGACGAAGCAGGTCCTTTGGTTCGGTGTGAGAAACTTCACTTATATAAGAATAGACTGCGGAAGTAGAGAAACTATAAACTGTCGAGTATCTCAACCGCGATACAATAAAATAAAGACTTTATCATTACCTCTGGCTTCACTCCACCTCCATCGCGAGCCGGTGCGAGATTCGTTTTAGTTCTATATCTCAAGTACAGCAAGCACCTCGAGTTATTCTCCGAGACCCGCCTTTCTACGTGAGCTGTCTAGTTCGGCTGATGCTGAATTTCATTTATGACTGGGAGCTACTGGGAGAGTGGATGCTGCCGAGATTCAGGATATAAAACTTCCTTCGGGCGCCCGTTTGAACGCGGACGAGGAACACTAAGCATGTACGGCTGGGCGAAATTGAATTTTCACTTCTCAGATTTGAGCCAAGATTCATGTCGTACAATCAGAAACGTAAGAGCAAAAATAATTGCACGAACAGTATCGCTTGCACGAATCATTTTTTGTTTCACCAACTAATTTTCTAATCACAGGCAATTTTCCGGAAGAAAAGAAAATTATCTGAGGCTGTTGAGTCACCGAAGGTTCAAGAAGGAAAATGAAAAAAAAAAAACAATTGCAACCTGTTCGGATTTTAGGCGTTATTAGCTTTGGCAAGCAGCTTAAAGTTTGGCTTGCATGAAGGGTAGGTCGACGAGCGTGGCGAGTCCCCTTTAAATTCCTCGTTGATGCGCAATCGTGATATTTATGGGTACAAGGTGGGTACTCGACGCAAAATGCGGCAAGGCAAAGGGGTGCCAACACGAAGGACAGAGGTTTGGAGAACCGGAGACCCGGAGGAACCCTTACCTCCGGAACACGACCCCGTAGTGCTAATTGTTTGTTACTCGTTTGGGGATAACGCAGAGAGATAAAGAGAGAAAGACCGAGAAAGTGGTGATTATAGGGGCTCTCAAATGCCGAGTGATTTTTGGGATATCAACCCCTTTCCTTTCCCCTTTCTCCTTGCCCTCTTCTACCACTTCAAACCTTTCCTTTTCCTTCTGCTAATTATAACGTTACGTGAGCTTTTATTGATATCATTATTCCGGCGTTTGAATTCGATCCTTCTCAAAGGATATGGGGATGAACGAATTAGAGTCACTTTATTTTATCGGTCAGTTTCATTTGTCCATTTCTATTCTTGCTCATAGAATTCTCAGCATTCATGTTTTCTTTTCCGTTCTCAATGACTTGCGCATTGATATTCCATAACTTTATGAGTCTCTCTCTCATTAAAACTCCATTAAAAGCACTCGACTCACACTCCAAGAGTTTCATTGCATCATGCATAGGATCATAGTTGTCGTCACAGATTGACACGTATAAATACGTACAAGACTTTCTGACGCAGTTCGTGGAGGAAATGCAGCTATGGCGAGAGGGAAAAGCGCAAGTGGCCAAGTTGGACGAAGTTTAAATGACATTTCTCATGATACAGCATCTGGATTGGAACACTAGTCGCTACGATTATACGGTTAATCCGGCTCTCCATTTTCCAACCGGACAATGGTACTTTGGCTCTCCAACTCTTGTTTCCTAATCGAGAATAATCCCCAACCGGCTGCCTTCGATAGTTCAATATAGTACCGATGGAAAAACGATTGGTAGTCTAGCGGCGTTTCCTTCAGCGATGAGAAAAATGCATTGCTCCGCGTCTGTGTGTTTTCTTCTCAGCTTTTCTGTATTCTGTAATCAATAGGGTCAGATGGTTTTCGGGTAATCTTGTTTCCAGAGTAATTAAACATTCAGCTCTTTGCTTTGTCTTCGCTTTTTGTATGTACGGCGTTGCAGAGTCGATATAAGACTGTAAGAATACTCGGTTGAAGGCGGAGTTTCTGGATTTGAAGACTTTCGCGAAAAGTAGAGTGCTCTCGTTCTTCGTGCTTTCTTTAATTAACCATTTCGTGGAACGCTTGATTCACTCGATGGCATAAAGAAAACGGTAACAGGCGTGCTTTCCTTAAAAGAGAAGAGCTTTGTATTTCTCATTCCTTCATCTTTGGCACCCTACTACGCCCTCCGTCCTCATCTCTTTTATCTCTTGCATAAAGTAGCTAGCCAATGCAGACGTCACAAAGGTTTTCAGTAAGTGGAAAGAGAATGGGAGCCAGGTCCATGCTTGCGATATTTTTTTAATTGTACATCCATTATGCACTGGGCATGTATACGACAATGTATTTGTTGTCTTATATTAGTACGTGAAAAATTAATGGTATTTTACATCAAAAATGTGATCTTTTACCGATTGCATTCAACCTTTCTCGCCTTGTTCCCTACCTTACGATTTCCCCTTGTTGTGCTTTGAAATGTGTATTACTCTATAGGCTGAAGGTTTCGTAATTAAAAATAGAGCTGAAGCTTTGGCTTGAGTCGATATTTTTCACTTCCTTACTCATATTTTTCCGACACTTTTCATCGTCCCTAATTTCTTCTGCAACACATCTCCAAGCGAAATGGACAGTCTAGCCTCAACTCTATTGTTCCTCATTGTGTATCCACGTGGTATAACACTGGCGTATGATGCGATGTGTCTCGTCCAGAGGCAGCCGTTGCGTTTCATAATGATTCAGAGTAACTTCGACAAGACAATACAGAAACCCGAGGAAACTTTACGGGGATGGTTAACAGGCGTGAATTTTGTCTGCGGATCGGTTCGAGATTTCTTGGAGGAAATAATAACGACGCTTGCAATTTTGTTTTATTTTTTGTTTCAATTATTTCCTGCGCGTAAGAGTCTCATATACCTATGTTCCGCGTTCCAGTTGCATAGTCAACAACTACTGTGAAATTCTTTAGTCAGTGCTTCCTGAAAGCTACAATCACCTTCAAATCCCATAGAAAACTTCGTGAAATTCTTGCCGAAATTCGGTGTATGGCAGATTTTTTCGAACGCCCGAAATCACGGAGTTTACCTGAAACTAGGACCGGTTGAAAAATAGTAGTACGGTAGATACAACAAAGCATTTAATGGCAGATCGTATCGTGACGTTTCGCTCACCAGTTCTTCCGCGTCACCAACAGGATTAATTAAATTGTTTTGCCTGCTCAACGTCAGTATACCGTTATTTACGTTAATTGACACTGTTTTGCGAATCGGAGGTAGAATTCGTACGAATCATACGAAATATGACGATACGGAATTGCTTTTCGCCCGCTCATTCACTCGATGTATAAACCGTGGGTGAGCTTTTTTGTATCCGGATCGTGTAGATGTACGTATTCTTCAAACGATCCGAATCTATTTGCTTTTCGTTGACTGAATATTACCATTCCCTCGGTCGTTCTTATCCAGCGGTGAACATTTTTTTAGAGTCGAGTCATAAATATTTTTAGAAGCTGGTCGTTTAGAGGGAATAAAAACACATTGCTCCAACGTTTTACTCTAGTTCCACAGTTGCGCGCGGGGCCTCTAACATATTTCTCGGTTTATGCTGACAAGTCGAGAATTAATGGTACGCGAAAGAGGAGATAGCCACGTCCTCGAAAACAGCTCAAAGAAACAATATATGGATTCAGGGACAGTATCATAAATAAACCAAATATTGTTTCTTCCAATGAAATTAAACTGCATGCCCCACATGAGCGTATAATTAAATTCCGCAATTAAACGTCGCGTCGTCTGCCTTTTTTTTCGCGCGAACAAAAAATTTCTATCTATTTTTTTGGAATGCTTTTGTTGTGAATGTTTCCTATCCCCTTAGTTGCATTTATTGTTCCTAGAGAATTTTAGGAAAAGAAGAAAGAAAAAATATGTATTACGACTGTATGAATATTTAGCAAACCAATTTAACAAATACGAATAAATTCAACTGTAATATGAGATTACAAACTTTTTTACATTTCCTATGTTTTATTACTTATCGAAAATTCGCCTGGCTCCAGTGTATCTACTAAATTTCATGCAAAATGCACAACCGCTCGTACAGATGTATTCAAATGCAACTACAAAATTTACCGAATTTCCGTTCGTGCCACTGCAGAGCTACGTGCAGGTCTTTTTTCAATACACGGTTCAAAATAAAATGTATTCGTTATTGGTCCAATGTTCACGTACGTGAACGTAGATACACCCGCAAAACAGCCACTGGAATTTTTAACGAAACTTCCCCATACCACAAAATAAAATATATATCGACCAGCGTAGTCGGAAATGTCATTCGTTTCCCTGTCAAGTATCCATTTTCCAGACTAAAATAGTATCGAATTTTTACTAAGGAAGTCTTCTGGTAAGAAACATTGAAATTAAGAATAAATCTCGTTCTCGAATAGCGGCGGTAACTTACCATTTATAGTCGAGTGCATTAACGAGTCGGAAGAAGCAACACCTACGTAAATATTCATCACTCAAAACCGTATAAATCGAGAGGGCTTGGTCGTAACTGAAGTAGCGAAGAGAAAAAAGGCACTCTTAAAAAATACGGTGATTATCCTTTATTTCGCATGAGAAAGAACACTTCAACGTTCCTTTAATAAAATTCTGTATAAGTGGGCGAAGAACAAAGCTAATAATATAATGGGAACTTTAATTGAAGGTAATGTATACGAATTGGTCTGCAGACTGTGAGAACGGTGTAATTGAAATAGCTGAGAATAAGATGGAACGTTTGCCTTTACGTATTTCCTAAGATTATTTCGTATCGAAATACGTGGCAAGGTAAAATTTATTTTTAGAAATATTCTTGCCCCTCGTGAAAGTGCAAACAATATTCCAGTACTTACCGGGATTGAAGTTTATACAGGTACGTATCCTGGGAAAATTGTGAACCCCGTTTTAGAGGGAAAATTTCAAGCTCGCCTGCGCTTTCTTTCGAACCTCTCTACGATCCTTTGTCACAAGTTACTGTGAGATTTAACAACACCTCCCATCGTGTCATGTGTCATCTGAATAAAAAAATCATGAAACGATTGAAACACCTCTTTGAAATATTTACCGAAAACTACATTCTTGGATAGGTTTCATCTTCGTCTGTATCGAACTGCCAATAGGCTGCTGAGTTAGGATAAAAGTATATCGATTCCCATTTTGATTATTCATTAGCCTTGCTTGTACCTATAATCCAGGTATCACTAACGACCAGTGACTGTATATCACTATATAGTTGGAAATAGATTATAGATTCGAAACCCACGCTAAGTATAGCAATTATACGTAGTATACCTGAAAACAATAGGATAGTAATCAACGCGCTGATGCAAACCGAAATTCTCCTGCTGTGGGTATCATCAAACGTATACCTGCCGTATACAGCGATTTCTGATATCCGGAGAAATAATCCTGCGTGATTGGCTCGTATTGATACGACAGTTTTGTATTGCGCCGCATCCAGTGTAGGCAGCTGACAATTATCGATTCTGTGGCGTTCCTGGTAATTAGTCGCGCGAATCAATCACAGTTCCATTCGCTTGTGATCGATTGATAGACTTTCTGTCGTAATCAGAAGCCGAGGTGTTTACCAAGACGAAGTTAAAGGATTGGAGTGTTTTCTTTCCGATCAATGATTACTCGATGGTTTCGGAAATAAGTTAGAAATTCCGACTACAGCAACGATCCGTCACGCATCATCAGTGACACGAAGCTCCAATTTATAATCTTGGCTGGAGCGCAGCTCTGACACGAGAAAAAGATAAAACGCAAATGTAATAAAAATCCAAGTCAATTAACGGACCGTCGGAGGATGCCATTAATAATGCTGGGGGCTCCTGCCTCCTAGTTCCTGGCTTCTGGCTCCCGGAGTCAGGACGGTTCGCCACTGCAGGCTCTGAAGAGAAAATGAAAAAGAAGGTGGAATGTAAGCAAATAGTCGTTGACGGGGATGAGGCTCGCCCCGGACTTGCCCGTCGGGTTCAACTAAGAGCAAAAAATGGTCACGAGTCGTTGCACGCCGCAGATCTCGAAAAATTTTCCTTTTGTTAAGGGTACTTCGAACTCTAGGATGCGATCAATTTTGGTATCGCTTTGTCGAGTACGTGGCCTTGCGTAAAAAGCTGCTCTACAACCGGCACCGTGAGCTCCGGCGAAAATGCTTCACGATACAAGAAATTGTACGTATAGTCATTACGCGAAGAGCTTATTGCCCCCAAATATTGATCAAGAATTTTCTCTCGACTTTGCGGCAACGTAGGTACAATCCAGTCACAAAATTTGTATCCGTGATCATTATCATTCAAGGATTGTTAACGACTCGACTTCAATCGCTTTTTTTGTCAAGGCATGATTAACCCTTTAGCGCCTATTGTGCCAAATTCGGCACATTCACGTACAGCATAGCTGGGTGAAGAATTTTAATCCCTGAGTCTAAACGATGTTTCATATTCCTTCAAAGTGAATGTGCCAAATCTGGCACATTAGACGCTAAAGGGTTAAGTGCACAAATGGTTCTGGGTATAAATACTTGTTCATGAATTAGACTCGTTGAATACCCATATATTTGGATATTTTCGAAACAATTTGTCAATCGGTGGATTCACATAAAGTGAGTGATGTTTGAGGTAAAAAACGTCGACGTATTTAAGAGAGTTCCACCCCGTAAATTGACAAGGTTGTATATATTCCGTGCGATTTCTTTATTTCGAGTAAACTTTCATAGCCAGGGTCCGAAAGAACATAAATACCAGCACGTCGGTATGGTGCGAATTATAAAATGAAACATTGCACCCGAGCGTGATGCGACATAATAAAATGTAGGTATAGCAAAACCGTTGGACGTCCAAGTCTATGAATTATTCCCGAGTGGTATTAGCTTCGATCTCTTCAACGTTCTGGCAACTTCGTGTTTCCTGTTTGCTCCGGAAGCGTGTATACTTGGAAGTACGTAAGACCTAAAGTACTAATGCATTTACACGGATAGTATACACGTACGCAGCTCGCGAGTATAAAGTTTCAAAAACTATTCAATAGCTTTAAAGCCCACTAACTTTCCCCGCACCCGAATAATTTCCTCAAACGTTTCGTAGACTCGGGTCGAATGCTGTGAAAATTGATTGCATTCGTGCAGCCACGTGCTACAGTTGCCGTACTTTGCGTTGTCAGGATGGACGAGTCGGAAATATCAGCCCTATAGTTTGTTCCTGGCACCGAGTTGGTCTTGACAGCCAATTACTAGTCTGCACCGATCGTCGGCTCATTAGACAATTACACGGTTTTGCCAGACGTTTATAATTGCGTTCATTAGTATTATAATGTGGCCAGTACTGTCTGTATAACATTTTTCACATTCGTTTGATACATCGTTAAAGTTGGCCGGGAATAGAGTCCACCTGTCTACTTTTCAAAATATATGAATTCTTTTGAAGTGCAGAATATAAAATTGTCGTGTGGATTTTTCGGAATAATTCAGCGCTTGGTACTTCAAACGGTTGAAAAACTAGTTACGAGTTCAGGTAATAAGATTTGTGCTTGTTAAAACACCTAGCACACATCTTCGCGGGAATCCAGGATACCGGACACATTCATATACCTTCGGATACGGTAGCAAACAAGCGCATGAATTGAAATGTGAAATTCGCTTCCCTTGCAAATAATAATTGACGGATCTGTTCGTCTAAATCATAATCAGTTATCCCACCAGGGGTACAGCATCTCCGACAAATGACCGAGTGCGATTTCAGAACACGTAAAGGTATCCTTGTCGAAAATCGATGAATAAATCTACAAAACTCTACCTCTAGATACTTGAGAATTTTAGTTTTGTAGATTTCTTAACACCCTTGATAGTTCAGAATAAGGTATGATCTCTGCTTTGTTTCAGAATTCTATTAACGAGGAATCGTGTAGTATTTTTCATCCTGGCCCGGAAGCTACATACCTGTCTGCACGTACGCGTTCTTGTCTATTTTTTCAGATTACGATGGCTTTAAAATATTCGTTAGCCGAGTAACGGATTTGCGTAAGTAGTAACGTAAAAGCTGCACTCGGGGCAGGGGATATGAGAATGAAATAAAATAAAATAATAAAAAATGAAGCAGAATGAAGAAAAAAAGAAAACAAAAAAGGAAAGAAAAGATGAAAAAAAAACAAAAAAAACAGCATCGCATTGAAACTTTCCCAAAGCGTCTCGTTTTCAAATTACTCGACGACTCTGGCGGTGGGGCGCATTTTAATCAAGCGCTTATTAAGTTTAAAACTTGAATATTATTGCAAGGCTTTTACACGGGCACAATCAGAGGGGGTTTGAGACGGAACTTAACAACAGCTTTCCTAAAGAATTGCTGGCATGACGCAGTGCAGTAAAAACGCCCTTATCGTGTGTTCTTGCGGACAGTGATCCCGAGATATCGCGTATTATTATAGTTTATGCATTATATCATTTCGGATAAAAATTATACTCTTGACAGGTCGAAAAACTTCATTCGTACATTTCAAAGATCGATAAAAAATATTCCATGATTGAAAAACTCACCAATAAAAAATTGCCAGTCAAATTTTTTCCTTCGAAAGTGCAACTTCAAATTAAACAAGACACGTGGCTATGTTTCGTGAGTATCATTTAAATGACAAATTTCGTGGATTTCAGATCCTCTTATTGAGCCGTTTCTGAGATAATTGCGGGAGTCTTTCCGAAAGACCAGCAGACAGACCGACGCGACACCTGTATAAAAAACTGTTTTTCGGATGCTGAAGGCCCAGAAGCGTGGAGATTCGATAAAATGCGCTCGTTACATCGCGAAAAAGCAGTTTCATAAGCCGGCAAAAAAAATCCAAAAATATTTGGATCTATAAAAAAGTCCCAATCGATTGACGGCCGGACGTAGCCGGTGCGAATTCATCAAACATTTATTCTGCTGGACCGAGAAAAGAAAAAAACGGATTTGAATGAAAGAAAATATTGTATCGTTACTAAAAAAACCGAAATCATATTGCCATTGAAATGAAAACTAGTGAAATATCATGCACTATGTACACATTCGAGTGAGTATACCTCAGTCGACTACGCGTACACCGGCGCTACGCTTCCAATATTCAAGGATCGTCCCCACGGTTCAAAAGTCAACATTGCTGGTCGGAAATGAAAGGACGGGTCTGGGAATTAAGTGATCGAAAGGGGATTCTGTGGACGTTGACAAAAAGACTGGGTCATTCTGATTGCCTGACACTCAATCGTCGATTGATTGAAATCCGAGGCTTTATATTTCGGACTATATTTTCGATGGAAAAGATCCGCCGTTCATATAGAGTCGCACAACCTCGAATGTATTTCAAATAGGTATATTGATAAGTTTTTCGGTCCTGTTTGCTTGTCCTCGAGTATACGACCCGGCTTCTTTGGATGCAAGACAGTACTGCATCGCGAGGTCGAATCTCGGCTGTTACATAAAACGGCCACGTATTTGGTCGCTGTTTCATAACCCCGTAACAGTCTGAAAACCTTCATTGATTGAGCAGATACCAGCCAGAATCGTGGCACTGTGCTGCTGTGGCTCTGCAGCGAAATAAGCTGGCCTGGCTACCTCCAACTTCTCGATACCCTCCACGACTTCCATGCCACCAAGCGTCGTACCGGAAGCTCACTGCCTCGAAGACCAGGTTGCGGATCTTCCGTACGTCTGGTGGCTGGCTAGGGATGGCTGCTTGGTTGGTTGGATGGCAAAACGGCGTCAGCGGAATTTTAAATTCGCTTAAAACTCAACCCGGCCGTCTGACATCGCGGACTCGCAATCGCCGACCAATCCTTATATCATGTCGGTGCAGTCGGTACGAGGATCAATTTCACTGTGCGTAACTACGAGACAGTTGAGTTGTTCGCTCGATCTGATAGAAATCAGAAGATTGTCCATACTTGGACCTTTTTCGGTATTCTGTTCATCCGAAGCGCTCGAGCATGTCGATCTTTCCCAAAGTTTGAGCGTTCGACGAGTATCTCGAAAGAAAATCAGCGGTGCAAACTTTAATTTGGAGAAAATTTTGATCGAATGAAACGCCATGTTTTTTATTCATTTGACAAAAAATTAGTAATCGTTAGATCTAGACTTTCGGCTTATCGGACTCTCGGGGTTTCGTGTAATTGTAATTATCCTGTCACTTGACTCGTGAAAATAACCCAGATATCTATGTCAAGTAATTTTATGAGCCACTTCTCCCGCAAATCGTTACCGCCTGCCTCCTTTTTGCTCTCTGTAACCTTGCTGTCTAATTGCTGTTAATCGCCTGTGAAATTTATTGGACAAAATGATGGATTTGCAAGCTGCATAATCAAATTACGGTATTTTCTTACACCAAGCATCGTTTTACTAGCATTAAACTAACTTGTTTCGAAGTAAACAGCCGTACGTATATCTATACACATAGTCTGTACATATGTATACCTATATGCGCATGATACGTGAACATCACGTCAGCTGTACACTTCAAAGTTCGCCGTTGAGGCTTTGGTTCATTATTGATGCACCGGACAGAACATGCATAGCTTTTGGATAATTCTCGCAGGTACATGGCTGGGACGCTCATAGCTGACCTGTCAAAATTATTCTCTTCAAATACGGGATCACATAGGATTTGAGACTGATATCTATAGGGAATTTATACGATGATCATGTAACACCTGGGTACAATTCCAACCCGGTTTGACGCTTTTCTCGCACTGCTGCACTGCATGAAAATCCATCACCTCCACGTGTTATCACATAGATTGAAAAATTGAATAACCAGAGAAACTTTTCACGGTATGGTGGAAAAATGAATAAGTTATGTATTTGTAAAGTTGAAAATAAAATTGAGAATAAAAATAGAAAATGGGTAAAAATTGAAAGTGTTCTGAAAAATTTTTAACAAAGAAACTGTAAGTTGAATTATATCCTTATCTTTCAAACGGTTGAAAGCTTGAAGTAGGTATCAGAAGCCCAGTGACCTATGAAAGCTTCGAAGGTCAATGAAAAAGGCCGAAATGTGCGCTACTCTTATTTCATCAGACCGAAGCTAACCGGGCAAGGCATTTGAAATACGCGTCCCCAAGGCATCGAGGATTCGATCGCGTGCCAAAAGGGCCCTCAAGGGATGCCAGCATGAAATTGAAAGAGCCAAGAGTCAAAAAATGCCGACACACGGGTTGTACGCACTTGCGTGGGATCTGAATTGAGTCTAGACCTCTCATCATTTTGTGGGGAGATCAAAAATCTTGAAAAAATTAAACCTCCGGTGATAAGCTCGGTCTTCGCGAGCTACCATGGATAAGAATGTCCTGGAAGCAGCCAATTATTTCGCGCAACGTTCAGAATCGATGACCATGGCATTTTGCGAAATACTCATTTCAGTAGAATATATATATATGTATGTAATTCTGTTTTAATGTTGAACAAATATATGACCTGCGGAAGTTGAATCGCTAGGATCTCGCTGGCAATTATTATTTAACAGCTTTAACAGCTATTACTCCCTGGCCTTTCTTGGTGCTCTGGTCCTGCTTTTATGACTTCTTAGTTTGGATCCGGTGAGTTTTACGACGGGTTTTAACAGTCTCGTGTAAACACGCAAGCGCATTACATTCGCAACTCAAAAATGCTTTCCGACTCAGCTTAGCTAACGGGGACACCAGATTTCTAATACGTAACCATTCCGGGAATGTAGATGATGGAATCACTGACGATTGTATTACGTCAAAACACAATAGTAATTCGCATGCTCGTTATCAGGTATCTAATTTTCATCGAAAGCTGCAGCACTTCGAGCCACTTTCCGACAGTAACGAAGAATGACCCTGGTGATCCTTTTTCTCACTTTTTTAATTCAACATTTTTTATCCCACATCTGAGTGTCCTCAATTTTGTTGTATTTCGAAGGAGATGGCAGCATGAAGCTGGTAGATTCGACATGCGTGCAAAAATATAAAAAATCATACCTTTATGGCGGGATGATTCCCTCCAAGCAGAACCCAAAGTGAACCTCTTAAATCCATACCACGATGGCCTCCGGTTTAGGAGATGAATTGCTTATTCTCGAAAGAGCGTAGATTCTTGGTGGAACCACTTTCCAACCGCGCTCTTCCGCACTTCCGCTTCCGGCGGAGTCTTCGTCTCGTTTTCTCTCAACACGGTATCCTAGCTTCTTGACGAAACAATAAAAGCTGCGGTTATTAATGGCGACAATGAAGGACTCCTTTTCCAGAAGCCTCCGAATCGATACTTCTCTCACGCCTGCAGTCCTGTCAAAGATTAATACATTTGCACGGTCTGACGTGAGGGTTGAAATTTGATAAATGGCTAACGCGCGTGTGTCCACATCTATACACGCATCAGTATGCGAGGTTTGATAACCAGTTTAGTTCGTTACCTACAGTCAACAATCACCTGCATGATCAACGTATGTACATCTTATGATTATCGCGTCGAACCCTAATCCAAATTACACACGTACGTCAACGTATTGCAGGGATCCAAATTTAGTGCGCGTTGCACATAGATGGATTAAACGCGAGACTCTCTCCACTCTACTCGATAGGAGCTGGTAATTGGACAAACAGAGCAACGATGATCAAATTAAAATGTTGTTTCCAATTTTCTTGCAACCCTTATATTTTGCCCTTATATTTATTTAGCGGAAAATTGTTCGCAGGATTTCCGAAAATAATACACGCTGATTAATTGCTCAGAGTTCGAATAATCTGATTGGTACAGGCTATACTAAGCTCGAAAAGTGGGTACGTGGTACATACGTGTAATAATTTGTTGGGCAAATTTTTCCACTTCTACATCGGGTATGGATCGCTTCATCCCTAAAACTCTTTCATATATTTCGTCTGAATTTCCGATTGCGTTTGGCTAGTTATCTTCAATAAGGAACTATATAAGCTATTATAGCTCGAGATGCTGTGAACTGATCATCGCGACCGTCGCTCTCGATCCGATGACAACGCGTCTCATTTCCTCGTAATTTCCGTAGGATTTTAATACACTATGAGAAGCTCCGGTATAATTAGATTGGTTTTCAACGTACACCGAGCAATCCATGGAACACCGTTATAAGTAGTTTTCGAAAATGTATTCGCTTAGTGTATATGCACATCAAATTACCAGATTCACAATGGAAGCGAAATATATTGGCCAACGTGGAAAACTCCTACGATTAGATCTCCGAGGCAATGACGGACATTGACGCATCTGAAATCTTGTGCGAATATTCGACGGGCTCCAGATGGTTTCATTTTAACATTATGACGGGTTTGAAATGACGTTGAAAGTATTTCCAATGTGGTTAAAAGATTGGGTGACTCGAAAAGCAAAAATTAGGTTCAAATGAGACGTAAGTGTGAAGGAATATGGGATAATGAAAATAGGATGCAGGAAACGATGCGGACTGTGGTAACAGGTTGGAAGAAGGTGAGAGGTATAAAGAGAATTCCAAATGAATACAAGTAAATAAGAGAAATACGGTGGGGAGTTTATTATTAATGGTAAAAGAAGGTTGGTCACCTTCGTTTCTCATTTCCGGTTCAAGGGACGAACACAAATCACCTCGTAATTGCTAAATGTAGCGTGACACAGACAGGCACACCAAAGCACAAGGAAGCGCGATGCCGAACGTCGGCAAAGCCAACGAACGAACCAGCCACCCTGCAGCTTCCGTGTATAGAAAATTGATAAAACCCGTTGGAAATAGGCGACGGGTTCTAGAAACTGGGGACTGGTAACTGGAAATTTGGAACTACGAAGTGGAAACTAGGAGCCGGAAATCGGGACCCTTGAACGATAACGTTTCGTAACGATACGACTACGACGGCGGACGTGTCGTGTTCGAAATAGCGATAACCCGGAATTATTGTAGCTACTAATAGTAAGCTCGGGATGGTCTCTTGTTTCGAGAATAGAATGTTTTCGTCGATTTCTATTGGCGATATAGAAGTACTTGTGAAAGTGTTTCCACACTTTCTTAAAAAGCGTGAAAACGTGGATGGTGCAAATTTTCGCAGCGAAAGAATAGAAACTTTGGAACAACGTGTGCTGGCTAAATTATGTTTTCAATTTGCCTCTGTAACTTCAAGTTTTCCAATTTAAACGCAAGTGTTGCGCGAACCGCAACCGCCACATATAGAAAATCGTAAAATTTAGCGAGCATTGATGAAAATCGTTTTCGCATTTTATAGAGGGAATTAATCGCCGGTCGTTTACCCTTCGGATGGCAGGCTCACGGTGATTGTGACATCGGTCTAAAAAAGTACAGTCTCGGCGTGAAAACGTAAAGCTCGAACATTTGCAAACCTGCCCGAAGCAAACCAGTGCAAATGGCGAATGGCTGCTCCCCTTTAAACAGGAAAACTCCGCAGAGCACTACAAACTGCAGGCATAACGCGAAAGCTCGACGTGCGTGGTTATCAGTCTGCAACTAGTAACCGCAGGCTATTTTTCTATTAGCTGCAGGTTTACATTCGAGTTGGTTCTAATTACCAGTCATCGCACATATAACCTATTCCTCATGATTTTAAGCTTTCCAGTTATTTTCCTCCCAGAGAGAATCCCAGTAAAGATAAACATTCTCAGCACGGACAACTGGAAAAACAATGATATCTTGTTACAGTAAGTAAAATCTATGAGGATGACAGCGTAAAACACTCAGCGTCGCCACTCGAGTCCCGAATCATCGTCAGACACTGAAAAGTCGAACTCCGTATTTATTCTTAGAGAAATTCATTTCCGAGATATCTTCACGCCTCACCCATATACTATTGCCAAATCTGAATTGATCTTTTCTGTTAACGAGATAAAGGCAATTGTAAATTATTCATGCTTGTGAGTGAGTTTTTGAATTCGTATCAAAATCCGTTGATAAAGTAGCGACTAATGTCAGCGAATTTATAAGTATTCCGCGAAAGAGTCTTTATTTGTGCGTTTAATATCATCAAGTTTAATCACGGCAGCTCAACCGTCAAGAAAACAAAAGAGTAATCGGCTCGAAGCAAGGTTCAAAGGAACGATTCTTTGAGGTCTTTTGTCCGTAAGGTGAGGTTTCGAGAGTGGGTGAACTCGCCTCGTTTTCGTACTGTAAAACAACTTTCCAGGATTGAAAAGATTTGTCGCAAAGACTTTGCCGAGGGGGCAACTAATTGCGGTTCCTTTCTTCAATTGTCTAACTTGAGAAGACACAACCCCTTGTTTCTCGGGACGGGGACAGGTTCTCCCGCCACTTTTAAATCTGCACAGATTCAGCCGATCGGAGTAGATGGCAACAAGTTTAGGAAAAACAATTCGAAGAATAAAACCAAGCAGACCATTGCAACCTTTTTTGACGTGATACAAGAATAAAACAATGCACGCAGCAAATGTAACCAAAGTGTTTTTGGGTGAACGCAAATGTATTGGAAATTCTCTATCGAGAAACAATTTTCTAGGCGAGTACACCTCCTTTAGCGTAAAAGCGTCTTGATTTAATATTCTCATACACTTTTCCCAGCACATCGTCACTGAGTTCACTAAAAGTCCGGATAAATGCTTCCACGGTGATATTATACAAAAGGGTTAAATAAATTTTCTCATTCCAGCACACAAAAGTCATGTATACATGTTCGTTTCCTCCTTTTACGTACCCTTATCAAAATGTATCATTCAACAGAAATTAGTATACCGGATTTCGTTCGTGATTTTCAGTAACACGGAATTATTAGTTGAGCTTAACCAATTTTCGAGATAATATAATTTCGAACCCTTGCAGAATTCTTCGAGTTTCCAAAGTACACGCCCGAAAATTAATAGCCTGCTTTAGGCTGGTGGCAATTTCTCACTTTGATCTCGAACTTGATCTTCATAGTACATATTCAGGCGACAAGATTAGAAACTACTGATATTCCACTGAGATCTGAGGGCTTGTACGTCTCTTCATGGGCTCGCAGTCGCTCTTGAATTTTTGTCTTGCCAATTTTGAATATTTTTCATAAAGATACTGACGAACAAAAGTGTTTCAGATTCTTACCCCCGCGTGTAATCGAGCATATAATTAGATCATAAAATTCGGAGTAAATATTTACTGAAAGAACCTCCATCCTTTGCCATCAGATTAAAATACGAGCCTGCACTAATAAGGATAGGTATTTGTATTTCTGTCGAGCTTAGCGTTCTGGGATATTACGAAACGGAAGCTCTTTTGTGTAGGACTCCAGGGGCATGTTGGTAATGAGCTGCTTTTAACATATTCGCTTTTTAAATGTGCGTGGCGTTTATGTCCTGCCTTGCCTCTGCACTGAAAACGCACGCGAATGCCTTTGGTGGTTTTGCAGCTCGTATAGGTAGCACTACTCTTAATTCCGAATTTCAACGCAAAAATGTTGCGTGACTTGCCGTTGCTGCCGCGGGTTAGCAGGTGCGAATTAAATTATAAGGGATAATTGAAGCGGACACGAAGAAGCGCGAATTACGCAATCGAATATCCGATTGTGCTCTCGACTTCAAGAAAAGATAAGCACAAATTCTCAAAGAAGTAGCAAGATGACCAAGGATGTGTAAACCAAACGAAATACGGTAACTTTCGTGGGAATTTCGTTCTTTCAATAGCATTAGTAGTCAATACATGAAAATTTTGATAGCTAATTCGTAATGCTAAGAAAATCCAGTATCGTAGGATCCGAAAATGAGAAACGTTCTGGAAGTTCGACTCAATTTTCACATCTTCCGGAATCTCACGTGGATTAAACTTGAACGTGAAAATCTGCTGTTATGATTAAGTTAACAAGCGGATTTCGCAGACTATGGTTTAAGCTTTAACGACTCCACAAGTATGTCTCGTGCGCCATAACTAGCTGCATTCATATCTCATTGTTTCAGGAACACTTGAGTGGCATTTACGTAGGTAGTACCTATTTCCTCAGTTTCAGTACCTCGGAGCTTCACCGTTGTAACAATTCAGCTTTGCCGTTCGTAATTTTGTAATCGGATTTCTCGATGGTAATACGTTTAGATTCTCGCGACTCCTCAGGGGTAGAATTGCTCCGACTAAAACGCTAGCACTGTTTGTCAAATACTTGAATTATCGATACTAGAGCTTCGACAGCGAAATGATGTCAAAAATTTCCGAGGGACTGACTACGACATGTTCAAATTACGCTTCTCTCAAAGCCCAATCTTGGATATGTTACATAAAATTGACAATATACCAGAAGTAGCCGTCTACAGTCTGGGGTTTTCACTTTGTTGGAAGTAAGAGCCGATTTACCGTTTAATAATGCCGAGAACGGTGCTCTGGGAACGAGCTACTGTGGTAGAAACGGGATCAAATGAAAATATACCGGCTCCGACTGAGGATTAGAAGTAACAGTCCTTTATATATGTGGTTATATCACCATCAGTGGAGTTTAGCAAAGTCTGGAGTCAGAGGTACGCTATTCATCCTGATTTTCTGCCAGTGGGTGTTGAAAGACCTTAGCTGCGATCATTAGGATTAGGGAGTATAAAAATATACCGAATGGAGATTCTCGCTATTCATATCGATCTAAAACTGTACAAAATCGGTGAATGAGCGATGAACTTGTGTTAAAACAATCGGAAGAAATTTCCCCATGGTATCGTAGAACGTATAACAGAGCAAATAAGAAATCTGGGGAGAAAGAAGAGACTGTGCACATATGTGTATACTTGAGAGCAAAATTTATAGTGATTTGGTGTCATTAAAACGTAGCTGACACCACGATTTGAAAATTGTCGAGTGGGGAAGTATTTACAAGAAACTTTTCCAACTATCCTCCTCGCCTATTTTGGCTCTATTTCCGCGATGCATTAGGGGTACCTAGTTGTAAATTATCCGTCCCCAGTGCCAGAAGCGTTGATTTTACTGGTAAGCAAAATTGAAGCTGCAAACGCTAGTGTCCTCAAGAATCGATCTGTAACTCAGCCAGTGGGTGGTATGAAATATGAATGCGGTGCAGTGAAAAACGGCGCTGGAAGTGATTCTGAAACTAGTAACCGCAATTAAATTAATGGTTACTCTAAATGTGTCCTGCTACCGGAAGCCTAAACACATTCGGCCCAACAGGTTGGCCCAAAGGTTGGAATGAGAACATATCAATACCAAGTTTGTCGAAAATTTGTCGAAGTAAAATGTAGCACATATAAATAATTGCCAGTAAAACAACTAGATGAATATTCACAACGAATTCTACGTTGCGAATATTTGTAATGTTATAGGTTCGCACCGAATGACGTTTGCTGGAAATTTTGCAGCTTTCGCGGTAGTGTTTTCTCGTCGAAGTAACGCGCGGGCAATTGAACAGTACCACGTGTGTACGTATATATCGTTATTATAGTGTTTGTCTAATGTGTAACCACCTCGATAACCCTCTCTTGACACTTGGTGAGTTTATGATAATGGAGTTTCCATCCCGCGACTGCGATCCCTTATAATTCTGCAATTACGACTGAACAGCAGCGTTTGAATAATTGATTAATTCCCCTATTCATCGGAATCTATTAATTCAAACGAGGGTAAAAAGAGATTCTAATCAACTAAAATACACTGTATAACGCGCACGGCTGTAATCATGGCGCAAATATACGAGCGAATTGTTTGATTACGTTTCGAAATTTTTTAGGAATGGGCAGGGCGGAATTTTGTGCGCTCAATCGTGTATACCGACGCTTCCAAGCCTTTCCTTGATTTCTTGCTCTTTGGAGGGACGGAGGAATGGGAGGGTGATAACTTGATCAGGGATCTCCGGAGCCTGCAATCTCCTTCTTCGATTAACGAATTAAGACTTCAGCCCTTCTACGAGAACTTGGACCACCCTTTGTTTTGCGCCCTAGCGAACCCCCAGCTTCCGAGCTCGTCCTACTGCTCCACTTCTAATTCTTACCCTCTCATTGTGTTTTGATTCAGGGATTAATTCGCGCCGACTGCCGACTGTCGAGAAGCGTATATAGAGGGCTGCCCGAGAGCGTAGAGCGGAATGGAACCCTCGTCCATTTCTTCCGAAAATTTAATGAGGAACGATGTTTTTAGGGGTGTTTTATCAGTCCTCCGGTTTCCGAGGTCCCCTTCTCTAGCCATTCTATGGTCTCACCGACCCTCGATTGTTTTGTGGTAAAATAATTCCAGTATAAATTATGCCGCTCGACCTAAATCTTGAATCTCTAGAGATTCAATTCAACCCTGGAATGCCTCACCAATCAACTAACAGGTTCTCAATGAAACACGATCCTCTCTTCACCGTTATTTGCAATTAATTTAATTACTGCATTGTTATTTTATAGTCGTTACAAGGTATACTACATAATAATGCCTTCGGTATTCTCGTTTCATTCAACGTAGATCGCGTAGCTATAAATTATTTTCTCAACAATCTACAAAAATCTCTTCCTTCGCCAGCTCTTCACCTTATATTACCGAAGTATTGTTTCCGATTGAATAAAGCCTCGATAAAACAAAAAAAAACAATCCGCTCGATACATAATATCTCGTACATAAAAATGTATAATTTTCTCGTACATAAAAATGTACGAGAAAAAATGTCTGGAAAACAAAATTTCAAGCCAAATGAACGATACGTGTATAAGTTTATGTCAACGCACCTTCGAGCCGGGATTTCCAAAGACCCATGCATCGGTGATTACCCGAGGCGCTGGAGATCCTGACCACACCAATGTCGACTAGATGGCAATTGACACGTAATCGCGTATCGCGTATGGTGAATTGACCGATTGACGCGTGTCTGGCCACAAATCGTCGCTCTAGCCCGCTGCACACACTGCTGCACCAGAACTCTCACTGAATAGATCCCCGTATTTTTCCCCACTAAGAATATATATTGTCCAGATCACATCGGCAGTATTACTGATCTAGAAAAAGAACGGGCTCGTTGTCGAATTAATCAGATCAGAATTCGATGGCAATTTCATGTGATGATATCGAAGGGATCAAGTTGTCGCATTAACTACAAAATATATCAAGTTTCGGACGGAAAGGCTCGGTTTTGAAATAAAATGGCGCGATTGCTACGAGCTTTCAACATGATTGGTATTGGTATCATATACCTACGTCCGCTCGTCTGATCTTCGCGATTATGGTGACACATTTTGCGTGCTCGGGGCTAGTTCTCTTCCGAAAATGAATCGGTTCTTCGGATTCTGGAAATCCGATTCTATCTTTAGGTTTCTACCCTTATTTTAATTATCGTATCGAATGATTCTACACCGCGACCACTCAAATAATGATCTTATTCATTGGAGTTCTGGTAACGAGAGAAATTGAAAAGACTCGAACGAGTAGCGCCAGTAGGTTCCTCAACAAAATATCAAACGGTGAAAAGACACACAGTAACCGAACCCCTAAAACTTATGAAATTCTTCCGCTGTGCGTTCGTAACCAAGTTAGAGAATTCGGAGGCTGTGATGCTCGAGTTATTCAGAGAAAACACCCGAAACTTTATCGAGCGAATTGGGTAGAGTGCGTTTGAGTTTGTCAAGTCTACATCCGGCGTGCAAGAACTATCAAGAACTACGATGAAGGGTTATAGGTACGTGGGTCCTCGAAGGGTCGAAGGTAGGTTAAAGGTAACTGAAAGGTGGCGAAGGGAGAGAGGAGTTGTAGGCTTTTATAAATTGGTTATATTTCAATCTCGCCAGGTCACGTCTGCCCGGCATTTATTTTCAAACATTGTCCACCCTGGTCCAATATCGCCACCAAGCTGACCACTTTTCTTTCAGAGGGACAAACTTGTTTCGAATCTAGCGAGCACACATACGATATACAAGTAGGTTTGAACAACGAGGTCTGTGGATTGTTCTTCTCAAGTTTTAAGAAACTTCTTTTATTAACCAATTTAGGAGAAAGGTCTTTTGCTTGTCTTTGAATTTATGGACAGGTTTGCTGACGGTTGTTTTTATTGCTATTTGGATCTGGAACCGTTCACTATAGTTTTATGTCCTTTGTGAACTTGTTGACCGGAAGCGAAATACACTTTTCCAAACGATTCCTATAGATCCTATACTCCCAGTGGTACATACGTCTATTACAAAGAATAAGTTTAATCAACGGAGTCCCTACCTATATCGAGGAAATATACCCTCGGCATACTTCTATACGTATGTATAACATACCTAGTGAATAAAAAATAGCTTCACAGCGCGGCTCAATGATCGCGGTGCAACTCGGTATATTTAAACTGGCAGGGCAGGTATTTGATCCATCCTTCCCAGCAAACTAATTTAGTTTGATACGTGTATTTGAAGGGAGCTAAACCAGGCTAGCTACACGGTGTTTATATCCTGTCAACCGAACATTTCGTGCAAATTATACAATATCAAAGTCCTTTGTTCCAACTAATGCGAACGTTTGTCGCAGTTAATACTGTCAACACCGTTTGTACTCGTTTCGCGATTTTTTCTGTAACTACTACGTCCGCGTGATAAAATTTTGTTGATGAAACCAGAATTACCAAAAGTCGAGAGAGGAATTGCCTAACTTCTCCAAATCCTTTTTTGGTACGAGGTATACGCTATGGCATAAAATGCGGCACTCGATTTAAAAAATTGGTAGCTTCGAGTACGGGAAAAGCTGTTCTCCGCGGTATATTCATATTACGTGTAAAACAACCCACACCGTTCACGTATATGTGTAATTTTATCACACTCCACACACATCGGCGTCCCTCGAGTCGGTGTCGCGTCGTCTATAGGAATAGTGAACGTCTATTGAAAATTGAAGCTTTGGTTGGCCGATGTTCGTACAATGTTCGCTCAGCTGCAGTAAATAATTTCCTGTCCCATACACTCGCATTCAAAATATTCACGAATGGACGTTCTACCGAAATGGGATAAATTCATTCTTCGGTTCTCCATTTAGCAACAGCACGAGATGTCCGCCAAGATTTTTTCACGGTTGAAATTGTTTTTGGAAAAATGTCCAACGGTTGAGAATACGTCGAAACGAAAACTGTCGGAATCTACGGATCAATCGCCTCTGATTCCCCTGAAATTATCTACATCTACCACGAAGGAGGGGATTTTTATTCGTTTTCAATTTTGTTTGATTTTCGTAATCATTATCGGAAATTTTTCAAATTGGCTCACGAACGGATCGCCCCGTTTACCCAGACTCTAAGAATTGCCCAATTACGTTAAAGCTGGAAGAAAAAATCAGTAAAAAGTAACGTTCGTTTGATATCCCCAATGTTTTGAGGAAACCTATATCGTGGAGTATTTTCATGTCTGTAATCACCGAGTAAATATGTTTTCCAAGCATCGTTATAATAATGTTCGTACTTATCACTCGATGCATCATTGAATGACACGGGCCTATCGCGAAGATACTAAATTGTAATCGCTTCAGAGATTTTCTCTGGCAATTATTCGGAACGTCAGGGGTGGAGGTCTTGTTTTCAAAAAATCGTCAACAACATCAATCGCGAATAAGCACGGGTTCAATGGAACGCAGTAAAAAGAGATTTCCGGATTTTTGTCTACAGCTCGAATACTCGGTACAAAAATATCGCGAATTCGTTTGGATCTCGTCACGGAATTATAGCTGGTTGTATAAGACTAACTGCCTGACTGCACCGCGGCAAAATCGCGAAAATCCGCGGCATTACCAACGTGATCTATTTTTGCCGTTGGCTTGTATCCGGACGGCGATTTTCCTCTTTATTCGTATAATTTTGTTTTCTATTTTTCTTTCTTTTTTGGCGTTCCGGTGATCGTTGCGCCGCCGGAGGTGGAGGTGGAGGTGGAGGAGGCGAGTCACGAAACGCCAGGGACATGAAGCTCCAAGCTATCCACACAGCTTCTATAAATCAAAGTTTCGTCCTTTTTTTTTCACTGCTTTATTTTCAGGGTATTGACGAATCGACTACCCTCCCCTAGGTACACGGGCATGCACTTAAGAGCTGGGTGATTCCAGATTTCTGATTTTACGTCTCGCGACGTAAACACTGAAAAGAAATATTTTGCTTTCGGTCCGTCAATTTCTTACTTTGTCTCATCTAACCAATTTCCAGCCTCTTTCCACCGGGCTTTCGACTTCCGTACTCCCATCGCCCAGAGCATATAACTTCGTCAGGGTTGCCCACAAATTCCGAATTGATTGGAGCAAACAAACTCTTCCTTTCTACCTCCACTTTATCCCTTGTGTATAGGTACCATTGTTTGCAACTTTTGGTCACTGGCTGACTACCTCAAAGTTTAACTATGCACGTGTTGTTCTTAGAGGATACTTTTCTTCCTTCACTGTATATTTTCATCCCTTTCTTTTTCTCATGTCAGTACGAGTCCTGGGTTCCTCTGTGCATCGATGAGGATCTTCATCATATTTCGAGAGTATTTGGATTCGGTTCTTATCAGTTTCAACATAATGCCTGTCAGATGTCCTGCTCTTCTTCGTGGTGTGCTCTTCTATTTTCACCCCTACGGTTTTATTGCTCTATTTGATTTGATAGCGCCAATTGCGGGGCTTAAGATCCTATGGATTTGTAGGGTCTTTAAACTTGTGAATGGGATGAAAAGGAAGCGCCTTCGGAGTAACGCGAAAATGGAGTTAGTCTACGAGCTGCAAAGGGAGGATGGCTCAGAGGTCTTCTTAGGGAACGTGACGTTTTTAAATCACTATGAGAATATCTTGACGCGTACAAAATGGGTGCGGTGTAACGCCGTCTGTTGCGGAGTGAGAGTGACGGGCACCTGGCAGAAGCAGAACATCAGGTTTTCTTGAAAACGTGAAAAAGAGCGAATCGCATGGACTCGAAGCGGGAGACGAAGGAAAGATGAAGAGAGTGTAGAGAACGGTGTGAGTTTAGAAGGCAGAGAGAGAGATGAGGATAACGCGGCGCAACCACCCGGTGATATATCGCGGGCAGAATGGGTTCTTTAGGGCACACAATCTAGAAAACGGCTTGCCTTGAAATGCCTCGAATATTAAAGGAGTAAATTTAAGCCGAATGAGGCGCGCTGGGTAACAGAAACGGGCAGAAGCGAGCAGTCGGATACTTTCGACCCTCGTGGGTTTAGCGTCGTCGAAAAAGTGCGTGCCTTAAGGATTGTTTATATTCCTGGATGAAGCCTTATTAAAGAGAAAGTGTTCGTTTCATTTCGGGATTCGACGCTCCTTCAAGATTTCGTGTCTTACTTTCGAGGGTAGAGACGTCGGTGAGTATATCCGTCTACTCTAGGCAGGCAGATTTCCGATTCTTCAGTTTCTTCTTGTCGCTCGAGGCATGGAATGGGTGTTGGTTCAGGTTCTCGCTTGGTACCTAGTTCGTTGATCCAAAGAAAATTCTCTCCCTTACTTCTGGCTCCAGCTTCCGCACAGCTTTTTCAAAGCCCAAATGCCATTATCCGCAACAAGGCTTTAAATCGTTGGAAAAAAGTTCTAAAATTCTCCAGTCAATTTAGCTCCGATTTTGTCCCGTTCCAAAGAAGCAGCAAAAAAATCTTGAAATATTTATTTTCAATCTTTTCATGATCGTTACTCGTACGAATACCACGTCACCTTTAGCTGCTCGGTGTGAAAAATAAAAACCTCTTTACGGCGAGGATAATTTTCTCAAAAGTAATTTCAAATACTCAGAGAAATTTTCATAAGCAGCTGCCTTAACTTCACCATCACGCTTTTATTCCATCCGCGCTACATTGCGCTGTGCGAGTCCGGGGATCTGAATGAGATGAACGAAATGGACTTTCCTGGTAGCTGGTGAGATATTTGAAAATCATCCATACAACACCTTGTCTCTTGTTTCTCATCTCTCTATCCTCGCATCCGTACCATTGTTTCATATAACGCGCAAAAACAGCTAAAAAATTGGCGAGACAACCGAGAGAATTAAAGTCGAGCTACCAGTCGGTTCATGTCTCTCTCGAAGTCTAAACCCTCTCAGATCCTTCAAGAATCTGATTTCCAGCAAGTGAACGCTTTGTAAGCAAATTGGCGACCTCGACTTGTCTATAGTCACAGCTGGCTGGAATTAAAGTTTCGAGATTAATGCAAATCAAACGAGCTTGCTTACGAAGAGAGTTAAATATATTAGAAGCCAGGCGACAGGCAGTTGGGAAGATTTTTCGCATTATTTACAGCTGAAATCGATATCTTCTCACAATCGGACAAAAATAGGGATGGGTGGGTATTTTTCGCAATATTTTCATGAATTTTTATCGAGTTCAAGTTTTTAAATCACTATCAACATTTTTACGGTTGTATCTGACTGATTTATAGAGATGATAAATTCTCTGTAGCGTTGTTTGCAAAACTCGACAGCTATTCATTGATCAACCTGCATTACGAGCTGAACTCATCAGCCCCCTCGTGCCTCGTAAAACTTTTATATTCCACAAAATGAGTGAATTACCCCGCAACCTCCTGTACCTTTTTGTACCCCGATGCATAGTTTATCGAGTCCTGACGAGCTCGTGCGACGTTAATTCAGTTATATACCTCTCGCCTGTTTCCCTGTGTGAGAAAAACTCGTTTAAATTTCAACTGATTATTCAGGCTCGCAAAAAAATTCAAAAAATATGTCACACCTAAACTGAACAATACTAACAGCTCGCTTACAATTATATCTATCACCTCCTGATTGACTGATAATATAGTATAAACATGTAATATGATGCGGCCTAGGCCACGATTGTGGCACGTTAAGTCCTCAGACTTCGTCCCGATAATTTCTATTGTATTCAGTTTCGCTAAAAATGGATTCCCGAGTCGACTCGTGTTCGGTGACTGGGTTTTCTCTTTTGGTTCAGCATGCGGTAGATTCTATTAGATTTTCTTTTCTTTCTTATATTATTAATTTTCGATAGTCAACGACCCGTGGAACAATAATTCCTGGAGCTAGCGAGCGTAGAAGCGAGCTTTCTTACTTAGTTTATAGTTTCATAGTTAATAAGTATTCTCTCGATATATTTTGGTATTCTGACTTCCCGTAAAATTTTCTGGGTACTTTATCGAGTCGAACTGCCTTAATTCCTGCTTGTATTTTGTTATATATTTAATTTAGCACTTAATTGTTCATCTGATCCCGTCATTCCCGAATGTGAAAAGGTCGCGTTAAATTTTGATAACCAGAGACACGTTCGTCGAGGATGCGAAGCACGTCTCCACGCACCCTCGATCCTGACCTGCGTAACATTTCGCATTTTTCACATCCTGGGTAAACCTCGATTGATCGAAGGTCATTTATTTTATGAATCGGAAAATATGTTCGATAACTGCTGCTACAAAAATCCGATAGGCGTTACAAATGCAACTTTTAAAAGCGAAGCGAACGTGAACGTCCGTTCTTTTTAATTTCTCGTATAACATTTCATTTTTGATGGAAAATTCATATTAAAAGTTGACTTCTATAACTCTGATACTTCCCTTGAAATTGTTATTTCCAACGTTCGTTGGTGATCAAATTAATTGGGGCTAATTGTCTCCTGTGAAATGGAAGCCAAATGAGAAACTCCTATGCAGATCCATATTGCGTTTCAGTTTGTTATTCATTAGAAATCACAATCAGTGTAAATAATACCTCTTTCATCAAATTCAAATACAAATTGGATTCCAATGATGTTTATAGCAGCCATAGCAGATACAGAATTTCCATTAAATTACTTGAAAAATTAAATTCACTCCAAATTATTTCAGAAGTTGAATATCTAATTTTTATCGAGAATTAAAGACCGAATGTAATTTCTGAATGCCTCGAAAGTATCTTCTCGTAGTTTTCCGCGTTTATTTGGACGTATACGCTCGAATAACAAGTAGAAGCAATCAGCACTTCAGATAATTAACGTTTTTGTGGGAAACCACTTTCTTGAACGTGTTAGAAATCGCGTTCCATTTTCATTCACGTGACATTTGTATTGCATTATTGAATGATACGAAGCCCAATAACCGATGCCCACATAAATTGAATATGAATACACCGTACCTCGCGTACCCACAGCCTTTACCATATATTATTAGTCATTGTAAAGTATAATATGGTTCCCAAATATCTGGGCATCGACCGATTCTTGGTACATGTTCAAAATTACGCGGCAATACAACTCGATCATTACATCGTGCTCTACAATAATTTCAAATCCACTGCGATTACGAAATCAAATCATACCCATAAATTCAATACTCGATAAAGCACACTATACGCTCGTTTACAATCATTTTAAATTGTCCGAATTTATCCCCGTTTATTAGGTGTGTGCCCGACACATTACATGTGAATATTCTAATTGCTTTTGTCATGTAGGTTCCTGACTTTACTACATTCATTATTATCGATATATAGGTATCATGCATTGTCCATGTTATTAATATTCGTCTATAATTACGAAATTTGTCTCAATTGCCTCATACATGTGACTACAGAGCCCTAATTGCTGCGAATCTTTATCTAGCGCAAGTTTCATAGCTTTGCTCGGAGTGAAGTGGTAGAATTGTCGTTGTTCAGTCACGAGGCCTGAAATGTCTCTCCGAAATGTTAAATACCACTTGGATTGGTACGCTTAATTCGGATTACAAGGCAGTACCTGGAGAACGTGACAATATCTCTAGGAATTCAGCAATTTTCCGCCTCAAACTGATCAGCGATTCAATTGCGAATAGACGGAGTGTGAAAGTGTGAAGTCGGCGAGTATTTACCTCCGGCCATTCGTAGGTATACAGAAATTATAATTTCAATTTTTAGATGCATCCTGAATCGATTTAGAAAGAAATATATTTTTTAATAACTACCGTTAACAAGATGAATGATTTTTTCTAGAAGAAATTTTTGCAGAACTCGTCCCACCGGTTGTGCAATATTCAGGAAACTTTGCGGGCTGATGAACTCGTTGGGTTTCCAATTTATCGCTAATTAAATATCCAGTAATAATTAATTTCATTGGTAATTGGAGCGAATTTATTTGGTACGTGGAAACGCGTCGGTGAACCTGCCATCGTGAAATAAATTTTCAAATAAAATCTATTTTCACCGAAGTTTAGTAAGCAGAGTTTGGCCTAATAATTCTCCGTCACCAAAATTCGCATTCCACAACCGGTACGGACCAGCCCACAACATTTGTATCTGTCAGAATTTGACGGGGTGGATTGTAGAAGCACGAAGGCATGTACCCCTCAAGTATTTCAATTTGCAGTTGCAATTCTATAGACCCAAGCTCCCCCGTTGACATTTACGCTCAACAACGACCGCTTGCATCACTCACCTACGATATAATTACGCTTAATAGTGCGATGCCGTAAAATGTAAACTGCTAAACGCTGTGTCTACGTGCGTTACATAAAACCTCGCTGTTAAAAACCGTTTCATTTATACGATAGGCACTGTCAACCGCGCCCAGGCTCCATTATTACAACTTATCTCTGAGATTGTTCGTTGCTCTATTTAAAATCAGATATTTGCCTGAGGAAATTGAAGCAGGCCACCCGGTACAATCTTGACGTTATCGGCTCGCGAATAAAGGATATTCTTCTCTAGCCTGATTCTTTGGTGACGGTGGATACAATCCAGCGAGTCGGAGTTCTCCTAGAATAGGTCCCTCATAATCGTTATGCAAAGCTTTGCCTGGATAACTAGATAAATGCAAAGAACGGAGAAGAATGGAGAGAGAGAGATAGAAATCCAGTGAGCCTTGTACGGAAGGATGAACGTGAACAGCTTCCTTATCCTGAGGGCATCATCAACTTCTCGCGTCGCTAATATTTTCTGACATGAGAATGAAGAGAAGTTTTTGCGAATTATAATTCCGCGACATCAAAACTTTCGGATAACTTTTTAATCTCATTCCATTTCGAGGATCTGATCAATGTAATGCATTCACGTTTCTCGTTGCGAAATATCCTATCGTCTCAGAATTACAGGATGATGCCGTTTGTAAGTGAAACGTGTCTTGTTATACGGTGATATAAAGCTAGTTGTTTTGCTACCGGAATCCCATACCCACTCGGATCTATTTCGTTTCATATCTATGCTAAACCACTGCAACGGTACATAAACTAGAGAATTTTCTACTTTCCTCGTCTTGCCAACCTTCCACTATTTCCGAAGGATTTTACCACGCGTCTTACAGATCTGATTGCGAATGAAAAAGAGAACCGACGTGTTCTCTTAAGGTTCTCATGCAAAAGACATAGGGAAATGGGAAAGCTACGAACAATACGAGACCCGTACGCAGAGAAGCTCATCGTAGTCCCTTTTTATCAGATATATTACCCAATCGGTATATTTTAGGCCATAGTCTGAAAATGTTTGTCAAAATCTTACCTTATCGTGCCTTGCTGAATTTTTCCACTTTTCACTTTTCTTTTTGTCTATTATATTTTCACTTTTCACTGTTTACTTTTCTTTTTGTCTATTATATCTTTACTTTTCACTTTTCACTTTTCTTTTTGTCCAATATATTTTTCTTCACCGTAATGTCACAATCGCGCAATCATTCCTGCACATGTCCACGTCAGAGTAAAAAATTAGTCCCTCAAATGTTTTTGCGAGATTTGTTAACGATAAACAATATCTACCAGAGTACACGTCTTGAGGTGAAGCCATCGATATTTGTTGTCACGATTGTCTGACAAGCTGGTTTTCAAAGTAATTTCAAACTGTCCATCGAAATCGAACTTGTTCTTATGAATTCGGTTTGATCGAACGTTCTCCCGTCTTTCTGATCGTACGCCGCAATAGTTGGTGAAGATTTTCGCCGGAAGGTGAAGCGAAGTTGTCGAATGAAGGAGGGGAGAGAAAGTGTTTTGAGTGGGGAAGAATCGTTGGTTTTTCTTTGATGATTTAATACGGATTTCCTGGAAGGGAGCTGTTCAATAATAGCCAAATAACAAAACACTTTCGAGTTACAAAGGTCGGGGCTTGGTTGTGGATTAAAATGAATTCCAAGATCGAGATTTAATTGCTAGTCGTGTTTACGACGGCCACTAAACGCAAACAAAGCCCCCAACGAAATCCGGGCGACCCGAGGAAAGCGCACAGACAAGACCAAAGCGTCTCGAAATTGGTACTTCTTCGGGCTAAAGGAAATAAAGCGACTGTAATGCAAATTAGGAGAAGTAACAGCAGCCATTCGGACTAGCTCTCTCTAGCAATGGCTTTGAGAGTTCTTCGAACACGATCAAAGTATTCTTTCGTTCAATGAATCCCACGATGAATGACATTTTTTTAAATGTAATCAAACAAATTAATTCTAAATTACAGTATATCGTATCTGCTCTCGCTTCTCTCTCGGATCGTCGAAATTGCACATAGCCGGGTTGACGAAATTCCGATAATTTTTATTCGATTTTTTCTGCCCAAATATACAATACGTTGTTCCGGTATAAAGCGTGTACCTATCCCAGCGGGTATTTCTTTGCAAGCGTCGTTTATAGATGGTGATTCCTCCGCCCCCGAAAACACCGCTAGTCGATTGATAATCGGTGTCCCTTGCAGACCCTCATCCATCATTACAGTATCAGCTGCTGCCCACCCCACGTCAGTCGAGCTCTGCGAAACGTCCGTGCGTCAAGAATTTGGGTCAGCGATACTTTTTTTGTAGAAGATTGACAATATCAAATTTCGACCTATCACATGTGCCTTATACATACGCCGTATATCCCCCGTCGTTAGATATGTGCGATGTGGAAGTCGACGAGCCAACTTATACCGCTAGGTGTACCCACAAAGGATATGTGCTTGTATTATACACGATGCCTCGTCAAATTTTAGCGAAGTTCCGCGTGGTCGTAATTTGGAGCGATTACGGTTTGAGAACAGTTTCGTATAAATTGCGTATTTATTGTCAAAAGCGCGTTATGTTCCATTTCTCTGATAATATGACGATTCCGAGCGTAACTGCGCGATGTAGGTATGCTTCACGCTAGGCAACCGCGTTAGCAAAGCTGCACGCTGCAGGCGTAGCTGAAAGCTTCGTGCTTAAACCGGAATTATAACGTAATCTGTCAAACCGAATATGATTATCATTTACGCAAACCCTATACACTTCAACTTCCCCAGAAACAGCGTCGCGTGTGAATAGTCGTATATTCTAATCAGATGTACACGCCCACGTCATACCCACGTATTATTTGCACGCCATATTATACCACATCGCGAACTAAGCTTAATGCCGTTAGATATGTATGGAGTTCGATCTTGTCATATTTATCAGCAGCATGTCAGAATGTTATACATTATACAGCGTGTTAATAAATAAAATACGATTTTAAAAGCCGTATAAGGGCGAAATATATTATCTCAAAATTTCGTACGGCTCCTCGAGATGCCACGTGCTTCCATATGATTCTTTCTAGAAAAATGATCTTCTTTTTCAACATGTCGACTTACCCTTTCTAGAATGTTGAGACGAATTTCAATCGCCCATCGTTACTAAAAGTTTGAAATATTTCGCTTTGAATTTATTCCACCTTTAGGTATTTGGGCTTTGAAAATTCCGAATGATAATAGAATTCACGTGAATTCGTAGCTACGTGATAATATAATTATTGGAAGGGTGGGTTCTGATACGTTTTCACGACCAAATTCCAATAACTTCTTTCGAAATAATTTTTTTGCGAGTATCGAGGCACGCTCCGTATTTTGAAAAAACAGAACTTTGCCGCTCGAGGCAATTTTCCCGTGTTGGACGTTATAACCTCCCTTATGTTACGTCAGTAGAAAAAAACTCGAAAACTCCCTCTGAACTTTCGTGATGCCTGGAGTACTTTTCTTCTATCTGAATCCCTTCAGGCTTGCAAAGCACCAGTACGCACACGTATCAATAAATATCATCAATATGCAACCAGAAATTTGTATTGACTGTATACGATATCGGCTGTATATATGAAGGTTTAGTATACATCCTACGTATGTATGTATGTAGTACGTATGCAGCCAAAGTCGATACGCTTATGGACCTCATACAGTCTATCTCACATCCCATATCTTACATACCTACTTTCCCTTCTTTCTCCGAGTCGTATGGGAAATCCCCCCACTTCAAACGATTCAATATACAAGATATCTTCGTCGAAATAAATTTGCACACTTTCATGTAGCTATACAGTTACCATATTATATCTTATGGACAGGAAGAAGTCAATAGAGTCGAACCTTAGTACCTTCTTTTATTTCTCATTCATCTTCCTCTTGGCTTTCAATAATACCTTCAGATATCCTCGAGAGACATAAGCTCCGAGTAAAGCGATGTGTATGGGGAAACGAAACGGAATTATAAAAATTTGGAAATCGCCATGAAGAGAGATCAGCGAGGCGAACCTTATTTCTGGGATTGATTTTCGTCTTTCCCACATCTTTCTTTCAACTTCTTGCGAATTAGTTCGGCTGTAGTTTTTAGCCGCAACTTACTTCGACTATCTTGGGCAACGAGTAAGACAGGGCCGAGGGACCCAGGTTTTTCTGTATCCTCCGGTTTTCCAACGATAAACTTTACGGCGCCGTTGTCAAGGCGAAATGGGCGACGAAAATTTGACGAATCGTAAACGTCGAAGAAAAAAGAAATTCCCGTACATCCGAAGACTCAAATTCGAATTCGTCTTCGAAACGATCCCAACTTTGAAAAGTTCTGAAGGAACTACTATAAACTTTAGCGCTAATCCAATGTCACCGATTCTCGCGAGGTCAGCCTGACACAAATTTGTCACTCTAGCTGTTTAACCTCGGAAAAACTTCCGTACCCACGATAAATTATCATAAATTAACTTAAAAATCATATCAATAAATACTCGATGAAAACTTTTCGCAGGATCTATTCTGTCTGCGAGCAACGATTTCGTGGCCTCTTTAGCGCCCATTACCGGGTTCTTTCCGGCCCATAATTCACCCCTAAATTTTTAGCCCGCTAAAAAGTTGTCACGGGATGAATACAAGTACTAAATAACCCTACGATCGCGGTGACTTCCGCGAGAGGAATTTAACCCGAGTTAAGATGGGGTGGGTAAGGCTGACTCCAATGCTTCTATTTCGGGTTGGGAGAGTCGAGGTGGTCAGTTGGCCAGCAGAATTTATATAAGAGAGGCAGCCATGACTCGAGAAGATAAATTAGTGGCAAGGCAATAAAAAGCCGAGTTGCGAATAGCGAGATCACATGGGTTTCATATAGGTACATACAGCGTCGACAAATCGATGCTCCCTTCCCCTTTCGCGAATGCACGAGCAACGTTAATTACTCGGTAATCGCACGAAAATCGTCGTTCGCGAGTCTATCGTGCTACAAGATTCGCCGATGAGGTTTCCGGCCAAGTTTATCTGTCCTGGTCGGAGGGCCATCTTGGCATTGGTTGGATCTGAAACAACGACTAATTTCCTGGAGCAGCTGTAACGTCTTTGTCTCGTCGAGACGATCGCACAATTGAGTGGCTCAGTCCCCTCTCGCTCTTCGAAAGATCCTGCCGGATAATTGAGAGATAATTCTAGAGGGTGTATACAAACCGAGTACATCTGCTACAGATTTGAGTTATCAAAGCTTGGGTATATACTGCGTAGTCTAGGAAAGCACACAATAATAAAGAAAAGTTCGTGTGGATAGGTATGCGCCATACATGGTATACATACAGAGCAGTAAGACAAGTTTGTTTTACAAAGAACTGTAAGCCGACCGTAATTTAATTTACTTTTTGGCTAAAACCTGTTAAAAGCATATAAGAGTAAAAAAGAGGCCAACGGTTTGTAAGGACTGGGAAATTTCTACTAACGAATAACAATTCGGTAAATATTTTGCGTTGAAGTGGGATCACAGATGATTTGACCAAAATCGCAAGATGAGTTGCACTGTGGGAATAATAGCTTCTGAATTTGGAAAAGCTGATTGAATTTGTACGAATTATATCTACGAATGAGCCAGAAAAGTTTGAATTGAAAGTATAGATATCGGTTGGAAATATGTGATGCGGAAAAATTTGGAAAAAATTCTGTATGTAATGAGTGGAGAAAGAATATGAACGTGGAGTCAGGTCGACGTTGGACCGCCAGCAGCTGTTGTTTCATAATTACGGTACAGTGAAGCCCACTATCCATGATTAAACGCATCCCCTCAGGACCTACTCTGGTCTATGCACTCCACTCCAGTTGCTCGGTTTAAATGTTAAGCCCACGGTGCAACTACCACGAAGGAAGAAAGTCTTGAGGCTGTTCCTTCTTTTTCCATAACCCTCATTCGACCCCTCGAAGCGAAATTCGTTGTATACATGAGAGATGGTATCGCTGGCGGAAAGTTTTCTCAAGAAATGAGAGTGCGTATAATAATGTACCCGTTGAGTTTAGGAGGGGTCTTATCGCGGTTGATTTGTTCAGCTTTTGAGTAATTAGAAATAACGAGAATGAAAAGTTGTACAGTCCGAACTTCAATGCATTCAATTTCGAGGACGACATCAGAAACGGTAATAATTCGAACATTGAAACCAAGGAGTTGATCCAAAATCTGGGATCTATTGCTTGTGATTCTGACTCAAACTTGGTGGCGAGGATTCGCGACGTATTGACACTCTTACATCCCCGTTTATCGCATGGTCTTTGGGGTGGCAACGTGTTCCGCGTCATATTCTTTCAGTTAAATGAGCATTCAACCCCAAAGTCTTACTCCTTTTGCTGGAGACGCTTGTCGTAGTCTCGTCTGACCATGTGCTTTCAAGGTAATATCTTACATGTCGCTTTTGCACCGTGCTGTCGGGATGAAGAAGATATTATGACATCTGCCCTTTTTTTATTCACACAACGAATTTGCGTACCCTCTGTAACCCATATCCTAGAAAAGACCACGGGATGAAGTAGCAACGAAGGAACAAAAGTTTACCGCTGGTCGGCTTCTCAATCAATTTCATACATGAGGGCTTCTCAAAGAAATTTACGGGATCCTTGTGTCTCTCGTGCTGTATAGGCCCGGAAAAAATTAGGGAATCGGGAGAGTCTCCAGCCTCGACACTGCGGAGGGAAAGAGAGATGGAAATGATCGTGGAAGGAAAAGAAGGATAAGAGAAGACAAAGGACTGAAGAGGTAGGGAAGCCAATCGAGTGAAGAATCTGATACCGGTCTACCAAATTCAAGGTCGCTGCTTCAAAGCTTCAAGTCCAAATATAGGAAGAGCAGCTATCCTATATATAGTATTCGGAAAAATTTCGAAGGAAGCAAAAGGCTTGACGGTACTCGAAGGCTAAATTAACTAACAGCTTTCAAGCAATTGCATCGTTGAGCTTCGGACTAAATCTTGAAATAGAAGTTAGATGGGGAGATCGAGTAGAGGAGGAAACTTGAAGGAAAAAATAAAACGAAAGAAAGGAAAAAAGAATAGAAAACGGGTCAGAAGCGTTCGGCAAATCAAGTTTTCCGCTTGATGCGCCAAAGTTTTCAACTCTGCGATTTCCCTAACGTGCTTAAGTATTGGTACTTCCGCAAGAAAACCGAATCCGCTCGGCTGGCGGATCTTCCGGGGATGGAAAAAAATTCCCGGTTCCGATCAAACATGTAAACAAACAAAAAATCTGGGAAACCAACGAGCGGAAAAACGTGATTGATTTAGTATTGGAAGAATAGTAGAGCCCGACCTCGGAGCGGGAACTAACCGGGGGGATTTATCGTTACCCTTAATACACATAGAATCCAGATACAACTTTGCCGAGGCACAGAGTAATCCGGGGCACACGTGTTGCTGCGGTAACGCTTGTTCCAGTAATCAAGTTTTACAATAGCTTAGAAGTTTCTTCGGGGAACCGTTCAACCTGATTACCGCGATGCACCGAACAACCAAATGCCAGCACAATACGTTGGACCATAGAGAAATAATGAGAAAATTACGTGCCTCGACCTATTCGTGTAATTCTGGGATCCTCACCGTGCAGCTGTGTTAGAACAACGATGGGTTCGCCCTCTGTGCCGATTCTGCTGACTCCTAGAATTTCCAATTGTCATAATGAACCCGCTCGGAATACTAGATTTTCTCGGCTATTACTCTAGGCTATAACTTCGATATCTATGCCGCTTCTTTCACGAGTTCAGCAAGCAGTTGTCCCGCTCGATGATTACATTCTCCACGAAACTTTTAAAAATTTAAGGGATGATAAATGTTTGTATAAATTCGAATACCGGACGATCCGAATAGAGGCATGACATAGTCGGGGTGTGTATGACGTGTCGCGAAAGCTACACGCTTGCGAATAATAGGTCAAATATACCTATACCCGCGGCTAAATAGAAAACGTGAAAACTATGGTTAACAGTTTTCTCGCAAAATGAGAAAGGCTAGAAATTTCATTACAGCGAAATGAAAATAATATTAAAACCGGGAAAACACCGTCTGCTAGTCGTTCGTCAGTTCTGAACTCGTTCCCCGGCGAAATGTACCATATACATCCGTGTTTATTTTGTCAAACCTGCAGGCCATGCGGCCAGGATTTTTATTTCTCCTCTTTTTCTAGTTCCCTGTTGAAAATGGTTCCTCTTTTTCATCCCCGTAGCAACAACGTCTATGTATACGACCTCAACGATAGAATCGTACTCACCTGTGGTTAGGATCTTATTTCTCATTTCTCATTTCTCATTTTCTGGAGAGGCTCAGCATAAATACGTTTCCACTCTTCAGTGAAGGCTTCCTCTCCAGTCAGTCTCCCTCATTCTGATCCTCTTTCGTTCTCTCTTTATCTGAAAGCGAGGTTCTTCGGAAGGCGCGATATTTTTCTACCGTGTATAGTATTATTAATTTCAAAGCTCAATTCCGGTAGAAGGCGAAGGGTCTGCCCGGGGAAGTACTGCTGGTTCCCAGCGATTGTAAAATGTCCTAATAATCGTCCAAGTATACTCTACCATCCGAGCGCGAAGCTCTACCTCTTTAAGCCTTTGACTAATTAATGCTGAGTAGCATTATAACGGAGGACAAGCCTCGCTGGACTTCGAGATGCGCGGATAAACGTCCCAAATAATCGAGAAATTCTTACCTTATAATCGCGAAAACGTTCTCCTATAATTTATTTCCATCTTCCTCGTCATTAGAAAAGATATCATTTTCCAAAGCGCGAGAGGATCCAGGCACCAGACGTCGGGGATCCTCGTTACGGAAAGCACGGCGAATCCCTTGTATTTTAATTGGACGAGCTCCAGCCGAATCGCGAGATGCGCGTTTTGTGATCCTGCTTAACGAGAAGAAAAATAATTAAAAGCGTCACAATCGTAGTATCAAATTCAAATTTGCTACGCGAAACGGCAGCCGATCATGGCTAGAAAAATTTCATTCAATATTCGAATGTCTCATAAAATGATTCAGGCATAATAATTCTATATGGGTTATTCGTGGTTTTGATTTATGTACAAAGCGGTGGATGCAGAAACGACGTAGTACGATTTTATAAAATTGACATAGCGGTCATTTTCTGTGTAAACGGTGCATCCTTGCGGCAATGAAACATGCAGCAGAACAATCTAAGAGAGTGCTTACCAGGGCAATCCAATTTCCGTGGCGTTGCCGTAAACAACGATGTAATACGGTCTACCGGGCGCGATAGGGCTAGTCAAATTGGGACAGGTCACGTCAGGGTGTTTGTTAGCCTCTGCATACGGGACAAGCGTTCGCATTCTAAAGTCGGAATTACATCGCCGAAAATTCGAGGAATAGAATGGATCGAGAATTTTTAAATCACCATCAAAATGACGGTGATAAAAATTAATTATTATCTTTTTGATAATCACCGCGATCGAAGGAAGAGATTCCAACTTGTTTGAAGCTCTACTAATTTTGGACAAAGAAATAAAAATATATTCCAATGCCTGGGGATTCCAGTGTGAATCGGAATTATTCTCGCCGAACGTTTGGCGGCAAATTCTTGACTTTCACACCCTTTGAGGGAGAATTATGTATAGCCCAATGAATGACTCACGCAAGGGTCGTACGTGTGATGGGAGTATGATATAACGATAGTGGAAAGCTGTTCGAAATTATGCTTATGGTAATTGTTCCGCATAATTGGAACAAAAGGTGAGAACAGAAAACGACTATAAAGCGGTCTGGGATCACGTTTTTGCTGCGCTTTTAGTTGTTCGCCACCTGCAGCCCCGTGTTTTCACGTTTAATAATGCATAATTATTTCCGCTCAAAGAGGAAACCGCAGGGTCCAGGATGAAAATTCGCGGTCTCTTCTGCCTTCCCATTTGTTCCTTTTTTTGTTGTTGTTTTTTCTCCTTTTCATTTTGTTTCTCGTTTTTCAATGAAATCTACTCATTATTATTAATTATGATTATTAAAATTATTTTTATCCAATTAGGAACAGACGCGGTGCAAGCTACGCCTTTGGACTCTCATCCCAGACATCGCGTAGTTATTAAAGAGTATAAAGCTTGTACCAAAGAAATTCGCTAAAACTACGTGAACCTCAAAGTAAATCATACTGAGCAAGAGCACTGAAAATTTTCTATCCCGAATAGGAGGCGCTTGTCAAAACCAACTATTGAGAATCGATGCCAGACGACATTGTGTGTAAGATTCAATGCCGTCTTCATACGTCCAATTACCGGGTATCCCGTTACGTTGAATACCATAAATTACGCATTCTATCCAATAACCTAGTCGCATTCAGATACGCTGCGATTACTCTCAACAATATTATATTCGCGATTGAAAGCCACTGTGTACCTATATAATTTTCGCTTTAAACTTCCTCAAAGGGTATCAGAAGTTACGTCAAAGAAGCATTAGAACCTCTCGATGGAATAGGAAAGTCAAGAGACTGACGGGAGGCATGCACAGGGGTTATCTTCCTCCCACGAGACAGCTATACCTTGTTTCGTACATATAGATGTTAGAAATGACTAGAATCTTTCAGGAAGTCTACTGGGTGTAGGTATATCAAATCATACGCGGAATGGAAAAAGATATTCGCCCGGAGACACCGGCGATCAACTGATAATTCGATCGAACCCTAATCGGCCGAAGTCTTTCCTTCCCCGAAGACAATTATTTTAGGGAAAGAGTCACGCTCCGAGAACTATAGTCTCTTCCGTTAGAGTTTTTATCTAGACACCCAAAAACGAGGTTTTTTTATCATTGCGATATTTTCGCATCAGATTTTCAAATAATTTTTCCATTTATTGGAAGTTGTGAGCACCCTATGGACAGCCGTGTATATATTAACTTGATCATTTCGTCCTGGAACTCACTCGTCGATGTGTTACTCCAATCGTCACTTTGGCGACGTTCGAAAGGTGGAAGAACCTGCACCGTCAAGGAGGCGAAGGGAAGAGATAAGGAGGAGGTTTTGCAAACCCGTGGAAGTTGGGTCGTTGGACTCATTAGGGGTTCGGGTTGTACAAACATTCGCGGAGTGGTTACCCCTCGGCTCGAAGGTGGAAGGTAGAAGGTGGAAGGTGGAGGTGGAAGGTGGAAGGTTGAAGGTGGAAGGTGGCAGTTGGTAGGACGGAATGAGAGGCAAGGGAGAAGAAGAGAAGGAGCAGCGAGTTTAAACTAAAGTAATCCGGTTACCAACTCCCCGCTAATCTTGTCCCAGAATTAGAGCAAGTTTTCTTTCAGCGAAACGAGCTGCTCTCAAAGATTTTCCCGAAGGAAATAAGCGTGCAATAGAAGGAATTCGATAATCAAGGATAAATAATACAGATTTTTAAATTCCAATCTTAAATTTGAACATTTGGAATGCCTTATCCAGGCGAGTCGACTCTTCATCCGCGGGTGAATCCTAGGAAAAAGTTTTCACTGGAATGCCGCAGAATTACCTCGGCAGACGTGCATCGCGAGGGGGTATAAAATTGCAACCGAGACGTCGGAGATCAAGTTGTATTTCGCATTACGAAAGACACGTAAAGAACGAAATAGCAGCCACTTTAGTGCCTCGGCTGTGAGACGCGAAAGCTCATACCAGGTAGGTAACGCGTATGTATATTGCATAGGTATACATATCTAGACGGGTTCGTAGAGGACATGAATCAACTGAATTTTGCATCAATTTGTCACCATGTCGTAGATACACGTCTGGAAAAATTTTACCATAAAGTATAAACGGTGAATCCTCACATTTATTAAAGGCGAAAGGTTCGAAGTAAGGAACGTACGTTTCTTCTCCAACTTTCACTCATCTTCATTCAACCCAGTAAGTACCTGAAATAAGAAATGTAAAACATCCGTCGACGAACTTGAATGATTGAACGACAAAAGTGAAGTCACGATTGGCCAGTGCGATCAATTGGTCGTTACGATTCCTGCACCACGTTCTGTCTGATTTAATTCGACTTTGCAGTGATCTGGCTTTGCTATCTGCGCATCTTCCCTTTGAGCAATTATAATATCGCGTTTTATTCCCGATTCCGTATCGACAGTCTATCGATGTTGGAAACTCTGCTTCCATTCATGAAAGTTGCCGGACATAAAATGATCGAGTAACGATTCGGTTTTTAACAAATTTCACCGATTGCAGTCTACAGGCACTGCAGTGATAATTGAAACAGAATTAAATATTGCTAGATTTGTATTTAAAATGGATGAGCGATTCCGAAGCGATTAAATCGCCATTCATCTTATCGGAAATGGGGATGGGTTCGAATGCTAGTTATACATGTTCTACGTAAAACGTGTATCATATATGAATAGAAACGAAGCAGCGGTGTTCACGATTAATATTTAACGCTCGTCATCGAATTTCAATTTTCACAGTTGGTCTCGCTAACCTGCCCGTGGAAACTCTAATTCAGTGTCTGTGGTTGCATCAATCAACTCAGCGTTGCCAACAAGCTGGAAATAATTAACGCCTCATTCATTTCAACGTGTAAACAACTCTGCTCTATGCGCGATGTACGGTTTCAGGTTTGACAGAATCTATATATTCTACCACCGATTTGAATCGTATAGGACGCAGCATATGGTCCAGTCAGCAAACGCAAAGGTATTCAGCTCTCCCGTGACATGGTTTTAGTCGTTGGATTTTGGCCACAAATTTTCCGTTCCTCTCAACGAATTGAAACATCCTCGATTCAGAGTGCCGTCGTTCCCAACAGCTCACCAAAATTTATATCAGCTTTACAAGGAATCATGCTCGTGGTAGTCGCGGATACGAGGCGTATGTTTGAGATGCAGGTGATTTTTAGTGGAATCCCCGAAATATGCGGGGTCATTTAAAGTCTAGACTTCAGGAGTCGAGAGTCTAGACGCATTCCTAGATGTTATACAATTTCGGTTCACCTCGAGTGTACGAGGACACCGCGTAATTAACGAGGATTAGATTATAGGCGCGTGAAAGTTTCTCGTTGCGAATCGATGGTGTTTGAATTAGCAGGAAACGTCGGAGCGAGATTTAAGGGCTGTTGACGCTGTTGGGATTGCATAAGTTTAATCAGCCTAAAGGCAGTCGTCAAGAACTGAGGGAAAGTTTTACTTACCGACGTATTTCGATTCCAGGAATATTCTCATTCGAGAGAAGTCACTTCGCAAACTATTGGTTACCAAGTATTCATCACTGCTACCAGGGGATGCTCGGTGCCGACGCTTATTTCCTTGGGTTACTTGATAAATACAAAATATATACACAGATGTATATACAATTATTTACTCAATTTAGGGGATTTTCTATGCAAAATTATATCAACCGGTGGGAATCCTTCACCAAGATACGAAACTTTTTACACCCCTTTGCCCTAAATTATCAGATATGAGTACCAGACTATTTTATCATTGCGACGCAACCCTTCCATTCGAAGTGAGTCCAGAGCTGCGCGGATGAAAACGGGTATGCATGGCTGTAGGAGTATTCCGTTCATGCAGACGATTTTAATATATCAATAACCCATATTATCGAACCGGGTATATATATCTAGCGTGGAATACCAGCAATATTAAATGCCTATCTACTACAACGGAAGAACGTTATCTTTCGGATTTGTTTCCAGATATAATGTCTATTTAATTTTCCAGTTGAAAATTCTGAGGCACATTATACTCTCCCCTCGCGTACGTCCTATATACTCGTTCAGTCAGCAAGTTTCGAGGGAGGCTAATTCCCGACTTAGATCAAAAGAAATATTCTCCCTCACCTGAAGAAGGCCGGTGCTCGTTTCATTTTTCCGCCATTCGTTGTAGGCTTATCGGGCAATTTTATCCGAAAGGAAGCTCGTTTGCATCAGCGCGTGAATCCCGAAATCTGCGCCCGTAGAACCCATTAAAAGAAAATAAGTGTTGCGCCGTACCACGCCTGTGCCGCCAGCTAGGCCAGCCTGAAGGCCGAAAATAAACAGGCAATCAACCCATGGGCTAAATTGGAAGTGGGAAGATAAATGAAGGTGTTAGGGGAGGCTAATTACAATTCTACCGGTGTTTCCAGTGCTAAGGGGACAACAACACCCTGTTAGCATAACGCTAACCCCTCTAGCACGCCTCGGCCACCTTTCGGTCCGCTCCGACTCTCCACCCTTCTATATCGTGGCTCGCGAGCCATGCGCCCTTTCCATGCCATGGCCGTGGTTGTGTTTCCGAATAATTCCCTAACCAGCATCTTGAGAATGTCGACGGGCGTCATCTCGCTGTAGGGTATTATTGTAGATTTCAATTAAGGATATTACGGTGTTAGGTACCGGTCGAGTAAGCCCAGCGAACGGAGCGCCTTCATCCCTTAACCCGCAAGCAAAATTCACCAATTTCAAGAAACAAATCGAATAGAGATGGTTTTAGAAATGTTCAACGGGTCATTTCGACGATATTATCCGAACAAACGAACCTTGAATCAATCGGATCGATAACTGGTCGATGAATAAGCATGCAGGAGGCAATTTCTGCTTCGGTATCAATCACTCGTCGGATTACCCCAAATGTAAGGAGATATTGTCACTTGAATTAGCTTACTGCTCGGAGTCCTACCGTTGAACATGTCAAATTCCGCGTAGCGGTGATGTTTGAGTTGCCTATTGATCAGGCGCTGAAAGTCTTAGTCACCTGTTGTAAAGCGTGACGATAAATTGAAAGTTCGAGTAAGTAATTAGGCGGGACTTTTGACGTGGAATCGTTAGTTGTACGAGTGATAAATTAGCTACTGGAATAACTTTACGACAAATTGGTTATTCTATATTGGCCATGACCAGCTTGTTGTTTTTGGCGGTAAGTTAATTTTACAACCTGAACAAAATTACCTACGATTTCGAGAGAACAGCAATTATCGAATTTTCCATTACCGATCTCATGCCTCGAAAAGCTAAGAATACGACTCGCGTTCTGTGGTACTACAAACGGCTGTATAGATACCTACAATTAAAAGTTTTAATCGAGGCATTTAACGCGGAGTTATATATTCTCCTCGAACTCTGAGGATGTCTGTGACAAAAATAATTTGAATTAATTATACACGAATATTGAATAGGTATAGTATATTGAACATAGTTGGTCTTTTTAATTTCCTGCATGATCCTTTTATGCGAATGAGAAATCTTTGAAGCGGGTTTCATCCAGAGAGCCATTGTGTTCAGCTCGAAGCCCTTTAATTTAGCAATAACGAAAGGGCGTTTTCACCCTATGACCCACGCCCCTTGCCCTAATCAGAGCTATTCATGACCTTTGAATGCATTTGCGATTATAAGTTATCAATTTGATTTTGATTGTCGTGTGTTTGTTGGCCAGATAAATTAGCCCCGTTGAATAATGGCTGCCTCAGGGAAAACTACCCGTACCCCTTTTCAAAGTCAAAGTTATCATGGAGATTCTGATCTTTGATGCGGGAAACTTTTATTATACTCGTATTTGCACAGTCGCAATGACGTTTTATTAGTTTTGCTTGGAAATAGCGGTGTCAGACTTTATTCGACGGCGTAAGCTGCGGTATTATGTATAATGGGGAATGTGCTCGTCAACTTTATTGCTCTGTTAATTTGATATATTAATAGCCTCAACACTCGTTCCTCGTTTGGTAAACTGCATTAAGTTATGAATCTACTGAGAATGAGAAAATCTACGGTGTGAACAGCTTCATGGATCGCTTATTACGGCTGTCGGATACTGCAGTAGATCGTGATTTCGTGTCTTTGAGAAATTAGCTATTTCCAGTAAAGTCTCAGGCCTATCACCACACGCAATTGTGTACCGATGACATTTCTGTTTTTACGTCAAATTTCATCCATCAAAGTCCGATAAACGAGTAACGAATGAATGAGTAAATTAATGAGGGGATAATTAGTAGGAATATTTTTTATTCGATGCGATATTATATTTGGAATGAAATTAAGCTTGTATAGGATTTTCATCGTTACGGGTAAAATATTCGCAATAACGTGAGAATGCAGAGGCGCGTCGATTAATTACCACGATTTATACATCAAAGCTTGTGATTTTGTGGGAAGAATTTCAGCGGTGAATTTTATTTCGATACGAATTTTAACGCCTACGAAATAATTCAAGTTGTACTTGATGTACTCGGAAAAGTAAACCTCATGGAAAACCTGTTCAATTATTAAGCGGATACTCATGCGTACCCGTTTAATTACGAGACACGATCCCACCGGACCTTCATAAGTAAAAAGGCGGAAGCGCAAAGTTCGGGCAACAGAAAAACCAATTACGAGGTAAACAGCCACAGGAATGGCTTTTTTCTAAGCATGTTACACATTCGCATAGGTTCAGTAATTACAGGTACAACATTTCGCTATGAAAGGATTCCGGGAACCGATGTTTTTCGCTCGAAGAATTACACCCGCAAATTGGTAATTAAAATATGAAATGTATGGACACAAATTTGTCAGTTCAGCTCATTTCATGCATCTCCGTTTTCGACGTCAATTTACTTAACCCACGATGCACCGCAGTAGGTTTCGTACTGGGCAATCAACTCCTTGGTTAAAAAAAAAACGAAGACGTGGCAGAAGTATATCAATCAAGCTTTGTCACTTCTAAGAGTTCGCAAACAAACGTTCTCTCTCGTTCAACCACAATCTATAATTTGATATAAGGGTCCGTTGCGTGACTTGACGCGTTGTCTTGATTTGCTTTTGCTGCAATAGTAATTTCACGAAGCCAGCCATTTTCACGGTGACATGAATTTCGGAAACCTCGCTCTTAGAACCAAGACAATGTAACAACTTGGAACCTTTCGGCTTTCCCTTTATCTTTGAAGGATATGTAATGTATAACCCTGTCAAAGTTCGATACAGGGGCTGGATCTATGAAATATAATAAAGACATCAACTGAACCAATCCTTCGATCCAATTTCAATCCTTCTTTGGATTTTTTCTGTATGTCGAAATATTATCTTATCTACCAAATCTACATCGGATCCACCAGAATCGTCGCACGAAGTTACACAGTGGACTTCCTACCGATTTGTCTTCTTCCGCGGCAACGCGACACCGTGGTCCTGACCATAGGCAACTAAGATGACGATAGGAGTCGGCATAGCAGATGTTCTTGCTGGGGCTCGGCTCCTTGCAGCATCTTTGGCTACAGTGAAAAGTCTTGATGCGGGAAGCTTCATCGTGCTTCACACAGCATCCAGAACCTGAAGACGTATCTTCGACGGCCTCGCAGGGGATAAGGAGATCTGGTGGAGACCCCGTACTCCATCAGTCTTAGAAATCTATCCTTATCGGAATCGTATCTTCCCCTTTCTCCGCAGAAAGTTCCCTCAGCACGTTCTGAGTGCAGGTCCTGGGTCGTACCTGGCGGGGTGGTAGTTGTTCTCGCATCATCGTAGCGGTAGTTTTCCTGAGGCGATAGTTTCCAGATGCGGCATCCAGACGAAATCACGGTAATTTGCGATAGACGTGCGCACCTAGCATGGAACGAAAGGATTTCTAAGGAGAATGAAGAAAAAGAAGCATTGCATCGTAGCCTAATTTTTTCGCCCAAGTTTTGTTCGCTATTTCTTCAAGTTCTTCGTCAGACGTGCCTCCGCGATTGTTTTTCGCGATTCGTGGAGTAGCTGGTGGGGAGTTTGTCTAGATATAAAGTAATTCGTCAATTTTTTAGACTCGGGCTTTTTCGGAGTGAAATAAACGATATTGTAGGTATACAAAAAGTCATTCATGGTCAGAAACGCCAGTTGTACATGTGACGATCCCAACGGTTAAAGTGGAGCATCGCACATGGCGTAGGCGTTGCTCTTAAATTCTAATAGTTCTAAAGATTGAACGTAGCATTCGAGTTGTATGTACGTGGAATTACGGGTTGTCAGTTTTTCTGTCGAATATGTCGACTGTGAATTTCATGAAATTCGATTGGAGTACAATCTGTTCGATGAGAATTACTCTCCGTGTTACAAATGGCGTGCATGTTGATGAAAGGAATTATACACCTATGTATCCGTATCGCCGGCGTTATCGATAGATACGTATGTGAAATTGAAATCGAGAAAAAAATCCATTCGGAAGTCAATAGTATGGGTAACAATTGATTATATCGTCCAGTTCCACCGCTAATGAATGGCAGTCTGGTCGGCGGGCTGCGATTTTTAAAGCGGCAATTGCAGGAATTTCATTATTTTCAATTTAACTTGAATAGAGAATGCAGGTGAACATGCACGCGTATCTATATGATCGGAAACTACGTAGCTATATTTCTACGCGAATGAATTTCGAAAAAGAGAGGAACTTCTAGACACTGACTTTTTTACAAGGGTTCCTAAAATTAGCTTTCCAAGGCATGTATTATACATTATCCTTGCTTTCTTGTATCTTGTACATTGCAGAAGTAAGATTGGATTTGCTTCTCTTTAGGATTGCACCCCGCAGCGAATGTACGCAGAGTATAACTAGACGCCTTAGGTACACAAGGTTCATGCTTAAAACTTTTTGTCCTTACATGTATCTACGTAATTTATTCTCCTGTCTTTTTTCTACGTACCTACCTACATGACATGCAATCTCATCGTTAGTTCTTTCATACTTTAAAGACTCGACTAATTATAAAACGCGTCTTCTCTAATTGCTGAGAATAATAATAGAATTTCAAAAATGATTAGGGAAAGCGTAATTTACCAGTATATATAGTATCACAGATTTGAGTAATAATTAAATTTGTGTTCTCCTACATCGATGAACACCTCAGTTTCACATTTTGATCAATTTTTCATAAGTTCTATGATAGATTTTATTCCGCACGTCAAATCGGGTATAATCGTTCGTACCTCTAGTGCTGACAAGGTGTATTTCAGAATCGCTAATTTTTTCTCGAATCCCAGAAAATAAATGACAATTTCATAGTTATGGTAGATTTGAAAATTATAATCGTATTATTAATAAATTTCTCGGTTTTTTTCGTAGGTATAAAATGTTCGTATTATCTTATCTAATAAATCGATTGTGCTCGGTTATAGGTAAATGACGATATATAGTATATCTGTAATAATACTTGTTCATTGAATCTAATCTTTGGCCGGGAATTCAGTAACATAAATATTATTGGTTTTATCAATGACAGAATCGCAGATGGATTTTGTCAATTCTCAATTCTATTCTGTTTATTTAATGCGACATCCATTATGTACCGGGGATTGAATTTCAATACGAAATATGGGAGGTGAGTAAGGAATATTTTCCTCATTATCCTCCAGCAAGTCTTGAAAAGTTTTTGAATTTGATTCTGATTCCATGAACGTAGAAAATGTATTTCCTTTACTTTCCCCCGTGCAGACTGCAGTACCAGCAATTTATTTCCCACCCAGCATGATATATTTCATATAAAAGAACTGACAACAAAAGCTAACGACGATACGATTCGTTCTAAATAATCCGGAAGCTCGTTCCTTCCACTAAAAATGAAGAAAAATAATCAAAATAAAAATCTTACTTGAGATTGAAACTAGAAATCGTTAGAAAATCGCTCAAACACTTGAGAATAGGTATTTGGAACCTATGAAACGAGGGACAGATGATTTTTCTATTTGTTTTTTCTCTCTTCAAAAGGTATAAACAAAATGTAAAAACGTGATATACGAAACAAGGCCAGGTATCACTCGTGACCGGTACCATGACCTAACAAACCTGTCCCCTATCTTGGCTATCTTCGGCTTACATAGTGTCAAGCGCCCGCTATCATAAGATCACGTTCGGGAAATCTCGGGTCCGCCCGATGTTCGACGAATATATCTGAACGCAAAACGCGCGGCAGACGGTCTTCGCGCGCCGGACTATCTAGTCGATTTCTGTGTCGCGTTCCGTTGATTATTTCTACCTGCGTATTAGAGGTACACATCGTATTACGTATCGTATCGATAAATCTACGCTTCGCAAGTGATTTCTGACGAGTTTGTGACTTCAATTAGTGTTTATAATATTGTGATGTGCACGATGACGATGCCCAAAAAACCATCTACGATGACCATCCTCTTGGGCTGCCTCGCCTTTTTCTCCGCTTCTGTTCAAGGTGCGGTTATATGGGATAAAATAATAAGAATAATAATAAAACTTCTTTGTACCTACCCGATGTTGCACTTTACGATTAATTGTACGTGTAAGTGACGAGAGTTAGCGGTATGGTTCAAAGTTTGAAAATTGTTCCTTCGATATACGCCGAATTCGAAGAGTGAGTAAGTCAAAGTTTTGCGACTTTCGGAACTTTCGCGCTCTGCGAAAATCCACTGCACTCGCGTGTTTGTATTGAAAATCGAAATTCAAATTTCGGACTAACGACAAACTATACTTTACTAATTTACCAAATCGCAGAAGAATTCTACGCACTTTCTTTCGCCTGGTTTCAATTACATTTTCAAAAGTAACAATAACCGATGAAAGGAAGAACTTTTTTTTCTAGTTATTTTTGTACCATCTTCGGTTTTCGAAAAAATATTTAAAAAACGACCAATGATAGAGTCATTTCCGTATTTTCAACGAAATTCAGATCTTTGTACGATGAATGATTACATTGTTTCGACGTGTAGAAGGCAATGATAATTTCCATTTACCGGTCCAACATTTTGTGTAAAATTAGTAAATAAATAGTTACTAAAAACAAGAATTCGATTGAGATTCTGGTTTTCAAAAAGTGAGCAATTCACGCTGTTAATTACAATGACAACTCGGTCTCATATCTTCCGCACCCGTCAGGGTTAATCTGATAAAGTATAAATGTCGATACTTGGAATTACAAAAGTCTGTGGAATCGATTGTCGCTCATATTCTTCGGAACAAGTTTTCGAACCTCCGTTTCTTACGACCTGAAGCAATTTATACGTATTGTGCATAACTAATCAGGGTCAATTCAGTGACTATATATACTATATACGCTGATTATAGTATCGAAATATTGTTGAATCGGTCTTATCCTTGTTTCATACAAATATTTATGAATGTTTCATCGTTTCATGGATTTAATAATTAATTTCGCTATTCGAAGTGACTGAAAATCTTCAACTGACGACGATTGCACTTTCCATGGGGGAAATTAGCGTCAGAAACTTCGAAAATATGATTCCCACGTTTATTTACACAATCGTTAATAACTGTTAGGGTATAGCCGTACACGTACCTGCTACAATCGCGATTAGCATATATAAGAAAGTTCGTTTTCCATCGCAATGAGCAACACTTGTATTAGAAAGTCTTGGGATTTGCGCTTATAACCGTGATACAGACGCAACGTAACTACAACCATTAAGAAGTCTGACTAACTGTACCTTACTGTCAAGTAATTTGAACCGCCGGGGCTAATGCCTCTGTCATCAAAATCAAGAATACTGTTACGTATATTGTGAGACTTTAGTCCGTAATTAGTCGCCAGTATGAAAATTGCCCGAGTTCAGAGGTCAACGAACTTTCGAATTCTTCTCTCCTTGCAATATCGACTGTCACAAGTCAATCGGGGGGGAAAAAAAAATAAAAATTTCTGATCTAATTTCCGCGAACGATTAGACGAAATATTATTATCAGGTTGCTCATGGGCCACTTCTTCGGATGCAATATATTACAAACGTTTTCCTCGATGCGATAACGAGTGAATCAGCGAGATAAGCGCGAAACGTTGCGTAATATTTATCTACGAAAGTTCGTCGGATTCGATTTGATACCGTTACGAATTTGAATAAAGGTCTGCGTGTGTTTGAAAATTTTGTGGGTAAATAGATATTTGTGTATTATATAAATTGCCGGATAAAAAATGAGCTTCACCTTTCAATCGGGCAGTAACACGATAAATAGTTTTCCAATTTCATCGAATTTATCGGAATCCGTACAAACGGGGTATCGGATTAAAACGACACCAAAATTCCCTCTCTAATATAAATTCAAAATAAAGTGGGTGCCTCTCTCTGTCAACTCGCTTCTCTATACCTACTCGAGTTAATGTTTACGAAAACAGCATTCGAAATTTGAATATCAATATCTCTGCTGGTACATCAAGGATTATTAACACGTATGGGTTAATCATCCGAACATGTTTGTGCCTATTTTGTTTGCTAACAAAAGTAAAATTGCCCAAGAGGATATCGGGACATTCGTACACCGTATGCATCCACACCCATGAAATTGATATTGATTTTACTTATTGTACCTATTTTTCGTCGGTGAATAGGCTAGTGTTATTTACCTTCCGATATACAAACTGGATAAAACTAGGTACACACGTAACAGATTACTTAGAGATTCGATGATTTTTATGCGTCGCGATATCCGGCCGTTACGCGTTGAATAACTTTTTGCCAATGGAATACAGAATACGAAATCGGCAGCTGAAAACTATGGATAATTCTGAGGATTTCCGATCGACGATACTAAGAGAGGAATAAGAATTATAGATGAAAGAAGTAAGTCTAGAAACGGTATTATACGTTAGCTGTAACCCGAGTGTATGAATAACATATTATTTGAACTTAGTAAAGCGTAATGTTCAAACCGTTAGTCTTACCTCGTGAGCTTTACCTCGTGCTAGTACGGTATTATTAACTTTAAAAATTCTCATATTGAGTAAATATGAGTCAACATTTAGCTCATCTTGAAAGTGTTTCTTCGTACTTACTCCTACGATGGCTAGAGCACTTGTAATATCTGTAGGTACTAAGCAAAGAGGCGGAGATGAAGAAGACTGGTTATTATTCGACGTTGGAATAATCTGTAAAAAATGCTGTCCCGCCACTTATACTTTTTGTTATTACTCTAAATACATGTCGTATGCGTGCGGAGTTCAGCTTTTGCACGCATCTGTTATTCATATGGATTCGCTCATACCGTTGTGTGACGTTTCGTTAGACGAGAATTTATTCGCAATAAATCTCTGCCATTCGATGACATCATTTGATAACGAACCATTCAATCGTATCTAGTAGTGGCCACAACCTTGTTCAGTTATGTTGAGAGAAAAAGGAAGCCGATAATTCGTTTTAATTAATTATTTATTGCAATTGAACCGTTGAAACTAGCAGCAAATTGGCCGTGCTTCTATGTTGGTAATCAGCAACGTTGCAATTAAATCAAGTTTAGCGTAAAACTGGGTTCAACGTCAACGTCAAGTACGTAGTTTGCGAGAAGATAAGATATCGGTGCATCTAATGGTCCTTTGTGTTTGTACTTGAGTAATTATTCTTCTTATATACGCGCGTAACAGGACGAAGAGACAGAAAATCGAGTGAGTATTCATCGTCAGAAATATTCTGCTTGTCGAAAAGTGAATTTTAATAATTGAATTGTTATCGTTAGCCAAAAAATAATAATACCTCAACCGGGAGGAGAAAGGGATCAACCAAATATAAGAAGCGTTAATTTTAACGAAGAATTCGTCGTCGATGAGCGATACTAACGATCGACTCAGATATTCAATCAATAACGAGCTTTATTTTTGCAATTCTGATTCGATTTTGTTTTTCTGACTGGTAATCTGTAGCTATAAACTGTTTCGCGAATCAAATAATCATTCTTCAAGCTTTCAATGAAGCATAAGAAATTTCCGCAGTTTCTTTCTGACGAAATTCATCGCGTATTTTTTCCTCTGGTACCGATCCACGTGAAAAACAAAAATAATAACGATAACAGCTTTAATGACGGTATCAGCAGTAATAACGGGTTGTAATAACCTCATTGCTTGCAATTTCCCTCTTGAGGGTGATTAGCCTTTTGCGAAGAATAATTTCAATATCGCTGATTGCACAAAGGACGTTTTAATGACCGTGGAATGTAATTCCGCTCGTTTTTGTTAATTTCGGTCGAACCCATGCAGGCTTTTTATTTTATCGGTGAATTCTGGCTCGTGAAAATCGTCCATCGCGATCGAAGCCGGAGTTATCGAGAAAATATATTCGCTGCGCATTGTCGAAGCAGCGCTGCTGCAGCCGAGAATCGTTCGGTCAGCAAAGACGCATAGTTTTGAATATTTCAAACCCATATTCCATGTATCCCGATCCGTGGAAGGAAAGTTAATATTATCAGGTTGAATAGTACGGTTTTGGTATGCGTTACCACATCGCTTACAGGTAGATACAGTCTTGGTTAAAAATTCCAACGCTATAGCCAGACGATGAAAGGGCCCTCGGACTTGGTCAGATAAAGGTTACTCTGGACTGTACTGGCTTTGTAACTTGAAACTGTGTCAGATATGGGTCGAGAAAATGAGAAATAAAAATTAACAACTCTCTCTGTATAGGAGATCGTTGATGTTTAGATTTTGACGAGGATTAGTCGTTTTCTGAGTATTCAACAATCCCAAGTTCTTGGTCATCGAATATCTTCGGAAATTGTTCAAAACTGGATTCTACGCGCCATACATGCTCATCCGCTAACTATATATATACATATATGGTATATATGTGTATATGAAAAAAACCCGTAGCATGCGTTACTCTGTTAGACCCGGAATATTTTTTCGCTTCACACACCGCCGAGAACTTCTATACGACCAGTATAATATAACTTGCGGCTAAACCTTTCAAATTACGTAACATCGCGGCAGCGGTATTTGCGTAAGACATTACAACGGATAGGAAAAGAACTTTTGCTCTGCTACGTTAATTTTTCAAATTATGCTATGTTTTGAAGCTTTTTTTTCAGCTAGTCATGATGTGTAAATACTGCCGTTAAATTATATAAGATGAGCCAATGCGTTACGAGAAACGTTTGAGAAATTGCAAACGCGGAGAAACGCAAAAATCAGAAGCCTGGTCAATCGATTGTTAATTATCGATGAGTTGTTCGCTTTAATCGAAAAGTTTTTAATATCTTTGTTTCCGACTGGCTTTTCGGAGGGGATAAAAACCGGAGCCAACGGTCGACTGAAGTTGAAGTCGCAATGAACTTTAGCGACAATTTCTTCTTGACTGTATAGTAGTTACTCGAACAGTTATACCACGTCGGCGACATTATTCTCCACAGTTTGCAGAGAGGATTGCAGTTATACTTTTTCGAGTATAAATTTTTTGTTCCGACTTACTGAATTGCGTGAAATAAGGAAGAGGTTTCTTTAAATAAGAGCGGATTTTTCATCTATTAATCGACACCTCTCAAACTCTTCATCTTCTCGTCGTTGATCGTTACCGATCAATGTATCCCTTGTTTATATAAATTTACATGAATTTATGTTGTTATATGGGAATTACGTCTGAAAATAATTAATTGTCATCGTGGCTAACCCTGTAATGAAAGTTCTAACAATACCCCCGTAAATCACCACGTTCTACGAACTTTGTCACTTATGAAACTGTAATCACCTACCAAGCGTACGATTATTTAATGACACAGACTAGTTCGTGACGCCGCTTCGCTATTCTTTCGATCAAAACCTCGCATCGATCATAAAACTACTTGAAATTGATTAGAGGATCCCGCAAACTTACCATAGGTATAGGTTTACGGACAGGAGATAAATTTTGAAAGACTGCAATAACTGCGTCTGTAATTTTTTACTCGGTACTTCTGGAGTGCAGCTGATACGTATTTTCAAATTCTGAACATCAAAGTCTCCATGATTTTGTCCTACTTATTCTATCCCCGTTCCTACATCGCGAGGGAATGTGTTTGACCAACGAAGCGTTACGGAAAGTGCGTGCGGTACGAATTGATTCGAAGTGGTTCGCGTCCGCAACACGCACGCGACGTCTATCGTATGTTACCTGCATACTATCACATCGAGTGAGTATAGATACACTCACCAACCAACCGCAAGAAATTTCGTATACAAATACGCACAACGAAGTTCCCATTGATAAAATTCGTTCTAAGCCCCGAATTCATTTTCCTAGAAACTTTGTTCCACCTTAAGTTTATCCCTATGTAATTAGAATTTGGTTCTATAGTCACGAGCGTGCGGCAGAACCGCGCTCAATGATCTAAACGCTCGTTCGATAATCGATTAAACGTCCTCTCTTTATTCCTTTCACGGTTTTTACGATCCACGTTACAAAAAACTAAAATTTATCAAAACTTTTTCTCGCCGTTTCCCGACGGCACATACATGCATACATAACGTATATACGTCCGTTTGTGAGTTTAACATAAAGACAACGAAGAGGCAATTCTTCTTGGGCTCAGTCTGGTAATTCCTCACTTCCCAAACCCTCTGCAGTTGGAGTAGGAGGGCGGAACTATGCCCGATGAACGGTCATTGACCTCCGGAGGCCCCCGGGTTCTCGATCAACTCATAGTGGGCCTTGTGCACTGTTTTGATGGACCTTACGGGGTCAGACAGAGATTTTTTACACGCGGGTTCAGCCTCAGGGATCAGGAGAGAAAGAAATCCCTCGAATGCGTACTAAGCCACGCGACGACGCCTATTTCTTCGTCTTGTTGGTAGTTCGATATGGTATCGTGGGTGTTCCGGGTATCTCACTGTCCTGAACTCTGAAACTTAACGCCACCCGCGCGAGACAGGTTGTTAAACAACGGAGTCCACTTCGAGTCATTATGAGCTTGGAAAGCACACAATGGCTGACTACGTAACTCAATCTTTACTGCATTCGAAAACGAAAAAAAAAAAAAGAAAAAAGGAACTGAATAACACCGCACGTTGCTAAGATTGTTGTAAGTTGTAACGCGGCTCGTTTCCAGGCTGAGAGTGACCGCAACACATGCTTTTCACTCAATTAATTACCGATATATCATTTTATCGTCTAGATACGATTGTCCGTCAGTAATTTTCTCTCGCGGATTTCTTATTATTATCATTTAATCCCAGGCTTGAAAGTCAGACAAAATTTACGATGAAAGTTAGCAGTGAGGAAACGTTATCTTTAATTATCATTACTCTTCTATTTTCTTTATTGTGGGGAGAGTTAAAAATCTAAGGACTACGTTCTACGGGTATAGGTGGGTGTTCCGTTATTATGAGCGGTCTGGTGAATCAGAAGTAAAATTGTGCGGCCATGGATCGCGTTATTATTCATCATGTGACGTAACCTAAATTCCATTAGGACGAATTCCTCTGTCTAAATTGTTCGCTGAGCATAATGACGGCACACCCACTTGGGCTGTCAGTGTCACGTCAGGAGACCTCAGAACCGCCACATCTCCGACACCCTAAGAAAGGGTCAGGCACGTTTGACTGTTAATATAGAAACCCTTATTACTACTGCATGCATAACACCGCGCGAACTTATGTGCCGAAATACGAAAGACAGAGCAGCTTGAGAGTTCGAAAAATTATCTAGTCACGAGAAAATGAGGGATGATCTAAATTAGGGGTGGATTTTTCCACGCAGTTAAATTCCGCGTACGGAAACGAAAAAAGAAAGAGGAAAGATTGATTGGAAAAAAAACTATGTAGAGCATTGAGGAAAAATTAAGATTGAAAAATAATTTATATGATTTATTTTGGGAGTTTGAGGAGCAGGAAAACGTGTGTATATTTTTAAAGAGCTCTTCAACAAGGTTTGGCTCTGTGGCAGACGAACATCTACGTATGGGTGGGTCTCATCTACACCCACCCAACTCCCACGTACGAAATAATTACAAGAGTACAAAGTGCTTACGAGGTAAAAAGCTAAGTTGATTTTATGCTTATCCAATGAACGAGGAACCGACTACCGAACAACGGATCGCGATGATTCAGCTAAATGACTTTCCTTGCTATTCGATCAAGTCGACCTGCAGCAAGAACGAGGGGATTTCAGGTAAAATCAGTTCAGTAGTTTCATCGCTAGGAGATTTCCCATAGATCTTTGTCTCCCTGGTTCATGAGAACGCGAAATCTTCTAAGTAATAAAATTTATGGGTAGCAAAGTCTTTGACTGTAATCCTACACTCGACTCTTGACTCTCGTCGGAAATTTTTCAAAGTTCAGAAAGTAGCTCGGAGTACCTGAGATTTGCGAAGGCAAACATGAACTCATTCTTAGGGAATTATATCGTAGGAATTATAATCTGCCTTGGCCCAGGTAAGATGGATGGAATAATGATTCTAATTCGCTCTGAATTTCAGGGTGGATAGAAAATCGTGTGGTTTAACCGTGCCGTTTGTATGCATGAGTTTAGGTAGCCTTAGACTTTACGTTAGACCGAGTATCTGCGACTACAAAAGAGTGGCAGGTGTAGCCCGTATTCCGGTTGTAACCCAATACAACCCTGCCGCAGGTAACTCGGTGCCCTTAGGCAGCAGGTTGTTCCTAGCTAAGTCAATTAGAGCCACGCTTACCTTTGAAAAGAAACGTGCAGCCAGAGCTGCCTCCATAGAGAATAAAGACGGAATATAAATTCATTCCCAGAGGAAACATTAATCTCTCAAATCTTAACCAAACAAAGACGACTCGTAACGTGCAAATATTTTGACACTCAGCGGCTGGTCTTTCAGGGTCAACTATAAATTGCAGTATTCGTACAACTGAACCGAAATTGCCCATCGCGATCGTCTGAATTCACGAAAAAATTCTATTTCGCCGTTTCTTTCGAGAATGTTCAGAAAACTCTTCCTCAATCCATCGTATGGATGAATGCATATTTTGAAGGTAGCTTTCTATAGTTTATTCTGTGTACATCATGCATATGGCAGATCATTCCATCGGTAGATGCTCGTCTGCTGATTAGAGACAGTGCCTTATGTATAATTACTCTTTAGAAGAGGCCTGCAGTCGCAGCTGTTCGTAAAAATATGTTAGTAAGTGTTCGCGCGCTGAATCGTATAACTTCGAATCGAACTTAATTGTCCCAATTCTATTCCCTACGTAATTGAACAGTGGAATTTCATTATCAGAGATTGGCCGTGCCGTTGATGTGGGTGCTAAAATCGTCCTTTAACCATGCACCTTTTATTTTCTCCTGCATTCTAGGCCATAGCAATTTATTTTCTAATATGGTTTTAGAGTTCGTTATCTTTGCAGGCAGTAGGTAATCGATTACAGCCAGCTTTTCATGACTTAGTGCTTACTAGAGCGCATTAACCGAATATCAGCTGTCCGATGGTTCGTTAGGTTCCTTCGTCAAGTAACCAAAAATCAATCGGAAAATTTCTTTCTCATTTTTCAAGATATCTAATGATCGAAACTTTGAATCTCTGAAATAATTTGATCTCAAACTTAACAGACTTCCGAGCCAGCAGATATTACACGCTCTCGATGTCACGACTTACGTTCGTCGTTGTAGGCGAGTATAAGAAATTCGCGGGGGATCATTAAATTAAAGCCCAAAAAGTGAGAGCAGAATGTCACGGGTCTTCTCTTTTATAATTGTCATACTGCTCCGGTGTCATCGTACCCGATTACCCAACGGTATACGCAGTCATTCATGCCCGACAATTTCCCCGAAATTCAGCAATCACTGTATTCCGTTATTTCATTCGGCATGCCCAAGAACCCATTCTGGATTTCCGTTTCACCTTGTAGTCGCCCCGTTCTCTCCGCACTTATACAAACGAATCGGGACTACAGGTACGTGATCACACACACAAACAGATGAAAGAGACCATATAGGCATACGGCACTACCAGACAAGAATTTACAATTTCCGCTGCGTTCCCCCGCTTGCTGGCTCATCCACTCGGCTTCTTGGCTTACCTGGCACGTTGGATTCGTCATCGATGCGAAATTTCTACAGCGACGCAATTCCCGCACTACGTTGGTGCTGCATTCGCGACGCCACAGGTGGGCCTCGAGCTTTGCTGGCCCCTGTTCTCTTTCTCTATTTTCCAACTCTTTACCAACGGTCACAAACGGGCGTCGAATATCTGCGGAAAGTGACTACAAAGACCGTACTGTAATCTCATAGCAAAAAGTAAAAAATGAGAAGATGGAAAAAAATCACACGAGGTGAGAGAGTTCAAAAGAGAGTAGAAAGGCAGAAAGAAGTCGCGAGTAGTTAATGGTCTGCTTGCTCATTGTCACAAGTACCTACATAACTGGCTAGAAAAAATTCTATGATAAGAAACGGTCATTTCATGTTGTCTTTTCGGAGCGATTACGCTGGTCATTTTACATGACCGCGGAAAGGATTAATTATCTTTACACTTTCTCTCAAGTTTTACGTACGTTTTTATCTTTTCTTCCGTTCCTTCTCTTTTCGAGTGAAACGAATTTCCTCCTGGATGTACAAAGATGAGCATTTTTCTGCGATAAGCAGTTGAATTTAATAAAGACACGAGTTAAGCGCGCAGCGATCGAGTCTATCGACACATATCGTGTTCATGTCGTGATGACGAAGAGAGAACACGTAGCCTTGACATTACAAGGCATGCATTCTCTTATCGTGTGAGAATAGTGCATGCCTACGTATAGGAAAATTCTTGCACGATTGCGTTGGCTGTTGTTCACATTTATTGTTAGCATTGAGTTAGAAAGGTAAAAGGAATCTCGGAGATTGAATTATGGATTGTTATACGCATACTTATATGAATCGGAGTACCGAATGCTGTTTGAGCGGAAAAAGGGCTACCGAGGATACGATTTTATTCCTCTTCTCTTTTATTCGTAATTGGAGACAGCTGTGTCTCCCCACCGAGCAAAAGACCTTCTTCACTGTCACTGTACGAGGGAGTGTCGTCATCCGATTGGATTTTTACGAATTTCTCAAATGAGCTGATCCCTTCTTCGTGACTCGGCTACGGATTGACCAAGTAATTGATCCGAATTGTGATGAAATCTTGATCCCTCCGACAGTGATCTACCAAATGACTCGACCGCGTCTAAAATTACGCTCTTGATCAAGGGCCATCGGATTCGACTATTCAGGCTTATCGTTCCAAGGATCGATAGTATCGTCAAGGAAACCTTCGTGTACACAAAATTTAGCTGCGTATAAGTATCATGTTCCACCAATTGTTATCGGTATGGAAATAACGAAATGGAATTTTCTTCGATTCCATACGCACAAAAGTGGATAATACAGATGTTCTATTTGTTCGAAAATTTCTTAGTCGTACGCTAGAAACATAAAGTTGAAAATGAAGACATGATACGGTCATGAATGGTGCTGGCGAAGATCAAGCGTTGGTAGTATCTAATTGGATCATAAATTTGAAGCGTCGATTGATAATTAATTATTTCCTCCATACGCTAGATTGCAGCGGTGTAATTCGTCGAGCATTAGTGTTATTCGACGCGCTGTAACAGAGCGTGGTTATGCAACTATAACCTCGATGCAGTCAAGGTAGTTAATTGTATTTACACGCAACTGGCACATCATGGCTTGTTTTTAGTTTAAAACAATATCAGCGATATTATCTCACCGCGTGTATACGTGCGCGGTGCGAATACTCTCCCGAACAAAGTGCAAAGTTTTCAATGAGTTTATCGATTCGTTGCCCTCCTAGTTCGACAATGGCTTTACCTTGGTTCCAAACACGCGATAAACCTTTCCTGAGTTCAGCGATTTTCGGAAGAAGACGCAATGCACGCGAGTTTTTCGCGATTTTATCAAAACCTTAATCACACCTTCGGTGGATCATCGTTCGTTCTTTTCGTTCGATTCGCAATGTGAAAAGTTACGTATCTGCGAATTCAAGAAGGAAGCCAGTTCTTCATTATTTGCATATCAAAGTCGAGTCGTTCGTCATGGCTGAAGAAATACTTGAATCCGCGTACGTAGATAACTTTAATTAACTTGTCTCCGAGGAAAATATTTTTCATCCGTTTCGATAAGCTGCGCTTATAGCTGGCTAGCCGGATGATACATTAACGGTATATCTATACGTAAAGGGGCACTAATGAAGGAGCTTTGATGGTTTCCAATCGACCTGATCACATGACGCAATTGCAAGTACGTACATACGTAGCTAAGTTACAGTTTACACGTCGGAATAGGCTGACTAATGCGAGTTGGATACAGGTCTATACGTCTACCTATACATAGAGTAATATGTATCATCTATATTCCCCGTATCTATATACCAACACCCACTTAGAATACGATCGCGGCAAAGTGGATCCTAATATCGTGAGTGCTTGCACAGGGAAAAGTGACATCGACAAGACAGGTTTCTTATACGTCTCTAGATATGTATATCTATATCCATATACGTATGTACATATCCTACGGTTGGTATGGGTATATGAGAAGCCGGTCACCGGCTGTTCGCGTGTACCTAGTCGTTGGGCATATTTTTCATTCGGAACCATCTGGTTCGAACCGAGTTTCTGATCGCCTATATATCTCGAGTCGTAACTAAATTACTCAAATATCAACGATTGGTTCAAATCGCTATTGAATTTTAGTCAGACGTAAAAGTAGACACCTGGATCGAAGTACCCTCGCCAATATCCACTCCTCGCGCACATGTAAACTCGTATCCATTTCACTGCAGATATTTTCACCAAAGTCTAACTAGGCATTTTGATTCGTCATGCGTAGTACATGCGGCAGAATTTGGAGAACGATTTTAAATTCTGAGCTCTTGATCTTGGCTTCGTTTTCGCTCGGATTCGCAGAGGAAGAAGAGGCTTTATTCTACTATAAACATGCCCGTGCCCTTATACTCTTTTTCCATTTCAGCAGCGTTAGCAGAGTTCACGGTATTGCGGCTAATAATTTTGGAAATAGGGTCGAAACGGTTTCTTTCGGTACCCATTTCTGTGGGTAGGTATAAATGGAGGATATTTTATTTTCTTTCGTCAGATAGCAGTTGGAAGCTCCTCTTGGATAATGTAACGTACAGTACCTACGGCGCAACAGAACTTCGCGTTATAGAGGTTGAAAAATATATTTCGTCTTTTCCCCAAGGAGATATAGTTCTCCTAAGCAATTAACAGCGACTGTTCATTGCAGCGTGGAAGAAACAGGGAAAATAACAATACCTGCTATATAACTGGTACAACTTCTCAGAATGAGTGAAACTGCGCTTGTATATGTATAGCGATCCAGTGCTTCGATTTTTTTCCTCGTAATAATCGACTTTTTACGCAATCCCTACTTATTTTTCGTAAGAAATTGGCTCGTTATAAAGTTCTTATCGATCTTGAACGTTTTTCTGATACAATTTTCACTCGAATACGCCAAAGGCCGTGCGCAAATTCCGAATAGATCGAAAAAGGGGTCAATTGCTCTGCTAACTTCCGATAATTTGTTATTATACTAGTTTGTTCGACGTGAGACCGCAGAGAACAAGCCAATATAAACTGGTAACAAGCAAACGTGTTTCGATCATCATTTTCAATCGACGGTTCCACATTGCTCGCGTCATGGTGCATTTCTCGTGCTCTACTTACTAGAAGTAATAATTACACTCGCCATCATCGCAGCTTCTGTTATAACGCCAGAGCTGAAAGATCCGCTTTGTCCAACATCGTCTACCGTGACGAACGGAGTGTAGATCTTGTAACGCCGATGAAAGCTAACGATTTGGTCAGAAGTTCTTTAAAACTGATCCAGAGGTTGAAATGAACCCGAGATTTGAGGCTGGTGTATGTCTTAGGTGTCTCGTCACATGATATAACCTGGAATAATTTTTTGAAAAATGTTCAGACGCGGAAACAAACATTTTTCTTTCAATATGAGAAAATGCGGACATGAGAGACGAGCAGCTTCGATTTCAAACACGTCTTTCGATGACTAGAACTTTCATTTTCGAAAATTTAAACGTCTCGACATTTCTTCAAAAAAAGTACACAGTTCTCGAGATATTTAAAGTCAAAAATCGCATGTGCACTTCAAGATTCGGAGGATAATAAATATTTTTCGTGTGTAGAAGATAGGAAAAATTAAAATATTCCTTGGCATTGAGAACTTTTGTCGAAAAACTTTGTTTCCCTGTAGCCATATATTTGAAGATATTCAAATTTATATTTTTGTAAGGACTGAAGAATCACCTCTGATATTTTCCATACATACTGGATATAAACGAGTGAATATTTATCATATTTACACCGAGACCCTCCTCGCGACTAGCGTTTTGAACGTTTTTGTCCCACAACAGACATTCTCACTGTTGTTTTACAACCTGGATCAAGTGAAAGCAGTTTATATTCAACATGGACCGTGTGAAGGGTCGGCGTCCCTCGAAATTTAAGTCAGCTCTCCTGTGAGGCGACTAGCAATGTTGTCAGGAAAGTGCCTTATTTGCGTCAACGTTGAAGAAATAGCCGATTGTACGACGAGAGAAAGACGAGATACGGAGGGAGAAATGCGAGGAAAAGAAATAAAGAGAACGAGAGAATGGAACCGATGAGAGATCCGAGTTTCCGGTCGATCGACGCCGGGTGAACGGTTATAAGCGATTGGAAATACTATACTATAACGTAGAATCACGATCAATATTATTCGACACTTTATATCAGACCGAACTTTCTCTATAATTTCACCGAATATCATCAAGGATGTAGGTTCATGTTCATGGCTTTTTTGTGTCGTTATTCCGAACGGTATTCTTCGTCTTCGTACTTATCGTCTTTCCTGTCGCGGCGGTATATATAGGTAACTAACTTTACTCAACCAAAACGGGAGATAAACGATGCGAGAATAATAGAAAGTAATTTATCGTTTCTCGGTGGAACAGTTCGCCAATTACCTCCAATTATCTTGAGTTGGAAAACTTGTCTTTTCACGTGATTATACGCTCTGAGCCCGAATCTTTTGATAAGCGTGAAAGGCGAGGCGAGCGAGGAAGGGAGGCGGGGAGTAAAGAAAGATTTCTTAGATACCTGTGTAATTAGATCTGTTAAATAATTAGACAAACGAATATAAAGTTAACAGCTTAAGAATAATAAGAAGACGAAGAAAAAAGAAGAAACTGCAGTTGAATGCGGCTCGTGAAGAAATAGCACAGCTTTCCAAAGACAAATGTGGCACGAACGAGAGGAACCTATAGACAAGATTCAATATCCGGCGACCGACCACTGATCACATTATTCTTATTTAGCCATCGGCTGAAATACTCGAGTTTTATCGCAGCTCTCACTACTTCCGGCAGCTCTGAATCAATCCCGCCTTCTACCTAACAATAAGTGGCTTTACCAGTTTTGAAGCTAGTCCAAAACTGTTCCAGTGCTGAAAGACGGCCGAGACTTATCCTGCCTTCCGGCTGGTTTCGATTTATTCGGCTCTACCGTCTACCTGGTCGAAATACGATCGAGTTTATTGAACCAAAGAGTAAAGCCGGAGAAGTCTTTGATCGTTGTGTGTCATTTAGCATGTTTGTTCGTGCGTGAACAATCGATTTGTACTGCAGTACAACGGTGACCGTCTTTGCCGCGGCTTCTACCTATAGTATCGAACCAGACCATGGTTAGGGACAATTTTGTCTTCCAGCTATGACAAAGGCGTGGTCTACAGTGGTACATGGGATACACCGCTATCGTTTTTGTCCCAGAAACCTGGTTAGACGTAGATTTGTTTTTTTTCCCCCTTCCGCACAAATCATGATCGGGGTACCGTTGCGCTATCGCAAATCATTTCTATCCAGGGTTCCTCTCATCCGAGGATCAAGGCTGGACCGAAAAAGAAAAAGGAAGGAGGAAAAATATAAGAAAAAAGAATCGAGAAAATTGCTCCGCATCTTTTGTTGCCCGAGGGTCATCCTCAAAGGAGTAAAAAGCTAGGGAGACTGACGAAAGTCGTCGAAGGATCCGTACGCGGTCCACTCGTCGCGACGCGAAATTCGCACCGTCTCACGTAATTTCTCAGACATCTTTAACTGCGGTAATAAAGTCCGGACTGAAGCTTAGGTCGCAAAAGATTCATCAAATATTCTCCTGCTCCTCCCATTGTGGTCATACATCCGTACCGCTGGTGGTAAGACGGTTTGCTCGTGATTACCGCGACGCTATAGTGCACTCCTGGGGCTACTCCCACGCCTCGCTCGTAAATATGCGTGTTAATGTAAAGGAAGGGTACGCGTATGTATGGAAGGGCTTCTCGCTGTTCGTGAACGACGAACGGTAATGGAGTGGGTTATAAAATCGGGCCATCAACGAATTCGGAAAAATATACAGTCACGATTTTTTCGTCGATTCGGAACTTTGTGCCGAACCGATAGTGCTCAGAGCACATATGTTCAATTCTTTTTATCGTTCAAACTTGCACACATGTTTTTCAAGGAAGCGAGTTCAAACTGCGAATTGAAGTTTATCGTAAAGTTATCAAGGTCAGTCTTGGATATGATAAGAATCTTATTCCGTGTTTCCAGTTCGCGAGTCTGAAGTCTAGCTTATGATATTTTCGGCATGTTATAAATTCTGGGAAGTTTACTTGCGGTGGCTACTCGTGGATTCCTGTTTCTGTATCGTATATTCAAATTCAAATTCGTTATCATTCAAAAATGCATATCTTGATACGTGCATTTTCGCTATAACAAATCGCGATCGCGTAAAATCAGAGCAGCCCGTCTCAAGGCGAAATAATTCGACGTAGCAGCTTCGACGCCGGTAACATAAATTCTGTTAAAATTGGGTGTTGGTCTTGGTCAGAAAAGGTGAGAGAATACAAGACGCGTTGTATCGGCGTAAGCCGCTCGACTCAACCGGCGCGGTGTTTCATATAATAGTACCCTACCTACCTACCGACCTACGTAGTACTACTCACCTCTTGCCCGTAAAACTTTTAAGCTCTTAATTCCGAGCTAAAGCTTTTAGTTCCTATATAGGTATAGGCTATCTCGGTCGTAGCCCCTTCGTCCGAAAGAGAAAGAGAAAAGTTAGCACCTATGCCGAGCAAAGTTAATCATTTTGCACGTAAGATATTTGATCTTGGTCCGACGCAGCTCTTCTCAAGAATCAACTACCGGCCTTAAAGTTTTGACGAGCGTAAGCCAGCTCCAAAATAAGCTAATAGTATTCAGTTTTTCAATCGCACCAGCCAGCCACGTTAAAATTTTACGGAAAATTACCGATTACCTGAACTTTGGCTTTCCAACAGAAGTAGAAATTATCATACGTTAAATTTTTTCAAACGTTTCATCGATTTAGGAACTGAACTCCTCGTATAAAGCTTGAGGAGAGGAGACGCCTTTTCTTCGTAATCGGCTCCGAATCGAGACGGGGCCGATTCTACTCCCGATTTAGGTCGGCGGTTGGGTTCGAGTAAGGCTGGCCATACGTATAGTAGGTATAAGTTGTAAGCTGTGAGTTAGGCCCGCGAGCATTCGCTGCATTTGCAGCTCAGCGTCTGCGTTCTCTGCACAGTCAGTAGAGGAAAAAGATCCGAGAGGCAAGAGGAAAGAGGGAAGAAGAAAGAGGACCGAGAAGCGAAGGGGAAAAGGCAACTGTCCGGACCGGTTGAACAGGTTCCCCCCGAGTGGTCGAGTAGATCCTCTGTGTATACTCCGTTAGACCCTCTTTCTTAACCGACGCTGGACACGAATCGACGCGGACGACTTGGTCGACGGACACCAGGCGTGGCTCGGTATACTCGGCCAGCCGGTTGGTCGAGTATATTTCGGGAACATTGCCAAAGTTCTGTTTATAAACGTGAGAAAACAGAGAAACCGTGGCGAGATATGAGGCTTTTCCCTCTACCATTAGATTTATTTATGCACGTCCACTTCTTGTTTGGACCGTCCATCTTCTATACTATCTCTCCGGTGATTATCCATGTATATTGTTCTTACTTCTTTGACAAGTTCAATAAACCAAGTTTTCTCATCGTCGTCGGAAAGACTAGCTGCTACTGGCTCTAGTCACCCAACCCCACCATGGACCACGATGACTGCTTATCGCAATCGCAGTTCTGACGTTTTGACGATAGTCGATAGTCGATAGTCGATAATTAACTCGATGTGGCGTCTGTCGTCATTCCTGTGGTATTTCACGAGGCCAGTGGGTACAGAAAAGTAAGTTACGTACTCGAGCACGTCGACCCATTCTCCTTGCCGATTGGAATAAATTGCTGCCTCGCTCTGACGGACAACGTCCTTGTGCATCGGCTCGATGTATGTAACGTATACGCCGTGGCTGTAGTATGATGTAAATTATACTTACAGCCAACCTTAGCGGGCTGACAATTTACATATAGGATACCGAGATGACGACCCGATGAGTTAGAAAAATATCCGGCGTGTGTAGCGTTCACAGAACTCGAAGTGAAAGCCGTACGATCTTATAGTATAGTCCGGTGTGTTACACCATTTTGTAGTACGCACGGAGTAAACTATACTTTCAACTTCTACGAGTTTATTTAACGTGGGTACCTCTACCTACCACACTCCACAGGTATACGCGATACGCATGTTCGATACGCATGGTTCGATGGGGTGACCGGGTTTGTTAATACTTGAATAATGCGGAAACGTACGTAGCTGGTACCAAATAATGCTATTTTGCTGGGATCCTGGTTAATGGAACTTTAGGAGGAGTTTGTTACCGCGTTGACTCTTGCTTTGAATTCCATCCGGAATTGTAAGGGCTGACCATGTCCGAGAGGATCCTCCCTTTGTTCTTGATCTTCGAGTCGCTCTTTCACGTAAGGCTTTGGAAACGATGGTGATGGACGTATTGGGTACCGGGCTAAGTTCCTCTCCGGATTTTCCTAATGGAAAACTAATTGCCATAGTCCAAGAAACCCTTTTCCTCTCTCGGCCTCGAGACGCCTCGAGGTTACGGCAGCCACCTTCTCGTAATTCGACGTCCAATGGTCAGAGGGCTCCAGGGCTCAGCCGAGAGGTTCTCTTAAACATCAAATCTACCGTTGCCCCCAAACCTTCGTTCGCATGACGACGCGTTTCCGTATTTAACGGAAACTCGTGGTCCTTGACTTGGCTCCTTGTGCCCTTGTCCGAACCCTCGTTGGCCACTTCCTCGGCAGGAAGCAGAGAGCGGGAGTCAAGCCGGGTACCCAAGGGTCGTGAACTTCCCGGCGAAGCTCTTCCGTTCGTATTTTCTATGCTGAGGCACGAATTCCAAGCGAAGAAATTCTTGACCCCGAGTCCAGATTGCAGGCGGTGACTGGACGCGGGAGACATGCCGTTGCATTTCGGGTAGAGATTTTTGCGGTAGATTCTTTGTCCATCCACTCGACACCGTGTGTCGGCTTAAAACGAAATCCACCACGTTTAAGATCTGGGATTAGAAATCGCCTGCACCACTCAGAAGATACAAACCTCTGGACCACGGGCCACCTTGTAAGCCGCGAACAATCGCGACGGTGTTGGATTGCGGGGTATTAAACGTGTGGCTAACTTGGAGTCACTAGAACAGTCGAACCCAAAAGTCCTCTGAATCTTCCTGCCAATGAATGAACAGTATTCATCGGGCTTCTTCGATGTAAAGGTAGGAGACAACCGGTCTCGAATAGCTATTTCAACTTTTTGGGAAAATCCGTCTTGACGTGTGATCAGGGTGGATAAACGCAGTACAAATGGCGCGAGTTTAACGTAATCGAATAGATGCAATGTGTGCGAAATAAAGCAACGATGATCACAGTTGAAAAACAAGAACAAAAAATAAATAAACTTTTCCGAACGAGAGTCTACAAAAGTTTCGCGAAATGGCCTGAAGCCGCGCGCTTATCGAGTTTCTGGCTGATGTTCACGATGTTTGTCATGTTTAAGAAAACGGAGATTTATGCTGATCTCTTTTCCTGAATCAATGTCGGTGTATGTTGAATCGCGTTTCATATATCAGAGCAGTGAATGAAATATACGATATTATTGAAATCCACCACCTGCACCCACTCAACTTTTATTTCTCTCGGTGAAATACGATCTCTGATATCCAGCCGATGAGATTAAGACTTTCTGATATTCCTGGACCATAATGCACATAGATACCTCGAATATAAGCAACCACGGTATATTATAAGGTATATTCTTCCCACGCTACGTCAAGACCAGTTAATCCATTGCATCTTTCGCTCGGTTGCACTTTTCTTTTTGTCTTGGATCATTCACAAAGACTGGAAAAACAAACAGATAGCTAGAAAAATAGGAGATTATTTCAATGGTATCTGGAGCATGAAACTTTGCTATACATAGATGGGTAAGCCTAGAGTCGTGGGTAGTACTGTAAGGTGTGCATTTATGTACTACCTTACCCACCACAGTGAAAAGATTCGTGTCTTGCTACTTTCCATGCAATTTCATAGAGTCTAGTTACGCGTCTTTTCACGTTGCTTTCTTTCCTTATACTTCCCTACGTTTCGTGTCCCACGTTACTTGTTCCACTAGGAGCTAAGGCGACGCCCTGCATCCGCGACAAATTGTAACCTTAGGAGCCGCACGGTGTATAACTTTACACTCAGCTCCCCGTTAGACTTGGCTTTTTCTTCAGCGGAGATTAGGGATTTTGTAACCTTATATTCAAGGCTTCACTCTAGGCCTAGGCCAGAGGATATTATTTCTCGTAGGATCAGCCTAACGGCATTCGACGCTCGAGAAGACGACCGTTGCTTCATTTTTTCTTATGTATATCATTACGCAAGTGGGTTTCAATGGGAAATAGCCTACTTGCGTATCGTTTATCGAGACATGAAAGGTGGCGATAAAAATTTGAAAAGAAAACTTTTAACCAATCATTCCAACTATCAATCACATCCGTATGACTTTTCAGTCCGCGGTACTCCTACCCGACAACGTTACGGTCAATTACGATCAAACTGCTTTGATCGTTGACTCGTATCAGAATTGTTCAAGCGCGAGTCAGTTAATAATTACGCTAACGACGTTGCGTATATTTGTTGTCGAAGTCATCTTAAAGATGAAACAAAAAGACATGTACCAACAACCACCTCTCTCCTTCGTTCCATTCAATGAGCTTCAAGTTTCTTTTACTGACGTCTGGTCTAACTGCCAGACCGAAAAAATAATTCATTACAATTTTATAACAATTTACTTATTTCTGTAGTTAGTTGCGAACATGATCTTTTGGTGGGAGCCATCGAAGTCGAGGCATGCACATAGCGCAGGAAGATTTGCGAATTTTTTGATACCAGTTAAATGAATTTGTGGTCACGTTTCTTTGATACTGTCTTCGGCAAAATGAGACGTAGCTTGTCTTAGACCCCGCAATCGGTAGAAAATTGCGGCAAAAGGACAAACGTGTACAACATCACCGGCTGCAGGGTCTGCCACGGGGCAACCAGCGAAACCAAGCCACCGGGACAAAAGAGAGCGCAACAGGTCAGAGCCGAGAGGTCGAACAGCCTCACCTACACCGTACTGCCAGCTCTCGGACTACTCTGACTGTGGTTTTTAGTTCGACGTTTACTCTGTACACTCATTCGTAAATGTATAATGGAAACGGGTGCATAACGTAGTTCTGTCAAAAAAAAAGAAAAAGAAAAGGGTAACGCAAGCTTTTATCATCCCTCGTAAAGTTGGAGATTATCTAGGGTTGACCCTTCGAGTGCACAAGACCCCAGAATTTTCCTGTAAAATGGAGCATCGTTTCGCGCAGCTTAAAATTCGAGCACGTTTTTCGATAACTGGAACTTTTATTCCCGAAAATCTGACTCCACATTTCTTCCAAGAAAGTGCATAGTTTTCGAGATATTTCGGGTCGAAAATGACCCCGTGTGCACTCTGAGATTCGGTGCAGAGGCGTGCACACGGAGGGTCGAAGTGTGGGCGAAGAGAGACTAGCTAACCGAACATGGGACTAGAAAAAGCAGTACTTTGCATTGAAATGTTTTTCTCCAATTGATTTTGAGGTGATCCAGATCTTGCGTACTTTTCGTTAGGTTATCATGGGCCGCATGTTCTTCGTTGATAAAAATCGGATGTCAAAAACGTTTTGGCGAGTCCGTGAAGCAGCGGTTTTCGCTTATTTTGGATCTTCTGTGAATTTCGTAGACTCATAGACCGAGAGAGTGTATATCTACACTGATTAGGGGAATGAGTTTGCAGGTCTAGTCATAAACTTTGAAATTCCCGTAGCTCAAAATAATATAGAGGAGCAATTAGTGACCTGGTGTACCAATGCTCGTGCATTGAAATGCTTTTGAACAATTAATCATCGATTAAGTCATTGTGCTCGCATCGAACGCTTTGTCAAAATTGTAATTGTTATCGCGGAGTATAGTTGCCGTTGGCGTATACGACCCTGGGAGATTAAAAATAGCAACACGAGTTTAATCTAGTGAGTAGTAGCGGCTATAATTCAATATATCGACCGTTTCGCGTCATATATGTTATTCCAGGAAATATTACTCTGCTATGAACGAGTTGATATCGATCGTTTCTTCATTGTAGGCTTGTCCCTGTTTCGGAAATAAGTCGACATAAAAAATTCAGAAATTTTGCTGGGTTCGTCGCTGCCTATATAGCCTTCTGTGTCAAAGTAACAGAAGTTTCACATACAATTCGCGCCGGAATCTACTATTCCATACTGTTAAGATATCGGAAGTATGTTAATTGATCTACGACACGAGTTCATTCAATAAAAAAATAACAGATCATTTTTATCTGATTTTACATGTCTCGAAAACGCGTTAAATTTAATCAACTAATTTTTGTTCGTACCGTTAAACCAACGAAAAATTTCACATACGTACATTTATGGTTGCACTCGCCATGCGCATTCAGCTTTGGCTTATGGTGGTCGGCAGTCGGTATACACCTGACAACGGGAGGGCAGGTACCATGACGCAGCCAAGGTTATGCTGCGGTTCAACGCACTTCCCGTCGACGGCTTCTCTGCCGCTGCTCCTGCTTTTGCATGTGAACGAGGCCGTAGTAAAGATCGCCATGGAACCGTAGCTGGACTTTCAGTATTTTCAATAGTAAAGTGCTCATAGGTACTATATGCAAATTGCTTTTACAACCGCTGTTACATTCGCTAGAAGGTTACGCTACGCTAACCTCCCACATATAGGGATATTTTATCAAAATTCTAACAAGCGTGACTCCGCCTCAATTTTTTTCGTATCCTAGACGTACGTTATATACGTACCGTTTCAGAAAAAAAAAAAATTATAATAATTGGATCTCTACGAGACCATTTTGGATTTTGTGAGTGGAATACTTCGTCCCGTTAGTTTAGATGTACCACGTTTCAATGGTAGACAAGTACAATCTACAACTGGCTATTAAAAGTCCAGCTAGTCTACGCAAGTCACGTAATATATAGGATTTCGGGCATTTGACCCATAGACACAAATCTTATTAATCCGTCGTCGATCGCATGTAATCGCAGATATAACTTGATCTTTGCCTACTGAGGCCGACTCTCCGAAGAAATTTTCCTATGGGTATATTATAACCGTGAGTGAAGTTCTTCTACGTTTATACCTGATAGGTATATAGGAACTCTTTTGCCCTAGTAGGCAAGTGTGTAGGTATATAGCGAATTGACGTTCGTTTAACGTGGTGGAAAGTGGCTCGACATAACGACTGGGTAATTAATGCACTTGTACTCTATCTCCAAGTGGTTAGCCGTAAGATGGTTATGAACGTTATTATACCTACTATTCAGGTCAAAGTACATTCTCTTTCGGGGGCATTCAGTGAAGAGATTTCAAAGGCTTTATAAATACGACTAGATATACCCACGTAGAGATTATGCATTGGTAGTAAGTATAGGGAAGCACGGCTGTGCTGATACGGGCGAAATATTAAGGTATAGAGACAATGGGGAAACGCGTGGTGACCGCAAACGACGTTATACTGCGATTATAATAGCGTAGGAAAAGTAGGAAACCGAAACGCGACTGTGAACACAGCGGAGGTGAAATTCGTTGTTAAATAGCCATTTACGTGCGATGATGTTGTACAGTGAGATTTGTTTTACGGTTATACCGTGTTGTAAAAACTTTTAAAAACTTTGTCTAGATATACGTACAGCTGAGGGTGAAAAAGCGTATACGGTACCTACGTTAAAAAAGGCGACCGTTTTTGCCTCGCTATTTTTATTTTTTTATCTTTCATTTTATTTTTTTGTATTTTTATATAGCTTTCGAGCTACGCGTTTAATTAGCAATTCGAACTTGAGCCGTTATCGAGAAGGCGGCAGGGGGTTTTACCATAGGTTTTAACGTCCAGCAAGCTTTTGTGGAAAACGTTTAGACAGCCCGGAAAAAGTTAAACTAAATTACACACACAAGGACGGCAAAAACGATTGATACTATTAATCGCCGGTAGCTTTTGATCGTGTGTGTTATCCGATCCCTCTCGTTCAGTCAGGTGAACAAACACCGACAGGTTTTCGGTTTCACCTGATTTCAACGGAGCGCGGCGTGCGATAGAAACTCAATCCCAGCGTGCAGAACGGGTCGAAAAGTGACGATCGAGAAAACCTGGGACCACGTTTTTAATTAGACTCTTTCCGTGACGGAATTTACCCAAGGTCCAAGCACGGACCTATGTCGCAGCCGCCATACTTTTCAATAGTCACACGCCGAAACTGCGCCGGGCTAGAAATTTTCTGATCTCTCAATTTTCCTGCTGTTCTCCATGTACGCAGTCTAGCATCTCGGAGAGCTTTTCCGCTTGTGTTTTAAGGCCAGTTACCTACTTTGAGGAACTTTTCCTCCGTAAAAATTGCGGATATTCGCGCTGCGCTTTACTTACCTTTTGGATGCATGCAACGATCATTTCGCGGGCGAGGGGAACGTTTGCTGATATTATCCGCTAGCCGGGGAGAGGGTTGGCGAATGTTGGTATATATCTCCATAGGAGGTTGAACAAAACCTGGAGCGGGGAACGGGCGTCCACCGGGTGTCTCGCGAACTCACCGTGAATATTAATACTCTTTGCTGGCTGATTTTATCAGGGTCGTGTCGTCGCTTCCTGCTGCACGTTCCCCTCTTTTGCTCGTAGGTAGATATATGGGAGGCTGTAGAGAAGAGAACTAACGCGCCAACGCCTTTGCTTTTCTCCATGAACTGCTTTCAGACTTTCCTGTTACAAAAAATGCATCGCGACGACGACGACGACGAGCTTTTACCTCTGATAACATTCTCGTTCGTAAGAGATCGAATTCATTCGCTCATTTGCCCGATTGCCCGTGTCCAGGGCTTCCAAGATCAGACCAGTAACTCTAATATCGGATGTTGTGGACAAGGGTCTCGATGCCTGAAATAAACGAGCCAAATAAAACAACCGTTCCAACCACCATTGCCAAATGGTCGAATAATGGTTGTCGATTTGCCAAAGACGTTGTATAAAACTGGCTCGAAATCACTGTCAATTTTGGTCACGTTTTTTCACCATTTGCCGTTGAATCTAGCGAGCCGTTATTTCAGCAAAGTTTTCACCATTTGACCACTGCAATAATAACCATTATCGATATTGAGTGAAGAGTTCACAGTGTATTGTAATTATAGCTATTCTAGCACAGTGTTTGTAATACAGTTATAAGTACGGCCGGTGTTAAGTTTAGAGAAACTGTTATTTATAAAATTGCTTTTTTCTTCATCAGTGGGTACATTTTATTATTGTTACCGTTCTTCGTACGGCGTGGACTTTGATCGATTCGACTATCGCATAGCATATTAATCAAATCACTTGACGTGTATAATTTTTCTCGGGTAACTTGTCTGAGAAGAAGACCTTCGTCTCGTAATTTACACCTTCCATTACGTATTTAATCTTCCACACTGTGAGAACTCTTGGAGAGATTAGGTAAACGTCATGGGCCCATGGTTATGAATCTTACGTTACCATGCGTAAAAACTAGTGAAACTTTTTGGCGTTCCAAATCGCTAGAAGCGATGAAGTCGGGAATTTTTTCCTTTTTATAACAATATCGATCAGATATATTCTAATTGCGTTTCTTACAAGTCTGAGAGAGTGTAACGGAATCCACGATGTGCATTATCTTAATAGACTCACACAAGCTTGCCTAGTCTTACAATTTTTTACTAACGCCTGTTTCTCGGTCCCGTTAGGCTCCTACTTATTGTTAGTCAAACTTATTGCCACTAACCAGTTTTCTTCTATTTCTGTTACAGGTACGTTGATGGTTTACGCAAATACCCAATCGACTCGACAGAGATTGGGCAATGGATGAACGAAGCCCGCGGATCAGTTGCGCAAACATCGAATGGCTGATTCTCTATAGGCTCTAGCGACTCTCTTACTGCCTTATGCAATTCAAAGATTCAAAGACCGATCGAGGCGTGCTGCTGATGGGCTATTCGTACTTGGTATAACATCCACGAAAGTAGCACTTAAATTCTAGATCGAGTTGCTATAGCTGTTCGAGTCTGCGGTGCGGTATGGATCGAAAAGCCCGTAGTTATTATAGACTTCCTATTAGCTAGGCGAAGTTTGTTCTGAAGTATGAAAACCTTGGGTTGATCTTCGTTAATTGAAATAATTCCTATACCTACCTATTTGGAATTGGAGATGCAGTTTCATAGGGAAAATCTTGTCTTAGTTAATCTATTCATTATTTGCTCTACATCTGGATCTATAGATCAGCTTGAAGCAACGTACTTTAAACGCATTGCAGTAATTACTCGAACTATGAAATGGCTGGAACTGCAATTCTCGATTTATAGGAGTTTCCTATTCCGGCTCGTAAATCCCCGGTGATCCCATCAGGATTCTCGGCGGAATGACGGTCCGCAATAATGTTCAGTGAAGGATGTACGCGTAATGGATATGTGCGTATATATACCTATACATTCTGCTGTGTCACGCGAAATTCAATTCTGAAAAAAACTGCAAACGATAAGATCTACAAATCGCGGGTAACTAAAACGCGGTAAATATTTCAATCGAAATATTGAAAATCACTGAATAATCTCGAGTTTCAACTTCGCATAGATTCGCAGCGGAACGGGGTATTCAAATTTTTATTAGCCAAGTAATAAAACGTTGCGATCGGAATTTTCGTTCGATAGAATTTCGCCCAGAAAAAAGTCTCACACTTTTTTTCAGTCCGCAGAGAGTGCAGCTCGGAGTTTAATCGTGGAAAAGAGCCGAAAGAGTAAAAGTCTCGTCGTAAATTTTCTCTAAATCGTGGTGAAAGAACCATTCGTTAAGACCGCGATATAAAGTTGGAGGTGTTAAAAGAAAGGGCAAAAGTACGGGCGAGCGAGACTTAATAGAATTAGACGAAGTCGGCTCGTGCAGGGGTTTCCGAAGATCTCCACGGACTTAAGTTTCGCGGCGAGGATGTGGCCGCAACGTATGTAGGGTATATATAGGGTATAACGTGGAACTCGCTATATCCGCGTATGATTTTGCACAGCCGCATGTATGCACACCTAACAGCTGATTTTCACAGCACGTTGAACAGCCGAAAGAATAAAGCTGTCCCAAATTTTTTGACAGTTGGCCGTGGGACAATTCAGGCACGTAAGTCGATAACTGATGGCCGTAACCGAACGCAATATCTATACTCGAACGATTTTTGCGCTCCGGCCGTCTAAACGGATCGTCAAATCGTCGAATCCCAAGGCTAAATCCAAAACGACCCGATGACACGACCGGTTTCATTTTTCACTTGACTGAGTCGGGAAATGACGTGAAACTTTAACCCCATAACTGATCACCTCGCTACATCCATCTCGAGTCACGCTTCCGTCAAACGCACACCCCTAGGTATATCGAACGTTGACAAAACCCGGAATATCTGGACCCCTTGCGAACCGAATCACGCTGTCGCCGAGCTAATCTCAAGCCTCCCCAAAAATTACTGCCTGTTCATTGCTCGCGGATTTCTGAATGTCCTCGCGAGCCTGATACCAAAATTAATCAATCTCAATCACATGCTGCTTAGAACTACGACTAAATTGCTTACAGTCGAACCTAGATTGTTTCCAGCAAGAGTAGACAAGTCAATCTTTATTTTTTACAAATCAAAGAATATTCGCAATAACGAAGAAATTTTAGACAATTAATAAAACCAGACGAACTAATGAACCGTCTAATGGGTTGAAGTTCAACATCATTTTCCGCTGTATATTCAATGATCTTGGAAGCTCTCGAGGTCCGGGAGGTCCTGTGAAATCCACGACTTGTAAGAATATTATGAAAATATCCTAGAATTTTACTCGTCTCTTGGAAATTCTTCAAATTTTGTTGCGGTATTAAATATGTGCTATGTGCATACTTGTTTGCTGATTTTGTGTTTACACGCAGCCGCGCAGTAAAGCTCTCTTTGTAGATGAAAGAAATGGCACAATAGAAGCAGATTTACAGTATTCGTACCCGACGAACTATTTTATTTTTTTGTTCTTTCGTCTGTGGCCAGAAATTGTTGCAAAACCAACCCCCAAAAATTGCCTCTAGGCTAGCTTAAACGTCTTACTTTTGTCTTAGACACTGTACTACAGTATTATGCACAAGAACCGAATTCAGGAGCAAATAAATGCACGAATGTTCGCAAAATTTGTTTATTAATTCGACGATTCGCGACACGTTGGATTGGTTATACCTATGCAAACTGATACTATACTAGATATGCCAGGGAGGACTGCTAGTGCAATAAATCTGAGGGTTACATCAACGTCCGCTACCTCTTACCCACGAGAATCAAATATCGTTGGGATCAACGACTTTCGCAGAGCATAGGTATAGGTGGTACATAATACATAATACATAATACGTATACATATATAAATTTTCCTTCGGTATATTTGTCCGCATTAGGTGAACAACGTTGAGGTTATACTTATATGCCACACGTATTACGGCATTTCGCGTAGTAGAGAAGAAATACTGCCTCGCCTCTTGTTTGCTCGCGCCTCCTCTATACCTCGATGTGTTCAATTGGCTATAATTTATAGCATTTTCACGTGCAGGGGTTAGAATATTCCGAAAGGGGGAAGGGGATTATTCAGTTCAGATATTAGGAGTTATTAGTTGGGATACCATTCGATCTTCATCGAGCGTAAAACATGTGCTTTTTCCCCCGTGCCCAGCACGCCTGAGTGCGTCTATGAATGCGCTTCCACGCACTATCGATAGTGCGTAGTCAAATTGCCCCAGGAACACGACAATCCTGTATCCAATATTTCAATTAAGGGGATAGACTCCGGCTCGAAGAGCTACTGGGGCTGTAATAAGGTAATGGATCTGTTCGCTTCATATTCTTCATCTATTTGCCGATAAATGGAATTAATCATCTACTTCGTCAAACCCGGGCGGGTTGGACCATATGTGGGCGCTCTACATGTAAAACCTTTCCGTTTTATTTATCACGTTTCGCGACTCTGCGTACCGGTTCAATACTTTTTTGTTTCGGTTTAATTTATGACGCAATCAATTCTTTTCCTTGCCTGAATTAGATTCATGAAAATTGGAATCGTGAGATGGTATTAGTCTACTCGTTATAGGGAGGTGAGGGTCAGAAGGAACACGAAGAAAATTTGGTAAAGAAAAAAAAGAAAAAACAGAAAAGGATATGAATATCTGTATGGCGGATTATTTTACCAACCGTAGTAACGCTCGCGTGGATAAATACGTATTAAATCGAGACCACGGTTTTCTGCCTTTCTAGAATTTACATTAAAATACCCTCAAAACGTACTTTGAAACCTCGAAAAAAATCATAACGATAAAAAGGGGATAGAATATAAAACGGGAAATAAAGTTTCAAACACACAGAATACAAATACCCCGAAATTCTTTCTCTCTCTTCCGTTTGTATACTATATATTTTATATATATGTATATATGGCGGGTACAGAGACGAGTATACCTACAAGTTTACTCGTCAAAAAACCCACCCACATGTATCATATACCTACATACGTGCAGACTCACAGCCATGGAGGGCACCACAACAACCGGTCCATGGTGCAGATTCATCTTTTGATAGCCATCCGCGTATCGCCATTCACCAACTGTTTCGCTGCTGGCGCAACTCGGGTCTGTGGTGGACAGAAACTCACCTTTTGCTTTTGATTCTTCTTTTTCGCTGGTAGCTTGAATAATCTTTGCCTTTGGGGATGTACTATTCCTAGAGTTCCTCGCGGTAAAGTAAACTCACGCTCTCGCGGTTATAGAATTAAATGAAAACCGAAAAGTTTTTCAAAGTTAAGCCCAATTCCTAGGCTGCTTTCGTCGCCTTCTCCGATCGAGGTACTAAAACATGTCTTGAAACGATACTGCGGAGTTTTTCACACTCGTCAAGTCCCTTCGTAGATGGAGAAAGAGCGTTTTGAGCACCCTGCAGTTACTGCCAGGCTGACAATACCGTGTCATTTCACATGCGATAAACGGCAGGAAAGAAAAAATACTTGACAAGATACGCCAGCGTTAATTACGACTTTTGTACATCGTGCGTAAGGTGTGCTAGAGAGTAGATCAAAGTTTTTATTTATTTTGTTCACAAGATTGCCAAATATATCTCGATTGTTAACGTGATTTACCATACCATAGAAAATAACAACTGAATTTGATTGAATTTCTAAAGAAATTCATTTTCTCTCGGAGATCGCTGGTCCGTTTTCAATTCCTTTTCAAGCCCGCTGTTCGTGAGGTAAAAATAAAATCGAGAGAGCTGATATCAGAGAGGCGAAGTCTTAGCTGTAAATTTACAACTTGAAATTGATCGCAGGAACAAGGTGTTCGCAGGTGGCGCCGTGATATTTAAGTTTTCGTTTTAACCTGGCGAACTTTTCTCTCCCGGTCTACGTACCTATAGATATACGATGGCCGGGGTCATTACGTAGCGATTTTTACTCTGGATTTTACCCACTTCTAACCTCATCCATGTATATTTCATAAAATGAAAACCGCAGACGTGTATCACATCGTCAGTTGTTTCTCCTTGGTCCTCGACCGTGCCAAACTTGGCCAAACTTTCGTTAAACTTTGTCGACTCCTTGCTGTGCTTTCTTCCATCTTCTCGGCGCTGAACCGGTACATCGTAGCAATCTCAACTCCCAACTTCAGAGTCAGTTCGACGCATTTATTTAACTCACTTTACAGCATGTATAGGTCGGTGAAACATTGCGGTTGACACGAATGCACGTTGTTTGTACGCGAAACAAAATCCTTATCAAAGTTTTATCTTCAACGTTTCTAGAAACTTAGGTTTCCCAGTCAGTTTCTTACCTGTCGTCACATTTCCCACCTTTGAGTCCTTCGTAGTAATGTCGCGTGGTTTGCTGCTTTAACTGCTTTGGATGAGTGTGAGAAGCGACACAGATACTCGGCAGACTACTGCAAAACACTGACACCTCTACCTTCTCAGTTCCAACGGTAAAAGAACATAAATCTCCCCGGATACCGTGGCATACTGCGACACGTATTCAGCGGCGCAGGACACGAGGCTGGTGCAGTTTCTTCATGCATTAAAGTCAGCGAAATGTAAAGTGACGCAATGGAATAGGTATAATCTCCACGTATCAGATATGACCTAAATATGACGAACGAACATTCTTTCTACATATTCATGCAGTCGTAGAAGGTGAATTTTCTTTTCTTCACATCACGTTCTTTACACATTATTCAGAACTAGCTACTGGCACCCAGCTGGGCACTTCGTGTACGATCTGAAACTGATTTTTATTTAATTTACACTTCCGACTTCGGACCCTCGAGATAATTAGCTCGTTGAATCATACGTCATTGCAGAGAATGCCTGCGCTCTAACTCCATCTGTGATAAAGGCTGTCCAGAATTCCCCTTACCGGGCATCACTAGGCAGACTAGGCAGGGGTCTTCGTTACACAGAGTCGAAGACCACTCCCTAGCGATGTACATAGCGGGATTCAGTGTTCCTCGTATGCACGTGACTAGCTTGTTAATCGCAAATCGGAAAGACTCTTCCAGCCAGCATAGCCTACTACTAGCCGTGCTAGAATTGTCGCGTGAATCACGAGTCACGGCAAGGTTAATTAATCTCGCGCCAACTGCCTGCAGCATAGCTATGTATTCGACCTTAATTGAAGTTGCCCCGAAAGTCTTGGCTCAAGTCCCTGTGAAATCCCCTGTTCAACCCATTTCGGACACTTGTCGCAAACCGAAATACCTAACAGAGAACCATTCGTAGAAAGTCTCCCGTCAAAGGGACCAAGTTACCGGGCCAAGATGGTGCGAAATAACTGATAAGGTCGAAAGGGAACGGGCTTATACCGCTAGCTGTTATATCTGCAACGCTGTCCCCTATAACTATAACACTAACGAGTAGGTTCCCCTTAAGTTTCATTGTGTTACTCATCCGCCTGCACACTTGGCCACGACAGTAACCCACTCTTATCTATACATATACCTAGATATAGATAATCGTATGTGCCAGAGAGTTCCAGAAAAATATCATTGTGGGTGATAGCGATACAGCTACTTGCGTTAGTTCGTCAAATGCAGCGTGATGGTATTGTGTTTTCTCCCAACTATCTACAGGGACTAGACACCTCTAGCTCGGGTGGGTATTAGGTATTCACTGATAAAGGTGAACGCCGGTTGATGTTACGTCGGCGGAGTCTCTTTGGTGGAATTGAAACGAGACCTAGGCGCTTAGCGTGTAGGTAAAAAGCCTTTGTCCGGTGGCAAGAAGTCTGGGGCTGATTAAATTAATCGCTACCATTGCGTTCTCCTAGTTTCCCTGTTCTGGTTCCTTCCCGTTCGCAGAGCAGGAGAGAACCAAGAGAAGTTTTTGTCTACTATCCTACGGCGTCTAGCGTGGAGCGTCGCGATGCACACGGAGGTTTTGCCAGAAACCGTCTAGCTTTTGCGGCGCTGATTAACGCTTCATTAAATAGTGGTTAAGCCCCGACTTAGACCCGTAATTAGTAAAGCCGCGCCAAGTACTTTTATTTGTTCAACGACTAACGCCTTACTTGGAAACTAGCAAAGGATGAACTACCTTCGAATTCGAAGAGCCACCCTCGTCTACTTCCTTCCGGCTCCTCCGCAGTTGTGAAAAGAAATGAAAGAGGAAATAAATGAAGCGAAAGATTTGGACATTCTTATCTCACAATTACCTGGTCTTTGTGTAGTACAGGCAACGGATGGTTTCGAGGATATTCTATGGGGGTTTAGACGGTTAGTGAGACCCTCTGGTACCTCAAGTCAAGTTTGAATGTGCGTAACCGCTACTGCCGCGCCATTAAGTCAAGTGTTTTTAGAGAGTGGTTAATTGTAATTGGCAGTGTCGGTACGGCGGTCGCGTTCGTTTCTAATTGCCTCTTTTTCTTTATCCTTGAGGGTATAAATTTTCCACGGAACACCGGCTCCCGCCTATACTATGCGCAATCGTACCTACCTACTACAGTTTTATTCCCGGAGGAAAAGCACTCTTCAGAAAACAATTGAAAGAAGAAGTACTCGGCGCGATGCGTTCTTGTCGCGATACTTTTAAAATTACTTCCGTACAATCCCTATTACCCGGTTCCAGCGATGTGTCAAGTCTTCCTTCCTTCTCTGCCATTCCGAATTCACTGAATCTTCGACCATCGTCGAAGCATCTAACATACAGCTGCCTACTTATCTTCATGAACTCTGCTGCTCTAGCTTTTAGAAACAAGGCGTTACTGTTCGGACTTCGTCCAGTTCTTTGACCCCGTAATCGGTGCAGGGTTGTCCATTTGTCTGCCTATCCCCCTGACCTAATCCCTTACATTAGCACACTCACACGGTAGTCTTTAGTATTCACTGCACACATTCACGGCTGATGAAACATCGTCCCCTTAGCCATCCACCTGCCCATATCTGAATATAATTACTGGGTCGGATAAAACGCAAAAGTGCTTTATTTTCATCGCCCTAGAGACAGCTGAGCGTCCTCTCCGGTCCCATCTGCTTTTTTTGTCTTCCTATGACATTTAAGTCCGTTTCTTAATCGTCTTATCTTATAAAGTTTCCGCAGCTATTGGAAAAGTTATAGAGACGGTGAGCGAAGGATTTTTCTTATTCGACACCGAGCGCAAAAATAGAGAATCGTTGATTTCGTTGAGAAAACTTGTTCGCATTTCTCCGGTCAGCATATATTGATTCAAAAGCAGTATGTCCGATCCTGATCTGCTGCAGTTCTAAAGTTCAATTTTCTGTATCAAGTTGCACCGGAATATCTCGTGTCAGTACAGGCGTCGATGGAAAAATTTGCCTTTCTTTACGGAGCAGCGGTGAAGCATGGTAAATCGAGAGGTGAACCAAGAGGTGAACGGTTGCGGTCTGGTAAACAACGAAAAACAATAGCTGCTGAGTAGCCTGACGACAACCACGAAATATATTCTCAGTTAACCGCAATTGAGTTCCATGCAAATTACCTCAAGAGGATCCGAGGGTTTATCATACGAAGCTGCGAATCTTTGAGAAATTTTATACCGTTGCCTTGGATTATTTGACTTAAACTGGGTTTTTACATTCTTTGATTACTTAGAGGAATAATAATTATCCATTGAGTAGTCGCTACCACTTCTCGCAGTTCATGCCGGTGATAAAACGTGAGAGTGGATGTATCGGCAACAAACGTGCAGTAAAAATGCGATTTGGAGAGGCCACCTAATGTAGGTAGACCTTGATAGTGGTTGCAGGTACCTGAAGGTATAAGCCGAAGGTAGCTCTTGGTTTCTCTCCGAGAAGGCAGTTGAGATGTACTCGAGGCTTGGAGCATAAGTGCACCAGTAACAGTGGCTGGCGGTGGCAGATGGTGGCGACCGGATGAGAAAGAAAGACGAGAAAAGGAAATTCAAGGAAATAAAGAAAGAATAGAACGAACACTAAAGGAGCCCCGAAGAGTACGATGTACATTAACAGAGTGATGGACGGCGGACGCGAGCTGTCTGCGATATCCAACCTCTCCTGTCTCTAGTCTTTTATACCCATTCACATAATGATCTAGAATTGCTGTCGAATATTTTTGTTTCCGGCACTAATTTTACCTGCATATAATATCAGCCTCACCGGATACCTCTACGAGAACGATTCCCAAATCATATGTATGAACTAATTTTTCTCGGAACAGTTGTTCAGCAAACAGAAGAGCCCATCTTACTCTGTGCATGCAGCTTTTTGAAATAACAACCATTAGCTCCCAATTGATTTGATCCGTAGTTGAAAATAGGTTTCTTGATAGCTCCTACTTTTACTACCTACAAAAATAATGTGGAGGGGATCCATGGGGGATTGAAATCTATTCTGGTTCTGGTATATGCGAGTTAGATACGTACCTAGTATCCGATTTAATACCTAGATAAGAACATGTGTGCCACCCACGCGGCACCGTCTAACGGCGACGAATTAAGTTATCATTGCAAAGTTGCGAGGGGAATTAGTAATGAAAACAAATCCACCCACCATTCGAGGCCCTGGACTAACGCTTAGGAAATTAAAAGATAAAGTGTGACTTCCTCTTAGAATTATGTAACGAGTTATTTTCGGCGCCGCGACGTTCGTCAACAGGTCTCTGTATAGCGTATGGTATTATAAACTGACCAAGAGAGACCGGATGTATGGCGTCGCGACGTCGTTCTAAGATCGACTATCATCTCTGCGAGGTAACGTTCAAAGCGTTGCCACAACATCCTGTGGGGAAAATTCTCAATTTAAGAAAGTCCAATGCGGTATCTCGAGATCGGTACCATCCCGCTTTTGAAAATCACTATACCATTACTATTGGTTTCTATTTTTTTGACGCTGACGATGAGTACCGTTTACTTTCGTCTTTTACATCAAGAAACTGAGTGCTGTAGCTCGTTTTTTTTCGTAACGAGATTTTCTAGTGGAAATTACCCAGACTGTCGAATCAATTCTTTCCGGTTCCACGCGCTGCGCTCTGTTTGGTGGATGGGAAATAACTCCAGAGGTGCAAACCTGGCCGATAATGGCGATTAATTGAAAACTTCAATTCCATCGAGAACAGCGTATATGGATTTGGAAACGTCGATAATAAAATGCCGAAAGTGGTGGGTATGTCGTGGTACTTGACGTTATTGCAGAATCATCGACGTCGTTCAACGGAATGAGATACCGTCAGCTGCAAACGTACAATCGCAAATAGGTCGATTCCGATAGCTGTGATATTGCTACCGCTTGTAACTTATATAGCATCGCTGTGGCTTGGGTTACGATAGAGAGCGAGTTGTAGTGGGAATTACATCCATTGTTCTTCCGGGCGCGTGTCAGCGACTCGGATATACATAGCAAAGTACGTGATTTCGCCCAGACGTTACAGTCTTTATATATGTAGTTATACATTGATCACGTATGTAAACACAATGCCCATTTAGGTGCAAATCTAACGGTCATCATGGCTGTCGCATTACGGGCATATATATTCGGTCGTCAATGAAAGGATAGAACAGTTATGTGCGCTTCGAACAATTTCGAGTACATAATACACGTTTTTACCAACTCGGAGTCAACTTGGACAAGATAAAATGAGCCGGAAGTAAAGTGACGGTATACGTAGTCTCTCTCTTCTCGGGCGAAGATTCTGCAGAGGCATCGTTTCTGCTGCCTCTAAGGCACCTCGTTTATGAGCAACACGTCACATTCTGCAATATTGCTTACAAGACTCTTGCAGACTGTTTTGCGCATTACACAGCTCTTCTTGACGCTTTCCGCCGACTTTTACCTATCCAAGAAACCCATACGCGACGCTTTTCAAAATTTGTTAAACTTGCTACCGAAAGTAGTTGGCTTCGATGAGAATTAGCGAGTTCAATTGTATCTCTGACAAATACACCCTCGATTCTCTTCGTCAATTGCTACTTACCTTCTTCAGAGTCTCACATTATCCTCGTTTCCAAGTATACCTATCTTGGGTTTGATATTAAATCGCAGAATGTGCATTTAAATCGTAGTTTTGCTGACGTGGATTACAGTTTATTACGGCAATCTTACTAAACAGCAATTACCCATTACAATGAATACATTGACCCTATTCCCGAGCGGAATTGTCGACCACAAAACCACAGACCTTAGCCATCTCTGCCGCAATGTTGGATGGAATAAGCTTCACGTAGATGGACAAGCGGTCAGGCTAATCTACACTACAGTGACGTATGTACCTACATATCTACGCACTTCCCTCCATTTCCCGAGTCACTTCCTGCCTTCTCTTCACCACCGACACCTCTCGTCACACCTGGCGAGCCAACGGTCCTCCCAAGGCGACTGTCACCTGCCACTTGTCCGATGGCATTGCGAACCGTCTGCGATTGACACCCAATCACTACTCCCCGAGGAAATTTTCCTCGTGTGACCGTGATGTGCAATTGAGACATTCCCGTGTTTGTGATCCGGAACTTTGCAGGTCCCACTCTAATCAGTTCTTGATCGTGCGTAGATTTCGCGGCTCATTTCTTTTCCGCTATCGCCTCGCGTCCTTTTTCCGTACTCTCTTTCGTCACATCTTGATCAGCATTAGAAATTGTAGTGAGGATATGAAAAATGTTCCCTGAAACGAATAGTGGAGATTGCTGTGATTGAAGTGCACTGAACTGAGACAAGGGCAAGAAACTTCGTGGTCTTCGACGACGACAAAATTTGAGTTTCTTGCAGTCTGATGCGTGTCTGTGCATTTCGTACTTCGTTCAACCCCAAAGATTTCGGACATGAAGCTAGAGGCTGTGGTTTATACAAGCCAGTGTAATGGACGGGACAAAATCTGTGGGCGGTGGGTGAACCGAAGAAGTAAGGCTACGGCAAGGTTTCAGAGTCGGGGTTCTCCAGAAACGGTAAAGCCGTTGGCGGTTGATTTGCTCGGCTTGGTCCAGACAATGCGGAGGCGATGGCTTTGTCTCGGGGTAACGCTGCTCGGAGCAGCGATTCACCTACCAACCTTACTTCGCACGAATACGAGAGGTTCTTGGGGTATAGGCACAGGATCGCGTTGTACAGTTCACCTCTATAACTTTCTTCTTGGTCTGCGTCAGGATCGAGACCCGTAGGATTGAGGGTCGGTTTCTGTTCGGCTAGGGTTTCCTGCAGCCTGTGATTCCCCATCGATTGAGGACGCGGACGCTTCTGGCCATCTTACCTTTTCCAATTGGTACGACGAAATGATATTCAGGCAAGGGACGGCAGTGTTTTAAATCGCTTTGAGAAAGAATTTCGCAAGGTCCGTCGATCGATCGGTTAGTCAATTTGTCTTGGCATGCGAGCTCCTTCCATTTTCGCATCATTGCGGTGGCACGTGTTTCATTGCTGTCATTTTAGCTTCTATTCTTCTTCTTTCTTTATTATTATTTTTCTATTAAGTTGGTCCTTTTTTTTGCAGGGCTTTAAAATTCGCCTCTCGCATTCCTTGCTAGAGAATGAATTTCCGTTGGAATGACCAGCTTTTATAGTTCCTTAAAAATCTTTTCGAATTTTCCCTCCCTCCCAGCTCGCATTCTACAAACCCATCGTTCAGATCCTGTTTTTTAAATCTCCCTTTTTCTCTTGCTTTTCTTTTTTTCTTACCGGATTTTAAAACTTTTCGGGATTCCGCAAACTAAACCCAGGAAAACGCGAGTTTTTCTTGAAAAGAGGTCCAAACTTTCCATACGAATTTTACCCCGTATAAAGAGGAGCACGATAGGAAGGAGTCGCCGGAAAGTGCCCGAAACCTTTCGGGAAACCGAACAGTTTTCTTTCCGTTAACAGAGCTGGGAACAGAAGCTAGTAAAGGAGCGAAGTGAGGAAAACGCTTTTGCCTGTGAACAAAGAGGCGATACGGTGCGAACGTAAGAGGAACATATTGCATTACCAAGACATAATCTACAGCCTTGGGTCATATTTACTTCCCTACCAAGTTTCGAGTACACGTATGTGTGCGCGAGCTGCTTTGAGCTCCAAAAAGCGTAATCGTTTCACTTACGAGATTGTATACCTGTATAATTTTGTTCCACGTTGAAGTCTGGAATTTCACTTTATACTTCGATCTTCGAATCATTTATTTAGAGTGAAATTCAAGTAAAGTTAATTTTGCCTTTCGTCTCATCAAAATCCCTGAACAAGAATTGCCTGTAAGATTGACCTGAGTCGATTAGAGGTAGTTTTTGAGTCTGGTAAGCACCTACTCAATTTTGTTTATCAGCATAGGAGGTTGTGTTACTTGACAAAATTCTGTACCTACTAGTAAGGGTGTTTTTGAGCCTTGGAATGTTTAACCAACGGTTTTACGCACTTCGAGAGATGCGCGAGTGTCGTGGCGGCTCATAAACCCCCGGAAGAATGGTTGGTATGCGTGGCGGAAATGCGGTTTGAACAACGTGATAATTGAAACGCAAATTAAGAAATAACTCTGGTTTACTTGAGAAAATCCTTGGGCCGTTGATGCGAATGTCTCTTTGTCCTTTGTCACGACTGCGTCAATTAACGAGAACCCATTAGCGCACTTTGGAGCTTAGCTATGGGGAGGCGAATAAGCGCGGGCATGCTAATCAAGCCCGTTTATTATTTTCAAACCCAGCCATTTTACCAACCAGTGAAAATGAACTGTTATATTTGATTTTCACGATTTTCAAACAACTATATAACAACTCGCGTTTTCTAGCTTAAAAATTGCGCTTGGATAAATTCGAGCGTTTTCTTGTTTCTTTTTTAAATAAATAAATAAAAACGTAAAAATCCGTCTCTTGGATCTGATGCTTTCTGGATGAATAGTCCTATTCGAGGCTCGCCTTATTCTCGTGTTCGGTTCTGCCGGTCGTTTACTATTTTTCATTGTGCTTCGACCTCTGGATTCTCGAGTCAATCTTGCCCGCGTCTCTCTTCCGTTCGAAAGGAGTTTTTCCTTGCAAGATTGGAAGCAGCTTGAAACCTTCGGAGTTAGGATACGATCGAGATCGACTTCTAGGACCATAGCTACCGGGTATAAATTGGCACAGCTCTATTCACCGCGAGAAGTTTAAAGAAAATATATTTTAGGCCCAGGAGGTAACTTTATAGGCGAGAGTTTCATTTCCCATTTACTCAAGAATATCAAACTACCGTTTCAGTCTACTTTAGATATTCGCCTACGTTTAAGCGAAATTAATAATGAATTAGTTTTGAAATGAGCCGCCAGAGAAGGCGCGGTCGAAAACGCCGAGGAACTGGAAAGGTGCAAACAGTTTTAAGTTTTCCCCTATATCAAACCTTTGTTATCAAACCTTTTGGGTAGAGACGTGGGGATGAAGTCGCCCTGGCCACACCCTCGGATGAAGAGACTCTACCCCTCGTTCCCATCCTGCAGTCTCGGTTATATTGTTCCTAGCACCAGGGCTGGCTATTGCTTATTAAACCGTGCTGCCATAATTTAGAATATTAATATCGTTTCGTTATCGTGTATATATACAGCTAAAGATAATACCATGAATTTTCTTGGTGGAAAACTTTAGATCGTCCAAGAGGGAGGCCCTTCACCTGTACCGCAGCTCTCGCTACTCGCAGTGTCAAGAGGTTGCGTTTCACAGGCGCAACTATCCATATTACATTTGTACCAGTACTACATACAATATGAAACTTCTTGTGTAAACTTCTGATGATATACGAAGATGTTAGGAGAGACACTTGTATATCTACACTAGGTATATTCGAGGTGTGATTTACTACCAGTAATAACGGGTGGAGTTAATCTAGTTTACTGAACTCTCGGCCCATTGCCTCAATTTCTCAGCATCAAATATCTTTCTCCACAGTTATTCGCCTCGGACATATAATAATTCTCCCACGGATAGGATATATACGCCATCAAAATAACTGTTCGAGAAATCTCTCTCCCTCTCGTTCTCTCTCGTTCTCTCCCTCTCTCCCTCGCTCTCTCGTGTGCCGCGTCTAAATCACAGCATTCACCGCGTGACGGAGATTCCCTCGACGGTGGTAGCTACTCCGATGCCATCCATCGAGCTTAAAACTAGTTAACGGTCTTGCTTCTTCGGTAAATTGGAACTGTTGCAGAACCCAGGAACTAGGGTCCGTAGTTCAGGCGTTAGAGGATGAACTGAATCGCTCAAATCCGAATAGGCCGTAATTGGAGATTTTAAACGGTAAAAAACAAGCGATTGTAGATTCGAGGATAAAATCCGCCGATTCGACATTTTAAATAAAACGAATGTCACAACTTGCTACACGCTTCTCTGCACATCTTCCACCATGTAGTACATACATACCTACCCACCTCCATGTTTTCAACAATACGGTTAGTTCGCTGAGGTGGCAAAATTCGGTTAGATTCGAGATACGGATTTCCCTGCGCGTAGCACAATGGTTCTTCTTTTTATCTCTTCCATTTCATTCTTTGTCAGTTCGTTTAACCGTCTGTATAAGGACGACGACGCGTATACATACATCGGCAAGTTGCCGACGGAGGGATCGTCGTAAATTAGTCTGAGCCGGATAACTGCAATTCTGTAACAAGTTTCATCGGTGGTACTCGGCGAATTTAATACCTTACTGAACTTTACTGCGAGAATCTACTCGCTTGTCCAATATGACGAACGCTCGACGACTCGTGTGACAATGAACGGACAGCATTGAATGACCACGCTTTGGCTCCGCAGAAGGAATGCATGCTTAGACGCGTAGGCAGCACCTTAGGTCATAAGTCAAACGGGAGCCATAGATTGAATCAGTTGTAATTAAGTTCTGGTCTTCGCGAGACTCACAAAGTCTTCATTTGCGAAACGGCTCGAGTTTTACGCCTTTGTTTTCTACGGGCAATTAAACTGAGACCCCTTTACAACCAAGATTTCAACTTTTTTTATCACTTGGTCATAGAAATTGCAAACTTTGCTACGAAGACAGAATTTTTTACTTCATTATTCATCCTTGGACCGATGCATTTATTGGACCAATCAAACGGGTAATAATCGTAGCCACGGTTCCGAAACTAGAAGCGTGGCAATGCATTATATGCAGGGACTACTTTGCATAACATATTTGGCAAACTAGCTTTTGATTAAAATCTTGTCGTCCGAATTTTGCGATCCAGGCGTAAATGCGAGCCCAGGTATCGTACAATTAATACTCATAGTTCCATAGCTGACGTTATATAACCGTTATAATAAATCCTCAACTTCGTATTATACCGGTAGAAGTATACACGCAGAGGTTCATTATTTTGTAAGCGATTATTTATTAGATCTTCCTATGTATACACGCGGTCCGTTGCCCCCGGGTCTTCTGCGTAATATTATATAACGCGACACATTAATGAAAGACCCTCCATTGTTTTAATATAATACAGGTCAGTGTAATTACACGCATAGGCAGCTCAATTTCCCTAATTTAGTGTCTTTGATACGATCCTTGCCGAATCCAATTAAGCCTCGCTTTATCAACTAAATTCACATTTTTCAATAAACCACCGACATTGGCAAAACTCATGTGCAGACGAACACAAAAACGGCCTTATATATTTTCCAGTTTCTCATGGACGTGGATTTCGTATTTCTATACAAATTTGTAATCGACGTAGCTAGTCAAGCTAATTGTATCAGTGGTTACTATTAATATAACATCTCCCCTGAGCAGGGCTATGTTGCAATTAGTATTGTACAAAGACGGCCTACTCACGTCAGCTCGATTGTGGTGACCGCGGGATCCATTTGTAGGCCCTGTAAGATATGATTCGAGAATTTTCCCCACGAATGTTTAGCCTATGCTGCTTTGAAGGTCCTGGCTTTGCCACAACCGCAAATCTCTCTAAAAGATGTCAGTTTTGGTTACCGGTGAGAATAGTTCACCGTTGAGCTCAAACGATTGACCCTGGTTTGACTAATGAATTCTGAGCTCGAGCAACGGCTATAGCCTAAGGTCTGAAATCTCTGTTTCATTCGAATTGTTGGAATTCTCTACTTGCCTCGAAATCTCCGTAACCACTTGATACCCGCAAAAGGCTATATCTACGAAGACCCTTCCAACACAAACACTCCGAAACCCCCGCATCCTTCTGGACTAATTAAGGAGTGGACTTTCCCTCGTATCCACAGAGCCGGTCATTTGTGCCCTAATATTTTCATCTCTTTTCATTTCTAGGGCCAAACGCACAATGGCTAGCTCTAACCGATGGCGAAGCTTCCACTCTAAACGATTCAAATCCACAAATCTTACAGCCGCAACTCTTTATAGCCGTGATAATAAAAAAAATAAAAATCAAAAAAGTACATAGAATCGTACAGCAGCGTTTAACTACTCAACTTTGTTGAGGCAGTGTGCTGCTATACGTACACATAGGATACAAAGCCGTGTTCCCTTTATCGTCGTGCTCGTTTCTGAAATAATTACGTTAGAGTGTGCTTCCGGCAAGATGTCTAAAACCATAATCAGAATGAACACAAATTATAAAATGAATCTTTTTTTTTCTCTCTCTCTTTACAACGGAAACTGACGACCAGGGTCGCTCATGTCATTTCTGCAGGGGCGAAGTTAGGTTGATAGCGTGCTGTCTGGATTTAACCTGACCTAACGCAATCTAATTAAACCTCACCTCTGCACTTTCGTCGCTGATAAAATTGAGACTATCATACTTTACGCGCTCCAGAAGTTTTTAGTTCCTGATTTACCTACGGTTTACGACAAACCAGTCTGCCATGCTACATTCTAATTATAAAAACGCGTTTCACTAGATTATATGAGCGAGTCAAATTTTTGATACTTTATCCTCCCCAAGTTGGGCCCGGTGTTCGCGCACTTATGTTTCCCGAAAATTCGCCCTATATCCTTTTTGTCTCTCTTCACCAATTCCAGCAAACGTCGGGTATTCAATTTTCGACCAAAGAAAGAATTTCTCTAAAGAACAAGAAAAAAATACACTTTTTGAAGATGGGACAGGGCAGGGCACCCAACGGCCTTGTTCCGTATACTTGTTTCTTTAGGAGTATAGAACCCTGCGTAGGTATGTGTATTTAAAATTTCATCCAATATCTGTCTTCCGCGAATCCAAGTACATTTAATATTCTTTCTTGGGTACTTTCGTATTGTCTGTTGCCATAGCAGCCCTCTTTGCCCTCTTTCCTCCTCTCATTTTCTCTCCCTTTCTCTCTCTGCCTTCTTTATCTTGAATTCCCGCGTCTCTCTTCTTCATCCGTATCTCGCGATAGACGATGCATCGTGTCCGCTTACGTCACGTACGCAGAGAATTCCAACGCTAGTGTTCCCATTAGCGCATCTTCCGGCAAAGAGGTTCCCGGTTCTCACAGCCGGGAAAGGATTCCTAGCAATTTGAATAAATCTTCACAACGTTGGAAGGTCCAGGTCTTATTGCCTCACAGCATCCCAAGAGAACGTAGTTTGTCTGGTCTCGGGTACCAAACCGAAGAGTCAGACGCGCCCACGCGATATAAAACCTGCCATCCCGAAGAAACTACTACCTACCGCAAAGAGAGCGAATGAGGTGTAATGGATTCATGAATGGTCGAAATCCTGCAAGAAACTGCGCTCTTTCTCTATCTGTACTCCACCTACCTAAGTTTTACCGGCTTTGGTATATGTATTAGAGTATGGAGGCGTCGCGACGCCCCTATTCGAGCCGGCGATAGCGGGCGTCTCGCATCTATTTCTATACGATTCGAGAAATATTCGCGTACCGCTGCATGTGTAAAAGTACCGGATTCTTCCCAGCTTTTCCAATACGGAACTGCGCGCACTCGGTTATAGCGAAGCTATACCACTCGGCATGTATTATACAGGTTTCACTCGACATTCTTTCCAAGGAATTTGTACTTCGAGTTGCTTCTTTGCCGTAGCCGATATATCCGATATCCGAGTTACGGATTCTGCACGGGATTATTGACGAATGATTTTATTCGCGTTTAAAGAATCCTGAATCATGATTCAGAGCGGATTCGAGTAATACGAGACTGAGTCGGGGATCAGACTCTGCAAAAATAGTTTCAACGTTTCCGGACCAGAAATCGTGAACAATTTCTTTGACCGAAAGAAAATCGTTGTCTTTTACGCCAAGCTGATGTATCACATCGCGATGGTCCCATGAGTCACAGAGTGGGACATGACGCGTCCTTGGTTGATAAAAATCGAACTTGTCTTATCGTTAGCGTGGCGTAATCTTTTCGTACGTTATATTTATCTTGTATCGGAGCCAGAGACTATTTCTGAGTCAATGCACGGGTCTGGGTGGAATTTGGGTTCGGCGAACCATGGAAAAGAACTGAAGAAATACGATATTGAATTTATCGTTTCATTCGTATCGTTTCGAATACGCATTTTCGCTCTGGTTCGATAAAATTATAATGCAAACTCACTATTCTGCGCAGGCTATATTCAACAGTCTGTTCTCGCATGTCGGCTCTCTTCTCTGCAATTAGCGAACGAGCAATTATATTGAGCGGAGTTATTTAGTTAGTAATGCCGCAATGATTGGTTTAATTAGATACGAGGCTGCCTAGAGCAATTGGACGCCCATGTACGAGAGACCTGAGAGTCCCTATGCATATACCTATTATAGAACATCGCAGCCAAGACAGTCGCTGATATCACTCTCATATCTGTCATTAGCCTGGTATTAATGTACTCATTCACGAGTTTTTTTTTTTTTTTTTCACTTCATTAATGCCATATCATTTTAATCTAATAATGTTAACGCTAATCAAATGAATTTTCACTCTGTGTTTCAGGTGAGTTCCCGCTGTGTCAATCAACGTCGAAAGTTGTGCGAATTTTACGCCCACGTATGTATTATTATAGTTATTATTTTTATTACGATCATTACGATTGGTAATTGGTGTTACATGTGTTGTAATTGGATGTGTAGATGTAAGTTTGGAACTCGAACTAGTAGCGCATAGGTATACTCGCCCGACGAACGTCATTATAAGCAAACCATGCTTCCGGAGTTTTTCTGTCCCCTGCACCGACAGTAATAATCCGTCGGGGTCGGTGATGAAATTTAAATATTTCAAGAACGCACAAAAATGTTTCTGGGAGCCAAGCGTTTATTATTCATGCCGCGCGTAAGTGGCGCGCTATCGATTATATAATTAAACCATAAAGCGCCGCGTGGAATAAAATGAGAAATAAGCGAAATTCTGCGTTAATATTAATTATATCTACGCGCGGCAACGCGCCTTCTTCCCCCGCTCTTTTCGTCATTAATTTCACAATTCTTACTCTAAACCATCGCTATATGCTGCCTTATTTTCTCGCCATCCAGTTATACTGCCATCTCCCCTTCCTCCAGTTCCATTCTTCCTTCTCGGTATTTTGAAAGCAATTTTAACGCCAACCTGCAGGCTCAGGATTTCGTCGACGGGTGTCTTCAAATTAGGGCAACAACGGCTATGCACAGGAAGAAGAAGGAGGACGAGGACACGAACCCCTCACACAAACCTGCCGTTATTTCAAGGGGTGGATTTCGGGAAATACGATCTCCTACGCTTGACAGATCCTTGCTCGCACCGCACCTTGCCTTACCACGTCGTTTTACCTTATTTTCGTGGTACGAACTTCTCCGAAAAGTCAACCCAACATTCTCCCTAATTCGTCTCTGTGGCCTAACGTTGTTCTATCTAATGCTTTCGAGCGTGTATAGGTCCAGCCTGGTTCTATGTATGCGAATAATTGGCAGTACCAACACCGCGTGTATGTGCCGTGCAAACACCGGCTCGTCACGGCTGTTTGGTCAAATTAATTCAGTCAAATAGCGAAACTGAAACCTAGTCAGTCACTGTCCATACTTTCCTTTTCTCGATACATTTTTCGTCTCAATAGCCGTCTGAAAGGATGGGCTCGAAAGTTGTGCGAAACGATTTCCCTGTTGCCAAATCGATCTGAAAGGTTCTCTCCTTTGTTGATCATTTGCTTTACCTAGGCCATTATGTGGTTCATTTTAACGGAATTCAAACTTGACGGTGGTTAATTAAGTTAGATATACTTTCAGTGCCGGGGATTGGCCCTCGGAGAGTTCACCGACGAAAAGTTCAAGTAAAAGGTTTTTTCCAGCCGGAGGCAATCAGAAAAATGACACCCTTATTTGCTCATCGGTAGCTTCGATCGGGAAGGGGATTATTTTTATCGGTAAAGTTTGACCGGGCGCAACTATGTAGGTATGGGGGAAGAGAAAGAGTGGCAGGAAGAATTGTTACGCGTCGACTGGCGTCGCTTTTCCCCGAAAAGTCGTAAAAGGGGTGTTCGGGACCCCTGGCCACCCGCCACCCATCGAGGTGTAGAGAGATCTGCACTGCCCAACTCCAACTTCGTTTATTGCAAAAAGTTATTGAAATTCCGTGGCGACCGGGATTTGGTGCCTCGCCCTATCTACCCCATCAGGATAGCTTTTTGAGTATCGCTGCCTCGCCACTTTGACGGACGTATACGTACATATATGTATATCTGTATATGCAAAGGTGCGGATAGACGAAGAACTGAAGAGGGTATATATAGCATAGAAGTGTAAAGTGGAGATACAAAGTTTGAAAGGCGTCGCCAAGCCTTGAATACCTTTTCATCCCTTTCTTTCGTTGCACTGACTGCAAGAGGGTGTCTGGTTGGATATTTGCAGTCAGAAATTCAATGATAATTCAGGTTTTGAAAAAGGGAGTCGTCGCGTACTTTTTTCTTTCACCGGACTAGGATGGTTATGGTTTTATGCGATCATATCGAAATTCCTGTAACGATTAGACGTATACCGCGACGAAGAAGGGAATTCCGAGTCTGTCGAATGACAGAAAATTGCTTCTGGACTACGTGCGAATCTCTATCCGTCTATCTATCTCTTCATTTTCCTCTCCCTCTCTATCATGTGAGCTCTTTGTCCCTGTGGCATCGGTAGGTATCGCTTGCCACCGATTGTGAAACAGTTTATTCAATTCTCTTGGTGCCGTTTGAGAGTGGGAACGTACGCCGAGAGTGCGTAGAACCGTGAATTCGCTAGGGGCGAGACGCGTGCACATGGTGTAGAAGAATAGGACCTTCAATTGAAAAAAACAAACACTGGATGTTGTTTAGTTATGGGATTGCGGGACATATCTGGACCGACGGAGGGTCGAAATTGCAACCGATCTGCGCCCACACACGCACGTGTATGTTTCGAAGAGAGGGGAATTAGATACTCGCGATCAGTATGAATGCACTTCTACGGTGCGAAACGATTTTCCCTTCTTTTTCATGCACGGAGATATACTTTCCGGCTATCGCTTCGGTTCCGATTTAAAATTCTAATCGAATAAAGGGGTGGTTTATGGCCGGCGTGGAAGGCGCGTGAAATTAATGCAAAATAGTATATTTCGGTACAGCTGAATATTTTGTTTACACAAAGGGTGTGCTAATGTTGTTTTTAGCGCCATGCTTTTGTTTCGTCTGTTGGGACGTGTCGGGAAATGATGCTGTGCTAGATTAGGCAGGATTTAGGACGCTCGTCTTGGGATTAGCCTTTTCCAAAGCGCGAGCCTTTATCCTTTGAACCAATGTCCTCGCAACGCAGGGCCTGCTCCTTTCGCCCACCTTCGCAAATTAAATAACAACATTGCGGCACGCCTTGTTTAAACATGCATATATCTGCATACATCGTATACATGCACTTATATCATTATTTTCATAAGCGTACGTGGCTCATTTATCCCGACCCTATCGCGCCTGTTCCTCAAACGATGGGGGCTGATCTTATTCCTAATTTTCGACCTAAACGGTCGATTTTAGTCATAAACCGTAGAATTAATGGAATTATACTCCGGGCGATCAGTGACTCATTCGTAAAGTCGTCGACCGTATTTTACGCGATTTAATCCCTCGTCCGTGCGATTCTTATGGCCGTAGTTCTAGCCTGAATTTCAACAATTACTATCGCACGCAATATATGGCGGTATGGGTGTGTATATATCCTTAGCTGTGCGTATATGTTATATCTATATATCTATATGTATATATATATATGCCGAAGACGAATGGACGCCACGATAAATTCGTGACAATATGCGCCAGCGTGATTTCCACACCGAAGGCAACTGTAGATAACTACTGCTGCATGCCGAAAAGGGCAGAACCGTGTGCGTGGAGAAGATAAGGGCTCGAGCACGCGTGCGTGTGGTGGTTAAATAAATCAAGAGAGGATTTTTAGCGACAATTTCAGTGAGCCGACCCAAATCCCCGCGGCTCTTCAAATGCAGATCGAATTTTTATCGCTTACCATTGTTAGTTCCCACTATTCGTTTTCGCACTCAATCTTTCATCTTTATACGTATACCCGCTCTTTTCTATTTTACTTTCCACTTATTGCCCTGCGTGCCTTAAAAAATAACGATCTTGAATTATCATTTTATTCCTATTGGATTTTCCACTCTTTTTCTTTTTTGTGGTTGTTGTTCTGTTCTTGATTCTCAACGAATTGAATTTCGAATAGCTTTACGTCAGACATTTCTTCGTCAGTTTGACCCCGTCAATCGTTTTCAATTGAGGAGGGACGGAAGAGAGACCTTTATTTCCAAACAAAACAACTTTACAAGAGATCTGCCGAAACGTCTTACTCTTGAGCCCTGAATTTGAAAAAAAGGATAAAAGACAAAGGTCCGTCATCTTATATTTAAGCAACGTTTCACTCGCGCTTAGATTTATCTACAAGTTGGAGAACGTTAAGTCAAGAAGCACCTTGTACCGATATACCCACCTATGTGGGTCGAAAAACGTCTAACCGCGGCGATGCTATGCGATAACGAGTCCAAGGACCATATAGTTGCACGTGCGTAGTAAATGCAGTAAAATGTTGTGTATTGAATATTTGCATATATGCACATATAGAGCGTCTGGAAATAACATGCGGTGCGACGTCTAGGCGTCAATCTGATTGTGAGGTTGAAAGGCTTGCAGATTATAGCGCCGGAACCACTTTCGTATGGAAATGTGAAGTGAAAAGCAAAAATGTTTTCCTTTTTTTTCTGCTCTTTTTCTTTACGATTATTCTAGTAGTCTGTGTGCTGATTTTCCCTGCTGTTTATAGTCTCGCATATGTTACATATGGATTCAAAAACAAATAACGTCAAATGGCAAAAACCCTGGAAGACTGTTTTCTCCTGTATCCAATTCGTCGATAAATTTCATTTGGAAAAATAAATCTACGATCTATATGTACGGTATAAATTTTTTATGTTGGAAAACAATCTCTTTGAGTGTTTATTGTTATTTGACGAATGTCTGTACTACATGCGCGAGTATTTCTCTTCTCACCGTCGTCTTTAACGAAGCGAAACAGGCGTGAAAATGAAGCGAACTTGAAATCAGCATACCGAAGTGGTGGGAAACTTTCGGATAAACCAATGCGAATTCAAAGCCGTCGTTCTCATCGTGCACACGCAGTCAATCAGCTCAAAAGTTTTAGAATAGACGCTAAAGAGCTGGTACCATGCGTCATCTCCTGGGCCCACCATCATTCGTTTGACTTGGGGAACCTGATATTTACATAACACGTACCTACCGATGAAACTCGGTTTCCTTCGTCCTTACGAATATTCTCCCTTAGCAGCCCTCCTCGGTCCTTCGCCTTCGCCTTCGCCTTCTTCCTCTCCACCTTTCACCCTCCTAGCTTTTCTGGCCCTTCGAGGCTACTCTGTATGCATAGGCCTTCGTATTATCAAACCTATATTACGCCCTGTATATTATCGTGCTCACTTCCCCGTCGAGATCAAAGCACTTAATTTCGATTATCAATCTCAGACTTCGGCCAAGCGTTCTCAATAAAAGCACAGGAGAGCTCCTTGGATTGTCTTTCGAAGTTTTACTCACCCTGCTCTGCTCCCTTGTTTGGTGATCCTGCCACGCTGCATTCGTCACTTTAATTCCTTACACCGTCTAGTCCCGAGGGTTGGCCGCAAGGTTCTTTCTTTCTTTCCTTCTCTTTTTTTTTTACGTAAATAGGTTTTATTTTCTTAGGGGAACGCGGGCTTTTTTAATGGAACGCGGGGGTATCTTTTGTTCTTTTTAAGGATTGGACGTCAACCCCTGCGACGTTTCCGCGCGACTGTGTTTTGCCAACGGAAACGCTTGTAATCGCCAGCAATCTGGGCCAAGACGGTGAATGCTCCGGTGCCTGATCACCCTGGTGTAAACGGGGAGACTTTCGAATCTTCTTTCGGAGTGACGCGACTTTTAAGGAACTCTGGGGCATAGATTCTCCTTATCTCGGTTCGGTAGAAACGTGGAAGTAGTCCAGTTACGAAACAGGAACTTGAAGAGAGAATTGAACGCCACAATTTCTCATCTTTGATAGTCCACCAAAAAGTTACGAGTGGTTCTCATTCCCGAGACTCCTCTTATAAATTTCATTCTCACCAACAGGGAAAGACGCAGAACGTCGCTTTGGTGGATAAAATTCGAAATTAATATGAGCCTCGCTAAATTTTCTCCTTCGAACAAAATTGTATCGTGATATTTTTCAACTGCTTAACTTTCATCACTCGTCTTCAGTAAGTTTTCTAAGTCATGAATATTTCATACTCGCTCAAACGCCCGCAGATCTCGCGAAATGTCCATCGTCTATTCACACCGGAATATCCGGTTGATAGAGGTTTACTCTGAACCAATAAACTCGAAATTAATATTGGCGCTTTGCCGATGCGAAGATCTATATACATGCGCGAAATTATTTATTCATATTTTCATTCAGAGATGTTTAAAGAAATCTAATGTTTGTTTGGAAAATTCAACATGCCTTTTCTTCGGGCCTGTCAGCCTCGTGATACGATAGAAAAAGGATGACTGAACCGGAGCTTCGTGTAGGTACACGTCACAGAAAACTGCATGTACGAATAAAAGCACGTATACGCTTTTAGTCGCGGATTTTTCCGGGAGTCAAGAGTCGTCTGGTTTTGAAAGTTTCCATTGTGCTCCCCGTGGGAGGAGTGAGCGATGAAAAACCACAGGCGCCGAGGGTTTCAACGGAAATCCCTGGATTCAGAATTGCGAAGAAAAATTGGTGCAAAGTTGGTTTTCGGAACGAAGAGACCTCACCTCGACCGAAATTTCTACCGGTTTATTCTGAAGTTATGCAAACTCCTCAACTTCCCTTTCACGGCACCGCGCAGATCTGGCTGGTTAATTTCACCCAGTCGCTAACTTGCTAACTCCAATAATTCGAGACCTTAAACACCTTTGCGTATTTACTTAACATGGTTAAGATATCGGTTGGAGAACTATACACACACCAAGAGTGTAAATGGCCCCAGGCGTTGCTAGACTATTAATATTGTAGACGTTGAACAGGACCCCCAGTCCACCTAGGCATTTATACGCGATGGGCTCGATCGACTAATATACGCTCCCATAACAAAGCGCTCTAGAATTACCGGCTAATTAATAATCTCCTATAAATTGAGGCGGAGAAATTGCTCTCTCGCGTCTTTTGAACCACGGATACCACCCCGTCTTTCTAATTGTAAGCTTTTCTTAGTCACACGGTTTGAATTTATCGTTTGTATCACCGTCGCGTGTAGCAAAGTGTTACGAGGTCCGTGAGCTTTCGTGGGAGTGCGTGATGAATGAAAACCACAAGTAGGTGGCGTTTGAAGTGTCCAATATACATGGCGAGAGCCTCGCGTTACCTTTGAGAGTAAATATTTAATTGAGACAATTTTGTACCGTTATGTGGTCTTCGGAATGACCTAATCCACTGGGAAGGTGTAATTTATTTGACTAAGGGTGAAGTTAGCAAATACAGTATGTTCCAGAAGGGGGACGAGGTTAGCGCGAGCTTTGCGGGAGCTACTAGCTTCCAGGAGGAAATATTTCGACATTCAGTCCTTTCCGGTCTGACAATCCGAAAAATTAGCCCCTCAGCGGTGGCGAGGGCTCCTCCTCGTCGTTCTCATCGTCGTCGTCGCGTATCTCGAGGGTGCCAAAGCGCAGGACAAAAAGGAATTTGTTTCCCCGCGAGAACAAAGAAAAAAATGTTAAAATACCCGTAGATAAATGCCTACCCACCCTATGCATCTTGACTAAACCTTACATAGCTAAAACTAATATTAGGTGGCCTCGAACACTGTCAGCGAAGACCAATTCGACCCCCTTAAGCTCCTTCCTGGTAACTCTATACGGCTCATCTATTTTTCAATTAGAAGGAAGTATCAGCTACCCTATAAATACTTGAAGTCATTTAGCTGCTTGTTGCTCCACTGCTGTTATATTAGCTATCTGAAAGAGTCTTCCACGGTATCTTGTCAGTTGGTATAAGGTGTATTCAACTGTAAGTTGTTATTACTCGGAAGCGGCTACCGAGAAACTGGCGTCTGCATTTCCGGTGCAGGTGATTCATGGCGATAATAAGGTGCAACCGTAGTTGTATGGTACTTTCGCCTCACCGGCGATCCTGAGTCCACCGGTACGGTCTTCTCGTATTGCAATTATGAGCTCTTACTTTTCCTCAAATTGTCGCCAGTTGGATGAATTGAGATTGCAGTGCCTCCGCGTATCAGGGGCGTGTTTTATTCCAGTTTCGCTCTCATCAGTTTCAGATACATTTCCATGTCTCTCTCAAAACTATGCAAATTCTATAAGGTTGTATCTCGAGTGCATAACCACGAACACATAGAGAGGATTCTTTTGGCCAGTGGCCTCGTGGACAAATGCCAAGGCGAAAAAGTTAACTTTCTGCACTCGCAGTTCCAACAAAGAGTCCGGAAAATGAACTGTAAAACTGTTGCGAATTTTAAATCAACTCTGTATAAGTAGCCATGTGTATCGATCCGGTTTCCAGTCCAGTTACCTATTTTCTCAACTTTACATTCTTCGGGCGAGCAGAACAAGAGACGTAGTTAAGAATCGGACTGGTATAAGCAATGAGAAAACAGCTTGGCTCCGGGTCGTCAATTCTGGATTATTCCGTGTTTTGAAACGTCTGAAACGGGTCGCACAAAGGGGGGTTGCGATTGTAAATTATTACGTTTAAAAGGCCATCAGCGAGCTTCGATCGTCGGTGAGATTAATCGGTTGCCTTTATGGAACCCCAGAGCGTAAGAGAAAGAGATGAAAAAGAGAGGCGAGAGCGATGGGAAAACTGGGAGTAAGAGTGAGATCACTTAGCTCAGATTACCGACTGACGTCAGCCTAGGCGCCGTTGTGGTACAGACGTTTGTCCTATGTCTCGTATGCACTATAACTAGTATATAGGTAGAAATAAACTATGACTAAGAGAACTGTACTTGTTTATTGTAACTGCGCTCCGCGTTATGAAATGTACCGCGTGATCTAGCATGATCGTTAATAGAAAGTTACGATTGTCAGTAACGATTCCGTATATCCTTTATGTAAGCTGACAAGTTCTACCGCATAAATCCGTTCTGTGTAGTGGTGAAATATATTTTATGCGAATATGACCCATCAAACCAGTTAGAATACCGATATACTCATCGGTTCGTGCAGAGTGAACTTGATAAATCGTTTCGAATGTTTATTGCAGGATAATCCATGAGCTTGTTGTAAAAGTGCAGAAACGATGAGTGACTCTGCTTCGTGAGATCAGAATTTTCAAAATTCGAAAACGTACGGTTAGTTGGTGATGATATGTAAAACTGGGCTCCTCAATTTGTCCAATTTCATCTCGTTCGAGTATTGTTATGCAAAACGAAAAAGAAATTTTCACATAAAACCGTATTTTCACATTCGCATGTAAATTTGCACAAGTTATAATGGGTCTCTTTATTGCCCATGATTTAGTGGATACTTTTTTTCTTCTACAATTTTCTTTTTTTTTTTTCTCATTTTGTATTTCACCACCGAGCTACACCGAAACCCCGAGGCTTTTGTGGAACGGAAACTTCCCTTGAAAAGGTGTGAAAAAAAAGCGTGATAAGAAGCTGATTCATTGTCACGAAACTCGCACCTCTTCCAGATTAATTTAGAAGCGCTTTATTACAGTGGGTATAAGTGTTTGAGTCTAAATGCTCTCGTATACCCTAAATATAGGAACAGAATTGAAGACAGAAGTGAGGGGCTGGAACTCGAGTTTAGACGAAAGACGATATCTCGCGATGGCTTTCGCAATCTTTGTTGAAGAATAATACTCGGGGTTGCTTCTGATTCTGGGCAGGGATTCTAAGCCGATTTACTCCGGCACGTCTACTTCGGGGTTTCAAGGCGGGTGAATATCCCACAAAGAAGGTCTCGAATAAATCCTGTTTATTATCAGCAACTAACTCAATATAATTCGTTTTCCCTGTATATACTAAATTCATTTCTATTCTCCAAATAAAATACATCCGCAATTCTATTAACCAACGAGCTTCTATATCCAACGGTTACTTCAGCTAGCTTCACTATCTTCATCACTAGTATGGCATTTCCCGTCCTGTAACTATTATCGCAATAAAATATACAGAGCTAATAAAATCCCATGAGTCAGGCTATTTGTCGACAGGGGCGTATTAAGTGATACATAATGTCACCGAGGGTGTCCCCAGGGCGTCTCGGTATACACCATACCATCTACCCCATAGGGCCGACCCACGAACGACCCAGGGAATCTAGGGGTTGCGCAACGCGTAGTGCCCCGGGGAGCCTAGAAATCCCTTCATTCCATTCGAACCGTATATCAACGCCTGCGGCTTTGTATTTGACTTGGTTTCGAACGCCGAGTCTCCACCAATTTCCAAATCGTTTCTGACGTTCATAGGCTTATTATTGGGTGTGGTTTTCTTTGATGTTACATTTTTGCGGGTCCATCATCGCTGATGTTTCCTAGGCTGCACATTTGCAAACCATCTGCAGTAAAATGATAGAACGGTTCACCATTCCATACTTTGATAGGAGCTTTTCAAATTCTGCTCAGTGATATGGTAACGCCATCCGTAACGAAAAAAGACACGAAGAAATTTCGCATCGGTTTGAATTTTGTATGAAATCAGTCTCGAATTCGGAAGTCAAAGGTAGCTGACATATTTTTGATGGGGTTTCCTTCTTCATAAAAAAAAAAGAAGTACCTTGCTGGTTGTGATTACCTTCTTTTCCCTTTGCAGCTAAAGGTTAGCTTGAAAATATTTCGTTTATAAGAAGTTGGCTTGTTGTGTAAAGGTACAATCGACGAATATAGAATCTCTTTTCACGTTTGCCTCTCTCTTTACATGCGGAGTGAATATGCGTCGACAAAAGGGCGAGATATTCCAAGCCCAGCACACGATGTGTGCGCGAACGCGTGTGATTAAAAGCGGTTCACTTCGTCCATTCAATCTAACTCATATTTCAAAGCAGTGCAATTATTCCCCGTCTAATTACCATACCGAATATGAATGCAAATGTTGGCACCCCGCTTGTATCGCTTTGCTGCAAACGGGGCTCCTTTTTAATATAGGGCTGCTTATTAGTACAGCCAGGGGATTCTCGGGTAGGTACAACGATCAGTGACGACAGAGGGGTAGAATGAGAGCACAGGAGGAACGAGAAGACGCCCCAGTCTACGTGGGGAAGAATTTTGAGCTCGGAGCACATTGACATGTGACGCCTTTTTAGGGTGTCTCTCGCACCCTACTAAAGAATCGTAAATAAGGGTTGTTTTATAGTTTGAGTGCCTTTCGATTGAGCGGATTTGATTGCAGCTATGCCCAGTTGTACTTCAGTAGCCCAACTCCTGTCCCTCTTGAGACCTCATGCAAGGGATGAAAAAAAAAAAAAAAAAAACTAGCCTCGATGTTACCGCCCTGATTGCCTAGGATTTCACCGTATCTACGTCGGGACTTTGTTCGGCTTATAGTCAATCTTATCTCCGACATGCGGCGTGGGTACGGAGGTGGGCCCGATCCTGTTAGCTTATGAAAGGACAATCAAGGCAATAAAGCGCCGGCTAATGGCCAGTTGTATATCAATCCTATTTATGTACCTATTTATCCCAGTCGGAATATATATCTCTGAAGTTTCGTGAATTTTCTTGCTTTTTCAAGGGGCGATACAGGCGATATAAAACAGGACTGATCACTGGAAACGGAAATACATGGTATAGAATGTTTTTTGTAAGACCGGATTGCATAGGAAATACTTGGTACTTTCGAGTTCACCGGCTTCCGGAATTCTTTAAAAACTTTCACAGGCACACTCGTGCAGGGAATCGGTAAAAACTCAGCTTGACATTACAGCTCGCTGCACCGCCCCCCGATCATCGTGCGGTATTTCAATATTCACCCTTGAAAACTACCTTATATTACCATAAAAATCCACTAATACCAAGCAATTTCCCAAATGCTACCGGAAGTTTCCCACGGGACGAATAGAGATTTATTGGTTCTGACTTCGGTGTCTTGCCTGCACCCAGGACGGGCTCTCTTTTGCCGAACGCTAAAAGGATATCTTTGTATATTTATATAGTATACAGTGATCGTGATATAGTGGCTCGGTATAGTAATATACAATAGAAAGTACCTAAGCAGGAGATATAAACGATTGGCGAACGCGCAATTCTCAAGCCCCAGATTACAGATAAGCGCGGAGTACCAAGGGAGCGCGAAGGGATGTCAAAAGGACGCGTAGAAAATTCGTGGTCCGTACGGGAGTTTTATTGCCCCCGGAGTTTCGCGAAGCACAATCCGCCCCCGCGTTAACAATCTCGATAGCGATCTAAATGGTGCGTGACGTATTTTCCATTCTGGAACGTGTTCGATGAATATTGAATTGCGCTAGTTACGAGCCATTGTGGCTAAATTTAATACATATTTATGCACGCGGGGCGGAGGAGTCATCGAGTTATGTCTCCTCTCTGCTGCACCATATCTCATTTGATACGCCTCGTACGATCCCAATAGAATCTTGTGTACAGATGCGATTCCCTCGCATTTCTTTCTTTCAAATCTTTTTTACCCACAAACGAAAAAGAAAAAAAAAAAAAGAAAAATGAAAAACAGAAGTACGGAGCACGCCGTTGGTCGTAAATCAAATTCCACAACCGGAAGTTGCCGAAAGATTCCCAAACTATAACCGAAAACCGTTCGTAAGATAGGAAAGGAAACTTTTCCACTGTAAAAACGGTTCGTATCGTCGAAAGAGAAGCAAAAAAATCTTTGAAAATAGATACTTTCCATCATTTTATCGAGTGCATTTATGGAACACGTCAAAGATAGGTACAGGCTGTACCTCTCTGAATCTTGATGAATAATTCCACTCGATTTCTTGAAGTTTGTTCGATTTGATATTCAGTATTTTTCACCGGACAAATATACGATTTGAAAAAAATATTTCGAAATATCGTACGAGTATAGCTAGTCAACGGTTTGGAGGATATGAGATATGGAACTTTTCTTATATTATAGTCTTATTTCAAAATCTGTGAGGAGTTCGACCAGCGATGCGCGAAAATGACTTTCAGTGATCAGCGTCGAAGGAATATGAAAAAATTGGGAAAAAGTTACATTTGGTGATTTTGAGTGGCCACGTAGTCGAAAGGATTTTTATTGCAAATATAGTCTTGGCATGAAAATAACCTCGAGTGTTCAACTTTATAACAAAGTGTAGAATTTATTGGCAGTCTTAAAACTTTTCCGGGGACATTATACCCACGTACTATATACATACAATAAGTTTGAAGAATCTGTTTGCAAAAGTTATCAGGTTTTCGCCTAACAACTTGTCGAGTGGTTGTCTCCCTTCTGGTTCAGGATCAATCTTCCCGCGTCATCCATGCCTGTTTGTAAGCGTATGTGCTACGAGGACCTTAAATAGCTGTAGCAGAATAATACGCCGTCACAAATCCTCCCTTTCCAAACGAATACGTATCTCTATGGCCTATAGGCTGTAGTCTGCCGAATTTGCCGAATGAATAAGTAAAATGCGGCTCCGGTTCGCCTGGACTCTAGCGATTTGATCGGATTGAAGGGGCGAAAGTATAACCACGTATGCATGTATGGATTTACATTTAGCCATACGTCGCAGGCCGTTGGCATAGGATAACTGGATTGAAATCACAGAAGATCAAAAGAGTGGCGCGGGATGTGACGAGGGAGGCTAATCAGCCAGTGCTACGCAGGATCAGAGATCCATGGCAAATGGAATAGGGAACACCGGAGATAACCAGCATCAGAGCATTACTAACGGATAGCCATGTTACGAGTGGTGATCCAGTGAGCGTTGCAAATCATCAAGCACGTATGTTTGCTGGCGTAACTTCTTGCCAAATTTTCAATTACCACGATTGAAAATAAAATCTCGTTCCAACGAACTTTTCTCCAGCAGCCTCGTATCTCGGTTGCCAGCATAGAATATGAAACGGACTTGAACTAAATTTGGAAACTTTCAAAGGGATACTTCGGTGAGTACCGAAACCGTTGAAACGAGCACAGTATATTTTTCAGGAATTGTACTTCGGGCCCGAAAAATTCACTGCCGAAAGAGATGGCGAACGTTAAACTTTCAACCAGTGGCCAGTTTCGAGGAACACCAGCTCCCCTGTCGTTTGTGGCGAAACTAATAGCTTGGAATGAACGAAGGACCCAAAAACTGGTATAGATTGGATCATTTCTTTGAAGAATGGATTATTTTCTTTCCGAGTTATGGCTCCCGAAAAATGCGCAACGTTTTCATAAGATAGCTCATATATGTAGGTACCCCTTCGATCGATTCTTCAGCTTAAATAGATTCTTTGCTTTCTCGATTACGGGATGAACGAACTAGACCCTCCAAGTCTTACATCATGCTATGGTATTTTTAAAATGAAACTGGTCCCCGTTTTCCCATGGGAATGGGGCTCGGGATACCGCGTAGAAAACATTGGCTAGCAGATACCGATCTAGATAAGGGCGATGTACAAAAGGCGCGCAACGTACAAAGATCCTAGGGGATAAAGCGGGCCGCAACGTCGTTATGGTAGGTATAGATCGACTAACGGCCTTTCCTTTGACATATGCGAGGGGCGCGCGCCAGCGACTATTGAATTTTCACGACATTTCTCATTTATATGTCGCAAATCTGAACTCAATTTTTGCGACCATGTGTCGCTCTATGCCGTAAGGCATTGATATGCTGATAGGAATTGTCCAATTGGCTCATTTTTCTGGGCGTTTCTTCAACTTCGACTCCAAATTGGGGTGGTTGGCGTGACAGAAGCGACAACCCCAAAACCCTACACCTGGCCTTGGTACAAAAACCTGTCAGACACGTATCATTAAACGCTAGCGAGAGAAATTGATCATAATTAGGGCGTGGCACCTCCCAGTGTCGCATTTCTATCCCACGAATTAATTGGATTGATGGCTTCCCCCGCGTCTCATATACTCGTTCGTTTAACGTGTCAGTTATATCGTCGCAGGTGATACTTTGAGCGTTAAAAATATTTGTTCCACTAACAAACTAACATAATTATTTTTCGCCGTAATTAAACGAATAGTTGGGACTACACCTCGATATTTTATAGTTACAAATGAAATTTATGCTCCGGTTAACTATAATTTATCGTCGAAAGTTTCTGTATTTATTTCGCGAACCCAACTGCACAGTTCGTTCGTTCGTTGGGCGGTTAATTGAAAAAATCGAATTTCTATCACTGCTATTCTCCCCTGCCCTCTCACCTCCTCATCCAGATATATTGTTGAGGCAGAAATCTACCTCATGTAAAAATATACCAATTCATTTCGTTGACGTCAGAGACAGCGATGTGCAGTAGCCTACAAGCCACGTCTCCCTATGCCCTAGGTTCGATGTGTAGTTTACGATGTCATAAACTCATTCAATCAAGATCAATGATTCACTGTTCTTTTTTTATAGCAATTGTTGAATGAGTAACGTGGCATCGAATATACTCAGCAGGACGTGAGACTGCGTTATTATGACTGATGAAAATTCTTCGTCAGATACTTCGATGAACAACGTGAATGAATGTACATGTAGCAATAGTGCAGATCAACTCGACATTTGATTATTCACATATTTCGCAAGAAAACTATACGCGAACTGAGTCACTAACGTTCGTGATGATGTGTTCCGATTCTTAATTGTATTAAATGTAGGTATATCCTAAATGAACTCATCCGGTTTGTGCAGTCGGAGTCAGAGTCAGAGTCGTATAATTACGCCGGACTCTGATGCACGTCGAGCGACAAGACTCACCTTTTACACCAGCATGGCTCGTTGTAGATACAACTTTATGCGACAGAAATTTTTCCTATAACCCCTCGCTGTGTTTTGTCATGCATTGTCAATTATAGGTTACGCACAGGTTCCTGCTGCTTCATGAATCACATGTTATATTATTCGAGCTACACATTGTGGCGCAGTTTTTAATCTTTGAACGGAGTATTGTGCAAATATTTTCGTGCCTCGGGGTTATTTAGAAATATGGAATCAGCGCTTAACCGAATCGCTTGACTTTACCAGGTAAAAACTACATTTCGTTTCACTTTATTTGTCAATTAGTAGGAAAATGTTTTATACACCTACTCTGTTATTGAAATACAATATACCTGGACGTATGAAACTGCACCTGTAATAAAACTGTTCGATTCATTATTTTTATAGCAATTATCTGCTCTATATTTTTCTGAATGTGAACCTGCGCGTCGAGAAGTCGCTTCACCCGTACCAATTAATTATAGAACGATCTTAATTGGATTAGGTCTACTGTATAGCGTAGCCTATTTAAAATTTATTTTATCTTCGCGGCTGCGGGCTGTTCATATATTTATACGACGTTTTATTTCTGTTTCAGGTAAGACGGACTTCTTTCTCTGGTCTGTCGCGGCGCTTTCAGCAAAATTTGCTCGGCCAAAACTCACTCACCGACGAATATGAAGCGAGCGGAAGCAATCCTGTAAATTACGGAGCTCCGACTCACGATGAGCTTTCCTTACCTACATGCGTACATACGTACCTATTCCGAGCTGACAAATCAGCAGAGCATGCAATGTTGGTAGAAAACTTAATTCTGAAGTACCTCAGATTTTTATATACAGAAATATATACACATGACGCGTTAGAAGATATGTGAGGTAGGAGCCGAGCAGATCACGCCGTCATCCGTTCGTATCATGAAGAATGAATATTGCGAATAGTGGTAGATCGCACTTTGAATTTCCTAGCGCACTCATATAGCTGTCTCGTGCATTGAAAAGAAATATGACTCGAGTGTTGAGACGCAAAACTTGGTTATTTAATGCAGTAAAGTGAGTGTCCCAGATATCGAATTTGCTCTCGAAAATTCGACTCAAGACACGTTTTTATTCGATTGCAACTCCTGTCATTAACTTTTTTGATACAGAATCATCAGCAAGGTTTTCTTTTCAGATTTGGTATATTTCCAATATGAAAAATGTTCCAAAAGCTGAAAACCAAACAAATGAAATTTTCGAGCTTCGGAGATAACACATCCGTTTTACTCGCTTTCCTCCTTTGCGTTATCTTGGATCTCACTGAGAGTCCATTTCGCTGACTTCACACGTTTCCTTACCTGCGTCTGATGATAGCAATTGTTGGGGAGCAATACGGTTGAGGCTCGTCTAGCTTCTGGACCGTGAATAGGGTAGTTGCAGTATTAGTCATCAGCGTTGTATCTTGCTACGCTTGATAAGCGGGTACAGATAATCGGGGATCCGAATAGCAAAGATATGGACGTTGACGCCTCTGCAGTTTATCGTTCAGGATTACTAGTAAAGCAAACATTCACACTTCTATCACGGTTCACTCAAGAATTTTTTTGATAACGAGGGATGAGTTCTGTCAACGTTATCGACAGACTCGGAACTATTTGTCAACGCCGAATGCCAAAGAGACTCGTATCTCGAAATAGATGAGAGTAAATTCTATACGTAATACTATGCGAGCCAATATTGTTCAAAGACGTTTATATGATTAAATATGCGTTTATTAGGCAAGTACACGAATACCTGTACGTAGGTCATCAACGCGATATAGTATATCGGTTATTTATCGATCGAATGTTTCACCGAAATACCACGTTACATAGAATTTATAACGTGAAATTATCGGAAGCCGATGAAGAGAGTCGAAGTTAACTGATTGGTTGCAATAAATTTACGTTGCTCAGCTTATCAATCGGCGTTCACAAACGCAAATGCCGATAATTTTCCTGCTCCCAATTTATTAAGCTTCACCACTGGCGAATATTGGATTTTCTTGCTACCTATACCTGAGCATGATTGCAATTTCAAGTAAACCATTAAAGCCGTTTATCTATAATACCTCAGATTAGGAAGGTCGCTTCCGGCCGCGGTTTTTCGTAGCTGCTAAAAACACACATACGCGAAAACAGAAAAAAACCATAAAGTAACCCCCCATATTTATACATTTGGCGTTAAGCTACGTGATTTAAAATTTACGAGACAATCCGCACTGTCATTGCAGAGAATATCAATACCAGTGCAGTATTTATGCCACAAAGTTGCAATAGGCATCAAAAATCGATGGACCGAAGGTGCAGTAGTCGGGCGCTTTTTCTCTCTTCTGGACCCTATTATGCTTGGTGATCTTCATGTGCGCGTTATGAAGGTAAAGAGATATGTCTCACAGACGCACACATGAATCCAGAGATGCAGTGTCGTGTTCCGAGAAGCAGGAGAGCGAAGGTTAGAAGAGAAGACCGGTTCACCTGTTGTTTACAACGGCTTTTAATGAAGAGCTCTGAAGACTTTGTAAAATGTAACCGAAGTCTTTTTCCATCGGCGAACGAAACCTCGGTGAAAATTATTAACCGCTGCGGAGGAAAATGAATTTTAACTAAATTTCTGTCGAGATGCTCGCAGCGAGTACTTTTCCGTTCATTAGTCTTCTATTTGATTTTTTTTTTAACGGTTGCCGCTGAAGTAATATTATGAAATTCTTTTCTCTCTGTAGTACGATTTTCACGGTAACGCATGGGTCAATTGTTGAGACTGTAGTCCGCGCAAATGTGGATTTCCTTGATTTTGGATCCCTCTCACGCATCGATCGTCGAGAGGGAAAAGCGGAAATTAGAAGCTCGTAGAAGCAGAGATTTGCATAATATCGAGTAAAATTCTCATACATTGTTCAGCTTTAGCTGCGATTATCGTGGAATAATTTCCAACGTCGAGATTACACCTCTATGCGGAAGAGAACGGTTTCTGATGGGATATGTACATTTTATGTTCAGTTATTCCAGCATTTTCTATACCTATGGTCGAGCTGTACGAATCCCGTTGCATTCACGTTCCGACCCACACTCTTCCTTGGTTTTAAATTAAATTTTTTTCCTTTGTTCGCCCGTAAATTCGCATCTAGATCGCTTTTTATCGGCTTCGCTGTTCTCTGGGCAAACCAATGACCTGCGTTCCTCCCGTCAGGCGACCATCGGACCATCGGACCATCGGACCGAATTGAACCGATGCCGGAGTACGCGAATTGCGAAGTACTGCTAACGGACGGAACCACGTTAACCGTCCAAGTAACACTTCGCTGCGTACGCTGCTGATAACAATTTCCACGAGTCTTCAAATCCAATAGTGAAATTCCGATCCAATTCGTGGAGAATTACGAGTTTCGCATGATGATTCGACTGTTGCAGAGAGACTGCATGGGCGAATCGATAATTCGGTTACTGCACTGAAATTAGTATCACAAATGCAGTCGCACCGAGTTTTCCACATTCGTGCTCGTTGTGTGTGGCCGTATGGAGATCGATGGAATTAGGGCGTGGATCGAAATTCGTAGTTGGGTTCAATCGATATGTTTAGTGCTTGAAAATTTTCCATAAAGAATTGACTTTCAACCAGTCCGATCGAAAACTACCTTCAAGATTTTTAATGGGGGCATAAGTCGAATAATTGATTTATTTCAAACTCTTTCACAGACGCTATTATCCAACGCAGCGAGACGTACCTAGAATAGCTTTGGAAATTTAGCAGAGATTTGGAAAGTTCTAAAATACTATTTCAGGTCTTTTTCAATTTACTCGAAACTTTGTTCTCCAGGTCGTTCCTATCCCCTCAATTATTTCAAACTTTCCTGTATTCCAAAAGTGAGATGTCTGTATCGGATGGAATTTACTCCTAAGTATAATAGTAGTAATAGTTCTCTCTTTCACAAACATCAGAATTTCAATGGCTGAATTTTTCATTTTTCCATTATTATCGCAACGTCTCAATACAAGGACCTAAAGGGTTTGAAGTATACCGAAAACTGGAAGGGGGCGCGCATCGAGATCGTCCATTACTTTTCCCCTGGAGGCCTATAAATAATTCCTGCTCTCCGCGAGTACACCTATAGCCACATAGCCGCATATATGCGGAGATATAGTTTATAGGCTCTCGTATATTCGCATATCTATGCATCCTGCGCGAGTGTCTCGGTTAAATAAGCAAAATGAGGAGAATAGGCAAAAATGAGCACATCTCTTCCCCGCAACAATCCCATTCCAAGGGCCCATAAAAATGTAAACCTTGGTTTATTTATGCGTTGCACGCGCCGAGCGACAACCAAGGGTGGTTAAATAGTGGAGCCATAGCCATTGTGACGATGTTTTGCTTCCGGTAAGCGGCGCCCGTCGCCATTGTTGTCGACGATGTAGCCTCGGTAGGAACTCGGGTTATTTCGAAAAACTGAATCCCGGTCCTCCTGTTACGTCGGTAGTTTAGTATGGGGTCCGATTCCGGACCGATCCCGCACGGAGGGGATACCAGGGGTCGTTAATGGATCACCGAATACACCGAGAAATACCAAAGCATGATCATTTTTGGGATAATGGTGTACTATGCGACAAGGCTCTGGATTTATTGCTTCACCGTTAGTTATTCTAGGGTAGTACTGAATCGCCAGGTTACGCTCTCAATTGAAATCCCGAAAGCTTATTCCAGGACGTTGCTAAAGGATTCGTTTTACAGTTCGAATTATTTTTTCGCTTATTTTCTTTTCACACCCCTCCACTGGCATTGGTATACGTGAAACACTTCTCGGTGTCTTGTCCATGCCATAAAAGTCGGGGTGAATGATTCATGGAAAAACTTGGCATTGAATAAGCGCTGGATAAGTTGGTGCAAAAGTTTTTGATAAATCCTGATCTCTTTCGCGACACTGGCCACGCGGGGGCGGCTCGCGGGTCGTGCATAAAATCGTCGGCTAGGTATAAATTCTCGAGAGTCACTTGTTGAAAATTATTTTAAATAAAACCGCAAAGGAATTCCAAGTGATGCGTTTCGCGATCTACCTGCATGCGGTTCGCGGAAAACGAATCGACGACCGCATCCCCTGTATTCGATAAAGTACGCATTTCTGAAACAACTTCGAAACGTTAATTAATTCTCGTCCCGACGAATAAAGTCGTAATAACTTCCACCCCTTTGCTTCGAAGAGAAATTTAATGAACAGCAAAAGACTCTTCCCTATTTCAATTAATTCTGCAGGCAGGACGATGCGCCCTCGATTTTCGCTCAAGGCACGACGCGGTTTTTCCTGCAGTCTAGTAACGGGAGCACTTCCGCCAGGGAACTTGACTAGTAATGTAAATTTTCTTGTTTTTTTTTTTTTTTTTATTCCAACTAATAAAGCACCGCGCTCGTTCGTGGCCGTAAACTATTTAGCATAATTCGTTGTCGGCCACGAGTGAAGTACTTGTACAAACACGATTTATGCAACACGCGAGGTAACAAGTTATTCGAAATCTAGCGAGCGAGAAAGAGGATTCAAATTCATATTTTCAAAGCGTAAAAATTTATCGATAAAAAATATTCGAAAAAAATAATGAGAGGATTTGTATTCTCTATCCGATCACTCGGAGATTATTGTTCTAAGTTACCTCGCAGTTGTATAATCAACGTTCAAAATTCTAGTGATCTTACATAGAGCCAGGAGCAGAATGTGCAAAGTGGATACATGCAACTATTTCCGCTAAAATTAATTCAACCCTTGGCTTGGCCGAACAGCAAGGTTGCGCCTTGAACAATTTCTACGGAAATTAAGGTGACCGCACGAACACGCAGCCAAGAGGAAAATATATGTAACCGCATCCAAAGTGGTAGATGCAGTAGGTAGGTAGGTAGGTACGTATGTTTGCGCGAGTGTCTCCCTAGGGTACCAGAAAATATCTGGTTAGCATATTATAGTATTTTCCTCCAACTGTTTGAACACTTTCTAATTCAAGTCAGGATAAAAATGCGCGATCAGATTCCCGCGGATCTGACGCAGTCCAATTATACGTAGGTGTATACTTTACTGATGGGAAAAATATGGGCAAAAAAGAACCACATTCGAGGGTGGAAAAAAATTTAACTGGGAGATGGAAATAAAAATTACATTCATTATAACGACGCAATAACAACACACGTAACTTCTGATTGCGTGTGTCCGATCATGGCCATGACCATGGGTGCGTAACTGGGACTTTGGGGTCCCGACGTACAAATGGCACTAAATTATTGTCAGCGAAACACTACTGCGCGGTTCTGCGACCTACAGTTGAAACGGTATTGCGCACAATGTATGGAATTACGTGGGTGTAGGGTGTCAAAGGTCTTTATGACTCTCAACGCGAGTAGACGTATGTGGGTGATAATGCCTTCGCGTTCGGAGGCATAAGAAACCGGCGTTAACGGTAGGCACGAAATGGAAATAAAGAAAGAACACGTCTGATAAATATTGATCGGTTTGCTCCTCTTCGTTGAGGTTAAGCTATGGTCAAAAAATGGGAATCTTTTCCTCGCTAGAAAAAGCTCTCGCGGGCAGGTTGGTTGGTTGGTTGCTCCAAAGCGTAAAAATGTGACGGTGGACGTCAATTTAACAAATCGCAAGGGAGCCAGAAATCAAGAACGAATACGTTCTATTGAAGTAAAATGGGATTTATGTAGGTACGAAAAAACGGGAAGTGTTAGAGTTATGGGTTGTGATTTTTTTCGGTATAAATCACCAGAACTGTTCCTTATCCTTCCAATTTTTTTTTTTTTTTTTTTGCAAACAGTTGATTTAGAATTTTCGGGTTACGTTGATTTTTCTTTCTTATCATTTTGAATATCCAAATAGCTCCTCGCCGATTTTATAGCATTCTTCGTGCTTAGACTCTATTATCAACGGTCACGAAGGGCGCAGTGCCATCGGACTGAGCTTGTGCAGATTTAACCCCTTCGTTGTGTGTGTAATAAGCTTTTAGTTTCTGTTTGCAGAGCTCTCCATGCTGCTGCTGGGTTCTTACTAATATAAAGCCTTACCCCGATCACCTAACGCAACCTGAGTTAAGTTAACCCGAGTTAACTTGAAGTAAAGGTATATACGAACCCTTTACCCTGCGCCTAACACCTTCCGGTGCCCTACGGTTTAACGATATGCATATTTATAAGCGACGACAGTGTAGGCAAGCGGTTCGTGTCCAGAATTAAAGTTTTACTCAGAGAAACGGTGGATCTACGTGATTGAAATTTCATCATTTCGATTCCACTTCGACTTATGGTTGATGATTACTTCTTCATCCAATGCAATATCTGGTTAATTAGTTTCGTTGATATATACATCGTTATTGCGTGTTGATATCACATCTACGATAAGATCCATTTGAGCGTCGTTTATTGGAAATTGTATGAAGGGCTTCCCGCAAATCGCGAACGATAAGTTGTATGATAGCTTTGCGCGGGTACAGGTTTAATTCCTTTGATTAATGGCGCTTAAATTTACGCCAGTAATTTCTCACATTTAGACGCTTTGGACTAATTAGCAGAATTAGCCGAAATTAATGACGTGACGTTATCTGATAGCTATTAAACAAAAATGAAATAAAATATGATCATCAACAACAACAATTATTTTCTATATTCATTATTCGTCACTCAGTTAGCCATATAAAATTTTCCACTGCATTAAACTACTGTTTTCCTAACTCGTCAAACTATTTACACCGTAGAGCAAACGGTTAATGATATCTTTCCACAGCACGCCAAAAACTTCAGGGATAGTGCAGAAAATGACGAACTCGTGCTCATTGTATGATCACCACGCGTTATTCGAAAGTGTGTTTGCACACTGCAAGTCTGTCCACGAAGTCTATGCACGACGTTTACTTATCTCAAAAATATACCACGCAAAATTTTTTAAATTGAATTTGCATAACGAACAGTTCGGAATCGCGTTGCGCGGGGCGCCTTGGGACTGTCAGATTGGTTTTTCGCACGTGTACTTTATCCGTTCAATTAGCAGGGGAATCCTGTTCGAGTGGACTACACTCGTAAGAGTACATTAACTCATACAGGGAAACATTTCCATTCTATATATGCGAGTCATTGGTTTCGTTTTTCCCCTAATTATTGCAGCTCCAAAATGTGTGGCAAAAAGAATAAATAAAAGAAACAAGGTGCAGGTTTTTTACTCTTCCATGGGGCTATATCATACGTACACATTTTTTTCAGAACGCAGGCAAAATCCAGCTCGGTTACTTGGGCACTAATTACTGGACCATCTAGCGTTACGTGACGTGGCGTACATATTACCTCGTGGTCTGAATTTCTGAACTTATCCTGGCCATGAATACTAGTAATTAGTAAATCGACACCGAATGCAGTCTCACGCGTTTTTCTCTATTGAATAATTTCTGAACAAGAAATCATTAGCTTTCGTTACACCGCCTGAATTTCACTCGCGTCTGAATAAAATTCTGAGGCACTATTGAACGTCATAGATATGTTGAATACACCCATGGTGAATATAACATTTTTCAACTATGATGAACTGGCGGATTATAATGAGGTATTTGGTTTCTCAAAAAATTTATTATCAGGATTAACAGTTTCCCCGTTGCTTCTAAGACCCTTGACACATTTATCGAAGACTCATACCTATCTATAGATATGTATACTCAGTTTCAACCTGTTGACTACAGGATCTTTAGTAGTTCTGCATAAAGGTGAAGTTTGCATTCGTTTGAATTCTGCATTCAACACTCCTTGGCAGAATACCCTCAATATACAAACGTACATGATACCATGTAGTCCCGAAATTTAGGACTAACACTTTCTAACGATTTATGTACGTGAGAACGAAATTATTTATTACATATTCATAGAAATATTCAAATTTCCGTATAGACTACCAGTAGAATTTTTCGCTCCATCGCTTCCTGTGTCCTCTAAATTTATTTTGTTTATTTCATTTTAATTGGACTAGAATTTCGTTAATACAAACGAAAATCATACATGTTTAATCGAACAGTTGATCCAGTCTGCTTTAATAGATGAAAATTTATGGATGGCTCTGAACGAGTGTTTGAAAATTGGACAGGTGGCCTCTCGTGATCGCATAATATAGTATGTAAATAGGAAACCAATTGCCACTAACATATTTCGAAAGCTTTTGGCGTTACGATTTTTTATTCTATTTTTGCACGGATAGAACAGCTTCATTGGATTATGTTAAACGCTAAACATATAATGCACACTTGTTCACCTAGGCTCACATTTGTTTGATGAATTATACTAGGTTTTCACGTTTATGGGGTAGTAAACCTGCATTTTTATCCTCAGCTCTTCACTCTGCAACGTTCACGGCGTAGATTTTTATGCTTTTCACCCGGTGCAAGCTTCGTCCTTCTATCTCCACCCGTTTCGTCTACCTGTCGCGTTTACCAACATCGTGTGCTGAAATCGTGGGAATATTAATTGGAAATTCGAATAATCAAGCTTGTTTCGCGATTGGTAATAATTAACGGAGCTCTTCAACGGTTTTAATTTTATCCGAGCGAAAAACTCAGCCCGAGAAACGTGCTGTAACCGTATAAGTGTAGGCGAAGAGGAGGAAGGAGAGGGTGGAGTTAATTAAATGAACATTCCTACCGCTCTACTGCGTTGCTATAGTATCCATTATAACTATTGCCAAGCCCAAGCTCCATACGTACGTATATTTATTCGAGCATATAGCCATAAGACCTATACATACACAGGTATGTATAGCTTTATACAATACGGACTCCCTCTTGCTCCCGAAGTCTCGAAACGCACCACCATTTAAATCTAATTCCGTTTTATTATGCCCCTAGCCCGTGTTTACCCACGCCACACCTTAGCCTCCTTGAGCCACAAATTGTCGTTTTAAAACCTGATTAACGACTCTCGAGCAAGTTCCGAGGAATTCTCGTTAAGTAAGGGTTCCGAAAAATCAAAATCCTCGTAAAATCTTTAATTATGAATAACAGCGAGTTATAGAAGCCAGTAAAAGCTAACTACACGAAAATATTATAAACGCATCCGACTCTTTTCACCCATGAAAATTCGAAAACTTTTCCGAAACCCTGGGCCCATTTCGTCCCAGTGATCGAGCCACTGGGTCTGGTGGTGGTGTAGGATAGATAGTAGGCGAGCGACTGTTACACGGTTTGAGGATAAACGTCCTCAAGTTGGTTGCCCTCGGGGCAGTCAGACCGGGAAACTCGGATGCCGGAAGCTCTGAAACTTTGTGGCCTTAAATCGAAAGATACTGTGATGGTGGTGGTACAAATTTGCCGAAGGTCCTACCTTGGCTGATGTGGTACACATAGGTACGCGTGTGAGGTGAACGACATGGGGATAGAGAAGCTAGATCCTAATTACAACGGAGCGGCGTGACTCTGGACCAACTACTGTAGGAGAAAACGAGCCAGACGTTGCGGCAGATAGTCCGGCTATGATAAAGGAAGAACATGCTCATGCCCATACAGTAAGGATAAGACGGAGACGCGGTAGAACTTCCCCTTCGAACCATAGGAACAGTTGTACCAAGGAAGAAGCTGGAGGAGCTGGTATCCCGAAGCCGACATCCCGGAAAATTAACGCTTTGTCTATAGCCACGCCGCAGAGAATGTCTAGATCCAAGAGAATCGCGAGCTAGTTTGTGCAGTCTTTGGATAGACTTTGAATACGCCTGTGTTGTAGGTGCAGGGTAGACGCTTTGGGAACTGTCTAGCTACGAAACGCTGATTATTAGCAACTATTTTGTATATTACGCAACAGGGTGAAGGATCAAAAGGATCCTCGAACGCGTAACATCGACTGAGCTTTCGTATGCTGAGATGTCTCGGTATAAATTAGTTCTCAAGCCCCTAACGATGAGTAGGCTATTATACTCGTTAGAGTCATGTGCCCCGGGCTTAATTTCAGCATGACATCTTTTAATCAGCTTTCAGATTTATCGCAGATTACGTGACGCCTGTTTACAAAGACATGTAGACGTTTGAAGTATAGGAAACTGCGTCAAATAGGTATTATGTAGACGCGCGGCACGAGGGTTAGATTTGGCGGTATGCCAAGCATTGAGGTATCGCACATGTTTCTTCGACAGGATTTGCATACCAAACGCTGCAAAGTGTGAAACTATTGGTGAAAGGCAGATCGTAGATTACATATTTTGCCGTAGCTGGGTATAGCTATAGATCTATAGGTACATGGGGATTTATTCCCCCGGGAAACACCCTCGTTGAGCTTTGAGCATCCACCTAGACAGAACAGGGAAACCGACCAGCTCGCTAGATAGAAAAGTACACCGATCTGGTTGACGTTGAGGATCGTCTGCCTCGTCAAGCATTAACTATCGAACTTACGATGGCGAATGATCGAGTCGCGAAAAGAATTCTCGTCGTCGGAAGATTGATGAAAAAAATTGAATAAACGATCAGGACGCCAAAAAAATATGCGGAAACGCCGCGGTAACTCGATTTATTGTAATTAAGTGAAATCAGTCCCCCTCATTTCGAGACCTGTAATAGCTGTTCCTCGTGCTTCCGGTGTAACGAGGACTTGCGGCGAGCGTGAGCTTATGCATTCGAATTATTTCAATAAATTTATCAGACGTCGTAACTAGAGGGTTACCCAGGCAAGTAGATATAGCTTCAACCTGACGTGTTTCTTCGTCGTAAATATTGATCACACTCACACTCGTTCACCTAGCGAATGGATAGAACAGAGCAGAATAGCACAGCACGCGCGCCGCGTGCGTGCGTGCGTACATTTGCCCTGAATTTCTGGTAATCATGCTTTTAGCATAACACCCTGTAATTATGATGGGTTAAAGCGTGACGTCAGCGTGCCACGAGATTGAGCAGCGTGTGATAGAAAGTACGGTTTTATACGCCACTACGTGCGCGGATAATTACCTATACAAGTACATCGCACATACTTATACCTATACTTGTCTATTGTTAGATGGGTTATACTCCGTACACTGTTCCTGAGTTGACGAACTCGGCACGTAGGTGTGCGAACCTTTCCTCGCGTCATGTTTTCAATTATCGCTAAAAGCACGCACGCCTCGTCGCGAAACTTTGGGCTTGTTTTACCCGCCTATTTCCCGAGGACACATAGGTTTACGGATTTCCGAAGAGATCTCATCGCCCTTCTGTGTTATGGCGGGAGTCGAGATTATCCCGGAGCCCGAATAACATGTGAAATAATATATCTCTACGACGAAAGCGTTAAGAACTGATCTGAAATCGGCCATTAGAAAAGAATAAAATTCGGATCGTTACCAAAGTTGTTCAAAGTGCGTAGTAGGTGTCGTAGCGAAACGTGGAACAACGTAAAATGGAATTGGTTCGGTATAACTTTTATATCCCCGTGTACTTATATATAGCTGCGAAGGAAAACTCAATTTTCCAACGATTTTGTTTCTTTTTAAGGTGAGACTTTTTTCGGTGGAAGCTTTTCCGTTTTATTTTCTTTGATTTTTATTTTTATTTTTCTCCCTTCTTTTTCACAACCCGCGATGTCGCAGTCTGGTAGCAATTGGGTAATATATTTCGACTCTGTCGCTCTACTCGAATCCTGACACGTGACTTTAACACCTTCAACACTACGGCAACACTTTAGCAGGTTTTATTGATCGCGGTGTCGTTCTGAAGGTTCGTGTAGGTAAATAAATGGAAAAGGTGAAAAAAAAAAAAAAAGCTCGATGGAAAAGCTCAGCGAAACATGGGGGTCAGTTCTAACTGGGAAACGGAACTCCAATTTAAAGTCCCGTCGTGGAAGAGTTCGCGTCATGGGCGCCACGTGTAAAAAGCAAAATTTATCCACGCTTGATCTGACGTTTCCATTTTCCGTCGCGTGTGATAAGAGTAGCATGTAATTTCCATTGGGGGTAGTAGAGCTGTTTTGGTCGTTGCTGGTCACTGGCTGAAATAACTGTCCTTCTGACCTCACTCGCGTTGTGTAAAGGTGATCTTGCTGATCAATTTCCACAAGGCCACCCTGGAATCTACATACAGCCTTGTATCGTTCACACATCGCATACATAAATATTTCCCCGTACAAAATGTCAAAGGTTATCTTCTCAGGTATAAAGAGAACGAACGCAAGTACCGACTCCGTGGTTTTTAATACTTGTCAACCCACAACGTGGCGCTGGGACTTTGTCATGAAACATTACTCGTCTCGCAACCCCTAAAAATGGGCCAGTGGTGGTTCGGGGTGACAGGCCTTTGGGGAAACGGGCAACTTAATTAATTTATTACTCCGGTATGATTGCCCGGACGGACGAACGGGGGCGAGTTTTGGATGGTAGATGGTGCGTGCGTTTTGTATAATAACGAAGAGCCGTCTATAGTAGACATATAGTACAAACTTGTTCCAAGCTGCAGCCAAGACAGTGTGAGATCACGCACGTGCGTCACTACGCGTAGGTATAACATAGAAACTTAGAAAGACAAATTAACATCGGTAGCAGGTGACGCGATGGGGCGAATTGACATTACCTCGACTTCTCTCATAGCGTTTACGGAATTAAATTGAACTCTTGTCTCTTCGGGTTACATACGGAGAAAATATCATTGAAAGAACTGCGTGTGGCAAGCGTTGGCTGCAGCCGGTGTCTCTAAAGTACATAGGGACCTTCATCCTTCGCCAAAATCGATATCGATTCGTTCGACGTTTATCAAGTCGCATTAGAAAACTACCAAACGACCGTATCTTTGCGCTTATGTAACTTCTTCCGCTTCAACGGTCTTTGGTTAACTTAAGACAGATTAGAGCTCGTCTTAATCAACTTAGCGGCTGCCTATCCGAGGTCACATTACCTCCCAACCCTATCTGCCTAGATGGTAATGGGATTAAATTATTAATTTCACCGGTAAGCGCGGGAACTTTACGGTGTGTGTGCGTGAGCGCGTAAGCCCCGAAAGACTAGACGGGGGCAATGCTTTGCTTTGCATATTATACGCACCCACACGTATTACCTTCGCTATGTTTTTTGCCTTGCGACCGTGCGTCAGGGGTTTCATTATAAATAGCATGCTAATTATTCTAAAAGAGTTTAATGCTCGCCCTATTTTCAACCCAGAACCTGTTGTCTCTTACTCACCAGCGTGTCGGGTTCGTTACAAAACAGAAGGGAAGGGGGAGGCACCGAGTAATTTTCTAATGGATTTCAGGCTTCCACATATCAACTGTTCCTCCATATACCTACGTCTGTTTGTCAACAAATAATTCCATCTACGGTTCGGATTATTTAATTTGAAATATTGCACCCGACGTATGTGTACCTGTATACATACACATTCTGTACACTAGCTGCCATATCCTCTTACATTTCTTTTATCTCCGGATCAAAGCGTCACCGCATTCGCTTTTTATACGTATGCGTACATATATGCTCATAGCCTCGTAGACAGATAAAGAAAAAAATCGAATTGGTTTTTATTAAATTTTTTCATAGGCATCAGAGTACAGGCGCAATTTCCAAATTACGATAAAACAATAGCCGAGGCTTGCGCGATAGGTTTAATGGTAACGTAAATTAACGTGTCGTTTTTGGTCCCTCTGCTCTTATCGAGGACGAAGCCACGGAGGTCAGCTCGGCAAAATACCCCGTAGTCGTTTCAAAGTGCTTTTCCTGAAGTAAGCCAACGAACCACGGGGCCAGGCGGGTTTGGATCCGGAGGAAGACCCGTTAAATGTTAAGGGCTATTGTAGACGCGGTAGCCCACTTTCGCCAGTGCCTATTTCAGTGTTTCAGTATTCAGGTATACCCGAAATCCTAGCATCCCTTCAAACGTACTCAACCCGGTTTATAATGCAGAGTGTGGCTCGCCACAGAAGGTTTCAGCCCGCTGTTGGCGTTGGGGATATTAGCGTAGCTAGCGAGAGACGTTTGCCTGCCTGCTTACGCCAGCGTGCTCTTTGTTCTCCTTCTCGTTAATTAAGAGATGGTTAAATATTGCATGGTGTCAAATGCAATTGAGTATAACAGCTGTTACGCGGTAGCTATACGGTTTATAATTCCATCCTTGATTGTCAATGACTGGAGGAAACCGTTCCAACTTATTTTTAGCCGGCATGAGCTTTGTCGAGACTAGCAGGTGGAGATTAGTTTAATTAATTAAATTATCGCGTGCTTAGATCATGGCGAGTGAATTTTTTTTCTTTTTGTGCAGTTTTTTTTCTCCTCACCCTTCTCTTCCACGGTAACCTACTTTTTGCAATTTGTCAGAAAGTTAGGTGTGTCGGCTAATTGTTTGGTGCTCGGTAATTCGAGCGGATATACTCGACCAGACTTCGCGGTTAACCTGAGCCTTCGTTGAAATTCATGGAATTCGGTTTGATGGGGTGCTAATTGGTTCATAAATTGGTCCGAGAATCGCGAACGCATGATAGGAATCCCGTTTCTAACTATACCAACTGTGGTCAACATTTCAGCAACTTTTCCCATTCTGTTCTCTCGATATCTGATCCTTCCGGTCCATTCCAAGACCTTGACTAAACTCTTAGGAATCTAAAATACACAACACGTATACGTATGAGTCCCACGACTAAAGATACCCACATGCGCGAGTACAAACAACTATCACGTTACGCTGTGCTGAGGTTGCTTATTTTAGATGCGAAATCAGTGCCTCCCCAGGTAGCATACTTATCCAGACGCCGACTGTCATTGGACTTCAGATAGTCGTCATTTTGTCAGCAAATGAACTATTGGCTCGTATTATTCCTGTTGCCATTTGGCATAAAAAAGTCCAGTCAATTTTCTGCCGACATTAAGTGAAGACAGAGTCAACAGTGTGCTACTTGATTCTGGCGTTGCTGAATTATTAGGTAACTTGAGCCATCTAGATGCATGAATCGTACAACTGTACATGCCTGCAGCTATTTGGATTCCCTGAATTCTAGCTGCATCTCCGCTGTTGTAACAGATCTCGTTTTGCTTAGTCTCGTTGGAAACTATAACATGGGATAGATTACTTGTGCGAATAGAAGCCCCTTCCGACTTCAATAACCCGGAAGCAATGACCAAGGGGTCGGTTTAAATTCAAAAAGAAATTTGCATTCGTGAAAAAGCATAGCCTAGGTATTCGAGTTTTGGTGAACTTCAATCTTAAATTCCTTTTTTCTCTACGAAAAGCCGGATGTCGATAACAGTAACCGTCTTCGAGGGGTAGGCATCGAAAAGATCGCGGTAGGTAGTGGTCCCCTGTCATCAAAAAGAGTGCTTGCTGAAATAAATTATCGCCACCGGAAGCCGATACTCCTAGGGGTCCAGGGTCAACGGGTCCGTCAATCGTTACACGCTCGAATCGAATCCATTTCAATACTAGAAGGCACAGACCCTGCACTCCCTCTTACCGATATCCTCGCAGGGAATGTCGGGCTGTGGTGGATCCTAGCGGACAACCCGTCACACGTTGTGCCAACATTATTGACGACTGTTGAACTAGGAAATCCTTCCGTCACCGCTCGCGCATTGCAGTTCTGAGTGGCTGTGAGTTATGGTACCCCTAACGATCGCATGTTTAGTTTAATACCAAGCATATACCTTCATTTATAAGTCTCGAGAAGGTCGCATCTAATCATTTTTGACCGGTACGCGTACAAGATGAGGCATTTGTGTCGCTAGATGTGGTTCAATTGATTCCCAAATGGCGAGAACCGCGAATGCCACATTTGAAGAGGAAGTATTTGAGTTCGAGAGTTTCAGGTATGACATGAAGAGAATTTTTTCAATATTGTCATGTGTTATGATTGTTGGGATATTTGCGTTGAACGTCACGAGGGTTTTGTTTTAAATCCTGAATTGAATGAATGTTTGTAAAAGTTTCAGCTTTAATTTTTAAAATACTTTTGAACCTCCTCTGAGCGAGACATCAGATATTGTTAACGTGTTTTCAGTGCGATACTACCGTTGAAAAATGCTAAAGTCAGGAAATATTTCAAAAGTTCTGATGGACGCTATTCCAAAATCGATTATCCTGGCTGTCTAAAACCCTCAGGGAAATACGTCTACCCAATACTTGATGTTTCTGCGAAAATTCATCAGATTCGATTTAGTGGTTGCGCTTCTCGTGTGAAAGATATACATCGGGATGCATAATACATGAAGTTGCTCTTTAGTTTGTGACTTTGGTAGGATTTGACAAGCTCAGAGGTTCCTTGTCGCGTATTATTCGCTACTAATGCTTCACCACGACTCCTACATCTAAATTAGAAAAGTTTTCTTGGCTCGAAGTGGTTCTAAAATGATGTCGTCGATACATCAAATCATATATCACGGCGTATCATATATATCCACCCGATGTTGGCCTTCGGACGTAGTTTTTTTTTCGACGCCGCTGGTATTGCTCTACAAATTTCGATCACGTTCTGCTTTAATTTTTTTTTTTCTTCTTTATCACGTGTTGGCCTACGTATGAGATAGGTTTGAAAAATTGTTTCCGAGGTAAACGTGCCCATAGCTGGGTCGGATTTGTTTATTGGACCCGAACAAGATTTGAAAGAGCATCTGAAATTCAGTATGATTTGATTTGTTCATCAACTTATCCGATCCAAATATTTGATTAAAACGGATTCCGACTGTCTCGAAGCTGAGGCGAAACCGTGAGTCAAGGTATATTACAATCGACAGCAATTAGCGATTACCTCATCGGTTGTAGATTCGCGAGAAGACAACTGGACTTCGTTTCATGCTTGTTTACACGAAATCGCAATCTTGAGAAGCAGACCTCGTACAAAAGGTAACTGTACCGACGCCTTTGTTTGCTCGAGAAAGCGAACAAGCGAATTAAATTGGACTGCGGGGTCGGTTTATCTGTCTTTCACCGTGGAAAGGTGAAACTGCGGACCAACTTCGATAATGAACCGAAACGGAAAAAGTGGTCTACGACAAATCGTCGTTGATCAGTATCCACGGCTCGCTGAATCACGAAACCACTACTAATGCATGTAAATTATCGCGTAATCAATACATGTTCCGAAGTTCGTACACGTATAGTTATCTTCCATTGAAACGAAGTATTTCGGAGTTCCCTTCAGTTTTTCTAGAGAGTCTGCGGTTTTTCGCAAATAAAGACAGCAGTTAAACACTGACCGCATCGCCAATCATCGGCAAAGTGCTCGGCGTACCAAAAGTACGTTCTTGCAAATCGCTTTCATCGATTAGCGCGCTTCATCGAATCGTCGAGGCACTTTACGTGTATTCAGGATATTTTTTTCGCATTCGTATTTTTTGGGTGCAGCTGTGTAGGACTAAGTGACGAGAAACATTCTTATTTCGTACGAACATGCGAGTCTCTTCGCTCCAGTTATAGCTTGGCTTATTGGAAATCGTTCGAACCTTTTAATGTGCACAATGTTTCACTTTCTGATAATATTTAATACCTACCTACCGCAAAATACAATTTTTAAAGCTGAATTTTATACCTCGTAAAAGATTTACTGCTCGAGGGTCGACCCGTTACCCGTTGTCTAGACTCTGAACGATTTAATTTGAAGTCACTTCGTAACGCGATACAACGAAGGCTTGAGAAAATATCCCTCGTCGATATGATTGAATCTCTGGTTCAATATCAGCGTCGGAAAATAAAATTCAAGAATTTCACTCAAGGGATTAGAACTTTCTGGATATAACCCTCTTCTCATTTCCTGATCAAGCCTTTTCATTCACTTCGATCTTCATCGAACTTTTGGAAGAATTGATTGCTAGGGATAAGATTGTATCAGCGTTGGTTTTGTTCGACGTTGCATGCGACTCATTGATTAAAGATTACGTGAAAATTTCAAAAATTAAGGGTCGAACATTCCCAGGGATAACCGAGTGAAGTCACAAAATTGCTTCCTTTATTTCTCTGAATTCAAATGAGTTTGAAATAGAGATTTTATCTCGGTGCAGAGAGAACCGGACGTTTGTTATTTGTCGAGGGGTTCTTGGAATCAGATTTGCATCGAAGATACTGTACCAATGTCTGAATCCTTGGCAAAAATATTTACACCGGGCAATCTTGGTGGTAACGAATGCCGGCTACTTTAGCGAATATAAAGAAGCTAAATTCTAAAGATACATACTCACCGTTACTCAACCGCTAACGATATAACATAAAAAAACAAATTTCCACCTCACCAAACCATGGAAATTTTTTTTTTTCTTCTATCGTTACGATCGATTTGCGGTAGCTAGTAGCTAGCTAGCACTTCGGAACTCGAGTACCAAATTAGAGTTAAAAAGCCGCTAAGTTTGTTTGTGAAATTTCTTTTGCCTTGAACTTTGAAAAGGTCCTTCTCCTAAATTTCATTGCTGCATTAAAGAGATTCGTAAACGAGGCACGAAAGATTTAGCGAACGTTATTCCTTATGAATTTCATCCGATCATCGATCCACGTCGATTTTCTCCAAATTCATACACCTGGACGTAGTTATATCCAGATATATTATACGGGCAGGTGGTACCCACGTCAGATCGCGGAGTTTCCGAGGAAGATTTCACCGACACAGTCCTAAGCCGCCAAAGCTCTGGTTCACCGAGAGAGTTGGTATAATATGTTTATCTGCCGCGTTTTTGGTGAAGGGACAATGGACGCGGAGTATGGTGTGGGGCTACGTAGAGCAGTGCGGACCCCTGATAAGTGGATTAACCATTGATAGCCATCATAATCTCCTGGCCTGTTTGGATTGGTCCACTGATTTCCCATCCCGAAAAGTAAGACGGAGGTAGAATTCTGCAGCTATACGGCAAACAGATAATTCGCGGCTTAATCTGCCGTATTAAGCGGAGGAAACGAAATTTGGATTAGGATTAAGGATTATGATATAAAAATTAGGCATATTTTATTTGCTGTGTGTATTTTTTTCCAAATTATTTTCTTCGCGTTAAAATGCCCCTAGCGCGAGCTATACGTCAGGAATTTGCTGCCCCGTAGGAGAAATCTATCACGGATCCCTTCCGGTTAAACTATCCTTCGTATCAATCTCTTGCTTGGCTATTGTCCTTCGGTTAATAGGATTGTTACGGTTAGTTTCTCAGGATGAAATAAGTCGACCCATCCACCTCTCCTGGTTTGTGTAAACCTACCCTTCGAACGTGACCAATAGAACACATGGGGTCTTTTTGTTTTTTTGGTCAAATGGTGAAAATTTCACGATATAGAGGCTCTAGAAACCAGACCAAAGAATTTTGTCTACGAAAATGTGTCTTTTAGGAATCAAAGCGTGAACAGATATTCATGTTCCATATCAATCAGGCGATATGTCAATTCCTCAAACTGATAACTGGGATGAAGTAATCTAAAACTATTTATATACTCATATATTGGCGAAGATCACGTTTGCCAAAGGGTTGAGACATCGCGACCGCAGATATTCGTGATAAAAATCAGCCGACACAATAGAGTCGCGCATTTACCCCTATGATGGCTGATGGCCGATGGGGGATGGCGATGGGCGACAGTCGACGGCCACCCTCGAAAAGACAGCGACTGAACGTGCGAAAGCTCATTTCCTCGAAGTGAAATCGAGCGAAAGCTTGACCCAAAAAGCTGAATGGGGCTCTCGAGCCGGCTGCTGCGCCTTGCTCCTCTCTTGTCTGTCCTGTCTTGTGCCCTGTCTTAGTCTGTCCCGCCTTGTACTATATATCCTGTACGCATAGCTAGCCCTAAGGCACGCGCGAACTTCCCCAAAAGTGTTCGCCGGCCTGCGAATATTGCCCCCTGCAGGACCATTTCCCTTTTCCATTGTACCTACATCCCTCCTGTTCCCCAGCTCGCTTCCGTTTCCACTTTAACCCCCAGCTTTCACCTTTTTCCTTCTTTCTACTCATTTGTGTTGCGGCCTAATGCACGTGGCTAAGATTTCCACCCTCGATAAGCATTTACTATTCACCAAAATTGCAGGTTACATTTCGTCACCTTGCTGTACTTCGTTTTACGATAGATTATATAGGGGTCGAAGTTCTTCTTGAAGCGGTAGGTACGAGGGAGGGAAATTGTATCCTCGAAGTAATTTTCTTCGTTTATCACAACTATATAGTATATGAACCGTTATAGAGGAGGCCAATATTAATTATTATGCTTTGCTCGAGGCGTGACAATCTTTATAACTAGCTTTCGCACAACCACTCAGCCAGATGTAATAGCCTGCGTATAAAAAGAGGAAGAGACGCTATTAAAATTCATCGGGGAGTAAATTACGCGGGGAAGTAAAGCGGCGGTGGTAAAGAAAAAAGAAAAAAAGAAAAGTGGAAAAGAAAAATCCAAAAAAAAAAAAATGAATAAATAAATTTAACGTATAGAATTTTCTCGTAGTTCTCCCATTTCGTTTTTATACGAGCCAGCTAGCTCGCGATATGACTGTAATATCGTGAGTGTAATGCATGCTTCTTTAAAGTAAAACAATATAAAACTTTCTTTGTATAATGGAAAGGCCTCGAGTCTTGACGACTTTTCAAGATTTACTACCGTTATTCTCGGTGAAATTCAACCAGCCACCCCGCCTCAAAGGCGTGAATTTGAAAATGAAATCAGGCTCTAAATTTTGAACGAAAATAAAAATTCACCTAGCTATGCACGGTCTGTACATAAAAATGTAGGGTCTTTTAGCTGAAAGTAAAAAAAACAACTTTATTTCGTATCGATGCTCATCAAATCATATCACCAGTGCTTCCATCATCCATTTAGTCAGTTTGAATCAGGCCAGCGCGGCGCTGCGTAATTCCGCAGTAGCTTGACTCAATCTCATTAAATTGCAACGAAAGACTGTCCCTAATACGAATTTATAATAATTGTATTAACTAATGACACCTTTCATCCGTGAGATGAATAATATAAAAGCTGCAACGAAAATCTGTTTTTATATAGTTTCTTTCGGCTTTTCAAGCGACGTGCTGTCCTCGAACGATGAATATGCAACAGCACATTCAGATTCTATTACTAGTTGTTTCCGTGGCTCTACTCCGCACCGTTCAGGAAGGATTTTCTCTCCCTCGTTCCTCTGCCTCCCTATTTTCCGTGGCGCCTGGCTCGGCTCGGTTTGGCTCGGTCATCCCTCTTGCTGTAGGTTATACCCTGTTTACGAACAACGTTGACTCACGTCTGTCTACCTTCGGCCTATCCAGCTCCGGTGGTTTGCAATTTATTCCGCTCAACTTCATTTGCATCAAACACTAGCCAATAAGAACTAAATTAGATTTTGAAGTAGCAGAGCTGCCCTTTCGTGGAACACTTTTTCCCATGCCTCTTACCACGCTGAGTCACGACTTTGACATCAAAATGTAGAGAGTTCTTTATATATATTTTTTTTTTTTTTGCAACTTTGAAAGAATTTTACGCACAAATGTCAATTTTTGAATCTTTCGAATGCCCCGGCAGACGGGATAAATAAAAGTCGCAAATGCCAGTGCGTCCAGTTTAACATCACAATCACGTTCGCAAGTGAAGCCTATTGTTAGGGTACGTTCACCCTTAGCTAAAAGGGGCCACTAAGGATTCTGCAGTTGGTTGGCTGCTCTCTGTCGATAGGTATTGTCAGAGCATTGACTTATCGACCTGTGCGCCAGGAAGGTAGCATAGTTCTGTTCCGCGATGGATTGCGGCCACGACTGTTGTTCGGGTAACGAGACCCCCTGTCCTGACCAGGTTGTTAACGGGGGGGTAAATGCATGTCATTACCTTGGTACGATGCTAAAGGTAGAATGCCGTCTGATCGCTCCGGTTGCTACGATACGCTGTAATATTATACGAGATATATCGACTCTGTGCACTCAATACCACTTCCACAGTCCATCAGTCCATTCAGACCAAGAAGACGCCTGATGCAGGCCCGTGGATTCGTCTATGAAGTAATTGTTCTGAAAATAGTACCAATTCGCAACAAACAGGCGTTACGTAAGAATAGAGAATGACAATTAACGTCTATACACCCGTCGGCGTGCGCTATAGTCCCAGAGGTCGTCGGTCAGGGTCGGGCTCATCAACTGATCTGGGTTAATTCTCTCTCTGCTGGGAATGCAAGAAATTCTAGCTCAGGACTGTGGTAGTAATTCACGTTACGAAATACGTCGGCCCGCGCGTCTCGGCGTCATTCTTATCCATCTGATTAAGACCAATCAATCTTTTGGACGTTTTTCCGGTAGCTTTGTGCACTCTTTTTAAACTCATTTGGTACTTATTCCGGATTGAATAAGCCCGGCAAACGTTCCGCGACTTATTTATGTCAGCTGTGTGCGAGAGCATTTATTTTTTCTCAGTCGGAGTCAAGACGCTTGTCTACGTAGTTGTATTTGATTATTTTTGTTTATTCGTCCGTAGAGCTAAGGTTCAAGCTGAATTCAAATTAAATTTGCGTCGCGACCGACGCGCTTGAATAAAGAAGCGTCAGATCCGTGAAAATCACAATTTTCTTTAGGAAACTAAAGTGCCACTTGACAAGAGGGATCTTCTCGCCTCTCGTATTTCTCAATGGTGGAATTCCCCCTCAACGAGTAGGTATTATTCGTTTCTTCCACTTATATCTAGAGGGGCTACATCCGCTTCTGCTAACTTTCGGCTCTTGTTATAACATCGTCCGAGCAAGAAAAATCAACTTTGCTTGTGACCGATTTGAATCATAATTTTCCCTGCCCCTCGATCAACGAGTCAGTTTAATCGCAAGTTAGAGTAAAACTTGTTACATACAGCTGGTCTCGTTCAAGTTTCAGTCAAATTAGTTAGGTAACGTAAATTTCTCGCAGTACATACGTAAGAATATGTTAAGATCCGAAAGTGTAACGACACAATTTAAGTTCATCGACCACGCAGCCGAGATAGCATCAACCTCGCGGAATGACGAGTAGCATACGAATCAATGCTAATGTTATTAGATTCGTATGGGTATTAAAAACTGCGTGGATAACTGATAAATCTGAATTCATAAGCTATATTTAGCTCGGTAATCAAACGAAGTATGTCAAAAGATCATATGTTTCGGACAAGAGCAAAAAGCTTTTTGCGAACAATTGCGAGCGACGTGTAAGGGAAGAATAATTGAACTGAACAAAGGAGAACAGGAAAAACACCGTGCCCGAGTAATCCAATGGTATTTATTCATTTCCTCTAGAATATTTAAGCAAAAGCTCGCGCGCGAGTTGAAAACAACGAGAGAACACAAATCCTTTCGACTGTTCACCCTGACCCCTGTCACGAGCCATTTTCGTGCCTCCTCATACCCCTGCTACACGCACAGTAACCGGGAAAAGTTTCCATATTTGATTTTATACTTTCGTGAAAGAAACATCGCACATCCATGGACACGATTTTCTCAAAGATTTCAGCCTCCAACCGGTTCCTTTCGGATCCACGTGTAGCTGAATTTACCTCATCTCAATAATTTCATTTCTCGTCAGTGCGTGATAATTCTGGTTAAATTCGCCCAGCTAATTCCTGATTGTTATAATTATGAGGTAATTACGCGTTGCCGCGAGAGTGTATAGTTTCTTCTCGCGAAAATCAAGTGACAGTAGCTGAAAGCCACTTTAGCCGAAATTCTATCTTTCTACACGTTTGCTCGCACGTCGAGTCTTATGTAAGTTAATTGATTTCAATTTGCAGTTAGAGCTTCTTCCTCCTCTGTTTCACTCTCTGTCTACGTTTCTCGCTCTTTCCATCTTGAGGAGTTAGGCAGTACCTAAGTGCAAGCTAGAAACGGTTATCCTCAAGATAGTAAACTAAGTAATTCAAACTATCCGCTCATTTGCAATTAGTAACTGCTTCAAAACTCGAGCGTTGTAAAACGTGACGTTCTCCCCGATGGATATCATTCGGTGAGGTCTAATGGCTGACTGTACCGATGATACGAACGGCATTAGGCAATGATGCGAATTTCACGATCAATAGATTATCAATAGTCACTATACTATTCTCGCTGAGGAAATGGAAATTAGTTCGAAGTGCATCAAATCTGTCTTCAGAATAATACATATAAACATGTTGCTGCAACACCAGCCGCATTTCACCTGCCGACTATTATTAACGGATTGAATGAATTAGTTTTTAAATATTGTAATTTTCTTACGAAGGCGGGCGTTTCAACTTTTATGGCATAAAAATTGGAACGTTTCGCTCGTTGGTATGCTGATTAAATAATTTCGTAAATTTGTAGATACTGAGGCAAGGCGTTAGCTTTACCCTTTTAGTCATACCGTCGCAATACCGTTTCGCACCCTTGCAGCCAAATCTGGTGATATTAAATATTTGAGATTTAATACGTTATCCAGGATTGCATACGAAAGCAGCCCTCTTGAATCGGTTCTCCCGCCTCCTTCCGCGTTCTTTCACCGAGAAATCTACGCAGTCCGCGTCTGCTTTTGATTCAGAAAAAAATTGGAAGGATTAGATGTGAAAACGTGGGGCTAGGTATATCGGAATATTTGATCTTTAAATCCAGCCAGATACGTCGGAGCGTCGAGTGGCGATTTCCCCTCGCAGTGACAACTACTGAACGACAGTTCAAAGTTGACATAGAAAATAAAAAAGCGGAAAAAAATTCACCCCCGATTACTCATCCCGCAGCGAATTAATTTGGTTGGGAAAAAATTTCTACCCCGCCAATATACATAAAAATTTCCGATAATTTTGATGCAAAGTTATCAACACAGTATAAAATATAACGTGAATTTTTATCGTTAACTATTCAACGTAATTATTGTTGAAATTGTTTTCCTTTAAATTTGAGAGCAGAAAAAGGATTCTCCCTCCTGATTCGCTTGAGGGTCACAAATCTTGAGCAGCCTTTGGCTTTGCACCGGGTGATCTTTATGCGAGAGACAGTTGCTCAGGAGGAAGGTGATAACGAAAAAGGATAAGTTTTTACAGTCACCCTCTATTCGTTCAGTAGGAATATAGAATAACCCCTCGATATTATTTTCCACTTGATCCCCCGGCAAACTCCACCAGACTCCACCACCGTCTTCTTGAGGCGGTAAAATTGACGCGTCACTCGACCGGAAGATCTTGATCAATATTTCCGCAAAATGCCCTAGAATATACCGTCCTAAGACCGTTACTCTAATCGTCCTAACTTAATCCGTTGAACCGTAATTAAGGTTCTTGCGTTCTCCACCCGCGTTAAATATATAAGCGAGCAGGGCGCGGTCTAGCCCGTTGTTTACGAATTACAATCCGGGTTCAAAGTTAGTTTCCTGTTACCACTACTACTACCAGTATGAGATACACGGGACTTGTTGTCTAAACCTTGTTAACCTCTTGACACGGAACCACGTTTTCACAAATCTTGGCTTTCGACGCCTGACGATTCGATTGCATTTCGGGCAAAACGGAGGGAAATGTGATCCAAGGGTGGTACCGAACTTTCAGAAAAATACGATCGAACCTTGCAGAATACCCGGCGCAGGTTCGTCTTCAAAGTTTATGAACGTCAGGGTGTCGTTGTTGTATGGTAGGAAAGTAATAAAGATAACTCATTGTCTCGCTCGATGGTATGAGCGGGGCTGGCTCGTTGGTTGTTAGTTTTTTGCAAGTAAAATTTTCTTTGTTTTGTTAGGAAAAGGTTAACGACGTCGCGACGCCCACGCCCTATCCTCGATACGCGACACTGCAATTTGTAAGCTACCGGGGCTGGCCGTCTTCGGCAAAATGTCAGCCAAGTAGTCTTCCGGTTCAGGGCGAGGGAGGAAATCGATGGAAAAGATCGATCGCGCAAGGCACGAGGCACCAAACTTGACCCAGCTCTTTGTTAAAGCTTTCTTTCAAAGCTATCTATAGATCGATAAGCACCAATCAAGAATATAATATAGCACAGAGTATAGCATCGCGTCGTGCGTGGGGATAAAATTACTTTTTCATCAAATTGATTAAACCTGCAGTAGGTACCGGTATATACCACTTTCGACCAGTTGATTAAAAGTCACTGCTGCTCAACTGACTTCGAATTTTTAATAACGCTAAGTCACTCAGAGGTGGAAAGAAAATTTCATTGGAAGTTGGAATTATTGAAATATACAATCGTGCTGTAAACCCGCATCGTAAATTCATTCCTGTACATCGTGTGAGCATCTCTTCTGACATAAACAGAGACACTGGTTACAAAAGGTGGATTAATGCCAACGGTGGACAGTAATTTAATGGAATAATGTGCACTTCTCGTGATTCCGATGAAGGTGTGAAAAACCTGGAACAGAATTTTTCCGGTCGAGTCGCTGTTTAGCCATTAATAGAAACCTTAGAAGGGGTTCGAAGAACTGCATCGACTCTTCAACGATCTGAAATTGAATTTTTCTAGAGTAAAAAATTGAATCACTCGCCGTTCCCTCGTCGCTGTTTAAGTTTGAGCCCGTACCGAGTGGAATTTATTGCAGAAATGTAGCCTTTGCAACGGATAGGTTTATCCTCGGATTCTCATTTTTTTTCTACACCGAAAGAAATGTGAATGTTTTCCCGGAATTTTTACGAGAACTGGGGGATGAAATGTTGGCATTTTTTAGAGGCAGTAGGTAGGTAACGTGCCCAAGGAATTCTCTGGCATTAGTTCGAAAAATCCAAATTCTAGCGACGTAGGTACAGCTCCCAGGTCGCTTCAGTCCATGCGAAAGTTTCTATTTCTGTTAATTTTGCCCAGACGTCCAGCGAATCGGTTCCTGTTAATTAATCCCCCATTAATAACCATGAGATGAATATGCATTTAATCACTGAAGTTTCTGAGAACTCCATCGCAGGCCAAGAGCTAACACAGCTTGTGAATGGCGGTTGACTATTGCATTTGCACCTGCACAAATGCATTGGTTCTCTCGGGATGGATTTCATACGAACGCAGCGAAGGCTTCCTCGCGAAATCGTGCACCGTCCCAGGAGGTCCATCTCCATCCGGAGTAGCCTACCTGCATAACTAGTCACTTCCTCCTTTTACCGTGAACATATGTTTGCTTCTTTTCACCGCGGAACAAGGGACCGTGAAATCCGGAAGTGAAATTTTTCTGGCCATTGTTTTGTTTGTTCTTTTGGCAGCACCGAGTCTGTCTGAAACTGTGAATTGTCTTCATAAGGATAAAATGGGAAATGACAATGGTCGTAAAATCTGGAGGATCGTTAACGCCGCGTTTCGGATATTTCTCTTCGTAAGTTTTGAGCAACCAGAAAAGATAAAGGTTGCCTTGGACACGATGAAGCGCATTATCTCGGGCAGTAAAATATCGCGAGTTATAACCGGATCCTGAAATGGCATTTCATAAAGAAAACGTGGCTTCAAACGTTCTTTGCATTAGCATACTCGATTAACCCAATCATAAATTAAGGGAGCGTATATTATTCATGAAAGAGTCTCGGAGTACTTATCAAAGGCACTAAATCGTTTGCGGGAATGCCTAAAATATTTCTTCAAAACTAATCCAGAATTTCATCGATTTTTCATCCGACTTGTTTTTCCGTTCGGTATATCAATTCTACCATCACAGCTCTAGTTTTTCCGAAAATTTGCCGAAAGGTTTATTTAGCGTTCAGTTGATTGTGAAACGACAGAGAATAGAAGAAAATGATTTCGTGAGGGAATCACGAAAGGCATCAGAAAGTATTTTTTCTGTGATCTGAGTGGGCTCTCCCGGTCTTTCGAGGTGGAAGTGGATAGGTTAACGAAATTTTCTCCTTTTTATTCACCAGCTATTCTCGCGGAGTCGTCTGCGACCCCCGTCTGCGTCGATGGGAAAATTAAATGTGCGAAAAGTCGTTTGCCAAACTGTCTACGAGCCCCATTTTATTTTATTACCACCACACTAAAAGGTTTCTTTTGTTTGTTTCAGGTAAATATCTTGCGAGTTACTGCCCGCCACGGTGCTTCGTTTGGACTAAATTAGACGTCGAAATACGCGAATCTAGAAATTCTATTCACCCAGAGTAATTGCTTTCGTTTTAACAACGGAAGGTCAGTCTTGCCAGCGATGTAATGCGAGGTACGTAGGTACATATATTTCCACCAATTTTCAACCAAGAATTAGATCATTTCTTCACTTAGGTAAACATATATTATCCAAAGTCGTGGCCAAGCGTCTCTCTCTACATATTCAGCCCCAATCGAATTTCCAATACCTCATAACTGAAGGTATCAATCGAGTGCTCATCCCGTACCAGGGAATGTCCAATTAGCACCTTTAGACCCAGTGAATTGATACCTAGAGAGATTTTGCGTCCTCCTGAAACGGTTTCTCACCGAAGGTGATGAATAGTCAACTCGTGTGGCAGCGAAGGGGTTGATCAGTTAGTTTGCAATGGATGTTCGATAAATACTGAGTCGAGTAGTGGAACATTGATAGTTGACTTCCTTTTCTCACGGTAGCTATTAGGATTTTCCGTAATTTTGAAAGACTTGGACTAGGTAGGTAGGCGAACGGGTATATTACTCGAAAAAATGTCGAGTTTTTACGAAACTGACTAAATAAGAAGTTAAAGTCGGAAGAGAAGAATACATCTGCGTTTAATTAATCCTTTCATCTTTTGCCAACTATTGTTTTTTCACGAGAGGCCCTGTTCCTGCTAGCTAAGCATCTCGTTCGTAAATGAGAAAGAGCCTGAGAATATTACATCCTAGGGTGGGACGGTGTAGAACCTGAATGAGGTAACGTTGGCGAGAGACTACTTTCCTCCCTCGGCGTCGTAATTGGAAACGTGGTTCTTCAGGAAATCATCAGCCGTGACGTAACAAGAATAAATAAATAATTAAACGTGGTGGTGCCAGTGATTAATGAGAAGCGTGCTTTGAACCAGCGTCGAGGGGCTAGACGTCATTTAGCCTCTCCCTGTCTGTTTTCGGGCTGCGATTGTATAAGAAACTTGAAGTAAAGTACCAGTCGTGTCTCTTTCCGCTTCTCCGTTGAAAAAAAAAAAATATATTAACTTTGCCTTTCTTTTCGCTGTACCGAAAATCCTCAAGCTTATGATAATTACAAAAAAGAAAAAGTAAATCAATTATATCCACAGATGATAAATCACATTTGATTACAGTACCGTCGTGGTGCTTCGATTTGATCGAATGCCATTTTTTCTTTTTCTGGTAGCAGATAACTCTAATCGTCGTTTAGAAAATGGGCGAATTTAAACAGGCGACTCCATTGTCAGGCCTGAGAAACGAGAGCTGGATCGAATAAGGGTGAACCAGAGATCGTATTTGTAGAACAGGAGCCACGGAAACCCGCATATCTCGAGAATTTTTCTGTATAAAATTTGTTTGTACATATTTTTGACTTCTGAACTGATATATCGCCTCGTTTATACATTCTCCGTGAAATAGATGCTCCGATTTTTGTTACGGCGTCGGAGTGCGGTCTAAATAAAATTTTCAGCAGGATCATCCATCGCTGTTAGCCGCGAAGTTATTTTTAAGTGCGTTTCAATTCATCACGGGCCACCCCACGTCATCAATTTGGTAGTAAAGCACAAAACGTGCGATTTACAAGATTTGAAATACGAGTATAAAGTGTACAGCTGAGTGGTCTTCATAAAACATTCACGGTACCTATCTCCACTGTGAAAGAGACACCAGCCGCCTGAATACAATATCGTTACAATTGTATGACAATAGGAAGTCGATATATGCGTAGGTACAGCGGATAATACGCTTTTCCCGTTGACTGGATCGGATAATACAAAACGGGGCGCGTGGCGATCAACGAATAATACTTTCACAGATTATTCATGTTATATTCAAGTTTATTACTTTTCAATAAATTTCAAATAATGACGAGAGCAATATCTTGCTTATTTTGATCGAGAATTTCGATCGCCATATCTCGCGATTCGAGTATATTTATTGATTTTCGAGTCAATAAAACCTGGCGTCTCGTTTCTCCTTTCAATTCGTCGAAGAATTTATCTCATTCAGTTAGGATACACGTGGATTCTTCTTCCAGCATTGAGCCACGAATCTGTTATCGTACGAATCATTGATGTTGACGTTTCGCTTGTCGGTAGTGACGTAATCAGGCGTGAATTGTTTAACAAATATATCGCCGAGTTACGCAACTTGGATCACAGTGTAACGGTATGTTAGACACAAATAAGATATGCGACCTATGCGATGCCTCGTTTCGCTCGAAAGACTTTAATAGATGGAACCAATTGCGACTTTCCAAACTAAAGATACCTAATTAGTGGCGAATGGTATTTAGCACGGTGTGCAACGCCTGTTTGAAGAGATAAGTACGTAAAAAAGACGAATCTGCTATTGAACAGAATTAGCGAGGCGAAGGTATTGTACCTATTATATGACTATCAAGTGTTGAAACGCTTCAACAACTGCAAAACGGCGTAGTTTCGTAGTGAAATAATTTCCATTTAACCAAGTCACGCAGGAAGCGTACTATTAATGTTAAAGCTGGTTCAATAATTTCACGGTGAAATTGGTATAAAATTTTTGATTTAAATTAAACGTTCGACAGCTGCAGTGCAGTTGCCAATCTATAGGATCACAAAGTGACCAATAAAACCCACCGAATTGCGATCAATGAAAAACGAACAGAAAGGCTTTTCAGCTCGCGATTTAAAACGAACAAAAGTCACCACCACGGGGTGCAGTGCCGGGACTTTTCTGAAAAACAAAAAATCCTGCACTGCACCAGGTCGGGGCAACATGAGACACTATCATCCTACCGGATCACGACTACACTCACAATCGACACCCCTAAAAATATCGTTAATGTCAATTTCAATCTGAATTCTGAATTGTTCTTCGCTGTTTACTCGATTAGCCCCAGTCACGAATGCGGTTGTCGATACTTTTCCGATTGTAGAATCGAAGGAAATTGAGATCGACGTTGACAGTTGGTCTTAACGGCGTTGAAATCATGAATTGAAAAATGCGCAGTACATATGAAATCATGAACTTTGAAATTGTGCATTATAAATTGCACCTTCACTGGGCGGTGGTGCTTTCGTTAGAATTTTCTCCTAATCTTTAGTGTCGAGGTTTTTGTATCAAATTTCGAAAGCTTTGATTAAAATTTGACGTAATATGCGGCAACTTGAATTTATAACCGCGAGAAAATTGGACGTGAATTATTCTCCCTTGAATTCACGGGGATGTTATCGAGTTGTGATCATCTTGGCGAAACGCTCTGATTATACTCAATTGGTAGAATCATTTCCACATAATTGCGAGCAATGAGAAACGAAGTTGATGAATTTGACCATTTTTCATCATTTAAATTTTAAATCTATTCCACTCCACCGCGTTAAATGTTGCGTGAAACGCGAATTATCGTATCTTGTCCGATATTTCCACGCTGTTGATCAACTGAGGGAATTTCGGATCTTTACCGGATGCAGAATGAACTTGAGATAGAAACGTTCCAAAGAGATAAGAGAAACTTGAGAAGGGACGGTTAGCAGTAGATACGGGCTGTCGTCTTGGCCGTCTACGTCCAGTCCAGCATATTTCCTCGGCCTGACTCTTCACCTTAACCCAAAGCTTATATTTTTAGACCAAATAATTTTCTGTTACTTTCTGGTATTCTCCTCGATCATCAAAGTACTTCCCAAGATGTTGACTTGTGATATAAAAGAAAAATAAATATTCACCAAAGTGGAAAGTGCTTCCGGCTTGTATATCGGAGATAAAACGTATTAAAAATAGGGCGAAAAAAACTCATTTGGTTATCCATCCTGTCTAACCTGACCTGCAGTGAAATATTCAGCTACTTTATCACTCACCTATTAAAATACATTTTGCTAGGCAGCGTGTTTGAAAAATGAAACGCCGTAGCCTGTCATGTACCGGCGGACAAATCTCTCGCCATACATCTCTTCGGTGTTGCCTTAAGGGAGAAAAGGCACTGTATATATGTATATATATGTATATATGTATATATGTATATATGTGTACTCTGACGTAACTGTATAATGTTCTGTTCGGAGTTTCCAGTAGGCGAGGCTGGCATACACGCAAGTAAACTTGGTATCGCTATAGTAATTTGTTAGAGGATGCAACATACGCGTTTGATATCTCTTCATTTCGTTTTATAAACGTGAAGTCGTATTTTTCGCCTGGCACAAATTCGTTCTTCGTCTTCCTATCGGTTCAATCTTTTCTTTTATCGCGTTTGGAAAGAAAAAAACTTTTTCCGTTGGTGATAAGCTCGCGTAATCCTTCCGCTTTTCTGTCCACCCTGTTATCCCCGGAAGGTTATATAGGCACGATTTATTACCCTACTTCCAAAACCGCCCTCCACTCTCACCCCTGCGGTACAATGTTTACAATGTTTCCGATCTCGTCCTGTCATCCAACGTTTATCGCTTACAATTAGTGCTTACCTATGAATTGTCTCGATTTCATGCCCCACTAATCCTAAGCTACCACCACCCACGTCGCGCAATTATCCGCAAGCCCCCGCGCGAAAATATATTTTCTAAAATTGCCTCGTTCGTTTCAACCAACCGTTTACACGTTCGATTGACTACGAACTTTTGCCGTTTACCCTCTTTCCCAGCTCTTGAGACTCGGTGCTTATTGCGTGCCTGTTGTGTGAATACAAATCTTCACACTTATCCGCGTCTTATACCTAGGGCATTTACACGACTCATTGGAAGTTTCAGATTTTATTGTAATCAGGGCGCATTGGTAGGTTTGAATTGTTTCGAGATCAAAATTTTTACGGATCTTAGCCTGTGTAATTATTCACCGCTGGATCTTTCGCGGCATTACATATTTTATAAGATATTTTTCTGATTTCGTTTCCGGGAAAAAATCGCCGTTCTTCATTTATTCAGACCTTTTTTTTATGGTCAAAGAATATTTGATCAGATACGTACTCGCCTCGAAAGGAGACCGTCCACCACGGAACGCCAACCAAATACGATTTCTTTAATTGAGTCTTATCTTGTTTACGCAGGTACCCGTTACGGCGTTTGCGATAAAATCTTTTCCCGAATATCGTTCGTTTCGTTACTTCGGAAGATACGACACCAAAAATAATCACAACTCCTGCGTTCAATGGTACAAAAGTAATTTTATCTCCTATACCCAACGATTCGAGTTCTCATTCAGGTAGGATTACAGCTGCTACAATCGGAGTCAGGTATTTAAAATCACTTTCGGTAATGTCATTTTATAAGAGCCATTAAATTTCCATCTGTTACCCAAATCATTCGATATGCACCTCGATAAACGTGTATAATTTTGGCTCGCGGTAAGTAGCAGATATTCCAAATATTGACGAAAGTTGACGACCCGTTTGAATTCCTCATATCGGAATAAATTGAAACAAGATAAGCTCCCGAATCGGTTTTCACGGTATTCTTGTATCGCATCTAAATGGTTCGCAAACAGGATAGAAAATGAAAGAAATCTCGTTGAACAATAAAATCGAGTATCCGAAGTAAGAAGGAAAGAAGTCTCGCTCTACAAATCGATTGCGAGAAGTTAAGAAACGACGTCAGAAGTGCAGTATAAGATCTCTCAACGTCGAAATATCGCCGAGTAGAAACTAGGAAATTGAATAAGTTCGATTATTAAATAATTGTTGCGTCGACTCCTGCACCTGGAATTCAAGAAATGATAGAAAAGATGTCTAGCTGAAGTAAAACGGCGGTGGGTGGGGATATCGGTGCGGAGTGTAATACAAGCTATAGAGTACCAACTGTAATAAAGGATACCGTAATATCGGTCGAACGTTTGGGCTCGGTGTCTCAGATATCCTACCGTACAACCTGGCATGGCAGTCCTGGTCTAGAACTATCGGCGTTATATTGTTCTTTGTAAATAGGCTAGCAGCCTTGTACACGATGAGAGAACTTCCCTCCGGTAGCCTCTGCTCCAGCTATGTTCCTGTGTTCAAGACAGTTTTTATTGGTTACTCGAGGAGTGATGAAGTGAGGTCGTAGCTTTAACGGCTGCGTAAAGCACCTCGCGTGGGTATCCTCAATTTTTTTTCACTACCGGCTCTTAGTTTCCAGCCAATACCGGTCAAATGTATCCGTCATTTCCCATGCCTTTGTAAAGTATCGTGGAAATTTGTTACACAGGGGAAAACACCTTCTGTTGATCGGCAACAAAATATACGAGCGATTTCATATGCTGCATCGAGAAGCCGTCGAAAAAATTTATGCGAAAATAACGAAAATCAATAACGAGTTGAAGAAAAAATTGATTAAATCTTTTTTTTAACGATTCATTAATTTCGATTCCCCCAAAAAAATGGAGCTTCGTAAAGTGGTGGTACACAGCTCCATCATAACGTGAAGAGATATGGTACTGTCTGTCTAGCATTCTGTGACAAACGATTCAGCGATAAAACAATAACAGCTAGAGGCGGGTGGGCACCGGGTAGGATATGAATTGAGGGATGATCCAAGGGCTATAGTTTTGGCAAGGGATGGTTGTGCCATTCGGCCTGATGCATCTGCATTTCCTCTGTTCCTCTTTCCGACGTGACCGGCTTCACTCAAGAGTCGACAAATAAATCCGAGCAGCTAGTCTAGCCACTAGTCGATCGAAGAGACTCTAGAAACTCGATTTTTCGAAGACTCTGACACTTCAGAGTAAATACAACCGGAACACACAACCGGAAGACCGGACTTCTTCGTATGGTAGCTGCTTTGGGTACGAGGACCTCGTCGATTCCATCTTCTACACGTACGTCGATTCACCAGAACCTCGCGTCTCGTTGTCCGCAGCCCTGGATGTAGGTAATATGTACAGTAAAGCCAGACTTTGAAAGGCAAAAGTAATCTATTAGCAGGCAAGTTGTCGGTCAAGTTAATTTCTCTCATTTACGGAGTACCTGGTTGATGATATTTATTTTTAGAGTGTTAATTAGCTCGAATTAATGTACCGTACAAATGAACGTACATACCTGTTACTTCATGTGAATGTATGGACGTGCGAAAGCCTTGCGGACAAGCTAGAATCAGCCGGTAATTTGTCTTGTAAGAAATGCAAGTGTGCAATGACGGATGAGATCGTTGCATGTTGGACGGTCCGTTTAAGGCGATATAATTGCGCAGATTAATAATAATCTACGATAAAGGGTACCACTTGGTAAGCTCGAGTTTCACACACTGTTCAAGCAATAGTGTATTTCTTTTGTGTAAAAATTGGACGGAAAAGATGAAATATGCTATCTAATTAATAAAAGCTAATCAGCTCCTGAATATCAAATTTTTCAATTCATAGCCCTATAGTCGTTTATCGATTTTCTCCACAAAGATCGCCCCGCACTTTTGATCAACTCGAGTTTCGAATAATTTTAGAGACAAGTATATCGCATACCAGCAGATTGTGAGCTTTGCATGAAGGCCGCAGTAAACAACGAAGCTTGATATGGATCTGCATGCGGGTAGGCAAAGGCAGAATCAATACGATAATGTTTATACAATATTTGCTCAGTTATAGCGCGATCGGTGATACGTCAAAATCCTCTCACTACCATAACCGCGATTTGTTCAACTTTGTGGTGTTTCAGTATCAGAGGAGCTATGTGTACGTAGAGTATTTATATCTATGCGAGTGGAGTGATTGAATGAATCCCCTAACTACTTTTGCGGAAGTAATATTCTTGCTGCAGTTTGGTTTTGGTTTCAAAACGATGACTTTTACGTCTTGCCGTTATTTTTTGTTTTCTCATGTTACGGAAGTTTTGCGAGCGTCATGTGAATTTCAGGTTGTACCATTTATTTGAAACGTGGTCATAGATATTTACATACATAGAGTAACATCGGAGGGTGCGCTGCTCGGTCGTGTTGACCGGTTTTATTGTTCTTTTTCATACTGAACCGCGTATATGCGATGTATGTAATACCGTCGACCACGCCCAAACAATTTCCGATAATCAAGACCAGATAGTATTTTTCCTATTCGTTTTTTGGATAACGTGATTATACGTGTTCCATTGAGTACCAACACGATATATTCCCTCGATATTTATATCCAGCTATAAAAACGAATCAACAAAATCCACACCCGTACCAACAATTCATCGGATATTTCATTATAGGAAAAAACCATCAAATATTTATTAAAAATCCATCAAACTGAATGTGCGATATTACCCATCAGACACCGTAATCACGTTTAAGAACACAGTTCCGTCATTTTTCGACTGGTATAATTTTTATCGTCAATATTACGACAGCGAAAGTGTAGCTCAAAGAATAACAATCAGAGTTTGTACTTCGTGCAGTCATCAATACATTAATTAGTTTCGTTACTACTGTCACCTCTCTTCGATTATTAATTTAGTAGACGTCCAGCTTTCCGAATCCCTCTTTAGACGAAATCCCGGGTTAACTGTCGACTGGAAATAGCGTGAGGTGTAAATTACTGAGGATGTATTCAGACTAATGTATAAGACAGCTCGTGATGGGCGAAAAGGTTAGGGTTCATATTCTCATCCCGTCAAGATTTTTGGGTTAATCTCATGAAAAAGAAAATAGAAAATTGTGTGCTGTCGTATCCTCAGCGTGGAATGTCGCCGTTAAATAGTTCGAATATTTGATTTAATGAAATATTTCACACGGACTCTCCTCGGGTGTTGTAGTATGATTTTTTTGTCAGTTAATAAAACCTCCTGCTGGAATCTTATTCGCCGTTTCTAGTCCTCAGCTTCGACGGTCGACTTCCACCTTGAATCCGTTCTTTGTTCTATCTCGCTTTTTCCGAATTAAATTGCATCGTCTGAGAGGTGCTTCCTCTGCACTCACTGCTATATTGAGAGAAGCTTTATATTTATATTTCCTCCCGTCTGCAGGATTCGGAGTACTTCTAAAACTAATTAAAAATAATAAAGGAGTCCTTCGACAGCGTTCCCGGTTAATCCCGCGTCACCTGCGTCTTCCGAATTAAGCCATAGAGATTATTTCTCTTCTTCCCCACAGAACAGTTCGCAACGTGATGTCACACGATTTCATCTCATCCCACGTATCTTTAGCAACCTTGAAGCTTTACGACGCGCGAAACATACAGAAGCTCACAAGCAACGGTCCACGTGGGCGCCACCGGATCGCGAAACGTGACTTCTGAATCAAGGCAAAGCTCGGAGCCTGGTGGAGAGGAGTTAGATAAAGCCGACGACCGAAGCTCAAAGGACAAAAAGCATTTCTTTTACCTGATATTGTTCAAATCATTCCATATTATCTTTTCACGTTGCCTGTGATACCGGCAAGGATTCCATGCGCTACTTGTCTCAGAGCGTTCTTTCTGCGACCCAGCCCCTTTGTCAAGGAAAATCTCGTAAAGCCAATACCATGACCTAAACAGAGGAGCAAATATGAGCCAGAAAATATCAGAGAGGAATACAGAAGCGATGACGTGACGTTATACGTAAATGCACGGGTCCTTATACCTATATCTCTGTAGTTATCTGCGTTTCGAAGGATGCTTTTACTCGTGACGTTGATACCTATTCTCTATCAGAGGCGAGAACGCCTCCACAGTTCTTTGACTGAAAGGAGGTAAGTCTTTGGCCCGTCGATAGGACCTTATGGGCTAAGGTGAGACGTCGATGTTTCGATTTCTGAATGCCTACTTATCGTTAATTTAGGTCTTGCAGCGCTCCGCCGATGCCCTGGGGGTCGTATAGTAATTACGTCGAATGTAATAAGACGTCCCTAATTAGATTTTGTTGTCGTCTAATTCGAGCCATTCGAACCTCCGTCGAGACTCGCGTAGTTACTTATCACGTATACCTCTACCCTCTTGCGTACGAACAGTACGCCCTACTCTTACCCCTTTCTTCTCATCAATCTCCGACGAATGATTAGGGTTTAATCAGTCGTACGTAATTCATTGCTGAAGAATTATATGATCGCGCTATCGGCATGCGAAGAAAAGAGACGTACAACTTTTGCTTCTATGGTTATATGGTATATCTACGTGTACGACCTTTGGGATCATAATTTTCAGAAAGAAAAAGATCCTCGCGTCTTGACGTGGAATTTCGTCGCCCCTGAGAGAAAATAAAAATAAAAAGAGGCAAGACGCCATGTACGTGAGCTTGAAAGCATTTCGAGCTCCTGATGAATTTACTTACCTACCTCTCAATATCAAACAAAATCCAAAACAGTTTTTGGTCCCTTGCAGGATCCCCAGCCTTGCCACGATAACAAATCCCTTTCACAAGCATCACCTATTTTCCTTATCATTTTCCTTCCTGAATTGAAATCTATCTCAATTCTCAATTTTATCTCATATCGAAAGCATATGCGTATATCAGGTCGCGGCATATTCACGGCTTCGAATCTGGTGATCGAGGGTGGCTCACGTCTATCGGAACTTGTAAAGCTTTCTGCGGGTACTTCACTCGGTGTATTTCAGTCTGAATATGTATACGGTAACTTACACACGGGTATCCGGTTGGTCCAGAGTGTATCTTGTATTCTTGTCTCGCTGACACTGTATATGCTTATATACATACATACACCATGTCTGTCAATGCTCGGATGTACTTGTGAGCTCCGGATCTTAGTCGGATATTTACAGTTCCTGAGTTCTGGTATGCTCTTCGTGGATTGTCTACAACGTTGTGGTACGGAAGTACACACATACTCCAGAATTGGTGGACCGACAGCCTCTCGATTCTAAGTATGACGGGTTGGACAGCTGTATCAGAGGATATTCTGACCAGCTAACGGCGGTATAGGGAAAATATCTGCTACGCGATTCATAGATTGCATAAGCCGTGATCTGAGAGGATACAGGCACTGGGCCGGAAAATCCCTGTCTCTTTGTTCAACGTAGAAGAAACGTACAACGGCGTGGTATCGGATTCCAATTTCTTGAGATGGCCTGCTGCTACGACGACCTCTTTTCAGATAACTTACGCCCCTTTCAAACTGCAGGTTGTTGCATTGCATTGTGGCGAACAAAATACAGACGAGAGAAAGAGAGTGAGATGCCGGGAGAGCTAGCCGTGTGCATTATACGAGATCGGAGAAGGGCGATGGTGTAGAAACGGAGCATCTTCATCCGATGATATTCTTGCTTTCAGAGTAAATCGCTTTTCCTCCCTGGGGATCGCCGATTCACGGTGGTGAACGCACGTTTAAGATGAAGAGAGGAAAAGAGGGCGCGTAGCGACGCGGACCAACCGATACAATGAAAGACGAAAATCGCTTTCGATCACCTCACCTCGTTTTCCTATTTTTCTTTTTACTTCTTCTTCGTATACTCCTTTTTCTTTATTTTTCTGCACCACGCGATCCACCTTATTATGTGCAAAGTGGTGAGAAAGAGACCCCGATTTTTCATCTCCGCAGTCTTCAATATCGTTTCGTACGGAGCTAAACCCGAACACTTCCTCAGGTAGAGGTTTCCTGCTTGACTTACAGAAATACAATGAACCAGTCGATTTTCCAATGATAATTATTAATCGCAATGCTTCAACGCATATTTCATCTATTCCACTTGCGCCTCTGATCTGGGAATAGCTTCGGGATTCGCCGTCCTCCGTCTTGTTCTCCGTGGGACCTCCGGCTCGCGTACTTTGCGCAATGCATTAATTACTTCTATAAAAATAGGTCTCTGAATTTTGTAACCTATATAAAGTAGTAGGGTAACTCCCACAGGGCTAAATTAGCATAAAAACATTACAGGGTACCGGACACGCATTATGTCCTACCTCTAGGGACTCTTTTTAAATGAAAGCCATTAATTATACAGGCTACAACAATTAACGGAGTGCTTCCTGCTTATGTTACATTAATTCTACTCATTTCAAGCACGACAATCTGCCTCTAAGCTGTGCGGTATGTTAATTTTATTCTATGCATTTTTGTTACAGGTAAATATCTACGACTGACTACTTGATGGAATCCAGTTCGCAGATTGATTAGCCGAAACGCGGTATGCATTGCAATTATGTAATTTTCTATACATAGAAAATGATAAATATCTACGAGCATCAGGGTGACAACTTTTCGACCTCAAATTCCCGATTTTCGGTCTTACCCCAAAATCCCGTAGTTTTTAGTATTTCAGTAAGCCTTCCAAAATTTGTTCATCCAACTCTCACCCCCAATATTTCTTTATCGTCAATATTCATGAAAGTGTTAGAAATTTGGGGCAAAAATATTAATATCCAGGGGTCGCTCAAGAATTTTTAGCATTTAAACAATAATTCTTTCGAAGCTTTCGAGCGACCTTTAAATATTAATATTAAGGGTCGATCTTTTTTGTGCTTGCATAGGTGTGCCTGATGAACAAATGGAGAGGATGAGAGCTGTGATGATAATAAATATAAAAATGAAATTCATTCGAATACATGAAAGTATCGATTTTTGATAAATCGAATTATCTTCGAAAATCTTGAGCCATCTTTCAAAATTGTTCGATGGCGCCCAGATCTTTCGAGGCTTTTTCAGATACTAAAAACTACGAAATTTCCGTGTGAGACCGAAAATTGGGAATTTTAGGTCGAAGAGTTGCCACCCTAACAAACATGGTAGGATGATATTTGGTTATAATCACCTTTGGATATACATCAAATTTGATATGATCACCGCTAACGTTTCATTCACCACATAGTCCAAATTTGTTGATGATAATTTGCAATGCGGGATGAATATGTCAAGAGCTTACCTTCCGAATATTGAGTGGGTCGAATTCCTGTGGAATCAAATTTACACGCCCAAAGGAAAGCTAACAATACGATCTAAAATTAGGTTCGTTAACACGAAATACCGCAGTCTCATTACAGCGAATCTAGCTCTGGCCGCGAGATATTTGAAGTTGCGTAAGTATCGACGTGACGATCTTAACCGGTGTTTGAAAAGAGTAAAATAATGAAATCCCCTATACCTGGGTGGCATAATATAGAATAGCGCAGTCTGTGATATACCGGATAAAGCTGTATTCTAATGAACGTTTCGTCAGGCCGAATTAGAATAAGAATAGCATCGGTACGGCGCATTCTAACTTCCTCCTAAATATTAATCGACTAAGAGAGTGCCACGTGCGTGAGTTGTGTGTAAACCACTTATCGCGATCGGTTCAACTATTGCCCGTAGTTCAAAGTACCTCGTTTTCTCGCGTGTGTGTACACAGTTATTGCAACTCGCGTGCGTACCCCCGTTACACCCACACATAATCGCGTTCGCGTGTATATCTCTGCGTCTGTATAGGTATACCTATATATTAAGGTTCATAAAAACCACCTATGATACATCACACGTATAACGAATGAACCACGCCCATCACCATCGTTGTAATACGCTCTCTACCTGGCGAGAAACATATGTCGAAGAAAAAAAAAGAAAGAAATAAACGAAAAGAAAGACGATGAAAAAAAATTCTTCGCAGGGTACGTGAGGTTCTGTCAAAATTACCGTCGGGCCTTTACACGCACAATATGTTGTCTTGTAATTATGTGCCGCAGTTATTTTTATTATCATCCATCAACGCACCTAACGTCGTTGGTTATGCCCGGTATTAATATTTGGGAAGGGTATTTGAAATTTTTTTTTTTATACATATGTATGTAATTTTTAAGCCTGGAATGTGACTTCATTACGACTTTATATTGATCTAACGTTTCAAAGGACGAGAGATCTAATCTCCGAGCGTAATATGTATACATATACAACATTTGCAGACACAGTTTGCAGGAGCGTCGGGGGAAATTAGTCGCTACACAATGGTAGGTAGGATATATACACCCGACGTTTCCACGTTGGGAGAGTCTCATAAGCGACTAATTTAAATGAGTAAATTAACTAATTACTTCTTGTCAGAGTACATCCGAGTCAAAGTCTTAGCTGTTTCACTTTACGATCTTTTTCTGAAGGGGTTCCAAAAATCATAAGACGAATGGGATGAAACAAAAGGATTTATAATTATATATTTACATTTCGTCGAGATACTTTTTCCCCCATTATCAACTCAATAACTTAATAACTTAATTACGACGACTTGGCCCTTTCGCGAGGCATACAAATCTCGTTAAAATCTGTAAAAGTCCTTTTCCTACCAGACTGGATCAAGTGTCACGGTATTTTGGGAACATGTATACGTACAGGGAAAGGGAGGGTCAATATCCCTTCCACCTTAATTTCTGTACCTACACACACCTTGTGTGCGCTCGCGTACAACCCAATTTCGGTGTTAATTGTATACTCACACTATACCATTTAACCTAGGCTCTTCGTCTATATACATATTATACATGTTTAAATTCTAATCACACCGAAGAAGTGGAGGCACGGTTTGTGTGCGGACACAGTTTGTGTGTACTGTTATCTCCCTGCACGTCCGGTGTCTCTGATATTGTAAATTAACCCACATTCGACCCCTGCCAGTGTCACTTCGAGTACATACATATATACAACAGGCACCAGTTATAGGTATAGCGTAGAGACAGCCGTGTGGATATGGGTTTATGGCATATTCACACGCAGCGTGTTGAGCCCCATTGTCAAGAATACGAGTTGCGTTAATAAAGCAACTATATTATTGTTATTAATATATTAACGGGGATTGCAGTGCCTTTCGAATTTTCGCTCTCAGATTTCTTTCCTGACGGTAATGGTGACGATATTTTCATCTGATACTGTTCTTTTGTTAGTCGTTCGTGCATATCGTTGAGTTTCGAATATGCTTGGCCATCCCTGAAAGGGATGATATGCAGCCATTGAAACGTCGGAGTCTGTTTTAGTGAGAAAATCCAATGATACATTTTTTATGCGAAGCCGAGGTGTTCCCCGCTCGGGGTTGGATTCGAACCACATTTATTCCCATTGGAACCACGATCCGTCCTTCTATTCCTCCCGACTGCAATTCTTTCGCCATCGATCCACGTCGAGGAAATAAAAATTTGATGTTCTATTAACGACTCGAGGGGTTGCGTATGATCGTGGGCAACAATTGTATCCCGTCCTTTATCTACGTTTATTCAACTGATTTACATAGTTCGAAAGGTTTTATATATTTTTGTTCTTGAGAAATCAATCGTTATTTCCCTCTGAGCACGGTTATTATTGCACGTGGGGATTCATAACGAAGCTATCTAGAAAAAGAAAAAAGAAAAAGAAAGAAAAAAACACACACTCGTTCGAAAGAGGGGAAAAAACCCACGAACCTGGAAACGGGCTGAAAATTATAAAAATAACGAGCAAACCGCGCGGCACGTTTTTTGCCATATGTAAAAAAGAAGAATGGCTAAAAGGGATGAATAAAATAGTGCCGGTAAAACGCTTCTTTTCGTCTGATCGTTTCAGCGACCACGGGAACCGCTGGCTCGAATATCTCGCCATTTGTTTATTTCCCGAGGCCACAATACTCGTACCATGCGATATAAAGGTTCCTTCCCCCCTTCGAATTCCCGTTATCAAATTGGAGAGGCACGCCGATGGTACCAAGCGATTGCTTTCAGCCTCCGAGTCACTCGCAGATTCCATATCTGTGCATCAGAAATCCATAGCCTCGGCCGAATTCCGATATTCGCCGACTATACTACGGGTTTTGAGGTTTCGCCAGCGGAATAGCTTCGAAGTGACGATAGAAGGTGGTTCCTCCAGGGGTAGGTATAAGGGGGTATGTAAATACGTCTCGGGTATTGGGTGGTGAATGAGGTGGCAACGATCTCTCCCGTGGGAGCTGTTCGGAAAACGCCCGTAGGAACGGTTCCTCGACGCGGTTCCCCCGCAATCCGCGCCTCCCGTCATCCTGCGAAGGTTTAGGTGCTGGAGGCTGAAAGCTGGGCGATGGGGTGAGCTACGGGGGAGAAAAGCTAAGAGAGCGTTCTTGGAATGTGGATTATCCTAAGCTCGAGATGCTGACTCGAATAGTAAGTTTTGGTCCTTGACAAACGCGGAACTCATTTGACGGCACAGCTTTTTGCACGCGAATTTCCAATTTCCCTTCTATTCTCTCGGTCCACTCGGCTCCTCTACTCTTCGTTTCCACTATAGTCTCGCCCCAGCTGAAACTCATGTCCTGCGTGAAGAAGACGGTAAATTCGGCCGGCTCGGAGCCCGAGAAAATTCTTCATGCTAAGAAAACGAAAGAATGTAAATTTTTCTTATTATTCAGGATACGGTTGCAGAGTGTGGGTCAGGATCCCCTTTTCCTTTTCTCCATCTGGTTTCGTACGGTGTAAAAAGCCGCTAGGTAATGCGTCACCTGTAAACGTGTGAATTAATTTAGCGCTCCCTCGAGTGTTGTACCAGTCGACCGAGTAGTAAACAAAAGAGAAGGAATAGAGTGGAGGAATGAGGGAAAGGTGTGTTGTTATTCGAAGGCACTTTGTTCCGAGCGTTAACATGGGGCGCACGTTGGCCCTGTTTGTTACAGTTTCTCGAGGTCGGAGGTTGGAAGGTTGGAGATGGCCGAAAGGCAAGAAGTCAGAAACGTCGAGGAAACTTGCATCTTGTAAACAGAGTGAATCAGGCACTCCGGTAATTGGGAGCAGTATGTATTCATGCAGGACACGTCGTTTGGTAGGAAGTGTCGGAAAAACAATGAGCTTCAGTTAACCATACGGAATAGTATCTAATTCGTTACGCAGAGCGGAGGGCTGTCAGAAAGACAAAGGGAGTCTAATTGGCTAAAAGAAGAGTAACAAATAAGGCCGGAGGCTGAAAATCGAACGTGACCGAACTCTCTTCCCTTCATATATTTTTCGGATTCGCAGCGCTAAAAGCTGGTATCACCCTGAGCCATTATCTCCGTTTTAGAAGGGGAAATTTCCAGCAACTTATTCAACGCTAATTAAGCCTGGAAAATATTGTGTCTACGAAGCCACCCTTGTTCCTCTCGGAAACATAATCTTCTCACCGCTACAACCCTTCCACAGTTCAGACGGTTAGCATTTTGAATTTCGATATTAATTAGCGCTTGTTTGAGGAGGGAAGGAAACCCCCCAGTTTCGCACGAGAAACTCTGTCGTCGGTGAACGCAATTAATGCCCCCGTTCTGTCAAAAAGAAGACAAAAAACCTTGGAAAATCCTCTCTGACGTCCGACTTGTGCGCTTGCTCGACGTTCAGAGCGACAAGGCGAGAGTGACCTGGTCCCCTGCTACTCTTGGTAATTAAAAATGTTACTTTCCAAGCCCCAGCTTCTGGGGAGTTTAAACTTTCGTATCAGATTTTTTCTGTTGTACGTACTACCTCCCCACCTACCACCTACCTACCCGCTTTCCCGCACGACCGCCACGTCGTGGCAATTTATATTCATGAGGATTATGTTCGAAGGAATAAATACGTTCCTCATAATTCTTTCCACTTTTTGAGTAATGGTTTAAGTAAATTAACCTAACGAATACCAAAGGTGGATTCATTATCGACGATCATAGAAAGGGGTCAAATTTTCATGGCAACACTCGGTTCTTCTATTTGGTAATTGGTATACCGCGTCGATTCACTCCGCGAGCTACGCATCGACATGGTACAACGATTTATAAGCGCTTTTAATCTGGAAGTTTGTTCATAATCAATGCCGAATTTAAGATGGTGAGAGTCTACCCTCTTGTTGAAAATTGGTTTACGCAGGTGAAACAACTGAACAACTCGTGAAGGCGATACTCCCTTGGAGGTATTGCGCCCACGTGCCGTAATTCCCCCGGGCTTGTTGGCTCCTCCCGGTTCGTTGATGGATTATTAAAGGCAACCCTCCGCAAATCACTGAAATACTACCTCGCGTGTATAGCAAGGGGTTGATAAAGCTTTAACGATCCGTCAACGACTTCGAACAAGGTGTCAAACGTATTTACCCCAGGTCCCAGATGAACCGCGGTAGGTATATGAGATGGCAGAAATAACCGTTGCAGTGTTTTTTATCGTACTCCCGAATCGCAGTAATTTCATGTAAATCGGACGAGACAGTTTCTGGCGCAACATTCGACGCACAGCCGAAAATACTGTTCACCCAAAAGTTATCATTTCCGATCAATTCACTTTGATATGAACGAAAGTTGTCTCTTCCTCCGGCTATTTCTTTTCCAAAGCTGACCACCCCTTAATTATATTCGCATAATTGATCGAGAAGATTGTCTGGAGGGATTTGTTGTAGAAAAAGTTCGTTAGGCTTCGGAAAAAAGTAAGTATCGGGAAGTAAACATTCGAAAAAAGATTTACGTAGTTGTTGAAACTCTCTTGGTTATTTTCGTGCTTTCGTGACGTTAATTGAGTCTGGGTATAGAAGGGAAGGTATGGGTGAGCTATCTTCCTCAAACAAGCACCCAATTTTCTAAGATTCGTTGGCTCGCAAGCAGGCCACAAACAAAACGGGAAGTGGATATCAGTTCCTAAAGTTCATCCTTCTTTTTCGGCAAAATAGCGAGAGTTGGTTGCTACGAAGCCGAGAGGATGAGTAGGAGAGCCCCGAGTCCTTTTATCTTTTCCTTCTTCTTTCTTGTTCCTCTTCCTGTCTTGCAAGATCTTATTTTTATCGGTAGCTCTCTTCGAGGACAAGACACTTACCAAGGCAAATATGATTGGGGCCAAAGGAAAGTTACAAAAGAAAGACGGACAGTGGGAGTAGGGGAGTTCGTTATGGGGAAAAATGAGCTTTTCCTTTTAGCTTAACGAAAAACGTTAACTTGTCAAAAACGATTCCGTAGAATGTCTCCGCTCGCCGTTTTAGACCACTCTCTCTTTCTCTCGCCGCTTGGTATAAATCGTTCCTGGCCAATAAACCTTCAAAGTTTCATAAAGTAAAATACACGAGGGGGACATTCGTCTGCCCGGAGGCAATTACGTAACTTCGTCAACCCGCCGACCGTCTCAGTTAATTAATGATTACATTTTTCACCCCACGTACACACGCGGTCCTGAGGTAAGAACAAAAATTTTCAAATTTTCCGACACATTTGTGGAAGGAGGATCGAAGCCCATTTTTCAAATTAAACATAACGCGAATACCGTGATTTTTCGGGATACTTTTTTTCCACCGTTTTTCTTTCGCGGAACGAACGGCCGTAGAAAGACACTGAGAACAGAATAGCCTTTCTATTCCAACTTCGTGGGGCAGGTTTACCTCAGTAGCCTTCAGAGGCTTAACAAGAACCGGCGGAAGTGACGTTTATTAAAAACCTCGAGATTATCCCTGCTTCTTTTGGGGGTGGTTCGACACAATGGTGAAATAAGGGATTCTGCCCTTTTTCACTTTTATAGAAGTTTTCTAACGCCCAAGCTCAAGATTTGGTCCTTACCTCCACAAGGAATTTGCTTCTGTGTGTACGAGTTTCTGTTGAAAATCAAATAAAGATAGGTAATTTTCGAATATATTGCTAATGGTATCAAAATGAGAATGGAGAGAAGCATTTCAAGAGCTAGGCGCTGTCAAAGGCCACTTAGAAAAGCGGGCTCTGAAAGGGTCTTTGTAAGACAGTAGGCTCTGATATAGTTTCGAAGACCAAGTAAGTTCCGTTCTGGGACACGAAACGTAAAACGAGAATGGAAAGCTTTCGTGAGCGGGTGAGGTATGACCCCCCTAAAAAGGCCGGAAATTAAGAGGGAAATGAGTTGAGCTGCCGAGATCAGGAACACGTGGTTCCGGTTTGAGGACAACGGTTATACATCGTGCGGTTTTGTGAGTACCAGGTCTACTTCCCCTCTGTTGTTTCCTGAAATCAAGGAAAGCGCATTGTTACCTATGCCTCGTCGGCGAAACGCTTGGTGCATTTCGTTTATAAGCCGCCTTGTCGCTTGTCAGTTCGCCACTTTTGTATGATCAGATTTCTCTCACTTCTCTGTGTATTACTTGTAGCAGGGTGTTATTTGCCTCTTATTTACTCCCCTCGGCATACGTTAGCATCTTCTTGATGCTCTTCTTGTAGCCAGCTACCACATATGTGCGCACCCGTGTGACTAAAGGGCGCCCCGTGCTACGAGAAATTCAGAACTCACTTTGGAAGGGTTTGCATGTTTGTGAACTCTATTCCCTTTGAGATGGGACATAGTTTTCTTGAAAGGAAAAGTTAATTTGAAAAGTTAGCAACGTCCTTAGGACCGTACATAGGAGTGCTTCCTTCTACGTGAGTTTGTATGACATCGTACTAACGCAAGACTGTGACTACGACCTTTGGAAATAAAATCATCTGTAAACTTGTTCACGTCCGTATCCAGTTAAAGTTCTATGAAGCGTCGAAGAAGATGGAAAATAAACGAAAAAAGAATAGGAATGAAAAGTGAAATGGAATTGCGCCATTTTCTAAAACTATGTGTGTCATATTCGTCATGAAAATGATTATTAAGACGTATGTGAGCAAATATATGTGGACATATATTTCCTTTCGCTGTCGGATATGATACTCGTCTTGGTAATTTCTTCGGTATTCTTTATACAAACTTCTTCCAAACAATTTAGCGGGGGTTATGTAGGGGGCGCAAAAATGAGATAAACCCTTCAAGGATACGAAGCAATTTTTCACCTAGCGCGTCCGTCCACGTAATTTGAATTTATGAGATTATTTTATCAGTACGTCGGCATAGCGCATTACAAGTCGATAACGGGATTTACAGGAACGCACGCTCCCACCTTTGAAATAAATATAATATATGACCGACCTACATTCAGGCGTATCGACTTATACGCTTCACGCACGTAGGTATCTAGAGACTGTACGTGTGTGATGTTGCAAATTGATTCATTGCCACGCTCAGTCGAAACGGCAAACTTGTAACTTATGATCCGACGCTGTGTCGTTCGCGGACTATTTGGCGATAAAGTGAAAAATGGCAGGCTAGTCCCCTCTCAGGAAGACGCGAATTTACAGCGCCGAGATTTATGTACTTCTCAAGATCAAGTGCCGAGGAAAAAACACATTCCTTCTACCAGTAAATCCAGTGGCAAGTTTATTAGAGAGATGTCCGATGGAGAGATGTTGCCTGACATGATAGCGACATTCGGGACTAAGATCTTCTCCCCTCCTTCTCATCCTTATTTTCTGAACTCTTTTATGTTTTATGGACAGAAATTTTAGGAAGTCACTGACAAAAGATGTGGGGGGAGAGAGAGTGCTCCAAGATCTTGAAGATCGGATGATATTCCATGCCACGCGGCCGTTCATCTCTGCCCGTGTTTAGCTTATTTACATTTTACTACGATGGCCAACCTTGCGAAAGAGACTGAACCAAGATCAAGAAGAAGTGGTGGAAGGAAAGAGGCAAGAGGGAAAAACGAAAAGCGAAGGGGGAGAAGGAAAAGAGGGCTTCGCTCGTTTCCCTATTGATCACCATGGTGGAAAAGTAGACCATAGCAGAACGAAACAAAGCACGCAAATAACAGAACCTGGCAGAATAACTGATGAGGCTTGGAGGCTCGGAAAGTCTTCTGCGGGTAAGAAAGCGGATGAGGGATGCAGAAGCGATTGATGAAGCCGCCATGTCGGCGCTGTGCCCTACACGATGGAAGACACACCCTTAGCCACAGCTTGGAAATTGTTTCGTACTCTAGAATACCGTGTATCGGAAACAAAATGGCGGTAGTCTAAATCAGATCGGTGCTTTTGCTATTTTGCCAACGGAGATAGACGGCTCCGTGCTCCGTGCCTCCGTGCTCCGTGGGGTGTATCGGAAATTAAACTATGAGGTACCTGTCTCACTCCCAGTGACGAACGAGTGCTTTCGATGGACGGAGACAAAGAGCATAGAATGTATATCGAATCGCGAAGGAGGTGCACCGTTCGAACTGTATCCTGTCCAATCGTCAATGACGTATATCTGCCGATTTCCTTAGACGGCGTGCATCGAACGATTGACTTGACCTCCTTACAGACGGTTGAATCAGTTGCATCTTAAATATTCGAACGTGAATGGAATATCGAGAAAATTGTTCTTCCTAGATTCACGCGAGTGCCTATAAGTAGGTATGAATGTATAAATTCGCGTACTCTGGTCTGGCGAAAACTCTTTAGAAACTTTTCTCCTCTTCATTGACCGCAGTTTGTATACAAACTCAGACCTGCTTTCAGCAGCTATGCTAATGCATTAAAATGTTTTAAGGATATATTCCTCCCGCGTGCTTTGAAGTTTCACCTTTCATGTTACCTGTCAGACTAAACACGTTTCATCCCCTTGCCAATTTCCAATTACCTACCTCAGAGCGAACTTCACTTTTTCCTTCACTTTGGCGATCAGCATTACTCTATGTCCTTGATTCCGGTTTATTTCCGCTAACTCTTTGTCTGTGATCCGCATTTTCTACTATTCACTAAATTCTTTCCAGATTAATTCATAAATTACGGTACAGACCTTAAAGAGTGATAGTCGAATGTGCCGCACGAGATTTGAATTTGCGAATCGAACTCCCCATTATACTTTTCCCCACGTCGGAGTACGGGGCTCAAGGATTGAAGGATATAACATTGACTGCACGCATCGATTGCCTATATACGCCGCTACGTCTCCGAGACTGTCGTTTATTGTCCTACGGATTCCCGCTTTACGTTCGTCTCGGCTCAAGCCCTCCAGCACGATTTCCCGATCCTTTCACTGCTCCCATAACCCGCGAGCCCCCATCCTCTCTGCATAGATTTTATCCGTCTCTTATATCTTTCTGTCACGCGTCATGTGCCAGAAGACAAGAATTACCCCGGGTGCCGATTAACATAAGAATATTCTAGTCAATTTTCACGCTCGGTCTCTGGCACTCGATTTTATCTCACATTTACTGACTCCATGTTACTCCCTACTCGAGATTCTTAACATAGTCTTAACATAGGGCGATATTGATGATCAATCGGTGCATATAATTGGCCCTATTTCACAAAATTTCAACCAGAAGTTCATCATCAATTTTTTCTATCACCTCAAATGTCAATTTTCGTTAAATTGTAGTACGAGCCGCGTATTTGGAAAACTCAGACAGTCGATACCGCGAGTTGTTTCATAAATTGTGAATCGTTTCACCGTAAATAGCAACAGCTTGGAGCTAAATTTGAAATTTCAACCGCGTCGCCCGTACCCGAGCTCACCGGGCAACTGCACTATTGCAAAGTCTCGCATAGTTTCTAAAACTGAAGCTGAGTTGCTCTGGGTTAACTGGCGATCGAACGCTCGACAAAGGATCCTTGGCTGGCCGAAATAGCGGGCCTGGTGGTACACCATCGTATCTGAAGAAGGCCGATATAACGGGAATCCCCCAACTATGTAGCCACGTAACTGTGGCCGAGGAATAGCAAAGTGGAGAACTAGAGTCTAGACTCTAGTTACTAGAACTAGATGGTCGGGGGTCCGGTCATGACTCGAAGTCCTTGCTGATCAGCTATATCTAGAATACTCAAATGCACAAGAACTGTGGGGAACAATTCTGCCAGCTGGGTTAAATCTCTTGATATGAATGCTTTGCGTCATTAGATGGTTACCGAAGTGTGCTGTTTAAATTAGTTAAGAGAAGCTTTAAATCCGTCGAATTTTCTACCGGTAAAGGCATTTATTAAACGGCGGTTAAAATTTCTCTAATAATTTAAACGCGATGTAGATAACTATACCCTAGAATTGCGACGATGTAAAAGGGGAAGAGCCGGAGGCCCGCAGTAGATTGTGGATGTAGGCCTCCCACGACTCGAGGTAAATAGGCATCTACTTCGCCGTTGGTAATTGGATTGCATCCGAATCTGACGCCGCGGCACAAGCCCAGGATTGCTTGGTGCTGGAAGAGGGTGACGCGGAGATTATTAGACGCTTCGCGAAGAGAAGCTAGAGAAAGATGAGCAGAGAGAAGGCGAGATAGATCTACGAGTGGTACAGAGAGAAGAAGAACGGCATGAGGGATTTGCAGAGGGGCACCTCGTTCGTCGCACATACACATTCGAGGCACGGGTCTGTCAACATCTGTGTAACTAAGCCGTAGGTAGCGTATGGTGTCTTAGAATTCCCAAAATCTAACACATCTGTATTTACTTTATCCCGAGATGCTGCAGCGGCATCGCAATCCAGGCTCAAACCAAATTTTCAGTGTCTGATACCCGAAGCAAGTAATATCTATCGCCTAACTCGATTTCTCGACTCTCATTCTACGAGGGAATTTTTTGACTGGCTTTAAACGCAATTTATACGATCGATGCCACCGATTCGATTTAGTTTCTGCATGTGAACGAGATTCAGCCGCGCGGAAGTTGGCATTTATAGAATATGCGATTTCGCTACCGCTAAGAAATGTCGTTGGATCTCGAATATAGTTGGACGTTCGATATACCTAGCCAAGTGTAATATATCGTCCGAATACGTGCGGGTGTTTCACCTCAATTACTTACTCTCATATGTATATTTAGTAACGGGGATGATTTCATCCGCGAGAATACTCGATAGCAAATTAAGTTTGGAATGCCTGAGGTATTTGCGAAGGAATTTCTGCTACGTATCGGCTACCGTGCAGCTAACAGGTAGGACGAATTTCGCACTTGGTCGAGTTTGGTTCATGTCGAAGGAAGCTGCGGTGAATTTACATGAATAAGCAATGCTGTTTGAACATACCGTTAGTTGTACGGTTCCCTGGTATCCGCGAGACACACAAAATTGTTATACCAGTCGCTGAGACGAACGTCATACCATACCCAAAGCATCTAACTCCAATAACCGAGCTATATTTCGCATGACTGTTATTCCCAGGCACTTAAGTCTTAATCCCAATATCGACGAGGTTCTTCTTGTTATTTCACGGTATATTTTACATTTTACTATCGCAGCTGTATTATAGTACAACGACTGTATCATAAAAAAGGCTGTTCAGGGGAAAGAGGTCTCGGCCTACCAATTGTCGTGATCACTGGACCAATAATACCATCGACACTGGTACAAATGATGAAGAAATACCATGTGACGAACAATGGAAAACAATTGTGCATCCGTTGAAAGTTTTGAAACAAGTTTTATGTACGAACTGCAGGATTTATTTCCTCTGTTTGTACTCGATTATACATCGGTGATTTGCGGTATGACAAACACTCGGTATTATACACTTTATGAAATGATGATACCGGGTCCATCGCGAGCGACCCATATCTCGTAAAAGCTCATCCATTGAATGAAATGCGAGTACGTCAACTGGTGCAAACGAAATGGAATTGCTCTGAGCAAAGGTTGACACAGGTAGGTGATCCCGGCTAACGAACTATGGTCGCTGAATTATGGTACCAAGACGCGGTGTATTCCATTCTTGTATTTACACACATATACATTATACATGTATGTATATCTATTCGATAGGCTAAGTGATAGATGCACTCAATGCATGACGTAGCGCAGCCCTTGCTCTCTGATTAGCCGTTTGTACCTGAGATCGTTGATCGTGAGAGTGATGCGCTATATTGACGCAATGTGGTTCGGGAAGGATGAGTAATCATCCTGATTGAGTGGACATTGTACTCGGTGATTGATCTCGATACGGCGACGACAGGTTCAATTAATTGATCATTAGCGAATTTGCTTTTGAAATTTTAAGTGTCCTACCTGCAGTCGTTCACGTCGATCAATTATATGCCAAACGGGTGGCTTGAGCCGAGGGTAGAGGAAATATTCATTACACGCTCAAACCGTCTATAAGAAGGAATCAATTCCTGATTTGATAAAGTTCCTCGGGTATCGAACCTATTGCTTTCAGAATTCGTGAAAGGCCTTGTGGTATTTTCAGCTCCGCGTCTGCGAATCCAGCTTTGCGTTCAACGTACGTGTAGTACCGACAACCTACGTATACGGTATGCCAAGACAAACCTATTGTTCTCAATGATGCTCGACGTTTCCGACGTTACTGGTAATTAAATACTGTTCATTAACAGAGCGTTTCATCCCACGAATCGAAAATTTGAAACCCATCGTCTACCAAGATATCTTTGCTATTCATGGATCAGTAGTAGCTGAATTAGTAATTTAAAGTTTATAATTCTACAACACTTTTACGAGTATACGAGATTTCGACACTCACGGTAGAATTTCTCGGCTATTTCAAGATCGATTCTCGACTCAAAGTCGCCTTTGTGCTTCACTCTTTCGCGAGCCTACCTACCCTTCGGACGTTGACATGATGATGAAAAGTGGACGCGTTTGGTCGGGTAAAACTGACAGCCAAAGGTTAAAAACGTGTCGCAAATATTCAGGAAAGATGTCGAGGAAAATTCTATTGTACCTTAAGAAAAAATAAAAATAAAATAAAAAAAAAACCTTTAGCGGGAAGAAATTTATGGTGGAAAAGAAAACAGAACTTGGACGGATAAAAAGTGCTCAGGAAATCGATTACTAGTCATAAACTAGCGCAGCAGGGTATGCCCTGGCGGATATACTATTACTAAAGAGAATAGCATCGAACGAAGCCGTGAACGAGGAAGGTGATAATTTTCAGAATTTCATCGTTCAAACTTTCTGCGATAATTTTCAGATGGCCTTACACGGTTGTATAAACGGAATATTATCAAGTAATAAATTCAGAAGTGACGACACCGATACAGCTCTCGATCTATATTTTCTCCTCGTATTATTATCTGCGGTAACGCTTCTGAATTTTCGCTTTTATTCGGACAGAGAGGGTCGCCGGGGTTCAAATTTTCCATGGAACGATAATGTTTCAGGGAACTTTGCATTGTACGAAAGTTTACACGCGGAATCTAATAACATTGTGTTAGAAGTTTCAAGCACGTCTAATGGGGCGGTAATATCACACGTTAATCACCTCTTCTACTAGGTAAAAGTTATTTCTCTACCTGCACCGCGGATCATATTTCATTGCGACGAACTACCTAATGCGTAACCTATTCTCCCACGTGTTATCGTCAGAATCACATAAACCTGAGCTTCACTTTAACGTCCCTGAGCCATCCATCTGCCTAACTGACCATTCAGGCATGTTTTATACCTCGCCGTTCCTATCTTTAAGTTTACAGGCAAACAGTGTCAGATGAAGCTGTTGTATACGGCCATCATTTGTACAAGCGAAGGGCTGCTGCGGTCGTCAAACATACATTTTCACGATCCACGCGGGTACGGGTATAAAAAATCGTGTCGTTCGTTGTTTAAAATTTCTTCGAAATAATTCAGTACGTCGCTCTTTCCTGCATCTTTATTCGTCGGAAGGTTTGATTTCATCGCCGGCCAACTCTCGAAGAAATCCTGAAAATTTGAAACTAATAGCATCAGCGTAGGTCCGAGCTGAGTTATCCTTGATCACTTATGTCCGGCGTCAGCAGCCGTGCGTGAACCGTGCGGCGTTCGATGGTAGAAAGAACAAATGGCTAAGGTTAAGGGTGAGGTTAAAACAATTGCCGTCCGCCTGGGCCGCGCCCATTCGCCCGAGGCAGGATAATCATCGTCTTTATCATGAAGCCTGAATCACCCACGCGCTTTCTTTCCGGAGGTCTAATGACTCGTAATCGTTACGAATTTATTACGATCCCAGAAAACGTGGTAGACACAAAAATACGTTAATTTCATGTATAGAAGCAAATTATAGGCGTGCCCACCTCGATACCTTGGTGGGAAAAGTAAGGAACTCCTTGAGGTCAAGGGACCCTGGCACAACTCGCATCCCGAGGGAGAACCCCTCGTCAATAGTATAGCTTTCCTTCCCACGAGACCATGCGTGACAAATTACGATCGTATCCACTGTTTCTCGATTGTTTTCTGCTTCCGTTCTTCGCGGAATACGCTTCAACGAAGGACAACATAAGCTCGCAGTGATAATTTCAATTATTTCTGGTAAAGCCTTGACATGTTATACACGAGTCTGTATAACAACGCCAGCTGGGAATCTAGAAGAGAAAAAATTTATCTTGCTTCTAAAAACAACCTGAAATTTTTTTCATCGACAGGAGCCCATGCTCACCGCGAAACAATCCGATTCGTGTTGAAAATAATTTTTAACGTCACTGATTATTATTCCCGCTGAATTATAATCTATGTTTAAGTTTCCATTACGATACCTCGTGTTCGTATCGGTGAACCGTTTACCCCTGCTTGCAAAGGAGTGGGTATAGGTATATATGCATAGTATATGGCGTCGTGACATTTTTCTCATAGATTTATTATAAAAGCTTTATAGAAAAATGAACCAATTTCCGTCGTCCTTGAATAATCTGATAAAACCTGAGCTGTGACATTATTTTTCTTGCGCTCGGAAACGTGATGCAATCATCGATGCATTCACGCAGAATTTTTTCCCTCTTCTTCACCGCATACTTTGTGGCTTAGAATTTGTTAGCGGACTATCCGATTAGCCAAGAGCCACGCAAGACACTCGAACGGTGAATCAATCGAATGATGTAAACCGTATGAGCCAAGAATATATTAGACATGGTGTCTTACCTTGGCGAGACACGATGCGTGAAAATACGTTCGGTATAGTTATCCACGATTATGTTGGAGGGTAGGGTCATAATGTAACATGTCGTGTGTTTTCGGGGCGTAGAAATAACAGTGGACATTGGTAAGGCATCGAACGAACAACCTAAATTTTTTCATACATTTTTTTTTTTTGAATTCAGTTTAACTTTATTATCAGGGGAATTTCCCAATTCCATAGCTCAACATCCGCGATGTTGTTGTGCCGTGGAATTGACCGGTTGTCCAGTTCAGAATAGTTGGTAACAAATTCATTGCGGTGGCCCGAATTCCACGCAAGTGCTAGTGGGCCAATTTAGCTGATCCAGACGAGGCCAGTGGGATAAATAAAACCATTACATTTCACTCTTTCTCTTTTCGTGCCTTTTCCAAGCCTCTTGCGGGTTTTTCACGAGGCAGAGAATTCCGTATGACTAACAATGAGAGAGATTTGAAGCATATTCCACGGTGCTTATATACCTACCCCCTACCCCTTGGTAAAAGATAAAGAGAGAAGACTCTGAGTGTAAGTAACTTGAGGAAAAAAGAAAACATTTGCCTACAGGGAAAGTTATCAACGACAAAGTCAACGGCGCTACGCCGGCATAAAAAGGAGAAACCCGTGAGAAAAACGTAACGTCTGGTGTGTAGCCTTAACGCCATTTTCCCGCCGAAACGTAATTTAAAAGTTGGCAATACTCCGTAGGAGCGACACCCTCCGCCGTTAATGAAACTTCCTTCAACTCAACACTTTCAATTTTACGCCATGCGTTCTTGTTCACTTCTCGCTGTCCTCTTTCGCCGGTTCATTCGTCGCTTCGACGCTTTCGTGTTCCAAGCTTCCGCCACTATAACGGCAGCTTTTTGCTCCATTGTCGGCTCGCATCCTCCACGTGTCAAGGCTGTTCGTTCCTTTTTCTATCCAACGTTTTTTCGCCGTTCGACATTGCCATTATTTGCAGTTCACCTTCTTTTTATTTTTAGTACTGGAAATTTACGTGGTTTTCTGTCAAGTGCATCGAGGTGAAACCGTTGTTCGTGAACTCTACTGCACAGAGTTTTGTTCAGCCGGAAAATATAGCAGGGTATTTTTTTTAATCAGCGATCTACTTGAATTATTTTCACAAAGCTTACGAGCTTTGAATAATGATTAGATTTTTTATTCCCTCTTAAGCTATAGACGACCTTGGGATCCAATTCAATTCGCAAGGCAGTTTCTAAGCTGAGAAGGAGACAGAGAAAAAGTGGAAACTCCGAGGCTTTTCGGAGCTTGCCCTGGTCGGGCCGTTTCTCATTCGGAACTTTGAAAGCCAGACTTTACCTTACCTGGGTTCGGGTATCTCGGATATCCAACTCGCGCGAGTCTTAAGCCAAGTTCAACTTTTGAAATTCGGTTGGGTACTTAAGGTACAAAAGGAAAACTATCCGCCCATCAAACGAGCCGAAAGCTTCGAAATGATGCGAAATCACGTATTGTCTAAAAAGCAAAGGAAGACTTTCGGGAACCAGGGTTTTTTTCATTGCGGAAAAATCACCAATCGCGAGATACGCTAACAAAAAAAAAAAAAAAAAAAAAAAGGTGGATGAATAAATACAGAGAGATATAAAGACGCACGTATACAGCCTCCGTTTGGCTATGGTTTCATTCATAGAGGCACGAGGGTAGAAGTTGGCTCTGAATCGTTGGAGTGGCGAGAAATTGGTAAAGTTGCTGCTGCAGCTGTTATTGCAGCAGCCTCTTCTGGTTCCCTGATGGTATTCCTGGATTTCCCAAAGCATGCTCATCCATGGTATAGGTTAGGCTATAACACATTAGCTTGGCGCACTGAATAGCGAGCCACTTCTGGACTTGGAGTTTTCGTATAGTTAGCTTAAAGCTATACTTGAGGCCATACATTTCGAGAGTCGAGATCTACTTTGTGCGTTGTGGTAAATTTTCTACCTTACAACTTATGCGTTTTCTTTGCAAAGGGAGAGGAATCCTGCAATGCAGATCTGCAGTGTCATGATATACCTCTGAACGAGTTGAATATCGCTTCGTTGAGTATATCTATAGCGTTATTGGCATATTGGCATTAGGGCTAAAGGAAGTTTGATGTGATTGCTTGGGTGTACAAAGTTGAGTCATTTGAAACTTAAAACGCGAGTCTTGCCGGGCAAATCGCGGTGGAATCTTATTGCATCTCTCATGTCTCGCAAATACTGGGATAAAACCGAGCTAAGAATAGTTAAGCAAGAGGTAGAGATTTCTTGAATACAAATGTAAAAGATAAGCTCGCATAAACGGTAAACTGTGTAGAGTAAACGGTAAGTTCGAAAGTATGCGCTATATTCTTGCAAGAACGAAGTTGACCGTGGTTAGCAAGAAAAGTTCGGATCAACCAAAAATTACGGTTCAAACTGCCTTCGTAGCTGGCCAAGATTCAACATTGCAATTTGCTCAAGAAACGGTACATGGAAAAGGTTTGTACAGGCATCAACGAATGCTAGGACCAGGAAAGTCGAGCAGCGTGGGCCTCTTGGAATGGCAGCTATAATTCCCCATCCGCTTTAAACCAACTCATTATAAATACGTGTGGAGTGAAGTTGAGTCGCGACCCGAACGTCGGTGTACGAAATCGTTCGTTACGTGTTTGTGTTTGTAGCTAATTTCGCGTACAAAGTATTCGGTAGATTTATAAAGTGTGCGATTTTACGTAATCCTTTTAAATGGCTCGTTAGCGAACTCTCCAGCTTGTCGGTTCGAAATTGCCGTCGATAATTATCACCTTGATTGGAAGTTTCGTCGCCAATTTCTGCCTAGTTTACTTGACAGGATATGAAATTAACCTTTGAAGTTCGGATCGAACGATACACCGAATAACTTCCGTCTTTCGCTATAAATATTCACCTTTGCCATTCTCTCACTTGGTCCTACCTTTTCCTAGTTTTCGTATATTCTCATCCCTTTGAGGTGACTTTTTCCGCGGATGAGCTACCTGACAACTCATTCAACCAAGAGCAATTACCATCCATGCTTAACTCATTTTAATTGCCAAGATTACTCAACTAATTTAAACGCTAAGTACTATCTCATTCCACCGTCTGACTTAGTGGCTAATGCTTCTACTTACTGGCGTCAGACTCTGATACATACGTTTCTAACCGTTTGCACTACATGCTTGGTACAACGTTGGCCATATTCACTTTGTCCACAGCTGTTTGCCCTAGGACTTTACTTCACCTGTTACCTAGACGTTATACATATATACTCGAAGGAAAAATGTGAGAAAAATCTAGTTCCTTAATCGCCGAAAGCTTAGCTTGCAAATTGGGTATCCTTGTTCTGTTGATAATTATTTCATTGAATCTTTTTTCCATTATTAACTAAGAGTCGGTATTCTCCTCGCGGTATATGATTGCCATCTCCATTGACTAGGTGAGCTCGGAATAGAGTAAACTATAATAGTGTATGAAAATGAAGCGGTAATTGGATCGTGGAGAAGTCAGGTATAAAGCGCGAGTCATTATTTTGTTACGTTTTCATTATTTCTATTATTTTGATCACTTATATTACTGCCATTATTTTCATTTCTTTACTTTATCGAACGACGAGTACACGGTGGACAGAAAGAACTATGGGCCACTCCTCCAGAGATTCATTATTTCTCTCAGCAAAAAAGCTTCATTATTTTCTTCATCTTAATTACAAAGCTCTTTTCACGTCAAAAATAATAAAATGTGATACTTTTGACCTGGAATTTGTCTCCCTGTCCCGTCCAGAACGCTTCACGCTGATTAAATACTATTATTCAACGTCGAAGGAATATAAATAACCACAGAATTCATCAGCAGTTCGAAAAAAATGACAAAACAACTGTTTAGCCGAATACGCGTTTCAGCACTTTCTCACAATTCGTTGTCGCGCGAAATTCAATCTAGACTAAGGTAATTCATTTACGTTGGAACACGTGGCCTCGCAATTAACGCACAAATGTATTCCCTGAATTAGCCTTATCGAGTTCTATGGCCGACGAACTTTCCTTAGTCAGTAGGGGAAACCCCGCGCAAAGTCTTCCAAAAATTACACCTTACCCTAGCTCGTGCGAACTTTGGCAAATTCTCGTTCGAGGTTATACCTACCAGGTTCGCCTTTCCTCGCCGTTGATCGAGACACAAAATAAGACACAAATTACGCCTTCGCCAGGGAAATAATTGTCGCCTTATGCAATGGACCCGAATTCAGTCGAGATACCGGATGACGAGGCCAATAATTATTCACGCCAGTGGCACATAGTGGGACGTGCCATTGTAAGGCGACTCCACTGTTTTCAATACGATTGTCCCAGGAGCTTATTGTTTGAAGTTTCTATTGTCATTATTATTTCGTCGCATTATACTCCAGATTTATGAGTTTGTGTAATTCTGCAAGGCAGCCAATGGAGCTAGCGCATGTTTTGAAAGCGCATATACCGAAAATTTGTTGAATGTACTCGTCAGTGAGAAAAAGGTTTGATTGTCAACTGCGCATCTTGGCTGATTATAAATTACACCTTTGTTCGAAAGGAAAGGAACGAATCGTTACCCCATTATCAAAATTTGTCTGCCATCTTTATCCGACCACCCACCAGAGAGCGAGGTATTTCCTAGTTTATACCGTTCCTAAAATCTCGTCGTTCGCAAAAGCCTGAGAATTATTAGGGCACGTGATGGCAGCACGGAGCCCAAGTGTGTGCTTCTCTTGATTTACGAGGCTTGCCTCGTGAATCTCTCTCTTTCGACGTTGTATTTGCAATAGAACTCTCGACGTTGCTTAATTAATTCCCGTAACTCGAAGACCCATCTAAGGAACCCAAATAGCTGAACTCTAACCGCAGGGTTTCTGTATCCTTCTAAACAGTCCAAACGACCAATCATAAATCGATCCGAGTAATGAAATTGACGGAATATCAGTTTCTGGAAATAATTATACGTTCGATTCATTCGCTCGTCATTTAATAAACTTACCATAATTTCGCGACCAAAGTTTCAAAGTGCGGTGAGAGTACTACCTTGTCGCTGGGCAACGTATAGGTATTACGAGGATCCCAGCACCTTCTCACTCTCAGTTTAATTATCATTGTTGTCAGTGCGTCTTGCGTTTCGCGAGACCTAGCTTTCGTTAGAATGTTCTTGAGTTAACGACGCTAGTTAAATGAATGGGATTAATTAGATCAATTAGACAACAGAAATACAATTCCAGCCAACGTACAGTTCAGTCATAAAGGATCTGCAAAGCAAAATAGGTACTAGGTATAGAACAGGGAAAGGTTCATGAAGACATCATCTCATTTACCGAGCAGACGAATGCACAACTCACGTCAATTTCCGTTTTTTTTTCCCTTAGACTTATCTATATTATTTTACAAGAGATTCTTCCGTGTCTTATAACCTACTGAAAAATGATCAACGTACATTTTCACGGCTCGTTACGAGCGCGATAATGACTGTGCCCCTACTCGGCAAGGTATTACTGTCTGTCAGCTCAGGTCGACAAGGCAAAGCTCAATGTCCCGTGCCACGAATATTATGTATTAAAGCAGCATTCTATAATTTTGCGTACCGCAAATGTGGCATAAAAAATTTTGCGAGAGGCTACGAAATGACGAAGAACAGCTGAACAAGAACCAAAGTATGGTGGCGATGAACGATTTGATGGTTCAGAAATTCAGGATGATTCCTCGCACACCTTATCGCACGATACCTAACTTCCCTTGGCTACACCTGACGTCATTCTCTGATTATCATCATCGTCACGGTTTACCCTTCAATTTTTCCATTTCATTTTTTCCATTGAACTCTTATAGGTCCTGAATGTTATATCGATTTCTAGGAATTTTTGCGACCAATGGTTATACCTTCATGATGGCAATATTGAAACTTACCCTTCTGACCTTTTCAACCCACGCGCCTAGGTAAGCGAACACCTCCTCTCTGCGAGGCTAATGGAAAGACGGTGTAATCGATTGCCGCGACTCTGGGCGTGAACTGTAGTCGGTGAACGGTAAAATTTTCGCAATAATCGGATGTGCGGATCGATACCCGGAAAACTTGGCGATTTTTGTTACAAGTATAACGAGAGATGAAAAAGGCTTGGAAATTTACTCTTTCAAATATTATCATACTATATCTATATCAAACACATAACAACCTGCTGGTGGCAGAGTAAAATCGAGAACAGCGAAGAGAGAGTAGAAGAACGTGGGGTGTGGTTCGGGAGATAGATGGCAACAAGAAATGTGAAAAAAAAGGGAAAAAAGGGAGAAATGGAAATTGATTTTAGTTAAGCGAGGCTCGAAAGGGCGCCGGTAGGTCTGGTTGCACTTCATTTCGCTCTGTCAAACGCAGGTTTTAAAAGTAGCTGGCGATGTGGGTGTGTATATAATTCGTAAGCGCAGTGCAGCCACCCCTCAAACCTCTGGTTTTTTCCCTCTTCGAACCAAGCTTTAGGCTTCTGGCTTTACAGCTGTTTTTTTCACCGAATAGAAATGCGAGATCCCGTGGTCTACTGGGTTATTACTTTAGCGCAGATGCAGAGCACGACGAGGTGACGCAAGCTTGAGACAAACCAGACACCCCCGAGGGAGAGTTTTGGGCATCCGTTCTTCGCGTTGTGTACCAAGTGGCGCAAAAGTGCAACGTGATCACCCTCAGGGAATGAATGCGCGAGTGGGGCTAATTTCTTACAAGAAAGCTCCGATTCGCTCTTCTCGTCACGCAGTCTCAATGCGCTTAGTAATTTAATCGCATTGCAAACACGAGACGTTAATTGTTGGTAAAGTCCCCTTTAGTTAGTTGGCTAGTTAGTTACTTATTTCCATACGCGGAAAACGAGAGGATGGTGATGAGAGTTGTGGTAAAAAAGGTGATTAAGGGAGGAGGTGCTGACAGGGCTGGTGTTGGTAGTCTCCTGGCATTCGCTACGGTCTCTGCACTACACGTACGTATGTGCATGTTCATATACATATATATGTGTGTAATGCTGACCCCACACCGTGAAATCGCCAGCTAGCACTACGACAGAATTCACGGTATCCCGCGAACCGCTGTTAGAGCAAATTGCGTAACAGGAAAGTTGAATAAACAAAGGGCAACGTGAGCTTTTTGAACAGCCATTGACCCAAAAGTTTGTTGGATCTGGCAAAAGTGTTATTCCGCTAATGCTTCGTTATTTTTTCAAATTATCTTAAGACAGAAATTCCCGGAGTTTAACGAACTTTGAACAAGGGAGAATCTTCGGCGTCATGAAATACATAGACCCATCGCGCACGACGAAATAAATTGGAAAACTTTGTTTCAGATTTTCTCGATGATTCAGACGAGCGCTTAAATATTCCATAACGTACCCCACGCTTATTGAATCACCAAGTCACGTATCATAATATTATTTTACACATACAGTAATAACTCGTGCGAATGGCTCCTGAAATCAAAATGGTCGTGTTATTCTGGCAGAACTCAGCGCAGACAGACGTCTCACCGTTGATCCGATTATTCAATTAACTAGCCGAGTTATTCGAGTGGCTTGTCTACACGAGTGAGCAAATTAAATACGTGGCTTTCGTTAATGCTGACCAAACGTACGAAATGAATTTTGGCAAAGCAGCAGCAGCGGCAGCAGTAGCAGTAAACCTTCTAAAAGTTGCCTGCGTCGTACCTCGATCAAATGTCAGAAGTGGGGCTCCATATAGGTATAAACCGGGCACTAATTTGCGCCGAATTTATGTACGGGGAAGGAAAATAAATATGGCCCCTGCGTACGCTTTTGTTGGCAAAACTCGACTCTCTGCTCGCCCGTAAAGTGGGCAGCTCTTGTAGCTACTGGTAAAATTAAACGATGGCTAGCGCGGCCAGAAAGAGCGAGAGAGTGAGTCCAAGAGGCTGACGTTGGCAAAATGCTCACAGAAAGCCCCGATTACCGCAAGCTCAGGAAGGCACAGCCTCGACTGTAGTTTTATTCGACTCATATGAGCGTCTGAGATTTATTCATACGTTCATTCCGCCGATATCTGGACATTTATTTCAATAGCGTAAGTAGTCACCTGTTGAAATTTTTCAGTTTGCATTTTTCCGCAGAATATGATTTTATAGAGCCATAAAGCTTTTATTATGAAAACCAATTTCGCTGATGAATAAGGTAATAACTTTACGCAAATAAATATATCACGGTTTACTAATACTTTGACCCAAGATGCAACACACCGTACGATAGATTAAAAGCTCCGACGATGTTAGCACGCGAGTGCATTGCCTTGCACGCTGCCAGTATTCGTTTAGGAAAATAATAATATTCATGCAAATAACCGTAAATGGGTCTTTAGCACCACGTTCAGGTACATCGTAATTAATTAGATTTTTTATTATACTGCAAAAGGCGCCACTCCGCACGATGACATCGCCCTGCGATGAAAACAATTTAATCATCTAATTGTATAAGAACGCGTTAAATGAACTATATACCTATATATATATATATATATATATATGTGTGTGTGTGTGTATAATAATATATACCTATGTATACCTGCAGGACCTTACGCCGTATTACTTATCCTGTGAATAGAACAGCGCGTAAACGGATCGCTTGCAATTCAAGATTCCCTTTCTTAAATTATAACAACGTCAAATGGGGTGAAATTAATTTCTCACTTGGAGCGTGATTCCGATTATCAAACGAGGCGGGCTGAGTATAATGAGGCGAATCAAAAGCCGTAGATTAGAAAAAGTCCGTCTGGGTAGACGGAGACCGGTGCCCTGGCAAATTAGAGCACTTTGTTAAATTAGAATAAAAGGGGAATAAAATGAAATGAGAAATATAACTCATTGAAACGCGAGTACCCATCGCGAGACTGCGGCGAAGGGGGAGGGGGTGGGGGTCAATATTTTGATTTATTTAAAAAATTAAGAATCGTCGAGATCTTTCAACCGTTCAATTAATACGACCCGGTACTCATTGTTTACAGGCAATTTAACAATTCTTCGTTATACAAAGAGTGAATTCCGTGAAAAAAAAAATGAAAAAAATTCTCAGGTATAAAAGTAAAGGCGTAAAAAGTAAAGAAGTAGTAGGAGTTCATTACACACCTCGACCTCTGCTTCTTCTCTTTCCACGGTCTTCACGACTCGGCAACCTTTGATGTGACAAATCGTTCTCATTAATACTACAGCCGTGGTTCAAAGAACGGCTAAAAAGAAGAGAAAAAATAAAAAATAAAAAATGAAAAAAAAAAGAATAAGGAAATAAAAAGTACAAAGCTCCGAAGGTCTCGGAGGTATCGGTATAAGTGGTAGACGATGGCGTAGCCACCCCAGGAGGTACGAAGACGAAGACGCGCGCACGGCAAGGGCCTTCTTGTTAAATTGCTTAATTAAGCAACCCAATTATATAGGAGGGTGGCGTGCAGAGAAGGTTCTTGGGAAGGGCGAGAAGACAGCATACCTTCGTTGATCTTACCGTTATAAACGTCATAGAATTTTGAGGCGTAGAAGAAAAAAAAAGACCCCCAAAATTCAATCCAACAGACGTGTCTCGGTTAGGAATTGACTCTGTCAGATGGCAGTTTCAATTTTTTTTTAATAACTACGTAGAGTAAAGCCGAGGGTTCTATCTTATATCTCACTTTAAAACGTGAACTAAGATGTTTGACAATTTAGCACAGACTTTATTACGTTCATAGTTTCCGTTTCTTTGTTCGCCACCGTTGCTGAACGCATGAACAACACAATGCATACCTAAACCGTAGAATTGTGGACTTTATTTTCGCGAGGATAATTCCACAGGTATAAGTATAGTCATTAAAGCGAATATTTATTGCATCTGACAAGCGAGAAAATTGTTTCGAGTGAACGAATTAATCGTAGGCATTCCCGTGAGTATCCGCGGATTACCTGCGTATAATGGGTGATAGAAAATTGGATCATCCCATCATCTCTCTCGCCATTAATTTATCCACGCTATGTCACGTTCCCAAAACTTGACGAGGATAGCCAAGGCCTTTGTTAAAACATCCCGACCTTTGTATCACGGCAAATATGAATATTTATACAGTATATATGTACATATCTCTACAAGTATAACAAGAACTGACAATGCCAGCTATCAAATTCTTCTCGTGGAACGACTGTCAGCCCAACGTTTAACATGGGCGTCTTGCCAGGTAGATCTTATTATATTTTCAGCACAAACTAAGATCTTTTTCCTCTTCCTTTTTCAACCTGCGATTTACCTAAACGATTCATTTTTCTTACACAGTGAAATTCGTAATTTTTTCTTCGCGAAATTTTCTACGATGCAATATTTTTGCTATTCTTCTCTTTTCGTCCCGATTGCATGTACTCGTACGACACGTTTCATGAGTGTAAATTAATTATTTCTTTGCCATGAATGAAATTGGGTGTCAGCCCGTGTTCCTTAAACCGCAGGCTATCTATCTTGGCTATACCACGCCGTACCGCGGTCATATTGCGGCTGACCAGAACATTTGTCCGTCTGCCACACGTCAGTCCACAAGGATTTTCCGTTGTTTCAAACTGCCAGGTCCCGATTCATTTGCTACTGATAGAAATGTTGCATAGATGATTCGGTGCTGCTATATACCTTCCTGATATCACTAATGAAGAGCTTTCGGTTTATCGTAATTCTGGTAAAATAACGTTGTTGATATGCACAGAGCGCGAATAACAGTCTCGAGTTATGTCTAACCTTTGGCATTAACTTCCGACATCTCCGTTATACTTTTGATATATTCCCCTGCCGTTTGCCGCCTTCTCGTTTTGTGTTTTTTGACGATATCTGAATGGAAGCGCTGGACCAGGTGACACCTCTTCTCAGTAAAGCAAACGAGAACGCGTGTAAACTCTGCGTCGAGATTGAATAGGGAATATGACACAAAACGATGTTAGTTAACTGTACGCGTACAGCGAAAGACTCTCGTCACTAGTACGTGACACTTTATCAGGCTGTAGTTAGTCGCAAGTGTAACTCCCAGACAGAGTAAAGGGTAATAACACGGTAAACCAATCCTGAAAAGGCCTCTGTTCAGAACTCGGGATATTATTTGCGACTTTATTCGCGTATAAAATTGTTGAAAAAATAGTGTAAAGCTGTGAGAACTGCGCATACAAGCTACCGATCTCGTTACTTCGTACACCTGCATTGAATTTCGCGTTCCTGCAGCCAGAAAGGGGATGCGACAACACCATCCTAATTGCACCGTAGTGCACGCCAATGGTAAACCCTCCTTTGTTTCTGTGCATCAATCGCGGTCTGTCAATAATATTGAGCAAGAATAATGGGCCTAGATGGACACATATTTACCCGGTAATTTCAGCGTAAATCGTGATTCGATCCCTCCGTCGCCTTGCTATTAATAAATCATTTGCCCAACTTGACCGGGTTTGCTTTTCCTTCGACAAATACCTCGCGGACTTCGGGGTAATCTCAATCTACTACGAATGTCACTCGAACTAATCGTCTCATTGCAGTAGTGACAGTGCGAGGGAGTATTGTGCAAATATCCTGTTCGGAAATATGCTCGTTTTTCATCGGCCTTGATCCATCATGATTTCGCTCGGCAAGTATAGGCGAGAAAATCGCGTTGCTCGTGGCAACTTCACACTTCTTGTTCGCCATATACGTGACTAGCAGGCGATTGGAGATTGATTTGGGATTTATCCACCGAATGACACGAGAAGTTTCTGATCACGAATTAAACATAATCGATGAAAATCAAAGACTCACAAAGGATCTATGCGAAAATGGCGAGTAACGAGTTTTACATATCGTGTGAAATTTGCTTGAGAAGTTGAAGAAGCATCGGGCACGGTGGTCGAAGCCAGGAAAGAGAAAAGTTTTACCAGTCCAATTAAACGGATGACAAGAGTTGTTTACACTCGGTTCACCCAGCGTTCAGTATTTAATGAAAACTGGATTTTAAACGTTCTCCAAACGGAGGCCCGTGCTCGACTTAGGTGCTTGTGCTTTGATCGTTTCATTTCGAACGCCTTCCTCTTTTTGCTGAATACTCATTTCGTGCCCCACGACAATCGTCTCATTTTTTTCACAACTGATTCCCCGTGAAAGAGCATTTAAAACGAGGATTTGTCGATCAATAGTCCTCGAATCGCACCTGTCAGCCTTCCTTCGCTTTTTCCCTCTTCTGCGCGCAAAAGTAATTCCATTTTAAAATCTCCGTTTCTCAGATCTGACGTATATTGTCGCGTTTTTAAAGCTGCCGCTAACAGCCACACATGTAAATGTCGATATTGACACTATATGAGCCACATGGTTGTCTCACAAACATCAGCATTCATCGCATTCAACCTGTTTCTGATATTATGACACAGCCTCTGGCAGTATATGGTTATACCATATACCTACTTGAGCTATTTCGAAGTACCTACAGCGCGGAGAATCGCGTATCTCGATATTATGTGGCTACCTGGTGATATTAGCGGATACAGCCCCAGAACACGACCTGGGAATCTTTTCGATTGGCATTCGTCTACCGTTTCGATAATGATAATATCACGATGAGGATAGCTTGATTGAACGATCATGTAAAATTATTGAAACGATGGTGTTGAGGAAGCTGAACTATTAATCAGAATGAAATTCCGAAGCATCGACAGCCGGGTGTATACAGAATTCCGAAAATTCATCACCCCACGTTTCGGAGTCGATTTGAAGCCCGTCGTTACATTCGTAAACTTAGTTATGAACGTTTGTATAACGCGATCGTTTGTCACACGTCCGAACGTTGACGAGATACGAAATACTCGCGTTCGAGCTAATAGCACGGTTATTATATTCTCTCTAATTAGATTGCTTACGGAGTAGAGGGGAGGGTCTAATGTAACACAATGATAAATACGCCCTGGGTTAGAGTCGACAGCGGTCAAGCTTGCGACAGAGGGGTTTCCGTGTAATAATGGATGTTCCTATACGGCATAGAATAATTATATTGCGGTGACCATTCCGGTAAGGATAACGGACACGTTGTCTCAAACTTCTCGAGCCGCGGCAACTAACTCTGAAGAGGATTACATGGTCACCGAGTTCGGGGATCGCGTTCGGGTCAAGTGGCAGGCTAGTTTGCCAGTCGTGGAACTTTCGATGTTTCATTGAAGCCAATTAAATGGAAAGCAGAGTGTGTAAAGTCGATGGGTGAAATTTTCGCGATTCCAAACGCTGTGGCGATTGAACAGTTCAATTCTCGGGAATGACAAACGCGTTTCTACGCCCGATCGGATTTCGGAATGCACCTGGAGCTCCCGAAAGCTAGACAGAATCCGTCAACGTATTCCAAAGTCAGCGAAGCGCTACGGAATGCCGTTATACGGCACCATATCGTATAGTTCGACTCGTGGCCGAGTTAGATATTGAACTACGCTGAGAAAATGAGAACCGCGGCATTTACAGAATTGGAGTGTATATGTATTTTGGTTGGAGAAAATTCGGTCGGGTATCAATTTTGGCGAATGATGAATTTCATCGAATTATCAAGGTCTTTGCCAATCTTGAGACGAGGGGAGAAGCTGATAAGAAAGGGGCATCCGGGTAGATAAGAGAGGCTGAATTTACTGAGCTTAAGATATTTCGTTCAATGTTAATACGGATATCCAGTCTTATCTTGATCCTATCCGTAGGTCAGTTTCAAAGTCGACGGAGCACAAAAACTCCTCGATTCCCAGGGCGCGCACTAAGCCTGTAGGATTGATTATAAATTGCCTCCCAATATCCTTCGATTTGACTGTGTTCGTGCAATGCGTGTGAGCGATAGATAGAAATCTGTTTTGCCGGCTCAGCTGAAGGTATAAGCTCGTAAGCTTGAATCGCACCCTAATGACTCGCGGTATCGATCTCACGCTCCCTTGAAATTGCAGCTATCCCGCGTGGAAGGCATCTATCTCTTCCGCGAATGAAAGCAGCTGGATGCCTTGGATATATTGATTTCTCTATCGACAGAAATCCCACGATTCCGCACGAGTTTATATACACGCAGAATAGATTGCATCTATTTGAGTAAAATGATCCTCGTTTGTGCGAAGAATTCACCAAAAAGTAAGGTGAGGTGGCTCCAAGGTAAGCGAATGGAACTTCTAAGCACTGAACTCCGCACAGCTTTCACCGACGAATTGACTTTATTATTTTTATAACGAGTGTGCTGGACGTCTGAAAGAACCCTGCGTCCACGCTCTTTCGCGCTTATTCCACTTCGTCTTCATCCTCGTCTTCATCCCCTCGTGTCTCGTTCGTCTCCCTTTCTCCCATTCTCCAATTCTCCCTTTCTTCATCTTCTGACGTGGGAGTGATCGCGGAAAATCCTGCGGATCTACGCTTCAGTCCGTAAAATTTAGCGAGAAAATCAGTGGTAAGATTTAACTCACGTGGCTCATCGTCACGCCATAGACTCTAGACCTCGGCTTTCGGAGAGGGACAGGATGTGACGTTCCGGCGGAAGCTACCGTGGCGGCGTCATTAATCCCGAAGATAGCAGATTGAGGGACCAGGGTTGAACGAGGTGGTGCGTCGAGTCAAGACCAGCGTAGAACTCTGTAGTATGAGGGTGGAGAACAGGGGGCTGTCATTGATAGTTGTGATTAATGCGCGATGCGTCGCTACGATAACTTGATTATATGCGGGCAGAGAGAGCGCGGACGGCGTGACGCGTTGCCCTAGACGTCGAAACGACTCGACGGATATCTTCAGCTCAGCACTCTATATAACAAATAATCCCATCAAGGAATCGTCTTATCGATAGACAGCCTCTTGTGTTTGATCAACATCAATATAGAATCTAGGTGACTAGCGTAATTGATTAATCTTTTATCCTGGAAGTAGAAATGGACCTTCGTAAACTGATTACAGAAGATGTAATCAACGAGCGTAGATACGCGTCAGTCGATGCAGCGTTCTTCCGATCGCATATTCCCGAGGGCAGGTGAGAGAAGAGAAAAGTAGTGTGAATGGTCCCGATGGGATTAAAAAGAAAGGTTCAGCAAAGAGTTAATCACCGTAATGCCGGGCTAAAATGGATAACTATACGGAAGTCTTGGGAAGGGTCGCCTCGGGGCGGAAGTTGGTCAAATGGTCAGCGTTTGGCCGCTAGAAGTAATTGAGGAGGAGCAGACGCGGAGGTCCAATTCATAATAGCATCGGTCTTTGTCGGTGTAAATGTGTGTAGATTTATGTGTGTTGTATCCTGTACGCGTCTTTCACCACAGCCGGGTAACAGGATCTCATTTTACCTCGCTCTCTCCCGCGGTGAGATTCTCTCCCCTATTCCTTCGCTCAGCTCCCTTTCTTCCTAAGTAATCTAGTGAGTAAGAGGTAACAGAGACACCGAGGGCGTTGATATGATTGATGGTAAAATTTACCGGGAAATCAGCAGGTGTCTCCCACGAAACTTTCTCGAGTGATTCATTGCAGTGCTTGCATTCTAGTTATTCCTTACAGTATTCCCCCTCAAAGCCGTTTGTATTAATTGATTCGTTATTAGGTCTTTCGCGGATCTAGATTTGGTCCTCGAGCTGAAAAAAAAGAGTTAATGATAACATTGTGTACGGGCTTTCGACTGTCCATGCTGCAGTCGCACTCACACGTTTCGAGTGGTGGGGGTTTTGTATTCTCCATAAGCTAGACACCTTGCGTCAGTTTTAGAGTGTCGCGGTTTAATCACATTTGAGATAGTAGTGCCACTATAGAAGCTTCGAGCTACCAAGGAATTACATGTAATTGGTGGTAGAACTCGGGTAAAAGGCTTTCGCTGTCACTGATCTACAACAAGACGAGATGCGATCTTCTTATTCCGGCTTGTCGACGCCTAAAACATTTCGTGACTGAAAACACGTGTTTTTGAAAGAATTTTTCTCTACTTTGATGGCAGATTTTCGAAGCTGAAAGGGGTTGTAATTATTATTTCTATACAATCCCCGAGAACCTCGTGTACCAGCTTTTTTGTACTTTAAACAATTCTTCGAGAAGTTTCCAACGTTAATACCGTGAACATAAATTTCTAACTCGGGGAGCGTGCGAGTTCGTAGGGGTCGTTCATGCGGTACGTATAGGTTGGAATAAAGTATGTTTTCGAAGTAGTTGCTTACCTCGGGATGTAATTAATTAGAAAAATTTATAAACTTTTCCGCGGCCCGGAGGATAAACAAGGTGCTTTAGTTCGAAGAACCGATAGAGAAGCATCACAGCGAAAAAGAACTTTGACGCTATATAGAAATGACTTGGAAAGGAAGGTCTTAAATCAATAAAACATAAGCTACCGTGACCGGTTGAACTCGTAACTGTTTTATTTCCCCTATGTCACTTTCTGCCACGAATCTATGAATGATACATAAATGTACAGTATTTCGCTCATCGTAGTCGCCGATAGATCGATAATCTCCTCACCCCGAACCAAAGTTTCATTATTTTTTGTTCCAACAAACCGGAAAAGATAAACACGAAAACTGAGGAACGGTCTGTTTGCAGACGACGGTAAGCAAATTTCAGGAGAGCTTTATAGCGGTTTTCCAATGAAATTTCCCAGAATTCAGCGTGGGTGAGTCGAAATTCGCGATGCGAAAGCGTAGAGGACCCTAAAAAGAAAACAGTAAATCATTCTTATTTTTCGTTTTTTTCCTATCAACCTGCATTTTCGCTCTTGTCAAATGAATTTCTACGACAGATGACCACCATTTGTTATCCTGACGCTGACAACAAATATTTTTATGAATTATGTACGGGTATCTTGATGAGATGAAATGAGCTCATTTCGTTTTTTGTTTTTTAATTTTTATTTTTTCTAATTGCCTGAATTAATTATTGCTATCATTCATGTGGCATTTTTTGAGACAGCTAACAGTTGGCCGAGCAGAGTTCAAGTTGGACTTTCGATCGCAAATCGAACTGAGAATCGAATGGAATAAAAAGAGTTGATGAGTTTCTTGTTTTTGTCTTAATCGCAAATCGCAATTTCGTTCTCGAACGTCAATTAAAAGTTGACGAGACAACTTTGATCCTTCTTCTTCGCGAAAAAAAACTCTGGGCAATTTCCTTGAAAGCAGATATGCGGAAGAAGAGAAAAGCTCGAGTCGCGGATATTTAAAAATGTCAAGAGGGCGAAGCGCGGGTATTGAAAGTTTGTCTACACTTTCGCCAATATTGGGATTCCTCCTAATTGCCGCCTTCAGCTAACCTGGCAATGGTTAGAGAGAGACGGTATGCTACTTTACTAACGGAGTGAGTTTAAGACGGAAACGCGAGTCTTACGTTATTAAGCTAAAAGCCTCCCCAGACTTGGTAGCAAACCAACGAGAGCCTGTCAAGACCACCAACGGTATGTTTACATCGAATTATACAGAGTCAAGATAGCTCGGATTAAGACCGATTTCCACTCACTTATTATTGTAATCTGACAGCCCGATCTCGCATCTGATCGCGTTGCACATCTCGCGATAACCCGCTTGCGGAAGATCTTCCAAGAGCTCTTGAAGCGCAAGAGATCCCATCAAATTAATTAAATCGAAAGATTGTCTCATGCGCAAGGAAACTTTAACGTTCTCGTGAAAACAGCTTCCGAAGAGGCCACAAATCCGCTCGTAATATCGCCTCATAAAAGATGCAAAGATAATTTGATTTAGAAATCAAATCTCAACATTACTTTTTCCCATATAGTTCAACGTACGACGCAGATACCCGTATCTCCACAAACCTGGTGTGAACTCGCGCCCGCCTTACATACCCGCCGATAAAGTATTCTTGATTATTATACCAAGCTCGACCAATTTCATGCAGCTTATCGTTAGCGCACTGCAAGGATATACTCATCTTACTCACTCGTACAGAGGTACATGTATGCAGTTATGCAGCTACATCGCACACGTGCCCGGGACTTAAGCTAATCTCTCCTTCAACGGTGAATTATTGCTCCGAAGCTCGGTGGAACTGGTGTCGGCTTAAGCTTTCAAAATGGAAGTGACTACTTCGAACCTGCAGGAGTCTTTTAAGTCGCAGTTCCGATCCGTGTTTAAACTCAGAATGTACTGGATGGCAATTTCAGTCGTCGTACACGAATAAAATCGATGCGATTGACACGTGCTGCCGAAAGACGACCGAGCTCCGTGTTATCGCCTCGTTGGCTTGGACTTTCTTTAAGCATGCACGAATTTATATGGTTCTACAACCGTGATGTGCAATTCTATCATATTCATACTCCTGTGGATGCTGTCTATGCCCCGGCGACAACTTGATCGAAATTCTTAATGCAGCTCACCTTATGCGAGCTAACAGAACTAAAATCGAGATATTTTATCGCCAAATGTATATTGGATCCATTGAAAGAATTTTATTACGAATAACCTAGAGCTGCTTATAAGATCACGTATAGATTTTATGCTTACGGTATTCATAAATTGTACTTTATTACGAATATTCTCAGCGGTCATTTTACGTGGAAATATTATACCGTAAAGTGGCTCCTGCAATATCCAAGTCTGCAGTGCTATTCGCAATGCCATGACCGCCTCTTGATGCTGCGTAGGTATCTCTCCTACAAATGAACACATTTTGTCGGCAGTCTTATGTCTATACAGATAAAAGGTAAACCCTAATAGATCCATGTGCGGTATAGTATAAGCACAGCATATAAGATACTTCGCGTGCATAAAAACGTCCTGCGAATCTCCCGATATTAAAGGGTAACGACCGATGCTGCAGAGGTCTTGCCCTTACTCCGGCATATAACTTATAGCCGCGATTCGCGGCCAACCGATGTCAATATAATATTTTTACCAAGGAGAAAAACAAAGGTTACTCTGTCGCTGGCAAAATAGATATAAGTTTATTTACGTCTTTCCGAATAATATTGGGAAGCCAGGCAGTGCTGGCATAGGAAAACATCCGCGAGAATCGGCGAAGATTGAACGTACGACCGAGAGGAGATACCAGCCTCGATACGGTGCATAGAAATTTGAGAAACGAAAGAAAAAAGAAATACCGCAACTGGTTTCTAGTTTACGATTATTGCAATGCCCGAACTAACTCTTTGCGCAAATATCAAAGTGTCAGCTGCCCAAAGTTTTGCCGATCTCAAACACGCGAATGATGAAGCTCTGGCAAAATTTTTCTCCCGAGGAACAGGCTTTCGCGTATCTTATCCATACCTAGAATTATGGAATTGATATCTTCGCTCCGATCCGATTTACCGTCATAAGATCGAAACTTCACGCATGGCTAGCCTTGGATTGTCTACGTTTTTCTCATGCGCTCCAAATAATTTCGAAAGGGCATATTTCCGCCTCTGTATATTCCGCGAGCTTGTTTTTTCGCGCGAAAAATAAGATTGATATTCATCGCGTTACGTGATCGCCAATATATTTCAAGTTGGGGTAGAGCGTCCGTGTTTGTACTATACACGTGTATAGTATGCGCGTATAGACACACGTATAAAAGTGCTTTGGGTCATCCCTTCTATTTTTGCGGGTTATTATGTTACATCGGTCTTCGGAGTTGGTATAGTAGATGGGGGTGTCTTATTGAAAGCACCTCTGAGAGTTTTGGTGTTAGATATTGGATCTCGGTAGGATTTACAGAGGTGAGTTTTCATTTTCCTTTGGCAACCGAAAGAATAGGATCTGAGAATTTGATATCGTGATAGATTTATATTCGCAGTGTTAAATATGACAGGAATATATTTTCCAATTAGATAAAGCCATTTTCATTATCGGTATAATAGTCTAAACAAATAATTCTAGTATATTTCCAGCCAGTATATATTTCTTCGAACAAAGTTTGCTAATTTTCCACTTTCATCATTAAATATTCTGAAATTACCAACTCTCCTGGAAGTTTTCGCTCGACGAATAAGGAAGAGGAAGGAAAAAGTAAGGGCGAGCAAATGACTGAGAAAAGGTAAGGTAGAAATGAAGAAAAAAGAAAGGTGAAAAGAAGTGGGAGAAAAAAAATAAAAAAAAGTATGAAAAAGGTAGCTACGGTTCCGCGAACACGGAGCATTTACTCGTGAGTAAAGTTGCACGAACCACGTCAGCGAGGGTTCACTGCCACCCTCATGATGGTCAGGTTAAACTTTCAGTTTACCTCGCCACGCCGGTAGGCGTTTATACTTACAGGAATACATCGAGTATCGAAAATGACGCATCAAACTTTTTCTCTTTTCATTAAATATTTATCGCTCCCTCTATGTCGAGAACAGAACCGTATGAAAGCTCGATCTTGAAGTAGAAATAGCGGAAAACAAAAGAAGAATATAATTTCGAACTTTGTTGGAAAAAGTGAAATAAGATAACAATATTATATCGGTATAACAATTAAAGTTAAGGTGTTACACTTCCGAAGTGAAGAGCCCTCTCTGAGGACACCTCTGGATCGAATCGACGATTAACTTTTGCGGAAATTTCAACTCGACTTATTAAGAAAGTTAAGAAAAGAGTGAGAAGTCGAGCTCTTGACTGGATAAGCTATACTTCAACCAGAGAGTTTCTTTCAATGCTGGTTTTTCTTCGAACTTCAATTCCTCTTGGCAATTAGTTTTGTCAAACGGACGGGGTTGATGAATTTATAACTATGATCCGTCTTCGTGATCTGTCATACGTCGAAGAGGAAGAAGCCGAATCGAAGTCGGAAAAGTGAGAAGAACCTGCAGTTTTTCATGGGATTCAATTCCCGATATCTACATTCATTGATGGAAAGTTCGGGTTCCAGTTTCCCGCGGATAGGTATCTGAAATCGCGATTCATTTGCATTTGGTACGATCAAAGAATACGATGGTTTATTTAAACTTTCTTCTAAACTTTTTAGCACTCTAAATCTTATTTTCCAATCTCGACGGGTACTCCGGCCGACCGCAAATCCGGGAGCCAAGGGATTCACCGTTAAGCCGCGGTTAGAACTTCCTACGTATTCAGAGACACCCAAACCGCCGGAGTCGAGACCAACGAGCTGAAAATCGCGAGGGTATCGGGCACCCTTGCCGATCGCTATTCCATATAGAGTTCTAGGTGCGACTAGGATCGAATATGAAGTGCCCGAGGCACTCCCTTTCCCTTTTCGGAACCAGCTCCGAGGTAGGCTGTGGGGAAAATGATTTCCTGGAAGTTAAAAGCCACGGATCAGGTTGTTCCCTAGCTTCCCCATGAGGCAGAATAAGAAGGATCCGGACCTCGCCGATAAACCGAAAGAGAGAGAAAGAGAGAGAGAGGAGTGTTTGTGGGTGCAGAGTGAAAAGGAACGGCCGAAGACCGAGCAGGGGTTAAAAAAAGAGAAAAAAAATAGCACCAGAGTCGTGCTTTGCAACGAGTTGTTCCCTCAGTTCAGCTTTGCTCTTCCTGACCCGAGAACAGCCCATTCGATTCATCCACACGCCTATACGAAACTCCTACGAACGACGCCTCCTATCTGCAAGGATATTCGCGAAGGGGATGGGGAGTGACCGTAGTCTGAAAGGACTTGATGAAAAATTGCCGTTCGGTCGACCACCGCTAATTCCAGGATTTGATTAGAGGTATACTTGATAGCGAGCAAATAAAAATGATGTTGATGTCTGGCGGAGAGAAGCCTTCCAGAAAAGCAAGAGAATATGTGAGCGGACCACCAAAGCCGATATACATATATATATAGGTATATGCAAGCATACATATATGGATGGAGGCGAGTATATGTGGGTTGGTAGTTACAGCATATATGGGTATATATGTGTATGTATGTATGTATGTATATATGTATATATAGGTATATAAAGGGAGGGAGTATCTGAAGCGATCGGGCTTGTATAGGGAGCAGCCTGAAAGTATTTACGTGTCGCGTGTAAACTCCTGCGGGAGTTGACCTTACGGATCCCTCGGGATTCTGGCATCGGATAAAGTCAAATAAAGCACCCAGCAGTGAAACGTTGCCGCGAGGTTCACTCCCTCGAATTTCTACCGAAGCTGTTTCGAGGTTGGGACATTGTTCGAGGCGTGCAGGACGAGTCCGATCTGATTTTTAATCTCTTTTTACTTCTAACTCAAGAAGGAATAATTTGGCTAATTTAAATCAAGGTTTCATCGTGAAAATACGCTTTGAAAATTACTTTGAAATATTGCTAATGGGTCTAAATTGATTCTAAATGGAACGTAACGGATACGAATCGCTCATAAAAGCTTTCTGGGAAAACAAACTGCGTTAATTGATCGAGTTCTGGATAAACTAAAAATAAAGCTGTTGCTGCTGCTACAGTGTGCGGTAGCCATCGTTTTCTCAATGTTCACTATAATAATCAAGTGCAACAAAATCTTGATCCGAATCTATTTCACGTAGGTAACAAACAGCTTCAAACTCTAATCACGGATATTCTAAATTATCAAGAATATCATCGTCAAAGCAAATTAATGCAGGTATAATAGATCGATGAGTGAACCGCCTCGTTAATTCAATAAAACAATATTCGACCAAGTTTTCCGAATATTTTCGAAGCCACTTAATTTTTGATTCACTAACACCTTCTAGGTGCCACCCCATCATTTTCGCCCGTTATGTGCTCGTTAAGATGTTTTATTGAAAATTTATGCGAAAAGTTCTTTGATATAGCGAGGGGTGAAGAGATCGGTAAGGTGAACTGGAAGAGGTGATAACTATAATAATTATTTTATAAATACAGAGGCGAGGCTTTAACCGTACGTAAATTTAATCAACGAGCTCTTGCGAATCTTACGCCGGAACTAAAACGGTTCCGGTCCAAAACGGATCTTAGTATAGGATCTACCGGTCATTCGCGAATTATTCCTTTTACCCAGCTACACATTTGCATATGTTTTGCTAATGAAAAACATTTTTATTTTGTTACAGGTATGGGTTCGCAGTGCAGTATAAACGAAGCTTGGCTACTACAGGCATGTATCTCGAGTACAATCTTGAGTGGCTTATGCTCTATGTTCGCAATACCGCGATGTTAGCATTGCAAAAGACTGCAGCTGGGTAAAATCTTATTTTTTCTTCCTTTTACCGAGCAAAACATTTTCTCAGAGAGCGGATTAATGCGAAAGAGTACCGTGTGGAACGCGACGATGTCAGCCGGTGTTATATATAAAATGAAGTAAAAAATTGAAAACTCGTCAGATTCTAATCGTCGCGCGTTTAATTTCAATCAGATTCGTCGTATGATTAAATAACAGTCATAAATTCAGTCTTTACTTTGTCTGCAAAATATATGCGAGAAATATCTGGCGGTGACTCCCGTCGATTGAAATTAATCGACTGAAATGTTGAACGTGCGACTGACAGCCGTCTCTTATAGACCGTTTAATGAACACGAAAAGTACAACGAAAGACAATGCCAAGGGATGAGGCGTACAGAGGGCGTGTATTGATTCCCACTTATTTGGTAATGCTCGCCGCAGATGGCCTCCGAGGTTCTATTATATCCACCCTATACGCAACTGGTACAACTTGAATATATACAATCGGATCTGGGATTCCCCCTTCGTGCCGAGAGCAGCTCGAATAGCCTTTTACATAAGCAATAAATTACAAATAATTCACCAATACATCGGAGAAACTCCTTCTCCGCGGTAACTAATGTCTTTTGCTCGCGTCTTCTCGTGCTTCGATTCTATACGACTGTAGTTTCCCTAGCTAAGGCCTGAGAGGTCATGCCCTACAATTACCGGGCTGGTACTGTTCTATGCATAATGCAGTGACAACGGAACGTTACCACGTTAATATTTCACGCTGACTAGCACCACGGTGTTTCCTATAAACTTTTCCGCCCCAAAGATGGGCTCGATGGTTGTTGAAGTAGCCTGGAGCAGGACACGATTAGGCTACATCGCAGCCCATAGGTATACTTCTCTAATTCATAAAGGTATTTGTGGTCTACAATCTCTTCACAGTATATCACTGAATTATTACCCAGATTCGGACCCTAACGACTAAGGGAGGGTTTTCACCTGTGCACGAAAATACGAGTATACATAGGTACCGATTTTATACCGTGAGATTTTTTTTGGTTTGTTTTAATGTGTAGAGAATCCCGTAATACAAATATTGCTGATAAGTAATTTTGCAATCTTTTGGTGAATTTTAATTTTAATTTTTGCTTTTGGCTCTTCAATTTTTCAACGTCCAACCTAACGGTGACGATTGATTTATGATTGAAACTTTAGCATTTCTCAAGAGTATGGGAAAAGCGGTTTTAAAGAACCTGTGAGATGGAGAAAACAAGAAGAAGAAAAAATTGGCGAGTCGTTCACGCGGGCACATTTATCTTACGTGAATAATTTATAAGCTAAACAAAACGCATGTATATATATTCTCTTCAGGAATTAACCCTGATAAATTCCCTCGGGGCTTCTTTTACTCCGCTTCACGGAACCCAGACTCTGAATGTAAAGTAGCAATAAAATGAGAGGAGGGCTACCACCACGCGCGCATTTTCTACAATTTTTCGCAGCTTGCGGAGTTCAAAATCGGTTTTAAATATTAAAAACTGACTAAAGTGCGCTGTTCGCGGCATGGCACCCGGTAATCGGTCCCAGAGGTTCTCACCGCTTTCAGATAGTGCTGGACTCTCCGAGCTCCGAAATTCTACGAAATTATTCTTCCAGTCGCATTTTCTTTGGGAAAATTATTAATATCACAATTTTGTTTGATTAAGAGCTGCGCCAGGGACATGAATAGCTTCATGGCCATACACATACGTGTCCTATATTCATACATCGTACGAATACGGTATCTCGCACCGTGATATAACTCACTCGATAAGAATTACAATTAGCATAAAATGCATACATCGGCGAAGTTCTGCTTAAGAAAACCAATACTAACACAGTTGATTTATACGTGGCGATACTATCGCCCCATGTTTGTGTGTATGCGCTGCTACGGAAGTACCGTGCACAAGGAATGATAACGTAGAGCTGGAAGCACTCTCGCTGCAGCAAGGAATACAAGTTTCAAACTTGCTCCGCAAGAGAATCGCAAAAGTAAATGAATTAACGAAAAAACAGGTCATTGCAAAATTTTTGCCCGATGCATCGTTCTTGGCTTGGCAAGTGCACTGCTCAGTTTCCTGAAGTAAGGAATAATCCATAGAATTTTTCCTCTTGGGTCAAAGTCTTATCGGTCGGTCGTCTAACGCGTCTAACGCATTATCGTTGAGCCTCCGTGTGCCATCGTAAACCTACCGTCGACGTGACGAATCCGTTATTAACATGGTAGCGCGCCTTTCCATAAAACATGGCGAAATTGGATCTGCTACACACGCGTCGTGTCCCTGAACCAAGCCATACATTCTCAACCCGCAACCCCTGCAGCCTTGTGTGCTATCTTATTCGGACCATAACCTCCTCACCTCGCCTCCTAAGGTCACCCAAAACCTATAACCCTATCCTTTGTATATTAAACTAATATTGACGTAGTGTCCCATCTACTGCAAGGGATCCAATGGCTTGGGCATAGCGTCCAATAGGTTCATCGGCTGCTACTGAATAGCCAATGAATTGCCCCCATCGATACGTTTACCGTTTTGATATTCATAAGAACGCTACTTACTATTTTAGGACATGGGATATGGGATAGTATTATAGTAAGTATCCCATTGCATTTTACTACCCCATGACACGTTGCGTTATTTCAACATGCGATGTAGCAAATGAAAAGATGCACTCGTTTCGACGAACGAAGTTCTCAGTTGAGAAACTCTTGAAACTTAGGTACCAATTGCATAAATTATGAGGGAAATGTTAATTGCGCTCACCGAATTCTTCGAGGATATCTGCGGGACGGGATGGGGTATATATGGTTGATAGGAACACATTTCTCAGAGGTTTGCTTCAGCTCCAAAACTTTGATCATAGGCTCGATCTAGATCCAAAGGTTTATAGAATACACCTCGTCCGTCAGACAATGATGTATCATCTTATTTAACATTTAACAAAGCTCATTGCAAAAGCAATCAAAACTTACGCCAAAGTCTCAGCTGCCGAAGCCAAACTCTGCGCTTTGTAGACGGAATACCAACACAGGAATTCGTGATCACATAGAAATTGGCCTGCGCTTACAACGGGTCTAGTCTGTAAATTGATTAATTCCTCGGGGTTCGAGTAGATGAGGTTAATTAAGATGCAAAAGAATGGTTTTTTCTTTCTCTCTTTTATCTCGAAGGAAAATGTCTGCCAATGAAAATAGAAAAGGAGTTTGATATTTAAAAAAAAAACGAATTACTCTGAATTATCAGCCCGTGCTTTTCCCCTACTTTTAAGACATAGTCTCTCGCGTATCAGCGGATAACTAAAATTCCTCTAATCTTTCAGACATTCTTCGCAATCTTGATGCGAAGGCTCGACGCCACGAACAACCGTAGTTAGCGGCAAATAACTTGAAGTCTAAGCTTTGTCCATAGCCCTGCCTGCCTTCCAAGCCAACCACAGCCGAGCAGAAGCCGCAAAGTATTTTCGCTTTTAGAAAATTAAGAAATTACTGAGCCCTATCTAGATGAATAACTCCTATGAAATATTTTTGGAGTTATCCCTTTAGCCGGAAAACTTAGCCGGTAGAGTTTCGGCGAAGATAAATCGAATATTAGCTTCGTTATAACTTTACTCACGTAATATTGGTACCATGCTATCGCATCGGTGGTATATCGATCAGGCTTGGATTAAAATGATGAATAATCGTTGGGTTAAGTACTGGTGTTTAAACCTATAACAGATCCTCGAGCTAACGCACAAATGGGGTATCTTCCCTTTGAATGTAATTAGGAGATTCCGAGGAAATAGATTTACTAGATTCGATTCATTCAGGAAAGCTAGATGCTTCAAGTCCTGGCCATACCCTGGGACTATGGTATAATTAATTATGATACTCTCGATCAAATACTAGCCTCATCTCTTGAACATCATTAATTATTTCTTATAAAACCGGCCCAGCGTTTATCAAACTTAGATTATAAAAAGGGCTCCTCATTAATTAAAAAGTTGAATTATCATGTCGAGAACAAATCAGACCGATAATTATGAAACTGGGAGTGGTACAAGTCAGTGTCATGAAAAATGAATATATTTTGGCACTTCTTGTAATTCCTAACACCACCTTCGTTCCAAGGGGCTCACGTGATCGAGACAATACCATCGATATAGTAGCTCAATTTCGTTCGTACTGTCTACCTGTGAATGAAACTTTTTAAACCGAAATAAAACGAAGAAAACTTTCAGGGACTTTGAATATCTTTGAAATGCTAATCCCAATCAGAGGTTGCGAGCACCATCCCTTACTCCCATCCTCCTCACTATCGTAGAATGAGTCTCCCTTGGCCGTTAGACTCAGTCGATCTGCTGGCCTTTTTCCCTGCCATGGCACTCTGTGGCCCTTCGAAGACCCTTGCCTTCCGCCACTCCAGGGACGTATTCTTCCTTCCAATCGAAAGCTATTCAACTGAATTGCTTTTTCGCGAAATACATTTACATTCATCAATGTAACGTCTCAAGTTTCTCTTTCTAAGACTGTTTACTTATTTCTTTCTTTTTTTTTTCTTTTTCTTTTCACTTTAATCGAAGTAGTTTATATACAGGAAAGTTTCCTTCTTTTGTTCACGAGGTTTTGTGAGAATATAATTAACCCTATTATAAGATCGCTAATTCCAATTTTGCCGACCATTCGATTAGCTGCGGTAAAAAAAAACTTATCAGAGTTATTGACAGTGTCAATTTCCCCGATATTAACCAGGAACAAAGATCAGCGCTAGGGCTAGGGCCTAAAACTGAAACTGGGACTGCTGCTGGCGTTGGTTTCGACGTCCAGGTCGTCCAGGTCGTCCAGGGTATCCTCCTCGTGATCCAGGTCGTCCGCTTCGTGGTTCGCGTCTTCTACGTCGTGTGCTACATAGTTTAGTTGCACATGTCATCCGCTTCGTAGTTTTCGCAGTCCAGGTCGTTCGCGACGTGGCTTCCAGCGTCCAGGTTGTGCGCATCGTAGTTTTCGTAGTCTAGGTCGTACGCCTCACAGTTTGCGTCGTCCAGGTCATACGCTTCGTAATTTTCGTCTTGCAGGTTGTACAGCTCGTACTTTACGACCTGGACAACGAAAACCACGAAGCACAGGACCTGGACAAAGAAGACTACGAAGCGCACGACTTGGACAACGAAAGCTACGAAGCGCAGGACCTGGATAACGAAGACTATGAAGCGAACGACCTTGGCGACACAAAGTACGAGCTGTACGACCTGCAAGACGAAAATTACGAGGCGTATGACCTGGACTACGAAAACTACAATGCGCACAACCTGGACGCTGGAAACCACGTTGCGAACGACCTGGACCACAAAAACTACGAAGCGGACGACCTGGATCACGAGGAGGATAACCTGGACGACCTGGACGTCGAAACCAACGCCAGCAGCAGTCCCAGTTTCAGTTACAAGTGATGCTGAAATTACTTATGACGAAATAAAAATTACATTTTATTAATTTAAGATATCTAGACGCCCCTGTCCGAGTCACGTATAAGCTCTGTAATTGGTTATCCTAGATCCTCCGTAGCTCGGGAACTGGAGGTCTATCGAATTTTTGGTAAAGGACTTTTAGTCTTAGAATTTTCTGAGTAATCCGCCTATCTAAAATGGCCCGGTAGCAGTGAATCACCCTGTATAAAGCATATACGGACACTAGGATGAACTGTACGTACAACTGGTGTATATGTGTACGAGTTTCCTACAGCAATCTAATTAGTAGAAAGAACATCCTCGTTATAGATATGTGATTGAAATTGTTTGTCGCGACAACCGTATCGCCAATTTTTCTGTTTCACTGGAAAAAAGTTTCCGGGATCCATTTTTCTCCACGAACCTCGTTATTGTCAATAATACTCGTAATACAATTATAGTAAGGAGTTTGGAACAGGATTCCGCGTCCAGTTAACCACTGTACGTAATCCCTTCAGGGGAGAGAGAGATTCTTCTGGAATGTTAACTTCAAACAATTACCGAACCGGCGCCTATTACTTGGGACAATAAACCGGCCTATGGCTTTGGTAACTTGAAGAGATACTTGATCTTCTAAGGGATGATCCTAAACGAGGATACACAACTGGCTAACCTACTGGCCACTCTGTTCCAGGCACAATTGAAAGTTACCTCCGAGACTTGGCCCGGTTAATAACAACCTCCTAGTAAACTAGCCGCAATGAACGTGGGCGCGGTGAGGTTTTAGCTTAGGACTTGGGTTACGTGACTAAACCGAAGTGACTACTTGGATAGGTACGGGGTTAGCTATGCTTGTAATGCCAGTGTACGGCCTATCGTTTACCATTAAAACCACTTGTCAAGAATATTGCGTTTCAAGGTTTCTCTAAAAGCTTGAGCTGGATCAGCTGTAATGGAATACGTTACATAGTTATTATGGAGATTCGACCGCGAGGTTGATAGCAGGCCAGCCAGGGTTGCTGTAAGCTCGGACTGCCGGGCTTTTAAATTTGTATCTCTCGTATGAAAATTAAAAACTGAAAGGGTTGATGAAACGGGGGTAAAAATTGTCTGCAAACATTCCGGACGAATGACTGCAGATTCGTCAAACGATTTTTTTCCTATCTTCGATGCGATTAAATTTTCCCAGGTTTTGCAATTAACCCAGAAATTGCTTAATAAAAATGTGCGGCGTCATTTTCATTGATGAATTCCTATCGATAATGGGTCCTTCGAAAGCAAATATATGGAAATTTGTCGGAGAATATTTTATCGGTGCTGCCGGAAGAGAAATTAATCGAAAAATAAATGAATGGAGGGTGGCTTAAGCTCGATGACGTATATAACAAACGCGGAAGATTTTACCGGGTGCCAAATTTACGTTCATTTCGCGAGTTGTCAAGATCGGAGTTTGCTTTTCGCGTCAACTAACCGAAAATCCTTTCCAAAACAAGATTTCCCGAATCGAGCATTCGCGAGAGTCTAATCACGCATTAACATTGTGTCACAATAATTGATCGCTGTACTGTGGTTTTCCTTTGAAATGAACTCGACGTCTTCTCGCAAGCTGAAAGTAAACCGAGGCTGTAAGGCTAAGAGGAAGTTGATACCTTTTATATGGTAGAGACGGATGAGCTCCAAAATTGTGCCTCAAGCCATGTCTCTCCTCTTTTCCGAAGAAATCGTTAGAGGTAAATTAGTTTTATCGCTATAACTGGATGGAGAAATCCAATAGGGTAGGTATACATCTCTTTCTCACTCCCTCGCGTCTCTTTCCCTCCCTTTCTCCCTCTTTCAATTTTTTCTGAACGAAGCTAAGGTAGGGAGCTCAGACCTTGGAAAGGGTGGCTATAGAATTACAATTATCTTCGCGTTCCCGTTGGAGCCATTTTCCACTTTAATTGTTTTTCAAGTAAATATTGAAGCAGCTCTGTTCGCGCTAAATGGATTTTATATAATTATATTGCTCCCTTGAAAATTTATGACGTATAGATGTTGTCTCTGTCGTTTCCTGATTACACTTCCAGCTTCTCCGACTGCAGCATTGGCTAATAGCTTTGCTTAGATGGTCGTCGTACTTGCATGCTTCGGAACTCGGAGTTGCGAAACTTCCAGTTGTATATCACAATGCTGCGAATCCTAGGCGAAACGCGGAGGAATTAATAAACAGAAGGCCATTGTAAGCTGTCTATATGAAGTCCTTGGTCGAGGTATCAGACCGCTTGGCGAAACTTTGAGATTGCCCAGAATTGTAGGCATAGCGCAGGGGGATGTAGTTTATCATAATTGGCCGCAGTTGTGCCGAAAACTCGCCAAAGTCTGCACGCTTTGCCTTACGATGCTCTGGTTTACCGGGGAACCAGGAGGGGGTGGTCCTTCATCAGATACCGCTTTCCAATTTATGAGGAGAGCGTATAACTCACGAAAACTGCCAAAAAACGTAATACGATTCCAATCGCGATGGGACGGAATCGCTAGGCGTTCCTTATACGCACACGTTTACCTACGTCAGTAATAGTCAATTACACCGAAATGTAGAGAGTATGATTTATGCGTCAAGTATCAACGATATCAGAATATTAGTGACATCTATTTTCTTCTTTTTTTCCCCCTCTCTATGCGAAGAAATACCAAATGATACCGAAACGAAAAGGCATCGAGGATTGAAAGCTAACTCATTACTCCATAAAATCTCGACCTTACGCCGAAATGGAAAATAATTTCCACCTACTGTAGCCGTATTCGGTACAGGTAACTGAACTTTTCATGTCGTAGATCTCTCGGGATTGCCTGCGCATGTCTATGTATACGGTTGTATACGTACTACGTACGTACCATCGTCGCGGGTAAAACCAGGAAACCGGAGGAGGTAGGAGTAGGTTGAGTTACCCGTATAACTGGAAACTTCAACAAAATCGTTGATTACTCGAGCTTACGAGGTCTGCCACAGCTTGGGCAGTCAGTGATACATATATATGTATATATATATTTATATACACATACATCTATACGATATACACACGGACAAGCCGATAGCAAACCTCGTGAGATGCCTGTCCAAGAGCGAATCGAGTCTCGTCGGTTAGTGTAGGCTCTCGAAGTTTGGACGGCTAGTTGGCTTCGGGCCAGTTGGTCGAAAAGATCAAAAATGAAAACTTGGTAAGGTGTGCGCATTGCCGTTGACCGTATTCATCCACCTGTACTACTATTTTTCGGTCATTTTATTTTCTTTCGCGTTATTCTTCTCCTTTCTAATCTTTTCAATCACACGGCATCGAGTGCCTCAGAGGTTGTGTTCACTGGGCAATTATTTATGACTGAAAAAAATCGGCTATTCAAGAATAAATCAATCGACTATCCGGACGGAGTAATTATTCTCCATAAACAAAGCCAGCTTCTGTTTCAAGTCGCTTCATTAAATTGCTCTTTATACCTCTGCTGGTTGGTTTGTCTTATTATCTTCCACAGTTGAAAAGCGAACAGTTTCGATTCGATTTCTATGCGGAATACAAACTTCGGAATGTTAACATTGAATTATAAAGTAGTAAACTGGTGCAAAGTACTCAGTCTCTACAACGGCCGTTCGCGAGCAAAGCAGGCGATGCCAGTCTCTGCTTTACTTCTAATAAACTTTCGTCCACCGTTGGCCATTGATGGGGAGCCTGTGCTTCTCTTTAGAGAGTCCTTCGATCGGTGCAGCAAATCGGACTCAAGTTCTGTCAAAGAAACTCTTGCCACGGGGAAGACTTTAGCTCTTTCTCTGTTCTCTTTCATCTCCACTTTTTCACCCGCTAGCTTTTCTCTACCGATACCTAGTTCCACCCTTCTTATCGCGCTTCCTGAGCGTGTCGACAAAAATAACATTTTTCTATAGATCGTGTGCCAACCCGCCTAGGACCTAATTGGAGTCGGACACCTGGGAAATTATAAAGGTATTGAAATTTTTTGCACCCCTATACTCGAGCTTCTGATCCATTGTAAACCGTACACGCGCAGAGCAGTTCTCACAGACGCTTATCGGCTAAGCTACATATCTACGATACCCATTCGGTGGGGAATATTTCCCGAACTTCTCCGAGTCTGAGGAAAGCTATGAAAGATTTCTTGGGTATAGCTCGAATCCTTGATCTGAGCATTCGGCGAAGTGCACATACGCGAGTGTGTCGGAAAGCAGGTGGGACATTTTTGTAAAAAAAGAAATTGTAATATTCTGCAAAACAAGTAGCACATCACGGTGGTAGTTAAAATGCGCTAAGTCAGGCCACTGCAGAAACTTCAAGGCCGTTAAACTCAAACTTAATGGCCTCTAAAGATAATCGGTACTTCACACCATTGCTACGAGAGATTTCATCAAAACTCCCTTTACAACCGTTCTGTGGATTTGACTATCGAGCGATAAAATAAGCGGAGAGCGGTCATGCTGACGCACATAGTTCCTCATGCGTTTGAAAAACTGCATCGTCCGCTTTCTCCGATTCTTATAGATTCTTTCCTTTTTCTTTCATTTTTTCTTCAACGTTTAAATTGGTGGTATGAACATGTGCCTTGTAGAACCTCATTAACGAGTTAATACGGTTGTTGAAGAACGACTGAAGCTCAACGTTCAGGTTAAATTCCCGTAACTCGATTTCACGATCGAATAAATATGATCTTTGTCTGCCTCAAGTTGGCTATCAGCTATTATCATATAAATATAGTCCGCGCGGCGGCGATTAATGTTCCATTCTACCACCTATTTCATTCAATCAAACGCCTCGGTTCATATAGCCGGGTCTACAAATTTCCTACGCAAAGCACGCAATGCTAAACCGGTAATATAGAACCTATTCCAGTGCTATGAATGCAATCCTGGTCAGGTATAGAGCGATTCGGTGTTTATTGATACCTGATTAATTTATATGGATTGATTTATGCACTGATTTCGTAGATATCAGTATACGTTGCGAATCAACTCGCGGTATCAAAATTCATCGTGGATTATAATAATTAACGTTGATTGGATTACCATTTGGTTTCACCGACCGCTAGAATGAGCAAGTTTAATGATTCCAGGGCTCAAGTTTTGATACTGTTACCGTGGTGGTATCTAATCAGACCGTTGTATGTGATTTTGTTGAAATTATTCGTCAATATCGTCTAGGATACGCGTTATGCCCGAAAATTTTAATCCGTGAAATAGAATTCTCTCTGGCTTCTCGTTTATAGTGGATCACTAAAAAGCGGCTCGACAGCGGAAAATGTTTAGCCACGTTTGAACGTCCCCATAAAGGAGCGAAATTCTCCCTCATAGAGAAAAAGAATAAGATGACGGAAAAAAGAAAGATGCCCAGAGACGGGAGTAAAGAATAGCGGTGAAACAAAAGAGTACCTAAAGATCTGCCGGAAAGATCGCTTTGAACAGAACGACGAGCGCTTTGAGTATAAATCGAGTTACATGGACCAGCATTTTCTTCCGCAGTTTCACCCAGCCTTCTAAGACTGTGGCAGGGGGGCATAAATGCGAGCCAAAGAACACTCCTTACAGCGACAACCAAAAGACGCGTTGATGCCGTCACGATATCCGATGTACGGCCAGTATACATGCATAGAGTAAAAGCTCACTGCAGCCCGAGGCAAAGGGGACGTCGCTATCTTGCATCTTGCACTCTGCACTTTTAGCTGGGACCATAAAAATAAGGAGAAAAAAGGAGCAGAGTGGTCGGAGAAAAGCTGCAAATAAGTCGCGACAGTTCTTTTTCCTTCGGAGTTACAATTATCACTTCTATATACGGTGACCTAATCCTGCGATCGTTTTTTTTATAATTGGAAATTTTTTTTTCTAATTTAACCAGACCATGCTTCATCCCTTCATTCGTAAGTGTAGATCGGCTGATGAAGTAAGATGTTACATTATACGTACCCACGGCTTGGTTAAGCAAGTGCGTTCAGCAAGGAAACCGTACAAAAGGTGAAGGGACTTCGATCACACATCATTCACTGGAGGATCACTGGATTAATCAGACGGAGTGGAGATTACCGATAGATGTACAGGACGAAAAGTTTCAACTTAATTAAAACCATTCAGGGTAAAGGTAAACAGTCTTGTGACTTTGATAGGATGGGATTTAGCTCCACGGATGTGAAATATATCGACATTCAGCCATCACATTGAAATTTACATCCCTAATCCTCCACCGCCGGCTATACTCTTTGACTCGTTGAAACAGTAGGGACTGTTCACGCCGGTGTTTACAATCCACGTCTCATTGTCAGTTCGAACTGTCTTTGTTCTAACAAACGGCGGAGTGAGCAGGTAAAGGCAGCTTGAACCAGGCGACAGTTTAATCAGGAAGATATCATCGGATGTATGATCGTCATTCTATTACAGAGATCCGTGAACTTGGGTTCTATTAGCATTAACATTAACAACCATCTCGCTCAGTTAAACTCCACCCAGCTTTAACGGTGCAGGTTTTAAAAAAAAGCTTTTAAGGTGAAGCGTTACCGCTCATAAAATTTTCAGAACGATTTCTTCTCGAGTGGCGTAGTTCCTCGCTCGACTTTACGTGCTATCATTGTTATATATCAAGCTCTGATGCCGCGTGGTCGGTTACGTCGTCCGATTCTAATAACTATTTTTTTTTTTTACCTACCACAATTGCGTTCCTTTCAACAAGAACGCGTTAGACATGGAGGAGGGACGTGAAGTAATTTGAAAGAAAGAAAAAAGCTCAAATACGCTTTTAAGCTAACAGTCTGCAATGTCACAGGGCATAGGGCGACGCGTGATAATTTATAACAACGTAGAACGACGCTTTGCGCACGATCCGTAAAGCGGGTAGCTTCCTTCGATAGCTTTTATCTTTCACCGCTACCCTCGTAACGAAATTTACAACTTCTGGTAGAAGCAGTGATAGTAACAGCACCCGCAGTAATCCGTGGCCAAAGTTGCATAGCGGGGTGGCTAGATGTACATACATACTCGTATGCACGATCGTACGCAGCTGTTATCCTCACAATTTTTCTTAGACGTATCTTAACAGTCAGAGGAAAGAGAAGAAGGTAGGTAGGTATACATTGTAACTTTTCGGGTGCTGTACGGCTAGTTACTTGCGTATGGCTAGTTACTTGTGAGTGTCTTTACTCTAGATTAATTTCTAGGGCTCCTTGATAGAGATAATCAATTTGTTAGTCCCTGATACAGACTAGGGTGGAGCGAATCACACCGTAGCTGCCTCCCTCAGACCTGGATGCTGCAAGCAACACCGAGGCTGTATCAGACTTGGGATTCGACGCACCTGCCGAGACCGTATCTCGACTTGGATGCACAATGCGCACCGAAGCGAGTATCGGATCTTTGCAGTGCAGTCGTCACCGAAGCTGTATATTAGCTAATTAAATAAAAGATGTTAGTCAGGTCGGTTCAGCCCACTGAGAAAAGGTTCTGAAGAAAAGCAAACCGTCCCGATTAACATAAGTTTTAATAAACATTAAGGAATTAGTTTTCGAATGGTTGCAGCCAATATGCTATTACAAAAATAAGTTAAAGTAATTCTAAAGAAAGTGCAGATTTAGCGCTACTACGGCTCTACCACCGTTAAATTGAGTTTGTCGAAATTGAAATTAAATCGAATGATACAAAGAAATTAATAAAGAAATAATAATAAAGATTCTATAACGTAAAACGCCGCTATGGCCGTTTCCGTATTCGCAAAGATGACGCTAAAGAGTACCGCGGCGCTATGCCTGTGCGGCCTCAGAAAAGTAAGAGAAAGTGAGTCAGCGTGGCGCTTTGCCTAGCACTGCTAATTATTAGTATAGTGATCTGGTTACTTTGCCTAGTATCGAAGAAAATCTATTGAGTCAGTGTGGCGCTTTGCCTAGCACTGCTGATTAGCCTGGTTAGCGCTGCGCTTAAATAGTCACCGATTGACGTCACTTGTTGTGTGCGGTTGATGGTGAGCGTTGTGACGTATTGTCTCGGGCTTAGATCACCCAATCCATTACAACATATGCATTCTTTCAAAGCATCAGGAAGGTATAGAATGCATTAAAGAGCTTTTAGCTCGGGGTATCAGCTTCAACAGTTTTACATGTACATACATACAATGGTATGGCGATTCGGTCACACTGCTCCTGTTGTTTTATAGTGCGATACGAGAATGTCATAAACTATGTAAAAATATTCCCAGACTAGTTGGGTCGGAAAAATTGAATTTATTGACGCGAGAAATTTTGGAAAGGCCGGTGAGCCGATGAAACGCGCTAATTAACGGTAGTTACGTGGCTTCTGCTGGCCTCCACTCCACTTCTGTCCGACACACACGCACACACACGCACACACACGAATCTGCTTGCAATTTTCAATGCGCTTGCGTGAAGTGGGGACTTGTTTCACCAGCACACGGAAATTTTCCCGTCATCCCCAAACAGTCATGGCCATCCTCGGTTAGCAGCAGGCAACAAGCCATTGGTATGAATTAATAACGAAATCCAATCATTTTTCACTGGACATCAGTTGACAGACTAAGCGATTCATTAACCCTCGGTAGCGCGAGTCGGCATTGCCGAAAAAATAACGAACAAATGTGACAATTTCATGTTTACGTTTCTGAGCCATTTTTTGAATTTTATTTCCCCCGTTTTCATATACGAGCTGATGAAAGTTGTTCATATATGGCTATCGCGTTTGATTCCAGTTGCCCAATTCCACGAGTTTATTAGCTAGACACTGTTTCGGAAATATAACTGCTCGTCTGTTTCGATAGATTTTCTGATCACGAAACTCCGACCTAATTACCTGAAAGGATGTCTTTTATATCAAATTCCGAGTCGATTAATTTGTCGGAAATAGGGAACTAATTATTTCACCAACAGTGATAAAGTTCCTGGAACACGTACTACGTCAAATAATATCAATATAATAGAGTAGGTAATTTCAAAAGTTTCAAACAGTTGAGAAACCTCGTTTAAAAGTTTATAAGAGTTTTTAACAACTGCATATATGCTTATGAGAAAGGACTTTCTTTGACTGCATTACTATGAGTTCTGAATTCTATTTACTCGCTAACGAGCGTTATAAGTTTCATGAAATCTGAACGGTGGATACCCACTTGATACTGAGAATATTGATCAGAATTCGTCTGAAAATTTGTACACGCAGTCTTCATTCTAGCAATTGCACTCGCCTAGCGTCTCCCGATGCTGGATTTCGTACGTAAACTTCGAATCGCGTCGGCTAAGCATAAAGGCTGCAAGGATTCCACGAAGTAAGCAGATTTCCAGTCGCGAGATAACCGTCCGTGAAATTACAGAAAATTAGAGGAAAAGTTACGATCACCTGCGATTCTGTTCGTTATAAAAATTGGGTGTAGTCTGACAGCGTCACCAGAAATCACAACTTTGGAGTACAGTAGACAATTTTTCAGCAAAACAATTCGATATCGAAATATGGAAACTCCAAACAAAACCTACGCATTATTTGGCTAGACTTTCTATATCCAATCACGATTCACAGACCTTTGTCTCTGATCTTCTTATTCGGTATCTGACATAAAATTATTCCACGTCACCGGATTTAGGTGCTATAGATATGCTCATCCTGTGGATACACTCGTGCACGCGTATTTTTACGAATCATATGATATATGGAAGCCTCGCGATTTTCATTTCAGCGAAGCAAAGACTAAAATGGGAAAAAGTAAGGAATAAAATCGTCTCTGTAACTTTTCGTTGGTGACTTTGTCGCAGGTTGTGAATAACCGATGGCATCTAGTTGCTATTTAGTTTCTGCCTTACAAATACGCGTTTGAAGTAGTAAGAGTCACTGCATGACGATCCAGCGATAGCAGCAAAATCTGCATGATGATATCGTAGCGCTTTTACGCATCGTCAACGAGGGCTGAATAGTCGTCAGAGTATCGGAGCGAGCTGGTACCGTCCACGTTGAATTGCAGTACATGTATGAATAAGAAAAAATGTGAACCCGATCTCACGTGTTTCTCATTGATCATTCTAATCGAAACGTTGGATTACGAGAGTATCAAATATATCACAGGTTCGGAAAATTCATTTTTGAGTCACAAGCCAAAGCGAACTGATACCACGAACCTGCAATCGTTGCGGGTATCCGAACATTGAAATCTGCTATTACTATGTCCCTCTTTCGAGTCAAAAAGGTGCTGTTCGAGTGTTTTATTCGCAAGACTTGACGATCTTATTAGCTTATGTCCGGACTGGATAAACTTCGATGCATAATTGAATCAACTTGGTTGAACAATAGGTACGTTCGTACCAATTTTCTTCTAGAGCCTAATTCTTTGAACGGTCAACGGCAAGCAGCAATCGTTGAACTTTCGAGTATTTTCAGTCCTCAAATCTCGGCGAGGTTCAAGTATGGAACTGTCGCAAAAGAGACCCTCGTATCAAAGTCCGAGAGGATAAAATGGAAAGCGGTCAACAGTCTCTGGCCACGAACGCTGGTCACTTTTACCACATATTTCTACCTCTTCGACTTGGCTCAGCGCGTCTCGACGATTGCCTCGCGTGTGATTCTGTTCATTCGCTTGTGTTCGAAAGTGTGGAGGATATCGAGATCGAGGGCGGTGCTCTTTGCGCCTTGATTGCGAACGAGTAATCGGATCGCGAAATCCCCCAGGTGAACCGGTAATTCTAATGATTTCAATACCTGCGCGTCGTTGAACGTAACGCTACTCTTGTAAAATCAACTAACTCCGGTTACTTTGCCAAACGAGGCAAGGGGTTTTACAGTTCCGTCCTTTTAACGAATGTAATTTGCAACATTTGCATTTCCTCGAGCTCGAAAATCGGCGCGATGATTCTCAGGGTCTTTCTCCTCTTCTACTTATATCGACCATCGCGAACAAAAAACGCTTCGATACGATGATCGAAATGATCTCGGACAATAATTCGATGAATTGAACGCGGAGGTGAAGTAAGGCGAGGTGACCGTATCGATCAATCGTTTACATTCAAATACGTTGAATATGAATACGTATAAATATGATCACGCGTGAGAGAATTTTCCATTTTCACGGTGGATAGCGAGGGAATCAATTTCTGTCGATAAAAGCTGGTGAGGATACGTGGGAAGGAGGTCCGATTCTGGTACCTTACGGGGTGAGTAAAAGGAGACTGTAATACTAACCTAGTGGCGTGAGATTCCCGGCATAATACCAGGATTACATTTCACTGGGACGATGCTTTTCACCCTGCCAAGACTCTTCGAAGACTCCGAAGGCCAAGCTCGGAGAATATCGCTAGGCAGATTTCTCGAATATTTTATCGGCTTTGCGAACTTGTACTTGGCATTTCCGGAGATTCGGAAGCATAGATCCCGACGGAAGTCGGAGTTTGTAAGTGATAGCGACTTTACGCTCAATCCTGTTTGTCACTAAGTCAGGAAGTCTTGTGCGCCCGATGACTGCGGAATCGAAAAAAATCCGCTCAAGTTTTACAGAAATTGAATTGACCCCATACAACGGAGATTCCGTGCGCAGCTGCAGGTAGATGGCTCGTTCTATCATATCACCATAAATTTAGGACGTCCAAAATCTAAAGAACTCTGCAGATGCTGCTTGAAATTCAATGTGTCGGACATCTCCCCCAACGTTTTAATATTGCGAGGGCGTCCCAACGCCTTTGCTACATCTCACGGCGAAGCTCTAGACTTTGTCTTGCACTATTCTACCTCTATCGTCCTCTTTACTATGCATGTATGCATGTCTCATACGAACATACATATTTATATATGTATACGTAAATAAATGTACGTGCAGATATACACGGAGTAACGTGCCGCAGCCCGTATTCGAGGGAAGTTTCTCTCCCCACAAAAGTCGGAGAAGGATACATGTAGTTCTGGCTAGACGATAAATGCTTCAAACGCTTCTAGCTCCTTGTCTAGGCTACCTATATTCTTCAAGTACCTAGTTACTGCCGAGTTGCCGATACAAAGATAGGTATTTTAAATGATAAGTGGCTTTGCGTGGGGATATACATTTTATTGGAATTATTTTATGCTGGTTGAAGTGATCGTTATAAATGATGAGAATAATAGGGTTTAAAAGACCATCCGAGTCTACGGAATCCTGGAAAATTGGCGAAATGTATTAGTAATCATTGTGAAAGTCTTGGGTTACAGAATACGAAAGCGATAGAAAAAGGAAAAGATAGAACCGCAGCTATTCCCATCCGAATAAATTTTATATGAAAACGGAATTTCGTCGTCGCAATTAAATGGTCGAAAATTGTCATGAAAATCGTACATATACCATGAAAGAAATTTATCTCCTACGTTTCCACGAGTATGTGCATGAAAGCGCTGCTCGCCATTTCCGGTAAAGAAAAATAGAGCTACGGCTATCGCATTGTCCTAGAGGAAATTTAACGACCCCTCAGCGTCGCCATACGGCCTCCGGCGAGATTCTCGTCAGGCTGGTTTATTCTCTGGTAGCATGGGCAGTGGAGTCATGATTTCGAAGCGGGCAAGAGATCCTCAACAAAGGCGATCCGAGACCCCGGTCGTAGACAGTTGGCGGTAACACTAATCGTAAGAAAGTCAAGGAAAGTTTCCTGCCCGATGGCTAATCTGTTTTCAAAGCTTCGAAATCTGAGATTAGAAATTTTTTTTTATTTCTTTCCGTAAGAAAGGCAATATTCCTATCAAATTTCGGCTTCTCAGGTTTCGGATAACGACTCGGCGTCTACATAGACGCTTCATCGGAGTCCCGGACGTTATCATTCCTTTCCTGCGAAATAGCGTATAGTGGAGAAAAGTCCGTCGATAAAATCGTGTCGTCCACGTTTCCCTCGGTCATGGGTCAGCCGTCACCGTCACCCTTTTTACCCTTTAGCTTTCCTTTCTCGTCTACGTCTACACGTCAGAGTAGTCGGCACTCTACCCCACGTTAATGTCGACGATGATGCGAGCCTGACGAGGCCACCAGGAAGTCATGGCTGAGGAATAGGTCGAGAACTCGAGCGAGTAGACGAGCAAACGGATAGACACTCCCCGAAGGTATATGGCCTCGTAAATAAGGGATGATTGGCGCATCCCCTTCCTCTTTTTCTCTTCCCCTATTTTACTCTTTCCATCTGCCGTTCCTCGCCTCGCACTGATCATCCTCTAGGCGATACCGCAGGGCTTCTGCGCGAGCCTACTGCGAATTTCTTGAAAGCATCGGTTGACCGCCTTCACTCCCTGGCGATTGAACCTATTGCCCTACATCAAAAAGGCGCTCTTCCTCCGGTCACGTTTCACCTCTTTGGTATTTTCCTCGAAAAGAAGGACGAAGGTGTGTATAGACGCCCGCTTCAATCGACTCTTTTCTTGCCCCATGGTGATAACGGTAGTCGCCAAAAAGGGTGCCGAGTGTCTTAGCCTAGAACTTTACTTGGCAGTCACATCTCTAATAACAGATTCATGGAAATCCAATTCTAACGATATTGGATCAAGTGAAGTTGATTTTCTGAAACTAAAATTAGGATATCCTGTGGATCGATCTCGATCTATTCAAAACTAAAACTAAATTATCCGTTACTCGCTCCGTTCGATTCTCTCACATTTTTCTATCTTACTTCCTTCCAAATTCGCGAAACCGTCTAATTTTTCCCATGATTTATTTCCCATTTAACGGAAATCATCATACGTCTGCATGGTTGAGAGAACTCTGAATATTCGCACAATATCCCGTACCTATATATTGTATCTATTTTGAACACGAACCCCGTGTAAATACGTCTGATGGGTATCCGGATTACCGTTTTGGGTAAATGTAATTAACACGGATCGAAAGCTTCAGAATGTTTATCTGTTACCAATAATTGTAGTGTCATCGAGTGGAGGCATGCAAATCCACTTTCCCTCGTTAAGAGTTACCGGTACTTTCCCTGTACCAGACCCTCGTTTATTGTGGCAAGATTCGGGTCCTCTTTTAATTTCGCCCTTCAGATTTTCGCACCGATCTAACAATCGTAATTGGAGCGGTTGAAAATGAAAGGGAAATCCTGCGAATTTATAGCGTCTTTAAAAAAGATTTCCTTTTGCATCGAGAAGGAATAACATTATTCTTTCAAGTGTCAGGATGATTCTTTATCATTTCTGGTAGGAGTCTGTCCGTCTTTTGGCAACCGGCTTTGATCACACGAAACGCTATTTTGGTCGAAATCGGATAGGCGATAGAATAGAACGGTGTGACGAACCAACTGCAAATTTGTTCAAACGTCGCCCAGGTATTCACAGAGGGTATAATTAATCCAGGCTGTTGAATCAAAGCTGTGAATGCCTGCCCACGCATAGAAAGACGTAAGGCTAGCTGAGTGGATTGTCTCCCATGGGATCGCCTGCCATCTCTGAGTCCCCGGAAGCCCAGAATCCGAGCTTGTAAGTGCTTTGCAAAATAGAATTTGCCAGAGCAGCGTACTACGGTCCAAAGTCAAACCACTGTCCACCGAGTGTGGCAGCCAATTTGGTTTGCTGCAGTGATAAGTGAATTGGAATACACCCTGACAAGTCATTTTCAGCTTTTTCAGTGCTAAGAACTCCTCTGACGTGGGTCAAACCGTTTTCAGTAAATCCCATTCTGTGTAATTCATGTCTTGTTCATTCGTTATTTGACATTAATTCGATCTCATCGAGCTGAATCCAGTACTCGATCATACCGAGGCCTGAATTAGATAAAACAGCGAATCACCGTGGCTTGCAAATATGGTGATATTTTCTGCCCCTCTAGAAAGCGGACGTTTTAACTGCAGATAAGCTGACATTGGGATTACCAGTTAGTAGAGAACACGGTGTAGAACACCAGGACGTGAATAAGTACTTATTGTTAGTGGGATGAAGTTGTACGAGAATAACCTCTCCTTCCCCAGTCATTTAATATTTTACTGCGTTTTATTATGCTCCTGGATTTATAGGGGTATTTTATTCCGCCATTTAATTCGGGTGGGAATTTATCGAGGGAAGTATTTTTTTTCCGCGATGTTGCAGTCCTGAATACAAAGGCGATATCAATATTTTCAAATACCTTTGTGTTTTCAGAATACGTGAGGCTTTGCTGAATATTTTTGTCCTTTTATCAGCGATATTTCTTTTTTCCATCGCTACAGGTTTATCTCGGTGTTCTGGCGGAGGTAAACATTTCATTTTAATGACAAATAACCTGCACTTTATCTTATTTCAAATTCATTTATTCAAGTAGTAACTGTGACCGTTCGTTATACCCAGCGCGCTCCTCACATCCCTGAGGGTTCTTATTCACTCGCTGAGCAGCATAATATCTATAGAGACTGCAAAGATCCGGAAACTTAGGATTTGAATCGCTAAACTTGATGTGGGCTTTCTTTCGAATTGAAAGTCACCCATTTCGTGTTTCAAACGTACGACAAAGCGGGGTCTGTTCGAGTCAACAAGTCTACATTAAGGGGTGTGCGAAAAAACAGCTGCCAATAATTGCCTGAAACGAGAGTGTCTCGTTATATCGCTTTCGAATCAGCGATCAACTAATCCATCAACGGATAATCCGAATCGCTGATAGTATCCGTTCCGCAATACCGTATAACAGTGTAAATTTCTGCAGCTAAAAGTTTGCTGAAAAATCGGTCACCCCATTTTTAACGGACGTGTACATTTTTATCCGCGACTACAATATCGCCTATTTATTCTATTCAAAATGGTATATCTTCCTTGAAACCACCTTTGTCCTCTGTATCAGGTTATCGGTGTCACCGGCGTAGAGTGCGGCAGATGTCTTCCTCTACTCTGTCCGGAAATAGCCTGGAAACACCTTGGAATAACCATATCGAGGAGAAATATGATTTTCATATAGTAGATGGCTGGCCGGGACGATATTCTCTCGTGGTCATTTTACGTTTCATCGGGGATGCTGGCGAAACGATCTATTGCCGCTGATAGAGAATTTCGAAAGCGTTTCGCCAGTATGATAGCTTTTTCTATTTTTCTTTCCTTCTCCCTCTTCCCTCCTTCCTTTCTCACACTCTCTCTCTCTCTCTCTCTCTCTCTATCTCTATCTATCGATGGTTCTCTTTCACGTGAGCTTTTATAAAACTATGGGCTACTGGATGTAGGTAAATTCGCGGGAGTATTTTTTCGATAACGGACAAAACGAATTGGCAATATCCTCTAGTGAGTATGCAATGCATTTCCTGGTCGACCAGGTAATGGTAAATGGCTGCTGGTAGCGAGGAGTAAGCAGTGAGCATTGAACAGAAAAAACCTGAGCCTTTATTGAATGAACAATAAATACGAGCTTATTGCTGCTTGCAGAGACATTAACGTCCGGCGTAATTTACGCCGTGAAATATTAGGTTATTGCTAAAACGGGCTTTCTCCTACAATTCGGTGGCCCATTTTGATTTATAGAGTTCTCTTATGATCGGAAAATATTGAAAATTCGTACCACTCTCGATCGGTCATTGAACGTTACGGCGGATTGTGCTTTTTTCACACCTACACATATCCTGTATCCTACGACTAGTCACCAGCTCGAAGAGAAGCCCAACAGTGTTCGCATGAGCAACTGATCTACACTTCGACTTCTCCTAATGCAGACATTTTCTCTATAATATCTTTTGCCTGAATGAACTAGTCGAATCATTGTTCCAATATGCTAGAATCAAGACGAACAAAAAAGGGAATAATGGATGGTCCTAGGATACTAAAAATGTCAGGACGCAACGTTGTAATTACGAACCATTCCACACTTGCATAGATCTTGAATTAAATTTGTGGGAGTACCGGTTGAACGGATGGATAACATCCGTAGCGTTCCAGCTGGTGCAGGTAAACGTGTGGATTCGATAAATGGGAGGAGGTCGTGGCGGCGTGCCGCTTCGCTTCGCAAAAGTAAATTTATTCACTCGGAAAGGGGGTGGGCAGTGAGGATAGTGAAGGGAGCTTACTCGTAAACCACCCGAGTTAATTCAATGCATAAACAGAGAAGAAAAAAAGTTGTGAGAAAAAATAAAGAATTTATTCTCTCCGCGGCGTGGCGCGGGGCAATCGGTGGCAGTGACGTGCCGAGGGGTGGGTTTAAGGGCGGAAAACGTAGATCCTAGATGAGGAGGTAGGCGTTCGTCTACGGCTGAAAAGTAAAGCAAAGAAACGTCGCCCGATGGAATTTACGACCCGCCCGGAAGTATTCTAAGAGGGTTGCGACGAGCCGCGAGCCACGAGCCAGGCGCCTAGCTGGTTTATTTGAATGCCTGCTATACAGCCTGCCATAGACTTATATACCTTATGTACCTTATATCCCTGCCTCCGAGTGGATACGTGAACTCGTAACCCAACTTCGCTACTGGTTTAACATCCAGCTATGACTGTATCTTTATTTCTGAGAATGTTTCTCCTTTTCTCCCCAGACTCATTTTTGTCTTTTATACCCTTAGTCGTTTCAGGATATACTCACCGATGTGAGTCACAGGTCTTGACAATTTTCATTAACGATTCAAAATTGGTTTAAAAAATTCGCCTACCAGAGCTGGCAACAAGTCGCTAAAAAGTAATGAATTATTTAAAAGTCTCGCCGAATAAACTACATTGTTAAAATCCTCTTCCTTTCATGCTCTTCCTGAAATTTATACACTTGGCAGAGAAATTTATCAAAAGTTTAAATTTAGCTCAACAAAACCCATGTCAGCTGTAGTATGAGTAAACAGGCGTCTGCAAATAGAATTCTAGACACCGGTGCAAAGAGCTTTGAGGAATAATTGAACATGCAAAATGATTGAAGTTATAATTCATCGCACTACTTTGCGGTGAACCTACACCTGCCAGGCTTCTCCGTTTCGCGAATCTCTAGTAACTTTAACTGCGCCTCATTTAATAGGTCCTTGCTACTGCTTGGAAATAAACTACCTTTGCTGGTACTTTCGGATAAGATTGTTTCCTTTGCGCTTTAAAAAATTCTCTCTTTTCTTCAGTTACAACTAAGGATCTTTCACGTGCTGAGAATCACTAAGTTCACTCTCGTCCCCGAGATGTATAAGTATATTTTTCGCATACGTTTTTTCGAAGTTCGGGCGTGGGAAGCATTGATACATCGTCGTGACTTTTGCACCACTCTATGGAAGTGGGAATGCTTGGAAATGAGGAAAATAGAAGTGACGAGGGGGTGGTAACTCGGTAGGTTTGGGGATGTACGCTAACGTGGAAGAAGAGTGATCTAGACAAATGACGGTGCGGTCAGCTTGAGACAGCTGCAAGCTACCCGCTGTACGCCATCGGATACGGAAGACTTTGGAGATGGAGAGGAGAGGCTCTAGAGTGTAGCACGAGAGGACACCTCTCCCTCGGGAGAAGAGAGAGCTTGACGGATCAACTACGAGCAGAATCCGTTACAAGTGGAGTTTGTTGTCTGTTGTCCCGACTCTACGATATGCCCGGTTTCGGTGTCCGCGAATAATTGTGGCTAGGATGCTCTAGTTCCGCGTTTCCTGCCGCAGATGAGCGCAAGAAGGGTTTCCGAGGGTACGTGACTAATGAATTCGTGATCCTGTTGAATTCAAATGGAATTCAATCTTCCTCGCAATTACAGCCCGAGCGGTCGCAATACTTTGTCGAATTACGCTCACAGATTGTAGGTAACGTTCATCGAATGAAGATATACTCACATATATTTTATTTTAATTATTTATTACAACAACGAAACAACAACAACAACAACGAAATTACAACAATTCAATATACACCTTGAAAGTACTCTTGAGGGTATCGCTAGAGTAAACCGCCATCCGCAAGTCGGTCGAAATTTTTATCCGAACGAAGGGTGGAAAGTTATTCCTATTCGTCTGCTATGAATCAATGTTTTGGAATCGAAATTTGGTACTATTTATGTATCCATGGCTATATTGTTCGTGAGAGCTGAAAATTTGGAATTAAAAGCCGAGAATCCCATTTGTACAAATGTAGCGTCCACGGATGGTCCAGTTCCGGTGGTCGGCCGGCTTCATGCATAGGAGTGCTTTTTAAACGGTTTATGCAAATGGATTCGAGGCAGTGATAAAAAAGCAAATAAAATCGAAACGAAACGGGACTTGGCTTTCCTTTCATCGGATTTCATTCGCTACGGTATCGTACTTCAACCACCAACTCGGGTCCATCGGCTCACCACGTCTCCACAACATGACGGAAATCTATAAATCCGCTTGGGTCAGCCGAAGCGTCAATCCACCGAGTAGCAATATCGAGAATACAAATTCAGTCCCATGTCAAAAGCTGTCACCTTAACACGCGTTCCATCACGTTATCAGCACTGTCACGTGCTGAGGGTATATCTCTTGGTCACCCTAACCAAATCGATCACCACGGCCCTCCTCAAACCTTTAACCTTCCACCTTCAACATCGAGGTTTCGGCACTCGCAGAGTTTCTCCATTCTGCAAATGCCCGCAATGTGTCCCATGTTGGTTTTCAACGGAGCCGGGGCGAAGTTGAACTGAGAACCCATGGAACTTGGCACCGGAAATTCGGAGACAATGCTGTCGACGACGAGCGACATTGTCACTCGTTGAATGCGCTTGGAAATTGATGAGAAAAATTGGAAGAAAATTGTATATATACACGTGGTCAGAGTTTTTAGTTGGAAAAACGCGAGTGACTTTTCAAAACTTCATGTATAGTTTGAATTGAGGATTTCTTCTGGAGATTTGATTCCTTCTCTCTTTCTTCCGCATCTTATTTTCGCCGGGTTTAGCCGGGTTCCACGTTTCGTCAGTTTTCAAAGCAGAGAAATATCCTGGTAGCTGTGAATAGGTTTAGGAAAGGATTTTTTTGCCACAAAGTTCGGTGATCCTTTTTGGATCGGCTTACCGTCAAAGTGCTTCTGAGCGCGATATTGGATAATCTAATCCGTCAAGACCGATCAATTCGCGACGCTACCCACTGATCTAACGACGGTGCAGACTGGACAATAAATACGAGTCCATAACGTTAATTGAAACCTTCAATCCACTTATTCATCACGACTATGTATGTTCACCAATACTATCATCATCCTCTGGGTTAAAAACGCTTTTTCCATCGGCGCTTTAGTTCAAAAGAATAGAGTGTCGTAATTATAGCGATGCTCCGTATAGAGTCTGATTAAAATTATGATGATACTTCTTTTCCCACATTATCGAACAATTCTCAAACCCACATCTCTGTGCAATCTTCTCAGCGAGATTCCTCAGTGATCTAATTGGGGCTATTTAAACTCTGTAACCTTATTGGCAGAAGTATAGTCGACGAAGTCGTCACATTTAAATACCTCATTTCCTTGGCGACATGGCTCCCCATTTCAGAGCTATTAAAAATGAAATTAAGTATCTCTTTCGGTTGAGAGGCTATTGAACGTAGAATACGCGTATTACCCCCCGCAGCTCGCGTGCCTCGTAATCATGTCGACATGTCGTTATTTGTCTACCTAAAAGTAGACATCAGATTAAAATATGTAACTCACGTATTTCTTCAGAACTCGTATCAAAAGTCGGATGTGAGAATCGTCTCTTTTCCCGATGCCAGATTGACGCCAAGGCCAGAAAGAAGAGCTTCACACCAGCAATTCGATTTCGCTAACTAAGTTGTCTCACAAATTCGGCTGTCCAAAGAAGAGCCAATTTCAGAGTAGATATTTCTTCCTTTAATTCTACCTCAATGCTTCCCTCCATGTGCCGCTCTCTCACTCTTACTTTTATTTTTCCTATTTTTCTTCTTGTCTTTCCTGTTCTGATAAATAGCGACACATGCCTCGCCAGCTTTGTATTCATTAGACGGACTCATCAACTTCTAACCCAAATAAATTGCACCACATTCAACCGCGCAGTCTTCGCTGCTTCACCTTTGCCATTCGCCTCATATATTCATCGCGTTAGCAAAGAAAAAGTAAATAAAAATAAGAATGACGTTCACTAACAAAGCGTAAAAAATTGCACAGAATTACCGTATCATCCGCGTGGTTTCTGCATATATACATATATAGCGCTGAAGTCGGGTGAACAATATTTCTCCCGGTGAAATTCAAAAGCCGAAATCATCCGGAGTAACAGAAGCTGGGGTAACGCGATAGGTTTACCTTACCTAGAGATAGAACCGCGCAGTACACCGCATCGGCTAGAGCTTCGCGAATACGAGATATTTCAACGGCGCTTTGCTTTGCAAATGCACAATGTGACCTGCGGCGGCAATTCTCTGATTCGTGTTCACGAAATCTCGGCTAGGAACACGCTGTACCGTTAAACCACACCTTCTCATGCATATTCGGGACCCAGTTTATAGAGCTTAGTTGATAATAGCTCGGCTATCTCCACGCACTATTAATTTACCCGGAATCCTCGAGATCTTGCGAGGAGGTGTAACGTATCAGATGTCATAGACGAGACAGATTTAATTCAAGTCGCATAACGCACCTAAATTCAACGTGAGGAGTTCTACGATTTTTTGACGTGATATTCCCGTGAATTTATTACATTCAAATTTAGCTAACACAAATTACCAGTTACTGAAATTTCGGATTATCATGACACGTCTCTCCCTATTCTCACTGCCTCTAGGTGTGAATTTCGGAAACTGCTCTGGAATAGAATTGCTGTTTGAGTTACGTGAGTTATTCCCAGCTTCCCTCATGAGGTATGTCTTACCCATTTGATGATATCGGATTACGGCGCATCAATTTCACCTCGTAACACGTTAATTCTGATACGTCGTATCGAATTTTTCGAGTTTTTCCTGCTTAGTTGTATCATTGAAACCAGCCGTCACACTATAATAATAGAAGTCGCATACCTACCTATACAACAGGCTTTATGCCGTGGCAGCAGCCCGGCTTAATTGCACTTTGGCTATTTGACAGATCATTCAAACACCTCCAAACTCAAAAGGGACTTTTGTGCAGAGCTGCAGCCTTTGATAAAAGCAGATTTGCATTATGGACACGTATGCGCGCTCGCAATATAGACGTGGACAAGCGCACGTGAACACATACCGCAAACCACCGCGTGTATACAGGGTCAGATGCGGATCAACTACTATCCTATACTATCGGGCCACGCACCTCACCGTTCTGGTGTTCTGGACATTGGCCACTGCCTGCCTATCTGTTCATCTCCCCTGATTTACCACGTGTGCATTGCGGTAGGCAGTATATCGGTGACATGGACCGGAAAGTCAAATTGCCGAGTGATTCCGTTTTAATTTAGAAACGAGCGAGCTGTAGAACTCGCCAGGGATGAATTATGGCACGTGAATATCTTGCTGGTACCAATGACACCTGCATGAAAAGGGTCGACCTTAGAGTTGACGTCGGCAGCCCTTTGTGCGTGTGGTTATCTGATCATCTGTCTATCTATGTGTCCGTTCGTCTGGACGTTCGTCCGTTTGTTCAGCTTCGGGGGGGCCTCCCGAAAAGCAGCTCGGGGCAACTTAATCCTCTTTATGAGGTCGAACGCCTCGAGGATGGGCTGAAGAGAAAAGGACTAGTCTAGGTCGCTCCTAAGCCTAAACGAATTAATTGAAATGTGCCGAAGCGGCGTGGGTCCCAAGCGTCTAATTGGCGATTCCCAAGTCCCTGTCGCGGCCTTTTATACACGTCGGAATACCAGAGGAGCAATCGAATAAGGCTCAAAAGACCGTAAAGGCTGTTGTTTGATTGGAATATCTTCTGAGATATCAGATTAATAATGTCTGTTGACGTGAGACGTGGAACGTGGGGCGTGGGGCGTGGGACCGTTCTGCAAGTTCGTAGCTACAACAATCATCGAGGAACCGCAGTTTCATCTCAAGGCTTAAGGAAAGAAGATGGAGGCCTGAGGGAGGTACGTGAATGAGGAGAGCTTTCAAGCCTACGTCCAACAAAAAATATTCATACTCGAGGCTCTTGAAGAGAAGAAAAGGTGAGGTGAGCGAGGTTCTAAAAAGCTCTGAAAAAATTTTCACCTCCTTCAGTTCTCTACACTTGATATTTTGCGGAGAGAAACTTTCAGTAACCCGTCGCTGAGCCGAGTAGATAAAACCTGATCGGCTCTTGAGTGTAAATTTGATTTATTTCTTCTTTCCCGCCGTCCCTATATTTCATTCCTTGTAAAATAATCTGCCGCAAATTAGGCGCCACGGATTGTCTCTCCTGAAGAAAATTACTCCCGCAAACACAATTGAATCCGAACGTAATTTCAAGAGCTTAATCATTCGTTGTTTTCGGTCAAATTTGCCTGGAATACCAAGTCAACGTTGTACTCGATCCTCCCTTGTCCCCGTTCCTCTCACAAAATCTTTTGGCGATACAAGAAAAATGATTTTACTCAATTCGAGACACGAATCATTCGTTTCTCAAATTCGTCGAAAATCACATTCTTGCGTCAAAAACCGTTTGAAAATTTCGAAAACACACTATATTTCGATTCAATGGCGCCACGGCTGATCCTGACCACCGGTATTGAACTCAAGGCTGAGTTTATACAAAGTAATTCTTATTCAGTAAAAGAGTATAAGATACGTGCCAAAGAGAGAATTCAGGCCTCGAACCCGCGCCGTGGTCTGAAGCCATTTGTATGTTGACAGCTGATCAATTCTAGGGGGTATATTACTGCCTACCTTTCTCGGCGTTATACTATTCAGCGAGCAGAACAGGGGTTTCCCAGAGATGTTCACCCAGTGAACCAGCCGCGGCTATAACCCCGCTATCTCAATCTCTAAGATGAATAAAAAGTTTACGAGCTTTTTTTAAATTGAATAAGTAAGACGGTTCTTTAAAGCTTTGAACGAACGAAAAATTCATGCCTAGTGGGCAGACGACGGTACATTTCTAAATTTGGTGGCACACTTGTCAATGGTCAAAAAACGATTCCAAAAAATCCTCGTCACATAATTGCGTTCGATGTGCTGTTCAGATACATGCATTAGGATCCGACGAATTAATATTCATCAATATTCGGGTGGAAGCATTTTCTAACATTCTTAACGCGACTCGTTGCTATATCTGTTGAATAGAATAGCTGTCAGAGTCCGTCGTGATTGGTATTGAAAGAAGAATAATAGAGTGTCTTCTATAGTCTAGTGAGATCATTGGCATGAAATATTCTCGATAAATGCTCGTTATCTGAGAATATTTTCAACCTCTATAGCTGTGACTGTAAGTAGGAACGTAAAGGAGAAGTGTCCTGAAGTAGGGACTACGTTCTCCCGACTAGTTGTCGCTGACATTATATCTTTTTCTGACGCATATATGTCATTTTTTGTTTCTTACTTTTTGTCGTATTATTATATTAAGAAATACTAAGCTCTAGACCCAGTCATAACCCTTTTCCCGTGGCTGCCGTATGCTGGCCTGTCGTAAAATAAACTGCATAATTCTCAACGAACGGAAAGTTTTCCGATTCTAAAGGCTGCCGATTCCCATAAATTCCATGTAATTAGTAAAGGGAATTCATCAATTGACATGTTAATATGGAAATTCTGTCACTGCAGTCCGTAGCTGCAATGAGGCGTGGTAAATCGTGAGTATATTGACGATTGACATGCCAGTCACGGCGCGATCACGCATCCGTTGAAACCGTTGGGATTTCATATATTCCAGTAAACTCTCGGCTCTGGATTCTCTGTTAAAGTTCATCGACGGTAATACGCCATAGTTGCAACAACTGATTGTGTGAAAAACGCGACGCGTGCACGACTGGATACTGATCGAAATATACATTGTATGGGTAGACGGAACACGGTAATAATTATTATCGCGATATAATCAACGGGAAACGTGTCACCGTCAGTGTATCGTTTTATTTCCGCTCAGCGAGACGAGAAGTTGACGCGAGTAAAAACATACGCAAATGATATCTGCAACCCGTTCCATATCCATCTCTTTCCTATATGTATACGTTGACGTTACATGAAACTGAAACTCTGACTTCCCGGATAGATTCATTTCATCTGCGAAAAAACGTACCCGAAAAAAGAAACATGGTCATATTCTTACACGTGTATGTTAATAAAATATCAGCGCGTCATTGTACATGGCTATGCTGTACGTTGCACCGAGTTTTTCACTTTGTGAAATTTTATACTAAACTGAAGAAGAAGAACGTCACAGTTTTGTCGGTCATTTTATGCAGGTTTTTCAATAAGGTATATTTGACCCGTGTATTAAAGCACGAACTGCCAATGTGAAGGCAAAGCAATTAAGCTTAGTGTTGGAAAGGGAAGAAACAAAGGAAAGAGCCCGGGTCACTCGAAATTGGTCAACGATCCAAAGTGCGGCCCGAAACGAGACCCGAGGGGATGGATCAATGGACCGGGTGAAAGGTCTCGAGTTAGAGGAATAAAGAAAAACGGTGATCGAGTATCGAGGAGTGAAAATTGAAAGTACCTATTCATGACCATCAACTTTCGCGTTTCGGATGTCTATATTCGAATCTCTTTCTGATATTGGAATTCGATCACATTCCTTTGTATTTCTGTCAAACTTGGTCATAATACGACCATATGTATAAAAAAATCGATTATGATTCCGGAATCGTGCGGCAATACTTATTTGATCGATAAAATCTGGATATAATTTCGCCGGTGATAATATGGAGTATTATAAGAGCCTCCCTATTCTTGGAAATTTCTACAAGTGCCAATGCATTATTGAGCATGTGCAATATTCCGCGAGTGACGAAGCGGTGGAAATACTACCGTAGTATTCTTCCAATATTTGTGTGTTTTTCAACTCTGCTATTGTGATTTCTGTTTTATCGTTTAAACCTTACGGATGTGATAAAAAAGCCTTCAATCATACTGAAACCTTTTTCCTCCCTTGCTTTTTTTGCTTCTCTAAGGGTGCGTGGCATGGAATAACGAAGAGCGGAAACACACAGAAGGAGAAGAAACTATAAGGGTAGCCAAGGGTTCTGGACCACATGGCTAGGAACGTAAGTGCAAGGTTTAGTTGCTGCCAAAATCACGAGGTAGAATTTGAGAAACCCTTTTACCCACCAAGATCCACCTCGGAATTCACAAGCGTTCAATAAGATAGTCGATTCTGTAATCCGATTTTTCTCCATATTCACATATGGATAGGTTTATATCTAGATAGGTAGATCGCTTAGTACTTATGTCATAATCTCATATCTGTAGCATTAGACGAATTGGGAACACAAAACATGTTCCACACCGATGGTAGTCCAGGTTTTCACAAGCTTTGGAAGCCATTGATCTCTATCTGATCGTTGATAACGGGTTACTTGTATCACGGTGAGGGTTGTTCCGTACCTTTTTGGTAAAATGAAATAAATTGTCACGTAAAAGGAACAAAGACCCTGGAAAGGCGAAAAGTAAAGAGAACAATAAAGAGAAGCCCCCTGGCGACTTGGGTCACTATGGCAATGTCGGTAGCGGTGGTGGCGTTATCAGGAAATTTTCGGCGGAACTTTTCCTTATCGTAAAATGTGGACCCTTTTACGTGAGGTATACGTATAGGTGACTGCAGGGCTGGAGATCTCGGTCTCGAAGAGGAAGAGAAACTACTGCTTGATAGGCCAAAGTTGCCAAGTCGGATAATGGTGAAGTTACAACCAACGAAGTGGAGCAGTAGCCGGCGTACTGCCATATAGTCGCCAAAGTCTGTCCGAGAGAAATTACAACTCTAATTGAACCTGACGCATCTGGTCCAAACTTATACAGCTCTATACACCGATATGGTATCGTATATCGACACGAAAACGAAGGAAATCAATAAATTACTACCATTTGCCAACGAGCCTTTTCGAGTCTACCCGAAGAGGAGATACTGTGCAGGCTTTGAAATAATTAACAAATTTCAAAGTTTTATCAGTATACCAACTCGCTACTAATTAACTTTAACTTGGTTACTGAACTCTACGATGTAGGCGGTTCTGGACGTGCCACAAAGGCACGTGGCCAGCTTATAGACTTCGCTCTAAGAGTGATGTTAAACCTACTTGATAATATCCGCAAATTATTTCCTCCACAGCCGTGCAAACTGCGGTAGCACGCGGAGACCGCAGTTTATACTATACACTGGTAGCCACAAATACATTGAAAGTGCGCGTTAAAGTCGATTTGCATACCTACTGTTACCCACGTGCAATTTTTAACCCCTTCTGCAAAATACCACGTCGGAATCACGCGAGGTCGGAAAAGGTGAATTGGATCAAGGCCAGTCAATCGATTGACTCGGGTGCCCCGAAGACTAAACGGGTTCATGGATCATCGACTAAAATCAGAGCTATTCAATTTTAGTTATGTATGCCGAACGAAAAGTGAATCAAAATTTGACTGTGCTTGAAATGGAGCCGGAAAATGAAAATCGTTGTCGCAACATTTTTCTATAGAGGTTTTATTAGCTGGTTTATCGACAATTTATAAAGAGTAAAATTCTGCAAAACTCGTCCCAAATTTCCGTCGAAAAGCAATTGGTTCGGGGTAATGTGCTGAGGCATGCCGGGTGGGTAAATGATGAAATGTTTCGTCTGCAAAGAAGCTTGTAGGATTATGAAATTCCAGTTTACGTACAATACCCCAGACTCAACAAGTAATTCATTTCCATTGATCGGTACCTTGTACCCCAAAAGTTTTGCAATTGATGTATCGATTGATCTCCTTGATTGTTTAATTGTTAAATCCGTTTGATGGGATTAAATGAATTGAATCGGCATCCTTAGCGAGAAGAGTTATCAAATGAGACTGAGGAAGGGCTCGATGTAGCGAAGAAAGTTTTCACCCCCGTGTTCAAAGACGGCATCAGGGCTGGTTACAGCAACAGAGTCGAGCTTTTCTCGCGCAAGTCATGGTGTATCTGTCCATTTCGTTTACATTTTCAGTGTTCTTTATCCTCGCGTTCCCTTTTTCATCTCCTTACCTTGTCGAGGGTCGAGGCGGAGACCTTAGAATAGTCTCGTTGGGAAAATGGAGTATCGACCTGAGTCTTCCTTTACTCGTAGATGGGTCAACGGGCTGTAGGATGGGCTTAGCAAAAATCGAACAAGAATAACGACCAAGGGTTAAAGTATATCGGATCAGTTGACCGACGTAGTGATCTGGCTTCGTTCCGCTGAGCCGACCCAAGGACCAAATTCTTTCCGCCTTACACACACGTACCTATTGCTATCCAGCTATCGCAATATCTCTTCTCTACTTTGCATCCTTAAATTGGCTTACCTCGTTTTCCCGTTTAGCCATATACCGTTTTCGTTATTTATGATACAAGTAAAAGACGACTTAGTCTCACGAGTGCAAAACGTAACACCAGACATTTAATTCTAATCTTGAAGTAAGTGAAGTAATAGTAGAACCTGCGCAAAAGTTGAAGCGAGCGGGAACGAGTCTAATAGGAGTATGAAAAATGTTGGGGAAAAAAACAAGACAGACTGTAGAGCTGCAGCTTGCTAATTGTGAAATAGTGAAGCTGATGTTCCGCTGAACACCTTTCTGCAGAAAACAAAGACCTCGCGGGTGGCACGTACTCGGTACACGTATTCCATGTGCGGAATAATTTCATGCTACTTAGGAGGGGCTTGATGTACCTGTATTACGTCTTTGTACCTCCAGCAGGCATACGATGGTTCAGAAGGTGCTCCCAACGAAATTTACCTGTATAAAGTGAATTTCACGAATCGGACAACCCGGCAAATCGAGTCAACCCTAACATCCGATAGACTTTGACGTTCGCTTCAAAGAACGCGAACCCAAATCCAAGAAAAATATGTCCAACAAGGGACAAAGTCATGGCTGAAACTCGGGAGTCACGTTACTGAATTCGAGAGTCACGTCCCTAAATCGTCCAACTTCAATTGTGCCAACACGTATCCAACTGTCACTACTTTCAGGATAGGATCACCTTCCGGTGAATGTTACAGCACACAGCGCGAAGTTACAGTACAGTACACTGACCACGGGTGCGAATTTCCCTCGGGACTTTGTATGGCACACACACACCATCGTTGCTAACGGTCTCTAACTCGCTCGTGATACCATACCAGCTTTTCCCGAGCCCAATTTATACCCGTCTCCATATTACTTGCATTTCATCGTCCATTCAGCCATGACTCTGTACCTCGTCAACGTGGTACGTTATCGAGCGATACCCCTCAATCTTAGACTAGTTAACGCGCGGTATCAACGTTACGGATGTGGATGTCGATATGCGTGGGCTTCTAAATTACGGGTAAATGTACGTCAATATCATTTGAATCATCGTGTCGAGGCTTCTAGATATTCCATAGCTAAATTTTGCACGATAAATGAGTTGACGAATATTCATGCTCTGAAAAAAGGTTGATTTATATCTGGGGAGGGTATAAAGCCGGTCTGATACTAACGCGGTTTGCGCCCGTGATAATTAGCTTACGTGTTTACGTAATAATTAGGACTCTCCGACAGTCTTTCTAATTGAACGCCCGCGGACTCGTAAATTCCCAAGAGTTTAACGGCTTAAGTGATCCAGTTAACAAGAACGGTTGCCACCTACCGTCCTCAAGTCTGCTTATATATTGGGTGTCTGACTGTAGTTGTGTCACAGAAATTAATTACCTAGTAAACTTAAGCCGAATTTAAAATCGTATAGTTGTTTCCTTTAAATATGGTGCAAAATGGATTTCTGGAGTAGATATTCTATAGTAAAGACCTCAACAAAAAAACGGAATATAAATTTCGTCCGATCTCTCCACGTGCTGATGAGTAACTGTTGCATCGTTCACCAAAAAGTAACGGGAAAATACTTCTGCGAAGTATCGTAAGGTGCAGCTATTCATCCAAATTACAATGGACTCTCCAATTTTCAGCCGTCATAACAGGCAATGAACATTGAGATTATCAGCATACTGTTCGCACCCATTTCCCCTTTGGACGCTCTCTCGTGGAGGTAATGTAGGCGATGTCGGGTCACCGAGGAATCATACGGTTCAGAATATAATTTTGGCATTTAGGAGACCGAAGCTTACGTCCAGTGAACTAGTCTCAGAAACCGTTCGTACAGATATAAGTACGTCCGATATTTAGTCTGATAACTTTGCAGTCGTTCGTGGAAAAATTTTGGTAGCTCCAGGTTTAAAATTTTCACGTATATTCGGTGACTTTTTCGAACTTTGACCTCGAGGCGTGTCGCAGACTTATTCCATTTTCGTCGAGCAATTTGCGTCGAAAAATTTTTCTTGACGAGACGCCATGCCACTTTGCTTGATAAACATCAGAGCCGGCAGCCAGCTGGCGCTAAAAAGTAAAAACAATTGGGCTCATTTGCGAGACACGTGACAGCTGTAATTGAGAAGAACTACGTAGCTAAGTGGTCCTCATGGACTTCTCACTATCTCAATTGAAATTAGCAAGTTGATAGAAGCTTGGCTTCGCGGACTTCGTGGGCAAAAATAATACTTTTATCATCACGCTACGGACTTCATACGGGTGCATATAATTACACCTTACAACATTCATATGCCAGTTCAAATAAAATTTTCAATATCATGAGTGATTATAATTTTTCTAACGTACCGTGGAGATCTATAAAGCTGTACCTGATAAGTTCACAGAAATGGTATAACCGAGGAAAATATATTTCCCGCGAATTCCAACACCGCACTCTTATCTGAACTTTAAGACAAAATAGCACAACTGAATCGTATCCCTGCGACAAGAACTACCGGCGATATAACACTGATAAGAACGGAGATAGAGGTAAGAAAGTGAAAAAGAATTGAAACAGGTTGAAATCGTAGAATGGGCTTGAAACTTTCAACTAACAATGAACATCGACCAGCTGCCAGTGCCAATGTAATCACTCTAACGAACTCCATTGTTTGTTTCATCGTATAAGTACGTACACCGTATCGTGCACTTTCATTTCGAAACTTATTTTCATCTTTTCAATTTTTTGGGTGATATGATCAAATTTCATAAAAATGAAGCAACTTTTGCAGAGCTGATTTAAGTTATCTCATTCTTGCAGAAGCTGTACGTTTCACAATTTCTTCGATTTGGGAAAACGAATAAAGTTTCAGCAGTTATTGATCTTTGATCTCGATTTGGCTGAGTCGTGTTTTTTGTTTGGCCAAACAGCGAGAATCCGATCGTATAAGGGAGATTTCCTTCATATTCTAAGGAATATAAAATTTTAATAAAGTCTGTCGGAAGAAAATTGTCTTTCTCACACTCACCCTACAGCTCTATGTACGTAATTACTCTTGTTCAACATCTCTGAGCAATTCTTTAGCCTCGGGACTGAAACTTTACCAGGACTTTATAAATTTATCAGATTCAAGGATTACGATTTTATAGCTGGTAATAATTACGCCACTCGCCATCAACCGTATCTCAAGAGTTTTATGACACTTTCATTTGATAGATAATGCTGCTTATACTAGGTAATTCGTTATTTTTATAACAGCAAGAATTTCTACTGCGGGTGGGTACGTCAATTCGGTTTTCTTGTGAAATAATAAGCCAGCTCACGCCTAGCTTTAAATTTCCGAGACTTTAAGGAGTCAAGTAATTCGAAGCTTGTGCACTTACATTCCTTAGATTCCTTCGCCATTCGTTAGCACAACTCGCGTGACTGCCTCGCATTGCAAGGAGCTCCGTTTTCCCTTTATTTAGCGGTTATTAATGAAAGCAGATGAAGGACTTGGACCGTGAGAAATTATATCGTTAAGTACCTATTTCCACCACGTATTCACTATTTCCACGGAATATGCTCATTTTCACTACCAGAGTGGAGAATAAAACGAATAATTCAAATTACATTTCATATCGAAGCTCAAGAATTGCCAATACATACGAGGCCTGCTATTTCATACGGTGTAAGTGCCTCATACGTTGATCGATTGATATTCACCGAATATTGGATCAGTTTAACCGCTAAAATCCGCAGTCATTAGGTATAACTGGTAAAGGTATATACCGAAGCTCTAAGACCATTACGTAGTGAATTAAAAATTTTTGTAAGCAACGCTAAGTGAACGTAAGAGTACAGCTGCTGGTACTTTTATAGCCGTATATATTTTCAATTAAAAACTCGTACATATAACTAACCTGTACGGTTTTATTTTTTGTTACAGGTAATTAGAGCTGCAGTCTGGTGATACTTAGCCCGAACTGTTCTGCGTTCGTAAGTGATATTAAACTGAAATTATTAAACCGATGAAACTGATATGCATCCGTAGAAAGTGCAAGAGCCTTTTAGCTAGAGTAAAGGGAATTTGGCTTGGCGAAATATCGTTGTGCATTTAAATTTTCACGATTTATTGTAGTATTTATTTACGATATATATAAGATATTTAACCGCTACCTTGGCTTTGCAGCACCACATTCGTGGATTATATTGGCATACTAAATTTCAGTAATAGCTCAGCGATCTGTGCTCCGTGCCGGCAAGTGAAACACGTGATATAACGGTAACGGGTAATGCCGTGATTTTAATTAAAAGATGATTGCTTAATTTAACAACCGCTTTAAACCGTTTGATAAATAACATGTCACTAAAGGCAATCGTGAAACGAAGTGTCGGTTAAAAAAATTTAACGTCCTCCGCTCTATAGAAGCTGAGGTCCACGCAAGCACATTATGAACCTACTCGTAAATACCACGGGAAAATTTCTGACATGTGATTTTCTTCAACCGCTGATTTGATGCACTGAAATGTAACAAGAAACAGCAAACTGACATCATCTCGCCAGAGTCCCAGAAAGTCTCCGTTAAGTCTTCGTGGCAGGAAAGTCAGTACGCGTTACAAAACAGACTGCAAGTTTTTCAAAGCTAGGAAACTCCTGTCTACTTGCATCAAAAGTTTCAACTCACGTCGGCTCGCAGCGGAATTTTCTGCGGTATGCGGCGCGACACGATCAACTTTTCAGTCCCGAAAATCTTCGATTTATTCAGTTCTTTTACATATTTCTATAAAATCGAATGTGAACGAGAGAATGGATGATGTAAAATGACAGGGAATGAGCAGTGACAATTCACAGAGACCTGTGAAAGGTTGATTCGGGTCACGCAGCTTTCATTCATCTCTGTAATTAACGAGAATTGGAAGACAATCTTTTCTTGCCCCTCTTTCATATCCCCTGCACTAATTTTCTTCCGTCGGTGATTCTATTGTCCGCCCTCGTTTGTTCCTTCTTGTTATTTTAGTTTTTCGACCATCGTTTTCCGCTCGTTAAGTTTATCCTCCTTCATAAGTTCAGTAACCTGTCGATGTCACGGGTCTTCGATTATTGGTAAAAAGAATTTTCTATTTCGATTCACACTCCGATCCCATCCCCGAACCACTTTTCCCCCATAACACCACTAGACACCTCGGGATGACATTTTCGGATTCATCGCTTCCCGATTATCTCATATCGCAGTCAAATCGATAAAGATTCTAGTCAAACCGACGTCTGACCAGACGCTGACTAGTATCACTTAATTTCAAGATAATAATTGAATTATTTCGAATCGGAGCAAGTCTTGCTTGGAATCTGACAAGGTGGGGTTTCTTTGTTAATTGATCTGGGGAAAGAATTGTCACCTTCGTCGAATGAATTTTGAACTCGAGTCTGTTTTCACTTTCTTTTTTCTTAATTTTTCTTTTTTTTTTCTTTCTCTTCTCCAACTCAAATGGGCAATTTATCTCTTGCCAGAGAGAAAAGTTTTTCGTCTTATTAAGTTATTCTCTTACCAGTGTAAGGTATTTGTTCCCGCAGACGCCTCCTCCGCGACCCTATGCAAATCTGAGGCAGAAAGAATGGAAAATGGAAAAAGAATTTGTCGTTGGTGCGGGTAGAAAAAGTAGTTGAACTAACGTCGTATGATAATTTCAGCTTGCACAAGAGCTGCATAATACGACTCGAATATATCTCCAGGAAATCGCATTTAACCCCGTCCACGGTCTATGGGGCGTATCTTGTTTGCAGAGTCATTGAATTTTATCAGAATGCAAATATAAGCTAGAGAGATTCTTTTTGCGATTTGATTCCTTCACGTGTATATATCCTTCGTTCGATCGATTCTTTTTGTCATCGCAATTCCTTTCCTTTTTCCAATTATCATGAACAGATACGATTTATAAAACGTAAGTAATACATCGTAGAACAGTTCACATCTGTCAAACTTGGTGTCATATATTGGCACTGCGTATAAATCGGCAAGGGAACAAGGACCAGCAATAAATAGAATGAAATTAAATTTATCGCGTTTGGAGATTGCTCTCTCTGTTTATTACCAGTGCCTCGCGATTATATGGTCGAAGATGTTACTGAGGTCGTATATTTCCTCAGTATCCATTTACCCACACAAACCCAGGATCTCTGGTAAACGATCTCGGGCCATTCGTCGATTGTTATTCTGAACCAGACGTAGACGGTTCAACGTCGAGTAGTAAATGGAATATACTGCATTTTGTGAAGGAGCGATACTAGTCTATAGGTATAACAGAGATAGGACTGTCCTAGTTGGTAGCCCCACAGTTTATACTCGCATAGTTAAGCTAGCGAGGTACACGATGCGACCTGGTGCATCTACGTCGTATGACGTCATCGTGCCGTTATCTAGATGACGGGCAAAATTAGATTGGCGTCGGATAGAATTACTCGTCAACACCTCGGCACGCCATTATATCAACGAACAAACAAACGAGCAAACGAGAAAATAGGCGTAGCTACAATAGACTGACGAAAGACGATGTCCTACGAAAATAAGTCGAGACATGCTACACACGATGAGATAATCACTGTATTCCGATGGCCGTTATTTGATACCACGTATGTAATACTCGGGGTAACCGAATCCCATCTCACAGTAGATTTTGCCAAGTATTATCTTGCTGATGCGATAAACGAACCATAAACTATTCTGTTTTTCAACGGCGTATATTGGGTCGGGAGTTCGTTGCACCGGTGACTCTTTAAATCGCAATAATTATGCAAATTATGAACAGACGATCGGATTTTCTAGCTTTGAAGCCATGCAAACGAATCCTCTTTACGGTGGATTAGCGGCCATTTCCACCATTAATCTCGTTTGTACTGCACGGTGCATATTGCCCTAATTTATCGCTTCAACTTGCGAAGTTTCTCAGTACAAAAACAAGGCCAGTCAAGCCTCAGGGTGAAACTCAGATAACTAGACGACCGCAAGTTTGTGGGTCAGGTTGTTGTACGGAAGTGACTACTTTATTAGACGACCAAAAGCAGCCCTTCTACATACGTGCTATGCGATTACCACTCGTGTTCACTTCGGTACACCAGACCGCAGTGCACAAAGTGCGCCGTAGTTTATACTTTGCTAGGAAGTAGACCCTTACTCTGTACCACATTCAGAACACGTTGCATACATATTTACATCAGCCAGGTTGTCGTATTTGACCATACGGCACGCTTGAATAGTTCGAGTCGCAAATTCAGACGTATGATTTTTATTCATTGATATTGCGCTGAAGTGAAATTCGGCAGGTTAGATTACTTAGAAAGAATGAAAAGAAAAGAAGGAGGAATTCCCGGAGATGAATATCTCGTTCCGAAGAAAGGCGATTTTCTTCTGAGTTTCTAGAGATGTTCAGAAAAATTACACCGAACAAAATCTGCGGAGAAATGTATAATATCGAATATATTATTACTATAGCCAAGAAACGAAGCTGCAGAGGAACAAGAAAACTTTACCATCTACAAAATTGCGAGAAGAGATTTCCCTTACATCTACTCCACCCTTACCCCTGCCATACCCGATCTCTTCCAAGGAATGAAAAAGGAACATACTCTTCGAGATTGACGCGGCCATCCACGTCTTTCAAACTTTCGAACAAGTATTACGAGAAATGCATCTAGAGTTGGGAAAACTCAAAGTACCTACCCCTGGAAACAATGCCTCTCTTCCATTGCGCTTTGTTAGTTCTACTAATGAACAAGTTGGTTGCGAGGCGCCGAGAGTGTCGCGAAACTTTTTTATTTTTTATTTTATTTTATTTTTTTTTTTGCATGATTCAGTCCCACTTTGTCAGAAATCGGAACCGTAACTTTGCAAATGAGTCAATGCTCGCGGTCCCTCGTTTTTTATTTTTTTTTGCTCCAGCCAGTGAAAGACATAAAATATTACGTAGCGATTTGTATCCCGTTGCGGAAGTTTCAAATTCAATATTCAATAGGGAATCTCATAGCGATTCGAAGAGACCAAGGCCTGATTTATCCTTCGTGCCTACATACTTAGTTTGCAAATTTAATAGCCGATCCTGATTCTACTTTAGGACCCGTACGGTTGGAAAAACAATCCGTTAACAAGCAACCTTCAGCGGAAGCGCGCAGCTATGGATTCTGAGGTATTAATTTTCCTCGTGCCACGGAGTTCATGGCCCCGACGTAACAAAGTTTCCAGTGTAAGAATCTAATTTTGGTAAATTTCCCGCAGCGTAATTCAATCGGATCTCGTACAATACTACCCCATTAAAAGGTTACGAATGTCTCACTTGCGACTAAAACATGAATACCTGGGCTTAACCAAAATTTTCCATAATTAAACTCCACCACCATCTCAACGGATAATGCCGTCGACCACAATTCCGCCGAGTCTCCAGGGGCAAACTGCGTCACCAGATAAGACCTCCTGCATTAGGTTCATATTTACAGAGTACCTACCTCGGGCGGGTGCGACTGCCGGTTTACCTCCGCGAGCGTTAAACACACTTAAACCTCCCATAGGAGAACTACGTGGCTGTCCTAGTCTAACGACAGCTTATTATGCTATCGGCCCAACGATTCTCGGGTATCAAACACCCCCTAGCTCCACCCTCGTTTCTGCCGCGATAGTTGATATACCATGCCATCAATGCCGGGACAGCTCATTATCTCACTAGATAACAACATGCACGGTTTGCCTTGTCATATGGTTGAAGCAACCTGCCGATACGTGTTTCCATCTGTACTCCATTTCTGTATTAGGTGCAGATAGTGAGGTACGGCATATAGGGAGTCTACAGAGAAAGCTAGAGGCTGGCGCTACATTTTGCGCTGTTGGTTTACCGAAGGTGAGTGTTTCCGAGATGAGATTTCAGAGAATTCTATGCGGTGACGTCGAACCTCGAGATACAGCACGGGGTAGGAGACACGAGGTGTAAAGATAGTGCAACGCAATGCCGCACCGGAAATGTGGAAATAAAGTGACAAAGATGAATTGAATGTCCTTGGTGGTAGTAGCGCCTGACGACGACAGGCACATAGCGCGACACTTCGCCCCAATATTATATCTGCAGAAGATAACGCATCTCTTTTTTCTTCATACTCCGACGACAACGAAGCTTCGAAAAGTTTCTATACCTTTTTACTTGGAAAAGAAGCCATGAAGCAGAGACGGAAAGAGACAAAGAGAAACAGCTCCATTGCCCCGAATACATTTACCTCGACAGCAACGGTCCAGTCATTTCTTGACAAATGATCACTCGACTACGGTTCAATCTTTTTCGGTTAGCTCACGAAGCTACTCATTCGCGCTTCGTTCATCAGAAGGAGTATAGGGAGAAGGTGCAGAATGAAGATCCAGAAGTAAAAGCCAGTTGAAAACGGAATTGAAAAAGATACCTGTTGGAATCAATGCTGTATCTCTTTCGGCTTTGTAGTAAATCGGATCTTTGACTAGGATACCGTTGGGCTGACGTACGATTCGCTGGTCAAATGTGGGGGTTGAACAAATATGCATTACCATGTGGAGAGTAAGAGAGGAAAGTGAGTATGGGTTCGGTCTTGTGTATTCCCAGTCCGTTTGTTTGGACACGAACAATGCACTCGCATCAGTATTTTGTTGACGTTGCACCGAATCCTGTAAGCCAGTGTCCTCCGCTGCCTCGTCGGATACCGGTTAACGAATCATTGTAAGCTCGACCTATCTAGTCTCGGCATTTAACCTCGCGTAACAAATAGCTTCAAGCGCGAAACAGAAATCGTTGCTGTCCCGGACGTGCACGATTTCGCGTATCTCTTTGCGGGTATATATTTCAACCGCTGGAACTGATTGCAAAACTTTCTCTATTCGCGCGAATCTGCTTCGGAAGCGATTTCGGAACAAGGATTTTTCACTGCTTTTACATGGGGGTCGCATAAGTATCGTATTCCCAGGTATTATAGATAACTTATACGAGTTTTGCGAAATGCAATGGCAAACGCAACGAATGGCAATTCTTTGATGCACTTTATCGTTACGTAAGAGATACGTGTTCGCTTATTATATGAACTTATCAAATTGATGAGACTTGCACGAATGTGACGGTATATGCAAGAAGATTGAACTTCAGCTTATTCTCGGAAGGCATCATAGACAACTTTCCCTATTGTTTCTTCAATTTAGAAACTTACGAATTTTTTATTCAATATAGTATAATGTCATGGAAAGATTCGCTGTAAAGTGGAAATATTTAATGGCTAGGCACGGCAGTCCTGAAACTTTTCGACCTTATTGCGAAACTTAAAATTGTCAAGAAGCGGATCTTTTCCATTTCATTGTGCAACGATTAAATCTGTTTGTTGCCAGAGTTTTTCGATTAAAACTTATGGGGACGTGTACACCTTAAGCTCGAAAATTTCGAAGCAGTAGGTCTTCGAGGAGACGTCGTTGACAGACGAACAAATTTTATTTTTCTATATTTTAACGCAACCTAATGCAAACTTGAAGAATTATTTCAACCTCTCGAAAAGTCTCGCAAGTAAGTTCCAACGGTTCGTACAGTCGTTCGAATATTGTTCTGTATTTACCTCACCAAACCACCAATCTCACAAATTGAGTTCACCCCTCTCTTGTTTATACATATAACTCAGCTGAGCGAGAGAATTAGCACGATGGGGGAAACAAATTCCATTTTACACAGTTTCCGGATTTGAACCCTGATGCGAACTCACTCCCCACCTGACTGTCGTTATAACTGGGGAATTGAAGGGGACGTGTATGGACAGCTCAAAATGCAAACAATAAGTATATCGTATGGTTTAAAACGAACCATTCGAGCTGTTGATTACCGATTCTAGAATCCTGAGATAAAGGTGAAAGCAAATGAAGTAAAAAAGTCGTCGCATCGATTATGCAGACTCAGATCTCCTCCGATGCGTTTGACGTTTCGTGCCGGCAGATCCCCGCTCTTCTTTCGCGTTTTGCTCCGTTCTCCCTTTTGCTCTTTCTCCTTTTGCCATAGCCTTCGGCTCACAGCGCAGCGCTCAGCGCAGTTCTTTATTATGGTAATTCCATTCAGCCGAGACGCTGATATCCGAAATCCGCTTTCAATTCGCATTGAAATAAGCTCCGATCTTATGCGGTGAACGACGCACAAAAAAGGCTTGAGAGATGGAAAGTGAGGAGTGTCTTTCCTCCGGGCACAACCCCCCTTTCTTCGTAGGTGACACGTGTGAGATAACGTAAGGCATTTGTCACCAGAAAAATCGCGCCCCTTTAAAGACCTCAGTTCGCGAATATACCCTCAAACGCTGAGAATCAATTCACGAAATATTGTAAATACGTTTTCCATAAGCGTCAATTATTTCATAATGAAAATCGGTAGAAATTTAGACAGCGGTGAGCGTGAGAGCACTTCTAAAGTATTTGGATGATGAATTCTGCAATAAAATAGGAAATCATTGGCAGAGGTTTGATCGGATTTGTGTTACCCGCGATTGACAGAAATTAGAAATGTTGCATTTATATCTCATATTAGCTGCTGAGTTTTCCTTTAGGAGCAGGACGTAAACCAGAGTAAAGTGAGCTTCTTATTTCCTTTCTGTGAATTTGGACCGTGAAATCATAGCCAGGGATTATATGGCTTACCAGCCGAGAGACCAGGCGGATTAAACTTTGATGCACGAGGAAAGTTTGATTGTGGTCAGCAAATTGGTGGTGCAATTGTGGTCCGGGACCGCCGACCAATTAAACGCTAAGTGTCAATGTGAGCCATTCAATGAACTCTACACCTGCCTGTGTGACCACCAGGTGACCCGATTCGCGGCCAACTTCCAATTTCCAACCAGCTAAATTATTTTTACGATGTACATACTTGAAGTTCCAATTGTCTTCCGTTCCCACCTGTTTCGCCCTAAATTTTATGCGAAAGATTCTTTGAGCGTTTTGTATGGAGATATAATTCATGCAGACTTTGGTTTGGTTGGATTAACGGCGGAGGAGATTTCGCGGTGATTAATGACTGCGTAATGCTCACAAAAAGCTGAAAAAATAGACGTCGGAATAATCTTGTCAGAGAAACGCTAATGCGCTTGGAACAATCTAGAAAGATGTCGGGGAAAATGTCGTGTATTTCAAATCGCACTCCAGGATTATATTTTCTGTTTTTATTTGTTATGTTTAATGGCGAGTGAAGAAGTAGATAAAGCCAGAATAGGCAAAGAGGAGAAGTTCACTTGAACAGCGGGCTAAGAGCATAGAATAGTAGGGTACAAGCGACGAACCGAGAACTCTGTAAGCTGGAATAACTTTTGTTGTTTGAAAAGATGTATGACTGGAAAAGCTCATGTTTTTCTTACTCGTCCCGGGTGCTTTAATGGTCTCAAGAGATAATAAAGTTTAATGAAGGGGGACTTTCTCCGTAGGTAGGTGTATAGGTATATGCACACCGAGGAGAAATAGATTCTAATTACGCCTAGATGAATAGTAATCAAAAGTTTCTCGAGACTCGTGAAAACCGCTTTCATCTTTTCTACGCGAATCTTTGACTCGAGGTTGGCTGCCGCCCTACATCGCGGACATTCGTACCTTTGTATGTCGTGTAAGCTCGACAATTACATTCGCCAAAACTCGAGCTCATCAAAAGGATATACATATTTGAATACACGAGAGATTACACGCGCTGCCACTGACAGTACGAGAGTTGGTTACCCAAGACTTGTTTGTTATCGTAACATGAGCTAATTCGCCAACGATGGCGGCTGGACACAGAAATCCTCTGGGATTACCTATCAGCATAATAAGGCAAATGCAAACACGAAGTAACAAGGCATTATGGGTGAATGGATGTACCTAGAAATGTTCTGGGCAAATGGTTGAGTTGGTCGACTTAGTTGCGTCTGTTGTTTGTGCTACACATTGCATGCACTGGATTACCTACCAGTGTTTACAGGGGGCCTCCGCAAGCTCAAATACTACGTCCCGGTCAGTAAACTGCGATTCTTCGCAGTATACAATCCTCCGCCCATTGGAATCACGGGTAGGTAGCTTTCGGGACGCATTACTGCTCGAACAGTCCGCCGTTCCAGGGACGAACGACTTTGTTCTAGTCGGTTAAATCGATTATGACCCTTGTTCTCAATGACAGTGCATGCTAGTTCATATTTATCACGGAGAAAAACTCGGGGGAAACATCAGATCAGGCTACGGTTCATTGAAGACAGTATAAAGCCTTTTATCGATGGAATGTACTTCAAATTTTGATACATAAAATTCATGAAATCCCTCGCAACTCTCACCAAGTGATATTTGCGGTACGCCATGTCAGTACCGTCAGAATTACTGCATCTGGCAGTGCGATGATAACATTGGAGCAACTCATACCTCCGCCCAACGGCATCCTATCCATTCAAAGGTGGAAGAAAAAGAGGTGAGCGAACAGCGGAAAAGAGAAAAGTAAAAACCGAAAGGGAAAAATGAAAAAGAAAGAGGAAAAAGCCGGTCTCATTAGGAGGCTAGACTCTCGGGCAACGAGAGTTGGTTGGTCCCAAATGAGTTTGGAGCCACGGTAGTGGCGGTAATGATATGTGTTGAGATTTTTGAGGTCCTTCCTTTCGCTACTGTCGCCGAAATCAGCACCCAGGAAGATTTTCTGAGAAGGTGCGACCATTCGGAGCTGTTGGGGAGATGAAAAACGAGATCGTTGTCACCGAAATAACATCGAATAATTCCAAGTGGCAGAGATTTGTCGAAACAAGACTAACCCCGCATCTTCGGCATTGAATCTTATGAATATTTTGGCCTCCTACCGCGACGATGATATCGCAATCTGCGAAGCAACGCGCGCGGTGGATAAGTTCTAGGACGAAAGATGAACCCACAAAAACCTTTTTCAACTTTTCAACGTAATTGAATCGTCTGGGATGCGTGGAAAAGAGAGGAGAGCTTCTGCTTCAGCATCTCCACCGCAGTTTCTCTTGTATCTTTACTACATTTAGAGTACTGAGCTTTTGATGTCTTTGACGCACCTTGATTTCAGCAATGCAAACGAGATGACGCTGCTCCGTTCTCTAGACTGGCTTTACAAAGATGGTTGGATAGCCGTAGGATGGATATGTCTAACGCGGTTTCCTGTCTACGTACGACTATGTAGTATCTATATTAGAAAGCTTCCACGTCCAGTTGTCTTTTTTATCACGAATTTTTTCACCTGCAAAGTGGAAACTGACATTCTGTGTACGAGGACCGTGATGGATTCGCCTTTGACCAAAAGTACATCATTACATTTTCCAATCTGCATAGTTGTTGATATTTTTTTTTTAATTTCACACAGGTAGACCGCGTTACCGCTCAAAGTCTTATAAAATATGAATCATTCGGGAATTCAATTTGAATCCGAAACATAATGCAAATACTTTGGATTTTCTGAAGGGAAGATACACTTCTCGAGTTATGTTGCGTGAAGTGAAGAGAGGATTCGGATTAGGTATCAAACCTTTTCCGAAATTAAGCAAACTCTGCCTCGGTTATCTGCGCAGGGTTCGTTGAAGTACTTAATTGCTCAAGATGAAAACTCCATCACCCAGCCTTGTCCTGACTACACAGACGTTTCGCTGTTATTTCAAACATTCCGCCGTACTAACTAGACATGCGATATCAAACAGTAACGAGCTGTGTCAGCCGCGCTACCGTAGCTCGCATAGTTATTATCGGTAGTACCCGAGGATTAGCTAAGGAAGAAAGGAAGGATGCCATAGGGCGTCAGTAACTCCTGGTAATAGTCCGTACTACTTTCTTTGACAATAAGTCGAATGGATGACGTTAACAGGACAGAAGTGTCGCGTCGTTGCTTTTGCGTTTGAAAACAGAATAGAAATGTCCTTGTGTCAAGTCGGGTTAGCGAAAAATAACGATCAGATTGTCATATCTATTTTATGAACACTTTTCGTGATCGTAAGTCGAAAAGAGAGCTGAGTGTGGCTGTCGCAACCCACTAACTCTATGTCAATTTTATTTTTGACAGAGGCGTTTCAGAGATTTGCGAATTCTTTCTTATTTTTTTGAAGTGACGCTTTTCTTCGTGCAAATCTTCGTAAATAACGAACGAACAGTCTTCGCCGCTCGTCTCTCGGGACTTGAAACGCGGAGCAAATGTGCTTTCATCCGTTTTCACTTAGTGCTCAGTAACATGCCGGTGAAGTGGAACATCGGCTTCTAGGATAAGGGGTTCGGCCCGCTACGGGTATTGGTTGGCACACTTTGTGACGGTGACGCTGACGGTGTTACAGGGCTAGTTAAAACCACATCAGGGTCACTTGCCTCTGTCAGCCCTCCAGCCTGAATCCCACCTCCTCATCCTTATACTAGTTGTCATCGCTCCGCACCAGCGAGCCCACACCCTCGTTGATCGCCCGGCGCCTGGCCAAGTTTCATCCCAATTTTTATCCGGATAAAAGTCGACGAATCTTTCCCTTTGTCGAGGAACAGAAAAGAATCAGTCGGTAATCGAATGGAAGAGAAAAAGAGGACTTAGGTACACGTACGGATCTAGTGGTCGCTAATATCGTACCACCGCGACTTCTTCAGCATTGCAAATATTGCAATGAATTGGGATCACGGAAGTAAAGGTAATTCCTCCCTCGAGGAAAACTCGGGAGTACGGAGTATACGTACGAAGACGTATGCATAATCTTTGGTGTATTTGTGAACAAACATACAGGAGGGATAGAAAAATACCGAGGGATTTTTTATTAGAACATAAATGAATAAACGCTGTGACTAATCAATCACGGTGTGGAACCACCACCAGCCGAATACTCATTGAGAAAGTATTCAATCTAGTAATGTATACGAGCGCATAAATTTATCAAAGCCAAATGAATTTTTATCAATCTAGTTATTCGTGCAACCGAAGTGATTGATCCAACGAACTGCAATCAATTAGCGATTCACATCAATAATTATTTAACAGATTCACCAAATGATGTTTGTTTCATCTGATAGCTTCATTTGGAAATTCACACGTAGTGATATTTATGCAGCGGTGAAAACAGAGACTTGAATTTAATTGCCATAGATAGAGGGCATTTCTACCGTAGCTGATCACAACAAAAAACCGTGGTTGAAATTGTGAATGAATATTAAATGATGCTGTTTTGCAATCGTAATGGTCGATTTTTCATGCAAACGGATTTCGCTACACGTCAGAATTCCTCTGCTCCCGATATGCAGTATTTGTGACACAGTGGCGAGGTCGAAGGGCAGACATTCGTCAACTGATGGAAATAGTTGGAATTAATGCGTCAACGCAATTCACGATTTTACGAGTCAGGTCTCGTTGAGATGCGTACGCGCGCCGTGTCACGTATGGGGGGGCCTTAACACACGTGCCAAGGTATACCTGATATTAACGTCGCGAACAAGCCCATCAAAGTGATTTATACTGGATGCAGGATCGAGCGAAGGTGGCAAATGGATTCCCCACTTTTAGTATGTTACAGGAAGGCGGAATATTAATTAACGACGCGTGGCCGAGAGCGAAGAGGCGTACTTTCGCTCACCACGTCTCTTATCGAGGGTAATTCAGCCCGATGCTTTTAATTACCATACTTACATATGCATGTATTCAATGGAGAGAGAGAGAGAGAGAGAAATGTATACCTAGCTTCGCATTTCCTCAAACGTCTGTTTTTCCCCTGATTCCTCTTTTTTTTTTCTCAAGCAACTAGCTCCGCGATAAAAATAAATATTCAAATTGCGGTTGCGTATAGTGAGTAATTCTATTAGCCGAATCGGTAAGGAAAGGTTCAACTCCGTCAGGATTATCGCCTACACGTTTTCCACAACGCTGCAAATGCGACGATACGCATAACAGTAAAGGCAAAGTGCCAGGTCCCTATCTTATTTCTTATTTCTGAAAATACTTGAATTCACATACCGCTAGGAATTCAATTCCATTATCAAGACCGTGTTCTGGTGACGCTACTACAAGAAATCGACTTTCTCTGGTCTATCCGAAGACTTTATCAACCTTTGAAAAAGAATTCACACCGCCATTCCTAATGAACCGTACCAGGAAAACGACGTCGTTAATATCACGTAGCCTCAATTAAATTGAAGAGACAACCGCAACGGCGAAACGGTCCCGTTATTAACTTCTGCTTCGCATCCTTCCGTGCTATTGTCCTTCTGTACACGGTCCTGTGGGTCTCGACCACCAGCCAACCCTGTGTACTAGAATATAAGACCGTACACACTATATACATGTATATCTATGTATACATGGGTATTCACCACTATATTCTTTCCCGGTTGATAGTTATTTAATCCGGTATCCGTTTCGGTTAACTCAATTTCGGCGTCATCATCGGCAAGCAAAACAGTTTAGGCAAGGGTGTGCCGGGACACTTACCCGCGGCTTCTACGGCCCTATACGAGATGGTAAAGAGGGGTCCGAGAGTTGATTTAGCGTCGTGTAAATCGGGCTTAATCACCGTGGAGATTTGCGGCTGTCTGGGGCAAAATTGGCAACGGAGTTCCGCGAGGTCTTGGAGACGCTGGAAGAGCAGTAGCTGAAACTGCTAACTCCGCGTCACGCTGTTTGCCCGCAATAAACTTTTTGTCAAGCCAAACTTTGCCGAGAACTCAGATCCTCCAAGCTCAAGCTTGAGCTCGCCGACGTTATCTCCTTGAATTATTTGTTTAGGTATAGGTAGATACTCTTTCGCCGGTAGTGTTTGCTGATGTCTTGCAAGAGACAAATATTTGTTTCCTGTAACACCCGATCGTTCTTCGCTCTTCGTTATTCTACCCCGCTATTTCATCGGGGAAAGTGTCGTGCGCCACTTTTTCATTTTCGTTAATGTGTTTTCAATTGCCTCTCTTCCGAAGGATGATCATACACAATATGATCGAAGCTACAGCTATAACGCTCGTAAAAATCTGCTTCTGAAGATTAAAAAATGTTGCCCCTCCCGTAATCACGAAATCCTTTATTCGTAGCTATATAGGAAAGGATTTATATGGCATACGATCCTTTTGAACAAATATCAGAGCAGCAACTGGAATTATTAAAACCTTTTGCTGTCGCCGAGCTTCCTTGAGTTTAAATTAAAATCTCTTTGATAGCCACCTGCAGAGATTATCTTTACATAGAAACATCATCCTCAAAAGTTTCCTTGCAATCATTGCAATAGCGTCGTGAATACAGTTTAATATCCGCTCGGTAAATTCTCTTTGCCAGTTTGCGACACGGAGCTTAAACTGTAATTTTTATGGCGGACTCTTGGGACCTCTAGGACTCTCGACTACGCCAGAACCTTTAATCCGGGATTCCCGATACAAAATCTCTCGTTTGTCCACAGGGAGGCAGAATCAAAAATTATCAACCTCTGATTGCTGCACCTCTTGAAAGTTTTCTTTACGCCATCGAGCCGGCAAAAATGATGCATCGATTCCGAGTGAAAATTTCATTATTACTGGGCTCTTCGATGAATGAAATTCTATTTCAACTTCTAAAACAACCTCAGGCATCTACAAATTATTTTTCGAATACACAGTACCCAGAACCAGAACGATCCGTGATTCAAAATAACAATTATAGGATGTTTAGGAAATTTCGTTTGTATATAAAATATGCGATTAGGTTTTGAACAATACTTCTGGGAAGTAAACGATCGATACGATCCGTATTTTCGGTCAACGAGCGAAATGTTCTGTACCCAATCTTCATGGTATTTCAGATGTAATTGAAACTCGACTCAACCGCTCTGTCGGGGAACACGATATCGCAGAGCTATCGCGAGTGTTCGAAATTCTATGATATTAACGAGAATATCAAGTTCGCATATAGCGCGCGGAGCGAGAGGTCAAGAGGTCAGGTCGTGACTGTGGTTGTAGTGGAATTAGTTGTATGCAGATTTGGTCCTCGCGGCTTGCAGTTCAGGCAGCGTCGGCGCCTTATTGCGAGCGGCCATCCGAGAAAATTGGAAATCACTGGGAAATTGTGCGGAACCGCTTCCTATTTCCCTTTCCTACTCTTCGCTTACCTTGCCTCTGCTGTATTCGAGCCGAAAATCCTCAGACCACGGACCGGGAAGGAGGTTTAGTTTTGCGCGAAACGGCGTCCGTGCTGACGACGATGACCTGCCTGGAATAAAACCTATATTTATATGCAATTTTTGTAGGAAACCGGCTTATCGGGTGAAAATTGAATAGAGATGCGCGGCTCCTTTGGAAGATTGCAGATTCTCGAGAAAACGATATACACTTACTTTCAGCGTAGTTTTATTACAGGATTGGTCAGACATTTCTATTCGAAATTGGTCCCAACGAATTGACTTATGGATAGGAAAATGGTGAATGATTTCTTACGCCTGAGCTCTAAAGGGAGAATCCGGTGAAATTTTTACGAATCTCGACTATCGTTAGAAAACGTTTTTGTCTGATCTGAAACTTCAATTCCTAAAAGTATGATTATCGCACTTCAACAAAGACCCAACGAGACGCGGAGAATCTAACAAAATAATAGATCAATCTGATTTCTCATTCGATGACCCAAATTCACTCACACATCCTGCAACCGTCCAGAATTTGCTATGTTCGACGTAACTGGCTGAGACACGATCAACCACAAATCATTGCATTAGCTGTCACTGCGGTCTTCGTCCTGCGACCGATGCGGGATGCACGTTGTTGTGTCTTTAAGCTCACCAAATTGGTTTGTAACGTCGATTACGTGACAAATTGTTGCTGTTGGAAAATCAAACTCGATTTGTAGATAAACGATCATTTTCGATTTGGCTGGTAAAAGCTTTTTGGAGGCGGCGTGAGTGCTTTTCAGAACATGAGAAAGTGCGTTTTAATTTCATAATTCGAATTTGTACTCGGATCAACTTCGAGCAAATCACAAGAGTACGCCTCGTTTAATTTTCCATTTTAACAATTCGAAGAATGAAAAAACTTGACGTTTTTAGCTCAGCGCACATGAGGACTTTGAATTTTCGCCGCTCTCGTTTTAATCAGGAAAAGTCAAAGGACGAAATTACGAAGTTGCGGGCTCAGAGAATATTTCTGGTTCCAGTTGCTCTCGCTCTTCCTCACTCGTGTTTTTTATGGTTTTTTTTTTCATTCTCTTTTACATTCTTTCTCTCTCTCTCTCTCTTGCGTTCGAAATTACGATACTAGCATAGCTCGCAAATATTACCATGAATGCCCTCATCATATTTTCATTCACGCGCAAACGCTTCTGAAATGGAAGCAAAATCTACCCTTGTTTCATGTTGCCATAGCACAGTAGATACTTTGCTCTATCCGTGGCTGAACCTGCGTCGGGTATATCTGGGCTGTTTCAGGTTTCTCGCAAAATACAAAATTTACCATCACATACGAGACCCCTGCCGATGGTTAATCTCGGTCTTGTTTTATTTCACCACCTTTCACCTCAAATTAACGGGTCAAAACGAAGCCAAAGGCATCACGAGGCTTCGTGTTGATTGAAAAAACAACAAAAATAAATAAATTCTTATCATTATTTGCGTTAATTAAGAGAGTTATCCATTTTTCTCCTGTGGTTAATTTGTGGAAATAATTTTTGGTAAATCGAAAACTTCTTTTTATGAAGCTTTATGGTATATAAAAAACCCGACACCGCAACTCCGCTCCGAACAAATATCACGCTCTTGTCAATGATCGTTTCATAGTTTTTGTAAAGAGGCACACAAATACAAGATAATTTGGCCTTGTGCCATTCCACGCAATTCGGTGGTGAATTATTTCCCTACCGTATACGAATGGGTGTACAGCAATGATAATATTTCGCCCGCGAGGAAACAGAGAGGGATATTTCTCCAAATCGGGATATGCTGTCAAAAAGCATCCCTTGTCCTACTACGCATTCACAAGTCTTAATTTGTAATCTTTGAACTTTGTTTCCAGCTACATAATAATTCGTGTTGATATTTTACCAGCAATAACCACTAAGGTATACGGCACTCTTATTTTCCCTTTATAATTTTTTAATCAACCCCGAAGCTCCATTAAGAAAGTGCTTCGATGTACGCTGGCCGCTAATTCGAAGTTGATGAAATTAATTATTCATAAAAAATCGTTACACTTAACACCTGCAAAATGTTAAACACTAACTGCAATTCCGTGCAGAGTTTCATTGTTCTAAAATATTGAAAGCTTCAATTCGCGTAACGAGATAATTTGACATCATACCCCACCAAATACGGTGGCGCTTTGATGTATGTTATATGGTATGTGAACGTCGAATTAGATGCATTATTCAAATATTAAATTTATATCAACCATCTAAAATCTGGATATTGATGTCAGTTAAGAATAAAATTTTCTGTATAGTCGATTTTTACCACGCCTGTAATATGATGTTCGATGAGAGAATAATTCGAAAATTAGCGAATTTGCCGGACAACGAATGAATTAAATACAACATTGTCGATGGTTAGATGATAATAATAAAAACGAATTTCGTCATCGGACTGTCAGAACCGCGATGGTGAAATACTCGCTTGTATTCATTTTGACGATCGTTTGGATTCGGTGTAATTAAATGAAACCAAACAACGGAAATGTGGATGAGCTGCGTTGTTTAATTAAAGTTCATCAAGCTAAAACTAGAGTAAATTGAATCCACTTTATTGGTATGAGTTGAACAAATTCTCGAAATTTCAAAGCGTTCGATAAATATAAAAATTACGCCGGCTGTTTAAGCTCTGCCCAGGGAAAGGTTCGAGCTGTCGAAAATTGACTACATCGACGCATAACAAACAACGGTGGTCCTATTTGCACGGTGTTTCAAATGACAATACCCGTTATTGATGAGGGGAAAAATTATTAGGTCCGACGGATCAACCGTGAAACATTCAACCTGCATTCACTGACGTACGTGTCACATCATTCTACGTGAGAGTATACAAGTCACGAATGCGTTGTAATTACTATGCAAAACTTGACACGAAATTGTGGCCTCGTACGTGATAATGGTACTTTAGGCCAACTTAAAAGAAAGATAAGCAGGCAGATTACCCAAGAGGGTGTAGTAGCTATGTGCGGCATTATATAAGACTGAATAATTTATTATTAATAATTAAGGCTGTGTAGTACTCAGTTGCACGTATCGATTTTGGAAGATCAAGAGCCTCAGATGATCTAGGGAAGTCAAGCGTTTAACGCTGGCATATATATATAGCAGTATACATTTAAGGCTTTATTAAAACCAGAGGGTTGAATTTTGATTTAAAATGCTCTGTTAATGTTGCAGAACTAATTTGATTGTTGAGTAGATAAAAGTAAGAACAAAAAGATGAAATAAAAATGAAAACGGCCAAAATAAAAGCATGGCTACCGGGCCATCGCTTAAAATTGAACGCTGTCGGCTGTATACTACCTGAAAAATATGATTGGCGGCTTATAAACATGAAAGATTCGCGAAGAAATTGGCCAAATTGCTTTCTGATCTTGAAATTGAATTCTAAGGCAGTCAACGTGTTCACGCGAAAAGTGTGGGAAGACTGTTATATTCGTTAATATTGTTGGAAAATGAACAAAGCTCGTCGTGGGTAATTCAAAAAAATAATTTGATTACATCTTACGGTGAAATGGTACAAAAAATGTCAAATAATAAAACCTCATTCAAATCATTTCGAATATAACACTTATTACATACATATAGTCTCGCTTTTCGATATTCTCCCGTTAATTTCCATCGACGTTATGTAAACTTAGAATTCTCTGATCAGTAATCATTCGAGTGGACGAATATTTACATACCTCGTATTCGATTCATTTACCCGTCTCTCGTAAAAGCCTGAATTAATATGATTATTATCAGAAAGCAATATTGAATGCGTAAACACCGTCGGATATTTCGTTATTATCCAATAGAGCAATGAAATATGCAAATCTCATATAGTATTAAATGTATTCGCACGGTATTAAAATCAACGATTATTGAATCTATAGGTCAAAATATGTTCGAGACGGGATTAAAATGTTCGACAGTCAAAATTCCTATTTCGATTTCGCATACAATTTTGAAAAAAATCTCGCTATGCATTCCTATGGACTATAAATTTTGGTTTGAATTCAATACTATCGAACGTTGGGTACAAACTTCTGAATTTTCGGGTTAACTGCAAACATCGTTGTACTAAATTCCACGCCATGAAATTTCGAAACCATATTTTTTTACGGTGCAGCAAGCTCATGTCGAATAACCCAACATAGCGTGCTCCTCGGAATCAGAAAAAAGACCCTAGTAGCCCGCGGGCTACACCCAACAGAAAATACCGAAATACTGAACGGGTCGCAGCTTTAATTGGCATCAAATGTTGTGTCCACATGTACCATGAACATTGACGTAAATACCGAGTATATCAACTAGCGCGTGGTCTGTGGGAAGGAGCCAGAAGGGTTGGAAAGCTTTTGGGACCAAAAAAGGCGCTGGCGATGATATAGGACGTCGTAAATAAAAAGGGCTGGAACCCTTCCTGCCTCCTCGCACTAGAACACGAAGAACCAGCCCGAATGAGTCGAGTGCCAGATCTAAAGCCGACGAAGAACGCAAACGAAAATCAACGGATGGGGGATACAGACCCTAGGCTCGAAAAGAATGCGCGATTAATGGCACCTGTACTCGAATATGGCGAGGGCTACATTTTTTCGTTTTTAGTTTAGTTCTATAGCCACGTTCGTCGTCTTGTTTATTCGGGATCCTGTATATTAGGTTTTGAAAGTGTAAAAAAAACATAAAGAGAATCACCGCGATTCCCTCCTCCCGTAACATGCGACAAATGCCAACAGGTACCTCTTGGGCGTTGAGCAGACTCTTGAATCGCAAATTACTTTTAAGTAAAAAACGCGAGACTTACGAGCAGCGAATTGCCATTAAACTTTATACCCTTATCAGGATTATACGGTTTACCAAGATCGAATCACGGGGCAAGCCGCGAAAGCTCGAAGACTGCATGTAGGTACCCATATATGCCACGGTAAAGTCAAATCGCTAGAAAGCCGGATTATCGCATTGAATGAAGTTTTACCAGATCTAGAAGCACTCGAAGGATCAGAAATTAGCTGTCATAAAGTACCCTCAAGCGTCGAACAGATTATGGCAGAAATTTATAATGGAATCAGCATAGAATTGCAGCAGCACGTCATCTCCTGTCGTTACTGTTAAATAGCGTAAAAAAAAGGTGATCCAATTTTTAAAACAGACCATTAGAAAGATAAAACGGCGCGTCGTGCAAAGAACAAAAGAGATTCTTTGTCCCAGAGCAAATGCTTTCGACGAGGGAGACTAGTGGGTGTATTCAGGACGACAATTGGCAAAAACGCTTGGCAGAAACGTCCTGATTTATTGCGATCATTTCGAGATTCACGCCTCTCCGAGTATGAGATCCGTGCATATATAGTCTCGTTGAAATGCAATCTGCATTCGTGACTGCATTCGGACAAATCTTCATTTATCGTCGTAACTGTAATGCTCGGATTATAAGACAGACGCGGTTCTTCTTAGCAATAAAAAAAAAAAAAAAACCAATTGGTTTGGCGTTAGAAAACCGATGGCTGGTTTGCGGTTGAAGGGAAACAAAACGAAAGGATAACACAGCAGCCAGTGCTCACAAATTGCTATGAGAGAAAAGACGAGAGGCGAGAAAATCGCATCGATACTAGTAGAAGAGAAAAACGGCGTAGATGCCTTACAAGACCACCGACCGGTGAATCGATGAAATATATTTATATACATTATAACGGCACCATATTCCCGTTTAATGACAAGATTTTGTTGAAATTTTCCGTAGCCCTTAATAAAAACGCAAGCATCGTTGATGGTATAGCGAAGGACTTAAAATACCCTGAATAGGAATTCATTGAGGCTGAAGCTTTTTATGCCGCGCGGTGTAATCAATTACTTTCATGTTTCATGAACCCCCGGCGTGTTTTTGATTGACACAGTTTTTATGAACATTCCCCCTTCGCGGAACGGAATGACGGGAGATTGGAGATGAGAGATAAGCTTTGTTGGGCAAAAAAAAGACCAACGTCAATCTAAATAACCATAAATAATACCAGATAAGATTTGGACATTATGTCACAGGTATTTAAGGGTATTATGGGAAGCAGCAGAGGAGAGTGTGCGTTTGTCCCGTTTCTGCTTCTCTCTCGATAATTGAATATCGAAAAATTTTCTCACTGCAATCGCATTATCGTTCCAAATGAATTTCCTTCGAACCTTATTCCGTTCATTTTTTCACGGGACGTATTGGAATGATTCTTACGTACATCGTTTTGTGTATGATTGCAACGAGTTTTGTAATGAATTTTACACAAAGGGCGCTGACGCGTAATATCATAGAGCTTTTTTATCTCTAATATCGAAATTCCCTGCCTTGGTACGCGACATGATTATAATGACCTTCGTAATTAATTGCCGTTTGCGGAAGGGCTGTCTGAAAAATGCATAAAAAGTTTTACAGCAGCGAATTTGAGATACGATAGCCAGTGGCGTGGAGGGGAAAAGCTGGTTTGACAATGTAGTTATTAATGAAACGAGCCAAATTTTCGTCTAGGCAACTTGATACTTGGAGCAAGTGTTTTTGCATGAAAAGTTTTGTTCATTTACAATATCCGGAACCTCCTTCTATCCCAGGGGTTGCGTGATTATTTTGGCGACCGGTAGTTCGTTCAAGTTTATATTTTACCACTGGCCTAGCACCGGAGAATGGAAGCTTCTGGGGAAGTGGTTGGCTCGAGTTTTAATCAACTTTACTTTTTACCCCATAAATCTCACGTTTGCACTTCCCTTGCCTCGTTCTCCTCTTCCTTTACATGCGCTGGTTGTCTTTGTGGCCGAAGTCACACCAACCAAGACCCGCCAATGGTTTAATCAGTGCCAAACATAAGTCGAGATTTTTAAGACGAAATTATTTTCTCAGTCAGTAAAACCTTGCTTCGCCGTACTCCTCCTCATTTTCTTTGGATTATCACTCTTTCCTCTTTTCAGCTGCCTCGCAAGCACTTGTCGTTGCGATCGAGCCCGCGGGACAAACAGCGGTTCGAACGGGACAAAATCTGACCATACTCTGCAGGGTAGGAGTTCCCATCCAGTCATGTCGTGTAGAAATACCCGGTTCGTCCAGCTTCTTCGTATATCCCGATCAACCAGCTCAAGATGGAATTGAATATTACGGCGAGTCACTGGAGGCAGGACAATGCGGAGTACGCATCGCCCGCGTCAAGGACAGTTACGACGGTGTATTCAAGTGCTCCTTGGCTCCGAAAGGGAATCGATACGAAAGTTATGCCACGACGAAGATTGTTGTTGCCAGTAAGTCGTTCCCATCAATTACCTTTTGTCTTCTTGCTATTACAGATCATGACCCAATTTCTCTGTGAAAAAATGAATTTTCCATCTGACCGCTCTGGTATCGTAAAAAAAAAAAAAAAAAAAACTCGGGTGATTCGCTTCGCCTCTAACGATTTTCTAATTTTACGACCTTCCAACGATCTAACACACTACAGAAAGAGAGCAAAGTTCCGAAATGGTAGTGCTCGTTATATTTCTTCCACGAGAAATGATAAACTTTGTCAAATCGGCTATCAGGCCAGTATCCCAAGCCGAAGTATCATCTCGCTGTTATAACTTCGCAACGAATCTGCACACCGTAGCTTTATTCACAAGCTGTAATTCCGCAGGGCCTCCGTCAAACCCTGAGCTCAGTATCAGCGGTGGAAATCGTGGACATCAGACATACGAAAAAGGGGAAAACCTATTAATCAGCTGCCGAGCCAAGGCTGGTCGACCAGCAGCCAACGTATCTCTGTTTCTCGGTAAGTCCAGAGCAAGTCGGTCAATACTAGTTCGTGGTTAGAGTTATCGTTGATGTTTGGATCAACGTTTTGTGCCTCTTCCAATGGAGCGGAATTTTGTTATTACTGAGATGTTCCTTTTCTTGCACAGATGAGGAACCGATCGGCAACGAAGAAAAGCCAACTATCTACGACTCAAATGTTGACGACAACTCATTGGCAGTTAAAAATGTTTCCCGGGTTCTGGATTGGACCGATAATGGCAAAACCCTTCGCTGCGTCGCTAATCATATTGCCTTGGACCGACCGCTTACAACAACTCTGCAGCTCCAGGTCCAATGTGAGTTTCCTGAGATTTATTGGAAAGGGATGAGATATATCATTGTAATGCATCATCTCATCTTATCTCGATCATGATTTTTCATTCCAGTCGCGCCACAGCCTCAATCTACAATTGAACGGTTTGGATACGTTATCGGTCTACCTGGTACTGTGAACGTTACAGTACAAGCAAATCCACGACCGCGCTTCTACTGGCTCATAGACGCGGAGAAGATCGAAGAGGGACACCCTGACGATAGCAATCGTATTCAGACAGATACTGCAGTGGAATTAGTAAGAAAATATCACTGTCTAACATTTCAATCGAATTCATCGCGAAACTTTGTTATCGCAATCCCCCGTCGTCTTCGCTATCCCACTCTTCAGTCCTCTCGAGATTCTCATTCAGAGGTTGATCCTTAACCCGCATTTTCCGCACCTTAAATCCGAAGATATTTCCAGGATCCTGTCCTCTAGAAAATCTCTAGCCTGCGAGGTTTTCCTCGCTCGCGGATTTCAGCGTAGCTGTCAGCCTGTGAAAAGGTATCGTTGAAGACGAGCCAATTTCATATTTTAGCGCTATTTCAAACTCGATGAATCGCAATATCCGCTTTTACATATTTTCACATAATTATTTGTTTAATAATATTCTTTTCCGAGATGTTAATTCTGTTTTTCATTCTCCTTTACAGGGTAGAGGATCGTGGGCAGTGACATTAAGAATCGATAGCGTGCAAAAGTCTGATACTGAAAAGAAGTACGTCCTGCAGGCAAGCAATGACTTAGGACATTTTGACTACCTGATCGTTTTGTCCACGTCAACGGAACCCGCCGGTAAGTTTATCGTCGAATATTTTACGAAAATTTCAATGTTATCAATCAAAACACGTTACAAGCACACTGCACCATCTCACTTAAAAGCGATGCATCTGCGTCGATCACGCGTTAGAAATAATAATAACTTTTGGAACAAATTTGTACCGAAGGTTACCTGAAACTGTCGGATATATTTGGATAGAAAATTTTTTACAGACTGGTCTGGTAATTATTTATTCCATTGCATGACTCCGCAACAAGAAGGTTTCTCTTTTAAAAAAGAAAAAAAGAAAAAAAAACAGAACCGTGTGTGACACGAGATTCGATCTGAAATCAATCATTAGAAAATTGACACTTTGAAGCAAGTTGCACCTTACCCTATCACTTTATTCAGTGTGGTAATTTTCCTATTCATTCGTTGCTAATGAACTTACCTTCATATCACTCGTTCATTCATTTATTCATTAATTCTCACCTGCTACCATCACCATCATCATCACCACCATCATGACTACCACGCAAACGAACCCAATATGGCAGAAGGTATATCTAACCGCCCTACTTCACCACATGCTCACGCAGGAGCGTTCAGTCACTTCTATGGTAAGCTCTACGAACACATGCACGCACTAGGTAATTCCATTTTACCAATTACTTGTAAGTATATAGCTAGGCCACTGGGTTTTACGTGAACGTAAATGGTAAATCTTGACTTTCTTTTACTGCCGAGACATACAATTATATATACCATGTATATTCGTTGAAATATTGTATCAAAGATAAAGCTAATCTCCCATTATTTTATGTCACTTTATTGTTTATTTTTACAGAAGTGAAAATGAGTGGAATACTCTGATTAATTAGGTATTCCATTACATAGTCGTCAGTGATCATTAATTCACGTGTAACCCTACGGTGGCAAAGTAGATTTCGCGTGGTGAGAAATGGCGAAGGCATTCATTTCAAGTATAAGACATTTCATGGCTACAGTAATGTGCAGAAAACGTGTTTGAATCTGGCTATCTTTACGACTCTACGGTCTTGGATAAAATTTATAGGTTTTATGAGCTGCTTATTACTACTGCTGATCTTTTTCAGAGTAATCTCTTCACTTTCGAAACGATATACTCGTACCATTCCTTGATAGTTTAATTTTCACCACGCGCGTAAATTTAGAGATTTCATGACTGATATCACGTAGATTTAAACTATCTTCATTCTCTAACATCGAGTCAGCTTGGTAGAAAGAATATGCCTATATTTATATATATAGACTAAATTGTATCTGTCTGATTGACATTTTTAGAAAATTTTAATTATAAAACGAATCTTTATCAACTCATAAAAAGTATTTGAAAGAAGACACATATGGCTATTCCGAAGATCGTCAGAATTAATCATCTTTGCTTACTAAGTTGATGACAAAATTGGAAAATCTTTTGCAATTGGATATACTGCGGTTGTAATTTTGCGATGAGGCATGCTACGTTTCGAAAGGTGTATTAAAATATCGCGTTGAAAATGTTCTTTAAAAACTATCGAAATTACAGGAGTTGACCTTGACGCCGGGTCGATCATCGGCATCGTCGTTGGAATCTTGATCCTCCTCCTTATCGTGTTCCTTATCGTCTTTGCACGTGCTACGGGTCGTTGGTGTTTCGCAGGTGAGTTATCTTTAGTTTTATTATCATATATTATTCATCGTTCTATTCTGTGTACTATTCTGAAAAAAATTCTCTCAGCGTCTGCTTTTTTACACTCCCGATATGATGTACTCACAGCAGATGTACCTCGTATCCGTTTGCAAGTTGATAAAGCCGTATTGTTGATAGTTTTGCAAAAAAAATGGGTATGGGTACCTATTCTATACAGAAGAGAAAAAAAGAAAAGAAAACAACAAAATTACAACGATTACTCCCCAAGTTATAATAGTAACTTCTAGAATCGAGGTTAATAGTTAATTCCCTTTACGACCTATTGTTGCCAACTCGTAACTCTGTGGAATCAATAAATCAAAAGCGTAATCTTATTGTAATATTAAACGTAATACGGGTGGCGCGACTTATAAATATTGTACATTTGTTCGAGTTTGATTCAAATATTGTTAGAAAAATAAAAATGAGGGTCATTTTTGGTGCTTGTTTAGGAAAGGCGAGCAAAAAAAGGATTCCATAAATATAAAATTGGCAAGAATCCACTGATTCTACTTTCTGCTCGGCAGTAGGTACTACATACGTTATATACCCGCAAATATTTCACTAGAAGACTTTGAATTTTCTCTCGCGTAGAATCAACGTATTTGTATTCCAATTCCTCCATGATTTATTCAAGTTTACAATAATATTTTATTTATTCAACGGCTACAATCTTCCTAAGATAACGTATGTCGGAGGTAGGCAAACAAATGGTGCCACCTGTATATCTGAAAACCGTCGTAGCCAAGTACAGAGTGCCAAACACGTGGAAATTTGACTCTGAACATTATTTTACGGTTTATTTTTCCTACAAACACGTGAAAACTGAGTCACATCGAAGTTTAGAAGGGAAAACTACTTGATGTTGGTACGTTCAGTAATCACGGAAAATAGTTATTGTTTGGGTTAATATAACTCGCGGTTTTAGTATATCGCGAATCACGCTGGCATTCTATTAATTGGAAATATCTAATAGAAAAAGACGAAAAATGGAATCACAGTCCGAATATACAAACGCTTGTAGAGCAACTATCGAAAACATCCACAGTATTTTAGAGAATGGTAAAACGAGTCTGTTATTTCAAAGAGATACCTGTCCAATGATGTTCATTCGTCGGAAATATTCGAGATATTTTCACAGTGATACTTTTCAACGGGTTTCGTTGGCTCGTGAAAATTGAATTTTTGTATGGTCAGTCTCGTGGAAATTTGTCAGCTGCATACATATATATTGCCCGTTGTATAAAATTCATCAATACTAAAAATCAGAAATTCTCTCGTCCGAATTTATTTTTAATGCAGAGAAAAAAAATCAGCCTTTTAACATCCTGTCACTCGAGATCATCAGGATATAATCAAAATCCTGAAACTAGTTTGTTAAAAAGTCGACGTGTTTCGAAATGATCGATAAGTAGTATTATATTGTAGAGAATAATTTGCCAATACACATGTCGTAGAATTACAATAAAAATTAAAATTAAAAATGGTACTAAACGAACAGAAACAGACACGAAAAGTTCAAAAAATTTTCTTCGAAAATGGAAGTCGATCAATAAATCAGTTCCAACAGCTACCCGCAATATATAATAATAAAATTTCTCTTTATATTTAAATGTGTTGGTAAAAACTTAGCTGTTATGCCTCTATGCCCCGTCAAAATTAAACCCTGTCAGTTGCCACCTGTATGTATACAATGTACTGTGTGTTGTGCCGCTACCGATAGGACAGCATGCAAGTCGGGCCAAGTAAAGAACACGGAGTCACACCAACATTTACCGTGCGATACCATTCTCTAGGCATGACACTATCCAGGGGTAAGTTAGCTCAGACATGAGACGACAGCAACCCCTAGTGCTCGCGCTGTTCGCTGCTACCATCAGCCATCTCTAGCCCTTCGTATCGGAGTTGTTAACCTCGTAGCTTCGTTCACGATTACCTATACAGGGTAATTCAGTATCACCGCATCACACGTCATAGGTGAATTCCTTATGAAAATCTAAGACTAAACGTCCTTTACGAAAAATTTAAAGAACCGATACTTTCTGAGTTACGAAAAACGTCTCGTGTTGACCAACCCCAAAGCTTATACGGCTCACATAAGTTCAAATTGATCAGTTTTCTCCTTTTTTCCTGTATACGTGATAATTATTGCGATAGGCACTCACAGTCTAATGAATTGTATAGAATGAATCTAACAGAATAATAGCAACAGAATCGAAACCAATAAATATTCGAACTATGTATTCATTGCTGCGCCTCATTATTTGCCACTGTGGTCAGCCTATCATGTATACATAAATTTGTATTGGACGTAAATGAGCGGAAGACCTGAGCAGGAATACAATTTTAAGCCCAGCACTTGATTTGTTACGGGTACTGATCAATTTACACTCTTGAGCCGGCCTTATCACGATCGCGCATAATCTCTGTGATCAGTCAACTCAGACCTCCCGTAACTGGGAAAGTAGCGGTTCCTCGAATTTTCGGCGAAGAACATTTATCTTGGATTTTCACGGGTGATTCGCCCATGACCTGTGACGCGGTGATTTTTAATCACCCTGTATACATGTACCTAATAACCGAATATGTACACTGTCTTAAAAACAAAAGTTTATCATTATAATATAATATAATATACGGTCTTTGATAATATAATGCATAAATGGTCGCTGTGTATAAAATATTCATTTATTACAAATCAAATGAATGCTGGAATTACGGAACACGAATAACTATTTTTTACTGTTATCGCAACCTTGCATGTCTCTCGAGCTTATTGATTATCGATGCATGTGATGACCCATTACTCACACGTAAGGTCAGAGCGGGTAACCCATCGAAGGTATCGTACTCGCTCTAGCCATCGACTGACAATGAGTCTACTATATCTAGGAGAGTTATAAAAAAAAATTCAAAATTTCATAAAACTGTACAAAAGAAAAAAGAAAAGAACAACAAATTTTGTTAGTATTTTTGTAACAAGCAACAGCTAACAATCGGCGAGGGCAAGTGAGGTTTTATCAAGACATGGCATACTCAGAAATATCTTTGATTCACAGTGGGTACAGCCGGTACTCACTTTACTGCCCCCGACATTATCTTTCACGGGTAGATATTTGCCGCATTATCTATAAATATTCTTTACCCCATCATCATTTCATATTGAATAGTTCAATTTGTCGGTTGATTGTTAAAGCATGTTAATTGTTTATTAATAATGACTGTTTTTCTTCGATATCGATGATAATTAACCATACAATGATCTGTAACGTGATATTCACTCTTCACTCACCCCTTGCTTGGACTGATATATAATTATAGTGCGATGATTTGCTTGTGAATGTTATCAATTAGTCAATTTTATTATAATAGGACTCATTCATCCATAATGTTCTAACGATTTAACGGACAATCTTAACTTGGAAACTATTGAAGAAAATAAACTTCGGGCAAAAATTATCTAGACAATATTATACTGCACCTTCGAGAAAATTCAATTTAAAGTAGTCGCCGGTCGATAACTGCCAGACAGGTCCAATCTGCTGACAAACTCATGGAAAGACATAGTCAAGACGTAATTGCATCAACGATACATAATCAGTTCAAGGCACGATCAACGTGTATTAAAAGACAGCGAGAATCTTTGAAGTGATTAACTTTATAACTCGTACTTTTGAACATCGTAAAAACTCTCTAACGAATAGGAGACAAAAGATCGGACATAGCATATATTACGAATATAAAATCAGATATCTTCATCAAACAAATCCAAGAATAAGAATACGTACGACGTTACTCCACGCGCATAGTTATTCCAATCAATCGATAATATCCGGTTATTTTAACTTCGCGATCATTTCACGAGTGTCTTTAATCGATCGTTGAATCAATCACTTTTCTTAAAATTAGTTTTAACGAAGAGAATATGAATATGTAAAAATTGTTTGAAAAAAAATCAAATCATCTCGCTCATCGTTTCTATTATCAATCAGTCAATAGCTGATCGCTTGATCAATCGAATACGTACGTAGCAATGAATCTAGTTGCACGTTTCGCGTTGCCCTGACCGGTTGTGGCGTTGCTTGTTACAGCGAGGCGGAGGCGCGACGAGGAAGCGGCTGGCGGTGCCGGCGCCGGGAGCGAAGCGCACATCACCCCTGGCGACGACGACCACGAAGATCCCCACATCATAGACGAAAAGATCCCCCACGGTGGACAGGAGAATCCGATTCATGCCAGCACGGAGTACGTGAACGGAAACACCGATATCAAGGACATCAAGAAAGACGAGAAGACAGACACACCGGTCTAAAGAAATCTTTTTGTTCGCTCTCCGATCCTGGGGGTGACCCGGAGTAAGAGTGTCGAATGCCTGTGATTTGCCATTTTTTTAATCATATTTCTGTCCTCGCGTTTTCTCGTATTATTATTATTATTACTACTCGTTACTTTTTATGTTTTGGTTCTTTGTCCCTTTTATTCCGATCTTAACTTCTCCGATTCGACTTTAAAAAAAAAAAAAAAAAATGCCATGAATTTAACTAATAGCGTGAAACAGTCTCATCCGCAAGCCCTTAATCTCGAGTCCCGAGTTATTTTTTATTGTTTTTTAATATGCTTCGGATACGACACTTGAGAACTTGAGATTTAGGGTTAACGGGGCGTGACTTGGATCATGATCGATAAAGGTGTTCGGCACTCTTTCTTGCGGATAATCTAACGCTGCGTCAAGTCGTATAAAAACGATTATGTTCTTGCGATTACCGAACAAAGTTGAAAGTAAGCGAACCATCGAGCCTTCGTGATACGAATTACGGTGTCTCCTTAAATTTACCGGATAATTGATATGTATCGTCGAAATCCAAAAGACTTATGGACTAAGAAATCAGCGATTTTCCATCGGATAAATGAATGAATCTCAAGTGAAGGTATAGGACGACGATGGAAAATTTCAACCCCTTTTTTTTCCAAGTGAGATAAGCGTCTTTCGTGGCATCATCGGGAGCGATACCATTTTTTGGTAACACGGTCTGCCGGATACTATCTACGACGGTCATCTAATTACCCGATAATTTTTTGAGATTTGCTTTTAATGCTCTTTGTGCAATGCAACTTGTTGATTAAAGACGTAACCGTGGTTCGAAAAGAAACTCTATTCGTTATAACTAAAGGATAGAAGATGAATATAATGTAGGGGAATCCTGTGCACCGCCCCTTATAATCGTAAGGTTTATGTTTAACAACGTGACAAAGTGTAAATAGATTAAAGAAATGACATCACAGAACGTCGGGCGGTCAAAAGTCTCTAGAACCTCGTGTTTCACTTTTGTTTAAGAGAGAATTTCTACTAATTAATGATAATTATTATAGAATTACATCGATATATATAATCTCGAAGAAGACGAATTAATTAGAGATTAAACCTTGATAATGATATTAATAATTAGGGGAGGGGAAAAAAAATAAGAAAAAAATAAATCGCGAAATGAACTAACGAGCGAAATTAATATTATACTATAACTCTTAAGGATCCCGCCACGCCCTGTCCGAGTATTATGCGTGCCTATGTACGCGTGCGTGATACCCTAACAAAAGCGTCATAAACATAAAATTCGTAACTATCATTAATCAACATAAATTTTTTCCATCATCGCAACATTTCCGACGTAAATTTTCAAGAATTTCGAAGCCCACTTAAAAAAAAACGGAAAAAGAATGTTAGTTCTACTTTTGTAATGACATCGCGTAGTACTGACATGAACATGAAACGTAAACGTTTACGGAAAAATTTAGATCTACCGAATGATAATCTGAATTATTGTAATAGCTGATAATTAAAACATTCCATAAGATAGCTTGTTGCGACATTTATCTTTAATACCTATACTTACATTCAACAATATACTTTCTCGCTTTTATATCTTGTAAGCTTTATTATTTGGTCAGTATAATTATTTGCTTCATTGATCTGACTCTAAATCGAGGTTGTACTGTTTGACGCTAATGTTAGAAGTGATTTAAAGCCTTGCTGAACATTTTCGCCGCGATATGAATTCATATATTATCTTCAAATAATGTACTTTTATTATAAATATGGCTGCATTTATATACGGGAAGCTCTTTTAAAACTTTACACATAGTCAGGTATAATACTATATAATAAAAGGTACGAACCGCCACTCTAATTTGCAGTCATACTCTTCAGCTGTTAGTTATAAATCTCGTGCTAAGGCTTGTCACTTATACTTGCGCAAGTTCTGTTCAATGTGAAATTATTTTTTATCATTTTTAATAATACAATACGATAAGCAGCATTTACTTTGATACTGCAATTTTATTATTGCATAATGTATGGGATATTGTATTTTTAATCATCATGCAACTTGGAACTTCAAATGTTGACATTACTCTCTCACAATACGCCGTTCGAAATGACTGTTTGTATTTTTTTTCTTACCTAAAAAAAACAAGAAAAGAAACCAAAAAAAAGTTGAAAAAAAAATGGTTTTTTGTTCACAAAATACTAGAGATAATGACGATGCATTGGTGAAGTTTAACTATTTAATTAAAGTTTTTGAAAATTTTGTATTTCTTCGACAATAAAAATAATTGTTTGTACTTTTGTACTGCTGATTCTTACTCACGATTAGCCTTTTCAACAACAATTATTGTAATGCTGCCCGAAAAAAAACGATTTTAATAACGATGCGTCAGGCTTATTCTTATAGCGATCACCGACTATCCGTTAGTTTTACAAAAAAAAAGTTTTTACAATTTCACCAAACACAGACACACATATATACCCACACATACACTCTAAATTCTCGATACACGATACATTTTTACTTAAATGAAGAGGGGCCAACGGGGTAACAAATTTTTTGACGGCTTATTCGATCGAAGAACGAAAGAGAACAAAAAAAAACAAAAACAGAAAAAAAAGAGTATAAATTTGTTAACTGCTTGGCCTGAATTGCTGCGTGTTGTATATATAAATATATATAAATATATATATATATATAAAAATATTACGATATAAAACTAATAGTAATGATATATTCTGAGCCAAGGCAATTGGTTTACATATTTAGTAAATATATTTAATCGATATTTACTAAATCTTATCCCAAGTGCAGAAGGCCTGTCGTTATTCGTATTTGAAATGAAATAATAATAGAAAATGGAAAAAAAAATAAGAAAAAGAAAAAAAAAAATTAAGGTTTACTTAATGGTTATCGTCTCATAAACATTACATACAAAACGAAGTAAGTGTGTGAGTGTATGTTACCCGTAGAAATACAAGTATGGAACGCCTCGATCTGATTATTATTATTTTAATTATTATTGATTGATTATTATTCGTATTATTATTTTTATTCTATTATTATGATTATTATAATTATTATTATTATTACTATTAATATGATTATTATTGATATGACTTGAAAAAAAAATTAACAATTTTTTAAACATATCTCATCTGCAGTGCGAAGATCTGCGAGTTTGATCTTTGATTCTGACTCGAAACCTTGAATGCAGACATTTTAATCCGGAACTTATATTCACCATGTCCAAATCAGTTAATTAGATCTTGAATGTTGAGTAGCTTCGAAGAATTAATGGTATAATCATTCTGCATTTTACTTCATGAAGCTGCGAATCTGAAAATCGCGAGACTAGAATTAAATTACTATCAATACTGGTCCACATACGTAGTAACGATATCGATAATCACTGCCACGAGATTGCAGAATGCAAATGAGATGAATTCTGATTACTGAGATTATTTCAGATACGTTGAGGTTTATTTTTTTATTCTAATTATTCTTTTTTTTTTTTATCTTTGATATTACGTTTTCAAGATTAAACTATTACTCGCCATTATATCTTCTACTTCAAGTATCACACATATACCTTTATACAGAGCTATTTGCAAGAAAGGTAACAGGAAATAAATAAATAAATGAATGAATAAATAAATAAATAAAAGTATGAAAGTCAATATTCGGAAATTTTGTCACGAGATATTTGAACTATTCAGCTTGATGGACTAGAATCTATTAAATATATTACGAACGACTAATATTAATCTAGATATTATTATATACGTTAATGTACAAAGGTTTATTGTGGTACATTATGATAAAACTAAACTTATTTTATAATTGATTTTACTATAATTAATAAAGTGTAACGCTAATTACTTAAATCTCGATGATCATGCTATGATATAATCCATTTAATTAGAATGTCTTTAAAACAAAGCGGTCCACAAATTAAATAAAATTTAGTTCAAACCAGACGAGTTTTCAGTGATAAAAACCGATTTGTAAAACTGATAATCATTGGAAGATAATGCTCTATATAAATTATACTAAGCATGATCGTTGGCCATACAATGGATCATATAAATATATATATTTATGTTAATGTAAGTTTAGATAATCTAATAATTATTATTAATTGAAATCGGTGGGCTCTGAAATAATTTTCAATATATTGTCGGTACTCTCAAAAAATCTATCGGTAGACCAGCTCATCATTAAATTATTAGTTGAATTTATCTTGTTGTGAAAAAAATCGGTTTTCCATCATTTTTATTCCTCAAACGATGGGTCGATCACATCATCCATGCTGCAGACACATAATATTCCTTGACGAAGTAATTTTTCAGTGTGAGATATCCATTTAAATTCGAATCTCGATATGCAGTTGATGACTAAAAAACTATCAACTATTTACTAAGAGGGCCCAAGAATGTTCGTTCTCGTTTGACTGTTGAAAAATATTAGGGAGCCCCCGGTTTCTGAATGAAATAAATTTAAAAGTTACGGGGACGGTAAACTGATTAAGAAATGCATTGCGACCATGGATGCGTCGAACGAGAGATAAGAAAATTTTGTATCTGTACTTGTAGATACAATGCGATAGACGAGAGTAATTTTAATTAAGAATTTAAATGAAATTAATATATAGAGAGCTGTATGTAATAACTATAAGTTCATTCATCGCTATGATATTATACTAGGTATTATATGATTTTTGAAATAAAACATTTGTTTTAAATATACAAGCGCGTTTACCGTGGTCAGTCAAAATGCCTATCAACCTAATCTGCAGTTCACTGCCTTAAAATAATCTTCCGATTCGAATTCCACATGGTTAATTAAGAAAACATCTTCTATAAGAATTGAACGAATCCATTAGTTTATTATAGCGACCTCTCTTAAAAACCCTTTTTTCTTTTACCTATTCCAGGTGGTTCCTCGTCCAGGGCAATTGGAGAGTCGTGAGTATAAATCTGTCAACACTTTTACAAGTGTCTGTATCGGCATATCCTTTTCTGTGATTGATTTTAATTTTTTTATATTTTTTATCTCGATTACATTTTTGTTAACTAATATCCGCCTTAGCACAAATTTGTAACTAACACAGAAGAAAAGAGTTTATCAAATTTTTCACCTCACAGAAAGATCGATCGACCGATCAGATGTAAATAATAATACGTCAGTAGTATAACTAACGATAAATTATTTCGTGAGGTAGTTGAATGTTTATTATAGATTTAGCTCGCATCACGCGAATAATTTTCAGAGACATAGCGGATCCGGCAGCAAGCGTTAGCCTTCTTCGCTTCCGAAAACCAAAGCCAGATGATCCTAATGCTGGGCGAAGGCAAGAAGCACATTTATTTTTGATTGCTTTTTTTTCGTTCATACGTCTGCAATTCGCATTCGCATAAACCGCATCTGAACTGGGCGGGTTCCATGCATATATTATTGTTATAATCTGTGTTACATGTATCAGTATGTCATCTACTATCCGGTTTTTGTGATAATTGTCGATCTGTGCCTATACGAGTTCCCTGTACTACTATTCATCATTCTTTGTTCATAACATCTAGAAGGCAGTACAGTCTACAATAAACTCTGATTCGCGTTTCATTCAACTTTATTTAAGATAAATAAATGAGCGATGTATTTAGTTGCACGGAGATCAGTCGCTTCACGAAAAGACTGTACTACCGCCTAGTAGTCCGTCCTGTGTCCGAGATATGTTCGCAGGGTTATATACTGACTTTTGGAAGACCTTATCCAAGAGGAGAGGAGTCTGTACGGTCCAGCAAAGTCCCCCATGCGTGTTGTCGAACTTCACGAATTGCTTGCATCAATGGGCTTACATATACATATACATACCGCTTCAAATTGCACGTCATTTTAAAGTCATATTAACGCGTTTACGGATAACATACAATATTTAGTCTAAGGGTAGGTGGAGCTATAACATGATCGAGTAATCTTGTCCACTAGAAGTGACACCGAAAGTGCTGGACGTTACTCTAGGAGCGAGGTAGACAGCACAGCTTCAGCTAGACGGCGAAGACCCAAAATGACCTTTTCTCAACTCTTCAAACGCAATAAGGACAAGGTTTCTGGAGCCGATACCGATACTGTACGCACCGTAGTCACCGTTGATGATGAAAAGGTAACTAACAAGTTATTCTCTAAAAGGAATCACTTATCGAGGCTTGAGAGTTGGGAGGAAGAATGATGCGAGAAGTCATAAAATTATACCGAACCTATAACTGTGACCATTTTTTGGTACCTCGATCACTTGAAACGTCGTGTATTTCAAGGCTGGGTAGTTGAATCAGATCAGCGATAAAGTCGTTTTTTTCTTGTCATCGAGAATATGACTTTGATCATTGAACTTCAAGCGTTGATTACTCGGCAACTATTCTTTCAGATCCAGCCAAGCGAAGCACCATCCGCGGTTACTCTGAGCTCAGCAAATCCTGCCGTTGGAGAAGGTGGCCTTGTCTATGCAGAGCTTGACCTGGCGCAACGGAAAAATCTCACCCCTCGTAGAATTGACGATGATACTACGGAGTATGCTGAGATCATTTATACGAAACCGGAAGCAGAAGAGGCAGCTAACAACGCCAATAAGTAGCCGAAGTCGGTTTTCAGATCTTTAGTTTACTCTAGTATCGATAATATTATTATATGTGCGTATAGACGCACATATATACTTCTACACATTTGATTCGCATATAATTATATCTGACACACGGCTTCAGATGAGAAAAATCACATTGCAAAAAGATATGACAGAGATCTGTAATCTAATTAATTGCGTTATATGGCAATTATTCTAATCAAAAGTTCATTTTATGATTCAAACAGCTAGTGCTACTCTTGAAATGATTGAAAGGGGAAATATCTTCTGCAACTCATCGTCGCAAATTGATTAATGTAAGCTAAACGTAGTACCTTGGCGTTGTGTATTATGTATATTGTGGATAGATTCTGACGTAACGTTTACAATCAGAGGCCAGACGCCAATATTAATACGTTATGAGTTTTAGTTTATTATCATTACTATGTTTTTTCACGAATTTCTTTTTATAACTCATATATAAGTTAATCATTAATTATCACGTCCACTTTTTTTCAAACTTGTTCAATCGCACCATTCCATTAGTTTAGAATATTGCTTAACAAATAATCGTGCTATAATAATTTGTCAATTATGACTAATATGAATATCAAAATGATAACTCTTCAGATTTTACTAATTTATGTATTAATGAATTATTTAAATTTAATTTAAAGTGTTACAGATATAACTCGATATTTTGATACTAAAGAGCTTCTTTACCGTCCGTTGCAGATAGGGTTAATACTCATAAGACCATATATGTATACCTACCTATAGAAATCACTATTGATTGGTTGTGAGTCTATTCTGTGGAATGCGGAATACGACAGCTATGATTCCGTCATCGCTGTGATGCTAAAATGGTGTCTAAATTTTTCTATACAAAAGAATCCTATTGGATTTGCTAATTATGAAAGTATAAGAATAGGTACGAGTCTATAATATATGCGTAAAATAAGTCAGCACGATTAATACTTAATATATAGAATTTAAGTTATCTTATATATACCTATACGTAGAAGATTATTATAATTAGTTTGAAATTTACATTATACGTGTAGAGTTATGTATGCGAAATCGTACAATGGCTGAAAGCTTTTAACTTCTGTTTGAACACGCATTTATTATAGTATAGGGGACATGATTGGATTCCGAAATTGTGCACAAATGTTTCTATCAATAAAAGACATTTCCTAAGCAATCCTCGAATCCATTTCCTGAAATCGTCACCGATGGGTGACACCTTACAAAGGTATTCAAATATTATCCAATAATGCAAACTACCGGTTTACGTATGTAAAAAATTCTATATGATCTTCAGTAAAATAAAAATTAGTATTCTGGCAATCGATCAATAAACATTTATGTTTCAGATTTTCAAGACACTCCAACGATTCATTAATCGGTACGCCTTAGCATATGTAAACCAAATGCCAAAATAAGCTACCCGGCGTAGATGACCTGTGCATCGATAACTTCAGAGCGGAGGACAGGAATTGTAATTATTATCTTTATCAAATAACGTTTCCAAGTTAATTACTTTTTAGCAATGAAATTAAAAGAGAACAAACCTACATTTATTCAGCCCTGCAAACGACGCATTTCCAGCGAGTTTTACCATTTTGCATATTTTTGACTCTCCAAAGCCCAAAAATAAACTTAAGAACTCTGAACTCTTAACTGTGAATCCGAATAGCTTCTATTCTGTAATTCCTTATGGCAGGGAAGAGCATGCTTTAAAAAATTCGTTCTGAATAATCATGGGGCCATTACAAGACACGTAAACTTTGGTGGATTTTCATAATAAGAAGTTGCAAAGAGGGTTATTTTATATACGATATACTAGAAAGATCACAACATAGTATAAAAATTGACGATTTCAAATGAATATTAGGGCAGATATTGAACAGGAGCTATTTGACTTTGGAGATAACAATTTATAGTGACACAATGCCGAGTATTTGGTGACGATAATATCCGAACGTATTGCTTTAGAATCATTCAGGTCGATCTTACAGCTTCTTCGTCTTCCAATTTGGAAGCTTCAGCATCAGTAATTCCTGTTTCAGCATCGGATTCCTCTTGCCTAACCGTTTTCTTCTTCTTCTTCTTTTTCCTTTTATTACCTTCCTCCTTCATTTTTTCCGCCTCAAGTTCAGGTGACACTCTATGCTTGTATTTTTTGTAGTAATCGTCAGCCATATCTTTCACTGTCTTCGCAAACTCACTCCGTGAAATTTCTGTGATAAAACTAGGTGCTCCGGCACAGAGCGGTGGAACAATGGTGTCCATTTCTATAATCGGAGCACGATGATCCTCACCGTCGAAGACATCCGTAGTACTTGCAATTGTCTGCATGGTGATATTATCTTCGGCGAAGTCCACTAGCCTAGGGTAATCTTGATCATCACCTAGCGGTATATATTTCAGATATTTAGTCGCTGTCGATGGTGATGAGAATCCGTCTATTCCATAAGCTACTTCAAACGGTTGCCTCGAATGTTTGTGAGGCATTGAATGGCCAACGTTAAGATGCCATGTGGTACTGATCAGCATATTGTTCATATTGATTTCAGCCAATTTAGGATTGAACGATTTTATCGGTGGGTTTTCGAGTTCGGTGCCATGCTGCTGACCCTCCTTGAGGTTCCTACGGTACATAAGGTAGGTGTCCTCGTCAGGAGTAGTGATTGCTCCTGGTATTTGGGGTACTGGTCCGCTAGTACGAGCTGGAGCATAATGGATGGGCTCGAGTAAAATCTGCTTTTGTATTTTGCTCAAAGCCTTTTCGCCACTAGGTCTGCAAGATTCTTGAGCGAATGTTAGAAGAATTGGAGTAATGTGAAATTCCAGTCGTTGATTGGTATTCAACATCTTGGTCAGTGCGTATATTAGGGAGTTCATGTTTCGACATCGTAGAACATAAATGGCACCGCGACTTCGTGCAAAAAGTGGAGGACCGGTCCACCGAGGATCCGCCACATAGTAACCGTCTTCTGCAGTCAGTACTGAAAATATGGCCTTATTGCACTCGATGACAACATTTGGCGCCTCTTCTAATGCCAATTTTAATGTTGCAGCAAGTGTTAGCCTGTCTTGTCCTCCATACATAGTTCCGCACATATTTTCTCTGAACTCTATCGTCCAGATATGAGGAAATACCCTAAAGGTCGACTGTAGATTGAGTCTATTCGAATGTCTGCACCCCTTGCGTACAGCGCTCCTTAAGCTCTCGGTATAATAACAGTCTCCACAAATAACAGCTGAGTCTAAGATAGCGGGTCCCCATTGAGAGGGATGACATAAGAACTGCATTGCGAGAATAGCCACGCTTATTCCCGTTTGATTCTTCCCTGCTCTCTGGCCAAATCTGGGATCATAGCATCCGAGAGTTCCCCAGACAGAGTATATTAAATTCGGTACTTCTATAGCGTAGTAATTCCATGATGGCTTCTCTTGCTCAGCGACCTTTTGCTTCTTTTTATTTCCAGGCTTTACTATAAGTGGTGCATGACTGAAACCCCAATGAAAGTCAAGGTACACCCACATGGGATCTTCTTGTAGTTTTTTGAACGGAGGAACGTTGATTGATTCTACGTGCATCCTATGGATGAAGAATCCAGTGGAATCTTCGAATCGATTTTGATACATATGCCTCGCCATTAAACACAGGCTTGGAAATATGCACAAGCAGCTGCTTCCTCCACTCGCAACCTTTTTCCCCTTGTCGTTACATTGATAAGGATCCAAGTAGTAATATGAATTAGTCGATCTTGAATACCAAAACCCATAACAGCAATTCGTGAAATGTATTATTCCGTCAGAGTGTTTCTTGAAATGTCGTTTCAAGTACTTCGTCACCTGTGTATAGTGGTCATTCTTTCCAGTCGTTGGATTGTTCTGGAATTCTATAAGTGGAGAGGCGCAGTCCCGAAAATCGAAGATTCTGTCCATGATGGTAACGTTCTTCAATATGTGTTCAGTGTGATACTTGGGCTCGTCAAGTTCCTTGTATAAACCTTCCGCAACTTCGATTATTTTATCGATCGTTCCTGCCACTGCACTCTGTATTATATCTCTCTTTACCATGATGGCTAACAGAGCGACGAAATAGCACCGCTTGACCCTAGGCTCTTTGAGCATATCTCGATTTCTAACAGCTACCGTTCCTTGAACAAATAGTGGCTTTGTTTCGGGTACAGTTTTTCGGAAAATGGCCTCGATATCATAAGGTGGTAATTGCTTTCTGTGTATCTCGGCCAGTGACGTAGCTGGCACAGCTCTTTCGTGAAGACCGGTTGTATCCTCGCAGTCAGGGGCCATTTTACGAGCATACGAAATTGTCACCGCTCGTAATAAAAACTCTATTTCATTTGGCTCGTTTATTTCTTTCACGATTAGCTTTATGATAACTTCAATCTCTTCAGAGGTAGTAATCTTCAACTGTTTTGTCTTCGGAATGACCCACCAGGCGTAATAGTTTTCCTTTTTCTTCATAACGCCGATATGTGCTTTTCCACAAAGGATTATAGCTCCTGAATAAATGGGTGCGATCAACAGTTTCTTCAACGACATTGCCAAGTTCCAGCCAGTTATTGCGTACAAAGTGCCGTAATGAAGTGGAGCAAAAGTTGCTCGGAAATTGTAATTTGCTATGGTGAATTCCGGCAGGACTCCATCCGTCAGTTCTAAAACGGTGGTATCCTGCGACGCCAGTAAACAGTCTTGGCAAAAATCTTTACCGGCATCGTATATTCCTCTGATAGTTTTGGTACCCCACAAAGTAGGGTCATGAATTATAGCCCAAGCCATAATGCATAAGTCGATAGATTCCGATATAAACGAGTGTTCCTTAAATTTAGAGTCGTACGGTTTTTTTCGGACTAGACCTATGACGCTAGACTGATTTTCGAGGCTCGCCTTCTTTTGTGCACTTCTCGTTTTTTTGAATTCAGTCTTTATTGGGTTTGTTATCTCATTTTCAAGCACGATTACTTCCAGCGTCGAAGCATTGAAGTTCGGAACAGCAGCATAGCCAGGTATAGTCATATCGAACACAACCTTGTTCTTCCTAGCCTTGGTCACCCATTCGGATAATTCGATAAATGATAAAACCGGCTCGGGCTCTGATGTTGGCTGTTGTTCAGGGGGGTCTTTCTGATGGCGTGCTGCTCTCTTTCTATGCTGATTTTTACGGTGCCTTATTGGTTCCATATGAGAAATTGCGATCGAATGAATGCGGAATGCCTTGCCTGCCATTTCCCCAGTATTGTTTTTGATTCGCGTGATCATAGCCTGCAAGGCCGGGAATTGCATGAGGCAACCATAACCGTCTTTATTCGCGTGTCCCTCATCATCACATGCGTATGCATCAAACAGATAATATTTTCCCTCACTGTACCAAAAAGCGTAACAAGCAGAGGGAAACACGAGAATACCGCTTTGGTCTCTTATCAAGTAGGTGAATACTGCCTTCGACAGTTCCTCTTCGGAACAATTCTCGGGATCGGCGTACATGGCTTGTCTCAATACTATATTGCACTTTGTCTCGAGAATTTCAATGTTGTAGAACCACCGGAGAGCCTTGTATCTCAGCTTACCAGTACGTTGATATATTTTATCACCAGCCAAGATAAACTGGTCCAAGATACTTCCTCGGAAGATATTAACATCCGTTCGAATTTTTGCCAACACGCAGAGAATGGCTGAGAAGTAACACTGCTTGTAGTGACATTCTTCAACCACATCTCGACCCTCTAAGCACATGTTGGCATTAATAACACCGACTTCTTCATCTGTCATTTTAAATCCGCAACGCTCGGGTACCGGCGGAGACTTTGGCTTCTCGTTTTGGTCTTTCATTCGAATTCGACTCATACCTTTTCTGGTCTTCTCTTTACATCGGTCTTTTTTATCTATCGGAACTTTTTTCTCCTGCTAAAAAATATACTAATTACATAAACTCATTAATTCGCTCCGTAGCCCAGAGGCATATACATTTTATCTTCGACAAGGTGACGCCAGGATAGCTCATTACTTATTGTTAATTTGAACTTTACGCACGCAGATACCATATAATAATGATTGATTAATAGTCAATCGTATTACCTTGACATCCGGGTCCGGATCAGGAAACATCATGTCTAAGAGCAAATCTTCGGTCCTACACATGATTTTCTCGAGTACTGGGTCTTTTTTCTCATCTGTACTTATTTTACAACATCTTTTCTTTTTTTCCCCGCATGGTTTTGGTTTTTTCTTTGGAGTTGGCGTTTTGATGGGTGGACCAATTGGTATTAGGGTCGGCTTGATACGTACAGTAGTCGGAACTACAGGGACATCTTCCATCTCATGAATCTGTGGTGATTTCTGGAGCTTACTTTTCCGACACTCTTCCACCCTAGCTTGGTCTAGTTCTTCGTCTTGTAAATATTTATCATTGATAGCCCTGATCGGGGTGAATCCAGTTGGCGAGAGCCTTGAAACAAAATATTTTTTCGGTGGGAGTTTGATGATCTTCGAAACCTTGTCGCTGCTGGTAACGTTAACTGCTGTTATAGTTGGCTGTTGAATCGGTACACCGACTGGAAGACCACTTTCTTTCTTAACTGACAGCATAGAGTCGATTGAAAATCTCGACAGCAGTGAGTGTGCGGATTTGGATGCCTTCTTCGCATCGAGTAGCACACATAAAACCTTTTTTGGTGGTAAAACGTACGGTGGGGGATGCTTATACTTCAATTTCTCGTACGTTAATGCCTCATTCATCTCCTCTATAATCTGCTCTTCTTCTTCGTCAACTATGACGGTTCCAGATAAGAGGGACAGGTTTAATTGGTCTGGGGCGTCGAGTTGTTCCTGTTCCTTTACTTCCAACAAAGGATCTATTATCGGCTTCTCTGGTTCCGGTGGTGGTGGTTCTTCTGCCATTTCATTTTCTATTTCTTCCTCATCCTCTTCCTCATCTTCCTCCTCTTCCTCTTCGTCTTCCTCCTCATCCTCGTCATCGTCACCATTTACGCCCTTGTCTTTCTCTACTCGAGCTATTTCCACTACTTCAGACTCTGGTTCTGGTTCCGGAACGAACAAATCTTCATCAGTGACTGGCAAAAATATCGTGTTATATTTTGCGGACAGATCGCCTTCGGGAATTTCAATCAGCTTCGAAGCTGTGTACTTATCGTCGGGTTGAACGGACTCAATTCCAATATAATGTAGGTGAAATTTGGAATCGTTGAATTCCAGAATTCCATAGAATGCGTCAGTCAGTTCGTTGATAGTGTCGGTTACGATAAATGCGGCTGGATATCCTCTCAGACGTCGACCTTCGTCGTCACTGCCATACGGATTGAAAAGATGATATTTTTCATAACCTTTCCACACGCCAAACATCAATTTCTTATTTTCTACAACGAGTTCATCGTAGCGTCCCAGGTAGTGCTCGAGAGCTTCTCCAAGGTTAGCTAATGGATTAGCATCACCTTCAGCAAAGTCCCACTTCTTTTTGAATAGAACCTCATTTTCACCGAGCTTAATTTTATCAGGCAGCATAGTAACGTCGAGATGACTTGGTGCTGGTTGTAGTATCCCCTTGAATTCTCGCTTCGCTGCATTGCCTTCTTCATCTTCATCTTCATCCTCTTCATTTTCTTCATCAGCTTCATCTTCGTCCTCTTCTTCTTCTTCGCCATCTTCTCCATCTTCGTCTTTTTCCTTGGTCTCTATTTCTGCAGGCTTGCCACGCTGAATCCAAGTAATCGTATCGGTATACGCCTTATTCCCAACGTCGATTATCTGATTAACGTCAATATTTCGCCACGTACCGGGTGGCTTCACCTTTCCATACGCCATTGCCGTTAAGGCAATGATTAATCCCTGTCGACCACGAGCTCGTTCTTCAAAGATTTCTGCAAGACAGTTTCTTTCGCCTTGTAACAACAGGCGATGAGGGTTTACGATCCGGTAACCAGAAATATATTGCACTTCCTGTTCAGGGTCCTCTTGGGAGATTCGATAGGACTCATTGATAACCTCCACCGATGGCCGTTTTACCATGAAAGAAATCGGCTCATCCTCCTTTATCATGTAATCATAAATGTTGCGCATCAACTCTGGAAACTGCGTTTGTTGATCCCTAGTCTTTTCTGCATCTGGTCGTGGTTTTGGAACTGTGTCAATTTCGAACTTACATTCAGTATCATCTTTGTCGTTTTTTGTGGCTTGATCGGACTCCTGGGGTAGGGGCCTACGGTTCGTTCTTTTCTCACGGTAAATAACGTTATCAATAAGGCCTCCCGGAACGGTGCCAGTTTTTACATAAAGTACACGAAGCGCGTGTATGATGAACGGATCCTTGTCTTTGGTTGCGGTATTCTGAAGAATCGTTTCAACCATTTGATTAATGGAGCTATTCATCGTCACGCAAGGGTTTGCCACCTTGTATCTTTTCGCTTCGTCAGGATCGCTGGGGTCGACTCTGAATCCCTCTTCGTCGCAACCAAACGGATCAAGAAAGTAGAACTTATTATCTTCTTTCCATATGGGAAAAAAGATCTTCCTAATCTCCAAGACTCCCGATTGATGTTGCTGAAAAAATTCTCGTATTCCACTGTCTATAGTGGATTTCCCTTTTTTCTTCTGGCCAGGAATTATGTTCACTGTTACGTTTATCTTAGCGGTATAGACTCCCAAAATTACATCTCCCATCAGATCATCTATCTTCAGTTCAAAAGAATCGTCTAACTTTTTTTCCAGTGCTCTCACTAGATCAATCATGTAAATGTGAGCTTGATTAAAAATTAAGTCGATGATTGCTGTGCTCCATTTGTTGGCATTTATTAAACGGGAGTAAATCAGGGCAGCGATGGCGATCACCAAGTGACCACGACCTTGGAGTTCGGTTGGAGTTTGCGAATGCATTATATGATAAGTTCCTTGGACCAAGGCTCGAAATTGTTGCTGAATTTTGTATCCACTTGGTCTTCGCTTAGGCTCCCCTACAGATTGAAATGGTTCTGCCGGATCATCCGGATGAGAAGGAATCTTGTTTGCATTGATAATGGTGATTGCGAATAAAACAAACGGCTCATTGCGGACGTGACTTTTTTCTAAAATCACAAAGACTACCCCAGTTAGATCACGGACTAATATCAACTTGGCAGAGCCTCCATCTCCGACTGTTACAGGTAAGCAATCGTCTCCTCTTCCCTGGCCGTCAAATATGTTGTAAAATTTAGAGTCCTTCCAAATGGAGATATTTAGTTTTGGAGAAATCAGAAGTCCCGCATCGTGTCTTTTGAAGAATAAACCGAGGGCCTTCACAAGATGCAACTCCTTAGGATCCTGGGATCTTAAGGTGCCAGCATAAGCAGCATCGTCGATGTCAAAATACACGTAATGAGACTTTTGTACAGTCATTTCTCTTTTCAGATCTCGAACAGTCAACGTTCTGCGATCATCCGTTTCTACGTCTTCGTATGACTCGGAATAATAACTATCACCATCGTCGATGATTCGGTCTATAATCAACTCGTTCCAGCAGCGTGATTTTAAAACTGCATTCGTTGCATAACCTGCTATCGCGCAAGCTGGTCCCTAGACAAAATGATGAGCTACTTATTGCGAGTAGTAGAAATAGCCTTGGTTTATAATCTCAGAAAGATAACGGCTGAACGGATCAACGTAGCAAATCTCTAATAATCGTAAACAAGACGGAAAGTCTGTTCAATGAAAAGGCGTTTTGGTGCAGACCTGTAAGCCTCGGGAGAGTGGAGAGAACTTTGACATGTTAAAGTGCGTTGTTCCAGAACGCATTCCAAATTTGACACATGATGGAAGAACAGGATTGATTTTTGTGAGCGAATAGCTATCTTCTGGAAGGTCTAGAACCTCATTGAGCTTATAATATTCAGCTTCTAGTTCGTCATCCACTTCGTCGCAACTTGAGACATTCTCCTCGACGCCTTCAACCTCCTCAGCGATTTTTCCTACGACAAGATCTTCTTCAGAGAGAAAATCCTCGCAACACATTTCAATCTTCTTATCCTTGTCATTATTAGCCGATGGTGTTACAGTAATAATTCCATTATCCCCTCCGCCTCCGCCTCCACCCGCTTCTTTTTTGTCACTCATTTTTTGGCAGTGTCTGTAATAACTTTTGGAAATGTAAGCAGAATATGCAAATTAAATCACTGCTCCACCAATGCCTAGATTCACACCTTTTTTCCTAATTTAGATAATAATTCATGTACACCTATCGTGATATACATGTTTTTCACTAAACGAATTTTTTCACGAAACTTTGTTAATAAGTTTTCTATTTCAGGGCACAAAAATAAAGGTGCATGGTTCTCCAAACGAAGAAGGTCAGCAGCTGGTATGAGGTATCTTGGATGGAAGGCCATAATTAGGTAAGTAGCGTAAATTACGATGCAGAAACTCAAATTATGCTCACATGTAAAATGCTCTTCCGTGGTGTGGGTAAAATATTTGATAAGTTCAACTCGTCACCATGTTGACGAAAAGTATACGACAACTCCACTAGAAATTTAGATATGAATGCACATCGAAAGTAATTTGACAGAGAGGAACCACCGGCTGACAAATGTTAATGAAAAAAACGAATTCTGCATATAGGCGCGAGTTTTATATGATGTATGTTCGAAATATATACCGACCAATACGAATTGCAATCCAGTTATCTTATCCAATGAATGTAGCGGAAAAAAATCAGAATTTTTGGTGAACTAGAGAAGGGAATCGTCGCCCAAAATGGTTTCCATCGAAACAAGAATTGCGTTAGCAACGTGAAGGCACTGTGCGACAAGCTTTAGATGTAACCTTTCGGCAAAATTTTCGATCAAAATTTTAATATCCATCCATTTGACAATTTCTTGACACTAAATTTAAAAAAAATTTTGCATTGGGATTAATAAATTTCAAAACATGTTTAGGTCTAGACACGTATAAAAAATTGTCCAAATTACTGCGGAGAACGTTGATACGCTGATCGGAATGATGTATACTTTCGAAAATATTTAACTTGAAAGTCTGAAGGTATCATCGTGAACACTTTCCTATAAACGGTAAGAGTATAAATTTCTAACAGTATCTTAACTATCCACGTAAATGACCACTAATTACCTACGACTCACATTTGACTCAATCTTGTGGAGACGCTATTATTTTCCCGAATTGCCCAAATCAAATTTTGTGGAATTGAACCGGTTGGAGAAATACTCATTCGGGAAATGATAAACTCGGAAAATAATAGTCCGGGGAAAATAACGCTGTCCTTTTGAATAGACGGTAAACATGTTATTCAGAACGTAGCTAGACAGCTGAATTTTAACGCCACAGAAACGTTTGTCACAGCTAAATAAGAAACATAACAGAATGTGTAAAACCTGCGATGAAAAATTGAATCGCAAGTCAAATAAGGAAAGGAGGTCGAAAAAAAGTAGGGAAAAGTGCCCGGAAGACCGTGAAAAAACGAAGGAACTTCCGAAGTGCCCTCGTCCGAAGCGTTCGCCTGCAAAGGCAAAGAAATGCTTAACCAGAATAGAAAAAATAATGCTGCGGATTCAACCGCCGATAGCAGATCGTGAAAGATATCTTCATCCCGAACACGTAAATTGCTTTCTAGAAGAATCGGAAAGAGTTTATATAAAAAAGCCCGAATGTGTGCCCTGCCCTTCAGAGCGAGCAAAAGTTTGCAACGAAGGTATGGTCCCATTGATTTACACCTAGAGCATTATGAAATATGATGCAATCAGCAATGAAGAATCATCTACTTGTTTGACTGGAATCTTACTTTATTATTATTTCGTAGTTAAATCTAATGAAACGGTTTCTAAACTCGTGCAGCTTATGAAATGTAGGTGATGTTTCATAAAACAAATATGATGTAACAAAGCATGAAAACGTTCCGAGTTGTTTGAAAGACTGTTGGTGCGTTCAAAACTAGTCGAATGAAAAAAAGGAACACTCTTGAATTTCAACAGTACTTCTACGAACAGAATTGTACTTTGGAGACGTTAGCATGTCTCACCGTTTCCAAAATACAATTATTTTTATTTACTCTGGCAATTCGACGGTGTTGCTGCAGCTGTAGAGATATGGAAAAAGAAAATCACTTATCGATTTGTGTGGATGCTATCACGTCCTCCCAGAATAGAAACTGCTCGAATGTTTATACATATCTTCCAACGTCGATTTCATTTTTAATATTTTTTGTTACAATCACTTCGTTTCTCCAATATTGTTGATGCGATCTGTCTGACATAGCAGCGCTGGCGCATCAAATGATAAACATGTGATAAAATACAAAATTAAATCCAAGATTAACTGTATTGCAACTTAAATTCAGATGTATACCGTATGATACTTGTCACAAGTATAACACACAATTTTCGTTGCATATACGTGTTGTCAATCCCGAGAAAAAAAATTCTTTCGATTAACAAACAGGTTCTATAGTGAATGCTCTAAGACCTGACCTTTGATGATATTTTATAGTAGCTAGACGATTGAAGCATAAGCCACATATATCACTGAACCACAGTTATTTCTTGCCCTGACCATGTGAACTTTGACCGTTTTAGCTGACGGTTTTTTATTCGCCGTATAGTGATACTAGATAACTCTCACGTGGAGGCCTTAACTTCATGATTTGATACACACGTTTCATAGATATATGTAACTTATATAATCTCCGTAACGAGCAGGAGTAAGCGTTCAGAGTTGTAGAGATTGGGAAAGTGTTATCGTAATTTTTTTGATTCTCCAATACTACAGTGTACCGAATGATCTGATTAAATGGAATAATTTTGGAATTCAAATACGTATGAATTGCAGATAAAAAGAAGAAGACAAAGAAGACAGCTGACGAAAATGTCGGAGGTGAAAAGACCAAGGATGAAACGACGGATAAGGAAGGAGAAAAAGATTCCGAATCCAGCGCTGCTAAACAAGAAGGTGAAAAGAATATTGAAGTCGAAGGGGATAAGCAAAGTTCTGAAGATAGTAAGGCGAGAAGTCAAGCTAAAAAGAACCAGAAAAAGAAGAACAAGAAGAGACGAAAGCGAAAAGAACACACCGAGGAAGATAGTGATGAAATGTCGATTTGTTCAAATGATAGCGAAATATGTCTAGTAGGTACGTAATTCAGAAATGAAGTCGAAGAGAAGGATACTGTGATTCTGCGCTATAATTACGCTTGCTAGTGGTAAGAAGTTCGCGATCGTATACTCCCATATATTTTTATGAGCCTCACCAATTCATCGAATAGTTTCTGAATTGGAAAAATTTTTCTTTCCACTACGCCGTTAAATCTCCATATTGTTCTATTGATCAGGATTGGGTTTGACTAAGGAAGACAAGGAAAAGATCGAAGAAAATCGCCGCAAAGTTCATCCTCCGCCAGATAACAAAGAGAATAATGCAGAGAGTAGTGAAGATGCTCAAAAAGTATCGGAACAAGAGGGTGAAGATAAGGAATGAAAAAAATAGTCAAATCAAAAGACCGACGAGTGTACTGACTCAGCTCAATAGGTCTTTGAAGTGCAATGGCATTGGCACTCCAATTTAGATAATACCAATGGCATCCCTGCCATTGTTTATATTCACGTGTAACGCTTGAAGAGAGCTTATTCGCAAGATGTGTTCTGTGTTAAAACGATATCATATGCAACAGTAAAGTTTTCCTAGTAACTGAAAAAATCTGTTTGTCAGATTTTTGTCTACTTGGAGGACATCGTTGTTTACGACGAGTAAAGAAGTAATTACATAATTTGCATCAGGCCCGAAATAAGTATACGAGATAACGTATACTATATACTATATATTTATATAGATAATTGAGCGTAGATTCTTGACGTAATCAAATCGGGCTACGTGACTGTCCCTCAAACTGATGTTAGAGCACTTGTTTGTGTTTTTATGTTTTCATAATTATGCGATATCTCGCAGTATTTGTGTCACGTATTTCGTGGACCGAATTTTATTTTTTCACATTTCCCCGAAATATAACTAGATTTTACATCCGTGAAACTCATTTGCACCCTCTGAATTCACATAGAACAACAACATTTTTTACTCCCAAGACGCACCAGAAAAAAAAGAACGTGGCTAATAGGATTGCGAAAACTCTGAATTTTTTTGAAAAAATGCAAAGACGATTGTATATCTTCTACTTTGAGCATCTCTAATCGCTGTGCATTGCAGGTAAGCTCGCATAATCTCATGTCCGATAAATATGACATCAGACGCGAGTCTCAATATATTATGCATACGACGTTGATCGCGAACTCTGAAACTTTGAATCGCGATTTTTCGGATCAAGGATTCCCCAAAGCTTGAAATAACTGACATGTTGATGCAAGTACTTCTAAATTTTGTACCTCGAGGCATTCTACTTCAAATCGAGCAATTATTATTCACTTTTTCCAATCGATTTCACTCTCAATACGCTATTTGCGTAGCACAACTCGGTTAAGATTATCAAGAATCATATTCATACCCGAGTATTCGGAATAAGTCGCAAAATGGTCGCGCGTAGTGTTTATCGAACAATTATGTGTGGGCACTATGTGTCATCGTGCCTGACTCTCGTTTCTACAAAGTTTTTTCTTCTGGATCATTTTCAATTTGGTTTAGAATATGAAGTAATTCCTGACAACGAATTGCAATCACTTATTCTTAAATATTCTCAATTCTCGTCGAACTCACCCGAAAAAAGAGCAGGTCGTAGGAGCCAAGCGTTTAGTTCACATGTCAGATAACATTATCGTGTAAGAAACGCGCAGGCGTTAGTGAGTATGAGCGCGTGCATGTAATAAGACATGAATTTATCTGACTAGTGTTTGCAACTCTTTCGAAAATTAGACCAGACGCGTGTGATAACCCGTTCAGCAGTCAAGCTTTACAGAGTTCTCACTGAGCTAAACAAATACTGTGAGAAGATTATAATTTGTACTAACAATATAGACAAATGAGACTTTCCGGAAATAGACAAGATATTCAATACGTTTTGAGTTAACGTTGAGAAATCGAGTTGACTTGATAGTTTTTGATTTTATTTTCTTTACTCGTGAGCAAAAGGAAAAGTGTATTATACGTCCTTGTGAAGTATCGATCATTTTCAACATGTTTTCGTACACTGGAATACCAAACCGTAAGTAGCGACCTCGATAGATGAAGAAAAGTATTATTTTCATGAGATGCATGCCGAAATGAATCAGAGCCCCCCACGTGTGGCTCCATTTGGAAGCGAAATTATTTTCGCTTCACCCGCGTGCAATCGACAAAAACTTGAAATTCCAATCAATTTCAAGAAACTTCGGCAAAAAATTTACTTACAATTAATGCTACAGTAGTTACTTAATGAATGGTATAATATGACAACAGGTTTTGATCATTATGATTGTTGCATTAAGTAACCAAGGGCAAGCAATATAAAAATTGGTTTTGCCTGTTCTACGGAATAGCTATGACATAAGCCTGTATTCTTCCGTGAGGTATGAGGTTTTTCAGCACTACTCGTAACGATAAGCAACACAACGATTTGCTCAAATTATACAGATGTTTTTTTTTTTCAATAAAATTTCTGCTTCCGTGGGATATATGTACAGTTTAGTTATATTGCATGTGTATGGGTTCTAACAAGTATATGCGAAGAACACACTCCATCCTAATTACATATCACACTCGTTCCATGGCATCACAAATTGTGAAAACGTTACAATTATTTTAATGACGTTTATAGCTATATGTAAAGATAAATTAATTATATATTATACGCACAGTAGCCTGTATATTTATGCGGTATGTCGAAATTTTATCACAAGTTGGAAAGTCTGATTTAAATTTCAGTCGATTACTTCCCGATCTGTGACACCGCTTCGTTAGTTTTTCAAATACTTTTGGCTCGCAAAGTGAGTTCTCTCACAATATATCAATCTGCTTGATGCCTGATCGTTCAACGGCGAACTAACTACAACGGATCAATTATTTGGTTGCAATATTTGGATCACCCCATCAGAAATATATCGCCAAATGATCATTTTTCACCCCAGTAGATCGCACTTATATTTTCGGCTCATACAGCTCATACGGGGTCTAGCGGATCTTCTGCTTGCTTCTATTCCATTTTTTACGAAATGAGTAAAGACATCATTTTACCAGAGTTCGAGTACAAGATCCATGCAAGATAAAATGATTTTCAAATAGTTTTGTGCATGTAATAGTGCATGCAATTGTGAGAAAACTTCACACGCTGGGGAACCTATTGCATGGACTCACGTTTCAGATTAATGCACCTAATCACAATATGATAGAAAAAGAATGAGCTGGAATGCCTCCTGATAGGGTGAAACCCTACATCACCACTACTCTCCTTGCACCATAATTATCTGTACCTCAGGAATCAGTAGTTCCACACCCCTGGACCTCAGTATGATCTGCTGAGATCATCATTGTGTGATCGGTTGATGATATTATGGAGCATGAGATAATTTAATCGATGAAGAATCCTAGTATTGTGGATATTATCTCTATTTGGCAAAGACTAAAAGCTGGGAAAAATTCTGTCCAGCTCCGACATTTTGGACCATAGAAATCACAGTATTTCATGAATTTGACAAGCTTCGAAATTCGAATTTTAAATACATGGATATATTTCCTATCGGGTCATTCAAAAATAACAACCGAGTCGAATTGAGCTTATCTTTCGACCCTGAAGATATGGTTTATAAAAATCCAAAAAATTTTATTACAAAGTACACACCATTTTTCGATAAGTGAAGGAATTGCATAAGCTGTTTGTATATTTGAGATGCACGAAATACCATAACAAACAATTTTTCGACATTTGGTGTTTCGTCTTCGCAAATTCGACTCCATACAGATATGTTCAAACCCGATCATCGATAAATAATTATTTTGTTTGTGAATATAAAATGAATCTAGAGACAAAAGTGATATGGTTGAGGTAGCTATGAGTAGGTAATTCATTTGAAAAACCAAATGGTGATAGACCATTTAAAAATAATCATTAAATACAAGTTGCTGTACCAAGTTCTCTCAATTATTATAATCCCCCATATTTTCGTTCGCTTTCCGATTAAAATGTTTACTTTATTGGTAGTAATAATAAATATTACGCGAACATCAAAGATTGCTTTATGGCATAATACTGTCTGATGAAAAAAACTTGTACTAGGTATCTAAGTATTCAAGGTTGAATAATTTATTCAGTTTATGTGGAATTTTTTTCGCACTTCGGGCGATTAGTATTTTAGCCCATCTTTTCTTGCGGTCAGTTTGTGGGCGTTAAAAATGATTTCGTATGCACTATAACTGCCGTACCATCTTATATTTATTACTTTTTAGCCAAGTCGCTTTGATATGTGGTCCGAAGAGATTTTTATCTCGACAATGCTTAAAAACAGTGGGCAGATGTATCTTTGGCAGAAATAAAATTAAAAACCAAGGATTTCTACGGTATCGATTCCGACATTCAAAATTCATATTATTACCACAATATTGATTTTCGTCCCTGAGTGATGATCGTTCTTTCGTCCAAGAAACAATAAATATGTGCAGTTTGCTGAGTTTTCAACATTCTGGCATAAAATAATGATCAACCTTTTAGGCGATATAAGTAATTCACACAAAATAGAACAGGCTTGAAGTCAAAGAACACGGGGAATAAAGTTTGGAATATGAATACCGTCAAATTTCGAATTCATAAATCAATGAGAAGACAGGGTGCTAATACAGGCGGCGACTCTTGGTAAGGTGGAATTATCAACATATGGGAAAGCCTGGTGACCAGAATTGATCGTATCGCTTGGAAATTACGAAGAAAATAGAAGAGTTAGCCCTGTCATGATTACCCGATGGGAAGGATATCGTGTGCGTTTCTTCTTCACCGCTCAAGGTAATCCCGGAGTATATGCCAGACTTTCATTGGATCGTTCCTGCTGGAAATCCCTACGATCACCAAGAGTTCGCTGAACCTGACCTTGGCGTGGCTGTTCGATGAAAAAAAAATGAAGAGACCGAAACCGGACCGCAAGAGTCCCGTCCGTGAGATCCTGGGCGAAAAATAAGGCCGTCTGCGAGAGAAGCAGGATGCTGGAGTAGGAGGGTCAATGGAAAAAAACAAATCGTATCTATAGGAATGATGATGAAAAAATTGTGGCTTGGCAGGGATTTCAAGACGATTAGGGTAGAAATTCCAGATCTCGACGATGCGTCTTATTCGGGTGGGACACGTGACCGAATGGTATTTTGTTAACAAACTCAATTGTGACGTTGCATGACAGGAAGATGAGGTGTTGGACGTAATTGGACATGATACACGATAAAAGTGATAAGCATGCATAAGGTAAGCGCGTAGAAATAATTTCTGCATTAATCTAAGTCGGAGTTAAAAATGTATTTGATGATAGGCACATCATCGTTCACTTACAAAAGGTTCTCAATGCATCTGGTACAAGGTAGGTATCCTAATTACTGAGAATTTTATTAGATGTTTCCGGAAATGTATCAAAATTCTATACAGGAATGAGTTCCCGTGACCATATTTTATGTAGATATGAATGGCATCAATAATCAGTACAGCTATTTATAGCTAATTGCGCCTATTGGCGACTGCCGTCAATCAACCAAATTGAAACCCTAATCTATTAAAATTCTTCAGTACAAGCTGCGAGGCGAATAAAATAGTATCGTCTTGATTTTCTCAACATGAAAGTCCATAGAATTTCTCAGATTTGTTTGTAGTGAGTACTATTGTGAAAAATGGTTGCAGTCATCATACGGTCTCTGACGTCAGTAAATGGACTCGATATTTTGAACATGTCAGTGATTGGGGCTCGGTATTCGGGTCAGGTGACCTTCGTAAACTTCGATTATTATTAGCGTATTTAAAGAACTGCATTTGATTAAGTGGGGCACAACCTACTATGGCGTTGAAAAAATTCAGTTCATTAAATAAATATGATATAAAAATTGCGGTACGATCGGTCGAGATGAACTGAAGAGTTCAGCGAGTGGAACACTCGCCGCATCTGATTTATTGGTAATCAGGACTGTACGATAATTATGCTCAAGACAGAAAAAGGAAAAACTCACCTGATTTCACCCTCACCAGTAATTCGACAGCTGATTACGTATCATTTAACTTACACAGAGGACGGCGCTATCAAATTTACAAGATTATGGTGCGTAAACAACTACGTGATACGTGCTTTTTTTTCGAAAACAATAAAGGAAAAACATTAAAAAAATAGTGCATACCTGCAGCAACGCTTCGTGTAAATGGTAATTCGGGATAATCACACCTTGAAAATGGGAATTACGGAGAACGCTGTCATCTACGACCTGAGGGCTTTGAGATCACATCAAAGGCTGATTTACACTTTTATTATACGTTGCGTTGTTAAGAATCATTCTGAGAGAAGCAATAATATGCAATTTATAAATCCAGAACTTGGTGTGTATTCATTTTAATCTAGTGGCTGTCAACTAACATTCGTTCTAAATCAAGGTTGAAAATATGTTTATCTCACATTTCTAAATACAATCCTATCATACAATCCAATCCTCAGACATAGAATCCTAGGAAACGTTGATTATCATAAATATAGACTGCTCTTTTTCCCCACCAAATAACAAAAATGTGAACGATTCTTGTGGTCTGTGAAAATATATTGGCTCGTAGTTCACGTATTGGCGGCGAGACCGTACTTGGTGATAATTTTACTACGATCCTATTCAATCCTTGGTGAAGATATATTTCTCATTATAATCCTAAAAACTACCAAATAACTCCGAAGACTGACAAACTCTGAAGAATTCTAAAATACTCTCTAAAAAGTTCCATAAACTGAGATTCTCGAAATTCGAACATTTGATGCAGTAGTATTGAGGATTTCGCAAACATTTCTCATACACATTCGTATAGTCTCACCGAAATTTCAGCCAAAAAGAGATTCCGTGAATGTTTCACAGTTTGTCCGAAAATATGAGGAAATTTTTCGGAAGAATAATGAAAATTATTTTCGCCGTTAGGGACAGCTACACAAAACGTCGGTTGTGATCAATTTCAGTAACCCTATATCAAACCCATATAATCTGACTGTTCGGGTATAAACGAAGTGGATGAGTGACTAGCGATCGAACTTCCTCTATGACTTCTAGCCTATGCAGATGGAAATATTTCCTTCTTTATTTAATTACGATGACATAGTCATTGCGACATTGGTACTATCATAGTGAATCAGAAGAGCCAGGAATTAAAACAGTCAAAACCCGGTAGTACTTCGAGCTTTCACGGACATGAACTCATAATATTTTTCAGGTTCAGGTTCAGGTTCAGGTTCAGACACTCGTATGCAAATATCATGATACGTCGCTTGGTAAAAGGTAATAAAAATTGTTCAAAATTAAATGCATAGTTTGAAGCGATCGACAAAATTATACCTCTCCCGTCATATCGAAATGGCAGTTGGTGCGAAGTGCTCAGGATTAATGCGGGTAATCATTTTTTGTATTTTGTGGTTTCCCCCGCTGTCGCTACCATTGACGTCATCGCTTACACGGATTCATTTTGTTTCTTCTGATATCCAGTGGCCATTGACAAAATCGATTTAAAAAAAATCTTTGCTCGCAAACTACCATTACATTGATCTCGATTCTATGAAAAAACTACACAGTAGTCAGATATCGTTCTAATCTGATCTGAAAACTAGATACATTGAAGTTGAGTAGTCGATGCTGGACTGTGGACAGACTATGTCTTAAACTAAATAATATAGGTGTAGGTGTGTACAGGAACATTTTACATACAGATTTATTTGATTTCCTGGTGTTTTTCCTGAGCGGAGCTCACAAGTCAGTTGAGATTGCAAGGTGCCGGATGCAAGAATGGCGAAGATTCTGTCATTGTAATCACTGCAATGACTCAATGTTGATATAATATTTTTTTTTTTAAATCTGAATTTTTAAATCTGTGACCGTGATTTTGTGAACGAAAAATCTGAGGCGACGAAGAACGAGATGGAACGTCATAAATGTAATTATCAAACGATCATATACGTGATATGTATGATTCAGCATACATATAGCACGTATGCCGATGATACACTTGAATCATACTCAAATTCCGTTATTATTCGATTCGTTGATTGCCAACTTGCTAAACTTGGCATTTGTATCTTCCCAGTCTTTGCTGACTACCATTCACAAGTTGTACGTAATAATAATGACAATAATTCTTTGAACTAGAACTTTATGCATCCGAAATTCCGGTTTTTTATGTTTATTCATAGTTAGGGAAATGCCAAACTCGTGCTTTAAATATATGACGGACCGAAAGCCACAGTTTCGATAAATCAATGATCATTCGACGATAGTCGCCAAGAGATTCGTCACGTGGGAAAACACACTGTTCGTTTGAGTGAAACGGAAGTCATATTAGCAAATCGCTCATCGTGTTTAATTTATTCAACCATGCAAAGTACATATGTCAACGAATAGGTATTCTCCGAGTGTAAGACCACACTGAAGCTTTTTCGGGGTGGTAATTGATATTATTACCTAATGAATATTAGGAATGTGCTTAGTTCGCTCCCTTAAGGGGTAGAGCCACTCTAGAGCAAGAAAAAATAGGCATATTTTGGGAATTTTTTTTCGCGAAACAACGAGATGAATCGAAATTCCGCATACAAGTCTCTATGATATCAGTCAAGAACGATACAGAATCTTTTTTTCGTAGTGATTAATAACAAACTGATGGCTACACCGCATTTTTCCGTTGACGCCTTTTTTTTGAAGGGTAACTTATGCCATTTTTGACCTGCAACAAAACGCCGAATTTTTTTCGAGTATATACTATGAGAACAGCTACAGAAGTATGCAGGATTTTCTCGATATGCTGTGCAGCCGCCATTTTGTTATTAATCACTACGAAAAATTATTTTGTGTAGTTCATTAGTAATATAACAAAGCCCTGTGCCCTGAATTTAGATTTCTTTTATTACTTTGCTGAAAAAAATTCCCAAAATATGCCTATTCTTTTTCTACCTAGAGTGGCCTAGCCCCTTAAAATAATTTTGACTCCTTTTTTTATTGAAAAAGGGGTTGGAGAAGATATCATACTTATTGTTTCTGGAAATATTTAATAATGTGGTCGAAATGTTGAATTCTAAGGATATTTTGTATTCCTTCTTTAATCCTAGCTAGCGAAAAGCAGCATTCCACATAATTTGTGAAACCTCATTTATAAGATCGGCATGTAGAACTAAAAAACGAAGATGTAAAACTAGACCGCAATCGACTTATTGTGCGTATGTATACTTTTTTATTCCCTCTTTTTAAATTGGTTTGGTCCCTTGGTTTGAACCTCTGGTATGACGTACGTATTGACGATGGAAGATTTCACTTTGAATTTTTCCAAAGCCTCAGGCGCGATTAGCCACGATGATCAATTTAATCCCGGTTTGCGGTTCTGCTCATGCTTTTTACGATGCTGTGAAATATGTATTGAATCTTACAAAAAACAAAACATATAGATATACTTCTCCCAATCTCTTTATCCTCGTTCGATTTATGATGTCTTGAATTTGTATAAAGACTTGAATTCATTTTCACCCCATTTAACCCCCTCGTATAACGATTTCCAATCTCATCTATGGACTTTAAAATCAGAATATTATAAAAATAAAATACGCGACACGTATCACTCAATTTGTCGAAAAGAAAATTATACAAATAGCATGATCCTCGGACCTACCACATGCCAAATAGGATACGATTTAATCCGGATGTGATTCTGGAATGAGAAGAATACTGAAAACGATTCTATTACGTAAAAACAGGTTTTTATTCTGTCTTCTTTCTTAAATCGAAGCTTAATCGTTCATTCGGTATTGACCTGAAGCCTTTCAATAGTATTGATTCAATCGGCAGCTCCATAGCATCGAGCGTCAGCGAATTTTTTCCATCGGTGGTTTTTCTTAGCTGCAATGTGATCATCCGTATAGTGCTAATTATCAACCATGATAAAAAAAGCAAACGTTCATTGAATCAAACAGCATAAAGATATATTTTCAAAATTCTGAGTCTGATAGATATTCGGTTGAGCTGCGCTCTTCAAAACGATTCGCCTTTTTTGCTATGAGATCATCAATTGTTATCAGATGCTTTCGATCGTTCTGGAAGTATCACGTACGTACTCCGCGAGTCTAATTATCGAATAGCTATAATTTCAAGCAATCTGAACGACACGGTATGTAATAAGTATTATTGAACCATAATCCGTTGTGATATATTACATCTTAATTGCTACCGACATCCGACATCTTTGTGCGTATTAGCTAAAATATCAGCACTCATATGAAGCACACCTGTTCATTTTTTTATTTTTTCGCTTGAAAGAAAACGTTGCCAAGTATTTGAGTAATAGGCTTGCCGGTCGTAGTCGCTAAAACCATTTGTCACTTATGCAAAAGTAAACACATTTATAATACTAGGATTTTTAATTTATCTTCTATATGTATACCTATATTCGAGGCATTCTATTTTTTTTTTTTTTATTCTTTCATTTCACACGGTTGATAAAACGGATTTCACTTCGAAAGACCAAAGGGCATATTTGTTCAGCAAAATTATTTTCGCAACCACAATCACTATATATCACGAGCGCAAAAATTTCATTTATAGTCATAAAAGCACTGATCACAAGTCTCCCATGTTTTGAAGCCATCGTAAATAGCGTGATGTTTGCAGAAATCGGTTGAGGAGATATCGTTACATTTTCATATTATCTTTCAGACTGATAACAGGTCTTCTGTCAGATTTATCGGAATAAGAAATTGATTTAATGAAGGTGAACTGCTAAAGCTTCTGCGATAGTTATTTCATTTTATTCGCTTTTTCATCACATATCCCGCCACCTCTCACTCTAACAATTTTTTCCGAATTGTTACGACAATCATTTGTCAAGGTAAAACGCCTGGTGCATACGTAATACGTTTCACACCTTACGCTTTCGTATCATGAACAGCGCATTGAGATATAAAAAAAGGCTGATGGATTATTGGAATTCAAAGTTTAATTGATGTGATTCGAAACGTTCATTTTCCAAATTTTCGCAAAAAATTCGCACCTTGCTCCCTACAACTTTCTTAAAATCGCAAATTCTGGGAACGAGACTTTCCAGATACTTTTTCATGACCTCCACTATCAGATTTACCTCACAATTAGTCGACGTCCCCTCGGGCATATCACAGCTTCAGAGGCAAGCCTGTTCTACTTCGTTAACTACTACTTACAATTAGTCAAGGTCAGAAAATTCCATCCATTCAATTTTTACCCAAGTTTATTTCCTGTTCTATCTGAAACCGCGAACTTGGACGGATATTAAAAAAAAAAGCATCATATTTAATAATTCTGCCTGCTGTCTCCTTCTCAGTAGGTCGATGACACAAACGATAAAACTTTTAGTGCACATAATTAGAGAGCAGCATCACCATAAAATCCGGTGTACATATAAACGTCTGATATACATGACGTTAATTTAATCCCTATACGATCAATTCGTGTAACAAAATTTCTAGGAGTCGATGTAATAGAAAAATTAGCTAATAAAATTCAAAATTTCGTCCCGTAGTTCTAAGCACCTATCGAAATTAGCGATAAAGATACCTAGTTGCCATGCGACTTTTGCCGCGAGTTTAATCAATTCTAATTAAAATATTAGGCACGCAAATGAATATCCGATACAATATTCTTCGCAATTCAATGCAGATTTAGGACTGAAGTCTTCGACAATTTCAGTTCTCTGAGTAAATTATTAGTGAAAATTTGCATAACGTATAGCTTAATGAGTGTGACTATAATGATAACGGTAGGCCTCCGATTAGGATGATAATTACGGTGCTTTAACCAAGGCGCGTTATAGTTCTTCGTCAACGACAAGTAACTAATGGGTGATCTGACGCTTAGCAGATCGAGGCTTGTATATACTGTCAAGGTTGTCTGAAGTAATGTAAATCAATTAAACTAAAACGATCACCCGATCGCAAGTGAGTTTCAGATGAATTCTGCTTCTTTGCATCGTTAGTACGGTCGAACTATTAGTCCTAGACCTATTTGTCACATATATCATTAAAACAGACCTGTGATTTCTTTGATTTCCATATTATGAGGTCAAGAGCTATCATTGGTCAGCAACGCAACCGATGTAGTTCAATTATAATTAAAGTTCTAGGTATGACCCTTCATTGACAATTTATACCATGGGAGAATGAATGAGTATCGTTATAAAACTGAGGTGAGATCATTTATTTTCATCATTTATTTGTACACCGTAGTTGAAATCTTAACATGGATGTACTTGTTTTCCAACAATTAGAAGAGCCGAAGTCGACAAATTTTACTTATAAAAATTTTTATTCATCGTTTTTCTGTAAGGTGTAGGTATAGGTGTAGCTGTTCGATGTGTGTACGTCAACGGCAGATATGAGACATTTATATGTTCAACGGAATTTTACTTCGGTTATAACCACCTATATGCGTCTCAATATTACCGCCCAAATTTATGACTTCACATTTTTTATTCTGCTATAAATTTGTGGTCGTAACGTATAATAACGTATACCTCATTGTGTATAAAGTATAATATATGGGTGTATTTTTGTATACGTGTTGCAATTTGTGGATTGAATCCATGGGCACCTATATGCTTGTAATTTTCCACTCTGTTAGTAGCACTAAAATCCCAACTACGATTTCATCTCTAGTTTGGCCAATTGACGCTATTGAAAATTGTTGTTCATTTTGCAAACATCAGGGCGTGGATAAAGATAAATCGACTGTAAACGGTCGCGAAAACAGGCTACGTTCATTTCATCATGCATTCATTGAAGTAAAATATATTCTCAGGCTGTTGATACTTCAATGAAACTTATAATTAATTTATCCGATCACGGGACACGAGATTTTATGAGAAATCTCCGTAGTTCAATCGAAGACAGACCAATATATTAGGCGTGTGTGACCAGAGAGAAAAAAATGGTATGAATAATTATAATGCCTTGTGTTGTCCGATTAGCGGAAGACATATAGAAACGAATTAGTCAACGCGTATACGCACTACGGGTAAAGTCAAATGACTAATTCCGTATTGATGTAGCATGTTACAGCGTCATAAAGAATATGATTTTTGAAATCATATTCGCGACGAGACTAATAAAAAGACATGATCATCGTCAAAAAGTTCCGCTTGTAAAATTAATCGCGTGTAGAAACAACGTATTCCAAGGCTCTGTTTTCGAACGTGTTAATCCAACGCATACTACAAACCTTCGATAACTGATTTAAATACACCTATAATAGGAGTGACTAAAAAAAAAAACAGATTTTTATCGATAACGTCAGTTGCACTGTGTCAATTATTATTATCTCACATCTTCTGATGCTGTTCTGGACCTCAAGCACATCCTGTTAGCAATCACCCTCTGGTGATCTAGTGTTATCTTAGACGAATGAGACTGGATCTAAATACTTGTCAACTTGACGTAGGCAAATTTGAATATATTCAGGCGAATGTTATCGAAAATTCTTTGTTATTGCGATCCTCGATGACTCTGCTATAGCCTCGCGATCTAGTCTCGTATACAGTTGGGAATAAACATGACTGATTGTGAGTTGTGATTTTATAAACGTGAAATGGAAAACCCAGTGATGGAACGCTCCGCGTTGATTATGGAAGAATGCTAAATTTATTGTGCGTATTGAATTTTACAATAGAAAATCGGCTATTCCCGACTCTACGGTTATCAAAATTATGCTAATTTTTTACATAGCTGAGAATCTTGGTCGTGATGATTTATAACCTTCGGAGAACTACATTGGACAATAATAAACGAAAAAAGACAGAACTACCGATATCCGCATGTGCCCTTGGATAAACTGAAATATATGTTACAACTCCTTCCGAGAAAAGAACGTAAGTTAAAATGATTCAGAGCCGAATATTTCTTGTCTGATTGCCTCATTCAATAAATTTCTAATTTCCGACTCAGGAATCGTGGGTGTCTCAATGAAAAATCTACATCCAGCTCCGTATTATGAGCCTTCAGAATTTTTTCAAGGTTCTGAGCAACCCTTAGGGTTAAGAGCGGTCAGCTGGCCAAGGTCTGGTAAGTCGACATTCTAACATCTCACACTGATATCTAAGTAGGTATGTGTGAACACTGAACATACATGCCAGCGGTAAATGAAGTGTGACTTATAATCAATAACAAGAATACTTCAACACGTATGGTTTTACTAGGATGTAGTTCAGTCTTCTGTATCAAATATTTATGTATTCTACGTGACGGTAATTAGAAAAGCCAAAGGCAAGAGATCACTGTAATTCCCCTGATTCCGTTTTGTTATTGCATTCAGGACAATATGCAATAACAAAAGTCACGCGAGTTAAAAAATCGTGCTCTATGATCACCGGTTATCGGGAAAGCAATGCGTCAAAGACTCATATTTATACCTTATTCGATATCGAATGACCGTACGATGCGATTATTGGTTAGTACGACCCACGCTTCAGCCTCCGCAAAAAATGGAAGAGTGCAAAAGATCAACAAGCTCTGATAAACTTATGATTAAAAATTTTTATTCTCGGCATAATCAAATGAAGTTTTCATCATTTCGTATAATTGGAACTTCGCAGAAACCGTCCAGGGGGATCGTGGTGTAGACGAACAAAAATAATTTTTGGATCTTGGTTAGGAATAAGTGTGCACAATGCACGTTGCGGATCCCCCAAGTTTCAGAATATATCGGTATTCGTCTCGGGTAGGTATTCGTATATGCGGTAAATATGGGGCCGGTGCATGCAGCCTTCTCGGTTACCTGAAAAATTGTCGAACGAAGGTTACGCATTCATGTGTGTGTATAATAGAATTGAATAAAATACTGCAGCGTTACGTAATATTGTTAGTCCAGAAACTGAAAACCCATTGTCATGTATAACACAGGTCTGCGATGAAAAAGTTGTTTGTATAATTGTATATGTTTTACATAGATTTATGTGTGCTGAATTCGAAAATGAATTTCTTCTTCCGGATCACCTCACATTTCATTACAAATCAAATATTAGTTATTTTAACTTTAGAATTTAGAATGTTATTTCCTGTGATGTGTTCTCGTCACTCCCTCTCTGCTGGATGATGCACAGAGATGCGCCAGAAATCATACACAAACGACGAAGTTTTATATCAAAAAAGCAAAGATATCACTGATTATGGACTCAATTTAAAACTCTATCTTTTAATAAATTTGTTTTTAAGTAAATCTAGCCTGTATTAAAGATCTAAAGTGATATAAATTATACATTGCAGTTATGGAAAATTATTTTATCTCACGTACTATATATTTATAACACTTGATTTACTTATTTGAAAAAAAAACTACTCCTCTAGATATTTCGACATTCTGATGTAATACAATGTCTGGAGGTACCTTTTTTTATGCATTTGTGTGCACTGATATGAAAAAGAACTTGCTTATGCAGACAACTTTTTATATAATTTTTTTTTTTCTTGACAGGCCTGTGTAATTGATGTCAGATTTCCAAAGGCTGATATGCATGATTAAAAACATAAATACCATAAACGATGCCACTGGCACTATATGGAAAAAGATTATTGGTTTCGATCATGCAATAACTTGGCAGCAGCAGACTTTTTCGGTATACGTAGGTATGGCGATTAGCTCATAATTGAAAATTCGAATTTCAAGAAATTACCGACAGAGTAGTCTATTCTCGAACGTATGTACACAACAATTGACACCTTATGTCATGACTGGGAGGAAATCAATCTTGTCCAGTACGCATAAGCAATTAATAGGCAGACCGTTGATAATATTATCATCCGATCGATTCCCAATCGCAATAATTTTGTTATGCAGTTCAAACTTGCCAGTTTGATCTTGTACCACTTACTTCCTCAATTTCGATGCAGACCCTGCCAACTGAACATACCTGGATAGCCTTCGGCTTGGGATCTTACATTAGTTACCCGAGGGTCAGTGGCCTTGGTTCGAAACAGGTCCAACTGTTCAAACCATTCCCTTTTAAGTTCGTGGTTTTATTATATTCATGTTGAATTCACTGAGCGTATTCTAAATTCAGATGCATTTAAAAAGGTGCACTGCAAAGTCGGTTTCGTTTTGCTACTCTTTCGAATTCAACCTTTCTGCTGCATCTTGGTGGGCCTTCGTCACGGTTACTGTTTTGCATCGTCATGTTGCATCGGTAATATGAGAATGCAGTTTCTAGTGATCTTATAGATCTTGTATTTCAGTAATGAAATACAAATGATGATAAACAACCTGAGTGACAGATCTCCAATCAATGTGCGTCATTGTAAGAGAGTTATGAAAATTGTCCGACGATCATCAAACCACTATGTCTGATTACGAGATGTTTCAGATCATAGCATTTTGCATCAGTCGAAAACTAATTTGAATTTCACTATGATGCTGAGATAACCGATTACCGTTGACACAGAATCACATCAAACCGGTCCAATTTTCTTGTTCTCTCTGTTTCGCTATGCTAAAAAAGGCGCCAACGGGTATCAGAGTACATAATATTACAAGCTCGATAGAACCGTCGAGAGTTGTTTGACACCCAAAAGTAGAACTGCAGTCGATGCCATAACAAACATGTTTTCATCTAACAGTTTTCAAAATATAGTTTGATCTGCGATAAAAGAACCGGTTAGCGACGTCCTAATGACATTTTAGGCCTCATATGCTCGATTCGACTCAAATAGTTGCCATTGGAAATCGGAGACACATAAATATGGTAATTAAAAATAAAAAGGAGACAAAAATAATGGAGAGATTACGAATACAACAATGACGTTGTTCGTGCTAAACTACGCAAGACCGCGGAGGGGCTTTCTGGAACTTTGCTGCTTGCGTATATTAATCGGTAGGGAATGCTCTTTGATGTGAATAAAAAAAAAAAAATCAAGTCGACAGAGCAACCGGTATACCCGATATATGCAATAGCAGAGGAGCGCAATACGAACAAGGCGCGTGTCGGAGATCATGGTGGTGGACTTAGCCTCAGGTAGGAGTTCGACTCACTTGTTGATTGGTCAGAGGTCCACGTGCGGCGTTCACCTCCATTTTCATCATTGAGGTGAAAGTGGGGTGCGTCTCAAGATATTTTTCAAAGACGACTGGAAATTTTCGCCACTTTTGTATTGTGTCGCAAACCGTTAACACCGGTCAAAGCTTCAAAATAAAATATTTTGGAGGTTGGTTGAAACCGTTCAGAAATTTTTTCATCGAGAGGTACGAAAGTGCGAATAATTATTCCCGAACTGCATTACACTAGAATGTTTTATACCAGTACGATATAACACTCGTATACTCACACTGAAATAAATATTCGAATTCACAAAAAAATAGGGGAGAACACAACTGCAAACTGAATTATCATTCGGTGACTGAGAATAGCGAATTTTATAAAGAAGAATCGAAGACATGAGTGAAAGTATCAAGAAGACTTGACTACTTGCTACTTGTCACAGTGTGATATCGAAGTTAAATATCACGATCAGTGTGATACACGTTGGTGATCCAAACACTTTGAAGAGATCTGGGAATTTTAACACATCTGAAGGAGGTTACCCATACGATTCTCGCTACGAATTTTCACAACTATTTGGTGAATTTCAAGGCCTGAATAATTCGTATCTGTGGATTCGTCAGATTTTAACGTGAGCAATCGTACAACTCACAGCTGATAAATTTGGTAATAGGCGCCCAATACTGTGTTTTATCAACGCGCTAAAAAGACTAACAAGTGCAGTGCAATGAAGGACGTTACTTCTTTGTGGGATCGTCTAAGTGGACGAAGATATTCCGCTGTCAGCACAAACCCTTGTCCGATAACAGATTCTCACGATGCTGCGGAACCGGAATGCCCTTCATCAGCAATCACAAATCCAAGGAGTCTGAGAAGAAAGTCTTCCGTCGTTGTCAACCAATTCTTCAACGCCGCATTACCGGTACATACCGATGGGCGAGCGCGATGGCCAAAGAGTAAGTTTTCATTTCCAATTAGAGAGTTCTTTTTCGTACACAAGAAGCTAGATCAGCTACGAGATCACGTCACTTCTTATCGAGCATCATGATAGTGAGAGACACGGCATCAGACAAAAAATAAATTGCAGCACGGAAGTTCTAATAACTTGCGTAGACAAGATCAGTAGAAAAAAAAAAACGTGTCACGGCCCAAAGCAGTTCGTATGATAGACATATCGATGCGAACTTTTATTCAATTAATAGCCATGGTGCTTATGATTAATTGTACGTTTTTTGACTCGTTACCGGTAGCCAGTGGCAAGAGATGAAAAATAACTATAACAATACATAATTGTGGCTTGTGAGAGAATGCGATAGTATCATATCAGGTCTAATCAATCCGATTGGAATGTTTCATTCATGTAAATATATTCGATCGTTTAAGAATGGAAAATTTGTATCGTGACTGTAATAGATTATAATATTATAAGACCTAGCGTTGGGAAATTACTTCACATTAACTTCGCACAAGTGATATGGGTGCAATTTGAGGAATTTCAAAGTTGAGGTAAGGCTTAACGCAGATGAATAATTCATCTATCAAAAGTAAAATCATGTAGAAAAACCATACACGGACGTTATTGATATGTTGGTAATTTTCCATCTCAATATTCCTAGATGCACGATCGATTGCCGCAATCATGGATAACCGTGATTACTCATAGCACGCGTCTACACATCGGAGTGAAAACCTATAGTCTTTTTTATACGATAATGATTTATTTCTTTTACGTATGTTTACACAAGAAATCGGTGTTGCAGACGGGCAATAAAGATTCGGGCGAAATTATTTTCACAGAGTTATTCGCAGGATAAAGGCATTACATTTTACTCATAGTAGAGGCGATTTCTTATCCATTATTTTGTACTTAATAAGATGTGGTATGGTTAAATTTTGATATGAAGAACGTAATGGGTATATAAGTCATAGGAACCTGGACTCACGCCCCCGCGAAAATAATAATTGCCAAAAGTATATAATTTTGTAGGATTTTTTTCAACTGACCTTTGAATTACCGGTTTGAAGACATCGTAGTTCAAGATCAATTTATTCAATGCAAATTATTATATACCTATAGGTAGCTGTAGTTTGTGATAATTATTCGAAATAAATTATTGTTATCAGGTTAATGTAAAAATTTCATGATTTCTTTTTTTTCTTCGGGACGAATTTATCTTATTTTTGGGGAAATTGAGGAGATAAGCTCACGAGTTGTTCGTCACACTTTCTAATGCGTGAAATATATCGTTAAACTGGTAGCAATAACCTTGAAAATATTCCATTCGATGTAAACTATTTCTCAAAATACGTGTTTGTTACTTATGCCATCAAAGTTATTACTGAAGCTTCCATTACATAAGTATTACCGAGCCGATATAGAAATGTCTACCATTCGAGCTATAAATAATCAATAAAATCTGTGCAGTGTCTATAATGGGAGTTAAAAATGCGATTATCTTTTTCGCGAAATAAGTCGTTTTGAAACACATGCAGTTTCCTTATTTCAAGTGTTCGCAAGATTTTGTTCCACATGCTACAAACGCGAGTAGATGTATACCTACGATAACACGTTCAATCCAAAGTTATTTACCGATTTCAATACCGATTAATCTCTTGAATTAGTGCCTTCATAAATGACAACGGAATACAACGCGACCTGTATACGAAAGAAATCGGCATCGCATTTACCAATATATATATATATCTATCTGCCGCACGTCGCAGAATTGGCGGACTCTATCGAGGTTTATATGAGTATTTTATATCAACTTTTACATATGGTGACAGTGGAACAAGACAAAGAATCGTACGTGTTTTCAGGCAGGGAACCGATTTAACGGTTCGCTAGACTAAGAACGTCCTCGGTATGGCGATCTGGTTGAAGAATGTCAGGACTCTTCAGCGTTTGGAAACACTTTGACTTATCGGTCAAACGTGCACGAATCTGAAGTTTGTCAACACTATTGTGAACAGAAATAATCTATAGGTAGTTCTGATTTGAAGGAAAACCATCCTTGAATAGCTCATATAATCGTGAATTCATTGCAAAATACTCCTCGTCCGCAATTCGGATTTGATAATTATGCAAATTAGAAGGAGGTAATTGTTTTACAACAGTCAAAAGCTACCCACAGTCAAACACAGGTGACGAAAATATTGTGCAAAGCAAAAACCTCGCGAGATCTTAATTAGTCCCGACTTCAATTACCTGGTTAGAAATTCGTTTCCTCAACTCAGGCTAATTGCTCATATTATAAATGAAATCCTTGCATGCATTTCTGGCTAACTGCATTCCGTAGCAGGTTCGAGTTACCTTGTATCCATTCATCAGTTCGATCTTGACCCACGAATACCCTGAAATTAATATCTTGTGTCTAGCCAATATACTTCATGCAACGAAAGACTATAGTACGTTATTACAACCATTAAAACTACAACGATTCATTCCTCTTCAACAAATAAGGAAAGAAGACGCGGAGTCAAAAAATTATCAGCATCGCGGGCCAAAGTTTATCGCTGTCGGATTGAGTTATCTGAGTTGAAATAGACCGGAGAAGTCTTCGTGGACACAAAGGCTGGATGGCTGAAAAATTTACAATAATATTCAGTTGGCTAGGTATACTGTATCATTGTTCTTTCTCTCGTAAGCTCTAATGAAGCGATTAATAGACAAAACACGCGCGTAACGGGCAGAATTCATATATTTCCGGGCAGCCATCTGATTGACGACTTCTTCGCTGTTTTATTCCTGTTTTGATATCCACTCCATGCGACTACGAATTTAAACTTTGTAATAGCAGGTGCAAGGAAGTGCTAAAATAGATTCCACTTCTAATTTTAATTACAAAACTAGGAATTTGGCCTTTGGGCAAGTTGTGTTAAAGGCGATTGTCTCATTAACGTAAACAGCCTATTGTGGACGATGACTAGTGGAAAAAGTGAAGTTGTTAATAAACTTCGATGAATAATTAGCGAACTTTTCGCTATGGAAATTATAAGATTCAAAAAGCCTTGTAGCGGCAAATTCGCAGATCTCGTCGGACTTCATCGAAATTTGATCTGTATTACTCATCGTATGACAGAGGTAATAAAGGGAACCTATATAGATAATGAGTCAGTCGATACGTGAAATAGGATAAAAAACGGCTTGAATGATACGCTGAAGGTTAAATTTCAGAAATGATCGACCCACTTTCAGACCCAATCGAGAATTACTACAAGCATGATGAAGCAAATATTGACGATGACTTAAATCTTAGAGTCCAAATATACTGGGTCTGACTAATCGTGTACAGTTCTGAAGCATAATACTCAATTAGTGTTTAAAAAATTTTGAATACGAAATAGGAGAAAAATAAATAATGAACATCGGGTGAATTTCATTAATTATATACGATATTATACCTTTAATGGATTCACTTTTTTTCTTCCTCAAAACGATACCTACTATTCACATTAACACGGAATTAATTCATAGTTTCTCGTAATCAGATACGTCACCTTTATCCCCATTCGGTATCAATTTCTATCAGCCCATATAGTAAGTTCCGTAAAAGTGACTCACTTCTACTTTTTTTTTATCAAGTCATTAGACCGTTTTGGATCGCGTTTCCACCTGCCTAGAATAAATTTAACATTCCGCAGTCAGTCGACCGCGTTATATTCCCGAAACGTGTTTATAAACAGACAGAGCTGCAAAAAGAACTCAGTGTATCAACCGTGGTGAGAAATCTCAACGACTTGGGAAATCCACTGAATATCTGACACTTATGTATATGTGACCGCCTCGTTTGGAATACCGTCACTTTGAGTTCGACCAGTTCGAATGACGAGTGATCATCAGGCCTGGTCGTAATCTCAAAAATTCGCTATTCAACACTCGTATGACTGACTATGTGGCGTGAATGACATTCTTAATGAAAATAAATGGACCCTCCACGCTGGGGCCCAATGAAAAAGTAAAACGAGCCCGATGGACTGCATAGGTATTCTGTGTACTGATCAATGAACAAGAATTCTGCCACTAGGATTTGAGCAGCCGATATTTTTAGCGCATAGTCATTCTTGATTCAAATCGCGACGCTGTATTCATAGTAGGTGGTCACTTATCATTAAGCTGACACATGATCGGAATATCTTATTAGGTTTCAGTTTTTGATTTACAACGATTGAACTGCACCCACGTTTTACAATAGAGCGTTTTTACTGGACGGTGAAAAAGTCTGAAGCCGAATTATTTTGCGCTTTAGAAATGATCAGCCTGGAGTTATATGGCGGTCGTCACGCTACTGACAATGAACCACTATCTGCGCCACCAGTACATCGAGCTGATCTATTAAGTGTCAAGTTCATTTAAGAGCCTTGCCAGCCGATATGCTAAGCCTTGATCGGTGACATTTAAATTTCGCAGGGCTTGTCGGTTAAATCTTGCCGAATAAACTTAGACTCAGTTTCATCTGTACGCTGATCGATCATTAGTGAGCTGAATTCAACCTTCATAATTGAGGACCAATTGACTAAAGCAGTTTTAGAATATCCGATACTACTTACAGCCTTGCTGAATCGCGAGCTGGTGCAAACTTCTACAACGCATGCCACTCCGTATAATTGAACCTGATTAGGGTATCAACTTCCGATTGGGACAGTGAAATATATTCATGTCACCTGCGATGGCTGTAAAAATAAACGTTGTCTTTGTCGAGGGAGTGAATTCAAACGAGGACAGTAACAGTTTTACATTTGGCTTGTAGACCGTGCTATACATATGCACTTTCTCTGTGGGATGGTGTTGTAGGAAATAGCGTAATGGTATTGCCACACTCGGGTAGAACGGTTGAGCCTTGCAATCAGAAAGGGAAATACTCGTGGCTGTTCAATCGAGTAAACAAATGATTACGCGTATGACATCGTCCCGCTCCTTGTACTCATATGTAACGAAACAGCCGATAATTGTATAGTAAACTGACAAGGCCGTACAGCTTATGTGTTGAATCGGAAATTAAATTGCTGAATCGATCGATACCCTTGAATCGCAGAAAACCATTCTATTCAGCGTCTTGATATGCATGTATGTGTGTATAGTAATACTGTATATCTTGAAACAAGTTTCCCCAAGGATTACAGTTATGTTGTTATACGTAAACGAGATACCGTAAGGTTTTAATATTTGTTCATAAATTATGACTTTTTATGATTTTTTTCGATGGAAAATTTATAGCCACGATCGGTCGGTCAGCGTTTTGAAATTTGTACATCGACTAAAGGGTTCGATTGCACTCTCATAGATGGTATAGTGATATTTTATAGGTACGTAGGAATCGCGTCTGAAGTAGATGAGATTTACTCATTCATCAAAAGCTCTTGAAACATGTAAACGTACGCAGCTATTACAACTATTTGAACGGCTACGATTGGATTAGCAATGTCAACTATCCAATAAATTAATCAATGTAATATTTAATTCTGATATTGCAGAAACTAATACATGCAATTGATTTTTGATATACACCAAAGATAGACGGAATCTTCGTCGAAATCAGCTACGTGTGTGTCGAGTTTTATATATGAATTATATTGAACTAATCGCGTATAGATTCTACCCTGCAAATAAATTTTCCAATGTTGAATATTTTTCCAAAGGGTTTTAGAGTTGGCTTTCGTATGTTGTTTACGATTTATCATGTAAATTGATATTGATCGATTAATATTAATTTTAAAGAAATCTGTGAGTAAATTTTGCATTAATTGCAGCATTTGATTATAAGGAGAAAAAAAAAAATATTTCCATTCTTGTAAAATTACTATGTGTCTAGTAATCATTCTCTATTCTTGTATCTGTTTCTGAACATGAACTCTGGGAAATGACGTCAGTTAATTACAATAAGTAATTTATTATTACGTATTTATCACCAAATGGCTATTTGCACTTACAACATATGACTATACATACCAGGGGTGGCCTGTCAGCAGAACCCTATGCAAGATGGCAATTTATTCAAACCGGGAACCACTTAGAGAATGAGGTATTCTGCGAGATATCTCTGAATCTATCGATAATCTTATTCAATAAATCTAAACTATAATCATTATCTCATTATCGGTAGAAGAAATACATGCGACATGCATATAGAATGTGCGATATGAATCCACTAAAAAATTTGCATAACAACGTTTGCTGTGAATGCAGTTTAATCCTAACTATGTCTCAAGAATTACCCATTCCAAATGCAAAGAAAATGAATCATAAAATCCACTGAGCTTTTAATCGACTAGTGAAGCTTCAAGCGAAGATATCTCATGAATTAAATTCCAAAGCATAGCAAATATGCAGGTGTTGAAATTATTCGTATTAGATTCAATCAATCGCCCTGTTGCAACTCCAAATACCGTTGTATTAACTCAGGAATTTACTATTAACTATAGAATTTCGTTCACCACTCAATAAATCGGTCATATTTCTGTCTGTTTCATCGAAAATAATAATTACGAATGTTGTGGGTAATTAAATATCACTGTTTTTGTAATATGTGTTATCCTAGCATGGGCAACGTCACACTGTTTTAGTCTTCAAACTGTTTTATTGGCTTTAGTTTTTAGTCGATCCAAAAAAGAAAGAGTAACACCTAACGACTCTTTCCTAAATTACTAAGAAAAAAACTCCAACAAAAACCATGGAAAGTCCCAATTCGCCGTAATTCAACTCAATTAGCAAATAACTAATCGAATTATCGTGCTATTGACCCAAAAAAATATTTCTGAGTATTCTTCATTTGTATATGTAGCTATAGAAAATTTATCGAACTTGACATTGAGATGATGAAACCTGGCATAACGATCTGTTAATACGGTACTTAATTAGGGGCTTCAACTATGGCAAAAAACTCCTTACACACTATCAATCACTCAGACATTATAAATTACTTTCGAATTGTATGGGGGCTTCAACACCTGTATGCACCTCGCTATATCTAATGATTTCGTTACTCACAATGACTAGATGAATTTGGTTTTCTTTCACTTGGTTGTGAAGAACTGACAGTGTATAAACACGGTAGTGAAACACAGTTAAAGGTGATTAACTCCTGAAAAAAACGTACTTTAATTAGATTCTGCGCGATTCTTTGTTCGGCTGTCATAATTATATGCCTACCGGAAAGTCTGCGATGCTAAGAGAGAAAAAAAATGATGCCTTCGTATTGTCCCATTCCAGATTTTTATTTCTCGAAGTAATGTATAACTTATTTTTTCGAATTATTGCCCGGCAAAAGGTGAAATCATATTATTCATCTCTCTGATGTTTATGCCATTGATTCTATTTTTCGATATTTATGCGATTCGAGTTTCGAAAACAACTGATAAAAAATGACATTTTGAATGTGAATTTTTTCACCTTGGTGAATGTGTGGAAAATCATAATAAGGATGTCCGACGAGGTGACCGATGACATTGCATTTAAGCTTCGGGGTTCTATCACCTGGTTGTTATTTGCGCGAGATGCAACCATAAAAGATTAATAATCATTTTCGAGAGGAAAAAATAACAACTGACATACTTGAATTATCATTGAATATTCGAATCGTGTTATGGCAATGCTTCTGGATTGCTTTTAGAGACTATGACGACGTAACTGTCCCACAACGGGTCTCAACTATAGGAATCAGGAAGAAAACTATTTGAGACTTGTATATGCCCTTTACGAATACGCAAACTCACTCAGTTAGTTTTTTCACCTCTAAAAAAGGCGATGAATTTTCCGGAAATTAACGAGTTTGGCTTAGTAGGTGACCCATGAAAACGAGGGAATGGAAATGAAAGTTATACAATAGAATCAAACGAGTTATATACCTACGATTAGTGCATTCACCGTTTATCGTCTGATTGGAAATTGATGTTATTCTCAATAATTCTAAGCCTACTTACAGATGACACAGGTCTTTGGACCATATAAAAATAATTGCCCTACGTCAAGCATTTACAGCAGTATAATTCGATGCGTCTATGGGATCTTCCCTGTTGGCGAAACGAATCCATTTATTATCGTTAAACTCACGCGTGTTCACAATATCAATTGTGAGTATAACTTTTGAAAACCTTGTGACGTATGTATTCTATCAAATAAGGAATTGGAAGAGGCGCATTGGCTCGGACCGAAACGTGACAATAATCATGCTTCACACGAATTAGTCGTTCGCATCTCTAGGTGACTAGAATTTGGTTCGTATTGGCCACCATCGATTATAGTTTAACTGTCGATCGGTAACAGGAAGATCAAACAAACTATTGCAAACTCTTGTCTCAAGACTGTACTGAGTTACTTTCCGGTCTATCGAACCTTGAATAGTTGAGTAATTGCGAATACGTGATGATCATATACAGCACAAAAGATTCTCCGAAGAGAATGTGATGATCTTAAGTAGGAAGTGAAATATATGTACGTCGACCTAAGAAAAACAGAACGGAATTCCAATTACATAGTTGACACTGCAATACATTTTCGGAAATCATAGACGACACCTCATCCAAAGATAAATCTACATGACGTATTGGCCTGCGATTAATTGGGGGGATTTTATGGACGATTCGTATTGATGAACAAATCAGCAGCAATACACGGATGAAAATCCGATTGAACCTGAGACTCTCTGCTTCTGAGAACGTCGAAGTACTGCAGTTGTATTGGGAATTTATGGAATACATTACAATCACGCCAAATACACAACGTCGTGCAGCGAAATCGTAAGCATCAATGCCGTTGACCCGTTACTTCTTTCTCGAGACTAACGTTGGGTTCTTGTCTCCATTACGGAGAGACAGACATGGAATTGAAAAGCGATTAGCTACGTCTCACGGATGAGATAATGACGTACGATTTCCTATGTAACTTTGCTTCATATCATAGCGAAGCTGTAATTTATGGACTAGCTCATAGTTGCATATTCTACGTGACACAACAGCAGTCATCGTATAAAGGTCTTTACTAACGTTGAGAATCGGCTGAACCAAAGCGATTTGTTCTGTGATGAATTGATATTCAAACGTCGGCATGCGTGTAGCTTGATTACTCAATGGTTTCATCGCAATCACTTGGGTTCAATTGTTTTGTAAGTAACTATGAAAGACGCCTTTCAACACTAGTCTGGAGTGGATAGAGCGAAGTATACATCGCATGTTTTCGATTGACGATATTTCGTTTCCAACTAGTTACGCGTGTCGATGGAGTTGGCGATAAATTTTATCGGAATCAACAATTTCACACGTAGGTTTGTCTCACTATACCTAAAGAAGCAATAATAAAAAATATTTTTCACCAAAGCTTCGCTGATCTAAATAAGACGCCAAGAACGCGATCTTCGACCTTTGCAGATGACATTAGTTCTGATAGATGCTAAATGGCGCAGCTGTGCGTTAAATTCAATTGGATTCGCGACGTGCTGATGTAGATTGGGAATCGGGAATGATAAAAAATCCACTGTAATTTTACCCGTCGAGTGTATAGAAAATATCTTCAAGCAACCGGAAGTAAAGGTATGAAATCCTTTATTTTCATGGTGATGCTCGTTGATCGTAACTCAAGGTTTACCAGACTCTAACAAGCCCTGGCTCAACAGGTTGCCGCTGTGCCAGTGTGCGTAGGTTGTTTAAATTTATTACCTCTGATTATCGTTGCCCTTGCAAAAGAGATGAATTAATTTATTAAAAATAACGCACATTCTGTGTTTCTATACTTATATCATCCCGTCGCGCCAACAATTTCAGAATCCAAGCTCAAGAGGAACCGCAACAATTGTAATATAATTTCACAAGGACGCGCGTACGTGATTACTGTATGAATCATCCAATTAAACGACACTTTATATTCGAGCTTTGTACGTACGCGCCATTATTTCTATAAACCGTTCGTCTACCGAGTCTGAGTCTCGAGACTTTTCCTTCTCGTTCAAATTTCCGTCCGATGGGCAAAAATACCCAAAGTACTGAAGTATCTATTTCCGTCTATGAGCTTGTCGATCGTTCTTCGGGGATCAAGTACGTGCGAATCACGCGAATATTGACACAAAACTTGACATCCTAGTGATAAACTATTCTGATAAATTAGCGACGAGTTGAGCATAGTTATATTATTTTCGAAATTTCATTCACAGTCGACACTCATGCGTATTCGAAAACTATGTAAAAGAGAGGCGAAAGACCCAATCACCTATATGCAGTTCGCTAAGTTGTAAGGCAAATCCGAATGGGGAAGTTGAAATTGATTTAATTTTTGGTCGGAACTGAAATTCATCACAACCGTACTGAATAACAATCGACAAAAATATCGAGCACAAGTCTTCTGGCATTCACAAAATGAGGAAGCATCTTTTCCAACTTTCCCACTTTGAGATCCAGTTTCCCAAATTCTCCTGCTCTCCGAATGCGCAAGCAAAGCTCACAGAGCACACCATGTCTTAAAGTGCCAATGACGTTAACGTGCAGAGCACACATTATTTTTGTCGGTGAATTTAACATGACGATCCGTTAGCCGTTGAACCATCGTGACAATTATTAAGAGTGTGACGACCGCATACATTTATTCAATGGCTACGATTTTCATGAGGTAGGTAACATAATTGAAATGCTACCAAGATCGAACAATTTGTAAAATGGTAATATATTCACGTTCTCGTATACTAATCAGAATATTGATCTGCATAGAAGCTGAAAAATGTGTATCTTGTTCGCCTTTTTCGTAATTAATTAACTAATGTCTCTATTACACTTGTGTTGCAGGCATCTTTATTCTGATGACATTGGGCTTACTAGGATTCGCATCCGGCTGCTTTATCCTTGTATTTCAACCATACGACTTTCTGTTCAAGTTGAAAGTTGTTTTCAGCGAGGGCGGCGAGATTTTTGAAATGTGGCGGTCACCCCCCGTCGACCTCTATCTCAAAGTTTATCTCTTCAATGTGACGAACAGGGACGAATTTCTTGCGGGCGAAGAAGACAAACTTCGGTTTAACCAAGTTGGTCCATACGTCTACAAGTGAGTCACCCTTTTCACAAATTTTCCCTCGAAACTTCACTGTCGTGATGAAAGATCAGTCCTTACAGTCGCGGTTTTGGAATCCATTTAATTTTGCTTGCGTGGAACTCAAGTGCGACCGATTTCATTGATTCCAGAGAATTGATGGAGCATGGGGACGTGACTTTCAATGATAATGGTACAGTAACAGCCATCCCGATCCACCCCCTTGTCTGGGTACCAGAATTGAGTAATGGAACTGAGGAAGACATACTGATCCTGCCAAACATCGCTCTACTGGTGAGTTGATTGAATTTTTTTGTAAACTACAGATCTGAGTCCAATAGTAGCTCGAGCTTATTTTTGGGTAGGCTTCTGCTGAATTTAGACTAGTAATTGGCTCAGTTCGATCAAGAGGATAAATTCTCGCTTATCAATTTACGTAAATTCTTTATGGACAGAATTTGCATACTTGAATACGAAAAAATTTAGGAACAATACACGGTCTAGTCAGGGAAGATTGTCCTGTGTCTTTACATTTTTATTTCATGTTACTCATAAAATTTTATTGGTTTATTGCTTACACACATGAAGTGTTCTTATTGCGTGAATACTAAGCTGCAATGCCAACAATATTGAGTTCTCATCTTGCAATTTTCTGATAGCGAAATGATTTGCTTTAAGACTCCAAACGCAATTTTTTGACCAGAAATTAACTCAACCAAATAATAGCTGTTGTTTTTCCAAGGTGTTCAATTAAAACATTTGTCATCACCGATAACATTAATATTTATTAATGAGCCTACCATATTGTTGTTGGCAAGTTCTATTAAATTCATTAGTTGGTTAGATCGCTATTTGCAAGGAAATGAGGGTAACGAAAAGAAAAAAACTCATGAATAGGAGCATAAAGATATTTATCATCGTTCAATACGATTAGTAAAAAACGACAATATAGGGCATACAGCATTCGTTTTTTATTCAACGATATAATCATGTTCGTCACAGTTATGGAACAACATGGTTTTTTATGCTTTTTATGGAATATATTATTCACACAAACATCATATAGAGTTGTTCAATTGACGTATGATTTCGAAAAATAATTAAACAAAGCTTTGACTTCGAACGGAATATTGGTTTTGAATCTCGTTTTCTTAGCGAATTTCCAATCCACCTAATTTGAGGATAAAATAAAAAAAATCCTAGCGGAAAGATCATCAGATACTTCGAACACACATCCACGAAACAAAATCAAACCCAAGGTAAATTCATTGTTCTTTTCCCTCGCATTGATTTTGGATTGATTGAAATTCTCCGGGTGAACTATGGAAATGTTAATGAACTTTCGTCGAACGACTCCCAAGTAGTCGCCATTAAGACCCATATCCATGCCAAGGATAGCTTCTGATCGAATTAGTTGTTCGTGAAAGAATATTATTCTCAGAGCCCAAAATTCGGGCGAATATTATCCTCGGGTATTCGAATAACATAATTATCAAAAGTCTGAAACTAATGATCAACAGTCTCCATAGAGATGGGTCTTACCTGATACTTATGAACAATTATTTTGCATCAAATTAAAGCCGAATTATAATATCTTCCGAGCAACGCCCAGCAATATGCTTTATAATGCTTCCAGTATATTTTCGTGTCATAATTTTGATTTACTATTAGCGGTTATGTAAATTCGAGTTGTAAAGAAATATCCTCGTTATTCTTCTTAGCTGTCGGACTTCTTATATATTATTCGACCGCCGTCTGAGGTAGGTGTGTACTTGATAATTTGAGAAAAAATTAACTTCTTGACTGTCGTGTCCATTAGCAATTTATAATGATATACCAGTTATACAAAACTCTATGATGAATTTATCACAATATTTTTACACACTACATCATTCGATGAGGGCCAATAGTTCTGCTGGTTCGTCATATTCCGCAAAAAAAAGTGTAGAATTGACCACTGAAATTGAATTTCCATCAATTAGTCCTCTCATTCGGTATCCTTATATAAATATATACTAATCACTCTTAAATATTGTGCTATTTTCATAAATAAACAGACTTTTGAAGTCCATTCGAGTCTCTAAATATCAAGGTCTGCACGGCAAGAGGTTCTGCGATCCGGAAGCACATAGTTCTTCGGGTATTATATGTATGGCGTGATGTTATTGTCAGCTTTGCAGCTATACCGTTAACACAGTTTTCTAACGCTGGACAGTGTCCAAACGGGTCAACGGGCCCGTAAACGGGCCCGTAATCAACCGAAGCCATTCTGTCTATATATATAATATATATAGATATAGATATAGATATATATGTAAGCATGCTTTGAAAGTGGCGTAAAAATTCTCCTGTCGCTAGATCCAAGTTGCGCAAATAGAGAAATTCAGTCGCCGTGCAACTAATACATAGTCATTATAATTTTTGTTTTACCCTGCACCTCGCGCCATTTCAACATTCGAATGAAAAATTCAATCAAAAATGACCATTCGACGTAATAACACCGTTTTCCATGCTCCCTTATTACAGAATATCCGACGATAAGTGTGAACGGCGGGAAATCGGGCTAGAAGTTAGCAAATGCCTGAAATTTCGGAACGTTATTCTATAGAGTTGAAAAAATAATTTGCTACTTTGTAAGCCACACTGGGTGTAGATATCGCCAATTCATGATCATCGCGAATTAGGTTCGATTGCTCTTGAACGTGATGGTCAAAAATATCTGCAGTGGCACAGTTTTGGTGAGACGAGCTTATAATCAGGTGAGAATAGCTAGTTTATCGCCTATCGGCTGAACGGAAGATTCTAGAATTATTTCTTTCCCAAGGCCAGCCGGTGTAGCTCGCGGTACTTATATGAAATCCAAATTCAAGAAACTCTCGGAGAACCTAGACCAGCCCAACGCTCGTTAATTATACCGATTGCGTTATAACTTTCTGAAAGTCATTAGGTCGCGGGTTGGATCGAGAAATACCTACATATCGAATGAAAACCAAATATGCGTTCTTGAAGTATAAATAAACGCATACAGATAAAATCTGACTATTTAGTAGAGCTGCGAAGCATCAATGCGGATTCAACCTTGCCCTTTCCCCGCTGAAAAATTAAAACATGAGTTAATAGGCGAATGAGAAAAAAAAGACATTATTCAGAAAGCTGCTTGCAAAACAAAGAAGTCAGATCGTATTGCATCCGGTTAATAGACGGTGATTAAATGCAGTTGAGTTAAAAAGTTGGTGGGTCATAAAGATTGCATCACTTATGAATAGCAGCCGCGCGATATTACTCAATGTCTAAAAACCCACGAGTTGGTCTTTCCCCGATACGCATATATAAATAAATATATATACATATATATTACTATATGCTTACTTATCACATGCAGGAGTTTGAATGATGGTGGAAGCTTGTTCACACGTAGCAGCTATTCCGTCGAAATGCGACACAAATATAATACAGATGTTGAATATTCAGAAGTAGAAAAGTGCTACTGTTGATTCCATTGCAAACAAGACGAGGCGAAATTTGTGGAGGATTAGTATTTGCGAGGGTGCCGAGATCTATCCCGCGCAGCGACGAGTTTCAAAATCGTTAAGCAAACTTTCATGTATCTTTTTCGCCCCATTTCATTTTCTCGAATTGATACTGGGATTCAGAATATACGGTTCTTCGAACCGTTGATAAAAACGACTATTTCATTCAGGTGAATCGTAGATCAGTTTGATTCCGCGACTATGATACGAAAAAATTGATCAATTACTTTAGTTAAGATGTTTCGAAGCCGTTTGGGTATTAAGGTGATTAAAAAAATGACAAGAACAACAAGTCATAATATAGTACATCCTATTTCTAGACAATATTTATAGTCCAAACAGGTTTTTTTATGCGAGCTAAACATGCTCTCGGACAAATAGAAAATAATGACACTAACAAAAAAACACTCAATGGAAATCTACCCAATAGTCCAGTTCGAGTTCTTTTGCTTCATTCTGTCATTGTGACATTTCTATGCCACTTCGAATGAAAAAACCGGTCCCCACGTTCAATTTTCAAAAGCTACCAAATCAAGATCGATTAAAAAGTCAGTCGTATTTGCAAAGGATATGGAAACGCCTAAACGATTGCGTTCATATTTGAAACTTGAAACGAATTTCACTCACCACATTAATTCACCGCAGGTATAGCTAAATTCCCGAATGCTCGAGGAAATCCAGGAAATTCAGAGCAATTTGGGAATTTCTAGAACATAAATGTCAGCAGGTTATACAATTAACGTACACTCATCGGATCTTTTGCTAATTATTTATACTGCGATAAAATTCCTGAAATACATGAACCTGTTTTTTATTTTATTGCAATAATCTTGAATGCCGACTCCTTAAAATACTTTATCTGTATTAACGGTAATAAGTGTAGTCGAATATCTCGATTCCTGCGTTTATCTTTGACCAGTTTCACGGTCGGTGACCCTTTGGATTAAAAATTGTACACGGATGAGACACAATCGGCAAGAAACGCAAAATTAACAGCATAGTACAGTAGGTAATCCTATTCATCTTGATTTTCATTCTTTTCTTCTTGCTTCCAGTTTCTCACCGGCATATACGGTTTGAAAACCAGCAACATCTTTGTTCTCTCGCCTAACGTGGGTGATATGTTTCATTTGATAGAAAAATGTCATTTGATTTATTTTTCTAGACTATTTTAAATGCTCGAGGCTTAAATGAGTGCGAAATTAAAATATCAAACACGCCCGACATTCCAAGCTGGACAAACATATTCGTTATTCCCACGCCAATAGTACATAGAAGCTATAACAAATTCGACAGTCACGATGACGAGGTAGATAATTTTATACATAATAAGTACAAGTATAATAAAAGTCAAACAACTTTGTATTCATAACTATAATAGGTGATAAATAGTTTGCACTTTTTCATCATATAGCGTATTCTGTTTACCAGAATCGTACGATTGGTAACGGTCCAATGAAGAACCGATCGAAAATTCCTTAACAGAAAGCGTATTTCACTATCTCTGCATCGTTAATTTCTTTACATTTTGATTTATCTCACGGGTCCAGATCAAATTATACTCATGTTCTATACCTATCTAACATTAGATTTATCGTACGCCCTTTCACGCTTACATAATCTTTAAACGATTTTCACGTAACTACAGAACGTTGTAGTTAATAACTTTAGCAAAAAGGTCCGTCTGTGTATGCATATTTATCTTGAACTCGACACAGGTCCGACCGCAGTGAAAAGTATGTAAGATTGTAATCTGTACGTGACTCGCTAAATAGTAGGTTTACCGTACGCGTATGTCCACGCTAAATTTATTATACAATTTGGGCAATACGTGGCCTGTATGACGGCCTCAAATCTGTCCAAGTAAATTAAAAATTTTTTAAGTACCTAGCGAACAAATGTCGATACTGAAAAATATATACCTCAAGAACTCGCTATCTTGTTCTTAAATCGCTTTACATTAGTTTCTAATTTCGATTTAAAGAATTAAATACGTTTGGCACACTTCATTCAACCACGAGTCTATTCTATGTATCCCGACGTTTGCGTACGTAGATATGTGGACAAATAGAGAAATATATGGAGGTCCAAGTAAACGAGTTTTCCATATCAATCGTGTCGTCAGCGCACGATGCTGCGACGTGGTAGTTCTTTTGCAAAGAAGTAATCGTACTCCTCTTTTGTGATATCTAACCTCTTTGAACTTGATACCGATTTCAATCTCAGTATTAATCTCAAACGACTGGCTGCAGCTAATTATTCAATAATAACAACAATTTTAATATAAACGTCCGAAGAATAATATAGCTGATGTCAATGTCGCAGGGTCATGGTATTTACACCTGTATGTCGATACGAACGACGTACTAATGAGCGATGTCATCTTTAGTTTCCTCATAAGTCAGATCCAGAATCCATTCGTGCGTGATTATTGGAAACACGAGCAAATTACGTGATATTACTCGCGATGACTAAGTAAATATCTGAATCGAAGATAATGTTGAAATATTCCGATTCAAAGCATTATATGCTCCACTTGATAATATCTAGAAATATCTCGTCAAATGAACCGAGGTAGAGGTTTGATGCCATAATTAATGACTAGTATCCACGCGATGCATGCACATAAATACGTGCCTTTCGCAGCCTGAGAAAATCATGTATGCCTCAAAGGGTTACGAGGAAAAGATAAAAATAAATAATATAATAAAAATGAAAACGTGGTGATGTTAAAATATTATATTCCGAATTCTGTTTACATGCGTATCGGTAGCGATGAAATTTTGATCGCATTATGACGTACGGAAGAAGAAAATTTTACGGCTGACGAATTTAGAGGTTCGCTGTAGGTGAGCCGGTCAACTTTCTACGTCAGATGTAATTAAACAAATTTGTATAATTAAACCTTCTTGGAAATCGTGGCCTGATTCTCAGTCCGTTGCAACATTTCTGTTACCTTTTGAGGGTAAAATATAATGATCACAAACACGTAGAGTCGAAGAAATTGAAGGAATGCATCGAGTCATACATTTCTTTATAGATTAAGGTGATCTGAACTAAGACGTAGATTTACCGTAATCCGTCAGGCACACAGCATTTCACCACTTGTTTCCATGAAATTAAACGCTGCAAGCTTTACGTAACGAAATTCCACACTGCGACATAAAAGCCGCGTGATATCTTGGGATGAAATAACAAAAACATTGCCGGATATGACATTGAACAAAGCCAAAAAGTGCACAAATGAAGAGAACAAAGACGAGGGTCCTAGACTAGCACTAGATGACTGAAAAAACATTTCATTAGCATTGTCGATTATCCTTTGGAAGATCGAGTCGGAGAATTGATCGGTAAAAAATCATCATTAGTGTGGAACTTGAAAAAAACATCAGCTGAGAAGTATTGAAGGGAGAATGCAAACTGTTGCGTAAGCGATATACTATTAATTAATTACAAGAGATCGCTGTGGTTAATTAAAATCGACCACTGATGCTGACCATTAGATAGTTCGATCGCATGACGACAGTGTGAGATGCCCTCGCAAACCCAGCTGACCAACTGCAGTCTATTTTTTACCACCGATATAATCATACTGCAGCCTACGTTATTTTTTTGTGCTCGACGCATGTAGTGTTTCCAATTAATCACTCGCGATTGCTGGTTAACTACACACCTTCTGTCTGGGTGACCGATACCTTGGCCCACTGAAGTCCCTGCGTATAATTATACAGGAATTTCCCCGTTCCGATTCATTTTTCAATGTCGTTCAGTTTCATCTGTAAAAAGACTCGATTTTCTCGATTGATTGACTAACAGATATTGTTTTCCGTTTTCGTTAATCATCGGGCATATCTACATCTGTGACGCAATGTTTGACTTACTGTCCATTAAGAGAGAGAACAAACCACGTGTTCGATGCACACGAGGCATTGGCCTAGGTCAAGTTGCACACACGATTCTAGCGAAAGGGAACCGACGACCCAGTCAGGGTCTAATAACTTTCGATAGAAAGTTGAAGTGTCCGATATTGAAATGAATTATTTTATTACCAGCTAATTGTGGGAATAATAACATGCCGATTTAGCGTACCTGGAATGATACGTTGCGCATACAATTTTTGGAATAACTATTGGCGACACTTTCTATTTTCGTTATTTTTATTCCGATATATAAGTGTGAGTTCCTTTTCTATACCCACAGGCAATGGAAAAAATTCAGATTTACATATTAGTCACGCAATTGTAACTGCTTTCGGTACGTCGGCGAACATCCCCAGCCAAGGATCGCACACGTACCTGATGCATAGATGAAAGTACCATTCTACCTGTAATCTGAAAGGTAAAATTACCTTGTAATGACTGACATAGAGTTTTCTCATTTCCAGAGCATTACCAACGTGATGCGAGATGCCTATTTCTACAGCTTCGGACTTAATTTGATCATCAGCCAGACAGACTCCCGACCTCTCGTGGCAATGACTGCCAAAGAGTTTATGTTCGGTTACGAATCAACTCTGGTTACTTTGGGAAACAGCATGATGCCATCCTGGATCAAATTCGACAAGCTGGGGCTCATCGATAGGGTAAGTTTACGCCACATATGATTATTTTCGATTTATTCTCACTTTCAACGTAGACATCATTCCGAGAGTTCATCTAATGTTCTTTAAGGTTGATGAGAATTCAAAGAAAATTATTATACGTGTATTACGGTTCCGTGAAGTGAAATATCCCGAAACGACTTGAGGAAAGGGACTGTAATCGGGAATCTTTAAACTTGTCGCCTCATGGGTTTCGCAATTTTGACCCAGAAAAACCGACTTAGTGGCTTTTACCCGACATTTGTCACTCTGTTTTTCTCGACTAAATAAAATGCAGGTCTTTTATTAGAACGCGGCATTGACGTCTGAGGTACCGGTAATTTAAGAATTCTGATTCATTCGCGACCGAATGCCGTGAAGTTCGATTATCCTCCAACAGTTTGACACAGGGTAAAGATACAATCTTCCATCGATCGTAAAAAAGATTTCAAGGTCTTAAACCACAATAAGACCAATAAGAATTGACTTTATTTACATGCACGAGGACTTTCGCGCATATTAAAATCTCTTAACCTTCGAAGGAGATTTAATTTCCCCTCTACAAAAGTATTTGTTACATTTTCCCCGCTAGAACTTCGAGGTGAATCTCTCTGACCGCAAAAACAAGTCGGAATAAAAAGATACTGAAATTGATCGCAAGAATTGACAAATTTCTGTAATTCTTCTTTTGTCTTTCTTGTATAGATGTACGACTTCCAAGGTGATATTGAAACAGTATACACCGGTGAGACCGATGTAAAGAAGGCGGGATTGATAGAAAAATATAATCACGACACCAATCTGCCCCAGTGGACGGGAAAATGTGGAAATGTCCAAGGTGCAAGTGACGGGACCAAATTCCCCGGCTATATCCAACCGAATGACACGCTTCTTTTCTTCAGGAAGAGTCTTTGTCGCAGTGCACACATGGTAAGCGATGATACGAAGTCCTTGTCTTCCACTTTCGTTTCAGGACCATGAACGGTACAGACTAATACCTCATACGCTCCGTATACCGTGTATTTAGATCTAATCTGAATAGATGCAGCGATAATTTATCACTCGTGGCACTAAGTTCTGTGTAACAGAGCTACTGTGTAATGACTAATAAATGGTCGATTATCTTGAATCTTTGATGGATCATATGCAGACTCTACAACCGCAGAGTCTTCAATTAAAATAAAGAGATGGAATTAGCACTAACGATAACTTATTATCTGTGGGAACATACTAGTTTTTCTCCTGGTAGACCTTTTGCAGTCAATGATTATACAAAGAAACACAATCAAATCATAACAACGTCGGTAAGATATAAGAAAAACGATCCGTGAGGAATGACAGAAATGAGAAATTAATGACACCTCTTATATCCATAGTCTGTATTTCAGTGTAAGCTATTATCCTCCGGAATCTAAACGAGTAGTAATTATTTCAAATCATACCAACTATATACACATCTCAATGTCATTATGTTTCATCTATGAGGTATACATTTGCTTACAGTATCGAACGGGTACCAAAACTATCAAAGGGCTGGAAGTATACAAGTATAAATTTGTCGAAGACGAATTGGATAATGGAGCAGTCAACCCAGAGAACAAGTGTTACTGTCGTGAAGGACGCTGTCTTCCTTCAGGATTAATTGACGTCACAGACTGCTACTATGGTAATTTAATTATTATGAGGTAGAAAGAGTGTCAGGCATGATCAAATATATTTAACATAACCGGATCCTTATTTGATATGAATAAAGACTTTCACACGTGACCTGTCATCATCTCTCGTTACCAGAAAGAGAAATTGAAGCTAACAAGAAACAGAATCATAATTTTTGTTGTTCCAATTCTGATGTTTTTCATTCATCAACAGGTTTCCCGATCGCTCTATCTTACCCGCACTTCTATGAGTCTGATCCTTCAGTTTTGAGCGCTGTGGAAGGCCTTACCCCACGTAAGGAGGATCATGAGTCATATTTCTATATCCAGCCCCAGTCCGGTCTTCCCGTAGACCTTGCGTTCCGCTTCCAAATTAATCTGGCACTTCAGGACATCAGCACCTACTCAAGAGTGGAAAAGTTCGCGAATATGGTGCTTCCTCTCCTGTGGTTCGAAATTGTAAGTTCAACCCACGCTCACTGTTATTAAGCATTGACATCGGCCTAGCCATTTCTCGGAGGCTATCAACAGTGTAAATCAATTTATATGTTGTTTTAAATATCAGTGTCTAACATCATCACCAGCAATTTGAGCTGGAAGAATACTTTATTACAAGGCTTATGAAATGATTTTCTCCGACAAAATTCCAGAGCAGAGAAAAACAAGTTTGCCATCTCTTCTGCTAATGACAGTGACATCCTATTTTCTCAAACGCTCAAAAATTGGAAAACATGTTTACCACAGATTTCGTGCAAAGTAGTCAAATCTAATATTTTTCAATTGGGATTATTTTGAAACATTAACGTACGTTCCTATTCGAAGGATCAACAGTCGCGGTGATACGAGACAAACGACGAATTCAAACTCATATCCCAATTTTTAAATCTATATAGAACTCACATAAGAGCTCTCATTCGACTTGGCTTTATATTCCTTCTGCAGGGCATGTACGAACTTCCGGAGCCAATGAACGACCGTTTTATACTGTACCTAAACGTACTTCCGGTGGTTCAGGAAGCTGCGATATACGTCTTCTTCCTTATCGGTGTCCTCTTCCTGATCTGGAGTGTCGTCAAGATTTTATTCCATCAACCCAAAGGCTATGGTGGTCCAGCACAGTGGCTCGACACCGAAATGCAGCGCAAGAGGCTCGGCTTTCTTCATGACAGGCGAGCTTCCCTCAAGACTAAAGAACTCGAGACTTACTACAGCTCACTTTTGAGTCCAAATAACGATTCTACCCCGTCAGCTCCAATGGAAGATGTATCGCTTTCGTCTCTCAAGAAATAACATCTTTAAATCTGACGAACATCGATGGATAAAAGGCTCTCAAAAGACTAGTAGTTTGTATAGGTCACATTTCGGATTTTCGGGGAATTAACCACAAAGTTCTGCCTTCGTCTCTCAAGCATCTGAATTACCATTAACAGTGATAAAAGCGAGTAGAGCTAATCAGAAATTGACATTTAGGTGACATAGCGTGTGTTTTCACCGTTATCACATCTTTCCTGTCTCTGTTTCTTGTTTTCTAACCTGCTGTGTGCATGTATGTATACGTATACTCATCAGGGTAATGCGAAAATGACTTTGTCATCTGTATAATGTAAAATGTATGTCGAGTATTTTGACCAGCATATATTACAATTTTTCGATAAAGTATACATTTTTTTTGGGTGCGATTTTGTTTGGAATGAAGACGGAGAGGAATCGATATATTGAAACAACCCATGATCGCAGTCCCCTTGATAAGTAGGTACTGTACATATCATGCACTCCAGTTGTTAACTACGGGGTGTGGGAGAATTTTTAGGGAGGGGTTTCAAATTCACTGTTTCCGAAACGAGCAGTGATTTTTATTCTATCTTAAAGGTCGTGCGAAGAGCTTCAGGAGTATGCTGCGTCATGGGCTCCTGACGCTATACAAAATGACGTTCTAGTTTATTGTTAAGTTTTCAATAGTATTATAGTATCTAGATACATTTCTTTGCCTAAGAATCATTGCACAAATGCATATACGTGTAAGCCTTAGTATAACAATACCAAAATGGATTTAATATACGACGGTAATTGAAGCTGCAGCAACAATCATTACTCAAAATTGTAATTCAAACTATTTCAAATCGTTCGAGAATCACAATCTCAGAAGAAGAAAAAAATATAATTAAACCTTATTAGTCAACCAAGAACATACTTGAAAGATTAACGAGGAAACGATGAAATTTTGCAACATGAATAGAAACTAGTAACTTATCCAGAATTTTATTGATCTACACTATGGGTTCGATTCCCAATAACAATGTCTTCCATTTCCGATAGAGTTTAACGTTTTCTCATTTTGCTAAGAATTTGAATACGAAATGAGTATTCAACGAATGAGATCATCCAGAAGCTTAGCCATACTATTCTTCGGCCTTTGACTTAAGGCATACTCTGGTTGTGGTTAGATTATCTATCAGCCGTATAATCATTAGTGATTGTACGACCAACTCATTATTAATCGACTGTTATTATCAAGAGTAGTTAGTCTCGGTGATATGATTGTCCCTTCATTTCGAAGTTTATATCTTTTATTACAGAAACTCATACAGCCTGATACTGACACTGAGTCAAGTGCCAGAATATAACCGCAGCTCAACGATTGAAACAAGCAATTATATAATCATTTTGGTGGTAAGGGTATGCAGTAATATGCATTAGTTTTAACAGTATTTTTAATGATAGATGTTTACAATAAAAGTAGACCAGTCCCTTGCTAGATAATATCATAGGGAAAAACCTTGTACATATGTAAATATTATATTTTAAGTAACATTTTATAGCCTCGAATATTTTTATACCGTATCTAATTAAACATGTAAGTCGTTTTAGCTTATTTTTCGACATTGGGTGAAAGCCTGATACAGTTGAAACTATTGTCAACTTTTCTGGAGGTTCAATATAGGCATAACCATATAGGTCAGGAATATAAGAAATAAGAACAATGCGGAGAATCCCTCCGTTTAGCGAGAGTAAAAGTTAATCTCAATAAAAGTTTATTAAATGTGAAAGACATGAACTTAATTTGTCGATCCGTATTATGTTATCTTGCCTTATTTGTAATACACGTACCTTCGACTGCAGGGTTACTACAACATTTCAAGAAACAAAAATATTTATTAATTATTACGTAAATACATGTATTGATGAAAATTAATTTTAGATACAATTTTACATACGCCTTTTCATATATATTTATTACAAATATTGCTTTTTTATTGGTGTACTTCTATGGATTGCAAACAAATATATCGTGATCTTTCTTATAGTAATGTAGAAGTGTGGTAAAGTTAATTATTTTGATTATTTGAGAACAGTCCGATACTGTTTAATATTATTGATTAGTGATTAATATGAATCTTGCCAGTGAGGTGTCCTCGATAATATGCCCATGCTTGTGACTAAGTTGCTCAATAAAATATTTTTAATAAACCAAAAGCACTTTTATTGCTGCCTTCGAACGCACGTAGCAATTTCGTATCGTTTGTCAGTATACTTGGGATGAAGAGTAACGTATATAATTCATACATAGGGATACGGGAGCACGGTTACCCCTTAGCTCCCTGTACCTATGTATGAATTATATACGAGTAACCTATATAATACTCGTATATAATTCATACCTATGTATTATAGCACGGTTACCCCTTAGCTCCCTGTACCTATGTACCTATGTCGTAAATATCGATTATCTATCGAGCGATATAGACTTCGTAATTATAATATAGACACGTGATTCGTAAAAGTATCTTTCTTAAGTTGCAGGTGTACATCGATTATTAATTAAGTTATTTAGACTTCGCAATTATAATTTAGGAACACGAATCGTGGATATCGATTAATTTACCAGCGCTTTAGGCTTCGTCATTATGATTTAGGAACGTAAATCGTAGATATAGATCGTTTATCGAGCGATTCAGACTTCGTAATTATAATTCCGCCACGCGATTCGTAGAGGTATCTTTCCCAATTTACAGGTGGACATCGATTATTCCACGACTTCTCCAACTTCCACGTGGTTTACGACCTTCGACGATTCTATGCTTTTCCATTTTCTTTCTCTCTCGTGTGATCAATATTATTCATAACTCTTGTGTTTTCTGATTTATAATGATTATTCCGACTATTATTAATATTGTGATTTAAAAATGATGTTGCCATGTATCGCTTTGAAAAATGATTGTCCATGCTACTTTTTAACTCATTCACTTGTTGTCTCTCATCCAACGCTATTTATTTATTGAAATTTAATTGTTATTCGTTACATTTCACAGTTTCTACAGGTCTTACAGGTTTCGCAGGTTTCACAGGCTTTCCAGGCTCTCCAGGCTCTACGACTTCTCCAAGCTCCACGGGGTCTAGGAATTTTGTCGATTCCATTCTTTTTCATTCATTTTTCTCTTGTGTAATTAATATTATTACTCACTGTTCTGTTTTCTGATTTATCATGACCAATTCGACTATTATTAATATTGTGATTTGAAAATGATGTTGCCTTATCTTTCTTATACATGTATCGCTGCGAAAAATGATCGTTGATGCTTCTTTATAATTTAATTACTTGTTTCTCATTCCAGCTATTTATTTATTGATATCCGATTCTATGCTTTCATGTGCTTTTTTATTCCCTTATCTCTCGTATAATTAATATTAATAATAACGACTGTTGTGTTTTCTAATTCACAATGACTATTTTGACTGATCGATATTGTGCTTTAAACATGATGTTGCCTTATCTTTGTTATACATGTATCGCTGCGAAAATTAATCGTTTGTGCTATACTTTTATATTCAATTACTTGTTGTTACTCATTCCACCTATTTATCCATTGAAATCCGATTTTATGCTTTCTTGTTCTTCTTTATTCCCTTATCTCTCGTATAATTAATATTAATAATAACTGTTGTGTTTTCTAATTCACCATGAGTATTTTGACTGATTGATATTGTGCTCTAAACATGATGTTGCATTATCTTTCTTATGTGTATCGCTGTGGAAAATCATCGTTTATGCTACTTCTTGATTTAATCACTTGTTGTCTCTCATCTCAGCCATTCATTTATTGAAATCTAATTGATACTCGTTACACTCCACAGCATAGGTTTCCCAAACTCTACAAGTTCTTCAAGATCTCAAAGTTCTATCGGATCTACGGGTTTCGTCGATTCAATATTATTACTAACTACTCCTTTCTATTTTTCAGGCGGGGGGTGGTGTTGGTTGCCTTCTCGTGGTGCCCCCTGAACAAATGCGCTGATTTCATGATCTAACAAACAATAATTATACCAAAACAATTTTCTTTGCTAATGACGTGAATTGTTGCACGTTGAATAGTCAAGTAATGAAGTATACATGGGTTATGCCAATCAGCGCATTTGACTAAACAACCAACTTTTCAATCATTAGAGCCCGTATTTCTCATTCGACAGTTATCGTCAAACTAGTTCACCTCAATCTGGCGATTCTTCAGTATCGGACGAAATTTGGTAAGATCAGTACGCCTAATCATATGCAACCCGCCGATCATGTCGCGATATTTATATTTTTTTCCCCAATTAAGCCAATAGCGTCCTAATTACACAATATTGACCTATTACAATGGCATCCCCCACTCTGCTCCACACTTCATCATAATCGACGGTAAAAGCCCGGCTGATGCTACGTAGTCCAGTGACGTTCGTGCCGCCAACGAGTTAAAGTGGTTGATACGGACCAACGTACTCCTTGACAAAGCAAGACTTTTCTCGACTAGTTGTTGGCGTAAATTATCGCAGATATGTAATCCCTGCAAGTATATCTCTTCATGTAGTGTTTCGATTTTCTCTGCTACAGTTTTTTCTCAGCTGTGAAAAAAATCCTTCATCTTCCTCGGCACAGTGCCGGCAAGTTATGAATTTTCCGTGTGTGGTGGATTTGGTGATGGGGGGGGGGGGGGGGGGGGGGGGGGCGGTAGTAACATTTTTTTCAGTTTTCAAATTTTGTAGCGTGGTCTGTGATACTCAATGAATGTCGGTTTGCAGTGATCGAATTCCGTATATGGAAAAACCACACACTGAACATTTCGAGTGTGGTTGCCTCCACACCAACCACACAATAGTTGCCGGCCATGCCTCGGCAACATCGTTGAGGGCTACAATATACTGAGAAAATTAATTTACATCCCGATCATCCATTTTGGTGAGTTACAATAAAGTATAATACAGTTTCCAATAGCCATTTTACCAACGATAAATAATTCTAGAGAACTGATACAACCCTGAGCATTTTCTAAGTTTGTTTATAATAAGAAACACTTCGTAACCAATTAGCCGGAATAAAAACTAATCATTTGACACCGTCTCACATTAAGCTAGTTTAAAATTTTTTAACTTTTTTTTCACCTGGAGGTAAATACTAATATTCACGTAGTTCGTGTTATACTTGTATATCTTATTATACCTAGAATAAATTTCGAAGAAACAGAATACTAGTTCTAATTCCATAGCTTCTATTTTTTCAAAGACAGAGTCCTATGCAAAGAGACATATGCATCAGAGTGGAACTTCGATATTTTTGTTAAATCTATAAAAGTTGAAAGAGATTCATAAATCTGAATAAAATGACTATATACTTCATTTACTTTAATTAAATATGCATAGACTTACCTTGTAATAGGGATAAATTTGGATGATCGAAATAGGAATCTAGGGGCTTGGAAATAAATAAAAATGTACATTACCGCTGAACTGATTGGGCATCATCTTTATTTTTGTTAGTTTGTACACGTCTCAGTGTTTGTAATAATCTACCTTGAGTGTCAGGTTGTTATTGGTCAAAACAATCGAATAATTGAAAAATCTGTTCATTCGTACATCGTTTATAGCATGTTTATAGTAACAATTTGATGTTCTTGCTTTTGAAAATTATTCTAAGTTTATATTAAATTTAGAAATGGTTGAGACAGGCTCATAAAATCAATCATAAGAAGTATATTATAATAGATTTGATTAGGAATACCTATTATATTGCTAAAAATAAGGCAGATGTATGATCACACTTGAAAACTTGATTTTTATACAAGAATGTTTGCTTGAATAACACGCTAAGTTAATTCATCATTGTTCTAATGACACGGGTCCCCAGAAGACCAATGAACTTCATGTTTATCTTGTTTTTATTGTTATAGGTGTTGTCTAACAAGGCCATCAAGCTTCTGATATCTTCGAAAATACCTCTTCAAAATTCTACAGAACAACTATTCTCACCTGGAACTGAAGCAGTCAGAGTACAGGGGTAATGGCTACCAGATAACTTTGCGTCAGTCCTGGGCATGGCCACAATATTCTACAAAGCCGATACTCCCAAAGGCTGCCTCTAAAACCATGTCAAATGTCCTAGCACGATTAATGTCACAATGAAAAAACCTTTATTGAACTTACGGGAAATCGTTTCTTGCTTCTATTTACAGCATTTCAGTGTAGTATTAGATTCTCTCGAATTTGTTAACCTTATTTAGAAACTCTTCGTTCCTCTTCAAGTTTACTCACCTAATGTATCTATGCAATTATAGTTTTACTTCATAAAACTACTAATAAGTTATACTGGAAAAACTGCCCGTAGCTGATCGTGTACTCTGTTTCATTAGAAGTTTAAATCATAGTAATGAATCTGTGTTGGTGCAGTTGCATTATTAATATATATTAGCCACAAATATTTGTAGAGTAACAAGTTATTTCACTATTCAAGCGACAAACTTACATTGTTGAATTGTAATTCTTAAAAAAACTAACGATCAAAATAATTAGTTGAGCCTCCATTCATATTACAGTGTGAAAGATTAATATAAACAACTCGCTGTTCCTAACAAGACCAATATGCAAACAATGTGCTCTGAAGATTGTACTTAACATTCTGTAATATATACTATGAGGTTCAATTATCCTTTTAGAATAGCCTAATTATAGTTTTGCTCGCTCTAAGACTGGAATTATTATCTTTGTCACATCCTATTCGGGAAACATCAGACAGTAATTTTAATTCTTAACAATAACTTTAAACCAGTAGTTGAAACAATCTTATGAATCACTGTACAGGTAGAGAAACAAAAAGACATGCAGTTAATGTTCCAACATAGTTACCTTTGTATGTTTCAATAGCTTTCTCCACTAATTATATCTCTATAAATTGTGAGAACCAATACAGCGCGGCATTGCGATGCCATAAATTATTATTAAAAATCATTTGTAGAAGCTATAAGTAGTATTAGATGAACTCTTTACTGTACAGCAAACTATACCTGACTAATTCATACGGTAATATTATAATGGTACGAGGAAAAGACTTGTAATTTTACAGAAGAGTTGAAAATTTGTGATTCTATGGAATTAACAATATGTCCTCACGCATGTATTCTATTGTATTCAGTCACTAGGTCCTGACCTAAAAATCTCAATGCTTCTGATATTTGTCCAAACTTGCTGTATTTCGAAGAAAAAAGTAGTAGAGATTGAAATAGTTGAATTAGCCATTACCGTATGAAATATTCGCAATGTCTATGCAGGTAACAGCACATAATACATGCTTATACGATATATATTCGTTGATAGAGAATGGATAATTTAGCGATCCATCAGTTGGAGAGCATTATTAGTATCTTAACGAAACTATGTATAGAATAATGAATTATTTTACTGTTCACGCGGCGAATTCACGTTGTTGAAGTATTATTATTAATGAAAACCATGATGAAAATAATGACTCTGTTCTCTATTCGTATTGTGGTCTGAAAAATGAAAATAAACAGCAGCTCGTTGTTCTTTACAAGACCAATATGGAAATTATATGCTTTAGACATTGTATTTGACATTCTGTGAAATATACCTTCGTACTCATTAACGAAAAGTATTCGTTTTTTCTAGTTTCATTAGTAATTAATTAGCCGGCATTGATAATGAAACGCTCGTTATTCCGTTACAGTTGAAAAAGCCGCCATTAAACTCATTACATCTCCGTCCAGCAAGAATTCTGTGCCAATTGCAACGTTATGCGTCTATATCGAACTCAGTCTTTTACAAATTACTTGTATTAGGTTAATTGGGTAGTATATCATAGTGATACGAAACATATACAAAAAGCAAATAAAACTAATCGATCCATTTGAATGAGTACATATTTATTTTCAATTAAGGAATACAAATGCTATTAACAATTACTAATATTGTATCAATATGCTGCAATAATAAAATGAAAGACATGTCATCAATAGGCATTTGCTGCGTTATTATCCACTTTCCCTTCCTTATGACTTTTTATTTCGAACAAACATAATAATATTATTCTGTGAACAATAGCATAGAAGTAGGAAATTAGAATAAATGCATTTTTAGCTACTCAAAAATTCACGACCACTTTCTCGGGTCAGATGCTCTCCTGATACCAGGAACAAAAATTTCTGACGTCAAATATTTCTAAGTCCGAAGAACGCTAGTATCAATTAATATATATAGAGACATGCATGAAGACACGTATGGAAAGATATGTGAAACTCGGATGTTCAGTTAAGATATCTTAGCTGCTAATATTATTAAGACAGATACCAAGTTTCAAGATAAATACGAAAAAGTGTTAATAATATTTAACGAAGCGTTTGGCGTAGTCAGTAGAGCGTGCGATTAGAAATGCGAGCGAGCGAGCGAACTTGGGTTCAATCCCGGCCGAAATCTCGAAAAAGATTTTCAGACTAAAATAAAATCCCCACTTAGCATGAGTATGCGGTGAGGTGGTAGGGGGTCTCGTCATCACCGGTGACGTCAGAGGTAGGACTCGACTAGAAATAAAAGCGGCGCAAGGTGGGGGAACTCCACAGTTCGAAAATTAAATAAAATAAAAATAAAATAAATTTTCGAAAATTAAATAAAATCGAAAATTAAATAAAAATAAAAATTTAAATAAATTTTGGGCAGAAAGAAAAATAAAATAAAATAAAATCTCAGCTAGGAGAATCGAACCCAGGTTTTCTGGGTACGAAGCAAAATTTTTGCCCCTGAGCCATTTACTGCTCAAAATTCAAGCGAAAATTAAATGGGTTATATATTCAAAGTTAAATTTCGGTTAAAATAGCCGATTTTTGACAAAAATTTGATTTTCTGAACGTTTGGCCACCCAGAGCCTTCCTCCCTGGACCTGGAGCTTGCTCTTGCTTTTATTTCTGCCAAGCCCTACCTTTTTCCAACCGCTTGGTCACCTGGAGCTCCTCTTCGTCTTGCTCTTGCTTTTATTTCTAGTCAGCCCTACATACCTAGGTTTAATTTTTCCGAAACCGACGACGCTGTCGTAGGAACATATCTACAGACGTATCGACAGCCAGAGAATTACAGCTGCCGGTACGTTGTCTGTAGATATGGTTACCGACGACGCTGTCGTAGGAACATATCTACAGACGTATCGACAGCCAGAGAATTACAGCTGCCGGTACGTTGTCTGTAGATATGGTTACCGACGACGCTGTCGTACGAACATATCTACAGACGTATCGACAGCCAGAGAATTACAGCTGCCGGTACGTTGTCTGTAGATATGGTTACCGACGACGCTGTCGTACGAACATATCTACAGACATTTCGACAGCCACAGAAATTACAGCTGCCTACGTTGTCTGTAGATATGGTCAGTTGCGAAAAAATGGAAATTTTATATAAGAAAAATTTTTCATGATTTCGGCCGGGATCGAACCGGCTCCAAAGCTATCTCGGATCTCTAGTCGCACGTTCTACCGACTACGCCAAGCGCTTTCTTAAATACTGTGAACAATTTTTCCTATTTATATTGAAACTTGGCATCTGCCTCAATGATATCAGCAGCTATATCTTAACTGAACATCCGAGTTTCGAATATCTTCTTAATTCAATTTCTTTCCTAGAGTTCCAAAAGTTCTCACTCACTGTAACGCTTACAATAAATATGCAATAATATCCTTAAAAATCTAGTCTCTGTTACTATTTTCAATAGCTTAGCAAATCGACATTTAAATAATAGTGTAATACCGAGTTGCAAGGACGGGAAGGTGAAAAGTGAGGAAGCAATTCATTATTGATATATCTGTCAATTTATTGCCAGCATCTACAACATTAATCATTATGGAAGATATGTACAATTTATAATTGTTTCTCAAAAATAAATATGTACTAGATTTCCAGCCTTGAAAAGAGAATCATCGTTGGGCAGAACAGAAAGATAGTCTCTGTAAAATTACGTTAGTTTATATATTATTGTAATAAAAATGTGTTGCAAAATGATTGATCTTCATGTCGAGCTAGTTTTGTTTTGTGAATTGATAGCAATTAGTTCATATGTGTATCGCATTTACAAAATAAGTACCTATACACATAGTGAAATTAATCATGACATAATCATAAAAAGTTTGCTGTTGATAACTGCAGAAACTTTTATCCGCAGATGTTACATTTGCGATCCACTACAATCAAGGAGTTTCTCAAGTGACTAGAATTTTGGGAGCTACAAAAATATATATTATAATATATATAGAAATATATATGTATATATATTTCTTGTATGACTTATTAAAAATGAAAATAAAGAAATATCAAATTTGTAGAGAGTCTTAAAACTTTTCTGGGTGCAGTGAGTATCGAATAGTTTTTGAGAAAAATGAGAAAAAAAAATCCACTTTTTCTATGTAAAGTAGCCTAAATGTTAACTCTATGTTTCGACCAAACGGAAGGATATTCGACGACCTATGATATACCCAATAATTGCTCCTTCATTTCTCTTAACTGCTCTACCCTGGAGTAAAATTATTTAGTCACGGTTTTTAATTAGAAAACAAAAAACGTGTTCGCCGGAAATGAAATGGTGGGGGGTAGGTCATTTCACAATTGAGACGCATCTCAACGGAACAGATTTCGGCAATCGGTGGTACACCGGACAATTGCTCCTCAATTATTCGCAATTGTTCGGTGTACCACCGATCGCCGAAATCTGTTCCGTTTAGATGGGTCCCAATTGTGAAATGGCCTACCCTCCACCATTTTATTTCCGGCGATTACGTTTTTTTACATAGAAAAATCGAATTTTGTTTTTTCTCATTTCTCTCAGAAACTAGATTGCAGCAATTAACGGAATTAATAGAGCAATTAAGAGCAATTAAGTCGCAATTGTTTGCTATCTACAAAATCGAAAAATAATAAAGTCACGGGCCACCTTCACATAGGTAGTCAGTACCCGTCGCCAACGGGGCGCCAAATGATGTCGTCATCTCGCGGATAGATGGACGAACTACTTTGGTCGGAACATATGTACATGTATGTAGCACGTCTTATTATATGCGATTGCATTAGATTAACTAAGATGCGGGCTGCATACGGTTAGGCATACCAGTATCAGGCATCAGCGGCTTTTCACTTTACCCATTAAATAACGACAGCCATCCCAATAGAAACACTTTATCCACAAAGATGTTGTCCCAAAATAGACATTGTATACATACTTATTGACGAAAAAATCTTCTTGGCTAGGTTTTTCGGTAATGGCGAGCAAGGATATTACTGCGTCTATCCAGTGACGTATTTACAATTGGGCAAACGGGGCGGCTTATTTTATGCGGCGGTATTAAAATCGAATAATTTTTGTGTATTGTTTACTTTTCAATGAGAATATATTAATTAAATGAAATAAATGTTCAAGAAACTCCAATCGAGCTTGATTAGACAAGGTTATCGTTCTTGTTCTTGTTGATAAACTGATATTAAATTTAGAAACCGAGCTGCAGCTAACGTGATTTTCTTATTCAATTGTTGGCTTATGTCTGCATTATACTATCTCTATCAACAGCATTATACTATCTTTCATCATCTTACGTCGTTCAACAAACGTTGCGCTTCGGTTAATAAACGCTTGAAAAAAATAGAAACCGCAATGATATTTATGAATTCATATGCAACTACATATAGGTATACATAGTTTCATACGGGTAAAAACGCGGCATTGCATATAGGACAGAAAACTGGCGAAAATATGCCAGGAAGCTTATTAGCCGTGCCCACGCATGTGCTTCGGCAACAAATCAGATATTTACTCCAAGGGAATTTCCACCTTCTTGATACTCATGCCCAGTTTTATTGATGTTACGCGAAGCAGCTTGTCAAGCACACTTACTGTCCGTGCCACCCGCCCCTATAAAGTTCAGTCCCCATGAAGTTGTGGACCATCACGACACGAACGTAATTAATAACATTGATTAGATAGACATCAATAAATTTTTGCAACTTCGCATGAAATAATTATCAAATATCTTGACACCGCGTTACCCCGCTGAAAATTTTGCAGACGTTTATTTAACGTCTAGTTTTTCGAGGTCGCAGTCATCCCATTGTTTGTCGCTCCATAAAAACGCACCCCCGTGCCGTACAGCTGATTCTTCAGAGCGAGATTACACAAGTCAAGTTTATCTGTGATACGATCTGTGTTAAACATTTGCATATGTGACACTTGTCTGGAGTTGCGGTAGCTATGATCGAGTTACCTGCATTTGAACTAGTGCTTTGATAGAAAATTTATGAAAATTAGTTAATGAGAGGGAAAAGAATAAAATAGTATGTGTATCGCACGGTGATAGCTGGGAATTTTTACCGTAGGACCAAAATCATTGACCAGTTATCAAATAATAATAATAATGAAAATGAATATCGAATAATTTGACCAGCTTCTCGGATGTTGGGTGTAAGAATAAAGAACAATTATCGTTGTGTAGGATCGACTCTTAGATATTTCGTTCTAGTACTGAAAAATATTCAAGTTTTACATTACGTCCGTGAATTTTTCAAATTTCATCATTATTTCGTACGATGGCTAGTGGAAATCAACAAAACAGGTTAGTAGTTAAATATTTCGTACATTTACGATGTTCGTTGTTATGTTAAATATATCTTTAGACTCATGGGCGCCGCGAAGGGGGTACAAGGGGATGCACTTGCACCCCCCAAGCCCCAAACAAACAAACAAATTTCCAATTTTAAAATTGAGTTTTTTTAACATAGGTGAATCTTTGTGAGAATTCAATAAATAGCATAGTATATGTTAACAAAAATGGGATTATGAACTGGGAAGAGACTTCATTCAATGCACCTCTTCCTCTGATTGCACCCTCTTGCAAATAATTCTGCTGGCGCCCATGTTCAGACTGCATTTGGGAATATTCTATAGATATGTCCACGAGCTAAGATCAAGAAACACGTCCTTTCCTATTTTTCTTTGAAGAATCAATAACCCAATTCAATTTCCAAATACTTTCATGATGATTATTATTTACAAAACCAACACCCAAATAGTGCAATGAATTATTATAAGAAACATCACTATAATTTTCTGTATTCTATTTCTTATAGTCTAGTATATTAATGTTCTTACATTACAGACTGGGCTGGGTTGTTTTGTTCCAAATTTGTCTTACATATGTTACTTGAATTATTTTTTTTCATTTTATAGTCATAATGATCATAATTTTTTCAAAGTTTGATCCAAACAATGGAAGACTACGACTAACTCAAACCAGAGGTTTCTGAAATCAAAGCCATGAAAATGTAAGAAAAATATAGAGCCTAAAAACTTGTTCATGATTATGTGCATTTCAGGAAAACAATTTAGGGATTAAACTAACATGAGCAGAATAATTGGATACCTTCTACGATGAAAACTTGATACAGTAGAGCCTTCGGGTGATCGTTCTCCTTAATATATAATTTTTATCATCATTCCACCCATATAATTATTCTATGTGGCTATGAAGATGAACAATTAGTTGAAAAGAAATTTTGAAAGAAATCCCAAGCTCAAATATGATTGCTGTATACTGATTCACTGAATTGCTCAAAGAGATTTGATAGTGTTTATTACCCCTGTTTGTTCTCGGTAAAAAAATATATTCATAGATGATTATAAATAGATATGATTTTTTGACTTTTCAACGTTATCTTAGATCATATAATCTTGAAGCCTCAAAATGACGAGCCTTGAACTTACATACATAGGTTACCTAATTATCTTTGCCATTCTAAATTTGTCCCTGACTTACGATAGTTAAGAGAATCCCTAGAAATATCACTACGATTCATTCTTCATATCTCGCTTTGTGTAATTCAAGGACGTCTTTGCCAGCTCCTGGACGCTCCGAGGTGAACCTGTGCTCGGTTTTAACACTGGGCAAGGATCTAAGCAAAATTACAATGCCTGTCGTTTTTAACGAACCGCTATCATTTTTACAAAGAGTTGCAGAGTATATGGAGTATGCTAAGCTACTAAAACAAGCTTCTATGGAACAAGATCCTGTTGTTAGATTGCAGGTAATGACATACGGTTACATTCATCAATGTAAACGGTATTCTTTGCTTGCATTAGTTTATTTAATTCGATCAACATCATCTTTGAAAATCATGGAGTAAAATAAAAATGTAGAGAATTATCCTTACAGAGGAATACTTAATTATCATGTGCTTTCAGTAATTGCCACAAAACTTGCAGTACAACACCTCCTAATCTACCTATATATAATATAAGATTTAATTCATATTCGTTTAAAATACACTCAAAGCATAGATATAGTTTCAATAACAGTTAGAATCGTTCCATAACTTTTATTTTAAACTAATTTATTAATGAGTCATATTTGTTACTTTAGTATGTCTCAGCATTTGCAGTAAGTGCATTGGCATCCAATTGGGAACGTTTAGGAAAACCGTTCAATCCGATACTTGGTGAGACCTACGAACTACAGCGCGACGATTTTAGGTACAAATTAATTAAAGGCTTGTCCTTGTGAATGGAAATTAAGTAAAATGTTACACAAAGAAGACTTCAATAAATCTGAGAGTATCTTCAATATACTTATGACATGCTTATTTCTAGACTATTTAATCTACATAAGTTTTATAAAGAAACTTGATGCAAGTGACATATGAAATCAATATTCAGATGATAGAAATTAATTGTACGAAAAACCCTTCAATCTTTTTTATCTCTAATCTATAACAATACCTCATTTCAGGATAATATGCGAGCAGGTGTCTCACCATCCACCAGTATCTGCATTCCATGCTGATAGCGAGGATTTTATTTTCCATGGCAGTATACATCCAAAAATAAAGTTTTACTGCAAATCTGTTGAAATCCATCCTAAGGGCATGGTAACGGTCGAGCTGCCGAAGTAAGTTAGTGAAAATTCATTATAATGACATGAGTTTCATGAAAAGAGAATTATAATTATATTTACTTATTAGATGGAAGGAGGCTTATACATGGCAGAATGTTAACTGCATATTACACAATGTACTTGTGGGTCAATTTTGGATGGAACAATTGGGTTCTTTAGAAATCAAACAATATGGAGGAACAAACTTGAAGTCTACGCTAACATTTAAAAGTGCTAGTCGGAATGGGAAAGACTTGCATAGAGTCGAAGGCTTTATAACGGATCAAGAGTAATTTCAACTCTTATTCTTACTGTCAGAGATACTTTCATAATATTGGGATTCGGAAGATCTGCTCGATAATCACTGTAATCAAACTATATAGTACTAATTTATGTGATTTATTGAAACTTTGGTTTTCCAGTAAAAAGAAATTGGTCTTTCTCTATGGCAAGTGGACCGAACAATTGCGAGCTTGTGAACCAATATTGTATGAAGAGACCATTGAAAGAATTAAACGAGAGAATAAAAGCCCTCAAGGTAGCCCAGGGCACAAAAAAGTCTTAGCTAAATTACATAGTTTTAAAGTTGGAGCCTTCAAGCCGTCTCATCAGGTACATTTCATTCTAGGAATATTGGCATCACATAGTATATTCTTTCAACCATTTATAGCTCATGTATGAAACGTCAAAACAAAACTTGCAACACACTGCTTGTTATTACCTGTTAAATATGGCACGAGCTCCTGGCATGTGTGCGTTTTGTAATGGAGAGTTCTTTTTGTCCACATACATTACATTTGAGTTTCAAACTCCAGTCTCTCAGTCTTCCATCATGAATTTTATTTTCTTGCATTTGCTTATTTATTCTTCTTTGCTTTCAGGACGCAATAGATGAGTCATCAGGAATGGATGGAGATGATAACCCAACCGTTGATGAGATTCCAGGCTCAACTATCCTTTGGAAAGTTACTCCTAGACCAGCAAACAGTGCTGAAGTGAGTGAGAAGTAACAAAACTCAAGTCTTTTATTGTAAAGCAATATGCAGAACGTTTTCCAACAAACATTGTTTTAAATCGATATCTTCCTGGTGCTTAAAAATTTAATATATTTTAGTTCTATCAGTTCACCGAGTTCGCAATGTCACTCAACGAAATGGAAACAGGAATGGGAAAAGCGTTATGCCCCACCGATTCCAGGCTTCGCCCTGATATAAGAAAACTTGAAATGGGAGATCAAGATGGGGCTGCTGCTGAAAAGATAAGGCTGGAAGAAAAGCAGAGGAAATCTCGAAAAACAAGGAAACAGAATAGCGGTCCTGAATGGACACCAAGGTAATATCAATCAACTCAATTATTTTGCTCTGAAAAGGCTACTAAATTAATATTGTGAGACCAATTTTTTGAGATTATAAATTTACAATATGATAAATCTTACTAATATAACTTGATCTTTACCATGCCAATTCCAGATGGTTTTCCTCTGGTGTAAATCCGTATTCAGAACAAGTAGATTGGTTGTACCAAGGTGAATACTGGGATCGAAATTATCCAGACATCGAAGATATATTTTAGGTCAGTATATAACATAAACGTTGATGTAATCGTAAAGATTTGTAGTAAATTAACTTGTGTCGCTGGAATATATTAGGGCGTGTGAACCAATATAGGATTGTACTCGGTGTATAATAGAAATCTAATACTGCGCAAATTGATATTAACGGAAAAAAATTATGGCAAATGACCAAAGAAATCATTGTGTCTCAAAGATAAGAAGATTATAATGAAGCTAATTTATTGATATATCGTTATCGTACCAGTTGCAGTCAAATTCTACTTATATTGAAGTTAAAAACTTGAAAATGTGATTTTACTGATGAATTTGTCATCAATAAATTGAACATTCGAATAAAGTAGGCAATGACAATAGTCAAACGAACACTTGCTTTGAGCGTCTAGATTTATATTACTTGGCTTTTGGAACATTTTGCAAATAGTATTAGAAAAACGATATAAAAGTATATGTTTGTTAGTTTATAACTGTTGAAAAACCCTTAGAATATTGACATGATATGTGAACAAATTTACGATTGCGTACCAAATTCATTTACGATGAACTGTTATTTCTATACCTGATATTTATTTCTAGATTTAGTTTCTAATCATTCACAACTTACTAGTCAAAAATAGTTCAAGTTGAATAGTCAGATGAAACAATACAAAGATATACGCGAGATTACATTAAATTTTCAATAATATTCTATAGATCTGGAAAGAAAGTATTATCCCTTGGAGATTTCAACAAATTGTGGCATTTATCAACTACACTTTAAATTTTGATTTGTGAAGTATATTATCAATTTGAGACAAAGTTGGATAAATATTTGTTGTTATGAAGTACAGTATGTAAAAATGTTGAAATTGCAGAATTGATGTCAGCTTATGTCAATATGACCCTCAGAATATCCCATGTAGTCGACTAGAAATCGATGCCTATAGAAAATTCTATACGTGTTCATCCAGATTAGAGTTGTGTAGGCATACACAGTTAAGTGTTCAATCAAAGTGCACAGAATTCAAAAGCAATTATAATAAGAGCATGACATAGGCATACAGTTAGAATTGTATATTCTCAAAATATTGTATAACCATTAGCAAAATGTACATACAAAGAAAATTTCATTTTATTTCGTTACTAATTATTGGCAGATATATACTCATACTTTTTCATACTCTTTTAATTTTCGTTTTTTACAAGAAGTTATACACCTTGTGAACTCTTTGAAATACTGTATAATTGAATTACTTGTGAGTCATGAATTTCTATAAAGCCTTTGCTACGATTTTTATAAAGTACTTTCTACATGCTCATTCTTTTTTAAAACCGTTTAAAGTAATACTAATTCATATGTAATGTGTATATATGAATATAGTGGTTAGATTAGATTTATTTACTTCGAATGATGAACTATTTACGAGGAGATGGTCATCTATGCTAATCGCTAGTTAGGTTGAGGTTTTTATGGACATAAAATTGCTAACTGAAAGCTAATTGCAAGAAAATATAGGTAATATAACTAGGTACAATGCCAAGGAATGTTTGAGCCCCATGTGGACTGGCTATTTTCCAAGCCGTGAGAATTGCTTCAACGTCAATATGTAACATTAGGGTGGTCCTTAAATGGGGTTGGGAAAAATTTTGACCAGGCCGCCCCCCAGATCAGCTGCAAATAATTTAAAAGAAATGTGGGAAGAGTTTCAGCCCTCCATCTTAGAAATTAATCATTACCAGAGAGGGGTCATTTTTCCCTTTAAAATACACGTGTTTTTGCGATTTTTCAAAGATCTGTGTACTAGAGCGTCTTAGACTCTTTTTAAAAATCTCAAATACTCGCGAATGCGTTCCTGGTACCCGTATCCTATATCCAGATGGATAAATCAGACTTCTGATTCAACCTTGACAGCTATATTAAAGCTATACTACAGCTATACTAGGGTGCTTTTTTTTTGGGGGACTATTTTTTTTTTTTTTCGCTCCCGTCCTGAAATATTGTTGGCAATGCTAAAAAAGGAATTCCCTCAAAATATAAGCCCTTAACATTAATATTAAGTACTCTCCCAGAGCGTGAAAAGATTTCCCATTTAAATTACAAGGAAATTGAAATTATTTTTTTTTAAACTTCTATAAGTCGGTGGCATTTTATGCTATTGTATCGCCCAAAGTTGCAAATTACTCAGCATTGAGCGCTCTACAAAAGTGCGACTTGACTGTAACTCACACCGGTGAGGCAGTACAGGTCACTCAAAATACAAGGAATTTCTACAAAATTTGACTTTAGTGTGAGTTACAGTCAAGTCGCGATGGGCACTTTTGTAGAGCGCTCAATGCTGAGTAGTTTGCAACTTTGGGCGATACAATAGCATAAAATGCCACCGAGTTATAGAAGTTTGAAAAAAAATAATTTCAATTTCCATGTAATTTAAATGGGAAATCTTTTCACGCTCTGGGAGAGGACTTAATATTAATATTAAGGGCTTATATTTTGAGGGAATTCCTTTTTTAGCATTGCCAACAATATTTCAGGACGGGAGCGAAAAAAAAAAATAGTCCCCCAAAAAAAAGCACCCTAAGCTATACATTATATTATAGCTATATTATTGCTGTCAAGGTTGAATCAAAAGTTTAATTTATCCATTTGGATATAGGATATGGGTACCAGGAACGCATTCGTGAGTATTTTCAGATTTTTAGAAAGAGTTTAAGACGCGTTAGTACACAGGTCTTTGCAAAATCGAAAAAACCCGTGTATTTTAAAGGGGAAAATGACCTCCCTCTGGTAATGGCCAATTTCTAAGATGAAGGGCTGAAACTCTTCCCACATTTCTTTTGAATTATTTGCAGCTGATCTGGGGGGCGGCCCGGTCAAAATTTTTTCCAACCCCATTTAAGGACCACCCCAATGTAACATAACATTAAAGCTTTGTTAGTTTTCCGATTAGCAATAGAACCGTCTTCTCGTTACAGGAGTAATGATGTACTTGCCTTTGCTGAATAGTTAAACTCGAAATACAGTGTCAATTGTCTTCAAATAGAAGTTTATTTGAAGATAAGTGGCACAGAATGAATAACAATTCCGTAAAGTAAAGTAACACATGTATAAAACCAAACTGGATCCGATTCAATATTATGGCTTCCCAGTATACCTGACAAAATCCGTTTACTAAGATAGTCTTCAAGTAAAATATTCACGGGCTTACAGCAAAAACTATTACAAACTTTACGAGTATAAATACAGGAGACATTATTCGTAAAACTTATTATGTGCTACCACTGATTTCAGTGTCATGTATACGTATACACTATAGAATAGAATAATTGGAGTCTGCTTTTACTGTGTAGCCACAGAACCTCCTTAGCTGAAACTTCATTCTGGAATTCGATTAATTTTACGGTTCGACCCAATAAGTTTGAATATTTGTAAAAATCACGTACATTGCTTTTAACATTCACCCACAATATATTTATAGTAGCTTATGATGGCTCTTTGAGAATAGCTAGTCTTAGGATAACATATCAATGTTTGAACTGATCATGAACTGCTCTCTTCTGTTATTCTTCCACATAGCAACATGAAAGGTCTGTTTCTTTTTATTTTATATCATGTAGCCAATGGAATTTATGCCTTCTTTTTGCGAATATAATCGACGAAAATCGTTAAGATGGTGGATCAAAGCTTGGGTCTATTGTCGAGCACAAGTAAACATTTTTGATCTTTTTGAAAATGAATTAAAAAATAAGGTGACTTTTACTATGATTTGTATTATACTCTAGTAACAGAAATATGATTCTAGGTATAACATGTAGTACAAATTGTATGACTTGTAACGGTATTAATGTGTTGAGCTCTTGTTCACCTTCGAATTGCTCATAATTGATGCAAGTCGTTACTGTTACATTGAATTTTGTAGTATTTATATTTTCTTGGAAAATATATTAGTATGGTTTCATTGGAAACCAGGAAAATGTTGTAAACTTGTAATAAATACCATGTAAAAGTATTAATATCCACACTTGATGTATGAAAATGTAGAATATAATAAATATAAGTACAATTCAAATAGGAATTGAATTGTCACATAAAATATTATATAGATGTTAAGTTTATAGTTGTATATGATGATTATATTGCAAGGATTAAGCTGGTATCCTTGACAGAGATTAATAAAAACTTAAAGCACACGAAATTCTCAAGCATTTTACCTTCTTAATCATATAATGATTTACCCCAAACTTCCCTGTAGATCCACTCAGAAAAATCAACTGATTACGTCGCATTAATAAGTTCGATTAGCAGCCACGAATACTCCGGCATAAATTGTCTCATGATATTCAGAATAAAATTAGAGATACATGCGAGCCCGTAAGACAATACTGCTTTCAAGCTCAATGATGCTTAAAGTAATAATTTCCCATGTTAGCATAATTGCAGATATAACTGCAATCGAAATTGAAAATGACACTATTTTCAAGAAAATATGTATTATACAACATGCATAGAAAAATAAATTCTATTTTATAAAATATTATCTTTCGTTCAAAGTAGAGTCATGTTAATAGTTCAGCAGCATTATGGGAAACCACAATAATCGCTTGCTCGCTTGGTGCCCAATGGTATTAATTCTCCGGGCACTTCTATTAAGTCAACTAAGTAATTTGGCCTAAGTAACTTTGTTGGCAAAATAAATGGCGTGAGTTCATCAATTGAAACCCGCTCCTTTGTTGGACCTTCAAAACATTGAGAACCATCACTAAATGATCTATTAGACGGTCTCGAAGATGTGGTAGTTTGCCTGCTGGTTTCGACGTAATTGCTAGCAAACCCAGAAATAGTCTCTCCATTGTTGTGTGCGTCGATCTAATTTCCATCAAAGATGTCGGGGATTACCCCCAACAAAGAATATTATTATTCTCAAAAAGAAAGGACAAATATTTAACTTGAATCTACGTTTATAGTTGTATACTTGGGCTGCAGTTCATAAATCTTGTGGAGAATTGTGGAAATTGATAATACCTAATATGATAAGACCTAAGAATTTAATGACATCGTTTTTCCAACCAGGCCCAAGCTTATCGTGAACATATTTATGAAAGTATTTATAATTTAGAATAGTAACAATTTTTATTAAATGAATACAGAGCTTATACAGCAAGAAATATCCTGAAAATAGATTCTACTTTTGCATTGAGAAATCATGAGAAAACGTAATAAAAAAATCCTACCTGCGGTAAAGCAACTTCGATCCATGCTTTACCATACTCTCCGCGAACTAACGCAGCAGGTAGACTTATTCTGTCTGCAATAAATTTGAACAACAATGCTCTCTCCAAGTATGACCCGACTTGTAACTGTCCCAGTGGAATGATGTTTGTTCCAATATCATATTTTATTTCATTAAGATGTAATTCCAGCTGATGATCAATACATTTTTTCGATGTTGGTCCTGGCCCAGACATTTGGTGAGCGACAAATTCACCAAGCATTTTTGCTCGAGATTTGATGTAACAAATATTTACGAGGCCTGGCCCTTCCTGTTCATACCTGGCAACCAAAAGTTTCATGGTGTTTTCTGTTTACCACAAACCGCTTTAATACGTCTTTTGCAAAGTTAATTGGATAGGCATAAATGAATGCTAGTAGACATTGAATTGGCAAAACTTAAATTTTTTCTCTGTCAGAGAAATTATACTCACGCATCTTTAGGCTCCTTAGCGATGAGTTTGCATTTAAATAACTTTACTAAATTATACAAAAATGGATCCATTTTGAATTTTCCAAATGGTTCTGCCATTATTGCTCTAGTAACATCTGTGGTGTATTTGGAAAAGGTACCCTTCTTAGCAGCCATCAACGTATCATTTATCACTACAAATATTGAGTGCTGCTGAAAGTACGTTGTCATGGACAATTCCTGCTATTACTATTTTATTTAATGTTAAGTACTTTCTTTTAAAGATCTATGAGATCAAATGTGCCAGTAATGTTTGTTATAACTACTTTCATTGGTAATAATCATGCTAGTTGCACAATAATAAGTCAATGAAAGCAGAATACTTTGTAAAACAAAAACTATTGTTTACAGTGATGGTGCATGCACTTTGAAATTCAATTTACTTGATTCGGATCTAATGGAATATTCTCCCGTTTCAGAATATGCATTCGATAGTTGACGTGGCTGGACCAGATTGCATGTGTATATTGTTTGCGTTGGACTTACATTCAGAGTGAATAATTGATCCAAAATAGGAAATCTGTAATACATGCAATTCTACTCAATCCTAATTATCATTAAATTCCTAATATATGAGGAGCAGCTCAATGAACAGATATGCTGAAGTCCAACTGCTTGAATGTATGTAATCTTACGGATTGGTATTTCGTTGCATAACGTAGAAACCGTTCTTTGTAATATCATGCAAAGATAAACGTCCCGTAATAGCGAACTTTGCCGGTAAATATGAATTGAACAACGCTTTAATGCATGATTCCCATGATGGTACAATCCTTGAAGCTGATCGATGTCTAATCATGCTGAAATGCATCAGAATAATTTCAATTATAAAACGAAGTATAATTCATAAAGTCGAATGCTTCTATTGAATGCTTTCCTGATTTGTGGGACCTAATTTTACTCAATTTGTATATAGCAGTTCACTTTATACACTTTCATATTTTTCTATACATGCGAAGTCATATAGTATGTACTTACTATTCCAAGCATCCAGCAAGGATAAGCTGTGGAGCTACGACTTGATCGCTACATAATTGCAAGATGAAACGAGCTGCAGCGTCTCTGACTGGTACAGATCCAGAGTCAAGTAATAAATGGCACAGCTTCCTCGGACCCTCAAGAAGTATGAATATATCCCTAGCTGTCTTCTCGATGCAAAATATGGACAAAGCATTGCAAACAACTACTTTAGCTGCAGCCAAACTAGCATTGTTCTTGAGCTGCAACCCAAGGGAGTAACATTTCACATAAGAGCCGATCCACGTCACTTCACTCAAGAATAAACCGTCAAGTTACGGATTCTTGCGCCATTCAAAATATCTTTAGTACTATGGAAAAGAAGATAAAACTTCAAGGATTTTTAAAAATTTTCAAAATTAGCGGTTTACGAAAATTCACATAGCTCTAATTCCGCCATTTTTTGAAATTTTTCAAAATCCTTTAAGTTTTATCTTCTTTTCCATAGTACTAAAGATATTTTGGATGGCTCAAAAATCCGTGACTTGACGGTTTATTTTTGAGCGAAGTGACGTGGATCTGCTCATAAATGACATGGACCTGTTCCATTAAATTTAAAAAGCTCACTTCGAATGGCAAACAGAGAGCCTCTATCAAGTCAGTGTCGATTATTTTTTCTCTCAATTCTGGATAGCCACCTATTGCGGTAAGACACTGCAATGCTGTGATTTGAGTTTCCATTGGAACTTTGTCGGCAGGTTGTTTGATCATCCATATCAAATAAGACTGAAGATATTATAAAGTAGCTCTATAGTTTCATCATACACAAGTCAATAGAAACAAAATAAGCACCTCTAGAAATAATATTTTATGCATTTAGATGGCTTTACCTGTCCTTTAATATCTAATAAATTCGAACCATTCCGTACATCACAGGCCAACAACTCCGCCAAACAGTATATAGCTGCATGTTTCAGAGATTGCTTCACATTTTCATTTTTCATGAAACCTTAAAGCCATTTCCATCATGAGAGTTTTATAATACAATCCATTATATTTATTGTAGACAGATAATCATTTGCGGCGTACCAATAATGTTTTTGATTGGATTATACAAAGTGATTGTTTCAGCTGCTGGTCCATACTGTGCCATTCTGGCAATACCTTGATAACTTAGACTAGCAACGTCATGATTAGACGACTCATCTATTAAGTTTAATAAATGCAGAATAATCTCACGTCTGTACAGTTCCTGAGAAAAAAAATTGGAATATTTAATGCAATTGAGTTATGAGAATCACAAGTGAGAATGTAGTGTTCTTTGCAAATTACGAAGTATCACTTTGACCCTTATGCTACTTTTAGTTTTCAATTATTACCTTCCTACCATTTGCAGAATTTGCTAATCGAACGATAATGCTAATGAGATCTGTGGTCGATTTCTTGTCATGGGTTTCCATGTATTTGAAAAGCTTTTGAATGCCACCTGAACTACAGAATATGTCCGCTGTACTTTGGTTATCACAAGCTAGAGACAGAATCTCTAATATCTTTTGATGTAAATCATAAAGCTCATCATTCTGTAATATATATGAATGATTAGAGTCCCCCGAATGAAATGAATGATCACGTTTGCATCTCCTTCATTATATCTCACCTCAAGTATATCTAGTAATGCCTGAAGCCCTCGAGATACGCGAAACAGTTCTTGAATATTTTCATCCTTGTTTCTTGCTGCTAATGAATTAATAACATCAAGTGTTAACAGCTGTATCACAGGATAAGGTTGCTTCAGCAGTTCATATATCAAAGAAAAGCTGAAACCCTATGAAGATTAAAAGAATATTAAACATAACTGAATATCAGCTATCTTAATGGAAAGAAGCATTCAGAGACCAGATAATAAGTCAACCACTCTGAATTTGTTTTGAGGGCCGAATTCTGGAACAAGTTAATTAAGCTCAAGCATGTGAGCACTGGAATTCTAATAAATTATACCACAATTAGTTAATCCTCTAATAAATTGACTAATTGTTGCTCGGATTACAATTTTAACACGTTGTGAAACAATTCTTCGTATAATATTTCTAACAACACACCCTCGAATTAACTATTATCTGAGCTGCCATCGGATCTCTCAACAAGTTGTATAATATTTCAATTGAATTTTTTTTAACGTCAGGATCAGGTGATCCAATTAGCTGGAACAGGAAGTCGAAGTTGTTGCACTGTTCCAATAGCTGTGCAACACCAAACATATCTTTCGATAGTTCAGCCAGAATTAATGTTACAAATTCATGAATGAATACGTCCGAATCATGCATTAAAACACTTGTAAAATATGAGATGTTATATTCTGAGTTCAACAAGAAGTTATGCACGTTAGGTAGTGTCGCTATTTCTGCCAACAATTTTGTGGCAAATCTAAATAAACAGAAATCGAATTCATTATCAGAATGAACCCAGAATCATGAACGGTTCATTGCTAATTAAACTTAGTCATTTTATATGGTTCACAATAACAATGCAAGAAGATGAGCAATGTTTTTTCCGATCGCTACATAAAACGACGCACCTTCGTACTATTGTATCTTCGTGTCTTATTAACGGAAGTATAAGAGTAACGATGTTTAGATCAAACAGTATTTCCAGATTTTCAGAACTCTTTGATCCAAATTTTGACAATGCAGCTGTAGCAGTGGCCAAGGCTGAATTTTCGTGGCATTTAAGTAGCAGTATGGCGCTACTTGGGTTTTGGATCTCAATACTCAAAGGGTCAAACATGGTCTTTGATAGAACGGAACGATTATTCCGTTCCTTACCCGAAGGCTTGCATTTCTGTAAATAATTAATTAGGTGAATTTTAAACTGGCCTTAATTATAAACAGAAAAAAAAATAACTGACTCTGTACTTAATTAATCAATCTTACGTCAGGCTGCTGCTTCACCATCGTGCTGGGTTGGGCATGTATACTTCATGCCTTGTACAAATCCCTTAAGTTCTTCATGATGGTATATTATCACAAAGTGAACTATATATTTAAAAATTACTATACAATATCACTATGATAATTACAATGTAGATTACATAGGCCACCATATTAACAAGATAAATATTATACAGCGGTGTTGTGGAAGGTGTTTACTTGACATTGAAATTGGATCTGCTTTCAAAATGTTTTTCATTTTTCTATAACAAATGACATATCAATTAATGCCTGCTATTTTCTTAGTTAATTTTCAAGGAATGGATATTATGACCAATAATTTGTATAAAGACAATCGAAAAGTGGAAAATTTTACAAAACTTTCTATTTATTTAGTAGTGCTTTAATGTTGCACAATTTTTATCTCTGATGTCATCATATGATATAGTTTACATGATTGATAAATAATTCTATTTAATGCTATTGTTACATGTATAAAAGTGTGCTTTATTGGTATTATCACCATATAGCTGGCAGCCCAAAAAGAAATTAAATCTATAACATAATATTAACGTAATAAAAAAAATCTCAAATTATATTTTTCATATATAAACATATCTGATTTATAATATGGTATAATATACATGTATGATATAACTTTGACACATAGTATCCTGGCAAAAATTATACATTCATGAATGTAAATTGAGGTTTATTATATCAGAATACATACGATATAATTCTACCTGCATTTTTCAGTGATGCCCACAATTGATGTGACGTAAGCTAAATGAATTCAACAGTCTGTTATCACTTGTAATTGTAAAAATGTTGATATTGAATCTGATTAATTCGTAGCTAGTACTGAATTATATTCGTTAATAGAGTAGAATGCTGCTGTTAAAATCGTTTAATTCCAAAAAATATAGAACTTTTAATAAACTACTGTGGAATGTTTACAACTTTACTGTCCAATTGTAGCAGACTCTTGCCCCTTGTTATGACTTATGAAAAAAATATCGGAGGAAAAAAGTTTCGAAGAGGTCAAAATTTATATTAAACAGTAATGAGAGCGTATAAAAACATATATTCAACCTTGTAATAGATAAAAAGCATTGGAAAGTCAATAAATTCTAAAATATTCGAAAATATTGAAAACACAATTATTGAAAATAAAATCAATTTTGACCTCTTCAAACCTCATGAAAAAATTTCTTTTCTCTAATGTAGAAATTCGTCCGACTAAATAGGTCAGAACAGTAGAAGAATTGACAATATTTAATGAGATAATGAATATAGTAACCGAAAAAAAAATTAAAGTCTGAAAAGTGCAAAAATCCCATGTCAATCAAATAGAAAAAGTATCGTCATTCAGGCAGGGGTTAACGGCAATTAATTTTTTTTTTCTTTCCTTAGTTGTTTTTGGACTATAAACTAATAATCTGGACCATACCCAAGTGAAAAAAGTCAATTTGGGAAATAACGGACACCCTAATCTACATAGAACTATTTTGTGTAAACCCTAGACTGTTCGGTCCTTCTACTTGGTATTCTTAATTCAAACATTTATAAAAAGATAAAATAATATATGATATTTCTGATAAGTGACAAATCTATAACTTATGAACGATATTTATGAGTATAAAACAAGCAGCTCCCATTTACCACTTAGTGGAAATGTAATACGATTGACAATGATATTGGTGATCGTAATATTGTACGTTATTTAAGATATGTATTATGCATATATGATGATCATTACATTCAAAATGGCATTTGATCGATTGAATGCTTCAGAAACATCCTCCTTCACCAATCAAATGATTAAATCATTAGCAATCGTTTAACTTCAATGATTCTTTGTACTTGAAAGTTGTAATGAATTTAAAATTAAATGACAAAAGTCAAATAACGTTACTTCCTTACATAATATAATTATCTACGACTTAAATAAGTTCTCAAATTTTTATATTCATAACTGGACGGACAATTTGTGTGCTAAACAAATATAAATTATCACATACATTTAGCATCCTAATGTATAGGTATAAATATATACCTATTATAGAATATATAATTAATAAAACTCTGCAATCATACCCCGCTGTTGAAGATGCTAAGTAATTGGAATGATTATGTTTTTTCGCTTGAAACGATAACACTTTTTCCATATAACACCCTTTTATGAATTATGTTTTAGAACATGAAGTATTATAATTTCTAGATATTTATCAAAATTCGATAGAATATGTTTATCCTTTATATATTACTAATATAACATTTTTATTCAGAAGTTCGAATTGCATGACTGATACTAGAATTAGTATTTCTCTTAATTGTTTATTATATGTGATGTATAAAATATGGTAAGTTATTTACCTACTTGAACGTGAAAGTTGGCAGTTCGCTTTTACGACCATAACGAAATAGAATAGAAGGCACAGTGTCTTTGATCAATAGGTGAAAAGATAGCCCTATACCCTGTTTAAAGAGGATACAAATAAGTGCTCCTACAGTTATAGATATCAGTCCAAATACACGATTTACGAGGTAACTCTTGTGTAATATAATTGCAGAATAATCCTGCCCCTTTTTGTGCTCAGTAATTCTGTCTTTCTTTTTTATGAAAAACTTGTTCAATCCATAATACTGAATCTTTTACAAAAATTAATGATTAATAAAGATTATCAATACATATATTGTGCCTGACAATGTTGTACTCTGTAAGAGTAAGTCAAATTGTCAAAATAGAATTCATAATTATAGTCTCAAACTGCTGTCTGTGGAACACCTTGTACTAATTGGGTCTTGCTTTTAATTTTCGGCAAGGAATTCTGACTCCTAGCTTTGTTTATTTTAGGATGCCCGTTTGGTGAACTTGTGACAAAACCTTCAGACTGCATATCTCTCAAAGAAACATTAGAATTAGTTCTTAAAGATGGGGTTGAACTGAATTTACGATTGTTAGCTAAACGCTCTTGAAGCTTGTTTTCGTTTTGACGTGGTACTCTGGCTTTCATTGGAGTTGCATCTCGGTATTCATAAACATTCTCTTTCGAACCTTGAGTCAAATTTTCTATCCCTTCCGAATGATTGTCTTCACGCATCATTAAGATGTCTCCGCTGTAGTAGTGATCAGATTGTCTAAGCATAAGAAAATGTTAAGAAATTATATATATTTCAGTTCATAATTTTAATTCGCACCTATTTCTATATGAATAATAATGTAATCTGTTTTTCATCTAACTCTGAGTTAGTATCTAGCTGCTGTTATTTACTTTTTGTTCGAATGCTGATAGTTTATGTTCTTCGCACGGGAGTTTACCTACATACAAACCGCAGGTAAACCTTACAAAGTAAAATGGCAGATGGGCAAGACTGGTGACTTAAATATCACGAAATTTATTCAGGATTGTGCTGATAAGACCACCAAGCAATGAGAAACATACCTGCGCATATTCTAGCAGCCTTCACTTTGCTAAGCATGTAGATAGATAGATAATAAATGTTAGTAAAGTATGTGTTTGTGTTTAAATTATTAGCATAACGAATAATAATTGGTAACCAGATATAGTACAATTGATTATATACGATTTGTCTCATACGTGACAAGTATAAAATATATGTGCATTGATTCCATTTCTAGTGGAGAGATTCAAATACATACGAATAATGTACAACTAATATTTCAAGATGACTCGTTTATTTATACCTATAAATAAGCACCAAAAAATTCATGTGAAGCCAATCTAAATTCAGTATATAGAATAAGAATGTAGAATCAACTAATTGTGATTGTTAAAAGGGGTATGGTATAAGATTCCAGAACCATTACTCACATGCACTACCGATCCCCATAACAGGAACTGTTTATAAGTAGTTCATGGATTCGGTTCTGTTTACCTTTTGCTTACCTTTTGGCATTCCGCCACAGCATACAACAGACAACTGATAGAACAACTAAAAGCAAGCATGCTGTGGACATCGACCAGAATGCTATTTGTAAGGGTTGTTTGGGTTCCCACCAAAACTGAAACACCAAGAAAGTGGTGTAAAGATATTACATTTATAATACGAAGCCAAATAGATTTAGGTCAGTAAAATATAATAGGAACCAAAGGTACCTCCGTAACTGGTGGATAGGTTGGAACTAGACGTCCGATGACTGTCGGAAGATACATGGACCAAAAGGCACTCTCTGTTTGACGATAGTTGATCAATATTGAACTGTTGAAAGTTGTGTTTATGTTAAGATACCGCAGCTGGCCTTGCTTAGCCATGTCGAAGTGAAGTCCAACAATTTGTACTGGCGTGGGATTTCTGAGAAGGATAGATCAGATTGTTCACTAATGCAGTTACTGCAGCCGATTGCTTTTTAAAGAATAAATTCCTTTCTACACATACCCAAATCTCGCAAAATTAGAATAAGCTTTCATGAAAAAGTGACTCATGTTGCGATCATTGTCTGTCCACATATGTCTGTCCAATTTCGATTTGTGAGGGAAAAATTCTGAAAATAATGATATGTGATATGTTAACACATGTTGAATTTCACTTGGAAACAGTGAAAATCTCATTGAAAAATATAAAAATATATAAATATATAAATAAAATAGGTATGTTCATTCAATAATGTGAAAAGATACATACCCACATCCATGAATGGTGCACCAGTCAACCATAGATGTTCAGTATCATGGGGTACACGCCTCCACAACGGATATCTGAATGCTTCGATAGTCGTATTCAATACATAAATGTATACTGGAATATTTTGTTCTACTAATAGCTTAGTGATTTTGTCCGCAGGGGCAACGTAGTGAAAATCGGATAGTAGCTAAAAAACCATAAAAGTCAACGAAATGTGTTATTATGCTGTAAACTCATGTTAAGTTTCCTAATTCCAAAATTCTTGAACTAATATTACATGTTATTGCGTTAAAGATACTTACGTTTATATATTGATCTCGAATCCATGTAATATTATCGGGATCTGGCCAGTACGTGTACATATATTTAACAGCTTCGTATATGCCCAATGGATTCAGTGTATAGTTATAGCGCAGAACCAGCTCTTTGACTTTCTGATCAAAGATATCAGCGTCTATTATATATTGGTTTCTCGCTAATGTATCATTGTTAACTATAACATAGAAAATAAATGTTATATTCTCCATCCAGTCTCCCAAAAGCAAAAAGATAATTTATATTGTTTCTCAATGTTAGTAACAGTCAATTTTTTATCTGTACATGAATAAAATCAGGTTTTATCAATTATACAAATTTAGAAAACAGATTCAAGTAAACACGGAAGAGAAATTCTTTACAATTACTATAAAACTCACATATAATGAACGCTGCTTCCTGAGTTGTAACACCGGTCATATAAGCCAAGTCCTTTCTGTATCTACGATTTTTAATACTATCTTCTGGCATTTCATTGAAAAAATGCCAATCAGAAGCTCTCCAATCTTCGTACCAGTTATCTTTTGGCACCGTAAAGTTCACATCGAGTACTGGACCCCATGGAAACATACCAACATGGGGTTGAAACTCGGAATTACCCAAATCATTGGCGCTACGACTATCCTTCAAACATTGGACTAGTTTCCAACTGTTTTCTATACTGCAACCTAATGTCTCAGCATAAACTCTCGACGTGTTTTGTGCACGATATCTATCTGGGATTATCGCCCAGTCAGCTAAGGCGGATCCGGATTGTGCTATTACTTTAGCCACCATATCCCGAGTTCTGTTAAATAAATTCAATCAATGTTAGTCACAAATATTCAATTCTGAACAAATTCCAGCAGTTTTTTATTGAAGTCATATCACACTTTCGTTACACAGACCTTGGTGCAACCATCAGAAGACCGGCACTAGCTGCACCTGCCCCAGGACCGAAAAGCGTTATACTTTCAGGATCCCCATTGAAATATTGAATATTATCGTATATCCATCGCAAAGCTAAAGCTTGGTCTAGGACCCCATAATTTCCTGGACTGTTTTCGTCTCCGGTACTCAGGAAACCTTTAATAAAATGAATGGAGATAGTTCTCAGCAATGTCAATCCATTTCAATCTTGGATTTGTTCATTGTAAAGAAACGGCAGTAGAAGTTTATTCACCTAATGCTCCAAGACGATAATTCATTGATACTACAACCACATCGTAAAATCCTGCCAACATGTGAGCCGGAAACAAGTTGCTTGCTCCGTGCGTAAATTCTCCACCATGAATATATACCATAACAGAGTATCGTTGTGCCATTCCTGACTCCGTCTGAAATAAGGTTTTATCAGTTAGTGAATGTACATAATTTTACGGGAACCTGAGAATATCCTACAATCATTGCCATGCTTACATTAGGTGAGAATATGTTGAGATATAGACAATCTTCATCAACGTCACGAACACCTTTTAAGGCACCGGTATATCTGGAAGGTTGAGGACAAGCAGGACCCCAATCTACAGCTTGCAGGAGTTGCCATCCCCTTTGAAACGATAAGTGAAATATTGAAAGTTTTTTCTACCAAAGAATATCACTTGTATCATATATGAAGTGGTGACATCGAGTTATTTAATTATCATTAATCGACTGTGATATTTCCATTACTTTTTTCTATTATGTTCTTATTTCTATATCATCCAACCAAATTGCTTATCACTCTTTCAAAAACTTGATTTTCCTGCTTTAGGAAACATACACACATGTGAAATATGTTTACCTATGTGGTCGAGGCGGTTTGAAGCGTCCTTCTTTGATCGGAGGTGCTGCATATGGTATTCCCAAGAAAACATTGACGTTCGCTGTAACTCTTTCTACCGGTATGCTCCAGGGTCTATGTCTGGCTTCAGGATGATCATATAAATATACTTTGAATCCTTGAACTTGGCCATAATTAGTTGTTACGTAAACATCGCGATCTAAGGTTTTTGAATCTGGTCTTTCTTTGCCTTGTAGATCTTCGCGCCAACCACCCAACACTCCTGGCAATGGTATTCTCTGTGTTGTATCCTGACAAGGAATCAAAACCATAGTCATAATTTTTCATTTTATTGGATAATTGTAACAATTAAACATGTATCTACTTATTTCGCAGCGAACAAGTATTCTACAATATCATTATCAGTTTAGTTCAGTAACTTTGGTATAGTTTCTATCTAACACGCAACAGGTTCTATTGTTATGTGTAGATCATTGGCTAGTATGTAAAAATGCATTCTGTGTGTACATAGGTATTAGATAATAAGCTACATTTATTCTCATTTCCTGTGTTTTTACATTCCTGTATTTTACCGGCTCACAATGCCCCTTCATTCTCTTTGCATACTAAACTGATAGGAATTTGTAAATTCGATATTTTTAGAATTCCTGAATGAAACAAATTAAGAATAATCAATTAAACATCAGTAAAAATCTCTACCTGTCGTCGTCAATTTTCGAACAATGAATTGCGACGTCATTTTTTTTATTGTCTCTTTAACTCAATAGATTTCTTTTCGAGTTTCGTAGATTAAAAAAGTATCTAATGATTCAGAGAGAGGCTGATTCTCAACTTCCGAATCGAACCGATAATGAAAACATCTGTCTAACTAGCGAAAAACCAAAATCTAGTGTTCATTATGAATGTAAACAATCGACAACACATACGAACGCGTATTAAACATAGCATGCAAGTTGTCTCAAATACTTAACAAAAAAATAACTTTCAGAAAAGTCCTGAAACCCAAAGCATACAGTAAGATACGGTTAATTTCTAAGTAAGCTTGTAAAATTAGGCCTTACCCCGTAACGGTAACGATCCTCTGGGGATCGGGTAGGGCCTCTGTAGAGAGGGTCCAGGTAGTTTGGTGGCTGGCCATACCTTCTCCCATTGTAAATGTAAGTCTGATAGTCCCTAACGTTTTGAGGTGCGTTCAGTGGTGAATCTCTGTTATAGTATCTGTTGCTGGGCTGATATTGCTCCTGTGCAAATATAAAGACAGGAAAAAACACGAAGCAGAAATAAACTTTGGTTAAGTAGGCGTGTGCAGCTCGATACACGGCCATCTTTCGCGTCTCTTGTTATGAAAAGTTTCGCATAAGTTCCTCAGCAACGACGCAGTCAGCCAACTGCCTACCTGTAATATGGTAGGTAGGAAGTTCTACTTTATCTGCCGTATATAGCTGTTTACATTTATGTATATTATCGTACTCCGCGTCAAAGGGAAAGGTTCAGATTTTTTGTTGCACCTATTTTCACAACTGTGATCTCGATTCTATGTCTCGTTCACGATGTAAGTAATGTAATATGAATATTTCACATCTATTATACGTTCGATAGATAAGTGATAACGAATGGATGAAAAATTCGGCTTCGAACTTTTTCACACTGTTTTGAGATCGTATCGTTTCAAGCACTTGAAATACTTCGATTTTTTCTCGTCGATGAATTTATTCAATAGATACTTTGATGATTATATTAACTGTTTTATTAAATTAGAGCCAATTAGTTTCATTTCACTCATTTATATAGTTTTTTTCTTCAAGTATTGATGAATTACTCGGTTCTTGAGCTCTCGAGAAGACTTGTTAATTGTTGGACACACGCGACCGTAACTGGATGACGAAAAACAAGACTTCCCAAAACGACCGTAATATCAGTCTTTGCATAAGTATTAAGATACCGTATTTAAACAGAGCTGCGCAAACACACTTTCGATTGCTTTAAACTTTATTTCAGTTTGAAGATAATGATAAACTTCACCAATTAGGTCCAATTAGGATTCTCTGATACTTATAACTGCGTTTAATCACTCAAAAACAATAATTATCACAAGAATTCGTATGTTTTAAAAACTTGTTTAAAACCTTACCTCGCTGAAATCTGTCGATAATTATTAGTCACAACTTTCGAAACCTCGAATCGCGTCTCATCTACGAGAAACTTTAGCGTATGCCTAGTTTAATCAGATGTTTACTACAATATTATAAGGCGTGTATAGAATTTCACGTTACGATTTATACGCGCCGCTTGACGATCCGCAGGTTGGAACGGTATATCGTATAATAGTATACATTCACGCAAGTACAGGCATTGGGCAACGCCCTAGAGTTAGTTAGAAGGATCAGTTAATCCGTCATTAAATCTACAATAATCCAACGTACGCAGTTTAGTCTTCCGACAACCTCACCTATTCACTTTCACTAGATATTCACCCATCATTTTACAGCACGATCGATCCCGTGATCTGAACACAACGAGCTGAATGATCGCTTCGATCTATTGTTGACTAAAACCGAAAGGCTTTCGCTGATTCGAAGCAAACCCCACAACGTCACTATTCACAAGCCTCACGCCATTGGTCGCCCACGATTTAATGAATGATACGTTGTGAATCATTCTCTAGTTACACACATGTTAAATACTTTATACGTTATACTCGGCTAGATAACTATACACACAGATCTACACGTAGTACAGACGACGAGCGTAAGGTGTACACCCTCGCCGAACATGTGCGTTCATGACGTCTCTGATTTATGCACATTATGCATATTTTATATTCACGATAACTTTAAGTGTATCGAGATTGAAAAAAGAAGCTATTCAACTAGTTGGATTAAAATTTTACATATCAACTCCATGCATGTCACTTACATTCAGAATCCACTAATAAAACGCCTATTATAATTTAAACCTTACATTAACGTCGAATAACGTAATCCGCTGATTGAGCAGAATTTTTGGATTGAAGACATTGTTTTCAAATCAAGTTATTCTATATTTAAGAGTAACATTTTTATGCATAGAATAACTTTATTCGCCCGACAAGACGACATTTTTAACGTCAAAATGCAATTCTTAAATCAGTGAATAAAGTTATTCAATAAATAAAAGTTATTCGTTTTTGTGATACATTCGTCAATTTTAAAACATAAAAAAACCCAAAATCTTTCTCAATTCTATGTACAGGTATACCTGGTGCAGGCTAGTCATCATAAAAAACAGTAGCGTTACGTGTATCAGCAGAATGGGACGTGTGTCATATGATATTAAGTATTATCTATATTTACCTATATGTATACCTTACCGTACGTATTATCTCAAGATAATACTTCGCTTTATCTAAATTGTGATTAGATAGTAATTCTGCAGCCTTATATCAGTATAAGCATGAGGAGAATGAAGAACGGAAATGCGGATCGTAGTATTCGCATTCCACATACCGATGTCGATAACTTAATTTGCAGAACTATATTAACTTCAGATTGAAACATTTTACAGAATGAAAACAGAAAAGGAATTTATAGATTCCTGTTTTATGAATTGTTTGTCTCTTTCTAATAATACAAATTAAGTAAAGAATAACTTATAAAAAAAAAGATAAATTGTTTTTTCTTTATAAGATTGGAAGACCTATAGATTCAATTCACGATCAGTGCATAGTAATAAATTCCATTTTATTCAAGGAATCCTTTCTTCCGGCAACATTTGCAATATCAGAACTCTTTCAAAAATTATTCTATGTACTTATATATTTTTGCAGAATCTGCCACCGCGTGGGTTGAATCTTAAAAAAAAAATGTTTCAGGCGTATATAAATCTATTGAGAGCAGTTTGCATGCGTTGCAGCTGTTCCAAAGAGTTCATTCAAATAAACTACACCTATACAGATTAAATTACAACGAAAGTGTGCCTAGAAAAGCGTAGGTGTACGATGTAAGGGTATACGGATCGAAAATCTATCTCACCAAAGTATTTCAGCACGTAGAGCAGAAAAACGACTTTCCAGAATGAACATCTCAAAATATATTACACATCCACGCATTGAAGTCTCTCAAAATTTCTCTTTTCTCTATCGTTCTCTCTCTCTCTTTCTCTATGATCTACAGAGAAAAGATCTTCGTACCGCCCGCGCTTGCAGATGCTTCTCTCTTTCCTATATATAGGTAAATGCGACAGAAACCTTTACCTCTGAGGGCTGTCTCGAGTGCTTCTACTGCAAATCCTCGACGAGGGGGTGTTTGACGGGGGTGTTAAAGAGCCGGGGGCAGGGGGGCTCAAATGTCGGGGTGGGGGCGTCTCGACGGCGCGAAGCATCGGTCCACTTGTTTCACCGCCACCGATTTGATCTTCACTCGAGAACGCGTTGCCAGTGGGGCAACATCGGGGCAGCGTGCGGGGCAGTTGATCGAAACTTGATATATTTTATTAACCGGGTATACATTATAGGCGTAAATTGATTATCTACACGTTTAACTTGTTTTTCAAAGAAATAAGTAAAATAGTATAAAAATTAAATAAAATTAAACTAATTACGGATTTTATTACGAATCCATAATATTCAGTTCAATTATAAGTACAGTGATCTTGGTTTTTTTTGTTTCTACTTTTTTCAACCATATCGAGTTGGAAACAAAAATTTATCGTCTATGATAAAAGAAAATTAATTCAAAGTAAATTGAATATAGTGGAACAGTAAACCGTGGATAAATTAAAAAGATTAAAAATGACCCGCGATTTTCATTAAAAAAAACGTCGTCTATCACTTTTATTATTTAACCACGTGTTGGGCCTCTATTAGTGAATAAGAGATCGATTAAAATTATCTTCAAAGTGACCAGTTGCGATTTAGCAAAATAAAATCAGAATGACTACGGAAACTCTTCCTCGGGATTTGGACGCCCACATAATTACTCTATTCAGTAGATTATCAGCTCTACAAGAAAATGCGAATGAAAATTCAACCGAAAGAAAGACACCGATGTCAACGGAGGCAAGAAGTCTCGAACTTTGGCGAGCTGTGGCTGTCGAATGTCTCGCAACTTTTATCTTCGCATTAGTAGTTTCTGGAGCAGCTGTAGCTTCTGCAGTTTCCGGTAGCGGCTTATCAATTTTGGCAACCGCAATTGCTGCCGGTCTTGCGATGGCTTCGATTCATCTCATCTTCAGTCATATTAGTGGTAATACACGAGTTCTCGAATAATTGTTTCTTTATGTGTTTCTAAAATCTCCACTATATCATGTTTTCCACCGTTTTTATATTCTGTATAAATCTACATGCGTTTTTCAGTACAATTGTTAATTAGGTAATAAATACTGGAACTGTAAGGGCACAGTAAGGACTGTATGATATAATCATGCGGTTCTAGTTTGTTCATGAATTAAATATGTAAATAATGTATTACACTTATGTCTGATAAATATTTTACTGAAACCTTGTGTTTCAAATGATTTGAAAATAAGTTGATAACCGAGTGTTGGATGCTAGAACAATGTCGTCACGTTAAATGCGACTTTACGTTGAACATAGTAGATTATTTTAGACCCTCTCTAACAATGCCACTTGCGGTCGCCCCTATGCCCGGTGCTCAATTGGCTAGTTAACTGGATAAAGCCGTCTCTATATCTGTATATACATTCACCTACTGAACTTGTTACACACTACATTCAAGCCGTACATCTACGAGCATATACACATACGACGCGCGCGCCTACATTATAGTATGTACTCAAGTAGATTACCTATAAAATATTGCGTCCTTTTTCTATTCACAGGAAAAGCAGAATATTTTTGAAACTTATCATTCGACTGGTTCGAATATGTGCATAAAATTTCACAGATTAAACTAGAAGATTCATCGATTTCAGGGAAGATATATACAGTACGATGGAAATTTTTTTCATAATTTTGTTTTTTTCTCAAATTTTTTTAACTATCTGATTTTCCTTCATTCATACCGAAACGAATCTCCGAATGAAAATTCGTTCTTCGAAGTATTCTTCCCGTGGCATGATTTTCCAATTAGATGGAGAAACACGAGTACAGCATCACCCACATTCGTCATGACAAGATCTTTGTAATTATGTACTTAGTTTGTAATATCCGATAACCTTGCAACGTGGGTTATCTGGAACGGAATGAGACTTTGCTGGATAGCCATGGCGTTGAAAACTGATTTTGTCGTATGATAAGAATCAGGTTGCAGTTTTGAAATGCAAAAATGACAAAAAAAAACCTTGTTTCATGAATAAGATCAAAGTAAAATCGTTCTATCAATTATCAATTTTTTTCTACGTATTTTTTTAACCGGAAATTAGGCATTACTTATACTCTATCCTCTCATTTCGTACCATAGACTAATGAGATCTTGTTTTTTTGCACATTGTTTTACAGGAGGACACGTAAATCCAGCAGTCTCAATATCTTTCGCGTTATCCAGACGTATTTCACCACTAAGATCTGCTTTGTACCTGGCCGCACAGTGCGGGGGTGGAATAGCCGGTGCAGCAATGCTCTATGGGTAAGTCTATAACAATTACGTATACGCCAAAGTATTGTTTCTTTCCCTTTTTCTTTGTCTCTCCTTTTTTTCTTTCGTTTACGTCTAATCTGACAATGAGAGGAGGAAAAAAAGATCTTACAACTAGCAGGATGTTGACCGCCAGGAAATGTCGCTCTGAATTTTTATCCTCCGCGGGAATAATAGTTTCTAGGTATAAGGGCCTTTTTAGCTCGATTGTAGTCCATATTTCATGTGTTAGGTATATTATATATCTACAGTTATATACAAACATATAGGTATATACCTACGTCTATATCTATACGTATCCAAGTAGCTGCATGCATAAGATTGTGCAAGTGGTTCTCAACTGGAATTATTTCCTACAAATAATTGCTGCTTCGCTATTAAAAAAGCAATGGGTTAGAAAAAAAGAAGGAAAAATTAATCGAACTTTTAAAGGAATACAAAATTTATGGGGAAACTTCGGAAACTGTAATTCACACCGTAAGAGATTCGTGAACCGGGGGGTGCCAGGTGGTCATCGATAAAGATGAAATTTAAGAGTTTGAGAACTGTGCGAAGAAGCTAACGCAAAGCATTTGCACATTTCGAGATAACTACGGTTAGTAACAGCTGCGAGATACGAAATTTGTTGAGCACAAAGCAAGTGGGCCACGCTTCGGCCAGCTCTGCCTTTTCTTGAAATATTAATCAACCTTGAATAGCCCTCATCGAGTAATGAATGGATAATTGAATTGTGAGATCAATCCTTGTTCGAAATACATTGCAAGTTCAGATCTCAATTCTCCTTTAACTCATCGCCTCAGGATAATAGTTAAACAACGAAGATCACATGACAATTCATATTATCCGATGAATCCTGGTGAAAGGAAAGATATTTGCGATCAAATATGTATCTCGGTGCAATCACAAATTTATCGAATCTTTGTATATAGTCTGTAAGTGCCTGTATAGTCGTTCGACTCGTTATTCGCACGAGCCAAGTCAAAGCCTATAACGCCATAACGACAGGCACGAGCCAATCTTCGCCACGAGGCACCAGGCATCAATTTGCTTCGACCACGCCGGACGTTTTTCTTCCCCCATTCCTTGGGTTAAAAAAAAGGTCTAACTGTAGCATGAAACAAAAAGGTATATCCTTACGTATATCCCCGAGTATAATGAATCGTTGAAAAGAGCAGAACGGAATTGAGTGCCATGCAGTAGGTAGAGAGAAGAGGAGACAGAGAGTAATGAAAAATAAATAAAAAAAAGAAAGAAAACGGAGAAAGAAGAGCATTTTCGAACGCAGAGGGTTGAGGATGCGGAGAATCAGGAGGATGAGGATAAGGGACGATGGCCCAAGAGAAGGAAACGGGAGGGAATGTGCCACGCAGGTAATTGGTAGGCCGAACAACGAGTGCCTATAGATATTGCCAAGGATCTGGTCGAGGAACACCTGCCTCTTGGCTCTTGGGTCGTCGGCGTGGCTGGCCACCGCCTCGCAGCTGCCGCAGATGTTTCGTATGGACCAAAAAGGAAGACGCGCGAGATTGTAGGACGGAGATAATAAATGTGTACATTGGGACGAAAAGGAAAAGAGAGGTAACTAAACGAACCGAAATGAAATGAAACGAGACGAGACGAGACGAGCACGATGTACAGAAGGAGGCTTTATTAGGAGAGGATAGATACTTCGAGGAGCAGATGTTTCGCCGTTTCGTTTGCGGAGGAGTTCAGCTTGAGGCCACCTCCTTGACATATGCATACACTTCAGGTCCTCAGAACCCTAGACAAACACTATGTGGATTTAGATAAGAAGACTTGTTGATAACTCCTGGAGAATATATTTTTTTTTTTTCAACTATTTCAAAAATCACTCAGATTCTGGTCTCATCGTCAATTTATTATAGACTTCGGCGTAATCACTTTCTTCGAAAAAGCTGCCAGTATTATTCAAGACTTTCTTATTAAAAAGGAACATCATTTCTTACATAAGTGCCTTTGAACAATTTATTCAGTTTGAACAAATTTTCGTAGTACATTCAAGTAAGGAAACCGAATTCTATCTAAATTCTTTGACGAATAATGGATTTAAATTTGACATTTTTTCACACAAATCAAGTTCATGATTCCGGTTTGATTTAATTGATTAATATTCGGTTGCAACTATCCATTTCTGATATTTCGATGCCTCGAATCATGAGAACCACTGAATGTCGAAGCCAGGTGGAACAGGTAGCCGAAAGTTGGTGAAGCGGGGTTTAAAATTGACGGAACCGGAGAGTGCCAGGGCAAATCACAAAGAAGGTTGGAATTCGAAAATCTTTCCACCGATTCGTCACGATCGCGTTTTCGGGTTTAAAGCTTCACACAACGTTCAAAAATCTCTTGCCGCAGGGATATTTTCCTTTTTATAATCATTATTATGAGGGTTTTTTTTTTTCGAACCTACCTTCGGCACCCTTCGGGCTCGTTTTTCTGAGTAATTCTTTATTTTATTTTTTCTCTGCTCGAAAAATGACATTAATCTTATCCCGCGGGACAAGTTTCCATGGAAAGTTGAAAAATTCATAAGAAATTACTCATTCTTAATGGCCTTACCTACACAGAAACTTGCGTATGGCATTTTTACACCCTCCATATCTTCCATGAAAGAAAACATGAGATTCCAGGAAAGACTTCATATCGTAGGCTTTGGAGATATAAGCTGACCAAGCGCATACAGCAGATATACCTATATATATATATACATATATATGTATATTCTGGCGGTTTCATATTGAAACGTTGAACTAAAGTTGACAGGAAAAGTCGAATGATTCATACAGCCATTTCAATAAGGAAGTCTAAGCTCCGTTTAATCGTGAGCCCAGATCGCCGAAAATTACTGTTTCCCATTAATAAGAAACTTTTTTTCATGAGAGAGGGAGTTTGTTGCGTCTTGAAAAAACCCGCGGAAGCACGTTTTCATAAATATTTTTTTTTTTAACTCCGACGCGTCTGGGGTCTCTTAACGAATTTGAATCCACCTCACATCTTGAAACGTGGGAAAATTTGAGCGGTGTAAATTTAGGTGATTAAATTAATTAAAGTCATTAAACTTCCCCCTTCTACCAACACTACGAACGCCAAATAGCCCTAATTCTGAATTAACGATGAAACATAACCGGCTAATTTTCGCAAATAAAACAAATTCCCAAATTTGAAAGTACTTATTAATATTCCAGACAAAAGTTGAGACATAGCTGCGGAACCCCTCGTTATTTAAAACCACATTTGCTTCTTTATCTTCCCGAATCGCGATACTTTGGGGCGATAAGTATCGTCATACGACGCTAGGCTTCACTTTGCGTTAATAACTACGATACGTACCCTGTGTTCAGTAACACCGATATTTTACTCAGGAGATTGAAGCAAGAAATCCTCCATTCATATTTATATTAAGCTTTTGGGGGTCTGCGAGGGAATTCGAACTCAGTATAATGTATATCAACACACGTAGCTAGATACGTGGGTATATAAGGTAAAAAGGTATGATACCGGAAATGACCCAAGGGGTACTTTTGCGTTGACTTCCGGCTGGCCACGCGCACCGCGTGTGTCTTGTCTACGTCATACCACCTGCTTCCTCACAGCTGTTTCCTGGGGGCATCGCGAACCAAATGTAAGAATAAAAAGCTGATCTGAAAATGGCTGTACAGTTTCCACGATTTTCTCCCTTTTCCCTGAGGTCGCGAATCTGAAGTTGGAAAAATCTAAAGAGAAAGCAAAACAAAAAAAAATACCTAATGCAATATCGCAATGATTATAGCCACCGCAGATATAAAGACATCGCTGTAAATTTTTCACGGGCTGTTAGCCCTGCCATTTTATTCATTTATTTTGCGATTTATGTGTTTACCCTTATGGTTATTCGCGGCGTGCAAAAACCCAAAATTCAACCCTTGGAGTAAGCCGAAAGAACAATGCCGGATCACACCCCCTGAGAAACACAAGTGTATAGTACGGTGTAGTTTTTCCACACTCACAACTCGACAACCGACCACTAGAATAGTTGTAACAGATGCAGGTTTTTTAGGGTGTCATCTCTTGGGACAGGGGCTGATGCTTGGCGGTGGTCGAGTTAACTAGAGTATTGTTCGATTATTATTTCGGTACATATCGCGCACTTGTTAGCTTTTTGTCTTGTCATATGGCGTACGCGTGCAACCACAGACCATGCATGCTAGTTACGTATACGTCTCGTTCCTCGTTCCTCGTGCAGAAATAATACCCCGTACGAATCCATAGTTTATTATTCGCAAGATTTATAAAAATCGATCAAATCTGACGTTACATATTTTTTATATTTTTCACCTTTCAACAGCTTTTCGTCAGTGATCAGCTAAAATTTTAATCCGAAAAAAAATGTATATCATACCTATGAATATTTATTCCGAGGGTTGAAACGACTGTAAAGCTGCAGGTATCTATCTCAAAGCTTTGTTTGAAGGAAAGTCTGTTTCTGACATCCAATTACCGTGCAATTACCGGTCACGGTATTAACCATTAAAATATACGTACCTGATGACTGAGGTCTTCTGAGGGCGGTCAAAAGGCGTTTTTTTTTTTTTTCACCGTGCCCCAAGAGATCTGGAATAGTTGGAGATTAGACGTGATCTTGCGTCTGTAAGTCCTCAACATGTGGCGTTCTGCCGTCGTTAAACCGCGTTGAAAAACTATTCCCTTCTAAAAAGAAAAAAGGGAGAGAGGGGGAGAGAGAGAGAGAGAGAGAGAGAGAAAGAAAAAAAAGGAAAAAAAAATACCGTAGATATCTTCGTACACGAAGGGTCTAAAATTACAATTTGACGTGGAGCTGGCAGGCAGGATGCCAACAGATGGTTGCGACCACGTGTTGCAGCAGGGTTCCTTAAGAATCTTCCCTTGGACGTAGGTATACTATAGATATATAGTATTTTTTTCTCTCGTTTCTTTTTGCCTTTTTCATCCTGCTTTGATTGGACACACACGACCAAAGCGTGGCTCCCATTGGACAGCCGCTTTACAACCGTGTACCGAAAACATCTGCTGACCTGCTAGGCCCAGACTAGTAGCGAGACCCTTGGGTCTCGGTGTCGGTACTATAGCTAAGAATATTATTTATGGCGCCCCAAAAAGACCCTTTGTGATAATCGCCATGCTCGCGTGTTTCCAAAGGAATAAGCTTCCCCGTTACCAGGCCTAAGATTTCTTTTGTGCAACATGTGGCTGGCACGTGTTTTCTCGGGCAGTGAACAATTATAGAATATCTTTTGAAACGGAGGGTGTGCTTTGGCGAGGACCTCCTGCAGCTGCAAGGGACATCCTTACTCTCTTGTACTTTTTCAGGATCAATAGGATTCCTTTAGTATTTTAAATCATCCACCGATTTTATACTTCGCATAATAATTCTTCACGTGCGAATACCAGGTGCTAACGTATATTGTGCATATGCATATGCATATACCTATATAAATGTGTTTTTCTAACGCAAGCTGCGATCTATTCAAGTAAATTCAACATACGACTGTCACTTTTCATCATCCGTTCATTCAACCCTTCTCAGTCGCGTTCTGAGCCTCATATTTATTACATAAAGGCTTATCTCGCGATAAGAATGATTATTGTGAAATTTGGCCCATATAATTTCTTTCGAATGATTCGCCTGGAGGTCAACGATACGTGTCAAAGTTCCCATGAACTTTGTATAGAATAAAAATGACGAACTGGCCAGAAATTCGACATCCATTAAAATCCCTGCGGTGTAGTTATCGAGTCCTGTGGGAAGCGCACGGGCTTTCTCACGGTTTGGTGAGATTCTGGAGGATTCAATTTCTCTTCTCTTAAATTGACCAGTGATGTCCGAGCTGCGTGACTGAACTCTCTCGCAAGTCACGATGCACATCCGGTCCAGGATGGGATACGTTTATATGCATATATCCACTGATTTTGCATACCCAAAAATTTGCCTGTGTACGCAAGACTTTATCCGAACGGATTTCCTGTTTGCTTTAATTCGAGTTTTGCTCTTCCGGTCTTAGCGTCGAACCCAAAAGAGCATCCTGCCCACCAAAATATTTCAATTCATTCTAAACGGGTTTAAATAAGCGCATGCAGGTATATACGATGTACCGAGGCAGATTCAACCAAGGAAAAAAAAAATCCTCCGCCTCAAAGTGCTCCAGGAAGTGAGGGCGGGGAATAGGGAGCGAAGAAAAAGGGGAATACGTAGAGAGAGAAATAAAGAAATAGAGGAAGTGAGGTAGAGATGAAGAGAAGGACCCCGTTTGATCGTCCATCTGAAAGTTCCCATATCAAGTCGTCTGCAGGGTTGCAGAAGGGCCAAGTCTACCCTCGGTTTACCCCAAATTTTCTCACCCCTAACTTTACAATGGAATCAGGTTGATTTCATATCATCCCATTTTAACATGTGCGGTGTTCGCGATAGCCCCGTTTTCCCGTCACATACAAGCCACATATGCATGTATGTGGCCTTAGCTACGACTGGGAAGTCCCGAATCCCTGCGGACTATGCACTAACGGCGTAGTATCAATAGCTCGTTAAACGTTACCGCTAAGGGGAAATAAGGGAGTAAACGTACTCGATCCTTCAATTGAAATTTATTTAAAACTTATCGCTGCAGTAACTCGAGCGGGGGCGATTTTTGTATGAGCTTCCCCCTCAATGGGGACGTGAAATCGTTTACTGCCAGTGTTCGTGCACAGGTTGCACAGGCTCTCACGTCAAGTGTTTCCTATTGTATCATTCAATTTTTGAATCAATTTTTTCTTCGCTACTGTATTCGTTGCAACGGGCGCATACACTGTTCTGTTGCCAAATTCGTAACCGCTATGGATTTCAACAACCGTCCGTTTATTTCCCCCATTTGTTCACTCTCTTAATGAAGAATATGCTTTTTTATTAGCTTTCTTTTTATTAAATTTCATTTCAATTCATTCTTTTGACGGTATGATTTTTCTTATTCTTGCTTATTTTTATACTACTTGGAAACTAACAGATTTTGGCTGAAACCCCTCGAATAAATAATGTCATTCGACGCGACAGCACGGGGCAGTATTTGTCTCTTCTTTTTTTTCCCTTCGTGTTTTTGTGTGCTGTTTTTATTTCCTCGAAAGAGGATTATATGGGGGATCCCGTGGGCAATCAAGTTTTCGCAAATCTAGGGAAATCCGCTTATCATCGACGGACGGTGGTTATATTTGCCCTACTATTAGTAGAAATAACAAAAGATGAAAAAAAGGAAAAAAATCACGAAAAAAAAGAATGCAAAAAGGATATACAGAGAAAATGAATCGTTTTTTCTTCGTGTTTTTTAACTTGCCTATCGACCTGCGCCGAAGGGGGGTCGCCGTTTGAACACTTGATCCCAATTGTTCAAGCATGATCTGCATTTCTGATTTCATCAATTTGGGGCATGACGTCAGCAGAGTCTCTCCATTTGCATAATACGTGAGAAACGATAGGGGCTTTCAACTCGAACAAAATTTAAAAAGTCTATTAGCAAAGCACTTGTTCGTGTTCCACGCAGATTTAGTCATACTTTAAGGGAATTAGGGGTGGATTATACGCGGATTACTTACGCGCCGTAACCACCTAGCGATCAATCTACCAATTGAATATGATTACCAAATCATTGCGAAACCTCACGATAAAAAAGTAAAATGAAATCTAAAAAAGTCGCTTAAAGGTGGCGAAAATTGATTACAGATATGTTAAATATTTCTCATGTAAATTTTTTATGAATTTATACCAAATCTTGACCATCGATTTAATTAATTTAACTATTTTTTCTCTATATAACGCTTCCCCGAACAAGTATCTACCCAATTGTCATCTGGGATCGTCGAGCACTGCAAACAGACCGTCTGACAGGCTAAAGTTTAGGAATTTTCCTTTGATGCTCTGATAAGCGTTTGTCGGACATCGTGGCTCGCCTTATTGCTATGCGCATGTAATTTCCTTCCTATTGCCTTGTTCGATGGAAGATTAAGTTTATGCACGAGCTAGCTAAGCCTAAAGGGTTAAAGGAGAAGAATTTCTCTCTGAAATTTGTATAACTTCTAGACTAGACAAAGCCGTGTAGAATACGTATACAGTGAAACCTCTGTATAGCGGACAGTGACCGTGCAAGCCAAAATTGTCCGTTACTGGAGGTGTCCGCTTTAGAGAGGCTTTGGGATTTGAGCTATAAATACATATCATACGTAAAATAAGACATAAACATATTACTTGGATATAAAACAATCTTTCATTTATTTTTTTTTTATATATGGCATTACTTGCGTTTATTTATACTTATTCATAAACATGATTTTATTTCTTCACTCTTGTAATAAAAGTTAAAATCGATGTTTGAGTTTTCGGCTTCCTCGCTACATCGTTTTCAATATGCATTTGAACGCCTGATATCAAACTTAAACCCACAGCATCGTTACTATTTAAAAAATATTGTTTCAATTTGCCAACACAATCTAAAGCATCGGCACCAGATAATACTGTGTGTTGTGCGTCATTTTCTTCATGAAAGTCCTCTGCTTCTAAAGCTGATTCTTCTTGTTGATAAATATTCAGACTGATATCTAGCAACGTATTTTCTGTTATCACGTCATTGTCAATAGAAACATAGCAATCAGCTGGAGTTCCAAAGGGAAGTAGAAGTTCTTCAAGATGAGCATTATAATCGGTGTCTGAAATTGCCTCATCTTCGCATCCATTTTTTCTAAATCCAGCTTTCCGAAAACAATTGTAGACTGTTTCGCTTTTGATATTGGATATGGCTGATTTAATCCAAAGGATGGCATCCAAAACGTTTATGCTTTTTGACACCTCAGTGGCAGAGTCAACAGACTCATATTTTGTTATTAAAAATGTCAAAACTTTTTTCCTATAGTGAACTTTAAAGTTTTGGATAATGCCTGAAACAATAAAAAATGTTATTATCGATTTCAAATTTCTAACTAATTTAAATTTCTCTCGCTCTAACTTACCTTGGTCTAATGGCTGACATGCTGAGGTCGTATTAGGTGGTAAAAACATCAATTTTATGTTGGACAATTCGATTTTTGGATGACAAGCAGCATTATCAAGAAATAAAAGAATTTTCCTCTTCAGTCGTTTCATTTTATTATTCAAGTTAGATAACCACGAGGCCATGATTTCTCCTGTCATCCATGCACGCGTATTATGTCGCCAGTCAATATTTAATAGACTCAAGTCAATTTTTCGGAAACATCGTGGTCTTTGTGCTTTTCCAATAATTAGTGGATCTTCGAATTCTCCGATCATATTTACGCATAACATTATAGTAAGTCTTTCTTTCGACATTTTTCCGCCATTACACTTTTCACCTTTAAGGCACATTGTTTTATCAGGTAATGCCCTGAAAAACAATCCTGTCTCATCGCAATTAAAAATGTTGCTCTCGTCATAACCATTACAAAATTCTTTGACTTTATCAAACCAATTTTTCACCACTGTTTTGTCGACAGAAGCACTCTCACCACAAACAGTTTTAAACGAAATTTGATGACGGCGACGGAATTTTTCGAGCCAACCATTAGATGCAGTAAAATTTTGTAATTTCAATTTCTCTGCCACTTCCAACGCTTTTTCTTGAATCAGTGGCCCGGATATTGGAATATTTTTCGACCTCACTTGGCTGATCCACTCATATACCGCACTGTCTATCACGGCTTGTTCAACTTTAGGAAACGCTCTTTTTGACGATTCGTTTCCATTCGTCATGAATGATTCAATTAAATCATTTTTATTCTTCAAAATGTTGCCCACTTGTGTTTTACCGATATTAAATTTCGAAGCGGCTTCACGGACACTTAATTTTTCATTTTCGCAACTTTTTATGATTTCAATTTTGTCTCTCAAAGTTAAACGTTTTCTCTTTTGAGACATGATGAATTATTGATTTCAACGTCTGATTTGCTCGATGAACACAAGGAGAAATAGAAATCATCGATCTACACCTGATACCAGCGGTGATATTGTTTACTTTTATAAAGTGTTCGCCACAATACGTAAAGTTTACGATCAAGTGTCCGTTACATTGAAATATTGGGTGTCCGTTAGCGGAGGTGTCCGCTTTTCAGAGGGTCCGCTATATGGAGGTTTTCTTCGCATAAGAAACAATGTAATGAGGCCGGTGCATTGAAAATTTGTCCGTTAATAGAGGTGTCCGCTTTAGAGAGGTGTCCGCTAATAGAGGTTTCACTGTATATATATATATATGTAGAAAATACTGCATATCCATATAGGAGGTACCCATTCTAGATCAACAATTTCGTCTTTAACAGTGAAAATAAGATTTTATTCGGTTCCAATTCATCTACGAGTATGATATAATTCAAACGTACCCTGGACTATCGCACATTCACTTATTACAGCACCGCATTAATTCTAATCCCACGGGTCACGCGGTATCTATGACCCCGTATTATGTTCAAACACGCTTATAATACCTAACGTATACTATATGTACGAATGTAGTATCTATGCATGTATATTGTATATACTTGTATATAGGAAGGACGTCTGTCAAGAGAGGCTGGCCAATGCACCGGCTAATATAAATATTACACCACAGGGATCTCCGCCCTTACACCAGGGGTGATATCTACCGCGTGAAACCACGCAGGGGGTGAAAACTTTGAATAGAGAAACCGTACTTTATTATTGCGGTTTTGTAACCATCCGTAGTACGTGCCATTAGAATCTGAGATTTATTAGGTATGTTCGTTGCAGGGCTTATGAATAACTTCCAATTTTCGTCAAGCTTCGATCTTCTCTTTATACTATGAGTAAATAAAATATGAAGAATATCTGAGTAATCTACTTTCCAATCTTCAATTTGTATATTTTATTATTCACCGAACGTTCACGATGTGATACTGGATACGGCTTCTGATCAGATTGTAATTGAAACTGACTGCTGTATCTTTACTTCAGGCAGATGTGCCGTTAATATCTTCGCAAGGCGTATACTTTTTCATATTAATATGCGGGTCGAGTTTTATATTAAAGTTCCTTGGACCAAATCTTACGATGAAGAGGTTTCGCGCTTGTCACAAAGTGCCCGCATCTTGGGATTGTGTTTAATTAATACATGTATAATGCAATAGCGGTCGTAAAGCCGACGTTATTCAATCCTCTACAATATAACAGGGTTGAATAGAACAGTCGATCGTGAAACGATCAAAAATCTATCTTTGGTTCCACTATTTGTTCTCGAAACGAAGGAGAGGAACTAAGGAACAAAGAAAAAATCGCATTGTTATAGTTATACAAACTATATCAACTAACTTAACATGGCTAAGGTCAGCATTGTTTCGTCGCTCATATTACCAGCAAATTATGATCAAGGAATTCGAGAGTTGGTTAATGAATAATGACGTTTTTTTTCAGCGTATCATCATCGAATTTTAAACCCCCACGACTGAATGCACCCCTCGAGAGACTTTTGGTGGAATTGGCGCTCTCAGTTTTTGTCGTTTTGGCCCATTTCGCATCTGATACTCCGCGAGGACTTCCGACAGCTGTTTCTGCCAAGCCTGCGATGGTCCTTGCTGCAGCCTATACAACTGCTACGTTGGTTTCGGTAATTATAATCTCATCATTAATCATTTTTCAGCTTTCGATATTCTCATATCTTCACGCTTTATCCATTACGTTAAATTTTAATGATCGGGCGATTAACCTTCGTATATATCATATCCGCATCGCTAATACATACTTCGTATACATCAACTACTCTCATCCTGCTACTTTTCATACGGTCAGATATAAATGATTTCTTCGAAGTATAAGGCATATTAAAGTACGCTACCTTTCTGGGCGATCTGCGGTAGGTATATGTATCTTCGGTACCACCTGTCGCGAGGAAAGGTCTGCATTCTCACCTGCTCAGGTCCTGTTTGTTGCCTCGTATTGGAAAAAAAACAAAAAACAACACAACGGCAAAGATATTCTCATTTCGCGAGAAGAGGATAGATATATTTTTTATACATAGAGATGAATAATATTAAGAACAAAAAAAAAAAGGAATATAACGCATACTCGTCAAAGATCTTTCTTTTTAACACTACAAGATAAGTAAAGGCATATTATTATCGCGCGAGAACCGGACGAGAAAGAATTTCGCATCATGTGGCTCTGATGCCACGCTAAAGTCGCAATTATAATTAAACGAGCAGATGCCGCACAGTCACTTAGACCATGCGAGCAGAGATCCTGTTAACAAAAAGTTTTTTATTCCAGAGTGAATTAAATTGTCGATCTCTCCAGTTTACCGCAGCATTCGTGTTTAAAACTTTTTCTTCGCACGATCAACACGACGTTGTACACCATTTGTCATGATATTATATATACTTTATGCGTCATATTCGTGCATGGCTTTACTTTTACAAAAATTATTCAAAATAACTTGTTATATCGATTATGATATTGCCATCATCGCAGTCGTCAACAGCCTTCTTTACCTATAGTTCAAAATTTACGGTAAATAGTCACATGGAACTCACAATTGGTCTATCAATCTTTCATTTGAAAGCCTATAATTTTATTTCTCGAAAAATGCCCTTCTTTTTTAACAGTTTAATTCTATAGTTCGATGAAACCAATGAGAAATGACGAATGGGTCGAAATATTGGTGCAGTCGCGGCTCATACATAGTATTAATAACTTTCTACATCACAAAAAGCAATGTGTAACATGGGTTGCTGGTCAGAGTCATTAGCTGTATACTGTTGTTAGAAATGATTAAAACTGACTTATGGATCGAAACATTGCTTCGTTACAGAGTCCGTTCTTGAATCCAGCACGCGCCTTAGGGCCTGCATTCGTAATGAACAACTGGGAGAATCATTGGGTACTATGGGTTGGTCCAATCTCTGGTGGTGCCGTCGCTGCTTTACTACATGAATACGTTTTGAGTCCAAAACGGTCACAAAATTCTCAGGAGAGTGACGACGGGGATGATTCCTCAGTCCGTTCTGATGAGGACCCTTACGACGATCTGGACAAACCTACGGGACCAAAGTTTCCCAGTGCTTATGCTACCTACAGACCCATAGCCGGAGCTCCATCCTCAATTTATAGCGCTCCTCCTACAGCCGTGGATCGTGTTGAGTCAATATATGGAGGAACGAAGTCCCTATACTGCAAATCGCCGCCGTTGACTCGCGCCAATTTAAACAGATCGCAGAGTGTCTATGCAAAATCAACTTCTGGACCTAGGGATGGACTCGTTATTCCTAAGCCTGGACCACTGATGCCTGCCCAGAGCCTTTACCCGATGAGAATTGGACAGAGTACACAAGGGATAAGAGAAACTGTGCCAAGTCAAACTCAGAATCATAACAGCACTAATCAAAACATGCAAAATCAATTGCAGCAGTGCACTCAAAGCATTTATGGAATAAGAGGAATTTCAACGAGCATTAGTGCTCGAGAAAATGGAATTTATGGGGTTTCTACGACGTCTAGTGTTTATGGAAGAGCTCCTGCACCTCCACCGGTAACACAGAATACACAACAAGCTGATAATGCTCAAAATTCTGGCTCTCCTAACGGCGCTAATGGAGTGGCAATGGCGAATCCTCATCCTAATAGTTCAACTCCTGGATGGAATGTCCAAGTCCAGGGACAGGCACACCAGAATCCGGCATCAAACGGCGTTTCATCAGTTCAAAATCATCAAGGGCATTCAAGCGGCCCGCTGGCTACTAGCTCTGAGAATGGAGCCAATCCACGAAGACCAGAAAGCATGTATGGACATGTTTCCAGACGCAGTGACGACTCCGCATATGGAAGCTACCAAGGATCTGCAAGAGGAAATTACGGCAAAGCTCCTGGACCTCCTGGACCGCCACAGTACAGAGGAGAGAGACCCAGTCCTGGACCATTGCAACAAAATCAAAATCAGCAGAGCAATTTCCAGAGGAATTCTCCTAATCCGCAATACTGATCATAGTAATTTTATACAGTAATTGGATTATTTACAGCTGTTACCTCGCCGGACGGAAAACTATGCACTGCCGTTAAATTATAACTCAGGATATTGTAGTTACATAAATTTCATATTTTATTGTCTGCTGTGGATTTCTAATTAGATCTCTTTGGATATGAATTCAGTTTAATGAATTTAAGAAATTAAGCAGGAATCAATTTCGATTACAATTTATTGTGTCAGTAAGCACTCGAATCGTTTCATGTTTTAGAAAACTTATCAGAAAGGGATTGTTTTTTTTTTTTAATTATCTCTTATAGTTGATCTCATATCGCTATTCTTTCGCTTCCGCGTGAACGTATTATATTTTACATTTTTACCCCTGCTACAAGTTTCCCAAAGATATTTTGTGTTTGGAAATTATTTGATCTGTGCAAGTGCTTTGAAAATATGACTGGTGATAATAAAAGATTCAAAAATCACTTTTTTCAATTGTAAATCGTGTGTTTTTGTGTCGAAAGTTTCCTAACTATGAGTAGGTATATATTGATAATGCCATAGAATTCACTGTTAATGTCGAGCAAGTGTTGATGAAATGTTGATTGATTATTGGCATAGGGAAAAAATTCTTATACATGCATCCTTGATGCGAAATACGCAACGATAATAATTTTATATATAATCTTGTGAGTGTGCCGTTGGGAGTAAAGCTCAGAACATGGGACTGATGAGGCTCAGTATTTAACGATAATATATTAATTATTTTCTGTAGAAAATTTAACTATTACTACATAATATTTGTAATGACTGTTTGTACGCAAAGAAATTTTCTATAGTTAATGAAAATATCTATGTATTATACATGTTTTTCCAGTTAAAATTTAAGTCGCAAATTAATTTAGGCATACATCATCATATAGTTTGTAGGCTTTGTAAATATCTTTTGTATTTATTATTTTATATGTTATTATATGGTATCTACCTTTATGGTAATCGGTAGGCATTTTAGAATACATTAATAATAAAAATAATTAGCAAGGACCTATTGTGGAGTTATTATATTTCCTTCCCTTTTATTTTCATTCTTTATGTAGAAGCAACGTTCATAAGAATTGAAAAACATAAAATAAATGCCTAAATCAAATAATCGCAAACTAGTCCTAGTAAAAGAAGAGATTGAAATCTATTGAAATCAATATGTTTTCTTTTAATATCATAACGACTGAATTTCATTTACATTTCATCTTTCATTTGAAACTTGTTTCTATTCCATCCGTTTCGTGAAAAATCAAACCACGGTGAATATAATTTTAGGATCAAGGAATTCATTCAGATTCAAAGTCTTACCTATTTTTAATTCTTTCCAATCTTTTTCCGTCTATCGGTCAAGTCTGGGATTTATCGGTCTATCCAGACTATTGTGATTAGCAAAATAATAAAATCGGATCTAAGGTGTGTATAAATTACTATGAATTATTCGTAATTCATTCAAGACTGCATTCATCTAATAGCACTATGTTATGGCAATGATCAAGTTGCTTCTGAGAATCAATTTATTGGCATTCAAAATTTGGGAAAATCCCTTCAGTGAAAACCTCGCTCGCCATCTATCGACGACCAGAGTAACCCAGATATGTCTAGTCACAAGTGTTGGTATGCAAGTATGTCAGTATGTAATTAATTTATAATACGTCTGACGTGTTTCTCGATTGGTTGTTTACCTCCAGTATTGATAAGGACGAACTGATTATAATTCGCGAAAATAATTGTTAATCGAAAATCGTTTTTTTGCCTAATCATCTTTCGTAGATTAAACATTGTGTGAAATACCTGAAAAAACAAAGCATAAAAACAATGGCAGAAGACGAGAACAAATCATCGAACGAGGAAGATCCGAATGAGACTGAAAACCAACCTCAAAATGACAAGTCAGCTGTCAAAGAGCGATCAGAATACTTTGAAAAATTGGAAAAATGGTTGCAAGAAGCCTACGTTTGTCAAAGTGTCGCCGCGATGTTTCCATACTACGTAATGTCGACACAAATGTTAAACCCCACGACTGGTAAGTATCGTCATCATATTTATCTCTATACATATTATCTCTGAAAATATTCTGATCATCACTCCTCCGTTCTACGAAAGAATAGTCATCATTATCTAGCCTCAATTGTTCGAAATCTAAGTCTACACAATTCACTATGTGATTGTCGAACAATATAATTCGAAATAGTGAGCAGTGTACTTCTATTGTTCTTCTATTGTACTTCTTCCTATTGTTAGGTATCGGTCCATTTCCGCAAGCAGCTAATAACATTGGCTTTGCGACAGCTGCAAACGGTCCGCAAACTAACGCCGACGTAAATAATCCAGAAATTAACGAAGGTTTGAGACAAAGGAGGCCTCAAGATCCTACCGGATTACCTCAAACACCGGGAGCCGAAGGTAGAAGGTCATAACAATAACTCCTGTGTCCATCAATTGCTAACAGAGGTTCAGCCTGCTTTTCATTTGATTTTAAAACAAAATTACTGCATTGCGTTTGGAATGTGTGTCTCAGTTGGGATGAAGATCAGATTTTATTGATTATAATTGTCTGTAGTTTATAGAATTCTTCACTTTCTGTCTTATAAATGTTTGAGAAGGTGAAAGATCAGAAAATAAACGAAATGTGGTAGTTTTGACATATCTGTCCTGTACATCATTGTCATTTTGATGCTGCCAATCATTTTTAGTAACAAATATCGATGGATATTTATTTACAGGTTTTGAATATCGTATACCGCCACTTTGGAAGCGTTTTTTTGCCGAGTTCATTGACTTCATGGTACTATTCTTTCTTAAACTTTCCATTACATTTATTGCCGTCGACTTTTTCGATTTTATGTAAGTCTCAGCCATAAACACTTGGGGCTTCTGAGAAGTTTACTTTTTTAGGAGCCCTCGGAATACTCACAAATTTATACTATATCATCTTGAATAACCACGAAAATTTCTACTTTCAGAGACATAGAACAGTATGACTTAGATATGATACAAAAAAATCTTCGTATCGATTACAAAATGGCTCTAGAACTGACTTCTGGAATCTTAATTCTGGAGCTGATTCATCGTGTGATTGTGTGCATTTTTGAGGTAACAATTGATGCTGATTTAGAATGAATTTCAATAATGTTAACTTTATAAACATTTCAATTAACAATATAATTACCTTAATCTTCCAGGCACTCTGGCTCCAGCATGGTATAAATGGTTGTATAGGCGGAGCTACACCTGGTAAAATAGTCATGGGACTACGTGTGGTTCAGTGTCAAAGTATAACACCCATAGAACGACCGGACGGTTCTGATGTAGTTTTCATTTCGCCTGGTACAGATCTAGGCTTTCCATTAGCTCTTGGTCGTTCAGTGGTGAAAAATTTAATCTTAGCATTTCTTTTTCCTATTTGTTTTGCGCTGTTTTTCTTCAGGTTCAACAGAACTGGGTACGATCTTGTTTGCAATTCTATTGTCATTGAATGTCCTTATAGAAACAGAGCAAATAACAGAGCTCGTCAGCAGTAATCTGAGGTTTTATTTAAAAGTTGATAGATAAATGAGGCAGGATTAAACTATTGAAGATTGAAATTTACTGTGTGTGGGAAACTCTGGTGTATACATGAATCCTAAATCATTATTTATAATGCTTGAAGTCGTCTTGTGTAATTTCTTGCTAGTAATAAATTAACACGTACTTTCCAGCCGAGTTGTACCATGTACAGTGTACACGTACGTATTACATGGATGTAAATATGTAATAAAATATAAAATTAGTCTATTACACAAATGAATACATGCCATGTCGAGGTGTAAGCCTAAAACTTTGAACATATTCGTTTTATCCTGACCAAACGAAACGTCGGTCGAGTATAAACTATATATGTATACAAAAAGTGATTTATTTTCTTAAAACAAGTTTCAATCGGAGGGAATTTTTGTATTTTGTACTATTGATGATAGTGACTTTGAAACAATCACGTTAAATAAACGTGTCGTTCGCTATATACGTGTATTTATAGAATAATCTATAACACAGAAAGGTTACATTTCTATGTATATAAAATTACTGAACATATATGTACAGTAAACTCCACCAACTCACGTTACTTCTGAGGGGCTGAATCTGTGCTTTAGAATACATTTTCTCGATTCCAATCTTTTTTACAAATATTGGGCACACTTATTCTTAAAACTGAGTATACTGTTTGGGGTGACATCAACATACCTATGTAGTTGACTACATTTGTGTAATTTTCACGTAGAAGAATGAGAAAGTGCATAAAAAGTACATCCTAGATCCAATAAATATATTTGAATATATTTCTATCAAGCTGTAATATATCTGTTGTAAAAACAAAAATAAAAATTCCTATTTAATAAATCTATAAAATTATCATTTTGCCAATATATCGCAAATAACTATTTGAATAAAAATTCTTAGCACTTTAACAAGAAAAGAATGTCATATGTTGGCGAAATACGATGCTAAACAAGATTGAGGTCGTGGCTAATGGCATCCAGTTTATTTGTCTAATTGGCATAATTCTAAGCATTCTTATCAACACGATCATTTTGTACAGTTTTAAATATTGTAGATCGTGTCTAGATCGTTTAAATCATCATAGTCGTTTTGACACATGTCATTACACATGCATACCGGTCAGTGGCGACATCTAAATGTAAGTAATCGGACTGTTTTATTTCGTGGTGTGGTGGAAACGGAGCATGAATACATTGGCGTGACGTCACTTCCCAGTCAAACGTGGCTGCCGTGCCGAAAGGAGTGGCTGTCGAATCTGTCAAATTACATGGTTACTCGTCGATATTAATGAGTTTTTTCGTCAGTTAAGGCGTGAAATAGTGGTAAATAATAATTGTGTGTTCAAAAAAGTGTAACGTAGTATTTAAAGATGTCATCTTCGGGTGATTTCGGTAACCCGCTGCGAAAATTCAAGCTCGTTTTCCTCGGTGAACAGAGTGGTAAGCGTTTTGACACATATTTCAATCGATTCATATTCAATTATAATTTGATAATCCACTTTTTCACCTGCGAATATTACCCCAAAGACCTGACTTTCATAGTCTACACTACGCATGAATTTTCAATAACGTTCTAGGTTATAAATCGATATTTTCGCCTGGCCGTCTGCCCTGGCTGACGTGAGCCTGAATCGGCTTACTCGTACTCGCAAATTTTTCGCATTACTTTCCTCTCTATCAGGTAGTTAATCGGCACTTTATCATCCGCAAAACAATGGTATGGTTATATCCTGTCCCCAAATTGTCATCCATTTAACGGCCTCGTGCCGAAATTAACATTAATTCAAGAAATTGATTTTCTGAAGAAGAAAAAAATGTTACATTTCGTTCGCAGTTTTCCTCATATCAGATACGATTGTTTTGACGTTAGAGTTTCAAAATTACACTGACATTCTGATATTTTTTACAAATAGCAGAAGAAATGTATAATAAAAAATTATGAAGATTTCCGACATTTCATTATCATTTCGAAATTTGACTTAGATTATTAAATTGCCACAAATGGTCATTGAATATTGCTGATAATTTTAGATGACTCAATTCCAGAGATTAGTTTCTTTCAATGCCAATCTTTATCGTCTTCCGTTTGTTCATAATATTGCCTTGCATTAATATATCAGGTTTTTTCTAATTTCTGATTGGATAGCATTAAAAACTGTTGCTATTAGTCATCAAACGGTATCATAAATTATCGGATATATAATATGAAGATAAATTTTGATTAAACTATAGAAGGGAATACTTAATTTAATTAACATCAAGTGTGAATGACTAGTCCTTTTAAAATCTGAAAAGCATTAATCAGGTCCCTGTACTTCCTGAGATTGAAATTTACAGATTCATGTACAGTTATTCTGAACTTTTATGAGGCTAACAATAAGCGTAATGTAATTCTCTCTAAACAGTTACTTGCTTACTCAATTGAAACATGAAAACACAATTGTTTTATGGAATTATAGGTTCTTCAACTGATTTGCTTGATTCAAGATCATTTAATAACCAAATGATAAATTCATTAGGCTTTATTATTAAAACAAAGAATAATGATCTTTAACAACTAGTATGAAATGTATCTTATATTGATTTTGAAATAACGAATAGGGAGTTGTTTGAAACGTGAAAAATTATTTTTGATCGAATGTCAAAGCATTGCTTGCATTATTACAAAGCAAGATTTTGAATAAAAGTTTTATTTCTATTGAACACTTTAATCTTTTTTCAGTTGGTAAAACTTCCCTCATCACAAGGTTTATGTATGACAGCTTTGACAACACGTATCAGGTAAGTAAAGAGATGCTTTTAATTACCTTTCGGAGAAAAAGACATTCCTGTGATTATTATTATTTACTTTTCGTGTAACTTTAATTTTGTACTTGGTCGCACAGCGAATAAACAATTTTTCTCTGCATCAAAGAGATCAACCACTTCCTAGCCGACTCCTTCAAAACTGCATTTATTTCAGTTACACTCAGAAAGCAATTCTATGCTTCTACCTAATTGGCAGTAAATTTTTTTACAAAATTTCTTGATGGCATAAAAATAGAAATCAAGTTATACGTAGGTGTAGCATTAAGATAATTACTTTAAAAATCCAACGGTATTCCCGAGATTCACAGCTTAGTATCAAATTTATATGGTAATTATTGTCTGATTTGCATACAGTATGTAAATGAGGATCGCAAAAATCATGAGTATTTGTTAAAATCGTATACCTGAAATTTCGAATTTAATAGCTCGAAATTGGATTAAAACAATTGATCTGTGAGTCATAGACTGATAAATGTTTCAGACACTCACCGAACTACTATGCTGGTCAAAGATGCATTTGTACATGTGTCAATACTATTTCACTGCCTAGAATATTCTGTGAGGCATTTATAGTACCTCATTAATCTTGACCTAGGAGAAACGTCAATATCATATCATAGATATAAAACACATTGATCCCGTTCAGGGAGCACCACATAACAGGTGTCTGAGACCAATGTTAGCTGCAGAATTAGTAGAGGGTTATAAGATATTGACTTTTTCTGAAACTTACGTTTAGGAAAAGGTTTTAAAAAATAAATAAATTGTTTGATCGAAAAAAAAAATTAAATATTCTTTTAAAAATTCACGGATTATTTTTAACTATCCAATCTGATCTATTTTATTCAAGTCATTTACAGTTATAATATAGTTCTAGTTTTAGAAGTATGTACTTGTGAATCTAGTCCAACCAGAGTGATATCGTATCGATTAATATTTATAAAAATTGTTATCCTAGTTGACTAACTACAGCGCTTTTTGCTTCACAGTATTCAAATTATTAATTGCAGACCTCATAGATGATCCAAATGTTAATTACTACCTCGTTCAAAGTACAGACTTGAACACTGATTTAAAATCATTTAATTTTGTAGCATATTTCTTACTTGTTGGTAATCATCGATTTATATGCTTATTATTTCTGTGTCTGAATTTTCTACTTCAGTTCATTGTTTAATTTCACCTACCATTGTCATTGTGATATAAATATTGCTTTCATCCACTTTAGATTGTGATAAGGAAGAGGAAGACATAGGTGGAAAGCCTGTCTGGAGAAACAAAATACCCTGCATTTATCATTATTTTTACGAGTTTTGTATTTATACATTGTGTTTATTCTTCTTTTGACGATATTTATAAAAGTTTCATATAATTTTTACCCCGATTACTTGATGATCTACAATATTATCATAATTTGTAATTATCAATGGTTCATTTACTGAACTTTTTATGTTACAGGCAACGATAGGAATTGATTTTTTGAGTAAGACCATGTATCTTGAAGATAGAACAGTTAGACTACAGTTGTGGGATACTGCGGGACAGGAACGATTCCGTTCCCTAATTCCTAGTTATATTAGAGACTCAACTGTGGCTGTGGTGGTTTACGACATCACTAGTAAGTCGATAAAATTGCCAAAAAAATGCATTGTCTGTTCCTAGTTACCGCAATAAGTTTTCCCCACATCAGCCAATGAATGAAACCCGCTACCAAGCAGCTATGTCACATTTCAGTATTTAGTGCTTATAGAGATACAAAAAAAAAAAATTCTTCAATGTAAATAAAATATTTGTCCTGTCATCTCTTTTCAAGACCTAATGCCGCACTGGTGCAGATATTTTGGGAAAAACTAAAGGCTGGAATACTAATTTTTAACTTATTTCAATGATAGATGCAAACTCCTTTCACCAAACATCCAAATGGATTGATGACGTTCGGACGGAGCGAGGTAGCGACGTCATCATAATGCTAGTAGGCAATAAAACTGATTTAAGTGACAAAAGACAAGTATCTACAGAGGAGGGGGAGCGAAAGGCAAAGGAACTAAATGTTATGTTCATTGAGACCAGCGCTAAAGCCGGTTATAATGTGAAACAGGTAAAACAATTTGAATCGTAGATTCTTTATAAGTCGATTTATCATCAAACAAAGTTATTTTGTATAAGTAATAATATTCCAATGTTTTTAATGGTTTCAAAAATTCATCGAAATTCGTGTTTTTTTTTACAGCTTTTCAGGAGAGTAGCAGCAGCCTTGCCCGGTATGGACTCCACTGAGAATAAACCACCAGAAGACAGTATCCTTTACATAAAATGGTGGCAACATGAAATTGCACGTTTTTCAGATAATTTACTCAGAAACAATATGCCGATACAGGTGTTTCAGTCATCCCACTTGTGAATAACATAATTTGTGCTTTTCTACAGTTATTTTATTTAAATTTTTCGCTTATTTGTGGGAATTTCTTCATTTTTCGTTGCCCCCATAAATTCATCTATTTTCAATTGGTACTCTCAATTTGAATTTATAATTTTATAAAAAAATCTAGAATTCTCAAAATAAATTATGAGCCCAGGCACAGATTTTCTTCAACTATTTCACTCACAGCTCGGAGTACTATGATGAATAATTTTTTTTCTCATTATGGAGTGTTTGAATCTGTATAAACTGTTTTGATACTTTTCACTATCTCATACTTTGAATCCGGCACTTGCCGTCTACCATTTTAATTTCGTTATGTTAATTTTGTTATTTTGTCTTTTGCCTTTTTTGTGTTTTCCTTAATGCGTTCCCAACCTGTAGTGCAAGAGGTAGTTCTCAAGGATACGCCGATCGAACTGAAGGCGTCGGAAGGTGGTTGTGCATGCTAAGCCAACATTGGTCCTAATGGTAGATTAAACACTCTCAATTAAATTAAAACATTCGTTAAAAATTAAAATCTTAGGTCAAACTTAAATGCAATGATGTATAGCCACGTTCCTCTTCACAGCATTATTTATTTCAATAAAAAAAAAAAAAAAACATTGCTAAATGCAAGACGCTGAAGTTTAAACAGAGATAACTTTGTTGCATACTAAGTATAAGTCTCAGTCGGTAGCTGATGATGACTACTTCTACTCAATAGTACAGCTCAGTGTGCATATTTATTATTATTCTTTGCCAACAGCAATAATTATCCCAAATACTAGGTGTTAATCTGTGTAAAATTATAATCACAGATTGAGATAGAGATTTGAAGTTATTTATCCATTCAATTTATAGTAGAGCAGCTTTGTTACGCAGCCGTAAATTTTGTTCATTATGATCTAAGACGAATAATAAAGACAACATCTTTGTTAGATACTTTTTGGTCAGCAGATTATAGGCTGAAATATACATTGCTCAAATACGCAGGATCCTATAATCTACAGATGATAGTAAGTTGGCGGTAGTTATTTGATTTGTTTGATTTATATCGAATCGTGTTATTTATTGTGTATAGAATTGGCGCACACTTAACTATTGTGTAAACGTAGTCATAATGTCATCTCGATCCAAATTTTAGAATTCTGTTTATGTAAAATGGGAAGCAGATCTTTAAAATTTGATCAAACTATTATAAAATAGCAATAAGAGAAATAAATTACAATTATGCAATTGGTTAATCAAAGCCAGCGTACACATTTTGCAGTTTTACACAATAATTTTGAATCTAAAACAAAAAAAAACATAAATAAAAAGAAAAAACAAAAAATAATAAGTAACGGACTAAAAGATTAAAAGTAACATTATTAATTCCTTAGTGAATATGAATAAATAGTTGATAATGATTGATTGGTAAATCTAATTTTTGTATGAAATCGTTAATATTAATTTCTCTTCTCGACTTGGAATATCCTAGATCTTTATGGACTGCAATTCTTTCTTGTCAAGATAATTTCGTCCAGTGTGATAAGAAAAAAATCTACTTGAAATGTATCTTCAGTATTTTTTTTTGGCTTAGGAAATCGTTTTGTGTCTCATAAATTGAAATCCGATTAATTTGACTGTTAAACAACAGCTTTGACTAAATACTGCATAACTCAGAATTGTAAATATTAAACGGAATTTGGGAAGTTGAAAGAAAAAAAAAAGAAACACACAATCCTGATGAATTAATATAGTTAGTTATATTAATGTCATTTTTATTAATTACTATTATTGTAATCTTTTAATTTATATAAAAACTCACTCAAAAATTGAAGCATATGGTTTTACGTTAATTTCATAATTTCCATTATTTATTTCCCATTCTTCCTTCAGTCAATTCTTTTACATCGCACTTAATAATTAATTTTTATTTTCGTTCTAGGGATCTATTCACTTGAGTTTCAAGAAACTATCTGCCCTCCAAATTTTTCTCTGATCCACTTAATGAAAAATGTAAAATATTTCAATAGTTACATTTATTATTAACCAGGACTTGCAGGAGTGGTGTTTAACTGTTGCGAACTTCGCCTTATATATTATTGGGGTATGCTCCGTCCAATTTTTTTACCATATTTTTCTATATTTTATACGCTTCTTAGCAATAGCAAATAAACTTATAATAGTGTAGTAGCAAAGTAATAATTTGTGATAAAAAGTGTTCTGCTTACATTAACTTTGGATGATTCACCCATCAATAAAGCAATAACGAATTATTCAAATTATATTTAGACTACCAAGTTCGAAGTTATTATTTCGAATTTATACTTCATCAAACCGAATCTGAAGCCTTTGTTGAAACTCTAATTTTCGAAAAGTTCAAATTAAAAAATATATTCCAGCTGAAACGATGGCATTTGAATAAATCTTTTCAAAAATTATCATCCAAATTAAATGTTACTGCAGTATAAATGATAAAAATAATATTATAGTAAACTTTACGCTACTTGCTTATAGACGCTTAAATATTCTATGATATACTGCTTAGTTTTAACATGTAATAAACTTTTAGCAAATGCAATTCTCTATACATATTATATATCTATTATCCATTATGGATTCTCCTGCGTTTTGAGGAAATAAGAGTCCTTAAGGAATTCATACAAACACTACAAATGCCAACGTAATTTAAGGCGATGTACCTCTTCTGATCTTTTTATACATAATACATATTTTCAATGCAAAAATGTAGAGTGTATCTTCTCATGTAATCGATCTAAATGCAGATACTATCGTAGGTATTATCTATTGCTGTCAGTCATATTTAATCAGTACATCGTCAGTTGCTGCGTGGTATATCTGACCCAGTTAGAAGGGATGTAAAATTAGATCACATTTCGACGAAAACTGGCATGTTAGTTTTCTATATATTTATATGCATTATATATACATAAATGTATATGTGTGTGACCTAATTTGAACATAATGATTATTTTTCGATATTCTATGAATCTATTATACGATAGATCTTCATGAATTGTGACGTTGGCTTCGTGTATTAAATCGCAATGTTAAGATCAAATCGAGCTTAATATAAATGGATTCCGCAATTAATATAGTATTGGAAAACATTATTATTGGCTGTATTAAATGCTACATAATGTCAAATCAAAATGCACCTTAACAAAAACGCAGCTGTTGACCTACAGAATCAATCACCGATGCAGAATGGCGGAGAGGCAGAAGGCGAAGGAGGATGCATTTGCTAGGGAGCTGATTCACTAACTCTAATACAGATATCCAGATACAATATACCTTATATCCCTAGAATGAACCGAATCCATCATAGCACATTTGCGAAGCGCTAAATAATCTCGATGTGTATTTTGCAGACATCACTTTCCGATATCGTTACATCGAAAGGTATCTTCTCTTACTTTAGGCAGCTACAAATATGATTCCTCAGTAAAATTGTCTTTCAAATCTTAAACTCTAGACAAGAATTTAGATAAAGTAGCTTGGGTAGTAATTAACCGAATCTTGGAAAAGTAAACAATTTTGTTTAAAACTTATGCAACTGTAATCTTTTCTTTTTCAATATGCATCGAGAGAATTCGGCGCTGCATATGACCGAGTACTACATAAAGGATGGGCCAATTTTTCACCTCTTAGGTAAAAATAAAAAAAAAATAAAGGAAATGTTAGATTAAAGCCGTTTCAGAAGTATTTGAAAATGTTAAATTCTGCAGACTTGACGTGTCTCTATATGTGATAAGGCTTTAAGAATAATCCACTGTGCTTATCCACGTTCTCTTAAGTCTATTACAATTACTGTCTAACGATAAGCTAAACACTCTCCTAGTGCCCTGAAAAATTCGAAATTAAAAGAAAGAAAAAAAGAAAAAAAACAATTTGCAGCAATATTGTAATAACATAATTATTATACGTCGAGCTGTACTTACACATATGGATTTCCAGTTATTTCAAACAATTTTATGCGGTGATGATGTCTGTCAAACACGTGCTTGTCTTCGTATGTTTGATATTTCCATTCGACACAGAGGAACGCATTAGGCTGATATATTTTATTTGTTAAAATCACAAAATCGAGCTTCTATTAAAACCCTAAACTTTTATTAAATATATAATTTGTTTCCTCATAATGGTAGCTTTATTATTCAGTAGCTGTTGAATTTAGATAAGTGTTATTTTATTACTGGTTAAAATACGCGTGCATATGAAATCTCACAATCGGATGCATCGCAAATTCGGGTTTCCAATAACAATATAACTGCATACCGTAATTCTAACGGAGTTTAAACAATCCTCTAACTAACTATAAAACATTTCGAAAAGCATACTCTGCAACATGTATTTAGAATTATACTCAATTATTTATCATTTCAACATCTAAATATGAAAGCTAATTACAAAAGAACTAGATTGGTGTATTGGATTCAGTATTCCAACAAGCATATTTAAGTAGGAAGACCCCCTTTGAAATCCCTAGTGCAATATATCCAGTTGAATTAAATGAAGAATATTAAATAGATGCCTATTTGTTTCTCGAGATTGCTTAAAGTGTCTTTTAACGATTAACGATGTTGACATTATCAGATTTTGTTAGTTTAAATCAGTAGGGAAAATGGTATTTAACGATGGTCACTAACGTTAATGAATAAGCTCAAATAATTGCTGCATAATGTATCGTTCGCATGTCTACAAGAAACTTGATTCTCCTGTTCATCATTTGCTACAGAAGCGCATTGACTATGCTCAATTTATATTTACAACTTGTGAACTTTTGGTTTGCTAAAGAAAGTAATCAAAATTTCTGGGAAATTCGTTTCTCCCTTGAAAGTGATCTGTGATATGCATATCTTGTGAAAGTCAAAAATTTCGAAACATATTAATGCTAATAAAATAGTTTTTGTTGACAGTTATTGAAGGCATACAGCAATTCCTACATAAATTTATTTCCATTTGAACAATTGAATAAGTGATCATTGTAGTGTACTATTTATTGTCAATAGTCTCAGCTTGAGCATTAAAAAAAGTTTAACAAATATGAAGAATGAAAGAATTAATGGTTACTGTTCTTAAAACGAAAGAGTCGAAGTTTGCTTTTTAAATTATGCGTCTAGAATATTTGTTAATAAAATATAATACCAAGTGAATGTGACCCGTGAAAGAAAAAGTATCCCTAATGATTTGACTCAACAATTGTTCGATGTATTTTAAATTAAAAGCGATTTGGAAGTATAGTAAGCTAACATGCGAGTAACGAATTAATATATAGTATGAACATAACATTTCTATAAAGCTCATGATGTAGATCAGAGTGGATGAATATTGATTTAAAAAATTAATATAATTCATAATTGATATTGTATTTATTATTTGAGATAGTTTAGTAGCGAATAGTTTAAATTTAAATAATCATTTGGCTTTAAGCTACGTAGATTTGTAGCTGGGCATGTATGCCAATATTATTATTAAAATTATATATTCTATACTTAGGATAAACTGTTTACATTTTTAATATTTGATTCTGCAAAGAGCCTAGACTGATATTCTTGCGGTTGGTGTAATCTAAATACCAGGGAAAAAAAAAGAGATCGATGCTGCAGTTATAGCTAGAAAACGAAAAAAAAAAGTAATAATAACGAGGGTAAGGGGAACGATTGAAATACATATGTATGTAACTTTAAATAGATGAATGTTAAAAATGTGACAGCAAAAAAAAAAAACAAAAAAAACTACACTGCAAATTAATACATTATAGTGTCAACAAATAATTCTTGGCTCGCTACATAAGAACATGATCAACGTTTGTTGAAAAAATCTTTTGTACCACCTTAGATGCAGTTTCGTTTGTACGAACTGAAACAAACAACATAAAAACAAACAAAAAACATAAACAAATGCGTATTCAATAATTTTTGCAATTTTGTTATGACTATATGTGGCAACTATATTCAAAATAGTGGAGCTTTAAATGAACAAATGAATAAAGGTTTGTGTTCACCGATCTCAAGTCTACGAATTCTTCATTAACAATTAAACTACAATATCATCATCAGTTACTACCATTAACTACTAATTTCATCTTATCTCATTTTAACTTATTCATTCTCTTATTCAAATCAGCTTTTCTATGGCTCGGTACCACATGAAATAAAAGCATAAAAAATGCTTTTACTCCCAAATAAATTCTCTAGGCTATTTCCCTCGCATTAAATCTATTATCGACACAAATCTTTATCTTAGAGCTTTTATGCTAATCACTATCTAGAATAAGAAAAATAGTTTGATTTTAATTTTTAATATTTTTTTTTCAATTAGTATAACCATGTTTTCTTATTTTGTCCAAAAAGGATAGGTACGCTTTCAAAAATATAGGTTGCTATATAATTTACTCGAAAATAAATCCCAGTGTTTGTTAATTAGATTTTCAACAGTTACCCATGATCAGTGATCATAGATTATCAATTAACGAAATTTGATTTGACAGGAGGATGAAGAAATACGATTTAAATCGATCTTTATATTCTTTGATCGTACAAATACAAATTCGAATCAGTCAAATATAAAAAATAATAGTTTTCCCGTTCAGTTTTTATAGAATTAGAAACATGTGGTCATGTGCTGAATGGCTAGTTTGACATGCAGCGTGTGTAGCGAGCAAGCATGTGTGCACACATGCACACATGCATGAACACGACAGAGTCAGCTACACATGTACAACACGTAGTAGCGTCGCGTAGCGTACGAAGTTAGTCACTAGGTGGGGGGGCGCGGTCGATATTCGACTTGAGCCCGTGGCTCGGGGAAGGTAAAGGTTAGGTCAGTTGACAGTTCGACAGCAATAAAACAAGGTGAACTTTCCACCATCTCGGTATTGCATCAGCGTGTGTCTGCCGTGAGTAACGTTGAGGAAAAAAGCCGCAAATTAAACTTCCTCAAAGTCCTATCAATCGCGGTTAAACACGATCTTTACGTCTCTCAAAAAATAAGGTTATTTAAAATCACTCCTGTCTTGTGGCGCCAGCATCTACTACGCGCGGACGTGACGTATCGAGAATCGAGATCATTTGTTCAGTAATCAGAAGAGTCGGGATGCGTATCTTAGCTGGGTGATCTCCTCCGTTGTATTTATAACAAATTACATTTTATTTGATAACAGATTTCCAAGAACTATAACCGGTGTGTTAAACTTTAATTAGTGAGTTTTGTGATATTTGTCTATGACTTTTAATCCGTAATCTGAAAAGGGTGTGGAACTACTGCGGGGTCTATCGCACTGGCTCTCTCTTTCTCTCTCGATACCTTAGGTGAGTTCTATACATATACATATATTTTATTGTAATTGTAGGTGAGTTCTATACATATATTTTTTATTGTAATTGTGAGAAAAATGATTTCAGTCAATCACGCTCTGTCGTTAACAATGATAATATATTATAGCGTATGTCATTTTATCAGTGTGCAACGTGTCTTGTTAACACGCTTATAAGCCGCAAGTCGCAACACTTGTTCTTGAATTCAATTTCACATATTTTCAACAATCATTGCTTCGACGTCATACCCGAGGAATGTCCTGTCAAAATTCTCGGAAATTTCTCGTCTATGTATTACCTCCGCGAATAGATTAAATTATTACCACGATACCTATACACGTACGAGTATTGACATTCTCGACTCGTCGTATTTTCTTCGAATTATGAAGCGTTGGGAAGTAACCAGATAAATATTATTGAGTAGGGGGATAAAACAGAGGATCCGATCATCGATTTCCTCATTCATTATTACCTTGATTGATTTCTTGCGCTAACACTTTCTAGAAAAATCATGAATACAAACGCGTTTATTCTAGGAGTTCAACGTGTCAAGAAGCACAAATAAATATGACGTAAAATCATTTATACGTCAAGAGTTCATTGCGACTTCGATAAGAACTGACAAGATATAAATAACGCTAATTGAAAGAAAAAAAAGAATATATGTGAATTGCATCGGTCAGTCGCGAGATTGTTAAGAATAGGTTACAGAAATGAAACGTGGCGTGAAAAAAAAACGGGTATACCTATAAAGACTTGACCTATCTTAACCTGTTAGATGCATAACGTGGGAAGTTCCCACGAAATCTATAGAATTTCTACTACCCGAAATACGCGAGGTGAATGCTCGAATGGTTCACATACATCCTCATTCATGCGTTAAAGGAAGTTACCCATAATGTTTTCGGGATTGGTAATACCTAATCCATGGCCATGGGGAAATGCTCCGCACCGTGAGAACCTGTACGAAATTTGAACTTTTGTATGCTTCTACGAAACTATTATAATCCGTTATTCCAAAAAAATTCGTTTTTCTCGCGTAAAACGTTCTGAAATTAAATAATTTCTTCGATTCCATGTCTTTTTTTTTTATTTTTTCTGCTACGAAATGACATAGGACGTCTATTTTCAGCTTTATGTAATTCAAAATTAACATATTTATCACAAGCGAGTTCTCCGGGGCTGAGTTACAAATTTATTAACAAGCATTATTACCCTATTCTGCGACAACGAACAACTCATAATTAAAAACAAGTGAACTTTTACCGTAAGTAACTTTTCCCCATCAAGCTGACTAAACTGATTGTGAGTCAACCTCGCATGGTTAACATTGTGAAAGCTTGCGTAGAATGTCTTAATTTGAAACTCTAAATTTCTCCAAATTACTTCTACTCGTTGAAATATACGAATTTCTAAATTACGGTCACAGCGAAATAATGGAAAACTTCATTCGGTACCGATTGACGAAATATTATCAATTATTAAGTTCTCGAATTGGTTTGACAGAAAAATTAACGAGTCAATAACATCGTCATCGTTTTATCAAATACTCGAAAAACTGAACCAACATATAATCCTAATCTACGTCGCTACTTGTCACGATAAATAATAAATGTTATTGACCATTTAGACTTCCGGTGAAAAACCGAGTGTAATGAATACTCCATGCTATTTAGAATAAACAAAAATGTGCTTATTATTATGTGTTGAAAATATTTTTTTTAAATTCGTATCGACGAGAAAAACTAGAGTCAGAATAGGAACCCGTAATTGCTTATTCCTTGACTCGCGATAATGCCTACACAGCGTCTACTTGTATTCTAATTACGATGAGCATCATCAGCTCCGTGAGAGTTTCGTTATCTTATCGTTGAAAATACGGCTTATAGAATGTCGAAATAAAAATCTGAATGAAACCTGGAAAGATATAGACAGAACCGTATTTCGTTCAATTGAAGAATATTTATCAAGTTATTCACTCGATTTGAATTACTCTTGAATTATCGAATATTAATAATAATACGATATGGAAGAACGGAAAATGAAATGAAGAATAAATTACACATCAGTTATATAATTATTGATCGAACAAATATATATTCCGAAAAATTAGCACGAAATATTTGATTGACTTTAAGTATTGGACGCGCAAGTCACTCCTCCAATATTAATTAGGTATATAGGAGGAAATTTAATAGCGAGAAAATGAAATTTCAAACTTGTATAAAATTTGACACGATAAGTGAATATAATTATTCAATTGATAAAACGGGGTAAACAAAGAGGTCGAATTACCTGCTGTATAATAACCGCCCATATGTAATAAATTATCTGCATATAGGTATAACGAAGTAAAGATTAGTTCAGTCTTCGTATTTGATCACAAGCTGCCCCATACACGCTCCATTTCATATTATTTATATCCTATTTATCCTCGAAGCTATCGAGACACCTATAAATCCCTGCTTACTGCTCTCTATAAATATCTAAATGCTCGAAAAATACTCGGCTTCGTGGCTCGTATCTTTTGGGCGTCTAAAAAGTAAAAAAAAATGAGATCGAATTAGTGCGAATATAGAAGTCGAAATAATGTACGAATTGTATTTGCTGAGAGCGAATGGACCGCGTATAAAGGTGGGGTATTCTCATTGTTCTTGAAATTTGGTCAACATTTACCCCGTGATTGAATCTCTCTGTAGCTAAAACCGAAAGAGAGAGGGACAAGCTTAACCCACCCAATTAGGTACTTCCGTTGTTGCGTCAAAATTGCGTTTAACAAACGTACGCGTGCGGGATTCATTTCGTTTTATACGATTCTATAGGTATACATGCACGCTAGAGTCTATACTGATTCAAAATGAAATTGAGCAGAACCCACCGCAGCAGCAGTCGCGTTTAGCTGAGCGAACGGATTTTTAACACGATTACAGGTGCTTCCCACTTCCCGTTCACTGGGCCTCGATGTAATTTATTATATGTATACTTTCAAATTTTTAATCTAAACTATCTCGAACATCGTGACTGTGAAAAATGAGGAAAACGATTTATCTGGTATACGTGTATGTTGACGGCGAAGATTAGAAGACCGGGCGATACATTAACAAGTGACTTTCCATTTTTGTCTCATTTTTTCTTTTCCTGCTCTTTTGCGATGATAAATAGATCATTTATAAATTCATGTCAGTAGAAATATGGTGCTACATAAGATTTCTGATCTAGAATAAACTCTCCTCTAGTCGATCCTTTTTCAATTATCAAAATTGGTCACGTCAGAGACACTAATTTTTTTGAAATCAATCAATCGACATAGTCAGACGAAAAAAAATTAATATAACCGCTGCTCGTTTATAATTGCTATAGGAGCGCGAATATCATATTTTTAATTAAATCGAGTTTGGAAGCTCGAAAACTTTGCTCTGGTGTTGTCACAAAACAAAAAAAAAGAGAAGAGATTAATTAATATTTTTTTCATCCTATGGGATAATTCATTCTGGGAAAATTAAAATTCTTTTAGTAGAAAGAGATTTTATTAAATATCTCACAAACTCTAGCGACAAGTTGAGTTTATCTGGAACTGAATTTAAAAGTGCAATTTGTGAAGAATGAGCTTACTTTTTTTTTTATCAGTCAATTGTTACGAACAGAATAATTTTACGGGCACTAAATGCTCGCTAAAACGCTTTACCTAGAAACAGAAAAAATAGTGCGTAGGACAAAATGCAGTAAAATGTTACAGTGCAGAGTGAAATTCATCGAGAGTGATTCTTTTCCCCTTTCACCTCGCGATTTTATAGCGTACAGCCCTTTGTATAATATAAAATCTATGTACTACACGTGTAGGTATACAAGGAAGAATAAATATAATATTAAAATTCCGAACTTCCCGGAGCTTACGTAATCGCATCTTCTATATATCTCTTTGCCAAATTCTAAACATAGATTCCTGAATACAGATTAGCGATGAAATTGAAAAGTGATACATATATGTGACCAGACTCTGAAAAGGCTAGTTAAAATTGAAAACCTCTGTGTTTGAATTTCTTGAGACTGAACTTTTATTTCTTTTTCTTTCTCTCAATCGCGGGTTGTACGACGAAAATTACAGTTTGCTAGGTATATGTTTTTTTGTATAGGTTTGCTACGGGAGTATTCGTACACACGTACAGATCGTCGCTGAATTATTTAAATACCTTTGTAAACAGAATTTTCGGTCCGTTCTTCGCAGCACACGTATAGTAGCTAGCAGCAGCTTCTGTTTGACGATGAGGGTTTACGAGAGTTCCGTAGATTCCTTACTTTCTTCTTTTTTTCCTCTCTTTCTGGTTTTTATTTACTTATTTTTTTTTTTTTTATTATCATTATATTTTTTTTTATGGACTCGTGGCGAAGGGCGGTAGTACGACCTTGGGACACCATAAAGGTCAAAGGGGTCGCGAGACAGGACATCACATCAATATCCTTTTTTTTCCTCCGAGTCCTCCAGTGTCGCTTTTCGTCTGTAGTATATCTGCTATTTACTTTGTCATTGAAAATGGGCCTCGTCGTAAAAACTTGAGATAATATATATCCGGAGTACATTTTCCACTTTGTCTTGTCTTCTTGTCTCCTTTTTCTCTTCTTCTTCTTCTTCTTCTTAACTGCAGAAGATTGGAAGAAGACGTTTTCCTGACTCATCGAACAAATAATCGGAACTTTTACTGTTATCGTACGAGAAAAAAAATTCTTTGAAGTCTCTATCAAAGGTTTTCTATGAAGATTGGAGGGAAGAGGGAAAAAACAAAAATTCCAGCCGTTTTTCCACTTTTCATAAGCGCAAATATGAATTATTTAGATGAAAACATGTCACGATAAAAGGTTGCAAATTATTAAATTAAAATTGACAATTAAATCTCTTGTTAAAACGATATTATAATTTTTTTTTTTTTTTTTGAAACCGTGAGTCAGAATGTATTATTGTCTTTTTGATATACCGTACGAGAAATATTTCTGCGTCATTACGCATATCAAAGCTTCGTTAAAAGGTACTCAGCTTTGGGGTGCGGGGAGGTATTTCAAACCAAAGTTTAATACCATTAAAGGCTCGCTTTTCTAATCAACAAAAATTAATGTGATAAAAGGACGAAAAGTTTTGTACATAAAAAAGTTCTGATCAACGCCTAACTGTTGCCATAATATGTTATATTTATACAAAAAGTATATCTTATAATATATATATGTTCGAATGAAAAGCTTTCTACGTGAATTATTTGCCTTTTTTATTATATTGATTGAAATTCAATAACGTCAGGTGCAGATATACTTAAGTATGCAGCCTTCTCATCATGAAATGTCAAATTTAATGAGATAAAACAAAATTTATGTACGTAAATTGAGGTTGTCACTATCTGCTTCTATGTACGACGTTATCTCGCTTATCGAGCACCAAGGTGGGTGAACATACTCTGCCCAATCTTGGGCAAAAATTGAAATTCCCCGATTAAATTTCTCGAAGGTAAAAACATAAGTGATACGTATACTATTTAAATCCGATATAAAGTATTTTCCAAATATTCTGCGCCCGGTTTCATTGAAAAATAATTTTACGAATATTTTCCCCAACTTACAAGGAAACTATAATTGCAAAAGTAGCGCCCCTCGGATAGGAAAGATAGTATAATCAGCTATGGATGAGAAAACAAGCGGAAATCCGCTTCAGTCATTTCTGTTTCCTTTATTCTACGTTTGCCACCGTTAAAACGGACGTGAATTAAACGCATCGGTGATTACAATATTATACCCGGGGCTATTGCTGAACACCGGCTAAACTCTCCTTTCTATCAATCCAATCACGATATGTATTGAATACGCTCGATATTGGCTCGCGGTTCGTGTAGCTAATCCCCCGATTCTATACATGACTATATAATCGTTTAAAACGCGTTTTACGTTATTCAAAAACAGTTATACACCTTTCAACTCAACGTTTAAAGTAACACCAACATTTTAACCTACCCATAGACAAGGAATTATTCTCTTATCCTTTTGGATCGATTGGAATTTTCCGCCTGAGATGATTTCACGTGGAAAATCTTCCACGAGTAAGAGGTACACGTATAATACTCCCAGCTTATATGAAAAACTTCAAAAAAAGCCTTTTCGCCTTAAGAATAGTATTCGATATGTAGGAAGGTGTATTAGAAAAGAGTCGTTCGGTTCGAAAGAGGCTTGCTTCTATTTCTCGGAAAGGAAATTGGTTTTTTCCATTCCTATGTGTTTTTCTTTTCCAATTTTCCTCTCTCACATTTCTTTGGATTCCTCGCAACTTCTCTTTCCTCGGATTCGATAAAATTAGATTAAAAATGAGATAGAAAATAAGAGTACCCCGAAAAATGTACCATGACTTCGTTCTCCGGTACCAAAAGGTGATATATACTATTACCTTACGATTAGATTGAACGGTACGTTCTAGCGGGTTAACTAACGTCCACGAAATTTCAATTATAGAACTGATGATATATTTTTTTTCTTTTAACAGCGCAATGGAGGATAAATTAAAATAACATTATAGGCACGTAGCTGTATAACTAGCAGCAATACCGCAGAAATATACAAAGACAGGAATAATTTCATCTCAGAATTTGTTGTCTTATGACGAATTCTTATTCAATTTCTCGAACGGAGTAATGTAATTGTTTCGGCATTTTTCAATCGACGAAGAAGTGATCAGGTCCGTTATTTTTTGATAGGAAAGTAGAGAGAGGAGAATGATTTTCTGTCTCTTTGTAAAATTGTTATTTTTTGATTTACCGCAATTTCAGTTTTATCATCGCTTCGTACCCTCAACAACGACGAATAAGCTATACAGGCGATATGGACTTTTTTCAATCTCGAATATCGCGATTCAACGAAACCAGACGTTCTCAGTTGACGTCAGAACATTTTTAAAGTCCTAACAGTCGCCTGTTTCACGTCAATTTCGAAACCGTCTATTAAACAAGTCCGATGCTTCTTATCTATTTTTGATTTTTCTTTCTTCAACCATAGAATTCGTTTCTCTAAAATGAATTCTACAATATTACGCAACTAGGTATAGAATTTTATTTATAATCTCGTAGACGGGTTTAAAAACCGACGGATACCAAAGAAATAAACAAAAGAGAGAAAGAATTCGCACCCTTTTAAAATATACGTCACACCTCAGTAGGTACAGAAAATGAAAATGAAAAGGCCCTGAATAAAACATGAAAAATCCACCCGAAGGCGATTCACGTTTATTTGTGAGTTATTATTTCACTTTCATCTTAAAAGTATCCTCGGTTTATCTTTATCTTCTTTATCCTCTTCGGTCTGAAAGTACGCCAATGAATTCTAAATTTCGGACTAAAAAAGTTAATAAAAGACAACCGCGCGTGACTAACAATTTTTCTCTTCTCAATTTAATCCATCGTTACTTACATTATTTACCGCGAAAAGTTTCATTTCATCTAGTAGATTGAAACACTCTAACGTAACGTATCGTTGACTCGTGGGATTCTCAGGTAATGGGGGTAGTCATAAAACACTTTATACTCGTTGGGAGGCTGGCCAAAAATCTTGAAATATTCAAGAGAAAAAAGTTTTATATGTCGTGCGCTGAAGCCTCATAGGCTCCAGGGCATACACGTATACTATACGCACATCTTTATATTATTAACTTATTATGTATACTTCATACTGTTATCGCTGCGAAGAAAAATTCATCCCACCTAGCTATACAAACTTTATATTTTCACAATAATTCGCGGAGTTGCTGCAGACCTGTAAAACAATTTTTACGACTACGTGTTGTTACTCGGAATTACACGGTTGAATTCGGGAACATCCTGTTATCAATAATTAAAAAGAAAAAAATTTAGTGTCCCAGGAGTTTTTAATTAAAAAATTTTTGGCCATGGGTCAAGTTGTTTTTTTTTTTTGTATAACGGCGATGATTGCAGGAAGAGCTTACCCTCATCAATTTTTGGGAAAAGGTTATAAAGGGTTTCACGTTTACGAATGATAATTTTGTTAATTTGTCTTTTGAATATCTTGCGTCGTTTTTCAGCCAGGTGGAGTCGAATCCACGTGTTAGAAAGCGACAAGTTAGTAGCAAACAAACTATGAAGTTCGGAAAAGTATGAGTGGGTAGTTTTTCATCGGCTGTAGCTCCACTTTCAAAGCTTTCAAGTTTTTCAATCATCCAACGGAAGTATTTGCGTGTTTGATTACACACTTGAATACAGAAAAGTCTGCAGCGCGAGATTTCAGTTCAGTTCAGTTCAGTTTCTTCCATTCTTTATACATCCTCCAACTTTCTCGAAGCCAGTAAGAGAGAGTAGTCTATAGAGATGGAATAAGCTCAAAAAGTAACAACAATAAAAAAACAACAATAAAAAAATCTTCATTTCTTTTTTCTACTTGCTTGGAAAGCGTCATATTTTCAGCTAATTCTTTCTTCCTGAATATAACTTGTACCTGATCGTAGTACTCTATATGTACAGCTACTTAAATATACGGCGCCGTAAATGAATATCAGATAATGAACAGTAAGTAGCAAATTAAAAAGCGACAGCAATGCAGAACTACTTCGAACTTGCTAAGAGGCAGCGGGCGGAAACATTTTATTGCCATTTCCGTTACTTCCCCGCCTCAAGGGATGACTTCTTCAACGAGGGTTTTAATTGACTTAGCTGTTACATCCCCCGGCATTTTTTGCCACTCAATCTTTTTCCTCTTTCTCTCTCTCTCTCTGTAGTATATATTATAGATTTCTAGTCAAGAAGCTTCTTGATTCTATATTTCTTATATACTGCAGTTGGAATCGCCGATTCTTGTTATCTTCCATATGTACGCAGGGTACTTGTAACGAATACGGGAAATCGTTGCGGCATAAATTTTTATACGCCTCTTTTTACGTGTAATTATTTAGTATGTATATACGGCGATGATCAGACATTGGAGCCGTTTTATTACAGGAAGTATAAAAGAAAGAGTTCGGAGTGATTCGGTAGCGAGCATATTTCATCCCGAAAGACAATTGCTTCGCTATCGATGAAGAGATACAGCTCCACTTTTTATTTCTCTCTTTGAAGAAGTGAACATTCTCTTTCCAAAGGTTCATTAATAAACACCAAAATAGCGACGTTCGAACTGAATGAGATATGAATAAGCAAAAGTCTGTTTGTTTTTATTCTTTTTCCGTTTATAGAGATCCTTCGAAGCATGAATTCGCTTCTTTATCTTCGTAAGATCGAATAATTAAGATATCGCGCGTGCCCTAATTAGCATTTAGCACGTGCAGAAAAAGTAATTGTTTCTCGCATAAAGCTAAAAGGTCTCGGTTGTAAAAGAGTATCCCACAGAAAATGGAATAGGCGCAGGTATATAAATCGTTTAAATGTCGGAGTTTCCTTCCAATTTAGTCAGGCACTAAAATCTAAATCCTTGAGGCAATAATAACGCAATTTGCGTAGCTGCAGTGGCCTGAGGTGGATGGATGTATATAAGACGATGAATTCAATTTGAGAAAATCTATCTGTACATATACCTATGTATCACGAACATATACCACCGCTTTTCTAATTTTCATCTACGTTTTATGACATCGTCGCAAATCCGCAATAATTTCCCGTCGCACGTTTTATGAGACAATGGCTTTACCTCTTTTTATTTCCTCCTATTCTTCTTCTTCTTTACCGGACATTCGCTTTTTACGCACGACTTTATTGCATCTAATTAAATTCATTAAAAATTCATTCTAGCAGAAATTTTTTTTTCATACTTTATAGCATGCTTAAGCCTTTATATTATTATATGGTACTGTAGTGAATGTGCGTGTGTGCGAGGGCGTGTGCCGTATAGCGACATCAATAGAATTCAATCAGTGATGCCGATTCTTTAGAGACTCTCAACTCAGCCAGTGTTTCATCCTTTCCAATTATACATTAAATTTCTAATCAATTAGGTAAACTGTTTCCAATAAGTAAATTTAACGAACGAAGGAGAACATTTTCGACGAAAAATCACCCAAAGTTCGTATTTTTTCACGATTTTTTTTATTACGTATTAAAATCTGTGAGATATTTTGAGAATGCTTCTTAACGCGAAGGAATTGATAATATTATATAATATGAATAATATATTCAAATCACGGAATCATAAAGTTACTCATCTGTTTTCAATCATTACCACCTATACGATGATAAACTAATCATCGGTCAAACAAATTAGACGTTATTCAATCAATGGCGTAAGCATAGGTAATGTATTTGAAAAAATGAAAAATAAAATCCAAAATGGTTAAAACTAGTTTTGCGAATTACGTCGTCGAATTTCTGCGGAGCCATGATTTAAACAGCTGTTTCATTTCGGAGCTACTTCACGTGAAAATTCATCGCTTCACGGTATCTTTGACAGCTGACAGTAACCAGATGAAAATTAAAAAATGAACCAATTTATTCTGAGGGTCATCGTAGTCTCGGATATTCAATAAAAGAATTTCATAAATATGATCATACTGGCTTGGATGGGGATATAGCCGTACGTACCCACGGTATTCGATGTTCGATATATGTACCTTCGCAAAATAATTTTGTGTAATTTAATTGACATAAATTTAAAGTGAAAATTATCTCGATATCTAAAGTGGGGACAGCGGAATAATATAATTCTATTTTTATCATCTCCGGTGATATTTTACGCTCGTAATTTATAAATATACATATAGGCTACTTATTGACGTAGATTGACGAACGCCTAGCATCTATTAACATGTTATTACATCGGACTTGCGATGCTTGGTGTGTAATTGACATCGATCCATCTACAGACCCGTGGCAGTTAGTATCGGACGCCTATACGGGGAAGATTATTTTTATACGATCCTAGTGTATTCAAGTGTGATTCAACGGCTACCCCAGTTATCTTACGTTTTTCTAAATCAACTATCTTAATATGAGACCCGAAGAAAAACTGTTTCATCGAGTGTTTAAACGATCTTTTTATTTCTGAACATCTAATTTATTATTCTTATAGCCGGTAGCTGGAGGAGAAGTCGCGGTTGTTTATCATAAATTACTCAGCCTCAGATAAAGTATACGGCTTTTAAATACACGTGTCATATCTTCATATCTCTCTCGTCTATTCCTACGCAACAACTCGATTGCAAAAACCGAAAAAAATATATATATACTAGAGTTATTCATTTAGTCGTCCATATTTTTTAATTTGCGCTCGCACCCGTGAAAAAGCGAGTGTATGAGGCCGATATTGATACCTATCAATACGCGCACGGTGCGATTTTTTTTGGCGTGGCCCATCGCAAAAGTATTTTTCCCATTTGATTAACATGGGAACATCACTCCTCTTCAATTCGATCTTATGTTACAGCTTCAAAAATTGTTGCATCGTTATGAGGTCTTGTTGAATATATACAATAAATATCAATGAACGAGTAGCAAAGGGAAATTTTTTTTTTATCAAATGCCAGTGAACGAGAATAGTGACGAATCGTGAATCGACATCATACACTCGCTTTTTCACGGGTGCAAGTGCAAATTAAAAAATATGGACCACTAAACGAATAACCCTAATATATACATATATATTACGCCGAAGTCTGATTTTTAATATTCCCAATGATCCATGTGTCTTTTTTTTCAATCTTCTTTTTTTCTTTTTATTCGCACCTTTCATTACCTTCGTTAAACATCATTTGAAATATATAATTGGAGTAAAAATTGGCGTAAAAATAAACTCGCTGAAATTGAAGTAAGGTAATTTTCTTACTCTTATTACTGTTATACCCGGGCTTAATCAACTGTATCTCGTTGCCGACTGCAAATTAAGAAAAACAGTCATGTTTACGAGAGACAGTTCTTCCTCACGGGATTTAAAGAAAAAGAACAAAAAATACGAACGGAATGAAAAGGAGAAGAAAAAAAAGGTACACGTATTTAATTATTCGTAAAGACTAATATAGCGATCTTTGATTCACTGAAATCTGCGATAAAGATAAAATTTTGTCCGATGCAGATATTTTCAGGGCCATAATCTGCGATCATGTACAGATTTCGGAAGTCTTTCTTCGTATTTTAACAGAATCATTCTCCTATACGTATTTCGCGATTTGAATGCGTCACGCTGCAGACTCTATGATATGCACGTGTGTTCTTAATCATTCATTTATAGCAAAGTTATATTTGCGCCTGCGGGCGTACTTAATCATATACGTCCGGATATACGAATACGGAATAACGAACGTCAGTGAACAGACGTTTTTTAAATTCTCTCTTTGGTATTTGACGATCCATCTTTTTTCATTGTACGCTAGTTGAATACCGATTAAATAAACAGCGTGTCGGCTTCGTCTGCAAAAAAAATTCCGAATCACCTTTGCATGATGAGAATAATGTTAATCCGCGTGAAAATTATTATTGATTAAAAAAACTGCAACTGCCGTAACAAGGAAAGTAAATATATTTTCGATTACAGCGCGACTGATAAATTATCGTCCCCTACAACGAAAAGCATATAAGTCTTCGTCAGAATTTTCTGCAATATTCGTAAACCAACTAAAAAGCAATAAAATAATCAATAATTACTTAATAATATTTGAATGAGGTTTTTTTTTTTAATAAGGTTGAAAATCAGAGGGGTAGACATATCGGGGGCTATTCCTATATTCATATATATACTATATGTATACATCCAACATATCCGTCATTCTATCGACAAATTTCGGCGATGATATAGTTGTTTGCTTTGCGAAATAAAGTAAGCTCATGATGATGGATGACCGATCTTTATAGACGACGGTGAAATATGATATGAGTATTTTAACGCCACGTCAAGTACATACTGTGCATATATGGCATATTTCACTATACACCCGCGCATATAGGTACGGAATGGGTGTTTCACTTTTCAGTCAATTTTTTTTTATCCACACACAGTTTCCAGACGTTGCAATTGTTGTGTACCGTAGCACAACAAGGTCAGGCTTGATAATTCGCAAGAAAATAGTTCCAAGATTTTGAAAAAGACTGATCCCTAATTTTGATGACAAAATGATGCTGTTAAAATTTCATCAGATTTAGGAGACTTATTTGCAAGTTAATGAAATTCAAAACTCATTATGACGCAGTCGAAGAAGTTCTTCTAGGATACAGTTATTCTAAAACTCTTATAGCTTCGAAATGAGCTTTCTGAATTTCCTGAAATTCTTGCATCTACTTTAAATACATTTTAGGAATTTTCTCACTGTTTTGAAAATAAGTACAGTGATTCTTATTCACAAATTAATCGACTTGATTTTGTGGACTAAAAAAGTAAATGTTCGCACTATCGTAGGAAATATTTATTCATGTAGTCCTTAGATTGATTATTTGCGTCCAATCTATCGAATCGTACGGACAAATTTATTTCCGAAATTTCCTGTACTCCCTTAATACTTACTTTACGTTTGAAAACAAATTGTAGACTTTTAAGCTTCGTTTTATGGAGATTGTCTTAGCTGAGAAGACTGTCTCAGGACTTTTCAAGAGTTCTCAAGTCGCTCCAAAGTACTTTTCTCATTGTTTAATCAGATTGTACATAGCAAGTTAAAAAACAGAAAGGGCTTTTAGTTCAAGTGCAGCTAAATATTTGACGTTAAATTCTTACTTTTATGATGTTGTAGTTATTGAAAGGGAGTTGTTATCTCTAAATTCTTGAATAAATTGTCGTTTAAATATTTTATTAAAATACGAGTTATGATTCATTTGTTACAGAAAAAGAATTCGAAATTTGATTTCGTCGACACTGCAGATTCAAATGAGTTAGGGGCCTCTGAAGGCCCCGAAATTTTAATCATGGACACCGTAGACAGCGCCAGCAGACGTCAAGCTACTCGTGTCTTCAAAAAGTCCAGTCCAAACGGAAAGGTTACTGTATACCTTGGAAAAAGGGATTTTGTCGACCATATCACACATGTAGATCCAATAGGTAAGACATCATTTATCGACCCAGAATAATCTGCACTCTTCCTCGTTCCATTTCATCTATAAATTAATCTAATTTTTTTAAATTCATTTACCTTAAAAATTAACTTTTTGATTTTTTCTTTTCAACAGATGGAGTTGTTCTGATTGATCCAGACTACGTGAAATTGCGTAAAGTCTTCGGCCATGTCCTTGCCGCGTTCAGGTATGGTCGAGAAGACTTGGATGTGTTGGGGCTTACGTTTAGAAAAGATTTGTACTTAGCGGCGGAACCGATATTCCCTGCCGTACCAGGATCACAGCCACCTCGACCTTTGACACGCTTGCAAGAAAGATTAATCAAGAAATTGGGCCCAAATGCATTTCCGTTCTATTTTGAATTACCTCCACACTGTCCAGCTTCAGTTACGCTGCAGCCGGCACCAGGCGATACTGGCAAACCTTGCGGGGTTGATTACGAGCTCAAAGCATTCGTTGGCGAAACACAGGACGCGAAACCACATAAGCGGTAAGATTTGTTATCAATTTCCTCTTCTGGTATTTTTATTCATTATTTAAAGGTAAACTTTGCCCTTTGAAAAAAAAAAATAATAATAATAATGGAGGATTGAAAAACTGCAAAAAGCTTTTAGGTAGGCAAGAGGTTTATGGAATTAGAGGGACAATGTATACAGATGCCGGAATGTATTAGTATTTTCAAAAGTAAAGTTTGTTCATTCACATTTAATTTTGATTGATCTGTTATTCAATTTTTGATTGCGTTTAGTTCCTACCTTATTAATTAGGTGAAGATGTATAATTAAAATTGTATGTACAGGAACTCGGTGAGACTTGCCATTCGGAAAATAATGTACGCCCCGTCGAAACAAGGTGAACAACCTTCGGTGGAAGTTAGCAAAGAATTCATGATGTCGCCAAACAAGTTGCATTTAGAAGCATCTCTTGACAAAGAGCTATACCATCATGGTGAAAATATTGCTGTTAATGTACACATAGCAAATAATAGTAACAGAACCGTTAAAAAAATCAAAGTATCAGTACGACAGTTTGCAGACATTTGTCTCTTCTCAACAGCGCAGTATAAATGCACAGTTGCCGAAGCAGAGAGCGAGTGAGTATCTTTTAATTGTTATTCTCATTAATAATTTATCCGTTTACAATTTAATGAAGTAATAAAAAAGACATTTGAATAGATATTAATTCTCTATAAGCAAGTTGATATTTTAATGTTATTCATTTGGAATATTTCAATTCCTTTCGCTTCAATCCTGACATTGATACTGTTATATTGTAATGTATCATGTATTGGTCTAAAATAGCATTTCAAATGAGCTTGAGTTTAAACTTTAAAGTCAGTAAGTGTTTCCTTATTGTTAGCGTCATGTAGGACGAGTAGGAGATCCTAAAACCAGATGAGTAATTAATTAATTATCAAAATAGGGCTAAAGATTGCAAACTCATTACGAAATGGGTGTGCCTTATCACTGGAGAATTGTATGGCCAGTCATGATGAACAATTTCAATTAAATGTATTACACAGCTTTGTGAAACAATGCGTGCGTCGGTTCATATTAAAAGAGCCAATTAGGTAACGGTTCATTTTCGTATACATATCATCATGTAATTCCGCAGGACAAACGAACAGTTTCTCAACCTTCATTAACAAATTGTTTCGCGAAATATGCAGGCATTTGCATATAAATGCATTTGAAATATAATTATGTGTCGTTTTATCATCGTATTATTCATTGAGTTAGTTGCAACTTACATAATTTTCCCACTCGAGAATGATAAAGTAGAATTTAATTTTTAATCAATCGACATCCAGGGCTGAAAAAGTTACTTCACAAAGACAAGCGGTTTTATTTTATCAGTTATTTTGATTTGGAATTTACGAATGTTCTTTTCGAATTTAAAACTGTATTGTGTTAACCTTTATATCTTGTTATTTGCTATAGTTCAGGGGAAATTCCATATTATGTTACAATTACAAACCGTCCGTGAGACGATCTGATCAATAAATTGTGAAAGGTCAAGCATTTTCACTGTAGGATAATTTAAGATAGTTGAAAAAGTAAAAATTCTAGATGATCAACGTGATTGATGAATCGTAGGTTTATCTATAGTAAAACAAAAATAACATGAAAGTATTGGCAGTATAGGGGTAACACCTGGCTTCACGTTGAGCAAGGTCTTTTCTCTAAGGCCGATGCTTGCTGACAACAAGGATAAACGAGGCCTTGCCTTAGATGGCCAACTTAAACACGAGGACACCAATCTCGCTTCTAGCACGATGTGAGTGCTCGAGTATTGGGCACAGTATGAATATCGAGTGGAAATGACAAATTGATCAAATGTTTGATTACTTATATTCAAATCACAGATAGTCAAAGGTTGCCTAGATTAATACAGATTGCAGAAATTGTCAAAGAGTAGCAATTAAAGGTAATATAGTTTAAAATCTGGCACCAATTTTGGAGTTGGTTGCGTTAAATCAGAATCAACTATCAGCAATGCTATATCCTGTATCATTTATGCTTTATTCACCACACAGTTTAGGTTGAGATAAGTTGTCAATCATTCACATAGTCCGGGGTATAGCCGGTTGCCTTCGCCATGATAAAAGGCCTAAGGATTCAGCTTTTAATAGTATTAATATTATAATGCCACAATGAAATTGTCGAAAGTTTTGTATAAATCATATTTACAGAGTATATCAGTGGATTATCAAGTCTTATTATTATTTAGGATAGTGAGCTATAAACCGGATAGAAATGGCGATTATGAGGTTCATCGTACATTTTATATGGAAATTGCTTTTAATCACATGAATCGAATAGAATGTTAGCAACTATAAGAAATAGTAGATCATTCAAGATATTTTAGATCAGTGAGTAATTATTATATAAAATAAGTAAATGATTTTTGGCATTTGTCTATTTCGATTTTCCACTCGTGTAAATTCTTAATAAGTAAAAAAAATTTTTGGTGAATGGTTTGTCGGTTTTGTAGTCTTTGCTGGGGATTGGCGAGTTTGAAAATTATTTGTTATACTTATGGTTTTGGAGCTGATCTGGTGATGGTTTTATTCATTTATTTTGTTATTTTGTTTAATTTACCGAAATGCCCGTAATATCTCACATAAAAACAGCACACCTCCACATTATATTTCACCACTTGGATGGTTACAAATTCACAATGTATTTATCCTCTTTCATGAGAGAAATACTTCGACTTTTATCTCTTCCCTCAATCCCAAGCATTTTGTAGTCTGTATTTGCACTATGTGACACAGATTGTTGGCTGAAATTTCAAGTTGAATTAGCACGTTTGATGTTTTTTCATTTTATACTTTGCTTTGTAGATTTTGACATACTTCTTCCTCTGAGTTGTCAACCTGATAATTAAAAATTTCGCCTATTAATAGCCCAGTCAAATGCTGAAGGATAAGATGTTAATTTACAGGTTTAAATTTCATTTGAAACATGTGATTTATTCGACAATTACTTTTCAATGGGAAGCTCAGTACAATATTACATTGGCAGCCTTTCTCCTATTGCCATTTACAAATAATGGCAAACTAGGTATAATGTTGAACTGTGGTCAAAAGCAAATCGATGCGTAAATTTAATCGAAGCTTGACATTACTATGTTGTTTAATTGAAAAAATACAGTGCTACAAAATATTGGGAGGTGCACCCAGATTTCCTAGTCCCGTAGGTACACACTGCTCAGAGTTATGAGATTTTAGATAGAAATCATGGAACGTTTTCAAAATGGTCATTATTTTATGTTGGAACGTGTTATTATATTACTAGGTAACTATTGTATATACATACACGGAAAATACTGTTCAAAATCTTATACAATAGGAGATAACTTAAATTTAAGGTAAATCTGAACAGAAGAACTGTACAGTGAGGAACATTTAGCTTAAACCTTTAGAATATATTTAATGGTATTACCGGCCTTTTATCAATTTCTTGAAATTCTCTGTACTTTACAATCTTTGAGATTCCTATGTGGCCAAAGAAAATTGATAAAAAATATATCACAGGATATCTATGTTAATTCTATGCAGAAAAAAAAAAAGAATAGATGCACAATTACGTCAATAAATAACATATCGTTGGGCATGCATTTATCAGGGAGGGTTGCCCAGTGGGGCCAGGTTTCACGCTGAGCAAAGTATTTTTGCTGACTCCGCTTCTCGCCAACAACAAAGATAAATGGGGACTTGCTCTTGATGGCCAGCTGAAACATGAGGACACCAATTTAGCGTCCAGCACGCTGTAAGATTAGTTCACGTCAAAAAATAATAAACAGCGTTTCCATTTTTCTCTTTACTCATATTCTTTACCTGCCTCATTGCAATATTCAAAAGATTTACAGTATAACGGAATACATACATTAGATTCATTAAATTCAAGCATAATGTCTGAATACCCTTTCAGAAAAAAAATTGATTCGATTTGTGAACAGTGAATTTTCATGTTTTAGAAAAGATTACTACCTACCAATAATATTGAGTGAATTAATCGTGTAGTGAGCAAACAAAAAAAGAAAGATTTGCAACTTCAATTCTCCGCTTGTTTAATATTACTCTGTGTAACAATAGTCCCTGCATGAATGCCTATCGAATTAAAAATGTCGTCTGCAGAGAAATAAGAAATAATCAAACACAAATTATCTAGCTATTGAAAGGAATTATTTAAAAAGATATCGAGGCTCTACAAGCGTAAGGTACTGATAGCCTCAACGATTGTTGTTTATGAAGTGTTTCTATTTTAGAAAATCGGCAAATTGGTATTCTAGAATCTTTTCTGAAAATTTTCTACTGTAGTAAAAATGGCTGTGACATTATACTGTAACTATTACGAATACCACGTTTCAATTTTCACATGAATCAGTGTGATATTAACATTTTATCAGTGTCTGTTCAACATCAATTAACTGATACTATGTGTACCAACTGAGTAGCATTAGCAGTGAATGTTATTTACAGGATGTATACTGTTAATTGAATATACATTCTTCTGAATATATTTAATTTCAGTTGATTTTGCAGAATGATTTTTTCAAATCTTAGCATACCTATATTCATATGGATGATTCATGATTATTGACTTATAATTCTGCGCTATGTTACGTGCTGCATTGCCAATTTCATAACACGTTTCAATGTTTGCCATATTCAATCACCACAGCCTTCATAACATCGCTCTGTGTTATGGTTGCAATGTATTCAATAGGTTTGATTATTAATGCATTTTCTTTCCATTCAATGCTTCATATTCTTAAATTTTTTCCCTGCAAATTGATTACACACTCATTGAAAACCGTAAACGATAATTTAATTATGCACATGTTGCATTGTATTTTTGGCACTTCAAATTTTCACTTATTCATGATCTGTACTTTATTCCATCGAAAATCTTTGTGCAATTTATGCTCATCCTATTCCCTACTATTTAGGCTCTGGGCCCTGGTACATGTGGATAATCCTTTCTCCATAGCAAATTACAAGTAATTCTAACACTTTTTCAGCAAATTGAAATATCATTCAAATTCAACAATATAATTTTATCTGAGCTCTACTCATTCTTTAACAGAGTTTGCAAACAGATTAAAGTCCCTGGGGTCTATTAAATTTCCTACCAGTTTCTTGTACACCTATTCTTGATTTTCCATAGCTTGTTTTATACTTCAAAATCCTTTAAAAAAAAAAACTTAAATAGTCAGATATAGAGCTGCTCATCTGTAAATCACTTCCTTTTTACATGAAAAAGGTTTCTGTAGAGTCATTTTTGATACTGTCTCATCGATCTCAACCATCCGAGAAGGCGAAAAAAAAGCAATTTTGAGATATCATGTTGCTCTTTCGTTTTTGGTCGATCTTTTTGCAGAAAAAAAGATTGGTGATACCGGGGATATGTGCGATGATATTTACTACTGCCTCATTGTTTTTATTCGTTTTTTTACTAGTTGTGTCTGAATAAAAAAAGGAAAAACCTCACGCCAGTTCTTGTACTACGAATTTTTGTAAACCTGCAGAATATACAGCAGCTTAGAAAAAACCTTATCTTTGCATTCTAGGAAACCCGAGTTTCGCGACATACTGGTCCCCTTGAATAAAGCTTTGCTTCATGAGAGTATGGTTGCAATAACGAGAATACGAATCATGTACTTACCGAAAATTTCGAGAGATTGATAGATACACACTTCGCTGGTTATTACTCTGTGAACAGTCTATATAGCTATAATACTCGGCAACATTGTATTTGAAAAATATTCGTTAAACCCTGTCGAGTTTTCTCGGTTCAAACCATTCGTATTCGTTGAATTAGAAATGAACCCTAGTACTAACAGGAGTCACCATGGGTTTCCATCCGTACTTCAACTATAGCTGAAAAAAAAGTTTTATCAACGAGGCAGTAGTAAATATCATCGCACATATCCCCGGTTTCACCAATATTTTTTTCTGGAAAAAAAACCGACAAAAAACGAAAGAGCAGCATAATACCTCAAAATTGCATTTTTTTCGAACTCGTGGCTGGTTGAGATCGATGAGGCAGTATCAAAAATGACTCTACAGAAACCGGGTTTCACGGGTAGTTTTTATTATGTAAAAAGGAATTTTTTACATAGTTTTTTTTACATAGTTTTACAGTTTTTATGTAAAAAGGATTTACAGATGAGCAGCTCTATATCCGACTATTTAAGATTTTTGCATTTTTCAAAATTTCAACCTCAATGAGGCAGTAGTAAATATTATCCTACCGATCTCTCCTTTTGCAAGAATTATTTGCTCGGAGAAAGGAACAGGCATCTCAGTGAGCAGTTGAATCCTCGAAATTAAGAATCGCCAAAATAGCGATTTCAGCCTAATTTTATCGTCGATGAGGCAGTACTAAAATTGCTCGTACAGGCTGCTGCCTCCGCGAGAATTGTTTTTTGTGGAAATGTACAAAACTACGAATGAACAACGGATTCTAACAAAAACGTGTTTTCTTGAACCACCCTAATGTATACACAGATTGCATAGAATCCTCAAAATTGAAAAGTTGTTTGATACTATACATACTGTTTCCTTATCTCTATTGTTATTCTATGTAATTAATAGATATTATATTTGAGAAAGAGATTAAATGGGGACATATTTGCATTTCCATGATGTTCGAATATTACACTGGGCTATGTGCTACGAAATGTTTAATGTTGCAATTTTCGTTGAATAAGGTTTTCATAGATGATATGAGATACCATGTTTATTGTGTATCCATGTGATTCTGTCTAACGGGAAATGCTGCCACATTTCTGCATGCTTAAGACTAAAAGCATGTAACTCTTTCCATACTTAGCTTTGTTCTTATTTCAGCTTTCATATTGTGCATGCTTCGACATCATCTCTGTGACTAATCATACACCATACTTGAAAGCTCTTGAATAAAACTTTTTTATTTACATTTATAGTGTAGCAGACCCCTCGCAACGGGAGAATCTAGGCATTATCGTTCAGTACAAAGTCAAAGTTAAGCTTTGCTTGGGTGCCCTAGGCGGGTGAGTCTCAAGTTGAATATTAATCACTAAAGTTCCTTAGAAAGAAACTCTTAAATTTTATCTTCTGCCTTCTGTTTTTCAAGTTATTTAATAATAATATACCTAGAATGAAAACAGTAATTAGTTTAGAAAGTTTAAGGATCAACACATCTTGATTCCTGTACTTTTTTTGAAATATTATGATAAGATACGCATTCAGGGTTTAATCAACTGCTAGCCCACGCTTGTTATCGATTTAATTTAGATGTTTCTTCGGTAGCGATTTAGTCGCAGAGTTGCCATTCATTTTGATGCATCCAAAACCTGAAGAAGAACCACCTGCACCTGCCACAGCTAGGCCTAGTCCAGCGCATCAACCTGCTGATGGTGAAGTGCCTGTTGATACCAATCTCATTCAATTGGATGGGTATGTCACGTGTTACTAAATTAGTAATAAATGAGGAGCATTGTTGATTGAAAATAATCACATCAATGTTCTGAATCAGCAAAACTGTAATTCAAACTGTAGGGAAATGAGATTGATCTAGATTATCAGCTGAATATTGATATCGCTATAATTAGTTTGAAAATCTTTTATTCCCATGCTACTTGGATTATTTTTTTGTTATAGAGAAACTGAGGCAGGAGATGACGACATAATTTTTGAAGATTTTGCTCGTCTAAGGCTCAAGGGAGAAACTGATGCCTGACTTTGCCTACGTCGACGTAAGCCATATTCAGTAAATAACTGATTAATGTTTGGAAAGAGATAAACTTACTTGCAATTTACAAACGTAAATGTAAATGGATTAACAACCCAGTTGAGGTGAGAACAATAAGGTGTATAAAGAAACGTCCAAAACTTGAAGATTTAATAATAGCAGTTACAGCATACATATTTTTTAAAAATTGATCAAAACACGGAATGTCGATACTGTTATCAGTGAGTAATACAGGAACTGGCTGAGCTGCATGAAAGCGAGCTAAGGCAATGAAATTTTCACGTTTCTGGCATGAACAAAAATGCCAATTGATTATACTATTTAAGAATCCTTACACGTAATGCCTAATATAAAAGTATAACAAACGAAAAGTACTATTCATTGGGATTCGAGTCAGTCAATTGACAATATGTGTTGATAAATACATGTAGTTAAATAAATGCATGAATTTGAGGTGTCAAATAACTATAGCAAGTATGTTACCGTCAAGGAATAGTTTAAAGAATTGGCTGATATTCTTTTATTGCAGCGGCTGCGTTATTATTATACAAAAAACGAGGCCTACAGAGATAAGCCCGTTATAGTTGAAGTTGATTTTATTACGAAATACTTTTGCCATAGAAAATTCACGTCAAACTATGAATTGATGTATGAAACATATAAATAATAATGAAATTCTTTTCTGGCATTCAGTTATTCATATCTGGGCTCAACGCACAACTGATAAAGAATTAAAATTATATTTTTTTATTGCAATCATAGCGATAACATGTCATTTAAAAAATAAGTATCATCTCTCCCAACACAGGGGAATAATAGGAGCATTGTAGCCATTGCTATTACAGAAAGGACATTTTGATTATGAGATCATGCATATTTCTTTGCTTAAATGCTGCCGGTTTTATATTAATGTAATTAATGTTCTGTGAATAATGTTTTTTGTATTTTACTACACGTTAGGTAAAAGGTACTATATAATCTTGTAATGTACTTTGTAGAGGCAAATAATTAACGGCAAACATAGCTATAGAATTCCTGTATTACTGAATGATTAATTACTCCAAAGATAATGAATGTACTACTATGTTTCACGATATGTAAATTAATCTTGAGTTATCTGACAAGTTATCCAAGGTACAACAGCTATTTTGTCATTGGTTGTTCCTTAGTCATGCAGTACAGCAACTCTGAATGATAGCCATTATCCTAATAACAACATTTTTGATGAACAAAAACAAAAATATCGTATCTCAAACTTTTTAAAAGTCTCTTATTCATTGGCTTGAATGAAAATCGAAGTGTGATGAAAGAAAGAAGCTTTTCCCTATTACAGTACAAATAGCTAGTATTTTGGGCTTTTATATTAATTTCATAGCATTTAATTCGATAATAGCTGTCATTCGTAGGTGAAACTTTGCACTATTTGTAGGATGTGTCGAAAATAGCCGAAGACGATGAGAATATTTGTAACAACTAATACAGGTGTGAAACCCAATCAAAAATGAATTCTACTCATATGGGCTTACTTGTTTTAGACAATTCAACTATTCGGTACAATATTTGCAGACATATATATTTTTAATTGTGCCATTCTCAATAATGTTTGAATTAAGATGAGAAACTATGATACATTGCACAATTATACAAAGAAAAAAAAATTAAATTAAATTAAATTATATATTGACACCAGCAAGCGTTCCATTTAAAATCGATGATTTTTCATAAAGGATTAAAGACTGAATACGGATCCTCAAAGGTAAAACCGGAAGGTTACCCAATAAGAGCTTAAATTTGTGGAGAGATTCGGAAATTTTTAATCTAAGATTATAAAACGTGTCGAGTCTCTCAGACTATAAACGAATATTGGGCACGTCACAAATATTAGATATTTTCAGCACTGTGGTCTGTGCATTGATCATCTTGCAGGCATAGAATTTCATGCTGGGTTTTTAGAATTGCTTAAACCGTAAACAGTGAAAGAATAGGGCCTATAGGCCAAGGTATTTTCACACGATTTTAGTAATTATTTTTATTCGAATATCGATTGTGAAAAAAAAATGTATACATAATTGCAACCATATTATAACTACTGATAAGCCTAGTACCCCCTTTCTTTAAAGAACTCAGGAAGATTCGCATAACTTATTGAATCTTATATAAATATTTATATCACAGTTCGAGTACATTATGATACAACTGCCACGAAACTCAGTGATATAGTAGCTGAAATGATCTATTAAATATATCGAATATCGATTGTGAAAAAAAAGTGTATACATAATTGCAACCATATTATAACTACTGATAAGCCTAGTACCCCCTTTCTTTGAAGAACTCAGGAAGATTCGCAGAAGATTTCTCTTTAGAGATTCTCAGAAGATTTTTTTTTAATCTGAAACATAATTGATTTGATACATTAAAGAAATCTGTCACATAAATTCTAAACTTGAATTTGTGTGATCAAAAATACACGCTGTTGAAAAATAATAGATTATTGCTCTCATCCCATTCTAAAGTCATAATAATCGTGGTATAAGTAGTTACATAACTGCGTTATGTTTCACATTCAAAATACATTGAGTGGTATTTCAGAGAAATTGCACAAACTCATGAGCCCTGTGCCTTCGCTAATAGTTTTCATACCAATATTTACTATTCGTTCAGCATAATTTCTACTGATGGATGCATCAATCTATCAGTTTTAACACACCGAAATGATTTTTTCGAGAGTTCTCGCCAACTCATACTTATCATCGAGTTCAGCGCATATACTTGTAAATCGAGTAATCAATATCACGCTGGCTTAAAAAAATTTAATGTGTCTCATAATGGTCCTGCATTTGATGGATTGCACTATTGGTTACAATTTTGACTTTTTCTAGTACCTTGCTAAGCAGAAATTTCAATTCAATGTAATGCATGTTTAAAATAATACTGTTTTGTTACTGGGTTTCTTTTGTTGTTCTTATCACGTTTACAGGTGAATTAACTGACAATGAAGTCAAATATAACATTGTTTATTATATTGTTTATTCCATAAATCTTGGACATGAGTGGTGGTCAAAAATTATCAGACTTGAAAACCAATTTTTGAAACAGAGTCAATGTGCTGATATCCTATCATTGAGGGTGACAAATAACAGGCCTATCAATATACTTGAATGTTATCTTGTGCCGATAAATTTGTTGTTAAATATCTAAAAAATATACACATGGAAGAAGTTATCGCAAGTAATTGATTCGGAAATGTTACTGTCATTTTTTCATACTCATTGCTATACTCGAATGTTACTAAAAGAGATACAAACTTTTCTGAAAGTTTGACGAACTGGAAAATGTTCAAGCATTGTAGTCAAACTTGCTTGAAAAAAAAAAACATCAGTCAAATTAATATTTGTTATATCATTTTCCGAGACTGTAAATATTCTCATCAGTCATCATTGCACAAAAATATATAATTTGCGTGGAATTCAATTTATACGCAGGTACATTCATTGTGAAATTCCTCCTCAGACAGGTCATGACTAATGACTCTTATGTTTCGTATTTTTGTACATATTTCTAGTATTTCTACAATATTTTTATGCAAATAAGATTTATCTTTCACCCAAACTTATGATGCTGCATGGGGTCTGTACATAATATGATTGAATAACAAGAAGAGTTGAATATAAAAATGCAAAATATCGAGATTTTATGGTTTTGGATTGCGATTAGAGAATTGCCAGTGAAAACACACTATGATTTCTATGCATCCGGCCTCGCAATATTTTTAAATTACCGAGTTTAACTGCAGTGCTTACAGATGTTCAATAATTGCGTTACCTTGTGCATTTTTACTTGGATCATTTGAAAAATCGATTTCAATTTCGATTACCATTCCAAACACTGGATCAATTCGTAGTGTAATTTTATGACAGTATACAAGCTCATAAATTCTATCTAGGAGAATTATGACGAAATCTAATGAAATATTCTTCATGCATTATTCGTGAATCGGATAAATCTTATTAATCGCAATACCAAAGTTAAGATTACATCTTTTGACAGCCCTAAAATAATGTGACTAATGAGGACAGCCTTTATTTTATTATGGACTTTATTTGTACAAATGTAAACCAAACTGTATAAGAAAATAGCTTGAAATTCAATAGCTTGGTCAAAATGAGGTAAACTCGAGTATATTACGGTTTTTCGAAATAAGTTGATTAGTATGAAGCTGCTTTGTGTCGTGGTCAGTGATTTGATGTCCATATACAACGCATAGTTTGTTTTCTAAACGATTAATTGATCAATCAATGCATTAGTTTTGGAAAAGTATCACATTATGTTTTTGATAAATATCAGTCAATCAGGAAATTCACATCGAATGTTACACATAAATATAAATTCTATTGTTCTATTGTGATACGTTTGTACAGTGCAAAATAAAGGATAAAACTTGAGGAGAATTTGGTTTTTCCAGATATACTGCAGTGACTAGAACCTGGCGATTCTGAAAATACCAAAGTTTCTAATTAATATACAGTTTGGCTATTTCGACGGATAATACTGTAAGAATTCGTAAGACTAGTTTTCATTGGTCAAGGAGATCAAATTTATTTTGGTAATTCGATATCAAGAGAAGCACAGTCAGGAGTTGATTGTAATTTCAAAACGAAAACTAGTGGCCACAGTTTCGAGTTATACAAATTGGCGCCGTTGCAGAATGACATTATTTATGAAATTGAAGAGAAATAACAACTTGCAAATGTCTAATTAATATTTAATAGTTATATTTGAATATGTATAAGCATACATATAAATTTATACATAAACCTATTATTCATGACTTTTTTGTGTATATCTACAATATATGTATGTATACATATACTTATAAATTCAAGCATCTGTAATTATGTCCCGCTGGTGGTGCGATATTTAATTAAAAAATAAAAAAAAAATAAAAAAATATTGAAAAAAAATTGAAAAAAAAAATTTAATATAAGAGAATCAAAGATTAATATGACAATTATCCATCAAGTGTTGATTGAACGGATCTAACTTAATGTGCACGCACGAGGTATCCATATGTGAATTACCTATATCCACTGCTATGTGTAAATTGCATTTGAATATTTAATTTATTACCTGTACGTTAAATGACAACTTTTAATGTTCAAAAATAATTTGTTATTATCGAATCTATTTGTATGAGAATAAAATAGTAAGTGTCAGAAAAGAAAGTATAGATATTCGCGTATATGAAATGGAGTAAAATGAAATATTACATAACGGAATAAATATTATATGATATTGTACATGTAAAAAAAATTGTGTATTCTCATATTATAATTAATTTAATAAAACCTGTATATTGGAGCAGATACACAGTATGTATTTCAACATTCCTTCAATTCTACATACTCTCAACCTAGACTTTCGTACACAAAGTACTACGGTAAATGCACGAACAACGTTATGGTCTTAGAACGAATTTCTGGAATACTTATACTCGCGTATTATGCTCTATGAAACTTGAATCATTATTTCTACTATGGGTTCGTGGAGTTTGTAGAATTTCTGTATCGATATCATAACTGTGCCGCGATCAAAGAACATTATTACAAATCAATATTTAATCATTCTACAGCAATAAGTAATAAATTCAACGATATGTGCAGGAATTCATTTCATAATTTATCCAACAGAACATTTTACAACTTTTCCGTTGGATTAATTATTACGTTAAATGGGCTTGAGGACACCTGTAATTTTAGGAATTTGTGAGTCTTTACAGGCCTTTTTGCCCTACCCAGATCCATTGACCAAAGAATATCATCTAATCAATGACTGATCTTATAGCAGCGATATTATTTTCTTCGCACAAAAATCAGTTTATCGAGGAAATCTCGCGGAAATATTCCTATTAACACGGCAATCTACCCTATTTTCATAGCTTTCTGATTATGATGAATTGAAAAGAATTGCTTTCATGCCGTGAACTGAAGTCTTTTTAACGCTTATAGGTATATCAATCCGAAACTGTTGATCAATTCATTTTACAATTAGTTTACTGTGCAGTCCAACGAACCCAAAGTAGCGATCGCATCCTATTAAAAAGAGGTTGGATAGACCTAGATAGATGCTTCCATACTATACAATACAAGAAACCGTATTGAGGAATATATGATTCGATATTCCCAATAAGTAGCTATCCTAAAGAAGCTTCATTACATTATCGTAAACTTCGCTCTAATTTCAACCGAAGTAATATTTCAGCATATAAAATCACAACATTCTATCAAAGAGGAAAAAGAACCCAGAATTGTCGCTCGGATATATGAGAACTTTTCTGACCTCGAATTAACTGATTGATACTACATTTATCGAACGAGAAGCCATGCGAAATTTATCGCAGATATATTTTCTTGCTATTTACACACATATTTTCGGGGGTCATTAAACGAATCATCTTGTTTTCACATATTGTAAAAGTGGCCCGCGAATTCGAATTCATATCAGAATCTTCTGCAAAGAATATCTGATTTTTATTTTCTACCAATAAAAACTGACCCCACTATAATATTGTCGCAGCGGACAATGATGTAAGAGGCCAAGGTCAGTAGTCACGGATTACAACCAGCAGTCCTTAGCAATTCTGAATGGCTTCTGTCTTTGCAGTGCTTCAAGGGATCAAATAAATATCGATGCGGTATTCGCGGACTCCTGCAGTCCCTATCGAGCAACCATCCGACTTCTCGCTATATCTATTATAATTATCCCAAAGTATTTGACAAATAAAAAATATTTGCAAAAAATGTCGGCAACCATTGCGGAGGATACGTTGCCGAGTATGCAGCGGGGTTTATCAGATTGGTGGACAGAAGAAACCGAGTATGTCTTCCAAAGGATTGAGAGATGGGCTGCTTTCGCGCGGGGCTACAATCGCCTACGATCTCAAAGATACTCTCGTGGTCGATTGACGATGACGGAAGAACCGGTTGAACCAGGATGGAACATATCAGCAAATAAGCTGGTAGTGGATGATTACGGCTCGTGGAATCCCCGTTTTCACAACTTGCAGCGTTCTAGACGGCGAAAATCTCGCCCTGAAGAAGCGCGGATAAATTGTTGCGGCACTTTTAATTACCAGTCAAATAATCATCTGGATAGTTCCTGTCTCGAGGCGTACAGATACGATCATAGTATTTACTTCAAAACGATCGGTGACATTCGAAACGGTGAAAGAAACCGAAAATGTAATTTGCGGAGGGCGGATAGTCCGCGTGATTCGTCACCAGAAACGAGCGACCAAGAACAAGTTGAGTGGAGGGCCAAGACAATCGGTGAAATTGAATGTCACCGTTGTGACGATGCCGTGGAAACTGATGTCTACGAGTTTCTGAGCAACGAACACAAGGAGTGCCTAGATTTCGGGGGAATCGACATACCTGAGAAAAACGATCAACGCTCAAAATCTACGAAAAGTTCACAGGTGTGGCCTATCGTTGACTTGACACAACTTGATATAAAAACCGACGAGACTAATACTTATTCCGGCAGCGATAGCAAAGGGTGTAATGGGAATCATACTATCGTTCAGGTAAATGAGTTCGACGATGACGAAGAGAATATAAATAATAATAATATGAATAATAATAATAATAATAATAACAATAATGATAATGATAATAGTAGTAGTATTAGTAGTAGTAGTAGTAACAATAACGATGAGGACAACAGCTACAATAGTAAAAGCGCAAATAGGAATGTGCAACGACGACAAAACCCAGAGAAAATTATAGATGTAATAAAAACAGATGAGAAAATTTCGGTAAAGAATACAGATCAATCTTCATCGCCGAAGAAACAGGAAGAAAGTAGAAAATTAGTTAGTATCAGAAGAACGAGACAGTCTCCACGAAAAGTATCTCAGCCAACGATTGTAGGTGAGAATAACGTTGTTTGGCCTGGAGTTCTTCTTAATTATAAGAAGAACGTAGACCCGGTCGACTCACCGCATCGTCATTCGATCAAGAAGTAATTTTAGTTATAAATTTGATCTGTCATAAATTGTTCTCAGCTTTAACCACGACGTATCATATGGAAAGGTTATTGAATACGATGAATCGATTGACATTTATAATCTGGGTTTAATTAACCACGCTATATGTAGATTATTATGTTGTAGATATTACTAGTTGGAAGACCTCAAGACCTCAGTCAATAGGGGTGAATATATGTATGTGTAAATTTATGTAATTAAAAATTTTCATATAACCGATTAAGTATTGTATCTATAATTAATTGTAAGCGATGTATGACCATATCTATAGTTTTCTTCGTTCCTCTTCGTGTTCTATGTGGCAATTAATAATTGTAAATCATTCGTATGTATCCTCCACCACCACAAGATTCTTTTCGCTGATAAGAAAGACAATAAAAACTACCAAGGAATCTGAAAATCTTTATGTTTAAGTCTCGTTTCTAAGATGTCTTAACGGCGTACCATATGCGTCCAGTTAAGACATTAGAATCTTCTGAGACGTTTTGAAGACAGAACTTATCTCTGTATTGACAGGGTAGCTTTGTATAAGGGTAATAATCTAAACTTGTTAAATTTTGAAAAGTTTGACTTCAATGATTCTTCTGAATATACGTTGCATTATCATTATTGGTATTAAACAATACCCATCGTTCATATTATATCTACTATAGCCGGTGTACTGATGTAGATATGAGACTTAGTTCGATTCGCTACAAACCTTGACAATAAAGTATTAGACAATTCTGGGCGTTACATCATTGTTTAGCATCCTACAATTAAAATTATTTATTACTTATTTCGACCATGATGTAAATCAATGTTATCTGGGTAGTTTATCCCTGTACCCTTTACTATATGATTGCTCTTGGTATCTGTGCTGATCTATTGCTGCAGCATGCAACTTATGAATCAGTTCAAGTGTTCAAGGCAGATGGTTTGAAAAATATTAGAAATTGCAGCCGCCTATAAGTTCTTGCATATCTTGACTGTCCCAAAATACCCACCAAATAATTTATGTTCATTTAATACACGCCGTTGATGTGTCATGTTTTTTTTGTGGAATTAAATCAAATTAAATCAAATAGACATACGTGAGAAATGTGGACAGAAATTGGAAAATGTTTCACTTTTATTAAGAAAGCTCGACCAAGAGTCTATATCTACGTGAATAATTTTCAATATCGTGTGATCGATCGAATACTACATATGATGAGTGTTCAATTACGTCGGGGTGATCCTCATAACGTTTTCGTCTAAACCTCAGATGATTCAAAGTTGAATCAAGAGCCTTGTTTAAACTATGAACAACAGCTGACACTTTTTAATCTCTGGTGTAAATGAAAATGCCAAATTGTCTCCACCCTGATAACTGCGCGTGTGCTTCTCTCTTATCAAATCGTTATAGTACGAAGCTTAGAAAAACCTTGTAATATGCGGAGGGCATGTGCGTGCGTATACTGTAGATGTGTATATGTATAAATGTAAGGAGGAAATATGACTCCACAGTAACGTCACAAAACATCGTTATGAACAATTATTTTCGAGGCTTTTTACGTACGTAGAAATTTTTTTGTACGGAGGATCACAGGAGACGCATGCGCTTATTACGCGACGTCGCGACGCACCGACACATAGCTAAACATTGCCGGAGCTGCTGCCAGCATCGATCGAAGCTGAAAGACCAGGCTACAGTGTCGTCGAACCGTTTCACCGTCATCTCGTGAAAAAAGAACGAAAATCTGGAGTCATCGAACATGGGGAAACATCTGCAAACCGTCGCGGCAATGGCCTGCATGAAGACCCTATTGATACTCTTCAATTTCGCTTTTGGGGTGGGTATAATACATATCCTCGTACTATTAGCTTCCGTCCCGAATTTTCAAGAAAGATCAGCCAAACCCGCCCAACTGTTGCGTTCATACCACACATCTGCTGTTTGGTAATCTCCCAATTCGGCGGTTTGAGCTTTTTGTTCTTTTGATTCACATATGAGGATTGAACAACACAATCTCTGCTGAACTTGACGACAAATTCTGCTCCGTGGTATCAAATTTTTTCGCGGTTTGCGGTATCTTAATTGGCATCGCATAAGCCTTATTATATATTACATTCCGTTACGCTTGATATCCGTATCTGAAAGGCCATTTAATATGAAAATCTTATACGTTTTATGTGATCCCATTGTTATTACTAATTATTCTGCATAAATGAAAGCATATACTGTCATAAAACAATAGCAAAGTCGCTCTCACACTGTATTGTCGACAATGATAATGATTGCCCGAAGGGTTTGTGTTCGGTTCGTGTTTGTCGATTACCAGAATTTTTTCCGGAGGTTTGATTGCTGTTTGTTAGGCGCTAATTGCTAAAACATCTCCATGATGAAGGACTAGCCTTCAGGCGCACTGTGATTGATTATAAACATAAATCACGAGCACTATAAATTGTAGAATAGGTATGTATATCGCGACGGACGTCACACCAAAGTAGATGGTAGATAATGTCGAGTGTATGCTATATGGCTCCAGAAAGAGCGTAGTGATTTTTGCGGGTGACTTATCCCACCACTGCCTTCGAGCTATCAGGTTATCAAAACTTGTCTAAAGAGCATTGGCCTATAGCTGTTCGTTGCCGATTATAAGCGCAAGTGCATAATCGTAGATTCAAGAATCCAGGAGACATAGGGGTACTTTTATCGACAATTATATGCTGCTATTGCCTAAGCTTGCTGCTAGATTTCGGTCTTGCCGATGAATGCGTCTAAATTTCTTACATACCTAGGATCAACCACAATATGATAATCATCAATTTAATCACGACGGCGATTTTATAGTTTCCCTAGAAATTCTCTAGTTTGTCCCTCCGTTTCCTCAGCTGTCGGATAACTTTCTAATGAGTGAATTATCCGATGGGTTTGTGAAGGGGATGGAAAATGTATTTACATAAGGAAGTATTAATATCTCGGCAATCGTTAGTCCGCGCTAATAGTATTTGCGGTCATTTTTTTACGACTGACTGACTGTCGAGATGAGCGTTCATTTCAATACGCGATAGTACAATGTATGATGATACAGTGTACCGGGGTCCTGATGCTGTGCGTTGGAATATGGATGCGTATTCAACTTCGAGAATACGTGGATATGAGTGTCGAAGGTAGCGGAGCTGCACCTCTGGCTCTGGCCTGCCTCGGCATCCTTGTAACTCTCGCCTCCGTCTTAGCCTGTTGCTGTACGGCACGCGGACATCCAGCGCTTTTGTACCTGGTGCGTAGATTTGTATAATATATTTCTAGGTATATAAATTTTCTATCAACTGAGGTATATGCTCTCCAATTTTTAATTCTCAGTACGGAGCTTTCCTGGCAGTGGTCGTTCTTCTGGAACTTGGAGCCGGTGCCTCTGTCTATGCATATCGCAACGCTCTGACCGACGGTTTTGATCAGGGGCTGAATGAGAGTCTACTAATTTACGGAAAGGATCACTCGAAGAGCTCGGATATCGACACTATGCAATCTACTGTAAGATATGTCTTCGAATATGTTTAGACCGAGAGAAAGAATTCGTTGAGCAAACAACCCTATTTTGTTGAAGTAATCAGTTCCGCTGAACGTTTCTTATCATTGTTTTCCTATGAATTTCGTTCAAGTCAAAAATAGCATTCGAACTAATGTTGAGTGAAAAAGCAATCGTTAACCTGGGAAATGACCATTTAATGCTACGGTTTGTTAAAGCTGCATTGCTGCGGAAACCGCGGGTGGACCGACTGGTCACACTTATCTACACCGCGCGCGGCACCCGAATCATGTTGTAAGGCGCCACAAACGCAGTGCGATACTACAAACGAGGCTGAAGTCTATACTGAGGTAAATTTCACTAATTATAAAGTACATTCCTGTAGGTCTTCATAATTTTTACAAAATGATCCATGATCCGATTATTGGGAAACTATTACATGATCCTTGGACTTGGCGGTCATTCACTATATTTCCGCGCCGGATGAGTTTGTGTCAAAACTGTTTAGGGTAAACTTTGGTTATAGGGCTGCTATAATCAGGTGGTTGACTTTATTAACGGAAATATTGGCTTGGTGGCCGGAAGTGCCGTGGGTGTTGCTTTTTTCCCTCTGGTTGGTGTCTTCCTCGCGTGCTGCCTCGCATCAAATATCAACAAGGCTAAGTACGAGCAAGTTGCTTAATCGACTTCGCGTGAGCATCACGAATGGAAGAAATAAGAGAACAAATAATCCAGAATAATTATTATCGTTACTATTGAATCTTCACCCTATAGCTTTATACACACATTTTTTATATACACATATATATATATATATATACACATATATTTATTTTTTAAATGCATTTCAAGTCCTCTCTTTGAAGATGGGACTTAATTTTTATTCCAAAAAATTTTCCAACAAATTGCGTCTAAGATTTTTACACATATAAAGATTGTGTTATCTGTTTATAAAATTAAATTTTGTCAATATTTGTGAGTTCCTGTAGGAGTTTTTGCAGTTTATGAATTTTTTAAATCAGATTTTATATTCTTTGACTCTTTCATCAACGAAGAGACAAATTGCCGCGGCGCGGGCGTCTCAGCGAAAAACCTTATTACATATTGTTGATTAAAAATATATACTTATAATATCCTATGTAAACTATGCTTGATGCAACTAGTCAATTCCATGGGTGTAATCATTTATTATCTGATGAAACTAAAAAATTCTAATACCCTCGTAATTTATCACGAACGAGTGGGCTAACTAATTGGCTATGAAAGAATTTTCAATTCAGTGTCCAGCCATTGAAGTAAACCAATCTTATTGTATATCAATTTTGAAGTCTGCAATGGCTGAATTGGAATTGACCAGTCACTATAAAGTACCTTTTAAATCTTCAAGTTCCATTACTATGAATTGTACACACATACATATACCTATGCATACCATATATCGCGGTGTAATGATAACAGATTAATGAATAACGTATGATCCCTGCAGCTATCAGATCATAGATAAAATTGTTCATCAGTACCATCACATTCGGAATGTAAGCAAAAGCGAGATACAATGCCCTTATCAGAGGCCTCAGTAATATTACAGGAAGAATTGAAAAACATTGAGAAGCTGTTCATATGGTTGGACATGTTCGTTTGAATAAAAAATGTATTCTATTTTTAATGTTATTTGGAACATACATCATGGATCGCGTACCCTTAATTAATATAACTACGCGCGGCAAATAGGTACGAATTTGTATATTGGATTTGCGATTTGGATAAGCTTGACCTAGTACTAAGTACCTGACAGGGTTATCATGATACAGTATTATCTATGGGTGTTTTGAATTTAATATCTTACTTGATTACAATTAACTAAAATAGAATCAACTCTCAAATGCGAACTTTTGAATATTAGCCCCGCGTCTTGAGTGCGACACGATCCTCTTGTGTATTTCGCGTAGTAAATAGGACACACGCATGTTTATCTCTAGTTATAATATTTGAATCAAAACAGTTCGAAACATTAGATAAGCAAATTTTTAAATTCTATCAATTAAACCTTCCACAATTATTGACTATAAACGATCAAGTACTGCAATCTTTGGGTACTTGCGTGTAGGTGTTTCGTAGTCTTTCATTAAATGCTGGGCCTAACCACATACAGGATTATTCCTGTCTTGCTTTTCAATTAAAAATATTTTGTGTATGTATTAGCGATTATATACTATATATAAATTATATCCTATGCGCATATATATATGTATAATAAATATATTCATGTAACATTCTACTTATGTAACTACAGGCTATGGTCTCTGTGTCTGCGCGTCTGTTTCACCTGTGTAATGATATATGACTATGATATTATGGTTCTACTTTTGCACAGAAATAACAACTGACAGTAATGAACGGCGCCAAACAGCGTATACGTATATATACATGCTGGTTTGTCTGGACCAAAGTTACAAAAGAAGAAAAATCTACAGGTGTAACTTAATTATCACTATATAAAGTATAATTAAACTAATAAGAATCTAATTACCGTTACAGAAAAAAAGGAAACCTGCTGGTTGAATTCATTTCTTTATATTAATATTGTACAAGATAATTATTTGTCCCTCACGAATAAAATACGTGAAACAGCGAATGAAGACAACAAGCTAATTATATCTTTGTTTCATCGTCAGCTTGCAGTTTTTCCAATTCTAATGGCATATTAAAGATTGGTGTCGTTTTGAATATAATTTCCTCTACACCGTTACCTTTCATATGGCGTGCACCATATCGTCTTCCATGACCAAGTAAACTATATAATGATTTGGTCAATTGAATTTTTAAAGATATCGGATTGTAACGAATTGAGAAATCATTGAAAATAATAAATTCTAACGCAAAACGAATTCATTCTAATTGCTTTTAAACCGAAATTTAATTCGTTTCGGTTTTCTGGTGAATTCTAGTTGTTTGAATTGAATGTTACACATCGTTGTACAGAAAATATGCCATTTGCATATAATTATTGCTAAAGATTATCTCTCTCAGAAATTTATTCATCAACCGCCTGTAAGCTCTAGACTAAAAATATCAGTTTCTATGTATCATCGGAAATTATGAGTATACGTATACATAAAGTGCGATAATGAAGTTATGAACCATAATCGCGAGATCGTACATCTCCGAATCTTTTGAATATTTGACGCATCCCATATTGCTGCAACTAATGAATCCGTATAAAAAAAAGTATTTCGGATGCCGAAAATACATACAACCACATGCTGGGAACACCCGACGTATAATCGATTCTTTGGGATTCCCCCTACTTACTATACATGTGGTATACCTATACGTACGCGTACTAATTAAGGTCCGTGCCAGTTAAGTCGTTGCCACAAGGTGTCACGTGACAAGCGTCGCCGGTTGGGAGTAAGCGGGATTTTAAAAATGGCGACGGTCACCTCAATCCAGTATAACCTCAAAATAGTAATGGCATAGTTATTATAAGATCTGCAAGGCGTAATTACATATGTTTTTATGTATTCCATCGGTCAACAACCAAGTGATTCTAACATGATTAAAGCAATTTTAGTGTTCAACAATCATGGCAAGCCCCGGCTATCAAAATTTTATCAATACTTTGTAAGTATATTCAATGAAATACGCTTAATTCTATCTATTTTGACAGCTGCCAGTCTATTGAATTTCGTTCATAAATCGAACATTATCTAATTACGTTCACTAAAACCTGATCATTAGGCCATAAAAAGTAATTCGCTATGTTGTTTTACGTTTTCGTGTAGTTTGAATAAAGTAACCTATAACACGTCGCGTTTAGTGATACGTGGTGATCGGAAATGTTGATAAGAAGTGAAGAGAGCTGAATGAATGATATTGAATATTATTTACAGAATGAAGACATGCAGCAGCAAATTATTAAAGAGACATTCCAGCTTGTGTCTAAACGAGACGATAATGTATGTAATTTTTTGGAAGGAGGGAGCTTGATTGGGGGTTCTGATTACAAACTGATATATCGACACTATGCAACGCTTTACTTTGTCTTTTGCGTTGATAGTTCAGAATCTGAATTAGGAATACTTGACTTGATACAAGTATTTGTCGAAACATTGGACAAATGCTTTGAGAACGTGTGTGAATTAGATCTGATATTTCACGTTGACAAAGTACATTATATCTTAAACGAATTGGTTATGGGAGGGATGGTGCTTGAAACAAACATGACTGAAATCCTCACAAGAATTGAAGACCAAAATAAGCTGGAAAAACAAGAGGTGAGAAGTTAACGTAGTTCCTTATCTTACTTTCTTTAACAACATTAGCCACTAATTTAATTGACTCGCTTTAATCATTCATCATAGTAAATTTGATGAGTAGTTAGGAGACTTGAAACCCTCAGTAGAATTTTGGTGAAATGGTGTAGAAGTAGCTTAAAGGTTCTATATGCGGTAGTTTTTAATAAATTTCTCTACCTTAAGTATTTTTTTTAGTCTTCCTGCACCCGAGTATTTGCTTTGAATGCTTATTAGTTGTGGCTTTCATATTAGAACTGACTTGAACTCAATTTTAGGGGACTTACAAATCTGTGCGACCTTGTTCACCTCGTCCGATTCTCCTTCTGGGACCTCCTCCCTAAATCAAATAGAAATAAGATTTATTCATTTCAATTTCATTCTGCCTATGTGTATGACTTAATATTCCTACTTTATCTGTGATCTTCTGATTCCATATTTTAATACTGCTGATATTTTACTTTTTCTCTCACCAATGTCGTCTATACATGAATATGTATTTATAAATACTGATATACCTACATATACTTATGTATACGTAAATATTATAGCTTTTTAAAGTCCAGTGTTTATAACATTATAACATTTTGCATGGTATTTCTTTTAATTTCTCGTTTATTTCAAAAGATTAGTGCCTTAATACAAATGTATTTAGCAATAACTTGAATAAAATGTAAATCGTATAGTTACATCTATGTCCCTTATTACTCCTATTAATACTTCTTTCATCTCTAAATGCTTATGTTTTCATTATATTCTTTGATATTAACCTGTAGTTTGAAATCTAAGTCATTTATTCTCTGGCTTTATCTTATTTCTCTTTGATCACTCGACTAACCGATATATTTCCTTGAGTATTTGGTTCGCAGAGTCTAAACAAACTTATGCTTGTAACCAATAGCAATGAATTATCCACAAATCAAACTATTGGGGATTTCTCATGCATCACAAAAATACTCTCACTTCAGATACAAGCTAAATCTGAACAAGGAAAATTGAAATTCAGTCCGAGCAAACTGACATTTATTAACAATCCTATACTTATTTTAAGTTGACAAAAGGAAAAGAATGTTCTTTTAAATAGGCAAACGAAGGACAGCGCTTCCAAGTGTTCTGTCGAGTGTGCAGGATCATTGTAGCGATGATACTACTGGCACTGTAGGTATCAAATAGAAAGATTGAAAACATGTTAAGTCTCAAGAAGAAGTTCATACTGCTTGGCGAAGAATGTTTATGAATATAAAATATTGAAAAGAAGTCACTAGTTGTTATGATCTTTAGTAAATATGAGAAATTATAGGATTGTTTAAAATCCACAACCTGTAGTTCATTCAAATCATATATGAGTCATTGTAATCTATCTAGTGGAGGGTGTTATGGCAATAATAAAGACATCGCACTCAACCACGTATGATAGATGATAAATACTACACATGCGATTGAAAATAAATATGAACTGGGAAATATTATGATTTTTATCTTTGGTTATGATCGACTTAATATTCAAGTACAATTCAAGGATTGCAATTGATATATTTTTTGTACCTCTACAGGCGGGAATAGCAGCAGCGCCAGCCCGTGCGGTATCAGCAGTGAAAAATATGAACATCCCTCAACAGATAAAAGATATGAAATTACCTGATCTACCGCAGGCTATTAAAGACCTCAAGTTCTGACCAGCCGTTACATCGCTGGCGCCCAGTTGACTAGATAGCCCCACGCACGCGCCAGTAATTTCCTCTGTCCGAGTCGCAACTTCACTTTCCAGTAGCCAAACAGGTGAAAGTGCGCCCATGTTACCAACAGTGTCAAGCCATGTCTCATGCACCGTTTTTCACCGTTATCAGGGATGAAAATGAGTTGCTATTTGTTTCAAAATGCCAAGATCTACTCCGCCTCCAAAAGACAATTAACGGAGTCTTTTATTACGAAGTAACTGTACTTGCCACTGCGTTTAGAGATGGTTTATACTGTTATTATTTACATCATAATTACTTTGCAGATAAAATGTATTTTATAATAAAGTTCATCTCAATATTACGAGATTTATATATAAATTTATGGAGCGTGATTCACTGTTGAAATCGATAAATTCAGACAGAGTTAATGTCTCATTGCATATGCGTATTGATAAAGATTATTATCAGTAACATGAAGAAAAAAAGATAAAGCCATACATAAAATGATTGCTACTCGTTTTAAGTCCATCGTTATATGTCACGGAAGTGATGTTACGTGAAAACTTTTCATTCCACATTGAAGATATTTTCAGTGAATATTTGTGGCTCATAGAGAAAGACGTATTCATATCTCCACTATTTTATAGTGGTACTTATTAATCTTAGGGGCAATATTATCCGCAAAGTTTATGCAGTAATAAATATATAATATGATTAGTACATACAATATTCACTATAAATGTATATTCTCATTTACGAATCATCAATATTAAAAGAATTCTGTGATACTCTGTCCCCTACGGCATGGAAGGTGTAGAAGAGATTAACCAAATACAAGGTGAAATACTGAGATACTAAAAATCTGTTCAATTCCGAGTTCCCCACCGATCTTTTCTCAATTTGGGATTCAACAGAACCCATGTTCAGCATTGCTCATGTTGGATCAGTAAAAGTCCAGTACAAGAGAAAATGTTTGCAGAAAGCAAAAATGAAAGTAATATTATTATGAAATTCATATAATCCCGTAAATTTTGACTCGACACTGTGGTATTAAAATATGCTACTTACTAATATTACCATGTCGATTTGAACAGACCTCGAATATTTAGTTAAATTCATGATAAATCTTATTCATTCAAAAGATACTATGCTAGACAGAGCCAGAATAATACTTATATGTGACATAAAGTATGTCTAAAGTAAAAAGTTACACATTACTGATTTTATAATCAACTTTTCTACTGTCCACAGTAATATAAAGTGTAACACAATGCACTGAATATTTGCAGACAATTGTAACTAATTCTTTGTGATATTTCGATTGCTCACTCTACTGTGTGAATATTTGTACCTCAAGATAGCTGGCAGCCATAATTAGCAATTTTATACAAAAGTAAAGTATTTGTAAAAATCTGAAAAAAAAACAACAGATAGTAGTAAAACTAAATAACTCGTTCTGAACATTATATGACAACTAGGAGGTGTTCACAACAGAAATGTACTACAGTTTTATGCTCTTAGAATATAAATCAATGTTGTTCATTGAAAAAAAAAACAGAAGATAGCAAATATCGCATACACTCAGAAACTCTGATCTACTTGATAACAAAATATCACATATATGGTTGTTGAGCAAGACGAAATCTTTATTCTTCTTATTATGCACATTATAAATTCAAACCCGAGATGTACAGCATATTATTTTTTACCGACAGTTATTTCATTTTTAAGAGATGTCCATATAAAACCAGCACCTGTTTCCGTCAGTGGTGGAGGATATGGGGAGTTTTTCAATTTATAATAATCAGATGGAGCGTGCATCACAAATTCCATGCATTCCAATTTTCGAGGTAAATCCTCTTCAGGTCCGATTAGGTACGTCTCAGGAAGAAATCCGTCTTCTGGCGGAGGGCTAGAATAATTCATTACAAAAGTAACATTAAAATTATTATTTACAGGCGAAATTTGTTGCAATTACAATTTCTCTCTTATTTGAATAATCCTTCTTGTTTAACAATGACCAAAACTGCCAGCTATTTTTTGAAAACAGATGTGAAAAATGATGTATATTAATACTATTACACTTCGTGAGTAAAAATCGTTCATCATGTACAGCTAAAAGAATTGAGGATATAAAGTGAAAAGCAATTCAAATAGTCCAGAACATTATCAAGCTTTACGCGATCCAGTTGAAATCCAACTGCAAAGAGTATCGGCAGTTGGCTTGAGGCAAAATGTATAATAATAATGGATATTTTTGTTGCAAGATTCTTTAATAAATAAGAATTTTGTTGCATAATATTTTACCTAGCTGTAGTTGGAATCAACCATGTAACAGCTGCACTTTTTTCGCAATATTGATCCGTAAGAAGTCCTCGTATTTGAGCATAGTAAAGACCGCCGTCAATGTCTTGCATGGATACTATATCTCCAACTTGTATGTAAGAACCTTTGTAGAAGACATAATCACTGGTCACTGGCGTCGCTACAGCTGCCGGAGCTTTTATCGGCTAAAACCGAGAAAAAAAAAATATATATAAGCCAATCATTATGACTTACTACATATATTGTTAATCATGTTAATAAATGCTCTAATTTACACACACTGAGAATATTATTATCTCATCTAAACTGGTATTACCACCACAATTATAGGCAATATTTAATTTAATCAACAGATTTTGCTGCTTCTGTTTAGATTTGTTCAAGTTTAGAGCATATTTTTCACACATTTATCTAAATATAAGGTAGAAAATATTTGCCCCCGCGCTCCCTTTTTTATGATGTGATCGAATACTGGAATTGCTTCTTGTGCGCAAGTTTTTTCTGAGAAGTTTGACAAAGTAAAATGATCTGCGGTAAAGCGCTGTGGCGATTAATGATGCGATTTGAAGCATTCAAATCAATGAAACAGAAATTAAAAGGTTGATTGAATTTTTAGAGAATATACTGCAAATGTGCAGCAGTATTTTCTTTGATTTGTGATTATTTCGAGGGCAATAATTGCTCTTGGATTACAAAAAGTCGGTTTGAATCAGAAGATTTTATCCCAGTGTGTTTGGAGTAGCGTCGATACTTTTCCATCACATGTTTCTTTCGTAAAAGACTTAATGACTAATTTCTATCTAAACTCAACAATTTTAAGACAATTTCGATCTTTTGATATCTTTCTATCGAAACGTAGTAAAAATAAGCAGAGTTAATGTAAAGTGTGAAACACTGTGTTTATCCTCCGAATATTGAAAGCATTATGTTTAATTTGTGATAGAATTTGAAACAGTAAAGTGATAGTTTTTGTTTTTTACCGTCTTTTTAAAAATGTGTCGACGTCCTTTTCCCTTAGGTAAAACTTTGAGAGGTGGAACGGGTTTGTTTTTGAGATACCTTGTAACTCTCGTACTTTTTCGAGGTTGTAATTTCGTGTCATTAGTTTCAATTTTCACAGTGACATTAGCATTGTTTGATGAATTATTGCTCGCTATATCATCGTCGTCGATTGTGTTCGAAAATCGGTCAGATTCAAAACAAGTGTTACAGAGATTACCAGCGTCTGTACCATGCCATAATATACTTTCCGTTCCCTCGCATTTCACACATTTCGGTTTCACTCCTAGCGGCATTATTTCAATTATAAATTCTACTTCTTATTATGATTAATATTAATCGATATTATCTGTCGTTTTACTCTCCTCTCATATCCATCACTTAATCACTATTTATTTATGATATGAAACTAAAGTAGACTAAATACACCTGCATTTTTGTTTACGTTTTTCTCATTATCGATCAATTCCTAGCTATAGGTATAAGCTCTCCGTCATTTAGTTCGCGTACATATTCTCAAGATGTCGCTGATATAAGCCGCGCTACTAATCGGCGATTCAAAGGCTCCAAAAGTTCAATGATGATCACTACAAATTGAAATCCAATTTTATTTTGCTTTATTCATGGTTTTCATTGTAGATCGAATTTATATGCTTGAACATTTATTATAACGCTGTTCCTGCTATTTTGTATTATCAATGATAAATATGTTATTTGCATTACAAACTATAATGTTGCCATGTATTTTATTCCCTTATTCAATTCCATAATTGATCATTCGGCCTTGAATGTCCAACAGTCGACTTATCGGTTCAAAATGCTCGTTTTAGCTTGAAGCACATTTAAAAACAACTTTCTGCATTAGGTATAATCAATAAGTGCTTGTTGACAATCAACAGCGACAGGTAGCATATTTATTGTATACCTATATACCTACATGTGGTTATAAATATGCTTTCCGTATATTACAGTCTAATTCCAGGCCTCAAGTATAATGTATCGAAGAATCGGTCCGGCAGAAATTATTAAAGCTTAGCTTCGCTGATGTATTATTATAGTCACGTTGACATTCACTCTTCGGGCTAAAAGCCCATAATTCTCTATTAATATTTTCCCATATTTGCTATACCTGCATACCAATTATAAACGTGACTATAAACGACTAGAATTCGAATGAAATACAGTCAAATGGATTTGGATAAAAAATTTGCGATAAGGAAAATCAAAAGTATCGGAAGATATCGGTAATAGAATTACGAATCGCATCTGCATTTCCGAATGGATAACATTATAGTCGAAGCGCTGGCTGGCAACATAAATATATTCCCCCAACAGTAAAATAAAAAGACAAATTCATGCAAGAGCTGGATCACTCTTCGTAATGACACTATAATTATACATACATATGTCTATCGCGAAGGAAAGAAGACCTCTAGACTCTAAGGCGCTATTTCTGAGGACGATTATACGTTAATATTTGTATATTGCTAAGCTACAATTCGTAACAACTTTTTTTGTTTTCTGACAAAGGACAGAAGAACAACCCACATCCAGCCTGCTCTAAATAAATTCGTAGGTACCGGTGTATCCCCTAACTATACATACCTACACTATTCAATTACACATGGTTATTCTTGTAAGAGCATCAGAATTTTGTCGTCCGTAGATTAGGGATGATAAACCCATGATACGAGTATATCGGAAGGCCTGGTAAATTACACGAAATAATTCGAAACCATTCGATAATTTTTCACCTGCTTTATAGCTTCTTACAAATTAAAACCAAAAAAAAAAATATATATACTCGAGAACGTTGCACATGACTGGCTCTTTTGCGTAGAAATGAGCTTGTAATGATTCATGAATTGTGCTTTGGAGTAAAGCTTGATAGAAGTAATCAAAACGTAGGCCTATTATGCCTGTTAAGAAATTGCGGCCCTGTTATTATACTTTACCCTACACTTATGTAGAATATTGTAATTTGGCGTTAGTATATATGTATATAACGACGTCTCTTTTAAAGAACGTAATATACTACTTTGGAAAACATATATTTCTGTGCTTTTTGTACAGACGTCAAAGTATATCAAAATATCGATTTACCTTCAGGCATGCGTTTAACGTTCATAAGGATCCGTGCACTCTTCGGGGAATGTCAGTTCTCAACCTTTCGCCTCATCGCTCCGTCCAGATGTTTATTAAAAATATTCCACGGTCATTAAATAATATTTATCAATGATAGCTACTGCGGTATACTCGTCTGAAATTCATTTTTACCGCAAAAACAAGCAAACTGAAACGCTCTGTAGTTGTGTACCGTAATAACGTGCTTTTGAATTCCCTAACAGAATTTGAAATTTACTCCGGAAGTAAAACTTCGGTAGCAATTATTCTAAAAATATTTTAAAATATGTGCCTTTTTTCGTAAGGTGAGTAATTTTACTAATGCATGACAGAAACAATGTCGTTGACGTTATATGTATAAGCTTACGCTTTTGATTAGTAATTCTACCTTAAAGTCCCTAAAACTTGAAATTCGGAAAGATGTCAATTCGAACACAATTTTTTTTTGCTGAAGTGAATTGGCTGATCATATCTTTTACGAATGTATGTCTAATCAATAGTATGCTACACGTCATCTAAGTTTTTAGTATATACCTTTGTTATTCATTATTGAGTCCAGCGCGCTATACAACTATGAGAGCTTTGAATAGGACATGAATTATAAATGACACAGTCTAAGTACTTTACGCCAAGCTTACAAGCTAAGAGAAGTATGAACCGGAATGGTGTAGTAATATAATTCTTTACAAGTTGACAATTGTTTCTTATAAAATTATACTGTTCATTAGTCTATTGTGATCTAATCTAACATGCGGAAGTGTTCAATAAAGCATTTTTTTTATTTTTTCTACCGATAATGATCAGATGTGATATTATATTTTACTATTGCGATGAACAAACACCGATATGGATCTACAAATTACTATTTACGAGTACTCATGTTTTCAATTTTCTGAAGCACTGACGGTCAGAGCTATCAGTCCCATGACTGCGGAATAACAATTTTTAAAATCCGCGGTATTGAACACTTCCATAATTTATACTTACTTGCCTAATGGAAATATTCATCTATCTGCTGAATGCCGATAAATTCTACATATATATTTACAACGAAAATAGATATCGACGATACTCACAACTCTATCCGGTCTATCAAACTCTCTGCAGGGTAAAATTTCATTATCGAATAGGCTATGCTAATTGTAATGCAAGATCAGTAGAACTTCGAAGTGTATAGCTTGTTGGAGTACCCATGTTCTTATTGCTATCATAAGAAAAATATTTCCATAACATATGATATGTGCTCTTAGGTATAGTCACTGTATAAATCGACCAAAGGGTGGAAGATATGACAGCTTTCGCGGGAGATGTTCAAATTCTACAAACACTTAAAGTGCACACAAGTGATGTAAACAGTGTCGACTTTGCAGGCGATTGCATCTTAGTGACTGCTTCTGGGTAAATAATTAATATATCGTTTTTTATCTTATGAAACGGGATTCGAACGTGTGGTATATCTGCGTCTGACCATTTACTGACTTGTATCACTTTATGATGCAACAAGTTTGATTTTTGCAAACACGAAATAATATAATGTGAGGCTTGCTAAATCGGTGACTTTTGAACGTCATAAAATCGAGAAACATCCATCACCTTCTGTCATTTTCTGTTCCGCAACAGAGATAAATGTGTCAGAGTATGGGAATGGCAAAAAGGTTTGGGATACGTAGAGGCTGCTTATTCGCCTTTGACGGGCCATAAATATGGAGTGACTTCTGTTAAAGTAAGTCCCCAGTGCACTATGCTAGCCTCAGCTAGTATAGATGGAACAACTCACCTGTGGAATTTACGAGTACGTCTTTTCGCGTTTTCTGTTCAATTTCTAATTTACAAAATTAAGACAATTGAAGCAATTGTCTATCGATTATTTATTCGTTTAATAATTATATCATACGACAGTCAGGGGCAAGAATACATACGATGGTTCAAGCAGGCGGTGAAGCTGTTAGGGCCTGCAGATTCTCACCTGACTCCACCCTGCTGGTTACCGCAGGCGATAGCGGTCAAGTCTGCGTTTGGGATTTGGTGCACCGGAATTTGATTCGGTAATTTAAACACTCGAACTATTTGTCGTATTGTTTACTCTTGATTTTCATTTAAAGATTGAAAATTTGAGATAATCATCATCAGAGAAAAGCGAAGCCAAGCAAGAAACGGTGGTCCAAAATGGTAGTTTTGCCAAAAGAACGCGTTAGGTCACAATTACGAATGACACGTGGTCTAATATATCATTCTTGTCGTGACATTAGGAATTGGGGAAAATTATTGCCTCGGCAATTCATGTAATGCCAACAGTTAGCACTTTGATAGATGTCGAGTTCGGATGTAGGTATAGGTATGAGTACGGGGGATTGCTGAATCAAACTCTCGTGCTGGAACGATGGATATAAAACGGAAAAATGAGCTTGACTCATGACTAACGGTTGAAATAAAAGGAAGTAACTATCGTTGTGGAAATGTAAGCTTTTATTCATTTATAATACGCGTGGTATCGATCGGCCTTTGTATATTTACCGATTCTGAATGTAGCATATATGATATACCACAATGTAAGATCTCACAAACCCCTATTATATGTGGTATTCTCGCTCATCGGGAACACTTTTCTGTGCATAGGTCACAGATATTGGTTCTTGGCTAACCCCTGACAATAAATTTAGAGTCATAGGCCCGGATATCAACTAGCTCAGAAGTTATTTAATTTGCAAAATATGAAAGAATCACTTTTTGACCGCACCGGAAAATCATCCGGTGCGGTGAAAAACTGATTTTTAAGATTATTAAGATTCAAAAGATTTTTTGATCTAATTCAATTCTATGTTCCTACAGCACGTTTCAGCAACACGAAGGAGCTGTACAGAGTGTGTGCTTTTCACCGGACTCTAGCTGGCTCGTGACGTCCTGCACATTTGGTGTTTTAAAATTGTTTTCTTCGACTGAATTAGGCGATACGTGTAATTCGGAAAACCAAGTTATTTCCGCTCTTATATCTGTGGACGATGCGCATGATTTGGGAGTTGTTTCTTGCGATTTTTCCGTTTTCCAAGAGGTCACGGGTAAGTCAATTTTATCGATATAACATAGAAATCCAGCGACAATCGTATATTTTCTGTAGCGCAATCTTAATGCTAAACACGAACATACCAATTTATTCAATATCACTCTAGTTATTATACCGATTTGAAGAAAGTTTCATCGTTAGTATCGATCCCTAAAGTGTGTAGTTCGTTACTTCACTGTAACCGAAAGTGGTAGACACTTATACATTATATGTACTATGCATAATATTCGACTATAGATTTGACAACTGGACCGGTGTATTATTTGCAAATGAATTCGATTAGCCAGATCTAATTCCATTACATATGACTCAGTCTCAAATATCATTTGGGTGATTGCCTAGATAACGAACCATTTACGAAGTTGTACCACTTGGTAACCTGTGGAAATGATCACACCGTCAAGTTATGGGAAGTAAGCGTTTCGCAAAATAAATGTGAGACGCATCCTTCGATCGCATCGATCAATTTGTGCAGAACGATGGAAAAGCACAGCAGTACTTTAACTTGTGTTCGTTTCAATTCAAGCGGTTCTTACATCGTTAGTAGTGGCTTAGACAAGGCGTCGGTGATTTGGGAAACCGTAAGTGTTCTAAATAAACTCTCATTCCGCAATAATAATTTTCAACTTAAAGTCTATTCGCACTGTTCCAGAGCACTGGAAAAATAATGGCAGTTTTAGGGGGTCACAAAAGATACGTGGCTTGTTGCGCCTTTTCAAGGGACGGAAATTTGGTTGCCACTGGTAAGACGTCGAGCTAAGTAGTTACTATAGTAATTTATATTTATTAAAGAAACAATAATTTAAGTATTTATGCACAACTAATCAATATCTTTTTGCTCCTCAGGATCCAACGACAAGTCTGTCATTGTGTGGGACTTAACTGGACTCTTGAGTCTAGACTCTGAACTCGTGAAAGTTTGTAGTCCAAAAAAGCATTACACCTACGGCGGAGAGGTATGTATATGGATCATACAAATTTAAACCTCGTATGATTATGGGCTTACACTAAGTTTGCACGACCCAAATTCGCATTCATGTCGACTTATACGCACAGAATCGACGAACTGAATTAGAACTAGAATCAACGTGAATTTTAGCCTGAGTATAAACTCTTCTCAGGATCAGAAGGCATTACTCGGCTTAGAATACAGCTAAAGTATATTGACTTGCACATATATGCCATAAAAAGCGAACCTACTCTTTTTACGACTTATTATACATGCACTTTACCGAAGGTTTTCTTTTTACCTGAACTAGGTACGCCACGTATAGGATTACGATAGAAATGATGGTCGTACCCGATACATGGTTCAATTTCGTGCGTTCAGATAATTGATCGAAATTTCAGGATGAAATGTTTTTATACAACCCCCTGGTATTTGATAAATTGCAATCCATGGGTTGTTTATTCGGGTAGCCTTCTTCTGCGTTGTATTACTGTCTCTCCTCCATTAGAACTAGATGCGTGATCGTTGAATTAATGATGAGTTCAGTCTTTCTTTGCTTATGATCAATATTGATATTATCTAGTAATGACTTTTGTCTAATCGTTAATTAGTGAAAAGTTGTTAACGACACCGGGTTATAGCTTCTCCGCAATGTTATTGGTTTTGTATATGAAGTCTGTTTAAATGGTCAATGGACGAATGTTGAGTACCGTGACTTGGCCATACGAAAATTTAAAATCCCACGGTTCTTTAAACACAATTCGATACAGTTTAACATCATGCTAATTAAAGATTCGAGTATTTTGCTAAAAGTTTCTCACAGAGCTTATTCCGAATGAATAATTTAATAAATCAAGAAAGTGTCATAGAAGTGAAAAACTCGCATCCTATGATCTAACTTCATTCAACAGTATAAGCTTTCTTCGATCTGAGAAATCACCTGCTTTTCTTCTTCTTCTTCTTCTTCTATCTTATACTATACGACCTGATTATAACTCCATCGAACAAGTCCACTGATTATTGATAATTACAGACAGCTTTGGGTGAGCAGGAAGTTGTTAAACAAGCAGAATGTGCCGACAACAAAGTTAGCCTACTACAACGGCTTGATGAGCATAGTGGAGCAGTTAATACCGTCGCTTTTTACGGGAAGAATCTCTTAGCGTCTGGTTCGGGGTGAGTAATCCAAAAATAACTACAGAATCCTGCATGATGATTAGAATTCATACATGGCTAAAATTTCTTGTCGCGAATCCTGACATCGAAGGCTAGAATAACACTTGTGAACATAATGTGCATATTAGAGACAAACTTGTCCGTATCTGGGAAGCTGTAGAGATTGATGGCGAGAACGACGGCGGTTCGGTGAAATTCGAAGAGAAAAGCTTCTGTCCTTTGGAAGGCCACAAGTATAGCGTAAATCATGTCGAATTTAGTCCATGTGGCACTATGCTGGCATCCTGCTCACTGGATGGTACAACAATTGTGTGGGACACGGAGGTAGGTACTATTCAGAATTGAGCATATTGTACCTTCATCTGGTATTGCTTATTGTAGATGATTGTATTTTTCTTCCAAAATGATATCGCGGGACGACCATTTGCACGAAATTGAAACTTAAAATTTATAAATTTTTCACAGATGGGAGGCAGGGCGAAAGCAAGTTTCGTAAATTCTGGGTCAGGAATACGCGTCTGCCGATGGTCTCCGAATGGTAAAATGATCGCCACAGCAGGAGATGATGAGAAAACTACTTTGTGGAGTGTTGATACCATGGAAGAATTGCAGTAATTATCAAAACCGATTCCTATTCGATATTTATTTATTATTTCGGTAACCGAGGTAGTTCGTTTGTTGAATTGGTAATCATAGTTTAGGTTCCGTTTATGTCATCAAAATATTTTACAATCCCTGCAGAATCTTCGGAGGTCACTCAGATGCAATTACAGCCATTGCGTTTACGCCAGACTCAAACTACCTAGTGACTGCATGCAGCGAGGGAACATGGAGGCTTTTTGACGATAGAAATAGGGAAAGTCAAAGTCCACTAATTTTTTGCGAAGAGGGACATGATTTAGGGGTACAAGATGCTGACTTCAACCCCGTTCTAGAGCCTCTGGCTCCAGCAGGTAAATTCATATTCATTTACAATTACATAATTATCAATTCTTAGGTAAAGTTTAATCTCTCAATTAGTTACTTAGAGTGAGAGTGTAAAAACGTTATCCGTGTACGATTTTCTATCAAGGCGCGTTGACGGACCCGACGTTAAATGGAAATCGACATTCCTATTTGTTGGCAACTTGTGGAAATGATTCGCTGGTCAAGTTATGGCATGTAACAATCTACGTTGGCACAGTCTCTATATCCGGTGATGAAGAACTTCACAATTCAATCGGGACGAGTAACGCTGGCCAAAGTTACAAGCTATGGAAGTCAATGACTGGACATGGGGGTAACGTCATGAGCGTCAGATTTTCGCCGATTAATGGCGAAATTTTGGGGAGCGTTGCTACTGATAGAACTGCGCGGTTGTGGAGCGTTGTAAGTATAATACAGTAATTGCTAATGTAACATGCAAATTTGAAACACAAATAAAATTCTAAGCCTAAGTGTTTCGAGTAAAATTTTTTTAGTATTCAGGCGTCTGTCTCCACGTATTGGAAAATCATGACAGCCTTGTTACCGCATGTGCCTTCGCCGAAGATTCGTCGCTTTTTATTACAGGTTCGTTAATGAATGTCTTACTGATTATTTTCGAAATAACTTTTATTGTAGTGTCAGTGGTGACAGGAAAGTACATATTTTTAGATGGTTCCCGATGATTATAGATATACCTACAGAATTTTGTGTTTTCTACTCGTTTTCAGGGGCTTTAGATAAAACTGTATTAATATGGAAATTACCCCAGCAATTGATATCGCAAAGTATTCTGGCCGATAGACTGAGGCAAGCAAAGAAAAGGGTGAGTAACTCTTCGTCTCACGATCAGAGTTTCCAGAATATATGACTTAATTTCTCTTTACAAACGATTTCTTATTCAGGTGGCTGATTGGAAATACGACGAAATTGGGAAATGGTTCAAAGAAATCGAACTTCCCTATTTAGCTGAAAAAATTCAAGGCACATCTCTGAGTGGACGTCATTTATTGACGATGCCTGAACAAACCTTGATAGATGGTCTGCAAATTCAAGATGACAAAGAGGTACGAATATTTCGACTCTTTTATAAATACGCAAAGTATTAGCATTGATACTATTGTACCAAACGTTTATTCGAAAAACTTATGATAGTTTGAATTTTGAAAGTCTGCATTTTTCGAGAAGCTAGCCTTGATAGACAGTTATTTTTACGATAAAATTCCACGGTGTTATTAGCATCACTAATTCAATTTTTTGCGTACTATCAGTCTGTAGAAACGTTGAAAAAACAATTATATTGGTTGCGACGTGAGGACAGCTACACATGGGATATTCCTGATGAAACTGAGGTACCGCACGAGTTCTTGTGCCCAATTACACACGAAATTATGCGAGAACCGGTGCAATGTTCAGGTGAGTTTTTCATGCATATTTGATAACTATTGATTCTAAATATAAATTACGAAAAGCTAACTTTGATTCTTAGACGGCTTCACTTACGAGCGAGCCGCTATCAACGAGTGGTTTTTGAGCGGAAAGTACAGTAGTCCGATGACAAACGCTCCACTGTACGATACAACGTTTAATCCTAACATAGCCTTACGAAATGCAATATGCACTCTTCTCTTCGGCGAGAGAAATGAAAATAAAGAATAAAGAATAAAATTAAATAGCCCTTGATGGTCGGTTTATGATAACGTGTTTGAATAACGCTGTTACAGTCGCGTTGAGATTCAGTTTCAATGTTTCTGTATAACTTATTGATACGTGTGCAAAAAAATTCTTTTCTTTATTCATTCCATAATCAGAATGGATTTATAACGACACCATCAATCGATGGTATGTCGACAGCTATAAGTATACGCATACTTATTACATAATGATATAATATTGTAAAAGCACTGCACTCAAGATAAACAGATAGAAACAATAATAAAAAAGAAATGCTGAGAGTGGACCAATTAAATTAAAAGCAGTGTTGTGATCTCTGCTATGAGAAGGATTTTGAAATCTCTACTTTTATTTAAAGTAGATGAGTTATTTTATAAAAAAAAAAGGAAGGTCGAAAATACATATGCAATACGTTTTAAAAATTATTAACAGCCGCAGATCTTGTCCTCTTATAAAACTAGCGGTAACATTTTTTATGATAAAGTTCATTTTCGGAAACATGGAAGATCATTACATCCCAGCTATACATACATCAGAATATTGAACAACGAGTTGTGTGCTTTATTAATTGTTGGATTATATTTTACAATTTCGTTAAGTTGTGACAACTATATTATGACATCCTTTGCCAAATCGTAATACCTATACCATATGGTCCCCGCATTCGAATAAATTAATGATGTCAAAATATAATTATAGTCAGGGAGATTATTGTTGTATAGTTTACCGTAACTATCATATCGGTACATTTGTTACAATCATTACATAAGTATAATTAAAAGAAAAAAGAAGATTTTAGGATCTTCCTACAGATGTTTAGCGATTTTTTCACCTTTTACCACACCGAGTGATCGCTTTTTCAATGTGCCCTTTAAACCACGAAAAATTAAAGTCTGTATCTCTGTGATAAATCGATCAAATCGATATCTATTCTGTATGTGAAATGCTGTATTGCAATGTAAACTGTCAATAAAATTACCGCTACCTAATTACTTGGTAATAAAAATGAACAAAATAAATTTCTTCTGATTATATTTGATCATTTATTATCACGTAACAGGCATAAGTGTCATTTGATTTATCAACATCAATGTTTGCCTGAATAGTTGATGCTGTTTATTGTTATAAAATTATCGAGAAGTGTGAATATAATGGACTATATTGAAGTAATAATAAGAATTCGTTCCAGTATCTCTAAAAAAATGATTTAAAATTAATCATTCTATTGTGCAATGAACGGGAGCATTTGCCGATCGTGATTGGCTTGTTGGGTTGGCGAATATGTTGTTTAAAACGTGCAAGCGCATCGCACTCCATGATGTCGATTTTTGCTTGGAATCGAGCCGTGTTACATTTTACTTTGATTCATCATACGGTAGCTATAGATTATACTACACAGTCCATAATGAATTGGAGTGGTCATTTGTACTTCACTACTCGGAGGGTGCATGATCAAATGTATTTTGATTTTATATGTATGTTCTTAATTTACACAAGTGCAATTTTCGAATACCTAGCTCAGATTGATTATAACTAAAATAAATTGGCCAATCCACTTTTTCAAGATCTGGGATTGAAAGCAACTGGAAAGTATTGAAAAGAATTTATTCTTAAGCGAACTGAATTCTTTTTAATGCATTTTAATTGACAATCTTTGAACCAAGGGTTTACAACATAGTTAGTCATTCCGACCATGGCGCCATCGTGCTGTGCGATTCGCAAGCAATTTATCCGCTCGAATTTTCGCTCAGCTGTTTTCTCTTGTATAAGTTTATGCCGGTAGAAAGAAAAGATGATATTTTTTAAGGCAGACTACTTCCCGCAGGGGCATAAGTCAGAGGAAAAAAAGAAGAATTTAAGGATAGGCAGTACGATTACCGCTAAATTGTCAAATATGCATATTTAATACGATTCGAAGGAGCTAACGACATCGTAGTCGAGTTCATACAACAACGATACAACGCAACGAATATCAATCATCACAAACAATCATAATTCGTCTGGAATTATTTTACTCACCCTATTCTCACGTAAATAACAATATTATGCATAGATGAAACGTTCATAATTAAAACTAGTACATCAATTGTATAATATTTATTTGCCAAAGATTTGAAGTTCGTGAGTCACTTCCGGCGATCACGAATCGCGCTAAAGAATTCTGCCTACGTCACGCGTCGTCGAAACTAGCGAGTAGAGTGGAGTGGTTAGTCAGCGCGACAACGGATCTGACAGTGAGCGTACATACCGCATACGTATCCGACGATGGTAAGGTTTTGACATATTAATACAAAGTTAAATTAACCCCTTTTCAATCAGCCTAAACATATAATTTATACCGTATTTACAGGCTTCATATTCAGAGGATCAGCTGGCCGGTGAGTGACTGAGCTCGGGATCTAAAGGGGGGCAAATTTTTTTCTTTACGTTAATTCAGGTCAAGAATATCTTCGCCTTTTTAGACACGCCCCGGGTCGGTTTATCCAAGATTACCTTTTATGGTTAGGCTTTTGAAAGTGAACGTTTCTCCCAACGTTTCTCTGCCATTTTATTCTCTTCAACTATTTATTCTCAATCTGACATCCACTTCGCGATTACATACTTACTCTTTTAGTCACGATCAGTAACTACCAAACACTCGTCTTGGTTACTAGCGAATTTAAGACTAAATTCATTACTAAATTAAGTGACAATTTTCTGATTTTTTTTCCCTATATCAGTTCGCGTTTCGTTTTCTTTACTTTCATATTTGTTTATTTCTTTCATCTTCATTTTGAAATATATTTTCGTATTTGGATAATAATAATAATAATAATAAGAAGAAGAAGAAGAAGAAGTATAATAATTTACATATATTTGATGAAAACTTGAGTCAATTCTTTTAAAGAAAAAGGATAAAATATATAACTTGTAACAATGTACGGGTACAGTTATCAAGAGCTGTCCAACAGGATGATGTCATCGGTTGAGGGTAAATTATCTTAATAATTATATGCTTGAAAAGCCATGACATCAGTAGTATTGATAAGATTCCAATCTTTGTCACAGATTGTATGAGTACGACGTTAGACAGAGATGCGATAATTCTGAAGACGCAGAAAAGTATTGAGAAATGAGATTTAGAATTCAGAGTCCTCAACATTGTTTAGTCTCCAAAATTCTTTTGACGAAATACTTAGCTCAATTTTCAATCCTTAAAAAATATAGAAACGTAAAAGTTGTTGATAATTTTGAATTCTTTATAACGTTTTTCCGCTGAGTTGACAAAATAGAGTAATTTCAGTTCAAACTCTTCGATGAAAAACTTAAAGCCTGTTATGATTAGATGATGGTTCTTTGTTCGTCAAAAAAATGTATTCTTTACTTATTGATTCATTTTTATTTTTTCAATAATAAGAGTTCCAAGAAGCGTTCCAGCTTTTTGATAGCCGTGGAGATGGGAAAATTCACATTGCTCAGATTGGAGACGCCTTGAGAGCTTTGGGGCAGAACCCGACGGAATCTGATGTGAAGAAGTTTACCCATCAGCATAAGCCTGATGAAAGAATTAGCTTCGAAGTATTCTTGCCAATCTATCAAGCAATCAGCAAGTCCCGCACTTCTGATACTGCGGATGATTTCATCGAGGGATTGAGACACTTTGACAAAGACGGCAATGGCTACATTTCATCCGCCGAACTCAGGCATTTACTTACGACACTCGGTACGTAAGAACTCCGAAAGTTGTTAATTGTTAATACAAAGGAAAAAAAGAACTGAGAACCCTCAACAATATTGATCTTTAAGAGTTCGGATAGAGAATATCTTTGAGACCCTTCAATATCTTATCATAAAGTAGTTGTAATTTTCTGTAAAGCCTGAAGTTTGTTTCCCAACTATTCATCTTATGGCTTAAGGAAGCTGGAAACTTGCTAATGATGTTTGATAATTTAGGCGAGAAGCTCAGCGACGAAGAAGTGGAAACCCTATTAGCTGGCCACGAGGATTCCCAAGGGAATATAAATTATGAAGACTTTGTTCGCCAAGTAATGTGCGGCTAAATTGAGTATTTATATGCAGAAGCTACTAACCCTGTTTCTATTAGCTTAGTCTTGTTTCCATAACTATTTAAGAAATTAATATCTTCGATTTTTGATTATGGCACAGGCAATTGCCAAACTCTATTCTGTCGATACCGTACATTAATTATTGCCGTATTATAGTAAAAATATGTACTTTTTTATATTATGAACAAAAAAAAAAAAAAAAATGAAAGAAAGAAAAAAGGATCGAAAGAAAAAGAATCATTTGAATTATTTGATAAGTAATCTAGCTAGTAAAGTGTCGTGCCTTGACCGAATACCTATATCTTGAGCAATTTGCGATCTCATATGGTAGAATTAAACAATTAAATCATCAACATTCCAAATTACCGATAATTCAATATCGATCAAAGCATTTCTCCCCTGCCCTGTTGCCTCTTTTGCAATGTAATTGTCATTTCTATTTCTATCTGGATGGAATAAAAGCAATGCGTTATCAAAATACTAAACATGGTAGTCTGCTCTTGAATATCTTTTTTCAACAATGAGTTGCGATTAATTTTATCAATTTTATCTTTTTTTCTATCGTACTATTCACGAGAATCTTTTCCAAAGCAGTGAATGTTGAAAAAACCATCGTCTATCATTTGTGAGACAATTATTGAATCGAATTGAATGAACCTTGGATCAATCTAAGCAGAACTCAGTAAATAAATAAGTTGAAACTAGCTACTAGAAGATTCATCTTGCAATGTATAGTTTGTACATATTGTAGTATGTGTATTCCAGTATATTTCGAGACTCAAGGAGACGGTTTAAACTGTTAATTATTGAATTGCTATAACAATGATTTGGAAATTAATTTATTTTAATCAAAAATCAGTAAATACAGTGGAGCGTCTGATTAATGTTCTAAGAGCCAGTCTTCTCCTACAATTGAACCGCAAAGCAATCTAGTTGCAGATGAATTTAACAAATCTGAGAATAAAATTGCATACAATTATCGAAGAAAGCGTAATGGTAAATTGAGCTGTAAAACGGTATATAAGTATGTAGCGCTCTACGGCACTGGCCAACTCAACGCGTATTGCCGAATCCAATGTGATTGCGCAGGCGCGACGCGCAGTCTCCAACGTTAATAAGACTGACGTCATATCCAACAAGTAGAAGGGACGTGTCGAGCAGAATCGAAGAATTTCAACAATCGCTACGAATCAGTCGACTGAGCAAGTTGCATATAACGCTTGAGAGCGCAGTAATTAAATAAGTGCCGCTAGAGAAGCGAGAATTCTGCACGAAGCAGTTAATATACAGCCGTCAAGATTTTACGAAAGAAGAAGTATGAGTATTAGTGTCAGCCAGGCGTTTAGTAATTGCGAACGTAGTAAAAACGAAGACATTATGCCGAGTTTAATTTCCAGTAATTGGTAAGTTCTGATATCCGCCATTTTTTTTTTTATTATCCACAGGCGCCATCTTGCATGTTGTATTATGCACCATGCTTTTACAATTAACTTATTAATAATACGTCCTCATCAAATGTTTTTGTTTTCTCTAAACGCATATAAATTAACAATGATTATGCAATATTGCTAAACCATACTCCCTTATCATTTCTTCTGATGTGACACGATGAATTTTCTCTAGAAAGTGTCACAATTCATAGGGCAGCCATTACTTTTTTCTAGAGATCGCAATTGTCATGTGATAAGAATTATCAAATTACAAAATAATTTGTTTTAGTTCGTAGATATTCGATTTGCACGTTCTAATCTCACGAACTAGAAGCACAAAATAACTCTGTCTTTGAATTAGGAATGCGAAGACTTATTCCGTACCAATAACTCAGTTGCATTTCTAGAATATTCGGAAACTTTTTATATCTGCTTTCTTGTATTTTTCTTCCGACTTGTTATCTTCATGCTCATAATACAATGCTTCGATCACGTCGGCCAAAAGAAAGGCTTACGTGTTTCTCGCGGATCGCAATATGTCTGGCTCTTTTCCATCCATGATGGTTTCTTTTAAGGTCATATCCTAGACAGTAACCAATAACCATACTATAACACATCAGCTGATGTATTAAGCCGTTATTTTAATGCTATACTCCATATTCATTTTTCCGTTACATAAACAATGAAATATTTGATTTCGTCGAAGAATTATCAATACCTGGATTAGCGAAATTCCTTTAATTTTATTTTCAACTAATCAGATTTATTTATTTTAATATATTAGTTAATTTGTTTCGCGGAATTATACTTTTAATATATAATATACAACAATAAGTAACAATCTGGATTCTAATAACTTTTATACTCGTGGACAAAATTAGTTACCGGAAAAGAGTACGTATAAGATGAAAGCAAAGAGGTCTAAGCCCTATGCAATAATTTCTGATGCGCTTACAAAAGATAAGCGAATCCTCACGATATGATCGAAACTTTTGGCTGTCCTCGTAACAATTATTTAAGCCTTTAATTTTGTAAAATATAAGCAAATACCTCGATAAAGCCGTCAACTATTTATTACATCAAATTCAATACACATAAACCCAATTTTTATCAACTATATTCCTGTTCTTAAAACATCTATCTATTTCCAAAGTATACTACACACAGTCAATATTACATTGGCTGTTTTGAAAGAGAATGTAAGCCCAATCACATATTTATTGGTTGTATTTTTCAAATAATTGTTTAACGGCGCTAATAAAAACGTGTAAATAAAGAAAACTCTAAGTATCAGTTTATGGCCTCATTTTTGTTGGATGTTGACGCGTTATTCAGTTTCTGAGGTCGTGGATATGAATATTCATAATTACATCAAGTTTCAAATATACTGCAAATCCAGTCTATACGGATTTAACACACGATATATGAGATACAAGAATTACACAATACAGAAACGAGAATTAATATCATCACGTTCTTGATGCTAACGTCAGAAGTTTATATCAGCTTAGATATATTCGAATAGATTTTAAATGAGGCCTGATAAACGTGATTTAGGATTTAAATCAGTTATGCAAATGCCAACATCATCTCATACAACTCTTGAACGTAGGCTTCTCATTTTTTTTTTCAGCCTCTTTACTCTGAATACAATTATAATTTAGTGTATAAGCTGTAAACATTTTGCAGTCTCAAATAAGAGATATGATACATCATTGAAATGACATCTAATCAAGCTAGACAATGAAAGATAACATACAATGCAAACACTACAGGCAGTGGAATAATACGGGTAATGGATGACACTCTATTTGACTCATGTCATTTGAGCTGTTATATACTTACCCTTGGAACATTCTCATACTGTACGGGTATACTTTTGTCCTTTACTTTAGTACAATAATAGCCGATATCAATTCTCGCTTCCAAATGTCTCTCAAAATTCAAATTAACCTTCAGCTGTTGATAAAGACAGGGATTACTGAGTATACTGTTCAATTGTTTTACAACAGAAATATCTGTCTATGAATGTTACAAGTATTCACTTTTGAATGTCATGATAGAGTCCAATACCCAATGTTCATTGTTTACTAAGTTTACAACATAAAACACTTGTATTATGCTCAATCAAATTATGGAGGAAATATTGTACAGGTCTTACTGAAAAGAGAAGGAATGAGGTCGCTAGGTCACTAGAGTGCAATAGAAGCTGAATTTGGGTCATATCCCATCAAGCCTGGATTGGGTTTAATGTTATAGCTGTGTTGATATTACTTTTACAAAACCTTGCGATTTGTCTGAAGATTGTTTAATCATTAAAATTTGAGGATATATACTTTGCAGTGAATATCTAATGTACCACTCTTAAGAATTTTGATCAGTCCTACCCGTTATCTAACTTCTATATATCTTGCTTTTTCTTGTTCTTGTGAAGCCCAGTGTATTATACATATATTATAACACGTGATATTTCTTATGATCTTTATTTCTTGGAATGATTTGTAATCTTAGTGAGCAGGAAATGGTGAGCTCCACAAGTCTGCAACATTGGCATTTAATTATTCACACAAAGGCTATTGAGTGTTGACATTTTGGCCTGGAGATAAGAGAGAATTGAACTGTCTACTGATAAATATCTGTGAAATGATAATCCCTACCATTTTTATCAATTTATTATTATGGCAGTATGTAATTACTCTTTAATTGAACAAGATGTAGCATAATTGAAGTAATGCAGTGGGAAATTTTGTTTCTTTTGGTGTCAGATATATAACCGTATTAAAGGCAAAAAAATATTTGACCCTGGCTATTTTTCTTGAATCTCTTTATGCTCTTGAAGTTTCAAACCAGAGTACGATTTCACCAGACTCAATCTATTTGATGTATAAATTGACAGAAAGATTCAGATAGAGCCTAAAATTGGTTAATAAATATTTCGATTCTAATCAACGTATGTACTACATACATACATATTACGCAACTGAATATGCATACTGCTGTTCAGTTAAATGACAGGACCACATGCTTGGCACTCATTTTACTGCAATAACTAACTGTGAAGTTGCTCACATGTTAAAATATATTTCTAATTTGATACAGAAGTTATAAGGTCCATCAAGATCTCTGATCGATACATATATCGCTCAAGTGATAGTTGAAATACACAACTATAAGTAAATATAGAGTGGCAGCTTCACGACATACTTCTATTAATCCAATATCACACAGTTTTATTGAGTAAATGAGTTATTAATAAACTGCTAATCAGCACGCACACACATGCAATGATTTCAACTAGGGAAACATCATATTGCCTGAGAATGTAATGAAAGTACAATCCATATCAACATTAGCATTTTATTAAACTTTTGTAACGACGTGCTATTAAATTAATAAGTCGTTTCTGACTATTTCTACGAACTTCTTCTGTAGATAGTTCTTGATTTAAATCGCAGAAATTAGGGCATTGGATGGTATTTTATTTCTACCTCCGGAATATTATTCCTAGATTTCCCTGCTATTGATTTAGAAACTAGTGATTCAGAAGTATTTAATGTCCCTGTTTATGACAATACTCAGCTTATTTTTGTCCGTTCAAAAATAACAAGTGCTTTAACTTCTCATAAAAAAATGTTGTAAAATCTTTATTGAAATTATCTCATTGCATAAGACTGAATTTTCATAATTGTAGTATCAATTAATGATTATACAATTTTGTCTTACTCGTAGTTCATAGGAGTCAGTACTGTTACAGGTGTACTTTAATGTAACTGCAAAGCTAATTTATATTGTACAATCTTCGGCAGATTCCAAGTATCTTTTATCACAGAACCCTGCTTTTTGTTGATGAGGCTTGCTATTATCAGCAGGAAATGACTTTACAATTGACTTAACTTGAAAATTTGATCGGTTGAAAAAAAGTTATTGTTATTGCTCACTGGGAAGTATGTTTTAGTTTTTATCTCATTTTCGTACTCAACGATGGTTCTGTGTAAGGGAATATTGATTTTCATAACGTTGGCGTAAGGTTTTTAACTATTAAGCATGAACCAGGTCAAGAAAAATCAATTTTTATGACAAGCAGAAATGTGTATTCTGTTGAATCTTGGTAAAAAAAACTTTCACAATGTTATTAGACATGTAAGAATTTGTTTTAGGCATTCAATGTGAGGAAATTCACGAGACTTATTTATGTGAAAAGATCCATGCTGCGTATTTCGGAAATTTGTTAATTTCAAAGCCATATCGGGCATCCTGACTCTTATCAGATAACTTAAAAGCAAGGTTCGGTTCTGAAGCATCGAGAAAAATGCAAGTGGAAGAATTTTTGTCTCATCCGTGTTCTTATGCAATGTTAAGAGCTAAAAGCAATGCGTAAAGTTTTTGGCCAGACTAAGTATTTGTTGAAGGTTTCTTAACAGTTAGATCTAAGTCAGTTTCTTTAGTCTATAGTCGTAGATTTGGCTTTTCGCCAATTTCAATGACGTCTTGGGCATTCAACAATGTTTTCATGCTCTCTGCGCACTTTGAGTCTTTATAAATTTGGAACACAAGCCCGGGTACAGATCAGTTGATTTTTTTCCTAAGCACGGATCGCTGAGCAATCAAAACTGAAACTGAACAAAATTTGGCTAAGGCCAGTCTTATTTTTCACCATCTCTTTATTCAATCTGGGAAAAAATAATCGTGGCACAAAGTTCAAAGGGCAAAGCCCTTTTATCAAGGTCAATTACAATCATTGAATTCCTTCTATTCTCCAACTTACTACATTCTGCTGACTGAATGATCAAAATGGCTCCAAGGCCAAGGTAAATAAAATTATTTTTTTTTTCGGTACTTCATCAGAAATCAAAAGCTTCAAAAGTTAGTAAACTTGCCTGACTAATCATCACCATTGCTATTCTCATTTCCATTTAACTTATCAGCAACAGCTTGCAAGTATAATCTGATTGAAGTGAAAGTACGATCGAGACAATTTTCAAATGATCAACGAAATAATAATCTAAATGCTTGTGAAAAAATTCTAAATTTATAACCATGAAAATTGGTTGTGACAGCATACGTATATGTTTTCAAATGTTTATCGCTTGTGTAAGAGGTGTTTATAAGACTGTCATCATTCCACGCTTCTTTGGTTTATCCAAAGTATGTGTACCGTATGGTTGACGCTATAAAATATTTAGCACCTATAATTCTTACTAATAAAAATATTTCAACAAGCAAGAAGGATTCATGTTCGAGCGCCAATGCAGGCTTAACAATATTTTTCTGAGTTTGGGTTTATCTTATCGTAAGTATACTGAAGGGGAACGTGTATAATGAAAGAAAGATCACAGGGGGGGATAATGAGAGTTTTTCTTCTTTAAGTAGTATATAGTTTCAAAAGGTTTCGTGCACAACGCCGAGCTTAAATTTTACTCTCCTACTCTTTTACATTAATTCTATAATGGAAATTATTGGACGCTGATATATACCGCTTATATTTTTGGCTACCTAGAGAGTCTAGTGATGTCAACAATTCTATAGACATGTTCTATACCTGTATACTTTATCTCTATTTTAAAAATAACGCTTTCTATCTGGGTCATGTTTTATGTAACAACCTTTCTCCTTCCACTATTATTATAATTTTTTTGTCATTTATTAGATAACTTTCCTTATAGTAGCTATCTTTGGCCCTTGTAAAAGTCTCTACCCGTGATTAATTTCTTTCAAAAAAATTATTTCCCAATATACGCAGATACCTAGACAAACTTCTTTCAACTTATTTACTATTACATCTGATACATATGGGGTATTCCACGGGTAGCGGGACAAGTTGTGGCCGCGAATATCGAGAATATCGTTTCCTTGTAACATATGAAAAACTCTCATATAGTTATGGGCCCCATTAACTTCTTGGTTTTTGTTGAGTCTTGATCGAAAAATTTCGAAAAATTACATTATCCGTACCTTTAATTGCGTATATCTTGGGTATCAATAGACCAACAATAAAATCTGACCGTCGCTTTTTGACCGGAAAAACGCGCTGTTTTCAATAAAGCAAATAGAATAGTGATCCGATTTGTAAAAAATTATCTACAGCCCAAAAACTGAAAAAAACCATTCTTATTTTTTTTCGGCCCTTAGGGTCTACTTAATCTCATCCAAAATTTTCCCGAACATAGTTCAACATGTTATAAACGTTCGGTAAAATTTTCAGATTGCCTTTCTTTTTCGTTCGCTGTCAATTCATTTTATAAACTTTTTCGATCGTGTAATTTGAGTGAATAATGTAATTTTTCGAAATTTTACCGTGACCCGCGACCAAAACTTGTCCCGCTACCCGCGGAATACCCCATATATATTTAACTATAGTTATGCTCTACACGTGTTACCTGTGCTATTTAGAGCAGCCAAGTTCGCGTACCTCGCATGCATTATTTTTGACTCAAGTGTTTACATTTTTCACTCACAACACATGGCTGGAAAATTTCACATACTTCTGAAACATTTGTCCCTTTTATACAATAATTATAATTGCAAAAAAGATACGGATTACTAATTCAATATAAATTATCTGAAGCTTTTAATCGAATAAAAATCTAATTTATTTTTTCTTCTGCTTAACTTGCAGCGCAATGTCTAGTAGATACATTGAGGAGGGTATGTATGAGGGAATGAGCCAGCAGCAACAGCACTACTGTATAACGCTGGGCGTGGGGCCTCTGTGGTGGTCCTGATGCGCCCCATGCCGCCTTGTCTGTATCGACAGTCAACACAGAGAGCCGCGGCGTGGGGATTAAGCAGAGTCAGCTCTCTGTGAGCTCCCACATCGTTCAAGTATATACATTTTTGTTTTTATAGCTGAATCTTATGTGACCTCAGCTTTTAAACTAGTTAATTGACTTCAGCAGCACATAAATGTAACTGGTTCAGTGATTTAATACCTTAAATATTGGGCTTTTTTATTTTAAAATAAATATTCGCTAAGGCAGTTTTTGAAATGTGAAATACTTACTTTCAGGAGAATGAACTACTAAACGAATTGAAAAAACGTGAATCACTGCGCATAACATTTGCGCTACACTTGACAGAAAGCACTTGTGTTAAATGGGAAACAGTGGTATGGAGGGGTTGTCTTTACATACAAGTTCCCAGCTGCCTCCTCCCGGAGGGTTCCAAGGAAGGATTTGTTTCCCTCCTAGAATATGCTGAGGAAACTCTGCATTGCACTAATGTCGTTGTTTGCCTCAGGAAGGATCGCTCAGATCGAGGTATTTTGATGTCTCATTATTCTTAGTGAAGTTAGACTTAAAATAATTGAAGATAACGTGATACTGAATTTTGTGAGTAATGTGATGTTAATATTTTCAGCCATGCTCGTCCGCACCTTCATGTTCCTAGGCTTCGCAGTGTTACCCCCGACTCACGCACTTGTGCCACCTGGCAATGATTCTGGCAATCTCTATATGCTCTATGCTATCGAGTAATCAACGAACTGCTCGACTTCACTTTTAAATCTAACTCAAAGGTAACTAAACGATGTTATGCTTATTAAAATCTTGATGATAAAGAAGTGTCTCATCGTAAAATATTCTCCTTTTTCGTCAATTATGCGCGTAATTTTCGTTTACGATTAGTTCAATAGATTTGTTTAATATTATCATTACAATGTTTTGATTTAATGATTACAACATTTTTGCTACGTGTTATTCATCCATCGTGCAGAAACTTCTACATGCATTTTTCAAAAAATACATGGTAAGACAAGTTGGAAAAATAATAATCTGTTCAAATATTTTGTATTTCAATTAGTCTATACTAAAATGAAAATACGAAATATCTAAAATTAGTCAGCTTGTCAATTATTTCAAAGATCAATATCAATTTTAAACTTTCCATGGAACATTGCTTTTCATTAAACTTGTGCAAACAATGCAGAAAATTTACATAAAACGGTAATGAGAATGATGTATTTGGTCCCATGGTTATTTATTGTATTATAAAATTAGATGCTTTATTTCAATTTACAATTTTATGTTAATTTTTCAGGTACCAGTTTAGGCAAGTTAAGGCATAAAGGAAGTCATAAGAAATGAACAAAATTGGTTAACTTTTCATTAAAATTTTTCGTTTGCTGCCCGCGCCATATGCTGCAGTTATCTCAATTTGTCGGGGTAATTGCTAAGCAGCAATTTAAGTTCAATTGTTATATTTAAATAAATATACATATATATATATACATATATATGTATATTCATATATATATATATAGGTATATATTATGGAAAGCCAGCAAAGAAAGTTTGTAGATGCCCCTGGGCTTGGCATTATCAACTAAAATTATGTTGCCTATGAGTTAGATTAAAATATTCGAAGCATTTAACAAAGATAGTCATGTTTAGAGCTTATAGATAGAGCTTTGAATCAGTAAACCATCATTCTCTTGAACAATGTTAATAATACAACATCTTATTATACATGCTGAAAAATCCCACGTCTTGAATGCCGTTTGTTGTTCACTATTCAAATATTGTCCACTTACACCTAGGTATAATAAATGATCGACAAACAAGCTATTGAATTTATTAATGATAAAACTTTATGTTAATTGTGGCAGATTGGGAATTATTATAATTTATCTTTATTCTCAACAACAATAATACATTATTTTACTATTAGTTATATATAATATTATGCTTGTATGTAAGTATAAAGTAGATATTATATTAGTCACTTTTGAAACTTTCATCTATTACGTTTAGCCATTACAATATACTTACTAACTTTTTTCAAGTCCAAGAGTCATGGACAAAGGTGGCTCCTTTCTGCAGATGTTATAATTTGTAAAGGATTTTCTATCTAGATATTTCACTAACCAGTTGGAACATAACGACTAGTTTGTGATGTGGAATCTATTTCGAGAGATTAAACTATCAAGTATAGTTTGCGTAAGAAGACATTTTACATTACAACGCTATGAATTCTTAAACTATAATTATCATGTTTATATTATTTACATCAGGACAAAAGCAATGTTATTTTTGTAATGCGACGGTATAGATGGACATGAATATATCCTTAGTATTAGTTTAAGTATTACTTAAGTTTGCGAGTATATCAATAAGATATTTTAGAGTACTATAAATATGCTGAAGTGATTTTGAAATGTTAACTTTTCTAAAGAATTTTCATTATAATCGTGTCACTATTACTTGCTTCCTTGGACAGTATTCGCTGCCCGTTTGAGGCGTTGATTGATAAATCTGTAGAAAACATCACCTGCATTTGATTATGTGATCAATTGACTCCATATAGCATCACCATATCGCATTATAAATCCGGTCGTAGAATACCGTATTGAAAATGAGCCATGCATAGTGTTTCACGATTATTTTGCGGTGAAAGCCTCAAAAAGAATTTTATAGTATTGTAGAGTATCTCATTCATGTTACTAGAAATTATTTTACCTATTTTATTAGTATTAATCAGATTTATTTTAGACTAAGTATGATAATTTGATAATTCCCAATCAATTAGCATTCAAAGAGTTCTTGCTAATAAATACGCCTCTGAAGTTGAACTGGCGCAGACAAAAATAAAATGATATAAAATGAAAAAAAAAAGAAAAAAAATTTAGTAAAACGTTCTTAAAATCTTAAAAAAAAAAATATATAGTTGAATAGTTGTCTTTAGATAAGTTTGAATCACTGGGCCGTTTTGTATGGAATCAAGTTATTATTCCTCAGTTTTTTTCAAGTAATAATACATATATATATATATACATAGCTGACAGTTTTTTGATTTTATTTTTCTCCAAAAAATATAAAAAAATTCCATTTCGAACACCTAAAAATAATAATGGAGTAGATTTTATGCATTGCGGACCATCATATTTAGTATTACATAATATATTATATATCTATGATCATATTAAAACTTATTATGCTAAATTTATTATTCATACATAAAAACTAATTGCTAAATAAAAATCCAATAAAAATCAAGCGCACGCTAATGATTTTTTATTGACCAAAAAAAAAAACAGCTAGCGTGCATTTCTTTGATTTTTGTTGACCTTCCATCGGAACAGGATAGTTGCCGAATTCAATAATACCATTTTTCAACGTGTTTGGCTGAATGAAGTCTCATAGTAAAATTAATTAAAGATAGCAGTCATTCGGGAAATGATTTTTACATACTGCAGGGACGTTAGAAATTGGTTAATATCTCTGTGCATGAGTATTGATTATTTTTAGGAATAAATAATAAATTTAACTGAGAGCATATATACACTGATTACCGCCCGCTGTTTGCGGTAAAAGTAGTTCGTGAATTTGTCAGCTTAACAGCAGAGCCGCCACTTCCTAAACTGAATTGTAGCGCCATCTATGATGCGAGTTAGAATTACAAGAAAGGCATGCCGGGTCCATACCAATAGTCAGACGTCAGTAGTCCTCGTGGCGTCGAAGGGTTTGTGTCGGGATTCTCTTAGAGAGATACGGCTGTGCCGGACTTTTCATTAAAAATACTGTAGACGCAGTGGAGTTGTCGCCAAATAGACAATATACTCATAAACGAAAAAAAGATTGTTCTTGGCTAGTTTTTTTGAGTAATTTACGGAGCGATAGTGATATAACACTCGTCTTTCTGTTACAGACGAATGAACTTTCATCAGATTCCGAATACCTCCGTTCAGGAAGGATTCTGTTACAATTGCAACGTATTAGTGTATGTCGAACTCAGTATTTGTGAAATTAGTTGTATTAGGTAGTATAGATTGTGATACGAATATAGTTTATGCCAGGCCGCCAATAAAGAAAGACAAATTGCGATGAATACAGGTTTATTTTGAAGAGACAATTATAAATGGCAGAGAACTTGGATAAAAAGTAATATTGTGTCAATGTTGCAACAATAAATTCTCACATATACCGATAACTTTGCCCTTTTCCCATTTTTTTCTCCCTTGCACTCTTTATTTCAATAAATTATGATCAAAATTTTGCGTTTGCTGTGTGCCGCTAAGAATTTCAGCACGAAAGAAGTTGAATTAAGTAAATATTTGAAACTCGGATGTTCAGTTTCAGTTATATCTTAGCTGCTGACACCATTGAGACAGATATCAAATTCAGAACAAATACGAGAAAGTGGCAATAAAATTTAATGCTTCGTTTGGCGTAGTCGGTAGAGCATGCGACTAGGAATCTGAGCTGGCTCAGATCCCGGTTCGATCCCGGCCGAAATGATGAAAAATTTTTCTAATATAAAATTTCCATTTTTTCGAGACTGACCATATCTACAGACAACGTAGGCAGCTGTAATTCTGTGGCTGTCGAAATGTCTGTAGATATGTTCGTACGACAGCGTCGTCGGTAACCATATCTACAGACAACGTACCGACAGCTGTAATTCTATGGCTGTCAATACGTCTGTAGATATGTTCCTACGACAGCGTCGTCGGTTTCGGAAAAATTGAACCTAGGTATGTAGGGCTGACTAGAAATAAAAGCAAGAGCAAGACGAAGAGGAGCTCCAGGTGACCAAGCGGTTGGAAAAAGGTAGGGCTTGACAGAAATAAAAGCAAGAGCAAGCTCCGGTCCAGGGAGGAAGGCTCTGGGTGGCCAAACGTTCAGAAAATCAAATTTTTGTCAAAAATCGGCTATTTTAACCGAAATTTAACTTTGAATATATAACCCATTTAATTTTCGCTTGAATTTTGAGCAGTAAATGGCTCAGGGGCAAAAATTTTGCTTCGTACCCAGAAAACCTGGGTTCGATTCTCCTAGCTGAGATTTTATTTTATTTTATTTTTCTTTCTGCCCAAAATTTATTTAAATTTTTATTTTTATTTAATTTTCGATTTTATTTAATTTTCGAAAATTTATTTTATTTTTATTTTATTTAATTTTCGAACTCTGGAGTTCCCCCACCTTGCGCCGCTTTTATTTCTAGTCGAGTCCTACCTCTGACGTCACCGGTGATGACGAGACCCCCTACCACCTCACCGCATACTCATGCTAAGTGGGGATTTTATTTTAGTCTGAAAATCTTTTTCGAGATTTCGGCCGGGATTGAACCCAAGTTCGCTCGCTCGCTCGCATTTCTAACCGCACGCTCTACCGACTACGCCAAACGCTTTGTTAAATAAAATTAACACTTTTTCGTATATGTCTTGAAATTTGGTATCTGTCCCAATGATATCAGCAGCCAAGATATCTTAACTGAACATTCGAGTTTCAAATAGCTTTCCATACGTGTCTTCATGCATGTCTCTATATATTCATTTATACCACCGTTCTCGGAGTTGGAAAAATTCGACGTCGGAAATTTTTGCTCCTGGTATCAGGTGAGCATCTGACTCGAGGAGATGTGCTGATATCTTTAGCGGCAAAAAATTACAGTGTATAAGCATGCATACGTGACTAGCTACCTCTTATTTGATACCTGAATTAGAGAGTTGCAGGAAAGTTGGAGGGGAAAATAAACAATAAAGTAGCAATTGATTATTGGTATATCTGGCAATTTATTGATGCAGGATCAATACAATATTACTAATTGTCAAAATTGCAAACAATTTATCATTCTTTCTTAAGAATAAATATATTACATATTGTTAGAAGGATGTGGGAGCCTTCAAGAGGTGATTCTTCGTAATTCTATAACTAAACAAAGAATAGTTGTATGATAGATTTATTTTGTATGTTCAACAGCCTTTTAACATATTAGTGACTAGGTTGATGTCTCAGACAGAAATGAGATCCTTGATCTTCCCTAAAGCAGAGGGCATCTAATCCTCTACAACTAAAACAATATCTCCCTAGACTAGTACTAGATGTCGCATTAAGTAACATTGTAATTATAGACTGATTGCTATATTCGAAACGTATTGCAATTGATCGGGTGTCTTTATTTGCCTATTGCCATACAAGTTCTCCTGATGTAGACCATATTTGTATTACAATAATACACTATCTGATAACCCAAGGAACGCCCAAGGTTTGTCTTTGGTATTCAAATTCATATTCAAACTGAAAAGACAAACCGGATAAGCAGCGCTACATGAGCAAGTCCGAAAAATGCATGATGCACAATCTCTCCGACTCATATCTACCGCCGGTAATTCGGAATCCGGTTAACCGGCGACTTCGGTGCACTTCGAATTTTTGCATATCCACCGATAGAGGGTATGTGGTGTTTTCCATCGAGTTATAGAAGATATTTATATGGATGTTATGTTTTATACCCTGCTGCTTGCACTTCGTAGCCTGCTGAAAATGCTATTGCCGAACCTGCGGACAGCCCGACGGCCGGGTAGTTGTTAAAAATGGCCGACTTCTGAATTTTATTCGTGTACGTCTTCGTCAGTACATAAGACAAAAATTACCATCAATTATCAATTTGAATAATTAACATTCTCAGAGAACATGCCGCGTGTCAAAGCATCGCCGAAAAAATGCGTCAAGACGTCCAACTCGCACCCAGCAGCCAACACTTGGGTGTTCCTTATGAAAGGTAAATAAAAAAGTAAAAATTGTATTGCAATCAATTTTTCTCATTGTTATCATTATATAACTTTATAATGCTAAAATTGCATTATCTAAGTTACATAGTCAACTTCAATCAATACTGTCACCACTAAAATAACATCACTATTTCTTATTTGTTATAGTGTATCATCATTACAACTAGATTCTGTCATGATCATGAAATTATATTAAAACCATCTACTTATACTCACACTGACTAAAAAGTGCGAAAATAGAACTTGAAGTTTGTTAATCCATTCTGAAAATCCTATTATGTACATTTGATCAAATTTAGTTGTTTTTAATTTCTAAAGAAACCTTCATCAGCACAGTCTAATGAAAAAAAAAAAAAAATTAAATTTCACTAGATAACTTCATATATACTCAAAATGTATAAAATACACGAAATTTATTATCACCATAAAAGTTTATCAAAAAATAATACCTTATTTTAGGCGATGGTTTAGAGAGTACAGACGGTAGTTCCCCGGATGTAGTTAAACTTAGACATCCAGCGTCTAATCAGCCGGCTATGTTTGTATTTAGTCCGGGAGATACTACCGTTCAAGAAGTTTTAACATTCGACGAAAACAAAAGATCGTGGTTTATAGACGACAATGTAAAGTCTGATGGCAAAATGCATTTGTCGACGCCAATCGATCCGATATTTTTGGTTTTACCTTATTTGAGGAAGGTACGTATACGCGCTTTCTCATTAAATAATGTAAAACGTACATTGTTATGAAAATAATATTTGTTCAAATATTTGGCAAAAGAAATAATATTGTAATGCAATTTTTATTTTTTCAGTCCCAACAAGTCATGCCTCTCGAACAAATACTTCGCGATGAAGACTACCCAGGTACATCACGCCTTGCGCGATGTCAAAATTTAAAACTATCGTTAATCGCTGATCGCAAAGGCGATGAGGAACTACAAGCTTTTAAGTTTAATGAGGACAAAACTATGGTTTGGCTTCAAAAGAAGGTTGGACGAGTCGCTGAAATTTTGAGACAAAAAGGTGTTCACGTCTCTCAAGGCGCTGTTAGTGCCACTTATGTTAAAAGCAACAAACACGAATCTGGCACGGAAATTGGTGAGAAGCCAGATATGCGGAGTATCTAGTTGAAAATAAAAATATCAATAATATTATTTATGAATATATAATGAATTTAAGAATAGATTATATTAACTTAATGAATAATAAGAGTATTTGTTTACCCTTTCTCAGAATATCTCAAATACGCACATGGGATAGTGTCTGAGTACCTTGCCGAAGATTTGTCCAAAAAATTGGCCCAGCATTTAAGTTTGCCTGAAGATATTGAAAATAAAAAACGAAAGTTGAACAGTCCAAAAGAAGGGAGTGAGGAGAAAAAAGCTAAAAAAGACGCGCCCGACACAGAGTCTATTCCAAGAAACGGAGCTTTAGACTTAACAAAACCTGAGAAGGTACGTACTCTATTACTGTGAACGTTGTAAGACAACTTGAGAGGTACATGTTTTTATTTTATTCCAAAATTAGAATTTTCAAGTCTCATTTCTCTGATGAATCAACTTAATTAGAATAAGAATTGATAAGCTGAAACAACAATTCATCGCTTAATACTAAATACCACAACTTAGCTTTCTCGCGTTTAAATTCTTCAAAGAATAATCATCAGCAAATATCCCTTACGTGTAAAACCGTACAAAATAGTAATCTGAAAGCTAAGTTTTGACACAAATTTTTAACACCAATTAGTATTATTTGGAATATTTTGTGAATTGAAGTTACATTACACTTCAACAATATTTTAGGTGAAGTCATGTATAAATAATTTTTAGTACCATATATATTATAAAACTTTGGAATAAAATGAATTACATATTTCAAACAGAATAATCTTGATTTAGTTGTAAATTTAATATAAGAAGGAAGTCTATCAACGAGGAATGATAACATACATGAGTTTGTTTTTAAATATATTCTTAAATATTGTAGCCACAAAAGCCTCTGACAGTTTCGAAGAAAGAGATGTCCAGACAGAAAGCAGCGGCTGGTTCTAAGAATATTTCAAGTTTTTTTAAGAAGAAATGAGTCTGGTGAGCCAATCAACGAATATGAATCAATCGCCAGTCGGTTTTCCAAATTTGTAAGAGCACCTTAAAATATTCTGATAAGTCTCTGCGTTCCTATTGGTGTTACACTTTAGACTTGAATTGGTGAAAAAAAATCTAAACGAAAATTGAAGATTGAGCAATGATCAATTATATAATTACATTGTTGAACAAATAGCCCAGAAAACCCCGCAATTGTTGATCTAGAGTGTATAATTATTATCACTATGAATTCATAATATTATATAATTTGATCTCTACTGTTGAACATAATTCAGAAATCCCTCGCGTCATTTCAGAGTTGCTCAAAATATTTCAACGAAATTTAGTAATTTATTCCATTAAACGCATAAGTAAGATTTATTTCGTATTGACATGTTTTTATACATGATTGAATTATAGTATTTTATTATTTTTTACACACTTGTTTGTTTCCTTCAATTCTTTTCCTCTTCATATTTTTTATCAATAGAAGTATTCAACAATCGGCATGAATTTATAATTAGAGAAAAAAAGATTTAAAGACTAAGAATATTTATCTGAAAAGATAGATGCGTCAACTAAACATGGACTCTAAAAATTTTTGAAAACATTTATCCCATACTGTTGCAATGTTTAACTTAGAATATGTTAGGCATAAAACTATTGTAGTATTACGCATATTTGGCAGCAAGGAGCTAACAAACTGATTCAATTCTACATTTGAGATTTGTGTAATTTTTAGGGAAAAACAACAAACCCGGTGTTTTTGTGTCTTACAATATTTTGTGATATTACTGCTTTTCCATTCTTGGTTGGTTAGCTCCTTATTGCTTTATACAATATCCTTTATTTTGAAAGACTGTCCGATAAAAGCAATATTTAATTTTTTTAAGCCGACATACGAAAGTCTTGAGAATTTTTTCTTTTTCTGTCCTTGCTAATTATAATTTTCTCAAAGCCAAAGTCGCAAAAGTCATGCTAGTAATATTGACATGTTTTAACAATCTAGAGTATAGCATAATTTACGATTAACGCGCAATCGGATTTCAAAGCCAACTACATTACACACAAGGGAATTCTAAGTGAGGATTTAATGTTAAGACTTTTGCCACTTTAGATTGAAGAGCCATTCATTTCAAATTCTACGTTGTTAATTATATTCAGTATTTATTACATTATGTCATTTTTTCCTAATCCGTACCAGAAAGCCAGATAGCTGATTTTTATTTTTGAAAAAACAATACTTGACAACTATTAATTCAATACGAATCATTTACCACCGATTCTTCAACTCCTACTAACAACTACACTATACACATAAGTCCTACCTGAGGCATTAAACATTTTAATGTAAATAGATAACTTTTTTTTGTTGTTTTTTTTTTTTCATAGTATCAAATGTATCTAAATATTATTGATATATGAAAGAAGCAGACGTTGACATCTAGGTACGGATATTTGAAATAACACAAATCATCACGTGTGCTTAGTTTCAATAGTATACGAATATTTTATACTTGATTTTATATATTGCGTCCAATTGACTTCCGAGTTTTGTCATTTTAATTGAAACTATTTTATATTTGTCGTACTTAATTAATAATTAATATTACTTAATATTAGTTTGAGCTGCGATCGCGATAGCTCTATATGAACATTTTCGAATTATGTATGAGTGCAAAAGAGTGTGTGAGGGTATACGTTATAAGTACTTGTTTTTGTCCTGTCTGTACGATGAAATATTATGTCAATATTGTAGATGTAATATAATATACATTGAGAAATCAGCTATTCAAGATTCCTTTTTTTTAATCTCCATCATCACTGAATTATTAAAAATTTGATGTTCGTTAAGACTTTATTAGTTTACAATGAAATCTCTACAATCCATTTCTACCCCATTAAACAGACGATCAATCATTTTTTGGTGACCTTTTCCAGAATAGCCCCTAAACCACATTTTAATTCAGATGCAAAGATTGAAAAATGAACTTTATTCGTTCTCTCACATAAGCTTTAAACATATTAATTCATTTATTCCCTTATATGTTACAAAACGACCAATTACCAGCAGCTTGCTGTAAACTCGACGAACTTAGCAAATTTATGATTATAAAACGTCAAGAGTTGGAGCTCAGAATTGTATTGATTAATTAATACAAAATTGATTGAAATCATTAATCCTCTAAAAATTATCTCACGTCATCATAGGTACACTTTTGGGTTCTGTAATTTCAACATCTCTGCATTTAGCATGTTGTAGTTCTCTTCGTATCTCTGCTGTAATTGTATGATGTGATTGCTTTTTCAGCAATTCTAATAAGGCGTCTTTTTGTTCTGAACTTATATCACTTTTGTAGCGTTGAACAAAAGTCAGTAGAGCTTGATGCCATAGGACAGGCAGTTCTCTTGAATCTGTAGTAAATCTGAAATTTCAAAGTAATTTTTATATTGAAAATGATTTGATTCATATTGTATTCGTTTTCAAGGTACAGCGGGAAACTCTTTCAACCTAGTTTGAATAATAGAAGACATTAGAGATTTATTTGCTTCTATGCAACTCCTGAATCAGTGTGTTTCAAAGGATTTTTGGATTTCTTAATTATCAATAAAGTGAAACTACGAACCTCAGGAAATGAAAAACAACTGCATCAACAACGCGGTATGGAAGAGCGTATTTCTTGTCCAAGAATATTCTTAAGAAAATACTATTGGCACCAGTATAATCCATTTCAGCAATTTTTAGAATAGATGCAGACGAATGAAGTATGGGAATAGAATTTTTGCCAACAACAGAGCCAATTATAATGGCTTCTCTCAAAGTGCAGGAACCAGATTCCAAGAGTGGCAATAATATACCTTTCATAAAACCTCCCGGCTTAAACAAAGCTTTTCTTAAAGCTTGATATAGGTGAAAATTGAGTCTCTTATATTCTGCAAGATCATCCCTGACTCTAGGCAATAAAACGAGATTGAAGAATCTCTGAGCCATTTTCTCTTTCAAATTAGAAGCAAAAATTCTAGTCGCTTGATACATCGCGGCTGCAGACCATTTTGGTGGATCTGTGATATACAATATCTGTTCCCAATTTTTTAAATTTGGAACAATTTTAAACGCCTTTGGCAACTTTCCGCTACGGTATTTAGCCAAAACGTCTCTGACTCCTTCGTACATTTGCCTGACCCTTGGATCTAGTTCTTGCATCTGTATAGAACCTGCGTCAGAAAATTGTGTGTGAATTTCAGTCTTTTTTTCAGTTAATTTGTCCATTATGATGTCAGCCAGTGTTCGCATGGGAGCTCTGTCTCTGTTCATAAACATTTCTAAGGCCCTTTCATCTTCTTCATTTATTTCTATGTTATCGTAATAATTGACTGCCGACTCGTCTTCGCTAGATTCATTTTCGCTCTCGCTATTGTCGTTTCCAAGTTTGGTAACTGGTTTTTTAAAAGACTTAGACGGTCTTTCCAGTTCACCTTCTTCTTCCATTTCCATCTGCTGACGCCTGGCTTGCGACAAAATTTTTTGCGAAAGACCAGCATCAACGAACTGAAATTTTTCAACAGATTTGTGAGAATTTAGTGACTTCAAGGATCAGTAAAATTAAGGACTAAATATTGTAAAGAAATTTGATGAAAATCCTACTTCTTCATCCTCATCTTTTCGGTTTCGAATCTTTTTTCTGTTCTTCGGCTTCACCACCTTATCACTCTCGATCTCTTCTGCCAAACCAACTTTCGAATGCTGTCCCTCTCGTTTGGAGATCTTTATTTTCTTGGCTTTTCCCATTTTTGTCAATTCTTTTTCAATGCTAACACGTGGATCGGTGAGCTCGATTTCAGGTTATGGAATAATGAGTGGCGAACTCTGTCAACAAAAAATGGGACTATCTTCGTTAGCTTATGAGAGAGAAAAGGAGGTCTTGCTCGCCGTTCTCCTCCATCTCTCTCATACTAACGCTAATCCGATAAGTTTAGTTAATATTGCTTAAACAGTTGTCTGAATCCGGATATAAGCATGGCTGAGTTCGCTAAGGCACAGCTTTTAAAATATGGGTGGACAGAAGGTACATAAAACTGACTTTAGTCACTTGACGATAACGAGTCAGATACTAGTAACCAGTTTCTTAGTACTGTGAAAAAAAATACATGTATGTAAATTGCGATTTTGACACGTTGAACATAACCTCAAATATTTATTTCCGAATTGCGAGACTATTTTCATGAAAACGTAATCAAAGACGAAAGTCTCCAACACTGAATCCCGAAAAAACGAAAATAGTTTTCTAAACAATCAATTCAGTCCCGTAAATTCTTCATCAATTCATTGTATAGTTCTCTGCCTCTGCTTTACTACTTCTCATTATTGTAATCCTCTAATCTATTGTCTGAATTACTATGAGCTGAAAAGCTTGTATTTTGATAATCAGAAATGTATTATGATAAAACCTTCAGACTAGTTTATATGTTTAGAATAATTGACTGGCACTGTTATTGTTATTATTTTTTATCTGTGTAGGCAAAGGTCTTGGAAAAAATGAGAGCGGTATACCAGAGGCAATAAGACCAAAATTAAAGTTTGACCATGCAGGAATAGGACATGATTCAGCGGAACAATTCACCTACCACTGGTGGGAAAATGTATTTAATGAAGCAGCAAAGAATATAAAAATTCAGTCTGACAACGACGGAGTTTCAATGAATGTCATTGACGAAGATACGGTCAATATAACAACAAAGAAATCGAGCCTAAAGGCTTTGAAAAAAAGCCATGGGACGCAGTATGGAAATTTCTTGAAAACTGCGACACTTTTAACTGATGGGAAGGTGGTAAATGAGAACTGTGAAGAACAGTACAGCACTGATATTCTTGCAAAAAAAATAAATCATGTACAATTGAACGATGAGGATTTATTTAAAGCTTGTGGAGGTAGAACAGCACACAAGGGTGCAAGACATGGATTGAACCTAAATGGTAAATTGGCTCGAATAGCTGAGCAGGAAAAGCAGCTATTGGCAAAAATGAATCTTAGTAAAACTGAGAAACTTGAACCTGGTTCAAATATTTCATCGGGAAAAGAGCACGGCCATGATTTTGAAGTAGTAAAATCTAGGAAGAGAGTAAAGAGTAAAAGAAAAATGATGAAAACCGATCCGGAATCAATGACGAATATTCAAGAAACTGTATCTAGGACATTGGTAAATGAAACTGATCCGCAGCCAAGCTGTTCTTACACAATAGATCCTGAAGCTGAAGAAAATTTAGACGCCTTTAAATCTAAACGGAAAACAAAAAAGAGTAAAAAAAATAATTGTGAAGTAATACCAGGTGGGAATCCTTTCCGGGATTTCATTGAGGATGATTCTAGTGGGCTGCAAGTTACGAGGTCAAATCAACCGGGGCTGGATGATAACGCGAATACTATAGAACAGGATGAGGAATTTGTGATTCCTCATATAACAGAAGAGCCTCCGCAACGTTTAAAGTCAAAAAAGAGCAGAAAGAAAGAAAGAAAGAAAATGAATGAGTTGATGGAAAAACTAGACACTTCATGTGTGATTGATGAATCTATGAGAATCGCGAAAAAACGTAGGAGGGAGGAGAGCCAGCAGGTAGTTGAAGACATACTGACAACTGCTTTGGAAAAATGTGGTCCTTCAGGCCGTAAATGTAAAAAAATAAAGGCGGAAGAAAGTTCTGATTGTAATACGTATGATGCAGATAAATTGAATGCTAAAATTTTGAGAAAGAAGAAACATTCGTATAAAAAAAAACGAAAGGACAAATTGGATCGCATCACACTTAGCATTACTGAAGAGTTGATGTCAGTTAATTTAGATGAGAGCTCAAAGAAGAAAGGAAATAGTGTGAAAAAAGAATTATGCAATACTCTGACCAATCGCAAAGCAGATGAATGAGGGCATTACACCATCCAAAGCTACAAACTCAAGAATTCAGTACATACAAATATGTAGAAACTTATCTATGCTTAACTTATTTGGGCATTAATTGATTATACATTTCTCGCAGCATTTTGAGCATTCTTTACTATTTAATGACCATATGTAATATATTTTGTAGAGATTGATGCAGCCATGAATTAAATCTTGATCATAGAATGCAGTTTATTTTTCAATACAACTATAATACTGAATTTTTCCGTAATTAGTAATATTCAGTTGCCTGATCAAAATCCAGGAATGTGACCCAAAACTGTATAAAACTTATATCGGTAGACGAAATCGCGTTTAATCAATATTTCAAAGAATTCTTGCATTCATTATCGAAGGCCAAAATTCAAATAATACCCTTCAATATTGACACAAAATAATTTGTCGGCAGTGGATAGCATAAGAGAATGGAAGAGGTTCGATGCACTGACAATAAGATTTGAACTATATGAATAGCTGATTATACGAGTAATGCTTACATTAACTTCTAATAAATACATGGAATTGTAAGGATATATTAAATTTGACTTTTGTACTTGGATCGTTCAACAGTTAAGACTGATGTAACTTTGACTTAAATTGTTAGAGTCCATAGTACTAAGCGATTGTTAGATCTGGTGCAGTTATGTACATTTCTATAATATTAGTTATTAGCATATAATAAGGTAGAATATTTTTGATAAAAAATGAAAACAAATGTTTATCCCAATATAAAAGTTCAAATTAAGCACGAAAAACGATTTGCATATTATATATATTATAAATTTTACTAATTTATTGAAGGCTTTCTAGAAAATTCGCGAGATAATCAATATAATTACCAAATACAATATATAATTACTATTAAAATAAAAGTTAGTCTTAAATTGGAAAAATAGTCTTAACATAATTCTCCTTTACCCATTCCAGTCCCCGAACTAAATGAAATAGCGAAAGCGACCGCCGAATAATTCGTTATGTAATTATTTTCAAATACAATCCTAAGACACGCGAATTCTGTTGTTTATAAAAGTTTATTTTCATCAGTTCTTGATTGTATAATAATGATAATAATATTAATTATAAATCGTCTCAGCAGTATCTGCATCTTAGGGTGTCTCAGACATACAATTTTTCAAGCTATATCTATCTTGTAGAAATATACTGTATATTAGATTAGACTACTATTGAAGTATGTCGGATGGACGGAAACATGCAGATGCTGTGTCTCTGTTGAGTATACAAAATGAGAACTTCATATCCTTGGCAACAAATGCCAGATGATTATTAAGGAGTGAAGACTAAATGAATATCATACGCGATAGATACATTTTGAAGTAATATAACATCACGACAAATGTACAGAATTACGTGTGGAAAAAGAAATGAAGGGTAATGAAACGAAGTAACGAAAATAGACCATTCGACACGGCTCCGTTAGAATACGATTATAATTTGCGTAAATCGAGGACGAAGACACTGCCATCAGAGGCAGAGGCACCCACTTTATCACCACGACTGTTCCAACACACTTCGAAGATTCCTCCAGTACCTTTGTAGCTATGCACCAGCTGCCCACTCTGTATAGATAAAAGATATATAGCTTAATGCAAATAGTTGAAACATTTTTTAGATTCGTCGTCAACGGAAGGATTTCTAGAACAGCAACAAGTTCTATTAGTAGTACTGTTATACGACTGAAATAAAGACGAACCTGAGTAGACCAGATGTGGACACACTTGTCAAAACTACCACTAGCAAGGAATTTTCCATCCGGGCTAAACGCCACGCTGTAGACAGGCTCTGTATGTTTTGTGAGAGTGTGTATACATGCTCCTCTTTCAACGTCCCATAATCTCACAGTAGAATCAAACGAAGCACTGGCCAGAATTAAATTCATGTTTGGATTGTGCGTGCCTGGGCCTGTGGGTGACCATTTTATGGTATAAATCTCCTTGCTATGAGCTTGTAGATCGTGTACACACGTGTCTTGTTTCATTGACCAAATTTTTAAGGTCATATCATCCGAACAACTGGCAAGCAAATTTCCTTGGGGATCCCACTTGATCGCATTCACTTCATTCTGTTAATTTAGCAAAGAAATAGAATCAGAACAGTTTAGAGGATATGTTTGACAGATATGGCTAGACAAGTATGAAGTAAAATAAAATCATATCTCAATTTCACAAGTTTGATATAATTATGGCAGAATATCTCTATCTCCTTAGTCATAACAATTTACTGTAAATTCACTGACCGTATGTCCCTGAAAACTTTTCACCGGTTTGTCAGCGCTTAGCTTACAAACGTGAATGCACTGATCAGTGGAACAGCTAGCAAATGAAGTGTTAGTCTGCCAATCGACGTCCAATGCAGGAGCTGAATGGAAGCTAAACTGTTGAGTGCACTGGCCGCTTGCAGCATCCCAGATGATTGTAGTTTTATCAACACCAGCACTGAGAATGAAATTTCCCCGTTTATTCCATTTCAATGCAAAGATCGGTCCTTTGTGTTGGCCTAGCGTTGACGCTAGTCTTCCATCGGTTGTCCAGATTCTTGCATATCCATCATAGCTTCCAGTTGCCAACAGCGTGCCGTCGCACTATTTAAAAAAATCAATCGTTTTCAGGATCTTCTATTAAAATGTATGAAAAACTCGACCAGTAAACTCCTTTCGAATAATTAAAGAGTTCAGAATTGTTTCAAGTTTCAATTTTTGAGTAAAAGTATTAATTATATTTTTACATACATTCCAATCCAACGAAGTGACGTCCTTGTTGCTAGGAACTTCGGTTCCGCCCTTTTGAATGCAATGTCGTAGTACAAGTTGGCTAGGTGCTTGTGAGTTATCGGTCATGTCCCAGATGCGTGCTGTGCTATCGCCAGAGCCAGAGGCGAGTAAGTCGGTAGTGGGGTTCCAGGCGCAAATAAAGACTTCAGATTCGTGGCCTCTTAAAACGGTTGCTTTGCTTGCTGGTATTTCTACCGCACTAGCGCCAGCCCCAGTATTGGTACCTTGCTGTTGCTGTTCATCGACTTCCATCTCGCCTCTGTCACCAACTCTTTCGTTCATCCCTACGCCAACACCTATGTTTGACGTAACTACCGACAAAATAACGATTTCTGCTTAACTTTTCATACTGTACTCGTCTGGTATTATTAATGTCTTAGTAGAGTATGGTATTCAGTTTTGTTTGCCACTCTTAAACAGACGATTCACAATTTATCGTAACAGAACTTATCTTCGCTATACAAGTTTCAGTCAAAACCCATCAATGAATATTTATAATTATTATGAATAAAAACAAAGTATTCAGAATGTTTTAACCGAACTAATGTAGCGGAAGAATCTGAGATATGATTAGTCTGAATATGATGGCCGTCCATTTATCTACCGGGATTGCTGAGGAGGTTCAAAAAAATTGTATATTTTGAGAACCAGGGTGTACCCGGACATCTTCATAAAATAAAGCTAAAGTCTACAACTTTTTATTGAGCAAATGAATGAATTTTTATAATCAGTGAACTTTATCCCTAGATAAAGAAACTATAATTTGAAAAGAAGGAAAATACATTCTAGATACAAAATCAGCTCATCAAATGCTTTGAAGAGTTTCCGAAGCTGTTGCTGGAGAACTTTGACATGAATCATAGAATATATAAGCCTGTGCTTAGGAGACGTAATACATTACCTTCTTCTCCGTTGGTATCTTGAACCTCCGTTTTAACCTGTTGCTTTTGTTGATTCTGTTGATTTTGGCGCGACGCGACAACATCTGGCATGACAGCGTCGATAAGCGACAAAGATTCAACCATTCTTTGTTCTGTGCCATCTTCACCGATCGATATTTCAGCTTCGGTATATTGTAAACCTTTTTGCAGGATCGATAACAACGCCGCTGGTGGCACCAAAGCACCGTTTATGTTGCTTTGAGATATATGTGACTCTATGCCAAAGGTGTATGCCGAATGTTGGAAACCTAGCAATTATAATACCGATAAATTAAAATGATACTACTCCTTGAACTAATTGTTATTGATTGTATTGTATCTCTAAAAAATAAAGTTCTTCTTATTTGAAAATAAAAAACAGCCACAGGTAAGGCATGTGGGAACCAAAATTAACAATTGCATGATACGCTTCAGAGTTAATTGAGTGTGTTTACTTTATGTCTTTGTTTTTCAATTGGAATTGAAAACTAGACAGTCTTTTCTAACTTTGAATCCAGAAATCTCATCTATTCGCTTAAGAAGTAGGAATATTTACCCGGGTACTTATGCATACATTCTAGACAGGAAATACTGTCACTGTTACGTCGATATAAGAACGGAAATATTAATTTTACGATATAATAATCGAAGAAAAAGATACAGATTTTATACAGTTTACATAGGGCATCAATTATAGTACAAGTGAATAGCATTTTCATTGAATAAAATTGTAAGACGCCCGTGAACAATGAAAACTTAGGCGTACAGGACAGAGGTTATGTTATGTTGTGTTGTGTTAGATGCTCACCAGATTCCTGTAGATATCTGTAGACCAAAAAGTTGACCTCGTCACTTGAGAAACTCATTTTTTCTGTTCTTTTGTTGAATTATAACAACATTTTCAAACGTATTATCGAAAAAGTATCACCTTGAGTTATTTTGAGAGTACGTAGTACCGACGCCAGTTTACTTTACAGCGTCGTGGCAAAAAGACAACAAAAAACACCCCCGGCACAAACCACATCAAGCTGTAGAGAAATCGCGGTACGGTACTCTCGAGTCTCGAAAGTGAAGCTTGAAGCTTCTTCTTCACATTACATACGCAGAGTACTGTGTATGTTCATTGAAAAACGAAATTAAAATAAAAGAAACAAACAACCGTGCACAGTTTTCCGTAAATCTAAAGTCCAGGGAATTCATACCGAGTATTTTTATCACTATATTTATTAGACTCGTTTTAAAATGATGAGCAATTTGATCCTAAAAAATTTACCGAAAATCCCTAATTTATACAGTCTGCGCACAACTCTGCGTCTCAGGGCTCATCCAGGTACGCATGCACGTCACGATCACGACACTAGCCACTTACACTGTCAAGCATACATTGATGTGATTCATAGTACTGAACTTTTGTAAATCACGATGTACGAGTCAATGCCAAACGCGTAGCAAAGGACAGACGACGAGCGAATACTTGAACGTTTTATTAACAACAATAGTTAAATTGTCCACTGTTTATTAATAAATTAAGTTAATACAATTTAAATCGAGCACTCGAGACGCGTTTCCGCAGGTACACACATGCATAGATGCCTATATAGATACTACTGTTAGTAGTAGTAAGTATATTCATACACCAAGAGCTTCGAAAGTGACGTCGCCGCCCGCTGGCAACGAAGTCCCATACAGCATACCCGCTCCGTATTCCCGTACTGCGGGTTGTTCGTTTCTTTCCGAGGCAGTACCTCTTAGTACATACATTTTTCTTTCACGAATATCTTAGGTTTCGCTACGAAAATGACGTCTGAGGTCGACAAGGATGAATTGAAGAAAAGATTAACGCCTATACAATGGCACGTGACGCAAGAAAAAGGGACGGAAAGGTATTAAAGAAAAACCCTGTATAAATATATGTGTTTTGTCATGCTTATAGTACGATGATATTATGTAGTAACGTTCATAGATACAGATATCAGTCAGTTTTTATAGCTTCGCGCAGCTTTGGCCTTGAAAATAAAATCGGCACGAGTGCTTGAGCAATATTGTGAATGTATATCACACATATGTGAGTCAGGAATTTCTTCTTGCGATATGAAAGATAATTGTTAATGTAACATTGACATTCGCAACGCTGAAATTTATTACATACTGACATCAGGATCAAATTAGTTTGAAAACATAACGGGTGTTCATAAATGAACTCTACTTTGATTCTTTAATTTTGACGTTTCATCAACATTTTATCATTGCGACTAGTAATGTGTAATTATATCGTCTAAATCTTTGTTGCTATATGAGGCAAAGAAAAACGTTCTAAAAAATGCCAAGGATGAAGAAAAGTTTGAAAAAAATAAACCAAGAATGTATTTTGTTACAAGACAAAACCTCCTTATAAACCAAGTATCCATATCAAATTTCAAGACTGTATCTTTTGTCATAAAAAAGTTATAAGTATGTCTTTGAAAATAGAAGTTGATTTATGAACAGCCTGAGGCATGCTGTGACATAAATGCTCTGAAACTATTTAGCTATTGTGATAAAAGTTAAAAACATCTTCTCAATTATTCACCAAAGTATATGAAAGGTACATACATACGTAACTGTAAAACAAAGCGGCTATAGAAGTCTTAATCAATTCGAGTCATAGACGATTCTTTTAACTTTTCTCCCATGTTCTTTCCATAGAAAATTATATTATACAGGCCATTTCGAAATAAAGACAATGTTATAAATATAAAAAATAATTTTTCTCCGCATATGTATTGAGAAAATGACTTTATTTTCTTTTTAGGCCTTTCACTGGCTCTTTTAATAAATTCTATGAAAAAGGAACTTACACTTGTATCGTATGTGAGCAGGAATTGTTTTCCTCTGAGACGAAATATGATAGCGGTTGCGGTTGGCCAGCATTTAATGAGGTTTTAGACCAAGGTCGAGTTAAACTTACTAAAGATACAACTCATGGTAAGAATGATTTTTCTTCATATTTTTAAAGCACTGAAGCTTACTGTAATAATTATACCATATTTAATTAATTTATATAATATTCGATTTAGTTATTTATTCTATTATGTAATATCAATATAATTCCACTGTATATTTTACTCTCATAGAATATTACCTTTTTCCTAACATCATAATACAATTTTTGAAACCACAAAATATATACATTCAAAATTATAGCAAAATACTGAAATTATTACACCATTGTTTATCTTATAATCAAAAAACTATGCAAGCAAGGTTTTGGAAAAAAAAAAACAAAAACGTTTTCCATCGCGGGTCGCATAGCACGCAGGAATCAATATCCTTTACCATTAGTTTTACCAGCTCTTTTGTAAGGTATCGTGGTTTTAAATTCAATCCTATATGAACTTTACACAATACTTTGACGCAGGTTTTGTGGTTTCAAAAAACATACTATTCTGTATCACATGAGCCTTGAACCTAAATCCTAGATCCTGCATGCCAAGTGCTTAGAGTGTGATTGTGCTAGACTTACATCATTTAATAATTACAGCATTGAACTAAAACTTTTAATTGCTGTACATACGTAAACGAAAAAAAGCATTTTGTCTGGTGACCTCAGAAAAATAATGCATTCATCTCATTATTTAATCAATTCATTGTGGATAGGAATCATCTTTTAATACATAATAAAATTTTGCTTTTGGTATAATTATATAACAAAGACAAATGTTGGTAGTACTGTGAGTATGTAATCGTAGATTCTCTTAACGCAATTTCTAGCTATAACTATGCTATCGGCTTTTTAGATTTTCTTCATGTTTCGCTATGCATGATATTTCTGTGTCGATATTTTTGAAATTCAAATTTATATTTATTCTACAAATATTGGAAAAACGAACAAAACAATAAATATACATTCAAGTGTTGATCAGTTATCAGACAGAGAAGTGAATCTCACATTAGTCATTTCCCCTCGGAGCGAAAAATCAGAATAGTTATACGAGCATCACTTTCATGATAAGGGTCTAGTTTCCTCCTTAAATAATTTTCCTCCACAATAACATCGAAGCTGTATCACTTGGGACTTTAGTATCTTTGAAGAGATATAGAAAGAAAACCATCATTGAGCACTACACTCTATTTCTACTACGGTGCAGGTCTGCATTTAATCACACTCTATTGTTCTGTCTTTTCCTTGCATCCCTACCGCAACCACAACCGCTTGACATTGAATATGAAAACCCACAACAAAACCAAAACACGACGTATAGTCGGTGGCAATCTACTACTGCTGATCGCAAACCCAGATATGGTGCGGACTGAGGTGACTTGTTCGGCTTGTGGATCGCATCTGGGCCACGTGTTTAACGACGGTCCAAAACCAACACGAAAACGCTTTTGCATCAACTCTGCGTCCATAAGCTTTCACGCAGCTGGTGATCCGAAAAAGTCTGATTCCTAGATCGAGGAGAAACCAATGCCTATTACACGGAATGGATGAGAGTTTGGTTTCAGAATCAATCCAGGGACATTCATACGAAACATGGAACAAACTGGTCTAATATCAATAAATATACGAAAAAAATTTAAATATAATATAAAAACTTCCTCCTTAATGATACATGGAACAAGCGAACTAAAGTAATAATTTATTTCTTGAATTATAATAAATACCTAGTTTAGATTTTCATTGCTTTAATAGAGCTGTTCTGCATTTTAGAGTATGTATACCAATATGAACATACAAAACAGCAGAATACTAGAATACTATGCCAAATACCAAATAGTAAAATCACGAATGATGCAAATAACTATCGAGGATACTATTTTCTTATGTAATAAAGTTCTTGGAACTCAAGCTGTGTGTATTTTTGGTTCCTTTCTAAAGAAAATTTCGCTTCATTTCTGGTATTTTCATTTTCCTAGAATATGTTTCTAAACAGATAATCTCTTCAGACCGATCTCTTTAAATTTTGATATGTTCCGCAAAAAATAACAAAATTCTTCAAGTATTATCTGTAGTTCTGTGTTCAGCAACTGGACAATGTCTGTATTTCAGTATCTAATATCTTGTATAATTTATAATGTCAAAAGTGCCTCAATTGAGTTGACTTTAACAGAAGTAAATAAAATACATAAAGTGCAAGATCTCTGATTATTCCAATATATTTACTCAGTTTTGAAAATAAATTATCGTTTTGGTCTGTCAGTAAGAATAAAAAGATTGATATTTTTATAAATTTAGATGTTAACAATTTGTTGAAATGTTATTACATAACAAATACTACATGCGACTGAATATCTTGATAATTTCTGACATGATATTGTAAATGAATAAATCATAAAATGTAAACACTTGACAATGATGTAAATAGTATCTTCAATGTTCAATAACAATACATAATATTATGGGCGTAAATTGAAGTCATAAACTTATACAGAATTTTATATTAACAGAATTAAAATGAATAAATTGGTTATATAAAAAGCATTTACCGTGTGTTTTTAGTTTTGAATTTCTTACCCACACCCAAATATGGAATGCTTAGAAACAATTTTGGTATTTATATGCAATATGTAACCATAAGCGGTTTCATATTGCATAGATATCACTCTCATGTTGTCTACAAATGAAATGAAATGAAATTTCTATTGGAGAAAGGAATAATCAAGTATTCGAAAAAAGAAGACACGTTTGAACAAACTTCAAGGTAACACTCATCTTTATATGTATAAATTAAAGTCAACATGTAAAAGATTGCTCCTAGTATTAAAAATCCTCGCTCCTTCACCTTTTGAATAACATGTCTGACAATTTTTAGTCTAAAGTCTCAAAAATTTGTTAAGCTTTCTAGGAAACTTTTAATTACATCTTAAAAATACTAAGGTGTTTCAAGAAGAAGAGAAACAAAATGATCACTCCTTGATCAGACTATGTGTAACATAATAGAACATAAATATTTCCTTATACCAGTACCCTCCTAATATTCACCTGAATAATTGGAAGAAATAATGGATTCGTGTTAATCTTAGGTAGAAAATAAGAGCTGCAATGCTACTAAGGAACTGTAATAGGAATAACAAATTAGCAAGTAATGGATTCTCAGGGTATAGATTAAATTACGAGTCACGATAAAAGAGAATAAAATTATAAGTAGAATACTGTTGTTCATCACTTTCCATAAATAGAAATAAGGTGTTAAGCATAGGGCGACTATCGTTTATGATTAGTTAGTAACGGCAATAAGTTATGATTCCTGGGATGGGATGATTTACAGTAATTATAAAGACGGTGAACAAATGCAACAATGATTTTGATTTTTCTTATAAAATGCTTTCTTATATTATAACGTTTCAAAATAAACTGAAGGGAGTTACAATATAATATACGCGGAAAGAAAATGTAGGTATTGTTATCTTTACAGTAATTCATTATCGTTTTTGTTTATTTTTTTTGTGTTTTTTTATACGCTTGTTTTTTTTTTTTTATCTCGAGTTTATTACGATTTGGAAAACTCTTAGCTCCTTCTAAGAGACTAAGCATTCTCAGAACAGTATTATTTCGAAAATAAGAATGTTATTTCTGGTTAAAAGTTGGGTGGTTAAAATTGAAAATATTCAATAATATTTTGTCAAGGGTCAAATAAATGCTTCGCTAGAATAGTAGTTTTTCTTCATCAAACCTGGCTATTCGTTATTAAGATCAAACATTTTCAGAAATATCTAAATATTTCCAAATTTTTCTAAATTATTTATATTCAATTGGAAATTAGTTAGAAAATAATTGTGCGCCTGTAAATTTTTCCAAGGAAATTCACTTGCTTGTCGCATCACGAATCTCTGTTATCTCTTTAATAGAGTTGTATGGCTGCACCAGAGTTTGTAAAATTCGATCTCATTCTAAGATAGTTGTGAAAATGTAAGATTTCATCTTAGCCCCCAACGTGTAACATATTTTTTGTGTCATAGTAGACTGTTTCATTTCTCATACTTATAGCGGCGCTAATACTAGATGTGCATTAATATTTGTTTGTTATATTTCTAGCGGTGCTTAGAGGTTTCGAATAATTTAGAGTTGTTAATGAAAGGTAGCAGCTCGTTCAGTTGACCCGACAAATTTTTCAATCGCTCTTTGTAAAGGTTGAGACTTCAGTTAAAATATATTTCATCAAGTTTTCATTTAATTGTTACAATTCTGTTTGTAATCTGTCAAGTAATTGTAATGAATTGTTCAATTCAACTCTAAATTAAACTAAATCTCAAGCCTGATGTACAACTGAGCTTTTTCATTTATTTAAATATATTTAAACATTAATGTTAATCATAAAAAACTAATCAGGCTTTTTAATTATAATGATTCTAAAAAATGATAAATTCATTAGATACATGTTATATGCTTAGTTTTTTTTTTTTTTTTTTTTGTTTCGTTATGTAATAATATATGTGTTTGTTTTTCATCTTGTATGCAATATATGTTAATTAATCATTATTTTCAATAACTATCATACTCTCACATTGTTCTTCACTTTTACGTTATACAATACAAAGGTTCTATGCGAAAAAGAATTTTTTTTTTTTTCATATGACACGATCCTAAAAATCTAGACATTCTAAACTAAATGTCAAGGTTTCATGTATGATCATTGTTTTCGACAATATAGACAAGCATACTGTACTTATACTAAATTATAGTTAATATACTCATGCAGAAACCTTGTCCTAGATCAGTATCAGCGTGTCTATGCATATCTGACATTTTCAAATCATTAAAATTCGTCTCTATGACATACAATGACTCAAAAATGGCAAAATATACTATGCACAGATAGATTTCATATGTGTCTCTAGACATGACATGACAGGCACTTTTTAGTGTCAAAAAATGTTTCTACTCTTCAACCGCGTCGTCAAATTTAAATCTTTCTCTGATCAATTTATACAAGGCACGTTAAAAAAAAATTGGCTCCGTTTGAGCCTCGCGCTCGCCCTAACAATGAGTGGGAATAATACCAGCACTATCAATATTACCTATTATTATTATTATATTTCATGGACATAAGTAGCTATCCGTATAAAATTGGAATTCTTTTACCAAAATTTGAAACAGTAATGAAGAAATGTTTCTAAAGATATTTATTAAGAAACTAAAAAATTGGTTTTAACGTGCCTTGATGATGCTGGAAGTAATACTTTAGTGAATGAGTGACTTTTACACTAAATCCGTCACCGTTCAATTTTATTTTCATTTTCTGAGTTCGAAATTAACTCGATGTGTTCTCCGGTATATACATGCCAATAAATCATGAAAATACTATGTATATTATAAAACAATTCGAAGCTGTTTAAAATAAATTCAAATACTACTTAGTATAATTATTTCCACCACTGCATGAGGATAATAAAAATAATAATAAAACACTAGAAGATAGGAGAACTGCTAGGCTGCCTTTTATGCACATACGTAGGTATATAGGTATAATAAAGATTAAAAAAATTAAAATACATTCGACTCACTTCATTTCGTTCATCTCGCTTGAAAAATATAAGTCCAACGCGAAGACCACTTTTTTGTTTCGCTTTAATTGTTTTTTTTTTCTTCTTTTTCTTTGCCAAATAGTAATATAGTAGCCTATGCATTTACTATTTATTATATACGTGTATACTATATTACTTCACGTTTGCTTATAGGTAGTATCAGTAAGGTTTACTATGAGTAATGTGTTATCCTAGCTAATTTAGCTTCAACTTTTAAAATGAATAATACTACTAACTCCAAATTTTATATCGCTAGAAAATAACTGTAAATTAGTTCTTCTTTAGCAATATATGTAGAATTAGCCTTGTTATTCCTGTCGAAAAGGCATCCGACAAACTGTAATAACTGCAATAACCTGGCTGATTTTTTTGTTCTGTTGAAGCTCGACACTTCAAATTAGTTATTTGTTAAACGAAGAATCTATGTGTCTTAATTATTTGATAGATATTCAATTATTAGGAGATGTGTTTCTTGTTCTGATTTTATAAACATATTCAAATCGTGAATCATGTTTCAATTTAAGAAGCTTCTTCGATCATTTATTCGGATATCGTTGAATTGATTAATCTCCATAGGTTTGGGAGTGGATTATTTTGGAAAATCTGAATCAATACTCGATACTGTGCGGTATCAAATAAGTTCTACCTAGCTATATATGTATGTCATTTATTAATTAATAATATATTATTGAATTATTGTGCCGTTACCGTTTTGGGAGGGTGAATAATCTTTCTTTTTTTTTTTATTTTTCTGCTGAGGCCGTTTCATCCCTAGTTTAATTGTTTCGAATGTCCAGTTGTAACACTCACTTATTCACTCAGTGACCCTTAGCTGCTTCTTTTGCTGCCATAATTAATGGTGTTAATGATGCCAAGGGCCTCGCCAACTTCAGGAAAGGATGCTATAGACAAAATATAAAGTTCATTTATAATTGTTCATATTTATTATCCAAATAATGTGGGAATCCTCTGTATGATAAATTTTTGCCAAAATAAATTGAGAATTCAATAAAATAACACAATGAGGAAAGTATGGGTATATCATAAAATGTTTCATAAGTATATTTCAAACCAACCTTTAGAAGCTCCGAGGCAGAGGAACGTTTTTCTACTTCGACCTCCAGACATTGGTCCAAGAAGTCTTGGAATATCCCAGACAGTTTTTCTTTCTCTTTAATTTCTGGCTTTCCATTAGTTGCTATTAAATATAGAGCTCTTAGAGGATTTTCATTCAAATAGGGTGGTTCTCCCTCTATCATTTCAATGGCCATAATTCCCAGAGACCATATATCCACCTGAAATTCATTATTTGAAGTATACTTTACTTAAAAGATTTCCAAGTGATTGATTATCAATCAACTTATTGCTTTACTGAGCTTCAAGTAACTTGATGCTTCTCAATTCCAGAAAAGACATTGAGACTCGAATATGAGTCGAAGATAGAATCGCTGACTGCTTCTTCTAAGCTACCCCAAATTGTCTATACCAATCAAAACTAAATAATACCTAAGTGCAGCTTGGCTTTGTTCGTAACTTTCAATACTGCATGAGAAGAGAACCTCATAAAACAAACTGGAGCCTAATTAGATCATTCACAAGAAAATTTTATTTGTATTTCATCTCCAAAAATGATACATAACATGTAAAATAGAAAAATTGCAGTTGTTTGCCTGTTAATTACAAGTACTATAATCTCTCTAACCATAAGAGTCTAAAACAAAGCATGATTCCTACAAATATTCGGATCTAAAAAATTGGATAAAGCAGTTCATAAGGTCCTTGTAATAAATATAAAAACTGTTGAGTTGTAAGAAAAGAAATGAAGACTGCTTTAATGGTACGGGCTTTAGCTTTATCATTACCTTAGGCCCATACTGCTTGCGCGTTACAACTTCAGGGGCCATCCAATACGGAGTGCCTACCATCGTGGTCCTCTTACTTTGTTCTGGTGAAATCTGAGCGCAGAATCCAAAGTCAGTAAGCTTAACACCACCATCCAATCCCAGTAAAATATTGTCGGACTTGATGTCCCTGTGTATCACTTGATTGCAATGAAGGAATTCGAGGGCTTGAAGAACTTCTCTACATACAGCGGCTATCTGTCCCTCATCCATACACGTCTCAGTTACAACATCGGTTAAACTACCACCGGGCAAATATTCCATTACTACCCATAGCTCTTCCCCGACTAAGTAGCTGTCCAAATAATTAACAACATTCGCATGCTTGTTCTCCCGCATCACAAGGATTTCATTTATTATCAACTCTTTCTTCGGCTGTTGGGACAAGTTCATCTGCTTTATCGCCACTTCCATACCAGTTGATGTTTCAATAGCTGTGTACACCGTTCCTGAAGCGCTATAGAATTTATTATCTTGTTAATTTCAAAATAATCAGTGATATTTTTTCAAGTATTCAATTTGACATGCAAATATCATTCCTAGGTGATATTTCAATCAATTAATGTAGCGCTTACCCTTGCCCGATCTTTTCCATCTTTGTATACTTTCTATTTGGATCGCCGACGCTGACGATTGTTCTAAGTTTCTCCAATATCTCATCATCCGACATTTTCTTCTTTCTTGCTTTATCACTTTGCGTAGGTCTTGATTGGTCAGTAGTAGTCGACGTTGGCGTAGCTTGATTCTTATTTCTATCAAGTTGAGACGACGGCTGTTGTTGTTGCGTCCCGTTGCGCTGTGGCGATCCCAATGACGTAGGCAAAGGAGGAGGTGGCTCTTCTTCAATTGGTTTTGTATACTGTAATACCAACAATGAACAATATATTTCCATTCTTCACAAAAAAGAGAAGAAACTGCAATAAATCTCACATTATACCAAAGGTTTAAACTTACAATAGATTTGGTGCGCTCAGGTCTGGCAGTAATTGGCGGTGGAGGTGGTTCATCCTCTTGCTCAGAACTGGTTGCACAAGCATCTGTTGGCGTGCTACTCGGACTGCTGCTACTTACCCTGAGAAAGAAAATAATAGATTTTTACAAGTACTGCAATTTGGCTATCAATTCTAATGAAGTAGGATTCTCATCTTAAATACAGCCAAAATTAAAAAGTATTGTATTATATGTTGGATATCTTGACAGTAAGACATATTCAACAATGAGAATAGCTAGCGAAACATTAGATTTTTACCTGCTAAGTGAATGTTGAGAATGAGAACTTCCAGACGCTTGCGACATGGCCTGCCCACGAACGGTCCCCATGCTGATAGCAGTTCCCATACCCGTACTTCGTGGACTGCTGGCCCGTTCGATCGGCGCTATGCCAAATGTTGAAATATAATTTAAATATCTTTATTCCAATGCAACATTATGAAAAACTATCCAATTTGTACGAAACAGTTCAATTATCAGCCATGACAATTTGTCCTGTTTGGGGATTATGTCTTGTGGATAAATCATAGGATTTGTTATTAAATAAAACATATTTAAGATAAAAGTTCTGAATGTGATCATTATTGATTGTATGATTTAAATATTGGACTCACCAACAACCCCAACCATTTTTGTAGTGGTCATGTATTTTGAACCTTTAGCTTCTTTACTGCTATTGTCGTACCAATTCAAGACATCTAGAACTGCTTGAGGATTCTTCTTTTGCTCCTGCTTGCTGATGTTGCTAGACATCAGCAGCCTAGCCCATGCTTCCGGCATCCCCTGTGAAATAAAACAGTAAATTATAATGACACTCGAAAATAATTCAGATCTAACTACAGTGAGACAAATCAACAGTGCTAGCTACAGTCGCTAAGCTAAATCTTTAACTTCCACTTACCTCAACAATTATCATACTACAGAGTTTTATGTACAAAATTTAACGAACAAAAAATACTTGGCTATTTATGGCTGTTAAGATGAATCTATTTAATTGCAAAGGGCTGAAGATTTCATGTATAAGTTGGATAAAATTGAAAGGGAAAATTAATGAGAGAAAGCTCATGTTACAATTTGTTAGGATGTAGATATCACATTTTCAGATTTTCTATAAATCATGTGATTTAGATTTATTCAATGCATTTATACCTTTTTTGTTAAAACATGGAAAAGATAAGAAAAACTTATAAGCAACAGAGACTCAAGCTTCTATACAATTAATATTCTACAAAAGCTGCTAGGCTATGTATTTGGATAAAACCAATAAAATATTTGAGTCCTTGAAGACTGCAACGAAAAATCAAACTGTATAATGAATCATAAAAGGTAATAAATAAAGTAGAGACAAACTAAATCTGTGGTCATTTCAATTTACTTACTTTTAACGGCAGCTTGAAAAAAATACGTGTTGAGTTAGTCTTTTATGTGAGAAAATAATATACATAAGAAGCACCATACCAATTACCGATCACAATACCCCACACTGTTTAAAACGTATTTTAACAATTTGTTTTCATAACTTTAACTTGTTCAATTGGTATGAAAAGTCCAAATAAATTCACCAATTAATCAAAAGTACGTTAAGATTATTCAAAGTAGGATAATTTTGTGAAAATTAACTCCAGACCAGTAGTTTAATAATTATAAATGAATATTGGCTATTGGACGCTATATTCCGTACTGAATGTTTTATTTGGATGTACCATACCAATAAGACAACAGCAAAGCGACAAGCGAGTGCATTTTTAGTCATAATAAATCTGTCCAATATCAATTAATCTTACCGTGAATTCACCGGTAACTGCATCGAATCCGACATGTACCGTATGTTCAAAATTAGTTGGGTAACTGATGTTTGGTTTGTCTTTCCCATCCTTGACTTTCATCTTTCCTTTTAGGGTCTTTTTCTTACGCTCGTCAGAGTCTGGCTCTTTTGGTAAAGGGCGCATATCGACTGGCAAATTTGGCGTTGACTCTCCTCTATATTATAGAACAGAAGATTAACAGCCATTCTATTCAATGTTATAAAAAAATAATCAGATGTATGTATGCTTATGTCAATAATTGTTATATTATTCTATGACTACTGGCTTCAAAAGTTTTGGATCGATTGACTCTAATTTCTGAAAATATATAATCATTGGAAATTTGAATGTGTGAAAAAATATTGTTATTTGTTTGTTTTATTAAAAATAACGGCACACCCTGTAGAATCATAGGCATATCATATTGAAATATTTCATAAGATGATGTACTATATGATCTTGAAAATATCGGGTTTCGTATCATGTGTGTATAATCCGATTACATCTAGTAAGCTAATTCTTGATACCATTTCTATAATTTATAAAATGATGTACAAATACTAGCAATAGAATATTTTTAATGACTTGAACCTCTGAGTATCATGGTGTGGTTTCTGAATGGGAGGCTTTTATTTTTAGCAGGTACTAATTTAGTATTTGTTCCTCTATTTTTAGAGGGCGAGGGCCTCTGCGTATTGCAAAGAAAATAACATGAATGTAAATTCTAGCTAATCTAATAGTTATGATGGTATAATTGTGTTTGTTTTTTTTTTTTCTATTATTTGTATTTCCTAGCGTTTCATAAGATTCTTAATTATCAAATAATCCTCTAGAAAAGTCGAAAACCAGATCATAAAGCTAGGTATAAATTCAAGGTCGGAAATAAGAATTCTTTTGAATCAAGGCAAAGAACTTATGCTTTAATTTCTTTATCGTACCTGTTAGAGGTGAGACGAACCGGCGGTGCCGGAGGTTTGTCTTCTTCATCTGACATAATGCTATTGGTGGTGTTTGACGTTTTCTGATCTTTCCTCCGTTGCTAAGTCTTCACTCACTCACTATTAGGTAAAATGTGAAAATCTTACTGATCATGAAGATATTCCTTTATCTGTTAAATCATAAGCTACCTAAATTCACAAGCATTTTCTTAGTAATGATGTCATGCTATTAATACTTGGATTATACGAATTATAAGTTACGTTTTCAATGCTTATAGCATACTAAATTATACAACCCATATAAGTTCTTCTATACTTTTACTGCTGCCGCATTCAGTAAGAAAAATTTATAAAAATATTTGGATTATGTTCTTGCTGACTTATTTATTGTGACAATGAAACTTAGAGCCAGAGAATTAGATCAAGATGAGCTTCTTTTCGAAATTTCGATAATATGAGCAGGTATGCGTAATATATTGTTATTGCATTATAAAAAAAAGTTAAATTTGTATTGGTTTAAACTCGACTGAATTTGGCTGTTATCAATCTTTAATAGGGGTAACAGAGCTGATTCCATACATACACAGACATAGCTTTGTGCCATCATAAGCAAGGAAATTCTCGTCACTGCTTATAATCTATTAACTATTCAAAAATCAGAAGAGAACAGAAAGATTTTCAATTACTCAGGCTATAGAAAAGTAGCAAAGGTCTGCAGTTTTAAGCTATGACGGCCAAGGATCCCTATAACATACCCTTTAGTTAAATTCCGAGCATATGTATTCTAATAACTCTGTTTTCCCAAGATTTTTAACTTACTTTGAAAAAAAATTTCTTTGTTTCTTCTATAAATCATTTGGAACATGTAAAATGAATTTTTCTTTTAGAACAATACGAATAACTAAGTTCCATATTTCGGATGGGTGTTGCATAAGTTTCAACCATTAATCCTAAAAAAGGCTTGAACAGTCATAAGAAATGCAAAAAAAATTGTTAATCAAGTTCTTTAAAATTCTGTGCCTCGGTGCAGAGTTACATATATATGATGCTATACGTATACTTGAGTCATCCGATGTACTTTTCCAAAACTTTGCCAAACTCTGATCATGTTAGAGCAAAACCATTAAAACCAATCATACTGAAATAAATACTACAGAGAAATCTATACACATATATCACACACGTGGATAATTTTTCACATGGCGAACAATTTATTGTGTTAAATAAATTTTTTCAAACCCAATTAGAACTTTGTCAATTGTCACAAAGTGAAATGAAAAACAACGAATAGTTCGAGGACCAGCACGATGAACAACGGAAAGATGTACTAGTAAGTTGATGCAAATTAGCATATGCATAAGAAAAAGAGGCCGCTAATAGATTATTTACAAATATAATAAACAAATGATAAAAAAAATTCTCGAAAAATTGACATTTAAAAGATATCAACCGGACACTGTATCAATAACGTTATTTCGAGTTGATTTCTTTACTTTCATTCAACTAATTTATCTAATAAACGTATATACCTATGTGTCTATTTGTACGTACATACTAGGTACTAGTATGGTACCATTACCATTTATTATCTGGACCTTGAGCAGCCTTAATTGTATCACAGTAGAGAGTCTAGTTGATGCAAAGCATGCCTAACACTGCACTTGTGACAGAACGAAGGATTTAGAACATAATTCTTCTTCCCCCCCCCCCCCCCCCCCAGCCCGGCAGGTTTTAAAAGACAGTATTTTTTGGATAGCAAAGTGAAAAAATAAATAATGGTCTGAAAGTTGATGGGGGGGGTTAACAGAAATAGGTTTTGGTATTGGAATAAAAGCGGGAAATATGAAATTAGTTATAAATTAGAGAATATTTGATGCGATAAAAAGAAGGGAATGGATATTGGTATATTGGCCATCCGGGAGCCCCCAAAGCGTGATTCACACACGACGAGCGATCTTGCCACCCCGCATCTGTAGTATGTAGGTAGTAACTCACAATAAAACCAAGGTTTTCGGATGTATTTGACGTATTGTGGATGGTTTTTATCATTCAAATATGTTAACCGGCATTAGACGCGCGCCTGTGTGGCTCCCAGGGATCAACGACACTTCATTTTAACGTGTTTTCTCGGCTTTTAAAAAATTATTTCACCGCAGATAAGGGCCTGAATCACCGCCCGTCATCGCCACAGACCACACGCCACGGCCGCGAAGCTCCCATGCAGTAAACTGCTGATAACTACGGTCCCGCCATCAGTAGTTTACCAAAGTACTAAATTCTGTGGCGGGATATGTTCAAACTGCTGTTGCAAGTTGTATTTTGTATTTTTTAATTGTTGGTTCGAAAACCTGTATTTTTGTCGAATAACCTTATATTGAATAAAATATTATTCTTGTATTTTATCCAAAACACGTCAATGATGAAAATAATTTCGAGACCTTCCTCCGTTATGAAAACAATTTATTTTAATAATGGAAGTTTATTCGGTTATTCGTAATTTCTCAAGATCTGAAAATTCTCTCGGAATTGTGAAAAAAGGAGTCTCTGAAAAAATTGATAGATGTTGGATTAAATAGTTAGACAATGATGTTTCTTGAAATAAGATGTTTGTTGAGCACTTCCTTCTTGTCTATTATCGTGATTGGCTAGAAACCTGACCCAGGGTACCCTGAGCTACTGTTCAGTTCTGCAAAATCGCGTCCAATCGAAATTAAGATTTGTCCACAAGTGTCCGCCAAACGTCACACGCTGTATGTAGTAGGATGATACGCCCACTCCATACGGCATACTTAGTGCTTCAACAATTGGCCAGTGTTTCTTTCAATTTCCCTGTATACATACTATAATACTGCGATAATTCATCATAGAGTGTTAGTGTGATAGAGTTACCATACTTTAATTTGTAATCTCATACATGTGTGGAAACATTTGTGATTAATTTTGTCGATTGTAATAAATTTCATGTGAAATAATATCGAGTAAAAGAAATGAATTCCGAGATTTATTTCAGTCGCGTACGTCCAGCGAGAGTTCTTTCAAACACTTGATACTCACGACCTCGTCACGTCGGTATCTATCAACAAGTATTAATAATAGCTATTTGATAGCAGACAACAGTACTACAGATAGTACATACATACTTTGACAAGTGATTGAAAAACTTCGTTCGTCACTTCTCGTGACATTTAAAAATTTCTCCTGGTATCATTGTCAGCACTACGTATATCACTGACGTAAAAATATTAATCACCAATATACAGGCACATATCCAAAATGAAGAAAAAGGTTTGTCAATAATTTCCTAATAATCATTATTTTCTCTCATGCGTATGCATCTATCTCAATTCTTACTAATCAGCTACCATAAGATGTACATACAATGTAATTCACATTTTGCAGCCTCTTAGACATGTCAAATTTTGTTTACTTATTTGCAGGTTCTTTTGATGGGAAAAAGTGGCTCTGGCAAAACGAGCATGCGCAGCATTATTTTTGCCAATTACATTGCTCGTGACACTCGACGTCTCGGAGCAACCAGTAAGGATTTTAATACACTTTACAATACTACTTTTAATTCACTTTGAACTTTGTACCCATTTGACGTAAGGGGAAGACATACTTGAAGGCGTTCAACATTGTGAATTGAAAAGAGAATAAAAAGTTGTTCCAGGATGTCGGAGCAATTGAACAGATCATTAGTCAAATCTTATCTATACGTCGATCTATGTTTTTTAATACTTAAATTAGGCACAATTTACATTAATCACATTGTCGTAGGTCCATAATGCTCTCAATAACAAGGCGAGCATTCCACCCTTGTGAAATCAAGTTTCACTCGTGACTGACCCACTTTATACATTCTTTTATATAATTTGTATTTTCAATTTGCAATTTCCATTGTACAGCTAATTTTCGAAAGCATATGAAACTATTAGAGAATGCGAATAAGGCAAGAATTGATTTTCAAGCAAATCTAAATGATTGTAATGTTTATATGTATGTTTCATTGTATGTATTTCGTTTATTTAAACAGTCGATGTCGAGCACAGCCACGTGAGATTCCTTGGCAATTTGGTGTTAAATTTATGGGACTGTGGAGGTCAGGAAGCCTTCATGGAAAATTACTTTGCCTCGCAAAGGGATAACATATTCAGAAATGTGGAAGTCTTGATCTATGTATTTGACGTCGAGTCTAGAGAGTTGGATAAAGATATGCACTATTATCAAAGCTGCCTTGAAGCCATTCTTCAGAATAGTCCCGATGCAAAGATATTCTGCCTGGTTCACAAAATGGATTTGGTTCAGGAAGATCAAAGAGACATAATATTCCGTGAACGTGAAGAAGATCTGAAAAGATTGAGCCTACCGTTGGAATGCACTTGCTTTAGAACTAGCATATGGGACGAAACATTGTACAGGTATATATACTCTCATTTCATTGTTCAATATATGTGAAACAATTTCAAGAAAAGTCACTTATCTAATTTACAATAATAGTAACAGGTACTTAATTTTAAATTGTAAAAAACGTTTCATTATTTCAGAGCATGGTCCTCAATTGTGTACATGTTGATCCCGAACGTTAAAGAGTTAGAGCAAAGTTTAAATCAATTTGCAAATATAATTGATGCAGATGAAGTACTATTATTTGAACGTGCAACGTTTTTAGTAATCAGTCATTGTCAGAGACGGGTACACAGGGATGTTCACAGATTTGAAAAAGTCTCTAATATAATCAAGCAATTTAAACTTAGCTGCAGGTAATTATTGGGACTTATTTAAGAAGAGATATGAGAGTCATATGCGTTTCTTTTTTATGATATGCATTGTTTAATTCCAAGCAAACAATCTGATAGCATATACCACTGCGGTGAGTAACACGAATTGAATATTTACTGTGAATATTTGATTTTCAGTAAATTAGCGGCACAATTTCAAAGCATGGAAGTTAGAAATACAAACTTTGCAGCTTTCATTGACGTCTTCACGTCGAACACTTACGTTATGGTTATCATGTCAGACCCTGCTATACGTGAGTTTGCATCATAAATAAATAGACAAATTATCTTTATCAAACTAACGTAATCCATAGATGTGTGATGAAAATTGAATTAAAACTTGACGAAAATACTTTTGAAATTAATTTGAAAGTTCATAATTTAATATGAAAACACATTTTATTTCCAGCATCGGCTGCTACGCTTATAAATATCCGAAACGCCCGGAAACACTTCGAGAAATTGGAACGTGCTAGTCAGACCGCGGCATTGACAAGATAGAAGTTACCTCGACCCAGGCGCAGTGTCACCCGGGTCTAATCAGTTCATCACTGTTAGAAAAATAACTTGATTATTATAATTAGCAGTGTGTACAATTAGCATGAGAATTGTAACTTATTTCCAATTCATATTATGTCTGCGAGCATGATATAGAACCAATTTTTTTTATCCATTATGTTTATTGTAATTTAACCTCTTGTAGCTAATCAAGCGGTAAAACGGCGCCATTGCCTGATGCTAAATGTGTTGTATTGTTTTTTTTTTCTGCGAGAATGAAAAGCGATTAAAATTGTTGATGATAAAAATAATGGATGACATAAGATACCAGAGATCTAAGATAATATACTACATTATATTGCTCATATGTTAACTATACGCGGTTCTTTATAGATGACCTTAATTTTTTCTAGGGAATGAGTGCTAGAAACGTATGTAACATATAATTTAAAAAGATTCGATCAAGAATAAGTGTTAATTAAATAGTCTATCAACTTTTCTATGCGATAAAGAATGATGTAAATTGTGTTTGGTTGAACATCTATTCTTGCTGAATTAGGTACTCAATTAGGCATAATAGTTGGAGGAAAAGTGTGAATGGTTTTCCACCATAGTTTCTAAATTCTAGCGCTCGTTCTCTATTATTTTAGGGTAAGTTAAACGGAGGTGTTTTCATCATTATTTAAATGAATAAAATAAAATCAAACTCCACGAGTAATAAATATTTAAATATCTGATATTCGTCTATTAATTCGTGCAGCATTTCTCTCTGGCTTTGCCAAAGACATATTTTCTTATACCTACGTCCCTACATCAATCGTTCAATAGACTATATTTGTATTATAATCAATCATGTTATAAATATCCTGTATAATATATTATATTACAGCTTTAGGTTCATTAATGAGTCTGATACATGTGTGCTATTTGTGAATTTGAAAAAGTTTATTAAATAAAGCAGTAACTATGATGTCATTTCTATTCAAATCCCTATCTAAAATGCTGCCTTATACTTTCCCTATTGATTTTCCTTTTCTTAATTGAAAATGTACTTTTTCATTGCGTCTATAAACTAATACTGTCTGTTATTACGTTACTGTACTTTTTTCCCCATTTCTTTCCATGCATCCATAAGCATACCTAAAATAGCCTATCAAGGTGTACAGAGTAAACCATAGTTCTGTGATCAGAGGTGGGTGTACTTCATTACAAATATGAATAAAGTTTCCAATATATGGAACAGATTAAGATAACGCAGTTTTTTTAATCGTGCATAAGTAAGTACCGTGTCGAATATCGATTTAAATTTCCCGCTTGGATACAATCTCTAAATGGCTGATAAAATTTTTGCCATCACTTCACACTTGTGGCTGGTGCCCTGGTTGGCCCTGGTCGAAGTGCACAAAATATTTTCTATCAAAATAGTTTTAAGACTTTTTGAAAACAGAGTTCCTCCCACGCTACAATCTGCTGTAGTGTTATCGTTATATAAATGGACAGAATACTTAAAGGTGTGATGAAATATAGAAAATGTCACAGGGAGGGAATGGTAAAACAATTCCAACAGGTTAGGGATCATCCCGAAGTAAGTTGACGAACTTTTCTTCATCCCCCAGTTATGCTCAAAGTTTGTGTAATTTCGTCCATCTGACATTTCTCCCTACTCAATGATTATTTGTTCTATTCAATTATCACCCTCCAAGTATAAATAATGGCACGAGTTTCAAATGAATTCTCCATGGTTCAACATCAAACACCCATTTTCAATATTTTTATACTTATACATGGAATGAAAAAATGAATTGTATTTATCGTCAGTCGATTTTTTATGCCTATGAAGTTTAAACAAAAATGTTTAATATCCTAACAAAATGTCCTTGACATCTTGTCTCATTAACTTGGATGAATGTATTGTTGAAGAACGATCAAACAGAGTGAATAATTTTACTGAATAATAAATTATAAGAGATAATTACACGTTATCGACCTTTGCACAGTGATTAGGCGTAGTTTTGAGTGATCTGTTTATTGCGTAAACGTGCGTACATCCGACCGACGCGGGTGAAAATTTTGCGGGAAATTTGAATGTTTTCTTTAAAATTTGAAGAAATTCTGATTACTATTTAGTTAATAAAATATATTCCATCCAACAGCCAAAGGCAGTTTTCTTCACCTGTATGGACTCTCGGATGATTCCTACTAGATTTACGGAAACAAATGTTGGAGATATGTTTGTTGGTACGAGAAACTGCAAAATATTTGAAGCTGCAGCCATACATAATAAATTCATTCATGTTTATACATAAAACTCATTCCTAAGTCCGTACATCTAGCTTTACGGAATAAATAAATAAATAATAATATCGTATCAAATGCAATGATATAATTATGTTAATACATGTTTTCCAATTTCTACCATAAGTAATATGCAATCGAACAAAATTAATCATTTTTATTTCTAGTCAGAAATGCTGGGAACGTCGTACCTCATTCTCAACACTTTTCTGATGAATTGACAATGTGCGAACCTGCAGCTCTGGAATTGGGCTGCGTCGTGAACGACATAAGACACATAATTGTCTGTGGTCACAGCGATTGCAAAGCTATGAATTTACTGTACGCGTTGAGAGATGAGGAATTCGCGTCACAGGTGATCAGAAAGAAATTTGAGTCTAACAAATCTATATTTGAGCCAAAAGTCTCATTTATATGCCTAATATTATCTTAACTCCACTGAATATACTTATTCTGCATTTTTCAGTCTAACAGAAGAATCTCACCACTCAGAGCATGGCTATGTGCTCATGCGAGCAGCAGCCTGGCAAAATTTCAACAGCTAGTGATAACTGGATTTCATGAACCCATTATATTTCAAGCTGAAACACCTCTGCGTAAATTTGTCGCTTACATCGATCCAGAAGACAAATTCGCTATTGAGGACAAGCTTTCTCAGGTGAAAATAATTCGAAAAATTATTCTTGTGTTATTTTTGCAACATATTTGTCTTTAGTATGCTATAACTGATCATTCTACGAATCTATTCATGTTTTTATAAATTATTTCTACCGAATAAAAGCTGGTATTGAATCATAGATTGAATTGAAACGTATTAAATTTCTCAGATTAAAAATGGAGTATATTTTTGATTAATTTGCATCATACGGTATATTTTTCAGATCAATACACTGCAACAGCTGCAAAACGTTGCATCATACGGTTTTTTAAAGAGACGATTGGAGAGACATGATCTTCATATACATGCCTTGTGGTTCGACATTTATACAGGAGATATTTATTACTTTAGTAGAGCAAATAAAAGATTCGTTGAGATAAATGAACTTACCGAAACTCCGTTACTCCGCGAAATAAAAAAATATTATTCGTGAATGACTATAATTGATTATAAAGTTATACACACTTATATGTATATTTTCATAAACTAGTGCAATATTTCAAACAATTTGAAAAAATGCTTCGAATAAGAATAATTTCATTGTCAGTCTGGTTTTTATACATTCTTATTACTGTATCCACATACTGATGGATAAAATATAAAAATTCTTTTACATCTTTTTACCTCTTACGTATATGTATACACATGCAACTCTCATAGTTATTAACTTTTCTATAGACCAAAACTAGAAATGTATTTGATATTATTATAGGATTGCGCGTGATATTCGTCTCGAGAAAACAAATCTGCAGTATGGATGTATATTCCAACAAATCTATTGATAAACCATAGATATAAGTATGAGATATTTGTATGGATGTATTACATTTATTTCAGTTGAAAGAAATTGAATATAGAAGGAACAATTAATATATATGCAAAATATTATCGATCAAATTCAGAATTAGTAATTTAATTAGACTTAAAACAATTATTCCGTGGATTTAATATTGTTTATTACTATTTTTATACATGCCACCTCAGGCACTAATTCGACGGTTGTAAAGATAATAATGTTAGTACAAATGTATTGTTGTCAAATGTCAAAAAGTACTGTATCAAAACAAGGAAAGTTTGATACCATTTAAAAATAATAATATACGTTTGTTATCAGTTAGAAATTTTTATTCATTGAGATGAGAACGTTCCTTCCTCAGATTACCTGCATAACCTTCCCTCCTCGAAAGAGAATATTGGAAATTATATTGAAAATAGGATTTTCGATGAAGAGTTTGTTTTTCGCGAGAGTTCTCTATTTCTAGCAGTGTGCAGCTTTGCCAATTAGACAAGATCGTGAGACTTACCGGGTAATTATTTTCGAAACGAATGAAGTAACAACAAAGTATACCGTTTCAGACAAAGCTTGCTAGATTTGAAGTGGAACGAATTATGGTTCGAGCCGTCTATATATAAAATAGAACTTTATGTTTGCCATAACAAAAACGGTAGCAGATATCGTTGCAAATACTATCGATTATATGATAATTCAATAAGAAGATATTATCTATACCTCTTGGTAGACTATTGAGCGCAGAAAGCAATATGTTATACTTCAAGAGGTAATATCTCGTTATTCATACTAGGTCATCATCTTTATTAGGTACCATTGGACTTCTTCTGATAATTATGCTACAAAATTTAATTTCAAGCCGAAGATATTGATTTCTATTTCGTCAGATATTTCTGAAAAATGATCGAAAATGGAACAAAAAAATCCACTCAAGCCATAATTTTTTCTTTCGTAGAAGAAATTCAAACGAATTCGGTTCCATAGATTATATACTATCTTCGTTCGTTGCGAAAATAATTTCCTTATTTCGGCTTGGGTCTTAGATATCGGAACGTATACGACTTCATGATTTTCAATCTTTGATTCAATTACCTACAATCAGGTTTAAATAAAAAAGACTCTCAGGAATATTATAGACCAAGCTTACGCAACATACGAAGTTACATATACGTCGGTACACGTACAATCTCCAATGGTTTATATATTAGGCGAACTGCACTTTTGGAGCTACTCAACTGGATTAAGAAAAATGAGAAGCAACTTGATTATAATCAAGGATAACACTAGTAGTATCCCGAAAGTGAATGCCCCACGAGTATATATAGTTGGCAAAAATTTCGGTATTACAATTAAATCTTTTTCGTTCCTAGATTCTTTTTGATTCTTATCGAATCTCTCCCTCTTAATATTACACATATTTTGTTATAAAATGATCAGAATCTATCAGTTTGCGAATTTTATTTTCTATTTGCAAATATTTCGGATGAAAATGAACTGAAAAGGATCGGCGAGAATTCATTCTGAGATGCAAATTAAATTCTTTGCAAGTCGGTTTCGTTTATTAAGAACGTAATGAATTATACCCTGTGAAGGGTGAATTAAAAGAATCTGATGCGTTGAAATTCAAGTGTGATAATAATAAATCAATTGGATGCGTGATATCGTAACTAAATTTGAAATAATTTCTAATTCAGGATTGCCATCTGGTAGTCGGCGAATTATTTTTGTCAGTGAATCTCTGTCTCGGGTTATAAGTTATAACGTATAGATAATGGAATAGAGAAGCGAACTAGAGCGTGCCACTCCCGAAAGAGAAAGCAAAACAACGCGAAGGCTGGCTGGTTCTAGGCTTCGAAGCACGCGAAAATCGCCGAGCCACGCATTTCTTCGCTTCACGGTAAAAGTGAAGATGCGCGCACAAGCTAGAACCAACCTAAACCGTGGTATATCATTCGATGGATGTTTCTTGGGTCTTGGAAGAAATATATTTCATTTAATTGGACGCAAGTAGCCAAGTACCGTTGACACAGTTCTATACCGAACGTTTATATGCGTTTACAGAGCTCTCTCGTCGACTGCTAAATACATTTCCATTAATTTAGGCCCACAATTATTATCTTCCCTATACCGTTTACAAATTCAATCATCCTTCGATCAGACATTTCAAATTTCGGTCAGTTTCCGCAAAGCTACGTTATTTATTGATGATTTATAATTTCGAAATCGTAAGGTTGAAATTTTGCAAATTTTTATTGAATGTAGTATATTATCAATAGTGCATTAGGAAAGGTTCTTTATCCAACGATTTACGAACCCTGCGTGTCAAAAGTTATATACTATATCTGCGGGTTACCTATGTAACCAGAAATTCGTTTCGGTTGCGAAATTCGAGTGTACCTGACGTTTACAATCGGACGGCACCTTGCCTCGATTGTGGCCAAAAATCAGCCCACAAAACTCAGCGGGATGTTATCCCTAGAGTTCAGAGAGAACCAGGAAGTGATCTAGAGGCGCGCCCCGACCTCAAAGGACGAAATATATAACTCAGCTACACCGCAATTCATCAACTTCTTGCACTTTGCTTCTAAAACGAAACACCTCTATATGTGTATAATACATATACACCTGTGTATATATAAACTCATTTACCGTTTCCCTGTGGGTATTTCAGAGGCAAACGGTATTAGAGCTTCGTCGTTTGTGGGCGTTTAAAATCGGACTCCCGTCTAGTAACGCTTTCTTTTTTTACTTGTTTTTTCTTCAAACATTATCGCGCTCAAAGCTATATACGATTGATTTTTATTATTATAAATAACATTATTGTCCATATAGAGAAATGAAGAAAAAAAAATGTTTAATCTTTTTTATAACCGTAAATATATATTATATTTTATACGTATATATTGTAACGAAAGAACTAGTATACTTATGCTGCAGCAGTAGCGGGTTTAGCCCGCTGCTGCAGTTATGGTTCGACACCCACGAGTGCTTGCCAACTCTTTTTCTTACAATACAACAAAAAGAAATTGTACGAAATCGTGACATCGTTTGGGCCCCGGCAAGGGCCAACGGTAAATATATTCTAATTTGTGCTAATTGATTCGATGCAATTTGAACCAGAAGCTTTACTTGATTGGCTTCAGTATAGATTCACTTATGATGGCATGAATTCCGATCGACATAAATAAAAATTTCAAATCAGATCAATCTCAATAACACAATAAGCGCATTAGTAACTAATTTCGTGAAGTATATGAATCATCTTCACTTTGATTTTCATTATTTCAGTTGATTTCTTTTTTTTTTTATAATATAATGTAAATTAAATTTTGGATCCGAATAGTTGATTAGTATAACACCTTATAGAGTACAAAAATATGATCTATTTATACTCACGTAGAACTGGAACTTGGAAGCATTGTCTATAATCTGCTTCTTTCTACAGCGCACGAATTTCGGCATTTCTTGTGCCCAATTGAATCCGAATCTGGGGCAGCACGCGTTTCAAGTAAAAGTCAATTATTCGTATTACAACCGGTCACCGTCCAATTTGGGTTAGAAGCGTTAAATATTTAACCTAAATTTTCAAAATTTTTAAAACTTCATTCTTTCACTGCACTTTACACTTGCAAAAAGATTTTTAAATCAATTTAATGATCAATGAAGAATAATTGGACACAATCTTCTCGTCTCACAGTCATAGATCACAATGAAATAAATAGTCCACAATAATATTTTTCAATTAATCAATCAATTATTCGATGTTATGTTATATATAGAAAATAATAAAAATGAATCTGAGAAAACTTTCATCAGCTGTGTATACACTTGTATAACGTTACACGTATTATGTATACTTGTATCAGATATTTCCTATCCAGGTGATTACTGGTCGTAACGAAATGAGGCGTTGCGTATACAGATTGGCTCTACATGAATTTGGGAACAAAATGCGACAATTTTTGGACCGTTGATGACCTGCATTCAGGATTTGTTCGGACGTGAGGAAATAATGAGGCATGTTAAATGGGCTTTGACGTGTAACAAAATCTGTATATACCACCATTATGAGAATTGAGAGTATTTATAGTTATACTAGCGACGTTTCTTTGCATATCTCATAGATATTGAGTAAGCTATCTGGTCAGCAGTCAGTAGTGTGTCGAATGCCCACTCATTGCCCATTTTTGCTACAAACTTACAGAATAACAGCGCGTAATTAATGTTGCAACGGTGCAACGAACTCGAAACTTAGACCACCACGGCTTTGCGATGTATATATTTTTATATACGTATGTATACACTTTATGCTATTTACTATACAGTACGAATATACTATATAATATATACCTATACACGTTATACAATCGGCTAAAAATCATTGTTATGTTTAGATATACCGCCTAGTACCCACTGCTGGGTATATCTACCGAGTGTCGTAATGTCAGTACGAAGTTATGTAAAATTTACTGCAAAACAGTTGAGCCGAGGACGATAAAGAAATGCCGATGAAAAAAAAAACAAAAACATAAACTTCATATTTCAATGATCACGACATATTTCTATGGCGAATAAGTGCGTCACGATGTGACAATTTATAACCATTCAATGAATATCTCAATGTATATTAGTATATCTTCTAAAAAATTTTATGCAATATAAATCTTACGTGTATGTATCGATCAGCGATGAATTTTTTCATGAAAAATAAATGATTGTTAGTTAGACAGTCTAAAAGTAGCAAGAGTCACAAACTCACGAAATCACGTTCCGCGCCGTCAACATTTCTGTTTCACCTTTCTTCGTCTCAATACGTTATCTAACAATGAAGTTATAGGTATATGTGCGAAGGAAAAAACACTGTACCTCGACCAGTATAATGAATTAACTAACCAACAGCATTGCGAATGTCTCATCGACAACGAATCGATACACTATTTGTCGAAAAACTTAGATAGATGGATTTTTCAATCGATTCTGACCGTTGAATATAATAATTATTGTTATTTATAACATTGTTTATCACTGTGTGAAAAAATTGAGAGATAAAATACATGTACAGACGTACAGGATGCAAAAGAAGCTGCGATTTCGATCGACATTGGTTGACGACAAGCCATTATCCTTTGTGCTGAACGATAACTAAAGAATAGTTATTTGATTGCGAGAGGAAGTCATTGACTGTAATATGGTCGGATCAGCCGTGTCGGTGATACACGCAAGTTCAAGAACAATGAACACCGCGATATATAGTATAGGATTTTGCCAAGCAGTTGTATTGTGGCGGCGTGTTGTGCCACTGACCTATAAACACACTTACCTATGCTACGCGAGTACTTAATACTTATAGCTTGCAACGTAACATTATCTATATACACAGCCGTACAATGTACATGTATGTATGTATACATGTACACGCAGTATATACCTATATATTTAGTGGACATCTCATCGTGTGCGGACACTTGAAAATTCGAATTTAAGGTAATGCCTCCTGCTACTCGTCGGTTTTCATCGAATTGGCAAACCATGCCACGGGAAAAATATTTTCGAGAACGAATTTTCTTTCGGGAAATCGTTTTGATCCGAATAAACGAAGAGAAAGAAAAAAACAAACAGAAAAGAAAGGATTTTTTCGTTCTTGTGACCAAGTACGATTGAAGATTAGCAAAACCGCGTCCATGTTATATAGAAATAGGTGGGATCATTGCATATCTCGGTGTCAGGGGTGCGGAAAAAGCCCCCGACGAATAGAAAAAAGAATAGTGTACACTTTAGACAGTTGTTTTACTGTTCTGATCGCGGAAGATCGGTTCGTATATAAATTAAACCACTAAATGAAAAAAAAGATGAAAAGAGTCATGTCTGATTTTTCAAGTAATAAAGAACGAAGATAGATAGAACGTTTTCGTGCCGTAATTTGTGAGTAAGATATCGTTTCGGAATCTCTTCAAACAAGATTATATTTACGGACGTGTAGCGGGGGCACGGAAGAAGGCAGAAGGCCGAAAGGAGGATTACGCGGTACAATTTCCTTGTGAGAGAGCTGTAACGGGCTCAATCTAACAGTTAGATGGATTCCTCCTATCCTATAACGTCTCGAAAACTCGCGGCTCAGAAGTCAGAGCCAAGATCTCAGCCGCGAGCCCGACCACCGCACGACCACGAGACTCACTCTCCATTTCTTTTGGCCCACTTGGCAAACAGGACAAAACTAGTGGGAGGACGATGATTTTTTTTTCAATCCTCTCTCGCTATCTCTCAATTTTTGTTCTTATTTTCATTTTTATTTATTTATTTATTTATTTATTTTTTCTCATAAGATACTTATACATCTCGTCTTTTAATTTCTTTTTATTCCCATGCGGAGTAACTACAAATTTATTCTCATCGTATGCTCACGCTATTCTATACCCACCTACGATTTCTGCACCCAGCATATCGCGTGGTATAGCTGGTTCATAAAATCAGCAAATTCTTACTTATTCTTCGCGCTATTTACCCACTTTTAGTTTCTAAGAGCTAAATACTAAACGGGGCAAGACTATTACTAAGTGATCCACCGGTATAGCTCAGTTTCTATAAGTATTAACACTATTTAGAGGAACTTTACTCTATTGAGAATAAGAGCAATGTAATAATTGTAAAATATATTTCAATTCATCTACATTATCGATGAAAGAATTTAACCTCATCCTTTATACCAACCTTACTTACATTATATACTACGGCAAGAAACAGATCCGCGGGGGGATACACGTTACAAGCCACAAACATTTCGGGCCCTACCGGATTGCTTGACATTCAGAGGCGGTGTCCTCAATTTTTTGGTATACGATGGTGGGGAATAAGAGGGTTTTTTTTTACGTGTACCCTACTCTCAGCTCTTCGAAAAGGCCGCGTGACTTCCTCGTCACGTACTCGTTACCCAACTGCAGCCAGTTTATACGCGTGTATAAAAATTTTTGCCAAACGGGTCCCCGGCTGCAGAATGCGTTGGCTGCCCTCCGATATATCGGTAAAATACGGCGAATTATGGATCTACGGTTCTTAATTTCAACGAAATACATTTCAGAATTCTAAATATATTTCAGACAAAGGAATTATCTGACTGATCTCAATTTTGTATTTTATTTTGCTATTTTTCCGAACTTTTTGGTATCTCGAATGTATCTTTAGACACGAATTACAAAGCCTATACCTACGACGCAGTACGATCGTGATCGCGGACGAATAGAAAACGTTAGCTAGTTTCTAGGGCCGTCGAGTGGTATCAACCTAAATACCTCTAACATTTCTATAGGGCTATAGATGGAAGTCTTATCTGTTTAGAGATTGAATAATCATTGGAATCAGAAGTGGAAATACTTGGCGAAAAATTGATATACCAATTTTCTGGTTCTTTAATATCGTATATATACGATCACCGCTTCGAGAACAGAGTTCATTGGCTTATAGTAGCGACTTGGTATCATGTTTAGAAATTCGTCAAGATCGACTGGTTCTCACAATCGGTTGAGTTTCTCCCGATTTATGTGGCATTAATTTATAGACGATCTCTGTTTAGCAGACCTTGTCTATAGGAGAGTTTTGTTCGATTTTATTATTCCGCATTTTTTAATTTCAGCATCATAATTAAAAAATAAATAAATAATCCAGCGCAATTTTCCTGTCCAAAGTTCCTCGATCCCGTAATCATTAATTTCCTCGTCTTCAATCTCAACACTATTGCTTCTCGAATGTGTGACGAAACTAATTGAAAGAAAGAAAGGAAGAAAGAATGAACGAAGAAAAAAGAAAGAAAAAAAAAACGTAGATGAATCGAGACGGAGCGCTCGGCCTTGCAAGGCCTTAGGAGTCGGAGTCGACCATTCCCCTTCTCAAGATTTCCAGCACAAATACACATACGAAGCGAAAACGTAGACGTACACGCGGAAGCTACTACGCGGACGCAAGTCTTGCCTTGCTTGATGCAGACACGATACTAATATATGTATATGATTATAAATATCTGATACTTCCACGGTTTGCATGATTATAATGTTAAAATTGTAAATAATATGTATTCCCGATCAGGATGTGTTTGTATAAATTTCAGAGTATTGTGTTACGTATGTATACCTGTATGTATAACACATTATAGGTTTAGGCTATACCTAGTGCAAATGAGCGAAAAATATATAAACCAACACCGCGGCTACGCACGAGGAAAGAATGGATTGCGAAAAATAGCGATTGTGGAACGAATGAGTATTTGATAATTGGCTACTGTTTCGTAACACTTGTGTCGGGTGTATAACACGAAAATCGTCCGCTATACGCGATAGGTTTTACGAGAGTTTACTGCCGCTGCACTTTTTCGTGATTTCAGAATTTTAGCGATGGCGAATTTCGGATGTATCTAGTATAGTTTACGTACGAATTATTTCGGACGAATGGGAAGATAAATTCCAAGCTTATTAAAATTCCACTCGTTACCAACGGGGAAAATGATAATCGCAAAAAAAGTTGATAAACCGCATTCATTGATCCCCAAATTGAAGTCCGGGTATATAAAAACGGGTAACAGTGTAAAAATTGGTAAGAAATATGGAGGATAAAATACGTCCTTGGAAACCTTCAGAGCTTTGTATCAAGGAATGAAAATTTATGATATGCCATCGTCGACTGGTGTACCCGTCGATATCGTCTTCCTAACAGCTAATACCTCGCCAAAGTAAGCCTCAAGACCCGGAATTCGAATTGGCAAAGTGCAACGAGGTCGTAGTCGACTAAGAGACAATAAAACTGGCCCATTGGTTCAATGGTACAACGGTTTGCCACATCGGGGACCGAAATCGAAGCCCACAGACCTGTTCTATGAAAACCACCGTAAATTTCATAAATATAAGTATGTACTGTGTCAGAAGCAATTTTGGGGGCCTATGTGGTATATACAGTAACTACACGAAGCGGTTTGTGAAGCAGGGATAAGAAAAAGAGGATGAAGAAGAAGACTACAGGTTAATTTATATTTACGACAGGTTGCGGGGAAATATCGCAAGGTTTTACCTGAGAATTTCTTAACATTGAGGTAAATCAGCTACGCGACGATTTGGTTGAGTCGAAAAGTTAAAACCGAAAACCAATATCTCAACCGGGAGCGATACAGACGAACAAAAGGGTGGGGAGCCCCGGGAGCCCGACCTCCTTTCGCTACGGTAATAAATTCGTAAATCGTGCAGATCCGAAAACACGGAAGTTGGAACCGGAGAAGCGTGTTCAATTTTTGGGACCAAATATTTTCGACCGAAGAAGGAAACAGTTTTCCGTGAAAATTAGCCTTTCAAAATATTTAGCCCCATATACCGAACCGATTGTTTGTCCAAAAACTGAACTCCGCTTGAACCAAAAATTTAGCGAGCGATTTTTCACGTCTATATATGTCGAACAACGTTCATTCAAATACCGTTTTCTTTGATCTCGATACGTTGCGTTCCTAGATAATATCCTTTCGTTTCGTTTACACTCTACTCTAGCTGTACATTTTTTTTTTTTTTCCGAAAAAAGAAACAGGTACTACCTACGTCGAATAAGCGAAGTGAAGGTATGTACAAAGTATACAGAGACTACATAATACAAGAACTTGGGAAAATACGGAAGTAGGTATATAGGTACCTACTTTTACAAAATACGGTAGTCGTTGACGTTAGTTTATTTGTTTGTCATCAAAATTTTATCACCCCCATACCTAGACAATTATAATTACCAACTCTTCTAATCACTGCAATAACAATTCTTGAGTATTAAATAATTGTTTCCTTATTGTAAATAATTACATATAAATAAACACCGCTGTGTTCCGTCTATTATTTTCAATTTAATAAACAAAAACACCACTTCGCAAAAGATATTGCAATGATTCGATTAACTGCAGTAACATTTAATTGATATTTAATTAAATCAGTAACAGATTGTTTCTTTCTTTTTCTTTTTCGTTTTTGTACGGGAGATTCTAAGACTTGTTTTGAAATTTGAACACGTGGGTACTATCTTCTTCTGTTAGATTATTTAAATCCATTTTGGTAATTTATCACGCGCACGAGACTCTGCCGTATATCATGTTAACGCCAAACGCGTGCCTTTGACGTGTTTCAACGTAATCCTGTACTCGCAACATGCCGCATTATTCTTTACAATAAATTATATTCGCCTCTAGTTTTAAGGACCTAGCTGTCTGTTTCCCTTTGCAAATATACCCGTAAAATGCATGCCACATGTCCGTAGAGTTCTGTCTCGTGCAGCATCTATAGTACAAAGACTGCAATAAATATGTGCTTGGATTTTCTGCTGTACGAATGTCGTCAAACAAATGTATTGTCAGATAAGTCAGCCCGGCGCACGACTGTCGTAAATCCAAAATTTCGCAATAAATATTTCTCACTGGGTCAGGAAGTCAAAATTGAAATTTAGACGGACAGAAAACGTCTGTCAAACACGTGTGGCATTCAGGCCTTCTACGGACGCATAAGAATGGTTTGAAATCAGAAAAGTCCGAAAAGTCCGAGAAGTTTACCTTTTTCGCGGTATATGGATATAATAATCGCGTTAAATATTGAATCTATGAATTTTCCACGGTGACGTCTCGTCGATTCGATGACGCGAGACCAGACGCAAATAGAATTGACAGACAGTGTCCATTCCAGTGTTCAACGACTAACTCGGTCAGCAAATCGATTTCAAAAAGAAAAACAATCACTGCCACGGATCAGAGAACCCGCGAGGAGAACCGAACGGAATAGTGAGAGAAAAAAAAAATTAAATAAATAAATAAATAAACTGATTTACGAAATCTTCGTTCCCTTGGCGCGAAACGAGCCGTAATTACGCAAATGAGAATATGTACATACATATCTGTGATATATCTAAAAGTATAAATTTATCAATTTTTCTGAATACATCTACTCAAAGATCGTTTTGGGGATAAAATCTGCACGAATATCTCGCAGGCTACCGTAGGAACCCGAACATAATTATAGTTACGAAAGTTCGTCGTAAAGTCAGAAGGTCCTGCCGCATGTAATTTGTCGCCATTTTTATTGGGACCAATAAACTTATTTGAGCGGTAAGTCGAGGGAAGAGGTCCTTCATCCTTGCACCAAAACTGAGGTATATAACGGTAAATGAATACATATATATGGTCTTGAGGGTGGGTTGAGGGCTTGGGATGTTTCCTAGACCCGGTGGGACTCGTTCTAACTTTTGACAAAACGTATCGTAAATTTCCTCCTTTCGAAACAGCCCGTGTCAAAATATTTTGGCTTAAACGGGAGGGGGAAAAAACGTTCTACGCTACGATGACTGCGGCTACAGAATTACGATAGACACGTAGAGGTGGCTCGAGTTCATAAGGTATATCTGTATCTATGATATACCTGCCGAAATGGTATACACTTAAGTATATGTGTATAAAATCGCTGGGCAATGATAAAAATAATATAAATCAGTTAGATTCGGATCAGGATTAGCAAAAGAGTGAGTGGTACCGCCAGTCGCAGTCTAAAGAAAGTATAGCCGCCGCTCTTACGCCTCGGCGCCTTCTGGCCACCACCATCAACTGCAACCGTGATGGCTGCAGAATAGTTATACGTGGTCGAGCTATTGTTTGAAATGTGTAGACCAGAGTTTCATAGCAGTATAGAACTTTTGGTTGAACAAAAGTTGGATAACTTCTGTCCCGTTGAAGGCGTTCTTTTCGATTTTTACCACGGGTGTAAAAGTGACCGGTCACGATGCGGACGCTTATTGATCTGAAAAAGGTGTGTAGATGGCGAGAAAAAAGGAGGCAATTTTTTTGTCGAGGCAATAGATACACGCGTTTTAAATTTCTCGTACTTTAATCCAAGGGAAATGAATTTCGGCCTAAGTTCCAGACCCTACAGAGTCGTCTGGTAATAAGCCCCGAAATCAGAAAGCTAAACCGTTTAGAGAACGGTACCCGTGGCTCAAAGGGTTGCGATGAAAAAAATTTTCAGGAAAAACGTCCGGGACCGCTACTCAAAATTTGTGCCAGTCGGTCCTGGTACCGTAAATGAAAAACGGGGAAGATTGACAAAAAAAGTACCGGACGGTTTTGAAAATGTCGAACGCACCGTTACAAACCGCTATTCTACCACTATGTTGACCCTTTCCGTCAATTTTTTTTCACCACCTCCATCGACTAGAGGTAAAGTATAATAAACCCTTGGACTCCGAGAAAACCTCCCAGTAGGATGCAAACGATGAGGTCATTTAGTCCTCGCAAGGACAATTTTTTCAAATTTTTTTTTTTTTACGTTTTTACCGTAGTCTGTAGCTACGGATTAACGTTTAGAGGTGTAAGAAAACTGACGTTGTTTCTAGGCAATGGATAAGAAAAAAGGAGGCTGTAAATCTATACCGTTACGTTATGCGTTAGTTTGAAGAATGAGAGGCAGAAGAGGAAACGCAGATTTAACTGGCATTCCGTTGTGTGTAATGAATTGGGTTTAATGAATTTTTGAATTTTTCGAAATCGCTTTCCAATCTTTTTCACGAAATTATTTACCGCGAATATACCTATGTTGGGATTTATTACGCTTTTGAAATGAAATTCTACAGGCTGGTATTAAGATGTCTTCCGTAAGGCAAAAAAGGCGAGTTAACAGTCTCTCGCGGTTCAACAGCATGACGAGGTATGTGCTGAAAGCGTACGAAACATCCCTCTACTACACGGTTAAACTCTCGACAAATTAGACGATATAATAAAATTTTGCAACGTAGTTAATTAATTTCAAGAATAGTATCGCTGCCTTCTGAAGGTAACCACATAACAGCTGGTTACGAAATTATACGCCAATTATACTGAAAAAATTGTTCTTCGGTAGATTCTTCACGATTATAATTTTTCACGTGATCTTACGATTAGACAAAAAATAAGGATCAATGAACACAATTGCGTCTATCAAGCACCAATCCCATCTACAATTTACCCCAACGCGGAAAAATACTTGGAAAATATCTGTTAGGTTCTACTGATAAGTCCCCAATGTTTAAGACTTCTTACTTTCCGCTCAAAATGCGAATACTCGTTTATACCTATGCGTGCGAGTCACTGAGGCATATAGTTTTGTACATTTAATGAGAATAAGTCGAATATTTAATGTCAAGAGAAATTGAACCCGATTGTTAAGCGCGTTCTGCTATAGCTACTGCTCATTAGTCGCTAATATCGGCGACGCTGATGGCCGTCGAACATTATAAATAGCACCTGAATATTATCTACTCTTATTGGGTAAATTGTGTCCAAAATTAGTATATGAATCTTGACCGAAAGGTAGAAGAATAATTTGGGCGAAAAAAATCTGTATTGTCAAATACGATCCGCGTGGTAATGAGAACGAAGAATATTCACGCATTTACAGTTAGTTGCAGAACGCGATAATTATTTTCGCGAATGCAAATTGTAAGAGCATAAAAACGGGTAGACTTTCGTGAAAAATTCAGTCGAGAGATTCCGATGCTTAGCATTGTGCGAAGGAAGTGAGTTTGGGTTTGATTCATGCGTACAGAAAACCACCGTACGTTATACATTATCGTTCGGCATTGGGCAAATTAATGCAGTTCTTGGCATTCCCGTTATATTTCTGTAAATTTAGCAAACGATTTGACTACCCACTTAAACGTCGGATATTTCATCATTTAAAAATAAATCCGAGCACGTGTACCTATCTATATACGATCGGAGTGAATTACGCGGAATTTAATACCCGTTGTAGCAGGCGTATAACAGTTTTCGCGAGGAATGAGTAATATCGAAGGAGAACGCGGCTTATGAAGTGTAATAATTCTTGGAACAAATACAAATTTCGGGCAACTATAATATTTGACAACGGTATAATCTACCCTGTACGAAACGGCTGTGTATATTCCGCCGAAATCGCAGAATCTCGCAAAACTTTTTTCGCAGCGTTACGACGGATTAAAATATCCATAATTTGGGTGAAGCTGGCACAAGCCTCCGGGTTGTGCTTATACACGAAATTCATGCAATATGTGACATCAGTTATATTTAAAGAATATAATCGCGTCAATTACTCAAATTATGTTAATAACTATAAGCTATAGTAGGCACTATAACAGTAACCGGATCAATAACAGTACAATTCCCGAACCGAAACTGTATCATATGTTGTCCAAATGAATCTTCCATACTTACACATCGTATACCCCATCCTTTGCTTCTGCAGTCCCACACCCGCATAACCATACGATGTGATTCAGGAGGAAGTCTAGTATTCTGTCCATAACTATAAATATAACGGTTAAATACGTACATAGACACTATGTTTATATAGATATACGCCGAAAAAAAGATAAAGAAAAGATAAGCTACAATATTTTGGGTTATTTGCAGAAGATATTGCGATCCTTCGTACAACGTACTATATACCTCGTTATAGCTTTTCTTGGATACACCTAAACGTGAATGAGAATCAAATCGTGTTTAATCTTATATCTTTCGTCTCAATATTTATCAAATTTCGTTTCATTATTCAACATTTTATCCCAACTTAGGTTCAAAATATAAAAATTTCATTTATTTTTCTACCGTTTGAATATTCGAGGATAAGAATTTCTCACGTCTTAGCTAGTATAACGAGGAGAAGTATCATCCGAGCGGAAGCATGTCCGTTAATCTAAAAACCGAACACCTCACACTTTCGATTCCAATTATCAAAAAAATAAAAAAATAAAAAAAATAATAACAAGAGATTTTTAAAAAGATGGAAGACAATTATCATTATTTAATCTCATAGATAAAAGCGCAAATTGACAAATAACCTTTCGCATCATCTTCCGCAACCACCACATCTCTCTCTACGGTGCATACGGCGGGATCACGCTTCCGCGTGCAGGGCGTCGCGTCGCGGAGCCGTTCATGTCAGGTGGAGTAGGAAGAAGAGAAGAGAAGAGAAGTGGGCATAGTGGGATCGAAGTTAGGAGGGGGGGGGGACGTTGTCGGTTCGAAATTGTCCTTATGGTGGGGAGGCCCAAGGAGGCCCCGAGTAGGGGCCCGTCCGAACCACGCAAGGCCCCTCACAGTAAGGGCCCACAGGCCATCCAGTTCGCTTCTTCGGTACTTTTAGGAATTAGTTGAATTTCACTGTGTCAAGAGGAAGTGGTATAGTAGTAGTCAAGGAAAATAAGACAAACGAAGACATGCTTCCGTGCATAATATTATACAGGATATTTGAAATTTTGATTAATAAGTTTCCATCGAACGGTGAAATATTTTCCCAAAATTATCGCGATTTATAAATCAGTGTGAAACGAGAGAAAAAAAAGATAGCAGTAAATAAAAACAAAACGAAAAAAAAAGAAAAACGGATCTTCCTTTCCGAATAAAACTTTACGATACGAAAGAAATACATGTATATGGTATACCGAAAAAAAATTTTGACAGCTGTTCGTTTCGAGTTAGACATAATTTACAAATGAGACTTAAACTGTCACCGATATTGACGTTCGATTTAATAATAAATATACCATCCAGTGGAGGGAACAGAAATTTTTTAGTACCGCACATCGATCATCGTGCATGTAACAGTGTGTTGAAAAAAAAAATAATAATTTTCAATTAGTACAGAGTATATGATGATCAAATTTTGACAAGAAATAAATAAATACTCGACGAGTGCAACTTGCGTCCGAGATAAAATACCGTGCCGAAAAGTTATAAATTTGAACATCAGCGATAAGATTGAACGAGAGAGAATTATATCGTCCATCTAATCAACGCTAAAGCTCGAAGAAAATTTGTAAAAATTTTTTTAAAAATTGGTGAATAAAAAGAATATATCATCAGAAAAATCATCTACGCGGTGAATAAATTATATTGTTATAATTAAAACTGTGTGTTATATAGTGGAGGATAAACTTATTCAGTGGACAGACGGACTAGACGCACGGACGCTTCCCAGATAACACGATAATAGAAATAATCATTCGTGCAAGTTGGAATGTGCAAGTTGACAAAAAGCCACCAAATTCGGTGATCAGTGCTACCTGTGCAGTTAACCACTGGATAGATATATATAATATACGAAGACGTCAGGCTCCTCACACAAATCCACTCTGGATACCACGCTGCTTATATGTAAGTAAAGGTTGAAAATCTTCATCCCCCTCCCCCTTCCCTTTCCGCATCCCATTCCCATTCCCATTCCCATTCCCATTCATCCCTCTTATCGAAATGATTATTCGTCAGAAAACTTAGCGAAGCTACGACACCAAAGCTATATTGCATCTAGACTACAGTTCCCAACTCTTCACCGTTATTCAGTATACGAAATGAGTACATGAGAGAACACTGCCCCAATATAAATCACGTTTTATACATTTATTTTGTTTTTAGTTGTTTCTTAAATTTCGACCATATAATTCTTCATTTATATTCCCCATCGTTATTATTTTTTTATATACCACATGGATATAGCAATTAATCGATGGGTCCTCTCCTCTACACGTTCGTGTCTCGCGTGGTTCTTTGACATTTGCTCAGCGAAATGGGCATTAGGTATTCGGGGTACTGGCGGAGGCTGTCGACTCGACGATATATACGGTGAAATTTCTCCTTTACTCGTGATGGTGAAGAATCGCTGTGCAATATGTGGTAGTGGTACAAACGAGGTTGTAGACTCTTGCCGTACCCTACCACAGTGGTAGTGGATACCATGAGCGACTGCTGCGGCTCCCGGTAGCGATTGGAGAACGCTATAATATGTTCGCTGTTCTGTCAGTGGGCAGCACGCGAGTGTCAGGGCCGCGTATCTCGTCTCTATTTACCCGGGGTGAAATCCGAAATCATAAGAACGTGTCAGACTTAGTTTTTGATTAGTAAAAAAATTGGAAAAAAAAGGAGGAAAAAGTTAGCCAGAAGATTAAAGAAATTGTGTTATTTCGAAAATCTTGAGATCTGAATTGGCTGGAGAAAAAAAAAAAGAATCTCAAAGGAATATAATAAATTGATTTCGGCGTCGCGGTTCGGCCCTGTCTACAATTTAATTCAACCTGCTTGCCCACTGCCTTTCTTTCTCCGTCTGCACGGCTGTGACTCTCTGCCTCACATTTCCTCGTCGCACAGAAATACGCACACACGCATACGCGTATGATACGCACGTGAAATAGTACGGCGTTGACGCGCGCGAGTAAGAGAGAGGTAAATAGTGGGAGAGACAGCGGAGCGAGCGAAAAGGAGATAAAACTGTTGGAGAGAGGGAGATAGGAGATCGGAGTAAAATCCTGAGTGGGGATAACGCCGGAGAGTAGGTCAGTGTACCACATTGCGAGCAGAGGTCTTCCGAGTGGCGGTGAGGTTCCGCAAATACCTATAGAGCACGGGGACGCGCGGACGTGAGCCTTTGGCTCGTGTTTCTGAGTGCGAGAAAGAAGAGAAAGAGTTGAAGGTGGAGGAGAAGGAGTAGGAGGTATTGGTTGCTCCGAGTCCCGGAACTTCCGCCCACCTCTTACAAACCATAGAATGATTAAAGACACGAAGTTGTTCGCGATATAGTCACCGATCGCGCGGCCTCCTCGGAAGGGGCCCCGGCCATTGTCTTTATAATACCTTACCCGTGACCTAGAACCTTAAGAAATATATAAAGATGACGATGAGCAGACGAGCACCGAGCTCCTACCGTGCGTAATGAAACCCGGTTCGGAGGACAAGGTCAAGAGGTACTGGCCAAGAACGTACCCGACAGTTTACAGTTAGCGTTACGCCCCCGCTAACAATGAACTATATATCTTTCTATTCCTCTCGACTTGAACTAACGAATTACTTATTGATAAACGTTTGGTCTAGATATCCAGCTATACAATAATGGTAAAAAAAAAAAAAAATTCAAAAAACATGAGAGGATTTCGAATGAAACTAGTCGATCGAGCGTTTTAAGTAGTAGTAGTCCGCGACTGGTTAGACTATCTAGTCAGGGAACCCGAACGCCCGCATAAGCGGATACCGCGGAGTAGTTCAAAGATTTAAAAGAATGTTTCCTTTTTTTTTCTTTTCTTTTTTTTTATAACTGGTTATGGCCGAGAATAGGTTTTGATTAAGATGACCTGCTCCTGTTTAATTGGGGTATTAATTAAGGTAAGAATCCGTGTCCCCCCCACCTTCACGACCCTCGGGGTTGTGGACAGGGTTCAGATTACATCGTATGAAATGAGTATAAAACAAGAGCGATTATCTCCCGAGCCGAGCGCTGCAGGAGAAGAGACCGCAATGAATTATACCTACCTATACCTACTCTTTGACCTACAACACGTATTGAGAATATTATAGTTCCTATGTATCGCATGTACAGTATATATGCGGTCTATAAAATATGGCGAGGATACTGCGGCGTATAGTGGGATGTAGAATAATTCGCTACAATACTAGCCGTACATAAAGCGGAAGACCCATATATTGTAATTAGTAATTATATACCTGCAGTCTATCTATACACATGTATACCCGTCGACGTAAAGAGTTAACGTGGTCGGTGCTAAATATATAACCAGTCCAAATACCGCTAGGCCCAGATAAGGCCCTCATTTGTCGAGTCTCTCGGTACCCTGTCGCGATGGGATCGCAAATTATTATTTTTTTACGTCTATAGGTTTGGTATATAGGTTAGAGGGAACAGCGTAATGCAATATAATAGAATATGACGTATAATAGCGCGGTTGATCGTGCGGGCCGATTATTACAATTCGCAATTCGGGTATAATTAGGAATTATCGTTATATTTGGCTACCGGAGGAATCGAAGAAAGTTCCGATTACCCTCAAGGTAAATGACAACGATTCTTCTTTTATCCCCAATTAGCTTACATAGGGGAAATGAAATTAGTGAATTTTCAATCCCGCATAGATAGGTATTATGATCGCGTGAGTAAAATAATAAATACAAGGCGTATAGACTGCAGACGACTTCGGAATGTGGGTCGGCTTAGGGTTCGCACGCGCCATTTTCGCGTTGAAAAGGAAAGCGATCTTACGCGTGTTAGCTCGCGCGAGCAAGCCTAGCAAAATCTTCTATAGCTTAGCTTAGGCTCTCTGTCAACGGGTTAACGGTGCTCCGGCCTACTTTGGCTACCCCCAACTCGCTGTAACTATATACAAACACGTATACACACGTATTACTGTATACACCGTATATACAGCTGCAGGTATACAGTCTCACAGCTACTTACATACCGAACTGTGTAAATAGCCAGATGGACGGAAAATAATAGAAATATGTGTATCAGAGATCCGAGATTTCCGCATAATCTCATCTCTTCATTCTCTTTTCTTCTCTTCTTTTCTCCTCTTTTTTTTTCTTTTTTTTTTTTTCGGTGTTGCCAAATACGAATTTGCGAATTTTTCTATCAACGTTTATTTTTAGAGAATCCTCGTTAATGGTAATAAATCGTTTGAATTTGAATATAGTTTCAAAGTGTTAGCGCGTACACACATAAAATTATTTTTCAGTATGTGTACATGGTTATCGAATTCGCCCGGGCTGGATACCCAGTGATCTCATTGACAAGTAGCCCACCATTGTCGTAGGCCCAAAAAGTGGGACTTTAAAACCGTGGAAGCGCAACGTACCGGAATGGCAAAGAGGCTCTTCCGCGCCATTGGATAACGGTACCGGGCGCGTCACGGTTCGACGCCCCCCTCTTCGTCCCTGCGCCGCGGCGCCCCACGTATTTCGCTCGTCGACTTCTCCTACCCCGTACCCCTTCCCCCTTCCCCCTTCCGTCCAACCCTCAGACAAGGACGGATACTTTGGTAAAACGGAACGCGTGAGAGACATGGAGACAGACATGGAGACAGGCAGACAGACAGACAGACAGACAGAAAAGAGGGACTTTTAAAGAGGGGATACTCAGAGGGGGAGAAAGAGACGAAGATAGAAAGAGTGAGAGTGCAGAGAGAGAAAGAGAGAAAGAGAGGAGAGCCAGAGATGGGCTTGATTTGCATGACGTCGCGTACTCCGATATGCGGATGCGTGCACCTCGATGACCTCGTTCGATTTTAAAAATCGCCGTGTCTTTCTCCCTTCTCTGCTAATTTTATCCCCTTCTTATAAATTGCCAGTAAAGAAAGGAAATCTGTATTACACCCGAAAAATAATAAAGAAAATAAATGTAGGTATATATGTAGACATAAAAAAATGGTAAAAGGAACGAAGAGAAAGAAACAAAGTACCTGTATAACTATAAGGAAAGAAATTCGACGTAGAATTGGAAATCTGATCGTGAGACAGTTCTAATTATTTTATACTGTTAAATCGAATGAATTATTTGATCATTGTCCGTTTTAAATTTCTTCCGAGTGAAAAAGGGTCCTGTGAGCAAAAAACAATTTGGTTGGTGAACCGATGCGGGGGTAACCGTCCGTGGCTGGGTTGTGTGCTACTGACCTAGTTAGCCGGAGCAAGTCTTTCTTCTCGATGTGGAGTGGTGGTACTCGATAGCTTGCTTCTTAGTCGTATGGCATGGGCATCGTCGTCTCGACTGGCTATACCGATCATGGATCGTTTCTCGTTCGCAGGCATCATCTTGGCACTAGCCCTCAGACTTTTTTTCTCTCCTTGTTTCAGATTTTAACCGCGACAGACGGTTTATTCTTACTTTAAGAGGTCCCCACTCTATACGCAAGGGAGCTTTCGATATTTTTGGTACATTTTGATTAGGATGAGATAAGAATGTCCGGCATGGGGAATCCCCATGGTAAAACCGTATACTCTCTTAGCTGATAAGTTTATTCTATAGACTGTATCATAAGCCCAGGTATTCTTTTTCATCGGTGAAAACGAACGTCCGCAATCTTATCGGATCGCTGAACGAGGAATCGATATTCCATAACCGAAAATCCAAGAATTTCATGCGAAGAGAGAAAGGATTCGTTCAATTAACGAAACGTATTTAGTCGAAAAATTGAGTTACGTGAATTAGTACTTTACAGTTGGTTCGAGTGAATCGCTGTATCAGGTTTAGTCTCCGATACTATTTATTTCGATCAACTTCTGATTTACCGAATCAAGAAAACAGTGGCATGAATTTCATTCGAATCGAGAATCTTTGTCTCTTTACCTGAATGCACAGAAAACATGCTTCTTTTCCATATTTTGTATCCTTCGATACCATCGCAGGTACACCGAATTTAACAAATTAGGGTGCTTCCTGTTTCACGAGCTTATTATGGCTTTCGAAGGGGATTTGTATGAGAGATGCTTGGACCACTGTCGCAAGATCTGACTATTAAAGAAATTGCAATATCTGTATAGTAAGGAACATTTTCCAATCTCACCAAAATGCTCCTTGCTTTACAGATTTCAAGTCTTCTCGCTGGCCTGTCGATGCGATTTCAAGAGATCCGCACAGCTTTTTTAAAACCAGACGTAGTAAAAATGATTGTCTGTGAATATGCCCCCTGTTAAGATTCTCATAGAGATCAGTCGATACCATGGTACGTGGCTAACTTGTCTCGGTGTTATTTTTACTGTTTCAGGTCCTCGAGGGGCCGTTGGAGGCTGCAGCACCCCCGGCAGTAGAGTGGATCCCTGGTGGAGCCCTGGTCCCTTTTTTCCCCCAGGCCCCGCCCGCGTCGACGAGGGGCCCAGGTCGACATCATCCGGGACCCCCATCGTCAACTACGGGAGTCCAGCCCCGACGACGACCCCGAGTTCGCCCGCGCCCTCGTACTCGCCCTCGGCATCGACACCCTGCAGCCACCACACGGGGATCGTCGTCTCCAGCTGCAGTACCTCCAGGAGCGCAATATCACCCCTCGACGTTGGTCCAACCTCGACACTAGGCTGCCTAAGGCAGCAAAACGACTCGGATCAACGCGGAACAAATGTGGCGGTAGTCTCATCTGGGTACCACCACGTCTCTGCAGCACAGCAGAGCAACGTGCTTTCTGCTTTGCTCGCGACGACGTCGTCCGGGTCGGGAAACGTTCAACAACAAACGTCGCCCCCACCACGAGACGGGATTTCAACAACGCAGAGCAACATTCTTTGTTCTCTCCTGGCGTCTACGGCTGTGCAAGATTATTCAGGGAGCAACGTCGCCGAGGCGACGTCCCCGGACTCCCTCCACGGTATTCTGTCCTCATTAAACGTCAGGATCAAGTCCGAAGAGGCGCCAGACTCCGTCCCTGGTCCTCGGGGTTCCAACGACGGATCTTGCCCTTCGGTTCGCGACTTCAACACGTCTTTACTCAGCTCGTTGTTGTCGACATCCCGAGTATCAACCTCGTCGACAAACGCGAACTGCGCCTCAACAGCCGCGAACATAAAGTCCGAGTACAACACGACACTAGCCAACGAAAGAACGAACTGTTCCTCAGCTGGGGTGAAGGTGGAATATTGTTGCGACGTTTTGGAAGATCCGGACGATAACTTGGCCGCTACATCACCCTACAACGTTATAACAACCTCCCAGAATCGCCACGGTAATAGATCAAGATCGACACTTCAAACGGGGGGATTGTCCAAGGAAGATCTCCGCAGGATCTTACAATCGACAAATTCACGCTGCGAGGAATCACCCCCGTCGACATCAGACCTAATTGGTGAAATGAAGTACGAGACTCAACAGGCTGGACCCGGAGCTCCACCCCATCTAACAGGCCCTAATTCCGGAGTTGAACAGTCCCATCATCCTATACAAGGGAATAACATAGTGGTCGGTGGATCGCCAGCCGAAGTAGTCGGAGTTGACAGTCTGCTTTTATCACCTTGGGGAACAACCGGTAACGATTTCCTCGAGACTACAGATGTCAAACACAATGCTGCAGGATTTCAGGATGCTCTGGACAGCTACTTGTTAGGTACCACGGTTGGAGTCGGGTCTCAATCTCTCGCGGAATTAAAACCCTTGCCACCGTTCACCGGGTACACTGGTCACCTCAGTATCAACGGTATTCCTGGTCACCATTACCACGCCATAGCTTCCTCGCAGAGACCTGAACTCCAGTCTTCGTCCCCAACGCCCTCGTCTAATCAGGAATACTACGAATCGCCGGTAGTTTCGTCCAGCACACCATGTCCGCAAGGGAACGCGAAGCAATTGCCGCAGTCCACGCAACAGGAAGATTACGACATAGAGGATATCGCGGCGATAATCGGCTCCGCGATAGCCGACACTACAGTACCTGGAGGAGGAAATGGTCCTGGTTCAGAAAACGATCCAAACGCATCTAGGGACACGTGGATTGATTTGGACTGGATCGAGGCGGCTTGTTCGCCGAAGACACAGCAGCAGCAACAGCAACAGCAGCAGCAACAGCAGGAGAATAACACGTCGCCCGGTCCGTTTTCACAGATGTATGGCAGCGGTAACGCGAACGCTAACTCATCCCAAAATCAGCAACAACATGGTGGTGGACCAACGTTGAACAATATTTTAACCCAACAAACTTACGGTTCTATTCTATCCGCGAGATTACAGGCTGGTAATAGTCTACAAAATACATCCTGCGGTGAAACTCCGTCGTCTACGAGTCCTTATCCACCTCTCAGCCCTCCCGGACGTGTTTCTACGTCTTGTAGCCCCGATCATCCACTTCATCCGTCTTTTGCCGCTCCTACCGTTTCGAGAAAACGAAGTAGACCTCCAACGGGGTCGCAGAATGCTTCGAAAAAGAACCCCTCCACTACTACCGGACTTCCCTATGGTACCGAGTCGGGTTTGATCGGTGGTAAGGAGAAACCGGTTCATAGATGTTCGATTTGTAATAGGGGATTTTTGAACAAAAGTAACATAAAAGTTCACTTGAGAACGCATACCGGTGAGAAACCTTTCCGATGTGAAGTATGCGGTAAAGCGTTCAGGCAGAAGGCACACTTGATTAAACACCAGCAAATACATAAGCGTATCGGACGAGACTAGACATTGATAAGTGGCGCGCGGAATGATATAGATAAATATGATAGAGACGAGGATATTACTCGTGCAGGGGATATTATTCGTGTGTTCGTTAAGACACCTTGATTACTGACCGCGATTCGATTTGTATATGCAGTCATTGAAGAAAGGCGACGAATTATTTTTTTTTTTGTTTTTTTTCTATCTTCTTTCTATACCTGCGGTATAAAATTGATCGCGTATAGGTATATCGAGCATGATTTCGACTAACGATTAAACGTTATATACGTTTATTCGGTCGATTTTTGGCCCACGAACGAGTAACGAGTCAAAAAGTATAATATCTAATCGAGTACATATAAACTTGGTCGCTATATATCTTGACGATTATCGATGTCTTTTAACTGACAGAAATAATTAGACGTTTTGCGTGAAGTCATTAGATTTTAACGACGTTACTTATACTAAAGGCATCGTATAGAGACGTGAAATCCATGAAAGACTAATCCTGGGACGTAAAAATGAAAAGAAAAAGGAAAAGAAAAGATGAGAAAAAAAAAAAACATCTATGACCCGACGTGAAAGTCCATTACCAAAATTTTGATTGCTGACCTATTGGATCGCCGGTGGGTAAGTGAGATCTCCGTGCGAATCGCGGTTATCTTAGCCTCGACAAGGTATGAAGCCTTGTGGCTAGATTTCCGGTCAGCATAATAAAAAAAAAAATATATAAGAATGAAGTGAAATATTATTTATAATTAAACAAAAAAAAAAAAAAATGAAAAAAAAAAGCAAAGCAAAAGTTCACCTGACAAATCTATAGGTGATCTTAAAATGTAGTGATATATGAGAAAGAAAGTAAGAATAATAAAGTTAAACAAAAAAGAGAAAAAAAGTAAAAAAAAAAAAGGAAAAAGATTATTTTTTTGCGCAGACAGGAACTGCTCAGTGTAAATACAATCGATAATCATCGATAGATATATTTATATGTGTTTGTAAATAATTACTTACACGTATAGATATATGTATATCATATATTATACATATTTATATAAATATAAATATTTAACGTTATTATTATCTTCTTATTATGTTCTATTTATATTCCTTTTATATTATACCACCCTCTACTGTCTATACTATTGTCTGTTATATGCCGTAATCTATCCCTCATTATTTATTTCACTATATACTTTTTCTCTTTGTAAAATAGCCAAGACCGTTTTCTGTTCCAATGAAATATTGTATAAACTTGACGAAAGGTTAATAATAATAATAATAATCATAATAATAATCATAATAATAATAATATTAATGACAATAATAATAATAATATTAATAATAATAATATGATAAACAAGCAGCAAATACAATAAATAGTTTACGAAGAATCGAGTTTATTGATTCGTGATTCGTAAATCGATGGGTCTTTTCTGTTTTTTTTTTTTTTGCATTTTTGTCAGAGACTAGAGTATAAGTTTAATCTTATCTTTTGTTAGGTCCAACATACGGGTTTTTATAAGGTAACGAATAAATAAAATCTGTTCGAAAAAGTTTTTTTCCATAATTTGTTCACCGCGAACGTATATAGTAGATAATACTTGAAATATGTATATGAATATACCGCCTAGGAGAAAAAAAAAAAAACGTTATTAATTTTTGTCCGAATTAATGCAATTTTCTTACGAGATATAATGTTATAGCGAGTAACTACGTACCTCCCACTGTATACATTATCGTATGGTCATCTATTTTTGGGCCTGGCTTTTAATATCTACGCCCGCGGCAATAATTTATTTTAGTAACGATTATAGACTATCTATTTTTTTTTTTCGTTTCTCTCACCACCAATTCATTTCTGCTCGTAAAATTGGGGATTAATTTTTATTTTTTTATTTTTTTCTCATCTCTGCTTTGCATAAATTTTAATCGAGTTGCATCGTACTCCAAATTAATCCTAATAGCGACTCGTCGAAAACGTATGTGAATATTTCACATTTGCTTTACAGTATGTGTGGTCGGTGATTGCAATTTGTATAATAAAATTAGCGATATTAAAACTGTTATTCCATAAATAGAAAAAAAAAAAAACAAACAACCAGCTGTCCATTTCTTGTTCTCTCTCTATCTGCTCATCTATTGATCGCTATTACTTTTTTCCGTCTTTTTTTTTCTACCTTACAATAGTATAGCATAAACTCTTTATTTATTCCCTATATATCCTCCGCTATCCTCTATCATACTATTTGTTTCATTTTTATATTATTTATGCAAAAACATTGTGTTGTTGGTAGATATTATTTTTTCCTTCTTCTTCCCCCTAATTTTTTCTTTTCTCTTATTCTCATTCATTTTTATTCGTGGTTATTAAGGATATATCTCTACATGTTCCTCACTGTCTGTCCCAGGGCGTATAATCGGAGCCGTAACTGTTGTTCTTGTGATCTTTTATCTCTGCGGTATTATACTCGTTTCACATACGAGCTGATAACGAAATGTAAAATTACGAGTTTCAGAAGAAGAAAAAAGAAAAGAAAAGAAAAAAAAATGAAAATAAAAATAGCACAAAAAAAAAAGAAAAAAAAATCTATAATTTGTATAATAAACTATTAAATTGGGGCAATTTGTTTAAAATGCCCCTAAAGATCTCAATTCCAAATTTGGATTTTCGCCAGAAATATTCCAGCGAGTATTAAAAGATATGAAAAATCTTTCTTTGTTTCTTCTTCTTCTTTGTTTCTTTTTTTTATTTTTATTTTTATTTTTATTTTTATTTTTATTTTTATTTTTATTTTTTACTTAGAGCTGATATTTTATTTTTTGACTTTTGAACTTTGAACACGGTACTAAAGGTGAAAAATATTTGTTCAGTATATGGCGACTATTACTCGGTACCTAGCGTAGCTGGCTACGCAAAATTGTTATAGATTGTTAACGAAATTATTTAATATTTACGAGAAAAAAAAATAAAATAAAAAAACGAATATTTTTTTGTTTGTTTTTGTTTTTGCTTATAAATAGATACTATCGAACTATTCTTTTTTAATATGCAAGAAAATGATCTACGAAATCATTCCATCTATGCTTTTCGGAATTTTTCAAAAATAATGCAGTATTGTATTTACCTATAATATGACATATATATGTAGCGTACCTAACTATTGTAAATTTAGGATATAGGATATAAGTTTTTAAATCTGTTGTTGATAGTTTTTTCACTGTTTACGTAATTTACCATCACTTATTATATAAATGTGTTTCTGTTAAGTTTTTCAACTGTCCTGTACATTTCGGTTGTACAGGCAATCTGCAATAAATACGTCATTCTTTATCTCTATGGTTATAATGATGAATCATATTTTTACTTTTATTCAAAATACTATATACTATACTTCCAAAGGTATATATAGTATATTCATAATCCCCCTTATAAATAGGTATATGTCCAAATGCCAAATCTACTACCCAAAAGCTCAATTATTCCTATTCTAGATCTCACACCATGCTTCCGAGCGTATTGTCGTCGCTGCATGGTGGTTTGGTTCTCTCGTTTCCGTGGAGCGTTCGTGTTTTAAAAATGATTAAATATACTCGGAGAAAATAGAATTGTAAAATATTAGGGGACACTGTTTCTTGAATTTGAAATAATCCTGCACCGCAACGGAGCTCCGCTCTTCGGGTCTTAAGGTCTCGAGGTCCACAGGTCTTAAGGTCTTCTCGCCGTGGAGGCTGGACCAAGATGGTTAGGTACTCTAACATATATGCCCACTATAGGTATACCTTACCTAGCTGTGGGACTCTTTCGGAGCGTGTGTTTCGAGTTTAACAGTTAGAGGCTAAACATCTCAGGACTTGGTCGACCTACGTGTATAGCAACTATAGTTACTGCTGGCTAAGAGTAGTGCCTTGTGACCTACATTTTCGGACCTGCTAGGACCGCCGCATAGATACTTTACTCTCGTAGTCTCCGAGACTCGAGTCCACCACCATCCGGGGTCCACAGTGGGCCGTGAGTTTAATTTTATTATATTTTTATCATCGCCGTTTGTTTTCTTTTCTTTTTGTTAATAAAAATTCCTCTACTTGGCGATCGGCAAAAAGAAAAAAAAAAGCAAAAAAGAGAAAAGAAAAGCGAAAAATAATAAGAAATTATTGATGTTAATAATTAGAAGAATTTTTTTGTTCTTTTTTTTTTGCGGTTCTTAAATTTATTCCATCGTGACTCCCTGATGAAGAAAGAAAGAAAGAAAGAAAGAAAGAAAGAAAGAAAGAAAGAAAGAAAGACGCACGCATGGTTAGATATTCCTAGAATAAGTAAAAGTATACGATGATTCGTCTATAAGGTGTATATATATGTAGGTATAGTTGTTTTTTGGCTAATAAACAAGTTGGTCGCGTGATCCTCTTACGATTAGCTTCGACTTCTCTTTTCGGGTCGGGGGAAGAAGAAAAAAAAAAGGAAAGAAAAAAAAAAACGGAGAAAGGCACCTTGCCAAAATACAACCTTTTAAAGATTGTAGACAAGTCCGGAATCGCTACCCACACCCCGGTTAACCGCAAATTTATTCATCCGCGGCATCGTTTAAAACCATCGAATAATAATAAAACTCCCCAATACTATATAGTATACTATGTCATATATTCGTTTCGCACGTACGATGACCGATACCCTTTCATCGTACTTATATACCCACATACATACAGATTTAGGTATATAGATTTACCAAGAAACTTCCTACATCCGCCACGGCTATCTTAATACTCCCACATACGAAGAGATACACGCGTGTATGATATGAGTGTCGAAGGTACGTATGTCCAGATATAAATTTCGATACGCGCGTAAACTTGACTACGTATATACGTTTGAGTATATATACATGTGTGTGTGTGCGTATTAGGTGTGCATATAGTCATATTTATACATGCGTATGCATATAATACACATACACGTGTACGTATACATGTATTATATACAGCAAGCCTATCCTTCGGCACAAATAGTTACCAGCGGAGCGAGGTGTACGTACGTATAGTATAGAGTAAAGAAAGTCTTTCACCGGTCGTCGAAGCGCGGCAAGTATCTATAGTGTGGCCAGTTTCGTGCCAGGCAGCGCAGCGCTGTTCCACTTAGGCGACACACTTACTCGGTGCAGTTCAGGATCCTGCCTGATCGTTCAGGGTGGTGTTTGTGTGACCGCGCGTATTTCTTAGTGTATGAGACGATGGGGTCTAACAGCTTACTTTACAACGCGTAGTCGAAACTGTACCCAATTTAAGCGCTCGATGGGCACGCGAGTTGCGGTAGCATGCTGCCCGTCAAAGATTATGCAGGAACCAGGCCAAGTCGTCGAAATTTGACACACTTTGTAGCGATCCAACGGACGGACGTACCTTACTGCACCTCGATGCAAAATACTGCGAGGCGCAGGAGAAGAAGAAGAAGAAGAAGAAGAAGAAAAAGATGAAGAAGAAGAAGGCGACGAGGCGGCCGCGGAACCCGGACGCCGCGAGATGATGCATTCGTTTCCTTATTCTTCAACATTTCTCAATTTTTTTTCTCACTATTTCTCGTAACGTTATAATGCAGATTACCTGCAGCGATCAATGAGCGTAATTGTCGTGGATATTATGTCTTTTTGCAAATGCAATCCGGTTTCATACCGAAAATTTAATTCCAGGAAGAACGCTGACCTGAATTTGACGTGTTATAGGCATGATTTCGTAAGCCATTAGCTGCATTGAGTATTGAAAATTGTGGTCATAGTTAGAAATATATACATATTTGAAAAATTTACCCCGTTATAGCATAGGTATAGGTATACTTAGGCATGATAGTAAAAGATAATGAAATTTCACTGGGTTAAAATTCCTGGTGAGAAATCGAAATTATTTTCGTTCAACGATACGACATCCTGTTATAACGGTTTAGTTTCGGTATATTTCACCGTCTCTTCAGCGGTAAGGGAAAAGATATGATGATCCTTATGGTAAACCAGAATCGACTACGTTCGTATCCGCAAGTTGATGTAACACGATCGTGTTTCACGCGACAAACTAAATTCAGGATCTTAGGTATACTGTATCGGGATTACTAACAATAAGGTAAAGATACGCGGATCGATTCAAAGAAAGAGAAAGAGAAGTACGCATTTCAATCCCAAGAAGTTGAGATGCAAATACAATCTCCGAATCTCGCTATGTTTGAAGATTTCGTAAATTCATTAATTATCAGTATATATGAATAAATTATTTCTCTGGTATGATGCGAGCGGTATTCACACACGTTTTAAACAACCCGAATGTTGCAAGAGTATCGTGCGAGTTCTGGTATATATTTAATGCATATATTAATCTAATTGTAAGTGAACGCGTTGCTGATACGATGCTGCATAAGTACAATATAATAAAAATAGGAGCAATAATAATAATGTTTGTAATAATAAAAATAATAATAACAAAAAGAGTCTTTTCTTCATTACTCCCGTGGTAAAGTTCCCACCGTATAGTTATATTATAAGAATAATATCGCCGATCTAATATACGCAATCTTTGAAACTATACATATCATATTCTTACACTTACTTAGGCAGTTGTAATTGCAATTTATTCGCGAACGAAACTCATTGCGTTTTGCCATTGTGTATATAGTATATATAAACCAGCGAAGTGAACGTACTTGCATGTATTGTAACGTATAGGAAACTAACGTGACACGGAGATTTGTCAGTACAGATATCCGTGCAGGTTTGGGAATTTAGAATTCCGAATAGTTAACCGTAGCAAGTATGTGTATATTATACACACGTCTATTCACATGTAGTTAACCGAGCTCCAATTTATACGTATACGTTAGTTTGCCCATAGGTACGGGTATATCTACGTATGCGTCGACTCGGTATAAGCATATGTCTCTTTCTCTCTTTATTTCTTTCTTTCTTGGTTACAAGAGGAACAGTTAAGCATTCGCTATGCGGTATAGCTGTCACGTCGGTTATCAGATGCTCTATTTTATGAAGAAATCCTAATTACCATTGTCTCTATACCGGGATCGAATTCTAATACATCGTGATATCTAAATTACCTATACATACTCGTTTTTTCGTACACTAGCTGACTCGATACGATTTTCAGTTAGCCTTTTTCACAAATCTTTTCTTTATTAAGGGGAGATTCAAACAAAACAACAAAAAAAAGTGTCGAAGATTGAAGATTTTTGAGGAAATTTTTTTATTTTTTTATCAATTTTCAGCCGAGGTGCCCACTGTGCCCCTGTCCTTCCCTATACTATACCTATACTTGAATAGAAATGCAGCTTTATCCGAAGTTCGATGATTTTATGGAATCGAACCTGTATGGTATACAGGTAAGTATTTGAACTCGTGGCATTCAATAGTGGGTCATTTCGTGACATTTTGTGGTACACAAGGCATAATTAAATTGGAACCAAGTCACCGCATTCAAATATATCTACTACGAAGAGTTTAAATCCCATGCAGGCTACATGCACTAATTATATGTGATGTGCAATTTTAAAATTGGTTTATAAGATCGAGGTGAATCGAAAATGGCTGAATAAGTAATCAATTTTTACACAAAATCTCGTTACTATAATTCGACCTGCATGGTGTCTTGACCGTGCCGTGAAAATTGTAATTGAAAACGTGTTTCTTGTTATTTAGACACGTAATTCCGGTTGCTTAGAAAAACAGGAATAGATAGAAAGAACACGAAATAAAAACGAAAATCTATTCGAACTCTAGAATACGTTAGTCACAATTAGAAAAATATACTTTTCACGCGTATAAAAATAATATTTTACAAATTCAGTCATCTTGGTATAAAGAATAATGATCGTGACACAGTCCTGCAGTCGAGTGGGTGAAAAAATAATATAAAGGTAGGTCGCTAACGCGTGCGATCGTTAATCCGTACACTTGACCATAAAGAACTAGTTTCAAGTTCCCCAACTGTATGCATATATGTATAACATCTATATCTATATCTGTATTTACATCTATAGATATTCTGACCGTAGAGGAGTTCTTAATCGTGAATTGAGTCGCGCCAAGTCGCTCTGCCACGCGCAACAAGTCTTTTTTTACCCTTTAATGTAGGTGGGCGAATGATTCAGAGACGGGAACGTGTTACCGTGCCTGCGAACGTAGCGGGTCTCCTCTTGTATCGGGAAAATACCATATACTTAGAAGGTATTTGGACGTGTAATTTTCACAAGAATGATTTAAAAGATGCCATATAAGTAGAGAATAGAAAAATAGGTTTACATCTCGATATACCATATCATTATTATAAATTATCGATATATCTTCAGGCTTATGAGCTTCTGACCGGCCAGAGATCAACGAAATTCGATACAACGATTTTTCGAGGTGTTTCGAACACGGCAGAGAATCGCTGACTCACAATTTCGAAGATTAATAAATCTAGAATCTAAATTGCGGTTGATCTCCGTCTTCACATATGAACGTATATAAACTCCTAATCCGAGTGAAGTGGTCCAGAAAAATGTCTAGAAAATTTCAGATGCCAAAATAACATATTTTTGCACTTTTTGCAATTTTTTTTCATCTTTCGTACGTATACGTATACACGAGCAGATAGCATCACGTAGTGGCCAGAGTAAAATGAATATCAAGCCGAAGAAGAACCACGACGAGATAACCGTGCATACTATAAACTGGTGTGCCAGTCGCGCAACGCACAGGACAGCAGCAGGCATGGTATGGCTCAGAGGTATAAGGATGACGACCGCGACGAGAGCAGAGCCCAGCAAGCAGGCAAGCGGCCGCTGAGCGCAGCCGATCAAGTCTCGTAGTAGTAGGACCTTGTTTCATGACCCACATAGAGCAAGGCCGTTAACACTATACACTCGCGTTGCGCTCGTACGGGTGCCGCGCTACAGTCCTCCGATATATGTACATAGTAGAACGTTAATGTTACTCCCCGCCAGTTAGACGATACATAAACGCGACTGCTTTAGCCTCCCTTTGGGCTTTGCGAGACGGAGACTCGCACACGGTCAGATTCGAGCAAAATATATACCAACGTACCCCGTCTAGTCTCTCTATGTATGTATTCGCGGTATCTACCTGTTTTTTATTTCAATTATAAACTGCAGAGTCGCTGTTGTTTAGTTTACGAATTGCCGCCATTTGTTCATCTATGTATATACTTTAATTAATATTTTATAGACTATTTTATTATGTGAGCGAATTGTGAATTTTCTTAAAGAACGTTATGACAAATATTATATCATTTCTGTTGACATGGGAGTAATATATCTGGTAGATATATCTAGGTAGGTATGTATAATCTACGTGCCGTGTAGCACATAGTTATTTCAGTCAATAAAATTGGATACTTGTATTTGGAGAGTTTCTTTTTTTTTTATGGACACAGTGAAAGATTTTTTGAGGTGAAGAATAGGTGAGAAATATATTTTATCCCGTGGTTATATTTTGGCGAAAAATTCGATTCGATAAATCAAACTTACATGTATACGAGATTTGAATTGGTAAATTCGATATACATCGCGGACTGGTCGCGAAGCGAGTCCCATAGAATATTCTTAAGTATGTATCCATACACGTTACACACATTTGTACCTGTATAATAAAGCAACGACGGTATATAGTAGTCGGGACGTCCTTGTCTATGAACTACTTTCATTCGAAGACAACGAGGTACCCGATGGTAATGAAATGAATAAACAAATAAACAAATAAACAAATGAACAAATAAATAAATAAATATTGTCGAAAGATCGAAAGAATAAGGTTTTTTCGGTTAATTTATTGAATTTGTCGAAACCCGAAGGTTATCGCTCAGCAGCGGCCCTGTCACGTAGATATTCCGGGTGCCTTAGTAGGCCACACATACGTTCCACGTGTACACGACATTATCATATCCACACGGAGCCAAAGACCCTGCGACGCCTTGATCTTAACTCGTTGCAAGGTTTAATCGTCAGTCCTTGTCTCCGTGAACCCGTGCAGCAAACTTTTCCGCATTGTGAAAGAATAATTATTCCACCACAAAATTACTTCCGAAACATTGTATAATAATTCTATATCTGAGCTATATCCACATATATATACAAATGTATCTAAATCTATATATGTGTGACCAATGACCATATTAGGTATATTTAATGGAAAATCCATCATCTTATATCATTTTATACAAACATACATATAGGAGATATGTCGATCGTCGAATCGTTCATTCGCCTCTTACAGATACACGTCGATAAACTCTGTGTGTAGTTTCTCGCTTTTTTATGCTGAGAGAAATCGAACTTGTCTGTTAATTATTACAGGTAATTAACGGACGATCCATGATCGCTTCGTATTCGCTCGTTTCAGTAGCCGTTCGCGTATCTGGTTGTTATTTCTTGGTACACCGTCCCAGCTTCTCCCTCGTTCAAATCGCCCGTTCCAATATTAGTTTCGCCCAATTTATACAACGACTAATAATTACTACACGACCGGGTTTATCTCGACTATAGCTACAAAAATTATAATCCTCGACAAAATCGCGCGGTTTTTCTTTACCCCCAATTCGTACGAATTTCGATTTCGTTTTTAACCGTTCATATTCCACGTGTTCTCTCTTGTTACGAAATATTTTACATAATTATATGCTATTGTTCAAATCACTCGTTTCGCATCGTGCTGACACATTTCGTCAATTTGCATACCGTATTATGAGTTTTTCTAATTGCAGATATTATATGAGATTATATTGGCGAGAGGGGACGATTGCATTTACAATATACACGTACTTCTCCCGAAATGAATAAAATCCGAAAAGGATTTACCTGGTGTTTAATAATTGACCCTCATTTTTAATCGCGTATCTCTAGTTTTCCAAATAATTAGCGATCCGTATTTTTGATCGGCTATTCATCGATTTCGATATTGAAAATCACCCTAATTATTTTATCAGTAAATTAAAAAATTAAGGAATATGTGATAAGTGATCCCGAGGCGAGATTTCAAACGATGTTTAAACCAGAATAAGAAACGACGAATGCTGCCACCTGTGTAAAACTTTACGCAACTCGATCGTATAGCAAGATTTATTCGCGAGCTACGGCCGGTCAGTGAATTTCAAAGAGAGTAAAATATATGCTGAAAATTATTAACACCGGTTGGCAAACTTAAGGCAAAAGTGTATCGATCGGTCTCGAGTAGATTTGATAATGATGATACACGCGATATTCTAGGTCTCCGTGACTCGGAAGGAAGGCATATTGATCGACCTGAATCTGCGGAGGGATTATTCAGTTTGAATTTAATTCATATCGCGCAACGCGTTTATACGGGAGATTTGAATCTGCAGGGTATACCTACGCGCTTGTCCTAATTTTATAACGATCTATAAAATAACGAAATTGACGAGTACGTCGATCTACTATTCACAATAAATGACATTATTATTAAACGGTCTATATTTACGCTCGAATCCAATTAGCGGAGGGTTTCATGCCAATTCCAATATCCGTGTGATAATATTTGCGTAATATCTGTTCCTATCGCTTGATACTCCGAAACGATCGTTTCAGCCAGAGCAGGAATAAATTGCGAACAGTTAGCATGATACTCTGTATAAGTTATATGTATAGATCATAATTCCCGATCAAATTATGGTCAGAATGTGCTCAGAATTCTTCTACTAGACCCCAACCGGTTGAAATCTGTTGTAATAATTGAACAGTGCGAGAAAACTCGGTTAAAGGAATAAAGATACACGGTGTTTGTCAAAATGCAGTCCACTTTCCAATCGCATAATAGGCTTTTGTAATTGGATACTAATTTCTCTGTATTTTATTGCTTCGCTATTGATTCCCTCGGCTAATCTAATCGTAAGGTGAGAATGTAATTAATACCTAGTAGAGCCAATTCCCCTGTCAACCGCAGTGCCTGCCCGCCTTCTTGTTCGGCATTCAATCTAGAATCGCGAGAATAGCTCGCATTAAAGGCCGCAGCGAATCGATAGATCTAAGTTTCTCCGTAGTTTTCCGTTAGCATAAAACACGCCTTAAGTTAGACCGCGAATATATATGAACTCGAACGATAATTAGGCTTTTCTTCTCTTATGTGTAGACTCGGTCATCTATAGCCGCAGAGAATTGGTGAATGCGTAATAACAGAAGCGGTAGGAGGAATTGGGACCGATGATTTCATACAAGCTGAATACACTTTATATTCTTCATGTAATTAAGCACACAAGTGTTTCCCCCAGTTCTTGTTTTTGGGATTGGTTTAAAAACATCGATTAGGTCATATATTATAAAAATTATAACGATCTGACAAAATCTCAAGCTTTCGTCTACCCAATTCCAACAAAACGACAAAATTTTAACTAATTTTACGATGGATTGTTTCCGATCAATATCTACGTGGAAGTGTGCTCCAATTCAACCGTAATATCCTAAGGCATCGTTAAGCCCGAATCACCTAATTATTCTATTAAAACTGAACTCATAAACGTTTCGCAGATACATATAATGCGTTCGCGGGATATTTAGGCTGACAAATGTCCCGATTGTCCTTTTTCTTTGTTAACGAAAATAGAATGAATTATTATGAATTAGTTCCGTTTCTAGTCTAGACCGGACAAACAATAAGCCCATTGTTACGAAAGGAGAAATTGCTCTTAACCCTCGCACATGCATACGAGGCAAGTATTCATGTAGCAAAACTCGCGAGGATCGATATAGTTCTAGATATATATAGATACTTTGCGGGCATTTTGGCCCTCTCGGTTAGCTGCAGTATGATAGGTCAGATATTTTATTCTATACGGTAAAATCGATCGTTTATTTCTGTCGCAAAGGCTTTTTAAAGTTATTGGTTGTCTATTACAATGAAGAATTCGTATCTTACGAAAGATTTCTTGGAAGTTACCTTCCAATTTAGTTTTTTGCATAATCTATCACGTTTCTTTCGGGTGATACGGAATTACGTATTCAAGTCAGAATCGCTGCCTATTATCTATTAGGAATTTAATGATACTAGTTCCCATTGAGAGTCCCTATTTACAAGTACTCTTGACCATCCGTTGGAATAATTCTTCAAAATGTTTATCCCACCGATTAATATAAAAATGTCGATAATACGGTGAATGCGATTCGCCGCGGTTCGCACGTCACATATAAATCGCTCTCTGAAAATACATATGAGCCAATAACGATTACGAGACAAACGGTTTCGTGTCCAATAATACCGCAGTAAGAATTCTCGCGCACAAACCGTGGCTAATTAGTAATTTATACATCTGCACGTAGCCTATTATCCGTATCTTTGCATACTTCCGCGTATGAGAGACAAATCTTATTCAAACTCCTCCGCCGAGTCTCAGATTTCGACAAAAATAAAAAAATACTTCTAACATTTATTAATAAACCAATGATGATTATAATTAGAGAAATGAATAGAAAATCTATAACTCACAAGTTACTATTCGTTGAAGCTACATTATACGTATATCGATCGCCTTTCCTCTCGGATGTATAATAATGCAACTCTGATATACCTACATGAAAGGTGTATAGTTTCCTTTTGTATTTTTAATAATAATAACGTGTCTTTTAGTCAGGGGATTGCATACCTAGACTAAAAACTGGGTAAATAATCGTCAGTTGAGTCTTACAGGGATTTCAATTCGTACAAAAGCTAATATCTGAATCCATTAATTATACTGTTATTACGTTTAAAAGTAATTTAAACAAATAATCATAAAATAGTTAAATATTATTGTTAGCTGTATATTTATGTATATAGAGACGGTATTTACTTTTTTTTTCATCCATCTAGCAAACAACAGAAGTAGTTAATACATCTCCGTAAAGTAATACGTATTAAATCAATGTCTACCAGTTTTTGCTAGCTGTCGAGGTGTGAAAACTGAGACGTCCGTAAGATAAGTAGTGTTATAGGTAGTAGGTACATGTATATCTATAATAACAATAGTTAAACACGCAAATAAGAGAATTATGTAATTAAACGTGATAAATAAATAGAGAATAGTTTTGCAGTGTATAAGAAGGTCAGAAAAGCCAGCCGCGTAGGGTCCTTAACGTGTAAATAATTATTGCGGAGTAATTATACATCGAAACATTTATTTTCTTCCTTTTTTTTTTGATTTTTTTTTTGTTTTGTTTTTTTTCACCATTGATTTACACATCTGCATACATATAGATACATAGGTATATAAGTCAGTGGAATAGATATCCAGCGTTTGATAAACGACGGTTTTTATGTTTCAAGCTAATACATATATTATATAGTGAGCATAAAATAAACCGACGATTTAAAGATGAGGATAAAACTATTCAATATTTATAACAATTTATATTTTGATTGGTTATTAAAGAATAGTTGATCATGCGGCGTGCAATTTAAAACATTGCGATTCCCATAAATAAAAAAAAAAACAACCTATTATCGTAAGTAATATACTAGACTGTCAAAAAGCATGAATAAACAATTAATCGTTGAAATTGACGAAAGATATTCTGCCCTAAAGTATTCTCTAATTTTTGTGTTTTTGTGTTTTTTTTTTTTGTCTTTTCTTCGTTTTTGATTCAACTCACAACGTTATAGCTTGGACATTACTTAACTTTTCTAACAAAGTAACTCCAGCTTTGATCATACATAATATATATATATATATATCTATATATATATATTTATATAGGTATATATATATATATACCTATATATATTTGTTATCATTTTAACAATTGTTATTATTATTATTTTTTTATTACATCGCGTTTATGCGCAGTATATGTGATACTCACACTGTTATAATAATAGAGATAATAACTACGATCGCTTCATTAACATTATAATTATCATTCTTAGCAATAATCATAATCGTAATAATAATAATAATAATAATAATAATAACGAAAAAAGAAATAATATTATTATTCAAAATCAGGATAGAATTATAGTAGGTACACGTATACATATATATATATATATATTTTTTTCATAAGCCACTAATTCTCGATAAACTATAATTTATATATATATATATATATATATATATATATATATATATATATATGGAATATGTTATCTCCGCGTCATATCAATATGTACAAAGAGAAAAAAAAAGAATTAAAAAAAAAATAAAAAATATACCGAAAAAAAATTAAAAGAAATAAAAAGATACCGAATGATATACAAAATTTAGACAATTATTATTATCATTATGAAACCCAAAAGAAAAAAAAAATTACTCATTGGGATGAAATCCTTTCTAAAATCCCTGTCTCCAAAAAACTGTCAGTTGAGTAATAAGCAAAGTATTAATCATTACTGACGACGTATCCAGTGTAACGAGATATTTTTATTCTTTTAGTATAATCAAGGTAATGAAATAATTGAACCTTGTCTGACATATATTATATACCTGATACCTGCCGTCCGACGTAATCTCAGATTTCTCGTTATTAATCAGCACAGTGAAATGTTCATTGTTTGTGTAACATTTTTGAGAGAGCTAGGTAGTCGGGCTTAGGAGGAATGACGGCCTTCCTTAGTTTTCACCACATTAAACCAACTCCATTATTCCATCGCAATTATAATCAATATTTGTTCTTCCACATTTGTTGATGGTTTTTTTTTTACACATACATATGGACTTTTTTAATCGAATATATTGGCGGGTAGTAAATTATTGGGATCGTTAATAATTCGTCTATTTCATTCTACACACACCTAGATACATAATATGATAGTACACGTTTGTATCTGTGTATGTATTCGTCGTATTTAAGTTCAACGTCCGAGCGTTGACCAATTAGTTCGGTACCAAATAATATTGTAATATAGTTAAACGGTAACTCCCTGTTGAGCAAGGAGTTGTTTCCTTTGATGAAGGCTAGGTGATTCAATAGCTTCTTGATCAACCGAATTATTCGAGTTATCAAACGACTTGGAAGTCTTAAGATTGCTGAGAGCCTTCTGCAAGCAATTATTAGTCGATATTTCCAATGACTTAGAACTTTTCAGCGAAGCATTAGCCAGCTTTTTTATTGTCTCTGATATCGGGCATACCGAACTTCTAAATTCTTCGTTAACAATAGAAGCCGCCGCCTTAACAGAGCTGCAGTCTATCCTCTGATTTTTCGAACGCTGTTGCAGCTGTGTATAAGACTCCACAGTAACGCCATCGGTATTATCCTTGGGTATAATTTCATTGGAATTTTGACTGTCTTTAGAAATATCATTGGGATTTTCTTCAGCGAGTAAAGCTTTGGGTGGTGCCTCGACGTATCCACTTTCATCGCTGTCGGCTTCCTCATCGAGCGCGTCTAAAGTTGAGAATTCGTCATCTTCAAGGAGATTCGATTTACCAATTGGTGGAGGAAAAGTGTCTGCTCTTTTGAGCCGTCTCTGAGGACCCTCGGTTAATCTGCTTGGATGTTCTCCCCTGGGGCTAGAATCGACTACATCTTCTTCGGCAAAATCTTCGGCGTCTTCGAAGTCAAAAATAGGGTTTGGGGACATGTCCGTAAAATTGTTATTCGTTTCACCATGAATTGAGAATAGTTTTTGGCTTGTATTATTATTGTTTATGTTGCACCTCAAGAACTTTGGACTTCCTGCACAAGTCATGAAGTGTGGCGAACCGTCAGAGTTCCTTCTCAGGCCTGTTATACCTTGATCATCATTGTGTATTGTTTCATCAGAGAAATAAACTCTCCTAGGACTCCGCGCTGGTTCTGTACAGTCTGAATTATTACTAGAGTCTTCGAGCCCTGGTGTTCGCTCTTCGCTATTTGCTGTACTTGCGGTTTCACATCCGCTTGAAATGCTCCCATTCTCGTCAGAGAATTCACCAGAGTTGCCTCGGTTTAAGGCTTCTACTAGCCTAGCTAGACGCCAATCTTCTTGGTCCGGCCAGCTACAAGACACTGTTCTAAGCGATCTCAACTCCTCAAGAAGTCTGGCTTGTTCCAGTTCCTCTGCCGCTGCGTCTTCTTCGATTGCTGATAACTTTGGCGCGCTCTTAGACCTCTCTAACGGTGGCCTGTAATTTTGACCTCCGGTACTTAGCAGGATCTTTCGTCGCGGTAGGGAGGGATTTTCATAGACAGCATTCGCTAAGGATAGCCTGAAACGAAAGATAGAAGTTCATTACATTCTAAAACAGATTTAATTCTTTAGTTTATCGAATGGACATTGCGAGGTCCTTCGATACTATGGAAAAAATCTGGATCGCAATAAATTACCTGGCATTTTGTCTAGAGACTTTATCTCTTCTAAATTCCATCAAGGCTTGTTGAAGCCGGGCATTTAGAACAGACGCAAGTCTCCTTGCTGTAGATTCTGTCGAACATAGAGCAGCGTGGCACCTCAGCTCAGGCCTTAGCCGGCGTCCCTCGTGTCTGTATACCCAGACTACTAAACGAGGATGGGATGTTGGTGCAGTGCAATAAGTGATTCTGTGAGCCCAGTACTCTGTTAATCCATGGTCTCTTGTGGTAGCTGTTAGACCACCACATGTTACTGTCAAACGCATCGATACGTCCGGCCGACTACTTCCAATATAATTTCTCCATAATGTAGCCACCGGCTTCTCGACACAGCCTTCTCCTGAAACGAAAACGTTATAGCAAAATTAGAGAGACACGGAATGAAGCAGAAATTATATGGCTTGATTTTTCCGGGATTTAAAGTAAAATATGTTCAATTAATATTTTTTTTTTTGTGCAACTTTCTTTCCTTGGATTAGAAACATATACGTGAAAATATATTTTCAAATTGTCGTTCCCAAGACTTGGATCTTAACTATGTATACATCATATATCTGACCATCAGTAGTGTCGAAACGCGGTTTGTTGTGAACTTTGAGTCAACGTTGATTGTGAATCTAAACTCCCAAAGTTTCCATTTTAGAGAAGGAAAATATTTTTTCCTGGAAATTTTCCTAATTCTCAGACACAATTCTTGATTCTCCTGATTTTTTCTATAGGTTGATTCCAGACAAATAATATGTTTCCCAGTTTTCTGTGATTCTCCTGATAGCTAGAGCCAGTAGACAACACCATTCTAGCACAGCTTTGGGAGAATGAGTTTAGAAACTACCCGTATCACCAGTTATTTGAATTTACGATTCTTAACAATTCTTTAAGAACGGAATCACGCAAACGGCGAGCTATACTGCAGTATAGTAAAACACTTTGTCAGACGTATTGGGGTCGAATAAATTATATGTTTCCGAAAAACGAGCGTCAAACGACATCAAAGAAGTCGAAGATCTCGTAAAAGTACCAAATTTACTGGTCAGTTTCAAAGAAACCGAACAACAAGACATAATTCCTGGAAGAAATAGCAGTGCAAAACTATGGAGGATATAATTTCAATAAAAAATATTCGGATCAATTTTTTTCTTATTGAAATATTAGAATATCCGATTATTTAGTTACAACGATGCATACATATGTGTATAAAAACATTCAGTATACCTACTGCCTACACCCCCTCAAATGGAGACTGACGAGTTCGCGCTATTGAGTCTTATTCAAATAACTGGTTCCTGATCGTATAACAAAGAGAAAGAGACTATACGTCGAGGAATATTCGGGTGTCTTCAGTCTTGGAGAAGAAGATGCGCGGTGAGTCAAGTTTGGAGATTGAAATCCCACCAGACTCGATTCTGATAAGCTAAAATTTTTCCCAAGCTAACCCGAAGACAGACGCTTCAATAAATGAGGAAAAAAATCAGATTGTGGATGAGTCATCAGAAAAATACAATAGAGAAACTTCAAAGCACGAAGGAGACCTTGATGAACATTAATTCATTAATTTCAGAGTCGGAAACGACCCGATTTTGCGATTACTAGTTGTTCGTCGATTTAAGGAAAGTTTCACAGAATCTGTTCCGAGGACTTTACTGATTTAACGATAACAAGAGTTTCTACACGTAGGATGAAATCTAGTTGCGGATTTTGATTGACGGGTGGATTTCAGAGGATTTATCGCTGCGCAAATAAGAAGAGAAATATCATCAACGTAACTGTTAGACCGTCAGAATGAGAATTCTGTAAATCTGAGGAGTTGAGTAACGTACAGCGGTTATCCAACCGTGAGAAAAGCTGATTTTCACGGCATGGAAGAAAGAGAAAAGGCTGCAACATGATAACGAGAATAATGACATCACTATTTTGAGCACGTGACAAAACCAGCGATTAGAAGAACCTGAATGAGTGTCAATTCTAAATCAGTAAATTCTAAAAGACGTCATCAGTCGTTGCGATTAATTTTATATCTCGGTTATTGCGCGAATCGGTTCGATCTACCAAATAGTTTAAATCCTAGATCGTCGAATGGAGTTTCGGCGAATTGTTAGGTGCATAAATTGATCAAACTTCAGATCGATGTTTTCTAACGTCGGGAGAGTGAGTAATCGTGGTTCCTAAGACGATCGATCATGTTTCCTCTGTTAAAAAGCCAGGCGAAAAAAAAAACAAATCTGACGTATGTCAAATGCGGTTGGGTTCGCAAACCTCTATCGCATTGGACAGAAAATTTTTATTGCCGTAATTCGAGACCTTCCAAGATGTATAAATATATATACAGATATTATATTATACTTTATCATGTTCCTATATACGTCGAACTGAAACGGATGGAATAAAATAATATGCTCAAACGAAATCAGCTCGAACCTTATTGTGACTCCATGATTTTCTCAGATAACAAATCTTGGTTAACCATAAGTTTATAAGCAGTACCGTGCTTATTTATGACGTATGTAGTACCACAAGCCGCTATCATACCCAGTAACGCGATTCGAAGGAAACATATGTTTCTGGGAACCCATGGGAGTGTGGAGCTTTTCTCCCAGTAAAACTTTTCCGAAGTACCGTTCGTTCAAACGTGCATTTATTTTACTAACTTCAGAACACAGTCGCGAATCTTCACAATGAAAATACGGATTCTCAGAAAAAGATCGGGCTGGTAATCTTCCAGCTAGTTGGTCATGATTTATAGTAAATTTTTCAGTAAAATGCAGTTTGTTTTGTTATACAACTATGACTGTAGTTCTCGAAAACTTGAGTTTCACGATTAGATTCATTATAGTTACAATTAACACGATTTTGTTCTGTATTGGGAGTAAATCCCAGCGGTATAAAATAATTGTTTGTGTTTGTTTTAAAAATCTGACTTGTTTTTAAATGGAAAATTTTCCAGACCAATTATACAGATATTTATATATATACTTATAGGTAAAGGAATGTCTTGAACCATTTTTGCCGCGAGGTACAACGAATGAACGAGAGATGCGACGTTCGCTCGTGACGTCAATTCTAAATCGCTTATACTATTTAAATACGTAATACCTGACGTAAATAAAATTCGCGAAGTGACTATAGATCACCTATCTATGAGACCAACGAAAAAAATAGAAAAAATCTACATTCTAGGCCGGGGTACCACGAAGAACTATCAAACCTCTTCCACCCACGCGATTAGTGTTCTTTCATTAAACGTAAAGTTGTTTACTTTAGATTCTATCGAAATACCGCCGATCATAATCGCCTGCATATCGTCAACAAATTAGCCATGACCTCTTAAAGCTCAAGGGAGACTGCAGTGAGAATTCTACCTACACGAATTATGATTGTAAATTTGAAAGACCATTATTCTCCTAGTTTTCTTAATGAATCTATACAGGTGTCTAGACATAGACACGTGTTTCTACAGATATTGAATAATAATTAAAAAATAGTAAAGGACAAATTGTTGATCAATTAGCAACCGTAATTACGAAATAAAAGAGGAAGGCATGATCTTTCTCGGTCAGAATCGCGTATCTATAAATACAAGTAACGGCTTCTCGGTAATTGGTCACTAAGCTTTGATTTGAATAAAAATCGTAATTTCGTAATGGAAAAACCAAAAAGAAAAAAAAAAAATTAATTGCAAATAGTTCTACAAAATCAACAGTAAGCTTATTCCTCTCTCTTTCTCTCTTTCCCCGTACCACGTATACCCAGATACTCCATAATCGTGTTGTAATGACTCTAGCAACTTGGGGGAGACTAGTCTCTATATATAGCAAAGTATTTGCCGCAAGGACCTTGGCACCTTCTTCATATGAACGGTTTTATTGCTGCTAAACTGAATTATTAACGAGTTGTTGAAGATGTGCCGTGCGTAACAATGCGTATAGACGTATAGGTCAGATCTCGATTGAGACGGGGATATAAAGGGTATAAAGCTTGCTATGGTCATGGACCCGAATCCCAAGGTTCTAGAATAATGGCCAAATTCTTGACGATCGTTTCATGCACACATATATATGCGTAAATACAGATAAGAATGAGGTTTATTTGAAATAAGATAATAAAAGTGTTAAGAACCAGAATTATTCTTTTTCTTCTTCTTTTCATTACTGGGTCAAGTTTAAACTTTATCTCGAACCTTCGTTGTCAAGCGAATCGAATGAAAAAAAAAAAATATATTCTATACGTTTGTTCAATAATTTCGGTCCTTTTTGTTCTCTCGTCGAATGGATTTAACGAGTTTCGAACCTATACAAACTTCTCAACTGTACGTCACCGACTACTGATTCCGGCTGACACGACACGGTCCTACCTAATTTTATACACTCGATAAACGCTGTACAGTGTCAAGAGATTTCAGGAGCCTTTTGTCCCCAATGAAAGGCTTAAAAATTTCATTGTATTAAAATGGCTGTGGATATAAGTTCTAAACTTGAGTATCTGCAGATTGAAAGATGGCTATCAGCATTGAATAGACAAAAAAGAAAAAAAAACACAATTAAAATTTTTTTTAACGAGGTTTCAGATCACCTAACGTCATAAATGAACGAAATTAAACATAATTTAGAAAATTATCGATATTTTTTTTTTTTCATTTAATTTTTTTTACACCCATCTTGGTTATATGCGATACAGTTCTGACCGCGTAGCCCCAGACGCGGCTGGTTATACACAAGGCGTTAAAAATATTCGATGGTTTTAACGAGGTATTGTTTCGAGTCGAATTGGCTAATCGAATAAAACGTACCTATGGATGGGGCAGCTGATTTTATTTTTAATTCGGATAACGTCATAGTCGGTTATACAGTTCCATTTTTTTTTTTGCAAATAACTTTTCACATCCGTGTTATATTTGCCAAAGTAAGAGTGACGACGACATAATGATATAATATAATACACAGTGGGCGTAATTGAAGACCTTTATCGCGCTTTCTCGCAAAGTTGAACGTACCGAAAATAGTCATAAATTTATCTGACGGTATGGAATTTGCTGTCTGATGCATTTATCAGTTTATGTAACCTCTACACCTGAATTCATGCGTATATTTGACTAACTAGATACAAGAATGTCGCATTTCTTGTCTACAATTTTACGCGCCTTTCTAATCTTTGTCAACGTGAAAGAAAAAAAAAAAAAATAAAAAAAAAAATAAAAAATTCACAACTTCTCCAACTCATGACGACCGATATTTGTGTATGTATAATTATCAAGTGTCGTTAAAGAATTTGAATATTACTCTACCGGGCGATAATTCTGTGTAAATTATTCTTCCTGTCACGGAACGATTACAAATTTGCATTCAAATTTCTTGGATTACTATATAATACCGAGTCATTGATCTGCTGCAATATAGTCGACGACGTTCACTGATTTCACTTAGAAATTACAGTGTAATTATAGTCAGTTTCAGGTTTTTGCTGCAGTGATTTTATAGCGGCTGCAGTAGCCGAAAGACAGAGCTAACATAAGACTAGATAGAGAGAAAAAATAAAATAAAATGAGAATGTTTCAATTATCGGGGATAATAAACGGGAGAAATTCAGATCAAACTTAACGATTAGAAAATACGTGACGACAAAAATTTCTCAAGGATATATATTCCAGTCTGTACAGTTAATTTGAATATAATATTGTAACGTTAGAAAGTGTAAACGTCCAGTTTTTCATACCGTTAGTAAATTTGTACTAACTTAATATATGTACTATGCGTTCGAGTTTGTATTATCATTAGTTAGAAATGGTTTTATCCCGCGTATAATAACCGCATATTGGCACAAACTCGGCTGCGGCTCTAACTTATTAACCACACCTTGAACTTGGAAGCTGTTTCGCGTTAAGAAGCAATAGTCTGCGTCGACAAACAAATATCTGCATATAAATATATGCCTTGTTGCAACTGGGGGCAAGAGAATTTCCCACTAAATAAACGATCTTCGACTCGTTCCCGTTATACCCATACGCCACGTGTATAAATAAATAAATAACGCGAAATACTATCGATCGATGCAAGATACGACACTAACGCACCTGTAACTAAGTAAGGTATACGTTGACCCACTATCAGAAGGGGTCAAGCGCAGTGGAGTTTTTTTTCTAACACGAGAATTGATCGAATAGTCGATAAGACCGAAAAATAAAATAACGGTATTTGGAGAGAAAATTTTTAAGGTCGTTTGCGATGACTCAGGTAAACCTCCCGAAAAAAGCAAGATAGACCGATTTGATAACTTGTAATAATCGACAAGCCGATACTTCGGACTTGGCATTTATGTGGCTCATATGGTTGGTGATGGTGTTTCGTGAAGCGACGAAAACTACGGGTATCGGTAGGTATAAGGTATGCCGTGCAGGTATGCGCAGAGAAAGTAGGAGATCCCTGGGGCTACGCCTTTGACCATGTCCGGTCAATGTACAGAAGAAGAATTTTCACCTTTACATTTATTTTACGTTTTATTTTTGTAATCAATTAAATAATAAATCTGTAATAATAATCGGTTAAATTTGATCGTATATATTGAAGTCCGCGATTTTCCCGCTTCCAAATATTAACCTCACGGAGGATTTCGATGAATCGGTATAATTAAAAATTTTTACAAATCGATAAAAACCCAGGCTCAAAGTTCGCGTTTAATAACCGTACGCGAAATAGGAAATATGTATATGTATACATAAAGTGATTTTTAATTCGCTAGTAGATCGCGTGGTGTAAAAAAAAAAAAAGAAAAAAAAAATGGCCAGTTGATGTAAAGACCGAGTCGACTTTCCTTCTTATATACTATAGCAATTACGCGAAGTCTTGAATTATAAATCGGTAATTATTTTAGACTATACGTGCAAAGATTCGTGACCATTTGGCATTTTGACTGCAGGACTACGTCTTCCGACTAGATGAAGAAAAAAATATTTAAAAAAACATGTAGACGTCCGATTGGCTGACTCTTTTTTATATACCCTATATAGATATACATACGTCTCTATGTATATACAGGTTTTAAAAATCCCGGTGAATGTCATACCGAGCTGCGAGCCGAGTCGCGAGCCGCGTCCTCGATTTCAACGGCGTACGGCTATAAAAAATTAACAAATTTTACTCCTTTTCGTTTCTTATCGAATGCTATATGTTTCTGAGTGCCCTTTTGGTCGCGGTGTAAAGTACCCAGACATTTCAATGATTTATGACCGATTTATATTCAATTACATACATACATATGTATAATCTTAAATTGGAGCGACTTCTTTCCACCTGTTTAACACCTCCGCTAATATACGGGACTCGGCATTGCTGCATGCGCGGTTTCACGTCTAGTGCGTACTTCCGGTTTATCCGATCGGTATTCATTCGCGTGACTCGACTGTCGATTGTTCAACGGTTTAATTACCGGCGTTAATTATCATTCAGAAATTATATATATATTACGAATCGTTTCGAGAGAAGAAAAAAAATTGTATAAAAAAAATTGAATAAAAATTCTTCGCGAATTTGAAGTCCATATATGTATACGGGCTATAAAAGTAAAAATTGATGTCTTTGGGTGGAGTAGAGATGAAGAAAAAAAATAAGGAATTTCTTAACTAAAAAATGTTAATTCCCAGGTGTTTACATATACGCCTGACTTATATACACTTGGTGTTTTATGAAGAGTTATATATACATATTATTATTGTACCTGTTTATAACAGGTATAACGCGTAATCATGGGTTACGTAGAAGATCTAGAAATACGAGATCTCCGGATCGGAAGGTTGCTTTTGACGCGTATAGAGACGCGTAAAGTTTCTTAAATATATGCGAGTTTGAGATAAATGAACGCGATATATACGACAATCAGAAAAATACAAGACCGACCCCGCGACCGCTTGTCACAAATATTCGCACACCACCATATATACGTAATTGCCCGTGGTCTTTAATTTCGACAAAATATACATATTTCTGTTTCTTGTTGCCTTTTTTTTTTGCGTTTCACGCAAGAATACTACCTAAGTAGGTAAAGGTATATCAAGGCAGTTTCATTCGCACTATTAATCCGCACTATTATTCAGCCGCGAGATTACTTGTCGTAATAAATAGTTGAAACGTGTTAATTTTTTGTTTTTCTTTTTTTTTGCCAACTTGACCGGGACACGGTTCACGGTGTTGTATAATGCAGATTAAACACGGCTCGTTCAAGTTCGCGAGAGGTGAATCTTGAACGGCAAATTTTTTTTTTTAATATACCTGCAATTAACCAAAATCTCAAACAATATAGAAAAGACTAGGGCAAAGTGTGCACCCCTTAGCTGAAAATTGATCAAATTCATTTTCGGTTTCTAAAAAACAAGAAGAAAAAAAAAGAGCTCCCTCCCGTTTCCCCCGAAACTCCGGTACGGTATTGAATCTCGGTTAAACCAATATTTGTTTGCTAATATTTTTGCGGGTCAATTCAACATCCAAATGTCCTAGAATTTATATAATATAAATATATATATATATATATATATATATAAATATATATATAAATTCAGGGTCTTTGGTGATGATTGATATGCATAATTTCACCGTCCCCCGTCGTGTTACGCTGCTAATTAACCTCTGGCGACTGATCGAAAAGGTGAAATATTCCAAGTGTTAATTTATTCGTACTTGTGTTATTTGGAATTAGCTTCTTGGAATATAATAATTGGGACTGATATGAAGCTTATGAACTCTCTTCGACTCGAAAAAAAAAAAGAAAACGAAGAGGTAGACTTTCTGATTCCCTTTCGATTTCGATAAACTCACCCTTGGCCCATCCAGTAAGTACGTTGCCTAAATAAGCGACCTTGTAGCTAGGATCATATTCAGTTATGGACGCATTTCCCCTGTGTCTTCTCCACAAACGACCCAAACCCCTTTTCAACGACCTTAAAGTCCGTTCTCGAAATTCTTTGCTGCTTGAGGTCGACGTCGATGTGGTAGACGTTGATCCGTCATCGACGGGAACGGCGACTACGTCGCTCATCATTTTCATCGTGGAGCTAAGATTCTAGTTTTCAGGTCCGTTTGTAATTATAGTCTTATTCTTATTATTTTTCTTTTTTTTTCTGCGCGTTTGTTACCCAGCAGTTGAAATCAGTGATTTAATTGAATAAAAAAAAAAAAACAAAACGCCAGTGTTATCTCACATTTTAAACCACTTCACACAATTAAGAAACTCACTGATTACAATAATCTCTGAGTAAACAAAAGTGTGGGAAAACTTTGCCACCCGAGTTAAAAATTCTCTTGATTCGGCAAGATGCACTCGTTTTCTTATTCTTTTTTTTTTTCTTCTCTTGTCTATTCTTTTCGAGAAAACTTTGCCCCGTGTAGATTTTCGATCTTTTCTCGATCTATGTTATATATTTCTTCGCTCTCGATCCGCAGTTGAAGAAAGAAAAGTACTGCAATACACGGCTGCCTGGTGTTTTTAAGAAATCTGCAACAAGAATATAAAAAAAAAATAATGATAATAATCATAAATCTTTCGACTTTACATTTGAATTTGTGTTAATTATATTCAATTAGTCTCCACAAGGCTAAATAATTATGCATTGCGTTATTTAAATAATATATATATATATCTATAGGTATATAGGAATGAAATGCTATAACGAAACTAAACTGCGCACTATATACTTCACACCACAACCCTTTAAGAATTGTTATCATCGCCCTATATATGTATACACACGATTAAACAGAAACTTCTACATAAGTTTGTACCGGAAGCTTTGTGGTTCTGATGCGAGAATATATACGTATACGTATAAACGTATGCAATATCATAATTTTTTTTTCAATCGTCGTCGAGATACGTAATCGTATTTTTCATAAGAAAAAAAAAAAAAAAAAAAATTCCCACTGAAAACATATATTCCGCAAGTTTGTAACAACTCGAATGCCCGGAGGTCTGGAGGCGGCCATATTTATTTTTTATTTATCTTAAAAACAATAATGATGATAATAATAATAATAATAATAGCGGTAGTTAAAGTTGGTACGTAGTCTTGAAATTGGAGAATAATCGCGTGTTCAGTGATCGTTGGACATTGGACGTCGAAATGATCGCAACATCGGGATATGATATACCTATTGTATGTACATATATGCGCAGGTTAATAAGAAGAAATAAGGGTATTTGATCTTAGGAGATTTTAGATCCGATAATCAGATGCGGTAGACAATATTTTATGCAATTTTTTTCTTCTCACTTATTTTGCATATTTTTTGTAAGAAAATTTTTTGAACGTGTTACGTGTTACCTCTGTTATAAGTTTAATAAGTTTCAATTGCACATAGGTAAAAGGTATAAAGACAGCGAATAAAGGTCGTAAAAAAGACAGCCGCGAGTGGGTATGGTTAATGATGATCATTCATATGTTTACGTTTAATTTTAACGCGCATTATTACCCTTCAGTATTTAACGAGTCAGATTTGTTATATTAAGGTGTACAAGTATACGCATACCTGCACAGGTATATCCATATTAAATGAGTGAATGTAAAAAAAATTCTGGTTAAATTCAGCAACGACTCTAACTTGATAAACTATAGTTGCGTCAAAAGCCCGAGGCTGGAGGAATCTGTACAGAATCCTAATCCTAAAAGCCCCTTGAAACTTGCGCCATAAGCAATACGGAGGTTCAAGGCCCGCGATCAGTATAGCGACTCCAGAGTCTAGCGGTTGATGAATCGTTACTCAACCATCATAATTATTACGTCTCTTACTGATTGTTATTCATTTTCCATTTTCCATTTTCCATTTTTTGCTCCTTGTTTATATAATTCCTTACGTTTCATTATAGATTTCCGTCTGAATTAATTGATACGTATTCCTATATATACATTCTGTGGAATGAAAATTTATTCCAACTCGACTACTACGCAACAGTTTTATATACCTATCTATATTTATATACGAAAATGGTTAAAATATCATCTTCCACGCGTGTATTGGATCCCGCAGAAACGAGTGCCAAGTGCACGAGCGAGTGGAGGCGAGAGAGCTAGCGGATTGTGACATAAATATAAACTTCAAGAGCAGCCAGATTATATCCAGACGTTATGCAATGACACTTTTAAAATCCACCTGTCGTTTCATGGTCGACTTATGGATTTCGATCCTCCGACAGATTTTATTTATATTTAAAATAAAAGAAATTCGCGTTCAGTATAATTAACAGGAACGAAAAGATTGCTGATGCAAATTCGTGCCATGAAAATTGAGTAAAAAAATGAAATAAAAAACCGCGATACATATAAGATACTGCGAATTTCAATTCTTATTTCAGTTTCTAGGATCACAAAACCTGAGAAAATACCGCCGAAAATTTTACCCATATTGAATATAAAACGATATTTTGTTCTGCTTGAAGAATTTCTTATTCTACTATATGCATGTATATAAATATACATATATGAGAATAGAAATCGGGGCAAAATCCGCACGTTATATTTACCTCAATATTCACTTTCAGCTACCATGTTAGCTCAGTAGTTGTATGACATAGGTACATACTGTTCAAGAATGATTTATACTCATATGTTGTAATTATTAACACATTACAGGGATAATAATTGTTTGTGCAATATCAGTGATCGTTATTTTAATTTTCTTCTCCTTTTTCCCTCTTCTCCTTTTTCTATTGCGTTCGCGTAAATTGCACAGGTACGAATAGCTCTGTGCGAAAACACCGCGGTATGCGTATAATATCTTTATTTTTCTTTTCTTTTTTTTTTTCTTCTTTTTTATTTCACTCCGTAAACCTGACCCATATATTATCCTACTCCTTGCCCGATATCGAGCACCGCGTGACCGCGGAGGTGAACGTAATCGTGCATCGAGATACACCGCGCGTTCACGGTGAGCCAAGAAGTAAGGACCCGTTAGACTAAGCAGTATAACGATTCTGCCCACGGGCTTATTTTCCGTAAACGCGTACGCGAACGAACGCATCGTGCCCGCATTGCCTTATAATATCGTATATGTTGCGGCCGCGCGCGTGCATCGAAGACTAAACACGGACGCGAATTCTTTCGGGAAAATTTCCACCGTCCAAAAAATTATCATCGACGAAATTCAACGTAGCTGTGATTTTATTGTTCGAATTTAGAATTTGCGTTTGGGTGCGTGTTTTTTTTTTTTTTTTTCACCATAGATCAATCAATCGGCAAAAATCGCTTGAATTAGATTTATTCAGAGAATTTTCGATCTTCGTACAAATTGCCAAAAATTATCGTCTACCCTTGTAGAAAATATTCATGTTATTCCAAAGTAATTAAAAAATAAAAAGGAGAAAAATGTTTCTTTCAAATATCCTTCGAATATCGATTGAGGATATGTCAAGGTTGATTTTTTAATCGAAAACTATTCGATAGTTTACATATAAAATCACTATTTTTAGCTTGGATTTCGAGATTGAAATAACTAGTCATTAAGGACATTAGCCCGCCGATCAGATTTCGATAGAAATAGCAAATTTCCTGTACTATTCAATGCTTATTAAACGAGGTCTGAGTTAACTGAATATCAGTCGGATATATTTTATTGATTATTTGCGAAACTAATAAGAAGGCCACGGTTATAATTATGAGATATTTAATCTGTGTAGATTTTTTTTTAAATTCGTATCTATGTTTCTTATTTTTTTTTTTATCATCTACAGGCGTGCCGTTTGCGAAGTATTTATATAAAACAAGCGATATGAGTCAATCATTTTTTTTTTCTAACACAATACGCGTTAATTAGTCCGAGAATTTGAGTCTTTTAACTCACATGATAACAGCCTTGTATAATTATTCTATCCACGGCGTAACATCACGTTTCTAAAACTAATTGTTACTTATCGTTATAAACGTGTCTGAAATCGGCTAGGCTGGGAATAAGTAGTTCTAAAAACTACGATAATTGGTTGAAATCCGGTACATCTTGTGTCAACGTATACCGAAACTAATTTCTCTATTGTTTTAAACCTACGAAGTATAGAATACAACGAAATAATAGGAAACCAGTCTTATCCCAAACGAAATACATTTTCAATTCAACTTTTTTTCAACCTGCAGATTTGTGATTTGACTTTGTATAAATTTTTTTATTTGAAATTTTTTTGTTATTTTTAATTTATTTAAAAAATTATTAGATACTGATTATGACAAGTTTTTTTTGTTTTTGTTTTTGTTCCATTTTCTTTTGTTTCGTTAAATCTCACACTCCATATTCTTGACAATTCGCATAAATTCTCAGCTCCGTATACATGCGAAAGCGGGGAAAGTATCCTGCAGAGTCAACGCCCCCCCGGTACGACGTCGTGTATATATGCACGTATACCTAGCAGTTTTACTTAAACAGCCTATTTTTCTTATTCCCAAATATACGTTACGAGGCCGGGTGGAAGTTCCGAATTAAAAAAATCCCTAATTCGAATATTGCCGATTCACAGTTTATAGAAAGGGTATCTTCCCCGATAGTCTACATAGCCGAGTTCAAGAACTTTTAAACACAGAAAACCGGAAGTTCAAAATTCCGTAAGCTAAAGATCCGAAATGGCCAAGGCTCTGAAACTCGAAATTCACGAATATATTCATTCGGTGTTCGATAACTCGGGCTGTATTGATCGTATCGAAGCCAATAAGTGGTAAAATTAATCGTCCCGAGTCGTACTTTTTCGAAAATAAAGTTTCAAAATTCTGTCAATTATTTACGACATGGAAGTTATCGATTGAATTAGATAAAATGGGTTTCCGTAAAAAGGGTCTAGATTAGAACGAACTATTTTTCCGTCTTCACATCCTGAGAAATAGACCGAAATTTTCCCATATCTTGAGCTTCGGGGAGTCTGGATTTTCGGAGTTTTTAGCCCCCAGCATTCCAACCTTTCGGAATTTTAATATTCTGACCCTTAAAGTTTCCGAAAATTCGAAATAGTCTTGAACAAATTCGGAATTTTTACCGTTCGGAACTCCTAAAATCCGTCAGCTTTCGATGGAAGAGAATGAAATAAAATTAAAGAAATAGAATAAATACTACGAAGAATGACAAATCGTTTTTTAAGTAAAAATAAAAAAAAAAAAAAAAAACCGTTGATTGACCGATATTTTCATTAGAACGTGGTATTTATTACACAAGTCATTAGCCGTGGTATGCCGCATGCTCATATAATAAGTAGTATAATTTACAATATAATATAAAAATGTGTTTGCCTATAGTGTATGGATTGGTATAAAGCGAGTACATAGGTACATGTGTAGTTATATACACGCCCGTTCGTACAGTGTATATTTATACCTATAGATAGCGGCATTACCGTTAAAAAGAAAAAAGAAGTAAAAGAGAAAAAAGAGGAAAGAAGAAAAAGAAATAATAAAAAAGTCATCCAGGTTAGCCACGGCCCAGTTGTTCCGGAGATATTGTATATATATGTATATATGTACGGGCGGGTCCGGAGCAGAACTTGGCCAAAGAGAAAGTCAAAGATCACGACTACAACTGAATTTGTAAACAAATAATTCTCGACTTCCTCTCTCAGCTGTTCGAAATATCCAGGCACTTACTTAGCGATTCAACTCTAACTTCCTTATCGCGATAATTATCGATTCATTTTAACCTCGTCAAGAAAGAGTCGTAACAAAAACACAAAAAAAAAGAACGAAGAAAAATCTATTCGGATATGATTTGAAATGATTTAAAATCCCAGAAAATATCTTCCTCTTCCTTTAAAGTATATTTGAAGAGATAGAGAGAGAAAAAAAAATATGTACCCATATTCGCGGATAATAGTAACATTCTATATCGTTTTCGTACATATATAGGTACACATATGTACACATATATATATATTATATGTATAAAGTTCATTCTCAAGGAAGGAACTTGACGCTGCAATGCTGAGGACGGTTCTCACGGCGGACAGCCGTGGCTGGTGGCAGGCAAGAGTTGTTTATCTAGGATCTTGCCACTGTAATTGCCATCTCCGTGGAGTCTCGCGACTAGTAGAATCGTCTGGCCAGCAGCTATTCCAGTCATTAAGTTCGAGCCATGCTACGCCATTTCTACGTCGTTGTATGTATGTACGTGGGACGTGCGAAGAACGTAGGTAGGTACCTATACGCTTGCTGAATTTCGCACTGAGAGAAGAACAATTGTAACGCGAATCCGATATAGGTACATACATGCATTTTCTTTCGCTTACAAACAAGTGTTTCGCGTCTTCCTTCGTCCCAATTTTTTGTTTTCTTCTTCTTCTTTCGTATTAATTTTGGATTTACACTAAACTATGTAGAAGTAATATGCGAAATTCACGAGTTTTGTTATACAGATGTTTTCTTTTGCGCCGTAATAGTAACTCTATACGCGTTGAGTCTTAGCTCTAAATACTTACACGAGGACTTGCTCCAGTTCCCGAGGTAAAACGTGTATAGGTACGTATTACATACTGACGGGCCAAGCGGAAGACCAACTTCCGTTAGTTCTGGCATAAGGAAAACATTTTGTCTTACTTTTTTTTTTCTATTTCTTTCACCTGATATATATTATTTCCCGTTCTATTCTCTGGCTAGTTTTTTTTTCTTTCTTTTTACGCGAGTCTGAAACTAGGCGACTATCAGTATTCCTAACGTTCATTATTCAAATCAAAGACGTCGCGAAATTTTCAATTCTAAATCACCGCGACTTTACTATATAATATGCGGTGGGAGAACGAAATAACTTGAAACTGAAAAATTAAAAAAAAAAAAATAAAACGAGAAAAGAAAATCATTGAACAGAATTTTCGATCGTAGATATCGAAGTTCTGAAGAAAGTTGAGCAAAATTTTAATCGTCTATATGAAGCTAGCTCCGTGGATCTCCTCTTGTTTTATTCAACGATATTTTTCTACGACGTCGTTTGAACCGCTCATAAATTTAACGACGTCTACTTCGTTCCTTTCCCGTCGATTGGCAATGATATTTTCTTATACATATACTTATTATACTCGCCCGTCTTGACGCGTAAACGACCCGACCACCCCAGCTAAAAACCATTTCCGGCATTTGACTATCGCGCATTATCCGTGCTAACACGCGTTCGAACCTTTCGATCGCGTCGACTAGAATCCAGATAATAACTATTAGCTTTCTCTACGCGCTAAATTTAATAATCTAGTCCTTAACCCGAGTAGAGCTGGTTATACCGCAACCGCGAAAATTGGCACAGAGCAGCGACAAAAATAAATTGATTATTTTTTTTTTTTTTTTTCAAATCATTTTATAATATTACTAGCGGATTGAACCATGCTTATTGAAATATTTTACGTTGAATTCAAGACAGCTAGACCGAATTGAACATCAAAGTTCCATGACGATATCGTAGCCACTTCCTTGACTGTATGGAAAAATCAAACCGCTGTGATTTCTCCCTTTGTTGACCGGAGCCTACATACGTGTTATATTTTCCTTCCTGCGTGTGTTATCTCGCGTAGGCTCTGCGATCATCGGAGGATAAGATATAAAGTCATAAGAAAAAAAAATTAAGTATCGAGTTTGAAATAAATGAATTTTTAATTCTGGACGTTCCAACAAACAGGAAACTGTCGAGAGAAATATTTCTGCCTTGAGAGACACCCTCGGTTCTCATCTGTTCCTTAAAGAAGCCACTTTGGTACTCGGTCGAAACTAAATCCGGTTAGTTTCGGCGTATTTATGTAGGGGATGTATGCAGGTGTTTTAGAAACGGTATTCTAGATCTCTCGATACGCGCAGTGAACCATAATAACGTAGCAGTACGGTAAATTTTATTACTTTTAAAACTTACTGCATATACCGGCATACCTACTTGTAAGCCTCTCCTATAACGTATACGTTACATTCGTATATCTACGTACGTAGCAGGCACCCAGATACACATACATCTATTATATATCTTCTCTTCTCGCAATGTTTCCCGATTAGTCAGCGTACATGTAGTTACAACTCCATATAGCTGAGAATGAATCATGTTGACTAATACGTACTTTTATATGCCTAGCTGCGGTACTCGACAACGATTGTGTCTATACAGAAGAATGATCTTTTCTTATTCTTTACACAACGTAATGGAAAAATGGGAAAATTCTTTTTTTAATTAATTTTTCTTTCCTTCATTTCCTCAAGATTATTTATTATACGTTTTCTTATATACTATATGTCTCCGGATATCTACTGCTAGTGCTGTTGCTGCAGGGTAAACGGATGTCCATACCTCCGTGACAGAGCGGTAGATATTATAACGCAATGCTGTAGTAGCATGAGGTAGGTATTGCAGTAACGCAGCGAACCTCGGAAGTGAAAAACTATAATATGCGTGTAGGCAGAGGTAGTACCGACGCGTGTATATGTGTGGGTGTATGTACGTGCGATACCTACGTAGGTGTTAAGTTTCAGGGAAAAAGTAATCGTTCGGGAGGTAAAATCGAACGTGCTAATCGAGAGTATATTGAGAAAATTTCGATGCAAATTAGTTTACATAGAAAGGTAGAAAACTGAACTTTATAATCAAATTTCAATCGGTTTTATAGAAAGTTAACGAATTTCATTAAGGTGCGTTGATATTTTGAAGAACGAATTTTCCTCCTCGGTGGATCGTTTTGATTTTTATGAACGAAGAGCGACGAAGAAAAAATTTGAGAAAAATTTAAAGAGCCTATCGGGAAAAAAGACCCTTTCCAAAAACTGTGAGTCGGTGATATTAAAATTCGGAATTATGACCGTTCGAGACTTTTGAAATTCGGAACTTTAACCCGGACCCGTGATGCGATACATATATAATCGTGTTTTTCAATCGAATTATAAAATCATGCCACGGGAAGAATGTTAACTAGCTAATTAACGATCGCTTTCAATAACTGAGAGAAAACGATTGCGATCTAGTTTAAACATGATTCATGAATGTGTTTCAGTTTTATGTTTGCTTAAGCAGTAGCAGAGGCAGTAGTACGAGATAATATGATGATCGTACAGGCTATTATAACTAATGTTATACAGATGTCGTGAAATGAAACGTTTTGTCGTATAGAAATATACATACATGTATATAAAAGAGTTTTACTTCAATATCCGTTAAAGTTGTAACGTCGTTATTATTATATAGCGTAACCGATACGCTACTACCATCAGTATGAAACGAATAAACGTTACTCGGTCGCATAGCATTTAAAATGAAATATATATGTGCGTAAACCTGCGAGACGATGCTCTGATTATTTTTCTTTCATTATAATATACAGGTGCTTGATTATTTTTCAAATGGATAATTTTCACACGTCATAGCCGACGCCCGGTGTTTATAATTGTATAGGTATAAAAGAAATTATTTTATTTTATTTAACTTTCTTTTCTTTTTTTTCTTTGGAATTTTCTTTCTTTTCTTTTTTTTTTTCTCGAAATTTCAGATATTATTGAAAATAAAAATGTTTCCCGAGTCAGGAAATAAGTGAATTACCATTGTCACGGAATTGTATGAAATTCATAAAATTGTGACAGTTATTCGACATACCATAGGGTATAAAGTATAAGGCGAGATGTTCCCCTGCGCTCATTTCTCGTTACGGTTGTTCGCTGTCAAGGAATGTCGCGCGCGCGCGAGTCGAAGGCTATCACGTTTTTAAATTCATTTACAGTCGAGTATTGCTGCGCGGGTAAGATCCTCCTCCTACTTTTCCTCCTTAATACTAATACTACTACTTCTTCTTCTTCTTCTTCTTCTTTTTCTTCTCCTGTAGAGGAGGGTACTACCTTAGGCCGTGGTACCATCGAATAACGCACATTCTAAAGAGGACTTTCCGCCTTATTCGTTACCATAGTTCTTTATTATTCGTTCTTAGCTTCGTACGAGTATACGTATAACGCAGCGGAACACATTTACGCATACGTATACACCCATGCAAAATACGAAATACATATATATACATATATATGTGTATATATATATATGCGTATACTTTCGACTTACATATACTACGACACAGCAGCACAAACCGGGGCCTAAAGCCATGCTGAGTAAGACCGTCGATTGCGCGTGTATCGCGCTTCGTTGAAGTAGAAATGCCGATTATGGGTCGGCCAATCCAAATGTATTGTATAGGTATAGGTGTTGCTGCTGTTTTGTATACATACAACGCGACGTGTGTAGAGCGGAATGAAAATTAATTAACAACTAAATATAACGAGGAATTTTCAAGTGGGTTCGGGTAACGTTGGAAACACAATATCAGCTGTACGACCACGAGAATTATATCGATATAATATTGTCAGCGCACGAGATTCGAGGGAAGAAGAATAAAAAAAGGGAAAAAAAAATTAGATTTTTATTAATAAACGCAGAATTAGAAGAGTAAGACGACGAGAGTTCTGCCATATCAGCCTAGCGAGCTCGCAGTTCAAATTCATGGTGTTTAAGTATTTAGGTGAGGAATGAATCGTTTACCTTTTTATTTCAGCTGATGAAGATAATCCACGAGTTCTCGGATTTGTCCGTGTCCGATAGGTCCCGCGATTGGAGAAAGCGAGTATATGTAGTCGGTATATAACTTCTTACTTCAGATATACATAAGTAGAGTCGTATATAACAACGAGAATTGAAAATTCTTTCCGATTAATTAACACGTAGGTATGTTATATTTTCTGCATACGTATACGACTGGCTTGCTTACTTCTGACTAGAAATAAGTACCAACAACACGCGCGGAATACAGCTTTTAAAAACTTCCCTCGTATATATTTTTAAGATAAAAGAAAAAACGAAAAGGGAAGAAATAAACGATTTGTTCAGATTCTTGACTTTAAATATCTTTTGATTTTCTTTCGGAAACAAATCACGAATCGCGATGTTACTTCATCAAACTCGCGTCTGATTATAAGAGAAAAAATATTCAACGATATTATAAGGAAAACCAACAACACGAGCTCAGGTAGTGCTTTGCGGACTGTCGCCGCCAACTCACGCCTGCGTTTCAACGCGCACTGAAGACTAAACCACCGGTATAACCGTTCGCGAACTAGCCGCGCAGTCCCGCAGTACCAGAAGGAGCTACGCGGCGGGGAGGGGCGACGTCGCGACGCCTAGCGCCGGCACCTGACGCGCTTGCTTGCTTGCTTGCTTCGTTCGCATACGCATATATAATACATATAATATATATATAAATGTATGTAAACTTTGTCGTGTGTATAACAAAAGTATACGCGTAAAGGGGGTTCTTATAGCTAATAACATCGCGGAGAGCGGCAATTATATAAATTTCAATAGTGTAAAATGGCGAATGATTATGATAATGAATCTAGCCGAACATCATCGGCGCCCAGAATTTTTTTTTCATATTTTACTTATACCTACGTTTATGTGTATAACTATACGCCTTGTTCTAAACTGTATGATTAGTTTTTTTATGCGTAATTAGACGTTCAGATTGAGTAATGAAACAAATTACGCGGATAATATGATTTCATTGAATTTTCTAGAATCTCAAGATTCGTCGATGGTTCTATAATACACGCAGACATTTTCATTAAATTATCATCGCATACATCTATATTACGTAATATGACTCTAAACGCATACATGTTTCTGCAAAATTCTGCTAATTTTTGGCGTACGTAGTTACTTAGTGTATCGATACAATTTATTAACCTATTTTATACTCGTAATTATCACGCACGATAATTATTCCATTTCATTTTCTGTTTAAGGATACAAACTATACGTGAGGTTCGCAATATTCTACAGTCCCGGTTTACTCAGCACTAAATCTATTTGTTCCCATTTTTTGCACGTTTTATAAACAGTAGCGGCCATACGGCCGCATTATATACACAACTTATATCTACATATATATATGTATATATATATACATACTATATTTCAATTAACATATACCTACCTATACAGAATATTACACGCGTTGAATAAAGACTTGAGAACATATCGTAAATATATTAGTCAAAGTTTTGTCGTACACCTGTGGTTTTATCAGGTTATCCCTTCTCTTCCCGTATATACGTCTATATATCTACAGGGCATAAAGGTGTCTTTGAATTTTCAACCAATTGCAAATAATAATGAAAAAAGTCTGAAGTGTTGCTGAATTTATTTTGATAGCATATATATATAACTATTAATATTCTAATCAGAAATCGCACCGTTTCCGAAAATCTCAGATAAATTGCAGAACACGTATACGTGTACATATAGATATTATGTCATCTCCGTGAGATAAGACTCGATAGGTTTATTATAATCATAATCGCTGCGTCACTTATACATACCGTCGTCATAGTCGTATCAAACGTCGTCACTATACTATATCTATGGGAGAAAGCACTTACTAGACGGTTCGTTTATATACAACTTACTAACAAGTACCTAACTCTCGTAATTTAATTAATGATCGCATTTCGTAACGAACAACTTCCCCCATTTATCGAATATAATTATTTGCACGCTCAATTAGAGAGAGGGTTTTTCTTTTTTTTTTTCCTTTCAAAGTATTAATTATTCGAGAAGTGATTTTTTTTTCTACCATTATTTTTAATTATCCTGTTAGTTGTCGCTGTTATAAATGAATCATTCGAGCCTAGGCCAATTCAATATTAAATATCGTTTTGACCTTTATTCTTATTCCAGATTTAACTAGGACTGATTTTCAGCGATTTTTTATTTTATTTTATCTCGGCTTATAGATACTTTCGTTAACTTATATTTGTAACTATTTGTACATATACTATATATATATATATACATATATATGTATATTCCACGCGTCAAAGATCTAACCAAATTGACACCAAGGTTTTAAAAAGAGTTTCGAGTTAAAAGTCATATCGTTAGAAAAAGACGAAGTATAAAGATGTGGATAGTATAAGCAAGAAGGATCGTACAGAAAAGAGAAAGAGTCGAGGCAACCCGTGCAGGCTAAGTGATGAAGCGACCCCTCCTGATGAAATTGACCCTGCAAATTGACAAGGTCTCATGGACCAGCTTCTGTTGCCATTGACGCGATGCTATGATGCAGGAAATGACTTCAAGGAAGTTAAGATAACTCCAGCTTTGAAATAATACTAAATAGTTCCCGGATAGTCGCATTGAGTTATGCTATATTTATATACCCGTATTCCAGATACCAATGACCAATGATGAGTTTATATAGAATTAGTCACAAATATCTGAATAATCACCTCGTTTTTCAAATGTAGAAGAAAAAATCTTGAAAAAATCTTGGGGGAACAAAAAAACAGATCAGCGAATAATATACATACACATGTATGTTAATAGTATATATAGATTATATATTTGTCTGAAATTTATTCCGCTCAAATTTATCGAGGTCGACTTCATTTTTTCTTTCTTTTTTTTTCTTTCAATACGAAATCTCGCTTGTGCTTCGTGCTCAATATTTTTCCAGTACCTACCTACCTACCTATACCTAGTGCAGCGTCGTTCACCTCTCTGAATCGATCGCGCAGCGAAGGTCGATATAACTAACGTAACAAAATGTTATTATTTCCATTATTACCGCACATTTCGAGCAATAAAATTTCTCCCATTGCATCTACCTATGTCGTCGACCCTGCCTCGAAACCGTTTATAAATTCACCACACAGAAAACAAGGAAAAAGGGATAAAATTTGGTTTGAAACAAAATTTTAAAAAAGTTTTTTTTTTCAAACTTGCAGTCTTTCGCAGTCTTTTGCAGCGATGCAACGTTGACACTATACCTATATGGATATATCTATAAATCTTGTTTTCTTGTTAAGTTAAATTACATATTCCTTTCTCACCTATATGTATATGTATATATGTAACAGCTGAATATTTATTTTGAGCGAAAAATTGCAACTAGATTTTACTACGCGTATACAGAGCGCGGTATTGAAATTTAAATGAATCTGCTAAAAAAAAAGAAAAAAAAACTTGTCTGGATTTTTCTTTCATTTGACATCGGATCGAACCTTATCGCGATTTACTGAGAATCGAATGAATATAATGTCGAAGAATTGAATAAAAAGATACGTGTAATAAACGTCGTCTTCATCGTCAAGCGGAATAAACCGATTGTGAGTTACTGCTGTTACAGGTGTCACGTCGTCTCGAGTTAATACGACTTTTGACATCTATGAAACAACTTGTAAGACTGATATATATTCAAGAGTGCATAAAGCTACCGGTTTTCAGACTGAACGAGTGGAAAAAAAATGTACAAAAAAAAAGAACCAGCTCGACATCGTGAGAAGTTTTCTTGTATTTTTCTTTCCCTATCCTGCACTTTGTTATATGTATATAGGTATAAATCGTCGGCATATGAAAAAAGGAGAAGGATAGTTCGTCATTTTTAGGGAACTAGTTGAACGACTGATTATTGACAAAAAAAAAAACGTCTCCATTTATTTATTTAACTGAACGATGGGTTACGTAGGTTATAGGCAAATAGTTTGGTTATATGGGCAAAGAATTTTCAACGTAATGAATATTTTCAGCTGAAACGCACCAGAACGCTCCATTCAAGTGTTGCTGAAATAAATTTAAATTACAAGCACATATACCCATAAATATGCAAAATAATAGAAAGATGTTGATTTTATACTCAGTTAGGAGGAGTACATCGGTATCTTATACAGTTTATAATTCTTTACGCGTATTTCAGAGCTGCTCGAATAATTTTCGCAAATTCTTCGGCTCGTAACGCAGATGAGGTTAAGAAGAAAAAAAAAAAACCGAAGAGTTTTACTAAATTTCTTTCTTTTTATCTTTTTTATCTATTTTTTTTTTTTAATTTGAACTAGTACGTGAATTTGATCTAAAATATTCGGTCACAGTCATCGCATGCTCGACGATACGTCAATTATTTTTTTTCCACGCGATCTAATTTCCATAAAAAAGAAAAAAGAAAAAAAGAAAAAACTCCAGGGTGTTGAAAAGATGATATATTCGAATTCTTGCATTACAATGGGTGTTCTTTACTTTTACTTTTGGTATATATATGTATATAAACCAGCTGCGACAAAATTATAGTCTCGTTCGAAGAGTTTGTTCCTTCTTTGCAATTTGCACTCGCCGTTTCGCAGCGCTAAACTCGCCTTTTTCCGTCTACAGCCATGGGAATTTACTCAATCACTCAATGTCAACCGGTATCATATTCTGTTTAATATCCGTAAGCCGAATGTTCGAAAACATTTTAAGTATAACATATGCATAACGCGTAGCTATTAAATTTTCAAATTCCGATACCATAAACGCGATAGAAGTTCGCTTATATATACATATATATATATTTATTTATATGGACAGAGGATATCATCGAGTAGCAAAATAAAAAAACTATGTCCGAATTAATTTAGTCTGACGCTCATGCGTTCAATCCTAAGAAGTATGTATCGGGTTTAGAATGAACCCACGTCAAAATTTTTTCACTGTAATGAAGAAAAAAATTGAAAAAAAACTAAATAATAATAACAATAATTCATCGACGTCACGACGTCTAAGTAATAAAAACTAATCCATACAAGAGCGAGAGATTTTCTAAAGTGAAAAAAGAAACAAAAAAAAAACGATCTGTAACAGAATATTTCCGATAGCTGCGTAAAACAGAGGTGGAAAACAAACAAAATGATAATAATAATAATGATAATAACAGCGATAATTTAAGACCGCGATCTTTTTCACACATACGTATATCTACCTATAATGATCGTATAGGTATATTATACAACACATGGGTGTGTAGCGTCGTCAGCTGTCAAAGTGAGCCACTAAATGACTAAATTGATACGTCAATTTGTTCCGCGTTCTACCAGGCACCGCGGTTCTTTTCGCGATATTATTTTTTCCTTCCTTATTTACATAGGTATTCAGGTAGTATATATATGTATATATATATCTACCACACTGTTTAAATACCTGAATGAAATATCCTAAAAGTGAATAATAGATTCGTGATATGAAATCGACAGACAGAAATCGAGATTTTTGTAAACATTACGTAACGCGTATGTATTATATATATACGCGGATTGGAGAATAGGGCGATGGAAAATGTGAGATTGTAGGCCAGAGACGAGAGGAAGATACGAATAAAATTATTCGCAGACGTGGAAATTCAACCGGAGGTGGGAAGAAAAATTCGAAACTAATTTAAATTTTTGCGACATGATCGCGCAAACCCCGCAGGATACCCTCGTATTTTAATAGGATAAAACTGAAACTATATACACATAGATAGAGCATGTCAATTTAATTCTTCAACGGATGCTTTAATAAGGCTTAAAACGAACGATCTAACATTCTACGATATATGTAACTACGTGGTATAATAAATTCGAATTATAATATAACTGCGCGTAACAAGGAAGCAGAGGCGACACGTTTGTGTCGTGATTTTATCTATAACTATAGGTACACACGGTATACCTGTAAAAATATATTATATATATTTTAACTAAAGCTAAAGATTGTTTTTCAAATAAATTTATTTAAATAAATAAAAGATTTAAGAGTTTAAAAAGTTTATTATACATGAGTATCCGCGACTCACGCGATTCGAACGCGTCCGGTTACGTAAAAACTTCATGTGTACCCAAGGATGTCTCTATCCGCTAGTATACCGTCTTGCGCATTTTAATCGGACGCCATCGATTTCACTATTCGAATGTAAGTAAGACGTGAGAGTAGGCATACTGTAGACGAGTGAATTTAAAAAATGGAACAAAAAATAAATAAATAAATAGAACTCAGAAAAATAATAAAAAACGAAACCAACGCGATTTTATACTAATTTTTTTTTTTTTTTGTACCTATAGCTTGAATTTTTCCCGAACAAATCTAACGCCCAAGAATAATTGCCTTGTTAGTTATTAATCGAGTTAAGTGTCTCTGAGCGGATCGTCTTACAACGATAAGCTCGATTGATTGATATAATATAAGTACTATAGCTATGATTGTAGATACAAATTTAATTATTTTTGAGAACGTATATATATAGTTGGGAATAATGCTGTCCCCTTTTTATTTTCGGTTTTTATTTCATTTTATTTTTTTAATAAACATCTGCGATTAATTCCATTGAGTTTATGAATTACCGGTATAAACGTGGCACGCTTTAATATAACGTTTCTATACATGAGTTAAGTCTGCATTCATATTTCTGTACTCGAGTCGTATACCTAGTGAATATTTCATTAAACATAGAGAAAGAAAGAAAGAAAGAGAGATAGAGACAGAGAGAAAAATTCTATACGGATAAATAACGACACGAAATCGCTTATGATAACTCATGAAGTTATACGCGCAAATTATATATATTTCTTACTCATATCTACTTGTTCATTCCGTTCAGATAATTCGCATAAATACATAATATACCCATCTGCAGATAAAAAGATTATATGTATACGAATAATTATTTACCGTATATTCGTTGAAACGATCATCAATTGAATTCAAATTGAGAATAACTTGTTTTTATTCCTCTGTGTACAGCAATTATTACGCTATCATTCTGCAGAACTAAAGTTCTCGTATTTTAACACGAACAGCAGGATTTCACGTGCCTCGAGCAATCGCGCCTCAAGACCAAATAAAATGATCAAATTTTAATATGATATTCGGAAACCGTTTTTTTTCAACGTCTGGAACTCTCTGATCAAAGATAACATCTGACTCTCACATTAAGCTCCGTACGAAGTCTTAATTTTATAATAATTATTTTCTGTTCCTTTTATTTCTACACCAACGTCCTCATTTCTTGTCTTATAATTCAAAATTCACATTTATAATCAGAGTTTGACGGTTATAACTCTTGACTTTGCGGTATATTTTAAGACACGATCAAGTTCATCTCTTTTTTTACACATGTAGGGGGCAAGTGAGCACCTCAGCTAAAAATTGATAAAAATAAATGTTTTTTTTTTTATCAATTTTCAGCTGAGGTGTCCACTTTGCCCCTGTCTCCACTACTGGGGTCAACGTGGATGAATAATAATTTTTTTTTCTTTTTGTTGAAAATAAGAAAGGAGTTGAGAGACTGTATCCTGAAAGCTATATATATATACAAATGTAATATATATAGAGAGTGAAAATGATCGAGTCGGTTGTTGGATAACATATTTTGAAAACTTTCTCGATATATTTAAAGCACGTAAAAAGTGCAAGTTTCTAAATGGTTAAAGATTGATATTTTTTTGTGAAGAAAGTGATCTCAAAACCGTACTTAAAATTAAGCCTACTATAAGAAATTTCGACCTTGGAAGATGAACGAGTCTCAAATATCAACCGTGAAGCTCAAATTACAGTAATAAAGAACCCGATTCAACGAAATCCTATTTTGTTTCCTTGATAGAGGTAGTGAAACACACGCTGTTTGCACGTAAACGTAAAATCACGACACACACGCATATAATATATAGCAGTCGGAGATTGTTCTCGACGGATATGATATACGTCAAATGTAATATTTATTTTTTATACCTCATCTGTATACACAACTAACTCGTGATCAGTTTGTGACAAATTGCAATAGAGATAGGGAGTATTTGCTCTAGGAAAATAATTTGACAAAACGTAGCAAATATCAGGAGGTTTTGCACATCAACGAAATGATTATAATTAAAAAAAAAAAATCAGTCTTGATTACACATTTATATACTATGTACGAGTAACTTTCATAGACACGCGAGAGATTACCTCATCCATCATTATAATATCCTTGGATATTGGAATTTCGAAAAATATAATACTTTGAGGATAAATTTTGATCAAAATTCGTTATAAATAAGAAAAAATAAATTAAAATTAAAATTTCTCAGTTCCGCGAGGTTCTTTTCATTTATTTATTCAATATATATATATATATATATATTCTTGTATATATTTTTTTCTTTCTTTCTTTCTTCTCCCTGTATCGCGTGTCACATTTATACGAAAATATATCTTCCGCGAATAGGTAGGTATATAATATATATACATGCAATACTTTATTTCTTTGAAGAGCTCACACGTTTGTGAGGTCGCAGGAATAACGCTTCGATCGCAAATTGCGTTGCACAGTTTACTAAAAAGTTTTCAATGTCGCAACCGACCTATAAGTACAAGTAAACGTATGTATTAATACGATGTAAATCAGCTCTTTATCGGTTTAACAACAGTAAGGATCGGAGTATAGCTACCAATTACGTAGTTTGACAGATGGTTAAGGTAGTTTAAAAAAAACAACAAATAGGAAGCAACAGCATGAGGATAGGCTTAGGTATGGCCGTTGGTGTACCCTGTAGAGTATGTCGTAGAGTTTCGTAGTAAGCAACGTTGTTTTAACCGTTGTGTAATGTTTGTATGGTATGTATGAAGCTAGACGGATAGAGAGAAAATTTTTCCGTTAAATAAACACGGCAAAAGTAGCTTCTCGAAACTTATTTTACTTTTCATTTTTCGGTTGACTACGGTGCAGGCTACGGTGTAACGGAACCGGGTTGAAGTTTCGAATTTTGAAAGTCCCTACCGGTGAAAATTCAAAATTTAAATCTTACCGACTCACAGTTTTTAGAAAGGGTTTTCCCCGATAGTCTTCATAGCCGATTTCGAGAAAACTTTGGAACTAAGAACACCGAAAGTTCAAAATTCCGAAATTTGAAATTCACGCATATATATTCATTCGGTACGTTAACCACTCGAGCTGTATTGATCATATCGGAACCAATGAGTGATCAAATTAATCGTCTCGAGTCTTACTTTTTGGAAAAAGAGGTTTTCTTTCAAGTTTTAATTTTTCTCAAATTTTTCAATCATCCATCTTCGTTCGTAAAGATCAAATCTATTCCGCGAAGTAAAATTCGTTCCTCGGAATATCCTTCCCGCGGTAATAGGAAGAATGAACAAGAAAAAGATAAAAAATAAATGAACCGTGTAAGAATTTCTTAATTTATTCAAATTGTTGCTCCATAATTCGAGACCTGCATGAATACTCATTTTCAATACGTCCGCTACAGGTTCGACAGAAAAGGTGCGGCGTCGATATACCTTACGCTTCTATACCTACTTGCAACCTCGATTCAACGGGCAAGCAAGGTAAGTAAGCAAGTAAGTAAGTTTCGATATACAGGGCCCACCGTTCGTTCGGTTCGGGCCTCTTGCGAACCTCCCGGGGCCCCGGGGCCCCGTAGAAGCGATTCAATATGGCAGGTGCGGCCCCGCACCTCACCCTCTCTCCTACCTCAATCCCACCTCACCACCCCAACTCTTCCGCTTCGGCTCCTGCTCTCGCCTCTGATGCCGAGCCCAGGTCTTTTACTGACCGCCGCGTACCGATCTACCTTTCGACGTTCGACACTATTTAACATTTTTTCGTATATCTACGCGCAAATGTAAAAATCTGTAGTAAATAGTTTTTTTTTTTTTTTAATAATTTTTATTACCTTCGAAGTTAAAATAGTATAGAAAGTTTCGTGAATACTCTTCCGGACGTTTTAGATTTTATAGTCGTTTAGTTAAATTCAAATGAAAAAAAATGATCGTAGAATTTGTTGGAAGTTTAACAGAAAACGAAGGTACGAGTTTTACCTGGTTATAGAATGATGTTTTGCCGATCAGGTCCGAGAATAAATCGTTTCTTTTTTATTCATTCACAACGAATATTTAACGCGTATTTCACACTGGGTTGAATCACTTGTTCACAAATATTCTTCATTTTTGTCGTTGGTTTTTTCCTTTGTTTAACGGTTATAAGCGTAATCCCACAACGAGTATATCTTAGACGCGGTTAACGTGCGTAAAACGTGCGCTGATCATACCTACGCTCGACGAACCGCACGGGCAACAGCACAAGCCTACAGCTCGAACTCGACGCAGCAACATAACTGGACACCGGCTGGTATGGTGGGGAGAATGAATAAGAGAAAGAAACTAACAGGCTGGTATCGTGCTCAAGAAAGACGGAAAGTAGGCGTAGGTGGGCCCCAGCAGTCCGAAAGCGACGATGGTTAAGCCGCGTTAACATAGGACCCATAAATTTTTCACCGAGGGAATAAAAACCGACCGGAAAGGTAGAAAAACACCGATTTAGAATTCTCCCCTTCGAGATTAGAGTCTGAGTTACCTTTTGAGATAAAAAAAGTATCGGAGACTTTAATCTCTCATCGATTTTTCAATCAAATTTATAACGAAAGACGAGAATGACGATGGCGACGCTGACGACAAACTTACGATGAAAAATAGTAGTGTAATCATTGTGGTGAGGTGAACAACAACGATCCTATAACTGCTTATTATACCATCTGAATGTCATTATACATATACATATATACACGACAAAGGAAGAGAAGGAATGCCATTAACAATTACTGTGCGCTGGTGAACAATTTGTAATTACCTATTATTTTTTTCGCTCTCCTCTGATCGTCGTCGTCGTCGTCGTCAGCAGTGGATATATAGCTTACAACGTTGCTGTTTGATCTCGGGAATTTCTGTATCTTGAGTCTAGCATGTTTTTTCCGACACACTGATTGAGGGGCTTTCTTGACGGTCAAGAACTTAGCACGTGCTTACCGCGCGTATACTATGTGTGTATATATCTACGAATTGTCGAGTGGTGCGACGTATGTGTGAGATATATTGCGGCTCTACTAGGTAACGATTAAAAGATTCGCTCACCAAACCACAACTCGCTTTAGTAATGCTAGTTCGAAACGATTAACAGGACAAATACCAACCGTGTACCCACTGCACTTGGTATAACAATCAAAAGCTACATTAAACTTTAATTGTCACGGTCGGGGGGAAGTGGAATAAATGGAAAAATCTTATTTTCGTAGAATTTGAATAGAGTGAGAAAAACGCTTCTTCCAAATCGCATCAATCGCGTCTAATAATTGCATCGGGATAATTGGAACCCGTAACGATTACGTCTTCGAGGCTCGCACCTGATTTTTGAAAAAATCGTTTTGTTTTAGAGTTTTTTTCTTATCGGGCTATTATTTAGTTTTCAAACCCAGACAGGAACTGTATATCATTTCTAGAAGCGAGAATTTTCTAAGAAATCGATATTTTCTAAAATGAGACCACAATTCCATAAACGTACAATGAATGGATGAGGATTTGAATGAATGCAGTGCAAATTACATAATTTGATTCGAAATCGAGGTCGATAGTATTGCGTAGCATCCATACGATATATGGGTATGTCTGATAGTTCGAATAGTTGAAATATCTCGGTGCCATTAGACACAGTTGAACAAGTTGCGCCATCTCTCAAGAGTTCGTTGTGCTTTTTATTTTATTATCTATTTATTATATGTATATATACTTCAACAGTGGCGTCATGGTGTTAGAGAGGATGTGTGAAATCATCTCTGGCAATGAGAGATTTTTCAAATTCTATTAGTTATTGTTAATCATATTATTTAACAGGATATAAAATGATCGATGGACCGAGGAATTCGAGGGAAATTCGAATGTTTATTGGGTAGAATAAAGTTGAACATAAGGCATAATTAGATCACTCGAAATAAGACATGAATAGATAAACTGCAGAAGTGCACATGGAATATTTTTCGTCCGCAAATTTTTTAGAATTATAAATCACGAACTGAAATTAATCGTAATAACGAGAGATTGATGAAACATTCATCACAGAATCAAAAATTATTCGTCTAAATTCTCTCTTAGATATCTTTTCATTTTTTTCTAATACCGCGTGTACTTACGATGCTTTTCATAATTTAAATACCAAAATTTTGCTCATCGAAATCGATGTTCACAACAAACTCTCGCTATCTAAATTCCATTCATTTTAATTGCCAGTTAATCCCAACGAAATGAGTCGACTGTTAGTCTATTCTAATTAAATCTCTAATTACTGTATACCATAGGCACTTTACGTAATACAACTACACACGCGAATATTACGTATGATAAAATTGAAAACGCGACTAAAATCAACGACCCATGTCAATCGCGCTATACGATTAGGTTCTGCCGACAAAGATACTTGGAATCACGTATTTCGGGATAATCCAAATGCTGGAAGTATTATATAATATATTAGCCGAAAAATCGACCTGGTATTCTCGGTATTAGCCCGCCGATATTTGGCACTGTTTGAGTATGATCTGCACTATTTTTTTTTTTTTCAATATTCGAGGTGTCGATTTTTTTCTCAGAATCAGGAACCAATCCGTTAATTATACTTCCCATCGCGACAGCTGGTTCAAAAATCTTACCAGGGTCGACAACGTCCTTGGCAACGTTTTGCACAGCCTCGAAAGTTCCCTGGCCAATTTTTTCCGCAACTTTAACGGTCTGTTGTCCGGTATTTCGAATCGTGTCGATACTCGATTTGAACAATCCGCAAGTTGTCGACTGCAGTCTTTCAACTAGTCCAGTCCAAAGTCCCATTTCGCAGTATCTGATATGATAAACCGTGAAAATTTTTTTGTCTTTGTTAGTTGATCAGAGCTTTGTATCAAACTTGAAAAAAGTTTATTTTAGTAACCTAAAGTTCTCCATAAACTTCAGCTCGGACGTCACACTGACGAACGGATTGGCCTTGGTGACGTCACTTCCACCAAACGATGGAATTTTTAAGCTTTTATCCGCTAGTTTTATCTCGGGCATAGACACCTCGCCGTTTCGTGCAAAACTTGCTATCATATCTGTGAATACATTAGATACTTGTTCCGCCCCGGGGTCAACGGGTTCCGAAATATCATCTGTTAAAGGCTCGCCGAAAATAGAATTTCTGCCAAAAATGTAGCCCAACTCATCACCGTGGCTAGAAACCCCTGTGGGAATATATTCACCGATTTATTTATGATAATTCTTGACAATTGTTGACTCTTCGATGTTAACGAAAAAAAAATTGAGGTATATACGTCAATACGTGCGATGATGGAATGAGGATAAATTGAATCGGTCATTCAAAATTAAATTACAATACGAAGTTCACTATAGATATAAAAGAGAAAAAAAAGCTTGAATAAATACGTAGGTAAAGAACAAAAAGTTTGTACTACGGGTAGATCATCTGGTGAATTTATTTCAACAGAATTGTTAATTTTTTTTTTTTCTATCAAGAGATTTGGTAGATTATTAATTAACTTATCGTGCCACCATCGCGAGAGAAAAATTGAAGATAAAATATTTGACATAGCACAGGTGGCGTGTATTCAATTCTTTTGAAAAATAATATATCAAATTAAAAACGAATTTGTTATTGATTTGAAGCGTTTATACCGTCTGACTACGCTTGTCGTGAGATTAATTGATATTTACCTCGTTACCAAATAGAGTTTTTCAAAAATTATCATACCAGAATTAACTCCGCGCCGGTTTATCAATTAAACAGGTCTCTTCAGGCTAATTAAATTTATAATATTCTTGCCTTATATACCTATAAAGTATTCTCGAGAATATGATCGAGTAAAAAATAAGTGGTTAAATAAAGGTGATGTTGTTATTATAAAAGTTAACCCGCGGTGTGATCTTTTCAAACAAAAAGTAACAGCGCAGCAAGAAATTGTTTTTGCAACCGGTCCTCCTTGGCTCCAGTATTTCTAGTATCTACACATACGTTACATCTATCACGCTATACACTTGCTTTTACGTACGTATCGATATATACATGTATCATATAGGTATACCTATACTCATATAATTACTCCATAATTATTTAGGATTTGTCCGTATGGTATCAGACACAATAAATTATTCTCATAGTACGAAGTAGACACGAGGTACAAATTACCGATGTCAAATATGTTATAATGTTGACTAGGTATATAGACCTATGTAGTATGTAAAGTTAAATTAGGGCAATCAAAAGAATTAGTTCCACTTTACCTAAGTCAGTTTTTTTTTTTGCATCGACCAGCGGCAGTCCGGCAAGAAAATCCTTGCCAAAATTTCTGTTCGATGTATGATCAAAGCTGTATAAAAAAGACTTAGCTTTTTTCGACCATTCTTTAGAAGTGAGAAAAGCTGGGGCGTTGAACAACGCGTCTTTCGTGACGTCAGCGACCTTTCTAAAAACGTTTTTCGACTCCCAGCTCTCGCCTTGACCACCGATTATGTTCAAATAGTTGGAAAAAGCCGCAGGAACGAATTGCCAAGAGTCATTACCGGCTCCATTTCCAAAAGATGGTATCGTACTTTGGAGATTTTTTATCAAATCTTCGTTCAAAAAATTCGGTATACTGGCCACCTTTCTCTGCACTTCTTCTCTGTATTTACCAAAAATCGCCCCACTAGTTTCATCTTTGATTACCCCAGTCAAAAGCGGTATTTGAGGAAAATTACCAAGCTTTAAAGCCTCGTTTGGTTCTTGGGTTAAAAAGTTTGGAAGTGATCTCTGATCGTCTTGACCGTCTATCACAGGACCTGGACCCAATACCCCGGCTAAACCGTCTACGAACCCTTGAACTGACATTCGGATACTTTCCAGCACAGAATCGGCACCGATAAGATTTTCAACGGGTAATTCTTGGAGGCAACGAATCATCTCGGGTATATTTTCGGTCGGACAATCGTTCGCTCTTGCCACAGCCTTTGCACTAGACATTGGATCTCTGTCGATCGCAAAGTGAGACAGTATCGAACCAGACATTGCGATTATTCCACTGAAAAAATCTGCAAGGAAGATTTTTCCGGATAATTTTACCAAGAATCGGTAAGATAGCTCAATTTTCATCTAAGATTAGAATGCAAAGGGTAAACCGACGACGGAAGGGAAAAACTGAAAATCCACCGTTGCGGTAATAAACATTCAATATCTTTGATCTTACTTTTCGTAAGGCTAGATAAAGACAGCATTAAAGCAGAACTGGCGCCAGTTCCATGACCAAAGGCAATTATCTTCTTCGGATTTCCACCAAAGAACTCGATGTAATCTCTGACCCAATTTAGAGCCAGGGTCATATCAAACATACCGTTGTTGCCTGGCAAATCTTTGCTACCGGTACTCAGAAATCCTGAAAATTGTTTAATTTTCGTCAAAAACAAATATCCAATGCTGTATTTTCGCGGGCTAATATCACGAATATAGTAATTACATCATGAGGTCTGCAATAATACAAGAGTAAAAACGATATGATATGCTAATTTCAGTCTGGATTACCGCGATGATATAATTTCAATCCGTGCAGCTTGTTTTTGTTTTTGTGTTTGTCCTAATACTCTGCTAATAATTCGTCGAAAACAATGACACAGATCTGGACCAACCGCTTACCAAGGGAACCCAGTCTGTACTGTATAGAAACAACAACCATCTTTTTCTTTATTAAATTTCTCATTTCGTATTGGCAGGCGGCTCCGCGTCTGAAACCACCTCCATGAATCCATATTAGAACTGGGTAACCATCACCCCCGTCTGGCAATGCTGGAGTAAAGATATTCAGAAACAAACAATCCTCCGATCCGATAACATTGCCTGGTTTTGATCCGTCGGGTTGAGGACATGGCGGGCCCCATTTCGTCGCATTTAAATCACCCTGTGGGTGGACTGCCTTCGGTCTCTGTAAATACCCCACTTCCATATAAGAGATGGGAAAACTTTTGAATATGCCTATAAGCCGTAGAGAGAATGGAAATTTGGAAGGTCTGAATCCCGACAATTTATTCAGTTAGCTATCTCACGGTATCTGCGCCCGAAGCTAGGCTATACGTGATGCTTCTGTGTTTCCAGGGACTTTGGTCTTCAGGGTAGGTATTAAATGTTCAGGCTATTCGCGACATGGGTGATGAACTTTTTTAGCCGTCAAAATCGCGAGTTTTAAATTGTCTGATTCTCATTTGCGTACGTTTGCATCTTAGAGTGATGTTTTTGTTGCTTTTAAAGAAGTAACCGATAAGCTTTCGTTCACCGGAAAATGTAGCGAAAAGAAAAATAGGAAAAAGATCAAATTTATCTACACTACAGTTGTAATCGCGGCCGCAACGACAGGATATGCAACGACGTAGATAGATAGCACTGATGACGAATACTGTATTTTATGTGATAGTGATAATTGCGTGCAGAGGCTCTAACGCAATTATAAATTGCTTAAAACATATTTCCATTAAATTTTGTTCACTCTGTAGAAAGTTATTCAACAGCGAATACACATGAAAGTATATCTACCAAGACTGTGATAGATTATCACTATAACTTAACTATATGCAGTAATTTATTTTTTCCTTGATTTGAGAGAATCATATTATCCGCAATATAGTTGCGCTAATCGACTCTAGGATTGATATAATTATATTATAACGCTATGTTATAGATTGCGATTAAATCGTATAGCTATATATTACATTGATTTTTCCGTTCTATTAAATAATGCAGTAATAATTAAATCTATTGTTGACATGATTATACCTAGACGATCACCGCGTGCTCATACGCCAGTTTATACCGTGTAATCAATCTCAATTATTATTTATTACTATTTATTACTCGAAGCAAAGGTCATACTATTGTTATTAGAAAAAAAAAGAATAATCTAGATTCTAAAAGAGAATTGAGTACTGATTTAATTCTATACTGCATACTTGGAACCGATGACGCCCAAGGGGTGGTTCCCCAAATCTAATTCCACGAAAGACATAGAAGCCCTTGTGCTCATCACGATTCCCATAAATCCGAGCATCTCGCTCGTTTTTGCTGACAAAAACCACAGGGTCATCTTCTGGCGGTTGGGCGGCTTCGACCCCTCCAACAATCCGTTTCTGCCTTCTTAATTTACGATACTCTTCATCACACGACGTATAATTTATCACCGCCAGGATAATAATAGCCAAAAAAATAATGCCATGCAAATTTCCGTGGAACATCGCGAATCAATTATAACATTCGTACGCAATTTCGACTTCGATTCTTATAATATACTCAGTTTTTAATCGACGTATTCAACGTGCCTTTGAAATGATAGAATTATTTTTTGCGAACTACTACAGCCTACTGCAAAGCTCCGTTTAGTCTAGATACAATATTATACGATCCTCGCAACTCTGCTCTCCCTAAAGACACAAGAACCGTATCAGCTACCCCCACCTCAGTCGCTATACCATCGTTATACGCACTGTATTAATTTGATCGAATTTTCGAACTCATCCCTGACTTGCGCTCATCATCATATATTGCGTGCTGTTATCATATATTTGTAATAACTAATAACGGTGAGTATTTTAAATCCCCCCAAAAAATATGAACCATTGGATTGTAGCGGAAACACTGAATCCGGCAAATATGCAAATATGCATATTTAACCGTTATAACCGTTTGTTTGATTGAAGAGCAAAAAAAATAATAAATTAAAGAAATGTTTACAAACGTTAGAAGTTTGCGCAGGGATAATTTAGGAGCACAAAAATTCCTACTTCAAGTTACAATAATCGCACAAGATACACACTTGCTTCAAATACTTTCGAAGCAATAAAGTTGATGGAGAAAAAAATTGTCTTACCTAGATGGGGAACACCATCATTTTTCATTTTCCGAATTACACATTTTCCTCACAACTGCCCGTTAAAATGGACTTCGATTATAAACGGATATTGAAAAATGATTACGCGCCAAATCTCGCGAGAGACGATCGAGGCGCAAGCGCACATGCAAGATGCAGTTGTATTATTACGATATAAATCGCGACTTTGTGAATGTGCTGCCCCTGTAGCGGGCTTCGCTTGAAACTATAGCGTAATAATCGGGTGGTAAAAATAGTCAGATGCACAGACTTATCGTCCGTGAGTTCTGCTTCGTCAGAATGGTTCATCGTCGGATGAACGCCGGTAAAAATGGGAGTAATATTGAATTGTGGAAAATCCAAAGAACGGTTATCGAAAGAACTGCAGTGGGTTTATATCGTGCACGTATATCAATTCGGGGTATTGTTAGAGAAAGACAGAAGAAATACATGCAGTAGGTATACAACGGCCCATTTGCCGATGCTAACGATAAACCGTAGCGTTGATCTGCAAATGAACCGAGAAATTTATCGCATGCGAGACTCACCGCTCTGGATCTCTGGATACGTAGATGGGAATTATGAATATGGGCAAATTGGGGAAAATTTTTGTGATGATTGAAAAAAAATTCTGGGGGGCTCTCGTAAATAAAAAAATGATATTTTATGGGAAAGGGGAATCGATTAACACTACACTGCCAATATATTATATGTATGTTTACCATACTGTGGGTAGATTTAGAAAACACTGCACTGCAAATAGATTATATGTATGCATTGCATACTGCGAGTAGATTTAGAGAACACTGAGCTTGCACTAGACGTATGGTGATGAGGTTATACACAGATAGGTGTTTCACTTTGGGGTGTTAAATTTAGAAAATAATCACTGATCACTGTGATATTCGTATTCCATACTGCGATCTGATACACTGTCACTGTATTAAAATTTTAGGAAAACGTTTACTATACTCGAGTATCCGACTTACACGATTCCAAGCGTTGAAAATGCGACAAAAATTTCACTCGATATTTTTACCGTTGAATACTACAGATATGTTATTACGAAATGACACATGTGGCTTTTGCGAGTTTGACGAAAAACGTGTAACGACAATAGAGAATCACGGATATCTGATTAGGAATACAAAGAGCCCGTTCTGTACTAGCGGATTTATGCAGCGGTCGTTAATTCGAAAACTTAGAGATTCACCAATCAGGAGGGTTACATACGGGTGTATGTCGTACGACTCTTCTCATTGGCTGATCATTAAAGTTTTAAGGTTGCGACCACTGCATAAATTACCTATAAGTTCGATCACAAAAAAACGCAAAGGCTAGAATCACGGTAGTCGCGGGATGTATATTAACCTTGGATTGAGTTCTTATTTCTCAACGATTACGCGGATATTATAAATCTACCATTAGATTTTTCCGATTTTTTCTCCTATAGCAATGCCTAATTTTAGAAAAATGTTCGCCCCGCGTAACAATGAAAAACTTATGATTGCAATAAACAAGAGAAAATATTTGGCGGGAAGGGGCGGCCACTAATGAACTGTATTATCACCTTTCGTACGGCAGCTTCAGTCCCGATAATCGATCCGAATGCACTTAATTTTCATACGAATCAATTGAACTCACGATTAACCCAAATACTTGTTGATAATCACTTCAAATATGGAACTCAAGGCAAGAGAATAAACGCGAACCTGCTGCGCGATCTCACCAAGAGCAACTAACCGGCGACCGGTGCCTCGCGGGGGATCATGGGTACACTTGCTGCACCTCATCAAATGTCGATAAGACTGTAAGCTTGACTACTGTTACCCACCCGATGTCTGTTATAGTTTTAGGCAACCCTGCTTCGAGGGCAGCACATGACGATCGTATAAAACCGTGGCATGGTTATTGCCCCCTCCCTTCGATGGTTTTCTATAAATGTGTTAATAATTTTGCGAGCTGTTCCACAAGTGAGAAAATTTAGTAAAAAGTCTAAGGTAAAAATACGATTTTTGACAATCAATGAACTTCGGTTTTGCCACCTCCGTTATATTCATGTTTTGAATCCCGCGATTATTTCGTTCGCACAAATAGAATCATCGAGCTTTCTTTTCGATAGGTCGATTTCGCACCGCCTTTAACTTCCTCTGTTTGCCACTGGCTCCATTGGTACGTGGTCTCGGTCGTTGTTGCTTGTGAAATCTTGAAATATCTATAATAAATCGCATCCATCCAATAATAAAATCAGCATCTAATTGTCGCTCGGACATCAATCCATTAGTTAAATTTAATATTTCCAAAAAATAAATTCATTATATCCATCGCTTCGTTATTTATAGGTTATACTTCCGTCCTCGGTAGCTTTTACTCATGCCTCGCGAGTTTGACACCACCGATCCAAGCTCAATCCAGACTTTGCCGAATCCGTCTGATAATATTAAGCATTAACGTTTTAATTATTTTCTCACAGATTCTGAGCCATGGGTCGTGTAATTCGTGCACAGCGTAAAGGAGCTGGATCAGTTTTCCGCTCCCATACCAAAAGGAGAAAGGGAGCTCCCAAACTTCGATCATTAGATTATTCCGAACGTCATGGATACATCAAGGGTGTCGTTAAGGTAAGAATACAACTTCATTCATCTAAATCTACGCATCTTCTATAACACGGAGTCGCAAGTTGATTCGGGGGATCGAAATATGCCATAAAAACAATCGCTTTGAGGTTATAAACGTGTTTATGTCTCGTGGATGAATCAATGGCTGCTCTCAGTTTCGACAATTTATTCAATTTATACGCAAATGATGATTTCTAGTAATCCTACAACTGATAAGTTATGAAGTTGATCATACTAGAGGCTCTTTCTGAAGCTAGTTATCCTAAACAAATTCTTTTATGGTGAAATCCAAGAGTTGTATTAATTCTTTTTCCTTTCATGTTAAGGATATCATCCACGACCCTGGTCGCGGCGCTCCGTTGGCCATAGTGCATTTCCGTGATCCGTACAAGTTCAAGACACGTAAGGAACTTTTCATCGCTCCCGAGGGCATGTACACCGGGCAGTTTTTGTACTGCGGAAAGAAGGGTGAGCTAAGAATAAAGCTTCTATGCATATTTTTTTTTTCACAGACTTTGAAATCTTAGAGAAAATTGTATGGAAAATAAAATATCTGATAATCCTCTTGATCAAAGTTTAATTTCTAATTCTAAAACGATCTTTAAATTGATATGATGAATTCTAGAATACCTACTGCCTAAGATTATTGAGGAATGATATCTAGAGGCTCTTTCTGAAGTGATTCAACTCCCACCTATCACCCAATTGACTTGAAAGCTGATATTAATCATGAAAACTTTTTTTTACAGCCAATCTCCAAATCGGCAATGTTATGCCAGTTGGAACGATGCCTGAAGGTACGATTGTTTGCAATTTGGAAGAGAAGACTGGTGACCGAGGTCGATTGGCTCGTGCCTCTGGAAATTACGCAACGGTCATTGCCCACAATCCTGATACCAAGAAGACCAGAGTAAAGCTACCCTCAGGAGCTAAGAAAGTCATGCCTTCGAATAACAGAGCCATGGTAGGCATCGTTGCTGGTGGTGGTCGTATTGACAAACCAATCCTGAAGGCTGGACGTGCTTACCACAAGTACAAGGCTAAGAGAAACTGCTGGCCTAAGGTGAGATATTATTATATAATAACTAAAAGATAACTGATTTTCAATTATTTCAATGATGGTATGACATTTGAAACCTGAATCACATTATACCATGTGGACAATTACTAACTGAGCAATGTTTAGACAGTAAAATTGTTTCCAGGAAGAAAAATTCCGGTTTACTAAGTCTTGCTTTGTTTTATTATTGATATTTAGGTTCGTGGTGTGGCTATGAACCCCGTTGAGCATCCCCATGGTGGTGGTAATCACCAGCATATTGGTAAGGCTTCGACTGTTAAGCGAGGAACCAGCGCTGGACGTAAAATCGGTCTTATTGCTGCTCGTCGTACTGGTAGGATCAGGGGAGGCAAGACCGACACCAAGAAAGACGATTAGATTAAATACTGATTGTCTTTGAGGTGTAAATTATAAAATAAAAATGATAATAAAAAATACACAAAATTTATGTTCCGTATGTTCTCACATGTTATTGATAAGGAGAAATAAGACTTGTCGGATTTAGTCTATTTTCATTTACGATATTAATTTTTTCTTACATCTAGAATGAAGTTGATTCATACAGTCTTAAAAATCCTACAAGGAATAAATCTCAGAAATTGTGTAATGAAAGAATCAATGGTTACAAAACAATGTTGATATTCTAAGTGGGTAAAGAGTTGAAATATCTTTGCGTAAATCTTCAAATCCATTTCGAAATTATTAAATTCATTCGAATAGCAATATCCTAAATGAAATTGATATAAATCCGATTTTTGTCCAGAATTTAAAGCGTGTGATGTCACGGGACAAGCATTGACATCATGAGGTTCGAGCCTCGTGTAGGGTGCCCAGATGTCAGTAGTAGCAATCTACCCATGAGCCGCTGTGCGTGCCTGTTTAATGTTTTTTTCCAAGTGCAAAGAAAAGATTTTATTGAATCCCCGTGTTTTATAACTGATTGTGTTCGTCGCGTAAAGAAGTTGTGTAACTAGTTTTTCATAAACGAACGTTATTAGTGGATAATAAACCGTGTTAAATAAGTCTAGTGTTAAATTAAATCAGTAAACGGAAGCACCGGTGCAGCCATTTTGCGGATCATCGGAGCCATTTTTTTTTGCGTCGACGTCAAGCGGAGCCAGGCCTTTGTGTCAGGGCAGGCGGCCAGTGTAACTTGGCTGGAGTATCTTTTGTGCGAGAAAAATTGTTTTTGATAGACTGAGACGAGTTTCTACGAGAGAGCTACGCAACCTACGTATCGAGCCGGAGTAATATGAGTAATGCAGCCAACCAAAATGGATCAGGTCTAGAGCAGCAGGTAATACGAAATTTTTTGTTAATTATTTGTCACATTCTATTCTCCACGATTCACCGTCCTCTTCCTTCTCATGCACGCTCGAAGTATATGCCATGCCGAGTTTTCGCTTTTCAATCTCAGGTGTCGATAAGCTTTTTCAAACTCCGACGCTATTATTTATATTCAAATCGCCGATCGAGCTTCCATACACTAAGTGATAAATAGTTTGCGAAAATTAATAGATTTCTAATTTTCTGCAAACATTACATGACATCCTCCTGGGTAATGGCGGCCGACGATTCCTAGAACGGCATAAGCTTACCCTGTTTTACATTCAACGAATATTTCGAACCTTGATAATAAAAGTTCATTTTATCTTTCCGCCGAATATACACGACGAAAATTGTTCGGTTCAAAATGAAAGCGCTTACTTTTCGCTGTGATGATACTTTCGCGATATTCAATAATAGAAAAATCAGTTGCTATTTCAAAATCGCGTGTCTACGTTAGTTGGACTGAATTCTTTTCATTACTTTTATTTGAATAGTATTCCTCATCGCTTAATTGACTGCCACGATTCACAGTATTATCTTATTTCACAAAGCCGAAAAACAAAAAGAGAACAAATTTTCTGCTAATTAATACTGAATAAAAATGAAAAAATTTGAAGAGAGAGGATTAAAATTTGTTATCCAATGATTCATGCAGTCTTATACATATCTATATGTATCAGCCACATAACTGTATCTATGTACGTACATGCAGGTTAAGCATGTGGTCAGTAATGAACTCTAGCCATTTTTCAAGAACAAAACCTTCGTTACTTTTATAATTTTACATTCTCAATTGCCATTAGATTATCAATCTTTCAAATCTTTTGCATCATACATCAATTAATTTATCGTACAGGAAATAATATTTGTTATTATTATTCTTTTTTTTTTTCTCTACTTTTTATTCTAATGGTATCAAAGTGCTAATAATACATGTCATGTGATAGTACATATATTATACGGGCTCAATTAATTCATTTTGTCATAAAAATTGAGAGAAATAAAAATTGTTCGCCCTCAATTCCGGGTTATTCTACTAGACTGTAATTCATGCTCAACAATAAATGAATTTTATTTTATTTGATGGATTTTTTTGCAGTTTGCTGGTCTGGACTTGCAGGACTCCCGCCAGCCAAGTGGGGGTCGCTACGTACCACCGCATCTCCGTAATAAATCCGGAGGTTTGTATATTCTTTACATTAATGGATTGTAAATTGTGTTAAAATAATTAACCACCAGATGTATTGCATTGAGTAGAATTTTTCCTATGATGAGTCATCGATCCACCATTGTTTCATTTAATTAAAAAAAAAACTTAGGCCCAATAGCAGTTGGTTCTCGCCAATGTAATTAGCGATCGGAAAAAGGATGTTTGATTAACTGTGCTTAGATTATTTTATGTTTGATGTTAGGAATTTAACATTTTATTTGTAGCTATCTAGGGGATAATTGGTAATTAATGACCAACACTTTTTTTTTCCATTCACAAAATTTTGAAGTTCATTGACTTTTTGTACAAATCATTTTAGCTAATTATGCCTTGGGCTAATATCCCAGATATTCTTTATGTAGGGCAAATCTTTTTGCGTTTACTTGTAGATAAATGTCTGTGTGAATAGATAACACAGACAATCCCATCGTAGATGAATTATAAAGAATATAAAATGTTGATAATTGGGATTGAGATGTTATGTGGTTTTCCTTATCATTCTCTCTTATGAAATCTTCTGGAAGACTTGAGGCCATTATTCAAGACCTTTTTTCTTTGGTTTTATCAACTTTTTCTCAAAAAATATTGAATAGATTTATTTAAAAAAAAGGCTTTTATCAGCATAGCCGAAGTACTCTGTCATGTAGCATGTATATTCAAAGATTTGAATTTTGAGTCTCCGGAATATCTGAATGAATTCTTCTGTTCTTTGATTCATTAGATTAATACATCGAAGATTTATACTTTTATAAATAATCAACTGAATGTAAAAACAATGTTTCGACTCTTTTAAATAATTTACATTCGAAGTTAGTGTATAAAATTATAGAATGAAGGATGAATCATATTCACTATCAATTATTAGTAGGAAGTCCCAGAGATCCAAATGTAAAAATCTAGTCTACAGGAATGCTCCGCAGTTTGCTGTGTGAAGTTAACGACGATAAATGAGATTAGTAGCTAGCAACGATTTTATCTTCCATATTAAACTTTTCTACAAAATGAAAACCTTGTATTCACAATTTTTCCATCCCATTAAAATCCTAGTAAATTTTGTTATTAGGTCCCGCGCCATCAGGTGGTGATCAGAATTCACCTCCCAGCAACTTGAGGCAACCTAGTGACAGAGACAGGGGAGGAGACAGAGACCGTGAACGAGGTAGAGGAGGAGGCGGCGGTGGCCGTGACGGTGGTTTAGGGTATAGAGATTCTCGTGGAGGAGGTCGTGATATTGACTTTGGAAACTTTGGCGGTCGTAATCGCCGCGGCGGTCAGGAGAACGGAGGTGGTGGAGGGGGCGGACGTGACCAACGCTACCCAAATCAGGATAACCGGGACCCTGGTTCAGGCGGTTCCGGTGGTAATGATCGCTGGCAGGAACAGCAACCTAGGAATGACCGCTGGCAGGAATCTAGAAATGATAACAGGTATATTGCTTCAATTGAATGAATCTGAGAGAACTTTATGCCGAAAAAAAAAATGTACGGGAAAAAAACTCGTTCATATTCCAGTTGTGAATTTCTCAACTTTGACTCTATAATAAATTACAGATCTGCCGGTACGGGAAGCACCGGAAGATGGAAGGATGGCGAGGGTGGCGGCGGCGGAAGGGATAGTAGAGATTCCAGAGGTGGACGAAACGAAGTCGATTGGACGGTCCCGACAACACGGGATGAAAGGCTGGAGGAGGAATTATTTGGAACAGGAAATACTGGGATCAACTTCAGCAAGTATGAAGATATTCCTGTTGAGGCCACCGGTGACAATATACCTCCACACATCACATGCGTGAGTTAAATCATTTCCCTTTACCGCATCAGACAGAACAAACTGTTCAGAAAAATCTTTTATAAAGTCTTCAATAATGGTAAAATTATAAAAAGGAACTCTCAAGCCTCTGAATCTTCTTGCGCATGGAGCAGAATGTATCAATTATTTTTCAAATTGTGATAAATTGTGTTTTTTAGTTTGACGAGGTGCAGCTGACGGAGATTATAAAGAACAGCATTACTCTAGCTGGTTATGATAAGCCAACACCGGTCCAAAAGTATGCGATTCCGATCATCATTGGACGTCGTGACGTTATGGCCTGTGCCCAAACCGGTTCTGGTAAAACTGCGGCATTTTTAGTGCCAATATTAAATCAGATTTACGAATGCGGTCCCCGACCTCCCCCACCCCAAGCTGCAGGCGCAGCTAACTATGGTAGACGCAAGCAATACCCTTTGGGTTTAGTCTTGGCTCCTACAAGAGAACTGGCTACCCAGATATACGACGAAGCACGCAAGTTTGCTTATAGATCAAGAATGCGTCCTGCTGTTGTTTACGGTGGTGCCAATGTTGGCGATCAGTTGCGCGAGCTTGATCGTGGGTGTCACCTTCTTGTTGCCACACCTGGTCGTCTCGTCGACATGCTTACTCGCGGCAAAATCGGTCTGCACAATTGCCGGTTAGTTTAATTTACCGTATTTGATTGATATAATAATTTTTTACAATCTAGGTTGCGTATATATATGTATAATACAAATTACTGTTGTGATTATAGGTACTTGGTACTCGACGAAGCAGATCGTATGCTTGACATGGGTTTCGAACCCCAGATTCGCCGCATCGTAGAGCAAGACACAATGCCTCCGACAGGAGAGAGACAAACCCTTATGTTCTCTGCTACATTTCCCAAAGAGATTCAGATGCTGGCTCGTGACTTCTTGGATAATTACATTTTCCTCGCTGTTGGTCGAGTCGGTTCTACGTCTGAAAATATCACTCAGAAAATAGTCTGGGTGGAAGAACATGACAAACGATCTTATCTTCTGGATCTACTTCAAGCCAGCAATCTCACTGAGCCCAGTAAGTCCTCAATCACTTTCAGCTTATGCAATTTTAATAAGATTAAATATCTAATCTATTGAATATTAAATCTTATTTCTTTCCAATTTTGTTATCAGTAACTGAATTGATTTGTTTTTATTAACAGGTGCGGAATCGCTTACCTTGGTATTTGTTGAGACAAAAAAAGGAGCCGACACACTAGAAGAATATTTACATCAAGCAGGCTATCCTGTGACTAGTATCCATGGGGACAGAACTCAGCGTGAGCGAGAAGATGCACTGCGTCGTTTCCGCGCTGGTCAAGCACCTATTCTTGTTGCTACAGCCGTTGCTGCACGAGGTCTCGATATACCTCATGTTAAACATGTCATCAATTTTGATTTACCCGGCGATGTCGAAGAGTATGTCCATCGTATTGGGCGTACAGGACGTATGGGGAATCTAGGTCAGTTTTAACTATAAATGTCCAGAATAATACATTTATTCAATCATTACTGGTTCGGAAAATAATTTGAATGTTACACAGGGTTTTGATCAAGTAGTTTTTCTTTGCAAATCATGTTTTCTGTTGGTTGAAATTCGGAATCAACTTATAGACCTTTTGAGACTTCATTCAGTCTTGGAGTCTTGGAGTGTACAGAAAATTCAGTAGGAATGATTCGCACAATACCAGCAGTAGCTAAAAGAAGGCTCCATAATAAATAATAGGCATTTCTTCAGCTGTTGTCAAACTTTCCCCGATTTTAAGCTTCACAAATCTTCTAAAAATTGTTTAAAATATTGAATAATATTGACAATAAGTTTCAAGTGTGGGATACTCAAAAATATCTAATCTGAATCGAAACAACCTGTTCTTTTGGCTTGTGTAAGAAGAAAATCATTGTACCTTGAACCTAATTATAACTTCGCTCTTTGCTTGATTCGTTTACCTTCTTTTATTGTTTTCTTCTATCTAAATGCATGCAATCTGATAAAACTTTTCAAATGAATTATTCTTGATTTTATTAACAGGTCTAGCGACATCATTCTTCAATAGCAAAAACCACAATTTAGTACGAGAACTTGTTCAGCTTCTGATAGAAGCTAATCAGGAGCTACCTTCATGGCTAGAAAACATGTCAATGGAGGTCAGACACTCTGGAGGTGGAAGCGGTGCACGAAGACCCGGCAGTACCAAGAGTGGCGGTGGCGGTGGTGGTGGCGGTGGACGTTTCGCTAGTGCTTTCGGTGCACGAGATTATCGTCAACAACCCGGTGGTGCAGGATCCGCACGAAACAATGGGTCAGGCAGGCCAGGAAGTTACGGAGGTGAGATAATGATTTTAATTTTGAATTCAGATGGTCATAAGTGTTCAGAAATAATATGTGCGAAATATCAAAATACAATGTAGTTTCGAAGGGTTTGCTACTTATTCGTGCCAAATTCGTGGTAAATTCATATGATATTTGATTGTTGATTAAAATGTGGATAAAAAAATATATACCTAAAATCAATTTTTCAAAGGCTTCAAGAGACTTATCAAGCCTTTTCAACTTACTATAATCTCAATTTGACACCATAAAAATGATTCTTATTGATAGGTGGTTACGGAGGATATGGAGGCAGCTACACCAATTCATCGTATAACACCTCATCCAACAATGGTAGTAGTGGCACAGACTGGTGGGGCAAGTAGATGAAGACGACTATCCACCATAATTAATACAATTATTACACGAAAATTCGATTATGTGTAACACATACTCACCCTACTCTCTCCGTGCACTCCACTCTCTGAACCTAATCTCAAGACACTTATACACATACTCTACCCTCCCATCAGACACACATACACACACACGCACACACATCCATGTATACAGACATACATACATACCTGCGATGAAGCACCGCTAAATTATGAGATAAAAAATTGACCATAAAGAAAAGGGATTAAAAGAAAAAACAAACAAACTAGAGAAATCATTAAAACTTTACTACTAAAAAAAAAGCTGAGAAATATGGATAGTTGAAATTCGCTCCTTAGCTAAATTCTTTGCAGCATCTCTCTGCGGTGAACGTCGATGGACACAAGTAGAATAATAATCATTATTAATAAATCGTTATTACTATTCCAGATAACGATGTAGGTGAACCTTAGCGAAAATTTTTAGAACTCCTGTCGGGGCTATGGGGCTCGTTAAGGTTTAGTAAATTAAATTCATAACGTGATTTGAAAAGTGTGCCCTGGGAGGTTGTATCTAAGAAATCTTGTTCTGATTCTGTATTATTAACTATGAACTAGGCATAAATCTTTGGCACATTATTCAAATCGCTTGTATCATCGATAAAGAAAAGTAAGTAAGTTCTATGATAATTTTCCTTGAATTTATTATTCAACGACGAATGGTATTTTGTTGTTTTGCCGTCCCCAGACAAACAACGCTATACAGTATAGCATGATGTAAACTAAATGACAACGCGCTATTCTAGGAGCCATTAGACAATTGGTTGAAGGGTTGAAGAAGTTGGAAACATAAAACGTCTTGAAATGTTTTTAGAAGTTTAATCTTTTGTTGTGTTCTTGCCACAATATAGATATGTATATGTATATAAATTTTGTAATATTTAAAGGCACTGGCACCCCAGGGGTGATGAGTACGTGCAACTTTTTACATAATGATGAACAAATATTAAAAGAATTTAAGTAATTTTGTTTATAAATAGTAATTAGTAATTACAATAATAAGTTATTACAAGAAAATTTGATGGTGTTCAATACTATGTGGCATTATCATCCTGGAACACTATCTCTAAATGTAACAATGACGTCCTGTGTAAGTTAGTCGAGCAAGAACAGATATTTTTCATGGAAGAAAAATAACAGGAGATGATGATGGGCAAGAAAATTGATGGAAAGTAAAGGAATGGCTACAATCAGAATATGCGCGGAAAGATTAAGAAATAAAGTTTCAAAAAAGAAAACAAAATAATACGGTTGCAGTTACAGGAGGGTAAATAAATAAAACGAGTGCTGCAGATTTGTCAATCGAACGCCCTAGATATTTGAATTGCATGCCCTGGGCTATAAGGCAACGAGGCACATTCATATAATATTTTATAATTGTCTTTATCAGTACGCTATGCTATATATATACATATAATACATACATAAGTATGTATATATATATATATATTTATATACACACATATACATATTATATATATATATAACATATATAAATAAATAAAAAATATGTATTATATATATATATATATTTATGTGTATTGTAAGGAAAACACATTAATATGCATAAATACATAACATTAAAATTACAAGATAAAAAGAAAAAAAAAAGAAAAAAAAATTGAAAAAAAAACGACTGTGATATCGAACGATCTTGGGACATTCAATTTCCATGCGAATTGATAAATGAACGATTAACGAAATACGAATAATGATTTAAATAATTAATTTATCGATATTGAATGTCAGATAATATCAGCTCATTATTTCGAGCTGAGGAAAGAATATTAAGTCGTTAAAAGAATAAAACAACAATTTGGCTGTTGTCCGATCGGGGAGGGCTGAACGCTCTTGCGGTCCTAAAACTATTTTAGGGCATTGTTTCTACTTAATAAAAAATAATATTAATAATAATAATAGTAATAATAATAATCACGCATTGATGATAAGTTATTATATTACCATTAATAACGATGTTGGTAGGGCTTTATAGAACGTCGGTATCTTTTCTGCGTCAGATTCAATACCTAATCCTATGATCTATGCGAGGAAATAAATAAATGAAGAAAAAAAAAAGTACAAATTCGGTTTGCGTGGCAACTGACAGGATTTTTAAACTTGTCATAACATATTATATAGATAGTGCAATCGCGTGCGTGGGAGGTATGCCGTGCGTGTGACCATGGACCAATGTGTGAATGAATGCCTCTCGTGAGGAACGATAATTATTTCAAGTAGAATTTTTCAAATAGTGTTACAAATAATGCTGTTGACTTCCAATCGCGTTAAAACATGAACAAATTTTAATGTAAAATTATCAGATTTATTAATTATCACAATTTTTTCGCTCAAGGCCCTGCCACAAAAACAATGATTACTAGAAAAATCATTTGAAGAAAAACATAATGTTACCATCCTACTGATTCTCCGCATAGTATAAATTCAATTCTATGCTGAGTTTTTGAAAATATAAATAAATAAATACCAGCATAAAATCAATTATCATATAAATTGTTATTTCAAATTTTTCTATTCATTTATTAGTACACGGTATCGATACTTTCACAAATTTTCTGTGAATCTTGTTGTAGTAAACATTATTTCTTCCAATGGTAACGGAAATCAATTTGGAGTGCATAAAATAAATATATATATAAAAATCGTGTCGTATACCGTAGATTTTTTTTTATCAGTCCTATATTCAGTTTTTATAGTGCGAGTTGACTAGCAGACGCGAAATATTATTTCAATGAGTAGCTACCAATCAATTCCCAATCAACCGTGTGTAAATTAAAATATACTATGATTTAGATTCTCTTAGCATATTTAGGTAAAATAGGAGAAAAATATCTAATTAAACAATCCTATTTATTGATCTATTTAGTATTTATTGTCTGTTTCTGTTGACGTTTCTTTTTTTTTTTTTTTTTTTCTAATTTCTTTCTTATACATCAATAATTTTTTGTTTTCTTTTTTTTTTCTCTTTGTATCTTCTGACGAGTACCTCTTACGTTGTGTTTAGTCCTCTAAGGTTTATCGGACGAGCAGCCTTGGGAAACAGAATAATAAATGTATCGAATGGCTATCAAAGTAAAGAAGGCATGCGTATAAAAATGGTTGCATTTTCGTTGCAAAGCCGTGTGCTGTATAGGAGAAAGAAGGGCTATGGATATTAATTATCACACATATATATATATATAGAAGGACGATGTTGACTGTGACTGCAATCATTTCTAAGAGAATACACATAATTACAAACTTATAATATATATAATATAATATAAATATGTCATACCCATATTACATTGTGTCCGTATCATTTTTACGCGTCCCATTTAATGACAGTATTGGTTTATTGTTATTCATTAGATCCTATATAATATTGCCAGAAATATACGGAATAAATTAATTATTGAGATATCAGCTCAGCATACTGTCATTAAACGGTACAAGACAAAACGCATTCATAATATAAACGCATTAATTTATGATTAATAAAAAAACCGAAAACAAAATAAAAAATTTGTACGAGGCGGGATGGCAAAAATGTCTATTGTAAGAATGTTTCATCTAATCGAAGGCGTTGTTTATTGAAAAAAAAGTCGTGATAATTTTATATATTATTTGATTAATTAAATTCTTTTTTTTTAATTTCTTTTTTTTCTACTTTTTTTTCTCTGAATAATTATATCCGCTTAAAATATCACATTACGAGATGGATGACATGTAATAACAAACTTTAATATCTGGGTAAAATTTTTTTTTCTTCGTACCGAAACAACGCATCCTCGTGATACGATATATTTCAATTTTTAATAATAATATGATACAATTTAATAGCGAAAGAAAAGAAGATAATTCATCGACGAATGTACCATTCAGTCAGAGTTTTACTAGTTATCACAACAAGTTTACACGCTATCTTAGTTGAATTAAATGAAATTTAGAAAAAAGTAAAACCCACTGTACTTTGTGCAGGTATTTGAAGAAGAATAAAATAATGAAATACATATATCTTAAACGTAAGATACCTGAAGTACAGCATATGAAAAACTCTTGTTTTTTATTTGCATTTAAATGAGAACCCCAATCCCGATGAGGATAATTAATAACGGGTAAAAAGACGGCGTAAATGCAAATACTGAGGAAACAATCTGACTCAATACCTATGATTTATGAATATTATTGCATACGTTCAATATGGTCAGATCAAACATTATTTGTTTGTAGTATTATGTGAGTTATTACCTATGTGAGGAGTGACAGGAGAATAATTAAAAGTAAATGATACAATAAAGATTTAAAAAAAAAAACAAACAAGGGCAATTGAATGTGTATTTATTTATAATATGCTCCCCAAGAAAATGAAAAGTGAGAGCTTGAAACATTGTTGTATCGAAATATTCTGTCTTTAGTTTATTGTTTATATTATATTATTGGTTGCATGTTTTTAGTTTACTGTTTATATTATATTATTTGTTGCATGTCTCATATTTCGCTTTGGATAGTTTGAAAATATACGTCTCAATTGACGTGAATTCGTCAATTTCTTTTCAATTCGGGGTTTCATTAAAATAAATATCTAGAATAAAAAGATGCAAAAGAAAAAGAGAAATATGCACTTGTCGAAACATGTATCATATCGTTCTTCAAAATAATCTTTACAAATTCCGTATAACAATAGTTCTTCATTGTATTATATTGTTGGGATTCATTCATTTCAGCGCTCTCCTAAAAGTTAGACGAAGGCTTTCCGAATCAACCGCAAACAGCGTGCGTGTACTTGCATAAAATGTTTCCCATCATCGATACGCCGTCTAATTCATGAACGAAGTCACGTGTTGTTGTCTGATCAGGAAGTGCAATGAGTTGGACCAATCAGGGTAGACCACGATCGCAATGGCGGTGTGGCTAGTCAGATTTGTGATATATGTGAGATAAGTCACATTTGTGTACACTGTTGTTAAGTTTGGCGGCTCAAAAGGACGAAAAACACCCCTCTCAGATAGTATTCTTCCAGTCATGTTCCAGTATTGGTTAATACTGGTTATATTAGAACTGTCCTTAGACGGTAAGATATTCTAACCTTTTTTCATTACACAATTTTTATATTTTGTTACCTGAATAATAACTCCGCTATTAGTTTTCCTTGACAATTGATTATTATTTACAATTATTCAATGTCAATTCCTTGTAGCTGCGCTGAGTGTTTCACAGGCTGAAATAGACAGGCATTTAGAACTAGGCAGGGAATTTTTAGCCAGAGGTCAATTACAAGATGCATTATCTCACTATCATGCAGCTGTCGGTGAGTAAACGTTTCACATAATATTTTTTAAATGATCCCCTTATTTCTGTCTTGCAACATACAGCAAGATCGCGATTTACTGATGGTCCGAATTTACTGTAAAAAAGTGTATGCAAATTCGTATCTCTCGTCATCAGATGAGAAAACCAGTCACTCAGTTTGAATTCTTCTTAAAACAAGTTATTAATTTAACCAATTTTCTTTACTCAAATTAAAAACAGAGGGAGACCCGAACAATTATCTCACATACTACAAAAGAGGAACGGTTTACTTAGCTTTGGGAAAGGCCAAGTTTGCCTTACTCGATTTGGACAAGGTTTTGGAATTGAAACCAGATTTTCACGCTGCTAGATTACAGCGTGGTAATGTCTTACTTAAACAGGCAGAACTAGACGCGGCAGAACTTGACTTTCATAATGTGGTAAGTCTGATTAACTAGCAATACACGTGTCGTATAAATCTCCTCCGAGGTCCAGTTGGCTGAAAACATTCTGCACAGCCTCGTAGACAATCCCAGAAAATTCTGTTTTTATTCATTCATAAAACTAATTTGTTGCTATCAAACTAATTGCCAAAATACAAGGTCTGATCAGCTTTGTTAGTATAGATCAAAAATAATTGATTGAATGCTCAAAAAATTCTTTATTTAATCTCTTTAGTTGGCCTTTGACCACACAAACGAGGATGCTTCGAATGCATTGTACAAATTAGGTCCTGTCAGAGAGGATATAGAAATGGCTGAATTATTACTACACAGAGGTGACTACCATTCGGTTGTACAATTGATTAATCGAATAGTCGAAGTTTGTCCGTGGGCACCTCACCTTAGAGAGTTAAGAGCGGAGAGCCATGCAGCCTTAGGAGATCACATGAGTGCTATCTCTGATATACGTTCGACAACAAAACTCTTAGCTGATAATACCCAGGGATACTACAAGCTCTCTTCGCTCTTGTATCGCTTAGGTCAAGTGGAGGAGTCTCTTAAGTGAGTATTCCATGTAATTAGTATTTTTGAATTGATATTCTAGCCTAGTTTGGTCAGGAATTGATAAATCGTCTTACACTCATAATATTATTAAAATGCACTATGAAGTATGTCTTGTTATATATTTTCGTTATCTTCGTCATTACATGTGTGATAATAAATAGCAAAGAAAGGAAAATTAATTGCTTATGTTAGACGCTGTTTTCTATCAATAGTATGATAAGAGCCAGAGTAGTGTGTTGAAGTTCAAACTTTCTTCTTTTTAAGACTTGCTTTATTATGCTGTGGAAATGTTCAGCTAATCGCTAATAATTATATTAGCTTCAATATTTATGAGACATTTTTTTTTTTCACTATGTCTATTTGTCTTTTAATATTGTTTTCTCAGGGACAGTTAATTTTACAATATACAGACTAGTTTTCCTCATTGTTTTTGAAACAGAAGACTGAGGCTAAAGCCTTACCTTTACTTAGTTCACCTGTTATCTTGTTCAACTATCCCCCTTTGATAAATACTAACCATATGCCATTTTTAATTTCAGAGAGATTCGTGAGTGTCTGAAGTTGGACCCAGAGCACAAAGAGTGTTTTCCACATTACAAGAAAGTAAAAAAAATAGCCAAGTTCTTGAATGACGCAGATGCATCCGCAGAATCAAAAGACTTTGAGAGTTGCATTGATGCAAGCAGTCGTATTCTCAAAAACGAACCGAGTAATCAGAACGTGCGGTTCTTAGCTACTCAATTACTGTGTCGGTGTTATCTTGGAAACGGTGACTCTTCTCTTGCTATTGAAAACTGTGGCAAAGCCCTAGAAATCCAACGAGATCCAAGCCTCTTCTGTGATAGAGCAGACGCGTATATTGCTGCTGAGCAGTACGACGATGGTATGTAGCAATTCATGAGCTTAATAGTCTTTTTGTCACTGTTAATTTCATTTTTTAGAGCAAGCATTTGTAATAAATATATTTGTGTATTTCTAACAGCAATAAGAGATTTCAAAGACGCGCTAGAAATTGATGGCAATTTGCAAAGAGCAAAGGACGGAATTCAGAGGGCACAGCGATTGCAGAAGCAATCTGAGTCTAGAGACTATTACAAGATCCTTTCGGTTCCACGAACAGCTTCTAAGAAAGAGATAGTAAAGGCCTATAGAAAGGCAGCTCAAAAATGGCATCCGGATAATTTCCCAGATAGTGAGGAAAAAAAGCGTGCAGAAAAGAAGTTCATCGACATTGCTGCAGCTAAAGAAGTTCTAACTGATCCTCAAAAACGAGCGCGATTCGATCAGGGCGAAGATCCATTGGATCCTGAATCCGGAAAACAACAAGGATTCAATCCTTTCCAGGAGTTTCATCACTTCCACGGTTCGCCGTTCCAATTCAAGTTCCACTTCAACTAACGAGGTCATTGAAGTTAGTAGGTCTATTGAATTGTTGATAAAGACGATACCCGAACACGTCATACTTTTGCTAACACAATAGGTAATTGCACCTCAGAGCGCCGGTTTTTTCCGTTTGTAACTGAATGGATGTGGGTGAATTTATAACGCGGAGGTAAATCTGATATCAAAATGCATGAATGAAACATCAAAGAGTACTGGATACCAAAGAAATTCTAGGACAGTCTTCGATTCATAGTTTTCTTTTCTTCTTCTTTCAGAAAAGCAGGGAAATGAATATTTACAATATATGTGAGAGCTTTAAACTTTAAACGTTTACCGTGCATTTAAAATGTTCAATATAGTATTCATTTTCTTGTAATAACTTATGTCTTCTGTACCATGTTTTTATAATCGTTTTAAAATAGTGAAGGCTTTATTGGCGGGCACACGTAGTTAGGATTACAGCCTATTCTTCCTAGCCATAAACTGACCATCGCGATCATAATATTTCAACAATTCAGCAACAATAATTATCATTTCGGTCAAGCCCCTGGAACTGATGATATTAAAGTACAGCAGAATTGTTTTTCATAGCCAGTTATCTTATATTAGATTTCTCTAATATAGGTAATATCAATTATACGGTTAAGAATAAAAAGAAAGATTACCTATATTGCCAATACGATTGAGTCTAACATGTTGATTGACGCTTCAATTTTGTACAAAAAACTAAACCGTGTGAGCTTCAATGATCCGAAATAGGTACCCAATACGATATCGAATGATATCATTTCTTAAAAAAAAAATTTGATATATTATACAAACAGCATCTTTCGGGTGTAAATTGTGGCTACCGAATATCACATTTCAAATTGCATTTATTGATTGATTATGGGAATTAAATCACCTGTTTTCAATACGTTATATTAAAGAACTGTATTCCCTCTAGGCTAGCACACTTGTTAACAAGATTGCGGCACGTAATGATACCTGGAAACAAATTTCAGACTCTGCTTCTATAAATCTAGGTCTAGCTGCACTTGGACTTGCATTTCTTGAGATAACGACTAATTATCTAACAATATGGAGGTACGTTTTCTACGCTTTGCTAATATTTACGCGGAACCCACTAATCAGTCGAATAATTAAATTATGAATAAGTATACTCATATTCATTACATTCGTTATAATCCGGTAAATAATTACATACATGGAATTTTTATATTTTGAACTAATTTTGGTCTCTATTAGTCTCAATTGATTCATTCTACAAGTACAAAAGTCATGACAAAGATGAGAAATTGAATTGATGTTAGAATGATTTATTTCTTACCGGTAATAAATATTTAATTTCGTTGTATCATTATTCAACAATGAATAGCAACAAAAATTGAAAGTATACTCTCACATTACGCCGTGGTATCCATTACTCTTTTTCTAATTTCTGAGACAAGTTTTTTTTTAAAAGAAAAGAAAATCATCTTACCTTGAATTAATAGAATCAAATATTTGTAGGAATCATCGTTTTAGGAATTAGAAACAACTTAGAGGTCTGTACTTGAGAGCTACCTGAAAAATCACACTGAAAGATCTTTGCGAAAAATTACCAAGCTGTAGTTCGACTTTGATTAATCAATTCTCAATCTTAGACGAAATTCTTAATGCTACTTGTATATTAGTGAGCACGAATCTACAACTACTCATTTTTCTCAGGCACAAATTATTCACTTCAGGTATAATATACAGACGTTTCTAATTCTCAAGTGGAATTTACCTTCGGCAAATCTTTCTTTGATTATAATGAAAATCGCACACGGTTTCTGAATTGAGCAGGCTTCAAGGGTCCAAAAAACATCGTAGTTTGGATATTAAATTTTGAGAATTTGCCCCTTTTGTCGTTGGAAAGTCTTAACAAACCAATCATAATAATGAATGGTATTATCATTCAGAAGCAGTGGTCCTGTCCTGTGTCTTTGAACAGTAAATATCATTTTCATTAATCATAAATAAGACCGATGGGATAGGTGCCATTTCGTTAGATGAATGACGGGTATGGATGTATGTATATATTATACATACATTTGTAATTTGTATGTATACTTTACTCGATGCTTATAATCTTATACCCATAGAGAAATTGGCATATACGAATGTGTGTGTTATGTTTGCGTGAGTGAGTATCGGAATTTCTTGTACATACTGTATCACTGATAAGTTTGTTTAAATATATATTTGAATAATTTATATTACTATAGTAGTAACATAGTATTTTTATATGTATAAACCCTACCTTCACTCATCTCAATACAAAAATCTGATTGATACAAGAGTTCAATTTTGATGAAATAATGACATGAGTAATGTTTGAAGAAATCTTTCAAATATGTTACACGTTCCTTACGTGATCTACCAATCTTCACCTTATTCATTTTTTTCTTTATAGATACATTTTCTTTTCTGAAGTTAATATGAGAATTCATTGCACGTAATGAAAAATTCATCGTACAATCAATTTAGTACATATTTCATTCACTCCTCATTTTTCGATCGATACATCAATTTATCTTCTATAATATTAGCAAATATTTCGGTATAGTACACTCTTGAGGCGAGGAATCGATTATTCAACACCAAATTCTATGTTTCGCCGGCGATCCTTGTTTTCGAAATTCATTTCCCACTTTTCAATATTTTCATACAATCAACTTTTTGATATTGGAAAGGTGTAATGCATTTCATGAATTGAGTTAACCACAGTAATTGCAGTGATTGCTTTATTATCGGGCTTGTATTGTACATCTTGAATATTTACAAATATTTCATCGATTCTATGGATAAGTAAAATATCGGAAATTCTGATGATGAAGTTTGGCGAAAACTATTTCTTCTTTTTATTAGCTATTTTTTTCTTATTTCCTCGTGCAGTCATCTTCTTGCGAGCCAAGGCTGTGCGGTTGCGTTTTCTCAGACGCGCCCGGAGTCCTTTGAACGGACCTATCTCTTTCCGAACCATATATCCTCTCCAATAAGTTTGGATTAATGTAGCTACTCGATGAATTTCTCGCCAGTATTCTTCTTCTTTTTTAATATTCTCCTTTTCTGCCAATACTTCGTCAATGAAGGCCTGCCGCGTATCTCGTAACGAAATCAGCTCGTGTAGTTCCACTAATTGGCCTCCGATGTGATCCTAGAGCAACACGCGAGATACTTAAATAAGAATAAAAAATAACTAAAGTCGCAATAAATTATTTACAAAAAGCCAGCATTTTTTTTCTCGAAAATTGTATTGGCACACTATTCTCTGAGGCGTTTGAGACGATTATTATTCGTACCTTTAATTCACTCATTTCTTGTTGCCGCCTTTCGAGTTCTTCGATGTATTGGCTCGTCCAAGATATAATTTCGTCCTCCATCTCCCTTGTGTTTGCTTCGAGATAAGTTTTCACTTCCCCTGATACGATTTGATCAGCCTTTTCCAACTTGTCGCAGTTTATTTTTACGCTCAGTAATTCTGCCTCCTTTTGCCCCAGTTTCAATTCTTGTTTCTCAAGCTGCGCCTCTTCCCATCTTTCCACGTACCCTGTAGTATTTCGTAATTTCAGGACGTAGAAAAAACCTTGTCGGACATTGTGCTGGTAATTAAATAATCAATTGCATATACCCAATTGAGAAGAATTAAGAAATATAGAATTGTCCACGTCAGCGTTCATCTGCTGAGCCAAATCAATTTTGTTCTTTCGGTTTTCTTGAAATTCTATCTTGTCGTATTCGATCAGCTCTTGTAGCTGTTTGGCCTGCTCTGTCCATAGCTCACAATTTACCTGCAGCTCACGTTCGCCGTCCTGTGTTTTCGCGATATTATCGATTTCCAATTCTAAAGATTCAAAGGTTTTTTCTTTCTTTATGTTCCACGTTGTTTTCTTCAATATTTCGTACACGTAAGTTCTACAACAGATATAGAACAGATACGGTCATTACGAACAAAGAAAAAAAAACAGCAATGATATTCCTGGGACTGCGGTTGATGAAATATTGCCTAATAGCAACGTGCTAGTAAAGATCGGTGTCACAAAATCGCAGGCACAAGAATGAATTCCCCAGTAATTCAATTTAAGCCACAATTCTATGCAAAATTTTTGTAATTCTCCCACCTGTCTCGCTGTATCTTTGCTGCTACGCTTGAAATTAATGGTAAAAGTCCGGAGTCTTCTCGGAAGATCATTCTTGGCTCGTCTGGTACAGCATAGAGTTGAGCAATGGTCTTATAACTCTCCTCCCATCGGTCATCAATCTCTGCTGGTATTACGTAGCGTAAAATACTCAAATATTCGAGACATTCCCGAAGAACACATTCGAAAGTGATGGCTTCTAGATTTGATAGTGTTATTGCAGATTGATGGTCGATCGTTAAACTCTTCACATTAATATCACTCGACGATACTCTATGCTCGCTGGTCATTCGGCTTGTTGGAGTAACGCAATCACTGTCTAGCGGCTGATGTGACAAGAATTTTATTATAACGTTAGAAAGGAACATTCATGCGTTAAGAACAAATTTCAACGGTGAAAACCTCAGTGAGATCAATTCTACGGATTATGTTATACATTATAGTAGTGCAGGAATTTCTTCTGCAATCTTGAAGATACTCGATTGGATTGGTTTTGTGTCATCCACTTACAAATATTCGACTAAACAGTTCAATTTTTTGATAAAATGCATTTTAATTTTATCAAAATTTTTATTTTGATTAATTTTGATTTATTAAACTACCCCATAAGGCATGTTCACGTCCGGCATATTCCCCCTCGCGTACTCCTGCCTATTTTTGACGAATGCATCATTAGCCATGGCCTGCTCATCCTTTAGAATTTCTTTAACGACGACCCGTTTTTGGTCGGTAGTTTCTTTTGTAATCGATGTATCTGGCGGTTTCTCATCCTGGAGGTGACATAGTGGATTAAACAAATAGCTATTCGGGTAGCCAATGGATACCGTTTGCAGTTTGTCGTAATATTTGATATAACGACACCTGTTTAGCTTCTAATTCACTGCCAGAAATTCTAATGACATTTGTGACCACCATCTGTGCAGATTTCCTCTGCGTATTTTCGGCCAAGTGTTCATCTTTTGGTACTGTGGAAATAGTTTTCTGACCAACAGTCGAAGCTCTTTGTTGATCAGCTGCAACGGCTGATAGTTTTGCGAGAGCATTGCCAGAGCTGTGCCTCTGTTGGGCATAAGATGTTGGTTGTTGAATAGGCACTTCCTGGTGGTCATCAATTTTGGAATTCTTGGCGACCTGCAGGGTAAGAATGAGATAGAATATCCGTAAGTTGTCGCCTGTCCTTCTCCTGTTTTATAAAAACTTTTGAGTCTTAGAGGATGTTGAAAAATTCAGAAGTGGTTTGTAGAAAATGCTTCCGTAGAACAAGAGTCAAGATCCGATGGATTTAGCATTCAGGTATAATTTTGTCGAGTAAATTAACACTATCTATGTAAAAGAAAATAAATACCTGAGGTTCTTTGTTCATAATACTATCAGGGTTTAAAGTTCAGTGTATTTGTCGACGAAAAACATAGCCAATGTAACCGCGACATAAATTGGAACTGAAATGTACTCCTTAATTTGATCCCATTCCATGTCGGAATCCGATGAATATATATCTTTCGAGAGAAGAAATTTGTTATAATTCTATATTTTATGCTAGGTTCAGTTTTGCGAAAAGACTAGTATTATTTAAAAATATTTAATCCCCGTGTCGTGCGGTGCTCGTTTAGTTACGATTTTTTTTTCATCCAGTTTTGCTTTCGCTCCTTCATTTCTTTGGCAATGTGATAAGTAACGGCTCGCTCTGAATCACGTATGAAATTGAAGAAAGATCCAAGTATAGAAGAGTGTAACAAAGTTCCTATAGTATTATAGGAACTTCTAACGTTCTAAAAATTTGTATGGATAATATGATTGAGTCCATTCTAATAATACAAATACTTATGTGATCTAGAGTCTTCGAATCGAATTTAGGATATTTCATTAAATCGTTCATAACAGTAAATCTCCTTATCTAATACCAGTGTTAATTAAGCGGAAGGAAAAAAAAATGATAAAGAAACGTGATGTCAACCGTGTCATGACTACACGATAACTACACAAGAACGGACCACAATGTAACCGCTACTTATCACCAGTTAATTTAAAAAAAACAGAGAAAAAATTACACCTAATTAAGCGACTATGTTCAATGCTCCGTATACGGCCATACTGAGGAAATAAGTATTTAATACTACGTAATTATAATTATTTTTTCAGTATATCGTTATTCGTCTCGTTATTTCGTCTAAATACATTAATATTTCCATCTAACATATTCCGGTTGCTAAATTTTTTTTTTAAATATTACCAAAATTCTGGTACTGGGTGAAATTGACTTCGTACTCATTTATTCTTGTCAGGGGACTCATTGTGCTCGTCAGGGTATTCATGTGAGCATTTTGCATAACCATCGTTGATTATATGTTATCTTTAGAAAAATGCAAGTAGCTTTAAACTATGGTATCAAAATACCCGAAGAAAAGGAATAATAGGTATGTGAATTCGGAATTATGTTTCGAGCTATCTTATTAAACTTGAACTTCTGATACATTAACTAAACTGTCTTTCAAAACGGACTTTGCTGCAATTAGAATGAAATTTATTTCCTAATCATGCTAGCAACTGATTAATATATTTCTTCGAAGACATGATTTCCAAATGCGTAATGACTCAAACAATTTTCTGTATGAAGCTGAATGTGAGTTAAGTCTGACATAGCTTTTCATTGATCAATCGTATAATGGCTACTCATCGAGGTATTTAATATTCAAATTCACGATAAAATTCTACACCAATCGTGGCGAGCAAATATAACGAGCATTTTCTGCAGAAAATTACTCCTGATTAGCTCTAAACCGCAGCTATAAGTTTTCCGTATATCCCTGCGGTCTCATCCGTTCATCCTGACGATGAGGAGTACGCAGTTACATATATATATATATATATATGACAAATGCGAAAAGGCGTGATTGAGATCTCGAAGAATGCTGCGATAAGTTCATATGTCTTCTTTGGCTTGTGCAGGAGTTAACGATCGTGACAAATTTTTTTTATCAATTATTCGAATAATCTAAAAGTCGACGTCATGCACTTCTTTTCCATTCTTTGTATCTTCGCAACGATAATCGTTTTCGTACAATGCAATCATGACTATCGTAGGAAGCATAATGATTATAACACTCTGCAGGAAATCGGTAAGTACCTATAATTATACTACACGACACACGTACGATCATTTCGTGATTGAAAAAAATGACAGAAAACAACAAATTTCAATCAAATAGTTTTCACCAAATCATTCGCCTTCTGTTCTTTTCGCCTGTGCCATCGATTTGAGATCCCACCTGAGTCGCTACTCAAATTTAACGATATTAAGCTTTGTATTATTCAAACCTATGGGTTCAATCCAAAAATTTTCGGGCTACTTGTTCATTATTTGAGTGGACTTTGACCGAGAACGTTCATATAATCGGATTTCGTACGTTTCCAAATTCTAATTTATTTCATGTTATCTGAAAACTTTAGAATGTTCGGCTGTACGTAAGACTGTTATCAATACAGTGACAACCTCCACCTGCAAACCACACCCCAGGCACGTTCCTCTGAAACCTATGCCATCGCAAGAGTTTCTTCCATCTGCGGTTGTTGTAAATCGATGTGACGGCAACTGCCCTGGTCATACTTGCGTGCCAATAAAGACACGAATGATCAAGGTACCTGTTAAGCTCATAAAGCACGATGACAAAATCCAATCAAAGATGACCTGCGCCTTGGTGGATGTTGAGGAGCATATCCAGTGCAGGTACGAACAAATTTATATTAAACCTTCATTTGTAGGTGAACCACTCGAGGATTAGTTACTGACTATTGGACAATCGACGAAAGTTATTTTTGATATCTGCTTTTCGAATCAACTGGCGGTATTTTCTTGAAATTCATAACTTTGCAATATGGATTTCAAGCTAATCCATCTAACGCGGAAGTCACGTTTCCGTTTGATAATCTACTCAGGAATGTCACCATCTCCTCTTGGTCTGGTAATACCATAGCATCGTGGGGTAACAGCCTCACTGTGCTATTTAAAAACGCATAGGGAATGATAGAGAGATTTGTGGAAAATATGGAAGTACTAGATAGGGTTTTTTTAGAATCCTTCAATTTGTCTATCTGATGAAATCGTACTTGTTCAATCGTAAAGGGTCTTTATATATTTTGAATCATTTCGGGAATGAACTGATTTTTGTGCTTCGACGTGTGGAAATTTGGGAAATACGCATGTTGAAGGTTCGGTACTTTGAGAGGGCTAAAAACTATGGTCAATTTTCAATTACGAGAAATTTTTACAAGTATAGGTAATAAACTGTGGAAGCAGAATGTTTGAAATCTGAATCATTTAAATTAGATGCAAGTGTCCGCACGAACGAAGGGAATGCAATGACAAACAATATTACGTCGAGGATCGCTGTGCCTGTAGATGCAAAAATCAAGAAGCTACGAAATACGAGTGCGAAGCGAAGATGTGGATGCTGTGGGACGAGAACGACTGCAGCTGTAAATGTACCCAACAGGACATCCGATGTGAATCCGGTCTGAAATGGAACCGCAATGAGTGCGAGTACGTATTTACTTTTGGTTTCAACCTCTTTACTTGTTTCATAATCTACAAATAAATCGACTAGAGAAGTTTTGACAAAAGTAAAACCCGAAGATAGTAAATCGATTTTCGCGTTCGCAATCAATTGTTCATACAGAATGTTACGAAGATACTTTAATATTGATTGGAATAGAGAAGAAGATTTCTTTTCATAGATTGATTACTGGCTATGGCGGGTCTACGAATTGCATTGCTATTCTTGGCTGAAACAAAATATCGCAATTTTTCTGTGGTTCAACCTGAAATGAAAATGTATTCCGGAAACGTATAATTGTCGATAATTAGTCTTTGAAAAGTAATTCCGCTCTCGATTCACTCTCGATTCCAATGAGTATCATTATTTTAAATAATGAAATTCTTTGAAAATCATTGAATTTGAAAGGAAATGTTGATTCAATATCTCGGTTTCAGAATTATTCAGAAAACTGCAAATATGTTGGCTACCGATAATTTGAGTTTGGCAATTATTCTCCGGGTTCTTTATGTAAGAATAATACCTGTCCTAATTTCTCTGGAATATAACTAATTATTCTACATTCTACAGATGCCTGTAAATGTTGGTTCATTGTGGCCGAAGACAGACGACTTCGAGCGAAACGAATAGCGACTAGAATAGATATTTTTATAACTCAACGTCGACGCCCTAATTCTTCCGATCAACAATTTTCACACTAATAATGCTAAGAGCCACCTTCGCATCTTCACAACTCACAGTCTTGATCGTTGTGGATACTTTTAGGTATAGGAAAAGCAACTTGTTTTTAGGACATCAGGAGTCGCCATCGACAAACTGGGAAATCCTCGTAGGACTCCAGGTCAATAATGTAGTTGGATGATAATAATAGAGTACAAGAAAAAAACAAAGCGACCCATATTTCGTTTCTATTTATTTATGTACTGCTCAAGCATAGCAGCGAATAATACGTAATTTTGTTACAAATGTCAATTTCCCTCAAAAGCCGTCAATGAAAAATGTGGAAACTGGAAAGTCATCGGGACCGCAGCTTATAGTTACTGTAGATCCTACTAATCCTAATGCAGTCGGCGGTTGCCGGTTTTGGAAATATGAATATTTTAAGTTGATAATAATGCCAGAAGAGATTATCGAATTTCAATAAGCCGTGCGTCATTAGATAAAGGTATGTGTAGATCAGTTTACGTATGGTGTACCAATCTCAGATATCCTTGTGGTACGTAAATATTTTCCAGCTTGTACTTTATTCTTCAATCAATACTTAATTGTAAATATTTTCCACGCAAAATGTTGACAGGTTCAGTTTAGTACGAACAAACTGAAAATTCGGCATAACTAAGGTTCAAATTCTTATCAATACCGGGTTAGTGATGGATAGAGATTCGTCTAACAATAAGACACTCCTGTTTAACCGAGCTTCATGGGTCCACTAAGGTGTCCGTTAAAACACCCAACTCTGAATTGGACTAAACGTACCCCCTACAATAGTTGCAGAAAATAAATAAAAAATTTTAAGCGCAATTTGATCCTTCTAACTCAATTAGAAAGCGTGCCTAAGTGTCCAAATAATCTCCCATTCAAATAACATAGAATTTTTTCATTTTTCAGTTCCAATTTTTTACATAGCCAACAGGAGGTAGAAATATGTATCTACGATAGATTTGTATAAATTAATGATTTTTTTAACTGAAAAAATGAAAATATTCTGTGTTATTTGAATGGGAGATTATTTGGACATTCGGACGCTTTCTAATTGAGTTAGAAGGATTTGGACATTTGGACGCTTTCTAATTGAGTTAGAAGGATCAAATCGCGCTTAAAGTTTGTTATTTATTTTTTGCAATCATTGTAGGGGGTGCGTCTCGTCCGATTCATGTCAGAGTTGGGTGTTTTAACGGACACCTTAGGGTCCACATATCTCATTTGTTGAAATAAAAAAAGTATATCGCCATGGCTGAATGTACTGGTTCAACTAAAACAGGATTATAAAGCGGAAATTTGCTTTTTTGTTGTTTCGAGCATCTTAAAGGTATTATTTTAGCTGAAAAGTCCTCTTAGTATACGGTATACCTTTATATTACTCACTTCCCAACTTCAAATGGGTTTTTTGCTCGCTAAAGACTTGAGACTCCGGTATAAAATATACTGATCAAACGGGCGGAAGGTGTAAAACTGGCATTGATACTGGTTCGGAGATCAAAGTAAGTAGCTGCACGTACCAAATGGAAACGAGAATATAGATAGTCGGTACGTTTCAAGCAACGATAGATCCACAAAATTGGATTTAAAAAAAAATGAAGTTTTCTAGGCCAGGTAAACCTGATGATCACTTCTTTTCATAATGATATTCTGAAGTACGGCATAACTCCAATCGGCTCACGCATACGTTTATAAATAGCGTATTTGCCAACGTGGTATTTTTGCGGAAGAAATGAAGAATTTCATGGAACCTCGATATTGCAATATATGTTACTGAACTGTGGTGTATAAATTATGAATCCGTCTTCAGTCGTTGTTCGTGTATCGTCATTTGAAACTTCGTTAACGACTACCCGTTTTGGATCTTCAGTTTACTTTCCACGTAGTTTGATTCCTCGATATATTTTGCGTTTATTCATTCTAGAGGTGATACACATTTGACACAAAGCTACTTAATGAGTAATCGGTACTATTTGCTCGTTATAATATTTACTATGACAAATTCTAATTGAAATTCAACTCATCGTTTCACCACGGCTTTAGCATGTAAGCATAGCATGAAAAGCGACTCCGTGATAATTATATCTAAACCTTTTTCTTATCGAAGTTAACCACTACTCCGAGGTTCTTGGTTTAGAAGAATTTGATGCATCATAATATTTTCCTTGTTATAAGCACTGCTTATTTAAGGAAATAATAATTTTCGCGATTGCAAGCGCCACATCCGTATGGTGAGTACGTCACACTTACTCCATTGGAGTAGGTATAGAATTTTAAAAGATAAGAAACGAAATTGTTACGGCAATCTCAATTATGATCGGTAACATGTCAACATAGAATTGGGTTCATTGCTCTGTTAGTGAAATGAAACTATTGGCAAATTAGTAAAGAAATGTACATGTCAAGCCATCCTACTATAGAATACCCAGTCCCGGATTGCAGGCTATATGGAGGTACTTGAGAGACATTTAATTCTGCAACTAAGTCCCTCCTTTCTGCGATCACTGTGATCCACTCCATACATAGGACATTGCTACCTCTTCGCACAATTTCCTTGTTTGCGGTTTCGGCTGGTTTTCCTGCCGAGAACAGTATTCATATATACTCGTAGAATGGAAGCTCATCTGTCAGTTCGCTTTCGTAGGAGTCTTTAATTAGTTGCCATTGAAAAGTTGTCGTCATGTTCTTCGCATACGTGTTTTGTATTTTTGTTACGGTGTTCGTGTCCGTCCAATGCGATTATAGCCATCACATTTGGAAACGACATAACGATTTCACCGTACCCGAGGTAGTCGGTAAGTATACACCGATGATATAGGTGACGAATAAACCATATTGTACACGGAATGGTGTTAAATTGACTTTGTTAAATGTGTTATGTGATTTTTAGATTGTATGATGCATCGTTCTGGAATTGGTCGTTCAATGGCAAACTCTGTCTGCAGGCCACACTACAGGCATGTCAGTCTGAAACCCATGCCATTGCAGAAGTTTCATCCTTCAACAGTTATGGTAAAACGATGCCATGGTGACTGCCCTGGGAATTCTTGCATGCCAATGAAAAAACAGATGATCAAGGTGCCAGTCAAACTCGAAAATCGCGATCGCAGCAGGCAAATAGGCGATATGTGCGCCCTGGTGGAAGTTGAGGAACATACACATTGCAAGTATGAAAAAATTGCTACACAATCTAAATGCGCACAATATATTCACGTATAATTAACTTCTTGAAAATAAATATGAAACTATCCGTCGCAGAAACATCTAATCCAGATTTCGGTCTTATAATTCATATAAAAAGCACGACGATTTATGCCCGATGTTCATTTATGTAATAAATATTTTGCGAATCGGAGACTGATATTATGTTCGTACTTATTCTCTTGGAAATGGCTTGCTTCCAAATTGTGCATGTTGAATTTAATATTTTTTTTTCGAGAATATTACCGTAGTCCCGTTGAATATGTGAAGTCTTGTGAAATACGTAGAACCCAATGTTACGAGGTATCTATATAAATCTATATAAAATCTTCGAAGTCATATAAAATTTCTGAGGTCTGGGAAATACCATGAATTTCTATGGAAGTCTTCAAAGTCATTAATCAAAGTCAAAGTTTATTAATTTCGGATGAGATCCAGATGAAGTCGTACGAAATCTATTTTTCGAAATGATGAATGTTTCGTGTCTTGGTAATCGACTTGACTCGGTTAGCAGTGTTTGCAGTAGATTCATATCGAAGCTGAGCAGATTAGAGGCTAATTATAGCATTGGGCATATATTGCCTTATGAGGTGAAACCATCGCCTTCCGCTCTGATTCTGGAAATGACACCGCAAAAGGCAGAACAGTCCATGGGATCTAACATCGCGACGACTACGACTATTTAAAGACTTCACTGAAAATCGCGCATTTCGCATTTCGTGTTGCCCGATACGTTCCATTTTTTTTCTTCTTCGGGTAGACATGTAGATTTTTATAAGCTCAAGAACCAAAATGTTTCATGGCATCATATATTATCACGGTAACCACTTGAATTCAGATGCATGTGCGTAAAAATGAAGTCAGACTGCAATAAGAGGCAATATTACGACAAGAGTCGCTGCGCCTGCATATGCGTGGATCACGAGATGAAGAAACGTATGTGCGAATCGAAGATGGGAATGGTATGGGATGACGATGACTGCAGCTGCAATTGCACGGAAATGAACATGGAATGTACATCTGGTCTGGAATGGAACAAGGAGAAGTGCGCGTACGTATATATATCTTACGATAATTAGTACCAGATTCTTCAGCTTCAAATTCAATTCAAAAGGATCCTATCTCTTGGAAACACAAAGTTAGCATTCGAGTGGAAATAACGAAGATTGTCGATTTGTCCAAGAACTTTTCAATCATCATTAGAGATTATTTAGAGCGCTCTGATTTATTCAAGAATGATATTTTTACCAATCTCTATGAGATGTAACTAATTATTGTATATTTTACAGATGCATGTAGATGCAGGTCTTCATTTATGGCCGATAATAGACGATTTCAAATGGTACGGATCTTTTTATCAGTCAACATAACACTGTGATCCCTTTTATAGAATCGAAAAATTATAATCCGCTTTCGATTCAGGATCATTATCCGCAAGTATATTGAGAATTGATCAACCTGTATATCCCTATACTGTGAAATTATTTCCTTATGGTTATGCATACCTACCTCTTATAATATTTTTCTAAGTGTCGGAAAAACTCTGAATACATATTTGTATATAAATAATATAAGTAGGAAGCACGTCTTCTTCATTTGATCGGGGTGATGTCTTCGATTTTGAAGAAAATATGACTTTTCGGTTGATTGCATACAAGAGCTAATGACCAATTAATTTTTTTCGATATGAAGCTAAGCTTATTTTACATCTACTAATGTTTTGATTTGCCGTTAAGGGTTCTGGGTATTCGGTGGGGGAAACGTATAACGTGTATACCTATCAAAAATCTGGCAGTAGGGATTATAACAGACTATGCGAGAATATGAATTGGTTATTAGTCTGATTGGCTTTCATCAAAATTTTGTAACTTGCTTCGTCTCCTTGTCGCAAAATCTGATGTAGAAGTAAGCTCATAGTATTCTGTGGCCGAATTATAAACTGAAATTATTCTGACTAAACTAAACGATACTAGTGAGGACAATTTGGGAATAAATTTTGCCGTTTTAACAAAATATGATAGGAATTTATTGGAATAGAAGAATTATTTGTGAGGTTTATAATAAAATTTGTTTACAAAGAAGAGATTGAGATTAGGTTACAATAGTATGATTGGTTTTTAGATTAATATTTAGTCTAATTGGATCGTATGAAGTCGTTTGACACTTTCCGTAATTTAGAAAAATTAAATTTCCGAATTAAACTCCTTATAAGGATTGTTCCAAATCTTACAAATAATCTAAAAATTCTAAGTTACATTTTTCTAAGGGTCATAAATGCACTAGAATTTATTTTTCTTAAATTGCTTAAATTGTTAGAGAATAACTACCATAGGATTCGTTCTTTTGATACACTCAAGCTCTGTAGGTATATGTATAACTTACTCGATTTATAAAAATTAATAGTAATATAATAACAATTATATTTTCGATTCGGAGTTAACTCAACGTAACACTTATAATTACACTGTCGTCATTTTAGAACATAGTCACAGATATAATATACTTTGGCACATTTGGATTGTTTTTTTAACAGCCGTTTTTCCAATCAGTTTATGTATCCCCGCCATTCGAATCTTTTAAGAAAAAAAGCCGCGGAATGAATTGAGCCCTAACAAGACTGTTAGCTACCATAACGATCGATTTATAAATATAATATATTAAACAACTATTGATTATAATCAATTATTAATTGCAATCAGTTACTGCTACGTCATTAATAATCGAGATCATTCTGAAACCACCCAACAGACCTAAGGCCTAATAATAAGGGGCGATACCAGCTAAGAATACATTCAGTACAAAATCTGTTTGCAGATAATCTATGCGTCTATTGCACCTACAGTACCCATTAGGTACTTATACACAGAGACTGAGGATTCGTTCAGTAAATGAAATGTATTTAGTCGGGAGAATCAGTCGCTTCAAGGTATTTTTCATTTAATTTTCATCTACTTGCATTGTTTTCTTGAATCAACCTCCATTTAATTGAGTCAAGAAAATGTTTGTTTCAGCCAAATTTGATTACCGGTGAAATAAATTCCATTTGGTCCGTCAAATTCTTTTTCTCTGTGTAATCTGACGTTTTAATGTTAAAGCTTGAGTGACTCCCTACTTTCGTAAGTGCATAACAACTTACTGTCATTAAAGTGCGTTATTTCGATTCAATATGTTAGTATATATGTATATATATTATAACATGTGTTATTATGAAATAAAATATGCTGCAAGGTCCCCAGTTAGAGTTTCTAGACCAACGATGACTTAAAAAAGATCGCAGCGCTGCCTAGTCTCCTCCGCCTTCGACAATATCAGAGTCTGCTTTGGAAGAACCTCAATATTTCATTCTCAGTCAGAAATCCGGCAGTACAACGGCCATGATAAAAACGAGTTTAAATTGGTTTCAGTAAAAACATTACCGTAACATGTGAACGATAAAAATTTCTGAGAAAAGTTCTACAATTCCGTGTGATGTGAAGGAAATTTCTTCAGCACCGCGTGATACAGATTATAAAATGCATAGAAGCTAACGCTGAGTATAACCACAAGTGCAGAACCGAAAACCCAGGAAAGAAAATTTCCATCGATGATGTCCGACGTTTCCTTCTTTTTACGAGCACTGAGATCTCCCAAGGTTGTTCCTTTGCGTGCCTCCATAAGCCTCTTCATCCTGCTTAGCTTAGCCCGCAACTCGTCGACGGATTCGGCGATGTTATCAATCCCTTCATCTCCAGGAAGATCGCCTATAACTGTTAGTTACAATAATGGGTATTCGATATTGTGAGTCGACAAGGTGATGTAGAAAAACGTGAATGAGTGTTCGGTATGGATTTATTATTGCTCTAATTTATTCTGTATTAGATGAGAGTAGACAGCAGTGGGCTTAGAGCGGCACAAATTTAATTATCTCGTGAAAGCTTTTGATCTTTAAAATATTAACTTCACCCCACCCGGATTGAAATCTGAATCAAGTTACTGATATGAATTGCAAGCAACCGCCAGGATTTATAGACGAGTACGTGGATTTCAGTCTGTTAGAAATTAATCGAACACAGATTCAAATAGCACCCTTCATTTTTGGAATTTTTTAGCTCTAATAGATTACTGAGTAATCATTACTCACCAGCAGTCTCCGATATACAAGTATGCGAGTCAGAATTCATCGTGATTATCTGCACTGACAGAATTTCGCCGGCGATGCTGTGGCGAAAAAATCGTATATTGATCAGTCGAATGTCGCGCTTGCGCGCATGTCGCGTTATTTCAGACTATTCCAGAGTCAAATGTCTATCCCTTGTAGTCGCAAAATTGTCTTCAGCAAGCATCTTTCTTTTCTTATCAGGTACGGAGGAAAGTATCTCGATCCGATTCAAAGGTGTTCGTTTAAAGTTTATCATTTTATTGATTTAAGGAAGCGTACAGCACTCAGGGTCAAAAGGGGATTCCTCGGATTCTGTTGTACGTTTCTTACCACATTTGGCGGTGTCGCTGACCGCATAAATATTTGAATAACTGGATGAATAAAAATGGCATTCGTACGCCTTACTATATGCCAACTCAAGTTTATCAATCACGGCGTTGCAGAGTTCGGATGTGGATTGCGTTAACAAGATACCACTGACAGATATCGCGGAAGAAATACTCTGAATGCAGAGCAGTTATGCAGATTGTAATTTAGCGGTATTATAACACTTGTCTTTCTGTTACAGTTGAATAAACTTCTACTAAAATATACATATCTCTGTCCAACAATGATTCTCTTTTCGAGACTGGAAAATTAGTACATATTTATATTTAAGAAACAATTATAAATTATACACATCTTTGACGATGCAGAATATTGTATATGCCAGCAATAAATTTACAGATGTATCGAAAATGAATTGCTTCTTTACTTTTCACCTTCCCGTCCTTGCGACCCTTTATTTCATATAATTTCACCACATCTCCTCGAGTCAGATGCTCTCCTGATACTAAGAGTAATAATTTCCGACGTAAAATTTTTCTAAGTCCGAAAACGCTAGTATAAATTAATATATATATGTATAGAGACAGGCATAAAGACACGTATGGAAAGATATGTGAAACTCGGATGTTCAATTAAGATATCTTAGCTGCTGATATCATTGGGACAGATACCAAATTTTAAGACACATACGAAAAAGTGTTAAGAATATTTAACGAAGAGTTAAATTCGGTAGAGCGTGCGATTAGGAATGCGAGCGAGCAAGCGAACTCGGGTTCGATCCCGGCTGAAATCTCGAAAAGATTTCAGACTAAAATCAAATCCTCACTTAGCATGAATATGCGGTGAGGTGGTAGTGGGCCCGTCATCACCGGTGACGTCATGATTCCCAGTGTATCTAGGACTCGACTAGAAACGAAAGCGGCGCAAGGTGGGGGAACTCCACAGTTCGAGAATTGAATAAAATAAAAATAAGATTAAATAAAAATAAAAATTGAATAAAATCAAATAAAATTTTGGGCAGAAAGAAAAATAAAATGACATAAAATTCCGGCTCGGAGAATCGAACCCACAGTCTCCGTATCGCGAAGCCAAACTTTTGCCCTTGAGCCACTGCTTTCAATTCAAGCGAAAATAAAATGGCTTATATATATTCAAAGTATTATTTAGGTTCAAATACCCTAGATTTGACAAAAATTTGATTTTCTGAACACTTGGCCACCTGGAGCCTTGCTTTTATTTCTAGTCAAGCCCTACATATCTAGGTTCAATTTTTCCGAAACCGACGACGCTGTCGTACGAACATATCTACATTTTGACAGCCACACAATTACAGTTGCCTACGTTGTCTGTAGATGTGGTCAGTTTCGAAAAAATGAAAATTTTATATTAGAAAATTTTTTCATTATTTGTCTCCACATTCGTGTTACCATGATATACAGCCTTATACAACCAAATTTACAAAAACTGAATTCGATCTGTACTGGTACTGCATTACAATTCGAACAGAATCCTTGCGGAACGGAAATGTTTTGACGCTGATGGAAGTTTACCCAACTGTAACAGAAGGACGAGAGTTATGTCATCATCATTTGGCAAATTATTCAAAAAACTAGACGAAAAAATCTTTTTCCGTCAATGCGCACATTTTCTTTTCTTGACTCCTCTGTTCCTATAATATTTACATTGGAATGCCTGCCACAATCCTACTTCGTTGACGCAACCTCCGTGCGAACCCATTGACACCACGAAGGCTATGGAAGGCTACTGACTTCCAGCAGGTGAACGTCTCCAGGCAAGTGCTCTTTCTTGCTCAGTTAATCCCATCAACGGAGTGCCAAATGGATCGCCATCTCGCAGTCGAACGAACGAACTACCTTTGCCGCAACATCAGTCAGGTTTATTTAATGCAACCCGAATTATAATACTGACATGCAGATTGCATATCACGGGTACAAAAGTAGTTCGTCAATTTCTCAGCGAGATGGAAATACCATTTCGCACCCCGTATGCCGATCTCATCCACGGTTCTGTGGACTGGGCTCTCTAATTACAATTATATTCATTTGTTACTTCTATCGTTCTCATTCAAATACCAATCATTGGTAAATTAAAAATAATAACGTGGGAAATCCCTATTAGAATAGCTAACGTCCCCGTGTGTTTCGGGGAAAAAGTGTTATATCTGAACTTGTTTGGTGAATGCTCCAGGTTAACAAAAAAATTCATATCACAACATCTTGAAATATAGAAAAAAGGAAACCAAAAGACGAGGGGACATTAGGCTAAAAGTCTATACAAATCGATCATTTAATCAGCAGCCAAGTGAGATTTAAATAATCAAAGTATCTATTTTGAAGTTAGACCTCCTGTCAAACTACTTCGATCTTTATTAATTTTTTCTCTTGATTCTTTTACAGCGTCGACCTATTTCCCGATGAAATTACCTCTTTCAAACTGTTTAATGGGATCCCATTCAAAGATTTACCCGCTCATAACATCCGGGTTTCATCCTATAACGCTACGGTCACCTTTTTTGATAGCGAAGGTAAAAGACTCTTCTTCAAAAGGTCAATAACTAGTCTAAAACTCTAAGAAAACCACTTGTCTCGTCTCCAATCTGTTTTTATAATCTAGGAGAAATGAAATTGTTACTACGATGTAGAAGGCTTCAAAAATGCTCGCAGAGGCACCAACATTGCGGCACAGACCACTGCGGTTACTTTCAGCATAGTAAGCATTCCGAAGAAACACTTGGAGATTTTGATAATTTGCTTTAAACACTTCAAGGTCTTTTAACTACTAGATAATACTGAATTCCATTGATAACAGGTTTTAATTGTTCATATTTTTACAGCAGACTGTTGAAAACGGATATAGAACTATCAAAATTTGGGTCTGAAGTCTTGTTCAAGACAGGATAGTAGGCAAAAGTATCAATTCCTCATGGAAACCGAATCATTCATGACTATAAATGAATTGAATGTTCGTTATTTTACCGGCAGCAATGAAAGGTTTGCGAATGAGAGGACTGGACATACTGTGTCTTTTACGGACAGCAGCAGAGTATATTGGAACCCACCAAGGCCGAGAAACGCAAGAAGATTGTAAAGAAGCGAAAAACCGACAATTTCGGATACATCAGTTTATATTTATTTCATTATCACCAGGAAATTAAATGCACCACTTTAATTATCAGCTAGTATTGTTATTTCTCTGAATGAACATGCGTGACTATGACAAAGTGGGAACACGCCGTGCTATGTATCTGGAATGTAATTAAAACAATAAATAAATTAATAAAACACAGTTTCCTATTAAATTTATTATCATAATTCGTAAAATTATGTAATTTACCTTCAGGCATGTAGCCATCGATATATCATGGAGCTTCACCATTACTTTCAAAGGTTTTTGATGCCGCTGCATTATTGTATGAATACTGGTCTTATACGAGCTCGGTGCTTTTTACCAAATGCTGTTCCAGGCCTCTTCAGCCAGCAATTAACTCTAGAAATAATTTTCATGGATTATTGTGACGGAATACTGATGAAAGCAAGGAAAAGCAGAGAATTGAATCGCATGAATATCTGTCATGAAGTTTATTAATACTTACTTACGTCCAGTAAATCACCATTAGCTAGCTTACGGTCACCATCGTGTACGAAACTGCGATGATACTCTCGTACGAAAAGTCCATCTACGGTTTAAATAAAGCCTTTAGCTCCCTGAATTAAATAAAATACGGTCAGACGTCAGACGACGGACGTCATACGATAATTGCTCTATTAATTCCGTTAATTGATCCAATCTAGTTTTTGAGAAAAATGAGAAAAACAAATCGATTTTTCTATGTTAAAGTAGCCTAAATGCTAACTCTATGTTTCGACCAAACAGAGTATTCGACGACCTATGATATACCCAATAATTGCTCCTTCATTTCTCTCAATTGCTCTACCCTGGAGTAAAATTATTTAGTTACGGTTTTTAATAAGAAAGCAAAAAATGTGTTCGCCGAAAATGAAATGGTGGGGGGTAGGCCATTTCACAATTGAGACGCATCTAAACGGAACAGATTTCGGCGACCGGTGGTACACCGGACAATTGCTCCTCAATTGCTCTTAATTGCTCTACCCTTATTTCAGATTGCAAACAATAGAAAATAGCAGAAATGTGTCGGAGTGATGTGAATGGTGGGCGTGTAAAACTTGCATTGATACTGATCTGTGAGGCTAAAGACTCAAGACTGTGGTATAATACTGTAATATACTGATCGACGGGGCGAAAAGGTATAAAACTGGCATTGATACTGGTCTCTGACGCTAAAGATTCGAGACTCTGGTATAAAATATACCAATCAGGGGGCGAGAAGGTATAAGACCGGCATTGTCCCTGGTGGTCTCTGATGCTAAAGACTCAAAAATCGGGTATAATAGACCGATAGACGAGGTGAAAAAGTCTGAAACCCGCCATTAAAATTTTTGCAATCATATTTTTTTTGTTTTATTCTGGAAAATCAATGGGGAGCAATTCAAAATGAAAGTAGAGCAATTACGATCAAATCAAGAAAAAGTTTCGCGGAGCAATTGAAAATAGGGGTAGAGCAATTAAGAGCAACCCAGGAGAAATTGAGAGCAATCAAAGAAAAGTTAATTCGTATCCAACGAGTCTTAGAAATCCTGTGATATACAAGCGCGTCCGAACTGTGACGTAGCTCGCGCTCCACCATTCACATCACGCCGACACATTTTTTGCTATTTTATGGAGAACTATCGCGGAGCAATTAAAAATAAGGGTTGAGCAATGAAGAGCAATTGAGGAGCAATTGTCCGGTGTACCACCGATCACCGAAATCTGTTCCGTTTAGATGCGTCTCAATTCTGCAATGGCCTACCCCCCACCATTTCATTTCCGGCGAATACGTTTTTTGCTTTCTCTTTAAAAACCGTGACTAAATAATTTTACTCCAGGGTGGAGCAATTATGAGAAATGAAGGCGCGATCATTGGGTATATCATAGGTCGTCGAATACCCATCCGTTTGGTCGAAACATAGAGTTAAAGTTTAGGCTACTTTACATAGAAAAATCGAATTTCGTTTTTTTCATTTTTCTCAAAAACTAGATTGGAGCAATTAACGAAATCAATAGAGCAATTAAGGAGCAATTGTTTGGTATATGAAAAAACGAAAACTAATAAAGTCACGGGCCAACTTCACATAGGTGCTAGATACCAGGATTTCCGCCTGAAGCGGTGGCAGCCCAACATTCAATTTCACCTGTGGATCTTCGGAAAGCCTCGCGCAGCTTCGGGTGCCTCGCCACGCCGTGCGGCCGCTGACTTGAATCTTCAGTCGCGTACGATAAGTCCAGGAGGTTGTCGATTGTGTGCGTCGCGACCGCTCTCAGCTTTGATCGTATGTTATAATTAGGTAAACACGTTTTCGCTAGAGTAATATTTTGCAATTTTACGAAGAATCAATCAGTGACACCAAGGGGAACATAGACTTGTATGCAATTATAGAACCTTAACCTATCACCTTGACAGTTGTTAACTTGCGACAGGCACGATCTTACAAATCTAGTTTCATACCGATCTGTCCAGTTATAATAATTCCATTGAAAATTGACGTATAGCGTCCTTAGAATAACTTTATTTTGATCGTGAATAAGGTTATATGACAGGTAAAGACTTATAATTGCATACCCTTTTTTTTCTACCTTTACTTATCGTAAATTCGAAAACAATCAGGCCGCATCTTTGTTTATATTTGCGACGTGACTAAACGTTGATATTTATTGTGAATCCTTCTTGATAAAATGATAATCTGATTATACAGAAAAACTACAACGGATCGGAAGTGCGGAGGCCGTTTATATAGATTAAATCTCGCCGATAAATCGAATAAGAGGTAAACCAGCCATCACAACATTATTTCTAATTATGTCACATTTTTATTCAAGTTCAGCTATCGAATACATTGATTATTTCCTCTCAATTTCCATTCTTCATTCTTTTGGGTCGATTTTTTAGATCGACAAATACAATCACACATTTCTTTTTTACGAATTACAACTCCCTTCAATATACAGGAGCCCGTTGCTACATTCTGAATCGAATATATACGAAATTCATAACTCCTTTTTTAATTCCTCTTCTCCACTTTACTTTCATTACGGAAAAATATACGACCTGTGGGTCCGGGAGTCCCAAAAATCTGATGGAACAAGATAGGAACTGTGTGAATCACCTGACGCCGGGGATGTGAGGTCTGTAGTCTCAGATATTTAGGTGAGAATTGATATGCAATGACTAATTAAAATTATAGTGCACTTCTATATAATAGAACTGCCTGTGGCAAGATAAGACCGGGTATATATTGTGTCAAGTTTCTCTCAAATAATAATTAATTAGTAGAATACTAGTTTGTTTTTATCCAACATCTCGAATTTCTCAGATTTTCTCAATCATTAATTTCTTTTCCAGGAAAGCGGAGGAGTCAAAAGGAGGAAAGGGTCGGGAAGAATCAGGAATATGAAAAAAATTGGAGTTGCAGAGTTTTGTTACGTGTGCCAAATCATTCCGACAAATCAAATAAAGGATAAATCGGTAATGATAACACAATCTTCTAAGACGTCCGAATTTTACCAAGGCTCAACGATTCTGCACGTCTTGTAGATTCTATACACTCAAAACTTTCGTTTCTTCTTGTCGTAGTTTGAATTTGATCAATGAAAAATTATATACAACGATAATTCTCTTTCTGCATAAATATATCGCGATAACAATTGTATGAATGTTTGATTGACAATTAATTTTTGTTCCTTCATGTATTTTTTACAGTCTAAGGAATACTACTGAGCTACCAAAATTCTCATCCAGAAAGTCTAGAGTACTGCAGAAAAAGAAAATAGAGGGATTGAGCGATCGGTGAATGAGGAACGGGTGAGCATTACAACGGGATATAATTATATTAATATTCATCATTCATTCATTATTTATTATTTATCATTATTATCATGAATACTATTCGTTTATCAGGCAGGTGTGTGTAGAGAAATAGAAAACACATTCGTAGTTGGTATTTTTTTTTTATTGTATCACGAGTTTATACGTTGTATCGCCGTATTTATAGATATAGGGGCGATATTCGTGCAGATTAAATTTATATTTTTATCGAACTAATTTGTAAATTGGAAATTTAACTTGTCCCCAAATACTGCTGAAAGTGCAATTAATCGTAGCGTAAGGAACCTCGCCGCTATAAATACGTATTCTGGGTGAAAATCGTCAAATATTCTATAATGATTATATTCGCTTTTCAAATTTATCGTTTCTGGGTGAAAATAATAAAATTTCTGACTCTCGCTTCCGTTATAATTCGTCATTTTTAAGAATCATTAAAAATGTCGTAAAAATTCGAACTCGAAATTCGCGGGCAGGCATGGCGGCGGTCTAACGTGAAGTTGCGAACGTACGCGCGGGGAACTGCGGACGCGTTCAGGTCGTACGCCACCACGCCGGGCGGCAGGCCGCCACTTTCATCCGCTCGAATTCTCAGTATGAATTCATACGCGATCAGGGTGGCACCGATCGACGTCTCGACGCCTCGTAGTTTAGGGAAATTGTTGCAATTCGACGAACCCGTCATTGTTGAGGTAAGAGTTTTTGACCTCATGATACACCGGTCATTAGCTAAGGGGAATATAACGGATCGCTGTTGACGGTTCAATTTTTATTGCCATTAAGTTGCATGCCAGTTTGAATTTTTCTCTCGACTCGTCTTGGCCGGTCCGTAGTGGATATTTATATTCATTCTCTATTCTTCGTTCTTTAACGTAAAGTCTCCATTTCATCTCGTAATAATATCAAGTCCTGAAAGAATTCGTCATAAATATAATTCACTCAAATCGAAAATACTTTGAATATTTTATTCGGTAAAAATCCAGAGGGATGACCGGGAAAAAAAAATGACGATCGCGTATCCGGCCATCTTGATCGAAACGATAAACGGCAGAATAATGAGCTCCGGTAAATTAATGTTTTTGGGATAAAAAACAATCGTTGACACGATACAAAAGGTGAGAATAGTTTTATCTTCGTATTTCGCGACGGTGAGAAGTAAAATTCAAATCTATCATGGAGTTTATTTTCAATAAAACGTTTCACAATGATAAACTTCGGAGTCAACTTTTCTGACCGTTGCGCAGTCAGTTTTTTCCAGCAGTTATACGTGAATATTATTTCTACTTGCAAGTAGCAAACAATCGTGTGTCTTTCGAATAAGTTATAATATAACACCCCATTACATTTGATAGTTTCGTAAATAAGTTGATCTGCGTATAATCATACATAAAACGTAAATAGTCTGACAACAAAAACATAATATAAATACGAGCGAGTTATAGCTGCATAGATCGAAGGTTGTTTACATTCGGACAAAGTTCACAAATATTTAGACCGGTTTTTTTTTTTTTCTTTTTCTTACCTATTTTTACGGCTTAACCAAACCTTCCGATATATTATGCGAATCTTTATTATTGAAATGATCATTTTGTTACAGATACAAACTGCAACAGGTCGGAAATGCAGATCGAAAGTTCTGAGGCTGTTTATATGGATCAAATAATTCTTATTGACGAATTGAATGGAAGGTAAGCCACTGATTGAAATATGATTTCCAATAAATTGCTATTACAAATCTTTTCACTCGCATCTTAGATCGACGTACAAAGTAAAAATTTCTTTTTTGGGTAAATCAAAAAGTTGTTGAAACGAAGAGGCCTTTTTAGATACAAGAGCCTGTTTCTATATTCTGAATCTATAGTCAAATGAATCTGAAATTTATTTCTCAATTTTCTCATTTCTCTTCTTTGTTTTAATATTTTCTACAGGAAGGTGAATCTGGAAATCCCAAAAATCTGACGGACTAATAGAAACCGGGTGAAAGACCCCGTCCTGGGATCCAGGGTCCGAAGTGTCAGAGATTGAGGTGAGAATTGAGATGTTTTGCCACCAATCTTCAGTCTTATCATGTGACAATGACTCGTAAATCCTTCGGAGTTAAATGAAATTTAGTTTCATTTTTATTTATACAAATTGTCCAAGTTCGACCGAGCAAAGAAATGTGATCTGTTGTACACCCTCGAGTTCCCCATAAATAGTAGTTGAATATAGATTACTTGCTTGATTTTCAACTTGTATTTTATCACGACGATTTTCTAAATCATTTATTTTTTTTTCTCAAGATAGAAAAAGCAGAACGAAGAAGAGAAGACACTGAAGAAAAAAAGGAAACCGAAAATCTGGGTGAGAAAATTGTGCAAACTATACTGAAATGCATGGGCACAGATTGTGGAGGCCGATTATACAAATCCAACCTCACTGAAGAATGAAATAAGAGGTGAGCAGCATTTTGAATCGCACTTTGCCCTTTTGTTGAAGTTTAGTCATTGTCCTACTCAACTCTGTGCTGACATTTATTATTTCCAAAGTGTTTTCTTCATACAAAAATATCGCTAGACAAATTGTACGGATGTGTTCAATTAATAAATATTTTGCTTCTGTTTGATGTTTCTATTAGATTGTAATGGACCAGATGTCGACAGGGCTGATTATACGGGGACTATGCGAAGAAATAGCGACCAAGTAAGAGCGTGATATATTTTGGAAAATAATTTTCTTACCAAATATGTATACCTGCGTATTGTAACATAACATGTTCACGGATCCTAATTTACTCCTTTATCGAAGAATCGAAAAATAGCTTACATGCAAAGGAATACTTGACTTTAAGCGCGTATTAACGTATTTTAATTCAAATGTATCCGCATTTTGTTATATTTCTTCCCATTTTGTAGTCGAGCGCCTCCAAATTGGAGCAGACAGAAGCTGATCCGAAGCCGATTCGAAGCTGACAAGGAGCGGACCCGAAGCCGACCGAAACCGATGAGCATCCCAGTAGGAGCGATAGGATGAGGGGGGACACGACAGCAAGGGAGCAATTGCAAAAGAGGTGAGAACGAGACACTTTTTCGCCAATCTCTATTTTTCCAAAAATAGCAATTCAGATTAATTTTCGTTGAACAATTTTCTTACTCATTTCTTTCTTCTTCCCTTTTCCATGATACGCCGACAGCCAAGCAGACACATCCGAGTGCAATTGCTCTCCCGTTACTCGGCAGCGTGGGTGAGTCGCATGATTTTTGGGTAACGGGCTTTCTTTCCTCGGTACTCTCTTTTCTCTATCGCGTGGCGTGGCGGTAACATTGTACAATCTTCGATTTCTTAGCTCAATTCAGATAGGCTCATTCCCGACCGCAACGGAGCTTCCTTTCATAATTATTCAGATTCCCTTGCCGACTGCAATGTAACATTACACTTGTTACTGCGCGGTCATGTTACAGATTTAAAGATCAATGCATAAAGTCACACCCTTATGGGTGGGCCCCTATCCGTTGCGAATCGCGGTGGGCATCGCGGCAGGAAGGTATTCGCTGCTCAATCGGCTTTCGCGATTGTGATTTCCTAAGTTTCCTAATTTGCTTGAATTTTTGCTGGTTGAGCGGTGGATCCTCCTGAGGTTTAATTCATGGTTCACAAAGTCTAGGAGCTCCTGCTCAACATAAGTATGAACAATCCTCTTGCAAGATGTTCAACTAGAATCAATCTTTCGTTACATGCATAGAAATATAAAAATCTAAAGAGTATGAAAATATGAAAATATGAAAATATGAAAATATGAAAATATGAAAACATCAAAATATCTAAAGTCCAGAGTACTGCACACTTTTGCTTTCATTTAGTCCGTTTAGAAAAAAAGTTTGACAATTTTGTCCAGGATGTATCTAACCCGTTCTTTCCCTACAGCAAATTATAAGGTGAGTCAATCAACAGCCGCGACCACGTTGTGAACTGATTTTTACGTGTGTGTTGGAGAATCTGAAATCGGAGATCAGTAGCTTTCCGTACAGGTGAATCGGGAAGGTAGGGCAACTTGATCGAGGGTGGATACGAGTCTGTGCGTGCTTGCCCTTGTGCCTTGGTACCTTGGCGCCGTAGTGCCTCGGTGGCTTGGCGCCTCGGTGCCTCGGTGCCTGAGCGTTTAATTTACAACTCCGTTGGGTGGGTTTTGGGAACCAGGCGAGGGCAGGAAGGGTCGCGCAATGGGACGGTGGTGGCCTAATATCTTATTCTCCACAGCAAATTCAAGCGATCAGAATATAAGAAAAAGTAGTTTCCTCTTTGATATAGTTTCTTTAAAATATAACTCATTTATTAAAATCCTTGTTCCCAGTTTTCCATCGGTACTCTCCACATAATTAGAATTGAACGATTTCCATACTGACAATATGGTCACGATAAAAAGTAAGAATTTAAAGGAGTCTCTTTGATATTTGCCATTCGAAATGTTCTTAACTTATTCAAAATCTTTCCTCAGTTTTGTGTCGATCTTTCCAAGACCAATAGAATAAATCAATTTCCTCAATCAAGTAATCTCTCTGTATTAATTGAAAATTTGATCGCTTGAATGGGCAAGACGCCTCTCTTCATCATCTCCCCGTTTTACGTGGGGCGTGTGGAGATGAGAGAGGCTGAGCCTGAAGACTTCACGTCGAAGAGGACGCCGACCGTCACGCCACAAATTTTTCTCTGCTTGCCTTGTTTTCTTTACCCTCTCTAGACTTGGCGTCTATCGGCTGTTAATTATTCGCGACGCGTAAAGATCTTGCCAATTTTGATACGATACCAAATCGCAGATAGCGCCAAGTCGTCCTTCTTTCATTGCATGCCTTTCACTGCATGCCTTACAGGCACAATATTAATCGATCCTCTTCTTTCAGGGTATTACAAGACTAATCAATTCCGCTTCTTTCAGGGTACTTTGAGATTAACCAATTCCACTTCTTTCAGGGTATTCTAAGACTAATCGATTCCACTTCTTTCAGGGTACTTTAAGATTAACCAATTCCACTTCTTTCAGGGTATTCTAAGACTAATCGATTCCCCCTCTTTCAGGGTATTTTAAGAGATTAATACCGATCTATGATCATAGATCGGTGTTAATAATTGGGGACGAATTAATTACCTTTCTGTTACAGTATCGCCGTATGACTATAAGTCTAGTGATTTAATGATGCGAATAATTGTGCCCGACATATTTTATCAACAGAAATAAGGCAATTCATTTGAAGATTGGAACGGGGCCTGTACCTCGTCCGTGTCTAGATTTATTTCTCATTGTGAGTACCTGACAATCCCGGTTTAATTTGGAGAATTAATTGAGTCGTGAAGGGTGACAACTTTTCTGCTACGCAAAATTATTGCAACATTATTCGTCAATTGCTAAATCTCTTGTTTCTCTATATTTTCATTACAGTTCAGAATTACGAAAGGTCGTATAAATGAAGCTTGGAAGAATCGGATTACGTACATATATATTGGATTATTGACTGCGTGCTGTATACATGACCTGCAGGGAAACATCATTTCTGTATAAGAATCAAGAATTACTGGTAAGCGGAACGAAAGCTTCCTTGCATTCGCAATCTCATCCCTGTGATCGATTTCGTACTTGTCATTTCATTGTTAAACTTGTTTGTTCGACAGAAGGTGCTTCCCGGTCTGTATAACCCTGCGGAAGTGCACTCGAACTCGGGATGGAGTGAAACGATAATGAATGAAATCAGGAAGAGTTAGGAATAAGATATACATCTGGTAAATAATCATTCCTTTGTAATGTATAACAATCGGGAAAGCTTTTGACAAGTTACTGTTTCAAGTTGTCATTATCAACTGCACGTTATAGTAAACGATCGCCAAAGTTGACCAGATTTTGAACTTTTGCAGGGGCAAACTTGAAGGCTGATTGTCAGTCGTCGCAGAAATGGAAAACGTTCTATTGGCCAATCGACTGGAGTTGCAGAGTTTTGTTACGTGTGCCAAATCATTCCGACAAATCAAATAAAGGATAAATCGGTAATGATAACACAATCTTCTAAGACGTCCGAATTTTACCAAGGCTCAACGATTCTGCACGTCTTGTAGATTCTATACACTCAAAACTTTCGTTTCTTCTTGTCGTAGTTTGAATTTGATCAATGAAAAATTATATACAACGATAATTCTCTTTCTGCATAAATATATCGCGATAACAATTGTATGAATGTTTGATTGACAATTAATTTTTGTTCCTTCATGTATTTTTTACAGTCTAAGGAATACTACTGAGCTACCAAAATTCTCATCCAGAAAGTCTAGAGTACTGCAGAAAAAGAAAATAGAGGGATTGAGCGATCGGTGAATGAGGAACGGGTGAGCATTACAACGGGATATAATTATATTAATATTCATCATTCATTCATTATTTATTATTTATCATTATTATCATGAATACTATTCGTTTATCAGGCAGGTGTGTGTAGAGAAATAGAAAACACATTCGTAGTTGGTATTTTTTTTTTATTGTATCACGAGTTTATACGTTGTATCGCCGTATTTATAGATATAGGGGCGATATTCGTGCAGATTAAATTTATATTTTTATCGAACTAATTTGTAAATTGGAAATTTAACTTGTCCCCAAATACTGCTGAAAGTGCAATTAATCGTAGCGTAAGGAACCTCGCCGCTATAAATACGTATTCTGGGTGAAAATCGTCAAATATTCTATAATGATTATATTCGCTTTTCAAATTTATCGTTTCTGGGTGAAAATAATAAAATTTCTGACTCTCGCTTCCGTTATAATTCGTCATTTTTAAGAATCATTAAAAATGTCGTAAAAATTCGAACTCGAAATTCGCGGGCAGGCATGGCGGCGGTCTAACGTGAAGTTGCGAACGTACGCGCGGGGAACTGCGGACGCGTTCAGGTCGTACGCCACCACGCCGGGCGGCAGGCCGCCACTTTCATCCGCTCGAATTCTCAGTATGAATTCATACGCGATCAGGGTGGCACCGATCGACGTCTCGACGCCTCGTAGTTTAGGGAAATTGTTGCAATTCGACGAACCCGTCATTGTTGAGGTAAGAGTTTTTGACCTCATGATACACCGGTCATTAGCTAAGGGGAATATAACGGATCGCTGTTGACGGTTCAATTTTTATTGCCATTAAGTTGCATGCCAGTTTGAATTTTTCTCTCGACTCGTCTTGGCCGGTCCGTAGTGGATATTTATATTCATTCTCTATTCTTCGTTCTTTAACGTAAAGTCTCCATTTCATCTCGTAATAATATCAAGTCCTGAAAGAATTCGTCATAAATATAATTCACTCAAATCGAAAATACTTTGAATATTTTATTCGGTAAAAATCCAGAGGGATGACCGGGAAAAAAAAATGACGATCGCGTATCCGGCCATCTTGATCGAAACGATAAACGGCAGAATAATGAGCTCCGGTAAATTAATGTTTTTGGGATAAAAAACAATCGTTGACACGATACAAAAGGTGAGAATAGTTTTATCTTCGTATTTCGCGACGGTGAGAAGTAAAATTCAAATCTATCATGGAGTTTATTTTCAATAAAACGTTTCACAATGATAAACTTCGGAGTCAACTTTTCTGACCGTTGCGCAGTCAGTTTTTTCCAGCAGTTATACGTGAATATTATTTCTACTTGCAAGTAGCAAACAATCGTGTGTCTTTCGAATAAGTTATAATATAACACCCCATTACATTTGATAGTTTCGTAAATAAGTTGATCTGCGTATAATCATACATAAAACGTAAATAGTCTGACAACAAAAACATAATATAAATACGAGCGAGTTATAGCTGCATAGATCGAAGGTTGTTTACATTCGGACAAAGTTCACAAATATTTAGACCGGTTTTTTTTTTTTTCTTTTTCTTACCTATTTTTACGGCTTAACCAAACCTTCCGATATATTATGCGAATCTTTATTATTGAAATGATCATTTTGTTACAGATACAAACTGCAACAGGTCGGAAATGCAGATCGAAAGTTCTGAGGCTGTTTATATGGATCAAATAATTCTTATTGACGAATTGAATGGAAGGTAAGCCACTGATTGAAATATGATTTCCAATAAATTGCTATTACAAATCTTTTCACTCGCATCTTAGATCGACGTACAAAGTAAAAATTTCTTTTTTGGGTAAATCAAAAAGTTGTTGAAACGAAGAGGTCTTTTTAGATACAAGAGCCTGTTTCTATATTCTGAATCTATAGTCAAATGAATCTGAAATTTATTTCTCAATTTTCTCATTTCTCTTCTTTGTTTTAATATTTTCTACAGGAAGGTGAATCTGGAAATCCCAAAAATCTGACGGACTAATAGAAACCGGGTGAAAGACCCCGTCCTGGGATCCAGGGTCCGAAGTGTCAGAGATTGAGGTGAGAATTGAGATGTTTTGCCACCAATCTTCAGTCTTATCATGTGACAATGACTCGTAAATCCTTCGGAGTTAAATGAAATTTAGTTTCATTTTTATTTATACAAATTGTCCAAGTTCGACCGAGCAAAGAAATGTGATCTGTTGTACACCCTCGAGTTCCCCATAAATAGTAGTTGAATATAGATTACTTGCTTGATTTTCAACTTGTATTTTATCACGACGATTTTCTAAATCATTTATTTTTTTTTCTCAAGATAGAAAAAGCAGAACGAAGAAGAGAAGACACTGAAGAAAAAAAGGAAACCGAAAATCTGGGTGAGAAAATTGTGCAAACTATACTGAAATGCATGGGCACAGATTGTGGAGGCCGATTATACAAATCCAACCTCACTGAAGAATGAAATAAGAGGTGAGCAGCATTTTGAATCGCACTTTGCCCTTTTGTTGAAGTTTAGTCATTGTCCTACTCAACTCTGTGCTGACATTTATTATTTCCAAAGTGTTTTCTTCATACAAAAATATCGCTAGACAAATTGTACGGATGTGTTCAATTAATAAATATTTTGCTTCTGTTTGATGTTTCTATTAGATTGTAATGGACCAGATGTCGACAGGGCTGATTATACGGGGACTATGCGAAGAAATAGCGACCAAGTAAGAGCGTGATATATTTTGGAAAATAATTTTCTTACCAAATATGTATACCTGCGTATTGTAACATAACATGTTCACGGATCCTAATTTACTCCTTTATCGAAGAATCGAAAAATAGCTTACATGCAAAGGAATACTTGACTTTAAGCGCGTATTAACGTATTTTAATTCAAATGTATCCGCATTTTGTTATATTTCTTCCCATTTTGTAGTCGAGCGCCTCCAAATTGGAGCAGACAGAAGCTGATCCGAAGCCGATTCGAAGCTGACAAGGAGCGGACCCGAAGCCGACCGAAACCGATGAGCATCCCAGTAGGAGCGATAGGATGAGGGGGGACACGACAGCAAGGGAGCAATTGCAAAAGAGGTGAGAACGAGACACTTTTTCGCCAATCTCTATTTTTCCAAAAATAGCAATTCAGATTAATTTTCGTTGAACAATTTTCTTACTCATTTCTTTCTTCTTCCCTTTTCCATGATACGCCGACAGCCAAGCAGACACATCCGAGTGCAATTGCTCTCCCGTTACTCGGCAGCGTGGGTGAGTCGCATGATTTTTGGGTAACGGGCTTTCTTTCCTCGGTACTCTCTTTTCTCTATCGCGTGGCGTGGCGGTAACATTGTACAATCTTCGATTTCTTAGCTCAATTCAGATAGGCTCATTCCCGACCGCAACGGAGCTTCCTTTCATAATTATTCAGATTCCCTTGCCGACTGCAATGTAACATTACACTTGTTACTGCGCGGTCATGTTACAGATTTAAAGATCAATGCATAAAGTCACACCCTTATGGGTGGGCCCCTATCCGTTGCGAATCGCGGTGGGCATCGCGGCAGGAAGGTATTCGCTGCTCAATCGGCTTTCGCGATTGTGATTTCCTAAGTTTCCTAATTTGCTTGAATTTTTGCTGGTTGAGCGGTGGATCCTCCTGAGGTTTAATTCATGGTTCACAAAGTCTAGGAGCTCCTGCTCAACATAAGTATGAACAATCCTCTTGCAAGATGTTCAACTAGAATCAATCTTTCGTTACATGCATAGAAATATAAAAATCTAAAGAGTATGAAAATATGAAAATATGAAAATATGAAAATATGAAAATATGAAAACATCAAAATATCTAAAGTCCAGAGTACTGCACACTTTTGCTTTCATTTAGTCCGTTTAGAAAAAAAGTTTGACAATTTTGTCCAGGATGTATCTAACCCGTTCTTTCCCTACAGCAAATTATAAGGTGAGTCAATCAACAGCCGCGACCACGTTGTGAACTGATTTTTACGTGTGTGTTGGAGAATCTGAAATCGGAGATCAGTAGCTTTCCGTACAGGTGAATCGGGAAGGTAGGGCAACTTGATCGAGGGTGGATACGAGTCTGTGCGTGCTTGCCCTTGTGCCTTGGTACCTTGGCGCCGTAGTGCCTCGGTGGCTTGGCGCCTCGGTGCCTCGGTGCCTGAGCGTTTAATTTACAACTCCGTTGGGTGGGTTTTGGGAACCAGGCGAGGGCAGGAAGGGTCGCGCAATGGGACGGTGGTGGCCTAATATCTTATTCTCCACAGCAAATTCAAGCGATCAGAATATAAGAAAAAGTAGTTTCCTCTTTGATATAGTTTCTTTAAAATATAACTCATTTATTAAAATCCTTGTTCCCAGTTTTCCATCGGTACTCTCCACATAATTAGAATTGAACGATTTCCATACTGACAATATGGTCACGATAAAAAGTAAGAATTTAAAGGAGTCTCTTTGATATTTGCCATTCGAAATGTTCTTAACTTATTCAAAATCTTTCCTCAGTTTTGTGTCGATCTTTCCAAGACCAATAGAATAAATCAATTTCCTCAATCAAGTAATCTCTCTGTATTAATTGAAAATTTGATCGCTTGAATGGGCAAGACGCCTCTCTTCATCATCTCCCCGTTTTACGTGGGGCGTGTGGAGATGAGAGAGGCTGAGCCTGAAGACTTCACGTCGAAGAGGACGCCGACCGTCACGCCACAAATTTTTCTCTGCTTGCCTTGTTTTCTTTACCCTCTCTAGACTTGGCGTCTATCGGCTGTTAATTATTCGCGACGCGTAAAGATCTTGCCAATTTTGATACGATACCAAATCGCAGATAGCGCCAAGTCGTCCTTCTTTCATTGCATGCCTTTCACTGCATGCCTTACAGGCACAATATTAATCGATCCTCTTCTTTCAGGGTATTACAAGACTAATCAATTCCGCTTCTTTCAGGGTACTTTGAGATTAACCAATTCCACTTCTTTCAGGGTATTCTAAGACTAATCGATTCCACTTCTTTCAGGGTACTTTAAGATTAACCAATTCCACTTCTTTCAGGGTATTCTAAGACTAATCGATTCCCCCTCTTTCAGGGTATTTTAAGAGATTAATACCGATCTATGATCATAGATCGGTGTTAATAATTGGGGACGAATTAATTACCTTTCTGTTACAGTATCGCCGTATGACTATAAGTCTAGTGATTTAATGATGCGAATAATTGTGCCCGACATATTTTATCAACAGAAATAAGGCAATTCATTTGAAGATTGGAACGGGGCCTGTACCTCGTCCGTGTCTAGATTTATTTCTCATTGTGAGTACCTGACAATCCCGGTTTAATTTGGAGAATTAATTGAGTCGTGAAGGGTGACAACTTTTCTGCTACGCAAAATTATTGCAACATTATTCGTCAATTGCTAAATCTCTTGTTTCTCTATATTTTCATTACAGTTCAGAATTACGAAAGGTCGTATAAATGAAGCTTGGAAGAATCGGATTACGTACATATATATTGGATTATTGACTGCGTGCTGTATACATGACCTGCAGGGAAACATCATTTCTGTATAAGAATCAAGAATTACTGGTAAGCGGAACGAAAGCTTCCTTGCATTCGCAATCTCATCCCTGTGATCGATTTCGTACTTGTCATTTCATTGTTAAACTTGTTTGTTCGACAGAAGGTGCTTCCCGGTCTGTATAACCCTGCGGAAGTGCACTCGAACTCGGGATGGAGTGAAACGATAATGAATGAAATCAGGAAGAGTTAGGAATAAGATATACATCTGGTAAATAATCATTCCTTTGTAATGTATAACAATCGGGAAAGCTTTTGACAAGTTACTGTTTCAAGTTGTCATTATCAACTGCACGTTATAGTAAACGATCGCCAAAGTTGACCAGATTTTGAACTTTTGCAGGGGCAAACTTGAAGGCTGATTGTCAGTCGTCGCACAAATGGAAAACGTTCTATTGGCCAATCGACTGGAGTTGCAGAGTTTTGTTACGTGTGCCAAATCATTCCGACAAATCAAATAAAGGATAAATCGGTAATGATAACACAATCTTCTAAGACGTCCGAATTTTACCAAGGCTCAACGATTCTGCACGTCTTGTAGATTCTATACACTCAAAACTTTCGTTTCTTCTTGTCGTAGTTTGAATTTGATCAATGAAAAATTATATACAACGATAATTCTCTTTCTGCATAAATATATCGCGATAACAATTGTATGAATGTTTGATTGACAATTAATTTTTGTTCCTTCATGTATTTTTTACAGTCTAAGGAATACTACTGAGCTACCAAAATTCTCATCCAGAAAGTCTAGAGTACTGCAGAAAAAGAAAATAGAGGGATTGAGCGATCGGTGAATGAGGAACGGGTGAGCATTACAACGGGATATAATTATATTAATATTCATCATTCATTCATTATTTATTATTTATCATTATTATCATGAATACTATTCGTTTATCAGGCAGGTGTGTGTAGAGAAATAGAAAACACATTCGTAGTTGGTATTTTTTTTTTATTGTATCACGAGTTTATACGTTGTATCGCCGTATTTATAGATATAGGGGCGATATTCGTGCAGATTAAATTTATATTTTTATCGAACTAATTTGTAAATTGGAAATTTAACTTGTCCCCAAATACTGCTGAAAGTGCAATTAATCGTAGCGTAAGGAACCTCGCCGCTATAAATACGTATTCTGGGTGAAAATCGTCAAATATTCTATAATGATTATATTCGCTTTTCAAATTTATCGTTTCTGGGTGAAAATAATAAAATTTCTGACTCTCGCTTCCGTTATAATTCGTCATTTTTAAGAATCATTAAAAATGTCGTAAAAATTCGAACTCGAAATTCGCGGGCAGGCATGGCGGCGGTCTAACGTGAAGTTGCGAACGTACGCGCGGGGAACTGCGGACGCGTTCAGGTCGTACGCCACCACGCCGGGCGGCAGGCCGCCACTTTCATCCGCTCGAATTCTCAGTATGAATTCATACGCGATCAGGGTGGCACCGATCGACGTCTCGACGCCTCGTAGTTTAGGGAAATTGTTGCAATTCGACGAACCCGTCATTGTTGAGGTAAGAGTTTTTGACCTCATGATACACCGGTCATTAGCTAAGGGGAATATAACGGATCGCTGTTGACGGTTCAATTTTTATTGCCATTAAGTTGCATGCCAGTTTGAATTTTTCTCTCGACTCGTCTTGGCCGGTCCGTAGTGGATATTTATATTCATTCTCTATTCTTCGTTCTTTAACGTAAAGTCTCCATTTCATCTCGTAATAATATCAAGTCCTGAAAGAATTCGTCATAAATATAATTCACTCAAATCGAAAATACTTTGAATATTTTATTCGGTAAAAATCCAGAGGGATGACCGGGAAAAAAAAATGACGATCGCGTATCCGGCCATCTTGATCGAAACGATAAACGGCAGAATAATGAGCTCCGGTAAATTAATGTTTTTGGGATAAAAAACAATCGTTGACACGATACAAAAGGTGAGAATAGTTTTATCTTCGTATTTCGCGACGGTGAGAAGTAAAATTCAAATCTATCATGGAGTTTATTTTCAATAAAACGTTTCACAATGATAAACTTCGGAGTCAACTTTTCTGACCGTTGCGCAGTCAGTTTTTTCCAGCAGTTATACGTGAATATTATTTCTACTTGCAAGTAGCAAACAATCGTGTGTCTTTCGAATAAGTTATAATATAACACCCCATTACATTTGATAGTTTCGTAAATAAGTTGATCTGCGTATAATCGTACATAAAACGTAAATAGTCTGACAACAAAAACATAATATAAATACGAGCGAGTTATAGCTGCATAGATCGAAGGTTGTTTACATTCGGACAAAGTTCACAAATATTTAGACCGGTTTTTTTTTTTTTCTTTTTCTTACCTATTTTTACGGCTTAACCAAACCTTCCGATATATTATGCGAATCTTTATTATTGAAATGATCATTTTGTTACAGATACAAACTGCAACAGGTCGGAAATGCAGATCGAAAGTTCTGAGGCTGTTTATATGGATCAAATAATTCTTATTGACGAATTGAATGGAAGGTAAGCCACTGATTGAAATATGATTTCCAATAAATTGCTATTACAAATCTTTTCACTCGCATCTTAGATCGACGTACAAAGTAAAAATTTCTTTTTTGGGTAAATCTAAAAGTTGTTGAAACGAAGAGGCCTTTTTAGATACAAGAGCCTGTTTCTATATTCTGAATCTATAGTCAAATGAATCTGAAATTTATTTCTCAATTTTCTCATTTCTCTTCTTTGTTTTAATATTTTCTACAGGAAGGTGAATCTGGAAATCCCAAAAATCTGACGGACTAATAGAAACCGGGTGAAAGACCCCGTCCTGGGATCCAGGGTCCGAAGTGTCAGAGATTGAGGTGAGAATTGAGATGTTTTGCCACCAATCTTCAGTCTTATCATGTGACAATGACTCGTAAATCCTTCGGAGTTAAATGAAATTTAGTTTCATTTTTATTTATACAAATTGTCCAAGTTCGACCGAGCAAAGAAATGTGATCTGTTGTACACCCTCGAGTTCCCCATAAATAGTAGTTGAATATAGATTACTTGCTTGATTTTCAACTTGTATTTTATCACGACGATTTTCTAAATCATTTATTTTTTTTTCTCAAGATAGAAAAAGCAGAACGAAGAAGAGAAGACACTGAAGAAAAAAAGGAAACCGAAAATCTGGGTGAGAAAATTGTGCAAACTATACTGAAATGCATGGGCACAGATTGTGGAGGCCGATTATACAAATCCAACCTCACTGAAGAATGAAATAAGAGGTGAGCAGCATTTTGAATCGCACTTTGCCCTTTTGTTGAAGTTTAGTCATTGTCCTACTCAACTCTGTGCTGACATTTATTATTTCCAAAGTGTTTTCTTCATACAAAAATATCGCTAGACAAATTGTACGGATGTGTTCAATTAATAAATATTTTGCTTCTGTTTGATGTTTCTATTAGATTGTAATGGACCAGATGTCGACAGGGCTGATTATACGGGGACTATGCGAAGAAATAGCGACCAAGTAAGAGCGTGATATATTTTGGAAAATAATTTTCTTACCAAATATGTATACCTGCGTATTGTAACATAACATGTTCACGGATCCTAATTTACTCCTTTATCGAAGAATCGAAAAATAGCTTACATGCAAAGGAATACTTGACTTTAAGCGCGTATTAACGTATTTTAATTCAAATGTATCCGCATTTTGTTATATTTCTTCCCATTTTGTAGTCGAGCGCCTCCAAATTGGAGCAGACAGAAGCTGATCCGAAGCCGATTCGAAGCTGACAAGGAGCGGACCCGAAGCCGACCGAAACCGATGAGCATCCCAGTAGGAGCGATAGGATGAGGGGGGACACGACAGCAAGGGAGCAATTGCAAAAGAGGTGAGAACGAGACACTTTTTCGCCAATCTCTATTTTTCCAAAAATAGCAATTCAGATTAATTTTCGTTGAACAATTTTCTTACTCATTTCTTTCTTCTTCCCTTTTCCATGATACGCCGACAGCCAAGCAGACACATCCGAGTGCAATTGCTCTCCCGTTACTCGGCAGCGTGGGTGAGTCGCATGATTTTTGGGTAACGGGCTTTCTTTCCTCGGTACTCTCTTTTCTCTATCGCGTGGCGTGGCGGTAACATTGTACAATCTTCGATTTCTTAGCTCAATTCAGATAGGCTCATTCCCGACCGCAACGGAGCTTCCTTTCATAATTATTCAGATTCCCTTGCCGACTGCAATGTAACATTACACTTGTTACTGCGCGGTCATGTTACAGATTTAAAGATCAATGCATAAAGTCACACCCTTATGGGTGGGCCCCTATCCGTTGCGAATCGCGGTGGGCATCGCGGCAGGAAGGTATTCGCTGCTCAATCGGCTTTCGCGATTGTGATTTCCTAAGTTTCCTAATTTGCTTGAATTTTTGCTGGTTGAGCGGTGGATCCTCCTGAGGTTTAATTCATGGTTCACAAAGTCTAGGAGCTCCTGCTCAACATAAGTATGAACAATCCTCTTGCAAGATGTTCAACTAGAATCAATCTTTCGTTACATGCATAGAAATATAAAAATCTAAAGAGTATGAAAATATGAAAATATGAAAATATGAAAATATGAAAATATGAAAACATCAAAATATCTAAAGTCCAGAGTACTGCACACTTTTGCTTTCATTTAGTCCGTTTAGAAAAAAAGTTTGACAATTTTGTCCAGGATGTATCTAACCCGTTCTTTCCCTACAGCAAATTATAAGGTGAGTCAATCAACAGCCGCGACCACGTTGTGAACTGATTTTTACGTGTGTGTTGGAGAATCTGAAATCGGAGATCAGTAGCTTTCCGTACAGGTGAATCGGGAAGGTAGGGCAACTTGATCGAGGGTGGATACGAGTCTGTGCGTGCTTGCCCTTGTGCCTTGGTACCTTGGCGCCGTAGTGCCTCGGTGGCTTGGCGCCTCGGTGCCTCGGTGCCTGAGCGTTTAATTTACAACTCCGTTGGGTGGGTTTTGGGAACCAGGCGAGGGCAGGAAGGGTCGCGCAATGGGACGGTGGTGGCCTAATATCTTATTCTCCACAGCAAATTCAAGCGATCAGAATATAAGAAAAAGTAGTTTCCTCTTTGATATAGTTTCTTTAAAATATAACTCATTTATTAAAATCCTTGTTCCCAGTTTTCCATCGGTACTCTCCACATAATTAGAATTGAACGATTTCCATACTGACAATATGGTCACGATAAAAAGTAAGAATTTAAAGGAGTCTCTTTGATATTTGCCATTCGAAATGTTCTTAACTTATTCAAAATCTTTCCTCAGTTTTGTGTCGATCTTTCCAAGACCAATAGAATAAATCAATTTCCTCAATCAAGTAATCTCTCTGTATTAATTGAAAATTTGATCGCTTGAATGGGCAAGACGCCTCTCTTCATCATCTCCCCGTTTTACGTGGGGCGTGTGGAGATGAGAGAGGCTGAGCCTGAAGACTTCACGTCGAAGAGGACGCCGACCGTCACGCCACAAATTTTTCTCTGCTTGCCTTGTTTTCTTTACCCTCTCTAGACTTGGCGTCTATCGGCTGTTAATTATTCGCGACGCGTAAAGATCTTGCCAATTTTGATACGATACCAAATCGCAGATAGCGCCAAGTCGTCCTTCTTTCATTGCATGCCTTTCACTGCATGCCTTACAGGCACAATATTAATCGATCCTCTTCTTTCAGGGTATTACAAGACTAATCAATTCCGCTTCTTTCAGGGTACTTTGAGATTAACCAATTCCACTTCTTTCAGGGTATTCTAAGACTAATCGATTCCACTTCTTTCAGGGTACTTTAAGATTAACCAATTCCACTTCTTTCAGGGTATTCTAAGACTAATCGATTCCCCCTCTTTCAGGGTATTTTAAGAGATTAATACCGATCTATGATCATAGATCGGTGTTAATAATTGGGGACGAATTAATTACCTTTCTGTTACAGTATCGCCGTATGACTATAAGTCTAGTGATTTAATGATGCGAATAATTGTGCCCGACATATTTTATCAACAGAAATAAGGCAATTCATTTGAAGATTGGAACGGGGCCTGTACCTCGTCCGTGTCTAGATTTATTTCTCATTGTGAGTACCTGACAATCCCGGTTTAATTTGGAGAATTAATTGAGTCGTGAAGGGTGACAACTTTTCTGCTACGCAAAATTATTGCAACATTATTCGTCAATTGCTAAATCTCTTGTTTCTCTATATTTTCATTACAGTTCAGAATTACGAAAGGTCGTATAAATGAAGCTTGGAAGAATCGGATTACGTACATATATATTGGATTATTGACTGCGTGCTGTATACATGACCTGCAGGGAAACATCATTTCTGTATAAGAATCAAGAATTACTGGTAAGCGGAACGAAAGCTTCCTTGCATTTGCAATCTCATCCCTGTGATCGATTTCGTACTTGTCATTTCATTGTTAAACTTGTTTGTTCGACAGAAGGTGCTTCCCGGTCTGTATAACCCTGCGGAAGTGCACTCGAACTCGGGATGGAGTGAAACGATAATGAATGAAATCAGGAAGAGTTAGGAATAAGATATACATCTGGTAAATAATCATTCCTTTGTAATGTATAACAATCGCGAAAGCTTTTGACAAGTTACTGTTTCAAGTTGTCATTATCAACTGCACGTTATAGTAAACGATCGCCAAAGTTGACCAGATTTTGAACTTTTGCAGGGGCAAACTTGAAGGCTGATTGTCATTCGTCTCAGAAATGAAAGGGATCATGAGGTCTGGAGTCACAGAGGTTCAGGTGAGAATTGTTACAAAATGACTGATAGAAATTATAGTGCAGTGCTGGTTGTACGTATGCATTGTGAAGCGAATTCACCCGCGATCTGTTTCTCATCTTTCTTTTTCCTTGGGCAAAAAGTATGCCTATAAAACTAGTTTGTTTGTTCATCAAATATTTCATTTCTTGAATTTTCTAAATCATTTCGTTGCTTTTTTAAGGGTTCGGCGGAGGCGGAGGAGGAGGAAAGGCTTCTCGAATATGAGAAAAATAACAAAAATCGTGGTTGCAATGTACGATTACACGGATGAAACCTCTCGGATAAATTGAATAGAAGATCAATCGGTAATGACAAGATGACTTCTAATTATACCGCATTCTTATTCAAGTTCAATCGTCCAATATATATTTGTTTTTTTCAATAAATTTCCATTTTTCACTCTCTTCGTTCGACGTTTCGAAACGATGAACGCAATGGTACAATTCTTTTGACGAATTAAAAATTAAAACCTTCTCGAATACATATGAGCCTGTTTTTGTATTCTGAATCGAATACATACGAAATTCATATCTCATTTTTCTCATTTTTTTCATTTCTATAGACCTGCGTGTCTGGAGATCCCAAAAATCTGATGGACCGAAATATGAACTGTGTGCAGATGATTCGGGTCCAGGGATCACGGGGTCTGGAGTCTCAGAGATTCAGGTGAGAAACGAGATATTTCGCCAGCAATCTTTTACCTCATCACGTGACATTGACTCGTAATTTTTTCGACGTAGAACGCCATTCATAAAAATTATCCAGGATGAATTGGGACAAAAAATAAAATTTTTCAAGTGTCATCCTCAAGTTTCTCACGATTAGTTATCGATTATAGTTTACTCGCTCGATTTTCAACACGCATATTTCATCACGACAATTTTCTAATTCGTTCGTTTCATTACCAAGGAGGAGAAGGGAGAACGAATAAGAGGAATCACGAAAATTAGGATGAAAATGAGAATCCGAGTGTGAGAATTATAGTTTGATTATGGAGCAGAGGCTCCGGGAGCCTATTATACAGATCCAATCTCGCCGATAATCTAAACAAGAGGTAAACAATATTTTCAATCGCAGATTGCCTTTCTATCACAGTTCAATCACTTTCCTACATTCGTTATTTCCGATGATTCTTTCGGAGGCGAAAATATCGCTATAAAAATTGTATGTATGTATATGCGTTCGATTAATAAATCTTCCGCTTCTCTCTTATGTTTCTATCAGATTGTAATGGATCGGATGTGGCCAGGACCGATTTTGCGAGAACTATACAGAGAAGTGGGGACCAGGTAGGGATCGTGATATCTTTGAATAATAATCTTTTTACCATATATATGCACATGAATCTTGTAACGTAACATGGTCAGTGGATCTCAATTTTCTCCTATAACAAAGAATCGAAAAATAGCCCGCACGGAGAGGATCCCTTAACTTCAAGACCCTATTTCCGTATTTCAATTCAAATATATCTTCATTCCGGTATATTTCTTTCCATTTTTTAGTCGAGCGCCTCCGAATTGGAGCAGACAGAAGCTGACCCGAAGCCGATTCAAATCCGACCATCACCGATGAGGATCCCAGTAGGAGCGATAGGATGAGGGCGGGATACGACAGCAAGGGAGCAATTGCAAAAGAGGTGAGAACAAGACACTTTTTCGCCAATCTCTGTTTTTCCAAAAATAGCGATTCAGATTCATTTTCGTCCAACATATGGAGACAAACAATTTTCTTACTAATTTCTTTCTTCTTCCTTTTTTCATGATACGCCGACAGCCAAGCAGACACATCCGAGTGCAATTGCTCTTCCGTTACTCGGCAACGTGGGTGAGTCGCATGATTTTTGGGCAACTGGTTTCCTTTCCTCGGTACTCTCTTTTCTCTATCGCGTGGCGTGGCGGTAACATTGTACAATCTTCGATTTCTTAGCTCAATTCAGATAGGCTCATTCCCGACCGCAACGGAGCTTGCTTTCATAATTATTCAGATTCCCTTGCCGACTGCAATGTAACATCACACTTGTTACTGCGCGGTCATATTAGAGATTTACAGATTAATGCATAGAGTCACACCCTTACGGGGGGACCCCTATCCGTTGCGAATCGCGATGAGCATCGCGGCAGGAAGATATTCATTGCTCAATCGGCTTTCGCGATTCTCATTCCCTAAGTTACCTCATTTGCTTGAATTTTTGCTGGTTGAGCGGTGGATCCTTCTGAGGTTTAATTCATAGTTCACAAAGTCTAGGAGCTCCTGCTCAACATAAGTATGAACAATCCTCTTGCAAGATGTTCAACTAGAATCAATCTTTCGTTACATGCATAGAAATATAAAAAATCTAAAGAGTATAAAGATATGAAAATATGAAAATATGAGAATATGAGAATATGAAAATATGAAAACATCAAAATATCTAAAGTCCAAAGTACTGCACACTTTTGCTTTCACTTAGTCCGTTTAGAAAAAAAGTTTGACAATTTTGTCCAGGATGTATCTAACCCGTTCTTTCCCTACAGCAAATTATAAGGTGAGTCAATCAACAGCCGCGACCACGTTGTGAACTGATTTTTACGTGTGTGTTGGAGAATCTGAAATCGGAGATCATTAGCTTTCCGTACAGGTGAATCGGGAAGGTAGGGCAACTTGATCGAGGGTGGATACGAGTCTGTGCGTGCTTGCCCTTGTGCCTTGGTACCTTGGCGCCGTAGTGCCTCGGTGGCTTGGCGCCTCGGTGCCTCGGTGCCTGAGCGTTTAATTTACAACTCCGTTGGGTGGGTTTTGGGAACCAGGCGAGGGCAGGAAGGGTCGCGCAATGGGACGGTGGTGGCCTAATATCTTATTCTCCACAGCAAATTCAAGCGATCAGAATATAAGAAAAAGTAGTGTCCTCTTCGATATAGTTTCTTTAAAATATAACTCATTCATTGAAATTCTTGTTCCCAGTTTTCCATCGGTACTCTCCACATAATCAGAATTAAACAATTTCCATACTGACAATATGGTTACGATAAAAAGTAAGAATTCAAAGTAGTCTTTTTGATATTTGCCATTCGAAATGTTCTTAACTTATTCAAAACCCTTCCTCAGTTTTGTGTCGATCTTTCCAAGACCAATAGAATAAATCAATTTCCTCAATCAACCAATCTCTCTGTATTAATTGAAAACTTGATCGCTTGAATGGGCAAGACGCCTCTCTTCATCATCTCCCCGTTTTACGTGGGGCGTGTGGAGATGAGAGAGGCTGAGCCTGAAGACTTCACGTCGAAGAGGACGCCGACCGTCACGCCACAAATTTTTCTCTGCTTGCCTTGTTTTCTTTACCCTCTCTAGACTTGGCGTCTATCGGCTGTTAATTATTCGCGACGCGTAAAGATCTTGCCAATTTTGATACGATACCAAATCGCGGATAGCGCCAAGTCGTCCTTCTTTCATTGCATGCCTTTCATTGCATGCCTTACAGGCACAATATTAATCGATCCTCTTCTTTCAGGATATTACAAGACTAATCAATTCCGCTTCTTTCAGGGTACTTCAAAGATTAACCAATTCCACTTCTTTCAGGGTATTCTAAGACTAATCGATTCCACTTCTTTCAGGGTACCTTAAGATTAACCAATTCCCGTTATTTCAGGGTACTTTAAGATTAACCAATTCCCCTTCTTTCAGGGTATTTTAAGAGGTTGATACCGATCTATGATCATAGATCGGTGTTAATAATTGGGGACGAATTAATCACCTTTCTGTTACAGTATCGCCGTATGACTATGAGTCTAGTGATTTAATGATGCGAATAATTGTGCCCGACATATTTTATCAACAGAAATAAGGCAATTCATTTGAAGATTGGAACCGGGCCTGTACCTCGTCCGTGTCTGGATTTATTTCTCGTTGTGAGTACCTGACAATCCTAGTTTAATTTGGAGAATTAATTGAGTCGTGAAGGGTGACAACTTTTCTGCTACGTCAAATTATTGCAACATTATTCGTCAATCGCTAAATCTCTTGTTTCTCTATATTTCCATCACAGTTCAGAATTTCGAAAGGTCGTATAAATGAAGCTTGGAAGAATCGGATTACGTACATATATATTGGATTATTGACTGCGTGCTGTACACATGACCTGCAGGGAAACATCATTTCTGTACAAGAATCAAGAATTACTGGTAAGCGGAACGAAGCCTTCCTTGCATTCGCAATCTCATCCCTGTGATCGATTTCGTACTTGTCATTTAATTGTTAAACTTGTTTGTTCGCCAGAAGGTGCGTCCCGGTCTGTATAACCCTGCGGAAGTGCACTCGAACTCGGGATCGAGTGAAACGATAATGAATGAAATCAGAAAGAGTTAGGAATAAGATATACATCTGGTAAATAATCATTCCTTTGTAATGTATAATAATCGGGGAAGCTTTTGATAAGTTACTGTTTCAAGTTGTCATTATCAACTGCACGTTATAGTAAACGATCGCTAAAGTTGACCAAATTTGGAACTTTTGCAGGGGCAAACTTGAAGGCTGATTGTCAGTCGTCGCAGAAATGGAAAATGTTCTATTGGTCAATGGACTGAAGTTGCACCCTTCGGTCATCTAGGTTGACGTTTCAGATCGACGAATAACATTATAAATTTCTTTTTGTCGAATCGAAGTTCGAGTACAATTTTGAATTCTATACTCATCAAACCTCCATTTCTTTTCAATTCACTGCATCAAGACTGATCATTGTTCAGTCGTGGATGAGGAAGTTTTAATCATCTTTTTGTTACAGATCAGCCGAAAAAGTTCTACTACCGCGACTGTCGATCAGGACATGGTATAAATAATGATGAGCACGTGTTAATCATTTTTTTGTTGCAGTTCGCCTATGAGAGACTCCCAACCCAAGATGATCAGTCGTTAGTCTGAATGATTATCTGAACGTTTCGATTAATTCGACGTTGCTGTTCCGCTGAAAAAGACTTGACAGAGTGATGACGGTTAATCGAAATTCAATTTCTTTATGTATGAGTTATAACTTTCCACATTTTGCAGCTCTTACAGGTCCTATAGGTTTCATAGATTGCACAGGCTCTCTAAACTTCACGACTTCTCCAAGCTCCACAGGGTCTACGAATTTTGTCGACCCCATTCTTTCTTCCCTGATTTTTTCCCTTCAATTTTACAGTTCCTCCAGGTCTTACATGTCCTACAGTTCTTTCAGGTCTTACATGTCTTACAGGTCTTACGGTTCTTTCAGGTCTTACAGGTCTTACAGTTCTTTCAGGTCTCACAGGTCTTACAGTTCTTTCAGGTCTCACAGGTCTTACAGTTCTTACAGGTCTTACATGTCTTACCGGTCTTACAGGTCTTACGGTTCTTTCAGGTCTTACAGGTCTTACAGTTCTTTCAGGTCTCACAGGTCTTACAGTTCTTTCGGTCTCACAGGTCTTACAGTTCTTACAGGTCTTACAGTTCTATCAGGTCTTACATGTCTTACAGGTCTTACGGTTCTTTCAGGTCTTACAGGTCTTACAGTTCTTTCAGGTCTTACATGTCTTACAGGTCTTACAGTTCTTTCAGGTCTCACAGGTCTTACAGTTCTTACAGGTCTTACATGTCTTACAGGTCTTACAGGTCTTACAGTTCTTTCAGTTCTTTCAGTTCTTTCAGGTCTTACAGGTCTTTTAGGTCTTACAGTTCTTACAGGTCTTACAGGTCTCGCAGGTTGCACAGGCTCTCCAGGCTTCACGACTTCTCCAAGTTTCACGAACCACAGTTCTCCACAGCTCCGATAGGTTTCACGGACTTTACAAGTTCTTCAAGATCTCAAAGTTCTATCGGATCTACGGGTTTCATCGATTCAATATTATTACTAACTACTCCTTTCTATTTTTCAGGCGGGGGGTGGTGTTGGTTGCCTTCTCGTGGTGCCCCCTGAACAAATGCGCTGATTTCATGATCTAACAAACAATAATTATACCAAAACAATTTTCTTTGCTAATGACGTGAATTGTTGCACGTTGAATAGTCAAGTAATGAAGTATACATGGGTTATGCCAATCAGCGCATTTGACTAAACAACCAACTTTTCAATCATTAGAGCCCGTATTTCTCATTCGACAGTTATCGTCAAACTAGTTCACCTCAATCTGGCAATTCTTCAGTATCGGACGAAATTTGGTAAGATCAGTACGCCTCGTCATGCAACCCGCGAAACATGTTACGATCTATATACATAGTTTCATACCCAATTGCGCCACTTGCGTTGTATATGTATGTACAATACTGACTGATATTCATCAGGCGATTCAGACTCCGTAATTCAAGTTCAGACACGCGATACGTAGAAATATCTTTCTCAAGTTGCAGGTGTATATCGATCATCGATTAACCGTTTTAGATTTCGCAATTATATTTGGGGCTCGCGATTCGTAGGTATCGATCACTGGTCGAGCGATTGAGACTTCGTAATTATAATATAGGCACGCGATACGTGAAACTATCTTTATTAAGTTGCAAGTGTACATCGATTATTAATTAAGCCGTTTAGACTTCGTAATTATAATTTAGGAACACGAATCGTAGATATCGATTATCTATCGAGCGATGTAGACTTCGTAGTTATAATATAGGTACGTGAATCGTAGCTATCGTTAATTTATCGAGCGATTTGGACCTGCAATTATAATATAGGTACGCGATTCGTAAGAGTATCTTTCTTAAGTTGCAGGTGTACATTAATTATTAATTAAGCTATTTAGTCTCTAATTTTAATTCAGGCACGCGATTCGTAACAATTTCGTGTATTTAAATCAGACGTCAGTTAGTTTTTTTCAAAACGCAGTTTTAGTTGAACTAATTCTATGCAAGTAGTTTCCGCTTCCGCTCTATCGTTTGCTTGCAATTTTTTTTTTATACGCCTTTATTGGAGTTACAACACCATGCAATGGAGTAAAGGCTACTTCGGGGCTGCAAAACCCCTGGCGAAGGGCATAAACACTTGCAATGGTGTAACAACTCCATCATAGGCATAGAGTGCTTTGCATGTGTTCTATACTTTTTCTTTTCTGGCTACTTGCGGTGAATTAGTTCGTCGATTCGAATACGTAGACGTTGCGTTACTTATACACAAGCGCAGGGCACGTTCTACGTGACGGGCTTGACGAACCCGCTGTACCCGAGTTCCGTAGACACGCGATACGAAGGAATATCTTTCTTAAGTTACAGGTGTACATCGATTGACAATAAAGCTATTTGGACTTCGTAATTATAATTTAGAAACGCGGATCATAGATATCGATTATTTATCGAGCGATTCAGACTTCGTAATTATAATATAGGCCCGCGTTTCGCAAACGTATCTTTCTTAAGTTGCAGGTGTACAGCGATTATTAATTAAGCTATTTGGACTTCGTAATTATAATATAGGAACGCGAGTCTTAGATACCGATTATCTATCGAGCGATTTCGACTTCTGGATTTTAATTTAGGCACGCGATTCGTGAAAATTCCGTGTATTTAAATCAGACGTCGGCTATTTTTTTTTAAAACGCAGTTTGAGTTGAACTAATTCTATGCAAGTAGTATCCGTTTCCGCTCTATCGTTTGCTTGCAATTTTTTTTTTTATACGCCTTTATTGGAGTTACAACACCATGCAATGGAGTAAAGGCTACTTCGGGGTTGCAAAACCCCTGGCGAAGGGCATAAACACTTGCAATGGTGTAACAACTCCTTCATAGGTATAGATTGCTTTGCATGTGTTCTATACTTTCTCTTTTTTGGCTGCTTGCGGTGAATTAGTTCGTTGATTCGAATACGTAGATGTTGCGTTACTTATACACAAATGCAGAGCACGTTCTACGTGACGGGCTCGACGAACCCGCTGTACCCGAGTTCCGCAGACACGCGACACGTAGAAATATCTTTCTTAAGTTACAGGTGTACATCGACCATTAATCAAGCTATTTAGACTTCGTAATTATAATTAAGGAACGCGACTCGCAAATATCGATTATCTATCGAGCGATATAGACTTCGTAATTATAATATAGGCACGTGAATCGTAGCTGTCGTTAATTTATCGAGCGATTTGGACTTCGTAATTATATTATAGGCACGCGATTCGTAAAAGTATCTTTCTTAAGTTGCAGGTGTACATCGATTATTAATTAAGTTATTCAGACTTCGCAATTATAATTTAGGAACACGAATCGTAGATATCGATTAATTTACCAGCGCTCTAGGCTTCGTCATTATGATTTAGGAACGTGAATCGTAGATATAGATCGTTTATCGAGCGATTCAGACTTCGTAATTATGATTCCGCCACGCGATTCGTAGAGGTATCTTTCCTGAGTTACAGGTGTACATCGATTATTAATCAAGCTATTTAGACTTCGTAATCGCAATCTAGCGCCCAATTCATAGAGGTATCTTTCCCAATTTACAGGTGGACATCGATTATTCCACGACTTCTCCAACTTCCACGTGGTTTACGACCTTCGACGATTCTATGCTTTTCCATTTTCTTTCTCTCTCGTGTGATCAATATTATTAATAACTCTTGTGTTTTCTGATTTATAATGATTATTCCGACTATTATTAATATTGTGATTTAAAAATGATGTTGCCATGTATCGCTTTGAAAAATGATTGTCCATGCTACTTTTTAACTCATTCACTTGTTGTCTCTCATCCAACGCTATTTATTTATTGAAATTTAATTGTTATTCGTTAGATTTCACAGTTTCTACAGGTCTTACAGGTTTCGCAGGTTTCACAGGCTTTCCAGGCTCTCCAGGCTCTACGACTTCTCCAAGCTCCACGGGGTCTAGGAATTTTGTCGATTCCATTCTTTTTCATTCATTTTTCTCTTGTGTAATTAATATTATTACTCACTGTTCTGTTTTCTGATTTATCATGACCAATTCGACTATTATTAATATTGTGATTTGAAAATGATGTTGCCTTATCTTTCTTATACATGTATCGCTGCGAAAAATGATCGTTGATGCTTCTTTATAATTTAATTACTTGTTTCTCATTCCAGCTATTTATTTATTGATATCCGATTCTATGCTTTCATGTGCTTTTTTATTCCCTTATCTCTCGTATAATTAATATTAATAATAACGACTGTTGTGTTTTCTAATTCACAATGACTATTTTGACTGATCGATATTGTGCTTTAAACATGATGTTGCCTTATCTTTGTTATACATGTATCGCTGCGAAAATTAATCGTTTGTGCTATACTTTTATATTCAATTACTTGTTGTTACTCATTCCACCTATTTATCCATTGAAATCCGATTTTATGCTTTCTTGTTCTTCTTTATTCCCTTATCTCTCGTATAATTAATATTAATAATAACTGTTGTGTTTTCTAATTCACCATGAGTATTTTGACTGATTGATATTGTGCTCTAAACATGATGTTGCATTATCTTTCTTATGTGTATCGCTGTGGAAAATCATCGTTTATGCTACTTCTTGATTTAATCACTTGTTGTCTCTCATCTCAGCCATTCATTTATTGAAATCTAATTGATACTCGTTACACTCCACAGCATAGGTTTCCCAAACTCTACAAGTTCTTCAAGATCTCAAAGTTCTATCGGATCTACGGGTTTCGTCGATTCAATATTATTACTAACTACTCCTTTCTATTTTTCAGGCGGGGGGTGGTGTTGGTTGCCTTCTCGTGGTGCCCCCTGAACAAATGCGCTGATTTCATGATCTAACAAACAATAATTATACCAAAACAATTTTCTTTGCTAATGACGTGAATTGTTGCACGTTGAATAGTCAAGTAATGAAGTATACATGGGTTATGCCAATCAGCGCATTTGACTAAACAACCAACTTTTCAATCATTAGAGCCCGTATTTCTCATTCGACAGTTATCGTCAAACTAGTTCACCTCAATCTGGCGATTCTTCAGTATCGGACGAAATTTGGTAAGATCAGTACGCCTCGTCATGCAACCCGCGAAACATGTTACGATCTATATACATAGTTTCATACCCAATTGCGCCACTTGCGTTGTATATGTATGTACAATACTGACTGATATTCATCAGGCGATTCAGATTCCGTAATTCAAGTTCAGACACGCGATACGTAGAAATATCTTTCTCAAGTTGCAGGTGTATATCGATCATCGATTAACCGTTTTAGATTTCGCAATTATATTTGGGGCTCGCGATTCGTAGGTATCGATCACTGGTCGAGCGATTGAGACTTCGTAATTATAATATAGGCACGCGATACGTGAAACTATCTTTATTAAGTTGCAAGTGTACATCGATTATTAATTAAGCCGTTTAGACTTCGTAATTATAATTTAGGAACACGAATCGTAGATATCGATTATCTATCGAGCGATGTAGACTTCGTAGTTATAATATAGGTACGTGAATCGTAGCTATCGTTAATTTATCGAGCGATTTGGACCTGCAATTATAATATAGGTACGCGATTCGTAAGAGTATCTTTCTTAAGTTGCAGGTGTACATTAATTATTAATTAAGCTATTTAGTCTCTAATTTTAATTCAGGCACGCGATTCGTAACAATTTCGTGTATTTAAATCAGACGTCAGTTAGTTTTTTTCAAAACGCAGTTTTAGTTGAACTAATTCTATGCAAGTAGTTTCCGCTTCCGCTCTATCGTTTGCTTGCAATTTTTTTTTTATACGCCTTTATTGGAGTTACAACACCATGCAATGGAGTAAAGGCTACTTCGGGGCTGCAAAACCCCTGGCGAAGGGCATAAACACTTGCAATGGTGTAACAACTCCATCATAGGCATAGAGTGCTTTGCATGTGTTCTATACTTTTTCTTTTCTGGCTACTTGCGGTGAATTAGTTCGTCGATTCGAATACGTAGACGTTGCGTTACTTATACACAAGCGCAGGGCACGTTCTACGTGACGGGCTTGACGAACCCGCTGTACCCGAGTTCCGTAGACACGCGATACGAAGGAATATCTTTCTTAAGTTACAGGTGTACATCGATTGACAATAAAGCTATTTGGACTTCGTAATTATAATTTAGAAACGCGGATCATAGATATCGATTATTTATCGAGCGATTCAGACTTCGTAATTATAATATAGGCCCGCGTTTCGCAAACGTATCTTTCTTAAGTTGCAGGTGTACAGCGATTATTAATTAAGCTATTTGGACTTCGTAATTATAATATAGGAACGCGAGTCTTAGATACCGATTATCTATCGAGCGATTTCGACTTCTGGATTTTAATTTAGGCACGCGATTCGTGAAAATTCCGTGTATTTAAATCAGACGTCGGCTATTTTTTTTTAAAACGCAGTTTGAGTTGAACTAATTCTATGCAAGTAGTATCCGTTTCCGCTCTATCGTTTGCTTGCAATTTTTTTTTTTATACGCCTTTATTGGAGTTACAACACCATGCAATGGAGTAAAGGCTACTTCGGGGTTGCAAAACCCCTGGCGAAGGGCATAAACACTTGCAATGGTGTAACAACTCCTTCATAGGTATAGATTGCTTTGCATGTGTTCTATACTTTCTCTTTTTTGGCTGCTTGCGGTGAATTAGTTCGTTGATTCGAATACGTAGATGTTGCGTTACTTATACACAAATGCAGAGCACGTTCTACGTGACGGGCTCGACGAACCCGCTGTACCCGAGTTCCGCAGACACGCGACACGTAGAAATATCTTTCTTAAGTTACAGGTGTACATCGACCATTAATCAAGCTATTTAGACTTCGTAATTATAATTAAGGAACGCGACTCGCAAATATCGATTATCTATCGAGCGATATAGACTTCGTAATTATAATATAGGCACGTGAATCGTAGCTGTCGTTAATTTATCGAGCGATTTGGACTTCGTAATTATATTATAGGCACGCGATTCGTAAAAGTATCTTTCTTAAGTTGCAGGTGTACATCGATTATTAATTAAGTTATTCAGACTTCGCAATTATAATTTAGGAACACGAATCGTAGATATCGATTAATTTACCAGCGCTCTAGGCTTCGTCATTATGATTTAGGAACGTGAATCGTAGATATAGATCGTTTATCGAGCGATTCAGACTTCGTAATTATGATTCCGCCACGCGATTCGTAGAGGTATCTTTCCTGAGTTACAGGTGTACATCGATTATTAATCAAGCTATTTAGACTTCGTAATCGCAATCTAGCGCCCAATTCATAGAGGTATCTTTCCCAATTTACAGGTGGACATCGATTATTCCACGACTTCTCCAACTTCCACGTGGTTTACGACCTTCGACGATTCTATGCTTTTCCATTTTCTTTCTCTCTCGTGTGATCAATATTATTAATAACTCTTGTGTTTTCTGATTTATAATGATTATTCCGACTATTATTAATATTGTGATTTAAAAATGATGTTGCCATGTATCGCTTTGAAAAATGATTGTCCATGCTACTTTTTAACTCATTCACTTGTTGTCTCTCATCCAACGCTATTTATTTATTGAAATTTAATTGTTATTCGTTAGATTTCACAGTTTCTACAGGTCTTACAGGTTTCGCAGGTTTCACAGGCTTTCCAGGCTCTCCAGGCTCTACGACTTCTCCAAGCTCCACGGGGTCTAGGAATTTTGTCGATTCCATTCTTTTTCATTCATTTTTCTCTTGTGTAATTAATATTATTACTCACTGTTCTGTTTTCTGATTTATCATGACCAATTCGACTATTATTAATATTGTGATTTGAAAATGATGTTGCCTTATCTTTCTTATACATGTATCGCTGCGAAAAATGATCGTTGATGCTTCTTTATAATTTAATTACTTGTTTCTCATTCCAGCTATTTATTTATTGATATCCGATTCTATGCTTTCATGTGCTTTTTTATTCCCTTATCTCTCGTATAATTAATATTAATAATAACGACTGTTGTGTTTTCTAATTCACAATGACTATTTTGACTGATCGATATTGTGCTTTAAACATGATGTTGCCTTATCTTTGTTATACATGTATCGCTGCGAAAATTAATCGTTTGTGCTATACTTTTATATTCAATTACTTGTTGTTACTCATTCCACCTATTTATCCATTGAAATCCGATTTTATGCTTTCTTGTTCTTCTTTATTCCCTTATCTCTCGTATAATTAATATTAATAATAACTGTTGTGTTTTCTAATTCACCATGAGTATTTTGACTGATTGATATTGTGCTCTAAACATGATGTTGCATTATCTTTCTTATGTGTATCGCTGTGGAAAATCATCGTTTATGCTACTTCTTGATTTAATCACTTGTTGTCTCTCATCTCAGCCATTCATTTATTGAAATCTAATTGATACTCGTTACACTCCACAGCATAGGTTTCCCAAACTCTACAAGTTCTTCAAGATCTCAAAGTTCTATCGGATCTACGGGTTTCGTCGATTCAATATTATTACTAACTACTCCTTTCTATTTTTCAGGCGGGGGGTGGTGTTGGTTGCCTTCTCGTGGTGCCCCCTGAACAAATGCGCTGATTTCATGATCTAACAAACAATAATTATACCAAAACAATTTTCTTTGCTAATGACGTGAATTGTTGCACGTTGAATAGTCAAGTAATGAAGTATACATGGGTTATGCCAATCAGCGCATTTGACTAAACAACCAACTTTTCAATCATTAGAGCCCGTATTTCTCATTCGACAGTTATCGTCAAACTAGTTCACCTCAATCTGGCAATTCTTCAGTATCGGACGAAATTCGGTAAGATCAGTACGCCTAATCATATGCAACCCGCCGATCATGTCGCGATATTCATATTTTTCTCCCCAATTAAGCCAAGAGCGTCCTAATTACACAATATTGACCTATTACAATGGCATCCCCCACTCTGCTCCACACTTCATCATAATCGACGGTAAAAGCCCGGCTGATGCTACGAAGTCCAGTGACGTTTGTGCCGCCAACGAGTTGAAGTGGTTGATACGGACCAACGTACTCCTTGACAAAGTAAGACTTTTCTCGACTAGTTGTTGGCGTAAATTATCGCAGATATGTAATCCCTGCAAGTATATCTCTTCATGTAGTGTTTCGATTTTCTCTGTTACAGTTTTTTCTCAGCTGTGAAAAAAATCCTTCATCTTCCTCGGTAACATCGTTGAGGGCTACAATATACTGAGAAAATTAATTTACATCCCGATCATCCATTTAGGTGAGTTACAATAAGGTATAATACATTTTCCAATAGCCATTTTACCACCGATAAATAATTCTAGAGAACTGATACAACCCTGAGCATTTTCTAAGTTTGTTTATAATAAGAAACACCTCGTAAACAATTAGCCAGAATAAAAACTAATCATTTGACACCGTCTCACATTAAGCTAGTTCAAAATTTTTTTACTTTTTTTCCACCTGGAGGTAAATACTAATATTCACGTAGTTCGTGTTATACTTGTATATCTTATTATACCTAGAATAAATTTCGAAGAAACAGAATACTAGTTCTGATTCCATAGCTTCTATTTTTTTCAAAGACAGAGTCCTATGCAAAGAGACATATGCATCAGAGTGGAACTTCGATATTTTTGTTAAATCTATAAAAGTTGAAAGAGATTCATAAATCTCAATAAAATGACTATATACTTCATTTACTTTAATTAAATATGCATAGACTTACCTTGTAATAGGGATAAATTTGGATAATCGAACTAGGAATCTAGGGGCTTGGAAATAAATAAAAATGTACATTACCGCTGAACTGATTAGGCATCATCTCTATTTTTGTTAGTTTGTACACGTCTCAGTGTTTGTAATAATCTACCTTGAGGGTCAGGTTGTTATTGGTCAAAACAATCGAAAAATTGAAAAATCTGTTCATTCGTACATCGTTTATAGCATGTTCATAGTAACAATTTGATGTTCTTGCTTTTGAAAATTATTCTAAGTTTATATTAAATCTAGAAATGGTTGAGACAGGCTCATAAAATCAATCATAAGAAGTATATTATAATAGATTTGATTAGGAATACCTATTATATTGCTAAAAATAAGGCAGATGTATGATCACACTTGAAAACTTGATTTTTATACAAGAATGTTTGCTTGAATAACACGCTAAGTTAATTCATCATTGTTCTAATGACACGGGTCCCCAGAAGACCGATGAACTTTATATTTATCTTGTTTTTATTGTTACAGGTGTTGTCTAACAAGGCCATCAAGCTTCTGATATCTTCGAAAATACCTCTTCAAAATTTTACAGAACAACTATTCTCACCTGGAACTGAAGCAGTCGAAGTATAGGGGTAATGGCTACCAGATAACTTTGCGTCAGTCCTGGGCATGGCCACAATATTCTACAAAGCCGATACTCCCAAAGGCTGCCTCTAAAACCATGTCAAATGTCCTAGCACGATTAATGTCACAATGAAAAAACCTTTATTGAACTTACGGGAAATCGTTTCTTGCTTCTATTTACAGCATTTACATTGTAGTATTAGATTCTCTCGAATTTGTTAACTTTATTTACGAACTCTTCGTTCCTCTTCAAGTTTTACTCACCTAATGTATCTATGCAATTATAGTTTTACTTCATAAAACTACTAATAAGTTATACTTTAAAAACTGCCCGTACCTGATCGTGTACTCTGTTTCATTAGAAGTTTAAATCATAGTAATGAATCTGTATTGGGTGCAGTTGCATTATTAATATATATAAGCCACAAATATTTGTAGAGTAACAAGTTATTTCACTATTCAAGCGACGAACTTACATTGTTGAATTGTAATTCTTGAAAAAACTAATGACCAAAATAATTAGTTGAGCCTCTATTCATATTACAGTGTGAAAGATTAATATAAACAACTCGCTGTTCCCAACAAGACCAATATGCAAACAATGTGCTCTGAAGATTGTACTTAACATTCTGTAATATATACTATGAAGTTCAATTATCCTTTTAGAATAGCCTAATTATAGTTTTGCTCGCTCTAAAACTGGAATCATTATCTTTGTCACATCCTATTCGGGGAACATCAGACAGTAATTTTAATTCTTAACAATAACTTTAAACCAGTAGTTGGAACAATCTTATGAATCACTGTACAGGTAGAGAAACAAAAAGACATGCAGTTAATGTTTCAACATAGTTACCTTTGTATGTTTCAATAGCTTTCTCCACTAATTATGTCTCTATAAATTGTGAGAACCAATACAGCGCGGCATTGCGATGCAATAAATTATTATTAAAAATCATTTGTAGAAGCTATAAGTAGTATTAGATGAACTCTTTACTGTACAGCAAACTATACCTGACTAATTCATACGGTAATATTATAATCGTACGAGGAAAGGACTTGTAATTTTACAGAAGAGTTGAAAATTTGTGATTCTATGGAATTAACAATATGTCCTTACGCATATATTCTATTGTATTCAGTCACTAGGTCCTGACCTAAAAATCTCAATGCTTCTGATATTTGTCTAACTTGCTGTATTTCGAAGAAAAAAGTAGTAAAGATTGAAATAGTTGAATTAGCCATTACCGTATGAAATATTCGCAATATCTATGCAGGTAACAGCACATAATACATGCATATACGATATATATTCGTTGATAGAGAATGGATAATTTAGCGATCCATCAGTTGGAGAGCATTATTAGTATCTTAACGAAACTATGTATAGAATAATGAATTATTTTACTGTTCACGCGGCGAATTCACGTTGTTGAAGTATTATTATTAACGAAAACCATGATGAAAATAATGACTCTGTTCTCTATTCGTATTGTGGTCTGAAAAATAAAAATAAACAGCAGCTCGTTGTTCTTTACAAGACCAATATGGAAATTATATGCTTTAAACATTGTATTTGACATTCTGTAAAATATACCTTCGTACTCATTAACGAAAAGTATTCGTTTTTTCTAGTTTCATTAGTAATTAATTAGCCGGCATTGATAATGAAACGCTCGTTATTCCGTTACAGTTGAAAAAGCCGCCATTAAACTCATTACATCTCCGTCCAGCAAGAATTCTGTGCCAATTGCAACGTTATGCGTCTATATCGAACTCAGTCTTTTACAAATTACTTGTATTAGTTTAATTGGGTAGTATATCATAGTGATACGAAACATATACAAAAAGCAAATAAAACTAATCGATCCATTTGAATGAGTACATATTTATTTTCAATTAAGGAATACAAATGCTATTAACAATTACTAATATTGTATCAATATGCTGCAATAATAAAATGAAAGACATATCAATAGGCATTTGCTGCGTTATTATCCACTTTCCCTTCCTTATGACTTTTTATTTCGAACAAACATAATAATATTATTTTGTGAACAATAGCATAGAAGTAGGAAATTAGGATAAATGCATTTTTAGCTACTCGAAAATTCACGACCACTTTCTCGGGTCAGATGCTCTCCTGATACCAGGAGCAAAAATTTCTGACGTCAAATGTTTCTAAGTCCGAAGAACGCTAGTATAAATCAATATATATAGAGACATGCATGAAGACACGTATGGAAAGATATGTGAAACTCGGATGTTCAGTTAAGATATCTTAGCTGCTAATATTATTAAGACAGATACCAAGTTTCAAGATAAATACGAAAAAGTGTTAATAATATTTAACGAAGCGTTTGGCGTAGTCGGTAGAGCGTGCGATTAGAAATGCGAGCGAGCGAGCGAACTTGGGTTCAATCCCGGCCGAAATCTCGAAAAAGATTTTCAGACTAAAATAAAATCCCCACTTAGCATGAGTATGCGGTGAGGTGGTAGGGGGTCTCGTCATCACCGTGACGTCATAGGTAGGAACTCGACTAGGGACAAAGCGGCGCAAGGTGGGGGAACTCCAGAGTTCGAAAATTAAATAAAATAAAAATAAAATAAAAATAAAAATAAATTTTCGAAAATTAAATAAAATCGAAAATTAAATAAAAATAAAAATTAAATAAATTTTGGGCAGAAAGAAAAATAAAATAAAATAAAATCTCAGCTAGGAGGATCGAACCCAGGTTTTCTGGGTACGAAGCAAAATTTTTGCCCCTGAGCCATTTACTGCTCAAAATTCAAGCGAAAATTAAATGGGTTATATATTCAAAGTATTATTTCGGTTAAAATAGCCGATTTTTGACAAAAATTTGATTTTCTGAACGTTTGGCCACCCAGAGCCTTCCTCCCTGGACCTGGAGCTTGCTCTTGCTTTTATTTCTGTCAAGCCCTACCTTTTTCCAACCGCTTGGTCACCTGGAGCTCCTCTTCGTCTTGCTCTTGCTTTTATTTCTAGTCAGCCCTACATACCTAGGTTCAATTTTTCCGAAACCGACGACGCTGTCGTAGGAACATATCTACAGACGTATCGACAGCCAGAGAATTACAGCTGCCGGTACGTTGTCTGTAGATATGGTTACCGACGACGCTGTCGTACGAACATATCTACAGACATTTTGACAGCCACAGAAATTACAGGTGCCTACGTTGTCTGTAGATATGGTCAGTTGCGAAAAAATGGAAATTTTATATTAGAAAAATTTTTCATCATTTCGGCCGGGATCGAACCGGCACCAAAGCTATCTCGGATCTCTAGTCGCACGTTCTACCGACTACGCCAAACGCTTCGTTAAGAAATGCGAACACTTTTTCCTATTTATATTGAAACTTGGCATCTGCCTCAATGATATCAGCAGCTATATCTTAACTGAACATCCGAGTTTCGAATATCTTCCTAATTCAATTTATTTCCTAGAGTTCCAAAAGTTCTCACTCACTGTAACGCTTACAATAAATATGTAATAATATCCTTAAAAATCTAGTCTCTGTTACTATTTTCAATAGCTTAGCAAATCGACATTTAAATAATAGTGTAATACCGAGTTGCAAGGACGGGAAGGTGAAAAGTGAGGAAGCAATTCATTATTGATATATCTGTCAATTTATTGCCAGTATCTACAACATTAATCATTATGGAAGATATGTACAATTTATAATTGTTTCTCTAAAATAAATATGTACTAGATTTCCAGCCTTGAAAAGAGAATCATCGTTGGGCAGAACAGAAAGATAGTCTTTGTAAAATTACGTTAGTTTATATATTATTGTAATAAAAATGTGTTGCAAAATGATTGATCTTCATGTCGAGCTAGTTTTGTTTTGTGAATTGATAGAAATTAGTTCATATGTGTATCGCATTTACAAAATAAGTACCTATACACATAGTGAAATTAATCATGACATAATCATAAAAAGTTTGCTGTTAATAACTGCAGAAACTTTTATCCGCAAATGTTACATTTGCGATCCACTACAATCAAGGAGTTTCTCAAGTGACTAGAATTTTGGGAGCTACAAAAATATATATAATAATATATATAGAAATATATATGTATATATATTTCTTGTATGACTTATTGAAAATGGAAATGAAGAAATATCAAATTTGTAGAGAGTCTTAAAACTTTTCTGGGTGCAGTGAGTATCGAATAGTTTTTGAGAAAAATGAGAAAAAAAAATCCACTTTTTCTATGTAAAGTAGCCTAAATGTTAACTCTATGTTTCGACCAAACGGAAAGGTATTCGACGACCTATGATATACCCAATAATTGCTCCTTCATTTCTCTTAACTGCTCTACCCTGGAGTAAAATTATTTAGTCACGGTTTTTAATTAGAAAACAAAAACCGTGTTCGCCGGAAATGAAATGGTGGGGGGTAGGTCATTTCACAATTGAGACGCATCTCAACGGAACAGATTTCGGCAATCGGTGGTACACCGGACAATTGCTCCTCAATTATTCGCAATTGAGGAGCAATTGTCCCGTGTACCACCGATCGCCGAAATCTGTTCCGTTTAGATGCGTCTCGATTATGCAATAGCCGACCCCCCACCATTTCAGTTCCGGCGAACACGTCTTTTGCTTTTTCTTTAAAAACCGTGACTAAATAATTTTACCCCAGGGTGGAGCAATTGCGAGAAATAAAGAAGCAATTATTGGGTATATCATAGGTCGTTGAATACCCATCCGTTTGCTCGAAACATAAAGTTAGAGTTTAGGCTACGTTGCATAGAAAAATCGAATTTTATTTTCATAATTTTTTTCAAAAACTGCATTGGAGCAATTAACGGAATCAATAGAGCAATTAAGAGCAATTAACGAGCAATTGTTTGGTATCTAAAAAATCGAAAAATAATAGTCACGGGCAAACTTCACATAGGTGTAGTTCCGCTGCGAATATCTGTCAAGCATACCATATGCAACCCAAAGTGCAATGCTGGCGTGCGGAATGCATGTACCGAGGCGGAGTAGTGTTTGCGGCAAAAGTAGTTCGACCACTCCACCGCGAGATGGCGATACCATTTGTCGCCCTGTTGGCGAGACTAGACGGGCAATAAGCACTGACCTAGGGTAAGGGCACCTGTCGCGGGGTCAGTGGCCTCCGTGGCGTCAGAGGGTTCGCATGGAGGTTACGTTAACGAGATACGACTGCGCCAGGCATCTTATCGAAATACTCCGAACTTGCTGACCTGTATGTCAGAGAGCAAATGAGGAGACTCGATCAGTTGTATTTGTTTTTAAGAAAAAATCACAAATTATATTACATACATACATGACTTTGACGATGAATAACCTCAGAATGCTCGTACAATTTTTTCTACCTTCTAACGCTAGACTGGGTAGATCTCTACCCTACGCGTTTCTTGTTCGCACAATCGTTCCTATCATCAGTAAAGGGACTTTGTAGTGTACGAATCTCTTTGTTTTTTGACGAATAAGAGAATGGTGTACGACAAATTTAATTTCATTCAATTTCAGTTCATGGAAAAATCCTTTAAATACCCACAAGTAATGAAAATCAGAAGAAGACGTATCTTTCCTTTCCTCGTCTAGCGTTCTAGAGATAATATTGTATCGATGCTGTAACAATAAATTCTCAAATATACCAATAATCAATTGCTTCGTTATTTACCACTTTCCCCTCCCTGCAACTCTTCATGTTAGGTATCACATACGTACAGTACCGCAATAAAATATAAGCATATAATAAGGCGTACTGACCTGACAATCGTTCGTCTTGAAAATTCTAGAGTGTAATGGCAATTAATGGCATCCAACGGCTATACCTTGAAAAGTAGCAAGTGGAAATGAAATTAATCACGTGATTATTGAAAAAAATGGTACCTTGAAAATATTTTTGAGCTCAATTGCAGCTCGCTCATTTTTTTCTTTTAATTGAAAGCACATCGGAGTACTTGAATATTTTTTATCAGTATTCATTATAAGTATAACTCTGCAAAATATATTCCTGGACTAAATTCGGAAGTATGTCGGCTTTCGGACATTTGTAAAAATATTTCCGTCTATTCGGTATGAATGCAACTATACATTACTCGGACTTTAGAAGCTTCGTAGTCTGTTTTCTCTGTTTTTACATGACTGAGGCGTGCTCCTGTACGAAGGTAACTGACAGCACGAAAGTGAGTAACAGATTGCCAGTTGATTGCCTTTGCAAAAGCAAGATTAAGGTCCATTCACACGTATCAGATCCCTGTCAATCTGTCATACGGAGAAATCTTTGAACATTTCCGTGGTTCAGTGAGTACCTCACAGAATTCAGTGAAGATATCTGAAATATGAAAACTGAAATATACCAACACAACATCCTACGTAAATCGATTGAACAATTTCTTATTTTATTTCACAGACCTGCACGAGTTGGATATGATGGATATGGACCTGATATGTATGAATCGACCTTAAAGCGAAACAGTCACGCGAAGGTCCTTGCGTCACAAGGACGCAACAAATTCGCGTCGCTCGTGAACAACCACAAGTCCACAAGCGAGGGAGTGAACAGAGAAAATATAACGTAGCATGGAATAATTTAAAGTATTTCATTTTCCGTTTAGTGAACATCGTGAATGTATATTTTTCAAAATAAAATGTGTTTCATCAAAAAAAAAAAAAAATTAATTAAAGGCGTTAGTTGTAGCACAATGGAAATGATAAAAATGACGCATAATTTGATCTAACTAGAAACCGTATTGTGTGAGCAGATGAATACATCTTTGTGCTAGAAAATTTTCTCCCACGTTAAAGAGTCTCTCCCGTCCAAGGAAAAGCGACAATATTTTTATAGCTGACTCATGCGGTTTTCCAAGGTGTCCTAGTTACCACTACTGCGTCGAAATTTCTCACAATATTTTTAGCCTCGAAGAAAAGTTCCAAGACACCATTCGTTTTTTCTAGAATTGCGTTCAAAAATTGTCTCCCAGACGAATTTCAATCCCCTCGCTAAATTTAGTCCAACCAACCTATGCGGACAAATTAGGCGAATGTAGGGCGAAAAATAGTCTGACAAATTCTTCTCTCATTTTCAAAAACAGTTTTTTCTTCCGTATCACCAGGCCATTAAAATTCTTCTTCAGATAGAGGGAGAAAGAGAAATGCGTTTATTCATAGGGTGATGACAAATCACACGAAATAGAGTATACGGAAAACAGAAAAATAATAATAAAATACAAGTGCTCTCCAGGAGGCCATGAAGCACTCAGCAGGGTAGACATATGCACACAGAACGATGTGCACTCAAATACGAGAATTAATGAAAATTTTACTTGTAGTTCTGCAGGGATTAGGAATCTCGTTAAATTCTTATACGACCAGTCTTCATTTGAAACAGGGTGGCAATATCATCTTGGTGACGCGGAAACGGGCAAAAATTTTCTATACAGTGTAAATTTGTTCCGCGTATGGAAATAAATGGTATTTTTTTGTAAAATGAAAGAAATGAAACTGATATTTGAAACCTCGAGAGAGCTTCGTTCGTCGAAATTTGACTTCGAATTTTCTCATCGATGCATAATCTTCATTACACACAGAATAGTTATGGAATAGACTGAATCCTGCTCGCAGAAAGGCTGGAAAAATTGGCGAATCACAAATCTTTCTTCTTATAGTCGTTTTCTCGAAATTCGATTCTTAGAATCTGAACTTTGCGTACCAATTATGGATCAGTGAACTATTTCTTCGTTATATTTTACTATATAATTGCCCGATCAGTTAAGACTGGGCTAATTAGCTATTGCGTGTGAAAAAGAGAAGAAGAAATAAAAGTCTGAAGACAAAGCGTTGTACCATTTTCTATAAATGAAAGACTTTCGCGTAGAAAACGGATTTGTAAGTGGGGGAAGAAATCCCCCGTCCCTAAGACGATAGTAAAACTATTCCGGTAGCACCGCCACGACTACCACGGGTAAATATAGGGACGCCGAGTCTGTGAGTCATGATTTCGAGGGATATTTCCGTCCAGGTCCAGACGCCGACGCCGCGACGTCGCCCCGTACCCCGCGGTAGCTAACCAGGCTAACCTGTGTCAAGCGTGCAGCGTAGGTACTACCTATACCTACCCGCCGCGTTTTTATCGCAGCGAAATCTGTTTCCTTTCAAGGCACACAACTTCGCGTGTTATTTCATGCAATTCTTTCGTATACGGCATTATATTCGTTTCCAGATTATACAGTTCACTTATTCACTGCGTGCTAGCTGCTCCTGGCCTTCAAATTGCAAGGGCAATCAAGTTGGAGTTACTTAATCATTTCAACTTCCTTATCGCTTTGTGCCCAAATACGATCTCATGTACTTCTCCCGAATTCATCTCATAGTCCATTGATCGGAACTCAAACGAATGCATCGTCCGAATGAAGAAAACTAGGGTAGAAAAAAGTAGTTTAGAGTTTGAAGCGATTTTCGGAAAAAAAATGTTTCATATTCAGGTGCTAGATAACGAACAGAGTTCAGGAATCACCGCAGACTAGAATTTACTATTTATAATAATAGCGAGATTAATAGTCGGCGTAGAATGGGTCTCCGCAAAAGTTACTACTGCTTATTTATAAATAATTTTTGTAGTTTCGCGTGCACGATTAGCATTGGCTTTTAGTCATGCCACGTGGTCGATGACAAATGCCTTTTTCGCGGTCGTATCTTCCACCGTTTTTGGCTCGCTCTCACGTGCTCGCGTTCCGTAAATAAGCAAAACCATTCGACCTCAAGGACGCGGTACAGCTCATCCTCAAGGAATCTTGGATCCTGGATCCGCGTCTCCCACCACGACTAACGTCGCCACCTCACTACATACATATATTTGGTACAATAAGACTCGTTCTTCTTGGAACTTCTCAATATCCTCGGTCGACCAACCGTCTGCTGTCCCGTCTGATCACTGTCTGCCTCTCGTTCTTGTTTCCAAAAGTTTGCACGCCAACCTGGAGCTCAAAACAGCAAAACAGTAAATATTTAGAACCGAATGGATTCGGTATAATCCGAGTTGAAAAATATCGAATGAAATATCATAATTTAAACGATAGTCATGAAATGATTCCTTCGATTATAGGTGACTTCTGAATCATACAGTGATAGTCATCGGGCATATTTTTTGGTATCGTGTATGTAGTTATGACAAAAAATAAATAGATACTCGGGGACATACTAATTTGATTTTTCTTTCTCGTATAAGATAGCGTTATCGTTCGAATACACATTTCATATTAGTCACGACACGTAGTACGATTGCACGTATATAAAATTGCGTCTATGTTATACCTATCGAGATTATGACCAATTGCCTCGTCAGAGACGGCGCTGAAATAGGTAGAATCATCGTTTCCAGAAAAAAAAGCAAAAACTTGAGAAGTTCAAACGTCTGAGATTTCATTGTCTATATAGTATTATCTGTTCATATCATCATTAGTCATATGCTTACCTACCTAGATCCTTATGTCGGATAGAATATAATCGTTCCAACAAATGCTTACAAGTGAATAGAGTGACTCACGTGCGAGCAAGCTTTTCCGTCAGCCCCTCACGTGTCATCCAATCATCACACCACGCGTCGCAAGGGACTAGCTGCACTCGCAATCAATTCCCAACGACAGCTTGAGTCAATATACACATATCTGTATTAGGAACGTGTGCCAGTCATTTTTTGGCTTCCCAATTTTCACCCAGCTGAAGAAACAAGCCCCGGTGTATTCTCGTTCTCAATTATATTCCCCGTTAATTTGTCATATACGTAACAAGCGTTCTTATTTAGAGAATTTTTGAATAGCTGGAACTATGCCAAATGAAAACTTATCGGATCGAAATTAATCAGACATTAATATACGACTTGCCACGGCCAGACGTCATGCGGTCATAGATCCAGCACCGATTGTGACAGCCCAGAAAGTCGATCGTAATCAGAATTGTGAATGCGTCTCTGACCTCCGAGGTCTGACCATATTTTTCCAAATAATTATAATGTCTCGTAAGAAAGGGGGCATAGTTTTTTACTCGGTAATCAAATATGCTGCTTATAATAAAACACAATCCTACACGAAAGTCTAATGAAATCTCAAACTGCTACCCCAAATTCTTCTACCGACTTTGATCAAATCCAATACTGGACTATAAATTATTCCAGGTATTCGTGTACCAAATTTCGTTGAAATAGGTTCACCCGTTCGAAAGTTATTTCACGGATGGACGTACTGATCCATAAAGTGACCGAAAAAGTTTCCCACTTTCTTGGAAGACCAATATACAACGTCGAGCTGTATCACGTATCATTTTTCTGTGAGGTGTGATCAGATATGTCTCACGTAATTATCGTCTCAGGAAAAGCTGTCACATGCGCCTTTGAAAAGTTGTATTTTCTAAAAACCTGCAGTGCGTTAGAACAATATTTCAATAACCCAGTTTTATCACACTAGTTCACAACAGTCGTTGAAGTATCATCATGTAAAAGTCCGGATGTGTAAGCGATCGCTTTTATACATAGATCGATAGAATCTCGGATCAACCACTTCTCCGATGGGAGAATTTTTTATCTCTCCATCCAGAAAAGGAAGAAACTTCCTTCGTCAGTATTCAGATACGCTCATTTTCGAAGAGAATTAAAGAAATAGTAAAAGAGGTTGTCGAATTCAAAAATCTGGAAAGCCAGAATTTAATGACTCATAAGTAATCTTTGAGAAAGCAAAGTATCAGGGTCTACTTTGATTTTATCTAACTATGAGAGGCGATGGGTCATAAGTCCCGACTTTTACCTGATTGTAGTTTCAAAGCCTGTAGCGACTGCTGGGATAAATTCTTATAGGATGCATCGGCCCTTCGCGAAAGCTGCGGTTTTGGGTGTATGTATGTACATCTTCGAGTGGATCCAGACTGTTTTTATTGATATGTCATCTGGCTTTCACTGAAATGGATATCTGGGCGATTATATATCCCATATTATAGGATCATACCAGATACCTACCACGGGAAAATAGAGTATCGGTTAGGGGTTGTTTAAGTTGAACACGTCACCCCGTGACGAAGGCATAAAATGTTGCGTCATCCACCATTCAATCCCTCACTCACTCAACAGCCTACTCATTCGCTCATTCACCATTTCGCCTATGCACAACCTTCTATGAACATAGATATATATACATACATATACCTATACTCGTTCCCGCAGCTTCCCTGCTATAATTCCCTTTCGTTCCAGGCTATGACATATGCGACTCTTGACGCACGTGCTTGTTGCCCTATAATGTACTCGATTGTTTCAAGCTTAGATGGTTTTTACTGCGAATTGATTACCGCGCCAAGCTCCGTCGAAGAAACTTGATTTTTCTCACGTTTTATGATTTCATGATTTTATATGAAATTTCTGAAACTTTAACTTCACCGCGAGAATCGAATCTCGCCGTTTAATCTCTTGCGGCGAATGAACAGCCGCGGATACATGTGGGACACGTGCCGTATAAGTTGAGTAAGATCTCGTGAAAGATCGAAGGGTGAAGAGCTGGAGATTATTCCCATTATTACTCCCCCTGTCTCTCCCCTCCGATATGTACAATCCCGTATATATATATATATATATATATATATATATATATATATATATTTGGCACTATGCTTTTGAGCGATTGATGATTGATATTCAATCGTGAAGTTGATTATAACGCGTGTTCTCTCACCCCAACCACCAAAGCACTGTGACTCAGTTTAAATCAGCCTGCACGTTAACCCCATGCAGGCTCCATACCAAAGAGCTAAAAGAACCCCCATAACCCGCCCCCTGAGCTTGTCCAGTCGCGATTACTCACTCCTATTCTGTTTTATAGCTGCCCCTGCTGAGCCCTATATACGCTTTTGGAAGTTTCATAGTTTGCGGAATTCGTCCCTCATTGCAATCAGATTTTTTGATTCTTGTTCGTTTCTGACACAAAAAAAAACCGAGTTTTTCCATTTATAGATATTCTATAAAGGGATTACTGGCTCTTGAAGTCGACGAGATGGACAGATACACGCTTGTTTGTAATAGCTTGAGATTACAGAAGTAATTCGAAATTTTTATCGAATTATACGAAATCGTCGTGGCGTCATTCAAAATGATTCGCGAATGATTGAAAATCGTCTCCAGAGCGTATTAAATTATCTCCAGCGTCATGAATTAGCATAGAAAAATTGGGGTGAGTTGCACCTACAGTTTCACACCAGTCTTCGTAATTCTTCGTCGACTCTTTTAATTATCTGCAATTAAATTCCGTGCAATTAAAATAGAGGACAATATTTTCTATTTCGAAATAGCAAGTATACGTCGAGTTAGTAAGGAAGTTTGCTCGTTTCTGACGTAAGAACGCTAGGTCTTGGTATGTTTCGAAACCGACTCTACTTGAAAGATGTAATTTGCGGAAAACACGGTAATCGTTGTTTGAGTCATCCAACAGAAGCTATCAGACTCGATTTTATCTTGTTATCCTCATCTTCATGAAGCTGTTAATAATTGCATCCAAGTTATATTTGTCGTGTCAGATATCATACGCCAAGGTATGGATGTGGAATTGACTTTATTGAATTGAACAGCTCATGCTCCATTCTGAAACAAATAAAAAGTCTGTATCACGGTGAGAAGAGTTCGTTACACTCGCTTCAACTCCTCACCAAATCATATTCTTTAAGATATGTAACTCGATCGAATATTTTACATAGATCGTACCAAGATATGGTAGAATTTAAAAATACTTTGAGATCAATGTCCTCAAGGTGGCAAATGCTAGTTTCTTTTCTTCGCGGTATACTGTACGACGTAGAAGGCTGCATGATAAATTATACGTGTTTATTTGACTTGGAACAGATAGTGGCTATAGATGGGCGAACATGTCTGAGAAAATTTTCCGCGAGATTAGAATCTGTCGAGTCGCGGATAGACAACATCGTGAGGCAATAGATGGATGACATCGCGATACTCGGGCAAGCACGAGATGTTGATTGAAATTCATCAAGAGTAGATATACGAGGCGAGGGGAAGTTGAATATTAGAATCATGACATTTTGAAACCTTGAAGATTTAGCGAGATATGTCAACGATGAATATTGACGAAAGGAAAAACTAAAATAATGATATTTATATAGAGATTGCATTTTTATTCATAAAATAACTAAATAAATTTTGATATAATACAATGCTTATATGTATAATGTATAACTGATTATACAACGTTACTCTTATATTAAAATTATGTTACAAAATCGTTGGGATCCGATCAGATCGGCAGAGAATTAACAGACTAACTGAATCTCTCCGATTCTACGCAGCGTCTCGATTTCTTTGTCTTTTTACTCGAGGCTGTTTGTAGCTCGAGTCTCGCTACGATTCGCGATACCCTAGTTACAAGGAAAAAAAAAAAAACTATATATCTATTTCTTCTGAGAGACAGGCTCGTGCAGCATATTTTACCACCCGAAAGAGAAAACATCAGCGACTTGTCATACATAGAAATAAAATCGAAGTTTTAAAAAGACAAACGATCCACAGAGAACGAAAAACTCTCCATTAATTAAAGTGATATGTATCGTTGGTCGACGAAACTGCCCTTTTTTTTTGCTTTTTGAAGAAAAACTATGAAATTAAGTATAGGAAGTAAAAGTTTATTATTTCTTCTCCTCACATCGTCGAAAAGTGTTCAATAAATGTTTCTCGATCGAGTGTAGGGGCTGCAAGTGACGCAATTGCGACAAATTCCGCATATTAACACACAGCCTTTTTGTTCATTTACTTAAACTCTTTCATTCAATATTTCTGTTTCTTTAAGTTTTTCTCTTTTTCTTTTTTTGTTTCTTTTCGTTTCGCTTTCATTTAACCAGTAACATATAAATTCTCATTGTCTTCATTTCGTATATATGTATATTTACACTCCAAAGTAATTAGTCCCAACAAACTAAACGACTAGATAAGGGGGCGTCACGACCCTAAATCCCCGAATACCTAACGAAATCGAGCGTTAGATAAAACGAGGATTTTCTTGCATTTTAAAAACCGAACTCATTTAACGATATATTACCTGATATCTTATTATACTATCATATTATTTTCACCTGACTAAAAATTATTATATCATACATCTAAATACGCTATACATTTGAAAGAAAGAAAAAAAACAAAAAAAAAACAAAAAAAAAAGAATCTTACAGATTATACTGTACACGTACATATACACAGTTATTCTGTAGAGCTTTCTTTATCGACGTAGATGCCAACTTTACGACCACACACATTAAACAATCTCAGTTACATCTTTTATAGAATTTATTGACCCTCTTTAGTACAGATTAATGATTGGGAAAAGTTTCAATCGACGCGAAAGTAACAATATTCCCAATAAATCTCAATTATTTTTATTATCAAAGACAATATATATGTACCGTTTCGATATCCTTTACTTCAAGTAGCAGATTTCAGAACGGATTGCCCAGAGAGTTAAATTCTTGTGTTAAAATCATCCAATCGATGTCATTCGTTTCCTTATAGTCGATTTAAAAGAAAGAAGAAAAAAGAGGTGTTTCAAACGGTTGAAAAAGCTGCTTTTCCTTTTTCCTTTTATAAATATACATATAGATATATATATTTTGCGCAAAGAACTACTAATTATCAGTCTTTCATCGCGTTGGAGAATTCTTCAAGAATTATTATTGATCTCTTTATTAATTTCTTTAATTTTTGGTTGTTTTCTAAGAAAAGTGAAAAAATTCTTCAGTATATTTGAACTTTGATGAAAGGCTGGATTGTGTTGTATAAATTAGGAAGATTCGTAGCAGTGGATAAAAAAAAAAATCTTCACCAAACTCTTCAAGCCCTTTTAATAATTCTGATTAATAAGTACCTCGGCTTTCCCACATTCCCTTATATAAATAATTCTTCATACGTCTTTCGAGTTTGGGCTTATTATTTTTCTTTTCTTTTTTTTATCATCGTACAAAACTCACGGCTACGACTCCCCAATTGATTATCAATAGCTCTCGCAGCAGTATAAGAAGGTTTTCCTCTTTTTCTCCTTCTTTTCTTTCATTTAAATAAATTACATTTTACAACACGCAATCGCTACTATATTATTTTTTTTCTCTCTTTTCCCAGGCAAACAAACAGGTCGTTTCTTCTCTCATCTCATCTCTTCTTTTCGCTTCTCTTCTCTTTTCTTCTCATTTAATCTTCATCTTCCGTATCTCCTTTTTCTCGCTAATAAATTAATAGTTATCAGCCTTTCGGTTCTTATACGAACAAGGCACATTTAGCTCATGATCAGGCGTTTTATTTTTTCTTAATAATTGTTTAATTATCAAACGCCGTTAATAGATATGTAGTAAGGTAGTCGTCGTCGCTCATCTTATTCGCAGCTATTTAAAGCCCGAATTTTTCTCTTCTACTCATTCCTTTATTTTTTTTCCCCTCTTCTTTTCTTTTTATTTCCACCCGTTTTCTTCAATCCCGTTTTCCCTCCTCATATTATATCATCGTATAAGCGGCCATCGTGTAGCTTTTATCATTCTTTCATCTTCTTATTTTCATCAAAGAAACACACATGTGCGGTTTAGATTCTATAGCAGAAAATTAACACCCCACATGCTTATCGATCATTCTCATACGCTGCAACCGGACGTTACTTCCTCGCTGTTCTGTTGATGACTCCATCTACACTGATGGCAACTTTTCGGCTCTTCTTGGGGCGCTCCAACTCCACCTGCTGCACGCAGACCCTGCTCCAACTCGAGTAGCTGTCCCATGAAGTTTAGATTCGGACTTATTATAGGACGAGCCATTTTAACCAACTTGTATGCCTCTACCATGGAAAGCTGCTTGTGCCGCATAATGTAGGCTATGGCTATCGTCGCACTCCTCGATACTCCCGCCTGACAATGGACCAGTACGCTACTCCCCGTTTTACGAGCTTCTTCTGTAAAAAAAAGAATTAAAGAAAAATCAGTTTAATTTCAATTTTAATTTTTTCTATTCTTTCTAGTTTATGTTTTGGGATATTCGCGATGTGATCAAAGCCAATTAAAAATTTAATTATTCAACCGAAATAAAATGAAATCGCGATGACCGCATATGAAACAACGACGAATAGAAGCTTACAACGAACGGAACACGGTCACGTAACCCAAACAACCGATCCAGTTACATAACACGAGGGAACGCCGCTATCATATCGCGTTTATGAGTCACGGTGCGCTTTGGCTGCAGCAGCAGCAACACCCGCATCCTCTGCCATGAGCTTAAGCTTCTAGGTGGCTTCTGTACATGTCTATGATGTTCGTAATTCGGTAATAAATTTAGTCGATAATTTTGATCTTTTATTTTTTATTTTTATTAGTTTAACAGATAAACAAAGATTCTATACATATAGGAGAGACTAGGACAAAGTGGGCACCTTCAAAAATGAAAGAATTTTGAGAAAAGATTTTTTAAGGAGAAATTCTTTTTTTTTTTATCAATTTTCAGCTGAAGTCTTTTCAGCTCACTACGTACGAAATAATGAATTCAAATGAAGCATTGCATATCAGTGTTTCTCCGAGAATTATATACGTATAGTATGTAACGATTAATATGAGTCAGAGGATTTTGCAGTTATATAGAAAATAAGTAAAGCATGAATATAAATATGTATATATAAAGACCAATAATAACATCAAAGCAATTGAGACAACGATGCGACATAGTAGTAGGTGACGATACGTTGATATTATACATATAGGATGAGAAAAACAAATGATTAGAATATTTTTATCTGATTCTTGCAACGCTATACGTATCCACCATATATAAGGTATATATAATCAATAAGAGTTTGAAATGGGATTTTATTTTACAACGTGGCTTTGCGTAACACATACTACTTGAGCTATTATCATTTTTATTATTATGATTATTGATGTTACTGCATCGGAGAGTGATATTACTTTATAAAAATACCGTTCGCTTGAATAATCTGAATCACAGTTTCACGAATTGTCTGATTATTCTGTCATTCGATTTCAACTGATTTTCAAATTGACAAAACTTTGCCTACAGGCCCAAAGTGACTAACTATAAATCGCTCTTCGCTTCATAGTTCTATAAAAACTCATATCTATCTACATATTTATAAATACTGATACAAAAAGCATATCGGAATCTTCGAGAAAACTTCGAGAACTCTTGAAAAAAAAAAATCTGTCGATCAGACGTATAAAATGATGATTACTTGTTTTTTCAATGGATAATCTTCACGACCATTTTTATGATTATAAATGCTACTTGTGAATTCAGAGTGGCGATGAGCGCGAAAAAAAAAAAATGTATGAAAAATAAGAGTAAGTTAAACAAGAACGTTTTATGTAACCGTTTACAAAAATATCCCTCAACCAACTTATATGTGTGCCCGCTCGTGTGCTCCACGTGCTCGTTGTTGCGAGGCTAGGCCACCGGAAGTCTGGTGTAACCACGCGTTTCCGGCGAACCATTCACCGTGCGACGAACGAGAGTTGAGTTGAGCTGAGCTGAGCTGAGCTGAACTAAACTAAACTGAACGAGTGGATCAGCGAGGAAAAGAGAGGAAACACGACCGTGGAGTCCCCTGTTCCAAACCCGAGCCATACCACACAACGTACCCGTACACGTATACGTATCTATACTCTGGTCTCCACCAGACCATTCACGAAACCGTGACTCATCGGGCCTCGGGGCCCCGCGCGTTTTTACGCGCCTAGCTGCGTAGCGCCGAGTGCGTATATCGCGTACCCCTCTTCTTCTCGTACCCCGTACTAACCGGGTAAATAAAAAAAAAGGGGGGGCTGCGGAAGCGAGGGATCCGAATGCGCAACTGGTGGCAGTGCCCGGTGCAGCTAAACCCGTGTTTGTGTCACGTATATATATGTATAATATACGTATGCGACCGGTGTTATGGGGGACAAGAAGTTCGTGTGCTTAAAACGGTTGAAAGAATTCTAGTTCGAATATTTTTTTCTTTTCTTTCTTCAGAATCGTATATGTAGAAGATATTCGAGATAATATTTGAAAAACCAAAAAGGATTTGCTGATAATTATGAAATGTATATAAAAAATACTTACCGATAAAGTCAAAGGCTTCTTCGAAGTACTGTTTTAGGTTTTGGTGACCGGAATCGGAGGCGGGTATTTGGCGATAGGTGATACCGCGTTCTTCGTGATATCCCGGTAGCTGAGAGGTAACGTTAAGAACACGAGTAGCGCCGAGGGCTCTTAGGAGTTGAAGGTCGGCAGCATCTCGCCCGTTGCCTAGATAGAGGAAAGGCAAAACTCTCGACGCAGGGTGATTGTCGATGTCGGCGGGTTGCGGCGTCGGCGGTCCTCCCAACATTGGACATCCTGGTCCTGGACTTGGACATCCGCTAACTGCTGAAGGCCCAGCAGCCGATCCAGTCGGCGGAAGTAACGTGTCTTCGCACAATTCTCTGTGCCTTCTATGAAACTCTTTGTGGCCACCTAGAAACCGAGAAAAATGACGGAAAAGTTAGATTTATGTGTAATAAAGAGAATTTAGTTAGCTTTCAAGTATATAAGGATAATTCATATATTCGTTAAAAACTATTTTTAATACGCTTTTGGTTTATTTTTATAGGTCGATACTCATTCTTATACCCAATTGATTATACATTTTTTCTTAGAAGCCTCCGAGGCGAAGATATATACATATAAAGTATAAGCGGATCTAGAGAGAGGTGAGCGTGTATGACCATTGACCGAAGCGAATCTTATATCGCCTAGGTGTTGGAATATCATTGATTTAAATAACGTAATTTGCGAGTAAATTAGCGACCCTCGACCCCGTATACTGACGGCAGAATAATTCATTGTGAATCCCCTGTCAGCGATGAATCATAAAGTTTTATAAGCTGCGCAGAGTAATTAGCAAACCATCGATGCATAATACGCATATATTGTTAAGGAACGAGTTTCTCTTTCGATTTAATATCGTTATTAATGTATAGGAATCTTTATAGCTTATAATTAAATCGATAAACTTATCATATCGCGTCTTGTTTAAACCGCGTACGCGGAAGTGGAGACGTTAAATTTTTTTTCCTCAAATCTTTTGACGATCCGCTCTTCACTTCGTCAAATCGAAACTATTCACCGAGGGAAAATTCGTTCTGATGAATATCGACGATATTTAAATTCGATGGAAAAGCACGAGTACGAGGAGTATCACCTTAAGTTAGAATTTGGGAACGTTTTATAATTCTATAGGCAAGGTATAGGTAGCTCTATAAAACACGAAAGATCCCCCTTCCTAAACCGCGGCATAATAATCTCGACATAATAGTGTGAAATGAAAAGAACATAAAAAGAAGAGAGAGAAAAAAGGTAATAAAAAATAAAAAATAGTCTAAAATAAATGAGAGAAGAAATGTGGGCTAAATGCGTCCTATCTTGACCTGCAACTCACAACCGCAAGGCCTGGCCTGGGCCAGCGATGAGTCACTACGAACTCTCCCTACTCTTAAAGCCAATCCGGCTCCACACGGCATCGCATCGGCCAAGTTAACTATATACATTGCTGCGTGTCTTACTTTTTTCGTCACTATAGGCATACCTGCAACGCAAAGACTGTAAAACACCTACTTCTCTTCACCTACGCGATTAAATAGATAAATAAACAAATGGAAAGGTGAATTAGGAATGCGGTTGAAAATTTGAAGAAATTATCGCCAGTTTTTGAACAATGACTCTTTTACTAGGTAATTAAGTTAGTAGACTATAACGATGATTAATTTCTGTTGGAAATTATTGTCGGCAGTATATTGTTTCCGCGGGAAAATTCCCCGTTGATAAATACAGAGTTTTAACGTACGTAACGGTGACTGAAATAGCCCAGAATTCCATTAAGAATTCTATGTGCTCGCGCGTCGTTGATACTACGTGTATACATACGTGAACACAAGCTCAATATTAATCAGAACTAATACACGTATGAGAGAGCTGGTGCGGGTGACGCGTCGGAAAACCGGATGCTTTGGGTTCTGAATAAAACTCCATATAGGTGCTCCTCGCGGTTTACAGTTTCTAACACATATATGTATAGTAATTTTATAATGCGTGTAAGCCGTAGATCTTATAGTAAGATGTCAAATATACGGTGAATAATAATGTAAAAAAGGTTTACGAATCGATTGATGAAAACAATTGTCATATTATATTATGTGTTTAGAAATAAATCAACGCGTCATAATATTTATGCCGCGTCGTAGTTATTGTGAAATATTCTCATCCTTCGACGACTCATCGACAATACGCGCGCGATATCTCATACACTATGTAACTTGTAAACGTGCAACTGAGTCTGACTCATCGTAAAAAAATTACGACACAATGTTTTTATTTAGTTTTAATACAATTTCTCGTACAGGTGGAGATGTATTCGTATGTAAATGGAGAGATAAATATTCCTTATGTAATGATACTAGTTTAAGGACGTCAAATGGTAAGATATATCGTGAGACAAGTTGGCAGATGTTAATGAGAAGAGAAACGTACCCCAAGATCCAATATTATCCAAAGGAACGAGACGCAGCACGAGACAAGGTGCTTCTTTTTTAATCCTCATTTCGATCTCCGTTCGCGTCTAACGCGAGAAATGAAATAGTGTTTCGAATGTAGTGTTAAGATAAAAATCTTGAGTCACTTAAAACTGCAAAACTTCACCACGCGACATGTGTATCACAGTTTAAGAAATTTCTCTGTCAATAATATAGAGAGAACACACTTCGTAATATTAAAACGATTCAATCCATCCAACACGGTGGTAACGATGTACGAAATAAATGAAATATATTCCGTACAAACTCTTCGAATAACGAGAATATATGCTTGACGTAAGTTTCGTCGTCTTTCACTCTTGGTTGTACTCTGATGTTGTGTGATCGTCGTTTGCGCTACTCGCTGTTGAGCGAACGAACGGGAGGTTGTGCTCGGAGTCGGAGGTCTCTCCCCGCGTGTACGAGCCACCGCGTGATGAGTCACAGCTGCGTATTCTGATTGGTTACTCGGTCCGTGACGTCACTAGGCACCGTTCACACGCGCGCAAAGTAAAGGCCGCGTCAACGGCGCCCAAGCAGGCCACCAGCTCTTCCTAAGTTCCTACAAAGTTCTCTGCTTCTCTACCGAATGAAATGCGGCTAAATTTTCCGAGCCAGAATGACACGCCACGAGTTCAACTATATACCGTGAGTATAGGTATGCTATTAGAATGCCCTGATTCTAGAAATATCGAGGAGGTGAAAGAAAGGAAGAAAGAACTCTGACATAGTTTTTCAGCTGCGCGCGAAACGACCTTGTTATGAAACTTGGAGCAGTCGTTTGGTAAACATAATCAATGCGCCGAGCACTAATTGATCGTTTAACATTTTTGGGAATTTATCTGAGGTCACGTTTTTAGCTAAAGTATGCTGAGGACGTTTCAGATTCTTCGTAGCGTTGAGTAGACTGGGTAAACCGAAGTTTTACCGTATGAGGCGTCCTGCAGGACCCTCGTATCCTGTTTGATTCGAGTACAAGCGTTACGTGTCTTTCCCGTAGGGATATTCCCGCTGATAGAGCACGAATTCGATTGTTTGAAATCGGAATGATATCAGCTATTAATAAAATTGTAAATCGCAGACGTGGTCGGATAACTAAAATCGTCTAAAATCGATTGGGAATAACTCGAAATAATGCGAAATTGATACACACGTATCAATGATGATCTCAGTGATAAAAGAACATTGAAATTCAAACGATGCAATCATTAAGCTATTAGTTCCAGATTATTGAAACATTGATAAACCCGTGTCTCCCTAATTTTTGGACAATCTGATCATCGATTCTTTTCGATTTTTAGACCGTTTCACGTTCGGTCAATGCTATAACCATCTCCAGTATTCTCGCGACAACAAACATATCAGATCTGAATCATCGATTTAATAATTTGGCATAAAATTTTGGGAGGAGTTTGCAGCAGCTGAATTACGTCAATGCCATGCAGCAGCATAGGCATACAGGGGAATTTTATACCAACGAATATTACACAATAGCATATCGCTCTGAGGAGTGAGGAGGGTTAGCTGTTATTCGCGACTTTGCAAGGGTAGTTTACAGATTATTCCATATGCAGCTGCTGCCAAAGTCTCTTCACTGTATGCAGTTGTTGCAGTGGCCTTAGTTTAAAGGGCTCGCGATAGAATTTTTCAAGTACGCATACACGTGTGCAGTAATAACTATGCGTCATGAAAATATACCATTTATATAAGGAAAGAATAATAGTTACGAAGAAAAGAAATAAACGTTAGAACCGTGGTTGTAACGTATACGCATGGACATATATAGGTATACGTATGTAGTACCTACACGTGGAAAGGTGAAGAATAACAAAGTTCTACGGAGATCCGATATCTGGATGGCTGCAGCGTAGATTGAGATTCTAAATATTGTCTCGTGAGAAAATTAGCATAGGCTTGATCTTTCGGGATGTGCGATATACTTCGTAGAATGTACTTAGCTTGGGGCTAAATGACGTCAGATTTACTATATATATGTGGTCACTGGTCAGGGATATAATAACGCGAAACAAATGCGGATATTTGCAGGTATACGTAGTATAAGTATATGATTTTATGACTAATGACGTATGCAGTGGAAAAATTCACGAACAATTAAGGTAAGAAAGGCGTCACTTCAAACGATCGTGACACTATATTTGAAGAAGGGTTGATCACGCGATGCCTTGACGAATAGAAAAAATTGCAAGAACGAATGAGTAACGATTCGGAAGAAAATGCTTTAACGTACATTTCACGTCAGGAGTCTATCTACGCATTGCTCTTTCGCCTTCTCAAGGCCTTATTCATCATCATCATCATATGTATACTATGTCGTGGCGAATCAGCGTGCAAATGGACGTAGTTATATATGTGTGGACAAGGATGACGTATCAAAACAAGCGTAGATTTCTCAGACACAGGGCAAATGTTATTTCCGTGTCGTCATCCCGGGACAATTCTTTAGGATTAATCGCAAAAACACATGCAATTCACCAGGCATCAGGGTATTCCATGTCTCGATTCGTTCTTACGTCAAAATATATGGCAATTATTTTTTTCCCTCATTTCTTTTTCGTATCAAAGATTCATTTCGTTACCCGCGAGTCTTCGAATACAATGAAACTGAATTCCCATCAACAGAAGGAGAGATTTTACGATGTATTGTCGAAAAATTCTACTTCGTTATAAAAAAAATTTCTACCTTTCTTTTTGTAAACCGCAAAGCCGGAAAATATTCGCGGATGATAGTTATTGAAGAAATTCGTTCTTTCGTGGGTCGGTAGAAGGACTCTCATGCTTTGAAACGTATACGAGTATCAGCGATTTCATTTTCTTGGAAATATTACACAGCCCTGTAAGGACAGGATGATGACTCTTTTCTGTACGGTTTTTCGGTTACATTTTTATGACTATATGTAACCGTCCTTTTACTCACGCTTTTTAACTAATCTATTCGCTCTAACATGGCGTACAACTCATAATTTGAAATCATAAGAATTTGGTGAGCAATCGATTCCTGGATAAAGCTATACACGCTTAAGATATTTCATGGCGTCATTGTGGTTGGAATAATAAGTTATCGTTGATCTGTGTCTTCCAAATTGATCACCGCACTTTTAACTCCCATTAAAATTTTCCCAGGATCCGAAATCTGCGGTTAATCATAGGATTTAGACGATATTCGAATTTGAAAACCATTGTTGATTATCATTACTGCAGAATAGATAATTACCGATTGTCTGCTATTGACGTAGATTCAAATGTCATTAAAACTGTGTGAATCAGAAAGCACGTGGTTGGGCACGCGTTATGAATATAAGTCCTAGTCATTCCACTCGTGCACCTGTATGCATTAGAATTTTGTCGATCGAAACCTGCGCCAAAATATTGATCTATATTCACTGAATCTATTTGATGAAAGTCGCGTCATTTCAACGGCCTGATCGATGACTAATCTTCGGTCATTTTCACCGATGCCGATTGAAAAGAGCATTAATTTTTCATTTCGCAACGGCAAAAGAGGAGGAAATCGAATTTGAACGACAAAGAAACGTACCTAAATATAATTTACGTAACTCGAAAATCGTACTATTCTGTATTGCCGAATCAGGTTTATAAAATAATAGTTAGAGAAAGAAGCTGGAGAAATATCGAAGAGATATTGCTCAAAGAGAAAGTAAGTTAGGTGGCATAGTACAGCTTCGGTTTGTACCTGCCTGCTGCTGCAGCGAGTTAAGAATGGCGTAAAATCTCGTCGAGTTGTCAGATTTTTATTTCTCATTTTCCTAATATCGGATTTGTTAGTTTGTAATTAAATAACGTAAACGCTATATAACTAATACCGTACAGAGCCGGATTACAAGCCAAAAATCAGTTGCCTAATTGATAATGATTGAGAAATTAACGATCAACAGTAGCATTCCCATCGCCATAGTACCTATAGTCGATACTATGGGTACACTACGTCAATTATAATCGATATATTGCCGATTCTATGCCCTGCACACAATCAGTGATTCAGCGACTGACAGGCGCCACGTTGGAATGAGTCAAGCGTCCATAAGGCGCATAATGCACTTGGAATTATGGACCAAAGTTCTCGTCATTCTTTACTTTTCCATCTGGCTATCTACCTGACTGGAATATCGCATCTGTGTGTGACTCTTCATTTCAGATGGATTGAACAGGCTGACTAATTGATCCATGACTAGTCGATACATTTTCTATCGGTCTAATTATCATCGTAAACAGAAATTGTCTAATCGACTTAGAATGAGTATCGATAAAATATGATAAAAATCATCAAATTTGGATAAAATCGATGTCTAAAATCTCCTTAAACCTGACCCTAAAATTGGCCAGAAAATTTTTGACAGGAGACTCTGTAGTATTCGAAAGTAACTGCGAGAGTTGATATCTCATGTTTCCAATTTGATTAATATCAATAATCCCGAAATATCTTCGGCACTGTTGATTCAAACAATTTTAATCTTAGTCGAAGATTCTGTATACCGCAAATTGCGAATATGCTGTGTAAAGATAAACGAAATTGAATTAGAACAGCAGATAAGTTTCTGTTCTGTCAGGGACAAATTGTAACAGCGTACATATACATGTGCGTTTTAGACCACTGAACTAAAATTAGCAGTCCACAATTATTACCCACGTTAGAGGGGTAATTATCAATCTAGTTCAACCTCAGTTCACTACCTGTTGATTGCACGACTACATTAGTACCTTACATTCTACTTTTCAAGACTCGGTCGACTCCCACAAGGGCCAAGACGAGACATCGAGAAGATAACGCGTGGCAAGCCTGAGAATTAGGCGCCGAGTAGGCCGGGTCTGACGACGAGTCATTGACCCATTCGCAGGTCTAAGCCCTAAGGTACAGGTGCAGACTCAGGTATACCCGTAAACTTATGAGTCCACGCAGGGTGTCAGAGAATCCGTTATCACCTTAACGAATGGTGAATGTATTGATATTCCAGATACGCTAATTGAGTGGAAGAAAAATTATTGCGAATGTCTGAAATTTTAGAAAAAAAAAATTCCATTTGGCGGTTCTTTCGCATTTTTTATTTCGTCGAGCGAGTTTCATTCGAGGTACCATTCACTGGGCCATTTAATAGAGCGGATATATATGGGTATACGTGTGCACTATAAACCCTGAAGAATTGGTGTCCGTCAATGAATTCATGATGCATAATTTCATGACGGGAAAAAGGTGATGTCATTCGTCGCCATGCGAGCTGTGAAATTTGCATCTCGTCACTGTTTGTCAACGATGATATGTATATTTATATATACCTATATTATTACGCGGGTGGACTGAGTGAGTTAGCGAGTCTGTAATAACATGGATGTGCGAATATTAACTAAACTCTAAAATTGGGAAGATCGTCGTTTCAAATAATTTGCCAATTTTTTTTTCGTTTTTTTTTTACTTATTCAACAATTACGTATTCGATCATCGAACTGAAGATACGAATGAATTTCCAATCCACGCCTGGCTAAAATACTTCAAGACAAGAACACCCCCGAGAAAACTCGTCCAGATTTGGGAAAGCGCGAAATAGAAATCAGAGTATTTTCGCGACGCATATATATCTGCCGACGTGACTGCAGCCTTCGCGGTGTTTCTCCGTGAGTCACTGGCAAAGTGCAGAGAACAGATGAGTTTATTGTCGTGCGACTGAACTGTCGGATGAGTGAGCGAATTATCTCGGAGATGCTTCTCTCTCTTTCTCTCTACTTTTATACATAAATAAATATATATATATATATATATATATATATATATATATTCACCAAGAGTTAATTTTGTTCCGTAGGTCCTGTTTTATTTGTCTCTAAAAACTACGACCCACCCACATACATGGGAGAGAACACGGCAAGTGGTAACCTCAGTTGAAAATTGATGAACAATTTTTATTGTTTTTTTTTCATCAAAAATCTTTTATCTTTGAAAATTTTTGAGGAAAAAAAAACATGTATTTGTTTATCAATCTTCAGATGAGGTTCCCTGCACTTTGCCCCAGTCTTATATACTTATTTCCCACACGTCTTTTCTTCCTCTTACTATTCATTCATACGGGGATTGAGTCAGATGCGAAATTCAGGGGTATGTGAACGCGTAGCGTAGTAGACATTTATAATCTCTATACATATGTATATACATATATATATATATATATATATATATATATATATATATATATATATGTATATACCGGTGTATGTATAGAGAAAGAAATTAAAAAACCAGCCACGCGGTGTTAATCGCCCTCAATGAGCCACGCGATATTGTGTGGGCACGATATCATGATCATCGCAGGTTTGTAGCTCTCATTTAGTATCTAGCATGACGGTATACTATTGGATTGTGTAAGTGTATTCATGGAATATAGTTTGTATTATATTTGTACGCGGGGTAAAAGGTGCGTCAATTTTTTGAACAAAGGAGCTGAATTTATAATCGTTCATTTCTAAGTCCATCGTGCGAGACTCATTCGTCATTATTTGAAAGACTCATTACCAAATGACTCTCGTAAGTCATAACCTATCTCAACTAGCTATATCCTACGGTAAGCAAAGATGTACAAAGATCAATCAGGGAAAAGTACCAATTTGGATCATTATCTCACAGAGGAGGAAGGAGAGAATACATAAAAATAGCCACGCACGCAAAAATTGAAACAACTATATGGTATGGTACGGTATGTAGTAACGACCAAGACGTGTCTGTATTCGCAATTGCAATTAGTCGCAAAAGTTCTCCGCCTCGTCAAATAAATTCTACCAAACTTTTAATGCTAATCCTATTTCGGATTTCGTCACGTACAAAGACAGCCTTGCGCTACGTGGACGGGTTTAAAATTATGCGAAATTTACGCGAATACCTAACGAATGTAACAAAATCTCGCCATGATTAAAAAAATGATGAATTTTCGAAAGAATGGGTAAAACCTTTTTTATCCTATCAATTCCTGCACTGATTATTCGAAAGTACAAGTAGAATACAACAGCAGCTGATTGAGGCTGAAATAGTGTAGTAGGCCGGCATGAATGGGTACAAAAGTGACATCAAACGCTGATGTTGTGTTCTACTCTAATCCTATTGCTTGTCATAAGTTTAACGTCCAGCATATTGTCCGCGTTTGCGTATGCATGACACGTGGCGATGTTAAACGATTAATTCACGATGGAATTTTGCGCAATGACGGGGTGCTTACTCCGTGCGTAGGTACGGCGTCGTCCTTGTGACGTAATTATAAATGTCGGAAGAAAATCGGAAAGAACTATACCAAAGAGTTCATAAAATCCGACTGACTATGGAATGGCAGGAAAATCGCGCGTCACCGAGTGAAATATCTCGGAGTTTCCTCGATCGTAGAAATTGGATTTCGCGAATTTTAAACACGCTGTCGTCCTCGATTGTAACGAGAAAAAATGGACGTATGTTAACGACGGAATGTAGAATGAAAAAATATCGAGTTGATAGCGAAATCAGTGATAAGTTTATATCTAAGTATAGAATTTCATTGCTTTAATCAACTCAGGGTACTATATAAGGCATATTATCCGCAAACTCAATCTTTGCCGGTTTCCGTCACTCATGTTGCTTATAATGCGTATTCAGGCCAAATCAAAGAGGAAATGAATAACCACTATTTCATTTTTACGAGGATGTTGATGAGGTTGAGAAATGGTAGTTATGGAAATAACAATTAACATTTTTTTTCCCCACTTTCTTCAATTTTTTCGAAAACATTAAAATCGCTGCCACCGATCTGCGCCATGGCCTCAAAATTGAAAAAAAAGGACTAGGTGTATTCTATTTTATTTCCGGTTTATGCAAATATCCAGAATATGCTTGAATCTATAAAGAAAGAAATCCGACGTATGAAAATTAGGAGCAAATCCAATTTCAAACCTTCGGGAATTTTTCTGGTCAAGATCTAAGAAATCCTCTGACGAATTTCTCGCGAATTTATTCAACCTTGATTGAGATTAAAATCGATGAACAAACGCGTATGCCGACGCCCTCGCAACCAATTAATTAGACATGTTTATACCCTCGAGTCAGAGCTGTCAGATTCTCATCGCGACTATGTCAGAATCTTTGAAACGATACACAAGATTAGAGAGATATCACGACGATAATCCCAAGTGATATCGCGAACAGTCATGACTACTCCTGATTTGCCTAATTGATTAACGAAGCCAAAAAATACGAAGAGGTAAGGCTGGTAGAAAAAATTAGTTTCAAAAATGAAAAACAACATATATATAAGATCAAAAAATGATCTTGGATCCAATTTTCTAAGGTACAGGCGTGAGTCGCTCTAATAATTCGAAGAAACTCTATCTCATTCTTTTCTAATCCTGTTTGTGCCTCTATACTTCGATGAGTTAATCGAACCACGTCTAATCACGAAAGACTCGGTGCTTGAGATAGAATTCAGCGAAGGATCATGAATTGCTGCTAATTAATTTTCGCATCTTTTACATTGAGAATGGTGGTGGTTGCCTGAACAATGTTCATTAACCTGTTACCAACTAGCAATTGAATTGAGATCCTGCGTAATGCCTGAATATTTATAGACATATATGTGTCCGATAATATTGATTGTCAATATTTCGTCACTTGGTGAATCACTATTTTGGTCAAGATAAGCGATGTATTAATCAACGTGCTGGTTCTCACATATGGCTTTCGTGCAGGTGAACGCTACCGCTGTTTCAGCAAATTTTAAAAGGTTCTAGATTTCAAGCTGCGATTCTGCACTGCATCATTTAAAAAATTAGAGGCGCTGTTAATTTCTTTCCAATAAAAATCTAATCGATGTCAATCCATTCAAATCTCACATACTTGTTCATATCGAATTATAGTCCCAATTTTGTTCGTTTTAGCTTAAGGTTATAATCTACACGATTTCCATGATTCAAGAAATATTCCTTGACCCAGTAACCACTTTTTAGCCAAGTATCATATGCCCACTAACTAGGCTGCGTAATATGTGCATTTTATAGATGGTCAAAAGAGATCTGTCCCCATATTTCTCCCGAGTAGCTGAATCGTTAATATCATCAATACTGTATTGAAATACAGCGTAAAGTAGCTGTACATTTGAATTTTGTCTAATCTTTTATCCTCCTTTTTTTTCAGTCTCAAAATTTGATTTCATACAAATTTCCACCCTCCGGGTCGATTGATAATTGAAAAAAAAAGCTTATAAGATTCTCGGCAGTGATAATTGAACGATAAGAATTAATCATTTGGTAGCTTCTATCACGCGGAACATAAGACGATTAACAGGGGTTAAATTTTGCCGCTCTTTGTAGACGAACGAGCGTTTATTATCAGCTATCACATCGGTTATAGATTATCAGTTAAAAACTATGACGCGACAACTGCCAATGATGCAGTCACGCTTCGACTCTTCTATATACCTTATATGGTAAGGTTCCAAGTCGAATGCCAAATGCGACTGATAGGTAAGTACCTACTCGCAATTCGCAGGTAGGGTACACCAGCATCGGCGATTTCAATCGATACGAGTACCTATATCTATATACATATATACATAAACGTATCAGAAATACATACGATACGATACGTATAAATTTGTATTGAATTCAATTCAACCTACTGTATATAGGGGAGACAAAGATTCAAAAATTTCGATCCATTTTCTCAGGATGTGAATAAAAAAAATAGTTCATTCGTTAACTTCAATCGATAACTTCGAGACAGAATTTTGAAACTTTATTTCCGAAAAGTGCATTTCAAGACGATTAATTTTTCCTTTTTTCGGAAATTAGTTTTTCACCAAAATCCAAATTCTTCGGGGTTTAATCTGGAATTATGACCAACGGATTCAAGGGTTGAGTCAAATCTCCTAGTTCCGTAGTTTCTATACGCTGTAATGTGTGAAATGTCTGGATAATACGCATAAAATAACATTTACATAACATAGGTGTCGGTTGAACTTCGTATCTGATGGTTCTTATTAACTCGATGAATTTTTCATCGACATCCGTTCAACGTATAGGTGATATTATCGACGAGGCAGCAGGTCAGTCGTCGCTTTTGTAAAAACAAAATCGAACGTTGTTGATAGTTGCGATATCGATAGTATATACCTATACGTATACATATACCGCCTTCCATCGTGAGTCACAAGCCTGTTCCTAATAATAGATTTCATTTTTTTAACATTATTTTTTCTTCTCAAACGACTATAACAGCATATGCAGAATTAATTGCAAGAAAAAAAGAAGAAGAGAAAAAAAAGAAATTGGCAAGAAAATATGAACAGAGAGAGAAAAACATACGCGTATATAAGATACGATGAAATTTTTATTAAAAATTGATAAAAATGACGCATTTTGTATATATATATACGTATCAAAAAATGTGAAAAAAAAAAAAGAATGAATGTATATTATGATAATAAAAGGCAACAATCAGTCCATGAATCAGCCTCGTGCTCTGCGAACGAGCAACACCTACTCTCGTTATCCTTAAAAGACGGCGGTAGGTACTACTTCCTCGAGATAATTTCGTCGAATGTTTCCATTACTCCCGCTCCGTTTTAACTTTAGTGAGTCACTTCAACGACGTATATGTAGGCTCTAATCAAACGTATCCAACCTCCGGTTAGAGGTCGTGTAGTCAGCCATTTATAACTTCTGAAGACTTATACCTCTATGCGAGTCAGCTGTTGGTATGTAAACTGTATGCTTAAAACTTAGAAGATGTATGAATCCCTCCTCTCCTCTATGACGCGATGTTATACTCTCATAAGCCGCGTCTAGACAAAGGTTATCAAACGACATGTCGCACGATGAGATGGAAAACTTTTTCAAGGCTTATTCCATTCGCGTATTATAGCGATTTAAATCGACTCCAAAGTCCCGTTCGACGCGATCTTTCCGATTTTCGCAAAAGAAAATAACATCTGATATTAATTCGAGCCGATGATTTCTCGATAAACTTAATTCATTTCACGCGCGGTAAATCGGCTAATCAAGTTTCACGTATCTTTGAGATAGCACGCGGGGTTCTATTCTAGAGGTACATGAACCAACTTCTATAGGAAACAGAAATCTCGTATCGCGGCTCGTTGGACGGAGAGAGACAGCGGACCGTAAAGACAAAGAGAGAGTTACGTACACGAGAGGCTTGGGCTGCAGGGAGAGGAAGGTGTGAAGGCCGTGCGAGGTGAGCAAGACACACTCGCCCGTGTGTCTCCTTCCTCTTCCCCGCCCTACAACGACCTCCGGGCTCGAAGTTGCCGTTCAACTGCATTCCACTAGCTCTTAGGAGCCGGCTGTTTCATTCGCGGTAATAAATAACGCCGTTTCTCGATGGGATCATAGTTTTCGGAACGGCAAGTGTCACGCGCTATAAATACGAACAGAATTTGTTTATACTTACGTATAAGCCGCAGGGATTCCCCTGATAATTTTCTCCGAACTGTAATACCGCTTATAGATTTTATCAACGAACTCAAAAAAAAAAAAAAAAACAGACTCTTCATCTAGATATATATTATTTGTGAAAAAATGTCTATATATATGAAGAAACTTTTATGCGGAAGTTTTTGTTGATTATAGAATGATTGCTCGGTGTATTTGTGTATAAATAAATTACGTAATATCTAGCAAACTACATAATAACATGGAGTTTAGGTCGGTTGAAGCAATCGAGGAGTGGTGAACACGGAGAATGGATCGGCCGATCGATGACCTGGGATATAGACGCTTTCGTTATGCTCCGTTTCGCGCACTTTCACTTATAAAATTCTTATCAATCGAAGAAATTTAATAATGATAAAACTCGCGGCTGACAAGGACGTTGTGAGAAACTATCTATCCACGTCGAATTGGAAAGCTCGAAATTATATTAAGAGAATGATGCGATATCTGTAAAGCCATATACCGCAGCGGAGGAGATACGAGATTCTAGAAAGTGATAATCGCGGCTATTAGTTTCTGTATGATTTTTATTAGTCTCAGTATTTCCGGTAAACAAGTTTTACGCTCTTAAAACTCTTTCAGACAGTATAGAGTACAAAAGCAGAGCGGAAACTGCAGACATAGCGCGATCGTGTTCGCTGCAAGTAAGTCGATCCGTCGACGTCCGGCGTTGATCGCCTCTTCTGGAACGCGTCCAGGTTACATGACTGAATTATAAGCTTTGCATAAAGGCGTGTATATATGTATATATATATATGCGGGTCTGCGAGAGACAGACACGTGCTGAATAAGATGATCGTTGCACGTGGCGTAATTTGGGATCATTTTCTCTCCCTCGCCGCATACATATATATATATATATATATATATATATCTATCGGAAATTTTAATTTACCAGGGAATAATAATCCGAAGGATAATTAAACAATTATATGGGAGTTCTTCGATCCCGGAGGAGACTTTTTCTCGAACGGTTCAACGCGTTATTACAATCGAGACCTGAGCTGTGCGGCTGTGTAAAGTGGAATCGAATCGACGGCGAGGCCGTTTGCCGCTCGGTGACTCAAAGAGAAAGTTCGTCCAGTCTGAAAGAGCACCGTGCGGAGTACCTACTCGGCGACCCTCTACCTGCCTATAACCGACCTGCAGGCGTCTTGCCTCTCACACGTTTGCATACTCGACTAGTATACTACACTATACGAGTTGTGTCCGAGGCCGTTTATGTTTTCATTCTTAGTTCTTTTTTTTTTTTTCTTCATTAACGTAGGAAGAGAGATAAATCGCGTGTGATTAACGACCTTTGATTATCTCATATAGTATTTCGGATTTTGTACATTTCATTTGCAAAGACGTATGAATAAAAATGTTCTAATCGATTAATTCATACGCTTCTTCAAACCATAAAAACGGAAATCATATTCTGATATTATATTATGAGTTAGCTCTGTTATAATTGTACTATTTAATCGTTTTCCATCGTACGTATACGTAGTACGTAAATCGTGGGCGTGAATTCGTGTGTATACGTATAATACACCTCACGCTTACGCCTACACATCTCGCGTCTTGAAGGATGGAAGATAGTGTCCTTACTCTCTGAGAGGCTATCCAACTTTGACCGTATATCTATAAAATAGGTTTATTTTTCAACCGGTTTATACACCGCGAATGACAAATTGACCTATGCGATTTTCTCGTAATAAAAAAAAACTTGAATTTGAAAACGTTTTATTTTTTCCCCAATTTCAGATCATTTTTCTTCTTCTCATCATTTTTCTCATATTTCTGTACGCGAAGACTTTGAATAAATTTTGTACCCTGTTAAATGTCTCAGGTATAAAGTTACGCGGAGGAAAGAGTTGCCCGATTAGCAGCTTCCCTTATCACGTTATAGCTATGAGATTGTCCCCCCTTGTCCTGGTAATGAATTAGTCATCGGGCGAGCCCTTGACGCGCGTGAACGACTCTCATCCTCTCCCCTTTCTCCCCTTTCTCCCCTTTTTCCCCATTTCATCCTGTCCCTATATATTCGTTGGTTTCCCGCGTGTCCCTTATACCATATCCTCGAGGATACGGTGTTGCGTCATATACATGTGCGGTGGTTTTCGTTGTTGCGGACAACGCATCTGGATCAGCTGTCGATGACAATTATCGTGAGTCACCCGTCCAGTTTAAAGCGTATCAATGACGACCCTTCCCCTTTATATATAGTACCTATATCCTACCTACCCGGCCCAGATTCCCAGGGAACTTCCTCCCAGCACCCCAATTTAAGGGCTCATTCGTACGACGACCAGTCAACATGCCAGTGACGCGACTATCGTACCCTTATATCCCCCTGTTTCTACCCTGACGCATATGAAAACTCTGTCCGTTGAGTATCCCCTATGAATAGACTCCGCAGGATAGTTGTGAGAGCACGCCGCTGCGTATGCCTAAATCTCGACGGGAGTAGGTAGTACATGTATTATACTTGGGGGAGAATACGGGGTGAAATTTGGTATCTAATAAAAAAGAAAACGGAATATCTGTCATTCCTGCTTGTAATTAAAACTGATATCAATTCTATAGTCGCTGTACATCGCCTTTGATTATCTCAATAAAATACATACACTTCATGAAGCGAATAATTGCGAAAAATTTAGCAGATTCAAAAAGGACCAAGTTCTATACCGCAAATCTAGTTCGAAGAATAGACACTAACGGAAATTGTTTAACGATGATCAAAATACGAAGAATTTCGTTTTCTGTAAGCGAGAGAAATTTCCCGGAGAATTTCGGCAGGATTTTCACGGTATGGGATAAAGCCGGGCTGGTTTTGCGTGCACTTACGTACATACATATAGGTGTATGCCAACGTGGTAGATTTCCGGTGGAATTAATTCGCGGGTTAGAGGATGAGCGGTGGAGTTTCCCGGTATTTTGTTGGTTCGCAAAGTATGACGCTTTGTGCAAAGTTAATTTAGGCAACGGTTCTCGAAACCAGTATAATATACTATATAATATATTACACACTAACAATAAAAGCAGGACGCGTCACATGTGAGATATGTTACTTGAAAAGGCGCACGCGCGCAGATGCTTCCTGTGGGATGCGTGAGAACAAAGATCAGAAGAGAAACTCTCCATATACTTGGCCCAACGAACCTTGGACGGGTTCTGGTACGTTCTTTCACAAACTCCCTGAATATCAACGAGAGGGTTCGGTTCATGAATGACCATTTACTGACGCGATCTGCAGCGCGGTTCTTGAATGAGATTAGTCATAGAGAATAAAAATTTTCCCCGAAACTTTAGCAGAGATGCAAAATGACAGGAATTGTATTCATTAAGATAACCGATTGGCTAAACTTATGAACGAATTTTATACGGGTCAGAAAATTCCGTGAACTACCGCGAGCCTCGGAAATTTTTAGCTCTGTTATTCGAGTATGTGATCATCGATTCACGATAGAGTACCATTTGGGTTATCTAGAAATGAAAAACGGCCGATTTTAACGACAGCTGTAAAATCATTGATCCCTGAATTTTTATCACCCTGAAGAAGCGAAAGTCTCCTGCTATCCTTCTGTGAAATAGTTGCAATGACACATACGATTCCATTCAGCAATTGTCGGTGCTAATCGGCTTAGGAAACGATCGTTTCCATCAAGGGACTTAGGATAGTTACTAATTCTATAGATTTTCCTATAAACGGGAAATAAACGTGGTGACGAGTGTATACCGCTGCATTTTACCTGTAAGAAACTGCGATTTTATGCCAGGTTCAGGTTTCAACGCAAAATGCTACGTTTGTTATAATTTACAGCTGTTTAACGAGACAGTTATTCATTCATTTATTTATTTACATTTATATTTATGATCATTCTTGAAAATTAAACAAAGAAACTCACTGCCCTCGTAACCCACACAAATACCTAACAAACTAAATATCTAGATGCACCTGCGTTTGGCGAAGCACCTGTCAGAACGAGATATGATCACTTTCACTGGCGTTATTCATACCGAAAAATATTCTTACGTGGTTCGCTGGCTACATAATTATTCCGGTTGTAAATTAATTGCTCCGTGTATTTATAGGAAAAGGCAAATCTTAACTCTTGGAAATTTCCACCGGAAAGGAAAATGATAATATAATAAAAAATAAATATATATCTGACCGAGTCATCGTTACCAAGAGAAGAGAAAAAAAACGATTTTTTCGGTGATTATTATAATTCTTTTTCTTCAGCGGTTGTAGCAAAATTTTATCGTACAGGTATCAACGCTGTTATCCTAAATTTCAGACAGATCTATCGATGATGAATACCTACAGATACACGACGAGAAATTTTTAGCCTAAGAATTTCGTCAATGAATCGAAAAGCCACTTTCGTTTCCACCTGTCGGCAAAATAGTATGACTATAGGAATAAATTTGACGCGATAATACCGAGATACTAAAAAGACGAAAGAAAATGAAAAAAAAAAAAAAATTGTAATTGAGAGTAGAAGGCTTAGTTATCAGTCGCTCACAGTCGCAGCTATTCAATTCCTTGTACGAAAGTGTCCTTGCGCAGAAAAAAAATTGATACGTAATTAAAAAGATGAAGAAAAAGATCAAAATCATCGCGGTGACAATTTCTTATCTCGACGGTAGTATTTCACCGCGCATTGACATTACGTGACGCAAGGTAATAAATGCCTAATCACGTTCTTTATCTATGACCATAACAATTTTCAGCTAACGATAAAAAACTCTCGTCGGTTCCGTGTGTCGAGCGCAAAAATTTCTACTTCCAAGATACTCCGCGAATATCAATTATTAGTTCTTCACTTTTTCACCTCGTTCGGTTATTAGCTAATATCTTTTCCTACACATACACGCGCGGTATAATAAATACGATTACATAAACGCCCCTCGCTAAATAATATGTAGATCTAATACAGACATCGGACATCGGTTCCTCATCTTAAAACCCAATATCGTTCTCACTTATCGCCGGATACATTATCTTCGGTATATCTATGCACGCGGATACCTACATACGTCGGACTTGAACAACGGACGAATGACCCCGCCGCCACGGCCACGGCCGCGGGCACACCGATGACTCACCGATGCAGTAGTGTGTTCTACCACTTTACACATTATGCATTGTACAGTGTAGGTACACAGGGATCAACGAATACCTTCGTTATTGTTGTGCGGATTAAGCCTCGAATTTTGAGGGTGAATGTTTCGTCTACCCATTCGACCATACCGAAACTATGATTTCGTGTGAATAGCCGCATGATATAATTCTATGTTATAGCCGTCAGATAGTTCGAACGTTTCGAATTTTTACAGACGTAACCGAGTAATGCATAAAAACGAAGACTCGAGTCATAGCGCTTGGATAATCGCGGCTTACGTGTTAGGTTTTATTATGCGGTGGTTTTGGAGCGAGAAGATCATAGAGAGCGGTAAAGAGTAGTTTCCTGGTATTTCCTTGTGGTTTTTTTTACTCTTCTGTGTTTTAGAATTCCACAGAAGATTCCGAGATCGTATTTAGGGAGAAGGGATTCGTAGATGCGCCACAGAATCGGCGTTAGTTCGGAGTTTTTGGAAATATCTTTGAGCAGGTATAATTGAAATTTCGTTTTTTTCCCAGATAATTCTGACCGATAAAAAGTGTAGCGAGGAATCAACGCGATGTGTTTACGCTTCGAGATTCACCCGGTATAACAGAATGGAATAATTTCATTCATGCATATGCATAAGACTTCGTATGACGCGCAGATAAGAATTACGACGAGTATAGTTTAGTCACGATATTTAATCTGATTCAAAAATGGTTTTTTTTCCTAACACTATCGACATTCGACACCTCGTAAAATTTCATATCAAAAATGTTCCGTTTCCTCTTTCTCTCTGATACATTTATTCTCGTTCATAAAACTACCAAAAGACTGGGAAGGGCATCGCTGTTCATTGCCTCAATTAGAACTCTAATTACGTATATATATCTTAATTGATTGACTCTCGATGGTGAGCGAGGTAATACAATATTTTAACCGTATAATGCGTAAACTCGTGATACATGCTCGCATATGTGTTGTCATCGGTTTCATATCGTTATTATTTCAAAAAAGTTTCTTAAGTTTCTGCTAGACGATCGGCCTTCGCGGTGGAACCGAGGCGAATTTTACTCGTACACGATATGTCGTACTTACTCACTCACACGTATGTCACATGTGCATGTATACATATATACATACGTACATACGCAACGTCGATTGACGTGAGTCATGAATTTGTTTTTGCTTCATCCAACTGCCAAGTGGAGGCGCTATAAGCTAGCAAACTACGCAGTTCATATATTTTCTTCGCGCTAATGCATGCGCCCATAAAATTTCATACGCATACTATATCGTACAAATTATACATATATATATACTTAATACACTAAATGAAAATCGGCAGAAATCGCATATGCGCAAATGTTAATAATCAGAAGTGATTTTCTATTCAATTTACTTAGGCACACGTTGGTCATATTGAACCAACAGAAAATTTTCTCCGTTCGAAATTACAACGATTTCTGTATGCACCTGTATATTCGCCATTTGTTACCTATATGCTGAACGAATGTAGATACATGAATTGATCTTGAAAAATCTACGAATTTTCATCACGCGTCTAACAATAAATTCAGTAAAAAATGTCATTTTATTTTTGTTCCTCTTCACTTTTATCATGCGTATCCAATGGGTTATTAAAGTTGGCTCGATTTAACTACGCCGCTACAAGTCACCCGTCGTTTCCCTATCTTTTGCGGTTTTTACGCTTCATCGAACGAGGCAGGGGTTGCTGCTTGTTCTTCGCCTAGCCCTCTTTAACGCGACTAATGCACTGGCAATAACGATAAGGCCGCGTAACACGGTGGCTTACAGATAGGAACGAACGAACCCTATAGACACATACACATGATAGATCTTACCCAACATTAACTATACGTTTACTATCTCTTTCCTGTCTTTCTTTCTTTTTTTCTTTTTTTTCTCTTTCTCTCTCTGTTTCTTTCTCTTTCAGTCTTTTTTGTGAAATATAGTATCTCATTGTATACATGTACGTGGAGGACTTGTATGACTTCGACGTTGTACATACATACATATGTATCATACCGATATTTAGAGGTGATCTCAGCTGGTTGGATTTTGAGGCCGCGTGCTCCGAAATGTCGTTTGCGTGGCTTGTGTGTACGGAACAGTTAGTCCTGGTCCTCGCGTCTGTATCGCGAATTTAGCATTACATAAGATATGCGTATAGAATATGATTCCGGGCTTTCTACGATCGCGGAAAGTGATCTGTATATTAATTCGGGTAGTCTTATATCTAGGTAAACTATTTCAACGGGTTAATCGTATTTATAAGACCCAGTATAAAACCGAGCGAGGAATGAATTATCCTTATTTGTACGAGTGCGGTAATTTCGGATATTTATCCCGTGCGATAGAGTCATCGTGACGTGGGTTTGGTAAGTGGGCGAAAAGAAGGCGGTCTTATTTGCGCACATTGTCCCAAGTCTTGAATGAAACTCAGTGAACAGCCGATTGTAAATAATTACGGGTCGTCGGGATTCCCGAATATATTTCGAAACGCGTTACTTGCGAATAATAAATGCATTATACTGAATATCATTTTCTCATTCTTCCCATACGGTCAATTATAGTCATACTATAATAATAAAGCTCTAATTGTAATTGAAGTTGAAATTAATTTTCTCGTGATGAAAAAAATTTGCTAATACATTCATTACGTCATATTATACGATATGTTTAAGCGATTCATTTCTTCGTTTATTATCTTTCATCATTACTAGTAACCTGCAGCTTCTGCGTACGTGTATATTCTGAGCAGTAAAGATTTTAGCGAAATCATCCATCGCCGATTTCTTCTACGCAACATTTACTACGAATCTACCTAGATACTTCGTCAGATTCGACTACGAACTTACATTAGCTAGTTTTGAGTTATGAATCAATAATGAAATAAATACTGTCCCTATCGCTTCCAATTTAAATTGAGATATGTAAATGGGTAAGAAAAAGGTTTTCAGCTGCTCTATATTCTGAGGATTCGTTCGGGCAGGGCTTAGAATGGAAAAAGAGTTGAAACGTAGAAGCGAATCGTAATTCCAAACGCGAAAGTGAAGTGGTACCGATAAGCAACACTTTGCTAATAGAAATCGACGATATAGTCTCCGCATAGCTACTTGGTAAGACCAGATTTAAGTTCGAAGAAGAATAAGATGCAGAAACGATCGTTTAATGCTGCGCTAAACTGCAGCAGCCTAGGCTGCAGCGAGTACAAAATCGTAGATGACATCAGCGAGCTGTATATTAAAACAGCTGCAATAAGGTGCGAGATAAAGCGATGATAAACGTGTTCTAGCCACCGCATGCGTAGACTCTACGTCAAAAGAGTGATAATTGAACGATCTAACGCAATCGCGTTAATTGGCCTTGTATAACAGCCTGCCTTCTCCCGCTGCAGTTAGATGCTGCAGTCGTGGTTATCTCTCCTAGTCTTTTAGGAAGATTTTACCAAACTTATGCACGAATGTTCAAATATTCGATCCTGAGAAGATTTTTAGCTAGGACGTTAAATGCCTTAGAATTTCACGGAGTAAGGTACACGCATTCGCGAAGCGGAGAAATTTAGCTCGTGTAGCCTGGTCGCGCCCTGGTGATTTGCGACGCATGAAGCCTATGAATGGGCTTGTCACGCATTACATCCAGGCTTATTTATACTAGTTCTGCAGTGATATTACATACGCCTATCACGTAGGTGTCTAGAATCAGTCCATCGGTTCATAACTATAAAATAAATCCGGCCATATAGACTCACGTATTTTAAAAATCAGCGATTGCATCGAAGGTTTAAAATCCCAGCCTGGATCCACGATCTAGGATCATATTTTGAAAATATTTTTCACGCACACCTTGAAGTCCCCCATGATCTAATACTACCGACAACGAGTCGGATTAATCAATTTCCAGATGTGATCGCATCTCTCCATTCATACTACCGTCAAATCCTTACTTCTCTCCGTTCGGAATGAATATAATCGTTTCAAACAACGAGAAGTATTACAGTGCGCGGGAGCATCTCGAATATAGGTACGTACAGATGTTGAGCTGTACCATGTGCACACAAATGCATGCCGGAATGCGTTTTATAGTGCAAGAAGTGAATAGCTATAAGAAAATAAGCTCGTCGTTTCATACAGCGTTTCTATTAGCCGCGCGCTTAGCTCATCGTTGAATATGGCTTGGCCTGCGTTACATCTACCTTGTGCCTTGCCAGCCGGACTGTCCGAGTGCTTGTAGTGGACCTCGAAGCCTGTCCTCTGATCGTTAAGGAACACGAGAGAACCTCGTGTGTCATCCGCGATCCGCCATTCGCGATTCGCCATTTGCGGACCACCGACCGGCCGGCCAATCCACCAAAGACCTTGATAAATCTGATTCCGCTTGCTTCTTATGTAGGAGAAATGTTACCGACATCATTGAACCGCGTCTGCCTCCGTATATATCTTTAGATTATCAATCGTCGGCTGGCACTCGAATCGCATGCTCCGATATGTTCGATTTGAATAGAACGCGGTTTCCCTTTTTTTCATACATAAATATAAACGCGAGTTCAAGTGCTAATTGCAAAGCAACGCATTACCGATCTATACATGCATTAGACAGGTTGATTGACTTTGCTTAGAGGATAGCATTATACCTATATAGACTAATACTCGGCGCAAGATCTATTCATAGTTTTTCAATTTGCTAACAGTTTAGCACATCTTCCGATTCCACTCGCGGTTATAGAATCTTATTCATACTCTCATCTGTATATCATACCTTCGTTACATCGACTGCCTGTCGCGTGACAATTCTGCAAACGGTTACGATAACTTATTGACGATATGAAAGTCATTACCTACTCAACGCGACGTCGTACTCCGAAAGACTTGGAAAATATTTTTTGCTAAAATCATTGCACATCTCGGTGTCGCGGGTGTTGAAAAAGCCCCTGATGGATAGAATAAAATTTCGTATCGCGGAAGATCGGTTCGCGTATAAGTGGTATAAATTCTTGACAACTTTATAGCTAATCATTGCTGCAGGGTGTAGTAATAGAGCTGTGGTTCATGACAGTGGTTACGAGTCGGCAGGAGTATGACAGAACTGTGATACCATACGGTTTGTGCTTTGTAAGCCTCTGGCTGCTTGCTGACGTCAAATTGTGCAACGACTCTATTATTAATGATTACTAGCTCGGCGTCATCCCGACCAGACTGCGCGGCAAACGTGTTGAAGTGTACGTCGTCATGTGTGACAAAATCTACCAAAATTTTATACACAAGAGTTGAATAAACCGCGTAGCTAATACTCGTGTTTTATCGTTCCGCGGGTTTTACCTCGTTTCACAAGAGCGATAAATATATTTTTCTCACTCTTCTGACCGTCTTGGAAGAATGTAAAAAAACACGACAACAAATTAGCGTCCGATTCCTTTGTGAAAACGTTTCGGGATCCCATGTGTGGGGTATGGATACGAAAATTTCTCTCAGTCCGATAGACTATTGTGCGCAAATTCAGGCGAACGATCTTGGCTGAAGCCACTCGCTGAGTGACTCACTACTATGAATAGATTCCCTATTGCTAGCTCTCTTGTCTCTGGCTTGGAACCGGGAACTTAGGATCAGAACTAACAAGTTAACTAACCTCTTTGTATACAGTTTTATTAAAAATCGGATACCTAGGTCAGTGATGATCTCAGCTGCGAAAGCCTCTTTACTTTCTGATCGCAATCGCGCGCGAGTCGCGTTTGTCACAGTCGCATTAATCGCACAGGGAGACTAAAGTAGAAATTACAAGAGATCTATGATCGACGAATTCGGATTCTGATTCTGTTAGGCTCATTATTCACATGGTCAAGAATTTCCTTGCCATTAAACTACTGCTGACAAATAATAATGATTCATTATACATTTCTGCACGGTCACGATAACAAATGCTTAGAAACAAATAAGCAATCAACAACTCGATTGACGTCAGTCATAAAAGTTTTTGGTCGTTGCGAATCTTGCGAGAGAATAACAAAGAACTTTTTACAAAACACTATGCGAATACTGATGCCAATATTCTGCTGACCTCTTCCGATAATCGGTGTGAATTTCAAAATTATCAAAGGTACGTGTGACGTTGGCTCAATTGCCAAAAATTATTTTAGTATGACTTATATTCGTTCCTATTTTTAAATCGCTACTTTACTCTTTCTATCTCTCTTTCTTTTTCTCTGCATGATCTATTTTCTACGCTATAATCCTCGTCTCTGTACATGCGAAAGCTCAAGGCTGCATCGATTCTCAATCGCAGTTGATTTCGCATTGCCTCGTCTTCCCACCGAAACACCAACGCATCCGTCTCTCCGACAAGCCATTTTTCTATTCATTGATATCTCGCAATTAGAGTTAGAAGATAATTTCATTCAAGGCTCGAAGAAAATTTCATGAAAAATCCTACCACGTAAAACACAACGCGAGCCTTCGTGCAAAATATAGAGTAAAGCGTCCAAAGTTGGAATACCAAGTTTCTAAATTTTATTTCTAGTCTTTATTAACTCCAAAATGTAAATCCAACCTTTTCGTACCACAAAAGGGGTCCCCCAAGATGTACCACATCTTAGAGGCTCAAATATGGACAGAGTTGAAGATAATTTGCGAATGGATCGATGGAAAATGTTCTCGCAGCTTTGATTGAAATTTTGATTATACCAACCTCATATTTTTGTCACGAATGACTATCCAAGAAATCGCGCGGTCGGTTCTTCGGAAGTGGACAATCTCTGTCGACTTTGGCCTAATTTTCGAAAACTGGAGACTGAAGATAAAGAATAATGGATTTTACTAATGAAAAACTTGAAATGGACGCTATCTACTTTTCAGGGATAGTGTTCTTCATAGTTTCGAGAATAATTGGCGATCAATTTGCTGGATTTGCGTCGAAGACTAATTTCCGTTTTCTAACGTATTCTCAGAGTTTTTGGACCGCAAATTGCGCAAAATCATAGCCGTAACATGTAGATACCTACCGTGCGTGTATACCTTCGTCTATATAAACTCTGGCAACCTCGAAAGCCTTTAAATGTTTACGGACGTTCTTGGGTATATGCATTGCTTCGTCATCGTCGTGTAGGGAATTCATTTCGCCGAGCCAATTCGCCTCAGCCTAGCGCGTACCGTAGCGGTGCACTACGACGGCGTTTGCCGTTTTGCGAATAAAGCGTACGTATATAATATAAGAAGGAAAACTAAAACTAAGAGAGTATACCCTAGCCTGTAGAGTACGAGGCTAGTGGCTGGTTATAAATGAATACATAGTGCCCGAGGCTTGGTTATTAACGGGCTGGTGGCTCGCTGACGCATTGACTCAAAGTCCCAGCGAAACTAATTCTGGACCAAAGGCGCGTGTAGCCAAAGATTTGCAATTAAAATTTGAAAAATTTCTGCTCTTTTTCATTCTCCAAACGTTCGATTACGAAGCGTGAGAAGAAAGAAGACGTGTGGGAGACGAAAATTCGAGGTCTTTAGGCTATAGATGCAACAATTGCAAAAATGAATTTTGCAAACGTCGTAGTATACGACTGAAGCCTGTGTTTCTTTACTAGTTTTGTTTCGGATCCAAAGAGTTGTCGTGAAATTTCAACCGTGACGTCATCTCATTAATAACCCAAAATACAATCGTCATTAATCTCGCCCGGCCTTCCACGAGTTCGTATAAATCAAGAGAGTAAATATTCGCTCGAGTCAAGTGAATACCAAAAGATAAGACAAGTTCTAAATTTTTACGCTCGCGTATCTCTCTCTATCCAATTTATTAGGCAATTCATCACCGAACCCGCAGACTTACTGCACTAATAATAAAGAAAACAGGAACAACAGGTAATAATAAAATCCAGAGAGAGAGAGAGAGAAAAAGAGAGATAGAGAGAGGGGCGGGGGTGGAGGGGGGACAAGAATTGACCATATCGTGGTCACATTTATTTTCGTACGTTTTCGCTCGATCCACGTGAGAGAGTGGAAACCTGTAAACATGCCATATCATCGTCGACATTTTCCTCCCCGACGTAAAGCTAATGAGAAAAGACTCACCGAGAAGAAGAGCCGGTTCCCGATTATCCTCGACGAGAGCAGTAAGCACAAGAAACAAGGGATGCTGTACGGGCAAATGGTCCAGATCAGCAGTCGAGTCATCGTATACGACGACTTCTTTGAAGCACCGTTTACGGAGGAGTTCCTTCCCGTCACGTGTCGTTGCTAGATCAGCAAGCGAAGCTTTTCCCTGCTGAAGACGACGTCGATTGAAACGGTCCGAACAATTGATGTTTATAGCACCCCGAATGTGGTTCACATTGTAGGCAATGAACGGCCTGCAGTCTAGCAGAACGAGCCCTGTCCCAACTGCGGATACAGTTTGCAGACCTTGTTGACGCTCCAAACGACATGCTAGATCACCAGGGGAAAGGGCTACCGCGTGTTGAAGTACTAGAGATCGCTGAAGAGTACCACTCTCAGCGCAGGGGCTCGTTGGTAAGCTGACCGTTTCCATCTTACACCGCTTTGGCGGGCCGCAGGGTGAGGTTAACGTCGGATAGAGCGACGTTGAGGCGGCGAGGTGGTCCGTCGGAGGGCCAGGTTCACTCAGACTCCTGTTCAGAGCGAGTTTGAGACCGTCGCGCGGCCGCCCGGCAGACACTTCGCAGCACACCAGGGTCGTCATCGCCCTGACGTCACCGAGTCGGGTTATATCTAGACCCGCTGTAAGGAGAAAGGGAACTTGTAGTAGCATCAACTTTAGTGCCGGGTGCCGACTGCACCGAAATCACTGTACTGTCAGTTTGCCAAAATACGGATTCTTTTTTTTTACGTATAAATAATATATATATGTGCACAGATTGCGATGTTTGTTTATTTCTCTATCAGTTTTTATGCTTTTCATTTCGACTCCTTGATGCATCCCTTAAAAATATCGATATCGAGGGGGATCAGACATCGAATCGCCAGGAACATCGGCGGGAGAAATTTGTTTGAAAATTAAATTTCGAGGGTATACGAATTTCCGCAAGCTATCGGCGGAATTTGAAAGTCGATAAAATTTTCTATAGTTCTAATTCTCAAATCATTTCTGAGTTGATTAATCATAACTCGATTAGTATTAAAAATTTCGGCGTATTTTAATTCCGATTTGTAAGTTCCTGTGATTATTAAATGATTCTTCAACTTTTAAGACGAAAATTTTCTAGCTCTTTGTAAAAGAGTCCACTGGGGTGTCTGCGAGGATAAAGACTGGCTATTTTAGACAAAAGTTTCAGAACTTTTCATTCTTTTAACATATCCTGACTCTCTTAATATCGGTGGAAAAAAAAATCACCATGTTTATGTTACATAAAATAATATGTATGAGAATATTCTTTTTTTCATATACAATAAATATATTTTTAACTTTCGTAGCTCTGGGAATCAAAAAAAGAGCCTGACGTGATCATAAAATTTCTACCGCCCACCCCTGTGTCATAGATCATCACGGTATTGAGAACATCCTCCCCCTCATTAGGGCATGACGTAATATTTAAAAACCCCCTTCATTCGATTCGCTTTCTTTAGTTTTTCATCGGATTATTAACACGATTTTTTTCCAATTGTATTTCGACGTTTATTTATTTTTTTTTTTTTCTCTTCCGTTCTCATTATCACAGTCACGTGAAATTGATAGAAAACCTTCGTTTCTATCTTACAATTAGCTGCTACAGTGATCACCGCGAATTAGAGTATCGTTTATCGAATTTCTTGATTTTCCTATACTTTCTAACGTGAGAAAAAACGAGTTATAATACTACAGTCTGAGTACAAGGTGGAGTACACTCGACCCTGCAGTGCACCGTAATAATAACCGTCCCCATTTCCGGTGGTGACTGAATTTAATTACTTCATTATTTCCACCGCCCGTTTATCTGCGTTGCGAGACCAAGGCGTCGTGTCATTCATCCGACTACATATACGCCGGACCTCTGCTCTCTGGTGGCTTGGACCAGTTCTTATCGACATTGAACAAGCAAAAGAAAGAAAAGAAATAAAAAAAAAAAACAGAGAGAAAAAACAAGACGAAATAAAAAATAAACCTACATATTACGTCTATATTTATATAATCTACATTTTTCAGAGCCCAAACTGTCGCGTCATATCAGTATCACCGAAGTGCGGCGTATATATGTTATTATAATTTGCCTATAAACGACCGTGAAGCGGTTCGCGATTTGCGCGTGTCGTTTGGCCCGCGTGAGTCAATTACTAATATTAGAAGGTAAGACTTTGGTTCTACGACTCTTGCCTCGACGGAACTTTAGCCGAAGTTATACGGAGAGTAACGAATTCAACCGAGAAAATTGAACGGCTCGGTTGAACGGTCAGCACCAGAACCAGAACCAGAACCAGAACCAGCGCCAGAACTCAGCACTCAGAATTACACTGCATCGCGCGCATCAAGACTGAAATTCTCTCTCTTTCTGATCCGCGGTAGAGTTCGGACTCGCTGCAGTCGGTGAGTAAACGTAGAAGAATTTCCACCGCAGTATATAGCTGGGGATTCTCAAACGAGCGAGAGACCAGCGGACAGGTGTACCTCGAGCACCTGCTGCGTGGCAACGCCCTGTTCCGCTGCCTCACTTCGTCGTTTGCCCTCGCGAGTTTCAAGTGCTCGCGGGGGTAGTAAGGGCGAAATAATTCCAAGACAATTTTACGGAAGTTCAAGTATACGGGATAATTATCATAAAAGTAGGTCCCGAACATCAGAGTGACATCAAAAGCATGAGAAACAGGAACCAGGACGATTTCCTTTCTTCGTCTTTTAATAATCGAAGAAGAATCTTCGGATTTATTCTCTTTTCCGTGGAAAAATCGAGCCCGAATCTATCAAAGCTATTCCTCGTTACTTCAGATGTCATGCTATGTATGTTAAACCTGACAGTATCCTTTCAACGGCTTGTGATAAAAGCTGAACAGAAACCGCGGGGGTCGGATCGACCCTAGCGGTAAGAAATCGTTGAATATATCCTCCGTCTTTTATCCCGTAAATCGTTGTTCCCGATATTCAACAAAGGACGCGTCTCTTACTTAGCGCGTTCACCTACCTTTCCCTCAACTCCAAACAGTGACGACTGGTTCGTCGTCCGGTATAGAACGCGTCGTTCCTGCACTGGTTGCAGAGTAGAGCCCGTTGACCGTAACAGATAATTTCTAAACGTGGTTCAAATCCCGCGTACCAAGTAAGGTGGAGTAGTAGTAATGGAAGTAGTAGAATCAGTAATCCACGAAAGGTTGCATGAACGATTTAAACACACACTATAATGAAAATTTAGCAAACATCGATCGCCGTCTCATCTCAACGAGATTAGGTAATGAATGAATGATCAGTAAAAGTGAAGCACTGGCCACTGCGAATGATTATTCTATAGTGGTGCTTTCGACCTCTATTAGCGATCAGGAAAGGGTGGATTTTCGAGGTCGGCATCCCTTGCCACTGTAAGCCCGGCTCTTTGAAGACCCGGACATCTCTGGTCTCCGCGGTTCTTCGCGCAAGCGGAGAGGTTTTCGTAGTTCGAAAAAAAAGGCGCGAAACGCGCTTTTCAAACGGCGGAATATATCCTATAGAGTTTCAATTTTATTCCTGCCTAGAATTTCGCCTATCGATTTTTAAGTACACTGTGATAGTTTCTTCTTCCTCGTTCTTTTTGTTAGTTTTTTTTTTTTTCTTTTATTATTAATCTTTAATACATATATATTCATACATGTATATGAAACGCGGAAGAGGCGGAGGCACGGTTTATATATTAGCGCTGTACAATAGTTGCGCGGGCGACCGGTCCTCTTGGCTGCCGGGTTCCGACTGGCCTGTACGCGGGCAACGCGATTCACGCGGACGCCACCGGCCGCCGCGACGCTTACGAGGAGGACGACGACGGGGCCCACGACGACGCGAGTACGCGACATATACACGCTAGCTAGCCTAGCTAGCTAGGCTTTACGGCGATGACTCATTCCGACCGCTTGCACACAACAGCTATACGAAACGGCACGCTATCTCCGGACCCGGACTGCCAACGATCAGCTGCTGCTCTGCAAACGTTCGTATGGATTAAGATTATTTCTCTCCATGTATTGCCATCGAATATGTAATCGAAAAGCCGCGAAAACCGGGTCTAATCAAAAATCGAAGATTGCGGCTTGAACTGTGCTGGATCTTCTCGGTTCAGAACGGTTTAATTTTTAGACGGATAGGAAAGCTTGAAATTAGGGAGTTCCTGAAAGCGTTATCCGACAATTGCTTCATTGCCAAAAATGTTTAAACAAATTTTTTTGTTCGTTAACTTCAAACGGTTGATTTGTATAGATTTCTTCTATAACAAAGAAATGAGTTAGAATCGGAGGATGGGAAATCCAGACGTAAATAAATTTTCTATGGGTCGCTGAACCCCAGTGTTTAGTTAATGATCGTATTATAGAAGTTCGTTTACTCGAGTTGAAAATTTTTTAAATTTATAGTATGACACTCCGAAACTTGGATATTTTTAAATATAAACCATTTCTCACTATCTCCTGCATCATGTCTACAAATGTTTGTTGAGCAATTATGATTAAAAATTGTATAACATTCTGATATATAAGGACATTTTGTTTTTAACTCACTCCTGATTGAAGCTTAACTTAAAAGACGTGGCTGATATTCGCCATGGGTAGAAAAATCTGCTTTATCACGTTCAAATTGCCAGTCAACGTCTTCGAAATAACACATCGCACCGTTTTGCGGAAAAGCTGTCGTAAAACTCCGGGTGTGTGACACCGCGAAATTTTTATCGTACTCAAAACTCTGAGATTTATTATTTATTATTTACAAATATTCCGCGGCAAATTTTTAATCAAACGTATCACGTAGGTATAAACTAAGCGAAAAATCTGACTCGCGAGGTTATCCAGTATTGCAGTTATTAAATTTTGAAAAATTAGTTTCTTCAAATATTTCTGATTTTACAATTCGATAGCAAAACACGAGCATTGAAACAATGCATGAAACAGCAGGCGTATAGTGCATTCATGTGCAACCATCAATGAAATAAAGTTCTCAGAATTTTCCCATGAATTAGCGTATCCGGTTGTAGCTTCATTCATTAGTTTCTGCAGTATTCTTGTGGGGAGATAGCTGTTTATCTACTAGCAAGCCGCGGTCAGCGTGCGAATCATCGCTGCCTGTGTAATGTCTGTTTAATAACCCACCCACACCTTATATAATATTTTGGCACAACGGTTATTCGACGATTCATTTTTCTCTTCGAACGATATATCCTCGTTACTCGATCTCAATAAATTACATACACGAATACTTATAGCTAGATATTATATACACAATATGCTTGGCACATAATCGTATACAATATGTTTCTCTTATCTTTAATGTATTTGAACTCAAATTATAACTGCTTTTAGTATATTTCCACTGCATCTCGTGGACACTCCGAGTGTAGCTATCGCTGCTGTATATTACATCTATTTACTTTAGATCGATATTGTATAAGTAAATAGACACGTGATACCTATATACGTCGATGTCAAAAATTCTGGCGCCCCTAGGTGGATATAATATTGATCGTTCAAAATTTATCTTCGATTTAGGTAAATTTTAAACTGTAGGTATAGATAGGTAGATGTACGGTAGACATCCACGTTATTCGAAGATAATTACAGCAGATCGTTATTTAGACAGAAAAAGTGTATCGCAGACGCCGCGACGTCAACGGGCTTTAGGATAGTGCTAGGTTGAAATTCTCGTGCAAACTTTGCAAAGCTGTTGGAAGTATATTATTGCGCATTTAAAGAGACAGATACTCGACAAACACCGAGTAAATTTAATTACAGATTTAACAAAGCTTTCGTGAGATGATGACAAGCGGTGTTTGACGTAACTTTGCGGGATCTGGTTGGGTATTTCATTAAATAAAATTATATATATATTTTTTTTTTATCTCTCGATTTTTCGGAGACTCGTTTCCGAATATTAACGAAAAAATTGATAAAAGGTGGGAATAGACGTAGCTTCATATTTGTCTTTATCGAATCTAGGATCTATGATAAGATTTATGACAAATACGTACATATAACTGTATATACCGCGATATTGATAACAAGATACGGATTCGTTATTCATAGTTTATTATTATTAAATTACTTCATCCGCGACAAGCAGATCGAACAAATACACGTCTCGTTGTCAGCCTTCGGTAATCATTCACGATAAGTCGAGTACGTGAAACAAGGCAGAACTTAATGGGGCAGAAGTTGAAACGTATGAAACATTTATATAGTACCGATACGTTACACTGCGTGTGTATGTCGAGATGAATTATCTTCTCAGCATAAACTAGGAATTCTAGTTTAACTAACTTGAATACATATCGTACGATTCTTATTTATTATCAGAGAAAATACGCATAGATTATCACCACCAGTCGGTCCCACAAGATAGTCTTTCACGAACGGTCGAAACTCTAAACCAAGAAGAACCAAGAAGAACCAGGAATGATAAAAATAAAAAAAAAGAGGAAAAAAATTGATAACAATTTATATCTCGGGGGTTCGTCCCGTTGAAATTATTCAACATCTAGACACGTTCATTTCCAGATAACCATATTCACACTCAACACTATCGCGCGCGGGTGTTGTAAATGTAAATTGTAATCCAAGCGAGTATATCTACGTTCGAGATAACGAGCTAACCCTTCTTTACTCTCCAGGTGAATTAATTCAACAATTATTGTCGTTTTTCAAAAACCTCGCGAGTTTGATCAACAATAAATCTAGCCAATGATTAGAATCGCTTTTACTCGAATATCGAAGCATTGGATCATGGAAATATTTCATCAAATCGCGAAGAAAGTTCGGCTGGTGAAAAAACCAAAATAATTTTGAAAATAACGCTGTTTCTTTCCCTCTCTTTTTGAGTCCTGAAAGAACGCAAGTATACAACTTATGTATGTGGTTACGTGGCATAACAGCCGTTTGTTTGACTGTTTGCATGTTATGTTGGCACAGCTTGTTCTTGCTCCGAGAGTCGTTGCTCTGACTCACCGTCAGAATAAGAGTCTTTTATCATTACAGCGATAAGGATTAAATTTTATCCCCACCCATCGCCCGAACCGAACCATTCGTCTCTAACTCCCCGCTAACTTATCGTATACTCAATACGGGTTTATGCAACCTGCGATGAGTTTCAAATAATTATGTTTACAGCGGGGATCATGTCACCGAACGAAATATCTTCGACGCAGATCCGACACATATACGCGTGTAAGTGACAGCGCAATCATTATTTCAAGTAGGATTTGTCCACCGAATGATAATGGCACGATATAAGCATCTGTATCTCGAACGGTAACTTTCGCTGATTGTTCAGACTGCGCGGTATGTTGGAGGAAGTTTAACCGCGAATCGACTCACGATTGCGAAAAGGGAAAAAACGATCGACTCTCATTTCCCCGCATCCGATTACAGCGTCTGATAATCATTTTCCACGATTGATGTGATCGGTGTGAACAGAAACCACAGCAGAGTCATAAAGACGGGTAATCTTCACGCATGCGATACGTTTCATTTTATTCCCGCATGTTATACCGAATAGTTTGGAAATAGTTGAACGTACGAGTAAAATTGGTACCCCTATTATGCAGGTAGACTTTTTACTCTCCCAATGACGAATTCGTTCTCAGTTACCTTGGACTAGTTTCATCCGTTCGAGTTTTGAAATGACGAATCGATGAAAGCAGTCATTGTCAATATTGATTCGTAATGAGTTCATTTTTAAATTTATGTATATGTAGACTGGAGCTGGTTAATCCTCCAATTCATTTGGCTACCTTAATGAAACGCATCGATGAGAGTATTCAGTCATTTATTATAGGGAAACTCTCCCTTGTAGCAATAAGGGTGGACTTTATAGCCTTTCAATGGCTGTCCACACCGTCCCTTCCTTTCGACTTCATCGTCGTCATAATGTCGATTGGTATAAACTCGGTTTTTTGCCTTTGAAACCAGTCGTTCCTCACGTGGATGCAGAAAGTTGTTAATGGTGACGTTAAAACCCGAATGGCAAGTATTCAAGCATTAGAAAACGAGACGGTAAACCCTCTACGTAGTATAACTGATATTCAGTTTATTAGATGCGATTTCATAGTGTGAAATATATAGAGGAATAATAATTAGGCTTCTTCCAAGTACGAAAAGAATTATTGCAGCCACTTATGAGCTTCTCCCTCACAATACATGAACCTATTTGCACTATATTCTATTTGCAAACATTAAACTTGTCCCTCTTACGACCTCACTTGTTCATAGTATTAGGTAAATACCTAATGCTCCGATTAATACAGCTGTGAAGTTTTAACGCAATTAATTAACACCTGAAATGGTATAGAAGCTCTTCAAGGTACTATTTTAGTAGGTTTGAACAATTCTGATGTATTCATCTGAGGTCTCTCATTTCTGTTCATCCAAATTCGACCTCAACGTGTATCGTACAGTATTCTTTTATTATGAAAACTTTTTTAATGAAAAATTGACAAAAACTGAACCGAAACAGGGAAATTGAGTTCAGTCTGTTTTTCCATTGTATTTAGAATTCCAATTCAAACTTTCGAAGACTGACACACTAGCACGATGCTTCATTCATGATTAGAGTAATTTACTGCAGGCTTATAAACGAGATTGCTATATTTAAAAGAATCCTTATCTACGTTACCTAGGTTTCAATTCTGGATCCAGGGAAAAATCTTACTAAAGAGAAAGAGAATATCAGAACAGAGTTGAGTAGACCGATCACCGAATCCAGCTGTAACGCTTATGGGCACCAAATTTAAGCACGTGAAATTTTTGAGTCCGATCATCATTAGAAATCTGGCGACTGATAACTTTCCCGATAAATCGGAACCATTCTTCTCATACCCTACGCTACACCCACTTCATTTCGATATATCCGAGTTGTACGAAGACCGGATATCCGGATATCATGCTATCCGGTACGAACTACCGTAGGTCTCACGAGTAACCAGTAACCAGTAACCAGTATCACTATCTGTTCACGTAGTCTTATCTAATATTGGCTTCCTGAGTGATAGCCAATTCCTGAATGCACAACAAGACAGTGTAGGTAGCACTGGTTTTCGCATTCGAATTCGCATTCGTAACGCTCACGATGATCAGTCCATCGCAGAATCGCCGTCTGGCTACAGACCGTGTGCAGATATGTACACACGAGTAGTTTGCCAACGTGTGCGCGTGTGCGTCTTGTGTGGTCATCCACTCCGGGCCAAAGATAGACTCTGACATCATGACATCATCTCGTACACGCGAGCAACGCTCGACCCAAGTGCCGATAAACACGGAACGAGCACGGCACCGCACTGCGTTGCGTTGCGTTGCGTTACTTTACGTTGCGCTACGGTTCTTAGGCTGCAGAAACTCTCGCTTCCTGTTCGGTCCATGAACTAGCCGAAGGAAATTTCCTTTGTTCGTTCAAGAAATGTTCATTTTTATTAACTGTTCGAGTCCGTAAATTATGAAGAATCGTTTCTCTGATTCGAGGGCTTTACAAACAGTTGGAAAAACTCGCTTACGATACGTATGCGCGAGTCTTTTGCGGAATGTATTTTAGCGATGGAAAAATTGCCTGGCGAAAATCTACTCATGTCGACTTTGAAGCTCGTCATCCTTAATTTAGCATCTATGCCGATGGCCGCGACGAGTACCTGTCACGGTGACAGATAATAGCAACGACGTCTCTTATCCACGTGTTAGTATCCGTACGACTATGCGTACGTGCGTATGTGTGGGTACGTGACTCGTGGGCACGCGTGCGCGTGGGTTAAAACTTTCGTTGCGTTTCGCAACCCACTTATTTAAGGATAAATATAGAAATGCTACCGTCCAATACGCATTACGCAGCGACTAAAATCCATCTCTTTCGATATCGAGTCCTCCTGCATTTACTTGTATGGATATATCGCTTGGCTATAATTATATACTGCCATATGTTTTCTGAAATCGATTCCCCGCATTAATCAGTCTTCGTTTATCAATTATTCATTACGTCTACGTTTCACCGTTCAATTATCATTCCGCGATACGATATTTTTGCATTGAATTTCTCGCTGCGACGATATTTTTGGCAACAAAATAATCGTCTTGTTTCATACACGTATATTTATATACGGATTCTAGAAATAGTATAATCAAAGGCATGAAACAGTCCATAAAACCGAGCTTTCTAACAACATGTGCGCTTACAACTGCCGGATGACGTCACCAAAGCCCCTGATAGCAGCACCGCCCACGCCTCTGTATCATCGCCCGTATCACTTATACATATGAGAGGGATCGCTGTTTGTATTAAGTTCACAATATTTTTAAACTACTGCAGTTATAGGTATACTAACGCAATCAACGTTATGCCACCGGAAACGCGAATGTATACCTTGCGATTTATAATTGGATGCACCTTGCGCGGTGATTACATTTTATAATCAGTTCGATTTTAACGGCAGCTGGTTTTATTCTGATAGATGATCGATAGAACGAATTTAAAATTAATTTCAATCGATCGATCTCAGAATTAGGATCAAATTATAGAGATACCGATTTATCTCTTGGGAGTTGATAGAGCTGAGGAGAATTCTTAGGGGCCGGGATCATAATCCTGAACTCGTTTGAGATGGTTTCGAATTTTCAGTACCGTAAAATTCTAGAACATTAAAATTCCGATAGTCCAGATTCCCGAAAGCCTGAAAAACCGAAAATTTCGGTCTACTTCTCAGACTGTGAAGACAAAAAATAGTTCATTCTGATCGAGAGTCTCTTTACGGGAAACCTATTTTATTTACTTCAATCGATAACTTCGATGTCATGAATAATTGGTAAGATTCCGAAACTTTATTTCCAAAAAGTACATTTCAAGGCGATTGATTTGGCCACTTATTGGTTTCGATACGATCAATACAACGCGAGTTATTGAACACTGAATGAATACATGCGCGAATTTCAAGTTTCGGAGCCTTGGCCTTTCGGATCTTTAGCTTTCGGAATTTCGAACCTCCGGTGTTCTTCGTTTCAACGTTTTTGAAATCGGCTATGTAGATTATCGGAGCAATACCATTTCTGAAAATCGTCAGTCGGTAATATTCAAATTGGGAACGCCGACCCGGTTGATCGGGGATTTTGAAAAAAAATGGAATATATTGTCTAGGAAATAACGAATCAATTTTTTCTGGTTTTCTTTTCATTAATTACTTCTTCAATAAGTATTGGCTGACTTTTTTCTGTCGACTGGAAATTCAAGCAATTAAATGTATAGTGTTGATGTGTTTTAATCAGCGCTACGGTTTCTGCTCAAATATGACAGCTACTAAACGATTTTAATGTCCTTGATCCATTTAGGCTGGGTGATGTGCGTTCGAGTAAATCAAGGTTTTTTGTATTCGTATTGGTCGTGGCGAGCTAACCTACATACGTATAACAGATAATGTAAATTTCAGAGAACCAGAGCCTAATACACAAGGGTTTTAATTATGTTGTTATACGTAGAAAAAAAACTGGATACTACCGAAGCGCCGCGATCAATGCCTTGATTATCTCGTAACGGTTGTAATTTCAGCCTACACAACTACAGCCATGTATGCTTCTTGGACGGAAAGGATGCCGTCAGCAAGCACTAGGACATACGGCAATTTTATCCAATGATTCATCCTTGCAGTTAAATTATTTTCGAATACGTGCTTCGCATGGTTTAGAGATAAATAGTAATTAAAATTTCGTCATTTCCCATCGTTTAAGGCTTATGTGTCATTAAACATCGTCATTTTCAACCATATCATCACTTTGTACCTACGGTACCCAGGTTTTGTAATTCTTTCACTCGACAGAAAATGTTAATAAGTCTGTCGTATGAATTAAGACCCGAATTAATGAACAATTAAACATTGCAGCAGTCTATTTTCAGATCGGAACCATGACACCATGCGGTCTGGTTTCGATGACCGCTTGTAGTTCAAGCAGCTTCTCGTCTTTCTTTTTAAGCCAGAATAATAACCGTTTGGAAGGTCCAGATTTATAAACACGCCGCACTGAGTTAGAACCAAGTTTACGTTTTAAATCGAAAACTGGAGGGCCGTTGAAGAAATATTTTAGCTGACGTCATTCGGGTTAAAAATTCTTTCGGTTTTAGAAAAAACCTTACGAAGAAAGATAATCCCCTCACTTTGCCGAGAAGCTAGCGTTTAGAATAGAGTAGTCGAAAGATATGAAAAACGAAAGGAAAAGAAAAGTTACATGTAAAAGTGAGAAACCGCTGTTACAGAATTTTGGAAATTGGCTATTCGCCGGTTTATAATAAATGCGCCGATTTCGAATCGCAGGTTTTACGTCATTCGATCGAAGGCCGAGAAACACTGTCGCAAAATATTTTCAACATTTTTTTATCCCATTAATACCTACGTAGGTAGGTATGACGACGTTCTACGGTGATTACAAACTTTTTGTTGATAAACAGAGTCACATGTAACTAGATGCAAAGTTATACGATTTCTTTTACTCTCGCAGAAAAAGGCGATCGGTTTATTAGAATATCGCTATTGCGAAGTATCGCGTAACGCAAGAGGTTTCGATGAATTATTTTAGACACATATAACACGTTTTTGATAAAAAAAATGTACAGTTTTCTATACCGTATGTAATACGCGTGTGTATACGTGCGGATATGTTTATCTACACATATATCTACCCGTTTCTAATATATGTACGATGTAGGTATGTATTCGTATAGATAGAAAGCGGATTCGGCCTGACGTCACGGCCTGACTCACCGTGGGATTGTTAGTCTTCGATATATGATGTATACATGCACTGACCGTTCGTCTGGCCCGTGCAGTATTCGGGTATGTAATTATTACCGTGTTTTCTATTTTTTTTTTTTTTTTTATATAAAATGCGATACGTTGTTACATCAGACGAGATTTAAGTAAATCGCTCGAATTAAATAGAAGAGTATATCCACGAGTGGAATGTTGCTAATGTTCGATAGGTAATAGTGGAAAAATACAAAAAATTTGAAATCAAGTGAACGTAAAGATAAAAATTTTATGGATTATAGTAAATTGTTCGAAAGTCAGTTAAGAGGAGCTCGTAGTATCGAGTGTTAGAATTTAACTGAAACTTGACCGTATAATTCAAAAATACTCTTCACAAAATTGATATTTTTTGGAGACTCTTGTTTAGGCGATGCCCATGGGCAAGATAACCGTAAATACACTCAAACACATCTTATCTTCAATCATTTTGACTCTTATAATTAAACTCCGATTTGAAAAAAATATTAACATTGTATATATCGATCAGCACCGTCCCAAGAACCACTGACAAGATTATTCCGTTCTAAAAATAAATTATCGAGAAAAAAAATTGTTGCAGCAACACTGGACCACAGACACACATAAATCGCATTCTTCATCGGCTCGGACAATGGCCCGTAAATATCAACGTGTGAGATCATCCTTAAAAAGTATAATAAACAAACCGAGCCGATTATCGCTCCGATCTATAAGACCGATTTTCTTATTTCGTTGTCAGTTAGCATATAGAGGAGTTGGACACAATACAGGCGCCTCTGGAGTATATGTCCTCATTGCATGAATCGGAAAATTCAAGTACATGTCAGTGTCAGGATTCGTGACGTCCTATTCTCCGCGAACAGTATCGGTTCTACTAGTTTTTAACACCGACTATAATTGTGCTTTTACGCAATTATTTCGCGACAAGGGCACGCAGCTAATATTTCGAGAATTCATCCTACTCACTCGGTGATCTTCGCTTCTGCGATCACCCCAAGGTCTAGTAGGTATCGTGACAGAGCACGCGTGAAAAAAATATCGAAGAAGAAATATAAATAACTAAACGAATGCCGCGTTTTTTTCAATTATACCGCGAAACGTGATTATCCACTAGGTGTATCCTGCCCTCATCGCAATTGCACATATAAATACACTTCTCAAAATGTATGCAAATCAATGAAGTCTTACCTGCAACGGTACGAAAGGTGAGGCGATGGACCCGTGGCAGGGTAGCCGTGGCAGTAGTACAGGCACGCGTTAGGGCTGGCATCTCTGTAGGCGACGATTCGTCTCCTCGATCTTTCTCGCAGTCTCTTACCAGCGTTTGACTTGTTGCTTGGTCGGGAAGAGCGGGTCGTTTGAGCGCCGGTTCCTCCGGTACAGTCACCTCGGCAGCTATAGTAAGTCACATGCCAATGGTATTAGTTGGTGCACTAAAGTCGTTGCGCCGTTGCGACACACTCACTGACATGAGTTCTACAGTCCCGTAAGGGAAATCGTTCGAATTTTAAAATCAAATCCAATTACCGATTATTCGATCCTAAATAGATCTAGGGAATAATTTTTTCGCCTCTCACAATCGCGTCCATCAAAATTCGTGTATGTCCATAAAAAATGGTATCACACTAAAACTCGTCGGATACGAAAGGGGTGACTTATCAAATTATCGCGCGATCGATCTAATCCTGGACGAACCGTAGATCGCAATCAGCGAAAGTGAAAAACAAAGATGGCTGATCCAATGAACGCAATGCTGGAGGCAAATTATCGTTCCGCGTGAGATATGAACGGTGATAGTTTATCTTATATTGATTCGAGTCCTTGCGGTGTAAAGTAGTAGTTCAACCCCTACGTCATCAATCATTACTCATTTTCAGTTATATATATATATATATATATATGTGAGATACGGTAGTAAGTCATATAGAACGATGGATATACACCGCGGCGTTGACGATATAGTATACGGAAGGAAAAATTGTTATCGTTTAGTAATAAATTGGTTGATTCACGGAGTTTAATTAACGATGATTAACGCTGGTGATGGTATATTTTTACCCAGTTATGACGTGAATTATACGTCGTGGCAACGTCGAGCCACAGAGAAAAGGAATAATTAATAAAAATAGATCAATTGCTATTTTAGAGTTTCGTATAATAATCATGGATTTATTATTGCACGTTATGTCAAAGTTTATTGAAGTGACTAATGGCGTGACTACCCCGCTTTACTTAAGAACCGTGTAAACAAGCACTGAAGCATTCGTGGGAACCGAGAAGTTTGCGTCGCATAATAAAAAAAAATAGAAAAACAGTCAAGATTAAGGAATCATCGGTCTGAAAATACAACGACCAGACTAATAATAAATCCATTCTTCTCTCATTGTCAACAAGAAGAATGTGGATGTATAAAATACGGATAATATATGTCACAAGCTATTTGGTAATTTTATTTGAGATATTGTCCTAAAGAAATCCTGAGTTAAAATACGGAAAAACTTGTAGAGCAGAGCTTCATGCTTGTAACTGAGAGATTTCGCTACTGGCTTGATCAATCTTCATATCATCGAGCGAGTAAAGAAGCAAGAAGAAGAAAAAAAAAAACTTACCGACACCGTGGTTATCAACTCTTATATATTGTTGACCGATTCTGATCCATTAAGAATGTAAAAATAGCGTAAAGTAATTATTTCTCTCGAAGGTTGTCACGTATCAGTAATAACACGCACAAATTCTTTGCGCAATCGATAGCTACACAGCTGACAACTGTTGGAAATTTTCCTCCCGCGATAATTCATAGCGTAATCCATAAAGTCGAACAAAAACGTATGAAAAAACAAAAGAAATAACGAACTCGGTCAATTCACGCACGACTTGTTACTCCGATTTAGTTCTCGAACCGCAAACTTGTCCGTGATATAAAAAACTGTACAGCACACTACGGCAATCGTCGATCCGACTCAATAAATTTTCATTAAAAATGAAATGAAATATAAAAATACTCACATCGTTTCAACGACAGGGTTGATATCCTGGTTGTCGATGGGGTGAACTGGCGTTGCAACGAGTGAGACGACTGAACCTGATGAGACGTCGATTGCCCGGTTGCAGTCGACGATGTTGAACCTGGTTGCTGCGGTTGAGATGGTTGCGCCGTATGCGGTACTAGCAGAGTGGAAGCTCTACTAGCGAGCGAAGCACTCATCTTTCTTTCGAGAATCGCTCGTGGCGCCCAGGTGGAGGTCAACAGGCCAGTTTCCTCGAGGACGTTGTTCTCACTGTTTACTATCAACCGTGTTCAGGCGAATAGCGTGGGGGGTTCGTTCGGCCTCGAGCAACCTTAACATTATTGCCGCGTTGCTAGTTATACTTACTTTTTAAATTATAATACGAGTCTATCACGTGTCCGGATATATCTTGGGAGAAGAAACCTTGCCGGTTCTCTTATACCTTTCCTTTGTCGAGAGTTGGCTTGAGTCACTCGCCAGACGCCGCGGAGTTGGCAGTCTCTCATCGCGCAAGTATAGATATATAGATTCATATAAAACGTAATAAACGTAGTCGATTAATTTATCGCTACTACCGCATGATATACATCGCGATTTATATACCTGTTTAGTATACAGGAAGGAAATAGAACTAATCAAGGCAGCGTTTATATTATTACATCTCCAGGAAGATAAAATATCACAGTATAATATCTGCACTGATATTCAATTTTTGGCACAACCGCGCGAGACGTGACGGTTCAAAAAGTACATTTCGCCAGATTGTATATGACTTCGGGTAATATAAAGTCCATTAAATGATTTTCAAGGTCCAAGAAAACATGTAAGTCAGGCTCCACCCCTGTCACAATAAATTTTACTACACACATTGGTAACGCTCCAGATCTATAAACCAGCCAATACAATAGTAGCAATGAGTGTAGAATATGCACAAAATTTATTCTCACTTATGTGTTTCAACTACGCAACGTAAATGCTTAGAAATCAACGTTGAACCTCAAACTACGAGTGATTCCACCGATCTCATATCGCCGAGAATTCATTCTCCTCCTATTCACTCCTGATTTGCTTTCCACCTGCGTTTCTTCTTCCAATTTTTTACAGACGATAGAGTAGATATATCAGTTTGTCACATCTACCCACCCTGGATGATAATATTCAGATAAATTCAGTGGTTGAAACTTACAATTTACGAAGGATAGCTCATCCCCCGCTGACTCGAACGGGTTAAGATCCTGGATCGAAAGAACCTTGGGGTCTCCGGTCACGGGCCTCTGTCCGTTGAGTTCTCGATGGGCATCTGATCGTGAGTCACGGCGGCCTTCGTGGGCATTAAAAATCTCAACACGGCGAGGATTTGCGGTTCGAAATCCTCCGTTGATCTGAACAGACATAAAAGGATATTTAATTCTGGAGTTCAACGATGAGCGAGTAAGTAGGTAGGTAGGTAGGTTAATATGGCGTGCGGTCGTACCTAACCGACTATAAGCAAATTATAAACGATTCTTGTCAGTTTTGATACGAGAAATGAGTCCTGATCATTTGCCCTGCACCTCTCTCGGATTATAGACCGGTACATTAGCCAGGCAATCAGTTGAGTGCCGAACTGATCATTCCGAGCAAACTCATACGACATAAAGACGCTGAATCTGAGGCAGCATCGAATGAGTCAGCGGCACCTGTCCAACTCCGACGAATTCTACGCGCAGACGTACCGATTCATACGAATTCGTAGTCTCGTTCGGGAAATGATTCCTCGAATTATCTCAGGATTTTCGAGACACATATTCCACTCGTATGACAAGGCGGAAGACGGAAGTAAGTTCGAACTCTTAGACATTCTGCTCCCGGCTGCATGCTATTATTTTTCATACTCTCTCGCAAGGACGCCCGGTATCGGAGTAGATTTGACCTATCAAATCGGTCCATAAGGTGATGGTTTTATTCCCAGTTGTAAATTAGGTGTAAGTGAGCACTCAGCCGTGAATAATTTCAATTAGCGGACGAAGTTTCAAACGCAGATATTTTGATTGATTGATATACTATGCACAGTGCGTTATGGTTCACCCTCGCGTTTCTTACCCCTTATTAATTGACTCTGGGCACGAGTGACTAATAGTCTGCAGACGGGGCTGGTGAGATTCCAGCTAACGCATGATTGAGTCATTTCGAACAATTTTGAGTCACTTTTTGGGATTTTTAGTCACCTAGAGCGTGAATCCGTGGTGTCGTTCGGAGAAATTGTTAGACACGTTAATCGGCTGGAGGGATCGAGCTTATCAAATCTATTTTTATTAAAGTCAACTTGCTCGTCTGAGTAAGCTCGACTGAGTAAATTTAGAGGTATGTACTACACGGCGAAGATAACCCCAGTTGAATTTCATTTCACTCCAAATGCGCGCGAATATGTCTTCGCCGTAGGCATTCAAGGAGTCTATTCGTGTCGCTGAGACATTCTGTAACGCGACTTTGTACTTGAGCAGAACACAAAAGTCAGAAGTCAGAAGTGTGAAAAGCGAGTGGAAAAACCTCGACGGTCATTCTACTCGTATACGTGCATTCAGAAATGCAGTGAAGGATAAATTCCGAACTTTAATTCTCATTGTTCCGTGGAGTTGAAAAAGTTGACGTGTTCTGGAGATTTTTGCAACCACCGGCGATCGTAACCGCAAAGCATTGTAAACCCAGACCAGTTCAATTTGTGTAAAAAATAAAAGCAAGCCAACACTGTCGTGATATAAAGGAACGGTGTCCGGATTTCTTATCGTAGAGAGCGGATGCGTGCGGTAATAGAAGAACGGTTATAGCAATTTTGCTGTTTTACTTAACCCGGCGATATTCCGTGCCTGGCTTAGCTAAAGAACAAAGTTTTTTGTTTCATCAAATCGTTGCCAGAATTGTCCTACGATTTTTTATACAACTCTGCCGAGTAGCGGAAAGTACGAATTAACGTGGTTGCTAAAAATCGAAGAGAGACGAATAAGATGAACTGTACATATAAGCTTATTTTTCCATTAATTAAAATTATGACTATTAAGTGCTAAAAGTCTTCTTATTTCGGTATAATTCATCGGTTCGAAAGATGTACACCGTGATACCTTTTTCGGTAAGCACCCTGTAGACCCGGGCTGATATAGAGAACATATCCTTTGTTAGACTCGATTTATTGTTAGTCATGCAGCAATTGCTGTTTCTGGATTTCGAAATCGACTTGATTCGTATTTGGCGTAGGTTAGGGATAATTTGAGGCCAGAATATGTTTCCGTGGAAAGTTAGTCATCCACTATTTATACCTTAGCCTAGCTTAACCGAATATAACCAAACAGATGGATTCTCGCGTGCTGCTCGAATATATGCTTAAATCTATAGATATACACGAATGAGCTCGAGCATTCCTCATTTTCGCACCTCGTCGTATTTATATTTCGATAACTACCGGACGATTTAGTCTATTCTTCTTTATTCAGTTTCACTCCGATTATGAGCCCACCGGTCGACACAATTTGCTCTCAAAAAGTTAAGATCGTTATCCTATTCCAAAACTCCGATACCAATTCTGAATTCTGTCGGTATATGATAATCACTAATAAGGAATTCACACGATACACACTCTGTGCTAGACTTTTCACGCAGGAAATACAATTATAATCATTACAGATGTAGCGCCAAGCGGTCTTCGCAAAACCGAGATAAGCTGGGTTAATCTGATACCCACGATACTGTCGCCGACGGTTGTGGGTAATTCCATGTTTTCCTTGTATTTGAATTCCCCGGTTTGGTTAACACGGGGCTTTTATAAGGAGCGATAAAATTTATAGCTGAACTTTGATCTCTGTACTCGGCTATTCGATTTTCCTCGTGATATTCGAGATTAAATTCTTCGATGAGTTCATTTCGATTTCTGAATCAGACATACATATACTGTTTAATAAACGCGATGGTCTGCTTCATGATCCTCGTGAAATATAGTAGGAGCTACTTTATGTACCGGGATAAAAAACGGTATGAAATAGCGTGGAAATTCCTGTCCGATCCGTTGTGTTCGAATTCTTACGCTCCGCTGCAGATTTATAACCGGGATTTTCTCTGCCCAAGAGAAACGATCGGGGCAACGAAGCGGTGCAACACTTGACAGCCAAATCGATTATGCGATTCGATGGAAAGTACATCACGGTGACGACACCAAATGAAAATGGTTTTATTTTGATCACGAAACGTTCCAGCAATCGTTTATAATCTGTAACTACCATTGAATGTTAACAGTTAGCACATATGGCGACAAATCACGATATCGAAGAACGTTTTTGAACTAAAAATGTTTTTTTTTTTTTATCATGAGTAACGAAAGTGACAGCGAATAACTACCGAAGTGAAAAGAGACTTCCCAGCAGTTTATGATTACAGTTGTCAATCCGTGAATACGGTTTCTGTAAAAACTTGACCAGGATTCGACGAAAGAAGATCTTGCCGGGAATATATCGTCTTAGATTCTAAAATGAGAAAAATTAGGTCGAACTAGAATTTTGAAAAGTGGATGTCTAAAGACACATAAAATTTCTTCATACACTTATGTATAGTATACGTGAAAATTGACCACGTGCGGACGAAGTCGACCTAAATATTTTTTCCCCGATCGCAGTTGACAATTTTTTATTTTCAAATCATATGAAACGATATTTCTCAACACCTCCGCGATCATAGTATACGTATAATATATCCAATAAATTCTGAGAGAATATTATTTTCTAGAGCAAGGTTGAAGAACTTTATTTCATTCTTAGTTTCCTGGCTATATCTATGCGCATAGGTATTTGTCCCCGCTTGCGTAGACATAAAATTAAAACATTGGGATACCTATGTCTATTATATCATAAAATTAACCGCAATAAGCACAAGAAGAGAAGAGAGATGATATTCGAATAAGATAGAGCCTGGAGCTAATAGAAGGCTGCAGGTTTTTTGACTCTGATTAATACACATGGAACCCAAGACCCGTGAATGTACGCCCTTGACATTCATCACAGGATGATGCGGATATGCCAGTGATCTTTGTGAACTCTTCAGGTCTATCGTTCTTAATGGTAGATCTTTTGCCAGCCATTTCATTATCTGTAAACTGTTATCACGGGCTTGAACTTTTCCGAATTCGTTTCGTTCAATCGCAGGTTGTGGAACTAGGAGACGGAAATTACGAAAGGAACCTTGCCTCACGAATAGCCATGACGAGCTCATGAATAATGCGATAATTTCTCCTTGAATGATAAGTACAAGTAATTGAATTAAGAAAAACCGAATAAATTTACTATTGATCTGTACTATGATGCATATTCAACCCCGTCGTCATGTAGTCAAAACTTCGTGCTTTGTTATAAATTTCCTTAGTCCTACATCGAGTCATTTTTTCACCATATCCCTACGCGCATTCTGTATTTATCATGCGATCTGGCCGACCGTAAAGTTCAAATCATTTTCTTTCCAAGTTTTGATACGATATATCAACTAGATCTCGTATACGTCGTTTGAAACAGATTTGCTACCGAATTCTTGCCATATCTAGGAACATTACAAGATCCTGTAAATGGCACACCGATTATCACGGTTTAATTGTGCAGTGGATCGCACGAAGTGCCGTGAGAGGCTGGGTTACTTATTGGATCAATTTAACGGTGTTGTTTTCCCATTGAACAAGGAACGGCGAGTTGAACAGTTGTCCCTAGTCTTCATTCTCGAGATGGTATTATTCCACTAAGAAAAAAAAGGCCCCCTTTTCAGATTGTATTGCGTGCTTTGAATTGCTCTCTTCACTCTAGACCCTACATTTCATAGATGAGAACACGTGGTCCATTCGTGAGGAGGGTTTTTGTTCCTTGGCGGTACCTGCTGGGGGAAATTATACTACCACGGTGCTGGCACTCGCGCCCGTATCCTCTGGCATCGTATCCGAAGTACCGATTACGAGGGTGCGAGTGCCGAATGTACCGTACGAGGAAATGGGAAGCATTTCGAATGCGTACTTCCCATTGAAAGCTCGAGTTTTCAAGTCCAATGCCTGCCTACTCTCGGGTAAGAATTTCTTCACTTTCAAAAAATTTGTACATTTTTATCGAAATTTATACGGACGCTGAGTTGCAGACTGGATTTTCCACGCGTGTAGCAATCTCTCGTCTGTTCTGTTTCTCATTTCCCTTGTCGAGGCCGAAAATACCCTGAATTCTCACGTGCGGATAATATCTGAAATTTTGCTAGGAATCGTGACTATAACTTGCGAATCTAAATTCAACTTCAAAGTTCAGCCATCCCTATACAGAGAGTCAAAACTAAATAAAACCACTCGCGTGCTAACTCTAGCTTATTGATAGCTTACCACGAGCTAATTCAATCTAAGCTAACGCATTTTACTTTGTCTCCAATCATTAATTGTTATTCTTAAGCCAGCTGTCTGGGCACTAGAATCCCTAATGGCATTCGTGACCACAACCTAACTGGGACATATATACCTATATATATATTTGTGTAATTATTTCAGACATATTGTACTACTTTTTTTTTTATCAACATTGATTTTCTGACCGAGGTAGGGCAAGGTAAGATATCTGATTAGCCACGATCGTAGTAGAATCCACAAGTCATAAGAATTTCAGGCATGTCTGTAATAGCTAAGAACCAAATTCGATTCTATTTCTATCGGCATTTTTGAGAGACTGAAATTATTCAGCGTAAACGTTCAGGTATTGTTAATTAATGAGTGATTAGTCGAGTTAATAATTCGGCAAGGTTTGATTTGCAAAACGCCAAATGACAGACAACTCGCACGTCTTGGGTGTACTTCGATATGCGGTCGAGACCGCAGAATGATATGATTCAGAAATATCATACGCCAAATAAATTCTTCGCGACTCAACGATAACGAAATTGCTTCTGGAACGGGGGCCGGCCTGTAGCTATATACCGAACTGAGTGCTAATTAATAATTTAACGAGCAAAATCGATAAGCAAGAGACACTGGCTTCATCAATTGCTTATCGTTCATACAGTCCAAAGACCAGAAAACTCGATAAAATGCATTACATCGGTGCTCCACGTTCGTCTTTGTATTCGATTTCGTTTTTTCTCCGCGTAGAGTCGAGTCTCGCTCATAATGTTTTATATCTTCCGAATCTAGCCGAATTTATTTCAATTGCTCGCGATTGAATTATCCTTGGATTAGTTATAGAGCGAATTTCCATGCGAATAGTGAAGTTATTTAAAATCTGACTCGCAGAAGCGATCTGGTACGCAATTTGGACAAATTTTACCGCCCACAATCAATCCGACTGTATACAGTGACTAATCCTCTCGTGGAGCTCTAAAAGCCCCAAGAGCCCTGGAAAACCCCTTGTTGCGTATCCCATGGGACAAGGAAAGTACAAGAGGTGGGGAAATAAAGGGACTTGTAAAGGGTTGCTGTCGCCTGCACTCTGCAAGTGGATTTAGAGTAGGCGTGTAGTGCAGGGTCGTCGGCATACATGTATATCCGTTCGCGACTTTCTGGTGACTATTACTCAAACATGTAAAATCGGAGTAAACCTTGTCGGATCGAATTTGACACTTTCATCTCAAATTTGAATTTTATTCATCTTCCATTTCGTAATCTGTGTCAATTTCTTCGAAGAAATGAAAAGAAGGAAGAGAAAGAAAAAATGAAAAAAAATGAAAACTGATGCAGATGATTCATTCGATATGGATAAGCGAGTGCAGATATTAACTCCGTCTGATTTAATAAAGTGACGTAAGTTATACATAACTGATCGATATGTTTATTTCTAGCAATGTGCTGCAGCTACGTTTCAACTCAATATCTAACGTCATATATTTATTCGCGTGCCTCGACGATGCGATGGTTGCCGATGAAATCAGCCGACAAGGCCTGTAGCAAACGACATAGTTTTTATGATTTAGAAACTACCGGATCGATTGAATACGCGGCGGCAGGAAACACGAACGACTTCTATTTCAGGGTAAAATGACAAACGGTGCCGGAACCTCGAAGAATATCGTACGCGTTTAGCCGCATAGAATTTTCTAAGGCCTATACTCGAGTGACTAATACTTCCAAAAATAGTATGAGACCTTTAAAAATACTTGGGCGTATATCCCACTTCATTTAATCATAGGTTTTCCACCAAATCTCAGATCTTTGGGAATACCATCGACTATCGACGTACGGTATATCCGTATAGTTATATCTACGACTTATACGATTTGTATAAGTTAACTTCGGTACGATGTCAGATGTGCAACACCTACGAAGTGGACTTGGTATAATAAACCTCGATGCCGCATTGCGGATTCCTAAAGGTTGACACGATAGGGAACCCTCGCAGTGAATTATCCGTCTTTACGTTGGGGGGACGTACTACGACGGTAGATATGTACATACGTATATATATATATATATATATATGTATATGTATCGTACACCTGTAGATATAAATACCGCTGCTGCAGTAGTAGTTTATTAAAGCCTAGAAATATCCTATCGTCATAGTATGCAAAACCGTACCAGTTGCTTACACTTGCGCATAATATATCGATCTCTTCGATATCCTATCGTGATACATCAGCTAAAGTACAATGAAATTTATCACACGATATCTGACCGCGACACAATCATTTCAAACGACGGTATAATCTAAGCCGATTCTTACATATATTTGAAAATCTGGAATTATATTGCGCGTGAAAATTATTTCGAGATCGTATAGACTTCATCAAATACGTAGGTAGAATTATTGGCCGGACCGCGAATCAACGCGAATATTTACGGTGGCCACAGGGGGTTATAGCAATTAGGGTTTCACGGCGGCGTAAGTTCAAACTGCAGTGCGTTTTCCGAACGGGCACGTATACAGTATATAAATAATGAAAACGTCCCATGGGGGATGGAGGGCGTCGATATAAAGGGGGACATAGGGTAAGGACTGAAGGGACTGACTACCACGTTGCTTTGCTGATTCACTTGTTTGCGTTTTATTATCTGGGACCTGCCACTTTGCGTATCTATCCAGCCGAGCAGAGCTCGATTTATAGACGCCCTACGCTGCAGAAACATCCCTTGCGCAATATGTATCTACAACGTATGATCCCAGCTCGCCCAGATGCGACTGTATAAGCCGTAGCTGGGTGTAATGCAGATTCTATGTTATTCGCTTCTCTACCACCCCTGCAGCTCCGGTACCAGCATTAAATGCCGAGAGGAGGACGAGTCGTACGTATTAATTTGTGGTCAATTACGGCTGAGATTAACGATCGGAACTCTTATAATACAGGCAGGGATGATCCCGTGCGTTTTTACGATCTCTGCATTAGACGCATTCATTTACGACACAGGGAAGCGAATTAATGAACGAAAAGGGAAACGAAGATAAAAGAAGAAAAAAAAAAGAAAGAAAGAAAGAAAGAAATCAACATCTGCGATGAATTACTCTTTACGTACATACGTCGCCACGTGGGGGATGAATCTCCTCTTCATTCCAATGATCTGACTTCAAATTAGACCGTTAGGGGAGTAACGTTTTGTTTCAATTTATGGCTCCGAGAGAAAAAAAGGGATTGAAAGAATTTCATCAAAATAATCAAAAGAGCGCAATGCGAAACACAGGGAACCTAAGGGCTGCTTGAGTAACTGTATCTCTCCATACAGGGAAACAACATATTGTATCGTAATACGAAGAAAATTGTTATAGCCTCAAGGGTCGATGGTAGTAAAGTTGTCAATTTTACTAAGAATAGACACTGAGATATGGTAACGCGAGTGTCATCGATTCAGTAGCCGTTTTGTTAAAACTTACATTTGCCACGAACCCGCCCGTTACGATGTATATATACAGAATGAATTGATAATAGCGTCATCTTAATTGACTCGAAAGTACGTGTCATGTGTATTTATATACCAGTGCGATATATTTGTGCTTTTTATGGCTCCAAGGGTATCTCGCTGTTCAATCTTATGGCTATAATAATAATGTTGAATTGAAATTGTAAAAGTGTCAAGACGATGTCATTACTAGAATGAAAGAATGATGAATTCTGTGTAAAATTGTCGAACACTTACCTAAGCATTGGCTTCAAATCATGCGAAAGATGATCTCGCGTGTGACAGTAATTGATGCAGCAGTAATAGGGGCAATCGTATGGAATGAGCAGCTCTTACTGCGAATGGGTTGATCACTAGGTCGTTTTATATCTGAAGATAATTCGTTTGTTAACTTTGCACGTCAATTACTGTTGACCGCTGTACATTGATCGATTGTGATTCGTTGTCGATGTATCATAGCACGATATATTTGAAACGAATTACTTCCCATATTCTTACGAAACGGACACGTCGTTCGCTTATGACGCGTAAAGAAAATTAGCCTTTGTAAATTTATGAGAAAATATGAGAAAATAAAAGAAAAGAAAAGAAAAGATGACTTTAGAGGCGAGACGTCTATCGCCTTCCGAAATAAAAGATCTGAATCTTCAAGACGCCGGGTTTTCCGAGCATTGCATCGACCCCGACGAAATCCGCGATTCGTCGCACGTTTTCTTTTCCCTCGATTCGCGTGGGCGAGGTGCAGGCTGCGATTATTGGCGTGGGTCGCTCTGGGCTCGCGTTAGTCACTGTTATACGCGAATCTCGTCGGAACGGAGCAAAGCTCAGGAATGGAAAAGGCTCGTGTGGTATGGCGTGGCGCGCGCAGTATACGCTCACCGATTACCACGGGGGTTGGAACGTCATGGAACGTGGTGGAAAATGGCGTCCGTTGACGTCCTGGTGACGTCCGACGCTCCAGGGTGCGCAACCCGACCCACCGGCGCCTCGACGAGCCTGAGCAATTCCTTGGCGACATCCTTATTCTCAATTTATTCCCCCATAGACGACAACGCAACGAACATATTGGAGAGCTTTTAGCTATTGCATAGGTTTAGCCGCACGTACTATAGGGAAATAGTTGGTGGTGGTCCGTCGTTCTTATCTGTATATAAGAAACGTAGAAGAGGTTGATTTTTGACAAAAGGAAACGAGTCGATTGATTGCTCCACTGATTGGGCAGAATTTGGCTAGAAAAGTGTAGAATTTTATTCTCCCTATACGGGGCTAAAGGAAGGGAGAGATTGGTATGGCATTTGAAAGCACTGACGATGCGTAATTTGTTCGTAGTGGTTTTAAAATCAGGTCAAGGAGTTCGCGTGAAACTCGAATCAAAGCTCCAGAAGAGTGGAACTCTCTGTGATACTCGAGATAAATACTCCAAGTTCGTTCTCGAATCGAAGAACTGCGTATTAGAGGCGCAATTAGAAAACTTAACGGGGATGTAAGAGGGCGCGTTTCGTCCATGGTATAAAATGTAATGGAAAAAAAAAAATTATACGATCCGGGTATAGATTCATAACTGACGAATTACGTCTTGACCTCTTCTTTAGATTTGGTTCAATCCTGGTCTCTCCTTTTCCCCATCATGAACGTAACCCATATTTACGAGCTGAGCTTTTATTTCTGATACGTGTTACGAGTACGATGTTAAAAAAGCAGGCAGTCCTGGCTCAAAGATGTAATTCAACGATACAGTAGTCGCGTTGGTAACGATGTATCAACACAATTGGAAACGCTGGATTTTATAAAATTACTGAATAGTATACTCGCGATGAATAGAACCTAAGTATATCGACGTTATGTCTGGACCCGAATTCCCAGAAGAACGTCAAACAAATCTTCAATGATATCATGGCCTTTTCAAGCATTGTTCCTATTTTTAACGAGATACGTTCTCCAAGGTACCAGCCATCGGAACATATCTTAGAATGACATTTCCACCCTGATTATTGATACCGAATCAATAGATACCTAAAATATCTTCTGATGCAGCAATACGGTGTTCCATCTATAGATCATTCGAAAGACTGTTGGCAATCGTTTAGGTGTACGTACAGACACAGAAGCAAGAATATCATACACACTCAAATACAAGGATGTGAGGATCTGTGGTTATTCTTAGGGGTGACACGAAAGCAAGCAGTTACTACCCATTTAGATCTTATCGATTGATGGTAGCCGGTAGGTTAGCTCAGCCTTGCTCTTGCGTCATGGGTTGAACCTTGCCTCGATAGTCCTATATCCATGAGTCTATACGTGGGTTTATTGTTAGATAATGTGTTTTAGGTATATGCATCGTCCTGTGACTGGGTTGTTCATTCGTGACGTAGCTAACCGATCAGAGTCTATGCGGCACGCGAAAAGTGAAGTCATCAAGGATAATCAGTTTCACGCTACACACGTATATCTTCGATCATATACCGGGTGCTTTATTTTATAAAGTGCCTCGTAAAAACCGATCGGAAATTTTTGGTGAATTTTTTCGCATGCGTCTTGATTTCTTTTTCTATGTATGTACATTTCTGTTCCCCTGAAAGTCTAGGGAGAACTAGATCATTCTAATTATCTTGATTGAAACTACCGCACATATGCTTTTGTGCAGCGAATATAGTAGCCTAGAGAAAATCAACGGCCTGTGTCAAAGCACCATTATTCTGATGACAAAACCACGAGTCATTCGATGCAGAAGCATGGGGGTGACGCTTCGTGACCCGCAAATTCACTCTTCTATTCTCCAAGTGAATAATTCGTGGCTGGTTCATCAGAGTGATACTTATTGCCCCGTATATCATTGAACTCATTTCAGAATTCTTGAAACTTCTTTCTTACGTATGACAAAAGTAGAATTTCGGATTGACCAGAAAAGTTTAATACATCCGTCTTTATCATGTGATCACTCTTCAACAATCTCGAATGAAATTTTTCGAAAAATCTCTTTCCATACAAAATGATGAAAAGTGAAAAAAATTAGCATATAATGTTAGGTAAGGGAGTCTTGAAAGAAGCCCTTGATTTGTCGCAGGTCGTATATATGCGCGGTGAAGTAGCGTCTTGAAAAATGCTTCCAGTCTGCGTATTTCACCGACCCTCAAGGGAGAAAGGAGCTTATCAATGGGAGGAAGAGAGGAGGGTATTTATCAGAGGTTCAGATGCACAGAGCCCCTCAGTAATGCCTCTGACTCACCAGGCTTGGCGCCTGATTCTGGCATATGGACCCAGGGAGTCCGTATACGTACAATATACAATATACACAATGCACTTACACATACGTATGAAATACAGCCCTGCTTTTTAGCCCGGCATCCTGTAGGAGCCAGTGAGTCATCGGAGCTTCTCCTATATACAGTATACGGGCTCTTTCGTCTTCCGTCTCCATTCTCCCACACCCGTAAAAAGATCCACCCCATAAGGATCACGCGTTTACATTAGCCCTCCAGAACCCTGTTATATTCCGTTATAGTTTATTATATCCCGTTGTACGTATATATAAACGTATAGCTACCGTGTCGCACAGTTTCGTCCAATTTGCAACCCCTAAGTATAGATCCTAATCTCTACTTGCTAGTGAAAGCTAAAGAGGTGTGAGAGGTATTACTTATCACGTCATACCGATCGCAAGCTGGGCATTGAAACTTTCGGGAATGAGAGACCCCGACGATTCCGATAAATCTATATACAAGGGAAGATAGGTACTACACACATTCAGAAACGTGTGACGATCTAATCATGACGATAACGTGTCGCCGTCGATATTTGACTTTCGTATACGTAGTGCTGATCGCAGTTTGGCAATCGAGTGCAGCCTAGGCGTTCGTTCGAGTCGTGTGAAGCAATCAGGTACTCATATATGACTGATTACGTCATTAGTTAACGTCGCAATAGATTCCAGTGAAATTGTATAAAGAATTCGATTTCTCGTACTAACGTCAGCTTTATTTTTCAATATACTAGTATTCAGTCGGCTGATGCGATGTCTAGTCGTTTCGAAAAATGATTCACCAGGTGAACAACCTCGTTTTATAATTATTATTGACAAATTCTGAAGTTCACGTTCTGCTTTGCAGGCGAGAATTGTTGATCAGACATTTCTTAATAGTATTCAGTGCATTTGGCTCGAACAAGTACGTATTATTATTCTGCAAATAATCAAATCCAAGCTACAATTAATTAGGTTCGTAAGACATCAGTGGAAAAACACAATGCCTGCACTTGGTTTTCTTCAAAACACAATTTCAAACACAACTTGTTTATACCAAGGCTGTGGAACGAATAATAATGTGAATCATGACCAATAATAAGATCTTGTAATTAAAGCATGAGCTCAGAAATCGATTATACGTTCAGAAATCTTTTCAATGATCAAAGACAAGAATAATGATAATAATAGCAACAATAATAAATTATTGTTCAAATTTTTACGTCTATTGTTTTCCACTTTGGTTGTGTAAATCGGGTTTTAATCTTTGGAGATTTTTCTCAACCATGTGGTAATCATTTAAAATTTTTTTTATTCATTTGAGATAATAAACCACTTTATGAAATATAATAGCGATTGATGAAGTTCTCGACCATGTCCTGGGTCAACAATTACTCCTACCTGAAAAAATATACACATGTTTGCGACGGGTATTCTCGTCATTTGTTGATACAACTTTGTTTATTTTGTCACTCGTCTGTTTCAACTTGGAGTGTCATCAGCGATATCATTTTATAACCATACTAATTATCTTGAAAATATGAAATTATTGTAGCCATTTTAACCGTTCAATTTTGAGTTTAGAAAAATATGTAAAATACCGCCAGACTTGTCTTTTACATTTTGTGAATTCTCGCAGTTTTCCAAACGTATACTATATGCAATTGGAAAAAACTATCAGCCTTGGTCACAGCCGTAAAACGTACGTAAAAAACCTGATTGCTTGATGCGAAGAAAGCGTAAAGAATGCTTATTACTCGTCTCTAATATCCCGGAGAAATTTCACCGAAATATAACGATCAAACCCAAAGATGGGCGTTAAAATGACAGGGCGTGTAACGGCTAGAGCTTACGCAAAGAGAGACCCTCACTTTTGCAGTTCAGGACCCATAATCCTGGCCAAGATCAACTCCTCTTCGACCAACGATTACGCCCGTCCTTTGTCAGCGCATTCTCGAGTTACTCCAAAAAGACCCTGCCATCGTCGTCAGTACTCTATTCTGTCTTACCTGAAGCGGTGGATCACAGATCTTTGGTACACCATAATGAGGAGAGTGAAGAGCCTGTTCTCCGCCGGGGTAGATCCGGATCTCCCGCGGTCAAATTCGACTGGAAAAATCCCATCCGAGATGGACTCTGAACTAGAGAACGCTTTTTGGCGTGAAGGAATTCAAAGATCGGACAAGCTGCGTGGAACCATGATGCCAAAAACGTCTGCTGGACGTTGGAATCGCAGATATAATTGTGGGCTTGGAGATCATGCGGACGTTTATTCCTTGTACACGGTTCAGAAAGCTTCGAAGAGTATTTCGTCGGATGAAAGTGACTTGGCAAAGTACAGAAAATCGGATCACCTTTTTGCGGGGTTGAAAAAACCCCAAGATCCACCCGGCCGGATCGATAGTCCCGTGTCTTTTGACGAGGAATATAACGCCCTTTACGAAACGAAGAACTTTCCACGACCCTTGAGTGGTCCTGGACGTACTTCTAGCAAGGATAACGAAAAGTGTGGCAATTTGATCGGCGATCCCGTGGCCTGTGTTACTAAATTCAAGGGAGAGAACAGCGATGGTCGCGTAAATCCTGGGTTGGACAGGTCTGCGCGATGTCCGAAGAAGCTTTCGGACCTTAGAACGAAGACTAAACGACCCTTGGACGGAGAATGGGTCCAGACGGTCTGCTTTGGAAGCGTTTGGTACTCACGTTCGAAGTTAGACAACCCTGTATCTGATCGACAGGCAATTAAAAACCGGACCCGACCTACGTCTAGGATTCCTAGACTGTGTTCTCAGACGAGAAAGTCTTTTCCTAAGTAATAATGAATCTATCCCTGTGCTACGTTTCTGACTGTGGTATTCATAAAATAAAATGCGATTATCGCGCTTTAATTTTCGTGAAATTTTTATCTTCACGACGAATTTTAAATCTCGTAGATATCATGGAATATTCTTTGACAATTCAGCACTTAGTTTTTCTTAGGAAATTTATTTCAATTTTTTGGTGTATACTAGTCTCTCGAGCTTCCATTCAGAACGATTTGATATCTGCATCTCTTTAAAGATTAACTGACTGTTAGTATTAGTCGCACAAGTTGCTCGTTCTACAAACTGTAAGAAGAGTACTGAATAATTCTGTAGTTTTTTCATCGGTATCTTAACTCCGGAACTGTATATCGCTTACGGCTATGTGAACGGGATCTGACGCGAGCGTGCGTAAGTGATCTAGTTCCTTTGTAAGGAAACTAGTACATTTCTTGTCTGCAGAAGCATAAAATTGTTACGATCGAGTTTGTTGCTTGTTATACCTGCATATGTATACGGACTGGAACTAAAATATTCCTGCACTGTATTTAAATGTTATTATAATAATCCAATTAATATGGAGCGTCGAAAGGTATGATAAATCGTCAATTAAAAAATGTTTTCATTCTTATCATTCAATTTATCGAAAATTAGAAAAATTTATCAATGTATCACGAAGCCACTCAACTCGTGTAAAAATAATAAAATCAATGCACGGTAGATGGTCAATTCAAAATGCCAATTACTGTCCCGGGTATGCCTCGTACTGCCATCTATCGAAACATGGGATAACTTACAGGAGCAATAATTACGTTTAGTTGTTGGCGGTATAAACGATAAAGAGATTTCTGTAAAACATTATTCAGAGTCAGCTAGAGCAATAACTACAAATGAACTAATAAAAATGAGATGATTCGAAACGATATTCAATTAGGATTCGGCGCATTTAGAATCTTGAATCATGATAGCAACGTACAGCTCTCTGAATAAATTTATTGCTAGAAATCAATACGTATTCTCGTCGCTCAAATAATCGAGAGATAATTTCCGAAAATATAGTTAATATGCGTAGCGTCAGTATAATTAGTCAGCGATTATCGTACGAGCTAACAGAAACCATGTGTTACCGTATAAATAGGACAAGGCATGAAAATTTTGTCAATCAGAATAAGTATGGGCCTGATATTCCCGAGTGTAGCTCAAAATTCGGTACACGTAACTTGATCATCGAGATGCGTGCTGGAGATGCTGCACGGAGTCATTGACCGTGAAAATAATTTAGAAGTCTGACATTGTTAGAGCTCTCGTACAAAACGAGTTCATCCAATTTGTCGTTACACAGTTACACATAACAGTTCATCAAACGCTTCTATATACCTATATGTAGCGTGAAAGTAGCAGCTAGTACAGCGAAATGGGACGCGTAATACTTTTCATCTTTCATCAGACTCTTCCACTACGATTTTGATGCGTGCTTGATATGCACGGTCAGCTGTTTTGATGCGATATTACTACGTTCGTATTTTCACGTAAATTGGAAAGGATTGTGTCTCTTCTCAGTCGATCAAAGATGTTTCGCTTGTCGATGAAAAAATTTGGAATGAAGTTCCGGTGAATGGAGAAACATTAGAGATTGTGCTACATACCTGGGGAATGGGGATGCCAGTTTATGGTTCTGTCAGCTGAATCGATAGATCGATGAATCATGCTGACAATAAATTCGTGTTTCTCATTTTTACAAAGTCTACTGATGATGTAACACGAGGCAATTATCTAATCTATTTTTCACTAACCTCCGGTTGTAAAAATTGATGATCATTTGAGAAAAAATTCGAGAGCTGCGAAACACGACAAACCGCGTAGCCTACATCCATGTCAATCCGTCAATCTGATCTCTAAGCATCCGAAACGAGCTAAAGTTCTCTTCCGAAGTAAGCGTAAAGAATTACTGGACATATTTAGCCCCCAAAAATAATTTCAATAGATGAGAAAAGAGAATCCAGCCTCCACATGAATCAGGAATGCAAAATCGAAGAGGAGCTGGAAATAGCAGGGCAAAAATTGAGAATTTGCACAAATCTAACCGCCGAAATTATCAGTCCATCGAAAGCTCTGATTCTTCAGACGGGTACGAGGAGGAAACTCACATAAGTTACCACTTTCGTCGTTGGGCTAATCACATATGCAGTGTGTCAAACAATGTCACTAGCAAATTGCGAGATCTGCTTGGTAGTCACCCGAGTTCTAATACCACAAGTAATCACAGTTTAGCGGAGAGCTGCCAAGATGACAGCAACGCTAACAGCTGGACCACGTCCAGTGGTATCATTGAAACATCTAACCGAATTAACGACGGGGACTCTGACACAAGACAGAATCATGAACAGACACGAAACTATTACAGAAGTACCTCGGGGGAAAACTACTGCAGATATGATCAGAAATTGTATAGTCGCATGACGGAAGGTCATCGAATGCGTCATGTAACAGCGAATGGAGTTGAGACGCGCCCTGATTTCATCTGCAGGGGTTACAGCGTCGCGACGTATCGTCCCGTTTTAATACTGCCCAGGCTTCATCAAGGGGTCAATCGGCAGCCTATGGACACGGGTTCTTACCAATCACGAAAGCACTTGTTGAAATGTCAGAATATGCATGGTGACGAGCGCGCGGATGGATGGTACCAGCACTATCATCATTTAGGGAAACGGTGGGGCTATGAAGGGTCTCGTAGCAGGGATGATTACTCGACTTTATCAGGTCGTCGTCAAATTCCTGAGAAGCTTAGCTTTCTGATGAACGACCGGAACATTGAAGATCTCAGGAGAAAAACGTCGCGGACTTTTCGCGGAAGGCGGAGGATCGAACCTTGCGATTACGACTTTGAATCGGTTAAACATTATTGCGCTCAAGTCAGTGATTTTCATTCCGAAATTTATAGAAATGGCCACGGATCACCATCGCCAGTTCATGATAATCGACGATCGCGAAAGCAGAACTCTAATCAAAGTTCGAAGTCCACCACAGATAACAAGGCGAAGAGAATCGTGTGGGACCTACAACTGTCTGATAGTACTTCGCAGGAACCTAGTTCCAAGGATACGTCGAAGGCTGATTTGTCCGCGAGACCATCCATCGTGTTAGACATTGAACAAAAGAAGATTCTCGAGGATCGGAACCAAAAATCCGCTTTTGCGAATCACGAGGATGTGGAAGTACCGGTTAAAGATTATGTGAAACAGCAGGAGATCGTCTCTCCTGTCCATGACATCGATGCCGTTGAGGATGCACAAAATTCTTGTGTCATCCAGACGGAAAAAATAAGTTCTGAGAAGCAGAACGACGATCTGGTGAAGGGTAAAGACATAAAATGGTCTTCGGTGACGAAGCACAGCGTTGATTCACTTTCGCATGGCCTGCAAGAGCGTATGGACCCTGCGGCGAATGTTCATTCGCTAGATACTGGGCCTACTAACAGAAGAGAAGAGACTGGCTTCACGAAAGAATGTATCATCGCGTCTTGCCTAGCAGGTACTCACCTCCCTCAATGTTTAGAAAGGCAAAATGAGATGGGCCCCAATTTCGTGGGGAAAAACGGAGGGGTACGTCTGTCTTTTTCTGACAGAATTCAAGATATATGGCGAGACGGTAGACCGAAGGTCCCGAGAAGTTCTCCTGGACACCAGACGTTGCCTTCGAGGTGTAACCTCAAGTCAGAAAAAGATGTGCAGTCGAAATTATCGCTTTCAGGACTAAATCAGCAGCCTGTGCTTCGTGAATATCTTGGCGAGTACGACCACGCTGTTACATTGGCTAGGATTTTGGAAAAACTGATCGACTCCAAGTCAAGAACTGATAGTACCTCTTCAACGATCTCTGAGGCGCCAAAGCCACCGCTTAGGCTTGGGCGAAAGCAGTCAAAAACTTGCCTACGGGTAAACGTTGGCGTCCAAAAATCGACTCCAATGTCCACTACGTCTTGTCAAGACCAAGTCTCGTATTCGCCGACGCATCGTTTGGCAAAGAAACAGAGATCCCGGAGGAGCTTCAAAAGAAATTTTAAACCCAGAGTTCCGGAGCTTCCCATCGAGACGCCCAGGCCTTTGCGAGTCTTTTCCGACCAGGGTGTGATTCCCACCTCATCTATTCAGTTTACACCGGTTGTCGAGCCACTTTCAAATTTTTATAGATTATCTTCAACACGTGGCTCAGCTTCTTCAACAAGAGATCCGTCTTTTTTGGTAAAAGATGAACGCTTCGTTGTACGTGACATCGAGAGTTTGAACGAAGACGAGATAAATCGACGAGTCGTCGACGAGCAGGAACGTATTTTGTCTCTTGTGCTTGAAAAAATCGAAGAGAAACGGGAAAGTACGCAACAAATGAGCCAGCAGCATCAACCTCAGCATTTCACACCTGTTCTGCTTCGGGAATCGAAAGTTGCTAGAGCTAGAGCAGACGCTACGTCCGTCAAAGGCACGTCTACGAAGGGCCATTCATGGTGGAAGACAAAGTTTCACATCGACAAGAGTAGCACTTTGAAGGGAAAAATGGCATCTCTTTTAAAATGTATCTCTAAGAAGCACACGGATGATGAAAAGAACTACCATTACCAGAACTGTGCTTTAGGGGAGGCACGAAACGAAAATATTGTTCCTATTCCGCCGGTCAGAGTGAGGCGCAAATATAATGCTGGAGGCACTAAATCTAGCAAATCAATTCAGTGGGAATTGAGCGAAGACGTGCCTCGGTCTATCGACAAGATTGATTCATTTCAGGTGACGGAAAATTGGCAATCAAATAAGAGTACTTCGGTGGATTTGAGTATCAGGAAAGCCACTGTGGCCAGCAGTACTAATACTGACGTGGAGAGATCTTACAATACCAGCCCGAAACTATTTCTGGACCAGAATAAGAGAGCTCTGGTTAGTCCTGAGATAATTCAAGTCTCGACGAAAGCTTGTACTGAGTTATCGAATGAATTACCAGTCTCTGATCGGACGTCGATAGAGTCAGATATCGTTGGGGATGCCGAGGAGAGATCCGAGCCGGGTTTTGATGATTTTTTACTCCTTTATAAAGAGAATTTCGAATCGTCGATTGACCCTTGCCAAAAAGAAGGAAGAGATTCTGGTAAATTGAACAAATCAAAAGTTTCTCGTAGTTTCTCGTCGAAAATACCCTTGGCTACTAATTGTAAGCCAGTGAATCTCTTTAATGGTCCGTTGACTATTTCCGGTCGACGTCCCAGTACTGCCCCAATACTTGAGAATTCATCGAATCATTCGCTACGATCAGATGCACTTCTCGGGGAATCTGAAGTCGGGAGATCTTCGACAGGTAGAGAATATGTGAATCAGGAAAGTACGAGAAAAAATTTCTTTAAGCACAACAGGTCTTCACTGCTACGAGTGAATAATAGCATATCGAAAAAATCCACAATGGATCAGTCGTATTTGTCGAGAAGATTGATAACGGACAACTATATGGAAAGAAAATCAATTTCCAAAGCTTCAACGAGTCCAGGGTTGTTCGACGATGAAAAAGATCCACTAAAGATCTCTTCTACGGATGAAACTCCGTTTAAGAAACCCGATTCGGAGATACAATTAGACGACGAGAAATGTGATACAAGAATAAACAGCTTGTCATTAGAGGTAGGCGATTCTTCAGGAGATCATTCTACGTCTTCGACGTCAGGACATATGGCGAACCAGACTGTTGCCGAGAAAATACTCTCTTGCGATCTCAGTGAAGTTTCTCTCTTGAAGACGAAGGGCTTAACGCACGATGAGGAGATTATAAGTCGTCCTATTTCACCGCCGAGGGCAAAGCCCATTGATCCTAAGCAATCGTTGAATAACCAAGCTAAAGGTCCGCTCAGAGACGATAAGAGCATTAACAGAAACTTTGAGCACTCAAAGGATAAACAACGGTCGCCGAAAGCCTCTACTTATCCGTTAGATGTGAAGCCCTGTTCTTCGCGCGCTAATAAAGAAAAAGAAGTAGTGATTGTGAATTGGGAAACACGAAAATTAGGTGATAATCACGGTATGATTGGTCCCTCTACGTATTTGAAAGAAGGAAGCGAATCTGGTGAAATTCTTACGCCATTGTGTGAAAACGAGAAGCTGCCAATGCAAGTGGAAGTCGGCGAAGATCCGAACCCCAAATCGGTTGATCACGAAGAATTTGAAGAAATTGAATCGAACAAGACTTGCTGTAGTAATTTGAATGCGTTCAGACCGGAGTCTGATACGAAATCTGTTTCCAATGAAAAATCTGTAGTCGAAGAGCAGCCGGAGAGTTTATTCGCTTGCAGAATCAGAATAGACGCAATGAAAACCACACCGAACCAGGGAGCGAAGCTTCAACCTGCACTCGCTTTTTCAACCGCGAGGAAAACTGAAAAATACTTGTTCAAACGTCCTGATATGCCTGTTCAAAAATTGGCCTTAGAAAATAAAGAGATACATCTGGAGAGATCGAGGAGACCTTGTTTGCAGTCTAAGTCCGTTCCAAGCTCGAGACTTTCCCCACAGCTTGGCATTGGTAAAAGGAGTGTAAAAAGTGCAAGGCTATTAACTAAAAATATCATTCCGGCCAGTATGACAGTAACCAGATTCAACTCAGCGAATAATCGATCAATTGGAAATCTTTCGGGAGTATCTAGTGTACTTGATGATTCGCAAAATCCCTCAGTAAAATCGCGGAAATCTCAGGATCTCGATTCAGTAGCGGCGCATAAGATACCAAAGAATTTATCACATGTGACTAAGAGTAAAAAAAATAGTAGGCAGAAGTTGACGAAGATGAATAAGACGCGGAATAAGAACACCGAAGAGATGTTTGAACTGATTCGTAAAGTGATAGACGTGGCTATCAATGAATCAGTGAATGTAGATCGGGAAACTGATTTGCGAATGGTATCTTCAAGGCAAAGCATTCCTTGCAGTATTCCCTTAAGTTCTGAAAAATCATCAGAGCTTTCCATCGACTCATTGGAACCAATTCGGGTTCAAACTACATCGAGGACATTTCCACCGATTCGGAGAAAGATTCGTCCTGCTACCATGAATGGAGTTGACGAAGAATACTACCCGTTTTGTTCACTGAACCAAAACGAAAAATTTGGAAGTTCGTGTTCCCAGAAACAATCGGATATTTGGTTGAAAAGAACGCAGCTGCATTTGCACCCCATAAAGGAACCGAAAATAATATCAGGGATAATGACTGACGAGAGGCAAGACGATCGCCAAAGAATCAAGTCGTCCAAAAAGTTCCTCATTACAAGCAAACCATCCCTAAAAATTCAAACTAGCGAAATATCCGTACTACTGAATATAAAAAGTGCAAAAGATCAGAAGGACGAGAGTAAGTTTGCCGTAGGAAGATCCCAGATGTCATGTAGACATACTAACGAAGCAAGTTACTATGATAATCAGTTTGAGGCCACCGTGGCACCAGAAATGGTCGCTGATAAAAATAGGAAGGAATTGATGCCGTTCGAAAAGGGAGATGACTTGATGCAATCCATAATGACTTTTGACTTGGCAGAATTTGGGGATAAGCCAGAGAAACTTCCTACGTCAATATTCGATGTCCACCTTGAGAGTAGTGTGGAGTCTGCAGAATCGAGACTACAGGGTAGTATGCGTGAGAAGGAGTATGAAAATTGGAAATTATTGGATATGGAGAGCAACTCAAGAGTGATGAATGACGAAAATAATGCCAAAAGTAATAGAGTCGACAGAAATGTCGAGATCAATAATAAAGTACTGGAGGAAAAGGTCAAGAGTAGTATAGAGAATGGGGTCCCTTTAAAGACAATCGCAATCGCAGATCCATCCATTATTAAACACAATTGTCTGACTGAAAACAGTCCAATGGTAGACAAAATAATGAGTGATCAAGATTCGAAGACGATGGGGTCAGAGGTGCAAGATAAACCGCCGACGAAGCTCTGTAATAATTCTCAAGACCTTTTTCAAGATGCTAAAAGCGAGGGACAATGTTCACACACGACATGGGCAAGTCATAAAAATCGGGACGTTATTGTCGAGGGTAAAATTGTCCCGGAAACTTCATCCAAGTCCGAAAATGTAGAGCTTTACATCCCAGAGAATCTCGTACAGGTTGTTGACACGGAGACTTCTGCAGTGGGTCAGAGTAATTTAGTTCTGAGTATGACGAGATTAGAGATGAATAAAAATCAAACGAGACGACGAGGTACGTTGATTCCAAGATATAAAAGAACTACTTTGAACTCGTCGATGAAGAGCGATAGCCATCGTGGAAAATAACTGAATGAAATCATCAGGAAATTGTCATAAAACTGTTTCCGCACCCAGAATCTTATCTGCTAATGATCGGACCACGTCTAATTCAAATTAACAACATCTACAAAAGGTTTTTAAGACAAAAGGTCAGCTTTTGCAGCTCTGTTTGAGAATCAATAGCCTTTAATGAATTACATTCATTATTCACTACCCTGTCCTCTTATATGTATACTATGATTGGAAAACGTTCCAAATATAAATCTTAAGAGCCCTTCATAGTCTTGAGACTTGCACGTATGTCTGGATGTTATTTTAGAAACTCGTTAAGGCGGGTAAAGACTATTTGAAACCGTCAAGTTATTTAGATATCCTTAAAAACACCTTTAATTAGTGGACTTCATTAACGAGGCTAAGAAAGACATCATTATGCCATACTCTATATCTCTATAAACGAGACGATTGATGATGTTGGTGAAATATTTCAAGATTTCACCAGGCCACCATGATGGAGACTCCCACCTGACAATAAATGTTTTTTTAAAAGTTCTCTCGCTCTATCAATGGGATTGAAGGCTCACTAATTTGAGACTTCTTTTAATTAGGCCCTGTTTCCGAGATAATTGTGTGATTAAAGTATGGCACAAGAAATGCATTGAAAAAAAAAAACATTTTGATAAGCAGCTGTAAAACAGAGTATGAAAAAATGTCTGCTTTGAATCAGGAATAGCCAGTTCTTAATTTCTGCACGTGCAGTAATTTAACGATGGTAAGAAGACACTGGTCGTCGGTCAGTCATCAAACGTTTCGAGCACTAGCCGATGGGTGACACTAGGACGGTCATCTCCTGCTCTCCGGTTTTGTGGATCATATTGACGCAGTACTCGAGCGATTTGCTCAAGAGGTGCGAGGGACAGGAGGAAGTATAAGCTTTCTGATTACTTAGCCAGCAGTATATGCCATACCCTGTACAATTACGCACAGTGCCTCTATGTATCTGGGTTATCACTCAGTACAACTGAGTGAGTTATCTATCACTGTATAATTAACCCGAAGTTCAGTATATATATATACATTATAATATGCTGTAAGGATGTATACGCTTAGTTTTGAAAACGTTATTTTAAATTTTCTCTGGCAAAAACTTGAAACCAACTTATCTAATCATATATCTATAGAAACTTGAACGGTTTACATACATTGTATTACATTGAAAAAAGGCAAACTGTGTTATATTCAGGAAGTCTCTAACTGATGTAAAAATCATAAGAAGCTTATAGCTGAATCTTAGCTCGTAGTGATAAGCATATTTCTTCTATACCAAGTCTTATGTCTCTCCTCTGAGACTTGTTAACGAGAAGTTTTAATGTTGATAGGTACAATTGGTACGGATTAGCACGATTTGAATTGACGATACCTATTCACACGTAGCGTAGTACAGAGTCGTGAACCGTTGGACGTAAATAGTAGTTTAAAATTAGCGAATCTTCTAAGAATAATTGACGACTTCATACCTCAGAAACTTAGAATGAAAAAGCGAACTTGAAGCTTTTATATAATGACGAACAAAATGATGGACGAAAGAATTAGAAAATTTGAACGATTGTCAGGTGAAAAAATTGCACTCAAATCATGTCTCATTGTATGTATATATAGGTTTCATTTAATGCCGGTCAGAGTCATTCATGCGAAACAAAGTTTGTGGGGGTCTTCTGGGCGACCTTCAACCTACATTAACATTAGCCGACCTTACGAACACGTGGCAAAAGCAGCGTTTCAGAATGACAGAATCGCTCCCATTCAAGAGCTCTAATGTAAGCGTGGTGAACACGGAGCAGTGTCACCTCATTAGGATCGGTAAATTGACGGATAAAATTGTTTAACAAGGATGTATCTTTGCCGGTTATATAACCACCGACACTGAACACTTTGCATATATGGTTGCATAACGTGGCGAATGATTACGAGCACTTTTAGTCGGCGAACAGTCGGGCAGTTTATAGCAGTCGAGTCTCACACCCACGTGAAATTTTTCTGCTATTATCGGAAAAGTTCTGACAGCTTAATGTCTACCGATATGGTGTAGGTATATCTAACGATTTCCGGTGTTCTTCTTCTTTGATATCTATACCGATAACGGTAGTTATTATTATTTTTCTCATTGACATGCACAATGCATTAAATTCATCTTATTCCGACTTCGTTCTATTCGCAGACTCATCTTTTCTCTGCTTTTTTATAAATATAAAAACAGGAACTCATTATTTGCTCATCTTTTCGCAAGGCTAACTTCGGTTTGACGAACGTTTCCTGAATAAACATCATTTTATAGAATGTAAGAATCATCGGGATTCCTCTTTTTATTTTCAGTATTTTCCATATATCCGAATAATCTCCAGGAATTATTCTTCAAGTTGAGACTTTTCGATTTTCATGATTACGCGCGTGTACAGTAAAGCGTCTCAAGGTCTTTTGAATAAAATACTCCGACCGGTGCAGAGAGTGATCAATATACCATTTTCAGCTATGGAAACGTTGCAGGAACTTTGCGCTTACGTGCAAATGCGCGGGATTAATTGTGAATCGAGTGTATTGAAAATAATCGCAATTTCACCGAGAGTTTTTACACCAGTTTGATAATTGGCATTATTTTGGATCAATTAGATAAGAAATTCGAGGTATATGCAGATAAACATTTCTGACGTGGGTTAACTACACTGACTCAATTAAAGATGACAAATTCGTATCACAGTATATATTATTATAGATAATCGAATTTTCGCGCTGTGAGTCAGGGGGGACCGAAATCGAGACCTAATTTTCATCTCTTGTTCTTCAGAACAGAAACGTTTTCCATTTACATATATTCCGAGACCGCAGACATAATGATTATAATTACTCACATAATGTTTTATGTAATTTCGATCCACCATTTATTCTGGCCGCGAGAGATAACAGCTGATAATAGTATGATGTTGGCGAAACAATTAAGCAAACTGAAGGAAGAGCAGAGAAAATGTTATATACTCTACACTATTTATTTTCGCAGAGTTGAAAAATAAAATGATACAAAATACAAATATTTTTCCTGTTGTATCAATAGTGTAGATATATCTTCATATTTTATCAAAATTTACTTTGTCGGTTGCAGGTCAGTGTCTAATATTATATTATATACACATGAAGTATACGTGGTAATAATTTGCGAACTCGGTGTTGTGGCTTCAATAGCCAGTACTTCGTGCCCTTAACACTTGGCTCAGGAAGCATGTTTAAGCTATTCAAATTACGACTGTAGATTGTGTCGCTTAAAAATGTCTGAGACAGATATACGAACGACTATGGAATAATTATGAGATATTCGATCCGTTAAACACGGTTCAGATTATGAAGTAGGTTGGAACGCATTTATAATACCAGTTCAGTTCCTCTCTTTAGTCCACTCTCATAATTCAGTATAGGATAAAAAATTAAATACTTCACGATCAGGGCTGCATGAAAAAAACTTTTACTGCATGCGACCCATATATTCGCGCAGGGTAATGCATTGAATGAATGAAGTATACCAAACTAAAAATAGTCTTCAATATACCAAATATATTTATTGTCTTATCATACATTTGAATTTTGTTCAATTTTTGACTCGTCTTGACCCTGAATCCTAATGATATTGATTTCATTATTTTCCTTCGATTCAATGGTAGAAAAATTCATTCAATATCGTTTGTCTCCAGCGAGTATAAGAACTAATAATTCTTATCAAATTTCAAATCTGCTAAATGATCGCTCAAGAGCTCAAGATCATTCCAGTTCAATAAAAATTCTCGATTTCTATACATTTCTAACATGATATGGGTACAGATAAATAATCAAAGAGTCTAGTCAATCATGGAATAGAATTCTCAATCAGCCTATTTGTCCTTTTGTAAAAAAAACATAATAAAAAGAATTCTGAATCACGTCGATTTGCAAAAATCGACCGTGCGCTTCCGGCGCGTAATAACATCCAATCAGAGGGCGTATCCCTGCCCCGTAGGCCCCTTCACTTGCGTAGTTGTTCGGCCAGAGCGACAGCGCTGCAGCGAGTAAAACGAGTAGTTGAAGCACCGAGCTGGTACCGAAGTTACGCGGGGCGTGAAGAGACGTGGTAGTGTGAACGTGACTGACGGTGACTCAGTAGGACGCGAGTTTCTTTAGCGTTAATAATCTATTTAAGGACGATAATAATATTCCAAATCTAAAATAAATCGAGTGCCTGAATAATAAAGAAAAAATCACAATGTTTAGTTGGCTAAATCGTGAGGATAGTCTGAAGCCGGATTTATTCGAAAATGTGACCGAAGGTCTGAAGAAAATCTACAGGTCAAAGCTGCTGCCTCTTGAACAGCACTATCAATTCCACGACTTCCACTCCCCGCAGCTCGACGATCCAGACTTCGATGCTAAACCCATGATTCTACTAGTCGGTCAATACTCGACAGGTAAAACCACCTTCATAAAATATCTCCTAGAGCGAGATTTTCCTGGGATACGAATCGGCCCAGAGCCAACAACCGATCGTTTCATTGCGGTTATGTACGAAGAAAAGGAGGGCGTTATTCCCGGTAACGCCTTGGTCGTTGATCCGAATAAACAGTTTCGTCCGCTGTCAAAATTCGGCAATGCTTTTCTAAACCGATTCCAATGTTCGACGGTAGCTTCCCCAGTACTAAAAGGTATATCTATCGTCGACACGCCCGGCATATTATCAGGCGAAAAACAGCGCGTTGATAGAGGTTATGATTTCACTGGTGTCCTCGAATGGTTCGCCGAAAGAGTCGATAGAATAATACTACTTTTCGATGCTCACAAATTGGATATATCAGACGAATTTAGGAGATCCATTGAGGCACTCAGAGGACATGACGACAAGATTAGAATCGTCTTGAACAAGGCAGATATGATCGATCATCAACAGTTAATGAGGGTGTATGGTGCCCTTATGTGGTCACTTGGAAAAGTTCTACAAACACCTGAAGTCGCTAGAGTTTACATCGGTTCTTTCTGGGATCAACCGCTTCGATATGACGTCAATCGAAGGTGAGGTTATGTTTGGTTTATTCCTATTATGCATTTTTCTTTTCTTTTTCTCATGGCGCAGCGTCGTTACTCATTAAAGAGACTTGTTTCTCACCCTTGGGACTCAATCGTAGCTTTTGCAATTTTAATTTCAATTTTTTTAAATCTTCTGAGATTGTATTATCTACATCTGGTGTCACCCTAAAAGATAAAAGAAGTATAGTCCAACTCCGAGATTACATAGCGAAGTATTCAAATTGAATCTGCGAAAACATTTTTATCATGATGAACGGAAATAACGACAGAGTTTATCTTATATTTTGCTTAAAAAGTACCTAGAAGTTGTATCACTCTATAATGTATTCGGGAAGTTCTACAATTGGAAATTACAATGTTTTTTGTGGAAGAGAATATCGAATCAAATAAATTGCATGATGTGGTTTTTTATTTTGGAGCCATGGAAAAGTAGAATCCAGAGATATATTAAAGCGGAACGCGTGTCGGCAAGTCTGGAATTTTTCAAAGGTTTTTAAAAACGTGAAATTTTATTAGTACCTTTGAATTTCGTGAAGATACTTGTACAATTTGAGAATATATTTATTTGAGGGTTGAATTACCTGATCGGTAATTTCATTTACCTTTGAAACAATAGTACAGCAAACGAAATGTACAAACTATTGATTATTGAAACTTGATCTCGGGTGTACTGGAGAGCAGATCACTCTATCATTAGATTTCACTGGTTTCTGTGTAATCCATAGCAAAGTAGTGGAAACACTGAAGATGAATCAGTCTGTTGAGTTATAGGAATCCATATATTATGAAACAAGGAAAAATAGTCTGGAAACTGTAGAGCTTGTGGAATCTTTTAATTGAGCATTTGATTATACATCTTTACATGCTTTTGAAGGAAAAACTGTTTACAAACTCAATCAGAAATGCTTATTTATATTTTTGATTACTAACTTGCTAACTTATCCTTAATCTGAATCATTCAGTCTCGGGAGAAATGTACCTAATATCAAGGAAAGTTGATTACGTAGACAGCGAAATATCATGAACTCATAAACTTATATTAGACTACTAATTTTATTTCATTCTTCAGGCTTTTCGAAGACGAGGAACAAGACCTGTTCAAAGATATGCAATCGTTGCCCAGGAATGCTGCGCTTAGAAAACTTAATGATTTAATCAAACGTGCTCGCCTTGCTAAGGTGAGAACTTAACAATAATCAAAAGGGCAACTTCTAATCTATAAGGAAAAATTAACCACAAAAAAATAGACGATAAATTTCTTCTTTCTTTACATACAGCCACTTCTTTTTTCAATATAATTTGCATGACTTATCTATTATTATTTATTAAAAACTTCATCCTAGTATCTTCATTGATTTGAGTTTGGTACTCTAGTCAAGTGATTCAAGATTTTCTTATTTTTATTCTAACATTGAAAAGAGAATGTAGTATAAGTTTTTATGATAACGCAATACCTGAATCTAATGACATTCGTATCGTGAAATCAATACTTTTACTCGAGGTAGGGGCTAACATTGGTATTGTATTATTTCACATTAAATCGTCTTAAAGATGCATGAATTGCCTGGTATGAATATCGAAGTGAGAAGTTCATTAAAAGAAAAAGGAAAAGAATTGTAACGATTACTTGAGACCTTATGAGGATATATAAGATATTTGTACAATTTTATACATTTGTAGCATGAAAATGTATTGAAATAAAAAACTTTAAAATTCGTAGGTTCACGCTTACATCATTAGTGCATTACGAAAAGATATGCCGACTGTATTCGGGAAGGATGGAAAAAAGAAGGATCTCATAAAGAACTTGGGTCAAGTTTATGACCAAATTCAAAGAGAGCATCAGATATCTCCAGGCGACTTTCCGGATCTTAAAAAGATGCAAGAATCTCTGGCTCATCACGACTTCACTAAGTTCCATCCATTGAAACCAAAGCTATTAGAAGTTGTTGACAAGATGTTGGCTGAAGATATTGCTAAACTTATGGCTATGATTCCTCACGAAGAAATGACCACGACCACAGAGCCGTTGATTAAAGGTACAAAAACATATGAACACATATATTACAAATGCTTGGAATTAATAAAAACCTCAAAGAACGATTACAATAGAAAAAGAATTGGGCTAGCAACAGCATTTTAAGACAACTGACATACTGCTTTATTAATATCATTCACTGAAAGATCGGGTTTCTAAAAATTTCTTTTTTTTGTGCAATTCACTCATAGCATTTTCTAGCACACAGAAATTTCACAAACGTCTAGGCTTGCAAATTGTTAAAATTGACCTTGGTTTAAATAATTGAATAATTACTCACTTCAATTTTAATCTTTATTTACAAGAAAATTTGTCATTGGTCAGTATTGCGTCAATCGATGATAACTTGGAAGTATCTGATTATGGTTCATCATTATAGAATGATTACAGGTTCTTATATACTGATTATTTCATACTAGCTTACCACGATCTTAGAAACTAGTGAATTTTATGTTGTACAGTTATGTTAATGTCAGTTGTGTCGACAAACTACTATATGTAGTTAAGGATATTATCAGTGCCCTACATCTTCGTCTTATCTGGGTTACCAAAAGTGTAATAAATATATATGAACTTAGGTTTTTTCAATGTGTCATAGAGTCAATGATATTAGTTCGATATCAATAATTACGTCAAGATCAGTGATTCACTGTTACTTCTGGGCAAGCTTAGGGGCAGAATCCTTGTTCTGTAGTGCTATGTTTTATATTTATTTTTTCAACAGAGTAATATCTACTCACTTCATCTTATCATTTATATACTATGATTCGCCTCTGCATGTATTTCCTAATCTTTAAATTCATATCTTGACCATCTAGGTGGTGCTTTTGAAGGAGTAGAAGACCAAGTGAGTCCATTTGGTTACAAGAGAGGCGAAGGTATTGATGCTGGTGCAGGAGAACCGGAATGGATCGTGAACAAGGAGCGTTACAAGTACGATTCATTGTTCGAGAGCCTTGGTCCCATGGATGGGAAAGTTACTGGTGCCGGTGAGTCTTCATTTATTTTTCTTCTGATTCAGTCCTTAGTTTTTTTATGCAGCTGAAGGATTAAAGTCCTCAAACGCGTAGGTTTCGGAACTTTTTGATCAATTTCTAATACTGAATCCTGTGATCTCATTAAACAAACAAATTAGCACGGTGTTAGCACATGAGCTGACGTGTTATAATCTGAATTTCAACATTTATCGATAATTGCACGCGCATTGATATTATCATACAGCAAATAAATGAGGGTGATAAACGAAGTGATGTGATAAAATGTTCACTTTTATCATCTACAGGACAAGCAGCACTCTGTCAGCTATAATCAGCAATCGATTGCAGCCTTTGAACATAATTAATCACATAATAAAAGCTTCTGTGCGAAATGTTTAAAACTTTGCTCTACTTAACAATAAATTCGATATTTGTGTTTTTGCAGCTGCAAAATCAGAGATGGTGAGATCGAAACTGCCTAACAGTGTACTGGGAAAGATTTGGAAGCTGTCTGACATAGACAAAGACGGTTTGCTTGATGCAGACGAATTTGCTCTAGCAATGCACCTAATTAGTGTAAAAATCGACGGACACGATATACCAGCAGAACTTCCAGACCATCTAGTGCCCCCTTCGAAACGCGATGTCTGAGACTATAACACGTGTGTGATGTAGATCGTTCCGGCAACACGCACCGCGACAGCTAGACCAATAAATTCCATTTTTGCACATCACTATAATTTGATAAGAATCATTTGAACTATTCAAGTGGACATAATGAGTCTGAAGTATCTTCTATCAGCGTCTAATTATTTTTGGCCAGACTTTACTGATACGTGTTTCTCTGTTTGCTCGATAAAATATTCGATTCATATTTTATTTTATAATTATAAAACTAAAAACAATAATATCGATTCTAAAATGCAGATTTATCTACTTCAAGGGTCTTGCAGACTTGTATTTTACGTATCACACTAAGGATCATTCGATGTTTCGAATAATTCAAGCAGATTTGTTGGATTCTTAGAGTTCTTAATCAGAATAGGCTCACTTTGATGGATTGAAAGACGTAATCAGAGATTACGATCTGTGTAGTGAAAATTCAAATTTTTTCCTCGATGCGTTAAAAACAAATAATGAATAAAATAAAACAAAATAAAATTATTTTTATACCGCAGTGAATAAATGAACTGTAGGCAATGAAAAACAATGATTCAAATTATCGTTGATTTATTATTATTATTATTAATTTTTTTTTTGTAGATACAATTAGTAACATTACTGAGTACTGTATTATATATATATATATATATACACCCTAAATATTAATATCACAATGAGATTCATTCAAACATTTATAACGCATAATTGAAAATAATGTAAAACTTTATTTATGAACAGAAAAGTGATGTAACAGTATTCATTTGCTTGCACATGATTCCTTTATCATGTAAGTCTATGAATAGATTGACAAATTAATTGGATCATCCGACTGTTATGCGAGCCGGGAGGGCAGGATGTTAAATACCCTAGAAACTAGACTGTGTTTGTTACCAATCGCACACTGGCATTCTTATGCCATAAAATGATTAAAAATGATTTGTCTACTACCGTACTAAAATCATAGTACATTATATACAAATACATATGTGTTAATATTATTTATGGTCCACTCGCAACATTCACCATATTATAGGTATAATCAGCATGCTCTCACTTATTACGTTATGAATTATTAATTATATATCATATGTGACAAAATAATCATTTGAAAACTATTGTAAATATAGGGAATTGGATTTGAATGACAATATGACATATTGGATATACATATAATCATTCCCAGTATATTGATGTTTATTTTGTACACAAATTATCATCAGTAGAAAGAAAATAAGAAAAATAGAGAAACAGTAATCGAGACAAATTTCGGAGCTGAGTCTATGTACGTATACTTATTTATTGCTGATTGCACAGAGCAAAGATTTGCATATGTGATTCAAACGAAAATGCCCCCATAGGGATTAACTAAAATATTTTTTCAATTACAAATCTCGTTAGCACTGCCTTTATGTAACGCATTTATATGTGATATGTATATTTTTCTATGTGATTGAAGGAAAGCAGAAAATAAATTTGGGTAATTTATATTAAAATAATAAATAACTTCCCTACTGGATTACCAAAGAACTGATCAACATTAATTTTCGTGCAATTAGTGTGCTTAAAATAAGTCTTTAATATCGAAATTTAAAATTAATATGGTGTGGCAATATTGTATATGTATGTTATGTAAACATGAAAGTGAACATTTGTACGACGTTATTCAATAACGATATCGTTGTGATTACGATGTTCCGAATGGATTTGTAACTGCGGATTTCGTCTCGGGAGTAATCGTATCAATTTTAATATTTCTATTGTAAATTATTTGATAAAATTATAGCAAATATATAATAAATTATAATAAATTATGTTATTAAAATATCTTGCGTATTTTATATTAACAAATTTTGACCTGTAAACTCGATAAATTTTTCTCATTCTGGTGAATCTGCGTCCTATACTGAATGTAATTATTTTTTAGTAAGTTATTTTGATAAATTGATACTCATATATTGAATAATTGGTTTACGGTGTGTACAATGGTATTGTCTTTTCGCGAACGAACTCGTGAACTACGTTTACCATTAGTTTGGTGCACCTTACTGTTTGCAACGCGAAATACGAAATTCCATGCAGGTTGCATATAATAAAACGCCCCGCGGTCCGCGGCAAAAGTAGTTCATCAATTCGACCGCGAGATCGCAATACCATTTGGCACTCCGTTGGCGGCATTAGCTGAGCAAGAACGAGCACTTGCCTGGAGAACGTTTACCTGCTGGAAGTCAGTACCGTTCGTGGCATCGAGGAGTCCGCACGGAGGTTGCGTCAACGAAATAGGACTGTGGCAGGCATTCTAATGTAAGTATTATAGGAACAGAGGAGTTGTATAAAAGAAAATGTGCTCATTGAGGGAAAAAGATTTTTTCGTCTAGTTTTTTGAATAATTTGCCAAATGATGGTGACATAACTGTCGTCCTTCTGTTACAGTTAAGTAAACTTTCATCAACGTCAAAACATTTCCGTTCCGCAAGGATTCTGTTCGAATTGCAATGCAGTACCAGTACAGATCGAATTCAGTTTTTGTGAATTTGGTTGTATAAGGCTGTATATATGGTAACACGAATGTGGAGGCAAATCAAGAGACTCAATAAATTGCGAGATTACATTTATATTCGTAAGAAACGTACACAAATTCTACAATAAGTAATATTGTATCGATGCTGCAACAATAAATTCCTATACCTATATGTATACCAATAATCAATTGCTTCGTTATTTTCCATTTTCCCCTCCTTATATCTACTATTATTTAAAAATCAATTTGCTAAGCTAATATAGATTGTTATGGATATCATCACATATTTATTGTAAGCGTTACAGTAAGTGAGAACTATTAGCACTCTAGGAAAGACATTGAATTAAGAAGATACGTGAAACTCGGATGTACAGTTAAGATATAGCTGCTGATATCATGGAGACAGATACCAAATTTCAAGACATATACGAAAAAGTGTTAATAATATTTAACGAAGCGTTTGGCGTAGTCGGTAGAGCGTGCGATTAGAAATGCGAGCGAGCGAGCGAACTTGGGTTCAATCCCGGCCGAAATCTCGAAAAAGATTTTCAGACTAAAATAAAATCCCCACTTAGCATGAGTATGCGGTGAGGTGGTAGGGGGTCTCGTCATCACCGTGACGTCATAGGTAGGAACTCGACTAGGGACAAAGCGGCGCAAGGTGGGGGAACTCCAGAGTTCGAAAATTAAATAAAATAAAAATAAAATAAAAATAAAAATAAATTTTCGAAAATTAAATAAAATCGAAAATTAAATAAAAATAAAAATTAAATAAATTTTGGGCAGAAAGAAAAATAAAATAAAATAAAATCTCAGCTAGGAGGATCGAACCCAGGTTTTCTGGGTACGAAGCAAAATTTTTGCCCCTGAGCCATTTACTGCCCAAAATTCAAGCGAAAATTAAATGGGTTATATATTCAAAGTATTATTTCGGTTAAAATAGCCGATTTTTGACAAAAATTTGATTTTCTGAACGTTTGGCCACCCAGAGCCTTCCTCCCTGGACCTGGAGCTTGCTCTTGCTTTTATTTCTGCCAAGCCCTACCTTTTTCCAACCGCTTGGTCACCTGGAGCTCCTCTTCGTCTTGCTCTTGCTTTTATTTCTAGTCAGCCCTACATACCTAGGTTCAATTTTTCCGAAACCGACGACGCTGTCGTAGGAACATATCTACAGACGTATTGACAGCCATAGAATTACAGCTGTCGGTACGTTGTCTGTAGATATGGTTACCGACGACGCTGTCGTACGAACATATCTACAGACATTTCGACAGCCACAGAATTACAGCTGCCTACGTTGTCTGTAGATATGGTCAGTTGCGAAAAAATGGAAATTTTATATTAGAAAAATTTTTCATCATTTCGGCCGGGATCGAACCGGCACCAAAGCTATCTCGGATCTCTAGTCGCACGTTCTACCGACTAGGCCAAACGCTTCATTGAATTTAATGGCCACTTTTTCGTATTTATTCTGAATTTAATACCTTTCTCAATGGTGTCAGCAGCTAAGATATCTTAACTGAACATTCGAATTTCAAATATTTTCTTAAATAAATTTCTCTCCTAGAGTTCCAAAAGTTCTAACTAGCTGTAACGCTTATAATGAATATGTAATAATATCCATAACAATCTAGTCTCTGTTACTATTTTCAGTGGCTTAGCAAATTGACTTTCAAATAATAGTAGATATAAGGAGGGGAAAATGGAAAATAACGAAGCGATTGATTATTGGTATATTTGGTAATTTATTGCTGCAGTATCGATACAATATTACTTATTGTCGAATTTGTGTACAATTTTTAATTGTTTTTACAAAATAAATGTGTATAGATATCACAATTGATTAAGTTGATTATATCGATTGTAATTGGAAAAGAATATTCGCTGATTGGTGGGGATATTTCGATACGGAAGTTTATTTGTGTTTATCAGAAAGACGACTGGATTGTGTGAAGTGACAAGAAGTGAAAAAGATTGTGTAAAGTGGAAAAAATGGTGGAGAGTGACAAGTGAGTCATTCGGTGAATCAATCAGAAAACTAATCAAAATAAATCTCATTTCATCAATAAATACATTGTACATTTCGTGGTAACGTCTTTGCATTCGGGAAGACAATAACCATGCCGCACGGGTCGTAGTCGGTTTATACTCACATAACTCCGATGTCAATCCGTTGAAGTCCAGAGGGTCACTGACCGTATCACACCGCTGGTATACCATATAGCGAAGCTATCCTTGACCTAGGTCAGCGCTCCTCCTTGCTTGGCCAGTGGCGCCATCAGATTCGAAGCTGAAGAACTAGAAAGAGCGCAAATTGGTCTGCGGGCTATGTATCAACGGGCGCACCGGCCACAGAATCGTGCAGATGTGGCCTTCGCACGCCACTATGCTTACGTATAAATATTTATTCATGTTATAGGTTTTTTCAGGAAATGTTTGTGTCTGAAAATATGGAATCGCTGTAAGTAATAAAGTCATAATGCCTTGAATAGTGTTCTGATATTTGCAAGGTGATGAATGATAACAATAAACCAACAATTCATAACGTTCAAATCTTTGGAAGATTTATTGAAACTGTTTTTGTACAACGGTATAATTTCTATATTGATTTCTATATTAAATTTTTAAAACAATAATAGATAATAATAATAATATTAATTATAATAATGATAATGATAATGATAATATTCTACAGCCTAAGTACATTATATTACATTATCTTATATAAAAAACTGTATAAAATAATGCGCTAGTATATTATATATAAAGTAAAATGATCTTGAATATATTTGCTGCATTGGAAATTCCTATATCTTTATAGTGGCATGCAGACTGATGCAACGATACAAAATAGGTGATATACATATATAAATTGACAAGATTAGCAATAACGCTATCCGTGATACATTTCGCGACAAGTCTTTTTACGATTAGTTTCGATTCCAGAGCAAATTACTTCTGATTGATTACCATATAATAAATTAAAATTATGTATACTATATCTTTCGCGTGGTGAATGTCTAACAAAAGTAAGACAGACGCACGAGTTACGAGCTGGCGTTATAGTCGTTGGTGCTTCTTCGCACCTCCGAGATGTATACGTATATGTATGTATGTATGTGTGTATGTAGGTATGTAGGACAATGAGTTAAGATAATGTTATGCACAATTGTGTTTAATTGATGATGGGCATGTCACAGTATATTCATATCACCTTGGAGATCCACTCGTCTTTCCTACATTCTTACACATGACTCTTTATACAGACAGTTGCCCTTTAAACATTGATATATATACCTATATATATTTATATATATTTATATATACAATATATAATTCTGTAAATGTTTTATACGATGAAAACAATTGATCAGTACATTTATTTGGATACACAGTTCATGCGGCAGTGTTTTACTGCAGCCAGTTTGGATATAATTTTAATAAAGTTTTAAAATTAAATGGCCTTATATATTTATTACGACATAACAACGGTAGCCCGCTTGTTGTCTTTTGTCGGGCTAACGTTCTCTGATTGGATTTTTAATTGATTGAACCTAAAATATACATATGTAAAAGTGTCAGTTTTATAAATAGTTTTCAATGCAGACTATTTTAGTAATCTTATAGTTAAGTTTGGCAATTTACACACTCACTACCTCAGCTTTCTTGCAGATTAAACCTTGATCATCTCTCACACATGTATGGTGAACTCCTGCCGTTCTTGCTCCTTTCTCTGCTGATATCTAAGAACGAAAGACGTTCAGTACTGCACGTTGTCTGATCTTTACGAGAAATTAGTTGGTTACTTTTTTTGTTCTTGGATTGATGGTCAGACTCTGAATTGCCAAGAATTATTCTTGCCAGAAAAGACTCATAGTATTAAAAACTTAAAAAGTAACAGCAACTTTACGGGTATAAATGTCATCGATTCGTAATTGATGGAACTGCATTCGATCAATTGATAGTATTTCAATCAATGCAAATGCTTAGTAATATTTTCATTCTTTTTTCCCGAAATCTTACCATTGTTTTTTTTTCTCTAGTCTGAAGTTAAAAAATAGAAATGAAATAAAAATGTTAGATTATTTTTTAACAAATTTTACCTGGCAAGCATAGTTTCAATTGCTTCTATCGGTAGTCTGCCAAGGCTGCCCCCATGTCGCGTTGCGATGGACAGCGCGTGGCAGTCTCGATCGCATTCTGCCTCGCTCAATTCCCGGCTATCGCTAAACCCGGTTGGTGGTAACAGCGTCATGTCGTCTACCGAACTGCACAGAGTGGATGAAGTAGGAATGAAGCCTAGGGACTGTATGGAACTTCTACATAAATCATATTCTTCCAAAGATAGCTTGATCGGTATCGGCAACTAAGAATCTTGATTGAAATTTGCTCAAATCTCGGGCCAAGTGCCTATCGTATATCATATTGCATAGGTGTATCACTTGATAAGAAAAGATACCAAAACTCGCCTGCTGAATGTTAATATCATGTATTGGGATTAGTTGAGCGTTTTAAACAGAAATATTTGTTCTTCATACGTTTAGAAGTTGTCTTTTGAATTTTGGATGACTTAGAAATGTCCATAGGATGTCTAAACAAGTCACCTAATTTCAAGGCGACGTTTAAAGGTATGTAATGCTACGTGGAACCCTAGACAAACAATTTGTGCAGCCTACCTTCTTTGATATTCCATAAGATTAAGGGTACGAAGAATGGGTATACGTAAACATTACTCTCTAAGTAGATCACGATAAGCTATTTTTGAGTATGGTATCCGGGTAGATCGCTGTTCAAAAATTTATCGATGGTAACTGCGATAGTTTTGTAAATACGCGAGAAATTAGTGATGATAAAAAATTCGACGAATTGATGAACAGCAATTTTTCGGGACATATAGTATCCGAGGTTTACGACACGAATGTATCGCATCTTTAGTTTAACTCGGATTTTACGATTAGTTGGAATCTATATAATCACTGTGAATTGGCGAGCACTAAGTGGGGAATGAATTCAAGCTAAACATTTGCGAATTGTCAAATTTTAACCCATAAATGCATATCATGCTACATAAACTACTATGGCGTTGACGTAGGACCAATAGGTGAAATCGACTTTATAAAATGCGGACTAGTTTGGAAATGAATTCTCCGATAGAAGAGTACCTACTCGTAACTGTAAGCACGTTGTAACCGTGAGAGCTGCCCCGAATTACCCAAAACTTGGAATATTTTTATAATTCTTCATAATCACTTTCATTTGCTCATTATCATATTATTATTATGGTTACACGTGCAGACCCTCAAAAAAAGTATTTAAATTCAATGGAATCATCGAACACGTTGAGAATACCTACCAAGAATTTTTGCAATTTGACAATGAGATGATATCATCTTCGTAGGAAGACTCGTTTTTAGGTATACGCTTTTATTCCTCTACCATGTCCGATATTTCAGTAAACATAAATAAATTGAACCCGAAGATCATAGTAAGTGATGAAGACTAGGCCCGAATAAAGGACTCCCGTCGGTTGTACTACGTACGCTCAACATTAAAAGTTTATGCATGGATATTGAGATCCCGTTTCCCGTCTTATGATTTTTTCAGATTTTTGGATAAGCGTAAAATGTCTGAAACTGATCACGAACTGAATAGCTCAGTGCAACTGAGTGCTCGAATTACTTCGTTCACCCAATATTCGCCAAAGCTTTGATATTCCGTCCAAGCGGCTGTGTCAAGATTCAGACTAATATTTCTGACCAAGCTGATGACATTTGGCTGATAATAATAAGACTGATATCAGTTACTTTAGTTTTTATATACCCAACCGACGGTCCAGGCCTTTTTTTTAGGAAGGAGCATGAGAAGATGAGACTGACATGAGTGCTATGTGGAAACAAACAAACCTTGGCTACCTGCGAGTGGACCTGCTTGGTTGCCGGTTACGCCTCCTCGCTAAGGGTGAACCCTCGTTATTAGATTCGGTGCTAGACTCGACACCCCTCGAAAATATATCTGCAAATTAAACGATGATTTCATTCAATTTATATGCCTAATGTATTCGGCAGAATGTGACCGTTTTTGCTCGTGCTATACGGTTAATGACGCAATATTCCGGGGTTCTATAATTAATTTGATAAATTCCACCCACGTACCTCTACAAGGTTTCACAGGAACTCTGTAGCTGGGTCCGGCACATTCTCCGCAAGGGCTGCCGGAAGTGTCGCTTCCGGAACCTTGCCTGCTCGATCGAAGCTTACTTTCTGCCTCTGCAATACTTGGAAAATACCGTTGCTTGTGCCATCTTGGTGTTTTTGATCTGAAAATAGGTCAGTTCTGTAAAAATTGTGGTCTCTTTTATCGAATGAAACGTTATTCATCGTACAGCGAATCGTACAAGATCGATGCGAACATTATATTTTCCACTAATGAACGTATACCTCTCGTAATCGATGCTCGATCTTTCGTAGTCAATTATGTTTATATCCTCGTTCTCCAAATGCCCAAAAGTCTTAAATTGCATCGTATAATCCAGCGTTGCTGTTGTAACTGATCGGTTTTCTCTCCCCGGCACACTAAACGTCGCGTATGGACTTATCTCGTACATTTCTACGGTCACAAAAGACGAAATGATTTCATCAGAGTACTCTTCAGCCCAGCACACTTCCAAGTACACGTGAATATACTGTCAAAAAAATGTTAAAGATGCGATATACCGACCTGAACCATGATCATTGGGCTTGAGGTTGTCCTGTTTAACCGGGGAGCTGGTGTAGACCTGGTGATTACGTCGGTTATCACGTTCCGCGGTCGACTTTAATTGGACGGTTGACATGCAGCTGGACAAGTGGTGGGGCTGGTGGCCCAGCTGCTGCATCCCGGGCTGCAACTGCTGGGCCAAACCCATTCCCACCGGCTGCTGGAGCTGCTGCTGCTGCTGGCCTGCCATCATCTCCCCTAGGTAGCCGCCACTCTCTCTAGAAGACAAGACATAAGCCTGTAGGTGAATGCTGATAAGCTATGCAAACGCGTTCCACAAATTCGATAATAATTCTATTCGGAGGAGAACCGTAATCGATTTTGAAAAAGAAAAGCTTACCTGCCACGCTTGAGGACCACGTATCCTAGCAATATCGCACAAAGGACCAAAACAAGGGCGCATACAACTGGGAGAACGATGTAAAGGACTCTGTGGCTAGGAACCCCTTTCGGTACATCATTATCCATGATCTGATCGCTTGGAGGACCGATGCTGACACCGGTTAAAGTTGTAGTTGCGAATTCCATCTGCGTTTCGGTACCACCGGCATCATTGTGTGCTGTGAGTCTCACGCTGTACCACGAGGCTGGTTTTAAATCTCGTATGATCAGATTTTCTGTGGCACGATTTGCTACCATTATCCACGACTCGGATCCCCCGCGTTTTCGGTACTCGACTGTGTAGTACAAAATCGGACAACCTCCGGTCGGCCAGGAGACAAGGTTTAATCGAAGAGTCGTTGAGTTTGCAGAGATAATGTCCTTCTCTTTCGGTATTAACGGGGCTGAAACAAAAATACATTTATTTTTAGTATTGATTTTTCAGAATTTCTATTGCCGTGAGCTCTGAAATTATCAACAAATTGACAAGTCTCGAATTCACTCAAAAGTATAAAATCTACAATTACCACTGCCTTTAGTTGTCGCGCTAATCGATCCACTAGGTTCTCCAGTCCCAACTCTGTTATGAGCGGTCAAATGTGCGAGATATGATGATCCGCACTTGAGATCGCTCAAGGTGTACGCTGTCTGCTCTGGAGAAACGGCAATCTCTTCCCAACCTTCCTGATCCCTTTTATAGTACAATACGTATCCTGGAATTATTAAAGAGATTGAATGAAGTCGTTAGTTGATCGATTTTTTCATGAAATAACTCTCGGTTATGCGGTTTTGTAGCTTATCATATCACCTTGAATAGTGGCACCACCGTTGTCCGGGTGATTCCATCTCAGTCGAATACTGTGCGTTGTTGTATACTGCAATTCCAGCTTTGGTGCACGTGGAGGCATCACGACGATTAAAGTATAAGTGACTGAATCGTCCCCGAACAAGTTGTTTGCAGAACAAGTGTAGTTTCCTGCCACTGACTGCTCGAGACCTGAAAATATTACAGTGCAGGGTTGACATAACGCCCACTCGCCAAACTGTGCGAAATGATAATTACAATGGAATTGATCGATGAACTGACCTGGCTAAAGTCAGAATCGATAAACGTCGATGAATTTTTTTGAACAATAATTAATTTGGCTAACAACCACCGCTCAAAATTACATTTGTAACAATAACGAGGATCCGTTGTAGTTGCAATCAGTACAATGACGTATTGCACGCGCACCTACGCATACATGTAGATAGGCACTGCATACTGGAGTGTTAAGTTGAGTTTATGACAATTATGCATTGTTAATGATTATGAATGGTCTAATTCTAGTCGTGGGCAAGAGTGACATATGTATGCAGATGTAGGTAGATTCGTCGTCTACTCCAGCTCCAATTACCACCCCAGCAATGGTACCTGTTACTACATTAATCGTTATAATTATTTTAAATCACGGTCTGCTTACTGTGAATGTTCAAGTGCCCTTCGACCGTCAATTCGAAATGCCTTCCTGTAGTTATTTGGCTGTTTCTGTATGTCCAAGTTGGACGTGGGGTCGGATTTCCCACAACTAGACAAGGAAGTGTCACTGAAGATTTCACAGGCTTTCGCATCAGCTGAGAAAAGGATGCGACTCTAGCAGGCGCTATAATAAACGATGTTAATTCTTATCAATAAATACTTTTCAGTGTGAAAATGAAATTCGGTCCACTACACATTTCTATGCCAGTACATGCTGTATGCAATACGGTTTTACTGCTGTAAGGAGAATCGTTTGTGGATATATCCATTATACGATGAATGAGAATCATAAGACGATGAAGATGACGAAGCAAATGACAAATTTAACAAGTACAGTAAAAGTTAGAACACTAGAAGTTAGAACAAACATTGAGAATCTCAATGAACGCCTACTTCAACATGCAGAATAAATGTTCATTATTAAGCTCAAGCCGACAAATATCATTCCAAGTACAATTAAATACGTGCCTCTGGTATCTGTGGTTTGAGTGACGATAGTTGTTCGTTCGCCTTCCCCAAGCCCCGTTGTTGCAGTAACCCAGAACTCGTACGATTGTCTGCACGGAAAATGTAGGCGGTATATGTCAGAAATTAGTGAAGATATTTTGGCTAGGGAAAAGGAAGTCTCACCTTTCGGTCAAACCGCGTAATTCCATTGTCAAAGTATCGCTGGCCGAAGACGGTGGGTCATGCATCGTGTGAGTGTTGTTTCTTGTGGCCCCAGCCTCTCGACTGTACACCGTGTACAAAGCAACATGCCCGTTTGGTTGCAACGGAGGCAACCAAGAGACCAGAATGCTGTCAGCAGTCAGAGCTAATGCTTTAATTCCAGCCGGGGGTCCCGGAACTATTGATAAACGAACACATGCATCGATATTAATCATTTTGGGGTACCAATCTGTAGGTTGTCGGAGTCACACAAGTTATCGGAGTAGAGAAAAGATCGTGATGAGCTTCCAGGTGGGAATTTATCTCTAGAAATTTTTTGGAATTTCTCTGATTTATGATAAAAAGTCCCGATTCGTCGACTCTCGCAGAATTCGTCAAGAAATTTGAGACAGATTTTCAATTGCTCAAGAATTTCCAGAAAGAATGAGGGAATTTCTCGATAGATCTAGGTAAAAGAGTTTCAGACCTTCAGCAGGCCTGATTGTGAGCGAGATTAACTCGAAGAAGCTTTTCATTTCTCACCGTCTTCTTCAGTAGAGCAATACGTCGGTGGACTAAGCTCGCCATCACCGGCTCCTGTGTATGCCAAAACTCTGATCGAGTAGTTGGTGTATTTGTACAAGGTGTGCAAGTACGTTTCTTCGCTTGAGGTTCGTTTCACTTCACCAACCGTCGATATTTCCACTAGGCAAAGAACAGTGACATAGTGTAAAATGCACTAGTTCTACCAGAGGACAGTAATCAATTTTCTCTGAATATCGATATATGTATATCGCTACATTGGAAGCTCAGAGATTCTGTACGGACTCGTATCGTTCTTCCTCAGAGCCCGAAAATAACTGTGGATTTTTGGGTAATCCAACGATTCTTGATTTCGAATATGAGTACTGAACGTAATTCAGACTCGGACACCGCATAATCAAATGAATTGGAATTAGCCAATTAATTCAGAAGACTGGATTCGTTCTAAATTATTGAATTTACTCTGAACGAAATGTGAAGAGTACTTACTGTTGTCAGTAGGCACGGGCCTGTAGTATACTTTGTACCCTTGAATAACTCCGCCGTGTTGATGAGCTGGGGGTGCTGCCCAGGAGACTTTGACGCTCTGTGAAGATAAGGGTGCACAGGCTACTTGCATCGGAGGAGCTTCCGGGACTGGAAAAATTGGGTAAAATATATTTCCCTCGATTTATTATCCTCCGCAAAGATTCTATGCCCGAAAAAAGTAAAGATCTTCTAAAAAAGTATAATTACCGCCTTCTTGAGTCGTTCCAACGATTGGATTGCTCGGTGGTCCACTAGCGATGCTGTTAAACGCTCTTACCGTCACATCGTATTTTGTAAACTTGCGAAGTCCGGTCAGCTGGATCTTTGTCGTTGCCCAACCATTCACTGTCAAACTTTTGCTCTGATTGACACCCGAAGTTGACGAAGAGTGCTCGGACCAGGTCACTATGTAACCAAGGAGTTCACCGTTCCACATGTCTCTCGACGGGGTCTGAATGATAAAAAATGAGCAAATATTGAGGAATCATTCGAGAAATTTGCAGTTTCAAATTCTTTATAAAATGAGATTTTATACAATTACCTGCCAGCTGACAATCAGTTCACCAGGCCCAGCACTCTGCACGTTAACATTTTGAGGAGAATCCATTGGTGCTGGAAAAGGATTGTTCAATTTATTCATATTTCGTTTAATAGGAGAATCCGAGCCGTTTTTCTATTCTTTCAAATATATAAGAGGCAGTACCTTCTTCTTGGGTCTTGGCGACGACCGGGTCTGTTGGAGCACTAGCGTCGATGGCGTTGACGGCGAACATCCTGAATGTGTAAGTTACCGCGGGATGAAGACCTCCGACTAATGCCATCTCCTGATCTGAACTCATCGTGTCGTAGTGGGCTACACCTGGGAAGAAGTAAGGATGTGGATTTCATAGATCGTCTTCATTTAATAATAAATGGTGGGAAGTTCTGGGATCTGTATATCAATGCGAAATACCGATTCATTTTAATAACGATGGTAGGTAGGTAGTAATGATAGAGATAATAATAACCATTTTGTGCTGGATTAGTCTGTCCAGCTATACTCGTACTACCGGCGTTAAATGTTATATTGTGGGTCTGGGTGGGATCCCATTCTTCGGTAACGCTCAGCCCAAGCGGACGATATTGAATGGCGTAATTAATTATTGGACTATTCCCATCAAACGACTGTTTCCACGAGAGTCGAATCGATCGTGAACCAATTTCTATCACTTCAAGCGCCATGGGTGGGTCTGGTCTCTCTGGAAAGATTGAAAGATTCGAGACACCGAAAGTAATCAAAGAACCGTGCTGATACCGTACAGGCGAGAATAGGCATTTCAGCTTCTAAGTGAAGAAGGTAAAAAAGAAATTCGAAAGATTACAAATTTTTATACCGAACTTTCGGAAGAAAGAAACGAAAACGAAAGTCTTGCAGAATATTTTGCGAACTTTGAAATCAGCGCAGTCCCAGTATTTAAATAATTTCTTACCTTGAATAGCCAGATATATGAGATGCTCACTCCTCCCGAAGACGTTGCTCGCAACGCATCTATACACACCCGAATCTTGGCGATCACTACGTCCAATTGTCAATTGCGACTTCAATCCATCTTCTGATTTAACTTGGCTGATACTCAAACGATAATTGTTCAAATCCAAACGGTTGTTATTGTGGGTCCATTGAACTTCGATCGGGTTATCACCGATGACAAAACAGTCTAGTCTGACTGGTTCGCCGCGTCTTATAGTTACGTTTTTACTCTGAATCTCAAACCTTGCAGGTTCTGCGTAAGAAGAGAATAAAGTAACAAGGAATCGGGAGAAGTTTATCAACGTGACGATTTTTTGCAGTAATAATCGTGAAACTCAACTCACCATTAACCGAAACGTATATGAGTTTGTTGAGACCAAGTCCAATGCCATTATTTGCTCTGCAAAGATAGTGCCCTTCGTCTTGTGGACCGGCCGAAGCCGTCCATAGGGAACCATTTGGTTGAATGGTTATTCTTCCATCCAATCCGATCAACGGTTGAAAGTCATTTGATGACCTTCCATGACCTCTGAGCCAAGTGATTTGTGGCGGAGGAAAACCCTTCGCCTCGCAGTGTACGTTCAATGGATTTCCGAGCAGAGTGGAGATGTCTTGAGGCTCGGATATCCATTGCGGAGGAACTTTTACCAGTAGTTCGGCAGTGTGATTTACTTTGGCAGCATGATTAGTGGCGATACAAGTATACTTTCCGCTATGCCGGGATGAAACTTCGTGAAAAAGTAGAAGACTATAAAACGTTTGAACTTGTTCTTCGATCTGAAACAACACCCGCAACAGATTTACGCTTGACTAAATTCGGTCGAGATTCCAAAGTTGCGTAAGTTATGTCCTGGTACAATTTGTTAAATAGGAGCTGTAGTGAGTTTTGACAGGAACTGGCAAAAATATGGATATCTCACGTTTGAAAAACTTCAAAGTTATAGGCGTTCTTGTTTACCAAAATATCGAAATTGGGAATGCGTGGATCAAAAATTGAATCAACTTTTAGGACATGCTAAACAATTCTATCTTCACGGCCCACCGTTTTTAAAACTCGCTAGAATTTCCACTCAAATGAATCAGTATGGCTATCTGAAAAGCAACTCACGCGAAGTGACGGCGGTATCGGTTCTCCGTCTTTTAACCAGGTGAAGTAAATTGGAAGATCTCCAGAGGTTACGCTGCAGGTAGCCTGTGCCCATTTACCCTCTTGCAAGTTCTGGTCAAAACTGAACGGGGTCATGACTGGGGGACCTGAAACCAGATCACGAATATATCTTGTTCTCCTCCTCCTTCTTCTTCTTCTTCTTCTTCTTCTTCTTCTTGTTTTTGATCACCAGGACTTTGAGTCTCAAAGTAGTTACGTTAAAATGCACTTACTACTAACGGTAAGCACTATGTCTTTGCTGGCAGTTTCACCGGACCTACGCACTGTGCAGGTGTACGTCCCGTTGTCATTTGTGTCTACAGAACTTATGGTCAAAAGACCTTCGTTCAATTTCTGTCTGATGTCCAGCGGCAATTGAACCCCGCTTTTGGACCATTCAACGGAAGTAATCGGATACCCGGAGTAAGGACATGCGATGGTTATATCCTTCCCGGCTATAGCTCGTATGGGTCCGATCGACCTGATGTAAGGTGAACCTGGAAAAATCACTCGTTATGCGAAAAAGACCATATTTATAATAGAAGGTCTACGAATAATTCAACCCGACATACCGTAGATATTGAGTCTTGCCTTGTGTTCGACACTTGCAAGAGCATTAGCAGCGATGCACGTATACAGACCACCGTCTTCAGATCCCGCCGAAGATATATTGAGATGGCTAATTACGTCGCCTGATTGATCAACGTATTGGCCAATGGCGTATCTGTATTATCGATAACGAAAATGGAAAAAAAGTGATATTTTATTACATCGCATGAATCGGTATGCTAATGAAATGATAATAATTAAAGTTGATTGGAAAAAGGTGTGCCTTGCACCTTTCGAGCTGAAGTCATTTACATATATACATCGTTTGCTTAAAGGTATCGTTAAGTCACCTGTGGCCTGCGACTATCTCGCTCAATGACTGACCATCTAGTAGCCACGTGAACGAGGGAGGTGGAGATCCAGTCGCTGAACAACGCAGAGAAACCGGACGTCCAGGTGTCAGAGCTTGTTCAATGAAGGTGTATTGAAGCTCGGGCACAGTATCTGTGGTGTATTGAATGTAATATGTAAAATGAAGGTAATAAAAAATGTAAAGTCGTTAATCAAAGTCAGGTAAATAGGGTGAAAGGGTATTATCTGACTGCGTGAATCGGCTATCATGGGGAGATTAGAGTTGAAAAATTGACCTCTATTACAGTATTAATCAGGGGTGGAAGAATGAGTGTGTAATGATCAGCGAGAAGGTGATCTAGGAGTTTGAACCTCGTATAACTAGCACGCTGATCAGTATTTTTGATCAGTTATTAGCACTCAGGAAAATTGAAACTCGTGATCCTCGGTTGGTGGGTTCCGGGTTCCTCGGTTCAATGCATTCGAATTTCTATAACAAATGAGATGAGTCACGCGAGTGGTCAGCACGCGCGTAGAAGAGACGGAAAATGACCACATTTCCTTGTAAAGCTATTGGAAAATTGGCCATTTTAATCCATTAGACAAAGAAAGCATCCGTTGTAAGCTTCTCGGCGGAAAGACTCATCAACGAAAAGCATTTCGGTATATTGTACGAAACCCTGGTCTCACTTTGTTTCTCGGCTTTAAAACAAAAAAAAAAAGAAAAAGAAATAAACCAAAGGAAACGAAAGAAAGAAAGAAAACGTTACCGACTCAGAAATGTACGTAGAAGACAAAAAAAAAACCGCGAGTATGGGGCTGCGCGAATTGATGAGAAAACGAATCTAAAAGTAGATGAATTCGCGACCGAATCCGGCTCGAATTCTCGCGTTGTTGTTTGTGCAAAATATCTCTACAGCTCGATGCTGAGATCGAGTTTCCGGTTCCGGTTGTTAACTTCCGGAGCTTGGCGCTACCGCCACCATATATTCATTCTGACCTTGTAACAAAATCTTCAGCTTAGCTTAAGCTGGATCAGGAACGTGCAAGGGTTGCTACTGAGTACGCGATTAATATACCATAGGTGCATATCTAGATACACTCAAGTTACACGCAATAATAAATGTATAAGGCTACAGCTTCTCCGAGGGAACCAATATTTTACTACCGAATTCACTCCACGCAAAGTCTGCAGTTGTATTCTCCCTACACCCCGAGAAAGATAGCACTGGGGTTAACGGAGGGTAATCAATTACAGCCCTCTACGTGAGAAAAATTTTTGATGATATTTATTTTTAAGAGGAGTTAAACCTCCTCGAACGTTTTCGCTACGATATTTCACACCGTTTTACTTTACCATTTAACGTTATATTATTTAGCAAATTTTCGCACCCTGAATCGACAGAGCTGATAAATATAAACTTTAGTGGGAATTTCGATTAAAACTGAAAGGACCAGTCAAATGTGAACTACAGAGTCTATAATTCACTTACCACCCAACTGAACTTCGGCAGTTGCTTGAGCGTTCTCCTTGTCACTTCTCACCAAACATTGATACATCCCTCTGTCTCTACGACCCACGAAACTGACGACCAGTACTAACGGTGTCTGCAAATTAATCCTAGCATCCTGACCCGTCAGAACGGCAACCCCGTCGTGTAGCCATTCGACACTTTCCACGGGATAACCCTCTACCGTGCAATTCATCGTAGCTGTAGCTCCAGAATGGACCGTCTAAATACGGAAGAAGTTTCAGACACAGCTTTCGTACTGCGTTTAACATCTTTTAGGTAAATTTATTTTTCAATAGAAAAAGAGTCTTCTTTCGCGACTTCGAGATCTGATTCTATTCTCAATTGAAACGAAATTAATAGAACAAGTCATTGCGAAAAGATGAGAGAAAATTTTTTGCCCGATAAGGGAACAATCGCCTGAAATAGCGATTATATTGCAGAAACAGTTTCATCGATAAAAATAGCACAACGGTTTAGTTATTAAACCTACCTGAATCTGCGGATGAATTCTGGCATTAAGTTTCGAAGTGACAGCCAAGTGGGTCTCTGCTCTTTGTTCACCGAATTGGTTACTTGCTCTACAGACGTATCTCCCAGCGTCTTGGGCATCTACCCTACGAATTTGCATCAGATCACCCCAAAGCTGTATCCGACTCGAAGATTCTACCGGAAGTAGGTGGCCTGTGTGTAGATTTTATTTTCATCAGGATAACGATAACGCTCAACATTTTTTTCAGCGATTCGCGCAGCAAATCGAAATCAGTGATCATACTAACCATCGACATCTCTATACCATGTGAATACCGGTGGAGGGGTTCCCTGGGCGGCACAGGTAAGATGAGTATTAGACCCTCTTTCAGCGGAAATGACCATCTGTGATCGTTGGGTCAGCATAGGAGACATGGATCCACTTTGTTCTAAGAAAATAGATGGTTACATCGCATGAAACGTAATTTATCCGAAAAGGAGAAGGATCTCTGAAATCGAATGTCGACGGGTTCGGTGACAATCCATTTGAATTTAGAATGATTACTCAACATTTCAAGAATTGTATTATAGGCTGTGATGATACCTGGTGAAACCTGTATCTGGAAAACTTCGGATAAGCGTGACAGATAAGAAATATAAAAACGCTGACAGGCAGACAGCCATATCGGATTCTTCGCTTACCCGTCAACTTCGTTGTATAGCAATCTTAGCTTCTTTCTGCACATCCTTGTCACTTTCACTTAAGTTTATTTTTCAGCGTTTTTATTTTACTATCAGTATCATTACTATTTTTTTTTATTTGTCACATCCTTCTTTCAACATCCTCATCTACCCTTCCGATTGTGTTACCATTATTCATACTACTTTATACACGGAAATCTCACTACAGTATCACTCCGCTTCGACTGCCTCTGTTCTGATTCAGTAGACAAAAGAATTTTCCAGCAATGCAGAAAGATTTCTCCTCCTTCATAAAAATCTTATTTTTCGCCAAAGAATCCCGCGGAATTACGCCGACGACAAGCTCATTGTCAGCGTCAGACAGCAGCTCGAAATTATTTAATATCAGATTTATGAGGACCGAAAATAAGTCGCGATTCTTAGAGCATTGTACAATAGAGATTTTTCTCGGCAACGTGATACTCTAGTATTGCTGATATAACTCGCAGTCGGAAAGTAAGAAACGAGTAAATTGTACAACCCAAATGTTTAAATAAAGATCAAAAAATAGTTATTCGCTATAAAAATGATCCGTCTTACCTTTGACCGTCAGGGTTGCAGGATCGCTTCGTCGACGTTCCCCTGTCAAAGAATGAAGTGTAAGGCAGGAATAGGTCGCTCTTCCGTCTTCAGCTCTGGCAGCTCGGATGTGCAGCTCGCCTTGTGAGGTAACGACGAATCTTCCGCCTTTTGAAATAAAGAAATTCAAGGATTTTATTTGAATAGTCAATAAAATTTCGACGGGTAATTTTACTCGCAAAGTTTTGAACGAAGTGTTTTTAAAGATCGTCGCGTGGAATCAACACTCGGCTGGTCTTATAGGTGGGTTTGGTTTTTTGGCCAAGAATCAATTTTCCAATTCACAATTTTCGATTTAGTTCCGGCGAACCAGTGACCGTTGCCAAAGCTGGAAAAAGGCGAGTTAAGTTTATCTCGGAAAATTCTCATCACGCTTTTCTTCGCCGCTGGGTCCAGCGTACGAGGCACGTCCTCTATAATAATATTGTTGATTGAATGTACGGACAGACCTACGCGCGTGTTTCCCTCGAAGGAAATGGGCGAATAGAAGGTCGGACTGCCGGAGGAAACGCTGGGGACGGTATGTCAGACCAAGATTAGTCAAACAAGGGCTAAAGTCCATAACAAGATGAAAATCTCCGACAACCATTTCTTCATTGGTTACACATCTATACGTTTATTGAAACAAATTTTCAACGATAATAACCAAGTCCAATTTAAACCTGAATCTGAAGACAATTCTGTGTGATTAAGCACGATCCTTGTTAAATATTATAAAAACAGCGGAATTACCATAATCGATAAGTAAATGATGTTCAATACCGCAGAGAATGAGGAGCTGATAAATTTCAGATCGACACTATCGATGGTTGAAACGTTTTCGATTACGCGGAAGATTTTCGAGGGAAAGTAATTGGGTTACGGTTTTATCGAAATAATGTTAAGATTGTGTAGAAATGTTATGAGAGAACGAAGTAAGCCCTTAAGGTTCTGTTCTGATGTTTGGTTTGAGCGACGTCGAGGAAGGTCCCAAGGAACGCCCGAAGAATGACAACGATGCGTTGTTGACGGGGAAACAACGCGTGGGTATAAGGTAAAACAGAAATATGATGAAATAAAACAGTCGTCTCGAGGGGCGAGAGAAAGAGAGCGAAAAATAAGAAATGGAGAAACGAGGAAAAGAGCGAATTGGAATAAGAGAGGACTACGAAAGGATGGAGCTTTTTCCAGACTTATTCCATTGACTGTTACGCGTCCGGCTACCCTAAGGCAAAGCCCTTAAAAATTCGACAATGTCTCGGAATCCTCAATCGCCCGAACAAGCTTGGTAAACTGGAATCCATTATTCGAAATCGTTAGACCACAGCAAAGATGACTTTATTTTCATCGAAAAGCTCGCTGTTCACAAATAATATACGTACATTATTTTATTCTTCAATTTGAGTATATTTCTTCAAATTTCGCCATCGAATCATACGTTTCTTAGGAAATTTTGACTTCGATCAACCATAACTCATATCAGCATTAATTGTTTCAAGGCTTTACTGATCATTCGAACAAAGTTGTTTGTTTTGTATGAATTTATAGTATAGATCGCAGCAAATATGATTTATCAAAATCGTGAACCTGATTTTTCAATTAAATTCGTGACATCGTGCTAGAAATTTCCGCGAATGCATAGATAATCGGGGTATCGATGTATGCTAATCATCACGTACAATGCGGGTCAGGATCCCGATATGAGATTACATTTGACCTGTTAAACGAGTTTCCCGTATCGCAACGGCTGTGCAAAAAGAAACTGATTATATCCGTTGGAGTCGATTGGTATATATTTGCAAGATGGATACCGTGGGATATCATCATCAGAAGTAGGTCTTACAGTTGCGCCAGTTTTAGCAGCGTCAATTATTCAGGGGGCCGCCGTTTGGAATCGTTATTTATAGTGAGGGTCAGAATCGATAATTTGCGACTGGTGAACTTTGGCCTCACGGGATGCTGCCTGCTGCAGGATAGACTTTTCTGAATGCCATATTCTTAAATGTGACAGTTGAAATTCACGGCGTTTTACTTCTATCCGTGAATCAATTCTGGTAAAAGAGAAGAGTTTGATATCATTCGTGGAATTCCTTGTTTCAGCTACTTCAACACTTTAATACTCGCAATATTTCTTTTGCCACGAGATATTCTAATTTCTTCGACTTTGTTTCATGCAAACCGTGAATGTATTCAACCAATTGAAATGCGAACAAGAATTTCAAAACACTAAAACGTATTCGATGACTGTCTAATATTCAAGGTTCAATTTCAGCTGGAAAACCCAAAGGCACGTCAGTCACTGAGAAATAACCGTGAAAGCTGTTTGTTGTATTGCAGAAAATTTCAAATACGATTAAGCAGTTTATTGACACCGGGTGTTGAACCTTTTCGAGCCGGCAGTACGGCGATCAATTAAAAACTTTTTAACTGTTACGTAGTTATTTTATAAGTATTATATAGTTCAATGTAAGGCACCGGAGAAAGTAATATACACACGAGAGACGTTTTACTATTTGGACTATTGAGACTTATAGCAATTGCCTTACGTTCTTTCACATCCCCAGAGAATACTCGATACGAATCGGCTTGGACTTGAGATTTCAAATTTAATTTGCGTCAGAAATACTTCATTCGCTGTCGGTTTTACCCTAATTTTTTGGTCAAACTTTCACGTGTAGTTGTCATCCCGAAGATGACGATAGATTCTGTCTGATCGGTCTTTTATATGCCTCCCGAAATTCTTGATCATCTTCCGCGAATTTTGGACCCTGACTTCGTTGGTCCTTCTTTCGTCCTAGCTCGAAACTTTTTTATTTGTCAGGACTGTAACGACTCGAATCCTGAAGATATTCGGTGATTGCTGATCAAAGGGATTTGGTGAAACGCGGACGGGAGAAAAAAGGGAAAAATTTAGTTTCGCATTCACAGCTGGATTATGTTTTCAGTGTATATTGCCATAAATTAAATTGACAACGTTTCTTCCTTTCCCTCGTCACGCTGGTCTAGTAATTCTAATCGTAAACTACGTGAGCCGAGATTTCCCACACCTGAGTTTGCTCAGGTTGAAAAATGAAAGCGAAAAAGCGGTGCAACTCTACGTGTATACCTTGATTGAAAGCCAAAACTAGTGGGTCCTTCGTTAAGACCGACGTCGCCACTTTATTTAATTGCGTGACGTCGAGCGTAGCGTCAGAGGAATTGGCGACGTCTTCCCAGCAGGTAGAAAACTTGCGGGAAAACGCGAAATTGGAAACGTAATTAATGAAGTGAAGACCGTCTTCGACTGCAGTAGGTCTGCCGAGCGTTAAAAAAATATAAGCTAAAAAGAAAATTTAACGAGTAGCAAACGCATTTCAAAAGTGATATTCAGTCGAGTTTCCTTTATTTTTTTTTTCTTCTTTACATTTTTCTTCATTTTTTATTACGGTCTAGAGAGCACACAGCCGCAACCAACATTCGTTAAAAGAAAATTCTAATTAACGAGTAATTTGGAGTTGTTCAACAGACAAATCGACAGCTCGAGTTGGTATCTCAGATATTGCTGATTCTTCGCTCTGTAAATTATTGATTTCTATTCGTTAGCCGTTGTATAGCCGCTCGTGGGCAAAAAGAAAGAATCGCCTTTCTACGCAAGGTTTAAGTTATTCCTTCGCATTTTCGGAGGATGTGACGCCTGGGAATGTGTCAGCGGAAAGGACAGGGGCATTGTCCAGTCGAAACGAAGGTAGAAATTGAAAAGTTGCAAGATGTCCCCAGGGGGAAACGGTTCTTCGGAAGATTGTGTGCATGTCACATCCTTAAGCTACCGTCGTAGCATCGTTTTCCCATTTTCCGCCTTCGTTTTGCCTCTGCTGCCCCGCTGCAGGGTTACCTTATCGCTTTTTGTAAGTACAAAAGTTTCCCAGGAATCCCCGTTCCGGACTAGTCGGTAAAACTTCGAAAGGCTTATACAATAAATTCACTAAACGAGATACAATATTAGGGATTTGAAGACTACCGCAATCGAAGCTTATTTGAACGTTAATATATCATCTTCGCCGAGGTATTAGGTTTTAATTTCAAGAATCTATCATCCACCGCGAGCTGGTATATTATTGATCATCTTATTTCCAATCTATCTGTAACTGCAGGGGTGGAAAACTCATTTTAGTTCAACAAGAGATACTACTCTTCGGTATTTAGTTATTTTCTGATTCATGACCGAGTAGATTATTAGACGTGGAGGAATTTAATTCCGGAAGTACAGAAATGAGAATGTCCAACAGATAGTATCTGGCAAATGAAATTATTCGTTACGATGCAGTCATATAACCGAACTAGCGCTCGTAACCTTAAACTAATCTTGTCCGGATATCCGGGAGCAGAAATTGGCGATCTCTGACTGACAAACAGGAAGACTGACTTGACCATCTCGAAGCACAAAACCGAAAACTCGTCTTATTTCTTCTAACAGAGTTTTTACAGGCCTGACAAAGGGTCAGTTGAATTACTCAACGAGAGGCGTATGTTCCGTTGCTTGTGAAGTTTTTTAATAAAATCAAATTATCAAATATGATTCCGGGTCGTTTGGCTGAATTTTTTAAGCAAAACTGATAAAAAAAATTTTTGTCAAACAATAAAATTTCCTCAGTTTTTGTTCGCCGCTTTTCCTGAACTGTAAAACTTCTTTTCACCTCAAACTAAAATTGTGCTTCAAACCGTATACCCAGTTTCATGTTTCCAACGGTCGTAGTTCATATTCATAAGCGGCTGCAGCGCGGTATACCCCATCCAGCATACCACCGATGGTGTACATCGCAATATACCGGTCTTGCAATAAGAGCCAATGTAATTATGTACTCAGTTAGAAAACAAACATGTCAGACTACCACGTGACGTGATACTATCTCAAGTGTGACGTGTCCGCGGTGTGAGAGGTCCTGTACAGCTAGTGGAACTACCCCGTACCTGTACTGTATACAGATATACAGATATACACCCGCAACGTGCATCGGAGCACCATAAATATGTATGGGACATGAATGCTTAAGTGTAGTTGGGGACAGGACCCTGCAAGCCTTGGTGGTATCCACCTGCCACCCACCACCCTGGTTGTAGGTACCTGATTAATTACATTCTGCAAGCTTGGGTATAGGTATTCGCACAGTTGCACGCATCGCACTACTCGCACGCGAATGAGGGTCACGTTCGCACTTCGGGATCATAGGGTGGAATGTGGTGGAAGTAAGAGCGGTGAAGATCGTCATCAAAGGTGAACCCTGTGATATTTCGGGATGCAATTTATTGCGATGGATACCATTGATAAATGATCTTTGCATAAGAGACACCGATCTAATCTCCTAATGACGATTCAAACCGAGCTGACCTAGCGATAATTACCTCGTGAACAATTAAACTTGAGGACTCGCTCCGGGACGGTATGAATACTTCTGGGAAATTCGTAGACAAATGGATCAGCCTGGTGTTAGTTGTGGAAAGGTCTGGGTTATATGGAACCGTGCAATACCCGAAACACGGGATTGAATTTTCGGAATGGTTATATCGGGTGACTTCGGCACTTGTTAACTTTTTTAGTACCGGATGATGTCCAGAGGAATTCTTTTCCAAGTTCGGGGAACAAGTGTCCGTGTACTATATCATATCATCATCATTTTGCCATATCTGATGGCAAAAAGTGAGATATATGATCTAGCAGATGGTGGGCGACACTTTTTGTCCTTTGAGGACCGGAACAGATTCATTAGCTACAGAAGACCAGAGCAACAGTTTCAATATCGAACATGGTAAAGCAAGCACGAGATATGGAGATTTCATACATATGAGAATACCCCAACGGTGGTAGGGTTGAATCTATACTATAGGTTGTCCATGTGGCGACTGGCGCCCAACATATGGGGAGGTCGTAACATACAGATACGATGGTGGGTACCGACTGCAAACAATGGGATAATATACTCGCGTATGTATACTTGAATCAAACAGCAATACTGAGTGTGGGGACACAGAAATGGGCGTAACGATTTACCATGACGATTTACCATAGGTATAACATACACACAAATAAACTTATGCCACTGGTCAACTGATCAAAACAAAACTAAACACAGTCTTTTAGGTGTGGAGTATTTTCCCATGTAAAGAAACAGGAACATCCTCAAGTTACAATCCACAGAAGTAGAATTTTTATTACAGAGACGGTGCAGTCTAGAAAATTGTATAAGATCTGTATTGTGGTAGTGGAATGTTTCCTTAGTTCAAACAATTTTTGCATAGGTGAAATACTTAACAAGAAGGAGGTGCCGTGTATTTCTAGGTTACCGTAATAATTCAGTGGGAAATTTATAATATATACCGCGTTTCGCAAAGTAGTAATCACTCAGGTAACTGTAATGAACACCTTTAACGCTCGTGTCACCTGTCAGTTGGGTGTCAAATTTGTAAATTCATAGCCCCACCCGGAACTGTCAGCAGTTGTGAACGATCTGGTGTCTAGACATTTCAAGGGTTCTCGCATTATCATATATGTCTGAAATACACGCTCTGGGATCTACATAGATTCATATATGTGTCAGGCACATATGCATAATCGATGGGAGTTTTAAAATTTTCAATCGCGATTAAGTCCTCCCGAGTATCGTCCACGTTTATCGACGTTAAACCGTAAAATGAATGCATTCGAAATCGTTATCCCATAGAAAAGCTCTAACTAAGCCATTCGGATTTTGTAAATCCGTATAATTTCATGTGTCGTTCGTACTCGTGCGAATCCCCGTTCCGGATGAGTCCTTGTCAAATTTTTCCACCAGCCGAATAAAAAGTTTACAACCAAAGTATCTTGTTATGCCTTAGAAATCCTCCGGCGATCCATTCCAGTCAAAATTTATCATTGCACGCGTGATTTATCAGCCTTTCACTTATGCAGGAACGTGAAGCAGAAAAGATTTGTTTAGTTCCGTAAAAATATACGGGAAGGAGTGATTTTCTTTATCACTTATTCAACCGTGACCAAGTTTCACACGTCGCGGTCCCAAACTATGAGTAGGTATACGATATCTGGACCACGCCACCTAAATATCACCCTCCTCTGTCATCCGCGATCTCTCGCAATAAAAAGTCTCTCCTTTTTATCAGAATTTTTTCGCTCATTACTTCCAGGAGCTTAACCAACTGATTTCACACTTACGCAGGCACATCCGTACGTCTAATGACCGGCACTACGAATGCACTAATACCATGGTTCGCTAAATACGTTAAACAATGGATCAGAGTTACAGCGTGAGATAGAAGCCCTGATACGAAGCTAATAAAAGCAGCAACTATAATTCGGATTTAATGTGCCATTAATTCCAATGTCGATCATTCCCGTTCGTCAAGCTGGCTAAGTCCTCGGGCAATACTTGTCCGGGGTAGCACTTTTTCGGGTCGTTGGCTTCGGACACGTTACCCTGTATCGATGGGACTGGCATGCATTTACTATGATCAGGTAGGGAAAGAATTGTCACGTCGATGGTACATATTCGTTTTTTGTCGATTTGGCCAGAGTGGCACTCGGCAGTTTATTTAATCGAATCTTGCTGAGTTGCTCGAAATCTATCTGGATTTCAGATTTCCCATTCCGTATGCCCTGCAGTTCGATCTCTTTATTCAGTCCCTTTATATTAACAATTTTCTCTCTCTAGGTCGAAGTTCACTCTACGAATCTATTTCCCTGCACTGGAAGTGGGTTGCTGCAAGTATGTAATTAAAACTACTCAATATTTGCCCTACGTGTCGATTGCGGGAAGCTGGAAAAGCTTCGAAGTTCCTTCCCGCCGCTAATTGCGACGAGATTTAAATTCGGTCACGCAATTGCGTAATTCCAAATTCTATTTCCATGTAAATGAAGTATATTTTTTATGCGAATTCATAAAGTTTCACCGTTGAAACACTTATTTCTCAAACACGGATGAATATAATACGCGAAAAGCCACCTTGACGTTCTATTCAAATTTCTACATTGAGGCGAGAAAGTTTTCGACTGTTAAAAATTGCATTTTATGATTCGAAACCTTCGTAACTCGATGTTACAAATCTGTAAAAAATGGTGATGCATCGATGAACCAAACACGGGCTCGCCGAGGTGATCGATTGTAGGAAAGAGAAACAATCGTTATCCGTTGAAGTAGGAAAATTGTTTCCTTATAACTTATTCACAGCTCTTGAACAGCTTTCTACTACCCCATTTCAGATAAAAAGGCAAGAATACGATAACAGATCGCAGACATTCGAGCCACCGTTACGACCGACACGTATCCGGAGGTCTGTTTGTCTCTGAAGATGCGAACACCCGGAGATACCATAGCAACATGTCATAGGCAGGTGTAGATGCGGATATCCACTCCCATCTATACAAATACGTATGTATATTCACGTGCAACGCAAATACACGATAGTGATAACGCAAATGAATATACATACGTATGGTAGACGATAAAATATACGGTATATTCACTAGTCGTAACATCCACACCTCAGGTTTCGTGGTTGAAATATATTTATGGATGTAGTTACGGTATAATCCATTTCTAGTTACCCCGACTTCGACGGAATCGAATTATTCAATACCGTGTAAAAATAATATGGGCTAATTTTCAACTGATAGAGAGTCAACTCGGCGTAGAGTTATTATCAGCTTTCGCGCAGTCAATCCGACGTGTTCTTCGATTCGAGAAACTGGATAGACAAATATCGGGGTTCGGCAGACACATTTGTCAGGCAGAGCCACGCCGCAGAGATGGGAGCAGAGGCTGCAAAGGTTGCACAGGTCATGGCCCTCGTCACTTGAGATGTACAGATTATCCGTAACGCACACGGGTCTGCCTGGACGAGCCACGCGTGTGTTTCTCTCCGTTCGTGTCGGTCGCGAGGGTCCGGCACGTCAGCCACGCGAAACGTGAAACCCACAGTTCGCGGGGTTTAGTCCCAAAATGAATTTTCCCCTCATACTAGTATGCGGAACTCATTTCTAGACACTTTCTACAGCTGTTCAATTCCCTAAACTTTTCCATTCAATTGTATCCTACTCCGAATTTCATTCTATACATCCACAGCTACTCGAAGTATCAAGTTCCGGTTCCACCACCCCGTCATAAACAAGAGCTATATCCTGGCTCCTGAATCTCTATTGCCAGCGGACAGCAGTGTCTTCTGTCGTATCCTGATAATAAGCTTTGTTGCCCTAGCTCGTTATTAAACTCACCTGTGTCAGTACTCCCGGGTAGCAAAATTGCGTCATCACGAAACCAGGAGGTGACTGTCAAGTGCTCCTTGACGTCTTCTCGCGCTGTACAGGACAAAACCGCGTTGCATCCGGTAACCACATGGGCTCTGTTCACTCTCACGTCGTAGCCAGAGACAGTGAGCACTGAAAATGAGAAACGCATACCGTGGTCATAATCATTGGAAGTCAGAGGCATCAGGCAAGGGAAAAACTATACGCGAACAAAGGAGAAAATAGTATAGGATCGAGTCTTGTTTTGGAATCGTACGTGGGTCTGGTCTGTTATATGTTGTTGAGAGGGGAGAGATCTGGCGCCGGGAGGGATTACAAGCCCATTTCGCTCCTTAATGAGGATCATGCTAGGGACGACCGATCAAGATTAATGATGAACTTCATCCCTAATCCGATTTAATTACCCATAGCGAGTTCGTTCGGACCAGGTAGATGATCTGTTCGATACATTTTCGGGACAGGAATTTTTTCGCAATGGTTGTGTCGAGGACAGAAATCCGTGCCGATTTCTGGGTTCTATTTTATCAATTTCACGCTATTTCCAGGCTATTCATTAACCTTTGACTCAATCCTTTGTCATGGATTATCCACGTACCTACTTCGAATTAGCATTTAACACGTTAAGTGGGCGTAAAACTGTGCGGTGACACCCTTGGAGCTTCCAACTAAACTTTGAAGCACTCCGTCCGAGAGACGTGAGCGAAAGGAAATTAGATTTTCTCTCTTACGTTTATTGAGAAATAATAAGGCGGCACTTTTTTCGACGGTTTTAATTCACCGTGATTTCCAATCGTCGATTTAGACCGTCGTCAGGTACATACATCGCGGCCTAATTTAAGTACCGAGTGTTGATGAGCCTCTGGAAAAGTTAGTATGACCGAAACGACGGCAGGTACGGATAATCAAGGAGAAGAAAAACCTATCCCCTTCAGGGTGTGGACACAGCCATACAGGCTACGTGACCCCGATGAACAGAATCCACTACACCAACGGCGGGAATAATCCCATAGAATACGAGGCGTCCTAAAGATCAAAGAAATCCACTTCTGTCGGTGACGTGCTCGAACCACCTTGAAATTGTCCACCTCCCTTGTTGTCTAGTGACTTTACCATCCAATATACTCGTGAGTGGCTCGCTTGTCCACAATAGGGTGTCAATTGACTTTGGCTATAACGAAAAAAGACCGCCTCAAGTTTCAGCACCGAACTTCGAGTGATACGGGTATCGGAGCTCCTCGGTTCATTGTATAAGAAAAGGCTATGTATACCTATGGTTAATATTCAATACTGCACTTTTCTTGTGTGGTACGTGATTTAATTTAGCTCGAAGACATAGGCGATACGTCGTCAGATCGTGTCACCAATATCTTGATATTTATTATTTTTTCCATCACTATACTACGAGGGGACTACAATTTCACGGCTCATCGAATTCGCAGACTAACGTCTCGTTGGGTGTTTTTTGATTTTTGTCCCAGAATTCAGAATATATATCACAAAACTCGCAATTATTTATAAGTCTCCCTCGCCTTATTCAGCTATTTCGGAGATTTTTCACAAGATAAACTGTCAAAACCTGCGTCACGTCCTTATGGCCTCTCGGAAATAATTCCAAAAAGCGAAATAACTACGTCCCTCGGTTTCCTTGCGCTTGAAATCATCCTCCAACGATATCCCATCTCGTCTCATCATTACAGATGTATACGTGTGTGTCTGTATACGTGCATACCTATATACAAAAATCAATTCCCAATATACTCGGTCACAGGTCCGAAACCGAACGGCACCGCTAACCCGTCCGACCGCAGAGATGGCGGGAATGGAAATCGAAGATATCCAATCCTGTCTACTGTACGGCGTACAATATCCCGCTGGTCCACATCTCCTATAGAAACGTCTATTCTCTATTTCCGGGGGATAGAAGGTGGTACGAGGTGGGAAATGAGCCTTGCCGAAGGGAGAAGAAGAATCCCCGACCTCAGCGGGTGGCGCGTTTGCTCGATTTCCGGTTAGAATCGTGGATAGTTCATTTACCCCAAAGCTTCGCGGAGCTTCCCGCCGAGTTACAAATGGCTGTCCACTACAGTCGCCCTGCAGATCAACTAACTGATTCTTCTTCGATCGATCGATGAAATTAAGGACAAATATTTCTGCATTAAAGTAAATTGGTCGATGACGACGCGAAGTTGAGAAAATAAGCAAGAACTTCCCCAATTGCATCGCTTTATCTCAACTATATATGAATTCGTAGCGTCATGATCTCGAAAGAGTGAAAAATCCTCTTATCAGTATAACAGCTATACTCTCCTATATATGCTGCTTCGTATGACAGTATGGTGGCGAAATTTGATCCACGGATTTTCCGAGACAAATTGATGGAAATAAGTGTAAAACAATCTGTAGTACGCGATAAAAATGAGCTTGCAGGATTCCTACAGGAGCGATCATTTGAGAGTGATATATATAGGTATATACATAAAGTTCGAAAGGAATCACGGTTCGATTCCCGTATTCAATTTCCTTTCGGACGTCCTCCGCTGCCAATTTCTTTTTTCTTAATAACATCGTCGATTCTTGACTCTCAGGTCGCGAGCGACTGGAAGCAACTAACTGGGACAACGGAAGCTCGTTTCTCTCGCAACGACACGGTACCGTGTTCTCTCCTGTGCCCTCTGTTCCCTGGCGTGGACCTCGAGGGACGAGAAAAAAAGGAAAAAATAAAATAAAATAAAGGAAAAAAAGAAGGAGAGGCGGAAAGAGGCAAAAGAGAAAGAAAGGAAGAGAAAGAAGAAGAGGAAGACGAGGAGGGCGTAAAAGTACTCGCGCGCGTATTTTCGCTTTATTGGATATTCGAGTAAGCGAGAGCTCGAATTTGTTATTGGTTGGGGGCTACTGCGACGGTGTCCGGTGACGTTGACGGTTTCCTCGGTTCTTTAGTTTCGCGGGGGTGAGTCGCCGTAGCGAAGCGAATCCAGATGAATGCGAATAGACGCGGAGTTAGCGGAGGAATAGAGGCGGGAAACATAGAGCAAAAAGAAAATGAAAGAGTAACGGTGGATGGTGGATGGTGGATGGTGGATTAAAAGCAAGGATCCATCATCCCTTCGATGTGCAAGAGTCGGGGGTGTAGAGCTCGCTCATATATATCTGTATACGTCGACGCGCTCGCACATGACTCGGCGAATAAATTTATGCATACGTTTCGCGTTTGATGAAGTGGCCTTGCAAATACACACGTTGATACGTCATAATATATTGCGAACCCTCCACCGTTCCACGTATTCGGTGATATTTTAATACCAATCCTCTAGCGTATTCGTAGAATGTTATTATTTACTATGACAGTAGATGCGGCATGATATTCCTTCCTCTATTCACCCGAACTCGTTGCGTCGGTTTTACTTCCCACGAAGCAAACCTACCACAGCATAGATTTTCTTATAAACTTCTATCTACAAGTAACTTTGATCAATCGAGGAAAATCCCTCGCCTTTGTACAAAAGCTCGCGCACGTCATATTATCCATGAACATATTTCCCTCTAGCTATGCATGTCTAGACGCCGGTACTTCTCTTCGGTATAAAAATCCGTATCTAGATATATAAATAATTAAACAAATACACCTACGACCTATCACGAAATGCTCAATCTCCTTCGCCTATAGCTTTTCTCGTTCATCATATTCCGAAATGTTTCTCAATTACTATAAATTTGTTCCAATTATTCGTTACGTCGTTATCACAGTTCTTATCGGAAAATGAGGGCCCCTGGGGGGCTAATTGTATTACTTGCCAGGAGTGATCACGTGCGCAAAGCCTGTAACATATCCTGCGATATGAGGACCTTATAGGAAAGCGTAACTCGACGAAGGGAGTGAAAGTAGGAAAGTTATTGAGTTCCAGGTGATAAATCAAGAGTCCGTGGAAGGCAGGGAAGCATATGTTATGGCATTCGCAACAGATCGTGCAAATAGTCAGATGCGAAACGTAATCAAACTTTGGTCGAGTCTTGATCGCTTTTTCACAAAGTTGGATCTGCTCTGCGGCACGGAACAGTTTTCGGTTTGATTGAAGTATCTACCTATCGGTTATACGCGTGAGGCCGGTTTGCCAATTTTCTAAAAAGATCGACGAGCTTTGAAGAAGGGGAACTGCCGCGGTTCTGGTTTCATTTAGGAGTTAACAATTCGTTCGTGGAAATCGTTAGTTTCAGCCATACAGACACGGATTAGTTATATCCGTAGAGATTAGTGAACGTAATTAAAAGAGGTGCGAAATTTGAAGCGCGTAGCGAACCATAATTGCAATTTCTGCTCGAATTTAAGCGCTGCTTTGAAAACCCACGGTTTTACGCTCGCGTGCTGAGCGAATAAATCTTCCGACGTTTGTGTGTGCGCTTGTGAACGTATGTGTATGCATCTACATGCGCGTTTGTATAATCCGTGTGCCGTATAGTAGCGACGGTGAAATTGAGAACCTCTGGTGAATGAAACGGACCGAATGAAATGAAATGTGCAAATGAAGCCAATATTCGCATCACCCAGCCAACGATATTTTCCCATTTCACGGAGCTCCTGCCTCAGCCTCACGAATACCTAGGAATCGGTGAAATTGACTTTACCTACGATGCCGCATCTCTATTTTCATATTTTTCTAACTTTCTTGATACACGAGGCGCCGTATGAGGTACGCCACCAAACTCCAAAAGCAGCGTTCGTCAGCGTCAAAGATTCGCGGGCGATATCGCGATTGCGATTTTGTGGCCCACCGAAACGCATCGGTATATTTCGTTGTTATTCTAATTTATTGACGTATTCTACGCTAATTTCACTCGCTATATGGTCAGGCCGAGTGTACAGAGGGTATATGTTAAAAGGTAAATAAAGCTTTGAAATTGAAACAGCCACTAAGCTAACACCACCGTGGTGTACCAGCATCCCTCCATGCAAAATGGCCGAAACGAGCTCAACAAGCGTAAATTTTAAGCATATAATTTTTGAAAGAAGACATTCCGATGATATATTTGCATATCCCTCATCCGACACCGAAGCTTTCGACCGGAGACGCCGAGACCTCGGTTTAATTTTTCCTCGGGAATTCAAACTAATTACTTTGAAGAGCTTTTTCCGGATTTCCATGTTTGGTGTATTGTTTGGGCATCGTTCGAGCGTTTCTCTTCAAATCCATATTCAGGAGGAGACAACATCCCGCTACATCTGTCGGGAGTTTATTTTACTTAATTTGTAATCGCGAGGTATCACGTCTCGTTTCATAGAAAATTCATAGAAAAGTTGTTCCACGACACCCGGTGCATTTCTTCGGCCACTCCGAAATATGCGAGAAAGTCACACTGGGGGTTCAGTCTGCGACGTATAGAGAAGGTGTTATAAAAACGTAAGGATCCAAAGCAAAGGCAAAAGCAAAAGCGAAAGCAGCGAGATGCGGGAGATCTTGGATTTACGCGAATGGTGAAGATGGGATAAACTTCGCTCCGTGTTCGCGGCTTGGTTCTCTAACCATAGGAGATTGAAGAAAATGCAAAAAAGTTTCCCGATTCGTTTGATGTTCCGGTGAGACCGTACCGAGAACCGGGAATCGTTGTCCGTGGCTGGGCGAGTGAAGGGCAGTTCGGGGAGGCGTGAAACGATCAATATGGCGGCAAATTGCACTTACTGGGATTATGCAAATCCTTCAAAGTATAGGACCAACTTCGGGGAATTAACGCAGGATTAAAGTCGCATTTCCGCTTGTCTGCAGCCGGCACTGCTTGTTCTTGTTATTGCTAATGTTCCGGTATCGCAGTAGTTGTTGAAACGAATTACAGCGGTCGTGGTGAATTTTTTTCGGCTCCAGCTACGGGGTAGTGAAATCGCAAGAGCAATTTAACGAAAGAGGAAGAATTTCCGAATACGAATGCTCCTGGGTCATTTCTTCAAGTATTCAATTTTCAGACTGACGATGAGTACCTGTTCTCGAATCATGCCTCGATTTTCGTCATTTCGTCTCTGATTGATTTTACGTCAATCAAATTTCGCTAATCAAGTATTAGCCAATTTGATACAGGATCTAAGCGAACTGAAAAATCCTGACGCGAACTTTTTACGAGAATACGACGTCGTCGTCGATCATATCTGAAAGGCTCGCTGCTGTTGATCTTCGACCCGTGAGGTCCGTGAGTCCACGAGGTTTCCAAGATCTTGAGATTTCATGACAAGAACCTATCGGCTACCGGTTGGATAGGAAATTGGGTTACAATCGCAAATTCAAAAACTGTTTGCGCTATTTTACGTGCAAAGATTATTCCAAATCGTGAATTCGCGAAGCAATGATGTACGTCATAGGAGGAACGTGAGGAGTTCGTCGTGAGCCATAAGTGATACACGTAGTGCATACTTAATAAACGGTTAAACACAGCTTCCAAACATGAAATATAGCCTCATGAAGCTTTTAGCTACTCCTAAATTCCCTACTCTATACACATCCTTTGATCTGCGGTCTGCTTTATCGCGGCGCGGGTAGGCAGAGCGCGCCTGCTAAGGGTTAAAATTTGAATGTTATCAGTGTCTACGTAAACTGTATTGCCTCTCTACTCCCGCTCTATCGACCGCTTCCATATTTTGGAAATTCAAAGCGAAGCGATTACAGCTGAAGATTAAACGGCGAGCCTAGCCTATCGCTTTATATCATCCTCACTGCTACGGGCTCGTGTGCTTTATACTCGTTAAGACTCGAGAATCGCGAGTGAAATTAGCCTTTTGTTTTCCCACAGACTTTCTGCCACATGCGAGGAAAACCGTTCTCAAAAATATCACTTAGAAAATTAAAAAATTGACAATTTCGTATGTATTCATATTTTGCTCGGAGAGAAAATTAGTTCAAATTATTGGATCGTACTCGACGATAGTTTTCATAATTATTTTCGGGAAATGAGGGGTGCTTTTTGGTCCCTATACTTTGGCTTGATGAAAATCCTAAATCACACGAAAACAATAGAGTTCTATCGTTACCGTGTCGGTGTAAACGTTATCGTTTACCCTTCGGAATCATCAATTTTTCAGAAGTCAGAACCCTGAGGGCAGCCCTTTAAATTCTCTGTGCACGAGGTAATATTTTCGCAAAGGGATCCTGACAATAGTTTTCCGTAAAGATAAGCTCTTTGGCCTGGCGAGGGTTCTACCGATGTCATTTCAGATAACCTTCAACGTTCCTTCCTGTGGTCATTCAGGCTAACTTATAAAGGATCACATACTTCGCCTCACTAGTAGTCGTAAATAAGTCATGTGATTTTTTTTAATCCACGACCCTGTGAGAAACATGGGCTAAGATTGTCTGCCCCTATTTGATCACCGGTTCACCATATAAAAATTCAAACAATCCCTGAATTAATAACACATAAATCTACATAGGTAAATCGAATACTTTGCATGCCACGCACTCGAACAAGTCAGTTCAATCTTTTCACCTCGGAATAAAATTTGACTCCCCCAAGTATAAAGAGAAAAGATATTTTATTGGTTATCTCTTCTCCGGTTATTAGCCCTGATTTTTAAACGAATAAATTTTTTTTTTTTCTATTTTCCTTCAAGCAACGATCACTGCAGGGATACGTGAAGTAAAAATGCTTGGAACTGCTTTTCTCCCGTTTATATTCACCCAAGGGATGCGTAAGTGAAAACTGAGCATTAATTAGTAGCTCTGTATAAGTTTCTGTACTTTAACTGGTAGGGTGTCCTTAGATGCAAGGTGGCAAGGCTCGGGACAGGTTGTAAAAAATGCTGATGAATGTCTCGACATTTGTTTAAATAATTAAAAGCGTAATTACTACTAGGCAGGCGATATTTTAATGAACCCCGCGCTCTTTCCTCAAGAGCTCCGAGTGCCCGCGTGACTCTAGACTTTAGAAATGGTTAGGGAGGCAGGAAACGAGCGAAAAACTTTCCAGCACGTCTTTGCTCGTCGATGCTGAAAACGCGAAAAGTAGCAAACGTGACCAGCATTTCTTTGAGATACTATACATGTATATATATTATACATACGCACATCTGTACGGAACCTACCTGTATAACTTCCCATTTCACCATTCGGAGCTCACGCGTCTGCTTTCCACAACCCCCTTTCACACTTAGCGAGGTGTTTCAACCTCGATTAATATAAAATTTGTATATCTTATTTCGAAATCTAAGTTAGACGAGGCGAAAAGCTCTGTACTTTTACCGGCGTACAAAAGTTTGTTCAATTTCTCGAAAATCGTTCCTCATATGATTATACGAACGATTTATGGAGTATGAGCAATCTCGATTTCGCGATGAAGCGAGAAAAAGCATCAAGTTTCGGGATATGATGTCGTACGTTATAAACGGCTCTTCTATCGGTCGCCATCCGAGAGGAAAGTTGCTTATAAACTCTGCTGACCTAACAATTTCGAGAGGTTGGCGTTTTCCGTATAAATATATCCACTGGAATTCCGACCGGTCCGAAGTTTATTTCTACCCAGACGTTACTGAAAATCTACTTTTCAGTGGCAGATAGTGAACGGGTGGGTAAAAAGTTTCTTTTCTTGAAACCGGCTCTGGACTTGTCTCATTGCTGGCTTAAAGTCTCTTCTTTCCTCCAGCCCTGTTACCCTCTCCCACGAGAAAGTTTGAACTTCCAATGTACACGTGGGGGGCTCAACATACCCACGGCGATGCTTGTGGCGGGAAAATCCGGAAATTGGCTTCATCTAGCCAGAGAGGGCACATAATACGTAAACCTCCATTACGCGTTGGAGTTCTGCCGTAATGTTGATGGGGAAGAGGGGCATTCGAATGTGTCGAGATACATTCTCAAACTGCTAAATTGAATTCCACGGCGCATGAATATCCTCCAAGCTGAAATTTGCATTTTGTTGTAACCCGGTAGCCCCGACCCAACGAAACCCACGTAAACATAATATAGCATAATTTCCTCAATTTCACCATGTTTGCCCATAGATCTGATCACCTCCTACAAGAATTTTTCTCCTTTCAAATATACCGGTTCACCGATGTATAGCGGAGTTTGTAAAAAAATCTATTAAAACTAAGTATTTTAACGTACACGGCTAAAGATGTCGTTCTTTTACCCGTCCATTTTATGCAAGTCTACCGTCAGGTTATAAAAATGTTCATCCCTTAATGGAAAGTTTATAGTATATAGTAGGTACCCCTGCCAATAAACGGAATACTTAATGGCTACGTAGTCAGCTTCTGCGACCGAACCCAGTAGTTAACTTAATTCATACCAATTCATGATTGCATATTGGGAGGCTGACGGTGTTATTTTTGTGGCAATTATATTCCTTGGAAAAGCTCGTAAATTATAAGCAGTAGAAAAGTTTGGTTTTCCGTCAAAGACGTTCATTAATTTACTAACTCTGCGATAATTATACCGAGACGGCGTTTAGATCAGCAAAAACGAAAAAAGCCTGCAACTTCCGATAACTTCGTTTCTTTTCTACCCCTGCAGGATCACGACAAATGTCAAGTCGTTCGAGTTTTGTTAGGGGAGATATCGGCTCGAGGTTTTGCCACGACCACCCCTGCTTTGTATCTTCCCACAGATAATTGATAGACCCTTAGCTTTCTGTCTATACTTGTCAAACTGTAGACAATAACGAATCGCGTTATATTAAACAGTGAGAATAAATGTCTAATCGTTCTGATTGCACAGGGGGTGGAAAAAGCATTCGTTTAAAAATAGAATCGCGATGATAAAAGTTCTTTCCTTCGAATCAGCTTACCATATACGTAATATATCTATATGGAGGCGGGGTGGCTGGGTAAGAGAAGCTTCGAGGATAAGGTTTGACTTTTTGAAACGTATCATTATCTTAGGTAGGGGAGTTTGCCCACCCGGTCGTAAAGTCTGCTTATTTCACATTTCGCTGGGTGGTGCGAGCGTCCTACTTAGGTATCTCGGGCCTGTTTTTTTCTATCTTTTTTTCTTCTTTCATTCCGTTCTTGGTTTTCATTTTTCATCAAGCTCGCCGGCTCTAAGTTTCCCGGTTTTGTACATTTTTTTTATTCCATCCGGCTGCCGTGGCGGGGCGCGTGTAAGTCTACGTTAAAGGGAGAGAAAAAGAGATCTGCATGAACGTTTCCACATTCTACATTCTATACTCGGAAAAAAAAAATTAAAAAAACAAAAACAAAAAAAGGATGGGTAGAAACGACTAAGGGGGAATATGGCGAACGGGGAACTGGAACGCGTGACACACCGTTCGTAATAACGGAGAAACGGTACGTTGCGTTGTATATTTTTTAATGAATGAGAGACAAAGACACAGCGACAGAAGCTACCGTGGGATTCTACCTTAAGCCAAAACGAAAAAAGATTGTTTTATGAAAAGGGGATGGTTGAAGCTTTGGCGTTACTGCAGTTCGGCATCGTCTGTGCAGTTAAACGATCCCTGGATACACGATTCAATCATTTCGAAGACGAAGCTTAAATTCGGTAGAAAGTCAAGTAAAAATCGCATTGAAATATCCTATCGACTTTGAGTTTCGATAACTAACGCGAATTTTGGATAATTATTACTTCGAATAATGATTTCGCGAATCAATGCCCGCATCAAGGGTTCTCCGTCTGCAGGTTCAGCTGATTAAAAACACATCAAACGTTCGCGAACTTGAACGAAAATATTTCACAGCTGAAAACTTTTTGGGTGTCAAAAAACGATGCCTTACTCGTAAAGTTGCTCGCGGCGATTCGCGGCTCACAGAGGGACGTGTCAATGCTCTATATAAAAGATATGATGGATGAAGTACATCCGAATATAAGAGCGAAGTCAAGTATTCATTGTGAATTATATCTATATACCGGTTGACATTTTTTGAAGTCGCGAATATCTCGTTTAATAAATTGCATACGACGATCGTGGATCGGAAGGAAATGGATTGGTTTTTGATAAGCTAAATTAATGACTTGAGTCTAAGGGGTTTAAATGGCGTAACGAGGTATTAAGCGGCAAATCTTATTATTCCGTGGCGAATTTTAGGTCGGCTAATTAGGCGAGATAATTTAAGCAAATTTTGTGCCTTGTATAAACAAAACTGAATTCTACCGACAGCGAGTAAACACCGATAACAAATTAAAATATTATTAATAATACTTAAATTTTAAGACAGCTATTCCGTGCAAAAGCTTTCTCGTCGAAGTAAAGCACAGGATTAAGTGCACCGTATAGCTTTCTCTGCGAGCTTAAAATCACCCATTTAAATGATAGCTCACGTACAACTGCCGGGTAAAGTTCTGTCCTTCGTAAGGAAAGCCTTAGATTCTACATGCATAACCACAGGGAATACACTTTGGAAGTTCGTTACGTTTTATAGACCAACTTTGCAATAAATCGATTAGAAATCGACAGCAAACAAAACACGCCGCTAAAAGGCCGAAGATTACAGTATAGATTCTAAAGTAAGTGTACAGAGTAAAAAGCTCAGGCGTTTAGTGATATGTAAAATGAAATTCAATCTCAGATATAATTTCTAGATATCTATAAGCTCTTATTTCTAAAGTATGATTATTTTTCACAGGTTCAGCCCGTCTTATTTAAATCCTTGTTCTCGTTTGTAAATTTTCGAAGATCTGTGACTGGGACTGATTACGTGATGGGATTATTAATACGCGATTATACGTTAATTTTGCAGTTGGTAATTAATGCTGTTAAAATTTCGGTATGGTAATCATAGACAAATATATCGAAGCTTCGACTTTATTTTGTTAATAATTATTACCCGCTTACTTTAAACGGTTTTTAATGAAAACGATAACCTCGGCACGTGGTGCCTTTCATCCAATCGTTGATATCTGATTATACAGAAGAAATTTAGTTTCATGCTCCGAATGAGATACATTTAAATCATAACACCCGTTTTATCCAGTACCCTCAGCAACGTTATTAATTACTCAGAAGCACTCGGCAATCCTTGGAAAGTTTTGTCCCGTAGAGACGTTGCGATTCGGCCAAAGAGAATTATTTTTGTTTTGTCTCACGTTAAATAGTTTACTGTAAAGGCTTTGAGGAGTGAAACTAAGTTTTAATTCACTCTAGCCATGATTCAACCACTCTAGCCGAGGTTCATTCAGGTGAGAATTCGTACTGATATTGCATCGCATTAAGCTATGCGAAAATTAGGCTATTCTAACAGAATATCAAACCAGGGATATTTCCTCGAATTTTACTCCGTTTTTAATTTTCACAAATTTTCTAAATGAAAAAAAAAAATTAGTTCCGCACGCTGCAGCCGTTCCTCAAACCTATCGGAATGCATTCTGAAATGAGATAATGATGTATACAGCTCTGCTTAGTCTGATGATATGAGAGGGGTATTTCAATTTCTGATCAGCTCCCCAGGCAGAGATCATAACGTTTTCGAATTGGCATGATATATGGAGCGGAGGAATTATCCGACGTCAAATTGCCGGAGGAAAAAAGTGGAAAACAATGAAAAGTACGATACGATCAGTTTGTTTAAAAATAATTTGATATCTGATCGAGTTGTGAGTTCGAGTAATTTTTTGGGGGCGAATTCAAAAGGCAGTTTGCCCCGCTTTGCAGAGACCTGGGATTTTCATAATGGAATAAACAATGCCTACCCAGCTACACATTAGTCTCGAAACTCTTTTGAAATGAATTTTACTCTCTATATTGAATCTACTTCCATGAAGCAACAGTGCCGTAATGAAGCGATGAATAATTGAACAAGTAATTGTCGAGAATCGTACGCGCCCGCTGCCCCATTAGTTATATATATACGCATTCGCTCCTTCGCTCTTTGGCATCCAATTCCGCGAGGTAGTTCCACGATCTTGGGAAATCTTATCGGCATTATTAGTTGATCAGATCCGATAGAAGCCAAATTTTTCCTCGTCCGTAGGACCTTATATATTTGAATGTAGCTATACTTTTGAAATAATGATTTATGCAGGCAGATATAGGAGAGCGAGAATGACGCGTGTCCTTTCCAATATTGATAATTGATCGGAAATGAAAAATCGTGGGATCGGATTAACCGGGTCATTAGTCAAAGCCCGACAGCGTTCGGTACACATTTACGCGATCGCATCGCAAGTTTGAATAAAACAAGTCCTGGACCACAAAAACGTAACGCTTGTCCAACAAAAGCCTGGAATGTCGGAGGTTCTAGCTCGAGATTGCGACACGAGACAATAGCTTCCCAGTACCCGTTAGCTGGAGGGTAAGAAATAACGCTTTGGGTATACAACAGGGACCGGGTGTAGTTTGATGGTAATTGCTGTTAAGTACGTAACGAGAGTGCTGATCACGCCTCGGAAAACAAATCTGTAAGATTACCATGTAATGCAAGGTCTCCAACTGCCTAAACCATTCGCTAATTTCATTCCGCGCTTAACACAACATCCATGACTCCTAATACTCGAAGATCTATCGAGGTATCATGAAAATTAAGCGATTTCTGATTGATAAGGGTACGAAGTTCGGAATTTCTTCTGTGCTTTTAGCAGCGAAATCTTTTCATGTCTGTAATTCAATGAACGTTTTTTTTTTTTTCATTCGAAAGCTTCGATCTTCGAGAAGGAAGCATTGATCAACGTCTCGGATCTTCGAGATACACTCTGCCAGATATTATTGATGGCAGCAGAATTTCTATAGCGAAATATCTCCAGAAGCTATATCGACGGTATTTCGGGGTTAACCGTATAACTGATCGCCTGGTTGGCTTACATTAATTGCGATGCTAAAACGTGTGCGAGCTAGCCGAATTAGTGGTCACGTAATATACCCTGGTGATTCGTGAAGCGTTGAAACTTAATTTTGTTATAAATCTGATGATGACGATGATGATGATGATGGGCAATCTTGTTTGCAGCTACTGAATACGGGATTATAACATTTTTGGGCAAGAATATAGAATCCAGAAATCATTTGACTCACCAGCTCGCAGGGTCACTTCTCTCGAAAGTACGGTGCCTATGGAATTTGACGCCCTGCATCTGTACCGGGCACTGTGAACTTCTGCCCGGAAATCTTGGGCCAAGAATGGTGGAAAGTAGAGAGTTCCGTTGCCAAGTAGTTGGCTGAAAAAAACATTTCATTCGAGTATAGTATGAGACTTAAGTAGAAGAAATTACGAACTTTTATTGCTTCTTGTAATTAAGGGAGCATAGCATCTTAATTTTGTTAAGAGACTGAATTCTTGTCGTGGAATTATTCAGTCTCTTGAAAACCTCTCGAAACCCCAACGATCGAGTGAAAAATAAAGAGTTGTAAAATTGATAGAGGGTGTTCAATTCCAACTCAAGCTCCTCTATTTCAATTCCACATATATATGCAAAGGTATGAAAGGTATGCTCTGCAGCTGCGATTCCCTTATATTCACGGACGCACACATCTCTGTATGCGCGATAGTTTTTCCTAGCAAGGAAGATTTTGGCGGTATTGATATTGCGATAAAATTTATCGCAGTCTTTGAATTATTATCATTGCATTTAGATTTGTGACGCGATTCAATACCTGCGACTTTTTTCTTATTTCTGATCGACAAAGACTCCTGGATATCTTTTTGAGATCTGCACGTATTCACGTATGGCATGGAATATCGTCTGATTCCGCATCACAAGGTTAATTTTTTCGCCCAATTAGTCTTTTTGAACAAATGATTTCGTGAAATCGTATTCAGAATTAATTAGGATAAACCGTCGAGAGTCTTTCTGACAAAACGACCGAGAGCACGTCGTTTAATTAATTAATGCGGGCAGATCAAGCTCGTTTGAAGCTTAAGTTGATCGTTTCTGATCGGTTCAAGAATAGAATATGATCGGATGAAATGAAATTAAAATCAGTTGCCCGTAGCCTGCGTAGTATGCGTGGGCAAATCCGTAAGCGAATTAACGAGCTCTGCTAAATCTGGTTACCATTTCAATTATATTTGCCGATGTGAATGATGCTCGATATGCATATACGCACATCAGCTATTGGTAATTGAGCCGGAAATCGAGCTACTCTCTGAAAATTATAGTGAAAATACTAAAACTCGGCGGATTCCACAGCGAAGCAGAACCCAGAACGTCTGCCCACCTTTTTGGAGAGAAATTTTTGTTCAATTCTATGTATTCCATGTACAGTATATATCTGTATATCACGGACTGAATCAAAGACTGTAACATCAAACAGTTTGAAATTCATATTACTCCATCCGAGAGATTATATTGGTTTGAATATATACAAGGAAGACAAGTTATATTATAATTACGAAATCCTTATACATTTCTGGAGGTATTTGAGTCGAGGAAATCTCCTCTCTTAATCTGAAGTCATCACACAAAGCAGAAAAACATAAAATAAAAATGAGAGATTGGGGTAATGAATAATAAATTTATATTTGAATAGGAGTGATCTTAACTCTTGAATGCTTCTACCTATATGAAAGTTGTTTTCCGATTAGAAATCAGCTGAAAATTTTTGTTTTCAGCCCTTTTTCGTTTTACTGTGTAAAAGGGATTGGGGGACTTTTCATTCTCTGTATCTATAGAACCCGTCGATCGTAAATTAGAAATAGAAGCAAAGCGGTCAGTATTTCGTCCGATCAATGTTTCTGCCTGAGGATATTTCGGGCGGTCCAACTGGCGAAAAAACGAAACTGGTTCAACTCCGCGTCATTTACCACCTATGGAGCTATACAGCTTTGTGACGTACATTCTGCCGTCCGTAACAGAGCTGAGAATATATTGGCTGCCAGTGACGTCAGCTCGTTTTTCGTTTATCCTAATATTTTCTAATAATATCACATGACAATGGTCTTCGATGCTGGTACTATAATAATCACGGAATAATCGTCACCTACGTTTCCTGATGGAATATCAATGTAACATATGAACCCATGTAGGTGTAAATACACAGTAAAGTCAACGCGTAATTACAGATGTAAATTTCGGTCGCTGGTAACCACGTAAAATAAAATTCCTGGGCACAGTTACACGGTTAAAATTCATTGCAATGGTCTCACGGGTGTCGATTTCTCATTTGATTAATGGGAATTATCCCCCGGGCTGTTTTATCCGTTAATATTTTGGGAAATTACCCATCGTCATGTTCAGCAACGTTCCACAGCTCGATGACCTCCGATTTTGAATTGATTTCATTTCGCTTTTATTGTTAGTGCAGAATTGATATTGATGAAAATCATCATTCGCGTACTGTCCTCATGCAAGGTTGCAAACAATTAGTCTAATCCGCGAAACTGTTGCGGCATACATCGCAGTTTTTACTCCAAAAGTGTGGAAATTGAGGATCCCGAAAATTTCGAGCTGTCGCATTTTCTGACAAATATTTTCGCCTCCCGTTTCTCGCGAGGATTAGAGCGTTAAGGTAAGATAACGAGGAATGCTGAGGATCGTGAAATTAATACAAGTGTTTAAAGCTTTCTTTGAGTACCAGGCGACGATAAAAACACAGTCGTAATCCAAGAGCGTGCTTAAGGTGTTGTGCATCGATATTGCTAATTAGAGGTCTAATGGGTGCTTCGAAAGAAAGAGTTGATCGTTTCATGGGTAAGAGTTCCGTAACTGACGACGAGGAACTTTAGTTTAACGAGACATTAACAAACTGTTCGAAACGAAATTATTGCTGCTGGTGAATTTTCGTACGGAGAAAAGCATCAGCTGTTCTGCGATTCGTTTCATAAATATACGAACTGGCGTTCAAATTCGCGTTCGTAAAAATGAAAATGGTGTATTCTCATTAAGCAAGTTTTCTGGACCCGTAAGCCTGTGAAAATTCTTGACTCCCATCGTCGAGGCCGAGGAGAATTTTAAGTACGGTGGGAAATGGCAATTAACCCCAATCACGCAGTACGATTCGATCGAATATTAATTAGCCCCAATTAAGTGTACTCAGCACTTTGATGACAGTTACCGCGTGTACCTACAAATATCGTTGTTATATTTTATCCCTGTTTCCTACTGTCCAGAAGAATACGCGGATTAACAATAACGCGGATTCTATTCCGGTGTGAGCTCAATTTAATCGAAACTTCGTACGAGCATACGTGACATTAGAAAAAGCATAGCGCCTCCTCACATCCTGCCATCCTGACTACTCTCTGCTCTCCAGTCATCGGGGAAATTGAGAGGTGGAATGAGAACTGCGTCCATCTCACTCACACTACTCATCAAGCAGTTATTTCCCTCGTTATACCAGGCAGGAAATGAAATGCGAAATGTTGAAAAGTTGAAAACTATCCTCGCGTATCCCATCCCGTGGGATCGGGTCCTTTTCTATGTATGTGTTACGCGTCATTCGCGGAGAACCCGGACAGGCTTGATGATAAGCACACGGAGCTATGCACGTACACATGAGCACGATACGTAAATAAATATGCCGTCTAAGTGGGCTGCGAGGGATGAAAATAAAGTTCTAAAAACGAAACGCGAAACGTGAGTTCTTTTGGCATGGCTGACGAGCCCCGGCGATTTTGGTCGTGCAGAATGAGTGGCTGGTCTCTCTCGATATATATGCAGGAAAACTAGGGTCCATCAAGTGTACTTTGAGTTCGATATCGAGGAGAGAGATATGCGCTGATGAAAATTCGTTCTGTTAACGTTGGGTTGGAAAAAAAAATCAGATTCGATCGGATTAATTTATTTCAATTATTACTCGCGAATCGATACGATTTTGCGTTTCAATCCGAGTCCCTCTCTGCCAAAGCTTTGAGTAACAAAATTAATTAGTTGTATAACTTGGACTCTGTAATCTCTGATTCATTATTATACGCTCTTATACGTTAATTTTGAGGAAAAAGATGTCGTATAGGTGTACCTGAAATGTATGGCTGTAAAACGTCGACGGAAATCTCGCGAGCATGTTTGAGAAAAAATCGATTGATGATTCCAGCGATCTTGTCATTTTTAAATTCAATTACCAGGTAAAACGTTCACGTTACTTTAGAGTAAGAAACTTTACTAACGTTCGAAAGAAGGGATCGAAAAGAAAGCTTTTAAGCTCTTTAAAATGCTTCTCGTCTTACATCTCTGAAAGATTTATCGACGAAGTTATGTACCGTTGAAGAGAGCATATATACCAAACAACTTCTTGAATGATTTTCTTTCTTTTCTTTACTTTTCCCAAGAATGAGGAGACCAAACGTTTCGAAAATAAAATCTTTAACTTCCTTCTAAATATTCGTAAGATTTTCCACCGGCTCAAAGTTACGAAACTAAAAATAAATCTCACGCATTAACCCTAAATAAAAATTTGAAAATTTGTTATTTTTGCATCGCGAAGGTGTTAGAAAAATCTTTTTTCACGATTTGTAGTCAGGCTCTAAGTTTCGCTGTGGTACTTTATAAACGGACAATAGTTCTGCCATCAGCACCGTAGATTCTAGGTAATTCCGTGGTGGGCCCCACGGCCACGGTGTAGTAGTGAGTTATGTGTTTCTTCCGCGCGAATCGTCGTCCTACCCCTTGTCGCCCTTTTACTTCACCCCTGTGACACCCCTTCCGTACAGATAAGAAGGCGTTTATCAACCCCGTGAGTGCAAGAAGGAGGCATCGCGCGTCGTAAACCCTGCACTTAGTGTAAATGTACAATTTTATTTATTGCTTCGCTTTATTTTCTGATAATGGCTCCTCGTTTGATAGTATATCGTATAGGTTTCTATATCGTGGGATCCCGTGGGATAAAAGAATGATTAACAGATGCCAGAAAATCTGTAACCTCTCCTCGGGTCGCATTTTACTTCTCAGCTTTCTGTCCATCGGTGAGAATTGAAACCACGGTTCTGTCGATGTTTCGCTACGTGAAAAATTGCGATTCGTCAATCCATGAAACTAAGCCTCGTAAACCTAGGCCTTAATCTTTCAAATTATTGCATGAAAAAATTTCGACGAAGTATACGTCATCCGAAGTGATTCAATGACTCAGTTGAACAGATCCTTGGCGTTTCTTAATGTGGGTATAAATTTCGTTACGACGTCACTAGTTACGTCTCCTATCAGGAGGAAGGAAGCCGTGGGATCCTGGGGCACGAGGAGAGAGGAGGGACGTTTCAATTAAAAGTGGAAATGGCTTTCCTAGGCTCGGTGTTTCAACCCGATTTCAGTCACTTGAGAGAAATAGACTTTGCCGCCGAGTCAATACCTCGCAAAGTTGAACTTCAGCTGTGACTCTTGAACGGAAATTCTGTACGAAGTTCTTTCCAATTTTCTACCGACATGAACTACGAAGCATCGTAGCGGAAAAGAAGAAGAATTCAGACACAATAAGACGAAACGAGAAAACTGTATGCAGGCTCCAGTTCTTCGTCACCTGTGATAAAATTATTGCAGAAAATTGAACTCCGGAAATATTTAGGATAATCCTTCATATTCTGGTGACCAAAAGACTCTATGGAATACAGAGGCGATCGAGAAGACCACGCGCAAACCTTTACTCTCTAAAACGATGCAAATTTTCTGCCACAGGACTTAGGCACGCTGGCTTCATTGGTTCGAGCGTGAATAGCTTTTGAATATGGATGAACATCGCCCTCGAAGTAAATTCACCGGTTACAAGCTCAAAAACGAAGATAAAAACACACGTGGGTAAAATTTCGTTAAATTTTAGTGCAACACTTTCCCACTGTAAATTATTTCCTAAATAAATTGAGCAAGGTTGATTTTTTCTTGGATTTAAAAGCGCACGTTGTCGCATTAACTTCTGGCCATTATCGCTATGCAACCGTATGGAACTTGGTCGTGATATTTCACTCAGTTATTTAACCTTATCAGGTGGGATCTCTTTCGAAACCAAGTCATAAATCACGAAGCTTTGAAAAGAGGTAAATCCGAAGGCGTGTGCTTTATACTTTGGTCCACACATGTTTCACGTATACCTACAGAATATAGGTACTGGTAGTTTAAAACGTTATACAAAATGCTTTACTTCCCCAGGTTAAATTCCCGAAACAAAATTTAGGTGCGAGCACGAGCTTTTCTTCACCTCTGAATAGAAATTCCTAAACGATTTCGGGAGAGTAATATCGATTTGGAACTTACCGAAGACCTGGTACAGGGGTGACTGGTCTTTGGTCCGGACTCGTAGTCCATGTGACGTGCGGAGTTGGACTGCCATGAGCTGAACAGCTCAGTTGAGATCCGGTCGTATTAGAAAATACAAGAGTGCTGGGTGGTTCTTGGATGAAAACTGGGCCCTGTTGACCAAACGCAACCTTGTAGCTACATGCTGAAAAATAGAATGCAAAAAAATCTCGATCATTCAACGATAAACAAATCTACAATAGAATTATATTACTTCACAGATGTATACAAGGGAGAAATATAGACAGCTTGTGTATATGTAGGGTGAACTTCGCTCATGGCTTGTTGTTAAACGAAGCGAAAGCTTCCCGTTGGTATCTCGCCTCGTTAAATACTTACGACTTCATCTAAGATCTTACATCGTTACCCTTAGGGTCATGGCTCTCAAGAAACAAGATTCTCCTCTCGTGATAGTACTAGCGCTGACAATAGAGCGTCACGCTAATCGACGGGAACGGAGGCCAGGGACACCCCATTCCTCTCAAAGTTCAATTCCTGTCTTCATATATTTTTCGGGCAAAGAAACCGTGAGATAAAAGAATTGGGAAAATTTCATCTTCCGGGGGTAGGAAATGATCTTAGCCAAGACACCAGGGACTTGCATGAAGTATTGGACGAGCAGTTACGTAGCTGCTCTGTGCGGTGGTGGGTTTGTTTCGGCTGGTCGCTATAGGCGAGGGTTGGTTCAAGGATGATGGCGAAGAGCCCCACGGTATGATATTGTGCAACAAACCGCGTCCTTCCTTTCCATTTACGAAACGGTTATTCTTATAGTCACAGTCATATTTCTCCTCTTATATTGCCGCGAGAGGAATACACCTGGAATGAAGACATCCCTACGCATAATCGCAAATTACGGTACTTTCTTCGACGTCACCCTTCATCCTGGCTTTCCATATCTCTTTTCTGGTTTACCAGTAATCAAGCATTTTAAATCCAACCGTTATAAAAGACAGGAACAAATTTTTTATTCACCCTCAAAAATGATCGAAAAATTCAGACGGATGTAAGTCTGATTTCTTTCTTTCTTCCTGTCCTCGTTTTTTGGTTGCAAAATTTTAAGACCGATCGGTAATGATCGGGCTATGAATGAGAGGAAATAATTCATTGCTTGAATTATTCGTCAAACCTGATTCTTCCGTGTTTGATTTGGTAAAACAAAAGTGCAAGTTCTTCATTGGTGGGGTCGATGGTAGATATGTAATATCTCACCCCATCAAGACTTGAGTGGTTTTGAACGAGTTACCAGTGTCTCCAATATCTAATCCTTCAATAATCACGAGTCAAAATTTTTGGAACTTGTTTTCTGTCGATTCTCATCCACCCTGGTAACCAGACCGAATATTTCTGCCTACATTATTTCGGACACGCTATAACGTGTTGTGTTTTAGAAATCGTTTTTGATATGTTTCGGGGTACACATAACACTGTGTACGCGAGTACACGTACCGTGATTCGTTCGTTCTATGTACTTTTGTAAATTGAATGCTGTACAATATGAAGCAGCGTGAACGAGCTACTAATGTTGAAACAAACTGGGTATACATGGTCAGTGAGTATGGCTTATTGAAGGTTCACATGCTAAACTTGCTGCCTCATATTACCAGCAGATCGACTCTTTACGCTTCGGCAAGTATTTCCGGAGAATTATGTTATTCAGAACACATTGGGGTCATTAATTATTTCCTATATATCATGTGGCCATCATTGATGCGGATTGGATACCAATCAATGAGCCTGCAGCGTGCAGATATGAAAATCGGGGGAAAAAAAAAGCGGAGTCGAAACGATTTTTTGATTCGGTTGTGATTTGGATCGAGCATGGATGTGTCTTTTGGGTGGAAACGCCTGGAACGGTGAAAATTAAATGTCTCCAATTTTTTTTTCCAAAATAAAAAAGGCAATAGGTGATATATAGGGCAGGTGAAATGAGCTTAGAGGCCGAGCGTCGAAAATGGAAACGAATTCGGATAAAATGGCACGTAAAACGAACGAGATGCGAAAGGAGCACCGTAAAAATCGAGTGGTCTTTGCGTTCCCAAACGTACATCTCTACCACGTGCTAACGCAGTGTCTGGATAACCCAGAACCGCGTTTTTCTCAAAGCGAATGTAATTTAATCATCGATCGATCAAGGAGTAAGGAAAATCCTTATAAATCGCTCTCACGTTTTCATATCTCTTGCAGCTCAATTTTATCAATCATTCTCACATGCGTGTTACTCGTAGCTGATGTCACATATTTCTTCGCGCTGGTAGGGTTTGAATGAGTATTGAAAATTTCGTTTTCACATCGTATAATCCCCATTCCACACGATACTGTGGCATCGGTATTTGATTATCAATCCTGAATAGCTGTACCAATTATCTACTCAATGGCGAAATCAGTATCGTGTCGATTGAAAAGAAGCGGTCTAATTTATTTATTTTTTGGCACGGTGATAAAAATCAAGAGGTGTACGGGTACACGGCGTATTTTCCGACACCCAGTTTGTCGACGGTATAACTGTTTCCCAAAGACTACCGAAAGTGCGAATAAAGGGAGGCGGTGTAAATTTCACGGGGGTAGAACCGTTGTAAATAAAAACCCTGTGGAGTTCGTGGGACGATAACGTTTCGAAGTTCCGAACATAAACCTTACGTTTATTCTTTTTCTCTTTTTTCCTTCGGGACGCAAGAATTCGTCCGATAGATACACCGATTCCAAATTGCTCTATAAAGGTGGTCAGAGAATGTAATTACTATTCAGGATGTCGGAATGGGTCACAAATCACATTAACAACTGCGTATATTAAACAAGGGCGATTCCGCAATTGTAATATAAAGGACAATAATTTATCTTGGGGTGAAAAAAATAACCGTATACATTATACATGTATGTATAGTGGAGCAAGCCGTTGCGAAAACGGCGGACCAAGGAGAGAATTCTGTCCGAAGAGGGGAAATTGAATTTCACTCGGACTCGAACCGGCCTCCTCTTCGACCCTTTCATTTTCCGCGTTCCATTCGATTCAATGCCTATGGGCAAAAAATAACGCACGGTCCGAGCTATCGCTCGCTAACAAGCACCCCTAGTCCTCCACCCTGATTGGACACTTTCAGGGAAAGACGTGCCCGCTTATTAGCCCTTTCGTATTGACCCCGGCTTCTGATCGGTCACTTTCTCCTATAACATAGGAGAGCTACGGTTCCTCCTTCGAAATAAGTCTGCCTTGATTATTTCCCATCAATTGGCAAGGGTAGGTATATCGATCTATCGAGAGATTTCACGGTCGAAGAAAAACTTGACGTTTGGGTAAAATTGCCGGAAAAAATCCCCGGCCAATGTATTCCGACTTACAGATAATTCGAAGACTTCATACCTGACGGGGAATCGATCGCGATTAGTTTTTCCCTCCCGGGTTTATAACTGCGGAAAGAAAAACTTTTCACCAGTTTCAAGCTACAGAAAGATGATATATCTCAAAAGAAAAGTTTTCGCAAATTTTCAACGGGTAAATAAAAACGTTATTTGTAAAAAATAACTTCTATATAAAACTTCGCGAACGTCATTATACGCAATTAAACTTCGAGTATTTTCGGGTCAATATAATAACTGAAGAATTTTCTTACCGCTATCAAATTTTCTGCAACTTTAATTAGCCTTCCAAGTTCAGAACCTACGCGCAAATTTCACGCACGTCCTGCCGCAGATTCATATTACCCTTTCGTAATTTGCCCTCATGCAAATAGAGGGGTTGAAGGTATCGAATAAAAAACAGCAAACAGTAAACCGTTCCGAGTTTCACTGGCTCGAAAATTGTAAAAAGAAAGTGAAAATTAAAAGAGTGAAAAACCACATGCACATCGATCGTTTCAATGAACCATACAGTTTTACAATGCACCCCGTTAAATCCGAACAATATTTTTTTCTGTGAATCGGCTCCCGGGCTCGCCAGCTATCTGTTCAAAAAACTGTTTTCGGATAGCACCCGTCTAAAGAATCTAATCAAACGATTTCTGTGCAGTTTATTGCGAAGGAAGACCTAATACAACATTTGAACATTTTGATTCGGGCGTGTCAATATTTGGTCAAAGGATGGAAATTGATTTATTAAATCTCGAGAAAAGGGTGGCCATTTTTATTACGTGCACGCCTCACGCCTCACAGTTCTCAGTTATTTTGGGTCGGGGGAAAAAATAAAAATAAAGAAAAAAATAAAAAAATACTCCCGTGTCGCGGCTGCACAATAACTCCAAATCACTTGGCATCTGGCCGTTTCGGAGGCGACATATTCGCGCCAATAATTCATTTTTATTCGCGGCACTGATTGGGTGTGTAGAAAACTCGGCCTGTCTCTTCGTTCGTTTATTTGAAATGAATTATTTTAACAATTCGATCTTTGTCCGGTCGCAATGCGGATAGAATAACGTCGTTATTACGCGACTATTGGATCAGGTCCCTACTAATTGGTAGTGACGTAATTTACATGAATCTTCATTACCCGAAAAGCTTGAGCAATTAGTTAGATTCGTGCGAAACTGCATGCCGAATAGATTTATGTGACCCTCGATCAGGTCGCGAACCGATAAGTGGCGGATTTTAAAAGCGAATCAATCAGAGTAAATATCATATCAGAGAAATGATGAGAATCTTGAGTAAAAGAGAAACACGGAGTTCTCGAATGTCTGTAAAATTTGTTTCCCGATTACCTGAAAGCTTTCAATCGAAACTTTGCACTTTGGTTTTGCCAAATTGAACCTCACGATCTGTCCGACAAGCTTAGTTGCCAAGCAGCACCAGTACCAGCTGCGATGCACTGTTTCTCTGCACTTTCGAAAGTTAACCGAGAAACCGCGTGAAATAACCAATACGAATCCGTTCGAAGTTCAAAAACTAATCAAAGGTTCGTTATTTGCTATTTGCAGAGGCTTGTTTGTACTGAAAAAGTATTGACCGATTATCGAACGTTAATCCCACGACAAATACCGAGGCGACAAGTTGCCGCAATAGTATTGCCCCACCTTTCATTTTCCAAATGGGAATGAAAATTAAAAAAAAGAAATTTAACAAAATTATTACAATCACCTTTAATATATCGAGCCGATGACCAGATGATTCAACTTCATCGACGTCGACGAAAGGTTCGAAAATCGGCGTACCTCGTCCCTTTCAGAATGGGAAATTCCAGTTCGGACTGTCCCCGACACCACAATGGCATTACTGTTCAATTCTGCCAATCAATTATTATCGGTGTAAATTCAGGAAGGGCCCCATCCACGGATCCTGTACCTCCTAGAACCTTGCTCAACTATTTCGTCCCCGTCTATGTCTAGCCGCGATTCGCCGGAAATTAGAAGCTGTGCTAATTCATTGACCAGCAGACCATACTGGACGAACGAAAGGGGTGCAGGTTAAGTAATCGAGTTTGATATTGGCCAGAGATTGAAGTTTTTTTTTTTTCTTTACCATGTATGTTATCGTTGTAATACGTAAAGACCGAAGAGAACAAAGTGTGAATAAAATTCGAGGCGAGCATCTCGTGGTTCATGGTTTCTTGACGTGTGGGGGACTCGAGACCTTTTTAAGAAACGCTAACGACTCGAGTGACACAGCTGGTGGGTCGCCGTGACTGAAAATAATATTCACCCGTCTGGTTTTCACTGACGATTTTATGAATATTTCTTCTCAGACATTTCTATTTGTGAATTTAATTTCTTAGGACGACGGTGCCCTGAATGGGGCTTAATTTTTCTCAGTCGGTCTCGCAGCAAGGATGAAGGTGTAGGAGACCTTTTCACTAATGCCTCGTGCGCGCATGTTAGCGGGAAAACCTACAGAGATGCTCAACTAAACTTTAAAGGAAGTACGGTTAATGAAAGAAGCTCTAAATCGTACGTCTCACATCTTTTTCTCTTTCGCATGAACCCTCAACGATTCTATTCCGCCTTCTTCGTGCGATAATATATTCTACATTCTCCGTGAAAGTCCAAAAAATTAATTGATTCCAATACTTTTTTGTTAATTTATCATTTAACGACTCGGTCATCCATCGCTTTCCATGCCCAATTAAATTTCGCTTAATAGCCCGTAAAGCGAATGCAGCGTGGTACGGTAAACCGGTGTATCAATCCAAATTGGTCGAATTGTGAGCGACGATATGTCCGAATGATCCGAAACTATGAATTGCGATCAAAATTATCTCAGTTGTATCACACTGATCGAAGTTCGTTGTCGCGGGCAAAAATTTTCAATTTTAATATTTCTGGGACACGTAAGTATAATGTGTAGAGATTTCTCATCGGAAAAGATTGTATCGGTGAGTCGAAAGGATATAGAAAATAAAAAAAGGTAGTTGAACGAGAGTAAAAAGGACTGCATCGCTATCCACCCCGGTCTATCTCAGCCGTGCACTTTGTCGTCCGTTTGATACGCTTTGAAATACGACAATGCAAGGTAAAAACAATACGCGGCCCTTCAAACGCTTTGTGGATACCATATATGCGAGCTGGTAGCATGTAGGTTTCAGGTTCGTGTAGGTAGGTGAAGACACAGACGAGGGTGCATCGGGTACATGTGTTCATGTGTTCATATATTGTTCATGTGGGTATTCAGATCCATGTATATTCTATACGGATGCATACGTCTGTGTAAATCCTTTTTCATGCACGCTGTTCGCTCATCTGCAAAGGCAGCACGAGAGACTCGTTTCATCGAACCCGAAGCGATATATATATATGCATATATGTGGAACTGCACGTTGCTCTAACGTAGGACACGTGTCTATAGCCGATTGCTTACAGAGGAGGAAAATGTCTCGCATCCTGATAATAGATTCGTACATTTTTGATATTGGTTTCTCTGGTCTGGTCTTTCTCGTGTTTTCACATCGCAGGTAACTCGGAGAGAATTTCTATAGCTGCTTCGATGTTCAGGATTGATGCATACGTACGTGTGTATGTATCAGCCCTTAAAACATGGGAGAGATTGAATATGGGATCAAAGCGGATATATATGTATGTAGAAACGTAACGTAGTTATTACGCCAACAAATTACATCTTCCGAACGAGGCTCGTAATTTGCTGATGTAATAATTGATTCCGATTGATTTTGCATCGTTATAATTTCACGATAGTCTCACGATGCTTGACGTAAATTCGAAATAGTCAGTTTCAAAGTATTTGAACGGACGAGCCCTGAATGAAGGCTTCAAAGTGTGAATTACACCGAGCATCGTGACTCTGGATTTGATACGGATTCTCATCTCTAGGTGAAAATGTGGAGGGTGAAATTTTGGACGAGAATAATATGCTCAATTTTTGGTTTGAGGGATTTTTTTTTTTCTTTTCTTCTTCTTTTGAGGGTACAGGGGTTGCAGTTTTCGTTGCGAACCACTGACACGCGACGTATTCAGTGCGGAAATAAATATGAAGTGAAAAAGGCTCCAAGACTCTTTTGACGGAAGAATATAATTGCCAGGAAAATAAACAATTACGAGGCCCCCACCACTGGCCACCTCCTCTGGTCTCATTCATTTTCTCCTCCACATCTCTTTTTCTCGACTTTTCTTCACTTCTTACAGAAGACTCACTCAATTGCAGGTCGACGAATCTACTATAGCGTACTTTTTCCACGTTATTTTAAACTCACGCTGTTCGTGTATGGTGGAGAAGTTCTTTTTTTTTTTGTTACTTTCAATACTCACACGGTGTCTAATGTATACCTGTATATAAATAAAATGGACGTTTTTCATATTTCGCAATTTCGAGTAATCAATTTTTCTTTATCACAACCACACTTATCTTTTCATTGAATTATACATACAAATGATTATTCGGAAATGATTGGGAATAATTGAGAGAAAAATCGATCGCAGAAAGTATTCGATGTATAAAACGTCAAGAATAAAATTTTTTGCTCGCGTATGGGGCAAAGGCATCGGAGTGGATATCGTACAGTCGGAAAATCGCATATCTCAAAAGAAATCGAATGGAACGAAGAAAGTATATAGAAGAGGCAAAAAATAAAAAAAATATAAGGTACCTCTTCAATTCTCTCACAGCTTTATATGCTTTCAAGGAAATGAGCTCTCGGCTTAAAAAAAATTCTCGAAATTCATCACTCCCTGCTTTCCGAACTTTTCAAATAACTCGCTAATTCCTTCGGGACATATATATACGTATATATGTTATAGATGTTCATCCATCGTAGTCGCGGTCTAGGCGCCTCTCCTTCGAGTAAACTATAATACATTACGACAATTCATACCTCTCGATTTTCACGGTTATTTCACGGTCTATTAGATAAATATCCTACGCAAATTTTCAACGCTGTACTTCAATATTTTTTGAAATTCGAGGAAACTAAAATTAAAATTGTATTCGCGGTGTGGATGAGTTCGCATAAGGTGGATGCAGCTAATTAAACTGTACTCGGCGAAGGATTCCCTGGGCTCTAAGAAACTTGAAGAGAATCACTAGAAAAGTCGAAGCTAGTCTCCCCAGTTGGTAACTTTTCTCGAGTCCCGTTTACCTACCTCTACTAGTTGGTAATAATTCTTAATTACTTTTCCGGGCGCAATTATCAGCGCGTAGCGAAGTTTACGAGGTAAGTTTGCAGGAGTCTGGCTTGACACGAACTGCTCTTAGACACGCAACAGGGCCTGGCGTTGGCCAAGGGGTTAGTGGCATAGGGGATGCTGCTGAAGCCACAAAGAGCTGTTGGGAAACTCTCGGGAAATTCACCATGAGATGGACAGGAACTTGCACAGCATCGCGTCTGATCGTCTCATCTCTTGCCACCGCTCATCCTTCGCTTCTTAAAATACTACCCTTGCCTCACTCACGCCTCTCGCCCTTTTCGCTTCATTACTTCGACGTGTTTTCCACTCGCGTGAATATTTTCGAACTTCGAATACCCCCCGTGAATCCGTGAACCGCTTTATAAGAACGGTGTGTACATAGTTCATACCTAAGATAATGAATTACAATTTTTGAATCCGAGTAAACTCGGTTGTTAATTATTATTATCGTTGTTATTAATATTATAATTTTTTATTATATAGCCGTAATTATGAGTCGCTTGGAAATTGAGTCAGCCCGCGTAACACTCACAATCAGCTTTGAAGTTTAATGGCTAAATCTTGAAACCTCGAACGGGACCGGGTTTGAATTATTCGTGATAAGCTCGAGTCTGAATAAATTTTAATTTCATTCCCTCGAAATGCTGCCCTATGCTCCAACGATATTCATTTCGTTATCCGCTGATTCCCCCCCAGCAATTATTTTGATCGAAATTCAATACGTTTCGGGACTGCAGAAGAAAAGGCCTAACAATTTGAATAAAAAAACCTGACCTAATAGAATTTAATTATCTCTAGCGAAGTTACTGACGCTTATACAAGAAATTCAACAAATTTTGGAATCTACGAAAACTTTGACTACAATATTCGAAATTCGGGGAAAGACGGTTCCTCAAGAATAACAGGGAATCGCTTGCTCGGAATGTTTTCCGAAAATAATAAAATCATCCCCGTTCTTCGGTCATCGTGAAAAACGTATAGCTATAGTGACATTTTGAGAAAACGCAATTCGATTCGGGGCTACGAGTGAAGCTAAATTTGTGCGAGACTCTATCCCGCGTACAGGTCACCGAATTCATTGCCTCTCGAGATATTGGTATCTATACAACCCGCGAAGACTAACAGTTGGAGTTATACGCCCCGATATAATGGGTGAATCGGAAAAAATTTCACTTGCAAAATAGGGAGATAATAATCTCCGGGCGCGTGATACTATTTTCACAAGTACATACCGCGGATTTTAATTGCCAAAAAAATAATATACACTTCACGAGATTTATATACGTAAAAATCATGAAATATTTCCAAAGAACTTCGCTTTCCCTAAGTGCAAGAACATTATTGAAAATATTTTCCCAATCGATAACCCAGAATATCAAAATGATTTTATTCGTCGTTAAATTCGTTTTGGTTTCGTTCAATCTTCACTCGAAACACGGAAGTATGGGTTCAAATTCATGGTGACCTACCTACCTATCTACCCACCTGGTGTCAAATTCTACTTTTTTTTATTTCACTTTTTTACTCTTTTACGAACAGTGTGGAGCGGTGATATAGAGTGGAGTGCGAATTATTTAGTACATAAGGACCGGATAGGGTGGCGTGGGACAAGGGAGCGTACATACTATCCATGTATCTCAAGTATATAAATATATATATATTGATGTATATATATATACATATATATATTACATAGATATGAGATATATAACGGAGATAGTCCAACGGTGAGACATCGATGGTACTATACATATTGACAAGACACTCGAGACCGTCACAGCGTCACCCCGACCTCCTCTTATCTTTGCCATCGCGTAGGTGAAGTAGCAGAAGGAGGCAGGGAGTAGTTCCCCGCTGCGCAAGGGCTCTTGGGGAAAAATACGTTTCATTTCCGTTAGTGGGAGAAATATAGAATCTTAAGGGGTACCTTGCCTGCAGAGCTAAAAGTTGGCTCTGGTTTCTTAGAAATACAATATAGATTGTGTAAAATCTTTACGAAATAGGTACGCGATGAAAAGAAGAACCCTTGGAGTATTGGCTATTATTCGGAGATAAATCATGATAAATCAATCGATCGATACGAATGATATTTCTTCGTAGAAAGTGGCGAGATTTTTAGCGATGACAAAAGGGGATTTAGAATCGAAGAAAGAAGAGAGAGAAAAAAAGGTTTAAAGATAAGAAACAGATTCGATAGGGGGAAAAGAGGGATCTCGAAAACGTACCCTGTAGAGAACGAACAATACGACGCATTTAATAAACAATGGCACTCTAAACAATGCCCGACGAGGCTCAATCCATGAGACAATACATCGAGAAACAATACTAATAACCTATTTGCAATTCAGATTCGAATCGACGATAAAATCGCAATTATTCCACACTTGAAAGAACACTAGCGACAGGCATTTGTTTTCCTCTGAGAAATATTCTCAGCATCTCGAATTAAGTGGAATATATCGAGGATAGAATCAGGGAGCAGCCAGATCGTTGGGCCAACGCGGTGTAAGTCCGATTAGACGCGTAACTAGACGGATAGGAACCAAAAGCTTCATGCTTCTTTGCATGAAGCGCAACTGCTGTCGCTTCTGTCATTTGACACATCAGTTTTTCATCATATGAGTTTCACCTTTCAAGGGAATTAAACTGCAGGGTTTCTCACGATTAGATTCGATGCAGATTTCGCGAAGCTGGGTTCTGCTTTGTTCGTTTTCCGGGACGATACAAAAGGTGGAAAAGTAAGTGTAGCGTATCCGATGCGATCGGACATGTCTAAGAATCAGAATCCCCATCCGCCTCACCTGTCCGTCATCAGCTTGTTCCGATAATAAAATCTTCACCTTCGCACATCGAGATTTGTATCCATCGGTAGATTTAGGTATCGAATAGAGACGCTGAAACAACATATTCGATGAAGGCTCGATCCGTCACGGGAAATAAGAAATCCGTTGTACTGGTACAAGTGAATGAATAAACGAATGAATAAAGTGAGAGAATAAAATTGGACCAATATCGATCGATCGATTTTTTTACGTCATTGGCGAAGATTTTCATTTTCATTTTTTGTTTCTTTGCAGATGCGAAGTGGGACCGAGAGCGCCGGTTGTCATCGTGAAAAATCGTCAACGCAAAACGCTTTTGACGATTCAAGGGAAATGGAAGTGCTTGCGGACGTGAAGAAAATGTTATGTGTATTTATATCGTACAAAACGATCCGAGTATGTGCTACCGAAGCTATTTCATCCGATTTTAAAATCTCTGAGCAAAACTCATCGCATTGCATTTGAAACGCATTGCTTTTCTGAGTATCCAGATTCAGCCGGTGGTCTGGACGCTATTAAAAACGCAATACGAACTGGAGAGATGAATGTCAAGTGGGATATTATCCGCTTTAAGCATTTGTATAAGAAATCGCGATAATGATCACGGGTTCAGACAAAGTTTTTTTTCTTTCAAATATTCATCTACCTCAGGGTAACGGTAGTGAATAGAATGCTTCAAAAGCGAAGCTTCCTTTGTTTCAATTAGTTCATAAAAAATTTCCAAACCGAATATATATATATATATATATATATCCGTCTCGAGTAGATATCATGACCTGCAGACTTTCGACAAACTCATGAAATGCAGAGTGGTACCCAATCGCGTAAAAGGCTAAGTTCAACCCTTGATCAACGTTAAATTCAGTATTACTATAATACGATTACCTACTCGGTATGAAAATCGATGAGCGCCTATCTGTTTCAATTTAAAGCTCATTAGCCATCATCGAAGCTACGTCATTTATCGATCCCCAGAATGTAGACACCACTTTAATGATATAACCTTTCGGAAAATTCATTTACTTCTTTCCTAGATATAGTCTCACAGGTAATCAAGGAGCAGTCTGTTGAGCAAACTTGGCACCTATTCTTCCAACGTGTGTGTATGTATGTATGTACACAGAGATCTATATGTGCGCTTTACTTATTCCGAATTGTTTTGCTCCGCGCTGGTAAAACGACGAAATAGAAAATAGGAGATAGGAAATGGGAAATAGGAAAGACAGAAGACCGGGAAAGCACTCTGAAATGTACGTCAGAAATTTGGACTGAGTTTCTGAAGAAAGGTTATATGTTTAGTCCGCGATGTCTTTCGAAAGAATCAAAGCGGATTCGGGAATTACGTGGGGGATTGAATTGCTTCGTGCGAATCGTCATATTCAAATTGGGGGAGCATAAATTGAATCGAAGGTACCTAAGTCCCGCGCTTCCGAGATCAGGGGACGGAGATTTTCCGTTCTATTTTTATACGGTCAAAAGATGTCCCACCTCTGCATGTTCGCTTGTATTGCGAATATAAGAAGAAGAAGAAAAAGAAGCAAAAATTGCGAAACGACGAGGGAAAGAGATGGACAAAGAAAAGATCAGCCAAGGCAGAGGGATAAGTGCGAAGATGCGAAATTGAAATGAGCTAAAAATTAGAGAAAAAAATCAAAAATTGATTGTCTGTAATGAGACGGGAAATATAAAGGAAAGAGGTCGTTTCGTGAGAGCGTGACCTTTGTATGGAACCTTATTTCGTAAATTTGAGAGTACTGAAATTTCGAAAAGTATGTGAAAATAAAAAGGAATAAAAATTCTCAGCCGCTCGATCGTTTACTCAAATCCTTATTACCACTTACTACCTCGACCGTTTCTGCCGAGTATTTTCAACGGGATTTCTCATGGTTTGACGGATGTATTCTCATCTTTCTTTCGCTTCGATTTCACATTGAAATATTTATCGTGATGAATATTTAATCTGTAAAGATCGAGCATTCCGAAGCGTAGATGATTTTAGGCACTGATCGACAAGCTATCTGATATCCTTTCAACAAAATTTTCACTTACAGTTTCAAGACTAAATATATATTCATCAGACTCTCGGTCGCTTGATGTCACACTTTGCGGAATGGCTGGCGTGATGAGGATTCTCAGTTCGAGCATTCGAAAACTGAAACATTTTGGATATCCGTTCGGTTTTTTGTCGCGTCGTTATCGCCGCGGAGTGCCAAAACTCGAATTTGACAAAAAAGTGCACGTCTTTTGTGACGAACGAAACGGAATTCATTCCGATCGTACACCGTCAACGTACACAGAGACAGAGAGACTACGTGTAGGTACTTCGATGAAGTTAAAGTATAAAATGGATTCTTGCGGCTCCAAACACAAAGCCGCGCCGTTTCCGCGGGCTATACGAGTCAAGAGCTTTTGCAGACTGGTACAACTCGCTAATTAAATAAAATCCCTCTTTGTGGTATTCTTGTGGGTGTCGGCCGGAGGGCGCACGTGACGAGTGTTTGTCCGTCTTTCTGTCACCCTTGTTTCGTTTGAAGAACGCACGAGGTGTCGGTCTGTCCGAAAGACAGCGATACCCTTTCCTCAAACCGCACGACAGTCAAAGCTGTCAGTATCGCTGTTTAAAATTCATTCAAGTCGATGCTATAATCACCGAAAATTCCCAATTTGAAAATCTACGCTAACCAACGTTCTAAATTTCCCAATAATTCCTAAGACGAAGATTTTCGGCCCGTATTGTATGAAATCGCCAACTTTTTATACATGAACGACCGAATGCCGTAAAAGAATCGATTCACTATCACTGTTTGGTAGTAGCTCGAAAATTTGATCGAGACGGACTGCAGCATGGCCTCAATTATTCCTCATGATTTCTAGAGTGTAACTCGTTACAATGAAATCATATCACTGTTGAAATCAATCCGTTTTCGCAGCTACTGTAATACTTTTTGTAACAGAATTTCAATTAACCAACTTCTAGTGGCGTTGACAGGCTTTCATATTAATTTTGATTTAGCACTCTTCATTTTCGCCTGGGATATTGATCGGACCCGAGGCCATTCATCTCTGCTACTAGTACTGCCGTTCCGACTTGTCACTATATCCATAAATACGTAGGTGTGTACCCAGTAGTTATGTGTACAACTAGAATCTAGATCACGAAACTCAGGGTGCCGAGGCACTGGACATTCATCTCTCACCAAAACGTCACTGGACGAACAATCTGCGGTGAGAATTGAACCAAACTGTACGTTACGTCAATAAATTCGGACTCAGAGTGATCGGGGATGAGTATATATCTATATAAATATTTGTACTATTCGGAAGACCGAATTGCTAGCCTCTGGTCGCGCGAATGGACGCCTTTTACACGGCACCACTTGTAAGACATACATATACCTATATCTGTCTCCGAAGGTATACGGGTAAAGCGAAAGCACATTAGAACTGTTAATTGGAATGCCGACGCAATGAAATTACAAGCTTTCTCGAATGTGTTCAAACCCTTCCACAAGTTTTGAAAGTTGTTAGAAATCTTGGTTCAAAGTTGCGAGGAAGTATGTGAAACGCTTTGTGCTCAACGTTAGGAAAGTATAAAAGGAATTGAGAACTTATCCTCTCCATCGGTCCGGGTAACACAGTTTCAAAGCTCTAGGGGTATTCGATATCTAGAAATTAAAAAACGTATACATATGCATCGTGTGTGCGCGTATGTGTGCCTGTGTGATTATCTAGAGTACTAAAGCATTGAAACGGAGGTCTGATTAGGCACGTTAGTATGCATCGAGGTTAATCTCGGTTTAGCGATGTTACACCCCGATATCTATAGATATTAGCGTAGAATTGGCGAGTCGAATAGATCATTTCACGGTTTCAGTTAGCCCATATAGTTTCGGGTTTGTCTAGGTCTGGTTAGATCAGGTTGAGCTTGGTTGTAGGGATTAGGTCCGCTAGTAGGTCCGTCAGACTGCGACCCTGTAAGCGGATTATATCGGTATACGATGCAACCGATCCATCCTTCGATAGAAACAGCTCGTTGCAGAGTGTCGGCGATAGAGAGTAACGTTGAAATTCAAAGCTTCCGGAAAATTGAAAGGGAAACAGCCTCTGTACAGACTACATATGTATATATTATATACAATCAAGTATTGAATCTGTGATACTAGTGCGTACGAAAGACCGATGCCTGCCGTCTATCCGTTACATCATGGAACATGAACAGTACTGGGCTGAACATAGATTCCAATGAGTTGGAGTCTGAGAGAGACGTTATCATGCATGACGTTAATGAGATAGATGGAAAGGAAGAATATGCGAGTCTCAATAACAGATTCGCTCATCAAAGTCTCTTCATGTAGGTACCAAATGTGTTATAGGTAAGATTAGAACGATGTGACAGTTCAATGGAGGAATGAATGTGTCGCGGTGTACTGCAAGCTCGTAATATCTAGATACTCGTATTATCGCATAAACGGTGGTAGACGTGGGTAGATTATACTAACGGTGTTACAATATCTTGTGAGATTTAGGGGTGGGAAATTTCGGGTGAACGATGAACCTCGGGAATTGGAGGGCGGTTAATGATAAGTAAATTGGATAAAGCAATTAATTAAATATCTTTGTTATTTGTTAGAGTATGACAAAGCTGAGAGTCGGGAAACCGGGTGTAATCAGAAATATTGTGTTCCCTTGCGATTTTGGATTCAACTCTTTCGCAAATTAATTAAAAAAGTTGACCAAGACGGATAGAAATTTTCAACCGAAATAATAACGGAGTGGAATTCCATAACAAAAATTATATCCGATTTATGAGAATAGGACAAAGAAATTAAAAACGATTGAAAATGTCCAAACGTTCGTCGTTAGTATTCAATAATCCGCGAATTTCGTCATCCAGAATCGTGCCTAACGGGGAAATGAGAAAGTCACAGGAAATGGACATGTGTCAAGAAAAAACGATGCCGTTTCTTAATCGTTACGGGCTATGGGTCCGTCCCTACGCAATGCACGATGATCCCATATACAACGTAGATATTATACCTATATTCCCATGACGGTTGGTCGCCTGTGCACAGAAATGATGGATTGGATGGGAGTTGGCGTATGATGGATATGCCACGATGAAAATATGAATCAAAATACAGAGGCAAACACGGCCTGGAGCTAAAAGTAAACTCATGACTACTAAGCAACTCATATGGAAATCGATTGCTGGGTACGTGGTTTTGTGAAAAATTCATTCAATATTAGGTCTATCGTTCGTAGGGCATAGATTCTGGCTGAATAGTAAAACGAAATTTGATTTTATATTATTCATCCTATATGGCTGATGTGTTTTTCATTTAGTATCTAGAATTCGAATCTACCTCTATCGTATGTGATGTAGGTTTTATCCACCTGAACCCCAAAAGGCAAAAATATCTCGTTTTCATCGAGAGACAGAGAGAAAAGTGGACATTGATCACGTTGAAACGGATTTCCGGTTTTCCCTGGCCACTGCGCAAACCCTCGATATATTCTGGATGCATAAATTTCCCTTTGTTCACAATTCAGTGGTTGCTTTTCCGAAGCTTACATGTCTAAAAATTTATCATTATTACTAGAAAAACCGAGGACTCTCTTCGCAACGTAATACCCACTTGCAAGGATTTTTCAAAATGCATATCATCGTATTTCCAACTTGCGAGACACATGTATGCCTCGATGGAAATACGGTAGACTGCAGTGGAAAGTTTGACGCCTGTCTAACACCGTGGAAAAGCTTAGCTGAGAGGATAGAAAAAACTGACTAGACGGGAAGCCGTATGCGAACTTCCTAATCAAGAGATAGGTAAACCCATCAGATTTACGCGTAAACTTAATTTACACTATGGGGTGTATCGGGAATGAAAACCATGGCGGATTAAAACGACCGAAAAAATGACTAGAAGACAAGTTCCTAAAGTGGTGAATTTCGGTTCGCGATATTTCCAGTTCCCATGCAGAAACCTTCGCGTGAGAAAAATGTAAGAGCGTATGTACAGCCTAGTTGCGTCGCTTTCCCAGCAAACGATAGTGCATTTCGACAATCCTGCTGGGCACTTCACCGCAGAGTGCCGGCAAAGTGCTTGTGATCGATTACGTGTCATCCGTGGTGTATCCTGGGTTCGACGTTCCCCTAGCCGAAGCGTACATTGGTATATCACCTATATGCCTACCTTTATACCAGTCACTTTTCGCTGGATCTCCCGTATGTCAGTGACAGAACAGAGGTGATATGCTTTGGGTAGAGTCGGTTTGAAAATTTATCAGAGTAGAATTCGTGATGAAAATTTGATGCGATGTGTTTGGATAAGAATTTTCTTGGTTCTGGCTAACGATCGGCTTCTGTATTATTTAGTAAAGATAATTAGCAGCGATTTTTTTTACTCTTTAATTACGTAATTAAGGTTCAGCGAATTCAGGTATCGAAATAAATTTAACGTCAGCTAATAATGTAACGTATACATTATACCTACATCCAATTATGGAATATTAACGTGCGAAAGCGTATAATAGAGGCCTTTGCACGGACACTAGAGCTTATTGTTAGTAGCTAACTAAGCGTTATAGTTAGATCGCGGTTTTCATGGATTACCAAATGACCAGGATCCAGTATCGATTCATTGGAACGAAGCGATGCTGAATTTCGTCTCGTTCTTTAGACGTTAAATCATTGATTTAGCACGAAATTTGTCCGATTACGGTGCACGGATGAAAAATGTTGATTGTTCGCGTCTCGTAAATGTTAGAAGTCATATTTTTACGAATCTACGATATCTATGATCAGAGAATTTGGAAGTTTGTTCCAGCCGATTATAGAGACATCGTACTGGCGGGGTACATTTTGTCTTTCGTATTTTGTAATCCCTGAAGAGCTGATCGGAGCGATGGCCAAAGGAGACGAGGAAGCTGATGGGATTGCGAAAATCAGGAACAATTCCTTGGTACGCTGCCAGCTGCACCAATTGCGAAAATTGTACCGATTGCCGTAATCATTGGAGAACGACTTGAGGGAATTTCGTACTCGAAAATCTAGCGAACTACTGTGACAGGTCCACTTGCGTGTATATAGATAGATTTGGCACCGCACGGGACTTGAACGAAGAACAAGAGCTGTGGACTGCATTTTTAATAAGTACATACCTTCAAGTTTCTGCTAAATTTTTCTGTTCATATCACCTTCGCGTTTTTGGTTGCTGGTTAAATCAGCTACGACGTAACGATCTAGACGATATTATGAAGAGAGAATAATCGATCAACAAAACTGCAGTACAGCTAATGTAAGGGAAAACATGTAAAGTAGGAAAGTTCGGTTATCGTATTTCTGTCTCAGACGCAATTCGAAATATCAGTAATAGTCGCCACGTAAATTTCATAGAGAAGCTGCAGCGCTATTTCGTTCCATCGGGAACCACAGATATTTGCTCCGATGCTATTAGTCTTATTAACCCTTCCTCATCCTCGCCATTCCTACCGCACACACCCCATGCCCACCCATCGTTGCCAATTTTGCTGGTGTATCCAAAATCGAACTTGGCAACTGTCCATTTCCGCCTTTACACATCGATGTACACGATGGCCACCCATATCTACCGCCCTACTGTTCGGTTCATTCAAAATTGCTATTTCTGTTCTAGATATTATGGAAGATTTTTCACGTAGGATACGTCAGCGTGCTTTGTTCGCAGCCATGTGCGCGTACGTAGGTAGGGGTATACAAATTTAAGGGTAGATACAGGAAACGTGCGAAACGTGAATTGCATCGAGAAGACGTCTACACGTTCGTGTTTATCGGAGAAAAGCAATTATCGATGTTTGTCTTCGTCTAGGGGGTTCGAATTGTGTCACCAAGAAACATGACTGACGTCAATAAGTCGGTAGAGTCTCGAGAGATGTTAGCAAATGGAAGTATCTGTCCTTTCAAGATTCGTGGGAAAGGATGATCCTTCGTGTTCGGTCTGAGGCGGCTACCGATTGCTCTAATCCGGCCCCATGAATCTACAACTGTTTGCATTCTAATCGTAAGTGTAAAATCCCACTAGCCCACAATATCCGGTACCTTTTGGGACTCGATCATTGGCATTAATGAGTCCGTGAATTCACATTCGACGCTTGGACTCTTAGCCTCCCGTATGGGCTACTGCAGTATCCAATTTTCCATGCAAATTCATGCTGCGTAACGCCAGAAGGCATATTTCGTTAGCGACTAACGCAGAGAAGATTAGCAAAGCTGTCGAAATTTTAGCGAAGGATTAGGTACGGAGACGTTTTTATGTAAAGTATCAAAAATGGAATGTCTTCTTCTGGTCAACTCACGATGATGAAAAAGAACGTGATCCAGCTCCAGTGAATTTGATTTTTTTTTGTTTTTATTCCAAAGTTCAGAGAATCGAAATGAGAAAAATAAAATTAAAGATTGGCTCGTCTGGAGAAGAGCAAATTTGTTTATTCGAAACATCATTTCGAGATCAAAGAGGCGCTTTTTTTGATTAAAATTGTACTTTATTTCCCGGAACGAGTGTATAATGAAAGCCCGGTTTATTATACTAGACTATGACCAGTTCGATTTCCTGTTCGCAATTCAACCTTTTTGATCAATTTTTATACTCGGAAGGAACTGTTATATCACGTTACGTATCGTGGAATGAAAATTGTTGACCGTTAATGCAGCAATTAGGTAATGAATACGTTGATCCACGATAATTATTATATACATTTCATTACTACGAGTAGAGTTGAATTCATTCGTAACTCCTGTCGAATTTGTGTAAGCTGTTTACCCGCTCGGGTACATGTGTGTTATTTGTATGCTGAAAATGTTTACCCTCATCTGATCGTGGAACATGTATCGAAAACAGCCATGTGTACTGAACCTCAATCAAATTTCTAAATGAACATTTTCAATTGCTATCTCGATCGATATTATCCGCATTGAAACGGAGAACGAATAACGACGGGATTTCTTTTCATCGCAGAATCTGATAGATAAATTCCTATCAATAATGATTTTGAGAAAATTATTTTTATCTCATTAGCTTACCTGACAGTAAAAGAAGAAGTGGTCGCAGGACAAGCTCCATTCCAGTAATCCAGACTGAATGTTCAACACATGTCTAAAAGTTTCCTGAAAAAGAGAAGAAAAAAATACTTAATACCGTCAAGTTTGATGATATTTTTATCGATTCGCCTAACTACTGAAAGATTGAGTTGATAAAATTTCATCCCCTGTTTTCTCGGAGTTTTAAAATTCTATACGGTGTGTGGATTACGATCGGAGACAGTTTTCTTTCTCTCATTCTTCTGCCATAAATAATTTGACAAAACCTCAGTAAATTGGTTCAGGGTTCTGCGTTTTGCTATCATTCTATTCCCATCAACTATCGCGTGATCCCTTTTAACTGAAATGAATTCGAGACGGTCTCAGCCCCATTTTTCTAATTACACGGTATCTGAGGGTAGGGATACGGCTACTTTGCCCAAAGTTGGAGTAATCACGGCGTAAAATCTAGCCTCTAACAAGCGTCTAAGCCGCGTTTATTTTAAATGGTATATAGGCACTAGAGAACGAGGTTGGTGATAATGGCTAGCAGGGGTAATGTCGAATAGGTTGTGCTAATAGCAGGTCTTTTGGGGTCTAGGGTGTTGATTGTGAATTGTGATGCACAGAATACTCCAAAATTACTATTCTCTCTCATAGAACCAGGTCGTCGCCCAAACTTGACATCACCGATAACCATATATGATCAGTTCACATCCCATATTAGCAATTTTTTTTTTTTAGCTTTTGAGTAATTTCGGGTCAACTTATGTCAGTCTAATTTTGAGAAAAGAAGCTAACTCAATTTTTGTTCAACTACTATGATCTCATTTTGACACAGTTTGAGAGTATATGGTGAATGAAGATGTGCTTGATATCAAGCAATCGCCCCTGTTCTAAATGTCTAACAGTTAAAAGTTTTCCTTTTGGTAGAGCTCCAACGTAGGTACTAGAAATTGTTAAGAGTGTAGACACTAGACACTAGGCGGTGACTGTAGTTCGCTTTGTTCAGAAATGTAGCAAAATTGAAATGCTTTGAACGAAAGAGAGCTGGAGTGAAGTATCTGTTTGCACAAACCTCATTATCGCTGCATTTTAGATCCCGGTTTCATTTTTAACACCAAAACTTCTATCCTCGTTTGAAATGTCTCGCTTTTGTTACTCTTCACGCACGCTAGAAATTTAAACACCCCTTTCGCCGGTATTCTCTAATGAGCTAGTTTGCTTTGTATAAATTTTCAAAATCATCCAATTATACATTTTCCGGGTTCTTCCGAGGCCTTGCAAGATTTTTCTATCGGTATTTTTAAGAAATTAACCCACGCGAAGATGAGCATGAAATTAGCTGTTGAATTTTTCTGGAGCCATTAGATACCTTGGTGCTTTGTACGTGCCGTTATCACGGACACTTTCCGGACTGCTGATATATATTGGGACTAGGTATAGTGTACTTGACGCCGGAAGCCCGGCAGCGGCCATTTTTCACAGCACGGACATCCGTTTCCGTTTTACAATCGCCACAAAATACAAAAAAAAATAAAAATAAAAAATAAAATCGAGAAAAAGGTGATACGCGAAAGTAGAAAAGATATCAGTTCCCCCCGGTGACATGGGAATGCACTTTATTCTATACATTATACCCATACTGTATCCAGCTTCCAGCTTTCAACCATCCAGCTTGAAATTTATCCACCCTGCCTTTGCTGATCTTGTCATACTTCTTTATTTCTCTCAAGTATTAAATTAACCATTAGTTAACGATCGGTTCCTCGATCTGCGGATCGATCTTGCAAAATTATCACACTGTATTTAAGGATCTGTTCGTGATGTAAAATATCGAACATTGATCGATACTTGATCAGTTTTTTTCGAGTGTATCCTGCGTTTATAATTTGTTACTCTAATTGTTTGGACAGCCCTTGACTTTTCCCTCGACTTGTTTTTCCGAGATGGAAAAGAGACGATCGGGAAAATCTTGAAGCAGTTCTCAAAAACGATTAAGGAAAACAGATGACAGGACGGGGTGGCGCGGGAGTCCTGCGTTTCGGAGGGTGAGTTTTGGTCTACGCCCCTGATAATTCTTTTCGCCATCCACTTTCCCATCTCCCAGCACCCCGTAACAAACTCTGTCTCTCTTTTGCCCAATATCATTCTCTTTCTTTCTGTTTTTCTCTCTGTCCGTTGCCTCGCAGATCACCCCAGAGCTGCCCTGGAGGATCTCTCGCTCTTTCTGCCACTCGAACCTACCCGTGGAATAAGAATCCCCTAACTTAAGTTTAATTCACCCGATTATCATACCAACCGGGCGGGTGAGCTTGGATAAGGACAGATAAGCTGGTAGAAATGAGAGAACGAAAGAGAGAAGATATAATAAATAAATGATGATCGTGCTGTAGAAAATCTCTGACACAAAGACTTTAATTAAACATTTATTACCCCATATTCTTGCACCGTTTGCGGATTCTCAGTTTGCATTTTTGATTCTTGATTAGATTTAAACCTCGACGATCACCGTACGTATCAAAAAGCAGGACTCGGACGTTGGATAAACTTACGAATATAGATAGACGATGTTCTTTGAAAATGCATATTTATTTGTTAATTGGTAAAATCGTTCGCAAAGCGTCTATGATGATGGTAAAACTAATTGACGTGCCCCTTGGCTGAGTTGGTTGATTTAAGTTCAGCTCCAGATGTTAGCTTTTAGCTAAGAGCGTTATATCAACTATTCAATAAAATGGGAAGCATGAAATCAATACTTTTTGATATCGTAGCGTTTCATTAGCCGCAATATATGTATCTACAGTACCGCAATGCTTTAGACCGTGAAGGAAAAAACCTACCCTTGCCGTTCGCAAAATGTGCGAATTTTATCATCGTGCAAAGCTATAAAGAACGAACAAAAATCCAGTGATGCAAAATGTACTGACAGATATATCGACCAACCTGCAGTTCGTATTCTTGACCCGTGTTTTATATTCTCAAAATTTGTTCAAAATTTTTTTAAACCGTTAATCAAACGTTATAAAAAATCGAACATCTAACATAGTTAATTAATTACCACTTTGAAAAACCGATTATACCTCAACAATTTCGTCAGGCTAACCCGAAACAAGTTTCAAAAAATCACCAAATAGCGCGAGGGTGTTGTAATAATGTCATATACATCGAAAATTTTATCGATAATGGTAATTGCTTCTATGCGTGACAGTCGTTTACCTTTAAAAAGCTTTTATACCCGATAGCTGCTCATCTTGGATGGAATAATGACATGTGATACCTTCAGATTATTAATTACATTGCGAAATATTTCCGTCTCCGGAAAAATTGATCCGTCTCTCCGATCGACGAAAGATTTCCAAAATTCTATAAAGGCAAAATTCTGCCCTCGACCAACTACACGGGTATTATCTTGGCTTTAGAGTCCTACAGGGGATGTTTTGTTCGGAGTTAGAGTCAGTATATTGATATTCTCAGACCCTTCTGACCCCTTGAAGACAATAACTGAGTTACGAACAGTGAATAACGTGGAGGTAGGAGCTGTACTACGTGTGAATAAAAAATGTAGCTGATACATGGAAACGCGATACAAAAAAAACAAAAAAAAAAAAACAGAAAGTGAGTCAATACAGCCATTGAAAAGTCAAGCTGTTATAACTGAATAGTTGATCGTCATTAAAGCTAAAAAATGATGAAAAAAAGGGGTATGAAAGACGAGAAAAGGGATAGGCTAAGAGAAGGAGTAACAGGCTACTGCGACAAGCACGGCGTCGCGGTGTGGCACGACGCGGGGCGCCGCTTGGATAAAGTTATGCATTATGATTCGCCCCGGCTCACCCCATCTAATGACGCACTTGTTGCACAGGTTTCCGGCAAAAGTTTTGCCCGTCTTAGAGTATGTGCCTTAAAGTTATGTATAACCCCCCTCGTTTTCAGTTTCGGGATTCTGCAGTTCTGTGCAGCGTGCGATGCAGTGTTCAGTACTGCAGAAACTCGGCAGATTCATCTCTCGGTATAATGCTGAGATCACAAAAAGCATTTGTCTCCCTTATCGATCGTATTCGGTAATAAAATAAACCGAGTACCCCCAAACCCATCGAGTTAACAGACGAATCAGACTATCTTTCATCTTTATACTTATACCTACCTCTGCGGTAACTATTTTAATATCTTATACGATGCTGTAGCTACTGTAATGAAATTATTGATAATCAAATTTTGGTTCGTTAGAAGAAGCTTGATTTATTTCAACCGGTATATTCCTCTGTTAATAATGAACAAAAATTGATGCGAAATAGGATGCGGATCGAGGATACTTTATTTGACTATTAACTGTATACTCACGCGTTGCGGTTTGTTGAGTTTTATAATTTATTGCAAAAAGATATGGGATAGTAGTGCGGTATGATATCTCCAGCTTACGTCTACCTAATTGACAGATTTGAGCATCGAAGGGAAAGCAAATCTGTCCTGGGACTAACTCGACTCTACCTAACTTCATTAGTCTCACGTCAGTCTGTCACTCTTGAAATTAATTAGATTAACTATTCGATACGAGGATCACACTTAAGTTCCACACATTTTCACACAGCTTATCATCGTATCATACCCGAGTGAACAACCGCGAACGGTTTACTACGATTCCCCTAAGTTCTGCTTGAATTTCATAAACCTATGTTACATACCTAAGACTGGGAACTGTTCGGTGTTACCGAGTCAGATTGGAAGATGGTGAATTTAGAAGATAATAAAATTACGGTATGATCTTTCGGAGTGAATCATTTCTAATATACGAATGGCTGGTAGATCCTAAGACGTCTGAAAGCTGGCCAATTTTTTTCGAGAAAAAAGGAGCGAAGTAGATCTCCGAGTTTTTCTGCTAATATAGAAATATGAGCCCGGGTTACGCGAAGCAGTAACAGTGCCAGTGGCTCGGAGCAGTAGAGATACAGGATGATGTATTGAGGCAGTTTCATCCCCGCCGTACCTAATGCCGAGCTCCCGAAGGATGCCCAGAAATTACAAATATCCAACTGCACTGATTAAAATTGATCGCGGTATCAGTTAACGTGTAAAACCTAAACATTTGCGGTGATTCTTCTCACCAATATTTATACCCGAAATGTGACTCTACGGTATTGATATTTCAATAAAACTGATCTGAGTAATACGTGTGTACTTCCTGGTTTCTCTTGCCGTCGATTATTCGCCAATTTTCGACTGTATAGCTCTGCAGACTGCGGTAGGATCATCCTAACTACGCTACGACATTTCGTTTAATTCCTGTTTCAGTTGCTATCGCACCAGGGGGGATTTATAGGTTGAAATATGGGTTCGTATATCTAGGTATGTATGTGTAGTACGTATAGTGGGAATAGAGGTACGAGCATCACCTAGTCTCGGCATAAAATGTTTTATATCGAAATATGTCTGACCAAAGTTTCGCGTGGGTGATACAGCTGATGGTGACGACGCCGACTGTGATGGCGACGGGACCGTCGGTCAATCAGAATTTTAAATCAACGGTCGCGGATATTTGCCTGAAAAGCTTTCAGCCTGTAAATTATTCATGGATTTTGGCGAACGTTCGCGGGCTCCGAATCGAATTGAGGGACACTGAAAAAACAGATTGGAGCAGACCGCCCTTTTTTCTCGGACACATACGCCTCACCCTGTATGTACGTTTCATTGCAAGAAGGTACGCATTCTTCTTCGAGGTTACTTTGAGCTTTGGCTCAGAAGAAAAAAAAACAAAAAAAACGAACGAATTCACCAGGTTCAGATCGTCCTATATGTTCTACGTTCCTGTGCCTTTCTCAAAAACAGTGATTTCCCGATTATCGGATGTAGAAACCTCGGCTTAATTTTTCTAGCACATCTAGCAATCGCTGTAAACAATTTGGTAAATCTATTTCCGCGGTAATCGTTGAAAATGATCGTGAAATTTTTGTGGAAAAATGATTAGGCAAATACAGTTTTACAACTTGAGAGCTTTCGGGAATTAAAAGCGTCATTTTGGTTTTGGTACCGTTCCTTTTCGCAGTCGTAACTCGTATAAAATTATACACAGGTATACATATATATGGCAGCGCGAATAAAACTCGAGCGAAATAAAACGAGTATGGTTTGCTTACCCTGTTTGGTTTAAACGTCAAAGAGGAGTGACCGGGAATGAAGATGAAATTTCCATACCGTCGGTACGTAATTGAATTTAATAATTCCACTTATCTACTCGGTGTGTTAATAGCGGTAAAAAAAAAAAAAAAATGATATTCCCAATGAGTATTGGGGTATATAACGATTCTGTAATGAGAGTAAAATTAAAAATGTATTACTACATGCCTGAATATCAAATGATATTCTAACCCGTATACCTGTAAAGGTATATTTATGTACGGCAATCACAGGACCTTTTTATCAACGTCATTTTTATTTCACCCTCCATAATTCCGCAGAACAGTCCATAAAAAGCATACCTAATTGCGAGGAGTGAGATTCCGTTTTATTATTTAACGAACGAGTATATGTGTAACGACGAATCATCTACGGCTAACTTCTGAAAGGCAAACTAGATTCGCGGACGGAATGGTTATACCTGCAGATCCCATTTAATTAGCTTCGTGGTTAATGAGTGTATATACATACGTATATATGTATATATATATCTGAAAGTTTCTAGCAGTGAGGAATTATTAGAGATATTCATGAATGCACGTTAATAAAGAGAGATTCGGTCACCAACGTTTCAATATATGAGGGGTAATCAGAAATATCATCGTCATACGATATCCATATCGTATGAGTTTTTGAGAAAAGAAGTCTAGCGTTGTATTCCGGTATTTCTAAACCAATCGAACCCGAATTAGACGATGTCAATATCGCGAGATTTCTACCTATCGAACGAACGTTTCTAGAGCCACTCAGAAATCCGAAAACTCGGAATCGTGGGACAAGTATAGGTATCCATGTATACATATAGATATATACGAATAGACAGAAGAGGCGAATAACGGCTCAATGCTGGATGAGATACCTCCCTCGGCGAACGAAAGAGGGATATCGCTTAGTTCCAGCGGAAAATTCCGGTTGATATAGAGAAGCCTTGAGCAGTTATAACGGATCCATTACGTGGACAATTATTCCTCCGTCTTCATCGTTGCGAAAAGGGTCTTCACAAAAGACTAGACGTATTGAGAGATCCGATATCGAAATATTGAGGGATACGTATTAGCTACGTACGGGCACACTCGCGTCGACGATATTCGCATCCTAGATCTATATTCGAGATTGCGAACGAAGCGGAATAACTTTTGTCAAATCACTTCGTATTACAATGTTATATCTTTGATATTCAACCCTGAAACACAGACGGAACAGGCATTATGTGCCAGATCAATTCAATATTATCATCTCGCGTGTATATATCTGAATATATAGTATCTCGTATCCACATGCTTACGCGGTTATAGCATTTCTGTATCTTATGTCAAGACCAGCCGCGAGTCTATTCACGTAGATTGAACAACTGCAGACGTAGCCGAAGATTTTTTTCGGCAAATTAGTTAAAAATCTTTACCACCGAGCCAGGGGAAACATGAAATCCTCACAGAAAGTCTCGGAGGATTTTTCAGGATAATTTTCTCCCTTAAATTAATCATTTATTTTTTGTACCAAAGCTCGTTCGTGGTCCGCGGTGCAGTCCGACGTTTTTCACGAACGATTTCCATATTTATCCGTTTTTGTCCCTACAAGATACCGCGGAAAGTCACTTCGCTAAAAATTTCTTCACTCGTACAAACTACGGTGGGAATTGTTCGATTTCTGGTATCTTTCCTCGTCCTAATTCAACAGGAATCTCAATTCTAGGAGATGAGATACCGCGATACAGTATCAGGACTGAGGAGTATGAATGTCGAGCCTCGCGTCGCGACGTGTCGCGTCGGTTCGTTATTAACACGGGATGTAGGTAGTCCGACTACGAAGGTATGTATAGCGTTAGAGAAAATACAGGGGCACGTGTCGTGGAAATGTTGAGAGGCCAGTAAACACGTGGTGGATTTGCGTATTTGTGGCATAACGCCGTGTGCGGTGTGTGTCACTGCGTAATGAATAGCACATAAATCTTCCCCGGGCCTCTATCTATGCCATACAGAGGTTCTCATCGAATTCGCAGTTGCGAATAGCGGATTCATCGATTCCCAAAAATTTCACGCGCTCTTTCGCAAATCAGGAACTCGCAGGAATCGGTGTTCAAATATTTGACTGCTCTGGATTGAACCGGCGTATAGGTACAAGCATCTCGGTGCGGACATCCTTCGCTCGCGTTTTATACAAATCGTTCCATCTCTTGTCTTCGTTTAGATTAAAAGATCAGTTTTCCACCGATCTAATCTACGATTTCGAGTCCAGAATTGAACCCGGGCTTCGGCAAAGATTTGTAAAGGGTTAAAGGAAGGAAGGAAAGCAAAAAGCTGTGAAGACAATCAAGAGGAAGCCTAGAAAAGTACGAGCTTTTCTCTTCAAGCTGCGCTTTCCGTTATGTTCCTTTATGAAAGGGTAAACGTAGGTACTGAGGATATTACTGGTGTTAAACTTGGCCTATTTCAGCTCGTAACTTCCGATCTGAATGAATGTGGTACGTTTATAACTTATACCGAGGATTTCGGAGGTTTATTTATGTGACAGGGAAATACTTACACGTACTCGGTAAACTGCATAGCTGCGAGCCATTATATAGGAGATAGCAAATCGCCTTGCCCGCAGGTAAAGCGCAGCGTTGCAGTTCTGGGGATCGAAGTGACAAATGAAATTAACCCGCACTCGTGTAACGGGGCCCGCACTCACTCACTCCATGTTTTATTACTGGATTTTACAATACTAAATGTTGGTAGGTAGAGTACATAGATACCTACTCCTAGCATTTAGAGAGCGGATATTGCGCGCGTCCACTTTCGTCCGATCTGTTTTCATCCGAATTGTTTTTATCTCCGATTCAAATTCCCTTCAAAATTCATAGAATCGATTGAAAATAAATGAACAGAGGTAAAAACCGAAAAAGAAACACTGCAACAAAAATCCGAAACACTATCACAACTCGGTGATATCTAAATCCTACATTCATCTACCTATAACACATGAATTGATTTGAATTGAATCCATCACCTTGTCACGTTCTATTTTCAAACGAAACGAACGTTACACATTTCTGGTTGCGTTACTGTATACATATATATAATATATGTATATGAATCCGTGCTTCAGGTACTGTCAGATGTCACATGTGTATCCGTGTACGCGGCTTACCAGGAAAGACCCTAATCAGACAGCCTGCGGTGAACCAAATTACCCAAACTGCGGTCGGAGCTGTAGCTCTGACGCCATCATAAGCTGATTAATTATTCGCGTTTTAATTAACGCAGGCTTGTCAGCTATGCGGAACTAGCTAGATACTATACATATACAACAGGCCTTGAGCAGGACTTTTCGCACTAACCAGAATAGCCTACGTTTGCAAATACGTTTTCATACGCGAAACGATACCTCGCGTAACACTCGCTTACCCCTGATGGAAGTTTTCCTAAATTGATAACGAACCTATCGGTGAAACCAATAGAAAAGAATTCGTCATCGATGTATGAATTTATTTTAAATTAGATGGAGAAACAGAGAGGCAAGTAAATGAGAAAGATCGGCATTAATTAATGGGTGCGAGGAAGGTCGAATAATTCTTATTCCATTGGTTGGTAAGTGCAGTAAGTTCGGTAAGAGTTCAGTGGCGGATAAGTAGGTCGCATATCTGAAAATCAGAAAGGAGACCGAATACGTCCCAAAGGTAAACTTTAATTTCCGGCCGAATAGATTCGAACCACTTAAGCCGAGCCCGCGTAGAACCGTGAAGTTGAAATGAAGTCTTTTGAGAGTGTCGAAGCGGCGGTAAAGTAGTCACCGAAGCTTGCAAATCGAACTGAATATTTCTATGTACTAGATATACCTTCGTATATGAATATCCATGTCTTGTCTAACCTAGTGGAACAGATCGAGCGAAAAATATATGATTCATATATGTATGTATATCCGGCGAATAAATCTGAAAGGCCGAAGTGAGATATATCGAAAATTATCACAGATATATGGAAGGAGAGATAAAGAGGGGTGGGTAATATCTGATGAAGGAAACGAGGACACCATTCGGAAGAAGCATCGGCACATGTAGGTTTGTGGGAATATAGATTCTCGTTCGCTGACCCAAATCGCGACTTATGAGTTCAATATCTTTGCACATCGACGGTGATCGCCACTTTGTTGACCCCTTAGTGGTTCGAGTGGTTGGGCCAAGGATTGAGGTAAAGACTGTCAGCTCATTTGAGGGAGGATCTCAGGAAACTACGTGATGTTGCAGAGTTTGCGAAATCGCTAAGCCGCTTTGGAATAATTTTTATCCAACTGTACTAATTTTGTGTCTCTGACCGTTTCACGTATATGGACGGACGTTTCCATCGGTCCTCAGGTTTTATACAGTAAAAACAGTTTGCCGAACGTGCTTTTTCCAAATCCTCGTATTATTATTCAACGCTTAAATATTTTACGGTGTGCAATTCCGTTTTGCATATATCAAAGCTTAAATCTACGAGCGCAGGATATGTACCTCCGCCTCTATACCTTTCACTATCGATAATTGGTAGCCAAGATAGTAAAAAAGAAATAAAAATTATACAGATCGTTACAATTAGTTCGAAATTCATCTCCGCCTTTTCCTGAAGTTGAATATTTGATCCCTACTAAGAGCTCAGAATTAGTTATCATCCCGGAAACAATATATTCTTATGGGTAAGTTGAGAATCGTGAAGAATGGGGAGTTATCTTCATGGTATTATTATTTCTGAGACGATTCAAGCAGAAGAATTGGAGGCAAAGTCGAATGCCACTAAGTAAGGGTATAAGAGTACTTTTTCGCAAACACTAATGAAAAATTCCCATAGATCCTTGGCGAAGAGGAGTGAGTCGCGGAGTTAGACAATATCCTTTCTTCGCGTCGCGGGAAATCAAAAAAGTCGGAAAGGAATGAAAAGAAGTACGCGAACGACCAAGCGAGTAGCGAGGGATGAAAGAGGGATGAGAAATAGAGGAGGACGAGGAGAACTCCTCATTCAGCTATGGCTTAACAATCCGTCCGACTGTCTGTCTGTCCAACTGTCTCTCCTTTCAACGTACGACTCGACTTCGTTCCGCGAAAGCACCGGCCACGGACAAGCGGACAAGCGAACGCTCTCTTTTTCCCTCTTTCTCTCCTCAAACATCCTCTTCGTATTTACTTAGAACGGTATTGAAAAGGGCATCTTCGTGGCTACGTCACCCTTATATTCCCTTGCCAAGGCTTTGCAGCCCGAAAGCTTTTAACCCAGCTTCGAATCTAACTTCGGTCCACGACCTGACCGGGTTTAGTCATCGTCCGGCTTCGTTTATGGTCAAAAATTAGACTTCATTATTTATATTCGTTTACACACGAATAACCAACATGAAAATTAATAATTATTACAAAATCTCTTCCCAGCACGACCCTATGGGGAAAATTTGATTTTATTGATAATATTAGCAGCAGAATATTTTCTGCAAGTGCCATGTAGAAATCAGAGCGATGCCGTAATCGTGGTTTGCCATCGAATCGGAAAATCCTGCAGCTGGAAGAATATTTTTAAGAACGAATTTTCATTTGGGGTATAATTTTCCAATTCGCGAGCTTGAAGCGCGGAAAAGGTGGGTTGAATTTCGTCTTATTACCGAAATGAAGGGTGAGACCTAGTGTTCATGTTAGTCGTTTCAGGGATTATGTGATTCGATATCGAATGTACGGATTACTCTGTTAGGTATCTTTGGAAACTATTAGCGAAACGGCTTTCCGCGTGGTGTAAGCTGTAACGGACATTGTCTGGTTTAAAAGCTCTAAGGTATTTCCTCAGACTTTGTGTGCTCGCAATGCGATTGACGCTTTGAGACGTTTGCTAACCGGATTCCGGAAGGCGGGCCGCCATTTTCGATTGAACGATTTTCATTTGTCTCGTTTTACGGTTCTCTGGATCTTTTCCTATTTGAAAGCTTTGGAGTTTATTGCTCTTCGCGCGTTACTTCTCGTCGAATGGATTCTCAAAATCTTAATTGTGATTGATAGATAGGTACAATCTCGCGACTTTCTTTCTCGACTATCACCGAATCCATTCATTTTACAAAACTGCTGCATCTAAAAATCTAACAACGTCAATGATCGATCACAAATAATGATGGAACCAGATAGTCCAGAATCTCTGTCACTTTTCTCACCCCATGACGATAATTGGAGTCGGCAAAAGCGTCTATTCCTCGTTTCAACGAACTCTTTCCACCCCCGTACACGGGCTCGTCATTCGATCCCCCGATACTGAAGAAACCTCAGAAGCCTTACCGAGTCGGGGTGCAAGAGTGCAAGCGAAGCATTTAGCTAGAATAGCGAGAGAGAAACCCTTAACAAAAAGTAAACAGCTATTCTTCGTGCCAATCTCTTCCTTCGGACCTTAAGACTCTTTTCTATTATATCTAGTTCACAAAGAGCTTGTACCTCGTACTGCAGACATACTCATGAAATTTGAGTTCAATGCCTTTCTGAGAGGCGATGGCAGGACCATAAATTTTCGCATTCGGCACTCTTTCAAAGAGTTTGAAACAAAATATTTATGAAATAGCCAGTTTTTTCTACATTTTTGTCATTGAGAATGAATTCTACTTATATCAGTGTCTGCTGATACTTTCTAGTTGAACCAAGGCATGAAAATTTCCTTTTCAGAATTCAATATCCGAGCTATGCTTTGAGGTGGTAAAAAGATCTGGAATAAATGATCTAACGGCGGAGTGTCTACAAAGCAGTTTGACGTAGCCATACTTTGACGCATATGATATCTTTGTATGAAAACTGTATAATAATAAAAATGATACGTAAGTAGGTATATAGCGCGTGTGCGTTGATACATCAAACTTTTCGTATCAGTAGCGACATGTCGTTGGCTCGGTAGTTGCAGAACGTTGACGTAAAAAATGAATAAAAAAGATCAAAGAATATGAAAGAGAAAAAGAAGCCCGAGGTATACGGTATACGACTCTACAGACAGAAGCACAGAGGATGTAGTCTGCTTTGCTCGAAGTTACAAGCTCTCCTTTGTTCTACGCTTATAGATTGGTAGAAAGTGATTAATTGATTCGGCTTTCTACCCGGTATACCTTGGTTGCATATTATTTCTGGAATTCTGGATACTCGGAATCATTGAATAGGTTTTGCATCGCAGAATATTAACGATACCCAGGAAGTAGCTATGGGGTTAACAATATTATAATCGATATAACGATGGTCCGCGCTGCAGCTTTCGTCAACGAAATATCGTAGCTTTTGATTCTACACTTTAGAGGGGCATCGAAAGACTTCGCATTGATAAAAAGGCAGGAAAAATTCCCCTCAGTTGTTCGAAACCGGTAAATCATTGGCACCCTTTGTGGTGATTCAGCCACAATTTTGTGTTAAAGTAGGAGCGGTAACAGGGAAATGCTTCTAGGGTTAGAGCATTGAGAATCACTGAACCTAAAACGTGACATTCACAGGTCAATTTTATTCCATATAGAACGCATTTAGCATTTCAGCCGAGAGGCTCGAGGGTCTCCTTTAGATCGCGATTAGATTAGAGAAAAGTCCCTTGAAGTATTCCATTGGTGGCCCGTAACACATTTGACTCTGTATATATCCGTGTACCTAAACCCACGCATGTTTCTACATGTATTACCGAGCTTTGCACACAACCTGTCGATATAGGTATATCTATACTTAGATAGGCAAAATGTACCTACATACCTACATACGTCTACACAAACGTCTGGTTACGCGCGTGCGCCCATCGCACCCTATACGTAAACGTATATGTGGAGGGCAAGGCTACTCTCGAAAAAGCTCTTCTGGGAACGACGATTTCCGAGTGTGGTAAATCCCCATGAGAAATTTCACACGTGGCTACTTAGTTGCGAATACATGTACGTATGTAACATATGCCACTGATATACCCGCTGAAACGGAATGTCTGCTAGCCATCTCTCTGAAGAGACTAAACTCGTGTTCTGCAGTTATACCTCTACACATGTGTTTACGTTTGAATTCCCGTCACAGATTTTCGAATATCTTACGCGTGATTGATAAATCGAATTCCACGAGTTAAAAGGGTTTTAAAACGTTCTTGAATAATTCTGGTATCTAAATTGGGCCCAGTACCTCAATGTCAGAGTCTCATCCCCTCGCCCGATTAGCGAGAAAGAGAGCGGCGATCAATTTTGTTTAATGCCTTAAAGGGAGAGTCAGAAGCCCGTGGGTCCCACCCGGCACATCATAGAATCTGCAGGGTATCGACTGACTATCGGACGTAGTCCTGATTGGTTAGGGTCGTTGGGAAACCCTTTGGACTTCAAACGAAAACGTATACGATATTGACAGAAACGTGTCTATCCTTTTTCTCGGCATCTGCAGCTTCTGCGTGTCGGCATAGGTACTAAATTTTCCGTTTAGATAATCCGAGTTGGACAAAGACCGAAGATCATATCGAAGCACATGATATCCAGCACAAATGCTCCAAATTAGAGTAGCAATTCCAAGGCTCCTCCGATAAGTATCGTATGAAAGAAAAATAATTGTAATGACCGATTAAACGGTCAATTTTGGAAATCGCGTGTTTTTTTCAGAGCGAATCCCGTCCCCCGATGTTGCGAATTTCTGAAACGCACCAATTCGTTCATAGAACAATTTTAGCCGAAGCAATGTACGCGAATAAAACGATTAATTGCGCATTTCGTCTGGCTCGAAGAATGGGTTTCGTCATCCAATTCAAGACCATTTTCATTATCATGTTTCGGAGATATTAACTGAAGAGCAATAAAGCGAGTAGAGAGAGGCCCGAAAAGAAAAGGTCACTGGAAGAATATTCCGAGAAGAAAGGCAATGCTGTTGGAAAATGCTCCTTTCATGTCAACAAACCCTACAGGGGCTTGGAACGAACGTTGACGTTCTCCCCGACCCATTGAAACACGCTTCGTGAAAAATGTTGTCTCTGATGAGTTTTCCCGGCTACTCGTTTCGGTTTTCAGTTAGCCCACTCGCGTTCCACTCATTTTTCAAACGCACAGGACAATGATTTGAATTTATTGCCTGATCTTTCCGTAAACAGAGCAAATGAAACCTCGAGCAAAAATGACATCCGACTTCTTATCACTACGGCGAAAAAAGAAGCCGGTATTCGCCGCAGTATGTCCTATCTCAAATATGGGATTTATCAAACGCTGGAGGCAATCCAGTAACAATTATTACGAAGCAAATATCAGTGCAGGGTTCATATTGTCGGAGACCTAAATATCCATTAGCCTGAATTAATCGAATCTAGCCAACGATATTATTACTCCCATATTAATCTGCCCACCAAGCAATTAATTTGTTGTATAGTACACAGAGGCATACACGACAAGAGAAGCTCACTAATTTACCCTATACTTTATCACATCCTCTACTTTCCACTCGGTATAGCTTGCTTACCACGAATAGTATTTTACATGCCTGTGGGCATCACAGTCAAAAAATCTATAGTCTGAAAAATTCTTGCTCAATGTCCAGCGCAGCTTTAGTGGCGAGAAATTCGCCCAAATATCAGAATTCGGGTTCTAAATATTAACTAATACTGTGATTTCTGTTTTCCGAAGGTAGTTCTGCTTCGCCGGACGACATCTGGAGATCATCCACCCTCAAAGCTGAGCTTCGGACCCAGCAGCTCGGAGACTTTGGAAGAAAGAACCTTCTGTATCTTGTAAAATGTTTAGCAGATAGTGAAGAAATAAAATCAAATGTTGAAAACTAGTTTGTCACTGTCTTTGTTCGTATAAAAATGTCATAGACTTCGTCTCAAAATGGTCTGGACCGAATTGGATGATTTTCATTTCTTCTCAGTGATCAGAAATCTGTTAAAACGCTTGAATGGCTCTGGTGATAGCTGATCGAGTGTAACAAATAATCCAGATTGTCTGTAGCAGTGAAATCAGAACGGTGTCGAAGGGTTTGGATCGAGTGACTGGACCCCCATCAACGTTACAGCTTCAAGTTCTCTGTAGATAGGTTAGTCGGGTTTCGACTTGAGCGAAGTTTTTTTATTTCAAAATAGTCAGCGATATTGTGGAAGAAAAACGGTTCGGAAAACAAGCTGCAAAGAGCAACTAAAAACCACTTCTAGTCGACCGTGTCACTACGGTGAAACAAAACCGTAATTTTTTTTTTCTTTCAGCACGAATGCGCTGATTGGCAGACTGACGCCTACGTTCCAATCTCAGCGCACCCTGCACCACCCTCGGTATTGCTGAGCCACAAAATCTCCACTGAAAGAGCTTCCCAAAGAGAGTAGTGGTGCGCTAGCTCTCCGAGTCTTTGATACCCCAAAAGCGCTTGTACAGATTAAAAGTTAACGTTTTCGCAAAGTCGTCACCTTGCGAAAAATCAGATCAAAACCTTTCCTCAATCCGAATTACAAGCTTTCGTCGTAAAATCATGAGAATTTTTATGACCAAAAATGGTTTCTTCTCGCAATGTCTAGATGGGGAATTTTTCAAGCCGATTCTATGATAAGTGATTGAAAATCTATTCAAGGGTCAAGTGGTCTGGTCGGGGGTTGCAATCCCAGGGTCAGATAATAGATACAACTAGTCAGCTAGTTTTCCGCTTTACTGCGAGTATGAATCAGATAATCAGTGTCGAATATACCGCAGATTTTACGATCGAAGGTATTTTTCCGTTTCATTTATTATTTGAATGATTCTGTTGATCTAGCTGACCGGAAACCGCACGTTTCGATGCCTGCAACAGAGTAATCCCGCGCGTATAGGATCCGCACACGTAACACACTAATAACAATGGCTGGATCGTATATCTAACACGCGCGTAACCATGCCGAACGTAACTTCTACCCCCTCGAAAGCCCAAAGTTCGTGTTCATTGCTGGACAGCTACCCACGTAGAATTCCCTTACACGTACGTACACGTATGTACACCGAAGCGAACTCGGTGCATTCGAATACACGTGGTAAATACATGCTAGACGAAGCATGAAGGCGGTATGGCCTGTGACGTCATTACTCTAGGTGTGCCAGTTATACTCGAGCTTTCACGCTATTCTATACATATCGCAGTACACTATGCGGTGCATTACAACGTATATCGCTGGCTGCTTTCAAATTATCGACCTCCACATCAGGCTGTACCTATACGTTCGTCTCCTCACACAGGATGCTGTAATGTTCGAAGCTGTTTCGACATTGACTGCACTATAAAACTCCGCCATCATCATTTATATGGATCGGAACCATACGATCTATATATCGAACGATTCCACTCTCATACCCTCAACACAAACCAAAAATAATTAATTCTGTTATAGAATATAGCCTGATAAGTGACACGTAGGCGATTCAAGTCTACCTAACACAATGCTGCAGAGTTTCATACTTAAAGTTTCTCATTAGCGCTTGGTAGTCGATTAATATGGTTTGAATTTAGGAATGGCAAAGAACGGATGATGAAAACATGATATAAGCCACATTACCCATCATTTTATACATAAGTCAGTGAATATTATACGGGATAGGAGACGTATCAGAATGTCTTTGATTTGCGAAAAATATTTTACGAATACGGTATACTTTGGCTTCAAAATTGACCAGTGGTTTTAGCCTGGAGGGACAGTCGAAAGGGATGACATTTTCATTTGTACTTCCCGGTGAAGTGAAAGGATTGTTACGTGCATGGAACGGAGTTGAGATGATTTTAACATTTCCATCAGGACGTTAAGTCCTTAAGCGGCTTACACCCCTACAGCAACGTTACTACCCTCAGTCGAGAGCCACCGACGTCCTCGCCGGATCAAATTATAGAAATATTATCATATTACGCCCACGCTACGGTTCTTCCGTAATTAACTTAGTAATCACGAAATCCAGGAAATTAGAAACCGTGATTCGTGGCGTGTGGTGTTACGATCTTGCCAGAAAGGGCTATCAATTTTCTCTAACATATACAGACTTCCACAATATTCATACGCCTTAGCTTCGCGAGACTCTTCGGCGTCCGGATACTGCGGTTAATCGAACTTTCACACAATTTTATAATTTCTCCAATCTATCTGCATCTAAATGCATCTAAAGTTAGATCAATTATTTAGGAAGGTAGGTATGTTATACATACGAGTAACAGCACTCGATAACCCGAGCCTCATCGGTACGGAGAACAATGCGAAATGATATGTAATGTTGTTTGTTATGTACATAAATATGCACACAACTATATCAATATCATATACGGGTAAATATCATGTACCTATGTCAGTGTAGTACCACTGGGGTAGCTGATATACGTAATTTACGTGATTATCGGATGAACAATAACATGAATCATTCGTTCTAATTGAAAATGCCCGAGGCGAAATGAAACGGTCCATTCGCCGAGTGAATCTATTCGCGAAGAGGCGAAGAATGATGATAATAAAACACGAAAAATAACTGAAAAGAAGCAGTCGTATATTTTTTAATATTTGACGCAATTTAAACGCCGCGTCATGTACCTACTTCGTTTTGGGTATTAAAAATTAAAAATAAAATACTACGGGGTTGAATAAGAGGTGGAAGGTAATCCATGCCTGGTCACGAGACGTTCAGGGTCCTCTTTTCAATGGGAGAAAATACGCGAGCTTTGAGGCAGATAACAGGGTGGTGAACTTTTTTAATAATAACAAAAGTTTCCCTCGAAACGAAACCCATTTCCTATTCCAGTCTCGATGCAGGCCGGAGTCGGCGCCTTGGCCCGTGGGATCCGAGTTCTCCTTCTCTTTTCGTGATCCTCTTTTATTTGCAATTAAATGCTATTTGCGATTTAAGGCTGTCGCCATTAAATCTGAAAATAGTTTCGCGGCAAATAACGAACCTGGACTCACTAAAATTGCATCAACCACGACGAGTCCAACTAAGCAAAGTTGTTACGTCGAGAGATGTCTGCGATCTTCCATCTCGACGAGTCATTAATATGCGAGCCTGTGGCCTCGAAGGATCGACTTAATAACTGGATGGATGAATTCCCATTCCAATTACGAATAAGTACGTCGAACCGAAAGCCGGGAAAAAAGTAGTAATTGAATTTTAACGATTTTTACTGATTCTGATTATGGGCTTTGATAATTGACCTATTGCATCGATTAATTCTCACTCCCGAACAACTACACGCATTTAAAACTCCGACTTACAACTTCTATTGATACCTGTATCATTCCCGGTGCACATGTCACTGGCTCATTCATTATTATCACTCTCTCTTTGACAGTGCTCGTTATAAACTTATTGAAAGTTTAATTGTGACTGACGAAGGGTTTGGACAGGGTTGAACTTACGTCATTCCAAGAGCAACCCCTATTACCTTCGTTATTATCAGTGACACAGGACCGACGTTGTCTTTAAATAATAAATCGACACATGGAGTTTGCGAACAAACGGACGGACTTTCTGGGTCTCTCTATGTATCTAATCAAGGTGAAATTGTACTCCAATTTCAAACCTCGTTTCCTAATATCTCTCTCGATTCTTATTCAGGGAAACTCAGCTCGCGATATAAAACAATCGAATGGTAATTTGACTGAGGCGTATCATCGAATTGGCGAAATCACACGTCTATACATGGATTTTCGTGATTGTTTCCGATTCTGAAATCAATATTGCAGCACACTGTCAATCAACTGACACCTTTCATAGTCTTCCGCGCTTCACACTTTGCGGATTTTTTTCAGCGAGGGTGAAGCCGGTACGACAGTCGCAAAAAGCATTATCTTCGGTTCTGATTAATCGAACTTTTGTTCCTGATTCTGAGAGAGTACATAAAGAGGAACGCATCTTTGTATTTACTTTCATCTCTGAGAATCCGAGATTAAAAAACCGCCGGGACCAGTGATACCCGCGTCTTGAATCAAGCGGTAGACATATTAATCGAAAATATCTTCATTTCACTTTAATTACGTGCTTACTCATTCGGTTTTCAATCGACGATGACTCGAGTGCTCTACAGAGAAGGGTCACGGGTCGATTGCATCGCAGTTTGCTTGCAGTTACTATCTGTTATTGGTTTACCTAACGTTTGGCAATTAACACATCCGAGTTTAGCGCAAAGTTCTAGACTTCTAGCCAGAGATCTATATTTAGTGTTTAACACGTAATTCGTTAACGCTGATTCTACATATCCCGACTAACTGTAACAGTTCAAATCTAATTGTAATTAATCGATATTTGAGAAAAATTCAAAAGAGGTTTTCAGAGCAATGTGAAAAAGTATTTGGCGATGCACTTATTAGGCAAAATTTGGATACATCCGACTGAGAAATTCCGTCTTGATTAGGCAGCTTTAACGACAGTTGATTTCCGACCGCGATGAAACTTTGGCCATCATACCTTCGCGAATAGCAATCAATTAAAATGACCAGAACTGCTAATTGCAAATTCTCTGAGAATTAATACTATATGGGTAATCTTTGCAATGCGTTTGGTTTACCGAAGTATTAAATGAAGACTTTACGTCTCCCAGCTGATCATCGTCACGTTTCTCAAGGCTTTGCCGAAGAAGTGAAACAGATTAGGGTCCAGAAAATTTTGCGAAAATCGTTTTCCCCCAAATAGCGCAGGTAGAGATGATAAAAAAGACCGAGATTGAGGTGGAAGAGAAATTGACAAGTTTCTGGCTACCACGGTATTGGATCACGTTTTTCCTCGATTGCCAAGCTACTTTCAGAGCTGCTGCAACAAGCACGTCTACATACACGTATACCAGAACCGGAGGTACGAACGAATGAACGAACGGTCGGAAAGGGACTGGGCTTAAAAAGCGGGAGAACCGGAAGCCGGGAGAATTGTAATAGTAACTCTTATTGAAATTGGAAGATAGATCTTTACCACAGAATCTCTAACTCCTGGCTTCTAATTCCGGTGCAGGTCGTTTTAACGGGTACAATGACTCCGATGAAAAAGATTCTAGCTACGTCGCAGACCGGAAGGACCTTCCAAACAACGCTGGAAGGGCTTACCAAATGCTCTGGTAGAAATGACCCTGCTGCAGCTTGCTTTTTTATAGCCTGGATATACCCGCATGATATATGTATATACTTGCAAAGATGTATTATTCCGCACATACACACAGTCACACATATATATGCTTGCTTTTATAGAGTGTGGCTACAATAAAGTGGCACTGCTGACGGGAAAGGTTCGTTTCTTTTAAGCTCTTGGGTTACGTGTAGAGGTACGCTCATACACATGTAAAGAAAATTGCGGCAAAAATGAACGCATAAAAAATCTACTTAGTTTATTATGGGGAAAAGGAAATTCGTTTGAAAGCTCGTGCAATTTCGAGAATGGTCATCCGGGGATATTCGCGGTCTTATTTATGGAGTCAGAAAAATTCTACATTGACGATAATTGATTTTCAATTTCAAGTATAAGTTTACCGCGAGAAATAGTCTAGAAAGTAATTAGCATTCGTAGCACCTCATCATTACCCGCATTAATACGGATATCATCTGCCGCGTTACATGCTTTGGCAAAAAATGAATTTTTTCAATTCAATGTAACAATTGCAGGACTCGTGAGCCTTAAAAACTGTGTCGTTTTCACTTAAATATATTAAAATACCGACATATGTAGCAGATTTTAGAAGAAAAGTTCTACATTTCCAGAACAAAATCAGAAAATGGTTTGACATAGGTCCCTTTCTGGAATGAAATTGGAAAATCTAATCTTTCATGAGATAATATATTTTGGGATTCCTTTACCTCCGACAAACGTGTTCAATGATATGTTTTACAGCCACTTAGTTCTCCGTGTGAATAATAAATAATATGGTTAATTTTTTGACTCAGTGTGACGAAATATTTGATGGAAATTATTTAAGTTTCGCATCAGGGGGTGAAATCGACCAGTTTTTAAATTAATGTAGATAGCCGTGGCGAAAGTATATAGGTATAGAGACTCATTTCCATAGAGGGTAGAGGGAGGGAATAAAGGTGAACGGACAAGGGACGAATATAGGGGGTAGAGGAATGGAGTTTGGGAAGACAATGAAAAAGGTGCGACGGCGTTCATATCTTTGTTTTCTCGGGCCGTTTCACTTCTTCGAAAGAAATTAAAGCTTTAAAAGTTCGAATATTTCGAAGCTATGAATTGTCATTATTTACACTCGAATTTCCCAATTGAAATTTAAGCTCAGAGGGATAAAGCCGTGTCTCTTACTGACATTTGATTCAAATTTAATTAAAGTGGCTGGTATCTTAAAAGTCAAGGTATCTTTTTCGAGCAGCGATCAATGCGGCACGAAGGGACAACGGCGTGGGCGAATTGCGAAGAAAACCTCGAGTGCTAAAATAAAGGAAACCTAGGAAAAGGCATTTCACGGAAACACGTGGGATTAGAATTCTGTCCCTTCTTCGGATTTATCCCCCGCGAACCGCCACTTTTATTTCCCCCAAGAGTTTGGGTTCCTCTCTATAACTCGCGTCTGTCTCCCTATCGAGATGGCGGTCCAAAAGTGTTTTTTGTTAGCACGTCTACACTGTTTAAGAATAAAAATAAGATAAAGCAAAAAAAGTGGGAGAAAATACGTTGTACCACGGCCGCGGATGGTTTTTATTCGATAACTTTTCCTCAATGGCTCGTGCACTGCAGAAATAAACTAGCTTCTAACCGCGAATAACCTGCCCGAACAATAATAGAGAGTCGAAAACTTGGCGGTTCTCTTTCCCATCCACAAGTGGTGGCCGAGTTAGTCCTTTGGACTTTAGTTTCTCGAGGTAACATGAGAATACAAAATCCTCCGCAGGATTAACGCCACAATCGTACGTAATCGCACGTGGATATTGGCTGGATGAAAGGACCCTTCCTGGCCCAAGAAGGAAACAATAGTCACTAGTTTCTCTCTCTTCTCTCCGCCTCTTTGCTCGTTATTTCCTCCATCTTTCCTCCCCAAGGCACGGGTGCTTTCCCTCTCTTTTTCTCTTATTGGAAAATGCGGATTGTATGCGAGTTATCTATAAGCTCGCAGGTGGCTTTTGTTTCGTATTTTCATGGGTGAAAGAAAATTGCACACAAATCGTAATGACTCGTAATGAACGTAGCGGGTTCTAAATATGATTAAAAAATTGCTAAGCCGTTCTTGAGAAACGCTGCAGAAAAGCTCACACACTGTAAACTCTTAAGTTTAATTTTTACCTCGCCAAAAATTGCACCACAGTCTCTGCAATGGCTTTATACCTATACTTATATCCAACTCTCTTGATTACATTCCCGCGAACACTTTATACACCATTTCGGTGCCTGAAGCTCCTCTGAGGGATACGTAAGTATTTAAAGACGGAAAAAAGACATTTGAGAGCAAAAATAAAACGCAAAGTACTAACGTCCTCAAAGTGATCCGTATATTTGAAGAAAATTATATATGCGATAGACATAGTCGCTGTCTAGAAATTAGAACTGCCCTTAACTCGAAATTCTTCAATCTCTCTGCCATTTCAGTTCAAACGAGCCATCATTGCTATAGCCCCGAAAAACTGAGAGATTCTTCAGTCTAGGAAATACATCGATGGCCAATAACTTAGTTGCAGTTTCCTATCAGCTATCCATGTGCTCTTTGAAGTCTTACCAGAGGTCTGCATGACCAGTAGCTAAACCGAAGCTTGAATTCCGAGGGCTGGAGATTTCGTGCTTATTATTCCTGGCTTGCGGCATGCTCGGTGGGGAGCTTAAGAAATTCGCAAAAGGTAGACTCGGGGTTGCACAGGACCGTTTACGCGAAAGCTTCGTGAGGTTTAGCCGTAAGCTCGTACGTTAATGTTAAAACGTGTATATATACGAACTGCAGCTGGCGTAAGCTCCAGTTTCCACATCGTTGCTAGAGACGAAGCGATTGTACGCATTTGATAAGATTTCTCACCGTGATATTACAGAGCAGACCTTAGTCGAATAGTAAGTATACTTATCCGCCAAATGAAATGATCTAATTTTTTAAATGAAATTTCGAATTCTTCCGGAGGCGACGAAGAACCGGTACGCAGTTAGCGAGTAGAGAAACAAGAGTGAAAATTGAGTTAAGAATGCAGACGGACAAAGAAAGCCCGGGGATTCCCCGACCAAGTTAATATAGAAACGTTAGCTAACCAGTAACACAATTACCACAAACTTAAACAAGGTTTCGCGGGAACGGATTTACGCTCTCGCAAAATATGCCCGTAGGCACGATACAGCCCGATCGATAGACTAATCATTAATCAATTCTCCGTATAATTTGATTGACCGTTCTTGCCTACCGTTTCGCCCTTTCTCCCTGCCCATCCATTTCTCGCTACGTTTTTCCGTATCTCCGGGTTCTTGACAGAGCCTTTCTTTTCCCTCTTTTTATTCTTTCTCTACGAATTTTCTACCCTCGGTTTTTCAACTCATTGTCAGATGATCTCGATTTCTTTCTCAAAGTCTCGTACAGACATTTATTTACGCGCTTTAAAGATCGGTATTATTATTATTTCCTAGTTCACGTATTCGACCTGTTCTTCCTCTCTACTCCAAGAGTGAACCTTGAGAAAATTGAGCTTCGGCCAAAAGTTTCTAAGAGATGTCTTTATCGACTTATCGGTCCCCCATATTATTATACGAGACGTGAAACGACGCATTTTTGGAATCCCACGTGACTCTGCGGAGCGAAAAAATTGTAAATGCTACTTCGATCGAAGTACCGAATCTATCATTTTTTCTCGATAATTTTTACCCGCATAATTACCGGGGTGAGAATTCAGAAAATGAGACAATTTTTTCTTAAACACTGCAGAAGTATTCGAAAGTACCGAATGACAGAGCTGCAAACTGAATTAAAATCAATTTTGGCACTCGTCACCGAACCAGTGGTTTCACTTCGAGTGCATGTGCGCAGGTTGTAATCAAAACCCGAAAATCAATTAGTGCGGAGCATCTCTTTTTCGCATTTATATATTCGAACAATAAAAACCTATAGTATATCCAACAGGTGGAATCATGAAACCAATAGCGATTCTTTTGTCAGCAATTATGATCGTTGCAATTTCATAAACCACGCAATTTTGTATGAAAGAACGAAAAAAAAATGAAATAAATTAAAAATGAAAAAAAAAAAAAACAGCGAGGCACTCTACCATTGAATCGTTCTCCAAGAAAGTGTACCGAATAGGGGTAGGTAGGTACGCGTTTACTTTATCTAAAAAGTTGAATTCTGCTCTGCTACTGCGGATACTATATAAAATATACCTATGTATAACTGAAAAGTTTAGATCTTCAGAAAGTCCCATGTGTACAGGCTTATATATATATTATATCCATGTGGAATATGCATCCCGAACCAGGGTGGCACCAGCAGCGGTACAAGCCTTCGCATACGCCCTTCTATGTTGTATTATGCAATGGAACTCGAGTGGTTCTCCACTCTCTCACGCGCACCAGAGTACTAGGTACCCCAGAGTGCCGGAGAGCAAGGGAGTGAGTGGGGTAAAGAGACAAATGTATTTGAACAGACACACGACACTTATGTTTGTTCTTGCCTTTGTATTATTTTACAATAGACGAGCGTGCCTGGAGTGTGGAGATTTTCCGAATATTTCCAGGCCTATGCGCGCGGTAACAGAATTCAGGAATAAAATTTACGACGAATTTCTGAAACGAGAATTACCGAGGAATACAGCTCTAGTATATCAATCGGTTTCCATCCTCCGAGCTTCCGGTTCGATCTCAAAATTGAAAGTAATCAGTTTTTTTCATCTAATTTTCACAATATTTCGCCATTATACTTGGAGCAAAGTAAACGTGTTACCTTTTTCATTATTTTTTACTCCGGTGTTTAACTCTTGTTTCAAAGCATTCGTGATATATTTTCCAATCCCCGATACGACTTACGTTGCAATTTCTCCTATATCCGATACGCGAGGGCCGGCAAGCCGGTAACGGCAGCGGAAGATGGGCACAGCTTGTGAAAACGCAGCGCTGGCCGATTTGTGAAACACTTCTAGTGGAAAATGCAGATAGATTCTCGCGAGGAGAAATGATATCGAAAAACAAGTATTCGTTGGTGCCTTTAGCTTTAAAAATGTTTCACTACACGGGTTTAAGGGTCAAGTTAAACCGTGAAATTTCTCGAAATATGGTCGACGAAAAATTCTGAAATTGTACAAATTGTCCACATTTCGTAGCGCCTAAAATTCGAACAAAATTTAGTCCAGTTCCGACATTTTCAACCGAAGTTTCGTTACAGGGTATCGTGATTTTGACAAGTTTTCAAATTTCAATCAAAGTTGGGAAAACATTTTCCGTCAAGCCATACAGAAATCACAGCTAATACCATTTCGGCTACCTTTAACTTTGAAGAATTTGGTCCATTTCACAAGCCCTTTTTTCTTTTGAATCAACGTGGCCCAAAAGTTAGTTCACCCCATTACTTATACTAAAAAAATGTTTAATCGCAAATTATGTTTTTTTCCCGAAATTAGACATCGAAACAAAGAAATTACATAGGCTGCCGGTTCCATATTTTGAAGCTAGCAAAGACTAGATTTTTTTTTCAAACTTTGCCGTCCATCTTCCCACTCTTTACCTACTCTCACAATCAGTGGAATCGCAGTTTCGCGTATATTATTATTGAAAAAAACGTGAATATCATCAATTTTTTAACTAAATAGACCACACCTGAAATAAACGAGCTACTTAGGTAAACCACTTAGTTTTACTGAGATGAATTCTTCATGGAGCTCAACTGTCAAACGCAGATTGCACTGGAGTCCTAGATCGATGTGTGTTTGCATAAATCACACGAGGCTACCAACGCAATAGGTAAGGCTATAGTTTTTCGCATAAATTTTCTTTTCCAATTCGGATAAAAAATTCATATGTAAAATGGCATTAACAGGGAAGTATATACGCAGTCGAGCTTTATATAGACGCACTTAAGAACATTTTTACCAGTTGGTACCGATATATTTTTTAATTTTATTCCGCCTAGCAAGTGGGCTCCGGCCCGCAGTAGATTTGCTGCTTAAATATTTACACCGTCAAACCACCCACCCACCTGCCTACTGCTCTTCGCCCACCCGTCCAACCCCTCGAAGTACTTCACAGGGAAATTAGATTTTCCAAGGGAAACGTTGCTGGCTCGCCTAGTCGGTAAGAAAATAAAAAAATGACAATTTCCCGTTCAAGTTTACAGTTGGCAGAGAAATTTTCCATCTAGAAACGAGTTAGGGGTCTACCCGCGAAAGAAATTGACCATGATGACTTCTCCCGGCACTTTGCGTCGGGAGAAGTGCAGCTTCAAAAAATTATCCGCTAATGTATCAGAAAATATTTTTTTCGTCGACGATACGAAGGGTAATTATATTTCTGTATATTCTGGTACTTTTGTGAAACGATATTGAATCAGGCTTTCCCAATTTCTTTCACCAATAATAATCAGTTCGGCGATAAGGAACGGGAAATTGAATATTCGAAAGTGACTGAAAACGAGGGTAATACTCACCGCATGACAATATCACTCGGCGAAAGAAACTGCGGTGTGGATGATGCTTCGACGTAACCGAAACCGAACACGATAACGCTCCCTCAACTCCGACAAATCCACGGTAAACCCTGCGAAAAGTGTTAAAGTTTGAGTTATCGCGTAAGAGTGGTGAGATAAACAGATCTGAAAGCGTTTGTATAATAATGGGAAAGTCATAGATGTACTGCACACATACGTATGTAAATCATCGAAGGGGTGGATTGATGCTTATTTTTTCAGGATTTTTAGCTATTTTATAATATTATTATCATTATCGTTGAACTTCTTTCATTTTTTAGAACGATATTGAATCTAATATTCCACTGATTCGATTAATTATTTCCAAGCAATTTGGCCGAATTATTTACACCGTGAAAAATTAACGACCATGCGACCCGAGAATCAAATTATTATTGTTATTTTCAATATTGTTCATGCATTTCCGTTGTAACGAGGTTTGCAGCAAAACTATAATTGGAATAATGTTGAATTAAACGAATCGAAAAATAGGCATTATGCGTGATTCAATTAAATTTTCATTCAGCCAATATAGTGATAAATCGAGGCCTAAATTCTTACGATGATAATATTTTGTCAGAGAAATTCTAATCGCAAGTAAGAGATACGGACACAGACTGCAGCTGCAGTATCGAAGCCAAAGGCACTGCGGAAATGTCTCGACGTTATAATATCGCATAATATAACGAACTGAGACAACTATATTGTAAAATCTATTCCTCTACCTCTATCTTTCAATTTTAAAACGAACTGACAGAATCGATACACGAAATTGTAATATCGATTCTATTGGACGGCATCTCGATCCTAAATTAAGGATCTTTATTACCAAATTGACGAAAAGAGCTTCCGGTAGCAAAAAAGAAAAAAAAAGAAAAAAAGAAAAAAAAGAAAAGGTAAAAAGAAAAGAGTGGCATTCAAAAAGCTTGCCGAGATCTTTTATTCGACCAAAAAGATCAGTCAGATTGGTTAACGCGTGGCTGACGCTAGGTAGGTATTCGTTCACAGGACGTTGAGCTTGTGGCGATCCTCACCAATACTGACCAGTGTCCAACGGCACCTATATACACCTGTAAATCCCCGCCTGTATAAAAGGGAAGCAAGTCTATATATAGACATGTAGGTTACCCTGTTGGGTGGAAATCCACAATTTAGGGGTAACTCCTTCCAGCATCCCTTCCTCGTCCCCTTCCTGCCACCCTTGTATTTATTGCCCAGCGGTTCGCTTTTACGCCCAAATACTTTGAATTAGTAAATCAGGGAGCGAGAGCCCTACGGTCGCAACTCCAAATCCGCTCTCACCGATTTCTGGCTCGATATATTATAGCGGACCCGTGATTTCTCAGTCGAAGACAAACTCGGGGGTGCATTCGGTATACAGCTTTTACGTACCCGCCACTCGACGGGGTATTATTCACAAAAGATCATTTGCGAAATATTAATAATGCCCGCACTCCTCGAAAAAGGCCGTTAAAATTTCGTTCGTCGAATAAAAATTCCAAACGTTTTCAACATCCCCTACCGCCACTTCTCGTGATTCAGTTTCAGCACACGGTTAAGAAACCGCGCTCGGATCTAACGAGCCGAAGATAACTCAAAGGTGAAATGAAATTCGTACATACGCGCATATCTGTAAAGATGATTGAAAAAAAAAATAAAACAAAAAATAAAACTAAATAAAATGATAATGACAGTATATATGTACGGACCGTAAAATTTTGTACAACCGATCGTGTCGGGCGCGGATAATCATTGCTGAAAAACGGGGTGATTATTTTCCCAGCGATAATGGCGGAAAGAAATAGAAAAAAAAAAAAACGGGCAAAGTAAAATAAAATTCGTTTATACCCTCGTCTGCAAGTGATGGGGCGGGATCCATGCCAAAAACACAACGACGAGCTCTCAATCGGGCTTGATTACAGAGCCCACATATGGTGCCGAATACGTGTACTCCCACGGGGATTCTAGATCGGCTAGCTCCGCGTTGCGCTGTGGCCAACGATTGCGAACGGTCCAATTTCAATCGTAAGCGAGAAAAGCAGCTAAATTGTACCAAGATTTTAGACGGTTCGAGACCTACGTAGGTGTATAAGCTTGGTAAAAAATCGAAAGAGGATGATATACACATGTATATCGTATATACCGGTAGATACGTGTCTTGGGTGAAAGTTGTTACATAAGTACCTATACCTTGGGCTGTGTGGTACGAGGCCAAAGAACTCAAGTTTTCGAGGGCATTTATTTTCGCTGCGATGAGCAACCTCCTAAAGCTGCTAAACTTTTATTGCGTTATAAATTATAGGAAATTTATTGGCGCTTAGGAGAGGTGGGCCGTAGAAAATTTCCAACTTCTGAACGCTCGCGTATAATTTAAACTTACAATTTTCGTTTCAGTTTAATGACTGTTACGAAGAGAGGCTCTTTCCCACCCTAAATATAGATATACCTATATACCCTGAAGATGATCATCGGAATTATCATCTACGTGTTAAATTAACCCTTTCGGTTTAATCGGCGAGGATCAAACTTTAAACTCTATAGAAGGGTGCGCGACATCAGTTGCAAACAAGCCAACACGCCGTCTCCTTCACCCCCTCGTAGCGTTTACAGTTCACACCTGATGGACCGAAATACGCTTTGACTCGAACTTCAACGAACCGCGTTCGATATGACTACAACTTTATTCTTTCATCTATCTACCTGTAAGCACATAGCCGTCACTTGCGCTGAAATACATTGAAAAAATATTTTATACCCCGAAGTTATTCGCGTAAGTACGTTTTCAAACTCAAAATGCATTTCAAAGAGCTCCGCTTTTTTACTTCCGTAATGACAAAGTCAATTCCATAATGAAACTTTCCCCGTCTAATTTGAGTGCATTAAACCTGACCTGAGAGATTATAACTATAAACTAAAAACGCGATGCACGTAGAAGCCTAAGCCCTCTTACCCGTGATCGTGTAGAATAGACGGTACGAGTCTGACTGCAGCTGCAGCGCCCGGCTCCTCACAGTAGTAATGTCTAGCCTTGCTCAGACCGATTTAGTAGCGGCGCGGCGTATGTATTTCGTTATGGCTAAGCTCAAGAGTGAAAAAGTAATAGTAAGAGTTAAGACGCGTCTGAAAAACCTGAGAAAATGATTAAATTATAGAGTTATAGGTTTTTCGGGCAACTTATGAATCGTATTTTTGAAAAATAAGACACATTTGTCACGCCGCGATTACTCCGTAATACTGACAGTCAAATTATTCTTATAGTGGCGAGCGCCGTGCAGTAGAAGCGTCGCGGTTTAGTCGGACTCGTTCCAGCGCAGTAGAGTTATTCCGGTATGTGTCAGACAGGTATTGAAATAGATCCGTTCAGACTGCGTCAGACGGTTAATGAGTTAATAATTTATATGAGGTGTTGTATTAGGCAGGTTTCATTTGACAGACGGAACAAATTGTTCGGAAGGATCGCGGGCGAGGTATTATTAATTTGTTTGACGTAAAGCGGAATAAAAAAAAGCAAAGGATTGTCGTGATCAATTGGGAAATTTTAGGAGGTATTACCGCAGATGGCAAATGTGTAAATTAGAATTTAATTAATTGCGTGGATAGTAATCCTATGTACATAATATAATACATACCTACTTACGTGTTTACTTGCTTCGCGAAGGGATCCCATAAATGGAATATCAATTTAAGGACTCGCTCGTATACACCCCGACCTGACCGCAACGAGTAGACATAACAATATACGGTTTATGTCTTTATCAAGACTCGTGGCAGGGTAACGAGATATTCCCTGCTTCTAGATTTGTGGCTGGCTCGTGTATCATATTCGTAAACATGGTGTATAACGTTCTTCGTACCAATGGCACGCTTTGAACACCAGCTTCGTTTCGTCGACGATATTTATGAGTTATTTTACGACGAGACAACGATATAGACGCATTGCTTTATGCGCTTAAAGCACAGATTCGATCAAAAAAATCATTACTATACGTTATTTGACAGGGAGCGAAAAAGCGTTTCAACTAACGAAAGATTTAGGCTATAAGTTCAGAAGCTAACGCGCTGGTTTTAGTCTCGGGAAATTCCACCGCTTTTTAAATACAGTTTTTACGGAAGCATAAAATGCGAATGAATGAAATGCGGTTTTTCTGAAAAAAAATAATAATTCCTACTACCTTTTCTATAACGACTCAAGCTCAGGAGTCTCGCTCCCTTTTCAAAACTGGAAGACAGTCTTACAATAACCAACAGATAGTCTAGCTGACCGGCTAATTAATTACCGTATAATTTTCCCATTAATGAGTTTCTTTCTCGCCGTCGGATCAAGTAACACATATTATATTATACCGTTCTCAAGTTGCGTGAAATAATTTCGCGGGAAATACATCAATGGTCTCGTGAAAAACGTGATGTGCGAGTAATATAATGGCAGAAGTTGTAAAGGCAGAGAACAAGGTGGTTATGTATAAAATTATGGCTTTAAGGGTGGAAAAGTTAAAAATTCCCTGTGTAAATGAGAAAATAGAGGCTTGTTAAATAATTGTGTGCGGTTAAGGTTACATAAGCGGAAATCGCATTAAATTAATTTATGAAAGAGAAAAAAAATTATAATTATTCCACCAAAGCCATCGCGTCGTATTTGCAGGGGCCAGCTGTAAATAAAATTTACGAGTTTTCGACTTGAAAGAAGGAGACGTCTTTGCCGCGTTAATTGTAATGGTATTAATTAAGGTAATGGACCCGCAAACTCGTCCGCTTCAATTAGCGAGAGTTCAAACGAAAAACAATCAGGTTAGCTGTTTGGACTTATGCTACGTTTACTTCTGATTCTTGCATTTGGTCAGGCACAAGCAAAAGAGTAGGATTTTTTTTGTTCATTTAAACTAACTCGAAAAAATGTTTAAAACCGTCGCTCAAATCCACCGCAGGAGTTTCCCCGTGCAAAAAATGTATAATTGAGTGAAATTGAGTCACATGCATTTTACGAACTGAATAAATTCGTTGATTATTACGTTACAGCTATGAAACAACAGCGATTCCGCAACCTGCCGATAGGATACTCGGGAAAAAGAACGAAATTGTTTCCATCACCGAATTCGGCATAAAATGCACAATCAGACCACCGCTTAACCACTTATGAAATTTCACACTTTCACTGTAGTCACTTATTTCCATTATAATGCCTAAGCTCTTCTATCGTCACGTTTCAATGGCTCGTAACTCCGATATCGAATCAGAAGTAACAGTGCTTGCTGGTTCATTCAGAACCACCCCAGACACGACGTTATACGCGACTACTACACCCACCACTATCAATGCGTACTACTACAATACTACTACTACTACTACTACTACCAATAATACTACGACTACATTACTTTATAGGTACGGAAGTTGGACCCGCATAGAACACCTTTATCGAGCTTAATATCTAGTTAATATAATAACTTGGTTAAGTTTCATTGTTTGATATCCGGTCGCTAAATGTTATCGCATTTAAACAAGTTTCCGAGGAAGTTTGTACAACTGGATGGAGATGAGACATTTGCTAAAATTTTGGCGCTACGCTGGGTATTGGTATTCATTTGTACTCGATTAACGCATTAGCGTATAAGATATAAGGCGGACTATTATTGGAAATTGCGACACCTTAGGTCATAGATCTTAAAGCTGTAACTTGTAACGAAGAATAGGTAAAGATTGTGATTAGAAAATTGAATAGAATATAATCGATGAGTACGATGATGGATAGAAATGATTGAAATTGTTTTTGGAGAGTAAAAATTTTCATTTCAAGGCTCGCTGGCTGTTAATTAATATAGTGACGTTCATATCACGTGGCAGCTATAGGATTAGCGCGTTGAAACGATATGGAGTACGGAAATTTTAAACCGGTTAGTTTCATAATGAACGCAGTAAAGTTGACTATATGAATTGAGAGGAAATTAAAAAGGAAAAGAAAATTAAAAAGGAAAAGACAATTAAAAAGGAAAAGAAAATTAAAAAAACTCTGTGAAATAAAATTTTATGAAAATACGTCATCATACGTGACTGATACTAAATGTTTCACATTGAGTTGAGGAGGTTAAGCGGATCGTACTAAAACAAGGATCCTCTCATGAATTATGAACGATACGCGAACAATTCTTGTTTAAATTTAAATTTCAGCTTCCGAAAATAAAAAGTTGGGGGGTAAAAAAAAGAGATTGAAAATGTGGTCAGATTGATCACATAACATCGCGAAGCATTCGTTCCAACTCTCTCCTCATCCAAACTTTCATTTATACAAATGTCTAATTCGTGAGAAACTTTTTTTCCCAAATTTCCTACAACTTTCAACAACACACCAAAAATTTTTGTAATAACAGTAATGAGGCCAGAAACTAATCTTTCTTTCTCATTTTCTTTCTCAAATAAACTGAACAATATTCAATTTCACTCGAGTGCCTGCAGTTGCACCCTCAGTTATTATCCCAATTAGTGTTTGTGCACGTGGTCGTTTCTTGACTTCATTCGAAGGGAGCTCCGTTTCTTTTCATTCAGTATATTACCAAACATTTCCGTATAAGTTTTTAGCCAAATTTCCAGTGACTATCCGAAAGCTTACCCTCAAAGACAACCCTCGAACCGGTCCGGCTGGACGTCCGTCCGTGGATGCACGTCGGAGGCTGAGCGCGAACTGAACTTTCGAAGCGAGGGTGGCTACCCCCACCAACGCTATCCTCGCGCGGCTGTCAACCAGGACTGGACCAACTTCACCGGCGAAGACCGAAGCGCCGCGTTAACCCCGATTTGAACTTATTCAACCCTATTGCGTGACACCTAAGATATCAAGACTATCGAGTACCTGTCCGCTAAATGCAGCACTTTCAATTTACTTAGAAATCTGCATACTTGTACCATTCGATTCGAGATTCATTTTTTGAAGAGATTACGATTTGTTGAATAAAGATATTGCTGAACTGAAGTTTCGGTTTTAATTCTCTAGCTATTCTATTTGGAATGGGAAATTTGGAATATTATATAGAAACGAATCACGCACATTGCATCGCCAATTGATACTGCATCTACGTGTAGCTATTAGTCTGCCTGGGTGCTCTAATATCTAAATAATTACACGGCACCATATTGTACAATGCGAAAGCCGCACGGGGTGACGGGTCATTGATCGCGAACTATTATCCATCCCCAAATTTCTTGTCTGACACTTGACGGGAGTCTTGATATATACCGGCCGCATAGTTCTAACTCGTTTCACTGATCCCCTCAGAGAACAGCGTTAAAACGCGCGGCAAAAAGTTGTACGGCAAGATAGTGGAGATTAGATAGTTAATTAGAATTTTGATTAACATCAAGAAGATCCGCTTAATTTCGTTAAGGAAAGATTGAATTTTTTGAAGAAGTGCACACGCGTATTAATGACAGTTTCAAACATACCTTCTGTCGAGTTTTGGCTGATGGATTTCTATTACCTTCGGTGATTGATGTTCACCATCGTATGCGTCCTGAATTAAAGCTCGAAAATTATTTATTTGACATTTTAACGCTCCCACGGGATGTTATCGATTTACTGCAATGGCTGTCTCTCGACGGACCTGCGGCCATCGCAGGTTAACGTGGTATGGGAATAACTGATCGCGAGTATCAAGTAGAGCTGCGAGGTAAACAAGAGATAATCATGTTTGGGGATTAAACTAGTAAGGAGAGGCTGGCAATAATTACACGCGTATTTTATAGAGTATAAAAGGTACGCCGATACGTACAGAAATTAATTTGTGTAAATAAGTAGTTATAAATGTTGATCTACTACTATACGCGGTTCGATCACTCGCGAAATAAAAATTATTTTCCAAATCACACAGCTTACAGTATCGGAGGAGTGTGTAGAAACTTTTCTATTTGCAAAACTCGTTCGATCTATTTTGCAAATAGGAAAATAAAAATAAAAAACAGTCAGCAATAGTCCTTCTCTCCGTTTGATAACATCTGTTGACATGTCGAGTTATTTGGCTATGCAAAATTACTTGGTTCTGTTTATTGTCGAAATTCAAATACTAGTTTTTGCTCGCAACACTCATTTACTCTGCAGTGCTTCTGGCGACAGAATTGTTTGACTCTATGTATCAGTTTCGTGGTCAGAATTATTCTGAATAAATATTAATTTGGTTTCGACTTGTAATATGTAATGTTTGAGCAGTTCGATAATTTTCAAAACGCTCATTTTCTACATTTATTCTGACGTTGAATGAAGACTCCGTTTATTCGATCCATTCGCCGATTATATAACTCATGATATCCAAATTTATAATTAAAATAATTGAATTAGTCTTCTGTGAAAATTTCAACGCTTTCTTTTCTCTAATTCTATTGCTATATGCGTTTATTAGATGCCATAACTAACCCTATGCATATCAGTTCTTCGCATTCTACTCCGAACGGTATACATATGCTGGATATTATTTCAATATGGGTAGTTATCTTATAGAATTCATGTCGATTTCCACCATTCTCAAGCACTGTGACCGTGGCTTTCAGCAATTAATTACTGAAAAGTGATCGCAGAGTCGGGAGTTCAGCCCTGAAGTAGAAAAGGGGTTCACATTGAATTTGTAATTTTTTTCTCGTTGATTTAATTCCTGCTGAAACATATACCTACCCTCAGAAAGAAACAATGGCACGGGGATAAAGCGACGTATAATTGAAAGGAGAGAAAAATTATTTGGCCCAGATTTAAGGTGAAAATAATCAAAAGATGAGGAAAGATTTTCGACATGAAAATAATGATTGCAGATCATACTGTAATTTCTCTCTCACGATGAAGTTGGGAGAGCAAGTTTTCATAAAAAATGTATGTGGCTCTGATGTGAAAATTTTTCGCTTTAACACGCCTAACTTTGGCTCGATAATGTTGGTATATGGAAGCCTTTGTACTTTGAAATAAAACCCACCCAATTCCCACCGCACTTTCTATAATTGTTTAATATTGACTTTACGGTTCCCATAGAACCTTCAGAAGCGAAACAATGATCCGTCCCTCGATTAAATTGATTTCAATAAGTGAAAATATGTTTTATACATTAACTGCGACAAAAGTGCCGTCTCTCTCACGCCTGGCTTGACTCAATTTGAATGCTTGAATCAATTAATGCCGACGAGACTAACGAGGTGTTGCGTTCAAAAGCGCCGCTATACACTTCTGCCATACTTCTTATCACGTATACATATATGTAAATAAATTTATTTATGCATGTATATTATTTAAATATTGCAATGGAATATAAGATTCCCAGGATTCATTATGCCAAAATGTCACCAGAGTGAACATGGATCAATGCCCTATGGGAAAGAAAACCTTTCGGTTTTCATACATCATATAGTCAATCCTTGGTATTCGGTCATAAGTCCAATCGCCACTTAATAGTGTGATACACTTTGTGTAACAGGAATTTACACTGATATCAACGGTTGTTCGTATAAGCTGGGTGCGAAGTACTAAAACTTTTCGCGGCAATTAGTTAAAGAGCGTTTGCACCGTTGTGAAACATTCGTATAGGCCACAAACACTGCATCTACCTATACATTCCTACGTATATATGCGCGATTAACGTTTCTGGTTACCACATCCTTTGAAAAGTATTTACTGGTGTGAAAGAGGCCACTCTGATGTAATAACAAACCGGAAAAGTACGTTTAACGTAAAAGGTTTACCGAGGATTCGAGCGGTTAACAACAAGTCAAATTAGGGAATCGTTTCCTGCGTTTTTGGACTCGAGCCAGATCCTATAACATTGGATCACCAGGAATACGGAGATTCGATAAAAAATTATAAGCTTTGAAGGAAATGACGAGAAAACTAGTTAATCTGAGGTAGTCGTACGCTAAAATGCATACCTGTTAATTAGCGCTCCTTCAGCATCCTTCTGGTCACAATAAGCACTGATGAAACTCCATAATCTGCCATTCGCTCGTCTTTTCCTCACAGCTTATCACCGCGGTAATTACAATCATCAAATTTCGAAATTCCGTAATTACCTGGTTTATTATATAGTGAATTATTGTATACTCGGGTCACACGTCCCATCTTACTAATAAACACCATGGTTCCGTAGTATCGCTCGATCATATGTTATACTCGAGTTACACGAAGGACCTTACGACGTGTTTGAATGATTACAAGGCTATGGGGCCTGGTGAGCTATATCCGACGATGGTAAATTTTGAGATAAAAATTTGCTACTCTGGTATCCTGCCAGCGAGTATTTTTCACCGCACGACTTTCCTCGCAGGAAATCGTCGATCGATATATTATTTTAGGGCTTATACCGGATGCCAACGATATATTTTCACTCCGCAATATAATATCGTTCATTTATTAAACTTCAACGATGAAGAATATTTTTCTGACGATCGAATCCTCCAAGTATGTCAGTAATGAATATAATTAACGAATATTTGTGAACACTGGAGTATCTAGGTTGATCGGATCTCTCCTTTAAGTTTTGGTGTTTGTCGGACACGGTACGGAGCGACTATTGATTATCACATGGAGATTAGGTGGTGACTGTTTGTCCGTACCTTGATGGTGGTCAAGCTATGTTAACAATGTACATAGAACGGGCAGAGCAGTATTGCCGTAGAGTTTTGAGGGTGTGACGTGTATCTTCCGGCTTAAGGCTGCCACGATCAGCTTACTTAGAGTAAATGCCCGGCAAAAGCTTCTCGGAGCGGGGACCGAAAGCTTTATCAAAATAATGGATATATATTTGAATTATAGAAGACTGGTGCTAATCGGCTTGCCGGTAGAAAAATGCTATAGGTGGTATTTAGTTTTTATCAGAGTAACAGCGCAAGCAATCGGATAAATTCAGGGAAAATCATTTGATTCGGAAAGGGAGTTATCGATGTTGATAAAATCCTTCGATTGGAACGAAATATCATAGGAAATTATTCGCAACGCAAAATCGAATATCGATGAGAAGACATACACAGTATTATCCCTGTACAAAATTATTTTCAGGAAGCAGGAGAAAAAAGGAACGGGTTGGCTATATTTCCTAATAAGCCGATGAAATCCTGAAATTAAAAAATGCGTCACAAAATTTATGAATATTGTATAAACCAGTTTATAAATATTTTAGCACATCACAAGGGAGTGGAGGTGGACAAAAAAAAAGAATAATAATAAAAAACAAAAAAGCGAACAAAAAAAAAGACGAAAAAACGAAAAAAGTTAGTAAGCGTTTTTTTCCCAGCGAGATATCCCCTGAATAAATAAAAGCCTCGAGTGTAAGCAGGAAGCAAAGCGGATGAGGAACCGAGAAACCTGGTGCTAGTATAGAGGATGACGGAGAACGAGCGGGAGGGTGAAAAGGAAAGAGGGTAGAACCAGCGCCCAAGCGATCAAGGCATACAAAAGAAAATTTTATTCCTTTATTATCCTTATTTCGTCGATTTCTGGGCAAGTACGGGGATGACGGACTTTTGGCAAGATCCGAGTAATCCTATTACGTATGAAGGGTGGTCCTCGACAATTTTCACTGCGATATTGTTTATTCGGCATTCATTTACGCTTATAATGATAAAACAAGTTTTCCCCCGCTTTACGATCGTGAGTTACGTTAAGGAGAAAGAGACTGGAGTTCCAAGACGAGGAATAAATGGAGAATGAAATAATTCGAAAGCTATAAAGTTGAGGAAAATTCGCTGACTATGAGTCCCCGGCGAACGTTTTCTTTTGTACTATGCAGTTTTTACCTACTAAGTATTTTTACGAGCCTCTGAAATTAAAGCTGTAAATCGTGGCGAGAGAGATTTGACCCGAACCATGCATCTTGCATTCGAAAAAACGATCGATGTCGTTGCTATATGTTAACTCGGTCAAAAGTGCACTGTTAAATTATTTTAACTCTTCAATTTTACGATTTTCTAAGTAGGTAAAAATTTACCGTGAAATAGTTGGATTCACGAGAAATGCTATACACAGCACACAGCATCTCGAAGGGTCCACTCGACTATCCTAAGATTCAATTCGTACGCTATAATCAATCCAATATACACTCATGAGCAGAACTCCATTCCCCTTCGAAACCATCAATTTTTAAATCATATCGGAACCGATCTGAGTTTCTACGTGGCTTTCCATGTCGAAAGTAAATCCGATATAGAAATCCCGAATTTCCATAAGATCCGGTATACAGTTTTCCGATTTCTATGGGTTTTTTGAGAGGGTGCAGTTATGTATGTAAATTTCTAGACAGCGTTTCGACTTCCGCGTCTATAGATGAAACATGATTCGTGATAAACGCACTACAACGAAGATGACACGTATAAATAAAATTTATTCGTCATTTTTAACTCTATAGAGTCACGCGATTTCGTTTTTTTCTTCGTTTTTATTTATCCATGCATGTAGTATACGTACAGGTGCTTAGACTCTCGGAGGTAAAGTATTCGGTATACATTATACCACCAAAATATCCGATCGCCCCTAGTCCCCGTACGTATAGATATAGACCATGTATATAAAGCGTTATGTATGTACAGATATATACATAATTTTGACTCATACATAGACTGAGATGTACATAAAGGTGTTCGTGTATAGGTAGGTCTATAAGCCCGTCGCCATTTACAATATTAAATTATTCATGAATCTCTTCGCTCCACTGGTGGGCGCACTCTTCGCTTCATAGACACTCGAGAAGCGCGAAGATCGCGAATTTACATTTCACTGCTGGGCATGAATCTCGCGTTCGCAACTCTCGTCTGTTATGCCATGGTATGGGTATATATGAAGTATATACATACCTGTGGAGTGTGCAAGGCTATGGATATACGCAATCTCTACATATATGTATATTTTGTATGTCCGTAGAAGTATTCAAACACGTATATATGCACAGGTAACAGGTGTACACAACTACGTGTACACACACACACGTATCAAGATGAGTATTCAAAAAAAATCTAGAAAAGAGACGTTTTTCAGGGCTCATCAATTCTCGATTTTTCTCTAAAAACAAAAGCAAGATCAACCCTCGCCAAATGTTCCCGTAAAATCGAGAAAATTATTTGAATTGATTCTTCGTTCTGAATTAGATACATCATTTCACTCTTCTGGCTCACGGATGAGTAGCAAGCTATTTAATTTTTCGGAAAAAATTACCACGCAGTTTTAAGAATGAAGAATTACTTAGGTACGCGAATTTTGATATCTTGGGATTCTTGATGATTCTGATTTTTTGAAATGTAATTTCAAAAAAATTGTAGTAGTAATAAATTAGGTTTTATTTACAGAGCAATAAATACATACATATTATATTTCGTGTTGTATAAATATGGAGTCTTACTCTGCTATATGAAAAAGTTTAAAAAATTTTACGTATTATAAAAAGCCCAATCCTTCTGTTAAAAAATATACATTCATACACTTTTTTTTTTTAATAAACGTGATATGAACGACTGATTTTCGTTTATTTTATTTACTTATTTATTAATTTTTTTCATTCACTTTCCAACCCTCGTTTTTGTGAAATACTATTAAAGAAAAAAAAAAGTCTTACAAAAATTTGGCCCCTATTATTTTACGTATATAAATATAAATTAAGCATTAAGAGCAAAAGCTTCAATTGTTTGTATATTATACATAATATGAAATTGTGCGTTAATTCGAATATTATCTTACATAAAATTCGTTTTCTACCTACATTCATGTATCAAGTGATTTTCGAAATCTAATCTAAATTTATAAAACACGATTCAATCAGTACAAATCAATTCTTGATTCGTTATTCAATAATTACACTCGACCGGTTTCATTAAACTATGTATAATATTCATTGTATTCAACTTTGGCAGTTTGCAGTACGCAGTGCAATGTCTTTGTAACTATTTGTATCACGGTCTAGTTGAAAACATGGAGGAAAAAGGGAATCAACCAGCATTTTGCATAAAACGCACTTCGTAAATTAAGACAATGATTTAACGAAGTAATGGTAACACAGCGACGTTATTTGACTTATGAATGAACGGATTAGCTGCTATTGTGACTTGCCAGTTATTTAATTGTTAAGTGACGCTCGTTATATTGCATAATTATTAATTTACTAAAAAATAAAATACATTATAGTCGATGAGTATGTTACACCAAATCTCGAAAGGGTAAATGCGCGACTAATTGATAGTCATAATTTTTTCTAGATTTAAGGAATTAAAAGTTTAGTATCAATGTTACGGGTTAATACTCAGCCAATTCTGAGCCTCAATTTTATTACGTTTACTCAATCCATGTTCACGTAATGGCCGGTTACAGTGGCAGTCTGATGATACCTTCGTCTGCCGGCAAAATCTTCGTTTTCTTCATTAAGTTGCGACGAAGATATCTCGACACCCGGATGGTTCGGAGTTACTACAATTTGTTCGTAATCGTAAACTCTTTTCCTGAAATTATACGTCGTGGAATTATCGAGTGGTATTACGTTATAATATGAATAAAGAAAGTAGAACGATTATACATGTGAATTATGCTCACCCCATCAATCTAAGTATTGCAGCCTTTAGCCATTTGAGGAATTTAAATTCAGCTGAAATTCCTGGCTTTACAGCTGGATTAGCCTGACCAATGTAAATCCATACAAGAAAGACAACTACAATATTTGCTATTGCATAGCCCCAGTGAACCAAGAACATTATCAACAGCTTTATCAGAGCCTGGAAAATGGAACGAATTGTTTAGATTTTCATTGAATACATTGATTTTGAAACTGAAAGACCGAATGTTGATAAAAATTTGAATTTAAATTCTATTTCCTTTGAGATAACCCAGTCAGCAAATTAATAATTCTTCTGAAATATTCCGACCTCTTCTTGCTGAGGAAATAAAAATGATTAAAGATCAGCAGAAACTGAAGAAAAAGCTGCGTTATAGACATAAATTAATAGGAATAGAATAGGATAAAATTATAACGGGTAGAAATTAGAAATACTTGTAACTAAACGAATGTAGTAATATGTTTCTCGAATACTTGCCCCAAGTAAAGAGGCCCATCTATTGCAAAGAGGGCTATACCAGTTTCCCAGTTTGTTATGTATATTAGGTCTTGGTGGTGCGTTTATAACATTTCCACTTTCGTCAATAGTTGGAGACGAAACCTGACTTGTACTGTCCGAGATGCTTGGATTTCGCTAAAACAATGAATGAATACATAGTCAAACAATTTGCGTAAGCATACCCATTACTTCAATCTTCACAATAAACCAAGTTGCATAAACTCACAGCTAAAGTTTTATGTCTTATTCTCTCAGGAAACAGATTGTCTAAATCATTATTAATTTCTGTTGATTCACTTTGAGAAACAGCACTGAAATCCCTATCAAAAGTCGGTGTCTGAGTCCGGAACCTTTGCTCTCTGATATGTTGCAAGTCAAATGTCTGAGCCAGGGCAAAGTAAGCGTAATCCATACATGCATATGTCAATAAAAACGGCATTGTCACAATCGGTGCCAACGTATTGATTTGCCCAGCTACTATGAAGGTCAGAGTCACAATGGCTACAACCACCATAGCATATACAGGAACTTTGTTGGGTCCTTTCTGTGAGAATCGAATATTACATAATTTATTTAATTAAATTACTGTTTCGAGTATTATGAGGCACTCACTCCTCTTTGTAGGCAGCTGATTCCTGGTATAACATTTTGACTCGCAATAGATTGTAGCACTCTAGGTGTACCATACATGGCACCTAGGCAGCTGCTAAATGACGAAACATACAAACCGGCTAACAGCAAAACTGATATAATAGAAACAGTCGACGCAATCATGAAGTCATTAAGAAGAGCATGTCTGGTACAAGTTGCTCCGAGAAACAGGGAGAAACAGAGATAGAGAACTGTCCTGAAAAAGAGAACGGCCTTTGTTCGATAAAAACCTCCGATGTGTTAACTTTTAAGAATATCTAACAGCTCGTAAAAGTTGAATGACTCACCCAGTTCCTAAAGCAGACAATGTACCGTTTGGAATATCTCTAGAAGGATGTCTCAAGTCTCCGCTCATGTTTATACCAGCTAAGACACCGGTGACTGTTGGGAAAAATACACCAAATACAGTAAACCAACTGTATCCGTTCTGGTAAGCAGGCAATGTGTTGTTTCCTAAATTCCCTGATAACCATCCCTCAAAACCAGCCTCTGTAATAAATTTTTAGTGTATCGATACACCATGTGTGTAAACTTTAATAGTCAGATGCTTAATTGTGCATCAGAGTTTTTTTTTCTCCTTACCAACGTTAACATGTACGAAACTTCCGACCATAAAATCCAACCCTGCTAATAGCAGGATTAGCAATAGAATAAACTGCAATTTAATGACCCATTTGACTCCAGCTAAATTAATTACCGACAATAGTATTACGGCTGCACTGGCAAAACCTCTTTGGGCCCAAGGGGAATCAAGTCCTGCAAGACCAGCCATTGATTCGCCAAATCCTAAGACATTTAAGGCACAGCCGACGGCCTGAGAGAAGGATATAAATTAATTATATGCATTGCTCTTGAATAACACTTTAGGCATTTGACAATGTAAGTAATGATGAATGTCAATCTACCTGTCCGAAACAGTACAGTAATCCAATAGACCCACCAAATCTGGATCCCAAAACGTGCGAGAGCAGGAAATATACTCCGCCACTCTCAACACGACATCTTTCACAAATCCCAACGGCAGAGAGAACAGTTACCAATGCAACGCAAACTGAGGATGATATAAATGTGATTGTTGATTTAAGAGATTTAGATATATTGAAGGACTGAACTAAAGGGCCAAAGACTTTCTGATAGGTGAATTGTTTGGAATTTTTGTTAGATATTCACCAGTGGACAGAATTATTAACACAGCATTCAGGACTCCGGCTTGTCCAACGATCCAACCAGACCTCAGAAACACAATAACTCCAAAAATATTTATTAAACAAGATGTAAAGACACCGTCCCAAGTTCCAAACAAGACTGGCTGTGATATGAAGAAGTTTGATTTCCACCACGGGTCTGAGCTCTGATTTTAAAAAGAGAATTTCAATTAATACAGTTCGAATTCCAATATAGGTTTGAACTCTAATTCTTTGAATAAAATTCCAAATAATACAGTTATACAAAATTATATTAGATGTAACATATCTCTGACTGGATTTTGAATAAATTATTATCACCGCTATTAATATCATTATCATATTTCTTTTACATATATTTATATCAAATCATTGGAGTGTTTATCAACGAGATATGTAAAAAATACAAATAATTCATGAACAAATAGTTTATTACAAAATTGAAGAAAGGCTTGTCGAATTACTTACATGTTCCTGAGCAAAGAGTTCGTTAGCTCCGGTCGACTGATACATTTCAGGACCAAATTCCTCATAACCTTCAGGTTCGGTTCTTCCAGTTCTACGATTTCCTCCATTGCCGAGACCAAATCTTGACCAATCGACATTTGGATCATTCACTTCGGTAGAGTTTTGATTTCTTGCTCTAGATTCCATTTCTGCTTATTTGATATTTCTAGTTATTTCATGACCAAGAACTTCCGTGTTATATTTACGTTAAAAAATAAGCCACCGTGTATCAAGATCACGAAGCATAAAAGTTAAAAATACTTTATTCTCGCCACGATAAAAAAATATTTACACAGCTGTCATATCTTGTAGGTTATGTTCGTATTCGATTTAACGATTCGAATTTAAGTCTTTCGCCTCACTGTATGGAGAATATACTGATAATATAATATATTTCGCAATATTAGATTTATAAAAAATAGTAAATCACTTTTCTATGTTTAGATTTAGAAGAGCAGAAAGAAATAAGGGAAAATAGAACAGAATGAACGTCGTACGAATATTAATATTAATTATCTAGCAACATCCGACCTACAACAGCGTAATTGATAACGTTTTGATTAGTTAAATCGATAAAATGCTGATTAGACATCAGCTCCAAATATTGTATTAGATATGAAAATAGTAGCGTGATTCACAACTGACATTTCAATCATGTCAGCCATATTTGTAATGTGACGTTGCCAACCAGCCATTAAACTACGAGTATGGCACTGTAGCATGGACGTATGCACTGTAGTATTCCGAATTACAACGGGTCTTCCCCAGTTTTACCGGTGCCGAAGGCATGATGAGAGCGACTTGTGACTACACACGATACCTTCATTGGTCTAGCGTTGTAATATTCCGGAAATACGACAACCGACATTTTCATCGTTCTATATCTACAGAGAACCAATGAAGTTGGAGTCGCTCGTGGCTGAGATGTGAATGAACCTTTAGGAATAATTTTGTAGTTTCTGATCACATCATGGAATACTCTAGAAGGAAGAAGAGACTCGCGACAGTCACAGAACAGTACGCCACAAAATGGCTGTACGGGCATAGAGAATTTTTATCCTCGAGTTGAGATTTAACTATATATAACGCAAGCTGAGATTCAAATACTTTGAAAATGGCTTTTCCTGGTTCAATCGCATTCGACGAGTACGGGCGACCCTTCATCATCCTACGGGACCAAGACAGACAGAGTCGATTGACCGGTAATGATGCGATTAAGGTGAGGCGTGCACATGTTTTATAAATCTTATTTATCTTCGCCATCTCATACAGATCATAACTTCGAATGATATTTCCTTGACTGTAATATAAGTAAATAATTTATAGCTCCTAATTTTTTGGGATTCATCAAGTATTTCTATTCACGCGATTTTGCACTCGTCACGTGCTACTTGCGCCGGCTTAACCGCATCCATGTCATTTATAATTATAAATAAATTTAGGGTCTTCATCACGAGGTTCTTGTACTTGATTACATTACCTGTACAATTTGACACGTGGTGGAAAATCTGCCCTCTGAAATATCCGCATCAACACTTATTAGAATTATTTTTCGTGAGATGTATTTCTTACGTGGGTCCACGCATTGCACACGGAGCTTTGTCCTTCTGACCATATAGGGAGTTCTTCTCTTCAAATCGTCATATTTGAAAGGCAAATGATATGTGTTCTGGTTCAGATGATCTATTATCTCGAGAATACATACAAAGTATATAATATTTTGTGAAGTTGAATTAAATTGAGAAAATTTAGTAATTCTGATTATTATTTCTATTTCTTCATGAATAAACGCATTATCATTATATGTATTCAAAATTCGAACTTACGCCCTACTGACATAGGAAATAAACGATGCACATTGAGACACAGGTGAAATTCGTATTTAAAATTGACCTGTGATTTTGACGAAAAATTTGTGCAAAATTAAATAAATAATAAGAAACTGAACCATTGAGTGACTGAATTAATGGGTCACGCTTACTGATATGTTTCTTACAAATAAATCATTTATAGATGCATTATATTATCTGTTTCTACGCATTTCAGGATGAGTCCAAAAACAAAATTGTCCTTTTATTGCACCTTCCGAAAATGTGTTTAGCACAAGAAACGATTTAGATCTTATACCTATATAGGTAACATGAAATACGCTCGCGTTTGAACGCATGACTTAATTAATTGGATCTTTGGTAGTTGTTACAAGTTTTTTAATATTTTTTTTTCCTATTTTAAAAAGTTTGTATATTCACTAAATTATTGAGGGTAAAGTTATCTATGTTGATTCAAAAAAATGAATGAAATAAGCGTATAGTCAATTGCCTATCCGCAAACCAGCAGGTATTTTTCTTTAAAAAAAATTTTTTTTCTTGTAATGTAAAGGACTGTGACCCAATATTGTCTCGAAATTGTAGAACATATTCTACAAATTCTAATAAATTGAAAACTAATTTGTCAATTCAATTCCACAAAGATTTTCCGTCAAAATTTATATGATCTGATCCGGAATCTTTGAAAAATGATTTGAAAGCACTCATTCTGAAACAAGACGTTCATGATCTTGATCATATAAATTTATATGAGTTCAGTTAATGATTTTGATTAAATAAGAAACTGTTTCTAATTCGCTGTACCTTTTCGAAACAGTCTCATATCCTGGCAGCCCGCAGCATTGCTAACACCTTGAAAACATCTCTGGGTCCGAAGGGATTAGACAAAATGCTAGTTAGCTCTGATGGCGATGTTACAGTCACAAATGACGGGGCAACAATCCTAAAGAACATGGACGTAGATCACGAAATTGCTAAGTTAATGGTACAACTTTCTCAATCGCAGGATGATGAGATAGGCGACGGTACCACAGGAGTTGTTGGTAAGCTCATAGGACCTTAAATAACAAAAATTACATCCAGCATGCTGAGACGTATGAGTCTTGATCTCCAAAAGACCCATCCGTAATGAAACAAAACTCATGCGATACAAAATTTCATTGAAATGGGACTCTGAACCATCGGGCAGTCGCGCTTAATGTGCTGCACTTACTGATATGTGTTCCACATTCTTATTCATTTCTTCGCTAATTTCTATTGTCATATCCAAGGAGAACATCCTTTAAACTGATCATTCCTCATCTAAATTTAGTGTTGGCTGGCGCGCTGATGGAGCAGGCTGAGCAGTTGCTGGACAAAGGAATTCACCCGATTAGAATAGCAGATGGCTTTGAGCTCGCAGCTCAATGTGCTAACAAACATTTGGATACGATCGCTGAGGGATTTCCTGTCGATCCTAAGGACCTAGAGCCTCTAATTAAGACTGCGATGACTACTCTAGGTTCAAAAATGTGAGTATAATTTGAATACTAGAAAAAGTCACAATAGGATGTTGTAATTATTCATTTGTACTCATTGAACGGATATTTTTCGTTATTTCTTACCCTAAACTGTTCTTTGGTTTTTCATCGTTTTTATTTAGTGTTAACAAGTGCCACCGACAAATGGCAGAGATTGCAGTCAATGCAGTAATGGCTGTTGCTGATTTGGAAACACGAGATGTTAACTTTGAGTTGATTAAACTAGAGGGCAAAGTCGGAGGCCGTTTAGAAGACACAATGTTAGTTCGTGGCGTTGTTGTTGACAAAGACTTTAGCCATCCTCAAATGCCTAAGGTAATCATAATCACGATTTCTAATTTCTTATAGCAATTATTGACACACACAGAGTCATCTACTTACTTCTTCTTTCAATAATCCTTCTCATATGATTTTTCTCCCCTTTTTTCCACTTTTTTCCGTTTATCTCACTCTAATATAAATTATAATTGCACGGAGAATTTCAGCAGTACTTTCGATGTACTTAACTGACCAGACACCTTGCTAGATTAACATGCAAACTTGACCTATTTGTATTTGTGTGATTGAATTGCTCAAATACCATGTCAATTCTGCGACATTATAATTCATGAATCCCTAATCATAAAGAGTCGAGAACTGTGACTGTTCGTTAGCTATTAGCCAATCAATGAGACTAATATTAACAACAAGCATTTCAATTCTATAGAGACTGCAGAATGTGAAGCTGGCTATTCTCACCTGCCCGTTCGAGCCACCGAAACCTAAGACTAAACATAAGCTCGACGTCACTTCTGTAGAAGACTACAGGGCGTTGCGAGAATATGAGAAAGAAAAATTCACACAAATGGTATCTCAGGTCAAACAAGCTGGAGCTACACTTGCCATTTGCCAATGGGGATTCGACGACGAAGCCAATCACCTTCTTCTTCAAGAACAACTGCCGGCTGTTAGGTGGGTCGGTGGCCCAGAAATTGAGGTAATTAAAATTTTGTTCCATTCCATTACCTGAAATCAACCATTTCTTGATAAATAAAATTGACAAGATTTTTACAATTTTTTTGAATATTTCAATTGCTAGACAACTTGGACGCAGATTCATCACTCAGTTTAATACTTAATATAATTGTATTTAATTCTCTGTGATGAAAATGAAAATTTCTAAACCCAATGATGTGAAAACGCAACAGAAGGGGGTAGCAGAGTGAGAAAGGTGGGATAGTCCTTTTGATGTAGTCTTATAACTCGTTCAAAAATTGTGAATGTTTCATACTTTTTGTTCGAATTTGGGACTTTGCCATTTCAGACCATACCCATTTAGTATCTATCTGTTGCAGTGGCCCTGATGATCAATGATTATGAGAGCTGAGGGTTTTCATTTTCTTGAATAACATAGTTTTACAACTAACTTTGATGAAAACTGACTATACGATATAAATCCTAACAATAATCGTCATTCAAAACTCTAGCTGATTGCGATCGCAACTGGTGGCCGCATTGTTCCTCGATTTGAGGAATTGACACCAGACAAACTTGGGTATGCCGGTCTCGTGCGAGAGCTAACATTCGGTACAACCAAGGATCGTATGCTCGTAATAGAGGAGTGTAAGAATTCTAGGGCAGTTACCATTTTCATTCGTGGAGGTAACAAAATGGTATGTATTCTCGCGCAGTTCTTTTCTATGTCTAAATTCTTCATCCAGATTTCTGAGGTTTTACTATTTTGGCATAGACTTCCAAGGATTGATTGCTCCCAAACGACATAGAGCAAGGAGAATTTCAGTAATGCCATTTCAATGCATCTATCTGGCCAGACACCTTGCTAAAATAATATCACAGTTTTAATATCAGCATTTGATTGAATGTCGGAAATTAATTGCAGATTGAATTGTGTTACACATTTTTCTCATCAATAATTCGGGGTGATGGCAAAAATGAAGAATAAATTGAAAGCTTCATAATTTGCAATATGAAATTTCGAAATAAGTTTTAGAAAGTAATAAAATTATAGTTGTAGTTTTTCAATCAAGACTTGGAGATACTCAAATATGTTATATAAACGGTGCAAGAAATTACTTTCCGTCTACAGATAATTGAGGAGGCCAAACGTTCGCTGCACGATGCACTTTGCGCAGTACGTAATTTGGTCACCGATGAAAGAATAGTTTATGGAGGAGGTGCAGCTGAAGTATCTTGCGCCCTGGCCTGTGCTGCACATGCCGACAAGATCAGTACCCTCGAGCAGTACGCATTCCGTTCATTCGCAGATGCACTTGAAGCTATTCCTATGGCACTAGCAGAGAATGCGGGCCTGTCTCCTGTCGATGCCCTTGCTGAAGCCAAGGCACGCCAGCTATCTGAATCCAACTCTAGTTTAGGCATTGATTGCATGAACGTCGGCACCACTGGTAAGGCTTTTAATTTCGATAGGAAATTCGTATTAAATGAAACATCAACTCGTTCAAATAATTTATATAATTTGATCCTATTTTTTATGCAATTAATGAGATGGTATTTTTCAGTTTTGTTTTTTCATTGTCAGCGAATTTAGTTGGCAATTGAGTTTGAAAATTGTTTTAATTTTTTCAGATATGAAAGTGCAGAATGTCATTGAATCCCTGAAGAGTAAGCAGCAGCAGATTCTGCTAGCTACGCAATTGGTGAAAATGATATTGAAGATAGACGATATAAGATCTCCGGCCGATGGTGGTGCGGGAATGTAATCGTTTTTCTATGCAGGGTGAATAATTCCCAAGTATTTAATACAAATTGTTTCTAATTTTTACAGCACATTAACTCGACTTGTTTATCTTATGATTAATACGCTTCATTCGTGTTGTTATAGAAATAAAAGTCATTCAACTCGCTTACATTACGCTAGTTATCAATGAATTCACATTGAAATTAATTTATAAGGAATGAATCTATAATTTAAAAACAATAATCGTTCTTCTTACTCATTGCTATCAAAATCAACTATATATAAAGTAATATTAACAGAGATTCAATTTTAAGCGAAAATCATGTCTAAAGACAGTCTTCCGACTTACATCAGTCAGAGAAACTTGTGGTATTGAAATGAATGCACACAGCACAGAATTATGTCTTTTAGTATAATTTATCATTGTTTATATTACGTGTCTGATACGTATAACGAGTTTTAACATTATGTGAACACCTAACGATAATAAGCTAATCAAAAATGATGCTTCAGTTCGGCATTCACAGATGTATAATCTAGGCATAGTTTAGTTTAACTTGAGATCCAAATAGATATCATCTAACATAGCGACGACAAATTTCTACGTTTCTATTTCCCGTTGAGAATTCACGACGCTCGAGTTTAATAGAAACTAAATGAATTATTTTAATCTAGTAATACTCGTACTTTTCTCTTTAATACGTGTTACTAGACAATCTTGAAAAGCCAAGAAGACCTTAGGCCAAATCAAGGATAATAAATATTTGTACTTGAGAACATCATGGCAAAATTCCTTACAAACAAACGTATCGTCTTAACCGACTAATCGTTTATTTAATTCCTTAGTATAATATGAACCCATAACAGTTAAATCTACGCTTTGGCAATTTTTATACTTTATAATAGTTGCGATGCGGCTATTTTTATTCCAATTAGCTTTAAATTCAAGATAAGACAACGTGAGAATCAAGCCTTTTTTATCATTCTTAAATAATCAAGAAATTTCCATAAGAGAAAACTAAGAAATAAGAAAAACAATAGTTTAAACCTATCATCGAGAAGGGCTGTCGCTGTTTCTTTTTTTGAGAAAAAATAAAAAAACACAAAATTCGTTAATTTTCGAAGGCGAAATTCAGGCCTTGCGTTAGTATGAATTTAAATTATATTCATTGCAAATATCGTTGAAACTGGAAGCAAATGTCAAAAATGATGCCTCCATACTACTCGTGAAAATAGGCAAACCTATTTCTTTTTTGTATTCTAAAAAATGAAATAGAAAATGATGGTGATGAGATTTCGGATCTACCGTGACGTTTTTATACCGTGGTATGTAATATTATTCTGCATAGAAGTATTAAACGAAATAGCTAATGTACTCGTGAGGCATGACCCCTCTTCTTGGATAGAAGGTATGACTGCTAGAATAGTTTAATAGATTAGTAATGCTGCTCATGTAGATATCCGCGAAGCGAAAGAGGCGCCTTGAAAAGTATGTCGGATTATGGTAAGTCCTAAAAACAGATCCAAACTGTTCGTTGAAGACGCGTTTTATGTCGTTACGTAGCTCATCTCTTTCCTTCATCCATTCGTCCAGCTGTGCCATCGCTTCATCGCCCTCGTAATCCTGGTGATCTTCGATCAAGGCCGTCAGCATTTGTAGCCAATTTGCGTTCATCTTGAACTCGGGGTTGTTTAGGTTCTCGATCTCGTGCTGGAGCATTTAAAAGACGTAAGAAAACGAGTGACGCATTATCTAATGCTGAAATATCTTCTTCAATCGTAAGATTATAGTTCCGAATCGTAACCGAATCTGTATTACAAACCAAACACGGTTACTATACGAGTGATAACGTTACTTGCTCTCATTGCACAGGTGGCTGGCCACGTGGAAAAAAAAAGAACGATAAATTATTGAAACGTGACTGATTAAGTAATGATTAATTTATGGTAACTAAGCAAATAAAGATCCACTTGCAGGTATAAAAAATGACGAATTTTCATCTAATATTAATTATAGTCATAATCCCTTTATGGCAAGAGATTACTTTTATCTGTGTAGGATTCACTCGTGTCTTCAGCTCTACGAGGTAGAGCGATTAGTTTTCGAAATGGTATTGAAAGAAAAAATTTAATGTAATGATTTATAAAAGCTTTGTAGTCGTAAAAAAATTTCGAAAAATAATCGGGAAAATTTCGCGTCTACTTACGGTGAGTTCGTTGATGATGGCTCCTGTTCTCCAACCATGCTGAAGAGTTACGTCTGCTAGATCGCTGTAAGGATGATCACCGAAGTATAATACTTGATGTCCTCGCCAGCCAGTCATATCTTGTAGTTGTTTTACTGTACCCTATAGTTCGAATATCGGTAATTGTTAGTATAATTATCGCTAGTAATTATCGTGGTTTGAAGGAGAACTTACGAAGAGAAAGGTCTCACCTCGAGGTAAATTACACCTTTTTCCAATTTGGTGACACGGTCCCATAACAGGGTGCGTTTTTCTTCGTCATAAATACGCAGAGGCCGGCTTTCGTCAGTGAAAAAACGTGGCTTTCGCGCCTGAACTATCACCACGTCGAAGTAATTCTTCCAGTCATTACCGAGAAGAAACTTCATCCCAACGTCCCTACATAAATTCGGTGATAATTCAATTTTAGTCACATCGAAGTATTAAATAATTCATCTTGATATACTTACACAAAATGAAAGGGACTGTTAGTCACCAGGAACATCTTCTTTTTGATGCTCTTTAGTCTGTCAAAGAACCTTCTCAGTTCCTTATTCTTCTCCAAGAAATCACCAACGTTCTCTACCACAGTCTGATGCATTATGGGGTGACAACTCTGCACCGAATTCTACGGAGGAAAGTTTTATTTATTAATTATTATACTTGGCTGTTATTTTCACTTTTCATCACCTGACTGTAAAATTAGTTCTGCTAATTTTAACAAATCTCTACGTTTTCGGGCTTTCAGTAACCGAGAAAAACGCTTTTAGAAGATTGTCGATATGGATATCTCCGACAAACTCGACGAACAATCTCATAAAGCGCTCGATGGAAAAATCTAAAAATTTCGATATTTCGTCTAGTTCGAACAATCGCTTCTACTCAATTTTTGAATGCTGTCTTCAGGTCTGTTTTTACTTTAAAAAAAAATTTTTAAGCGCTCACCTTGACGTCTCGAAAGAGTATTTCGGGATGATAGTCGATGTGGTTTTTCATAAAGTACTCTGCAACGTTACACAAAAGCCCCATTTCCGGAACAGAGAATAGATCTGCCAGCTGGACCATCTTGGTTGTTCTTACGTCCTGAAATTATGTCCTCAGGATTAGATACAGATTTTTCTATTAACGTTTTTGATGCAATTTTATGTACTGACTCCTATTCGCGGAGATTTCTACTTACCTGGCCGAACTAGAACAACCCATATTTTGTGCTTCCAAAATCAACAGTGTTATGCAAACAAAAGAAATTATTCGTGTTATAAATATAAAACCAGAAATATTTATAAACGGTGTCAAAAGCTAAGATATTGCATATAGGTAGAATGCACAATGACAAGAGTAGAAAACATTCTCACGTACTTTGGCCGCGGTTCCGGAAGAGGCATGGAACATAGTAAAAGAATTAGAATGAGAATTTCTCACTTTTTTACATGTATTGTAAATAAGATTCTCAGGAATACAGAACAATATTTTCTCAGGCACGTTTTTACCGGACTTTCAAAAATCATTTTCGCGGCAACTATCTCGTTAGAAAATCCTACGAGATGTGAATTTTCTAGTAACACAATTATCCCATATCTCTCTAAGAATGAATACAAACGCTTCAGTCCCGAATGGCAATATTGGATACGAATGAAAGTTCGGAATGCCATGCAGGGTAATTTATTAACAATAGTAAGAGAAACTCAGCATTAATATCGAAACTGCTATTTAGTTCTCGGTTCTCATTTACCTGTGTGTTTTTGTTCTGGGCCTCGACATAGGCGATTGGTATTATCCTATTTTTGTAAAGTCTTAGAACCTCGTCGTCTGGTACTCGTTGCAAACCTCTGTACGCGGTGCCCAGTTGAATTTGCAAGAAGCTATCCAGCTTCAAAAGCAAACCTTTTTCAATGTCGTAATGAAGACCGCGAACTGCGAATCCCTCGCGATATTCCAGCTTGCCAATTCCCTCTGGATACTGTTAGAGAATATATAATTGCTCGGTCAATCATAATTCGGGAGAATTATAATACCGAATTTCATTCTCAGAACCAAGAATAACTTGACTATTGAATAAATTTAGTCACACTACGATGGAAGAGTAACGATCGAATGGATCGATGAAATTATTGGCTTATTCAATTACACGAAAGAAAAACTTGCCTTATATTTTTTAATGAGCATGTCTCGTCCGAGATTATAGAGTAGGTAATCCATCGAAGGTTTGTAGCAAGCTAGCGTATAGTCGTAGTCGAAACCATAAACTTGTACTTCCTTTAGGTCAAGTTCATTGCAGGCGAAAACACCTCTGGCATTAACGTCCAACGGTAGTTTTTTCGCTGAACAAATATCGTACATGTAATTATTCAAATGTCATAACTTCAAATCGCATTTTTTTTAATCATTAATAATTGTATTAGCTAATTTAGAATCAACGAGCTCGAGTGATATCCCGACTTGCAAGAGTGAAATTATTCAATTTCTGATGAACCAGACGAATTAGTGACCCCAAAAGATCGATCTAATAGCCATGTTACTGTTATTTTTGCTCCCTTCAATTGGCCAAAGAATTAAGAGAAACAGATTTGAATTTCGAGTTAGACAGTGGCGTGTGCAGAAGTTTTAATTAGAAGTTGTATGATAATGAGAATAAGTTTAGACGAGAAATAATATGAAGGCTACTTTAATACACAGTCTCGAATAATTTACCATTAATTCGTTAGGTGTGTAACTATGATCGAAATTTCTCCAAGGAATCCAATTACAAAAATTACTGTAATTATTGTTGGTTTTTAGTGGCTGATAAGTAAAACAAGGCGGTGTTAATGACCAGTCAACTTGGCGAATGATAAACGTGCTTTCACTTCACGTATGCCACATATACGGTATATACCTACATATAAGATACGTATATACGTATGTATCTCACGCCGCAACCGACAGGTAACACCCAATTGCTTATGTGGATCACACGTAGACTTACGTCTCGGTCGATTCATCTAGGCGGCGAATTGGGTCACGGTTATATATACGGTTAATTTTTAACATCTAGGTACATATGTATTTTCACAGATTTTAATTTACCCTGATTAGAAAATATCGAAATTGCAAAAGACAACGCGGTTCAAAATCACCGCTGAAAATTTTACTTTTAATTATTTTAATTATTTCGCGGGTATAATTCAGCGATATATTAGTCGTATTTGAATTCTAAGCAAGCGTGACGTAGATCGAAAACAAGACATAAATTTGCATTAATTTTGTCTCAGCATCAGAAACTGGTTGTATAGAATTCCATTCGCTCAGGCCATAACTTTTTATCATACGGCTATTCGCAGCATAGTTCAAATTACGCCGACGTATTCACTTGCAGCATTCGCTATCCACACGTAACAGCGTATACGTATAAAAAATCCTTTTTCCTTCATCCTGATGGAAATCAAGTCTAATGGTCGCAAAGTAGCATTTTCATTCTCGTTAAATCGACGAGCGACTGTAGGTCAATAACTACATTCGATAGAACGTTGTGTCGATCTATTCTTCAGACTAGAGCCATTAATCCATTATATACCGCGTCTTATCCACAGGTACTATCAGTGTCAGTGGGTAAGGTTCGGAATAGCTTAATGCCCTGCTAATCTTGATCAGAGCAACCGCCTCGATTCTATAGATCATCACACCTACGAATAGAATAATCAAAAAGCTGAATCAACCGCGATATACACGGTACACGTCTATCCGCAGCCGAAAGCATCTGGAGATCGGAAATTTTTAACCCGGAAAGATTGCACGTGTATAAATAAACTGATGCGAGGGGGAGCGATGCAGGACGCTATTACGCGATTAGCGTTGGTGATTACGTGATTTGTTCAAACTCCTGGCCTCTGCAATAAGCTCTAATGGCTCTCTACCGATTTTGGTTAGACTGGTGTGACAAGGAAGGACACCGCCTTGTTAATCTTCTATTATGTTATATCTGTGTCCGTAAATATACACCCGTATTGCGGGTGGTGTAAGCATGTACACATATTTCTCGTAACTTTAACAGAAACGGACACTAGAAAGCCGCACATTCCGAACTGTTACGTGAACGAATGTTCGACAGGAATCGCTCTCACATGTTTTGCATTCTAGACGAGTTCGCATATTATGGTACCTGGGTTGGCAACGAACCAGCGAATATCAGGGCATAGGAATAGAACTTTTCTACTTTGTCTTCTCATTTTCGTTTAATAGAAACTTCCAGGCTTATGAATTTGGGGAACTCGACTACGACGAGAAAGAACTTAGCCGATATTTTCGGCGTGTACGAAAATATGTGCGAACCAGGAATTTCGTACTCCTTGGAAGAGACCGATCACCCAAAAGCTTTGCGACATGAAGGCTTCGGGGAATCAAAAACAAGATTACATACACTCCTTTCTTATGAATGCTTGATACCGACTAGAATAGAACAGTCGCTATTTTGAGGAAGAATGACGCTCCGCTCGCACGACTCCTTCAAAGCTTAATCGCCAGAAAATCTCGAGTATGTATACGCGTATGCTTTGATTGCAAAACGTGAAAAATGTAGCTTCTATAGAGCCTCGTAGAGTATAATGAAACAATTTTCCTGCTCAAGTGGTAACAGACGTTATCGTACGGCGTTCGTTGGAATCGGGGAACGATAGCGTTGCTTAGAATTATAGAGCTTCTGAAATCTCTCGGTTAACAATGCCTGATAATGAAGTCTATAACAAGGTATTTTTTTATCAATTGTTGCAATATGCGATCCATCGTGAAGGGCAAATCTAATTAATGCGCAGGCGCTTCATTCGCGACCTGCGCAATGTATCAAGAACCTTGGTTCTGGTCTGGAATCTCATCGCGTGTTTGGCCGTTCACTACGGTCCGCTACTACTGTGATATTATTGGTTTATACTCACATTTGCACTTTGCCTTGATGTTTAAATAATTTTCACGCATAGTTTCGCGGGATATTTTCTTGCTCTCAGCACCGGCATGTTGTGCGAATTTTTTAATACCATTTTTACACAAAAACTTTGAATTTTTAACACCAGTATTCGAGAACAACACTACTGTCGCTTTACCTAACATGGTGGACCGGTGGCGCTGGCAGACCGACTGGCTGATTGTGAGCTTCATTCGTGACGTCGACCAGAAATACGAGCCGAATACTTAGGTCGGAAATCTTTACCGACCACGCTGTAGTATTCTAATTACATAATTACCAATTGACAATAAGAGCGTTTATTTCCATACACAATTATTACCTAGGGAAAAAATGAATGAATAGCCAAATTCGCGCAGATTCCATAAGTTTAGTCAATTCACCGAATATCTACGCCTATGGACCAGCCTAGCTCTGTTTTCGATCGGAAATATTTCGGCAACAAATATTACGAAGGTCACATTCTTCTAGATTCATTATAATTCATCTAGTTAACCGAATCCCGAGTCTCATTCACGCGACGATTATATCCGTAGATATATATTAAACAGTAAGAGACGGAATATCTATTTAGTAACAAAAAACGGAACCGGCGCAAGCTCGGCATGTGGGCAACGCATGCACGTACACATGTCACAGAAATAGAGTGAATACGATCTTGGAGGAATTTGGTGCGAAGAGCTAGCCGGCAAATTACCGTGTGTTAAGAAATTGAATTTGATTTTCAGGTCCCAGGATATTCTGCCGTCGAATATATTTTCCAACTACATCAGTTTAATCAATAGAATCTAGAATCTACATCAACCAAAAAGCAGTATCGATTACCCAGGAGCGTGCAGCCCACATCGAGTCGAGTTCCTTGGACAAAAGTATTTCGGAGAATGTCGCTTATTTTTTTAACTGGCGGATAGGTAAAAACATATAAAAAATAAAGAGGTTCAACCATTCGAAGTTTTCGCCACAGGAAGTAATTTTGTGACTTTAAGCGGGACTTTTATACTTTTCGAGATATCAAGACCACTTCGTTTGTATTTGTAATTCTTTTTAGCTAGAATTCTTGCCAAAATCGAAACGAATCCAACGATCTGTAACAAAGTTATACCGGAGTTAAAGAATCGCGAAATATCGACACTCTAAGTACAGGAGTAGTACCGGACCGTCGAGTCAGACTACAGCAGGCCACGGGCGCCGTAGTCGCGCCGAGTCTTTAATCAGACGGAGGGTGACTGCACAGCTGATTTGACCATGAACTATCGTCGTTCGTTAAAGCCATAAAAATTTTGTTTAATTTACATGCATTTCCACACGATTAGTAATTAGGGATTTAACAACTTTTGACGTATATCTTTGAACCGATGAATGGTATAAAAAAGCGGAAGAATTTGTCATGCGTTCAGGAGGATAATACTGACGAATGTATACCGCGTGCCCAGTTTCCTTTGAAATCTCTTTTCCCCTGCCTCAATTTTCCGCAACGAATTTATTGACGATTTCGCCGGAGTTCAATTGACGTGTAAAAGCTTGTTCATGTATTAACATAATTGTCAGCGAATTCATTCGCTACTGAATAATGCATGAACATTAATGGAGTAGCTAGCAATGAGAAGCGTCTGAATTTCGAATAGCATAAATCGAATGTTATGGGTCCCAACTATCAGCAGAGGTGTTCGACATTGGTCTCATGTTGGATTATAATTGCGTCGAAGCTACTCTGTATAGATTGACGCCATGTTACGTCTGAACTAATATAGGCAGGATATATCTATCTATCTATCTACTTAGCAGACTTTTCAAAGTTCTAATAGCAAGATGAGACTATCCGAAGAGCTTGCCACGTCAGCTGGGGTTGGCGATTAATGATTGACGAGCTCAGAGATTTCGTGCGCTTTCTTGCCGCCACTCTAAACCAGTCGATGATCCCGCTGTATAGTAGATATCTGTTTCCCCGATCCATTGGGTCCAGCCCATCTTGGAGAAGATGACCTCGTTGTCTTCGTCTGCACATTAATCCACGAGCAAGATATATCTGCAGTATTATACTCTACGCATCGATATCGACACATAACTTCAGGATCTATAACGAACTAAAGAATCCTTGAGATGGAGTAACTTGACTTACAGAACTCGGTGAATTCAGGTTCTGAAATCTGAGCGTTTATCACCACTTTGTGCCAAAATTGAATTTTGCCGTAGAATTTGGCGGATCGAAAAGATGACGATACTTTTCGATTGTACTAACGATAAGACGGAAACGAACTTTGAGAACAGCACATAGATCTTGCGAATTAAATAATCATGTCCACAAGACACTGTTGTATGGTTGGTAATAAAAATGCGAAATTTCCCGACATCGTGATAGTGCAACGTCTCGAGTGTTGGATATGGTCAAAGAGACGCGTGTTCAATTCGAGAGAGGCACCGAGGGACAGAAGCGGAACTATGTAGGTCGGCGTCTTTGGAACTGTAACATATCGACGCTTCTCGCGGTTTTTCTTACGGGAAAGCTACACCATGCTCAGGTATGGAAGTGATCACCATTGACAGCTCGATTCTTGCCTTGCTGTTTCCATGCTCGTTCCGTTTTCCAGGAACGTCACACGACACGGGTCGTTGGCCCCTCCGAGCTGCCAGTTTCTTTGCTACAATTCGCCTCCTCGTGATCTTCCGATCTCCGTGACACAACATACATACACACGTACATACGTAATAAATCGATCTTCCTTCTACCATCGAATGATTAATTCGGAATGACGTCGTGACTCGAAGACAGTGATATTCTTTCGAATCGAGTGAAAAATCAATTTTCACAGATTATTCACCGACAGTCAGAGCTTTTCGATTTACACCTATCATTGAGTAGAATATAATTTGATGATCTTCAATCAGGGCGGTAATGATTACAACAGCATCGTCTAAAAAGAGAACGTGTCTCATACGTTTTTGTTCATATGTAGGTACAGTACGTATATCTATAGGAGACAATCGTGCGACAGTAAGGGGCTTCTTAACTCGTTAATTGATCGTAGTTGTAAAGCTAGCGTGTGTTTGTTTCTGTTAGATCTATCTTCTGGTGATAAAATTCAAAAGATGAAGGTCAAGTATGGTAGCATAGCGTCGTGTTTCTTTTCTCTTGGTATCTTTTTATTTTAAACCACCGCTAATTTATCAGTGACAGGAGTCCGAGGTCTATAAATAAGAAATGGGAACATATGTGCCTGTGTACGAGGTACACCTTGTATGTGCACTTCCAATACTCGCTCAAATATCTTCGCCATTTATATCAACGATATCCGGAATCTATGAAAAGTTATTCTATCACTTTTTCTCTAGAACTACATTTTCGATTGATCTACTTCCACAATCTCTATAACAAATAACACACGCCCTGACGAAAATTAACTTCCCAATTGGCACGCAGTCTTCATAAACGCGACCCGCTGATGGGAGAATTCGAAAACCATTTATCCCTCAAGAGATCATTTTTAACGAGAAAGGCGTACGCGCGTAAATTCAAATAACGATCACTTACACCTAGATCGAAAGAAGCGGCGGTCACACCGGCGCTATCGTAAGATACGAACGACCAAGGAACGCAGATTGCTCTGGGCAGTGTTCCGCTGACCTACTCTACGATTATCACAGAGTATACCTAGCGCAGCAGCCCACCTACTGCTTAGGTTACACATATAGTTGTTAGTATATGTATTAATGACGGTACATTACAAAATGAGTAAACGATTGATGCACAGGATCTGAGATGCTAATATGAAATTTGATGAACCGAATTTCGCACGGTTATTTATATATGTATAGACCTATTATGTGTCGAAAAGATTGATCGAGCTGTTGTGCGAAGAAAGACTCTAATCTCTTACTGCACAGACTGTTACCCGAATCTCTTGGCTTACCCATAAAGATATACGATAGACAGGTTTAAGTAGGCCGAGAAGCAGAGGGTTCGATTTGGTGGTAATTCAATTCAGCGATTCGGATGTAGATATCGATGCAAAATATGTAGAAATGGGGCTAAAATTTTAGCCATAAATTTTCAAGCGACGAGAATTAATTCGGAGAGATCCAAGACGGTTGAGACTGAAATTCACCATTGCAAAACAATCATTAGTCGATACGGTGACCACAAAAAAATTCTCAAATACGAGGTGATTAAGAAGAGTTCTTTCAAATTTGCAAATTTGCAACGGATTTCGTTGACTTATTTTTTTTCCTTTCTTTGGAAGGGTGCGATCAACTTCTGACCGTTCGCAGACTGTGTTCCAAATCTGTGGTCCATCAGCAAAATAGTTGATATTTTTTTGAATAATCTGTAAATTTTTGGAAACTGGGTTTCTATAACACTTGCATACGTACGGTTGTTTGGTGTTTCATCATGGATCCAGTTTACCGATTGAGTTCGCCGCAAATGTCTATAATATGATCACCTACTTTCTCAGTTTTAAGGATTGATCTCAAACTTGAATAAGTGTAGGTAGTAGTGTGCCGTAAAAGTAGTAAAAATATATTAAATCAAACGAAAACGCAAATTAAAGGCCTCGGATTTTGTTCTCTCGTTATTTCTCGTTTTTCATTTCTAAATTAACGGTCTACATTTATACTTTTACGAGGATTATCTCTAGCCTGTATCGAATATTTTACTAACTAATAAACGCCAGTCATCTGATACGTACGCTATTAGTGCTATTTGACAAAAACGAAAAAAAAAAAAGAAACTGAATTCAATGACCCATCTTCGGCCATAGTAGATCCAACAAAATAATTCGGAATAGAAGATTTGATCAAGAAAGCGAATGAAATTAACAACCAGTAGATTGGGCTCATTTTCTTGAGTACGACTATGTTCCGAATTAGCTTCAAGCATCGGACAATCTATAGTCAGAAGTATTGTTCTAACTAATGATTTGTGAAAGTTACTCTAACTAATTGCTGGCGCAGGTTATTCGATTTTTTATTTCGTTGCATATTTATTAGGCGATTTATTCGATCTGGTCTAATTGTCTAGCTGAAATCGATTTCAACTATTTGCACATGACCACAGTGGCAAACAACTCAACTTTTACTCTCATTGTCGACAATGAGATCATACGATCACATGAGGATGGTTAGATCATATTTGAACGTTACGGCCATCAATAAAGAGAGATCACTGTACGATCATGTATGATATCGAAATAAAAAAGCTCGTGGCAGAGGTGTAGACTAGGGTGGAACGAAGAATGCGTATTTTGAAAAAGAGTTTTCAGAATTACATGCATAAAGTTTTTTCCTAATCGGTTGTCGGTAGCATCTAACTAGCTATCCTCATATCCGTGCAGAATGGGTCTGAAATTTTTACGATTTACCTGACTGATACGATATGAGCAGATTGCCGACGCTTTTATTGTGGTATATACTGCAGAATCAGGACAGTCGGATCCTAATAAGTAAGTTTTAATGGCCGAAATGAGACCTACCACCAGCAATGGTTTAACCATGGTTTAACCATTAACCATTAATGGTAGTGTGCCTCATTTCGGTTTAAAAGACTTACTGATCAGGATCCGACTGTCCTGATTCCCTAAATGTATCAGATAATGAAAAAGGGTTTTAAAATTTGACGAAATTGGAAACTATCGAAAGAAAAATGTGTGGGATTCACATGCTTCGGATTCAGAGCTGACCACAAGCTCCAACCCCTGTCAGAGATCCTTTTTTTATTTTTATTCGGAAATCTACCCTCATGGGTCAATTGAATTTAACCAAGTATCTAACCCCGAAAAGTTCATTCCAGGTTACAACCTCATCTCTAATACCTAGTATCTCACCAGCTTTGTCAGAGATTATAAAAAGGTCTATTACTCGATAGGTTTTTCGAATAGTTCTTTATCTGGGTTAAGGAACAGCCTTGACCCGATGGAGGTAGGCGCACGTGCACCAACTGCTACCCATAACCGCATTAGACCAGGAAGTGGCGTCGCGGCGTCGTGGTTCGTAGGACCCACAGTCATTCGCTTCTTGACTCTATACCGTGTTTGTATTGGTTCCTGGTACCCACTGACCACTCACACGCGTGGGAAAAACTACGTACAATAGGATCCACACTAGTGGTCGAACTACGTATTACTTATACCTATACGCCGTGAGGAATTCACCTAATTATCAAGTTGCTGACGCAACGCTATAGTCGACAGAACCTTTTTTTTTCCTTCTTTCTTTTATCATACAAGATCCTCAAGCTTTGACCGACACACATTACTTTCTTTAGGGGCGTTTTCGCGACGCCTAAAAGCACAAATCTTTCAACCCCGAAACGCGGTCCTTTCTATTTTATTTTAAAAATTCTTCCAGGTACTTGAGATATAATTTTATGCAGATATGATAAAGCTATTCGATGACAATTTCTACACCTAAAGTATGAGGAAATGGAGGATTGGGCGATATCCGTGGGTCGCTTAGCTTCTCCTTGGCTCAAGTCGTCGACAGCCGCGTTGCGGCTGGGACGGACCTTGTGCGCGGTCAAAGTCGTGGCCTACTTCACTTCCTGCTTCCAAGACTTTCTCCACGCGGTGGTCGTTCCTTCGTTCTGTTTAGCGTTTCTTACAAGTATTCGTTATTATTATTCATGAAGATATTATAACCACTGGCTGTCATATGACGTGGTATAAAACGCGGTAATTATGCGTGGGAGGTATAGGTATAATTTTATTTGATCATTGATCATTTTCGAAAATTTCAGCTCGCCGCATCTATACGTCGAACGTTTGTTATATGAAGAATAATTAGACAATAAATAGGCAAATAGTTTTCCGGTAAATATGAAAAATATCAATTGGAGCATCAGCTCGAAGATCAATTTTTAGAACGGTGTCTATGGAAAAGCGAATATTGAATTGAGGAATAGAATCCGGATTGGATATGATGGAAAAAATCGTGTAATCTGTTTTAAAAAAATCAGGAATAATGTTATTAGACACGAGACTTTATGTACGTGAGTAACTAGAGCAAAAACTTCGATACGCGTTGTTGGAGGCGTACAAATTTGTTCATTAGTTATGATTAGAAGCATAAGCATCGTCTTCTGAATTGATCAATTCAGTAAATTTATATACTTGTAATTTGTCTAATTAATACATCGCTCGTCGTTGGTACGAGAAGAAAAATACTGGGTCATCAAACATCGCGAATGTGTAGCCGGGTCCTATGCCAAGTGAAAATAAAATCGTATAAAAACCGCGAATAAATTTAACGAGACTTTTGGGACCGTCGCTTACGACTTGGGATCATACGTGACCCCGATAAGTAAGCTATGTGCGCATACGTCGTTAGCAAATCCGAAACGGTGACTCTTGTATTAGTTAAAAAGTTAAATATAAAGCTGTGACGAGGCGAGTTTTGCGGAAAAACTTTTAACAGCCAGTTAGAATCGCACGGGTTCCGAAGTTCCTGATTGTCATTAAACAGCGGAAGGTCTTCTGCAGTTTACCCAGAGTTTATAACTTTTACTACAGCTACAAGTACCTACGTATAGCTATACTATACTTATACAGTAATTGAATTCAATTTGAATAGAATAAGATTTTCAAATAGGTCGTCGCAGAAGCAAAATGCTTTTTGCGGTTTGCGTTAGCCATTGACGTGACAGATTCAATCCGCAAACAATACCAGACGTATAACTCGTCGCTGGTCTCATTACCTTTCAACCCATCATTCTCAAAGATTCACCATAAAAAGTTCTACAAGTTATTTTTGATAAGAAAAAGGAGGCTGCCGTTGTCACGAAACGCATAACACAACGTATCTGCCTACCTATTTGGGACGTTCCGGTGACTGCATTCGAAAACCTGAATATAAACTAGCCGAATCGGATGGCCACATAAAGTAAGACCGGATTCTCGTTAAATCCTTACTTACAATCAGCTCCCAATCATATACATATACGACATTTATAAATTAACTTCACTTTTGAGAGAATTAAACGTACAGCTTATGAAGTATCGAAAAATTATTCGCTCGTAAGTTTCGGGATTTTCAAAATTTTTTTGGTCTTGTGACCGAGATCGACTCTCCTCGCCATTAGTATCAACGATTTTATCAAAACGAAGATAAATGTACCATGAAAAAAAGATTAGAAAGAGGAAAAAATTGACTTTTGAAAAGCATAATATCTGCAGCTATATGTGACAAACCGATACGTCATTCGATGTGTGGAATGAATTCTCATGACTATGTAGCGGAATTTATTTGGCACATCGTTGAAATCCGAAATTGAGAAGTGTTTTCTGTATGCAGAGATAAATGAGCGGAGACTTCGTGACCGAAAAATGAAGACGTTTCAAGTACTGTGCGGTTTTACCGTAATACAAAATCGTAAATTTGATAGTTACAGACTACTGTGAGTTATACTTGTAAAAATGTACACGATAATACTTGGGTAAACATTAATAAACAAGTAGGATTATTTGCGAAGTCGTTTAAGTCGGATGCCTTTCAAATTTATCTGTGTTTCCATAAATGTATATCTTTCGCGTTTCCAGAACGGTACGTTTTTCCATCGGTTAAAATTCACCCCTTTATACCGTTGCCAATATTTCTTCATGCTCATCTCGAAATCAATTACCACCTACGTGACTTACATCTCTGACTCTCCGCACGTGAAATTCTCTTTCCATCTAGCTCTCGTTTTTATAAGTGACGAATTTCAAACAGAGAATAAATGTGATCTACGATTGAACTCGCAACATATGGACCGTCACACCCGACTTCTCACTTTCACCGCCCACGCGTGATGTCAGCATTAGGGTATTCTACGCCGGCTGGTAACAAGTATACACATAGGTACGGGAAGTGTCTACAAGAAGTCCACTTCTAACTCCGAAATAAGCTCAGGGTCGCTCGAAAGGCGAGACAGCCTTAATTCTGTACGTTTGAGTCACTCACTTTCACCTCTGCATTGTGTGCATCCGGATTGGTCGTCGACCCTTTGTTCACGCTTGAAATAACGCCAGAGTTGATTAGAATTCATTCATTCCGTCATTGCAAGAGGGTCCGGTGCAACGACCTACTTTTCTTTCATAAGTACAGGATCAGTCGACTATTGTAAAAAAAAAACAAAAAAAAAAAAACGAATGCATCGAAAAATGATACGATTTGAAATTTAAAAGGGTGTTCTCGCTTCAGGAGAAATTTCTCAACAATTCGCAGTTTTATGATAGCAATTCATTCAAGTGTAATCAAGTAAAAGTCGAGATTTGTGCAAGCAATCACCTTTCACAATAAATGATATGCAGTCAAAGTAAAAGCAATTGCCGCAAGAACTCAGATCAACATATGTTCGGAGTTTCAGACTCTTTACTCCGATTATTCAGAAAAGCTAAAGGCCTGTCGCTCCGATGCTGCAAAAATTAGTGAGGTAATAAATTCTAGTTGCACCAAATTTTGGAATCGAATATCAAAAGATCGTTCGGTCATGCAATACAGAGGACTGTCCCCTGAGCAATAAGACGCGATGGAATTTATTTATTTTTCCTAAAGGTGTATAGAGAACCTCTCAAATATCGATCTCACGCAATGTCCAATTCTCCAGATCGTCTCCCGATTTCGCAAAATTGAAATAAGTCTATTCCACGGATAGAGAATGATAATGCGGCGTTCGAAAAAAATTAATGCCTCGAATTACGTGGAGCCAATTTCTAAAGGCACCTATAATAATTATGATCCAACGAGTCGAGCGTGTCGTGGCTTCCTTGAGTGGATCTACTTTTACAATGACGCGTAATTTGTACGAGACCATACGTACATACAGATGTATGTACGTGGCCCACATCGCGATTCGCACCATCGTCGGTATGTCTGCCAATTAATGCCAAGTAGGTACCCGGTGCATCGCGGGTAACATGAGAGAACTAAATGTTTGAACTTGAAAGTCTTTCCTCATTATTTGAGAGGCGTTCGATGCTGCGCAAAGAGTAGGCAGACTTTGGATCTATGGAACTCGTAGTACAATAGCTGGGACTCTCTAATTTATCTCTTGGAGTAGAAAAGCTTTCTTATTAATGAGCCTATTGTTACTTACGTTGCGGCTGGTGGTACATGGACGGACGTATTTGGCGACAGTTATTAACGTTTGTCGGTACGGTAAGGAATTTGACACGGAGGTACCCAGCTTCGAATATTTTACACTGAGTTCATGCACCTTTTAGTAAATAAATGTAACGATTGCATGTTAAGCCGGATGCATGTGAATTCATGTTCGAAATTAGTGTTTGTGTCTTTTCTAAGTGAAACTACAAACTAGGTTTCAAATATACGTCCACACACGTCGTAATTGTATAGTAATTTGTAAATCGCACTTGGTAAGCACGTACTTTATCACACTTGATTAATTATGCGGAGAGAACATCGTGTCCATTCAAATTCACCGTGAGAATGAATAATATATAATAAATAATCACTTGACATCATTTTGCATTTCTTTATTCGTACATGTATGTCGAGTTACTCTTTCGCGCTCTGTACTACAACTATTTCTCTTCCAGGGATGACAAAAACTCCCCTAAAACTTTCGGAAAACTAAGTTTATCGAAGATTGAATTTACACCCGTATAAAGTGAAGATAGAGAAAAAGTCGAAAGTTCTTTCGCTACTAAATCATCCGTCGTAACGTAGGGAATTCCACCCTATTAGTTCTGAATTGATTATTGGCAAATTTTCAGATTCACTCGTGCGAATACGTACGTAAAAAACCCACGAGGGCAATTTCTGCACCCAAAATTGTCTCATAGAAGAGGAAATTTTCTGTCTTCGAAGGTCCTACCCGTCCGAAAAATTGAAACTTGACCTTCTCGTATAATTTAACAATTATTTCCCCCGTCTTGGATGGTCAACGACCGGTACGGCGAAGGTAGGAACAGGTAGGCAGATACCTACCCGAAATATCAAACTACTTTCTATACTACGCGATCGTGTTATACCGTTATAGCAAGGAGTGCGAATATCGCGTTGCTTCGTGGATCTCACGGGCCTCATACTCAAGGAGTTAGTGCTTAGGCATGCCAATTTACTAAGGCTGACTCGCTCGTCAACAACTGATTAGCATATAGGCACACTGACACACTAAGATCACCAATCGATATACTCGAATATGACCCCCGCGTTTCTTGAGGCCATATTTTGGGTATTAGCCGTGTCACCTTTCCGCGATTAACCCTCGCGTATCGGTTCGTACCTATACTCACATATAGAATTATTTAAGCCCATGAAACGAGGTGATATCTCGTCACGGATCACCTACGTACGATTCTTTCAATTTACATACGAACCTGTAGTACGGGGTCAACGGTCACTTATGTCTCGTACTTTGCCATACAAAGACCGCTACGAATCAGGAAGGAATAGAATCGCGAAAAAGTCCCCGTGCAAAAAGTACGCGGTGGATCGAGGGCCAAGGCCACCTGTAGAACTTCTTCCGAATAGTTTGTCTCTTTCCAAGTATATTTGTATAATCGTTTGTTAATACCGTGTCTTTATTCTTGGCCCAGTTCCATTTGCGCAAAGACTTTTTTCGCGGAGATGATCGCTTATCATACAGGCCGCAAAAACAGCGTGGACCATAATTTCGTTGATATCTTATCAGGAAAACGTGAAACGATACACGTGGTGTATTCTTTAGTTAGGAGAATGCAGCGCGAATCTTTTCTACATCTTCTCTCCTAGATCTGGAACGTTGATGTCGTTTTTTTTAAGAAGGAGAGATTATTCTCCAGCAACGATGAAGACAGGTCGTTTTACGATAAGAATTAGCGATTCGTACGTATATTATATATGTGTATATATATATATAGAAATAGAAATAGAAATACCTGCATACCAATACCACAGAATTCTCTACGGTAGAGAAACTCGCCCAAGGTCGAAGAAATTCTTCAAATAAGAGCTTCTCCGCGAGCACGTTCAATTATACGCGATTAAGATTGAATTAATTGCTTTTATTTTATTTCATCTTATTATTTAGTATGTACATATATTACGCATTATGTATACTCGTGACAATCGAACAAAACGAAAACGGCGTTGGGCTACTTGCCCAAGGAAAAGCTGGAAGGAATTGAACGACCTGAAAAATACTATGGCATACGTATACCTACACTCATGTGTAATATGTATACGGGAGTGTGACAGATGAGTCAAGGAAGACGCCCAACGCCCACACGTATTGTTTCGTTAACAAATGAATAATACCGATGAAAATGTAGGTACCCAAAAGCCAGTTTCCATTTAATTTGTTATTATAATTTAGTGGGTGCGGAACGGTTTTAAAATCAGAAGTGTGTCATCTTCGGTCCGCGGCCCGTAGCTGTGTATAGGTGCCGATTGAATTGAGCCAAACCATGGCATCGTGACGCCGATAGAATTCTTATCTACTGTTTAGGATTCATTTTAAACCATATGTATATATCGGATCGTCGCGAAAGTTTTTTTAAACCCATACAACTACCATACGAATTCTTCAGCGTCCAACAACCGTTTGAACCACTGACTCGAAACTGTCAAGTTCTCTTCATCTACGAGACTATCCAGTCGGCTCGGATTATTCCTCGGATATAGTAAAAAGAAAAATGATATAAAACGAATCTGTGTCACAGATTTTTCACTCTTGCTCTATAGAATACATATACATATTTATATATACATATTCTCTCGATCTCTCTCACACCACGATCATTGATAAAGATGTTACACAGCGTAACGCGGTTGGTTCGAAAAGTAAAAAGTCTCGATATTATTTTGACAGAAGTACCTATGTACCTATACATGCAGATGATCGTACAATAAACTTTTTGTATCGAGATCGCGGAGATAACGAAACCCAGAGACGAACTCAGCATAAGTATACGTTCGAGCGAACCTGTTTCCGCTTCATGGTTCGCTATACACGGTATACGAAATCGATTAAATATCGAATTACCAACGGAGAAATGATCCTGTAGTTATAAGCCGTTAGTTATTTCGGCGTGGCTTTTGTCGACAGGGTATATGTAATTTTTATAACATTTATTTCTCCTCCTTTTATCCAGAGACACTTGTCTATGAAATTGAAATTCTAATTCTTACGCTCTCCATCTTCATTTCCGACCTACAGATGTCTAGAGATAAAATTGAAAAGTTATTTCAGCGATGAAGACACGTGAACACATTTCGAGGCCGGGTTGATGTTCCGAATTCGTTCGAGACGATTTCGAATTTTTGAAACGTTGAAGTTTAGATAATTAAAATTCCGAAAGGCAGGAATGCAAAGAGCTCCACAAACTGCACAATTCGAGTCCGAAATTCCCAAAATTTCGGTCTATTTCTCAGGATGCGAAGACAAAAAACAGTTCATTCTAATCGAGATCCTTTTCGATCCACTTCAATCGACAACTTCGATGTCATAAATAATTGATAGGATATTTTGAAAATTGTTTTTACAAAAAGTACAACTCAACTACACTTCCGGGGAAATACCCTCTATACGAACTTTTACTCGGTAATATTCAAATTTGGAATTTCTATCGTTCGGGATTTTGAAATTCGGAATTCCAATTCCGCCCCCTCATTCCTACAAGCAGAAACATTGAATCTTTAATCGGTTAAAAATTTTTCAAAGGGGTAAATCGAAGGCGTTCGATCGTTAGAAGCGACTAGGAATACCCCATATATCCACGCGATACGTCTCTAATTTTAATTCAATCGAGACTTCGAGTCTTTGACTCGTTAATTATACGTTCTTGTAAAGATTCTCTAATTTTTCGTCGGCTCCGCGGGGGTGTTTCAATCTTCATAATGGAAACAAACGCTCGTTAGTGCGGACTTTGATCACTCTCCATCCCCCTCTGGATTTGATTTGGTTCCGGTTCTTCTCGAGTTTCACCGGCGTTCGTAAAATTCTTCGAATACCCCGGGAGAAACCACCCTTTGTGACGCGCAGAGCCCGCGCACACAGCGAGATATCCGGATACGAGGATCAGGTCGCAGCCGCGTAGACGTTGCGTAATCTTACGTTTTAACGGGGCAATCGCGACGTCCAGACACCGCGGTTGGTGTCACGCGGATACAATACCCAAGATCCGCGAGAAAGTTGGCTTCTTTAGGCATGAATGACCAGTGACGTCAAACCTCGGGGAAAACATATCGCAATTATTAATTTTTCTCTACTTAAACGCGATTTTATATCTTCTAACCGGAAGTTGCCACTGCACCGCTGTGCGCTTTCTTCGCTTATAATACATTTTCTTATACCCGCGATATCTAGACTCGGAATACATATATGTATATATATATACATATGTACATACGTACACCGCACGCGGTCTAATACACACATTCCGCTACATCAAGCGTGACTTAGAACCTGGTAAACTATTTTTTTATCATTATCAAAATCCTCGGCACCGTGCGAGCCGCGAATTCCACATAAGTTTATTGGGACAAGCTTATTCCGAACGCCCTCATTATTAGGATCTTGAATAAAATTTTTATCGGAAGATATTCACGTTTCGAAATTAATGAGCTGAATCGAACTAATTGGCTGAATGAGTAGTCGATATGCAAAACTGTTTTACGTCCCAAAAAAGAAGAGAAAAAAAAAAAACGATTATAAACGCTACAGGTTTCACAAAAGATGTGGAACAAAGTGACGTCGCGGTTTTGTATCTTGAATTCATTTTATTCAATGGACTTTTCTCGGAATGCGAATTGTGTAGCGATACACATCGTAGATCGGTACCTGGGTGAGGAATGCGATCGAAACAATAACGAAGGAAAGTAAAATTTGGGTTAGTTATTCCGGGATTGGAGAACGGAGAGGAGAAATTCAAATTTCCAACGTATACACATATACAACGTACGTTTCTATGAGTACGATTGCATTTCTAGATCTCTTGCGATATATATGTATAGTTACGTGGCAAAATCTGTTTGCGCATATAATACGTATACATGGTACGTGTAGACGGATGACTTTCGCTAACCGCAATCGCGTCGTACCGAGTTATTTCCGGTCCAATGCCGGAACCAAACTTGACCAACGTTCTTAAAATTCAACCTGCATCACCAGCAACGATATGAGTCAACTCGCTCTGTTTACATCTCTGTTTGTTCGGTTGATTAATAAAAAAAGAAAGTTAACTTAACTACATGGGAAAAAGTATTGACCAACGGGGATAACGAGTATCCACAAACCCCTAAATGATTTTTAACTTTCTTTAACTATTGAACAGATTTTTGATCAAAAAATAACCCGATTTTGTTAACATTTTTGATAAATTATTCTTCTACTTAGTAACGATGTTAAAACCGAGGACAATTTCAGTTCCATAGGAGAGACAATATCACTTCGACTTTACCGAGTTTTTGGTGAAAGCTGTCGATGTGGGAGGGGAAGGTATATAGACTGCGGTGTAGTCTCTTGGCTTCACAACGACCAACATCTCCAAAGTAGCATCAAGACTTATTTTAATAATATACTATTTATTTATTTATTTATATTTATTCGTTAATATATTTCGGTATTTTTGATTAACATTCAAAAATCTATTCGAAAAAAATATCGTCATTTTCACGGAGGATATTTAAGTGACAGTGTGTGTGCCATAGGATTATACCACGCAGCCAAAGGTTCGTAAATAAATAAATTCAACTATGATTTCTCTGCGATAACCGAAGAAGAATCGAATCGTATAAAAATTTTGACGTCGATTTAAAGAAAGAACAGAAAAAAAGAAGAAGAGAAGAAAATCTGTTTTTATCGCGAATCCGCGAGGACGTCGTCGATCTGTGAAGAAGTAAAGGAAAAAAAGAAAAGAAAAAACGTGACAAAAAACGAATGAAAAATTGTTTCTGAATCTGAAATAAGAATAAAAGTACAGGATGATCCGAGTGCTAAATTACATTCGTGATTGTAGAATATATATATCTCTCTTCCGCGGTGGCAAGTGCCGCAAGGATATGTGGGGTAGCAAGTCAGTGTGTCAGCGGCGTGCCTCTCTTTCCTTCTGTCTCTTTCTTTCTCGTCTTGTGGCCGGAATAAAGCTGAAAAGAAAACAGCTCGAAGTATAGTGGGGGCCACAAAGAGAGAGGCAAGAAGAGGAGATCTTAACTTCCAAGTTCCGAGTGAGGCAACTCTGCGTGCTATGAACCGCGAAGGCCATTCAACAAACAATTCGTCCACGCGGTTAACCGAGCTTCTTATCATCTCTGAACTTGTTTGAAAAATTCGCAAGCTCCGTATAAACCCGACTAGATCGATCTTCGCACACCGCGGTGTATAAATTCACGTTTTTTTTTCGAAGAATGGAATTTAATTACTCCTTTGAAGCTCCCACCTGCACACTGACCTGGAAATGGTAATCACCTGTTAATTGGGGTTCTGAAGCCGCTTAATTACTCCTGATTTTTGTTTAATTAGTCTTGAATTATCCCCGGCACAAAGCTCAGATACTCATCGGTACACAGTATAAACAATATACGGTAAACCGTGACACGCGTGTGCTCGTAGTCAGATGATTGAATTCTCCGTGTGATCTCTACAACTATTCGAAGATCGACGATCAATCAAGAAACAATAATTCGCGTTGTGCACGCAGAATTTCTGGTACAAGTCGTAAATTGGTACGAGAGAAAGTTTCACGATCTCTAAGTTTAATTTGACGTGGCCAATTTTTTCTTTTTTTCTTTCGTTTTCCTCTTTTTTTTTGGGCTAACCACTTAATCCGTAATTCCATAATTTTATGCTCCGAAAAAGTGGAGGTATTCATTTACCACTAGAGCCATTGGGAAGGTAGTTAATTTCGTACTTGTGTATCTAACACTGCAGCAACGGGTAGGTAATTGCGTTTAGCCATAGTCACGGGCCCAGCATTGTTTCCTCACGTTTTTTATAAAGTTAGTTACACGTTAAAGTGCAGGTCTAATGTGTGTGCATAATGTATTCATTGTTATACAGGTTTGAAGAATAACGAGCGGGGTATACGTGTGCGTGACACGTAGCGCGTTACACATTTACACAATTTTTATTTTCTGTATTCTGTTAACGGAGAAGACACGCGTTGGACATGTCTACCTCCTCGTGTTCTACCTTTTGGGGTTTCAAGCGACATATGGCTGAAAGTATAACGGCACTTTGTACAATGACGTCAGAATATACCACCTGCAACGTGAAGTACAAAGGGCGAGAATCCCAGACTTCCTGTACGGAAGAAACGGATAGTTGTTGCAAAACCGTGAAAGACACTCGATCCCGCTTCCTCATTTTTAGCGAAAAGAAAGTGTTAGCGATTCTCTCAAGAATTATAAATTCGCCACAAACTAGTTACAGGTGCAGGTATACACGTCATGAAAAATTTCGGTCACATGTCTCGCTGCGAGGATGAAATTTCGTACGATCGTAAAATGAATTATTCTAAACGGTAAAGATTTCTAAGTCATACGTACATACATACATATACCTTGGGGCTAGGCGTGCGGATATAGGCATTTAACACTAATGATACTTACTTCATTATAGTGTATATCCTATCAAATTGCATATGGTAATGTATGCTTTGACGAAGTAAAGACGGACTGGAATCCACGAGGAATATATGTAGGCGATACTTTCGAAAGTAGTCTTAAGCCAGAGCGAAGTTATACTAGCGACCAATTTGGGCCCGAGGCCTTAAGTCCCGAGTTTAGATACACAGGGCTCATCGGAAACTCAGACATTAATCATCATTCACAGATATGCTGCGGTTAGTGCGGACCCAGGACCTCGATTAGTGCGTGACAGAGCGTGGATATCTGTAGGAAAGACTGATCCAAACTCGTATGAGATTTGGGTAAGCTTTCTCCCGGTAATTTCTTCGCCTTACGTACACATACCGGCCTCGCATTTTTATTTATATCCTCGTTTACATCGATCTCCGATATTATAACGACCGAATCCGGCCCAGATCAAAAATCCACGTTTTCACAAATACCTATGAATAAATAATCGGGCAATTGACCGTCGTGCTATAATTAGTAACGCTATAACCAAACGAGTGAGTACTAATTGACTCTCTTGACTTTATACAAGGGTTACGCGAGAGGCAGCGATCACGCGTTATTAATACGCGTTGATTGGAGCGCGTCCGTCTGTGTCCTGCAGCATCGTTTGGTAATTAGATTCTACTAAAAATCACGAGAAAGTAAGAAAAAATGATTCTTATACTTTCAACGCCAATTTAGAATCGATTCGCGTTAATTAATAACACTGAAATGATATATACTCACTTCCGTCTATACGGGTCCACGTCTTATGATGAAGTACCTGCTTCTTTCTCTTCTCGCGCGGTGACAGCTGAAGAGATCTAAAAGGGTCAACGTCTTGATTGCGGCGCTTCGAATAGATTTGAATTGGTAATGGGCTCGGAAAAGATGCTAAGAATACTCTGCCGAAGATACGCCATGGGATATCGAACGGACGCTGTTCGCAGGTTTAGACCGAAAAACCACGTAGCTTAGGGTACGGTAGCACCAGGTCTGACAGGTCGCGATTATTTGAATAAAAATGTAATGACGTTGGCAGATCCAGCTTGTCGATAGCGTACTTGCCTGAATTTTTTGGAGTTTTATTCATTTCTACCTCTTTTTTTTATTTTTTTTTACTTCGTTCTTTATTTCTCGACTAGTTACCTAATCTCGAATCTTTGTGGCTGACCTTTCGGCCCGACTTCCGTGTAGCGGAAAAATTTTACGGATCTCTTTAACTCCGCTATTTCATACCTATTCTATTCGCAAATGAAGTCGCGAGGAGTTTCGTCACGTTGGGACTTACAGCCGAAGCTGCTATCCCCATCCAGCTTCTCTACCTACACAAGGCTGCAGGTCCCAAAAATCACGTAACATAATACAGCTTCAGGTTTTCTCAAAGGAATTTCGCCGCCGAAAACCACCACCACAACGCCCACCTGGTGATGACTCTGCTACATCCCTTAGGGATTATGTTTTCTGGTAGCTTTGACTCGTGAGACTGAAGACAGGGATCAGGGATGCAGGTTTATAGACGAAGAGAGGCTGCGGAGAGGGAGAAAGGGATTTTTTTTTCTCATGGGTAGAATTCAGGCCCAGGGTCATAATGCAGGCGGAAAAGGGTACGCGATGGACGTTGCCTCTAGGGGCTCGAAGTCTTAGGGTCAGGTAAAAACGGATAAAACGGATTACAGCATTCCCAGACGCCTCCGTCGCGATGCAGGTTGACTTTTCCGCCACAGCAGAAGCCTTTCGATCCTCCAGTCATTTTTTAAGGGTTTTTCAACCCTTCCGAGGTAACTATGTCCGCGAGGTATTTACCAGGAAGACGTTTGTCACGTAAGGGGTATATGTGACGGTGGGATTTTCAACGCCCCATTTCCCGTCTGCTAGACCGATCATATTGCTCTGATAAAACGCAGAAAAAATATAAAATAAAGAGAGCGGGAAAGAGAGGGAAGAATAAAACGCAAAAAACATACTCGTCACATTTAGAAACTCGCTCGCGATACGATTCGCAGCTAAGATATATGTATAAGCCAGCGACTAGTTATCGTAGCTTAAACTTCCCGAATCCTTTTTCCAAGAGATTTTGCGGTACCATAAGTAACGAATTATTTATTTCTGACCATTAACCGCTTTTCCATGACACTTTCACGTCGCATATTACACCTTATCTGTGCATTCTAGCTTCTTTACGTATGTAAGTCTTGCTTCCGTACCGGGGGGTCGTTGGGCCAGTTAGTAGGTCTAACAATTGCGCGATATATGCGGGTGGAAATCTGGGTCAGCGTGTTTTCACCGACGATAACCACCTCGCACTTCTATCTTCTGCACGCGTTACGCAAGCCAATAATTTAGCAATAATGGTAAAAATTCTAGGAAACATTAACACGTTGTATCATACATACCTGCTCGTATCTAACGTATCATTTTCCCCAGAGAGACAGAGATCGAATGAAATTCGAAAGGAAGAATCGCAATTTTTTGATCAAATCATACAAGATAAACTTTCTAAATTATCTCAAATTTTTCGAAGCACAAAAGACACGTGCCTCAACGCGATGAAGAAATTAGAAAATGAAATTCTAGAAACGGTGTGACCGGAATCAAATTTCGAAAACAAATAGCGCCAGGTTATACCTGTTCACGTACATATTTCGAGGGATACTCGAGAGTCGAGTGTGCAGGTACCTCAATCAAGGCTTATTTAAGGTATAGATTAAAATACTGGTTCCGGCGCGTTGGAAAATCGAGAAAAAAATAAATAAAAATAAGTATTGAACGTTCATCCTGGTCCGTATTCGATAGGTTGATATTGTAGACAGAGACGTGTATCTACCTACCTTTACCTACCTACGTGGCTACATGCCTATCCACACATGTGTGAGTTTGAGGTTTAATAGGTACGTGACGTTCTCGCGGTAGGTGCGCCTCTTTCTCTCCCTCTTCAGGGAAAGATACCTGGGTAAGGCCCTCTCCGTCGGGGCCCCTGATGTCTTTCACCTGTAGCATTACGAGATGCCGATGGAAGGGGCTTCGTGGCCTACAGTAGGTCACTGGGACATGCCTCGAAGCTGCACTTCGCGCCTCTTTGCCGTTCAGTCACTTCCCGGCGGTCAAGACAGCCACTTTGGGCCTTAGTCCCCTTCTGGGCCCCATCCTCGCTTCACTCGATGAACGCTCAAAATTAGTGCTCCGTTTTTTTTTTTTTTTTTTTTTTCCTGTCTCTCCTTCACGTCGATATATATTCAAAAGTGCAAGTAGCCTGTTCATAAGTAGTTAAGTTTACTCTGCGACAATAAATATACGCGTATATATATATATATATATAGTTTAGTGCTGCGTATTTTGGGACTTTTATTTTGGACCCACTGTGAGTGGACGAGGTTGACACAGACGACAGACTGCGGACGAAGAGACGTTGAACGAAAGTTCGTTTTCAAGTGGACATTTACCAGACAGTTTGTGAAAAAATTTATTCATATTTCTTGCAAAACTGTTAAATCGAGATCATTTCGTTCATAATTCCACAGTTTTTCAATTCGATTTTCATTACTGTAGTATTCTTTGCTTTTCTAAACGAATACAGTCTCTTCTCCCACCACGTTTTTCATGCACTCATGTACTCGTTTACTCCCCTTATTCTCTACTGCTTCGATATTCCCGAATGCACCTGCACGACCGTTGGCCTAAATCGTGTACTTATACACGAACTAGAATTTTACGGGATTCGGAAAGCATTTTCGACTCATTCCGCTACTAGGATTAGATCTATTGATAATTTGAGCGGAATCATATCATCTTGATATCGATATGAAAAATATGTACACATAGTTTGTTCCGCGTTTCTGAAATCTGAAATTATGAAACAAGGAAAAAGCCGACGATCCATAAGATTCGTAACTTTTACACCCTGCGATACACGTTCCCGAATATCGGCGTATAATTAGTCGCAAATCTATGTATACGGACGTAATTATAAATTTGTCTTATTTTTCTCGTTATAGACGGACGTGGACACGATGGACAGGACGCGGTGGTGTATACGAAAGACAGCATTGTCTTTTCTCCTTCCACTTCTATTCGCTGTAAGTATTAACGAGCATTGGTGAAACTTTCTTTTTATCCTCGTCGAATTTTCGGGCTTTTTTAAAAAGTGGCCGAAAGTATCGCGCCTGATTTCATCGATTGATATCCTCGAGTAAAAATCGTATTATGTCTACGTACGAGTATCTATATGATCGCGAGTCGCTGTAAGCCAGTCGCTGAAGCAAAAATTGTAGGTCAGCTCGCCGGACGCAGTGCCCTCCTTTGGCTAAAGTCCTGTCGAACCTGGCTCTATGCTGCACTTTCGAGTGTGTCTGAAAGGCATAGCCACGCCAGGTTTCACGTACTATAGACAGGCGACGAACCGTGTGTTAGCGGGGAGGAACTGGGGCTAATACATCGCTGTGATCGCGGGTATCGTCGCGGGACAACTTCGTTTCTTCACGAGCTTTCTTTCCCGAGAAATGTCTCGACAACTGTCTTCAAAGACGACCTGACTTGCCTTTATCGGGCTAATCACACCAAGTCGCCAAGGGAGAAGATTCAGTCTTCTTTTAAACTCCTTTTGTAACAGTTTCTTCGTTCTGTTTTTCCTCATATTGTTTCATTTTGATATCGTTTTTGAGTAAATATTTGCGGTTCAAAAACTCCCTCGTCCAACTTGAAATCTTTGGCAATTCCAAGATTGAATCCTCCTCATTGATTGAATTCAACCCATTATTTTTGTTAGACCGACATAGAGAGAGGGAGAGAGAGTAGATTTCGGAAGTTCAGTCACGTGCAAGGGAGCTGCAGATCGGGTGGAAGAAGTTCTAGCAACTCGAGCTTCTCCCCTAGAACTTCTCGGTTGTCTCTGAGCGATTAAGAAAATTGGAAAACAACAGATGTTTTCCGAAAACCATTCTCCGCAGCAACGAAAGTCTAGAAGCACTCGCTCAATTCTTCGGGGAAAATTCCTGGCATTTTCTTAACTTCACAGATGTTCGTCTTCCGCCGATTGCAATCTTTCTCTTTCGTGTTCAGTTTCGAACAACAGAGAACTTCAAGTTGATATTTGAAACCACAGGGAGATATCGATCATATCTTTGTATCATAACGAAAAGGTGGATAAGTTCTGAACCTCAAGTAAATGCGGAGCTTAATTAGATTTCCGAAGAAAAGAATGGTGAATAGTGTGTAGCCCAGGTCTTGGGATCATCTTTGCTCGGAATCAGCTGTTACCCGGCAAATGAGTCCAATAATAAATTAAAAGGCAAAAGCCTGTAGCCTAGAAAATCTAGAATGAGCCCTGGTGGCTTATAGTTCTTTAATAGTACTTCGAGGTTACCGGATTTCTTCCCAACCCAATTCTCACGACTCATCTTACACACTACATTATAGACACACTGTAACAAGTTGCTGAAGAGAACCTGGTTCGCGAGTCTGAGCACAATTATTATACTTCGATTTAATTAGGTCTGACTGAAATTCAAAACGCCGATACCGTTTTCTTTCTCAACTATACGTGTAGTATACGAGTTTGGTATACCGTTACAAGAATAATTTCGCTTTAAAAGATGTATATAAAATTTTGATCATTTTTCGAAACCTGGCGTATTATAATAAGCAGCGAATTTGATCTCTTTTAAACCCCTCGGAGTGCACCGATTCGCTTAATTATTCAGAGTTAATACCCGGTTATATATTAACGTAAAAATAAGTCCGCGCTGAGAGCCGGAAGTCTGAATAAAAAATTAGCGAGAACACAAAACGCCGGAGGCATCAAATCGAAATACTTTATAGAGATGAGCAGAATATACGTACTCCTAAGATTCTTCATACGGCGTGTACATATGTATATGCTTCGTAGTCGATCCTTCGCGATCACGAAACGCGTCCTACTTAACGCCGTCATGCGTTCTCTGGCGTAAGTAAACTCTACGTACATCGGATATGCACCTATACACGTACGCTTGTGTCGTATAGATTCATATATATTTATCGTGCATAAATTGAAACACTCGGATCTCACGTATATCGTCTGCGAGTACTCAGTTTCAAACGTAACATAAAATAGATGTCTAAATTTGGCAGTAGTCGACACGGTGCGATTCCAGTTTCTATAATGTAAATTGAAAATGAGATTCAGCGATCCGCGTGAGGTCCCTTCATTCTTTTACTTACTATACCGAGCATTCTATGATAATTTCTAAAAGACGTCAAATCCACTGTAGAAGAACGGGTCTTACCAGACTAATCAGCGCAAGCTTTCATCGGAAATATGTATTCCCCAAATCGCCAGACGAGGCAAGAAATATTTTACCGGTCACACTCACTTTTGCGAGACAAGTTTCTTAATTACGCGAAGGAAGGATAACAGTTGGAATTGAAAGTTGACACGTATGTACAAAGTCCCGGTAAAATTCTACTTCTCGTTTTTTTCTTCATTTCATACAACCGAGTAACACCGGAGCTTCGACTTGTTGAAAACTGATTAGATAGCCTCGAGCACCACTATTCGTATATCTATACCTATCCATGCAGTTCATAGATAAAAGAGAATGTAAGAAAAAGTTGTGCGATATATTATTACTAAATTTCTCCTCGACAAGTTCTCAAATTTTTCCCGGGAAAGGTGTGAAGCCGGATGCGAAAATGGTTCGCTTTCTAAATGCGAAGTAGAGTGACGGAGGGGTTTTAGGTAGAGTCGATTGTCTTATCAGCCCGTATTATCTCGTACTTTTACCGGCAACTGTAATTACACTGGTTACATTTACTTATACACATAATATGCGAAGCTATTCTGTGCTGTCTCTCGAATCGTTGTTGAGTGAAAGTGTCCGCGTTCAGGGCGTCGGTTTGCCGGTCACAACGACAATGGAAAAGTGAAATCAAACCGGAGCTAAAGCTAGCGCGACCCACGGGCGATTTCCATTGTGCGAGCAATTTGTTCTGCTTGTATTTATCCCCACATAAACAGATTGCAGCTATCCGTGTACCGTCTTTCTTAAGCCTCGTGTTGTTTTTTTTTTTTACATTGAAAATTAATGTAAGCTGCGTGGCCAGACTTTTGCAACGAGGATATCTCCGCTCGTTGAAACAGGGGAACAGGAAACGTAGCCCACCTTTAAAAATTCTAATCATGACTTCGAATTAATTCTATCAAAGAACAACAGTCGAATCAAGTTTTGGGTCAGAAGTCGTTTAAACTTTACGAACTCGTTTCGTAAATGACCCCTGATAAACGACGTTGATAAGTCCGAGTACCGAGGGGCAGAGGTTCTGGCCGAGCTTGTAAGCGTGCCTGGAAGGTGTTTCTAATAACTGGTATGCATAAGGTGAGCACTACCGAGGTTTAGTAGGAGTTTAACGATCTAAAAATCAAGAAGCCAGCTAGTCCAGCTAGTAAAACGTTGCCCAAAAATAATTTAGTACAGTTATGCTCATAGCGCGTGATCGCACCTTGTTTACCTTGCTACTTTGGGCAATCTACTACCTCGCTCACTCGCTCAATTCCGATCGTAGAAGACTGCGATACCATTTAGAAGAAAGACAGATAAACGGTTTCGCCTAGCTGTACATCCTACAACGTCATTTTCTCTTCGTCGGCTCTGATTGATTCAATTAATTATCTACAATTATACCCTCGCGATGTAGACCAATGAAGGACGTCTAACTTCCGCGGACTTCAAGTCATGCCTTGATATGCTCGCGGGTCAATTTTCAGCTGGGAAATTATTCAGTAGAAGGAATGAAATTTTTATCCAACAATAAATTGTAATCCGTGGAATATGTGCAATGAAATTGTTTCGTTCGAAGTCGCGCCTACAACCTAGGCCAAGGAATACATAATTCAACTGAATAAATCTGTCGAGTCCGGCTCGACGATGAATTAGGTTAATTTGAGAGGCATCGCGGAGGTTTCTACCTCGGGCCAGAAATTAATAACGAATTGAAAGAATCAGACGTGCCGCGTGCAGAAAAACACTGCCGACAGTCGGGACTCGCTTGACTCGCGCACATCGCCTTAGGCTATGCCGCATTCTGGGTTAACGTAACAGATAACTCCAAAGTTATCCATCTAGCATTCACTCTGCAGTATACCGCGCACATAGCACATATATACAACATGTTGGTTTCAATCCGTACTGTATTATACCCCTTCCATTCTAGAACAAGTAGAGTTTTCGATGTCAGTCGATGGTCCATCTCTCGAGCTTCGAAACGGTTTTTTTTTCTTTCTACGTAAATTGACTCGTTATTGAAAAAGTAACCAGGGGACGACGTATAAGAGAATATTTCACGTTGAGTGCGTAGAAAAATGTGGGGCGACGTGCTAATTAATGGTATTTGTTTAAAATTCTACTGTAATCCCTAAGTTACGGTGTCGCCAATGGAATTCTGATGGTTCGCCAGACCGTATAGACGCCGAATAAGGTGTATGAGTGAATTCGTTCATTGTCATTCTAGAAATACCGGCTTTGCTAGGTCCCGTTGGGTCTGCTTTTCAAGTGGCTGTCTTTAAAAAATGATTTCAACGTACGTTTGACCGACGCTCGGTTCTAGACCCGAACGGGTCAACCAGAAGACACTTGGACAACGCGTCCGTTACGCCAAGTCTATTTCGTCATAAGATGCGACCACGTTGCTCAAGCTTGTACTCGCGTACCTAAAAACACATTCTGTACGTAGAAGATTTCTACAGCACCGGATATACGCGCAATATTCAATGGAGAGACATGTCCGACTACAGAATAATTGCGTAGGTTTACCCATTACGAGTCTGTCGACTCGTCGGTTGGTAAATCATTGAAAATCGTTCGAAAGTCTGAAATACAAGCCCTGCAGGGTAAAGGAGCTCGTAAATAAATTCATGAGCTCATGTCATATTCCTTCGTTTATTTCAGATTGTCAGATGCGAACCGCCCCTAGTGGACAGCAGTGCTCTTCCCTTGGAGCACAGGTCCGTTTATGGACCACCGGCTCAGTATGGACCTCCGCAGTCTCATGGTGCGGAAGAAAACTGGCCTTTGGCATCGCCCGATACACCGCAGATCAAGCATCTGCAGGTACAATGTGAAAAGACACATATGAGGGTGAATATCGAGTTCGATCGACCGTTCTACGGGATGATATTCAGCAAAGGATTCTACTCCGACTCGCACTGCGTCCATCTTAAGCCTGGAACAGGACACTTGAGTGCTACTTTCGAGATATATTTGAATTCTTGTGGAATGAGCTCTTCCGCAAATCACAACGTGGCTGCTTACGGTGCTCCTACACCCTCCGGTAGTTACGTCGAGAACACGATCATCGTTCAATACGATCCGTACGTTCAAGAGGTCTGGGATCAAGCCCGCAAGCTGAGATGCACTTGGTACGACTTTTACGAGAAAGCTGTTACCTTCAGGCCATTCCAAGTCGACATGCTCCATGCTGTCACCGCCAACTTCCTTGGCGATAATTTACAGTGCTGGATGCAAATTCAGGTCGGCAAGGGACCCTGGGCTTCAGAAGTTTCGGGGATCGTAAAGATCGGTCAAACGATGACCATGGTACTGGCTATCAAAGACGATGAAAACAAATTCGACATGCTTGTCAGGAACTGCGTTGCTCACGACGGTAAAAGGGCGCCGATTCAACTCGTTGATCAATACGGATGCGTTGTTCGACCCAAGATCATGTCTAGGTAAGAAAGGCTCGATTTTTATAGACTAGAATAAGGAATACACCATGGCCGATGACCATGGCAAAGATTGCGTTGAGCATATCGTCATAGAAGGGTTTGATCTCTTGATTCCAGGTTCCAAAAGATAAAGAACTTTGGTCCGAGTGCATCCGTGGTCAGTTTTGCCTATTTCCAAGCCTTCAAGTTCCCGGATAGCATGAACGTCCACTTCCAATGTGTGATTCAAGTCTGCCGATACAACTGCCCCGAACCTAAATGCGGACATCCTGGTCTCGAGTATGGCGCTCCAGCTGGTCTCACTCAGGACTATGGCGTACCTGTCGGGCCTCAGAGTCTCGGACAATTGACATCTGAATATGGAGCACCGCCAGCTCCTGATTACGGTGTTCTTCCCGCTTTTCCTGACCCCAGGCATCCCAGTGGGCCTGCAGGTGCCTACAGGTAAGACAAAACGCCGTTTACTCCGAAAAGTCCTCAGAGAAATATCGACTGCTCAGACCTTCAAGCGGATGTGATTTTTTGAACGAATTTCGTGTTTTGATAGATCGAATATCAGAGTTTACAGAGATTCTACGAATTCTGTAAGGAAAATCTGTTCAACGGAAGTTTTTTTCTGTCTTTTAATAGTGAGCCTAGCCCGGACATAGTCCCAGCTCCCCAGGCCCAAGCCTCGTCTTCGTCTCCGAGCTCAACGCCCGGAGATTCTACGGCGAGTAGTTCTCCGCAAAGTCCACAGGACCAACTAGTCCATCTTCCACCGCCTCCACCACCAGGTCACCCAGCTGCTGCCTATCAAACTGTAAAGAGGAAAGGCACGGTGGGCCCTGAAGAACTTGAGGGCAATCTGGCCACTCTGGGAGGTCGACCGAGGTCCGTTGAAGGACTTCCTGCCGAACTCAGAGGGGCGCGTAAACGAAGAGATGTTCACGCACATGACGACGATGATTCCTCCGTGAGTATATTTTTTGAATTTTTAGGAAACGAACAAGACGCGATTATTTTCATTCCAATATACCGCTGATGTGATACTGTGAAGTTTTTGAGTTTCAAAGGGTGGAATCGCGTAATTGAAAAACGGCCTTATTGATTTTTCAAAGGATGAAAAGTTATGTAATGCATATCTTTTTATGAGATTTCAAATAATGGGATTTCATATAGTGAAGACGTAAAACTACAAGGTAGAATTTCTTCCGATTTTTAGCACGTAATAAGGCAGAAGGAGAAGCATCCGACACGGAATTCCTCCGGATGGATTCCATCTAAAGTTAATCCTGCCTTATTAAAAGAATTCCTTGAGACATGCCACTCCTTTGCAAATACTTTCTTTTAATGTCCGCCTTCATTTTCCTCTTTAAGAGCTAGAGCTTTTTCTAGTTCCGGAACTGTTATAGGAGCCATACTTTTTATGGCAGATGTCTCATCTCATTACAGCAACTTGTAACCCCAACTTAAAAATTGAGGTTCAACCCTCGATAAAACACCCCGAGATTCCATTCCTCGCCATCGCACCGTGAGTTTTCTTAATAAAAACCGATTGTCTAATGTTCCAGAATTTCTACCAAACGGTCAGCGTGGGTGTCTCTCACGTGTACAAGCGTGCAGCCCAGGAGATGACGGACGTGAACACTTCGCGGATAATTCAGGTGGTAGCACCGGGAGACGTAAACTTTGCTTTGGGAACAAATTCGAGCAACGATTCGACCGTAGTTATTCAAAACGCGAGTTCAGCCGACCCAGAAACCATCTGCATGTCTCTACCAGGTTTTGTCGGTGGTTTGGTGATGCTGCTGCTCGTCGTGGTCGTAGCTTCCCTCGTGGCCGCGTTTCTCTTCGTCCGCGTAAGGGCTGTAGATCGAAAAAACGGAAACGTAGCTCCAGCTTACGTGCATCCAGCTTTCGCCGACAACTGCAACGTCAACCCGGAGTTTGTTAAAGTCGCAAACTGAATATCCAACGCCATCCAAAATGGTCTGGAATTCATACTACGCTAAGCAATCGACGAATACCTTCAGGGCCCGAACCAACTACCCCGATAAACTTTGCGGACGTCTTATGTCACCAGGGGTTGATAACCGATCGATAAGCTGATTGAAAAATCAGCCGAATATCACTTCTTGGAATCTCACAGCCTCCTTATACCCTCGTCGGACCGAGTCGGTGATAATTTCTTCTACGCCACTTTACTGCACCAACGCTTTATCGTTTTTGATTATTTTTGTTGATGATTCTCCGTCCTATCATTAGATCAGGTCTGGTGGTTTTCAGGGTTGGAATAATTGACGAAATGTGAGCGAATTCATTGGCTCTGAATCGAGGGTATATTGGGAGTCCAAGAAACAATATTTTGGGCCCGAAGAAATGTATATATTATATATTATATGAATTCACTATAACAAACGAGTCGTCGTCTCAGGGGGCGAGATGTACATAACGCATAAACGTATGTATATTCATATACGTTTATGATAACGTGATACACGTGACCATGAAAAATTTCGTACGCCCCCCGAGAGGACGGTTATTTTTTATCTTTTGCGAAAGAACGCGAACTTTATACCTCCCCTCCATCCCCCATCCCACTTTAAAATATACATTTACGTCATTATTCATACCTCATTTATATTATTACCGCCTCTTTATTGCCAAGTCAAAAGCACCGATAGAATGATGCGATGACGTTGGCAAGAAAGACCCGGAGATCACAGTCTGAGAAACGAAAAGAATCTATTTATTTTATTCCTCACTAACGAAATGTGACTATCATTATTAGTTGTTCTTTTTTTGGAAACAGCGATTTCTAACTTAACTTATTTACCCACGAAATGAAATTGTCGCAAATCTATCCTCCCTTTAATTTTAAGTATTAATCGTATATTTCTGTTACACGGGAATATGTCTTACGTACGTGTCTTGAGCACACAAAATTGTCTTATACATAATAATATTATGATATTTTGATAATTATTATAATTATATGCTAATTTTATTTATAAATACCTCGTTCTTATTTTGCACTCGCACCTCGACTCCATACAGGCTATGATAATTCAGCATGTAGGAAAACTTTCCTAAAAATTTCCAAGCCAAACTCCAATTCTAACGTTTTTATTTGCCATAATTACAAGCCTCAATGCATAATATATTTTTCCAAATTTTCCCCGATTTTATATCGTCGATCGGTATTGAGACGGAGTGATCAAATGTGGCCTGTACTTAGCGATCATGAATTGTCGCGAACTTGCTTCGCTCTTGGCATGCTGAAACTCTTCGGCTATTTCAAGCAGACTATTGTCTGGACTCAACGGATTCAACTTGGCCTTATTCACATCCATGTGAAACCTACTTCTGCGCGAAGAGATTTAAATTAGTATTATATCTCAGTTTTTTTCGCAAAAACGAAACTACGTCACTGTCTATGAATATTGCAACTTATGCTATACTTGGTCATTTTGGTGGTCCAATCGTCGCGGTCTACTAGCTCCGAGTTGATCTGTACGTTCGGATCTACTTCTGTTCCCAATTCAATTCTTGAAAGAAATACACGATGTGTCAATTTGGGAGATGGTTACGACTTGTTCTGAACCAACCACTTCCTAAATATTAATACATATATTACCGGACGCATCTTGGGCCAGAAAAAAATTGCAGATTTATATTCTTTCTGTCCAGTATTCGGAGGCTCAGGTATTTGTTCATTTTCAAGCATATTGGTTTCAGAGGAGTGATCACTTTGCGCGGTACCACCATCACGGGCTCCACACTTGTTCATGAAACAGGAATTCGTAATGTTAACGTTCCGATCGACGAGGGAAATTCACTCAATTAAGTAGCTCTTAATCAGACCTTAAATTTCTTCTTTTAAACTTACGGTCCCGATTTATGGCTTTCCGATGCAGTTTGATCCGCGCTCAGCTTTCCAGAGTTCGTCACCCTCGAAGATTTCGAGCGCTTCGAAGCTTTGCTGCTGCTATTTCTTACTCTGAGAAAATTCAAATCTCTTTCTTTAATATTCCACGTAAACCGGTCAAGTGAGGTAAATATCGTGCCGAAGAAAAGTAACGATGCTGCTGCTAGAGCAACGAGTAGCTGACAGGTAGGTGTTATGTAATTACAGAATGAGAGTAATTAACGTACAGAAGCCAAAACCTTCCATTCTTGAATAAAGTAGACGATAAAATCTGAACTAGTACAACAAAAGTCTTTTTTCTTCTGAATGTTTCAGATTCTACAGAGAATCGAGGTTTATTGAGAATCGAGATAAATCGTGAAGCGAAATCGGAACGAAATAACCAACGAGTCTGCTTTGCTCATTGTGCTATGAAGTATCTTGGCTTTCTATTTTATTGAAATTTCAAGTAGTTGCCGATCGCTATGACCCAGTTCCAACTATAGCCACGTATTGACTATCCCATAGCTCAAAAATCAGTCCATAATAACATGTGCGCAGAACTTACTCCCTTGGCGGCATTGGTTGTGGTGGAAGTTGATCAGCCAAAGGTTCCTGAAACGGTTTTAAGTGAACATTATCGCACCGCGGTGGAGAATTTTCAATAAAGTGGATGAAATCATTCGGTAGACGTCAGAAAAATGTCAAAATACAGAGAAATAAACGGGTTTCATTTCATCCGTGTGGTAATTACAAATAAAGAAGTCGAATTGGAGAAGTTTTCGTCAAATCTACGAGTAGTGTGGGGGTATATGTGTATACCAACCTCGTACACGGCTTCGTCGATTGGGAAAGTCTGAAAGTTGTCCCAACCCCAGGAGAAGGGAACTTTAGCTGGATTGTCCACATAAACGCCGCCGTTCTGATTGTAGGTTAACCTGGAATACCAGGTGGTTATAAATTTAGGCAATAAAAATCAGCGTTCGATACTTAATACAATGATATATGCACCCATATGCTGATTTTGAACACTAGTTTCAAAGATCGAATTGATTTCTTTGGAATTCGATAAAGAGGAGCTTATCGATCAATGACGGGTCTACCTTACGTTGCAGTTCTCGTCGTAGACTACCCCGTTGCCCATGGAGTCGAGAACCCCCATTAACCAAGGCAGTCGCACTACCCCCATGATATCTCTACCTCCTAGAGCGTAGACCTTGTAGAGTTCGTCTTGAAATTTACAAAGTATTTATTTCAAGGGAAAATTGGAGAGTGACATTCAACCCTTGGCTGATGATCGAGGAATAAAAATCCATTGCATTGGTTACCAAATCCTGTATTTCAAGAGGGAGGATTGATCTGCTAATTGTATGTAAAGTGTGATTCGAGCCTGTTCCTATTTTCTTTTCAATGCAAAAATTGGGTATCGAGCAAAATGTGACACCCTGTATACTTTTGCGAATTCTCCTCGTCGATATAGCGGCGAGTGTTTCTATCCCGCAGAAACATAATTGCGTGTGAAGCCATTTTTACTTTCAGAGGATTCGCGGGGGTCCGTAGCTAATATAGAAGATTGCTAGAGCTAATTGGACCGGATCAATCCATACGAGTGCATAAAAGTGGTGTTGCGAATCAATCATAATCAGAGTATTGGTTGGCACTTTCAGACTGATCGGCGCCCGGGTTTATAGATTCTAACTACTTAGGCACGTGAGCATTCGCCTCACGTACGCCTATTAGGACGCGTAAGGATATATTGACTTAAGGGATGATATAACAAGGCCATTCCCCAAAATTGTAACGGCTCTTGGACTTTTTACGAGAGTTGGGTAATCATAAATAACATCTACACCAACGTACAGGGTGTTCGGAAATTTATTTAAAAAAATCTTAACAAAGACAAGTAGTGGTTCGCTCACGAGTTCCTTTCTTCGACATTTGAGCTGCAATTGCGGTTTGTCCATTTGGATAGTAGACGTGTCCGCTACCGTCTTCGAGAAAATTCATAAAGATTGTCTTCTTATCAGTGTAGTATTGCTTCCCGTGAATTCTGTTCTTCGTAAACCTATAGAATTACCATCTGAATAATAATTATCAGGAATACGGTATAGAACGCCCAATTTCCCCGAAGACTAACGGTTATCGCCTATTCTGCAGTCCCAAAATGAAATTTTTATCAGTTAGTTAGTTTGGTGAAAATTATTGTTTCCAATTATTCCTATTAGAAATGACTCCAAAATGGTTTGGAAATGAATTTTATACGCTACGTTACCGAATTATCGTACAACGAAAATAAATTTTGTCCACCCTGTATTTTTTGGTGAAATATTAAAATAGTCAGAATCTCACCAATTCATTTGAGGCTTTGCCAACAAGGCCTGAAATTGTACGATTCTTCGCATGATCGTGTCCTTAGGAAGCAGGGTCCAGCCCAGCTTCACGAAGAGTTCATTTGACAGCCGATATCGGATTATGTTCTTGCAATCTATAAAATAATAAATTTGTTTTCTACGCTGTAAACATGTTTTCCAATCATCATTTACTATATTATTTATATCTCGCGGTCCGCGATGTACTAAATTGACCATAAAACGTTTTCCAACGGTCGAAGGTACCCATATAAAATTTATGGGCATGAGTGCAAGCCCAGAGAAATACCTAGTACCACAGAGCTTGGAAGTGATTGCATGCAATTCAGTTAACGTACGTTCATACATCTCCGTATAGAATTTTTAATACAAATTACTAAACGCAGACTTGTTGTTGTTATTAAATTATGTAAATTAACTCGTGATCGGGTTGAAACATTTTCTCATTTTTATTTTTATTTTTATTTTGCCCCCAACATGCGTTATAATTCTAAGTTAATGTCTGCGATTCAACGAGGCGTCGTAATATCCCTGAGGACTTACCCCCGCGAGTCCCGTTGCCAGATTTCACTTCCCGTCCTTCCCCAGAACTCCTTTTCCCATCAGGTTCACCATACTTCTGACGCGTTTTCGTGCCTGAGAGAATTCCCAAGTTCTTTTTATTTACTCGCTTATACATCATCGCACGTACACCTACGCTTTCCACCTATTCTTCAAATCTCTCCTGCGTCCGTTCGCGCATCAGAATGTCGCGGTAATGTTTTCCACATGATTTATTGACGTCAACCCTCCCACTTACCGGATAACCCGGAGAATTAATATCATTAATAGCTTTTCAACGTTACTAATGCGAAATCCTTCAGGAAACACTCAATCATTCAACCAAAGAGTCTATCTCTACTTCAGGGAAATGTCTGTCTCCGAACAACAGTACTAGTATATCGTATCATTATCAATTACCTGGACTGATACCACCGTCGTTATCGCCAAAGCCTCCTCTTTCAGATCCCTCAGGTTTCACCGTGCCCTCCCTATTACCTAATTTGTTGAAGGGATTGATAAGTAATCTCATGAAAAAATTTTAAAAATTAAAAAAATAGTCTTGTGAGTTCGATTATTGAAGTGTTTGGCACGAATCACCATTTCTTTCGAACCTCGACGAGGGGAAGTACCGTCATCAATTCCTTGGCCGTATTCGTCGCCTTTTTCGCGATTTTTGGCTTCTGTTAAAATGAAATTAAACTTTTTCTCAATATAGCAAAGGATTTTCGAAGAATTCATCCAAGGATTCTCACCTCGTCCCTTTTTCAAAGATTCCACGCGACTGGATTCACCCGTGTTGCCGATTCTCTGATCGCCACTATGCTCGGAAAACCCCCCTTTATAAGGAACAGATATATATATCATAAGTCGGGTCCGGATCCTTGATATTACCTTTCCCGGATTATTCACTGTTATACCTTCCTTTTTCCTGGTAGATTTTCCTCGACGTTTATTCTTTGGGTGAAGATCGTCCTCCATTTCTCTCGGATCTAAAATTACCATTGATAAGTATGAATTTTTATTCAATTTAGTATTATTTTACAAGCTATACCTTCTCTTCCACTCTTAGTGTTCTTCTTGCGGCCATCAATTGGCAGGCTATCATCTTGGTCATTGAGGTCTCCTCCACCTGCATCTGGTAGGCAGATTTGCTACAGTTCCGATAAACAGTTGTCAGGGAAATAAGGAAAACTCTTTTACACCCAGTGAATATAAATTCGTTGAGGGTTGTGCTTTTTACGGGCAATGGAAATAAAATGCAGGATGAGAATGATCTCTGAAATTGATTTCTACGAGAAACAGAGATCATACCTTTTCTGAGTCGATTTTTACGGCTCGTTTTATCCATATCTGATTTTTTTCTGTCGCCACCTACACTAGCGCTTCGTATGTCGGAACTGTGCGAATTGGATCCTCGCCCTTTGCCTTTTTCCTGTTTTCGACTCACTCTGAAACGACCTTCTTTTCCTGGATCTTCGCTGTTTCGTTTTTCCCCAGTTTCTGAACGGCCAATCTTGCTTTGGGCTTCACGATCTTGCAGCCCTCGACCCCCAAGACGATTGCCGACACCTCGACTTCCGCCATGGGACAAATCAGAGGAAATTTTGTTCTCCTGGTTGGTATCCCCTCGTCGGTTTCTTTCGTTCTCACCTGAGATTCATATGGAATAAATTTTTCTTTCATCAAACCATGTGAAGTTTAAATGACAATGATTCATCAGCCAGGACCTCATCGTTTACTTTGGTATAAAAATGGACTAATAAATGCTCCATAACTTTGGTCGTGAGTCCAGAAAAGAGCGGCACTAGCCACGGTCAAGCCGTAAATCTATCCACACGTGCACCAGGCGCTACTAGGAGTCTGTAACTTAATTATAACTACCTAGCTGGGCGAAAAGTTACGGCTTTCATTTGAACCAGCTATTACGAACGGTTCGTAATTAAGTACATGATTGTTCTCGTGCTGCAATTACCTTCCGCATCCCGGTGGCCAGGCCTTGAGCCCCGATGTCCTGCATCTCTGCAAAAAGTGGCACATGGTCCACCTAGAACGCACCTCTCTCCTCTTGCTGGAGTATCTTTGAATGAGTTCGCGATCGACATAATGGTATTTTCGTCCTTGATTTCGAGCAAATGAATTTTTTAAGTACCAGAAATTGAGTGAAAGGGTATGAAACATAATTGAAAAAAATGTACCCATTTGGCAACACCCTTCAACGAGTTCTGTTGAGTCCACTCCTTCCATAGAAAGTTCAAATGTTTGGCGTTTTCGCAGCAGAATATGTGCTGCGTGGTACTAATTAATTATTTACTTGTTTGTCGGTGCTTTATGTACGAACCGTAATTCAAGTATGAAATATGGAGTCTCTTGTTTACGAAATGTTTCTCACCCTTTTTCGACCCATAGGGCATATAATGCTGTTACAAAATCGACAAATTTTCCTACAGGGATATATTTCCGATTTCATTTGCCCGTACTCCAGTATAAACTCGCTGATAATGTGGGAAATTGGATTCACTTGCGTCATCATTATAGATGCTATCAAATTGAATAAATCGATGATGACCACACGCATCAATGGTAAATTAATATCATGACGTTCGAGCTGTTATTAGTTCAGTAGAATATTGACAATAGAGACCTGCGCTTGGGTGACCACATGATGTTAATTTATTCTTCATGTTCCTGACCATTGATGACAATATCTCCAATCTACTCGTCATAACGGTTAACGGCAGTTTACTAATAGCGTGGAAAACGTCTTTAATGTAGCCTTCCACGCTCTCAACATTTTCCACAATCATTACCTTCAATCGTAGGAGCTTTTCATCGACCTAAAAAAATCGGACGTTTATTGCACCCTTCCTAAATCGGTTATGTCAGCAACGAATTTCACATTTTACGATCGCATGCAGCGATATTTTCAGCCTGGAATGATTCCGACCAAGTTTGAGGCAAGACATTCATGAATCAAGGAGCTGGGGTTGATCAATGTCGTGAGATCGGTCGACTCGTAGCCTACAGACTATAATATTCTACCTTTTCTATTTCAGGCAGTTTATCGAGATCACATTTGTCAATCAAGTTGGTGGATTGATGCCTGTCGAATTCGCAATTCTGAGCGCACTCGTGACAGACCGGAGTAGACGATGGCTTCTCACAATTAGGAGCTGACGACTGCATAGTAGAAATCATGGCTCTCACAGCTACATCCAGAGCTTCGTTGAGTGGAATTTTCATACAGCCAAAATCACGAGACTTGGGACCCCGAAAACTGAATAATTCAGTCGAGGTACTTGAGTATCGATTCAAGAATTTCGGCATGGATGGTCAGTAGTCGCGAAAGCTCAGTTTGGCTATAATAACCAATTTCCTTACTTCAGGAGGCCAATATAGTTGTGGAGCATCTGATGCAGCTTGACGAATATATCAAGGGTTATTTTCATGATGAAACATTCGTCTTCGCACGGTTTTACCCGCTCGCGAGACTCCAGTACACATCGGCTATGATTTTTGACAAGCCATTCTATTTCCGATATCAGTGTACCCAAATCTGCACGGATATACATATCAAGACGTTGATAAATCTGTGGAATGAAAATAACCGCGAGCATCGGTTCTGACCTGGATTGCATGACATGACGGATTCCCTTCTGAGACCGAAATATATTCAAATATATTTTCTATTTCGTGTAAACACGCACTAGGCGAAGGTACAGGTCGTATTCTAGACGTACTATGAAAAATGAGGGTGGAAAAAATCTTTGACAGAAAGTGTGGGAAATATATATGCAGGGAAATCAGACTGGTGACAGGCTTGCGGGATTTGTTTCATTGCAACCAGAAACGACACAGGATTTTCTGTATAGCTGTTTGCTTTTCACGTTCCCGGTGAAGCACGTCCGTTCTGTATGGACGAGGTTCTTTTAGTTGTAGCAAAAAAGTAAGTGCAGGGGTTGCAGGAAAGAGGAGAGGTTTTGGCAAAAAAGGAGCAATAACAACGTAGGTATTCGGGTAGATTTATTTCCTAGGTTCCTCGCCTCGCCGAAATAATTCATCCCATTTCTTATAAGTTTTTCCCACTTTATACGAGTTCCCTTTATAACTGCAATATTCATTTGAATATCGCAAAGGCCTGGCGCTCGTAAAAGGGGAAGAGTGAGACGAGACTAGTAAAATCAGCATATATAGCTGCGCGAATCGCCGAAAAAACTTATCCCATTTCGGACTCCTCGTATGAAATTGCTAGACCGCCATCCAATTCCCAGGAAAAAGTATTATAGTTTAGGAAAATATATTTACGGGGCTTCGCCCTGTCGAACGAATATTATTAAACTTCGTACCCCAACTACCCTGGATTAGGGTATTATCTGTAATGATTTTTAACTCTATCGCGTTTAACACCGTCATCCTATCTTCTTTAACACTTTTTCAAACTGAAGTTTGAACCGGAGGTATCAAGGGCAAAAAGACACCCGAGAGACATGGAGGGTCCTCGACGAGAAGGACCAGAGGCAAGTTACTTGTGGTGCGTCACGCAGATATGATAACTGATGACCGAAATCCGTCATGCGCACACGTACTTACGCGGAGAACTCCCAGTGCAGAGATTCTCACTCAATTTTTCTTACTTTATCAAAATTACGAATTTCTTTTTACTTCACTTTCCCTTTCACCGTTTTCTCTTTTTCCTTTTCACTCTCGCTTTCTCTCTCTCGCTCTCTTTCTCTTTCTTCTGTGCAAAAATGACATCGATTTTTCTCTATTTGCTGCGACGAAATTGTCGGGCTATAAGAGCATCGCACTTTTCCCAGACGCGGTCGCAACGGCCACGCTGGAGAATTTCAAAGGCAGGTATATTAATATTGCGGAGTAGGTAAGGAGTACGCGAAGGAATCCGTATACAGAAGGCTCTCATGTAATAATTATGTGCCCTGATATACGTATAGTCGGCCTGCATCAAGTACATGGTTTAATAAAGGAACCAAGGCCTGACAAAAGCCGGGAAGAGATTCTTACGCGTGAAAGGGCAAGGAATACTTTAAAGACGGGTTGAATCGAACTTTACAGATATTAAGATTCGTCGCGTGATCTCATCCACAAAAGATTTTTCAACCCGAAATTCCAAGGGATGAACACAGCTAAGAGGTAGACGCGTTACGAGATTATTTCAAACCCGGTCCATTTGAAATATGAAAATCTGTGCAAGATTAATGGACCAGTTTGATGTATACGTAAACGCATCCCTAGGATTTGTACAAACTTTTGAGATGATGGATAAACTGTGGCAGTATATTATATTATTTATTAAACAAACCGGAATAAAGATACAGCTGAAAGTTTGTCCCGACGTTTCTTCGTCATCCCCCGAGAAGAAGAAGAAAAAAAAAAACTTTAACTAATATCCGAGGTGTACCTTGGAAAATTGGGAAAAGCGAGGAAATCTGTGGCTTTGATGAACGTGTTGGCAGAGTTGCAATTCTCCGAGAGTGATGTACCAACGGTCTTTAATTTACAAGGTAAAATGTTGTGTACCTTTCGAAAAAAGTGCTTATTTTTATTTCGCATTTGAAGCTTTTGATCTTTAGGGAAAGTGGCTATTCCAACTCCTTTGATCCTGTAATTGATGGCGTTTTACCCCTAAGGACGGAACCCTCCGCTGACTCTCCCTCTAGATAGTATTCGCGCTTATGCGTACCTCTATGTGTACATAAATACATATTCTCACCAACACACGCAGACGATCATTGGCCCAGAACACTGATAATAGGCACAAGATTCTCATCGCCATATTTGCTGTTCAATTAATAAGGGTAAGAGGAATGTACATACATGGCCGAATTGTTGGAATTAGTAAATTTGGTGGAGTGAAATATCGTTGAAAAGCTTTCGGAGCTTTCAGGTCAGTAAACCTATAGGGGATACCGATAACTATCGTGCGGAATTACGGTGCGGTTATTTACGTACCGTATAGGATAAACAATGCGGCGAGTAAAGTTCGACGGAAAATCATCGTTAGGAAGTCAATAAGTATAAAAACGTAAGGGAATAAAGGGTCTGACGGAAAAGTGGCGACGTAGAGATCGTAAAAATCAACTCTGAAAGAAACGGCGGAGTCAATAATACAGTCTATAAAATTATATGATAAAGTTCGGAGCGTATTTTCTCAGCGTTCGATTTCTTCTAACATTTTATTTCTCACCCCTTCGTTCTATCATTTTGGGATTTCTGTTTGTAACTCGAGGGCTGCAGAGCAATTGACTAACTGGGAGCCAATCGCGTTAGACTTTCGCGGCCGTAAAGATAAACGTAAAATCTTACTGCTTGCCTTTCTTCAAGGCCTTCCATCGCACCGGTTGAGACCACTCTAGGAAAATGAGCTTTCTATGTCTTAGAAGCTGGTGGAAAAATGATCGAGGATTCCTTTACGGGCGTCGAGATTTAGAAGTCGTTACTTTTTCCTCGAATAACACCGATTCGGTTCCGAATAAGATTACAGGCCTTTGTTGAACGAAAGAAGAATATGTTGGAGTTATACCCGTCTTTGTTAACTCTATCGAATGATCTCAAAGTAACTTTTGGTCTTCTGGTTCTGAAGCACGATTCACCGATTTGCTTAATTTTGTATACCTGATTAAGCGGTGGGTATCCCCTGTCATCAGCACGATGCTCTAATCACAGCGAGTAACGGCCACGGCGCCGCGGGGGACTTTGCATAAAAATTTCGTTCGTTCAAAATGAAATTGATTAACAAACTAGGGTGGAATATAAAGCCGGAGTGGATTGGCAGCGTGAAACATCGAACAAACTTTTGGGCACGCATAAATTCTCATAAGATATTTCTTCCCACCCGTACAATCATCTCTAAAATTTCATCCCCGAGGATATTATATCCAACCGAATATATAATCATACGAAATTCGGGTTGGTCAAAAGAAGAGGAATTCGGAATCTTTGAGTGATTCACATTTAGGTCTAATTTATCTGTAAATATCGTTGACACCCCGTTGGTCACGTGTCTCCCACACGTCGTTGACGCTTAACGCATCGTAGATATGCTAATAAGTAATATACCCTCCTACGCAGTAACGGAGAAACGCATTGGGCGACGTGACACGACGGGGATTCCCCCGATGGAAATTGTCCCTCGTACTACATATCGTTTTGCTCTTGGCTTTGAAACCAGCGCGCGGCGTGGCATCACGGGGGAGGCTGCGTTGATGTGTTTGCGAATTGTTATTGAAATATGCGGGTAAAGTATAAGGGGTGAAGAATCAGGTGATGCTGTACCTGGACGTAATTAATGACATAGAATCCCTGGTCATTTGTTATATCGCAACAGCTACGAGACAAAAGACAAAAGACTGGATACACTAGACTTAGAAGATCTCTCGCCCCCGGAGCGGTTCGTCTTCCTTGCCACTCAGGAACATTTATCACCATGCACGTCGTCTTTTCGCGTTAGACTTTTTTACGGATTTTTACAGCTTTTTACTCAACGATTTCGCTCGGTTTACTTGATATTTACACCTTTTTGGTTTGACAGAATGAAGATGTTCAAGAGCGAGGGAATCGAGTGTAATTCCTGTCATTTAAACATCATTTTACCTTACGTTAGTCGGGACTTATTTCCTTGCCTCAGGTACCTTGTAAAACCTGTTAGCAGCCGGTATACGTGAATGTCACGAAGAACTTTTGGTTTCAGGCTCGTAAGATTTTTCCATACTTGTTTACTTGTTGTCTGGTACGTAGAATGAAAAAAGGCAGATTTGGCAAGACCCATGCATACCGTATATGCCTATATGCGAATACGGGGGGTATGAAAGTTGCCCCAGCAGCATATCTTATTCAATGCAGCAACGGGAAAAGCAGGTCCTGTATTTTAGTACTTCCTGTCTCCCTCTCTCTCTCTTCTCTGTTCCTTCTTATATGAACGCTAGGAGACTTACGGGATTACATGGGAAGCTGTGATGGCATCCAGACAAATTTCGCAAGCCAAGAGCTCGTAAAAGATCCGAGACCCCTTCAGAATCTAGGCACTGGGACTGCTACCGAATATAGAAACTCGTCGTGTCGTTGTAGATTTTTTTATTGCACTATTTGTTCCGGGTTTTGAATAGACTCTGCTCAATGGGCCGTAGTTCCGATATTACTTGTATTACTTTCGACAATAAACCACATCGCCAACGCTTGTTATGGTTTCGCTAGTTCTTTTTGCTTCACGAGGCTAATTTATACGCAGTCATGTTTCCGGTACCTAGATGCATGAAAGTTCTTGGCAATGTTTCAACTCCCGTTGTATCTACGAGCTTATACATAAATGCAAAAGATATTTTCAGAAAAAAAAATTACTTTTAACCGGAGGATGGTATCTAGTGGTCAACGTCGACCTCTCATACTAAATAAATGCCTATAAACAGATACTCGAAAAACCTCCATAAATTGGAGGGATTTTCTTCCTCAGCGATCCAGGAAAACGTACGAAATGCACAAGGGTTTCTTTTCGTGAATTTTGACTAACATTTTGATAATTCGCGTTCACCGATATAATAGAAAATGTTGAAAATAAGCTAAGCTGTGAAAATTTCAAGGCAATTTCAACCCTCGTTTACAGAGAATCAAGAATCCATTGTCCAAGGGTTGGCTGGATGATGGCGCCACGAACATCTTAGAACTCTGAGCTTTCGCTAGATGCAATAAAAATGTATACCGATCAAAGTTTCGAACGATTTTCATCTTCGTCGATAGCCAATGATTGTCCAAAATTGTGGAATGGATAAAGCACGTAGTCCTCATACTCAAAAGGAATTAAATCTCCCTACCCTTCCGTGCCCATGATCGGTGGTCCCGTTGGACAGCAGTTGGTTCATTTTAATTCAGCTTATCGCAGCACAATCTGATGTTTGAAAGCGTGAAGTGAGTGCTGATAAAGCAGCTTTAGGCATTGGTCAGACCGTATTACAAATATTTGTTATTTTCTTGTCGTTTTTTTTTTCGTTTTCGATTGGGGACTCGTTGATTGGTTGTAGGTGATGGTGGTGCCCGTGATAGCAGTGGGCAGGTTCGTTCTAGATCAAAACGACGCGACACGATTCTACGGCAAGGTAAGCCGTTCTCTACGTCAAGCGTCACGCAGACAGACTTAAGGCGGCGGACTGGAGGTGCTCTTCCGAAGAATGACCACTATTAATTTAATGCCAGCAAATTGCTTTGTTTTTAGAGCCATGGCTACCACCCACGGCGTCTAATAAACGTGAGCCGTTTAATACGACGATAAAATACAATTTTCATCGTCCTTTACACCTGCATATAGTATAAAAAGCAAATGCTGGCAGACATTACGCTTTTCTGTAAAGTGCTCAATTATTTAGGGACTCAGAAATTGGACTTATAAAATTAGTCGTTCTATCCGGAGGGAACGGGAATCATGTTTGAAACAGAAAAGTGATATCTTGTCGAAGAAATAATCAAAGTATTGGTTTTATACCGTAAGGGTGAATCAAGACATCGGAACCCACTTAATTTCACTCAATAAATTTATTCACTTACCCCTGGAGGCAGTAGGTGCGGGGTACTGTGCTAGCGAAACTCTCGCGTTTATTAGAACGTGCCGAGGAGTGAGTCTAAATATTGATATGAAAAAGTTCGTACGGAAATGTTAATTCCCCGTATTTTTATATTAGGCAGACCCTAACCAAATATTAATACAGCGAGGCGTGTACTCTTGGTAAACGCGAGGGCTCAGTATCCGAGTCCTGCGAGTCTTACGCTGAAGGGAAGAACGCGATCGAAGTATGAAAGAATACGGTATCACTAAAAAATTGACTGACATAAAAATCGAGAAAAAATCTGAAAAAAAAAATAAGCTGAAGATAAAATCGATAAGAAATTATAAAGCGATATTGAAATACGCTCGAATACACAAGTATTAATTAGATCCCCGTGCCATACCGCTTGATATTCATAATATCTTGCACATTAGGTTCGATCGGAATGCTGCCTGTTTAAGATAAGGGTAGACTGGGGTGGGTGAACCCTTCGCATCAGCCAATAGAAGCTTTCTCGTGCAATATGCTCCGCTATACAGAAACTTATGCTGTTCCCCACGCACAACGATGTATAATGTATAATGTTGTATAGGTATAGACGTATAGGGTATATACATATGTATATGTCGATGTATAGATGAGTCGATGCTTCGATGCTTCGATGCCTGTAAGTATATACACACGTAGCAAGTGCCTATGCCCTGGGCTTTGCGTGGGTTCATATTGGTGCATACATACGTATATATATGTATGTATATATAGATCGAGAACTGGCAGGATATTATAGAGTACACAGGGACTTCTTATCGCCGCAGACCACATTGAGTGAACACTGAAATAGGATTTCACGTTTGTTTCCCAGGTTTCGTCCGTTATTCGAGGACCGAAGGTCCTAGTTTGATAATAGATATAAAGGAAATCGTTATACTTCGGAACAAACGCCCTATGAACTAACATATCATATTTTGCCCGTGGATGTCCGAACGTTTTAGCCCATACGAAAAATTGAAACAAAAATTTTGGGTATGAAACGAAAATTTGATAAAGGGCTCACGGACTTTCAAACGAATTTCGTCTCTTTGCATTAGAATATCGGAGCTCGCTCAATGGTTCACCCCAATCAAAAAAAAAAGTTGAAAATGTCAATTCACTTCTCGTCAATATCAACTGAATATGAATTTTCAACAGAACAACATGTAATGCATTGAAAATCTCTGATTAATGAATGTACTGAACCACATTCAATGGATTCAATTGGTAGAGTAATTACAAGGCTGATTTCATTGCAGGTGATATGCGCTTTGGCAAGTCACAATGCAAAATTATGCATTCGTGATGTGACTCGTGTTCTATGCATGTGTCTCGACACATACGATCATTTCTAAACGAAATTTTTAACCGTATGCACTTTGAGCAGACACATCCAGCCTCTTTGCAATCTGATCTGTTAGTTCACGTGCGATGGAGATGATGAAACAAATTTTCAAATCCGATGAGGATTCGGATATAAAAGCGTTTTTTTCTTCCTCAATCTGAACTGACCTTACGTGATACATAAATTTTTTTTAATGTAACAATATTTGAATTTGTTCATCGCGACTGGCTCAAATTTCTATTGGCACTTCGCGAAGTGACGCCGAGATTCCCTGAGGTTATCACAGCTCGTGAGCTTCCAGGTTCTCCGATTACCTGTTTACAAAGTGAGTCAAGACCCTGGCTTTACGGTGCTCTGCAAGTCACCCAAAGTAACTATAACCAGGATCGAGTAAGGCGGATCGATTTGATGGGAATGTTTTTTTTTTCTTTTTTCGAAACCCTCTGAAGACCTGGGAAGAGGATTTGTAGACGCTTTACATCAACTGGCAGTAACGTATATAAGTTAATAACGGGAGAATGAATTTTGAAAATTGGGGGAACCCGGGCACCGTCGGGTCACTTTGTGCAGCGGTGCGTCCCACCGCTTCGCCAAGTCTTCCACCCGGGCAAATATCATTTAGGTACGCCATGACGCGAAAATTTGTCGATCGATATTGAAATATAATCGGACAGACACAGAGGCTGCGCGACTTTCAAAACAATTCACGGGACGGTGCAGTGTGGCTACAGAACGAACGGAAACCCCGGGTGATGCTTCGGAGCGAGATCTAATTCGGGCAATTCCAACAATTTTCGCCTCGCTTTGTCTCATTAGGGTACCCAGTTTCAAATCGCCTCGTATTATTATGGAGATATATTCCACGGGCTTTGGCTCTAGGACGTCGACCAACGGGCCCAGAAACCCGATTCCCAAATCGATCAACGACAAAGTTACAAGTCCATTACTCGCCGCGGTAATAATTATCGACTGCAGATTGCCACGAATAGATTGCCCGCAGGGAAAATATGTCGATGTGCTACGGCTACGGACAATATTTATTTGGTAATGAATTATTTATAAGACTGACAAATTTACGGATTTACCTAAAATACCGAACGAAATAATATCTGTACACATTGAGCACCGATTTGAGAGACCATCGTTTTTCTATTTTCCTCTGAAGCGAGTAGCGAATGAAATAGTATGACCAGGTAATGGTATGATGGAAGCTTGTTCATGAATCGTCAAATCGAAGAAATTTGTAGAATGAAGAATTTCGTTATCTTCGTTTGCAATGCGAGGAAATGGATAGAACTATCTATCCATGCGTTTCAAAGCCTGACTGATCGCGATAGATAATGCTTTGGGTACTCATAGGTGTATGTCGAGCAGAAAGTGTAGGCAACCAGGTGTGCTCGACGTTGCTTACGATGCGATGTGACCCTATATCGAAGAATTACGTGTTCGTTTCGAACGAGTTATTGATTTCCGATTATTATTAATTACCGGAGTTAATGATCGGGCTGATTGGAGAGAACTCTGCGTCGTGTCTGAAGGGTCTTGTTAGTCCGTCTGTTTGTTTGCCATGCACCTGCACGCCGTTAATTGAACAAATTCAATTTTAATTGTCTAGGAATTTTATCAAGCGATTTTTAAGACGCGAATCGTATTCACGGTTGAATAGACTTCGATGAAAAATTTCCGCAAACAACGAAAGACAAATTCAACACTTGCTTGATTAAAAAATCCAGCATCCCTGCAGCTTAACCTGAGGCTCTCTCGCGCGAGAGTCCTGCAAAACGCGGATCTCCTCTCCTCAGGAAAAGAGCACTGGAGTTCCTGACCCCCCGGCAAGGATGGAAAAGTTTTAATTTGTCGAACGCGTCGAGCCCTGGGTCCGACTGAGCTTTGGGATGAGTTGGGCTTGGAAGGCATCAGAAAAGAGACCCTGGCCAGGTTTGATGGGGCTAATTAATCCTCCGTTGTAATTAAAGCCCTGTTCACACCGTGCACCGTATACTAGCAAGTTTAACTCGCACAGATCAAATTGGGAACAGTCAAACCGTCGGCAACAACCAGGGTGATTCGAGTTAATTAAATTCTGCCCTTTTCGAGCGGAATTCTCTCTCAAATATTATACCTATTCCCGGTAAAAAAATTTATCGCGTAAACGAAGTTTTCCCATTATTTTTCACCATTCAACTCTAATACCGAACGTCAAATGCGTCAAGAGCGTCTAGTTTTGATAAATCAAGGAAACAGTTTCGCAGATCCGATCCGGATGAGTTATTTGTCGGATTGGTGAAATAGCTTGATTCATTAAACCAGCAATATCCATTATTGAACGGGTTGCGATCGTTCACCAGTGTCCTGGAGGTAATTCGTTGGCGCAGAGGGTGGAAGTGGTCGATCAAGATGTAGGGTCAATCAATGTATCAGCGTTCATGAAAAGGGAAATAAATGTTTTGTTCGCGACAATGTGCAAGCCTAAAAAATATTCCCGTTCAATTTTCATTTCTGAGTGATTCGATCCGGGATAAAAAGGTCCTGCTGTTAATTCCCTCTCGTCGTTTTACCGTAATCTTTGCACATGAAAGGATGCCTGAATTCGCATTCAGACAGCATACCTAGATATTATAAATATGACATCAGATATACCGAGGTATTTACAGAGAGTGGTGTACGCCGCAAAACCGCAAAACCGTGGCGAAGCCATGGAGGTAAGCAAAGCTTTGTGCTTGGGGAATTGTTTGTTAACGAGGAAAGGCTTGTTGATCCAAATTTAGAGGTGAGAGGAAGACACAGAGCCGATGAAGGAAGAGAGAGAGAGAGAGGGTATAACGCAAGGTTCTAATTAGAATTTCGAATGGCTGATCAATTTGCGAGAATGACGTACAATTTCTGAAATCGGATTTCTGCTCGTACGAGAGGCGCTTGCGCCAGAAGGTCTTGGCAGTTGGCGGAAAGCAGGCAGGAATTGTTCAGTCGCGTCCCGACGCCTACGACGCCAGTTTCTCTGACGTCACACAACCCAGGACTTTCGGGAAGCCACGTGACCGAAGGTCCGAAGGTCGGAAAGATTTTATCGCGCAGATCTCGACCGACATTTGGAGACGTAACTCATTTTTTCGAACCGTTTTCTACATGTTTCAAATAAAAATCAGTCAACTGCTCACTCATGCATAAAAGCATCTGATAAATTGAACCTTTTATGGAAACCGGATGCGCTGTTAACTACAATAAATCAAAGACACTCGTTCCCATCAAATATTTTTTTATAATCGTACCTAAAACGTAAAACAACAAATTTCTGGTGCGGATTAAACTTCCTTAATCAACCTTTGCCGGATCGAATTTGAGTTGCGAAAGTGAATTACTTGTTATACTCATCCGTTAACGAAGCGGTGACAATGCTCGCAAAATCCACCCCAAACAATTTCTGTGACAGACGTTGGAAATAAATAATGTTCATCAAAGTTGAGTGCAAGGATCAAATGCTAAGGTTTGAAACGTAGTGTATCCGTCAAGTACTACGAAGCATGTGACAATGCGTTGCAGAAGGTCCTGCAACCTTCTGCCCTTTGCTCTGATCCTGCTTGTCTTGGTTGGATGCAGCGACGGCTATCTAAACATCTTCATCAGCCAGGCTCAGGTCATGAAACTTCTCGGTAAGTTAATCACACGTATAAAAATCTAAAAAATCCCTCGAATAGCATCAGCAGTCATGTAGAACGTGCGTCGAAACACGTGCTCGTAGTCACGTGATGGACGTGAAAGAATACTAGGCAAATGAAATGAACTTTAACATCGAATTATCGCTGTTAATTAAAGGCCAGACCCTCGATGGACTCCAAAGTTATAGAAATATCTCGTCGATCTTCCCTCAGAGCGCACAGATATTTGATACAATCGCACGCGATCCGATTTGTATTTCACACCGTACGATCGTCGTATGGTCTACAATTACAAGCCCGAATATAGATGTTGGTATTTGAAAAATTTATCGCGAGTCGTTTCGTTTCCAGATTGATCACGCGTCGTGTTTAAGTATCTGCGTGCATACATGTTTTTTAAGTACGTAGAGGAATATTTCCCTGTACAGGGGGTTGGAGAGGTCGAGATATTACTTTAGAGCCCCATGAATCACGGCTGTAAAAGAACCAGCTGACTTGCGTATGTTCAACAACTGTATATCAAATATTTTATCACTAGTGTTTCGAGATTATAATGTCACGGTTTCTCTATGGAGTAGAGAACTACATAACGAGGGTTGATTTTAGCCCCTTTCATCGCCTGGGTCCTTTCGATCGATTATCGAAGTTTATATACCGTAAATTTACCAAGTTAGAATACTCACGACGATTTGGATGGGGAATTACCAATAATCGTTGGAAGTTATTCGAGCAGTGCAGAAGCGGTCATAGGCTTGATAGACTCTTAGAATTTAATGATATCAACGTGACTTCTGATTTCCCGAGGATACGGTGCAAACTGTTAAGACGCTAGGATGGCGACGGGGGTTGTGGCAGTCGCCGAGTTGTTCGGTTCGAAGAAAACTGAAAGCAAGTTTGGACCGCAAAGCTCTCGAAAGTCACTTAACTTAGATTGCGCTCGCTAAATGACTTTACTTTCCAACGAACTTGCCTTCACGTAGGTATTCTCAGGGTGAACGAGCAAAAAATAAGTAAGAAAAACCAGGTTTCGTGTCTAACCAAAGTGCCGAGTCTCTCCCTCTCTCCTGTTCCCTTTTTCTCTCTCTCTCTTTCTCCGCTGAGAACGAGAAGACGCCTAGATAGTAAGGTAAAGATCGTCTCTTGGCGAAAGGTGTAGTAAGGTGGGAAGAGCTAGTAGTGAAAAGGACTTTGAATCCCGCTATCCAATTTCAAATTCGAACAGCAGAGTATTTGCTCTTTTGGTACTGGGAGGGTGTCGCGTAGACTGTGGACTGTAGCATGTAGCATGTAGCATAAAGGTAAGGGAGATTTCGTTCGAATCTATACTCTTCGGGGATTTTTCACATTTAACTTTCCACGTAGCGAGCCGCGGTGAAGTCAACCCAAGTGAGTATAAAGCTGACTGAGTCTGAATTCCCTAAAGTGGTTTAAAATCAATGCGAAACTGAAAGTTACATTGGTGGGTAGGTACTGCCGCAGCCATGTTTCATTTTGTCAGCTTTCAAAGAGTCTGCGAACAATTTCCTGGGTCTTTCTGATGGGCATGACACGCGCGTGCCGCGAAACAAACCGATGGAGTTCAATTGATTTTTAATTTGCTTAGGATGTCGCGTGTTTGTTCTGTCTGGACCGCGGCAGGCCATACCGAATGCTACAGGGATACGGGTACATGCGACACAGCTGAGCAAATTCGGATTGGATTCGGTAAAGATTAACTGGGTCGGTAATAACACGTCAGAGTAAGGTTGTAAAATCGAGTGTAGGAACAGCCCCACCAATAAATTGTCGCAATATCATTTTTATGATTGCCTCGTTCATCTTCTTCCTGATTGTGGGCACGCCGGAATTACAAACCATCTATGAATCATAACTATTACAGAGATATATCTATCGGTTATCCCACAAGCCGTTAAAGTTATGGGAATGGCCATCTGAGCCTTAGAAATAAGTATAAAAGAAATTCTTTCACTTTATCGACTCTTCGAATCTACCTGTAAATACACAAGTTTGTATTGCAGATTCAGGGTATTCCTGAAATTGAATTTTAATATTAAGCTATCGAACTCATCACGTTCTTGAATCGGAATACAAAATTGTACGAGATATATCTCTTCGAATAGTGTAACGTTTGATTTATTGTCTATTCCACGTATATGTACGGCTCTGGACGTAAACTCTGCTCAGATAGGAATCTCCAGATTGTAGTTCTGAGTCATAGTCGGGGTCAGAAAAGACTCGAAAAGATATATTCCAGTTTTTACGAATTGCGGAATTTCAGTCGGGAACAGAGTAGAATCTTCCCTTAACGAAAACGACTCGAAAGAAATTATTCCAGTCAGTCTGAGGCTGAGTAATTCTCAAAAAATTGTGATTTATTCATAAATTAACCTAACGGTTCAACGAGGCTCGTTGAGTTCGCAAAATCAACAAAGTTTAACAATATTCGAGGTACCATTCGCTCGATAAACCAAATCTTGGAAAAACAATTACACCCCCGAAACAGCGAGCGAGATAACAGCTTGGCTCACAAGGCGTGGAAATAAGCTAATGTTTCGCGAAAGTGATTCAGAATTCGACTTCAACGGCGCTGAATTGTCTGGCTGAAATCGTGTCTATAGATATTGTTAAATTTCAGTAAATTTCAGTTTGCGATCGACATGATAAAACGAAAAGCTCTGTCCTCGGTTGCTGAATAATTTCTGCGTTAAATTAAAAACTATTCAATCCCCGATTTCGATCCGTGAAAATATTGAGAAAATAGATGTATACGGTATGAAAACTGCAGATGATCGCCAAATTTTTACGCACGATATCCAGTCGATTGCTTGGCAATCTTCAAAGGTCATGCGTAACACTGGCCAAGCCCTGCCGAGCTAAAAATGCTCCAAAATATCTGTTTCACGTTTTTGTTCAAATATAGCGCAAGTATCTCTACCTATATACCGACGCCCGAAAAGAGTATGCATTTGATATACGCGTCGGGCAAATATACAGAATCGTATCATATCGGTTGGAAACACGAGAGAGGTTCGATATATCAACGTTATTTTCCATCGTATAAAATAAAATACGTCGCAAATTGTTCGACCGCCTATCGCAATATAATACAACCAGTATTTCTGTATTAATATTCGACCGCAAAAATTGTGTGTGTACCTACGCATGGTCGTATACGCAGCTCTGGCTGGATGCACCGTCAAACAGTATCGTCATTTTGAATCTATGGAAAGCAAATTGCATTAGGAGATATAAATGGACAGAGCGGAGAGCGGAGTTAGTTCTGACCCTCGACTAGCCAGTACTTTTTCTTCTTTGCCTTTTTTCGTATATTAGCTATATTGATTATTGATCAATCGTGGGTATGATTTCCTCAGAAAAATTCCATTTTACGTATCGCATCAGATTTTTGTGTAGACTTTCCCAGAAATAAATCTAGATATCTCGAATTGCATCGAACTACTCGTTCAGAGAAAATGAAAGAAACGCGTAGATTTTACGCTAAACATTTTAGGAACGAGTAAATATATCGAGGTGTAGATTATTCACGAAGTTTAGTGGTAACTCCATTTCTCAAAATTACATTTTCCGACCTTTGGCGCACGGTCATGCGGAAACCACTCGACCGATTGGGCCGAAACTTGTCCTAGTTCTTCGTCACGTAGCAACAATTTGAAGGGTGTACGGAAACGCGGAGTCCCTGCACTATACGACTTGCGTTTTATGTGCATTACGGTCAAATCAGAATCAAAAATTCTATCAAAAAAGCACTAATTCCACAAGACAAACCTACCAAAAAGAATTCCCGAATAGGGGTACTTCCAAAGTGGAAGACATGGTTTCAATTTCAAATTTCAAGATAGAAGGAATTAGCTTCCATTACACGTTGAATTATTCAGATGTACAAAATGCCACTAAGGTATACGTATGCATGTCATTTCGATGACTAGTCCGATCCTTCCGGCATCACGCGACAGCAGGAGTTCATGACACGTCGTCGGGTGATGGTAAAATAAAAAATGAGCTTCGTCGATAAATTCGCGAAAAAAGTTCGACGGAATGAATATTCCGTATGCAAATTGAGCTATAAGTGTATGTGTATATATATATTCCTATATAACTATAGGAATGCCCACAGTCGGTACGATCTGCATAATATCTGTTTAATGCAAATCGCATTTGCGTGCGCCCCAGCAAACGGGAATCTTCTCACTAGTTCTGTGCCGCAAGAATGAGTACAGGAGACCACAGACGTGAGTTAGGGAAACCTCGGAGAATATATATGCACCTACTGGCGAAAGTTTGTCAGCTCCATTGTTGTTAATGACGGAAACCAAGTGCTATGTCATGCCAAAGTTCTGCGGAACGACTATCTTCACCTTTAACGTCGTACCGCTTCTTGCTGCGGGAAAATAGTTTCTTCTCGTCTATATTGAACCATAAAGGTGAAGAGTAGACATCATAAACTGGGATGTATTGGGCGTAGAGGAGTAAGAGGAAGTCCGATATTCGGTTCGTACCTCGATTACCGTGGCTTAACTCTATCCGCATGACTGTGGCTTTTGATTATCCAGAATTCTGCTATTCGGTGAATTTCTATAATTTATTTGGGATGAAAAATGCGGAAGAGATACAATGGTCCAGCGTAAACAACGTGACGGGCCCAGACGTATTCATCCGATTCTGACTGCAGACAATAGTTCAATACTGGTGAGCGGTGTATAGGATATTGTGTAGCGGCGTAATAATCAGGAAAGAGCGGAGAAAAATCAAGAAAAAAAAAAACAAAAAAAAAAAAAAATAGAAATGAAAAGAAAAGAAAAACCGTGACAGTGAAAAGGGGCAAAGACAGTTCGCGGCGCAATCCGCAAACTAATAAATTGTAAGAGACAAGCTTCGCTAACGAGCTGAATTACGTCGAGGTATATAGGCGCGCTTGTCATTTGAAAGTAACACTCGCGGGAATAATTAGCAAGGAGCGATTAATACGAACACGTTGGATGGTATATAACTACCCTATTCCCCTCGAGCATCTTTTACCTCCTTCAAAGCCCTGGCGCAGGATTCGAACAAAATATACAAACGAATTTTTTAATGGAGTTAGCTCGCTTTTTCGTAACGGCGTTTGCACGAAATACTGCACTTCAATGTACTTTGTTTTAACGCCATGAAACGGATGAGTCTCCGGGATTATAGACAAGGGGTAGGTATATAAAGTTTTTCTAGTGAAAATCGACAGCTTTTTATTCGCATTATAAACACTGCACCGACGATGGAAACTCTCTATGTCTATACATTTTATAATTAATTAAAAACAAGTAAGAATACAATTGAACATTAAGAATTACACTCCGAACTTGACATCCCTCCAGTACTCGGGTTGTGGTAACGGGTTACGACTGTAATTTTAATTAGAAGCAAACATTTCTAGACCACTTTAGAATCACATTCAACCTCTCCCGCCGACGACTCTTGATGTTGTAATTGTTATAAGTTTTCATCTATCGATTTTAGTTCGCTCTTCTCATCACTCGACATTCATACTTTTATTCTATCTCTCTGTATATAATAAAACGCGTGGATGAACTTACGAAAGGGTTCAGGAAATAAATTATTGAAAGGCCTCGTATAGATTCACGCAAAAATCAACTAGAAGTCTGAAATGAAAATTCGCAAACGAAGGATTCGATATAGCGGACAAAAATGTAGAAAGATATTTTATTTTCGTCAAATCTGGTACCTCGAGATTTTCGGGTCGTTATCTCGACCAGTTTTAAGTAAATCATTCGAGCTTTTTTTCAGAGATATGAATACAGTTTTATGACATCGAAGGCCCCTTCGTAATAGCATCGACATAGTTCCAGATATTCTTACGGGCAAAATCGTGAGCTAGATATTCGCCAGATTACCTAGTCTGCAACTTCTAGAATGATCATATTAGTGCACATGCTACCGATTAATAGACTGATAGATTAGGCAATTTGTAATCTGAACAAAGTGCTTTAGGTATTTTATACTCCCTGGCGTGTTAGGTAATGAGAGTCCTGAGCCCAAATATAACCTCAAGTTGATCGAACAAACTTATAGGTACGGGCGCAGCTTATTCTTAGGAGAAAATAGAAAAAGAAAAAAGAAAAAAAAAAATCAGAACGTGCAGACTTTGAATAAATATTTCACTTGCATTAGAAGTAGGTTACGCAAACATAGCACAGTGAAAAGATACTTAGTTTCATCCCTCGACTACTCTAAAGTAAGAGAAACAAAACGTAACAGAAATTTATGTACATTCTTGTTATAATTATATTATACTTTGCTGTTATAATTAATTGATGCAGGTTCTGTATAATTGGCTTCAACTCGTTTTCACCTCCAGTACTCGAGAATGAGCACATCTGTTTTGAATAAATTTCTCGAAAACGATTTAGTTCAACTAGTCAAAGTGAATTTGCACTATAACTATACTCGGCTCTTAAAGCGTCCAACAGACGTTCGTAGATTTCCATTATATTGCCGCATATTCTAACCGCTTCGCAAAAATATTCTCCATTCTATAACCTGTCTAAGAAATTCGCAAATTGTCTAGTTTTTCCACAGACCCGGTTTTACGTAGAACATGATATATGAACGTAGAAATTTCCAAAGGAATGTACACCGTCCGCTTAACCGTCCCTAATTTTCTGTTGAACACTTTTATTAGATCCGGTGACGTCGAATCCCGATTTTCTCGAACAGCTTCGAGGCAAAAGCTCTGCAACCTTGTATTCTCCAAAGATGTACCTATATATAAAGATATACATACATACATACACCTTTGTGCGACATATATGTATCTGGTGATATCCGCCCTCCTAGTCAACACGACGGGTCTCGGGGCAGAGGCAGACGCCGGCCCCTGGTTTCGGCGAGGAGACAGGACGTGCCCCTGCAGGATGTTGTATCCTTAATGTATTTACCTTAGCTCCCGAATCCCATCCCGTTGGATAAGGTCGCCAAGACCTCGTCTGTATACATATATATATATATATATATGTATGTATGTATGTATGTATCTATGTGTATATATATATATATATAGGTATATATACGTATACCTCGGCTCTAAGGATCCGTTTGGCTCGGGATATATTGAATCAAACTCCGATCTCATCTCCTTGGCATTAACGAAGCCTGATGCTAATTTCATCTCATTAGCATGTCGCAGCTAGCGCTCGCGCAGAGGTTTTAGCGAAGTTTAGCCCCCCAATCGTGTCTAGGAATACGCTCAAGGGGGCGGCAGGATGAAACACGAGGAAATTGGAATGGGTGGTAAAATAGGTATACGGAAACGGGCGCCTCGTCGCGACAGAGAAATGGTGAGGAAATTTTGTCGCCCTGTAACCGGCGACGGTTGGTTGCTGTGGTATACCGCTTAGGCAAGTAGTGATGCCCCTTCATACGCCAGACACGATTTTCTACTTACGATTATCACTGGCTTCGTTTGACCTCGATTAAATCACTTCGGGTTTCAGTTTATCGGGAAATTCGTAGATATACAGAAAATCCTACCAGCCAGATTCCAAAAAAAAAAAGAACTCAAAAATTGTAAAAAAAAACAGCATTTTTTATACGAATAATAACAATTATAGTATAAGCAAATAGCTGGCATTTTTATAGTGGAAATAGCCACAGGGAAATATGACGATCTCAAATCTTGACGTTTCAAAGCTCTCGTATCTCGTGAAGGGTCTTGTCAAATGTAGATATCGATCGTATATGTGGTAAATAATTGAGGTGCCGTTCAACTGCTTTTCGTGTACAATTTTCCCATGGATATACATATGCCATGAAAAGACGTCGACCGACTTGGGTGGAATTTTAATACGTATTTTCTCTCTTGGTACGAGGTTATTACTACTTTTGCGACAATGTGGTAACCTGCTATGAATAATTAGCATCGTGTTCATTAAGGAAATTTAATAATCGTTACATCACGACGGTAATTGATTACTCGTAATAATGAAATTCGTCGTGGTTGACGGATACTGTCTAAATGGCATGATAATTGCACTATAAATTAATTACGATCATTATTATATGTTCCAGGATTAGAGGCTGAGTTATTTTATGTTCGGGAGGGTGTCGTGAACACCTACGCCATGAATTTTGTGGTTCCAGTACCCGCGAACATTGCTGACCTGGAATTTTCTTGGCAGAGTCTCGCCGGCCACCCGGTGAGTTGTTCAAAAATTTCATGTCTATATGAATAAAGCTTTGCGAACATATACGCAAAGTTTATCGTCGTATCAGTCGGCTGCAAAATTAGCAGAGTCAGAGTTAACCGAGGCTTCTATACGTGATTCGTATTCATGTGAAAAGTGGAATCTCCTGAAAGGAGACAAAGCACCTTTCTTACACCGTCCCGACCGAAGCGACCATCTTTCGCTTGAGGGCTGCAGACGATCAGCAAAGATCAAAGTGGCGGGATCCCTCTTCGCGTTTGCTTCTGTGGCGAGGCATAAGAAGCGGTGCATCCTCTCCGCGGTGTCAAAACAATAAAAATGAACTTTCCTACCACGTAAAAAATATAATATTGATTTCGCGGTAAAACGTTCGACGCTGCGTCATTCCGAATCATTTTTCAACCGATCTGATATATCTCTAACAGAATTTTTGGCACGCTTAAGATCACGAAGCTTCTGAAACGTGCTGAGATTTCTTACGTACGTAGCCACATGGCACTCGTAGTACCTATGCGACACAGGTTTTAATATCACAGTGATCTTATTAACCGTTCTGCACACGCGTTACGGATTGAAAAAAAAAATACCAAATTTCATTCGTAGCTCAACTGTGATAGCAATATTTAATGGTTATAATATAGATAGCGATAAAAGTCAACATTCATATATCAGAAAATACGCTTTCAAGATATTTTGTTAAGAAAAAGAAAAAAAATACTACATGTGGCTAGTATCGTGCTAGCCGTTCCTTTCCACGAGCTTTGATTATCTGGAGTGACCACAGCTGCAGGAAATTATCTTCGATTCCCAAATCGAAGTCATTTTAGGGCTTGGGGGTAGCTGTAAGTAGTTTCGGGTCATTATACCTACTTCGATATATCGAACGACGGTCTCCAGACTGCGCTGTCCACCCTTCAGTGGCGATCTACCGTAATTGGACAATTTGAAAATAGAACGAGTTCGACGTTGAGTTCGAAATTGTTTGTAATCGAGGTTACTTGCCGATCGAAGTAAAGTTCTCGGTGACGGAGAAAACTTTTCTTGAATATCCCCCGCTCGACACGAAGGAGATAATGAGAAAATTTCACCGTTTGACGTATTTCGTGCCTCAGTAATTCCGCGGAGACAACCTACCGTATGATTTTACACCGTGGATAGCAGGGTTACAGACAAGCGATGAGAAGCGAGAGCCAAGAGACAAAAGTACGAAACGGTACCCACCTACCTACCAAACGTTCATTTTGAAGTTTGCGAAACAAAATTATACCGAAAAATGTTCTCAAGCAGAAATTAACTCTCTTCATCATTATTCGCAGCTCTTAGTATAACCGTTACCAAAAAACTGACTGAGAAATTTTCTGATCCTTTTCATTTTAACGTATTTTACAAATTATTGCAAAAAAGGTGTTCGCTCATCTGATGAACTCTCCTAATTCTGTTAGAAAAATGACAGACAAACGTATTCGGGTGACATTCAGAAGACCGGCGTGGAACAATGATGAATTACTGCGGAAATAAAAGAACAGTCCTCGACTGTCCATTAGCGATACGGCAGTCCAGAGCTATAACAATGCGAAACAGAGTAAACACGTCTTCTAATGGCAACGTTTGAACCGAATAACGCGTCTGCGACGTGGGGGCAGGAGTCGACCGACCATGGTGGCCGTGTGGCAGGTTAGGCAGGGGCCAAGAATGAGAGGGTATCAATACTCCATCAATATGAAATACAAACAGGGGAGGTAGAGGGTATATACTGTGTCGGTTAGGTCTGCGCCCTCGACGGTCGTCAAGGAACCTCACCCCCAATCAAAAGCTAAACGACATGGAAATTGACATGGTGTTCCTTTACTTTTGAGGTGAAATTGTCGGCCCGGTATTGCCCGCCGTTACTCGCAGGGAGCGAGTAGCGTTGTTCGAATCGATCATAAAAATACATCAGTTATCGTAGTTCAATTATTCCGGTAGTCACGTGCCGGTGCCCCGCGTCGTTTATATGCCGTCTTCTCTCACCGCGAATAAATTCTTACATGCCCGTGAATGGCCCGTGTGATCTTTGAAGGAGAAACGTGTTTCCTTTCACCGGGAGGAAAACCGAGAATAATAATAATGAAAGGGCAATTTTTTTTTTTTTTGTTTTCCACGCTGGTTCCTACCCTCGCGGGGAAAATATATTCCCGAATATTGGAAAGAAGAAATTTCCATCAACGCTTTCGAAACTATTGAGCGACATCGAATGGATTTCGGACACAAGAGGCAGAATTTCAAATAGCCGTAAAAATAGTTGGAATTGAATCACTTTGAATGATTTTTGTGCGACTACCATTAATAACTATTGCACCCCATTCGATAGTGTTCTGTTTTATTTTATTTATTTTCTTTCTTCTCGTTGTGTAGGGTACAAATAGGAGCATATGTACATATAGATACTATACAATATAGATGTACAGCAGCAGACCCTTAAAAATCGATTCGTGGACGCGTTAGTCCAGGCTAGCTGGTACGAAAGTTTCGGGTTCAGTCAAGCCGGCCCGAGCGGGAAAAGGTTCACTTCGACCTTAGACAAGATCTCGATAGGATTGTGAGGGCGGTAATCAGGACTGCCAATCCGATGGTTATCCGTGCAGAGCATTGCAATTGCAGCACAAGGCTGTTCAGCTCCCTTGAGAGTATTTTCCATTCTGTTATCTCACTAGTTCCATTCCTCTGGCTCGTCGCGTTTTGCTATCTAGAATAGGCGTTGTTTAGATCTCTTGTAACCGCTTGTTCATCCGCGGCTATCACCCGCACCGCTGACTCATATCCTTGAATGTATTTTATTTTATCTCGGTCCATCTCTTAAATTCGATTGGTCGCCTTGGGGTGAGTTTTAGTCTCACTGGGGCGGCACGCTCTTCCGAATGAAAGTTTTCCACTTGTAAGTGGAGTTCGGAATTGGGAATGATTTGTGAATCATCCACTTGTTATACGAAAGTTACAGACTTCCCCGAAAGACTTAAGGGTGGGACGGGGTGGAACGAGATGGGCTGCCACGCCGTTGCAAAGTACCTACTGGATTCCGGATCCACAAGGGAGACGAGGATTCCCGCCACCCTTGGCGACAATTACTACAGTAATACCGTCGCCTCTGGCAATGACGGGAACTTGTTAGGGTGAAAAAAAAGAATATAGAACATGTTCGAATGAACGCAGGCCTCGATATCACCGTTAAATTATTTCAGATCGCGGCTAATGTCACGCGTCTATATGCGTAATTGATTCAATCATCCAACGCGTCAAGGACTTCCGCGGAATGATAATCGATGAAATTTTTCCTTTTTGTTATAAAACTTTTATTTTACCCCTTTTTCATAATTGCCTCGCTCGTTTTCCCCCGTTAGTCCCGCAAATGACACGCCTATACTGCACTAATTTACAATTAATTAGAAATCCAACCGGGATCACGGTTGGTGACGTCGTGTGATTAATGTCTACCTCTGCCTCCTATTCAGGGTGTACCGTGCGGGTAAGTCCTGTGGGATAACAACCCCGTGTTTCGGATAACAGGGAATATAACCACGGGATATTCTACACCGTGTAGACCACCCCGTAGAGTGTGCAGGACCATACCGCGAAACACCACGTTCTGGTGACAAACACCCAAGGATTATGCGACATAATTACTCGTAACCGGAGACCTGTGACGTGTAATTCCTGTGAAATACCTACCTACTCTTCAAGGAAACTCGTCGCGTATAACGTGCGGCCTCGTTTATTGGCGCGAGAAACACTTCGGGTTGAAATATGTAACTGGATGTCTAGGAAGGTGCCTCCCCGGTATTTCTCACCTTTTCAAAGGCCCTGTCTACGCCAGACTCGATCCTTTGACTCGCCTTCTTCTGGTTACCATTATTATTAATATCGGGTTACGGAGGCACTTTGTTTCTCCACTTCTCTACCGCGTTTCTTACAATTAGATTCGAAATTATACCGCCTTGCCTTACGTTTGATGTGATTTTTTATCACTCCCCTATCTTCATCGCCCATCCGCTTTTCTCACTTTCAATTTATATCTACTTCATACCGACGACGATATTATATCATGATTTTCTCCGGTCTAACACTGGGCTACGTATATCTCATTCCTATAGCATAAGGTATATGGCTCATATTCTGCGCTGGACACGCTTTGAAAGGTCCCGTTTCCATAATACGAAGCTATGCGCGAAGTGCAGAAGCGGAATTGAAGAGGGCGAGGGTTTTGGTCACAGAGTTCGAAGTAGTAGTGGCAAAGGTAGCACCGCCAGTTACCACAGGATGAATCGCAAGCTCAGCAAAGGTTTGAGCCAACGTTTCCAGCTCGTAGTTTGACCATGATTATAATTCTTTGACGCCACAAGCGACCGCCAAAAGTGGATGAACGAATCCAGCTGTTCCATCAGGCTGAACTCTCAGCAGAACTATTTACCTAATGAAAAAAGTGGGAACATACATATACTCGCACAGTTTCACAGGGGGAAATTTCACTCTTGCATATAGGTACAGGCTTGTAAAACGATCATTTTCGCTGCAAGAGTGTCTCGACTATCGAACAGCCCCGAGTTCCCGACACCCGTGAGTTATCGAGCTTCCCTTCAGAGGAACGATCTAATAGTTTTCTTTGGAAATATCGCTGATTCCGTCATTAATTTTCCACAGTATCGAATGCAGGGAGGGCTTTGGGTGAAGCCTGGAAAGGAAAGGAAAGGAAAGGAAAGTAAAGGAAAGATGAAGAGTGGAAGGTATAGCAGGGTGAAGGGTGGCAGGCATTGAGCGATCATCTCATCTTCGTGCGCAAAGTTAGATGAGGAAATTTGTCCTTACGATGGCTTCGCTGATAGTTTGCCAACTCTCGGCGTGTCCTAGGTATATAAGGCATTCCCCAGATCGTTACCCCGCGATCTTCCTCATCGTCTGAATTGAACCTTCGCACCTACCCTGTCCCGCTAAGGACTGTGCTTTGCATATATCTGAAATAATCGACATTTAGGGAACTGATGAAAAGAATTCAACGAGTAAGGAGTAAGTTCAATTCTTTGTCATGTAACAGCCCCAAGGGAAATGAAACGAAATTATTATAAGGATATGTCAGCACCATCCTCGGAATAACCTTTTCTGAATATCGCGGAAATTCTGGATCGACAATCTTTGCTTTTATTTCTGATTCGCATATCTAGTTTGGAAAAAAGATGTTTTCTTAAAAACGTAATTTATTATCCTGACTGTTTACGCGCGAATTCAGGATTGTTGGCACAACTTTTTCTCTCTACTATTTCCTCGACTTGATTCGAGCGAGTATCATACGGTTTCTTCCGCGAGGTTTCTTGGCTTCTTATTTCTCTACATCCGGCCCGACGATATCTCAAACTTATCCGAGAGTAGAATTGGTCCAATATGCTCCTAGAATACGAGATACCCAACTGAGTTATAGCCCTCTGTATATACCTCCGTACCTTTTGTCCTCACGGTTTATACTTTTCATAAATAAATGAAATAAATAAAAATCTCTCGCATATTAAATAATGGCGAACAATCCGTCTTCTACCTATATGAAATAAAAACTTTTTCAATTACGTACACCCCAGCTCAGCGATTTGATAAAAATAAAAAAACAAATGAAAAAAATTTATGTTATCAATTCCTTGACGCCAAATTATATATATAATATCTTGATACGAGAGTGACGAATGAACTGCCCCCACTTTCCCTGAAAGATAATCATTTTCTGGCTCATCAACTTGACATCAACTCTCCAACGCCAACTGGCTTTAATAACAATGTAGGTACCTTATAGTTATGTTCATAGGGGGATCTACGGAGACGGTATAACCGATGTATAAAGGGTACGCCATAAGTAAGCAGCGGTAGAAGCAAATGGGGATCGGAGTATACGAGGTAGGGGGTTGGACTGTGGTGCTCGTTTATCAAGTAGCGGATTCCAGACGTCTGTCTCGTGTCCCGTGGGATAAATTTATCGGTTTTATAATTAAGCAAGGCACGCGATGTAACTCCAGTTTAATTTATATCTCCTGTTTTTCGCAAAAAAAAACAAAAAAAAAAAAACAGACACGGTCATCGGTTTTTTATTTTTTTTTTATTTTTATATCGTCAATGTTCACGTCCATATATACTTTGGTTCTCAATTTCAACCAACTAACCCAATTTAAACTGTTCCCCGGTACTAATAACCGCGAAGAAACTACTCAAGTACTAGTCCTGTTAGCAGCAAGTACTATAAGTTTAAATTCAAACTGCAGAACCTCTCATATAAGGTATTTGGCGAAATCGATATGGAGCTCTGCCAATTCAACCTCACGTTTCGGGTCCTTAGAAACAGTAGTCAATCATCATAGCGAATACCAATTATGCCAGAAGGACCTTCGTCTGTAATTCATTTTTCAAAGTTGAACTTATATACCTCCGCTTTTTATATGGCCTGTAAATGAATCTTAAGATTCTAAATGAATAATACGAGCCATTAGAATTCCCTCCAAGTATACAAATTTTATCGAGCTTTGAATCGAATCAGAAATGGAGCCCACTCTGTCCTTCTTAACATGCCGATTGAAAAGATCTCATTCGTTGTCTACATCAGGCGCGGGTAATAGACTTGCGTTTTTAATCTTCTAAATAGAATTAAAACCATTCTTTACCTCTGTCAATAAAAACGGATCGCGTTGTTGCGGATAAATTAATCATAAAATTTAATCAAATTAACAAAACCCTTATCCGAATGTCAGCTATAAGACAAAAAAATGGAAAAAAGTAATAGCAATAATAATAGATATGGGAAAAAAAAACCAGTCGCGATATCCCGAACTACACTTGACTATACACGTATACAAGATCCTGCGGGATCAGTGCAATTTGAGAGGGGAAATCCAGGTAGTTATTACAAGTCTCGGTCCTGAGAGTCTCGACTCTCGTGTAGATGTATTACTACAGCTAGGAGGTGTACATTTGTATATCTATAGGGAATGTATGGGTACTCGAGGCAGGGCTGGCAGGGTAAAGCGGGGCGTCGTATAGTGGGTGGGTGTAGTGTTGCCGGTGGCGGCGGCGAGCAGCGGGCGAAACGGATGAGGGTTTGGGGCTTGTTTGAACAGCCTGCAGCTTCCAAGGAGGGATGAGGTGGACGGGGGTTGCTATGACGATCACGCCCCATCGAATTACGCGAAAATTGCCCGCGTACCCCCTTCCTTCTACCTTCCATCCTGAACCAAAACTCTGCTAGCCCATGGTGTGCCTCCCACATCCACCCACTTGAAGAGTAAGCGGCGATAAACGCCGTACTAAACTGTATTTGATAAACCTGCGGAATTCGCGATCGGAATCCACGTACGTGAGACAGGGAATCATCGCGTTTGTTCGTGCGTATACTCCGCTGGGATTATTGAAGCGAAATTGAAAAACGTCGCTTCGAGTACAGCTAGGCAGGTTCCTAAAGTAAACGAACGAGCGGCTACCAAGAGGAAAACATATCCGATAAGAGTTCAAATTTGTTCAGTTTTTCACACCGTTCTTTGTCCATTTTTTTTTTTTTTTAGTCCACAGATTTTCTTTTTTTCAATGGATGTGCTCTCAATTCTAAGATCGAGGTAGAATGAAATCCGTACGTGTCCACTTATATGCCAAAGAAAGAGGTGCATGTATTCCTCCAAGTGAATGTCTATGTAGCTTATTAAAGATATCGACTTCCGGTATATCCTGTAATCTGTATTTTTTTTCCTCCTAATAAGACATGGGCTAAATCACAGGATTATGTTGTCCAATATCGAGTAAGCCAGTTCCGTACACGACGAAGGCGACCCCCAGAGGTCCTTGCAATCCTTTACGTGACTCCTTGCCTCTCTTGGCACTAGGACGCGATATCTTTCCGATGAACATAGGAAAATTTTCCTTGTTCAACTAGCTGGCAGTTGATCTATTTGCATTAATAATGACGAGAATATCTTGATAGACAACTCCACGAGATGAAAGAATTCTCTGCAGCAATGTGGGAATAAGACATTTGATATTGATGGTCAGTGATGAAACAGTTTTCGTCCCGACTAAGGGATCTGGACATCTTACCATCTTTCAACAGTCAGTTGGCAAACTATGAGATTTGGATCGAGAAAATTGTTTGTTCGTCGTCGAGTCTATTATTCCGACAAATAGAATAGGCCAGGGAAAAGTCTATAGAAAAACGGATATTGTGACAAGAAAGGGACGACAGTGTGAGCTGACAAAAGGTGACGACATTCACAGGAACCAGTGAACTGTTTTTTTTCTAAAGAAAGGAAAAATTGCTATCGCATTCTGTCTCCAGTTTACTGACACACATCTATACACGTAAGAACGTGCAGCACGCGTATGGTACGAGAATGTGTAGATGCGGTTCTGAAAAACTACGCTAGTCAAAAGAGCTACGCGCAAGCTCTACACCAGCTGACCTATTTGCGATTCTCCGATAGTTTTTTTGCTCAAAAACGACGTGGTTTCACTTCCCTCGGTTTCCTTCTATTCGAATCGAAATACGTAATTGAAACGCATTTTTAGTGGAAAAATAAAGTGATGTAGGTCGGCCAGGGTGGTATCTGCACGCAACAAGCCCGGCTGCCTAAGTGAAAGCACTTTCACGCAATAATTATTACGTCGTCCTCGCTAACCGTAGAACCGAGGGTTGTTTGCACCCCCTGGTGTGAAACCGTGAACGCAATATGCTCCCTTTATGCACAGATGCAGACTCTAACTTCACTGTGTCTAACCGCTCCTGTCCAACGAAGCGTACTGTCGCTCACTCCTCGTCTGCGCCTGACTTTAGCGATATGTCCTTTGTGCTTCTATATGGTATAAACCCACCTTGTATATGTAGTACCTTTACCTACACCAAATTTATAATAGCTTCCATTCTGTTCGACTGTGAACACGCAACGCCTCGTCGCTTGTAGGCCCTCACACCTTACAGACGATAGATGCATCGATTCGATAGCAAACAAACGGCTCAGCTATTGCCCCATGGGTATCATCTATCGGGAATACGAAATTGTATCAACCTATGAAGTCAGGGACATTGAAACATTCAAAGAGGCGTTCAAAAGCTGCTGCGAATAGAAACGAACGTCAGATCGTTACGACTTGTTCATCACCCATGGATCTCTCGATCTTGACGGTTTGATGTGACACAGAATCGTTCCATTCTAACTGAAGAGAAAATTCGGACATTTTTTCACTCCCTCTCATCGAATGATTACTATTAAAGATAGCAGTAGTCATGTAGACCATCTATTTCCTCAGGGATGAAAGGTGAACAGATTTATCACAAATTCGAATTATATGGTGTATACCTGGCAATTTAAGATTGAGGCGTATGGCTGCATTCATACAGAAAACCAAAAAAAAAAAAAATTCAAGTCCGTCGAGACGATAAACCGTTGAGATCGCGAAGAGATAAGAAATGGAAAACAATTGGAAATAGGGAGCATCAACGCCGCCTGAGATTTCACACTGTTGATCCGATTCGGTATGTATTTGAAGAGATTTGTGGACTCGTAGAACACTCCGGTACCTGTCCTTTTGTAAATCTCTCTGAGTCTGAGTTTACCAGAGTGAGGTGGGCTTAGGTGGTAGACTTTACACAAGACGTCTGCACGCAGACTGCTCGTCTGATGTCTGCCAGCCAGTCCTCGTGCCCTACGCAAAGGGACAATTGATAGCTTCCAACCGTTTCGAAGAAGGTGACGGAATGACAGACCGACGAACCGACAAATCGGAGAAAATCCCTAGCGGGAAAAATGCGGTACGAAAAAAGGATCCAGGTGTACAATATCCAATCGAGAAATCCTCAGATTTCGACTTTACAGAAACTAAGAAGCGATAAGAAAGACATATTTCTTTTTATCAGAAGAGTATTTCTTCCCTGGGTAAACTCCCGATGAAACACCGATACGTTCGCGAACATTATTTCCACTCGATGAATCCATTCATACATTCATTCATCTCGAAATCTACCAGCTTAACTCAAATCGTTCTATCGAATCAAACCAATTCGTATTAGGTAATGCCGAGGCGAATCATCGGTAGTAAATCCTATTCAAATTTGATTAGAAATATCGTTCAATGCTATCGCGAATTCATACGTGCCCGTTAATAGTCGCTGTCTGTCTGCTTCTTGCACGTGCGTCAATCTCTGTTAACATTTATAATGCACACTGCCGACACGAGCATATAGTTTGTAATGTTTGCTGGAAGAACCCTTTCAAGTCTATGCAGCTCGCAACTCAATTTCACCATGCTACTAAAACGTAAGACCATTAGGAGCTAAATATTTGATTGAAATATTAGGGGGTGGCTCGCGTGTCTCTAAAGAGCTTTAAGGGGAGGAAGTTTGGCGTTTTGGGTGGGGGAGGATCGTCACTCTAGTTTCCAGCCCTAGGCACGCAACACAGGAAGTGTATTACAACATTAGGATACATCATCATTAGCAGGGAACTTGTCCGAAAAGTTCTGACGGATAAATGTGCAGGCAGGACTTTTGTGCGCTTTAAATTCGTGATAATGGTACAGTCGAACGATTGGGTATCTATTGAAACCGAGACTTCTAAAGGGCCGCATGAACGGATACGGATACTTTTGTTGAAATCAATTGGAAAACAAGATAGGGGAGAGTCTCGAATTTAATGTCGGTTTATAATATTGAAAGCCAAAAGAAAAGGAAGAGAGAAAAAAAAAAACGGGGGCGTAGGGGCATTCCTGAAATACTTTGGTCCGAAATCCCTTTCCATGTCTGTCAAAGCGTTCGATTTAATTCGTTTGTAACCGATGGAAAATCCTTAGGGCCCGAGTTTGAGGGGACCGAATCAAAGCGCAGCTCGTCACTTTCGATTCTAAAAAGACGCGCGGAATTTCTTGATTAGAGAATCGATTTCTAGACACAAATGTGCACGTCCATGATGCTAGCTCTGTTCAACATAGAGAGTCAAGATTCACTGCTACACAAAGAATGGAACTTGCTTTGATTTGTGAACCTGAATTAACAACGAAATCTACGTTTCAACCCCTCCACGATTCCGTCCGCGGTTCGTTGCGATGCGGTGTGGTAAGCTTGTTACATAAAATACCAAAATTAATTCCTCGCCATCGATAAATCGGCTAAGCTGACTTCCACTGTAATTAAAAACGTGGGGATTACTTTGCGCTTTAATGTACCATTCTTTTTTTTAATACCCCAGACTAGAATATCGGTTAATCTTCGGTGTCAACAACCAGGCATTACTGCTCACGTGACACAAAAACGGGTTCGATAAAATACTAATTATCAAGGGTGAATGAGCGGCGCACAAATCGCAGTCGGTATTGAAAAATAAATATCCGAGCTAGCGGTGTTTCAATTTATACTGCCGAAGATTGTTCAAAAAATCTCTTCAATATCTTAGAGCCGGAATGTAAATGAGATTTTGAGTCTTTGAATTTTCACTTTTTTTTCGGATTTTTCGGAGTTTCTGAGAGTCATGAGAAGTGCCCGAAAAAATCGTATTTTCCGCCTTGTTATCTTTATTTTAGATTCGTGTAAAAACAGTCTCATCGAAGAAAGGGGTTCCCGGTGGCTGGTGGCTCGCTATTCCCAAAGAATATTCTCTGCCATAGATCGTAGCTCTTTCGGGATCGCGAGCGGGGCTGTAATTAACAACGGTATAATTCTCCTCGCTAATTAGCCGGATCGTAACTCCTTCCTGAGTAGGTACAGAACTGGAAAGTGGTAGCCGAGGATAGGAACAAAAACCGTTGAAAAGAAACAGATATTAAAAACAAACGAAAAATTCAGACCCATCTATCTATCTATTTATCTCTCCTTCTGCATTTCAGCGCCTAGCAAAAGCCCTGCGGCCGATCCGTAGCCAAGACCCCTAAGGATTTAACCCCAGAACTTATTATAATCGAGATAGGAACGAGCGTAGAATTTTTCGAGGATTCTACTCGCCAAGTATTCGCTTAATATCTACTTCTCAATTCTGAAATAGCATGAAAATGTTTATTCAAGGTCCGCTTTCCCCATCGCAATTGCACCGAAGCCCCTCGGCATCGCGATTGCGTCTACGTACCTATATCCGACGAAAAGTATACCGAACAATTTTCCATTCTCTCGGTGGCCCCTTCAAAGAGTTGTGGTTATCATTATCGAAGTCATTATCGTACTTGTTTTTATTTTGCAATCCTCCCTACGTCCCGGATTTCACCCTTAAGACAAATTTTCCTTTTGAGTCGGAGTTACGGGGCTGGTATAATTTCGCAAGCCCCGGGAAATGCTGGGCATTGACACGTCGGCCAGTGGACTATGATGATAACCGAGCTCACTTTTCTCCCCTGTTTTCAGTCTGTCTTCTTGTCAAATTCGCACAAGGTTCGAATCTATAGCTCCACTTTGTTATAACTTCTCCCTCAAGATATTGGCAGCTCTATGTTCCTGTCAAGTCCGATTGCGACGTTGACGATTTAGACGAAGTTTCGGCTCCGATTTGTTCAACATGCTGGGCGTTGAGACGATATACCCGCGAATTATTCACGGAGAGAATTATGAGGGTGCACTCATTCAAAAATACTCGAGCCACAGCTCAGCGCTAACACTTCGTTTCGATACGAATCAACAAGCGAATGTTGATCCCTTGTGGTATTAAAAATCAAGTGAAATTTATTTTAATTAATTAAAGATCAATCTGGCCTCGATCTGTGGCGAAAGACGAGCTACGAAAAGAAAAAATCACATCCATCTCGACGCGATGTTTACCCTAGTATAAAGAATCTTCATCCCTCGGTGGGAAAGATATGGCAAGAGCTATTCGTTGTTAGCAAAGGGCTTCGAATTTTCAATTCAAACTTTTCGACCCTACTACGATTCCCTCATATTTGTTCAACGCCCACTTGAAGATGGATCGAGATTCCGGTTGTAATCGCAATAAGAAAACGACTCTGGTTCGCCATCTGCCCTTCCTTTCCACTCATTTTTCCGCCCTGTAATCTCTGGCACATAGCATCGGTTCCCTTATTTATCCCAACCGGCCTAAACCATCGTATCTTTAAGAGGTCGAGGGCGCGCGATCTCACGAGACATCTTCAGCCCGAATGACCTCAGGTCACCCCTTTTAAGGGTCTACGAAACCCCACGGGGTCTTGAGGTCTCAATTACCGCGTTTAGTCGACACCCTCTAGTTTCGTACTAAACGAAATATTTTAATCCTGTATAAAAGTGGCGGCACGCTACCACGTCTACCCCCAGCCCTGCACAACCCATATCAAAGGTCAGGTGTGGGACGGTTGGACAAGGCGTCACGAGACACTAGCCTTTTTATTTATGCGATATCGTAAAACTTCTAGCGTGTCCAGCCGCTATTTTCAAGCTCCATATCCGTTCGCTGAACATGGAGACATATCTGCACTAAATAGATTAAGGAATAGGTGTATCCCACCCCGTTTACCTTCGTGCAGCTATGATATTTCGCGATTATTTTACGGTCACGGGTTTAACGACATCAACGAAAACTACCCGGGTTATTTGCACTCGGTCTCTAGCTAAAATCGAGGGATACAATGTCCCGGAGATATTCCGGTCAGAATAACGTTAAAAATGAATAGAAGTTACGAATAGTAATCGAAATTCGATAGCTGAATGGCGAAAGGTTCTTCTAATTATATTCTGAGATTCTACCTTAGAATTTTGGTCAATAAAGCCTCGAATTACTCAGATGATAGATTTGTAGCTATTTTTTCTAAATTTATTATCGGAGTCTAGTGGATTATTGGGATCTAACGATCTCCGAGTTTAGTGTCGAAGAAGTATACTTTTTCATCGAGCTCGATAGTATCTAGTTACAGTAACTCGCGGGGAAGAGTTACGGAGCCGTTAACACTTCCGTATCTCAAACGATCTTAAAGTAATAAATATATATGTAATGGACTATAAAACTGCGAGCCGAAGGACGCCCGATAATCGAATCACATAATTAAATAACAATTCCTCTAGCTTAATCGCAGCCGATTATATATTTTTCATACGATTGATCAGATATTCGGAAGCTTTTATTCAGAAACCGAGAAGAGCCCGATTTCTTCCCGTGGAATTGATAGGCTTACAAAACAGAATATTTGGCAAATTTTTGAAAATGTTTTTCTTCTCTCTCGACAGCTTTCCTACTCCATGCAGCTCGACTATGAAGTTGTGGGGGTACCGGGTCGAGGTGGTACAGGGATGTTGGCTCTACTACCACCGCGAGTAAACGTATCGGCTAGGGGTGAAGTTCCGATAAAACTCCAAGTGTTCAGGATACGTTTACCCTGCTCCGGACTCGTCAGCGCCGAAATTCCGATGGTCCTGAAACTGAACGTCACTGCTCCCCCTGGAACACGATACAACGACACTATTTTAGTATTTCGAAGGAACAAAATTTGCCTCAAAGGTAAGACGGACTCATTTACAGATTCATTTAACACAGGGAATAAAGAAAATTTGTAATTTTTAACATTATTTGAAAAACTGCATCAGCTGGTTTCATATTTTTGAGCTAAGAACGAGCAGAAAGAAATTTTGGATCCTTGGTGTTCAATTTTCGCAATCTACTGCTTGAAAATAGGTCCTATACAGGAATGACTTGGTCTGCGTGATTCTCGATTGGAAAATGAAACTGTTTGGAATTTTCTTGTTCATTTTGTCCATCATTGACGCCGGGTAAAATTTTGTGGCGTTAGATTAATCCGTGACATAATATATAATCGTATAAATTGAAGTATTCAATTTCACAGGAAATAAACTTCGCTAACTTCCGTAGTCGATTGTATATAGGTATACGCGGGGGTATAACAAGTGCGACAAAGAGACAAAAGACGAAATTCCCGGGTGGTTCATCGAAATTGACGAGGACACCGGGTAAAGTCGGTGGCGTCGAGTGTCAGGCCGCAAAAGTCACGGGGGCGACATCCCCTCGCGGAGTTGACAGATCCGGTAGCGGATCCGGTTACAACTTGAGGCAGAACAACGAAAAGCAATCCCGTCGTAAAATTGAGTTTCACTCCAGAGATTTAATGAAAAGAAAGAAAAAGGAGAAGAAGAAAAAAAAGACAGAAAAAAAAGCCAAAACGAAGAAGAAGAAGAAGAATCAAAATACTCGCAGTCGACGAGCTCGAAAGATTTAAAATTCGTGGGTATAGACGCGTAATATGAACTAAGAAGACAAAAGATACGAATTTAAAAATCTGATCTTGACGCCAATTCGGAAGCCCCTGGTAACTCGAGTTAATAAAAAACAGCGTTGAAAAACAGGCATCAAAATTATATATCAAGTCATAATCGAAAATCTGCTCACGTCGGAGGTTGGTGCAGTGAGGTAAAGAAAAGGGAGCCACGATCTGTTGTTCAGTGCTCAATCTGTTACCTCCCTGCAGACTCTTTCCTCCCAGGCTCTTTTAGATTAAATGTAAAAGTACCCTTTCACCTGAGCACCGCGTTATTATCTTCTTTGTCGGATCGTTTCGCCCCTCTGTTTCTAAAATGAAGTTAATACCCTCGCAATTCGGTTGAGTGGAAAGTAGAGAGCAAAGTATGCCCGGATCCGAGACGTCGAATTCCCGAAATATCGAGTATTTTAACAGAGGGATGAGCCAGTAATAAGATGTATACCTAGATACTCGAGAAAATAGAGAAAAGGGAGTAAGAAAAAACAACCGATATTTTCACCCCCGCAGTCAACCATTCTTTTATTTTCAATCGTACGAGACCACCCCTACGTTTATTTAGTTAAGCTTAAGCCACTTCATTCTTATAACTACAGGAGAAAGGGTTCTCTCGCACGCGATACCTATACCAAAATTCCACCACCACCGCTTCGAGGTTCGTGTTAATCCAGCTGGACTTAATTTCGGACCCGCGTAAATCTCAGTTTGCCACCGTTTGATTGCGGTCGTCCTGCAGGGGTCGGTCGACGGAGCCAAGTCAGAGGTGGTTGTTGTGTTTCTGGGGGATGGGAAGACTAAGAGAACTAGCCGGCGGGGTCCCTGCGGCCAACGGGCCAACTTCTTGGAGCTTAAACCTCTGAGAAACGGGAAACTTTTACACCCATACTGTATAGATATATATGAGCTTCGCCGCTAGGTTCTATCATCATCTGCCAGCTGTTTACTGTGCAATTTCACTAAAAAAAAAGTGCATAAGGAATATATTGCGGATGCGAACGTTTGAGAGGTATTAAATCTCGCGAAATTAAGTTTACTTTTGAGCTCATCAAGTTTCCAGATGCAAAGAATCAGCGTATATCTTCGCGGGTCTTGGAAATTCAATGCGAATATACGGTAGATGGTGAATCCTCAAATTGGAGAACCGTTGATACGTGTGAATGAATAAATTCAATCTAAGGTATATATTTTTATGAAAGTGGATCAATCTTTGTTGACAAGCAATTGAAAGGCTGAGTGAAACAGCGCTGGCTGAGGGAAACGTAGATATTTTTATTCCCTTCGATTTGCGTCGCGAAACGGTAGACCAGTCACCGGTTTATCGGAAAAATTGATTGGAGAAATCTCTGAGCCAAGGAAGTGATCGAGAAAACTTCAAATGCAAAGTTCAAGTAAATAAATAAATAAACAGAACCAGAATCTTGAGCTTCGTTCAACGATACCTTCGAACGTGGAGCTAGGTGATGCCCGAGGCGGAATACCCGACGATTTATTTAGCTTTTTATACTTTGTTTTTCATTTCTTTTACCTTTTTTACTTCTCTCTTATTTTTATTTTCTATTTCCTCGCGTCTCATCACACCCGAACGATTCTCTTGATGTTTTCCCTCGTCCTCCGACCCTCTAGCCATATCTCCCTCTCTTTCCTCACCACCTATTTCCCATCCCGATCCACAACCTCCGCTACCCTTATCGCTACCCGGACAGACAACGAGCTGCATTTCAGCAAGGTCTTGCATATAGATGTAGAGCTCTTTCCTCTATCTTAGGATAGTTTTTCCTCTCGTGTTTAAGAAGCGTTCCGCACTTTGCACTTTGTCCTTTTTGTTTTTGTACCACATTCACCAGAGTAAAGACTCGAATAAAGCTGGTCGTGGAATGGAACTTCTGGAGCAGATTTTTATTGGCAAACTTTCTGCTAAATAATATTAGCACGAAATTGACGGTCTCTAGAATTAGTTTCGGCGAACCTTTCTCCGATGGTATATTTCTCTCTGAGATGTAAATAACTATTTGGGGAAACTGTATACCGGCTATATCTCGTAAATTTCAGCTGCTAAATCCCACCGGAATTAGCCAAGTATCAAAAGTGCGATAACTCATAGTTTCCCTACTTTATTTCGGCCTCGTAAGTCGTGATTTATTTTATGTGATATAAAGAAAGACGCCAAAGTGCTTCTGTTTCTTAAACTCGAATAGTTGCTCAGGTATTAAGTTCGTAGGAAATTATTAGTCTCGTACGATTCAAGATTTGAGGGTATTTTTGTGTTTCCTTAAACTTTAAACCGGAAACGCCGTTTCACTCGAGTCTTCCTAAATTCTATAGAACGCGTACAATCACTTTACCAAAGTTGATAACCAAAACCTGTACATGATGCGGTTTCGCAAAGTCGACATGAATAGAATAAGTCGCGAAAATTGTGTACCCAGTATCTATCTGTGAAAGAGAAGTATATGTGTACGACTTTATTGAAATATATTGAAACGAAGTGAAGTGAACCTTACCCTACCGTCTCTAAAATTCTCGCACGAAATATTCCATACGATTTCTTCCATACAAATAGAAGGAATCTAACAATACCGAGTTACTTAGTTAATTCGCAAAGCGACTCGTGTATTTATTCGTACCAGATCATCCGCGAGGTTCTAGAAATAAGAATTACCTATCATTTCGGAAGATCGAAGTTCGATTAACGAAAAACTAATTCGCTTTTTTTCAGGCGTAGAAACCCCACCGAGAAACGATTCGGTCAAGCTGGAAGCAGGTCCTTTGGTAACGGGTAGCGGAGCCCTTTACGTAGCCGCAACCTGTGCCTGTGCCCTGGTCCTTGTCGTCGGAAGTGTAGCCAGTGCCCTGTACATAAGGAACAGTAAAGCTCGGGTTCAAGAGTCTCAGTAAGTAGAGAAAACTCTTCTCATACCCACAGGCTCAGGGAGAGTCAATCAATTAATTACTATCTCGGTTAAGCTGAGAAAGAACGATATCGTATAGCCATAGGCTTATAACACCCTCGACTAATCGTTACTTATTGATATCCAATTCATTGGGTATTTCTCGCTGGGATAAGCACTGAGTTGGCTAGTTCTAAACACATTTGGGGTTCGCTCGTGTAGCCGAGTAATTCTTGGCTAACCGCACTCCATAGACGTATATATAGACAATGTATGCGTGTGCACGTTTATATATATATATAGATATATAGATATATATATAGTAAAGGTCAGACTCCCTAGCGTCGGGTCCCATAACCCTAAGTTAACCCTGGCGTCCCGACGCGACCACGACGCGACCACGAGACCCCGACCACCTGCCATTAATAATTACTTTTCTGGAATCGTGCTGATAAATTCTCTTTGATGGTGTGGAACGGCTAAAGACGAGACGTTTCTCGGAAAGTCGGGGAAAAAGGACTTTGACAAGGTTTTACTGCTAGTGCATCGGAAATCGAAGCGGTAGACCAGACGCTAGGATATACATGGATACTATACGTATATAACATGGATAGATCGATCGATAGATAGATATATTATAAATTCATACGTATATATGTGTACGACTATCGGTGAGGCTCTTCAATCTGAAATCCATAGATATAAAGAAATAAGCGCGAATCTTTGCAGCGGGTGACGGTGTCGACGTTGGTTGGAAAAATGGGAAGAGTGAAATACCCTGGGGGAATTCGTAGGACCTCATCTGAATGAAATATCCTTTCAATAAGCCGGGTGATCTGTCGGTTGCTTGGCACGATTCCTGACATTTTATTACCCCGATTTTCCTTCTGTTAGAGAGGATTTTCTCGGAGAGTCCTGCACCAGGATGTAAGGATAAGGATAAGAGGACTCTCCCCTGCACCATCAACGAATCTTGCTCCGGGGTGGAGCAATTGTCTCTCCCAGGATATATTAGCTCTTTGAGGCTCTCCACCCTAATAACAGTACGCGAGCAAGAGGGTTGATCCGGTCTTCCTAAAAATCTCCAGCCTTACCCCCCGATACGAACAAAACGGAAATCTTACGTCTTTCGAATGTTTCTAGAGATATTCGAAGGATTTTCGCCTCCGATCTATGCGATTTGGCTATAGATCTTTCCTTTCCTTTCCTTTCCTTTTCGTCGGGGTTCGGGAAACCCGATGATCCATCGATATATACATAGAAATATCTATATACAGTTATACAGACAAGACGTATATATTAGCTACCCAGGGGTGAATCTCCCCCAGTAGAATATGTACACGAATATCCGAAAGTACGGTGGAAAGAATCGAGTGACTCAGTGAGCAAGAAAGAGCCCGAGGACATGATGGGGTGATTTTCGATTTATACGTAACCGGAAATGAAAAGAAGGAAAAAAAAAAACAAATTGGATATTAATGTTTCAGAAAGACGCTACCCTGTTGCAGTTACACGGCAGCTGGTGCGGGAGGTCTCGGCGGCAGTTCCGTCCTCGTAAGGGTTGATCCGAGGCCTGGAAGTGCAAATTCCGGTAGCTATGCGACAATCGCTGATCTGGAACCGCTCTATGCCAGACCTTGCGGATCCAGAGCGAGTTATTATGCTGCAAGTCACGTCACACATCTAAGCCAGGTAAGCGCTCATATATGAATTCTAACAGGTGTTCGCAGAAAATGAGCTATCGTCGTTAAAGGGAAAAAAAAAATTGTTCCTTATTCGTGAGCCACAGCTATGGCAGATTTTCGCATCAATGATGTTAGTCGGGGTTGATTGAGATCGGAAGTGCTGTTTGCCGAAAATTCACTGCGGGATTTAGAAGTGATCTTTGATTTCGAATTATTTCTATAGTTATACCAAACTACTTTAATTTCGGATAACTGCGGATATGGAAGTTATCAGTTGATTGGAAAGTTAGTTTCAAATTAGTGCGAATGGCTCAGAGAATCCCTGGCAGCTTTATACTGACCTCAAATCTCTTGATTGGAGTTCAGACGACTGTTATAATTTCGCGCGAATTCAGGTAGCCGCGTAGTCATGAATTATTTCCAAATTACTGTTACTGACTCGCTGCAAAATTTTGGGCAGATTCTTAACGGCTTGTAAAACGATTTGAATCGGCACAAAGTCCACGGATTCCAAACGACTTTTGACTACTTTAAATGGCTTCGAACACCCTCCAAGATTTCCAATGACTTTCGAAGTCTCCGATCGAACCCCATAAAAATTTCATTCTATTTCTAATTGACTTTTGAAGATTTTTTTAGCGACTTTCGATGCAAGTAATCAAGTGACGTTTTCAAGTATAGACCCTGGGTATCAGATTCGAGTAACACTGTTTATTATTCACCTGAACTTCGTTTGCTTCTTATAAAGAGATTAACGAGTCGTATTTGCGGTTTGTGAACGGGGTCGATGGTCTTTGACTATAATATCTATACCGGACACGTGTACGTGGAGGGTAAGTTAGAGGAAAGGATAAATTGATGTAGTATTGATGTGTCTATATTTAAATATCGATTCGCGTGGGTAAAACTGATGCCATTTCCAAAGGCAATAGTATAGTGAAGTATGGTTGTACGTATACATGGTTATTGATGCGGAATAGGTACTCGCTCGTCATAGCGCGTCCGTATACGCATGCCTACGCAAACACGAGTAAAGTTTATCGAATTCGCTTCGCCGCAACCTAAAGGTTTACCCTGGCTCGTCCATTTCGAGGGAAATCTCGATGTGGCTGGCTATATATGCAATATATCTAGAATGTACGTGTATATATATACACATATAGATAAATACATACACGGTTGTATATATACAAGTGTAGGAAAACAGACTGACCACTGAACCAGTTCGCGATGCCTGAAGCCCTTTGGGGAGCGAATTGGTCGGACTTTGTACAACTGGGAAAACGCGTTTGCCGAGGGTAAAGCTTGCGAGAAAACGAGCGATTTAAATCAAACTCGTTGTCGCGTGGGTTCGCTAACGGAATCTTTTTAGCGATAGGAATTGCTTCGCGTGACGTTTTAAGGTGGATATTCACGATTGCGGTATGGAGTGCCGACAAAGGATATGAAACTTTAATTCAACCCGCCGTCAAATCCATTTCTCCTCTTTTCAACGACTAAAATTTATTCCCTTTTTTTTTCGGGACACTTTTGTACACGTTAACAGGGGGTGTACTAAATACATCACTGTTGCAAAAAAATAAGGCGAGATTTTATTCAAAGCAAGGAAATAAAGAAAATAATAAAAATAAAAAAATTAAATTCGCCTTTGAAAATGGGCAACGTTACGTACGTTTGATTTTTGAACAAACGTATGTAGTACCTACCGAGCGAATTAATAATTCCGTATAGTAAGCGCTACCGAAGTTTACCCCTTTGTTTCGAGTACCTACTTTGTTGTATGGGTATTTACCCGTTTGGTGAACCAAGCAGATGGCATATCCCCCTTTCATCCCTACGTAAAAATTCAATTCTACACTTGGTGATGTAACAATGAATTTTCATCGCCGAAACTCGGTAAGAGGAAAAAATATGCTTTTAGAGTACTTCTCATTGTTTTAATGATAATTGAATATTATCTTATAGTAGCTAACAACAAAGCAAGAGAATAATTGGAATTCAACCATATATTTCAAAGAAGTCGGTTTCTAAACAGGAAATTGCCGTTGAAACAATTTTTTATAAGCCCCCATTCCGAAACGCTTTTAATGAACAGCGATAATTACATTAAATTAACTCTGAATCCCCTAAAACTTCAGCGATTCTTTTTTCTCGGTGGACTAGTACGTTCGAACCAATAAGAAATGAATTTTAAAAAATGGAACCGATGTTCAATTTATAAAAACGTTAGAATCGAGTAAACCATTTAAAATGACATTGTCTCTAATATTTTCCAAAAGGCGTTTTCAAGAATGAATAATCATCGATTTCCATCGTTTATGAAAAATTAACTACAAGGCTACTTTTTAATTCAGCAATTCGAAAGAAAATTTCACTTCTATTAGATCAAAATATTCTTCGAAACGAGAATTAAAGGATCGAAACGATTCTCGTTCCCCTTTTTCTTTCGCATCATCCAACACGAACGTCTCGTAACGAAGAACGCTGAAATTGGAAGAAAAGGGGGTTCATAAAATTTTGTGCAAAATGAAATAACTTCATATGTAATACATTTGCGAATAACGGCGTGACCGTTCATCGGATCGTAAATCTATTGAGTTTCAAGAAGTACCGCAACATATCAGACTTTCTTCATCCGGATGGCCAGCTAAAGCTAGATCTTTGTCAGGAATAAAGGGAATCTTGAAGCTGGAGAATAGTTACTGTCCCGTATTTTTTTGACCCTTTCAAACGAGCCATACACTTTCGAATTCGCATAGGATTCAAATCCAATGGCACAGTCCACTGATTTTTGTTCATCTCTACCCCCAACGTAGTTGGCTCGGAATGATAAATGGCTACGGAATAAAATCGAACCGAATACGCATCGGACCGAATTGGCGTATTCAAAATGCAAAACAGTAAATACCTACGCGTCGTTGTATTAAGATGCTAGACGCAAAGCACAAAGCTCATTTCTAATACGTTTCATGAGCACACGTAGATACGTACGTCGTACATACCCCCTGGAAATACTTCCCACAACTTTCACCCCTGCGGATATACGCAGCTATATACTAAAGCGTAGGTTTGTTCATATACGCGAATACATTGACTTGGGAAATGGGGAGGGCGCGTGGGATGTTACACACGCGGTTACCTCTCTCATGGAGCGACCTAGCGACCCTTCTGCCCTCAGACGCGACGTGAAGAAGAGGTGGAAGTCCCTGTGATTGTTTCGGCTTTGATCTCGGATCAATTCACTGGGGATACGCGTAGAATGCCTCTGGCAGCCCAACGACATCGCCAACTCTCCTATATCTGCCTACCCCTGGCCCTTATTTCACCTCACTCATCCCTCTTGCCTTGCCTGCCTGCCTGCCCGCGTTCCTTCCTTCCTTCCTTCCTTCCTTCCTTCTTCACCCGGCTCCTGATGTCTTACAGCGTCTTATACAACGGTGTAAGATGAGACGCTTGAGCATCTAGTTTCCGACTCGCTCCCAGATCTACTATATCTACAAATACGCGTATTATTACGTCGAGGAGGAAGGAATTAATTGCGATCAGCCTTCCTCGTATTTCTTATCTGGAAATTACTCAACGTGTAAAATTACAAGACGCGTTATGTCAAAGAGACCTTTCCGCTCGCAGCAAGCGGCGTTTTAATTTATCCCACTTTTTGTTTCGTTCCGAAGACAACGAAAAATATATTTGAGTAGAGGAACGGACGAGCGTGAATGAGGACGACCGTTGGCACCCTTATTCTTAGGCCCCACATTAGCGTCTTTGCGGCTAGGCGACGCGACGTATTTGATATACGTTTTCCACCCCGAATGTAAGGGAAGAAAAATTAACTCCGGACAAAAAGCGACGGTTACACTTCGCCTCGAGATCGTGCCAAACATTAACGTCAGAACCAACAGTCCTTCTCGTTTACAACGTCGAGAATCTACCGTTCAACAACGATGAACATGCCGCGATGACACGGAATTTTTTCACATCCTAGTATATCCCTGCAGAGTCACAATATAAATCAGGCTAAAAAGTGATAATTAAAAAATATATATATATTATTCAAATAGGAAATTTCAGTTGCTCGGTGGCAAAAAATCAACGATTTAGTACAGGTCTGCAATTTGCCCCAGATTTTTTTTTTATACATGTATTGAATCATTCTGGAGGATGAGATCAACAAAAATTCAAAATGACCATATTAAGGGACATCGTAATATATGTGTATATATGCATGAGATTCCGAATTGAGAATCGCGCAAATAGTTATACGTTATACGTTATAAATTCTATCCCATTTCAATGTGCGAATATGATCGGCTTTGGAATCCTGGAACCCGTTGGCACTAACTTGTCTCACGAACCACGCAACCTGTTAACGCTTCGCATGGATTATATCGGCAGGAAATATTCCTCTGTATAGATGTATGTGGGCCAGGGTGAAGTTTATGGATACATAGAATACCGATAGGCATTTCTGTATAGATCTATACGTATAATGCAACACAGGCATAGTACTGCAGACGGACGGATGGATGCAAGGGACGGGTTGAGTCCCGCTCGGAGGCAAAACTCCGGAAAATTGAAATTAATGAATAGCCCAGCCCCGCCAGCTCTTTCTCTCTTTACCTCGTCACGCAATGGTACCGCGAGCCGAGTGTCGCCCTTTCGACAAAGGAAAATTTCCTTCACCCTCAAAATCAGCCAACGAACCCAGTTCCCTGCAGGCATATTTACTTCGTATACTTATTTATACATATATATACATATATATATATACCTATACGTATATAGATTTTCCTGAAATAAGAGAACGTTTTACAATTTATTTTCGCCTCACATCACTCCGTAATTGAAATTCGATAAAATATTTTCAAAAATTGTTACAGGCTACGGATCCCTGCGACAAAGCAAGGGCTTTGGCTGTCCCTAGGTCTGCGCTGCACTGTCGAAGCCTTGCCCAAGAAGGTACTTTCGGTCGCGTTTTTAGAGGCACGTTGGAGCTGGCTGGACGAGAACAGGAAGTAATCATCAAGACGGTTACAGGTAAATATATACAGTTTTTTCTCAATATATTTTTCGGGTTAGATCCCGCTTCGATCATCCGAAGAGGCTTGATTTTCAGTCCAATAAATTTCGAGAGTTAATCCTTTGCCGCAGTATTCGCCAGGAACCATTCAATGATCAACATTTCTTGATCTTGAATTTCGCAAGCGGCATTTCCGTTGGTAAAATAACTTCTAGATCGTAGCTCTAGCTTAATATCCATCGGTAGATAGTCGAGTGAAAGATCTACGCCTGGTAAGCTTGTGCTTTGGTGGGGCAGGCCACCTGCAGCTAGTAGCTGGTAAAATTGGAAAGCAATATTACCAGCGCATGGGCTGAGGAAGAAACAGCGCTCTTTGAAAGTCCAGGTCTAGGATCTAGATTAAATGAGATGAGAGGAAGATGTCCTTTATTTGTAACCGATCTTAAGTAAAAATTGAGGGCACGTTATGCCCTTCGGTAATTATCCAACAATTAAAACAATCTTTAATTTGGGCCAAGGAATTTGAACTTTAAACCGTCCAGTCGGTGTTGTCGACACCTTGTACGGGGTGAAAGTCAGTCCAATGATCATAAGAATATCCTTTTGAAATAAAAGAACATTTTTTTTAACTGACAATAAGTGGAAATGAAAGAATCTCATCAACTACGGCGAAGAACGTAATTTATTGCCTCTGTTTATCCCGTAATTAATTAATTGTAGTAAATCCATCAAGATTTCCAAGTTTTTTCTTTTACAATTTCCAGAAGTAGCCTCCGCCTATCAGGCTTCCCTTCTGGTTGTCGAAGGATCACAGCTGGCTGGTCTGGTACACGGTAACATAGCATCTCTGGCCGCGGCTTGCCTTGACACTCCGTGTCCACTTCTAGCCTATAACTGCACGGCAAATGAATTGAACCTGAAGCTGTACTTGACGGACGGGGGTTATCACCCGGTAGCGAGAGACCTGGTACAAGTCGGTGCCCAGATTGCCAGGGCAGGAGCTTTTTTACACGGTCGAGGTCTCCTGCACAGGTACGTTTCTGATTCTGAGAATAAGACGGTATTCCCATCGGCTGATTATCTCCGCGATACGGACTGCATCTGCTGCTTCATAAAGACGAACTCATGCCGCATAAAAAATTGGAATGACTGAAATTTTTTTGATTTTTAACTTTGATACCTATGGCCGTTTACCAATTGGTTGATAGTTTACTACTTCGCGTTTTAAAATTACAGGGATATCGCTGCGAGAAACTGTCTCATTGAACCGGCTGGTCTTCGGGTCAGACTAGCCGATGGTGCGTTAGCGAGAGATCTCTTCCCTCAGGACTACCACTGTTTGGGAGATAACGAAAACCGACCGATTCGTTGGATGGCATTGGAAACCCTGCTGCATAATCAGTTCAGCACTGCCACCGACGTGGTAAATATGACACATATTGATTTGCTAATCGAATAGTTCGTCGGGCTTATGTAATTCAATACGCGGCTTTCAATTGTTCAAAAAATTGACCCTAGCTCAGACTGGTCACACGCCTATAGAATATGCATGTTATTTTATTTAGGCTAAAACACCACATCACTAATTCTTGGGTTCGATTAGTATTTCAATTTATACACTTCTTTGTCTCCCGTCAATATACGGTCAATGAAATTCTATTTGAATTAATTATAGTCTTGACCGTTCGGTGAACCTGAATCACCTCATTGTTAGCGATACACTTCGTCGTACGATGCTTTACTTTCGCTTTGTCTATACTTTACCAATTCATACCCCCTGGGACATTCATACATGGGTAATAACATGTACATCCAAATTTACATCGCAATTATATAAATTTATTAAAATGACGGTTCGAACTACAATGACGAAGCAAGACATGTGTACACAGGTGGTGACGATAATTAAACCCATGAATTTTCATTCCTGGACTGAAAATTCAAATCACTTTTGTGACTACGACCTGTGCATAGTTGAGATCTTGTTTGCAGTGGGCTTTCGGCGTTCTCCTCTGGGAACTTGCCACGATGGGACAACAGCCGTATCTCGAGGTGGACCCATTCGAGATGATGGCTTGTCTCAGAGACGGCTACAGATTGGCTCAGCCCAGACCATGTCCTGACGAGCTCTTTGCTGTTATGACAGTTTGCTGGTTGGGACCACCACGAGACAGGCCAACGATGCCACAGCTTCTCGCGTATCTCCAAGAGTTCCATGACGCCCTAGGTGGTTTCATATAGGAGGTTTTGAGGGGAGAAAAAATTTGGTAAAATTTGGTACACCGCTGATTTATCTTGAATATTGATATTTGAGATAGAAATTTCTCGAGCCGCGGTGTTAGGAAGGTACGGTGATATCTAGCGGAGGAATTTACGAATTTCGTTACTCTTGGGAATCGTGTTTTTGAATAGAAACGGGTCTCGGCCTTGCCCCGCTTGAGGATGCCGTGTGTCAACACCTTACGAAATCTTATCTTCGAGATACGAAAGGTCAAGAAGCAAGACACGAGAGAGTAAATTGTCCCAAACAGAGAGACAGTCCGCGGCGATAGCGATCGGCGCGAAGGATGCTGTCCCAGATTAAATTTATAGCATCTCAGCAGTTTGCTAATACCTTATAGTAGCACTTGTCTAGAACGTTGTCTGCTTCGCATATGGGACAGTATATGTATGAAAAACGTTTACGATATGATTAATTATATACCTACGAACTCGACAACGAGCCGCGAGCTAAATATCGAAATAGTTTTTCAAAATTTGCTATTTGGGTCCAAAAAAAGAAATTATTGCGGACTACCTAACGGAGTTAGGGAGCTGGGATTTCGCGATTATTAATGTTCAGAGTGTCGACAGGAAGATCCTAATTTACATACGTAATTATATGTATATACGTAAGAATTTGAAACGCCGAAGTGACCGTTGAAAGTAAAATAAAATAGAAGAAAAACATTTAATCAAACCAAACAAAAGTCTGACCGAAATCTAATGACATGGAATTGAAATTGATCTCTTAATTAGTAATCATCCTTCGACTTGTACATATACGTACGAGTCGAATCACGTAATTACCTGAATTTACTCGATTAAGAAAAATCGAGATTTTTATTGAAATTCGTCTCGATATCTTCTACGGCAAGCACATGTCAAGGGATGTTTAAAACTCACTATACTTCAAATCCTCTGTACTAATACTAATGAATAAATCAAACTGATCTTAACACAGATCCAGATTCTAGTTACAAATATACTCGAACGAAAACGAAAATGCCTAATACCAAATTTTAGTGAGTCACTTTGAAAATCCGTCGAACTGATAACTTCCTTAAAATAAATATTCTCTTTGAATCTAAATTAGTTAAAAAAAAAAAAAAAAAATACAAAAATAAACAGCTAATGATGCCATGATTTCAAAAGTTTGAAACGCATAACGTAACTTGTAACTAGTATACATCTGGGTTCTTCACAGCCCTACTGCCAACTATCTATTTCGCCTAGTGCTATATAGTAAAAATAAATAATAAAAAAGTAAAATAAAATAATAATTTAAAAAAAAAAATGAAAAAAAAGAAACCCAAGTAATTTCTTAAATGTACTCGATGTATAAATGTCGCATGTTTCCATCTATGAAGTTGTTTCTATGCTATAAATATAATGCAGTCTATATATGATACCATTGCAATTATTGCAAAACGTAAGACTACTATTGAAATATTTTTTATTTACTTAAAGAATCTTTTTCTAATATATATATATATATATATATATATACCAATATATATATAGTATATATATATATTATACTATACTATATCGATCGATACTATATGTATTCCTGAATGTTTTATGGAGGTACAGGGTAGGATAGGCTACACTTCCTTGCTGTCGCTATAGATTGTCCACGACAACGTGGTTCCCCCGGGGTGAAAACATTATAGATATAAAGTAATAGGAGGGAGGGATCATATTGTGCTTGCGCGATCTTCGAATATAACCTATACGTACGCTATTATATATATACAATATATATATACACTTTTTGCGAGATTTTCAGACTCGAGAGATGTTTCGGCGATGTAAATATATATACTTAGATAGCGAGCGATACCTATAGCGGTGAGCTGAGTGGGTTGATTTGTGCAGATTTTATTATTTCCTATACATAATATACATATAATATATATACACATATATATGTATATATATATATATACGATGTATGGCATTATTTTTCAATGGAAAATAAAAATTAAGTGTTAAAAAAAGAAAAAGAAAAAATAAAAATCACCCTATCAATATCCCTATACATATCTATTAAAACGCTATGTCCACAAACCATTCAAGGTATAGGTATATAACCAAGGTTGTAGTTTTCTCCCAAACTGTTGCGGTAATAAAAGACAAAATCTTGGGGACAAAAGTTGCGTGACTTTACGAGGGACAAATGATGCGTGAATAAGACCTTTGAAATCATTACCTAAATTGCTTTCTATAAATCAAGGTTATTTAATAACACCCGTATAATTTTCTTCTGCTAACATTATAATTAAATCTTGGATAAAAAAAAAAAATTAAAAAATTAATGAACAAACAGTAGTGTCATAGAAGTAAACTGCGTTTGGTTGAACGAAATGTGGGATATACCTATGTAGCGCGGAGTACGGGAGTAGTAGAGCCCCGTCGTGGTCAGACTGCAGCGAGCATCGAGCCACGTTAGCGCTATAAGAAGAGTGCGCGGTCCCATAGGGTTTGGAAATGGTATGAAACCGAGGATCTTTGACTGAATTAAAATTCGTAGATTGTCGGATTATAATTGAATTGAAATTCTGAGCGAGCGATGACAATCTCTACGAAACATATTATGTGAAAAGGAAGATAAATTCCAAGTTATTCGATGTGATCGATACTTTCGTAAGGATTATTATTATTACTTTTACGCATCGAAAATTTATTATTTTCACTCATCGAGTCGTAGGCAAAATTTGAAACCCGAATAAAATCTTTCGATTGATTGACAAATTGAGTCGATTGAACATAATCGCGTAACTAGATTTACAAAATGCTTTATTACTCCGATTACATGGCCGAGATTCGCTTCTGTCTTCGATTGAACAAAATTGTTTTATCCCGTGAGGTTTTGATTCACAAAACGAATCAATTGATCCAATCAACCGACGACTCCCAAACTGATTATTCGCGACAATGAATTGTGACTGAAGGAATCGGAAATTCTTAGGTTCTCCTATATTGTAGGTATTCTTGATAGCATAACTTTACAATCGCTCAGTCAGCTCAACTCTCGAATATCGTGATTAACACTTTGACCCGGTGCCGGTTACAGCGTGAACGTTAGTTTCGCGTTTAAACGCACACGGGTATCAGCGAAGGGGTTTCTGTATGCGGCTGAACGGCCGAGAGTAAGCACTGCTAGAACCCTTTCTAAAATCTGTTAACTCAGAGGTGGGAGGCACGCACTATTTCCTAATCTAACTAAGAGTTAAGAACCAAGAACGAATTCACCGCCACCGCCACCGCCACCGCCACAGCTATACGACCCAGCCCAGCAAACCAACCAACCAACCAACCAACGAAAACGAAAGTGACAGAGAAAGTTGGAGTATTGTTACAGAGCGTAACACCCGGATTACTTTCCTGCCGTTTTAAAACAACTTGCTCGCAGGTTGTGTGTGCCTCTCCTTGTTCTTTTTTTACTCCGCTCCATGTCCTTTGCCTTGCTTTACATTACCACTAATGTGAGTTGCGTTACGCTAATTGTACGAGATGACAGCGTGCTGTTATTCAATTCCTATATATTACAGCTATTTATATATATATGTAATATATAATATTATATATGTATATATATATATATCTACTGTAATGAACTCTCAGTTTCAGTGTGAACTATTACTGTTCGTAAGTCCTGTGCCAAATGAGAAATTGGCATTCGTCGAGATGTTGAAATTTCGTATTAAATGAATTTATATATATATACGAGTAGGCGCATAGATATAATTGATAGTTTATTTTTCTGTTAATTAATTAAAACAACTAATGATCGATTGAACAAATTACACTTCACGATCTATCATTCATATCCACTATAAGTATCCAAGCGAGTGTTTACAGCCCGTACCAAAGTTTCGAGATAAAATAACGCTGCTCGTATAACTGTCAACGAAACTAGCTATGTCGTAAATGAAAATAGAAAAAAAAAAGCAAAAGAAATCGTCTGATAGAATGTGAGAACCTTCGGATATCCACTGAAAAATATCAGCTCGTAATATATACCGGAAGATAAATTGTTTTAACTTTACTCATCTATCTATGCTGCAGCCTGTGGCTATGACACACATGAACGTCATATCTACGTAGCGAAAATTTAGCGCCTCTCTATCTCTCTCTCTCTCTATTTCATTCGCGGCAGGGGGTCGTGTCATGTCACTGCGACATCGGTGATAAGAAAAAAAAAAAAAAAAATTGAATCTTCAGACATAGACGGGCGGATCAGTGGCTAACGAACCTCGTGCTTTAAGGCCACGATGATTGTATATACCTAGAGGCATAATTCATATCCGCGAGTAGATAAGTAAGTATGATTATACGTATAAATATATGTATATACCTATATAGAGCCACACACGATTTTTAGTACTTTGAAGTTATTTTTTACTTCCTATCGCATTATCGCTTCGAATAATCTCAAACTCCGCACACTTTTTACCTATATAGTAGTAGGTATCCGTGAAAAATTTATAGGTTTTTAACGACGAAATTTTATTCGTCACAATTTCGAGATGAGAAATTTTTGTTGGTCCGCTGTAGCATCGAAAATTGTATCGTTGGAAATCTGTCGAATTTTTCATGGAATACCTACTACTACGGGTAAGGAATGTACCAGGTTTGAGATTTTTCGGAGCTATACTGCGATAGGAAGAAAAGAAATTAACCCCGAAATGTCACAAATCGTCTTTTACTCAAATGGAAAAATTCTAAGGCTCTGGGGCGGTGCTCGAAATTGAGATAGGAACCTAGGGTTTTGAAAGAATATTTTTTCATACATTTGGAGACGTCAGGGCCCATGGGAGCATCGAGATCCGAAAATGATCGAATTGAGGACCACCCTGATGTACTTGTACGTAAATTGTGTTAAGGTAGGATTGCTGGGTGCAAGAACACATGGAGATATACGGACAAAACGTCCCGCGTGTCCTTCTAAAAATAATAGTAGTAGATAAAACTCCACTCGCTTGAACGGGCTTTCAGCGTGATTATTATTATCATCATTATACCGTGGGCATGAGGTAATAGATAGAGAGATATATAGACAGTGCGAGACTACACCGGTATATAGCTGGTAGTCGGTTTAAGTCCATAACTTGAGCGAGCGCGAGTTAGTGAAACACTTGGAAAGGCGACTCAAGGCTCGAGTATAGCCTTGGACGCGTTAGATTGCCCAATATTCAGCTTTGCCCTGCCCCCTCTTTCGGTGCCCCGACCCGCGGACCCCTTGACGATTAACGCGGGTAAAATACCGCTGAAACGAGCCGCGTTACGTTTCTTTTTAACCAACCCCAAAAACCTTTCTAGCGTCGACCCAATTTATCCCAAAATCATATCGCGATATCGAATGCAAGGGAAAAACGGATGATAACCATGATTCAAACTCGCGTACCTAGATAGCCGCGAAATTAACACTAACGACATAGTTACGGGCTAATTGCTATTCCATGTACGCCTTAGCTCAAGTTGATACAAGTGGAGAACATGAGCAGGTGCGTTTGTCGTAGGGAAAATTTAAGATCGTTCTCGTCTTAGTTTTCAATCCTCAGACTCTCCGGATGATCCGACTATTCCGGGGCTTTGCATTTTGGGCTGTAATTGACATTTTAATGAAAGCAAATTTAATGGTGAATGATACAGTTCGATACCGTCTAGTATATGAAAGACTTTTCGAAAGATATACATGTGCGGAGAGATCGCTATCTGACGCAGTAACATATAATAATAATATATAATAATAATTGGAGTCCGGAGGTATATTTTCGTCTTTTTGCGAAAGTAGGTACAACCTACAACCAGAGACGTGATTTATGTGATAATAATATCCACAATATCGCGGAAACGTTACCTCTGAAGATTGGATAATGAAAAGGCTTATCAAAAAGCAAACCTGTTTGATTAATATAATCTCTGAGATAAATTCTTATTTTCTTACATATTTTTTATATAATTTCAAAAAAAAAAAAAAAAAAACAGTATAGCTCGTTCGTTCTTTGAAATTTTTCCTCATTCACGCATTCTTTCTTAATAACCCTCTCCAATCTTCTTAGCGATAGGGTTGCGGTGCGAAGATCACATCTTACTCGACGCGTGCTCGCGAAGCGTGCGGAGGCGCCGCGCCGCAACGTTCACGAGTACATGATATGACATAACCCGATAATGCACGCGGTTGCGTCCTACTACGACGGGGGCCCCGGCGAAAGCACCTCACTTTCACCAGCCGCGTGTATATATGTTCGCGTTTATCTCTCTCTCTCTCTCTATTTCCTAAATGCATGTGTATAGGTACAATGTATCATCTATATACTGTAAAACCCCTCCAGTTCCGCCCGCGCGTTATAGAAGGGCGCGCACGTGTATTTGCCTTCACGTTGTTTAATGTGTCGGTTAGCACAGCACCGACTACACGTAATTCTTGCGTAATGACTTAGGACTCTTCATTCGGCTGCGTGGATTAAAACGATTCAATTTTTGGCTCAATTTTTTTCACACGTGAAAAAAAATATAGTTGCAACAGGTGCCCCGCTAATTCTTGCAGAAATTTTCACTCTCTAACTATGTGTAAATTAACGGTTTCAAATAACGCTCTTCGCGGGGTTCAGTTTAACCTCGATTTCTTGTCAACTGCCTTTTTAACGAATCTACCGAATTTACCTACCACTTTTTATTCTCAGGTAAAACGAACAAGAATTAAACTATTACCGGCACTTGAGGCTCATCTTGACGTACGATCGCATTACTGCTTCCAAAAACAGACGCTCTCGCGTCAGCTATTAGCCAACACCATCGTGAGCTTCGACTAAGTTTTGGAAAGGTGGTCAGATTTACAGATATACATATACAGTGATATTTCGTACCTGAAAAAAAATCGGTGACGTCTCAGATATTCTTTCACATTTGCATTTCGATGTAGTCATCGGAGAGTTGAATTTTTCTGGCGGACTATAATGCACCGAATCGTTAATATTTCGTTCAGTTATCCGAAACCCTCTTCTTTCAATTGAGAATAGATGAAGAAAGACAATCACCGAATCGTTCTCGAAATTGATGTATTCGAGAAAAAGGAATATCCTATTTCTCAAATTTTGCAACACGTATCAAACGCGGCCCCTGCCAATGCAATTGGCAGGAAAGCTGCGTCGACTCTGATCCTTGATCGCGAGACTGGACCGCAGCAGCATCCAAAATGCACACGTTGCAAATTTCGTATGCATTTGTCCGGATGTTAAAAAGAAAAGGAACGAACTTTTTTTTCCGAATGATCAATCCAAGGATCGGTTCATCATTTTTCATCAGTTCTACCAGAGTTTTGAGTTTTTGAAAAAATGAAGACGTCACAGGAAATTCGCATTGCGAATAACTGCACGAAATCTTGACGATCTTACAGATACACGAATCGGATAAATCGAGGAAAATCTATGATTCTTATCAGCCGAAGCTACCCCTAAAATAAAATTGTCGGCATCGTTGGCCTCATACCGTAAGATTGACCAAATTAATTCGTCTACTAAAAAGATTCGGTAATTTATAGCCGCGCGTAACTTTCTCGTTGCTGAATGAATTCGGGCGCCTCTTGGTTTTCGATTAGTTTCAATTTGGCCGAAGCTCGAGGTATGGCTGGTAGGTAGGTATACGAACAGGTCGGGAAAATGCTCGGGTCGTTGAGAGCGCGACTCTTGGTATAGTAGAGCCTGGTGCAGAGCCAGAGGTCTGCGGGGGTACACGCGATACGTGCGCGCGGGGCAAGTAAGGCGGGCACTTTCGAATTGCATAACCGCTGCCCGCGCCTTCGTTCGGTTATGTCAGAAGAAAGCTGCAGCGCCTGGGAAATAACCTCGCTTCTCGCCTTTAAGGATTATAAATATAAATCCAAGCGTCGTTTGGCTCGGATACTTTGGTCCACCGCTTGGCCTACGTTCCCATAATTTCCGGTCTGACTTCAGCGCTGAATCCGAATTCTTATTCTTCATTCCTATCCTGAACGCAACACGAACTCACCTTCGTACCCCTTCTAATCCTTCCTCTCGAAAATTTCACAATTGCAATACAAGGTGCAGCATAAATAGTCGGTCGAAGTTTAGGGCGCGTATATGGCTTATCCCACCTGACCGTAGGCGCCTAAAAGCAGGTAAACCGTGGAACCGTATCTGCGACCCCCCGCCGTAGGCGCAGGACATTAGCCTGAAATCCTTTATTGGTCAGACTTGAGCCACGCGCAAATAATTTAGGGCCGTTTTGCATGCCGATTTGTTCGGGGGTCGTTGTTCGGTTCAAGGACTCCGGTGGAGTTTGCAAATTTTCACCATTATTGGTTCAGTTTCGTGTATACTTTCTCTAACATTTTGAGTACGAGAACGAGGTCAGTAGCGCGATCCCTTGAAAATCGGGAACCTGTCTCCCGCTGATTTGTTTAGCGACAGCGTAACGCTGTTTCAAATTTATTGTACCTGTCCAAACATCCTTTTGTAAATCTCATTCCAACCGTCAACATCCCCCGGTGAGATGAACCGAAGAACGGTTCTTACCTCGCTTACAAACACAACGAAGATTCGCAGGGCGGAGAATTGCGGATCGATTCGGAATTTCCGGTGAATCTTTCGTCGTTCGATCGCGCTTCGATCGGGCTTATCCGTTTCCCGTGAAAAATTAATTCGGGGTAGTTTGTAAATGATCGAAAGATGCTTCAACGTCCGTTTCACCATCGTCAGTGCCAAGGAGGTTAGGCAGTCGCAAAGTTTGAGCAACTTTTGCCGAATAAAATTAGGTCATCGACGGAGATGGTGTCGGAAATCAGGTCACGCGCTTTCTTCCGCGGCCTCCTTCTATAAATACGCATTTCGTGCGTGAGCATACCGCGGAGTTGAGCCGGGCCGTACGAGCCGAGTCCGCGTGTATGAAAAGCACACAACGTGTGTGTTCGTATAGCTGACGCGATTGCGACAGCACTGCAGAACTCTGCGCTGCGGTTACGCCACTCTTGTTATGTTATGTTATGTTATGTTATGTTATGTTATGTTATGTGTTGGAAGGATAGGAGTCAGTTATCGGGACCAAAAGGAACCCAGAGGACTCGAAAATATCCCTGGAAGTCTCCGCGCCGGACACTCTGAATCAAATGAAGAGAATTTCCGTGTAAAATACGAGATTTTTTCGTTGGAGAAAATTTACACGCGAATTTAATGAACGGATAAGATTTGGCAATATACGTATAGGCGATGCAAGATTTTTAGAAATCTTGATTCAATCCTTATAGTTTCGTGGCGATTTTATATGGGGATAAGGCGTGATCGTTTCTTGAGTGAAAATGGAGGGATTGGAGTGGGACTGTTTGTCGAAGGAATTAGAACCGCTGGGGATGAGAGAAGTGGGCGAAAAACGATTGAAAGGGACGGATGTGAATAGTTTTATATACATATACTATGCGTTTATCTATGTATAGAAGAATAGCGAGACAAGTGTAATGCGAAGAACGATAGTAGGTATAATAAAAGGCTGGCCACTATTATTTCGACACTGGCGTCGACTCGTGAAATTACGTAACGGCAAACAGGCGCCCGTGCCACCAACGAAACGAAATCGAAAGTACAGTAGGCGAGCAGTAGGGAAGCCTGTGGTAGGCAGGCGACTAACGAAATGAAAGAAGTGAACCGTCAACTAAACGCGAACTGTACGCCGCGTTTACTTCGCGAAAAGAAAGCTTCTTTCAAACGATTCCAAACTGTCCGGGAGTCCGAGGGCAAGCTATACTTTCAGCAAACCGGACGATACGCGTCGCTGCAGAAACCGTATACGCACATTTCGTTACCGCAGCTTATATGTATATATTTTGTCAAAAGTTTTTGCAATTTTTGCAATTTTGTTTTTTTCTCCGATTAAAAATTTCAAGCGCTTTACTTAGCGAATGTAGAAATTTAAGGGTGAGGCTACGGTCATTCAAATTCGCTGTAAGCGATTAATCGGAAAATTTAACCCTACGTGTCTCACTGCAGGGATTTCCGAGCGACTGATTCATTCGTATACTTTCGTTGGACAATAAATTCGTTATAGATATGATTCGTCACGTTCGCGAGAGTATAATCGCGCGGCTCGTATATCGAAGAGAGAGTTAATTTCGCGTAACTAGGTAAGGAAGTATTTCAAGGACTACGAGGGGAGAATCTCTTTTTTTATTTAATTATATACTACACCTGTTAAAAGTTTTCCGATCCGGAGTAATCCAAGTCCATAAATATATAATTTATGGTGGAAAAAGAAGAAGAAATAATTCAATGTTGCGAAACGGCGTTGGTTTTTGTTGGCAGGTTCTAAACAGAGCGCTTGAGCTTTTACAGGCTAGAAAGAAAAAGAAGAAGAAGAAGAAGAGAGGAGGAAGGAAAAAGAATATATATGTGCTATAGACATGTGGTTTGAAATGGAGGGAGAAGGAAGGGCGCGATAAGGAGGAAGACGCTTGTATTTTCGCTTCAGCTTTCAAGAGCTGACTGAGCTATTTTCTTACTCAAGTCCGTTACTTAGTCAACTATTGGCCGAGAGCCATCTATTGCATCTTAGCAGCTTCTTCCTAACTCGGGAACCTTGCTCCCATTTCTTCTACGAGTTTGAATCACAAATAGACTATTGATATAGGTATCTACACACACGTACTTTAATATGTGTATCGAGAGTAAAGTATCCGAAAGCTCGCCGCAGTCGGTCTTTGCGGAGCCAAAGTAAATACCACGAATCGTCGAGGAAAGAGATAGAGAAATAGAAAAATAAAAAGAAGAAAGAAAAAGAAAAAAAAACAAAGAAAAAAAAACAAAAAAGGAGGAAAAAAGAGATGGTAATATCAAAGACGAGAGCAGTCAGCTCTGGTAGTCTTTTAAACTTTTATTTTTCTACCCAACGTTTCCTCGGCTCTTGAAAAGAGAAGAAGTAAAATACGCGGGAGGGTCTTACGTCACCGTTGTAACTCGCCTTTTCAACGATATACCAAAAGATATTGCGTCTAAACGTTTCCGTATTCAAGGGTCGGGTATAATCCGTCGGTCGAAGTCTTAACGGATTACGAGATCGAAGGCCAATTTCTATTCCTAGCCCATGCTTGTTCAAGGATAAGTGAAAACGGAGTGCCATGGTCCTTTTGCCCGGATGAAGACGAGAAAAAAAAATTGGGTAGGAAAAATAAAACTGAAATTTAGGTACTTGGAAAACGGCTTGCTGCTGGTACCGTCGTTAACCGAGAGAAGCGAAAATTCATTTTCAAAATCGTCGCCGCAAAAAATCGGGCAACGTTAGAGAGGCGAGGATCCCTTATGGGAAAGAGAAGCAGAAGAAGAAGCGGAAGAAAGGAATGAAAAAAATTGGTGAACAGGATCGCGTAAAAACTGATAATCTTTCATATTGTTCGGTATAACTGGCCGTATAATATTCAGGGTCGTCTTTGAAAATGACCGGCCTTTACCCTGCAGCCTCGTAAAGGGGGATCGTAAAGTAATAATTTTAGCAGTGTCATTAGCGAAATGAAAAGGGTTGTAGAATCGGTTTATCCGTTTGGTTATTTGTTTGCTTCCCATAATTTAAATTTTTTCTTCTTTCTCTCTTTTCTTCTCATTTCCTACCCGTTTCAGCCAATTAAGCTATAAAATGAACCTTCGGAAATGAGGAGTTTAGAAAATGTTTATTACCGCCGACCGTTTGTTCTCTAAACATGAAATTTTCATCGAAACGCAAGGGATTATATAACCGGGTCCAGAAATACGAGAGAAAATATTCTGCAGTCTTCCATCGCCGCTGTAAACCAAACCGAAGATGTCACCGGTCTAACTTCCAACGCGAGTCGTAGGCTGTGTTAGATATGCCCACCGTTTATGGAGGAGACTGACCGTCCAAAGTTGGCCGAGGCTAAAGCCACCGGCCGGTAAGCTGCTTCGATTTAACGACATTTCTGTCGTTATAGACAGTCGGCCTCAACCGAGTTGGACGAGTCTCGGTATCTCTGCTTGGCGTTTCTCCTATCTATTCGCTCAAGGTTGCAGCTTTGTTACGCGCTATCTTGAATGTGTGTCAACCTTTTTTGTACGGCCCCGTCGCGGCGTGGAGCGTCGCGGGTAATCAGTTCCGAAAGCCGCATGTCTTTGACACTTCGGTCATAGACTAACTACACTCCCCAGTACGCGTATTCATCCACTTACACACGTGGAACTATAATCAGGCGCCGATCGGGAATTTCGGAAGAAATTTTACGCCGACTTATCGTCATCGATACGAGCCAATCTACTCGATGATCTAAGACGGCTATATCGTCCGTATAAGGACGGGAAAATTTCATTCAAGAATAATTACACGCTATTCAGAAGCGCGCGCGATAAATTTTCACTCATTATTATTACTCTGGCAAAAGTTGAAAAATAATTAAGAATTTATTGCCGAACAGGTTGTACCGTGGATATGTTACGCTCAACGGCGGCAACACCTACACCACTACCCTGCACCGACACTGTCTGCATTGTGTAGAGCATATTGTGTAGTCTTATCAATATATAAGACGTTACCTACTTTGAGCCATCTCTTCTATGAGAGCAGCGTTTAACTTCTGGTGACCTAGTTTTCGCAATTCTATACACACGCTTGGTGCGTGTCGCTGCTTTTCCCGGCTACGCGTCTCGCTGCAAGTCCGTATCGTTGCGCCGGATCTTTTGATCGGTTCAATGAATAAAAAGATGGATTATTCGGACGTTGTTTTACGAAGTTTGGAATTACGAAATTCGGCAAAAGCTTCCAGAAGTTTTGTTGTCTTGATCGACTCGACGTTGTCCTTTGTAAATAACAGGTGTTCTCTTTATCTTATCGATGTTACGATACTTCGGCATTCGAAAGACGTGGGAATATCTTCTGAAACAAATTATTCCTAATTGCCTAATTCTTTGTCGATTGGAATGAAATCGATTGAATTTCCGCGACTCGCATAGTGACGAAAAGTTCGCTACTATTGGGGCCGATCGTTTGAACTTTGATGAAAAATAACTCTAGTCCTCAACATTTCCCCCCTTTTCACGTCGCAATTAGCCTCAATTAACGGCCCACGCCTGGCTAACGCACAATTTCCTTTTAGATTGAAAGCGTGGCTCTTACGCGAGTGTGGTCTCCCTCTCTAGGCCCCGGTACGCGACGCTCGCCGCAATACGCAACGAATTGCAATTGACCCAAGCTTGAGCTTTGCCGAAGCTAAACCGCACATAGTAGATAAATTATTCTTTCCGCTTGTCTAACAATAATTTCATTCCAGATATCGTTCTTCGAACAATCTTGTATCACCCTTCGAACACCTCTCCTCTACATTGCGTAGTGATTTTAACGAGACATAGAGAACCGAACGATGCAAAGTGTAAGTAGGGCATCGTGCTTTGGTGCTTTCACATGATAAGAAGGCTTATCGTATCGCATGCTAGCGAGCCCCAGTCAGTAGTGTTATTTCCATAGGCTGTTTAGTATGCTGTAAAGTTTCCGTTGGGTCCCTAGATGCAACGAATCGTTACTCTCGCTAACCAGGCGAGAATTGCGGGCGCGAAACATTCGATAAACTACTCGAGCTCCGGCGTCTCTCTGTGTACAATCGTTGGCATACAAACAACAATGTACAAACCTTGAGACCGTTGCGTTAGGTGTCGTGTGTTAAATGTTCAGAAGCAACGTTACGTAACGGATTGCATCGGCACCGGTGTTGACTGTTGTTTGCGGAGGAGAGTCGCGTTGCGCGAAGGCAATAGCTTGCTAGCTGCCGTTCTCGTAGGTACATAGGAATATAAACGCTGAAATATTTTCGCCAAGTACATAAACGAAAATTATTTATTATACGGCTGATCAATTTTAGCCCGCGACGATGGATTTCCGAGTATTCAAACGGCTACCTCCTATACACACGTGTACGCATACGCGCGTTAGCTCTGTTATTTTTCCCGCCAATTTTATTCGGGCAAATCGGTTCGGGTCTTGCGGTTAAACCTAGCGAGCGAATCGCTTCTTGTGAAATTTACATGACCTCAATTTGCGACAATAACCAAACTAGGTTGTAGCTGCTAACTTTTAACTACGATGCAGTCGTATATCATTCCTACCGCAAGAGTGAACTTCACTCTACTGCGATACCTGTATATTCCTAAGTCGGGATAAATTATCGGACGATTATAGTTATCGGAATTAGGTACGGCCTTTATACTGTCAAATAATATTCTCAGCTTTCATTACACTCACTGCAGCAGCAGCCTGAGTTACTCGTCGAACGAGAATCTTGATAAACTTTTACTTTAAACGAAGAAAAATTGTCCAAAGATCAAAGTTACAGGTGTGATATACGCTCGGATTTTTATGCCATCAAAAGCATACGGTTATAATTACCCGCAGCATAAATATTCCCCTCAATTAACGCTGTAGTTTTATTTTTCATTTATTTTTTTGCTTTACTCTCTTTTCAACGATCCAGCGAGTTAAATTGCTCTATAAATTTTGCCGAGTGAAAATCGTGCACCTCTTCGCAAACGAGTGAAAAGAAAAGTAAAGATTCGCTTGTGAAGAGTGAAATCTCGTTATTTTTTGAAGGAATATTACGCAGAATTTTCTCGATGAGAATAAAGTGAAAATGAATTTGCAAGCATTTACTTCAAATACGAGTTCGTTCATATACGTAAACGTCGGCAAACCAATGCTTCGGGCTGACGTCACGCAGCCACCTTCTACTTAACACTTACACCGTTTGGCAGTTAATCACACGAACGCAAAGTAGGTAGGTAGATAGGTAGGTAGGTGGATAGTTAGGTAGGTAGGTACGTTTAGCGGAGGAAACAAGCCAACAGCAGTCAGTAACGCAACGTGCAAGAAATTCGTGCCTGAAAAACAAGGCTGGAAGGAAGGCTAGTCTCTTGAAACACAGGCCAAGCAAATCCGGTAATATTGCAGTGTATCTATAAAAATAATTCTTATACTTATACCAATTTACGTGACAGAGATTGTGCCCTCGGGCTTACCAACGAGTTTCAAAACGGCAGTAAAATCGGTTACTAAATTACAATGAACTAGGGAATAGACCCGACTCGATCCACGGAACTACAGACTCCGATTTCAAGCACCCATTTCCACTTTGTGTGATAAAATTATTATAATATCCACCTAACTTGCCATGAAAATGATCCTGTGTTACCCAACTCAATATTTCCTCTTATAAAAAGACTCGTTGGAGAAATTCAGATCTTTTGGATACATCTAAACGAAAGGAAAAGAGTACGATACAAGTCGGGTTCTTTCTCCAAGCCTTATCGAACAACTTCGTCGAATATCTTCGTCGAATATCTTCGTCAAGGAATATCGATGTGCCGCGATAAAATTAATTTTCAATGCGATCTCTGACTCGATTCAGTTCCTGACTCCGCCCATATGTCCTTAAATCCACCTGTATAGCTAGTGGGCGTAAAGCATCGCTACATATCATTCGAGTTGCATGATTTAACCATTACTATGCCCCTGACACGGCCATGCATACTTTTCTACTGATATAACAACTTCTTTTACAAATTTCGTCTGCGACGTGCCGAGCCGCGTCGCGCTCTAACTCCGCTACACCTCTGCAGTGTCTGACGATGAATGACGTTACTACTATTCTTCGCGGTGCCGCAAGCGATGTGTGCATATGTCCTAGCGGGACAATAGAGTCGCGGGATGATTGCAGGACAGTTTCTACTCCAGTTTAATGATATTTCAGCGATTATTTGTACCTTTGACACGACGGCCGTGCACACTTTTCTACCGATATAAGAATTGATCTTACAAATATCGTCCGCGAAGCGTTGAGGCGCGTTGCGCTCCAGCTTCTGCCGTGTCTGGCTATGAATGACGTTACTACTACTCTTCTCGGTGCAGCGAGCGATATGTGCGGATATATTCTCAAAGCGGGAGAACGCAGTCTTGGGACGATCGCAGGACAGTTCGTACTCTAGCTTAATGATATTTCAGCGATTATCTGAGAAGTGGTAAAGCCTACGTATTATAAGTACCGCAGGTATTTCATATACCTTATTGCAACGAGTTAACAGACGCGTGCGCCAAGCACCGCCGGCTATCTCGGTGTACGGCTGTACCCGAAGGAAAGAATAGGATAATAGAATTCGTCTCAATGTGTAAGTTTCCACGGAGCATGTATATCTCGCTGTGACGGTACCTGAGTTGTGTAGAAGCCACATGTATCCGTGTGTATATACATAAATTATATACACCGGTTTAGTTCCACACGATATATCTACGCCATACCACTTCACGCGGTAGCACGTAATCCAAACCAACGTGTAGGTATATATATATATATATATTATACATATATATATGTATATATATTCACATGTATATATATATATATATAGTATGTATTCACACAGTTGAAAGAAGCGAGTGCTGCGTAGCTGCAAGTTGCAACTGTGAGGAAGGCAACCTTGAAACTTGCGCCGGTCTAAGAGAGAAAGATGGAGGAGGTTATGCCGATGCCGTCGTCGTCGTATAGTAGCGAGAACAGAAGAAAGTCGGTCTGGAAGAAGTTCCCGCCCCGCCTCCTCTCTTCCATTATTTCTTTTTATTCAATTTTTCCTTTTTTACTTTTTTACTTATTTTTATTTTTTTCTAATTTTTTTTTCTTCTCCCTCTTTCGTCCTTTTCATCCTTCTGCACTGAGAGAGTCCAGGAGCGGGGAATCGCGGGACCGCAATAATCGGAGCGGGCCAACTCCCTACTACAGGAATAAATAAAACCTGCAGTAAGGATTTCAAGCAACGCGGCTAGACCGTAAGATCGAACTCGATCTCGGCACTGAACCGCGATCGGAGAAAAAGTATTATTACGATACCTAAGGAAAGGTGCGGTTCTCCGTGGTCATATGCGCTTGCTGCAGACGTATTTATATACGATATTCACCTTTCTTGGTTAACTTTGTTTCCATACGTCACTCCATACATTATGGCACCCGAGAATTTTCATATGATATTTCAAAATTAGGATGACCCTTGATACGCCGAATCTTATCGCAACTTTCCACACGTAATTATGCGAGAGGAAAGAGCATTTTGAATTACATATTTTCCCATTTTGTTTTAATCAAAGAGTTTGGCAAGATATCTAGTCAGTTTTAATCGTACGATGAGTTGTTCATTCCTCGTATCCTCGTGCAGCTATGAAATGAGAATGGAATCATTGGCATACATCCGCGTAGGAAGCTCTTGAAACCGGCTTCGCGAATCTGTAATTTTTAATTCTTGCTTTTCTCCGGACGTCATAAAAATAAAAATAAAAAAAAATTATTGTTTTCCTATGTTTCTGGATAAACCTTTTCTGTGTGTTTCCGAAACTGACGATAGCTCAAATTTTTGAACTAGTGCATACGACGAAGGTCTGTAATGAAATATTTAAAAATAATTCAAGATACTCTCTACAGTATTAGACTAATGTACATCAAGCGGCGATAAGATCTGAGATGATTAGAGTCAATTTATTTTTAATGTTCTCCAATTTCGTCTACTTTTCTCATAATTTTTCTATTTCCCAAATTAATTATCACACAAATGTGTTGTGATATAAATTTAATGGATGATACTAGCCGAGAGTTCGAAGTCCCGAGGCTTGTAAGAGAAATAAAAATTCCTATCGCTTAAATTTTTGATCGTAATTCAAAGTCGTTCATATGCTTTTTATTTTATTTTTATTTTTCCGTTTCTTCGTTTCCTTTCTCAGGATTTCAATTTTCTCTAAAGTTCCGAGATCCATGAGTATAGAGGTATAAAACCGCAAACTGTAGCCTCATAATTCCGCAACGAGTCAAAAACTTTCTAATTATAAATCACGATGACTCAAGCGATAAAAGACGTCTGGAGTGATAAGAGATATCGCAGAAAGTGTACGTGTTTTTCTTTTTTTTCCTTTTTTCTTTTATTTCAAATTCACGCTCCCACACGTCGACACACATGAGGATAAAAAGAGAAAGAAGAAATAATCTCGTAATCACAAACAGTAGAACTGACGATTACGTAATACATCGTTTGGCCTTCGAGCTGCACTTTTACACATCAGCCCGCGTTAATAAATAAATAAATAAATAAATAAATAAATAAATAAATGAATCAATGAATTACTACAAGAGTAAAATAGGTCCGAGAGATTCGCCTCTCGTTCTAAAACTATCGCCGACTACGGAAGCGCGAGACACTCTGCACACAGATAAGAACCAAAACGAGTGATACCTACTTCCGATGAATACAACACCTATATATCTCATGGGTCTGCAAATTAGATCCGAGTGAAGGAGTCTAAGAAATGAGAAGAAAAAAACATTAAAAAAAAAAAAAAAAATAGAAGAAGAAAAATTGAGAAAGTCGTGATATCATATACAGGCGCGAAATTTTCATTCTTAGTTTTGATCGCGAATACGGAGAGGGGTTTCCTATCTCTGAAACGGCACGCGATACCGAGGCGAGTTAAAGACGAGGCTAGCTTATCTCAGTTAAATCTGTTCTATTGGTATACGTAGAGCCATATAGAGCCCCGTATAGAGTAAGAAAATCGTACTGTACCAATACAGACACGTGATTCCATTGCGCGTACGTATAAATATCGTATAAAATCGCACGTACATAGTGGCTGGGTTCTATAGCGCGGAGCATACCCACTCACACATATCGTGTATAGTTTTTTATCCATCTATACGTGCATAGAGTAAATGCGGTATGTATATATCTCTACGAGAGCACACTATAAACTATACTTTCTGGCCGCGGGTAGGAGAGCTATTTGTAATGTAATAGTAAGAGTAGTGCTAGTGGGGAAAGGGAGAGTGAGACCCGTGCAGTAGGGGTTACGGAGGGGAAAAGAGTGAGGGAATGAGAGGGTATTTGGAGGGGAATATGGGGGGCAAGGGGGACATCGAGACTAGAGTTGGGTGGGGGGGGACTCGGCCGCAGACCCACTAGACGGAACCTACGAAGCGAGCGCGCTGCAAAGTGCCTCCTCGCGAACGTGCGCGTGTGTCAAAAGTCTTGTGTGTCAAAACCGTGTATATCTATTGTACTGTCACATATATATGTATATATATGTACATATATATACATTGGATATATATAAATATACACGCGACATATATGTATATATATGTGTATACATCCCGAAGTGATACGCGGTGAAATTTTATTGAAATTGAAAAAGAAAAAAAAAACGTCGTCAAGGATTGTTGAGGAGACTTTTATCTTACCCCCACGATGGTCCAGAGACCGATACATCAGTCCCAGTGAGTCCCAGTAAACATCCGAGTCCAACCCCTCCTATCCCCACTCTCGAATATTTTCTGGGCCAACCCTGACCCCAGGAAATAAAAACATCCCCTCTTACTTTGACTACTTCCCTTTCCTTCGCCTCCCTTACCTTACCCTTACCTTCGTTCATACCTTAGGGTTTGACCCCTAATACGCCCCGTACGAAAACCCCCTTGGTGAAGTATACCAAGCCAGCGGGCCAACCCTTTACATGCGAACCTTGTCTGGTGCCGATTCTCTACGTACATATACATATACATACACATATACATCGAAGTTGCACGGGCTAAGAAGAACACCTGGCCCCCTCCTCCTTTCTACAGGCGTAGAACTAAGCGAGGAGGCGGAGGACCAAGACGTCGAACTTTTACGTCCGCAGTTTTGACACCTTCCGGAACCCGCAGAAGGACGAGAGTTTGTTACGCCCTCGGTTATTGGTTACCGCGGGTCAGTGGAACCAGTTAGTGATAATAAACTGGTTTAATATAAACGACTGGATTGTGTGAGAAAGTTTGTTAGTCATTTTTGACAAAAATTTTTTATTACCACGAGTTTTATCAACGAATTAAACGTTATAGTGTGTCGATGGAAGAAGGGTACGAGATCGAGGCTGAAGTTTGTTGTTCGACGATCGTATATAGGGAATTGATTATAACCAGTTTGCGAAATATATTTTTACTGTTGGGTGACAGTTTTGAAAGCGGTTAAAAATATTTGCGTGGGTGTTGTTCGGTGAGACGACGAGATCGATCGTTCGTGGTTATTTTTTTTTTATTCTTTTTTTATTTTCTATTTTTTTTTTATTTTTTTTTTTTTAAACAGAAACGTTTGAATATCCCGGTAACCGGAAGTCTATCGGAAGATTTAAGAGAGGGAGGATAGAGATAGACGCATAGTGAAGCCGGGGAAACTTGAGGAACGGAGAAACGAGCCGCGAGCTACGCCAAGAAGAGAAGAGAAGAGGAGAGGAGAGGAAGAGAGAAGAAAGAAGAGAGAAGAGAGAAGAGAGCACCGAGAAGAGGAGAAGAAGAGAAGAGAGGAGGCTTCAAGCACCGAAACGCTCACGAGACACGCGGCAGTCGGGCAACCGTGCGAATGCACGGGCTCACTAACACCGATACACACCGACAGCTGAGGAACGACGACGACGACGGCCCGGTGTTGTGTAAGAGCTGAAAGTAAAAGTTGAAACTCAACGGAGCAGCGGCGTCGACTGGGCGCGTTGAAATCAGAAGGCAACTCCGCCAAATACCCCTTCTTGGTGTAAGAGCAAATCCAGGATTATTAGATTCGGAAGTCAAGTGGAGAAGATCCCGAAGATATACCAAGGGAATAAAAGAGGATAACGAGAAGGTCGATAATAATGACATTCGCAAATATCGGAGTAATTATAAACGTTGCGTAATTGGCAAATTAATATCCGAAAGTTCCGGCTCCTGAAGAAAACCCCCGAGGAATAGATTTATAAGCGTAAAGCAACGTGGTACCGGTGGTAGCGGTATAAACTCGTATCTCCGATACGTATAGTGTATTTGATATGAAAGTGTCCCGTGTTAATTCGTGGTACGTTTAATTGAAGGGGATTTCCGATCAGAGATAAAGCGAGTTTTATATATTTTAAACAAAGTATGAAAAGTAGCGACGGATAAGATCCGACGTAGAAACGATTTAATTCGAATTTCTGCGCCGAAGAAATCGGGAATCGGCGTACCGCGTACCGCGTACAGTGTTATACCTACCGGGTTGGCGCGTGTGTATCACCGTCCGCCTCGATCGAGTCGCGGACTTTTACTTTGCGCGGAGTTTCGTAAAGCGTTACAAAACCAGAAGAGCGAGAGAGAGAGAGAGGGAGAGAAAGAAAGAGAGCGACAGAAAGAGAGAGACAGAAAGAGAAATAGAGAGAGAGAGAGAGAGAGAAAGAGAGAGAGAGAGAGATAGGCTACTTTCGGCGCGCGAAACACCGGATCGTTCGGACCTGCGCCGAATCTGATTCAAGAAGTTGTCGCGCGATTTGACGAAGCTTCAAGAGAAAAGGTTTAACCGGATATCGAAGATAGACGGAAGTATAAGAAGAAGAAGAAGAAGAAGAAGAAGAAGAAGAGAGAAGAAAGAATGACAGTTATTTATTGCACATCTAAATGCAACTGGAGTACATCCGAAGATCGTTGAAGGGATAAAATAATCGGGGAAGAAAAAAAATTGAGGAATCAAAGTATAAAAAAGAAAGGAATATAAAGTTTAAAAAAAGGAAAAAAAAGGAGGAAAAGAATAAGGGAAGCAACATTTATCTGACATTTAACGACGTAAGCGCCTTTCTATATACCTTTTCTTTACCTTGAAGCGGGCAGCGGTGATCATAAGTAACGTAACGTCGGAATTAAAAGTCCGCTAAAAAGGTTAGAGGGATAAAAAACACGCGCGCGCGAAAGGATAAGAGAAAGGGATAGAAGCGGCAAGTCCTTGGGACACCAGCGAGTAAAAGTGCTAAGCCAGCCGGCTGACCCTGGAGCTCCTGGGAGGCCTGAAGAGGAAGAAGAAAAAAAAGAAGAGAAGAAAAAAAGCAAAAAACAGAAATAAGAAAGAACAAAAACAGAAACGAAAGAAAAAAAAAAAAAAAAAAGAACCAACAAACAACAACGACAGTTTGTCCGAACAGATCTCTTTCTATCGCCCCGGGATTTCAAAGATTCAAGGACCATTTCACGATCCCATGTTCCGACAAGAAGAAGTCGCGGTTGCCTAGCGCGACGTCAACTAATTCTCTCCTCGTTCTTCGATTTAATTTCATTTAAACAATAATTAAAGCGACCACCGCAGGCTGGTGGTAACCTTGAAGTTTAATCTCGAGGGCTTTAAAAAATTTCTCTGTCTTTTAAACGAAGGGGTGTACCCGCGCGATAAAAGAACTCGAGGGATATCACGTGCTCCGAATTTTTTGTTTTTCCGAGTAAAATTAATTTCGTGAAGTTCTGTTTGACTGTGAGATTGAATTTGAAAATTATTTTCAAGTAATAAAAGAATAAGATAATCTCAGTGAAGTGTAAGAAATTTGAATAGTACAATTCATTTGGTAGCTCGATAATTACACCGAATGATATAAAGTGACCTGCAGTTGAGAAATGTACAAGTATATTTTCTAATCAAGAATCTTTTCAGTAGACACGATAAAATCTTAGTTACTATGTGGAAAAAGACGTCCCTTGTGCAGTGACAGTGGCTAACGATATTTATAATCGACTTAAAAGTCTAGTGAAATACAAATGTTTATTAATTCCCGTGCCTAGTTACCGATTTGGATTACTTTACTCCTTAAGGTTCACCGATCACACGTGACGAGATGTATCCGCACTCATCGAGAGAAACGTAAAGGCCACCCTTGCACATTTGGAATTGGATTTAAGGATACTAATAAAAGGTAATCGTCCAGTTCTAGTTTTGCGTAGATATACGTACATACAATCTCTATATACAGAGCTCCATTTCTCCTAATTCGATCCGTTGGTGTGTATCTATTTCTATATCCCACACCTACGTATACCTATATGTATAACTAAAAGCCGGGAATATATACGTTAGCGTTTAGAGTTTACACGGCTGAATCTTGTTCGATGTAAATCGTTTGTTATTGTCACCTAAGGCAGCGCTGTTGATAACGAAATCGTCGAGGAGAGGGGATCGAGCATGTGAGTTCATTCATATGTAAAGTCGTAGCCCGAAATTTGCCGGGTGTTGTGGCTGAGCCGAATCACGTTTAAGAAATGCCGGTTTCTAACATCTCGATACTTGTTTCTGGTATACGTAGTAGTTCCCCTTCGTTAAATAAATGTAGAAAATCAGTGATCTAAAAATATATTGTCAGTTTTATGGCGAATCGTGTTATAACGCCCGGAGCATAGAGTGGCCTAGTGCAGTTCAGGGTATAATTGTATACATATGTGTACATACATACATACTATATATATATACACACATGTATATGTGTGTGTCGGAACGTGCGATGAGAAAAGAGGAAGTTAATCGGAACCGGAAACACGCTCCGGCGAAGCCAGGGCCTTGAGAAGCTCGCCTAGTCGCAACCTCCAGTCCTCTAATTACTTGGATATAATTTATTAGCGATACAGCGCGAGTAGCGCAATACGAGATAGAAAACATGGCTACATAGTCTATTGCATGGCTCTAATGTAACGTTTCCATGTCTATAATACAACATTTTATAATCTAGAAGTGCAGGTAGGTATAACTAACACATGTCGTTCGCTGGGTAGAAGATATTCGCGTACACAGGCATGTTGTACAGGTATTGGACGATATACATTATATTCCGATATGGATAGAGTACTGCCGCGGTATGTACGACGAGTTATACACTTATATATATACGTGTGCCTCCGAGTTGTGGCAGTTGTAAAATTTCTGGGCCCACTCTTGCAGGGGCCTTACGTATATCAGAACCCTTTCTACCCTCCCTTTCACTTTCGTCTATCCGCTATCGTTGTTCGGTTCAAGTACCCGCGCACAGGCTGTCTGTCTCTTTATAGCCGTGTCCCCCGTGCCCGTGCCCGTGCCCGTGTCCGTGTTCGTGAAGTAAGTAGGTAGATAGCTAGGTATAAGGTGTATGTATACCTATAAACGTGTATGCTCGGCTTTACCAGAGTCCGTGCATGCATGGCATGGCTGATTACTTCGGTAATGACTTGAGGATTCGAAATACTTGTCCATTTTGTTACCGGAGTTCATCTTCATCTTCTTCTTCATCTTCTTTTTACTCGTTATTCCACTAGACCTGCATACTCACATGAAATGATAGGAGACACGCTATACCTAGAAACTTTCCCCGTATCTGTATTCAAGGCGGCTCGAAACGATATCTGTTCGGTTCTTTGATATAGGACCTTGTCGCAATACTACCTAATCCATTGGTCAGTCGAGAAATGGTCATTCGTCAGTTGCCCAAGGTGAGCGAAACGCGATCGCGATCACGCAAGAGAATTATTAGAAAAGCAAACGAAATCTAACCTTGCAACGAGAGGCCGTCCAATAAGAATTAGTCTTTCATTTATACCGGTACGCAATCGTTCGTCTATCTCATTGGTTGATGCGTGAAATTGAAATTCTTCCATCGGTGTATTATATACGCCGTCGATTTCCAAGCCGTTCTACCGATCGATCGTCTACTCTCGGTTACATCGCTCGATTCCATACTACCTACGATATTCATCACCCGAACGATCGCTACGCGGCGATCGAACAATCGGATTAAATCTGGTGATCCGGTACCACAACGTGCGGAATTCAAGGTCATGCTGAAAGTACACCACTGGTATTGGAATCCGGTGGGATCACGTGGAGAGCAGGAGATATGGCGGAGGGTCTGTTCACGGTGGGGAAAGCGCGGAGGAGACGAAGAGCTACTCTTCGAGAGTGAAGTACGGCGTTGGTTAGCTTTTGGTGGGGGCGGAGGTAGAAGTGGAGATTGAAATGGAAATGGAAATGGTGATGGAGGTGGAGGTGGAGGTGGAGGTGGATATGGAGGTGGAACTCGTGACATTGAAGAACTCGTGTAATTTAGTTGGCCTTCGGTTGATTCTAGCGATCTAGCGTTCCTGCATTGGGTCTGCTAGTTTCAGAACTTGGCCTATGAAAACCGTCGACTAGTCGTTACCATTCCGTCATATGAAACACGGGAGCGTCGTTTCCCCGCAAGAATTACAGTCGGTCATATGCGCCCTGGGCCCTCGCCCTCGTATGTGTATACCGACATAATTTTACACTCGCCATGATGGGAGGATGCAGTTACGTAAAGCCACTCGAACCGATTCTCTGACCAGGGAGGTCGTGCAGGCGGTTGTGAAACTCCATGCCTGAACGGAATAAAATAAAAACCTGCTCTCCCTCGTATATAAAGCTCACGATGTATTTTAGTTGATTGAATATTTTCACGCGCCCCATAGCCGCAGGAATTCCTTCCGTTTGACCTGCCTGTCACATTGCCAATTCACCCCTCGGCGCTTGATCATCGAATGTCTTTCTAATCTCTCGGACTCTCTCCTCCTATACATCGGCTCGAAAATGCGGAGTATCTTTTCGCACAGATATCATCGCGAATGTGTAAAATTTGAACTAATTTTATCGGTACGGTTGGGAGTAAAGGCACCCTGGCTTTCGCCTTGCATTTAGTAACAGCTACTCGGATCAGGCAGCTCGTTGCGCCGCCCGCATTATAGCATTTGTTACACAACGATCAGCGTGCTTCTAAATGTCTATACACACAGACATTGTCCCGGGTTTCCCACACGCAAGACTACGGTTCATTTTTACTTTCGATTATGTGTTTAAAATCGCGGTATATGCGTATCGAGCGACAATTCAGATCCAGGATATTCAAGGAAAGACTGTTAATTCCTCCGTAAAAGTACCTTCCTTTAGAAAGCTTTCCTCCGAACCGGTCGTGATTCAGTCGAAGGTCGATAAGCTGTCTCGAAAAATGTGTTCTTCTTTTTCTTCTTTTCATTTTTGGCTCAATTTATCACTCCGATGGCCTAATTTACGCTTCTAATCGTAATCAAGTGTTCGAAAAAATTGTATCATTTACACAATAACACGTATGGTATTTGTATATACGTGATAATCTGACGGATGTGTACGGAGCAGCGATACGTCATTATAGAGCTCACGGTCAATGAGATATCGCATAACCGAATTGTGAAAGATAGTAGAAAGAGGTTCGTTAATTTAGAAGGCCTAAACCGCGATGAGCCTAAAGGTTACCAGCCGGAGTTTGTCGCTATCGCATTTACAACCGAACATATGTTAATCAGACCGAAGGATTATAGAAATTCAAGACACACTCGTATATTCGTCCTTGGTAATTATGTATTCGATTTAGAAGAATCTAACATGCCTATAATAAATCTCTACTCTAACTCTACACAGTGAAAGGTAAAACTTCCCTCGCACATCTTTCCTCGAGACTGAGGTACGCGTGCTTTGACTACTTAAATCAGTGGCACAACATTTTACGATCAGTTATTACACCGCATTTTGAAGGTGAATTCAGTGGCTAGAAAGCTAGACACGAATCATCCCAGACAGGTATTAAACCAAAGATTTGCTTCCATTTTCGGCAACGTTGTTGAAGAAAGCGCACCGTGCTTTGCAAAAGACTCTAATCACTGCATACGAAGTGCAGGTCGGATTAAAACCTCCCTAGCAATCGCAAATCACACATCAAATGTCACTGTTACTCGTGACAACGACAGTTCTTCTACGTGACCGAATCAGTCCCAAGTTCTGATTCGCGATCCGCGTGAGACCGGGTCTTAACTTCGGCCCCCAGTTTTAGTCCATAAATTTAATCACGCAGGGTTATTCTCCCCGTGTTTCTCATCGTCGCCCTATCATCCCTCCGCAATTATTCTCGATCCGTCAAAAGTATCGTCAACTCTTCGGTCACCCTGTAATAGCGTACCATAGAGCATGTCCCACCCACAACGTGAGATCACTCGCGTTACGCAAGCGGGCAGCTACACTCTGTATAGATAGTTCTATAGAGGAACAGCGGTTGCGGTGGTGCGGTGGCGCGGTGCGGTACGGTGCGTTGAGGCGCATAGGACACATCGTGGAGGAGAGAGACTGGCGCGCGTTATGTTCACGGTAATAATTGACCGAGGCCGGGCGTCTCTGTACGTCTATACGCCGTTGGTGGTTTGCGCATTGCGCTTGGTTTCGCACACATGTACATACGCGTACACGTGTATCTACCGTCATATGTATGGGCGCGATGGAAGTATTCGTCGGTATGGATGTGCCCTTCAGATTTACAATGATGGAGTGTCTATTTATTAGACGGCCGATTGTTCTTATATAATGAATGGATCATGTAACCACTCAGTTGCGACTACGTTTATACGTCTCATGCTTCCACAGTCGAACATTCAATACAAACATTATATACCCACCTATCGTACATACCTAACTACCTATACCGCATGGTCAGACATATTTTTTACGCGTATCTATTAAGGCGATACTGTGCGCAGGAGTGGCACATCGTGGATTGAAAATATACATGTACTTTGTGCTTATGTGGCTAGGTAGTACATACACCTAATCCACTCGATAAGTGCAGTTTGAAAAGGCTGTTACTTTTGGCCTTGAACGAAATGTACGCCACTGCGAATACTGACGGGGAATTGCCTCGCTCGACACGTACGTATATATGCGAATACACGTATACATGCGTGGCGTTGTGTGTGCTTAAACGAGTGTGACTAGGCTTCCTTCTATCTATCTATTCATCTATCTGTACGTCTATTTAGTATGGAGCCTCAAGTGAGTCAGTGTGTAGATTACATCTGGTTACACGTATTGTTCGTGTTCTGTACAATCGTAAAATTCATATAAAGATTTTACAATAATTCTCAGTCTTACGAAAAACTTGTAAATTTCGCCGCTATGGATGTAGTACGATGCAGAAATTTTACACAGGTGTCCTCTTCCAGTTATTCCCAAAAGTTTATTCTCGACTGGTTCGGTTATGGTATGGGTAGACGAGAAAAGCGTGAGATCTTTAAATCTTGAGACGAATGAAACGAGTTACTCTCAGGATCAAAAGCAGCCAACGATTTCATCGGCAGCTGCTGCCCTCCTCTAAGATCGGTACTCACACCGGAAACCGCGAGGCGCGGATGCCAGGATCAATTGTGCCCGTTCTTCCGGGACGCGGGCACCAGACGTCCGATAAAACGATGAGAATGGGTACCACCGCTTGTCTATCTCGGTCAGACACTCCACCCGGGTTATCACATCGATAAGGTTGAAATTCTGCGCGTGTTTTTTGAAATTTTCGTGTTTCCAATTTTTACGATTCAGTTTTTTTTTTTTTCTCCGCGGCTCGCAATTAATTAGGTCAATCGCAGCTCCGTGCGAAAGACGCTCGGAATCGAAAGTGAGGTTTTAATTTCGAAAGAGTCGATCTTGTGGGGTTTTTTTTCTTTTTCTTTTTTTCTTCTAGTTTCCTCTTTTTCTTTGTGCACCATATAGAATTTCGGTGGTATTCTTTTGGGGGCGGGAAGTTTGGTGTGAAGGGAGCTTCATAAGAGGTTTAAAAGAGGAGGAGGGCGATGGCAAACTTGGCATACCGACATTCGAGGCAACCATGAAACAGGGTCTATTCATGCTGGCGAAACCTAATTGGACCGAGAAAAAAATAGAGCGGAAATCGCAGGCCCCATTACATTGAGTTCTCTCTCGCCCGGTCCTTTTCTCTTCTATTTGGTTGTGATTTCAGTTAGCATAAACCGGTCTTACGAACAACGCGTCTCTAGCCTTGTGCTACTGCAGGAGGCTTACCAAAAGAATTTTCAATTCCCCCTTTTGACAGCGAAAGAAAGAATGTAGTTCCAGCATAGGAAAGAACAATTCGTTTTCGAATTGTAAATTTCAAACGCGTCCTAATTACCTGGCTAAAAATCTGATGCAAGATATTCCTTATTAAATACTTCCGAATTATTTAACTGGAAATCTATTTTCGTTGACCAATCTTCGAAGATGATCAAATTTGATTATTACCACCCTTCGAAGAGAACTCGCTATCCGAACCCTGGATTCAGGTGTCCAATGTGGTCAGTGTGAAAATGTATTTCTGCAAAAATCGTTCTCTTGCCCTTGTATTCTGCATCGCTGCCCTAAAATTTGACATCGTTTTTTCTTCACCATAAGGTGATGATTAGGTGATGCAGGTGGTAGTGATAATTGAAATTTTATCTGATTTCAAGTTGAAATTTAAGAAAATACGTAATGTGGAATCAATTATTCATCGCGGATGTGCGGCATTGCGGAAAAGAAATTTTAGTATATGAATATGGTAATGACATAATTTCCGTTAAACGAAAGCTAGTAGGGATTAAAGTCGTATGTTCAAAGTTTAAAACGATTTGATAGGTATTAATTGCTCGCGGTAATAGTATTGGCGAACTTTGCATTTAAAGATTATGCGTTATAATTGAATGAAATTAAATTTCATTGAAATTTTCAACCGTCTTCGCATCTCATAATATTTGATTGCATAGTGTACGACGTGGAAATAGATGCCTTATGGCCAGAATAATAAACGTTCAAACGTTTCAGATGTTTTGCAAGACTTTCGTCGTGTTATGACACGCGTGTACGCGGTGGCACGTGTTAATATACTTTCAGACAATTATGAATTACATATCAGGTCACACGTCCGGAAGCTTTTGGGGTGAAAAAAAAACGCGATGAAACTATAAAAACGTCCAAAAGCTCGGCACTCATCACCCCCAAATGCAGCTCGTTGCTTTATTTCTCAGGAAAACTGATTCCAGCTTGAATATACAAATAATTTGCTTTCAATCAACGGTACAGTAACTACTCGGAATCATAATCTTATACACACGTTAATCTTACCTCAGAATGAAAGAAAAAAATGAATGAAAAATAAAAAACCGATTATAATTGGCAATAAAACTGTTGATTTCTTCATGTAATAAATGATGACTTACGTCGATTAGCAAAGCCAATTTTGTTGCACACGAAGATCCCGGATATCTGAATAGGTTTTGAGACGATTACTCTCCGATCTTGGTAACTGAATCAATCGGTTATTTACCTGTTCATAAAAATTGATCTCTAATTCGTGAAATAATTGTAGAGATTATTCGATCACGTGGGAAGTCTGCGGTGTCGCTTGGGTAACAGTCAAATGTAAACAGCAAGTTATTGCGAGAAATATGATAAGCCGCATATGATGCCGTGACATAACTTTAGCACGAAATTTCTCCGCGCCTACGAAAGTTTAGGCAATAGATATTATTACATTTCGTTATCATCCGTAACAAACTGAGAGAAAACTGTGCGCGTTTACCAATTGCAATCGTACACGATCTTCGTTATCGGGTAATATTTTTCTGTAAAGTACATACAAGTTTGTTAGGTTCGATTTTTCACACTCTAATTAGTAATTGCCTATCCTCGATGCGTTGAATTCGGCACATATGTTAAAGTAACGTGAATAATGACGTGAGAAATTGTGATATTTGAGTAAGAATGAAAAGATATATGTATAGAGACAACTGTGTGGTATTATTCGTTCTCTCAAACAACATCTGTCTAATATGTGGGACTGGAGTTTAAATATTTAAACTGATAAAAGCTCGAAAAGATCATAAGCTTTTTCTCCGTTTCGTTTTGCTCGAAAACTGCCTTTCTCTTATAGGAGGATAAAGTGTGGTGCAGATTATTTGATTAAATCGATCAAATTAGTCGTATTCAAAAACGTACTAATTTTCATGAATTTTATACAGTGTCCGATCCAACTTATTTCGATTGCATTGATTTCTGACGATAAATTGATACGTCATACCTCATGGAAACGGGGGGAGGTTTCAAAACCGCGATAATTTCCTTCGAAAGTTATTGCCAAATGTTACAAAATAGAGTATGCCGCATATATCGTTTGCTTTTTCGTTAATCGGATAGGTATAAGGTATAACCCGTTGCGAACGCGATTATAAAGCGAAAGAATTCATTACTGATATATTGACTAATAATAAAATCGCGGATTACACAAGCGGCTTAACCGGTTACCATCGCAAATAGAACCACCTGTAAAGTAAAAGGCATTCTCTGTCGATGAGAGAGGTCCGGTGGCTCGACTATTCGCCGCTGATTGCGTCGTCATAGCTCCGCGTCAAGGCCCAAATAGAATAAGGAAAACGCAAATGTAATCATCATATAACATCGACTGACCCTGAACTTCACAACGGCTATTTCCTTGCTTCCAATTATACAATTTTTCCAAGGATGTAAACGCGTACGTATTATAACGATATCATTAAATACCAACGTTGCTGCACCAGTCTCCGCGGCAATAGGAATCTTCCAAGTCCATCGATATTCCTTGGAATTATTATCATAAAGTGAAAAAGAGAAAGACGAGAAAAAGGAAAAAGAAAAAAAAAAAAAGAAGAAATTAAAAGAGAACTATTCATTCCCCGGACTCGATGATATGAAATATACATATATAGAGCGATCGTTAATAACTTTGGATCAATGAACTCAACCCGGCGTCGTGGCAACGATTTCGCTGACGTAATGCTAGTCAAAAATTAATTGATTTTTAATAAATGATTTTATTTTCAGACGATGTATACGGACGGTCTGACCCTCCACTATGGGAAACACCCTGCAACCTTGGCAGCAGAAGTCGGTGCCTGGTACAGCGGGGATCAGCACGTGGACGTCGCTCTGGCCTGCGACGATGGGTCCGTTGTCCGAGCTCACCGCGTTGTTCTAGCCGCTGCTAGTCCCCTCTTGGCTAGCCTTCTCAGAGACCCAGCCCTGGACCACGTAGTCCACCTGTCTGGGGTCAGGAAACCCCAACTTAATTATCTACTCGAGTTCTTGTACAACGGAGAAGCTCTGATACCGGTGAGAGATCGACTGTCTTACTAGATAACTTAGCCAGGATTATAGTTTTTGAGCTTATACCGGATTTTCGTTCTCTTCGATTATATGGAAAAGAGGACGAGGACGATTCTATTAGCGTTATGCGGTTGCTTATTCGTCAGATTTTATAAGCATATCGTTCTTCGTTTGTGTTTTAAGTCAACTGAGCTGATACCACTTCGAGAACTGTTCGAATTGCTTCAAATAAAGTCTGAGCTTTTCGAGCCCAACCATCCCCAGACTTCCGGCAAGTCTGACCAGGACAGGATACCGACGCCTCAGCCTTCAGAGAGTCAAGAAAGCTCGAGTTACGAGTCCCAGTATGACGGCAGGTCGGTTATCGATTGTAGTTACCAGTCGGTAAAGAAGATATCTCGATTTATTGACGATTTTTTATTTAAAAAATGGTCCTTAAATTTTCACGATAAACTATATCTTCGTTACTCTGATCCCATTAGCAGGCAGTCGAATAATCCGGCCGACTGTTGTTCCGTTCTTATTAAAACTGAGGGCTGTGAAGACGAGACGGAAGTCGATGTCGAAGGCGTAGAAGGCGAGACACACCATTTAACCGACAATAGAGAAGGCAGCGTTGAACCTCCTAGAAGAAGGGATAGCTCGGACCCGGTTAATCTATGTTTAAATTCCGGTGCCTCTACGACCAGCGAAGGTTCCCACGACGTAGTGCATAGGTGAGTTTTAATTTTCCTTTTTTTCATCGAGTACAAATTATCGGGAAAAGATTTTCCGGAGCTTTTCAAATCGACTGATCAACCCGAATCGGCGAGAATAGTGACGACAGGGTCTTTCTTTCAAAAAAATCGACTAAAAGAAACCGAAAAGCATTGCGCAGGTGTATCTGCAATTTTTGTAAATTCGATTCGGTTCAATTCCGCATACGAATCTTCGTTTGTTATTCTGGATTCTGTTTATTCATAAATGAGATGCATTTGCGTGGGAGTTTTACGCGTCTTCGATAACTGCAACGATAAATAAATCGCGTTTGTACTTTGCTCTACGTCTCGATCATCTCGGGTATAGCTTCGTGAAGCAATGTAGGATCGGTATTCGGAGCGCGACAGGCCTTGAGTGAATCTAAGATCCGACTAATTCTCACCTGACAAATAAAAATGCCGGAGTACGAAGATTCATCGAACTTCGACTTGACTACTGAATCAAAGATTTTGACGATTCCTAAATTCCCTAAATCTCACGAAAAGCACTTATCTACGATCGGATGGTCATCACTCGGTCGGTAAAAACGATATCGATCATCTTCTCCGCGCTTCTACCATTCGGCGAAGGAATCTGTTCGATGATACGATTTCTGTAGCCTCTGCATCGATTTGAAACGCTCGTCCGCGCCGCGATGCAATTTAATTTACCGTCGCGAATTTATTATAAAAATCGCAATTATTCAGGCCCGAAAAACAGCTGTTGGAGAGACGGGAATCATTCGAAGAAGCCGAAGAGCGAAGAAGACAACTTGCGGCTAGATTGGCCCTCGGATTGGATCCGGGAAAACGGAAACCTGAAGAGCTTCCGATGCCTCCGGCGGATGCTTACGTGGTTACACCTCACAGGAAAAGAAGGCCTGGGTTTCACAATGCCCCTGCACAAAATGCCGCCTTCGTACCCTTCAATCCTGGATTTGAGACGCCTCGGAGGCTACAAGCGCCTCATCCTCTTAGCGTATCAGCCCCACCTTACCTCGTAAGTCTAAAGCCGATACATACATGTTTTCTCAAATTTGAAAAATCTCGGGAACTTTTCGTTGCGGAAAATCGAGATAAATCACGGATCCTGGTTCAAGTTTCTCGCAACGTTTCATCGAGACTCGCATATATCGACTAGAAAGTCAAGGATCTCGAAGTTCCGGCAGTTTTTATAGGAAGTGAAATTACATATGCATATATTTATACATGAAGCAAATTTTCTTCATCTCTAAAAGATTAATGCGACTTTTTTTTTTCTCCGTTTCTTTTTTTAACAGGATAGACCGGCGACGCCACCAGGGGCGTCGCACAGACCGCCTAGCGCGGATCCCGCGACGGTTGGGGGCCTCGAACCACCGTGGGGTGCGTGGACATTACCCCCAGCAAGAGCCCCACCGCCACCCCCATCGGACGACCCCCCAAAGTCCACCCCCGTCCGTGAATACCGTTGTACGTACTGCGGCAAGCAGTTCGGAATGTCTTGGAACCTGAAGACACATTTGCGGGTTCATACGGGTGAAAAACCCTTCGCCTGTAGATTGTGCGTTGCTATGTTTAAGCAGAAAGCCCACCTGTTAAAACACCTCTGTTCAGTTCACAGGGGGGTAATAGCAGCGCCTGGCAATACGTTTTCGTGCTGTTTTTGTTCCCTGAGTTTTGAAAGCTTGCAGGAACTTATCAGGCACTTGTCGGGACCTCACAACAATTTACTTTTAAGTAAAAACATACGCGAACGACAAAGCTAAGGCTGTTCCGCGCGAATACCCTATTTCCCACCTTCACACCCTCGAACAACAAATTATTATACGCTGAAACGTAGGTTATTTTTATTAAACTCTCCTCCCTCTGTCTTTTAATTTTCTCCCTTCTTTCTCTCTATCTGTCTCTCTATCTCTCTCTCTCTCTCTCTATTTTATTTTTCCTTCTCTTCTTGTCTTCTAAGAGCATCTCACGCCGGATGACAGTTGTTATACCTTTACTTCTCTCCTAGATTTAATAGCGGTTAATTAGTATATTCATCGAAATTTTTATTTATTGTTACCTACTTGAAATTTGGTAACGGCTCCGTTACCGAGATATATTTATTATTTCCTTTTTTTTTTTTTTATTTTTTTTATTTATCGACGTGCCTTAATCTGCCGCAGGTCGATAAAGTCTGGCGACAAAGTCGAGCCTCCGATTATTATAGCTACATATTTAAATATACATAATGTTCTTATCTATGTATACGAAAATTAACTTGAAAAGTTTATTATTTCTTTTCGGTTTCTTCTTTTTTTTTTTTTTTTTTTTTTGGGATTCATTTTACGCACAAATACTAGATTAATCTACCTTTGTCAAACAACGAGGGGTATACAATGCGCGAGTGACAATAATTCGTTATTAAAAATCATCCTGCACCGCGATCGCATTGTCTTCATTTCTCCTTGTTGAAATAAAGAAAAAAAAAAAGAAAGAAAAAAACAAGGAAAGGAAGAAAAAGTAAAAGGAAGGTAGAATTATTGTGAACAACTTTTGGCCAAATTTACACGGAACATTCTACTAACCGAGATTTTTATAATCGGATTATACACGTATGTATATCACTGGATATCTATTACAGACAAAAAGGATACGTAGTACGTACGTACGTTATGGTCGCAATAACTATAAATGCCACATGTGTACAGGTTGCTTTTATCACCGGTTCGTAATTCAGGTTCTGCAATCAGGACCAGTTGTAAATGTTAATACAACTTTGACTGCGTGTACGTATATGTACAAGCATTATTCAATTAACCGCATATAGTCAGTCCACTCATTCAATGACGTTTTATCATTTACATATATTTCTAACTCACGCGGTATCAAATTGACCCGATGCATTATCGCAAACCTGGATTGTTACACTTATCTTAGAAACAAAAAAAAAAATTATGTTTATCGGAAACTACAACGCAAGTGTGCCGAAAAAAAAAAATTGACGGAAGCCAGAAAAAAAAAGAATAATCGCGTAAGTATCTCAAAAATTTACAAATTGGCAAACAAATAAATACCTTTCTCATACTTTGACATAATTTTTTTTTTTCCTTTTTGATACCATCGTAATTATAGCAATCAGCTGAAATTTATCGAGTTACTAAACTACGGTTTTCTCCAATTCGAACGAATCTTCACGTGATTTTGGTTTGAATAATCGTTCCTCGACATTATTTTTTTTAGCGACGAAATGAAATTTTACCTACATTTCGTAAAATTTGACACGGTTTTGGATAATTAAATGGGATGATTGTGATGATCGAAGGTGAGGTAGAAAAAATGTACGTACACTTGCGATGTATTTTCCCCCGTATATACATGTATTCCTGTAGTATGTAATAAGATTTCCAGTTAATAACGGTGAGAAACGATCATTTAACGTAGGTATTCGATTTCTGTGTTTAATTTTATTTTTTAATTTATTTTTTATTTTTTTGTTTTCTTGTAAATAATATTATGTACGGAGAAATATTAATTTATTTTATATTTTCAAAGGGACCAACCGACTTTCCACCGATTTTCTGTCTAAACAACCTAGATCTTAGTGATCTGTCCGCAATCGCCCATATTAAAACAGAGCATGTAGAAACGATTTATCGCTAATATAGCGACTGTTTCGGAACTAGAACAAAACGAAGAAGAAAAGAAGAGAAAAGAGAAAAAAAAAAGAAAAGAAAATAAGAAAAGGTGAAAAAATAAGATAAAGAAAAAAGATCATGACTTGTGATTTTTTATGATTGCTGATTTGATTTTTTTTTTTTTAATTTGTGTTTTTATTCGAGTGCCTTATGGGTCCAAATTGGTCGATTGGGCAGTGATTTCATGTGTTCATAGGCTAAGTAAATATAGGAATTGACCGTTAGAAGGTTTTTAAACAATTCGTAGTCTGTAGTGGCCTGACGCAGGACGTCATTATTGTGTAATATGTAGATTGCCCTAGGTGCCTTGAGGGCAGGTCTTGAGTTTCATCATAGATAATGTTTTAAAGGCAAACTTTCCGTAACTAACCGTTGCAAGATTACGGAGAGGATAATATACATACCTACCTAAATAATTATGAAATACCATTCGCGAGTGGTTATAGCATTATACCTATAAACACCACCTCGCTATAATAATAATAATGATGATGATAATAATAATAATAATAATAATAATAATATTAATAATATTAATAATAATAATAATAACAACAATAATAATAATAATAGTAATACAACATGGTATATACTTCAACCGAAGATTTATGTACATATGCATATATAATAAACATTTATTTATATATATATTTATAAATATATATGTATAAATATTGGACGCAAATGATGAACTATCGCGTGTTTAAGAGATAATAAATAAATAATTGAATAAATAAATAAATAAATAATTAATTAATAAAATAAAAGTATATATATATATTGAGAAAAAAAAAAATTAAAAAAAAAATTAAAAAAAAAAAAACAAAAACATGAAAAATCGAAATGAAAGAAACTAAAATATGATAATTATGAAGTTATAATTAAAGAATGATGAAGAGAATGATCGTCGTGCCGCGCAATACCCCCCACCCCTCCCCAACCCCTAAAAAAGAAACCCTCTGACAAAATGCATAATCAATAGCACAAAATATAATTATTATTTCAAGCAGTACACCAAAGATATGTTCGTAGGGGTGACGAAAACGATAAAGAAAAAGAAAAAAAATTGAATTAAAAAATTAAAAAAATCACGAGTTATTATATATACATATATATATATATAGAGAGAATTTTTGTAAAACGTTGAGAGCTGAATTTTTACTAATTTTCGACCTACGACAGATATCGCTGTACACGCATACGAATAATTTAAATAAAAACTATGAAGATATAAAATAATATACCTGATAAACTGAAATTTCTGTTCTTACATATACATAGTTTTGATATCACCTGTACGTTGCCTGGCTCGATATATACTATACCTATAATGAATGCTATGTAAGAGAAATAATTTCGGGTACGAAAGTTATTCAAAATTCTCGTGTAGTATTTTCGTATAAATTTGAATAATTACCTAGAATCGCTTCTAATCTATACTCATACTATACACTCGCGAACAATTATCGTTTAAGGAAACGTTTTTTTTTCTCTCTCTCTCTCTCTCTCTCTCTCTCTTTCTTTCTTTCTTTCTTTTTTTTTTTATTCAGAGAGAAACGAGCCGACTGGTTGGAAGATAACGGGTCATTTTTGCGTTTGCGATCATGACCTCAGCAGTAGTTAACTTCTTTTACGTAATAATATCTTAACCTGAAAATTTAAAATTCACCAAATTTGTAACATTACCTTTCCCGCACGTGTCTCCGATGCTAAATTAAATCGCGAAGCAGACTTGAATGTAAGAACAAACGCTCACTTATCACTCGAAATGCACTGATGTATGATCCCGAAACGATTCACGGAATACAACGGGACTTCGGAGTTTAACCCACTAAACGAAATTGCTGCTTGATAAAATCCTATCGATAAAGATTGCGAATCGAAACGAATTTATGACTTTTTTTATACGTCCCGATACGGAATCTTCACGATTGGGATTCACCAATTGATTTATTCGTTCAATGGGAAATTAAACGCGGGGAGATTATATCGCATTCACATTCCCCACGACGAATTTCGTTACGAAAAGAAGTTACGAATGGCTGAAGTTTAGATCGTTGAAAATATGCATAAGCATTCTGTGAAAAAGAAAACTGCAATTTTTATGATTGATTGGAAATCTACTAACCCGTGTCGATCACGATGTCGTAGAATTATTGTGTCGAAACGAGAGCAGCTATAACTAGCTAATAAATGTTCTTGTACTATGGACGATAAAATAGATATGAAATTCACGACACGTATCGACATCTCTCGGTTATTTGGCAAACAGCCAGAAAACGATACGTACGATTTATTTAAAAAAGCTTCTTCCTCGTTCGATTGATATTTATTTATTCATCGGATTGTAGAACATTGTAGCACTACTCTAATTGTCTGGTACCAGTATTGAATATGTATCGATCGAATGAATAATATTATATCTTCCTTGTTCGTTTTTTGATTTTTTTTTTTTTCTTTTTTTTCGGTTATTTCTTTTTTCTTCTAACGCCAGGCAAAGACGGCCAGCAACAACAGTGAACGCAATGTGATACTAAATGATAAATAATCTAACTATTTGTTTAGCATGCGACGCCTTGACACAGGTACAACAGTTATAAATATAGTTATTAATGTAAATCAATATAGTTATATAGTTTTCGAATATATACAAATATACATGCATAGAAAATAATTAATTATTAATCTTTATATATATATATATATACATATATAAATTACTGTATATACGCACAATGCCCAGGTGATCTGTAATTAGGATACACACATACCTAGATATGTTATATATGCATTATACTGTTAGCTGAGAAAAATTAAGTACCTTATACCGGACCTATTCGCCGAAGACGTCCACCTATAAAAATAGTTATTATCAAATTCCTGTAAATCTGATTTGGCGATACAAAAAACATGTTTGTCCGTTGTATATATGTATGCATAAAAAAAGTTTGATCCCCCATCGAAAATTCGAAGAATTTTAACGGTGGCTCAATATTAATATGTATAGAGTTCGTGGTCACGTACGAAGTAGGTATATCTTTTTATATAAAACAAATATACATATACATACATATATATATATATATATATATATATATATATATAGAGAGCTGCGAATTAACATTGAAATTCTTCGATATCAATCTCTGAGCTGCAAGTAGAGGAGAAGAAGAAAAAAAAAAAATCACAAATTTGTTAAATCATCGTCAGCTACGCGGTACAGATGAGCGAATTAATGATTGATACGCACAATTGTTGCGGTGATTTGTTACATGTACCTTGTTATCGAATATTAAGTATGTCTATGAAATATAGTGAAGAAAAAGAAACTCGAGAAAGCATAATAGTTGTTGAATGTGATAAGAATAAATTCTGCGTTATAGAAATTCCCTCGGATACCTGGGCGGAACCGTAGCTTTTAAGCCTCTATCGAGCGGAGTTCCCCGCTCCGCATGCTTTGTTAGTGTTCATAGGATTACAACAAAATAAATTAATTTGAGAAAAAAAAATATATATACATAAATATACGTATATTTATATATATATATAGAAATAGAAGAAAAAAAAATGGATACCTCGCCTCGAATTCTTAACAATTATTCTTTCTCTCTCTCTCTTTCTCTCTCTCTTTCTATCTCTATCCGATCATCGTACCCTAAAATCCTGCACGTCATTCAGACCGTACAGATGATAATATTCTTTTTGGCCAACACAGTGCCTGATTTTTATAAGAGGCAAGAACTGGCATACACAAGATGGGAACCTCCGTAAACGTCTCTAACGGTCCAAGTTTTACTCTTGTAAAAAAAAAACATCAGACCCGTTATGATGGACGACGTTCGAGCAGTGAGCATGCTAAAGCACGTCACGTGGTCCATTCCTCGTAGCTGTTAAATAATGTTGTATTATATTTGAACGAAAAATAACTAGCCAAAAAAAAAAAAAAAAGAATTGGAAAAAAAGAAAGATAGATTAAAATGCATAAAAAGGGGGACACAGAGAATGAGGAAAAAAATAATGACTAGACGCTTGCGAAAGACCGTTCAATATGGCGTTCGAACTTGTATTGATGATTGCTTCGCCAAGCGTAGAAAAGACGAGCACGTACTACTCGTCGCCAAATGTTCATCGTGGACGACGATCGCATTTTCGATTAAACCGAAGATACATCGCGGACTCTGGACTATGTAAACGATTCGATTCTAAATTCTCATTCGAAATTTCTAACCGAAGATTTTCGTCCACATGGACAATCGGGTCTAAAACAATATCTTTCGTCTTTCCCATAGCTAGAAAATCAAGAAGCCAGCCTGTGCGATTTCCTTCGTTTCGACTTTACCTATCAGAAAGAAAAAATTCTACCTCGCGATTAAAATCATTTTCGAATCAATTATCGGAGAAAGAGGTAAGGAGGGTCCCTGAGATGGACCAAATCTTTGAGGTCAAAAGATGACAGATAGACTTGGCCGTTATATCTTGTGAATGGCTCAGCGAAAAATTCTTTCGCACCTTGTCGATTGAAGTTTTAGAATTGGTTCCGAACATGAGAACTGTGTTGGAATTTGTTCGCCTTTCGGTGCTCCGAAATGTAGGTAGATTATAAGATTTCTGAATTCTTTATCTACTATACGTTTCAGAAGATCGTTCGGTCCAGCTATCGGAATTCGGTTTATCTTCGTGGAATCAACCCTCCACATGCGTATACATACGTGTCTAGGATAATTCGGTCGCGTTTCATTATCGAAGTTCGAATCTCAGTAGGAACCTACCCGTTTTACATCGAGAGAAATTTCCTCGAGGCGTCGATTCTTCCGAGGTTCTTCGAAGTTCAAGGTCAACTGGTACAGGGGACTGCTCGGAGCAGTCGTCTTCGCACACGTACCGACCCGTAGCCGGTTTTAGAAACCAATTATTACTACAACTTAATCTTATATATGCCGGGTAGTCAAATCGCCTCTATTTTCATGACGAATCCCGTTATCAACGGGTGCGCCCCATACATTGACCACCATATTCATTATCCTCGATACTTCGATTCAATCTCCGATTACGTATATATCTGTATATATACATATATCTCTATTCGCCTATCTATTTTAACCGTCTCTATATATAATTTACAGCACGCATTGCGTACACACGCGATACACGTATGTCTCTATTTATCCATCTCTCTATGTACTACGTATACCGTGTATATACATATATAAATATATGTGTATATGATGCTGAGGTATGCTGGCTCGCAATGCTATTTTTCAAAGCCACTTCGTACAGAGATAGGTACACGTATAGATATCTAACTACATCGGTGTAGTTATCGCGAGATGCAGGAGAAGGGGTTCTATCACGTTACCAGTATTACGTGCCGGGCCTAGGCAAGGCCAATAAGACGCTAAGAGATGGTCTCCTGGAGTCCGTACAATCCCATGCCGAGAGGACAAGCCAAGACTTAACACACGAAGAAGACGAGGACTGCTGCATCGTGTAAACTTGAACCAAAGCGGGGAAGAGGAGAACGAGGAGTGTTACACACACTGGTAAAGCTCCCGCTAGTTTTTATGCAAGTTGCACAAGAGTTCAATAGCCATTGGAGAACACCACTTTTTTACATTAGAACCGTAGACAGGATAAAGGCCCTTTTAAGACGACGCCAAAGACGCGTGCTCGAGCTACCACCGCCGGCGTACGTAATTATTTTTAGCGTAAGAAGCGAAGGTGAACGAATAAAAATAATCGAGACACGAACGAGCGATTATAATCGTTAAACATGAGAAAATTTACAAGTAATTTGACGAGGTGAAAACGATTGAACGATTTGGTATAAGCGTCGATTTTATTATACTTTTAATTTCAGTATTTTTGGAACTGTGTGATCGTGATTGAAACCGGTCTCATTGATCACTGTGCAGGACGATATGATCCTTGCGAATTTTTATTCCGGAATATCACCTCTAAAAGCTGTTTGGTTTGCTTCGCAATTAGCTGAAGAAACCGCGGGCAGAGTTATCTCCAATTATTCCTTGCGGCTGAAGAACGATGCTATTTTAATCCTCTCCATATTCCCGTCTACCATACCTGTTCCCTGTTTTTCCTCCCCTTTCGTTAGCGTTCGTACGCTAAACGTTCCCTTTGGCGACTCTGCAATTTCCAAGAATTCCCTTTTGCATTTTACGGGCTTATATTTACGTCTAGCAAAGCTTAGACGAGATATATATTTCTCCTCCAAACGTGTGCTGGAGCCAGTTGATCCACCGGAAAGATTTTAAGAAAATCTTATTTAAGTAACGGATCTTAGCCGCGTGACTTTTGTTCAAAATCTCCGCATATCTATATACCAGCGATCTCTCGGTCCGTCTTTGATACGTATATTAAAATCTCTGGTATTCAATTTGATACTCGAAAAAGAAATTCATCGACGCGGCTGATACCCTGGTATAAATGGAATAAAAATTCACTAAAAAGTAAGCCCGTGAAATTGAAGGATTATCGAGAAAAAAATTTCATTAGGTACATACGTGAAAGGCCCTGTATCTATACGAGAGGTATTGTACACCCTATTGACCAGTGTCCATCTCTCGCGCTTGGTCCCCAGAGACAGAGCATGGCAACGTGAGGCCCAACGGTGGGGGGATCGTCCGGTCATCGCTCCTGCCCTCTGGTTAATGTATATAAAGCCCAGAGATCTGTAATCTTGCGGCCAGATCGTTAAGAATGCTGAAGAAGATTGTTCTCGTATTTGCGGCCGTAGCCTTGGCTAAGGCCCAAATCCCAAACCTGGGATGGTGCCCCGATTACGTCCAAATGGGCAACTTCGACATAAACAGAGTGAGTTTTTCTTATAAAAATTAATCCACAATCGTTTTCCTCGTTTATTTCATTCGCAATTGACTCCAGATTCGGTGATTCGATTTCGGTATCGTTATTCGGGATTTTCGAAACTGACAACGGACCAGGGAACGGGGTGAAAATCGAACTCATCTTATCGTTAGACTAAACTGAAATTCCCTTTGTTACAGTTTCTCGGAGTTTGGTACGAAGTTGAGAGGTTCTTTTCGCTAGCTGAAGTCGCTTCGAGATGCGTTACTACAAACTACACCAGGGCATTTGACGGAAAAGTACACGTCAGCAACGAGGTTACCAACCGATTGTAAGCCCATCATACATTGAACCATTTGTACATTCCTTTTTTTTTTTTTGTATGTTCTAATTAGCTATATCCACGGGGTACATTTGTTTACCTACATTAAATAATTTCAGCACCGGAATCAAACGCACCGTTGACGGTGAGATAAAACCAGCTGCGTCTAAAGCCGAGGAGGGAAAAATTCAGATTAGGTACCCGACCATTCCTCTGGCACCCGAAACTCACTACTCCGTGCTGGAAACAGACTACAAAAATTATGCTGTTTTATGGGGCTGCACCGGTATCGGACCAATTCATGCCCAAAACGCTTGGCTGATGACCCGGCAACGTATTCCATCAGGAGAAGTTCTGCAGCAGGTAATTTGAACGAAAATTATACAACTATCATACCTTTGGTCGGAAAATCGTGTAACGAATGTCCGATAATCTAGTGTTCAGGAAACTAAGTTAATTAACGGGTATTTCCTCGACGAAGAAAGCAGTGATGTCGCCGAAAAATTGCTGTTACTTATTTTATTCAATTTTTTCATTCTGTTCGTATAAATTTATACGTGTGTTTTAGTACGTCGATACCAAGTCGCGATTCTCTTTCGAATTCGACTCACTGCTTCTAACCCCTTTCTCTCAGCAGACGACTATATACTTACTATCGTATTCATTATTCAGGCTTATGGTGTATTGGACAAATACAAAATCTCGAAGCTGCTCTTCATGAAGACAGACCAGAGCGAATGCTCCCCCGCAACACCAGAAACACCAGCTCCAACTACTGCTGCTGCAGTTCCAGCCGCTCCAGCTCCGACGCCCGCAGCCGCAGCACCTGCTCCCATCAAGGAACCCGTTGTAGCTGAACCTGCTGTAGCCGCAAGGGAATCCGCGGGAGAAATCCACCTGAGGTCTTCACCAATTTCACAAGAGGCCGAAACGGTCGATGAAAATCGAGCTGAGGAAGTCGCAATTGAACTAGCTGACGCTCCGGCAAAACCTACCCCAGAGACTAACGAGCCTGTCGATCGATTGCGAATCGCTGATGCAGAGCCAGCTGCGGTAGTTTTACCAGAGGAGAAGCCGGCTGTTCATGAAAACAAGGCTCAAGAGGTGCAGTTCAAAGCCATCGCCCCTGAAACGATCCCGGAGGTAATTCTTAAGGTCGCCGAATCGGCGAAGGAAACTGCTGCCGAACCTAGTGCCGCTGTTGCCGAAGAACCGCAACTCAGCGTCGAACCTATTCCTGAGGAATCTAAGACGGTCGAAGTCGTCGTGCCAGCTGAACCGCAGACCGAAATTGTCGAGGATGTTCAGTCGTCTGCGGTGGATCCGCCGAAGATTGTTCAGGCCGAAGAGGCTCCTGCAGAAGAACTGAAACCTGAAGCTGCGCCGATTGAAGCACCCAAGCCTTCCGAAGCAGCGATTAAGCTGACCGAGGAGCCGAAACCAGCTGAGATTTTAATGGCATCTGAACCAGCAGAGGAATCTAAGCCCCTTGAGCCGCTGCCTATGCTCAGGTCGCCGATAGTTACCGAAATCGAAAAACCGGCGGAGGAAGTTGAGAAGATTGAATCTCCTGCTCCGATTGTGCTGCTGAAATCCACCGAAGGTATTGTGCCGGATAGAGCCTTCGAGGAAATCGAAGTCGTTGAAATCCCTGCGGCAGTAGAATCTCCGGCAGATTCTATTTCGGTGAAAGCCCTGGCAGAACCCGAACCCGAACAATCGGAATCGGTAATTCTCGAATCCGCGGAACCAGCGAAACTTCCGGAAGGTGGTGAGCTGAAAGAAGCTGTATTAGTCGCGTTACCAGAAACCATTTTGGAACCGGTGGTACCAGAAGTTCCGGAAGCTCCGGTAGCTGCCGCGCAACCCTTGAAAGCTGTTGAAATTGCTCCTGAAGAATCGAAAGTTGAGGCTATCGCTGAGGTACCTAAGACGTTAGAGGCTAAACCCTGAAATCTACCGCTCAATTTTGAAGATCCTCTATAATCTGGTACATTATAAGACCTAAGGCTTATTCCGATGGCTAACGATGCTCCGCGCGGCTTGTAGCGGTCGTTTTACTACGGCCAGTCTCGCCGTACAAGTGCCAAATAATTTATTTTCATAAGTTAAGTTGTATTTATCTTCAAGTCCGTATGAAAATGTAAATCTATGAACGATGATGAGGAAAAAAATTAAATAAAAATGAATAAATCGTTAGAGAAAATGAATATCGAAAATTATACATATTATATTATATGTCTATGAATACTCAGTCGCGATTCCGCGAGATTGAACTATACTTGTACTCGTTATTATATTTAGAGCATGTAGATGCATGAAATTGGAATCTGTATACGATTTTTTATCAGGGCTTTGATAGTTCAGAAAAATAATTGAGTAAATCATACTTAAAGATATAAACTCTACGTACGAATAATTATTTTGTGAATTTGACGCGCATATACTCTATTTTGATATGTAATTTACTTAACTTTATGATACAGCATGTCACGTTACATGATGCATTACTATTAATATTTTAGTTTGATACTTTTTACCATGAAATACAAATAAAATATGATTGTATCTCTAGCTGTAATCGTAAAGACTCCTTTTTACGTACTTCCACATCCTCTAAAACGAATTAATCCGAGAATCCATAAAGCTTAGAAAGGAGTCTTTCGTGGATTTCGGCCACATAGAGTATGAGCTATAATACCAGAGTTAGAACTTTTGTCGAATAATGAATTTTTCGCTAGTTTTACTTGAGATTCAATTTTTACTAACTTTGTAATTATTCAGTGTTGACCGTTATCCCGGACTTCACATAGCCACTTCGAACCGAACGGGTCTTCTGTATTTTTAAAGGTATTTATCATTCTATCATTCACCGCACGATCATTTTTATATTTATTATCTTATTTTCCAGAATTCCGCTGCTAGCCAGCCGAAATATTCCACTAAAAATTTGTTTAGAAGCCAAAAGTGCCGACTGTGCGCTGCGGCTGTGAGGAATATCTTACTATTCTGATTCCAATCAATCCACGTGTAAACTATATTACTTAAGGGTATCCCTGGTCGAGGAGGAGATGTGCCCTGAGAGATATCTCATCCGTAAACTTATTTTCGCATTATAAATTTACTTCGACAGGTTTTGCTGCTGTTCTGCCGATCTTCCAAGTCGTTTGGAAAGATGTATGATATCATTGCTGCAATGGTTTTCGATTTTACTTAATTATTGTAATAAGCGCTAATGCCATGACTAGCGACTGGCGAGAAAACTCGAAGGATGACTGGTAATTAAGAATAAATAGGTGCGGCTCGCAATTGCAATATCGCGTCCAGTTTTCATAGGAACTTCTATTCTATCTAAAACATTTTCATTCTGTTTTCCTTTCAATTATAGAAAAGTGTCGAATTCGTTCGGAATTTTGTAATTACAGAATGCATTTTCGAAAGATTTCGAACGAGATGCGTTCTTCTATATAAATAGCTACAAGGATAAACTTTAATCAGTAAACCGGAAATGAGCGGTGCTTCATGACGCATCGCGAAACCCGCAGATCCTCGGCGCTTGGCGAATCCCGGGCGTCCGAAAAAAGTTGGCGAAGAAAACCTGTTTCGCCGGCGCTGGGCTAAACGGATTCGAAGATTGGGAAAATATGATCGGCGACCGAGTGAAGATTGAAAATAAACAACGGTGACGTAATCCAGACTGCGTTAAAGGAGTAACAGAATCGCGAGCGTGGTCTGAAATCGGCGCTAAAAATTCGACTCCTTTTTTTTGGCCTTCAACTTCGGTTCTTCCGGGCATCGGTAAGGCCCAATCCTCATTGGCTCGGGCTCATCATCGGCTACTCATCATTGGTCAAAAGTGGATTTGTGTCGACCTGGGTTCCTTGAACCGCACTGTCCCGTTACTGACCCACTAACAAACTACGCGTAGAGAGAAGTCTGATACAAATAACACCCGACTGTATTGCCACTCATATGCTTCAGGCCCAGTCACTGTCAGACGACACGCGGCGTACAGAGGAAGTCTACTCTTCGCCATTTCTGTTTATTCATTAATACCCAAACAAGTGCCATTTATCTACACATACATATATTTATTAATAATCGCTAAGTCATTAGACTACAAGGTGAGTTATCGATACCGTACAATTCATTGACGGGATATTATAAAGACAGTCGAGACACCGGTTTAACTTCAGAAATTTATACACACATGCTAATTAGTGCGATAAACAGAAGTTTATTGGTTTCTTACAAAATTTGGAAATGATAATTATTCAAACGCACTTCATGGCTCGGATTCGTCGCGCTTATATGATGAGAGTCAATAACGCGGGTCTGCGACGAAAAAGTTGTTTATGTAATCGTATATGTTTTACATAGATTTACGTGTGCTGAATCCGGAAATAAATTTATTTTTCCGGTATCACGTCACATTTAATTACAAATCGAATATCAGTCATTTCAACTTTACGAAAGAAGTCAATTTTTCATTTTGGAAACTCGCGCGTGGTTAAAAACGTCACTTCCTGTTATCTGTTCTTGTCTCTCCCTATCTCCCGGATGATGCACAGAGATGCGACAGGAATCATACATACACGACAAGCACTAGACGCAGTTTTAAGTCAAAAAACTAAGATACCACAGATTAGGAAGTCAATCCGATACTCTATCATTAAATATATTGGTTTTTGAATAAAGCGAGCATGTATCAGACATCTGAAGTAGAATAAATTATACATTGCAGTCATTGAAAATTCACTCATTAAAGAAACGAAAACAAAAATTACTCTTATAGATATTTCGACATTCTGATGTGATACCATTTTTTGAGGTACCTTTTTCTATTCCATTTGTACGCACTGATAAGAAAATAACTTGCTCTTGCAACAGCTTGACAAAAAAAAAAAAATTCAGCCCTGTGTAATTAGAGTGCAATGTTTGAAAATTCTAAAAGTCATAATTTTGCAAGTAAATGATAACAAATGCTGTAGAAAGATATTTGTACATGTATGTTGTACGTTACCTTGAGCATTTGACACGATTATCTACTCAATTTTTTTTTTCTCACCGAGGAAGTATATATACAAGCTGAAAAAGCGGACTGCGTGTCAGTCTAACATTTGCTGCAGAGTCTAAGCTTGCCTCAGAAATTTTTCATAAATTTTAGCACGAGTGAGTAAATTATTAATTTTCATCAGTCCGATCTATACCTAACGTGTATCCGGTAATCAAATCGCGGCTTGAATAATATAATTAATACCTACGCTCGAATTACAGTATGACTTTCATTTATTCATCTCGTTTTTTGTTCGACTAATTATTATTCAGTAACCTTTACACTCGGTTCACGTGATCGAATGTTGCAGCGTAATCTAAAATTTACTTTAACTGCGTAGAAACCTGCGACAAGATTAATGCAAGTTTGTTACAGTCGTTGATCGATAATAATTTATATGCGATTTGGTTTTCAGTTCAGAGATGCTGTGGATTTCTTTGATACTGTTCTTAGTTAGTGGGTGTTTGGCGCAGGTACCATTTTTGGGCGTATGCCCTGCCGTGGAGACAGTGCCAAATTTTGATGCTACAAAGGTGAGGTCATTTACGTATATGTCATTTTATTACTGCCCGCAGTAGCTGTAGTAGCAAATGCGAACTTGAGGGGAATACGTCCGCGAATATTCAATCCGAAGTGCAGCACTATGTATTTAGAAAGTTGTACTGAATTTGTAACTAGCATTACATTACCGAATGGCTGCTGAAATTTACTGTTAAATTCCATACCGATATACGTAATATATTCTACTTGGATATGTTGAGACAAAAGGAGGTCGGTGAGAATCAATTGCGGAATTTTACTATCGGAGTAATTAATTGCAGACTCTATTTACTGTAGAATTAAAAACACTAGGTATACATCCAATCTGAAAAATAGAAGCCACGTAGAGCTATTGATATTATTTAATGTGAAATTATTTGGAAGTAAATCAAATCAAATAGCCTCAGAGATTTCACAATATCCATTGCCCGAGGGGCTTCGAATCACAATCGTGTATAATGACGACGCTTAATATGAGTTTCAATCGCAATCCAAATCAGAACTGCAAGTGTATAAAACTAATCGATGGGGTATTCCATAGAAATATAACGTCTGTCGGGATGTGGTCTTCGACCTCGTTGTAAATTCGTTAAATTTGAGTACTCCAATATGAGTAGAAAACCTTCAGCGTGCTTCCGTCTCGGCGATATAATTATAGCGTAGGAAATTCTGAAAATAATCGCTGTACGCTTCGATGATTACATTCTTTTTTGATACAGAGAATGGATGATAAAAATTTATGATCATTTATTCTGCTGTGGATTGGATAAATTCAGTGAGTTTTAGAGGAAAGCTCGCATTCCCATAGTTGGGAAAAATCAAAGACGAGTTATCTTTGTATCGTCGAGGATATTAACAGTAATAACAGAGGTGAACCTTAACGCTTTTTCAGTATATGGGAAAATGGTACGAAGCCGAAAAGTACTTCGCCGTGTTTCAATTCGGTGGAAAATGTGTGACAGCTAACTACACGCTAAGTGAAAACGGCTCAGTTAAAATCAAGAACAGTCAGATATCTTCTATGTAAGTATCACCGAAAAGTCATGCGAGAAACTATTTTCTATAGTTCAGTACCATATATGTACAATTTTTCATAATTAAGGAAATAACCAGCGTTGCGATTTATACGGAGTAAATCAACCTATGTAGTACATACTACCTCCATCCTTCATTTTTCATCCAGTACCCACACAGCGAGAAATTAATTGCTACGCAGTAAACAGATATTGCACATTCATCTACGTGTACGTGGGAAAATTGTTGTTCCTCGATCAGTGCATAATTTATTAATAACTTCGACATTTCTAACGACAACCAGAATTCAGTTAGTATCAACTATTCTTCACGGTTCGTTGATTGACTGGAGCAGCCCGTACAGAGCTGCGGATATCGTCTACGATGTGAAAATCTGTTGAAATTTTTATTTCTGGGATAAGCGGTCTCGTGAAATTTGTTTCAAATATTTATTCGGTCGCATGTATCATAGGTATACATAGGTATCTTATGTGTATTTATGGTTAGATAATAATTGCGTGGCAGGCATTGATGACCGCGGTTTTATCTCGATTCACCATCGCGCTATTGTTGCAATCACGCTTCTGCAATTATCATTTCAGAACTGGAGTGGCCTCCAGCATCGATGGCATAGGAAGACTCATTGGCAGATCGGATGATGCAAAGCTGACGGTCATCTTTCCGTCTCTTCCGTTTGGAATAGAAGCACCTTATTGGGTCCTCGATACCGATTATGAAAATTGGGCTGTTGTCTGGAGTTGTAACAATTTTGGCGTGATTAGGTAATTTATAGAAATCAATAATCGAGATACTTCGGATCCATTATGTTTTACAATGGTAGAATTTAAAGAGAGAATCAACTTTTCTCGGATCCTCACAACTTTTGTAATTCGAATTTCAATCCCTAACAGTTTCCGCTATGCCTGGATTTTGACAAGACAACAAAACCCACCGGTTTCAGTGTTGGAAGAGGCGTATCAGGCCATAGATAGGAACAAGATAAGCAAAGCATACTTCCTTCGAACGGATCAGAAGAATTGTCCAGCTTCGTAATAATTGTAGATATAAAGAACAAAAAAAAAACCTGCCATCGTAGATAGGTATATCATGACTATTTATTAGTTATGAGAGTGTATTATCTCCTATTTCCCATAATTATTTATTTATTGTATAACATTTTTGGTATAAGAAATTAATTTTAATAATAATTGATCTCAGTTGACCAAAATATTCCCTCCTTTTCATAACTTCTGATGTATTGATGTATTAATTATTTATCGGATCAAGTATATTCGGTTTTGAATTCACACATCATATTTGCAGCAAATTTAGCAACGTTTAAGAGAAATTAACGCAAATTATGGTAAAGAAGAAACCGTCTTCAAAGCTGTCAACATGACTTTACAGTGAGATTTGCGTCGGTACTAACTCAAGCCGAGTTTTATCCATCTGACTTCACTTACCATCTGGTTTCATGGTTCTCACTGCACCCAGCAAAGTCTTGAGACTCTCTACAAATTTAATATTTCTTTCTTTTTTTTTTAATTAGTCATACTAGAAATAGAATATATTTTTGTAGCTCCCAAAATTCTAGTCACTTGAGGAACTCCTTGATTGTACTGGATCGCAAATGTAATATCTGCGGATGTAAGCTTCTGCAGTTATCAACAGCAACCTTTTTATGATTATGCCATGATTAATTTCACTATGTGTATAGGTACTTATTTTGTAAATGCGATGCACATATGAACTAATTGCTATCAATTCACAAAACAAAACTAGCTCGACATGAAGATCAATCTTTTTGCAACACATTTTTATTACAATAATATGTATATAAATGAACGTAATTTTACACAGACTATCTTTCTGTTACTATCTTTCTGTTCTGCCCAACGATGATTCTCTTTTCAAGGCTGGAAATCTAGTACATATTTATTTTTGAGAAACAATTATAAATTGTACATATCTTCCATAATGATTAATGTTGTAGATGCTGGCAATAAATTGACAGATATATCAATAATGAATTGCTTCCTCACTTTTCACCTTCCCGTCCTTGCAACTCGGTATTACACTATTATTTAAATGTCGATTTGCTAAGCTATTGAAAATAGTAACAGAGACTAGATTTTTAAGGATATTATTGCATATTTATTGTAAGCGTTACAGTGAGTGAGAACTTTTGGAACTCTAGGAAAGAAATTGAATTAAGAAGATATTCGAAACTCGGATGTTCAGTTAAGATATAGCTGCTGATATCATTGAGGCAGATGCCAAGTTTCAATATAAATAGGAAAAAGTGTTCGCATTTTTTAACGAAGCGGTTGGCGTAGTCGGTAGAACGTGCGACTAGAGATCCGAGATAGCTTTGGTGCCGGTTCGATCCCGGCCGAAATGATGAAAAATTTTTCTAATATAAAATTTCCATTTTTTCGCAACTGACCATATCTACAGACAACGTAGGCAGCTGTAATTCTGTGGCTGTCGAAATGTCTGTAGATATGTTCGTACGACAGCGTCGTCGGTAACCATATCTACAGACAACGTACCGACAGCTGTAATTCTATGGCTGTCGATACGTCTGTAGATATGTTCCTACGACAGCGTCGTCGGTTTCGGAAAAATTGAACCTAGGTATGTAGGGCTGACTAGAAATAAAAGCAAGAGCAAGACGAAGAGGAGCTCCAGGTGACCAAGCGGTTGGAAAAAGGTAGGGCTTGGCAGAAATAAAAGCAAGAGCAAGCTCCAGGTCCAGGGAGGAAGGCTCTGGGTGGCCAAACGTTCAGAAAATCAAATTTTTGTCAAAAATCGGCTATTTTAACCGAAATAATACTTTGAATATATAACCCATTTAATTTTCGCTTGAATTTTGAGCAGTAAATGGCTCAGGGGCAAAAATTTTGCTTCGTACCCAGAAAACCTGGGTTCGATCCTCCTAGCTGAGATTTTATTTTATTTTATTTTTCTTTCTGCCCAAAATTTATTTAATTTTTATTTTTATTTAATTTTCGATTTTATTTAATTTTCGAAAATTTATTTTTATTTTTATTTTATTTTTATTTTATTTAATTTTCGAACTCTGGAGTTCCCCCACCTTGCGCCGCTTTGTCCCTAGTCGAGTTCCTACCTATGACGTCACGGTGATGACGAGACCCCCTACCACCTCACCGCATACTCATGCTAAGTGGGGATTTTATTTTAGTCTGAAAATCTTTTTCGAGATTTCGGCCGGGATTGAACCCAAGTTCGCTCGCTCGCTCGCATTTCTAATCGCACGCTCTACCGACTACGCCAAACGCTTCGTTAAATATTATCAACACTTTTTCGTATTTATCTTGAAACTTGGTATCTGTCTTAATAATATTAGCAGCTAAGATATCCTAACTGAACATCCGAGTTTCACATATCTTTCCATACGTGTCTTCATGCATGTCTCTATATATATTGATTTATACTAGCGTTCTTCGGACTTAGAAACATTTGACGTCAGAAATTTTTGCTCCTGGTATCAGGAGAGCATCTGACCCGAGAAAGTGGTCGTGAATTTTCGAGTAGCTAAAAATGCATTTATTCTAATTTCCTACTTCTATGCTATTGTTCACAAAATAATATTATTATGTTTGTTCGAAATAAAAATTCATAAGGAAGGGAAAGTGGATAATAACACAGCAAATGCCTATTGATATGTCTTTCATTTTATTATTGCAGCATATTGATACAATATTAGGAATTGTCAATAGCATTTGTATTCCTCAATTGAAAATAAATATGTAATCATTCAAATGGATCGATTAGTTTTATTTGCTTTTTCTATATGTTTCGTATCACTATGATATACTACCCAATTAACCTAATACAAGTAATTTGTAAAAGACTGAGTTCGATATAGACGCATAACGTTGCAATTGGCACAGAATTCTTGCTGGACAGAGATGTAATGAGTTTAATGGCGGCTTTTTCAACTGTAACGAAATAACGAGCGTTTCATTATCAATGCCGGCTAATTAATTACTAATGAAACTAGAAATAACGAATACTTTTCGTCAATGAGTACGAAGGTATATTTTACAGAATGTCAAATACAATGTTTAAAGCATATAATTTCCATATTGGTCTTGTCAAGAACAACGAGCTGCTGTTTATTTTTATTTTTCAGACCACAATACGAATAGAGAACAGAGTCATTATTTTCATCATGTTTTTCGTTAATAATAATACTTCAACAACGTGAATTCGCCGCGTGAACAGTAAAATAATTCATTATTCTATACATAGTTTCGTTAAGATACTAATAATGCTCTCCAACTGATGGATCGCTAAATTATCCATTCTCTATCAACGAATATATATCGTATACGCATGTATTATGTGCTGTTACCTGCATAGATATTGCGAATATTTCATACGGTAATGGCTAATTCAACTATTTCAATCTCTACTACTTTTTTCTTCGAAATACAGCAAGTTTAGACAAATATCAGAAGCATTGAGATTTTTAGGTCAGGACCTAGTGACTGAATACAATAGAATAGAAAATGCGTAAGGACATATTGTTAATTCCATAGAATGACAAATTTTCAACTCTTCTGTAAAATTACAAGTCCTTTCCTCGTACCATTATAATATTACCGTATGAATTAGTCAGGTATAGTTTGCTGTACAGTAAAGAGTTCATCTAATACTACTTATAGCTTCTACAAATGATTTTTAATAATAATTTATTGCATCGCAATGCCGCGCTGTATTGGTTCTCACAATTTATAGAGATATAATTAGTGGAGAAAGCTATTGAAACATACAAAGGTAACTATGTTGAAACATTAACTGCATGTCTTTTTGTTTCTCTACCTGTACAGTGATTCATAAGATTGTTTCAACTACTGGTTTAAAGTTATTGTTAAGAATTAAAATTACTGTCTGATGTTTCCCGAATAGGATGTGACAAAGATAATAATTCCAGTCTTAGAGCGAGCAGAACTATAATTAGGCTATTCTAAAAGGATAATCGAACTTCATAGTATATATTACAGAATGTTAAGTACAATCTTCAGAGCACATTGTTTGCATATTGGTCTTGTTAGGAACAGCGAGTTGTTTATATTAATCTTTCACACTGTAATATGAATAGAGGCTCGAATAATTATTTTGATCATTAGTTTTTTCAAGAATTACAATTCAACAATGTAAGTTTGTCGCTTGAATAGTGAAATAACTTGTTACTCTACAAATATTTGTCGCTAATATATATTAATAATGCAACTGCACCCAACACAGATTCATTACTATGATTTAAACTTCTAATGAAACAGAGTACACGATCAGCTACGGGCAGTTTTTCAAGTATAACTTATTAGTAGTTTTATGAAGTAAAACTATAATTGCATAGATACATTAGGTGAGTAAACTTGAAGAGGAACGAAGAGTTTGTAAATAAGGTTAACAAATTCGAGAGAATCTAATACTACAATGTAAATGCTGTAAATAGAAGCAAGAAACGATTTCCCGTAAGTTCAATAAAGGTTTTTTCATTGTGACATTAATCGTGCTAGGACATTTGACATGGTTTTAGAGGCAGCCTTTGGGAGTATCGGCTTTGTAGAATATTGTGGCCATGCCCAGGACTGACGCAAAGTTATCTGGTAGCCATTACCCCTGTACTCTGACTGCTTCAGTTCCAGGTGAGAATAGTTGTTCTGTAGAATTTTGAAGAGGTATTTTCGAAGATATCAGAAGCTTGATGGCCTTGTTAGACAACACCTATAACAATAAAAACAAGATAAACATGAAGTTCATTGGTCTTCTGGGGACCCGTGTCATTAGAACAATGATGAATTAACTTAGCGTGTTATTCAAGCAAACATTCTTGCATAAAAATCAAGTTTTCAAGTGTGATCATACATCTGCCTTATTTTTAGCAATATAATAGGTATTCTTAATCAAATCTATTATAATATATTTCTTATGATTGCTTTTATGAGCCTGTCTCAACCATTTCTAAAATTAATATAAGCTTAGAATAATTTTCAAAAGCAAGAACATCAAATTGTTACCATAAACGTTGTACGAATGAAAAGATTTTTTAATTTTTCGATTGTTTTAACCAGTAACAACCTGACACTCAAGGTAGATTATTACAAACACTGAGACGTGTACAAACTAACAAAAATAAAGATGATGCCCAATCAGTTTAGCGGTAATGTACATTTATATTTATTTCCAAGCCCCTAAATTCCTATTTCGAGTATCCGAATTTATCCCTATTACAAGGTAAGTCTATGCATATTTAATTGAAGGAAATGAAGTATATAGTCATTTTATTGAGATTTATGAATCTCTTTCAACTTTTATAGATTCAACAAAAATATCAAAGTTCTACTCTGATGCATATGTCTCTTTGCATGGGACTCTGTCTTTGAAAAAATAGAAGCTATGGAATTAGAATTAGTATTCTGTTTCTTCGAAATTTATTCTAGGTATAATAAGATATACAAGTATAACACGAACTACGTGAATATTAGTATTTACCTCCAGGTGAAAGAAAAGTTAAAAAATTTTGAACTATCTTAATGTGAGACGGTGTCAAATGATCAGATTTTTATTCTGGATAATTGTTTACGAGGTGGTTCTTATTATGAACAAGCTTAGAAAATGCTCAGGGTTGTATCAGTTCTCTAGAATTATTTATCGTTGGTAAGATGGCTATTGGAAACTGTATTATACTTTATTGTAACTCACCAAAATGGATGACCGGGATGTAAATGAATTTTCTCAGTATATTGTAGCCCTCAACGATGTTACCGAGGAAGATGAAGGATTTTTTTTCACAGCTGAGAAAGAACTGTAACAGAGAAAATCGAAACACTACATGAAGAGATATACTTGCAGGGATTACATATCTGCGATAATTTACCCCAACAACTAGTCGAGAAAAGTCTTACTTTGTCAAGGAGTACGTTGGTCCGTATCAACCACTTTAACTCGTTGGCGGCACAAACGTCATTGGACTTCGTAGCATCAGCCGGGCTTTTACCGTCGATTATGATGAAGTGTGAAGCAGAGTGGGGGATGCCATTGTAATAGGTCAGTATTGTGTAATGAGGACGCTCTTGGCTTAATTGGGGAGAAAAATATAAATATCGCGACATGATCGGTGGGTTGCATATGATTAGGCGTACTGATCTTACAAAGGTTCGCCCCATTCTAACCAATTGCCAGAGTGAGACGAACGAATTCAAGAATGACTGTGAAATGAGAATTACTCGCTTAAATGACTCAAAAGTTGGTTGTTTAGTCAAATGCGCTGATTGGCATAACCCATGTATACTTTATTACTTGACTATTCAACGTGCAACAATTCACGTCATTCGCAAAGAAAATTGTTTTGGTATAATTATTGTTTGTTAGATCATGAAATCAGCGCATTTGTTCAGGGGGCACCACGAGAAGGCAACCAACACCACCCCCCGCCTGAAAAATAGAAAGGAGTAGTTAGTAATAATATTGAATCGATGAAACCCGTAGATCCGATAGAACTTTGAGATCTTGAAGAACTTGTAGAGTTTGTGAAACCTATGCTGTGGAGTGTAACGAGTATCAATTAGATTTCAATAAATGAACAGCTGAGATGAGAGACAACAAGTGATTAAATCAAGAAGTAGCATAAACGATGATTTTCCACAGCGATACATATAAGAAAGATAATGCAACATCATGTTTCGAGCACAACATGAATCAGTCAAAATACTCATGGTGAATTAGAAAACACAACAGTTATTATTAATATTAATTATACGAGAGATAAGGTAATACAGAAGCACAAGAAAGCATCAAATCGGATTTCAATGAATAAATAGGTGGAATGAGTAACAACAAGTTATTGAATATAAAAGTAGCACAAACGATCAATTTTCGCAGCGATACATGTATATGAAAGATAATGCAACATCATGTTTAAAGCACAATATCAATCAGTCAAAATAGTTATTGTGAATTAGAAAACACGACAGTTATTATTAATATTAATTATACGAGAGATAAGGGAATAAAGAAGCACAAGAAAGCATAAAATCGGATTTCAATGAATAAATAGGTGGAATGAGTAACAACAAGTTATTGAATATAAAAGTAGCACAAACGATCAATTTTCGCAGCGATACATGTATATGAAAGATAATGCAACATCATGTTCAAAGCACAATATCGATCAGTCAAAATAGTCATTGTGAATTAGAAAACACAACAGTCGTTATTATTAATATTAATTATACGAGAGATAAGGGAATAAAGAAGCACAAGAAAGCATAAAATCGGATTTCAATGAATAAATAGGTGGAATGAGTAACAACAAGTTATTGAATATAAAAGTAGCACAAACGATCAATTTTCGCAGCGATACATGTATATGAAAGATAATGCAACATCATGTTCAAAGCACAATATCGATCAGTCAAAATAGTCATTGTGAATTAGAAAACACAACAGTTGTTATTATGAATATTAATTATACGAGAGATAAGGGAATAAAAAAGCACATGAAAGCATAGAATCGGATTTCAATAAATAAATAGCTGGAATGAGAAACAAGTAATTAAATTATAAAGAAGCATCAACGATCATTTTTCGCAGCGATACATGTATAAGAAAGATAATGCAACATCATGTTTAAAGCACAATATCAATCAGTCAAAATAGTCATTGTGAATTAGAAAACACGACAGTTATTATTAATATTAATTATACGAGAGATAAGGGAATAAAGAAGCACAAGAAAGCATAAAATCGGATTTCAATGAATAAATAGGTGGAATGAGTAACGACAAGTAATTGAATATGAAAGTAGCACAAACGATTAATTTTCGCAGCGATACATGTATAAGAAAGATAAGGCAACATCATGTTCAAAGCACAATATCGATCAGTCAAAATAGTCATTGTGAATTAGAAAACACAACAGTTATTATTAATATTAATTACACAAAAGAAAAAGGAATGAAAAAGAATGGAATCGACAAAATTCCTAGACCCCGTGGAGCTTGGAGAAGTCGTAGAGCCTGGAGAGCCTGGAAAGCCTGTGAAACCTGCGAAACCTGTAAGACCTGTAGAAACTGTGAAATGTAACGAATAACAATTAAATTTCAATAAATAAATAGCGTTGAATGAGAGACAACAAGTGAATGAGTTAAAAAGTAGCATGGACAATCATTTTTCAAAGCGATACATGGCAACATCATTTTTAGATCACAACATTAATAATAGTCGGAATAATCATTATAAATCAGAAAACACAAGAGTTATTAATAATATTGATCACACGAGAGAGAAAAAAAATGGAAAAGCATAGAATCGTCGAAGGTCGTAAACCACGTGGAAGTTGGAGAAGTCGTGGAATAATCGATGTCCACCTGCAAATTAGGAAAGATACCTCTATGAATTGGGCGCTAAATTGCGATCACGAAGTCTAAATAGCTCAATTAATAATCGATGTACACCTGTAACTCAGGAAAGATAACTCTACGAATCGCGTGGCGGAATTATAATTACAAAGTCTGAATCGCTCGATAAACGATCTATATCTACGATTCACGTTCCTAAATCATAATGACGAAGCCTAAAGCGCTGGTAAATTAATCGATATCTACGATTCGTGTTCCTGAATTATAATTGCGAAGTCTAAATAACTTAATTAATAATCGATGTACACCTGCAACTTAAGAAAGATACTTTTACGAATCGCGTGCCTATAATATAATTACGAAGTCCAAATCGCTCGATAAATTAACGACAGCTACGATCCACGTGTCTATATTATAATTACGAAGTCTATATCGCTCGATGGATAATCGATATTTGCGAGTCGCGTTCCTTAATTATAATTACGAAGTCTGAATAGCTTAATTAATGGTCGATGTACACCTGTAACTTAAGAAAGATATTTCTACGTGTCGCGTGTCTGCGGAACTCGGGTACAGCGGGTTCGTCGAGCCCGTCACGTAGAACGTGCTCTGCATTTGTGTATAAGTAACGCAACATCTACGTATTCGAATTAACGAACTAATTCACCGCAAGCAGCCAAAAAAGAGAAAGTATAGAACACATGCAAAGCAATCTATACCTATGAAGGAGTTGTTACACCATTGCAAGTGTTTATGCCCTTCGCCAGGGGTTTTGCAGCCCCGAAGTAGCCTTTACTCCATTGCATGGTGTTGTAACTCCAATAAAGGCGTATAAAAAAAAAATTGCAAGCAAACGATAGAGCGGAAACGGATACTACTTGCATAGAATTAGTTCAACTCAAACTGCGTTTTAAAAAAAATAGCCGACGTCTGATTTAAATACACGAAATTTTCACGAATCGCGTGCCTAAATTAAAATCCAGAAGTCGAAATCGCTCGATAGATAATCGGTATCTAAGACTCGCGTTCCTATATTATAATTACGAAGTCCAAATAGCTTAATTAATAATCGCTGTACACCTGCAACTTAAGAAAGATACGTTTGCGAAACGCGGGCCTATATTATAATTACGAAGTCTGAATCGCTCGATAAATAATCGATATCTATGATCCGCGTTTCTAAATTATAATTACGAAGTCTGAATAGCTTAATTAATGGTCGATGTACACCTGTAACTTAAGAAAGATATTTCTACGTGTCGCGTGTCTGCGGAACTCGGGTACAGCGGGTTCGTCGAGCCCGTCACGTAGAACGTGCCCTGCGCTTGTCTATAAGTAACGCAACGTCTACGTATTCGAATCGACGAACTAATTCACCGCAAGTAGCCAGAAAAGAAAAAGTATAGAACACATGCAAAGCACTCTATGCCTATGATGGAGTTGTTACACCATTGCAAGTGTTTATGCCCTTCGCCAGGGGTTTTGCAGCCCCGAAGTAGCCTTTACTCCATTGCATGGTGTTGTAACTCCAATAAAGGCGTAAAAAAAAAAATTGCAAGCAAACGATAGAGCGGAAGCGGAAACTACTTGCATAGAATTAGTTCAACTAAAACTGCGTTTCGAAAAAAACTAACTGACGTCTGATTTAAACACACGAAATTGTTACGAATCGCGTGCCTGAATTAAAATTACAGAGACTAAATAGCTTAATTAATAATTAATGTACACCTGCAACTTAAGAAAGATACTCTTACGAATCGCGTACCTATATTATAATTGCAGGTCCAAATCGCTCGATAAATTAACGATAGCTACGATTCGCGTACATACCTATATTATAACTACGAAGTCTACATCGCTCGATAGATAATCGATATCTACGATTCGTGTTCCTAAATTATAATTACGAAGTCTAAACGGCTTAATTAATAATCGATGTACACTTGCAACTTAATAAAGATAGTTTTACGTATCGCGTGCCTATATTATAATTACGAAGTCTCAATCGCTCGACAAGTGATCGATACCTACGAATCGCGAGCCCCAAATATAATTGCGAAATCTAAAACGGTTAATCGATGATCGATATACACCTGCAACTTGAGAAAGATATTTCTACGTATCGCGTGTCTGAACTTGAATTATGGAGTCTGAATCGCCTGATGAATATCAGTCAGTATTCTACATATACAACGCTAATGGCGCAATTGGGTATGAAACTATGTATATAGATCGTAACATGTTCGCGGGTTGCATGACGAGGCGTACTGATCTTACCAAATTTCGTCCGATACTGAAGGGTTGCCTGCAGATTGAGATGAACTAGTTTGACGATAACTGTCGAATGAGAAATACGGGCTCTAATGATTGAAAAGTTGGTTGTTTAGTCAAATGCGCTGATTGGCATAACCCATGTATACTTTATTACTTGACTATTCAACGTGCAACAATTCACGTCATTCGCAAAGAAAATTGTTTTGGTATAATTATTGTTTGTTAGATCATGAAATCAGCGCATTTGTTCAGGGGGCACCACGAGAAGGCAACCAACACCACCCCCCGCCTGAAAAATAGAAAGGAGTAGTTAGTAATAATATTGAATCGATGAAACCCGCAGATCCGATAGAACTTTGAGATCCAGACGAACTTGTAAAGTCCGTGAAACCCATCGGAGCTGTGGAGAACTGTGGTTCGTGAAACTCGGAGAAGTCGTGAAACCTGGAGAGCCTGTGCAACCTGCGAGACCTGTGAGACCTGTAAGAACTGTAAGACCTGTAAGACCTGTAAGACCTGAAAGACCTGTAAGACCTGGAAGACCTGTAAGACCTGGAAGAACTGTAAGACCTGTAAGACCTGAAAGACCTGTAAGACCTGGAAGACCTGTAAGACCTGGAAGAACTGTAAGACCTGTAAGACCTGAAAGACCTGTAAGACCTGGAAGACCTGTAAGACCTGGAAGAACTGTAAGACCTGTAAGACCTGAAAGACCTGTAAGACCTGTAAGAACTGTAAGACCTGTAAGACCTGAAAGACCTGTAAGACCTGAAAGACCTGTAAGACCTGGAAGACCTGTAAGACCTGGAAGAACTGTAAGACCTGTAAGACCTGAAAGACCTGTAAGACCTGGAAGACCTGTAAGACCTGGAAGAACTGTAAGACCTGTAAGACCTGAAAGACCTGTAAGACCTGTAAGAACTGTAAGACCTGTAAGACCTGAAAGACCTGTAAGACCTGGGAGAACTGTAAGACCTGTAAGACCTGTAAGGCCTGTAAGAACTGTAAGACCTGGAAGAACTGTAAGACCTGTAAGACCTGAAAGACCTGTAAGACCTGTAAGAACTGTAAGACCTGTAAGACCTGGAAGACCTGTAAGACCTGGAAGACCTGTAAGACCTGGAGGAACTGTAAAATTGAAGGGAAAAAATCAGGGAAGAAAGAATAGGATCGACAAAATTCGTAGACCCTGTGGAGCTTGGAGAAGTCGTGAAGTTTGGAGAGCCTGTGCAATCTATGAAACCTATAGGACCTGTAAGAGCTGCAAAATGTGGCAAGTTATAACTCATACATGAAGAAATTGAATTTTGATTAACCGTCATCACTCTGTCAAGTCTTTTTCAGCGGAACAGCAACGTCGAATTAATCGAAACGTTCAGATAATCATTCAGACTAACGACTGATCATCTTGGGTTGGGAGTCTCTCATAGGCGAACTGCAACAAAAAAATGATGAACACGTGCTTATCATTATTTATACCATGTCCTGATCGACAGTCGCGGTAGTAGAACTTTTTCGGCTGATCTGTAACAAAAAGATGATTAAAACTTCCTCATCCACGACTGAACAATGATCAGTCTTGATGCAGTGAATTGAAAAGAAATGGAGGTTTGATGAGTATAGAATTCAAAATTGTACTCGAACTTCGATTCGACAAAAAGAAATTTATAATGTTATTCGTCGATCTGAAACGTCAACCTAGATGACCGAAGGGTGCAACTCCAGTCGATTGACGAATAGAACGTTTTCCATTTCTGCGACGACTGACAATCAGCCTACAAGTTTGCCCCTGCAAAAGTTCAAGATCTGGTCAACTTTGGTGATCGTTTACTATAACGTGCAGTTGAAAATGACAACTTGAAACAGTAACTTGTCAAAAGCTTCCCCGATTATTATACATTACAAAGGAATGATTATTTACCAGATGTATATCTTATTCCTAACTCTTCCTGATTTCATTCATTATCGTTTCACTCCATCCCGAGTTCGAGTGCACTTCCGCAGGGTTATACAGACCGGGACGCACCTTCTGGCGAACAAACAAGTTTAACAATTAAATGACAAGTACGAAATCGATCACAGGGATGAGATTGCGAATGCAAGGAAGGCTTCGTTCCGCTTACCAGTAATTCTTGATTCTCGTACAGAAATGATGTTTCCCTGCAGGTCATGTGTACAGCGCGCAGTCAATAATCCAATATATATGTACGTAATCCGATTCTTCCAAGCTTCATTTATACGACCTTTCGAAATTCTGAACTGTCATGGAAATATAGAGAAACAAGAGATTTAGCGATTGACGAATAATGTTGCAATAATTTTGCGTAGCAGAAAAGTTGTCACCCTTCACGACTCAATTATTTCTCCAAATTAAACTAGGATTGTCAGGTACTCACAATGAGAAATAAATCCAGACACGGACGAGGTACAGGCCCCGTTCCAATCTTCAAATGAATTGCCTTATTTCTGTTGATAAAATATGTCGGGCACAATTATTCGCATCATTAAATCACTAGACTCATAGTCATACGGCGATACTGTAACAGAAAGGTGATTAATTCGTCCCCAATTATTAACACCGATCTATGATCATAGATCGGTATTAATCTCTTAAAATACCCTGAAAGAAGGGGAATTGGTTAATCTTAAGCTACCCTGAAAGAACGGGAATTGGTTAATCTTAAGGTACCCTGAAAGAAGTGGAATCGATTAGTCTTAGAATACCCTGAAAGAAGTGGAATTGGTTAATCTTCGAAGTACCCTGAAAGAAGCGGAATTGATTAGTCTCGTAATATCCTGAAAGAAGTGGAATCGATTAGTCTTAGAATACCCTGAAAGAAGTGGAATTGGTTAATCTTCGAAGTACCCTGAAAGAAGCGGAATTGATTAGTCTCGTAATATCCTGCAAGAAGAGGATCGATTAATATTGTGCCTGTAAGGCATGCAATGAAAGGCATGCAATGAAAGAAGGACGACTTGGCGCTATCCGCGATTTGGTATCGTATCAAAATTGGCAAGATCTTTACGCGTCGCGAATAATTAACAGCCGATAGACGCCAAGTCTAGAGAGGGTAAAGAAAACAAGGCAAGCAGAGAAAAATTTGTGGCGTGACGGTCGGCGTCCTCTTCGACGTGAAGTCTTCAGGCTCAGCCTCTCTCATCTCCACACGCCCCACGTAAAACGGGGAGATGATGAAGAGAGGCGTCTTGCCCATTCAAGCGATCAAGTTTTCAATTAATACAGAGAGATTACTTGATTGAGGAAATTGATTTATTCCATCGGTCTTAGAAAGATCGACGCAAAACTGAGGAAAGGTTTTGAATAAGTTGAGAACATTTCGAATGGCAAATATCAAAGAGACTCCTTTTAATTCTCACTTTTTATCGTGACCATATTGTCAGTATGAAAATTGTTCAATTCTAATTATGTGGAAAGTAGCCATGGAAAACTGGGAACAGGGATTTTAATGAATGAGTCATATTTCACAGAAACTATATCAAAGAGGACACTACTTATTCTTATATTCTGATCGCTTGAATTTGCTGTGGAGAATAAGATATTAGGCCACCACCGTCCCATTGCGCGACCCTTCCTGCCCTCGCCTGGTTCCCAAAACCCACCCAACGGAGTTGTAAATCAAACGCTAAGGCGCCGAGGCACCGAGGCGCCAAGCCACCGAGGCACTACGGCGCCAAGGTACCAAGGCACAAAGGCACGCACGCACAGACTCGTATCCACCCTCGATCAAGTTGCCCTACCTTCCCGATTCACCTGTACGGAAAGCTAATGATCTCCGATTTCAGATTCTCCAACACACACGTAAAAATCAGTTCACAACGTGGTCGCGGCTGTTGATTGACTCACCTTATAATTTGCTGTAGGGAAAGAACGGGTTAGATACATCCTGGACAAAATTGTCAAACTTTTTTTCTAAACGGACTAAGTGAAAGCAAAAGTGTGCAGTACTTTGGACTTTAGATATTTTGATGTTTTCATATTTTCATATTCTCATATTTTCATATTTTCATATCTTTATACTCTTTAGATTTTTTATATTTCTATGCATGTAACGAAAGATTGATTCTAGTTGAACATCTTGCAAGAGGATTGTTCATACTTATGTTGAGCAGGAGCTCCTAGACTTTGTGAACCATGAATTAAACCTCAGGAGGATCCACCGCTCAACCAGCAAAAATTCAAGCAAATGAGGAAACTTAGGAAATGAGAATCGCGAAAGCCGATTGAGCAATGAATATCTTCCTGTCGCGATGCTCATCGCGATTCGCAACGGACAGGGGTCCCCCCGTAAGGGTGTGACTCTATGCATTAATCTGTAAATCTCTAATATGACCGCGCAGTAACAAGTGTGATGTTACATTGCAGTCGGCAAGGGAATCTGAATAATTATGAAAGCAAGCTCCGTTGCGGTCGGGAATGAGCCTATCTGAATTGAGCTAAGAAATCGAAGATTGTACAATGTTACCGCCACGCCACGCGATAGAGAAAAGAGAGTACCGAGGAAAGGAAACCAGTTACCCAAAAATCATGCGACTCACCCACGTTGCCGAGTAACGGAAGAGCAATTGCACTCGGATGTATCTGCTTGGCTGTCGGCGTATCATGAAAAAAGGAAGAAGAAAGAAATTAGTAAGAAAATTGTTTGTCTCCATATGTTGGACGAAAATGAATCTGAATTGCTATTTTTGGAAAAACAGAGATTGGCGAAAAAGTGTCTTGTTCTCACCTCTTTTGCAATTGCTCCCTTGCTGTCGTATCCCGCCCTCATCCTATCGCTCCTACTGGGATCCTCATCGGTGACGGTCGGATTTGGATCGGCTTCGGGTCAGCTTCTGTCTGCTCCAATTCGGAGGCGCTCGACTAAAAAATGGAAAGAAATATACCGGAATGAAGATATATTTGAATTGAAATACGGAAATAGGGTGTTGAAGTTAAGGGATCCTCTCCGTGCGGGCTATTTTTCGATTCTTTGTTATAGGAGAAAATTGACATGCGTGACCACTGACCATGTTACGTTACAAGACGCATGTGCATATATATGGTAAAAAGATTATTATTCAAAGATATCACGATCCCTACCTGGTCCCCACTTCTCTGTATAGTTCTCGCATAATCGGTCCTGGCCACATCCGATCCATTAAAATCTGATAGAAACATAAGAGAGAAGCGGAAGATTTATTAATCGAACGCATATACATACATACAATTTTTATAGCGATATTCTCGCCTCCGAAAGAATCATCGGAAATAACGAATGTAGGAAAGTGATTGAACTGTGATAGAAAGGCAATCTGCGATTGAAAATATTGTTTACCTCTTGTTTAGATTATCGGCGAGATTGGATCTGTATAATAGGCTCCCGGAGCCTCTGCTCCATAATCAAACTATAATTCTCACACTTGGATTCTCATTTTCATCCTAACTTTCGTGATTCCTCTTATTCGTTCTCCCTTCTCCTCCTTGGTAAAGAAACGAACGAATTAGAAAATTGTCGTGATGAAATATGCGTGTTGAAAATCGAGCGAGTAAACTATAATCGATAACCAATCGTGAGAAACTTGAGGATGACACTTGAAAAATTTTATTTTTTGTCCCAATTCATCCTGGATAATTTTTATGAATGGCGTTCTACGTCGAAAAAATTACGAGTCAATGTCGCGTGATGATGTAAAAGATTGCTGGCGAAATATCTCGTTTCTCACCTGAATCTCTGAGACTCCAGACCCCGTGATCCCTGGACCCGAATCATCTGCACACAGTTCATATTTCGGTCCATCAGATTTTTGGGATCTCCAGACACGCAGGTCTATAGAAATGAAAAAAATGAGAAAAATGAGATATGAATTTCGTATGTATTCGATTCAGAATACAAAAACAGGCTCATATGTATTCGAGAAGGTTTTAATTTGTAATTCGTCCAAAGAATTGTACCATTGCGTTCATCGTTCCGAAACGTCGAACGAAGAAAGTGAAAAATGGAAATTTATTGAAAATAACAAATATATATTGGACGATTGAACTTGAATAAGAATGCGGTATAATTAGAAGTCATCTTGTCATTACCGATTGATCTTCTATTCAGTTTATCCGAGAGGTTTCATCCGTGTAATCGTACGTTGCAACCACGATTTTTGTTATTTTTCTCATATTCGAGAACCCTTTCCTCCTCCTCCGCCTTCTCCGAACCCTTAAAGAGGCAACGAAATGATTTAGAAAATTCAAGAAATGAAATATTTGATGAACAAACAAACTAGTTTTGTATCGATTGATTACTATTTACGAGAAACCTGACACGATACGCTGGGTCTTATCTCGCCACAGGCATACTTTTTGCCCAAGGGAAAAGAAAGATGAGAAACAGATCGCGGGTGAATTCGATTCACAATGCATACGTACAATCAGCACTGCACTATAATTTCTATCAGTCATTTTGTAACAATTCTCACCTGAACCTCTGTGACTCCAGACCTCATGATCCCTTCCATTTCTGAGACGACTGACAATCAGCCTACAAGTTTGCCCCTGCAAAAGTTCAAGATCTGGTCAACTTTGGTGATCGTTTACTATAACGTGCAGTTGAAAATGACAACTTGAAACAGTAACTTGTCAAAAGCTTCCCCGATTATTATACATTACAAAGGAATGATTATTTACCAGATGTATATCTTATTCCTAACTCTTCCTGATTTCATTCATTATCGTTTCACTCCATCCCGAGTTCGAGTGCACTTCCGCAGGGTTATACAGACCGGGACGCACCTTCTGGCGAACAAACAAGTTTAACAATTAAATGACAAGTACGAAATCGATCACAGGGATGAGATTGCGAATGCAAGGAAGGCTTCGTTCCGCTTACCAGTAATTCTTGATTCTCGTACAGAAATGATGTTTCCCTGCAGGTCATGTGTACAGCGCGCAGTCAATAATCCAATATATATGTACGTAATCCGATTCTTCCAAGCTTCATTTATACGACCTTTCGAAATTCTGAACTGTGATGGAAATATAGAGAAACAAGAGATTTAGCGATTGACGAATAATGTTGCAATAATTTTGCGTAGCAGAAAAGTTGTCACCCTTCACGACTCAATTATTTCTCCAAATTAAACTAGGATTGTCAGGTACTCACAATGAGAAATAAATCCAGACACGGACGAGGTACAGGCCCCGTTCCAATCTTCAAATGAATTGCCTTATTTCTGTTGATAAAATATGTCGGGCACAATTATTCGCATCATTAAATCACTAGACTCATAGTCATACGGCGATACTGTAACAGAAAGGTGATTAATTCGTCCCCAATTATTAACACCGATCTATGATCATAGATCGGTATTAATCTCTTAAAATACCCTGAAAGAAGGGGAATTGGTTAATCTTAAGCTACCCTGAAAGAACGGGAATTGGTTAATCTTAAGGTACCCTGAAAGAAGTGGAATCGATTAGTCTTAGAATACCCTGAAAGAAGTGGAATTGGTTAATCTTCGAAGTACCCTGAAAGAAGCGGAATTGATTAGTCTCGTAATATCCTGCAAGAAGAGGATCGATTAATATTGTGCCTGTAAGGCATGCAATGAAAGGCATGCAATGAAAGAAGGACGACTTGGCGCTATCCGCGATTTGGTATCGTATCAAAATTGGCAAGATCTTTACGCGTCGCGAATAATTAACAGCCGATAGACGCCAAGTCTAGAGAGGGTAAAGAAAACAAGGCAAGCAGAGAAAAATTTGTGGCGTGACGGTCGGCGTCCTCTTCGACGTGAAGTCTTCAGGCTCAGCCTCTCTCATCTCCACACGCCCCACGTAAAACGGGGAGATGATGAAGAGAGGCGTCTTGCCCATTCAAGCGATCAAGTTTTCAATTAATACAGAGAGATTACTTGATTGAGGAAATTAATTTATTCCATCGGTCTTAGAAAGATCGACGCAAAACTGAGGAAAGGTTTTGAATAAGTTGAGAACATTTCGAATGGCAAATATCAAAGAGACTCCTTTTAATTCTCACTTTTTATCGTGACCATATTGTCAGTATGAAAATTGTTCAATTCTAATTATGTGGAAAGTAGCCATGGAAAACTGGGAACAGGGATTTTAATGAATGAGTCATATTTCACAGAAACTATATCAAAGAGGACACTACTTATTCTTATATTCTGATCGCTTGAATTTGCTGTGGAGAATAAGATATTAGGCCACCACCGTCCCATTGCGCGACCCTTCCTGCCCTCGCCTGGTTCCCAAAACCCACCCAACGGAGTTGTAAATCAAACGCTAAGGCGCCGAGGCACCGAGGCGCCAAGCCACCGAGGCACTACGGCGCCAAGGTACCAAGGCACAAAGGCACGCACGCACAGACTCGTATCCACCCTCGATCAAGTTGCCCTACCTTCCCGATTCACCTGTACGGAAAGCTAATGATCTCCGATTTCAGATTCTCCAACACACACGTAAAAATCAGTTCACAACGTGGTCGCGGCTGTTGATTGACTCACCTTATAATTTGCTGTAGGGAAAGAACGGGTTAGATACATCCTGGACAAAATTGTCAAACTTTTTTTCTAAACGGACTAAGTGAAAGCAAAAGTGTGCAGTACTTTGGACTTTAGATATTTTGATGTTTTCATATTTTCATATTCTCATATTTTCATATTTTCATATCTTTATACTCTTTAGATTTTTTGTATTTCTATGCATGTAACGAAAGATTGATTCTAGTTGAACATCTTGCAAGAGGATTGTTCATACTTATGTTGAGCAGGAGCTCCTAGACTTTGTGAACCATGAATTAAACCTCAGGAGGATCCACCGCTCAACCAGCAAAAATTCAAGCAAATGAGGAAACTTAGGAAATGAGAATCGCGAAAGCCGATTGAGCAATGAATATCTTCCTGTCGCGATGCTCATCGCGATTCGCAACGGACAGGGGTCCCCCCGTAAGGGTGTGACTCTATGCATTAATCTGTAAATCTCTAATATGACCGCGCAGTAACAAGTGTGATGTTACATTGCAGTCGGCAAGGGAATCTGAATAATTATGAAAGCAAGCTCCGTTGCGGTCGGGAATGAGCCTATCTGAATTGAGCTAAGAAATCGAAGATTGTACAATGTTACCGCCACGCCACGCGATAGAGAAAAGAGAGTACCGAGGAAAGGAAACCAGTTACCCAAAAATCATGCGACTCACCCACGTTGCCGAGTAACGGAAGAGCAATTGCACTCGGATGTATCTGCTTGGCTGTCGGCGTATCATGAAAAAAGGAAGAAGAAAGAAATTAGTAAGAAAATTGTTTGTCTCCATATGTTGGACGAAAATGAATCTGAATTGCTATTTTTGGAAAAACAGAGATTGGCGAAAAAGTGTCTTGTTCTCACCTCTTTTGCAATTGCTCCCTTGCTGTCGTATCCCGCCCTCATCCTATCGCTCCTACTGGGATCCTCATCGGTGACGGTCGGATTTGGATCGGCTTCGGGTCAGCTTCTGTCTGCTCCAATTCGGAGGCGCTCGACTAAAAAATGGAAAGAAATATACCGGAATGAAGATATATTTGAATTGAAATACGGAAATAGGGTGTTGAAGTTAAGGGATCCTCTCCGTGCGGGCTATTTTTCGATTCTTTGTTATAGGAGAAAATTGACATGCGTGACCACTGACCATGTTACGTTACAAGACGCATGTGCATATATATGGTAAAAAGATTATTATTCAAAGATATCACGATCCCTACCTGGTCCCCACTTCTCTGTATAGTTCTCGCATAATCGGTCCTGGCCACATCCGATCCATTAAAATCTGATAGAAACATAAGAGAGAAGCGGAAGATTTATTAATCGAACGCATATACATACATACAATTTTTATAGCGATATTCTCGCCTCCGAAAGAATCATCGGAAATAACGAATGTAGGAAAGTGATTGAACTGTGATAGAAAGGCAATCTGCGATTGAAAATATTGTTTACCTCTTGTTTAGATTATCGGCGAGATTGGATCTGTATAATAGGCTCCCGGAGCCTCTGCTCCATAATCAAACTATAATTCTCACACTTGGATTCTCATTTTCATCCTAACTTTCGTGATTCCTCTTATTCGTTCTCCCTTCTCCTCCTTGGTAAAGAATCGAACGAATTAGAAAATTGTCGTGATGAAATATGCGTGTTGAAAATCGAGCGAGTAAACTATAATCGATAACCAATCGTGAGAAACTTGAGGATGACACTTGAAAAATTTTATTTTTTGTCCCAATTCATCCTGGATAATTTTTATGAATGGCGTTCTACGTCGAAAAAATTACGAGTCAATGTCGCGTGATGATGTAAAAGATTGCTGGCGAAATATCTCGTTTCTCACCTGAATCTCTGAGACTCCAGACCCCGTGATCCCTGGACCCGAATCATCTGCACACAGTTCATATTTCGGTCCATCAGATTTTTGGGATCTCCAGACACGCAGGTCTATAGAAATGAAAAAAATGAGAAAAATGAGATATGAATTTCGTATGTATTCGATTCAGAATACAAAAACAGGCTCATATGTATTCGAGAAGGTTTTAATTTGTAATTCGTCCAAAGAATTGTACCATTGCGTTCATCGTTCCGAAACGTCGAACGAAGAAAGTGAAAAATGGAAATTTATTGAAAATAACAAATATATATTGGACGATTGAACTTGAATAAGAATGCGGTATAATTAGAAGTCATCTTGTCATTACCGATTGATCTTCTATTCAGTTTATCCGAGAGGTTTCATCCGTGTAATCGTACGTTGCAACCACGATTTTTGTTATTTTTCTCATATTCGAGAACCCTTTCCTCCTCCTCCGCCTTCTCCGAACCCTTAAAGAGGCAACGAAATGATTTAGAAAATTCAAGAAATGAAATATTTGATGAACAAACAAACTAGTTTTGTATCGATTGATTACTATTTACGAGAAACCTGACACGATACGCTGGGTCTTATCTCGCCACAGGCATACTTTTTGCCCAAGGGAAAAGAAAGATGAGAAACAGATCGCGGGTGAATTCGATTCACAATGCATACGTACAATCAGCACTGCACTATAATTTCTATCAGTCATTTTGTAACAATTCTCACCTGAACCTCTGTGACTCCAGACCTCATGATCCCTTCCATTTCTGAGACGACTGACAATCAGCCTACAAGTTTGCCCCTGCAAAAGTTCAAGATCTGGTCAACTTTGGTGATCGTTTACTATAACGTGCAGTTGAAAATGACAACTTGAAACAGTAACTTGTCAAAAGCTTCCCCGATTATTATACATTACAAAGGAATGATTATTTACCAGATGTATATCTTATTCCTAACTCTTCCTGATTTCATTCATTATCGTTTCACTCCATCCCGAGTTCGAGTGCACTTCCGCAGGGTTATACAGACCGGGACGCACCTTCTGGCGAACAAACAAGTTTAACAATTAAATGACAAGTACGAAATCGATCACAGGGATGAGATTGCGAATGCAAGGAAGGCTTCGTTCCGCTTACCAGTAATTCTTGATTCTCGTACAGAAATGATGTTTCCCTGCAGGTCATGTGTACAGCGCGCAGTCAATAATCCAATATATATGTACGTAATCCGATTCTTCCAAGCTTCATTTATACGACCTTTCGAAATTCTGAACTGTGATGGAAATATAGAGAAACAAGAGATTTAGCGATTGACGAATAATGTTGCAATAATTTTGCGTAGCAGAAAAGTTGTCACCCTTCACGACTCAATTATTTCTCCAAATTAAACTAGGATTGTCAGGTACTCACAATGAGAAATAAATCCAGACACGGACGAGGTACAGGCCCCGTTCCAATCTTCAAATGAATTGCCTTATTTCTGTTGATAAAATATGTCGGGCACAATTATTCGCATCATTAAATCACTAGACTCATAGTCATACGGCGATACTGTAACAGAAAGGTGATTAATTCGTCCCCAATTATTAACACCGATCTATGATCATAGATCGGTATTAATCTCTTAAAATACCCTGAAAGAAGGGGAATTGGTTAATCTTAAGCTACCCTGAAAGAACGGGAATTGGTTAATCTTAAGGTACCCTGAAAGAAGTGGAATCGATTAGTCTTAGAATACCCTGAAAGAAGTGGAATTGGTTAATCTTCGAAGTACCCTGAAAGAAGCGGAATTGATTAGTCTCGTAATATCCTGCAAGAAGAGGATCGATTAATATTGTGCCTGTAAGGCATGCAATGAAAGGCATGCAATGAAAGAAGGACGACTTGGCGCTATCCGCGATTTGGTATCGTATCAAAATTGGCAAGATCTTTACGCGTCGCGAATAATTAACAGCCGATAGACGCCAAGTCTAGAGAGGGTAAAGAAAACAAGGCAAGCAGAGAAAAATTTGTGGCGTGACGGTCGGCGTCCTCTTCGACGTGAAGTCTTCAGGCTCAGCCTCTCTCATCTCCACACGCCCCACGTAAAACGGGGAGATGATGAAGAGAGGCGTCTTGCCCATTCAAGCGATCAAGTTTTCAATTAATACAGAGAGATTACTTGATTGAGGAAATTAATTTATTCCATCGGTCTTAGAAAGATCGACGCAAAACTGAGGAAAGGTTTTGAATAAGTTGAGAACATTTCGAATGGCAAATATCAAAGAGACTCCTTTTAATTCTCACTTTTTATCGTGACCATATTGTCAGTATGAAAATTGTTCAATTCTAATTATGTGGAAAGTAGCCATGGAAAACTGGGAACAGGGATTTTAATGAATGAGTCATATTTCACAGAAACTATATCAAAGAGGACACTACTTATTCTTATATTCTGATCGCTTGAATTTGCTGTGGAGAATAAGATATTAGGCCACCACCGTCCCATTGCGCGACCCTTCCTGCCCTCGCCTGGTTCCCAAAACCCACCCAACGGAGTTGTAAATCAAACGCTAAGGCGCCGAGGCACCGAGGCGCCAAGCCACCGAGGCACTACGGCGCCAAGGTACCAAGGCACAAAGGCACGCACGCACAGACTCGTATCCACCCTCGATCAAGTTGCCCTACCTTCCCGATTCACCTGTACGGAAAGCTAATGATCTCCGATTTCAGATTCTCCAACACACACGTAAAAATCAGTTCACAACGTGGTCGCGGCTATTGATTGACTCACCTTATAATTTGCTGTAGGGAAAGAACGGGTTAGATACATCCTGGACAAAATTGTCAAACTTTTTTTCTAAACGGACTAAGTGAAAGCAAAAGTGTGCAGTACTTTGGACTTTAGATATTTTGATGTTTTCATATTTTCATATTCTCATATTTTCATATTTTCATATCTTTATACTCTTTAGATTTTTTATATTTCTATGCATGTAACGAAAGATTGATTCTAGTTGAACATCTTGCAAGAGGATTGTTCATACTTATGTTGAGCAGGAGCTCCTAGACTTTGTGAACCATGAATTAAACCTCAGGAGGATCCACCGCTCAACCAGCAAAAATTCAAGCAAATGAGGAAACTTAGGAAATGAGAATCGCGAAAGCCGATTGAGCAATGAATATCTTCCTGTCGCGATGCTCATCGCGATTCGCAACGGACAGGGGTCCCCCCGTAAGGGTGTGACTCTATGCATTAATCTGTAAATCTCTAATATGACCGCGCAGTAACAAGTGTGATGTTACATTGCAGTCGGCAAGGGAATCTGAATAATTATGAAAGCAAGCTCCGTTGCGGTCGGGAATGAGCCTATCTGAATTGAGCTAAGAAATCGAAGATTGTACAATGTTACCGCCACGCCACGCGATAGAGAAAAGAGAGTACCGAGGAAAGGAAACCAGTTACCCAAAAATCATGCGACTCACCCACGTTGCCGAGTAACGGAAGAGCAATTGCACTCGGATGTGTCTGCTTGGCTGTCGGCGTATCATGAAAAAAGGAAGAAGAAAGAAATTAGTAAGAAAATTGTTTGTCCCCATATGTTGGACGAGAATGAATCTGAATTGCTATTTTTGGAAAAACAGAGATTGGCAAAAAAGTGTCTTGTTCTCACCTCTTTTGCAATTGCTCCCTTGCTGTCGGGTCCCCCCTCATCCTATCGCTCCTACTGGGATGCTCATCGGTTTCGAACGGCTTTGGGTCGACTCCGTGTCAGCTTCGAATCGGCTTCGGATCAGCTTCTGTCTGCTCCAATTCGGAGGCGCTCGACTACAAAATGGGAAGAAATATAACAAAATGCGGATACATTTGAATTCAAATACGTTAATAGGCTCTTAAAGTCAAGAATTCCTTTGCATATAAGCTATTTTTCGATTCTTCGATAAAGGAGTAAATTAGGATTCGTGAACATGTTATGTTACAATACGCAGGTATACATATTTGGTAAGAAAATTATTTTTCAAAATATATCACGCTCTTACTTGGTCGCTATTTCTTCGCATTGTCCCCGTATAATCAGCCCTGTCGACATCTCGTCCATTACAATCTAATAGAAACATCAAACAGAAGCAAAATATTTATTAATTGAACACATCCGTACAGTTTGTCTAGCGATATTTTTGTATGAAGAAAAAACTTCGGAAATACTAAATGTAAGCACAGGGTTGAGTAGGACAATGACTAAACTTTAACAAAAGGGCAAAGTGCGATTCAAAATGCTGCTCACCTCTTATTTCATTCTTCAGTGAGGTTGGATTTGTATAATCGGCCTCCACAATCTGTGCCCATGCATTTCAGTATCCTTTACACAATTTTCTCACCCGGATTTTCGTTTTCATTTTTTCTTCAGTGTCTTCTCTTCTTCGTTCTGCTTTTTCTTTCTTGAGAAAAAAAAATGAACGATTTAGAAAATCGCTGTGATAAAATACAAGTTGAAAATCAAGCAAGTAATCTATATTCAACTACTATTTATGGGGAACTCGAGGGTCTATAACAGATCACATTTCTTTGCTCGGTGAGACTTGGACAATTTGTATAAATAAAAATGAAACTAAATTTCATTTATCTCCGAAGGATTTACGAGTCATTGTCACATGATAAGACTGAAGATTGGTGGCAAAACGTCTCAATTCTCACCTCGATCTCTGACACTTCGGAACCTGGATCCCAGGACGGGGTCTTTCACCCGGTTTCTATTAGTCCGTCAGATTTTTGGGATTTCCAGATTCACCTTTCTGTAGAAAAAATTAAAACAAAGAAGAGAAATGAGAAAATTGAGAAATAAATTTCAGATTCATTTTACTATAGATTCAGAATATAGAAACAGGCTCTTGTATCTAAAAAGGCCTCTTCGTTTCAACAACTTTTTGATTTACCCAAAAAAGAAATTTTTACTTTGTACGTCGATCTAAGATGCGAGTGAAAAGATTTGTAATAGCAATTTATTTGTAAACATATTTCAATCAGTGGCTTACCTTCCATTCAATTCGTCAATAAGAATTATTTGATCCATATAAACAGCCTCAGAACTTTCGATCTGTATTTCCGACCTGTTGCAGTTTGTATCTGTAACAAAATAATCATTTCAATAATAAAGATTCGCATAATATATCGGAAGGTTTGGTCAAGCCATAAAAATAAGTAAAAAAAAAAAAACCGGTCTAAATATTTGTGAACTTTGTCCGAATGTAAACAACCTTCGATCTATGCAGCTATAACTCGCTCGTATTTATATTATGTTTTTTTTGTCAGACTATTTACGTTTTATGTATGATTATACGCAGATCAACTTATTTACGAAACTATCAAATGTAATGGGGTGTTATATTATAACTTATTCGAAAGACACACGATTGTTTGCTACTTGCAAGTAGAAATAATATTCACGTATAACTGCTGGAAACAACTGACTGCGCAACGGTCAGAAAAGTTGACTCGGAAGTTTATTATTGCAAAACGTTTTATTGAAAATAAACTGCATGATAGATTTGAATTTTACTTCTCACCGTCGCGAAATACGAAGATAAAACTATTCTCACCTTTTGTATCGTGTCAACGATGGTTTTTTTATCCCAAAAACATTAATTTACCGGAGCTCATTATTCTGCCGCTTACCGTTTCTATAAAGATGGTCCGATGTGCGATCGTCATTTTTTTTCCCCGTCATCCCCCCTCTGGATTTTTACCGAATAAAATATTAAAAGTATTTTCGATTTGAGTGAATTATATTTATGACGAATTCTTTCAGGACTTGATTATTATTACGAGATGAAATAAAGACTTTACGTTAAAGAACGAAGAATAGAGAATGAATATAAATATCCACTAAGGACCGGCCAAGACGAGTCGAGAGAAAAATTCAAACTGGCATGCAACTTAATGGCAATGAAAATTGAACCGTCAACAGCGATCCGTTATATTCCCCTTAGCTAACGACCGGTGTATCATGAGGTCACAAACTCTTACCTCAACAATGACGGGTTCGTCGAATTACAACAATTTCCCTAAACTACGCGGCGTCGAGACGTCGATCGGTGCCACCCTGATCGCGTATGAATTCAGACTGAGAATTCGAGCGGATGAAAGTCGCGGCCTGCCGCCCGGCGTGATGACGTACGACCTGAACGCGTCCGCAGTTCCCCGCGCGTACGTTCGTAACTTCACGTTAGACCGCCGCCATGCCTGCCCGCGAATTTTGATTTCGAATTTTTACGACATTTTTAATAATTTTTAATAATGACGAATTATAACGGTAGCGGGAGTCAAAAATGTTATTATTTTCACCCAGAAACGATAAATTTGAAAAGCGAATATAATCATTATAGAATATTTGACGATTTTCACCCAGAATACGTATTTATAGCGGCGAGGTTCCTTACGCTACGATTAATTGCACTTTCAGCAGTATTTGGGGACAAGTTAAATTTCCAATTTACAAATTAGTTCGATAAAAATACAAATTTAATCTGCACGAATATCGCCCCTATATCTATAAATACGGCGATACAACGTATAAATTGGTGATACAATGAAAAAGAATACCAACTACGAATGTGTTTTCTATTTCTCTACACACAACTGCCTGATAAACGAGTAGTATTCATAATAATAATGATGAATAATAAATAATGAATGAATGATGAATATTAATATAATTATATCTCGTTGTAATGCTCACCCGTTCCTCATTCACCGATCGCTCAATCCCTCTATTTTCTTTTTCTGCAGTACTCTAGACTTTCTGGATGAGAATTTTGGTAGCTCAGTAGTATTCCTCAGACTGTAAAAAATACATGAAGTAACAAAAATTAATTGTCAATCAAACATTCATAGAATTGTTATCGCGATATATTTATGCAGAGAGAGAATTATCGTTGTGTATAATTTTCCATTGATCAAATTCAAACTACGACAAGAAGAAACGAAAGTTTTGAGTGTATAGAATCCACAAGACGTGCAGAATCGTTGAACCTTGGTAAAAATCGGACGTCTTAGAAGATTGTGTTATCATTACCGATTTATCTTCCATTTGATTTGTCGGAATGATTTGGTCCACGCAATCAAACTGTGCAACCCAATTTTTTTCATATTCCTGATCCTTTCCAACCCTTTCCTCCTTTTGACTCCTCCGCTTTCCTGGAAAAGAAATTAGTGATTGAGAAAATCTGAGAAATTCGAGATGTTGGATGAAAACAAACTAGTATTCTACTAATTAATTATTATTTGAGAGAAACTTGACACATTATACCCGGTCTTATCTTGCCACAGGCATACTTTTTGCCCAAGGAAAAAGAAAGATGAGAAACAGATCGCGGGTGAATTCGATTCACAATGCATACGTACAATCAGCACTGCACTATAATTTCTATCAGTCATTTTGTAACAATTCTCACCTGAACCTCTGTGACTCCAGACCTCATGATCCCTTCCATTTCTGAGACGACTGACAATCAGCCTACAAGTTTGCCCCTGCAAAAGTTCAAGATCTGGTCAACTTTGGTGATCGTTTACTATAACGTGCAGTTGAAAATGACAACTTGAAACAGTAACTTGTCAAAAGCTTCCCCGATTATTATACATTACAAAGGAATGATTATTTACCAGATGTATATCTTATTCCTAACTCTTCCTGATTTCATTCATTATCGTTTCACTCCATCCCGAGTTCGAGTGCACTTCCGCAGGGTTATACAGACCGGGACGCACCTTCTGGCGAACAAACAAGTTTAACAATTAAATGACAAGTACGAAATCGATCACAGGGATGAGATTGCGAATGCAAGGAAGGCTTCGTTCCGCTTACCAGTAATTCTTGATTCTCGTACAGAAATGATGTTTCCCTGCAGGTCATGTGTACAGCGCGCAGTCAATAATCCAATATATATGTACGTAATCCGATTCTTCCAAGCTTCATTTATACGACCTTTCGAAATTCTGAACTGTGATGGAAATATAGAGAAACAAGAGATTTAGCGATTGACGAATAATGTTGCAATAATTTGACGTAGCAGAAAAGTTGTCACCCTTCACGACTCAATTATTTCTCCAAATTAAACTAGGATTGTCAGGTACTCACAATGAGAAATAAATCCAGACACGGACGAGGTACAGGCCCCGTTCCAATCTTCAAATGAATTGCCTTATTTCTGTTGATAAAATATGTCGGGCACAATTATTCGCATCATTAAATCACTAGACTCATAGTCATACGGCGATACTGTAACAGAAAGGTGATTAATTCGTCCCCAATTATTAACACCGATCTATGATCATAGATCGGTATTAATCTCTTAAAATACCCTGAAAGAAGGGGAATTGGTTAATCTTAAGCTACCCTGAAAGAACGGGAATTGGTTAATCTTAAGGTACCCTGAAAGAAGTGGAATCGATTAGTCTTAGAATACCCTGAAAGAAGTGGAATTGGTTAATCTTCGAAGTACCCTGAAAGAAGCGGAATTGATTAGTCTCGTAATATCCTGCAAGAAGAGGATCGATTAATATTGTGCCTGTAAGGCATGCAATGAAAGGCATGCAATGAAAGAAGGACGACTTGGCGCTATCCGCGATTTGGTATCGTATCAAAATTGGCAAGATCTTTACGCGTCGCGAATAATTAACAGCCGATAGACGCCAAGTCTAGAGAGGGTAAAGAAAACAAGGCAAGCAGAGAAAAATTTGTGGCGTGACGGTCGGCGTCCTCTTCGACGTGAAGTCTTCAGGCTCAGCCTCTCTCATCTCCACACGCCCCACGTAAAACGGGGAGATGATGAAGAGAGGCGTCTTGCCCATTCAAGCGATCAAGTTTTCAATTAATACAGAGAGATTACTTGATTGAGGAAATTGATTTATTCCATCGGTCTTAGAAAGATCGACGCAAAACTGAGGAAAGGTTTTGAATAAGTTGAGAACATTTCGAATGGCAAATATCAAAGAGACTCCTTTTAATTCTCACTTTTTATCGTGACCATATTGTCAGTATGAAAATTGTTCAATTCTAATTATGTGGAAAGTAGCCATGGAAAACTGGGAACAGGGATTTTAATGAATGAGTCATATTTCACAGAAACTATATCAAAGAGGACACTACTTATTCTTATATTCTGATCGCTTGAATTTGCTGTGGAGAATAAGATATTAGGCCACCACCGTCCCATTGCGCGACCCTTCCTGCCCTCGCCTGGTTCCCAAAACCCACCCAACGGAGTTGTAAATCAAACGCTAAGACGCCGAGGCACCGAGGCGCCAAGCCACCGAGGCACTACGGCGCCAAGGTACCAAGGCACAAAGGCACGCACGCACAGACTCGTATCCACCCTCGATCAAGTTGCCCTACCTTCCCGATTCACCTGTACGGAAAGCTAATGATCTCCGATTTCAGATTCTCCAACACACACGTAAAAATCAGTTCACAACGTGGTCGCGGCTATTGATTGACTCACCTTATAATTTGCTGTAGGGAAAGAACGGGTTAGATACATCCTGGACAAAATTGTCAAACTTTTTTTCTAAACGGACTAAGTGAAAGCAAAAGTGTGCAGTACTTTGGACTTTAGATATTTTGATGTTTTCATATTTTCATATTCTCATATTTTCATATTTTCATATCTTTATACTCTTTAGATTTTTTATATTTCTATGCATGTAACGAAAGATTGATTCTAGTTGAACATCTTGCAAGAGGATTGTTCATACTTATGTTGAGCAGGAGCTCCTAGACTTTGTGAACCATGAATTAAACCTCAGGAGGATCCACCGCTCAACCAGCAAAAATTCAAGCAAATGAGGAAACTTAGGAAATGAGAATCGCGAAAGCCGATTGAGCAATGAATATCTTCCTGTCGCGATGCTCATCGCGATTCGCAACGGACAGGGGTCCCCCCGTAAGGGTGTGACTCTATGCATTAATCTGTAAATCTCTAATATGACCGCGCAGTAACAAGTGTGATGTTACATTGCAGTCGGCAAGGGAATCTGAATAATTATGAAAGCAAGCTCCGTTGCGGTCGGGAATGAGCCTATCTGAATTGAGCTAAGAAATCGAAGATTGTACAATGTTACCGCCACGCCACGCGATAGAGAAAAGAGAGTACCGAGGAAAGGAAACCAGTTACCCAAAAATCATGCGACTCACCCACGTTGCCGAGTAACGGAAGAGCAATTGCACTCGGATGTGTCTGCTTGGCTGTCGGCGTATCATGAAAAAAGGAAGAAGAAAGAAATTAGTAAGAAAATTGTTTGTCCCCATATGTTGGACGAGAATGAATCTGAATTGCTATTTTTGGAAAAACAGAGATTGGCAAAAAAGTGTCTTGTTCTCACCTCTTTTGCAATTGCTCCCTTGCTGTCGGGTCCCCCCTCATCCTATCGCTCCTACTGGGATGCTCATCGGTTTCGAACGGCTTTGGGTCGACTCCGTGTCAGCTTCGAATCGGCTTCGGATCAGCTTCTGTCTGCTCCAATTCGGAGGCGCTCGACTACAAAATGGGAAGAAATATAACAAAATGCGGATACATTTGAATTCAAATACGTTAATAGGCTCTTAAAGTCAAGAATTCCTTTGCATATAAGCTATTTTTCGATTCTTCGATAAAGGAGTAAATTAGGATTCGTGAACATGTTATGTTACAATACGCAGGTATACATATTTGGTAAGAAAATTATTTTTCAAAATATATCACGCTCTTACTTGGTCGCTATTTCTTCGCATTGTCCCCGTATAATCAGCCCTGTCGACATCTCGTCCATTACAATCTAATAGAAACATCAAACAGAAGCAAAATATTTATTAATTGAACACATCCGTACAGTTTGTCTAGCGATATTTTTGTATGAAGAAAAAACTTCGGAAATACTAAATGTAAGCACAGGGTTGAGTAGGACAATGACTAAACTTTAACAAAAGGGCAAAGTGCGATTCAAAATGCTGCTCACCTCTTATTTCATTCTTCAGTGAGGTTGGATTTGTATAATCGGCCTCCACAATCTGTGCCCATGCATTTCAGTATCCTTTACACAATTTTCTCACCCGGATTTTCGTTTTCATTTTTTCTTCAGTGTCTTCTCTTCTTCGTTCTGCTTTTTCTTTCTTGAGAAAAAAAAATGAACGATTTAGAAAATCGCTGTGATAAAATACAAGTTGAAAATCAAGCAAGTAATCTATATTCAACTACTATTTATGGGGAACTCGAGGGTCTATAACAGATCACATTTCTTTGCTCGGTGAGACTTGGACAATTTGTATAAATAAAAATGAAACTAAATTTCATTTATCTCCGAAGGATTTACGAGTCATTGTCACATGATAAGACTGAAGATTGGTGGCAAAACGTCTCAATTCTCACCTCGATCTCTGACACTTCGGAACCTGGATCCCAGGACGGGGTCTTTCACCCGGTTTCTATTAGTCCGTCAGATTTTTGGGATTTCCAGATTCACCTTTCTGTAGAAAAAATTAAAACAAAGAAGAGAAATGAGAAAATTGAGAAATAAATTTCAGATTCATTTTACTATAGATTCAGAATATAGAAACAGGCTCTTGTATCTAAAAAGGCCTCTTCGTTTCAACAACTTTTTGATTTACCCAAAAAAGAAATTTTTACTTTGTACGTCGATCTAAGATGCGAGTGAAAAGATTTGTAATAGCAATTTATTTGTAAACATATTTCAATCAGTGGCTTACCTTCCATTCAATTCGTCAATAAGAATTATTTGATCCATATAAACAGCCTCAGAACTTTCGATCTGTATTTCCGACCTGTTGCAGTTTGTATCTGTAACAAAATAATCATTTCAATAATAAAGATTCGCATAATATATCGGAAGGTTTGGTCAAGCCATAAAAATAAGTAAAAAAAAAAAAACCGGTCTAAATATTTGTGAACTTTGTCCGAATGTAAACAACCTTCGATCTATGCAGCTATAACTCGCTCGTATTTATATTATGTTTTTTTTGTCAGACTATTTACGTTTTATGTATGATTATACGCAGATCAACTTATTTACGAAACTATCAAATGTAATGGGGTGTTATATTATAACTTATTCGAAAGACACACGATTGTTTGCTACTTGCAAGTAGAAATAATATTCACGTATAACTGCTGGAAACAACTGACTGCGCAACGGTCAGAAAAGTTGACTCGGAAGTTTATTATTGCAAAACGTTTTATTGAAAATAAACTGCATGATAGATTTGAATTTTACTTCTCACCGTCGCGAAATACGAAGATAAAACTATTCTCACCTTTTGTATCGTGTCAACGATGGTTTTTTTATCCCAAAAACATTAATTTACCGGAGCTCATTATTCTGCCGCTTACCGTTTCTATAAAGATGGTCCGATGTGCGATCGTCATTTTTTTTCCCCGTCATCCCCCCTCTGGATTTTTACCGAATAAAATATTAAAAGTATTTTCGATTTGAGTGAATTATATTTATGACGAATTCTTTCAGGACTTGATTATTATTACGAGATGAAATAAAGACTTTACGTTAAAGAACGAAGAATAGAGAATGAATATAAATATCCACTAAGGACCGGCCAAGACGAGTCGAGAGAAAAATTCAAACTGGCATGCAACTTAATGGCAATGAAAATTGAACCGTCAACAGCGATCCGTTATATTCCCCTTAGCTAACGACCGGTGTATCATGAGGTCACAAACTCTTACCTCAACAATGACGGGTTCGTCGAATTACAACAATTTCCCTAAACTACGCGGCGTCGAGACGTCGATCGGTGCCACCCTGATCGCGTATGAATTCAGACTGAGAATTCGAGCGGATGAAAGTCGCGGCCTGCCGCCCGGCGTGATGACGTACGACCTGAACGCGTCCGCAGTTCCCCGCGCGTACGTTCGTAACTTCACGTTAGACCGCCGCCATGCCTGCCCGCGAATTTTGATTTCGAATTTTTACGACATTTTTAATAATTTTTAATAATGACGAATTATAACGGTAGCGGGAGTCAAAAATGTTATTATTTTCACCCAGAAACGATAAATTTGAAAAGCGAATATAATCATTATAGAATATTTGACGATTTTCACCCAGAATACGTATTTATAGCGGCGAGGTTCCTTACGCTACGATTAATTGCACTTTCAGCAGTATTTGGGGACAAGTTAAATTTCCAATTTACAAATTAGTTCGATAAAAATACAAATTTAATCTGCACGAATATCGCCCCTATATCTATAAATACGGCGATACAACGTATAAATTGGTGATACAATGAAAAAGAATACCAACTACGAATGTGTTTTCTATTTCTCTACACACAACTGCCTGATAAACGAGTAGTATTCATAATAATAATGATGAATAATAAATAATGAATGAATGATGAATATTAATATAATTATATCTCGTTGTAATGCTCACCCGTTCCTCATTCACCGATCGCTCAATCCCTCTATTTTCTTTTTCTGCAGTACTCTAGACTTTCTGGATGAGAATTTTGGTAGCTCAGTAGTATTCCTCAGACTGTAAAAAATACATGAAGTAACAAAAATTAATTGTCAATCAAACATTCATAGAATTGTTATCGCGATATATTTATGCAGAGAGAGAATTATCGTTGTGTATAATTTTCCATTGATCAAATTCAAACTACGACAAGAAGAAACGAAAGTTTTGAGTGTATAGAATCCACAAGACGTGCAGAATCGTTGAACCTTGGTAAAAATCGGACGTCTTAGAAGATTGTGTTATCATTACCGATTTATCTTCCATTTGATTTGTCGGAATGATTTGGTCCACGCAATCAAACTGTGCAACCCAATTTTTTTCATATTCCTGATCCTTTCCAACCCTTTCCTCCTTTTGACTCCTCCGCTTTCCTGGAAAAGAAATTAGTGATTGAGAAAATCTGAGAAATTCGAGATGTTGGATGAAAACAAACTAGTATTCTACTAATTAATTATTATTTGAGAGAAACTTGACACATTATACCCGGTCTTATCTTGCCACAGGCATACTTTTTGCCCAAGGAAAAAGAAAGATGAGAAACAGATCGCGGGTGAATTCGATTCACAATGCATACGTACAATCAGCACTGCACTATAATTTCTATCAGTCATTTTGTAACAATTCTCACCTGAACCTCTGTGACTCCAGACCTCATGATCCCTTCCATTTCTGAGACGACTGACAATCAGCCTACAAGTTTGCCCCTGCAAAAGTTCAAGATCTGGTCAACTTTGGTGATCGTTTACTATAACGTGCAGTTGAAAATGACAACTTGAAACAGTAACTTGTCAAAAGCTTCCCCGATTATTATACATTACAAAGGAATGATTATTTACCAGATGTATATCTTATTCCTAACTCTTCCTGATTTCATTCATTATCGTTTCACTCCATCCCGAGTTCGAGTGCACTTCCGCAGGGTTATACAGACCGGGACGCACCTTCTGGCGAACAAACAAGTTTAACAATTAAATGACAAGTACGAAATCGATCACAGGGATGAGATTGCGAATGCAAGGAAGGCTTCGTTCCGCTTACCAGTAATTCTTGATTCTCGTACAGAAATGATGTTTCCCTGCAGGTCATGTGTACAGCGCGCAGTCAATAATCCAATATATATGTACGTAATCCGATTCTTCCAAGCTTCATTTATACGACCTTTCGAAATTCTGAACTGTGATGGAAATATAGAGAAACAAGAGATTTAGCGATTGACGAATAATGTTGCAATAATTTGACGTAGCAGAAAAGTTGTCACCCTTCACGACTCAATTATTTCTCCAAATTAAACTAGGATTGTCAGGTACTCACAATGAGAAATAAATCCAGACACGGACGAGGTACAGGCCCCGTTCCAATCTTCAAATGAATTGCCTTATTTCTGTTGATAAAATATGTCGGGCACAATTATTCGCATCATTAAATCACTAGACTCATAGTCATACGGCGATACTGTAACAGAAAGGTGATTAATTCGTCCCCAATTATTAACACCGATCTATGATCATAGATCGGTATTAATCTCTTAAAATACCCTGAAAGAAGGGGAATTGGTTAATCTTAAGCTACCCTGAAAGAACGGGAATTGGTTAATCTTAAGGTACCCTGAAAGAAGTGGAATCGATTAGTCTTAGAATACCCTGAAAGAAGTGGAATTGGTTAATCTTCGAAGTACCCTGAAAGAAGCGGAATTGATTAGTCTCGTAATATCCTGAAAGAAGAGGATTGATTAATATTGTGCCTGTAAGGCATGCAATGAAAGGCATGCAATGAAAGAAGGACGACTTGGCGCTATCCGCGATTTGGTATCGTATCAAAATTGGCAAGATCTTTACGCGTCGCGAATAATTAACAGCCGATAGACGCCAAGTCTAGAGAGGGTAAAGAAAACAAGGCAAGCAGAGGAAAATTTGTGGCGTGACGGTCGGCGTCCTCTTCGACGTGAAGTCTTCAGGCTCAGCCTCTCTCATCTCCACACGCCCCACGTAAAACGGGGAGATGATGAAGAGAGGCGTCTTGCCCATTCAAGCGATCAAGTTTTCAATTAATACAGAGAGATTACTTGATTGAGGAAATTGATTTATTCCATCGGTCTTAGAAAGATCGACGCAAAACTGAGGAAAGGTTTTGAATAAGTTGAGAACATTTCGAATGGCAAATATCAAAGAGACTCCTTTTAATTCTCACTTTTTATCGTGACCATATTGTCAGTATGAAAATTGTTCAATTCTAATTATGTGGAAAGTAGCCATGGAAAACTGGGAACAGGGATTTTAATGAATGAGTCATATTTCACAGAAACTATATCAAAGAGGACACTACTTATTCTTATATTCTGATCGCTTGAATTTGCTGTGGAGAATAAGATATTAGGCCACCACCGTCCCATTGCGCGACCCTTCCTGCCCTCGCCTGGTTCCCAAAACCCACCCAACGGAGTTGTAAATCAAACGCTAAGACGCCGAGGCACCGAGGCGCCAAGCCACCGAGGCACTACGGCGCCAAGGTACCAAGGCACAAAGGCACGCACGCACAGACTCGTATCCACCCTCGATCAAGTTGCCCTACCTTCCCGATTCACCTGTACGGAAAGCTAATGATCTCCGATTTCAGATTCTCCAACACACACGTAAAAATCAGTTCACAACGTGGTCGCGGCTATTGATTGACTCACCTTATAATTTGCTGTAGGGAAAGAACGGGTTAGATACATCCTGGACAAAATTGTCAAACTTTTTTTCTAAACGGACTAAGTGAAAGCAAAAGTGTGCAGTACTTTGGACTTTAGATATTTTGATGTTTTCATATTTTCATATTCTCATATTTTCATATTTTCATATCTTTATACTCTTTAGATTTTTTATATTTCTATGCATGTAACGAAAGATTGATTCTAGTTGAACATCTTGCAAGAGGATTGTTCATACTTATGTTGAGCAGGAGCTCCTAGACTTTGTGAACCATGAATTAAACCTCAGGAGGATCCACCGCTCAACCAGCAAAAATTCAAGCAAATGAGGAAACTTAGGAAATGAGAATCGCGAAAGCCGATTGAGCAATGAATATCTTCCTGTCGCGATGCTCATCGCGATTCGCAACGGACAGGGGTCCCCCCGTAAGGGTGTGACTCTATGCATTAATCTGTAAATCTCTAATATGACCGCGCAGTAACAAGTGTGATGTTACATTGCAGTCGGCAAGGGAATCTGAATAATTATGAAAGCAAGCTCCGTTGCGGTCGGGAATGAGCCTATCTGAATTGAGCTAAGAAATCGAAGATTGTACAATGTTACCGCCACGCCACGCGATAGAGAAAAGAGAGTACCGAGGAAAGGAAACCAGTTACCCAAAAATCATGCGACTCACCCACGTTGCCGAGTAACGGAAGAGCAATTGCACTCGGATGTGTCTGCTTGGCTGTCGGCGTATCATGAAAAAAGGAAGAAGAAAGAAATTAGTAAGAAAATTGTTTGTCCCCATATGTTGGACGAGAATGAATCTGAATTGCTATTTTTGGAAAAACAGAGATTGGCAAAAAAGTGTCTTGTTCTCACCTCTTTTGCAATTGCTCCCTTGCTGTCGGGTCCCCCCTCATCCTATCGCTCCTACTGGGATGCTCATCGGTTTCGAACGGCTTTGGGTCGACTCCGTGTCAGCTTCGAATCGGCTTCGGATCAGCTTCTGTCTGCTCCAATTCGGAGGCGCTCGACTACAAAATGGGAAGAAATATAACAAAATGCGGATACATTTGAATTCAAATACGTTAATAGGCTCTTAAAGTCAAGAATTCCTTTGCATATAAGCTATTTTTCGATTCTTCGATAAAGGAGTAAATTAGGATTCGTGAACATGTTATGTTACAATACGCAGGTATACATATTTGGTAAGAAAATTATTTTTCAAAATATATCACGCTCTTACTTGGTCGCTATTTCTTCGCATTGTCCCCGTATAATCAGCCCTGTCGACATCTCGTCCATTACAATCTAATAGAAACATCAAACAGAAGCAAAATATTTATTAATTGAACACATCCGTACAGTTTGTCTAGCGATATTTTTGTATGAAGAAAAAACTTCGGAAATACTAAATGTAAGCACAGGGTTGAGTAGGACAATGACTAAACTTTAACAAAAGGGCAAAGTGCGATTCAAAATGCTGCTCACCTCTTATTTCATTCTTCAGTGAGGTTGGATTTGTATAATCGGCCTCCACAATCTGTGCCCATGCATTTCAGTATCCTTTACACAATTTTCTCACCCGGATTTTCGTTTTCATTTTTTCTTCAGTGTCTTCTCTTCTTCGTTCTGCTTTTTCTTTCTTGAGAAAAAAAAATGAACGATTTAGAAAATCGCTGTGATAAAATACAAGTTGAAAATCAAGCAAGTAATCTATATTCAACTACTATTTATGGGGAACTCGAGGGTCTATAACAGATCACATTTCTTTGCTCGGTGAGACTTGGACAATTTGTATAAATAAAAATGAAACTAAATTTCATTTATCTCCGAAGGATTTACGAGTCATTGTCACATGATAAGACTGAAGATTGGTGGCAAAACGTCTCAATTCTCACCTCAATCTCTGACACTTCGGAACCTGGATCCCAGGACGGGGTCTTTCACCCGGTTTCTATTAGTCCGTCAGATTTTTGGGATTTCCAGTTACACCTTTCTGTAGAAAAAATTAAAACAAAGAAGAGAAATGAGAAAATTGAGAAATAAATTTCAGATTCATTTTACTATAGATTCAGAATATAGAAACAGGCTCTTGTATCTAAAAAGGCCTCTTCGTTTCAACAACTTTTTGATTTACCCAAAAAAGAAATTTTTACTTTGTACGTCGATCTAAGATGCGAGTGAAAAGATTTGTAATAGCAATTTATTTGTAAACATATTTCAATCAGTGGCTTACCTTCCATTCAATTCGTCAATAAGAATTATTTGATCCATATAAACAGCCTCAGAACTTTCGATCTGTATTTCCGACCTGTTGCAGTTTGTATCTGTAACAAAATAATCATTTCAATAATAAAGATTCGCATAATATATCGGAAGGTTTGGTCAAGCCATAAAAATAAGTAAAAAAAAAAAAACCGGTCTAAATATTTGTGAACTTTGTCCGAATGTAAACAATCTTCGATCTATGCAGCTATAACTCGCTCGTATTTATATTATGTTTTTTTTGTCAGACTATTTACGTTTTATGTATGATTATACGCAGATCAACTTATTTACGAAACTATCAAATGTAATGGGGTGTTATATTATAACTTATTCGAAAGACACACGATTGTTTGCTACTTGCAAGTAGAAATAATATTCACGTATAACTGCTGGAAACAACTGACTGCGCAACGGTCAGAAAAGTTGACTCGGAAGTTTATTATTGCAAAACGTTTTATTGAAAATAAACTGCATGATAGATTTGAATTTTACTTCTCACCGTCGCGAAATACGAAGATAAAACTATTCTCACCTTTTGTATCGTGTCAACGATGGTTTTTTTATCCCAAAAACATTAATTTACCGGAGCTCATTATTCTGCCGCTTACCGTTTCTATAAAGATGGTCCGATGTGCGATCGTCATTTTTTTTCCCCGTCATCCCCCCTCTGGATTTTTACCGAATAAAATATTAAAAGTATTTTCGATTTGAGTGAATTATATTTATGACGAATTCTTTCAGGACTTGATTATTATTACGAGATGAAATAAAGACTTTACGTTAAAGAACGAAGAATAGAGAATGAATATAAATATCCACTAAGGACCGGCCAAGACGAGTCGAGAGAAAAATTCAAACTGGCATGCAACTTAATGGCAATGAAAATTGAACCGTCAACAGCGATCCGTTATATTCCCCTTAGCTAACGACCGGTGTATCATGAGGTCACAAACTCTTACCTCAACAATGACGGGTTCGTCGAATTACAACAATTTCCCTAAACTACGCGGCGTCGAGACGTCGATCGGTGCCACCCTGATCGCGTATGAATTCAGACTGAGAATTCGAGCGGATGAAAGTCGCGGCCTGCCGCCCGGCGTGATGACGTACGACCTGAACGCGTCCGCAGTTCCCCGCGCGTACGTTCGTAACTTCACGTTAGACCGCCGCCATGCCTGCCCGCGAATTTTGATTTCGAATTTTTACGACATTTTTAATAATTTTTAATAATGACGAATTATAACGGTAGCGGGAGTCAAAAATGTTATTATTTTCACCCAGAAACGATAAATTTGAAAAGCGAATATAATCATTATAGAATATTTGACGATTTTCACCCAGAATACGTATTTATAGCGGCGAGGTTCCTTACGCTACGATTAATTGCACTTTCAGCAGTATTTGGGGACAAGTTAAATTTCCAATTTACAAATTAGTTCGATAAAAATACAAATTTAATCTGCACGAATATCGCCCCTATATCTATAAATACGGCGATACAACGTATAAATTGGTGATACAATGAAAAAGAATACCAACTACGAATGTGTTTTCTATTTCTCTACACACAACTGCCTGATAAACGAGTAGTATTCATAATAATAATGATGAATAATAAATAATGAATGAATGATGAATATTAATATAATTATATCTCGTTGTAATGCTCACCCGTTCCTCATTCACCGATCGCTCAATCCCTCTATTTTCTTTTTCTGCAGTACTCTAGACTTTCTGGATGAGAATTTTGGTAGCTCAGTAGTATTCCTCAGACTGTAAAAAATACATGAAGTAACAAAAATTAATTGTCAATCAAACATTCATAGAATTGTTATCGCGATATATTTATGCAGAGAGACAATTATCGTTGTGTATAATTTTCCATTGATCAAATTCAAACTACGACAAGAAGAAACGAAAGTTTTGAGTGTATAGAATCCACAAGACGTGCAGAATCGTTGAACCTTGGTAAAAATCGGACGTCTCAGAAGATTGTGTTATCATTACCGATTTATCTTCCATTTGATTTGTCGGAATGATTTGGTCCACGCAATCAAACTGTGCAACCCAATTTTTTTCATATTCCTGATCCTTTCCAACCCTTTCCTCCTTTTGACTCCTCCGCTTTCCTGGAAAAGAAATTAGTGATTGAGAAAATCCGAGAAATTCGAGATGTTGGATGAAAACAAACTAGTATTCTACTAATTAATTATTATTTGAGAGAAACTTGACACATTATACCCGGTCTTATCTTGCCACCGGCACTCCTATTATATAGAAGTGCACTATAATTTTCATTAGTCATTGCATATCAATTCTCACCTAAATATCTGAGACTACAGACCTCACATCCCCGGCGTCAGGTGATTCACACAGTTCCTATCTTGGTCCATCAGATTTTTGGGACTCCCGGACCCACAGGTCGTATATTTTTCTGTAATGAAAGTAAATTGGAGAAGAGGAATTAAAAAAGGAGATATGAATTTCGTATATATTCGATTCAGAATGTAGCAACGGGCTCCTGTATATTGAAGGGAGTTGTAATTCGTAAAAAAGAAATGTGTGATTGTATTTGTCGATCTAAAAAATCGACCCAAAAGAGTGAAGAATGGAAATTGAGAGGAAATAATCAATGTATTCGATAGCTGAACTTGAATAAAAATGTGACATAATTAGAAATAATGTTGTGATGGCTGGTTTACCTCTTATTCGATTTATCGGCGAGATTTAATCTATATAAACGGCCTCCGCACTTCCGATCCGTTGTAGTTTTTCTGTATAATCAGATTATCATTTTATCAAGAAGGATTCACAATAAATATCAACGTTTAGTCACGTCGCAAATATAAACAAAGATGCGGCCTGATTGTTTTCGAATTCACGATAAGTAAAGGTAGAAAAAAAAGGGTATGCAATTATAAGTCTTTACCTGTCATATAACCTTATTCACGATCAAAATAAAGTTATTCTAAGGACGCTATACGTCAATTTTCAATGGAATTATTATAACTGGACAGATCGGTATGAAACTAGATTTGTAAGATCGTGCCTGTCGCAAGTTAACAACTGTCAAGGTGATAGGTTAAGGTTCTATAATTGCATACAAGTCTATGTTCCCCTTGGTGTCACTGATTGATTCTTCGTAAAATTGCAAAATATTACTCTAGCGAAAACGTGTTTACCTAATTATAACAAACGATCAAAGCTGAGAGCGGTCGCGACGCACACAAGCGGCAACCTCCTGGACTTATCGTACGCGACTGAAGATTCAAGTCGGCGGCCGCACCGCGTGGCGAGGCACCCGAAGCTGCGCGAGGCTTTCCGAAGATCCACAGGTGAAATTGAATGTTGGGCTGCCACCGCTTCAGGCGGAAATCCTGAGGCCCAGCACCTATGTGAAGTTGGCCCGTGACTTTATTAGTTTTCGATTTTTTATATACCAAACAATTGCTCCTCAATTGCTCTTAATTGCTCTATTGATTTTGTTAATTGCTCCAATCTAGTTTTTGAGAAAAATGAGAAAAACAAATTTCGATTTTTCTATGTAAAGTAGCCTAAACTTTAACTCTATGTTTCGACCAAACGGATGGGAATTCGACGATCTATGATTTATCCAATGATCGCTCCTTCATTCCTCATACTTGCTCCACCCTGGAGTAAAATTATTTAGTCACGGTTTTTAAAGAGAAAGCAAAGAACGTATTCGCCGGAAATGAAATGGTGGAGGGTAGGCCATTGCACAATTGAGACGCATCTAAACGGAACAGATTTCGGCGATCGGTGGTACACCGGACAATTGCTCCTCAATTGCTTTTCATTGCTCAACTCTTATTTTTAATTGCTCCGCGATAGTTCTCCAGAAAATAGCAAAAATGTGTCTGCGTGATGTGAATGTTGGAGCGCGAGCTATGTATACTACGTCACAGTTCGGATGCGCTTGTATATCACAGTATTCCGAAGACTCGTTGGATACGAATTAACTTTTCTTCGATTGCTCTCAATTGCTCCTGGATTGCTCTCAATTGCTCTACCCTTATTTCCAATTGCTCCGCGATACTTTTTCTTGATTTGATCGTAATTGCTCTACTCTCATTTTGAATTGCTCCCCATTAATTTTCCAAAATAAAACAAAAAAATATGATTGCAAAAATTTGAATGGCGGGTTTCAGACTTTTTCACGTCGTCGATCAGTCTATTTTATCCGATTCTTGGGTCTTTAGCATCAGAGACCAGTAACAATGCCAGTCTTACACCTTCTCGCCCCTCTGATCAGTATATTTTATACTAGAGTCTCGAGTCTTTAGCGTCAGAGATCCGTATCAACGCCGGTTTTACACCTTCTCGCCCCTCTGATCGGTATATTATACCACAGTCTTGAGTCTCAAGCCTCACAGATCAGTATCAATGCATGTTTTACACGCCCACCATTTACATCACGCTGACACATTTCTGCTATTTTCCATTGTTTGCAATCAGCAATAAGGGTAGCGCAATTAAGAGCAAATTAGGACCAATTGCCCGGCGTACCACCGATCACCGAAATCTGTTCCGTTTAGATGCGTCTCAATTGTGAAATGGCCTACCCCATACCATTCCATTTCGTGAACACGTTTTTTGCTTTTTCTTCAAAAACCGTGACTAAATAATTTTACTCCAGGGTGGAGCAATTAAGAGAAATGAAGGAGCAATTATTTGGTATATCATAGGTCGTCGAATACCCTTCCGTTTGGTCGAAACATAGAGTTCACGTTTAGGCTACTTCAACATAGAAAAATCGAATTTTTTTTCTCATTTTTCTCCAAAACCAGATTTGAGCAAATAACGGAATTAATAGAGCAATCAAGAGCAATTAAGAAGCAATTGTTTGGTATATAAAAAATCGGAAAATAATAAAGTCACGGACCAACTTTACATAGGCGTTGAAAGCCGGCTGCAAAGTGCATTAACTTACCGTAAGGATAACAATCTCCACAAGTCGAAGATAGGTTCAAGGAGTCGATATTACAGATTTGTGAATTTGGTAGACTTCGTGGCGTCACGTATGAAAATGAGTACCGTGCTTGCTGATCGGTTTCGTAGAAAATGTATCGAGGTACTATATACAGTTAGAAATTGTTTTTTACGAAAATTTATGCCACACAGCTTGTCATTATAGTCAACGTCAACAAAATTGTAACGAATGATGACTATTTAAAGAATATTGCCTACCAAGAGGCATCTATCATTACGTAAGTTTTCCTTCGTTAATATTATTTAAAAATATGTCGCAGATTTTTTCAGTTATCATTACTTTATCGATTATTGTTTAGGTGCTGATCTACTGTAGCTGTGTCATGCTTTTGAGACCGTATATTGAAGCTATCCCTTGTGAGGATCAAATCAGGTCGAAAAATGGGTTGACAAATACGTGATTGATCATAATCAAGAGTCTTGGCCTACATCAGATTCTTGTCAGACGAATATTAATGCTTCGCTGACTAAGTAGAAGTTCTCGGCTGCATTTTTCATACATTTACCCTAAAAAGCTGATGAGATTGGGAGTGATGTGAGAGTTTAGTTGAACTGTTCAGATCATATAATACACTTTCCGTCAATGATTCATTATTCATATGGAATATTGAGATTATAATTACAAGTAACAGTATTCTCAATTTACACGAAGATTTAAGTATTACATCTTTCATAAATGAACTAATATTACTTGATATCTTTCTAGCTATTCACATGAGGTTGAGAGACGACGACCAAAAATTAGCTCACATTGCCATATCAATAGTGAATCTGCTGATCATTGTAGTCCAAGAAACTTTTTGATCATTGAACATGACTAACGGCGAGTTTTTTGCTTCGTCAGGCTTCAAATTGTGAATTGTACAAAAGATTTTACACTTATGGAAGCAAAACATGAGAAATTATGGCTCCATTGACTAATCTGCATTGGATCGAATCATAGTTCATAATAAAAAGTTGTCTAAATAATGAAAAATTATAGATAAATCTATGTGTTTCAGGGGGGAGTCAGCCTAATGTTCCCTAAGTTTCTCATTGTGTATTCAATACTAATCCCTGCCATGTCTACAAATCTATAAGCATTTTTTGAATGAATACTAGCTTGTGGGTCTGCTGCTTTGCCTGTGATAGAATCCTGCTGCAGGAATATTCTTAGCAATTGATTAAGATCGGATGAAACAATTCTCGAATGCTGCAGCTACCAGTTTACCCCGACGTGGTCAGAATTTGATGTGAGCTGAAACCCCAAATTATTATTATTATATTAGACTTTTGGACTTTTGCGGTAGTTGTATTAATTTAAATAATTAATCTTTTATTTCATTAGTGTATTACAGCAAATTGACGCTGATATGGCTTCGAAATACACAGGCGACTGATATTCTCTTGTGGCAGCTTTAAAATCTGTGAAAAATTTATCATATTATAATAGAACTTGGGCATCTGTACATCAGCTCTGTTAATAATTGTTCTAGTCGTCTGTATTGATAATCAGTTCGAAGAAAATGCATAATATTCAATATTTCGTTCAGTATAGTGCAATTGAAGTCGTAAAAGTATAAATATTTTGAAATTTATCACAATATTTCCAATTTTGAGTTCTATTCTCATATTCTGCAAGAACGTGAGAGAATTACATGCATATGGTCTCTTTCTTGAGCTCAATATACCTAGAATAATTTATGTAATGAATATTGTTTAATTATCACAGTCAGTTTAGAAACTTGAAATTGAGAATAAATTCATATGTTAAACGGCCTTAAGGATTTTCAATCATTATAAATCATTCGAGTATCACAAGTAATAACAAAAAGTATTATTCGTTATTCTGAATAAAGCTCTGAAATATATTAAAAAACGTTTTTACGTCATCTTTATTACCTTTTTCGAAATGAACGTGTAAAGATGAATTTAGTTTTCTATTCATCCAATTATTAATTAATTGTACATATTGCACCGGACTCGTTGAGCTGTATTTTTTACTAAAAGCCAAAAATTCTCCAAACAATTGTGCTTTAACAGGAATCAAAATTAGAAAAAGATTTTACACAATCGCTCCTAATTACACGCAATTCGTAGATCAATCTACGCTCTTTATGCTTGCCTGTATGTATATTCATTTATATTAGCGTTGTTTGGAATTAGACAAATTTCAAGTCGAAATTGCTCCTGGTATCAGAAGTATCCTAAAAATAAATATCTTGCATATTACAATTGATAGAGTCTCTTTATTTGCTCTTTGGCACATGAGTTATCATAATCTCAACCACATTCGTGATAGAATGCTTACAAAAATAATATAACTAATTATACAAAGACTGAGTTGTATAAACATCCGTTCGTGCAATTGGAACAAAATCCTTGCTGGGCCGAGGTGTGTGGACTTTGGTGGAAGTGCGTTTAACTGTAACAGAAAAACATGTGTTATAATATCACCATCGGTTAATGAATTTCTCTAAAAATTGGACAAAAATAATATTTTTTAGTCAATCAGTACATTGTTTACCCTGCGACAATTTTTCAGCGTGAGAAATATTTATATTGAGACGCTTGTCACTTATCAGATTCGAATCTCGTAAACGCAACTCCCACATGAACACTTTGACGCCACGAGGGGCACTGACCCCACGACAGGTGCTCTTATCCTAGGTCAGTGCCGGTGCGAACATGGCGTCAAATGGTATTGCCATTTCGTGGCTAAAGTAGCCAAACTGGCGAACTACTTCTGCCGCAAACTCGGGTGCGCCTTATTATACGTGACCTCTAATTCGATATTACATTAATGTAATGCAGGTGGTATCTGAAAAAGCGCATCAACGTTGCGGCAATAGTAGTTCGTCGATTCGGCTGCGAGATGGCTATACCATATGCGGCCCCGCTGGCATCACAAACCGGCTATGGCAAGGAGGAGCACTGACCTACTGTAGGGTGGAGGCACCTGTCGCGGAGTCAGTGGCCCCTGAGGCGTCAAAGAGTTCATACATATGGGATGCGCTAACGAAATATGACTCTGACAGGCATCTCGATGAAAAATACTCTGAACGACGAGCAGTGTCGGAAAATAGACAATGTACTTATCGAAGAAAACAGATCCTTCTTGTCTATTTTTCTTCATGGCAGTGATATTATAACACTCACTTTTCTGTTACAGTTGGATAAACTTCCATCGGAGTACAAACATCTCCGTCCAGCAAGGATTCGGTTCCAATTGTGACGACGTACGAGTGTATGTCCAGCCTGGGCCTAGTCTCTGTAGAATTACGTTGATTCATAATAAATTACGTTGGTTAATATTATTGTAATAAAAATGTGGCTTTATTATGACAACTTGTATGCTATGGAGCAAATAAAGAGTCAAAACCATCACTAATTGTACATAACATTAACAATCAAAAATATTATGATGATGCCGCAGCAATAAATTTCAAGATATACCAGTAGTCAATTGCTTCTGCTATACTTAAAATACCTATGTTTCCTAACATCCCTTGACCAACTAGACGAATAAACAATGTGTAGAAATTTGATGCACAATTTTCTGGAGTTCTCTTTAAGGATGCTCTCGCGATGGAACCTATGGCTAGGATGCTTTCGAAACATGCCTATGGAGCTATTGTAAGGTTCCGGTATTAATCCAGAAGAACTCGGTGGATTTTTTCACCAAGTTGTTCTAGGCTCTCACATATTTATGCTATGTTGCCAAAAATGAATCCGTTTTGGGTGGATAAGGGGAAAAAAATGCACGAGAAGTCACACACATTATTTATCAGTCAATGTGTAAAGATGACGTTCAGAAAGGAAATTCTTTTCTGAAATACCGAATTGGCAAGCATGAGTAGACTTTCTACGAAAAAACTCATTTCGACGGAATATGCACCAAGCCTCCTTATCACCCTACTCTGGAAAAGCACCCTAATATAGCGCAGGATAGCTGATTCAGGCATATGTAAAGAATAGAACGAGCGAGGAGGACCAAGGGTTCACTTTCACCAACCCTAAAGTGATTCAGGGTGGGTCTACAGCTAACACGACCGTGTAACACGCCCTGTATAACGCAGTGGAGATAGTGATCTCAAGTTTCCTACGATTAAACAAACTGTTCTGCGTTATAACGCTTGCATATGAAGTACCGGAGGTACTAAATATTAATACGACATGCAAAAGCCGTTCATCAAGGGGTAGTTTTTCAACCCTTTGCAAGGCAGTAGATCTTATTTGTCACGAACTGCCTTTTCTTGTGTAACAATCCGATTCTGAATTTTCGAAATTAGATAGCCGAAGAAATTATCGGAATTGTGTGCTCATAACGGACACAGATTTTTGCATAAATCAAGTCTTTGTAAATATATTTTTTCATATTCGACTGGCTCTTGTTTCCCTATACCATTATAAAAAAGCTGTTCCTCATTTGAAAGTCAAATTCTTAGTAAAGTATTGACGTAAGCATACCGACAACCGTTGACTTTTTGAATTATTAGAGTCCTGAATAGTAGCTTGAGGAAATTTTTCATGTTACTATTGTAACGAACTATCGATGAATGTTTGATTGATTATGTCAATGACCAACGATTTACAGTAGCAAAATCCTCACTAATATTTCGTGTCAAAGATCCTTCTTTTTACCTGCAGGGCAAGCACTTAGGAGTAGCATAGTGTTAGAGGATTCGTTCACAACTTTACGAGGAAACGATCGTATAACAAATATTTTGGATAGATATTTGTACATTTATGTCATATCGCCTTGAGCGTTTGACATCCTCACGTAATCAATGTTTCAGCCGGTAAGTATATATACAAGCCAGAAAAAGAGTACCTCACAGTCTTACATTCGCAGAGTCTAGACTTACAGCGGGCCTTTTTGATATTTCGTGAACAGTTGCGGTGAGTATAGAACGAATTTTCAGACATTTGCACCGAACGCATATTTCGTATTAAACTATTGGTCTAAATGGCTTCTAATTGAACTCCAGCTTCAGACTTTAAATCAGACTCTTTTGTCAATATTGAAAAATCCTCCCTCCATATATCCAAAAATTGAAAAAATGTATCAACTCATACAGTTGTCGTCTCCGAATCAAAAATATGGGACAAATCGTAGTCGAGATTGAATTTTGTGGAGCCCACTAGCCTCCGGTTGATCAAATAGTTTCGTTTTCTGACTTAGTAATATACATTGACCTTTGATATCATTTGATGATTTGCTATCTCACAGTTGACTTTTGCGCAAACGTCGACTTTTTGGCCAAAGTCTACTTTGAGATAAGAAAAATCGGACATCTCTAAGACGTCTGAAAGAATACTGTTAGTTTGTGCTATCTGGGTGATACGTATGCTAGTTGTTAATAAATAGAATAGTATTTGATTTTCAGTTTAAAAATGCTATGGTTCAAGTTCGTATTGTTATTGGTGGGTGGATGTCTAGCTCAGGTACAATTTCCAGAAGTCTGCCCTGACTTGGAGACAGTGCCAAATTTTGACGTACCAAGGGTAAGGTACTTTACGTATTCACATATTATACGATTAGGAATTTCACGAGAATAACTCAGCAAACATTCATGAATTATCGAAAAGCAGCCAAAATTTGACTGTTAAATTCCATACCGATATACGTGATCCGTGCTGCTTGGAAATTGTAGCAGATAAAACGAATCGGGTTTCTTGATTCGAAGAATGAAAACGTATTTGAAACAAAGAAAGAAAATTAATGCGATTCCCAACTTTGGGGAAAATCATGGGACCTGTCTTGTTAGATACATAGATAGACGTGAACCCTTTTTTTTTGTTCGCAGTACATGGGGCTATGGTACGAATTCGAAAAGTACTTTGCCCGATTTGAAACTGGTGGAAAATGTGTGACAGCCAAGTACACGCTCAATGCAAACGGTACTGTTCTGGTCGAGAATAGTCAGATTTCCTCTACGTGAGTATACATATTACCAAATAACTGTAAGAGAAAGTGTTTCCTAGAGCCCAATACTAGCATTATACCATATGTCAATTTCTTCATATGTATTAAACAAAATAAGTTATGCTCAAATCTACAGACCACATCCACTAGCGTACCCCCATCCACTACCCAAGGGGATAAGAAATATTAGTTATAATGTTAAATCAACTTGTAACGATTGTTATCGTTTGAACAATTTACTATCGGAAACTTCAGTTATAATTTAATCGCGTTATCGTCGTATTGACACTTTTCTGGAATTATTATTCCAGAACTGGACTTCCCGCCAGCATCAAAGGCATAGGGACACCCATAGGTGGATCAGATGTAGCCAAACTGAGGGTTAACTTTCGGCTTGGTCCTACCGGAAGAGAATCGCCATATTGGGTCATCGGTACCGATTACGACAATTGGTCTGTTGTATGGAGTTGTCGAAACGATGGGCTTACTAGGTAATTATCAATAATCGATCATCGAACGACTTTTCATCCAATTGGCTTTACAGAGATGATTTCGAAAAAAACAATTCTAATACTTTGAATGTAAATTTTTGATTCTTAGTCGTCGTCATTCCTGGATTTTGACAAGACAGCAAAACCCACCAGCCACAGTTCTTGAACAAGCTTATCAGGTCGTCGATAGGAACAACATAACTAGAACACACTTCGTTAAAACAGATCAGACCAATTGTCCAGCCTCGTAATACCAAATGTAATTGTTACAGAAATGGCCCTGCCATTACACCTACATCGTCAATATTCATTAGTTAGATTCTAACTATCAGAGTGTACCCATTATGTATTTTTTTCAATGCTAATTTGTTCGTTTAATAAAATTTCTGGAATTAAAAATTAACATTGATAATAATTCGTCTTATATTCGGCCAAAATATTCCTCCGATTCTTTTGGTTAGTAATTATTGACCAAGTAATTATCAACTATATGCTACAAGGTCCTCGAGAATTTCGCACATCGCCTCGAAATTTAGCAACGATTGTCAGAAATTAACACTCCGAGAAGTTACTTGACCAACGCGAAACCTTAAATTCCCGATAAAGAAGAAACCATCCTCAGAAGTCTATAGACGGTATACACCGGTCGACATCGTAGACCTGAATTTACCCAGGTCTCAACTTACCATCAAGTTCCATGGTACTCACTGCAGCCTGCACCCAAGCCTTACGAATCCCTTGGAACTTGATGGTTTCTTTATTTCACGATTAGTCACACTTTAAACAGAGTGAATTGGTGCAGCCTTAAATCCTAGCCACTTAAGGAACTCCTTGATTACCCCGAAACGTGAGTGGAAATGTCTGCACTCAATTAACACCAGCGGGTAAGGTTCTGCGGTTATCAACAGCCATTCTTTTTCAGTAGAACGGCAAAAACTCGCTCAACCGTATCAAAACCAAATCAAAATTGATATGAGAATACCCAAAAAAGCAAATCGGGGGAACGATTTTCTTAATAGGAATAGGGATAGGAATAGGAACCAGCGAGGATCGATATGATTTTATGTCAAGTAGTAGATTTGGACAAAATCCGTTCCGCAAATTTTCAGGATATCGTTGCGATCGGTGAAACGATTCTGAAAAAATATAACTATCATATTTAATTCGCCCGTTTTTGACGAGGATCTGGAGGCCAAACATCTGTGGCCAGGCGAGTTGATCCTTCAGAGAGCCAGCCGTTATTCAATATTAGCTAGTAATGACTAATCCAATTTCAGGACGGTGAGGACTAGAAAACGTTAATATCAATTATTGTACGACATTGTTGAGCAGCTTTCGCCGAGCCATCCTGCTAATTTCTACATTTTATACTGCTTCGCTGGTATGTACACTAACCTGTAGTTATTGATCAGTGCGTATCAGCGTGGAATTATGAGCATTAAATACATTAACATCTATAACGTTATGTAAAGTCATGGAAGCAGCCTTCCAATATCAATAAATTAGCTCGAAATTTGGTATCTACAGGTATATATTTCGGTGTTTCCGTAACCGTAATGATTTGGCAGTGTTCCAATTTTGGGTGCTTGATAAAAGCGTAACCGAATCGACGCTGAATCTATGTGTCGTACATAGCAATAATAACGAGTGGCTGCTCGCTATTTTGAGGCAGACAAATAAATTTTATCAAAATACAAACTGATAGCGAAAGACGGTGGTTTGAATGTACGAACAACAGTTCTACGATCTCTGTTCATATGAGAACCAGTGTTATTTGTTCTGCAAGACTTGTAACGTTACCGCAACTAGCTGCTAGCTGATCTTTTTGCTCTTTTTCCACCACGTAATCTTTTCGAAGACCGCAGGAATGTCGTACAAAAATCGGCATAAGAAAATAGAGGCCTGCTACTTTACAGCTTTTCTTTATTCAATCATTCTCACAGCTCCACTCTGGTCAAAAAGTGATCCGCGTTCGGTTAAGTCATACTACTTCACAGCTGGATTCGGAGTCAATAATTACTGTACGGTTGAAAGGAAATGAAAATTGTCGAACCCTATTTTTTATCGCTGTAGGAGTCAACGTCCTTCTCTGATCTACTGCTTTTTAGCGGACTTTCAAATCTTCACGTACATAGAAATTCATGGCATAATGTATAATGAGATCGGTGCAAATATACGGTTCATTTCGTGATTAACACGAACAACAACCGTCCATAGACCCGCCTATTATTTATTGTTCATTAAAGAGAGAAGAAGATTCATAGACAGTTACAAAATGTTGTCTTTAGCCCAATTAAAGGTGAAATCTAGATAGGAAAAAATCTCTCGTGACAGATCCAATTAGTGAGCGACTAAACTTTCAACCAAACGACTTTGTTCCGTCTTCGTGTTGAACCGCACGACCTAACACCCCAATTCTAGAAGAGTAGAACTGTAGCTGATCGAGGCACATGAGCGATATGGCGCGCAAGAAGGGTCAAGGGTTCACTTTCACCAACCCTAAAGTGATTCAGGGTGGGTCTAGAGAACACGCCCCGTACAGGGCAGTGGAGATCGTAATCTCAAGTTCCTTACGATTAAACAAACTGTTCTGCATCATAACGGTTACCTTTGAAGCACCGAGGGCATGCATTAAGCACTAATACGACATGCAAAAGCCGTTTATCAACCAGTACTTAATTAACCCTTTACACCGCGGTAGATCCACAGCACGAACCTCTATTACTCTTGTTACAATATAATTCTGAATAGATTACTTCATCCCCGGTCTCGTTACTGCTTTCAGGAATAATATCCAATGGTGGTAACGATACGTAATGAAAAATTGCGATCGACGATAGTTTTCGAATCGCTACGGAACACTATATCACGAGTTATTCTGTCTCGAATTTAGTAGAAACAGGTGTGAAAGAGGCGCGATGATGAATGGTCCTGTTCCCGAAATGAAATGACATTGGAATAAATTTATCACCTAAAAATCACAGGTCAAACGAACCGTGAGAACGAATACCTATCGGAGAAGCGGGATTAATAAGATCTGTGCGAAAGGTAAACTGAGTTAAATTATGCAAACACTTCGAGCTCCGGAGCTCGGGCTGGGTATAATTCGAAATCCGAATTAAACATGTGTTATTCCCTTCGCTCGACGTCCATCGTCATGTGTTAAAAATGCATGTGTACCCACTCGATCCCCGCAGCATTGCACGCGACCGCAATTGAATTACGTTACCCTTCTTCATCCCGCCCACGTATACGTATCGGTTAGTTGCGTGCTGTGTAAAAGGCACGCGACAATGGAAGGAAATTAAAGAAATAAAACTGCCGCGTGTGAACCCAGAACCGGACTTGATCTCCCGCAAGAGCTGCAACTGTCATGTGTCACGTGTCGTCTGTGTAAACAGACAGACGATGTCACATTGTATTTCGAACCTGCAGACCGCAGGGCTTGGTCCTTCTGCTTCATCAACGCTGTATTGTGTTCCCTGAAAGAAAAACCCCGGTGGAAATATATCTACCCGACTACCAGCTTCCAGCCAGCCAGCGCAGCGGGATAGCCACGTGAATCACCGTCGAAACGATCGTGATTATTCGTATTGGGTATAGTTTAGTTGATTTTTGCGGTAATTAGGTACCTTATTGAGATTCTCGGAAGGTAGGTGGACGTATTAGCCTGAAGTTGGTGGGTACCCGGAGCTGAATCGTAAATTTTATTTCTTTTCTTCGGATAATTAAAATAAAGCCTCGAGTCAGCGGAATTATATCGGAACGCGAGATAACAGTGCCACGAGGGACTAGAAAAAGTTTGAGGAACGGTTATTGGCCTCCTTCCTCGCAGGAAAGTTTTTCGGTCCAATCGTAATAAATTACATCATACCTACAAACTTGGAGAAACTTTGGTTCCCTTCTTTATTTTGTAAGGAAGAGGATAGGCGATTTAGGCTTTTTTCTTAACGAGGTCTGCTGAATCCCAAAATAAGGTGAGGACATTCGATGTCGATGCAGGATGTTCAAAAGATAAGATTCTTTGTTTCAAATGCTAAGCTTCGATCATTTTTCTCAGGTCTATCTTTAAAATATAATTTTCATATCGTCCCTCCTTCCTGAACGGAGCTATCAGAGGCTTTTCGTACAAAAAGCGTGAAATTTAATTTCAGGATTGGCGGAAGCTCGAGAATTCGTAATTTTCCAACGAGACTAAAATGCGTGAAAAACTTCAATATAAAGCTCGATATTCTAGAAATGAGAAAATTAATCGGAGTGGTTTTCAGGAACATTGGATTCTGTATAGGTTCAGGGTTCATTGTCAGAAAAATGAGGTAAAAATCGAAGACATCGCAGCGTTCCCTCTGGACAGTTTGCTGAGAATGGTTAGACTTCGCTAGATAGATACAGTCGTCTCGATCCTGAAACAACGATTGAATAATCAAAGTTAGATATAATTTATTCAATTGAAAAAATAACAGTATATGGTATTTACGGTGTATTCATGACAATTTACATAATATTATATCGCCTCGTAGTTTTCTGTTAGATCTTATCTTATTCTAAAGAAAAAACTTGCGCTCATATAACGTATACGTGTAAAGATTGTTTATACTCAAAGCACCAATGTACAAGAGTAGGTATATAGAACCTACCGCTAATAAATTTGAAGCAAATCTTAATCGGTATCTCAGTTATTAAACCCGCTCGTTTCTTGCCCATTCCAAGCTTGGCCTCCGTGCATTTGGGATTCGGGGCCTCAGACCGATGTTTTGGGCCCGTTCTTAAGGGGAGCGGACATTGGGTCTAATAACAGGGTGCCGAGAGCTAAACAAACATACACGCCCACGGCATCTCTCGTCAAAGAAATAAGGAAAAAAAAAAGAAATCAAGAAAGAAAAAATTAGAAGAAAAAACCGATACAACGGAACGATACAAGAGAGCGAGAGCGAGAGAGCGACCGAAGGAGACGACGTGGAGAGGAACGGAAAGAAGCGAAGAGTTAAGGAGGGACAGGTAGCCCTAGAGAATTAAAAAATAATAATAATAATAAATAACCAAAAAATTATCCGAGAGATAAATGTTTGATGCATGTCTGGTCTCAGCCACCGCTAAGAATCACGAGTTGCAGTCGAGTGTTCCATCACACGAGCACTACAAGCACGCACTTCCCTCGCCTGCCTACCTGTCCACTATGCCTATATACCCATGGTGTTTAGGTTGTAGTTTATTAATTATACGGCGATAAATAGCCGAGTGAACTGAAAGATAGAGGTCTTCTCGCGGAGTCACGCGTTCGAAGTGATTCCTACGTGTAAATATTGAATTTATTACTCTTTCGAAGGCAAGTTTTACTCAGAGAGCTTTTTTCGGGATCAGAAGATCGGAATGACCCGAGGAACATATCCTGCAAAATTAATTAGTCTGTCGAATTTTAGTTGCAAATGGATACTGATTTTTCCGGTTCTGGAGTCAAACCACAACGTTAAGCCCTGCCCATATAAGCCCTCTGAAAGAATTCGCTTTTTTCACATTTTATTATGTGGTGTCAACTTTATTACACCACCGGGTATATACGCGTGTGGCAGAGAACAATCTTGGCGTACCTTTACCCTGACGAAAGCAATAATACGGCAAAGAACCGTCCCCTGTCTTACGTCAGTCAAAACATACGTGACTTTTGCTCAGAGAAACTTTACTACCTTGTAACGTGAAGTCAACGTTCTACATAATCTCGAGTATTATATACCTGCGATATATACCTACGCTGACGTGATTAGATCTGTTCAGATGCTCAATTTATTACATTTGCAATTGTGAATTGAACTATTCAACTTCCAACTATGCAGCGTACGATATACCTACTGCAGAATTCAAAAATTCGTTTTGTATGGCCAGAGATTCGAGTTTGACTCTCGAATTCTCGCCGACAATTTCGCGTATGCAGCTAATACCAGAATCAATCATTTGGTAATCCGATTGTACGAAGCTGTTGAATTGATTGTTCGATACTTTTTAGTCGACACAAAAAGGCGAATAGAAATTCGAGTTACCGCGGTAATCCCACACTGAGATAAGCGGGTGATAAAAATCGTCCTCAACCTTCAATTTATGGTCGGAGTTATGAGCCTGCGAAAATGTTATCTTGGCCAAAAAAACAATATTGAAAGAGGCCATATTTAGGGTCATATGAACCATAAAATGGGTTTCGGTCCCCTGCGCCATCGCCCGTGCAGATTGTGAGGAATATCATATTCTTTCTCCTGCAGGATGAACAGCTACGAATTCTTAATCTGCGAGAACAATATGTGGTTCGATTTCGTGAAAACCAAAACTTCTGTATCGAGATTGATAGCCAGAGTTCCGTATAGTCGATAGAATTCCGATCGAAACTTTGAAAAGCACGATAGATGGAAATCGTAGTTTGAATTCCAAGTAGGTGAGTGTAGTTACTGACCATAAACCGAGGCTATACCATGTCTATAAAGTTAAGGACCCAGGGTGGATTCACCGAGGCTATAATATGTATATAGAGTCTTATATACGAATGTACGTACCTACGCGGTTGGAAATAGCTCGGCAGTAGAAGGTTTTGAGTAAAAAGATGTGAGATAGATGACGAGGCGAGCGAGTCTGGTTTGTGGGCACAGTGCTGCCTGCAGCCCACAATTATGATAATGGGTACCGTCGTCTTGTTAGCCCAACATGCTCTCTTCTCTTCTGCCTCCCCACCCATCGACAAACTATATGTATACCTATATGTATACGATCTCTTCATCTTTCTCTGCCCCTTATTTCTCTCTTTCTCTCGCTTGTTTTTTCGAGTTGTTGGTGGGTATTATTTCGTCCTTTTTCCATCCTGCACCATGGCACACTGCAGGGTCACGCAGGTTCAACCAAAGGGAGAGCTACGGGAACTCGACGAGCTCACGTACCTGTATGCACGTAGGTATAAGGCACCTCACGTATCTCGTAAATATCTGCTTATATTTTCCACTTATTAAATAGGTGCGTCAATTTTCCTTTTAATAAATGCCAAGTATCTACCCTGTGGAAAACTCTATCAAAGGATACCTATTTCACGTATCTTCTCCGGAGCTGAAGAGTCATGCTCCGCTCAAAGAGTCAAAGAGGAGGCTGCGCAGGGGGATGCAGGCGTTAATTAGAGGCACCGCAATCAGCGTCAAGAGACGCGATAATAGTGTTACCTTAACAAATACGTCGTTATATATACACACGATTCTCCGACACCGCAGGGGATGACATATCCGTTAAAAGAAAATATCTCGCATATCCGACCGGGTCGAAAAAGAGTATGTAAGCGCTAAACTCGAGTGCGTTAAAAAGCACGGCGGTGCAGTGCAGTGGTTAGGTATTACTAGTAGTAGTAGCCGTAGATATACGGCTGTTTGTCCAGATTAGGACCGACAAAGAAGCCCGTTCTTACGCACGCCGCCATGTTAACTCAGTCTTGATTTAAGCGAAGCCCCTCTCAGTATTTGTCCGAGATTAAGAAAGCCCAGCTCCTATCTCGAGGCCTTGTTTATGTTGCCCTCGGCGGTAATCCAGGCGTGATATAAAAATCCAAAGTGCCAGGGGGCCCCCATGGAATCGTGAATGCGGACAAGTGGATCTACCGCGTTTCGTATAGATCGCAAAAATCGTTTCGATCTTAATGCAATAAATATATCTACTTATGTATAATGTATGGATGTACGAGCTGTTGAGTAAGCCAGAGGCTATTGCCCGTCCGGGTGGTCCGCGAAACAACGGATGAAATACTTTGTTTATTATTATCATTATTGTTAGTTTTTTGACCGTTGTACGTTTATTTTTATATCAACGATGCTTTATCTACAGAAAGGATATTGGTACGGGATAAAGACGCCAGATCGAATTATGGGGTAATTATGGACGACAAGACGTCGTTTCGTATTTTCAGCACGACCGGAACAGTTTTCAATTAACTGCAAATTTGCAAAACGAGTTTCAGGATTGCAGAGCGATTACTTCGCAGTCCCTAACTCATCTTCTCCCTCCAAGTACCCACTCCGTCCCGGTTAAGAGAGATGAGAATACGGTGCTGCGATGGCGTCTGGTAATTCCTTCCTTCGGAATAAAAAAAAAAACGAAATGTAAAAAGACCACACGAAAAATGAAAAAATCAAGCAATGATAAACAAGGCATCCGTTCGGTCGACGAAGCGTGTCGAAAATAAGACAAAGATTACGTGTATCTACACTCGATGCCGATTGGCAATGTGAGTTTCGATGCGAAATACAACCCCAACATTTCCTCTCTTACTTCATCCTGTTCTCTCCGGTGATCGATGAACGAATAAAGAAGGACAGCTTACCGTAGTAATTTCATATTTTATCAGGATCGTTATTAACTGTAAAGCGCGCAACTTGAGTACCGAGAGTAAATCACCCGTTTAATTACGTCAAAACGATGTAAAAGAAATTTCAATAAAGTCCTTCATCATTCGTGAACTGGGTTTCGAGCATCTCACAATAATTACCGATGGCGAAATTGCGCTTCATCTCGAAAATCCGAAAAAAATTATTCCCGATTCAATCGAAAGCGTCTCTGAATCTGGCGGCGGAAATTCAAGAGTGAAGATGAAATTTTATAGTAGGAGTTGAACTTTTTACCAATCAAAAAGCGCCAAGGTATAAGTAAGGTATAAATGAGAATCCAATTTTGTGGACTGGGCTTTTTTTGTGTCGACATCAGTAACGCCGATTCGCCACGGGCAATACTACTGCGACAAGTGTTGAAACTGCTGTCCCTTCTTTTTATTCTATATCTATCTTCTCTACAGACACGCTGTATCCAAGTTAGAGAGGGAAAGAATGAAAGGAAACGCTGAAAGCAGAGCGAGACCGACAAGTTGTTACTTCACTATTGTCAGCAAGAAAATCTCATTTTATCGGGACAGTGGCGTAGCTCTGCAGCCACCGAGACGATCAATGAATGGTGTAATGTGATTTGAATAAAATTACATATGCGAGCATGCGTCGGTATCAGTTTATTCTCACATCACGTGCATGTGGTATTATAGTAGGTCAGAGATATTCCCTATCGCGGTGGAGTGCAATGTGGCCTTTTGAACCCGTCGTTATGTGGATCATGATATCGTATGCGCCTCGTATGTTTTTCTATTTTCTATGATAAATGAACAGATGAAAAGAAGGAATAAATAAAAAGATGAAAAACGAGCAGATATGCCAACGCTGTACTTTCGGATACCCATACTGCAGCGCGTGCAGTGACTCACATATTCATGTGTGATAGACGAAACTAGAAACAGCCATAGAAGAAGAAACGTTTGTAGCGTTAGAGCCATTTAGAGATTGCCAGGCGACTACCAAGTACCCAAAATACTAGCATCAAAGTTTAACGTGATCCGAATTTCGACTATCTCATATGCTACAGGAATATCTGATCAAAAATCTATCTCTCTAAATTCTCTGGAATGAAATTCCACTCTCATGGTCTCTCTACAAGTAACGCATCTTCGCTCCAAAAAAAAAAAAAGAAGATCTATACATCTCTTGGAGTAAAAAGTCGCTCTTTCGGGGTAAAATTTCACTTTTCATCCCGAAAAAGTGAAGATCTACTCTGCTTGGAGAGTAAAGTCGTTCTTTTCGAGTGAAATTTCATTCTATCGATTCGAAGTGGTACGAGTTTGACGCCGAAAAATTTAGACGGAGTAATAACTCGCGGTGCATTTTTTTTATTGAAAATTGATCCTGATTGGGATTCCAGCGTGTGAAAAAAGGCTCCGGATGAAAAAGTACCCCAATTCTGATGGGGTAGAAGTTTTTTTTTTTTTATTTCTTCTTTTTTCCTCTCTTCTGACGAAACTTAGTCGAACTTAAGTACGAATAGACCGAAGCTTGCAGCTCTTCGTAGAATTTATCGAAACAGACCATCCGTGGGCGCAGCCGGCTTCGTTCGGCTCTTTTCGCCGACATTCGGAGGTAAAATTTCCCCGCCACTTCTCCTCCTGAGCACCAGCCCCACAATACGATCCTCAGCGTCAGCAGCCTCGGCTGGCCATGGCGGAACACAACTGGTTGTAGTCTTCACGGAGCCACGCACTCCTCCGCGTCAAAGAATAAATATTTCCTTAAATCGAGTTGAAAAGTTGATTTAAAATCACGAAGAGTTGATAAAAAAATCGTCCAATAGACGATAGCTGCGGTATAAAATACACACGCGTTCACCGATAACCCGGAATTGAATTTTCGTTCGATATTTATCTGCCCCTCATCGAGCTGTCAGATGCTCCGTTTATTTTCGGAGTTATTCTCAGGATTCTGACTCCAGATTAATTATGCTAATTTGACGCAACAGTTACACAGTGGCAAAGAACTTCACGTAAGAATTCCGCTTCGCGATATATAGGGGTGGTTTTAGCGATATAAGAAAAGGTGTGTCATCCCCGTCAGCGAGATATGAAATGAATCATTTCCACGGGGGTTGCAGGACTCGCGGGTTTTGTTAATATTTCAACGCGTTCGACGGTCAAGATGGGTTCCTTGTTCTTCAAATTTGCAATTTGCTTGCTGATCCTGCGTCCAGGGGCTGGTAACTTCAACCTATTTTTGAGCCAAGCTGAGGTTCGAAAATTGATGGGTAAGCATGTGTCTTATTTTTCTATAACAATTCTTTCAACCGTAATCCAAGCACCACCTTTACCCATGAAATTTATGTACAGAATCCGAACGAGATACAGAAGAATAAAAATTCTATCCCGCACTGTCCATTAATCCCGCGTTATAACTCGAAGTCTAATTATAGGAGGCCAACCCATAAGTTACTTACCAGTTATCTCATCGCTAGTCTGTTCCAACTCATTCCACTCAAGAATAGTTTAAAACCTATCAAATAAAGCTTAGTGCCTATGCCAGTACGTAGCCCGATCCGCGTAAGCTGTAGCAGACGTACGCTTTATCTTTGGCGTATACATATATGATGCGCAAGGAACGCGGGGTAATCTACACGTTGGAGTAACAACAAGTAGTCAGGAAGTGAGATTCTTATTTCATCGAGTTTCCTACAGATTATGATAAAATTCCCCACCGCCATACGGACCCTCGTTAATTTTAACCGGCTCAACGATCCGCGGACAAAATTTTCACTCTATTGGTCCGCGAAAATAAGACCAGGATTAATCTTGACACAAAGATGATATGATATTCTACTCAGTTCTTCCTTTTTTTTTTCTTTTTCAATACACCGGCAGATATTCATTGATTCACTCCGGGTGAGTGAAGGGATGAAAAATTTACTGGAAAACACAATCTGGATTCCGGTACTTACCTATATCTCGTAGATACGTGGACTGGGATATTTACGATCTATTATTCTCGGCTCACCCCATGGCGATATATACATACGCGCACATTTACATAGTCGTATATAGCGGGGATGTAATAAAATATTATAACGAGGGCCTTGTTAAACTGCGGAGGCGTGGGGTGGAACAGGACCGGTCCTAGTTTGTTTAGACACCGAATAATCGACAGTCACTTTTTCGTCCTGTATTTCCTTTTCAGTTTTTTCTTTTCCTTTTTCCTTCTTTTTCTTCGTCTTCTTCTTCGTCTTCTTCTTTCTTTTTTCTATTTTTTACGGGGCCTTACGAGAAGAGAGGCTCCCGCTTAGTTAGATCGGGCCCCGATATACCTACTTCTCTGACCGCTGCCCATATGGACTCTTCGACTCTGGTTCAAGGAAAACTGGGTTTCTCATTTCGGAGCCCGAATACGCTACCAGGGTTCTTTGCCATGGGCGTATTCCTGGGGCAACAGATTGCTAAATTAACCGAAATAGATTTACGCGTATTGTAAATCAAAACTTCTACCTCATATTTGTGTATACGTAATATGTATAACATATACCTACCTACACACGTAGTATAGAATCCACATTTCTATAGCCTACAAAGTACGGATCGTAATTATCGCTACTTTATACTAATTAACGCACCATTCTACAAATTCTCTCTACTTCACGGTCCTCAACAAAGTGGTAATTACAAAAGGCCGTGAACGTATATATACGAGCTACGTATACCCTGTTATAAAGTAGTACAACCAGAGTAATTATATAACGCACGCTTTATGGTTTGATTTTGTTTAACGAATTGCTTGTTGAATTAATTCCTTGAATCAGTGTAGAGAATTTTTAATAAGGTTTAATTAAACTTATATATTTGTACATCAAACGTTTACTCATGCTGTTATACACGTATACAAACCTTACATTTTTTACCTGCATTCTGCTGAGTAGAAAAATCAATAAAATTAGGACCAACAGGGATTAACCGAGGATACAGGTCCCAAAAATTTCAATCTTATCTAAAAACACTTCGGTTCTATCAGCGCCCGGCACCTTAGGGTCGTATGGCATCCTATTTAGATAAGATAGTCCGAAATTTGCCCCAAAGTAAGGCCCACCCCGCATCTAATCTTTGGCATAGGCCAGAAAGAGAAGGGTATAAGTCTCGAACCCGACGAACTAACTTTAAGCTCTTTCAGCTTTTCCAAGCTGCTCATTTCAACGACTTAAACTTTTTCCCTATAGGCCAGCGGAGGGAACTTGGTCCTCGATTCTCGTTATATGTAAAATAAGTAAAGTAAGTCTTGAATTTCTTCAACTGTAATTTCCCCTCGGTAAACTTCTGTGGGTGTTTTAAAACCGCATTTATAATTAACAACTTTTCAAGTAATTTCTCCTAAAAATTGTCGAATTAAAATTTATACATCGAGATTAGAATCCCGTTCGATTCCGTCGCGTCGAATCATTCGAAGTTGAACAAGCATCAACTGTCATGAGGCAGTGTCAAAACACTAAAACACACCGAGGTCTGGGTCTGGTCGCCCATAACGTGGGGCCGAAGGCTGGGTTTAGTGTTGTGCGTTGGGCTTTCGGACCCTACCTAGTTAGGGCCTGACAGGCCCATCTTGATGTTGTTCGACCCAGAGTGGGGGAGATCTCAAAGGGCCCGCTGGGACCCCGTGAAAACGTTTATGTACGCACATAGGCGCCGAGAGACCGAAGTGCTTGAAATATGAAACCGAAAACTTGCGTGTAATTTCAATTTACACGTGGGAGGATGGAAATTTGAATACATCTAGACGTCAATCAATCCTTTGGGATAAAAAATTACATCTCTTACCCCAACGACGCGTTCTTTAAATTGACTAACGGCTAAACCGGCAGTATGATATAATAACGTTAAGATTATTCTCGAAGAAGAACATTTTTTTGTAAATTATGCAAGAGATAGGTATCAGAGATATTAGCATGCGATCGATCATCCCCCGTATGCTGCACTTTTATTCCTGCATCAATCAATAACTCTCTCATAATCAGCTGCGTCCTGGACGTTGATCATCAGTCTTCGGAATAGTGTCATAGTATTTTTGTCTCACCTAGTCCTAGCGGTAATAAGAAAAGGTGGTTGTGAGAGCGACGCCTCTGCCTCCATCAATCTCCGACTTCTCATTAAGACGCTCGTGTTATGCAGGATGCTGTGTGAGTCCGTCTAAACACCCCGTCGTCTTCGCGTGTCCGTATAGAACGACGAACATGGTGGAAGGACCTTTGCTGGATGAGAAGTATCGGACATTTACATGCGCCGAGTCGACCCGGAGGACCCCCGTGGATCCTCATTTAGAACTAGCGACGGATTATTACTTTACTCGGATTTGTGTGAATATATACGAACATATGCGGGTATTGAAGGAAAGAAGAAAAGCTCTCCATCATTTTTCAAACTGAAATACTCGTCGCGATAAGAATCGAGAATATAGAGGATTTCGGGGATACCGACTAAGACTCTCTTTCTTTTTATCCCACTTCCCCCGAGGGATATCTGCGAGGGTCTTTCCTTGCTATTCCAAAGCCCCGCGAATGAGAGTCCGAACTAGTCGAGTGTCTTTCGAATCTCTTGGGATAACGAGACCCCGAGTCAATTCCATTACACGTTTATCCGATCGAAATAATTTCGTACCCCTCTGTCAGTCAATTTTGGAAACTCGTTGCGCCGCAGGGATACCCGAAACGATGTAGGCGTACAGCATCGTCGCGATACGTTAATAAAGTTTCACAGTCATCGGGTGAAATTGCTTCTTGACTTCCCGGAAATTATCTTTAGACAGTTACGTTATTTATGTATAAGAGATAGCGCATCTACTTGAGTCTCGAGACAAATGGGAAACGGGGAAGTTTAATACCGTTTCATCATATTTAACTTAAGCTTCATGATATCTTTCGACTCCAGACAATAAATTCGCGTCATTTAGTTGCCCATCTGTCATCCTTTTCACCCGTTCACATTTACGGCCACAACTTTCCTTTCCTTATTTCTTTTTTCGTGTTGAAAATATTCGACTCCTATTGTACAACGTGCGACGATCGAGTACTAAAAAGGATACGAGATCCCCTCTCGTTACAGTCAACTCTGAGTGTACGTATAAGTAAAACGTGTATGAGTGACAGGATCTTAACGAGCATCTCTTCTCCCGCGCGAGATGAGTCGTAACTTTGTTCATACAGCGGGTTGAATATTTATTTTTAATTGATATTTTATTGTGCCTTGAATATTCTCGTTTAATTTCTTGGCTTAAGTTATTTCTTTATTTTTTCTTTCTTCAACTTCAATTTATTTCTTACTTGCATCGAGTCCCGGGACTTAAGTCACTATTTCTACACATAGAAGTTAGGATATCGTATACCTACGGAGGTCGGAGGATCACAAGGCAACAGCTCTAACGAGACGGGGAGATCCTCTCATGACAAACGTACCCGGGCAAACCCTTACTCTCCGTGACTCGACAAGAAGCTACGCTTCGAAATATATATATATATATATTCTTTTTTTTTGAGACAAACAGCTTTTGACAAATCAGCGTTTAAGTGGTCTCTGTTGCTGGTGGTGGTGCTGCTGTAACAAGCAGACAGCTTCCACTTTCATTTTTTACCAATTTAACTAGAGTCCTTTCACGTCGCTCGTTACCATCTCTTCATCTCAACTAAAATAACACCGATGTTTGATAAGAAAAAAAAAAAAAATGAGGAAAAAAAAAGTAATCAGGTATTCGAATCTATAGAAACTCAAAACTTGGTACGAAAAAATCGTGCATATTGATTCTTATCGAGTTTTGTACCTCCGGCGTGACTCCGTGAAGGATAGAAGCATGGAAAGCTGTTTAAAATTTGACCCTTCGAAGACGGATATCTCATCCGGGGATCGGACCAGCGGGGGGTAGCAGGGTCCCCGCGTCTGCCTTTTACGTCTCATCCCCCGGGTGCCGCCTTGTCCCAGGCGAAGTGATAAATGGTACGCGACAATCCCCGTACACTCCTGAGGGACTCGAAAAGAGAAGATATATCTATCCAACGATCTGAAAGGCGGTTATACGCGCTGCCAGGGCTTCGTATAGTATAGACGATGTCACGTCTAGGGGTAGGTCAGTCTTTCGACCCTCCAAAGTTAATGGCTAAAGTTGAGGAGAAGAGAAATAAAAATTTTCAATCTAGTCCTACGCGTTGCCTAAGGGAATCATTGGGAGAACTGATCTCGCATGAGAACGAGAAACAGGTCCTCTGGGTCCAGCGTGTGGATCGTTAATTCCCAAAAGTCACGTCTTATCCAGTCCCAAACGTGACTCCATATTGTGCCGAGTGATCCAACGTCGAAGGTAAAAAGGCGACGATAAAAGGCCCGGATAGTAATCCCTGTTTGTAAAATTGGCACTGAATAGAGGCCTCGTTAATCCGGGTTCGAAAGTCCTATACCAACTTCTCTAAGTCCCAGATTGTCACTATTAGTGCGAATCAGTAGAACACACAGTGCACCATCCGGTCGCCATATGGTTGCCAGGACTAATGTCTCAATCACGCTTGCATCTGTCACATAGCCGGTTGGACAATAGGATCAGATTATTTCTTGGATCAATCCACAAGCCGCTCGTCGTCGCACCTACCGTTACTGAATTTGAATGGAACGGATTTCCCAATGGAATAATAATAGTAACAAAAGCGTTATTATTTTATCTCTCGAGAGGAAGCCTCGTGTTTATTTTAGAAGTCCTGAAGTCCCTCTTTTCTATGGTCGTGAACAAATAGCTTCGGCGGAGATGCTGCGGCTGAGTCCTTGAGATTGGGACCTACCGCACGCTGCGATTGCAAGAGACACGCAAGCATACTGAAGTATATCAGTGTACGTGTAACCGAACGGTTCCCTTTCACAGTGTAGGGAAGTAAAATCGGGGCTAATCTTCTGGCCATGGTTCTTTTTGTCGTTTACATTTTTAATGGGTTTTCTAGAAATGAGAGAGACGTGGAAAGAAAGGGAGAAAGAAATTACGTAAATACAAACCGACGACATCGGGGAAAATTAGAATTCCTACCCTCCGTCGTTAAAGGGATGGGGAAAAGGGGGGAAAAAAAACGGGTGAAAACGTTATTCACCGCGAGTTTATGGCTGTGAAAATTCCCGAAACCTTGGTAACCGGATATACGACGTTAACGGTGGATGCAGGTCTCCTGTTTCTAATCCTTGAAGACAATTCTCGTAAAGCAAGAAGCCTTAGTGCTCGATTCCTTTCGTAACTTTATAGCGCAGGACTCAAGGTGAGTTATGACCCGTGTCACTTAACTTACGCCTTCCTGGACTCCGTCCGCAGGGCTTATGGACGCAGGACTTGTCTAGACTTATGGGTTATTCAAGAGACAGACATCCCCCCTGATTCTCTACCCCTTACCCTGCCTCCCAGGATCTACAAGGAAATATGCTAAGCAGCAGGCTGTCGGGTGTACGTTATCTGGTAAATACAACACGCCAGGAACTGAAATACCCCAGACCCCAAGCGGTGTTGAACCGTGTTCTAATCGGTGGGTGAAAACGAACAAAAGATACCGTCGTGGTGAGACGAACATTTCGTCGTCCCTGGGAGAAAATGACAGTTTTTCTTTTCAAATTATTCGTCATATTCCTCTTCGATTCTTTCCGAAAGCTTCCTACAAACGAAAGTACAATTTTCAAGCAATATGCCGCACCGGCACGTGCGTCTCTTTCTTTTTGGTGAAGCCATCGTGTAAACTATAATTGAAAAAAGGCTGGTTTATCATGTTCTTGAAAAAAAAAAATTCAGATTGTGTCGATGATTTTGAACCGTTGGGTGGGCGCTCGTAGTGATCTCCGATCTTCTCGATTACAGAGAGATCCATTCGAGTCAGATTTCGTCAGGGATGAAGGACGACCCCTTGTCTCACAAGCTGACAACTCCTGCGCGCCAATATGAAAAGAGGTTACGGACGCGCGGGAAGAATAGAAAAAAATGACACCGAAAAATGAAATTACAGTCGTCCTTTGTACGCGGGCGTTGGTTCGTGTAGATCCAATATATACCCAAGCGTGTTTCGCTTTATTCTCTCCCTCGTCTCTTTCTCTCTTTTCCTTCCTCCTCCATATTTCGTCCCTTCAGAATAGCACCGCACCACGGGATCTCGTTATACGTAGCCCAACTCCAAAGTCCGTTGCATATTAAAGGACTGCAAGGAGGAAAAAGGGAGGCAGGGTTTCGTGTTCCAAGGTGCTGGGTTTCTGACCCAAAAGGGGGGCCCAGGCCTGCAACTGAGGCCCTAAACCAGCCTCCGTATTCCTATTCACCGCCTTGCGCTGCACCAGGTTTCTTTATAGACCAAATTTCTCTCCGCTTTGGCCTCGTCAACGAAGTGAAAAGACTATTTTGACAGCGGGGGACACGGCGGCCTGCGAAATTCTGCCGGCTGTTTCACGCCTCGCGAAATAAGAACCGGACTCCTACGTATATTCGGTCTACACTAAGTTTTTAAACTTCGTACCGAAGCCTAGTACACGAAGAAGACAGGTGTATATGATAAATAATTGCATCTTGTCTGCAGTCGTGACGATCTTAATTGGATATCGTGCTGTTAGTAAGTGACGTTTAATTTCATTAAATACCGCAGCTGTCAACGCCTAATGAAATACACTACCACCATTCGCACGTGTATAATCTCCGTGATTTATGCCCATGTTAGAAAGTATGCGACTGTACGTACTTAGCGGGTATATACCGATGTAACGCGCATTTACTCGATGACAGCCACCGATATCAGGGCCGCTTGTGAACCGCAATAATTCAATTTAACTACTCCGTTAATAATTCTGCGTTTACGCCGAGTTTTTGTACACGCGGTATCATTCCCATCCCGAGTGATGCGAAAGTCTCGAGAATGCAACTAGGTACGTTGTATTGTACCTGGTTACCTCATGATCGGTTCATTTCACGGTTAAGTGAAGCCGATGACTCAGTGCGCGACTAGATAACCCTTGTATTTTATATCGCCCAGTTATATCCTGGAGAATTTTTCTATTTTACGATTAGTTTCTCAGCAACTATCCGAAGATTTGCACCGGGTCAATTTACACAGACACCTCGGTATAGGTATAGCCGTAGTTACTTATCTTTGAAGCGGACTGAACTCTGCAGTACCTCCTACACGAAGAAGGGTATCTAAGTACTAAGTCGTGGAAAACGACCTATGATGGAAAAAGGCAAGGTGGTTATACAGTTATATAGAACCTCGTTTCAGGCTTTAGGCTCCAGGGAAACAGGCAAGCTTCTATCAAGCCTGGAAACGCGACCCTCGTCGAGGTCTAGCACTTCTGAAGGGTCGCACTTTTCATTCAGTGTAGTAGAGACGCAGACATCAAAGGCATCGGACTCTTTCCCGCTCTCTGGTTTTCTCTCTCAGCCTTATTCATTCTCATATAAAGACTGCAAAGTAGAAATTTCTGGTTATTCCCCACAGGTATTTTTACCTCACTTTGATTCCTCAGACGTCCTATACAGAGGCAACACGAAATTCAGTAAAACTTTATCGTCTAATTTGCTGCTTCAAAAGACGTATCGAGGAAGTCTCATTTCTTCGGATCAAAAAATCCCTGTCGCTTTATAACGACATGATCATTTAAGGGAGTAGAGACCTAAAGTCAGAGTCCGGTAACGGATGGCGATGATAACAACGTCCAGCCAAGGGTAACCGCGGGTAACGAGACACGACGGGATTTTTAAGTCACTTCGAATACCACTATGTGGTACTTCATGTATGATATTTATGTATGTGTCGATAGGTGTGGGTATAAATATATATATATGTGTGTGTATATATTTACTTCGAGGTCGACCCACCGTGTCGCACGAATTCGTTTTGTTTCAGTGGGCATCGGACTTTACCGGTTTTCTGCATCAGATATCGCACCCACGACCCAGCCTCTGCCCTCCGCCACCCCTCCTCTTATACATCTTTGGCTTCTTCTCTCTGCAGGATTTCCAAGTCCAGCAGCTCGGGCAACTTCGTGCTCTCAAAGAACCAAACTTGCATGGAATTGATTTTGCGATTTATTCAACGTTCTGGTACATTATACGAGCTGGAAACGAACGGACGACGACGATCGTGCACCAAGAAATTATACGTCGTTTCTATTACCTCTGAAAGTAACGAAATCGAGGGTTTTATTCTAGTTTATGATGGATTTGGCAAGAAATGAACGGCAAGCAATACACCCTGGTGTAAAAAATGGTAAATCTCAGACTGCGACGCGTAAGTCAGAGAAATTTCGAGGAATTTAGGCGACAGGCCTTCTTTCTGTTAAAGCAACACCTGCCTAACATGTGTGGCATTGGTTAAAACTTCCAGGTTTCACGGTTAGGGGAGTTCGACTGGGCGAGAATCGGGGAGGAGATGTTATTTATTTGCCTTGTCAGGAGCTATTGACAGCCTCCCTAAATCAGGAAGAGGATATCCTTGTTACTGAAAATGGAAAATGTTCCGGCTCCTAATTCCTTTTATTTATTATCAGCTTCGGCTGAATTCTGAACGATCCAAGCATCGTGCACTTAGATATAACAATCATTGAATTTATAACGAATGAGACAGCAGGTGTCAGTCAACGAAATACCGAAAATCGTCCCTTGTACAGCCTTGGGCACTACTTGCGTTAGTTGCATATTTTTTTTCAAATCTAATTCGCGTTTGTATGAGGTGAAGATTTATCCCCGTAGGCATCCTTTGAGCAGACTCATTCTATTTCGAACGAGGACACAATATCGAAAGCAATCAAAAGCCTGAGCCTATCAAATATCGAATATCGAATATCCAATATCGTCTGTGTGCTGCTCAGGGGGACATAAACGACTATGAAATCGATGGACTAATATTTTCTATAAATCCTGCAGCGAATGGCTTACATTTTTTACCATAACGATCTCTCTGACCATATTCACTTGACATAGAGGCCTGGCTATACCTGCCAAGAACAGACAAAGGAGTGTATGAATATATCGAGTCGTATACCTACTCCGGCCTTTGCGATTTCTATCAATTGACGTGAATTAGATTACAGCTGCCGATGTCTATGCCACGTTTTCTCCTCGTTAATTAACCGTTTGATTTAGTATCGAGAAAAAAATATGTACAACTGACAGTTTTAATTTAACGATTCTGATTATGGGACCCAAAAGTCTCTCTACAACGGCCAGTATACTGTTGATACTTGTACCTTTGCTGTACCACAGCAGCTACGTTTCAAAATTTCTTTTCATTCGACTAATTAAAAAATACACCGTTGGGACTTTCGAGTCGGGACGGATTTCTCGGCTAGATTTAATCGTGTTCTGAACTCTGTACCTGTGAAGAGTGAGGACTAGGCTATAACGATGTCCGATGCAACAGTCGAGATACTCCTTTTGGCTTTGGCTTTGGCTTTGGCGTTGGCGTTGGCTTTGGCTTTGGCTTTGGCTTTTAGATCGCTGCGCCAATTTCGTGCAGGTCTTTTCAGAGCGGCTTGTAATCCGGGGTGAAATCTCTGGGGACCTTTGGGACGGACCTTAGGTGTACTTTTATTTTTCTGAGTCACCCACAGACCGTTCGTTATCTGATACGAACTCTGTACTTACTTATCGGATCCCTTCGCTATGTATTATACTCGATAAACGTGCGACGACTCCCTTGCGACATATCAAACAAACCATTATACCAGCCGCAGGCAATAATATACCTATACCATATACTCACTTCACGGATCCATCCACGTGCTGACTACTCGTTGACAGTTCCCCACGTGTCGCCGAACGTCACTCGATACTCGATACTCTATACCCGAAACCCGAACACAGTTTCATACTTCATTACAAACACGACTCATTTGAAATCTCCGACAAATCTGCCCCAGGCATTCGGTTGGCTTGTCAAATCGTGGAGATATAGAAAGAGTAAGTGCCAATGCACGCAAAAATTAGGGTTCACTCTACATAAACGTGTTAATTCTAGAATAGCTGATGATCAATCGAGAAATATAGATCTAATTGATACATACCATGTAGTGTTATTTCATAGTTGACATGCATAGTTGTCTCACAGTGTGTTCATTCTGATTCCAGGACTTCAAGCTGAGCTGTTTTACGTCCGAAGCGGTATAATCAACGAGTATGCAATGACGTTCGTAGTCCCAGTTCCAGCCCAGGTTCACAAGCTCCATTTCACCTGGGAGAGTCTCGCTGGCCGACCGGTAAGTTGCTGAAAATGCAATTGGAAACAATTTCAAGGGCTGATATTGATTGTCCGTGCATCTGTTCTCGCGTTGGGCGGTAATTTCGGAAAAGGATCTTAACTTCCAAGATCGTAAAACGGCAGCTCATCCTCATACCTATTTGTAAACTTCCATAATAATCGTGGAGGAAGACCGTCAAGGTACGCGGAAGATTTACGACCGGGTAATTCTTACGCTCTTGTAGCATTATTCGCTCAGGCTAGGTGTGGGGTATGCATGTACGATCATAGTTAACCCAGCTATCGAAGCGTGCCGCGTTCTACGACCTGGAGATATATTCACTGATGCGAACTTCACCGCGCGTTATCCAGTGGCGTAAAACACTGAGTATAAGTAAAACAATCCGTGAAAGAAGATCCAACTTCGAAGATTCCGCCTCGGAAATCTACAGCATTTACTATGGTGTCGAATTGACTCGTCCAGGATGTATAAAAAAGCCCCAACAACCTGAGAGGACAAAGTATCGCCGCGCTTAGCCCCTGCGCCTTTCGACGCTGAAGACTGACGAGCTGCACGAGGACATCTGTCAGACGTCCTGACTTAACACACGCGAGTCAATGTCCCAAATTGCTTTAAAAGGCTCGTCTTGTCTGACCACTGCTAGTCTGGAGTCCAATACTCCGACCGGAACTGAATTCACTCGGGCTGCACCGAGTTCGTTTATATTCCCCGATTTTTACCTATTATTTAACGCTCGACCAGTCAAGCCGGCTGCTCTCTGGTTAACCGGATACGGATTTGTAGTTTTTTTCTCCCGATTTGCATTCGAGCTGCATCACACAAAAGTCAAAGCCTATAAGAATGGGTAATAAAAATAGGTCTGCGAAGTTCTGATGCAGGGTATTTCATTCGTTAAACCGAATAGCATATTCTGCAGTGTATATGTCTTCGAACTGCATACTTTCCGATAGGCAATGGTGAAATATTGTGTGACCGGAAATTGCACATGTAATTCCGCCCCGAAATGCATGCAAATTGCAATCAATCAAATGTTTGCACTCGGCCATCCATGCGTTTCAATAACTACATCATTTCACCACCGAAACTGATTGCATCATGGACAGACAATGGGCTCTACATTGGTGTCCCTCGATCGTCGACATAGCCTGACACGAACCACGATTTCTGACTTTACCCAAATAAATTGATTCGACAATTAAATTGTAACTAAAAAATGAAAAGCTTCGTCTACCTCTCTCACAGTGCAGATAATTATTTGAACTGTTCTTTGTTCCAGTTGCCTTACACGATGTCAGTGGACATAAGTAACCCTTCGGCTCTCAGCGGTTCCTTGAACGTCTCTCAGGCGGGAGAAATACCAATCGGGGGTGTTCAGACCTGGGCTTTGGCTCTGCATTGCGGTCCTTACGATGCAGAAGTCGACCTGGCACTTCGAATAAACGTTTCTCGGTCTCGGTACAACACGACGAGCATAGTCCTACGTCGTAAGAAAATTTGTCTAAAGGATAACGGGTACCCAGGACCAGAAGAAGTCCTGGTAGCTGCCCCCGGCTCAAGTTCCGGTGGCCAGGTATTTTACGCAGCAATTGGTTGCGCTTGTGCCTTCATCGCGGCCATCTGCGTCCTCGTAATCGCTTACTATGTCAGAGACAAGAAGACACGAAGACACAGAGATCCTCTCCAGTGAGTATAACGGCCATAAAGTCTTCGTACGATAGGATTCGCAGTTTGAATTTCGTTTCTAAAGTGAAAAGATCAAGGCTTTCGAATGGAGAGCCCGAGTCAATCAATTTTTAATCACTTTCCAGAGAGTCTCGGGGCCTCAGCTCAGCCTGCAGCGTGGAAAGAGGTGCAGGAGTTGGTCCAGCTCAGACGTTCTTACCTCCAGAAACACCGCCGCCTTTGTCCGCCGCTTCTACATCTAGTTACAGAAGATTGGACGACCGGCCGAGCCGAGAATTGCACGAGAGAATACAGGAGATCACAGTTCAAAGGTTGGTTACTGGCTCAAAAAAAAAAATCCCGTATAGATTTTTCACTAGCTTTGTACACTCGTGTTCACTTTAGAACCGTTCATGCCTAAAATAAACCCCGAAAACCTTGCGAGAGTAATAGCTTGATTTACGGCACTAGGACGAGGTACTCTCGTCTAATTCTGTACGTTTAGAAAATAAAAGGTTGCTTGACTGATACCGATGATACCCGCTACACGAAACCGCTATCCGACTATCGACGGGACTCGAAGTGATTAATCATTACCGATTCTATTTTTCTCAAGGTGCAGAGTGCGCCTACTCAGCATTGAATTGGAGGGAACTTTCGGACGCGTTTATAGAGGAAGTTATCACGAGGAAGGTGCCCAATCGCCCAGAGACGTGCTGGTCAAGACAGCAGCTGAACACGCATCTCAAGCTCAAGTGAGTAGAAATGCGTAAATTTTTTGAAGAATTCCTCTGTTTTTCAGAGACTCGGCACTCCGATATATCAACTTCTCTTTCCCCTAGGTCGCTCTGTTGCTTCGCGAAGGGTTGGCTTTGTATGGGCTCAGTCATCCGGCCCTACTTCCGGTCTTGGGTGTTTCGATCGAAGACAGAGGCGCGCCATTCTTGCTCTATCCGCATACCGGGTACAGAAATATGAAGAGATTTTTAGTCAGATGCAAATTGAGCAGCGAGGGACCTCCCAGGGCACTCACTACCCAGGGTGTCGTTGAGATGGCTCTTCAAGCTGCCAAAGGAGCCCAATATCTTCACAAAAAACGACTGGTGCACAGAGACTTGGCAGCAAGAAACTGCGTGTGAGTATTCATCAGTTACTTATCATTTTTTTCTGAACTACGTGCTCTACTATTCAATGTCAAATGGTATTTCGAAAAGGATACAACAGATGGTCAAAAAAATTCTGCAAGAATCGTATTTTGGTATAAAAATCTCGTCTGTTTTACTCCAATCTAGGGTCGACGATGAGCTCAGAGTGCAAATAACGGACAATGCTTTAGCCAGAGATCTTTTCCCTCAGGACTACCATTGCTTAGGGGATAACGAAAACCGTCCGATAAAGTGGTTGGCCATTGAAAGTCTGACTAACAAGACGTTCACCACTGCTTCTGATGTGGTAAGACGTTTTGCTCATTTTCAATTCTGCGGGCAGAAATAAATTGTGACGATTTATTATTCTGGATGGTTTTCATCCGAAATTTGATTGGATCTAATTGGAAATCGGTTATTAATAAAATAAATGACTTTTTAGTGGGCGTTTGGCGTTCTTTTGTGGGAATTGACGACCCTGGCACAACAGCCTTACGTTGAAGTCGATCCCTTCGAGATGGCTGCTTACCTTAGAGACGGCTACAGATTGGCACAGCCGATAAATTGTCCGGATGAACTTTTTGCTGTGATGGCATACTGCTGGGCCATGTCTGCTGACGAGAGGCCAACTTTCAGTCAACTTATAGTTTGTCTACAGGAGTTTCACACGCAGCTAACGAGATACGTCTGAGCTGACGAAGGGTGAATCGGAGATGAGGAATGGAAAATAACGTACAAATTTATTTGACTTTTGTAATTCTCGTATAACTATACTATGTGTGTAAATACTTCGTCAGACGAGTGTCTGACTATTGTCCCGTTTAATATTTCCATCCAAATTTTATAACTGAATTTGATCTGCTCGAGCGAAGAAATCGAGATCTGAATTTCGGTTTAAGATTAAGAAAGAAACCATTTAGGTATTATTCATTCAATATTCTATGATATATACGTAATTTAGTTAAGAAAAACGCCAATCAAATGCTATCAAAAACTCACTGCCAAAATTTTTAGCCAGCGATTAAGTGTATTCTTGAAATTTCATCTGTCGTAAGAAACGAATGAAAGTAAAAGGATTTTAAGCATGTGATACGTATATCGCTTGACTGTATCAAAAAATATGACGTTTAATGTGCCAATTTTTGTACTTTTGTATATATGTATTATTCTATAAGGACCTTTGTACATAGGATAAAAAAATATATATATATTATATTAACTTTACGTAAATGTACAAAATTATACAACACACGATATACACAATAAATTTATTATTGTCTCTGTAACACGCTATTTTCAGTTTTTTTTTTTTTTTTCTGTTCTCCCTTCATTTGCACAGAATTTATTTCGCACTGATATACTCACCAAATTTTCGACTCTCTCCCAATGAGTCCTCGAGACTTATTCAAAAATAGAACAGCTGAAAAACACCGTTTGGAGAAAATCATTCGTCAAGCTATGAAATATGTCTTGTCGGAGTCGAGCCCTGTAATTCATATCTCGTAGGCGGGTCGGGTGACAAAATTAATGGCATTTCAGTGACGTCTTGTTTAAAATGAAAAATGACAAGACGTCTTTTGAAATCAGATATCAAACGAAATTTATTTCCAAAGGAACTCTGACACCTTGGGTGGAGTTAAAATGAGAAGGCGGCTTACCCATACTTCGTTTTCGCCTTTTTCGGATGATATGCTGCTTTTCAGGGTTGAACATGAACAAGAGCTCAGAAAATTGGTATTAGGCATAATTTTAAGAAACGAGAATTATTTCTTGATATTAGAAAGAGTATAAAAAGTCTTAGTCTTTCATGATTTCTTATAAATTCAAAATCGGAGCAGATCGAAACCATAGGTGCGAATAATCTCTGATAAGTATCAACACACGTAGTTTCGATATCGCTTCGCTTTGGTACCAGCGAAAATAGTTATAGCAGACAAACGTGATTTCCCTTACCTTCTGATATGGAGGTTGAATTTCTTCGAAAGAGGATGATTTCTGTTGGTCATTTTACCCCGGGCTTTAGCAGCAATGCAATAATTTCACGAATGATAGGAATAATAATCCATTATATCTCAGTTCTCACGTCGAAACGAACTTCCAGCCGCGAAATAGCCATTAATCGATGACATATTCACGCTGTCATTACCAGCTGAAATTTACCAATAACGCCTCGATTAGTTACGGGACATTAAACACAGTTCTTTATCAACGACGCATCCGCAACGCCGCGCAATGGGGCCCTGGGTAATATGGGAATGGCCAACAGGAAGTCCGAACGTGTGAAAGAACCAACGGCCGACTGTCATACAGATAACACGTATGTATTTACATACGTACTTAATCGTGCGAATGTCGCATCAACGCCGAATCACAGCCTGCACAAGTTCGATATTACCACTTGAGATCGCGCGGATAATTCGCCTTTTTTTCGTGAGAATTTCCGATGCATCTGTGTCACGTCTACGACCGTAAACTCGGATATATGTGTCACATACGTTACGTGTGTATCACGAGTCATTGATAATTGGTCAAATTTGAAACGTCGTATCGGCTCCTGCTCAAAATTATGCACATGGGTTGTCCGCCCGATTTATTTTTGGATGTATTATGATATTTTACCAGTATCGAGTCGCGACACGTATGGAAATTTTTATTCCACTTCGCAGATCTAAGGAGAAGGACTGTTAGCCCCAGGTGAGGCAATTATTGGGCTGGAAATATGACCGCGATCATCAGACGCGGCTGAAGGAACGTGACTCCGATTTGTGGTCGAAGATCTGCGGTTACTTTATGTTTACGAAATGAGCATAATCTGTACACGCAGTCAGTGACTGCGACGCGGTATAAATTCCTGTTGTATACAACCACTCACTGTCTCTGTGATACTAACGGTGGATTTTAGTAGAAGAGATTCTTTTTTCATCGACAACCACCTCCCAGGCGAACCCATGACTCCATGAGTCATTTACGTACGAATATCTAACAAACAAGTTAATCACTTGTATCCTAATCTCTAGGTCCTGATAGCGAAAAGTTGTTGACTTCCGATCGGAATGTTTATACCGACAACTGACTTGTTATATCGTATTCAGACCTGGCTTTTAAGAGCCGTAAGTGAGCTCACAATCACTTTTATTTATACTCCTCCATCTGCGGCACGCCTTTCTCATCACTACAGCTCAGCAAAAAAGTTGAAATTTAAATCCTGTATTCTTCTAACTATGCTCTGCACCCACACCGCCGTCGATCGCCATTTTATTTTTTAGCAAATCGGCAAATATGTATGTTGTATCGGTTGATCGCATGATTCAGGAATCTAGAAATCGGAAACCGTTAACTCAATCTCGAAAACCTTTTCGGCGTTTCGGCAATTGGCCCGCGAATCGCCAGTCAAGATGAGAAATCGTTTGAAATTGTCGGAACTGCATATGCGCATGTATTATATTCTTTTCGCAAAAGGTTAAGAATTGAAATTACGAAGCATAACATCAAGCCACAATCTTTTCGGATCTGAGATTTGCCAGTTGCCACCAAAGTTGCGCAATACAGCAATGAGGCAATCTACTTGACGTGTTGGTATAATTGCAGGTTTTGTCTACGGTAGGTGAGTGTATAACCACGGGTTTCTTTCCTGCAAAAACTTGGCACGTATATCACTTCGTAGTTCAGACTTGATAAACTTGAACGGTTCGCGTGTTCATTGCGAAAAATAGAATCTTGCCGATATGATATAATATATTCTTCATTTATGATCGTCTACCGATGACTCATGGATGATGATACTTTTTACTCCCAGTTCATGGATAGAAATTGAAAAATCCAAGTGGACAAGTTTCAGAGTAGAACAATGGAAATCCTCCTGCAGCATCATCTCATCAGCGAGTATAAATATTTGAGGGTCGCAAACGTTTCAAGGTACCTAAAACGAGATTGTACCAATTTTAATGAATTTCAATGAACTTAAATGTCGGTGCAGACAGTCTGCATTTATGAATAGGAGTGGATGTATGAATGCACACATGTGGGAATTTTCCCCTTTGTTTGTTGGAAACTTTAGTTGAAATTCGCAGAGGGTCGACAGAATTGACTGTTGCGTAGACTTACACTTTGAAAAGTTTCACAGGGAGTATTTTACACTAACCCCTCGTAATTTCATTCACTGTCGACTGCGTCTGTTGCATAACTACTATATTCTGTATCGCACCCTCGTCGTGTCAATAGAGGGGGTCAACGCCCGTTCGTTTCAATCTACGAATCTTACGGATGAGTTCTGTTACTCGTTTCTATGTGTAAGGTGGGAACGAATTATTCCCTACCATTTTAAATCACGGGATTGATCGCGCCTGAGTCTTGAAAGAGGCTGAACAAAGGAGAAACGAAGGCCATGGTATAAGTGATCTCACAGTTTGTTGAAAACGGCGATATCCTTTATGAACATACGAGTTAGTCCTGAAACAGATAAGATTGTATCATCGAAAATATCAGATCCATGGAAATTGGGGTAGAATAACTTAGGAAATTTGGTACTGATGCGGAAATTGGGGAGAATGATTTGTTAGTTAAAGGTGAACGGTACCTTGGACCCCATGGAACAGAAATTTCACATAAGTAACGTGTGATTCGTAGAGTCTAGACTCTAGGATGTTTTTTATCATAGCTGTAGATCTGCGGAGGCCATCGCAATTTACTTGAGATTATTATTACATCCTAAGACTATTATCCCTACTTATTCACCTTCGTCTTGGTTTTCTTTCGTTGTTTGAGTTTAAATAATTCTTAGTCTAGATCTAGAATTCAATTCCAGTAGGTCTTAGTCTGCCCTAAGACGCTCCGAAGACAACATGGCTTCTCGTTCGCAGATCCTCCTCTTGCTAATAACCAATTTAACAATTTTAACAATTTCCACGATTTCTGGGGCTGAAATATCCTCGAAAATTGATCTAGACGACGAGAGGACCACGCCACCAGCTACACTGAGTAGTTCCGTACTAAAGGCTTTCGTAGATATAAACCAGGGAGCCGGACTCGTCCCAAAGCCCTCGGGATTCACCTCGAAACTGCAGCCACCCCGTGGGTTCAAGCAATCTGGACCGAGACCAGCCAACAACCACGAAGGCGAGGACGACGACGACGACTATATTAGCATCGAGGATCTATTCAAGAAGAAGAGACAGCAGATTCAACAAAATCCTCTGAGTGCATCGCTCGCCCCCAACGTGCAGGTAAGAGAAGATGCTTATTGATAAAAATCATCACTAACAACGAGCGAGTGCAGTGCAAAATTATCGGCAAGGTGCAATTAGCGAGCGTATCCTTGGTTCCCCGCGTCGAATTAATCATCGCGTAATCTCCTACATACATGAATATTGATTTATGCGATTAATCATCCTTTCATACAAGGGATAATGGCGCCGTCTGGTATCGTTAACGTATACCCGATTCAATGACTCATTGATATTTCACCTGTGCATATATTTACTTAGCATAATCTGCATGGAATCTCAGACTCTTCTCGTTTCTATCGATCAAGTATTATCTTGAAATTTCTTCTTCATTAGATTCGTCGTTATTCTTTCCTCGTTGTAATTCGCGCGGATTTGTTACAGATGGTACTTTTTTTTGCAAACTCAAAGATCCTTCTCAATCTCTCATTATTCCTAAGAATAAATTATTTCCTACCTTCAGTATGCATGAAAATTTTCATCGGATTACTCGAACAAGGATTCATCTCACAATGACGTAGGTCTTGGGCCAGGCGACACTCGATATTTCTTAATCTATGATTATCCCACCGTGAAGTAGCGGACGAAGATCTTTTAATCCCATTAAATAAGGGTGGGGTATGACTCCCATGTTAAATTGAAGGGCTTTGCAGTCCCCTGAATTCGAAGTCATGAATTTCATTGAATGCGACATATTTTAAATTTATTTATTACACAATGTCAATATAGACACGCATGGAGGTTCCTCCGAAGCTTCGATTTTGAAAAGGGTGAAATGAAATGACTTTTCTATGTATAAAGTAGAAAAAGTACGAACAATAAACGACCATAAATCATTTGACAGCGATACTAGAACCGTGATCCTCGGAGTCCGTTGCTCTGTTAAAAAGAATGGCTTAAAAAATAAATAAGTAAACCCGAGAACTGTAATGTCTAATTTAAGCCGTTGGCAAGGAGAGATATACGCCGTGACTTTAAATTAAGCGATTCCCTGTAGGGTTTTTATGGAGAAGCCGATGTCAAGCCAACGATCATAAACAACATTCACGTGACAATAAACGCCAACGAATCTGGCTCCGGAGTGAACGGTTGTAAAAATGGAGTCTGCGACGTCAGGGTCTTCTCGAAGCCGGACGCCGAAGGAAATGTGATAACCAACGTCCACCTGAGCGTCGTTACCAAGGTGAACAAACCGCCTGTCCAGGTTGCAGATATACCTGTAATTGAAGGTACGGCCGGTATTCGCACTCCGCAATTTGACCAGCTGCCAGCTTTCCACTTTGTCGATCAAAACGTCCGATACGGAGGATCGTTCTTCGACAACAATATTCCTCAGGTAATAAAATTGGCGTCAGTACCGTTCTTTTAACTAGTTAGGTATATAATTGATAATTTAATTACCGATTTAAAGACTCTTCGACACGACCCACCTCTTTACGAGACACGCATTTCACATATCATATATATGTCTTTAAACTTTGAGGCAATATTTCAAGTTATTATGCCGTAGCGGATTACAATCGCACCTGGACCCCGAGACTTGGGTAACTAGTTATTAAAAAACTTTGATGACTAATCCTTTCTGCGCACATGGGTAGAACTAATTATCACATAATGATGTCTGTGGAATTACCTATTCTGAGTTCACCTCTGTATAGACGGGCTTCAATTACGTGTTTTAAAAATTTCTTGACGCGGAGGAGGAAGTGCGCGGAATAACGGGGACCACTGTATTATTTTTTCTTACTTAGATCCCAATACACAGACAGGACGTTGACTCTTGGCATCGTCATCAGCCGACTATCTTGGAGAGACCTAGGCCCGTTTGGCACTACGGACGTAATCTGGATCGTGGCTTCAAAGACTCACGAACCTCCCAAGGACGTCGTGGCTGGACAGAAACCAGGAATAGAGGAATCGTGGATGATAAAATCGAGCCACCTCTCAGTAAAACTAAATCAAGCAACGAGGAAAATTGACAGGGAGGCTATTGGACCTAATATTTTTTTGGATAAGGGAGCTTTGTTTATAATTAATTTCACGATGCGGAGTCCTGCTGATCGTAGCAACCGATTTTCAGCCAGCTCTGACGTTCGTCAGGTTTAGGCCATCGAAATGTCTGCAATTATTATGACCAATAAAACAGAGTAATTTTCAAAGCGGCGTTTCTATTGCCAAAATTTATGATTCCGTCCTACTTTTTCATGGAATAGAAATCGCACTCGTGTGTTGATATTTCACAATTTCTGAACCAATATGAACCAGAAAAAAACAGGACATTCAGTCTTGTTATCCTTTCTCAATGTCTGAACGAACAATAGTCTCGTGAAACGAATGAATCAAGCTTTGGTGAATCACTCGCTATTTTTTTGACATTGTCGCACCGAATGAATACTGAAGCAGCCTACAAGAGACCTACGGCGTAGGCGTATACGTGGCTGTGTAATATGCAATGCCCAAGGGACTCTATAGTCTCTCTGGAAATACGTTATGACGGGGAAAGTTGAGTTGAAAATACCGTCGTTGGATTACGAGGCGGTAAATACGGATTAGACCTTGAGCGTGTCGCCTCAAATTGCGTTCTCGTTATGGATGTCATACGTGTAGGTAACCATTGTGCATGGGATGCGATACGAAAGACAATTGGCTCTTGGTTTCGAATGGGATATAAAATGATAACCGAATAAAATCCAGTTACCATATAATGCAAGAATGTTCAATAACTGAACGATATTGTATTTTATTTGATGGTATATTACAATATACCATAAGCTTGATATTATTTATTTGCAGTTATTTTAAGTTAGAATTTAATCACCTGCGCAACATGTTTCTGATATATGTCGAGATGGGTTCATTTAGCGTGTACAACGAGAATGAAGAAATTAATTAAATTTTTGATTCGACGACAAACGTATCACAGTACCGAGGCTATAGCTAAGCGTAAAGAAAATTAACTAACGAATCAAAAAACAAATAAAATAAATAATATCCGTAAATAATTTATAGAAATTTCATCAATATATTAATTATGCCTGAAATTAAAAAATTTCAAATACGAAACTACTCATCTACGTTCTACATATATGCGCGGCTCTATTATTTTTACAATAACACGTTAAAACTGTAACATTTTATTGTAACCGTCTCGATGCATCGAATAAAGTTTAACGATCGTGGACAGTTTGGTAGCTAATCTTTCCGTTGTCGTTGATTCCGGTGGTGGCTTGATTGTAATGCTTCTCTTTGCCACTAGCATCGATTTCGGAGTGTGAGCTGGAGCTTGTGAAAACACCGTAGGTTTGACCAGAAGGTGGAGGAGACTCTTCAGCGAACCGGGATGTGATCTCGGGAGAACCCTATCGAATGCGCACATTTTTTTGTATACTTTTCTGTCATTGACAGAAAACACCGATGTCTTACGGTTCAATAAGTTGATGTACTCACAGGACGGACTTCAGCTTGTCTAAAGCCTCCGTTAGGCCCATAAGTTGCGCTGGCGAAAGCACCGTTACCACCTTGGGGTTGGTTAGAAAAGTTTGGAAAAGCTCCGCCTGCTCTGTTTGGAAATCCTTGATTAAAATTGTCGAAATTACCAGGGGCAGCTCCAAAACCACCGCGGCTAGCGAAACCGTATCGATTAGGGTAATGATTGTTGATCGGAGATCCGTATTCAATGGCGTTATTCATATCGTAGAACCTGCATTCGTTCAGATACATGGTTTGAAAATACCGAACTTCTCGAGTTTCTTGTAAAGTAAAATCCGTAACCATGACACCGTCACCTCTGTTGATTGTTAACAGCTTGATTATGCTGTCGCATGGTATGGCCTGCACCCCTACTAGCTTCACCAGTAGATCGTATCGGTGTAGATGACCAAGAATTACTGTAAGACCTTGCGTTGGGGTGGACCCCGCCGTTGGGGCTGGTCGTGAAAGCCGCGGCGTGGGCCCAAGAGCTGCTTCCACTTTTAACCCAACCATAGAAAAGCGTGAAAGGGGAAAGAAGAAGAGCAGAAAAGAACCAGGAAAATCACCGGAGAAATTATAAGAAAGTGAAAAGCTCATAGTGAGAAGAGGAGCGAAATTCCAATTCAGAATTTGCATTCGATTCACTTTAGTTGGGAAACAATATTTGATTAGAGAGTTGGTTAATGTAGATTCTACAGAATAGCGCAAGACTCGAATTGTGAATGTTTTGCATTCACGTTTCAATAAGTGGTGCATAAAAAATCAAGCTTTTTACTCAAGCTTTTTAATCAAGCAGAGAATGAAGATAGTTATAGAGTAAAGCATAGTCGAGAAATTCTGCCGACAATTGGTGCGAATAGTGTCAATATAGAAATGCGTGTAATCAAATTAGTCACAAGCTTTCTTGCTACCTAAGCTCAAAATGATTTTTATCAAACTTACGGTTGGTATAGGCCATGGAGTCGGGCAAATAACTGTCGTTGTTGCTCTTCAATGTTTCTGAAATACTGTTGAAGAGACTCCTCAAAATTAACGGCAGCTGCGTTTAAAGAGGCTGGATTTTGATAAGGGTAATTATTAGGAAAAGGACCAACGTTAGGGGCGAACTGTTGGTTATCAGGACGACCGAAGTTAGGTCCTCCGGAACCCCATTCGTTTCCTTGAATTCCACTTCGAGCCCCATCTTGTGTTGGTAAATTACTGCGAGACAAGCCTGCTTCTTGAGAGCCACCTTGAGACGAATTTTGTTCTTTGGAATCACCGTGAGACGAATCTTCTCCTGATTGATGCGGTTGGGAATCTTCTGATTGGGAAAATGCCGAACGAGATCCTACTGGGGCGCTTCCTTCCAGGATGACGATAAAAATGGAATATTATTGATCCACCAGTGCTTGGAAATATTTGGTTTCGATTAACGTATTACGTCACATAAAATTATTTCGTTTCTTACCAGATCCGAAACTAGCCGTCTGGGCGCCACCGCCACTTCCGTTACCAGAACTGCTAGACCAGCTACTTGCAAAGCCGCTACCATTTCCGTCGGAGAAGCTTGTGCTTTCTTGACGGTTTCCTTTTCCATCATCGTTCACGACGTGGGTGGTCTCTCGCTTCTTTCTATCCATTGAAAAGCTCTCTCCAACGAAGGGTTCTTCATCGGCAATAGCTTGTTGCAAACTGACTGTACGACAGAACAATAAATAAATATTCCACTGATCAGAGTGAAACAGGCACGTATGTTTACACTGTCTATGTTATCTTCATATGCGTTTCTGCCGCAACATATGCCTCATCTTTTTCGCAACCTCTGTAAAACATCATGGATTCGCGAGTCAAACGATTCTGGCGGAACTGGAATTGGTAGATCCTGTCATTTCGAGATAAACACATTCATATCCTCTGACCTGATCCTGGCCAGGTCTGCCGTACCCATTACCCAAAGAATCGGGAGGTCGAAAAATACCCTGTTACAAAATTCGAAACAAAATGCCACAGCCAAAATACATTCTACCATCAAGTTGTAGACTCGCTGGCCATGTGAGCCAAATAACGATTAGACCAGATCGAAAGAAACTGCGATTAAGCACTTTGGTAAAAACCTGTCTCGGACCATGAAAAATTATATCTGGTAACAAGGAGGCTCCTGGTGACCTCAGAGTATGTTAATGCAAGGCGAAATAGCGTTTAGCCCTGGCAAATTGGGACAGTATTATCAGTTTTATGCGCTGCGATAAAAGTCAATCTGAAAAATTAGACGGCGATATTGAAGGTGAAGTCAGCTCGGAGGTCAGAGCGTGTAGCTAATTTGCTTTAAATAAGTATACTTGATTGATCATTGAACACGACGTTATCGGTGTTAAATGTGACGATGTACTGTATTATAATTATACAACAATACACATAGAGATGTATAATGTGTACATTGTACACATCGCCTCAAAGTTAAACAAACACGCTCTTATTTCTACTCCATTTTCGTTTTAATCTTAAATATTTTTCCTCTCCGGTAGATAGACAGATGAGTAAGACAGGTGTTAAATTCTTTGTCGTCGCGCACCCAATCAGGTGGATGGAGAGGGGGTTCAATCTTTGAGTAGTTATTATTAGTAAAAATATGGAATTGATCGTATAGCTCTGATGGTTTCTCGTTATTAAAACGAAACGATTTGCCTTTCGCGCTCAAATATCGAATGGGACTATTCGGATATCGAGGAACTTCAGTGCTTTCATAACTAGATGGAAAATGAATGGTAATCACCAAGTTTCGGAAAAACAATTTACTGATAGTTCAGATACAGCACTCAAAATCTGACTCACTTTCGGATTCTGCGTGCTGCGAGAAAGTAGTAGCCTCAACCTCGAGATAAACTATCCCTGAGAGGAAAAGGAGAGTGCAAGTCCACTTGACACTCATTTTCATAGGAAGATTGACAAGAAGTCGCGTAGTCGCAGTTGTAATGAAGAATGAATGAAACTTTTCAATTATTATAAAAGCACTGCCTCACTTAAAAAAATGAACGCGAAACTTTGTGAACTTGATCCACTCTGGGCGCGAATGCGAATGACTGCAGGGACCGTCCACTCATCATCTTATATAGCATCGGTAACTGCTGTTTACTCCACAGTTCTGTAGTCCGTAAGCAGTACAATACTGATTCAGCTGGGCTAAAAGATTTAGGCTACACATATCCCCGAAACTCGTAGCGATATCCTGATGCAAGTTTTTCGAAATGGCTAATTTCAAAAGGCAAGGTAACTGCTGAAAGTTTCAAAGGTAACTTACGAAGCGAACGTGTCTTCCTTAGATTCAAAGTTCGATATAAAATCCAGCATGGTGTTTGGTCAATTGATTTTCATCTATTCAGAAAGCACTGGGTCAATGTTCGAAAGTCGGGTTTTGACTTATTAAAGAGTACTCGTCTGTGTTTGAGATCTCAATGTGGCTTCGATTATGTGAGTTGAAATAGTAATTCGAGCCGGATGTCTTATTGGCATATTAATTGCCATCAATCTAAGTATATATTCTCTTTCGAGTCAGAAAGCTATTGCGACTTGGAATTGATGAGAATCCGGTAGTTGGATGAATACATACTTTTATTTATTAGTCTTATCGAAACATCGTGGTTCGAATCGCCTCTGTTGAAGAGGTCAAGACTTCGATATGGCCTCGGGTTATAATCGTTAATCGTGATTCGTGAATCCATCGATTCATATAATAGAGACGAACGTAATAATTCCTACGTAATATTGGCTACATTTACTAAATCTTCGATCTTCTTCGACACAGTTAGAAAAAGTAACACAGCTCTGACGTCATTTCCTATAAACAACATGAACCGTTATGATTTTTAATTTATAAATCTCGGCCTCCGAGACCGGGTGTCATGGTTATCGTAATAGAAACATGATCATAGGCGACGACTCGAAAAGATTCGCGAAATCGAAGTTTATTCTGTATAAAACCATGCCGATGGTGACGATATGTGTCGCGTGAGTTTCCTGATAAATTCAAGATCATTGCCAATACGGTTTGTCGAGAAACTGCTATAATGCAATCATAAGATTTGCATAGCTTAGCTGAGGTCATCCAGCCATTGAAGCGAAGAAGAAATCACCTAGCTCTTGCTCAAGAAAAGAGATGTAAGTCTAGCTAAGATAATTAATTTCAACAATTACACCGGGTGAAATTTCTGTGTGTTGTTTGACGGTTTTCATAAATCTCACGATTCAAATAATAACTTTCTACTCAATTGAACACTCAGGAGTAAATAACGATTGGAATCCATATTCTGTTTGCGAAAGCACGGGAGTTACGGGGGTTTTTCAGAAATAGGATGAGATTTTGGATCGAAACGGTGCTTTCGTGAACTGGTAGTAAACCTTGGCCTTTTTAATCATATATTGCATTCTCACGCGCTCGCTTGAACTAACATCCTGGTTTAGATAATTGGTGGGAAACCTATACGTTTCTCGAAGCTTGCAATTTAATGAGGAGTAATTTTTACGATCCTCGGAAAAAATAGACTCGCAAATTATTGTCTGCTTTAATAATTTGTACTTGGGAACTCGTATGCGCACGAGGTTCGATAATTTTAACGAAGAGCTGGTCGGCTATGTAGGATAATCTATCAATTACGACGGATTCGATATAATAAACAGAGAGATTGCTGTTCTTCCCCATTGCTATATAGACTGACGATTACAGCCAACCAACGATGAATGACTTTGCGCGAATGATGATGAATCTAAAATTTCTGACCCTGAACTTGAAATCACGTTTCTGGTTTCGTAAGAGTATCTGACGCTCGTCCAGAAACTAATAAGGTGTGGTGTACGCATTATTTGTGCGAAAGAGTGCAGTGACCCAAATGAATGTCATGCGTGGGCCCTAAATCGTGATTTTGAAAAACCGTTTGAATGACTGTGGTGGTACTTTGATTAGATATATTTATGCGGGTCGTTCACCTTTAGAACGAAAATTCTTCGAGCCCAAACCCAATACCTTTTTAGAACGATTTAATGAGCCTCATATATCGGCATCACGTCAGCGTGCAATTACAAAAATCTGCATGTTCGGTCAGCAGAATGAATGGGAAATAACAAACAAACAGTTACGAAAGCGTATATATTACGTCATAAGTTATTGCCTCTGATTTCTCGTTGTCTACGATGCCAGGTAGGAAATTTCCAAGTCGAATCTCAGACAAAACTTGCTCATCTCTCTATTCAAGATATCTTCATTATTCTCAATCATTACCTTTGACAGCGCTGAATTTTTGGAACCACAATTTTGATATATATTGGACCGAAATACGTCTCGGTGAAGCTTGATTGTTAATTAGTAATTGCAATGCTGCCGGTGAGAACGTTAACGAACAAAGCAACTATTACGTGACCGCATCTTGTTTTTGCGTAGTTTGTTGCCGAATCTGAGACGTAAAAGATATGCAATAATGGATTTACCGGATAGCAATTTCATGAAATGGACGATAATAATAACTATGAAAACATGGAATTAAGTTAGTAAGTATATTTAGCCGAAGAAAGATAAAAATGAAAATCGGCCCAACATTCTTTCAGTATAAGTATCATTTGGAAATCGGTGATTCACGGCAATTCATTCTTGGTGAAATTCCCGGATTTTCTCAAGACCACAACGGTCAGACAAGTCGATATTTATATTTCCCTTTATCGATCAGTGGAACCAAGCCTAAGATGTAACGAAACTCTGGCAAAGCCCAAAGCAACGATGACGAGTAGTGGGACTAGTCTTTATCAAGTTGTGATAGGGTCTCGTTATCTCAATGGCTTCCCGTAGTACCCATGAGACCAAGGCAGTATACAAACTGCACTCTCGCAGTTTGGATCCTTACTACAGTTTGGAAATTCGAAAATGTCAGTTTCACTCGAGGGCAAGGATGCTCAAGACGCTGAGCTTCTTCCTGGTGATAATTGCCACCATCCAGTACTTGAAATTCAAAGGTGAGTGCTTTCAATGTTTGATTGGAGCTTCAGATTCTGTCATTTCAATTTTCCAATAGTCAGGAATTTTAAGAAGTGTTTTCGGAGCCTGAATCGGTCAAGGCACAGAGAGGCGAGCTTCGCACAGACAAGAAATGCAAAAGCTTGACACACATGAATTGCAAATAAGGATTATAAGCTGGGGTATGACTGGCTCCTAGTATCGGTATCTACTTCATATTCATCCAGATTGTAGCTTCGCCCTTGACGTTTTGGAAAAACTATTAAATAAGTACGACGTTTGAAGACAAGGACGAAACTTTTCCATCTTATTTTTTCGTGCGCCAGTGTAAACTTCTCCATGTTCCAAGTGTTTGACCAAAAACATTGGTATAACTGTATACAGCGAATTTTAACAGCTGAAATAATAATCTACAGTTCCATTTGTCATCACCTCAAGAAATACCAGTAATCATACCAACCACGTCATTCGTCAGGATGCAGAACAATTTCGGAACGATTCTAACGTTAGTGACGAACTGATATTTCAGACAAACTAGACGAGGATGCTGCGATCGATTTACCAGCATGACAAGGTTTACGTAGAGATGGCTTGCCTCAGAAGCTATTTATTTCTCCTCCCTTAATTGTCTATCCCCGAAGAGCACGGCCACAAAACTTCAAAAATAATGAATTTCGCATGGCTGAGCTGACCCCAGACTATAAGAAAAGAATCGATACTATCTTGCGGTTCTTAAAGGAACACCAGAGTTTGGCAAATCAAAAGTCCAACGGTATGCTTCGCAGGAACGACAACTCCTTGAGCAATCATAATCATGACTCGGGCTATCAACCCGAGATCCAGGTCGAGATCGATGAGGATCCTGATGAAAATATGCCTCCGCGAAATTGATCTTGATCTCGATCGACGCATGGTAATACCTATATGCATGGTGCATGGTGCATAATGCGCTGCGTGCACAGTTCAGCTGGACTTGGTCATTTATTATTCGTGGTTGTTAATTAAATTCGAATAAAGTCTCTGATATGAAAAATAGTCTGCGCTCGAAAGCTTGCGTAGGCGCACCTGAAATTCGCCTGTCTACCTCTGTCTACCCATTAGGAATTCACTCTGTAGATTGCTGAGCACAAGAAAAATTGGTCACATAGCCTTGATGCTCTGTCGTTTTTTTGAAAACGAATTGATTGTCGTCTACGTTTGAATATTTTCTCGGATTCTTCGTATACATGAACATATTTCGGTGCCAGCATAATGGATTGAAAATAAACGGTAGTTACCCAATTCACAGACACTTACTTTCGGGTTCCACGTGCTGCGAAGTAGCAGCCTCAACCGAGAGATGAACTATCCCCAGGAGGCAGAAGAGGGTGCAAGTCCACTTGACACCCATCTTTACACGAAGGTTAACGAGAAGTAGTAATTGCAGTTGTATTAAAAAGACGAATGAAACTTCGAAATTATTGACAAATTGCTGCTTCACTTAATAAAATGAATGCGAAACCTTGTGATTTTGATACACACTGGGCGCGTATGCGAATGACTGGAGAGACCATCCACTCATCATCTTATATAGTATCGGTAACCTCTGTCTCCAACCTTCTGAACCCGAACACATCGATTGGTTGTTCGAAAAACCGGTCGCGGGATTGTTATCGAACCGATTATTTCCAATAATTACATAATCATTAGTGATTCGGGTACTAAGATTCTTCTTCAAACTTCTCGTCAATTTTACAGTCGATAGTTATCGAGTTCTTCTCTTTGAATAATTTAATTTGGTGAAAACTATGCGTCAGAGGAAAATTTCGATTTAGAATCAACCGAAGTGTCCAGATTCAAGTGACCAGAACTTACCATTGAAGGAAGAGGTTCCTTAGCGATATCGAAATAGATACAGAAACCTATGTGCGGTCTAGCACTATCAATAAAATTTAATTTGGAATAGGTAACGTAGCTTACGATCAAAGATAGCATATCGTATTAAAGTGATCGCCTGGAATAGGCACTGGATCGTGATCTGATAACGGTTAAAATATTATAGATAGATTTTTGAGAGATAACGTGGCTTGAATAGTGAGTTGAAATAGTAATTCGAGCCGGATCTCTTATCCGCATATTAATTGTTATCAAGCGTTTATTCCCATCATGATCTTTGCGTCAGAACTATTACGCCTTGGAATTGAGAAGAATCCGGTAGTTGGATACATACTTATTTATTCCTATTCCTTATCCTTATCGAAACGTCACGGTTCGAATCGCCTGTATTGAAGAGGTCAAGACTTCGTCATAGCCTCGGGTTATAATCGCTGTAAAATAATCGTGAATTGTAAATCCGTTGACAAACATAAGAGTCTGAAAACTTATTTTATAATTGTATGAGATTTACTGAATCTTCGATTCGCCAAACTCTGTCAAGTTATGCGTTGAGGTTTTTCTATAAAAAGTATGGCCGTGATTTTCTAAACAACATGTTTCTAATTTTATAAATTTCGATCTCGAAGACCGGGTGTCAAGGTTATCGCAATTAGAGGCATTGGTCATAAGCAATGACCCGAAGAGATATGCGAAATTAAAGCTACTCGGATACTAGACTGTACCAATGACGATGATACGTGCCTCGTCAGTCCCGTGATAAATTCAAGATCATGGCCAAGGCTGTTGTCCAGAAACCACTAAATTGCATTCACGGTATTCGCAGAATTTAGCTGGGGTAACCCAGCCGAAGAAGAGCTGGAAAAATGAAGAATAATTGAATTCGAAAATTGCAATAGTCGATATGTTTGTATAAATTTATATTGTTTTACGGTTTTAGATGTTCAGAGTAACAGAAACAGTACAATTAAAAATGCTGGACCTAATCGCATGATTGGAATTAAATGAAAATTGTAATTATCAATTTTTTGAGAGTTTTGGGACTCTGTGAGAAATAGGATGTGATTTTGAATCGGAATCGTGCTTTTAAGGATCTTGTCCTTGTTAATTATGAGTTTCATTCTCACGCGCCCGCCTCCGTTACATCCTGGTCTCGACAATTGATGGGAAACCTATACGTTTCGCGAAGCTCGTAATTTAATAAGGTGTAATTTAACGATCCCCGGAAAAAAAGGCTCGCAAATTATTGTTTGCTTTTATAATTTGTACTTAGGAACCCGTATGCGCACGAGCTTCGATGATTTCATTGCAGAGTTGATCGGTTATGGAAGATAATCTATCAATTATAACAGATTGGATATAACAAACAAAGAGATTGCTGTTTTTTTCCCATTCCTATATAGACTAATGATTACAGCCAACAGACGATGAATGGCTTTGTGCGAATTATGATGAATCAAAAGTCTCCGAACCTGAATCTGTGATTACGTATCTGGTTCTCTAAGAGTATCTGACAATGAGTCTCGTCCAGGAAATCCAAATAAATGTCTTTTGTACGATCCTTTTAAAATCCTTTGAGTAAAAATCTATCCGGGCTGGTCACCATTAGAGTAAAAATTGTTCAAGACCAAAGGTCCTAGACCGACTTTTGACGATTTGATGTGTCTAATGTATCATTATTACAAGGAAATTAATAATAACAAACAAACAGTTACGAATGCTTATTACCTCGTAAGTAATTGCCTTTCATTTCTTGTTGTCTAACAACGCCAGCTCGAATATTTCCAAGTTGAACATCAGACAAAACCTGCTCGCCTTCATACCCGAGACACCTTCACCATCCCTTATCTTCGTGCACCTTTCACGTCCGTCAATCTTTCTTATCCACAATCTTGGTACTTGGAGAGTCTGGCAGCACAATACGTACACATTGGTATACTGAGACACGATGTGAGGTAACAAGACGCAAGAATCTCTTTTTCATAACAAATAGGATCCGTTTTTTTCGATTTTTGAATGATAATTATATAATTGAACCAGCCGAAGCGCTGAAGAACGAGCCAATTATTATACGACCATCTTGTGTTATAAAAAAATGTCTGAAAATTAGTGGTAATGATAATGGATCGAAGGAACATGAAATAAAGTGGGTAAATATCGACCATAAAGTAGACGAAGATGTATACACAATGAAGCGAACAGTTTTCGAATACCTATACGTCGAGTATCATTAATTATGAAAGTCATTGACCCTCAACAATTAATTCCAGGAGAAATTCCAAGATCTTCCTTGGACCGTAAGGTCCTGTTGAGTCGGTATTTATATTCATTTTTATCGCTGAGTGGGACTGACTTTTAGATGCAACGAAACCCTGATGAAGCCTAAAACAAGGATAAGGCGTAACGGGACTGGACTTTGTCAAGTTGAGATAGGTTGAGATAGGACCTTCTTTTTTTACTGGCTATCCATAATGCCCGTGGACCTATGGCAGTATATAAACTGGCCCCATAAACTTTGGGTCCTTAGTCCGGTTTAGTCTTCTCAAAAAGTCAGTTGCGCTCGAGGGTAAGGATGCTCAAGACTCTCATCTTCGTGGCGATTGCCACCGTCCAGTGCTTAGAAATCAAAGGTAGGCTCCTATATCGGTATTTAATTATTACTCGGTATTCACTCATCTCAAATTTTTGCTGATCAGGGATTGCAAGAAATAGAAGATATGACACGAAATTGTTATTACTTACAGTAATACCAGTACAGCTTCAGACTCGCCGAGATGCGGGAAAACATCGACGATCATGACATAATCATCAATTTCTTATATTTTTAAAAAGACTAAACAAAGATCTTGTTGTTATTTCTGTAGATCCTGTAGATGTAGATGGTGTTAGTCCAAGACTAGACTGGTATTATCCTTCCTGGTCGTCGATAGTCGATTATTTCCATAAATCTGATCCTGAACCGACCAAGCTATCCCCAGATTTGCTGACGAGGGTCAACGTTATCGAGCAGATTGTGAAGGAAATAAGCGAGATTTTGAAGACGCAGACCGGTGAGAAGTCAAACCGCTAGCTTATTGGGAAAGACCAACCTTTTATTAACCATGCTCATAATCTTGGATAGTTAGAACTCATATTTTGTCTGCAATAACCAAAGTAGGACGAACACTAACCAAGCAATAAAATCAGTCAGTCCTTTCGCAACTATTCTCCCTCTCTCATTAAAAATTTCCATATGCCTGAAGCTTCGAACCCCATGTCTGGCATGTGTGTTAAAATCGTGTCAAAAATTTTAAGGATTCCGATAAGTATTCCAATGCTCAATGTACCCCGGCGTTACTGCAGTCTTAGCTATCGCTTTATGCGACTCCACCTTAACTTTTGGTTTCGTAACTTGTAACCAAGTTTTTTGATCTAGCATCTAAAAAAACCGAAGATACCACAACTCCTAGAATCAAAGCAGACGCATCGCCACCCATGGAATCTCCTTCGATGACGAAGAAGGATGAAGTGCCTCAGGCCGACGTCCAGCAGCTTCAGCCAGACTCCACCAAGAAGCCTGCATCTAGCGACAACCCAGGACAGACAGCAAATATCACTAAGATCTCTACGATTGCACTGGTCGAGCCTACAAAGGCACCCGAACCTGCCAGAACTAATGATAATTAGAATCCACAAACGGAACAATTAACTGTTTCCAATCGCGAGGTAACTATACGATCCACTGGGCAGTGGTAGAAATTCATAGAGGATAACCCAGGGAAGAAGAAGAACCAGGCCTGATGTCGAAAAGTTTTCTGCCCGGAAATGTATATCAAATTAATTTGTCTATAGATATACGTACATTTGTCACAAGAATAGCTATAAGTATGATTTTTAATTAGGTTATAGATGAATAATCTACCGCGATTATAAGCTGACGGAGTCCTATATTCAACTATCCGTCATAGGATCATTCAGTGATAACAGTAAGTTCGAGTACTTGTAATAGTTCGCAGGATACAGTTGATAAAACTGTGGATTGTATGTACTTCAATAAATATATTAACTGATGGTACGATTCGTTGTCCAGGTTATTCATTTGGTCAGTTTGATTCGATCTCAACGATATATTCGCGGTTCGTCGTATGGCTGCCACTTGGGATTGTTACCCGAGATATTAGTTATCGTATGCGTTTAAATATTCTCTGAAATTCTTCAGATATGAAGCTATTTCGGTGCCCTCATAATGAAATAGAAGATAAACGGTAATCACCTAATTTCGAAGAAACAATTTACTGACACTGTAAGTATACGGTGCTCAAATATCTGGTTAATTTTTGGCTTCTTCGTGCTGCAAAGAAGCAACCTCAACCTAGATCCGAACCAACCCCAGGAGGTGAAAAATTTTCGAAAAGTTTTCGCCCCATTGTATAAGATTCTTTCCATACTTAGCTCCTTTTACAAAGTCTCTGATTTTCCAAACTCCAGAAAGTTATACGTGGAGGTTTTTATGTAAAAAATAAGATAGCTACGTAGCCGTACTTTCCTAAATAACAAGAACCGTTGTATTTCTGATTTTATGAATCTCTGCCTCCGAGGTCGGATGTCAGGGTTATCGTAATTAACGACATTAATCACAGGCGACGACCCGAAGAGATATGCGGGATTAACGCGGTTTTAATTCTAGACTGTACCAATGATGATGATACGTGCCTTGTGAGTCGAGTAATAAATTCAAGATCACGACCAAGGCTGTTGCCCAGAAACCGCTAGACCGCATTCATGATATTTGCAAAATTTAGCTGAGGAATACACCCGTGAAATCAGGGATGAAATCACGTTTTTCTGATAGAACAGCCAGAAGATTGTAAAATATGATCAAATACAACGACTGAAATAGTCAACATTTTTCATACATATGTATATTGTTCGACGCCTTAGGATATATCAGTTCAATTGAAAATACTCAACCTAATGGCGTGATTGAAATCGAATGAAAATTTTAGTTATTTTTTTTCTAGTTGTAGGCTACTATAAGGAGAAAAAATGTGATTCTGGATCTAAACGATGATTTCAATGACTGATAGTCGAACTTGGTCTTCGTAATTGGTAAGAAACTTAAGTTCTACGAAGTTTGTGATTTGATTAGGTGTAATTTTCGATTCCTGGAAAAAACAGGACTTTGATAATTTGCACCCAGAAACTCAAATGAGCATAAACTTCGATAATTTCAATGAAGAGTCGATCGATTACGGGGGATAATCTATCAATTACGACAGATTGGATATAACAAACAGAGAGATTGCTGTTTTTCCGTATTGCTATATAGACTAACGGCTGGACTGACTGGCTCTGTGCGAATGATGATATATCTAAAATTTCCCGACCCTGAAGTTTCGATCACATATCTGGTTCTAGTAGTTATTTGCGTTAAAAAATGCAGCATCTCAGATGAATATCTTTCTTGGGCTGCGAATCGTCATTTGGAGAAACTTTTGGAATAATAAATACTTCTAAACGATAAAACAAATATTCCCGATTGCGTGCTACTTTCAGTATAAATATATGCAGGTCGGTCATCTTTAGAGTGAAGTCTTGGAGACGAAAGCTAAGACCTACTTGAGGTGATTTGGAGAGCCTGATATTAGCAGCACGTCGAAAAGCAATCACGCATAAAAGCTGTATGTTCGGGCAGGGAAATTAATAATAAAAAAACAAACAGTATCACGTCATAAGTTATTGCCTTTGATTTCTCGTTGTTTAGCGATATCAGCTAGGAAATTCCAAGTTTAATGCCAGCAAAACTCAATTGCTTGCTGATCCAAGATACTTTTACCATACGGTATCTTCATGCACCTTTGACGTCGAATAATCTTTCTCATCTACAATTTTTGCACTTCAAAAGTCTGTCAGCACTAGACATATGCATATAGGAATACTGAGGCACAGTATTTGCAAACAGTGTCCAAAATCTCTCCTTCGTTACGAGTAAATTTAGTCCCTCGATTGGTAAATTGTAATAATTAGTGGAAAGCACTAAAGAACGATTCATTTCTCAGATTCTTCTCGTTTTTTGCGACGTAGTTAGTCGCGGAATCTGACTTGGCCAAGAAAAATGTCTAAAAATTAGTCGCGGTGGTAGGAATATGAAGTAGAGTGAAGTCTCACCGTGAAGGAGACGAAAATATACCAGACGAACCAAATATTTTTGAGGTAGCTATACAGGTGTCATTAGTTATGAAAGTCGTTGACCCTAGAGAAATTAATTCTTGGAGAAATTCCAAGATCTTTCTTTATCGTTGAATGGGACTGACTCGGAGATGCATACGAAGTCTTGTCGGAGTCCAAAACAACGATAAGGCGTAACGGGATTAGACTTTGTCAAGCTGCGATAGGGCCTCGTTTGCTTACTGGCTACCCATAATACTGTGGATCTATACGAGTATATAAACTGGACCCATGAAATTTCGATGCTTAGTCCGGTTTGGTATTTTCAAAAACTCACGATCAGCTGCACTCGAGGGTGAAGATGCTCAGGATTCTTCTCTTCGTGGCGATTGCCACTGTCCAGTGCTCGATAATCAAAGGTAAGCCGCTGTATCGATGTTGATTTTCTCATATCAAATTATTGATGATCAGAGATTGTAATTATCGAAATGTTTCCATTTTTCTATCACATAATATAAGCTGAAAGGATACTCTGAACTTCTAATCATTGTCAGTTATAAAATGAATGGTAATTATTAATTTTAGACTCGCCAGGGTGCGAGACAATATCGGCGATTATAACACGAGCATCGAATTGTTATTTCAGAAAGACCAATCAAAGATCCCGTAGTTAGTCTTGTAGATCGTGCAGATGTAGACGATTTTCGTCCAAGAACAAGCTGGTCGTATTATCACCCATCTTTGTCGTCGATATTCAGCCATTTCAAGAGACCCGAAGCTAGACCAGCCGAAACGTCCCCAGATGTACTCGATAGACTCACCGGCGTCGAGCAGGTCGTGAAGGAGATAAACGGGATTTTGAAAAATGCTGTCGGTGAGAAACCAAACGGCTAATTTATTCGGAACGACAAATTTTTCATTAACTATAATCGTAACTGCGACAGTCAACTGGGGTTCCGATTGAAATACAAACTACGGACGGATAAAAATTACTTGTATCCCCATTGGGCTGCCAGTTTGGTAGTTTATTCAACATTACCATTTCTCTTTGGATCTAGCTTCTAGAAAAACCGAGAATACCGCTGCTAAAACTACGGCGGAGGCATCACCTTCCAAGGAATCTCCACCGAAGACGAAGAATAATAACAAACCGGTACAGTCTCAAGGGCCTATACCAACGAAAGAGTCCCCGGATATGATTGCCACGAGGCTCAACGCCGTCGAGCAGATGGTGAAGGAAATGAACGAGATGTTGAAGAAAGACATCGGTGAGAAATAAATCGGCTAACTTATTGGGCACGACAAATAGTTCATCGACCATAGTCATGATTCGGACAGTCAAAACTTGTCTTTCACTGCAAAGAACCAAAGTGGGACTAACGCCATTGAAAGAATAAAGTTAGTTAGTCCTTTCAAAACTGTTCTCCCTCGGGATGACAATTTTCATATGCCTGAAGCTTCGAATCTCTGGTCTTTCGCGGTTGCTATTATTGAAAATGTCGAAGATCTTTCACGATTTCATGATCCGTGTTATGTCGAAAGCTTTGCGAGCGTAGCTTGTAACCAAGTTTTTAAATCTAGCTTCTAGAAAACCCGATGATGGGACTCCTAAAAATACGGGTGAGGCATCATCTTCCAAGGAATCTTCACCGATGTCGAACTCCAACAAAAAACCCGCGTCCAGCGAGAATCCGGAGAAGTCCCCAGATGTTGTTGCAACGAGGCTCAACACCGTTGAGCAAATGGTGAAGGAAATAAACGAGATGTTGAAGAAAGCTATGCAGCCAGATGAGTCTAAGCCAACCGAGAAGTCCCCAGATCTTGCAAAGAGGCTGGACACCGTCGAGCAGTTTATGAAGGAAATAAACGAGATGTTGAAGAAAGCCATGCAGCCAGATGAGTCTAAGCCAACCGAGAAGTCCCCAGATCTTGCAAAGAGGCTCGACACTGTCGAGCAGCTGGTTAAGGAAATGAACGAGATGTTGAAGAAGGACATCGGTGAGAAATAAAACGGCTAACTTATTGTAAACGACCAATCTTTTATTAACCGTAGTCATAATTCAGACAGTCGAAAAGTCTTATTTTGCTGGAAAAAATTAAAGTGGAACAAACACTCGTAAGACAATAAAGTCACTAAGTCTCTCTTTTATGTTCTCTCTTTTATGAACCATTTTTATGCGCCTGAAACTTCGAACCTTATTACTGATTCACGCGTTCATTAGAGAAATGTCGAAGATCTTTTATTTCTCGGTCAATTCTGACAATCAGAGATTCGCCCCGACAAAGACAGATTGCTTTATAGTTCAAACCTGCGAGACACACAAGACTTTCCTGATGAAACGGAAGCTGATTAAAGGACCTACAACTCGGCAGTGTGAATCGTGATTTTGAGGGTATAACGAGTCCAAATTTAGGCACTAGGACTGATATGACCTACGATACTGTCATGATAAATAATTTTCGTCAAACTAAGAAAAATCTTGAGATCTAGTTTCAGCTTGTATTCCAAAAGGGGAGGAAGAGATGATAATATCTCCTAGGTTATCATCTATTCAATAGTTTTCAATATCCTTTAGCGTCCTGAAACTTCCGGTTTTGCGGTTCTCGTTGAAAATCAACCCATGGACGGATGAAAATTACCTGCATTCTGGTGTCACAGCAGCCATTGCCATTGCTACCAGCTTCACAGTTTATTTTATATTAGCTTTGATTCGATCATCTCAATATCGATGACCTGTCTAGTTGAAATCTTTGCTAGCGAAGCTTGTAACTAAGTTTTCGGATCTAGAGTCTAGAAAAGGCAAGGATACTACAGCTCCTAAAGATAAGGCGGACGCATCGCCATCCAAGGAATCTCCACCGACGAAGAAGGACGATAAAGCATCTCAAGATAAAGCCCAGCAGCCCCAACCAGACTCCGAAAAGAAGCCTGGATCTAGCGACAAACCGGCGCAGTCAGAAGATCCTAAGTCGACTGAGAAGTCCCCAGATGCTGTCGCGAAAAGGCTCGACACCGTAGAGCAGATGGTGAAGGAAATAAGCGACATGTTGAAGAAAGCCATCGGTGAGAAGCCGAACAGCTGACTTATTAGGAATGATCAATCTTTCATTAGCCGTAGTCATAACTCGGACAAAAGTTAATCATTTGATGACTAGAACCAAAGTGGGACTAACACCAACGAAGCGATGTAGTCAGTTAGTCCTTTCGCAAATGTTCTCTCTCTCTCTCTCTCTTCGACACTGAAGAATTTTCGTTCTTTGATCAATTCTGACGATCGAAAATCCGCTCCGACAGAGATATAATTGCTACCAGCTTTGTAGTTCGTTTTACATTACCTATGACTCGATCATTTCACCAACGATGACCTGTGTAGTTGAAATCTTTGCTAGTATAGCTTGTAACCAATTTTTTCGATCTAGAATCTGGAAAAAGCGAGGATAAGAAGTCTCCTCAAGATAAGGCGGAGGCATCGCCATCCAAGGAATCTCCATCGACGACGAAGGATAATAAAACACCTCAAGAAAACGCCCAGCAGCCTCTACCAGACTCTAACGAGAAGCCTGTATCTAGCGACAAGCCACCAGAGCCAGGAAATAATGCTCAGCCCTCTGCGACTGACCCAAAGGAACCTCCGAAGGAAGCTCCGAAGGATCCTGAGCCTGCCAAAACTGATCAGGATGAAAAATCAAAGGATCAACCACCTGCTGCCAATGGCGAAGCAGCTCCGCCGTCCACGGGAAATGATCAGAAACCCCTAGAAAGTAACCCATAAAAGAAGAAGGAGCAGGTCTGAAGTGGAAGAGTTTTTCGTCGACATACGTATGTCGAACTAATCTACCTATACATATAGGTACATTAGTCACGGGGATAACCATAAGTATGACTTTTAATTAGGTTACATATGAATAATTTACCGCGATTATTAGCTGACAGTGTTCTATATTCAACTATCGGTCATTGGATTGTTCAGTGACAACAGTAAGTTCGAGTACTTGTAATAGTTCGGAGGATACAGTTGATAAAACTGTGGATTGTATGTATTTCAATAAATATATTAACTGACGGTACGATTCGTTGTCCAGATTATTCATTTGATCACTTCGATTCGATCCCAACGATATATTCTGATATCGCATTGATGAGATCTGCTTTATAATCTTTCACAATGTCGGGTAATTCCTGGATTGCAATGAATAGAAATCAAGAAATACTGAAGATATCAAATGAATACATGCATAGCAGATGGAAATGAATAAGGAATGACTAATTGTATGACTCTGACGTCTACACCGGCTGGCATACGTTGGCTCATTCCAACTTCATTTTTAAATATAGATCCATTGTTTTCACTGCCATGCTTTTCACTTTTGAAAATTAATTCTTGGTGTCCCTGGCTTTGTCACGGTATTCAGTCATCCATCAGGGTCAGGATCTATCCATTTAGAATTCGGATGTGGTAAAAGACATTCGATCAAATTCGCAGGATCATAAAATAGAATATCGAGTCAACATCGCAAATAGCGATCCTCGAGTTACGTACGAATCTAATAAAGATTCGAAGTACTTTTCACTGATTACCATTTCATTTTTGCTTCGGGCGATATGCTCATATCATTAATTTCATCAGACAAGCCCAGTGTACAGGAATATTTGTGAAATCAAATTTCCACATACCTGCGACAATGGAAGAAGAACACATCGTATTGGAGTAACCCAATGGTATATTCTTGGTCTACGATTATGTTTATTAGTTCCGAATAATTGTTACTTAATCGAATAGCCTCAGCCCCGTCACACCTGTACAGTGACAATGCTTTGATGCTCGGTAATCCCCAAGGACCAGTGCTACGTGTATTCCTAAGTTTTATATTGACTGATTTTTCAAATCTATAAGTAATAGAAAAAATTTCGGTACCCAGCGAATGATTCTGTGATATGGAGCAGCTAATTTCTTTCATTTCCCACGTTAGAATTTAGTGATCCGTTCGTTATCGGTAATCAGATACTGATAAAATGACTGTATTTTTTAACCGAGCACGTAACTACGTGATCGCGCGGCAATAACGACGCTGCTATTACACCGTGCGACGCTTTGAGAATCTCAAGCAGGAACCTAAGGCCGTTTATACTTGTTAAAAAAGGGCAGACATCCAAGTCAACACAGTAGAATCGATTCAGTCATGGCGAAGTGCGTTTGGATTCTGTTTCTCAGTGCCTTGGTTCCTCGTTTCACCAGAATAGTAGGATCGGCAGGTAATTACCAGCTTTTTTTCTATGTGAAACTTGTGCCACTCATCAAATTTGAAAAACATATTTCTGTTCAAACCAACGAGTGCAAATGCATAAAATGATATTTGCAGATGATCGTATTGTCTTCAACGAAGAAGATGAACGCCGGTGGAACACACCACCCGAACTAATTCCAGAGCCGATCGGGAGGTCGAAATCTTCAGCTGGTGGACCGCAGGCTAGATTCTTACCATTTTCTGCCTCGTTTTCTCTGAGTGCCGGTGCAAACAATGCGCACTCACTAAGTGTCGGGGCCAACAACGGAGGAGTCAGTCTCTCACAGAGCACAAGTCAAGCAAATGCCCTGGGGTCTTTCGCCGGTCAAGGGTGAGTCACATAATTGTAAAAGAATCAAGTGAAAGTCTTATAACGGGAGCTACGAGCGCGAACCCTGAAACGAATAGTGAATAAAATCTCTTTCCACTCTTTAGGACCGGATTATCAGCAAGTCAATCGTCATCCCTGTCGGCAGGTCTCTCCGGGATCTCGGCGTCAGACGCTAACGCGTTTAACCTTAACCACCCAATTTTTGGGGGAACGTCGCAGGCCAACAGTAACTCTTTCAGTCTAGGTGATGCGACAGCGACATCCCAAGGAATTGCAAATAACGGACAAGCTTCTACCGGGGCACAATCCGGTGTGGGCGGTGTGTCTTCAGGAGCTACTTCCGGCGCTGGCAGCGGCCACTCAACGGCAAACTCCGATGCATCAGCCTTTGATTACCAAAGCCATCGTCAGGGTCGTCCGATCTGGACAAATGTGGGGCCCAACACCGAGCGTGATTGGAACTCGCCCAGCTGGAGGCCCCCCCAAAGTCAAGGCCCTAACTTTACCCAAAATAAAGAACAGTCTTTTGGCTGCGGAGGTCGCCGTCCTTCAAGGGTTGGCAGCTTCCGGTCCCCGAATTATTACAACCCAAATAATGACTGCGGGAATGTAGCTGCTGGGCAGAACCCTGGAGGTTCACCAACGGGGACGTGGTCGAATGGCGGAGGACATCAGCAGCCCTCGACTCAGATATCAGCGGCCTCAGCCAGTTCGGGTGCGTCGTCATCCGGCAACGGCTTTTCCTTTGGTCAATCTATTTCGCAGAGTAATTTGGGCCCAAACGGTCCGTCGTCCTCGACGAACCACAATGTCCAGACCTCAGGCAACGCTCAAGGATTTTCCCAGGGGGCGGCTGCTGCGGTTGGACAAACGAATGGACAGACCGACGCAAGTTTTGGATCGGGTACACTGGTCGGCAGCTCGCACGGGAACGGTCAGTCCTTTGGGACAGCAGTTTCGGGTAACAGGGGACAATCTTCGAAGGGTCAAGTGGACGCACAGACAGTCGGAAACGCGAATGTTCAAGGCACGGCGAATGCTGGCTCGGTGAACTTCGTCAGGTTTCCTCAAGAGTCTGCCCAGAACATCCCCGCGGAATTTATCAGGAGCCATCCTGCATCCCGTAGCGAACAAAACCGAAGAAGTAGGAAAAAGGACAGACATCCAGTCGACACTCTTATCACAGATATCACGGACTCCGTGGCAGACCTCTTCGATATATAATGCGAAAAGAAGAATCCTAATATTTCCAACGATTTTGAGGCATTTGGTTACAGCCTTATAGTTTTTACGTCCAGTTTATTGCAGGGATGAATCGCTTATGCCTTATGCTTGGAAATTTTTTTGCCTTGAAATACCCAAATTCTCAGTAGACCTGTTGTCGAATTTTAATCCTATCGTTTCATTCAGTCATATTCCTGATAAATACAGGTGGCAAAATATTTATTTGAATTGATTTAGCGACGATATGTGGGGAAATAAAGTTTTTACAACCAATTGAATCGTGACTGGCCCTCATCACCATGGCGCAATTTATTTTCAACCGATGATACCATCGTATTATCTCATGCCCGCTGTTCATTAAGAAACTGGTTGTACTGTTATTGTTCATATACTGTATAGAGGACGGAAATCCCGTAAATATCAATAAATTTATGAAGCTAGTTATAACGCGAAGAGCAATTTTATTAAAAATAATCCAATTGCCAGACTAAGTCTGCGTCAGTACCGATAGCTATCGGTATCTCGTCACTGATTATTCGCGAGAATCACGGACGCAAAGGTCATCGGAGAAATCTTCAAAAAGTAGGTGAAGGCTCCAAGGTAAAGGTCAATAATCCAAGGACAGGTTCTTCGCCCGATAGTGTCATCTGGTATCAGATTTACAGAACTGTCCGTGCAGCTATGGCAGACTTTGGATTATGGCCAAAGAAAGATCTGGCAATGGTAACTGGCATCGGTAACTTATCGACACCAACAATATGCTTGGTATACCTACGAAAGATGTTCAAAAGATGTTCGAAAGCCCAGTCGACTTGGCGAAAAAAAAATAAAAATAAAGATCGTATGAAACTTGAAGAGTTTATTGAAGCATACATTTTATAAGTATTTATTTTCTTTATTCGAAGCGTAAGCTCTTTTCGATTATCATTCGATTCGTATTTTATTTTAGAACACGCACAGCCTGTTTATTAATTTTTATCGTAATTCGCTAATTAATTTTTGGCGAAATTCAACGCCAGTCGAATCGTCAATGATTTTTGTTAGACGAGGATGTGAGTGTCATATTTATTTGACATCATACTTCTTTTCCCTAGATCCTGGAACCCCAATTTCCCAAACGAGATTTCCTATTCTTTCTGAAGACCTTAGACAAAATCAATTGCTATTGCCGTATGCTTTTTGTTAACGATAATGACGGTACTTGGTATCTGCTGGTAAGTTATTCTGTTGCAGTTCGTCTCGTCCATTAACTCTGGTCCCGGTAATTCGCTTTTTAATAAAGTATCAAAAGAATGGACAACCAGGAAAATGGGAATTTCAGTCCTATAGAATTTCTGAGTTCAGTACCTATGTCAGGAGTTTGTCACTCGCAGTATCCCTTTGATTTTTGCTTGTATTTCAATCCGCTGTTAATGATCCGGCGAAGATATTGCCGAAGAGTATTTTGTAATTAATTACTTCCCTCAACTTTTACAAGTATGAAAAAAAAAGACACTGAGAATATTCTGCCTTGAATAATCAATAAGTTTAACGCATAACATTATTGGCAATTCTTCTCAAGGTCCGATGAGTAACTTTGACTCATCCATAACACGGGTTATATTACATTGATTTGTTGTTAATACATATCAATCAAAGACCACGAGTGAACTATGAGCAGGTAACCAGGAAATACCTCACTGCTTTTTGACGAGCATAATGCCACGTGGAATTCGTTGACGCGTTTGTTCGAAATAACAGAATGGTTGATCAACAATTATTTTTCCAAAAAATCAACAATTACATCTGATTTCTGTTTTAAACAAAGAACCAGCGCGAACGGTTTAAGAACAATCCTCCATTTCCCTGAACTTTATTAAACATTCGAGCTTCGCTACCTTTACTTTTATTTTTGACCGAAGAAAAAGAATGATCATTACTATTTACAGACATGTGTCACGTCGATGATAGCAACATTTAATTTGACTCTACGAACCGGTGTTTACTTTTAATGAATAGTTAGCACATTTAGCGTGTCTTGTGCTAAAAATCCCACCATTTCCATATGCAGTTTAATTTAACGTTATCTTTCCTGTAAGTTCAGCTAATAACTACGAGTGAAGAGTATAGTATAACCGTAAAGCACTATTTTGAGCCTGCCAATTCATAACTCGCGAATACAGAAAAATCGATGAAAATTAACACCGATCGAAGAAATAAATGCCCCATTCAACTTTGGAGTGCAACGTGCAAACTTCCTTCTCCGTCATTCAGTTTTCTTGATAATTATGATTGCTAATATTGTTTTTCTCGGGCATAATCCATGTAATCACTGATCTACTTCAAATTAAAATTGACTCATGTTTGATCGTCGATGTCACTAGCTCGTAGCCGAGAATTACACGTGTTCGAATGAGCTAAAGCTGTTGCACCAAAGTTTTCAATTACTCTAGTCAAATTCTTAGAATTCTAATTACAGTGTTTTGTACCTAGCGCAATAGATTGAGGCAAGTAGACATCGAAGCTGTTTATTGTACGGTGTACAGTTACAGAGAAAGAAGACATTCCGAAGCTGATAACCGTTGTACGTACCATATTATTTAATAGTCTAAGTTTCATAAATGAAATGGTGTAGTTGCTCGCTTAAAAATAGTTAAGAATTACAGCCCATCTAATAATCGTAACACACATGCACATGTTTTGCGATACTGTTTGAAAGACGAGTACACAAAACTGGTGATAATTAAATGACGAAAAAACTATCTGTTCTTTCATTGTATACTCGATATAATAGAATATAAACTCAAGGGCTTATCGACTGAGAATGATTGGTAGCAATTACTTCCTTACTTCCTTCTTGTTCAATTGATTTCAGCAATATATCTACTCGTAGTTCTTCACAGCGGACGTACTTACACATAATAATGCATATATACGACAGAGCTTGCACCCATACGCATTTGTTACAACGTCGTGTAGCAATGTATTGCGGATTTCTAATTAATAATAATTACATATGATTGCACCTGAACAAGTACACGTATGATGCAGCATTCGTAAATGACTAACCATGTGTTTATGTGGAAGGAATCCCCGTGGACAAATTGGTATTAATTATAAGAATCTTCCCATTCTGAGTGTATCTGCATAAACTCTCGGATTACTTGGCTCTTTTCATCCGTTTTCGAAGTTAGAATGAACGACGGAAAAATTAAAGAGGCTGGTACACAGTTTGATTTATATCTTCGTGGAACAATTAATGTGATTCAATTAGCAATTACTTTTATCTGGTAAGTTTGAAATTTATAGCCTTGAGGTCACACTCGACACTATGAATAATCATACTTTTATGCCCTGTTGTTGATTATCGGATGCTTTGTTATTGCCTTGGGCAGGTGAGTTTCCTGAGATGAAGAAAGAAGAAGAGACAAAAAAAGGGATAAAAAAATTAATAAAAAATTACCATCTATTGGATACCCGTCAGAACGAACGTGTATTTACTTTTGAAATGTGTTCACGAATCCAGCATATTTATATACCTATCACCAGACCTTTCAGATACTGAATCTATCCTGTCATATTCTAAATTCGTATTCTTCTAGTTCCGGTTGTGTGCTAATCTAAGAATATATATTCAATTCTAATGGACTACTGACCAGGAAATTTTGCCGAGCTGATGATATGTCGCATAGTTAATTTCATTACGCTCATCCTCGAAACTTATAATGGGGATCTCATTAATTGTTATACAACTCGTATATAGGAACGTGCCTATCTATTGGCCGAAGGCTAAGCGTCATTGTGATTCTATAGTAAACAGGAAGATGAATTCTACGAAGATTGTAGTATGTAATGTGCAATAACACCTTGGTTATGGTGATGAAAGTACGAATAAGAGGAATATAATTATAGGAACATTAGTCCCAGCTACTCTATTCCTGAAACAGGAGCATTTTTTCTCCTCAGAATAAGATTGATTAACCTGCGGATTCCTTACATGGCCTTAATTCATCTCACCATCCAATGCCAACCTAAGCTCGTAGTATTATAAGCAGATATCGCTTTCGTACAAGCGAAAACGAAAGTTATTCTTTTATATTATTCTATAGGAACAGGAGATATAAAACATAGAGATAAACGTATTTTATCATCCGGCATATCTTCGCGGGTAACACGATATTTCGAACACTTCCACAGCTATATGCACAGCACAGTCGTGAGATTTTATCGCCTGAGATATTATTGGCGAAATCTCCGACCGTCCGAGAGACTGTGACAAAAATATCCTCGTGAGCAAAGAAATGCGACAAGATATGAAATAAATATTCTTTATTATTCTGGCAAGCTATTTTTGGAACCGACCCTACGTCTCCTACAAGGTGCAGCGGTTCTCGAATGAAATTCTCGCTGGCTTGTACAATTAGCAAAACGTTCTGGAATTGATGTGACTCTGACAAAGCCGGTCTGTACTATAAAAATGAATGATCAAGGCTGAACGATTAATAAATTAGTACGAATCTGAACTTTTGATCGGAGTCTCGACCAGCCTGAGTCAATGAATTCACAGCGAATATTTCTGCAAACAGTGAATTCGTGCGAAGTGTCGACGAGTCGAGTCTGAAGTTTCTTCATATTTTCAATTTTCTTGAAGATTTTCTCATTTGTGAATTTTTTTTCCAAGTAGCACAGGTTCACGTTCAAGTCTCGACGCAATTATCGGATAGAATAATTGCCGTGCACCGGTATCTTCGGTATTTCCCAGATTTGTAAAAATTCCTAATTGCTGGTAGTCGAGCTGATCGTAAGAAGCTAAACAATGCAACAAAGACGCATGTGGAGGTTGAAGAATTGCATAACTACAGTGGATCATGAACGAGGAGTACGCTCGCTATAAAAGCTCTAACGTCAAAGGATTTATCACAGTGCATCTCTAGTTTGCATCCAACAGGCTTGAGAGATGTGGAATCTCAAGATATTCGGTCTATTGTTGCTGGGAAGCTGCGGTGTCTTGTTTGTGTGCTCGGAGCCGGTTGCATCAGAAGGTAAAGTTTGAGGAATAAATCCATTAAACGAGAGTAATCGATTCAAGCTGAATTAATCTCAGTCCTCTCTCGAGAATTCTAGAATAAAATCAACCATGAGAATACAATAATGCTTCGAAAGAATACGGAACGAGTGTGTCCATTGATAAATCGAGGAACTCCTTATGAAAGCTACGCTGCAGATACTAGACCCTTCAACTCGTGGTTTTATAATTTATGTAACGATCGGACCAAACTGAAAAATTTTTCCAAGTTTTGGGATAGAGGAATGAAGATTTTTGCCAACAATTAATTAATTCATGTGTCTTGTTGATCTGTTTTAGAAACAACCGTCGAAAACGATGCTGCGGTCACCCTGTCCACAGAACTGAAGCCTCCGCCACTTCCCGCTGCAGGAGAACACCGTGGAATCGTCTACCTAATTAATCTTTTCGCCGTTAGGAACAAAACGGCTGAAACCCCCGATGAAAAAGCGGAAAACGTTTTGACAGACGACACCCCAGAAGTCATCGGTGTGTTTATCCCTTGAGATGAAAATCTCAAATTTTTGTAACAACCGAATGTTTCTATTCGAATATAAACACTAGATTGTCGATTAATTTTTTGACCAATTTGTAAGCCAATTTGGTACTTTTCTGACTCCTGAAACATCTATCTGTATACCCGAAAAATAAAAAGAGCATTGAATCTGAAAATCGGAGATTGAAAGAACCCACAATCTCACTCATTACGTGAATGAATATTTGGGATCTTCGGATTTCAGGACCTTTGGCTTCGCTACTTCTTGTGGTCGATGATGAGGATGGTGATGATAGCGTTGACGGAAAACAGGTCACTTTCGATGACCTCGCTCGAGTATTGCTAGAAGACGACTACGCGAGCCTTGGTTCGGACGAAATTACAAAAGAACTTGACATCGACGCGAGAATTTCCGACGAACCTAACGATGCGGAAGATAAACCCGTAACACCAAAGAAATCCCGCAGGAAGCGAACACTCTTCAAGAAATGCAAGACATGCGGTGGTGGCGGTGGCGGCGGCGGCTATGGCGGAGGCTATGGTGGAGGCAATAACAATTATCCTACCGGAGGTGGTGGTTATCCTACCGGAGGTGAGCGAACTCACATATTTTTTATCAAGTCAAAAAGTCATCCGATTACAAGTCATTTAGCCTGAATTGTACATCAGACAAGTCAAAAAGATAGATAGGTCAAATGGGACCGTAAGTATGAGAAAACAGTTTCCAGTTCGTCGAGAAAAAAAAATTAAAAAAGTATTAAAGGGTTCCATGGATTCTGAGAAAAATAGTACCACACCGAATGATGATCTTACTCAATCCATCCCCTCAATTAGACTGATTTAAACAACTCGAACTTTCTTTCCAGGAGGAGGTGGACAAGCTGTCGGTGTCATTCCGATCTTAATTCTACCCATCGGTGTGAGTGGGGGTGGAGGAGGTGGACGAGGAAATGGGGGTGGAAATGGGGGCGGAAATGGGTATCATCCCAATGGTGGTGGTGGAAATGGTTACTATCCTTCCGGAAACGGAGGTGGAAATAATTACCATCCCAACGGTGGTGGTGGAAATAGTTACTATCCTTCCGGTAATGGAGGTGGAAATAATTACCATCCTTCCGGTAATGGTGGTGGAAATAATTACCGTCCTAACAACGGGGGCTGGTGAGTCAAAATTTAGTTTTACTACAAATTGCCGAATTTTATACGCGCAATAACCGATTTATGATGAACGGATGAATCGGTGTATCGAAGGGAAATATTTCCAATGATATATTTGTTCTTCACGAAGCAAATCGAACTTACAATTAGTATTCCGTATAGTGGAAAGCTCTGACTTATTACTCAGGTGAATTCCAACGCGGTACCAAGCTTGGAGCTGTTTTTGCCACGTCGGTGTAATTTCTTAGCCTACCAAGCAGGGCCATACTACATAAGGCATAATAATCCGCTAGTACTATGTCATTACGAAGAAATTACACGTCGTAATATTGTAGAAGGAACGAGGACCGGTCAAGAAATATTTTTTAAATATCTTCAAAAACGTGTCTAAGTACTTATGGGTTATTTCAGGGGCGGTGGTGGAGGCGGCAACTCTTACAGCCAGGCCTCGGCACAGGCACAAGCATCAGCATCCAGTTCTAGCTGGTAGATGAAACACTGAAGCAAAATCTACACGCTACTTTCACACACACTACCTAGGAAGTTACTGGTTAACGTTAATTGAAAGTAAACGGTCACCACCGTTTGCTGACCGAAGTATTACGCAACCGAAACTGAGCAGAAAGTTATGAATTATTTAATATTTTCAGGGGCATGTAGTTCAAAGATCGTACAAGGTAATCGGCAATAGAATTATAACGAATAACGAAATTGATGAATATTCATTTGTACCTGAGTTTTATCATTATTAGGAAATGTGACAAATAAAGAATGGTTTAAATTCAACGAACTCGCTTTTCGCATATAATGATACGAGTTTGCAAGGATAGCAGTTTTTGTAGGTGAGATTCTGTCCTTGAAACGTTCCTCGGGAGTCATCGCTCCTGTATAATGAACTCATTTAGTTTATATCTTTTTCCTTTATTTTAGACTCGCGTAAAGAATCTTGTAATTAAAATAGTTCAACCAGATAAAGAGCGTTTCCGCTCGTCTCGAGTTCAACTAAAGTTGCAAACCAATTCGCAAACACTTATCGACTAATCAACATATCACTGAACTTATCCAACCCACTTTCTCATCATACGTATGAAATTACTTTTCAAAAGTCAGTTCATTGACATAAAACAAATTCACGATCATTGAGCTTCGAACTTATCGATTGGAAGTCACGTTTCTCGATATAAAGCTAGTTTTTTTTCTGTCTTCAATTAACAACCGCTAGACTCGACGTTAATAAAACCATAAACCATAATAGTGTTAATAAATGTGAGTAAAAATATTTTATGTTCATATCCCACATTTCTATATTTACTATATGGTATTAAATCCATTTATACTAATGGGCTGGGGCTCTGACTCATGTACTACCTCATCGGGTATTCATAAGAAATAAAAAAATCTGAGTAAGAACTTTCTCACGCCTGATTTTACCGCCGAAGACAGTTCTCCGGTTCCGTTTTTCGATAGCCGATTCGCAGTTCTGCAGGCTGTAGACACGTTCCATAAAAATGTATAAGGATTACAACCTTTAATATCTTGAATTAGTGCGACTACATGCTGACTCGGAAGGTGCGCGAACACGTCGAGCCTTGAGCCTTTGATACCGTTTCTGTATGATAGCCAAGTCTGGTAGTTAGACTTCACTTATATGATTCCCTGTTAATCTTAAAGCGTAATCGAACCGTGACTCGGTGTAAATGTAACAGGTTCGGTCTATCCACCTGTACCGTTCGTTGACTGGGCCGAAATATCACGTCCACTTTAAGTATAATGCTTACCTGGATCGTGACTCAATAGAAATCGAAGAGAGAATATCGATGGCATTGTTTGCGTCCAGTCTACCCGGATGATTCATCGCGAATAACGAAACGTATAGACTATTTCTTTCAGGCATCATAATCCGGACTGTATTCAAGATTTCTTGCCTCTACTTTATATTGGATAAAACCTTTTTGCAGAAAAATATAGTTGACTTGTGATTAAAGCGAATCAACCATTTTTTTCAAAAAAATCAATATATACGAATCAGATTCTGACTATGAACAGCGTAATGAGATCAGCCCGAGGACAAGCCGCCAGCTCTTAACTGTTCATCTTCTTGTCCGCGAATTGCCGTAAGAAATACCTTGTAGCTATTACAGATGAGTGCAAAAAGCTCTCTCAAACTCGTGAATAGCGCATCTCTTTCATTTTGCACGGATATTTCCGTAATTCTACCGCCAGCGTCTCGTTTGGCAAAGATTTCACGCTTGCAGAACTGCCTAGGTACCATTAGAGACGCGATTGGCATGTGTAGATTACTCAAATCGTATGCTCTCGAAAAGGAAACTTGTTTAATTAACGGAGAGTCGCTACAAACTTTGATAAGAAGTGGCGACTGTAACACGCGATCGATGAAATGGTATATCCGATATTCATGCGGTCGGTTATAGAATGAATTTCGAGAATGAATCAAGAAATTCAATAAAAAATATTCGTATCTGCATTGAGTTTGGTTCATTCTTAGACCTGGGGATCTACTCCGCCAATTCCGACATTGACTGATATAAAATAGCACCAGAATTAACACCGGTGATAAAAAGAATTTGATTTAACTCTCGTGCTGATTAATTCCTGGTTTTGATCGTCGATGAAAGATCCAGCTCGTTTCCGAGCCCCAGAGAGAACAGATTTACAACTTGAACCTCTAATTGAAGAATATAGATTATAGTGTATGAGCTCGTTGATGATCCGATGAGTTCTGACATTCGGTTATAAATGAGGAGGAGCAGATGGGTAAACATTCACCGTGATAATAGTTATTCTTTCGCATGATAACTGGCAAGAGATTGAAAGTCAATTAGTATACCTACTCTGAAGAAGCTCAACGTTTCCAACATTGAGTTCATCAATTTTCCCAATACTTGAACACCCGCAAAATACTAATTGACGAGTACAAGGACAACTGCTTGAATACACTACTCATAAGTATCTAGATACTCATGCTATTATTAGTAGTTTAAATCAGACGTTCTCAAAGCAAATTCACCTCTGCAAAATTGTTACCTCTAGACCCGGATCCTTGGTCATTTTCTTATAAAAATACCTTTCTTATAAAAATTATTTTCTTCTAAATATACCTTGACGTTGTTGGCATTGCCAGCCACGAGGACGTGTATCACAAACCACGTTGTGAAGAATTCTTTCGCTTATGCTTGTGGTCTTCGTTCGAGCTCTGATTCTAGTCTTGTTCTTCACTGGCCACAGCACGAGAGTCCTGCATCTCTGATGTGGTTCGCAAGGTCTCGGTCATTTTCATTTGACTTATCACTAGTAAATTCATTGTGAATACAGCTGGTATTCGACTTCATATTTGGGTTCGAATTGGAGTTTAAATTTCAGGTCCAGGTCTGCTGCATTTCAAATGGTACTTTGAACTATGGCGAGAGCATCAGTCCTCGATACATCCACCAGCCTACTGGAGACCGTGGCATTTTCAGACCCAAGACTTTGAACAGGCGCTGAATCCTGCGCCAAGGACGACAGGCTCGAGTTTGAGATCCTCTTGGCCGAAGTTAAGGATAAGAATTAACGTTGACCACTGGGACAGGGATTTCAGACATAGGCGAAATTTTTTCGCGTAGTTCAGACCCGTTCCTAAAAATGCAAATAAAATGTATGCAAACATGGCCACAAACTTCTTCTCCGATATTCCTGGGTTCTAGGAATATCATAAACGATTGTGGACACGATGAGAAAGTTACTATATACGTGAAAGTTCAAATTCTCTGTAGCGAGACTCGAACATTTTTTGGCAACTCAAATGAGCCAAAAATACATCAGTATTCTAAATTAAGTTGTCTTGCGTCTGTGGCGTCAGACTTTTAAGAAATCTCTCGTGGTTACAACCGAATTGCATCAACTGTCCCAAATCCTTCACTTTGCAGTAATAATGTGCATTCTTAGCGATTTGGAAATTCTATGCCTTGCAATCAGACGTTGAGATCGTTGACCGCGTCTCATGGGATACCTACATTCTCAAGTTAGGCTTGTCAAAGCAACATATTGTCAACTTATAAACTGCTTCGATATAATTTTCGATATTCTCGATCGCAAGAGGACATCAACTGTCAGAAAATAGGAGAGAAACTTCCTTCCATTCCAAAAGCAATCGACTTCCCGTACCAACGGAACTCGTAGCTACAGTGGTGCTGAAGGCTGAAGCCTGTACTGGGACAGCCATAGGTGTCAGTTGAAGAAAACTGATCAGTATAAGAACTGCGAACTATATGATGACCCGACAAGAACTGTTCATTATATAATGACCAGAAATGTCATATTATACAGACGTTCATGAAATTCGTTAAAGCGGCCGGAAAGTCGTTGATAAACGATTTGTGAATCGCTTTGTCGAGAAGACGGAAATGTGTATCCGTTCGAAAATTTGCTGGGTCAACAGGTGAACGACATGACCTCGAAAACGCCAAACTCCACATTCTACTCTAAAACCAGATTTTGGTGGATAAAATGATCCTAGCAACCGTCTGTTCGCGTTGTGGAAAACAGATACCGAATCATTGCGACAATCAGTCGTCTTGTGCTTGATCCGGATGGTGATTCCAAGATTAAGTCTATTAATACGACAGGTGAACGATATACAGTTCGCCTGAAGCGAGTACGACGTACCACGACGCCGTAATTACTACTGGCCAGTGCTCCAGGGTGAAGGTAACGGTATATAGATCGATTCTTTATTTTCCATGACCTCCGCGTGGAACGAATCTTACTCCGAAATGAGCCAGCCACGCCTGACTGCACATTCCTTGCTTAAATAAACAATCAAACGAAAAATCTCAGCCGTTTTAAACCATCTCCATCTTCATATGAAATGAACATGCATACGTGTATAGGTATATATATGCTGCTTGAGTTCAACTTGTAACTAAACCATTTCCCCGTCTGTTTGCTGACCACTATGTTGGCATTGGCTGTACACACTGCTCATATAACATGGGGTCCCTTGCCTCGAGACTCGTCGAAGTATCTATAATCACTGTGCAGTTCAATACGTAGATATGTAGGTATATGTTGTGCGAACTCAGCCCAGCAACCTGCGAAGGACAATGGACCGAACCCAGGAAGATGACGTAACCAGAATATCCTCGTGGTCTTCTATTCGATTAGTATTGCGCGCCCACTGTACCCCTCCTTGAACAAGGAGCCAGTTGGGGTCAGTTTTTATCCCCTAGGCTCCGGTTCGCCCAGTTTTTCCAGGGGGTCAGTCACCACAACGAGACAAGGTCAATGGACGGAAAATACACCGTCGAGTTGGAAGGGAAACAGATACCCGGGTAGATATACCGCGACGACGGTACAGGATACCTAGGATCGTCCAAAATACACGCGACTTAAGGGATCCTTCGTCTCTTCGGTTGAACGTATTGGTACCAGAATTGTCGAAAATAGTTAGAATACAAATGCAAAGCTGGACGTCTCGGGTATCAAAGCTAGTATCACAGGCGATGTCCCTATTTCCATCTGGGTCAGGTCAAATTCTCAATGAAATTTTGTACAATGAGATTCAATGATTGCGTTGTGGGCGCTACCTTCAAAGTCGACGGAAATACGAGTACTGCGAAAGAGAACTTCGCTAGGCATGTTCTTGCATATATTATATAGTACCTAGTTAACCACAGAACACGGAGTCGTTATTCTTCCCTTGCAGAATGTGGTCTAGCCATATGCATTCTTAGTGCTTTTTGCTGTTCGGAAAATAATCTATAAAAATCTCAGAGAGTATGGCTATACTGGATAAAATCTTAGATACTGCCAGACCGAAAGAATTGCCATCATTGTTCTGATTGTTAATATTCCTTATATCTTCACCAACTAAGACAGAATTAATCTTGATCGGAAGTAGACGTTGCCCAGTAGGTTATTTCTCTTGAATTTCGGGTATCTTTTTTCCGACTCTAGATTTGCAATGAGATTATCATAAGCGCGCCGAGTCTGAGATGCGAAGCAAGATTAACGTAATGTCATAGGCTTACAAGGCTGTAATTCATTACCTCCCAAATTGTGAATGCCATTATAATTTCCGAATTGTCAGTTCAATGCGAGGAAAAATTTATGTTGTAGAGACCTCCCATTCCATCATTGGGTACATGTTATTCAGGAAGCATTCCAGATTTCGTAAGTCAATCCAGTGAAATATGGAATCTACAGAACGTTAGGTAAAATAATTTCGCTAAGACTTGACCAAGATTTCGTAAAACATTTAGCAGGATTGAAATACTCAGAAAATCCTCTTTCAGGCGATTCTCAAGAATTAGCTAACCCTGTATGCTGAACGTCGAGGAATTTCTTTTACAAACTTTATCTGAACGAGTCATTTAATTTCAGCGAATGGTAATGGCATGATCCGATCGAAAAATCTTTCAACCTTTTTGATTTCCATACAACATATCATTCTTGCTAATTATCTCATGAGAAACAAAAAACTCTCTTCAGAAGGTACCTGAACCTAAATTACCCTTGTCAGCTTCAGGCCCCGAAAGGTCTAGAAAAGTGGCAATGATTTGCGTATGAGGCACATTATCAATTGGATAATTTTATTCGCCGAATAACTCCACCTGCGAATGATTGATAAAGCTTGTTAATATAATGATGCAGAATAGATTCTGATATATGGTCAATACCGGCATCGCCTAAGGCGGGAGCCTTGACCAAAAGATGATCTCGCTATCAGAGAAGCCCTTGAGAAAAGCTCCTCGATATTTCTTCAAAGTTTCTACCTCTCGGCTGCAATATGCGATTTTATATCAGGTTTAACGAAGTGCACAGTTAATTACACATCGTTCGTTTCAGCACCAGACGAATCTAGCCCCTGATGATAATATGAGACGATGATGACTTAACAACGATTCGCAATAACAGGTTAAATGGTATGCGGTATAAAATCGAAAGTGACGCAATTTCGCGCCCGCGCCTACGAGCCGGTGAATGGCACATCGTATTTCTGTCAGTGAGTGTGGACGTACTCGATTGTGTACTTGGCATATGGTCTGACGTATGGCCGATGATCCTGACCTCTGACCCAGGATATGTAGCCTGTTAATAAATAATTGCACACGTGAGCTCGTCGGGAGATAAAAAATCACCCTATCGGCTGAACGGAGGATCCGATATTTTAAGAATATAATTCCTGCAGCTGATCAATCGGTCTCTGGTTATCCTGCGGATCCGTTACTAAGAAGGATCGAGGGATTCGTAGAAATTTTTGTAACGAATGCCTCGCTTTGTTGTCTCGGCCCTAAAACCTAAGACGATTTTAAAATAAATCTCTCCCCATTTATAATATCAGTCTCGCGCCTCTCTGCGGGCTACGAAAACCGCAGACCGCAAACTTTGATAGTATACATAAAACAGTCAAGCAGGCAGTAATTCCTCCCATACCATGAACTCGGCGTTTAATATAAACTAGTTATTATAGGTGTAATATTAGCACCAGGCGCGATAACTGCACGATCGGATTTAAATTATTGCTCACGATATTACCCATCTCAGCCAAAAAACATATAAAGGATGAGCTTGAAACTATGAAGCGGTTCTCGATGCCTGATAGATCGTTATCATTCCAGGTACGAGCTACTCGATATTTAAGACGCTCCTTCAGCCTTGGGGAGTGAGATATAATCGGTCTGGATCGATCATTGAATTATCTCCAGAGTTAAGGAGGGCCGATTAAAATTGTATCATCATTAGTCTCGCATAGATATTCATTCGAGAAGCTTCAAAGTATGGCTTAAGAAGACGCGACCGTGGTTATTTTCATCAGCGTTTCATCGCGGTAATTGCTTTTCCAAAGTATTTATCTCGCGAATTGATTACGCTCGTTAAATATGTCGCGAGATACTTGGCGAATTATTTATTCATGCCCTTGGATATACTCCCTGCTGTTCGAAAGCTAAGGCTCGCGATGATTGCGTCAATTTTTTCAACCGAAGGTCCCGCTATCTACATTCGCATCTCATATTGTCGTAGATAGAGAACAAAAGTATGCTATGGCCGGATACCCATACCTATGTCCGCCACTTTCTCCTTGTTTGAAACCGAATTAATAACGCGACTGATATCGTGAGTCATTTACAGCTAATTTATTTAGGTACCTACAGGCATTACTCACTGGAAGTTTAATGTTAATATCATCATTGCTCACTATTATTATTAGATTAGCACCGAAGACGGTGATTAATCTATCCAACTATTAAAAAAATTAATCTTCACACGGAATCAAGATCGCAATTTTAACGACTTCGTGTCTAACATTTCCAGCTTGGACGAAACGTAGTCTCCGACCGCCAAGTGCTCTACAAAAATGATGTTCGAGGGTAAAAAAAGTAAAATGCCTAACGGTAGCCTTCGCTCGTTCCCGGTCCGAGTATCTCACCAAACCGAAAAGTAAACTCGTAAAATTATTTATATGGCATCTTCTACGTCCTGCAGGTTCTTCAAACTCAACCGACCGGTAATTGCGGATTAAAATTTGTGACACTAGCGTACCATTGATGACCTCGTAATCGCTATACGGAAATCGCGTAGAGCTCGATCTCTCGATTATAATTTGCCCGAATGATTGAATTTAATTTAATTTTTAATTATCACTTCTCTCGTTAGATTTATGGACGGGCTTGGGGCTTCGACTCCTGACCTTTTTTTCTTGTTTCTTGTTAGCCGCATCAATTCAGGCCTAGGTACTTCATTAGATCTTGGACCAGGAAGGTGAGGTCGTCAAGGTTGTCTATCGCTTCGTGACTCGCTTCTGCAACGGGTTGGACCTGTCTTAGATGGCTTTCGACTATTGTGGTACCTGACGACCGCGTAACAAGTTAGAAATTTTTTAGAATTTCACTTGAAACTGCTGCGTGAATTTCAACCGGGTAAAAAAAAATTCTACACGTTTCGGATAAACTTGAATAAAAAAATTCGAAACCGTCTTTCGGAAATTTATTTAACACGAATACGAAGATCAGATATCTGTACGTGGGGTAAGACGAGCAGATTTTGAACCCGATATTCCGTCCTCGCAGAATACTTCGAAAGTCCCCGTTTTTCATCCCATATTAACGGGATGGAATCCTGAGAGAGCCTTAGCTCTTGGTATCAGTAGGAGGGGAGGAGTGTACATATATATGAGAGGTCCCCCTGGGCGGGGGGCCCAGTACCGTTCAAAGATGCGAGCCGTTGGGATGCTGCGGACGGGGTTCATTCTTGTCTTCCTTATCATTGCCTACGCTAGTGAGTACCGGATATTTCTTGACATCGCGTACCTACGGTTAAAAATCTTTATCAATTATATCAACGATTGTATATTCGTACTGCTCACATAGCGAAGTATGAAAATCGATCTAGTGAACCGACGAGTGGTTTTATCACACCCTATACTATACGTTACATATCAGTGTTGTGAAGTGGAATCAACACCTCGCCGATTTAACCGCGAAATAGAAAAAAAAAATTCGTTCCCAGTTCCTAGTTATTTAATTATTATCAGAAGGATCGCTAATTACAGGGAATAAATAATATTCGCGTTAATTTGTAGCATGTTGTAACGCCTAGTGCATTACGATATCTCTATTTCGATATATTTCACGGTAATATAACGATGGTCTGATTATGGAGGAGGGTTTGATTACCCAAACAATTGTGAAAACAATGAGAAACGAGCTTTCTTAAATTAGAGATATTTTTGCACAGGCACCCTACCGCTACAGTTTTTGCCACCAATTCCTGGGTACGTTCCGGTCTACATCCGAAACGGCGATGAACCCTTGGAGGATATTAACCTCGCGCTGGCCGAGGCCTTCGCCGAGCACTCATCTTCTAAGGTAATTCGTGCAATGTCTTCTTCTTAATAAAAATTTATTTTGGTTTCTCCTTCTTTTTTCTTTTCTTTTTTTTTTTTTGTTATACACTAGATGACTTTTTCTCTCATTATTACTTCGCTATCGCGCGATTTCAGATCTTGAAGGAATCTAACGTAATATTGGAAGTGCAACAGCCCGTCGACTACGAGCTTATGTCCGACGCCCGTGATCAGGGTAATAATAAAAGTACACTCGATGCCTTCGAACCTGAGAAAGAATCGGAAGAACAAAACGACGACGTCGACGTCGAGACTTTGCACCTCGACGATGCCGTGACGCCGATGCAACGCCGGGATACGAACCGATCGAACGTTCAGAAAAAATCTGAGGCGGTCACGCTGGAGGTGAACAGGTCCAGAATACCTCAGCTACTGACGGCCCAGGAACGCGAGGACGAACAGCTATCGAATTCCGAGGCTAAAACCGAAAAACCAAATCCAATTTCCGTCTCGAAGGAAGCTACGATCGAGGTGAATACAGATACTTTTCGAAAATCCTGACCGCATTAAAAATAAACCAGAAACGCGCTCGATGAAGAGAGAGACTTCTTTAAATCACCGAAAAATATAATTGAAGCATTTTTTTTTTACATCTAGGTAAGCAGCGTCCTAGCCGATGAAAAGGACGATTTGGAGAAGCTTGCAGCCGAAGTTGAAAAAGCGGATTTTAAACCCAACGAGGTGATCGATCCAAATCCTAACTACCCAGAGCTGCCGGCTGAAATTCCTCAGCAACACAATAGCCAGGATTTTGGATCGCTGACCGATGTCCCTCAGGATGGTGGTTCCATGAACGTGAGCTTGCAGGAAGAAGCTCAAGTTGCAACGGGGAGTGATGAATCGTTGAGCAGTACGTCAAGCCAGAGTGAAGAAAGTGTCGAGAACAACGGCAGCAACGTGTCTGTTAGTTCCGAGTCTAAGGAGTCCGAGTGAATTGCTCAGAGTGAAGGAAATTAAAACTAATCGTAATAAGATGTTGATTTACGTATTTGTAAATTGAAACTATTTTTCGGATTAGCTTGATCATTGATGTTTGTATCGAATTACTAGGAAGTCGTATAATAGGAGAAATGAAGGTACTGTTATTTATTTTAGAAAAAAAAGAAGCAACACATTAAATGCGAACGCTACATTGTTATTTTGTAAGCCACCTTTTTTTATAAAAAAGTAATTAAAAATAAAAAAAATCTTCAAAAAAAACTAATGTCTACTGCGTTACACGCGCGTACATGTATACATAACTGTTGATATTCATTAGCTGTACTTGTAAGCCTGTGGGAACATAACGTTACTCTATAGGTCTAATGGCCAGTTGCACAATCATAATATGAGCAGCTAATAATATAAGATGCCAAAAAAGACGACTGTCCAGCTCATTAGGAATGATAAAAAACGTTTTATCCAATTGACACGGAAGAAAAACACCATGCGATTCAATTTAAGAGCCGAGTCACTTCGTTTCGAAATAAAAGAAAAAGACAGAACTCGCGGAGAGTTGGTAAAAAAGCTCCTCAAATAGCAGAAATTTAAAGTTTTAAACTTGACCTGTCTATCGAACAGTAAAAAAGATTTGGATACTTTCAGGAAAGTCACACCTACAGTTTTTAGCCGTGAATTTTTGAGAGCAAAGGTAATTCAGAAATCGTTTAAACTTCGTTTGTCATAGCTAGTTGAAAGAAAGAGTATGCTTTTTCGCGAATAAAAACTTGCACACATTCTATTCGCTCCTCCTTTCTACTTCCACTCATCGACGGAAATGAAGCTAATTTCTGCACTGGTAAAGGTGCATTAGACATAGCCACTATTATACGCCTTGGAATAATCACAGAATTTTCTATTCAGCAGCAATATAAAATGCCACCATGTCACACCTGCCAAATTTTTCTATTTCAAATTATTTGGTCTGAAAATTAGGATTCAATCAATGAATCGGTTCTTAAGAAAGTTTTGTCGAATCGTTCTATATCTTATTTGATCGCCGATGGATTGTTTCCGATTTTTGACCATTATTGACCGTTTCTATATACTAGGTTTCTATATCAAACTCAACTCGATGCACTAAGCTCCGAAGACACGAAGGGTCTTACAGCACCCTCAATCCTACGTCCCTTTAACGCCATAAAACTCTTCGCCTTTTCGCTGGGTCAAAGTCACTGGAATAAAATTGGCGACTGAATTTCCCGTGCTGATCTCGTCAGGTATCACTAAGCCGTGAAATGTTGTCTCGTCCACCGAGACATCGAGGTGGTATTTATTGTCCTCGTGAAATCTCTCGCTGGAAAGGATAAACTCGCGAGAACCGAGCTTGCAGATATAGGCTGGTACCATCTTGTCGATAGCCGGAATAAAGATGTCTTCGATCGGGTGACAGTGGAATTGTCTTGGCTTGAATTCCATCTTTTCAGGCTCTTCGACGGAAGTGTTTTTTCCGAAAACCTCATTACCCTCTGTCATTAGCGATGAGGATTTTTCCGATGGTATTGAAATGCTCCGATGTACAGCCGGATTCTGTAGTCGTAGATTAGCAATTTTTGATAAAGTTGCGATAGCGCTTTTGTTCAGGTTGGATGAATGTCCGCCATATGATTCCATTATTTGTATAGAACCACCGACAGCTGGATACCTTCTTGGGATATTCCCGGGTATCCTTGACGGGAAAATCGCCTCTGTGATGCACTTAATGGTCCTCAAATTACTGGTAACCGGTATCGAACTCGCGGATGAAAGTAACGCGGCAAAAATGATATTTCTGCAGGTACACGATAATGAGATCTTGCAGGGCATTGCGTTCTGTGCAACTGCACACGCTCCAATGTACTACTGCGAGCGATTATGATTCAGAATTATTCTCACACCGTATAATTGACTCGCAACGTGACAAAGCGACGTGACGAATCTAGAGGAAGAGACGGTACTGACCGTCCCGTGGATGAAGATGTACGATCATGCGTTGAAGAACTGGATATTAAAGTGCATAGGCCGTATTATCTCCCTATACCAGCTGTACCCATATTATCTGTGTGCCTTTCTTATCTCGTGTTTGGGCAGCTCGTGGATACTATTAGTTCCACGTATAGCAGGGTCGTCGAAAAAGCGTCAAGGTATATTTATCATCTTCGGGCTCATCGCCAGATGAAATGAGCTAAGATATGAGTTCACAGTGTGAGGTACACGAAAATCAGCATCAAAAAAGCAAACTATCGAATACACACAGACTTCATTATCCGCAGTTATCAATTATTAAAATAATTCGGATTATAATTTTTTCTTCGGAGGAATTGAATTCATTTTAGGACACAGTATCGAGTAAAAAAATCAGCACGAGTGAAGAACAAGAGTGCACGATATATCACAAATGATATTTTGATTCCAAGATAGCCCAGACACAATCAAAGTAGAACTCTGTTGCTCTGCTGTTGCAATATTTGCCAAAAATATGTTATACTGGCAATGAAATCAATGAATTCTATTAATTATCGGATAGCAACGGTACTTATTTTCATCCGTTAAATTTTTTACATACTTAAGATATTATATTCGTAGATATGATCTAATATTACAGCAATCGCTCATTCTTTATCCCTAACTCATTGTATTTATTTTTTGTCTCTATAGCGAACTTGGATTCTGTACAAGATGAATTGGAACTCTATAAATTTGACCTATTTTACAATACCTATAATGAATATAACAATAATACTATTTCGCGTAGGTATGTTTGTTCTTTATTCTCATGCCTGTGGGATATGAAACTCTCTGGATAGGTATAGTTCAATATCCTTAAATTCCTTCCTCTTAAATTTTCAAATATCGTATAAATCGTTTTCTCGATTCTCGAGTCACCCGCACTCGACCTTAGAGGCACAACGTGGTCGACGTCGACTTCGAGTCTGCGCGAATCGTGAATCGTGATGATGGCTGTCAATGTTTACTTGCTGCGGTTTGTCAAAATTCTAGTTTCACCCAGTTTTTATTGAACACAACTCAGTCAGACGCGATTTTTATGAGCTAATAAAATCGCAAAACAGCGACATCAATCTATATATATATATCAAGTAAAAGACCGGTGCAATTGAAACAGGTAATTCTAACGTAAAAATAACCTGTCATAAGTCACACGACGTTTTCATTCAAAAAACTATTCATTTTCTATTCTATTTTACTGTAAAACCTATATTAAATCATAATTTATCATTGCTCACCACTCACAACGCTTTCATCGCTTTAAGATCATTAAAATCGATTATTTCGGTACAACTATTCCGACATAACCTCCAAAAAAACACATTTCACGCACAGGGTTCCCAAATACCATAGCTTCAAAGAAAATGATTGAAAAAAATTTAACAAAACACTAGAAATAATTATTTTCCGTTCATTGAATTTCAAAAAATTCAACCTATTATTTATATTTAAAAACCTAATAAGAACCCTACACGAAATAATTAAAATCAACTGCAACTACGAGCGCAATTTAATTTTTCAATAATATTTCCATCACTCTATCCCCGAGTGCGGAACGAAAATTTCATTTTTTTTAAACTCAAATTCATAGTAATTATTCCCTTTCTTCTTAGCCAACATAAATTAATATCAAGGAACAAAAATGGCTGGGCAGCAGCACCCTTTTCCTTCGGGTTTCCCATCCGCTCAACAAGCTGCTATGCGGACACAATTCGGCGGTGGACAAATGGTTCCAGGACTTATGGGTGCCCAACAAGGTGAAATATCCAAAATTGTAGTTTTTAAAAAACCGTGTTCCATCCCCATTGCAAATTACTGTGAGCTAGATTAATTGCGAGCCTTCTAATCCCTTCAATAATTGCTTTTGCTTACTTATTTATTTATTTATTGCAGGAATGGTCAGTCCGCAACAGTTCGGAGTAGGAGTTGGAGTTGGAGTAGGCGTGGGTGTCGGCGGTGTTAATTCAAATGCAATGGGAATGCCAAGTGCTCAACAAGTCTTAGCCCAACAACAACAGCAGCAATCAGTTGCGATGCAACAGCAAATGCAACAGCTGCAACAGCAGCAATTACAGCTACAACAACAACAAGCTGCTCTCGCCCAACAAAATAGCCAAGGCGGAAGTCAGGCTACTACACCTCAAACTCCAGTACCTCCAACGCAACCACCACCTGCTCAACAACAACAAAATAAAGAATTCAATACCGCTAGCTTGTGCAGATTTGGACAAGAGACTGTACAAGATATTGTTAGCCGCACACTAGAAGTTTTCCAAACACTTAAAGTCATACAGCCGCCTAATGGTGAGTTAGGCGAAGGTGGTTCGATATTTGTTTGATAGAGAAAGAATATAAAACGATGATTTCGTTCTTCTGAAATAAATCATTATTTCGGTTTGTTTTCCTTTTTTCAGGTACAGCACAAGGAGCAACGATAGCTAACGATAAGAAATTAAAGGTGCAAGAGCAGTTGCGGATGTTGAAACTGCTGTTTAAACGCCTGCGATTGATTTACGAAAAATGTAACGAAAATTGTCAGATACCAGGCATGGAGTATACCCACATTGAGAGTTTGATTCCATTGAAAGAAGAGTGGGACATGAAATCCGACGAAAAAAAGACCTCCGAATCGTATCGCTTGGCGTGTGAAGAGAGCAAAGAAATAATGGAGGTTCGTATCGCTATTTTTAAATGGGGAATCAAACAGCAGACTGAGTTTCATTTATTGGAGATCTTTAATACGATTAGTAGACAAGCGATAACTGTTCCGTGAATTTTTAAATTGCTCGATAGATTAATCCACCTCGTTATAGTTTTGGCAATAACAAAGTTCTATTTAAAGAATTGGCTCGAATAATATTTCTCTTATTTGTTCTTGTGTTATTTATCTGATTTCAGCAAGTAGTACTAAAGAATCGACATCTGAAGGAGATAATAGACCACTTGAGAAGAATAATTTCTGAAATAAACACGATGTTGACAATGCGGCGTTCTTAGTTTGAATGTAAAAATAAATGTATGTAATAAAAAGATTAACTATTGAATCGTAGATTTAAGGTTTCGTAATAATAAATAATAAAGTTATTATTTTTTAAAAAGAAGTCGGTGTATCTTCGCATCTCCTTGTCTTAAAGCTTAATATTAAAACAAGTAGCGTACCATAATCGGTTGAAGATTTTCTTTGTGAAACACTTGAGTTATGGTTCAGTTTTTATTCCATCAATTTCAATACAAATGACGTCTGTTCCTCTCAGAATAGCTTCAGGCACCTTGCCCAATGGAGTTTCTAGATTTCTGGCAAATATCTCCGAGCAATCGACGTCGCAACCACGAAACTCTGCTTTAACTTTCGTATTTTCGTGCATGTGAAACGACGCGTGTTTACCTTCGAATAAAAATAAGATAAATACAATTAAGAACAAATATTGGTTAAGAACATTCTTCATTATTATGTAAAAAGATATTATTCAATAAGATAATCGCGCAAGAAAAAGATATTCGCGTTGTGACGTCGCGGGAAACTTTATCCGCAAATCCCGGTCGTGTAGATCTTTGGAAATAGGAGATATAGATATTTTCAAATCCTGCAGGCATCAGGAATCTGAGGAAAGCTTGTATTTTCGTTAAATTATGCGCTGATTATCAAAATGCGTAGACTGAAGTCGTGAGGTGAGGAATATTTGTTTATTCAAAGAATGAGGATAATTCAGGAATTTTAATTAATTAAAACGACATTTTGACGTAATAAGAGGTAAATTATTCTCACCAATAACTCCGGTTATAACGCGCAGAAATCTCTCGCGCAGAAAAGTCCGAGCCTCCTGCTTTACCGACGTTGAATGATCGTCATATTCGAGACTGGTTTCAGGAGATTTGACTCTAGCTTCATCGTTTCCAATCATTATTACAGTTCCTAGATGAAATCTTATGGGTAATTTCAGGAAATGAATTATTCGTTCTTTTCTGTAGTAAAAACTTCACGTTGTAATCAAAATCCTCTTCACGTGGTCAGAGGCTTGATTATTGCGCGAATTCATCAGCTGACAGAAGCAGTCATTTCACAGTAGAGAAGTCGCGCGTGCGCACATCACGAATGGCTTACCGCGCCGGTTTACGAACTTCTGTTTCTTCGGATTAAACGACGCTGTGGTTTCGTGAAATGCTAGAGAATAGAGATTGGATATAGCGGTACTTAGATTACATAGTCACAGAGAATACTATGCCATTACGGGATGTGTGGTAGACGATGTCTCGATGTACGGAGCTTTAGTCCTCGGTGGAAAGACTTTTGAATAAACATTGGTAACATTCGTCGCTAACATCCTTCGCGACGCAAAGAGTCGGTATAATGTCAGCATTGAAATGTATATCTGGAATGGAATTCCCTAAATCCTAATCTTCTACAGATATAATAGATTCATTTCAGGTGTACAGTCGTCACGTCATGTCCTCAGCGGTGCGACAAATTTCCTTGATAAGCATTGTATTGTATCGATAACAGGATTCAGATCAGTCTCCAGAGATCAAATAGTGGAAATAGGATGAAATGGGTGAAACTTCAATTATTTTACATAAAAAATCTGAAATATACAACCCTGATGATAAAATTCCTTCAATTTTGATCGCAGAACGGCTTGCGAAACAAGTTATTTCAATTTACTTCCGAAATGTGGGATTATTGATTTCAGTTTTTCTACGGACTCATCGTAATTGTGTACTTATACCATACAGTATGATGAATATTCGAAGTTCAAGTTTTACCGAGCCGAAGAACGGCGATCAAGATAAGCAGTGTAAGCTCACCGTTGGAATATCTCGAAACCCACGTTGATTTCCTATTTTACAACTTCGGTGACACTTTTACTGCTGGAAAAAAATAAGCTTTCACTACTCCCTATTACCTGTAGTATGAAATCACACGTGAATATCGTGTATTCGTTTATACGTTGAAACAGTTATACGATTGTAAATTGCCAAGGAAATTGTCTGATCGATTCCAACGAGTCACAACACTCACAACACCGTGGTTGTGCGGGTGTTGAAATATACCTCGAATTGACTTCGTAACGTTATTATTTGCTATCAAGATGTCTTCATTCTCGCCATATATTTTTCCGGTCTATATATTGTCTATAATTATAATCAGCTATGTTGGCTACTGCATATCTGTACTAGTCCATTATTTTAACGAACAATTGTCGAAGTAGCGATCAAAGTAAGATCTTTGTCTTCTGGCTAGTATCCCAAAGATTAAATGAACTATTCAGATGTATCTAAAATAACTTTCAGGCAGCCGCAACATACATCGGACGTCGACAAATAATTTCCCCGCTATTCATTTATCTGTACTAGTCTTAAGTAATAATAAATTGGTATCGGTATCAGACAAGCAAGGGTTTTCCATCACGATATAAAAAAAAAAGGAGTTATCAACTGTGGAAATAACTGGGAAAAAAATGTGAACCTCATTCGCGAATGGTGAGCTTTTGGCTCGAAGCAATATCCGTTCAGATAATTTCACAGCTATCAGTTTTCACTTACTTTCTCTAAAAATGAGGGTGCCTGGAGCCCGCATACCTCAAGGTGTAATATAGAATCACTGATTCCCTGTTCACATTTGTATAGACTACGAGTTAGCCAGTCAGTCACAATGTTCGCAGCTGTACTCCTCGCTTTGTTCGCCTTCAGTATTTGCAAAATTGGTGCGTATTGTTTTCTTTTCTAACGAGATATCGCGATTTGTTACGGCAGAATAAATTCTATTTTCCATGTTGGTCTCTGGCTGTTGATCTCAAAACGGTACTGTAGATCTTGAATGATTCGTTGGCCTCATATTCTGTCCACGATCAGCTTTGGTCGAGTTTTTGAGCATCGAATGGCGAAATAGCAAACCTATTTTTGCAATCTCTTAATTCCTCATCCCCCGTTCGATACCTACTGCTCATTACACTGCCATAATATTCCAGAAATCCAATGTTCCATCATTCGACGTGAAAGTTCAGTCGCAGAGGCTGAAGACTCGGTGGAGCTGACGAAGAATGTAACGTTGTTGAAGAAGATCGAGAATACAGCGATTCAGAGTAAATCCGCGTCTCCCTCGCAGGGCAGAAATAAAGAAATTAAAATTTCGATCGGGAAGACCAAGCCGCACGTTCATCTTGACCGTAAAGATGTCTCAATAGCACCTCTGCTCGATGAAGAAAACCGATTTCTGACTTCAAGTAGAAAAGATCGGGGAGCAAAAGACGACGTCGGAAATCGAAAACCAAAGTTTTTCGGACCCTTATCCTTCCTCCCAGCTTTGGGCACCGCGAATTTGGCGACTGCCGCTTCCGCCAATGTTAATCCATTCGTAAAGCTCTTTAACGCTGCTGTTCCGGTGCCAATTGCTGCCCCAGGTTATTTCACTGGGTTTTACGAGCCGCAACACTACCTGCCATTTTCGTACCCGGTTTTATACCCTGTCTCAAGAGTTGCCAATGTTTACCAGAATTTTGTGACCGGAATTCCAGTCACTCCATCGCCGCTTCCGCAGCAGAACCCTAAGATTACTACCGAAAAAATTCCGCAGAAAAATGATACTAATTCTGGCACGAATGACGAGGCTAATGAACGACTTGCAAAAGAAAAGGCACAAAAGGGTCGAGACGGTGCAGCTACCCGAGCAGACGTGGATGACAACGTAAGTTTTTAAGAAAGAAGACATTTTCAAGAGAATTCACCTGCTAGGTTTGGGATTTATTTTTGTAAACCGGTCTTTCGAGATATCATTCATTTTACCGTGAAAATTGGGTACCTTTGACGGAAAATTCGGATGCAACGATGAAAGATTCTTATCCAGGGAGTCGTATGATTCGAATACATATATTGTTCAGAATTAATTACATAAAAATTGAGAAATTTTCGTACAATGAGTTTCCGATGTAAAAGGATGCCAAGAGAATATCTTGAAATTCCTCAATTTCGTAGAAGCTAACACCAATCAATAAGATGAAAAAATTCAGCTGAATTCGGAAAGGGTTTTCTGAGAAGGCTGCGTAATATATTGGCGCAGACTCAGACAATTACGAAAGCGGCCTTGATTCCCTCATAAAACATTACAGCTGTGGACTGAGGCAATCGATTTGCTTCCAATATCTAATCCATATTCATTGGTATAATAATAAGATGTGAAAACTTGCCCGCTATCATATATAGTTTCCGAAAACTTATCAATTTGTTCAGGATGATGGAGAGACAGAACAGAGGCAAGGATTTGTGAGTGGACTATTTGGTAAAACAACTACGACAACTACGACAACTACAACAACAGCTAAGCCTCTGATTGTGAAAACCACAATGGCACCGAACGTCACGGAGCCAAAACCGTCACCGACAAACGCCACCGGGTCGTATTTGCCATTTTATGGCTACTATGGAGGCAGCCCTCAAGATTTGGGACATGTAATCTTGACCACCGAAGACCCCCAGCAAAGATATCTGAAGGATTATACCGCGGATACGTTTTCCGTGCCATTCGAAAGACCCGCGGCATTTAGTCCGTATCAAAATGTTGATTCCTACCAGAGTTCTTTTAGTAATTCGTTTTCGGCCGGCGGGCCATTCCCCGAATTTTTAAATACCATAGAGTCAGATCGTTACGTTTACGATCCTGAAAATCGGCGGAATTTCAATGGATTCAGACCGATTTTGAAATAGCCCGATTAAACGTAACCTGGTATACATTGCACAGGTCATAAATCGTCCGTCGAGCTCTTCTCCTCGAATTAGTTCATAAGTCCACTTTTCAATCCTGTCATTAGTTTTTAGTTTTATTACCAAATGGTCCGAAAACGTAATTAAGTGAATATTTAGCTGTAACAGCAGGCAAACGTTAATTATTATAGCGACCGTTTAATTTTTCTTCGCGTATCGCATACCCCATTTTTACGAATATTTGATTTATCCCGAACACATATACGGTGCTGGAGAATTCCTATATGAAGTTAAATTTTTGTAAGAAATAAAGAACAGAATGAATCATTTCTCCTGACACATGTGTGACTCTTCTATGCAATGGAATATTTCGAAGATGCGTGTAACGTGATTAAAGTCGAAGAGTAAATTGACCGCTCTAAGGGGTTGATTTCTGGGCCTCGAGTGGCCAAGTTCTAACGCTAAGGGTCGTGCCACAATTCTCTCATCGCCAAAGGAGTGAGTTGATAAAGGGTCTAATCCTGAAGGCAACTCGTGACTGGGAACACCCGATAAATTCGAAGAAAGCGTCCCGCGAATATATCGTGTTTTTGCAAAATTGTGTACTATGCAGTATTCAGTTTTTTATTACAGTTACAGATCGAAAAATTATTATCTAGACAGGTATGACTTCGCTGAGACCATCTGCAATACTAATCAGCAGTGGGGGTATCTCGTGAGTCGAAAAGTAAAAAAAAATGTTCGAAGCTGGAGATGATCAGCTCTCTGGCTCGTGAATTATACAAAAGGCAGTGTTCTAACTTTTATATACCTACCACAGTAACCGACTTTGCTATGACCAACCGCGGTAAACGTTTTGAGTGAAAAAGCATAGGCTTTTGAAATTCTGTGTTCTGGAAAATTTTCGGGTACCTACTCAGAAATTAGGCGCCAGACAATATGACCATAGAATGCATGTCTTTCCATTCATCAAGCGATATTGACGAAAGGTGTATTATATAATACATTCTCAAGCTTTTGTCAAAATTAATTTTAATAATTACGAATCGTGCAGGTTTAGAGAATTCGATTTCTTTGTTCATATCGAAACGAAGACGCATAACTGTTGTATTCAAATTCATACATTATACAAAAGTGAATCGGGAGGCCCAGGTTTTCTTTGTTGTAATATCTGCCGATCTACCTTTCGGCTGTTTACCTGTCTTTCTTATATTGTCTTGGATTGTTTTCATACATTTCCATTAAAGCAGTCGACAATCGTCCGTAATTGTTACTCATTGTAACTATTTGGTAGTTGTTGAGTTCTGAACAGACGCTTTAATCCGTAGCTTGAATAAGTTCCACTAATACCTATGTGTGAATCATAATGCCTTGGTCATTTTGCATATGAAAACAAGTGATTCCGCGGAATTGTTTTCGAGGAAACAAAAGCTAACTCATCAGAAATATTCCCGAAATCGATCGGATCGATTACTGTGAAATTCATTTGAATTGCTGAGTGCAACTGACAATAGCTGTACTCTTTTTATCCATAATACATATCACTGATCTAATGATAAGTCAGTACTGTCACTTTCTTTTCTTCCTAAAATCATACGTAGATATCGAGGAGAGAAACAACTGGTCATGTGTACTTACAATTAGATCAGTGATCGCGGTACAGCTAATTACGAATTAGAAGGCAGTCTTCGAGAAAACTATACACACAATTTGTTCAAAAAATGAATTACTTCTTACAGACTAATTACTGCGCGCATTAATATCGATATTTCTGTATAACTTTGACAGTGAACTTCGGTAATAATCAGAATATGATCTGAGCAAGCATAGCTCTTCCATATTTTTCGTAACTCGTCGAACACCGGAGCAAAGATCGACTTAATATCTGTGTTTAGTAGTAGTTCGATAGTTTCGGTAATTTTGGACGGTCAAGGAGGACTGTGTCCATATACAACTGAAAGGTAAGCTTATTTCTTATTAGTGTCGGCTTTAGGTGAGGAAAATATTGTCATTCAAGAGACGTTGTCGTGCTGTGCTCTTGCGATCTTGTAGCTATAATTCTATAATGCAAAATATTTTATTGCTTGACCAGCAGACCGATTCTGAACGTTTATTTGTACCCATATAATTTTGGGGGATCCCTGGGCAACGCGTAGACCATTAATTTGTTAAAATTAAGTTCCAAAAATGTGAATAAACAGTAATTACGATAATCTGGGGCTTGGGCTGTAATTAGTGTAAATATATTCGAGGAATTCAATTGAACGAGGGACGACGAAGGTGACGCACGCCGTCACATTATCGCAACAAGAACACCGAGGGTTTGAAGCGGGGCTAATACCCGTACTTTATGGGTATCCCATCTTCATATATACCTGGACTCGCAAATTTTAACCATTATTTCATGGTGAACAGTGACACGAAAAAGTACTAGTGAAGACGGTGAAAGTGGACGGTAGAAAACGTCAGATTTTAGTTTTCTAATATTTCTAATAATTTCTGATCGCATCATGATCCTGCGAGCCGTTTACATTTTCTCTGGTATCGTGCTCACCGCCGAGACTCTACCGTTTCCGAAGATGAGTAAGTTTCCTACTAAGCATTAATTTAAAACGATCATCGTGTGAATGCGATTATTTTATAAAGTGCGAATCCTAATTTCATTTCGTGAAAATTAAACCAGACTGTCACAAAATTTGAGCAACTTTTCCCAGGAGATGTCATCTACCTGAATTATAGATCGATCTTCGATTTCTTTTTCATTGTATAGAAATATGTATGACATGTTTGCGATAAATTGAATTATCACCATCCAGCTCTGCTGCTTCTTTACTTCACAGATATTTATTCAAATCAATTTCTAAAATAGTGGACAAAATTTCATCGATTTCTCTCTAATCAATAAAAATTTGGCAGATTTTCGCCCAGCGAGTGTGAATCAGGCGGACCAGGACTTGCGTAGACTTCACGCTACGTTCTACCCTCTTTTTGGTCATCCGAGTCAACCGATTCATCAACCAGGTTTACAGTTCTTTGATCCGTTGAACAAATATGAAGAAAAATTCGCCAGCTTTATACCATCAAGATCGAGAAATCCGTCTAGCGTTTTCGTCGATCAAAATCTCATGAATATTTACCATAAAAAAGCCCAAAAAGTAAGGCAGTTCAGACAGCAGATCGGAGATACGGTTCAACATTACGAAGAACGACACCGTCAAAAAATGCAAAATGTTAAGGAAATGCTTGAAGACAAGTCTCGATTCGATAAAGTCAGGAATAGGCTAAAGCAAGCTCTTGCGAATAAAAAGGCCGCGCTTAAAAAGCTGCAGAGTTTTGAAAGCCGCCGTAATTACATCGGAGAACCTTATCACACTATGAACGACGATCACAAGATTGTGAAAAAGCCAAGTGCTGATTTTGACTGGTATTCCCAGCCAAATGTCGAGACTCCGATTTTAGCCCCAGTCCCAGCCATTCGACCGATCGCTACACAATATCCGGCCGTACCTGAGGTGACCACTTCCGTGAATTTCCACCAGGAATCGGAAGTTCCCGCAACAATAGCTGGGTACATGTTTCCAGTTACTTCGACAGCTGCCAACACACCGGACGTAATAGAGACTACAGATATTTGGAATTCCATCGGCCAGGAGAAAATGACGACACCTCAACTTCCTTTAGATACGTCGAATTGTACGGACGCAACGGTGTCGACGACGATTTTCACGGATCCTGGGACAGAAAGTGAAATTCTGGAAGCAAATGCCGAGCAGGAAGCGATTTTTACTGCTGTGGACGTATTATCCAGAATTAAATACGAGGACTTTGACACTGTAACGATTGACCACGGTGCCAGCACCGAAATCGATTCCAGTTTATCGTTTTTGCCTTCGACGCAGACAACATGGCAGATAGAAAGAATCGAACCTTCGACTTCTCAGGCAACTTTGCTCCTCGACTTAATGTCGACAATTCAGGTCAAACCCGTTACAAGTTTAGTCATCGATGTGGAATCAGCAACGGCTGGAATTGGCCCAACTTCTTCAGCCATCACTACGAGTATGGACGACAATTTCGCAAGTCAGATAATCGACGCCGATACAACAGTCGCCGAAATTGTTTCAACCTTTCCCTCTACTTTTTCAACTCAGAAGACATTAGGAACTGAAGGAACTTCGATGGAACCACAGGCACTAGAGACGACTACAGTTGCGGACGAGATCTTTGGGACTACGAATACAGATTTCACAAGTCCAGCAACAGATCCTGAATCAGCTGATGAAACCATTTCTACGTTTCCTTTTATAAATTCAACCGATTCACCTATGGTTACAAACGCAATATCGACAACTATCGATAGGACGTTCGAGAGTTCAACGATTGACGAAAAAATGACTACGGAAATCGTCTCGACGTTTCCTAGTACAATTTCAACTGAGACAACCGCATGGCTTCCACCTATTTCAGAAAAAGATCCGATTCTGAATGTATTATTTGGATTTGGGTATAATCGCTTTCCAAATTTCACCGATGAGGTTGAAATTGAAACTACCGCCGTTGATGCGACGTTCCCTTCTACGACTCAAACTGAGACAATTACGATTTTGGAGGAAATATCTACGACTACAGACTCAGCCTTGTATACTCATGCCGTTAACGACGGGGAAACCACGACGGAAATCGTATCCACGTTGCCAAGTACAATTTCACCAGAGATAACTTCATGGCCAGGAATAACTTCACTTGCGGACGTTTCATCTAGATTTGGGTATAATCATTTTCCAAGTTTTACAGACGAATTGGAAATCATTGTCGGAATTGATTCAACATTTTCTTCCTCGATTCCAACCGAGACAACTAGGATGATGACCGAGGGATCAACAACTGTCTATCCAGTCACCGATGATCCGACATTTGAGACGGAAAGAACCACAGAAATTATTCTCAATTTTTCCTCAACGATTCTACCCGAGACAACTACAATTTTCGAGGAAACATCTACGGCTACAGATTCACACTTCCACCGTTCGACAACTGACGAGGGAATAACTAACGACGTCTTTTTGACAGTTTCTTCTACAGTTCCAACCGGCTCGACTGTAACACCAGTTTCAGAAATAGCTTCACTTTTTGACGCCTTACCGAGCCTCGGGTATAACCATTTCACCGATTCAACAAATGCGCCGGAAACAACCACCAGAGTTCATTCGGCATTGCTTTCCACAATTCCAACTGAGGCCACTACGACGTTGATTGAAAGATTAATGTCTGTTGATTTAGCATCCGAAAAGCCCACACTTGACGTGGAAATTACCACAGAGATCGTGCCGGCATTGCCTTTTACGATTTTGGACGAAATATCTACAACTATGGATCCAGCTCCTCATATTTTCGCCACTGATGGACATACAACCTCGGAAATCATTTCAACCTTGCCAAGTACAATTTCTTTTGGGACAACTTCATGGCCTCCACCAGCCTTGGAAATAAATCCACTTGTGGAAGTATCATCCAGATTCGGGTTTAACCGCTTCCCAAATTTTACCGATACGGTGGGAAACACTACCGAAGTTTATTCAACGTTCACTTCGACTATTGCAGCTGAGACAACTGCGACAACCAATGAGAAATTGACTACTATCGAACTAGCCCTTGGTAATTTAACAATTGGCACGGAAAAAACCACAGAAAAGGTTCCGATGTTCCCTTACGCATTTTCAACTGAGACAACGATTAGTTTGGGAGACATATCTACCACCAAACCTTTCGACTATTCATCAATCGACGAGAGAACACCTATGAGAGTCGTTTTAACATTTCCAACCGAGGCACCGATAGTCGAGCATGATTATTCCACCGACTCACCAATTGCGCCGGAAATCATTACCAGGGATGATTCAACATCTTATTCTGCAATTCCAACCGAGACGATTAGAACTACAGAAATCGATTGGGTGTTTCCCTCCATGTTTTCAACCAAGACAACCACAAATTTAGAAGAAATATCCGCGACCAAACCCTTCGACTATTCGTCGAATGACAAGGGAACAACTATGGAAATCATTTCGACAATTGCAACAGAGAAGCCGATAGTCGACCAGAATTATTTCACCGACTCGGCAATCGTGCCGGAAATCACTACCAGGGATGATTCAAAATTCTCTTCTACAATTCCATCCGAGAAAATTACGATAGTTACTGAGAGATGGACAACTTTAGCCTCTGAAAATTTAACAATAATCAATACGGGCGACACGATGGAAACCGATTCGATCGTTCCATCGATTTCAACGGAGACAACTACGTATTTGGAAGAAATATTTGAATCTACAAGTTCATCCGGTGATGGTACCACTATGTCCGAGGAAACAAGTACAAAGGTGATTCCGACATCCTCTTCTATGGTACTGACTGAGACAGTTACGAATTTGAAGGAAATATCCAGAGCTGCAGATCCAGTTTCCAACAGTTATACTGACGTTGGCGAAACGACAACGGAAAAGGTCGTAATACTGAGTACACCGATCCCAATTGACACAACTGCTCTGCCTATCGATGAATATGATTACACAGCAGAACAGAATTTCGAATACCTTGAAGGAAACCAAGTCAATAGTGGCGTACGGATTGGCCGTCTCTTGCACGAAAATTCCGACCTCGTAATACCACACGTTACTTATACTGCTGAAGAGGCACCGGACGAGAAGAGTCTACTGAATCTTATTCCACTGATCATCGACGAATTACGTCAAGATAACGTAACCCCGGAAGAAGAGTATACGTTGAGTAAAGTTTTTCGGGATCTATGGCCACTGTTGAAGGAAGAGTCGAAACGCAGGCCAGGGGAACTCATGGACCACAAATTAGCGATCTAAATTTTCGAAGCAGGTCAACGACTATCAGATAATAAAAAAATGGCCAGAGACAAAGCCACTGGTGACCTCAGGTCAAAATCTAAAAGCCACGTTGGATCGAGACACGAAGTCAGGACAAGATTGCCGGATATTGAAGCCGACTTCGACCACTTATATTAATTCCAGACTAGATTTTGCAAAAATGAAAAACATGAAAAGAAAGTAGATTCGACGATTGTAGTTCCGGTGATTTTTGGTAGAAGAATTAAGAAACTAGTACATAGGTTGACTCTGGGTGTAAGATCCACCTAAAATAGACTCGGCTTTAGCTTAGGTATTCTACATTATTTCTGTGACTTGTGTAAACCTATATGTGCATATATTGTAAATAACGTTATTGAAATATTTTAAATTTTTACTACAAACGACGAGAGTTTATACCGATAGAACGTGAGAATGTATATTTTTGAAGCATCTATTAATGTATATTGATACACTTGATCCGTATGGAGTGAGTGCAGCAAGTTGTCTTTTTATTGACACCAGAACCTAATAAACGTGTTCTATTGTAAATATTATGTGAAAATAGTTAATCATGAGTAAAGTGGCCGTCATATGTACCGCTATATATTATTGTAGCGAATAAATTACCGATTTAAAAAAAAGTAGATCGTTATCCATGCTTAGAACCTCTTTCTTATTCGAACACTTGTTCAACGTTTGCACATGTGATAATCAACTGCGCAATTCTACTTGAACAACGGCCATAGACACACACACGCACACATATATATATATATTTTGATATGTTCAGCTTTTCCGCAGAGTATTTCGGGTTTTTCTGTAGTAAACAGAATTCTAGAATACCTATATACGCGTATATCGATGAGTTTTTTTTAAGAAATTTGATATTGACCAATATATTTGTCATCGGGATGGCGCGATATCGGAAATTAACTGGAGTATCCGAAGTCTTTCTCAGACCGTTTACTATAATATTCCGGTAAATCTAGCCAATGAAACGACAGTATAGAAGAGAATTTGAAATTCGTCTTTGGTTTTACTCGTCAGGGCGAAGTTGTGCTATTTCGAGAAGGCCACACTGCGCGTATTGTGTCTCTAGACACGAAATACATTTCACGAAGTATGTTAAACAATTTTATGCCAGAAAGCATAAAGAGCGAGGAGAATATAGTATTTTTACGTTTTTAGTTTCTCCACGTTAAATTCAGATGGCAAAATAGTTCAAGTAGTCTTCGAAATCAACATTTTCTTATCAATTTATTTTTCATCCAATATACCCTATCCTAAGAATCGACATTTCGGAATCCTCAAACCTGATAAACGTGACAATTCCCTGTGACAACTACATACGACGAAATATATACCCCTATGAAAAATGATCAACTTCCCATATGCGGAAGTGTCAATTTTTTTAAAAATTTTATTACAGAAACTTTTTTTTTTTGTTTCTTTCATTATACTTCCACAGCTTGTTTCGTTCGGTCCAAAAAGATCCTGTATAATAAAGATGCGAGGAGTGCGGAGAAGATCGTCGCCGAAGCGCACCCTCCGAGGTGAAGATCTTCGGAATCAGATTAGTCGGGGAAGTCCCTTTAAATCTAAATATACTGGGTGTCGGAGTTGAACGCCCTGGAGCTTCCGGTCCTCAGCTCTCACTCTGCTCTTCTCTTCTCTCCTTTTTTTTTTGTCATCTTTTTTTTTATATTCACGTACGCCTATTTCGTGTCTCTTTTTTTCCGGAAACCCTATAGCCTCCGAGGAGGATACTCAACGAGAGCGGTGCGATTTCCTGTAAGCCCACACCGGGACAGTGACCATCCATACAGCGGATGGCAAACCGCATCTATCTACAATACACAAAGGTAATACCTCCCATAGCATAAATCGATTTCGAAGAAAAATCTTGATTTTTATTCCTGAACCAAAATTTGACGAAAAAAAAAGGGAATCTTTCGGCAGTCGCGTGCTTTAGAGCAAATGAAAACGGTCGACTATCCTCCTCGAGGCATCCGTCGTGTACACGCACGTGTTCATCGGCTTTGCGGCTCTGAATACGGGGTGCAGAGTGCGGGGTTCAGGGTCTAGAGATACTTACGCACGAAGCATACGAGCCCTGGAAAACGGACTGTATACGACAGGCTACGGTAGGTATAGAGCCGCAGCACGTATGGGGGACTGAGGTCGGAGGACAGCTGTGGGACAGCTGGTAGCGCGTGCCATGGAACCTATGGGGTCTGATGCGGACGTGTACATGCGCGTGTACCTCGATATATATACCACGTACATAATAACTTTGAATAACTAGAGAGAGAGACAGAGAGAGAGAGGAGAAAGAAATGGGGTTGTATGGGAAAAACCTGAGTTCAACCCCGGAGTATCGCTTGCAGTATAACGATGGTTAGAAAAATTGTAAAAAAATTCTGAAGAGTATGCAGATCGGTGGAAATCTGAACCAGCCCATCGTCAGATTCTGAATTCAAGAATTCGACCATAGGTCGTATATTACGTGAGTCTTCTGTAACCACCGAGGTGTGCTAGGAGACCGTGGACATCTGTTGCCAGCTTGAATAATAATTTGAACAGCTGATACGGTAGCTGAAAGGATGTTGTATCCACGTATATTTCAGCAAAATAGGATCGACGTTATCGTCGTACGTTGTAATCCGATCGACTATAGCAGCGCTGATTTCTATAAAAGTGGAAAACGATCTTATGGCTTGGTTTAATCAACGCGTGGCCCATCGTTGGCAACTAATTAGTAACGACTATGAAAGTACATTGGAATAGATTCGACTCGCTGTTCCTATAGGGTCTTTGATCGCGTCAGTTCATCTCGCAGCGATATTCCAGTTCAAGTATACCCTCGGAAATTCTTATCGCGACCAGTGCTCTCGCGGTTCCTGGAAAATAAAGAAAGAACAGAATCGGTCCAGACTGTCCACCGTGCAAATAAATTTCGCACACAGGTCAGGTGTGCGTGTATGAGAGTCCGTTAACTGTTATCGCGGTGCAGTTGACGTTATTGGTCAATTGGTCAAGGCTAAAGACTGGTGGGTGACCATAAACTGTATCTACGAATGTACTAGACACGATGATAGATCTATGAATAGATCCACGGACGTACACATATACCTCTGAGGTTCGCGAGTGTTGTGTTAAGGTTTAAAGAGAAAAATTAGGCAAATTGTATTCAGACTTGTTGTCTTCCTCCCTGGACCCGCGGTAGCTAATTAACTTCCATATCGCCGTATACTATAACAATTTGGTAATTCGACATTAACACATATACACTGAGATATATCGTAGATGAAGAGGACTGTAGGTTGTTGAAGAGTCGGCTAAAGCTGTCTAGGAGTGGGGCAAACGACTCGCTGCTTCAGGGGGAGGGATTGGCAGTTTGGATTGGAGACCAGAGCCATTGGCGTAGCTAACAATAAAGGTACTTTTGGTAACTTTAGTCTATGAACCAGCAATCGGTTTCAGGGTTAAAAAATAGGAGAGTCTTTTTGAGGGAAATAGCCGAAAATTTGAGAGAAAACAAATTTCTTGTACTCGTTTCGATAGATCTGACCGTATCGTATAGGTACTGATGCGGGCTTACATCAGATAGATCGATTACGAGGGTAGATGCGAACTCGTTTTAATCGAATCGAAGTAAAATTTATGATGGTTCTTTAGCAGCACATGGGCTAGCATACGATAACAGTTATTTCAAATATTGAAGATACTCCTGCGTCCTAAAAATAGATTGGCATTCTATGGTAGCTGCTGTATAAGCGCAATTTGTTTACCGCGTCAGTTCGAAACGTGGAACGTTCAGCTATTGGAGTATAAAGAAAACGTTGCTGCTGTTTGCCTAAACTGTGTATAGAGTCTGAAGAACGCAAAAATGAGGTGTAATACGTGTACGTAATAAATTAACTATCGTATCCAAACACCGGGCGGGAGGAGACGAACAATTCATTTTGGACACCGATATTTTGCCGAAAAGGTACGATATTTCATTCAGGTGATTCACAGCCGTCAGATGTCGCATTCTAAATCGATAATCAAGGTTCAAAGAAAAAATCGGCAATTCTATTAGCATTTTTTCCCAATTATCGTTCCGAAATTTGATCGAATTGCAAGAATTAATAGCGATGTAGAACGGCGAAAACGATCTCGGAGATCGATAAGTCGAAGGAACGTGATAATTAGCGAAAATTAATCGTAAATTAAAACCCAGTTAAGGTTATAAAAAAATCGTATAGCTACGCCGATGCGACAGCCGCGCAGTCCTCAGCGTACCCAACCAGCCAAGCTCGCCAGAAAATTGTCCGCACTCGCACGTGGACGCTCGACCGTGTCGCGCGTAGTAGTTTGTTGTACGTCGTAAAATTTTTTAGCTCGTGTAAATCGGCCGATTAATTAATCCGAGAATCATCGGATCGTTAGTTGAAATAAAATCGGCAAACTCTTGTAAATCGTAAAGCAAAGTTTCACGTTTCTAATTATTTATTGTTGTTAATTATCGTGATTATTGAGACCGCATATTATCGGCCTCATTGTTGTGTGTGGGATTAATACTATTCAGTTCTTCAACAGTTTAAGGGAAAAAGGTGAGTTTCAATACATTTTTGAATCGTTTGATTTGCCATTCATATTTCGATAACAATATCTTACTGCCTGTTGCCTATCGCTACTATGTATAACGTGGCGTCGTCGATCCGCATCGATTTAAAAACCGCGGGGTCCCTGCATCGAGGGTGTAGATCCATCATTGCGTCTTCCGCATATGATAATCCGATTTGTTTAAACGGCGTGATTAGTATAAACATCGAATTCTTCCGCATTCGAATAAATAGAGTCGACTAAAATTTCATATTACTGTAAGACGAAAATCGCACGAGTAGCAAAGGTGGTGCAGAATTATCGCGACCATGGGTGGATTTCGTACGGTACGTTTTCGATAATTATTCGCGACAGCAGGCTGCCGTTGATTGCGAAAATTCCTGCCTTGTAAAGAGTTTCGAAAACAGATTTGCGGTATACTATATAGTATACGTATAATGTATAATTTGTAGTTATAAAATTGAAGTTGTTGCAGTGCGAATTCTATACGTGTCCCATTGTTCGCCGAATAGCTGGCGCGCGCTATAGGTTGTCGTGAAATTTTGATGATCGTAGCTTAGATTTTTCATGCACCCGCATTTAGCCTTGATTGTATAAATAGTGTTAGTTTCTCGGCACACTACCAAGAGAGCAGCAGCCAGCAACTTGCAAACATCTGTTTTTTTCTTCGTCTCTTTTCATTTAGCCAGTTTTTCTCTTTCTTTCCCTACTTTGCCTCTCTTTTTATTTTTCCCTCTCTTTTTCTTCTTTTCTTTTCGTTTTTTTTCTCCGCATCCCTCTGTAAAGCCTGCAGAGTCGCATCCCTATCCGCGATTGATTTTCCGGATAGCGATCCCCTCTATTCTAATTTTTTTTTTCTTTCTTCTTTCTTTTTCTTTCTTTCGTTCCGTCTTTCTTTCTTTTTTTCTATCCGCCGTTTCTCCTCCCATTCAAACCGAAATTCACCGAGGGCTTTATCCAGTACAGCACAATATGATTATACAGTGTACACCGGTTCTGCAGCTGCCGTTTGGGGATTCGAATAGGGTGGAAGAAGGGGGAGAGTTCTGGGCCCTAGGGCCCTCCTACCCTTGCCACAGCTACAACCATACCCAGAGCCAAAGCCAAACCCATAGCCAGAGCCAGAGCCAGAGCCAGAGCCAGAGCCAGAACCAAAACCAGAGCTACCGGCAGCATTAAAATCAGAGGCTATACGCATATACTTTGGTACTCTAGAACTCCAGGACTCTGGGACTCTGGCTATTGGGCATCGCGAAAGATTCCTACCTGAAGGATGCACCCGTATATGTATATGTATATATGTATGTAACGGAAATTTCGAAACGAATTTCTAGTTGCTTGTATAGTCAGTTTAGGGTCGAGGAAGTGAGAATATACGATCGATATACCTTGTATAATAACTATTTGAGAAATAACTGTTAATTTCGGTTCTACGATGGTCTGTAGATCGTGGGTAGACCATAGACCGTTTAAAACATCCGTAAATTTAGTTTTTTATCAATTTAATATCAGGTTAAGATAAGCTGCGTTAGAAATCGCCTCATTACTTAATATAATCCGCTTAAATTCATACCACAACGGTTTTGGTATTAAAGTGTAATAAATTTCTGATTCTCGTTAGCGAATTATTACCAGTCGATCTTCTAGTCGCTGTGCACCGAACATTTTGCGAAAAAATAGAGAGGGAGAGAGAATAGCTTAAAAGGAGAAAGAAATTTAGATAGGGGACAGAGAAAGAGGCACACATGCCAATCGAGTTTTTACAGCTACGTACATACGTATATACGAAACTTTTCGCCGTTTGAGAAATTTGAAACGAGTTACACTTGAATTAACATTAACATCAACATACTTAGGGAACGAAGATAAATTCATCTTTTCGTGCAATTTTGTCCCGATCTCGTTTCTCCTATATGTATAATATTTTTCACCAACGATAAGTCTGATATATAGCTGTACGAGTTGTTGAGCAATGATTGGAAATCACTGCACTAGGTAGCTAGAACGAAGAGTAAAGCTTTGCTCTATACAAGGGGCACGTGCAGCGGTAAATATAGATTCAGAATTTGCCAACTCGGTAAAATTTCTGTCCAAATCTTAGGACGTAACTGTTAGCAATTTTTATACAGTTATTTTAATTCCAAATTTTTAATAACTATCGACTAACGCTTCAGCGTTATTATACGAAAATTGTCCCGGAAATCGTAGAAAAATTATTCGAATAAGCTGCAGGAATATCGAGAGATTGAAAATTTTTTGTCAAATGGAGTAAAAAGAAAGAAAATTCGTGTACTTTTATTTTTATTCGTTTCTATTTGTTTCAGAAATCATTCCACGATACATATATGCCCTACAGTCTGTGATATTAATAATAAGAAGAAATCGAAACCGAGACAAGGCGGGGGATTTTTTTGTGACTCTTGTTACCTAAAACATTCAAAATTTTGAGAATGCTGATGCCCGGAGCAGCTGGCCTAGGTGCCGTTGGCGCCGTTGGGGCCCCAGGTCCGGACGAATTAGTATCAGGATTGGGTGCATTAGCGGGGGTTACGCCACAGCAAAAAGACACAACCTGGACGAAGCTTTTCGTCGGTGGTCTACCCTATCACACAACCGATAAAAGCTTAAGAGAACATTTCAACGTCTATGGCGATATTGAAGAGGCAGTTGTCATCACAGACAGACAGACAGGCAAAAGCAGAGGTTACGGTTTCGTAAGTATTAAAAATTGACTATACTAATTTTTTTTCACCCCGTAATCAGCTTTCGAAAATTTAGAAACGGAGAAGCTGCGCCTGCTTTATGGCCAGGACGTAGGTAAATTAGGAAAACCGTGTTGGTTATAGCCTCCGCGAGGTTTGGCTTTAATCGTCGAAGTTTGAGCTAGAATTATTCAACTCGTAGCTTTGATCTACTTCGCCGTTCAAAATCTTGAGATCAACAAGTTCCGCGTTAGTTTCTTTCCAAAAATAATATAAAGTATACAAATTTCGTACAATTCCGAATGCCCAACATTTGTTTATACTAATATTGGTATTTATCGAAAGACAAGGTACATACACCCCGTGTACCTCTCTGCGTATACGTATCCACACAGTCTAGCGACGTTAGATGATCGATAAAAAAAATATTTCGCCAAAGAATCGTGCGGGAAAAAAACGCGTCGTAGATACAAATTACAGGTAATCGAACTGGATCGATATTATCGGTAGCAGTTCGCTCGTTCCGCTTCACATCCTGCGTTCATCCTTGTGCGGTTTACGTTTCACGTGTACCTACCTCGGAGTTTAAATAGTTATGCGATATATATATCAGCGTATAGTATAAGTATCACATATAGATGGCTTCATGCGCCTGAGATTACCCAGGCATTATTCATATCCAGCTAAACGATATGACAACTTATTTCAGTGAATATTCCATTCCTCTTCATATCTTTCAATCGTGAACATATAATTATTCATCGCCACTTTGAAATATTGCCATACGTATACCTCTACACGTTATGCATTTTTTCTTGTTTTTTTTTTTTTTCAATTCTACTGCCCAACAGCGTGTAGAATAATAAATGCAATCGATATAGATTCGAGTCATTTAATTCAGTAATCGTATCGACGTATTGTGCGAATATGCAATATAACAGTTGGACGAAATCAATTATTTCACATAAGGATAGAAATGCTTTGGATATCTGACACAGACAAATTATTATTCGAGTTATAATTCATACTAGTGCGATAACTAACAAAGGAGGATTAAAATTTCATCGGCTTTTAATTTAATGACAATCTAGTACGAATATTTGTTCTGCAAGCTTCCATAGGGATGGAAAAAGTTTCCTCCTTCATTTCATTTTTACCTTACGGAATACTTACACATATCTAAAGGCGTACATCGGTGGTTAAACTTAGTTTCAAGGCACTAATAAAGCTGCTTATTTATGTATGCGAAAGATATACGTTTTCACCGCTTCCAAAGCCCGGGATAAGAAGTTTTTGTAGTCCAACTATCAGCCGAGCAACTTCCTCGTTATATTGATATGTTAATTGGGACCGCTGGTTTTGAACATTGTCGAGTTCCCTTCTTTTCCAAACTTACCTACGATTAACACCAGGACGAAACCACAAATCGATCTATACAGACGATCGAATGCTGTAGAAAAATATGAAAAAAAAAATCTAATTGGCTCTCAAATTCGAGGCTGAAGCGCCGATATCAAATTCAAAACGTGCATATCGCGGAATGATTGCTTCTTGTAATTTACTGGGGGAGCAGAAGCTCGAAAGATAATTCAGCGAACATTATTTCTGTAGAATGATGTGTGGATGTACAGCAGCACTGACGTGGGGAATAAATTTTAGTATAAAACGGATAGACATGGATGAAAAATACACCAACTGACGTAAATATTATTTCTACCCAGGTAATAATGGGCGACAGGCCAGCAGCGGAACGAGCCTGCAAGGATCCGAACCCTATAATCGATGGAAGGAAAGCAAACGTCAACTTGGCCATCCTCGGTGCCAAACCAAGGGGTAACCTGCAAGCCAGTGAGTGAATTGGTTTATCGACTAAATCAGTATTTTGAATTTCTAATTTTTAACCGGAAAGGGAAGTAAGACGGGAAGCCGATTTCGTCTAATTCGCGGTCGATTAGACGTTCAATTAGCGTTAATATCGCCGATTTTTTTCGCTGCACTTTACGTACGATCGTAGTCGACAAGTTTCGCCGAAGTAGCGAGAGCGTAAAGAAGTAATTAAAGTTAATTTAAGAACGAGAAGTTTATGGAGCCGTTGGTCGTATTCACCGATAACAGGAACCTCGAAATAAAAGCGAAGTTTTATTGGAGCCTTGAGGAGCTATGCGAAACGTCTTCGAGTTAACGTCGTTTATGTTAAACTGTATTATTTAACCGAGTATCTGGCTAACAATCGTTGGCTGGTTTTGTACTCCGTATATGATAATCTTGCACCTAGCTAGTTTTGAGTCTATCCACAAAACGAAAGGAAAATTATATCCCATAACGCCACGTGGCCGGCAACAAGTGTTTTTGACACTTTCGATTAGCGATCATATCTAATTAAATCGTATTACATTAATCGTCTTCAGCGGAGTTCCCGTTCGCTTCTCTCTCGATTTTGCTAGTCAAAACTCAACGCCTAGCCAAACCTGTTTTTTAATTAACTAAAATACGATACTGGGTCTACTTTACTCCGACAGTTATACACCGCGGAATGTTTTACTAAAGACGAATATGTCCTTAAAATTTTAATTCCTAACTACATCCGTCGACTCAGCGATTTTGGAAACCGCCGTGTCAGAGTTCTTGATAGAACCTTGAATTAGAAAATCATTTTAAAAAGTTAAAAAAACAAGAGTCTATGCTGTCAGCGTAATTATTCCTCAAATTTTAGTTTTCTCTTTCGTCTAACATATGCCCTTATTCAAATTATTATAAAACTGGACAATGTGAAAATTGCAGGTTTGTTGATCATGATCTCTGTCCGTCAATCCTTCTACAAATGATTTCAAGCCAGTACCGTATTTAGTTAGATTTTTCGTACAGTGCCGATCGAAAGGTTCTATATACTCGGATATGAGGCTAGTTTACTCGGTTGAGTTGCAGATTAGTAGATTACGATCAGCCTGACCTGAAATTGTGATAAATTTAGCATCGCAGGTGTATAGACGTCTGTATAAACGCAGAAAGTTTTTCTTTTTATATTTTTTTGTTCGTTTTTCATTAAACTTCACCTTCTCTTCGTACGATTCCTCAAGTGGCGGGACTGGCTCGGTGTTAGGCTACAGGTTTATCCGGGCACTCGAAGTACTTGAAAAAAAGAAATAATAACAATCATATATGTATGGTATACCTACTCGTGACTATTATGACGTAATAAATTATTGGGTGTAGCAAAGCCTGTCTTTGTTAAAATTGTAATACGCCAAAGTGAAGGCGATTCGGAGCTCGTAATACGACCTATACTGCAACGTATCGTTACTTCGATCATTTTACTCATGCCTAATTCGATGCAAATCAGGATTACAGTTTTTCTGCAAATATGGCGCTGAATTACTCCGAATAGTTAGTCCCAATTAGCAGCTTGTAAAAATATTAAAACAAGTTCAAAGGGTCCATATTACATTTGGTTTTAATTAATTCGTCAAAACGAAAAGACAGAGCTATACCTGAGCGAGAGCAGAGGCGAAATATAAATTATATTCGATCAAGTTATTCCCGAAAATCATCGAAAAGGTTTTCGGTTACTGGACACCCGCACGATTTTTCTCCGTAGAATAGGTATTTCAGCTTTACCTCACCGCCGACATAGAACTAATCAATTTTAGTGCAACATTTACGATCTGCGAAGTGAGCCGGGGGGCTCGATAGACTCGTTAAATAATTGACAAGTACACGAAACGCGGAGTCGAAGGTATTTCTTGGCATCTGAAAGCTACGGGATCTCGTACTTGACCCAATCCTTGAAATTGAACCAAAAATAATTAAGGACACACGTGATAGTAATAATTTGTGCGAAATTCTAATTCGGGTTATCGAAGGGAATACGAAGATGCGGTTGATCATAGATATCTCTGAATTACTATTGACCCGTTCTACGACAGGGGATGAAAAGAACGATGACGTTTTGTGTGAAAACAATTACAGTTCAATCCACGAGCGTAGAAAAATAAAACGAGGTGTTTCATGAACCATTAATAAGCGTCAGCGTTGTTAAAGTTCACAAAGATAGTCTGAACTTGATAATAAAGAACAAAAAAGTGAGGAAAAAGGCTGCGGCTCTTGGTTCAAACCCCGTAGTACTGCCCTCCGAGAATCGATTTTGGTATATGAATTTTTGATGAGTTTCGTAAAGAGAAAACCAGTGGGCGGGATTTGATGCAAAACGAAAACAGCTTTTGTAAATATCGTTTAGAATGAGGAAACCGAGAACTAGGGTTGGACACGTACTGCTGTGACTGTCGAAATTCTCATATACCTGTGCGACGGTATCCGAATACCTACATGGGTCACGCGTTCGGTCAAAAAGAAAAACAAGAAAAAAAGAACGGAAAAAAAACGGTCGATTTTGAACAGAAGCCAAACTTCAACTTTCGTCGAGGTCCGATAGCCTGACGCGTAGGTAAATTTTCGGCGACACTTTCCGAAGAACAGATATTTCACCCGTACAGTACAGTGGCTGAAATACTCGAAGAACTTTGAACGCGGCGTCGAATGAACCCTTCGTACTCCTGATAACCTTCCCTCCCGCAACTTAGATTCATCGCAAATCGATAATACCTAAGTGTATAGGTACGGGCCTGGTGTGTCGCGACTGAACCTACGCATTTCATCGTTCCCACACAGTAATGTTCCGCGGACTTTTGACAACGGGAAAACTTTGTCCGGCAATTTACGTAGCATACCTATACCTTCTATACGAGAACTAGGTAATGGATTATTTGTCAGCGTCAGATTAGAGCCGAATTCTGACACAAAGAAGCTCTCGTTGTTAGACTTTGGTGTACGCTTTTCGCGTGTCGAGAAAATATGCCATTGTCAATTCGATCGTTACCTACGGCTCTTAACGATCAATGATCATACTGACACAGGTTGTTCTCTTTGAAAGAGAAATTTTTCGTTCGTTGTAACAGCAGACATTGTCGTCAAAAATAATTCACCCATTTTCTCTGAATACATAATTAAGCTCGGATTTCTGTAACGGTTGGAATATATTCGTCGAAATTAACATCTCGATGCGAAGATGCAATTGGGTGCAACGAATGTTGCTTACGCTCTAGCCAAGTACGTCGCGCGCGTCGTCCACGTGAGTCACTTTAAGCGAGTAGTCGACGACCGTGGCGGTCGGCCAACTGCATTGCTGCGTTCGTATCTAAAATTGGTCTAACCGCGCGAGCTTTTTCCTCTTTTTTTTTCTGTTCCTTCCTTGTCACAGCAGCATTTCGGTTTCATTTTTTTCTTTTTTTTTTTTTTGCGAATTTCTCGTGCTCCTAATGTCTACGGCATGCAAGTTTAGCGCGGATTACCCGTTGCGGTTCGAGCTCACTATTTTAGTTTCAAATCCGTCCTCCCACTCTCTGCAGCAGTCGGTTAGCATAATTCAACTGGCTAAACAGACTCGGCATTAAATCTTAGGATCTACCCTATGAATAACGAGCGACATCGAAATTGAATTATCTTCACCGTGTTTTCGAATTTGCAAAAATTTCCAAAATTCATCGTCGAACGTTATTTCGCGAAAGAAAAATCGACCGATATTTTCGTCCTCGATCAACCAGGCATAAAGTGCTAAAAGAACAGCAGGTTCAGACGCAGAATTCCTGCGACATATATTGTATATATGCATAAAACGCGTATGGCTCGTTTTGGCGCATCAAGTAATCAAATGAACAAATAAACTTGCAGCTTTAGCCGTCCGCCAAACCGACGAATAAATTCGTCGAAGCAATTCTATGTGAAAATTTCGAAACTGTAATGGAAAAAAAAACACAAAAAAATGCGTACACGTCACGCAGATCTCGCTTTTCATTTATCGCCAATAAGGCGTCCCAAAGAATAGAATATGATCAGCTTACTGATAATAATGTAATGGCATGAAATTTGAGGACTATTTCTATGGGTGATACAAAATTCGACGGGTTCGATGTATGCATTAACATAAGCGAGACTATATGGATCCATACGTACAAAGCAGACTGTTCATGTTGAAGCGAAAGTGCTTTTCGACGGATTGCTTTGTGGTGGCCGTGAGTGAGTCGTCGGATAGGTAGTACTAGCCATTTGTTACTGGGTCATAATGCGTTCTAAGATAATATATGGAACGTGTGCCATCGGGGACATCAATAAGTTTATCGGCGGTGCGTATCTTTCGCGTGCTGGTAGTGACATATATCGGTATTAAAATTACCCACGGTCGTTGGTGGAACGGGGAGAGCTTTGGTTAGCGTTTTTTTATCCATCGCACTATTATGCTATTCCTCGATATTCATATCCAGGTATTCATAATGTGTCGAAAAAACTGTATCCCGTTTCTATCATTACAGCGTTCCCATTTGCGGCTGGAATTCGCACGGGATATCCTACAGTTCTACCTGGCCAATACGGGTGAGTGTTTTAGACAAATTTTTATACGTAGTTTTGGTAGCTATACTATATTAATATCAGACTGTGTACGGCTGTATATGAATACACCTAGGCACCTGACGATAAGATTAAGAATCGAAGAGGTCGTTCCAACTGACTAGCAGCTTCGGACCGACGAATGTCTGTAATATCCACGTCGTGTCACGCGAAATTGATTTCCTTTTTTTTATAATATGTTTAATTAAACTAGAGCCATCGCGATCTAATTATTGTACAAAGGAAAATTGATGAATTATCAAGATAAATGTCGAACGAGTGGACATGCACTGATCGAATGGACTCCCCCGTTCTAAAAATCCTTTAGGATGTATCCAGATTTTTCCAAACCCTCAACTGTGAATACCCTTACTTGGGACTGTCGATATACACCTTTGGAGAAATGCTCAGCCAATGAAATCAATCGTGCCGAATGTTGTGAATTTTTTTCTTCAATTAAGATTCTCTGACAGTTTATTTTCTGGTATCGAAATTTTATCGGAATATTCGGCAACATAAATTATTATTTTCATTTTCTTCGGATCGATATCTACCGAAAGAAGCACAAAGTAAAAGTTGAACGTATATGTGGCAGAACGTGGAACTCTTAGATTTGTTTCTGGAAAGGTGTAAATTGCACCCTTAAGGATCTCTTTTATTCCTTGTACCTCTCCGAGGGCTCGGGGCGAGATGTACTATCCAAAAGGTCGACGACTGTAGAGGTCTGTCGCGATAGACCGAAAATTTGATCAGGAAGTGCCCCACGTAGGATCCTGGAGGACCTCGAGAAGCCCCAGTTCCTCGCCCTGAACCTTAACGATACCCAACCTCTTCCCTAATATAGATATTCAGACCCCAGACAGGACGTCGTATTAGAAAGGTTATTTTTTGTTCCTGGCCCCGGTCGGTATTGTGAAAAGAGCTTTCGAAAATCAGAGAGAATATTTTTTCTTCAAAGTTCCAGTCAGTAACCGCAGATAATGACGTTTCAGCCCCTCCACACGCGCAATTGGGAGACGCAGTGCGGAGTTGCTAATGGGGTACTAAACGGCCGAAATCGGCGTCCTTATTAAGGATTAGAAGGAGAGACAGAATTCGAGCAGTGACAGATATAAAACCATGAGTACGAATTCAATACGATCTCTAAAGATCAATTTGGTTGTGTTTTCTTGACAGTGATGATGATTGCGGTTGTTGAAGATTTGAATTGTTTGTTAATGTCTTTCATTTTATTTTATTTTATTTTTATTTTTTTCATCTTTTTTTTTGGACTTTTACTTTCACTCTTAATTATTAATACAGTATAGACATACCAAAGTTTACAAGAATATAATCATTCGCATATATATACATACATATAAATATATAAATATAATATATATATATATATTCATCCATATATATATGTATATATATATAATTATTAATTTTTAATCGTCAATTAATCACAAACACTATATTATTACATAAAATTGCAGAGTCGTCTTTTTCTTTTTTCAATCGATCCTCTTTTTTGTTAAATTTCGTTTCGTTTCATTTGATTTTATTTATTTCTTTTCTCTTCTTTTGGGCTCCATTTCTTAATTTCTGTTGTTTTTTTTTTTCATTTTCTATCGTTCTCTACCTATTATTTTATTTACTTTTATATGATTTGTTACGGAGTGTGTTTCAAGAGTAGTTATTTAAGTAAGTAAGTGGGTATTTATTTATTTGTTTGCTGGTGGCGGGTCTCGACGAGGTGCTGTGCAATGGTGGTTTGGTTACCCTCGAAAACACGCTGTCGTTTTCCACTATAACCCTAAGAAGCCTCGGTACACTAACGACGATCGACTTGACCGACTACAATAATTTTAAAAAATTGAAAAATTTAAAATAAAAAATAAACGAAAGAAATGGGAAAATCTAACGATTACTTTTCGTCTCTTACATCTATATATGGATACTATATGGTTCAGATTTTAACCGGGTTTCGATAAACCGACCATTGCCTGCACGAAAATAGCATGCATTAATTTTTTATCGTGGCGCTAGGGCAGGAATATCGATTTTAGGAATTCAGGGCGATTAGCCCGTTCAGGACGAAATTTTTATCTCCCCACGTTGCGCGGTTTTAGGATTCAGACATTTTTGGGTGAATTTACCTCAAAAAGAGACAACAGAAAATAAATGGAAATATAAAAGAACGGCTCTCGTTCGCAGGAAAGTTAAAATACCGGAGAGATATTTCAGTCAAAATTTGGCAGGTGTATGTACTACGAGTTCGGTTGTTTTTAGAGATACCTACGTACAAACAATTCGAAAATTGTTATCACGTATCCATACGACGACGTGATGTTCTCAATTTTTGGCCTTTACGCACAGCTGCAAAATCCTCGAAGCAATCTCCCCGCCGTTATCGTATATCGAATATATACCATTGACGCAGAATCGTCTTGGCTGTAAAAAATCGAGGACACTTCGACCGAGTATTTTTTCTTTTCTGACGCGGTCAAACGCCAACGCAAAACTGCTCATTTTTTTTCTTTCACCAAAAAAATGTCATCCTATGGATGAAACCGGTTCAAATATAGTTTGAACGTGAAATTTATATTCGGCCTAGGAATTTGATGGACAATAAATGGTTCAAAATTTGCATCAATCTCTCTCGACGGGTTTTATAGAGTAAAACGAGAAAATCGTCCTAGCCATGAACAATGTGCGATGATATTTCTTGTAGGCCGTAGGGCTCTAACAAATAATAACCTTGTGCGTGTGGTGAAGGCTTACACTACACTTGGTGTCGCTATATTGGTGTTGTATTTTTGGTGTTGTAATTGATGGTTTCAATAACACGGTTCAAAGTGTATCGCGCGTCGATTCCACGACTGAGAAATCCGCGGTCCGCTATACCGTGTAGAGAACAGAGAAAACGAAAAGAAAACAAGAAAAAGGAGAACGAATGGAATCTAATGTAACGGTAGAGGCTGATAGAAACGAAATGAAAAACTAATGCCATTATGAAATATGTATAAAAACCGGGAGATCAGCTGCGACTCGTGATCTGTACGGTCCAAACCCCCCGGACAGAACTTTTTTACTCGTATAGCCGAGACGGGGACCACATGCAAAGTGCGAGTCCAAAGCTCTGTCACTCGATGTCTCGTCGCCTAATGCGAACGCTTTAACGAACGTTTGCGAGCTTTTACCGATTGGTCAATAATTTTGATTGAAAAATAGTATTTCAGTCACAGATTCGTTGGATATTCGATGATTCTTTTCATTTTCTTATTTTTCGCCGTTATAATGGTTAGAATACGAGATGTATAAGAGAATGTCGAAAAGCTCTCGGTGTTTCTTGCATAGCGCATGATTCCGGCTATATTATCTTTGGATGTGAGATGAAAGAGAGCCTTTTTGATTCCTCTAGTGATTCTTCGCAGTCACAGATCGTGAAATCATAGCAATGAAATTCAACACCGTAGTATTCGCTCGCTGCAGGCAATGCCAGTAGCTTCTTCGACGCGACGTTGGGGTGTCGCAAGCTCGGGCGACGCTCTGCGTCTAAGTCAGCCATTTTGGTTGGCAACAGTCCAATCTTTATTTAGATCCACCTGTGTCCCCCGTGTCAACCCCTCCGCACGTTCGCTATACCACCGACGTCGAACTTAGACTAAGATTTAGGAGTACGCCGCGAGGCATTTCTTTGGTTTAGCCTATTTCCGCGTCTCTTTCTCTATCTCTCCTTCTCTCCCTACGCTCATCCTCCAAGTTTATCCTCTGTCTCTCTCTCTTTTTCCATCTTTCTCCCTCTCTCTCTCTCTCCCTCTCTCTCCCCCTTTCTCGTCTTACGACACCTGTTCAACCATAATTCTTGGTTGAGGAAGATTTTAAGATTTCTACCTAATTACCATCGCCGTCTTCACCGAGACGAGACGACGCGATGCGGAAAACGGGGATCACCAAACGGCCCAGACTTGGTCAGCCCCGACTGTTATCACCTCCACTTTTAGGCCACGGGCCGAAATCCCAGGAGCTACGTTAACGTATTCGACGGCCACTAGTTTTCCGTCAACGTCTGGTCTAATGTTCCTAGTTTCTGTCACTATGGGTATAAATAGTTTCGTAATTAATGGCCGACACGTGGCTCTCTCCACATGTATTCGTTTCATTCGATTCCTGACTCGCATCTAAACTCGACTCGCCCTGTCATTGAAAATTTTCGATTCAATTTTTTGATTTTATCATTTTTCGTTGGCTAAGGGTTGGGCCGAAAGTCATAGGGTGCTTTTCGAGCGGATGGAAACTTCTGGTCCCGAAAAAACGGCCTTTTTACTGTTAAAACGAGTCGTGAAAAATCCCGAAGAATCGCGCAGCGGTTTTATACCCTGATAGCTATTCGCGTGGTAGAGCCACCCCTAGGATTCCATTGGCTAAGGGAGGTTTTAGTGGATTGGCGGATCATCCCATTGGATTATCCTAGCCTAACGACGACGGCGCGGGCGCCGGCGCCGCGGAAATTTCGACGCTGATATCGCGCACCCTTAGAGGCGTCGGACTGATTTTTGGGAGGCGTTTGGACTCCAATTATTCACCTGTTGCGACGAGAAGGACCCAAGCTCTCGCTGAAGTTATACAGACGGAGTTAGAATTCAAATAGTCAAATTACACCCCAGTGGCTAAACAAATTTCGTACAAAGAAGCGAATGAATAATCGGAGCTTTCATTCATTCCGATAAATATAAAGTGATCATCCATCACATTTATCGCCATTTTAAAAATGAAGAAGAACTACTTTCAGGAAGGCTAATTCAACTAATTTGTTAGAATTATTTCAGTTCTCTTCAACTGACAATCATAAATATCTCTTTATCGATCTTATGATTGATCTGTTCGTTATTAATTCATTTTCATGTGTTAATAATTTGATATCGTACGTATGAAAGGGAGAAAAAAGTAGATCTGACCTCATCAGATCCCGCATATAGTTTTAGTTTCTTGTTCAATTCTTTTTACCTTGAGAAATAAATATAGAGTAAATTTACCTATCCGCGGGAGCATTCGGACAGCTTAATGTGAAAGCCTTAAAACGTGGTATTAAGAAGGCAATGTAATTAGCTGAAATTAATGCTCTCTGGGCCGGCGGTTATTATCTTGGAATTAAATATTAAGCAACAAAGGCCAGGCTCTATCGTCGTTCGATTACCTTGCATATACGGAATGCAAATACGAAGTTATGGTAAGATTGAAGAATGTACATTGAAATCTACATCGCTTTGAGCTACCTCGTAGCTGAGTCTCTTTATCCATGACCGTCATTGCGATATAGATATATATATATATTCCTTACATATTACGTACACCTACATATGTATAAACATCGTTTTACAAAGGTTACGTTGTCCACGAGCAAATAGCCTTAACTCGCTTATCGATTTAGCTTCGATTTCCGCGGACTACGTGCGACTCTTATATGTATGTACACGAATTACTTTCAAACTATGGTACAAAATGCAAGGAAAATATTCCCGTATTTTAAACACGTAGTCACATACGTGTGTGTCTATACCTCGCAATTAGAATCCGTCACGTCGGGATAATCACGTTGCGGTACGATTAAATAAATTGCTGCCACGAACGGACAGACAAACGATCCGCGATGGAATAAACCTACACACATATATATATACCAGATATAGTAAGCAGTCAACCCCTAATCACGCGATGTATGTACCTACGATTGTTTAGTCCCTGTTCTGACCAGGACGAGAACGAGGACGAGGACGAGGTGAGGTTCCCCCAACGCTCATTTCATCCAACGCAACGCACCTGCCTTCCACAAAGGCGCTTGGTCAAATGTTATAGAATGGAATATGTGTTCATGTCCATGTATTCTAATACCATAGTTTTAACGAATATATGTATATATAATGTATACATATGCATAATGTAAGAACATGTATATGTGCGTGTCGCTTTATTATTATATACGCCGAGTTTGCGACGGGGGATGAAGCGGGATAGAGGGAAAAAGAAGGGGGTCAACCTTTGGCGGGTGGTGCTTATAGTAATAGTCCTAAGTCGAGAGATCCTAATCGAGCTAGTGACCACTTTGCGTCGGAAGTCGTAGGGGAAGTTGGTCAGATCCGACACGAATGTCTACCTACATACATACATGTACATAGAACGCAACCCCCGCAATGAGAAACGCGTATTAAGATAACCGAGCAAGTGGTTTTCCTTTCCGTTTCCTAATCGTTCTCTCGTCAAGTAAGATCTGACGATTAGTTCCTCTTATCAATCGTCTATAAAACCTTTTCGATCATCAAACTGATACTTTGAATTTCAAAATTTTGATAAACTTAGCGTTAGTAGCGACTCAAAATTTACATACATCAAAATTATGCGTCTTGCTACCTAATAGATGAAAAAATTATCCGTAGAATTTGAGAAGGATTGATTTTATTGTCTGACCTCTGCAATTAGCGATCTACTGATCGTTATTTCCGTACGATTGATTACCTATACGCGGTGTGATAATGACGTAGTGGCGTAATTGTATGAATATTAGCTGCTTATACACGGGGGACATGGTTGAAATGTCCGAGGGGTTTTTGCCAGGGACTTATACCTATGTATGGTGTAGTTTCCACACCGAATACAAGAGACCGAATGTTATGGCGCGGTTCAGCGCGGCTAGGCGGACAGCCGAGAGATATAGAGTTTCGAGTTGGTAACACGCGAGCAATCCATAATGCAGACCTCGCCGGAGATGCGGCGAGGAGATAAATTCGATAAAAAAGTGCTTCGGACGTCCCGCGCGAATAAAATCCACCAGCCCCTCGCCCAACCCTTCCCATCTACCTACCTCGCGCACTTATTATATTTTCCGCACGCAGGATGGCCCAGAAAATTGTCTCACCCCGAAGAAAATTTAAGGGAAAGAAAAATTTCGGATGATAATTAAACGTGAATGAAAAAAATGTATTAATTATATTAAAAGCTGAATGAATAATCGAAACCAAGTGCAACTCCTGATGTTATCGTCCGATGTACTCTTTTTCCATTTTTGTTCAAGCGAAACACTGGCAAAGGGTTGGGAACAATTTTTGTCGCCACCCTGTAGGTAGTCGAGGTTCATAATTGGGAAAGTATCGAGTACCTAGGTGTTCGAGGAATCCCTAAGGGTAAGGACGGACGTTGAACGGTGGTTGTAACTTGTGGGGTTCTTAACATGTCGGATAAGTTCGTGTTTGATAGAGACCAAATTGATTATTCAGAATTCAGTGTCAGGTGGAATTGACAAATGATAATCCTGGTAAGGTATGTCGAACTCGGAGCAGGGAAAGTACACTTCGTTATTGTATTTTTTCGTCATAGTTAGCATTGGAGGCTACAGGACATATTGATTTCCGCCGTTGGACACTGGCTATTATCGATTCGTTGAAAAGTTCAGGGCTGTCCAGGAAAAGGGAATCTCTCTAACGATTCCTCGCCTGTACTTTCTTTTTCTTCTCCTTTTTTTCTTTCCATACCAACACCGACTACATTACGATCTCATTTATCCACGTCTGATTCACGATTCGCTGATTAGAATTTCTACAACAATTACCATTACACAAAGCTTCTCCCTCAATCGGAGGGCACTATCTCAGACTCATAGGCTTCACATCCTTTACAGGGGTTTCGTAAATCGTTTGGGAAACGTTGCGGGTCTAAAGCATTGATACCTCGGGATCAGCGAAAGAAATACTCCCACGGGACTAGCCGGGAGAAGCCGCAGGCAAAATCCTTCTTATACAACAATTAAGGAACCATTAGGTACTAACGTTGGTGTTAGTTGATCGTGTGTCGTGTGCAGATCTGCATATATATATATATATAAATATATATATTATTATATTATTATATACTACACGTTTTGGTTTGCTGTGTTGGCAACACTGCAGATTTTTTTCGTACTTTGTTAATTGTCCTTGCTATTATATGAATCTAAAACAATTTTAGGCATCACAATTATTATTCAAGTCGCTTATATACAAAATTGCTTCAACCGCAAATGCCATGTACTACCTCTCTCCTGCGATTTTTTATACAGACTTGGATTTCAACTTTATATTTCACTACGACTAATTAGTCGGTAACTAATTTGGATTAGAAGAAAATAAAAATAAAAATAAAAAAAAATTGACGAAGCTCAATTTCTGCAGTCTTAAAAAATTCTTGATATCTAATCTGTCTTTTGTGTTGCGTGTTTGGTTTTGTAGACACAAAAGTTTTCACTCATGTTTCGTTTCAAGCCTCGAACTGAAGGTATAACTACCGATGGCCCTGTCACGGATGTTATACTTCTTTTCTATTTAATTAAATCGATGAATATCAAACGGTCTGGAAGAAATCGTAGCCATCGGACGGAACTGACTACAAAGAGAAGTCATCTTTACGGTTTCCTTTCTCCAGACTTATTCATCTACTTTTTATTTTTACACTTTTATGATTTTTTTTCGAACCATTCGCGGTGCTCGGATCACTTGGACGAACAGCTTTGATCTATGTTCGTCCTTCCAATCACCAAATATCCGATGAATTTAAATTACGGGAGATAGAAGACAGAAAATCGAAATTTCATCGTCGTAAAGAGTTCCTCTTTCATTTATACGACGACACCTTTCCCGGTCCAAAAAATACTCCATTCTCCGTTTTACCGGACTTAATCGGTCCTTCGTAAATCCCAAGTGAATTCAGTGACGTTTTAACGTAAGTTACGTAATTATGTTACAGAGTTCCACCTGGGTACGTTTACCAATCTCCGTACCTGACCGCCGCAGCACCGGGAGGCCTGGTGCCTCTGCCTGCGACACAGCTAAGCCATGCAGCCGCTGTTGCTGCAGCATCCCAGTTTTACGAGTACCAAAATGCAGCGGCAGCCGCAGCATCGGCAGCATCATATCCTGGAACGTCGTATAACTTTGCCGAGGCTTATCCATACAGCAGTGCAGCTGCCGCCGGTACGTATTTTCGAAATTATAACTTTTGCGGTCTTCTTTTTTCTTTTGGGGTTTTTCTTTTTTTAAGCAAAGACGATTTTTGACATTCTATCTGTTCGGTTATTTGAAGATAACATTCATCCAAAGCGAATACGGTCGTTACCATTTTAAATACAATCTCTCACAGATGTAGGATATTCTGTATGGGTATGAGAAGGTATGAGATAAGCACGTATGGATTCTTTGCTAGAATTTTACTCGGTGGCTGCAGAGGTGACACACGTTACGCAAGATTGGAGACCAGCATTCGATACCATCTTAACGGTGCGAGATGCGAGATAGCATCGGTAACATCTAAATTTAAAGAGACCTCTGCTATTGAGGACCATTTCAAACGTTGCTTTTTAAGCTTACGCTTAGCTCAAGCTCTTTGCTATACGGTTACATTCGCAACGTATATACATATATGTCTTCGACCTGCGGGCTTGGGCATTAAATTTTCAAGGAATCTAATTTTTCTTTCAATTCCGATTAATATTAAGAAAATTACCTACCAGTTCGACGATATCTGAATCAGGTGCCGATTCGAAGTTTATTTCTTATGCAAGAATACGTCTATCACTTCTCGCGGTACTTTCATTGCAGATTTGATTGGTATTCAAATTTGTGTTCAGATTATACGGAACTTTATTATCTTAATTTTTCTTTCATTTGAAATTTGAAACCCGGAGTGAAAAAGGGAAATTAATTTAGAATTTTTTTTCTTCATTTCATTTTACAGCAAACGCAGCAGCAGCTAGCTACGTAACGCCTTACACCTACGCGACGCTTCCCGGCGCCGGAGGACTTCCTGGTGCGGGAGCAACCGGCGCAGCTTTTCCTGGATTACCTTACCAGACGTCACCCCAGGAGGCCAGACTCCAATAGGAAAGATTCCGTTCGCCAGCTCAAGAACTATTCTATAAAATGAAAAAACTCGATTCTCAACTAATGTATTTATAGTCTAGTTGCATGGCGAACGTTCTGACCAGAACTCTTTTGGTTCCTAAAATTGGTTTTCGATTTATTCGAGTTCACCCAGGCGTTAGGCGAGTCTTATTCAATTAATCCCAAATGAAATCTGGATGAAGTTATTGAAAAATAACGATAATTTTTAACCGAATCGTGGGGAAAAGAAAAAAGGAAAAAAAAAAGATCTGATCTTTTCCTTTCGGGAGTAAAAATAAAATAGGATCCCTCGTCTAGGTTGACGACTAATAACATACGGTGAAAAGAATACCTTACTTATACGAAGGAAACCTTCCAAGCGGCGTGATCGCAGCGTTTGTGTATTAACTTTTATAATTTTTTTTTTTTTTTTTTCAATAACGTTATAAACGATTATTATTAATTTATTTGACGATCTGGAACCAGAAGGGCGCTAATACGATCGACTCTTCTATATCCTTTCTACTAACCCAACTTCTATCTTCCCTAATCTTCCCCAAGGAGCCAAAATTGGCGTTTTGGGGCTCATGCCCTTTTAGCCAATCGCCTCCAAAGAGAGATACTAGTTATACTATTTATAGAGATGTACGTATGAATAGGACTCGAATGAAACTCGTAGATTTACGAATCTAGCCGTAGCCTTAGACCGTGTTACGTGGATATTAACCACGTGAAATGTCAAAGAACGTACAAAGCAATTAGCCCGGGCATAGTCGTCCCTTGAAATTTTCATCTTTGTGAAACGGGGAAGATCTTGTTCGTCGAGCTAATTATTTTTCTTCATTTTTTACGCATCTTTTAGCCAAGCCCTTGGTCTTGAGGGGATCTATGGAAAAACCATTTACTCTTTACGTAGCACACGGATATAAGGTGTCATAGCGAGTGAACTAATTTTTTTTTTCCTCAAATCTATTTGTTCGAGTCACATTATTCCAAGATTCTGAAAAGTGCTTTAACAATATCAAATAATAATCAAAAATCGATTTGTATTTTTCATTGATATGAAATCAGCGAAGGAGTAGAGAAAAAAAGACGAAGCTTTGTTTCCAATATTATATTTTATGTACTACAGGTGAGAAAGGAATAGAAAGAAAATTAAAATTCGTTAAACATATGCAGATCTAATTTAGGAAAATTGTGAATAGTGTTAAAGTACTTTTTGAAAGGATTTGAACCAGATTAATTTCACTAACTAGACACCTAATAGACATAGGCTACAAAAGTCGTAATCAATATCAAGAATCCCCTCTAATTAGTCGCGGTAATAAAACGACTTTAGGAAACCTCACATATTTGGTCAAATAAATCGCGCTTTACAGAACAAGGTTCAGGCGCTAAGCGCACCTTAATTAATCGTCTGCCTTATTAAGATTGTAGTTACCTAGCATCACAATATGAGTAAGAAATAAACGGATCGACAAAAATAAATAAGTAAATAAATAAAAAATGGTTACTCTAACCGAGGTTGCCTTATCTTGTCAAGAAATTTTCAAAGTGTCTTATATGAAGAAAAATCGAGGCCTTTTTGATCTAGACTCTCTCGAGAATAGATGAATTTCTTTACACAAAGGTATATCGATCGTCGATTTTTAATTTTATCACAGTTTTTCGTAAGTTACATATCGAACGATTAAACGTTAGCATAGATGCGTTAAGAAATTAATTTTTCATCCCTAAATTCATCCCCCTGTTAGCTTTAAACTCAAAATCTAATCAATGCGCACAGTTTCACGTTGTAAGGATCAATCATCTTGATCATTGAGCCCTGAATACTCGGAATTCGGATTGTCTCCTCTCCCGGAACGAATATCCTTCGCGAAATTAATGAAACGTTATATTTATTCGTTATTATAAATTAAGGATTGTCGCCGAGTCTCAGTTCTTATTCACATTTCTTTAAAGAAAAAAATAAAATAAAAATAGAAATAAAAATAAAAATAAAAATGAAAATTTCTTACTCTTATTTGCTTTTTATCGACCGTTGATTACCAGCGCGAGAGAGACTCTACGTTCCTACATCCTGAGCTGAAAAGGGTTCCACTCTCACGGTGCCTTAACGATAATTTTAACGAGAACAAATACGATAACAATAAGAATAACAATAACCAGGAACGATACGGTTCTGGCGAATCGTCGGTTAGAAGCTAGTCAGAGTGTGCAGAAAAAGATATGCTGGTGGTGGCCCTGCCAGTATTAGCTAATGATAGTGGCAGGTCCCACGTGTATACGAGTTTACGTTGAGAATAATGAGAGGATGTCTAGTCCTAATACCTTAGCGTGACTTGGCTCGTCGTAGGCTAAGTAAGTTTATTAGTTTAAGGAAAAGCCCACTTCTTGTATAAAAAAAAAGTTGATCGATCATTGAATAAAAGTGGATTATCACGAAGATAAAGTTAATTAAAAAACTATCGATAACAACAACAACCACAGAAAACAAAAGAAAGAAAAATTAAAAAATCAAAGTTATAACAACGACAACGACAACAACTAGGAAACTCTAGACATAAGTATTATACTACCTAACTGATCAGATGTAGAATAATAGGAAGATAAATTAACACTACTATTATTATTAATTATTAATTATTATTATTAATTATTATTATTATTATTATTATCATTATTATTGACTATTATTATTATATTATTTTTAATATTATTATTACTATTATCATTATTATGTACTTATTAGGAGGAACCACGATGGTAGCATGAAATTATAATATTATTAAAGAACAGTGTTTCGTAAGAAGGCAACCGAATTAATATTGGTTCGATTTTTAAACATCTCATATTGTACTCTTAGTATCAATAACTGTAATATATTATCTGTTATCTTCAATATTATATACTTAAATATATTAGGTTATGAAGAAAAAGGAAAAAAAAAAGAAAAAAAAAAGAGAGAGAAAAACCTAATTAATGAAAATATATCGTCTCTAAGAGATCGTGTCCCTCCACTCCGAGAGTTTTCACATTCAAATAATTCGATCTGTGTCCATTTTTTGTTGTTTCTTTTTCAGTTTTTTTTTTCTTTTCTATAATCGGAGATTTTACTTTCGTTTATTCTGCATTGATTTCTTTCAGATTGTAGAAAATACTTCATTCTTTTTACCAGCTAGATTCTTCCAATTTAAAGTACACGAGCTTAACTGGTCAACATCTCCTAAAGCAGGGGCTGACCCAAGGCTATCCGTCTAAACTCGAGGCTAAAATTTTACTTCGATTTCTATACTGGAATTTTTCACGACGATGCAAAAACGCAAAAAATTTCGCGTGAAAAAGAAAAAAAGAAACCGAGATGACTCGCATAGAAAACTCTGCTGATCCTTCTGGCGTTGTATCGGTGGGTAGACTTCATTCTTTCTGACATATCTCTATACAATATTATATATCATTATCGTCAGTTTTCTTTTCAATCAATTGAAACGGGAAAATTTCTTTTAATCCCTTCTCCTGTATATTTTGGTAATTTTCATCCCTGTTCAATTTATGTCCTATAACTAAAAACTACTGTGCTGTTTGTCGTCAATGTTGTAGTCAGCTGGACCACATGGCATATTAACTCTAAAAACCCGATTCGTTATTTTTCTCTCGTCTGTCTGTTCGTCTAGTCCGACGAACTCGCAGTTCAACGTTTTCTTGGAGCTAAAGATAATCCTAAGTGCTAACGCTCGGTGGATTAGATGCGGGGGCGAGACGTCGCGGTCCCTTTTGGCGTCGCGATGCTTCAGACCTAAATCATTCGCTGCAACTAACCGCGGGGCTTAAATATTTGGGCCGAAAATAATTCAACTTCTTTTACAAGAAAAAAAAAACTTTTCCTTTATTCACTATAACGTAAACTAACACGTTCTGTCCAATATTAATAAATATAAAAGTAGATTTCTTCTCCGCGAGGGGCTGCAACAAATCCTGGTACATGAAATCACAGACATGATTATTGTTAACAATGAACTTATTATTCTGTAAATAAATGACAAACTCGGTAAAAAAAATCAGGGATATAGTTGCTTCAATATTTTAGACTGAATTGATTGGAGAATAATTTCGAAAATTAATGAATTTTGATTCTGAAATGAATTGCTTTTGATTTTTGTCGATGAAAATATTTTCTAACTTCCTTCTACTGCAATTAGTTTATTGGGAAATCGACGTGGTCGATTAGCCTTCGTATGCGTATACGTGATTCCCTTGCCTTCGAAGTTTAGCTCAGAGTAGAACCCCGTCGTTTATACAGTGTTGCAGTAAATGTTCGCGAGAGAGAGCCACCGGTATACAGAATTGACGATTTGGTGGCAAAGTTAAACTGTTTAATTTGTTGGAGGGGGATTATTGGTAGTACTATACGCACCATTCAGTTATGCCGCGCTTATTCGTGTAATCAAACTGTCTTGACTCAGTGATTTTTAAACCACCCAGTTCACGTCGAATATTGCTATACGTGCTAATATTTAAACTAAGGATCAAAATCATAAAGAAATCGAGATTTTCAATCCAGACCCGGAATATCATTCGGGGTCGATGCAAGAACCCGTGCCCAAACATCCCGTCTATAAACTATAATTCGCACAAAAGGTAGGCACAGACTTATGAATGATTGATTACCGAATAAAAATTTCGAGAAACGAAAAAAAATAACCAGAAGAAAAAAATTCGAGCTATGAACTCGAATCAGAAACACATATACAGTTATCGATATGAATCTTATTCATCTAGTCGACGTTCCAAAGGTGATTCTACATACGTAGACCGTATAGACACCGTTACAGTCTCATAAGCTTCTCGTGAAAGTAGGATATGCATCGCACAGTGTTTCTTCTGTCAGACCAAACTCCGGATCAAAAGATATGTGTCTATCTAACGTTTGAAAGATACGTTAATGAATGAACTCGTAGCTCCAGTGGATTACTGCATTTGCATTAGCATAATGGGTGTAATAGGTACTGCGATACACGTGGAGAACTGGGCAGCGTTTAGCATGTGGATAATTATTCAATTGTCGAATTTAATAGGCGTCATAATTACATAGATACAGAGAAGCGTTAGGAATCGGTTGACATTACAACGATATTCGAATCCACGGTCTTTATCCTGATTCTTATATACTACTGATTGTGAGAGGCATGGCTCCTAATCGCGAAATTACGTAACGATACAGGTGCTCGTCACAGACGAGACACGAGACGTAATGGATTTTTTGTTTTTCTTGTTTTGACAAATTCTTCATAAGTTTGTTGTCCAAACGTCGGTTCTAGAAGCTTCGTAAACGGCATAGAAGAGCGGCTAACGATATTAGCGGACATGAAGGTTGCGTTCATGGACGCGGAAATTGAACAAAAAAATCCGTAAAAAGTTGCGTAAATGGTCTGATTCCAAAGCAGCCAAATCATCGGCTTTGATAAACGCGATTCTAGCGATAAGATTAATACAACTCAATTTATAATTACAGATAACTACTCCCGACGTGCCAAGCAAGGGGATATAGGTATGACAGGGTAAAATTGATACTGTAGATAGATACATATTCGTGCTACTCGGTGCTTCAAACACTTAAAAATTGTCAGGTCTATAAGGCGGGTGTTGTGTAAGCCGTATGTGACAACTAAACACTACAAACTATAGCGGCGAGGGGACATAACTGATGTATGTAGATATGTTATTGTCTGATTGATGTATGGGTGTCGAGAGCTGGTATATACCTACGCGGTTTGTTCTAGTCGTTCTAGAATCCGGATGACTTGCATCGCCTTATCATCTTCCACGACTTTTGTGCGTGCGAGTTTCAACTTATACAGTGCCTATATACTTATTTCAGACTTCGCATTACCGGACGTGGCGATACATTTGTTAGACAAATAGAGGATGAGGAAAAATTTTCGAACAACCGTTGTACAAATTTTATCGTTAGCATAGTTGCGACCAACGAATTTAACGCTAATTGGTTAGGGCCAGTGGAAAATCTCTGAAAAAGAACGGGATAGAGTGAGAAAGGCAGACTGTCTATAGAAATGAAATTATAAGATAATAACGTATGAATCTCGAAAGATTAGGAGGTGTAAGTGAGACTGGGAGTCATACGATGATTAATACAGCTAGATAGGATCGAGCCATTCATATACGGTTTTTGGGACTGCGTATGTACTACGTATCTATCTCTTTCTATTCAAATATTAAAGCATCAACATGGTCTGAGATTAAGTGGTTCTTATCGAATCGTGATAAAGTCTAAGTTTATTCAGAGCCTTAGAACCTGAATGAAAAATTATTCGTGTAATAGATCTGCGCGTGAGCTAAAGTTCAGAGTCTGATTCCGATCACGTTGCATTCGATCGTTCGAAGTTCTGGATTCGCTTTATAGTCGATAAATAATTCTGAAATTGCACACATCGAATGACTCGGTCGAGCTCATTTTGGTCTGTCGTTAGATTGCATTGGACCCAGTGATCATGGCTGGAGATCAAGAATGCGGATTTTATGGATTCTACCCTCGATGGTTGAGGAACAAAGCGACTTCCAAGGCGTTCATAATAGTCTACGGACTTCTCGGCACCGTCCAGGCAATGTCGTTCATTTACGTGATGGTCACACTGAACACTCTGGAGAAAAGGTTCAAAATTCCAAGTCGTACGACAGGTGAGCCAAATTTGAGTTCGACGTAGTAGTCTTTATCGAATAGATAAATTCTGCTTTTCCTAGTAGCTCATTTCGCCTGGACCTAATTAGTTACAAGATCCTTTTTTGAGGGTGCAGCTTCGAGCGCAGCGATGTATCGCAACCTACTTACCGTAAGATTTTAGAAACGAAATTCTAAGAGTTCCTTTTCTTTGAAGCGACTGGCACCTACTTACTCGCGTTGCATAATGCTATACGGTACCTCTTGTTTGTTATTTGCATAATAATGAAAAAAAGAGAGGAAGGAAGAGTTAAACCTTCGTGAGAACCTGCTCGCGAGTCAAAAATGATTCAGAGTTCCGCCGGAAAATACTTCGGCCATTGCATATTCGGGGCGTACATTGACGATCAAGTGATTTGGCCAGTTTTCAAAAATTAATCAACAGTCCTCAAATGCCTTGAGAAAGGAACAGTATTTCTGTATGAATAGAAATAACGGCTTGTTTGGATTTCCAAATTACTTTCGAGATGACAATAAACTTTCCTACATCGAGACAAAATTGTTTAAATATTTGACTAACAAGAGCTGATAACGTGAATGCAAGTTCTCTCGAGTGCCTACATCGCATCATACAAATGTTTTTGAAAAAATTCCACGGTATTCTCATTCGGGTAACTGAAGTAGAACTAAATTACTTTTTAACCCGAAGTTTGACACCGTTGCATATGATTGAACGTTGATCAATTTTACAAATATATCTATAATAAAAATCGAAATGAATATGCTCTCGAATACAATAATAATAATTGGTCATTAATTGCGTAATAAGTGATTAAGACTCCCAGTGGGTTGATAAAAAACTCGTACTGAAATTTCGGATGATCTATTCAACAGTATGAGACATCGATATATTTCTAGCCAACTTAACCTTCGTATCTAATCCATCTATCGATAATGATATCCATCTGTGACCAATCGAAATTGGAAAACATTCGGACGTGATTTTTTCCCGTAGCGATCCTTCGCCCATTAGATCTGCGAACATCATGAATCTTGACGCGCAGTAATTAAAACGGACAATGAAAGACGTCGAATGTCTGAGCGAGAAAATGATATCTAGCAGCTTACTGAACATCCAGGTTTATCGGGTTCTCTTATTACAAAACATTCTCCGCGGTTTGAATTCAACACCACAACCGCACAAGACAGTTTTTCTCATGTAAGGAGTTAGCCTAGGGATAAGCTGCCTTGGGGTAATACCCGGTCTAAAAAGTGTCATGATGGCTCTGTACATGTGTGCAGTAGACATAAACCCACATCGATCAGAATTGAACGTAGTAACTTTACGTGTATTGCCAGATAACTTATCGGAATCAACTTGCTTTCCAAGAAACGTTTTTACGACTCAATTCCAATCGTATTTGCTAACCGATTGTTTCAAGTCTGCAAAATTCATCATCTTGGTATACCAGCGAAAAATGCCCTCCTCGTACGTGACAGATAATTGTGGAACACTGATATCTGCTCAGGGTCGACATACCTATGTTGACCTACATCTCTAGATGTAATTTTGTTTTTTGGTCAAATCAAAAAATAGATCACCACCCACGACTGTTGATACTTTCAGGCGTCATTCTCTCCGGCAATGAGATATCGCAGGTCCTGTCTCTCGTCTTGATATATTACGGAGGATCCGGTCATCGTCCCAGATGGATCGCCGTTGGGGTTGCCCTCAGCGCGTTATCCTGCCTGGTTCTTGCTTTGCCGCATTTCATCTATGGACCCGGAAAAGACGCGCTGGCTTTGACGAAAGAATACCTGGATCAAAGCCTGCTGAATGTAACCTCAGGGCCCAAGGAAGTTTTTATCTGCCCTAGGACAGCAGGGCCTGAAATTTGCGACGAGGATTCCCTCTTGGACATCAGTATACTGCCAAGGCTCTTGGTTTTCGTTTCTCAGTTTATACTGGGAATTGGAACAACCCTTTACTACGGCCTAGGACAAACCTACCTAGACGATAATACGAAGAAGAAGAACACGCCATTGCTACTAGGTACGGTTACAGCACCAAAGTCTGCGGACATTGGCATTTGAGATTGCGGATAAGAATTCCACCTGCCTCAGTAAAGAGAGAGATAATTACTTTTATCACCGATTAACGCTCTTAGCTTATTTTGTTATTGTTTTAATTCTTATCGTGTTATTTTATCGTCATTTATGTATAAGAAAACATATTTTCACAAAGAGCTTCAATTATTGTGTCCAAGCAAAAACGATAGCGCACCTTACGTAAGAAACGAAAGTGAATATGATTGTTCTGGCACGTGACGAAAACATGCTTATCGTAATCCGCACTTTCATTCGAGTGGCCATATCCCGACCAACAACGGAATGTTTGCTAATTCGTAATCGCATTTCAGTAGCCAGTAGATTATACCTACAAAGTGACTAATCTTCAAAGCCGAGGCTATGTAAGGATACTTTCTTTGTTTACACAAGGCTAGATTGACGATAAAGAGCAGAGGAAAGACTCTTCAAGATCTTTAAATTGACCTCTTAAAATTCAATGATATAATAGAAGTCACATTTAATCATCAGGATTAACGTTTGCTCTGAGAACAATTGGGCCAGTTTTCGGATTCCTGCTTGGTTACCTTTGCCTGAGTCTTTACATTGACCCTGCCCTGCATCCTGTCATCACACAGAACGATCCGAGATGGCTTGGAGCTTGGTGGCTAGGATGGATCATCCTCGGAGTTGTGATGGGGCTTTTTGCATTCCTGGTCGCAATGTTTCCCAGAGAATTACCACGGCCGGAACCGGAACCCATGAAGGTACAAGAACTGATAAACCGTACCGGAAACGTTCCTGCGTTTATTCAGAGCTCAATTGTGTCGTAATAGTCACATTTTAGATCGGCGAATCTTTATTGCAAATTATTAGAGACATTTCTGATCAGTTTATACGTTTCACTAGGATGGGGAAGTCCCACTGAAACTGGATTCGGCTCCCGAGCAAAAAGTCTCTGCTCTACAGGGAGCGATAATGCTGCAAGAAGTTCAGCCAAACCCAAAACCGAATATAAAGGATTTTCCCAAGGCTATGAAGAGGCTGTTGACCAACAAACTAGTAGTTTTCAACAATTTAGCTGCAGTTTTATACGTGCTCGGAGCTTCTGGCTTCATTACTTTTCTCGCAAAGTACTTAGAGGTCCAGTATGCTACGTCTGCTGCGGGTGGCACCGCGATAGCAGGTGACATTACACTTTAATCCAGTCATATCTTTACTTGATCCCATTTATTTGTTGACTTTATGGCACTGCGAACTCGGTCGTAAATTAAATTGAGGTATGAACGTGATATCTATGCATCCTACGATCAATTTCTACCGAGCTGGACGTTAACTTGTTTTTTCATCGTACGTACAGGCACTCGAATCGACTTTTGACTGGTAATTGAAATCCTGCTCAATTGTTGCTTACAGGCCCCATTTCGTTGTTCGGAATGGTTTTAGGCTTCCTGGTATCGGGAATAGTGATCAGTAAGTATAAGCCAGGTCCCAGGCTTCTCCTTGGCTGGAACCTCATGGTTGGCGTCTGCTTTCTGATGGGCATGATTTCGTACTCGTTCCTTGACTGTCCTGACGCTGGAATTCAAGGACTGGACATTGAGACACGGATGTAAGATTTCTTGTCAATATTTCCGAACCAATCCCGATCCGTTTGCACAGTGTCAAATTCTCCCCACAGATTGAACCTGACCGCACCATGCAACGCGGGTTGTTCTTGCGATGGTGTCAAGTACTCTCCGGTCTGCCACGAAGCAACAGGGACCACATTTTTCTCCGCCTGTCATGCCGGATGTAAGACCATTATAGACAACAACGAGTTCAGCTCCTGTGCTTGCATATCGACCCTGAATAACTCGAATATCCTAAAGCATCCGGATCTTCCGAGTGGTGTGCCTTACTCATTGGAGATGGACGACAAAGTAAAAGCTGGCCCATGCCCAAGAGACTGTAGTTCGCCCTACATGTGGTTTATCGGTCTCACATCTGTAATGCAAATCTTAGCTTGTTCCGGCAAGATAGGAAATGTCCTCGTGAACTACAGAGCCGTCGAGCCCCAGGACAAGAGTATTGCTCAAGGATTTTCCCTGATGTTGATATCTCTGTTAGGTTTGATACCAGGACCGATTATTTACGGGGCATTGATCGACTCGACTTGTTTAATATGGGAAGAATCTTGCGGGGTAAAGGGAAACTGCTGGTATTATCATAAGGACAATTTCCGTTACATGAACAATTTTTCTGGGGCTGGTAAGGGGCTTGAATCAGCATTCGATTTTGTTTTGCGACTGTATCTGTCCTTAAATTCCAAAATCTGTTGTTTTTTTTTTCAATTATTTCAGGTTTCATAGCATTGGCCTTGTGCTTTGACTTCACGGTATGGTACTTGGCTAAGGATCTAGATTTCTACGGTTCCTTGGATGAAAACAAACGGCGGGAGTTCGCGAAGACAGAAAATCCGCTCGCGTCGAATGAGATTAGCAAATCAGCGATGGTGAATGGGAACGTTAACACCGATCACGAGCTAGAGCGAGAGCATCAGAGCGCCGTGAAATGACGATAATATAATCGTCAATAAATTTTAAGTAATAACAAAATTAATAATAACACTCTTAAAGACTCGATTCTAATTCGTGAAATGGCACACTACGTATTAATCACGTTTATGACAATGCATATACATACATATATATATGCATATATGTGTTAGTGTAAAAGACAATCTTTTTGTAAATAAAAGTTGAATATTTTTAATAATGTGGTATACGTATGTATATATAGGTATATACATATTTTTCTTAATAACGAGAAAAGTTTGTCATTAAAACGAGGGCTGCAGAGAGTAGGGTTGTTAAAACGTTAAAACCTTTTCGCTAACTTTTAATTTCTATACACTGCGGAAGTATGACAAATTTTTTAAACCGCTTGCGTTTTTGTTTTCGGTTTTTTTTTGTTTTTTTGTTTTTTTTTTTTATTTCTTTTTCGTTCCGAGCGAGATACCCAATGATCCTTTGCAAACGAAGAGTAATGCCCGGAAAGCGGTTGCCTGAATAAAAATATATAAATTGTTTTAGCATCCCTTCTCGGGCTCTGAGGGTGCCTCTATATTACGTAGGGTAGGTTGAACGAGGAAAGGGTGGGTGCGGGTCGAAAAGCGCGAGGTCTTAGGCCATCCATACCATGGAGGAATCGCAGTCGTAACGAAGAAAAAGGGTAAAGGCTTCAGAGTTTTTGTTTGAGAGCCTTTTAATTTTTAAGCCTCCTAGATTTCGCTTCTAATGAATTCAGCGCCCCGTGACGTCACTTCGCCATCGGGACGCCCTTATCGATCGTCGGGTACTACTCCCAGAGATGCGCTTTGGTGGTATTAATGGATTAACTATCACTCCCTTAGGGAGTCGCCTCCCTATCTGATCAGATAAGATTTGCGAACAAGTTGCACACGCCGCGATAAATTTCAGCCAAAATATCAAATTTGTTGCAAATTTAAATTTTGACGGTGGTTGTACGCGTACGCATTGTGCATGACCCTGACCCATCTTTCATACAGAACTCATCAGCTTCTTCTAAGCTCAAGTACAGTCCGGACAAAATGTTAAAACCGATTTATCCCAGCGTTCGTAAGCAATGCTATAGCTTGAAGATAGATTGAAAGAGTTGCGATGACGAGATAACTGGACATCGCGGATCCAAATATCTGAATGACTCTGAGGTGATTAGCCGAGAGCGTAATTTCAGGGTGAAGCGAAGTGCGGATCAGAGTTTTTGGCAAATGAGTGAAATTGATGATCGGATGCTTTGAATTATTGACCTTCTTTTATGTGAAATGATTAAAAATCTGCTTCTCCCCTCTCAAGCCCTACAACCCGTGCGCGAAGGCGTCAAGACGCTAAATGGTCCAGTCCAGTAATCATGCGTCTAATCTAACTCGTCCGGCCTGGCCTCGACTCTGAATGCTGTAATTTACTTGATTCACTTGACAATTGGGTTGCAACATTCAATTTACATTTTTGGCTATTATTTTCCGCGTGCAGACCTTTCGACATCTTGAAACTAACTGTTTACAGATATGCAGACACGCCTTTTTCGACTCGAAATGAAATTCAGCCACAGTTCTCAAAATTTCAAGAAACAAGAAAAATCGATATACGTTTTCTGCAAAACGGATAAGCTCGCGTTGTAACACAGCAAGACAGGTGACAGAGAATCGGCTATCTTCTCCTAGAACTGGAATAACTCTTTCGCAGGTTGTTATCTACAGCGATTTTCCAGTAATCTGGAAGCAGGTTACGGTACTGAGCGATAACTTGAGGTACGAAAAAAATTATTGTTGCTCTCGATCATCGTGAGTTACGTGCGATTATCGGAGTCTAAAACACCGTTCGATTTTATCAGCAGCACAATTCTTCGCGTACTTTTGTAGACCTTATCGAGAAAAGGAAGACAAAAAAGGAAGAAGAAAGAGAATAATCTGTCAGTAGTCGCGTAATGGATTAAAAAAATCGATACAAAATCGTTTTACTTTTGATAAGCTCAATTCTATCTTTTTTAATGGATTCTATTCCCTTCTGTTAACTGTAGCGATTTTAGCATACGTCGGTTTTCATTTCAAGGAATTCGGATGATACAATTGTCCTGAAAATTTGGTTTGATTCGGATATACATACTATGATAAGGAAACTGGTGTCTCATTTTTGCAACTAACAGCTCAGCCTTGCGATCATCATTTGTGAAATTTAATGTCGATCGATGATTACCTTCTGGTCGTGCTAGATACGAGAATAGAATGTTCAGGTACGGTTCTGTTTATTCATTTTTCAAATTTGCCTTATGTACGTATGTACATGAAAACCAAGATAGACCCATCTACTTCCGGTAGGTTGGGTTCGTTTGAACCATGGCTGCTTTGCAGAGTATGAAGATATCTGGAAGCCACGTATCGGTTTTCGAAGAATAACGAGAATCTGAGAAGCTCAAGTCTGATAAGTTTGAAAATAAAAACTCCAAGATCATTGAGAATAGTTTATGGCTCTGAAGAGGAAGGATATCAAACCAAAATAAGATTCTTCGTTATTCTCGGAGTCACGAAAATTCTATAGTTAATCTTACCATTTAAGAGATGATTAATTGCACCGATAAGAGTAGATGCATCTTACCTTGCCGTCGGAATAAAGTTGAATCATTGTCAAATAGTGAAACGACAAATTGTCGTGTGCATAAACTTGTTCTAAATTTATACCTACGACTATTTTATCGTACACGTTTCCTCAAGGTTTCGCTATTCCGATGTGCCCATGATTCACATCGAGTATAATTTTTCTTCGCCAAAAAAACAAAAAAAAAAACAGCGCCGTGATCTCGTTTCAGAGTATTGAGTTTTCAAAAATGCAATCATCGGTGTGCGTATAAGACGTATTTGCAAAAATGTCTCTGGCAAAATCGATGGACGAATTGGCACATGTAAGACGAAGTTTAAGAGTGTGAAGATAAAGCAATGACGAACCGTCATTTACTATACATGTACACTTGCTACGGATACAAATATGTGCATATAATATAGATCTAGTCTATCTATTTGATCACGGTAGACAATGCAACTATTTGCATAATATGGCATTGCGCTTTTTATAGTATACATTTCTTTTTCGTTTTATTCCGAGATTATACTACCGTTTGCATCTGCGTAAAAAAAAGCAATGATTTACTCATTACCCAGGGCTTACTTTGGAAATTTATTGTAACGCTTTTATGAGTATAGCTTTTCGTATTTTCTAGTATGCTTCTGCATGCAAATACCACCAGGCTGATGCTGAGAAAACCCTTGAGAGGTAAAACACCTAATCTTTCGGATATGGTCTTTGTTTAAGATCGTATTTTCCCATGAGATGCGAAATTCTTTAACCATGTGCCTACGGATGCAGACTCCCAAAAATCGTGATTTTTTTTTTCTTCCAAATTGACACTTTTCATCGCACATTACGTTACGACTCCGAGGCGCGGTTATGCGAAACGATTAGGCAAATCGAGCTCAATGAGAGCTCGTGTTTCTTGACAATCAAGTCTACAATATTCCTTCAGTGTCATTCGTAATTTACGTAACGCTATTTATGATGGGGAAGCGGAAATCAGGTCATTAGCAAAGGGGGATACGCGACACATGATCCGCTAATCGCATGCCCAGTGAGTAATTAGCACTTAGAACACTAGCACCACCCTCATCGAATCAAATGATACTTGTCACAGTCCGATATCATGATACAGCATCAATGTCGGAACCATTAAACAAATCTCTAAAATATCCTACAAGTTCTGCACTTCATGATTCATGCGAAAAAAATAGTATTTCGCAGCTGAAGTAGAACGGTGTACCTACTTCTGCTCCAGAATGTAAGTAGTTTGATAAAGAGTAGGTTTCGTTCGTATTTTTTGGAATATGATAGAATTTCGATAAATCAATGATACGGGATGATGGGGAATTGCCAGAGTTGCATCGCTCTGATAACGAGTTGCGGTGCCCGTTGGCGGTCTAATCTCAAAATTGAATTCCAGCAATTAGCCAATCGCCATTAGCAAAGCTATTTGGTGTGCCAGTGGCAATACAGCGATTAAGCAACTCAGCTATGGTAGGAAGAGTTTGAAGTCTACATACGAGTACGTAGGCCTGGTCTATTAAGCCATAATGGACGCACAATGTGAGCAGCAAGTTCGCTCTCGAATAAGCTCTGACAAGACCCGCGCATCCTCATACCGATACGCGCGTGGTCCGATGCCCAGTGATACGTATAACGTTTTTGAACGAATTCACGTCAGCCATAGATGGTTTTTGGCGCCACATGACGAAACAGTCAGGAGACGAATAATTATCTGTTCGCCAATAAAATTACAAATCATTTAATCATGCTGCTGTCGCATCTTAGGTTTGTTTGAGATACGCGTGGGTGTTCTTGACTGAGGTGAAACGATACGGTTTGATTAATCTCGTTTTTTCACTATTTCTTGCCTCGTTTCGTAAAAAGTTACGTTTAAACCCTAGGCAAACATTGCAACCTTTATACATATGCCTTCGTGTAAGAAGGGCTCGCTGTTTGCTCTCGCCCGTTCGAATTACGGCAGGGGGTTACGGTGGGGGGATATGGGCTGACACAGGAAGGTGGCGACTGACTAGATACACTTGATAAGAGTAGAGACAGACGTCTTAAAGAGACGCACACCAAAGCGCATCTCGTATTTGGAACCGCGAAGTGGGGATGAAGAGTTCCTAGATCCTCAATACGTCTTCTTAGCCAAAGGACTGTTCCTCAGTCGAGAAAGAATATATCGACGGTTTCGTATCCGAGTTTATACGCGGTTTGATCGGTCAAAAAACGAAATTAGATAATTAACAAAAGCGTATATGGTATAAAACTTCGCTTCGGTTCGAATTCGCTAGCTTTTACATAGTGCGTGATCGGCCTATGACATCGGTAACAGCTCTTGATATGCACTGTGTAGAAACGAGCCGATACCGAACCGAACCAAAATTTCATATAAAAGGGCTATCTTATACGGGTCTACATAATTCCGAAGCAAATCCTTGATAAGAAAGCGTATAGTATAAAACTTCGGTTCGGATCAATTCCGCATAGTGAAAATCGGCGATTGATACGTACTATCGGTTTGGTTCGGTTCGGCAAGCTTCCGCATAGTGCATATCAGACTCTACTAGTAGTTTGTTGCATTTGAAATGTTCAGGCTGGAGGTGGGTGGCAGTGATCGGGCTCCGTGGAACAGCATGCGTACCTCAGACAGGCGTGAGATGTATAGCGTTTATGAAGCAGCGTAAATAAATGATAAAGAAGACTTTATTATTGTAATCTCTCTCACTTGTCAGAACGTCAGTCGAGCGTCATTTATCCCCGAGGCTGGCGTGACTTTTCATAAATTTAACTCACGGGGCTCTCTGGTGGTTCGTAGGTGGTTGGAATTGCGTAACATGTGAATTAAGCACTTCCTTATCCGGAAGTGATAATAAAAAAATAAATAAAAAACGAAAAAGATAAGAAGATAAATAAAAACGTGATTGAATAAACGGGAAAATTACATTTTTCGAATATGGAACACCTTGGGGTTATTGTTTAAACAAATTCAAGGATGTATTGGACGCGTCTACACTCCTGCAGGTAACTGATCCAAGACAGAAGCGTTTCAATTGCTGACAGCTCAGCATCGGCAGAGACTCTTATACCTACCGCAATTATGAAGAACTCAAATAACAACTCGAACCACGAGAGAAATGGACCGGAGCATTTGAACTTATTGAAAGTGCCTTCCTCGACACCTACTACACCAACGACTCCGAATCGAGGCCTGGAAGATGTCTTCAGAGAAATGCCAATCACCGAGGAAACTGCCTGTGGAATTTGGTGTTTCCAAGGGCCTAACTTACAGAGATTCGCAAACAAGAAAGCCTACGTTTTCCTCTACGGTGTTCTTGGCTGCATATTTTCCGCCAGCTACGCGTACTTCAACGGTACTATTACCACCATCGAAAAGAGGTTCAAGATTCCTTCGAAAACAACGGGTAAGAATACTCCATCTAATCCAGAAAATATCATTACGGAATTATCGCGCGGCTTCAATTTTTCAAATTTCGGTTTTCCTTCGACAGGGTTGATTACCGTGGGCAATGACATTTCTCAACTATTTGTGTCCGTGGTTCTCTCTTATTACGCGGGTCGAGGCCACAGGCCCAGATGGATCGCTGTGGGTATTTACACGGTAAGTCGAACGATCTCTTTTCATTATTCGGTATCGAAAAGATCGCGAGAACGTGGACAGATTTCGCTGTAAATTTTCATCGCCATTTCGTCAAATGAGATCCGTGAAAAAACTACTGTTTATCATATACGAGTAGAATTATTTGCCATTGAAAGTATACACAGTACCGAGAAGATCTTCACCACGTGAGTTAGTCGTGGTTATAACGGAGGTACATGGCTAATTGTCAATTGAGTTACGTTGGGACCGTAGACGTACTGTCAGATAATTCGATAACATTTGCACGCTTGTCGTTTCATTCGAACAATATTCCGTTGCTATTTAATGCGTGTGTGTATGAAATATATTACCAGGTTGTCGCATTTTGCTGTATGACGATGCTGCCCCACTTCATGTACGGCCCAGGGGAAGACGCTCTTCTTCTGACCAAAGAATACGGCCCTTTAGAATCAAGAAATTCCACGGTGTTCATGGACAAGCAGCGGAAGAACCTTTGCCTTGGCAAAGAAGGTCGTGGCGCAGAGTGCGAGGAAGCCGAGGGCAATTTTGCACCCCAGGTGCTTCTGTTCATGGCACAGCTAATCTCCGGCGTGGGAGGTTCCCTCCATTACACCCTCGGCGTTTCCTACATGGACGACAATATACAAAAATCAAAGACTCCAGCTCTCATCAGCTTCTCATATTTTCTGCGGATGTTGGGTCCAGCCATTGGTTATGGCCTCGCATCATTCGCTCTGAAATTTTACATCAGTCCCACCTTGACCCCGACTATAACTACCCAGGATCCCCGATGGCTAGGAGCCTGGTGGCTCGGTTGGATAATTCTGGCAATTCTGCTATTCATATTCGCAAGCATAATTGCTCTCTTTCCAAAAACGTTGCCAAGGGCGGCTGCTCGGAAGGCTTTGGCCTTAGAGAAAAGCAAGTCTTCGGCGAGCTTTCCGAACGACCCAGAGGGGGAATTGCCGGCGTCAATTTCCGACATGCTAAAGACCTTTAAACGCCTTCTAACAAACACCACTCTCATGTGCAACAATCTGGCCACGGTTTTCTACTTCTTCGGGTACATGCCTTACTGGATTTTTATGCCAAAATATATTGAGACGCAGTACAAGCAGTCCGCTTCCCTCGCATCGCTGATCACCGGAACCGTAGGTCTGGTCTTCAGCGCTTTTGGAATCCTTCTCTCCGGCCTTGTCATTTCCAAGTACAAACCCAGGGCCAGGTATCTTGCCGCGTGGAATGTGATCGTTGGTGCAGTGTCCGTCATGGGGATGGTCTCGTACGCTTTTCTCGGCTGTCCTGCAAACGACAATCAAATTTCGGTCCTACCCAATGGCGAACTCCAGACAGAATTGTCCTGCAACGAACATTGCGCTTGTGATTACGTAACGTACAATCCAGTCTGCTCGGAAGATGGTCACACGTATATATCGGCCTGCCATGCTGGCTGCAGAAACATACAGGTCAGTGACTCTCTCGGTTTAATTAAAATCACCTTGCTGATTGAGCGTAGGTTTGCACAAATCTTGTAAACAGGATCATATCGCAGAGTATTGTTCTCGTCGTGGCAAAACTATTTACTTGTGTAACATTTTGATAAGGCGTGCTGCGGTCGTGTTGATCTTCTCGCTGGTCAATTATTGGCACTTGCTCATCTGAGATGACTTTGCTTCATCGCTCACTGTGTTTAATCAGGATTCAATTTTCCCTAGCTATAAATTATTTCGCGTACATAATAAAATTGAACGAGGTGATTCTTCCAGGTGGCCGATGACGGTAGCAAAATTTTTACCGAATGCAGCTGCGTCAAGCCAAAGGTATCGCAGGTACTGTCCTTGATGCTTTCGCCAAACGTCACGATGTTCTCTGAAGCGATGCCTCTAGAAACGACGACGAAAACTACCGGGGTCCCAACTTTGGGCACCGCACTTCCTGGCTCTTGTTCTGTGGACTGTATGGACAAGTTCTACATCTTCCTGGCGGTTGTCTGCCTCTTGAAGTTCAGCGGGGCCACCGGGAGAGCATCAAACTTCCTCGTTTCTGTGAGATGTGTCGAAGAAAAGGACAAAACGGTAGCCATGGGATTCGGGCTGACCATTATGAGTCTTTTCGCTTTTATACCGTCACCGATACTGTTTGGTTATATTATGGGTATGTCTTATTTCGCTATTCGCTATTGCTGATAAAATCTCAAATTTCGAAGTATCGCAACTTCACTTCATCATTTAGTAACTCTGCTTGAAACCGAAATATCTAAACGGTAATGCCACCTTTATCGAATCTCTTATAGTTTCATTGTACCTACGAAAACATCGAGAGTCTTGTAAAGCAACTTCTTGTTGAAAAATGATTGAATAATTTCTACATCTTTCACAGACAATACCTGCCTCGTCTGGGGTAAAACATGTTCCGGAACTGGCAACTGTTGGCTTTACAATGGAGAGGCTCTGAGATATTTGTTGAACTTTACCGCTGCGAGTAAGTGACATTTGGACTATGGTAAAAGTCTCGATTTGTAATTATGGACATAAAGGTTGAATCGAATGTCTGGTATTTTAATTCGTTTAAATTTTCGTCCGAAGGCTTCGTCACAATCGGCACAATCTTTGACGTCGGCGTATGGTACTTCGTTAAGGACGTCAAAATCTTCGACGAAGAAATCGAGCTGGAGGATATCGCGGAGGACACCGCTGACGCAATGTGAAAAGCTGTCGCAATATAAAGAAGAATTCATCGTTAAAAAAGACTTTCCAAGTACCTTAAGCATCTCTTTAGATATTTATAATTAAATTATACGTATAGGTACGAGCATTCTAGCGGTCGAGTACCGGACACATATTTTTCTACGTATATCGGCGCATTATTATTCTATAATATAACTTATCACATGTATAGAAACGGCTGGACTGGTGGCGGAAAGAGTATTCGAGGATATCCGAATTCATATCAGACCGCAGTGCAGGTTATCCTTTACAAACTGTCTGTACATTTCCAAAATCAAGCTACAATTTTTTTTTCTACTTTGATTCTTCATACAAGAAAAGAGTGGCGCTTACGCCGTTAGAATACTCCGATTAAAGGAGAACCTACACCTTTGAAGGGATAAGTCTGAAAATCGCAAACGCAAATTGATATCTTCGTGAACATAGCTTCATCTGAAAATGAGAGTGTCTCAACTCATCGAAATACGAATGATCTCCAAGAAAAAAGCTTCAATTTTACTATTACTCGTGATTCATTGAGGAAATTTCAAACCATCGAACAATCGAAACAATACGAGTCATTGAACACGATGGATTGTGATTTGCGAAGTATGGATAATTACCGAGTCATAATAATCATCCGTAATCGCATATGTAATTTTTAGATTCATTGCTGTCAAGGTGTACATACGAAAATCCATTGATACAGTAAACTCATCCAACGACTAACTGACCGCACCGTTTTCTCGACATTGAGACAGCCTGACCGGATGGTTGCTCCGTTAATAAATTTATAAATATTGTATGATACGAGCGTAGGATTAGGTAAGTTACAGAGTTATAATATATCACGTTAGTATATATCAGAGTTTTATTGAATAAATATATAAAATACTATATTTCCTTGTACTGTGTAATGTTGCGCGAATGCGCATGTAGATTTAAGCGGTATTCAAAAATCGGTTATCAATGGTGGCAGTTTTCTTCCGCTTGGCGAAGTCGCGGGGCTCATTGCTCTGTCGAGATTTTCCCGGGACCTTGATACAGTTTTTTCAACTACTGGACTGCCAGTAATTATATATTCATCCATGTCAGAAGTTAGCAAACTACTGATACCGGAAGAGCCGATACTTTGAGGTGGAGGACTGCTGGGCAGCGGAGGCACCTCCGGTTCAGCCACGATATCCTCTATTTTATACTCCTCATCATTTAACGGACTCTGCGGACTCCCTGGATCGATTTGTTCCTCAGGTGCAGGAATTTTGTCGAGGTTATCCTGGCTCATATGTAATTGAAAGTTTTCCTGCGTTGACTGAATACTTTTAATCTTGATCACCGGACTGGTAGGACTTATCGGTTCGTCTTCCGAGTCTAAAGTCGGTATTCCAACTTCGTTAAAGTCTCCGGTCACCCGATACGGTTCCCACTTATTCGGGGTATCCCCCTCGATTTTACCTGGTCCCGGAGTCGCTTTTGACGCGTACTCGAAGCTGTCAGTCTTCGAAAACCCATCATCATTGTCATCCCTTGAATCAAACTCCTTGACCCGCTCCTGTACAGGGCTCAAAGAGTTTACATTTTGCGAAGATCTGCTCGGCCTCGATTTTCGCAAGTCTCTGTAGGTGGTATCTTCTTCGTTCGGTGTTTCCGGCTTGGGAAAAGAAGCTATTCCGATATTGTTCAGCACTGGGTCAAAGTCTCTGCTCAGTACTTTCTTCCTAGTCCTTGGGCCGGTGTTACTCAAATCACTTTCTAGATCTGAATCCAACTCCAAAGGTCTGTAAGCGATCTCAGTACTCCGCTTTCGTCCTTCGGGAACAGCTTCATCGTCGGTTGACGAATCGAGTTCATCTTCAGTTTCTGCTATCGTTCGGTTAGAGCTGGCCACCTCGTTTACGGCAGGGATACTACGGTTTGATCTCGGATTCCCTGGACCTAAAGGTCCGAATCTAAGCGGAGCACTCTTTTGTTCTGATTCTTCGGCTACCTGGGCTGCATTCTCAGGTGGTGATGCGGCAGGATGTACGGTTACTACAGCTTGGACCTTCGCTGGAATGTCATCAGGATTTTCAGCGACGTGGTCACCTGGTGAGGAATAAAAAAACTCAGTCTGTCCAGTGAAGAAAAGAGGTTGAAGTTTCGAAAAGTCGATGCTTTCGCACCAGTGGATTTAGTATCGATTAGTTATCTTGATTTATTTGTGTTCATTGAGCGTTATAATCATTGGGTATTTGTAATCCGAGACTTACTCGATTTCGCGATAGTAGATTGTAGATTTCCAGCCAGTAATGGGGAAATCTGAATATCCTTGAGCTCAGTGTCTTCGGGTAAGTCGATCTCAGGGTATCCATAGAGTCTTAAATGTTTAGCGAAAACCCAGACAAGGAACTGGAAGATTGCACCGATGCAGGTGATCGCTGCTGATAAGTAGCACAAATAGTCCCCGAGGGTTTGAGTATCGTAGAGGTGACAAATTAATCCGTCAGTTCCCCAATGCCAGCATGTTTTGCTCACGATTCTTTCGTACAATATTTTCCCTGGTATATAGACAAAGAAGGCTACCCACGTCATGTGGAAACCAATGCTCAGGGCTTTGTCTTGGGGAAGTATACTCCTGAAGATGATGATGACGTTCCCAACTGCTGCTGACGCTAGCAGTGCCGAAATCAGAACGGAACTTATCTGATAACAGAACGTTGAAGTACCATGAATGTGATTATTCATTAAAAAAGACATTTTCTTCAGTTTACAAAGTGAGTCATTCGGTGCGGTGAACTCACCTGAAAGATTATCCAACCCATATGACAACTCGCCGAGCTGCAGGGTCCGTCCACAGCAGCGGTGTTACCCAAGCCCAACATTTCCTGAACGCAGCTACAATCTTGATAAAGCTTGGTATCGTTTACGAACTCAACGGTGGTGCATCCCGCATGGCAAGCACTATAAAATGTGAATTTTCCCTGTTGGTCGCAGACTGGACGAAAATCGGCGTCGCGAGAACATCGGCAATCCTTGTTGCAATATTTCAGAAGGACTAATCTGAAGATTAAAAATTATAAGGTAAGGGTTGATAAGTGTATGATGTGATAGTACGTTTACCAAACCACCGATAATGGTGTTCAGTGTGAATACTCCAAGGTTTACTTACGAATTTCTGTGTGTTCCAACTATGGATGGCTTTTCACACGTGGCGAACGCTAAGGCCAGGAAAATTGTTGCCACTTTGGCTAAAGCCATGACGTTGTAACCTGCCACGTACGATGACCGAGGCTTCGTCTTGACAATGACTAGACCCGTAATGATCACCGTCAATCCCACGACAACAGGCTTCAAGATATCTTGGGAGAAACATCAGTATAGAATTATTACCATATACAGTGCAGTATGGGCATAGGGGAGTATGTCTTCTGATGTTATTATTTTTTGCTGTTAATTAATACCTAGGAAATAAAATGATTGTGAATTTAAAACAGAAGCTCACTTGCGACTAATCTGGATGCCCAAGGGTCGCCGAATCCTAGGTACATTCCGTTGGGTCTCGGTATATAGTATCTTGACTCAAGGAATATGTTTTCGTGGGCCATGAAGTTGATGACCGCCGTCATAGCGAACATCGACGCTACGACGTTGAATATTATTATTTTATTCTCGAATAGCCTGGCCACTGATGAAATAAAAGTAGTACTACCGACTTGGTAGTGGTGAGACTTGAAACTGCTGCGCCTGGAGCCGTGGGCACTATCCAGAATAGATGCAGCAGCCTGTTCTACGACCTAGAGATACGGAAAGATCACCCTTTATTATTTAAAAAAAAATTGGTTCAATTTTTCTCGAACCCTTTGGAACAAAAAAACCGATTGATACTACTTCAACACTCTGATCAGTGTTCATACCTCAGAGGGCAATCTTCTAGGAAACATGGCCAGTATCAAGGCAGGAAGAAATAAGGTGAATCCCAGAAGTGGCCAGCCTAACCACCATGCTCCAATTTGTTCCTGGTAGGATTCCACTACGTTGAAATTATCAGCGTCTAGCCTGAATACGTTAATTGTTCATTAATTTTACAATCTCTGCCCTTCGCCGTACATGATCCACAAAATTAAGGATAACTTCATGATCTATTGCATACGGACAGTTATGCATACACTTGAGATCCTGATACATGAAATCATGTATTCCACAATCAAAACGATTAAAAATTGAGATTAATCCATATATTAATTTGTATATCTGTATTATATGTGAATGCCCATTGTGGAAGTGATGATGAAATGTTCTTTTAGTCTTATGAATATATTCTGTTTTCTATAGCTTACCTGAGGCATGCCCATGCTAATAAGTAACCTATTAGTACCCCGAAGAATTTCACGGACAGAATGCAACCTATGTGAAAAGCTACGCTCTTCTTCTTGGTGTTATCGTCTAGGTAAGAAAGTGTCAATGCATAATAGGCAACGTTAGCAATTCCAGCAATAATTTGAATGACAATCACCAAGACTAGAGTCAAATAGCTCGAGTTTTCCTCCTTCATAATTAGCATCGACAATCCCGGGGAACAAACGTCCGGACTATCATCTGAAAAGTCGAAATGCGAGATATATTTCAACGATCAGAATTGGTCAGATACGTTTGATTTTTAAAGGTAATTTACAATTTTTGATTTCAGAGGCAAACGCCATAAATATTCGTAGTTAATCCTACGATCACTCTGAATCCAGAACACGAAGAATTTCGTTGTCAAGTTCATAGAGGCAATACGTACCAGCATACAGAGATGCGTGAGTAATATTAACCGTTTCTTCTATGATTTTGATACTACTGGTTAGGTGCGGGATGATCATTGATAGGTAGCCAGTAGCTTGCAGCATCACTAAAGCCCCGGTCCATGCAGCCCTGTGAATTCTATCGCCCCAATAAGCGATCAGCAGGCCACAAAACAAAGGCGTTATTTCGGGAAGAACAGCGATCCATTCTGAAATTGAGAAAAATCATTAGTGTCAATCGTTTTGTACAAATGTTTTCGAAAAATCAAAAGTTAGAGATCCTCGTCATTGTTTCATGAATTTTTCTTTAAATGGATCGAAAGCATGTATTCACAGCTGATTTAAAGCTCTCGCGAAAATGATTCATTCGTGACTCCCTGTACTTACGAATTATGTACGGATTGAAGTGAAACCTTCTCGCTATGGTAGGACTCGTAACGAACATATAGGTTTGGGCAGCAGCCTGTATAATTCCTATGCTTGCAACGAGACTCACAAAGAGACCTCGCGTTGCAAACCTGGCTAATTTAGGGCAGGGCATCTGTCCACAACCACAATCGATAGATTCCTTTGGAATCGGATTCGCAGGGCCTGATAAACCACCCTCGACCTCCGATCTCATCACCCCCTGGGGTCCAATCGACATTTTGGTTCCTAAGAAACGAGCTTCGCTTAATTAACTCTTCGGGAATTCAAAGCTCGAAGTTAATCAACATCATTATCACACTGTTACACTATACGATGACGACCTGCTACGTTATGAACGTGAAAAACAGACGCGTACTTACCTCAGCTATCACACACTCAAATATTAAAGAATATTTATGGAAACACTGGGTGAAAGTTCAATTTTGCATACGATATGCTCGCGAGTACTCGCGTTTTACATTTTGAGACTAAAAATGTTAATTAAACTTTTTCACGGAACAATCAACCAAGGTTTAACCAGTCTCGTTGTAGCTTCTAGGCGCGGTGATTCCAGTCCACGTGTTATCTTCGCGTAGATACGGCAACAGATATCTCTTGATAAAATTCCGTGACACATATGCTGTGTGCAGGTATATATAGGACATGTGTAACACTCGCGAAGAGGGCGTACAGGTCTTTCGTGATGATAAAAATGAGGCTTGGGCAAGAAGGGTTATAAAGAATCTAAGGAAATCCGCCAATCGTAGGCGCGGCTTATTAGATTTCACGAATGTACGAAACTTCAACACGTATAATATAATACGTAAAGCGTCATGCGTGCGGAAAATTTAATCTCGGCTTATACTCGACATCGATGACTAATCCATTTTCTGTCATAAAATAACGGGAATCTATTTCTATTGACGCATAGAACGGAAGTAAATTCTTCAATGAAAGCTTACTACTGGCTACTGACCCATGGCCATTTTTTATACTTGATAATGCAATGCCTAATGTAATCAGTTATCCTAAAAGTTTGAAAAATTCGTATAATCATGATCAGATATTTTTGAGTGCTGAAATCTTCGACCAAATTGGTAAAGCGATACTTCGATCACCCCGAAATCGTTCGTGGTAAATCATCACAGTGTCTTGTAATAATTAGTCGCATGTACACTACGATGTAATTAGAAGCGTTTGAGGTGGAAATCTCCGATTTTTTCCTAAAAAAGCAGAATGTACGAATTTTATTTATTGGCCGAGCGTTGCGATACTCATGGAACGTCTGCAGAGAGAATGTAGAAATTTTTCGTTTTTAACTCGCGCAGCGTTAGAGTAAAAGTCTTCCTAAGTCGGTGTTGTAAGAAAATGACGGATGCCAATTAGCATATGAAAGCCTTTGAAGAGGCAGAGGGCAGCTCGGGGCAGCACTTGGCAGGGCGATCACGTTTTTGAATATTAAGGGCGGGATTACACGTAGGGCTTAAGGCGCGAAATTTAGTCCGGCCGAACCTGGAAAAAATCACCCTTAAGACCCCTCGCAGAGCCCCAACGAACTCCACCACCTTTACCACCCGTTACGCGAATCACCACCCCCTGCAGAACCACCGCCTTCCTTGACGAAGGCAGCGCAGAAATATCTGCTCCATTTGCATCTGTATTTACTCTTATTACACAAAGTTAATATTTCCGCAGGAACCCCGAGCGGAATGCAGTTTCGTACTGAATCTGATTCATTTTTTTCCATTTTTTTATCTCGTTGCAAGAATATTTAGACAATTATCATTAGTTTGGCAGGAGAGTACGAACTAACTGCTTGAATACTACTCCGATATCAGGCTGCCAAGTAACAGAGCAAATCTCAGATACATACGTCATTAGGGAGTTCATATACAGACGATTCGAACAAAATTACAAAATAACTTATACTATGGAAATAAAGCTCGTGAATTTGAGAAAGCTACGTCAATCTCTTCAAATCACATCTTCGAATGACCCAGATAAGTGAGAATTTAAAAACTCAGCATCTGCGATGCAGAGAGCATTTCGATTACACTTCAAACATTGAACTTCCAGAAAGGTCCTCGCGTCATAAATTTTGAGTTCTTCAATGTAAACTTTTCTAGCTCACTTCTGGATATAATTCGAAGAGATTGATGTACCGTTTTTCAAATTTCTTCATACTCTTTCACAGTTCGTATTGTTTTACGTTCTCTTTTTTTTTTCCAAAGGAATTTTACTGATCAGTAAAATCCGTAGCTCATTTTATCGCTGGTAGATATACCATATTTTCGCGTAAACTTGGAACGAAGCCTTTGGTAAAATAAACTGGAAGACTCGACTCCCGCTCTTCATTGAATTGAAAATTGACGGTCCCTCGGCATCAGACCGCCATAGGTCGCCGTACGATGCGTAAAAGTATTCGGATGCATCGGTTTGAGGATGTAGAAGACTGGAAGAGGGAAACTCGCGGGCACAAGGACAGTCTGGTAATAGTAGAACGAGAGTGGTAGGATCGCTCGGGACGAGCTTTCCATTAACGGAGTGAGTGACCGCGGCGAAGCTTTTCTTTGATGTCAGCTAATTTGCTAATAACATCGGCGGCCAGTCCAACCTCTAAATATTTGTATTGCCCACATATTGACTTGACCTCAAGTAATTAAGCCGTAGGTAAGTTTATTCAATTATTTTACAATTAGGCAATTTGCGGGACCGATAATTTATTTGACTTCATGGCCTCTCCGGGGCTTGTGCTTTTTTCAACGACCAACTTGCGGCGTTTTCGGTTTCGGAATATCTGCAAGGTAGACGTAAGTGCTTGTAGATCGTCGAATAACTTTCCGAGAAAATCCGTGCTCGAAATGGAATCGAAAGATTCGCGATCGCTCTGTACGAGAGTAGGTCCAGACGCGGGGACTCGCGGGGCGTCGCGACGCTCGGGGGAATCTTAGCAGGGATTACATGGAATTAAGTCAGGGCCGGGTCGCTCGTGCCCCCGTGACACTTAATTTTTCCCTCGATTTTTTAATCTCCCAGTAAATATCTGGCCCTACCTCATCGCCCGCTACCCCCTAGACCCCGTTCGCCCCGTTCGCCCCGTTCGCCCTCTTTTCCCGGTCCTCACCATCGCCGTCAAAGAAGAACCCATTTAAAAACCTCATCAATGCTTAAGCCTCTGTGCTCCGGTAGGAACTAATCCCCCCTATTTTACCGACAGCAGCACCCGGTTGCTTTTAAAAGTAAGACTGCTTTTATTAGTAGATACAACACTTTTATTTTCGAAAAGGAACAATTCCTCCTCCCGTATATACCTAATTGGCAATCTTCTGTAGGGACCCGTGCCCGTATACCTTTCCACCGAATGTCCTCTCCGACTCGAACTTAATTAATGGGTCAAAATCATACCGAAGCCAAGAGAAAATTGAAACGAATATAGGCACTACCCCTTCAGCGATCCGTATTTTCCCTAATTAAATTCATTACACTACTGGTGTCTGCGATACAAAAATATTCAAATAAATTACTCGTACAGACTACCCCATAGAATACACTCAGCTATTTAAATATAGTCACCGTATATCTAGACTCTAGGTAAACCTAAGCGACCGCAACCGCAACCGCAACCGCGAGCCAATTTAATCTGTCCGCATGATGATGCACTCGAAGATATACGTTATTTCAGATTTATCCATGTATTAACCTTCCCTTTGACCCTATATGTCACGTATGGATACGATGTGCGGTTAAAACTGTTAATTATTTCAAGGGTGTTTGATTTACGGGAGTATCTCGAGTGTTGGGCTAACAGTCATAATGAAATTAATCTACCCCCGAACACTGGCCGTCCGACATAGAAGGCTCCGATTACTGGCTCGTACGGGGTGAGTAGGGTCAACTTAAAGGCCACGAAAAATTAATACAGACCAAAATTCGAGATTAATATCCTTAGGGGTTGATTTAACAGAATTAATTACTGTACGTTTCCCAAATCGATTGGCCAGATTCAACGATTATTCTTTCGAAGGGTACCTTCGTTTCTTATTTTCCAGAAGAAGAAAATTTCAGTGGAAATTTTCTAACGAATGATTTCATCCGATTGAACGAAATAAAAATATAAGCCAATGTGATGATCAACGGGAATATCACGCAGCCACCCCGGAGTTGGCGGAATTACAGAATTTTTCTCGAAAAGACCGCGTACTTAGCATCACAATGGCTTCTCCCGCGAAACCCTGGCCCCTTGCCACCCCTCGGTGAACCGAGGCTATACCTACGCCGCCACCCCCCAGCGCTCGTCGTCCACCCCTTCAATTCAACGAAAAGCTCCAGCGACGCCGGATTACAACTCTTTTATGAATCGCAGATCTTGATGAATTGTCTCTACGATTTCTTATTCTTTGCCCGCGGTGAAGCTTGCGGGGAGGAAATTGCCATTGCCTATAGCAATAAAATAAACGCGGTACAGAATTGCGGGTGAATAGCGGGACATACTAAGGAAAAATGTATACATCGGTGATGGAGAAGACTCAGTGTGCTAAATAACTACCACATATCAGCTTTTGGCTCTTTTCGAAGCTAAAAATAATTCAGCGCTCAGGTTTTTCAGTCTTGAGATATAATCTCTGAGCATGAGGTGACAGTGATGATTACCTCCCGAAAGAATCGAGATTGGCGTGTAGATGACTTTTTTTAATTTTATGAATACAGTTTTTGTTCTTCTTCCGGTTTTGAGCTAATCTGCATAATTGCGGACAGATCGGAGCGTGTCTTATGAATTGAACCTTACGAACAATTGATCGGTTCCTAAAGACAGCTGGATTCATTTTCAAAGTGGACACAGTCAATGGTACCTCGAAATTTGTGTAAAGACGAAATAGAAAACGCAGCTAATCCGCGACAAATTTTCTCAATCTTGCGGCGTGGTCATTCAAATTCGATATAACAAATGTATGTATTATATAGTTGCTCCTCGCCGTGTGAAGTTTGATTCTCCGGGTAAGATATACCATCGTACAGTTTTATGAAAAATGAGAAGTACAGTAATAATTTGTTGAACATTTTCATTCAATTTCGATTTTCATCGTAAGATTATGATGAATTTATTCTGTCCGCAATTAGGAACTGTTTTAAAATCGTAAAGACTTTTATGAAAAATAAGAGTTGTTAATTCTTGTGGCAAAATTTTTGTGGGAATAAACAAGTGGCAAATGAAGTTCAAAGCATGGAGCAGACGGCACCCTAGTCTACGTATTTTTCCTAAAGAAATATTTTTTCCTTCCTTTTCGTCCCTCTTCCTTTTTTCATCTTATTTTTTATTTTCTTTTTTTTTGGCGTAATTCTATTTCATTTTGCAAGTAGAAGTAAGAGTTTCGAAAATCAACACGGTACTCGCACAGATCAAAAGCGACGACATCGATAATTGATAGAAATCTTTCCCACCCCCTGAAGTATCGTCGAACGTCGTTTGAGGATTACACGTTTTCTCCGGCTCCGATGAAAAACATTTGATATTTATTTTGTCTCTTGAACTGCGACTGGCTGAAGGGGGCAAAGAGAGCCTTACCTTACACGGTATCTTTGCTTTACGCTTTACATTTATTTATCTCTGAAAAAGGCTGAATTCACCCTCGATATACCTACACAGTATACGACATACAGACATCGAGGGAGGCAACCGGGTGGACGATCCTTTCGCATTGACTGATCACAGGTATTGAAATTCTCTCCATTCTTTTCTTTCCATTTAAGCTCTCCTCGCGCGCTATTCATGATATGAAAAAAAATTATTCAAATCAGCTATCTACAAAATTAAAGTGATTGATAATGTCTCTATACAGGTGAGCGATATACCTATAGGTTCACGTAGGCGTTTCATTTCCGCAAGGCTAAAACAAAAGATTGAATCGTAATCGGTTTCGAAATACGCTTCACTGCCGGCAAAATTATTCCAATTAAAATATCGCATTAATCACGCGAATTTCGCCAACTGGAATTTTCCAGTCAAACGAGTAAGCCACCGTTCGTTTCCTCATTTCCGTGCAAAAATTGGGAAAATTAATTCGAGGCGTAGCTGCAGACTGCATAAAGACGTGGAATAACAAGAATTGGGTAAATCTCGAACTGGCAATTGTCCCCCAAGAAGGCGAAAGGAAAGAATAACTACTGTTGTAAGAAGTCGATAGAATCAGACGACGCGAATCTTCTTTAGTTTCGTTAATTTAATACAGGGAAAGCAAAGAGCGATAGAAACCAATTATGTGGTTAACGAGATGCGTTAACGACGACTAAACGTCATAGAAGCATGATGCCAGGTAGAAAAAATATACAGAAGTACTAGGTAAAAGAGGAACGAGAGAAAAGAATAAAAAAAGAAACCGAAAACGAAGAGATGGGGTTAACTCGAAATTGTTTTGTTAAATGACCCGCGAGTAACAATCCAGGGTCCTTAAGCCCCGCGGCTCATTCCATTCTGCTTCTCTTCGCTCCCGTCTTAATTCTTAGCTTTATTCTCTCTAAGACTCTCTCTTAATTTCTTATTTCTTCGTCCCTTGCCGCGCTCCTTTGCCTGACCCCTCTTCGACCCCACAGCGCCCAACCCTTCGCGGCCTTCGCTGTTCTCCATCGCAATTTATACGCGAAGCCAGGAGGCCACTGAATGCCAGGCTTACGTTGCAGACAATGCTTCGCTTTCAGACCTCGGCTTCGGGAATCTTCTTTCGTATTACGATGACTTAATTCTTTAAACGTGTCTCGTAGCGGACCAGCCGCCTTTCTCCGCATCCCTGAGTCCCCGATTTAAAATTTTTCGATAAACGCTGATCGATTTAGTGAATGTAAGTTAAGAACCCCGGTAAAGGCCAAATTTCGCTACTATTTTAAAACGAAAGAGATATTCGGGTGTGGGCACGTCTAATTGGGAAAGTTGTGGCAAGACGGTTCCAGGGTTGATTCCAGGATCGGTTTTCCTCGCCTGAAATTCTACGAGAATTTCTGATGCCCGGTGGCCGGTATAATGACCACTTTGAGAAAGCGAACTAACAATAAGCCAGGTTCAAGAGACCCGAGCCGGTTCTCTCTAAGGGGCGCGTTAGGGTCAAAGACTACCCCATCAATAGACCAATAAAATAGCCACAAAGCTGTAACTTACGTCTGAACGTATGATTCCTCAGCCTTTAATTTAGAGATACAAAATCGATGCGAATTCACCGGACCTAATATCGCATATTCTAGGGAGAATAAAATTTTCGACTCATTCCCGCTCATAGGCATTAAATGGAGGTACCAAGGGTAAGAGTTTAGGTGGAGAGTATAGCTGCGTAAAATACACTGCTGCAGTGTAATACCTACCCTGTACAGTGGCAATGGTGTATAGGGTATGGCATAATAATTCAGAAATTTGCATGTACGCGGGCTAACTCTTCAAGTAGGTTATCTATGCTTGAAGTTTTCTCCGTGATATATACCTATCTAGAACCGAGCTAAAATACCACGTGCAGAACTTACGGAAGGCTTGGTACACAGTATAACATGCATCCTAATATATGGTAGAAGGGAAGACATTATCTTTCAAATTAGAATAACTCTCCTTGCTGAGAACTCAGGTGGTATAGGTATGCTGCAGCTTGCAGTAATTTTACTTTCTCGCTCAGTCAGTGTAACGACTCTACCTATAATATCCAGCTGAGAAATTCGATTTGGGAAAATTTCGGACCTTTCAAAAAACGACCAACTCTTTCGATACTCATCTGCAATCACATATATACGTATACATACATAGGTATATCTATACACGCCTTTCCAACGGGCGCAATACATATATATACGTATACGTATTATACACAGGCGACAAATTGAGTAGGCTATATTAGATGCTAATTAATAACGTAAACTTAATTGAGTTGGGACACAGACAGCCGGGGGCCGGCTCCGCTCTTTGCAGGACACAAAGCTAACTAACTGAATTTTCTTGAGAAGCGTCCATCAAAGATATTCTACCAACTGCGCATCTATATAAGGGGGTGTCGTCTCTCCTCGAACTATAGGTACACGTCGTCGACCCAACGCTGAACCGCGTTGGTATCGCGTCGCGACGTCTATACCTCGACGGCTGAACGTATCCACGATGTATACAGGGTGTTCGCGATAAGTAATTGACTTACGGCTCTATTGAGTTAACCCTTGCTTCTGCCGTGCCTCGCCACTTAGCTTCTCGAATCCTCCCCTGCTTCTGCCTCTGCCCCTTTTCCCCAACCCCACAAAGCTCTAGCTACGTGCTGTATATTATGACGAGCGTCGCGACGTCCGCGAGCTTCGTTTCAACGTAAAACCATTCCCCTAGGTGCGCGTATTGGCACGCTTCAGCGCCAGGGGGTGCAAAGTCGCGCCCGAAACTCCGATTTCGTGAACGCCAGTGTCGTACGTATTGCGGTACGTACGGAGAATTGAGCTTTCGGCAATTATCTCGCGAGCACTGTACTAGCTCATATCTAGGTACAATAGTCAGGTTACACTTTGGAAATTAAATTTTTTTCATCATTTTTCTGAATCTTAACTCATCTTCGGCAAGTCAATTTTTTACTCAATCTCAAATATATCTTTTCCGCCCCTCGACGAGGAATTCCTCACACCCTTGTATGTACATACGTATGTATACGCAATATAGCGACATGGTCAGAAATTTAGCATGATAAAGGCTATCATCTCCAAAGGCTAGCTCTCACACAGCGATGATCTAAGCAGCTTGACGAATAGTTCCGTATCCCGAGTAGATACACATGTAAGGTATACATATTAGGTATCCACACATACTGGCGTCTGGAGCCCCGGGAGCCCGAGGACGAAGGGTTCTAATCCAAATTTCAAATCCTCAAATTTGCCTTTGAGTCTCTGCTGGCCACCCTCCTCGTCTCACATCCCGACAGAGTTCGTTTCCGAACACGTGGAGAACACACGTATGTGGGTGTACGGTTCCTATTCGACGACATATTCGTAGAACATGCAGTTATTCCCTGCGCTACCCGCTCTGTCTCTTCCTCAAAGGCTTGGGGATTATACGAACCGGCTCTCAGTTTGACGGAGTTACAACCTGATAGTACCTACCTCTCGCCATTTCCGAGTTCGAGTGAAGTATTAAAATTTACTTTACTACATAGCCAGGTGCAAAGCTCTCAATGTTAGGAAGAAGACAATTATTACCGGTTCCGCAAAGCAACGTGTAAGTCGTGCCGTTGATTTAATCCGATAACCGTATTAGTAGCTGATATTAAAGATTCAATTTTTATTAATAACATTCAGCTCAAAGGATCTTGCGATCGCAGCAAATAGATCGCGAAATAAGAAGTTCGAATTTATAGATTGACATACGAACAGATTATTCCCCTGAGTATATTATAATAGATGGTGGTTCTTCTCAGCTTCAGAAAATCGCGAAAACCCATATCGTCGAATGCGAGGGTAAAGCACAAACTCATCGAAGATAAAGAGAAGCTGTTCTTGATATACGTGGCTTATTTTCTCGATGTGAGTGTATATATCATCCTTGAAATCGATAGGAGAGCTTCCTATCTTCCTATCCATAAATGAACGTATATCAAGTTATTATAAACGCCATTATTGCCCCATAAAATTCTAACGAGAATACAATTGTCTTTTGAACGATTGGTCTTGGCTACGTATCTACGAAGGGTGGGGTGAGCTTTCGCTTACACCCAAATACGTATACACCCTCGAGTATAATTTACTGTACATACATAATATGCGTATGGATTCATGATATAAATTCGAGATGTAAGGAGACGAGAGATCTCTATATTATATATTTGGATATTTATATACATAGGTACAAAATTATAGGTATATGTACACAGATGAATGAGAATTTCTCAAGTACAGCGGGTAGATATAAGGTATATATGTATAGGTATCTTCGGTAACCCTCCTGCAGCCGTCGTAAATCTGAATTTATTAACACTTTGAGGGTAGAGGAGATTTACCAAATGGTTTTCAATTTGTACCTAAACATACGCGTCCTATTTTGAAGACGTTCGATAGGATTAGAGGGCGACATTTTTATTTCAAATTTCGAACGCTGCTCGACTCCAAAATACACTTTGCGATACACGTATACAAATACCGGGTATATTTCACGTGCAATCTCTACTTCGTTGTATCGAAACCTTTGAATATTTTATTCGCAAGCAGATTTCCTATCAATAAAAACATATTATATACTTGTATGATCCGCACGTTGATTATTGCTTCCAAGTCAGATAAGGGTTGAGCAAAAATACTTCATATATTCACACGCTGTTCAAACATATACTTTCTTCTCAAGTGCTGCGGTACTTCACCTGTTAATATCACGAGTTAATGATCCCGCCTAATTTTCATTAGATTTTCGCGTCTCGTTGTACATCAGTGACCAGATATAATGATCCTGAAAAAAAAGAATTATAGATAATTATTAATCATAATTTGTACATCGGTCTATCATGCTTACAAGTACCAATCGTTTGCGGCTCTGAAATTATTTCACTATTTCATCTGCATGAAGATTAGAATTTGTGCTTGTTTCACAGATGGCAATCGAGAGCCTGTATGTGAGTAGGTATGTATAAATATAGTAGAGGGGCAGAAGAATAATGGCGTAGAATGTATAAATATATTTTTGCAACTGATTACTCAATCCTTGATTATCGGCGAAAGTATCGTTTTTGCCTTAGTGAACGAGATTAGATTAAAACTTAACACGGCATCCGGTAATATTAAACGAATTTTATCAAGATAAATAGATTAAAAACTTTTGCCGGTAGATTCGGACAGTCAGCTGATTGAAATCATAATCGAGGCGTTAAGCCAAATTCAAAAATTTCACCACTTTGAATAATAAAAGCTCCGCCTATTCATCATTCGAATTATCCAAACGACGAGAGAAGAACAGGTGAGCAAAAGATTCGCGAAAAACGAAAAGTCCTGCGAATTTTTCGTCGCGAAAAAGACCAACGTTTTTCATTTTTTTCGCAATTTCTTTCACCAACCCGTTCTTCTCCGACCCAAATCGAAACGGTTCCCCTGAGGAAAGATCGTTCCCACGAATATTCTTCACGTGGGATGATTTTCCAATCCGAAGGAAAAGCGCGAGCATACCACGAGGCATCACCTTGAAGTCTGAACTTTAAGCGGAATGAAAATTGAAAGAATTTTGGTGAAACTAGTTGTATATCTATGCACAGCCGTACAAGAAAGGCGAAGGGATCCCATCTCTGAGGGAAATTGCTGAAAAATATGTATGCAAGAATATGGTAGCGATGTGAAATATATTCGAGAAAAAATTGATGCCTTAGCCGAGCTTGGCTCTGTAGACTGATTGTGCAGGAGGGGTTGAGAAAGGGAATAGGTGACGCGCAGGATAGGAGAAATGTGTCCTCTCGTAGATGAGGATGTTCTGATGCATCGTGCGGGGAGCTCGTAATTTTAGCGTAAGCTTGGGCAAATTAGCTCTGGGCATACGTTGCCCTTACCTCCGCCACCTCGCTCCCACCTTAGGAAAGCTCCTGCCCCTCCAGACTACGGCGTAAAATGGGGACTGCCACCCCTAAAACGCCTCCCTCGTACCTACTTTCGAACCTCGGTACCAGCAGACCTCCGATTCCCTTTCCTACCTTCGCCGGTAATGCTTGTCCCGCTTTGGAAATTCTCTGTAAAAAGAGACAGAAATCCAGGAAAGCTCCGGGAAGGCGTTTTCCGGGAAAGCTCCGCCTGCGCAAGCTCTTCGACCCGCCTAGGCGATACGCCCCTCGCGAAGAACCCTCGAACACTGAAACCCTCGAACCCCTGTACCAATAATGCACCCTACCGCTCACCGCGTACCGCGTTTCTAACTTTATCACCGCTTTGCACACAGATTGCATCCCGTGAGCCCAACCGCGCTTCGGATGCAACCATTACCTACCTATACCTATGCCAGATAGGTAGCTACCTTATATCTAGCTGTAAGGGAAAATTATTGCCTAAGAAGAGAACCGAGGGAGAAGGGGTTCGCTTTTATTACTTATTTTTCATCCATCTGGTTCCGAATCATCGACTACTACTTATTCTTAGCGAGGCTCGGTCTGAATCCGTACGGAATTTTTCTACTCCGCAGCTTCACTGGATAGTCTCTCGCATGTAATTGGGCGAAATTCGGGATATTTTCACCATCGTTTATCACAGTTAGAAACACATGAACCAAGAATAGTCTTGGTGAGGAATCAGATCAACCGCAATTTCAGTTCTGGATTTTTTTTCGCCTAGAATTGTGCAAAAAAAAATGAACTTGAAAATCAGATGATCGCACGACTTTTAGATACCGTAGAAACGAATCGAGCGATCAGATTTTTTCTGCAATTAATTTTTATGCGGTTTTTTTTTCTCATAAGCAATTAGAGATTAAAAAATGAAAGATCTTCATTTTAGTTGAAAGGACGAACGATTAGCCCGAGAAATTTTCTTTCATGAAAATATTTAGTAGATTCAACGGTTTCTTCTTCTCATTATATCTCCTCAAGCCTAATAAGCCCAGGTTATCCGTTGACACTGATTATCCAACTATTCGTCTTATTTCACGGCTCGAATTAAAATTCAAGACACGAATAATCTGCGAAAATCAGAACCCATTTAGACTCGTTTATGGGTTGACTAATTGCAAGCACGACCAGTTATTTGCTGCAGTAGTAGTCAATGCTCTTATCTTATTTTGTGAATGCTTTCGTTTGGTATTATTTTTCCATACCTATTAGGTAATTATACGACCATGGTATTCCAGAGCTGACGAAGACCAATTCTTCACTATCCTATTTCTCAAAAACTGTTTTTTTTTTTTTTTTTCTAGTAAATTAGACGTTACAGCCTAGGGGCTGATCTGCGAGACATGTGAGAAACACCTATACGTGCGGTTGAACTCGGATTGTACGCAGTGATCAGAGACGAAGACAAGGTGAGGCTTTAATCCTGTGATTTTCCATCACGGGGACTTTTCCAGTCTTGAGAATAGACGTTGAATAAAATTCAAGGAAAGTATGGTATACGTTCGCCACGACGAGTAAAATTGGATTTCGGAAGTGTGAAAAATCGTAGTCTCTTTACGAGATGAGGTACGGTGCATCTTCTAGCGAAACCTTGGGACATCTACTCTGCTGGAAAGTATGGAACCGCAAATTGTCGAGATGCATCGAGTCTTATCCGAGTTGAGTAGCCTGGAATTTGAAAAACTGCAAATTCATTGACTACACGAAATCGTCGAGAAGATTTAGAAGCGCTATATTCCTTATCAAATTGGACTATAGTTAATCGTGGTTATTATATCACGCAATCTTGATCACTATACGATTATGCAAAAGGAGATAAATCACAATGTATGTTTGTCAAAGCTCAACACCTAATGCCTAACTCAGAGGCCAGTCTTAGTCTGAAGTACTTTCTACTCGCCGAGGTTAATTCAATCGTAATTTGAAATCCATACATACATTATCTTCAAATCTGACTATGAAACGTGGGATTTATCAACGAATCTATTACGGATAAATTTCGACAAAAACTATCGAACGAATCGATCGAAGAAATCCTAATTCGAGTTGAACTCCTGCCCAGAAAATACGATTCGTGTCGATTTCAAACCGTATTAAAAACGTTTATTAAAATATACAAGCGGACAGTTTGATGAAAAAATGTCGAATATTCTTCATTCTCAAACTGCTTCAGGTGCAGCGATGCAACTACAGAGATTGATCGAATACGATTGTACGATGGAATAACGAATTTTAATCGATCGCAGAATATTTTTAACGTTTCTATTTTACAGTTTATTTGCAAAAATCTACTCTTTCCGTACTACCCCTCTAAATTCAAGACCCTTCAGCTTTCTCTCCGACCCTAAAAGTTCCGTATAAATAAAATAAAACGAAGGAAAACTATTTCCAACGATAGACTATCCACCCCCAACGTCGGTGGTCATCGTGTCGCGTAGTCTCGAAGGAATCGCGTAGGTGTATAGGTATCTAGAACCACCGTATACGCGTGCCTTATCCCAAGACACACCCCTTGTACGATGCAGGGTGGCGTTGGTCGAGATGAGTCGTCTCGGGTTTGGACGGCAAGGATGTTGGGGTTTGGGAGTTGGCGAGTAACGGGGATGCCGCGAGGGATGAGGCGCAGAAACCAGCGTGGGGTTAAAGGGGGAGAAAGGTGGCGGCGGCGTCAGAGGGGCAGATCGGGCGCCGCGACGCTCGAGGACCGCACAGTCGCGCGCGAAGCGCCGTCGCACACGAACGCTTCTGTTCGTACGGTCGCTCTGACGTTCGAAAACTCGGCGTTCTGACGGAGCCTGTTCAGCTTCGATCCTGATCCGCTGCGTTAGTTGTTCGATTCGGTCGCGGGAACAATACAAGTCGCAGTAGCGTGGACCGTAATTTAAATTTTTAAACAAAAACGAAGAACACGAAGAAGACGAAAACGAAGAAAACGACAAAATTGAGAACAAGATAATCAAGCGAATCGGAGTAGGATACTGTATATGGAAAGAGTAAGAAGAGCGGGAAAAAGGAACCCGACTTTTAGCATGAAACAACGTAATTCGTCGTAGAGGAGAATAGCTGAAGAAACATTCCGCTCCGATTATCTGTATTCGTTTTTTATTTTTATTTTTGTTTCTGCTTTTTGTTTTGCAAGGAGTCTAAACCATTCGTTAAGAAGATTTTTATTTTAATTTATCGTTCATTACCGCAGTGATCGTCGTTGATTTTATCAAATAGATGTATAAGCGTGGTTTGTTCGGGTAATAGAAGCACGCTTAAACCGATACAGTCTACGCATGTACTAAAAGTTAAAACAAAGTGTTGAGTAATATATCGTTGCCCCTGTATACCTAGCTGTTTATCGTCTTAAAAATTAATCGTTGTATTGTACAAAGTATCAAAAACTATCTATGCTACAAAGTATCGAGGCCCGGTACTCGTGCAGGCAGACATCGATGTGTTGTTCGCTACCCCTGCGTCGTAGACGGCTTCGAAGATTATAAACGAGATCTTAGAGCTGGAGCTAAGAAGGGAAGAGAAGTTTAAATAACAAGACAAAAGAACTATAAACCAGTTTATTAATTATAAAGGAATTAAAAAAATTTTGAATTATAATTTTTTGACACGGTGAAACTCTGTGCAAGTGCCAAAAGATGTCATCGGGCCTAGAATTTTTTAAATAACTCAAATATTAAAGGGGAATGGATTTTCAGAGCGCGATGGAGACCTTTGCAGAGGCATGGGTGGCCGCTAATACGAAGACTGATCAAGTTCAGGTAAGATTATTTCGTCATATTATCATATTCGCGAACTAATTACCGAGTCATTAGAGATTCAATAAAGTACAAAACGCCCTGATAACGACTTGAATCTTTGAATTATATCGGTATCTAGAATAGGCGAGCTTTTCACCCACCCCTGTCGAATTTGTTCGAATTTTTTCACTGTTTCGATAAATATTTCGTCTCGTTGTTAACAAAAGGCACCAATGTACTGGGTGCGTAAAATGAACGGATATCAAAGACCCGATAAGAAAGTTGGGAGCCGATATGTATCGCCAGAAACAATATGTGCCCCTGAATCGAGGCTGATGATAAACGGACGTCATTAAAATCGGAAGGTATAATAATTTATCCGCTGATCGAATGCATTTTTTTCCGTCTTAATTTTACAAATAAAAATACATCGCAACGTTAGCGAAAATTTCGATTATCGTTACCCGGTAGAACCGAATCGCGGCTCGGTTTGATAAAACTTAAATCAAAGATAATTTCGATCGAGTGACTAGAGACGGCCTCCATCAAACGGGTGTTTAATAAAAGAAGGGGAACGCGACTAATGCCTGAGAGTTAAGACTCTACGAATCGCTAATGATACGTAAGGAAAAAAAAAATATGTATATACGTACACGGGATAGAGAAGAAGAGAAACTGAATAAAGGAGCGAAAAAATTGTGTATGTGGGAACAAATGCAAGGCTCTGCGCGAGGAGATAGAGAGTCGGATAATCCTTGGCTCAACGGTTGGGGTTTAGGCTTTCGGGTTCCGCGGTGAGGGTGTCACGGACCCATGCCCACGCTACGGATGTGTCTGCCCCAGCCTTCTTCCTGTCTCTTCCCGGTTCTCTCCCGTACCTATATACCTACGTATACGTATGCCATAGTCGTTTTACACGACGCGTTGATCCCGGCTCCGGGTCGTCGTCGTCTTTTCTTTGAAAAGAAATTATGCCGTTGTTGCGTTTGCCAGAAAGCGATCGTATGTAACGCTACCTATGAATTGATTCGCTCTTCGAATGAATGCGAAGTGAATCAAATTTATCCTGCGATCTTACTTAGATTAATGTCAGTGGAAAGAAAGAAAAAGGCGTAGCCCTAACGATTAGAGTTTACGGAATGATACGTATTAAAAGTTGCGGGTCAAAGTTACGACCGTTTAATTCTGAGTTAGGAAAACGGTAGACACGCATGGTCACGGTATTTGACCACCCCAGCCGGCGGAATGATTGTAATCCGTCTATCCGTTCGTCGTGCCGATACATCAAACGTATTTGGAACCACTGTGTTTGTGCGCGCCTCGAACCTATATATATATATATATATATATTTATATAATGCGAGCAAAGCGAACGCGACTGTACGAAATCTGATTTATATAACGGCATTCGGTATCTTTTAATCCACGGATAATCTTTTAGGGTACCCGAGGCACTCAAAGCGTCTCAATTACCGAGATATATCGGCCATTTGATACTCGAATTGATTATCGAACGAATGATTAACGTTTATACGGATGCGATGCGAGCACCAGGGATTTACACTCGTGTGCGTTAATATTATACACGTATTATCCTCGTTTTGAGTAAACAGGAGTGGTAGACAGGTAAAATTTGATCGCCACGTCAACCGGCCCTCGATAATAATTGATCGTAGCGTCACCCTATGAAACAAGTATCGGTTCGGTCTCCCGATGATCAGTCAAATGAAAAGGACCTTAAATAAATAAATTGTCAAATTTATACGGTACGAAGACAGCCAGGGCGGAATGGTTGGACGGTTACATAAGCGAAGTAACGACTTATAGATGGTACATAGATTTTTATAAATCAATTGATCAATCGCCTAGTTTGTCGAGGTCGAGGTAATAGGCGCCCGCGTCCAGGAGATCGCCGGGCCTATTCCATTGGTTTTGGTCAATTGGAATGACGCCATTGGTCAAATCCAGATTGTCTCGGACAGATTCGGATAGCAAAGAGTTCGCGTTTATCGACGCGGATTCGCAGCTAGAATAATTTCAGAGGTTAATTAACCGCACGGTGAGCCCCACGTTGATTGATCGGGCCAGCGGCGCCTCTGCGACGTACGTACGTACTATGTATGTATAAAGAAAAAAAAAAACAAGATCACGGTCATCCCTTTAATTCACCGTGAATAAAAGGAGGATTGCAAAAAATTGTAGTACCTATTTCGCCCCCTCCAACCCTTCGGAAAAAAAAAAAAACGGGATTCCTATTTTTAAGAAAAAAGGTGCGTAAATAAGGAGTAAAGGAATCACGTCGAAGTAAGGATCGCAGGTCGCGTTTCAACCAGTAATTTATTGTCCTGTGGGGATGCTGTAGACCCACCGAAGACCCGCGGGGTCTTCTGGAAGCGGTGGTAGCGGGATAAGCCGGTAACCCCATCCCATCTCCACCTGTTGCCCCGTCTTACTTCGAGCCTTGTCCTTGTCTCTCTCACCGGATTAAGGGATATTATATCCTCGTCATACTAGCCTGGGATTCACAGCATCTTTTTCCTCTCCTTCTCTTAACAGTTCTCTCTCACTTAACTCCGTCGCACCCGTGGGGCACGGAGTGGGTCTTCAGCGGTCGGACGTGTTTTTTGCGCGTGCATACCTCGGAGCAGCTCCCGAAACAGTAGCTCGTACTCTTCTGGGTACAGTCCTGGCAAGCGAAAAAATTGTGGCCCCATCTCTCACGGCCCTTCGGGACCCGTATTTTTGTTAGAATTCATCAGTTTCAATGAGATCTAGCGATTCGCGCTCCGGACAATACGGACCGACGTAATTGCCTATCCCGGTTTGCCAATATCGCTGATGTTGCACTGACTCTCGACATCGACGTCTTCGGTTTTTGCCCAATTGTCGAAAGGTCGTACAGTGTCAAGTACGCTGTTGGCCTAAAGTCGATACAATACGTACCTAAAGTTGCCGGAGAGACGGACAGAAGCAGAATCTGCCGACGTTGACACGGATCAGAAATACACTCGGGGAGAATATCAGCGAAACTCAAATATCGCTTGTGATATGGGAATCGAAGTTTTTCAGAATCGGTTTTTCAGGGAGAAAAAAAAAGAAGAGAAAAATTATCGGTGTTGCATTCGCGGTTCTGTCACGGAAGATTGTCGCATTCTGGGCCTAGTTGACCCCTGTTAACACCGTGGACGGCTTAGCCGTTCTGTTAAGTTAACTCATACATAAATCTATTCCTTAGCACCAGACTGAATTGAGCACGTGTTCAGATTTCATCGTAGATGCTGACAAGTGACTATTAGATCATCGAGCGATTCGGAGCTACGCGTGTATTTGCCTCATTGTCAGCCCATCTCGAATGATAATTCTTCTGCACCTATAATACGCGACACATCTACATAAGTTCGAGCCTTATTACCTATGCGATTTACTGCTTAGATTTCGCTATCTGTCCGCCGTCTCGCTTTAACGATTCTGTAGGAAAAAGCCTCTAATTAGGTCAAAAGCGATTTCAAGACTCGACATTTCAGGGTTATAAGATGTTCTTGTATGTAGGAAATGCTGAGTCCTAAAACGACGTGTGACTTATTTTCGAACGATTAGGTTTAGCTCGAAACTTCATGAATCGAGGTGCCAGATCTTAGGGCACGACGTTGAGCTGGCGCCAGATACATAATAGTAAACGGTGCAATTGTCGCGACGGATGACAGTAATTAACGAGGCTCGTTACCTGGGGTTAAGAATTTTCGTGGATTTGTATGATAACGGTAAAAACAGTTTTGACTCGTATCTCGGCTCGGAAAGGCATCGGACCCTCGGGCTGTTATTCGGTACCATTGCCCCAGAGTTATCCGAGAGACTGATTCTGGCCTCGTATAGAACGTTCTATGACAATCGTGAACCTGATCGTCGCGAGGATATTTTTCTGTCACGGAGATTCGGACGTTTCTAATTATCGGTCGAGAACGAGTCTCGGGTTGTATACCTAATCGGGGGATCTTGATAATGAGCGTGTATCAGTCGCATCGACGGCTTGCGAATTTGAAAATCGGTAATAGCTAGTCACAGGACGTTATCGTTAATTGTTATTTAATTAATATTTCTTTAAAATTCCTCCCGATGGTTGTGCTGTGGTTTATCTGCGTTATAGATACCATCGACTTAACCAACGACCTCGTACACGAGACAATGAGACTCGATAATACGGCTCGAACTCTATTAACTTCGAATTATAACCGATCGTCGTTACATTATCCCTGGAAGATATTTCTTTCGCGGCGTGTGAGAAGCCTTCCTTCTTTTTATTTTCTCTTAAATATCATGTGGTCTTGCCTGCCTTCTCGAAAGTATCTCACGAGACGCGCCCCTTCTTCGTTTTGCTTTTTTTATTCCAAAAATTTCGATGATGATCACCTCGCATATATATACTTTGCGAGAGAAACGAGAGCGCGCACTGAATTGCATTAAATGTTATACATTGTACCCGAGTATGTGGTATGGGAGAGAGATTGGCTGTATCAATTTCAACGAGATGCCGTCAGTCGATCTTCGTCACGAATATATTCCCATTAGTATGGGATTATCAACGCCAGCGGACAATTTCGCTAATATAATGTACGAAATAAAAGTTTCCTAATTATTTACACGTGCAATTTTTGATCGCATTAATTATATTATCGTTTCAGAGCCAAGCCCTAGCGTTGACACACAAAGCGTCACCTCCGTCAAGACCCTGCAGCGTTTCGTCGCTACCTAGGAGCCCGCAATCACATCAATCGCATCAGTCCCAACCCCACAACACTACGCAACCCTCAATCGCTCACCAGTCCCAAACGCCACTCAGCACACCACAGACTCCGTTCTCGGCTCATAGTCAGCACGCCAAACCGGAAGTCACTGCTAGTCCGAAACAAGAGGGATTTGATCTGAGCAAAAGTGCGACGGGTAAGTGGTCGCAGTTTTCTTAAATAGCGTAAGAATTTCGTGCTTTTTTCGACTCATGTATCGCTTCTATCGCTTGAAAATCGGTCTTCGCAAAAACTGGTATGCACCCAGAAGATTTGGGACTTTAGAAAATTTATGACGTCGAGAATAAGTTTGGGACCTGATTGAAAGAACGAAAACTCTAGTTGGTCCGCATGGTTTTCGATTTTATTTTTTTATTTTTCTTCAACCATGATTTGTCCCAACCCTTTTACACGGGGTGATGTATGGATTAGTGGAATGTGGACTTTGGGGGCTAGGAAGGGGGAAAATTCCTAGTCTCTCATTTTCGGAAAATAAATGAAACGGGAAAACTTTCATGGATGATTAACTCAAAGCATCGTTGCGCAGACAGGGGCGTGTGAAAGCGGCTTTAAGCTATTTAGGAAATCCTACAGGATTATAGAGAAGCCCGAGGGCTCGCCTCTCTCGCGATCTACAAACAGGGAAAAAATTCATCTGTTTGACTTTTACCTGACCTAGTACCTATACCTGTTAGTATTTTACCTGAGATGAATCTATCGGCAAACATTCCATCTTTTTTCATTCTCTACTGATTCATTCACGGTCTAGGAATGAACGTAGATATGTACATACGTGCCTGCCTACTTAGATAATAACTCTAGTTTTATTACTCGGCTTCGTATATTTAGCCAGGGGCCAAAGTCTGATGATGAATAGAATTTTAATAACGGAATTTCGTTTTCCAAGACACGAAACTGGACTAAAATTCGAGCTTAGTCAATCCGGTCGATCCGTAACGGCTGTGTATATATTAGCCTTCGTGCTCCATCAGCCAAGGAGGGCCGAAATCTCCTACAAACCTACAGAATCCTTTTCGACTCCCCAAAAATCTAAGAGCGTCTCCGTTAATCCCCGGGTCCACGGGTCTCTGCAGATCCATCCTCACCCAGGCCTTAGCTCGGTTCGCCCCTAGAAGAAGCAGAAGAAGAAGAAGAAGATGAAGATGAAGATGAAGAGAAGGAGAACGAAAAGGAGATGGGGGATCGCGACGCTCGCTTGCCGAGTTGTAATACATTACACACTACGCTAGGTAGATTTATAAATGTCTGTTTGATACGCGTCTTTGGTTCTCCGTATGCGTGTGAACCCTTATATTTGTGTCAGAGAATTACGCGCGTGTATAGGGAGCCAGGGTTTGGGGCACGAGATATTGTGACCCCCAGGAACTAATCCGGATTAAATCTAAATCCGTGCTGTACGAGGACCTGCAGACGTACATGTATAGAGGTAGCCAGTTTAACTCGTAAGTGACCCTAAGGTAGCCTTGAATCTAAACTCGTTACCGTAGTTCAATAATTCTATAAATAATACTGACACCATTGCGCGAAGGACATCCGTCAGAATCGAACGCCTGCAAGCTTTGCAGCTAATTCAATCACCGATCGCAAAATCGATCGCCTACGGTCTGCAATTTGCACCAGGTGACAATATAGGCAATGAAGTTTTACGACCCGGTGAAAGGTCAGCCTCATCTTCGACCGGGTCTTGCGACCGCACTGCATCTCTGTGCGGGTAAATCAAAGCCAGCTTTTAACCTACCCTAACTTGATCCTCGGTACAGCTAACTAAAGCTATGTATACATACATGCGCGAAAAAATCGATATAAAGTCCGTTGCACAGAGCGAATTTATTCCGCGATGCTAGGTACTAGATTCCATGAAAATATCAGCGATAAGTATCTCCTAGACTCGATGAAAAGTCTTCAAAGTTGGTTAAAAAAATGTAAGAAAAAAAAAAGGATATATCGTCAAGGAAGTTCGAAAACGTCGAGTATATCGTGACCAGAGGGGAAACGGTGTTTCCACGTGCCATGCAGCACACGTTGTAGGTATAAACTCACACATGTATGGGCGTATGTGTGCATAGATGTAAAGGGGCGCGTTAGGGGTACGGGGTGAAACGCAGGGTTAGGATTATCTCTGTTGTGTGCGTTGGATTTGAGTGCTGAGGCTCCCACACGCCTACAATAATCCCAGATTAATCCGCAGGCCATACATACCGAGCGTGTATCCCGCACGGACAAACTGAGCTGACTCACGGATGGTCGTTCGTGGACTCGCACACGTTTACCTATCAAATCTCATGCCTCTACGTATGTATCCGATATGTCTATGTATATACGAAGACTAACACATATGCAGGAAGGCTCTGGCCGCCGCTAAAGGATTTGGCTACTCTCTATACGCTAACTCACACACTATCCAACCTCCTCGTGCCTCGTCGAGATAATCCCACGAGTACAGAGATCGGATAATCCGCGGGAGGCTGGGATATACTATCTCGGTATGGACGAGGGTGAGAGGCAACACGGGGAACGGGAGATCGGAGCAGAGTAGACACATACACAAAGAGAACGAGGGACCATGGCAGCGCACACAAGGTTTAGAGGCTAAGCGGCTCATCCCGGTAAGCCCTACATCTCACCCCGGTTTCGAGGTAGACGGGGACCAGCTACGAATATCTACGGTTCGGAAAACATCGCTCTTCGAAAACGGATACCGATCTCGATACCCAGACTCTTTTTTTCGCGAAATTTTCGTTTCTCATTTCGTTTAAACGAGGAGATTTTACGTACCGATCACTTCTTCGCAGACCATCCTTCCTGGTCTCTTAAAAGACACGATACAAATACCGACTCGACATTGTTCGCTCGAGAGAAAATTCGCGGAGTTTTGGCTTGTCGAGTCCTTTCCAAATCCAAAATGGGTCTGCAGTATGCCGGTTGGAATTTTTGAGGCTCCTTTTTATCATGAGAAGAACTTACTGTCGGGCATTTTTGTAACTATCGGTAAAATTTCGGAGTCTGGATTTTCAGAGCTCCATATTCGCTAGACAAATGTTGGATGCTGCAAGCTCGGTGATAAATAATTGCAAAGAATAATTTTTACGAGCTTACTAACGCTGCTAGTCATCGGTCTTCGCAGCGCTTGGATTATCCTTGAACAGCGACTCGCTCGGATATCTGGAACTTAGGTTTAACCAAAAAATCTTTAGATTACTCTCAGCCCTTTCCGGGGGATTTTGTAGAGCTACTCGAGCCAGGGAAGCAGGACTTAGACGAAGCTCAGGAGTTCCTTGATCCTTGGCAAGATCCACGGATAGTGAATAATAAGAGAAAAACGAGATGACAGTGACGCAAAATACGTCGGATGAGTCTGGAGCAAAGTGTGTCGTTGGGATGGCGCGATCGACGAAGCCACAGGATCAAGGATTGGCTTCGCAGCCGAGTTATCCTTGAGATAAGACTTGGGATATTCGACGGATAGAATGATCAGGATCACAGAATTACCAGGAGTGAAAGGGACGAGTCCCACGGGATATACCGGCCTGGTTACCCTGAATTTCCGTTCGTCCCCCTTTTAGACGTAGTCCTGGGGCTCCAGGCGGCTGCTAGCAACCCCAAGCCCACGGTTCTGTGCTCCTGATGGCTAAGGGTCAACTTCTATCCTTTTTTGCCTTGGGAAGAATTTTCGGAAAATTCAACCTCGAGGACTTTTCAATCACCGCGGTTCAGGGATATTTTATGAGGTGTTTACCCCCCGTGGGGGAAATTCTTCTCAATGAATTCTAACGACCCGGCGAACTACTGCTTTTAACGCTCCGCCATCCTTTACAAGGATACGCCTCCCTGGTGTCCCAGCTTCTCCCATGTTTCCTAAAGACTGAAAATCAAAGGGACACATATGCGTTGGGGAGATTTTGGCGGATTTTATACACGAATTCTTATTAGTCTGCGTGGGTAGGTGCCTCGTTAAACGCAATGTCTCCGCGTGCGGTTGGTCGATGTGTTAATATCAGGTAGAGGTATCAAGGCGTAATTCAGTTTGGAAGCACCCCGAATTTGTGAGCATGAGGCGAACCTGAAATTCGCTACTAAAAACTCGTATAATTAGCTGGAACACGATCTTTTCAGAATCAACTTTGTCAAGTACAGACCGTCGAGACCGTCTCGCGGTTTTCGTACGACAGATTTAATACTTTTAACGAATACGAAAATCAGTTTAGTTCAGAACCGTGATCAGTTCGATCATCTCAATTCCGCCCAATCATAATTTAGGCGTATCATTAATTGAAACGAGAGGTCGAAGAACCTGGATACTTTTCACATCCCAATTTCAAGTACTTCGTGTGACGCAATGACAATGCCTAATCGTAAGCTGAACAAAATCTCGAATTGTTTGCATCCAACATCGTGTACGCTTTGAAAGGGGTGAGTTTTCAAGAACTGGTGTGTCTCAAGAGACTTTTTGATTACGCAGTTCTGTTACAGTACTTCACAATAATTCTTTTGAAGTATAAATTCAGCTGTGGATGTATTGCATCTCGCGACACTTTGTCTTTTACTATTTGCCATTGGATTCATTTTGGGATTTCAATTGCTACAAGTCGTTTCGGAAATACATTTATTTGTGCAATTCAATAGACTGAAAATCGAACTCCAATCTGATGACATAAAAATGTGTTTTCTATAGTAGCTTGAGCATTTTCAGTAACCAAATCACGTCGATTAATTAGTTAATAATAATCAACTAATCGATAAGCATTGAGAATATTTCTGAAAACAAAATTTCTAGAATAATGACAGTATATCACCATGTTGTAAAAATTTCGAGCACTTTTAACGAAACGCAGAATGAAATGAAAATTTTTGGGGAAATGGTAACATTTGAAATAATTTAGAACAAAGTGTGGTAACAAATTATCCGAATTTACGAATCTGTGCAAAGTACACCGAGCTTCTTTCAAAGATTGAAATTGGCTTATCGACTAACGAAATGAGAACCCTTGCTTGCACATCATTAGTGATAGATGATCGTTGCCAAAAATATTACCGAGCCAATTTCAACCCCAATCTACTTCTACTCCGCGTCCGTGGATTGAAGGGGACAATGTCCTGGTAGTCCGGAGTCGGAGGCGGGTGGCAGCATGGAGGCGGTTGATCGATCGTAAATTTGTAGGCCTACCAGACGTCTGTTGTATCAGGAGAACAGGTCCTGGCGTAGGTGTATATGTGCCGAGGCAAAATCACGACGCGACTATTCCCGAGCAGGTTGGGTTAGGTCGTACGATTAACGCGAGGAGATATGCAAATGAGATCCTTTGTTCGGTGTCTGTCGGCTTATTTTCGAGGCAAGGACACCAGGATAGTGATAAAAGTGGTTTTCCCGGTTCTAACCAGCTGGGGAGTAGGGGAACGGCCCGACAGGTGCCCGATGACCCAAATAAGGGCTTCCGTAGGACCCCCGGTACCAGGATAACAGGAGGCGTCGTCTTGGCTTCGTCCTCGCATCTGACGCAGCCCTTACGCACTGGAAATCTTCCCGAGGGTCGTTCCGCTCCCGCAGGATCTCCGCATGATATCCTGCTAGTTGTTTACGCATGAAAATCGTCAAAAGGCAGGAAAAAAAAGTGCGGGGAAGACGTTTACCACGGAGTATAACCTCATCTCGGTGTCTAGACAGGACCAAGTCAGAGTTACACGTATTATACGATGCTATACGCAGCCAGAAGAAACTAGATTCATGGGGCTGATGAAAAAATGCGATTAATCACCACCGATAAGATATTTTCTTCACGATTAATGAATCTGATTTGGTTATCTATATTGGAGACTGTAGATTGAATGAAGAATTTTTTTTATTCAAGCTTTTGGGGTGAAAGATAATTTCGTATTTCGTTTAAGAGGACACGAATATCTACGTGTTTTCATATCGAATACGTGTCGTAAAATTTGTAACGGTACAACCGAGACTTGCGGTGAAACGCGTAATCTGTATATACTTCATTGAAAGAGAGAAGATGAAATTTCGCACACTTCGGCGACAGAGCGAGCATTGCGTTTGTGTATCACGTAGATACGTGTAACTCGGCAAGGAAATAAAGCGGTCGATAATTATGCCGTTCAAAGTGTGTCTGAAAGCCACGTGTTGCAATTACCTCACAAGAGAGGGTTGGCAAGTGGTAATCGTCAACTCAAGAGTATGTAGAATAATCAACCCAGTTTATCTGCGCGGCTGACTAATCCTCAACTTTTATCACGCACGCGTTTTTCGCACGGCTTGTATTCCTATCGCTAGCGATATGGCACATCTATTATAGCGTGATTCAACTTAGAATTGAGAATGGTCAAATTGGCTGCCCATTTCATTTACTATTTTCGGTTCCAAATAATTGATCGTATATTAATTATTGCACGGGCTTCGAGATTGATACCCCAATTAGATTAGCGCGAATAATTGTAAACGTAGCACCCTTTAATTCAGTAATCCTTTTACCATACGATGAGTATGAACTTTTTACTCTTGGATAAAAACCTATTCCAAAAAGTTGCAATTTTTTTTCGCAATTACGAAAAATAGAGGCTATTCCGCGGAGCATATTTCCTGCGTATTCGACCAAAGTGAGAGCCTGTATCACCTGTATAGTCAAAGTGGCCGCTTCTGAGGTAAAACACAGGGAAAATAAACCATGAGATTTAGGATGCTGCAGGTCAAACAATTTCTGAGATGTCGTCTGCGCGATGAAATTGACTACGGTATTATACCGCCTTAATGAATTTTGTTTCAAACTGTTTTTCACTTTACAAAAAATTTATAACTTGATTCCCATGCAGCTTCAGTATTCGATTTAATTTCGTATAGAAATAATGTGGTCCTGCGATTGTAGTTGCGTAACGTTGAGCGACATATATGCTCTCCTAGTGTTCTCGTAAACAACCACCGTTTGGGCAACCCTCCGGGGATCGGATGTGCGCCGCGCATCTTTTGTGGGGTGCGCTACCCCCAGGGTGTCAATGGCCGGCCATACCCTGCTCCCCACGATATTGACTATAATCAACCTCCTCGAAGTCCTGTTCTCCCGGAAGGAAGAGGTCACGAAGTAGCCTTACCCACAACCCCACGGGACTTGTCCCGGGGACCAAGTCAATGGCTAGCTGCATGGCTACGTTCCTGCAACCTGTACCATGATCCAACAAGATTGGTCATACGCCGATACTCGTATATGTACGGACGTCCTCACGCAGTCTCATTCTCGTCACCTAGAGGGGATGTGATAAAACCTAATCATCAGGAGCCCAGGATGGCATTTAGGTCTCTAGGAGACTGTGTAGCTCTTGAACCTCGAGCTGAAAGAGGCGGTCCTTTACGTCGTCCTAAAATTGAATTCGTCCAAAATCCTGCCACCCTCTGCGCAGCTATATCCCTGATAGTGAAATCCCCGTTGATTCTCACCAAATCCAAATCTTACTTAGGATTTTTGATTGCTGGTTCCGTCGTCCTTTGATAATGACGAATGTGAATTCGCATTCGAATTTTAAGGGCGAAAGCGTATCACTTCGAATCATTAAGGATACGAAAGAACCGGAATGAATGTTCAAGAGATACGAGGAATTTTGCAGAGCTTATATGTGAACAGATAGTCACATGTCGAATTATGATTGAGTACAAATAATTGTGAAGATGATGGTGTTTGCGAAATTATTGCGAAGTTGATTCGAGGAAGTGTAGACAAGTGAAATATTGAATTGTTACCACAGGACCTCGGCTTTGGAGAAGACTCTTTCATGAGTTCCTAGTAAGAAGAGCTCGGAGCTACGTAATCCAAAATGTCCACCTTGTTATCCTGGGTAAGCCTATCCTTGGATGAAATCTATGCAACGCAGGACTTCGCGGCGAGTAGCTCTCGGTGACATATATTCCTGATAGGAAAAACCCCTTTAACCCTGCCCAAATCTCGGGTTAGATCGTTCGTCCTGCAGGAAAACATTTGGAGCATTTGGATTTCGCGCGCATGTTTCATACTCCCCTGTTGTCTTAAGGATTCGCTTATCCTTAGAAGTTTGTGGGTAGATCGAAGAGTGTTTCTCCGGTCCCCGTAGAAGCTCCTGATTTCCTTCAGGACCGAATATCGATTATTTGTATTGAAAAATCATGAAAAAAAATGAAATAAAAAATAGAAAAAATGTCGGTTTTCCCTTATCTTTCGAATAGTCTTTCTCGTAGCTGCTGCTGATCAGTGTGATAAATCGACTCACGAGCGATCATGCAGGCGCGCCAAGATCGTGTTGCGCAAAAGAATCACGACCTCAACTTGATCTCTAATCCTCAAAGCGGTTCTACGGCAACGAAAGTAATCCGAGATTAAAAGGAATAAGATAAAAAAAAAGGGAGGTAGAAAAAAATAGAAGCCGATCTTAATACCCTAAGCTCGCTGGCTCAAATCTCTATCTTCCTGCTTAGCCACGTCTTAAAAATTTCCCAGCCGGAATTCGAAATTCATAATTTACGATCTTAACGGTAATCCGCGACTATAGGGGCGCTGGGGGTACACACAGAAGTTTGAGGAAGCGAAGTTTCATTTTTTCTCTTCATATAAAAAAAAAAGGACTCATCCTTTGATCCTGGATTTATTTAACTAGGGTGAGATAGGACTCGTCCCGTCGAGGGTGATTTCAAGGGGAAGACTATTGATTTTCATGCCACGGATTAAATACCTACTAGTTCCTTGCTTCCCATCCTAACGACAAATCCCGCCAACCGAAAGTCAAAAGCAAAGAAGTTTGCCGAACGTTCCAAACCGATTTTTCTACTTTCCTAATTTTTGCTTCGCGATCATTCGGCGTAAAATTGAATTTTCACGACTCGTCAGAAGAGGATTATTCACTTCGCGGTTATATTTATAAATACAGGGTGATCCACGTTTGACGCGTCTCTCAAATTTTTACCCTTATAGTTTGAGGATGAAATCGCGCTTTCAAGATTTCCGAAGACTTTTTACTTTTCGACTACGATAGTATAACTAAATCTGTATTTCATATCGAGCTGTATAAATGGTCAAATTTCGTTTCGATGACATGCAATGTTGTGTCAGTGTCCGATAAATAATTTCAATTCTACAAATCGAAGTCCCCCAGCTACCCTAAACCAGAGAGCTCTGCGATGGCATTGCTCTGTCACCCGTTATTTGGTCGATGATATCTCACGAGGCAGTGACATTTAATCACACCGTGATCGGCTTGTTGAATTTTTCACAATCTCTTTCGCTAGTGCGGCGGTAAACAAAAAAAATCGCACGATTCCATTCCCCGAAATAATCAATTGCCCAAGAAAATCCTGAAACCGAACAGTTTTCGATAAATTTCATCCGAGCAGAACGATTCATGTCTTTATCATTAACTCTATAAATTTCCAAGCCTAATGTATGAACAAATTTCCGAATGAAATAGCTCGCCCCGTTAAAAATCGAGAAACTTTCGCATCGGAGATATCCTCCTTGATTCCTCTTACGATCTGTGAATAATTTACTGTAACGTCTTAACATAGGATGAAGATACACTTTACATACGATATGTAATACCTATACTAGTTACGCAGCTACGAATACGGCGATGCCGAGCTTCGGATGTGTGTAGGTTACGTGTATTACATGTATCATAAGACCACGATGATGAAGACCATGAGTTATCTCTACGGGTCAGAGCGTTACGCTCTTAATCTTGAGCTGCAGAGGAAGGGTCTTTGATTATCTTTATCTCTGGCTTCCAACTCTCTTGCCCAAGCTATTGCCTATTTTACGTCGGGTATTGAACACTGTTGCACGTTTCGATCAGACGTCGACGAGTCCGGCCAGGTTGAATATGTAGGCGAAGGCGAAAAAGCTCGTGTGAAAATGAGTTCCAACCCAATTTTTGTCCGCACCTGTTCTTATAAATCGTCTTGTTTTTTTCATTTTTTTTTTTTTTTTTCAATTTATTTCTGTCATGGAGGGTGCGACGATATTTTAATTCCATATTACCGAAACTACGCGGACCCTGTATACAGATAGAGAAAAAATTTGTTGAACTTTCAACGAGCAGATCGAGCTTCGGCGCGGCCCTGCAGCCTGAACGAGCCGTGTAAATCGTATTAGGGATTATTGCACGATCAAAAATATCCCCGGGGATAATCCTACGGGTAGTGGAAGAGTGTGCGTGGTATTAACTCGATCTGTGTGCCGGTTTCCTGTTAACGTACACCACCGGTACCTAGCACTGCGACGGAAGCTCCTGTGAATGAATCTATGCCATGCCGCTGCTGTACATACCATTGCACAATTCGCGTCTGCCAATTTTTCTATCATATTGTTATTTAGTTATTTGGTTCGTTATTTATTTAACTTTTAGTCCAGAGACAGCATCTTTTCACTGTATTTCTTTTTCGTCGAAGATCCACCCCTTTCGGCATTTACCCCCGGTAAAAATTTCTGTATGAATTGCCTTGGAGAATAGCGAATACTCATTAGTGAGAACTCTGCAGACAGTATCGGTCTATAAATCGGTGCAGAACGACTGTATACCGCTTCTTCTGATTTTTGTATGATTCTGTGAAATTATATGAACTTTGAGTCTTTGTTGGAGGATTTTATAATGGATGTTGAGAATAAGAGGGGGACTTTGAACGAACGATTGATCAAGCGAGCTGTTCAGGAATCACAGTTGCAGCAGCCGGCATACGGGGCTTCAGAATGACCGAGAGAATATTCTTAAATAAGTCTCGATTTTTAATTATTAACGAGGTAATGAAGGAACGAAGCCTTGGCACAGTCTTCTATTGTGCATACATAATGCCTGCCGATGGCTTAATGTTCTAAGGCTCTTAAATGAAAATATAAAGACAACCTTAAGCTGGTCTTTATGTAAGGTACGTAGGTTGGTAATTTGGTATACGTACTAGCTCCTCACTTTACCTTTACAAAGGCTACATTTTTAATAGGATTTGTTAACTGCCCCCAGTCTTCGTTCTATCTAATACCCGTGTTACAAACGACCGAGAAATCGACTGTATGAAAAGAGGAGTAACTTTATTGTTTTATTGTTTCCCTAAGTCAACCTTCGAGAGACTATATTCTGCCAAGCCACACCGATATGACGAGGGAAATAAATGACAATATGATTCACCTACGAGGAGCAAAGAGTCTCTTCTACCCCCACAAAGTATGGGAAATTTTTCATCTCCCTTTCTCTGCATTTATAACAAAGTAATAATTAATTATCACCCAATTGTCTAGCGCCCTTGCCCAAGGCCGATCAAGATTAAACGTTGAATAAAGGTAAAGTATCGCGGGCAAGGGCTCCTCCGCTCGTCAACGTGTCAGTTTTCCAAGAGCTTGGGCTAAATAGTTCATTATCTGTTTCGCTTATCGAACAGACGTTATCTCGATTTTTGGTCCACGGAGGCTGGCTGCTGCAGGCTAGCAGGCGAGCAGGCAGGCAGCCAGGCAGGCAGGCACTCCCGCTTGACTACCTTCTGACAATCTGACAGGCGTAAGCCGACAATTACTCAAAGAGCAGTATCTCGCGGTCGTTATGCTGCTTAGCGGCGTGTAGGAGAGCGAGAAAATGGTAAAGAGTAAGAGAGACTAGGAGAAACGACTCTTAATCAAACCGCGACAAAAGACATTAAAACTGTAAAGCTGTTGTATCTTTATACTCTTCGAAGCGGCACGAGATAAGACTCCCTTCGCTCACTTGTAATTCTTGTATTTCTCCCATATTATGACGTTATACTACCACGCTGTGAACAGTTTCGGTTTCATATCCGCGCGTCTCTCTCTTTCTCTCTTTTCCTCCTTCTTTTCTCTTTCTTTTCTCCTTTTCCCCCCCATTACAGACGAGGGCACAAATACCCGTATAGATAAGCGTGAGCATATCGTATATGCGCGTATACGAGGCTGATTGATCTGGCTTTTTAATTCCGTATACAACTCAGCGTGACACGAGTCTCAGGATCGACGGATGATTGTGCTGACTGAGCGGAAATAACTTTTCAGACCATGATATCTTCTGGGTTTAGATTTTTACCAAGTCAGGGTAAATTCAATCCGAGGGTTAATGAATATTTTCAAAAATATTCAAACAAGCCCGTTCAAATATTCCTTACCTATGTACTCGCTGCTCCAATTTTTCTTCCAAGTAGAATAACTTCACAGTTATATGAGCCTGACATACCTACCTACTCTTGAGAAGAAAATTTATTTCATTGGGATTAACGTGTCCAATCGCGTATAGTCAGCTGTCAATGTAGTTTGATAACAGTTTAGCGAAGGGGAAAGAGCTTGCTAAATTACTGCAATGATAGTTCATATCAGACTGGATTAATCTAATCACTATGTATGCTGCTCATTAGCTCATCGATTTTTATCTCAGTATAACAAATCTATATATTCTGATTTCCTATCGCTACAGATGTAGTAATTGTTTCAACGAATCGTCTAACGATCAATCTGCAATGTCTGATTAGATGGTCGAGAAATTTTGTGGAAATGCATGTGAATTAAGAATGTTTTTTCGTTAAATTCGTAAAACCCTATGAATTTTTCAAACGATTTTGAGTCTAGTTTTTTTACTACTGGATTACTTTTTTCAAAATGCAATGTTATCAGCTCCCACATTCGTATCGAATATAATGAGAGATAGATTATACTAGTAATGATGCATACGCTTAATAAATTATCTCTTTGTGCGTTGGCGAGAAGCAACTTTATCAAGCTCCATCACACAATGAAGAAATTCTCCACAAGGATTGACTCATCCGTACGGAAATCATCACATGTGTGATAAAAAACTAGTTAACCAACTAGCGCGATCTGATAATAACGTTCCCGTATGAAATATATGCCATCATTCTTGGAGGAAAAGAAACATATTCGAAATTATACTAATTCGATGAACGCATGAGGACATGAGACTCCAATGAGAATGAATGAGCATAAATAGCAGAAATACGTCGCAGTCCGGAATAATAAATAGTTTGAGGCACTATTCGCCGAGAACCACGGATCGATGATCTTCTGTATGGACATGTGAGAAGTGAGAACTGAGTGTTTATAATTAGACGTATTTAGGATAAAGCAATCCACAGGTGTTGCAACAAAAATTGAAAATCACTTCACTTCAGCGGGTGTTAGAGCTTGAACATTTACCTACTTCCGGCTATACACGTTTGCCCGATGGCTAGTCGTAGAACAACGAAGTATCTATATCGATGAATGCTGAATACATAAGACGTAATCCCAGAGTATGCCGTCTTAAGTCTTAAGCTAATCTTGTTAGGGCGTAAGCCCTCGGCTGACCCTAGGACAGACTCTTCATTCCCTCAACACGCGAGTATAGCTAAAGATTTTGCATGCGAGGGATATTAACGCGTCTTGTATGCTGTACAAATATTGTGAAGAAATATGTATGAATATTTCATTTCATACGTGCGCCAGATCTTATAGCGATGAAATTTAAGGGATTACGACTATTATTCTACGTGTTATACGAGAAATGAATAATCTGAGCTAATCGATTATTGACATGGAATGAATTTCACGGATTACTGGATCACGGATCCTGATCATTGTGCTACTAGTTTTTCTATTAAACGAAAGGAAAAATTCAGCATCCTGCGAGGAGCGAGCCAAAGGCAAGGGTGGTACGAGTAAGTGGTGGTTTTGGTAAGGGGATGCTGTGCCCCTGATGCGATTTCACGCTGGATTTGCCTAAGATCTCCGCTAAGGAGCCCTTTAACCCTCCCTACTCCTTTTCCCTTTCCTCGACAGCCCCTAAAGATTACGTGCTTTAACGCTGTTACTAAAATGCCGACGTTGTAAAAATGACGGAAAGTCGTGCACACAGTTCGATGGTAAAAGGGGCCTCGGTAAAGCCTCGGTAAATCTCAAGGTCGTAGGTCCCAAACCTTCGCAAAGCTGATTTTAAGTCATTTGCCAGATAGAATATCCTCCCTTCCACTTTAGCTGCACGTCATCCACCCTTAATTCGGTTTACGTTTAAAAATAACTCGGTCAAACCTATAAGACCACAAAATCGATTCATCCTTCGGAGGATCTAACAAGTTTCAATCATAAATCTCGTTTCTATTTCCCCGGAAATTATCTTCTTCCTTTCCTACGATTTTTCAATCGGACATGCCAGATTCCGTCACTTCGTCAACTTTCGTGTCCCAAAGGCTACCCTTGACCGAAAACTGGACAAATCCCAGCCGACACGAAACCCAAGATAAAAAGATTCGCAGATTTCCTTTTCATCGAACCACAGAACCGTAATATCAGAGGATAAGGAACATGGTTTCCGAAACGTATAATATGAGTAATATCATGCAATCTCAAGACCAGCAGACCGATTGTGCTCGTTGTACATTGTATCCTTGCGGTTACTTATCGTTATATGTGTAATTAGCAGTCGTATACTAGCAAGAAAACAACGTGAGATAATTCAACTGCTGCCTAGTCCTCAGCGACAAGTTGTCCGACATTACTCTACCGATGATACAGGTCCTTATACTCGAGCGGGCAGACAAGGCTGAGAAAGTCGTCGAGCCAGGACTCCAGGAGGAACTGGTGCAGTATCTAAGCCCAGCGTATCCCTAGACGGCTAGGGGTCAGCGCCGCTAAAACCAGGGATTCGGTGTATATGCAAACCCAAACGGCTTAGGCCACAAGACTGAGGCTGAGGCTGTGGCTGAAGCTGAGGCTGAGGCTCCCTTCCTCAGGATTACTACGTCATCCTACAGAACTCTGGTCGCCGGAAGGATCAGCCATCTTCCTTTCGAGGATTAGAGCTATCCCCCGTTCATCCCCCTTTTCCCTCCCCCATTCGCCTATATCTTAGCAGTCTATCTTATATACGCGACAAAGATGCGTGCTAGTCCGTCGTACGGGAGCTACTATATCCTGTCTATCCGCTTCTTGCCACCCGTCTAAAATTCAATCTCAATTTCATTCTTTCCTCTTCCATTTTTTCTTGTTTTTTTTTTGTTTTTTTGTTTTCTCGTCTCAGGGAGCAGAAAAAATGAAAAAAAAAAAAAAAAAAGTGAATATGAGGAACGAAATACCACCTCGGTAGTAAAGTACCGCGAATCGGTGCACTCGACCCAAAACTGACGAAGCCTAAACCGCCTTTCGATGAGTTAGCGCTTAGAACAACTCGTTACCGAAAATCCAAAATAAGCTCCTTAGCCGAGAAATTTACGAGACATTCCCCCATAGTTTGGCAAAGTAATTTTAATCTTCCACACATAGCTCTCTTGCCGGGGTGTACGGTAGGGATGGGTTCAGGGCATAAAGGGCGGAAGGGGAAGTGGCTATACGGATCTCGCGAAGTATAGTAAGACACCCGCCACCTACATTACCAGTTCATGCCATGTTTCCACACTCCAGCATCCCGGTCTTATTCTCCACCTTGTATAAGGGCTTACTTCCTAAGCGTCTTAGCCTAAGTTTTAACTCTTCCTTCTACCTTCCAAACCTTACCGCATTATACCATAGTACCTATACGTATATAGTATACCTATGTCCATACAGACGCACACATATACGGACTAATAAGTATCCCGTGTGGAAAAGTGGCGAGAAAAGATGAAACCAGGTGATTTATGCCTTTTGTAATATCGGATACGAGTTCGTGGATCATTAGGGTAGGTTTGCAAGGGATCATACGAAGAATCCTAAGTTTGGAAATAACGCGATTCATTTGATCTGAAAACTTGCATGGATAGAAATTTATTCGGATGTGACTCGCAAGAGAATTCTTCGATTACAGACGGATATGCTCGCGTGCAGTACGAGCTTTTCAGTGGCCGTGTAAGTAAGCAAAAGTATAGATTGGATAATGAGATAACCTTTCTAGCTTACAAGATCACCAGCCACGCGACGAAACCTTCCAAATCCAAGCGTTAGCCGGAGTCTTTGTAGCAGATCACGCCATCCTTCGTCACGATTTTGTGCTGCAGGGAATATATTTACGTAAAACACTGCAAGATATGTCGTACTACGTACACATGTGTGGCAATTTATCGATTCGGAATTATCGCCAATGCAGAAAGCCAGCGGAAGTCAAATAATCGGGAAAAATATCTACAGCAAATTATCTACCAGCAGTCTCTTGACAAATTCTTTTCCTATCTATACGTAGTTTGACCACGATCAACTTTACATCGAAATTACACCCGGATTCACATTTTTCATAGTGTCCAGCGTCCGCTGAATAAATTTCAGGGATTTGAGGAGTCTGAAAAAATTCTTAGCGAACAAACTCTCTCTCTCTTTGTAATTTTTTTTATTCTGACCTACGAGCAGGAATTAACGGTTCATTCTCTGCCCGATTTTCATAATTTCAAATCCGTAATCTGCTCCGCATGAATATTTGCCCCCCGCAGCTTTTCATCGCGAGTATAGCTACGTTCGTGCTAGATAGAGAATGGCTATGCACATGCCTATAGAAGTCCGACTTCGGGATGGAAAGTTTCTCCAAGTCCGCGAGTAAATATCATAGTTTCATAGCGAGATATCTAACGCCCGCTAATGAGAGGAAAGCACTGGACCGGGTGTAGCGGTACGGGGGAACGGAAAGGAAAGGCGGAGGGTGGAGGGCGGAGGGTGCAGATAAAGAGTTCGAAAGAGTTGACGCCTTATCTCCAGCAAAGGCTTGCATCCGCCGGATCAGCCTGAGATACTAACACCCACACTTTCCTACTCGCTTAGTCGCGAGATCTACTGTTGTGTAAAGTAGACGGGAAATGGCATTTATATACGAACATATGCTCAGCTCCACGAATATTTTATTCAAGATTCACACGGTCCATCTAGTACGTCAATAATCTTAAATGTCATATGTATGTACGTATATGTGTGTCTATGATAGCCATAAATGTGAAAAACTCTTTGGATGAGACATTAGGCAGCCATATCTCGCGTAACCTGGATCTATATAGGCGATCGTAGTGCTGACCCATGTGGACAATGATACACAGCCTTAAGAGAGACACGCTAGGCAAAGTAGGCTTGGATTACAGGATTACTAAGAAGAAGAAACCTTACGACTCAAATCCCTCGCGCCTACTTGCCTTATATTCAGCTTGTCCTTCGGTTATTTGCATCGTACGTACGGAATCGTTAATAAGTGTGTAAATATGAACGATGTATGTTTCTGCGATGGAATCGACGTATCTAGGCGAATCTTACATTTCACGATATTCATATCCTGAGGAAAAGAGTCTGAAGATTTCGATCAACTCCGTAGGGATGGAAATAAGAAAGGAAAAAAAAAAAAGAGAAGCTCAAACCGCATCCCACTTCCGAAGTCTTTTATTTAATCGGGGAGAAAAAAGATACGGCAATGTATCATCGGGGTCGGTAGCATCCGTGGTTTGTTTACTGCTTCTCGAAAATATGCTCAAACTTTTTATCGGCAAGGTATCTTTGCTTTCTGGGTGGGTTGCTAATTGTAGAAGAATTCCCACTCGCCCGATTAGCTTCGCAGCCCTCTCGTTGATTCTGGTGTCGGGAATTGAATAAGCCAGACAATGAACGCCTGTACTCTTCCAAGTGGAATTTCGAGGATCGAGTTATAGTCGAACCACGATCATACACCGTGAGACTTTTCCTACGATTGGAGTGAAAAGATGGACCAGAAGACTTTGCGCGCTATCTCGGAGTGGGCTGCAGGGGTTGTCTTTTGACTGGAGAGTTTATCTTCGGACGACGGCTGTCAAAGAAGCGCCTTGCCGCTTCCGTCGTTCAGAAAATTCGTCGAGATAGGAGAGCTGCAAGATGTAAAAGTCAGATAGGTACTCCTGGACCAGAAATGAGAAATGTCTTTGCAGTTATATGGTTAAAGATTAAATTGCTCCGGTAACTGTACCCACCAACCGTTGGCGAACTGTCGTCGTCCGAAAGTCTTCGCCTCTCTCTTTTTCCTCTTCCTTTCTCTCCTTGCCCGATATATCTGCGCTCGGTTGTAGGGGTGTGAATTCCCGGCCCAGAAGTCAAATTCGCTATCGGTGCGAACTTTTTCATCCGGTTGTAACGCCGATAAAGCGTAGAGCCCAGCCTAACCGACTTCTTGAAGGCGTTGTGGAGAAAATCAGAGTGCGTCCGGCGTGTCTTATCACTAAAAAAATTAATTAAGAAATCCCAACCAACCTCTCGCAACTTTCGAGTGGCTCGTCGCCGTCGTCGAATCGTCGAGGTCCGTCTATATACCCTCTCGTTGAATCTGAAAAAATAATATCGCGATTACCCTTGAAATTCCTCGTTACAATTGATACAAGACTATGATACCTCAACTAAGAAACTAATTACCGAACAATTGGTAAATAGTATCATAAACAGACTTCGGTTAGGGGTAGAAATACGTTTTAGAGCGAATCGAAACCCCCCGGCTAACACCCAACTTGACCAGCTGATCCCGGTACAAAGGCGCCCCCAAGAGTGGCAGCCCCCTTAATGAAAACTATACATCCCTGGATTAAGCTAGCCACCGGTCAGTCTATGTAAGTCTCATGCAGTATATAGACCGTTATAGTAAGGTAGAATCCAGCATATTGGATGGAGTTAAGACATTAATAACTAATATTATGGTCCCTGCAATATACCTATCCTTTGTTGGCCATCTTAGTTAAGTCTTAGTAGTTTGGTCGCTGGACTTGCTACACGTTAAGGAGATTAACAAATGACCCGTCTTTGCGTGTAAAGATCCTCCTTAAACCCAGATGAGAAACCGATCGATGTGTGCGGGGGACACGTGAAAAACGACCTTCTCGCGTATAGCTTTTCGTACCGCGAAACGATACGTTACACATGGCTGTGCTGGACGGAATACGGAATCATAATTGGCTCGACATATCATTCATTGTGATACCAGATGGTCGCAGAGTGTAACGGAAGCATGATAAATAAATTATAACAAGTTCTACATCTTATTTCCTTAACACCACCGAAAACGTTACAATTGACCCCTAGATTCGGGTAATTGCAAGCACGATTTGGAACGATCGTAACACTGCATGTAATAGGATGATGAAAGTTGACTTGTTCATCTGAGAATTCTTAGAAATGTCATGTCACGATGGATACCGAAAGTAAAAACCATATTCGTCAGGACCGAGAATGATAAAAAAATCGATTACTGTTCATGTGATCTCGAAACTCCTGAACGATTTTGCTATGGAAAGACGGGAAAAGCTTATTGAGACTGTGACTGTTTCACCAATGATTTTCCCAAACGAGAGCAAGATGTGAACTATTTCTTCGGTTTATTCGTCCTGGATTTAATTTTTGCAACGTTTTGCGATTAGCGTGTTAGAATTGACCTCAGTATGTTTTACTTAGAGCGTGTCGTTCGGGCCTAGGGGCGATTTAAGTTAGAGGATGTTGAGGATTCGGATACTCCGCGATTTTCGAATACATGGAAGAGGATGACAATTTACTTGCAGTCAGCGGATCGCGTCGTAGCTCTCGCGCGCATCGTAAGACGCTTTTGACGTAAGTGGCTCGAAATGCTCTTTGTAGAGGGTTGCTATTCCCTTAGTTTGGGAGAGGTCTGGGATTAAATACTGGAGAGGGATAGAGTCAAGACTTAAGCCGGAGTTAAACAAGGATCGCCACCATTGTGCTCGACGGGTGGTACCTATTGTCTCTTCGTCCGGATGCGGATAGATGAGTGGATCTGCATATGCTTAGCAAGGGGTTAGATTTCCACCTCCCTTTACCCGTTCCACAACCAGCCATCATCATCGCCCGGTGTGTATTTCGGCTCAAAAATAGTCCTTCAAGGGTTTTTCAACCGTCCCACGACTTCCGTCTAAATTCTCTCTTGCAAGTCTGTCTCCACGGATATCATAGATAGTTTATTCTCACTTTTCCTCAAAAACAATTACCATCTGTATATCTGATATAAAATTTTGCAATCGCTCCATTCACTAATCCGATTCATCGCCTCAAGAAACAACACAAGAACCCCAGAAAGAGGACAAACGGGTATAATTATTCCTCAAATACAAATTTCCTGCTGAATACTAATTTATAAAAAAATTTTTGCTTTCAGGAAAAAGTCTTCCGGTTCACTGTGTGGTGGAAGCCATTCATAGCATCGTTGAAAGTCGCGTTAGCAGTGGTAGAGCGAATTGGCGACGTCCCCAGGTGGAAACAGACTCGTACGTTATCATTCCAGCGGCAACTGCTTTTCAGGTGAAGAAAATATAGGTTTTCTATAAGTTCGACTAAGTTTTTCGACCCATTTTATGTCAATTTGAATGTTTTTATTCTAATGTCCAGGATCTGGTAGGTGCCGCACTCGTAAGACTGGGTTATCCGGCTGATCTAACCCCGAGTGCTCGAGGCAGCATCGTAATCCGAAATTGGAAACCTCTTCCTCTCGAGAAGGTGGCCGATGGACCCCTGCTTACAGTCGGCGATATATTGGCTGAGCTAACCACCGTGGCTACCCTAAGGATACAAGTCTATCGTTCTCGGCCACCTCCTCCCAGCCCCGCAGCCGAAGTTAGAAGCAAACTTTTGAGGCTCTTGCTGCTCCATAGTCACGCGCTGCTGATGTCTGCTGGCTGCCCCCTGGACGAGGTGAGACGATTTTTTTTTGGATGGGAGAATTTGGTGGGAATTAGCATTTTCGAGGATGCGTTCGAATTAATTGAAACAGTAGCAACTCGTTAGGAAGTGGTGACGAAGTGACTGCTAGGCCACCCCGTGAAAAGATTAAAGTTAGCGCGGTTGTAAGACGAGCGCTTAATACACTTAAAAATGTATAAAATGTAAATCTAGACCGGAGTGCGTTCGTAGCCAGGTTTCGCGGGCGTCGCGGCCTCTTCTGCCGTGCCTAATCTCATTAAGAAGTCCTCCGGTTGGACCACCTTTTGCTCTAAAGAACCACCGAGGTAATCTTTCGAGACGGTGAGTCGTCGTGGTTCGCTAATCTTTTCTTTAAATAAATGGTGCCCCAGGTTTTCGGATGGTAAGTCAAAACCATGACCCTCATTATTTATTTATGTAAACCTCATCGTACCCCGTCAAATATAGAGTCCAGGAATCCATCCTATCGGGAAAACCGCAACGAATGATTACAGATGATTAACTTTTTTATCGATTTTGATCACGAATAAAAAAAAATTGAAGAAAAATATTTGGATATGGGAATAAATTCGTAGAGCTAAACGTCGAGAAATACTAAATTTCGTATATGAAAACTATACCGTCAGGAAATCCCATAGCCATGGTAGAACGTAGCCCCGGCGTGATAGGATTACCCTTTGCTTAGCCGAACTCGTAGTCTTCATCAAACGGCCCTTCGACGTGGGAGGGTTGCCGGGCATTATCTAAGTGCACCTCTTTGAAGACCGTCTAGTACGGAACTCACCCCCAGACCTTAATACCGCTTACCATAGTCTATGATTACCAATTTTCCCTGCACAAATTCTCTGCTTAAATTTCATCGATAAACTCACCGTGTACAGGAGCCAAGAGCAATATATGTACATATGTATATGTATACAATATCTGGTATAAATCGAAGAAGTACCGAGTCAAATGAGACTGTGCAAGCATAGGTGTGTATGGCGTCAGGATCTTATTTCGTACGGAGGTATAAACTCTCGGAAGTATACGGCAATCTCATACATACATTTTGAATTGGTCTTTTTTTTTTCTTTCTTTTAATTTTTTGTTATTTTATCGAATCATATATACTAGCCAGCACGACGGAATGATTAAGCCAACTTCCGCTGATGCGATATGGTCCGACCCTTTTGAAAGTGGAACGCAACGATTCGTTTGTAACGTCGATTCAGAAACGGACTTTGAGTTAAAAAGCCGGCAAACAAATGTTGAAAGAACGGAAGGACTTAATCTGGTGGGTTGTGATTACAAAGTATTTTTAGCGAACATATAATTTACGCCGCTCGGTCCAAATCCACCATTAAACTGTTTTTGAATGGCTTTGACATCTTAATTATTGAAATTCATATTTGCGAGATTCTCACACCCGATGATAATGGATCGCGTAGCCTTCGCAGCCGCGACCTTCAACGTTTGATATCTTCGTTAACCCTGCTAGTTAATTTGTTAATTTGTTAATTTGTTAATATACCCGAGGCAAACGGTGAAAATGTTTAAATTAGATTTTAGCCGAGTGATTTACGATTCTGTCTTTCGGATCAGCTGATTCTTGCGTCATTTTCTGGAATAAATAAGTATAAACTAGGCTTAACGCGTGTCTCCGATAAGCTGGCTGGAAGGTCTAAATGTTCATAGAATGTTTGTGGAATGATTTCTGAAATCTGGTAGCTGTCAGTTTGCTGAGTGATTAAGGAGGGGTTGTAAAATCACGTAAAGAATGCTACCAACATGGAGGATTACCTCGTTAAATGCGTCTTGAGTGATCCTCGCTCTTGTTTATCCTATAAATCACATAGATAAGGCATGTAAATTCTTCAACCGTTAAAAGTCTTCCATAATCTTGGCGCGACATAGCGGCCAACTGAACCAGATACTCTTTCAGCGTGATCGCATACACGGAACCAATTAATTTTTACCTATATTCAATAGCTTCTCTAGGGGTAACAAACTCTATGAATTCTCCGGTTATACGATTCCACATTTCCTAATTCTGAATCGAAGTACTTCAGATTCAATGCGTATTAGATATAAACAAGCTAATGATCAGTCAAATCGAAATTTTGGGTTTAACGCAGCTATAAGACTACTTATAGTTTATCTGGATACACAATCCGATGCGCGGAACAGTTTCATGACGCACGTGGATTACGCTTTGAACCTTGACAAGCGAGACGTGAATAATTATTTATCTAGGGCAAATTGGAATGATTGAAAATTGAATAAACGGATTTCGTGGGTCCATTGTGGCACAATACTTCGAAGTTTCTTCCTGAAGCGCTTTGGGATGCGTTTCTCAATTTCTATTTCTTGACAGTCGTGTGATAGCTGAGGTAAAAAGGGTGCATACCCGAAATCGAAGGAATTATCTTTACGTGGATTCTGGTACTGGAAAAAATTCCGATGGAGTTACGAGTTCCTCGGCGTTAACGACTTCGTAATGTTTTGCAATATAATTTATATGTTATCCATTCGACTTCACGTGGTCCGCTGTTATCTGGTATTGCGTGCCTGATAATACATATAATTGATAATACCGTCGAGCGAACTTTTCCTGGCCAACGGTTAATTCGTATCATCGTATCGAATCGGCATTCTTAGGCTTCCTGCAAATACCAATATAAAGAGAAAACGAACAAAACGTTATTACTCGTTGCAGATGACTCTGTCTTCCTTGTGCGGAGGCGGAAACGATCTATCCGAAGAAACTAGACGCAGTTTTGAGTCTTGGCTACAACAACAACAACTCGGTATCGGTCTGAACCCTCTGATGCCCTCGGCTAATCATCACCCTCAAAGTCCGCAGCCAGACAGTGGGCCCTTGGGTCCGGGTGGACCAATTGGACCACCGCATCCATCTCTGATGCCGTATTCTCACAAGACACGAATGCGGACGAGTTTCGATCCTGAACTAGAGCTTCCACGATTGCAAAGATGGTTTGGAGAGAATCAACACCCGTCACGTCAACAAATACAACACTACGTTTCCGAATTGAACTCCTTGGAGTCTAGAAGAGGCAGAAAACCGCTGGATGTTAACAACGTGGTTTACTGGTTCAAGAACGCGAGAGCTGCCCAGAAGAGGGCCGAAACCAGAAGCGTTAATGGTTATAGTCCTCCGGGGCTAAGCCCTCGCGGTGCTAGTATGGTCAGTGAGGATTGTAGCGACGAGGAAGACGACTCTAGACACCAGGTAATTCATTAGACGGTAATAAAATTGTAATTAAATGAAAATGAAAATGAAAATGAAAACAAAACGTTCGACGATTTACTAAGAAAGTTTTCTGCATTTTTTCTTTTTTTACTCTGGTTATCGCAGTCGACTTCTCCGTCGCCATGTCCCCCAGCTAGTCCTCCCGTAGGCCCTTTGTCCCTGACAACACGACCGGAAGATCAACAGCCACCATCCTCAACTCCGTCGTCGGTCAAACAGGAAGACGCTAGGGCATCATCTGGTTCTGAAGACGAGGAATCCCACCCGACAGGACCTATTCCTTCGGGGTTTCCTCTCGTCCCGAGTCCAATGTTCGGACACAGTATCATGTACATGCATTACCTACCTCCACGAGGTCCCGCTGGATGCCCAGCCAGTTTATTGGACGAGAGGAGAAAACGGAACAGGACTTTCATAGACCCTGTCACCGAGGTTCCAAGACTGGAGGGCTGGTTCACCCTCAACACCCACCCGAGCCACGCGGTAAAAACATAAAACATCAAAATCACGAATTCAGAAGTCGATTTCCGTCAAGTTTTTTCCATTTTTATCGATCTAGCCGGTCACACGAGTCTTTTGAGTTCAAGGAATCCCATAATTCCTCATTTATTTTTGATATTTAATTTTTCTTTCTATTGCTTAATAATTGCCCCTTGACTATACTACCCGCGATAAATCGCTGTCCTGAGTGTTGCCTGAAGAATCACAATGAGACGAGTTACTTTCGAGTTGTTTCATCGTTTGAAGTTGATTTTTTTCTTTTTTTTTTGTGTATTGAGTTTTATTGAATCAGTTGCGAGAAAATGATTCGTTCGCCTTAAATATGGTCAGTAGAATTTTTTATAATGAGTTTAATCCCTTATATGGATTAATATGTAATCGAATTAATAACGAAATAAACGTTTATTTTAGCTGATCCTAAAATACACCGAAGAATTGAACCGGATGCCGTATCGTCAGAAGTTTCCGCGCCTCGAGCCAAAGAACGTACAATTTTGGTTCAAGAATCGTCGAGCCAAGTGCAAACGTCTAAAAATGGCACTTTTCGAAGGGGAATCACCCCAGCCGCATCCATACCACGCCGATTAGTTGATTAGATACTATTAATCGTGTACTGTATTATATTACATAAATGCAATTTGTTGATTAATTTGTTAACTCGTAAATGTTGATTAATCGATATGCAATTTCCAAAACCGTACCTTCATTGTAATTAAAACATTCGAAATAATATAATTATAATTATCAAATAACAAAAATAAAAAATAAAACATAATAGTTAATAAACTGTATACCACTAACCATTCGAGATTCGTTTACCTAACATTTACTTCCTTTTTAGAAAAATTGAAACAATCATTCATCGTATCGCCGAACATCCTGCTTCGACATATTTCAACGTCCAACTATCCAGATATCTTGGAAAATTTATTACATCAGAGATTCCAAGGTACTAATACAATTAAATACGAATTTACATCAGTAAAGATTCAATTCGCTCTGCCCACTAGCGTGGAGAAGGGTAAAGCTCCTTTCTCCTTTCTCTTATTCTTTCTCTTCGCAATCTAACGATATCTACCTCTTTCCCTTTCATTGTAAGTTCCATTTCAAACCCCCTCCCGAGTCTAGTAGGTCGAAATATCGGTGTGTGGGTACTCTGCACATCCTCTGATATCCGTCTGCTGAGATAACACCCCCGGAGGCTGTCACCAGACCGAACCTAACTCAAGCGTGACAATAGTCAACAGAGTATCGTCTAGGCGGACGAAAACTTTGTTAGACTACTTACCGAACATGCGATAGAATTAATAGAGGTACTGTATGGTATTTGGTGAAAGACGCCTTATATTCTATTCCATAAAAGTCTAAGTCAAAATTAACAAAATGGTATAGTTCTAGAGCTAGAGCGATGTACACGTGGAGTAGAGAGGATTGATACTTTTACTTGTATCGGATGAAAGGCTGACTAGTTATCGAGGCAGAAGAGTAGGCATAAGGCGATGAAACGACAAAAATATAGGTAATACGGCTTACGTTCTAGTCTGTCAATCATCCGTAGCATAACGAAGGATAATATTAACAAGGGGGAATAATAAAAGGAGAGACGAAAGTTGGCAAAGTTTCTACAAAGTAAGGGATCCAGATCACAGAAGCAAAAACGGATCCTTGGTGAGGGATTTCAGTTTCAGAATTCCGAGTAAGCAGGAATAACACAAAGATGAGAGGATATCATCATCCTTCATGGTGCGCACACGTACACAGATGGAGTAGAAGAGGAGCGGGAGTGGTCCTGGATTTAATGAGGATAGGCGGATTTGTCCAATTAAAACGTCTTACAAGGATCCAGGCTTCCTTTCATCCACAAAACATCGACTCTAACTTCCCTTAATACCGTGCCAAACCTCTTATCTTCTTCTAGGATATCACGTGATGCAAACTCGGCATAGATGTACCGGGGGATCGTCTAGGGATCACAGTTTGATACCAGGTCAATGAGCTGACGAGTGTCTGTAGATCGTCACGCTTATTATTCATCGTAATATAATTTCAACGCATTCATGCCATGGCTTGAGATACGTTTTGGAAAAAATCGCTCATTGCGTGCTGCAGGCCTAAGGGTTCGTCTGTATTCTATATTCTACCGCACATCGCGTGAACTCTGCAAAGATTGACTATTTTTTCGTCTCACTCAAGGTTTAATTTCAATTTATGAGAAATGGTAGTATCGTTATGAAATTTGTATAAGAAAATCTACCCCATAGTCGCAGTCACCGGGGTATCCCGCTTATCGGCAAAGAAGGAGGAGAAACCTGCAAGAGTGGTTTGAGATGGTGGGGAAAGAAAGCGTTATAAAAATATAGAAGTCAGCAGCCCAGGGATCATCTCTTTATCTGATCTCAATTTGTCATCCAACGTTGGTTTAATTTAACAACCTCTCGGCGGAAAATCGGGATGAAATATTTCCATTTTAAGTAGCTACGAATTTAATCCAACGACGTTTTCTTGCAGGGGCAATAATTACTATTAATCAAACTTAGGCGACGTAGAGACCGATCGCGCTTTGTCATAATTCAGATGAATAAATCGATTAACCAGACCATAGAAATTTCACACCTACTAGGTAGGTGATTCACGGGTTCGGGATTTCAGGGAACGTCGGAAGGCCTGCTGCTGGCCAAGAAAATGATTTTGACAAGGCGAGAGGGCAGAGAGACATAGAGTTTACTAGATACACCTACGCACGGTTCCAAAGGAGCATTGTCGCGCTCTCGTATTCAAGGGTTGTTCTTATCTGCCTATCCGGTGAGCTGTCAGCAAAGTTGCTGAATACAGAAAGCTATGCCACTGCGCTATCTACTAGCTAGGATATACCAAACTATTCTATTCCATACGGCCACCGGACGCTCCTAGATAGACAATGTACTTATGTACGGAGTATGTCGAGAGTCGTCCACGCGCCGTGGCATAAATACGTGTAAAAATAAATTAAAGACCAAATCATTTCGTCCATTTGACCAGAATGTTCGATTCTGCAAAACCGCGTCTTTTTTTTTAGACTCAACTGCGATAGATTCAATGGCTATTACGGCCCCATGGTTTAGTCGTAAGATTCTATAGAAAATAGGAGGAGAAAAAAGAGAAGAATTGCGGCCTGACATCTCCCGTGATTTTTCAAGTGAAAACTTAGCGAATTTGAAGACGGAGTAAGAAAAATGGTCGGCGGGAGCTTAAGGCCTCGCAAATTAGCCATGGGATTGGCTTCATAATCTGGGCAGGAGGAGGGTAGGTCGGGTTGTCGACTATCATGGTGGTGGTAGCCGTGGCTACTAGGGGAAGGAAATACGGGGCTGAAAGTCGCGGTCGTATAAATGAACTCTGCCTCATCTTATTCTTTAATCCTACCCCGAGCTACGCTATACTAAAAATTACGACTCGAGGCTAAAGTCTCCAAAGGCCATGGGCGATTGAAATTAATGAGCCATAAGAGAAGATTTCCGCGGCCGTTGTGGGGATGAACTTAGCGAACGAGAGGAGACTAGAAGTCGCCCTAATAAGTGTAATTAATTTATTACCGTTTACTTTTACGATTCTGGCTGAGTGCGCAAAGATTCTTCGCCGGCATCGCATGGATGAACCAATAGTGACGCCACACCCGATTTCATAATATCCATGGGTTATCCTCGGTTATCCGGGACACTTTTTTTCAACTGGGCATCTTTTTCGGATTCCCGAATTCGAAGATAAGTACTACATACGTCTGACGATCGTCCTATGCGCTCAAAAATTTATCTTTCCATATTTTGCGGATCGAACAACTTCTGAACCGGTTGATATCAGGGTGTATGACTCTAGATTTGTTGTTGGGGGTTGGCCAAGAAGTTTTTGTTCTACTAACAATTTCACATGTGAAAAGTGGGACCGTAACTGAAACATTGTGTTTTTCAGGAGCAGAAACGTTTTCGACCTGGATTGTTCCCAAATTTCCGAGGCCGATACGAAAGAGGCTGAGAACGCATCAGATGTAAAATCATATCTCGAAGAAGCTGCAGTGTCTCTCGAATCGGGAAACGAGCAGGGCTGAAGAAATCTGGTAAAGTTCTCCGGACAAATAAAGCTTAATTGATCTATAGCTCCTTGTACCGTTATTAGAGCGCTAAGCGGGTAAGCACACACTTAATCGCGGACGTTTCACATTGGCCAAGATCTATCGACGAAACTAAGCAGGGAAGATTAGGACACTTAGCCAGGAGGAGGGTGCAGTAAAGAGGAAGAGGGAGAGAAAGGGAACTAGGAGTCGGCAGGAAGAGGTGAGACCCTCCGGGCAGTCCTCGCGACCGTAAATAAAAGAAAAATCCTTGTAATGGCTTTCGTTAAGGACAACAACTTACGGCCCACTATGTCCCCTCAAAGATGCCTGCAGTGGAACGGACCGTCTTACAGGCTAGGTTATTAAGCTTGGAACGTAACCTGTATCTATACCCAGTTAATTCCTTAACCCTTATAGACTCGGAGAAAATTTAGGGACCCGAGTTCCCTAAGACGTTGGGCGTCGCGGCGCTCGGGGAGGTAAGCGAACCGAGCGGCAGAGAGGAAGTAAGGAAGGGTACAGCAGGTGCTCGGAGGATCTCCGCATCTTACGACCGAACGATACATAATTTATGGTGTAACCGGGGCTTAAGATAGCATTAAGATCGCCTATTCTCTCGGCTAGTTATTATGTCGTAACGAAAATACTCCAGTTCACGTAATTTACGCATCCACCTTCTTGCGCGCGGAGTACAGCACTCGTTGCACATCCATCTTCCATCCTCCGTCCACGATAGATCTTGAACTCACGTATACAAAGTTCGGATCTAATTCGTAGACAACCTTTGATCTGTTGCCCAAAAATGACGAAGATCAGATGAAAATCTATCAACTGAAATTCGAGCTATACGAATCGCTGTCATCTGGCCACTGTCAGGCTAAGCTTGTTCCGATCTATTTGACGGAACGGGTATATACGAGAGAAAAATTTGAGGAAAAGGGACATCGTATTGATTAGGGAGCTCTCGGCGGGGGATCAACGAAAATACTATATGTCTTAAGCCCTTCAGGGGACGATACGCTACCTATGGCTTTTAGCTTTCTTACGGTTCGCCAAACAGAATCCTTCTTGTCTCGGGGCACAGCCGTTACGTTATATACGTCGTGTATGTACTCGGACGAGCATATATAGACGTATATGTATCGTACTTATATATATATATATATATATATATATATATATATATTTGTTAAGTTGAGCTACGCTATGCTATATGTATAATACAAGCGACTAAGTTTTTATCTAATATTTCCTATATCATATCATTCGTAACTCACGTGGCATTTGCCCCCGTGGGATATTGCGAACATAATTCTTACCAGAGTTCCGAACCTCTCCTTTGGACGGCATGTTTATTCAACGTAGGATTTAAAAGAGTAGTAGGCCGCATCTCATTTAAGTAGAGGATGAGTGTCTCCAAGATCGTGAGGCAATGTGTCTTAGATTAAGACGTGGGCACTTCCTTACCACCGTCTGACTTAACTGGCGCGTGGAAGTAGCCTCGACGTATTTTATCATCCTTCACCTCACAAATCTCTTAGCCTCTAACTTACTCATGAGCCATTGTCTTTTCCCAACGTAAAACTGTTTTTCTTTTTCATTCGGGATAATCACCGGGTCAATTCCGCGAGTCAAAGACTTCTCCCAGTCTCTCCTTTTTTCTTTCATTCCTCATTTTTCTACTTCGCTTTATTGCACAAAGTTTTGACTCTGAGACTCGAGTCCGAACAAGACTTTGCACCGTTTTATACCACCGTATATATATAGTATATTAATACCAAGCGTCTTGGCTGGGTGGTTTGCGATAAAGCAAAGAGCCCGCGCTAAATACTTACATAAATCTGTATTGCCTTGCGCCGCGCGCGAGCAGCTTATACCAACACCCACGCAACCCGGGTCCAACCTACACAAGGACGATCTATTTCTACAAAGTTGACTTCTTCGCGAGTATCTACTAAGAACGAGAAGTTCGTCGGGATACAGTTTCACGGTTATTTATCTTTTTTTATTATATATTTTTATATGCTATGGTTTTATCAATTATCTATGCATACATATATGATGATGTTTATTGAACATAAATTCTTGTTTCGTATCTATCGATGATTTCAGACTTTACCTGTTCTGCATGCCGCGCGAAGGGGGTGCGAAGATTCTTGAAGGGGTTTACGTTTCGTTACTTTACCGGGGCGAAATCTGCGTCGAAAAATATGCGCTAGCTGTACCTATACGGGGGAACTCCGCGCTGATATGTAATATACAGAGAGCCATAAATATCGAAACACAAGTCGTCGACGTTTCTGTGGGGAACTGGAAGCTCAGCTCTGGGTTGGGTGAAACTCAATTGATAACAGATAAAACCCTGACTCTTTTATACACGATCCAGAAAACCGACATTTCATTCCGATCTCTAGGCATGAAATGCATTTTGGCTATTGCTGAAGTGCCTCAATTACATAATACAAAGTTTCTCACAGATGGACAAAATTTTGGCAGTTTTGATCAAATGATAAAAATTGCTATTTTTTCTTATTTTTCTTTCCGCATAGCTGGGGGAGGTCATGGGCACGATTGACACGGGTGGATACGTCAATGGAACAATTCTTTGGTCCAGAAAGATCGCGGGCAAGACGGTGGCGCCCGAAGGCGGTAGGTAGGTACAGGGATAGAGGTTTGGTCTGCGGTAGCAGTAGCAATAAATCTAGCAAGTATATCTGAGCTCATGAATGTTATTAAGATACAACCCCCCCGCAAAGCATGGCAGTCGGGGGTTGCAGGGAAGATACAGGAGAGGCAGGAAGACCAAGCGAGCGAAGCGAACGAGGAGAAGTAGAAGGAGAAACGGTTATGAAGAAATACCGCTGCCGGTAATCCCGCCATAGATCACCAACCGCCGGGCGCTCCGTATCCGCGCCTTCTTACACCGCGTCTTAATACTGGAGGCTTAACCCGTACCCGTACCTAGATATAGATATCTTACACATTTACTTGGGACGCAATTCTGGACGAAGACTACCGCAGGAGATAGAAGTTTGAACGGTTTCAAAACCAAAAAAAAAAAAACTTCTCAAACTTTTTCTCAAGCCAGGGTTGGGTTATAAGACGTTAAACCATCAAGATCGTTCAACCCTCTCTAACGCGAATTAAGGGAGTGTTTTCAATGTTCCAATACAATTTTTCAATATCCCAGTCGGATTAGAGCAGTTCACTAGTACTTCGACGTATCGTCAAATAAAAATAAGAATTTTTTAACCATCGTGTCCCATTTATGATCTGCATCTCATTCTGAGAGACGATGGATTTCGCATCTCATTCGAAGAGACAGATATACCCGAGAAAACTATAGCGAACTTTTGTGATAAAGCTGGGCTATGGGCAAATTTTTTTTTTCTAATTATACGTGACGCCCTTTTGATCACAAATAGCTTGACCAATTATTTTTTGAGCAAAGATATGAAAAACTCGATCAAACTCGAGTAAGTCTTCACAGTGTGTAGATAGTGACGTTGTTAAAAGGTTAGACAGGAAAGCTCCTTAAGATCCCAACGTACCTTGTGCTTATAGACCAATTACGAAGAAAAAGGGGTATCGGAACAAAGAGACTCAACGTAAGACTTCGACATCTCGTCTGAGCAGGAGATAACCGATTTTTGATAATATAGGTATATCGATGAGAAAGCAGCACACGTGTACGAAAGATCGGTATAATAAAGAGCAGTGAAAGGGAAATATCTACCTATCGAAACGGGTCAGTGCGGTGGCCAAATACCTCGAAGTCCTGGTGACCCCGGCAGGACCTTAGTAACTCTGTTAGCTTCGTATAATGTATCGTGCCAAGATTCAAGAGGCTCGTCCCTTAGCGGGGAAACCGGCGAAGAGAGCAAACGAAGAGAGTCCAGTCGACCGCTGCAGATTGGTGTTATCAACCTAAGACTCGTTTCATCATCGAACTATGCCTCTCAATTAATTAATTGGGGTTCCCGGTATCAAATGGACCTTAACCAACATCAAAGCGCCCAGTCTTAACTCACCCTACTAAGAACCATCCATCTATGAAAGTGTCCCGCCAATTAATAGGGGATCCATACGTACCCGTGTTTGTTCGGAGTTCGTCGTCTTATCCTAATAATAAGTAAATAATAATATCGCCGATTGGTAGGTATCTAGGTATATATACGCTATATACCAAAATTTGTATGGTAGAGGTATACCGAATGTCCTGCGATCGTGGTATCCCCAGACTGTTTCTTTTTCGTTTCAAGGAATACGGCGTTGGACGAATTTTTCTAATACACTTTTGCTTCTGATTGGGATATAGTGACCTCGGGAAGAAATTATCTTAATTAATTCCGAGATATGAGGGTGAGAATCTTTTCTTATTTTTTCGTCTCCATAGAAGCAGATTAGTGGAATCGACGCTCTAACGGGGATGTAGTTGAGATAGAAAAACCACCAAAACCTCGTTCGCTAATCACGCTATTTGGATCTTTTATGAAAAGTCTTGGGAATTGTTTACTGAACATTGTAGCGGCGAATAAGAAATTGAATTTTTTCTAAGAAATCTCGTTTATTTTTACCGTCGTAATCAGATATTGAAGATGACAAAATCACTTCCCTTACTAAACGAGTTTATCTTGGAACATGAAAGATTATACAGCCTAGAACCACATTCGTATGAAACACACGCGGGGATGATACCATTCGCAGGGGTAGACCGGAGACGGATTATGACAGGGGTGTCAGACTCCGATTTGAAATAAACGCATTAAATGTTAACACAGACATGGTGGAGATTGAGCTCGATTTCTTCAGCCTCGATCGAATTTATACAACAAAGTTTTTCGTTGCAGTCAGAATTTGGATAAAACGATAGATCGGATATTCCTGAAAGTCAAAGAATTGTCAATCGATTCCTAAAATCCAACTGCTGTTATCGAATGTCATGATTTCCAAATTTGGATGAAGGAGAGAAATTTCAACCCATGTTTTTCGAAATCAGCAGGTAGGTGACCCAAGTTTGTTTCTATTCTTTGGTTCTTATTGGTGTACCGATTATGACACAAAAGTAAAGCATACTCGGGGCATACCTAGTATACGTGTATGCATGGTATATTTCTTGGGAACACAAAAGGTTGGGCAGTTGTTATTTACAGGGAGTGGCTTTTTCAAGAACTGCTACGCTCCGAGATAGCATAGAGGCGCATGTATTCGTAAGCTTGAAGGGTGGTTTATGTATTATGGGTAAGATATCCGATGATTTAGCTCCCAGACCTCGGGGAGTCGAGTCTTATCTCGCGGCAGCGCGGTAACCGAGGTGTAATCTTTTATTAATTCTGTGACTTACGAAATTTATCGTGGCTTTTGTTTACCGGGAATACTCTCTTAAATCTCCTAAACTACCCAGCATCTTTGCATTATCTGACCAGACGCCTCCGCGATCTACCTACCATTCTCAATTCTACCGCTACCATGCCTTATGGACCTTGTGACAAATTCATTCTCTTTAAAATTCGGAAAACAATCATCTCATTAATCTTCTTCGAGAAATCGGCTGTTGCCTGAGCTGCACTCATGCGTTACAATCAATTTATAACCATGTTATGGATAATGAGCTGATCGGACGTTTTAATTTCTTATGAAATCCGCGGTGGTTGAATTTTCCACGTACGAACACCAGCGAATTCTATAACGACCAAGAATGGCTCTATATTATTATTAGAGTCCCTTAAGTCTAAGAGCCTTAAATCTGCGATAAGTTATGGGCCCCCCGAACCATGCCTTATACCATTTCCCTATAATATCTTAGTCTACGCGGAGGCGCCTCTCCGGCCTTTATCTCGCATACATTACTACACGCCCCTGAGACGAAAAGGGAAGATGAGGTGGGGAAGTATAAAGGGGGCAAGGGGGTAATTGAAAATAACTGCTACCCCTAAACCAAACCCCTAACCAAGATAAACCACCCCTGGATCATCTCGTGCGGGTTTCTTCTTTCCCCGCGCATGTACAAACATTTTTCCAACTCTACGTTGTAGCTCGTTTAATCCCCTATGCCGCACCGAGGTCTTAATTAATGAAAGACAAACTAAAAGTCTAAGGTTAATCTTCGGGACAAGAGCACATAGCTAAGTAAGAACTTTTAGTTGAACCGAAAATCTCTCGGTATAATATATTACCATCTCTAATGTGTGTCTAGGGTTTATCTCTCCACGATGAACAAACAATCTCAGATCTGAAAAATGTTCATCCTATTTCCGGGATTCTATACCCGATTATAATAATCAAAAACATTTTTTTTCTTTCAAAATTCCAGTAAACTAGGGCGGCTTTTACCGTCTTTGCAAATATATGTATCATAGCGGGGTTGAAGAAGGGAGTAGCTGTATAAGGGGTCTGGAGGTGCGATCTTACGGACCATAAATCTGGCTGTATCCCACAGGATCGTTTTATTATAGATTTCCATGTAACGGGCGCGAAGGTATTCCGAAAAAAAAGAGTTGAGCCAGTAAGCTGCTGAGTTTCAAGTTTTAAGTCTGTCTTGTCAAATAAGTAACTTAAATCTTCTAGTTTTCTTAGGCATCGAACGACTTAAGAACTACGCCGTCAGTCGGTCGATAATTATCGCGATGAAATATAGCACATATCGATTTATCAATCCACCCTACATATGTTACGAAGTTGACGTCTGTGTCTTCTATTCCACAAGGAATAACGATCTCATACAATCTTCATCTTCATTACATTCCTGTACTTTTTTTTCCCCAGAATTGACGGGGTCTAATATCGTTTAGATAGAATAAAAAAATCAGAGAATGGAAACTGAGGGTAGAGATAGGTGCACAAACGAGGTCTTGCCTCTCTGGCCATCAAACAAATCGGCTACTCTCCGGTAGAAGGCGAGTGACTCTATTTCTCGATTACTCGATGACTCGATTACTCGGCTACTCGATTAGTCTCGTACTCGTTTACAGGGACACGTAGACCGCAATTTAACATCGTTAACGAACCTCCAGAACATCCCCTAGCGCTCTCGTTTGCGATGCAGCAACTACCGCAACTGCCCATCGTGCGCGTATTTAACATATCGACGGCTATCAGCGACCAACGTAAATGCAAATATTGATTATTGAAGATCTCATAAATTTTGACCATATATTGCACTGAAATTTAGTTAAATTCTGCCAATCAATGTCCGCAGAAGCATTCTTCGGATCTCAAATTGTTTCCCCGGAATATGTGTATACTGTATCACGAGACGCGTAGGCGTGAGTCGCTTCGAAGGGTAAGGGTACTTCCTCGGCGCTGAACAAACGCAGATTTTAATCAGTAACTAGAGAATGTGAGAAGTGAGACCCGGGGAGTTGGCAAAGTGGATCTGTTAAGACGCGAATGACGTCCGCGTCTGCGACAGACGTAAAGATTACATTCGAAGCTCTACACAGGGGAGGACCACTGCAGAGTCGAGTAAAACGGCGGCCGCTTATCATGGCAATAAAAAGCATCGACTAGGATTGGCATTTCGCCCGGAAAAACGACATCTTTAGGCTCTTTAGGCTCCGGGGTACCAGATAGGGCTGAAATATACACTCATCCGTTAGGCATTTTCTCGTAATGCCCCGATACAACGTGTAAACGGGACGTGTACAGAGTCAAAGTATGAAATACGACCGTGATACGAATAAAATATGAAAATAATATTCTTGCACTTTACTTTCGCGGAGCTTTCGATTTTTCACTTGAATTTTTTAAGAAGTTCTACCATTCGTCTACCCCACGATTATTAATCCGACAACGAGAGAAACAAAGAGCACAAAAAGTATCAGCAGCTGTATACGAGTTGTAGATTGTAGAAAGATCTTTCAGTAAAAGCTCGAACAATCGGAATGGTATTATTCGATTTTTTGCAGCTTAATTCCATCACTGTAACACCTGAAGTTGGAATACGGGAAGACTTAGCGTAGAATTTGAATGCGGATTTGTCTCGTCTGAGAGCAGGAGACCCGAACGACGATTAGACAATGCGCGAGAAACTGAGACGCGGGCGTCGCGGTGCCACGGGGTTTGCGGGGTAGGTCGAGGGACCCACCAGATGTGCGAAGCCTGATCTTGTTAAGGGAGCGCTGAACCACAAACAACCAACACCCATTCAAATTTACGCGAGAAATCTCCGCGCTTAGGCTCATTTCACACCGTTACATTAATCCGGCGATCTTCGATTGCGTTTGTAATTAACCCCAGTGATAATTGACTGTATCGTAGGTTTCTCTCCTTTCTCAAAGCTCTGGAGAGAAATGAATATCTCATTTCATTATCTCAGTATTTTCAGTATGAAAAGAGCTTAATAAAACCTTCAGAAACACCTATAGGTATCTTCTTTTAATACACGCTCGAACGATCGGGGTGGAAAGATACATCTCTGATTTATAAACATGCCAGACCAATTACGAGTGAACGTTTGAAAAGATGTCACTCGGCTATAGGGTGCGAAAATGACAAAAGCTCCGCGGAGATAAGCCACCCTTTAAATTTTACTTTTTAAACGCAGGGTGGAAATGAATAAGAAAAGGAGACGAACCTGGGGAATGAGAGAAAGAGGAGATTCAACCGTCGAGCATTAACATCCGCCACGTATACAAACATCTGCTTATAAACATGTGTGTATCACTGTTCAAGCGCGCGATGATTAGCAAGAATTGAATCGAATGAAATATTCTTACTCATAAGTGATTTTCGGAATCGGTCACTGAGTTTACTAGCTGCAGCTATAATCCGGCATTCGTAGAACCCCCCAAAGTACCGTTGAGTGAGGTCTAATTGCTTGATTAATTTCGCACCGTATAATATCTGCTAGATATTAGATTCTGTATACGCGTAGTGCAGTCGGCTGAATCGCTTGGAAAGTTTTCGAATTTTGACGCAACGAAGATATTCTATATTGGTGAGAAATAACGGAGAATATATTGTGGAGGAATTCTCGAGTCTGAGGGCAACAGATTCGACTGGTGGATAGAACAAAAAATCTGAAAGCTTTAAAATGTAGTATACGTATATACGTATATATAGGTATATACAGCTACACCTGGCAAACATTTATCGACGAAGACTTATTTGCCCACCGGAAACCACCGCCAAGAAGAGTGGTGAGCCGTCTGGTGTAGGAAAAGAACGCCTCACTGACGCAGAGAAATCTTTAAAATGAAAGAAGACAGATAACCAAAGACACCCCTAACCAACGGCGGCCATCTCCGTATAGCTGAACTCAATTCTACCGCTACAGCCACCCACTTTCTCCACCTTACAGTCTCTACGGATGAAGGTGGAGGCAAAGGTGGAGGTGGCGGTAGCGGTAGAGGTGGAGAGTTTGAGGATGGGGATCGGGATGGGGTTGGGGATGCGGATGGGGTGGCACTCGGCTCGAACTGATCAATACTTGAAACACCGCGAGGTATCGTCTCGTCATTTCCGGTGTGCCGGGGACGGAAATGAAGGCGTTAAAAATATATAGTACGTATAGATACCTAACCAATGTATACCGCGAGGTACGAAAAGGCCGAACGACAAGCAGACCGACGCGTCGGACTGTTCGCCCCTTGTAGATAGCGCTTCTCTGCGGTATTATTATATATTATATATATCCAGTATAGTACGGAATGTTCTATACACAGGTTGAATGAGAGTCGTGTTACTTTATCGCGGTACTCGATGCACGAGTTGATCGACTTTTAATTACGCCTATCTCCCCCAACCCCCGATACTTGAATTCAGAATAATAGAAAGAACTTTATTCCCGAGGAATATTCTCATTGGCTAGATGGAAGTCAGGGATTTTTTATACACCGACGTTTTCGGTGCTCTTGACCTTAGATATACGATTCTACATGAAACGATCAACGACATGTCAACGACCCTCAATTGGCGCTTTGGACCATTTCTATACGACTTTGAAGCATTACACTTCGGTGATAACTTCTAATCTCCAATTGACCTCAGCCTACGAACTAACACGTGCGATTCTAGAGGCGACACAGCCACCGCAAATACGTTCATCTAATTATGAACAGATTTCCATTATCGCTATAGCTAGCACCTCGACCCAATTAGGTACCTACGTCTATTATTTGCTTAGAATTATGAAACTTAGAATATCCGGCTGTAATTCGCGAGGAAGACTAATTAGCGAGCGAACATCCTGCACTTTCTGGAATTGAATTTTTCGGGAACGCGATTGAGCAACGAGTTCGAAGACTGAGGAGAGACGTATCTCGAAAGAGAGTTTCTCTATGAGAGGCGTGACGTAGAGTGTGACTGGAGAATATTGGATTTACAAGATCCATGAAGGGGTTGGTTAGTATCAACAGGTAGAGGTTCCCTCGCTAGGTTTCGCCCTCCGGTTCGTGGATAAGCTTCAAGCTAAGCGCCGGCGCCAGCTAAGCCACTAGCACCCACAGAGGGTGTGACCCAAAGATACGATTGGTCCAAAGGGAGGCACAGAAAAATCATCGGTAAGAGGGAAACAGTGTCAAAGAGCGAAAAATTCGAAATAGAAAGAAAAAAAACAGGACCAACAGGGACAATCCTGAGCCCTCGGCAACTCGGAGATCCACAAGAAGCTCGCAAAATGATATTCGATAAATTCTCACGGAGGAAACTTGGAATACCTACCCCCTCGGATTTGCCATACCACTGATATTCCATGTGCGAATTCATTATGTCTTAAACTTTGCTCAGGATTTGCAGCAATTACCGTTTATCTTCTCTGCTGTGTACCAATTAGTAGTCAATTTGTGCGATTCTGATGTAGCAATAGATCGAGTCGAATATCGATAACGAAATGATAGAGATACCAGTATGTATGTATCTGATACGTAACGGTGGCATCAGCGTATGAGACGAGGTATATCGGGGGTCAATTGGGGTTGCGGCAGCTTGAGAAGACCGGGGGAAATATGGGGAAATATCCGCATGGGTCAGCCAAGAGAAGCTTAGAGCTTGGTCGCTCAATATCGGCTTTGGGATACTTCAGATATTTATCTAACGTATTATATTTTTCAACGAGGAAGATATTCCGCCGTTTATTTTTCAGACCAACGCATCTACCATTGCTGGCTACACATCGCTGTGTAGATACGTATGTACACATACACCACGTGTACTCGAAGCATCCATTTTTTTTTCTTCTTCTAACGAAATTGATCATTGAATTCTGATCAGTTATTTTATCCCTCAGAAAAATCAATCTATACGAATATTAAGGTAGGAGTTAGGTACCTGCACCGAAAAGTTCATACTAGCTGTTGGAGAAAGTGACTATTGTGTATATAAACTTGCCCTGAATTGAGGTTTCGGTCTGAGTGTTATTACTATCAGATAACAGGTGCGCCTTATTTGTACGCTTTAACTCTTCGCGCGGTAGGATATAAAATTTCAAACCTACGCTGCAAATTTTTTCACGTGAAAAACGTATCCGTATATCTCGTTATCTCGAGTCTATAGAAATTTAAAACCCATACATCGATACAGTATGGGTTTGTCTGTCCGGCGGCGTTTGCGGGCTCGTACCTACGCAGGAGACCTCGATCGATTGTCGGAGGTCGTACACGCGACACTATACCTCTAGAGGGCTCTTAGCCCGAGCGATTTAATTACGAATTACTACAGTTTATTTTTAACGTCATGACACAAATTTCAGCTCAGGTAACATTCGCCGGTTATCTCAGTGAGATATCTGAGTGAGCCGCGTGCGCGCCACTTATCAAGCGCTATGATAAGTCACAGAAGCGCAGGTAACGTAACCGCTCCCTGTACAGACGAGAAGACAGAGTTAGCCGTCGTGGTTCAGGTGTAACAGTTTCCGTTTCCGTTTCCGCACATAAAATTTCTCAGGTTAAATAGTCTCGGCCTCGAAACTGATAACGATTTATCGACAAATCAAATGACGTCCTCTTCTCAACTATGACGTTACTAGGGCGGTGCAAAGTGATACCAAAGAGTGTTGGATCTCGTGCGTCGAAGCCTGCACGGTGTTGGAATGTGGATTATTCTTTAGATTAGCCAGCTAACAGTAATTAGAGATCGAAAATGGCTCAGTCCAAAAAACATATGGCGAAAATATCCTCGATCGCTCAATTTTCGTCGTGGATATCAATCCTTTTTATCGCCTCGGTGATAGTCGAGGTCCAGGGTGGCTGCCCTGCGAGATGCTTGTGCTACTTGGACAAGGAACCCAGTGCCATTATCTGCGCGAAACAGAGCTTGACAGAGTTTCCCAACGATCTAAGTGACTTGGTGAGTAAACGCCCACCGCGTGTCAAAGACTGATGAATCATCGATTAGTTCAAGTAGGGGAGAAAATTTCAATATATCTTATCCCGATGATTCTTCCGAATCATTTTTTAAACCCCTGGGGCATTCGATGAATTGAGAATTGTTCACTACTTGACATCAAATCGTGTCGATGAATGATTTCGAAGCAATATTCATTCATCAATGATGCTTAATTTCACTAATTAATAGTTACGTGATAAATCGCCATTCAAAGCCTGTGAATCTCTTTCCTACGATGCCTAGTACTTTTCGAAGTTCTTTTAGATTCTAAAATGAATGATATAACTTCAGCTATATTTGTTTATGTTTTAACAGGTACAATACTTGGATCTATCTGGGAATATCTTGCAAGAGATACCGGACAGTATAACGCTTCTTAATGAACTAGGAGCTTTAAATTTGGCTAAAAATCGATTGACAGCTTTGCCAAATAGTCTTCACAACTTGGATAAACTGCAGAGACTCGATCTGTCTGGCAATGCTTTTACCAGCGTCTCTAGCGTCGCTTCGATAAGCCATCTGACAAGCCTCAAGACTTTATACTTAGGAGGAAATCCAATATCTAGTCTGGAAGGGTTGACGAGCGCCACTTTGCAAGGCTTGGACTTTAGCCACTGTAGTAAGTCAAAAATTTCGTCGAATACCATCAATTTTAATGCTCAAATATCATGGGCACAGAAGCATCGCTATGTCAGAAAATTATTTTCCGTACTTCCTACAGCAATTGTGTTTTGCCTGATTCGTTGACCCTTGATAACGTCAACGTATCCCTGTTTAATCAGAGCAGGAGTTCCGATAGCAGTAGCGATACGTGACTTTTCGACCGCATTGTAATACGTTCTCTAGTTTTTTATTTACGTAGTTTTATCATCATTTGATTGAGCCATATTCCGCCCATTATTGCACTACCACAATACCCCGATAATTCGATCCTTAGCCCGCCAATCAGCGGTTGTTTTCGATTTTAGAATTTGAAATCGTAATGTTTATCAGCTATTTTTTAGCCCAAAGACTTTGGACCTACTTCGATTGGCAATTTTGATCTGAAATGCACGCATGAATTAGCCTGTGAAGAAATTTTCAGAAAAATACGAATGGTTTTTTAATACTACTCTCTACAGCTCTTCCAATTTTTCAGGAGTCGAAACATTCGCGAATTTAACATTGAGCGGACTGCCTTCGCTAACAACTTTGAGCCTGTTTGGAAATCCGTTGACATCGGTGCAAAAACCCGTAAGCGAAATGCTTAGGAGGCTAGACATGTCCGACTGCCAGATAAATTACTTGAGCCCGGATACTCTTGAAAATTTACCGAATCTGGAGGAACTGCGCTTGTCGAATAACCCAAGGCTCGCTTTCAGCTCGCGGTACGTATCAAAAATCTGACAAAATGACGGCAATTCTTTGTGCCCGTGATTTAGTGCGATCAATGTATTCCAATTTGGCAGATACGACACTCTGACGCACGATAAGCTGAAGAGATTAGACGCTTCAAGATGTAACCTGGACCGACCTGGACTCCACGGTTTCCCTCAACTGACCCAGGCGAAATTATCTCGTAACTTAATCCGAATTCTACCGGATAAAATTTTTGCGAAGAATCGAGAACTGCAGCAGATATCACTAGCTGGAAATGGACTCGACCAATTGAACAAGAGTGCTTTTGCTGGTCTGGTGAAACTGGAAATCCTAGATTTGTCATCGAATTCGCTGCGCAATATCCACTGGGCGGCTTTCAGTGAAAACATAAACTTGAGGTTATTGAACTTGTCGTTCAACAGTTTACAACAGTTTCCAAACTTGACGAGTGCAACCACGCTTTTGGATCTGTCGACTAATTTAATAGACGACTTTAAGAGCAACGTACTGCTAAACATGCCGAAACTCAAGACTCTCGACTTGAGCAACAACCGAGTTCGTGAAATTCATAACCAGTTGGAATCACAGTCTTTGATCAGTATGTCCCTTCGACAGAACAGGCTGATCCAATTAAATAATCAAAGTTTCGAGCAGCTACCTGCTCTTGAGAGACTTGATCTGTCGGGTAAGCATACAGCTTCTGTTCCTGAACTAAAAAGAGTTCGGAGTAGAAACGCATCTTCTAAACGCAAAGATTTTTAAAAAATTCTCTTCTTTTTAGGGAATCGACTGACCGAAGCACCACCACGATCAGTTTTCGATCATAATCCATCCTTGCAGAGAATTATTTTAGACGATAACCCGTGGCGATGCGATTGCGAGCACATATTGGACAGTTATGAATACCTAACGGAACCACCGGCGAAAACGAGCGCCCAAAGCCTGGTCTGCCAAAGTCCTGGTAACGTGTCTGGCTTCTCGTGGGAAAGTGCTTGTTTCGACGCGTGGACCGGGCCGAACTTTAACTCCAGAGACAAGGCCTGGGGCATGATTCTAATCAGTCTATTGACCATGGTTATAGTATTTGGCAGCGTCGTATCCCTGCGACATGCCATGAAAATAAAGAGACAAACTTTCCTCGAACGTCAGGAATTGGAGAGAGCCGAAGCCAGGGAAAGACTAAGGCTTCTACAAAGAAGGTCAGTTGTCGTCTTACTCTTATCGTTAGCAAGAAGCCAGTTCTTCTCCAACTTTTTTATTGATCGATCTGTTCTGACAATTAAAACATTTTCACCAAATCTGAATCTAAACCATTGACAGAGTTCTGATTGAATTGTTTTTTTTTTTCTTTCTCTCTCGTTCCTCCCTTACTGATTCCTCCAGAGCCAGACAAGAGGAAATAATAATAGAGGACCCCCCGGAGCCAAGGATCAATCCTCTGGAGCTGATCGGTCCACCTAGCTACGAGGAAGCGGTTCACATGCCGCGTCTAGCTCACTCGATGGATGCTCTGGATGCTATTTCGATGGAAAGTGTACCCGCGCACATTCTCGGTTCCGTGGACAACCTACGGTCGAAAAAGAGGAGGCCTAGACGACCGAGGAAGCGAGCACAGAGCGAAGAAAATTTGGCGCGAAGAGAGGAACGGCGCGAAATCAGACGTCGAAGAGCTAGCTTAGAGAGAAATCAGTCCGCTACAGATCTTGCGGACTCGGCCCAGTCGCCGATGGACTCTAACAATGAGTTTACGTCCTCGAGGACGTTGCAACCCCGACGACCAAGGGCCAGAAGTATTTCGGAGAGTGAAAACACCAGGAATCGACCCCGACCCGCGACCCCAGCGGCTAGAGTAAAGAAGCGACGAGGCGCCGCGAGGAATGGTCATTCATCTGACGACGAAGACTCGGATGCCCAGAACGGGATCGCCCCGAGTTTATCCAAGTCAGGCAGTGGCATTTTTATAAAGAACTTGACGAGGGAACCGAGGAGCGGTTATAGACCGACGGCAGAGGAAAGCGTCTTTTAGAGCAACCGATGGAAACGGTTACTTGAACTGAAAAGTTGTTCTGCTCGGTTGGTAATGCAGTGAGTAACTAGGGGCTGGTTGCTAAAGGGTTTCGATGGTGCAGTGAAAAGGTACTTGGATGAAACAAATTTCTATTAGTACCAAGGATCCACGGTGATCATTTTTTAACTTTTCAATTATTGTTCGAGTTCAATACATCGCGTTTGAATGAATTACCGGAATAGGAGCGCAACTATAGTTTACTTTGATGAGTAGTAAGATTTACTTTTAAGCTATTAAAGACTGAACATCTGTATAAAAAGGAAAGAAAGAAGAGAAAGGAAAGTTGTGAATTCTCGATCGACCTTGCCCCTAGAACAAGTCGTGCTCAGGCAGCACATTCGTTCTGCTACATCCACATACGAGATTTCTTAACTGGAATAATAAAGGAGTATTGCATGCAAAAATTTTGCGGTAATAGAAGGTTGAGAAATCAACGTTTTTTGGGCTTAATGGGTAATTCAATCGCCCACGTCCATCGAGCGTAGTGGAACAAGTGACCTCAGGACTAACACAAGAATGAATATATATGTAAATTAAAGTGTCCTTACCGTTTGCCCATCTAACACAGATGTGCAAATTTCAGTTGCGAAATAAACTGCCGTGTTCCACGTTCAATATCATGAGAGATTTACGGTATACCACGTGTCTCGACGAAGCATGGTATACCTAATAAAGAAATTTTATTCGAAAGTGAATCATCGATTGCAAATTATGTTCATATCTATGCCCCGAATTATTGCGAGATTAGTAACGATCGAGAAAGGATGAAGAGACTCGGTAGAGTCCCGTGCGAAGTAGATTAAAAAATTCTTTTCATGCATCGAAATAACAGTAAGTATTTGAATTATCGTCCGAGGGAAAAACGCCCTGACTTATTAGTTTCAATCAAGATTATTACTCGCTGGTAGTTTTCTAACGGATGATACAGTTATCTGAAAGTCAACACTTGCGCTACGGTATCCTAACGTAACCTGAAATTCCAAATGTACATACCTGGTATGTCTTAAATATTAACTGTAAAATGAGCTGAAATAAGCGTCGAAATCGTAATTTTCTGTTCGAATAGAGCGTGTTATGTATCGTTATACCTGAATTTATCTGAAAAGGAATTTTTGCCCGGCATACATGTGGGATTAACCGTTCGGTTTTATAGGTGATTGGGTGAAAAAGGCTACACCCGATATTTATTGTATATAATATATTTATTATATCGAATAGTAACACATCTCGACGGATGTAATTGGATAAAACATAAATTTACAATCATTTGGCTTAGAAGATGCGAACACTTATACTTATACATATACCTATGTATACCTGTACGTATACTATTCATAATATTTAACAATATATTATATTATCTATGCATATTTTATAGACTTAAAGACTAACACATATATTCGATTTTAATGATACAATATTTATATATAATATTTAATAATATAATTTTAACACTTGGTACGTAACTATTTAAATGCTAAGTGAGCCGCATTTCAATATTTTATTTACGAAATAAATAACAAACCTGGATTGTCCATAACGTTTGACCAGGTACGTTGGCATATATATACGTACGTGCATACGTATATACCTATATGACCCTGACAATTCTTATGACAACTCACCAAATACACTTACGACTAATTACGTCGTATTTTATACATCTAGTGATCTAGATTCTAAGGATTTATTATTAGTCTCACGATATACATTCTTTACTTGATTCAAATGAAGATAAAAATCACTGGTAGACGACTTATGACTATCGACTGACCCTAATTACATGTGGAAAATGCGTGAGATAAGAATAATTTTCAAAACTTATCATATTCGTCGTCAGTCGAGTGTGGAATCTACAAAAATGTTTGTTCGAAAGGGCTGAATGATTACAAGAGGCGCAGGTATCGTATGCATACATAAATATTATAAACTCTCGTGAAATTTGTCGCCTTGTTTCAATTTTTCATTTTATAGGTAGGATTTTCATTACCTGCGATACCTATGGCGATATAAAAATTGATCACCGTCTATGTCGAAGTAACCTCGATGCACCGAGTCGATCGCGTTTAATTATTCTTCTTCCCTTCATATTCTATTGCCCGGATATTAAAAACGTTGAACCGAACGGCGCGAAAACTATGTACAGTACCCTTATAAATTATAATACATCAACTGTCGGTGGTTAAAGTGGTACAACTCTCCCCTTAATTCTCATTCTCGAACTTCTCACTCCAGCAATTTATTGGTCGTGTTACACACTTCGGAAAACCACCTACACGCGGTGGAATTCATCATTTTACCTTATACGAGTACCAGTGCAAATCTCGACGGTTAATATACTTCGTAGCATGTGTGCGCGCCATGCGATCAAGAGGAAATGAAATCGAGGAAAATATGAGGAAAACTATGCATCGGAGTCAACTCTATCACGGAGCGGCCAGAATTAACCCGGCCTAGGAACACGACGCGTTATTATAACGTTCGATAAACGAAGTTAAGACAAGGGTATTGTAAAGGTACTAGACACAAATAAGAAGTTTAAGCGTCAAGTCTATAAGCTTACGGCGTTTTGACTAGGTTCACACCAGGTTTTGTCCGCGTTATTAAGATCGGGGTCTTAGGAACGCTGTCCGGATTATCCTGGAGGGTTATCTTCACTCTTTGAGTGTTCGGGCTCAACGGTGGACTATGATTTCCGTCATCGGTTACGCTCGATGGGCTATTTGGTGGTGTAACCGAATTAGGCTCACCCCCATTCGGCCTCGGAGCAAACGTGGACATCGGCGAATGGGTCTTCACCTCCTGAAGTCCATTCGGTTCATCCTGAGGAGGCAGCGACTTCCTGGGTGGCTTAACAGGGTCTGATTCAGTCCCCGATGGTGTATACTTGGTCCCGTTATCCACCATCGGTGCATTGTGCTGGTCCGTCCATTGTCTCATTTCTTGTGGTCCCGTCCAAGGGTCTTGGTTCGGTTCTACAAGCGGTGCGCTTTCCGCGTTACCATTCGACGCAATCTTCGGCTGGTTTGTGTTATTAGGGTCCAAAAGCGACTTCTGTATATCCTTCAGCTCACTTCCACGCTCCGGATCGTTGTTTGACTTCTTTTTACAAATGCTACTTTTGTAGGCAGCGAATCCAACCAGAGCACCCAAAACTCCAAGTAACGCTGCTAGGACCACGTACGATCCCATACTCTTTTTCGATTGACGGGTAGACGCTTCTCCTATATCATCTATGGATGTGTCCTCGTCTTCATTCGTATCGGCAAAGTCTTCGCCGATTTTCTCGAGCTTTCTTTCCGGGCTTGGAGCAGCATTAGTACTTTCCAGAATGTCGGCCTTCTTTGTAACTACTTCATCTTCCGTGTCACCGTCATTATCCGAGAGGTCTGAACTCGAAGTTGTAGTTTTCGCAGATTCTACAGTGAAGAACTGTTCATCCGTTAAACTCTTCTCCGAATCACCAACACTGCTTGGGGTGGTCGGGTCCGAGTCTCCGCCGATCGCACTCCAGAATACATCATACCATGACGGCTCAGCAGTTGTGGGTCCCTCGGTGGTGGACGATCTCAGTTCATTGTCTTCGTCCAAAAAGTCGCTCGGATTAATGGGTTCCCAGATGCCGGATCCCTTTTCACCGGATCCCTCTTCACCGGATCCCTCGTATTCAGGTTCAGTCGCTCCGGAACCCTCGACAAGGATCAGAGAGTCATCTTGTCCATCGACAGAAGAAAACACAAAATCATCCGAATCATCGCTACTGCCAGGCGTAGAAGACTTCGAAGTATCCGCGCTGGAACTCGCCTCTGTTGAATCTACCGGCGACAAATTTACCCTGCTTCGCCCTAACACAGGGATAATTAGATCGTCACTGATTATTTCTGGAGTACTATCCGTTTCGCCTAGGGATGGATCGGGAGGTACGTCTGTCACTCCTGCAATATAGTCTGGTAGACTGTCCTCGGCGTCGCCTGATCCTGCAGCCTCATCAGCTTGCATCTCCTTGTCCTGTTCCTCGAACATGCAGATCACTTCTGCTTCCGGTTCGAGTAAAGAGACTCCTTTGAGATTGGAAGGTGTTTGGCAAAAGACTTTCTTTGAAATCTTAACGCCGTTTTCCAAGAGATCATCTCTCACACGAAGAGTGTCGCAGTTGCAGATCAGAGGGTTTCCCGATACTTCCAAGTTCTTCAATGCCTTGAGTTTCGTCAAAACCGGGGATAATTGGCGGATATTGTTTCGTCTGAGATCGAAATTTTTCAATTTTTGTAACCCGTTGAGGGCTGACTCCTTGAATTGGGCGATAGAATTGTCGGACATTTTCAGATCCACTAACCCCGTCATGTTCAGAAACGCGCCGGGCTCGATGATCTCGATTTCGCCGTCTGATAAATCCAGGCTTTTCAACGAGGGTGAGAGATTTTTCAGGGAAGTTGACCTCAGGGTTTTTTCGAGAACGTAAGCCTTCAGGCTCTTAAGGTGGTTGGAGTCGATATCCGCAACATCGTTCAGTTTCTGGCAAACGGCGGAGTCATCCTTCAGGATACATTGGGCGTTGGTAGAGCCTAGCAAACCTAAGGCCAGGATTACCGCCATCAACAGTGCCACCCGCATCTTCGCTTTCGTCAACCTACGACAGAAATGAAAAATACAAAAATTACAAAAATGGTAAGAGTTGAACGTCTCATCATTCAAGCGTCGCGATATAAAATGAGAATTGGAACTCCACTCTACGTGCGCTCAAGCGATTTAACATACATTCGCTTGATAACAATCGAACAAAGCACAGTCCAACATCGTGTATCATTGTGGGTTGATGACACACTAAGTACCAAGTCCGTTCCGATAAAGAAGCTGGAGTAAATCGAAATGAGGAAGACTTAGGCTGAATTGTGTACAATGGCTCGTTATTGAAGAATCCGTTACCGATTTTTCGCTGATGAGACAATAAGTGTTCGCTAATTTGAAGGAACGTTGAAAGACTGTCGTACGGAATTTTGAGCGGACCTATTTTTCAGCTAGCGGACAAAATCGATTAACTATCATTCGCCCGAGGTACTGTACCTCCGTGAATCGATACGTACGTTATTCATTACGATCGATCAGATTCTTTAATCAGCTCGTGAAGATCCCTGATAAAGGAATCGCTGTCAGTGAAGATACCGAGCTAATTACGAACCTTGAATCTGATAAGACTCTGGTATCAACGAAGACTTTGCAGTCGTACAAACGACGATTTAATGACTCCGAAGAGCGGTTTTCTTCATTCACTCTTATCCCGTTCTTACGTGAAATTATCAAAGTTACGAAAAGGTGCATTGACTCGTCGAACGTCGGAATGTACGCGTAGCGTAGCTTACTTTCAGTGTATTACTTCCTCTATTTTGCATAGCATTTATTCATTCGTAGGCTTCGCTACGTTGCATGTCGTAATCGCTCGCTCGAATGATCGAGCATCGTGTGCGCCAAGGCGAAACAAAGTGCACGGAATCTCCAGACTATAATTTGCCACTGATGCGCGTCGTCATTCGCCTTTCTTTGGGTATCAATCCGGGAATCTCGGCGAAAGAAATAAAGTGACAAAAAGAACTGCGATTACAAACAACTCCGAGATTTGCTCTAAACTTTCGATTCAACCTTATCGAACGCTGGTAGCTTATCCGGAGGCATGAAATATGCACTATGTAATAAACCACTGCGAAAATATTGCGCGGTTCGTCCGCGTCATGACGAAAATAAAGAATCGGTTTATCTAGGCAATTCCCAAGCTACTACAAGTGTCACGGTTCATTCAGAACCGAGTCAATCAGACTTGGAGTAACGTTTCCTTGATCGTTAAGACTCTTCGTGAATATCTGACTCCCCGAATGAATTGTACTTTCGAATCGTATTCCGACAAGAGTATAGGTGAACTTTTCCTTTCGAGAAACTAATCTTCTGAATTTTGGCCTGACTCAGACTCGACTCACCTTCGAGCGAGCCAGATATAAAAAAACACGTAATAACCACGTCGTTTTGTATGTGGTATTGTATAATTGAGTATGCATACGTACAGACTCTGTTTTCGGGGCCTTGACGATTACTTACACTCACGCATTGCATTAGGCCGAGTGTACACAAGTCTCTGCGTGTGTAAAGTCTACCGTACCATATTTCGTGGCTCAAATTTCAACGATTTCAAACAAGGAATTGCAGCATTTGTATTTACGCCATAAAGTGCGATCGTTAATAAAACCGGTCGAACGAGAAGTGGTATTTCCTCGTTAACTTCATGGCCTTAATTTTCGCCCTTTTTAAAAATTATAGACGGGTCGTATAATTGATTTGCGTCAATGCGGTTAGCTATTCGCGGATCTTTTCACTCTACAGCCTCGAGGTTCACCTTGGATTTTCTCAAACATCATATTACGTTAAATTCTCTGTCAGATAGGCTGTCGTACACTCGGCTGGGCTAGCATAGGCTGGTCAGCCAAGTAAAGACAAAACCAGATAGTCGTTAGGACAGCAGAAACCACGAAGACTCATTGGCTCGAGCGAGTCGCGCGATCTTTCCGTGTCACGGATGAATTCCTTTCAATTCACCATCAATATACATTTTTGAAAAAACTGGTACCTAGTTACAAGCTTATAATTCTATAGGGTCGAGAGAGTTCCTCGCGTGCTGAGTCGAGCCTTATGGCCAAGTTTATTTTTCGTTTCAGGAGGTTTATAAAGCCTGAGGGTTCGCGGTCGTGCAATGGCTTCTGGGAAATGATATAAGAGTGCATGCCGTGGCACGCGCGTTTTTTACGTGTTTATATTCATTTTTTCTTTATTTTCTTTCTTTACTTTTTTTTTTTTTTCCTTTTTACAAATTACTTCTTCCTGGCATATGGATACGCCCGCTTCATTAAGACAGAGTGGAAGAAAGCAGGGGAAAGATAACAAGACAATAACGATCTCAAGCTGAAAATAAAAGAGTGTCTCACTCAGGAAGGTGTAATCATTAGCAGTTGTATCTAACCTTGAGATTCTATCACCTAAATTGTTATAATTAGGCTGATAGGCAAGTCTAGATACTGAAATAGTTCGGCCCACAGTAACGTGAAATAGTAATCGAGAAATGGGACGAAATAAGCAGGTTCAGTACATGGAATAAGGCTGCAAAGAACGGACCTTGATAAGACAAGTTAAAAATGGTTTGAAAACCGACGTCTTATCTTTTCTCTCGGCTTGATAATTGGCTTGTCATCATTATACCGCAAACTCTGAAGTACTTATCACCTAAATTAAGGTGATACAAAAGTTACCTTAAAAATATCAGAATTGTGTAAAAATGACCGGCTACTCCGGTTCTTCGAACTCCTTCAGACGTAGGGGAAAAAAGGTAAAAAGGTAAGAAAAGAGGGAGTTCGAACCGCGGTATACCGTACATCCTTTTTCGGTAATTGGATGTGAGTAAAAAGAGCGCCGTCTCGTCCTTGGTTTTGAATTACAAACATGTTTGGATTGGGTTATATTGAAAAGCGAAATTTCAAGTGGCTATGCGAAAGGTGTGGAGATGTAATTTTTCGGTATATTATACGTCGAAACTAAGGCCTTCAGAATTCGTGACTTTGCGATACCGAAGATGGGATTCTATTCAGAAATACATGCCGTCAATGGCAACCTTGCTAATGAAATAAAATCGTAGTTTGTTAAGGAAAGAAAAAAAAGGAAGCACTGAATTACTTCGAGACCAGAAAAAAAAAATTTCCGGTATAATTAGCCACGTGTTGAACGGTGGATAATTATGCAAAAATTGTTCGAACAACGTCTTCATCCAGTGTTAATAATTTGCCTATAGTGAAACGATTGTACCTAAAAAGAAAGGAAAAAATTGAAAAAAGGAGGAATAAAGAGACTCAGACTTGACATTGTTTCTAATAATTTGCATTCGTGTTCAATTCTCATTTCCATACGGGTAAACTAATTTTACAATAAATTTGTTTCATGATATCGCTCCTAATTTATCAAATTTACAAGTTGATCCGGTTCTTATTATTTTCACCAAATATCATCACGCTGAAGATCTATGCGATCAATATCTAAGTACCTACGTTCTGGACTCTATCTTGAGTAAATCATTGTCGTCTCGGTATCTAATCGCCAAACTATTCGCTTTGCGGTTATCACGCTTATTCGTTACGTAATTTTGTGTCTGAGTCAATGTTAAACAGAGGATCCAGGATTAAGACTGAAGCGAATCGAAAGTTAAATGTCACAGTTTGAACATGCATAATTAATAATGAAACTGATTGATTCGACCTAGTTGTCGAGCGTGAACGGTCCATCTATTCGATCGCTCTAAGACTGAATATTATTGGGCAGAAGGACGTTAATTGCCCAGCTTAATCACGATTATTAATAGTAATGATAATAATGATGCGAACCACACACTGATCTGAATGTCACCCGTTGTTCGAACCAAGATCGATAAATGACCACACGCACCCTCTTCGGGAATACAGTGATCACTATTGTCTGATAAATTTGAATCGTATAGCAAATATCTAACGGGAGATAAGATTGGAGATCGGTAAAACATCGCCTTTGGGAAAAAGTCCGTGGTCTAATGGCCTAGAGAAATGATAGAGTCGTCTGTCGTAATGCGATAGGTTTCTAGGATCAGTTGAAAAAATACTTGTGCATCGATTTCTATAGAAATCTGTGATACAGGGTCCCAAAATTTTCCCCAGTGTCTTAAAAAGTGACTTTGGAACGGGAAAGAAAAAATCCAGTAGACAAATTTTATCCGAGTAGCTGCTTCTGACACATACGATGTTAATTGAATAAGGATTCGCACATTTACAGATGATACTTGTTCACGATTTGAATGGATACATCATACTTCTTTTTCAGGAGGCAAAACAAGTCCAATGGGTCAATTCAATCGAAGTGGGTACGTGTGAATCAGACGATATTGACGATTTTCCACGTCATCGGCACTCGACTGCAGGATGGCCTTTCGCGAAGCGAATTAGCGGGAGGTAATTCCGCGATTTTTCATTACTCATTACTAATTTCATATCATCATAGGGTAAAGTGGTCTGTATAAGCTTTCGACGATGCGAACGATCGAAAGACTCGTGTCTCCGGTGTGTCTGGTCAAATCAATTTAGTCCGCTGCAATCCCACTTTCACTCGTAATTAGCATATGCTGGACTATTACTTGAAATAACTCATAATTGAGACGGCGGGGCAAGAATCCTCATTTTTTTTCAGCTTTTTTGATCCACTATATAGATTTTTAATTAGGAAGTATAATTACATATAATTATGCTAATTCCTGGATTCGATTCACCTAGATGAGTATCACTTCGAGAATTTCAAGTTCTTTAATTGCGAGGCTTTAAGCGGTGCGTGTTGCGGTTTGGTGGTACAGTTACCGTCTATAAAAGCAGGATCAAAAGGAACAACCGCTAAGAATCATATACGCCGGGTCACTGACATACGGAAGTGGAAAAAGATGGAGCTGAAGACAATGCCAAAGTTTTTTTACAATCGAAAGAAAAAAAAAGAAATCCAAAACGGACAGCATTTCTGAAGATGAAAGCACAGAGCAAAGGTCTCATTCATTCGGACACTTTATTAATCTCGAATTAAGAAAAAGAACAATACAATTGCAAGAAATAATGGCTTTAACTATGTATGTACCTACAGCGGATGGATAAAACTTCATCTGAATTAGGTTAATTAGTAAACAGAACAAGCCATTTCAGTATTTTATTTAAAATTGCTCTAAACACGTCTAACTTCCTTAATTTCCTGTGAACTTCCATATGATTGTATGAATTTATTTGCAGACATCTCAGATCCCGAATGAACCGCATTTCCTAAGGTCGAAGTTTAAGATTCATATCTCGACATTGAATTATTCTTGTTGAACTGTTTCTTACATATCTACAAAAATTGATATTTCATCGTTTATCAAGAACTTGACGTTTTCCCTCACTGCAGCAGGTGTAAGATGAAATTTACTGCATTTAATTGCCCCAAGGTAACTTTGAATAAAAAAAAATTGTTTCATGTATCCAAGGTTCGTATATAGCTGTATGTATAGTATATTTGTTCTTATATGTTTGTTTTCATATACTGGCATGCTCACGTCTTCAAACAGAAGTGTCACGTGCTTCTCTACTCACATTGCATTTACTGAGACGTTTCCTTAGCAGCACAGCGACCGAAGCATCTGTAACATATCAAACGATGACAAGCCGATATAGTGAGTGTTGGTTATTACATACAAGAATTATCGCCTTCTAACTATATGTGCAGAGCAATTACAAAAAAGTTACTAAATAGCAAATAAACCTGCCGCAAGTTATGCGAGAGGTCTGCGTTAATTTCCACCTCTGACAGAGAACAGAGTCTAACACGTACTATTGACATATTCAACCTTTGGATAGCATAGCCGGGGTCAACATGACGTTGCAGCAATTTATTTGGTTTTTTATAAAAGAACAAAAAGCTTCAGATTTTTATTTTTTCATTTACCGTTAGGTAATTTTTATTTAATACATAGGTGCAGAGCATTGATCGGGGTTCTTATTGTTCATGCCTATTCATATAGCTCTGTAATCAAGTGCTACGTATAAATGGGAATCAGTCAAAAATTTGGTCGATTTTCCAAATATTGTATAAAAGATGCAATTCTTTTTATTTTTTTTCAACTTTTCATCGGACTGATGCGTTTTGCGAAATGACAAATTGAAACATAAAGAAAAACATTGTCGCTGACAGCAGGTGAATAAATTTGGTTTGATTTTCATTCGACACGAAAAAAATTTGAGAGGAAAAAATGAAATAAATAAATGACAAGATATTTTCTAAAGTTTCAGAATGTCGCAGAATTATTTTGAATAATTTTATATAGTTCGTCATCGCGTGTCGACGCCCGGATGCGGATGGCAACAGAGAAGGTAAAGTACCGGATTGCAAAGAGTAGAGAAGACGCGTGACGCTCAGTTTGGTCAAGACGGACTTTTTGCCGGTGAGGTTAACGGTATCCTCGGCCGTGTGGTCCGATTCTCCATATGTCTATAGCCTCGCTCCTTATAGGATCTAAGATCATCCCTGGACCACTGAAGCAGCTCTTGGTCAGTTTATATACGTAAGGAAGTGATATGATCGTTATGCCATTAGTTTTGCCTAATAGAATCGGACCTCGTAGTGCCTAAACGTGTTTTGAATAATTCTCTAATATTCGCAGTTATTTTCAAAATCGCTTATAGCAAAAACGTAAAGCAGGATGAAAGGTAGAGCAATTAAATTAGAAGCGCATCAATTAGGCGTAAGTATTTCGACCCTGCGTAATTAAATGATTCAAAGATCGATGATGAAGTATAACGATATCAGAGCTTTCGTAAAGCATGTCTTTTCCCTCAACAATTCGGATTTACGATAACTGAAAGAAGGAAAAGAGGATTCAAGACGTCGAGAGGATACTTGAGAGTTATATCACGAATCAATGACGCGAATAAGGATTATCAAGATGCGCGATACACGATTCTTATACGATCTCTGATAAATCAAACCGCGGTTAATCGCGAGTCTAATTGAAAACTAATCATATAAATAGAAGCGTTTTAAATTCCGCGGACATCTAGAGTTTAGCTAAAATCTGACGTCACATGCTCAATACTACGCATTGCATAAGACATGTATGTCCGTTGAGGCTAATATGGCAACGATTCCATTCGATTTCATTCCATTTACCGATTCGCTGCAAAATATTGGTCCCCCTTTCGGAAGGCTAGGTCGAATCTATTAAAGACCATCTTAGTCTTTGATCCAATAAACTTGTCAAGCAGACGACGAATCCATCTATCTTTCTCCTTCGTTTTTTTATATTTCATTTACGTTTTTGACAGGATACCGAAGACTAAAAACGGTGTGGTAATGTTATAGCGCGGCATTTCGCGTCCCTAGTGAATAATATGTAACTGAGAGTGTATCGACCCTTTGATAAATGAAAGTAATCATGTAATGGTATATTTCGTGCGGTGAATTAATTATTCTTAAACATCAATTCGTATGGAACAAGGGCAGCATCCGCTCTCTGGTGATTTTCGTGTCTTGATATTCCTAAAACATTTCTGTACAGGAAAAAGATATCTAGAGGAAAAAATATGACGCGTCGAGGTCATAGGGCATCTACCAACAGCCGCGGGCGTCAGCATTGCTAATGGTATGTAGTGGCGGCCTTCGAAAGACCCGAACTTGCAGCCGGTGGTCATAGCGCAGAGCTATAAAGCCACGTTGAAGAATCATGTACGTATGAATATATATGTATATTATATACCCATATACCTACACGTACATAAATATTGATGTAATGAACAACGTCGGTAAAGCAACTTCCGCATATAGATATCGGAAATCTGGGCGCGGTATCGCTCTAGGTGAATGTAGATAAGCGACGAGGTCTGATAAGCTACCGAGTTTAAACTTTTTTGTTCTAAACGTGACCGAAGAGAACGTTGGCGTCAATTTATGTCATACGCCGTAGGTGTAACGCGTGATTTCGAGAAATCTAAAATTGTTCAATGTTTGTCATAATTTGACATGATTCTTAAAACAGTTAGGCGATTTGACGATTTCATTTTCAACCGAGATACCGATCGTTGTCTTTCACGGTTTCATACTCTCCTGGTCCCTGACATAGGACAGGCTCTTTATATTGGTACACGCCAAAGTCGAATTTCTGATAATTATATTATAAGCGTACGCCGATGACCCTGTCGATGTTGTTAACTAAAATAAACGTTAAGATAAAAATTAATCCAAGTATAATAAATATTCCACATGTATAAGTACGACGATACGTGGCACTATTAGATAGGAAATTTGACTTTGGCCTTGGCTTCAAGTTTATTTCGAAGTTCGAAGAACGATTATACGTATACGAGAAATTGAAACTGGCCCAGTTCACCGAGCCGATGAAGGCTGATTCTTAATTGCGCCAAGACCTCGTTATAATTTATCACGAAAATAAGACGAGACCATATTGAGTTATCAAAGATTTGTCGTTAACTTTGCGGTCAGTTTATCGATTGGCTATATGGATTGTATATTTGGATTGGATATACAATATATATATATTTAATAATTATTAACGTGTTCTACATTAATATTTAATCAGATATACAAGCATCGCACCGGTGGCACTTCGCTTTTCTATTGTCCATTTAGTCCGATAGTATTGCGTCTGTGTCCTCGTTCTACCAATGAAAAGAACTAGACAGAATTTATTGCCATTTAACGCTTATCGATAATAACTTTGCGGACGCTGACCGCAACGTGGCGTATTGTCTATAAACAGCAGTAGCTTTGATATTCGGCCATAGTTTATTAGCCATGATAATTACACTTGGACATTAATTAAAGAATTTCCAGCTGACTTGTGACCTTCCAAGATATCTAACGGTCCGATACGTATCAGGTATCACTCGTGATCTTATGGATTATTTTCTAGGACGATCTATACCGATTTCCCGATCGAGAACGTCGTTAATTACGTACAAGCGAAGAAACCATATAATATAAACGGTAAATCGGTGTAAGGAAAGGTCAATCGCACTTAAAGAGGGCATTAGGATGCAGTTGGAAATCATTTATATGGATAAAAATGGAACGGAAGACAGAATAATGGGAAAACAAACCGGTGTATGAACACACACGTAACGTGTCACGTACTAGAGCTAAAGAATCGTTAAAAGCTATGCCTACACGTGAAAGGGAACTGTCTAGGATCGTTTTGAGTCGAGTATATTACGGGCTGAAGAACCTTTTTTTAATAGCTCCAGCCGGTATAGGGCAGATTATCCGGTAGATAAAGAGATAGAAAGAGGCGTAAAGTACTAACCCTTATCGTGGTTCTATAGCCTCGTAACGTATGCCTAGAACTATGCTCTGCTTTCCAAAAATGATACGTATATTACGGTTTGCAGAGATCAAAACCGCGCGGGAGCAACGAATTATCGCAATATGATTACGCAACGTACGTCGAGAACCTGTGCTTAACGTTAGCTATATTATACACGATGGGCCAACTTGGAACACGCATACTTAGCCACAGGTGTCTAATCACCCACGAAGCCAAGAGAAATCGTAAACATGTATATGTACGAACGAAAGCAGATGTCTTTTACTCTCGTGGCTGTAAACCGTGTCTCTACATCCTGTGAAGGTATAACTTTGCTAGCTATTATACGTCTATATATATATTATATATATGTATATATATATATATATATATATATACATAGGTGGATATGTCATAATGTTATACGCCTAAAAACCCAGCACACGTACGTAAAAATAAAATTTCTCATTATTATTTATGTATCCATCAAGCTGCGATGTTCGGTAAATCCGCAATGACTATATCGATCATAAAATACCTTTCTGACTCTCGCGTATGCGATTACTTATTATAATCTACGCGTAATACGCGGGTTTATCCGGTGCAGATTCTGCATATCGTGTTTCTTCGACTCGTGGTTCGATATATAGAACAGCAGAAAAGCTGTACCTGCTTTTATAAATTACCTTTCTTTCGAATGAAAATAACTTACGGAAAAATTTGGTGAAAATTGATTAGTTTGTCTATCCATCGTAGCTGTACCGTATAATCAACCGAATAAACTTCATACGTGGTATATAACGGACAGGCATCGTTTTTGACTGGCTGGGATTAACATCCGAGCAACAGGTGAGCCTCGTACGAACGCGGACGGCTCGGTTCGTGGTCTCGGAATAATTAAGGCTGTATATCTGTACGAAAGTGAGAGTGTGTAGGTCTAGGTCCTAGGAGTTGGATACGTCTAGCTGTAGTCGCTGACTCTCTGTGTTTCATGGTTTTAATTCAACGCCATCACGCGGTGAGATCTTTTCGAGATAACGGCAGCCACGATACGAAGACATTTTTCAACCTCCCCACCCACTAAATTAAACAACCAAGAAGAGAACTAACTAGACACGTTCGGGCGTGGCGAACCAGACTACCTACGAAAACTGTAAATCTTTATCACAAAAAATTGTATAATTTCAATCGCCGATCGCCTCTGCGACTACTGAAACACTTGTGACTTAAAAACTATGAATGAGATATCTTTTCTTCAAGATCGTAGGGGCGAAGGACGAGAAGACTCGTACTATGAACGACTTCAGTTTTGAATAGTGGAATTCCAACGAAGCTGATGAAGCTGTCGGAAGATTGATCGAAATGATCGAGATTGAGCTTAAAAAATAATTCGAGTTCTGGAAGTTCGCGGAATCCCGAAATTTGCATTTATTGTTGGTATAGCCCGAGCGCACGCGCCTTGCCTCCTTCGAGTTTACACTCACGCGACGTCACACTTGACCAATACAAAAATACATCTTTGTCACCGAGTCTCACTCCCGAGGCACATTGGTATGTAAAAAGGTAGATAATATCTTCACCTGACTAAGGGAAAAGGTGCAAAAACAGAACCCAAAAATAAGAAGAAGAAATTTTTGGTTTTTGGAAAAAATAAAATAGAAAAACAGGACACACTGCACATAGCTAAAGACACTATGAGACTTCACCACGATCCTTACCTCCCGCAGGATATGAATGGTCTCGAAGAAAATGACCGGTTGGAGGGGGGGAGGGGGTTGTCACCCCTATTTCGTCCACACTATATTTTTCTTTTTTCGGGGGATGATTAGACTGGCCGATGATCCAGGCACTAAATCAAATTTCGAATCAATGGAACGGATACTATCACAGACCGAGGTCGAACTAGTACTGTGGCACGACGAACAGTCGCGCGGTCCCGTCGACACTCGCTTGAAACCCCCACTAGCTACTAGCACATTGACGATGGACAGTGAAGTAGCTTCGTCGCCTCCAACTCGAAACTACAACGTCAAACCACGCCTTATCTTTGATTACGCCAATCGCCTGATCACCTCTTCAGGGAAGTTGACCCCGTGCCTCGTACTCCACCTTAGAAGTCTGTAAGTTTACCTGAGGGACGTGTGTAGTTCGGTTCAGTTAAGTTCTTTTTTCTCTCGAGAATTGTTTCTCATACGTTTCCTTTCTTTTATTTCATTTTTTTTTTTTTGTTTTTTGTTCTTCGTTCTTCTTTGTGCGAACAACGAGAACAAAAAATGATAATTTTTTATCCTTTTGTCGCGGTAGGCACATTCGCGAGTGACGCAACTGACAGATCAGTAACAGACAAACACACACCTGTCGTATTATAAGACGTCAAGAGACGCGGCAATAAGTCGTATGGACAGGTATAGATAGATACACATATGACGCGATGTAATCCTTTGAATGAAATTATACATATATAGAAAATGAAAAGCGAAACCCTCGAGGCAACTCAATTGCGAATAAGTTGACTTTAATGGACTTCGCTGATGCTGATGCTGCTGCACTGGCCAATGGTGTATTTAAACTACTAGTCCGAGAGTAGTAGAACGGCTAATCTGTCTACACTGTGTATATATGTTAGTTAATTCGTAACATTCGTGTACCGTATACGCGTACCGAGTACTTAGTCATTTTCGGCGGTCGTAGTTACGTAGATAGTTAGATGGCTATATAACTAACATACCTATCTACCTACTACCTACCTACCTACCTACCTTGAGTGCACGTTCATTTTTTGACCTACAAAACCACGCTGTAGGTGAATACTTGCCTTCTCCGTATCTGAGTATGTACACGACATTCCCCTATCTCATAAGACAAGTTATTTTCTCGTCATTTATTGCCTTGCGCCAAGCATTACACCCAGTTATTACCTGGTGACTCGGAAATTGCCGGCCCAAGATGATGATCTACTCTTTGCGGATATTTCGTCACAAGAATAAGATGTTTGCTGTTAAGTGTGTTCTCAAATTTTGTCATTCGAAAACATAGGTGTTTGGGCTTGAAAGAATCTCCCGCTCATCAGAATTGCCGATCCGATCATCAGACGGACGATTATGGCCTGGGAATAATTATTGTCTAATCAACCTACTTACGTGCGGATATTTTTGCGCGTCGCTCAAGTCGACTGTTGAACCGATACTTATTACCGATTTATTATGAATTAATTTCACTGTTTTGATCCGATGATTCGAATTAAAAATTCGCCGAATTCATTCCGAAGCGAAAGTTAAACTCTTTCCTTTTTACTCTTAGAGAAAGAACGGTCCGCAGTCGCGATTCTTTGTTCGACGAAGACGTTTCAAAAACGATTTAATGCGGGTGAATATAATATGATTTTGAATGAAATTTTGTTTGAAGCCGATACGTTCGTTGTGAACGGAGCCTTAGGTGTGTCTTAGAAGAGCACTTAGGCCAGAGGTAACTCTATAACATAAGCGTGCCAGTTGGTGGCAAATCTGCGGATGCTTGCAATTGGAATCCCGCCTTATATATACCATATAGTATAGACATATACATATGTAAACCATCAATCGGCAGCCATAAACGTAGTTAACTTAATATAGACGCGCTCAAAACGTGTGCGATTCGCGACCTCCATATATCCGCGTAGGTCAGTGCTGCTGCTGCTTCTGCTGTCCGAAAGAATTTTTATCATTCCTAGATATCGTCGAAGATATCTCGAAGTTTCATTGGAATAAAATTAGGGAAGTAATTATTCCGATGATCTTAACGATATTGGGGAACTTGGATCGACCGGCTTCGATCAGAAGGTTGATTGAAGAATCGTAGAAAGGATATAAAATCCAAGGTCAGGGTTTCCCACGTAGTATAAGACGCTTAAAATAGTCAGTGGTGACCAGAATGGACCAAATCTCGTCTCTCGCGAGGCACGACATCATCTCCGCCTCCTCGTGTGACAAATCAACGAACCTATTACCAATGCGTAGTGCGTGTAATGTTTGAGGTCAGCGAATTTCACGGCCGCCTCATTTTGTACGGCAATTAGACGGTAGCAGGACTTGGAGTAGAATTACAATGCGGAGTTCTATGTCGAGCTAATTTGTCCCCTACCGTGTGACGTAGACTCGTAATAATTACTCGCTAGAAATTTTTTTATCGGTCTCTGTGTTTTTTTTTTTGTTTTTCCTATTTTTTTTTCTTCTTTCGTACACTTTACTTACTTACCTAATTACTCACTTACTTACTTACGCCGATCTTTTATGAACGCTGCGACACTGATCAAAGAGTACGAGGTTATTAGAGGCCTATTATATAGACACGGACGTCAATTGAGATTGAGAATAATTAACGACAGTGCGTTTACGTTAATTGAATAATTACTCTGGACACTGGTTTCAGGTAACGTATAACAAACGCATCGTACGATTGTAAGTTATTCTACCGTGGTTACGTAACTCCGGATATAACCGCAGTCGGAAATTGAAAAAACACCCTCATATCGCTCTAGTTACCACGAGAAACGGTAACAATTAGCGAACGAATAATTCGAAATAACTTGATGTCTATCTTCACGCAATCTCGGACTTGGTGGAACTGTTCGTTAACATTAACAAGGTATTAACTAATATGGAGTTATATACTATTAAAAAACCGCAACATTATAATGTGTTGCAAAATGTGTTATGCTCTCGTTTTGTGCGTCAATTCTATCATTCAGGCTGCATCGAATAGAAGAAATAATCAATTGGATACAAAAGTTTGAGTAGGACTTTTCGCAATATACTTTTTTCTAACCGTATGCTCAGCAATCAAATTATAATACCATAGAATCGTATCGATGAAAAAAATTCCATAGGAAAAAATCGCCCCTCTTTTTCGTTATTTCTGCATACATGATATTGTTTGTCGTTCTATAAACACCTGTGCGAATAATTTAAACCTCATACGTATGAGCCTGTTGTGTTCGGCTAGGAACGAATAATTTCTGGTCATACCCATCGCCTTGCTCATTCTGAGACGTGTCATAAGTGAAAAAAACTGGCCAATACAATATAGGAATATATCAAGAAAACAACATATGCTATTAGTTAAAACACGTTTTTTATTTTAATATATCTTTTTTACACCTCATATTTATGATCGTTTACGCACATCGTTGCTATGTAATAATCGGTCAGTGTATCCGCAAGCCTGAATTAATAATAATGTTTGCGTGTGGCGTCTTTATGAATAAAAAACCATGGGCTTGACAGAGTAAAAAAAATCGACTTAAGTCGCACGTATCGTACAGGTACACATGTATGTAACATATACAAAATAACGTGAAGCCAAATGGCTCGCTATTGGAAAATTTATACGGAGATTGTATCGTCCAGGGACCTCATAATCGAATCCCATGGGAAACCAGGTAAAGTGACGTAATATTGGAACGCGAATGGAACGTCAGACTGTGAGCCTTCTAAGGGAATGGGAATCGAGCGAATGGATTTTACCTGCCCACGTTCCGCTCCACATAGGAACACACACGGAAAGTGGTTCGGTAAATGTACCTATGGATGCATATACATGAAGTGTAGAAGGGTATAGATCGCCATAGGTGTGCAATGGGTATGTATTAATGCACATTTTGGATCTAGCATCGCGATGGACGACGGCGTATAAATTCGTGTCTTTAACCTGGCTAAGGGAAGGTCAGGACCTTGTCTACTCCTGAATAGGAACAAACGAATAAACGAACCCTGATTCAGGTGGGATCCTACAGATGTACCTACGATAAAGTGAGCTAGCTGCAGCTCGACGAAACTAAATCGGGGAAAGTATAATGCGACCGTATGTGAGGAGAAGCGAAAATTAGTGATTGTATTGCGTTCAAACAGAGCCCAACTCACTTTGGAAAAAATTAGTTACGATTACATAAGTCTGTGACATGCGATCCAGCAATCGTCCGCGATTCTCTTGACATCTAACTTCTGCAATGTACAAGTCGGTACAGTTGCGAGAGGCCACTGAATCAGTTCGATATCAAAATACCTACGTGAAGAGTTGGGAGGAAATGTTAGAGACCGGCATTTGACAATTAGGGAAATCCTGTATACGTGATACTGATTTTTTATAATTATCGTTCGGAATCCCAGGTATGAATCCTGTCGAATAACTTACCAGGATTTTTCTTTAGCGAATTCGGTAAAACCGCATTTCAAAGCCTGGAAGATCCCGGGTCGATGAAGTCATGGGCGAAAGCATGCTGTTCATTGAGTCACAAGGTATTACGTGAGAAGTATTGCATCGTGTTTAAGCCTGGTGAATGTTGTACGTTTTGCGACCGGTTGAGGCCGTGATATGTCGGAGGAAAATATTGGTGAAAATTAACGAGTGAACTTCCAAATGCGGGGTTTGGTATGGAAAAGGGAATTTAGAAAATCTTAAACGGTGTCAGAGTTATGACCCTCCCGAGCGTGCATCGACATGGTGTGCAGAAGTGGTAAATGGAGTACCATTCTAAGAATATTTAATCACATCCCACGTAGAATCATTATGAAAGCTATTTTAAACGCTTCCCTGCGAATAGCGGAGCAGTACTCATTGTCGAAATTAGAATGTGACATGTTCGGACTAATTCCTATCATCAAGGTGTACCGGAATACGCGATTATAGAACGTGGCATTACACCTGTTGCTATTATATGCATTAATTGCGTCAAAAAATTACGAATCGTGTCGAAATCGGTCAGTACGGTCGAATTGCAATAAAATTCCATACTTTTCGCAAACTTCTACTATCAATTATGTGTGGTAATTGATATTGGCTTCTCAATCAGGCAGCTGGCTATTCGTAACACTCATTGTGCATGGCCTTGCACTTCTAAGCTCGATATCTCAACGTGGTGACAACTAAATGATAAAAGTATTTAATGAAAAATGATTCGATGTCAGAAATAATCTTTTTAATTAACGATCTCAAAGTCAAGTGTTTAATTTCGAAAAGTTTCTCACCGATTTTACTCGCGCTTCGACATATAATCACCCTTCGTAATGAATAACATGCGAAACAATTTTATCCTCGCTAATTGAATCCGCGAGTCACATACTTCCAACGATCGGTTATATGCATGTGTAAATTTCGACCGAAATTTCTTTTAATCGTTAATAATTAAATTCTCAGAACTTATCAGCTCTTATCTCTCAGGGCTTAGCCAAATTACTCTGATAACCTCCGCGAAGATCGGTCTGCAGAAGTCGTCAGCGCCCACGTTATCCTGGCTCTGATTATAACTCCACCGAAATTTAACACTCGTATACATGTATATGCGATACGGGGTTATGTAAGTATGACAGTAAGTGTGGATACAAGTCTTTTCCCGATATATCAACAAGGTTACACGATTCTGCGAGGTGATTGACGTGCGCGAGGAACTTCTCTAGCTTGGAATCGGTTTTCTGCTAACTTGTGAGCCAATCTTTTCCAGAGAAAGAACCTATATATTGTGTTTTTAGTTAATTGCAAACGGAAAAAAAAAATATAAAAAAATTCGAAGACTAACGGAAGACGAATTTACTAACTTCCGTTAAGATTTCCGTGTAGTTTGAACAAACGATTAGCTAAATAGCATATTAGCACATCAAGAATCCCACGATACATGTTAGGTTGGGCCATGGGCTCAGCTGCAGGATTGGGTTGGGTTGGGTTTATACCGTTAATCAAGTTACTCCAACTTCCCGGACACAGCGAATTTCACGAGCAATCGTAACATGTATGACAATGACATTGCGAGCGTTTCAGAGTCGATTCTCTGCAATTCTATTCGTGCCCTAGCTCGGACTAACAGCTGCACATATGTGCCTGTTACATTACATGAGAGTAATATACGTATCTCGATGCGTGGTAAAACGGGACATTAGATTCAGGGGTCTTCTTCCCGCGATAGAACGTAGAAACGAAGACCCCTGACCGTATCTATCTATACGTTTTCACAGCCAAACACTTCGGCTATAATAAACTGACTTAACTACATAGGTGTCTGCGAGTAAACGTTGACGATACCACGGATGCCGTAATACGCGACGAGGTGGACTGAGAATCGCGACACGTGGTGGTAAATTAAAAATAAAAATAGAGAGAGAAGTGGGAAAATGAGAGACGCGTAGAGTTCTGAACAAGACTAATGCGTGTTAGTACGTCGATCGGGTTTTACAAGGTCATCGCGTTTCTGAAAGATCTCAGACTGCGCGGATTATACGTACGATAATCAAATTCGGGAAGCTGGAAGCTACCTTAATTATCGCCAAATATATGGAAGAGAGCACGGTTTTACCGCTATAAAACGACCTGTGGATCTTCCAAGATTTTTCAAGGTGAGTAGGCGATACTCAATCGTTTAATGACTGGATTGAAGCTCTGGAATTCGCGCGTTACGCGATATGTGATTCGTTACTAAACATACTAAAGCGTTTCCCATCGCTGATCCATGTGATTGAAGTCTAAAGTTCGATGGCACTGAGATAACAAGATTACTCAGAGTACAAAGTGATTGTGTATTTTTAAAACATGAATAACACTCCACGCTAATTGTAAGTAGCTACCGTAGCTATTATTATACATAATAATGCAATTGAAGAATTGCAGCGATGAGGCAGTAATTCAAAGTTCAACGACGATCTGTAAATTGAATCTCAGACATTTGTCTAGCCGAGCGTCTCTATTCCAAGAATATTTTTGATCAGTATTAAAAATAGGTATGCTTGATCATTCTCAGGTGAAATTCAACGTTGGCGATCGTTGTCGACATTCGCAGAGTTTTATCGTTCGATTTCCTTGCGAAAACAGTTCGAGGCAGAGGTCTGAGATTAACCAGAAATCACAGTGACGCGTAGATATCGCAGAAACACACCTTAATCCTTCGAATCTGATTTGAGGAAGAGTAAAAAACCATAGCGTAGAATTTTTTCTTAGGACAGAGACGAGCTGTGTACGAACATCGAAGGTATTCCGGTCTCGTGTATCGGGCTTTGTGCGTTAAAGAACAATTAATGAAAAATATCATCTTACGACGTTTACTGGAAGCTAAAAAGAGGAAGATAAGTTGCCGCTGCTATTTGTTATGCGAATACGAATCAGTAACGATCGTGAGCTCCGTTGATGTAGCGGTTATTCACGAAAAGTAATTAATTATAACAGGTAAAAAATTTCACATACCTATGTATACGTGTGTATGTTTGTGTACACAAAGATTTGCTTGAGATCGTTTTTATTCCTTATACATATAATATCATAACGTGGTTGACAGCTATAATTTACTCTGTTATGAAGAAATGCGAAGTGGGTAAAGTTATGAGAAAAAAACTATCTCCGTGGATCTTCGGTCTAGGCCTTGACGGTGTTAATAAATACCTGCTCAGTAATTGAGTACTAGTAAGAGTTGAAAACAAGTGCATAATATGTCGCGTTTATGGCATTTATGCAAAGTACGCGATAAGCTGGGAGTATCAAACGCTCCGCAATTCAGAATATAACTATATGGTGACTAACGCGCGTATGGAAATACGCGTACATACGCATATATATACTGTATATACATGTATGTATAAATACTCTGCAGGAAGTTGCTCGCCTTGTAACATTTAGTCGTGATCTGTGATCTTGAACCGGCGTGTCACCAAAAGGTCTTCGCTTCCTGCATTTACGACTCATGAAAATCGGAGGTAGATAAATAATGCCGGCGGAACTTGTTTTGGTAATTGAAAAAACTTCAAGCAAAAACTAGTTCAAATACCGAGAAGCCAGATCTTCTTGAAAATCCCACCGCTTACATTAGATATTCAGTTTTATCCACGATTTCATATTGAAGGAAAATCGGCGGCAGTCGATAACCTCAGAATTAATTCAACCTCTAAAAATTGTTGTTCTTCGCGATCGCTGCTGGAGGTTGATATCTGCGGTAGGTTTTTTTTGGCGAAGATAATTGACTCACGATCAGCCAAATTCCCCGCGCTGTTCCTTGACACAGGTAAATACGATGAGAATTTGACATACGCGGTTCAGAAACAGCCGATGACGTTTCCGATGAGTTTCTTTTCGCTGGAAATGGTCAGGGGTATGATACCTTCAGCAATCGCGAACTAGGACTTAAATCGGTCGCGCAATTTCTCAACCACGCCTGCAGCAGATTACTCCGAGCCGTGAGACTCTCCCGAGTCGATGCTAAGAATCGAGAGAAAGATGTCGAGTGCGATTCCCAGAACTGTAAACGAAGGTACTTCTTTCAGGGATATTTCATTGTCGTCCATGCCTCGAAATTCGCAAAAGAAGACGAGCAGCTAACGCCGACAGAGCTCCGAAATCGAGAAGAAGGAAGAACCGATGGAAAAAATTGTCTGGCTATAGGTATAAATAACTTAGCGAAAACATGATGCGCAAGATGTCTATCTGACCCGCGTGACCGGTGACGAACGTGAGAAAGACCCGCACGCGGTGGTTTATGATTGAGTGGAAAAATGAGAAAAGGTGAAACTCTCACACGATTAAAACCAGGACGAATCTTGGTCACCGCGATGACGTACGTGCTACGCGCCGAGATCAGGAGATTCGTGACGAAATTGGTGACCCACACAGGTGAACGGTGTACGTATACGTAGAAGGAACACGTTCAAGTTTTGCAATCTTTTCGGACGGCAAAAAATTGGACAAGTTATACCGAAGTTAGACTATCAGCGATCGCGCCCCGCTCTTAATATGGCGATTCCTATTATACTTGTCGCGTGTAAGTCTTAGAGAGAAAATTATCGACTTTCTTACCATCTTTGATCAGTGTTCGCGATTCTTTGCCTGCTAAGAAAGGCAGTGTGTAGAAATTACACCACTGTAAACTGTCGGACGATAGTTCTCGGTGGATTGTCATATTTCTTTAGAAAGCTGTAATATTGCATCACTGCGAACCTCTAGGTAAGGCGTCTGCGGTGATACCAACGCAGGTATGATACATTCGCGGTATACGAATTCAGGTGTAATCTTCTTTCGAGTACTCAACTCCTACATGTTTGCTTTTGAAGAAAAATAAACAGTTTTTAATTCAAGCTAACGCGATAGTGAGATATCTTTCAAGTCTTGACTGTCAAATGCATATACGGCAGCATTTGGTAGTCTTTTAGTCGAATAAGGGACTTGGATGAGTCGAGGAGTATTTTGTGTTAGCTGGATAGGCTCTCTGTACCTATACGCTAACTTTATAGCTGTAATTATTGCGCAGTTTTAGATTGCGTCTCTTCGATCCTGCGGTAAATCAAGATTCGTGAATATGCGTGAATTGAACTGATTATTCGCGGGCTCAAAAGTCTGGCTGCAAGTTTTCTGCGTGACTAACAAAATTCGGTTGTACTGAATCGGACCATACGTCCGATTCGACGCATCATTTTTTTCAGGGAATTCAAACCGAGCTACGGACACGAATAAACGCAAATAACCGGCGTTATCTGATAACGCGATAAGCGCGATAACACCTCAGATAAATTTTACTGTTGGATGAACGCGCGACGAACTTCTAGTAGCACAAGACTCTTATCATACAAGCTTTCATAACTCCGTCACGTTATGCCTTTACGTGAAATATAATTTCTGGGTTCTCGTCTCGGCTGAGTACCGACGGTTGCGATCACTGAACAAGTGCGAGAAGTTCACTTAATGAAGCACTGCTGGCTCGGACACGATTTCTGACGATGATAAAGTAGATCCCACCTATGCTGCGAAACGTTTTATTACATTCACTGTCATAGTTTGGAGGGAAACTGCAAAAAGGCGTCTGGACATGTAGTTGTTCAGTTTTGCTAACTGAGACGAAGAGAAGACTTCTACATTTTCAAATTAGTGTTAGTGGAAATTGTTGTTAGTGTTAGAAAATTAGTGTTAGAAATTAGTGTTAGAAAAAATGAAAAACTTATACCCAAGAAAGTGGCTTCAATTATATACTTTATCTCAAGTCCCATTGTAAATATGATTGCCAATTATAAATGTTGATTTTTTTAACCGCAGTTTTGTTGCGAATATCAACATGAGCGATTTTTTCTCTCGTTATAATTTTCCGAAACACCACAAGCCGCATTCGTGAAAGTGCCTCATGGATACATCCCGTTCTTTCTAAACGAGAATGACAATTCTAATGAAATTCTTTATCGCTGATTCGCCTCATCGGTCGTTTCTCATATTCAAAAGCTCCTTTCAATTTCTACAAACACGGGAATGCAAATTATGGCTGATGAAAGATCAATTTCCGGCTGGGGTACACGCAGCTCGACGATTGATTAGCTAAATTCACGCAATCTTTTGCATTTACATCTAGAATCTATTGAAACCCATACAGAAATCTTTTGAATCGTACTATTAGCGATTGGCTTATAATAGTTCAGTTTTAGCACGAATTACAACTCATGTCATTGATGTTTGCAGGATTGCAAATGCCCGAGTTTACCTGGGAGATATAATTAGGAAATTCAAACTAATGGCCATGGTCTGTAAAAATGAAGTCCATGACTTGATGTGGGCAAAATTTCAGCTGCACGTTTCGTTGAAAAGATTTTAATCAATTTTTGAATTCTATTATCGACTTCCACGCTAATTTGCTGTACCTCGAGATGACCTATTTGTTCAGTATTTGATCGGTCAGTTTTCTGGAATCAGACAGAGACGATCAACCATCGCTGGTCTTGAAATTTATCTGGGAAACCCAAACCACTGTAGACTTAGACCGCAAAAGTCATGCGTTTTTCCGTGACATACTAAACCACGACGCACAGGCTTATCTATTATTCAGCAAAGTAAACGGACCAAAATTGCTCTCTCTCTCATGTATGATGTATCTCAATGTCGTCTTCTGCCATCACGCGTGTAATTAGATTCTCTTATTATTCATACAGACGAACGCATGCGTATGGTAAATGTCTACCTATAGGTATATAATTTTATAATATAGGTTTTACAATTTTTGTTCGAGAATTTCACCAGACAGGTGCTCCTCTAATCATCGTCTCTCATTCACGTAGTTTCTCATCGATTCTAACGATCATGGTCTATAAAAATCGGTAAATAAGTCGACCTGCGATTATTCTAATCTCTTTTCCCCAGAAAATACGGTACAACTAATTACGTGACTCTTGCAATATTAATTGCCATTTTGTCACGCCTATATTTGGCGACTCGTCACTGGATCATACGTGTTCAAAATTGGAGCCCATTCCCACAATTATTTACTCATCTAACGGTCAGTTTATATTGAAACGAGAGACTAATTCCTGTTCAAAAACTCCCAGATAACATTGCCGAAAGCAAATTATAAATTTCGCAAAGGTGCAACAAGTGGTTCGCGCGCTATTTCAAAACCTGGTATTTCGCGACAGCTGTTTACCTGTCGCAGTATGAATTTCCTGCAGGTGATCAGAGCTTCCATGTAACAAAGATAGGTGGCCTCAGCATAAATCCGATCGCTCTAAAACCTGTTACCTGAATTACCTGCGAGTCACGAATAACGGACACAAAATGGCGGATTATTTACCCCCACCAAGGGTTCACCAGGGGGACTCAGCGCCAAGCTGTGGCCTCACTCCGGAGTCTTAAACGCGTTAGTCGCTACGTACATAGCTCTAAATTTCCGAGACCTGATCGTATCGTGTGGACGTTCAAAGCGAGTATTTCCTAGTTTTTTTCTGGATTTTAAATCACTTCACAGACCTGCATAGCTCTCGGATTGATATCGGTAAGTCAATTGATTAATGATAAGTTTATTAGCGATCAGAGATGATCTTCGACCGATTAAAATCGACTTTTTTTGTACACATGTCAAGGCGTTGTAAGATGCACTCTAATGGCTGCTACGTACGCTTCGCGGAGTATTCTCTGCATTCAGCGATCGGAGAGCGTTGACTATCTTAAGACTCAAGGATTTTAGCGTATATACTAAAGTCTCAATGTCATTGCTTGCGTTAATGAGAAGCGAGATGAGTTATTGCGAAATTATATCGTTCGCTCTTTATTTAACACTAGATGCGTAGGCTTGTATCATTCATGCCGGAATTAGATCGGCAGGTGAAATTTTCGTAGGACAATCACTAGCGTTAATTCTTTAGAAACACGTTTAGGCTTCGGTTTTCCTGAATAACGCGCATCATAATGTGAACTATTTTTAAAGTAGTACGCAGCGCGCTCCTGCCACTTGAACAAACACATGTAAGCTGTCTCTAAGTTATATATCTACATATGTATATACCAGACGTTGAACAAAGATCCGTTACACGTTACATTTCTAAGATTATTAAACTCCACACTTTCTTCTCGTATAGGAAACGGCGTGAAATTTAAAAAAAAAAAAAAAAACTAGTACGTACGGAATTTAGCCATATATGTACTGTTTCAAGAAGGTCATAAATTGCGGTAAAAAGCTCGAGGTTGATTGACACTCGGTGACGCGAATGATTCAGTTGCGATTAAAAGACACATCGGGCTGCAGGTCAGAGAATAATAATGAACGAAAAGACATTTTGAATAAGGACTCTGAAGCATTTTGTTAGCAGCTATTATCCAAGAACAGTACAGAGCGTTTTATCTCACAGTCATGTGTACGATGAAGATTAAACAGCGGTCAAAGATAAAAATATAATTCCTCTAGTTGAATATACTCGTTGTAAAAACAATTAACATTACGGTAGACAGATGTAGATGTGCGAGTCAACACATCCGCATTGTCACTGGCATACAGTGTGTCTAATGCATCATAGATATTGTTTCAAGCGAATAAACATTCTAGACATTCCAAATCGTATGAACCTGACTAGAGTTAATACAAATGCCGCCCAGCACTGATTGTACTCGGCATCAGTGGTACCGTACATATATGTACATGCCTGCGTAGTATAGAGAGACATACCATACGCACACACATGATATATTGATAAAAAATTTCTATGTGTATGTATACGTATTTAAAGTATTCAAAAATGTTCCCCGTATGTCTTTTGTGATAGGATATGGACTACGAAGTAATACATTTGCCTCATTGCTGAAATGACTGAAAAATTTCGTGACGTGACTGTTATTATTTGTTTGTAACGATTGTATTTATCATTATTATTGAATACGCGTTGGCGCGTTGGCGCCTACGAAATACGATCCTGTATCGTCTTTGCGGTATGAACTTTTTTCCTTTTTGCAACGTTCCAATTCCCGTTTAGCAGACTATAAAATACACGTTTGTAATGTGCATACAAAACTGCTTAACTTGCTGAGACGCTAAATATTTGCAATGCGCAATTAAAACGTACCTATTGCACCTAGCGAGTCTTTGAGCTCGAATTTATGCATAGGACCTACGTATGTGCTGGTGTAACAATCCTATAGACGAAACAAATATATACTTTTGGTCTTGGCATGAGCTGATAAGCTTTGATAAAGCGCGGTACGTTGATATCCAACGATAAATACATATGATAGCGTTTTATAAACGCTATTTTCTCAAAGTAATTGACGCCATCATTCTCTAGACGGTAATAATGACGGTGCAAAGATTGAAAAGTTTTCTTTTGTCACAGAAATTTTCCTCATCTAAAATACAGACAAATAAACTGCATAGAAAATGTTGAAGAAATGTTAAACAGCTACTGTCAATTTCTCTTCACATACTAGTTTCAATTATCCACACGTATATAACATACGTCGTTATTTTCACGGTTCTTGCCCCCTCCTGTAAAAATATTATGTCGTTGTAGGAGCGGTGGCCAATGACTTCTGCTGTCCTTCTATAATCAATTGACTAGTGTCCCCGTGCTCAATGCTTTTCTGGCATAGCGATATCGATACTTCGAATGTAAATTTTACTTCCGAATGGTCTTCAACAGCGGAAATTTAGACGGCAAATTTTTCGTTTAAAAAATGGCATGTATATATACTGACGCTAAATCTGTGTACACGTGCGTCGTTATGATTCGGAATGGTTTGGCATCTTCAAGGCCGCTATAATCATCAAATTACATCAGCAAATATTCGATCAGACATTCGAACGGAACCGAACACCTCAATAGGCTACTATGTTCGCCAAACTATTTGGCGGTTAACTGTTTAAAAAAAAAGAAAGTATTTTCTCTCAGTACTATGTTGCAGTAGCTTTTACCAAATGATTAGTAAAAATAACTTATGTATCTCGAATTTTAGTAATTCAATGTAACGAAGAGAATCTCTCAGGACTTATTTACAATATCTTGATGGTTGAACGAACGGACTTCTCTTGGTTTGAGCTATTTTATTTTTTTAGCAATTCCGCCGTGTGATGACACAGCGCAATCAGGATTCGAATTGTGCAATTGGCGTATGGATATGTCTAGTCAGCGTTATGGGTTGTACTCTTTTTTCTAGTCGAGCGAATAGAGAATCCTTGAATTCTTTAACCCCGAAATAATTTCTGAGGAAAATTATGGAAATAGAAAGAATTAGGATCCAAAACCAACGCCGTATACGATGCGGCGTCGTTCTTTGGATGTATCTGTACGCAAGATACTATCGCATTCCGTTGTATGGTGTTAAAATGTTCGGATTCATGGTCCGTGGAGTTTTTAAGATGACCCAACTGGACAAGACCATTGTGAGAAGATCACGTCGGGTCTCTCCGCTCGTGGCTATATAGCTAAGCCGAAAATGGTTGAGTGTAACATGAATTGGGCATCCCGAAGGCACCACGGTATTAGAAACTATAAATTTTCTTGCTTTCCGGTGACTCAACTTTTCTCGTTTGTGGGTATAGAGCCGTTTAAGAATAAGCACGTTACTTTCTACTTGTAATGAAATTAGCAGCGGAGTCTCCTCCGGTATTCTTTTTCATTTGAAGGGGAATCACGGATTCGGCTCATTTAGTTTCTTCATTACCGCAAAATCCCGGAAAGAAATAAGAAAGTTCCCTGAGATGAAAATCAGCGGAAGAACAAGGGAGTAAAATTGTAATTTCGAGGCTCTACTCATATACTTGAATAACTGGAAAAGTAATAAAGCGAACGAACAAAAAATGAAGATAAAATGTCTAGTGGTCGTCAAATTTCCTAGGGACGATGTAAAAGATTTCCACAAGATTTACTGGCGCGTAAGTCCCTTTTCTTTCGGCCTTCTGTAGGACCACCTGCCTAGACTGCAGGTAACTTTACCTGCAACGGTGTGCATTTGCGGTATAATCTCCAGGACAAAGAGCTACCCGACCCACCTGGTCTTGCCACCAGATTACCTGCTCCCTCGCCTAGCTATAGGACCGATCCAAGGATAGAATTTTTGGAAATCCTTGCCATAATTCGGAAAAGAAAAGAACAGAAAATAATTCACGAAATTATCTCTCCTTGGATCAGTTTTTTCCGCGATTAAAATCCTATTACATATAGAAAATCGAGCTTTCGTATTTCGTCACCGCAGTGTCACTTAATATCTCATGACACAGTTGAGGTACGGGTTAACTACAAATACAATTCAGGAGCAATAATCTAATGGTTTCTTAGCAGATATGGAAAGCTTTTGAAACCTTTGGATTTCATTCAGCACGCGGCAATGATCGTTGGCGATGATTGGTAACAACTCGATTGTGGCTTGTGTGCCATTTTTACCGATCCCCATTTCCGAGAACCTTATCTGATACGTTGTGTTATCAATATAGGTACATGCATGTACGGCAATCTTAGAGTCTGATAAGTTTTATATTATTTTATACAAGACTAGGATACACAATTCTCGCGATATGATTAAGGCATCTAGAAAGTTACGATTTGATACTGCGCCACAAACCATTTGAACCATATGTATACAGTGGACTAATAAAAACGGGAATGTCAGACGAACAAAAAGAGCTGTGAACAAAAGCTCATGTACCGTCACTTCCGCTCAAGCGTTAAACCGCTCTAACCTTTGTCGATTTTTACAGATCCTTTACTCGGATTCGTGGAAAAATGATTTCTCTTTATTACAGGCAAATATATTCAAGTATAAGACTTCAGAATACACCTCCGCGGGTATAGAATACGGCCGGGTCTGACAACTCAACACATTTAAACTGATAGAACTTTTTTGGCAGAAATTTGTCGGGTTGTTTCGTCAAGAGTCAGTCGATAGATTTTCTAAATCGTTGCAATCTTCGAATAAGATTTCTGTTCTAATCGTAGAAAAATAACTCATCAAAAGTTCCGGACTCAATTTTCGGATCGAGGAACACCATTTTTGTCTAACAATCAGGATCTTCCACTACCCTGTAATAAAATCATCAAAGTCTGACATACGGATATTTGCATGCTCTACACTTGGTTAGCATGAAATGATCTCTTATCGTTGATGCTTATTCACGTGCAGAAATAAATTCTAGGTTGAGTCTAAGACTCAGTTAATTGACCCGGTTTTTCGCTTTTATCTGGGCCCCAATTGGGGCAAATGACTAGGGCTTTTCTAAAAATCTAACGCTTTTATTTCTTGGGTCACAATTATATTTTGGAGCGTATTCTTTTTTGCCATGTCGTATGTGAAAGACATCGATGTCCCTCCCCACCAAATTTCTGCATGGGTTCAAAAAAGATTCTCCCCTTATGGTTTGTTACTCGTTTTAGTATAACCTGAAAATCGAGTCTTGAAGGCTGACGGGAAACACGGTATTAAGTGTCCACCTTTCATTGTTAGCAAAGCAGAGAGCGAAACGGCTCTACATGTGTCATAGGTACGTACTACCTGTATACGTCTTTCGAGCCCGATACCATCATCCACAAAGGTGTCAGATCGCCCTGGCGTAGCGTCTGCCAGGTAGAATGTAAATTGCAGATTATAACGAAATAATATACAGTGCGATGGTATCGCTCGAACTTTTGTAGAAATGAAGAAAGGTCCCAATCGATCCAGTCGAGTGATTAATAATTAAATATTATATGTATGAATAATAAATGATCTTTCCTCATTTCTACGGAATGATATTGTTGCTATATCGATCAGGTAGCTTCAGCTTTCTGAATTTCGTTGAACTCTGATACCCACGAGAATATTTACGTAGTCGGTATTGATAGCGATCAATTGATCGATAGATTTTTTTCTTTATGCGATCTAGAAATTATTTGTACAATTTATTTTGCACAGATGTTCAAATCGCCTTGAAAGTAAAGAAAATATTTTCCTTCTCGGTATAACTTACACGACAATAATCACCAAGCTGTGAATAAGGCTGACTGAGTTTTCCTTAATCGTAATAATCCAAGTGGCATACAATAGTAGACGTACCCTTGAATCAAACTACTATTACACGTCGATTTTTTCGTAAAAGTTTAGCTGTGAGACGGAACTGGAAGTCTCATGATAAACGTCACACCTGGCGGAACTGACATGAGATAAGAAGGAAATAGATAGAAAGAATCCACACCCGCCTTCGTGACAAAGACGTGTTCGCAATCGCTGAGATATGTATTCGGGGCGAGGCGTTTCGAATCGTATATGTACTAGAATATTATTTCTGCAGCCTTTTATTTGCGAAGCGAAAAAATGAGCTCATCAAAACCCATTATCTGCGAGCCAAAACTGAAAACCGGTTCGAAGAAAATTTAATAACTTTTAAGCCTTATATAGCGGAACACAAACGAGTTAACCATGACCAATTATGTTCGATTCTTCGAATTCAACGTAAGACAAAATTCGCGGACAACCTTGCCAACCCGGAATATCGGACCTAAAAAAAAATTGATTTTATTTATCACACTCCTTCCTGATATAGATGAACTTCGTATACTTCCTCAGTTCCGAGTCATTCCAAAGCAAGTCCATTAGAATTTTGGCGTTAAAGCTAAATTGGATTATTTCTCGTGCAGTGAAAAGCTGTACCTACATATGGGCGAAGTTTTGTACGACAGCTTTGGGCACACAAATCCTGTAGGTGATGAATCGTTTAATCTAAAAAAACTGATATCTCAGACCTGAGTCATCCGCCTGATAATGTTTGTGATAAAGGTACAAACATGTATGTCATCAGCGCGTACCACACATCTGTAACGTGTTGTTGCTACGCTGATACGAATTGCGAATAGGTTTCTCTTCTGTTTTAAAAACTAATTTTTAGGACTGTTTAAGGTAATAGCGATCGCACATTTGCAGAAAACTGAATCCTGAAACACCTTGTGATGTAAGAATATGTTAATATTTATGGCCCCGAATAGAACTACTAGCTCATACATATTTTAGTACGAATATATATATCTTTGGCTTCTATCAACACGGAATTATGCGATACACCTACTGTTATTATCACACATAGAGATAGCCTCGTGGAATTATAGTCTGCGTTCAATTCAACCGGTTATTTCAAAGTGTTAAACGCACGTGAATCTTACTAGACTCGAATATTTTGCAAAGTATAGATCTAGGGTAGATTATCCACTTGAACCGATGGCTAGAGCTTATCGAGAATCGCACATATCTTCATTTGGTCCTCAACCTTATCAGGTATGAAAAATGAAACGCACATAAAATTATCTCCGCCCCATCTTTGGGAACGAAATCAATCGAACTTAGTTTTCGGACACAGATCCAATGCAGACTTTATATTTGGATTTGAATAGCGGTTATATGCGTCAAAAGTGACGTGGGTAATAGGTAAATGAAATAATAGTGCCGTAGCAAAGTCGTAATAAATATCACAGCCAGGCATGGTCGCTATAAATTTAACTAGCGTAAAGCGATTGCTGCAAATCTACGAGGAAACGTCCCACGCATATATTTGAATAAAATATCTGCGGCTACCTATCTTGCCTTACCGCATAGCGTACAAGAATTCTGCATAGCATTGCAAAGTAGGTACACTAACAATACTTGAAACTGTCGCCCCTGTAAATATGTAACCGAGGGAACACCTTGTTTTAAGTCGGCAATACTCTGGGCAATAGCTGACTCGAGAGCCCCCACGACAGAGATCGGCGTGAAGAGCGAAACTCGCGTCGTTTGAAATTTTGACATTGACGTTTCGACAGATGAAACTACGCGACCTTCGCTCTTTACGCCAATCTCAGTCGTGGAGGCTCTCGAGTTAGCTATTGCCTAGAGTATTGCCGACTTACAATATGATGTACCTTCAGTCATATATTTTCAGGGGCGATAGTTTCAACTATTGCTGGTGTACATACAATACATATAGTCTAAGAAATCACTCACTGATACATTAACTCCTACGCAAGAAAATTTTCCTCGTTCAGAATCAGAATTGACTGAAGAGTCTTCTTCAGTTCTCCACGCCTATAGCCAAATGCGACATATCCTTGCACGTATATTCGTGTGTGCGAGAAATTAGCACGCAATAGGCAAATAGCAAACCATGTCCCCATCACTAAGCACGATTAACATGTAACTACGTCAGATATCTTAAGACATTTTGAGATGTGAAAAAATTGCTGCACCCAGGCTACTCCTGTATGATTGAATATCTACTGAATTTGCGAGCTCGTTGAAAACGTCACCCAAGAATTTCAAAGAAATTTAAAATCATCCTTTATGTTTGAAAAATCTGTTTCAGGTCCTGAGCAAACATGAAGCAAGGAGCAGCTCTGCTGCTGATGGTGATCCTGACGATCGCCATCGGGGTCAACTCAACGGCAGTAACACCTATGGTTACAACCACAGGACGCTCGGTACCATCTCGTGGAGACACACCACCACCATTACCACCCTCTGATGGAACCACACCACCTCCACCGCCCGATGGTAGCAGTCCACCACCACCACCACCCCCGCCGCCAATTGAACCTCGCAGTGGTTCTAAGACTTCTAAGTCAATCCCAAGTCCGTTACCATGGAGTGTTGATAATCTGATGAACCCACAAGACGTTCTTTTGGAGGAAATTCGCTCGCTGGATGAGGAATCCACTGATGAACAGGTAAATGAAATGAAATGTTTTAGAGATCCAGTGTGTGAAATTGTTCAGAGAGCGATCGGTGTGGCTTTTGAATAAGGATATCACGATCGTTTTCGAATCATTACGCTTTCAGATCCAGAAGGTACTCATCAAGGCTACGGAAACCAATGTTAAGAAGAGTAAGCTAAAGCCCGAACCTGAGTTGGCTGGATCATCCAGTCCACTTACTGAGCTTAAGTCTGACGCTGGGTCAGATCCTGAGGTAGGTGCTTTTTTAAGAGTAAGATAATTCCAGAAGAGATTCCACAACTGGGGGGATGCTAAACTTCACAGAAAGAAACAAGAATTCATCTTATATCAGACTGGAAGAATTGAATAGCTTTAGTGTGATATATCTCTCCCGGAATTACTCTATGTATTACATACTTAAATTGCGAGTAAATTTTTATCATAAACTATATCGGAATACATGTAATGTAATTAATTAGAAAATCGATCTTCCTAAGCTTTTGAAAGTAACGCCTCGTAAAGGCGTCAGCTATTTCACCGAACTGATGGAAGACGAGGACTTGAACTACAACGAAAAGGACGACATCCTTATGGCCGATGATGCGGATTGGGAGGACGATGAAGATGATGACGAAGACGACGATGACGATGACGATCTCGAGGACGATCTTGATCTCGATGATGAGAAGATTCTTTTCGAGCAAAACTGCCCCTCGGGATGCAGATGCTTGGAGCAATTCACGGGTGTAACTACAGCAAGGTATAGTAACAAAAAAAGAAATCATTTCGAAAAAAAAACGACAAATTGATAATTGGACTGCTACCCACGTAACTTTCTCCCTGGCCAGCCCACATGCCACATTAATGCCACATGGCAATAGTCTCAGCAGACCTTATTCAAGGGTTTCCGTTATGGCAATAATCAGGCTAATCAACATAGTTTACCAAAAGTCAATCAGGGTGGCATCATATGGATAGCCGATGTAGCTACGAAATGTGTATCCTATGTCGCTACCTGGCCATAAGAGATTTTCAAGTTACCAATACGGCATAAGGATGTGGGAAGGCTAGAACAATGTGATGAAAACATCACAATTTAAAAATTACAAAAGTGGTTGGGTTGGCAGTTTCGGAATTTCTACTACCAAGCATTAATGAAATTTTTAAATTGGCGAATACAGGTGCACCGAATTCAGTAGCGTGCAATCCTTCGGGTCAGAAATGGCCCATCTCAAGATTGAAAATTCAGCCGATATCGAACTAGGCCCACTCGCTCTCCGTGGAAAAGGACTTTATGAATTGCGATCAATCGCGATTGTCGATACCAGGATTACCGCTATTGACAAAACCGCTTTTGTCGGTATTCCTAACTTGTTCTCAGTCAATCTGACCAGGAACGGACTACTCAGCATCCATCCTGACACCTTCCAGAACAACACGCAGCTCAGTCTTTTAACTTTGTCTGGTAATCCGCTGCAGTTCACTCAGGGAAAGAGCAACCAGTACACTAAATATTTCTTGGACGCACCAACCGTCTCTGATCTTGACCTTTCCAATAATGGTCTACCACGACTCTTGCCTACCACTTTTGCAAGGACTCCACGACTGGTGTACCTCAATCTGAGAAACAACAAGCTCAGGGCTGTAGAAAAAACGATCTTCAATCCTCTGGATCAATTGGAAGAGTTGGACCTCTCCAACAATCAACTGAACGGTCTTCCAGCTGATGTCTTTGACGCTAACGAGTACCTCGAGATTCTTCATATTCACGGTAAGTTTATCAAAATTTAGGGATCACATTCGTTTTTCCATTCATGTCTTGCTCTTTTCTGCTTATAACTTTTGGAGTTGCGTAAAAGTTTATTGGAAAATCGACGATTTCACGAACCATCTAAATGACTGAATTCTGAACGTCCGTAGGAAACAATTTATCGTCTTTGGCGACCATCACGGCCTCGAGGCTCGATTCTCTCGATGCATCCAAGAACAGGATAAAAATCGTAGCTAAGGACGACCTCGCCGGCATTCCTCAACTCGAAAAGCTCGTTCTCAAGACAAACGGTCTCAAGAGAATTCATCCCCATGCTTTCATCGACCTTCTTGATCTGACCTACCTTGATATCAGCGACAACAAGATAACCGCGCTTGAGGAACACCATCTGAGAACCAATTCCCGCCTGGAGACCATTCTTATGAACGATAATCCCGGACTCAAGAATTTGCCCGTATTCAAATCACAGGACGGCACTTTCAGGTACGTTTACTTCTACACATAATTTATTTTCTCAATTCTCAAATGTACCAAATCTAGAAAATCGCTCTGAACTTTATCGTTCCTCTCATCTCTACAGTGTCAACCGTTTCGAATGTGCCGACTGCGGACTACGAATCCTTCAAGCAGGAACTTTCGACGCAATGCCAGCGATGACGCGCCTAAACTTGGCCAGAAACGGTCTCAGCCGTATCCCCACAGGACTCTTCGGATCCATGTCTGCTCTCAGAGAGTTGGACCTCTCCGACAATCAGTTCCGCACACTTGAGGTTGACATGTTCCAGGGAGCACGGAGCTTGACGAAACTGAGCCTGGCAGGAAACCCTCTCACCACTCTTCAAGTCGCGCCGTTCCTACTTACTCCAACTTTATCCAGAATGGACGTCAGCCGATGTGCTCTGGACAAGATATGGAGTGACTCTAATGTTCCTCTTCAAAGCCTGAGGTGAGTCAATTATATTTTCGAATTTCTAGGTCCCGAATATCTTTCATACGATTCAATGAACAGGAATTTTGGTCGCGTAGAAAATTGGAAAAAAAAATTTCTTTTTTTTACCCGAAGGTTCCTTTCGGTCCGCGGAAACCGTATCGATCAAATCGACGTCGAGCACTTGAAAGTTACCCCGAAATTATCTGGTCTTGATATTTCCAACAACCCTCTGGAGTGCAATCAAGATTTCAACGAAGTTATCCAATACTTGGTTGACCACGGTGTTTCACCCACCGAGACCTTGCGTTACATGAGCAATTATGGCGACGCTGAGTACTACACCCAACCCGAAGGACTCAACGAATGGACAGACCTGGCCAAGGTCGTTTGTGACAGCATCGAGGATGGACCTCCACCAAGGAAAGCACCCCGAAGACCAAGCGCACCGAATGGTATTGAGCCCACGCCATTAAATGACCTGGACGAGCTGGCTAAGGTAAATTCTTTCACACGATATTCACCCCTTTATATATATCTGAGCTTTGAAATCTTCAAAGAAGTCATTCCTTGAGGTTTCGAGTAAGAAAATATGAGATATTGCTCCAGGATTAGAAAAGCAGAGCAGCTTGATCCTGAGATTTTCATAGCTTCTTTGTCTAATGGGAATAGCAGTTGATTGAAAGCTTGAGACTTCAGGATGCTAGAATATACTGAGAATTTGTTCATTTCAGAGTTCTGATCTCAGGACTTTTACAGAGTGTAGCAGAAAATTTATGAGACAGTTTTAGAACTTTTTACCAAGTTTCGGAAAAACATTTTCACTAGTTAAAGCAAATTGGGAATGCGCCGGATCGTTCTTGGCGAATGTATAAAAAATTCGGAAATGAAAGTTCTTCCCTGGGATTGATGGGACGAAAGAGTCTTCATGACTACTGGAGACTATTTATTTTACACATATGTCAAAGGAGCACCTCGCATCAGATCTTATCAGTTCATAACTAATAACCTTGCGACATATTACGAAAAGTCGACGAGAAACATTCTATGCGATATGAGAAGAATTCGTATGATAAAATATCTATGATATTTTAGATCTAGAACACATGAACGAATGAAAATGGTTTAAATTTCATATTCTCTTAACAATGATCAATTTATCAATCACGATCCAAAAATAATTCATAATTTCACCATTGATGTATTTTTCCAGCCTTTTGACCACGGTATAGCTTCGAACGGTCAACAGTTGAAAGATGCCTGGCTATCCGAGGAACGAGAATACGAAGACTACGCTGTAATGGGTGCAAATTACCGCCCTTGGTACGGAGGAACCCTATGGCCCGTGATGACAGTAATTTTGGTGACCCTAGCTGTCATTCTTTTCGTTGTAAACTTCGCCGTGTACCTCTCAAAGCGCAGAGGACGTGGTCCAGTTATTCGAGCCCCGATGATTTTGCGCCCTGGAATAATCGATAACAAGAATTGTGGTCTGGTCTACAAACCCCTTCAAGAGGAAATTCCTACTCCACAAATGGCAAAGAGGGGCAGCTTTTATTCAAGCAGCACCTTTCATTACGATAAAATCGTCCCAGAAAGCGTCTAAACCCTTTTAAGGACCCATAAACTAGCCAACATTTCGAGCTAGCTGAGGTTTCAATACCAAAAAGCTCCAGAAGAAGAGTACACCTGTATGCGGATAGCTGTTGATGTTGAAACCTGTAGCGAGCTTGAGCCGTTGCTTTTCGGTATATTTGCGAAAAGAAATATTGCACATCCGAAAGAACAACTTGTGTTTTTTTTTTTTTTTTCTTTTTTAACTAACTTTTTTTTTCTACTTTTTGTTCTCTTCATCTATCAGGTGTGCCAAAGAGCAGTAACAACAGCAAAAATACACACGAACACACACATACACACAAAATAAAAAAAACAAATTAATAGCAACTTATTGGTATTAAATTAATTACGGTTTGCTTTGGGGGCCTTATTATGGGCACGTATGAGAAAGACGAGATACGAACAAGATTTCAAACGCTTCCTTCCGATTTTTCAAGACTAATTTCATAAATTTATTTACCGTTTACTTGGATAAAGTAATGGCACAGGGAACAAGGTGAAAGAAGGTGGAAAATCGATTAATTTATATACAACGATGTATGTTCTTCGCCGTTATTGAATAATCCATGTTTGCTATAGTATCAATGTTTATAATAAATAGATGTATTCTAAATTTCCGCGTTTGTAACCGAGCCAGCTAACAGCTAAGAAAATAAAAATAAAAAGAGATAACATTTAACTGACCGGGTAGTTTCCATCTACCAGGTATCCCAAGCACTTGGAAATAAATGATTTTCTTTATTTTCTCTCTTTTTGTCTTAAAGTGTTGAGATTAATGAAAGATAATGGAATGGAGCTGCCCAGATATAGGTATAGTAATCTATTAAACTAGAAGCCATGCAATTATATGAACTACATATTAATTATTATACGAATGATTTTATTTAGTATGTATTAATTAATAAGGACTAAGAATTTGGTAGTCTTAATATTCAGTAGATACATATGCTATTTCTACTTGCTGTAAATATTATATAATATTTTAATAAAATATTAGCGTAGCGAAGCGTCACGTATGAATTTAATTACCCCGATAATTAACTTCATTCGGAATTATAATAAATTTTTCGAGTTCGACTGACTTCATAAATCGCAAAATTCCAATCTCGTTACCGAGTAATTAGACCGATTGATTTTTGAAACGGTAAATGAAACGTTATATCCTTACAGGTATATGAGATTGGTACGGTAAAAAAAATGAAATTACCGCAACCTTGTAATAAAAGCAATAAATATAAAAGATATAAGAATAAGTTACGTATGAACTACATACTCATGTCCTAATCCGACAATAATTTTTCGTACTCTTTTATCTTTATCAAAGCTGTACTCATATACTGTTGTAAACACTCAGGCAGTGCGCGCTATCGCGGCATTCACGATTAAAAAATATGGGCTGACGTTGGAGCTAATGATACAGAACGGCGTATGGAGAAGGGGTAGATGTGATGACGTTATGTGGTATAGACATTAAGAAAATACGAAGCAATCGCTTCTTTCACGGACCGGTTCAGTAACCACAGCGGTTTTGGTGATCGGTTCGGTCTGCTCTCGTTTTGCTTTCCAATATAAACCACTTATCTCTCATTCTTCGTAACCAAAATTCAATTAAACTCGTAAGTATATATTTCCAGGGTATAATTAAACGCCTGATAAAATGCTACCGAGAAGACGAGTCGTTGATCTCTTGCAAGTCATCTCCTCTCAATCGTAAGTAATCTCGATATAATCTGTAAAAATTTAACTTCGAGATGCAGTCGTAGATTTTTTTAGAACACGAGTGGCGCATCTTTGTGTCACCCGTGATATCTTTACGTTAAGGATGCGATAAAGGCTATTTAATAAAAATCGACACTTAGATATTCGATACGTGACTCGGCAGAGGCTCACACCTTATGTTTCGTGAGTTGAAGCTAAAACCGGTTAACTGTTTAATACGCAAGGCGATTCATTCCATCGGCGAACTATGTGAAATAAATACCAATCCCCAATGCCCACGAATGCTATGATGTAGATAGTTGTTATTCTTGATTCAATGGTTTTAGACGTTTCGGGGGATAAATTTGTAATAGCATGGTAATAATCAGAACTAATCTGTCCCAAGTTCTCAATGCCATCAGATAGTAGGAGAACGAGCGCGGAGTATAATGGCTGATAAAGCAATGATGTATAATACACGTAGGTATATGCAGAGCTGTGGCTGCTATAATATAGATTATACAATTATATGCTGAACGATACAGTTCAACTATTGTTTCTAAAAATAGAATCCTGATTAGTTCAATAAGACCAGTTAAGTTACCCGCTGGCAACTGCTAGGTCACGTACTATAATATCAGGTCGTTACAGAGAACATGCAAGTTTGTCTAGGTGATTGAATTATGTATCAAACAAGAGCGGATGGATTAGAATTTTTTTATTTCAAAGTTCCATCCGCGTATTTAATTTCGTTATTCCCCAATTTCCAATATACGAACACTTTTTCAATTATGGTAATTTTTATACAGCTGCAAATGCCCTGCCCACGCGAATCCTGGAGGAATCGGAGGACACCACAATCATGGGAACCTTCAGAGTACAACTTCCACCGGTGCTCCCTCGAAAGAATACGCATTTGAGGTAATATCAAATTTTTACTCTATACGTATTATAACAATATCACGAGTACTGGTACCGTACATTCTAGGCCACACATGTTACTTGACGTTATATAACACATGTTGACATCAATGCGGCGATAAAGGGTAATTAATAAGCCGTGAGACAACTAACCACAGAGTGAGACAGAGGGGGCAGGCGAAAACACAAAACACCGATTCGGTGAGATAAGGTGCTTGGTTACAGGTCAAATTCAACCTATTTCTTGAATTCCATTACGCGATATCAGTAGAGAGTAATATCCGAGAATCGTGCACCGGAATGATACAGCCTGAAATTAAGTCTCTCTGTAATGATTTATAGCCTGGATAGTCGAAGCTCCGAAATTATTGGGCTTTACTATCGATACTCAGTTTGCTGAAGTCTCTTTTGCTTTGCAACTGCATCCTGGGGAATCTTGTGACTCCGTCTCTCTTCTCTCCATGCTATCTTATATCTACATATAAAGATACGCAATCTTTGACATTCTTTCAGATGGCATGTTCCACGATAAGATACGGTCTCGGTGTGACGCGAGAGCTTGGAATGGACATGCAAAATCTTGGTGCGAAAAAAGTTTGTCTAATGACAGATCCAAACCTCGTGAATCTGTCGCCCGTCAAGGCAGCATTAGACAGTTTAGCCAAGTACGGGGTGAGCTTTGATCTTTATGACAAAGTCAGAGTAGAACCAACGGAGGAAAGTATCCAGGACGCAACGAAATTTTCCAAGGCTGGAAAATTCGACGCATACATTGCCGTAGGGGGTGGATCTGTCATTGACACTTGTAAGGCTGCTAATCTCTACGCTTCTGATCCAGAGGCCGATTTCCTGGATTACGTAAACGCTCCAATAGGCAAAGGCAAACCTGTCCTGGTCACTCTTAAACCACTGATTGCCGTGCCGACAACTTCTGGCACCGGTTCTGAAACCACTGGGGTTTCTATCTTCGATTACAAGCCATTAAACGCCAAAACTGGGATCGCTAACAGAGCCATAAGGCCCACCCTAGGAATGGTCGATCCATTACACACCTTGACGTTGCCGGAACGCGTCTGCGCCTATTCAGGATTTGACGTTTTATGCCATGCTCTTGAGTCCTTCACGGCTATCCATTACACCGAACGAACGCCATGCCCTACTAATCCTATCCTCAGACCAGCTTATCAGGGACAGAATCCGGTCAGCGATGTCTGGGCCCGTTATGCCCTCCAGGTCATGCAGAAGTATTTCAAACGAGCGGTTTACCACGCAGACGACGTCGAAGCACGGAGCAATATGCACTTAGCTAGTACCATGGCTGGTGTAGGGTTCGGAAATGCTGGTGTACACCTCTGTCATGGGCTGTCATACGCTATCAGCGGCAACGTTCGCAAATTTCAGCCAGAGGTTGGTTGAAGATAGTCGGTTAAAATTGCGAACGAAATAAGTTCGACGTTTGCCATTTGTGGGTCATTTTTATTTATTATTTTTGCAGGGATATACCGCAGATCATCCGATCATACCGCATGGTCTTTCAGTCGTTATGTCGGCACCGGCTGTCTTCGCATTCACTGGAAATGCATGTCCTGAAAGACATTTAGAGGCTGCACAACTGCTCGGAACCGATGTAACGAACGCTAAGAAAGCAGATGCCGGACAAATCCTGGCAGATACCGTTCGCGAGTACATGCGTGTAATGAAAGTCGAAAATGGACTTGAAGAACTCGGCTTTTTGAAAGAAGATATACCGAGAATGGTCCAGGGCACACTACCACAGGTATTTGAAGATTAAAGAGAGAAATAAAGCATAAGTTTCATGAGGAAGTAATTAGTATCACGGGGAAGTATAAATGAAATGCTTTTTACTTTTTTTTTCGTAGCATCGAATCACGAAATTGGCACCCCGTGAACAATCCGAAGAGGACTTGGCTCAGCTGTTCGAAAATTCATTCAAGATTTATTAAACGAAGATTTCTCTTGGGAGTTTGTAAATAACCAGTGTATCTACCTAAGCAAACGTTAAAATTTTATCACTATTGCTCAGTTATTGTTATGTTTATAAAAATGTTTTATATTTTGAAAGGAGTTTAGTGAGAATTGATTTCCTTCTAGTGAAGTAAAGCGCATATTGATCAATTCAGTTTTCCAAGCTTTCAATAACGAAAGAAAAAAACTGAAACGCCTGCATACTGGCAAAATGCGGCTATTGCGATGCAACCCGCAGAGCACCAGAATTATTTGGTAATAGAAAAACGAGAAATATTTTTTATAACTAGAATTATAGGTATAAATAGTAGAGACGAATTAAGATTTCCGGGATTTTCTGGATTTGTAGTGTGTTAATAGCGCAATATAAAACTTCCAGGATAATACTTATTTCAATCAGAAAGCACTGCAAAGACTTGGACAGATACGAATTAAATTAAAACAACAAAAAACCAATGGGATGAAACAAAATTGAAAGTTCATCTTTTTTGGACTCATGAAATCTTTATAATTCTGGATAGTCTTTCTGCCTTAACTTTTCACATTATGATACGTATATTATAACTATATGCATTCAGGTAAGGAAGGATATTGAATGGATGAGACGTTCGATTGATATAAAAATAATTGAATAATTTATTAGGTCTGTCATGGCATTCGTACTACATTCACTCAAAGCTATTCAACCAATATTACAGGTATCGTCATCAAACATAACAATTACAATGTCTATAGCCTATACAAATAAATAACATACAAAAATTATGTCAGTCTCATATAGGAACGTTGATGTAACTACTGAATAATCAGAGTTGCTTAAAATTAAAATAATTAATAATTCGCTTTGTCATATGAAAACAGTTCAAAATTTTAGTCGACTTCCTCGACGGTGGGTCCTGTGTGATGTTCTCCGGCCTGTCTAAACTGTGCTCCACAATTCTGATCACTTGGCGCAGCATTACCCTGGTGAAGTTTTGCCATCACCGGTGAGCACTGCTTCTGAAGAGCCTCGAGCTTGTGCTCGTACTCCTCTTTAGCTGCGAGGGTGTTATTGTCGAGCCAGTTAATAGTCTCCTCGCAGAGGCGGCAAACCAGATCCCTGTCCTCTTGGGAAAGTTTTGCACCGTATTCCTGGAGGCTTTGTTTCACAGTGAAAACATAGCTCTCGAGTTGGTTTCGCGCCCCAACTCGCTCACGCTGTTCGCGGTCCTGATTTCTATACTTATCCGCCTCTGCCAGCATCCGATCGATTTCTTCCCGAGACAGGCGACCCTTGTCGTTGGTGATTCTGACGTCGCTGGTGCGCCCACTCGCGGTATCCTTTGCGGTTACGTGAAGGATTCCATTCGCGTCGAGGTCGAAGGTGACTTCAACCTTCGGTACGCCACGGGGTGCCAGGGCGATTCCACTGAGTTCAAATCGGCCCAAGAGATTGTTGTCCTTGGTCATTGCTCGCTCACCCTCGAATACCTGAATCGAGACGCCGGGCTGATTGTCGGCGTAGGTGGTGAAGATCTGCGTTTGCTTGCAAGGGATGCGAGCGTTGCGCTCGATGATGTTGGTCATCACGCCTCCGGCGGTCTCGATGCCGAGGGAGAGCGGCGCCACGTCGACTAGGAGGACATCCTGAAGAGTGGAACCGGCGCTTCCTTCTCCACTGAGGATGGCTGCTTGAACTGCGGCTCCGTAAGCAACAGCCTCGTCGGGGTTGATGGAGAGATTTAGCTGCTTGCCGCAGAAGTAGTTCTGTAGGAGGGACTGGATCTTCGGTATTCTCGTCGACCCTCCGACGAGGACGATGTCGTGAATCGCACCCTTGTCCATCTTCGCGTCAGCCAATGCTTTTTCGACCGGGGCGAGGGTCGCTCGGAAGAGGTCGGCACAGAGTTCTTCAAAACGCGCTCGAGACACCTTCGTGTAGAAGTCAATGCCTTCGAAGAGGGCGTCGATCTCAATATTGGCCTCCGTGCTCGATGACAGCGTGCGCTTCGCTCGTTCGGCGGCAGTACGTAGCCGGCGAACAGCACGCAGGTTCGTCCTCAGGTTCTTTCTGTACTTGCGCTCAAACTCTGTGGCAAGATGCTCCACAAGTCTCGAGTCAAAGTCCTCGCCGCCTAGATGGGTATCGCCGGCAGTCGCTTTGACCTCAAACAGCGAGCCTTCGTCTATCGAGAGGATCGACACATCGAAGGTCCCACCGCCGAGATCGAAAATTAGGACGTTTCGCTCGCCCTTCAGGTTCTTGTCGAGGCCATAGGCGAGGGCAGCGGCAGTCGGTTCGTTGATGATCCTTAGGACGTTGATTCCTGCGATGGCACCGGCATCCTTCGTCGCCTGCCGCTGTGAGTCGTTGAAATAAGCCGGGACTGTGACTACCGCGTCCCGGACCGACTGCCCCAGGTACGCCTCAGCAGTTTCTTTCATCTTCGTCAGAACCATGGAGCTGATTTCTTCCGGGTTGAATCGTTTCTTCTCACCCCGGTACTCCACCTCGATCTTCGGTTTGCCTGCTTCCTCGACTACGCGGAACGGCCAATACTTTGCATCAGCCTGGATCTTCGGGTCGTCGAAACGCCGGCCGATCAACCGCTTCGCGTCGAAGACCGTGTTAGCAGGGTTCATCGCGACTTGGTTTTTGGCCGCGTCTCCGATCAGCCGTTCCGTCTCCGTGAATGCCACATAGCTGGGGGTGGTTCTGTTTCCTTGATCGTTGGCGATTATCTCGACCTTTCCTTGCTGCCACACTCCGACACAGGAGTATGTGGTTCCCAGATCGATTCCAATTGCGGGCATATTGTGTCGTTCTGTGTTTCTCGTACTTTTCACGAATTAAAATCACAATAAACTCGTAGCTCGATGTACGCTTTGCTTTGAACTGTTTCTTAACTTCTCTTGAATTCTCTTGTATCGTTTTATTCGCTCAGACTAACTTGTCCGAATGTTCGTTTCTCTCAAGTGTTTTGCTTCGCTTGCGTTTGAATACTGCCGGTACCTGCGCGCCGGCTCGTATTTATATTCCCGCCAAAGTTTCTCGACGCGGCGAGAAGCATCTAGTAATGGCAGCTGTCCAGCGCAGACGCTACGAGGCCATTGCCATGGATACACGTCGAAAATTCGACGCTCGAATATTCGACCACAATCGAGACTGCGCGCAAGGCGTCTCGACGCTTCTCGAAATTTTCACTCAGCCTTTGCGTAGTGTAGAACGGCACTTCTAGAACGTACTAGAATCGTGTCTCCTCGTTAAGTGTAAAATATCAAATAATATTTCAGATTCACTTATTTACAGCAAACATATTCAATCAGCTAATGAAAAGGCTTCGTGCAATAAATATTTGAATAAATGACCTAATTAGTTCACGGAATTTCTATTTCATGATAAATATTTCATGGTACAGCATAACTACTCATGTCTGCAATATTATTTGTTCAAAAGTCTGCGGAGTTTTCGCGCCAGTATTTCGGACCAAGTGAGACAAGCCTGTGATCGTCGGTAAGTGAAAGAACTATAAAGCAACAAAGAAATTATAAGTATACCATATGACCACGAGAGGGATCTGACTTCCCAATTCCTGTTTCTTTTTACCCGTGGTACATATCCGGTACGTTCTGCGTCTCCTAACTCCGATATTTATCATTAAAAATAAATTGAACTAGTTCTTAAATCGCATAAATAAGTGTGGAAAGTCTTTAATAAAGCCTTGCCCTATTATATTTTATCGTAAGCGTGCTTAAAATTCGCGTATTTTGTGTGGATCGAAATGGATAAATCCTGGCTGTCTCATATGGGCTGATGCCACAGTTGACAACAAAAGCATGTTCCGTGATCAAATAATTGAGAACTAAGAAACTCGTGGATAAAAATAGACTTTCAAACTCATTAAACTTCATCCCAGGATTAAATTCGTCTCGATTTATCAAAATCGCGTATATCTATCAATAGGCAGATATTGTCTCCTAACCTAAAAGTCGTAACTTCACATCGCTATACTTCCGCATTTAAAACATGAAGCGTTTCGATATCTTGAGGGAAAAATCTCAAAGTAATTTAACCTCGAAATTGGATTAAGAAATTGTGATTATTTGTACAGAAATGGCGGACGCGGCAGTAAAACCTAAACCGACGAAGGTGGCCAAAAAGCCCAAAGAAAAGACGGCTGAGCCTGTACCCCTAAAAAAGCGACCCTTCAAGAGGCACGGACGTCTCTATGCTAAAGCCATATTCACCGGCTACAGGCGTGGACTCCATAACCAACATGAACACACGGCTCTACTAAGAATTGAAGGCGCTCGAGTCAAGCCTGACTCAGACTTCTACGTTGGAAAGCGATGCGTTTACGTATACAAGGTATAAACAATTATCCATAAGCGCTATGAATATCTATACTCATCAATAGCAACTGTTTTTCACTCTTATTGATTTATCTGCAAAGTTAACTCCCTTATCGAATAAAAATTGTTTATCCTGGTATCGATTGAGTGTTGCAAAAAAGTTGGAAGAAACTTCAAAGAGCTAGACAATAGACCTTCTGTTCTAGAGTCAAACTTATAATTTTAATATCCACACTGAAGATTGATAAAGAGTTTTGACGAGAATTTTAGTCGACTACAAAGTCTATCGCAAGTTTTACTCTGCGATTCATAACTGAGGTTGTAAATGTGCGGTAATGGCTGGGAAAAATCATGATCTTTTGAATGAAATTCGGATTTATTTTGTCTTCTCAATCCTGTTCTACATGATACTTGATGAAACAGCTTTTCAGGTCACAAGTATGAAAGAAATACCGGATTTGATGGAAAAAAAATATAGAAATAAGTATTTTGTTACTTTTTATCAATTTATGGGTATAGATTTTGTATAAAATTATTTGATTTAAGCTGCAATTGTACCAAAACCGCTGCTTGTTGAGGATGCAGATTTATTTATCACCAAGCAAATACTCTGCATTTTTGTCTCACAAAAAAGAATCTTACCGTTTCTTGTATTGCAGTTATAATTGATAATTGTTTTCAGGCAAAGAACAAGACCCCTGTTCCCGGCAAAACTTCCAAGAAGACTAAGGTCCGTGCTATCTGGGGCAAAGTCACTCGTCCCCATGGAACCAGCGGCTCTGTTCGTGCCAAGTTCAAGCGGAATCTACCTGCCAAGGCTATGGGCCACCGCATCAGGATTGTAAGTTGATAGTCAAAGTCGAAAGAAATTAGAAACAATTTATCAGACAAGTACGAAATGCCTCCTCTCAGAACTGATGTAGTATATCTTCTGCAAATTCTTAGTTACAGAATAAAATAAAGAATTGCACCATTGATTTCTGCACTTCAATAATTCATACATGAAATGATTTATTAGCAACATAGTAACGAAATTCTGTCGCAAAATTGGGTAGAATATGCTACCCTACGAATTTTTTCGATTGCCAGTAAAGATATAGATATCTAACATCGAAATTAATGAAATCTAATTATCCCTTCAGCGAATAGATTATGATTTTTATTTTGGTAATATGCATTTCAGATCGGTTTTACTGTTCATTACAGTTATTACAAATTAAACTTTAAATATTTATTTTGTTTCAGATGCTGTACCCGAGCCGTGTGTAAAACTCTTCTGTACAATATAAACAAATAAATGAAAACCATTTTGGTACCCAAAATACACGTTCTTCCACCTCTCCCTACAGATATTTTCTGTACTTTTGCAGCTCTCTGCAGTTGAAAATCTTTGATAACAGCATTCGTTACGAAAGACACTGTTTGTGCTGAGCTCTTTATGTCACCTCAAGCAATGGAGTGAGGGGGTGCCTAGGTATATGTAACAATTAAGCGCTTGTGAAATTATCGGCAATAATATTGACGTTAAACTTAATACAGAAGTGATTGCCTGGACATGTACGACGGCACATTGGTCTTATTCTTATTATCATAATTTCCTAAAATCTGATTACGCCCGATTATTATAATTCTAGTCAATATTGATTAAATCTGAATGGAAGCAGGTTGCAGCCATTTTCTCACCCTCGCGGGCAGAGTTAAATTCGTCCAAATATTCTTGGCAATGTGCGGCCGTATCGAGGCAGTCGACGTAGATGTTCCAAAACCATTCACATTCTAAATTCTAAAAAAAAAGCATTCTAAGTTAAAATTATTCCTTTTCGAAGGTAGTGAAAATTTCGATGTAAAATTTCATGACTTCACCAGGTTATTTCGAACCGTAATTCATTTTTCTACTCATTTTGAGCTAGTGTAAAACCAGGAAGTAAGAGGGATTAGAAATAGTTGGAACAGTTAATTTAACTACAGAGAGAATTCGTACTGATTGCCGCCCGCTGTTTGCGGCAAAAATAGTTCGTGAATTTATCACCAATACCACGGCTGAATATATCATTGTGATGTTATTTAATGGGTAAAGTAGAGAGAGTCGTTGATACCGGTATGCCTAACCGTATGCAGTCCGCATTCTAGTAAATCTAACTCAGTAGCATATCATAAGGCGTACATATATTTCCGATCAAAGTAGTTCCTCAATCTATCCGCGAAATGGCGATACCGTTTGGCGCCCCATTGGCGACGGATACTAAGAGCAAGAGGGTAAGAACACCTGTTACGGAGTCAGTGGCCCTCGAGGTGTCGAAGCATTCGTGTCGGAACGGGATTAACTTTGACAGACAAATACTTTTTTCGTCTAGTTTTTCGAGTAATTTACTGAATAATAGAGATAGTTCTGTTGCAGTTGAATAAACTTCTATCAGAGACCAAATATTTTCGCCCAGTAAAAAAGTTTTTCGCCGCGAGATGACTTACATTTAGGGTAAGCTAAGCGCACCTGTCACGGAGTCAGTGACCCTCGAGGCGTCGAAGCAGTTGCGTTGTGACGGAGTAAACGATGTACGAATTTGACAGGTAAATACTTTTCTCGTCTAGTTTTCGAGTAATTTACTGAATAATAGAGATACTTCTGGGTTCTGTTGCAGTTGAATAAACTTCTATCAGTCCAAATATTTTCGCCCAGCAAGAATTCGGTTCCAATTGCACAAACGAATGTTTATACAATTCAGTCTTGGTAAAATTAGTTATATTAGTTAATGAATATTAGTTCATGATAACTTGTATGCCCGAAAGCAAATAGAGTATATAGGTGTATGTAACATACGTACATACGTATTTATGTTTAAGAAAAAATGATAAATTCGACACAATTTTGACAGCTAGTAATATTGTATCGATTCTGCATAAATAAATGGCTAGATGTACCAATAATTATTGCTTCGTTATTTTCCACTTTCCCCTTCCTTCGACTTATTGTATTTTAAGTAAGCAAGAGGTAAAATAGTGTGTTTGGAATATTCAATTCTCTCAAGTAATGGTTACTAGATTTTCAGTTGAGGGAACTTCATTTTCTATTAAAGATTAACTATATGTTTAACTTCACTCATCCGTTCAAATGAACCTGGTTATTATAATACTAACTATAGTCAATTAACGTCCTTATAAGAAATTGAATATCTTAGCTGCCAATGTCATTGACGCAGATACCAAGTTTCAATATAAATAGGAAAAATTGTTCACAGTATTTAAGAAAGCGCTTGGCGTAGTCGGTAGAACGTGCGACTAGAGATCCGAGATAGCTTTGGAGCCGGTTCGATCCCGGCCGAAATCATGAAAAATTTTTCTTGTATAAAATTTCCATTTTTTCGCAACTGACCATATCTACAGACAACGTAGGCACCTGTAATTTCTGTGGCTGTCAAAATGTCTGTAGATATGTTCGTACGACAGCGTCGTCGGTAACCATATCTACAGACAACGTACCGGCAGCTGTAATTCTCTGGCTGTCGATACGTCTGTAGATATGTTCCTACGACAGCGTCGTCGGTTTCGGAAAAATTAAACCTAGGTATGTAGGGCTGACTAGAAATAAAAGCAAGAGCAAGACGAAGAGGAGCTCCAGGTGACCAAGCGGTTGGAAAAAGGTAGGGCTTGACAGAAATAAAAGCAAGAGCAAGCTCCAGGTCCAGGGAGGAAGGCTCTGGGTGGCCAAACGTTCAGAAAATCAAATTTTTGTCAAAAATCGGCTATTTTAACCGAAATTTAACTTTGAATATATAACCCATTTAATTTTCGCTTGAATTTTGAGCAGTAAATGGCTCAGGGGCAAAAATTTTGCTTCGTACCCGGAAAACCTGGGTTCGATTCTCCTAGCTGAGATTTTATTTTATTTTATTTTTCTTTCTGCCCAAAATTTATTTAATTTTTATTTTTATTTAATTTTCGATTTTATTTAATTTTCGAAAATTTATTTTATTTTTATTTTTATTTTATTTTTATTTTATTTAATTTTCGAACTCTGGAGTTCCCCCACCTTGCGCCGCTTTTATTCCTAGTCGAGTTCCTACCTATGACGTCACCGGTGATGACGAGACCCCCTACCACCTCACCGCATACTCATGCTAAGTGGGGATTTTATTTTAGTCTGAAAATCTTTTTCGAGATTTCGGCCGGGATTGAACCCAAGTTCGCTCGCTCGCTCGCATTTCTAATCGCACGCCCTACCGACTACGCCAAACGCTTTGTTAAATATTATTAACACTTTTTCCTATTTATCTTGAATCTCCGGATCTGCTCGATGATATCAGCAGCTAAGATATCTTAACTGAACATCTGAGTTTCATATATCTTTCCATACGTGTCTTCATGCATGTCTCTATATATATTAATTTATACCAGTGTTTTTCGGACTTAGAAATATTTTACGTCAGAAATTTTTGCTCCTGGTAACATCTGACCCGAGAAGGTGGTCGTGAATTTTTGAGTAGCTAAAAATGCATTTATTCTAATTTCCTACTTCTATGCTATTGTTCACAGAATAATATTATTATGTTTGTTTGAAATAAAAAGTCATAAGGAGGGGAAAGTGGATAATAACGAAGCAAATGACTATTGATATATCTTTTATTTTATTATTGCAGTATATTGATACAATATTAGTAATTGTTAATAGCATTTGTATTCCTTAATTGAAAATAAATATGTACTCATTTAAATGGATCGATTCATTTTATTTGCTTTCTGTATATGTTTCGTATTGCTATGATATACTACCCAATTAACCTAATACAAGTGATTTGTAAAAGACTAAGCTCGATAACGCATACGAAATCTTGCTGGACGGAGATGTAATGAGTCTAATGGAGGTTTTTTCAACTGTAACAGAATAACGAGCGTTTCATTATCAATGCCGACTAATTAATTACTAATGAAACTAGAAATAACGAATACTTTTCGTCAATGAGTATCATGTGTATTTTGCGACAGCTCTATGCGTCGGAGTAATTCTATTCGGATACGTGTCACACTTGTAACTCGTTGACACAATCCCTGTTAACTCTTTGACGCCACTAGAGCCACTGACTCCACGACAGGTGCTCTTAGCCTAGGTCAGTGCTTTTCGCCAACGAGACGCGAAATGGTTTCGTCATCTCACGAACAAATCAACGAACTACTTTTGCGCAACATCCGTCAGCGTTATTATACGCAACCCGCAAGTCAGTCTTGCAGTTGCAGTTGCATATAGCAAGGCGTAAGGTTTTTGCAGTAAAAGTAGTACCTCAATTTGCCCGCAAGATGACAATACCATTTCACGCGCCGCATTTCATCTAGAGATCAGTGCACTATGCTTTCTGAATATAATTATATTTTCTTCCATTTTTTGGAGTCAAATAACAATTATTCGTGAATCGAAAATAATACAATAATGTTATAATATTCGATGTGATTCCATAAAATAGGTTTTTAGAACACTCCCATGTCTTACGTCAGCGATGGTTGTTGCTCGGTGACCAATCGCCAACCAACCATTCAGAATTCAGCCGTTTAGTGATGGAGATTAAAGAGTGAAGCAAGCACGGCTCCTGTGATCTGTCATCGTTGCGGTCGAAATGCTGTCCATTCCGTAACTTCAGAGTCGATTAAATAAACCTAATTTGGTTACATTTTATGGGACTGTTATTTAGAAGTGTTACGAAGTGAGACAATGAATTTCCACGTTTAGTAATCATCACGGAATATGACGATGTTTTGCTGTTTGAGAAACTGCTTTGACGGCCTCGGTCTGTCCGCGGCACAAATGCCAAAAAGAGAACCGAATCCTATTGCACTAGATACTTCTCATATGGGTAATCAATAGTGTTTTTATTCACCGGGTATTTATTGTAACGGCAGTAACTTTCCTTCATGACATATTTCCGAAACAATAAATTCACATTTCTCATCTTAACCTAAAGATTTCAGCATCTTATTTTCTACTTGCTATTGTTTACACATATTTACCAAAGTAGCTACATCATGCAACCTAGTTTTATTCACCTATCTTCCAGATGAACACTGTTAGACCCTTCAATAAAGTTTAGGTTACCAATGCACACTTCAACGAACGATTTTCATGAACGAAAAGATCACTTAAAAACAAAGGCCGCATCCGAATGGTTCAAACTATTCTCCTGTTTTTAGGTGGAAGGTGCTTGGGCCTTCCGAAAATCACAGCCCTACCCTAGAATCACCAAAACACAAATCGGTCCAAGACGAGCCATTCAGATGCGGTCATAGAAGAATTTGCTAGGTTTGTTCATTAGGAGATAAATGTATACAACACATTAAAAGATCTTGAATAATAATCCAACTTTGTTACAACCGACACAGACCAGATCTTCCTGCATCTCATCTTTGTCAAAAGATATTTGTTTTGTCAAGTGTGAATATTTGCACTGTATATTGTAATTATCTCTTTTTATACCCGTTGCTGTGTTTTCATTATAACATTTAGTTGTAAAATATATTCAATAGATTTCCACTATCTTTATAACCACCTAACATACTGTTAACAAATAAGTTCACTTGAATTCCATTAATTCGTAGAACAGTTTAAAATTTTTTTTGAATTTGTTAAGATTTGTTAAAATTGAAACAATGTTATAAAAATTTGTTTCTATCTCAAAGGTCACGAGGTTGTGATAGTAAAAAATGGTCTGAGAGTTTGCGGCCGTGGTGCAGCACTGACAAATGCACCCCTAGCGCAAAGCAAAAGTTATTTTGAAGTAAAAATCCAGCAAGGTGGAGTGTGGGCAGTTGGTTTAGCTACACGTTCAACAGATCTGAATACTCCCACTGGTGGAAGCGATCTGGAAAGTTGGGCTTTGAATTTTGATGGTATAATAAGACACAATTCAGAAGAGCTACACAAAATTCAAAACATTGCTCAGGAGGGCGACATTATTGTAAGACACATCTCATTGATCAAAGATGAAGTGTATGTTGAAATGACAGATATAAATTCACAGTGTTAATAATTGTTATACTTATTCTAGGGCATTTCCTATGATCATATAGAATTGAATTTCTATTTAAATGGCAAGCTGCTGGATGCACCGATCATGGGAATCAAAGGAACCATATATCCCATTCTTTATGGTAATTTTGAAAAGATAGAAAGCTGGAGAAAATTAAGAGATGGATACTTGTATGATGCAATTAGTGTTAGAAATAACTACAATTATTGATAGCACATTTCTTCTTTTTTCAGTTGATGACGGGGCTATTCTAGATATAATATTAGAAGACTTCACTCACACTCCACCAAATGGGTTTGATAAAATAATGCTAGAGCAGTCTTTGCTCTAGCGTACGAATTTTACCAACTGAAAAAGCATCTAAGAACAAAAACTAATCTCAGTACGCTCACATAGGTATTTTCTGATTAAAGTGAATATACAGGGGCTGTGAGTGTGGAATAATCTAATACTGCATTCATTGATGTGTATTATAATAAATAGCATATAATAAAACTAGCATAATAATATGAATTAAAACTATTTGTCAAAACAATTATTATTTAACATAAAGAACCAACGGTTTATTACAATGCGAGTAGTAGGATATTTATTTTTTTGTTTTTGTAAAGAAAGAGCTAATAAAATTATTTGACCACATTAACTGAAAGTTCAAATTATATCCTTCTCCTAAACGCTGTTAGACATATCTTGTACCTATCAAGGATTTTCTGGGTTGCATAAATTTGAAGAATTTAACAGAATTTTCAGGTTTTATTAGAAGGTTTACATAATTAATAATTGATTAGATCATTTGTGAGCCTAGTTTTGTTTATATCGTAATAGTATCATTGAATCCTTATGATATTTTAATAAACCCTTAATCATTAATGGTATAATATGTACAGTGGCTAAAAACAAGGTACAGAAGGCATTAGGCCTGTTGTTCGCTCCAATAGGCTAGCGTCATGGCTTTTTCGTTGACTAAATCTCGTATATTAATGATCTGAATTATGGTAAAGACAATTATATATTACCTAATATGTTATTCAATTATCAATCAAAATATTCAAAGCATGATGTCTCACACATACTAGGAATACTGATGATAAGACCTTGGAGCTGAGTGAGACAAAAGAATTTAAATGATCAAATCTACAATTCAATCTATTGGTAATTAATTTTTTTTTTTTTAACGCATATAATTCCACTTGTTTCACTTATATTATAAAATGTCTCGAGTAATAACGTGCAACTATAACTAATGAAAATGTATACAAGAATATTGATTGATGGTTGCTAAAGGCCTAATGACGACAAAAAAGATTCAGTTTTCACGATATATCTCTAGCTTGACTACCTCTGGATGGCTTTTCTTAAGCAACAGCTAAGGTATTATGCAATACAGATACAAGACACTGAATGATATGGGTAATCTCAGATAGATATTATTAGATGACGTTAAATACTGCATAATCACTTACAATATTGTAATAATATTTTCTTTATAATATTTCACTGTCTCACTCACATATTTTCCAATATATAAAGTGATAAACCTATCGATTGTACAACAAAGTTACAAAATCGATAATTCCAGTTGTTTTTTTTTTTTTTAAACGGGATTATTGAATTCATATTATTATAAAATAACAATAAATAAAGTTAACTGTTGATAGCAAAAATAAAAATGATACTCGAGTGAGACAAAAAATATTTTTCCTCTGAACCTCAGACAAGAAGCTATTGACTTGGAAGATATTCTGAAGATCCAGAGTAAACAGATTTTGCTCAACTGACAATTCATGTAAAATAAATGTTCATTACACTCTCGGTATATCTATCCTGCACAACACCTTTGGTATTAGCTTATTCAAAGAATGCACAAACATATTTAAATTCAAAAATCTTAACATTTTTCTTTGCAATTAATATGCACGTTTTAATTTGCGATATATAAAAATCCTCTCTTATGATTGCTTGTGCTGCAAGCTTCAAGAAAGCTTGCAAAGACGTAGTGTTATCTTTGGTCCTTAACATTATTCACTCAGTTATGATGCGATATACGATTTTCGTATGAAATTATTTAGACGAAAATCTTATTTCTTTCGTTTTTTTTTTTTTTTTTTTTTCTAGAAAAGAAGTTATTAAAACTGATATTATGGCGATTACATTTTCAGACGTATTACGTACATTTATATATCAAATGTGTTAGCCAAGTAGTAATTGGAAATGAAACAGCAAATGGAAGACATACAAGAACAAGTTATATCTCTCGTATATATGGCAATTAATTTTTGAATTTATGTTACGTGGATATATCTGCAATAAAAACTTGACTAGCACATTAAATAAGAAATTTGCTTCATACGAGTAAGAGCGTACTAATATTAACTTATTTAATTTTTAATAACGACTTTTCACGATAAAAAATATTATCTTTTCCGTTTAAATAACATAATAAAAGTCTGAAAGACTTGAAAACCCATTTTCTTATGATACTATCTTATGAATTATATTACATTTATGTTTCATGACTGGTTGGTATGAGATAATTATTGTGGTAACCCAGCGAGTCTTATTGCACTTACAACGTTCAATATTAATTACTATTCTATACAACTCATTCACTATCATTGTTTTGATTTGCATTTAAATCAATAGACACGATTAAAAAATTATCGAAATTAAATACTCTTTCGAAAGTTCAACATTTTCACGTCATGGTATTCTAAATCTGTAATTATTAGCCGGAGTTACGATACATATAATAAAATATAAACAATCCGAAAAAAAAAAAAAAAATAAGAAATAATTATAATAATACCAGTAAAACGTTTTCACTTGGATGATGCAGAATATATACACACGATATAATGTATTCATCTGATGTCATTACGTTATTACTACTTTGATGATTAACTCTATTTTAAACTTAAGGATAATGATATGAACAATCCACGAATTCCGATCTAACACAATTTGTGTACATCGCCCTTAATTTTTAAGGTTCTTTAACGAGGCGACTTTACTTCTCATTACAGTGAATTTTCGAAAACATTTGTACAAATCATCTTATCAATATCTTACCATCAATGGTAAAAATATTCATATACTGCCGGAACTTATCAGTACAGAAACGTTACTTCTGATAATGTAATCCTAGTTTGAAGAATTCGGAAGGAACAATATTCACAAAAGAAAAATGTTGAACCTGAATAGAAATGTGAATTTCACAGAAGGTAATCGCATTTTTGAACATTCATACGTTTCGAGTTATGTACAATCATTATTCTCTGAATAGATAAATCTTTCTACAGTAAGTTTACATTTTTACGTATTTCATGTCCTTCATATCTTGTAGAAAAAAGATCTATATTCATGCAACTTTTTTAGATAAGTAGAAATATATACGTGTATGTCATTAGATTGGGTTGCAGGTAAACAGGAAAAAGATATTTAAGGATACAAAACAGAAAGAAAATGAAAGAAACTTACAAAAATGCGATAACTTACGTAAAAGTGTTTTAGTCTACAGATAGCCCGACCACTCAAAACCTCTATTAAACCTAATTCTGCCTTGTTCGGATAGCATTTCAAATTATTTGTTTGAAAATATACATTCTTATTATATTTACAAAATTGTTATATTAAACCACGAAAACGAAAAGAAGAAGTTACATTTATACAATAATCTCAAAGTCTAAACAAGTTCAAGATGACATTTTAACCTTTCTGTTGGGCAACGGCGATCATATATTGGTTTGAAATCTCCGTATTAGCTTACTGCCGATTTTTTAGCGGAATATAATCTTGTGTCCTTCTATTAATAAATAAATCTCTTCTGATATAAGGTCAAGACAGATTAGATTTTGTCTTGGAATTTTTTTTTTTTTCCTCAATTAAGACACTAAGTTTACCTCCTAACTTAGATTACATAATCTGGATGCCTACGAATTTACTCTGTTGTTTTAAAAGAGACAGAAAATTTACATACGACATTTCCTCACAACTTTTTTTCACACACCTCTATCCTATATTCACTGCAATAATTACTTGTTACGTTTATTGTTACGTGATTTATAATTTTGCCATTCATTAATTGATAGGTATTCACAAATAATCCTTTTCTCGTATATTTTTTTATAATCGGTATTGAAAATCTAACTTTTCCACCAATGCTCACAACACCAATGTCGAAATAAATAATTAACTGACTGACGTAATTCAACTGTACAGTAACTCATATTTGTATTAAATATTTGGTGCACCCCACTGACTTATGCCTGTTGAAATTTATCAAAGTTTTCTATCAATCAAACACTAATCAAATTGTCAAGGCGCCTCTCATGGACAGTGGGTGCTATTTAATTATACCAAACAAACCATAGCAGTTTTCAAGGATCCAATATTATATTATCATCTAGCACTAAAATGGATAAAGGCAGGGTGCTAGTAGATTTACGCGACTTCTAGTGCAGATATTTATGATTATCAATCTCAATTGAGATGGCAAATGTGCGGTAAAGTTTGATTTTATTGTATTTCGGTTCATTTTGCGACTATTTATAAATTAGATAGCAATGAAGTTGATATTTGAGTAAAAGATACTTTCCATAGTAAAACTGGTTTCCTGAATATTCCAGAATTATGTTGTCCCAGAGTATATCAACGCTTCAATGGAAAAACATGATATTTCAAATTGTGGTACGAAATGATATCTCAAATTCTCGTCGAAAGCACGATATCTCCTATATCAAAGAAATAAACGCCAAAGTTCATTGAATTATTTGTTATCTAACAAAAAATTAGTGTAACAAATAAAATTGGGCATTCCGGCAGTTGAATAACGGAAAAAATCGGGTTACTGAACAGAATTGTATAAAGTTTTTGCAACTGCCTACTAGCACTCTTCCTTTACCACAGTTAACTGTCATTTCACAGTCACAGGTTAAAACGGATAAAACTAAATAGTTGAAGAAGAAGTATTGAACGACCTTTTAAAGCATGGGAAATGTTTTGTCCATTTTGTGATACTAGTCGTTATCAGTGGTATCTTCGATCACAGAGTCCCAATTAAATTCTGTGGCACTTTGTCGCGAGGGTAAGTCACCCAAATGTTGAAACCGTTGAACAAAATGTGGATCACGATCCCTGAGCCTCCTGAAGCGTTGGAACACAACTGTCTTTGCAAAATTATACAGCTCCAGGTCCAGCCTGTTGAGCTGTTCTACAGCATCTAGCTGCTCCTTACTTAGTGTAGCCATTGTTGCAGCACTAACTGTCGTATTGTGCTGCTCAAAAGCTACTGCAAATCGCATGCCAAATGTCTCTTCAAACGAGTACTGGCCAACCTTGGAAAGACATAATATTAAAATATCTTATTCATGCTAATAAAGTAAACAATGCCTTGCAATGCATTCATAATCTGAAACAGTAAGAGATCATTTCGAGTTCTTAAAGAAGTGAGTCATGCTATAGGAAAACGAAATGGTCTTCAACGAAATAAGAGATTAAGGTATCCTCAGATATGACATATTAAAAATTAGAATTCCTTTGATGAAAACCAAGTGGCTATTTGATGGCAAGTAACATTGAAAAAGTTAAGTATACTTAGAGCCTAAGTGTTACCAAGCTGAAGAGAAGCGGTAAACATAAGCGAAAAAGTCAAATAAACAATTGAATTTAAAGTGGAGAGCAGGGAATACGACGCACATGGCGCCTGAAGGCTAGTTATAAATATTTATATTAAAGCTATTATTCTTGAGCAGGGACTAGAATAGACGAATACGGATATGGATCTAAGACTGTGTCGGATCTGCAATATTAGTCGTGAAATATAATTGCCAGTTGAAGTGGGTATGAGGAAGTTGAGACTCTTTTGCAACCTTAAGTTGTATGCGAAGATATTGTCTTCTCGAATAATGAAATGGAGTAGATTATAACGATTTTACAGATGACAAAATGGATGAAAGAATAAATAGTTTCCTACCTTTTGGTACTCGGTGAGCATGACAAAGGGCATCGATTGTAAATTATGCTTAGCACTAGCTAGCATTAGACGATCTCTTTCCGAAGGGCTGAGCGTTGAGTTGTAGCATCCTACTACTGATAAGTCAGCTAACATTCGAGTCTGTCGATTACTTGCCAAATTGGTTGGACACTGCATGAACTTTACCGAGAACAAAGAATTAACTAATTAGAAAATATAACGATTGCTTTCTCACATATGTATTGTAAAGATACATTCACGCTGATAAGATGAATCGACGAAAATAGATGCAGCTGTTTCAGAAAAAAGTGAATTAGTTTGAAAAATAAGTAAAAAATGAATGTCATAACTATGGATAAAAATGATGTAAACTCTGAGATGTGTTTATTTCCTAAGCACGGGTATAAGGGTAGAGAAGCCGCCGACATTGACCTTTGAGATGTTATCAGGAAAAAAAACGTATATTGTAACTCTACAGAAAGGCGAAGAAACATTTATGATTTGAGAGCAGAAATGAAACATCCCAATCTGTAAATATTGAGAATATCTGAAATTCTGCATACATTGAATTTACCGAAAATGATAGACAGAAAATTGGAGAGCATCAGCAGATGATTGAGTTAAGCTAAAATCATTTATCATAGATTTGCTCTAATGTAATAAGTGATGATAAGCTTGAAGTCCAAAAGAGTAGCAGAGGTCTGACACGATAAGAATATAAAAGGGCTTAGAAAGAACTCCAAGAAATACGAGATAAGACATTAGTCCTTTCTCTGGCTGTTCAAGCCAGGGATTATCAAAACTAAAACTCGTAAGTTATGAGCTACTAATTACTGAGATAACTTTATAAATATACAGAGGTCTATTATGATAAGAGAATGACCAAACATCTGAGGAGTGTTGTAAACATTATTATTATTTTTATGAAATGACTTCCCAAATTCTCAGAAGAAATTTTTGTTAATTTTAATGGCATTTACCTCTTCTAATGTCACACCTTGCCAACTTGGCTCTGAATAGCATTGAGGTATATTGGCCTGTGTTCCTCCACACCAATGTCTTGCGCCTCGCCAAGTAGCTCCTCTCTGCACGTGTCTGAACTCTGACAAATATCTTGCAACAGGATCTCTGATAATAGTTATGTAAAAATATCTCCTCCTCACTCCTTCTCCTTCTATCTTATTCAATTCAGAATCCACACAGCTTGTTAACTCAGTCCAATCTGCATGCAGGCCACATTTCCAACCCGTTGAATATCGAGAAAATAGCCAGTTCTCATTTCTATTTGGGCGAAAACAGAAGCAACGTTTTTTCCTACGTTGACACGAGCATGGCCTTTGTAAATCCAAATCACGAACAAGGTGTTTGCCGAAAAATGTACCTCCTGTCAACGAAACATAATAAGCTTCAGAAAAATTATGCTTCAAGTCTTAGTTAGTAAAGCTTTCGCGTTTTATAGATCCAAGTCTACTGAAAGTCTTCAAATATTTTCAGAAGATCCTATGTAGAAACCTTATGAATTTCTAGAGTTCGTCCAGAGTTAAAAAGACAAATTTTTTAGATACAGAGTAACAGGAAGAAACATTGAGACATAAATCAATGTCTAAATAGATATTTCTATATATATTTGAATCATTACATTACTCCACACCTTTGATCCCATGTTAATTGGAAGAACTCTTATCTGATAAATAGAGATTGATGAAAATCGACTTTCTAATAAATTTTGGGTATTTACAAAATAAAAACACAAACAAAAAAAGCAAATTGCACAGATTTGCTAATTACATAATTGCATGTGGTCACAGCATAAAGTTCAAATCATGGATGATACAATACATTCAGTGCTAGTTTCCAAAGAGGATTACTTTCTCCATATATAACTGATGCCAAATCTAAACATTGCTTATCGATAAAACAACTTATATGAATACTAAATGCCTAAATTGTTAGACATCTACGTCAAATATTGCAAGAATTTCTTAAAACCAAACAACGAACAGGAAAATAACATATCGCTATTTCTGATCTACCATTTATAGTTTACGGCTCCAGCTTCGCTGGCTGAACCGACGGAATTTTAAAGTGCAAAGGTCTGTGAGAACGTTTATATAATTATACAGAATTCACGTCATACATCTATTTCGCTCGAAATATTAATTGCAAGCATAATCTTTAATGAGTCGCATATTCAAATAGTCAGAGGTTTCGATTGTTTTGAAAGAAGCAGAGAGATTGTCAAGTCAAAATCATAACTTTGTTGTTTGTTTGTTTTTGAAGTTATTGTTTTATTTATTGTTTATTCTTTTTTTTTCTGTTTTTTTTTTTTTTGAGAAACGAGTATGGGAGTACGTACCAGTTTTCTGTATGTGAAGGAAAACCATAACATCGTGGGCATTCATGTCAAATTGAAAAGTATCGTTGATCACATCTTCATAGCCAAGACTTCCCTGTATACTTTGAAGTTTGAATGAGGGATGACCTTGCAATGTTCTATCGATACCCCCGGATGTGAAAGGCTCAGATAAACGAGTAGAATCTTTAATATCGCGATTTGTCAAGGCACAAACGTGGTCAGGGCAAAAGTATCCCAAATACACTATACCCGTCAATGCTAAGATCACGCAAATGCCAACTACACCGCGGAGCCGAGTTCTCCACACCCTGGGCTCCATCCTAGTTGATTTCACCCATGTATCTCCGGCGAGAATAAACACCAGGTCTCTAACGACGTCTCCGTTTGATCGTCTGTTCATTTCTCGCCATATTCACTTCCGAAGACTAGACTAGTCTTTACGGATAAACGATAAACCCTCACTCGCGCTATTCACTTCTTTCCGAATGTCAGCCATGACAGGTTTCTCCCACTACCTAAACCGAACATGTATACATCTATACTACGATACCACCATACAGTCCGCATTATGTATAAGCGATGAATGCATCTGTGTGTGTGTGTTTAGGTATAGAATTGAGGCAGATTAAGAATTGTTTACAATTTTTTAACCTTATTTATGACGTCGAATTAGATTGTATTTAGAAAAACCGAGAGCTGCTTGTTTATCATCTCAATTACGAATGACTCTTAAGAATCTCGCTGAACAGATCGATGGAATCGTTTAAAGGGATTTTAAAATTGTCTTGCAAATTGCAATAGGTGAAAGCACGCGAGTAATACACTTCGAAGAATAGAATAATTATCCACACATTGTTAGAAAGTATGGACTCGGATACATCGAAATAACAATTATTCGATATTGACGGAAAAAGAATAGCCCGTATGATGTCACCGATTAGAAACCGGGTCGAAATTACAAAAAAGGAATTTTCACTCGCTGTCCGCTGCAAACCACCATCTTTACTTTTCAGTTGCAATTTTCCAATCTGTCAGATGACCGTAGCGACCGTAGACGGATGACAGGTGTCAGATTCGCAAGTAGTTTGCTGACTTTGTATTTAGGAGCTTAAATATCTCCAACTCACTGAACAGCACGTACTTCTTCTATCTTTTTACAACACTTTAAGAATTTCACAGTAGCAGATAAACCGTAACGTGAGTTATAACCCCATTTAGCAAATGTCGACATAACCTCAATCACACATTCGCATTCAGCTGCTCATATCAATCAAAAGATTACACCTAAATTTCATTCGTTTATCTCTGACGGCTTATTGATCCCAATTTTTTTTATCAGTATCTCACGTTATCGAAAGCCAAACTTCGATATAATCCGCTAAATTTCGGTTAGAAAATTTTCCAATCGAATTTTCCTAAAATCTAGTAACACCGATACATTTTTCAATCGAAGAACACAAAATGTATGAAAATTGATGAAATAGCTTTTCATCCGTTATTCAAAACTAATAAATCCGAATATTATGCTTCATTCTTATAATGTTAATGTTTCCTCGATAATTTATAAATATTGTATTTTCTTACCACAGATGATGTCGAGCATAGATTTATTGGAGGAGAGAGTAGCAGAGTTGGAGAGCCAGGTATTCAACGTTGGCAATAAGCCGAAAATTGACGATCCTCCAACAGAGAATTCAGTAGTCGACAATCTCCTGCATGCTCACACATTAGTTTCATCGGCATTTTCTGGTCGTGAAAAAGCTAATGCTATTTTGAAGCGAATGCCAGAATTGGACTCTTATTTGGATCCAAATTTTGAAAACTTAGATCTGCAGCTCGAGGCAAAAGCTGAACTCATACTAACTTTAGAACCTGAATTGAGAGAAAATGCTAGATTATTATCAAGGCTGGAAGAACTCATGCCAATATTAGAATCAGAAAGATATCGTAACGTGCCTGAGGCCACTAATAAGTTGAATAATTTGACAGTATCTTATACTAAATTGCACGATGAATCAGAAGAATTAACGTCTGAAATTCGTCAAGTTTTTGCCAAGTATAATTCTATTATACAGAGTATTTCTAGATCACTTATCATTCTAGATGCTAATGTAACAGCCGCTGAGAATGCGGCTAGACCAGTGAAGCAAATCGATTGATTTACTTATATACATCATATATATTTACCCATATATGTTATGTGTAAATTATGCGGATTAATACTAACACTGATCAAGCTTTATTTAAATTTTAGCGTCAATTTTGAGATCATAATATTCACGTAATTGTGTTAATTAACAATGCCTATTATTCCAACGAAAGTTAGGAAGGGAAACAATAAATGTCTAATTTCTTTCTAATTACGACAGTATGAAATAATTTAAGTTAATACAATATTATGTTATGTTTGATAATAAATTCTGTATAAGATCGAGAAATTGGATAAAAGTCTACTTAATGCCCATGAGTATGGAACATGCAATACGAATAGTTTTTCGCTTTATTTAATTTTTGTCAATATATAAAGGGTTATCATTTGTATTGAATGTATCATTTTGAATAAATACAAGATGATTCCAAAAATATATCGTTTCTTTTCTGAATATTATTTATCCCTAAACACATTTTTTATTTTGCATTTATACGAAAATCGGTAGATTAGTCCAAATAGTTTTAATATCGAAACATAGAGATTTACGAATTGTTACTTGTTTTTCGGGAATATTTACGAAGACACTCCAATTTATATCGTTACCACTAAAACTTTAAAAAATATGAAGCCTATTGATAACTTGTAATTATAATGGTGAAAAGATTTAACTTTAGTGCGAATCTCGCGTATACCTATTAAAATGTCCGTAATTGATCCGATGATATTAATGTTTCTTCTTTTAAAGAACCATTCCTGTTTCTATGAGTTATGTTAGACCGGCTGGTATTTCCTTGACGCACTGATTCCTTTTTTATAGCTTTTGATAGCAAATTAAAGATGAAATTTATATGAATTGATGATAAAATAATAAACAATATATCGTTATAATTACATTTACTGATTTTCTTCTCTTACGATATAAAAATACTTAGGCACTCATCACTGACTATAGCGTATACATAAACATATATGATTCGTTACTGTAATTCCATATAACAATGTGTATTTAAAATAATTATATATTATATACATTTATCCTATCTATTTTTAAGTTCTAACTACTGCTGACGTTCGTTTCAGGAATCCTAAAATAGAATTTCTAAGACAAATTGTCGATTGCATACGGTTTACATGGGAGCAAGGGTGAGGGCCCCTTAATTTATAATCAAACAATTATTACGCGCTGATTTTTAAATAAAAATATATCCATAATACCTATACTTCATACGTTTTTCACACATTACCGCAACTTTTAAATAGGAATCATATCTCCGTTGACCATAATGACAGGTATGTAGTAAGTATAATAATGTAATGTGTGCGAAACATGCATATTTATAGTTAATTATTTCCTGCTCTATCAGGAATTCGCTGCACAAGCTTCATAAGCATTTCCAATAACCCGCAGGCAAGCTTGAATGCATTGATTCATCAATATATGGTCATTCCACTTTCGTAAATAAAGAACCAGTAGGTATTTTACGAATGTATAGTCAAGGGACCCTATCACCTAAATATATATATATATAGATACGTATATATTTTTAAAAAAATTCTTATACCGTATCAAACAGTTTCTTTATACAATATGTACATCATGGGTCCTTAATCTAGATATACTGTTTGCGCGGTTCGATTCAACGTCGACCACGTTTCATCGGTTACGAAAAGAATTTCTTTACAGATATAGAATTCGATAACAAGTTCTCATAATCATCCAGACCTTCGTACGGAATGAATATTCCACGAAAGCCAGAAAAAAATAAAAATAAAACAATTACCATACGAAATAAAAAGGGATCATCCCCGAAAGTTCTTTCTTCATCGAAATATCTTCTTCCTTAGAATAAAATATACGCGGGTACTTCTACCATGTCTCATACAGGTAATTAGTCTGTGATAACGTAAGTTCTGGCTCCTGACTATCACCCTATTAAGTTCTATTTATCGAAAAATTAACATCTTGTATAAGAGGTAGAGATTGCGGCTCTAAGCTCGACCCTGCAAGGCTGGTATTGAGTGATGCAACCAGGACAGCGCAGGAGCAAGGCTGGAATAAATAGCTGGATGTCCTCGTGAACATCGACTATGATGACTTAATAGTCCCTGAAGTTCCCATCGGCCACTTTCGCTTATACACATCAGTGGTGCGCCTTCGTCATTCTAAGGGATATGCGAATGTCATGAATTTTGGAATAGAATAGAATTTTATGAGATCTTGCGAATTATTATCGGACTTCGTTCAAAATTTCTCGCCCTTTTTTTTGATAGTATTAAATATACTCACGTAACAAGGTCCTTTATCTGTATCTGTAAACCCAGCACAAATATTGTCCTTCGTGATAAAACCCGCGTAATGACTCGTAGCGTTACACTCTGCAGAATCGTAGATAGGCACCGGTAAAAATGTTAAATATTGTTGTAGATTGACTTCTCCGTTCATTGGGAAACCCCAACCTGCGGTTACGCACAATTGTCTTGCCTAAAACAATTGTAAAAAAATTAATCAACCGAAGATGAAAGACCACGCGATTCTATCACTGATTGTGAGTCATAATTATATCTATTTTTTAACTATCCATAATATATACCTGAATCGGATGTTTCGGAAGGCACACAGCACTGACGTTCCGGGAAAAGGTCAAAGGCTCTTCAAGTTCGATCAAAGCCATATCATTATTGTATAAAAATTGATTGTATTTAACTTGTGGATATGGCACGATATTTTTAACGGCATGAGGAATCAACATATCTCCGTCCGTAAAGAGTTGCCAGCTACTGCTTTGCCTGTATCTGTAAACGACGTGAATTCATTAATTTAATGGCTCATCAAATTTACATAGTGATGAAACAATGATTTTACATTCACAATCAGTTGAACTTACTTATGAATGCAGGAGTAGCTGGCCAGTACATGCATGGGACTTACAACACTAGCTGTGCAAGCAGTGCCGTGTCTTTGTTCCTTCAGGAGTGCTACACTTGACCATTGCCCTTCACCGGCTGGTGTACCACCGGCTAATCTTGCAGTAGGTCCTTCAGGGTAATGGGAACCACAGGAGAACTCCTGGCAAGAAATTTGTACGATTTTTCCTGTTTCGCAGATGTCAGCGTGCTCCAAATTAGTGACCAACGGGGCCCTGACGTCTGGCGTTGATTTTAGTTTCAAAAGTTTCTGGCCTTCGGTCAAAGGTAACATGTCTGTACTTTCGGATGAAAAATATCCTTGTGCTTTGCAGAATGAATCACTAAGTTCCGTGGTCCAATTGTCGGAGCATACAAGACGGCGGTCGCCATTCGGTTGCCTGTAGAAATTTATCGTGATTAGAACTTAATGTTAGCCGTGCATTCGTAGATCTTTGTAATTGGATTCTAGTTCGCGAGTCATTTTTCAACAATACAAATCATAGAAATTTACCTTATTTTTAGTATAGTTGCGCGCCCTATCAGATCAGTATCTCCGTGACCCTCATTATCATCGTCTTTTTGAATGTCGGTCGGAGGTTGGGCAATTGTCAAATTCGCTACGAGACAATCCCACTCGTCCGAATGATCAGGGCAATGTTCTATACCGTCGCAAACCAGGTCCAACGATACGCATCCTCCGGTCTGACATTTGAATTGGTCTAAAGCACAGTCACACAATTTTTCGTCCTCGCCATTAGCACATTCTGGTATCCCATTGCAATGCCATGTAAGTGGAATGCACCATTTTTCTGTTGGGCACAAGTATTCGTTGTTTCCGCAACTTTCTGCGCAAGAATATTCATCGCGATGATTCTCGCAGTCTGGACGACCATTGCATTGCCAGAGAATGGGAATGCACCTCCCTAAAATTTTCGAAACGAATTACGTTACACATAAATCAACAGCGCGACTTTTTTCTCATGATTAGACAGACATTATAGGTATAAACTCACCATTAGGGCATTGGAATTCATCGTACTGACATTTCCATGCTTCGCAGCTCTTCTCATCGCTGCCATCATCGCAATCTTGGATACCGTTGCAAACCAGATGCCGTTTAAGGCACTGGCCACTTGAGCATTGGAAATTTCCTGGGCAACCTTCTTTTTCGCAATTTACTTCATCGGATCCATCTGAACAATCATTTTCCGAATCGCATTTTGCAGCTAAGCTCACACAGTACGCACCGTCCCTAGACGTACCGTTTACACATTGAAATTGTCCGGCAGTACACTTTGAAAATAGCTGATTTGGTAATTGAATAGGAATGTCTGTAAACGGCTTAATGATTTCGACGAACGAAGTAGGAATTTCTGCGGGTGTGGTTGGTCTTTCATCTCTGTCGTCAGTATCTTTTATTCTAGAAGCAAAATCTGGACTCACATTAGAATTGACACCTTGAGCTAGCGAAAGTTGATCAGCACCTGAAATCTGCTCAACGTTTTCATTTTTTGAATCAGCTTCAGGATCTAGAACATCGGAGGTCTCATTTTTTCGAATTTCTGTCACTGTTTCCAGCGTTGGCTCAAGAACTGTTATGTTATGTTGGTTTGGATTCTGATCCATTACGGGTGCGTCCACTTCGGTATCATTCATTTTCGTCTCATTTTTCCCAATAATATCTTCAGTGGCGGAGCTATTCGCGGCTTTCTGTATCATTGCATCAATATCAGTTCGACCGGTGGTATCAATACTTGAATCGAGTATTTCTGGTGTATTTTCAGCAGCAGTTCGAATTTCTGTTCCATTAATCGGGATAGTAGAACTCATTGGAAGGGTCTCATTTTTTTCTACGATTCCGTCGACAGTCTTATTCTCCGTATTCTGCGAAGATTCTTCAGCCTGCGAGATAGGACCATTCACTGGTGCTGTATGAATGTGAGTTTCATTGTCTACAAGGTGAGTTTCAGAATCAGTGCGGGGAGGTACGGCTTCAGTCGTGTTGTTGGCTGGTGTCATTTCATCCCCTTTTGCTCCTGACATAGTCGCTAAATTGGGTACAGCATCATCCGCAATTATCGCAGGAGTAGTCGGATTATTGACTAACGTCATCTGACCATCAGGATTCTCTTCTTGTTCAACGGACGGTTCTTTCTGCATCATATCAGTGACAATTGCTGGAGGGATTTCAACAGACAGCGTGGTAGTTGTAGGCATCTCCGAATCTTGTACAAGTCGACTTGAATCTCCAGTGTCTTCGAAGCTCAATTCTTTCTCCTTTTTGTACTTGTATTTATCAAATGATTTTTTTTCAACTAATTTCTTTTTAGTATCTTGTTTCTCTAAAGGTATGACTCGTAGATCTTCGTCAGATAATTCCTCTTCTGTATCAAGCTTAGGTTTTTCAGTCGATACATAAAGCTGTTTGTAATCGAATTCAAATGGCTTGAAGTCATCGACTACGGCTTCTGATACGGGTCTGATGTCATCCGTTGTAGTCATTGAACTTTGTGTAGTATACCTGATCCCGCTATCTCGGTGCGAATTTACGCTTTCTGAGCTAAGGACAGGGGTTTCCAAATTGGTCCCCTCATTCTCGGAATGCATTGAATTGTTCTCAGAGTGCATTTCGATATTTTCGTTGTGTGTAAGATTGGCTTGAATTCCCATCTCATTAAATGACGTTGCTGTTTCCGATACATCTACGCCCATCGTAGTATGGTCCTCAGAGGGAAGACTCGCGATTTCAGAAGCATTAGCAATGGCTTGGGTTTCAGTAGTAACGTATAAAATTGGGGCTGACATATTCTGAATTATTCCCAGTCCATCATTACTAGCTATCTCCCGATTCACCTGGGTATTATTACCGATTACATACTTATCCTCGCCATCCTCATTCTGGACATCCTCATACACCGGCTTTTCTTCATTCCGTTCTGATTTTACGGATGGTGTTGTGGCGAATATCTCATTTTCTGTTGTCTGGAATTCATCAGGCAAAATAGGTACTTGCGCTGTGGTATTGCTTTCAAAATTCGGACTATGAGTCGATGTTAACGATTGTGGAGTGGCTGTACTTTTCTCCGTATCACCTGAAACCATCGTTGGATGCGTTTCGTTACCTTGCTGATCAATATAAACCTCAGTCATTGCTATTTGGTCACCCTTGTGACTAGTTTCAGTAGCAAAAATGTTTTGTTCTATTTCTACTGGCAGGATAGGAACTTCAGTTGTTAGTTTAGCGTCATCAAAATGGTCATGCATTATTGTTTCCGGTAGGATTGTTGTTTCCAAACCAGACATCGATTCTGCAGTAGTGGCCTCTGAGTGATGTAACATATCCTTGATCGGAACTTCAGCACTATTTTGCGTTGTCGCCTGTACATTCAAATCGCTATAAGCAGAATGTGAAACTTCGTTGTGTTCGGTAGATTGCTCAGTTGAAGTTTGACTATTCTTTGTAAGGTTCACATTGTTTTGAGCAATTGTTGCGTTCTGAGCATTTGATATATTACCGATGTCCTGTTCAATTTTTGCTGCTTTGAAATGTTTCGTCGGATTTGAGTCAGCTTCATCGATAATGTCATTGTACTGATCTTCGAAATTCCTGGCAGTATAGTCACCACCACTTTTAGCTGAATTTCCAATTTTCTTCTCGTCAGATGATGTATAGCTGTTCAATTTAATCGGAATAGAATCGGAGGTCTCAACGTTTCCACCTAATGGTATAACTCTGAGCGCTTCTTCCGACTCAGGTGACACTTCTAAGGTTTGGTTTTGGTTTCCAAGCTCAGAAGCAACATCATCTTTATGAAAATCGTGTTCATTAACGGCATTTCCAATTACGTGTACCGAATCATTGTGAGAATCGGTTGGACCGGGATTTTGCACCGGTGCTTCCGTAACATTCATTTTTTGTTCAAAATTATTAAACCCTTTCTCTGACATTACCGGCGTTGTATTTTCTGTATCCCCAAGAACTGGACTCGTCATAATCATAGGTACCTGATTCCGTTTTTCTTCCACAAAGTGACTGTCCTGATTCATGTTCGTTTGACTGCCAATGTCAGTTGCAATAGCTGGTTCGGCAGCAGTGTCGTTCTGTATCTCATGTACTTCATCTAGGACAGCGTTGAATTCGGTGCTACTTGGATCAATTTGCAGCTTGGTGTTGTTACCACTTTCTTGTGGATGATGCACGATAACATCTGGTATGCGTGTCTCGAATGGGTTTGGAACATCTTGTTCGTCTTTATCTAATCTCGGAGCTTTTTTGAATATCTCCTGTTCGTGTTGAATAACTGGTAAGTAGGGAGACATGTCTTCGACTCGTTTCTCATCAGACAACTCAAGTTTGTCCGAATGATGTTCAACGGAATTTTCTGCAAACACAATTGGATATGATGGATGTTCAGAAATTACGCTATGCTCCGGTTGAATAGTAGTTGGTTTGGAGTCAACGTGTAACGTCGAAATAGCATCACCTGTTTCAGTGAAATTTTCGCCATTAGTTCTAGGGATATTATCAATCTCAGAATCATTGTGGACGGAGTTTTCTGTTGGGGAATTGCTACTGATTGGTTCAGGCAATAATTCCGGTATCATACTATGCATTGGATATTGAGTGGCATGCTCGATCATCATAATATGCTGATCTTCGGGAGTTGTTGTATTTTTCACGGGTTCGATCAACGGTTCAATCTCTTCTCCGATAAGCTTTGGAAGTGTTTGATATATAGTTGAAGGCATGTGGTCTATGACATTGTATTCCGTCGTATCTTGTAATCTTCCATCATCGGTGGATATATTCGAAATTTCTTTAATTTCAGTGCGATTCATTTTTACCGGAGGTAAGTCAGTCATGTTTGAAAGATCTGCAGTTGATTCGGAGCTCATACTAACATTATCAGGCTTCACTTCAATTGTTGGTACAATTTCTCCATTACTTTCATTGATTTTACCAGGTTCTGCGGATTCTGAAGTTTTCAGAAGTGTTGGTGGAAATACTGAAGCAGCCTCACTCGCAGGCTCTATCGTTGTGGTAGGAAATCCTCCGTCAAAAAATGAGTCATAATCGGGAATGAATTTAGATCTCGATTCCCCACTTGATTCCAATCTCCATTGGGGCTGCTCAGATGTTTCTGCATTGGGCTCCGTCTTATTCTTAGATTCGCCAGATTGTACAATTTCTGGAACAGGTACCAAGGGTATTTCAAGTGCAAGAGTCGAGTTTGCTCCCGAGTCCGTGATCGCCTTCGATAAATCTGACTGGTTGGACGAAGGTACAACTTGGTTCGTCAGATTATCGGATACTACGAAATCACTCATTGACATAGTAGATGATTCGACCTGCGGTATTTCAGGATTCATTTCAGATTCCAACTTAGGTTCCGTTTCTGGCTCTGAATGAGAACTATTATCGGAGTGTAATTGAGGATGTAACATGAGGACAGTTTCATTGCTATTCAAGGTAAATCCTCTGCCCATTACCTGACTGGATTCAAAATCAGAAACAGGTTCAACTGATGGGACAACACTATGTTCAGATTCATTTTGGCTAGGTGTTGGTTCGGCTACTGGCTCAATTATCGTTTGTGTCTGATTATATCCCTCCATTGACGAGGAGTTTTGAGCTGTTTGAAGAATTGGTCCGGACAAGAGGTTCGGCTCTTTTTCTTTTTCAAATTTGTCATCTGATTCCGGTAAAGACGTAGCTGTAGGTGTATCAGGCTTCTCATCTTTGGAATCCCATGGCACATTGGACTCATGGATCGGTTCTGCAGAGGATTCTGGCATGTTTGGTAATTCCGTAAACGATTCCGTGGCTCTCTCGATACCCAAATCTGTGTGCATAGCAGTATTATGTTGGTCGGACGATTCTACAGGAATGATCGGTGTCTCAGACACCGGCTTTGATTGAGCAGTTAGACTAGACTCGGTTTCAGATTCGGCTATTATGGCAGGTTCAGGTTCTGGTTCGACAGATGGCTGCGGTTCAGATATCGGCTCCACAGATGCTACAGGCTCTGAATTTGGTTCGATAGAAGGATGTATGTCGGTGATAGGTTCCGGTTCTGCTGAGGATTCCAATTCGGGCGTTGGTTCACCTTTAGAATGAGGTGCAATACTAGGTTCGGAAGATGGTTTGGGTTCGGAATTTGGCTCAGAAGATGGTTCGGGTTCGGAGGATGGTTCGGGCTCGGAAGATGGTTCGGGTTCAGATTTCGGTTCCGCAGATGGTTCAGGTTCGGCAGATGGTTCGGGCTCAGATTTAGGTTCGGAAGATGGTTCGGGCTCAGATTTAGGTTCGGAAGATGGTTCGGGCTCAGATTTAGGTTCGGAAGATGGTTCCGGTTCGGATTTCGGTTCGGCTGTTGGTTCAGGTTCAACAGAGGGCTCAGGTTCTGCTTTAGGTTCAGATGATTTTGGTTCAGCAGTTGGCTCGACTTTGGGTTCAAGTTCTGAAGATGGCAAGGGTTCAGATGTAGGTTCGCTGGATGGTTCAGGCTCGGCGTTTGGTTCGCTGGTTGGCTCAGGCTCTGATTTAGGCTCCGAGGACGGTTCAGGTTCATAATTAGTTCCACCAGTGGGCTGAGGTTCGGGCTGTTCGAATACTTGAGGAACTTTAACAGTAACTTGTTCAATTTCAGTAGTTTCTTCAGATCGTGGATGCGCCAAATCTAATTCCTGGTGTTTAGGGTCAAATGTTGTCTCCGGTCCACGGCTTCTTCCCTGCACACCGTCTTGGACAAATTCTGTGCTCTGTTCATGCGGCATCTCATCATCCATATCAACATTACTTAAATCATTTTCATCTTGGCAAGTCACACCATCAGCTTCAAGTTTCTTTCCCGAGGAACAAGTACAGACAAACATTCCCTCGGAATAATCATACCGACAACTTTCACTGCAGTTAAGCTGACCATATTTACAGTCGTCGATCAAATGGGCAATGTTCAATGTAGAGAGATGGTATTTTCCAACCATACTGCCAGATTTCTGCAACATCTTTTCAATATTATTCTGCATCTGTTCCGGCGTTGGTACTGGCGGATAACTGATCCTAAATTTCACTTCCCCATCTCTGCTAATATTGTATACTTTGACGACAGATAAATGTTCTGCTAGATGTAGCATGTCTTTCAAATTTTCTTCAATCTCTTGTGTCACGTCTCTGTAAACTCTGGATTTCGGATCGTCCAAGTCGTCTGTCCACGTCAAGTCATCTAACGTTAACTTTCCTTCGAGAGCCTTTGGAATTATTTCATAAGGAGTTTCGTCAGTTGTAGGCCATGGTGAAAAACTCGAGGCTTCTGGAGGCGGGCTGGTTGGTGGATTTCTGACATATTCTTGACTGCCGGATGTTTTGATATCGCTGAATTGACGCGAACTTGTGTGATCATCACTTTCCAATGGCTGCGAAGCCTCTTGCGTAAGAATTACACCCGCTGGAAATAAAGTACGTGAATTGATTACTGGGAAACCTGATCTCGCTGTCAATGAATAAATCTCTAACTATGTATACACACTGCATATTCATACAATAAAGAAGTACTAGAAATACCGGTAATGATTGATTATACGTACTCGCAGCTAATATAGCAATAATCACAGCAAGTGCCAAGACCAAAAGACCGCATCCCCAGCAAACTATTCGTCTCCAATACGAGCTTCTTGATCTTTTATCCTTGGTGACATACAATTTTTCTCCTCTGAAACAAAAAAAGTCATAACTGAAGAGTTTGTAATTGAAAAATATGAAAATTTCCAAAAGCATTTTGTACAGCAGCGATCGTATATGATCAAATCTTCTGCAAACAGCCACGAAGTTAGAAGCTCCTAGTCAAATTTTTATTTTTCTATGAACTAAAAGACTAAAATCTAAAACCTAAACATGGAGATAATTCTTTAGTGCGGTGTCTGAATCCCAATGTATTTTGCTCCCCAAGCTGTTAGTGTCTTGATGTGCCCACGCGTTTTCCATCCTCCAACTCCGTGAAACCCCTGAGTACCTGAGGGCATTTAGCCAGTGGGAATAGTCAACCAGTCCTGCAGTTGGATCTCTCAGGCTAAGTCCTTCGCGCCCCAGTCCTGGGCCCAAATCGAAACGAACGCCAGCCACAGTCGTTTCAACTTCAGCATCAGGACTTCTGCTATGTTCAGGACCAAAAAATTCGTTCTAACTAATTTTAGCTCAAAGCTATCTATCTATCACGACTCTAACGTTCTACGCCATTCTGCAATAGATAATTAATTTCGCCGAGCAAGCATGGCGATCTTCAATGCTAATGGGATGAAAAATAAATAAATTTTATTAATAGAAAACATGTGGACTCCATTTTTCGCAATTTCATTCAATTTATATGAAAATATCGATAAGATTATAGTCGAATGTTCGCCGTCTTTGATTTTGGGAGACTGCATGCTGGTCAGAACTGTAGATGGTGGTTTTTTATGCAAAACAAATCGGTTGATAATCGAGGAAGATGGAAGATGGATTTTTTATAATATATTAAAAAGTGCCAATGATATGTCAAGAGTAATCAGACATATACTTAGATTGTAATCAAGTTGGGACTTTTTGAGCCACACAACAGATGTGCAGCAACCCAGACAATCTAGATCCTAGATTGTAACGTATATCTTGCTTAATACGACGGCGTTAATTAAGCCCAAGCGTGAACAGTCTAAACAAATGTGCAAACGAAAAATTCAAGTTACCTGATGTACTTCCTGTGCTCGTTTACAGGCACGAAATATTCTTCGTACGGGTCTGCTGGAACCTCGCAAGCTTCTTGCCCTTTCGTCTGTGCATTTGCACCACTATACGGCCTCATGGACACCAATTCTAAGTTAACAGCTTCGACTTGTTCTTTTTTTCCATCTAAGAACATTGCGAGATATTATTACTTTCTATTTAAACACATACTATTACATAATAGATCAAGGGTCTTGCTGATCGATACGAGAACACAATGCAACGATAATTAGTATATAGAAACGAACTTTGAACTCTTTTCTAAAACTAAAAGCTTGGTCCTGCGGGGAGTAGTGAAGAAATTGAAGGAATTCTATAAATGAACTGAAAATAGAAGTCGAGGCACGTACCATTGCTTTGAATACTCGCAGTGCTGGTATTGAGGAAACTTGCATCGTTGTTGTTTCCATTTCCATGAACACCGTTGGATTTAGTCGGGCTTGGCAATTTCTCTTGATTATCCGCGGGCAATTCTATCCTTGTCTCAGTCTTGTACTGGGGTTCTGGACTGGTTCGTATAGGCTCGACGTAATGCTGTGACACGAACGACTGTTGATGACCATTCTCTATTTTCTGAGCAGCGGACGATGCTTCGTCGATCGGTGTCCTGTAATCGCTTTCCACGGTTATTTGACTGTTCTGTAAACTTTCCGTGTGACTATTCTCCAGCGTTGAATTCGAGTTATCGGACGTGTGGCATTCGTCATTAGAGAATGCCGGGTTGTCCGTTCCTCCGTCTGACATTTTTATCGGGTTTTTGCCTTCCTGTTATTCCCTAGGTCCAGAGTCCAGACCACCGCGTCCTCCTTCCTGGCTCTGTCATGCGGTCCTTTCTGCAAGGAGAAAAATTGGAACTCGAATGAGGAACGAATCTCTGCACAGCCCAACTTCGAATCAATTATGATTATCACAGGCATAGTCAGAGCGTAGATTATACTAATACGGAACACATACTGACCCGGTATTCAGTTTTGGTTAGCAAAAAATAAAATAAAATAAAAAATGGATCATAAGAGAGATCGCGTTCGAACAAGCGGCCCGATAGTTAATTGACACATGGTGTATTTATGTAATTATGATAAGACAAAAAGTTCAAGGAACCGACAAAAATGTGAAAGTTGTGTACTTAAAATCTTATCGTTTGGTATACGGACTACAGTTACGGAATTATAAGCCGGTGCAAATGTGCTCGCGAATCGTGTACTCGTAAATGTCATGAAAAATCATGAATGATAGTGCACCTATCGAAACTTTTGGCATTTATTAATATACCGAATTGCAAGGTGAGAAAAGTGTATAGAATAATCTGCTCATCGAGTATGTGGCCGAAGTTTGGTTCTAAGCGTAGAGGATATCGCAGCTTTGCTCAGACGGTGTTTTATTTTGTCTTCTCTATTTTATTTCTTTTTAAGTTTTTGCTCGAGTGTGCCTCGGAGCCAATAAACCCGGGATTCAGGACAGTAAAACGAATAAAAGGAACAAAAATTCACGCAAGCAGCTCCGCAGCGCGACTCTCGAAACGTTACGGCAAGCCCCCGCGGTACTAAAACCGGCTGACCCTGAGACGACCACAAAGGACTGATTCACCGGGGTTCTGGTAGACCCCTGGTAGTCTTCTCTTAGGACTGGGTTCATATTCTTACAGCGATGCAAAATTTAGGCTTCAATTTTATCATCCAATTCACCCTACAGCAATATATACGGTGATAGGGTGATCTAATATTGTACAAGATCATATCTTCGACCAAACGAGCCACAATGGGATAGCTTTTAAACTTCTAGATATTACACTCTCGTCTCTTTGGAATCCGTAATCGTCAAAGGTCAGGGTAGACGTGTTTCATCAATCTTGCTAAATTGATATTCAATGCATCGACTATAGGCGAGGATGAACAATATATGGATCAAAAATGAAGAAGAGAAATTCCAAAGAGCATCGTCATTGTCGGCATACTTATTGCCTGAAGTCATTGCCTCTTATTCGACTCTAGGATATACATGTGTATCGTAGGTTCGCAATGATCGAACGTGTAAATAGCTAAGCCATAGCCTTTCCCTTCACGCGTCCTCGGCTAGTAGCGAAATTGCTGAAAGACGGAAGCAGATTCTTAAGTAATCTCTAATTATCTTCATACCCGCGGATGCGAAGTTGAAATATGCATGGAAATTTTTTTGCTTCCGAGAAGATGAACCGGTGAAAGAAGAGGAAGCAGCCGGAATAAGGCTTGAGAAACTGAACTTGTGGGAGCCAATCCATCACCGTATATAATGACTCATTGCAGTATTTACCTAGTGACAACTTTATGTACGAATTCCAATCATCAGCGGTCATCTGTGCTCACGAATAACATCTCTCTTTGAATTTCTTACCTCTCCGAACAGTTAGGGTAATTTTTATTTTACAAGCGGAGTGGATTAGCTATTTTTCTGGAACTAACAATAAAATAATTTCCCCACGCTCTCTGATGGGGGGTGCAGTTTTATAATTAATTATTGTATCGGTTATCACTTGTGTGCTTGGACGATTATTTCGCGTTATACGTTCTTAGTCTGTGCGGAATGATTTTTGGATTACCTTTTCTCTCCCCACTATAAGAAGTTTGTTTAGCCAGTCAGTATTCCCAGAAAGTTCAATAATTCTGAAGGAACTTGAACCCAGACACGAGAGAAAAAAAATGATGAATCGGATGAAAACAACAAGAAACGAGACAACCGTTGGAATGCATGTAAAAAATGAATTCAGAAGTAAGGAAAGAGACGAAAAAAAAATTGAGAACGTGAAACGCGAGATGATGCTGAATAAAAAACAAATAATACAACGATTAACTATGGAATCGTATCCTCCACTACGACCTCGTCATGGTTCCGGGTTCGGATAAAAGTGGAAGAAAATGCAAATCCTTCGTCATTATGAATGGAAAGAAACAGCTTCACACCGGCTGTAAACTAACTGGCACCCCAATTGTTCAAGGAGGTGACAATTTTCGCACAAACGTTAAGTGTGTGAAATATTTTCGAAAGTAGTAGCTAAAATATACCTCTGCTCGCATATTCTTTGATAGACTTTTCCATCCCCATTCGAAGCCGAGATTCAGACAATGACTTTCTGGTTTGGCGGGCGCAACTTCACCTTTTTGAAATTAAATTACTCTTCCTTTTTTCGCGGTGTAATTTTGAATGTCAATAATTTTATCAGATTTACTTCGATGAAAAATTTTGCGCAAATTTATTACGGTCGTGAATTTGGCATTTTGGCACACTGTGCAGCAGCGACTAGTCGTAGCTATGCACGAATGTACTCATATAGCCTGACAATAAATCCATCGAATGGAATAATGCAATGTTTAGGTATAGGGAAAGTATATGTAATACAAGCCCACGTAGATTTGTACATACATACAGATATGTGGTTGAATAGATACGCGGATACCCTGCAGACCTGCGGATTCCTAAAGTTGGGAACGTTCCATCTACGTCGCAAAACGAGTTTGATTTTTAGTTTTCAACGATTGCGAATGTACCAGCGAGGTATATAAAATAGATTATAGGTTCTTAAGATGAGCCTGCTTCAAGAGAGATCAGTTGAAAAATATTCCTAACTAGATTCCGGATGATAATCTGATAGTGCCTTTCAGCCATGAATCACGTCACATTTTCCATTTTCCACGCACAGACTCATCAACTATATAATAATTAGATACGAAACTGAATTAAGCTCGTGCCTTCTTTTCAGGATCCATGAATTTCCATAGCTGATATAGCTATCGATACAGCGAATTCTTTTTTCCCGTTTTTCATCGTAAGAACAAAAAAGAAAGAAAAAATCGCACGTCATACGGGACTAAATGTTGTGAGTGGGTGGCTCGATTATACCCATATATACATATCTACATACTATATATGTATACAGATGTTTGTTGGCAACGGATGGCTCTGCATTAAAGAAAACCTGACTGACGGGTAAAAAACACCAAATGAAGTGGTTTAAACTGGTGGTAGTTCGTCCTTGGGTATAATATATGTATAGGTATAATAAATTATTATATACATATGCACATATACGTATATATACATATAAATGTTGAGAGAACGTTGGCAGTTATCCGGTCGCCATGTTACATAACAATATGCCTAACTTAGATCGCGGTTATGCGTATACCTTCTCCTGCGTAGTTAACATCGTCTTTATACGTGTCGAATCTTCTGCACCATCGCGAAAGCGAAGCTTACACCTAATTTAGAAGTCATAGAAAATCGGTTCTTTCAGTCGATAATAAATGATCCAATTTCCTGTGTGGAATATGGCCGTGTATATGCGGGTATATGTATAAGTTTATAATTCTAATTCAGGAAGTTTCTTTTTACACACATCGTAGCGCGTAACATGTGGACACGCGACGCCGTGATATTATAGTTATAATTATCAAAGTTACATAAATCGTATATAAAAATAGTCACGATACCCAAAAGCGTTGCGGAGATTGCGGGCGTGAGACTGTATCATACCGTATAAAAGACAATGCGAATAGTGCCTACCTATACCTATACTCGAATGACCTATGCTACTTGCGAAGGTGGAGAACATCTTCATGACTTTAATGTACATGTAGATATACACACTACCCATATATCTCTGCAAGACTCGTCCTTACGCCGCCTGTTCCTTGCGCCTACCCGACCGAGTTACCTAAGTTACTTTCTAGACATTCCGTGCAAGACAATATTGCCTATACGTATACTGTACAAGACCTTAGTATATATGTATGTGGTTATCTTTGCACGGTGAATCTTTCGAATCGAAATGTTACGCTACATAATATGAGCTATAAACATCGGTTTAAGAATACGTGTGTATCATGAATCTAGAACCTATCATTTTCAATGAATTTTATATAAAAAAATCGAAAAAGTTAGGAACCAAGATCCGTGACACGATACTCGATTAACGTTATAGGTATGTGAACGTGGATTTCGTTGGCTGGAATGGCGTTATTTAATATATCTACAGTTACCTTCGACTAATTCCTATACCAAAAACCGACTAGGAGTGGTTGTGACATTTCTGAGATTATCGTGACCGGTTTCATTTGGTTATAAGCGACTACTGTTCTGCAACCATGAGTCCGAAGTATTTCGTGCAAGATTGCAGTCCTGGCATGACCAGTGGTCTCGGGAATTGATAAGCGAGAAGAATGTAAATGTTTATGCATATATATGCGGGCGTTGAAGTCACCGTCTTAAAATCCGTTCTATTAGGTATCACGGCGTTGAGATCTCTGATGCATCATGTATTATTATATTATACACACATCACATGGTATATTGTTAAGCATACAAAGAAGATGTGAGTTTCAATTTAAACTCTGTTATCTAACGCGATATGAATTATTAATAAAAAATTGCTTCGTAATTATATTTAAACTATGTAGCAATGTAGGTATAGCTATAATATATCTCACACTAAACACGCAACCGATATATAAATAAAACATTTATTTCAAGAGCAGGGTGCGCCTGGAACAGTCCTCGGCATGCGTCATTACATTTGAAAAAAAAAACGTAAATTCCCTGGTAACTAAGGAAATGATTCGTAAAAATAATTCATGTCCTTGTATATAGGTAGATAACATTCTGTCCCCTGACTCAAGGAGACAGTTGGGCGTGCCGCGATTACTGACAGATATTAATACGGCCTTTATGTATGGAGGCTGTCTTCTAGTATCGCGAACTAGAAATATATTATACAGAGTGATTTAGTTCATTATTGATTAAAATTTCGTTACTTGAAGTTATAAATTTCCCCAATTTTTGCCTACTCTAGTAATTAAACTGTTAATTTCTTGCCCGAAGTCTTCGTCGATATTCGAAATGTCTTTCCTTCTAGATCCGCACGTACAACACAACCAATTTAATCATCTAATTTCCAGGGTTAACGTTTTCTCCGCTAGCAAGCAGCGCGAAAATTTCAGATTGCGGATTGCGTTTCAATGCAACAAATAAATAATCTATTTATTATTCTCGGTGCGTCAGTCGGCGTAATTAACTGCTTTGCGAACTCTACGAACGGGCAATTTACCGTGCGGTTTTTCTTGCAACTGTTATTTATTTTTTATTAGTCGTTGGCGATAGCACGTCTCCGCGCGGAAAGCGCTGGTTATTATATACCGACGTAGATATATAGCCACGTTTTATATTTTCAGTCTTAACATCCGATATGATAAATCGAACCGTTTAGTATGAAAATTTACAGGCAACTGTATCACGCGCAATTTTTAGAAACCGCAAGGCGAACCGAGTCTTACGACATTCAATATTTATGTAGGTATATATATCTTCGAATGCTGACGAAACTACCTTCGACCAATAACCGGAACGATTAAAATATACATATCCAGGTACCTGCCACAGTGATGCAAAATATACCTGAAAAATTATTCAACAAATATTAACTCGAACTTTCCACTCTAAGTAAACATTCGCGAAGCTCGACGTATCTCGAGGAAGAAATATTCTCTCGGCCTTTTACCTCCGATTTGTTTTTCCCAATCATTTTGCAGTCAGTCGTGGTAGCTATATGTTACTGAATTAAACCAATGCGTCAGGAAATTTCCTTCGAAATAACGTACCTACTCTGATACATAGCGTATCATCAAAAGATTGGCTCTATGCATTCTATCAACGATTCCTAACGAAAGAGTGCCACATATATCTCTGAAAGACGGATACAGAGAACGGCGTATGTTAAACAGTAGTAACTCGGACATATCGCATTTATGACTTTCTCGATGAGTTTAAAGCTTTTCTAGCCTCCATGCCGAGATAGCAGCACTCTTTCATTAAGACCCGTCGATATTTACCCGCATACATGTCCGTTAATTCCAAACGAAAGAGCAGACACTCGGGTTCCACATTACGCCGGATCGGTTTGATTAGAAAGTGGGACAGACTGCAGCAACTCGTGCTACAGCCCCCGGGGACCTACGGACCCCGCACACTTACATAAGTCCTCTCCGAACGAGTACTTGCAAAGTGGTGACTGTCACCGAGCCATACTTCTATGTGTTTTGTACAGTACAGAAAACGGTAGCACTGTACGTAGTACACGTATGTAGAAACCATCGAGTGGGCTTCGGATTTGTACACATATCATATGCCTGTACATTACACATAACTATACACCTACACAAATATTCTCGTATATGCCCACACTTGTTTATTATACACCTAGAGGTACGGGGCACGAGCCAACGACATTCCTGACTACTGCAATTCAACGGGTATACTTTAGCCAGCGCCTATCGCTTCGTAAAAAAGACTTACCCAAGCAGTCTTGGACAGAGAAAATCACGGCTCGTTTAACGATTTACCCACACATATCTCTAGACGTATTGAGTATAGGTATATACGGTCTGTTAGCTGATAGCAGAACCGAAATGCATTTTATTTAGAGAAGTTCCGAGCTACAGCAGCCTCTTAACGTCCTGCGAAGACCGAATTTTGAATTATCGCAGTTATCACTAGATTAGCTATTCATGTGACGAGATGTGAGTTTATATTTACGTGGATAAGATGTAGGCTGCGTGAATACAAGTTTGAGTTATATTCGTGTTTTCGCCTGGACCGCACACGCAGACAAAAAGTATAAACTGCAGTTGGAAATAAACCGAGGCATAACAAGCATAAGAAAAGAGAATAAGAGAAAGGACTGCAAGCCGCGGAGAGAATATCAGATCGAAATGCACCGATCTTTGTAATTCGCGAAAAATCTTCTCGTTCATTCGTCCGGATATATTTTTTCCCTGTAACAAGCCGGCAGTCTTGTGGTTTGCAATGCAAGCGGCCACTTTGCCTTGAATCACTATTAACTTATAACGATCTCTAATATATTCTGCACACAACCAGTCGGCGTCACTGCAGCAGACAGATCACATTGCGAAATCTATTTTATATATCGAGCGCCGAATTACTTCAACAAATACCGGTTGCATTAGGTCGACGGACATTTGTAGACTATCAATTATGCATATTTTCAGTAGCGGAGAAAGAGGCCGTTTCAAACACGGTCAGATCTAACCAGGCAGCTTTTCTCCACCTCGGATTTCAATCATGTATCAAGTCACAATGATATCTCTGAGAAATTATGAACTCTTTCAGAATCGCATGTCTGATTAGCTGCATTTCTAGAAATGATAACTCTGATCCGTTGTATCGCTTTTGCTGGGAAGTTAATACTTTTTCAAATGAGTCTAATCAGCGCATAGATCGGTCATGCAAAACATGTTTCGTTCGGTCGCAGCTTTCAGCCACATCCGCGTGATTAGTCTTATTTTTTAAAATGAACAGTTACGAAAAAGAAGACTACTCGTCTTCTGCTGTAACATATAACACCGACTTTAATTAGATCGCGGAACGCATCGTTGCCTGCATTACGTCACGGGACTCCTTGATGTATATTAATGATCAATCGATCTATAGTGCACTAAATTCTAGCAAAAAGTGGATCTCCTTTCACCTTTTTGTCGCGCCAACTCGATCGACGAAGGCAACTTCTTAGTCTACCTTGCATACCTTTCCGTTACCATGCACACTCGCATTAGTCACATACATACATGACCTATACCTATACCTGTATGTATCCAGATTCATTTCCGTTCATACTATAACCGCAACTGACTCGCGAAGTCGTGCTTTGCCCAGGCCTTTACTGCATCTATGGTTTTGCACTCTAGCCGTGATGTGGCTGCTCAGGAAGGCCGACCGGATCGGGCAAAGAAGTTACGACAGAGGTTACACCGAGCCTCGAGCAATCATAGTTTAGGGGTTGCAAATTTGAGCTGTTTTATGGTCATGGTATTCATCTAGTAGTCTTTTGACTCCGTAATACAGCGAATATGAACCCATCGTCTGTATACTGGTAGCAAAGTTGATCTTTGCACCAACTTACAGGGTCATACGAAAACTGAAAATTACTTAATTATGGTCTATTACAGCGTTAGCTACAAACCCGTAAAAGCCATGAAGCTACGAAGCTACCGAAGCAGCACGAAATGAAAGGAAAGTGGTCAGCGGAGAACGACCTTGCGGTAGTCTAGCTGTCTGCATTAACCGAGCTTTGAGGTGTCCGGATAGCGACTACGATTCGCATATAGATGTTATAATTTTATATAAGTATATATATTATGTCTATTCAAGGATACGTTGTCGGAATATATGCGAGAACGGAAGACAAGTCAAAATACGATTTTTATTTCGCTCGTGATTTTCTCGGAGAGATTCACTGCGATCTCTTATACGGGAATCAACATCGTGTAGTTAGGTTCATAGTCATACACCAACGATTTTGAGAGTGTAGACTGAAAATTTTCTCATGATCATAAAGATGAATGGAGGAATACCGTTACTCGGATACTTTTAGCATTACCTTTATGCTAAAACTAAGGTATCCTATATCTCTTTATGATATGCTGTACATAGCGGAGGTTTTTTTTTTCTTTTTCTTTCTTTCGCCAGTAAGTAGATGGTGGTATACGTTATGCATGTTGCTGTGAGAGAACGTGGCCTTGCTCAATTAATAACTTATGAATGCTTCGAAATCTCATTAATTAAATGGCCACGTGAGTCAGATAAGTGGGTAGTTGCGTGGCCGGCTAATTACCCGAAATCTAAAAGTAGGTGAGCAGTAATTACAACGTTATCTATACAGCTTGGTCGTTAGACCACCATGACCATGCGAAACTAATGTGTCTCTATACACGTCTATTACATAGTTCTGGTAGCCTCTTGCGGAATTGTAAATCCGCAAAATTGAAGACACGGTAGAATATAGTTCTTTGAATACCGCAGCCAGTCCGTGCAATTCTGAAAAGGTCAAGTAAACCCTCTTTTCCATCGTAAACAACGGTAAAATGCAGATTCATAAGAAGGAAGACGGTTAATCCTTGGAGTAAATTTGCATCAAGGAAAATCTTACGTTGCAAAACGGACCTTTTTCCTCCTGGGGTGTACCGGTCGCCTGCAGGTTCCAAAATTGTGGGACGAACTTGCGTTCTGGTTTATGACATTTGGGGATTCAGGAAATAGCTGGCATCTGTCCTTAGGCTCTCGATGTCGTATATTTTACGAGTTATTTGTAAGCAACGGGCCTCATGGCCACCTTTACTTTCATAAGAGGCTCAACCGACTCACGTCCAACCGATAGTAACCATATGGCTGGCTTCGTGCCAGGGGTTGCTGAGAAGGTAGCAAGTGTACGTATACCTGTTCTCCGTTTCTTCTTACTTGATAGGATATGGTATTGGACGGATGACAGTTTCTCACCAGAATGGTAAATGGCTACTAAACTTGGGGGGTCGCTCTACGAATCCTATGGCTATCCAGTCGGTATCCACTTGACAACCAGGCGTTGCCGTACTCGACGGTATATCGTTGTAAAGAGAAAAAAAATCCCATTCTTAGTGCCTACGTGAACGTGGGGTGAAAATTTTCCGTTTCCATGGTCATGTGGGTTACAATTTTTTGGATAGCAAAATATGATACGAATGATCATCGATCTTCGATTTATACTTTGAATAAATTTTCGAAATGACATCAGATCCAGAGGCAAAGAAATAACATCTTGAACGAAATTGTGAAAGATTCCCAATTTTATACCCGATTTTGTCATCTGCACACGTTTAGATACGTGAGATGCCAGAAGCCTTTTATTTTGCTGTTCAGACGCCGATCGGTTGCGGCCATCTGGACTCTTGATCAGCCACGCTGGTCAACCCGATCTGATCGGACGTTGGCAGCAAGTGAAAGTGTCGCTCGATATTGCTTTACGCGTATAAATCCAACGTACCGATCTCAGTTTATAATTCGACGAGGGCAACGCCGATGCGTGTGTATGTGGATACGTACACACAGTTATATCATACCAGCAGGGTTTAAAATTGTACCCAAACCCGAGCAACCGATCGTGAAATCGGGCACGTATGAAGCGGGTAAACCCAGACAATGACCACGTGCGATTTGCGGTAAAAACGGAAGTTGCAAAGATCACAACGCGGAAGAAATATGAGGGTGATGCCCCGGAAAGTGAAAATATTTTCGAATTCTATAACGATTTGTCTCGAAAAATGTATCGGTTGAAAAATAAAAATGATGCGGTCAGTTGGGAATTTATTTTGTCGGAATTTCCGACTCCTTTCGATTCGAGAAAACAGTAGCAATATAAATTTATGGATTTTCAGAATTTCTCGAGGACAGGGTGCGTCACCCTTTTCTTCCAGGAAAGAGTTGAACGAGTTTACCCATACATGGGTATAAGGAGGATGTTTAATCCTGGTATTTGTTAACGACAGAGCACCGGGTCTCTAGCTGCGCCTTGCCTTCATTAATCTAAGGATTATAGAGTCAAAGAACGTACATGGCCATTGGTCGAGCCTTGAGTGATACCGATAAATTATTCTAGGAGCAGCAAGGGGCGATTCATATCTCGAGATTATTTTATCCACCGGTTATCCCAATGCTCGGTTTCAGCCATAGAACATACCTAAACGGATAACAGCAAAACTAAACGAAACCGATCTTCGATCTCGTATTTAGAGATTTTTAACGGACCTTCATTTATTCAGATCACAAGATTCGATGACCGTGCCCGAATTCTTGTCTAACGATTTTACGGTGCAAAAAAATTCGGTGGACTCGATCATTGCCGTGCAGGACCGGTCCTATAAGGACGTATCTATCCAGCAAATGGGATCAAGGCCAAGGCTTAGCTCTAGGCTTTGAAGCTAATTGAAAGATCCGAGTTTAGTCGATATGGTCTAGACGTCATTGAGCTATTAATATATGCGATATGCATACTGCGGTGAGAGATTTGCGAATAAAATACTGCGTGTTAACTCAATCAGTTCCACTTTGTAGGTTCCAAAATTGATTATTATTATTAAAATAACCGAGTAGATCCAGTCCATCGAATCTTCGCAAAGTATGCATATAACGAATAGAATGGCGTCGAAGGATACGTCGCGTCGCATCGCGTCGGTTCCCGTACATCGGCTATGTGACGTCAGAAACATCTAACTGTCCACTGTCCATTTTAAGATCCCAGTCCACCGGTCACTTCTCTTTAATTATACAATTTTACGATCGATCTTTCACTGTGGATTTGGAAACACCAACGGTACCGATATCCTCGATATTCTATGATATTGATTAAAGGTTTGAATCGAAATAGTTTCGAAATTCGATTCCGTCAAATATCGAGGGAAAATATGCCAGAGAATGAGTCCTTCGTATGTAAAGTTTAATGCTGGTTACCCCTATCGATACGGGGCACAGCGGTGAGATACCAATTATTTTAATGAAACAAAATTTATTCAACTTTCACAAAAAGATAAAAATGAAATAAAATTCGGACGTCAAATTTTAACAACGTGAAACACGGGTCCATGCGGGTATGCCGGGTCTTCGTCAGCGTCGATGAGACACGCGTAAGAGTATGCGTACATGAGTGTGCAATTACGGTAGTCGTCGGTCAATGAGCATCCATGGAATGGCAAAAGAATTCGCGCTACTTGAGCTAAAAGTGATCGCGCGTTTTAAATCGGGCACACCGTTATACGTAAGTGTCGTATTGCGATAGGTGTATATTCATTCGCGTTTGTCAATGGCCGTAATAACGTATCGTCCTCCGAAAAACCGTAAGGTGAAAAATCGTTCGAAAGAAGTAGTTCGATTCCATTGAAAAATTAATTAGTCAAAAACTAGAACACTTCCGCAGTACCTATGGGTGAAAAATAGCCGGAATCTTAGCCCGGAAAGCATAACTCTTTTGAGAACGACCAAATCCGCAGGAAATCACCAAGTTTCTTCGAATTAGGTTTAGAATTATTATCACCGGAACTTGGGTCTTTCCCTTTAACGAAGATGATAAGAACCTTGATTTGAATTCGCTTCCGGAAACAGGCTTAGATTTTGAAATTTGATAAAATCGGAACCGTGAATTTTTCCGGTTATCATAATTGCATTCGAGTATATTCTGGTTTGAATAACATTTTTCGAAGTCTTTAATTCTGAGCCTTGAGTTGTACGCAATGCTTTCGCGAATGCTCAGGGCGCAAAGCCGAACCTGTTCGTTCGAGGAGCCCATTCAAAAGAGAAAAAGAATGAAGAAAAGATGAGCATGACTTTTATTCGGCGACCTCTTTAAAATGCAGTCAGTAGGTATCGGAGCCGTAGAAACTTAAAGGAAAGCTGAAAGACGAGAAGAGGTAAGCGTGATCTCCGTGTATGGTTGGGGTACTCGAACAGGTATCTTTCGTCTCAGTCATTAAAATATCGCCAATATTAAGGTTCGATTGCAATAAAAAATTTCTCGCACGCTCTGTTCAAGTTTTAAGTGACCAGCGTTCCCAATTGGTCAGTTTCCAAAGAAAGAGAAAAAATCACGTTCTATAAAATTACGTAATCGAATATTTAAAACCGTAGACCAATTCTTCATAGCGGTTACCTTCGACCATTCGAGAAGTTCAAAAAAAGAAGCAGCTAATTCGATAATTTAATATGAAACAGAACGATAAGTAGCAGCGCTTTTAGTCTGCATACTAATTCAAAAAACACACAAATGACCTCGTCTTGCGATGACTTGCGACTGAACACAAAATCCAGTCAAAATTATTTAAACAGCTCTCACCGTAAAAACGTCTCGGAAATATTGTGCTCTATCAATAAAGTAATAGTAATAACGATAGCCGTCGAGAGCCACAGAGATTTTTCGGTCCATTAAACGCGCGGTCTTTGGGTTTAATAAATCGTCAAATAACTTGCCCAGTTTCAATTATACTCGCGACCGCAACATGTTGTTAAAGAGTGTGGCTCTGGCACTCTTCGAAGGTAAAAAATTTTCGGGAACAAAAAGTGGCTCGGCAGAAAGACTGGAAGACCTTATTATTCTAGATGCTGCAAGAGTTCTACTCACGTTTTCTTCCCGGCATATGATGTACGCAACAAAAGGAGAACCAGCTATACGTACGATCCAACGGTGAAAAGATATCCAGTTCTTCGATAATTTCACAAACACTACAGAATTCGCTTGCAGCGCAATTTCATGCTTCTAGCTACGGTGCCCAGGGATCACTGCGATTAGTCATTGCTTTCCACTTCCGCACGCACATGTTTTGCTAACGGTGGCGATTTTGGGCACTAATCGTCGCATTACCTGACAACACCTAGCTACGGTTTATTTTGAAAGGCGTACGTCAAAAAAAATATAACTATATTTCCTTGTACCGAATTAGATTAATTACTATTCGTAAACAAACGAGTTATTTTTCTACTTTCTAACGAGATCAGTCCATACAACTTTCTTGGAATAAGTTAACTTTCAATCAGCATAGATAACTGGTCAGAGGGTATACTTGGAACAATTTCAAAGCTGCAAGAAGTAGATCAGTTTTCAGCGGAGTGATTTATATCGGACCGAAGAAAGTTGATGCGTTTTTAGGTTCGAACGAGATTTATTTGTCACCGAATTAAAGCTTTAGCCTTGATCGATTAAATACCTAATTTACATACATGCATGTATTCACAGGTGTGATGAATTTCAGGTATTGCAATGGGTAGATAGGCATTGAGAAAGGATAGATCATGCGCTTTCGCTGCACAGTCAATAAAAATGAATAGTTGGCTTACTTTCCGGATTCGGGCTCAAGTAAATTCTGAAGAGAAATCAAAGTGAAAAAGTTTGTTTGCGGTAACGGTGGAGTAAAGATGTTCGGTAAATAGGTATAAGTCGGAAAAAAATAATCTATCGTTTAGCAGCATCTACTCGAGTTTGAGTCTCATGCAAGAACCAAGGCAATGAACTCGACCGCCCCGAGGCGGAAACACGCGTTCTGCTTGCTCCTCGTAAATGTAACAACCGTGCCTCTCTCATATTCACAGATTTTCTAGGGTAGGTATACACTCTCGAAACGCCGAGAAATTATAGAAACGTTTAATCACGATACCCAAGTAGATCGCGAAGCTGACAAACCAATATTTACGTTTCACACCTACGTTACATCGTATAACCGCCTCTAATCACAAGTCACAAAAATCTATTTCCGAGCCAGTAAAAATGCGCTAAACGTTTATCAAAATTTTGGGTCGGTCAAAGTCCCGCAGTGTCATAAAACAGCTAACCTGGTAACAAATTAAAACGTAGCCTATCAGGTTCTCTTCTTCGTTCCAAAAGTCTTGCTGCAATTTCGTACCTAGCGAATAATATCCAAGTCTTATTGTTCGTCATCTCGTTGTGCAACGGACTTAAGGATTGCCTCGAAGGTTTGAGTTCTGCACAGTCTATGCAAACGGACGCCGACCCGTAGTCGTCTAGGACTCTAGGTGGTGCATGCTATGATACCATAGTTAGGTATACGTGCGATATATACCTACGCAAAACGGACGCATATAGGTGCAACGTCTTTTTTTTTCGCAATGCATACATGGGATCTATGCAGGTGGTGCAGTTCATAGTGACGTCACTCGCCATTGTTCATTCGCAGAGTTTACTCAGTTTAATAGTCTTTTTCGCTTCGCAGTTCATTTTATGCACCTAAGATCTACAGGATACGGTCGGGATTTGAGAAATCAGTGAACATCAGATTCACCTTTATTTATAACTAATCGCAAGAGGGTAACGCAGCTGGGCCCCGTGCAAAAGAGGCGCCAAAAACGTTGAGAAAAGGAGACCCAAAGCTCGCAACAGTCTAGACATTCTATAGTCTACCCACAAAGTTCCGGCCCCGGCGTGGGCTGGGCCCGGGCTCAGAGCTCTCCCTGTAGCCGGTCAGACTGCATTTCACGTATGTGTGTACATATCTATATGTATATCGTATATATGCATGGACGGTATGTACACACGTATTTTGAGTCATGTAGATGTGTGAACGCGCGCACACGTGTAACGGGGGACTTGCAAACACATGTCTTTGATCCTGGCTTGAGGAAAGTAGGTACACATGCAAAACACATGGAGACGATTGGGTTCCTCGAGCGTGGCTCAGTTTGCACATATAACAAGACCTGGACCGGAATATATATTCCTGTATGAATGGCGATCCGAGGATCGGTTTCAAGATCGGTTTTCGATCGATTTCAGACCGTAACGTATCGCCGAAGATCTTTTAACTTCATCATTATTCCGCTACGCGATGATTTCTAATGAAATTCATCTCTCAGCTCGTTCTCGCTTCTTTTTTTTTCCTTAGTTTTAGCATTTACGATGATTTATTGGCTGATTTACTGTTTTCTATTCATTTTATAAAAACGTATAAGGAAACGTTAACGCGGGCTATCAGTGGCCATGATAATATACTAAAGATATGAGTTTCTGGAATCATATGGGTTGCGTGAGAATTCTCGAATCCAGTTCCTGTATTTCTGTTATGGTAAGGACTTGAAACACTCGAGGATACTTGAGATTCCACGAAGGATACACCCACGTAAATACACATTCAAAGGGTCCCGGGATCAGTGACTAGCGGCTTGGTCTACCAGTCGTTACGCTTCGCCTGGCGATTTTGAATTTTTTAACCGAAACCAAGTATCGTTCTATCGTATATAACTACGGGGGCATTTCGTACTCTCGACATTTACGATTTCCTTCATATCCATAAAACTTCCCTCTCGGTTTCAAGTTAGAAAATACGGTGGAACGAAGCGTCGAAGTCGTACCGCTGGACTTCGCACAAAATTGTAAATTCAATTTTTTCGGGAATATGAATGAGAATAAACGATGATCTTAGCAGATAATTTCAAGATTATCTGAACGAGAATTCGGGTTTTGACTTACCTTCAAATTCCTAGATCCCCATGACACTTTATACACTGTCACAATTTAAACCTTTGTCCTTATTCGTTGATTGTTAGTTTATCAATAAAACTGATTCGTTAAACGATTCGCAACTCATCGGCGATATTCTGTGTGATTATCTCCCTCTAGATGATGAACGAAAAAAAAAAAACTAAAAAAAAATCGGTCTTACGCAGCACCGCAAACGAGGCTCGTACAAGCGTCGAGCAGCCTTCCGATGGAAAGCAGACTTTGGGACTTTGTGCTTTGGGCCTTACGACGGGACCGTTTCAGCCGCAAAAGATTCGACGATGACGATACGCGCCTGCGCACAGGAGAATCGCTCGCTCGCTAGCTCGCCTGCTTGTGTTGCGGTGGGAGTTTCCTCTGCCAACCCCCGTCAGGTTCTCCGACCTGTACCGTTCACCTGTGGTTCTCAGGTGGCAGCGCCTCGCCCGAAATAATTTCATATTCTACCTGCACGATGACACAAACCCCTTGTCGTTACAGGTGTCCTCGTAAAGCCACATCACCCTTACCTGAAAATGAATATATCCCTCGGTGTTATCCGTTGAATTTATTAAATCGAGGTGTAAGGATATACCGTATGCGTTATTTTTTTGAAAAGATTCTCTTCTTCGTTCGAAAGAGTTTGAAATTGAGTAAAATAGCGTGGTGAGCGAACGCGCAAGTTCGCAGCCTCAGCAACAGCCGGTGGATTTTGAAAGGACGTGACCCATAAAACCTGTCACACTTTGGAGGTGGCTAAACGCGGTCAAACATTTATTCATCGACCGGTGATTCGGATCTGTTCAAGGATTATTCGATGCTCGAATATAATTCCTCGGCAAACGTCCGTTGTGCTCAAAGTTTGAGACTCTGCAGGGTACCGTTCAACGGAAGAAGCGTGTCGATGAACCGCTTCGAACGTTCTGTGGAGTGATCTCTAGGTGCTCGGAAATTGACATCATCGATGATAATATTATAGGCTAATAACGAAGACACGATGAAAAAATTCATTCTGAAGTAAAATAGAGGAGGAGAAACGGATATTTATCACCGGTCTCTGAACTGAGCACGCTAAAAACAAATTATACATATGTATGAGGCATGGAATACGATATAATGCCTATTCTGTTCTAAACAATAGCTAACAAGACAATGTACCAAGCTAAGCTAATCGGAAATTAAACCTTCAAAAAATTCAACCAAGTAAAATAGGAGAGAAGCGGCAATACCTAAGAACATCTATAAAAATGTTTGGTGTATACGTGAAGTAGTAGGAGCTGAGTGAATAATTAACTGCTTTATAGATCACGATCGAGTAACAATAGCCTTCGCATTGTTCCGCTTTATTGTATGGATGAAATTATATGTATATAAGTAGATATTATAAGCTATTCGATGTATGAATCCCCACAAAAATATACTCGGAAAAAAAACAAATTGATATGCAAATGTAAAAACATACCTGCAATATTTCCTGAAACGCTAAAGAATTCGCGGTTCAAAATAACGCACTGCGCCATACCATAGACACGTATGTATGTATATATGTACATTACGTATGCTGCTCTAGGTAATTCTCCATAGATATATTACCTACGTACTTGCGGGTAGACGGTATCTACTCATATACATAGTGTGTACAGGTGAATGGATGAACTTCCGGATGTGCGGACGCACATCAGTGATCACAGCGCGTGTAAAAGAATAGCCAACAAAACACACCTCCTCGTGGTATACGATGTCCATACATACATATGCATACCTATGATGTTCTACCCTTGGTTTGGTACGATAAGGCTTGAAGTACTTACTATTTTAGTAGGAAATGCTACCTCTGTTATATCGCCGAAAGAAATCTCCTAAGTAAAGATGTACCCCATACGTTAGGGTATGGGTGGACATTGACTGCTCGTCGGTAAAAATTCTTTTAGCAATTCTGGTCACGGCGGGCTGCAGTCAGACAATAAATCTGTAGAAACGGATATGTTATGCGATTTTTACCTGGCATTAAAAATAGATAGCTGTCTGTAAAATGGGTTCCGGGATTACCTAAATTTCCAGTTTTCTTAATGAGTATTTACCGCACCATTTAGATGCGCGATAGCCATCGTATTCGTAGACATGTTGTAGGTAACAGCGATGCTATCGATGACGTAAACCGCTGTACTGAAGGAAACGCTTTCAATCGAAAGTGAAAATCGGTTTTAGACTACATAGCTTCTGTTCGAAAGTAAATTCCCTGAATTCCAGTAACATATACCCATACTAACTTTCCTATATAAATTATAGGCCGGCGTTTCTTTCGCCGCGTGGCGTGGCTCGATTTCAATTAACCGCAGAATAATAATTTTCCTTCATTTTCCACATCGTTATGAATTAAACGATCAAGGATGCTTTCTGTTATCCCGGAATACCAATACAGCCAGATTGACTAGATGACGTCTAGTTCTAGCCGGTGGTCTGAGAAGTTGAAATCTGCAAAGACAACCACGATGAATAATGCATACGTACGTTACGTATATGGAACGGGCAATTAGTCGGTATAACAAGTACTGATTGAGTTTTAATTAAAATTCTTTTCAGTTACATTTTCCGTATCTCGACCACTCTGCCTCCGGGCTACGAATGGAAAATTATAACTGTGTATACAGCGCGTCTGCAATGGAAAATCTGTGGAATACCATAGATATTGTACGTACCCAAATATTTACCGATCATCGCTGGACATTGAGGGATAAACAAAACGCTGATAGTTGTGAAATTCCCTGAATAGAGAAATTTAAAGAAAATGTAACGGCGAGTCAGCTGCTCGGTAAAATTGAAGAATAATTAGCAGTGAAATTCCCCACGAATGATATAGGAATATTATTGTCACTTGGAGCCACAATAATCAAGTTCAGTAGAAATCGTATCAGCGAGACGTATTTTGGTTCGGTCGATTCTGGCTTTGGTTCACCTTGAATCATAGATTAAGATTTCTTAGAAAGGAATCCACCAATTTAGTCTAATTGCAGGAGATGACGTCGGGCGATCTTTAGATCCGATTAGATTCACTCTACGAAACGCCGATAAGTTTGAAGACGTTTATATACTTCGATAACAATGTTTCCCCATTTCAGGGCACGGAATTAACTGGTTTTCGAAAAAGATCAATTTATTTGCTAAGGATTGAATTTTAAATACATGTATATCCAAGAATTTTCGTTTAAAAACAGGATTTCTTCAGTACAGTAGAAAAGAACGATCTACTAAAGACACAATAGGTACCCACATAAAAGTTTAGCGCAGCAGCTATCAGGCTATAGGATTCTGATAGAACGTAATCTAATGAATTGTGCGATGAAACGTAAGAATGAATTCCAACTATCGGTAATCTCATTTTGCATTCGAATATAACACTTATACATATATACCAATATATTATATATACAATTCCGGATGCTGCGAACTAGATAAAAGTCCGACTTATATTTAACCGTTTAAAAAATATCATTGGTCACCGCAATTCCGCATCTTGCTATCACGTTTTCTTCCCCAAATTTCATTTTTTTTTTTTTCGTTTTCTCTTATTTTTCCCCCATTTTTCCCTTACGGTTGACTTGCAAGGTGACCAAGGATATTGTCGAGAACCATAGGAACGCTTCGTTCGGGCAGGCTTATTGTGAGTCAGATTATGCATTCCTCTCGGCGATTGCAGATCACGTGGTACTCTCCAGGTATCGTTTTGGTTCAACTGAACCGTAACTGAACGAATACCTTCCGCTGTAAGAAGCTCGAGACCAGGCGCCGGCTCTATTCGAATAACTATTGCAAGCGATCAGAGAGTTCATTCCGCTGGGTCTGTCTATTGGAACGCCTTGAGCCCGACCACCGATTGCTGTGAAACTGGAGCTGTGTCTTCCACTTTGAGTGAGAGAAGCCCTCAGATCATGGATACATTCAATTTCTGTGTAGGGCTTAGGACCACCCGAACAACAGCTTAATGAAAAGCTCGCGACTATCGCCTGAAATGGAGATAAAATTGAGGTGAAATACCGTGTTTCCTCTTTCCTGGCTATCGCTCCAACTCACCACAATGAGGTGAAGTGTCACTATGAACATCGACGCATTACGAAAGCCGATTGTGTCCAACAGAATACCGGCGATACTGGGACCGATAAAAGCTCCAAGAGCGAAAGTGCTGGTCCACAATCCACTTATTAGACCATAAGTCTCTAGGTTATTTGGGAAGCCGTGTTCTCTGCGGGAACAATTAGAATTAATAGCGAATGTAAGAGATTGGATCAGGACGGATCTGATCGGATGTATTAATTAGTTGTTCATTCTCATTTTTGGTATATTTTTGGGTATAGAATAACCCAGAGATGTTCTTCGGCTATTAGATATCCGGTTAGATGAAAGTTCTGGGATTAGATGATGTCTGGTTTGCTTTATAGTTTAGAGTTTATACTTTAGAACGTCGCGGTGGTTCGTATTACTATTGCGATTCTTGCGCGAGCAAACCGCAGATCCATTTGCACCTTGGTATCAACTTACATCGATTGCCTCAGAGCCAGGGTGAAGCTGGCGACCAGCTGGGCTGCCATTCCAAAACCATGAATGACGAGACCCAAGACCGTTAGCCAAATGACCGTAGCACAGGGTATGAACGGAGCTGGACCTACGAGCCCAAATCCCACCATGACTAGAAGACAGCCGATAATTGTTGTTACCTAAAGAAAGAAAAAAAAAGGGAGGACGAGTCAAGCAAGGACTGATTAAGAGTTTTTTTTGTTTTCATTTCAAAATTCATTTTTTGAATAAGATTTAAAAACCTGTGGCTTAGATTGCTTGTCGCAAATCCACCCCCAAACCGGAGCTGTCAAAGCGTAGGTTCCTCCGTTAATGACGAACATCAGACCAAGAACTACGTAGCTTAGATTGAACTGGCGCAAATGTGGCTCCAGGGTCGCCTGCAGAAACCCGATGCTCATGCTGGTCGCGATTATGGAAGCTGCAGCTACCATGACGCCAGGAATTTTCAAGACTCTCATGAAACCTGAATAATTTTATTTATTCTCATTTTTCATCGATTCCAAAGATTTTTTGACTCCGCGAAACGATACCTATAAATTTCATACCATCGCGTCTTATACTATAGGAGCGCTATGTATAAATACAAGCTCGTACACCGCTGTAAACTTTTTTGACTGCCAAATTAAAACAGAATATTAAATTCCAAAAAAAACCTCACAAGAGATTTAACCCCGCAAAGATCACCCAGAGTTATTCTCAAGTTGACTCTTCTTCATTAAAGTGATTCTCGACGACAAACGACTATATAGCTATGAATAAAAATATTACGTAGAATACTGGAACCAGTCTTATTTTTTATTTTTTTGAATTAATTATTCTTTCGTGTATAAAACCGGTATCGAAAATTCATCCGCGACTATTATGATGTGGCGGTAGAATTTGAAGTAAATATTATCGGAACAGTTTATCCGACAATTAATAATTAATTGATCGTTACATGTTTCAGACGATGATGGAATTCTGTACAGTGATAATAACAATAATCAATGTCGTCCACTCTTTCCTGTAATGTGCAATGGCCATTCTGAGGTCCATTCATCTACACGTCGAGCTTGCCAATTAGAAGCTAACTAAGACTTTTTTGTCTCATGATTTAGCGCTGGTCGCGATAATCATATACCTTATACTGCCTGACGCGATTACGATGGTAACGTGCCATTGAGTATGTTTTTTTTTTCTCTCTTCTTTCTACATAGAAACGAAAAAAAAAGTGGCCAGGTCAGGATACACGGCGACACTTCAAGGTAACGTGTTTCCTGTAAACACGTGAACTTTTCTAACGCAAGGTCATAGTAATCACCGATTGTTTAGGCGCAGCCGGGCGAAGAGACCGAGTTTAATGACATCTACGCGGATGACTGTCTTTACCTTTGTTTCTAACCGCGACTTACACTTTCAATCCGCATCGTGAAGTCTGTACATATATCAAATACGTGCATGCTGTAATATTAGGTGGGATGTATGGGTATACGAAGTAACTTCAAGAAGCAACGACTCGTCAATTCCCGCCTCGCTTCTAGGATGGAAGAAAAATGCCGGATGACAATGATACGCGGTAATTTTAAATAATCATTTACCTCCAGCTAGCATGGTGTCTTCTGAATTCTGACTATGAGTTGGCAGTACGAAGGATGTCATCACTGCAGCCAGGAAAAGTGCCGAACCCAAAATGGCAAACGGCGTTGTGTAACCTCCGATCTGTAAAGTTAGATTTCCTTTTACGTCAAATCAAGGCAACATATCCGACCATCGATTTAATCAAGAGTCCAGTTTTTCATGAAACTCAACAAAAACCTTTTCTCATATCCAAGAGATACGCAGCACCTACTTCGCACGTATGCATGTCATAGCGTCCTAAGATAAGTCTTTATCATTACTGACGGAGAGATGGAAATCTATTGACGATGCAAGTGAATGCTATGGTGGTCGCAGAATGAAAAGGCATGTTACGGAAGACTGATAATCCGCAGGTGGAACGTGATGAAGTCACTTTCATTATCATTTTTCACAATAGGTTGGCATGGCTTATCAACGTTTTTGAGTCTCGTTCAATTGTACGAAGACTTGTAGTGAGACTTTCGACTTGATAATACGAGACAGGTTTTTTAAACTACAACGGGAATCTTAGTTGCCGGAAGTAATACAGCGATGTCTTTACTTTCTATGCAATTTTAAAAAATAGTCCTCCGATTAGTGGGTAAGAGAAAATCGTGCAGATACCTTTGTAGCACGTCATCATAGAAAGCATATTCGCTAATTTCTATAGGGAATGATACACCTAATAAATAGTATCACCGATAATCTAGTATGTCCGTTTAAATCCTTTAGAAGAAATCTCTGTAAATTGATTCAATAAGTGTCTGCGTTTAGGTAACTAATTTCTGTACTCTAAAATCGACGATGTATTCGTATAGAATAATGATTATGCTATAATTAGACCAATTACGGATATACTCCGAGTATCTGATTCTAGTTCTTTGTCTTTATCGTTGTATTATTACATCAATCATGGGATCTTTAGTAAACGTAAGCAATGCAATTTGTGTATGAAACCAGGTATATAGTTGTATGCATGAACTGGCTTTTTTTCTGGTAATAAAGCTTGTTACCGGATGATTGTCGGCGCGGTTATTATTGACCATTGCACGTCTTGGAGTCAATTACAACTGATCAAGTTCTCGACAATAGTGCAATAATAACATTGATTATTAAACAGACGATTTAACTACCTAATTGGAAAACGTTTATCTAATCATAATTATTCTCAGTCGTTTAAATTTGCCACAGTGTGTAATCGCGTCCGAACTCCGCATTGCGTTCGAGTAAGTTTAGTTGCTACACTCGCAGGCGCTATACGAGCTTCCATATGCTCTCCCAAAATGTAATAATTAGTATTAATTTTATTCGAGGGACTAATAAAAATTCAACGATAGCTAAACCCTGTAATTATACGTGAATCGTTTTTAGAACTGATATAATCGGTCGAAAGTCATTCGAATTACCTGATACAAGGCTCCACCCACGGTGGGTCCCACGATAAGTCCCAGGCCAAAGAATGTCTCCAGACTAGCAAACGTTGTTGCGACATTGTCAGGAAATTCCTTGGCAATTATGGCGAAGCTTGCTGTCAGGAATGCGGCATTACCCATGGCTTCTACTATTCGTATGACGAAGGAAAGAATTATGAAAGGATAGTGACCTTCGACCCTGTCCAGCAGACCGAAGAATATAGCACAGGTTCCAGTGGTCAAGATACCTCCATTGAAGAGTAATTTCGGACCTATCCGATTTAGCTGTGAAGAAAATACTTTATTCATAATTTATGAATTCTTTTCGGAAAATATAAGAGAATAATTAATATTGTTGTACAGCGAAGATGTGAAAATGGATATATCATGCTAATGAGACGTCGGTTGGTTTTCTCCGAGAATCACTTCAGGGTCCGTAATTGTAACGGTTATTGTACTTTGATCCAGCGCGTGCAAAATGAGAAAGAAAAAGAAATGGCAGGGTGTTAATATAAAATTTAAAACAATATATGCCTGTTGTTTTTATTGATAGATCAGCGACTCGTGACCTATAGTACAGAACTTACCGATTTCAAGCGGAAATCGAGATCAACTGTCAAAGGTTAATTGACACAGGACAATTTATTGTGTTACCAATGGTCATCGTACTCCACGCCGATCTTATTTTCATTGAATAATGATAAATAGATTGAAAGTAAAATACGAGAATATTGGTCCATATGCGTGAACTCTACTTCGATTCAAAATAAACAAAATGATGAATTTTCACACATTACCAAAATTATTTACACACTCAATCATTTGTTTAAGAAATAGTCGAAGCGTGTAGACATAGAATTATACAAATGGGAAGAAAGGAATGGAAATTTTCAATATTAACTAGCAGGTCACTATTTTTGGAATAACTCCTCGAGTCTAGCAATATTTGAATATCAAAAATGTACAACTATTCATTATCAAGATTGGAGTATCCATCTAATTACTGTTTAATGAACGAAGTTCTCCTGAATTCGAATTCTATTTATAAATAAAATGGTCACTATCCAATTATTTGGAATGCAATGAGATAGACCCCCTATTATTGAATTTGATTAAATTTAATGTTGAAAATATTTTACTCACATGTTGACCATACACTGGGCTCACGATAAACACAACCAATTCAAAAATACCGAAGACCAGTCCATATTCGGTCGGTGATGCACCTTTTTTCTCGGCCTGAAATAATACAGAATCAAAAGCGCGTATTATAGTGTTGCAAAAAGTGTGCAAAGCACTTATCTTAAAACGATTAGACTAAATAAAAAGATTATGTTTATAAATGAAAAAGATAAACTCTAAGACGCAATTAGTTTCTCCTATGTATAATCATAAATATGATAATTAAGCTCCGTAGGATAACACGTGATAAGCCTCGACCGAGTGGACCCGTTCAATGAAGAATAATTTTCGTGACAACTTGTATCGGATGTTTCACAGTTGATAAGTCAAAGAAATGGGTTGAATTTAATCTTGAGACATGATTAATTAAACAAAAAGCAGCACTTCTTTCAAAGCTGGAGAAAAAACGGTCGACTTCATCACGTAGACACGTTTTGGTCACGTCAAGCTTTCGAATAATATACCTCGAGGCGATGGCCATGCTTTTCATAAATCGTTCTACTATAAATTTATCCGATATTCAGCAAGATGTATATAATTATATAATCTACACGTTGCAGCTGTCTATCTTATAAAATTTGAATCAATTGCTATCGTAGCCGTATATTAGAGATATTTGCTCACCCGAATCACACACGACGGGTAAACCTCAGCCGATAATGTATACAAATGAGAACTATTGAATTTGTAAACACGTAGACTTTCATGAGAAATACAGGTGAAAAAAAAAGTGATCGAGCGGCATTGACACATGATAATCGTCGTATTTAATAATAGCTAACGAAAAAAGTATAGGGAATTATGACTTACCTCTAAAGGGTAGAACGGTGCTTGCAAAGAAACGCAAATAGCGTTTGCAAAATCGGCTATACTTATGACAATTAAGGTCAACCATTGCCTCCTCGTGAACTGTCCGACCATCGCGATGATTATGAACGTATACTCGTTAAAAGCATGAATTTTTTTGTAGCCAATTATTACGAATATCCAAGTAATAATTTGGTGTTGAACACGACGTTGGTCCTCCGCACGTGACACACTCAGCTCTGCGATCCGACTACCGCGACAACCGATAGGGGTAGTAAATTCTAGTAAATGCGTACATATATCGACGTATCTACTTACACATATAAACAGTAAACGTATAATTGTAACGGCCTGGGTCAAAAGTCACAAGATACGTCTCACTGCGACGCTGATTCATTATCACAACATTGCCTTACAATACGCGGTCACTGTGCGCTAATTACCAGAGCCAACAATCTACGGACAGTCTTTCATGCGGTTCTACGTGATTTTAGGGGGTGATGATAATCGGAGGATCATCTCTTCGACAGGAGCTTGTTATCTCAATAAATGTAACATAAAACTTGGGACTAAAATATGCACATCACTGTATCTAGGACAGGGGAAAAATAGACTCATTCCACCGAGACGTGTTTCGTTTATTGCATACAAACCAGAGCGTTGATATGTTTTTTTAAATCTTTTTCGACCCACTGCGTTCGTAAATTGGCTTTGATTAAGTTCCAGCGGAGAGTTTTTTTCGACTGACGAATATTATTAAGAAATTCAGAAATTGTACTAAAATCATATATTGGCCCACTCTACACGCGAAAGAGCGACCGAGAGGAAAATAGCTTGCCAAATTGTTACCGAACCAGGCGTGAGTGTATGTGGCTAGTTGATGTACGCGTAGTGTGGTGGGAGACGAGAACTTTACGTAGATACTACAATCTGTAGCTTCGTCACATATCTATACATACATTTACATATATATGTATATATGTATGGGTATAATACCACTGGGCAGTACTAGATTTAGATATAATGTAAATATGTGACAATTGTCATACGTGCTTATTCACATTAATTAGGCTATTACAAAATCTAGAAATTGTTACATAGATAAACACGCCGTATTTTATTGTTTTAGGTCCGAGACCTGAATAGAAGTAGACAATAGTAGACAAATGATAATAAGAAAATTTGTTCATTTGTATACTTCAATTCAGATTCTCTATGGTGCATAGGGTACATATATATAGGTGCGAAAATTATCACGCTTTCCAAACAGATAACCAAGGCATATGCAGAAGAAAAAAGTTAGGATACGAAGTGGGTAGAACGTTTCGAATTGTGAACGATTGAGAATTCGTTTATTGAAATCTTTAATTCTATTGGATATATACGCCATATCTAGTATAATATGCTTGCCTCTAATGGCTATGTATATACACAAGATTTATATCTCGGAAAGAAGCGTTAGAACTAGAAAAAAATCTATTTGTCGCTTGATTAGCCAAAAGTTACCGCAGGTGTTATTATTATTATTTTCGTACTGTTATCACTAACAATTATAATATAATCTAGTCTAATCGTAAGGCAATGTTACTTGAATGATGAATAAAATGTGATCGTGCTATAATTAATTCCTATAAACAACTAAAATACTGAAATATATAGGTATATTATATATATATATACATATATAACAGATGATCACAATTTTTCCACGGCACTACTTTATATATTCGCCGATTTTTGTAGATTTTTTGAGAAATACTCATCCGGTCACTGGTTTAGGCCTTTAAACTTTGGGGAAGCTTAGGAAATAGTCAATATTTCATAACCGATAAGCCAATGCTTCCCTCAGATCTTGTGATCCACGAATCTACGTGTCACGGAGCCAGACTTTCATTGGAACTTTGGTGAAGGCCTTGTTCAGAAAACCTCTGAAGTGATTAGCGATACTTATACTAGCCGCAGGTCTCATCTCCTCGATGATCTCTTTCGCGTTTTGGTTCAGGAACTGATTCATCGCTTGACCGATGACATTGTTTCCATTCAACTCGTCCACCACACGGAATCTTGCTCTTCCAAGACTGAAGTCCACCACGAGATGGGATATCCTCATGTACCGGACTCCTTCACGAATCTCCACTATACCCTGGACACGGGCGATGGCAGCCACTTCGCCTGGAAAAATTTGTTTCAAATTTAGAATTTGTCGGAATATATTGAAAATTGTACACAATCACGTCTCTCATTGTCATTTTTAAGCCCGAATAGATCAGGCTTAAAGTACATACCATTTTTTTGGATAATATCTCACGGTAGAAAACTGTTTCCTACAATTAAAAAGACCATGAGGTCTGAATCCGTGTTAGTCTTCGAAAAGCTGACCCATATTTATAACTGGCGGTTTGATACCTATTCGTTATGTGAATTTTACAATCATTGCATGTGGATTTCAGAATCTGTTTTCAAGGGCATTGAGCAACTATTAATTATTTCAGTTACGTACAGATAGTGTGAATCTTGTTTTGAATGAATAATGTGGATAGTATTATACATATATGATGAAAGTTATTGAAAGCGTGGCGTCATTCATAACTTTGATACGAGCGAAAACTGAGTCCACTGCAATTCGACCAATTGATAAAACTCAATTATTTGATAGCCAATGACCTGCGATAGCTACACCTTGCCGAGAAACAACTATAATAGAACTTAGTGGGCCCAGGTGTGAGCGAAATTTTGAACACAAAATTCTTCATCGGGAAATAAAATACGATTAATATATACTGCAACATTATTTGAGTAAACGAAGTTAGTATGCATATGCTAATCATTTTATCAGCCGTCATTATCAGTGTTTCTGTTTTTGCGCTGCGTAAAAATAAATAAAATACTATACTACCAGTATTCTCGGATATCATAAATGTCACGATCGCATGCCACCAACTACTTTTTAACCTCAGATCCAAAATAAGGTGACTTACATGATAGACTCGGCTAAGTTTATTATCGCTATTTCAAGATCTATGAATTCCCCGTTATTTCGCAATCCACTATATAATATTGACGTAACTTACTAAATACGGCCCAAAAGTCGCCTTGACTTTGAATCGGGAATAGCAAAACATTTCCGGCAACTTCGTAGCGTCCCTGAAGATCAATCTTGGGGATGGTAATGTGAAGATCAATCCTTAGGCTCGATAGATCCACGCGTACCTTGCTGACCGAAAAATTTCCAGGACCAACAGCAGTGATGTTCGAGAACAGGGCGCTTACTCTGACGGCACCCTGACCATTTTCCATTCCCAGTTTAGCAATTGTCAGGGGTTCAATGGGCGGAAGCTCTAGCTCGGAAATCCCTACGGAAAATGATATAGTCTCAGATTTAAGTGCGAAGCAACGTAGATCCAATGTGTTACGGTGTACAGCATTTCTAATTCAGCAAAGTTCCATGAGAGTTTTCGAAAGTTTCGTCAAATTTGGAGTTGAAACTTCTTACCATTTTAAATTGCAGATTTTATTAGCGGCTTTGGAGTAATCCAAGTCTTTTGAGTTACATGAAGCAAGGCGTGAGCCTTTTTGCGATTCAGGATTCGTAACGATTTTACTTTATGGCTGCACCGAACCGGAATAAAAAAATGTTGCACAATTGCACGCATGTGCATGTGGTTAATGATGTTCTAAGGAAAATATAACCGTCTATCATATGTATATGCGCACACATGTAATTTGACCGATCCTGTAAATTGTGGAAAGTTTTATTGTCTAATGCTCGTTAGACATAACTTCCTACGTGAATCACTTTCCGGTAGTTTGTACTACATAAAAGTAATTGAACGCGTCACTGTAAGAGAAGGTTGCGATCACGGAAGAATTACATTTCACGGAAAACGAGGAATCTTACGCAAACTCGTACGTGGAAATGTTCACATGAAAAATGATGACTCTTCTTAGATACATATATATATTTCTTGCATCACTTCCGAGTAAAAGTCATTTTATCGCCGAAGCGGCATATGTAATACTACCTGAAATTACGTCTCCAAATGTGCGCTGCGTTCGCTTACGTGAGCACACATTAGAATTCGGGTTTAAAATACATGAATTATTATTAACAAGTTTCTTGCGATCTTACCTCGAACCAAATATGGCCTCAAATGGTTGAAAGCCTTTTGAATACACAGTTCAATCGCAGGATCCCCTCTTGTACATGGCAGGATGTATTCAGCTGAAAGAAAAAGGAACGGAGTTTAATACTATACTCCTAGGTCCTGAAAGTGTATAATTTTATTCTAACACTCTAATTAAAATCAAAAGTACATTGCTGCTGGGAACATTGCTCAAACACGAATACCGATTTTTTTTTCTACCCTGACTAATGGAAAGAAGAAGAGAAAAAAAACCACTAATGCCAAACGAAATTATGATACGCAACATCTCGGGACGGTATTTGTTCCTTAATCGCGCAGCCTCACTTTCCTGCTTCTCATGTTCTTACACAACGACTCTCACTCTCGAGGCACACATAGTATGTACACTTCTGAATACTTCGATGATTAAATTTTCGCGAAATAGAATTAACCGAGATGTTCATACAGGTTGACCTGATTATCCACCTGTAGTACGTCGACGATGCTATTTGGACCAAACGGAATTCATGTCGGTCGCAATAACGCGGTCAATCTCGCTTTCACTCGCGGATCATATAGATACTCGCTCTTTCAGAAAAGTCTTGTGTCTCGTTACGAGAAGCACTGTAGACGTACCGTACGTAACTTTCTCCCGAACTACCTTCGCGTTGTGTAATCGCTGATATAACCTTCGCCATACCACACAGCAAGTTGCGCCATATTTATCATTAGACATCGCGGCACAATACATTCATGGGGTTTGGCACATCAAAACCATGAACTTAACAATATGGGTATACATGCAACGGAGAGATTGGCACTTAGAATATCGCATAATTGCATAAGACTGACAATTAAGAGTTAAGAACCGTGAAGTATTAAATTTTTTATTTCCTATTCGTTACTTTTTTCCTCTTGCATGCATGAAATCAATTACTTAGTATTATTCAATGATTGTATCTTACGAATCACGAATTCTGGTTCATTTAACACCGGAAGTTCAGACGTCGTGTTTGATGTCTCTTGGGCATAAGCCGCAGCAGCCAGGTATCCCACGATAAAGATCAGCGATTCACAGGTCATATTTCTTTTCGTTGAAACCATTGTTTAATGATCGTTGATCGTAAACACGAAAAAAAAAGGTGTTCTATATCGTCGTGTTAACAAATCGTTATAAGTTTAATTTAATCTTGTCCCTGGAAGAATCACAACATTTTCAATTAAAACGGAGCAGTCTCCTATCGGATAACACGATTATTATTAACAGTCTGGTGCGCTTGACCGTGTTAAAGATACGTAGAGAAAAAATTGGGTCATTTTATACCGTTCTTGACCATTGATCAATTTTCATACAGAAACAATTGTTACTTTTTTTGTTTACTTCAGTTGTTTTTATTGTTGCTGGTTTAATTGACGTTCTATTACTTTATGTTACACAAAATCTATGCCGCTGTATCGTAGTACTAAAGTCGGGACCGGTTCAAAGTCTGTCTTATATGGGATCACCCCTACTCTGATCACTTCGTGGCGTCAAAGACTCAACTGTCTCTTTCTTCTCGACCCTACATTTCCGATGGCAGTAGCAGAGGTTTCAGGACATATTTTGCAATTTAACACTCCTAAACGAAATTTCCTATTCCGTTGACGTCATTCTTGCTAATTCAACTCCTCCACCAAGTTATAATACTTATGCGCACGTATACATTCACTGAAACCAAACGTATCGGCACACAAACGCTATATATCTCGACTTTTGTTACCCGCAACGATTTCGAAACGGTATATATGCCAATCTTTTCATTCGCTAGAGCACGTTTTGGTTAATTTAAACGGCACTGACCCACCGCCCCCAGCTCATTACACCTAAAAGTATTCACAATATGATTCGGAGAGAGAACATCAACTCCCTGTGAGATGTTTCGTGACTGACAGCGGTAGGATTACAAAATTATTTCAAAGATCAAATTTCACGCTCTTTTTGTTGCTTATGTCTATTTAAACTTGTAACGGGGAACAATTACATAATAAATCTGTCAGTGCTGCGAAGCACACATCATAATATTGTGCGAAAGTTATGAAATTGTAATTGCTAATATCCGACTAAACGTACTCCCATGTGTAGTTGCTTGATTACAATAATTGCACGTTTATTTCCAAAGCGGATGATACTATTAATGTGATACTTAATTACGCGACCTTATTTTCTTGCGCGTTTCTCTGGCTGCGTTTGAAAAATTTCAACGCCTCGCGCTACTGGAAACTTTTTTTAAATTCTGTCGTGTCTTTGGTGACAAGATTAGGTGTGGTATATTCGAACTGCCAAAGTGTCGATGATATTCTTCGAACTTCCTTAAGAATGAAACAACAATTTTAATGGCAACGATTATAACCATAATACTTGGCTACGTCGCTTCCTGCAGCTGTATGTATATGAGTCGCTAATGTTTCATTGTTATCCTAATCGGGATTGAAATGCAATGAGTTTATTTTTAGTCCTTCTTCGATGTTAGATATAAAAATATCCAGCATTCCCATGTGACGATACGATCATTCAAGCTTGAAGTACCTAACTAGTAGACGTTTGTTGAAACGCCTATTAGATAAAATTATTTTGCAAAGTAATTGCGGTTTCGTTGATTCGTGCCCTACATTGCGCCTGTGATATACCGCAATGAAGTTTGAAGGTTGCAATAAAACATCCAAATCGTTATGTAAGACGATTCTTTAGGAATTAACAAGTGGGCTTACCAGAAGTGCGATTTCTTTATAACAATACACGGAGCTCATCATCTTCTAATTCTAAGCGTAACAATGTTTGGAGAAATCTCTTCTATTCTAATAGCTTTAGCTGTTACTCAACATTCGCACAAGACTCTACCCGAGCAAAAGGTCTATTCTTGCGATTACACCGTAAGTTGAGTCATTGCAGTGTGTAATGCTCGTGCGTCTTTACTCCTTCGTTTCGACAATAATTTCGCGAATCCTTTTCTACGCCAAATGATCCATACGTATGGTTGGAATTATTTTACTCTTCGTCAAATGAAATGAACTTTCGCCAAACTTGGCAAATAAATACGGTATAGATAAGCCTAGAAATCTTTTTTTTATTTTATCTTTCTTTCTAAGATCGTTACATTCGTAGATAATGTGGTCGACTAATACCACGGTTGCATGATTATAGGAGCCACGGAGTTAATTTTTTCTACACCATCGAAAAATAGCGACCATGTATATTCGACACGTTTTCTAAACACAAATATATAGGTATAGTCTATCTATAGCACGAGGTCACGAATGTGTTCGTCTTTTTTTTTTCCTTTCTTACTCCTTTTTTGAATTTCCAATTTTACTTACTTACGTAAATTGTGATATTTGCTCGAATGCGCGATGCATGCAAATTTGAAGACCTCTTTTTACCCGGTGTACATCCACGTGAAACATACCACCTCTCTCACGTGGCAGCAGTCCGAGTTGTATAGGAACAGGCGTACTTCTCGAGTAATTTGTTTGCGCAATTTATGCAGGGAGTCACCCATACTCCATACACTGGGCAGAAATGAAACAAAGTGAATTGTTTTCGAAAGCACATTTAGCGCCACTCTCTCAGGTGATATTTCACGCATTTTCAGTTCAAGGTACACTTGGTGAGTCGATATTACATTGATGCAATACCTAACTGTGATCGTTGTGTGGTTTAAAGAAAATACAATTTACAAACGAGACAACATCTTACCTTCTTATTCCCAATCCTACTCACGAAATCTTATATCCTCTATGAATAGTCTACGATAAAGGGTTCGAAGTATGGTATGGATCTGGTTTTCTTTAATAACAAGAACAACGATATTACAAATCAAAGTACATTAACATCTAGATGTAAAAAAAAAAACTCTAGTTTGATGACAGCAAGGGTTACATTTTATTATAAAATAGCTATAATTACTTGGGGAATAGAGAATTTAGAGGATACTTTGCGTAAATTTTATTAGCAAAATCCTTGAAGAGATCCGCAACCGCGTCTTCTAAAGCTGGTTTTATCTCAGCAGCGACAGTCTTCCAATTATCGTTGAGGAACAAATTCATTGCATCTGCGAGAGTCTCGTCACCGTTGAATAAATTGTCCAACTGAATACTGGCATGGCCAACGTTGAAATCGCAGAAGAAGTCCGTCACCCTGAAGTAAGTCTCCCGATCTTTTTCCTTTTGGAAATTTTCTCCCTGAGTTGTAACCACGACATTGATATCCGTGTAGTTTCCGTACGCTTTGCCTTCGCCAGTTATAGGTAACATCAAAATCTTTCCTTCCATTGTATAACTCGACGTCATTTCCAGCCTTGGCAAGAACAGCTTTAATCTTGTACGGTCCTTCTCAACGTCGAGCCTGCGACATAAATTTACCCTTAATTAGACATCTGAACAGAATTAGAAAAAACAAAAAACAGATATAAGAAAAAACTAGAAAAACGCTAACTTACTTGACACCCTTCAGTATGAAATCGGTGGCACCACGAACCTCTATGTCGGTATAGGTAGACCTTATAGATACGGGACCAGTACCTTGCTTGATCTCGACTTGTGGAACATGCAGAGGTTCACAAGGAGGAATATCCAGCGAAGGGATACCATCTCTCAAGTAGGGTCTGAGAGCTTCGACACTACTTCGTACGCACTCGTTTAGATTAGGGTCACTGCGGTGGCAGATTTTCAAGAAAGAAGCTGGATACGAGAAATTTTATCACATTACAGCTTGAAAGGAACGAAATATTGGGCTTGTTCGGATTAAGTACCGGAATTTTGTATCATCAGCAAAAATCGCAGCTTGAGAATTTTTCAGACATTTTTCTACACCTCTACGAATGATTGAATTAAACTATCAATTCATTTTCTGAGCTTTAGCGGGCCAATTTTGAAGTATAAAATAATTTTTACAGTATATTGGAAATGGTGAATTTATTACTGAATCAGGATATAATTTTCAAGCAGCAATTGGCTCCTTTTTATTAATGACATTTTTTTGGAGCCCTTGAAGATAATTTATGAGTTAGAATAACTATACCATGCATGAATGGAGTTGAAATTTTGTCAAATAAAATATAGACTTACGTATATCTGACTTGGATTCGACATTGAGCAGGTGTCCGTAGACGAACAGTGCAAGAAAGGGAACCACAGGTGAGAATCGACACGTCATGTCGGTGGCGAAGACGTGCATGAAATAAGTGGACTAGTTAAAAACGAACCGGAATTATGCTGACCAAAAGACTATGGTAACTCGATAATGCGCTGACAATGTACTTTGTCGTGTGCTGATCAGCGATTTGTCAATCTCGAAAAGAATTCAACTGAATAATTAAAATCAAACGTTGTCAAAGGTGAAATGCCTTACTCTGTATAAAGTTTCGGTCCCTTTTGACATTAAGTTCTTCATTTTCCAAATTTGTTAAATTAAAAACTTTAGATTTGTACTTTGGTGGCAATTATTCCTGTAAATGCTCGCTACGGTAACATATGATAGAGAAAAAATGATACAGCGACGTCAAGGATTAGTTAAACGTATGAATAACCATAACAGCCAGCTGGTATTCACGACACACATACCTTGAGGTCCGATCTAAGCCGTATGAATACGATTTGTACTGCTGTTCGCGTACTGTAGTAGATCTTTGCACTTATTCAAAGCTCTCGACTGCAGGCCATACGGTAACCTTGCCCTCCATTACTTCGAGGAGACCTGCCGGACTTAAGGAAATAAAAAATAACTTGTTAAGAACAACCAGTTAGTCACAAGGTGGTCCATGGCCCAGATTTACGCCCTTCGAAAACCCCTATAAAACCATCCTGAGGTTCATCATTTTCTTGCACTCAGAGCTTGTCGTTCGGTCCAGCGTTGTATCCCCAGTTCTGAGACAACTCGTAATAATAAAAAATCAAAAGTATCCAAAAGTTGAATAGGATATCGTGAAAGCATGATTGATCAGCAATGAATTTCATTGACGAAATAACGGTCTCGCGTTTTGCTGATCATTTCTGTGGAAACGTTTAGGGATAATAATGTCAGTAAGAGATAAATGTGCGCTGTGATTTCCTGTTTCTTAATGTTCTTTATCCTAATTGCGTTAACTCTCATGTTAATTTACAAGCCATTCTACGTGTGGGAAATAAGATCTTCGAATTAAAAAAACGGCCAGCCTATATTTACCTATATTTCACGTATAATTTGTGCGCAAATACAGATCCAAGACACAGTAACTATGAAAATCTACACCTTTGTGCTGTTGTCTTTTTGCGCAATAGCAAAATGCTCGCTGCTAGAAATGTCCCAGGATTTATGGGCCCGCCTGTTAACGGGAGGACTTACGAAAGGAGGCCTTCTGGACCCACTCCGTGTTCCAGTGATTAAAGTAGATCAATCCGAGGGGAATACGAGCTACAGAATAGTTCTTCGTAACGTTGAGATCAGGGGACTCAATCTTTCGAATCTTGAGAGCGTACACATCGCTCGAGGAAGGCTGAAGTCGAATTTGAGTGAACTTGAGGCTGGCTATGTGAGCTATAGTGACTTGAGAGACCTGGACTCGATTAGATACAGATTTCACACCCTCGTCAAGGAGCCAAAGCCCAGAGAAGAATCTCAGAACTCAGCTTTTCTCACCAGCCTATCGAATCTATCGAAGGTCCAACCGATCGACAGCAAAGACGCAGAGACTGGAATCTTTCGAGGTAGAATTGATGATCGAAATCCATCTCGCACACGTTCGGACAACTTGAGGCTGGAGCCTCGAGATGATGGCGTCGACGTTGTTTATGCTGAAAACTATAAGCCATTTGAAAGGCTAATTGTAAGTCCGAGTGATCGGAACAAGCAGGATTTTGGCACATTTAGACAAGAACCACAGGAGAATGCTGGAGGGATTAGGTGTTTCGGAAGTTGTATTAGAAAGCAAAATCCTCCGACGAGTTCTCCTGGGACCACTAAGACCGGAAACACTAGACGAACTGAAGGCAATCAAAAATATACCGAATTTAGCGGACAAGAGGACAGTTCCGAGCAGGATGACGCTCAGGTGTCAGCATCTGAGAGTTTCGAGCTGAAGAAGACATTTGGAAGTGTTAACCGACCTGGCGGAAGGATCGTGAGCTCGCCAGAATCCAGAAATAATAGAAGATATGACGATTCACGTCCACGGGAGGCAGCAGTTGAATCAGAAGCATATCAACGCCAATACGAATCGGGTAGAGGGAGCAGCTCGAACTCATACACAGCTACAGAAGGTCCGAAGAACAAATCGCGAATCAATTATTACAGCCCGCCTGGTTACGTTGATATAGTTTACGCCGATAACGATGATCAGAAGATAAAGCATTTCGCTGGATTTCGAAGAACAGAGAACCAGAACATGAAGTTTTACGGTCTAGAAGACATAAAGAAGGTAAATTCGAATAGGCTGCTTGGATATCATAGAAGTTTTACTAGCAAAAGCTCGCCTGACTAACGACAATACTCTTTGGAAACCTTTATATTAGTTGTATGTTCATGTAGTTTGGTTTTCCCATAGGACCTCGAGCTGAACCATAGATACGTTATTCACAATTTCACGGAGACAGAGGCGCTTCAGAAACGCAACAACATGACCCGCGCTGCAGCCGAGAGCAAAAGGATCAAGGACTTGGTCAGATACGCGGAGAACTTTCAAGAGAAACAGGGCTACTTCGAGCAAGGGATGCAGCTCATTTACCACTTCGGTGGAATGGATGATAAAAGTTCTGACGACTCGAGTCAGACACCTGAGTCCAATGAAGCTAAAAGGCGGAAGCGTGAACACAACATAAATGATACCGATGTAAGTTGGAATGAACCTGTAAATTTTCGGTTTTCTCCTTCAGAAATCATCAGAACACGGACCACCAACGTTTTATCATTTCAAATCCGATGGTTAATGTTTACCGGCATTAGAAATCCTTGTTCTAAGACTTACGCCAGTCCTGTTTCTAATTCTAATATAAGTTGTACTAACATAAGTATAAGGCCAGGTATCTGACCCTTAATGCAAAGAGCATAAAAAGACTGACCATTTCATAGGACGACATCATGCATGTCATTATCAGACTTCGAGTGCCCCTGTTACGAGTAAAAGCAGACTACCTTCTTACTGGCAAAGTGGGGCGAGAAATCCTCAGAGGAAATGGCCTGCTGACCGGAAATTTCAGTAAGTACTGTTATCGCACTTACGTTCCTGGTCTCATCAAGTTTCAGCTATTTTCTTTTCACCACACCTGCACCGAAAGTGCGAGTTTCGGCCCCTCGCGTGAACGGAAAGTCTTACTTTCCGATGCAGGGGGTGGTGAAAAATAGTATACGTCACACGGGAGTAAAAGAGGCCATCCCAAACTGCGTCAATCTCACACGCAGTTTGGAATGGCCTACTTTTACTCCCTAGGTGCGTAATGTACTATTTTGTCGCAAAAAGCTATACCAAAACGTCCTGTGAGCATGAAAAATTGAATTCGTCCAACGTGGACGACTGTAAGCAGGCAACTGAACATACTTAAACCCGTATCTGTAAATATCAGCGAGGCGCGATGTGGGCTATAGGCGCTATTAGACAAATCTTGAATGTTGAAGGCCGCGACACTTACTATTGCGATTATTGACGTTCATTTCAAATGTCAGTCAAATATTTGTTGCATCTTTACTGAGACGACGCACAGCTCGGTTTCTCTTCAGGTTTATCTAGGTGACGGATTATTTGCATAAATAAATTGACGAAATCGAAAAAAATGATGAATAGAGAATTTTTAAAGATATTCATTGAACGAAGAGCGAGTAGCTGGATTTCTTCACGTTGTTTTTCAGTCACAAAATAATTTCCTTGTAATTGAAAGTAGTCCCAGATAATTTTTGACCATGCTTAGCATCGAATATTCTCATCTATCGATACCTGAATCTGGGACATCAAATGTCTCAATATCTAAAATTTCATTTATCGTGTTCACCGCGAGAACGAATATTTTTTACAGCTGATTTGGTCGGAGACTTCACACTGGAATTAAAAAGAGTCGACGGAAAGACCATGGTCGTTCGAGCAGCTAGGGCGAGACTGGTGGCTGAACAACGCAAAGTAACTCTGCAAGGGATGCGCGAAAAGGGACCCGTCGAATCTGTCCTGGTACATGGTAAGCTCATTGCCAATTTGTAGCAAATTGTGATATTCCATGCTCGATTTGAGATGATATTTCACAAAAATGCAGATTTTTCTCCATTTTTTGTTCAAACGATTATAATACTCGTGCTACTGTACGATACAAGTCTGCAATTACCTTATACTTCATATCTGCGAAACGCCCAAACGTCATATTACGTAGTTATAGCTTTTCCGCGGTAAGATTTCACAACAGTAGTCAATCCACTCTTGGAGACGCAACGTAATCATTAAATATTCAGTCTAGATTTTCTGAGTAACCGTACTCAACTTTCTTTTACAGGTCTAATGGCTGCCGAGGCAGTGGCAGCGATGATAGTCGATGACTTGGCAACAAAAGCGCTTAGCGAAAATCCACCTACCGATGCCATGATATATAAAATGTATTCAAATGACGCTAGAGCTTTCTCATAGTATAGAGTACCTGCATAGGTACAATAATTGTAATAACAATTGTAATTTAGATTATTTATTTAATTTATTAAACGTAATATGATTGAAATATACTCCAATTTTACTATTTAAAAAATAAACCAGCGATTTTGTATCAAATTTTTTCAATAGTTTTAAAATCCTCGACAATTTCCTCCGTTCTTTCCGATACAGTGGACCAATAATCGTTACGAGCCTGAAGAAATGGAAAGTTTCTATTTGTTTATTTTCTTGTCATATAAACGAATAGCTAAGACGATTGGGCCGTGAAAATGTGCAAGAAATTCTACGTAGTATCGTTGTAGAATCATGAACTCGCAGAATGGGCTCTACAGTGGGTTGAACGGTACCATGCATTAACCGTACACCTTTATGCGAATATCGAAAGGATCTTGGCACGAGGAAAATTTTTCGTACCTCTAACTGTCTAGCCACGGATAGAAGAAAGGCTGGTCAATTTGCGTACCCTAATTTACGAAAAACGTATAACTTTTATGCACGTAGGAAATATAACGTGCCTAATTATCGCTCTTACTCGGCTCTATGTGATATAGTTGTGGTAAGAAATGAATTTTTATTTATTTTTTCTTTCGTATCAAACGTCGCAATTTATTTTCACGCGATAAAGTGTTAATCAATCGAGCGACTGATTTAGAGCGGAATGATAGATTACTGCAGACGAGAAAGGTGCTGCCCAAAACCAAGTGATATTGTACTTTGTTAAGCCCTGAACAAGCAGCAGCGGATACAACGTGCAGCAGCAATTCGCAATGATCTATTTATATTACATAGCTGTATATCTATCTGGATATTTCTTCTAATCGATGATAGATACCTGGAAACATGATTTTTGCGTAATTTTTCAAATACTAGACTTCGATGAGATGCTGAAGCATAGTGCAGGTGATTGCACATCATTTTGTAATTTTTTTGGGGTATTATGACACATGCGTTTGATTTTTAATTGGCAATCTAACAGCTCAGTGCGCTAAATCACCCGCTACTCCCCTACGGCCCTGATTGCGTTAAGAGGGGCCATTCTACCACGATAAGTTCGACTTAGAGGGGGTTCTGGAGAAAGTGCACCAAGTTTATAAATACATAAACGAACGAACGAACGAGCGCATTTACAATATCGCTTCTGCAAATTGACTCAAAAACATAATTAACAATGTCGTTGAAGTTGGTTTTGGTTGAATCCTTCTTGCTGATTAGTATCCTGGGGACAGCAACTGCATCCTTGCGTGAGTATACTCAATTTTTCTAAATTTCTTTCCAATGTGTCTCCACTTTTTCAAACCGGTACGTTTCGTCACTCGACTGCAGCTATAGACTCGCGTTGATCGGGTTCCAGTCATCTACGGATTTCATCTCACTTTCACGCGAAACACTTTCGATTTCCGTCCTCAAGGCTGTAAGCCTCCGAACGACTCATGCGAATCGAATAAGCAATTTCAAATAGTTATACCGGCCTACAGACCCATTTGCAACATGCAAAACTGCGATTTAGCAGATCCTTACCATCCTCCCAGAATGAAGTTCCAGTGCGCTAGATCTGATTTCAATAAATCAACCCTTAGATCGATTGAATTTATTAAAATGACTTGATTTACGTACTGCGAGATCGTTGCCGTTCACAATACCAGATTTGAAAGATTGAGTTACATCAATACTATACGTAGGCCTTTTCTCTGTATCTGCATATTTCTTAACAATAAATTTACGTGACTCGATTGCATAATTCTCTGATCCAGAAATTGACACCTGAAGTTTTCTAAACTAACAAAAAAATAAGCGGTTTATACTTTCTTGGATAGTTTCTTCTGGCTCCTTTTTCTTTCCTTTTCTTGTGATCGAAAACAAAGTGAAACGTTGGGGGCAATAGTATAGTTATGGTATAAATAACTCTTTGCCTGCACCATTAGTAATTACAAGCTGCTGTGCGTGGAGCAAAAAACTTGGCTCAATTTAATCATCATCGTTCCTGGAGTTGGCTATAAATTAGACCTCTTGACTTTTCGGCTAGCAAGAGGAAAACAACATTTATTTAAACGGGATCATAAAAAGTAATTCGCCGAAGTTCAAAAAAACCCGTGACTTTGCGATATCGTCGATCGTTAAATAATAATTATTTCTATCGAATTCTCTCCTATAATTTAATCTTTATATAGTCTAAGATCATTCCTCCTGTCTGTGCGATTGTACACTGTATCCACAGATTGTAACTTTTCTTCATTCCCAACGAAACGAGAATGTACTAAAAAATGGTCGATATGGATACCGAAGTAAGTTACAGTGAACACCTGAATCTAAATTCCGTCTTTTCCTTTCAGCTTCCGGGGTCACCGCTTGTCCGGTAACAGATGACCTGGACGCCTATCATAAATGCGTTATGGAACAGGTTGAGCTTCTCAGATCACATCTGCCCAAGGGTGTTGCTTCTCTGAAACTTCCAGCCCTGGATCCTCTGCTCTTGCCATCCTTGACTATCGACAGAAACTTAGACGCTCTCAAAGTAAGGGCAAACATGACCCAAGTCAATGTTTACGGAATCTCAAACTTCGTGATCGACGAGATGAAGGCTGCACCCAGATCACTTTCGGTTGATCTGAAAATCACCTTACCCTTCTTGCAAGTTAATGGCAACTACGACATCCAGGGAAGATTGCTGCTATTACCTCTCAGCGGGGTCGGCACTTTCAAAGGCAACTTTTGTGAGTACAAAAATTGAATTCCATTGAATTGAATAATTTGCCGATTAGCGGGAAGCGGCTATATTAGGAATAGGAAAAACATCGCAATTACACACTGCGAATTAATTTTCAAAGTCACCTATTATCCGTACCAATTGTCACACTGGTAGCGTAAGGTACACATCCACGTGAATACACAGGTCCATTGCGAAATGGTTACGGTTTCTTTTGGAATAAATAATCATTGTTGGTCTCTTTCTATTTTTTTTTCCAGCGAACACTCACGCGCACGCGATTGCCAAAGGTAAAGAAGTGGCGGACAAAAATGGCGTGCAGAGAATTGAACTGGATGAGATCACACTGAAGGTTCGAGTTGGCGATGGAAATATTAAACTGAAGGCTCCTCCGAGGCACACTTTGGCAGGTCGGTTTAATTTAATTACTCTCCTCCCGATCATTTGTCCATTATTCTACGATAGATTCGCTTCAGGATGTGGGGTCGAAGATTGGTCATGGAAAATTGCGAGACTTGTTCGTCAATCAACCTTTATGATTGCTGTTTTAATTGCACCTTTATCTATTAATATACGGATGCCTAATAGCATCAATTCTTGAATTATTATCGACGTCTAAGACACGTGTTTAATTCCAGCTGATGCCGCTGCCGCCTTCTTTAACGCAAACCCAAGGCTGGTACTCGACATTGCTAGTCCCATAATTGAAGACACGGCCATAACTATCTGCAAAGCTTTGGCTGGTAGAGCTCTTGGTGTTCTTACAAAAGAAGAGATTCTTCCGTGAGGGTGTTAAATCGTCGTTTACGACACGAAATAACGTCAAATAACTAATTTAAAAATTGTAAATATGTGTAATCTGGATTCAATACCAAATAAATAATTTTTTATGTGCTTCCTTCTTACCTTATTTGTACCATTTGCTCCGTATCCATGTCTGACTCGATTCAGAGGGATTCCAAAGATGTATGTTCTACAGGGTGAAGTATCACAGTCTCCAGTCGAAGAAATAAGTTATCTTACTAATCGAGTACTTTAATGATACAAATATAATTTAGAAGATGGATAGATGGATGGAAAATGAGGATGAGTCGGAAAATAGTTTCGCGAAAAACGTGGCTAAGTGCTTCAAATATTTTCGAAATAAATTAAATGCTAGAAGATACTTGGAAGGGTGAGTTTTGAACTGAATCATACGCGTTTGTTAGTCGATATTTTTATTTACGAAAAAAAAATTGAACAGGTATAGAATTTTGACTTATACCTTGATTCAAATGCTTCATTTCACAATATATCTGAACAGAACAAAATATTTGAGCCAATCACCGTAAAAAGGTATAAGTCGATTAATTTCTCATCCCATCCACCCTTCGATTTTGACACCGTGAAAATTTTTCTGCTCTGCAACTTAGCGCAACTGTACTTCGGTCAACTTTATAGAATTACTGAATCACATAAAAAACGATTTTTTATTTGGCAGATTTCTCCCCAAGATTTCGCAGCGAAACTCCTATGAATACTTCGTACTATCGCTATCAGTAATTGACGAAAATTCCCGTTAAACTTAACTCAGATTCTATTTTCCGACGAAACGTGAGAAATTGAAGCACCCGTGTAACGATTTTATCTTTTTTTTTATTCTTCCGGAAAAAGTTCTTTGTACGTGAATGATCTGGTGACCTTATTGGCAACCTCAGTAAACAGGTCAGCTAATGAAGATTCTAACACTGGTCTCACCTCTTCAACGAAGAGGGCACTGTTTGCATTCAATATTTCGTTGCTCGCTGGACCTGTAGTGAAAAATGATCGATTATCGATGATTATCTCGTCGATGCGAGGCCTCATATAATTCAAACTTTAAAATCAACGTATATGTTGCTCCGACCTATCTCTCAGAATAGTCTAATGGCCTGAAATGAATTGAATGTCTGCATTAGGGTGGTTAAAAAAAAAAAAAAAATTTCTTCCACAGAGGTTCAAAAGTTTCATTTAGGTATAAAAATATGCCTGCTGAAATTTGAGCTTTCAATATTAATATTAAGAGGTGGCGCATCCCGAATTTCTATTTCCCATTTAAATAACATAGGAAATTTATTTTTTTTTGTTTGGAATTTTATACCTCGGTAATGGCACATTGTACAGACAAGCCCATGACATATTTTTATAGAGAATTGGATGCTCTACAAAAAAGGTATCCTATAATTTTTGGATAACTCAACTCTTTTTAACACTTACCTAATTTATTAATACATTCTTGGTACTCTAGGTGAGTATTAAAAAAAGTTGAGTTATCGAAAAATTATAAGAGACCTTTTTTGAAGAGCATTCAATTCTCTATAAAAATATGTCATGGACTTGTCTGTACAATATGCCATTACCGAGGTATAAAAGTCTAAACAAAAAAAAAAATTCCTATGTTATTTAAATGGCAAATAGAAATTCGCGTTGCGAGACCTCTCAATATTAATATTAAGACCTCAAATTTTAACAGGCATATTTTTATACCTAAATGAAACTTTTGAACCTGTGTGGAAGAAAAAAAAAATTTTTGTGTTTTTTTTAACCACCCTAGTCTGCGTACTACAAGTGAATCTGTACGTAGGATAAATTAGAGATATGTATGGCGTGATAGAATTTAATCGATGCGTCCATTTTTATATGTGGTTATTAACTGTGGACTGCTGACTGTCCAGCATATACTTTAAGGAAAAGAAATTGAAATTCAATGCTAAATGAATTTGACACTGATTTATTTATGGCTAATATTGAAAAGAGGAAATACGCCAAGAAATTTTGTGATTCTTTGTAACTTTATAAATAAGCACTTAGCAGTTTTGACCAGTCTTCGAGAGTTAAAAGTCCAGAATAATAATTGCGCTATCGAAATTGTTTCCGGGAATATGCGCTGCCAACTAGCATGCATGGTACGTTCAAGATCAAAAAAGATGAATAATATTCCACTACGCCATCACCACTGACTAACATCAGATCTTAATTTGCATGAAGTATAGCTCTACGAATAATACTTTGCCATCTAATGAAAACAAGTAAGCTTTTTGCACGCGGTTGTGAAAACCTGCTCCAGAATGATATGAAAAAGCAGTCATCAGTGTAGACGCCGAATCCCACTCTCTATGTCTTCAAAGATACCTTCAAGCTCTGCTTGGCATGAAAATAACAAATATTTTCAACTTCATATCGATCAAAGACTAACCGCAAATGAATCATAATCATTCAAAACGTAAGAAACGTATCCACAATAAAAGATCGAAAATTACTAGTTTAACGCTCGGATGAGACTTGATTGATGCGTTCTGTACATACATGATTAGCGGTTAGTAAGTTAGCTATAATTTAATACGATGATTGCTAATCATTTTTATAGGAAGCCGTCGTTTGATTCATGGGCTCGACGAGGCTGCCCCAGGTCGTTGAATAAGGTGAAACACCCGAGAACCTAGACTCTGATGGACAATCGACCATCCGGTAATGTTCATGCTTTGATTTTTTAATCCATCATCATTTCCGCTCCATGGTTCTATTCCCTCTCCTCGTTTCGTTATTTCCCTGTCTTCATCTCGAATAAAACTCACCTAGTATCGGATCTCCCCCGAATAAATTGCTCAGATGAACCTTAGCCTCCCCAATGTTAATCTTCAGCATCATTCTCTCGAAATTCAGGTACTCCATTCCGTCTCTGATGACTCTAGCACCTCGTAGAACGACGTCGGAGGAGTAGCCAGCTGAGGTAACGAGTATTTAAATTGGTTTTTTACGATACCAGTAATTCCACGAGAATGTAATAACGCGTAAAACTTGATTAATGAATTATTACTGAAGTTTCCACGAATGTCACCCGTTCCAGACAATCTAAGAAGAAGCAGTCTAGCATCCATTTGATATTTTCCTCGGAAATTCAGCTTCTCGAAGTTAACCCTGAAGGTGAAACTATTTTCTTCTAAATTTGACTTCAGGCCGTGAACCTTGAACGTCGAGGGGCCTCTCACCTGCGAAAGACAAGGTAAACTCAATAGAAGTAAAGCTTATATTATGATCCCTTAGAGGACATAAATCTTCCTATTTAAATGCCCTATGAAACCCAATTCATCCCTCTTACCTGTATATTCGTCAAGTTGACGTCCAGCCTTGCTCCAACGGGACCTCGTAACAAACGAACGGTCTCTAGTTCCAAAGGTTCTATCGGTGGTGCTCCTAATTCGGGAATCCCAACGGCCAGCCTTGACCTCAGGCTTTCTATGGTGTTTGCAATGCATTGATCCAAATTTGGGTTGGATTTCTTGCACGGTGTGATGTAGGAGGCTGAAATGACGATGACGGATTGAGAGTTCGAGATTTTTCTCGGTTTCTATATACTTGAATTTCAGGTTGGTAACTGGGGAACTGGTTGGCCATTGGTGAACTATAAAACTAGGCAAACGGCACGCATCGAAACATAATCGATTCATTGAGAAAATAAAAATAAATAAATGAATAAAAAATGAATGAACTATAATAAATTAAAAAAAGGTAAACCAAAAAACTTGCAGACACGTAGACGACTTGCATAATTGCTATTATGTAACAAGATCAGATCTTTCAGATACGAACCAAAGGTCGAATATGTAAATGGTTTGGATATTTCCAAATCACATCCCACTTGGACTTATTTGTATTTTGTATTCGTTTAAAATTGGATGGGAGCCGAGGTTGTGGACTTGTGACACGGTAGGGGAATCACGATTCGGATACATACATACAGTACGTAGTACGTGTACTAAATTACTCACGTAAAATAGCCAACACCATTCCAAAAAGCCATGCGGCTAGCCTGAAACAAATATAATTCATGAGCGATTGTGAATTCCGTATTCAAAAAACTGGCAGCTGACTTTGACGTTGATATATTTAGTATTCCCGATCGTGTCAAACGAGTAATAGAGTGACAAACAAGCGTTTCGATTTATCAGAGTTGTTGTACTTGATCAAATTCCAAATGAGTCCACAATACAGAAAAGGCAAAAATAGATCTAAAACACCTATTGCTCTTGTCACTCACTCGTTCACTTACTCACTCGCTTACGTGCGGTTTGTCTATCTCATTCTTTTCGTTCTTATGCATAATAATTGAGGTAACAGTCGACTAAAAAATGGTTAAAAAATTTTCAAAATCAATCATGTAAATGATATCAGAAATCGCCTACCAAACACGAAAGAAAACGGAAGAAACCATATCTTCGACGCACAGTTTCACTCTCGGTAAAATTAAGATGCACTTAATTCGTCCCAACAAAATGCGCCCCTTACCTGCATTTCAGATCTAGCGATCGGTTGATTACCTCGTTCCACTTGGCAGCCATTGGCTCGTGGGTTTTCTTCAACGTCGACTCTCGCCATGTAGAACGTCTGCAGCCTGGACTTTTCACCGCGTTTCACACCTTTAGCTCACAATCAGGCTATAATCACCTCCTTTCGCCACTCCGCGTTAATCGCAGGCCGAAGCATATAGAGCGAACTCGAAACCTGACAATTACTTTTTAGCATTACTACTTTTTACATAAGTTCATTCCTTGTCTCAACAATTATAGAAACAACCACCGTTGATCGGAAGAACATTGAGGCCTGATTCGGCTGATCAGTTATCGTCAAATCTTTCCATTCAACTTGAATAGATCGGTGTATAACTGGTTAGCCATTATTTCTAATGCAATTCAGCGTCTTGTTATTAGACGATGTGTTTCAAGTTACTTGTATGGTTTTTTTTTGTGACAAATAGACGCATTATCATCACTTTATGTTTTTATGAAACGATTAAATCCTGAGCACTGATGCTTGTTATATAAGAAATAGTGGATTATTATACCAGTTCGGAAATTGCGACGATGTATTCCTGTATTTCCTGTTGATCAATAATTGCCACGCTTCGTTATATAGAATCTCTATTTCTCACCGATCGTTCGTTTTCTCCTGTCTGACAGCCCTTTTCACTTTCCATAATCTGGCAATCGAACAGTAATGATGATATCTTTTCCTACCCCACTGTCGGCTATGGTTTTCAATAATCTTATGGCAATTAGGTAACACGGGTTCGGTAAAGATCAAGGTCGAATTTCAGACCATGAGAGGGATATGAGGACTGAAATCAACCTAACGTATCGATACAATGCAATCTACCTTAAGGGGCTATGAGAATTTCAATGGGTATGCCAATTTGTATTGGCCAGCGGGTTGAATAGGCGAATACTGCATCATCATGCATTTTACGTTCTATATCAAATAGTATAGGTATATACTAAAGTGCGCCTGTCATCGACCCGATTAATCCTTCTTTAGTTTATTCTAGTTTATATTTATCAAAAATCACCTGTAGGGTAAAAAAGAAGTATCCGTACGACAACTACCGCGTCTTCAAGTAATGAGCTAATTTATTCACACAGATAATCTGAATCATCGTTAATAAGCTCACGATCTGTTTAATCAAAAATAGAAAGCTGCTCAGTGTGAATAACATCTGTCCACCGTTTTGAATGTTTAATACACACATATATATGGGGAATTTATAGTAGTGCGTGGTAACATCATTTTTTATATAGTATTGGAACATCATCGACTGGTAGATGTGCATAGACATTTGGCTACTAGTTTTGGAACGAAGCTAAAAATTAACTGACACAAGTTTCTACGAAGGCAAATTGTGAAAGCGAAAACGACGCAATGAATCTGCGACATACAACTGGGCTTGATTTTTTATATTTTATATTTTTTATCTTGTTATCCTATACGTTGGTTAACAAGGACGAACGAAGAGATTGGTAATAAACTATAATTATGGCTTGCTGACCAAATCGTTTCTCGGCTATTTGTTAGATGAAATTTAGCGAAACACATTAATCCGAATCTTTGGGTCTTGACATTTTTTATACTTTCTTGTATTATGAAATTCGACGAATCCTCTCGTGTTATTCAGATATTCATTCGTCATAGCATTCCAGTTTTTTGTTAAAAGGGTATTCACCGACCGAGGTGCTTTTAACACGAAACGTAGTCCGGGTCTGTCAATAATTTTTAATCCACAATATTTTTCCGCGGCTTTACCTGACTTACAAATATAGTAGCTCTGTTCGCGCTATATATTTGTCATGGGAAGTTCTGGCAACTCAAAACAATTCATTCGCCACTTTCAAGTGTTCATCTAAATTCAATAACTCTTTCATTGATTCATGAAAATTCGTTTTCCTCTAATGAGGTGGTTGTGTTCAGGAAGAAAAAGGGAACATTAAAGTACACGATGATAAGTATGGGCCCACTTGGCATCTAATTATGTTTCACCACTTTTTACAACTTTAATTTCTTCGACTGACGCTCTTCTAACATGAAGCGATTCATATGTTCTTTCTTGGCGTCGTATATTTTTTGTATTAGCGTGCGTTTCTTCAACTGCCAATTTATTATAAAAAACGATGCTAATTGATGATCGTATAATTCGTTAGTGTTATTTTTTAGGAGTTTTTTATTAGTAGCTGATCAATTGGTAATGAGATAAAAAATAGTAATAATCTGTGACGTTTTTATTCAACGATAAATGTTGAAGATTTTTTTTTACCCGGATTGAACTATGAATAAATAATTTCGGGTAACCACAGATTTGATCGCTGATTTAGTTGTTACGAAATAACTAGGCCTAGTTTTCACCACATCTTCTAGCTTCCTATTTACATACTTGACTTATTTGCAATACCTATCACAATTAATCTGACCTCGACAAATCGTTCGTTTCCTATGCCTTCCTATATCTCCAATATACAAGGCTATAGAAATTCTAACGTATAATTATGGTCGGGTGAAGGTGCAGACCGCATCTCGTTTCCCTTCTAAGTTATCATCATTCTTTAGATAAAAACAGAACTTGACTAATGATTGATCAGTCTGTTTTACAACCCAGTCGTTGGAACCGAGAGGTTTACCGGAGGTTTACCTATTTACCCAGTTTGTTGATATTTTGTCGGATTTCAGAAAAACTCGCCAAACATCGCTTACGTGAATAAAGTTGAATCGTCAAATAGGATCTCCATTCTTTTCACATTTATTTAAATGCCTGTATTCCGTACCTTTCTTCTTTTTAAATCTGTTTGTTCCGCTGGTTATTCCAAGGTCTGTGTTTATGACTCGCGGCTAATTCAGTCCGGGTAATGCACCAAGACGATGACGGTACTGTGCGGTTGATATGAAAAACTGGATGGATACCTGACTCATTTTTGACTTTGAAAAACGGTCATCAACGACGTGGATCACGGTTATACAGTGCTGGACCAATTTATCAATATATTTTTTACCTGTGTACGTGGAAATAAACAGGAATCGACAACATCGTACTTTTCATACTTGCCAATACCGGAATTTTCGAAAATTTATGTCAATTCTATAAATAGGTGTGTACTCTGGGCCTGGTACAGGTACCGATCCTTTCACTCGATTTATTAATGATTTAAAATGAAAAATGAGAACAAACCTTATCTAAGAATGACCATCACCAGATGTAACGTTGTACGTACATGTCAGAGGTGGTGGGAGGACATAGGTGCCTCAAACGGGGACGCAAGACGCGATCGACCATGGCCCTGAACTTACTAGAATCAGAATAATCCTAAGGTCGTATCGAGCGTCGAATGTATAAATGAGCCATTCCCGATTAGCAGGCGTCAGTCGGGTGTTTCGCTGCATCAGATTGCAGAAGTCGTTCCTCGACTTACCGGTAGTTCATTCACTTTTTTCTCAAAATATTTCGCACCGTATTGTGTCAACGAAAATGATGCTGTACTTAGTTCTCACAACATGCCTGGCAGGACTCACCCTCGCCACAGTTCGTAAGTATATTTTTTCAACAAAAACCAACCCTGATCACCTAAAATTCACATCCCCATAACGATTATCAGTTTTCGCTTTCTTTTTTCTTAGGTAAGTCTGTGACACCATATTTTATTCTTCCAGCGACTATTTTATCAAAATTCTCCAAAATCTCTCGAACGCATTGCAGCATTGCTTCGTTGCAGAATTCCTGATCGATCGAATCATTAATACGTCAGACAGGAAATCTGTCTTGATTTTTCACCCTCACCTTTCTGCACGTTCCCTTATGTTACAGTGTTCAACAATAGCTTCAGATTGATGCTTTTAAGACCCGTGAAGAGTTTCCAGTAATTTGGATTACGAATGATTTGAAAAAAAAATTTTATTGTATAATGTGAATCTCTGATCCCCTAGAACAGAAATTATTTTTTTTTAAATCTATCGTTTCCGACGATCGCTGAGGACTTGATTCTGCAACTTCATGATTACAGCCTCTTACATGAAAGTCTGTGGCCGAAAAGATCCTAAACTAGATGCCTGCGTCCTCAAGAGCGTCGATGGTCTACGCGATAAGTTAGCGGTTGGGATTCCTGAGCTGGATGTTCCAGCCATAGAACCCCTAACTCTGGACCAGATCGTGCTCGCCAATGACCCCTCTTTCAAGGCTATAGCCCAAAAAGTCAAACTTTACGGATTCCGTTACTTCAAGCCCGAAGCTCTTCACTGCGACTTGGAGAACCAGAAATTCGACATAGACGTATCCTTCAAGCAAATCCGACTCGACGCCGAATACGATGTAGCAACGAGAGTTGTGGTTCCGATCGCCGGAAAAGGGCCCATCAACATTGTTGCTGGTAGGAAATTTTCTGTTTTCTTTTTTTTTAACTCCCTTCAGTTTCTTTCTTGAACTAATTACCCTTCGCGGAAAAAAGCATTCATTGATCATTGATTAATTTCTATAGTAATTCAATTGCGCTAAGATTCACCCTCGCGTAATCAAACCTCGACAGATCGACCCTGCGTAAGCTAGATATCCTAGACTCGACAGTTGCGTAATATACGTATAAACCTGCGTCATTCGGAAAATCGTTTAGATTATTTCACTGTGAGATTGACCGAAATGTGTCGAACGGAGTTTATTGAAACATTTAATTTCACCAGAGGTTCTTATATTTGCGCAAGATATTATTCTGAATGTCAAGTAGCTGTGGCATTAATTAAGAATAAAACTATTATCGATTGACCCCAGGCAATGTGTCTTGCGCAGGCTTTTTCGGCATCGAAATCTCCCGCGATGACGGTCAACTTTTACAGTTTTATCCGGGAATCGAATACATTTGCGAACATTTCATTGTCAGGTCTCGTGCTGTTTATTCAGTTTTATTCGGAACCCATTTCTATTACATATCCGATATTGCCGCAAATGAATTGGCATATCGAGCGTTAATTGCTTTATAAATTATAGCTTGTGCAATTTTTCAGTCGTCTGTGTGGGAAAATAAACGAAAAGAATGTTTCACCTTTAAATGAAAACAAAACCTTTACACGATACGTCGTTAATTATATGTTGCTACTTTTATGGAATGTTTTCTACGATATTATCTATCGAGTATTCATATAACACGCTGTTCTTCAAGATTATGAACTTACTGCCATTTAAACAACTCTTTACTCAATACTAAAAATATAGATGAAAATGATCTTAATAAAAATCGGGTCAAGAGACAATCACGGAGATTTTATGCCTGCGGTATCGACATGAAACCAAGTGTGACGAAACTGAGTCGTTTGGTTCAGTTCTTGTTTATTGATTAATATTCAGCAGCAATTTAATGCATGTAATGAATTATCACGAATCTCGTTTTTTGCAGAGGATGTAACGGCTAAAGTGACCCTAAAGTACCAGCTGGTGAATCACAAGGGAGGAAAATATCTGTACTTCCCCACGATGACGACGAAGTTGAACATCAAGGACTACACTTCGCACTTTGTGCCCCGAGAAGGATCTGACGGAGCTTTAGCCGGAGGAATAAACGCTGCCCTGTCCGAAAGTCGACAGGAAATTATAGACACGATTACTCCGAATCTCGAGAAGGTCATTTCCGAACGTGTACTCCAACTGGCGAACAGAATCTGCAAGCACTTCACATACGACGAGCTCTTCCCTGATCGCGAATAGATTAACAACTTATAAAATACGAGCGAGTTGAATAAAACGCGGCTGAAATCCATGGGCAACTGAAATCTGAGTGACAAGGATCAGGCGCGACTCAACATGCCGTGAAATTTGTTATTCCTATTTTCTTCGGGTTAGAACGCGTTTACTTTTTGCATAAAGGTTAGACTTTGACTTCATGACGCGAGTACCCTGCCGAAGTTTTATTATTTGTATTGGAATATACTATATAATGTATAAGGAATCCTTGTAGTAGTTCTTGTAGAATTGAATATCCATGTACGTAGTATATAAAATTGTAAATAATATACACATCCGACAAAAGAAAAAGACTACTTTACAATACATCACCTCAACCTTTTGAACTTGTTATCTCAACTAACTGGTTGTCCTCGTGCCGTAGGTTTGTTCAACACAGGATCTTAAAACTAATGTCTTTTCACTTCTAGCAGCGATGCACCGCTCACGATGAATAATACTTACTACATAAATCTGCTGAACATGGGACAGATTTTTAATTATTCGAATCTAGACAGAAGGCAGTTTCTGCTATTTTTTATATAGTATGGATAATATGCGGGATAGGCATGAGTATAGCATACCTACTCGCGTATTATTTTTGTACGGGAGGAGTGCAGGGTACGTGTGTCCACTCCGTATAGAAATAATATGCGTACACCAGCATATTATTTCCATACGAAGTGGACACAAGTACCCTGTGTGGTGGCTGTGAGTTAAATTACCATAAAAGCATTGAGGTAGCTCAATTTTATTCATATTTTCTCATAATTTATCTAAAATGGCCCGCAAGTACGACGTACTCCAATTTTTTTTTTTTTTAGGCGAGTGCGTCTGTGAGCCGAAGACGAGTACTGCACCACACGAGGTCGAAGAGCCCACTAGCCCATGGTGCACACCATATTTTTTTTAACGCATGTATTGATTTTTGCGTCTTTTGTGCTTATAAACGGCACTGAGGTAGCGGGCGATAAAAGTTCATTATCGCCCGCTACTGACTTTTTTAGGTCAATAAAACGCGAGAATCGTGCATGTGTTACAAAAAACTCTTTTTAATGTACTTGGCGCGAGACTCTACTGAGTCTCTTGATACTGATAAAACATTTATTGGTAGATTATTGAAGACAACTGCCTCAGGGTAGGTACAGTTGGTGGACGAGACAATTACTGGCAAAGCTGATAAATCATGCACATGGAAAAGCAAGACAGACAGCAGCTCAATGATAAAGATATATAAATTTATTAAGACTTACGTTGGTTGATGAAAGATTCAAATTTCACGGTACGACTTTCCCTGGATGACGATATCTATCCGTAATCCCTTGTAATATTTGACGATACACTATATTTTACACAATTAATTATAATGTTTGACAAAAAGCTTTCGAGTTTGTTAAATGTTGCCGAGACTCCTCGAGGGTTGACTTCACTTATTTTGTATTACTACAATTGACAATATGTGGCTTCGGAAGTCTTTTCCAAAGTGATCCTTGTCGATAATTAGATAGTTAACGCACAAGCTTTAATTACATAGATTCAATCGAGGAGTGGAATATGTTATGTAAAGATAGTGCATACACGGTGTTGCGCATGATAACGCATTTAATAGTTTATCTGGGTACAAACTCGTTTATATGAGATTATACCTGAACTTATATGACATTTTATGTATCGAATCCTATAGTTTGTCTACATGTATCATGGAAACGATGAATAAGCGAACGTTCGAGGCATGCAAGAGTTGTCTCAGAATTGAGAAAGAGTTGTGCGAAGATACTTTATTATCTATTCCATCACTTATGTCACTTGAACTCGCGAGTTTCTTATCTCCTTAGGGAAAATTCAAATATTTGAATCGATCGAGGTGACCGTAATTATATGCAAACCATAGATAATGCAAACTAGGAACTCAGACAACTTATCGTCATAAGGGGGTCTGCGACTGAAACTTTTACAAGAAGCATTTAAGTTTTCGCAAATTAATAAAAAAGGTCCAGTGAAGAAATGCATTCTGAAATTTTTAGAATATGGGACATAAACGTATTGGAACATAAATCTCGATTTTCTGCAGTGCTATTGTATGCGCAGAGAACCTTTCGCAGGTCTCCTATGAATTGCTGCAAAGGTTCCCTGCGCCGAAATTTCATCGCAGCAGGTTGAATTATTTTTTCCATACAAATACACCATGAAGTAAGAATTGCAATAAGTGTTTCTTGATTGGACCTCTCATGGTCATTTGCAAAAGTAAAAATTTACTTTTATCCAAGTTTCATTGGCGTTTCCCCGTACTTGATAAAGAATGAAAATGCACAGCAGTGTCATCTGATGAAGATATCTAATACACCTATGTTACATAAAATTAGGTAAAGAATGCGCAACACAGTTTATGCACGTTCACATTATTGAGCACGGACAGTTTGTTTACGAGCGTGGTTCTAACCTACAAATTAATTATTAACTAGTTTAATTGGAAGCTAATTACGCCTACGATTCGAGTATACTACTATTGGTGCCTATCCCGAATTTTTGTCTAATTTTCTGTGCTTATCATCAACAATAATCTGCAGAATTAACTTTCATAACCTCTGAGCAAGTTGCTAACAACCGTGAAACGAAGTCCAAATTCTGTGGCATATTCACGTAGCGCACTGTTTTGAGCCGCCATAATGTGCGTTTTCTGTAGGATGAAAATGAGTGTGATGGCGTAAGTGAAACAGGCCGGGCCCTCAGAAATTTGTTTTCGACTATGGGTCCCGAAAGCTAGATTCAACGAGTTAATAGTGGCGCCATCTATCAGCTAGAAATTTTCACACGTTAAATTCACCGAATGCAGATAGCTTTACAGCTTGGGATGGTGATTGTACTATTTCTGCTGCAATATTGTTGTGGGTGAAATGGTGCTCAGTACTAGTCAAGTGCAAGAAAACATTTATATCGCTCAAATTAGATATCACTGGCTCACGCAGCAGCCTGTTTACTGTGTCAGTGTGTGTATCTATGTGCCAGCTGTCGCAAGGATATTAAATGAAGATTTTATTAGAACTTCAGGCTTATTTGTGGCTGACCTCCGCTATTTCACCCAAAACAATTTAGTTCAAGGAAAATTTCATACACATCAAATGCTCGAAATAATTCTTTATTCTCGAGAATTTAGCGTGCGAAATTCACTGGTAGGTGTGGACATGTGTATGTGCCGTTACCCCCACCATGGATATCCTTCTCATTGTCAGTCTTAAGAAACAATTATAAATTGTATACATATCTCTGCCAATGAATAATATTATACATGCCAGGAATAAATTAACAGATATATCAAAAATTAATTGCTTCTTTACTTCTCACCTGCCCGTCCTTGCGAACCTTCATTACAAATAATTTTAGCACACTTCCGTGAGTCAGATGCTCTCGGAATGCCGGGAGAAAAATTTTCGACGTCAAATTTTTCTAAGTCCGAAAAAGCTAGTATAAATTGGAACAAGGAGTCATTCATGGAGACAAGTATGGTGGCTCGAATCTATAATACAAATATTCCTTGTGCCGCCGAACAAGTTGAAAATATATGCGAAAAAGTGATGTGTCCGCTAAACGAACTGATTGGTGTAGTCGGGATGGCGTGCGACTAGCCTCCAGCGCGCCAGGGTTCGATCCCGTCAGAAATGCTTTCCTGATTCAGGTTGGAAATGAGAGCGGCTTAAATCTTAGGGGTGGGAGGGGGGAATTTTTTTTTCGTACGTTACAGGGAGCTAAGGGGTAACCGTGCTCCCGTATCCCTATGTATGAATTATATACGTTACTCGTATATAATTCATACATAGGTACAGGGAGCTAAGGGGTAACCGTGCTCCCGTATCCCTATGTATGAATTATATACGTTACTCGTATATAATTCATACATAGGTACAGGGAGCTAAGGGGTAACCGTGCTCCCGTATCCCTATGTATGAATTATATACGTTACTCGTATATAATTCATACATAGGTACAGGGAGCTAAGGGGTAACCGTGCTCCCGTATCCCTATGTATGAATTATATACGTTACTCGTATATAATTCATACATAGGTACAGGGAGCTAAGGGGTAACCGTGCTCCCGTATCCCTATGTATGAATTATATACGTTACTCGTATATAATTCATACATAGGTACAGGGAGCTAAGGGGTAACCGTGCTCCCGTATCCCTATGTATGAATTATATACGTTACTCGTATATAATTCATACATAGGTACAGGGAGCTAAGGGGTAACCGTGCTCCCGTATCCCTATGTATGAATTATATACGTTACTCGTATATAATTCATACATAGGTACAGGGAGCTAAGGGGTAACCGTGCTCCCGTATCCCTATGTATGAATTATATACGTTACTCGTATATAATTCATACATAGGTACAGGGAGCTAAGGGGTAACCGTGCTCCCGTATCCCTATGTATGAATTATATACGTTACTCGTATATAATTCATACATAGGTACAGGGAGCTAAGGGGTAACCGTGCTCCCGTATCCCTATGTATGAATTATATACGTTACTCGTATATAATTCATACATAGGTACAGGGAGCTAAGGGGTAACCGTGCTCCCGTATCCCTATGTATGAATTATATACGTTACTCGTATATAATTCATACATAGGTACAGGGAGCTAAGGGGTAACCGTGCTCCCGTATCCCTATGTATGAATTATATACGTTACTCGTATATAATTCATACATAGGTACAGGGAGCTAAGGGGTAACCGTGCTCCCGTATCCCTATGTATGAATTATATACGTTACTCGTATATAATTCATACATAGGTACAGGGAGCTAAGGGGTAACCGTGCTCCCGTATCCCTATGTATGAATTATATACGTTACTCGTATATAATTCATACATAGGTACAGGGAGCTAAGGGGTAACCGTGCTCCCGTATCCCTATGTATGAATTATATACGTTACTCGTATATAATTCATACATAGGTACAGGGAGCTAAGGGGTAACCGTGCTCCCGTATCCCTATGTATGAATTATATACGTTACTCGTATATAATTCATACATAGGTACAGGGAGCTAAGGGGTAACCGTGCTCCCGTATCCCTATGTATGAATTATATACGTTACTCGTATATAATTCATACATAGGTACAGGGAGCTAAGGGGTAACCGTGCTCCCGTATCCCTATGTATGAATTATATACGTTACTCGTATATAATTCATACATAGGTACAGGGAGCTAAGGGGTAACCGTGCTCCCGTATCCCTATGTATGAATTATATACGTTACTCGTATATAATTCATACATAGGTACAGGGAGCTAAGGGGTAACCGTGCTCCCGTATCCCTATGTATGAATTATATACGTTACTCGTATATAATTCATACATAGGTACAGGGAGCTAAGGGGTAACCGTGCTCCCGTATCCCTATGTATGAATTATATACGTTACTCGTATATAATTCATACATAGGTACAGGGAGCTAAGGGGTAACCGTGCTCCCGTATCCCTATGTATGAATTATATACGTTACTCGTATATAATTCATACATAGGTACAGGGAGCTAAGGGGTAACCGTGCTCCCGTATCCCTATGTATGAATTATATACGTTACTCGTATATAATTCATACATAGGTACAGGGAGCTAAGGGGTAACCGTGCTCCCGTATCCCTATGTATGAATTATATACGTTACTCGTATATAATTCATACATAGGTACAGGGAGCTAAGGGGTAACCGTGCTCCCGTATCCCTATGTATGAATTATATACGTTACTCGTATATAATTCATACATAGGTACAGGGAGCTAAGGGGTAACCGTGCTCCCGTATCCCTATGTATGAATTATATACGTTACTCGTATATAATTCATACATAGGTACAGGGAGCTAAGGGGTAACCGTGCTCCCGTATCCCTATGTATGAATTATATACGTTACTCGTATATAATTCATACATAGGTACAGGGAGCTAAGGGGTAACCGTGCTCCCGTATCCCTATGTATGAATTATATACGTTACTCGTATATAATTCATACATAGGTACAGGGAGCTAAGGGGTAACCGTGCTCCCGTATCCCTATGTATGAATTATATACGTTACTCGTATATAATTCATACATAGGTACAGGGAGCTAAGGGGTAACCGTGCTCCCGTATCCCTATGTATGAATTATATACGTTACTCGTATATAATTCATACATAGGTACAGGGAGCTAAGGGGTAACCGTGCTCCCGTATCCCTATGTATGAATTATATACGTTACTCGTATATAATTCATACATAGGTACAGGGAGCTAAGGGGTAACCGTGCTCCCGTATCCCTATGTATGAATTATATACGTTACTCGTATATAATTCATACATAGGTACAGGGAGCTAAGGGGTAACCGTGCTCCCGTATCCCTATGTATGAATTATATACGTTACTCGTATATAATTCATACATAGGTACAGGGAGCTAAGGGGTAACCGTGCTCCCGTATCCCTATGTATGAATTATATACGTTACTCGTATATAATTCATACATAGGTACAGGGAGCTAAGGGGTAACCGTGCTCCCGTATCCCTATGTATGAATTATATACGTTACTCGTATATAATTCATACATAGGTACAGGGAGCTAAGGGGTAACCGTGCTCCCGTATCCCTATGTATGAATTATATACGTTACTCGTATATAATTCATACATAGGTACAGGGAGCTAAGGGGTAACCGTGCTCCCGTATCCCTATGTATGAATTATATACGTTACTCGTATATAATTCATACATAGGTACAGGGAGCTAAGGGGTAACCGTGCTCCCGTATCCCTATGTATGAATTATATACGTTACTCGTATATAATTCATACATAGGTACAGGGAGCTAAGGGGTAACCGTGCTCCCGTATCCCTATGTATGAATTATATACGTTACTCGTATATAATTCATACATAGGTACAGGGAGCTAAGGGGTAACCGTGCTCCCGTATCCCTATGTATGAATTATATACGTTACTCGTATATAATTCATACATAGGTACAGGGAGCTAAGGGGTAACCGTGCTCCCGTATCCCTATGTATGAATTATATACGTTACTCGTATATAATTCATACATAGGTACAGGGAGCTAAGGGGTAACCGTGCTCCCGTATCCCTATGTATGAATTATATACGTTACTCGTATATAATTCATACATAGGTACAGGGAGCTAAGGGGTAACCGTGCTCCCGTATCCCTATGTATGAATTATATACGTTACTCGTATATAATTCATACATAGGTACAGGGAGCTAAGGGGTAACCGTGCTCCCGTATCCCTATGTATGAATTATATACGTTACTCGTATATAATTCATACATAGGTACAGGGAGCTAAGGGGTAACCGTGCTCCCGTATCCCTATGTATGAATTATATACGTTACTCGTATATAATTCATACATAGGTACAGGGAGCTAAGGGGTAACCGTGCTCCCGTATCCCTATGTATGAATTATATACGTTACTCGTATATAATTCATACATAGGTACAGGGAGCTAAGGGGTAACCGTGCTCCCGTATCCCTATGTATGAATTATATACGTTACTCGTATATAATTCATACATAGGTACAGGGAGCTAAGGGGTAACCGTGCTCCCGTATCCCTATGTATGAATTATATACGTTACTCGTATATAATTCATACATAGGTACAGGGAGCTAAGGGGTAACCGTGCTCCCGTATCCCTATGTATGAATTATATACGTTACTCGTATATAATTCATACATAGGTACAGGGAGCTAAGGGGTAACCGTGCTCCCGTATCCCTATGTATGAATTATATACGTTACTCGTATATAATTCATACATAGGTACAGGGAGCTAAGGGGTAACCGTGCTCCCGTATCCCTATGTATGAATTATATACGTTACTCGTATATAATTCATACATAGGTACAGGGAGCTAAGGGGTAACCGTGCTCCCGTATCCCTATGTATGAATTATATACGTTACTCGTATATAATTCATACATAGGTACAGGGAGCTAAGGGGTAACCGTGCTCCCGTATCCCTATGTATGAATTATATACGTTACTCGTATATAATTCATACATAGGTACAGGGAGCTAAGGGGTAACCGTGCTCCCGTATCCCTATGTATGAATTATATACGTTACTCGTATATAATTCATACATAGGTACAGGGAGCTAAGGGGTAACCGTGCTCCCGTATCCCTATGTATGAATTATATACGTTACTCGTATATAATTCATACATAGGTACAGGGAGCTAAGGGGTAACCGTGCTCCCGTATCCCTATGTATGAATTATATACGTTACTCGTATATAATTCATACATAGGTACAGGGAGCTAAGGGGTAACCGTGCTCCCGTATCCCTATGTATGAATTATATACGTTACTCGTATATAATTCATACATAGGTACAGGGAGCTAAGGGGTAACCGTGCTCCCGTATCCCTATGTATGAATTATATACGTTACTCGTATATAATTCATACATAGGTACAGGGAGCTAAGGGGTAACCGTGCTCCCGTATCCCTATGTATGAATTATATACGTTACTCGTATATAATTCATACATAGGTACAGGGAGCTAAGGGGTAACCGTGCTCCCGTATCCCTATGTATGAATTATATACGTTACTCGTATATAATTCATACATAGGTACAGGGAGCTAAGGGGTAACCGTGCTCCCGTATCCCTATGTATGAATTATATACGTTACTCGTATATAATTCATACATAGGTACAGGGAGCTAAGGGGTAACCGTGCTCCCGTATCCCTATGTATGAATTATATACGTTACTCGTATATAATTCATACATAGGTACAGGGAGCTAAGGGGTAACCGTGCTCCCGTATCCCTATGTATGAATTATATACGTTACTCGTATATAATTCATACATAGGTACAGGGAGCTAAGGGGTAACCGTGCTCCCGTATCCCTATGTATGAATTATATACGTTACTCGTATATAATTCATACATAGGTACAGGGAGCTAAGGGGTAACCGTGCTCCCGTATCCCTATGTATGAATTATATACGTTACTCGTATATAATTCATACATAGGTACAGGGAGCTAAGGGGTAACCGTGCTCCCGTATCCCTATGTATGAATTATATACGTTACTCGTATATAATTCATACATAGGTACAGGGAGCTAAGGGGTAACCGTGCTCCCGTATCCCTATGTATGAATTATATACGTTACTCGTATATAATTCATACATAGGTACAGGGAGCTAAGGGGTAACCGTGCTCCCGTATCCCTATGTATGAATTATATACGTTACTCGTATATAATTCATACATAGGTACAGGGAGCTAAGGGGTAACCGTGCTCCCGTATCCCTATGTATGAATTATATACGTTACTCGTATATAATTCATACATAGGTACAGGGAGCTAAGGGGTAACCGTGCTCCCGTATCCCTATGTATGAATTATATACGTTACTCGTATATAATTCATACATAGGTACAGGGAGCTAAGGGGTAACCGTGCTCCCGTATCCCTATGTATGAATTATATACGTTACTCGTATATAATTCATACATAGGTACAGGGAGCTAAGGGGTAACCGTGCTCCCGTATCCCTATGTATGAATTATATACGTTACTCGTATATAATTCATACATAGGTACAGGGAGCTAAGGGGTAACCGTGCTCCCGTATCCCTATGTATGAATTATATACGTTACTCGTATATAATTCATACATAGGTACAGGGAGCTAAGGGGTAACCGTGCTCCCGTATCCCTATGTATGAATTATATACGTTACTCGTATATAATTCATACATAGGTACAGGGAGCTAAGGGGTAACCGTGCTCCCGTATCCCTATGTATGAATTATATACGTTACTCGTATATAATTCATACATAGGTACAGGGAGCTAAGGGGTAACCGTGCTCCCGTATCCCTATGTATGAATTATATACGTTACTCGTATATAATTCATACATAGGTACAGGGAGCTAAGGGGTAACCGTGCTCCCGTATCCCTATGTATGAATTATATACGTTACTCGTATATAATTCATACATAGGTACAGGGAGCTAAGGGGTAACCGTGCTCCCGTATCCCTATGTATGAATTATATACGTTACTCGTATATAATTCATACATAGGTACAGGGAGCTAAGGGGTAACCGTGCTCCCGTATCCCTATGTATGAATTATATACGTTACTCGTATATAATTCATACATAGGTACAGGGAGCTAAGGGGTAACCGTGCTCCCGTATCCCTATGTATGAATTATATACGTTACTCGTATATAATTCATACATAGGTACAGGGAGCTAAGGGGTAACCGTGCTCCCGTATCCCTATGTATGAATTATATACGTTACTCGTATATAATTCATACATAGGTACAGGGAGCTAAGGGGTAACCGTGCTCCCGTATCCCTATGTATGAATTATATACGTTACTCGTATATAATTCATACATAGGTACAGGGAGCTAAGGGGTAACCGTGCTCCCGTATCCCTATGTATGAATTATATACGTTACTCGTATATAATTCATACATAGGTACAGGGAGCTAAGGGGTAACCGTGCTCCCGTATCCCTATGTATGAATTATATACGTTACTCGTATATAATTCATACATAGGTACAGGGAGCTAAGGGGTAACCGTGCTCCCGTATCCCTATGTATGAATTATATACGTTACTCGTATATAATTCATACATAGGTACAGGGAGCTAAGGGGTAACCGTGCTCCCGTATCCCTATGTATGAATTATATACGTTACTCGTATATAATTCATACATAGGTACAGGGAGCTAAGGGGTAACCGTGCTCCCGTATCCCTATGTATGAATTATATACGTTACTCGTATATAATTCATACATAGGTACAGGGAGCTAAGGGGTAACCGTGCTCCCGTATCCCTATGTATGAATTATATACGTTACTCGTATATAATTCATACATAGGTACAGGGAGCTAAGGGGTAACCGTGCTCCCGTATCCCTATGTATGAATTATATACGTTACTCGTATATAATTCATACATAGGTACAGGGAGCTAAGGGGTAACCGTGCTCCCGTATCCCTATGTATGAATTATATACGTTACTCGTATATAATTCATACATAGGTACAGGGAGCTAAGGGGTAACCGTGCTCCCGTATCCCTATGTATGAATTATATACGTTACTCGTATATAATTCATACATAGGTACAGGGAGCTAAGGGGTAACCGTGCTCCCGTATCCCTATGTATGAATTATATACGTTACTCGTATATAATTCATACATAGGTACAGGGAGCTAAGGGGTAACCGTGCTCCCGTATCCCTATGTATGAATTATATACGTTACTCGTATATAATTCATACATAGGTACAGGGAGCTAAGGGGTAACCGTGCTCCCGTATCCCTATGTATGAATTATATACGTTACTCGTATATAATTCATACATAGGTACAGGGAGCTAAGGGGTAACCGTGCTCCCGTATCCCTATGTATGAATTATATACGTTACTCGTATATAATTCATACATAGGTACAGGGAGCTAAGGGGTAACCGTGCTCCCGTATCCCTATGTATGAATTATATACGTTACTCGTATATAATTCATACATAGGTACAGGGAGCTAAGGGGTAACCGTGCTCCCGTATCCCTATGTATGAATTATATACGTTACTCGTATATAATTCATACATAGGTACAGGGAGCTAAGGGGTAACCGTGCTCCCGTATCCCTATGTATGAATTATATACGTTACTCGTATATAATTCATACATAGGTACAGGGAGCTAAGGGGTAACCGTGCTCCCGTATCCCTATGTATGAATTATATACGTTACTCGTATATAATTCATACATAGGTACAGGGAGCTAAGGGGTAACCGTGCTCCCGTATCCCTATGTATGAATTATATACGTTACTCGTATATAATTCATACATAGGTACAGGGAGCTAAGGGGTAACCGTGCTCCCGTATCCCTATGTATGAATTATATACGTTACTCGTATATAATTCATACATAGGTACAGGGAGCTAAGGGGTAACCGTGCTCCCGTATCCCTATGTATGAATTATATACGTTACTCGTATATAATTCATACATAGGTACAGGGAGCTAAGGGGTAACCGTGCTCCCGTATCCCTATGTATGAATTATATACGTTACTCGTATATAATTCATACATAGGTACAGGGAGCTAAGGGGTAACCGTGCTCCCGTATCCCTATGTATGAATTATATACGTTACTCGTATATAATTCATACATAGGTACAGGGAGCTAAGGGGTAACCGTGCTCCCGTATCCCTATGTATGAATTATATACGTTACTCGTATATAATTCATACATAGGTACAGGGAGCTAAGGGGTAACCGTGCTCCCGTATCCCTATGTATGAATTATATACGTTACTCGTATATAATTCATACATAGGTACAGGGAGCTAAGGGGTAACCGTGCTCCCGTATCCCTATGTATGAATTATATACGTTACTCGTATATAATTCATACATAGGTACAGGGAGCTAAGGGGTAACCGTGCTCCCGTATCCCTATGTATGAATTATATACGTTACTCGTATATAATTCATACATAGGTACAGGGAGCTAAGGGGTAACCGTGCTCCCGTATCCCTATGTATGAATTATATACGTTACTCGTATATAATTCATACATAGGTACAGGGAGCTAAGGGGTAACCGTGCTCCCGTATCCCTATGTATGAATTATATACGTTACTCGTATATAATTCATACATAGGTACAGGGAGCTAAGGGGTAACCGTGCTCCCGTATCCCTATGTATGAATTATATACGTTACTCGTATATAATTCATACATAGGTACAGGGAGCTAAGGGGTAACCGTGCTCCCGTATCCCTATGTATGAATTATATACGTTACTCGTATATAATTCATACATAGGTACAGGGAGCTAAGGGGTAACCGTGCTCCCGTATCCCTATGTATGAATTATATACGTTACTCGTATATAATTCATACATAGGTACAGGGAGCTAAGGGGTAACCGTGCTCCCGTATCCCTATGTATGAATTATATACGTTACTCGTATATAATTCATACATAGGTACAGGGAGCTAAGGGGTAACCGTGCTCCCGTATCCCTATGTATGAATTATATACGTTACTCGTATATAATTCATACATAGGTACAGGGAGCTAAGGGGTAACCGTGCTCCCGTATCCCTATGTATGAATTATATACGTTACTCGTATATAATTCATACATAGGTACAGGGAGCTAAGGGGTAACCGTGCTCCCGTATCCCTATGTATGAATTATATACGTTACTCGTATATAATTCATACATAGGTACAGGGAGCTAAGGGGTAACCGTGCTCCCGTATCCCTATGTATGAATTATATACGTTACTCGTATATAATTCATACATAGGTACAGGGAGCTAAGGGGTAACCGTGCTCCCGTATCCCTATGTATGAATTATATACGTTACTCGTATATAATTCATACATAGGTACAGGGAGCTAAGGGGTAACCGTGCTCCCGTATCCCTATGTATGAATTATATACGTTACTCGTATATAATTCATACATAGGTACAGGGAGCTAAGGGGTAACCGTGCTCCCGTATCCCTATGTATGAATTATATACGTTACTCGTATATAATTCATACATAGGTACAGGGAGCTAAGGGGTAACCGTGCTCCCGTATCCCTATGTATGAATTATATACGTTACTCGTATATAATTCATACATAGGTACAGGGAGCTAAGGGGTAACCGTGCTCCCGTATCCCTATGTATGAATTATATACGTTACTCGTATATAATTCATACATAGGTACAGGGAGCTAAGGGGTAACCGTGCTCCCGTATCCCTATGTATGAATTATATACGTTACTCGTATATAATTCATACATAGGTACAGGGAGCTAAGGGGTAACCGTGCTCCCGTATCCCTATGTATGAATTATATACGTTACTCGTATATAATTCATACATAGGTACAGGGAGCTAAGGGGTAACCGTGCTCCCGTATCCCTATGTATGAATTATATACGTTACTCGTATATAATTCATACATAGGTACAGGGAGCTAAGGGGTAACCGTGCTCCCGTATCCCTATGTATGAATTATATACGTTACTCGTATATAATTCATACATAGGTACAGGGAGCTAAGGCGTAACCGTTACATTTCCATCTTATACAAAACGCACATTATAGCGGCTCAAAACAGTGCGCTACGTGAACATGCCACAGAATTTGGACTTCGTTTCACGGTTGTTAGCAACTTGCTCAGAGGTTATGAATGTTAATTCTGCAGATTATTATTGATGATAAGCACAGAAAATCAGACAACAATTCGGCATAGGCACCAATAAAAGTATACTCGAATCGTATTCATAATTAGCTGCCAATTAAACTAATTATTAATTAATTTGTAGGTTAGAATCACACTCATAAAAAAACTGTCCGTGCTGAATAATGTTAACGTGCATAAACTGTGTTGCTCATTTTTTACCTAATTTCATGTAACATAGGTATGTTAGATATCTTCTTCAGATGAAACTGGTGTGCATTTTCATTTTTTATCAAGTATGGGGAAACGCCAATGAAACTTCAATAAAAGTGAATTTTTATTTGTGAAAATGACTATAAAAGGTCCAATTAAGAAACACTTATTGCAATTCTTACTTCATGGTGTATTCGTATGGAAAAAATAATTCTACCTTCTGCGATGAAATTTCAGCGCAGTGAACCTTTGCAGTAATACATCGGAGACCTTCTGCGAAAGGTTCTCTGCACATACAATAGCACTGCAGAAAATTGAGATTTATGTTTCAATTCATTTACGTTCCATATTCTAAAAATTGTAGAAAGCATTTCTCCACTGGACCTTTCTTATTAATTTGCGAAAAATTGAATGAATCTTGTAAAAGTTTAAGTCGTAGACCTCCTCATGACGATAAGTTATCTGAGTTCCTAGTTTGCATATAATCATGGTCACCTCAATCGATTCAAATATTTGAATTCCCCTAAGAAGATAAGAAACTCGCAAGTTCAACTGACATAAGTGATGGATTAGATGATAAAGTATCTTTGCAAAACTCTTTCTCAATTCTGAGACAGAATTCTTGCATGCCTTGAACGTTCGCTTATTCATCGTTTCCATGATACATGTAGACAAACTATAGAATTCGATACATAAAATGTCATGTAAGTTCGGGTATAATCTCATATAAACGAGTTTGTTTCCAGATAAATTATCCAATGCGTTATCATGCGCAACACTGTGTATGCACTGTCTTCACATAACATATTGCACTCCTTGCTTGAATCTACTTAATTACAGCTTGTATGTGTTAAAGTGAATGGAAATTTAAGCTTCCATCATCTAACGTGTATTGTAGTGTATCCTTCTTGTCATTTTGACTATGCGGATCATTCAAAACCTCATATCAGGTGTGACGCTGCAGAGTAGCCGCCGTCACAGTCAAGATGAATAAACTAAAAATGATATATCACTATTTTTTCAGTTACTCGCAATTACTTCTATGTCTCCAATTGTAATTATTGAAACAATTAGACGTTCAATTGGAAATTTAGAATCCTCTGGAAGATGACTGCAAGTAGAATTACTGGATTAAAGTTTCATGTGTCACGTATACCATCAATTTTGATGTACCCAGTTCAATCATAGATAATTCATGTATTGTGCAATATTGGCTGCGAGGTTGTTTATAGATACGCGAAAATTTAGATTTAAGAAATATTCTTAATTGACAACAAATTGTGTGAAATTTGGGACCCTCTAATTTGCACCCATATTTTGTATCAGCATGGCCTGGTGAGTTTACATCTTCAGCTAACTACAAGGCTGTTTGGTAATGCCAGTAAAACAGGATTCCTACTTATTAATAATCTTCGTAATGGTTTTCAAGCTGACTAAACGATGGCGTGACAGTCTCTGGATCGGTGTCTGTTTTGAAATCGTCGAAAACTATCGTCGTGGGAATTGTAATCTCGTGGAATCTAAATTAAGTACGTGAGCGTAAAAGGATCAATATAAACCAGAGGATCTCGATAACTGAGATGTTTGACACATCAGCGAGATGATATGTTTCATGACTATTCATCAGAATCAAAATATCCCTCCGCTGAATTAGCAACGACATTTGTTGACCAAATGATTCTATTCTTATAATAAACTAATACCTACTATGATCTGTGTGTGAAAAAAAAAAGGAAAAAAGTCTTTTGACATATTCCATCTCATTCCGCATTACCGACGGTGTAAAACCGTGCTGCATTTATCCCTCACGTTTTGTGCGCGATTCGACAGTCGACACTTCTGCTTCCAGTATGTCGGTTCGCCGGGCAAGCGACTGAGTGTGTTCGTACGCGTTGTTCAGTACTTACAATTTAAGGTGTTCCACATTTCATATGCCAAGTAATAGAGTGCTCTGCAAGATTGTTATTATTGTCAATAGTTTTTGATCGATCGCAGCACTTCGAGCCTAAAACCAAGGATTCGTTAATATCCCATAAGTGTGAGTTAAAAAATATTTTACAAATTACATATTTATGAACTGTGTTTCTGCGAGGAACTTTGATGAGGTTACGTATGCATTTTCAATTTATTCTAACAATTTCCCGGACATTTTTGAACATCTATTTCAGCGAACGACATAAAAATGACTTGACGATTAATAAATCTATTGTTAAACGATGTTCAAATATTCAATCGAGTCAATTGTGACGTAAGAATGCGGATATTATTGACGTACTCATATAATATCGTAGGGCAGGCAGTGAAGTATACCCGTAACAGTTAGAAGGGTGAATTTGGAGTACATGATAATATACTTTTTCAACAAATTTACGTTTGAAATCTCCGCAACCTTCAAGTATAACTTACATTTCGTTTTTCAATATACTTCTCAAATTTCTTGCCATCTATCAACTATCGTTTGCTTATCTATCCAAAAAGATACAAATTTCGTAACAAATTACGTGGAGTAACTTAATTCCCAAATAATGACATTCAATAGCTATACATAGCTATTTTCGGCTCTGTATGTGAGAAACTGAAATACATACATAGGAGCAGGATTAACTGTTCCAAAGATGACACGGTGATAATTCATTTCTCGTAAAAAAAAAAAAGAAGAAAAAATAATTTCCAATCGACTGTAGAATTCTTTCCCGAAGCCTTACTGCGATTAGAAAACTTAAATCTAAAAATATTTTCCCGTTGCTTCATAAACTTTTGAAGGTGCCATAGTGTGTATTTTGTTCCATTTTCACGTGTCGATTTTCAAACGAAAAATATTTCGTAGATAATATCGTACTGTCTCTGCTATCGTTTAGAATAATATAAGAACACAAATTGAGTAGGATGCTTCACGACAAATTCGAGTCACGCATTTTTACTGGGGAGAGATTTAATAATTTTCAATAATAATTTTACGGTCCTATAAGCTACCAATTCTTCGTAATGTGTAGAGTTGAATTGAACTCGTGTATCTCGCATGAATCTCACGCTCTTATTCTTTAGCAAACTAAAATATCTCACCCTGGGGTATGCCACGTCGTCAGCTATCCCTGGGGGTCTAAGTATTTCGTAATTCTTAGTACTAACAAAGATTCTGAGCATTGAGTGCGTGAAAATGTGAAAAACAAACAAATTCACACTTCAGTTAACTATTTCATTGAATGCTTCCACTGACGTGGTAAAGAAAGCTAAAAACATATCGTAATGGTAAAAATAGGCGATTTAAAGATAAACTCGTCTTCAACCGATCGGCTAAACAGAATCGTTGAACTTACTTATCTATGTCGGCTTACAATAAGACTTCCGTATCTCTTCGGCAGCCGTATCATTTTCTGGTCTTGACCAAGATAATTATAGAAGTAAAAAAAGACAGAACTTCATCGTCCTAATTCACTGCCAAGGCTACTGACTTCATCGGTTCAATAGTCAATACATATGCCGAATGTTGTCTCTATCAATCAGGCTTACGTTATAACGTACAAACGATGTATTCAAAAAAAAATTTATCACCAGCTGGTCGTTTAGTTGAGCCATTATTATTATTACGGAGAATATAGAATATTGTTTTTTTTCTTTTCTTTTCACCAAACGCAAATCCTTGAAAAGGATATTTTATCGGCTATGACTCGGAAATCCTAAAGTCGACCTGGAATATATATGAAAATCTAAACCCTGTACAAATACCCTGATTACGAATGATTTGTTTTATGCACGTTTAAGGAAAAGAAGTAGAGTAAATTTATTTCTGTGGACGGGGCGTGCCTTGGCACAGAATCAACCACCAGCTTTCAACCTTGAATCGATAACTTCCTAAACTTTGATCATGACAGTGTTACCTAACGTGCCTGCGGAGACGAGAATCAACACTGAAAATTACGAATCTCTCGATTATTTCAAACCTTCGATCTCAATTTCCATAAATAACGCGTAACTAGTTCTGAGAAGATGTAATCGTCAGAATTTTTTCCGCACAATTTATTTTGTGTAGTTTAGTTTTTTTTCTTTTGTGGATTTGCATATTATCTGTTTCTCACTGAATCTGTGTATGTAATAAGTTTTTGACTTTTCTCCTCGTTCCCATTTCAGCCAGTACAATCAACTGATTGTATCCATGGCCTCCACAGGACCTTCGGGAAAACAAAACGAATTACCGTAAGTGCGCCCTCCATGTATTCGATATATTGATATAAAGCACATATTTGATGATGCTATATATGGAGTGGTATAGATAAGGGGTAATGATAACCGTAAAAATGATGCTCTTATCGCTACCAATGATATAGTAATTGGATAATGTCACTATCTACAGTATAAAGTTTACCGTGTGATTAATGCATCCTCATTAGACAATTTTATTTTTTCTTAATTACACGTATAATTTTGATTTTCTTGTACTCAATGTTACCTTTGTGAATTATCTATCCTATGTTTGATCTCGGTTATGCCATAGGTCGTTAATATGTCTGCTCTAACAATTTAAAGTAATATAAAGAGTTAATGTTTTCGTTATACATATATGTATGCATATAGGAGTACGTTTCGTGCGTCAGTTTCAATTAGCGTCGATTACTGTTACATAAATTCGCGTACTTGATGGTTTTTTTAGAAGCTGGAGAACTTGTGCAAAATTAGTATCTCTGCTGATAACAAAAAGCAGCGTGTCGAATCCGGATTTTTTATACTAGGCAAAATAGTTGCTGAATCGTCAGAATTTTTCAACGTGACTTATCACACGATGGGCAATTACAGCGGTATTTTATGAAAATAGATCATTTTACTGTTTCTTATTTATCGAAGGCTGTCAATTTATTACGACAATATTTAACTATCTTGTGTCTATAATTATTTATAATACTATTCGTTCATCGCTGGTCTTTTTTTACCCCATTGAAATTCAATTACGTATGACTTACGTAACATGGGAGAATTATGTATCTGTTACCAACTTTCATCACGATAAGTGACCACGTTTGCGAGGGTATTATAGCGGTCAGCACTACGGTGCAGTAACCATGATCTTGTTAGCGTTTAAAATGAAAATACGGTCCCCTTTTATAATGCAATAAAATCCTAATATAATACAAGGTAATTAATTTGATAACTATTTTTTCCAGAGCTCTACCGCAGCAGAATCAAGTGAGGCAAGTATAGAAACTGATGTTATATGTATGTTAAATTAATACAGATATCTAGAAAACATTCGACCACATTGATTTTCCTTTTAGGAAACTTATCAAACCGTCACGATTTATATTTTCCTTCTATAATACATAATACTGTGGGGATATACAGTGAATTATTATATTTTAGAAGGAAAATCAAATTCTCGTGCATCATATGTATACCCGGAATAATTACAACTTCTCTTAAATCCTACAATTCCTTTGATTTCATTGAACGTTTTAAAAATTCAAAAAAAAAAAACAAAAATCCGCTGAAATTTGAATCCCTTTTGCAACTTGAACCTGCTATCCTGTATCGGCTTCATGTCTCCCAAAATCTTCTCAGCGATGCGTGGTAATTGGATATTCGAAGTGTAAGATAGTGGTTCATTAAAATCTGTAGAGGGAATACATATTGCATCGAATTAATCACATGATGAGCAGATTTTATCGAGTACCTGCATCGCACTTATGTAGACAATAACCTAGGCCGATATCACATGTTTGATTTCGGTCTAGATAATAGATTAGATAATATTCTGTGATTAGACGTCGTGAGAAACTCAGGTACAGATTTCTTTTAATAGTTTTATTTCTCAAGAAAGGTGAATGAACGTTCCATGTGACTATATTGTTCTCATTGCATATTTTTATCGTATAGATTTGGCTATACATATTTTGTTGAAAAACGGTCAACGGACAACGAATAACCATCTGTAATCGAGCGATCTTGTTAAGCTAGTGTTTTATTTTTTATTTTATTTATTCTTTGAATTATCAGTCCTTCGTTATTTTAAAGTCGTTTTTACATCGTTTTGGAAATCGAACTCGAGAGGCTTTTATAAAGATATTTTTCAATTGCGTGGAGTGACACATCTGTGACTACAGGAACACCTGTAGCTCAACTTGTCAAGTACTTAAATTTAGAGCTATGCTATTATAGCACGGGAACAATTCAACACATGACACTTTGGTCCATCACACAGATCCTCTGCTCGCGTTCCGTGCTTCTAAATAGGCATCGTGTCAATGCCATGATTATATTTATCCTACATCGCGTCTACTCATATCGTATGGAAATGAATATGAAGAAATTTTTCATTGTGGACGATCTTTTAAAGAAAATTCTCAAAGCAAATTGAACTGAGAAAAAATACTGCAGGAAATTGGAAGCCATTTTTATTTCATTTCTCATACAAATTACAAAACAAGCGGATGCATTTACTGCACTGTATACATTAGGGTGGTCCATAATTCGGTCATATTCGAATTTCAGTGCTCCTATGGGCCAGAACGTCTTCTAATATATACAAAAAAATGTAACCGAAACCCTAGGTTCCTATCTCAATTCTAAGTACCGCCCAAAGCCTTCGAAGTTTCCCATTTGAATAAAACGCGGTTTGTGACATTTCGCAGTTCATTTTTTTTCCTTCTAGGTATATCGGTATATGTATGTATAGGTAGATTGAAATTCTCACGCAAAGATACGGCGAAATAATAAAATTGAATATGTTAATCTCTCAAGTCTATACGATCAGCTCAGAATCACCAGGTGGTTTTAATCAGCGTAATTAACTGATAAGAGATTCTTGTGCTAATTTCACATGATCGGTGATACCAAATAAGATTCTCACTAACCCTGCTGCAATTACAATTAGACAATATTATATGATAAAATTTGACCAGTACTTCAACCTATGGATATTTTTATATTTATATTCACACTAATTGTAAGTGCGGGACTTAGGATATGATATATCATGCACCTGTTATCGGTTCTATTTCATTTCAATGAAATACTGAACAAATCACCCATACATAAACACGTGCTGTACACATGGTTACCTGGGACGTAGTTATATGTATGCACTTCGCAAATATTGGAGAACGGTATCAAATCATCATTGAATGTTATCGAAAGTTTTAATCTCCACAGAAAGGCTGATCTCATTTCAACGCATGTTATCGTGTCATTTTTACACCTTTTTAAATTCAAGACTAGCTATAATTATCTTTGATACGAGCGTGAACTTATTCATTATTGAACATTCGCAAGGTTTGTTAAAAAATTTGTTGTACAGAAGCTGATAGTAAACCGTTTCGGATGAACATTCACAAAGTTTTTGAAGACAGTTAACTACATAAATCGAGTTTGAGGTAAATTAAAAATCATTACGTTTGACATGCTCGTGAGTCATTTTTGTCGATTTCTTTTATTCTACATGTCTGGGGATCGTCCGCGAGTATAGCTGGGATTTCAGATAAACGAAAATCGTGGATAAAATTCTTTACGTAATGTCAGTTTATTTTCAGAGTGGCTCCAATCCGGAGATCGCGAGTGCCAAAATTCTTGGCGACCGCATGTATGAATTTAATGTCATCTAGTCGTATATTATCTCGTGGTTTAAAGAATCTTCATTTTTATGTGCGAATAATAATCCTCAATTTTATTTAATTATTTCGCCTAATTTCAAGTGAATTGATCTGCACACCTTTTATACTCACGTGACTGAACTTCCCCAAGAATCGCATATTATTCGATTGCAAATACTTCGCGGTGACTCCAATTCAAAGAATTTCGAATTATCAGATCCTGTTAGAGAAACGTATCATAATTTTTCACATCCTGACTTCTGTTTCGCCAAAATCATCTACTGATTCTTTTACGCTTTTTTACAAAAATTTGAATATTTAATTGCAGATTATTACCAAAAATCGTAAATGGCGGTATCGCAGGAATTATCGGTGTGTCCGTGGTATTTCCACTGGATTTGGTCAAGACCCGATTGCAAAATCAAGTGGTTGGTCCCAATGGCGAAAAGATGTACAAATCCATGTAAGATATCCATTTCTGTAGTCTTCATTAATGACTAATGCAACAAAATCTTGCAATTCGAAGGCTGCATTAACTTTCAGTTTTTCTACGAATATTTAGTACAATTGTTACTCATTTTTCATAGGTTTGACTGCTTCAGAAAAACTTATAAAGCAGAGGGCTACTTTGGTATGTACAAAGGATCAGGAGTCAACATCCTGTTGATCACACCAGAGAAAGCAATCAAATTGACTGCAAACGATCTATTTCGACATCAATTATCTCCTGGGCCTGGGTGAGAAATTAATTCAAAGCTAACATGTGTACAAATACAATATTGCTGTAGAGCTTTATCTAATTGTATCACTACTGTTTGAGATATTTTGGAAGAGTAATATAATATAGGATAATAATAACGCAATGTCTTTATTTTATCACATGAAACTTCAAGAGCAAAGTCCAACATATCGCACAAACATATGCACGCGTTTAAGAGATAAGACACTAAAGAAATACATGATCATAGGTTGCCCTTACCCTTAGAACGAGAAATGCTAGCCGGAGGAAGCGCCGGAGCTTGTCAAATAGTAATTACAACACCTATGGAATTGCTGAAAATTCAAATGCAAGATGCTGGCAGAGTTGCTGCTGCAGCTAAAGCAAGTAAGTTTAAGAATTGTATTAATATAAGATTATATTTTCAACTAGCAACTATCTCAATGGATTGTTTTTTATGAAAATGATGTATATTTAGAGTTTTCTACAATTAGGAATTTCGGTTTTACATTAAAGGTGGACAAGAAATTCCAAAAATATCGGCGTGGTCGCTAACTAAAGATCTGTTTAGAAAGAGAGGTATTTTGGGTCTTTATCAAGGCACTGGGGCAACAGCGCTAAGAGATGTTACCTTCTCTGTTATATACTTCCCACTTTTTGCTCGATTGAACAACTTGGGTCCTAAACGAGAAGATGGCTCTTGTAAGTAACTTGAATAATCACATCCATTACGTAGTATAGATCAAATTACAAGAACACTAATGATGATTTGAATGAATTGATCCATCCCGACCTCCACTAACAGGTCCTTTGACCATCTTTGTAAATTATCAAACTTATAACTTGAGGAGACCTTATCTGAAATATCATAGCTATATTTTAACTTGCTCTCTGTGTGATAACGATTTCGTATTTCAGCTGTATTCTGGTGTTCCTTCCTTTCGGGCTGTGTGGCCGGTTCGGTTGCTGCTCTTTCAGTAAATCCATTCGATGTTGTCAAGACAAGGCTACAGGCGATCAATAAAGCACCTGGAGATCCGACATACACCAGCGTTTTGGATTGTATAAAGTAAGACTTTTATGCTTTTCTTAACATTTTTTAATTGTACTCCTTTGGTTCAGAGAATCAATATGATTTTTTATTGAATGAGGATAATTGTGATTTGTGCAATGTGTGTATTGAAATACTTGTATTTACAGAAAAACACTGCAGCGCGAAGGGCCCACAGCATTTTTCAAAGGAGGTGCTTGCCGTATGATAGTTATAGCACCGTTATTTGGTATTGCACAAACCGTGTATTACCTTGGAGTAGCAGAATACCTTATGGGTCTGAAATAGAAGTGTTAATATTCTGTGATTCATTAATGTATCTGTTGTTGAGCCGACAATAACTCTTTAAGTATTTTAGGACTAGATGTATTTATATGGCAATGATGTAGCACAAATGGCCATTGATGATCTGAAGAAGATATTCATAAATATTGATGTAAGGCTTATTGAAAGATTAGCGAATAGCGAAATATTATTTATCCAAAGTCTTTGTGAAATTCTAAGAATGTTTGCAAAAAAATCCATTTCGTTTGGTCTTTTGTGCTATTCTGAATTGTACAGTTCATTCTGATAACCTGAATTGAAAAGGTCTGTAACTACGAAGTAACGTTTCAATGATTAGTACAATTGTTTATTTTAGAATTTAAGTAGGTTTCATTGTATACAATTCGCGTCAAAATTGAAAATTTGATATTATTTCTTATATTTTATATCTTTTAGATTAGATTGAGTGAAAATAGATCTATTCTTTTCTGTCACAACGAACCTTAGGAGTCCTCTGTGTGTTGTGAAACAGGAATTAGAAAGTTATGTGATGGCCACATTGAGTGCAATCAAGAACTCAAAGAGTCAGTATTCTTTTATTATCGCCGAATATTTGATTGTCAGCATGATTTTAATTTTTTTGCATTTGCTTATCGCTTTTATTTTCTGATCATTATACAAATTGGATATAGTTAGGCAAATGTTGAATCGTTTTCTCTTCAAAATGTCAATATCTAACGATTTTAGACAGATCACATTGCAGGGTGAAGGAGCTAATACTGTAATCGTTGACAAAGTATTAAATAATAAAGTGCGACAGGTTCTACACGTGATACCTGCACGAAAAATAATTTCTGTTGCCAGTGAATTAAATCGCATGTCGTTACTGTCAAACGGGATTTAAAATAGGAATGAAAAAACTGATAGGAAAATAAAAGTTTTAGAATAAGTGATGTATAGCATCAATATTAGACAAAGAAAATAGAATAAAAAATAAGACAAGTATACTTAGTACTACTATTTTGTATAAAGGCAATTGGTAGGAAAAAATATAGTATCATTGTGTCATATAACAGTTTAAGCGAGCAGAGAAAGATAAAGAGAATCATATCTACATATTGTAATTCATACACTTTCTCAGGTATCGTCTTTCTTGTTGAGTATTTTTTAGCTTTTCTTAACAGCATGATCGGATAGTTTCTCATTTAGTAATATTCACTCTCATGAACAATTACATTCTGTGATTGGCTTAGTAGCTTCGAAAAGAATTCATGGATATGTAATTAAAAAGAAATCTGTATTGCCTCTTACCGTTAGATATTCGTGGCTTGCTTTACAGGACATTAAAGAAATCGTTAATCTCATTCATAATATCAATAGTATAACACTAAATGTTGCCCAATGGCCATATGTACTATCATTCTAATGCGTATTTCTAGCTCACTAGATGTTATGTACACCAAGCGTGTTTGATTTTGACCGATATGAAGTTGGCCCCACTGTCTTCTGTCTCTTTCTTTTCCTATGTAGCCACGAAGGATAGAAGAGGACAGAAGACTGTGGTGCCAACTTCATATCGGTCATAATCAAACACGCCAAGCGTACATACATGAGTACAGCAGTTCTAATATAAGCGGTGAGCTTCTGGCATATAGACTATATTCTACCTACGCATCCTATGTACGTCCAGTTCAATATAGTTGATGTCCCTAATTGAATATCAGATATAAAGATTAAAGTTACACCACTGCCTATTAATTATAATAGATATTTCAAAGATATGAATTATTAGTCCAATGCAGCGACATCCTGCCAATTCATTGTCAGTGCAATGATTGGTGTGATGGATTAAACTCATGGTCTATGTATTGAAGATTAACATGTATCTCTGCGGCCTAACATATAGACTTGTTCAAAGATTTTTTTTTTGAAACGGATAACTGTAGAAAAACTAGAAACGATCAAAGTAATAATAATTCTTATTTGTGATGTGTTATTATCTAGTTGACATACATAAGAATGTTGATTATTTATTAAATATGTGGTAAACAGAAAAATACTCCATCATATATATTTTAAAGATATTCTGTAAGAAAAACAATCCCCTGTCTTCAATGTTATTATACTTAAACGGTATAAGAAGGTGTATTAAATAGAATCAATATACAATATATATTCATTCATGCATATGTGGATTAATATTTATATTATCGTTTCTTTTCACCTGTAGACTTGAAAGTTGAAACCGATTCAATTAATATTTATTACTGATTACTAAAATGAAGAAGAAGAGAAAAAATATTGTGTTCAATAAAAGTCCTCAATAAATGAAGGTAATCATCTAATAGTCATATCAATAGCTTAGTACGATCTTGATGTATCCTGATAATAATTTGATTTACATCACGTAGGAAAGTATTATTCAAGCATCAAATCTTGTAATATTTGGTAATTTTTTATCGTTCTAAGATTATTGATATTTGTGTGCAATCAAAACGAGAGAACACTTGAATTATAATTTTTCTAAATATATTTAGATAATTGTTTTAGCTGTTTATAATACACCAAATTTCATACATATTTACAGTAAACACTAATAATGTATATTATATATATATATATTCTGAACATGTGTACGACTTGCGTACATGTATAATAGTAATGATAATAGGTATACGATGATATCTAATTTATTGCTATTAGAGCAACGGTGCTATGACATAAAATTCAACAAACCCGATACCATACCAATAGAGAATTTAATTTGCAGTATTTTAATAGCTACGATTTATAATAATTAAATTATCCGTTATTTGAAGATACTACTACTGCTAAAGTGAAGCCAATGTATGAGTCTGTTAAATATCTTATAACTGTGCGAGTGCATGCACCAATAGTACTGCTCTCTACTAAAATACTTTCAGAATAACAAGTTGATTATTATAACAACGGAAGTAAAACTACCACATGGCATTGTTTCAGATAAACATTCCGGTAACAATGAATTTATTGCACTTTGATTCAATTAATAAATCGTGGAAACAAAATTATTATCGATTATCAATCAGCTCGCGCCTAAGCAACAGTACAGTAAGTAGTAATACATTTATAGCATGGATTGCTATTTCCCAACTGCTCTTTCTAATCCTTGCAAAAACAAAAAGGTAATTTTAAATGCTTGAAAAACTCTGTTGCTACCTATCCTGCGGTAAATCGTATGTACGTGTTTCCAGTTTAGACTATATAATTTACTCACCAATTCAATAGTTCTTAACAAGGAATAAATTCACACCCACCCCACTATAAATAAAAATTAAAAATCAATGTGAATCAATGGTATAACAGTTTGGGTGGGTAAAGGTTATTCATAATATTATGTTGCACGTTGTTGTTTCTTTACTAAACTACTGTACGTGTATTTTTTTTTTTCTTTTCAACGTGATACATTCTTGATGCAAGCGGAAGTATTGTCATATACTGATTCCACATATACTGTACATTTTAATAGTTGTTAGTTGCGAAAAAGGGAATGTTTTGTAGAGACACAGATGTGGGCTGAGTGATGGGCATCTAGTCGGTGAATTTGCGGTTCGGATTACGTCCGAACAAAGCCGAACGAACCTCTGGCACTAATTGCTGAGCAATAAGCTCTAGCCTTGATTCCAGGGTGTTGCTGATCTTTATGCGTCCTGTAAATATTTTTAAATACACAATTAGAATATCTGTAATCTTGAAATTACGTCAATAATTTGCTACCTTATTTCTCTATCCACCTATTGTACAGTGGTTATTTCAACTATTGGGCATTAATATCTATTCCCAAGTTTCATTAGTCAATTACAACATAAATCGAAGATACAGAAGCAGGGCTTTATTGGTATTGATACGATGTGACTTTCTCATTGAATTCAATTATTAAAGCTAATCTATTTTGCATTATCTTGCATAGAGCTTCTTCAGTGTGTTATTAAAAGATTATAAGCAAGATCAAAGTAGCTTATAGCTGATAAACCTAAGTTTATGTAACATTTTAACGTTTTCCAGGTAATCAACAATCCGAGACCCATGTACGTACCTCTACCAGCAAGTAGCTCAACTCCTCCGCAGCTTTCAGCAGGTAAGAAGTTGTCCTTGTCTACCTTAATGATAGTATCTTTTCCAGATACATCTTTGTATGTATCTTGAATAGAGGCAATGATCGACTCTGTGAGAGCAATATCATTCTGGCGAACTCGCACCACGATATTTGCTTCCATCAACTATAATGAAAAAAAGCCTTTGCACTTCTTCTAATCTTATATCGCGTATCATCGTTTTGACATTCAAAAAAAGTCTAGTTTCAAAGAAAAATATAACATGATAAGCATAATTACCTGATACAGACTCTGGATCACAAGAGACTTGAGTACCTGACTATAGCGAGATTGATCACGAGTTACCTCGCCTAGTCTTTTTCTAGCTTCATCAAGCACATTGCGAACATGATCTTCACGCACCTTCAAGACCTTCAGACGAGCCTGATTGAGCATGTTGGAAGATTGGCTGTGAATATAGGTAATTTTGCTTTATTTATTTCTTTACCTCGTGAAGAAGCCAAAGAATTACGACTTGAAATAAATATAAGGACAAATATAGTTTATCAGAATTCAAAACATTAATCAGTTAAGAAATTCAATAAAGAACTGACTAGTTTAGGAAAAATGTAAAACTTCGTCTAGCTTTTACGGAATTTTGATTACAGCTTGAAATACGGGTAAAAAAAAAAAACTCAAAAAATCTATAACATTTCAATCGGTTTGTCGCAGTTTATAATATAGGATAGAAAATGTAGTCTTTCCTATCATATTGTGTATTGGAGTAAAAAATACACTAAGATGCGATGAAGAAATAATTATTGGATCCGATGCTATTAAAAAATTCGAAACGGAAGAAGTGTCGTGATAATTCATTTCATTGAATAATCTAATACTAGTCAGAGCCGTTACTGTTGACACGATGAATTCAAAACAAATAGAACCCGCCTAACCTAACCCTAACCACTTGATTATCAATTATGTAACGTTTATCTGTGAATTAAACTAATGTGGTAATAAAATGTTTAAAGAATAATTTCAAGCTCAGTACCAGTGCGGTTCTATTGATCATTATTCAGGATTATCAAGGGATAGAAATTGAGTCCTAAATACTTATTCGAGTTGACTTGTAAAAAGGTGGGTGTGGCACTCATTGGACATGTGACACCTCGGGCTAGGATATAACTATAACATCTAGGGTAAAAAAATATGAAGAAAATGATGCTTATATGCGTACATTTTTTTTTGCAGTTCAACCTGCTTTTCCTTCTTCTCAAAAAACTCCATAATTTTAAGTCGTTGCTGCTGTACCAGACGACCCTTTTCGATGTTGAATTCTTCCTCCGCCTTTGCATCGATCTCTTCAGCCTTTTCGTTAGCCTCCTGCTCGATGAAGGCCATCATATGCTTGATCTGTAACATAATCGTAAATTTGGTTTATTCAATATTCACCTAATTCTAAAATTAGGGTAATCCATTCCGATCTAGACATATGTGCTATATTGATCCAGCCGAGTCGTCTGCTAGATAGGAAAATCGATGGTTGATCAATAGCGTCGAAAAATCTATATATCTTGAATAATTAGGAGCGGAATTTTTTGTCAAATCATCTCGTAGACGTGGAGAATTTTTACGACGAGTTTAAAGACGCCAAAAGTCCTAAACCTATCGCGAAAAGAGGCGGAGCTCATCTTGAACCAAGAATAGATATTGCGGATTTCGCGATTGAAATGATATGATTTTTGGAGACTGACCTGTTTCTGGACATCGGCATCGCTGAGAGCCATGGTGAATGATTTTTTTTTGGCGTTAAAAGAATCTCAAAATGTAATGTTAGTCGGTTTCAAAAGACTAAAAACACAAGTACAAAGTGGATGGAAGAAGTCAACGCCTACAAAGTACCAGTGAAGAAACAGTGCTGAACGTCCGACCGACAGTGAACGATCATATGATCGATGCGCGCGCATAGTTATTAGCTTGGGTCAAATGCTAAGCGACTTATTTTTTTGTTTCATAAATTAAAACGGTATGATTTAGTCGAATTTTATATATTTTAATAATAGTATAAAAAATGTCATTTCATATTAATGAGATTATTTGAGGGTCATTATTTTAATAGAAGCATATATTTTTGTTGCTGATTTGAAGGCGTTCGTAAAATTGTTAATATGGCAGATATCTGTGTCTCTAGTGTTGTTTAAGTTCGACAAACTGTACGATATAAGTAGTATTACATTGGTTCAAAACTGTGCTGAAATGTACGTGAAATCGTGAGGTCTTTTTTTTTTATTGTGGAAGTGCAAGGTGCGAGTTGGACCCGTGCGCGGAAAATAGTATATGATTAAATTATTTAAACGTAACACGTTCATTCCAAGTCAACAACATCGACTTTTTGGTGTTTTTTTTTTCTCGTTTTATTTATTTTTTTTTTTCTTCTGACGTTCATCTACTTTGTTTATCATGAATACAATTCTATACTCGTTGCAGTGATTTGCAGCTTGGACTTATAAAATAGGTAATGATACATGGATATTGACAAAATGCCTCCGTATTCCCGAAACGCTTGCATTATAACCTTTGTTTCCTTATGCTTGTCACTTCACTGTGGCCTCTGTAATGTCATACCCATCACCAACAGGATCATATTCGCTATCCCTTTGCCAGTCACCCTTTACCAACTCGGCTCATAAATTCACCAGGCTACCTTTATCCCGAGTTTTATCATTCAACAACAAATCAAAAATTTTAACAGGGTTATACCACTCCGCTATTTTAACCTGCGTGGTCAGGTACTGCGTACAGTTAACAAAAACCTCTACTAGGAAGTGTCATAGCGCATTATATGATTCATATCACTCAAATTTGAGAAAATAATAATAGATATGCGTAAGATTACAGATCCCTGGAATCTGCTACAGGTGGATTTACTTAGCGAGAAACAAAGGTCCGCAATGATTCGTTATTATTTTATATAATTTATGAATAACATGTATCTACGACTATATCTATTAGATCTATACATCGGAGACTGATGTATAACCATTTTAAATATAATTTTTTTCATTATATTTATCAGCAAAAATAATGAGGGAAAATTTTCATGGAAAGTCGCAAGAGCTGCGGTTTTTAAAGATGTCATTATCGTTGAGAGATTCTTAAACGAAATTTCCGAAACATTTTGACTATATTCTTACCACGGCAACATACAACTGTTATTGCGATTATAAATCATTCAATTTTATGCACTTCACACGTGGATACGTATTCGAAAAATTGGTTTATTATATCGTGAAGAGCCACCGAACTTCATCATGGAACCAAATATCAAAGCCTGACATACTAAAGCTCTGTAACTAGAGCTCAAATATATAAGTCTCTGCTCAACGGTCTAACAGACAACGCATGCACACGTTTGAAACTATGAATAATTTCTGAAATTGATTAACGCTGGGTTATTATTTCCTTTTGTGAATATTATCTAACTATCAATTCATTTATAAGGATAACATTGTTTTTATTCATTGGATTATTTAGAATGGTACATTGCCCTTGGGCTCTTGATCAAGGTCCCGCAAAATGTAGTATTCGTTTCTATTTTCATTGCCGTTATAAAGAAGAACATAGTTGTGACTTAAAGAAAAGTGTATTGGTGTGCCCCAGCAGGTACTTTATAGTGGAGCCATCGGGCTATGGCCAACCTGAACTTTGAGCAGCCGCCACGCAGTATAGCGAACGCAAGCCTTACCTCGCGTGGGGGCGGTGGGGGGGGCTTAAGCTCGTCGACCCTCCCGGGTCATGTCACGCCTACCTCGGGCATGTTCTCAGGGTCCTCCGCAAGTACGTCAAGTACTGCAAACTCTACCGCTGTTGGAGCGAACGTCTACCCTGGTGGAACTGGCAGCGCACAACCTAACGCGCACCCTACCCAACAGCAGCAACTCTCACCTATGGGGAGCAGAGGGCTCTTTGGGCAGAGAGCTTTCACCGACAGACGTACCATGCCTGCTATTGGGTCAGTCCACCAATATGAATTCCCCATTTTGATAACATAATTTTAGTTCTACAACTCGGTGAATTATGCTATAAAATTTCTGATAAGGTTTTACACCATCGAAAGAGAGATCAATCTTACCATGCCACTTTACCACAATCATTTTTCCCAAAACGCGTTGGCCTTTTGCTCTTAACGCCATCAATAATCTCCATGCTGCTTCTTTTCTCAATCGGAAACCACATTCAAAGTCATTAAACTCATGAAATTAATTCGGCGTTTCAGACATAAGGTCATGAAAAGATCCAGCTCTATTTCGTTATTAACGTGCTGACTTTTGTTGATTGATTTTGACTAATAATTTAACAATACTCTGATGAATGCGATGGCTGCTTCTGTTTTGTACTGATCTTTGCCTATAGAGTATCACTTAGGGCTGACAAAAAGACATTATACCCCTATATTACCGACGAACCAGTCTGGTGTATAAAATAACAAAGATGAATTTGAGTCTGCTTCAAACGGGTACGGTATTCTGTCATGAACTGTGCAGATATCCTAATCGTGTAATTTCTCATCATTTCTGCGATTAGATTACACGTGATGCAGATACAAGTTCTAGTCGAATACTGAATTTATGCATGATGGTATATGGTGCTTATTCTATGCTGCATGGCTTTCAAGTCGGCAATAGTTTATATACCAAAGTTACACTTCGAAAACCATCACTACAGATCGTAGTATCTTGCGCTTTGTAATTTCGCCACCGAATTTTGATTCGCATAATTTATGTTGCTATAAGACCTTTTGATGTGTTCTCTGAATTTACTAACTTCTTATAAAACACTAATACCGAATATTTTCAAAGCTATCTTAATCAAGAATCGTTAGGAACATTTAATCTCGGAGTATAATCACATCGTTGGTAAAGTTTATGTGCAATCTAATGTAAAGCGAACAGTTAAAAGTAGGCTGTATTTATTATTCACGCTACCTATTTACTGCATGCTGCATTTTTCTCTATAATTTTAGCAACACAAGGGATATCGTTTGAATGTTCAGAATATTGATGCCTCAACGGATTTCTGTCCAGTTACCCTCTTCGAATGAAAAACTAAAAAACACGTAAAATCGATCACAATCATAAGAAGAGTCTTTTATTTCCCAGAACATTTATGTTCGATTCTAAGATTGCATACTTGTTAAGTACCCTATTTTTCAAACAAGTCTGCAATGAAACACCTCACGCTTTCTTCTTGGTCCGATTATAACAAAATTAATCACTTATAAACAGCTAGTGATTGTCAAATAGTGTCTTTAAGCTAGCGGCTAATCTTTGCGTCATTCCTCAGAATGAAGAAATAACAATGGGGATTGCTCGGTAAAAATATGATTACATTTAGCTGAATTCTAAGTACAGATTTTCGTCATATACGATTCTGTATTCAGTCAGCTGTATGTCTTATATTCAAGGGCAAGGTGAACTTATTTTAGATTTAAAATTTTTTTGAATGCAACAATATTTCCCAATATAAGTGAGCATCAGCCTTGTCGACAATATACTTGTATCTCACAGTTTTTTTTCTTACGACTTTCTCCGTAATGAACTAATCGCAAGTTTACACAACTCTCAATAATAAACATTTGATTAGGTTCATACAGTTTGACCTCATCCATGATGAGGCTGTTAATATTTTTTTCATATATAAATTCCCGAAACTATTCTGAAAGTATTCTCAATAAAAACTGCTCTCAAAAACCTCATGTGCTCTTCGTAAAAAGAAATTCTCATAGACACTTTTGTGAAAGTGTCTAGTTTTGTAAAGAATTATCACACGTTTGTACTCTTGCTATCTTTCACTGTTTGGTAAGCGTGTATGTATAACGCATTGGATAGATATAATTGGTGATGAAAGACGATGCTTAACGACTGGTCAGCGGTAGTGCGAGAGTAGTTGGGAGATAGTTAAGTGTGAGCAGGTCGTAGTAATTCAACCAATTCTTGCAGGAACTCGAACCCAATGGGTAGTATGGGCAGTTTTGGGATACCTCCAAGTCGCAGCTATGGATCTCAAGGTGCGATCAACAATTTCCACTCTGTATTTGGGAGTGGGGGTGGGGGAGACACCAGCACCCCTCCCCTTCTGGACCTTTCGGAGTTCCCCTCGCTGACGAACAGAGGCCAGGGTGACTCTATGCCTCAGCCAAGTCCAATGCCGGGCAAGCAACCTTATGGTTAGTCCTATGCGACTATGGCGAGAGAAGCGATCTTTTTTTTTGATATCTGCGTTCCTATTGCTATTTGCTGTTTGCATCTCACATTACTTAGTATCTTCACCCAGCTTATCAACTTGCAACATTACAAATTTAAGTTCAAATCAAATAACAATTTATAGCAATCAACAGACCGTAAATTATAAAACTACAATCAGTAATCGACTCTCAAAGTTCTGCAGGAAATTTTGTATTACTTGCGAGTGAAATCTTCATCGGTTTGATGTAATCAAGTTAACGAGCTGGGTGAAATAAACTCAAATATTTATTATATTATGGATAAAAAAAATTTGATGTGTTTTGAAGTTGCAGCGTCAAATTCTTATTGACCTCTTTTTTAAGCATGTTAAAAACACCACTAACTAATCAGTGATTTTTAAGTGCCTTGAACATAGAATTCTTGTTGAATCTATTATTCGATGGGTATCGTAGTAGGCCTGTCTTTTTTTAACGAATGATGAATACTTGATATACTTTTAGGAAATCTCTTACAAGAAAGGATGATTTTTTTCATTTATAGAACTCCCATGGCCTGTAGCATTATTTTAGTCAATCTTTAATATATATATCGACACAATTTATGCTGATCCCAATCCTTAGATCGGTTGTATTCTGATTCATTGAGACTGAATAAATTGTTGTCATTCTCTCGGTATATTACGAATGGAATGTTCATACTCTATACTGTGTGATATTCGTGTTCAGAGATGAGTTTAGCGGTGGTACCAAGATATGATCTACTGGCTTATCTAGTTTACTTGATACAAAACAACAAACATCGTGCGATAAATCATACATATTTTTTATTTGATCCTACTTTGTCGCCCAGGTAAATCGCAAACCATGAGAGTAGTTCTTATTTATATTATTTTTGATTTGTTTGCGAAGACCTTATAACACAATTATCCAGCACTATTCCCTCACATTCCTAAAGATACAAACTATTATTCAGTGTGTTTATACGTTTGCGTTAGCATGAATGCACATATAAATAACGTTTGAGTGTTAAATCCGCTACATTGTTACATGAATGAATGGCAAAGCCCACTAACTTAGATAGAGATTCCAAATTTTTAACAAAAACAAGTGTACACGAGTCCGATGATGCGTGAAAGCACAAAGAAAAAGTTCATTGAACAGGAACCCCATCCTTTCATTCAACACCCATCGAAAATAGTCTCCTACTTATCACTGTACACAGCGCTACTCAAGCTAAATATTTATGTTGTTGCTCTATGTCAATGTTTTTGAAACTCTGTTTGTGAAAGTATGCTTAGGACCTATGTAGTTTGTTATATGCCGCAGATCCTGCATGATCTATACCATTGAAATTGTTTTATTCTTCCTTCCTACCATAATTTAATTTGCGCAATTCGATGCAAAGTCTGATTGCTGGAATAGAACATTTTCTAAAAAAATCAGTTCACATGGTATACTCATGTATTTGTAGAATCTTTCTCATTTCTCTTTATCCAAGGTAAATCTTATCTGCTTTTTAATTTTTATTCATTTACCATAGATTTCGGTTTGGAATAATTGAAAAATCACTTGCGTTCACAATTCATCATGGAATCACCTATAACCACGCGTCATATTCAATTTCAAACTGTTTTCCTACTAGTGTTTCAGTTTTTCAACTCACTTGTAGTTATCTTCAATTTCTTCTTCATTCTTAGTGTATAGTATTAAAATATCAACATACTCTCGATATCGTGAACCAGTTTGAAACATATTTCATATGAACTTTATGATCCGCAAAGATTCAGTTAACTTCTCAACCTTTTGTTTAAGGTCTGTTAACATTTCAATCTTTTCAATACGAACACAATCTTTCTTACTTATAAAATGTTTCTATATCTGTTCATCTTGTAATGTTAATCTACTTCGCTAACTACCTCTCTTCTGCAATCTCATACTTCGCATTCTTTCATGAACATGATTTGTTACAGTTGGCATGGTAAAGCAGCCAACCTCAGAAGCGAGTGAATTTACTATGAGTTCAGAAGACTTTCCTGCGTTACCAGGCACACAAAGCAGGGAAGGACCGTCACCTGGAGGTAGTGTATCTGGCGAAAAAGGAATGGTTGTGGGACTTGGTCCGGAAATTGGCCAAGATGTACTCCAAGTAAACAGAGCCCCTGGCTCGGAAAAGTCACAGGCATCGAAAAGAGGCATCCAAACATCACCTGATGGTAAACTATAACGTATTACAAGCAAAGGGATTACTGAAGAACTGATTATGTTACATTAGCCAATATTCAAGTTTACAGAATAAATCAAACCTAATGTTATTACATCCTATTAGATGATATAACTGTTATATGAAACACGATATTAGTAATACCTAAGTAAATAGAAAAATCTTCGGACGAATTCGGAAGGAACATTTATAATAAGACGAGTTGAGAGCAGACTTCAGTGTCTTTTTCATAATAAATTAGATTTAAGGATATATGCATCGATTTTAGGCAAAGTGACGCACATACCTGCAAGTATGGTGAAGGACCAATTCGGGATGGTGGGACTGTTGACGTTTATCAGAGCAGCAGAAACAGATCCGAATCTCGTATCACTGGCGCTGGGGCAGGACCTCACCGCCCTTGGACTTAATCTTAACTCACCCGAAAACCTTTATCAAAATTTTGGTGGACCTTGGGCGGAAACACCCTGTCGACCACAGGACATCGATTTCCATGTACCACCCGAGTACCTCATTAACGCCTCCATCAGGTACTCATCTTCTAATGTTTATATATTATATACAGTTATGCGCATTCATCACAAGATAATTGTTATTCAGTAAGAAGTTTGCTTTTGCAATTAGTACTCATTGTTTACTGTTGTAATTAGTGTTTCTAAAAATTTGCAAATAATATCCAATACATTGTATTGTATCGACTTTTGGCGTCAGAAAATGAAAATATTTTCTTCATCCTACTATCAGATTATTTTATGTTGGCATTGACAATATTCATTTTACTTTTTTGTGATTACTACGAATTTAAGAATCGTGTTCTTGTACTTTACTTATCTCATGACACTTGTTTTTTTCTTTCTTTTTTGAAATAGGGATAAGCTGGCACCTGTTAAACTAAATCGGTATAAAGATGATCTCCTATTTTATATGTTTTACACGAACGTTGGAGATGTGTTGCAGCTGGCAGCGGCGGCAGAATTGTAATTATTACTAATTATATATCATTACATTATAAAATTTACAGGAGCATTACTTTGTAGATTTATTTCGCTTTGATTCGCTGACAATTACATTCACTGATTCATATTTATATGAATAATAATAGTAATACTATAGAAAATTAATAAGTAAATGCAGTTTGAATTGTTAACAAAAAATGTATTAGATCGAAAAAAAATTTCAGGTACAGTCGAGAATGGCGGTATCACATGGAAGAAAAAGTATGGATCACGCAGGCACCAGGTTTGGGTCCTGTAGAAAAAACGTCGACGTACGAACGAGGTACTTATTACTACTTCGATGCCCAAAATTGGCGGAAGGTTGCGAAGGAGTTCCATTTAGATTACACTAAGCTGGAGAACAGGCCGCATCTCCCCACCACTTTTCACCAATCCCAGCCTTGACTACAGGTAAATAGATGGATTTTCATTGGTATTAAAAAAAATGCAGTTTATTTTTGAAAAAATTGTCTTAATTATATTGTTTTTGTCTTAATTACATTGTTGTGAAACATGGTTTCCGTAATTTTTATTATGTAAAAAACATCTACAATAGTGTAAATGAACAGATACCCTAATCAATTATTCAGACAATTTATACATGAAATTTCTTCTTTCTATTTCCAGATCTGCCTGCAGACTCTTGTGCTGTCTTTAAGCTGGAAGAAATTCAGCTATTGTATAAATGAACAAATTTAATAATCTTTAATAAAAACATAAAATTCAAAGAGTAATAAACCAAGTTTCTTGCTAAGCAAGTCATTCAATATATTATTTCAATTAATTTAAATTAACATTTAATTGCAGTTTAATGCCTGTGCTGCAACTATACCAACATTGAGTAATGATTACTTTCCGAATTATACGATTTCAACAATTTCGGAGATAAAATTTTACACGCTTTCTAGATATCGACAAAAGTAGAGCTTAAGTAATTTTTTACGACCAACACATAACGCTATGGCCTTGCTGAAAATGTGTCAGCATAACTAGAGTACCGAAAAATATCCCCGAAACGAGTAAAAATCGAGGTAAAAGTAATATTTGCCGCCATTAGATTTTGAAGAAATTTAAATTATTACAAGCTATGTAATCGTGATTACTGTTTCAAAAAATTTTATTGTTCTGATCAACTGGTATGACCGGGTCTATACTGGTTTATTTTCTGCAATCGCTGGGAGAAGACATTGAGAAACCTAATGAATTTCAAATGAACTCAGAGATTGGTAACTGACTGAGTGTTCAAGAAGAAATAACTCCAAGGACATTGAATTTTTGAATAATTCAGAGCCTTGCAGAGATCGAACTAACAGTGCATTCAAATTTTGCGGATCGAAATACCCGTGAATAGGTAATTGCAGCATATAAGTATATATTTGTATTCTTTATCTCGTCTATTATTCTTTCCGTATACTCGCAATCGATGAATATTGCGAATATACAGTGAATAGAGTATATAGCTATGGCCGCAGGCTAATCTCAACAGCTTTATCGTGCAGCCTCGCGATTGCTGACCGCAAGAAATAGTTGTTTTCCATTTTTTGTTCTTCAAACTAAGACCAAGTATCAGACAAACAGAGGTTTGTCTCGTCTACGTCTGCGCGTCAGTCTCTTTCGCTCGCTGGTTTGCCTTGTATCTGATCAACGATAAGCAAACTACTAATTATAACTATCGTACATAACGATCGACACTACGTGAGTGTTGTTCAGGTCCAAGGTAAAGATTTGTATAATTATTTAAAGTTTAAGCCTAGTTTTCTCTTTTTTTTTTCATAATTCGCAAGAAAAATTGAATTGTCAAAAAAAAAGAAAAAGAAATTCTTAAGAGTTGAACTGAATAGACAATAATATTTATAAATATGGATATATTACATTTGCAACAGGTATAATTTATTTTCGCGATCGCAAAGGAATAATCCCTAAAAAAATCACGACATGTGTGGCAAACATTTGATCGCAAGTTTGTGCGTTGCACTAGCTATTAGCTCAGGCTTAGCTTTTGCAGAAGATCCTACGGCGCAAACAGATGATACAAAGGAACTAACAAAAGGGCTGCAGGATTTGGCAAAAACTTTAGCCATTTGGACTGTTGCGATAGAACAAACGGGTGATGCGGATCTTTTTTCTGATCTGGTGAGAAAGAAATTGGATCTACCCAAGACGCGAATAAGGTCGACATCGACATCTACTCCGGCTGGCTTGTGATCTCTAGATGTTTTTAATCAATACAGTACTGAAATGATCGGAAAGCAAATGTAGTAATATCATAGTAAGACGAAAATACACGACTTTTCGTAACTATATCTCGATTTCATTGATCAGTTTCTTTGATTGTGTATTTCATATTGTGAACTAATGTTGAATTACAGTAGAAAAAAAAAAGTAGCTCGCGTTACGCTGACTTGAGGTTCATTTATTTATTTGTGCTCAAGGTTGAAGTCATCGGAGGCAGGAAACACAGTGGGTATAGGTATATCATACAGTATAATGCTTGTGTTAAACTATATTCTAAAAGTATTTATAGCTTCATTAAAAGCTCATCGGACATATTTTTCAATGTGAAATTGATAAGTTCATATCTCAGTGTAGTAAAACTATAAATATATTAATTGCAACCGGAATACCCTAGCTGAAAATGCACTTTTCAGCCGTGTCTAGTACAATAAATGAGTTCGAATTGGTCACGAACCGCGATAGCGAGCGCCCAACTGCATGCCACCTAATATACAATGAGGTCAGTCTCCTCCGGCTGGTAGTTCAGAATCATAGAGGTGCGGTGTCAGGGTGGTAAATATAGTATAATATCGAACTACTCACGTCATGAACATCTGCACGCCTTATGACATGCAATTAAGGTAGCATTACAAAAATGACATGCGGGTTGCACTAGCTGAGACGCACCGGTGCTGCGGCAAAACTAGTCCGTCTATTCGCCCGCGAGATGGCAATACCATTTGGCACTCCGTGGGCAGTATTACCGGGAAAGGGCACTGACCTAGGGTAAGAGCACCTGTCGTGGGGTCAGTGGCCTTTGTGGCGTCAAAGGGTTCGCATGGAGGCTACGCTAACGAGCTACGATTTTGACAGACATATCGATAGAAATACTACGAACGTGGAGAGTTGTCGCAAAATAGATATTGTACTCATTGAGATAAAATATTCGTCATGTCTAGTCTTTTGAGTGATTTACCGGATGACATTCAGATTATAACACTCGTCATTCTGTTATGGTTGAAAAAAACATCCATTGAAGTAAAAACATCTCGTTCCAGTAAGGATTTTGTTTCAATTGCAACGTTCAAGTTTTTATCAAACTCAGTCTTTCAAGAATTAGTTGTTATAAGTTAGGTAGGTATAGTATATCATAGTAACATGAGTGTGGTTTAAATATGATAACTCACGAGCAAATGAAGGAACTCAATCATTTCCAATGCGTACATATTTATTTTCAATAAACAAATACTAATTGTATGTTTGTGTAGTTGTAAGCCACGTATGCATACCTATATCTATACACATATCCCTAGACTCGCAAAAATTTGGGCACCCCTCCTCGAGTTAGATGTTTTCCTGATTTTTGCCCCAAAACCCTGCACAGAAGTTTACCTCAGAAAATATTCCGCGAAAAATCGAAACATTTGTGCCGCAAATTTGGCGAGAACTGATTGCTTTATGCCGATTGAGATAGTTCGATTACATTTGAAATTACAATTTAACAGATATTTTTGAGTTCCCAACGTGAGGTGAAGTACTCAAAATATAAGTACATATAGCTCTATGTATAAAATCATATACGGGCGTTCTTTGAATTGTTTCATATTTGAGATTCCTCTATAGGAAGGGTATCTTTTTTTAAACCCCCCAATTTCGATATTTAATCTTTGAAGGATGCGAATCACAGTGAGTGGGCAAAATTTCATATCAAAATAGGGAATCGCTCTGTAATAGTAAAAGAAGCTTTCGCATACACATGAAATATTAATGTATTCAAGTTTATTAACAATACCTAGTAATACTTCCGCCTCATCTCCAAAACGTGAAAAAAGAATACTCGAGAGACAGTCAACCGAAGTACAGGTGATTTGGTATTGATCAATCGTTGTTCATGGAAACTGTACGAATACCACGATCACTTACCTACACGTATATATGAATCAGTACTCAGGCTTACCAGACCGCACCTAAATGCAGTCAGAATCACCAATGCCAGATGATCATCGTTTGGCGATTATATCCACCGGCTCAACAAGACTCAAACTAAGTGCAGAATTGGCAGGTAATGAATCAGCTAGCCATTAAGAGATTAAGGATTCCATTACTATTACATATTCATCTATAGGAAGTTTATCGAACTTGTTAGATTCATATATATATTGTCATGAAAACGCAAAATTTTGAGGAATATGTTCAAATTTTACGGCAACAAGAACTCCTGAATCACTTGGATCTATCGCCATCCGTACTCCTCGTGGAAGATGCTCTTGAAATCGACAAAAATTCGTCGTGTTCATCGGGACCTGGGTCCGTTCAAAATGCGGATATCGGATATGGTTATCCTGAGCAATTCCCTACGGTAAATACCATCGACAGAAAAGCATTGCTTGAAGAGTTTACAGTCGTGAAAGCCGAAAATGAGATTCACGTGGCCCGAAACAACTTCTTTCACGATCAACTTGTGGAACATTTTAAAAGAAAACAGGTAAATAGTCAAAATAATGCAGAAGATAGCGTCGGTGATCACTGCATGAATATAACATAATGCACTTTTTCTGCTAATGTATGAATAGATGATGCGAGTCTATGGAGAACTAAATGAAACAGATCCTTTGAAGTACAAGTATGAAAAGAAGTTATCAAAGTACGAACAATTGAGACAAGAACTTCAAGCTGGAGATGAGAACTTCAAAGAAGAAATAAATATACTAAGAGAAGATCTCTGCAAAAAGATGGACGAGGCAGATGCTGCGGTTGAAGATCTGATCTCGAAAGAGAGAGCAGCTGGTGCTCAAGCTTACGCGAATGGAAAGCCCCTTGCAGCTAAAGAGATTCAGGCACTGATTACACGTGAGCTTGGTAAAATGAAGGATATCTCGAAAATTCGTGTTCGATACGTACGTTTTTATTTTCAAGATCATAATTCACTGGCAAAGAATGTGTGCAAAAGTCTTTTACTTCTCTTTCTAATTTTATCCATACACAGGCTCGTTTGAGGGACAGCTTGGTCGAGAAAGAGGTAGTTTTTGATGCCCTAAACATTTTGTCTCCAAATCTGGACCAGAAAGACTACGAGCGTTTGGAGGCTGAAAATTTTTACTACAAACACGAGCTGAGAATGAAGCAAAAGGAAGCAAAGAGTCTGACAAAAAAGCGAGGCCGTATTTTTCGCCAGTTGAAAGCAATTCGACGAAAGCGAAATAATTTGTCACGAGTTATTCTAAGGCGGCGCGAAATCTTCGAAGGACTGAAGCTAAAAATTGCGGAGATATCTCAACGAAGACAGACTAGGAGGAGAAAAATGAAAGAGGTCAAAAAGTATTTTGAAAAGTTTGAATCCATTCTTGGATTACGTATGTATCCAGAGGTTCACGCAAAGATGAAAGACGTTCAATACCAGCATAGGGAATGGCTTGAGAAAGTTGCAAATCTCATGAAAGACATCAAGGAAAAAGATCTGTGCTTGAAAGCTCTCGGACCGAAGAAGAATACTCATAAATTAACGGAAACCACGGAAGACGAAGATACAGATGAAAATATATCGTTTCATCAAAAGTCTCGTCGACCACCCCTAGGCGGGGGTTTTCTTCAAGCTCTTTAAATGCCAGTCTTACACCTTCTCGCCTCTTTGATCAGTATATTATACCAGAGTCTTGAGTCCTTAGTATCAGAGACCAGTATCAATGACAGTTTTACACCTTTTCACCTCGTCGATCACGCTATTATACCAGATTCTCGGGTCGTTAGCGTCAGAGACTAGTATCAATGCCAGTTTTACACCTTTCCACCTCGTCGATTAGTCTATTGTGCCATTCTTGGGTCTCTTGCATTAGAATTGAGTATCAATGCAACTTTCAGACTTGAAAAATAATAGGAATGTAACAATATGTGTTTGTTCCAATCAGTTAGGAATGGAATTTTTATGGTCAGAATGGTTCCGTGTATCTAGAAAATAGTTTGAAATAATTCAATCTCGTTAATATTATAACCAGCAAATTAATTACGATTGAAACGGTTCGAAAAAATGAGTCATTTTCGTTTACTGGGTTTTTATTTTATTCCAAATTTGGGATTGATAGGAATAAACCAAAGTCCGTTGGTATATAAAAGAAAAAAATTCAATTTAGTAGAAGGAAACAGAATTGTGATGGCCAATTCGAAATTTCGAGTAATACCTACTGATTAATTATTCGCGAAATGAATTAGCTTCACTTTGTTCCGATTTCGTTCAGTCTATTTCATAATAAACTATATTTTGTTCTCACTTTCGAGGGACTTTCCCTATTGTTGCCGGAAATAGTTGGGATCAATATTTTCATAGGGTAGGGAGTGAATCGTATACCTAATATGATTTGATAAAAATAGATAAACGCCCGTAATTTTTTTTTTTTTGTAAAAGAGTTTATAATAATTAGTTTATTTTGGTGTTATTTGGTGTACATTATTTGTCCTTGAAAATTAATTCTCATTATAAATCGACCCTTGTGCGTCAGACGTCACGAAAGAACGCATCAATCATTTATCGACTATGTGTACTGTATACATATAATAAAAACCTCGGATTAAATAACTCTCACAACGTTTATAATTAAATAATTGTATATCCTTAGTATGTATTAGAACAATAATTCGTTACGAGTGTGAAAATAATCGCGGCAGTATTATAAAATTGTCAAGTAAATCGATACAGTGATGGAACACACACCAATTGTAGTACATATCATCTCTGTTAATACCAACTAGGTATGTAGCTTAAAAATTCTTAAACTTATTGTTCCTTTGCAAAAAAAATTTAATTCATCTGCGGGACATCGACTGAAAGCATTCATTGTGAAGCATTATTCGGTTGCTTTTTAGATTTCAGGATAAGCCTTTTAAACAGCATGCTTTCGAATTTTTTCGAGTTGTAGTAACAGTATGCTGTATAAATATAATGCGCGTAAATTCCATTTGCCTTTTATCTTTCATGATACATTCAGCACAATCATTTTATATTTAAACTCCTATTAGATAATTATTCATTGGTGTTATAAGAAGTGTATACGTATTAATAAACATTAATTTATTATCATTATTCTATCGTTTTAGTAAATACTCAATTGCGATAATAATAATAATAATAATAATAACTATAAAACACTGGTACTTATATTATATACAATTAGAATTCTAACAGATTTTGGCTAGTAATATTATATTACACGTTCTAATTACCATTGATCTTGATAACGATTATGCTATAATATACTCAAATTTTTATATAAAAAGAAAGAAAAAAAACTTCGATTTCCAGAAAAATACAATAACACGAAATATAATAACGAAAATTCGTTCAATTTCTCTTCTTAGAATTGAATCAACGCTTTTGAATTTTTCAAATCTCTGTTCTACCAATTATTGATCCATTCACAACCTGTATTGGTGGATTAAAATATGAACCGATGCGTTCTAAAACCTAAAACCATGTGCCAACAAGTTGAAATACTACAATAATTCTATTACTGTAGTCTCGTCGCTTACTCTACTTATTGTTAAAAATTGTGTAGAAAACCTCGGCAGAGATGAAAATTCAATAAATTAGCTCGAAAATTCAGACCGCAATCTCATCAATATAGAGTATAGGTATGAATGATAACTACAATCCAATAAAGTGTCCCGAATTTCTGGTACAAATCTCTTTCCGATTCACATGATCAGACTAAATTCTGTGGTATGGCAGAAGATGTGTAAGCAAACTGAACTAAATTATGTTCAATAGCTAGAAATGAGAATAAGTCGCTAAAGCTTGCAACAGAAAACTAATTATAACTTGACAGGAGTTACAGAAATGATAGTTGATATGAAAGTATTGAATAGAAAATTGTGTTGAGATGTTCCGAGGAGTTATGATGCGCAAATGGTAAATTGTACGAATGAAGAACACATTTGAATAGAAGGCAAACGCCTATGTTTTAGTAGGTACTTTCCTGTATAAACTTTATACATTTTTTTTTCTTTTTATATATATAAAAAATATTTCGAAGTAAATCACTCAAGAGATAAAAGTATTCAAAGAGAATAATCACGGTAAAAATCTGAACTTTGTGTGTAAACTATGCTCCCCCGCGTTAAAACTCTTTCGAAATGTCTATAAAAAATATATAAAAATCGTTTTCAATCGTTAATTTCCTTCAAACTATTATGCGGAAATAGTTTCTTTTCGATCACGTTCCAAAATACTTGTGAAAACTTTTTTTTTATTATTCACTCGATCAACGAGCTGATGAGACGTTTTATTTTTTCCAGCTTTTTACCTTACGTATCGCGTATTTGTAATTTCGAAATTTTCAACATTTCTATGAAATTCTGCCGCTGTAATCCCTTGTGAACACCAAGGTGAATAAAAAATACTCACGTATCTGTGATTAACGTGATTTTCACCGAACTTCAAACTCCCGAGATCGTGTAAGGTATGATTTTATTTAAAAAGATGATGGCACCGCGACATTACGATTACGATTACTTACATTATAATAATATTGTCCATATTTTGAATTTTTCTTTCGATTATTCATTTCAAAAGACTGTGGTATTGAAAAATAACCATACGATACCTACAACAGTCCTCAAGAAATATCCCTTTTCGAGAGTGTATACACGAACTTTTTGACCATGCATTTATATTTTAGTCATAAATTCCAACATATCTTATCGTCGTTTATTATTATAGCCAATTAGAAGCGATTGGATAAATTTTGGAATAAAATTTCCTTGGACTTAGCCATAATAGACAACAGCTATACATACGTGTAACAATTTCGCAAAGTAAGCTCTGACAGTGATGAATAATAATATTGCATTGTCATTATTATCCTAACGTGTAAATTTACACTCCAGCCGCTAATCTGCACATAAGAAAACGAACCAATTTAATTCGAGTGAAAATTAAACGAAAATGATATGTGCTCATCATCCATTCTATAGAAAATCCGTTTGGCTGAAGGGGTAGAAATACAATAACGATCTATACAACTGTATATTCATATATAAATATTAATATTAAAAACGTGATTTTATCTTTTCGTTAATCAACTTCGCGTGGGTGTTGATATTCAGATTATTCCTACTACTAATTAATTCAAGCCCTTTTATTAAGTGTCGTTCGATGCCATCGTCTTTTTACGATTTATTAACAACTCGAGTCTAGCAGTCAAGGTAAACGCATATATCATTCCGAAAATCGCGATTTGCAAATTTCGGTATGCATATTATATAGTTCGATTCCGTCCTATCTATATAGCTGCGATTTTAATGCGGCTAGTGATAATTTATTTCTCATTATTTTTTATTTTAATTTTTTCATCTTTCCGATCTCGGCGATGGCACGTGATTGTAATATTAACGTTATTACAAAACGCAACATTTCGTCTTGTTCTTTTTGTAGTTCGGCTTCAGCGGCGGTCGTTCGGAGAGTTGAAACTTACGGACAATTCGCACCAGCTCGTGAAATGCTTGGTCGACGTTCATTCTCAGCTTAGCACTGCACTCAATGTACGGAATTTTTAACTGCCGTGCTAAGTTCTGAGCCTCCTCCACGGAAACCTGTGTGAATACAAAAACAATTTAAAAATAAAATAAAATAAATAAATCGAACAAAATTTTATTCAAATTTGAAAAATCAACAGCAATAAGATTTGAAATAAACTTACAGCTCTTTGATGGTCTAGGTCAGCCTTGTTTCCGACCATTAGCATAGGGAACTCATCGCGGTCTTTTACCCTCAGAATTTGCCGATGGAATTTGAACATTTCATCAAACGATGAATGATCGGTTACAGAAAATACGAGAAGGAAGCCCTCTCCACTACGCATGTACTGCTCACGCATTGCACTAAATTCTTCTTGACCTGCGGTGTCCAAAACTGTAAAGAAAAAAAAATTGATCAATAATTTATTATTACAATAGAATTCATATTTGCTGCTTATATCTCTATGTCCGTATTTTCTACTGGAAATTTTCTTTGGGTTCTCATTGCTCGTAAGAAGGTATTTTCTGTTGGTATTTTAAAATGAATGAGAGTGCTTGGAATTGTGAGTCTAGGTTTAGGTATAGGTATCGTCGAAAGCCGAGTCGGGAAAAGAAGTGGCACTTTTACCGAGAATAACTTTGTTTATCGTTAAGTGAGGCTGAGGGTAATACCGCTATACCAGTAGCTTCAAGTGCAGCTAACGTAAGCCTGAACGGAAGAGAAAACATATTTACAGGAGGGCTGGAGGAGACCTGAGTTAAAGTAGTTTAAATTTTTCTGAAGGTTTATTATACGAGAGCTGTGTAGCTAGATTACAGAGACTCAAGATTCCGGTTGCCTATATGGAGTGTCTCATAAATTTGCTAACACAAAAAGGAAAGGAATTATAATGTTTGAAAATCGCGTCTGCTGGAGGCTCGTTTGTATAACATAAATAAAAAATCAAACGATTTGGGGTCAGAAGGAAAAATATCAAAAGTCTAGATCGTAAATTTGGAGGAACGGTTCCTATGAGCACCTGTCAGCAGAATTTTAGTTACACAACAGTAAATACAAGAAACATATGAATATACAGAGAGACTGAGAAAACGATGGAAAAAGTTACTTACTGTCGAGTTTTGCTGGTGTGTCATCGATGACGCACTGTTTCGTGTATGAGTCTTCGATGGTTGGATCGTAGTCGGTAACGAAATAACTCTGAAACGCGAGAAAAAATTTTAATTTACTGTAAGTCAGGGCTTGTTTGTTAAGTTACAAAGACATTCCATAGCTTGATTATTGTTGTTATCATTTTTTATTTATTTTTTTATGTAAAACGACAGTCTATTAAATAATCATCAAATGATGTAGTTAGTTATTTAAAAAAGAAGAGAGACAAAATCTAAGAGGAAAAAAAAAATGTGATCCATTTACAATGAGTCAGGGAGTATATTTAGCAATATTACGCTAGAATTTTATTTGATAAGTAATGTGTAACGATTCGATGACACGGCGAAAAATTCTCAAAATAAGATTCGATAATATCGGACTTGTCACCAACATTTCATGATCACGAACGAACGTACGTATACTTATCCTATGGGAACACAAATCTACGTAGGGGAGAGACCGGGGCAAAGTGAGCACCTCAGCTGAAAATTGATGACAAAATGTTAAAAATATTTTCGAGAATTTTGTTTTTTATTATCAATTTTCAGCTGTCGTTTCCACTTTGCCCCGGTCTCCCCTACTCAGGTATAAATTTTATAATATGTGTGAAAAGGTAGGTAAAAGTATTCGACATTTATAGACAGGATATTGGTTCTTCCAATGAAAAATATAAGCTCGGTTTAACGCGCGTGTCTCCGATATAACGTCAGATCGATATATTCTAATATCTTTTAGCGTAAGCTGAAGGGAGCGCCGTGATCCCCGATTCCACAACCCATCGATTCCTTCAACCAAAATATCGTACAATATCCATCATACTATACATACCTATACGTCTATTATCGCAGCGGCCTTAAAATAATTGGAAATTATCGATTCATGCAATTATAACAGGTAAAGTCGATCATATCAGGGCGAGTTATAAAGAAAGAGAATACTTTCAATGATATGATAAAATTCACGTTTATGGATTCAACTTTTTCAGTGTGACAAATACCTAGATATACCCTTATAGACTCGAAGAAAACATAATAAATTATCCGACCGTGCCCGCTAAGTGGCGTTATCTCAATTACGATAAGCGGAGCTTCCCGTAGACGATTGACTCTATAATTTGATTCTGATATATCCGTGCAATGTTTTAGAAAATTATACCTGCAGAATTATTTACCCGATTAATTCACGTCAGATATTTCATACGAGCGCGTAGTCGAAAGCACTGTACATTATAATTAGAAAATCAATACTACGATTCGGTACGAGACATGTAGATGTATGTATATGTCGTATGAATAACGCGACAAATTGCTTCTCTTTATTTTCTTTCTTTTTTTTTCTGACGAATGAAATAAATTCGTTTCAAGAGTACGTATACATACAGGTACCTACAAAGGGACAAAGGAATACCGTTGGTTGACTCGACTGATTACACGGTGTAGGTAGGTAGGTAGATATGGTGAAAATATAACTTCCGGTGTTGTTTGAGCCCGAGAGTGCAGCAGCATGCGGGATCCGTATAGAAGGGGGGCTTTTTAAGCTGTCCGTATCACATTAAGCGCGCGAGCTTAAAGATACTTTGTCCGTGTTTGGGCTTGAGCATCCGGTATTTTATATCAGGTTATAAAGAAGGCGAGCGCGAGGAGCATGTTCGCTCCGAACACAACGGATCACGGGTTGTGTTCAGCTGGTCTTTTACGTTCAAGCTGATGATCGTCTGAAAGGACAACGACATCGCGACCTAGACGATAAACTCGCTCTGTACGTACTTCTGCTACGATTACAACGAGCCCTACCGATCCTCGTCCAGCTTCAATGTACGCGGGATCTCATAGAAAAATAAAATACCAAGTAAAAGGCTCGAAAAAAGAAATGATCTGATAACGTGATTCATAAACATTTCCTTCAGATAAATTAGTCATCATCATTATACTGGAAGTAAAAGGCGGGGCTCAGTTGAGTAATCTATCTCTCAGTCTGACCTTTGATATAATACATTATACAGCGGAATCTATGGCTGATTAATTATTGAAAAATGAGATATAAGTAGATCACTTTACCGTCTTCAGGTTAAAGAATTTATGACTTTAAGATTTACTCAGGTTCGTTTGATCATAATTTAAAAGAAACGAAGAAGATTTCATGCACAAGGGTGCGGTTTTCTTCGCGTTTTATTTAGGGTGAGTTTTTGTAGCCTTCCGAAGAAACGGATATGACGAGGGGGATTTGATATTCGTCACAAGACGCGTGCAAGCATGACATTGAACTGAAAGTAGCAGTGATATCACCTCGAGCTCGATATAACTCGGTCTCTACTAAAACGACTGAGATAATGTGGCACAAATTTAGAATCTGACTGTCTATCTTTCGCGGATCCACCTTATGTCCACTATTACGAAATTCCCAAAGATTTCGGCAAAAATTACTTACCCGAAATACCGCCACGGGAGACCCGGTAAAAAAAAAAAATATGTCGAAGAAAACCTAATTAATGAATGAATTTTCTTTATGAAGTTAACAATGAACTGAAAATTTCTGTTTCAGATTCTTTTTTTTTTTTTTCTTATGTTACAATTTTTTAGTTCAGCCGCATTAATTCCAGTTGTTTTACAGTCGTGCGTCACCGTAGATGTCCGATAACGAGGCGTCTCATTCGAACGTTCGCTGACCGCGAAACAGTAATATATTCACTGGATTACTACAACTTAATCCAGCGGGTTGTAATCGTAAGGATTTCTGAGATACAAGCTGTATGACAGTCTGTACGTGTAATGAACGTCAACATTACCTACTAAGGAATTGTAGCGGTTCATTTACATTTGTACATACAGTCATTACTCTAATAGCCACAAATCAGAATCCCATTTTAAATTTTCAGTATTTTATAAATTTAATGTGAACCGCTATGAATATCTTCTCTGTGCCCTATTATAGCGAGTAATACACTAAGATTATGCTAAAATTGGTCATTAAACAATTGCAGCCTTTATTCTTTACTTCATATTCATTTTTATCGACTTTTAATTAATTCATATACATGATTTCAAAGGTTTTGTTAATTCGATATCACTTTTAATTCTGTGCTACGAATTTTTCAACATTTTTCATTATTTCATCGATTGTGTCGTCGAACAAATAGGAATACTAAACATCAAACTATCGTTTAATCCAGCCTAGAAAAGCAAGGAATGCAGCAATTAATAAAATTAATTTTAAGTGACGACGCGCGCGATCCAATTCATACGAGCTGTATAATACATATCTACGCGTATACGTATGTACCTACAATATAGTCGAAAGTACAGCAGCGGGACCGCGATCATAAAACGGGATTAGATTCGTCACCTCGATAAAAAAAAAAAACCACATAATTAGAAAATAACTTAGTTTTCAGTATATACAGATGAAATCCGGATAAAAAAAGATCAACGGGATATGTATGTTACGATAAAAATGTATAATTGTATACCGATATGCAATAAAATGCGCTATTCCCTACGCTTTATCCTTTATTATATTATATATTTCACAATAATTGCAGTATATGAGGATATGATAAGTTGATTAAATTTACAAAATAATATGGAATATTACGCGTAGGCTTGATTTCGCTTGTGGGTTTCGATGGAATGTATAAAACCCACGCGGCAAAACTGGCTTTCTTACGTTTCTTGCACAATAGCAAGGTTTAACCGCGTTGATGTCCGAACTTCAAAGATCACGCGGCAGACAGTATTGCAACGATCTGAGATCAATTGTTAACTTCTTCACACCAATTTCATTATATGAAATTTAAAACAAAAAGTATAATGCCGATTATTATACCCACTATAACGTACGCGAGCATTAGTCAATCCTATTACTTGATAACCACCTGATTCACGCAATAAACAAGAATGAAGATGAACCCCTTGATATTTAATAGCTTCAGATCGATTATTCTATCCTCGGATCATAATTCGTTCGTATTTCTTTGTTCATGCAGTAGGTATTGTACAAAATGTAAAGGTTTTCCGTCAGAGAACTTTTTTGTGGTTGATTTTATCTCACTTTGAAACATAAGATACCGGAAAGTATCTCCGCGCGTATAAAATTCCCTGATCGATTTACACAATATGAATTTTATTATTCGAACGTGAATATAAAAATGACAATAGAATACATGCGGGCACATTAATATCACAGAATTAATCATTATGGATAATAATGTTCAAAATTTTTCTCCGTATTAAGGTCGTTATCTCATTCTCTCCAAGGAATCGACACAAAATTTACCAATTTTTACGAATAGCTAGACGAGTTTCTCTCTACCTTAAGGCAAGAGTCCAGACAAGAAAAGGCGTGGATCTGCAGGCACTGACTGCCAAAAATAGTGGAGCGAATCACGCGTCTATGTACAATGTACATACATACCTACATAGGTATGTATAAATCTTGCAGATATGTGTATACAATCCCGTAGAAAGTACGTGGAAAAGGTGTGAACGTATACTTTTACACATTCAATTTACTATACGATATTGTTATAGATAGCATTAATTTTTACCGGCATGTAACGATCGTTTCTAATAACGAGTAAGCGATAAACGTACATCGACGTCAAACAACAATTAAGATGCGAGTGATGAGCTTCAGTTAAGAAGCAATTATCGTTGTTTATGATTCGTTGATAGTTACAACTGGCTTTCTAACGATTAAATAAGTTGACGGGATATACTATAGTATTTGATTACACGAAAAGGAAGATAGAAAAAAAGAAAACTAGAAACTTTTGCCTCTGTATAAGATTTAGCGGTTCTATAATAGTGACATCTGTAAAACATTGTAGGCGACCCTATGATGTGATACCAATGCCAAATACGCACGGCGATCTTACGGAGTCACGAAATAAGAACATTCATAATCAGATTTGGTATAGCAACAAGTTACGTATGAATACATTGAAAAATCGCGTTTATTAATTACTTAGAAAACTCGATCACTGTGAGTTTAAATTTGAAAATGACAGGCCTGAAATTTGCATATGTAGCGAGCCGCTGTTTGTATCATCATCGTCGAATCGTTTCGCCATTATCATCAGATCGCACAAAATTTAGAGAAAGTATTTAAAAAAATTGAGAAGGGCGGCGGCTGTTTTGTTACATAAGTTTCCTGCACTTTGAATAGAAAATAAAAATAAAAGATCGCCTCTATTCTATTGCCACGATTACAGAGACATTTCGGTTTCTGTTAAAAATGAAAAAAAAATTGACGTTTGGACTAATAATTATGACATCCAATCATAGTCAGTGTTGGAACCGTGCCTCGAAACAAATTTCCTATTTAAATTCCTAGCGAAAAGATTGAAAAATAAAGAGAAAAACCTCTGCTATAAAACTTTACACTTGTATTTCTTAAGAACTAATCATAATATGATGAAAACATGTTCGACGTGACTTTTCTGTATCGATGAATTTTTGGGCGTGATAATCGCAGCGTTCTGTTTTATTCGAATAGCATACATCGATATCTGCGTGGGTGTGCTTGAAAACATTTTCTGGGGTGTCAACATTCTTGTGACGTTACTGCTATACGGCTATGTTTAGTAGTTTTTCTTTTTTATTTGACTCATTTATTATTCACTTTAATCTCGAAGTTTAATGTGGGCTCGTGATAGTCGTGGGCTTGAAGGTAATCGTAAAAATCTCGTATCAGGGACACGACAACGACAACGACAACGGCTACGACGACGCGAGGGAGGCGAGATATGTATTCAAACTCAGAACATATAAGTCACGCACCCACGTACACTTTAAGCATCTGGAAAAATTACTCACTTGAATGAATTGTATCGTGATTGCTGATTTTCCAACACCACCTCCACCTACGACGACTAATTTGTAGGTAGGTGCATAGCTCTGTCTTTCACCTGGTCTAGACATCTTTAATTACGATCTATACGATCGTTCGGTCACATTCAACGATTCTAAAATACCACAAACACTAGTTTTCAAAGCGATCAGCAAACTATTTAACGCACTATATCACGCACGAGCCACTCTCGACAATGGCTCTTCGCCGTCTAGCCTACGACGCGAGTGTTTTGTCCTCGTCGTAGCACTGACGTAGCCAATGTTACCAACGAAATAAAAATTAAAAACACTAGCAGATACGCGGGCAGTGGCTGCAGTGGCTGGTTATCACTAGGCGGGAGATTCGAAAGCGGAGTATTTCAAACTTTCTAAATAAAAAATGCAAAGTACCTAACGGGAAATAGCAAAGTAGCGCAGTTTATCCACAGTTCAAAATCGATGTCAATTACCTTGGAATCTTCTGTCACATTCCAGTTGAAGCTGTGTTTGAATCTCAGTCATTATAAATAATTATACTTACCTGTATTTTAATGAAATAAAATTTTGAAAAAATTCTGAGATACATACAACGATAACGAAAGGTCGTGTGCCAAATTTCATTGGACTGTGGCTTAAAGAACATGCATGAAAGTTTGTCGAATAATTATGATACAACCAATGCAAAATGATGCGAGAATACGCTATTATACTATAATCGTAAAATAATTCCCAAACTATTTTCTTCGCAAGAATATTCTATCACTAGATTAGTTGTTTAAATTATTCTATACATGCGGGTAGACTATAAAATAAAAGAATCTATAAATAATATATTCTGTATCCGCAGTACCTTTGGTGATTTCTGATTACAATGAGACGCAATGAGTGTAGAAATATACATTTATTACTCTGAAATTATGGTAGTGAGGCAATCATTTTATAGTTTGTCGAACCGATGATAAGTCCTTCGTAAATGTAATTATTGGATAGATACCTAGACCGTAGAAATAATAATTGTTATCTGTTCGTCTTGCTAACGTGCAGATACACAAGCCACAAGTAATCGTAAACTTCATGTACATTCAGAAAAATGATTTAGAGTATCTTGCATAGGTATTAAACCTACCAAGAATATGACTTGATACTAAGCCAATTGTGATAATCCGGAAATAAATTATATTCAGTGTGCCTAATAAATATTTGCAGTCATTACATTTCTTCGTTTCTGAAATATTAATATAGATAGATAGAATGAATAAAAATAAAAAAAGATAAAACAGATAAATCATATAGAATAAATCATTTTTTCGGATAAATGTAGATTTATAACGGATGTTCCATTACACCCACAGTATAAGATACGTATACAAATTCGTACCACGAATATGGATTCTATGATGAGTTTAATTATTATTTTGACCCGTACTTTTTTTAGACCTGATTTCAGCTGGCCCTCTTCTCCTAGGATACATAGACACATATATCAGTAGATTTCTAAATAACTCATATATTTTCCTAGAGATATTTCCTCGCGCTCTCTATATATCGGTCGGTCCAGCGATATCTGTAAAAATTCTAGCCTGCAACCTCCCGGCTGATTAATTCGACCTTGCAATTATCACATATCTCTCCCTACCAGCGCATTCCAGTAACTGTTATCAATGAATGTCGATAAGACTATCGATGCGACTATTACGATACTCGTCGTGCTCGTGTGTATACTGATTATTGTCATTCATGCCATCCTTGACCGGTACTTGCTACTATATTTTCTATCATGCATACCTATAATGATCAAGTTCATCTCGTGCAGGATGAATGTAGCATTTCGCAGGTCTATATCATAATCGCGCCAATTTTTACTCGGTGAAAACTACTGGTATCCGTAGTTATTTTCAGCACGCCTTGCAAGCCAGATTGGCCTCGAGTTAGCGTTACCTTGACGGATGTATTTAAACCCCACGGTAGGTGCTATAGGTTTGTATGGTGAAATGAAAACCACGATTTTTTTTACTTCCGTACGTTTCCTTGGGACATCGTACAGCGTAGTGAAAAATGGTATAATTGGCACGATGCGCTTCGCCAGTCTCGTATTACCAATTAATTCTACAGATACAGAACGTCGATGTCCAGGATTCCACTCGAAGGATGCGGCCGTCTTGCGAATCGTCAGGAGGACTGATAGCACCAGGAAGACCTGTAAAGATTAGCGATCATGCAAGAAGCGTTTTGATGATCTAGATCCGTCCTCAAATTATTTTAATATTACCTCGATATACAATCGGATCCAAATATGATTTATTTACACTGTAACAAGAGATATAAGAGAAGTAGCTAATTTTCCCCATTTGTTGTAATTGATGAAAGTTTATTAATATAAGACACAGGATGTAGCTTGAAAATAGACACTAGTTAACATTTCAAATCTGGTTTTATTAAACTCATATTATAGCGTTGGATGTATCATACCTTCAAAGCTGCGGACATGTCGTTATTACTTATTTTGCGTGAGGAATGATTGAATACGACTTATGTGTTTCTATAAGGCGAGTTCTGTATGGCTATGGATGCAGCTTCTAGAAACTGTTACCTCGTAATGACAAGGTATTGAAAATACTGAAAGTTGCGGTAGGATCGCGTGCATTTTTATAGCGTATTCTTATTGTTGGCCGTAGCGATTATCTGCTCTCCTGACTGAATAATAAGCTGCATATAAGGCTCACGCGACAGATGGACAGATGGCCTGCAGGGTATAAGAATTGACCTCGATTTCTCGTAGTTGTAGTATTCAATATTCGGGTGAATGCTGGCCGACTTCCGAAATTACCACGCAAGAACTCGTCAACCTGTCACCAGGAAGCAGAGCGTTGTCGGTCTCTCGGCTTCGCAAAAATGATTTCAGCAAATTAGCTTATCCCTACGAAATACGGGTGTCTTCCGAAAATGTTGTATAGATTATGAAGATAATCGTGGATATTCTCGATTAAGTGACTTGCCAGTTGTACTACATACCTACATACAATGACCAGTATTATCAACAGCGATATTGTGGCCCATGATTGTGCCACCCCATGGCATACGTCATTATAGTTTTGATATTGGATTGGAGAAACGTGTAACTTTGGGGTTCCACGAATTTTATTTTTGTTAGTCAAACTTATTTTTTTTTTATAACACCACGGAAGTAGGTTGAAATTTGAAGGCGACAATGTTCCGGGTACCAATTATCACTTTTGCATGCGAATGTACTGATTAGAGAATGTAATATAGTTCTGAAAGGGACTGAGTATAGGTAGATGATACGTAGCTAATATATGTATAGGATATAGGTATATAGAGGGTATACAGAATAAAGGAGAACGCCAATAATTTATACAAAATGTTTTCCACAGTTTATTGGGTACTGTCGATACTCGTACATTCATTCAAACTCATTCATCAATCAATATCTTAAATCCTAGGTATACAGTATTTACAGAAATTACGATTGCAGTGCTCGTACGATATTCACAAATAAATAACACATATAAATAATATCAGTCTCGTAGGAACGTAAATGTAACTGCTCTGCGCGAGAAATGCAGAGTTGGTCAAAATTAAAGTGTAACGGAGATTTGACGATAATATACGGGGAGAGGATCCGGGACTTTAGTCGACCTCCTCGACGGTGGGTCCCGAGTGTTGTCCCGCGGCCTGCCTGAACTGTGCCCCGCAATCCTGAGGGCCGGGTGCGGCGTTGCCCTGGTGGAGTTTCGCCATCACCGCCGAGCACTGCTTCTGGAGGGCCTCGAGCTTGTGCTGGTACTCGTCCTTGTCGGCTAGGGTGTTGTTGTCGAGCCAGGCGACCGTCTCCTCGCAGAGACGGCCGACCGAGTCCCTGTCTTCCTGGGGAAGCTTCGCGCCGTGTTCTTGGAGGGCCTGCTTCACGCTGAAGACGTAGCTCTCGAGTTGGTTCCGCGCCGCTACCCGGTCGCGCTGTTCGCGGTCCTGCTCTCTGTACCGGTCAGCCTCTGCCAGCATCCGATCGATCTCCTCGCGGGACAGGCGGCCCTTGTCGTTTGTGATTCTGACGTCGCTGCTGCGTCCGCTGGCCGTGTCTTTGGCCGTGACGTGGAGGATTCCGTTGGCGTCGAGGTCGAAGGTAACCTCGATCTTCGGCACGCCGCGGGGCGCCGGAGCGATTCCGCTGAGTTCGAATTTGCCCAGGCGGTTGTTGTCCTTTGTCATTGCCCGCTCACCCTCGAACACCTGGATCGAGACGCCGGGCTGGTTGTCGGCGTAGGTGGTGAACGTCTGCGTCTGCTTGCACGGGATACGGGCGTTGCGCTCGATAATGTTGGTCATGACGCCACCGGCGGTCTCGATGCCCAGGGAGAGCGGCGCCACGTCGACCAGGAGGACGTCCTGGAGGGTGGAACCGGCGCTTCCCTCGCCGCTGAGGATGGCCGCCTGGACCGCTGCTCCGTAGGCTACAGCCTCGTCGGGGTTGATGGAGAGGTTCAGCTGCTTGCCGCAGAAGTAGTTCTGGAGGAGGGACTGGATCTTCGGTATCCTCGTCGAACCCCCGACGAGAACGATGTCGTGAATGGCGCCCTTGTCCATCTTAGCGTCGGCCAGCGCCTTTTCGACCGGGGCAAGGGTCGCCCGGAAGAGGTCGGCGCATAGCTCCTCGAAACGTGCCCGGGACACCTTTGTGTAGAAGTCGACGCCTTCGAAGAGGGCGTCGATCTCGATGCTAGCCTCCGTGCTCGAGGACAGCGTACGTTTGGCTCGCTCGGCGGCGGTGCGCAGGCGGCGAAGGGCACGCGGGTTCTTCCTCAGGTTCTTCCTGTATTTGCGCTCGAACTCGGTGGCGAGGTGGTCCACGAGCCGCGAGTCGAAGTCCTCTCCGCCCAGGTGGGTGTCGCCGGCTGTCGATCTCACCTCGAACAGCGAGCCCTCGTCTATCGAGAGGATCGACACGTCAAAGGTTCCGCCGCCGAGATCGAAAATCAGGACGTTCCGCTCGCCCTTCAGGTTTTTGTCGAGGCCGTAGGCAAGGGCGGCGGCGGTCGGCTCGTTGATGATCCTCAGGACGTTGATCCCCGCTATGGCGCCGGCGTCCTTTGTCGCCTGCCGCTGGGAGTCGTTGAAGTAAGCCGGGACCGTGACTACCGCGTCCCGGACCGGCTGCCCCAGGTACGCCTCGGCAGTTTCCTTCATCTTCGTCAGTACCATGGAGCTGATTTCCTCCGGGTTGAATCGTTTCTTCGCACCCCGGAATTCCACCTCGATCTTCGGTTTGCCACCCTCGTCGACGACGCGGAACGGCCAGTGCTTCGCGTCAGCCTGGATCTTCGGGTCGTCGAAACGCCGGCCGATCAACCGCTTCGCGTCGAACACCGTGTTAGCGGGGTTCATCGCGACTTGGTTTTTGGCCGCGTCTCCGATCAGCCGTTCCGTATCCGTGAAGGCCACATAGCTGGGGGTGGTTCTGTTGCCTTGGTCGTTGGCGATTATCTCGACCTTTCCTTGCTGCCACACTCCGACACAGGAGTACGTGGTTCCCAGATCGATTCCAATTGCGGGCATTTTGTGTTCTTCCGTCTTTCTCGTACTTTTCACGAATTAAAATCACAATAAACTCGTAGCTCGATGTATGCTTCGCTTTGAACTGTTTCTTGACTGCTCTTGAATTCTCTCGTATCGTTTTATTCGCTCAGACTAACTTGTCCGAATGTTCGTTTCTCTCAAGTGTTCAGCTTCGCTTGCGTTTGAATACTGGCGGTAACTGCGCGGTGGCTCGGATTTATACTCCCGCCAGAGTTTCTCGACGCGGCGCGAAGCTTCTGGCAACGGCACGACTCGGGGAAAGGACGCCGACGCTCGTCGCCATGGAGACGCGTGGAAGGTTCGACGCTCGAATATTCCACCGCAATCGAGACTGCGCGGGACAGTATTGGAGTACAACGTGCGTCCAGAGCCTTCTGCTTCTCGAATGTGCTAGTATGTGATAAGAATACATACGCAACGAAAATATGCATCCCAGCGCCCAATTTCCTGGTGATATTCGCTTTGAATCAGCGAATGCGAACATTGTTAGGTCAATTCAGCATCGAATGTCATTTTGCAGTATCCTGGAACCAGGAATAAAATTCTGTTTTCACAATTTCCAAAATGAGAGAGGAGTTTTCAATGAGGACCATTCTGGAGAGTCGAATTATAAATACATGCGATGTACACATTTGCAATAAAACGTTAAGTTTGAATTTAATCGTCAATATTCTTGGATATTGATTCGAAGTTACCAATTTTTTCCGACTTTGCAATTGAAATTAAATCCGATTTATTATTGCGCAGTCGAATAGCATTAGGCAACAGAGGAGGTGTACGCCAAACGGTGATATGACTTTTCTAGATAGACTATTTTTATACCTGCTGTTGTTTACGTAAGATTCTAAATTTGAAACAGATTCCTATTCTCGTTTGCCCATTATAAAATATTAGATAATTGGCCGCTGGGATGCATATTTTCGTTGCGTATGTATTCTTATCACATACTAGCACATTCGAGAAGCAGAAGGCTCTGGACGCACGTTGTACTCCAATACTGTCCCGCGCAGTCTCGATTGCGGTGGAATATTCGAGCGTCGAACCTTCCACGCGTCTCCATGGCGACGAGCGTCGGCGTCCTTTCCCCGAGTCGTGCCGTTGCCAGAAGCTTCGCGCCGCGTCGAGAAACTCTGGCGGGAGTATAAATCCGAGCCACCGCGCAGTTACCGCCAGTATTCAAACGCAAGCGAAGCTGAACACTTGAGAGAAACGAACATTCGGACAAGTTAGTCTGAGCGAATAAAACGATACGAGAGAATTCAAGAGCAGTCAAGAAACAGTTCAAAGCGAAGCATACATCGAGCTACGAGTTTATTGTGATTTTAATTCGTGAAAAGTACGAGAAAGACGGAAGAACACAAAATGCCCGCAATTGGAATCGATCTGGGAACCACGTACTCCTGTGTCGGAGTGTGGCAGCAAGGAAAGGTCGAGATAATCGCCAACGACCAAGGCAACAGAACCACCCCCAGCTATGTGGCCTTCACGGATACGGAACGGCTGATCGGAGACGCGGCCAAAAACCAAGTCGCGATGAACCCCGCTAACACGGTGTTCGACGCGAAGCGGTTGATCGGCCGGCGTTTCGACGACCCGAAGATCCAGGCTGACGCGAAGCACTGGCCGTTCCGCGTCGTCGACGAGGGTGGCAAACCGAAGATCGAGGTGGAATTCCGGGGTGCGAAGAAACGATTCAACCCGGAGGAAATCAGCTCCATGGTACTGACGAAGATGAAGGAAACTGCCGAGGCGTACCTGGGGCAGCCGGTCCGGGACGCGGTAGTCACGGTCCCGGCTTACTTCAACGACTCCCAGCGGCAGGCGACAAAGGACGCCGGCGCCATAGCGGGGATCAACGTCCTGAGGATCATCAACGAGCCGACCGCCGCCGCCCTTGCCTACGGCCTCGACAAAAACCTGAAGGGCGAGCGGAACGTCCTGATTTTCGATCTCGGCGGCGGAACCTTTGACGTGTCGATCCTCTCGATAGACGAGGGCTCGCTGTTCGAGGTGAGATCGACAGCCGGCGACACCCACCTGGGCGGAGAGGACTTCGACTCGCGGCTCGTGGACCACCTCGCCACCGAGTTCGAGCGCAAATACAGGAAGAACCTGAGGAAGAACCCGCGTGCCCTTCGCCGCCTGCGCACCGCCGCCGAGCGAGCCAAACGTACGCTGTCCTCGAGCACGGAGGCTAGCATCGAGATCGACGCCCTCTTCGAAGGCGTCGACTTCTACACAAAGGTGTCCCGGGCACGTTTCGAGGAGCTATGCGCCGACCTCTTCCGGGCGACCCTTGCCCCGGTCGAAAAGGCGCTGGCCGACGCTAAGATGGACAAGGGCGCCATTCACGACATCGTTCTCGTCGGGGGTTCGACGAGGATACCGAAGATCCAGTCCCTCCTCCAGAACTACTTCTGCGGCAAGCAGCTGAACCTCTCCATCAACCCCGACGAGGCTGTAGCCTACGGAGCAGCGGTCCAGGCGGCCATCCTCAGCGGCGAGGGAAGCGCCGGTTCCACCCTCCAGGACGTCCTCCTGGTCGACGTGGCGCCGCTCTCCCTGGGCATCGAGACCGCCGGTGGCGTCATGACCAACATTATCGAGCGCAACGCCCGTATCCCGTGCAAGCAGACGCAGACGTTCACCACCTACGCCGACAACCAGCCCGGCGTCTCGATCCAGGTGTTCGAGGGTGAGCGGGCAATGACAAAGGACAACAACCGCCTGGGCAAATTCGAACTCAGCGGAATCGCTCCGGCGCCCCGCGGCGTGCCGAAGATCGAGGTTACCTTCGACCTCGACGCCAACGGAATCCTCCACGTCACGGCCAAAGACACGGCCAGCGGACGCAGCAGCGACGTCAGAATCACAAACGACAAGGGCCGCCTGTCCCGCGAGGAGATCGATCGGATGCTGGCAGAGGCTGACCGGTACAGAGAGCAGGACCGCGAACAGCGCGACCGGGTAGCGGCGCGGAACCAACTCGAGAGCTACGTCTTCAGCGTGAAGCAGGCCCTCCAAGAACACGGCGCGAAGCTTCCCCAGGAAGACAGGGACTCGGTCGGCCGTCTCTGCGAGGAGACGGTCGCCTGGCTCGACAACAACACCCTAGCCGACAAGGACGAGTACCAGCACAAGCTCGAGGCCCTCCAGAAGCAGTGCTCGGCGGTGATGGCGAAACTCCACCAGGGCAACGCCGCACCCGGCCCTCAGGATTGCGGGGCACAGTTCAGGCAGGCCGCGGGACAACACTCGGGACCCACCGTCGAGGAGGTCGACTAAAGTCCCGGATCCTCTCCCCGTATATTATCGTCAAATCTCCGTTACACTTTAATTTTGACCAACTCTGCATTTCTCGCGCAGAGCAGTTACATTTACGTTCCTACGAGACTGATATTATTTATATGTGTTATTTATTTGTGAATATCGTACGAGCACTGCAATCGTAATTTCTGTAAATACTGTATACCTAGGATTTAAGATATTGATTGATGAATGAGTTTGAATGAATGTACGAGTATCGACAGTACCCAATAAACTGTGGAAAACATTTTGTATAAATCGATTGTCTTGTTCTATCTCATCCCTCTAATATTCTCTGTATAACTCGATCTTATACCTAGATATAGTTATTGCATAGTGTAAGATGCAAAGTCAACGGAGGAAGAGTTCAAAATTCTCGAGTTTTCAGGAGTTGAAAAAAATGAGCTTCCGATTTTATTTGGTCGAATCGGTTTTTCATTAGCAAAATAGCAACTACAGAAGGGATCGTTCTAGTACTTTCGTTCAATTTTTACCTCACAAGTCCCCTGAAAAGTGGTCGCCCAATTCAAAAAAGTTCAATTGAAAACATAAGTATCAATCCATTTAAACATTTTATTGCGGCATTAGTAAAATCGACAATTATACATATATAAATGAGTTGTATTCAACACTACAGGTCTAGAAAAAATCACATATGATCTCCATTTGAAATAATTCTAGTCTTCTTCGGGTCGTTCCTCGTTGTACTTCGGGATATTAGCGGTAATGATGAATGGGACAATACTACAGCCAACAGCCAGGACGATACCATGCGCCACTTTCTCCTGTGAAATAAAAAATCGATGCGTAGAGTTAAAGACCTTATTTCGCACAAATTCTTTTCCAAAAAATGTAGAATAGAATTACCAAGGATGGTAAACTATAGATGGGAAAATTGAAACAGCCATTGTCTTCTTAAATAATTATTTCATCTTATTTTCCGTTTCCATTTCCATTGTTTATTGTACAGCCCATCGAACGATTATTTCAAATATTGTATTCGAAAATTTGATCATTTTAGCAAGGCGAAGATAATGCAGTGTTTTAAACTACGTGTACGCCAGCGTAATTGATTCGATGGGTGTCATCACCCAAGTTGAAGCAAACTTGTTACTTGAATCACTTCAACTCCGTAAAGTTTAATGGTGAAGGAAAGTTATTCTCAAAAATCATACCTAGTATCGAGATGGAATGCTAGCACTTTGCTGTGCGGTATTTCTATACTTACGCAACAGCTACAACGTCTATAGTTTTCACCAGATAAGACTGATAACACGAAATAGATAGCATCTCGACGTTTCAATCAAGATTAAGCTGGTTTCATCGTAGAAAAACAAATCGCTGTAAGATCTACAGCTACTTGCACATGAAATCTTTACAGAATCCTGACGAAGTAGACATCGGTTCTTTGAATACTAAGATTACTTGGCTAATTTTGTAATGCAGGTACGCTCTCTCAAAAAATGACACCCTTTCAATCAAGTGATTAATGATATCGCGTAAAACGTAGGTATACGGTTTTTTTGATTATTAATAGTATTTCAACCATCAGAAATAAAAAGTATATTAATTAAAACTTACAGGAAACGAGATTCTGACACGTGGCGGTCCAGATATAACTCTTGAGTAAGAATTGCCGCGTGCAGACGTCTTCGTAAGGACTCCGATGACGGGCCTCAGGACGGAACGACTCGATGCTACAACAGCCAACATCTTTTCAGGTGAAAATTCTAAAGCGATATGAGTCGTTGTCCTCGTAATAGGTGTATGGGGCACCTGGAGGAGGGGATCGCGTTATAGAGGCACACCAGAGCTCCAATCTTATGACCAACAGATAAGCGTTTACCCGCAATAGACCCGGTGCGGCGCTATCGCGGAAATTCTATATCGTAGAGGGTAGATAGGTTTCGTTTGTTCACTGATTACAAGATCGGACTCCTTAGCTAGTGATCATATCGTCATCGTGCTTAGTGTTTCGATCAAAACAGACTGTGCAATGTGCTTTACAATGAAAGGAGTATCGTGTTTAACTTTTCAATAAAACTCGGACCACGATTAACGCAAGTTAATTTTTCGGATGCTGAAAAAAATAAAAAAAACATTCAATTTGTATTATTTTAACACTCGAAGTAGATGTAACATACAATATGTATGTTGCGCGTGTGTCTTCGAGCCATTGCGCGGTATGATGCGGAAATGAGAAAAATAATTCCTCTCAAAATTTCATCGAATAATTATTGCAACAATTCATATTTATAAGGTGTGTTCGGTTTGACCAACAAAATATTGAGTTTCGAAAGTAGAACTCAAAACTCATTAATATAGTGTATAACATTGCCATGGATAAGTATAAAATAAAATGCTTTCTACGCAAATGATGGTTCTCAGGAAACACTATCGCAGTAAAGCGTACTATACATTAATGGTGAGCTATTTATCTATTAATTAACTCTTAGTGCATAATTATTACTACTGTTTTCCTTGATATAAGTATGATTTTCATGTTTAGTAGATATTATTGAGATAGAGAGAAGCAAAAGGGCATGGTCATTGAAGGGCTACATTTTACCTTAAGAACATTGCTTTTATTTATTTTTTATGTGTTACAACACAGAGATTCTTCATAATGTACATATAATGTATGGCATTAATAAGTTATTTCGTTAACTAGCTGATCATAGTCATGATCAGGATTGGATGTGAATAACTTTTTATTCTGACTCTTCTGGCTTTCCCTTGTAATCCTCCATGTGGTGTAAGATCCATACTGGGACGGCGGACACACCTACTGCAATAATAACGCCATGTGCGACTTTTTCCTGAAAAATAAATCATTGGTTCTGAATATTTTATTAGATTTAGTATTTTTAGATTTTTAGTAAGATACAGATTGCTGAATAATAATACAATCGATAGAGAAAAATAACAGGTATGGAATTCAATTACAATTATTCAAATATTCGCATCGTTCTTCTGTTGATCATTGCTATTTTTGGTTCAAACTTTGGCCACTAATCATATACACAGTTTAATTCAAAGTCTAATTTTTTTCGAATTATAGTAAAATATCCGAGAATGTTGAAGTAGAACGCCTGTCAGCTTTCAATTTTGAAACACGAGCGAGATGCGGGTTGCCTACCGAAATCCTAGCAGACGTTCTTCGTCCCATAGATACGACTAAAAAAAGTGATTTTCACTGATTTTCACCGATGAATAATTGAAACCTAACATCAATTCATGTTTTATAATGTTAGGAAATGTGTTACCGAGAGATTTTATTCTAAGCAGTAGGAAGTATTGACTGAACTCAAATGTACAAAATCGAATGATTATTTGATGCATTATGCTCACTGCAATAAAAAATCCGAATATATCTAGTAGTCTGGATAGGGTATTGATCAATGGATCTAGGGTAAACCTTGTTACCATTATAATAATCTGGATTTCGGCCAATTCTTCTCACTCAGACAAAAAAAAGGCGTATAGGTTAGGTTGAGTTGGCGATTAAAATTCTTTTCTGATCTTGTCACTCCGATAGAATAACATGTGATTTTTGACATTGAATATCTGACAGCTCAGTTGTTTTCACTAATCCAAATCTTGTTCTTTCGGTGGCAAATACCGCATAGTGTAATTCGAGAGACAAAAATTTCAATCAATTGTAACTTCCATTACATAATATGGAAACAGAATTAGCAACGGAAGATACTTACTGAAAATGATATTCTGACCCGGGGAGGTCCGCTCATAATACCCCTTTGCTGCACAGCTGAACGGCAAGCCTGAGGAGCTGCCTGGGCGATCTTCCTTACGGCAAACATGTTAATCGCTAAAGATCTTTCGATAGTTATTCAACACTTGCTGCACCACCACTGAGAAAAAATGTTTGTGAATGAGAAACCCGGAAGAAGTCGCGAGCCGTAATAGTCAATAAGAGAATTGAAATAATTTTCTAATCGCAATTACTGGATAAAAATCTAAACTTCGACTCTAAGATGCCCTGGAGTTTCAATTTATATATTTGAGCTGAAGAAATAGCCTAATGTTTTCAAGTAATCTTCTAAATTCTGCTGATTTGACTAAAAACTTGACAAGAAAAGGGCAGACCTTAGAGCTGATAGTTTTGCTGAAAAAATAAAATTTGATGATGCCTAAATACATTTTATAAGAAATGAATAATTTAGAATTTACTTAGGAACCTTTATCGTACACTTTTTATGTTAATATTGTATTTTAAAAATCTACGTGGTAGCGTATCCGGGGTGCATCTAAAATGTAAACATGGCCGCCGCTGTGTTGTCTGGTGGGTGTTTGTGTGTTGATTGACGAGTGATGTTATGCTGGAAGCATAATTAGTGATAAAAAAAGAACAAAAAAAAACAAAATATGTGCACAATACACCCAGGTAATAATATCCGCCGTATATTTTTTTACCACCAAGTTAACCTCTACGAAATTGAAGAATATCAAGAGATATAAGTGGACCCGTGCGTTGTTGTTGCGAAATGCAAATTACATACGACTTTTTGGAGCATCTTTATGTAGGCCGAGTTTGCTCGAGCGATAAAAGAAAGTGGTTCAAAGTGATAAGTTGAATGATGATAATAATTCGGTAATCCAAAGTGTCCGGAGGTTCGTAAAAGGTGAAAAACAGCTGGGTTGCTAGGTGGTTCAGCTGACTAGTGATTGACCTATAAACCCCTCTGTGAGAAAAAAGGGTCAATGAAAAATAGTCCGAATTCTACAATGCTAGCAATATTAATTTTTCACCGTAATTCAAACATTCATTAACAATTTACTATTGAAAGTCATTAAGTATTCTTGTTTATTTTTGGTTTACTTCTTTTTTTTCTATAATTCATGTTTTCTTCATTCTGTATGTATATTGTCGTAATAAATTGTTGACGTTCATCTTATCCCTGTCTCGCCACGTTACATACTTGGAAAATATTTAAATCCTCACGTAGTAAGAAACTCGCGTTACTTCTGCTCTAGTAATGCAATTATCTCTTTCAAAAAAAATTTGCTCAGCAATTATTGGGCTGAAAGATGCATTCAAAAATTAGATCAAATTCACATAATAATTATGTAACTTCTTACGATTGGGAAAAAGCCACGAGAATCTTTCTGTAATTTAGAGCGACATTAGCTCTATATACTCGTAACGCATCCGTCGTAATCCTACATTATATTTCCATATTATTCCCACCACGTGTTTCGCCAGGCAGAATTGAGCAGCTTTGATTTTGCTACGCGAATCGTGTCACGAATAAGTTTGATCTGAATTATGAGAGAATAATAACGGTGAATGCTAATGGCGATTTTTGCCCGGATGATCTTATCAATTTTATAGTCAAGAGCTGTGAAGCGATTCAGCAGAATTTAAAGACCTTTTAGGTTATTGCCTGAGAAAATTTAGTATTAAGATTATTGAGCATTTACCGTATTTAAATTCTATGTAAATCTCCAAGAGTTCTAAAATTCTCAGTGTACAAGCAGTAAAAAAAAAACAATTTCTTATCAATTGGTCTTTGGCCATTTTTTTACCATTGTAGCAACTATTTGGAATTTGTATAGCTTATCTTTTTGTACTACATGAAATAAAGTAATAAACAAGTTTTGACTATTGGTACAAGAAATTATTGCATAACTCTGAAACATTAGACTAGTCATTCACTTCTTATCAGTAAACATCATTGGCATCAGCTTCGGCATCTTCCCATGTTACTTTGTGATTCAGTAGTATCATGATTTGTATCAATTCACTGAGTAATTTAGCGATGTAAAACGGCTCAGGTCTAATGTTATAATTTATTTTGTGTAACATCTTGGAATACATAGTAACATAGCACATCTGTTTTTTATATGTTTATATGTATATATTCAGTTTTTGAATGATGTAATCAAAATTATCCACAAAAGAACTTATAACATTGTATAAATATTTTCAGGCTTGTGTCTGGGCGAGCGATGAACATACTTCGGATCCTAATCCCGTGTGCGTTGCAGCGCGGTGGAGAGAGCGAAGGAGGCGGCGGGGGTGGAGGTTGTTGGTTGACGGGAGGCAGGAGAGGGGATGATTCTCGCATGACCCAGAGGATGGGAGCTTCAGCTTCTTCTAGTCCCGCCCCTCTCGGTGGAGACCCAATTCAGGCAGCTAGGCTTTCATCCACTGGTAATCCTGATCAATTGGGCATCATTGTTCGGTACGTTATTTTAATGCCCTCCACATAAATCCGCATTGCAGTAATTTTTTCAAGTTGAAGAATTTTCCAATCTGCATTTAACTGAAGTTTCCATTACAATTTTGAAAGTACAGGTTCCAAAGCGCCCTGTTTATACTCTTTGTAGTAAATGTGTTTGAAAAACAGGAGTACGTACCTAAATGTATCTGACTTATATGCGACTCAAGGTGTATTATTCAATTACTTAGTTTCAAATACATAACACATGTAAGAAATCACCATTTTGATTCCATTGATGTAGTTTTCCTCAGAAATAGATTCTGAGTTGGAATGTGGCATATCGTCATGTCCACTGAAAAATGTATGTATTCGTATGTAGATTGCAATTTGGGTTTTAAGTCTCTGAGTAAGATTAACATTTTTCAATGTAAGCTCATCGATAACAAATGAGACAAAAAGGTGCTACTGGAATCAAAACCCAATCGAGATAACTGCTACTTGCAAAATATCTCCACATAGCCCAGCTCGTGTCTAAGAACTTATATATATCCGCCGTCATATACATCAAAATCTACACACACTGATATATTTAGCACTCTGTATTATGTTTATAACGTACCTAATTGGAAGGACTAAAATGCTGCTACCTGTACATATGAATTGCAATATGGCAACTGCAGGAGCCGTACAACCTTGGCAAAAGTATATAGGCTTCACTTGGTATAGCTAGAATTAGATGTTATGTAGACAATTCAAGATAGCTGAGCGATAGGAAAATGAAAAGTGTAGGATTTCTACGCTTTTTAAGAGAAATTCAGTTCCAAATAATATCTGACCGATTCAATTGCTGCAGCTGCAGCTTGGTAGTGTGCATTGGAAGGATTGTCTCTCCAAGGGTCAATACCCAGATCCATTTTGAAACTATATTGATTTACGCTTTTGTGGCGATTCCATGTTTTCTTTATATGATTGTCAAGATGCCGGTATATCTCAGCTGGCGTCTGATTCGGCACAATGCGAATTGAAAATTTTGCAACTGCTCTAGAAATGATGAAAGTATCACTGAACAAAAACCATTGATTGTATGTGGAAAATCCTAGGCTTGGGAGCAATTAGGGAAATATTTTGCATCATTGTTGCAATATTTTTCGCATAGATACCTATTGGGCACTGAACGTAAAGCCTGTTTGTCAGCAGGGTCTAATTTATGATCAAAACTGTGTACTGTGATACTGGGTAATCTGGTCTTGTGCATAATTAAACGAATGCTGTTTTCTTTATGCTGCAGAAATTTTGCTCCAGTACTTGTTTTCATTTTTTCCAAATCAAATGCAATTTCCTTACAAAGCTTCTCTTCTTCTACCGAAATTGGTGTGACATCTTTCAGTGCCTGTTCAAGGTCGTAAACAACAGACTTAATTTCGTATCAGTATAAGCCTGGCTTTTATTCAAATGAACTACTAAGTTAGTGCTGCACATATTTGGATATATTTTTATCTATTTTCAAAACTCATTTCTCAGTATTTATAACAATGAATATAGTTTCTCACTCCAGACACAGCAATCTTCCCATGCTTATCAATCAGGGATGCCACAATATTTATGGCATCTACAAGGGGCTGATTAAATGTGCCACCAAATGTGCCACTATCTACCATTTTATTTCCACAGTTAACGTCAAAAGAGAAATAGCAAACACCTCGATAACCATAGATCAAACAGGGCCTGTCTTGAAGCTTTTTGTCAATTGTACAACAGACGTACTCCACATCGGTAAAAAAATCTTGTTTTCTCCAAAGAATATCTTGTAATCCAGGACTTTGTAACTCCGATGTTCCATCGATCACAAATTTAATATTAACAGGGAGTTCAGTATTTGTTGTTTGGTAAATTTTAAGTGCATTAAACCAACATATTAAAGGGCCTTTATTATCAGAGACACCTCGGCCATACAATCTCCCATTTTTTTCTGTCAGTTCAAACGGATCGGTTTCCCAACCATCTCTTTTATCTGCTGGGCTTGTATCTGAAGCATAATTGCAACCAAGTTAGAGTAATTATGATCATCAGAAAAGGAATGTAACACTTACAACTTTCTCTAAAAGTAACTAGATAATTTTCTTATCCTTATTTTCAAATTATGAATTAATCATCAACAAAAAATACTTCTTAGCTGATAATGGCTCTGGAATTGTAATATTACTGTAATCTTTCATATTTAATTTATGAAGCTGACCAAGATGACCGTAAACGCATATTGTCCTTAGTTGATCATCGACAAATAAGCTTGCCAGCAGTACAGGTGGCAGTTTGATGCCATCTGTGCTGAGAGCTTTATTTTCAATCATCTCAACCACCAAGCCCATACTTTCTAGCTCTTTTTTGCACCAATTCATCTGAAATTTCGTTTCTATGTATGAAATTAATATGACGTTAAACTCTAAAAGCGAAAATTATTTTTTAGCGGTCATCAAATGATACGAGTTATCAATTGATGTCGACGATCTGAAGTAAATTTGAATAATTAGACCATAACATAGATTGTACAAAAGTATACAGTTATTCAAATGACTCAATACTTAATTTACGTTATAACCAATTCCTACCATTTTTAATATGTCAGGAAAAGATTCTGACTTATGGGATGTAGATGGAATGGCCACCGCTGCTTTTAAGACGTCAATAAATTTCTTCTTATTTCTATCTATGAGCTCGTAAAATTCTGGTAATCTAACCTTTGGTAATTCTTTCGGCTCTTCAGCATCATCACTTTTATTATCAGGCATTGTAACAAATTTACTACTCAATTTGATCTGAGTATTGTAATAGTTTTGCCTTCAAATGACATTTCTAATGTTCCCATGACAACAAAAACTGACAATCAGGTTGAATTTTCGATTATGTTGAAACAGAAATTTATTTTCACTGACTTGCTCATCAATTTTTAAATACATCACAATGTCCTGATTATTGATATTCATCATTTCAGGGAGAGAAAGAAGAAAGTAACCGGATTTGCAACACTAAGGAAAAAGTTTATTAGGAGACGACGTTCATCAAAGGCTTGTGACCATGGAAGAGTTATTAGAGAATTAGTTTCAAGTTGGAGTCCACTCGAAGCTGGCGCACTTCTTGAAGAATACGAGGCATTAGCTGCTTTAAAGGACCTACACGTTCAAGCTGAGCTTGCAAGGCCTCCTGCTGCCACGTTCAAACAAGATCTGTCCACGTTGTATGACTACAAGCATTGTACAGATGCTGATCTTGTCTATAGAGGAGCATGTTTTCCAGTACACAGAGCCCTCTTATCTGCCCGGTGCCCGTACTTCAGAGAACTATTAACAGGGTGTCCTGGTAAAGTATTTCCTTGGCATTTTAATTTGCGTATCAAACTTTCCATCTGTATATAAGAAGATAATCTAGAAAATCGATCAACTTATTCATCTAATTAAAAACCTCAAGACTCATGGTAAACATTTCTTTCAAAGGATATGGGGCTCGAATATGCCTGGAATTAAGAACTCCTGGAATAGATGTTCAGATGTTCTCCGCCCTCTTGCGATATTTATATACAGGAGATATCTGTCCGCACGACGCATCCCTGGATATAACTCTTCTCCGGCGATTAGGAGAAGAGTTTGGTACGCCAAACCCCCTTGAACATGATCTCAGATACTTATTAGACACCGGTGATTATGCAGATGCTGCATTGGTATTTACCTCCGATGGTGATTATCAAAGGCCTGATAGCGGCAGTTCGGAATATGGATTCCGACCAAAGCTAGAACTACCTTGTCATAAAGCGATACTTTCCGCTAGATCTCCATTTTTTAGAAATTTAATACAAAGACGTACTAGATCAGGTGAAGATCACACAGAAAGAGCACTTCACATACCTACAAGAATAGTGTTAGACGAATGTGTAATACCAAAAAGATACGCAAGAGTACTACTCCATGCTGTATATTTAGACACGGTTGACTTATCACTGATACTAAGAGGCAGCGGGTGTGGAAACAGTGCAGGAAGTCTCGGAGAGGTGAGGAATCCATTATTCTCTAATTAGAGTTTATCGTAAATATTCTTTGATACAATATCATTAATTTTTCGTAGGTGCAGGCGCTAACGCATACGGGACGAGTGCGGCCTAGTCCTTTGGAAGAAGCTATGGAGTTGTATCAAATAGGCAGGTTCCTTGAACTTGACATACTCTCTCAAGGCTGTGAGGATCTCATTCTGGAATGGCTTACTCTAGATTCTCTTCCTACAGTGCTTAAGTGAGTATATTTCATAGCTTCTGTATGGCTTTTTATACAAAAACCCACATTTTCAAGATCACCAAATTGTAAAGTAAAGTTTACTGAGTCCGAACTAAGAACCTTGTATAATGTGAAATTGCTAATTATTTTAGATGGGGTAGTCAACCACATGGTTCAGCATGGGTACACAGGCAGGCGCTGCATTTTCTGAGGGAAGAATTTCAACCGATTGCATCATCTCCGGTACTTCACCAATTAGATCGTGTCCATTTGACCAGTATACTTCAAAGCCATTTTCTACAAGCAAGCGAACTAGAGGTATTGCAGGCAGTCCTTAGATGGGGTGAGCAGGAGTTAGTGCGTAGAATGGAAGATCGAGAACCCAATCTTTTGAGTCATACTGCTCATTCGGTCACAAGAAAAGGCGTCAAGAAACGAGATCTTAGTGATGTTGAATTGCGTGAAATACTCAGCGAACTGTTGCCACTTGTAAGGATGGATCATGTCTTACCACCAAGCAGTGAAATCTTAACACAGGTAGACAGATCTGTAGTGTTATTTAGCTGATGAATAATTATTAATTTCTGGCTGTTTGTTAATTGACAAATTGAACTAAAAACCTTATAAATTTGATTCATTATCAATTATTTACTTCTGAACTCAATCTATATACCTAATTATATTAGGGCGATCCATATCTAATTTGCAAATGCCAATTTACCCCTTCATTTTTTATACATAGGCTATTCGAAGAGGCCTTGTATCCACTCCACCGAGTCATATGATTGGAGATGAACGAGAAAACTTGAGAGTCAATGCCTGGATTAGAGGTGGCAAGAACAATGGACTCTTTGTCAGGCCGCGATTATTCATGCCATACTATGAAGAGATTAAGGTATTATATCAAACATGACAAAGCAATGTTGAGCTTTTCTCAGGACGAATGAGAGCCTAGGAATAAGTTCCACATGTTCTTCTAATCGTGTAATTATGACATTAATTTTTTTTTTTCTACAGGCTTTGGTTGAAGAGCAGTTGGTCCAAGAGGCAGAATTGCTGAGGTTACGAAGAGCACGCTACATTCCTGACATCCCCGATACTCTTTATATGGTTGAAGACAAACCGAGGTCTATGGGCGCTGTTGGTGTGGACATTCTAGCCGCAGCTTTGCCTGGTATATAGCCTTTCCATTTTTCCCATATTTTTTGAAAGGATGGCCTGCTTTTTCATCATAATTCATCGTCCATTCTTTGTTAAATAAAAAAATAACAAGTTACTGATAATTTGAATACTTTTGAGTATAGGTCTAGCTTATTCATTGATAAATTGATAACGAGTAGATGAAAGTTATTTAAAAAAGAACATTGCGACAATTTTCTAGTTCCAGACTCAGCAACCATGTCTGCAATGCTTAAAAGAGAACAAAAATTGAGACAATCTCCGAGTTGTCAACGTGCAGTTAGTTTGCCTTTGTCGTCACGTCATGAAATCAACCGGCAGGTGCGATTGCGTGTTGTTAGAGAGTTTAATCTGCCTGATCCCGTTGCAGATCTTCTCGAAGTGAGTAAAAATAATCAAATTAAATTCACATCTATCTTTTACCAAATTCCTGGGCCTACTTCCAGTCTGTTTATTCCCTAATGATAATGACGTGCATCTTAAGAAAAAATATATGAATGCAGGCAAAGCTCTTAGTAAAATAAGTTACTCATAAAGCAGTTCATTGGATTCTGGAATCAGGAATTCAAATCAGCCATGTAACTCTTGATTCACTTTATTCAAAGGAGACAATATTTATTTAAATTACTATGCTATGAAGACAGATAATCTATTTACCTACACTAAGACAGATACTTCATAATGCACACTAAATCATTGCCAATAATAGAACGTGACTATTTTACCCTCAAATTCACAGATTACGTAAAATCTTTGAAAATGTTATGTAATATTATAATAACGCAATATTTGGTACATGGAAAATTTGGTGAAAAATTATTATCTGAAAGTACATGGGAAAGGATTAATTAGTTGACTAGCCATTGTTTTTTATCAAAAATCTGGAGAATGTGTAATAATTTTCTTTTCGCATTTTCTGCATTTCCAACTGTCGAAAAATGTAAGTCTTCATTCATCTCTTCTACACTTTTTATTGAAGCTCTCTCTGCCGTTATTATACTGACCATGCTGATACAATGCCCAAATCTGAGTGGAGCACATCTATTAACTTCCTTATCGAAATCGTTTTTTGTGAATTTCGCTGTATCAACTTTCAATGACATTAGACAATTGATGAATGATTTATAATAATGATCGAACATGTCATCTAGATTGTTATCCAATACTTCTTTTTGTGCACTTGATAATAGAAAGAAAATTAGATCTAAGGCTCCAGATTCATAATATCCAAACTGGAAGTCAACTATTTTCAAACTGATTGGCTCATGCTTACTATTGTATTTAAACAGCACATTATTAGACCAAAGATCATTATGCACCATTGTTCCCCATAGTTCTGGTGGTTTAGATGTTGTGTAACGAATTTCATAGTCATACATCAAAGTTTTATCAATACGATCCATGTATGGTTTTGCTTCAGGAAATCCTTTATACGCATCATGCGCTTCTTTTAGCATGTTTATGTTCCCCTGTTTGGCTGCCTCATTTGTGGGATCCACCAATGCGGGCATAACAGTGTCTTTGAAAAATTCAGGAGTTTTTATCTTCAGTCCAATTACAATAGCATGTAATTTTGCCAACTCTGCAACAACCAGCTCTGTATGTTCTAAATCCAAACCCAGTAATCTATCTCGCACGGCATATCCACTCGGGATCAGGTTTTCCATAACTATAGCAGCTTGGTCATCAAATTTGTTCGGGTCTTTGAATCCTAATCTCCCTCCATAGTATTGCGGTATCAATCTAACAAGTTCGTCATTCTCTATACCGCTATCTAATTGAAGTTGTATAAATTTTGGTGCAACTGTTCTATAAAAAACTAATTCCTTCCAAAAAGTCATTGGACTATTGAACAAATCTATAAGACATTTCGGTGTTGGCGGTAATTTGACAACAAGATCCAAATTTTCAGTTAGGTTCTTTTTTGTGACAGTCGCATTAACAGAATATATCAAACTTCCATAATTTTCTCCTGGATTAGTTAGAGGCTTCCACTTTATACTTTCAATCTCCAGATCTGGCCCGAGAGTTTCTCGCAGCAGATGATCTAAATCCTTCACTGGTACTGTTTCTGCCATTTCTGAAGTCATCAATTCAAAAGTAAACCCTATTATTGAGTGTGTAATAGCATTGATTTAATAACTGACAAAATGTTGTATGGACGCAAAGACTTATCACAAACATCTAGATTTCATTTACCACAATCATTTTCATTGAGAGATAGCACCAATGATTGACACTCTTGCTTCTATTGTCATTAACCGATACTAGATATTTACTATCTATCCATTATCTTTTGACCTGAATTGTTATTTGTAATTGCAGCCTAAAGCTAAGTCATAAAAACATATAAGTCCTGGGTACGGCTGTGACTTAAAATTGCTTAAGAGTAGTTTTCCCCTATATTCCCAAAGATTCAAAAAGACTTTCATCTTGTGCAAATTTGAATCGACAGCTGGTCGTTTATCAAGTGAATATTACCAACTGATACCACTATATTCGATTTTACGAATTATTCTTGGATTGAATTATCATTTTGACATAAAGTAAATTTGCACTAAATTCACGAGCTCCAGGGTCAATCAGGCCAGATAGTTAAGCGGACTCAGGGTACAGCCAAGTAGCAATTAACTTGGTGGACTTGAGATAAGCCACATTTAAACATCGAAAATGTAATCTGTTTGATAGAATCAAAATAATTTATCAGTCTCTACAGCTCATCATAGTCAGATGAGTAAGTAAGTTATCAGGATCTCATTTTAATGCACAATCACAACCAGCTCTTAATATTTAACGTAGTTACCCAATTAGGTATACAATTTGCCTTGATTACTGACATTCCATTGTCATAACTTGTGTCTTTAGCATTCTACATGAAAAACTACATAAACGTGATTCCCAAATTCTAAATCTGTGGACACAGTGGAACTCAAAATACTTAACATTCAGGCTTTGTATCCAATCAATGATTTGATTCGTGATATTAACTGATAAATTGATTCAATGAATTAAATTTAGAATAATCAAAAAGTAAGCCAAGGTAAAATCTCGTTTTTCAGTCACACGACCGACAACATTCGAATTTCCGCCTTTGTAGAATAATTACCAAAAGATTTTGATGTATTATTATTTCTGTTGCACTGTGCTATTTCAATTTTGATAGATCATTTGTTTGCCCAAGCAAACCCAATCTTACTATTATTCCGAGAATGTTTTTTGAAGTCTTTTATTTATTTATTAATCTATCCATTTATTCAAGACACATGGGTAAAAAGCATTCAAAACTCTAGAAAACCGAAAAATGTTTGTATAAAGACTAAATAATAATATACAGCTTACCGTGAAGCTGAAAATTTTATCACTAATCTATTCCGACCAGCTTTGATAAATAAAGTTTTTATCTATTGCACCGATATTTTATTCCGCTACACTGACTCCTTGCAGCTCAGCATAAGGAGGTAGTGCCGACTGAACACACTTGTTAGTTTACACAGTGATTTCTTTTCTCCCATCATGATAGCACAATGGTGTTGAGATTATGTATGTATTGATATTCACTATGTTAAAGAAACTTCATTCTACTCAGATGCTGTTCAGGCAATACATGATACTGTTTTTGGTCATTTTTTACTTCCCTTCTCCATAGTAACACCTTAGAACATTTGAGTGAGCACCCCCTACATAACATAATATTAATCTTCCTCAGACAAGAAAAAGGTTTCTCCAGACATTTTTATGGAATATAAATTTGAAACTAACGTAATTTTTTATTACAACAATGTAACATTCAAAGTCAATCCCTGTAACAAATAGTAACGTTTCGCAAATACTCCCCTTCCCCCAGCATCATGTAATAACTAATCAGGGCATTATAGAAAAGGAATAACACTTTTCCTCTTATCTTTGACACGGATAGTTTATCAATATTGCAATATTTAAATTGTCTCAAGGTGATCAATAATTGTGCAAGTAATTTAATGGCTACTAATTTAAAAATTATAACGTTTATAATTTTTATATTTTCATGTCTCCATTTCATCACTTGTTAATATAAGATTGGATTCTTGGCCTATGAAACGTACTTAAATATGTTTCAGATATCGTCACAAGAATAGTATTTCTTAGAAAATATTGTGCCTACAAACTAACAATACATTTCTGTTTTGAAATTCCTACAGTTCTATTGTTTATATAGTCCATATTGTTTGTCAGATTTGCAAGGCTCCTATTAAAATTTCCTAAGGTATTGATTTGTATATCTAAAAGTGACAAAATAGCTATTAACGCTCTTGAAAGTTTATCCAGGTCAGATCAACATAGCTTGATGAACTAAATTCTTAATTTTCATTGAAATGAGTTTGCACAGTACATTTTTGGACTATTGGGTACCTGAGGTCTACCAAGCCCTTTTTCAGAATGAGATTTTTGTCAGTGATTATAATCGCTTTACAAATTTGTCACATTCCCATAAATTTGGTGCTCCGAAGTTACTTTTTGTTATATCTCCAGGTACACCTGGGATATCATAATAATACAAAACATGTTTTGGAGTTAACTAGTCACAGTGACTCTCAGCAAAATGCTGGTTTTTAGGGTACATGATAATTTCGAGCCTGGTTGAAATTTAGAAACATGAAATATTACATTTTGCTCCTCAACGCTTCTTGGTACTGAATGTAATATATATCAAGTAGTGTTACGTAACTCACTATGAAAATATGTTCAATTTCTGCATTCGTAAAATGACAGATATCTCAATCCAAGTTGAAAGAATTTTATGCACGATATCAGTTTATTTGCACTTTGGAGTCACTTCTTATCAAACTGGATTTCATTAATAACATGATTACCTGCAACCAGACGTTCTTAGCGATGAAAAATACAGTTCACGTTACATGCAGGTTACGTTAATCCGAGTTTCTTTTCGAGTGATACCGTCAGATGTGGATAATCGGTCTTCATTGATAACTCCGAACTCAGTACACTACCTCCTCGTCCCCCACTCCACCTAAATTTACAGAGGACAACTCCATGCTATTCTCAGCAACAAGTTGCATCCTATAAACTACATTGATAGAGCATAAGGGGAATTCTGTCTATCTTACAGATAATAATGATAAGTAATGTAGTGCAGTTATAAAATATTCATCTGGGACAAGTCCACGCTATCTATTTTAAATATAAGTGTTGATTACACATAATATCTCGACCACCAATTTCATATCGAAATGGCATCACATGTATTTGAGTGAAGGGCAAATGTGATATGAAATGTTATTTCAGTTTTGTATTTTTCCTCCGCAGAACGCAGCTTGTTATCGTATCGGAGAGCCAGATGAAAATATAACAGGAGTAGAGAATATTAACGCTGGAAATGTGGGCGGCAACACGGGCAATGTGGCTCCAGTTTGCTATGGTAGAAACATGACATTTCCTCGACAAGCATCAACGTACTCTCACAGACACGAACTACCAGCTATTGTTACTGAAGGAGAGAACTATAGACTTCCTGGAGAGGTAATTGCAGTTTATTCTTTACCAGTTTTCATGTTAGCCAACAAATTTTACGTACTTTCTTTTGTATTTAATTATAGCAGCCTGAGAACAATTCCTGCAGTGATGGACACTTGTCAGATATAATGCCAGATGTGGCTATGGCAACTGCATCATTTGGCACCCTCCAATTGGCTGAGCAGCAGGAATTAGAATTAGATCTTGGAGATGGGGCCTCACATCTGCTTCAGCATGCTCCGGTATCTGCTGGAACTGTGGGGCCCCATCATCCTTTGCTTCCTCATCAACGCCAAAGACGTTTTCCAGGCCCTCCTCCTCCGCCATATGCTCATCACCGTCCAGGAACTGGCCCATCTAGGTTCATATGAAATTGTGCTAAGTAAGACACTGTAAATATCTATTGGCATAATGATACGTTGCGTAACTAGTAAATGTTTGTTATAGTATGTTTGAGAGCCCTACCAAAAAAAACAAGGGCATCAAAAGTGAATTGAAATCAGCTTTGATATTGCGCTATTTCGCTATTAATTGTGCAGCTATTCTTATTCGACGTGATATTAATTACAGGAAGACTGTGGAACGGAGGTAGATTACCTGATGACCAGAAATGGGCATCAGTCGTATCGGACCAATGTAACTACTAACCACTTGACTTTAGTGGACTCTAGTATATATAACACTGGTGATGCTAGCAGATTTAAGGTGTCCAGCATTGATGCGATGTGAGCCGACTGTCTCTATTTCTATTCCCCGTAATACATTCTTAACAAATTGTTTTCAGCATGTTATCGATTACTATGATATTTATTTTGTACAACAAAATCGTTGTAACGGTGGGCTGAGATTATTGTTCGTTATTGTTTACATTATTCTTCTACTTATGTTTTTTTTTTGATTTTGAGTTAATGTAAGTGAGCCGGCATCATATTCTTTTGGTGTGAAGTTACGTACTTGTAGTCTATCAAAGTAGATACATCCAAGATGAAAGTATCACATTATATTTTGGTTTCGTGTTTAGATTTTTCAAATTTATTCAATGTTAGCTACTTATCAACAATTGCATTTATTGGCCAAGTGACAGAAAAGGCAGCATAAAATTATATTGATTTCAAAATACTTCTGCTAATTTTTTAATTACAGGAAATTCTCTGAACGCTGTAGACAGTTTCGCACATACTAACAATCAAAATTTTGTGTTTTTCTAATTAGAAATGCCAAGAACTTTACAATGCTCATTGTGATTGAAAGCGTAAGAGAGAAAATAATATGAATGTGACACGAGTCTCAAATAAGCATGCTGTCGTTCACACAAATGTACAATTAGCCTTTAGGATTATAACATAAGAATTGGATTGGTAAGACACTTTTGAGTGGAAACCTTATACAGTTGCCTTAAGAACAGTACGCTTATGACTCCCGATCAAACAAAAATATGTAGACTACTGGTATGTAAGGTCACAGTTAGCAGATACGAAAGGCATACAGAAAAATAAGACTGCAGCTCGTATAATCTGTCTTAAGTATTTGTAAAAATCATCCTTCCAATCCATGACTTGCAATACCTAATAGAGAAACTTAATTTCCTGTTTACTCGTGGTATACTCCGTATCTAGAGCCCCAAGTTATCAATGGCCGTAAACTATAACTGAATCGCTGTTTTTTGAAAATTAATCTTGTTTTATTCATTGAGTAGGCTGTATATATCTCCCATTTTTGCAATTATGCATTGTTATACTTACTGTTTATCCCTTTAATATCACCCACTATTGACATGGTTTATTGATCATTCTAAACAATGATTATTATTTTGTACATAATGGCTGTCTTGTAGTTGTTGAAATTTTGTGATTTCATTGTTATTGGTTTTTTCAACTAAACCAAGTAAATATGAGATGTTTAAATTCGTGAGAGGGTGTATTTTATAATATTAGCGTCACCAGTTGCTACAGAAACAGATATAATTTCTCAATTATTGCTTGTACGTAATAATTTGATTATGGTTTACAAAAGAAATCATTCGCAAGTAGAATTCAAGTACATGTTCCTTTTTTGTTTTCTCTCGTAACGTCCTAGAGACTCATTTACTACATACATACACATTTTTATAAAACAATATTTAATTTGAGATACACATATTATTTCTGATCTCACCTTGTCTTATGAACAAGTTTACAGTATACTGTTACAATTTTATAGATAACTTTACTTGCCGAATATGATCACATGGTGGCAACAACAAAAATTGCATTGAATCATATATCAGTTGCTTTTTCAAGGGGCACATTTTTGGAGACAAAGTGGCATACACATCACATTTATAATAAGATTAATTATAAGGATCCAGTGGTTAAATCCCATATGTATCTGTAGCACGTTCTACATCGTAGCAACTAGGTGTAATTTTAGCCTAAGAAAGAGGGAAATACTTATGAAACTTTCAAAGACAATCTTTCCACTTTACAGAGTTAAAATGATTTATAAAGTAATATTGAGTTATTTTTTTTATTTCCTGTTGAGAAACAGTTATACATATGTGTTATACACAAATTTGTATGTCTCAACCTATTAAAAGTCAACTTCAAGGCACAAAACAAAACAGAAATCTGTACAAATTCATTTAGCAATGTTCTCATTACTTGATTCAGCATTTCGTGGAAAGATTATCTTTGGAGATATCTTATACTTGAAATTTTAATGTAAATACCGAAAAGCAATGTTCAGGTACGTGACATGAATTGTACATAACTTAGTGTAATTATTATAACCCAAGTGTGGGTTGAAGCTAGCTTAGTTAAAAAAATCGTACTTAAGAATTAAACAATGAACTATCTGTTTAGATTTATATCTTTTAGTCTCTGTTCTCCTGAATAGTGATCTAACCAATGCAGTTATATTCGTGTAATGTGAAGAAATAAATTACTTCTGTGATTCCTTTTACATGGTTTAATCGGGAATTAAATATTATTCTTTGTTCAAGTGTACTTCTGACCCGGAAAACTTTTTTTCATATATAACAGAAGAAAGTGATATTGCTCCATTCTCATTATTTACTTACTATTCAAATGATATTTCATTTGTTATCTACAATTTAATCACTGATTACAGTCATAATGATATCAAATTTGATACATGAATTATGATCTTTAGTTTCTTCGCATACTTTAATACTAGACCACTAGGATGTAGTTTGATATCTAGATTCTCGATACAGAATGAAGCATTTGATCATATAGACCGATTCAACTTGATTTATGATATGTAATTTCTTACTCTCATTTCTACAGAAGTATTTCATTTACTTTTATTACGAAAATACGAAATGAGCTCATTTTTTCACACAGAATTCAAAGTTTTGTGTAACTAGCTCTCATTAATATATATAAATATATATATTACGTTCATATATTATATTGTATATTTAAGAAAAATTTCGTAGCAAGTTATCATTAATAATAATTAATAACAGACTCGTCAACTAGTTTTGTTATTTAAAGATTTAAATACTGAGAATTAGTTTCATCTAAAAAATTGTATGCAGAGTTGGATAATTGAGATATTTCTGTTAAAATGTGGGGTTGGGCCAAATATCACTTGGTACAAAATTCTTTGAGTGTTAGTTATATTGTGCTGCTTCTATTATCATTCATATATCAGTCTTAAGCATTTCTTAGTCCAAAAAAAAACACACAAACAAATAGATTTTCAAAGTTCTGACTGACTTGTAACGAAAATCTATTAATTATTTCATTTTTCTCTCTATGCTTTCACTTGTGATAAGATGTAAGCAGTCTGCATCTTCCAAGTACAAACCATTCTACTTGCCAATCCTAAGTATTTATTGTTAGAAAACTATACGTATTTTCCAACCCTACGTGAGACTTCAATGCTAACGGTAAACTACGAATGAATTTGTGAATGTCATGTACTTTGTACATTCTTGTGATGTTTATAAAGACAAAAAAAATGTGTGAAATGTATATACCCACATATAGCTAGAGATTATTACACCTGTGCATAAGATATGATCTTATTTATAAGGTGTTAGGTTCACACACAGGCCTCATTTTTCGCTGATATCACCTTCTTCTGTCTGTACCTACTTGCACCCTACGTAACTGCATATTGACATACAAAATTAAGCATGTAAATAAGATTAGTATATTATTTGTTATATAATTACATATTATACGGCGGCTAGCGGCTAGACTTCTTATAATGCATTCCATCGTTACTCACAGACAACGAATCTTGTTTTGCTAGCACAACGAGATAGGATAGGTTCAACCATTGACTGCGAGTTGTGCACATATATTCGTTTTCACACAGATCTATCGATTATACTATTATTTAATAATGATAATCCGTTGCACTTTGCATACCGGTCTCATAGAGCTTACTGAAATTTATCCATTGGTACTTTGTGTGAATCAAACTGCTACTTCTAGATAACTGTTACATTACTCTATTTTCAGAAAATTGTATAAGTTATATGTTTCCGAGTTATAATTTGTGTTATTTTCGTGATAACTGTTGAAAAATGGATTATTTTTGCTTTGTACATACAATAGTGGCTTCGAACAACTACACAAATGATAATTGTGTACAGTATAAATTTGTGATGATTTCATTGCAGCTACATGGGTCGAGGAAATGTTACTTGGACTAGTACTTGAACTGGAAATTATTACAGCAAATGTACACAAAGACTGTGCATTCTTTTCTAGATCTTTTATTTTATTTTATTTTTTTGTACAATAATTTTTCCTACTAGGAAACCTGTTGTAATTATAGTATCATACGAAGAATTATTGGGAGTCTTGCAGTTTAAAGACTACATTAATATAATTATTCTGTTTTGCTACGTGACTGGGACATAATTAACTACTGAACAAGTTTCGCGACTGTAAAGCTGGTTTTCAATTTTGTGTTTTTGTATGCGCAATTGATTTGCCATACATTTAATTGGAACTATCTTATTATATCTAATGTTTAAAAATAAGTATGGGTTCATGTACATGTTGTTTCTGATAAATCATCGGTACACCAAATAACAATATTATGAATAATTATATTTAGCATTAATGTTTCAATCATTATATTGTTCATGCACAGTAAAAGTTGAGTCATGCTATCTGTACATATTGTAATACCCAATATTAAAAAAAAAAAGGATATATTTAATTCAAAGTATTTATTGCACCGTCTTTTTATGTAAATATCTTGTTTAACATTATGGATATAATAGAGATTGCAAAAAGCAGCAAATAATTTCATCAAATTTCATCTTGATCGACATCTCCTATGAATAATAGTATGGAGTCTTCCAGGGTTAAAAAAAAAAAAACACCAAATAATTTACACAAATATAACAACAGAATTCCACTTGATTAGATTTTATTAGATATGTCATTATAATAACTTGATGTGTCCAGTTCATACAAACAATTAATACAGATGTATAAATGTAGCAAACTGTGAGAGCGTAGTTATCGACTACCATGTTTATTATATGATATAATTCAGGTTTATAAACAACTTAAAAACGTTTATAGGCAGCAATTGAAACATGACTTTAGCTTAAGATAGATATTGTTTACATATTACAATGAATAAATGTACCCCGTAATTTTTGGTATATAGTTTTCTAGCTTGATATCACTTGAATAGTCATATACTTATCCTCTATTATTCAGTGCTTCCTTCCAATATTTATAGTACCTACCAGTTTCATAAACAATATGGAATGGAATGGGAAATAATGTTATGTTGTGAAATCATTGTATGAAACCATAATAGGTAACTTGGCTTTCCTATTCAATACTTCTGCTCTTTGCTGCACATTGTATAAATATCTCTGATGGGTCACTGGTATAGATTTGATTACCATAGTTTTATTTTCAAAAGAGTGAAATCGCAAACACAAATCATTGAAGTAAATTTTCTACCAGCGAACAAATGAATTGAAGGTATTGCGGACAGCCTTGAGATAGGATGAATAGAACGGAGAATCCAATCTGCTCTATATACGTAGTTCATTTTGTCACCAGGAAAGTTATCAAATAATGTTTCCATAAGTTCAAATAGATCACGTGTTACCAAGCATTGAAATGTTAATTAACTCAGATAAGCACTTCTACGGAATAAACGACTAGATGACATCATCATTATAACAATTATCGTTTAGCTATGAATTTTAATATATTTCATACATTTCTGATATACAGATTATTCAACAACATCTTGTATCCGCTCCACCAAGTTATATGATGGGAGATGGATGAGAGACTTGTTTGAATTTGAGCTGGCGGGAACTATGGACTCCTTCGCAAGCTTTGGTCATTCATGCGGTCTTGCGAAGGAATGAAGTTAAATCAACAGATAGTTTTCAATCTCCCTATTCCAGTGGCAGATTATTTCAAGGTCAGTACGAATAATCAAATAAAATTACCCTTGGAATTAGATATAGTTACTATCTATAAATCTTATCTATTATTTGATAATGATAAATTACATCTGGCAGTAATATAGGAATGTAAATAATTCTTGAAGTAATTAATAAGTAATTGACGCATCACTTATGCCTTGTGTCTTCACAAATGATCTAAATCACCCTGAAACCCGCAGAACTTTGAAACCAGTAAATGGGTAAGGATTAGTTAGTCCGCCAGCCATCTTTTTTTATCAAAGAACTGCATTATATATAATAACTTTTTTTCAACCCCTTCTCCACTGCCAATAGTCGAAAAAGTCACATCCTTATTCATATCATCTAAACTTTTTAATGCTCCTCTAGGTGCCTTTATCACGCTTGCCATCATGATGCATTGTCCAAATTTGCATGGTGCGCATTTATTCACTTCTTTGTAGAAATCGATTCGACTGAATTTTTCTGTATCAACTTTTAATGACGTTAGACAGTTAATAAAGGATTTATAGTAATGTTCGAGCAAGTAGTCTAGATTATTGTCTAACACTGCTTCTTGCGCACTTGTAAATAGAAAAAAGATTAGGTCCATGGCTCCAGAGCTATAAAATCCAAGTTGAAAATCAACGATTTTTATACTAACTGGCTTATTTTCGTCATTATATTTGAACAGGATATTGTTACACCAAAAATCATTGTGCACCATTGTTCCCCATGGCTCTGTTGGTTTCAAATTTCTATAATCAACTTCATAGTCATACGCCAAAGTTCTCTCAATACGATCTATGTATGGCTTTGCTTCGGGTAGTCTCTTATAAATATCATGTGCTTGTGTCACCATACCTTTTATAGCCTCTCGTGCCGTATCATTTGCCACATGCACCAATGCTGGCATAACAGTTTCTTTGAAAAATTCTGGAGATTTTATTTTCAATCCAATTACGATTGCATGTAATTTTGCTAACTCTCTGACAACAAGTTCTGTGTGTTCTAAATCCAAACCTAATAATCTATTTTGCACAGTATAGCCACTCGGAATTAGGTTTTCCAAAACTATAGCAGCCTGGTCATCAAATATATTAGGGTCTTTCAATCCTAATCTGCCACCGTAATACCGTGGTATCAGTTTAATAAGTTTATCAGCCTCTATACCACATTCTAATTGTAGTTTAATAAATTCAGGTGCAAGTTTCCTATAAAAGACCAATTCTTTCGAAAAACTGAGTGGACTGTTAAACAAATCGAGAAGATACAGCGTTGGTGGTGGTAGTTTAATAACAAGATTCAAAACCTCGGTTACTTTCTTTTTTGTGATTGTTGCAGCAACAGAATATATTTCGCTTCCATAATTCTCTCCTGGATCAGTGAGGGGCTTCCATGTAACACTTTCAACCTTAAGATCTGGGCCGAGAGTTTCTTGCAGCAGATGCTCTAAATCTTTCACTGGCACTGTCGTTGGCATTTCTAAAGTTATGAATGAAAAATTAAACCCAATTATATAGTGCTAAATAATATTAATTCAATAGCCGACAAATTTCCGCATAGAGCTTATTGTAAACGTTTAAATAAACGGTATCGATAAAAAAAGTTCTATTTAGAGATAGCAATAATGATACAGGCTCGCTATTCTGCACTTAAAAATCAATGATGATTGTTTGCAATCTATACCTATCATTTTTCGATCTAGATTCTTGTCAGTTAACGCTATTATATGTAGTGTAGACCTTTAAAATACATGTGAGTGGCATAGTCGATAATAGTCTTCCAGTTAGTAAAAATCAAAGAATGCGCCTACTAATATTGCAAAGTGACGTAATCATGCTACGCAGTAACGACGTATTGAATTTGAATACATCTTTCTGGGTGACACAGCTGATGATTGTAGTACATATACACAGCTGTATTTTGTATTTCCGTACATATTTCTTTATTCACTCTATATTTCAATGTACAAGGCAGAGTTCTTTACCGGAAGAACAGGTATTCATTATCTAATACCAAGTAGTTTGATGGGCTCAAAATGAATTACACTAATATCACAAGTGTAATTTATTTAATTTAATAAAACTAGTTCTTCAGAGTCTGTAGTTTGTCAGAGTACGTCAAATAGCTACACGAAATTCAAATGGCCACTTAATAAATCAGCTACTGCATATGAACTGTGATTACATTATTAGTTGTGCAACTTCTCATTGGTGGTTAACATTATGTTGTTGTCATGAATTGTTCAATTAGCATCTCCAATAGAAAATCTACATACACGTGCAGATACAGAACAATAAAGATGTGGAGATAGGGAAATTTAAAAAAAATTGCAATACTACAGGGTTCTTTTGTTCTAGTTACTGATTTCATTTATTTTCTTGGCTACTCGAGTGAAGAGTGTAATTTAATTAAGAATAATTCTAGAGTTCATTAGATAGCACACGTTTCTCCTGTATGAGCGGTCTTTTTATTCACGAGCATGAGTGTAAAAGAGTTTTCACTTATTACATTGGGTAGCCACAATATTTTTATATATCATTAGTTCTGTAACTCAATGGTAGATTCTAAGTTTTAGTATATTTTGGTAAATCTGTCACTTATAAACCTATGTAATAGTCGTTTTATGTCATGAAGACTGTCCATGCTTCAATATTATAGGATAAACCATACATCAGTTATAAACTAAGTGAACAATAATTGAGGAATACTTTTTTAATCAGTTAAACAATTCCTTCAACATGTATACTCATTCTATTGGCATATAAAACATATAGAAAATTCAAATATATTTTATTACTACAGATTATATAATATAGCTTACCGTTAAGCTATGAATTTTACTATCAAACTGTAACAACTATAGGAATCGATACGGACAATTTGAATGCAGTGCCACGATTATTCCAACACACCAACTGGTTGCAGTTCTGTCCAAGGAAGTAATGTCAGCATTATATACTTAGCTTGCATGCTGACCCCATTTCTCCCACCATTATAGTACGTTAACGTTGTGATCATGTGCAAATTGATAATCAGTATAATGCGGAAGCTACCCTACGTACCTTGTATCATCGAGATGATGCCTTTTCTCTGCTACATAATTACTAGACCTGATTGAATAACATATCTTAATATAATAGTTGTTTTTACATGAAGGTCACTTGTTGAATAATTGAATACAACAGAATATCTATTTATTTCCTAATGATCAGATGTGGTTTATTAATATCTTAGTGTATCATTCATTGTATCAATGTGAAAAAGAAATTCCTGAGTAATGTAATATCTGTTGATTCGGAAGTTTTCCATTCTCTTATTTCCTTGTTTTATCAGGTACTCATTTCTTCACTTACTGAAATAAAATTCGATCCCTCAACTATCAAATTTATTGGAATTTGCTTTACGCAACAGGACTCAAAATGTATTTGGTTCACACGCAAATTGATTCTAGTTTCAAGGTATCTATGAGTTTCTTACGATTTCGTCCGTTAAAATGTTTCACGAGATCTGCCCTATAGCTGAAGACTCAGAATAAAATATTTCGAGGGATATCTAGAGATGATAAATCTTACCGATTTATACATACAGTGATGTATAAATAAGTTTGTTCAGAAATATTTAAATAGCGGGTAATTAGTTCTGGGATTAAGTGGATGATTTATGATAACAGAAAAAACGGGCTAATCAATAATTTAATTTGAGAAAATATCATGCTGTAATTTGACGCTTGTTACTTACATCCTCAGTCAAATAGCATTATAATAAACACGATATGCAATAGTGAAATTTCACTCAAGTATCAAACTATTTTGATAGCATTCTTGACTTGGAAGAAAAGATTCATCAACTTGTAATATTGATTTGCATATTCATCTCTCATAAAATAGAATTTAGTACTTATCTGTGCTTCGAAATTTTCAGTGAATATATTACAACAAAAATGCATAGACATCTAACTAATGTATAATAATCATTTATTAAACTTTAACCCTTCGTAATCCACTTGCAGAACTCAAGGCTATCTCTTAGCCTCGTGGTATAAAAATGCCAATGCCAGCAGTTACAGATCATCGCTGATTTTACTGCCACCCTCACATTGGTGGAATCAATAATTGACTGCACAGTCGTTCAATATAATGTGATTAGGTGTTATTCTGATTAAAGCTAATGGTAGCTGTGAAACATTCTCCTCAAACTTGGTTATTGAACATGTACTTCTTTTATGAATTTCCGTACGCGTAGAAAATTTAAAACAAAAAGTTCGTTTCATGACTGTAGATTATTTTTGAATTTCAGTATTTGCGATAAGGGTCAATTCTATTCAATGTGCAAATCTGCATGATTACTCGTTGAATATTCGTTATTATCTTGTCATGTGTCTAGAATTTACGACCTCTAGCTGTATTTTAAAGTTATCTACAATTGTATGGAAACGATCGAGTGAACGCAAAGAAATGATAACACTTTTATAGCTTCAGCTACTACGTGACCAGCTTTGTCTTTAAGCATACCCCATTTTCTACTTTTTAATTTGTTAGAATAATTAAGTCCTTTATTGCAGTAATAATTATCTAAAGCACTAGGATACGTATTTGTTATTGGATGCTGAATAAGTTGTATTGAATTTGTATTGTATTTTCGGTAGTTAATGAAAAATATTTTATCTACTGATTGTTTTTGTACAAGATTCATAGGTATTTTGAATCCATGGATGAGACAGATGGGGGAATAATAATATGCCATCAGCAAATATTTTTATTGATTGAAGCTGTCAGCACTGTTGTAACTGAGAGTTGCAATCGACAAAGATTAGAACAAGGATAAGATATCTGTTCGCTAACCCCGCCCGGCTCATTTTTCTATTGCGTTCTGATACAAATACAACATCAATAACAAGAAAAGAAGTAATGCAATGCTAGTTCACATAGCCAAATACACCGGCTCTTGAAACTATTCACTGTGAAATTTATTCCTGGTCAGGTATAACTTAAAGTTTATTATTGACGTTTGATTATTCTTATTTTGTTGGCTATGGCATCCAAGTATATGCAGAGACCCTTCTGGGGTGAGTACTACTGTCTTACGAGAGTTAATTGAATTCTTAGCTACTGCAGGAGACTCCATGTCATTGTAACAAAACTTTTCTGTTTCAGGAGTCATTTTCATCTCACCCAAGGTGGTGTGCTGACATGTTTGGTGGGAAAAAGCAACAGTTTACATGCAGCAGGCATATACTAGTGGAAATGTGGCTTCATGCACATTGCTAAACCTTATGCTTACGTTATTGAGAGTTCCTGACTAATCAGCTGGGTAGCTGAAATTTTACTCATAATTTTTTTTTAATGCTGTTTCACAACCATTCTTTGCTTGGTTCACCTATCCGAAATATACTTGTTCGCCAAAAGATCTGCCCACCTTAGGACTTGCTCTCCAAAAACGTGCGTGACTTTTGGACTAGCTTCTGCGATTAGTGCCAGAGGCATGTAAGAAGTGAATATGTATGTATATTCCAAATTACTTCACACCGAGAGTAATCTTTATTTCTGAAATTGATCTTCAAGCTCTTATCTCGTTGCTTTGATATGCATAGATACATTTAGGTTACATATAATAATATATTCAAATCTAACAACGGAATATAATTTTATTAGATAACATTCATAATAATTTAATGTGTCCGGTTCATACAAACAATGAATATAATGATGCACAAATGTAGCAACCTGCAAGAGCTCAGTTCTGAATTATCTTATTTATAATATATATAAATCACATTCATAAACGACTCTGAAAAACGTTTATAGGCAGCTTTCAAAACACATGAATTTAGCTTATTATAAATATGGTTTACATATTACTCTGAATAAGATGTATACCATGATTTTTAGTGTAGTTTTCTAGCTTGATATCACTTCAAATGTTTTGCACATTGAGGTATCCTCTATTATTCATTGCCTCCCTTGAAATATTCACTATAAACTGCAAGTTTCACAAACGATGTGGAATGGAATGGAAGATGAAGATCAACGTTCCTATTACTGATAATATAACATCTAAAAATCTGGCCATAATTAGCCAAATTAGAACTACGATTACATATGTCATGGATATCTTTAAATTTGTAAAAGCCAGCAGCATACCCAGGGTTCGATCAGGAATGCAATTTTGTGATATGATCATTCGAAAGCAGAATTCATTATTTAACTTTCTCATTTAGTACTTGTGCTCTGCACTGTACAAAAGTCCCTGGTGCGCCACTGATATTGATTCAATTATTATAGATTTTATTAAACATTATGATTGAAATTACAAATGCAAAGCTGAATACTTGAACAATGATGATAAATTTAGCATAATCCCTGACGAATTCCGCCTCTTTCATAAGTTATAAATTTTATGTAACTACATAACAACCCAACTATACAAAACTGTAAAAATGCACCAACCCGAAGTATAAGCGCAAATTGTCATCTTTTAAACTAGCATTTGAAATTTACAACCATTATGTGGCTTTCATCACGTATTTAGGTATCTCACTCTCACTTTCTTCTACATAGTCCTGCTACACCAATTTCATTCTCGTTCTAATATCTCTCCAAAATAATGTTGGATTGAGACCATCCGATAAATAGATCAAATGTACTTCAAGTGTTGACAAAGTTCATAGCTAATTGTTTGCATTTTTTAAGAAATAATTCATCACCAATTAATAATAAATATTTAACTACATTCAACATCTGCCATACTCTCTTTCAAATTTTGGCATTACAATCTATTTTTTCGGTGCGATTAATCCTTTTAGAATGTCGAAGCTATTACCATCTGGATGGACAGTAAAAATGTTTCCACCTTCTCCGCAAACTTGCAAAAACCCGAAATCATCAATTCCCAATATTTTCGCTTCTTGTGATGTTCCTTCCGGCGATATTACCATCACATCGGCATCGCTGAAAGCAGAATTATTTTTACAAGAACAATTCGAAACTTTAAATGAAGCTTCATTGGGCTGTTTGTATCTATTACTTTGAACATATGAGCAATCTGAGAGCCATAATTTTGATCATTTTTGTCTTTGTTCACCAGCTCTCAATGACTTGTCTCAATAATTTAGAAAATTGACTTACGTATGCATCCAATATTCGTAGTAAATCGCATAGAAATGATTCATGTTGCCGGCCTGAACCACATTAAGTACTCTCTCCAGTTCGCTAAATACAAGAGCAAAGTATCTTTCGGCAGTCAATTTTTGCAAATTGGTACCATTTTGTTCATTGTATCGAGCAATTAGGTCATTGATGCAGCAGGTCGGTTCGCTGTTCGATAAATTCACTCCGACACCTGGAAAAATACATCATATGTGGTCAAATTAGTTAAAATCTCAATTTTCCTAAGTACATAGGCGTATGTAAATGATTACCAATATTACAAATTGCAGTTTTAGCTTCCACCAATGTTGTGACAATGAGGCCCCCAATTTTAGCTGTACTTCCCGCATAGATATCATTCGGCCATTTCAATCTCAGATCTATATCCTGTAAGATTCATTTTTATAAATTATAAATGTTCAATGTTATGATTTGCTGAATGAAAATTGTTGAGACAAACCTCGTAGCCAGGAATGGATTTTATGGCAGAGACTATTGCAGCAGCAACTAAGTGCTGTACAAGTGGTAATCGACCGCCTAGTGGAGAGTCAAGTGGAACATGTAACTGCAATGTGAACATTCCACAACCCTTCGGACTCAACCAGACGTTCTTGCTCCGCCCTATAAATGGAAGCATCAACTGATTAACTGGCTGAAAAAGCAATTATCATTTTCAACTTCAAATTAACAATTCAATTTTACTATCGAACAAACCTGATAAAAGCTTAGTAGTTACAAAAATGACTGAAAGATATTTAAAGGAAATTATACCTTGTCCCTGAACTTGTTGGCACGGAATAACTGCCAGACCATGATGCAATTTACAGTCAGCGACAACATCCATTGAAGAAGTCATCACATCTGCGTATATCACTAAGCGACCCAATTCTTCTGAACTTAAATTCTGAAAGAAGATTTTTGGTCTTTTATTGTACAGTTCACATTGCAAAATCAGCCCTCAAAAAGGGTTGTAATTGTTGTAAATAAAATGAATATTTTGAATAGAGTTGTCTTACCTCAAAATATTCTACTGTAGAAAAATTATCTGGGCATTGGTGAATCATAACCGGTAACAACGACGCAGATGCAGGTATGCCTTTAGTCGTTCGTCCGCAAAACTGAATCTCTAGTTTTCCAGTTTTAATCAAATCATTTGGTTGCATCCTATCTTTCAAGTTCTCCAGCATTTCTAACTTTAGCTGCATAATGGACAATGTAGATTACACTGATTTGGCGCGGTGGGTTGGAATACATGCTTACAGTAAAACTATTTAGGTTCATTACTGATACACAGAGTTCACTAAGTGTACCGTGTATTATCAATCTCCCAGTGCATCATCTGCGGACAGGTTAAATGCTCTAAGCTAACATTAATTTGCTCAAGGTATCAATTATTTCAACCGTGCAAGATGATGAGAGACTTGATGAGAATCAGCTGTGCTAACATTGGTGTGCTCTACCGTGATATGTTAACAGAATAACATACAATGGCTGTCTTAAACTTTATATATAAAAAAAAAGTCTATTTTCCTTTCATCTTTAAAACGAAAATACTCAAGTTATACCTCTTCGAGTGGCTAACTACTGTTGCCGCTTGTCATAATTGCAGAAGGACTAAGCCTTGAAACTCTAATCATATAATATGTGCTTGTAAAAAAGCTAAGTCAAATAAAAAAAAGATTGCTGGATGAATGTGTAGTTTCAAAAAGTAGTAATGAATAAAAATTTAAAATATTCATTTTAGGTTTAATTACCAAGCACATACCTCGTGTCGTCCTAAAAAAAAACCAGGACTGTAAGCTGGAAGTACACGGGGTTCAGAGCAGACATCCATTCCCAAATGAGAGCTTAGCAAGTCACTGAATATCTCAAGTCTCGCAGAATCACTTTGTTTTAAAGCTGAAAATTTGCTCTCTTCAAACTCATACTGTGAAGGATCCACTTCTAGATGGATTTGAGAAAATACAGCTTTGCCACCAGTAGCTGGAAGATTTGCCAGTAGAAGACTGGGAGTGTGCCATGTTTCTTCAGTCCCTAATACTCTCACGTGGAAAGTGTGCGCTCTGCCTGCTTTATCGCGAACATTAGCTGAGGCAGGTGTTAAAGGTGCTGCAATTCTAGAAAAGGTAAATTCCATTGGAAATCTTTGATAACAACCAAAAGGCATAATAAAATTGTCATATCTTTTCGCGATATGGAATCGATCCAGTTGTATCAGATAATCTGATTGTGAAAAAGCATTATATTTGAAAGAGCGGAAGAATAAGAATAAGAAGGATCAAGCTAGGAGCTTACTTGACATCCTCATGATCTTGAGAAAACCTTGATTTAGCAGGGGAAGCTTGATAGCAGAAAATGTGATGCATCATGCGAACATGCTTCCATTTTCCATATGAAAACCGAACTAGCTCGTGCTCGCGTACTTCAGCTGTCTTAAACGTTGGCAATAACGTATGAAGCGTGTCTGAGCACAGAGCGAGTAGTTTTCCACCTCGTACCATATACTCAACCAATTGAGAGGCAACGTCGACACCAACGTTCCCACATACAACTACTAATCTAGCTTGATCCATCCAAACATCACTGCATGCTTCATCACTGGACAATGCGTATATTGTGTACCTGTGAGCATTTGATTAATTAGTTGTGAAAGATAAGTCATTTTCTAAATTGTAAGTATCAATTCAATTCTCAACCCACTTGTTTCTATTGAGAATAGATTCCAGCACACGTTTAACATTATCTATGGCAATCGTACTGTCGGCGTAAAGAAGTATGTTCGGAGGTTTGGCATAGCTTCCTGATCCAGTGACTGCTTTCTTTGACGGTGAATAGCTAAAATTGTAAGGCCTTCAAGACTCAGTTCACGTTACGTAAATGAAAAGAAGATATGCAAACAACGTTTTGTTACGTTATGGATCACTAGAATTAACTTACTTTGCTGTACTAGTTAGTGGCAGTGATTTTGGGGATGGCGTTTTGGAAATACACTCGCTCGGTAATACATCCAAACATTCAGGTGGAATCGAGTCAATTACTACCACAGATCTTGTTAGATTTGAGTCCACAGAATCAACTGATACAAAGTCTTGGGATTTTGAAAGGCTCTGACTGTTGGACAACACTGTAGCCACGTCTAGCGATGACGTAGGACTGAGATCCATTGAGTCATTCAGTTCTTGTGATAATCTCGAAGCAGTACCATTGATAATTGCCGATGCAGAAGCTGGGGTTGGTGGTGGTGTTGAAGGAAAAGGTGTGTCCGATGCACTTTGTGTATCTTGAAGAATAACAACGATTAAGAATATGATATTTCGTGGTTTACATTACTCATTACAGGACTTTAACTGCCAAGAACAGAGGTCTGAACACATGACAAAACGACTGCAAATATTACCTAGTATATCCGAAGGAATCGTAATCTCTAATATAGTTGGAGGATGCAGTGTAAGAGCTTCGTTACCAGGTGATATATAAACTCCTGGTACTTCTTCCACCTCAACGGGCATTCCTTGCTGCGATACTATTCTTGCAGTACTGCTAAACATTTTCAATTTCTTAACTTGGGCATTCCATTGTGCTTTCCCTATTAATTCTGTAATATAATGGAATAAATCAATATCTTTTCATCCATTAGGAGTGAATTGTAGATAGAAAGTATGTGCTGAATAATAAAAATTTATCACGTTTGATGTAGATTCATTTTTTTACTGAAAATTATAGGCAATATGTGAGAATAAATGGTCAGAGGATCAGTGACTGGAAAAATGACGAAACATTTGAATTACTTACTATTCTTATGGGATGATTCAAGCTTATCACTGTTGTAAATGCAGGGCTTTCCATCAACCACCACAGCTAGAAATAAAAAAAAGGTGAGAGTTTTCATATGCAGATTCATGAGCTTCACTGTCTGGCATATACAACTAGTTTCCTGCTTTTTGAGTTTCATGAGTGAATTATGTTGTTCTTATTCTATACTTCATGAAAATTATAATGTTGAAATAAAAGGGTCCTATCGATAGCAATTTCCTGTATAGTAGGGAATTCAGATTGAAAACTGTGATAATTAGCTGGAAACTCGGATATTACTAGTTAGCATTTTCAAGAGTTGTATACAGGTAGTAAAAGCATTCGAAGACGATTATTCAGTCACTTTTCAGTAATATAATACGAGCTATATCAACTTACATTCTACACGGGTCAGGAAAAGTCCATTATTGATATATTGTTGTCCGTGCATTAACGCGGTAGACAATTTAGTCAGATAATCCAAATCTGTTTCAAGTATAAGGGCAAGATATTTGTCCGAAGTCCAAGCTACAACTGTGCCATAATCTTCGAGCTAGAATATAGAGTTTGATATTTGTTTGAACCAAAATTGAAGTGAATAAAAATTATTTGTACATACCTTTGTTGCCTTAATAGATGCCGTTGGATTATAGTTATCCAATTCAGCTTCAACGAGCACGTGCATTCTGCAATCTCGAAATCCAAGAGCATGACTGCAGTTATGCATACATAGAGGGAATATTGTCTTTCCAAAAGGATACTTTAACCACCCTGACACGTTGATCTTTTGCTAAAATACAGAAATTGTAATAAACGTAAATGGATTTTCATAGAATACAGAGAGACAAGAATAAGCATAAGAACTAAAATTTCGTTATCCTTCTCCATCATCTAAAAATGAAGATATCAATCCACAACAAGTATAATTCTACCTATTGCTTGAAAAAATATTGATCTTGATCTGTTTACTTCATAAATGACTGACAGTGAAAAGTTTTTGCCATTCATAATTTTGAACAATTGTAAGAATCCAAATTAGACAGATAAAGATTAACACATACTTGCGGGTATATAGAACAGAGTTGTTTATCTCCTTGATACCAGAGGAGATCACCTAACTTAGCAAGACTTTTATTGCTACATAATTCTGAGCTAAGGCTCTCATTACTACCGTTACTAAGGCTCGGTGGACATTTTGCAGCAGCAGAATCTGTGGAATAATCAACATGAGAAGTTAGAATAAGGTATTAACTTTTTGAGAAGTTTGATCATGGTTAGTTTTTTTAGTTTCATACCTTGTTTTACGCAAACTGTAGAATTCGTGTAAAAGACTATCGTTGGAATGGGAGATGTTGCGTTCTGAAGAAGAGCAGCTAGACGAGTTTTTAAAGATGATAGCCGCCAGGCTTGTACCCACGTTGCAACCATGTAGAAAAATGTCAAAAGCATTTTGTCAGAAATATATATTTTACTGTATCAGACCCTGACACAGATCTCTGAGTGTCTAAAAAGAAAAAGACAAAAAATGTGAAGAAGTATTAGTGGTTTTACATGTTATGTACACTTTCTCACAAAAATTAAACGTTTTTTATGACTAATTTATTAGGAAATGTATAGCCATGAAAATATGTCATTGATCGTACATTTTTATAGTTGGATAGAAGATAAAAATATGATGACAGAAAAATGATTTATTGCATTGATATTCTGAAAAAATATAATAATTGAATGTATTTTCTATACAACTTTTTTATTTTTATTTTTGAATTTGGATTATGAAAACAGAAGAGTGGGAATCTAATGCCTCACACAAATTATCATAAATAAAGAAGTAACAGTCGAAAAATGTCAAGTCTACATATTATAAGAAGTCAAGAAAGGAGAAAAATCTGAATAATAAATTATATATTAAACACAGTTATATTACAATCACGTTTACATAACTGGAATCCTTTTTGTAGAGTATCAGGGAGAGCTTAAATAATGTCAACTAGAAAATAATGGAAATAACATTATCGATTGCGGAATGTTCACGGTTTGATATTCCCTTGTCTAATGATTGCCAAATTATCGTACAATGACAATAGACGACTGATTAAAAACCGATCAAAGCGAAACCCGATAATCACCGTATATGAAAAATAATATAATTCACTTTTAATTGGGAGTTTAAAGTATCGGGGAATTAGGATTTGAGAAAGTAGCCTCTACAAGACAGGATTACTCAAAACAGAAATGTCTTTCTCTCTAATTTATTGTGCATGCTAATTCGTAAATCTGAAAATACCTTATTTCTGACCTATACAACACCGTTCATTTTTGCATACGACCATCAGCACGATCAATTTATGCCGCAGCGCAGTAAACGGCGCCGGCAAAACTACATATACTGCATCTTTCTCGCGATTATTAGCATAAAAAGTTTTGCCAATATAATATTCCTCACTTGTCAATGCAAACTAGATTTGTGAAATTAAAATTCATATTCCATAGCTATATCTAAAGGAACCATTTCTTCTTTCAAAAGTAAAAATCAATAAACTATACCCGACATGTTAAAAAATGAGGTTATCAATTTGAAAAATGCACACCATGGCTATTGGCAACAATGACCCATTATCCGATATGATCACGCGGGCTAAAATCAGAGGACTTCTGCCCATGAGCAAAAGCTTTGACGGAGGCCTCTGAGTTGTTCGCCAGCTCCTTACTCGATCGCTGCGATTCTATTGTAAAATTTATATCGATAATCGTGCTTCGAAAAGCCCCCCACTCTTTTTCCTATCAGCTGATGATGCTACAGCTCTAAATTATATCTATAGGTATGTGTTGATAAATCTCATGACACCTCGTAAACGAGACGTCAGGCGAAATAAATTTAATTTACATCTTACAAGGATGAATAAATCGTAATTACTCAAATTCTACTGTACTACTCCCTTCCCTGATACCATACAGACAAGATTTACAATGGAAAATGATACCCCGAAGCCCGAAAATACCGAGGTAATTACATTACTTATAATTAAAAATTTACACCCACTTCAAAAGTCTTCGGAGTACGCGTGGCTATTTACACAAGACGTGCGAGTAAATATACTTACATGTACGTGTTAATAAGATAGTCAATTGTCCATTGATAATAAATTGAATTAAGGGAAACCCAAAGTACTCACAACAATCAGTCGAATCATTTCATACAAACTTGATAAACTTAATAAAAATTATGAACATATTGGAATTAATGCAATTACTGATTAATCCCACTTTTTCAATTGTGCTTAATAGACGCCTATGCCAACGTCAGATACAAATGTGGCCGTGACAAAACCGGAGGAAAAAGAGTCTCTTGAAGATCGGTATAACAAGGTAAGAATTATATTTCTTTCTCAAATAATTGTACAGTTGTAACATACATTTTCACATCGTATTTCTACAGTTTCGAGTTTATGCTGTTAAGCTGAGACACAAAGTGTCCGATCTTACGGAACAGTTGCAGAAGTCGGATGCTGAGAAGAATAGAATAAATGCAGATAGAGAAGAGCTTCAAAATAGAATCATTCAAATCTCAGATAATGCTAAAAAATTACAGGTAATGATGTTTTTGCATAATAGAGTAAAATGGATGTTAGTCTGTTTAAATTCAATACATGAGCTTGAACCTGGTATCTTCTAATTTTTTGGTTTTGTCTTTTTGTAGACAATTCAATCGGAGTATGACAAAGTACAGGATAATTTGGAGCAAGAAAAGAACGAGAATAAAAAGCTCTCTAAAAACTTGGAGAGTTTATGTATGGAAAATTCATCCTTGAAGGAATCACTGTATGAAAAGAAAGATTCTATTACTCGTTTGACTAATGAAGTTGAACGCCTGTCCAAAGAGCAATCTAGACTAGAAAATGTTATTAAACAAAATCAGGATACAATTAAGGAGTTAACGGATGGGAAGAAAGCTGAAATAATGATAAGGGAACAGAGGGATAAAGAATACGAAGACATGAAGATTAACTTGAATTTAGAAAAGGAAGCTCACAAAGCAACTAAGGCCCAACTAGAGGCTACTAAACAAGAATGCAATACTAAAAGTGTCCTTTCTCTAGAAGTACATAATTATGAGGTCAGGAATTACAGTAATACCACATCTGTTTATTAGTATTCTAGTAATGCTCGTGATTCTAAATACAGACACTTTTCGAAGCACAAAAGTAAATTTCTATAATGTTACATCAATAATGTAGAGAAAATTTATGTATAAAGATGAAAAAAGAAAGAATCTAATGAACTGATATCAAAACTGGATATTATTATGTAGCTTTTCAGAGCTAATTGCAGAAAGTGAAATAATTTTGAATTTAATTTCATGTTATTCGTAAAGACAATTCCATTTTAAATTTCACAAGACAAATTATAGACCTACTTCATGTCAGAGAATTGAACGGCGTAAAATTTCTTATACAAATTTTTGACATGTTTACAGAAAAGTGTTGAAGACTTGAAGACCAAACTCGAAGATGAGTCTTCCAAGCGAATCGGCATGCAAAAAGTGGTAGAAAAACATTTTGAAACGATTTCGAATCTTGAAAGGCAAATATCAGAGCTTAAAGATACTTGCCTTACAAAAGCTAATCAGATTACAGTCCTAGGGGAAAAGAACGAAGATATTAAACAGGAACTATGTGAAGTAAAACGAGAAGCGGATGAAGAAAAAAAGCTTATGGCTAAATTGAATCACAAATTAAACATGATGACTCAAGAAAGAGATGAGCTCGTCGCGAAAATAGATACTCTTACATCCGAAAGAGATCAACTTATAAATGATATGGAAAATCAAAAGAAAAATTTTGATGTACAGGTAGCCAGTTCATTACTGTTAATCATCTCGGTGCAAATTTAGAACGTGAAATTAATTAGTTTCTCATTTTCATAGATCAAAACTTTGGAATCTGAAATAACAAGGCTGAATGCCACTATTGTGAGTGTAAATCAAGAACTTGAGGCTCTGCGGAAAGAATTCACAGGGTACAAGTTACGTGCACAAAGTGTTCTTAGAACCAAACAAAGTCAGGGCAAGGACGGTGGAAGGAGCATAGCAGAAGCTGAAGAGGAACTTGAACATGCTCAGACCCATGCTGCTCTTCTACGCGATAAACTCGAAACTTACACGTCAGTAGATTATGTATATTGAATTTAGTTAATCTATTTCCTATTACCTTCAAATTTGTGAAGAAGACTCCTACGATTTTCTACTTGGAATTCATTCTAATAAAATATGAATGCTACTCAAACTATGAAACACATTTCGTTACAGACAACAACTGGAAACTCTTACGAGAGAAATTGCTGTTGTGAAAGAGGAAAGAGATCATGCTATACGGTGCGAAATAGAATCCAATCAAAAAATATCAACCATGCGCCAAGAACATTCATCAATAACTGAACAGCTGCGGGCTAGTACAAGTACTATTCAGCAAATGGAACGGCAGCATAAAGAAACGATGGAGGCCCTACAAGCTATGCATAAGGTGATTCTACATGGATGTTTTATTTGTGAATACATTGTGATTCACATATTTACATATTGTGAAACACAGTTAACTAATGCTAGATTCTTTTTTCAGCGCAACACATCAGAATTGGAAGAAAAGTATCGACAGGAGATTCACAATCTGCAGATGGAGAAACAGAAAATAATGCTGGGTAGTTCAAACGATGCCACAATCAGTCACAGTGTTCCTGACAAATCTGGAGAACATTATTCAGAACTTGAGCATAATTCTAGGATGTCACTTCTTGAAAGAGAAGAAGGCGAGGTACCTTGCCTCACATATCTGACATCTGCATACTTTTAAACAAATAGCTGCTGTTCTATTTTTTGAGATGCTGAAGTCGAATTTATTTTTATTGGACACTAGTACTCATAGGACTTCGAGGATTGATTTCATAGTGCGTGTTTCTCTTCCTAGGGATCTGAAAGCGTAGATTCATGCTCGTCAGTAGTGGTAAATACAGAAAAGCATCGCAAGCAGCCTTTAATGTCGCTTGACGAACTTTTAAATTCGCCAGATGATTACCACACATCTACTATGCAGCCCTTACCACAAGCTGTGGATCACCAGACATTAGAAGTTTGTGAACGACGTATCAAACATTTAACAGTCTTGTTAGCAGATGCAGAAAGGGATATTGCCAAGCTGACTCAGCTGAACCAGCTTCTAAAAGAAGATATTCGTAGGCAACAGCGTAGTATAGAGAGGGAAAAACATGGAAACAACTTCGAATATCTCAAAAATATTGTGTTGAAGGTGATTAACTTTCTACAGTTTTTTCACTAGTTTAAATATATCTTGATAGAAACTTATGTAAACTAAGGGTAGATTTCATATATTTCAGTTTATAACGTTGAAGAATGGAGATGAACGTAATCATCTTATACCCGTACTTAATACTATACTTAAACTAAGCCCTGAGGAGACGCAGAAGCTCAATGCTGTTGCAGGAGGTAAATGATATCCAACAGTTCTTTTGATATGAAGATAAATCTCAATCCCATTACTGTCTAGATCTAAGATTGAATAAGAAACATAGAAAGAAAATATGTATTTGACTCGTAATAATTGATGCTCTTCTATTACGTTTTATATTTCTTTTAAACATTATTAGGACAAGTTTGACTAATTATGGTATAAATTGTATTACGTATATTTTTACAGTATCTGGAAGAAGCTGGATTCCAGGGATTCCAATACCAGGATGGAACCACTACTAGTTTCATTGTCATTATTACTTTTCCTATTAGCAGTATTGCGAGTTTAAGAGATTATGTTATTTGTAGACCTATAAATTCCTAACTTAACTGTATCGTACTTCTATATGATTGAAAATACAGAAATCTACGCGCGACCTAGAACGTAAGACATCAGCCTATCCCATCGAGTTTGCCAATTAATTAATAAAGGTTTGAAGCCTAACTAACGCCAAAACATTATACTCAAAATAATGAAAAGTAATTGTCGCTCGTAAATAAATGAAAATCTTGAATTCTCTACTTTCGTGATCATTCTTTCGTTCTTCATCAGACGATTCTACGTCTGACCATTTACATACCGTACATATACAGCATTATGGATTCAAATTGTGTTCATAATAACGCGCCGTACGCTCGAGTTTGTTCGGCTCCAGTCGGCATCCGGTTGCTGTGATTCGGGATTCGGTTCTGCCGGTGGATCGTGGCATCTTTGACTGCATCGGACCAGTCTTCCGAGCACAGTCGCCGACGCAAGTGAGACACGTGGTGGAGCATTAGAACTAAATATCATCTCCAGCGTACTTATCAACTCAAAACAGCCATGAGGGAAATCGTTCATCTACAAGCTGGCCAATGCGGTAACCAAATAGGCTCGAAGGTCAGTAACTTTGTTACGATTAAAATTTCCAACGTTATATCGCATTCTCAGGTTTTAAAATTAACGACCTATGTATAGGAATACATACCTATACATACGTGCAATTAACTCGAGCTTCCGAAAATCGTTACGAACTGTGAAAATATTTTCATAGCTGCCTCAATTCCCTTCATCTTTGATTTGAAATGGATTAAAATAACCGTTTTTCTCTTGTCACTGTCTAATCTCGAATTAATCTGTAGCCGCTATCTCTATCGGTTGCTATTCCAATTGGATTAATTATGAAAATTATGCTGTTACAAAACTCGAGCTGCTTGATAATATAATAGAGAAAATATCGACGTATACTAAGAGAGCAAAGCTTTGGCTAATAAAATTTCGTTAATTCCTAGGCGGAAGTTTTATCACGTTCATTATACTTATCGCCTGACAGAGTATGACTTTATTCCGCCTTTTGTTTCGCCGCGAGAGGCGGTATATTTAGCGAACGCTAAAGTCTAGACCGGCTAGTATTCGTAATTAAAAGAAACACTTCTGATAATGAGTATACGTCGCGATAGAGATTTTTGAGTCCTGCATCGCGCAAAGCTTTCAGTATAATACTCTGAAAGATATTCTCGTACAAAGTACTGCTCGCAATGAAATTTTCCATGGTTATTCGAGACATTCCGGTACAGGAACGTATGCGCTCGCCCATGTGCTATGCAATGGCCGCCATGCGTTTGCCATTAATCGCAAGACGGCTGGCTTCTTCGTCAACGCCTTTTGTCCACCGGTTAAAAAATAACTTTGGCTATTATTAAGACTAGAAGTACTTATGTATGGAAAAAGTTTGATCTAGAATAGGTAGTATTATTGGTAATTATAGCATTGTCGAATAGTGCATAATGATTTCCGAAAGTTGCGTAAGTAATATGACAAATATATCAAAGGGAAAGTTCAAATCTTGACTCGACTGCCGCAGTGCAATCGCTGCGTAGATATTGAATAATAGAGCGGAGAAGTACAACAGGTGCGAAATATCCGGCGTAGATTTGAACAGTGTGGAGAGAAATGTATATTTTACCGTGAAATTTTATTCATACGATTGCTGAAGAAAAAAAATATTCGTCGTTTTCATATTTTAAAGTTTAACGAACGTATGCGTTACGTCAATGAATTGTCATTTAACTGAAACAATCTATTTTATTGCTTTCGTTCAGTTCGGACGCGCATTTTTATTGCGCATATCTATTTTCATTCTGTCTCATGCCTAATAGAAGATACATATTCGATGAATTTTCAATTCAATGTTTATAAATGCCATTTATAATTTTCCCAACTCATAAATCCATCGGAATCCACCGTTCGTATTCCTAATCAAGAACTGAACTCTTGTCGTCTACATTGTATGTACTGCGATAAATTGATTAATAGAAGTTGAAAATTCAATTTACTTCTATTTACCTGCCCCATATTTATTGTCGTTATCATAGCGACTAAAACGTCGATTCAATTTTATCGGACTTTACCCATTTGATAAACGCTTGATAAAACCGATGCATTTTTGATCGAATAAAAATGAGAAATGTATGAGTCGTGGAGGTTTTTCCTACCACTTAGTTTATTTTCAGCAGTCTTCAATTTCGTAGATACATATGTTAGGCATACAATTCAATGAAATCCGACACAGGAGTTCCTCGAAACACCCCCGCGGCTTCACATTTCCTTTCTTTCGTTTTCTTCCTGGCTGCTTTTAACCAGAGTGTTGGATCTGTGCTTGAAATAAACTCAAATCGTCTGTCTATTTATATGAGTGTAAAGGCTTCGCGTGTCTCGCCACTCTCGCCGCATCGCATGATATCTGTGGGGCTCTGCTCTAACTTAACCCCAACTGCGTCTCATTTTTCCTCTTCGCAATCTTTTACTTTCTATTTTATTACAAATTTAATATACTCGTGTCTTCTTTCATTGATTGATTGTTATTTCAAAAACGGAAAAGTACCTAGGGCCTTGGCTAGTCGCTGCAGCCGGCAAACGACGGTTTGGAAATCTTCGGTGCCATTCAATTTCAAAACTTGTTCGCATCTATTGTATTATTCTTCGACCCAAACGGGTGCAGGATGCAATATCGTATAGACGGTTTTGAGAGAGGGGAATTTCCTTCTATTCCGGCGAATAAAAAACGTTAGAACCAATTTTAGACACGTCAAATAAAGATTGGATGTTAGTATTATTATTTATTACACATCTGACTACCTTGAATCAGCTCTGATAACCTGATAGCCATTTTTTTTTAGTAGTAACTGTATGATGCTTATCGATTAATATCGTTACGTGGTGAAGTATGATTCACAATCATCCGCATACTTGTCGAAGATTTAAGATTAGCTCAGTATTTTTAGCTAACGATATTTAATTTTGATTTTTTTCCCCTCAAGTATTGTGCGATATCGAATAATATAAGAATTAGTCACGATTCCAGTTTCTTTAGGAGTTAAATATAATCGCTGTTGCAATTAGTTTAATTGAAAAATCGAAGTAATTTAATTATAAAACAAAGGAGTATTTGCGCTTGACCGTTCCTTGACCTTACTCAATGCATTGCCAGAATACTTGAGCCATTAATAGGTGACCCGCCTAGTCTCGTACTTTATCTCTCTACTTTCAGTCTTCGTTCGTAAAAATCGGCTAAAACAACTTTCGCAACACGAAGCATAAGATCAATAGCCACTCAACGTATAGGTGTATGCGTATACGTGGTCTCCGCATAATGAAACCTTACCAGAAAATGTAGTTCTAGCAGAAAGGACTTCCTAACTTTACAGGATAAAACCTGCTAGGTGTGTATGTCGCCGTACCCTTGATTTGACCCAATCGATTCGGGGGGGCCTTTGCATAAAAGCTTAATACGCAGAAATAGTTTTTGATTTTTTTCCATTCAATATTTCCTGATTTAAATATTTTTCGTGACGAAAAACGCTTTTAATAGGTATCAAAAAAATGAAAAAGTTCATACATAGTGATCGAAAAAAATGAGTCAACTAGGCTTCAAATTCTTAAATCTATAAATAGGAATCATTACACGTGGCCAAGTGAGCCGATAATCTCGAATATTCAGTATTTTCAGAGTTCAGTCCAAAAAAGGTCTAGTACTTTTCGTCACGAAATTTTGCAGCAGGCAGTCAATCAGTCATGTCATGTCATGTTATGTTATTTTATTTTATGTCTGCTCTCTTCGGTTGGGATAAATTACTTTGAGCAAATACTTCTTGGTCCGTTCTAATTTATTCGAACATTAACGTGCGGTTGCAGTTGCGATCGAAGAGGACAGTGCAAACTCTTAACATAACATAACTCAAGACCTTTTACTCAACTTTATATTTATTTTTAAACCTGTTTAGAAATCAAAGATTGGAAATCAGAAATCAAATAAATGTATAACTCCAGGGGAGGAAATAATTTTATTCCGTTTAATGATTCTGTATAGATTACAGGATTGAGTCATTGCGATTATTTACGTTGCGTTGTAAACTAAACAAAGAAAACAAGCGATGATATGTATGATATTATTTATAATAAAGCTGATACAATATCTATGTAGTTCAGGCGGCCTTTGTCAATAGATATTTTATGAACTCTCTCTCGTCTATTCCATGTCTTCTGTCTCTTTTCGTCGGAAACGTTTGATGTTGCAGAGGCAAGCCAACGGCAGTCCGCCGATGGCGATTAACATCAAAGAAAACGTCTTCACCTTTTTCTGCAATTCCTATCACTAGTTAGGATCTTTTTTTTTACGCATAGGGCGGCACCGATCGAACCCGCGACTTATTTCGACTTGTTTTAGAACATCGTTAAGAATGAATATGAGTAGTTTCCCCAATTTAATCTGCTTTGTCGACGCCTAATATCGTTAGGAGAAAAGTAATTTTTCTTTCCTTTTCCGTAATTCGTTATACACGATGATTAGGATCGCGACAGTTCTCATTCATCAATTTTTAATACTCAATTCGCACAACGTTTTTCGATGAAAATGTCGCATTCGAAATCTGCAATGCTCCGAGACGATATGCAATATATATCGTCAGATTGGCGCGCGCACTTTCACAACGCCTATATGGCCTGCAGTGATCGATTTATTTTTACCTCTTCGGTCTGCGTTCGGAATATGTACTACATATGGGTATTTCTTTTTTAATGTAAATAATACTTCTGAACGGCAAAATCTTTTCGCGAGAAAAATACCTTCGAACAAATTGGTTGTTTTTTTCGTATTTTTCTTTGACACGAAGTGCAAGAAAGCACGGAATTTTATACTTACGTTAAATCCCATACGATTCCTCGGAGGACCGCTGACAAGTTCGGCGAAACGGACCGGTTGCCCCTGCCGAGGCAAGACGCGTTGCTGTACCTTATGGGTCAGCAACCCGTGAACCAGGCGAAGCTGGTTACCAGGGAACAGCATTCTCTTTATCGCCTCTCTGCAGGTCTCGTCGCGAAGAAACGGGACAACAGAATCTTGCAGAACGAGTACCGTCGATAAAAAGAAAGAAAGAAAGAAGGCGAAAAAAAATCGATAATGTATAATTGAAAAAAGAAAAGAAAGGAGAAACCACAGACTGTCAAACTGTCTCCAAAATCGATATCGAATGTTTTTATATCTTTTTCAATCGATTGATTTGCCTCTCTCGTTCAATTCTTATAACCCCTGATTAGGCGCAGAGTGCAATTCGAAACTGCTCACTGTAATTACATCCATAATATGACCTACAACGTAATACCTTATACAGAATTATCTACGGTTTCATTTCGTCGGACTATTATTCAATGGCCCTACTTTTGACTATACTATTATAACTTATTGTATAATGGCTTTTGACGTCATTCAGACTTCTCGAAGCGGGACTAAATTCAACCGCGCGGTTTATCAAGTGTATGAAATTCAAGGCTCGAATTATACGTATATGATATAATTTTAAGAACTTGAAAGATATTATTATCCAGAATTTCCTGCTCCTTTTTATGCGTTCTAATCTTCCAATATACCACAATAGCTCCCAGCAGCGCGTGATTTATTGCAACTCATCTCTTTCTTCGTATTCGAATATAATATGATTCACGCTGGTGTCCGACCGAGTTCAGCTCGTTATTTCTTATCAAAGATATGTTATTACATATATATGTATGTATTTTGACATGCCTTGATAAGTTATCGGTGTAGTTATGAGAGCCACCTATGTATGTATACCTATCGCTCGTTTCATACGTTACATACATACGTGTATAACAAATACCTATATCGATGTATGTACATATATTGTATCTATAACTGTAAAGTGAACTGGCCTTACCACTATCATCACATTCACCTGAAAGTGGAACACTTTTTTTTGTCGGTTACTCAACGCCGTATTAAGTATATGTTGCTAACCGAATTTGGACGTATTTACTTCGCTAGTTATAACTACCATCAAATTAAACGATGCTTGGAAATCAATTTGTATTTTTCTACATCTTTACAAATACTGTTTCATTGAACGGTTATACACATACCATTGGATTCGAGTTTTTTATCCACTCACTACTTTTGCATCGACTTCTGATAGATACTTCCGTCAAAAAAAATATCTTTGAAAGAATTAGAAATTTCTCTCGTACTTCTCTGTATACTCAGCTTCTGGGGTGCGGCATGAAACAGTTTTTTCAGTATAATCTAATGCAAGCAGCTCTATCTTAACGAGATTAGATTAAATAGTAAATTTCATTTCGTTTAGGAGGCTTTCTAACGGAAGCATCTCGCCCGTAGCTGAGTAGCGTAACAATTATATTTATATCCTTTGGAAAAAATTCGGGAAACTGAGGTATTACGAGTCTTCTGTAACAGTTACGAGGCTGTAGTCACCTTGGGCAATAAAATAATTAAGCTTCGTAAATTCTACTGTAATATAATATAGACATAAGCGTTAGCTACCGCGTTGTCCAATGGCATAAAATTTCTGTTCTGGTTTTTTGAGACCATTTTAACGCCTTTGTAATTTTCTTCTTTTTTTTTTTTTGCTTGAAATACGGGGGTAGGATTAATAAATATGCTTATGAATTGCAATATAAGTTGGTTGGCAAAAATATCGAATTTCGTACGACTGAATATATTCGAGATAGACTTAAGTTAAACCATTACGTAATTTTGTGCAACGCGAACGATTACCAAGTTAAGAATAATGAAACAGGTCCAACTTTGACGAGCGAGGACGCTCCTTATATGCATGTAACGTGTGTAATAGGCGAGAAGTAGTTCCTTATTCGACCTGTTGACTTGTACGATTGCAAATTTCGCCTCAAGCAATATCAACTGCAAATCACTTAATCGATTGAATTATCGTTCAGACTAACACTGATCGTTGGTCATTCCGTTTATATGGTTTTCATACGTACGAGATTTAATTTGAAAATCTTGAAATTAGACTCAAGATAATTATCATTATTATCGAAATGCATTCGAAGATTACGTCATGAAGATGTTCGCAGTTAAACCCACGCTATTATATAATTATTCAGTTTTTATATCCTGGTACAAACTCTCATTTCGAACTGAAATATTCTTTCTGTAAATGGGTATAGAGAGAAAATTTGATCTCGCGTGAGTTTATACTCGCGTCAGTTCCATTTGCGAGAAAACATAGCCATATACATATTGCAGCCAGCCCACTGAGCCTGCCGTAAATAATAAACTTTCCCACAATTTCCGGGACTTGTCTTGCTTACGAGTCGCGTTATCTTCTCTTGGTTTCCGGCATCGTTCAACTCGGTCATTTCTATTACGAGTTAGCTATGCTACCTGGAACTTTTACCGCACGCATTATAATATCACAGTATAATGTTGATTATAACTGTAAACCGTTAGGTTAGCCTTATAACGCTCAACTAACTCCAATTATATGTGCGATCGAAGCTAATTAATTAACGCCAATCAAAAGAACAAGTAGATGTGTACTAGAACGAGAATATTAATTGCTTACGATGAATGTTACACCATTACAGGATTATATTATAACAATATGATAAAATCCTTCTATCATTGCGGAACTTATACCACGTCTCCTGTTTTTGTATAAAACTTCCGTCAACGTAGCATTACTCAATTCGCACAATAATTTATTAATCATAGGTGTTCTTAGACCGTCTTATCTCGTAAAGTCTTATCTTATGAAGTCTTATCATATAGAGGAAAAGAGTTTTTAACCACCGCAGAGTGGCCACGCTGCGGTCATGCGCGATTTATAAAAATGGAATCCTACGTCGTCGTGTTTAATAGAACGGATGTAGGCTCGTTGAGCCGATAATATATGTTCATATACCTATACCTACATGTATATTTCTTTCGGTTAGTTACGATGCTTTCGTCCATCCATCGATCCATCTCTTGGCACCTGTCGTTATAAATACGTTTAATCGTCTATAGGGCGAAACTTTGGTTCTTGAAATGCTGATGACGCGTATGTGAACACCTACGATTTGTGATAATATTCGATCAGCTGCGGGAATTTCATTGAGTCATTGAGACGCCAACTGCAGATATTGTATAATGTATCTGAGATGATATTAAAGTTTAGGAATGTTTATAATGTAATTGAAATTAAAATTGAATTAGATGAGATTAGATTAGATGTATGTATGTGAGTGACGTAATGAAACCACGTTATACGAAGGCCTCTTCTCGTTAGTATTTATTTCAATAATTAATGTTGAACGGAATTAAAGGAGGATTCTCGGAGAGACACAAGAGCGAAGAAGAGAGGGCGTTGACATTTAGTAAACGAAGAATAAATTAATGGAGTATTTAACAGAATTACCAAGGATAATAATGAGATACTAAAATTTTATTCGTGAAATCATTAGACCCTATATATAGGTAGAATAGTAGAACGGTATTCATGATTTAATTAGACACCTCCGCTGCTTGTTACACATTTTAAATAGCACATACCTTGCGGTAACTCGATACAACCGGCCTCAGAATGCGTGGGATATATATAATTATTATTTAGTTTATCTAATCAAATTTCACGTCAAGAACGACTCGAAGTTCTTATCAGAACTGTGTATACGCTTGTTTTTTTATTTGAAGATTTCTTTGAAATTCTACGATCTTTTGCTTTGCATCTCTATTCGCTCGAATTCGCTCTAATTTATATTTTCCCTAGTCCGCACGCCAATTTAATCATTTGTGTATACGCCCTTTTCTTGTACGATGTACGATAAGCCATGACATTGTAGTATCGTTAATTCAATTTATACCGTACTAATTAAATTATATTCGGCTTGTTAGTCACAGTTGTGTCGTCATTCAACATAAGGCACTATGCGTCACTATAAATCGCGTTATGAATTGAAATAGCAGTTCTGTCTGAATTTAATATACGTAAAATCTAAGATTCTTTACGGTTGTTCAAATTTCAATTAGAAAATCTGTACAATCAAATGGAGTTTGAGAAATAGACGATTTCCACCATTACTTCGTACGAATATAATTATCTATATTCGAAAACCGAATAGCACTATTGATAATTTATTCTGAGCTCGATATGATGACGAAAATTTATCTATAAATAATTTTCTGTTACAGTTCTGGGAGATAATCTCAGATGAGCATGGTATTGACCCAACTGGAAATTACGTTGGAACTAACGACCTCCAACTGGAGCGTATTAATGTTTATTACAATGAAGCAAGCAGTAAGTATTTCCAGATAAATTACTGGGCAATCTAAACAGCAGAGATCTCGATTTTACATAGTACAAAGATCTCATTCGGTTTTCGATGTTCTTCGAAATATTGACGATTTTTAAAAATAACCAAAAGTACCTGAAATTTCTTTTAATTTTGAATTGTTTTTTTCAAAGGTCACAAATTTGTGCCTCGTGCTGTATTGGTTGACTTGGAGCCAGGCACCATGGACTCTATTCGAAGCGGACCTATTGGCCAGATTTTCAGACCCGACAACTTCGTTTTCGGACAGAGTGGAGCTGGTGAGTTTATTGTTAGCTTAATTGAAATATTTCGCAGCTATTTCTATAATAATTCCGATAATTTGTCTTCTCAACAATTTGAGAAAGGGTATTGTTTACCGAATAAGGTGAATATCTGATGTTACATTTTTATTAATGAATCTATTCTCTTGGTTTAGGAAATAACTGGGCAAAGGGCCACTACACAGAAGGTGCAGAGTTGGTAGATGCAGTTTTAGATGTAGTGAGGAAAGAGGCAGAGGGTTGCGACTGTCTTCAAGGATTCCAACTGACTCATTCTCTAGGAGGTGGAACCGGGTCTGGTATGGGAACGCTACTCATTTCCAAAATCAGAGAAGAGTACCCAGACCGTATTATGAACTCATTCAGTGTTGTACCATCCCCAAAGGTAAAATGAGCCATATAATAAGAGATGCAATATCTATAATAACAGTCATAATACCTTATTCTGTAAAACTTTTTGTTCAATTATTTGTTCTTTATCTTTTACACCTCAATCTTCATTATTAAACAAATATAATATCTGTTTTGGCTCCTTTCAGGTATCAGACACTGTTGTGGAACCCTACAATGCCACTCTATCAGTCCACCAACTAGTAGAAAACACAGACGAAACCTTCTGCATCGACAACGAAGCATTGTATGATATTTGTTTCCGTACTCTCAAGCTCACATCTCCCACATACGGAGACCTAAACCACCTTGTTTCCGTGAGTATTTTCCTTGTTTAGAGAAGAAATAAAATCTTGCCCTGTACAACATATATTCAAAGGATATCAATTTGAACTTTTAATTATAAATTGCCTCCATTAACTTCTTGTCTTTTTTTGTTTACCATGATAGGTCACCATGTCTGGTGTCACTACGTGTTTGAGGTTCCCAGGTCAGTTGAATGCTGACTTGCGCAAGCTTGCTGTCAACATGGTACCTTTCCCTCGTCTTCACTTCTTCATGCCTGGATTCGCACCACTTACTGCTCGTGGTAGCCAACAATACCGTGCTCTATCCGTACCAGAGCTCACACAGCAAATGTTTGATGCTAAGAACATGATGGCTGCTTGTGATCCTCGCCACGGACGCTATTTGACAGTAGCAGCGATATTCAGAGGACAAATGTCTATGAAGGAAGTAGACGAGCAAATGCTTAATATACAGAACAAGAATTCAAGCTACTTTGTAGAATGGATACCAAACAATGTCAAGGTAGCTGTGTGCGACATTGCCCCAAAAGGACTCAAAATGTCTTCAACCTTTATTGGCAACTCTACAGCCATCCAAGAAATCTTCAAGCGCATCAGCGAGCAGTTTACTGCTATGTTTAGACGCAAAGCTTTCCTTCATTGGTACACTGGTGAGGGTATGGATGAAATGGAGTTCACTGAAGCCGAAAGCAACATGAACGATCTCGTCTCGGAATACCAACAATATCAGGTGAGAAAAAGACTTGAAAAAATCCTATGAAATATTTTTTCTGCAAGTATAGAGTAAAAAGTGAATAATTATTATAGGACGTAATTTTAAAAAAAAGTTGATATCGTTTATTACAGTTGATATTATTCAGTAAATCGATGTGAATATTTATAATTAGATTATGGAATGTATAACTGCTCTCAACTAATGCAACATTTATTTTGATGATTGATAGGAAGCAACCGCAGATGATGAAGAAGCATTTGAGGACGAAGAAATTCTTGACGAAGAAGCTGCCGAATAGGAGTTTTGAGAACCACCTAATTACTATCACATTATTCTTTCTTACGCTGGTTATCTCGTTTTTGTTACAAATTTAAGGATCAAATTTTTTCAATAACTACAATTTATTGTATATAATTTATTATAAGACAAATATCAGTGAATAAAGCTCCAGTATTGATTTTTATTCTTTGGTAAAACATTTGTGAACACCTTGGAAAGCAAATTTATTTCTTACTACTATTATGAGATGAGAATTTAAAAAAATATGAAATAACGACGACATAGAAGATACTAAGTAGGGTTTACCTGCTACACAAGATACCTAAATATGTTATTGAAAGTTATACCAAATGGTAAATAAGTACAGAGCATGCTGAAAAACAAGAAGTAGCTTGGTGTGTGTATCCACCGTTATTCACTAAGCCATTTGACATTAATTGATGCCTAATTATCTCTCAGTAAGTCAATTATACCTGAGTTGTGTGTTATAGTATTGGGGAGCATAAATAAAGGTTGAAGATTAATGAACATCTAAATGTATAAGAAAGGGTTTATTTTCATAAATATTAAACTTGTCAGACAAGTTTTGTACAGTGCAGCTCAGAAAGCCTGTGCAGCTAACATTTCCTGGTCATGTTTAATTTCATTTCGATAACGATTTGATATTTATAATAATAATAATAATAATAATAAATGAATCTAGAAATGCGCTTGAAAATATTAGAAATTTCTACCTCAACGGGAGTGATCTGGATAAAATTCAACAATGAAATGAAACGAAGAATATAGGTATACGAAACTTTACAAATTGTTGCTGTTATGAGCACCTGCTCCAATTCCATAAGGGCTTTGGCATACATAGATATACTTACATTATAATCAATTTGTTGTTCTCTTTCACTATTACGTTATGACTGTTAGAAAATGAATGTGAACAACTCAAATAACTTCCATTTCTTTAGTATCAGATGAAATTTTTAGTTTTTATATGCAAAGACGTATTTATTATTGTACAAACTAATTCAAGAATGACCATGGCGTTTAATATCATTCTTTACGCGAAGATTTTATGTATACAAAAAGTGCAGATGATTATATCTAGTTATAATATATTCAATTATTTATAATTTAAATTTCCCCAAAGTTGTTGATTTCTTTTTTTCTCAAATAAAAATTCAATATTGATTTTTTGTACATAGTGATATTAAACACGTGAAATAGTTGGATTTCAATGATTTTCAACTATTTGGATAGTCTTCAAAAAATGCAGAATTATATTTGAGTTTTTTCTTAGTAGGTGAATTGTCCGTATCTTGCACACTTTGGCTTGTTTTTGTTTTAGAGAAGGGCAAACTGTTATTGGAGGCCGCATTATGAGAATTTTGCTGTGCTTCTGAAGTTGGTAAAGTTTCAGACGTACGCTCATAACTACGTTTACTTTTCGTACAACTACGTTTATCAAATAATTGTGGTTTCCCATCGAAAAGCTGTGTAATTTTATTCAGATCAATCTTAACTTTGATGCCAAGACCTGACTCATACGTGATTAATTTGTTTTCAGGGATGGAAGAACGAGTTTTATTCTTAAAGGCAATGTTCATTGGTTTTCTCGAGGAGATATCACTATTGATATTTTTAGAACTTACTACAGCGTTGGAATCTTTTGGACTATAATTCGTATTAACAGCTTGAACTTCAGATTCATTGGAGTTTCTAGTATCGAAAAATTTGTTGGACTTTACGGCATCGAAATCGGTTGAGATTTCATCGATCCCATTGTCTACAGCCAAATCAGCATCGTTCTTCAATGAATCTTCTGTATTGGCATCTAAGTCTTTAATACTTGAGTTAGATTCGGAACTGCGGTTAAATATTTTCTTAAAATTATTGTGACAATCAATGGATAAATTAGACTTTGAGAAACCATCAAGATTTTTAACTAAACACTTTGAAACTCTATTTGATTCGATCGACCGTTTCTTTTCGTCTTTATCGTTTGAACAATTATGAGTCTTGTCAGAGAAATCGATACCAGACGCACTTCTGATACTATTCTTATACTTGAATATTTTGACTGAAGTTTGTTCAATTTTATCACTGAAACCTTTGCGTTTATCAACAGACATTATGTTATCGTCTCTTTCACGTAAGTTCTTCATATGCGAACCATTGTTGCTGAATGCAGTACAGACCTTCCTTTCTGTGGATAAATTCTCTTTATGATGTATGCATGACGAGTTTCTATTGTTACCTTCAAAACCAGCACAAATTAATGATTCATTCGTTGTAGAATCTGTTTTTTTGACATGGTAGTAGCTTCCATTACCTGCCGATAATGCTTGATTCGTGTAACTATCAGATATCTTGTTTACGATGTTGCATTTTGTCTCCACAACACAAGATGCCTTGTTTTTACCATTCGTGATAGTAGCTGCAGTGGTCAATGTATCACTATTGTCGAACTTGGGTTCACAAACCATTGAATTATGAAGGCTTTTTGTTACAGATGTGGTGAACGCTTTTGAAGTATAATCAGTTTTACTGCAGTGTCGAATCTCTGATGGACCATGTTCTTTATACGATGGCATGATATTCATTTTATGATAGTTTCCAGTAATACCAGATTTTGATGAAGATGCATTTGACTGTTGTGTAAAAATATGAAGCATCTTTTCCTTGCTCATTGGGGTTCTTGAGCCTGCTGCATCGGCTTGGTTATTTTGTAGATGACCAATGTCCACACTGATGTTTAATACGAAAGTATCAGAAACTAATATCTGCAAATGATAGTTGATATTTAGATTAGAATATAATTGTGGTAAAAAAAAATTATTACCTGAATGTTATTCAAATCCAAGACATGAAATTTAAGGTCTTGGATAGGCACTTTTTCAGGTATCAATCGAGGTTTATCACAATAGTTTCTTGTGGTTGTGGGACTGGAGTGGCGTTGTATACGTGTTGGGTTGACCGAAACACAAGTGGAACTATAAGAATATATATGATAGCAAATACATGAATCAGTAATCGAGATTTATTCAAGTATACAAAAGTTTTGTACAGTTATTTTTGCAAATAGAAATCAGCGTTACGAATGAACAAGGCTGAAAAATCCTACGAGTGCTAGTCAAATCATTTATCAAGTGGACTTACCAATTCAAAGATTCCATAACAGGCAGTGGAATAAAAACGATGAGGGAGACATTAATTTGAAAATACTGTTTGCATAATAGTATGTTTAACATGCAATGAATGAACTGTAGTTTTTTTTTTGGATCGATAGGTGATATCACTGAAAGCTCATTATCATTACAGTTGAATTATTGCTTTATAATGCAATACTTACATGCTGGAATTATCATCGGTGTTTTGACCTGCATCTGACGTTGCATCTGCGTTGCTAAAGTTGATTGATGTTGGTGGGTGGACTGGACTCCTTGAGGTTCCCTGATGAGTAGATCCGGCCTCAACAGCAGGACTGGAGCCTGCATCCCCGTCACACTGTTAGAATCGCAAGAGATACACTGGAGAGGAGGTACGGGGATAAATTGCCTACATACACTCCCCGCACCTAGTATCTCACCAGACACATTTGTAACTTGCTTACTTTTAGTCTATAACAGCACAAGGAAAAGGAAGGAGAAATATGTAGAATGTTTTCAAATTTAGAAGTGATACATGACTCTCAAGATTGCCTGTTGAAATTCAAAGAAAGCAAGTTCTATGTTAATTAAACATGTTGAAATCCCAATTCACACATTATAGAGAAACTGTTGAGTACTGGTATGAAATTGTTTTTAAAAACCACAGTGCAAATTGCAATTATACGCATCAGCAATACATGCTATAACATGCAAGTTGGAAAATTCTACCTTTACATCAAACTTTCATGTGTGTTGAAACTCAAACGACATGCTCAATTCTCTATTATGCATAGAAATAATCTCAGATTTATTTCTCAAATTCAAGTTGAAACAATATAACATTATAAATACATAGATATATTAGAGAAGTTGAGACTGCACTTCTTCTATGGATTAGTCACATGCCCAATCTCTCTGTGAGTTAAACGTGATTTGCCTAGTCACTGGGTACAATATCCTAAATTATATCCAATAGCATCAGAGTTGACTGTCACATTACATATATTTTAGACAAACATTTTGATGTGAGTAAGGGGATAGAAAGATATTCTATGTTCATGATGAAATATCTCTTTTTGTTTTTCAAATAAAATGAGTGTGTATTAATTCCTTAATACCATAAGTCTTTGAAGAGCCAGTTGAGTGGAAATGGAGCAATTTTCAGACAGACAGCATTTATATACCCACCATTAAAAGAAGAGACATTTTGTTGGCTTCTCAAAAAAAAATATAAAATTGCTCATAACTTTCGAAATCATGGTACATAAAAGTCTCCAAAAATACTATACAAGCCCCTAGAAACTACTGAGGTAATTATATACATATTTATGGGATTTTTAAATTTCACCAGACTTTCCCTTTAAATGAGCTTAATGGACATCACCATATTTTCAAGATTTAATCGAATTTCACCCACTAAGGTACCGTATATAATAGATGATCGTATAGTCATTCACCGTTCGTTATTGCACATATTGTCTAATAATTTAATATCCAGTTTATGAAGAGCTCACCCCTACCAGTCAAGAACAGGCAGTAAACTTCGTGGCTAAGGAAGTATGTGTGAATTCAAAAACAATTACACTTAAAATAACTATTACTTACACCGCTAGAGATTGGAATTCCATTAGCCAGTTGCGTTATCGATTGGTTCGTTTTCGACACGCTATTGGCATTGGGCTGATTTTCATTACTGCTAGTCGGTGTTTCCGTACAGTTTCTTGGTAAACCATTGTAGAATAGAAGATCAGATGTGGACAGAATTGTTTGCAAGGTTTGCTTCTTCTTTTTATGCCTTTGCATTTCTCTGTTAACATTTTCAGGGGGTTGATGAACGCTACTTGATGTTACAATTACACTTTTTCTAGACTTAGGATCTTGTTCAGCGTAGGTTTCTGGTTTATAGAATTTGGATGACATTTTTGGCAAGTTTTGTGAACCATTGACTGTTGATTCCTGATTGCCAGGTGTGGTACTGTGCACATTGGTACTGTTTGGTTCCAAATTTTTGCCAGAAAGTCGATTGGCTTTTTGAGCCTGTACTGAACTGTATGTTTTTCTAACTTTGGGAAAGTTCGTAGGGTAGTCTTGAGATCCGTTGTGGGGTGATACATTATTTGGTAGATTGAGATGATACATGTTATTATTAGTCTTGTGACGAGCCACAGCTGGTAAATTCGTCCCTGAAGGATACTTGTGTAGGTGATTTTTTTTCTGGATATCTTGATTGAAAATCATTTTGACTTTGCCATTAATATCAGTTTGTAATTGGTTTGGTTTGCTTTGCAGCATCACTGTGCTTTGTTCAAATTTGTTACTATTACTTGAACATGTCAATATCGACGTTGCAAGTAATGGAATTGCTCTATTTACATCATTCAAGGTAATACTCCAAGGCATATTTGTACTTTTCAATACGGGACCAGAGTTTTTGGACTCACAGGTCCGGACTTTCTTGCGATTTTCCATAACTTCTCCATTGTTAGGCAAATCGCATGAGCTCTTCTCAGCGTACTCTTCGCTTTTTCGTTTTACATTTATATCCGTAATTGCAGATGTGCTGAGCTGAAAAGCTGTTGCATGAGGATTTGGTGCACTATTTATTGGAGCTGTTGGTTGCATGATTGGCACTTGCTGATCAACATTCAGTGGTAAATCACTTCGACTTCCCCCAGTGGAAACATTATTCAGTTCTTGAATTGTGGCTACAAAATCTTCTTCGCGAACTGAGGTGACGTTTGTGATCTTAAGATTCATTACCGAATTGTGCTGAGGGATTTCGGTGAGAAGAAATAGATTCGGACCTTTGTCATTTCCAAATGCTTTTCCTAGACAAATATCTATTTTATTTCTACTAGTAACTGGAGATTTAGGTAGATGTGATAAATGAGGTAGTGGTGCTATAGTTGGAGCAGAAGCTGGACTGCTAGTATTTAAAAGGCTAGCTGTATCTGATACAATTGGATCTCTTGTTACAGGAATACTGTTTGATTGACATGGTGATGATCTAGAAACTTCAGAGTGGGTGAAATTAGCGACTTTCACATGCCCCTCAGCCTTCTGAGTCTCAGCTGACGCCTGGTAAGGGCAGTGAATCGGAATTTGTCTTCCATCGTTTGTGGTGAGTACATTTGGTTTTGGTTTTACACTAATTATCTGTAAAAGTGAAGAAACTGAAAAACATGTTTTACAATTTCATGAAGTATTTTCAATTTTAACAACTTGTTGCATGTAATAATTTGCGTACCTCTACTTCATCGTCACTGTCGATCATAATAACTTCTGCTTCACGCCGCTTGGGTTCAATTGAGTTGGTAAGTGCTGCTTTTAGTAAGCTACCACTCACTTCTGATCGGGAAATAGTACTGCTTGTTTCGATAGAAGTACTCTCTGTCGATAATAAGTATTTTTCTGCAGTACAGCTTCTTACTTGCGATGCTTCACCGCAATTGCTGTTTTCATTCGGAAGAGGACTCTTAATGGTGTCTGATCTACTAGATAATGACACCAATGTGTTGATAGTGCATGTTTTTTCCTGTGATTCTTTTCTATAACAAACAAAACGATTTCAAATAGCATAGATACTAACTACACAGAAACAGAAAAGCCTTGTTAATAGTATGTCCAGTAGTTCGAATTCTTTGCTGGTTTGAGATCGTTACTTTAACACTTTTGAGAAGCAATCTAATATCTGTTTGCAAAGTTTTTAGGCTAATTACAGTTCTTCAACCAAATGTTTCTATGAGATGAGGGGTGAACCTTTTCGCATTTTGCGCAGCTTGTTGTAATTTAAACGACCGAGGTCCAGGCCGTAATTTAATAGGTGATATTATAGGCGGTGGTGAGTCTGGACGTTCTGTTACTGGCAAAGGTAATGGATTACGACCTACTGAAATATCACTGTCACTACTACTTTCGTCCTCAGATATCGCATCATTTGGCCCTCTAAAAAATATTTTTTTCATTAAAAATAACATAATAATTGCAATAGATGTAGAAAAAACATATATTTTAATGATTTATCACTTACGCTTTTGATTGATTGGTACGCGGATTAGCTTCGTTGGTTCTTCCTGTAAATGCAAAAAATATAAAAACCATGACACAACCTAGAATTGGCATTCATTCTAAGTCAAAGCCAAATTTGTACAGATGTTTTATCCTACATGTATTACGTAGTTTTTGAATTCAACTCAGAATCTAGAAATAATAGAGAACTTTCATGAGGAATATAAAGTAAGATCACGTGGAAAATATCAAATTCGCATGCAGAATGTCACAATTAGTTTTTTCAAGTTCTACTGGAAGTTCCTGATACACAAATATACGTACGTAACATTTCCACACAATCGGCACATTCCCACATAGAACTGGCCAATTTTATATGTCCACATGCCTTGTGAACTCCTTGCGAACCGCACAATCGGCATAGAACCAGTTCCCATTTTCTGTTGAATAATTTTACAAATTTCAACGATCTGTAATTCTATGTTATTTTATCGATTTACTCACGCATTAACACCGGTGTGACTTCTTCCTTTTGGACAAATACATTCTATGGCATCGCAACGATTGTGTCTATGCAATAACTCTTGATAAGCATTTGGCACAAGCTCCCAAGACGCATCCCTGAACAAATTGAATTGAAAAATCATTTCTGTTGATAACCACATATCACTTTAGGTCATATTATCATTTTTAAGGAACAATTATCATTGATGTATTGCGGACCACACGTTACATTGTATGCGGACACTATGCAATATCTGCTCACATAAATTGTCTGAGAGAAATCTGCTCTAACATAGCATATGTCTATACTCACTGATTTGGAATGAAAATGCCATACTCCAGCATCGCTTGTTGGAATTCTTGTTTGTTATTGCAGAGAGGGCATTTGAAAAAGTAGCCGGCACTCAATGCTAAGCGCTGAAACAGTAAGGAAAATTTGCTGTAAACTGTAAAACAGATAGACATTCATTCTTTTTGCATATCTTCTAACTATAACAGGTGTATATTACACATCAAACATACTTGAACACACTTTCGATGAAACCATGCATTCTTTCGGCAACATGGAGCCCATAAAGTTCGTATAGTGTTCTGGGGATTGACTTCCTCGTAACAAATGTAACAAGTCACAGTCCCTGCTGCTGCAGCTTCTGCTTTAATATGTTCATCTATCTCTTGTTTTATTCTATGGGTTATGCAATATGATCTGTAAATAATTACGAGATTTGATGATCGAATAACTTTGTGTCTTAATATAAAACTGAAGAAACAGGAGTATATTCACCTAAATTCACCAAAGAATTGGTGAAGTGATCCTGCCTGCAGTCCACAGGGTAGATGAAACACACGCTTACACCTCGTGTTACAACATCCTAAAGTTGCTCCAATTCGTCTACAGTAGATACAAACCTAGAATTGCACAATATTGCTCATTAACTATTGATTATTGGGAACAAACTGTTGTAAACAACATTCCAAGTTTTGGAATATGTTCATCTTCAAACAGATACCTTGATTCTGGCACCAGCATCTATTTCTGAACTATAAAGCAAGATCTTTTGACTATCTGACATAAATTTTGAGGTATTTTCTCTAATTATTGAGCTAAAAACAAATGTCTATTGTCACTCACAAGTCTCTTTCCTCTTCGTAATTCTTTTTGTATATCTGTCGGTAGGAATCCCAGTATACCTTCATTATCATTTCCATTTTGTTGCATATTTGATGACAATAGCTAGAAAATATGAAACAAGTTAGAAGATTTAGGTGGAAAAAGACTAAACTTTAACAAAGCTATTTGATTGGAGTATTGATCAAACTAGATTTAATTGATTCACAATCTGAAGTATGCTTTAACGACTGACAAAAATGTAGTGTATTACCAGACAATAGTAATGCGTAACGATGCCATTGTGTGTGCAAAGTTTCCCAAATTCTACCTCATTATCTTCGGAAAAACCGCAGAAGCAACAAGTTGTTGCAGTTTGAGGTAGACGTACGGGTCTTGACCTTCGCCGTGACATTTTTCTGACTGTAACAAATACTGTTCAGGTTCAAGGAGAAATTAAACTGTGGATTATGCGTTGTAGCTTTTTCGATAATTCTGTGAATTAAGTAAACATGAAATAATATTAATGGGATTATTATGCTTACCATGAAATTTCATTTCATCATTTTGTACAATTTATGAGGGGCGGTAATAGAAAATCGCGGCTGTAAAAATTCCGGATGAATAATCACACTGACGTTTGTTTAACCTGCTTCTGGTAATGTAACATTTTTCGATTATGTCAAATTTAATAATAAATTTCGTTACGCGTAGAGATAGCCGCAATCGGAATTAGGAAGTTGTTTATACGGTGAGTATCTAGTTGAAGAAAATTATTGATATCATTTTCTTCAAACAGAGAAAGGTATGTGAATGTCACTGCCCTCAGTAGATTGGAAAAGGTGGAAATATTCGATGAATTCGGGAAATTCACTGAAGCTAAGGTCACGGGGGAACGTGACAGTAATAATAACTGTTGAGCATGTAAATATATTAGGAAAGTTTTATAAAAACGTTTATTTTAAAGTATGGATTGATTTTTGTGGCTACGCCACCTCGGTTTGTTTCGATACATCAAAAAATCTAACCTTTGTCCGGTAAATTGACATCTTGAATAAGAATGGTTTTAGGTTATTTCTAACTGTTAATTTATTTGGTTTAAAAATCGTGAAAATTTATATCCGTGTTAATAAGTCTTTGAGTAATTATTCAATTTATGTAACACGGTGTACCGCCAGTGTTTAAAAGTGTGTTGAGTGCCAATCTCGAGTGAAAACGGTATAGGACCTCAGTGTACACTAGTGCAGAGAGCGGGAAACCACAAATACAACCGATACAACTAAGTTCAAAATAGCTTTTAGTCCACACGTTGAACGTCAGAAATAGTTGAACTTGACTTTCGGTAGGAAACAATTATTCGTTTATTGTTATTCATCAACAAATACATTTTTAGTTAACAAAGAACTCGTAACCTTGACCGACGCCTTTTAATATACGATCTAGTTAATACAACGTACAGATACAGATTACGTATGTACGCATTTTTGCTTTATCATTCGTAGACTTTATCAATCTTCAGAAGGCACGATGACTTCTGCGAAGGTAAGTTAATTCACGGTACATATTTATTACTAGATTTTCTTTATCTACAATTTTACAGAATTTTGATATAAATCTAACTGTCACGAAAAGGTTAATTATACTTGTTGGTTATCGTTCGTTTTTTGACTTCCATGAATTCAAAGTTCGATTATTTGCACTTGTAACTCCCTGGTCTATAATCCTAATATTTTGTTTGAAGAAAATACAAAGTATCCGAAAAGATCAAGGTTTTATTTCAATCAATCAATCTTTTCGAAAACAATAATGATATCATATTCTCTCACCCCGCAATGTAATATTACGCAATCGAAATTGACGTAAATATTTCTGTATACCCTTGACGTTATTATCATTGTTATAACGTATTGGCAATTCATGAATGAAACCCAGAGTTTTTTTGAAAAAAAATCAGCTGAATCACGTGTTTCAAGTCCATTTCGTTATCAAGACTTTAACACTCTTTATTTTAATGTTCTTCTTGTTTTTTGTCACAGATCGAGTTTACTGTCCAAATGACATGTCAGAAATGTGTGGAAGCGGTAAAGGAAAGCTTATCAAACATTGATGGCATTCAAAACGTTGAAGTATCCCTCGAAAATGGTACCGTCATCGTGGACAGTAGCCTTCCTTATTCCATGGTCCAGCAAAAAATTGAGAACTCTGGCAGACGAGCTGTTCTCAAAGGATACGGCGGTACAAATCATCTCCTGCACCTAAAAAACTTAGTATTGATTTCTATATTCCTTCACTTATCAAGCTTCAAAAATGAAATAGAAAGGTGCTGTCAAATCCGTAGAGTATCCCTTTTTTTCATGTAATCTTACTTTTGAAAGGATTAATTCTTCTCGTCCCATGTACCTCATTAAAAATTCTATCGCATATAAAGGTGTATCAGTTCGAATTAAAACTACTGGTGCTTCAATTATGCAAAAGAGGTTCTTACGTTAGTCCTACTTTTAAGAGATTTTTAGCAAACATCGGTTTCATTGCTTTATCATTATTATTTTTGCAATATGTATGTCTTCTCTGATCACATATCTATGGATATATTGTGTATTTAATTTTCGTCATCAAAACCTTGTACAATCTGTATCACAAAAATTGCTGTTCAACTCGTCGAATGATATTATTTTTACTTATCAATCAACTCTTCTAGGTACTGGAACAAGTGCGGTAGCAATGTTGGGTGGAGAGTCTGGATATAGTTCTGGCGATCATATAAGAGGGGTAGTTAGATTTGTCCAGGCAGGCGAAAAATGTATTATAGATGGTACCGTGGATGGTTTAAATCCAGGACCTCATGGAATACACGTACATGAATGCGGCGATATTTCAAGAGGATGTGATAGGTATGTAAATAATAATTTCAAACCACAATTTATTCTTGCAATTGACAAAGAATATTCTATCTTACTTCACTTACAATTGCGACTTCTTTTGCAGTGTTGGTGAGCATTTCAATCCCCATAAAACACCACATGGAGGACCTGGAGATCATCCTACACAAAGGGTGAGGTTTAGATTATTAAGTTTGAAATTTTTTAATTCTTGGAATGGTCAGACGAAAATAAACAGTAATTGCAGACAACGCATAGCCTTCAATCATTTATAACATTTAAATCTTCACATTTCTACAGCATTTTGGAGACTTGGGTAACATTTTAGCTGATGAAAACGGCAGAGCAACATTCAGAATACTCGATGATGTACTTAAAGTTTGGGACATTATTGGTCGATCCCTAGTTGTCACCGATAGTCCGGATGATTTAGGAAAAGGAGATAGCCCACGATCCAAAGTTGATGGAAATAGTGGAAATAGGTGAGAAGCAACTTTATACTGGCAATTTTTAATATTTTCGGTCGATAAGATCGTACGTAATGATCGTTTTGCGTAAATTGCATACAGAAGAATCGTTCTATTCGAGATCTGTTACAAATTCTGCTTTTCAGATTGTCGTGTGGTATAATAGCTCGAGCTTCTGGGTTATTTCAAAATACAAAGAAGATTTGTGCGTGTGATGGTGTTACGCTGTGGGATGAGAGAGATCGATCTGTAGCAGGATGGAATAATTCAAAGACCAACATTGCTACAAGTAACTCAGTATGCGTCATACTTTAATCTCTTGGTCTTATTTCTTTCGCTATGTTACCATATATCATGTATGTAGTTTTATAAATCAATGTTTCTTTCAGTTCACATCCATACTGTATAATTTTTGCATTTCTTTTCACATTGCAATCTAGTTAAGACCCTTTCAGCTGTCGTTTCTATAAGTTCATATGTTATTGTTATACTATTGTTTACTGAACAGGATATATCTCGGATTGCAGCTGTAATTTTTCATTTATTGCATGTGATTTTTTTTTCACCTCGTTTCGTACTCTTGTCTTGACTCTGAAATAATTGGGTGTGCACAGTTATCCTGATAAATACGACATCACTGCGAAATTACATGACTATCAACCGATCCATCAGAACTTTCTTATGTTACATCGTCAAATTGAAGTTTGGTTTAGAAAATGATTTGCATATTGCATCAATTTTTAATTCATAAATCATCAATTTTTAAATGAACTTTTACTTTTTTTTTCAGTGAGCTGAAACCAGAAATATATTAATGAAAAGTACCAGAAACTTTTCTTCGATTAATCAGCATCCAAAATGCTCAAAGTACATATCCGAATACGTGAATATGTGTATCGTACCAAGGGCTATGTAAAGGGTTACTGTAATTTAGGTGCAGGGAAATCTCTTGCATTGCAAGAAATTCATAGAATATGGGTGAAAACTGTCGTCCTCCCGATTCTTCATGATTACAAATTGTTTTTACATTTTTTCGTATGAAATTAAAATAGTTTCTAATGATTATGTCGCTGATAGGTAATCCTCACACAAACTGGGGTGAATAATTCAGTTGAAAAAAGACAATAAAAAGAGATAATCAGATAATATTGTCACTGACATCTAAGGTTTTATGATATGTTTGATGAAGAATAACTGAACGCATTTTCCAAAAAATTATTTATTTATCTTCCTGTTACAAAATTCATAAAAAGCAACACCATCTTCAACGAAGTGTGAATTAGCATGTGGTGCAGAAATCTATAATCAATAACTTCTATAATTGTTTTTTCGTATTAATACATAATCATGAAATAAATATACGTTTTCCTAATTCCACTTGATTAAATGGACATCATAGAGGTGGTACATCGTTTCAAACGATAATTTATTATAAAACATTGAATTAATATCAGAGATAAAGTTGCCACAGGAGTTTGTCGTAAATAAAATCAATCTTCAAACAAAATGTGGGCTAGTGATTTTATTTCCGATATTAAATAATTTTGAATTAGTTCACAAGACAGCTGTGGTATTGAACCTAAAACTTTCTACATTTAGGTATTTATAATTTTACGCGAAGGTATAAGATAGTAGCATAAGATTGATACGTGTTCGTATTATTGCATTTCGCAAGCTGGAATTTCGAGTAGAATATTTGATGTAAATGTGTCCCTCTTCATTTCACGAATCAAAATTCAATAACATTATCTCTAGTCTTATAACTTCATTTTTCATTAACAACACTTGAACAGAAACGTTATAAATGGAGTGAACTTGTGCATATAAAAAGCATGCTATGAATCAGATGTAAAAAAGAGAGAATTGTCCAAAACTAATGCTAATCCCAATCATCGTCTGAGCCATCGGACTCCCGACTTCTAATAGTCTTCGGTTTGCTGTTAAACAAAGATTTAGTCTTCTTCCCTTTTTCTGGTGGGTTCATCAGATCTCCATTATATGCAATGGCGCCAGACTGCGCTATACGCCACTCCATCATTTCGGTTGAGAAATCATCACAGTTTCCCAAATCAGTAAATCCCACTATATAATCCTTAGTCTTGCTGTCAGAGATCAAAGCAATTGTGGGGATAATTTTGATTCGCAGACGTTCTGAAATAGTTGAATAATAATATGAATAAGTCTTACACGTATTTCGAATTCCTGGTCATAGTTTATTAATGTTTCACTGCAAATATTAATGATATAATAATTTTTTAAATTATCTGACTACTCTTTGTGTACAGCTACCTGTTAGAAATGGGCATCTTTCGACATTGAGTTTACAGAATCTAGCTTCGACGTGTTTTTTAGCCAAAACCTTAAGATGTTCGTCAGCAATTTTACACCTGGGAGAACCATCTTTGTAAAATAAGCAGACAATATCTTTAGACTTTTTTGATGCTTCAAAAAATTCTTTCTCATCCGGGATTTCTGAATATTCTCCATGTCCCTATAGCCAGATGAATAAAACAAGAATTATGAAACTGACAGAGGTAGTAAAATTTCAATAGTTGAAATCAAAAATATTGTTCTTCAAAAATGTATATCCTGGTCTGTAAGATCCTGAACAAGAAAGAATTACCATCGAAAGCCAGGTCTGTCTTTGATTTTGATTCTTCTTCATTTCTTTGAGTCTTTTCTCCCTCAGAGTTTCAAGATCATCAGCATCCATGTTGTCGAGTCTGTCCAACTCAGCATCAAGTTGCTGCTCCACGCGATGTGCAACTTCCATCACCTGGTTCTGTATCATGCTCTCCATTTTGGCTTTTTTATACCTGGAAAAATATCGAACCTTCATTCCAATAATTTTTCATCATCTTCTTACGACATTATTAGATCATGACTCAAAATTTATTGATTTCTCATAACCAATACATCGATCATTCATACGCTGATTAAAATTGGGGAATTTAAATGTCTATGAAACAAAAATGTCACAAGTCACCAAGGTAATGATATAGTTTAGTGAAGTAGCTGATTTTAGGAGTGATTCTCTTTATTTTATATCCTACCATGTATGTCCGGGATAAATATTAACACGGGGCTATCTTTTTTAAAAGTGAATTGTAAGTTTCGTAATACTTACCGCTTCGGGATGAATTTCAAGAAATTCTTTTGCAGACACAGTTCCGACTATTCTCTCTCCTTATAAGGATGTTTTACTGGCTTCAAATACCGCAAAATAAAATCACACACCCAGTTGACAGCCCACACGACATGTATCTCTTTGAAGTTGTCTCTCGTTTCGTTTCCTTCGATATAACGAGATCCTCTTCTGAGTAGATTCGATTGAAGATAACTTCAGGTTACTTTTTCGAGTTCCGAGAAGTCAGGCGAGTCAGATCTACGCATTTGAACACGAAAATTTGATAAAAAATGAATTGATCCTTTAGATTGTGCATAAATAATACCTCATCGTTTTAAACATATATGAATGCCACTCAGCATATGATGTATTCTAATGTATTAAATTCCCGAGTAATTGAAAAGAAAACAGTCATGATTTTGACTGTCTTTTAAATTCAAAGTCTTCTACCTTCTGTCATTCTATGTGGTTGTTATTAGCTCATTCTTGATTGTTCGAAATATTGTTTAAATTTATATAAAAGACAGCCTTTGAGTAAACATTCTTTATACCTTTGGGAAAAAATCTGACTGAGGCTTGTCTCGTCAGGTTGATTTCTGTGGAATTTGAAGAAGTAAATAACCAATATTGTTTTGGACTGCTTACAATTTCACGATAGCTGAAAGAAACGCTCCTGAATCATTTCTATATCCATTATCTTACATAACTTTTAAAGACAGCCTTTAAGGACGAACAAAATTTATCGGTTTCATTTAAAAACTACACACAAGTCAGTGTATATAGTGGATAAAAACACTTGTTGAATTTGTCCAGTATGTTGAGATCAATTGCTAGCCTGCCGTTGTCAGAGGCATCAATTTCACAGTTTAAGGATAACGGTATTCGTTACATGGAAGACATTCAAGATAAATCAGGTATGATTACTGGAATACTGAAGTGAAATATTGTTCAGGAAATGTTCAATTCAATAACGGAATGCTAATATTTCAGGAAACATTCTTATTTCAGAATTAACAATGGCATGTTCTCATGCGATTGAAGAAGCCCAAATGTTATGCAAAGTACCCGTAAGCGTCTCAGCTTTAACTATTCTGAAAGTAAGTAGTTATCATTAACAGAAACAATCAGTTATAAAGAAAAATGAATTTGAATTATTCGTTTGTTTAATTACCGAAAATACGATTTTGAATGTATCGTTATTTGGACCTGTATTTCTAACTCACAGGAAGAGATGCAACAGTATAAAATATCAACGCTTAGCCGAGAGCTAAACAATGTGCTAGATGGAGGATTTCAATGTAAAACTATCACAGAACTGTGCGGAGCACCCGGTTCAGGCAAAACACAAATTTGGTAATTTTATTAGTGTAAATAAACATTGAGTTAACCTGATTATTCAAAACGGTAGTCTTTTGATACTACAAAACTAGAGTAATTAATTAGTAATTTTTAATCTTCAAATTCTGGAGCTGAGAAACTCTTTTCTTCCTAATTCTTCTATTTTCTCGAACAAAAATTAACGTCTTGCAGACTTTTACCTGAGTGTACTTTCTTGTTATGAAAGTTCTTAAACAGTTTGATTCCAGTCTACAGCTATGCATAAGCGTTCAGCTAAGCAAATGCCACAATGGACCTGGAGGAGAAGTTTTATATATTGACACAAGGAGTGGAGTATCGACTGTGAGATTGAGAGGTAATAATAAAGCATGAAATTTAATGTATACTCATTCATTTAACAGCAATGAAAAACACAGCCATTCAGAGTAACAATTAAAATTACGACGTGTGTACATATTACAATAATCAGTTGTACTCTTCAATAACTTCTTGGTAAAATGAACAATTTGCTTATTGCATTTAATATCTTTTCAGTCATCGATTATTACACTTAGAAACTGTGCTATGAACATGTGTATTACATTGACACGATAAACTCACATGACTCACATTTATTTCATGATTTCGGTATAAGCGCAAAGTCAGACATTAACTATACAGAAATTTTTTTGGAATTTGTATATAATTTGTAAAGGGTTTTTTCAACTCTGTTACATAAACACATCTAGTTTATCGTGCTACTTCTCTCATGCGTTAAAAACTCTAGCTATGCATTGGGTACTGTGTCTGCTCTTAGAGAAATTGCTTAACATACAGAATATCCAGTTTTGGTACATATTTCGTTTACAATAAATCTTATATCAAAGGGCGCAGCCTCACTGCTATTATGACAATGATTATAGTGCAACATGAAATCTTGGTAACAGTAAATATTATATTAACTAAATATATTTAATAACTGTATTATGATTTTGAGTATAAGGAGAAAAAAAACAGGTAACTTCAGTCTATCTTCTATTACAGATTCAATTATGGCTTTTCCATTTTGTTATTCATATTATATGTAGAGATCATTGTTATCCACTATTTTATTGAACTAAAAATTCATGAAAATATCGGTTCGAGGAAATGTAAATCATTCTCTTTTGACAAGGAATGGCTTTTCTTTTCAAGTATCAGTCTCACGTTTCTGTGTTATGCACGGTATACTATTATACATATGAAAATTACCTTGTGTTTCACATGATTGATCTTATTGATTAGGACCTAATGGGATAATATACAACGTCAACATCAGTCTAAATATTATCTTCCACATAATCGACATGCAGTACGGAATGATGCTGTGTTATCACTTCTACCAATTACTTAAAATCGTATTACATAGTCGGAAATTCATGCTGGGGAATTGCGTATGAGGATGCTCAATAAGAACAGGCTATCATACACCAATTTTGTGATGACTCGATGCTTATGATTTCTAAAACTGTTAATCGGGTACAAAGACATGATTCTAACTACTTGGGCCACTGATATTCATATTATGTTAGTTTAAAATCGTTAAATAAGCTTGTCGGGCATAGTTCTTGATAAATGGTGATGAATTGATTCTGATAAAATACTTCTTCAGTTTCAAAATCCCTGTGTGGTCGTAAGCTTGAAAATGGATTTCTAACGCAGCAAAGACGAGTCGCAGTATCCCCCAAAATGATACAAAGTCTTTTATGTTCCTCGATAGCCTCGCTCAAAGTATAGGATGTTAAAACCAAGGGGCAGTTTTGTTCAGCCATTGTTTGAACGGACGGTGTCCAAGTATCCTTAGCTGATCCGAGTTCTACGCATTCATGAATCCCTGTGTTATATCCAATCAAAAAGTCCGGCTTCTGGTACCATTGACTGGTTACATAATCTTGGTAGAGCATATTCCTCAACTCTACACGAACCCCCATACCTTTTGCCATACAATAATCGCAGACATTTGGTTTTACGCTTCCCCAAACAAGTTCCGGACCAATTAACACGATTGTTAATGCAGTCAAAGAGGGAAGCCAATGTAATAAGATTTCCCAAACATCAAGCCCGTCAACTTCTACCATATTAGCTCCAATCACATGCATAATCATCTCAGACTCAACAGTAAATTCTAGTCGCTCAATAGCATATAAAACAGTCAAAGGTCTTGTGAGATATTCCGAGTTGTAAGATAATTGGCATTCTGACGACATTGGTAGGGCTTTATTTTCGTTTACATAAAGATATATAAAATTTGTTATCGTGGTTGGAAGGTAAGCAGTTTCTGTATGAAACGGTACAACGTGTCTGGGAGATTTTCGTTCAAACAAAGTAGCAGCAACGTCTAAATCAAAGCATAATCTCAGTGCTTTGCATTGATTGGAATGTCTTGTGTCTTCGATTTTATGGAGCGGGCAAAAACTTGCGCTTGGACAGAACAGGCAGTCTTTCAAGGCGCCTGATTTGCCGTCGTGACAAACAGAGCAGACTCTTGGAAATTTGAACATGTGTTCTTCATAGGATTCTAAACGTCTTCCTAATTTTATTTGGGCCAGTAACATCAGGTTCATTTTTTTACGAGACCATATTTTTTGGCAATGATTTTGAGACTTTTGAAAAATCGATAAAGTCCCCGTTTTATCGAGCATGTCTGATATCACTTTGCACAGATCTTTGTGCTGCGACCAGTGTTGTTTTTGATGATCTTTTCCGCAGTAAGATATCATTCTGCAATTACCGCAACGCTTTAAGGGCAGTTCTTCACCAAATGCCTTACAAACATGACACACATTCGCGTAATAGAACAAATTGTGCGAATCGTCGCTCATTATTATAAAAAATTATATTGTTTTCAGATATTATTTAAAATTTGAATACTACGTTCTTCCACTGCCAAAATATTTGTTTATTACGATTCGAATCCTGAAGTTGTATACATTCGCGCAAAGTAAAGGTGGGGTTAGGTTAGGTTAGTTTCGCAAATTATTTTATCCGTCTCCCACCTATCAATATCGTATGAGCTTATCTCACTCTGATTATCGAATCGGAAGTGAAGTTAGCAACGTAGCTCTCATCACCTGTAGAGTGTGTGATTTAAACAATTTTCCTAATAATGATACTTCTACTTAAAAATGCGTGAGTGATTTTGCAATTGAATCAACTGTTGAAAAATTATGCGTAAACTATCCCACCCACTGATCCGAATAACTCGCGAAATAACTCAAACAAATATCCTAACCTCAAAATACACAAGAGACTAAAGAGACGCGCGTGTCACATAAACTCTCGCAAAAAATAAGGAGCGCTGATAAGTAACAAAGTAAAATCAGTGGAAGGACCTCAAATTTATACACCATGGGAATACAAGGATTGACAACTTATATCGTCAGACATTCGGACCAGTACCTTGAGCCGTATGAATTACACGATACATATCTAGTGATAGACGGTAACAGCATATCTTCTCAACTCTACAACTGGCACGCTCGTTGCAATTGTGCATTTGGAGGTGATTACGACAAGTACGCGGAATGTTTAAGAAAGTTCTTTGATAATTTAATCAAATGTAACATCATTCCGCTTGTCCTTGTGGACGGCGGATATGAGAATAAAAAGGTAAACACAATCTACTCCCGTCTTAGATCAAAAATTCAGACAGCGTCACACTTTAATCCTTCAGAAAGGAGGAAATTCTTTCCATTACTTATGAAAGAAGTATTCAAAGATGTTATGGATGAGAAAGGAGTCAGATATGTTCAATGCGCGTTTGAAGCTGACGATGAAATCGCTGCCGTTGCTAGGATCCTCGGATGTCCAGTGCTTAGTTATGACTCTGACTTTTTCATTTATGGTACTTTGTACATCCCCTATGATACACTGGATAATGGCGTTGTTAAGAGCCAAAAGACTGATGGATACGTTAAGAAATGTAAAATTTATCGAGTCGAGAAGTTCTTGAACAGTTTCGGAGGACTGGACAGATCTCTGCTACCTTTGGTCGCCACGCTACTAGGAAACGATTACATTAAAAGGACTGTATTCAACCAGTTCTTCAATAATTTAAAGCTTTCTAAACTTACTAAGAAAAGTTCGAACGAACAACAAAGGAGGATTACTGCATTACTTAACTGGCTACAACCTTTTACTTTGAACAGCGCTGTAGCTGGGGTTTTGAGTAGAATACAAGGCGCACATCGGCGTAAAGTATTGAGGAAAATGGAACAAGTTATCAATGGTTATTCTAATTCGTTTCCTTCTATGCTGATTCCACTTGGATTTTCTCAAGAATATGTAGCTGAATTGAGATCAAGAAGAGTGGATCAAACTTTTAAATTTCAAGGCGATATTGATAACTCAGAAATTGTTGAGGAATCAGGAAACGATGATGATGATGATTTGGAGAGCGATGACGAAGCAGATAACGACAATGATGAGGATGAAGAGGACAACGATGATGATGACGAAGAAATTGGCAACGAATTTGACGAAGCAGATCTTACTATAGAAAATTTTTTACCCAGTATTGCTCCATCTTGGTTTATTGTTGAATATAGTAGAGGGCAATTTCCCTCTTATTTCATTGACATGATGTATAGGCAGTTGTACTTTTGCTCACCGCAAATTGAGGATTACTTTTATCCGTCTGCTCACCTGATAAGTTTAAAAATTGTCAGCGTTATTTTCGAGCTTTTAACATCGTATAGAAAAGATGTAGATAAAAATTTAGAGTATGTTATACGCGATGAGAATAAGCGAGGGACTCGGTACCAGTTACAATCTTGCAGAGAAATATTTTCTTGTAAATTTCCGTTGTTGAAAGACCTAAATACACTTCCTGTTGATATAAGGGCAGAAATATTAACACATATCTTAGATATTCCCAAAGAATTCAGCACAGATCACGTTCTACCTCAATGGAGATTGTACCTAGCTACTATCCTTTATTGGGCACAACAAGGGTACGAACCTTCAGTGACCAATTGCCATGTATATTCATTGCTGTGTGCAATGCTGTTTGGTATTATAGACGAAAAAATAGGATATTATCGTTCGCAACACAAATTCACAACTAAATATAATTCTGAGATTCAAAGGATTACTGATAGAAGAAAGTCCATGGATTCTAAAGCACAAAGTACATCGAATACAAATATCACTCATGTTTATGAGTCAGTGACAGTGGAGGACTGTCTGATTGCTGCACCGTTTTTTATATCTAGCTTCAATCTAGACTCGAAAACTTTGTCTAATCCAAAATCTTTCAATGTCACGATCATTCATTCGTTTGCACAATTTCAAAGTTGTTTGAGACATAGTATGCACTTGAATGCTCTACTCGGGTATCCATTTGTACAGCCAAAAGTAGGAGAAATTTATAACGGCACATTGCTTTACAATTTATATAACAATTTCAAGAGACGGAATGATGTTGAAGCTTACATGAATGTGAGACTCAAAGATTCTCCAAGTCTATTAGGACTTTTGAATTTACTATCAAATATTATTAAAATACCGTTAGTCAAGGTATTTGCATATAAAGTAAATCAGAAGAGAAAACGCAAGAATAGAAGTAAACCAAAACAACTCCAATCTGATGAGAGCATGAGCTGCGTTAGTGACGACAAAAGCTCAGATCCAGACTTTCGATTCATTGATGCTAATAATAGATTTGATATACTCAATTCAATGGAGTAACTCAATAAAGGTATCATTTTGTACAAATGCATATACTTACTTGTTAATCGATTATCTTGTACAGAATTAGAAATACTTGATAATTATCGAACGAGTTGGAGTGTGGGTTCATATTATAAGTAATTTCTAGAAGCCATTAAACTGGAATAAGGAGTGAAAATTATACTAGATTACAAGGTTTCTGAAAATGTAGACAACATTCTATTTGAGTAATAAATAAGAAAACTAGCGTTATTTTTTTTAAATTCAATAAACTCTGATTGGTTTTCAATTTTTTCTTGCTAATAATCTTTCATCCTGCTTCTTTCTTCTGAACTAAGATTTTGTTTTATATTTAATGTCATTCAGCCTGTTTCTGGAATTTCATATCTATAGGCTTTGATATTATGAAAAATTTAACATCCACCATAAAAGTTGCTTATTTAAAACTGAATGTAATACATTTCAAAGGTTGAATCATATTCTGAAAACATAACGATTTTTCAGAGATGGCAACGAAGTGCAAAGCTTATTTTGAAGACCAGGATTTTGACTTGAGCAAAATTTTGGACCGCATCATTGTTACTTCTCCCCAAACGTATGATGAAGTGCTCGCTGTTCTTAATAACTTCAACCACTTAACTAATAATCATCAGGTCAGCTAGAAAAACCTTCTGGAGTATTGAAAAATATATTCAAACTATAGTAACTCGGTAGCGATATGCTATTGCAGTTCCAAGTCAGCTCCACTGTTCTGATGAATGATTTTTTAGCTTCAAAATTTTTGTCTCTTAGATTTGAAAACGTTATAGTATAAAAATTATCTGCTTATGTTTCGTAGAAGATATCATGGAGATAAGTTAAAAGTATGCATGAAATAGAAATATGGCTTTCCAGTTAGATAACGAATTCTGCTTCTATTGTACTTCAATATTTTTGCCAGTGAGACTGTGCATAACGAATGTCATTGCATTTATTAGATACGTCTTATAATAGTGGACAGTCTTATATTTCTTCGATACACAATTGAGAGCTCTCTACATCGTACGCAGATTTGCCTTAAAATATTAGACCAACTACACAAGCTATCTACAAGACACAATCTAGCAGTGAGTATAAATCTATTGATAAATAGTATTTTGAGTCAATTTTGAATGCGCAATAATTACTTCATATTAAATATCGAAGAGTTATTTCATGTCTCTCATCTCGTAGTTCAACAATAGGACAAATTTGCGGAATAAAATATTTGACTAAAGCCACGAGATTATAGGTCATTGATTAATGGAATTTAAAAAAATGCATTACTTCATTACTTAAAGGTTGTCGTTACAAATGAATTAACTACTCACATAATGGGTAATGGAGAAGTTGATTTAGTTCCCGCTGGTGGAAACCTCTGTGCTCACAGAGTTCATAAAAGACTTATGCTTACCCGGCTTGATGATGACAAATTTGCAGCTTGTATTATAAAAGCTTTAACGATGCCAAAAGTTTCAGCGAAGTTCCAGGTAAGCCTAATCGATTAGCAGGTCTTGACACAATGAACTATTTATATCAGTAGAGATACGTCCTTTATTTGCTTTCTTTCTTCTCAGGTAACGGCGGATGGTATCAGAGATATAATGGATTGAATTTATAAACTGGTCTATACTTATTAACACGATACTTTATTGGAAGCAGTTCACATTCAATAACACATGGTTATTACATTATTTCATTCTACCTAAATTGGCAAGTGATATTCTTTAAAAAATAACTAAAGGCCATACATATTTATAATCAGCCTTATATTTTATCCCGTGACCAATGCAACCAATGTATCTCTGTAATCACCTGAAACATCATCCTGTAAGAATAGAAGACATAAATTAATGGATCTGATGTAAGAAGAATGTTGATTATTATTACTATTGAAAACCACGCTCGGTATAAGTTGTAAATTGTACCACAACTGGGGTCACTGAATTATGTAGATGTGTTCATTATGCTTGATTTACAAATATTCTAATCATACTATTAATAGTAATAGTAATTTTATCTGTTATGAATTTCATTTACGTTTTATGTATGTGAACAACTGATTTCTTCTGGCAACTATGAAACTCTTTACCTAACTTTCTGGTTTTCATATACATACTCAAAACTCAAGATACTCTTTAACTTCAATTTGGAATGTGATCAACCTTGATATTAATGGTGTAACAAAGATATTTATGTTATTCAGAACGAGTATCTGATACCATCGATATACTATACAAAATTGAGCGTGTTATTTTTGTTAAAACTCATTGAAACTATGGAAATAAGTCAACAAGATGGATATTGTTCGTTATAAACGTCTAACAATCAAATTTTCTTATTATAATAGCGGGAGTGAGAAAATATTATTCAGGTATAATAAACAGAATACAGGAAACGTTTTATCTTCTAATTTATTTTATTTGCGTTCACAGATTGTACATTGACACAAAAAAAGGCTCTTCAAATAAAGTTATTAGCAAAGCAATGTCAAGACCAACAAAAGGAACATGATCTCTCTGTTGCAAAATATAATTCCATATAAAATACACTAAATAATTTTCTTTTTCTTTAATTTACTGCAATAGCGAATATTTAACTTATTTTTAAATTTTATACCTATATACATATTATCATATGCAGTAGAAAATATTCATCTCACAGTAGCCAGGAATCGTATTTTAATTGAGATATATTTGCTTGTGCAAAATAATGAGAGAAAATAAATTTATATGATATACTTTTCACTGGCTTCTGTAATGTTAAATGCAGATGTGTTGCATGTATATATAGGGCGATAAATTTCTCAAAATCAGGAGCAACAATTCTCTTATCAAAACCTTAATTTTTTGAGTGTCAAACATTTGAACTCGTATCATCAAAGTCACTAAATTTTAGGAAAGATTGTAGAATAAGACAAATTCTGTCTAACGGCAGATTAACAGCACTTGATTCTTACATTTTTATTTATATTGAGTAATATTACTTAGAAAACAAGTAATTACAATTTGGAACGATCTTATTGTTAGTGTACTTATAGTCTAAGCATGAAAATCTTTATATAATGATACTTTGTTCGATTGTTTTTTGTACATATACTTATAATTTTATTCTAACAACCAAAGAAGATTGCTGCTCTGATTATACAACTCTCACTAAAAATTTGTCAGATCTATTTTGGAATAGAGAAACGAACAAGAAATACTTGGAAAGCTTAAATAATGTCTTAAAACTTAACGTCTATAAACAGATCAAAAAGATAGATTTAATAAAAAAAATAATAATTATATAGTAAAAAACATGTTTCATGCATAAATGTAACATTTAATGTTTTTGAGATAAGTTCCGCACCATTGAAAATAACGAAAACGATATTTTTTTTCCCGAATTTACATATAACAGGCAGATCAACAGCTATCGATTGAGTATTGCAGAAGTTCAAAAAATATCCACCAAACACCTTGGAAAAAGAAATTCCTTCTAATTTTTACATGATTTTACTATTTATATAAATTTTGAACATCACTTCAAAACATTTAGGCAATATCAAAGCAGCACATTTCATAGTTTAAGAAGTATTGACACAGTGAAATGTGCTCGAAAATTAATTGGCAGTATAGAAAATTGTACAAAACGTAAAAATCAATTTGTTTCGCGAACTATTAAGCTGTGCTTAACCAGCCTGTTTTAAAAATTAGCTTCAATTTGGCAGTTTATTTTAGATTCATTTATATTTTCGGATGGAATTAAGTTTTATCATCAAAGCGATAGTATCAGACTGGTTCAAGTCGAAAGATATTGGACATTAAAAGCTAGCCCGCGTTTAAAGAGCTTTTCTTTTATTTATGTGGAAACTAGAGAGAGCAGAGCCTTCTTGTAATCGCCAGATGTATCTCCCTGTAACAAACAATATAGTCTCCTCACTCATTTAATATTGTTAAGGAATGGCCATGAGGATAATTTAGGTTTAAAAAATAACATACAATTTTTCGAACTTACTGATACAATAATGTTTATGTGCAATGCTTGTCTCTTCTGGGAGGAAAACACTACCACTTGTGTTTTTACCAATCATTTTTGTTTTTTTTATATGTACAGTCCAGTTTTTAGACTATTATATTCATTCAATTCAGAATTTAGTTACCCAGACATTACGTTGAACATTACAATTGCTCAATGACTTCATATCATTAGGTAATTATTATCGTAGGTTTAAACACTGCTACTTCATGATTGTTTATTTAAACGAATAATTAACATACTCGTGATATTGTAGTCAACTACTGCTATAGATAGCAATGTGCGAAGAAAAAAAAAATTAGAGTCAACAACAAGTGTTAATATCTGAATTTATTTGCTCATCAATTTTATTTGTGATTGCAATCGAATATAAAACCCAGTTTCATTATGAATAACTATTTGTCAATTTCAAGAAATTATAATGATCTTATCTGTGCACGTTTTTATAGAGTAATAGAATCCTTCTGTGTAAACTATGGACTATCTTTTTCTGTTGAGAAAGCATGAATAGATATTATCTAGAGTTAATGCTGCGATGTGTTGTGAAATTAGATTTAATATGTTTGGAGGTAGGAAATGAACGCTCTCTTATTATATAGAATCACAATTGTAGTGTGAATTTGATGTTGTAAAATATTCTTCATTAGATGTTGACTCAGTTTCCTAATTCATGTTAATAAGTCAGATAATGTTGCTATTTTTTGTTCAAATATTGGTTTGGCAGTAAACAACCATGCCAGCGACTTCCGCTTATGAATAATCAACTGATTAGATTTCACGCAACTCCGGAAACTGATAAAACCAACGGCTCAGGGTTCATTTGAATATATGTTTGCATGTAAAGAAATTTACAAAGGACTGAGTTGGATACAATTTTTTTTGAAATCATTACAATATTGTGTTATGAGAAATGATGCAGGAGAAATTATTTTCATACAATGATGAAGCACTATTGAAACATAGAGGATGTTACTTACAGCAATCCAACTTTCAAGTGATTTTCCATAACGCTCTTCAAATGCTTTTTTAATGTCCCCAAGGTCAATCTCGCTGCGCGATACAATAATACGGATGAGGGTACGATCTTTAGTTCCAATTCCATGCATGCTGGCGTGCAAACGTTCGGCAAAGAATCCCACCTTCGATTTGACACATTTTACTGTGAAAAGGAAACAGACAGTGATAAATAACGAGCATCTTGGATGATTTTGAAATGTGAATGTGATAATATCAGAGGCTATGATATTTAGAAACTCAATCATAATGTGAAACTTCTAACCAATGCCCAGAAGTCCTTTTTCAATGCTGCCAGAGAATTCCTTCTTGATGGAAACTTCAATGTCGTGACCAGACACCTTTTCATACTCAATGAAAGTTTGTCGGAGCTGTTGGTAGCTGCGAGATACCAAGATAGCATTGAATTGTGATTCCTCTGTGCCCCACTGTTTTTCACCTGCAATGAAATTTGTTACAAGTGTTATTTATCTCGGAAAGACAGACTAGTCTGATAGTTTGAATGAATGGTGTTACAATTATCAAAATGGTTACAATTTCTTTTACAAATATACCATAAAACTAATCAATTTATGTATAAATTAACAATTTTTGGATAATGTTTGAGAGGTAAAAACATACCAGCTTCATAAAGAGCCGCGGCGTCAGCAGCAGCCTGTCTCACATCAACTTCCTGGTTCTCGTCACGGTTCGCTTGACATAATGAGACCAGCAATCTCTTGAAATGGCCGGAAGTATCACCCTTCAAGTCGGATTCCAGATTATGGCCATACACTGGAAGATGAATTGAAGAAAGGTGTTGAGTTAAGGTATTATTTCTTTCAAACTTGACATGATAGAATTGTACTGAAACGATTGTAACCTAATGCTTCAACATTAAAAATTCTCATTTCCTCACCACAAAACTTGATATATTGGCTTCAAAAAAATATATATAATTATTATTTTATCTTTAACTGAATAGTTTTGCATTGAACATAATAATATCAAGTACCAATCTATTTTTAATTTATATTCGCAACAGGCAGCAACATTTCAATAGTTGCATCAATAATCTACAATAAAAAAGACAATAAATCGTAATTTCACTTAATGAATTCAATCAATCAAGTCGAATTTACATGGTCAAATATACCAGCCAAAAATTACTGTTATTTGCTTCAGACATGGCAATTGAGACTGCTGAGGCAGTACCAGTTCAAATAGAGTCATGTAAAATGACATCAACATTTGGGCTGGGAATTTGCCAGCAATTAGCTCTTACCACACTTTGTAGAAGGCATTATATATCTCTCTTACTTTCACTTTACATTAGAAGCCAAAGTAATATGTCTTTTTTTCTATGAAGTATTTAACGATATTTTGACTTGTTCTATTGCAATCAATATTTTCAGGGTACTTTGTGAAAAAAATATCACAAATATTGAAATTTCGTCCAACACGAAAAATCGACGCATATTATGTTGAACAACTTACTGTCACAAAATAGTCAAAGGTCACAAAGTACTGAAAATCGTTTCAAAAGACTTATCTAAATTCAGAGATTAATTATAATTAATCATATGTTAATCTCTGATATTGTAGGTGCCAGGATGATACTTATAGATATAAATATCTTAGGGATTACATTCTCTTACATTCAATGTACAGAAACTGTACAACTGGAATAGATGTGGTAACCGACTGACTATTGGTTGAACAGTGAGTGGGCATAACATAAAAAGTAATGACATCATACCTTGGTGTGTAATAGGTATACCTATATACAGAACCATAGTCAATTTTTGATGCCTATTCAGTTTTTCACACATAATAGAGTCTGCGTAAGCTAAAAATTCTTAACATTTCTATGACGGTATTATTTTCACAAAACGAAACAGAAGATAAGGTAAGCTCTATTTAATCTCTGGTATATAAATCAAACTCAGATGTAAAACTACGTTTAGTTACGATATGAGGTCTGTTCATTAATTAGAAGAATAGCTTGTGAGAATTTGTTATTTGTAGATAAGACCTTGAGACAAACAGCCCATAAGATTAAAGAAACTCACAATTTTCATAAAAGGCAGCGATGGTTCTAATTCCATAGTTGCTTAGCGTACAAAGGATCTCAATGATTGCTTCCTCATCTGTACCAAGTCCAGCAATAGCGTCGTGAAGTTCTTTGGCATAGTAATGAGGCAGTGGAGTCATCAGAGCCACGATAACATCCTCGAGCTTTCCGGTCAACTCGCTTTTCAAATCTCCGACCAAATCCTTTCCATACTGAGTCTTGAATGCTTCAGCTATTTCCAAACGCTGAACAATTCCACGTCTAGTTAGAATATCAATTATTGCTTTTTCATCTGTACCAAAACCTTTCATAGCTTTTCGCAAGATAGCAGCATCCGCGATCGCATCGAACGGGTCTGCGGGGTATACCGTCGGTGTACACTGTAAGATATAAAATTACTTTATTGGTGATTGTATTCTGTTTTTATAGAAAGTAACAAAAAAAATGATTAGCATTGATTATTAATTGTCAACATTATTCAGAATTTGTTGAGCGGATGGGGAAATGATGATTATGTGACTTTATATGGAAATACTGGAATATTACTGTAAGGAGGTTGATGAAAAAAAATCTTTACTGCAGGTACATACCTACACGCGATTTTATTGATGCATAAAGTCTATAAATTAGAAGCAATGTCAGGGTGTTTGTTGTGGTGGTAAAAGGTTGAAAGTAGGTCATGCGTGTGTAGAAACGCCCATGGAAAAACATTGGAAATGAGTAATAAAGATAGTTATGTGTGTGTGTGAATCACGTACCTTGAAAGGATAGTATTGTTGCTGAGACATGTTGCTTGAATCGAGTTTAAATTTTGTCTGAAAGAATAATCATAGTTGAATTTATTATACGGTATAACTACTGGTTTATGAATCATGATTTTATTTAATACGTTATTTCTACTTCATGACGCATTTGAGACCGAAAAAAATAAAGAAAAAAAAGTTTCATTTCCCGCGGTAAACACGACCTTCGATCTTCAGCTAAAATTAACAAATAGCCGGATATAACGAGCTTTCAAATTTCGTGCAAAAGATAAGATATCGCGTTTGTTTGTGAATAAAAATCGATAGTATCAACAAATGAATTGACGCTTAAGTACAGAACCGAATACTACCTGTCGGCTCAACGGTGAATGCTCAACTTCCAGGAGTACGAGCTCAGTAGTCAGTAGTCACACCAAGTCACACCCACTTCCACGTATGCCTCCTTTCGTCATTCGCCGACCCGCGCTTTCATGCTATTCTCTTTCGGTCTACAGGGTGATGTTTTAGTTTTAGAAATAGTTATAAACATTTCCAGACCCAAACTCTATGAAATATGATTATACGATTAAGCGTTAAAACCAGTTTGTATCAGTAGTCCTTTGAATTCTATCAGCAATCTATATCCCAGTTAATTCCAAATATGTTCTCAAATAGAAAATTATATCGCTATATGATAAGTGGCAGGAAAGAAAATTGTCTTTATTAGGCGAGGATAATTCAATTAAATACATAAAAAATGTATTTCTTAATATAGTTTACAACGGATTTGTCTACATTCTTAGTGTAAAAGTATATGCGTTTAGATGCTAGTTCTTCAGTGTTATAATAACTGTTTCAGTATCCCATTGTTCTTGATCAGGCTTTTGAAATTGGTTCATTTCGGTCAAGATCTCCCCCGCGACGTCGTCGTTTAAAATAAGTCACCTTTCAGCGAATAGTATACGTGATTTACCAGTATTTTATCGCGGGATAAAAATTATTCGGTAAATGTCTATTGTTTGCTATGCATTTATTTTTTGTTCAACTTGCACAATCTGTAGGTTCCGAACTCTGAATCTTTGATAGAGTAGAGATCTTGACTTTCAGAACACCAGGTATACAAAATTTACATTTTCTCTTCAAGTTTCGCATCCTGCGCACGCACAGTTCAGTTCGACTAGTGGCGACATCATATCTCGAACAAAGTCTTGGATTTCGATTCTAGCGATAAAACTTCGATTGTTTACTGTGTGATGAATTCCTGGAGCGAGTGGTTGTTTCGACGTGTTTTTCGTCTAGGATATTAAAATACATCTGGCATTGAAAATGTGGCTAATTGCTAAATAGTGCGTGGTGGTTTTTAATACATAACATACATAAAATGGGTAAACCGAATGGACCTTGTTGGTGGTGTTTGAAGGCCGTCAAATGGATACCCGTTATCTTTATCGTGACTATCGTCTTCTGGTCGTATTATGCGTATGTGGTGCAACTCTGTCATTGTAAGCAACTTCTATATTTACTAAATTATTTCGAGCACCTGATACCTCCCTGCTTCAATTTAAATCATCTGTCTACCAACGCGTGGGAGTGTCACCAATTATTTTACATAACCTTGTATTTTCTTTTGAATTTATACATCTATATTTTTTTCAACACATTTTTACCCCCTACATATCAACATGTAATACGTAGCATATGAAGATGACTGGTTTACGACTACTTTTTGGCGAATTTCAAATGGTAAAACTTTGAAGGAAAAACTTTAAACTATACATTTTCTAATTGTTTGACATCGTCTTTTTCTTTCACTAACTTCTGAGGTGACGCTTTGTATTATAATTTAAGAAAGCACCCTAGAATCTTCAACGAATCTCCCCGCTTGAGGCTAGTCAACAACGCACAAGATATTTATCCCAGAAAATATAGTTTGTAACAGACTTATGTTAAATTTGTTTGTGATGTGATGGGGAGATACGGCTGATTCCGACTGCCTAAGGAAGAATCAATTTTGCGACTGAATGGTATTTAATGACTGATATATCTATGTGTCCGTATTAGGGCGATGTTTCCTGGTTTAACCCAAATCTATCATTTACAAGTCGAGAACACGATCATATGACTTAAAGCTTGCATTTGGTTCTGTTTGGCAACCAATATTCAAAATTATATTCACATTGACCTAAATTAAATTGATCTGCATAAGAGATTGTACGTTATTGGGAATTCCTCATATCGTCACACACATGTTGAAACATGATTTCCCAGCTCTTATTAAAAACTTTATAACCATAGCCAGATAATTGACTAATTCCAAAGTATTAATTATCTAAAGAATGTGTCAAATATTTCATTAGAAAAGTGATTACCTTATCAAAAAATTCTTACTTTCATGACTTCAGATCCTAGAAAAATTATTTTTAATTGAGTATCACTTTTATATATTACAACAATCAGTCAAGGTATTTGTTTTAAATTAAATATTATCATTTGTTGATGAGATTATCCCACTCTTCCGTTACTTAGAATTAATCTTGTACGTGTTTGTTGATCACAATTTTTATGTCAGAATAATTATGAATTAAATCTTATTTTTCCTTGTTTCAGATACAATAGAAAGTTATGTTCAAAAAGGTATGTGTTATAACTAATTCTTCTGCAATTTCAGGATTTATAATACCTTGATGATAAGCCAAAAAATACACTACCGTATATTAATGTTCCCCTTTATAGGATCAGCCTTGTCAGATCAAAGTTCCTTCTATAATCGATGTGAAAATTAGATCTATCCTTAATTGTCTTTTTATCTAATGAATGACATTAATTCTTATTATCTAGTTGAATGAAAGGGGAAAAATATAGTTAGTCATGATACTTGTAAAGATTTGAATCAATTCTATAATTAAATAACACACGTATGTTAAATGATATAGTGGATCCAAAAAGAAAGTTTATAAAGTTTAGAAAAATTTCTAATATTCTGCTCTCAAATAATTCTCTTGTAATTTCATATTTACAGCCTTTTATTTATTTTTCTTCCACATCTTGTTTCTACTGTTCCTTTGGTCGTATTGGCAAACTGTCTTCACGGAACTTGGAAGAGTGCCAGACAAGGTAATGACGTGTTGAAGATTCTAGTTAGAAGATTACATCTGTTACCTAAATTATGCATCGATGAAAGAAACATGTTTATCACCTGCTCGTTCTATGTAATCATTGAAAAATCCCTTCAACTTTCCCATTTACTTCAGATGGTACATTGTCAATTACTCGTTAGTTGTATAGTTAGTTCTTTGGTTGTAGCAGAATCTACGCGGAAAGAGAAACGATTAACTCAATTGCACGTTACAGACATTATTTATAGAAACTCTACCAAATACTGGATAAATATTTACCTCAGCTCACAGATTATGCGAATTAATGACTTGCATATGATATCAAATTTAGCACGCTAGGTAAACGTTTGCTTATTATCTTATGAAAGTTTTCTAAATCGATGGGATAAAATATGTCGCAGTATGTTGACCATCGAATTGGAGCGAGCAGTTTTTTGATCCTCTGTTATTGTAATAATTTAAAGAATTTATGATTTTCTTAGAAGTTGGTTTAGATTCAAACTTATAATATTATCATAAAGTAGCCTTATTTTATCTCTACTCTATGGAATGAAAAATGAAGGTTGTGCCTCCTTATTTTTGTTATTCATGTATCTCTTTAATATAATCAAATTGTCTTCTTTGTTTTAAATATCACAGTTTAGAATACCCCCTGTGGAAATGGAAAAACTTCAGCAAGCCGAAAGTGAGGCAGCACAAAGGCAAATATTAGAGCAATTCGCTCAAGATCTTCCTATTACTAATCGTACAATTAAAGGCGGTAAGTTGAGCAGGTTCTTATGCTTTTGGTTTATTTGTACATAACAATCTATTAACTTGTGAATTATGACAGAAATTTTGAAGTTTGTTATACTTCAATTAATCTAAAGAAACAGAATAATAACAAAAGTCTAATATATGATTTATGTTACATTTCATTGTAATAAAAATATGTTATAATCTGATTGCAGCAATTCGCTTCTGTGAGAAGTGTCAATTAATAAAACCAGATCGGGCCCACCATTGCAGCGTGTGCGGAACTTGTGTCCTTAAAATGGACCATCACTGTCCGTGGGTTAACAACTGCGTGGGCTTCCATAATTACAAGTTTTTCATGTTGTTCCTGGCTTACGCTCTTCTTTACTGCTTGTTTATTGCTGGCACTTCTTTGGAATATTTTATCCGATTTTGGAAGGTTAGAGTTAGTAATTTTCTGGCTGTTTTAGCGATCTAAAAAATCTTCACCGATATACTTACCCATCAAAATATTCTGAAACACTTTCATGGTAATGAAAAATATAGTTTATAATTACCTGGGCAATTTGGTGATTATAATCCATAAGTTTTAGAGAAATTATAATTTGGAAATTACAATGTAACAAATCTCTCAGTATATTGTTGACTGTTGTATTACTCACTGTCTAAAGACGCAAAGGCACAGATTCAATATGCTAAAAATTGTTCTATAAATATTACGAGTGCCGTTTCCAACTGATTGAAATATACCTGACTTTGTATATTGGTAGTTTGTTTAGCAGAAATGTGGTAGTACATGAAAAATCGATGAAAAATCAGCACTTCGGTATAAAACTTGTAAATCATGTTTAAGTTTAAAAGTACAAAGGAATATGCATTACAGAGTATGAGTAACTTAGCACCAGTTAAAAGTTCTTCAAACTGTGATCTATTGTGCACTTTTAAAATATATAATCATTTTACAGGGCGAATTGGATGGAATGGGAAGGTTTCATCTACTCTTCTTGTTCTTTGTTGCTTTGATGTTTGCAGTGAGCTTGAACTCTCTCTTCTTCTATCATTGTTACCTCATTCTTCACAACAGATCAACACTGGGTGAGTTCTTGGTCACATTAACTTTCAGAGATATTACTTCACGCTTTGTGAAAGAATAATACTGGTTTATTTTGCAGTGTATAAACTTTTTAGTCAGCCTTCTAATACATCACAGAGTATTGATGTCTATATGTTAAACATATTTTTTTCGTTGCCAATGCTGGTTATGATGCATGATACTTCTTTCCAATTGTTAAGCTGGTTTGTTGTTTGATAATATTGCAGAAGCATTCAGACCACCTATGTTTAGAACCGGAAAAGACAAAGACGGCTTCAGTCTTGGGAGATACAATAATTTCCAGGAAGTTTTTGGTGACAATTCCCGGCTGTGGTTTCTTCCTGTTTTTACTAGGTGAGCTGTTGCCTTTATCCTTATTTTGTTAGATACAATAAGTTGGAAATAAAATTAATACAAGTCTACAAATTTCAACAGAAATAAGTAATCTACTGTTTAATTCTGAATAGAAAATAATCCATTTTCTCATGGATCAATATAATATTCAAGGAGTCAAATATCTTCAAAGATATTTATTCAATTTGCACTAAGCAAAACTTTTCTGACATTAGAAGATGTTTGAATATTTGAAAAATTATGGTCTTTGAGTCAGTTGCGCAATACCAATATTTATACATATGATTCGTGTTTTCATCAACTCCAACAAAAAAACCGCGAAAGCCCAATTTACTTACTTAGCTGTGAGTATCAAACATTTTTTTTACATACTTCCATTTTATTATTCATAATTATGCCCAGGCATATGATACAGAGAAGAATGCTGAATAAAAATGCGAAGCGTTCACAGCAAAAACATCACTTAGTTCTTAGATTACTCCACCAATCACATTAGTTATTTACAGTTTTTAAATTTCATAATCTTACGTGGTTTGGAAAATTAATCTCAGGAAATGTACAGTAGAGCCTTGATCTATTTTCATGATAGACCATGAGGCCTCAGTTTTGGGTCACTTTGTGTTTTTAAACATTTTTATTGGGTCAATAAACTTACCTATATCCAGCAATCTTATCCTAGCCTCATAAATGATTATGAATAATTTTCTTCCGCATTGTTTCTATATTTATGTCATATTTTGATTGTCCATGCGATCTGCTTGATGTTGACCTATTTTTTTTTTTTTAAACTTTGTTCTTTATGTATTAGTACTTACTTGTACACGCACCTATTGAATTTTAGCACTATTATATTGTTACATATTATATCTTGTATCGTGACAGAATATACTACAAATGACTTGTGCTAGTGATGAATATATCCTTTTCGTAAGCCTTGTCAGCCAAACATATCATGTTACAATGTTTTTGAAAACTACAGTTTGAAAAATCAATAGATAATTAATGTCAGGTTTAAGTGTAATTATTTTGCTTCTCATTTTTTATATCGTATGATTGATGGTAGAACCGCATTGATTTTTTCAACAACTTTTAAATTGTTTCTGCTTTTTAAATGCTCGTATCTAGGACACAAGTCTTATCAAACGTAGGGTACAGAAAATATTCACAACAAAATATTTTTTATATCGTATGATTTTTTATTTCCAGAGTGTAATTGAATTTTTCATTTACAATTACTGTTTATTGCCATCGGTGAATATATTGTTAGCGATACAATCTACTCATCATTAGCATCAGCATCTTGTGTTATTCTGTGGTTTCATGAAATTGACCAGTACTTTCGAGACTGTATTTCAACGTAACTTTCAGCTGATATCACATAAAAGTTGCACAATAATTGGCTATATTGTTTAATAAATTGTGAAGTTTTACCCGAAAGTATATGAGCTCAAATCTTCTACCAGTCTATTCACTATTACTTATGACATAAATATGGTTAAAATGATATTGTGCCTAATTTTATCATATAGATGTTGGCTTATGATGAAATTGAATATAAACTCACACATTATGATTAGAAGAGACAATAAGCAAACAGATGATCAAACTAATCAAAATATCATCAGTCTGCGCTGTTAGAAAATTTACACCATCACCGTATCGATTTTGGTTTTGTTCTTGCTTTGGGCATTATCAGAGCTGTGAAAGTTCCTATATCATATTGGTAGTATTCAGAATTTGTTATGCTCTGCATTTCAAAGCTATCTTCATGAAAATAATTTTATTATACAAAATTTGATTGACCGAAAGGTTTTATATATGTTCGTTAATCAGGAACTTTAGACAGTTGGTTTTGGAGTTCATTTGGGGTACGATGAATAGTCAAGTATATAAAAGTTGTATTACGGGCAGGGCATTCATTATCATTTTTCAGTGTACCAGGTAATTTTAAAAGATATCATTAGCAGAAATTACACGTCCAAGTCATTGGTGTGTAGTATTTACTTGATCACCAGTAAATTTGATGTATATTAAGTCATATACTTGATGGAATCAATGTATGTGCAAATTTTTGTTGAATTGTTAATACTGTATTAATTAAATGCTATTCATTCATTATACATTATACCTAAGATAATATTCATCCGCATGTACCTAAACTATTTATCTGAAGATTATAGCTTGAAGAACGTCTGTGCTGGAATGCATATGGTTTATTCCATATATAACTCTTCATTGCAATTATTATCTATGGATTATACAGTATTGAATGTCCGTATATTCCGAAGAGTGGCAGTCTTTGTCACTAATTTAAACAGATGGTTTCTTTTTTTTTTTTCTTTAATTTTTTCTGTTTAGTACTGTTCAATCAATGCAAGTTTACTCCTGAAGTAACTTGTTCTATGATCATGCCATGAATTTTTTTGCATTACATATATCAAACTATTAATTTAACAGGGTTAATTATTTGATACTGGGTACAGTTATATGTTTTATTGGATCTGAAAGATATCTGCAACTTTTGCCTATTGTTCAAAATGTGTTTTAGATATCTGTTAAAATTTTTTGATAGTTGTATGCTTATATTGTATGTTGTGTAAATTCAGGTGTAGATGCAGCTTGTAAGTTTATCAATATTTTTCTCGTCAGCAGCGAAATAATATCTTGAATTTCTTTATCTCAAACAGATCTAAATGTTTGTATGTTTCAAGAGAGGGAAAGTGAATGAAACAAATAACTGAAGTATAGCCAGTCAAAGGATATCTTACTGTAGCTAATGTATGCACATAGATGAGAGGAATATTTATAGAAGAATATATTGAAGTCTTATATTGAAGTCTTATATTGAAGTCTTGTATGATTTTTAGGAGTCCTATTGTGTGTATGACGTAATCATTTTCTAGCTTTCTTGTACTTGAAGTTGCGAGATATATTTGCAAAGATTACGTCTTTAAGAAAAAAATTATGAAATTGAGTAAGAAAGTTTTTATATCACTTTGCGATTTAAATCAAATTATTCTGACTTCAAAATTGGTCAAAGTTAATATTTTGTTGATGGTAATAGTAACTGGTGATTGAATTGGATTTATATATCTCATCAGTGAATACTGTGAATTAGAAATTAAATAGAATAGAAGATTTTGATTTTAAAACTGGGGGGTTGGAACGGATGTGTTCCAGTCTTGGGGATGGAAATATCTACCCTGTACGATCGCAGCATCAGGGTGGCTCTAACACTTACAACTCCATGGGCAGTACTCAGAACAGGTCAGCACTACTGAATAATAGTTCACCCGCATCGTATCCCCAGGAACCATTATTATGGAACTCTGACGGGGAGCCGCAGCAATTAAATGATTACTCCAAGAATTTAGCCGTTTTTGTACAAACTCAAATTCAAACTACAACTCTTTGAAAGTTGGAATACCAATTATATCAACAGGTATTTACACGATGATCTATCAGTCTTTTAATTGTGAGAATATTAGTGGATGTTCAAAGTGGAGAATTCTATTCAGTTGCTCAGAATCTCTTGGATATCTCATAAGTTTCTTATTTGACAAAAACATTGCTATCTAATGATTTCACTATGGAATATGGTATTTGTGTGACTTGGCACACGAACATGATTATACTCATGTCAATTCTACAATCTTGCACGCTGAAGCAATGTATTCAATACGCAAATTCTGGTGAGAATGGAGTTCCATCAAGTTCCAAAGTAATGATGTAGTATGTTGTGAAATTTCTTAGTATATGCATGTTTGTTTAGTTTTGAAATTATGTAGTCTTGTGGCAGATTTTTTAAGTAGTAATTTCATTTTTTCATAATTGTTTGAACGCTGGCAATTGATTGTACAAAATTTTGATTCAGAATTATATATTGCTTACATGCAATGTGATATATAATTTTCAACAATTTTGGACAATTTATCAAGGTGTTGCATTTTATTAAATTGATTCTTACTCCTCGTTAGAATGGTAGAATGTCTGTCAATGCATGTTAGCTTATCTTGCTTGGTTATTACTGTTGTTGTCTTACTATTTACTGCGCTATATTTTTTTCAATAATTATTTAATTGTTTATGTTTGGTATTAGTATTAAAATGGAGAGAAATAAATTTACGGATTATAGATAAGGTTGAAGATTGTCTCGCAGTTTTTATCTAGGTGGAGAGTTGATAAGAACCCGAGATACGGAAACACTATTTTGTAACAAAACGTTCAATGTACATTTTTTTCTTATCTTAAGCTTGAACAATGTTTATTTTTTCATTTTATAGATTACACGTTTAACAATTCAGGTAATATACACAATTTGTTTTTACTGGAAAATGTCTGAAGCCGTGTAAAGAAATTCCTCTATACATTGTAAATCATCATTTTAACATAGCTTGAATAAAAGTAACTTGTTCCTTTTGGCGAAGACATAGATACATAATAAAACAATGATTCTAGAAACTGAGAATACTTATAGATATATCTGACAAGGAAAGGTACTTTAGTGTCCCCCTTCGATTTCGATAAATTTTTTATATGTTGTACCCCATCGAAAAACAAGAGACACGTATTTTTTTATATCGGCGCAAAATTGGTCTTAAGGGGCAAAATCAACCCTCAAAATTGAGCACATTGTTTCATATACATAGAAGCACTTAACCAATCGAACCAAAACCAATTGTTTGTTTTATCAAAAAATCGGATGATAATTTTTTTTTTTATACGAACAATTTATGGATATTAGGGGGTGGTTCACCCCCCGGCAATAAGGGTGCATAAGAAGTTGGACATGTCAAATAGGTTTTTTGACGTGAGCAACATTTTTCAATTGTTTTGGTTTCGATTGAGTGCTTCTATATGAACCAATCTGCTCAACTTTGAGGGTTGATTTTGCCCCTTAAAATCACTTTTGGGCCGATATAAAAATATACGTGCCTCTTATTTTTCGATGGGCTGCAACATATCAAAAATTTATCGAAATCGGAGGGGGACACTAAAGTACCTTTCCTTGTGAGTGGCGATTCAGTTCAGCACACCCCATAATTCGTTAATAAGACTTGAGAAAAACGAGATTCTAGTTGCTTACACTCTCATTACCACAATTGGAATCATGCAAATGCATGACTTATGTGAATCACAGTTTTTTCAATGTTTCTAAGCTATGTTGTACACGGGTGTCAATTTTCAAAGGTATTGTGCATCTGGCTCTTTGTGGGACCAAATTATGAAACTTTTTAGTTGGTGTTGTAATGATGACATTTTCATATGACAGAATAATCAAACACCAGGCTAATTAATTAGCATTTAAAAATTTCTAATTCAAAGGTTTATCCTTCGTTATTATGCAATCTGTCACATGTTTCATTTATACCATTAACGAACAGTGATCAATTCAATGCGGATACATTATCACAACAAGTGATACCAAAAAAATTAACATACGAATACAGACCTAGTGTTTTAATGTATAACATGCGGCAGTGGTAAGGATTTAATGAGTTTTTAAGTATATATTAGACTTTCATCTGGCATCAATGATTTGTTATGAACTCAAGAAGATATAGAGTCACAAGGATATGAAGAAAATAATTCGCATTCAATATTCTCATAAATTGAAAATGCAAACGATCTGAAATTTTTGGGTAATATCATCGAGTATAAAAGAGGAGGACAATATTTGTTGGGGATCGAGCGGAAAAACCGTAATCGAAGAATTCAACGATTATCCTTGCAGCGCATTGGACATCCATAACTGTGGCGATCGCGGGATCTATATCGACTGTCTAGTTTCTGAATTCCATGTGAAAATAGAGACCTATCGCGAAATAATTTTCTCCTATTTACTTCTCTGGGGGTAGTATACACCTAGCAAGTGTATTTGCTCATATTCTTGTAGAGACAATACAATCATGTGATTCCAAGAACGTTAGTTATGCCAGATGATGGATGAAATTGGGGTGATATCAGGCCTCGAAATGTGGGTGTGGGTTACAGCTTTGGAGATGGGGTTACCTTTCCTGAGCGGCTATGCGATGAAGATACCCGCACTTTGCTGGGCGAACCCCAACGGTGGGGGGATGAGGCAGAACTTGACTCCCCACCACTCTCTGGCTCTCGTTCAGGTATTTTACAGATGGTATAAAGTCATGGTATCTAGTTAGACCGATTAGAGTGTTGGTAGGTAACGTTAATTATGATTCTATTAAACTAAAGAATCCAACAATAGTTTTTTTCTTTTTTTTCAGAGTATTGAATGTTACAAAAATATTCCAATCTCAAGGAAGCATGAGATTAGTAAACTCGTAATATATTCAGTTGAAAGCCTATATTGATCAGAATGTGAAAAATATATGTATCATTGTTCTGGTGGTGGTATTTGGTGCTTTTATAAATATACTTGGTGGAAAACTATGTACTTGTTGGATTTAGGAAGAAATAAATGAATTCAAATCCACCACGATACACATATTTTCAATTTTGTTCATTATGAGCTGAATTGTGGTAATTGTATCCAACGTACATTATTTTCACATTGATGAAACGTTATATTACAAAGTATAGTGTAGCCTTGTCGCGGTATTTGTCATATTTATCTTAAGTTTATATTGCAACATTGATGCAATATTCCGTTCCTTGATAATTCTACTTCTGTCTGAATTTATGTAGATATCGTACAGAGATGCTTGTGGTAAATTCTATCGATTTATTGATAGCAAATGACATGCCCTTAGTTTGCCTGTGAGTCACAAATAATTACAGATTTTCCTAATAATGGTGGATCACACAGATTTAAAAAAAAGTTAGTTCCACTTGCCGCATTGAATGTATTGACAATGCCGGTTGAGGTCTTTTAATAATAATATGATTGTTAGAACAGTTTGGTTCTTATACATAGCAATATAACATAATCTCAGGAAATTTGAAAACAGTTATATCGGGGAATTTGAGCTGTTGACAAGTCACGTTAATTTATTGGTCTCTAATCTTAACAGCATATGAATCATAGATCTACCTACGCTAATAGCCATAGCCAACATAGGTATAGATTGTGCAGAAAGAGTGAAATAAATCTCTCTGATGATCTTTGATATTCAATTAGGTCTTGTGAATAAAAATTAGCGAATGCTTTAATTTCATTGAAATATGAAAAATTCTCCAGCGTAAACTTAAAGAAAATACGTCCTATTTGCTTATAAATTCCTTCTTCATCATGTGTGCTTCTCATACATTAATAACTCTATGAGAATTTAATTTGCCAAAGCGAAGTAAAACTATATGCTCGACTTTATTTATAAGAGCCATTATTACAACGATTGTCGGTTTGACATTCACTTTAAATAATACAGGTATGATAATGCTGTTCAGTATACTTTGCTAGATATATGTGCTATATTTAACGCAAAATAAGTGTATCTCTTCGAATAGTTAGTTTCGTTGTTTTAGTCAAGCAAGCAGTACTGCTCACTGTCTACTTACTACTTTTTGTACGCTTTTTATAATCGAGTCCCATTACTAGTTATAAATGGTCTTATTAAATAAATATGTATTGTATTTTAAGGTCACATGCTAAGCAAACTGAGCACGCAGTAGTAACATGAACAAAACCATTGCAAGATGATTTACAATTAAAGCGAAACTTTATTCTAATATAAAATTAAATAACTATATGAATAAGTTCAACACTTTTCACGAACTTTATCAAGACTGTAATTATAATTATCATTTGATAAGATATTGTGATAATGCAGGACATTCCTTACTACTTTTTTATATGTTGAGTAGTGAAAATTTGCGTTTATTATTTGTATACAATAGGTATAGTCTAAGTTATACCAATTTTTGTGTATATACGTAATATATTATGTTCGATGCAATAAATTTTGCCAGATTCTTTTGGGTTTTCATTGTTGTTTGATGTAGGGCTGAAGCTTTTGCCATAATTATTACATGCAGTGAAAGTGGTTGTGAATAGTCAGACATTTTACGAATTTTTATGTATGCGAATATGTTTGAATTTATATGCGTAATACTCGTTGTATTCATATGGACGAGAAGTTACATTAAAAGAGAGCGATGATTCATTCTGGTTTTAGCTTAATCAACTAATTTGGAATTGCGATTGATTATCTTATACTGACCCGCGTCTAGCAAAAAGTGACTGTATCTTAGTTTGGATTTGTTGTGGGCACTTGCAGAGTTCTGTACTTTTACTAACAACATTTGTGCTTCACAATTGATTATTGTTGCTCTCTTCATTCGCAATTTCCAATGAAAAGAAAATGCCAATAGAAAATATTCAATTGACTATAGGTACAACTTTGATGAAATGAGTTTGGTAGAAGAAGCCACTATTCTGGCCCTGGGCACTGGGTAATGTTTTCCTTTACACAATAAATTTAAACTAACGATTTGTATTTTTTGAACTGTGAATAACAATTAGATTTATCTCTTTTTTTTGTGTAGATATGGCATAATTTATCTCGGTAGTTAGATATGAACATTAATCTTACACAACATTGTTAATTTTATGTTGACATTGTAAGTTCAATCTGTTTTACTAATTGACTCTCGTTTTTATTTTGCGCCAATGTTTGAAGTGATGAATCACCTATATTTTTCGAAAACAAACACAACATGTGTAGTAAATGCAATTTTATTTCTAAATTGCATGAAATGTTTAACAGTTTGAGTACCTTCCTACATTCCAGAAATAGCATTGACTGCACAGCTTAACAATTATTGTTTGTGGGTAGATTTTGGGAACTAATTTCATCATCTACTATTGATAATTGAGTAAAATTTTAATTTGATCTTCTATGAATGTTTTATAGCACTGCTGTCGTAGGGACCTCGGGAAGTGATGTGAGTGAACCACTTGTGGATGCTGAAAAAGCCGTTTGACAATGGCTCATACCTTTCCTCATTACCCCTCGTAAATTAAGTGAGGAGAACCGACTCTGCGGCATTCATGTAGTTAATTACCAACATTTGAGAAGTTCAACCATTTTGAACCATGCACAAAAAAAATAGCTTGCATTGTATAATATTTATGGCTATTATTCGAACATGCGGGGTGATATACAAAGACCTTAATTCAAGTTTCCTGGGTGAACCTTGTTCGCTATCCAAAGTTACTCACGATTTTGCTTATACCGCAGTAACTTGTGCAGATACATTTCAGACTAGTACATTTTTACTAAATGATATCAGCTGCTCTTCTGCTTTTATAAAATTAACGTATTAATACAGAACTCTGCCACGGCATTCGATTAGAAAGTTGCATGATATATGTGTTCAACTTTTGAATGACGAAGAGACAAAGTTAGTCAAAGATTCTTCAGTCCGATTCTGTGAAGATTCTATTGACTATTCACACCTAACAAGAGAAGAAAGCTTCATGAGATCTGGAAGGTTTTCGAATTATTTCGCTCGAAGCAATTAATTTTTTTTTTAGGTTTAAATTCATCAAGTCTATTTGATGACAGATTACAATTTATTCACCTTCAATCTTTCGTAAAACAATTGATTAGCAATAAAGATAACATTGTCCGAATAAAACAATGTCTGGGCTATGAGTCGAGGAAAGTAACATGTATTATTAGGTCTTTGTATCTAATTATTTTTCTGAATATCATATCGTTTATTCAACACGTAAATTTAAATGAAAATATCAAATTCTCTTCTTCATTTCCATTCACGTATTACTTTGCTTTATACATCACAAGATTATGTATTTTGAGTGTTACAACGTAACCAGAATTGTTATAAATAAGAGTCACATTGCCGAGGATAACTAGTGATACTCTGGAAAGATATAGGTATTAATGCAAGAATTATGCAATTTTTCTGAACCAGCAGTACTCGGAATATTGGAATAAGGAATATTGACAAAAAGATATCAGATATCATAGAGATCAAAGATACTCTAATTTTGTCATTTCATTATATATATTGAAATAATATGAATTATCGCTGCAACGCAATAGGTAAATTTGAACTAAATTCATATTGTAACTCATTGTAGTTAAATCTAAATACTTGTATCTTGATTACAAAATTCTTAAAATAACAACATTCAACATCATTTGTCATTGTCGGGGCGGTTTGGATACATATCAGTAAAGTTCAGACTAATTAACGAAATGATACTTAAATTATTTTGTGCTACCATATCTCCGTAATGCACGTCCAGCTGTATTTACACATATGATTGAGTTTACAGAATACTATTTTTTTCGCTTCGATCACTATTCTTCCGTTTCCTATATGAAAAATTTTTTACTTGCATAATTTAGTAACTTGCACACTTATTATTCACGAGCTGTGACTCTTATTATTCTTTATTAACGGAAGTAGCAATTCAATCAAACACTTGGAACATTTGCAATAACATTTATTGTACCTAATAGAACGGGGCTAGAAGTTATGAATCTGTTAGCCTAAAATGCATAGGTATATTATATTAATTATTACGACTCAATAAGCTGTAAAGATAAAAGGCTGTTTAAACAAAAAAAACTAATTTATTGTTGAAAGTTCTAACATCGTTGCAAGTTGAACACTGTTTTGAGATAGCATTTAGTTACAATATCTGGCCATGTATTTGGCCTAGTCACAATTGTAGCCGATTGAACAAATAATACTGACAATATAATTACATTATAAGTGACACTACGTGGATAGACTTTCATTTACTTTGATCTGTTCAATGGAATTGAGTCGCTATGTGTGGTGGAGTAATTTTTTTTTAAAGATAAAACAGATATACTATGTAACGTGATTGTTATTTATACTTGAACACTATTTAGTATGCTACTAAAATTAAGTTTTTATTATTTTGAGTACTACACTGTATATAAATACTTATATTACGTTTTTCTAACATTGAATTAGTTTTTCAGATGAATTTTCCTGATGCTTCTTTTGCAATAGATAGTAACTTGTAATAGGTATATACAGTAATACAGGCAAAGACAATATCGTTATTTTGATACTCAATATAGTACTTGAATCTGAAACCGTGGGATCTGCTTACTACAATCTTATGCCACTTTTTATTACATCAGTTATTGTATAATTAAATTGTTGGGCCTTTTCATTGACCGATAACATTTCATATTACAGCCAATTTTCTCTATGGAATGATTTTTGATCACCGCCAAATCATCACAGAAAATACATAGTGAATTATTAGGAAAGATTACGAGTTTTTTTTTTTATAACTTTCCACAGTGAAACTTGAATTGATCAAGAATCAATAAAATTGATCGATAAATTGAAAGACTTTTGATACGCGTCTGAATCGACACCCAGAAATTACTATCTTCAGACGCAATATGTACTTAACGTTTTTATTAGTGGTGGTATAGAATGGCTATGATGTATGGTGTAATATGTTGTTAGGGATAGACAATACTTAGCTTAAGCACACCAAAGGTCCAGGTGCATCCTTAAATTTCTTTATATATCTTAAAACTTTGTTGGCATGAACATTATAACTGGGCAGTGAATCACTGGCAACCCAACGTAACTGAGAAAGTTGTGATTGGGAGAGTTTGACTAGTTTCGATAACTTTGTATAATGTAAGCTACGTCTAATAATAATTGTAGTATTTTCACACTGCGATTCGTGGTTGAACTAATTTTACTGCATTGTCAACAATTACGGGTTTTTAATTTCAAGATTTATTAGTCGGATAAATTTATCTAAACGGAAATCGTCTTATTAGTGGCAATAATCTATTGAGCATCTTGAATTACGTGAGCTATTTTCACTCATGTAAAATCTATCACTCAATAATGCAGTAATGTTTAGTATGTGGTCAAATATCACGTGCAGCAATTATTTGCCTAAAAAATATTTAAGTACTAGGAAGGAAAAATTGAATAATCATGCAATTAGCCAAGTAAATGAAATTTTGAAGAATATTGAACATTAGGGATGGAAATGAATGGCTCACATCGTATCAGAGGTTGTGAGTGCTTTAGGAGATTTAGAAGGGCTGAAGCGTCCAAACGCACTTGTACACTATTGAATTGTTGAATGACATTTCTCATGTCTGAATAAGTTTTCGTTTTGCTAATATCAGGCATTATGGTTCGTATCTATTGTCCTTGGAAAGTGCAAGGGCTTAAATGATTTAATTTTTATCAGAGCTGACTAATTACCAAGGAAATTTTTTTAAACTGTGCGATGTTTGTATTGACAAATTATAACTTGAAGTCATTTCTCTTGATTTGATATCAATTCTCTCATATAATATTTATTGTTAGATATAAAGTACAAGGAATGTAATTCTCACAAAATTCAAGAGCTGAGTGCAGCATGATTTTTTTAAACTTTGCACAGTACATTTAATGCAGCGGCAATAGAATTTTGTATAATTTTATGTATTGTAAATAATATGTTGCATCTATATTGTTACAGCTAATAAAAATTACGATAACAATACGGTATGCGAATATATCTGCATGTATTTCTCTTTTCTTTACATTACTATTATTTATTCATCAATTCCATAGTTGTTTTATAGACCAGTACTGGTATACTTGCAGTATATAAATTTATAAACAAATCATTATAGTTTTAGGATTTAAATTATAATATGCACAGCTAATTCATCGGGAATGAAAGAATTACATATTTTGTATATAACACCATACAATATTCAAATATTTTATCAATGATTACATTTACAGTAAAACCTCGTTTATCCGAGGTAATGTGGGGAGGAGGTACCTCGGATAAGCGAAAACTCGGATAACACGGAAGAAATAAAAAATTCGAAAATTTTTTTTGCTTCATACGATTTATAAAGAGTATCCAAAGTTCTGGATCCATTTTAATCCTTCTGTTGAACCAGCTTTTGGATGGTATTCCAAACTAACATAGCCATCATATCCTCCATTCTCGAAGAGCGCCAGGACATATCTATAATCAATTTCACCAGCGGTATCTGGCTCGTGTCTGTCTGGTGCTTGTGCTATTTGCACAAAGCCTGTAGAATCATGATAGAAATTGTTTTTAAAAAAAATGGAAATAAGAGCTATTATAATATTACCAGATGAAACAATAGTATATCAGTATAGCTCACCGATGTATGGAAGGTTTTCTTTGATTATATTAGTAATGTTACCACGTTCGAGTTGCACATGATACAGATCCAGCATCAATTTCAAATACGGGCTGTTTATCTTCTTCACGATTTCAAACCCTGTATTACGGAATAGATATATAACAAATTATTGCATTGTAAATTGCTGTCCAAATTGTTTTTTATCACATCTATCCCAGCAGTTATGCTGGTTACTTTGATTTCTCTGATCGGTGAGGTAGTTTTTCTTGAAAACTTCGAAAATGGCGAAGAAGAACAGAAAAGATTTCCGAATTAGTCATGAAATTATGATCTGTTGTGAAAGAAACATAAATTCCGTGCATGAGCATTCATTCATACCTCTTTCAAAATTATTCAAGTAATAGTTTGGCACTGTTATGCTGTTCATCGGTTCAATAACACCAAGAATGTCCTCAGCTTGTAACTTCTCGACAGCAAGTCGTAAATTACTCTCTAAAGTTGATTCGTGGAGTGCTGTTGGTGATGTTACTATACCGGTCATTATATGGATTCTGAAAAGATATGATATTGTAGTTAGAGATTCTGAATATTTTTTTAATAATATTCTATTCGCCTAAACTTCGAATGTTTATTCACAATCTGAAAATCATCTGATCCTCATGGTTCGAAAAATGATATGTTTCATTTTGTCACCATTCAACCTTCACTTTATGCACTAATTTGAATATGCAATATAGTTGTATCTCATCAGAAGTGGAAATGCTTACATTTTACAATCAAGAGCCTTCGCATATTCAATAGTGAGATCGAGCCTTTCTTCAAACTCATCTTCTCTTCCGGGAATAGCGGCACATCCCATTTCCCACTTAGCTGTATCACCTGATAATATACAGACAATTGTTTTACATGCAGATGTATATTATTACAACGTGTGTAAGTGGCATCTTTAATTACATTCATTTAATTTCCCGTGTACATACCAGTAAATTGGTTGATGAGCACCTGCTTGATGCCCGCCTTTCGCCTAGCATCTGCGACTTCTTGTAACGAAAATCCTATCGGAAATCCACTTTCAACACCTTTGAAGCCAGCTTGCTTAGCCAAAAAGTATCTTTCTGTGAGGATTGGACTTTCCTCAAACATGAAGGATATGCTGCTGACAAACTTCATTGTAAGTGGTTCCTGGCTGCTCTTCTTAGTGAATCAGGAAAGAAAGTGCTCGCTATTCATGGGAAGGCAGAGATATTGCTCTCAATCTTACGTAATTGTCTTATAAAAACGTATCGCAGGCAATAAGATAAGATTTATGCTTATTGACTAAAAACGGTTTAAAAAAAAGTGATTCTAGTGATGACTAGTATAGAAAAAACTACTCGCTATATATTTACGTGACTATCCTATCAAACGTATGGTAGTTAAAAAGATGAGATATATGTTCATTTCTTCATAAAAATTGAATAAGCAATTATGGTGATAACCCTCGTGGAAAAATATAATTGAATAACCGTGATGCAGCTACCATCAAGCTTCGTGTTGTGATAAATGACAATTGCATGAAGCTTTGATTTCAAGAATTATTAGGACTACAAAACAATCATCGCTGATGTTTATAACGACCAGCAAGCCACACGTTATATCATCTACCAATAGTTTTCACCTATTGGCTTGTACCAAAACTAGTCTAACATTTGATAAGATAATCAATTAAGTGATTGCATGATTGTGTACCTTTTGAATGATAGGTATACAAGATTAGTTGGAAGTTTTGGGATCTTCTGTTCTCTATATTAGGTGGACTGTTGCGACAACTTAAAAGAAAAAATTTGATGAGCTTTGTCGGGCTTGATAATTATCTAATTAAAATTTCATTACTTTTTTTTTCGTTCGGACAATACTTTACAAAGTCATTTGACCCCAGATTGAAATTTATGGGTAGATTGAACGTATTTTGTACCATCTAAAGAAAACAACATATCTACTTTGATTCTGAGCCTGAATACTTCCATTTATTTACTTTTCAGAATATCCTTCCGTTTATTTAATACCTAATTACCATTTAGAAAAGAAAAATATATATATTGAGAATTCTTTTTTCACCCATCATTGTTTATCAATCAAACAGGCCCTTTTCTAGGATAGCATTCCATAATCTACCGGAATGGAGACTTCCATTATATTATAAAATTAATTAAAATTACACTTATAGTATTTTATTAAATTTGCACAGGTTTTTTTTTTTTAGTATTAGTTGTATTTAATTTGTTAAGTTTTCATTTTTTGGAATTTTACAATAATTTTACAGACTCATAACGATATATATAAATTTACAAATAAATCATTGCTTATTCAAGTTTCAAATATAACACAGACTTACCATTTTTTAGTCATTCGTATTGAACTATTAAATGAAATATTCTACTAGTAAATGCATTCTATAAAATTGAATAAAAAAAGGCTCTATTTAGCAAACAGCTGAAACTACCCCTTGGAACGTTGTGCTGAATTATCAAATGAACTAATTTCTATGTAGAATTACATAAATAACAACTGATTTATTTGAATTTAAAGATTATTATACATAAATTGTGTATATCAAGACATACAATTTTCACATATTTCCCCAATATTTACATTTATTTTTTTGCTCTGTATAATTTACAAGGTATAACCAAAGTTCTTGATCCATTTCAAACCCTCTACAGACCCAGCTTTGGGTTTGTACTCCAGACCAATATAGTCATTATATCCTTCTTTCTCCAAAAGCGCAAATATATACCTATAATCTATTTCGCCAGCAGTATCTGGCTCGTGTCTGTCCGGTATTTGCGCGATTTGCACATGACCTGTAAGATTAGAATCAAAGTTTTACAAAATTAAGAAAGATAGAATAAACTTGACAAAGATAACGCTACTTGTACACTTTAATACATTGCTTACCGATATATGGAAGATTATCTTTGATCATACGAGTGATGTTACCACGTGCATATTGCAGATGGAAAAGATCCAGCAACAGTTTTAAATGTGGACTGTTTATTTTCTTCACTATCTCCAAACCTTAAGTATGAAACAAATAAATTACAGTACAATCTCAAGATGATATATAAAAAATTTAATTTCTGGGATAAACATTACTCATACCTTTGTCGAAATTATTCAGGTAATAGTTTGGCATTGTTGTATTATTTATTGGCTCAATAAGAGCAACGATATCCTCAGCTGCAAACTTCTCAACAGCAAATCTCAAATTAGTCTCGTAAGTTGAATCGTTTATTTTAGTTGGCGATTCTACTTTACCAGACATGACATGGATCCTAAAAAGGTACAATATTGTAGTTAGAAGTCCCAATATATTCCAATACTGCTCTGGTCTACTCTGGAATCATCTTTGATCGTAATTATAACTTTTATAACAACATTTCTATTTAGTGAAACACAACTGTTGTTCTATACATAGATTTAAAATCTGTGATGAAATTCTGTCCAATCCAGAATTAATGTTTACTTTTTACAGTCGAGAGCTTTTGCGTATTCTATGGTGAGATCTACACTCTTCCGAAATTCGTCTTCCTTTCCAGGTATAGCAGCGAAGCCTAGTTCTCCTTTGGCCACATCACCTAATGATAAACAGCTAATCATTATATACACGTACATGTAGTTGTGATGTTAGAATAGAAAGGGCAGACTAATACTTTCAGACAAATATTTTATAGATTTATATTAATTGTAGAGATTTAAGTACAAAACTGTGTATATTTAAGGGTTCAAACGTACCAGTGAATATGTTGATGAGAACCTGTTTGACCCCAGCTTTATTTTTAGCATCTGCGACTTCTTGTACAGAAACTCCGAGCGGAAATCCACTTTCAACAGCCTTAAAGCCAGCTTGTTTGGCCAACAAGTATCTTTCTGTGATAGTTGGGCTTTCCCCAAACATGAAGGATAAATTGGTAGCAAACTTCATTGTTGTTCTTGCTCCTCGATTCTGTAATTCAAAAAATGAAGTGCTATCAATTACTGTGAGTAAAGAAATATAATTTCTTTATCTAAACATATCTCGGCTAATCAGATTAGATATATACTCATGGCTTATTAAAGATTGAAAAAGCAATTCTAGTGATAACTTGTCTTAAGAAAATCATTCAATTGGCAAAGCTTTATTGATCATATCAAATAAATGCGTTGATCATAAAAAGGTCCAAAAAATTAGGTTGAACTAAGCTAAGAAAATTTGAAAAAAATGACATGGATCAGACTATAAACTTATGCCGAAAGATTTGATAAGGTTAATACAATGGTAAGGACTCTGAAATTAATATCTACAAGTTTGCTAAATAATCTTGTGTATTATTAGATTTTGTGTTGAAAGAACCGTAATGAATTTAGTTTTATTTACTAAATGACTTCTGATAGAAATATCTTTAAGGTATCCCATCTTGTTCGATATTTCATGGCATAGACACACGGATATCGACAACACTCAGATCTTACCCATCTTGCAGGTGAGGAATTGTCAACATCCCCAAATTCTAGCCCTAATTTATTTTCTTCCCTTATGCGTTTTACTGTTCTTTCAGAAACTTTGGCATAATTGGCTGCCCTTTTAGTGGCCTGACGCAAGGGAACTAGGAGAGATTTTTGCTTAGCTTCTTGGTCACAAAATTCAATAATAGATTTTATTACTTCCCGCTCTTTACTGCGTATTATTGTTCCCTTTCGTCTACAATTTCTGTTAACTACTTCTTTCTTAAATTCTTCTAAACTCATACTTGAAATAGGTTTTAGGTTAGTTTCTGTTTGTCAACAGCTGATTCTACCTTTCATCTACCAATGAATGAAAATTGGAATTTAGGTTTGGTTAGGTTAGGTTATGTTATACACCACGCGCGTAAGTTAACGTATGTTGTAATATACAGAATATAGAATGTTAAATACCATTTAACTGTTCAACAGATGAAAGTATTTGTCACTTTTTCAAAATATGTTCAGCAATTCAATGATACAGTATGATCAAGTAGAAAGCACGTACCTTTCATATCACTTATCGACCGGGTATATTGGTGTATCGCACGTCATTTCCGGAGCATTCTATAAACTTTCCTATTCATATACATAGATCATCACTGATCGTGATGGTTTTACCGAGTCTCGGCTGAAGTTTAGACAAATGTATGACGAGAAAAAAAGCGAGCAATAAGTTATATGCTGTAAATGTATGTACATTTCAAATCTAATAGGTAATAGAATCTAACACATTTGCTCCGTTTCTGTAAAACGGCCAACAGAACTTTCATCCGTTTTATTTGTATTGTGAAGTCGCATCATCGTCAAATAAATTTTGTACATTATCAATATGGTATTACATGAATGGCCGGTTCATATATTTATTTTGAACAGTGTAGTACTAGTAGTAGTAGTAGTAGTAGTAGTTAGTAGTAGTGTAGTAGTTCATCATTTTGTATTACAATTATGAAGCAGTAAGATATCAACATTCTGCATTCGAAATAATCTTCGAGTTCATTTATTTCATTATTTTTTCGAGCTGAATAAGGTTGTTCGTAAACAATCACGTTCAAATTTCTAAAATAATTTTGTCACAGTCGAATTTGTATTTTATTTTTACTTTTTCTGGAAATGCCCGTCAAGTATCACTGTCTTAGAAAAGTGACAACTATCTTATCAAACATTCCCCAAAGAAATTTTAGCATCTGATGATTTTGAGAATTTTTTGAATGAAGAAGATATCTTCGTATGTAATGATCGCGATCATGTACTTGGCGCAAGGTTTTTTCCCGTGAGGTGCTTTCTGGGGTACTGCGGTAATTTGTATGCCAGAAAGCAAATGAAGAAGCTTTGTCAAATACGTGCATATAGGTATACATATTTAATTTTAAGAAACAATTACGAATTGTACACCTACATAACTTTGATGATGAGTGCAGCGACGATATTGTATCGATGCTGCGGCGATGAATTCCTACATATACCAATAATCAACTGCTTGGTTATTTTCCATTGCTTTCTCCCTGTAATTCGTTACTTTAATTAGGCCTGAAGCAGCGTATGATATACACGAACAGTAGTAAATTATAATGAACGCATTTTCAGCGACTTACAAATCTGTGACCTGCACCTTCTCGAGTCAGATGCTCTCTTGATATCAGAAGGTTTTTTGACTTGAGATTTGCCTGACTCTGAATAAAGCTAGTATAAATAAATATATCAACATGCATTCGTGCAGGTCGAAAATTGCTTCTGATATCAGGAGAGCATTTTTGGCGGAAAAAAGGAACAGTGTATATGCAATACAGGTGCTAGTACCGTACCGTGATGCCCGGCAAGTCTCCCCAACGTGGCCCCAAATGGTATTGTCATCTCGCGGTCGAAGTGACGAACTATTTTTGCCGTAAGCACCGGTGGCCCTTATTGCATGTAACCAGTATGTCATTCTTGTGATTTTTAACTTAAGATTGCATGCGGTAAGGCGTACAGATGTATGCAACATAAATACTTCGTCAATTCGACTGCAAGATGGCAATACAAATGGTCAAAGGGATGGTATAGGGGCTGCGTCAACGTGATCCGACCGTGACAGGCGTTTTAATAGAAATACTCGCAGAGAAGTCGTCGCAAAAAAGATTTTTCGCGTCTAGTTTATTTGAGTAATTTGCTGAATGATAGCGATATTAACAGTAGTCTTTCTGTTATAGTTGAATAAACTTCCATCAGAGTCCAATCCTCCCCGCCCCAGCAATGATTCGGTTCCAATTGTCACTAACCAGTGTTTGTTGAACTTGGTAAGCTTAGTGAAATTAGTAACATTCGCTAGAATAGGTATATTGTAATAAAAATATGGTTTATATTATAGGTATGATGACTGGGATGCCAGGGAGCATATAAAGAGACTAACAAATTGTTCATGACTTCGATAATGAGTAGTGTCGCATTGATACTGCAATACTGAATTTCCAAATTTGGCACTATATTAATTGTCTCGTGATTTGCAGCCTTCCTCTCTGTACGACTCTTCATTTCAGGTATCTAATTTAATGAGTACGGAAACGGCTGACTGATAAAGAGGTAATAATAGTAATATTGTATCGGAAATAATGCCATATAAAATGAAAACGTTGTTTCGAGCAAGCCCAATAATACCGATTGGACGTAATATTTGACGAATATGACGAAGATGACTCGGCATACTTCTAGTTTAACAAAGTTTGAAAACGCTTTCCATAGGACTCATAGGATATGAGCCCGCAAGGCTCGAAATTTGCATGACAGATGTAGATTTAGATCTTCTCGGAATCACATACCTACGTAAACGGTTTCTTACACTCTGATTTCAGTTATTATATTGAAGAAAATTATTGTAACGTCGATATTCTATAAAATTTTGCAGTGAAGAAATATTTTGTACCCAATCAAAACTATTAATTATTTCTCGGCGAAAGCTTCCGGATGAAGTAATAATATACGATTCTTGTAGATTCTCTGATCTTTAGGGTATAGAAATATACGAACATTACATTAGAGTGAGGTACTACGATTTATCGGGTCTTTACGGATCTCTCAGAAAAACTTTGACGGAAAGAATTTTCATTTCGCAAATTGCAATCCTGAAATACAAATATTCGTCATCAAGTTAACTGCTTTAAAAGAACTCCAAACCCATTTATACCCGCCAATGTTGGACGGGTTGTAATAACGTTTCTCCGCTGGCGGAATCTTATGCGTATTTCAATAGAGTACGCAAAATAATTATGGCCGCAAAAATTGCAGCTTTAGCGCACCCCAATGAAAATGTAAATTTAGCAGAATTCAGCAAATGCAGTATTATCGTCGGCAAGGGAAACGTCAAACTTTCGCAAAAGGGGTGGTGCGATGATATGTATTAAATACAGGAGATTGGTTATTACGCCTTCGATAAATAGTGTTATATTGGTGATGGAACAAAATATCCAATGTTAGTTATACAATGAAAGTAAAATTATGAAAAAATCACAATCAAAGTAAAAAAGAAGACCGCCCAACGTGGGGCTCGAACCCACGACCCTGAGATTAAGAGTCTCATGCTCTACCGACTGAGCTAGCCGGGCACTTGGTGATTTTGCATTATATGATGTATCTGGATTTCAAAAACACCTACTAGTGTCAAAAATAGCATGCGTCTCGAGTTCCACCCTAGTACCGTGTCTATTATGTTTACATATTATATTTATACATGAAAATAAAGCGAGGCCGGTGGATTCCTCTACGCATCTGTCATGAAAGATCTTCGATTATATACCAGAATGCGTTTATAACTTTAACAATATGTGTATAGAATATGTTTCTCCATTCAAATTTCTTAGCATTTATTTTTCAGCACCCGAAATCCTAATTATAGTCACGGATTCCAAATGACGCAACTCATGTGTATAATATGGATATTTTCGTCTCTTGCGGTAAATCTGAACCAGCAGCATAATATTAAAGTTCATTTTCCTCAGCATCATCATTTTCGCAATAACATGCCCACGTACATACATACCTATATGATATCATATATAATTCGTATAAGACAGAAACACAAACCCTTATTTCCCGTGGGTAGGACTTTTTGACGGTCTTACAAAAGATGTACTACGTATACCCTATGCGTATGTAAATACATTCAATATCTTTCTTACAACTCTCTTTTGTACGTGATTTCACATCCACGTACCCGGCTATTTGTTACAACAAGTAAGTGCTACCAACAAATTGCAATCATAGATCTTATTAGATTTAATCAGCACGTTTCGAAGTAGAGTCTGCAGGGCAACAATAATACCCCTTTGTGTCCTTTGAAAGTTATAATTTGTTACATAATAGTCCAGATATACAGATAGATATATTATTTCCATATCAAATAGGTGCTGCGATGTGCATACGAGAAAATCTGCGCCTCGTGACGTATAATTTCTTCTCAAATGACCTCCCGTCTTTGTGACCATAAGTCTCAAAACTCCATGTGAACCCCTAAATCCCCATGGGATCGAGGTAAGTAACGCGATTATGAAATAGGCCATCTTCATTCTTGCACTGACAATGAGCCTCGCCGAGTTCTGGCCATGGCCTCAATTCTACGACCGGATACTCCAGTTCCAGAAAAACTACCACCTAGATACGAGGCTGCATACCGTACAACGTAAATGGAATGCAATGGCTGCGATATCCTGCACAACGTCGTAAGCTGGTTTATATACATACACGTGTATGTTATATGTATGTGTGTAGGTATACATTTTGAATTCTACATCACGATGTGCATCGGGTAGACGGCCAGTGGTCCCCAGCCTGGCGGTATTCGTCAGTATCAACAATTTGTCCCTAGCCCTATCGATCTCGGTACAAAACTTATAGCGAAGAGCCACTGTACGCGTGCGCGTTTTCCTAGTCAGTGAACACCCTCTTCTTCCTTGGTACGCCGCGCGTTTATGTATCTCGACGCGAACAGGGGTTGGTTTGATGCGCAAAGACAGTCACCCGTAGGCCAGCTGAGCGGCAAGTGTTCGTCGACAACCCCGGAACTCATCAAAACAATCCGTTTATACAGGAAGAGAAGAACCACAAAATCACTCCAATGTATTTCGGTTCTTACGCCGAGAGAATCGAAAAATGTCGCTGCCCAGAGAATGGAGCTTTCAAGAATCGTGTCGTATGGTCGATCGGGGACTCGGGCCAGGGCCGACCGCGACCGCGTCTCAGGAGGCGGTCGGCCCCATCATCGACGAGAATATGAACCAACAAAACCAGCTAGGATCATTATTTTCAATACATTCAGCGCCAGTTTTTGATATCAACAACGGCATACCTTCCCCGAAGAGACCCGCTTCCCTCGTCGTCCAGGCTACCGCAACGTCAACCCCTTTGGTACCACCGCAGCACGCCAGTCCTCCGGACACAATCGACGACGAGGATAACGACAACCTTTTAACCATCTCAAGCCTCACAGCGAGGCCTTTGATCGCTAAATCTAGGGAACTAAGATCTTCAAGGTATCGTCCGCGGTCAATGAGGCCCAAGAAAGTATCAAGGCCAAAAAATCCGAATCTTGTACCACTGGACGGTGGATACGGTTGGGTGATCGTCTTCGGGGCTTTCTTCGTTCAATTCTGGGTCGCGGGTCTCGTCAAGTCGTACGGGGTCCTCTACGTTGAGGTGATGGAGACCTTCAAGGACTCCTCGGCGTCCGTAGCCTCTTGGATACCGGCGATTCTATCGTGTCTTTGTCTCGCCTTGGGTGAGTTCATTCTCGTTAAAAAGACACACCGCATCGAAAACAGAAAATTAAAGAACACAGAAAACAATCCCCTCTTTCTCTCTCTCTGTATCTGTTTTATCGCCCTTCGTGTATTATTCTCATACCTATCTTTCTTTTCTCGCGAACGAACCGCTCTAATACGACGAATTCAATGAATGATATAGGTTTCGTGTCTTCGGGAATTATTAAATCGAAGATACGTCGTGTACCTTGTAAATACGGACGCATATAGTTCAAACGCATACCGAAACGCAGGCTGAGGGTGCTTGGACGTCAAGCGCCCTTCCTCAAGGTGAATCCCCGTGACCCGCAGTGCTTCCGCATATTATCATTATGAAACTGCACGTGCGCAGGTCACCATGCCATGCTGAATCCTCGCACCTTGTATAGTGTAGAGTTTTGTGGCTAAGCCGACGACTAGTACGCTCTATCGTAATAATTGAATTGAAAAACTCAATTGCATGTGCGGAATATACAGACAAAGTTCACGATGTTTCAAGAACAGTGTATTGACGCAAAAATTTCATTTCTTGAATAAAAAAATGTACTAACTACGTACTACGTGCAATTGGCATACACATAGCGAAATTCTGACTCCCGAAGAAGCTCATTTAACGAAGGAATGAGGCGAAAATTATGTATGATGTGACGATGTCACTTATTCTGCCTGATTGTCTTACCAGAGTTCATTGTCTCTTATATTATTTATACGGTTACCAATGATTGGGCAACACGTAATTGCCAATATTGTACAGCGAAGAGTAGTTTATCAATAATCTATATACACGCGACGAATTGAAAATGTCAAAGGCGCACAAGTTCGCAAAATCGAACAAGGTCGACGGGTTGTACGAAGGTCAAGAGGTAGTATGGAACTTTGTCACCCGGTATACGATACGCCACTCTATTTCTCAAACGCGATCAGTCGCGCACAATGATACTTGGCTCACAATCAAAGAAGATATAATATGGAGGCAAAAAAATCCGAGTTCCGAGGATGTAGTACCTTCGATTAAAATTATACGATATGAGAAAAATCATTAAACTACCCGATTCTGAAAACATAATCGTATCTGCCGGTGAAATACTTTATACCATGTGGGTATGCATACGTCAAAAAATATGCATGACATGGAAGCTTACACCGTGCGTAGATACCTGATACTTACATCGAACAGTTTTTTGACAAATTCAACGTTCGTTTGTCATGCTATTTGCCAGCAGCCCTTGTTGTTGCAGTGCAAACTGTAAAGAAGAAAAAGCAGAACTGTAGGATTCACCTGCAGTGCGATGCTTATGTTCCCTGCGCTTTGTTACTCGTATGCTGTGAGCCGACCAAATAACAGGCAAGGTTGGTGACCTGTGAAGGTCCGATGGCACGTGTAAATACATTGTCCTTTGTGCCAGGCCATTGAATATCGCGTGTATTACTCGCTCCTGGTTATAAGAATTGATTTTCTATCAAGTTTGCGAGATTGAAAAGGATGCTTGCCCTCGTTTTCTGTGATGCAATGAGAAACAAAATTATTTTGTCATTTGTCAATCCCCTAGTACGTATGAAGTACATCACGAAAATCTGGTTGTTTGCGACTAATGCTAACTACAATTTGTTGGTTGATCAAATTGGCCACGACTATTAGGTCGTTATGCTCAAATAAACTGATTCTAACTAGCCCAAATTATAGTAATTACAGTAGCCTTTGCCTTTGCCTGCAAGAGGGAATTATTTATTTCTGTTTTTTGATCACGTCTGAAGCCCGTCTCATTATCAGAGTAGTGGACTTCATCAATCCATGTTAGACTTACTTTATATGTTCAAAAGGCTAGTTCAGTTAGAGGGGGAAAATGGAGACACTAATTGTGTGATTGCTTGTTCAACAATTAATTACAGTTTTCTATTAGAAATTTAAATTGCTATACGACAAAGGTTGACGCGCCTTGTTTGTTAGGAACTAATAAACGAGTTACAAATATGTGGAGGAATTTTCAATATAGAAGTTTATGGCTGGATGTCTCCTATTCGCACACATACATATATTTTTTCGATAATAAAAAGTATAAAAACAATATGTTCAGAAACACATACCTATGCATGAGTCTCGAAGAACAAGGCAAATAATTTCCACAAACATGACGAAATTCTATTACAAATAGCTCGAAAAAACGAAGACGCAGAAAAAATAAAATAAAATAAGGAGAGATCAGTAACTCCATATTTCGACGTGAAGCACACATTAAATTCCTTCCGAATGATTTTATTTTACTTCTTCAATGATTGCGTAACGCATTTATCGATATTTGCCAGCCCGTTATCATTTCAAGATACAAATTAATCATTTTCTTGATGTTCTAAATGATTGTGCAGCGAAATTCTGATAGCGACTTTATTCCTAACAAGGACTCCGTGGCGCAACGGTAGCGCGTCTGACTCCAGATCAGAAGGTTGCGTGTTCAAATCACGTCGGGGTCAAAAGTTTACTTTTTTTTCTTACATTTTTCGACGGGTTACCATTTACATTGGACCTTATATCATAACGTAGATTAGGGTGGTACTTTGTTCTGTGTATTTATAAAGAAAAAAGTAATGAACATTTTTTAGGACAGACGCTTGCACAAGTCTTCAAAAGAAACAGTCGACAGTTTTGGGTTCTGATTCGGATTCGTCTGGATAATTGGAACAGTTGGGAATTAAAATTCAGAAACTTTCATAGACAGACGTTTTATTCCACCATTAATGCAGTCTTTCACGAATCAATAGATTTTCCGGTCATGCGACCTCTCTTGAATCATGGCCAAATTTTTTGCACTATTTATCTTTCCACTTGTATGAGCTTGATACTATTTCACGTCATTTTTTTTTCTCGAAAATGTGCAGGAAAATCTTAACGTACGTACTTTATCCAACGGATTGTCAAAACTTCAGAATATCTATAGCAAAACAGATGGTGGAAAGTATTCACACGTGAAATAAATAGAAAATTCAATACTTTAGTCATGTATGACTCACAGGCAATTCGTCAGCAGAAAGCTTCACTCGTAATTAGTTATAGGTATGATGAGTGGGCTATAGGTGCGATCAGTTGTAAAAAGCTGGCGTGTTTTCACCGTGTGGTATTTTACAACGCATACCCTTTACCTGTGTTCTCTTGGTTTTAACGCCTTTCCGTGATAGTAACATATGTCGGAAGAATGATATGGGAAAAACTTCCTCGATTACCTCGTCGATGGCTTAGAGAATTTATCGCTGTAAAGTAATCGCTGCGCTCTAAAGCAAAGCAATTTCTTATATAGGTATAGATATATCATCTACATCGGTACGTGCACTTGCGAAGGACGGGTTAGTCCTGTTTCCTGTTAGCTAGTCATGCAACGGCACTAGCCAAGTTATTAGAGGTAATCGATGTTTTCAGCAAGGCTGCCAGTGGCACAACCTCTTCAACAAATTCCGTACACGTTCGTACCATCCCTGGCACTCACACATGTCACCTAGCAAATTTTCAACCATGTATGCGTCAGCCCTAATGGTATAAAAATTCAGGGGGAAAAAAGAAAATCAAGAAAAAAAAATATAGCAAAATGCTGAAACCGAAAGTTTTCGTCCGATGTATTTCATTGATCCAACATTTCATTACGATAAAAATCAACGATTACAGTACAGTACATTGCACCGGAGACTGAAATAATTGCAATGAAGTCCATGCCAAATTTGTTACGTTTCCTAATTTGCAGAATTTTTTCTTTGTTGAACCCTGACTGCTCTTTCGTCCGTTGGTCTAGGTACTAAGTATCTACACGGGGTTACTGGTTTGTCCCCGGCGTCAAACAGCACAGAGTACAGTGTACACTGTACGCTATATATTTGCAAGGTATATATGACGTCGGTTTGCAAGGCTTCATGGCGCCAAGCTTCAACCCCTGTGGGTGGGTCACGTCATCGCGAAGCTTTCGACCAATATTTCACGTCTGCTATTTTATTTCTGGCTACCATTTCTATGTATGTATTCTGCATACATTCAGAGTATCTTTCTCATTGCATTTTAGTTTCTCACGCCATTTTCGCACATAAACACAAAACTGAATAATGCATATAGACGCGTCCTTGTACGAAAGACCGAAATTCATTTTATTCATTATTATTCCAGCTCCAGTGACCAGTATGTTGTGCCAAAAGTACAGCTGCCGCGCCGTCGTCTTCGTTGGAGGACTTTTCTGCGCTCTGGGACTAACCATAAGCTATTTTGCGACTAGCTTGGTGCATCTATTCTTCACCTTTGGCGTCTTGACTGGTTAGTCGATCATGAGAAAAATACCTCGAAATCAATACCATATCTTTCTTGTATTTCATTTTTCTTCGTCGAGTATTGCGAGGGAAGAAAATTCAATTTTTCTGTAAGCCACTTTAGCTACGATAATGTAGAGTAGCATCATATTCATTAGTGAAAGGTATATGCACGGGAAAAAGAAGGTAAAAAATGGAACGAATCTGGTGTCAATATCAGCGCAGATTGTTACTTTACAACGTAAAAGCTTCGTGTAATTAAATAATCGAGCGGATATGGGCGACTTCGGTCTCGGGTGTCATAAATTTATATCATGCTTTAATATAGACAGTGACATCGCGGTTATACAGGATGATTGGCAGGCTCTGTGCGGATAATCGCGGGTAACCATGCACGATTGATACGTGGCGAGTTTTCATCAGTTTTGAAAAAAAGGAAAAATGAAGACTGATAGTCTTTCCTCGTGCGTCTATTTATAGTAATTCCCAAGTTACGTGACGACAGACTCCGGGAAGATGTCAGCAATTCCAATTTCTCGGAATGAATTTTATTTCGAATCCTTCAAAATTTCATCATCTCGCTCATCTGCGCATACTATGGATATCCTACCCATCTCCCGCGGTGGCGACTCGACCGTGTGAGCCAAGGCCGCATGTTGTACATCCTAAATCGATATTGTAGTAATTAACCACATGATTTACTGGAACAAAGTTTTCGTCCGGCTTTTCGCTGTTCATATTTACATTTCTTCAATGAAATTCCACGAAAGCCTCGCATGGTCTTGATCTGATTAGATTTCACCCTCAATTCAACGCGTTATCGTCAAACTTAAGCTTCCTTTCACAGTTTTGACGGAGAAACACAACAAACCTCGTTCAAAACTTCAAGACTCTGATATAAAAATGAGTATAACATTTGAAGTAACTGGTTTAATCACGGCAGTTAATTTTAATCGTTTGTTAGTTGTTTCTGTAATTCGAGGAACGGAAATTAATGAATCACAGCGGTAACTTTCCGCGGATGAATCTGCGATTTACTCCCGAGTCTCTCAGTTGCAGCGGTTTTCCTTCGGAATACGCCAATATTGCATAAAAATATTTACCTGCAAGGATGTAGCTCGAGGTTGCGTAAATATAAATGTTGAAATAGAGTTGTTGCATTGTATTATACAACTGCCAGGCAACCTCGTCATAAATCTTCGATTTAATCAAAACTTCCGCACCTTGACTCAAATCGCATATCTTCTTTATTTAGATTTCACTTTATTCGTACCCCGGAAATCTGTCGCTTCCGGTTGAACCGTTTTTGCACAGTAAATTCGCCGCTGAGTTCTTCGGTCAACATATTTTACCGAGTATTTTACATGTTATGTGAGATCCTGTTCTCTTTGTAGGTATAGGAGGTGGCCTCTCGACCACACCAGGAATCGTAATCGTGTCCCAATATTTTGACAAACATCGTGCCCTCGCAAACGGGATATGCGTATCTGGTACGGCAGCAGGAAGCTTTGTTTTCCCTCTGCTGATCGAGAGACTGATAGCGAGTTTTGGTTTTCACGGTACAATCCTTCTTCTGGGTGGTTGCATGCTGCACGTATGCGTGAGCGCGACTCTCTACCGTCCTCTGGAGGATAACTGCGTGGAAGAAACGGAGGAAGAAATAAAAGAAAAATCTGAGGCCTTGAAGGATCCTTTGCCAACAAAACAGCAAAAGCTGGATCTCCTCTTTGCTAACGACGCGACAACGCGGCACAATCTTTTAAACGAACTTTTTCACCAGAATGCTGTCGTCGCCGTCGAGCTTACAGACAGCGAAGAAGAGAAGGACATCATGGGCGAAGCTCTGCGAATGAAACCAATATCCAAAATCCGAAGTTCCAGTATTCTCCATAGCGTCGAAGACTTGTCTACCGATTCCACATGCGTATACAAAGCAAGATCATCTCTGCGGTCTCTAAGATCATCAGTACCTGCGGTCGCCCAAAAGCCAGTAACTAATGATCAACCTGCACTGCCTGATGAGCCGGCGAAGTCATTCGCTCAAAAAATTACCCGATACATCGACTTGTCACTTCTGAAAGACCCGCAGTTCATAATGATGTGTTTATCGGTCAGTTTGATGTCCACCGGGAGTCCTTACATGCTGTATTATCTACCAGCGTACGTGCATGCTGCAGGATACACTAAATCTGAGGCTGGTTATCTCGTCGCAATATCAGCCGTGCTAGATCTATGCGGAAGACTTGGTTTAGGTTGGCTATCAGACTTGCAGCTATTCGACAGACGAAAAGGATACATCGGGAGGTAATCATACAATTTTTCAACATTTTAATATTCAACAGATCCAAGAAGTCGCTAATCGACGGAAAAATCACCAGCAATCAATAAGTAGAATGTTTCAAACGTGATTTCTCTTCCATAGCATAGTTGGTGCCGGAGTCGCAGTCCTTGCCATACCGATGGCTCATTCCTTCTACGTTTTAGCATGTTCTGTTGGCATGTACGGGCTTTGTCTTGGCTGCTGGTTTCTCCTCGTGCCTGTCCTTCTTGCGGATCAGTATGGAACCGATAAGATTTCTTCAAGCTACGGCCTCGTTCGGATGTTCCAGAGCGTTGGTGCGATTTCAATTCCCCCACTGGCAGGTGAGTCAAATTTGCATTTAGTCAAAACAAGCATTGGATACATCTTAGTCACAGGACATAGCTAGTTTCTATCACTTCCAACCGCAAACTAGTTGTCTTCGTACAGTGCGTATTGATTTGAGGTTTATTTATGGCTCCTTGGCTTTGGCACCGTTCATTCTCATCGTCCAGTTGCCGAATCGATTGTTTGCGCAGATATAATTTCTCGCCACTGTAATGGAATACATGCCAAAAACTGTTTTTCTCATATGCCATGAGCCTAGTGATACTTGATGATCCGCTGAAGAAACGGACTTTTGATTCGAACGAGAAAATGCAACGACCGCATAGCAGGCCGTTAAAATACATATACCGTAGTATTTGTCTATGTATGCCACTACTGCAGTGAACTACTCTCTGCTTCGATTAGTCTATACTAATGCAACTTTACATAGGTATATATGTATCTGTACCTACATGTATCGTGTATCTATGCATGACTCGAGCTAGTGGGTCATTCATACGAAGCCGTAGGGGTCGCGCAATCAACCTATTTTATTCTTGAGTAACGAACCGTCGTAAAGAATACCAATTTCATGTTAGTTTGCGATAAGTGACGCTTGTTAGTCATTGGTATGAACATGCGGATATTCTACGCGTTATTACTCACTTGTTGGAATCTAGGTATCATAGATTGATTGGATACTAGGGGTGCAGGAAAATGCTATATTACGTGTGAGGCGACTTGTTAACTTGGAACGAATATCTCTAGTAGGTAAAAATTCAGAGGGAATCATTTTTGTTTTTCATAATTCTGTAAATTATTGTATATAATTAACAAGGAACATATTCAAATTCCTCATTACCCTGACTGTGAGTGCATTTACTCGATCTTAATCGGCGAATATGACTCGCAACTATATGGCGAAATATGTGATTCGGAATGAACATAGAATTCAACAGCTGTCCTAATCAACGAGTCGACCTCGAGGAGGTGTCGAAATTTGTATACAGTACTGTGTCTTTGATTAGGCGCATATTTGTCGTACTTTTTTTTTGTTATTTTCAATGTGCACTCATATCCATAGAAGTGCATTGGCGGTATCCGTTATATCGAATTTGGGGCCACCTTGTATTGCCTTGTAATTACGGAAGCCCCGAAGGGACTAATCAGGAGGCATGAGTAGGGGGTCACCCCCGCATTGGCTTACGTCATTGCCTCGGAGTGAAGAGCTTTCCACCCCGTTGAAAGAGAAACGAGTTACAACCGCATATGAAAACAGTACATAGGGACTACATTCGTATTTTTTTTTATCCATACTGTAAATATGTACTATAGGCTTGCATTTACGGGTAACTGTCTCAAAAATGTCCGAATTTTGTTGATAATGATTGACTGTAGACTCTGGCATCAAATCAACAATGAATCGACTTCTGATGTCCTATAAATAATTTGTCCATGATACAGAATCATTATAGTGCAAATAATTCTCGCCTTCGCTCAGGCTTGAAACGAGCCAGTCGAGTATTACCTACTGTCTTAACTCTGAATGAGAGGATTTCACTTAAGGAGTGGTTTCGACTAGGCAGTCTGGTTTCCAGTTCGTTCGTCGATTACCTATGTTTTCGGGATAAAATTCATGATCTAATTTGAAAGTCTTGACTTTTTGGAAGCCTATAACACATCGTCGATACTTGTGGTACTCCAAAATTTTTAGCCACGTCGCAATATGAGAAATTTTCAAGTAATTCTACGAGCAGCTATAATTCGAGAAAAGTGTTAACGTAGCTCTCCTCCTGGCGTACAGATATTGGGGCAGGAGTAGCTCACACGAGGTCAATGACCTTTTTGAGATTCCTCGTCAGCTTTTTTTTTGAAATCAACGTCAATTCGACGGTCTTAACGATCGAGTACCTCGATTTCTGTGTGCTACCTATTCCGTGGTGATTCTCTAGCAGCTTTTAGCCACGTGGTGCAGATATTCGCGATGTGTTCCTGGGTAGTGGGGCTCTATAGTGTTATATTGATTCCTTAGAATCAGGACACCGCGAGTTGCGTAAGGCAATTGTTACGTCAAAGATAGCGTTCCAACTTCCTAATGATTTCGGTTTAATTGTCTTCTCTCTGTTATCGGGAGGTACACCAAACGCTCGTAAGTTTCTCAAATTAACAGGTTTCTCTTGAATTACACGCCACCGAATAGCGTCGAGGGTTTCAACTATTCGTAACGCTAACTAAACTCTCAGCGTGCGCTCGGAGTACATTTATAGAGCTTCTGATTCGGCGTTTCACATAGAAAAAAACTACGCGAATTTCTTAAACAGCAAATGTCTGCTTCAGCTTTTTCATTTCTCATTCAATATGCAGTCTCTCAAAAATCAGCCTCGGATATGTAGTTCATATTTATTCAAGCGAAAAGCACAACCAAATTTACAATTGCCGTTGATGTATATTTCTGACATATAAAATGATGATTGTCTATTGGGGCTTAGTTGGCGCAGTACTATGCGCCGAAACCACTGGCAGCAGTATTCGGTACACGATCGTGGAAAAAAATCCTACAAAAAGAATCTCGCAGTCGGTAGGACTCGAACCTACGCTCCCAGAGGGAATCTGATTTCTAGTCAGACGCCTTAACCACTCGGCCACGACTGCTATTGATTAATTATTGGTAAACGTGGAACACGTGATCGGGATATGTTAACAATTATGGTCAGCTATTGGCACATGTATGAGCGCACACATACCTATACTTAATCGGCACGAGGCTCCGCTCTATGACCTGAAATCCATTAGTTCATCAGGACGAAAGTGAATTAGGAATGATATCATTGACATCTATATTTAATGATTCCTTGCAGCACATTTCTATCAATGGAAGAATTTTACGATATATTAGTGAAAATCTGCAGGTTTTTCTTTGAAAGCATTTTAATATCGACCTTTGGGTTGCCAGTACACCGTTAGTTTCAAATTTGTAATTAACAAGATGCAGGAATAAGGGTGAGGTCGAAAATAGTGCGAACAGAAATTTCGTTGCTTTAATTACAGGTTAATTAAGTCAAGAGTTTTCACTAAAACATAGAAATATATTGCCTAGGTTGGTTTGTTTTAAAATAGAAACATCACGAGCGTGTACACCTATACCTATACCTGTAACACATCCCAAAATACAGCCAAATACAAGAAAACGAGAACCAAAATATGAGAACATTTGAATTTCTTTGAGAATATATCTTACATCAGTATGTTTTATATTATATTATACTTATAGGCTGTACTGTTACAGTGATAGTAATTCGCTGGTAAAACCGATCGACGATTAATTCTAGGTCGTTTCGCATGCAGGAACTTAAAGCCGACCATCGCATCGTCAGGGTATTGAAATTACTTTAGATCATTCAATGCGGCATTCTGCAGGTTGTTATTTAGTCTGTATCTATAATCGACTACTCTATAAATTAATTTAATTACACGAAATTAATATGGTTTTATAACCATTGTTAAATTAATATTCGTTGGTAAACCGACGTTGGCTGCGGTAAAAACGAAACGAAAAACTTATGCGTCAACGTTTAAACGATTCTAAATGTCAATTATCAGGGCTGACAGTCGAGTTCGAGCAATTCTACGAATTCTACAAATAACTTCGACGTTAAGATTACGTTTGTCGGATAGTCACGATATATCTAGACTATGATTAATGGGATTCATTCACGCGATGAATTTGTTGTTTCTTATTGTTAGTAGAGTCAGCACTACCGTGATAATCACAAGGTTATACCCACGCAATGTACGTTTAAGTTCATTTAATTAGAAGCACCGCAGTCTCAGGACTAATTAACTACTTCAATCAAGAGAATTTCTTCATTGGATTCGTCGATAGGTTCTTGACTACTTCGGTTCCTCTCTCTCTCTCGGTTTCTTTGTCCGTATCATGGAATTGGTCGCCAATTATCCGTTCTTCCATTATCCTTTTCCAAGGTTACTAGGTCACAAATATAATAATGATGAATGACGACTCACAGTGATTTCATTAAACGCTAGTCCAACTCGGTGAAACTCTGAAACTACAGGTATATATTTTCGCAAGCTTATAGGGGTGAAGTTCTTAAACTTTGCGAAGCCATTTAACTCGCAGACATTTTTGGCTAGACGACTGATTAGATTGAGATTTCTTCAAGTTATATCACGGGGTATTTCTTCTTATTTATGCACTAATCGATTAGATACAATAATCGTGAATTGGGTATTTTATTTGTCGGATTTTCAGCGTCGTTAAACTTATAATTCCAATAGACAATTATTAAATTATGATTAGATAAGATATATGCGAGCTGACACGCGACCCAAATAACAAATAGGTACGATCAACGATGTATAAAAATTATTACGGTTAGGTAAATTACCGCAGTGTATCTATAGACGAATAATGAATTTCAATTGATGCTTGTTGTGTAGAGAATTTGCCTTTCGACATTCTATAAGAAAGATTTTTTGAAAATTGTCATCGAATGACGATCGTATGGTAAATAGGTATTGAGTATTCGGTAATAATATTGCGTACGTGTGACCCAGAAAAATATGTTTTGTGCGATAACCTGATCTTTATCACTTCAAAGAATAGTCAGTACCTGTAGACGATCGGCGTTATTATGTTATACTCATAAGATTATGTCAGTTGACTTGAGTTTATCGCAAGATACATAAAGGTCGTCGTTTAAGGGAAAAACATTGTGGAATTACGTGAAACTGTATTACAGTTACTTAACGCATAAAGAACGTGACTTCACTGACTTGACGATAATAAATTATAAAAATTTCAGGATATCTTCGTGACGTGACCGGCAGTTATGCTGTGTGCTTCCTTTGCATGGGAACTTGCATGGTTCTCGGAGGACTTCCGATGCTTTTGGTTCCTGGGGAACATTCGAAGCCTTCTAGAGCAGCTGCAAGGTCCGGCAGTAAGAAAGAAGCTGTAACAAACACCAAGGACTAAATATTGTCCGTTATCAGCGTCCAGAATTTCACGCCTTGTGCATCTCGCGAAAGATGTAGAATCGCTATTGAGATTCGAATGATGAAAACACCTTCGAAAAAATGAAGTAAATACGAAGATGAAGGGTAGGAGAATCGCTACACTGGCATAAAATATTGTTTATAACTTCATATAAGATTATAAACGTCATTATAACAGCAGGTAACGAAACGAAAGAGGAAATCGTAAGAAAGCTGCCGTTAGGGGCAGCCTATGGTCTATACGTATGATGAATCACGTGTAGGTATTACGTTACCATCTACATTGGTAATTTCAGGCATACGGACAGGCATTTTCAATGACAGTATAAAGCTGCTTTATTTCGCCTGTCGTATCGTTGAATAATACTGATATTAATGAGCGAAGAACACTTGTCAACTATAACTGGCGTAAGATATTAATTAGTATTTTACTTAATATGAGCATTAGACAGAGATTCAGTTCCACGAAATAAACCAGTTAGATTTCAGTTTCAATTTGAATACTTAGTTCCATATTAATTCAGATCGGTACAGATAAGTGTACCTGCATAGGTTCCTCTGTATTTGAAATCGTGTTTATTTCCTGACCAAATAAAAGTGAGTTTAAATTTATTCGTTGTTAGGAAGGAAATCAGTCGTATCTACAGGTAAGGAAATTTACGTTTTACATATACGCGTATACATAATGAATTGAATGCGAATTTAAAACTAGGCAATAGCCCAGGTTACAGTTGTAAGCGTCTTGTATAATCCAAGATTTGGTTAAAATTTCTGTACCTACTGGAATTACGCAAAATATCTTGATTTACATAATGGGAGAATTTCCCTTGACCTTTGAATATCGAACAACATGAAAAATGCAGATTTTCTTGAATCCTTGGAGTGAGCAGCCAGAAATAATGATGGGGCACAATCGAAAATAGTTTCGACGCACAATTGGAAAACAGAGAACAATAAATCAACCGTGTAGCTGTTTGCTCCAACTCACTAAATAATAATATTAATAATAATACTAATAATAATAATAATAATAACGATACCAACTAATTAATACTGCATATATATGCCAATAACAATAAGAGTAATCTCAATATAATAATAATATCAATTCCACAGCTGTAAGTTAGGCTACTGCTTAAAACTGTTGAGAAGAAGAGCTTGATATTTATTGCTAATAAAATTTAATTAAACACGACTGAATATGTGCTAATAACGTTATCGAAATTTGGCTAATCGCAAACTGAATTTTTACGACCATTGTACACTAACGAGTGTTCGATTTTCTATTCAAATCTGTTCTAATCAATCACAAAATGGGTCTTAAGAACTCACAGAGATCACAATAACCTTTTATATACGAGATATTCGGGTGAACAGCTGAAATATGACCACATTTATGAAAAAGTTTAGAGAAAAAACTGGAAAATCATCTTTGTCGTAAATCACCGGGACTTATGCGACGCTCTGTAAGTTTTTGGCGATAAAAACCTAATTGCAAGACTTTGTCATGTAGTTGAGCAATTCATATAAAGTCTAGACCGTTTTTGCCGTAACCCTTTGAAAACTTAACGATGCCATTCTGAAAATTTAACTATACAAAGGCGATAGAACTCTATGTGAGATACTGTGAATTATATTCGAAGAGTTCTGAGACAATTTTATTTTTTGAATCTGTAGTTGGAATTCGAATACGCATTTCCCGGCTATTCTGAACGAATATATTGTGAGAGGTGGGAAGAGATTAGAAAATGGGAAATTAACGATAAACTGTATGAATTCAACTGCGATTGGCTGAACTAATACATAACTAATATAAGTTACAAGAAAGTAAAAATTGACAGTTTTGAAATAAAAATGATATCGCGATGGAATAGTAATTATACTTAATACCAGATTGGGCATAACTGCATATATATACGTACCTATATTGCAGGTATTATTTTCTTAGCATTCGGAAGACCTGATTTAGATAACAAACAAACACTACACGTCGCAATGAGTTGAAACTATGAAAAAATTGTTGAATATAGTGACCATTTAAGCGTATCAAACGATACAACTCGTATTCCTATAGTATCTCGTTATAGCTTACGTTTAGCATTCAACGCATACGAATTACGTGTATCTATAGATTGATTTCATTACCAGAGCAATTATGCTGAGCAAAATCACCATGAAACAGGTAATAGATATTCGAGTATAACGCATAAACGCACTGTAGGCATTCGGAGGCCAAAAATCAATACAAGAATAAAAAGAAAATGAAAACTAGACCAAAGGGTTTAAGGAATCTTATATTCCGTTTATACTGATATCGTGATTGATGATTGATGAGTGATTTGGTGTCAAGTATAATGCGACCCACACAACTGCCTGCGCGGTGACTCGGAGTATAATATTGAACTATTAATTTTTTATTTATGAAACATATAAATTGCCGGTCGAAAAATCCGTCGTGGTTAAGGAGCTGCGAAGTTATTAAAAATTGACAATTTTCAATCGTGCGAAAGGGTCTCAAAGGCTTCAAAAATCGATTCGACAATTAATCCCCAACTGTTAATTATTTGTTATTCTTGGTGTAACTAAGCTCCATAGTCCGCAGTGATTCAAAACTTTACCTCCTCGACCACGACGAACTAATTCATTGACAAAAAAATTACAGGACTAAAAGATGACGAGTTATAAACTTAAGCTTAATAGTTAAGTAATAAATTGTACTTTGATTTGTAATTAACGTAAGTGGATGGGTAGAGTTATAATTGGGTAGAAGCTGACTTTACATAATTTATTTAAAATTGGCTACATTGCGTATGATATGTACTGAGCTATGTATAAGTGAAATATTTGTTATTATATACCATACATCGAATCGCGGTATGGTATATTTTAAATAATATGTGTTGTATTATACATGTACATATCGCTGGATTGAGTAGCAACAAAAATCTGATTAGCGGGTACATCTCGCAAACGAGGGGCTATTCACTCGGAAATTGAGCAAACGATTTCTATTTGTACATATGAGATTTCAGCTGATTTTCCGTGATTTTCAAGTTCACGATTTCACGTGATTTCGAGTGACTTTCGATTGATTTTCAATCACCTCCTACAATCTCGTATTCACCATTCATTTGATTTCCTGCGATTTCCAATTTCATTTCCCGTCGATTGTATTACGATTTCGAACAGTTAAGTGCAGGATGTTTCCTTTTTGAGCGTGAAAATAGCCCCTCGCTTGAAAGTAACGTTCACATCAAACCCGTAACAAGACATACCTATAGACTCTTAAGTTCTATCCGAAATGAATTAATGTGAGTGGTGTTGAAATGTGTTTGCTATTATTAACCGAGATTTCTGCTATCATGCAACACTGCAGCTGTTGATGTAAAATTTTTGTGATCGACAAATTGATTGCTAAAATTAACAAACTCTAAATGTGTTCTATTACTATACTTCTATAATAATCATGGACCTGTGTCCATTCTTTGATACGGTGTAAGAAACCATTTTGCACCAGCTGGTGTTGTTCGCACTAGCAAGCTAATGTGAAAAAAACAAAAAAACAAAAAATATTTAAAAATAAAAATAAAAAAATATCTCCGCAAGAGGCAGAGCAGTGCGTGTTTCCTCATCATACTTTATAATTGCCCCAATTATCATCATCGTGCTGATGCTATAACAACCAGTTGTTGTTCTACGCATTTTACTAACGTCTCTTACGTCATCACATTTCCGCGTGATTTCCTTCGTTTTAAATCGCCTGTAGTAATAGATCCAGTTATTCAATGGCAGCGAAACGTTACAATTTATATCTTTATTCTGCTTAAACCAAACTGATCGGCGTTGTTTTTCAACATCATGGCAATGCGTCAATACATATATGTAGGTCCACTTACAAGTGTGGGTAGCTACGAAAATGAACACAACGATGCTCTGCAATTAATTCGATTACTGCCTCTTGCGTGAAAAGAATGAATATAGGCTTTTGTCCTGTGCGTGGCGGATTGTTTTGTACTTAGAATTTAGATACGATACGATTGTGCGAGTTTACAAACGTTTGTGAGACTGATACGTCGTATGGTGATGATTCCACCCAGCTGTAATATATTAATTGGCTGCGTAATTGTACTGTTTTCCTAGGCCTCCGTACACTTCAAAGGCGGTACCGTTGATTCTTTGAATTAACCAATTTGCCTGATCTAAAATAATCCTGTAGGTCTGTTACTCACGATCAGCTCGCGTGTTGCGATGCATATATAACTGCGTTCATTGATCTGTTATTAAAAAAATATTAGTTTCACAATAACTATTCTATCCCAAGACATAGCAGGATTTAGGGATTACGTTTATAGGCTCTGTCTGACTCATAATTGAAAGTTAAATCACTTCAGTAGACAGTTTGAATTCCCCTAAGGTTTTCATCAGAATTTTATTCAGTGATAACGCTTTGTCACAATCGAGGCGAAAGATTGTATGGAAAACTGTATTTTCTGAACAACAATCTTGAAGAAATGGTGGCAAAAGTTATGTTCGATTTTAAAGTTCCAAGCTCAATGTTTAATCCGTTTGTGTAGTCCTGTCATCGCAGTGTTGTTTGCACTTTTGCTTTAATGCGCCTGCCGTCTAGATATATGGAATAACTAGGAATTTTTAACGATGTGATCAAAGTACAGTCGAGTAAGGTAACGAGAGAAATTGAATACAAATATTTTCTGTGAGAAAGAAGTGTAAATAAACAAATATAATGTATTGTAATAAACATTGATAATCGCGTATTCAAATTTATTTCATATCCTTTCACCGTTGAAATACTGTAATCAATTAAAGTTCTGAATCGAAGCGTCGAACATATTCACGAATAACCGCAGGTATTCATGTGTTAAGCTAATTAAGATATTGTTTTATTCGTCAAATTTAAAGTATTTCGTACAGTTATTCATGAAATTCTAAATTTCAATCCTGTCTTCGGCGTAGTCAACCATCCTGTAATAAAAAATTAATGTCATTCTAAACTTGGCCAATACTCGAAAAATATTCTTATTATAAGTAGATGACCAATCGAAAATCGGAAATATTTTGCATATACATTATAGGTATATGCATGTCGAAATCGTTTGACGTTTTTAACCAGCTGTGCTGTGCTGATATACTGTTACATTCTCGACATATTCAAATCGATTTCGAGTCGGAGAATTTGAGACAAATGATAACAGCACAGGGAACAAAAACATATTGGCTAAATTCAATGGAAATAATTCATACAAGTCTTATTTTCACGCACGACATTCCGGGAGCAATAAAAAACTATATCCCTAAAGGGTTACTAGCATTCTATTAAATTGTATGGACGGAAGGCTCAGCTGAAATCTATACGAAATCCCAAAGGAAAGCTGAAAGCAGTATAACTCTTGAGTGGAGGAGAGTTCGCAGCACTTGAAGATCAAACCAAGATAGTAAGTTTCCGAAGTTTTATCAAGATTTATACTTTTCGAAAGCTAGATCTCACCCCATTACACAGCCCTATGATTCGTTCGTGAAGCGATAAACTTTTGGGAATTTGGTCGATACGAATTTCACAGGCTATACGAAAACTGGGAAATTGGTAACGCATAACGACCTACATTTTCTTTTTTCTTCGATAAACTGATTCTCCAAAATAGAGATCGAATTAATCGGATAAAAACAAGGTTTCCGTGGATTCGAGTATCGATTTGTATCCGTAATTCCGAAAAAAATCCGTCTTTTATTCCGAGACTTTACAAAATTTCTATGATTTCTCAATGTATAATGATAACACAATTTTCGAAATCGTTACAGGTGTTGTTCTTTTCTCAAAACCTGCCGGGCCTCCAATACTCATTTTACAATGTACGAAAATGCAACAGATAGGCAGTATAATAAAAAAACAATAAAATTCTTGGCCACAGTGACCTGTCGTGTATCGAACTCGGGGTCTGTGAAGAAAGCTGGACTATGCAGATCAGGTTGTCGCACAGGACGATCCCAAACTACAAGAGGTATTCGTAAACGGTGTAGAATTCGGGCAGGTTGGCGTCACGAGTGGGTTCCTCCAACACAACTTCCCTCCCGGAGCGTTTTGGCGATTCGCGAAATCGTCCGAGGGCCATTTTCTTCGCCGAGGCTGGTCGGCGCTTCACCCTACGTGTTGGTCTCGTCTTACTGCGAAGACGAAGACCCTGAAGCTTGCAAACTCGCAGCACGGTGCCCTCAAATTAAACGGGGCATTCCTGATGCTTGGGCCGATTATCTTGCCTATCGTGGTTTCTGCAGCAAAGACGATCGGCGAATCATACGCCGCGACCTCAAACTTGGCTGCAGGAACATTTACGTCACGGCTAGGGTTTGGAAAGATCTTGGGCTTCCACTGGGCCAAGGGATTCCCGACCCTTGGAAGATTCCCACCGGCAGAAAAAGCTGGGTTGGCAAAAAAGGCGACAAACTGCAAGCCGCAGAGTGTCAGCTCTGGAAAAAACAACAGTATTGTGCGTGTTGCAAGCGATGTCAAGCTAATGCTCGGATTTCAACTGCCAAAGGCTATTGTCGAATTGATAAAATCGCACGGGGCGTCGATCCAAGTTCACTGAATCCTCCACCACAGCAAACGAAGAGATGTGAGCAAGTTTGTCAACAAGAAACCCTTCAGCATCGTCCAAATTTCATACCAGGAGCTGCGAGCTGCTCGCCTGAATGCCCACTGATAAAAAAACCTGATGAATGTATTGCGTCTCGCAATACTCGCCGTTACCAACATCGGTCGAATAATGGCATTACGAAGCCCCCGTTTCCGACAGCTCAAGCCTCTACTGGCATGTGTTTAGCTTTTCCGGTGAGGCCCGAAAGCAGTACTACTCCACGAGGAGAGCGACAAGCACTTGGAAAACGGCAACAAAAGATACCAGATCCTCCATGTGAGATCAAAAGCTATCAACCTCGAGTTTCGGCGACTAAATCACCTCAGGAGGCAAGAACCGCCAAAAAATTTATGAATTCAGGGGTTCAAACATCTGATAATGTCCCTGTAGTCAATTCCACGAGTATCTCTGTTGAACAAAAGTTTCTCGCACCAGAATGCGCCGATCAATCTGCAGCTCCTATACAATTCACATATGGCTTTTACAAACAGCTGGTACACTCGAGCCTGAACAAAATGACAATACCTTGTCATGCATGCGGTTGTCGTTACCAGGAACAATTTCCTGTTCAGAACGCTGCCTGCGCTTGTCAGAATAGCAATGGCTGGAAGAAAAGAGTTGACTTCGAGACTACTAACGTACCCTGTAACGAGACGGTATGTAATCGTGGGAGACAGAACTTGAATCAGAATCTAAACGTGACGCAATTGTCGTGCGGTTGTGTTCATGTATCTCCTTGTATCGGTATGCAAGAATATTCTGGTGCAGTGAATGGGCGGGCTGGTTTCGGGCCCAGAGGTGGTACTTCGTTCCCTGCGAATACCTCTCATGGGGAATCTGTCGACCAGAATCGCAACGAGAACCTAGTGCACAAATCCAGAAACCTAAAACCGAAGATGATATCACGTCTGAAGCGATTGATTAACCGGTCCAAACCAGCGGGCAAATCTCATCACGCGGCTGGACGAGCCCAAGCAGTGACATCCGAGATTCCGGTGAGCGAAATTCCCGATGAAGCTAAGCTCGTCTGTTGTCAATGCAACTGTCCCTACCTAAAAATAAGTAATTCCCTGCAAGAAGCACCTCCGAAAACTATGGCAACGAAGAAGAAATGCGTGTGCAAACGATGTGTTGCGAAACGTGAAAGGAGGGAGGGACATCGAAGCAGAAAGGCTGCTGCGGAAGAGGAAGAGGTTTTTGTCAGCCCCGGGTCGTGTGGAAGACCTGTTCAAGTGCAACCTGATCAACGCATAACGATAAAGTGCCACAACGAAAGCTGCAGAATGCACAACGGCTTAGGCTACACCGAAAATCTGCGTGAGGATGCTGAGGGTCTTCAAGGACTAAAGCAAAGAGCTATCAATCCCCGGGAAACTTATTCTCCGTCTGCCCCTCCGAGAAATTCGACTATCATCAACGAGATGAAAGGGAGCTGCGATCTCACTGAGAAATTGTCAGAGGATGTCATTGCTTTGGAGGCTTCGCGAAACCCTGCGGTTTTTGGGGCACCGTGGTACAGCTCTGACAGTGGGGAAAACGCCGATGTGTCAGAGGTCTCGAGACACACTGTACAGTGTACATCGATGATAGAGGCATCCCCGGAGATGGCATTAGTTACTTCGTGCACATTCATTAGTCGGATTAATCACAGTACGGTGTTTCAATGCAAGAAGAAACAGCAAAGGCCCAAGAGGGAAGAGAAGTTGAAGCCATCCTTACAAGACGCGCATGAAATTGATTCGGAGTCTCTTATCAGCCGAACCAGTCTCCTACGATTGAACTCCTTGCAGACTCCTACACCGACGAATGGCAGCTATAAACCCAAGGTTTTTCCAAACCAGATACCGTTACTAAATATCGAGGAGTTTGAGGGTAAACACTCAAGAATAGCATCGCCTCGAATGACGTGTATTGGTCCGCCAACTGGTTTCGCCTCATTTTATAAAGATGAAGTAATGTCTGAGACATCGAGCCCCACAAATCGGGATAAAAACAGGAGAGATAGCTTTGCACAACGTGCTGAATCAAGGAAAAAACAGATCGGAAAAAAGCCCAATGGTTCGACTGTCGATGGCTCTCGGGTTACCGTCGATGCTGATCCGATGGCCAGTTGTAACCGCCTTGGACATTCACCCTCGCATCAGACACATCTGGTTGCACCAAACACGCAGCTGATCCTCGAAGAGACTGAGAACTCGACGGATATCAATAACGAAAAACTGAGAATATCGGATCAGTCTAGGGAGGTCCCAGAACTTGAAAATTCTGCGAACCCTGAAGACGTCGGTGACTCAACGGATACTTCGCGTATTTCAAAAGCTGACGATGGGGATCCTGGATACGACCCGATGATAACCACCATCGTCTCGCCAAGGAAGATATCCGCGAATTCATCGAGGTCTTGCATGCTGGCGAATTGCACGCGAAAATGCAGAAAAGCTCCTGTACCAACGAAGATGCCTACGGACGGCATATCCTCAGAAAATCAAGGATTGCCATCGGGTAAACAAGACACTATTGTCTACAGATGCGAACTACCGTTTGTACAGGGTCCATATATTGCGAGGACTCCAGTGCTCACTAATAATACACGGAAAAGTCTCGATTCGACGCCACGGTATACAATTTGTTCTCCAGAAGAGGTAGACGGGTTTCTTGTGGGCGAAGGCATGAGAAATTCCGATTTGAATATCATCAAAAAATCGGAGAATGAGATTCCCCGCGAATTTGTGAAAGAAGTGCGGACTCTCGTTCAAAATGGAATTTATCAAGGTGGAAAGAAGAGTTCAGCGGATAACAAATGCTTCCTAAAGTACTGTAGTCTGCGGCGCTCCGGGCCTTGTATTATATCACCGAGTCGTAAGCTATTACGTATTCAGCATCCCTCAAATCTCACAATCAGCGACGTAAATGACGAAGACTGTATTGCGGGACTAGCAGAAAAAGAGTTTCCACTGGGTAGAAGAGCGTTCTCCAGCTGTAGCAATCGAAGGAACCGTGGCAATGCTTTTGACCGCATATCGACACATCTTTTGGCAAAAGTTCAGGACAAATTCAACATCGGCTGAAGAATGAGAAGGAAGTATTTTCCAACCGATCAGAAATTTATATATTCATTGAGTTCCAAACTCAGATATTTCACGCAGAAAAAATGAGTTGACTGGTCGATTTAACGAATCACTTCCGAATGTCGATTCGAAATTTGGAAGTGGCGCCTCATTGTAAGTGGGGCCAGATCTATACGATACATCAAAACAAGGCCTTAAATGCTATTCAGATTCGTACTTGAAGTGATAACAGCTATTTCTCAATTGCGATAATTTTTGGCAAAATCAAAAATCAAAAATAAATTTTCAGTTCGATAAAACGAAAAAATTTCTTATCAAAATTTTGACCACGATTGGAATTTGTGTTCCAGCTAAATAATTAAATCGACTCGCGGTATCAGTTTAAATTTGATTTCCATAAATGACAAGAGCAACACTTGGCTTGAACTTTTCATTTTTATTCTACATGATTTTTTATTTTTATCTTTTTTTTTTGATATTATGGGTATTTCATAATGTGATCAGCTACCATAGATATTATTTTTGAAAATGTGTAATTTGTGCGGTGATGTAAATATTTTCGTCATAAGATGTAAATTAAAAATGAACGCTTTATCTGTACTACGTATGCTAAAATGACTATCAATGACTTATTCCGGACACAAATTCGGAATTAATTTTTGCAACTTTTCAACGATTTTCAAACTGAAGTTAATCACAGATCCAGTCGTGAAGAAAAACTGAAGTATGTTGATGTTAAACAAGACTTCTGCGGCTAGAAAATTTCGAAACTGATTTAATAAATTAAATAAAGTTTCATCCGGAGTGAAGTCAGTAATTCTGATGTAATTCTGTGCCTAATGAGTGAGCACGATAATTATAATCATTTTCTGGACTATATTCGACACGTAATCGAACAACTTCAGACTTTCATAAAGTTATAAACTCAGCGATGTATTTTGCAACTGTAGTTTGACCTCATGATATCACTCGTGTGATTTCTGATCCCACTTTCTGCAAACTTTTACGTGAGCGCAGAAATTTCTCGTCATTTTTTGAAGCTATAGAGTCTTTTACTGTGAGCGTGGATCAGCATCATCAACAATCTATTTCCATCATCACTGATATAGTATAAAATATTTGTCTCATTGTTATAGGAGGCAATTATCAAACTTTAGATTGTGTTACAGATAAAACCATGACTAATTCGTAAACGCAAATTAATCCGAGTCTCTGACAGCCATTCCACATTCTCTTGGCTTTTGGTTTTTACATGAATTAATCCCAAGGCTCCATGAATTTCACGCATCAGGTTCAGACGGTGTTGTATCGTAGGACAAGTTCTTTGACCCACTGCTCGCGTGAACCAAAATTGGCACGTGTTCATCAAACCTCATTCCGAAAGTACAAATCGAGCTCGAATTCTTTAGGGTGCCTATCGGTCCCGTCAGATTACTACAGAAGTTCTTCCTGCATACTAGACACGCGTCCACGGCGTGGACACCTTTTTTGCACGTGAGAATAGCATGTGTGAGTGGCATGCTATAACGATAAGTGGTAATGTTCAACAGATGAAAAATCCAGTAGATTACAGCAAATATATTTCAATAAAAAAGTGATTACGCGTGTTGGTTCAAGTTTTGAATTTTAGCGATTTTGCATTTTATGCTACCAATCCATGTCAAAGAGCAATTACAATGTTGATATTCCAGTTCTTGCTCGTTATATTTAATTCGACCAATTGTTCTAGATTAATGCCACTAAGCTTCGGTACACGGTCTTTACTTTGTCTTCAATTACAATAAGTGTCACGCGAGTGACAGTGTGGCTGGAAACTGTAATGGTCCGTATTCAGGACTCATGTCAGTATTAGGCTTGTCGTGCTGATGATTAGTATAGTTTAGGTGACAGAGATTATACTGCTTATAGGCAGGACGAGCCCAATAGTAACTACTGAATACGGACCGATGTGTTTTCTGGATTTGCCTCTTTGCGAAAGATGTGTACAGCATGCTCGCTTAAGGCATGCATACAAGCACGGCATGATATTTATGTTCATCAAACTTAATATGGTTTCACCTCGCCTCATAATTCAAAAAACTATAAGTACTTCCGTGTGTTTCAATGATCAGCACGAAGTAGCGATAACACTCGAGCAAGATTGTACACACATTCTAAGTACTATGATTGAAACTTTAGAAAAGATCCGAGATAGTTAGTGTTATCGAGAATGCGCCATATTCATGCGTGATAAGGCACATGGTCATATGTTTTAACTTTTTCGACGTGTGCTTGCCAGTGAAATTAGCAAAGAATAATGCACCCCCAAATATGATCGATTCTTAACCCTCGATTCTGAAAATTGACGGGCCATGAAGAAATCAACTTTTAGATACGTGGACTGGGCCTCCTAAGCGCGTTCAGAAAAATGAATTGCAAAAACAGAGGTCGCAGTTGAAATAAAGGATTTGGAGTCCAATAATCGATTCCTCGCCTCAAAAGTGTACTATACTAAATTTTTGGTATTATTATAATAATAAGAGAGAAAATAAATTGATCTCAATAAATAAAACCGAATCAAATATGTGCTAAATAATTGATTGTACGATGAATTTTTCTTCACTTGCAATAAAGTCGAACGCGTGTGATTCTAGTCATGTAAGTGTGTCAATCTATATTCTATATACTTTCAATTTCCGAAAATTTGAGCGACCGATGAAGCCAGCTTTCTCACACGTGGAGATCCAGCGAGTTATGTCAGCGCTCGCGTAATTAAGTGAAATGAAACTGGTGACCGTGAAAGCTAATGGTTTCCATTGGTTGATTACACTTGATTTTCCATCGTAAAATGAGGTTTGATAACGCGTTATGTCATCACCACGAATAATTAGTACAGGGGTTGGTAAGGACACGCTATATCATACAATTGAGTTGTAATTAAATCTTCAATCGTGTCAAACTCGTAACTATAAAATTGATCGAATAAAATGTTGAACAGTTCGATATAGGAGAATCTGACATATTACGTCCATTCACTAGTACTTTTTTCTGTTATAGCGATATCGTGAGGTCTAAGATCTACGCAAAAATACGAAGGCCATCTTCTTGATTGAACAACTATCTCTGGATAATGACTGACGCAAATATAACGGAGAGTATTTACGAAAGTCAACTCCTAGATCGTTGAGCAAACATTTGATCGTCTTATTTACCGATGCTTGCATTCCGAGACGATCGATGTGAGTTATGATCGTTGATTCTCTGTATGCTGAAGCTGAAATTGGGGCGAATTAATTCAGTGATAGAGTTCACTGCTACGAAACAATCGAATGTGCGGTATTGTTAGAGATAAATTCTACTGCCTTATGTATCGAGTAGCCTAAGTTTTCCAGGAACAAATATAGAATTGGCTAGTGGACTTGTTGGAGAGTAAACGATATATTGTTTGACAGCGACAAACGTGGCCTTCCACGTTTCCAGTAACACGTGTTCACAAGAGTGCTCGTCCAGTCACGTGTATTTAAACATGTGAAATTTCTCTGTTACATGCTTATCAAGTTGTTATGTAACTTTGAGCGATCAGTTACTTAATTTTGCCTCATATTAGAGCTACTTGAAAAATGACATTTGCAGTAACTACGTTCTTACAAATCTCGCCACCGATTTCATAGGCTCAATTTAACGGGCTAGTCTATTTTTCTTTTGCCTGTTAGTATCTTATCAATCGCTTCATGACAACTATTATTTTCCTTCCTGATAAATTTCGACACGCATCAAAGACAACTACGTAATCGTCAAACGTGAGAGCCCTTTAGTCTGTTACAAACACGCAAATTAATTGGCATTTCGCTTCAAGCTGAGTATCCTTACTAGACAACTACAGCTGCTAATATCCTGTCCTTTTTATCAAATTACAAATTATACAAATTTTTTTCATACTTTCACTGTCGGACTCGTGTAGTCGAAAAATAAATCTTATGACCAAGATGGTTCGGTCTTCGTCAGATATACGGCGCTTATGTGAGCTTATACGATCGACCGCACAACTGATAAAAATAGAAAGGTTCATTGGTACAATATTGTTTGTCACATTCGAGACAAACAATCATATAGGAAAAAACAAGACTGGCACACTGAAATTAGATTCGTTTTTCCAGTTCTCGTTCTAATAGCTATGTCAATAATTGTACTGTATTATTCCAATCTTACTCGTAATCATGATTTGATTTAGAATGTGTAAAAAATATTTTCGAATTCTTCGGATCGAAATACCTCCGAATACGATTGCCTGAACTTTTCCGCCGAACATTCAACATTTTGTCAAAAGACGAAATAAGAATTCCGATAATGGCAGCCGTGTTAGAAATTCACAAATTTCAGGTAACTATATGTTATGTACACCAAGATGAGACTTGCTATTCACTGAAGAAAAACTGGGAATCCCAAATTACAGAGTAATCGAATGTCCGTGGTCTTCTGTACGCAAATCATCAAATAGCAATTACTTCGCCCGAAAGCTGAGTATGATTACTAAGTACACAGCGTATGACAACATATCAAACAAATCAACGTACTGATTGCAAAGTGTTCTAACAAAAACATAATATGTATGCCTATTTCATCCGTGCATATACCTATATCAGTCATTACAAGTCACACCCAGTTTGTTGAACCTAATTTCGTTCAAGAGGAAGAGGCAATTGATCGATACTAGTGAAAGCTGACTCGAGCAGATCAATCTTAAGAGATTAAAATCCTAGAAGTGGACACAAACGTAATGTGTCGGCCTTCTAAGCACGATTCGCACTACCTACCGTAATATCATTCGGATATGTATGAAATTAACGGGTAATGTGTAGTTATCAAGACTTTAAAAGAGGCTTTCGATTCGCTATAAACTTATGTGCCAATTTTCTAACGAGGCCGAAGGTCATACCAACGTTTTTCTAGCCTCAACTTAACAGTGACCTAGTTATTTGTGCTCAGTCTGGTGTACTGAAAACGAACGATCATACTCATAACACATCAATTGATTATAACTGGAACGGTTCTCGATCTGTAATCGAAAACGAGATGTATGTATGTACATACATACATGCTTATACAGCCTCTTCATTCAGATCATACATTAATGGTCCATGTCAACATGATACGACGCAAATGTGACGGCGGATAAACAGTAAAATTACATTGAACTACCGTATCATATCCGTTTATTTGGCTGGAGCTTCAAAATTCATCCTGAACGAGATATTTCTGATAAAATAATCACGATTACATTGGGCAGCTGGAAGGTCTTCGCTAATCGGTGTACAGAATATTAAGATTTCAGAAAACTTGAATCGTGACTGTGACAAAAATTTATCACCGTTGATGACTCTGACTATAATAAATTGGCGTCAGTAACCATTTAATAATTCAATCTAATATCGCGTAGAGATAAGCAAAAGTATGATCCAAGGCTTGCTTCATTGATAATTTCGCAATCCTATAGTTTACTGCACGTGTATGTAGCGTAGATATTATGCCACGATACGTCACAGTGAACCGTATTTTGAATACATGGGTGAGAAGATTGTTTGTTCATGGTGTTGAGTTTCCTATATCCGTACGTCAACAGATGATAACGCTTATCTCTGTCTGCGAAGCTGTAAATTGTGGCGTGTTATTCCATTCCTGCTTTTCTGATGTACCAGATTGTGGAGACTCTGATGGTCAATATACCTCACAAACGCCACACCCTGGACAACTCGAGAATAGCTTATCATCGGTAAAGGCATGATAGAAACTGACGTGTTCACATCATGTCAAGATCACCTCAAAAATTACCTGCTAACAATTCCTTAGTAACAACTACGATATGAAGTTGTACACTTGGTCAATTAAATTAAATTCATCATCATCATTTTAAAGGATCTTTATTCAAATTCACCAATTATAAGCGACGTATTGCATCAAGAGTAGTTCACAGTAACAAGGTATATACATATAAAATGTGAAACGTGTCAAGATTTCGTTAGCTCGAAAGGGAATCCTAGCCACAGTAAACGCATTGCATGGCTGGATCTTCGTCCCATACTCTTTCGATGGTGGTCCTTGTCGATGTTTTTGCTTTCTATGATGCGTGTCTTCTAGGCAAAGTCAAGTAGTATGATCCAAAAGGCAGGCTGAGGATAAATATTTGAATCTTTCAGCATAGGAAATTTTCGAGCGGAAAACTATTCGACCTGCAGTCCGTGGAACCATAGGTGTTATCGAATATTTATAATAGCGTTATCTATCGTTGGATCTACACGTGGTCTTTATTGTTAGACATATCAATGGTTATCGCGTATCATGTGATCCATACTCACACAAAGGATTTCATGTTCTAAGTTCCGTAATCGGATCATATACCACAAGCACTCGCAGACTTATAACACGTTCACGTGTTATTAAGCAAGCAGATAATTCCGCAATGCATCGATTCTCGGCTCGCATGATGGTCTGAATTGAGAATTAGAACTTGGTCCATGTCTCCTCCACAAAATTAACGAGTTGTACCTAGAATGCCTCGTATGTCACACTTGGTTTACCGCCTGATTCGTGATCTAGAAATTTCCTTTCACGGCTTGTTACAGACGAGTGGAATTCGGGATGGGAAAGATACTCTGAGCCGTGAAATCCTGAATCTAACATAAACGTGATTCATATATATTTTAGGAAATTTTTATCCGCAGAAAGTGTAACGTAATCTCTGCCTGCCTATCTTGTGCGAGGTCTTGTATTGAGCTTCGATTTTCCTGTTGCAGAATAAACGGTCCCAGAGAGTCTCTCACTTAACGTGCAGACCTTGATCACGCGTAGTAACAGGAGGCGCGTTTCAGGGGAATAAATGTTAGCTTCGAATTCGCAGAATTTCACACAATCTTGCTTTAACGTAATCATCCGCAATCAAGAAATCTCATTAGTATCTCGTACTCGACTCAAATACCTGTTGGTTTCATTTTAAACTGGATATATCTATCTGATTATATTGCCGTAAGAAATGTAACAGCAAATCTTGGTACGAAGTGGTCGATTTTTTCCGTATTTCGAGATAACGATATCGGTTTCTTGCGAACTGCGCTCGTTTCTATTATACAGACATGCTCCTTCAACAATTTGAAAACGAAGAAGGTATCGAGTAAGACTTTCGATTAAGATTCTAAAATAACAATATCGCAGGCTTTGGTTTACTGAAACGAATCGGTTAATTAACTTTTCATCAATTTCCGATCAATCTTAATTAATTCTGCTTCATTCGTTTCGCTTCAGAATCTTCGATATACCGAAATGACGAAAAATGTTCCACCTCGCGTAACCTGGTTCGAGGATTTCATTTTCTTCGCAAATGAGTCAATTTTCCAATTTTCCAATTTTATAATTTATACCTAATGGAATATCATTGTCTACGTAACAAAGAGGCTCGTGCCAGATACCGATGACGTCTCGAACAAAGAACGGGCAGACCAGAAATTTCTCTGTAATCGTCAGCGCTAGCACGGCGCAGCTTACTCACGGAGTCGCGACGTTGCGTCGCGTTTCGTTTCGTTTCGTTTCGTTTCGTTTCGCTGCGTTTCGTTGCGGCGTCGTCAGAACTCCGAAGAGGGAGTTAGATGGGAGAAGGGGAGGACCCCCATTAAACAGCTGAGCAGTAGTAGTACCGAGTGCAGCTGAGCACTGTCACACGTGTTCTGGTGCGCTGAACTCGTGGAGCATCGAAGCAGCTGATCTTCTTCGATCGCCATAAAAGTAGTGGTCAGTTATCTCTATTAAATGAATCCAAAATCATAGTGGAAAGTTTATTTTTCGGTATTTCAACAAAATTTCATCCAAAGTGAAAAACAAAAAAAAACGTTAGTTACTTTTTTATTTTCGAATTAATATTCTAAAGAGACAAGAAGCCACAGAAATAGAGACACAGTGTCTATGTGCAATTCAAAGTGCCCACGTTGTCGACGCGGCACAACCTGCTGCGAAAAAGTTTGTTGTACAGAAGACTTGGACTCTATGAACCCCAACGGCGCAACGGAGGAGGGCAGTGCCCTCGACACGGCATTTCATGAACGTTGACCCCGCGGTCTATGCGCGTGTAGTTCCGATACTATTCACTATCTAGTCCTACCCTTGTTTATAGTCCTATATTAGTTTCGGCAAATAATTGCCAACTAGTAATTTATGGGTACATTAATATTAGTTCTGCACAGAAATCGGCTGAGTAGATGTACGCGGTGCTTCGGTGCGGGTTGTATGAATGCGTGTATAAAGGTGTGCGAGATATTAACGTAAAATTATTATCGTGCGATAACAGTGATTTAAAAGTGAGTGCAAGTTGAACAAAGAGCGAAGAAATCAAGATGCAGAAAGGCAAGGAAGAGACTGGTATAAAAATAAAAATCGGCGAAGTCGAGGTTCCCTGCAAGAAGGGAGAGTATCAGCTGGTGCCGCGCAAACCTCGGGAGGACAATCACCCCAAAACAAACGGGACCACTCGCACCAATGGCAAAGGTCAGTAGTAATCATTGGCAAATGTTTCTAACTTTAATTTTCGATACCTTGCCAAACACGTGTAGCGTGTAGCAGCGTAAGTTAGGAAATAACAAAGTCAGAAGTGAACGATCTTGACCCTTGTTCTTGCTACAAGTTTAAAAGCAGTCTGTTTGAATAATTATTATCACTGTTTGGTCATGACTATCGGTCATGTACATCAAACAGGAAATGGATTGCAGCGCTAGTATGTGTTTCTGATTTGTTTATGTGTGACCGGAAGTAGCGACTTCACTGTAAAACCCGTTGATTATTATGATTGCAGTCGTAAAAATAATTAGGATAGACCTTGAGCAATGAGTCATTTCGCAAATCGCGATACCACATCAGGGAGTGAAATAGAAACGATACGGCTAATCCTTTGTGAGTTATTAAATGTCATGAATATTTTTTCACATGGCGAATACTCCGCAATTGTTATCATTTTTCACCTGTTGAACACAAGTGAGGATCGATATAGGAATAAGTCGCGGAATAAGTATAACGTTGCACTACAGCGTAACTAACGCATACATTATTTTTAACAATAGGACAAAGGGGAAAAGAAAATTCATTATCACGCGCGATAGCGATGTATAAAAGAACATTCATATCAATAATAATAATAATAATAATATTCAGCTATGAATATACTCGGGGCAGTAAAAGTAATTTAAGAAACGAGAATAATATCGCTGTATATAGATAACGAGAGAAATTTTTATATTAAACGGGGGAAAACTGGGTTACGGTCCATTATATTCAACGTACTTCCTAGATACGTGATATTATATACGAAGTAGGTATATATGAACGAATGTATAAATGTATAAGGTGAATACAGCTGGAACTACAGTACGGAGCATATATTTCTCTACCAAGAGTTTCGACCTCGCTTCTGAGCACATATGCGGCCTTTTTTTCACTCTCTGCAGAGAACAAAAGGTCGCCCGATTATCTCCGGCTCGTTTTATTTTAGATTCAAAAAGTAAAAGTAACGGAGAATTCTTTTTTTTTTATTCAATAATTAACGATGATTATAAATTTGATTGGATTTAAAACTTGCTTCGAGGCATATATAATTATTAACAACAGAATCGAGATGAGCTTGGCACTATAATCACGTTATAATTAGTTAGAAGAAGCTTTATACTAGTTAGTGATAATAGTAACTATTTTTGCAATAACTCGTTGCTTGACAAAGAGATGATTTTCATCAAAAGTGTTCCGGTCTCAATGGTCGGCTGATTGTTTTACGGTCTAGATAACAGAATAATCAATAATTTGTCTCTGATGCAGGGAGCATATAACGTCCACGTGATTTGCACGCGTTCCCAGTATATTGCGTGTACACATGTATACTCCGGGCTCGAATACACGCGATTTGTAACAAACTGTGTGCGATATAATTAGGTACCCCCCGCGTACGCATAATGTATAGGCACATGTATGTATGATACAGCAGAGCTGCTGGATATACCTATATCCACCTATTTGATCCAACCTTTTCAAGTATTTGCAGAACATGCGTAAAGCGCTGATGTTCGAAAAATTCAATTACCACTTCGCCGTGCGCCTCTTTCTTTTTCTCTCTCTCCTATTCGTTTCTGGCTTTAATTTATTCACTTCCAAGGGATCAGAGGATTTGAGTTCAGCTCGGTGATATTTGATCGCCGGATACTTCGATTCCAAGTCTTATGTTTAGTCAAATAGAAATTCGCTGCTTTGGTTAGCGGTGCGAATATTGGCAGAAATGAAATTATATCAAACATGGGAATCCCACTGAATTTTCTAACAAACTCCGGTCTTAAACTATATGGCTGCGGTAACTTTCCATTGACCATGCTGGGCTATAGTTATATCACTGAAACTTTGCCTGAAATTATTATTCTAGCGTGTAAAACGCGATTCACGAACGAGAACGGAACCCGGTGCATGTTCATTGTTCATTCGTCATTTGTTTCTCTGCATGGTTCCTCATGCGCTTGCGTATCTCTCGTTGGTACAGAGTTACGCTGATATGTTATAGTTTCGATTGATTTACAAAACCCTACGCCTTCGCCTCCGCCCCCGACCCGCGAGTCAAGGTCTCATAGATTATACCAACACTTTACGCTTCAATCAAAAAGCTGCACAAATTTTTCATCCTTTTATTCGCACGCGATCTGACGTGCCAGAATCCGAATAACTTCGGCTGATAACTTCACGGATTTATATTCATACATTTACTAATCGAGTTATCAGATTTAGAAGATCGGTATGATAATTTCTATATTCCGTATTTATCCAGATATTATTTTCGCTCTGTGATTTGATTCAGGGTTCGATATTTCTATGCTCAAACCTGTAGCTGTGATTAAAAATGGCCTGGCCATGGTTATACGAATACCTGCCCTCCCTAGCGTGGCGAAGGACAGCTATTATTGTATCGTGTAGTACTGCAGGCCAGATCGATAGGAGAGATAGATTAGATGCGGGAAGACGAAGAAAAAAATAATAAAAGTTTCAGCGTAATTAGTACACGCGACAATTTGCCGCAAGCACTTGCTGCGAGTAACTGGCGTAGCTCGTTCAGCACGCAATAATGTTTATTATACATATAACGCAATGTCACACTCTAGCCTCATACACTTGGGAAATTTAACAGGGAACGCGGAAATGGTGAACCATAACTTTGCTAAAAGATATTATTTGCGCAGGCTATTTCCAAGATAAAACTCGTTTTTAAATTCTCCTCGAAAAATTCCATCTGATTCATTTCGTTTGGATATATACTTTTTCCGTATTTACGCTGCCTTGTATGCGTATTGTGAATATGAAACCACATATAGAACTCCGTTTCTGAAATGAGCCGATTTATACAAAATTGCTAGGTATAGATGATTATACCTCTGGAACTGGGTGATATGCTGTATCTGAAAATCGAAATTAACTTCTCTTTTACGTATTTCCTTGTTGTTGTATTATAATGTCTACTGAATGTCAAGGCCCTGAAGCGACAGTCTTAAAAAACAAATACGCTGTTTGAGTGAATGTATGCATGTTATTCATATTCGATCTTGTGACGTTTTATACCATTAATATAACTTTGACCTATTCCGCTAAGAAATTTCCATTGAAATTGTTTTACGATGTGATTTCATCCTTTTTCCTCGAAGTCGCTCAAGCCTCCGCAACGCCAATCGGCGTATTACAATTCTAGCTATACATTGCCGCGGATAAATCTTCTGTAACATTATTTCCTGTTTCTGCACATCTTACGCTCGAAAAAATACCAGAGATATTATACAATCGTAAATGATTATGCTGATACCATGCGTCTTTACAATCTTTTTTCATTGGTTTTGAAGTCTTGCTGATTCCACACAATTGAGTCTCTGTTATACAATTTATTTTTTCACCTGTTCTCACAAATAACATCGAATATATTGGCTTTCATAAAGTTGACATTCCGAAATGTCTCTACTGGTGGAAACGTCAAGAGCGATCATATAATGCCATCAGTCAATACTAATATACGAGGATAGTTGAATATAGCTTCAAGTAGCAAACACGTTTTATTTTCGTGCGTGATGATTTCAGAATTAAAAAAATGAGAGTCATTTTACTTCAGTGATTGAGATTATCGTGCTTTTAAGCTTAAGAGATTATGACCGCAATTCAATGCTTCAAAATTAACGCTGTGAGCAATCACTCCAAGGTATGAATTGATAAAAAAGCTTATGTTTTCCTGATCCTATCCGTCTTCAAAGGAAAATAATGTAAAAATAACAACCGCTGATAATAAACAAACTCGACCTTTATTTAAAATTGACGTACTCTCTTTTTCAGTCGCTATAAACATCAACTTAGTCGTTAATCGAAGTACAGGAAATATTCGGAATGAAAAAATTGAATTCATAAATTGCCAAAAACCCTCGCTACAACGTACGACAGTTTATCAAAAATTGATCGAAACCCAGGGGCCTCTCTTCCGACAATTTACCACGCATAGAAGTCCCCTATCCCATTCTGTATTATTATAAAAATTAGTAGTAACAGCCGTATGTATCTAGGCGAATGCGCGCGATACGCTAGCGCTACCACGCGGGCGGTAAAGGAGTTAGTGTCCTCGTAGTCACAGCTCGTAGTGGTCGGCCGGAGGCAACGCGGGCGGCTTTTCGTAGCAGCGGGCGTATCGACTCGAGCTGCGAGCAGCAACCCCTGGGGGTCGTGGGGCCTGTGACTTGGACGCGTCAGACACCGCGTGTTTCTCTTTGTTCGCCGTTCTGCATTATAAAAAAAACATAAAAAAAGAATAAGCATCTTAATCCCTGCAGCTACGCATCACGCTGCTCAGAAGTGATAGTCAGCTTATTTCTTTCGGGGTGATAAAATCGGTGCTATATAATACTAGATTAAAGATTTATAGCTATCGTCAGCCCGTCATTAATTATATTTTAAATTGTGTCTTTTGGTTAAAATTGCACAAATTGTTAGTCCAGCCCTTTTTCGTCTCGAAATTTCGCGATAACTTTAGATCGTATCCTTTTATATTCAAGATCAACTTTTCTCTGTATACCGTTTGATAAATTCATATTGTTTTCATCGTGGCTCGTTTCTTAAATCACTTTATGGATTCCCAAAATGCGATTAACGGTTCGTAATTCGTGGGTAATTGATTAGTCGACTAGTGTAACAGCCTCAAGTTTGCAAAGCAATCAACTGATCGATCTAACAACCGAAAAATACAACGTTGTTCACGATTTCGGTAATCAATTTTCGTGGAAAATGTTTAATGAAAAATTACTCGCGATTTTTTATGGATCACAAAATCACTCACTTCAATTTGCCGGATCGCTATTCGAGAGAATGTGTGGAATTAACTTTGTACCGCTGAATTTAAAACCTGCAACCTAGATGCCAATAAATTTACGAACGATGCGAAATATGGCATTTTCGCCGGACTTGAAAAAAGAATTGGACATTATAGTTCCGGAAGTTTCTCCGCAAGGCACGCGAGAATCGCAAATTTGTGTTTGTAATTGGAAATAAATTCACGAATTTGACACTACGGATCAACCAGCGTCGGTTTTTCGCCCAACTCCTTGTCAACATTCAGGAAACTAACGTACAAATATTATACTGGAACGAAGGGCGCTAAACAAGATTTAAAACTGGAATGATCTTTGGTCATCTCTGTCGTTCCTGGCAAGTAGCTACTTTCAGTAGTAGCCAAACTGGTCTTCAACAGATTGGGTAATCGCCCACGTGGGACATGACGAGGACCGTGCTTAGTAAGAATGGAATTGAAAAATGTTGTGTTACTCGCACAGCGGTAATTTGTATCTCACGCCGAATGCTACACCTAAGAATATAAGCGATGGTTTTAAGGACTTAGAGAAATCTATGAGAAGCCCGAAACCGGTGCTACACCCTGATCACGTCACGTAAATTAACGACTTTGGTCTAACAGAGTTTCGGGATGGAAGCACACCTGATTACCTAAAATCGATCGTGAACGTAACTAATTACCGCTGTGCGTGTCATGTCACTTGAATCAGGTCGACACGATGGGTCATACCGCACAGAATTTGCACGTGAAAATTTTGAACGTACCTATATGACGTACTTTTCGTTGGCCTGTCGTGCAAATCATCTGACCATTGGCGAAAGTATATAAAATTGCACACACACGCATCCGCACGTAGTCGTCGCACAAAAATTGACCCTGACCTTTTCTTGCTACTCGCTACCCTCGTGTCTGTTGTGCTTGGTCAAGCAGAGAGATTGTTTTATCGAAAAGCGTAAGAATCCTTTCTGAACGAATTACTCTCAAACGTGATAAGCTCGAAACGTGCCATGGCAGAGGTACATACGTGGTTTGCAAACCAACATCTATCTCATTGTCGGTATAATCCGTACGACGCTATTCTCCGGGGATTGACAAACTGAGCTTGCAAGCAAGGGGAATAGAATTTCCAACGATCATATTCGAATTCCCATTTATTCAAAAACAACGACAAGCTTAAATTATACTATTCGTTTCTGAACCCGTTACACATATATGTTTAAGAGAATATAGCCAAAAAGGTCATATCTCTACGTGCATAATTTTTGAAGTATGGATAAAAGGCAGTTTGCGGTGTAGTCTGACGAATTTAGTAGCATATGTTGACCTATGCCCTAGAGACTTCCATTATCTTTCCTCTCAAAGTCTCAGTCTTATTCAGACTTCGCTCAGTATTGCTACGATACCTATATAAGAGGGCAATTGAAAGAGGTAATAAAAGGATATCGTATTCTCAAAGTGGCTTTGACAATGTGATGTCCATTTACATATGTGGATCGTAAAAACAGAAGAAAAAATACAACATTCTAACGTCGAGTCATCCAGCATCTTCTTCAGCGAGCTTTACTACTTTTCACGTATCATTTGCTACGCTAAGCGTCTAGACATTGTGGATAAAAAGTAACACAGCTCAATCTGCTCCACAGAGTGAAAGGGCAAACGATTTAACAGCCTGTAAACTAACCCCTGAGAATGTGCAGTTGGCCAAGCAATAGTACGCTGCAATTCGATATAAGCTCTTTCAAATAATTTTCGTTTCTAATCAATCACTTGAGCCAAAAGTTAATAACTACTGTCTTTTACTCATATGCATTTGTCTTGTTATTCGTCCAACTCGTATTTTTATTAACTCGGTAATAACTTTGGAAAAATTTAGCCTTTGAGAGACAAACGAGAGAGTGACCTACGGTTGACTCAAGCAGTTACCCCAATTGATCAGACCTCTATAAAGAGACGTGAGACCTGACGTTTCTTTGTGATCCAGGCTAAAGCTATTGCCAGGGTTATATGTTATTGAATGGTTTAAGGTTCGTGTCAAATTTTACGGTTCTGTCGATTATTTAACCGAATGGATGAAATATATTGGGGATCTTAGACTCGGTTATCTCGTTCTTGATTCATTATTTGGCATGACGATCCGGTTGGATCTCAGCCAATCATCTTACATGTAGTTGAAATAACACTTGGAAAGATACATGTAAGATTTGGAATCCTGCATAATCCCTGTATAACAATCGACTGAAAGATTCGTGCAGATTCGTATTTGCTGTATAAATATGAAGTATCCAGTAAATCTCAACGATCTTTATTTGCACGTGATGAAATTTATCGTGAACTGAGTTTTCATCAATTTTGTCTACATCACATCTGCATCATAAGTTATGTGAGAATTTCTGCTTCCGTGAATCTTACGCAAGTCAGTCGATGAAATATCTCGCTTGCCAATTCTTCCTCCTTTGTCAGTTTACTGGCCCCAGTGGTCTCCAGATAGGTGCTATGGAAATTTCCACGAGTCAAACGGAATAAACCCACTCCGCGAGCCGTCACCTCGGATTGCGCCGTCGCCGTCGACACCGCTGCCAGAAACCGGCCGCCCTGAAAACGCCTCTTCGCTACTCCAGGCTTGGTTTTAGCTGGCTGCTAAACTCACGAGGTGATTGTACGAGGCCCTGGCAACAATCGATGCGTAGCACAGCTGGGTGTGCAGAATCATCAACGCTCTTAAAAATATTGAAAAACTGTTCTAACCCAAGAGAGAACTACACCTTGCTGAATCAGCGAATGAATATACCTATACCTAGACACACTGACTTGCTCTCTGAGTGCCCTCGAAAGACTGACTCAAGGATCCCCGGAATAATGATAGACATGTATTCATTTTCTTTGTCCGAAAAATTCATACGAGAACAAAGTGTCGAAGTTTATGGGCGAAAGTGGATTCGAAGACATTCTTTACGAGCCTGAAAACAGGTGGAACTCGTTGAAAGTATAGAGAGTAGAGTACCCGCAGAAATAATTATTTCTAATTCATAGAAAACTGTATAACTTCATACGATAAGCTCTGAGTTTCGTGTAGTTTACCTACTTCCAGCATTATGGATATTGTCGGTCTGAGTCGCAAATACTGGGAGGGAAAACGTCATGATGCGAAGTGTGATTGTCTTAAATTTGTCACTGAATCCGAGCGAACTTCGGGTCTGAAGTAGAGCTATTCTGCGGGGGTAGAAAATGCGGAAAAATAAGACCTGACATCCGCAATAAGCGTAGGAACATCCGCGTCGAATTTTCGCAGATCGATAGATAGGAGTGCGCCAAGCTTATGCAGCGACTATTAAAAGCACCAGGCGCCACCAGCCTCGCTTTTGCAGTGATTTTTTCAACTCCCTTTTTTATTTCCATTCCCGATTTATGCGACTGTTTTCTTTTGAAATATATCATAGCACGGCGATTTGTTGATCGGTGGAATACCACCGAAGTGATTCTGCTATTCATCGAGTTGAACGTGACGGCTCGTGAAAATTATTTCAGATAACATATTCGTATTCAAGAGTGAAAACGTGCCCTGGATTTAAATAGAGATATAAAATACGCACTAGAATTTGACAATTTCAGTTTATATCTTCGTTTGATTTAAGGCTTCCATACAGTAAGGACGTTATTTCCCGCGAAATGGCATTGACAGTACTTTGCCTGTTCACGCGCTACGCGACTGCCTCGACTATCTGTGGCAATCTGAAGCTATATTATGAACCATGGAAGATCTAATCTGATTAAAGTTTCATGAGTTTGAAAGAGAAAACTTATATCTAGACAGGAAGCGGTAAAGGTTAAATCCTGTATCCTAGAAATCACGGAGAGGATATTTTTATCGATATTTCATTAGCCGTTTTAGTTCGGTCGAGATAACGCAAATTCTCGTATAGAGTCAATAGCTGTCACCGCGTTAATTGTCCTCATCATTGTTACGATGCCAATCAAATTTATTAGCTGGCCAGTAAACGTCAATTGCTTTCCCGCGAATGATATGTGTAACTATCATCAACCTCAAAAGTACCTACTTTTAGAGGAGCTATTTTCATTCCATGACCAGGTATGATGGCATCCTTTCAATGCTTTACACCTTTTGTACATAAATTGATAAATATCCCATATGTGAGAATCAGCAATGTCTAGGTACAGCTCATCTATTGAAAAGAGAATACCAAAAAATAGGTAATTAGCTTTGGGGCATATCGACTCCGGTAATAAACTCCGAAGATTGAGAGTTCGAATGCCTAAAGCCAAACGCAGACTCTTGCCGAAATGCAATTTAAAAATCTTGAACATAGGCGTTGCTAGCTGCATTTCAAGTGTAGATCATAGTTCACAACTGCAATGCGCATGTGTTCACTGCAGTAGTAGCAGCTCCTCAGACCCCAGATTCCCTCGTTGTTTGTGACTCATGAGGAAAAAAGTTCGAAGCAACAACCGCTAGTTGTGGCTAACGGCGAAGTCAAGCTGTCTAACAGAAACTATAACTCACACAATCTATATCTAACCTTATCTAACTTTATCAACCACGCTTGAAGTTCTGCTAGCCTTCGTATGGTGAATCATTAATGTACACCGCATATGAAACAACTGTTACTTTCCATTTATCGTATAGCTTTGTTGCATACCGGTATAATCTGCAATGCTACCTATTTCGAGGTTCTTATACTTCTACATTTTCAGCTTTTGTGGATCATACTGTCAAGGACTAGAGTAGTATTATATAATGAACAATCATACAGCGTATCGATCCTCGGCCGAATTCGAGAGAAAAATATTTGGGATTGGTGCGATAACTGATCTCTATTATTTGTTACACTTATTGTGGCTCAATCTGTGCTTGCCAAAATTTTCAGGACTACTTCCCACTCGCTCTGCATCGCGGTTTCTCATTCATTGCTATAGCTGAGATAAATGCCTGATATTTTTGAGCACCTCTCAAGCCGGAAGATATTACAGAAATTTTCTATAACTGTGTTACGATTCTTGGAATTCGCAGGTTATTTTGATTCCGATTGCAATGCACTTGCTGTAACTGTCCAGCACACGCCAAATTTCGTTTGACGAGCCAAACGCCCGGTATCAAATTGCAATAATTTGTAATAATCGAAAATCGTTGTTCTAATCTAATTTATTATCATAATCTTGATTCTTTCGAGCGATTTTTGCGCACCGAAAAAACGTTTTTGAACCGTCCATTCAATTCACCCTTTTACGTTCAGCTATACCTATCAGCTAGTCTAATTCTAGTCTTGTCGTTATACGGTTCGTCTGTCAATGAAAGCTTCCACGCGTAGTTCGAAGGCCGTCAGTTCCACACCTACGAGTAAAACTGAATCGTGCTAAACATAGCTTAGCTTCCTCCACAATGCCAACGAGATTGTTCAATCGAATAAACGAACAACTGAACTACATCTACAGAATAGCAACCGTTGAAAAATACAACGAGTTTTCTTTATCCACTTCGAGGAGATGTTTATCTAATATTATGGGTATGATTTTTCGCTATCGACAGACTTTAATCTCGCGAAAGTGATTAAAATTAATTACTGGGTATCTAGATCGGAGAGCTTCAATCATGATTCATACATTATAGCAGTGACTATTTATACGCAATTTAACACATGGCTATCGACAGGTGTTCACCGATCATATTTTTAGATAATAAAATAAGAGACTATGAATATTGCTGACTTCTGTGGTTCAGTTCAACCGAAGTATCACTTTATCAATAGCTCTAGATGAAAATTCCTTTCAATTCAATCAATAAATCCTCTTCTAGATATATTTATTTCATCGATCCACGAGTTTTCTTGTATCTCAGATACCATTTAACGGGAAACGTAATCCTCTATAAAGCCGTAGCCAGTGCGATTGGCTTTTCCGTTTTCTCCAACGAACAATCGATTGTCGGCTATCATTCACCGCCATAAATTTTTGACAGGTTATTCATTTTCACTATTGATAATAAAAATTCAACCAAATTTACAGTATATCGATTTCTTACAGTATTCGATTCTATTTCAACCTACGAGTATAGCCCTCAATGATGTAAAGTTTTACAAATATAGCGTCTTATATTTTCCACTCTCGTTGTTTCCGGAACTCAATAAAATCTGATGGACCCATTTCACTTTTCAATATTTCATATTTGAGTGCTGTAAAAGCGGGTATTCCACTTTCGAGATGACCAAAAGCTATTGTACCAGTGAAAGGTAATACTTCGTTGAAATTTTTTTAGAACTGCTCACTGTGTTATACATGATCATGAATGACGGATAAAGCGGGGACTATATCGTCTATACACATCAACGAATCAATTTTTATCTTTCCAAACGACGTGATCATCGGATCCCTCCGACGAATTTAACGAGCTCACGTTCACCCTTCGTATCTTCAATGGTATTAAAAAATCATTAGGAAAGTGGGTTTTTATATCTGTGGCCTCATTCGCTTGGAGGAAAGAGTGCGAAGTAAAGTCCCACATTAATTTATCGCTGATCTTTTACTCCGGGCGGAGGCATGGCGAGAGAAATGTTTGACCCTTTTCGGCGGACTACGCTTGATCCGTCTTTTCACAGTACTTCCATAAATCAGATTCATCTCAAGTTTATCTCAACTTATCACATCTTTGTCAGCTCTTCTAAATGGCCCCTTCGATTTTGGAATGAACAGAATCTCCGCCTACATTCTGGCACTGGCATTAGTGCTTTCAGCTATTTTTCAAGAAAGAACTCGTAACGCAAACCGTCTGCAGTACCTGCGCCAAATCAATATAGAACCTAAACGTCGTTCAGCTTTATACTATCAGTCGTCTGATTTACGTCTCTGCAACAGCGGTAAAAAGCTGCGATCAACTAGTCGTGGAATTTTCGACGATACAGCTGCGAGTTACCCAGACCTAGAGAACATTTCGAAATCTGAGCCGAACGAAAGTTGGGTCGAAGCAAATCGAGATCGAAGAAGTGTAGCAGTTAAATATACGACAGAGGGTCAATTTTTGCAGCCCTGTGAGATCTGCCGAAACTATTTTCCCCCGGAGAAAAAGAGATCTTTTTGTGCGCGTGAGATAACGGACAACTTTGAATCTTTCATTGATAATCAAGAACTCGAAGATCAGGAAAGTACGAGGATTTGTGATAGCGTTGAACAGAATTATGCTGCGCTACTGAACGGAGATAAGCTTCAGAATATCGATGAATTCGTACACCGAAACTGTAGAAAGAAATAGCTGAAATTCGAGCATTGACTATATTTTCTTCTGACTTTTCCGTAGATCCTGAAAAGTTACTTGCATAGGTTGCTCAATGAGTATCTTTCCTTCTCAAGCGCAGACAGGTATACTTTACGTGGTCTCCACACGCGTCGTTCTTCTGCCAAGAATCATAATCTCGTATTCTAAGGAAAACACGAAAATGACCTGCGCTAAATGTTACACTTTAAACGCATGTATCATAGAGAAGTGACGTCCAAAAACGAATGACAACTCGAAATAGATAAATATTCCGCAGTTTTTTGGAAACCTTTCAAATCCTGACATATGCTAATGGAAAAACCAAGGCTACGATAATAAGTGAAGAATTTTTTGTTAATTTTACAACATTCTTCGAGATTTTGTTACAATGCCGCGACGCTGTACTAACTGTGCTAATGCCAGGCGTCAGCAACAGTATAACAACTATCCATCGTGCCAGGAAACAGGAACCGATCCGAACATCAGCACACTATGCTGGTTAACAGATGCTGGTAGACACTGCGGAAGAAGTGTTTGCAAGATGATGCGCGGAGTTACGTGGTGTCTAGGAACCCTGCTGTGTTGTATAACGGCTTGGATGGTTTACAGCGAACTTTCTGGCTGCGTTACCAGCTTTTTCTGGAACATCATATACACCTTTTTGGCAATCGCTGTCTGTGCAACAATTCTGGTCGTTTTATCAGGAAGAGATATTAGCGGAGGAGATCAAATCGGAAAACCGATAGCGGAGACCGCTGTGATCATCTCTGCAGGAGAGAGTAGCTCGAAAAGATCTAATTATGGAATTCAGGGTACAAGTACTGGGGGTGTTAGTCAAGTTGATAGTCTTGGGGGCACTTCGAATGTCAGTAAATCAACAGCGAATGGTCGAAGTGCAGGCGGTGGAGAATCCGGAAAACCAGGAGATGGATCGGATGACGCGGAAATCGGGGTTACGGAATTTTCCTCAAGCGATGATATAAACGACTGTGACCCATGTCCTGGGGCCGAAGAAGACTGAAGAAATTTCTTTAGTCGTCATTCTGTTGAAATGTTTGAATACGCCTGCGATAAGATGACTACATTTAATATCTTGTCCCTTTGTACCAGTATATATAGACACAGATCAATAAGTTGATTGACATTTGATTCGCACTATAAACTACGGCTGTAATTATATCAACTCTACGTCCCCGACCTCAATAATCGATTGAAATACATATATGCTTTTCCTTGATGTAATTATTGTGTCAACTAGTTGAGTTCTTGGTGATGTCTTACAGGCCTCTTCTCTTAGAAGGTAACGAAATCGTTGAGTGACGCAAATCTCGATGATGGTACCCATTTGTCGGGAAGTTCTATACAGCGATGAAAACGTGTGGTGTAATAATGATTCCAGCTTACTGTTTACAATATTGTTGGTATGTTATACAAATCGCATTACGCAAAGGCAGCCCGTTGGCGAGTTAACGTAACGTAAATTATTTTTCGCCATTATGCCTTCACGCTGGCAAGACGAGTTATTGTTATCTTCGATAATGTGACATCCCAAGAATTTTTAAACACCTTCAAATAAATTTGTAATTCGTATTCGGTGCAATACCACGAACAGAATAGCTTACTACTGGCTGAATCCTTCCACGTTAAAAAAAAGCCACTCGTTATTTTCCGTAGTCTGGAAAATTAACGCGATCTGTCACCCATGTGAAAAAATAATAGATTTTTTTTCAACTTTGATGAACCTCTTCCGCGTCTTGCATCTTCTTGAGCTTCTGATAACCAGCAATATTCTTAGAGTGGGTAAGACCCGCTGAGTGTCGTAATGAAACTTGTAAGCGAACACTTGGATTGGAATTCATTATCAATCGTGCGATCGTATGAACATTTGTATTATTTGATAAAGTAATTTATTCTGAGTTACGTGAATAAGTGATTACGATAGGCATTACAATGCTTGATTTCGCTTTCATGGGATTTTATTTCGGATTAGATACGTTTGAACCGAAGTTAATTATCACTGTATATTTCAGTTTCTCAGTAGATCAAATACCATATTACATTATAATATTGGTTCTCAAATTTTACCAGTACCTACGTATTCCGTTTGGGAGTCTGTAAGCCACTCACAGTATAATACTACGATATAAATTCTAATTAATTGAACTGGAGAAAATCGAATTCGGAGTACGTAGTTGGGGCCCTCTTCTGGCGTGACCAAAAACGCGATACGCTCAAAAATGTTTTGAATCAATACTAATAAAATAAATTTTCGTTTCTTAGGTCGATTAATCATTCTGTGCACGCAACTATTAGCAGATTAGCTAATTATAAGTGGGAGCACGGTATGTGGGTCAGGGTAACGCTTTCGCTGTTCCTTTCTCTTTGCAATCAGATCGACATGCAAATATATCCATATCCAGGAAGGTTTAATGCTTTAATGGAAGGTCGGAAACACTTCAAATTCAATTAATCCATGACTTTTTATCCGCACATTCGTTCCAGCGGTTGATCAAGATATTCATTCGTAGTACTCTGGCCTAGTAAATGAATTTTCTACAGCGTATTAAAACTGGCTTCACGAACAGACTTTTGCCGACAACTCACACCTGTGCTTGTGCTGTTTTATTAAAACTCACGTACACATTATATAGACTTGAGTTTGAGCAAAGGCTGAGTGTCGAATGCGAATTTTCGCTTTTATAGAATACCTAAGAAACCAGCAACGATCCATGAGTATAATGATTTGAATCTGGAATTTACTGGCATTTGGAATTTCGTAAGTGGATATAAAATAATGAGACATGTGTGTCGGAGAAATCCAGTTCACAAAATGTATTGCGGTCTCTAGTTGTATCGAGGAAATAAAAAGATTTTAATCTCGATCGTTCTCACAATCAGTCAACCGATTCTTTCGATTCAATAAGCGAGCTACTGCCATGCGATGTAGTCACACGAAATTGATATGTGGTTTCGCATTTCAATAATGCGACATGGAAAATCAATTGCAGCTGCTTCTACACCAGACTCCAAAGGATCATTGACCAATGATCGTTAGAAATGATCCACCTTTTAAATGAAGATGAGTCTCATTGTCAGTTGCGTCCCTAGTAAATGAAATAGCTACGACGTCTGTGCTGGCCATGAATGGTGCATTATCGTCAATTTCTTGAGTCAATATCGTGCAGCAAATAATATTTATCTTCGGACTATTCGTCTTTTCACATCCGCAACAAATTCTATTTCTATAGAAGTGCGGGAGTCGTGCCAATAAGTATTTATCTACTTATGTTTCGGAAGCTGGAACCTATACCTAAGGCCACATTACGAGTAGAAACAGACACTTTGAGGCTAGACGATTATACTGCTAACCTTCGGAATGATTAACTACCGAATGTGACCTTGTCTGCAAGGCACTATATAGTTATTACAAAAAACGGTCTGTGACCGAAAAAAGTTAATGGTTATCTGTACATAATGTGATGTTCGTAGTTCAGTATAGCTCGATGTCTGCAGTACAACTCGTATTGAGTACGAAATTGAATTTGTTAATGCTCGATTGAGAAATAAAAAAAGTCTAGACACAGACATCCCATCTTCGGTAAACACTATTTGCGTGCAATTTTCAACAGCGTGAAGCTGTGCAAAGCTGTTAAACGTGAATGAGATTTGCAAATTGCAATTTCACCTCGCCGTAGATGGGGACACTCGGGTACAACGATTAAAAAACATTTTTTTTCACGTATTTGACCACGAAGATGAGTCGGTTAGTGTCAATTATTACGTATAGTACAGCTATGACGTCTAGTCCGCTCTCAGAGGAAAATATCACACGTGGACAAATACTTGACAGATGCCAAGCGACATAATCGTGAGACTAGTCGGCGTCCTCCGCCTTTTACTATAACATGTGGTTCATAAAGAAATCCGGTATGGTATTTGATTACCGGATCTAAATTTTGTTAGATAATCATCAGGGGATTTCCGAGTATGATGAACAAGAATATATGGACAAGGGATTTACCATTTTTAACTGAAAAATCGTTGTGCAGGAAGTAACTGTGTTGATAAATGTTCGGGCTAAATTTGCCTTTCGATTATAACTTCGGTTACTAATATAGTATTCAAGGTTTAATTAAACAGGTATACCTACACTCCGTAAATTGCAATTAACCTTTGTTTAAACGAAAATGCAAACGAAGTTGATGTCATGTTGAATTAATGACCTAAATAAATCATAATTTTGCCGGATGTTTGCAGCAGTTATAATTAGCAGCGTGTGTTGGTATATTAGTATGCTGCAAGAGAGACACGTGGAACAACGTCTTTAGAGTTTGCCATGCAACTAGAAATGTTTGGAAATTAACGTCAGGTAATTTATATCAGGAATCTACCCCCAAACATGGTTCACAATTTATAAGATAATCACAAATAATTGTATACACAGATCTATAGATTTTTTCGTCATCAATAAATTGCCATACCGTAAATTTGATGCAATGGGTAAAGTACCTAATGCGGCTACGATTACCTAATTGTTAGTTTTTTGATATTGATATAATTCCAAGGATATACGCAACTCAGAATATATCTATATTTATACATTTCCTACGTTTCCTACGTTCGCTGTTAATGAGATGTCCGGTCCTTAAAATATTCAGGATGGGTGAGCCGTCAGGCGGCCGAATTTATGGCCGACCCGTACGGTCTGTAACCATTTAAAAGTGTTCTCGTACGAATTCACGATTCCACGGTGAACGATTATAAATGAATGAATGTAGGTGATAGTTAACGTTGCGTAGATAAAAGATCTTCGAAATGTTCATTTGCCCAGTCGTCGGGAAGTTTGATTCATCTCTCTCGAATGAAAATCAAATTACTATCATATGTATCTTTAGTATCTGATTACATTACTTTTCGGAAAATTCTTGTCTGCTATCTTAAGAAATGAGATACAGAGAAGGCTTGTTTATATTATAGAATTATCATCTCTCCTGGGAAGAACAAGCTACCCTTAGCAAAGTCAATATGATTTATTTTAGCTGTTGATAACGAATCTTCTGCTGCAAAATTAGTAGCGAAACATTGCCTTATGTTGTGGTAGAATCGACTGTCTTTTGAACAGTAACAAAATGATAATTTAGACGTGCGGATTACCTTCTCCTTTATTGTTTCAGTAAAAACTGCACCGGCTGAGGGAGAATTGGTGCCACCGGATGGAGGTTGGGGGTGGCTAGTGCTCCTGGCTTCCGTTACGGTGAATTTTTTAATCCCAGGAACAATAAAATCATTCGGCGTCCTCTTCGTAGAGTTTCTCGATGTATTCCAGGCTTCACCAGCTGCTGCTGCGTGGATTCCAGCCCTCTGTTATTTCCTGTATAGTTCTCTCGGTAAATATACTCATTTATTATGTACATATACCTATTAATTACAAAAAGAATCGTCCATAATTTTTAAGACAAAATGCGAAGTTCTAAATTCAATCTGTTTTTAGGTCCACTGTCGAGCGTCCTGTCTGTGAGATATTCTTACAGGACAGTCACACTTATTGGGGGCACATTCGCTTCAGTAGGAATGATTCTAAGTTATTTTGCGAATTCCGTTGGATATCTTTGCCTCAGGTAGTTAAATTTCACCTATTTACTCGAAATTGATAAGGATTCTTGTCGATCCTTGAATTCATTATTAAATCGTATCTTGTATATCAAAATCAACGATACTAAAATGCTCGTCAAAATATTCTTCATCAGCTATGGAGTTCTCGTGGGAATCGGAGCAGGTTTGGCATTTCCACCAACAGTATACATCGTCACTTCATACTTCGTCAGATTACGAGGCCTTGCAAACGGTCTTTGCATTTCCGGAAGTGCCCTGGGATCGATATTCTTACCACCTGTGCTCCAAGTTCTTTTACGAGAGTATGGTTACAGGTGAGATAAGAAAATACCTTGAATTTTTTCTCATCTTAAATAATTTTCTGTTCTCTTCTCTCGCTCTACCTTTCAACGTGAATTATTCATATTTTCTTTTAATAATTTTCACAGAGGTGCTGTGCTGATAATGGGTGCTCTTACAATGAATGTCTGGGCCAGCGCGCTCCTTTACGATCCTGTCGAAAAGCACCTGGTACCAGCTCCGCGGAGTGACGATCCTGAGGATCCCGAAGACGGGGAAGGAATCTCAATAACTGTGACTACACCAGACGATGAGAAAAGCCCAAACAGTTTACTTATCTCGCCGCAATCAAACGGGCGGGCTCCCATGGTGCCAAAAAGTGCTTCTAGCGTTGCTTTAGAAAATTATAAAAACACCCCGACCCAAGGTAAAAGCCGAAAAGTCAGTGTACCTGCAGGTGCTAAAGATATGGCAGGTCAAATGCACAGTACACCAGCTTTGCACGTAGTGCCAGAACGCGGCGACTTTGACAGCGCTAAATTGAGCAGGAGACGAGTACCTCCGAGATCTCCCAGTGCCTCGTCGTTCAATTACATAAGTACACCTTACCACGGCAGTACACTTTCCGCGTTACACCCTGAGCACGCATCGACATTAACATTAAACGCCATTTCGAATACGTTTAGAAAATCGCCGGAAAAAAGTGGGAAGAAGAGCGGAGAATCGCAGAATAAATTCTTCGACGTAAGTCTTCTCAAGGATCCCATTTACCTCGTAATTCTAATATCAAATTCAACTAACGCCGTCAGCTACACAAATTTCGTTATTCTTCTTCCGGCTTACGCGATATCATTGGGATTTAGCAAGGGGAAAGCTGCTCTGCTTTTATCCATCGTATCGATCCTAGATCTAATTGGACGCATTGGGGGATCGGCGTTATCGGACGTTCAAATAATCCCAAAACACTGGTACTTCATCGGCGGGCTTCTCGTATCGGGTATTTCTTTGGCATTGTTACCCGTAGCTAAAACTTACACAATGTTATCGGTATACTGTGGAGTATTCGGTCTAGCCTCCGGGATATACGTTGGTATAACAGCAGTGATTATGGCCGATATGTTGGGAACTGAAAAGCTCACTTCGTCGTATGGGATTTCGCTGTTTGTTAATGGAATAATTCAGTTAGTCGGACCACCGATTTGCGGTGTTGTGTATGAACAAATTCACAGTTATGGTCCAATTTTCACGATCCTGGGAATCGTCCTAGTGGCCGGTGCCTCGCTCTGGGGTCTCGTGCCATTTATTAACAGACGACAAGCGAGATTACAAGGGAATGCTACAGCTGAAAAATTATAGCACGAATACGAGGTATCATCAAAAATTTATTTTACAACCTCGCGTAATTTTTTACGATCTTTATTTACGCCGAATACTAAATATATTATACGACTCAAACAGTTTTTTCATGAATATATAGAAATATATAGTATGTATATGGTACGAAAGTTACGACGAGTGATAGTAGTGCAGTGAGCTTGCAACTCTGTGATTTTAGTGCGACCATTATCTATAACCCTCTAATTACCACGTATATTAATAGTGGACTAAAAATTATATTTTGTATATCAATCTCTAGGATATTTGATAAGTAATTCGGTAGAGTCGCTCCGCGTCTTTTTTCAGATTATTATACGTACACCTCCCTATCGCGATAGCATATATGGGGCATTCTGCGTCACCTAAGCCACTAGAAACGATTATATCCTCACAAAATGACAACAAATCGGGGTATATGATAGGAACAAATTCACAAGATTTCAATTTTTTGGAATGTTAAAAAACGAGAATATGCGGATTTTCAAGGCCTGTAAGAATGAATTTTTTCTTTTTTTTTTGGAGGGGGCTGTAGTGACGCGGAATGCCCCATACGTGTGTCTAATAATTGTCCCTGGAAGTGGTGAGTCTATTGAGGGGATAGGATCAGACACTCATAAATTACCAAATTATGTAAGTGTTCATTATTGAAAATATATTACGTCATAGTGAATATACGTTTAATCTCAATAAGTGCGGTGAATTTGTAACATATAATGCTATCCTTAATCAGGTTTTCTTCTTTCCTTACTAACTGTGAGAAATCGTTTCTCATGCGAATTAATAATGCAGCCAAATTTTGAGAGTTAGAAAAAGATTGCGAGATATGAGGAATTAAACGTTCTCTATTTTATTCAATTATTTACTTAATGAACTGACTCCGATATTACGTTCTATGGTGCCTGAAATTTAATTCTAGTAATCAAATTTATTCACATTTAAGTAAAAAGTATAAGTGTCTGGCGTATATGCATATACTTGTATATTATATATTGTGTAAAAAAAAATTAAAAAAAAAAAAAAAACTCCATCTTATGACTCTAAAAAGAGGCGGAATTTTAGATGCAATAAATTCAATTCTTACTATCAAAAGTCAACTATATGGAAATTGACTCTAACATTTCAGATAAGAATATTAATTCATAATCCAAATTTCAGAATACGTGCTAATTATACACAATACGTGATAAAGATTTATACGCAATTTTTTCACTCGTGGAAATTATTTAACGTCTCTATTCCGGCAGGTGAGTTATCCTTAATGGTTTGTTCAACTATAGATTTATCGCGTTAGAATGGTTGAAATAGAGTAAAATAATATATCGCCAGTGTTTAAAAAGTATTACAGCTTTATGTTAGTTGTATTATGAATATGAATGGTAAAACTGATGTATGAGTGAAAATAATTTTCAGAAATCGCCTTTATATGTAGAGAAGAAAAGAAGGAGAATTGATCAATTATTGTAATTTATCACGGCATACTTATTTAAGAAAAATGTCTTGCCTTGTACATTTACTATTAATATTGTAATATAAATCAGTATAAGAAACACTCAAAAGTACTTGATATCAAGTGCTGTTTACGATTATAACTGTATTAATCATATTCGTTTCTAATAACATATATAACATATAAAAAAATAAGGGTTTCAAATTGAAAATCGAATAAAACTCACATTCATTATTCGTAATTTTATAAAATTGCATTTAATGAAGTCTTAAATGCGGACGTAGGTTGCACAATAAATATATCGTTCTACGATAGTCATAAAGAAATTGGTCACTAAACCATGCGAGAATGTAGTATGTATGTACCCACGCAGCGTGGAATCTCTCTGAAATATAAGTAAGATTATAGGCATTTGGTGTGAAGAAAAAGATTTACAGTATTTTATAGATTGTTTAATATTTTTTATCATTTAATTTTCTCAGCCAATTATAATTCAGTTATAACGAAGGTTCAGATATACTGATAACAATTCAACATTGTTAATAATAATAATAAAATATAGTAATTAAAATTAATTATTTTTCACTAATTGCTCCTTCTTTTAGAGCTTTGGCTTTGTCACTTCTCTTAACATGTAACGAAACTAAATTATTCAGGCTCTATAGCATATCTTAAGTTATCATAATTTTGAAAATTTATATAGAAATAAAATGGTAATTATAATTTATACTAGTACGGTGAATGAAGACGAGCCATCTTCGAGGCCTGACACAGCAACACAGAACCCTCTAACAATGAGCTCATAATGCCACAACATAATGCCAAAATAGATATATAGAAATTTGAAACTACCTGAATTTTCGACTAAAAACTAAAGCAAGAATATGTCAATTGCGAAATTATACAAAGAAAACAACGTCGACAGACCGGCGACACTTGCTTGATACATATTGGGTAACACACGAACTATATAATCAATCATTTCTTCACTTTATTGATTATAATTCTTTGTGTTCGTCATAATGTCAAAAACAAGTTCTCAGTCTGCGGATTGGTAAGCTAGGACTACCACAAGAGGATTGCCGACAAGTGTTTGAGGATATAACATTTATCGGTACCTGTTCTGAAATTAGAAACTTATAACGTATGGGGTGATAAATAAGCATTAAAAAATGTGAAATTATGATGCTTCGTAATGCAATGATCACGCATTTTCTTATGACATGGTTCAGCCCATTGATCAAAGTCTGAAAACTTGTGTACTACGCGGATTCTTTGATAATCACAATTGGAGTATGTAGTTATAAAACTATATTTTGTATATGCTACGTTGTACTATAAAGCCTGAATTCGAATATCAAATTTTCTGTGTTATCCAGAAGCATTACATGGCAATGCAACTAGGATAACTGCATCATGCTTCTATTAGCAATTATTTTGTCCGTATCTTTTTCGTTATTAAAAAAAAAGGACCTTATATAAAGAATACAACACATTATTGCTTAAAGATTAAATGAGATACTTTCTTGTTAAAGCAATCAAAAATCATCGAACGACGTTTTCGTTCAAGTGACATTGTACAATATCAGTTAAAACTCTGCACTTAACAAATGCGATAATTTCAATCTGAAACAGAAATATGATCCTGGAAATACTTAAACGCTATTTAACAGATAACTGGAGGCTGAATTTGAGAAAGTTAAAATAGCAGATGAGATACTAAAATGCAGTCAATCGAAAATTACGGATCTAGAGACTAGAAATACAAGTACAATAAAGAATGAAGATGGTAAAAATTCATTCGAGCTTACTATTTCATATTAATTGGTGAAAATCAAAAGCCAAAGTGCAACAAGTTATATTGTGTTTCATATTTTCTGTGGAATTAGTGAAATTTCAAAGCAAAAAATTTGACTGTAAATTATACAGAGACCAAGCAAGTAAGTACCTTATGGTTTCCATGCGACCATTCCCATCTTGTTATTTAATTCTTGTAGAATGAGGGAGCAAGTGAGCTGCTTATCAGGAGAAAGTGCACTGACGCCTTCTGTTTCGTCGTCATCGTCCCCAGCACCGCTACTGCCTCCACCTTTGCCTTTACCTTTTCCTCTTTTTTTCTTCTTTTTATTTAGTTGTCTACAGTCAATGTCTGTTCCTAATTCAGCGGCTCTTTTAATCTGTTTGAAATTAAAAATACATCGTTATTCTTCGATGATCATATTTTACACATTCTCCTGTAAAATGTAATATAAATAGCTAATACAAATTGAGATTTTGGGGGATTGAATAACAGCGGGAAATTACAAAATTTTTGTTATTTAAATATCTTATTTTAATCAATCAGAATACCTTAGCACTTTTTCTGGTCTGTTTATCGTACTCGAGTGCATCGTAGTAATTGGGTTTCTCGCGCTTAACACGATTTGTTCTTCTAGTTTTCATAACGCCTCCATCAGGACTAGGAGGGCTCTTAATTGAACTTCTCCGTGCGTTGAAAAATGAGTGGCCGCATGGACAGGCCTTGCAGGCAACTGGGACCTGGAAAATTGTAAGGTATTAGTTAGGAATGTATGCATGATTTATAAACTAGAAAGATGAAAGCATTTGTATATAATTAAAAACAAAATTAAATTTAATAAGAATAGATGAGTTGAATAACGAAATACAAATTTGAATTTCGTCTTATAGTATGATATCCGCATGTTTACAGCTTAAGTATCGTGGGTTTGTAACGAAACAATTGTCTAAATGCTCGATTGTGAATATTGAATAGAATTTTGCTATTCAAAACAGAATGAAAAACGGCTGCTATTGTCACGAGTTTGGAGAAATTCTAAGTAAAGACAAATGAAAGACCGATATTGAAGATTGAACAATAGGTGAAGCAATAGAGGTTATGAATGTAAACAAGGGGACAGTATGAGTAATAAATTTACCTGTTGTTCACATTTTGGGCAACCTTTGCTAATTGTTTTAGTCTTAGCCATTGTGCATTCATATGGCTAAAAATTCAACTCATATTTACACTTTGGACTGATTTTATCGTTAAGAACAAAGTACATATAACATTAACATTCATCTCATAATAGACAGTTTATGAAATTGGCAGCATTGGAATATCAAATGTGTATTTATTTATACCACCGAGATTTTACAAAATACTACCGCAGTCAAAGGATCAATATATTAACTTGACGATTAATGTGTACAAAATAATGAATATTTAAAAAATAGTTATTCTACGTAGAAAGATTCTTAGAAAAATGATTCATTATCTTACCGGTCCCGCAAGGCCCAACGTCTCGTTCCGAATGTTCAAATCTAAATTTAATCCGAGTTTTATACCCATTCAAGGTTCAACGCTAGCATATCGTACGCATGTATACGTACACGCATGTGTATCCATTCGAATAAGTTGATTCGCGTTTTAATCACTCGCCGCGCTGCACTCGCTTGAGTTGAATTCGGGAAGATTTTTGTAAAAATATTATATAAACAAAAAAAGGAGCTGAGTAAAAAATGTGGGAAAATGTCTTATTGTTACTTGTTCGTTTTCGATGTATGATGATATCTACCCTTAGATAAACAGTTGTGATCTTGAATTTAAAGTTAGGGAGAATTGATAGAAAAATGAATATAACCTCGCATGTACAACGGGTCAGGTTTCTGTACAAAACTATTCTAAAACTTCATCGCGGTTTACCTTTGGAAATTCAACCTCTTGGCAATAATTATGTACGTGATGAATTTAGGAGACATAAAAACTGCAATCCTGCAGAAGTACAAGTTTTCATGACTGAATGGGCTGTAAGTATTTGAGGTTGACCGAAATTAGGTAAATCTTTGTATATCATTCGGACCAATACGATTTTCTCCGTCCGATTGAAATTTGTTCGTATCAGTTTATCTGATTATATCATTATTTTCGCGTCACATTTCTTCTCTCACTACGTAATTAGGGTACTACATTTTTTTCAGGACTACGCTGCTAAACTTGCTCAACAACTTGGTTTAAGAGGACCACAACAAGCAACAAAATTAGGCATGGATTTAAACGCAGATGCAATTGAGAAATTGAGAGATGAACAGATACAGCAGCTCTATGAGTTAATGATAACGGCGACTGGAAAGCACGGTGAAAAAAGTGAAGATTCTAAGTCTTAGGTAGAAACACTATGGGTATATTCAACTTGGCATTAAATAGCCCGATTAAACAGACTTAACTTTTACGAGTTTTAATTCGATTTACAATAAATCGTTGGAGAATTGATAATTTGTTCAGAACTTCTTTATTACGTAATTTATGTGTGTATTGTAGACTTTTTTTTTGAAAGGATAGTACCCTGCTCTTAACGGAAAATAAATGTCATTTCATTGTAGTTACAGAAAAGAGATCGAATTTAAAGTTCCTGCTTGTTTGGTTGTTCTTCAACTGAATTAAACAATACAAAATCCTCTAAAACTGAGCGAAAATTAATGTTCATTAATTTTCATCAGATATAATGGAGCAAATATGTTTAGTCAATGTATTTAATTATGAATAAATGATGTAGAAAAATGAAGTTGAATTTAGAATTGTATGAGTGGTATTGGAGCTCATAGTTTCTCGAACAACATGTAATAAGCAATTATTGAAATTTATGTTTTTGTTTGAAAGTTTGATCATGTTTTTTCAATAAAGTTTACTCAAACTTTCATTTCAATCTTATGTGATATTCGCTGCTTATTTCTATGTTATATCTGTACACTTTCTCAAAAATTATAATTGGAACTTACCGATTTCACGAAATTACTAAATCTACTCATTTGGTTCTATGTAGAATATACCTATAATTTTGTGGTTGACAACCGCTGTTTAGCATATTTCTGTTTGTTATGACATGTAATCGGTCGTAGTCCGTGATCGTAATTAAGTTTGAAGCCCAATTCAAATAATGAATCCATTAACGTGAGTACAATTGACTTTCATCGAAATTGTCTAAATTCGCAATTGCTACGCATTATTTTACACCTAATATCAAACAGGTTGTCTTTATTCCATGATAACATAACCCTAATCGCACATAACCTCTTATATACTTTAAACCCTAAAATGATACGGTTCAATTCTGAATGCTTAGTTTGATATTTTGATTTGCGAAATGTGAGAATAGATCCAGAATCTAGAGGAATGCATATTCACACTCATTTCAAAATATTTTTTTTCTCAGAAATGTTAAGAATATCACGAAGTTAGGAGAACAAGAATTAGCACGCCACAGTAAATCGTCATGGCATGACAAGTACAAGGAAAGTGCTTGGATATTCGTGGGTGGCTTACCGTATGATTTAACCGAAGGGGACGTCATTACGGTATTTTCCCAGTAAGTTGGATATTTATATTAGTATTGTATAAAAACCACTTAAGATGTGAATCGAATTTTTTGCCATTGTTATCAGGTATGGTGAAATTGTAAACATCAATTTAGTCAGAGACAAGGACACCGGCAAGCCAAAAGGATATGGTTTTATTTGTTACGAGGATCAAAGAAGTACCATACTTGCTGTAGATAACTTCAATGCTACAAAGGTTGAATATTGAATACTCTAGGGGTTCTATTGTACAATATGTAACTGTGAATTGAAGTATTATGGTTTTCTTTTGAAGAACAGAAGTTCTGATGTATATAATTTTTAGGTTTTAGGACGAATATTGAGAGTTGACCACGTAGAAAAGTATAAAGTGCCAAAGGAGGGAAAAAATACTGATGAACATATAAAAAAACTGCAAGACCAAGGCTGCGCACCTGTACGAAAATGATGAAATAGTTTTAAAGATAATAGATGAACATTGACACAGAGACTCGAGCTGCTCCTTGAAAAAGAAGTAGTTTCAAATTATGGAGCCCAGTAACGAGTTGCTCAAATGTACTAACGATAAGTGGATACGATACAAAACAACAGTTCACTCCCAAGCAAGAGTTTGAACACCTACCTTCTGAACTTATACATATTCCAAAACTTCTGGGAAGGATTTCTTCATTAATCTTAGATGATTGCAGACATGAGAAAATGAAAATACTTGGATTTGATGAACAGAATAAAGATGTGAGAAGGATATATTAAGGGTGAAAATTTCGTATAAGAAAAAACGACAACACTGAATAGAATCGTGTGAAATTATTTGGTTTATTATCACCTAAAATTAGGCATAAATAACTACGTTGACAAAAATTGTCTAATGGCTTATATATATCTTATGTTTGTTACTTGATTAGAAAGTTTAGCATACTCGGGCGTGCTAGTTTGTTATAGGTAGTTCAAGCGCATTTCAATTACAAAAAATAATCTATTTTTATGATTAGTATAAAGAATTTTGTTTGATTCATCATAAAATTGATGGATATGTCTGCGAGAAACTTGTCTATTAGATATTTCAAGCTTCTCTTCGTTACGTTCGCCTCTCATAAAGTTGGTCCTAATTAATATCTCTAGTTTATGCTAGGCCTATAAGAAAAACAGTAGCCATATCATTTCATAATCGTAAGTCACATATTTGCAGAGGAGTCTAGCTTGTGATATTGTCATACGCGTCAAACTACGTTCTGCTATCAATCAGTAATAATTGATGACTAAAAGCCATACACAAGAATTCAATAATAATCTTTTTCAGTTATAAAATTTGAACAATCAAACATAAATGCGGTATAAGTAAAAAATATCACTCTAACAATACTCATTAGTTAGTCATTATACGAGTTATCTAATTTGTGTAGTTTTATTAGTTGCATTTATAAGTATTATCAAGATGACCCAAATTCATTCATCCATTTCTCATACTTCTCGAGATCCTCCTGCGAGACACTTTTGTTACATTTTTCAACCGCTTCCTCAAAATCCAGTACAGACACAGGCAAGTCAAGCTCTTCTTTAGGCAACTGTCTGATCTGATCTGCTCTCAGACCAGCAATCTTTCGACGCATCGACATCATAGATGCATCTCTAAACACAAGTATCAGACACAGGTATTATTAATCATGCTGCACTGATCCATACTGCATAATTTTGTTAGATTAAAAATGCTTCAGATTATCCTACCTGCAAACATTTGTAATATCAGCACCAGAGTAGCCTTCTAGCTTCTTTGCTATGTCAGTTAGGTTTACTTCTGGGTCTACTTTGACTTCGCGGAGATTTATCTTCAACAAAGCTTCTCTACCCTCATCTGGTAAGCAAAAATGAAAACATCAATAACCAGATCAGAATAGATTTGACTTGGGGAAGGAATTCACGACAGATTATAGCCGAAAAATCATATACATACAGTTGAGATCGGCTAGATTTAAATCTTACTATTAGGTAAAGGTATGTATATGCGCTTCTCTAAGCGCCGTCGCAGAGCTTCATCTATATCCCAAGGAAAATTTGTGGCAGCCAGCACCATTACGACTTTGCTCGGATCTTCACTGAAAATATTACATAATATGTATTTCAATCGATTTAATCATTATTATTTTAGTAGACGAACGTCAGATTCAAGATTTTTCTGATATTGATATTATTTTAGATAATACCTGTTGGAGTTTACTCCATCCATTTGAACTAGAAGTTCAGATTTTACTCGACGAGATGCTTCATGTTCAGATTCTGATCCCCTCCTCGAACACAGAGAATCTATCTCATCTATAAATATGGTGCTTGGAGCATAATATCTGGCCTGTTGAACAAAATCATCATTTATTTAGAATTTTCCGAAAGAAGAGAGCTAGTTTGCTGAGAATTGCAGTATATTGCATTTTTTTTAGTTACATGATGGCACAAATCGTAATATTTTTTTTTGTTTACCATTTCGAAAAGTAAACGAACTAATTTCTCTGACTCTCCTCTGTACTTAGATGTTAATGTCGACGATGAAACGTTGAAAAAAGTTGTTCCACATTCGGTAGCCACAGCTTTGGCAAGCATTGTTTTTCCTGTTCCAGGAGGACCGACCATCAGCACACCTTTCCAAGGCCTTCGTATTCCCTATGAAAGTTCAAACCAATGATTCTTAAATTCAGCAATTTAAGAATCCCCGAGATTTGTTGGTATCTTCGGTTTTTATATTATTAAAAGAATGTGTAGTGATGATTTATATATACTTTAAAGAAATCTGGCATCCACATAGGTAATACAACTGCTTCCTCAAGTAACCTCTTGGCTTCATTGAGATCCGCTATATCATCCCAATGAATATTTGGATTCTTTTGGACAATGTCTCGTTCTAAACATAATATTTACACAGAGATTAATTTGTTGATTATTATGTAATGCAAAGTAGCTGGAGAAATCATGGGAAGATTAGGAGGGGACAAAAATCTGAGTTAGTATTCCAATACTATTTTTTCCATCTTCTATCTTGTTACGCTTACCAAGCATGTCTACAAGGTCTCTATCATTTCCAGCTGGCTCGAACTTGCGATCTTCCACTTCGACTTCTTTCTTTTCAGTCTCACCCTTTTCCTGAAAAATTTGTTACAAAAAATATTCAGATTCTTGGCTTGAATTCGTGTTAAAAAGCAGAAGATTACAACAGCTTGTGAGAGAGTCTGTACCTTAACAGTGTCATCTTTCCTAGCTCCTTTCTTATCATCTTTTCTAGAATTGGGTTTAATATCTTGTTTTTTTCCAGGTGGGATCGACGATTTTCTAACATTAGACCTTAAAGATTGCTTCTGATTTTTTTGAGGCCTTGCATTTCTAAAATGAAACATATCCAAGTTCATATTACAGTTTCAAACTTCCGAACAAAATATATTCTAACTCTGAACACATTAGAACTAAATAATACCAAAACACTTGCTTTTGTTCCGCAGGAGTTAAAGGAGGCCAGACATCAGGGTCTCTCGGAGGTGCCGGGGGCCATACACTCGGCTCCCTTAGCTCTCCAAAACTCCAAGAAGTTGGATCTCGTGTTGGTTCTTCGAATGTGGATAAACATGATGATCCTGGAAACGAGTTTAAAAATTTTTCGGGCTTTAAAATCATTTGAAACAGTGAATGATTGCTCAAATTTCTAGTCATTGATGACTATGATTAATTCTGTGACAATTATGAGCTATAATATAAATTATTAATTCAAATACAGTAGCTTATTTTACATAAACAAAATCGTAATCGAGGTGAGTAAGAAATGGTGATTTAGATTTAAAGTAGATAAAGAATAGGCGTCAATGATAATCGTACCAACTAACCGCTCCCCATGGGTGTCGATCTTAAACAATTGCAGAGTGTTTGAAGTTGCTTTAACTTTTTCAAACTCTTGAGCAATCTGATGCTGTACAACCTGCCATTTACCCTTACGTGTCGCATCACCTATAGTAGTCAGGAGCCGATGTATTTGCTGAATAACACCTTGATAATACACACCAGACGTGTCGTAATTACCCATCAGAGCCATTTCTCTGGCTAATTTTGTATTCTCACATATCTCGCTGATGGAAACAGACATTGTGCTAGCCTGATTAAAAACCTGGAAATTTTTGAGAGAAATTGTCACCGAAAATTATAAATTATCGAACTATCTATGTATAACTATAACAAATGTCACTGCGAATTCAAGATCGCTAAAAAAGGTCGAATTGTTATTTAGATATGCCGATAAATATTACGCAAATAATCCAAACTCTACAATTATATTATTCGGTAGAAATTTCGGGTTTGTTCCTTTTTTTTTTTTTCTTTTTACAAATTCGTCTTAACGTGGGGTCAGCATCACGTGGTAAACGAAGGTGTGGTGAAAGGTTAAGTTGAATAAATAGTTTCGCACTACTAAGATCGAAGATTTCTTGGAATAGTACAAATGATTCGCTCTCACTTAGGAAATACATACATAGAATAATTAACAGGTAAATCAGCAGATTCCAGTCTCCATTATAAATACAAAAGTAGCTCCTGTCAAGCGATGTGTCGTCATGTTTTTCGACCATTCGATTCGATTCGATTCAGATTCGAGTTTAACCTCAATCTGGCCGCTGGTGAACGAACGGCATCTGCATCTGCCTTCGAGCTTTTCTTACGTGCTTACGACAGTGGATGGATTTAATGAATTTAATTCAGTGCATTCTAGTTTCTATACAATTTCGCGTTATTCTGTCATGAGTTATTGAATTATCAAACTACCTATACTAATATCTTGGTAAATAATCGCCGTGTCATTAAATTGGTGGCTAAAAAGTGCTGGACAGTTGTGTGCTACTCAAACGTTATTGAAGGTTATATTCTACGTCTGAACGGAAGTGAAAGTTTGTTAATATCGATAGCTCAATATGGCCGTTGAGAAAAATTCATTACTTTACTGGTGGTGATGTGTTATAATCTTGTAATAATTGTCACATGGGTGATTATCTCATACATTATCACGTAACGAAGTTATAAGCTAGATATCATTCAACGGCGCTTGTCGGTCTTCAAGATCTGACGCGATGGGTGGTGAGCTTCACATGTCACAGTCAAATATAATTCTCCCAAATTTCATCACGCTTTATTTTCCTTATCTGAAATGAAATCTACTTTTTACTTTCATATTCAAGCTCATCTTGAATCTTCCATAATTCCCAACCCTTTTATACCTCGATTTGCTTCTCTCTACATCAATATTAATTCACACGAAATCCCAATCCCAATCCAATCACAAAACCTAATTCCGTTGAAACAATTTTTTTCACCTCTGAGTCAGATACAATTAGTAATAAGGTTGTTCATTATGTCATTAGGACAGTTTGGATGATGTTGACATATTAGTCTAGTATCATTTTATAAATGTAGATATTGCATTTGTCTTATATTTATTTATTCCAGCTCTAAAATAGATTAATAAACAATAACAAATATTACCTTAACACAGATACGGGTGAAGTGGCGATATTTGAAACAGGAGAGTTTGAAGTGGTAGATGAAATCGTTGATGAAGATGAGGCAACATTGGCAAAGGGATCTTCCAAAAGCTCTTTAACAAAATCCATGGAGAAAACAGAGAATAAAGATGATTTACAAAGTCCAAAGAAACAGGAATTGAAAAAAGAGACCGACCCTATACAGGGTAAAAGTGTGGCAGAAGGACAACCTCAGCAGAAGCCACAAGGCATACGACTTCAAAAGCCAATTGATTTCACAGCTGATATATCTATGGAGCAGTTGAATGCTCCGGGAGAATACATGACCGACGAAGAAATAATGAATCATCTTGATGAAATAGAAAACATTGTCCTTGATGGAACGAGTTTTGAGCTACAGGATGAAGCTGATCAATCAAATTTGAATATATCTGAGACAGATTTACAGAAGCAGAAGCTGGCAGAAGAAGCAGCTAGCAAGCCAGTAATTAAGCCTTCTCCATCAGAGGATGTGAAGAATACCAGCGAAGAAAAAGACGCAAAACCAAATCTTAACGAACTTAAGATCACGAATGAGAAAGAGGAAGAGAAAGAGAAATCTGATGCCTCAAAAATAGAGACTCAAACTGCTGACAAAGATTGGTATGAGAAAAAGGTATATGCCAGGTTTTTATTACATTATAGGTATATTATAATGAAGTACAAGAGCATTTTTTTTTAGAAGTAAAAAATGATAAAAAATCACAATTTACGCATTAAACTTGTAATATATAAGAAACAGGTTGCCTTAAGCAATAAACAACAAAAACAGTCCATTGGCAGATAGGCAAAAATAGCATGTGTGTACATAAAACTGTTCGCCATGAAAAACACATGCTCTGTGAACGGGGAATTTTGATTAAATCCAGATGGTTGAACTAATTTCTAATGCCTGATTATGAGTTAAAGCAAGTAGATTCATTGCTTTTCTAATATCTCTAATATCAATGCATTTTCAGCTTGAAACAAAAGTTGCAACTGTGAAAGATCGTCTCTCAAAACTAGCCCGTGTTCTTGAGCTATCTTATCCTCGATACAAAGGCTGGCTGGATCGAAATGAAGCTACCACCGGAACCCCTATCTGTCGGTTGGATGAGCCTCGTCGATGCCCGTTAGAAAAGCCTCACACGAATAGATGGAAATTTGTGTGTAAGTAAATCGTTTAAAGTCTGATTACAAAATTAAATGAATAATTCGTCAATATGATTTCACGCGTACTCTATTTAGCTGGCTCTTTGTTACACACGAGAATTTAATTGCTGAAAGTAACAAATCGGAGGTGACACAATTAAATCTAATATGCACAGCTAGATTATCATAATCTATCATATCTTATCAACATTTTTGGATTTTATGGTTTGTGTTAGTGTTTGGTAGTTAGTTTCACTAACTAAATTGCTAAATGCATTGTGTATTTGGATGTTCAGTTACATTACAAGTTTTGCAAACTTGTCGCCACATGAATAAAAACTTCAATGCCGGGCTGCATTTGAATACAAAAAAAAACACATGCTCGGGTTGTAATCGATTTCCAAGTTCTTTATTCAACAACATAGTACATATAACTAAATGTGCGGTCTATGAATTCGTAATTGGCTTTATAGAATAATTAAATCGATATTACAGACATGTAATAGACCTGTTATAATTTCAATCATACGCCGTGTTGGACCAACAGTATTTTGTGATATCTAAATAAATCAAGTTCACTTCTACTAATCGATTTAAGTGTTTTTCAGAAAATTACAAGTATAATTGCGATGTCTCTTTACTTTGTATGCTGTGTAAGTTAGTTGTGTTTGATTAAGAGAGTTCTGCTTTTTCAAACATGCGATTGAACAGCGCATATGACGATTATATTCTATACCTACGAGCCAGAATTCATCCAACATCATCAAGCAAGACAGCATTATCACAGAATTCAAGGTCCTTGTTCAATGTATCACGAATAACTGTACGTTGTACAAGTATGTGATAATTATAAACAAGGACTGGACTTGAAATTCGAGCTAAAAAGTAAGATATCTAAAAAGCTAGTAGTCAGAATTGAAATGCTGTGATCTTACCGACGAAAATGACCACACATCGATAGTTACTGAGTTCTTCGACGAAATATTGACTAATTTTATGGTTGGTTTGGATGATAGAAGGGAAATATAATTCTCATTGAAATGCTTCAAATGCTTGGCGTCACATCTCTCTTTGTTTAACTGTGTGAATAATGAAAACGTTTGCTTACATGAGTATGGTTATTAATTTTGAAAAATATGTCGATATGATGAGAATATTATATATCTCAATCATGAAAGATTTTGTAATCTCCAGGCAAAACTGCTGGTAAATATCAACCTGAACTCACAAGGATGACTTATGATCGATCAACAATGCGATGAAGAATGACGTTTTGTATCAAGGCGATTTTGACGTTGCATTTCTATTCATTATCGTAGTTTTATGATCGCTGTTGCAGATGGCTAATTACAAAACATAGGATATTTATTGTATTGATCATGTTCTATTTCCTTTATTTTAATGTTTTTAGTTTGAAAATTTATTTTGTTATTCTCAATAGTCATTTCATTCCTTTTTTGGCATTTTACTTTCATTTTCGCAAAACTTGAAGTCTGTGGTACTGCTCACAGCTGAAAACAGGTTGTTAACGTGGAGTTGCAGCTTAGAAAACAGACAAAATGCTCTGTTATTGAAAGAAGGCATTATGCAACCCCGAAATGACTAAGACCAAAGAATCATATGAATAAAAAGAAAACAGATTTGGATGGTAAATTAGACTGAGAAACTATTACGTCATTGTCATCTAGTCTAATAAGCTCTTTCTTACTCTGCTACGAGTAAATCAGCGTGAAATTTGAGACACGAGTACCTCAGAAATTATTCACGACTCCAGTGGGGCCTCAAATCTTTCTGGCTGGTGTGTTTATTCCTTGGAAAGCTACCCTATCATCTGTATTCACAGCTCGTGAATTGAATGTTGGGATTTAAAGTGGAAGCTTAAGCTAATATGATATGGTTGGTGCCTATTTGACTCATCTGCGGCTCATGGCACTTCACAATTTATTCACACTAGCGTAGTGAATTAAGAATGTATGTGCTACATTTACGCATATACTTGTTATCAATGATAATAACTGTTATCATTTAAAAAACTGCATCGGTACTGCTCAATAATAATGCCAATAAATGAACATAGTAGAATGATACATATATTAATTATTAACTTTTGGTAGACAGGAAGCAGTATTCTTGATCCATACCAATTCTGGTGAAATCTTTCATTGAAACTCTTTTGAGAAATCGGTTCTCTTTACAACGTTGAGATTTAACTTACATTGATTTAGTTTCACATTGATTGTACAAATTTTTTTAACTTATTTTTAGAGGTAAAAGCAGAATTTTATCATTACTAAGATAAACTTCAGATCATCAAGCTGTTAGCTCTTTACTGTTTTTATACGAGCTTAGTAAAGCAACATCTACTACTTCTAAAATCATCGATTGACCGTGAATTCGTTCTGTAATGGTATGATCGACGTTTAATAATGAATTCTTGATATATTTTTAACATTATTCTTAATATGTTTTAGGTGGAAACAACCAGTTAAAAATTTTCTTTGAAGAATAATAATATTAGTATAACAGAAGTTCTGAAAATTGTTTCTACAACAGAGAAATATTATGATGAAAATATAATTTCACCTGAAGAAAATTAACTTGTTGACCTGATGGTCCTAATATTATAGTTATTAAGATGAGAAATCTGATGTGACATGTTTAGGCAACAGAAAGCCTGTACAGGAGTCAACAGAGCAGCAGAACACAAACAAGGAGGAGAGTTCGGGCAACAGTGACTCTACAATGTGGCGGCTGACTCCAACTGGTGTATGGGATTCTAATACCGATAATTCTTCTGAATATCCGCCTTTTGTAATGAAAGCAGTTAAGGTATACCTAATTTTTGCTACGTAAACGCAATTCTGACCAACGAATAACTTTGTAAACGCTTATACCTATACGCCCATATATTCATCATCTGTTTGACAAGGGATGGGTGGAAACTAAATCACCGATAAGCATATCTCTTAAACAAACATACCAATACATACAAGAAAGAATTAAATCACAGTAGAACAACTATTAATAGTTTTACGCAAATAGATGACAAATGATTACCCATGGATAAAATAATTGCTGCAACCTCTACCAAGACACCGCGGCACTGCCTTGAAGATATCTTGCCAATGAACTTTAATTAACTATAATTTCTAATGAAATAGTTAATTTTCCGTGTATGGTTCGGTTATAGCTTGAAAATAAGTCAGCTATTCGAACATGCACACATAATCTGCAAATAATCTCAGAAACATATCACTGATTTGTATTGCTCATTGGATTGAGACTGTAACAATACACGGAGTTTATGGAAGTTGAAAATTTCACCAGAAAAACGGACTGTTTATCTACGACTTTTCATCTATGCTGATCTTTGCAGCCATCAAAGCGCCCTACTTTCAAAAATACTGATTCACCGTTGTGGAATTGATATTGTAGAAGAATCGCGCGGAACCAGAATGTCATCAAGCTGTTGAAACTATATTTTGTATTGGCATATTGAAAGTCAATGAATAGCTAAGCAAGAAGATTCGTCAATGAAACTATCTTTGCTGAGACATAAGATATGATGACATTTTAAAAATCATGAAATCTCATCTTATGTCAACCTATATTCAAGGATGCCGAGAAAAATTCTGCTACAATGAAAGATGTTAGATATCACATTGGATATCCTGCATCATAAGTTTGATCATGAAGTTTCTGCAATATTTTCAAACTCATCGTCTGCATAAATCAAAAGCAACATGACATGAATTAAGGCTTACATAAACTACTGAAGAGATGCTGTCCATATTTAAAACTTCTTCAATAACATATTACGACTAGTGGCTCCCATTAAGCCATTAGTCTTGCTTCAGTCAGCAAGTCATCTGGTACTGTACACACAATTGGTGCTCTTTATTCATTATTGCCTATTAGTTGATGAATTATTTTATGCATAAGACAATGAGAGTCTCTGCTACGTCACCTTGCAGGTCTGATTACTGCAATGGTGGCAGTGCATGTCTGAGTTGGGAAGACATGTGACACAAAGATGCATCAAGAAGCATATGCTGAATGACCAGCAGCAATCATATTTCAAGAATTTGATTGAAGACTTAAAGAGAAAATGTTAGTCTTATGTAAACTGGACGTGAAATAAATGAAGAGAAACATGTTCAAAGTATACATGTACAGTTATAGGATAGCAATTTTTGGATTTTTCTAGAAGAAGCGAATCGAAAATGGCAAATATAACAGCAGAGAATGGTTCAAGTAAATGATCCAATACCATTGGTTATTTACAGATAGTAAGCAATTATGAAGACAACATATAACGAAAATTGAGAAGATTATATATATCCAACAAGATATGGGATAACTAATTAAAAGAATATGCCATTGCCCATCCGTCCCTTGAACATTCGATTATCAAACATTTTGATGTAATTGCCAATATACCTATGTGATCACATAGATTAAATTGCATTTAATTGCCATGAGTAATACATTCCATACAAAGATAAGAAAGTTGAAGTTGAACCTGGCATGCAATGTCATGTATACAATACAGACCGCCGGCATATGAATTTCGAATGTATCTCGATTAGAAAAGTTCAAGATTCATTTGCACACGATATCAGTTTTATGAGAACAACTGATACGTGTGAATTAAAGTTTACACGAAACGAAACAGAATTAAGTGATTAGAGAATAATTTACTAGTAATTCAATACACTCAGCCTATTGACTAGAGAACTTTTATTTGCCTGTGTTCATATGATGGTGGACTTCAGTTTATTTACCGTGATGCAGAGATTTTTCAGTCACTAGAAGTTCACTGAAAATTTATACACTTAACATCAGATTCAAGCTTAGCATGTTGGTTTGGCTCATCCCATCTAGGCAGACTGAGTAGTTTGATGACTTACCAAAGAATGATGACGCGTAACTGTACCAGTAGTTGACTGAACCTTAATGAGAGATATTCTCATTCATGCAGTCATTCACTGTTGCTTCCGCTAACGCGTTATCTACTGGTGCATTTACCTTATAATGAAATAATGAAATCTAGTTCAGATAAGTAATCTTTAATTTAAACTAGAGGATGTACAGAAGACTGTGCAGCAGAGTATTGAAACGGAATAAGCTAGCACTATGCGAAATGTATTGTGTTATCTAAAAGCTTTAATCTGTATATTTTACTCTATTTGAGTAAGAATTCATGAATGGCATTTCACTTATGAATATCACATGAACTCCTAGTATATTGTTGTCTGAACTAGGCTTCAAGTTTATATAAAAATGTTGCCAGGCCCTTGATTTTCAATCATGTGAAAGCGCATATAATAGAATTTTGCATGTTTTTACCAACTACGATTTACTTCATTTTTGTGCAATAGCTTTCTTCACAATGTAAAAACCCACGAACGCTTTTTTCAACTTTTGTATTACCTTCATAACTGTTTCCATACACCCATATCATTTTCTGAATGTTTTTCCAGTTTCAATATATTTTATATGTTTAATGATAAATTGCAGCTTCTTGTAGCCATGTATATTCTCACTCTGCCTTACTCTGTTGTTACAAGAAGGCTCACGGAAGGTCTAGCTATAGTAGTTGTGTGACTTTTCAAACTTTTGTGTTTAAATTTCATGAGTTAGATTTTAAATGATTCAGGCTTACAATTAATAAAATAAAGAACTGATTAACTCTAAGTAATTGTATGTTGGTATAAAACACAATTCAATATAATATTTATTCTCATTATTCAAGTTTAATGCTTTTGTATAAAAAAAAAAAATGGATGGCATCAGCTCCCATTGACTATTCATATTAAATTTTACCATTCATTCTCCATTTTTATTCAGGTTTTTGAAGATTTTCTCCAGACAACACCATCTGTAGATGAATCAATTTCACAACCAGCTGGCGAAATTACTGCTGATAGCACAGAGGCGGTAAAGTCCGAGGAATCATCTGCGCGTAACGATACAGACGATAAAGAAAATGTCAAACAACAATGGCTCTGGCTTTTAGTCAGATGTAATCGCATGGATGAACTTATGCTGTTTGCAACTGGGAGAAACATTGACCGTACAACTATGGACAACCTAAAACAGGTTTACGAAGTTGGACCAGGCAAGGACTGTAAGGTCAAGTCACTTTACTGCAAGTCCATCACAAAGTGAGCAAAATCTTTAATTCTGGCTATATGACGACCATTAATCTAATAATCAATATTGCTATTTCAAATCGATGAATTTCAGAGCTGGAACTACCACAAGTAACACCACCATGATTTTAGTCGGATCTGAAGCCCTAGACGAGATTGTCGGAGGCATTAAAATACAGTTGGCACCAAAGACTAATTTTTGGTCGAATGCAGCAGGTGCAGAAAGTCTTGGAAATGCAGTTGCTGATTTGCTTGCACCTACACCTAAGACAACAGTTGTGGAAATAGGATGTGGGACTGGGCTAATCGGACTTATGCTTGCATCTGTGAGTGATGACCATTTCTCACAATGTATAAGTCTCTTACTTCAATCTACGTGATACTTATAAACACTTTATTCTAGAAATGTCACCAAGTTATTGGCCTTGATTCACCATCTGAAGTAGAAGAGGCTGAAATGACTAGTGAGCTAAATGGTGTAAAAAACGCTTCCTTTGTCATGGGCGAACCGACCGCAGTTATGGCTACAATTGCCAAAGTACTATCAAATTGTAAGGCCGTTGCCATCGTAAATACAAATACTAACATAGGCCGAGGTAATTCTCACTTTTATTTTATCATATAATATGTAAATTAGCAAATGAATAATCTAATCGTGTTCTTGCATTTATCTTCCTGCTTAACATTTTTCAGCTATTGAAGTCATGACGGATCTTCGAAAGATAATATCATTGAAGCGGCTCGTAATGGTTACAACTTTAACGAAACAATCAGTACGTTCAATCCTGGAGCTCACAAGGCCAGGTGATCATATTCTTGGAAATCCTTTCATACCCATTCGCGCATGTGTTGTCGACACTCTGCCGTTTGGACCACACTTTGAAGTTGTTATATTGATGGAACGTCGTATGATAAATAAGTTTCCCCGTCGTTGGGTTAACCCAGAGGTTTCCATCACACCATCACAGCCGGCACCAATTGGAGACAAGGGAGCAGTGGCTTCGACTGGCCAAGGCACCAGTAGCGCACCTAAGAAAGAAAAACTTACATTGAACAGAGTTCCAAAACCTATCGAACCACCTGTTAGAAAAAATAATGACAAACTCGAACCCTTTCCTAAGAAAGCAAAGTTTACACCAGGTTTTAACAAGAAAGCTCAATTCTTAGCTCTGAAACAATTAAGGGACGTACCACCGCCGCCGCCAAGAAATAAATTCAAAGCAAAGAGGTACCATTCTCCGGAAAGACCTCACATACCTCCTAAAAAGTTCGCTAATAGATTCGAAAAAGGTAATTTCAAGCCATGGGCTGTGCCTAGAACTTCTCCGGAACATAAACTACACGAAGATAAAAGAGCGCTAAATAAATTTGATGATACCAGGAGGAATCTTCAATATAGAGACAGGAGTCCAATAGTATTAAAAGATGAGCTGGAGCACCGTAAGTCACGCAGTTGGAGCCGAGAAAGTCTTGGCCTCCACGGAAGTCCAAATCGTGACAAGAGATTCAGAGATCACAAGGATCAGTCTGATCTACGGGAAAGATTATCTGGCAATCGAATCGAACCTGAGATAATGGAAAAAGTTAAAAAGCAGCAACAAATGCTCGATATGGCTAAGCAAAAGTTGAGCGGACCATCTTCTAGCGTAGATGTAGCCACTGCTAAACAACTTCAAAATATGTTGAACATGGTACTCGAACAGACAAGCAAACTGCAGAGTCAATTGCCGCGCTCTGTATGGGATCGCATCGCACCTCCAGAAAATGTGCCAAGCTCTTCTAGTATCCAGTCACAAAATGATCCGTTACTTAAAGGCCGTTATGTTCAGGAAATGGGAACTCAAGATATACTAATCACTACAGCAAATAGGGAATTTATGAAACCCAACGAGCAAACGTCTAGAGGGAATTATGATAGATTTAACGCTATTCCTCCTTCGAGGAATACTTTGCTGTCGTCTAGCTCAAGACAAGATTCCAATGCTGATCGATTTCAGAATATGATACCTGACAGGTACCATGGTCATAATGTTGATTATCATAAACAACAGGAACAAGAAAGCCAATGGAATCGAGAAAAGCAATTTGATAAAAATCGTTGGGAACCATATTCGCAACTTAAGAAAAGTTCGCCGCCTATCAGGAAGCCTATGTCTCCGCTCAGGCACCACATGACTGGTATGTCACCCAGACGAGGTGCCTCACCGATTAGACGGCCTCTGTCTCCACCTAGACGTCCGATGTCTCCACAAAGACGACAGATGTCGCCACCGAGACGTCAAATGTCCCCATTAAGACGCCAGGCTTCACCATCTAGACGTCAAATGTCACCTAGGCATCAAATGTCGCCATCTAGACGACAGCTGTCACCACCTAGGAGGGCGATGTCTCCTCCTAGACATGTCTTGTCCCCTTCAAGACGCCATTTGTCTCCTACAAGGCATCAGTTGTCTCCCCCAAGAAGGGTGGATGACGAATGGGACATTCCGAGCAGAGGTGCAGTAGAGCAGAATACTTGGCAAAGACCGAACGAGAGGATGCCTGAAAAACGTTGGCACGAAGATAGACAGCCCCCGGCTGCCTCGAACTGGGATCATTCGGGGAATAACGAAAGATACCGGAAGTCAGTTAACCAAGATAAGTGGGATATTAAAGACGCTAGCCACGATGCGATCTGGAACAACACTGGTAGCGGAGATACGTGGGAGCCTAAACAGCCTACTGTTGCCCTTAACAAAGAACATTGGCAATCTGTACCTGAGAATAGATGGCCAAGTTCAGCAGGAGGCTCGAATGGAGACAATTGGAACATCAGGGGAAAAGAAAGCTTTGCTAAACCATCAGTTAGGGAGGAATCCAAGTCAGTTTGGACAGAACAACCCAATAAACCAAGATGGGGTGACTCGGTAGGATCAACAAAGGATTCTTGGGGTCAAGCTGATAAAGAAGATTGGAATGATCTTCCGGATGATGCAAAGGATCCTTGGGGAGATGACGGTAATAATGTATCCAAGGATCGCTGGCCTAAGTATGAGAACAATCCGGGTCCGTCCTCTGGATGGTCTAGGGAGAATCAAACAGGAGACACATGGGCCAAGCCTAGTGAGAATTGGCAGAGTAAATCTGCCTCTGGGAATAAGCCTCAATGGCAATCCTCTCCAGCTGGACAAGTTATGAACGAATCACGTTGGACGTCTAATGAAGTAGCGAAAAAAGCTTCTATGTCTGGAGGTTGGCAAGGAAACTCGAGTGCAAACAACAATTGGCCGTCTCAGAATTATCCTGGATTCCAGCAATCTCGCTCTTATAATCCTGGATCGTTTAAAGATCGACGTTGAATAGTTGGTTGTATTGGGTGGGGTGAATGTGTGTAATGCTACTGAGCACTGGAAATAGTTTTAGAATTTGATCTAATAATTCGATATTCAATAGAATCAGATGTTCCCGGTAAAATTTTCATTTTTATTTTCAATTGAAAATTATTTATGCACATATTTATAGAGACCTTTGAAAATCGGTCACTGCTATATTGTATTATACCAATATGTAATCATTTCTTTCTTTACCCTTGAAACATCACGTAATTAATTAAATTCGTATTGTCTTAGTGATTATGAATAAATAGATCAAGTTTTACTACGAAAATGATGAAGATTATGAGTTGTGTTTGTAATGATAAAAACTTATGATGTATTAATTTCCCAGGACCTTACATTCTAAACTTATAGTGATTGGCATTTTGCTAACTTAGTATAGGACGGTCTACAACTAACATTACCCCTCAAATTCACATTTAAGGTAATTTCCGTGCATAATAGGGTCATTAATTTATCATGCGAAAATTCAATTGACGTAAATTGATTATTTTATTTGTTAGATAAAAAATTCCGCCCCTAACCCAGCGATTATATTGTTTAGTATCGAGTTCTTCATACTGTAAGTAATAATGTAGCTTATAAGTACACGTACACGTTATTTCTATCAAGCAAGCCATTAATAATAATAGATCTTATTTTATTGGTTTTCCAAGCAGGAATCAGTGCCTCGTACACTTTACCTCATTCTATTATTGTAACGTTAGTCAAACATGTTCTCAGATACTTGAGTTCTTATTTTCTAACGTTTTATAATGTAGCAGGTCTAGACCTATAAACAGATAGATAGGCATGTTCGTTTGATATAATTTTACTTCGTTTCATTTCATTTAATTGTAACATGATATCAATATCAAACTTAAGATGGATAAATCACTGTAATAAGTGGAGGTAGTTTCACAAAATGACTAATGTATACGCTGTGGTACCGTAAGTTTTAGATACGGTAATTTGATTGAATGAAACAATATTATGTACGCGGAAATTTTGATGAGGATACAATAAATAAAAAAATCAAACATAAACTAATGGAAACGTACAAATGTCATACCAGTGCCCAGATGGTATCGGTTATCGTTGCGAAATATTTTTCTAATCTTCAATTCAATCAAATATATCGCAAATAATTAAGTTTAGCCATGTTTGGCAAATTTTATTCATTTCTTTCTAAGATCTGCATATCTTTCAAGTTTGTATGGTCAGACGCGGGCCATATATTTATTCAGTTTCCTTTTTTTGATTTTTTGTACCTTTATTAGCTGACAGTATGAAAATGAAGGGTAAAAACGAGTTGTAAACGCCCGAGAATGTGAAATATCCATCCTGAAATCATACACTTTATTCCTGCAATTATATTGTTCATACTTGCTGGGGATAGCTCTGACCACTGTCCAATGATTCATGTCAAACATTTACATTTTCGCGGTATAGCTCTTTCTTGGTAATCGTGTGATATACATGAGGGATTCCCAGTGGTATTTAATGAGACTTTGAACCTTGATAGAGCTTGGATAGAATAGTCTTCGCGCTCGATGCAGATCTTTACTTGAACACGCGGCAATATGGACCGAATACACACAGGCTTAAATTGCAGTCACGTTAATTGAATTGGAACAAAAAAAAAAAAAACGATAAAACGACGTGAAGTTATTTTGCGAAGTCTCGAGTAAAGCCGAGTCATGAAATGAGAAGGTCGTTGTCTCATTGAGAAATAAGAAAAAAATAATCAGTGCCGTTGAATGCGATATTACGCACACAACTAAAGCTCGCGCGTCTTATTCCTACTTGCATGTGTTGTGCAAAATTAATAGTTAAATCGCATTATATCGACATAGCCTTCAGTGAAATGAAAACAACTGTATTTATTGCTGCAGCTTTCTGCTTGATCGCAGTCAGTGCTTATACGATACCCGATCCCGAAATTCAGATCCTTTCGCCTCGTGGCTTACGGGTCTCCATACCAGGTAAGATTTTATTGTTATTTTTGATTAATTAGTTTTTAGTAAATTTGAGTTTCAATCCAGTGACAAGAAGAAAAAGAACAAGTAAATGATACTTGGCTGGAAGATATTATGTAATAGGGAAACATTGTATCGCTATCATATCAGGAGTTATATTAATCACTTGGACTAATGGTTCGGGTTTCCCTGCGAGGTGGGATTGTCTGAAACACGATTCGAAAAATACTATTCATTTTTAGCAGCTTAGGTGCGTTTTGCACTTGTCCGTAGTTCTGCCCTAATACCGTAAAGTCGCAATACTTTGTCCCTGGAGGGTAACTTTGGCCCATAATAGAAAAGAGTTTACACTTCACGTATTACCGTTTAAACGTTTTCCATTGTGGGCCAAAGCTACCCCCCAGGGCCAAAGTACTGCAACTTTACGGTATTAATTTACCACTAGTGTAATAACCAAAATAAGTTGAAAATAATTAAATTGTGACCTTTATCCAGTTTTGACTTTCCAAGAAACCGTTCCAATGATCAAATTAGGCATTTCACAGGTTTCATTCAATTAGAAATTACTAATTGCATGGACCGACGTAGTCTTTACTTTTTTCGACGAGAATTTGTTTAATTAAGTAAACGTCGGAGTCATTTTCTCTGAAATTAATTCAAAGGAACTGAATATACAACAGGATTGAGTTCTGTGATATTATAAGCCGATCCGAAATTTCGAGGAATAAGGATTCGAAAATTGAAAAATTAATCCACGTCGATTCTCTCCAATATTTTTGTCGTTTACCTGAACCGTTTCTGCTACTGATTAACTACTGAAATTTAATTTCTCGTTATCGATGTCTTTGTTCTTCCTCCTAATACCTATAAACACGTGCAAATTAGTTTTCGATGACTGTTACATGTATATTATAGGTATATGTAGATTTCATACCTGGAAGAGTATCTACAAAATCATGCCTATGAGGTCTACAGAATCCCTGAATGCTTCGCTGCGGTATACCCATAGCTAATTACCATGACGAAATATGTGTGAACATATCATGCAAACGATCATCCTTTCAGATATACCGGGAATATTGCTGTTCACATTCAATGGCAACGTGAACAGAAACATAGGTGCAGATGACAGTGGGTCTATATCTGGTGAGGTTTTTCGTGCCACATCAGGACGATGGGTTTTCGAAGATTCTCGCACTATTATACAAGGGCGTGATGTCCTTAACTATCGACTTTACGTTCAATTTAACACAACCCCTCACACGAAGACAGGGTCATGGAGCATACCTTGTAAGTTGTTTATGATCTTTCGCAGCGAATCTTATCCATTTTTAAGTTTTATCTATCTTTCAAGTTTTCAAACTCTGTATCGCAGGGAAGTTGCCGCGATTTTGGGTGTGTTATTATAATAATTGTACAGAATTTGGAATTTCATGAAGTATTAGTTCTACAGTGGAGTTCAAATAACGATCAAGTCTATTTATTATCACCACGATATGTAGTCTACTTCTATTATATATTGCGTACGATGTGTAGTACATACATGTCTTTTTATTTAGCGAGAATAAAGCCATCCTGCCCTCCGAGTGTTACTACCACAACCCAGCAGGGTTCAGTTTGTCAAAATCAGTTGATTCTGGAAGACAATTTCGATTCGTTGAACTCATCGATTTGGTCCCGGGAAATACTGATTCCTTCACAACCTGTGAGTACAATTGTATACGTAGATCTGTTATCGTATAGTCAGCAAAGGAAAATAATACAACGAAAATGATACAACGAAAATGATCTGAAATTCATCAAGATTAATCATTCAAAGACTGGACTTGAGCTGTGGAAAAACGAAGACACTGCACTTCGATGCGATATGCTAAATTTGTATAGGACATTTGATTTTCTATGGATGCAATTAGGTACTATTGTATAATATTTTATTTTCTATAGCATTACGAATTTTGCGTGTATCACAACCACGCACAAAGCGTTGAGGTTCAGGAAGGGATTCTTCGCGTAATTCCGAGTTTGCTTGAGGACTCCTATGGGGAAGGTGCCGCTGCAAGAGGCCGGCTGATCCTGGCGGAGTAAGTCAGATATTGACAAAATTCACTCAAAATGAAGACATAATATTTCTAAATTTCTAAGCAATTATTTCAATCTATTTACAAATACGGACAATTGGGGATTGAAATAATTATATCTCCGATGAATTAACGAGAGTCAAGTTCGTTCGTTCAGTATCATCGTTTCCCATTATGGATATGTGTGTCTACAGCCTAATTCCTTGGAATATCGAATTCCAGTTTTATAACTACTACTTCCTCTGACAGATGTACCAGTCAGGTGAATTTTGATTGCAATCGAACGGCTGCTGCGTACAACATTTTACCACCAGTGATTTCTGCGCGTCTTACGACCGCTAAACATTTCAGCTTTCGGTATGGCCGGGTGGAAATTCGCGCTAAATTCCCAGAAGGAGATTGGCTTTATCCAGGTAAAAAATAAAAATGGGGAAGAACCTTATAATTTATCAGCCTGCAATTATATTGAATCACAATTTAATCGATTTGAAGAACTCTGAGGATCAATGATTCTAAGAAAATCGTCGCATTATTAAATGATCGCAGAATTATGGCTGCAGCCGAAGAACCCGTCACAAACTTCCGAAATGGAAAGTGCTCGCATTCGTTTAGGAATGGCACGTGGAAACCGTGTGCTTACAGGAAGCACAAGAAACTACAATGGTCACTTGTTGGAATTTGGTTTACGGGCTGGCTCAGCACCAAATTTCCGGGACTTGAAAGTACAGAAGCTACGAACAACCGGAGATTCTTGGACTTCCGGTTTCCACGTGTATTCTACTACCTGGAACGCTGATGGATTCGTATTTCACGTGGATGGCGAAGAAGTTGGTCGCTTAAACCCGGGCCCTAATGGCTGGTTCGGCGATAGCAGCAACAATAAATTAGCCCCATTCGACGGTCAGGTAAAATTATCCACAAATATTAAGTAGTACGAGGGAAATCAATGTTGATAATGAAAATTGAAATCCAATCGTTATCTACAGTTTTATATCACTCTCGGCATTGGCGTGGGCGGTGTACGTGACTTCCCAGATGATACGCGCAGCGGCGATGGCCAAGGATATGAGAAGCCGTGGAGGAATGTGGCTGCAAAGGTTCGAATAGTTTAAATTTTGTTAAAGTTTATCATCTTTTTTATACCTTTACGGTTTTTGGTGCCTTGAAAGAGTGAAAATATTTCTGATATTACGCAGTGTATGTGTTTCTAAATCATACTTCTCCCAAAGTGAGTCTAATTCTCTAGTTCTCCGATCAACATAAAAGTTGAAATCACGATCAATGAATAAAATTGCAGGCCATGCTTCGCTTCTGGCAAGCCAAAGACCAGTGGCTACCAAGTTGGCGAGGCTCGAATGGTGATTTGAATTCGCAACTGCAGATCGACTACGTTCGTGTCTGGGCGTTCTGAAAGTTTGGTGTACTTGGGATTTGTGTTAAACATCTAGTTTCACTTTGACATAAAGTGTCAAACTTTTTTCACAGATTTAAGAACCCTCCATTCATCATTACTAATTATTGCAGCTATCTATGTGCTCAAGGTCTTCACCTATGCACTTTGTCAGACTGTTTCGCGCCACAAATTGTTCGGGGATAGCTACGATTAGGATTACCTACTAAGACTATTAATCTTATATCAAATTATAATAAATATACGCATACATGAGGAAAAATGTATCTTCATAGTGTTTTTGTATCTTTTATTGTGGTTTAATCATATATTTCTAACATATTATTAGAATATTTCTAACATAATAGACAGTAAATATTTCATTCAACAAATATACAACAGTTATATAGGATAATTATACGAACGACACGTATTATAGTTCTTGAGATCTGTCTTGTATGAAATTATCAGTCTGGCATTAAATATTTGTAGATAACATTGAACTGTGGAAGTTGCAGGATCCGTCTTCTATAGGAGCATGGAATCGGTCAAACAGGTACTGCGTCTGTAATAGTTTTACTGAAACAAACAAAAAAAGGATATCAATTGAGCGGATAGACGAAAAAAGGGTATAGGTCGAGGAATTCGGTTTCGAAACAAATAAAATGATACAAGATGATCATCCTCGAAAATAACGATAGTCGGTGTTCGAGATTTTTCCGAATATCATTCTGTTAATTAGTCTCTTTTTCAGATACTATACTATTACGTCCAGCCCAATAATGTCGAGTACACGAAAAGAGAGTTTTCGGTCCAATCTCCGAAAAAAATGTAAGTCTATGCAATTGCAATAAAGATTTCTCTGAAGACGCCGAAAACTTTATAGGTATAGGTACGCAATAGCTGTCTTTCACGAGCTGCGGGGTTATCGTGATTCTCTTCCGAACATAAGAAATTTGGAAAAAGTAATATTTGTTCAATTAATCAATCCATACCCTGTAATGACAACGCGGGTGGCAGGCAAACGTTCTCGGAGAGAATCGTGCTTCTGTCCGCCCGAAGCATGAAGTGAAGAATCATTCGCTGGTGCGCTAACCATTTGCAAGCTGCTCAAGTCGTACCCCATGATTGACTGACAGTCGTAGAGTCTGAAGATCTGGGTCGGTTTCAGTGCTAGCCAAGTGATCTGCATCCAAAAATAGACATTTTCCATTCTAGACGGTATTTCAATCAAATTTTTTAAGACTGTTTCTCAATTTATTCAATGTCACTCCGGCTATATCTGACTGAAATTGTGTAGCTTTGAAGAAGACGCGGTATCATACGTACTCGGTATTTCTGAACTAATGCTAGAGTGTTTTCTGGCTCAAAATTTGGAACGGCAGTCAAAGTTCCACCACCGCATCTGAACATACAGAGCCTCCGAATAATCCAGGATGCACTGGACCAGTCTTCATAGTCGAGAATTTTACCTTGGCCTAATTCATTTCTGCAGATAAGAGATACGTAATCGTAATATATCTGATTATTAGTGACGAATGCATGGGATTAGAAAAGGATGGGTTTACTTGTGTTGTTGTTGGTGTAAATGGTTAGATTGTATGTATGCATACGAATAACTTACTTGAACTGTTTTTTTCGAGTGGAATATTTGAGGAGTGCTTCGTTCGTGAGGACAATGTTCTCATTGCTTTTCTCTCCTTGAAGAACTACTAGAGGATCCCGTGGTCCGAGATCCTTCAGATCCACGATACCCTCTTCTCCGTTGAGGATATTTTCGAAATAAAGAACACCTTCTACGGGATGATTTACATCCGGTTTTACTTTGCCGTCTGTAGAGACTATCGACGTTTTTTCGGACTTCAGATCAGCCACAGTACTCGCGTATTCGTCGGTACAAAATACTATTCTTGGTTCTTTGTCCAATAACGTAGTCAGTTTCAAGTCTGAAAAATTAATATGTCGCGAACTATAATGGCTAAGCCCCAAAAATTCGAGAAAGGAGGTAAGAATATAAAAAGCCTCCATGAATTTCTGTTTTTTTTTCTTCTCCTCGAACACCAAGAGATATACTATAGGATCTGATGATAAGTATTTACTTTTTTTACACATACATGTGCAAATCGATTCACGTAAACTTACCAGAGGATTTCTGGCTAGGATCTATAGGGTGGAGAACGGCGCCAAGGATCAACGACGCGACGAGGATCGTGTTAACCTTGCGATCATTGGGAGCCGCAAGCAATCCAATAAGTTTTCCTGGGGTAACACCGAAGGAGCGTAGTCCAGCTGCCAAGGCGAGAGCCTCTGCGAAAACGTCCTTGTATTTCAAAACTTCGCCAGTCGAAGCGTTCACCTATAAATCGAATCCGGTTTTCGCGAATGAAAATGAAGAAAAGAGAAGAATTTATGAAAAAAATGATGGACCAGAGAGGGCACAGATTTTTCCTCATCTTTGTGTCTAACACACGCAGTTGATGATGGTGAATATAAAGTCGCAGAACTGGTATATTAATTCTATACGTATGTGAGTGGGGGAATACATTTATTCATCAGCTGTACCCGCTGCAGACAAAACGTTGCAGGTAATAAAAATAATGGTATTTTGCTGTAGAATGTTAGTGTAAGAATCTTGAAGGAATGAACCGAACCTCGACGATATGGTCGTGATATTTGCCAAACACTTCTACCAGACAGTTTCCCAAAGAGAATGGTAGCGGTTCCATGCTCTCCAGAAACCCCTCGACGCCTGGTCCATCGAGTTGTACGGATCGCCGACCACTTTTTTCATTATTTATGAATTCGCTTTCTCTGAATGGTCTGCTTGCGATAACGGAAGACCGTCTCCCTGAGAAATGGCATTTTTATTGCAAATTTGATTATGTTTATATTATGAGTAAAGGTCGTTCAAAGGGTCTGCACAAAGAGGGTATAGGTGACAAAATTTACGTGCAGATTTGGATGTACACAAAGTCTGAATGCCCGGAACTGTTCTTTTGCCGAAATTTCAAATTTTATCACCTATACCCATTTCGTTCTAAGCCTTCCTTGAGAATAGTCCTTAAGATTGGTACCCGATAATCTGAATAAGCGATTAGTACCTATACAGCAACAGCGAACAGCTCAATCTCTACGATATCTACGAACAGTTCGGACTTCAAATCTTGTCAGAAAACTAGCAATGAGATATATGTTCGTGGGAAGGTGAGCCGGTCGGATCCAGCCACATCCAGTAAGCAAATATTTATTATAGGTACGACATTACGTCTGACTCACATCTTTTATCGTTATTGCCCTACAACGTTATAACTTATGTATCGTTTAGTCGAGCGATTAGATTATAAAAATATTAGATCATACTATGTCTCGTCCATCTCGCTGACGAATCACAGGCTCATAAGCTATACGATGCCGAATAGAATATCAAACATATAATAAGAAGCAGTTTATTTCTCATTATGTTATTTCAAAAGTATTACAATGATTCGTGGATCTACAGTTATAAGCATATAGCTTATTCTTATCCCATGAATTCTCATTTTGCCTGACAATTACGAAGGGGACTTTTTGACGGGTAGAATTTCTAAAAGAATAAGAAGATGAAAGAGTACAATTCACTCGCAGCTGATATCGCGAAGTCTGGATAGGCGTTGGAACGTAAATACGATTCTTAAAAATGAAAAGGCTCACCCAAACAGCACCAAAAACTTCTCACGATAGTCATGCTTGATTATTGTAAGTTAGATTCATTCTGATTTTTGACGAGTCTCAAAATTACTGGAACCTTTTGTGTTTTAGAAAAGAATGGCATGTTGGTTCGAGGCTGCAGAGATAATGCTTAACACTCCGCGCTTGATAGCATATCTCGCGATTAGATCCCCACCATATACAAAAAGCCGAGAGCCAGCCATTGATGAATTATTGGCGGGTATTTTCTTCTTTCAGAGAATTAGCCGTAATTAGTCCGATCTACGTAGACAACTATCTCAGATATCTATTTAATCTGACGATTTTCGTCACTAAACAGGGCCGCACGCGACTGATGGGTATCATGAAGAATAAGTTTTCAAATTCTAGACAAGAAATGACTCGAAAATGCGAAAACTGTATGCTTATGGTTACGGACTACCCTCGCAGTTACAATTTGATTTTTTACTCCACCGCAGTTTAAATTAATCATTTTCAGGTAACCGCGCAGACAGTGCCGCCGTCCTCTTCAAAATATCGCAGAACAATTAAAATTCATCGCAGTGCAGTTCGCAAGTGATATATATATCTTCTTATATGTCATGGAAAAGTTTCATGTGTAACTCAACGACAAATTCATTTAGGCAGTTACTATCTCCTTTCGTGGCTCTCCACATATTTTCGCGACCACATAAGAGTCTGAATTTAAGGACTCTATATCAGCATCCCATTCAGTTAACGATCATTCTAATCAATAACGCCAACGTTTGCTTTACTCGTCAACACATATAAGTAGTCATGCAGATTTCGATGGTTATTATTAATCTCTACACACCCATTCCTAGAATATAGAGAGGACCTTGAACGCGATAGATTCTAGGGTCACGTTTAGCCGCGGGCAATCAATTACTCTTAGGAGGCTCTAACTATCGAAGAAATTAAGGTATAATTATAACTCTATTGAAATGTTTGGAACTATGTAATTCTAAACGAAATTTCTTAGTATGCGCATAAATGTAGTTGCCCATAGGATTTTACTGGTTTACTTATTAGAGCTTTTACGCGAATATCACGAATAGCTCTTATTGTGAATGAATGCGGATGTAGCCCTTTTTAGCAGCACGCTCTAATCGTATCTCTATTTTTTATGTATCTCACGGTCATCTAGTTCGTAAAGTCATTTTTCACCGCTCCTCGACTTCTCATCGTAGTTTATAGCATAGTTATAACAATAGGTTGCGGGTAATTACGCAGAACGATAGGCGTTTAATTACAACTTTTAAAATACTATATTGAATCGAATCAATCTTCAGATTACAGCCTTGGTAAAGAAGCCTAAAGTTCGTGCACCGGGACAATATATGCTAGTTTTTATGTCTAGCCAAAATAACTAATATTTAAAATGCGACTATATATTTATACATTTACGTATAACTATAGTCGATATAAAATCCTATGCTTAAATGCGGCGCGGCACGCACGAGGCATTCGAAAAGATCAACATGCTAATTGCTGAGGTTCTTGGACTCGAAGTGTTTGCAAAAATAGTATATGCAGTCATTTTCCATTATTGGGATAGGATTGAAGCGCCCGGTATTCAAATCATTATACCAAAGCATCGTATTTTGTAGTGGGCGGTCTTTGCGGGGCTATACACATCTCGGCCTTTCTACTCTGCCTCTGTATACATAACAACTTGCCCCTACTCGATAAATTATAAATTTTGCACTGAGAGACAACAGGTGTTGTATCTCCTGAGCAGTCCGGCCTTTCGGATTTATTTAAAATTCTCTCACCGCGGTATCATACACATATGACTCCCGAAATCGCTGCTTTACAACACCGTTGAAGAAATACATTATAATTATCGCGCAAAAATAAAAGTGCGACCGATATATCGTGCACTTCTTTGTCTGAATGCGAAAGTGATATAATAAAGCAAATTATGATGTCGTTTCTAATCATTACCGTTCTCTGTGCAACCGTGCTATTCAATTCTGGCCTTGCTAGGCCACGGGCTCCACAATCTCCACGGTTTCCGCCGTTTTCTGACAATTCCGGTAAGTTATGTAAATCAGTAAAGCGATGATTTTTTTGGCATGGAAGTTAGTTTAATTGACCAGTTTACACCGATATATAAAATTGTTATTTATTTTTTTACGTGTTTCTTCTAGGTGGGGAGTTTGTTCTTTGGAGTTGTACTGCGACAGCGCAATTGCATAGAAACGATCTGGAGAATAAAGATATTATACACATCGCACCTGCAGCTGTTGATCTTCCTACAATCAGATTTCGTGTTCCATCTAATTCACCCACAAGAGAAGACGACGATCGGATAAACAATATTAATATTATTAGAGTCGACCCATATTTTCCGCATCGAAATCGTGGAAGACCTGTGCCTGATAATAAGAAGCAGACTTCGGAAAACACTGAGATAACTGATCAGGGAACAAAAAACGAAAATGATATAATTCCTGTTATGTTGGATTCCCCTATAAAAACCATAAAAGTGAACGGGTTTAGGAAAGACGTGCCTACCCTTTTTAGGGAAAAACCTCAGCTACCTCAAGTCGAGTATCGCCCTGTGAAAGAGGATAGAAACCCGCAGCACAGCAGCCAGATAACTATAATAAAGCCATAATAGTGATGGAAAATAATTTTCGGAAATTTTTCTCTGTCGGTTGAATAAGATTTGTTTTTATTTTCGATGACAGTGATTGATCACTAACTCGAGGAATGCAATAAGGCGATCATTATAATTGCTAATTCTGTCCGATTGAGCTGTTGACGTTGAATTGTTTGATTGACGAATCGATAAAATCTATACATGGACCGCTGATTGTCTGCATGAGTATCACTATGAATAAATTAAACTTGAAAACAGAGGATCTTTCGATTATGTTTACCAGTGTTTGTTAATACAGGCCTCACAACGGTCTAGGCAGTGGATATGTACATACATATTGTAATAGGGGGCCAGGGAAAACCTAAAGGATCTTGAGGAAAGATGTAGTGCTTATAGCTACTGAAAACGAACAAATTCTATGTGTCGTAGGGTAGAGATATTCAGACGTTATTCTTTCAATTTTTAGTTTCACCGTGAAGATTTGTTCTTTTTCACCTCAAATTTTTTTTATCAAAAGCTGGGACCGGGAAAAATACTTGTCATGACATATTTCTTGAATTCTATGGCCAATTTTGAACCTCTTATGCTGCTAATAATTATTCAATATCAGTTCCATGATTCAAACAGTAGCCTTCTTATCCAAATTCCATGTATAAGTAAACTGAAAAATATTGAAACAAGTTTATGTGGGACGAAAAAATCTCGAATTGCACGAATTGAAAACTTTCCAAGTCTTGACCAAAACGTGCGAAAACTCGATTATACTGTTATCGAGTAATTCGGAAAAAAGAAACAAACGCGTGGCCTAACAAAATAATGGTGATGAGTGCCTTTTTGTAGGAACTTTTTTACTTCAGTGTATATTTAGTAGATACCCTCAACTTTTGTTACCTCAACTGTGCTGGTTGGGAAAATAGGAGTTATTACTTTGCATGAAAGACACCAGATTGAGAATTAAAAATTGGTTATTACAAACGTTCTTAAATTTCTATAACTCTAGAATGTTTTCATGTGTATTAACTATTCAAAAATTGGCTGTAGAAAATAAAAGGTAAACTCACAAATATATATTAACACTGAATGATATTTTCGATATAATTACTTTATTCAATATCTATAAGACTAAAATTAATAATAAACAAATATTTGTTTCTACTAGGCTGTTGTGGTTGATGAACTTGGTGGTACTCTGACCGATTCTAGTAGCGGTAGTAATTCAACCTGTAATAAAGCATTTGCGGAATAATATGTTTTCGTAATTACGTTGACCTTTAATTTGAGTCATTCAATAAACAAGAATGGATTCAGAACCTTTGTAACCTTCATCGCGACTCCTTCAGGTAAGTTTCTCTGAAGATATTCCAGTATCGTATCAGCAGTGGAGCCTGTGAGCCGGTGAAGATCAATAAATCGATAATAAGTTCTAGTTTCGTATTGAACACGATGTTTTTTATAGATGAAGACCGATTTCAACAGTGTCAGACGTTCGTGTTTGGCTTTCAAGGGACAAAAGCTAGAAAGATCATTATTTTTCAAATACATAAAAGGTATTAATGATTCAATTACAAGGCATGGTTTTTTTTCAATAAAAATAATTAAATTACTTTCTGCCAACTGTTACACCAAGTTTATCTGCAGCCATCACTGTAAATTGACCATAACTTTTCAGAACTGCAGGATCATTCCCTCGAACCTCTAGCTCAATTTTTTTGTATAGTTTATCCGGCAAAGCCTGTAAAATTCAATGTTTATCAATTTCTTTTGAATTAAAAACAACGAGGGTTGAATAATTCCAATTTTATTCCATGGGGAATGATTCGATGCGTCATACTTTAAATAGAGTCCGCAAAAATAAGAAAATTACGAATGAATTTTAATCACCGTAACTGTCGGTTTTTGTGGTTCGGTCGAAAGCGGGCAGGCACGTATTTTACTGAATGTTTCGTATTGTGTTCTTGGTGTAATGTTACGGAAAACCGATGCAGCCTGTAAATAAAGAGAGTTAATGATGTATTGTATCCTAAACAGCCTTAACCTCTAGGTACTACTATTACTACAGTAAACATTACAACGCGAGAGATCTCGCGAGTGTACCTTAGAAAACAACATGATGATTGTTGTTGATATGCTGAATTGTGTATTGTTATACAGTGGGGATCGAAATGAGTTGTCTCAAAATCCAGTCTGAGTAATATTTTTCCGGCATTATCCGTGTGGATTGCGGTATAGTCCTATAACCTCAAATTCTCATCCTCGTTTCGAGCATGGACGTATAAAATATAGGTAGGAAGCACAAACCCTCCTTGTCGGGAGGTGTCAGATGTCGAAATATCAATACCATAGTCCCTAAATAGTTTGTGAGATGGCGAAACCTCCACCACAGTCTGAATCAGTGAAGTGAGTGCATAGAAGTGAGTGTGAAAGAGACATAAATGAAAACAATACTTTTTGGTACTGAATTTTCAAATACTTATGGATTTAAGTATCAATATTGACGGTAAATGAACATTTTGTACCTCCTCATATTAGACTGTACGTTATTCTAGCGCTTTTATTGTCTGGATCAACATTTTTATAATGAGAAAAAATATAACCTTATTTTAAATTCGCGCAAACATCTCGCTTATATTTCAATAGTCAATTGAGATTGTGACAAGTCATTAGGATTCCAATGTTTATTGAAGAATTTATTTTGGGTCTGAATATTCGTAACTGTTTATATCAATATCTAATAGCTTTATGCGGCGATTTGAGGTTAACATGTCATTCGTATAGAATTTCATAACTCCGTTATTCGGTACTTTTCTTCCTAGAATCCGCTAATTTTCGTTCAACTTGTAGTTTTGGTGTCGAGGCAATTCTCAGTCATTCTATTTTCTCGTGTTTTCAGTGTTTCTGGGATTCAAGCAACACAAAGTGACTATTCTGAGATACGACGCTCACCCAGTAGCTTATACCGATAGACTATCTTTAGATAATCATTTTCATTGAAATGGATCTTCCCAATAATGAAATCAGGTCGTTCGACATTAATACAGAAAGAGAAATGAATGATGTTGAGATGGCTCCTACCAAGGATTGTCAAACACTAATCATAAAACCTGTCGACACAGTCGCTGAGCAAAGTGAAATGGTTTTAGAAACAAAGAAAGAAATAAAAACTGCAGATATTAATGAATCCATTGAAGACAACACATTCCATTCATCACATGATAGTTTATCACAAATTATAAAATTAACAGATCATCATATCGGAGAGACAAAAAATCCTGAACATTCTAATCAAAATATTCTCGACAGCAGTTCAGAGAATCAAAAACCATTGAATTTTAAGACACCAGCTTTGCTGATTGGTCCAAGGAAAGGGAAACCTGGAAAGTTACGCAACTTATCTGCTATTACATCGACAATAGTTGAAGAGAAGAAAGATCTTTCAGAAAAATCAAAGCCAGTGGCTAGCGATCAAGTAAATCTACAGGCTGGAAATGAAACCGTAGATTCCTCTGAGCCAGAATTGAATGTGCCAATAATATCTGCTGGAATTTCAAAAGAAAAGCACGTAGCTTTTCCCTATACAGAGCCGGTATGGGGAGGGGTACCAGAAAAAAATTACAAATTAGAAGTATTGAAATCTGGGGTGATTTTGGACACAGTGGATTTAACTACAAAGAGTTTTTATGTCTTTGGGAGACTGCCAATTTGCGATATACCATTGGCTCATCCTACAATTTCCAGATATCATGCTGTAATTCAGTACAGGTCAAAAGGAGATGGCAAAAATCCTATTGGCTTGTATTTGTACGATCTGGGAAGCACTCATGGTAGTTTTTGGAACGGACATCGCATGAAGCCCAATATGTATGTCAGAGTACGCAGTGGCCATATGATTCGATTTGGGTGTAGTCAAAGAAAATTCATAATCCATGGACCCACAGAAGATGAAGAAGAGGAAAATGAACTAACAGTTACAGAATTAAAGGTAAAGTGAATATCAGTCAAGATGAAGATGGAATCGATTGCATTTACAGTGATAATCTCTATAAATAAATCATCACTTATTGCTGACAATCTATCTACATGTCCTTGATAGATATTATGATATCGGTAGTAATAAATATTCAGAGCTCAAAATTTTGTACGTCAAAGAAGCCTTGGACCCAAGAATTGAAATACTTCTAAGAGTTTGCAGTATTCATGAATTTATAATCAAATTAGTTTTTTAAAAATTTGATTTTCGTTCAGGAAAACCGGAGAAAAGAATTAGAAGAGCGTCAAAGAAAAGAGAGAGAGGAGCAATTGAGACTCGAAGAGGAGGAACGATTGAGAAAAGAAAAGGAAGAAAATGAAGGAATAGATTGGGGAATGGGAGAGGATGCAGATGAGGAGACTGATCTATCAGAAAATCCTTATGCAGCCACAAATAATGAGGAACTATTCTTAGATGATCCGAAAAAAACTCTCAGAGGATGGTTCGAAAGGGAGGGCTTTGATCTGCAATACCAAACCGAAGAGAAAGGCATTGGCCAATTTCTTTGCTGGGTTGAGTAAGTTTAGAACCATTTCGATTTATTAGATACGAAATCGTAACATTTACAGATATGCAAAGTTTGTGAAACGTTAATTTTTACATAGATTGTTATCATGTTATTTAATATCACGTCATACACGTACAGAAACTGATTATTCCATGATCTATTCCAGACTTCCTATCGATAACATAACTGGCAAGTCGGTAAGGGCAGAAGCTCTGGTTAAAGGGAAAAAAAAGGAGTCTGTTATTCAATGTGCACTCGAAGCTTGCAGGATTTTGGACAGGCATGGAGTATTGAGACAAGCTCATCATGGTAAATACAAAAGTGTATACTTTTCATATTACAATTATCCATTTCAGTTTATTCCAATCCTTCCTTACAGTTTATCGCGATCAACAGATATTTCTCTGTAGAAATAACTCTTCTACTAAGCCAATGCATAATTATTTCGTTTGCCATTAGAGGGTAGAAAGAGAAAGGCGAAAAACTGGGAAGATGAAGACTTTTATGATTCGGATGAAGATAACTTTCTGGACCGTACAGGAGCAATTGAGAAAAAACGCTTGCAGCGAATGCGAGTGGCTGGAAAACTTGAAGACACAGTTGAAACTTATGCATCATTGGTAAGAAAATTCCGATCAAAAAGAAATCATTTTTGTTCTAGCTTCCTCGAACTTGCAAATTTGTTTAACGATATAATTAATCTCCTTTTTTTCTTATTTTGCTTATTCGAAATTGTTCCCGGATAATATTAAAGGTATTAAAATGTCTTCTTCTAGCTGGAGAAGCACATAGCTGTGGTGAAACAAATTACGAATATAGAAAAGGAACTGCAAAGTAGCCAGAAACGGAAAGCTGCAGAGGTCGAAAGTTCGGATGAAGATGCGTTAGATGCATTCATGTCGAACTTGAAATCCGCTTTACCAAATAAAAGTGAAATTGTAAAACTGAAACTGGAATTACAAACGCTAAGAAAAGAAGAGATGAGGCTAATAAATCTAGTGAATATTGCTAAACCTGCAAATTTACCACCATTGAAGCCACAACAAACTACTGAATCTATTGATAAAGAGGACAAAAAAAGCGCCAAATCACTACCCATGATTGGCAGTAGAAAAAAATTGAAGCCTTTGGTGAGTCTAGTTGTACTGTTCGATGTTTCATAACTTATTTCTTCATTTTTTTACACCTTTGAATCTCATATAAGGAGTTTTGAGAATTTATATTATTCCTAGATAATTTAATCAGATGTAATTTATTGCTTATCAAATAAAATCGTTATTGACTGTGTAAATCGAATGTTTTCAGAGAAACGTTGCGAGGTCATCTTCGAGTTTGCTGGATCCTGCCTACGAAAAAAACGAAGAAGTTGAAGATAATGGCAGATCAGAGGATGAAAAAGAACTTATCAATATAAGATTGATGGAAGCTTATCAATCAAATCTAACGGAACGCGATAGGTATGACAATGGTGAAGTTTCTGAAACTCGTCGTCGATCAGTAGAAAAAGATGTTATTAAGGATTCGGATAGAAATGTTGAAGTAGGATCTAACAAGTCTGCTAGTCCGACCGAGCCGAAACTGTCAGAAAAAGCAGAGCAAATCAGAGATGAATTGGAGCTCCAAAAAAGAAAAAAGAGAAATCAGAAGAGAATACAGCAACGGTTAGAAAAAGCTGAAAAAGACAAGTTGAAAGGGTACGAAGATGATGCGTTTAAAGAGGATTACTCGATGTGGGTACCACCACAAAATCAAACAGGGGATGGGAAGACCAATCTTAATGATAAGTTTGGATATTAATGGTCAACCAGCTTATTATATTTTATGTAAATGTATGCAGAGAATGATTTTATATCCTTCTATTAGGTCGTAAATTAATTTAGTTTAAATACTAGAATTGAGTATAGTGGTTTAATTTCCTGAAGACTTCACACACACACACACACATACGATTACAAAAAGGTTATGCAATAGCTCTTGATTATTTACTCTAGCCCTAAGAGTAGGGAAGAATAAAATTTTGATAATTAACTGTTACACGATCTCTGCAAATTGCTGATGATTTTATTCCCGAAATTTCGAAAATTGATTGTTGTGAATAAATTTCGCTCCGATTTTACCACCGCCAGTGTTTACTTATGTTATAGATCTCTACATACCTACATATGGTAATACTTAATGACGAAACACAGCTGACCGATGACGTTACGGATATAGAAATTGTTGACTTGTCATCATAATTGCACGTCCGTATATTTCCAAATTTGGCACTAATCCAGGAGTGTGTGCTCGTTATTTAATGGAAAAGTACACATAAGAAGCACAAAGATGCGCGAGGTTATTTCTTCCTTTCTGGATATCGGTGTGTATTTTAAATTTACTATTATTATCTCCAGTGTCTTACGTCTTTGAAATTTAGGTTATGTTTAACATTCATATCCTTTTCCTGGATGAGTCACTATCTTATTCACACGTTATTATTATTACGATTGATATAAGTTATGTTTATTACAACTACACTAACTGAACTAAAGAAATACAATTAAACAGATGAAATTTTTTTTATTCTTCAATTAGCACACCAGATGGTCATCGCAGTCGGATGGTACGTGGTTGCACTCATTATTGTTTTACTATACACTGGGCCAAAGATCCGAGAAAAATACGATAATTGGAAGCGTAAGAAAGACGATTCAGAGTACGCTGCAAAATATCATAAAAGTAAGTTCTGCCGCGTGTTTTATAGATTTGCAAATCTATGTGTAATTAAATGCAATTATTGGCAAAATTGACGGTCTTTAATACGGTATTGAAACTCAATGTATTGATTCTTATTTTTTGATCTAAATCTGTTTGATATCTATGCATAAAAAATTAATATAAAACATGTTTTTTTATAGATGTCGATCTATTCCAAGACAGGTTGAGTAAAATGGAAGCTGCGAGACAGCAACTGCAAGAAAAGTATTACAGAGATGCCGAAATAGCAAAGCAGAAAGAACTGGAGGTTGGTTATACATATTGCAAGGCATAGTTTAGATGAAAGATATTTTTTTATTTGCAGCTGATTGAGTACATCCATGATATTGATTCTTAGTATCAAAATTAAATCAGGCCTAAAAGCGAATTGTGAACGACTATAGTGTATTGAAATAGTTTCAAACATAGACTCATGATTTGTGAAATTGAATCAAATATTCACAATATTTTATTTTTACAGCGTATTCAAAGAAAGAAGCAATCGGTGCTGGAATTGACAAAAGGAATTAATCCTGGACAAAAATTGGGTCCTGCATCAGGACCGGCAGGGGAAGCTTCAACATCAAGTTCTGCGTCAAGTTCTGCGTCAAGTTCATTAAAACAAGGTGAATATTGCAGGGTGTTAGGGAACTTTATTTTGAAATAGGGATTTTTTTCGTCATCACATTTCCCGATTCATATTCCTTAGTCAGGGAAAATATGTAAAATGTGAAAAAATCATGGAGTGTGAGATCTTAGTTTTCATGACTACATCGATATGATTCCTCTCAAAGTTCGGTTATATAACTAGCTACATCACAATTCATATGTATATTACCTAAAAGATACACAGGGTTCGAGGCTGTGCCTGATTTTTATGAGAGTTCAATTAATTTTCCATTATCACGAATCATGATTCTTGTTATGAATACATCATTAGGTTTATGAAGTAGAATTCCTAGCAGGCATCCTTCATCAATTGCAAACGACTGTCTGAATAATTGTTTTAATTTCCCTCAGGATACAATCCACTGATGGGTGAATCTAGTCGCGGTTATCGCGCACCGAAACGAAGCTGCTGCGGAAAGGGTGGCTGCGGTTAATTCTCATTAATTTAGATATAAATCACACTTATGAAAGAACTCATTTATTAATCTAAGAGCACAATAATCTATTACACAATTGATTTTAATTCTAATTATGTATAGCAAATTAAAAAGTACATTAATATTAGTACACTTTTGGTATATGGTAATTAATGAGTCTTTGATATCAAAATCAATATTTGAGGCATGATAAATAAACTACATGCGACTGGTGTTTGACTCAAAAACAAAAATGAAGAAAAACAATTTTTACCAGACTTGAATGGTTAATCCAACCCGTTTCATAAATTATCCCTCTGTAGGAATAAAAGAATTCTCTTCCTGTAAATTTTCCAAGGGCGCTTTTACAGAGTGGGTTCCTAACGTCCGTCAGACGGACGTTAGGAATGTGTACGATGTACGTACTCGTTGTGAAATAAGATTCATCTCGATCGGTTTCTCGAGTAATTTACCGAATGACAGTGGTATTGAAACAGTCATCCTGTTAGAGACAAATAAACTTGCCTATGGAATATTTTCAGCGAGGTTTCTTTTCCAATTATAGTGAGTATGTTAAACTGAATGTATTCGAGGTTAGCTATATCAGGTAGTATATCAATTGTTATTTTCGAGAAATAATTGAAAATTGTAGATAACTTTGTTCTAGGAGTTTTTCGTCTTATCCCAATGATGATTATTCACTAATAAGTTATTTTATTAAATAGACAGTTTAGTAATAAATTTTCCTTTGATTAGAAGTGAATAAAACATTTAAACAATTGGTTTATTAGTACGCTTTATTAGATGCTGTTACAATATCATTCTGAACATTATTATGAATATTAATTATTATGATTAGCCATGCTAGAGCGGTAATTAGTATCGGTAATACAGAGAATTTAAACTAATTCCAATAAAGTAATTCTAATGTCCAATGAGTAACATTATATTTGTATCGACGCTGCAGCAATAAATGTCCACATATACCCATAATCGATTACTTCGTTATTTTCCATTTTCCCCTCCTTATGTTCACTATTATTTAAAAGTCAATTTGTTAAGTCATTGAAAATAGTAATAGATTGATATGGATATTACTACATATTTATTGTAAGCGTTACAGTGAGTGAGAACTATTAGAATAATAAAGACATTGAATCAAGAAGATATGTGAAACTCGGATGTTCAGTTAAGATATCTTAGCTGCTAATATTATTAAGACAGATACCAAGTTTCAAGATAAATACGAAAAAGTGTTAATAATATTTAACGAAGCGTTTGGCGTAGTCGGTAGAGCGTGCGATTAGAAATGCGAGCGAGCGAGCGAACTTGGGTTCAATCCCGGCCGAAATCTCGAAAAAGATTTTCAGACTAAAATAAAATCCCCACTTAGCATGAGTATGCGGTGAGGTGGTAGGGGGTCTCGTCATCACCGGTGACGTCAGAGGTAGGAACTCGACTAGGGATAAAAGCGGCGCAAGGTGGGGGAACTCCAGAGTCCGAAAATTAAATAAAATAAAAATAAAATAAATTTTCGAAAATTAAATAAAATCGAAAATTAAATAAAAATAAAAATTTAAATAAATTTTGGGCAGAAAGAAAAATAAAATAAAATAAAATCTCAGCTAGGAGAATCGAACCCAGGTTTTCTGGGTACGAAGCAAAATTTTTGCCCCTGAGCCATTTACTGCTCAAAATTCAAGCGAAAATTAAATGGGTTATATATTCAAAGTTAAATTTCGGTTAAAATAGCCGATTTTTGACAAAAATTTGATTTTCTGAACGTTTGGCCACCCAGAGCCTTCCTCCCTGGACCTGGAGCTTGCTCTTGCTTTTATTTCTGCCAAGGCCTACCTTTTTCCAACCGCTTGGTCACCTGGAGCTCCTCGTCGTCTTGCTCTTGCTTTTATTTCTGCCAAGCCCTACCTTTTTCCAACCGCTTGGTCACCTGGAGCTCCTCTTCGTCTTGCTCTTGCTTTTATTTCTAGTCAGCCCTACATACCTAGGTTTAATTTTTCCGAAACCGACGACGCTGTCGTAGGAACATATCTACAGACGTATCGACAGCCAGAGAATTACAGCTGCCGGTACGTTGCTGTAGATATGGTTACCGACGACGCTGTCGTACGAACATATCTACAGACATTTCGACAGCCACAGAAATTACAGCTGCCTACGTTGTCTGTAGATATGGTCAGTTGCGAAAAAATGGAAATTTTATATAAGAAAAATTTTTCATGATTTCGGCCGGGATCGAACCGGCTCCAAAGCGATCTCGGATCTCTAGTCGCCCGTTCTACCGACTACGCCAAACGCTTCGTTGAATAATCAGAACAATTTTTCCTATTTGTCTTGAAACTTGGTATTTGGCGCAATGATATTAGCAGCTAAGATATCTCAACTGAACATCCGAGTTTCAAATATCTTATAGTTCAATGTTTTTCCTGGAGTTTGAAAAGTTCTCACTCACTGTAACGCTTACAATAAATATGTAATAATATTAGTCTGTGTTACTATTTTCAGTGGCTAAGAAAATTGATTTTTAAATGATAGATATGAAGCTGTTGATTGACTATAGTCAATATTATAATAACTAGGTTGATCAACAGATGAGTGGAGTTAAACAGTTAGTTAATCTCTAATAGAAAATGAAGTTTCGTCAACTGAAAATATAGGAGACTAAATAATTACAGTGAATATTCAAGAAAGGGTAAGCGAAAAGGATACGGCCGAATAAGACTGTTAATATTACCAAATTTTTGGTGTAGTTATTTATTTGTTATTTCTTTTAGATTATTGTTATATCTGAGAGTTTATTGCTGTAGCATTGATACAATATTACTTATTGCTAAAGTTATGTTCATTTTGTAATTGTTCCTTAAAAATAAATATGCACCCATCGCAATCGATCGAGTCACTTCATTTCCTCCTTTGTGGATAGAGACGTTTGAATTCTGATGGAAGTTAATTCCGCTGTAACAGAGGAAGAACTGTTATAATATCACTATTATTCAATAAATTATCCAATAATTGTATATAACATTTTTTTTTCCGGTTAATGAGTAGGTATTAGGGTGGACGTTAAATACCATCTTGAGGAGTGAAGCCCCACAGCTTATAGACAAAAAATAGAAAAAGATTTTGGCCCCAGAGCGAGGTTTTTAAAATGAAATTAACCCGTGCTGGTAAGGTTTCAAAGTTTCCCATGTAAAACACATGCATTTTTACGGATCTCAATTCAAAAATTTACTGTGAGGCTAATTTTGATTCAAAAAATTCTAAACTATGTGAAAGCATCAGGTATGTGTACTACTACATGGAGAAAAATCGAGGATATCATACCGTAAGTAAGTAATACTTACTGAAAATTGGAATTGTAGGCCGTAACATCGATAAAGAGAATTTTAGTCTGAAGTGGAATCATGAGCAGATTCAACGGTATGATATCCTCGATTTTTCTGCATGTAGTAATACACATACCTGATACTTTCACATAGTTTAGAATTTTTTGAATTAAAATTAGCTTCACAATGAATTTTTGAATTGAGATCCGTAAAAGTGCATGTGTTTTACATGGGAAACTTTGCGACCTTACCCGCACGGGTTAATTTCATTTTAAAAACCTCGCACTGGGGCCAAAATATTTTTCTATTTTTTGTCTATAAACTGTGGGGCTTCACTCCTCAAGATGATATTTAACGTCCATCCTAGTAGGTATACACACATTGTTTATTTTGTGACAACTTCTCTGCACTCGGAATATTGCTATTGCGGTGCCGGGCACAGTTATATTCTGTTAACGCAACCCACGTCCAATCTCTTTGACGCTTCACGCGGCACTGAACTTACGAGTGACAGGTGCCTCTACCTTAGGTCGGTGCTCCTCTGCCAACAGATCCCTGAATGGTATTGCCGTCTCGCGGTCGAATAGATGAACTAGTTTTGTGCCGGGCAGCAATTAGTATGAATTTTCCGTAATCGCGAAATCTTTTATTTTTTACGATGATCGGCAGAGCTATTTTTCGGCCGCTTTCCAGCACTGTATGCATTCCGTTGAAATCCCCTTCTTTGCGACAAAATTTTGCTCACGGACTGTTCCCAGTCTCACGATCCGCATCATTGATCTTAGAGTAAAACATTTAAAGAGTGGCACGTAAGTTGTTTTTTTTTTTTTTTAACATTACTTTTATTAATCATTATCAGTATAATATGCAGTGATATATATATATATATGTATATATATATGTATATATATACGTAGTACTTGACAATAGCGATTGTTATAAATTATCTACAATGTTTCGTGTGTGTGTTTATTTTTTTGTCCATAGTTATGTTATTTTTATCGTAATATCTATAAAAGTTTGTTACCATCAATCATCAACCAATAATTGATCACCGCTTTAATAATAAATAAATTATTACCTATATGAAACATCCACATTATTATCCGTTCGTAATATTTACAAAATGTACGGTAAAAAAAAGAAAATTGATTAAAATTCAAAATGAAACACTTATCAGCCTTTGATTACACTCACGAGCTAATCTCGTAACGTAATTAATGTAGCCCTTCCCCAAAAACTGATCATCAATTTTAGAAATTCACACTTAATTTCATTTCAATTTCTTATAATGATATGGATTATTTTTACGTAGCCCTAGCTCACTAGTTGCCAAGCATAATTTCATAATCATAATAATTTCATAAAAGTTCTATGAATTTTGCAGAACATGACCTGTTGGAGCTATATTGGAAATTAATTTTTCGATTTTATATCAATTGAAGAGATGTGACTAACGAATATAGGTATGTAAGGTAAATAATTGGACGTGTAGTTTGTGAGATGGAAAAAAATTCTCGCGAAATTCACAGAACTTATTACATTTGATGGCAAAGTTTGGCTGGATAAATCTACAAGTACAGATTACATTATTTTAATTTAACGTTAGTATGGTCAGCCTTGTAAGGAGCTGACCAGTTGTGTGCGAGCTATGTTTATCGCAAGGCTTGTTTTGACAGAACGTTTCACTCCATCGAGTTATTCATATTTATTTTACAAAACAACAAAACCATCGTTTCAATTTTACAAAGACAGCAAATTATAAAAATAATACGTTATTCTCCCTATATCTATCAAGACGATGGTTCCGCATTTCGTGCCATAGCCACAACATTGTAGAAGTAATTTACAATAAAAATTACTCCATAAAAGCTGTGGCTTTGCAACCTCTTAGACAAATTTACAAAGGCCGTGGAAAGTTATTTAAATTGTTAACATCATGGTAGGGGCTATCTTAAAGTATATTTCCTAGCTATTTCTCCTGATTGGGACACTAGAATTCGCAATTTCTATACGGTGTTGATGGTCTCTAGCGTGAATTTCTATACTAAATACGCCAAGAACAATTTCTAATTGTAATTTTTTGTCTGATTGGATGGATTTTTACGAACATGTACTCATTACATTTACGATTTACAAATAACTGCACCGATAACAGATATTTGACTATGTCTATAATATTATTACTCAAGTGGATGATGATCCTCACGTCTATCGAGTTTACAATTTTCAAAATACTTTACGCGAGAACAGAAATGTATGATGCTATAGAATCATTGGTTTACCGCGAGGACTGTAGAAAAGTTCTGTAATCATCCCGAGGCACCGTGGATCTTTTATGTTAATAATTAAAAACAATATTACTAAGTGAAATCGCATTTTCCGCATCTTACGTGAAAAATACAAGATTCGGCAGTGATTATAAACTAATAAAAGAGTAAAAAGGTTTTCAATCACGAACATGTCCGATCTCAATGACTTTGAATAAAGTATAGAGATTTTATATTGTGTCTATTGGGCAGTTAGTTTCAACTAGTACAGTAATTAATTAGTTACATTGAATTTGAGCGATTATATGGCTTCAAAGTTATCTATCGCCTAACTAGTGTTCTTCTTTAGTCACTAATTATCTTATTTTCATATGAAACCACACTGGATGTAACTGCAGACTACACCTTAGTTAGACTACATTTATATTCACAAAAATTTACCAACAAAAAACACACGCGTTCTTGTGTGTTTTTCAATGATATATCTATATTACGGTGCATATTTGCCATGAGATGCAGCCACAGGTATAGGTATTTGAAAAAATGGCTATAAATGTGAATGCATCTTTCAGTAAAATGAACTGTCTAACGTCGTACTCACATTCTCACTTATCTGTCAGGACATGCTTATACACATTACCGGTTACATAATACACCTATAGTATTTCTTAACAGCTACGGCGCATATATTAATAATTAATATGTTAATTATATACTAGTGACTAAACTTGTTAATCAACTTTGTACAATGTATACAAAAACCATCTGATATGATTATACACTTACATCGTTATTGTTATTATAATATTTTATAATATACTGTTATAAGTATTCGTTTTGGAAGAGATACACGTTGATTATTTAATTTTAGTAAAATTATTTTTAATTTTCCTTACGATTTAGGAACGTTATATCGAAAATAATATCCATTATTCTTCGTGGCAGTTGAGAATGTACACGTTTTTGAAAATAAATGCCACCTTTCTCGATCCACATATCAATTTTTCTTCATTATTATAGTAGCTGTTCAGTTACATGAAATAATAACGAGGCTAAAGTGTTATGATATTGATTTGAAATTATAAATCATCTTGAGACTCGTCAAGATACTCAAATTTCAACAACCGTAATCTGTTTTATATAAGGTTTAAAGTAACGGCTAGGAGAAACGATATATTTCATGATAAAAGCTTTGAACAAACGCACATTTCGTATGGAAATTATTACAAGTTTTAATCCAAGTATTGCTTAGATATTGGCATTACTCCTTCTTCTCATATTCATTCCACATTCTCAACATTGGTACTTAAGTAAGTTACGCGCAAATCCACATTTGCGACGGAATGCAAACTGTGGATGTCCGTTAGATCTTGATCAGTCTATGGAAGTATCTCACATTCAATGCAAAATACATCCTTTTGAGTTTTTTTTTAATATTCCAAGTAATTTTCAAAGCGCTCATTTAATCAAGCTTCATTCTTGTATCTTATAACCACAAACGTACCTTAAACTAAACTTAAAAAATCGTATGCCAAGAATAATATTAGCGCATATTAGTACTCTATTGCAGGGCATAGAATAGATTGGTGTAACAAATGTAGGGACTCTTAATGAAGTGAGGACAATCCCATGATAAAATATGAAAATTAGGACGAGACTGCTTATTGTTCATTCTATTTATAAACTTAAAGTCTTTCACAAATTTCCGCAATTCTATTCGCAAGAATGTCTGAAGGCATTTGTCCCTTCAAATTTACGAAGGTAAAATGGGAAACTAATCTTCTTCTTTAAGTCACTGTAAATTATGGAACCATCACACGCTTTTTCTATTTAATAATGCATTCAGCAACGGTCTGCATAAGACTTTATCATTTATATGAATTCCACTCATGCGAGTATTACAATATAAATCGTGAATGGTAATAGTACTTAATGATTCCATTAATCTTCGTTGTGACATCGAATTCATCATATCTTCTGGCTAAACTCAAACGGTTGAAATCATTTAACTTTCGCGATGGTCGCTGAGCCGGCTGGACTCTGACTGAGCATTAGGATTATTCGCGCCCATAAAAACACTGTTTAGTTTGTTGTATCTCTGGCTGCCAGAGCTGCTCATCGTATTGGATGCTGACGAGTTGTGCTGAGGGTATCCACCCGTTCTTGGGAATCCAGGGACCTTGTCTGTAAAATTGAATAAAATTCCGTCATGATCTTGTACTTATGCAGATCGCGAGTAAGAGCATAACACTTCCAAATCGTGACTTTTAAAATTTACCTTTGCTACGAGTGTGCCTCTGGCGTTCCTGAGAGTTGGCAGACCCGCATTGCCTCTGAGGAATGCAGGAATAGTTGCTTTCACTGCTGTAGGTAGGCGATGGAGGTCTGTTGGTCCTCCTTCTTGGGCTTCTGTTATTCCTGTTCCTAGATCCACCTCTGTTATGAGCACAACTAGGAGCGAACTGATTGTTGTATTCCATAGTATCAGCATAAAGACAACTAGATTCCGAGCAAGAACAGCACATATCAGAGTGTGTGTTTGAGTCGCAGGATTTTCTATCCCACTCGTCATTCTCTGGTTGATAAAGATTGTCGTTTCTGAACATCTCCTCGTTGTGCCGATACACTTCGTCGTTCAATGTCGTATGATCCAAATGTGAATTTGGATGGTTTGTACGGTTGAATCCCTCATGGGTTCTGTAATCTTCGGGATGCCCATTTTGGTGGCCGTATATGACAGAGCCACTCTCATATTCGTTCTCCTGATTTTTGTAATCGTAATGGCTGAAGCCTTGAGGGAAAGAGGGCACAGGAGGAGGATTCGTTTGCGGAGGTAAAGTGGTGTATCTTCCCTGTGAAAGATTTCCATGGGTACCTTCGATTGGTCCATGGCCATTCCATGGTGTAGGAGATGGAGAATAACTGTTCCCAACTCTCACCGGCGGAGTGGGTGGACTTTGCGAATTCGCTGAGGTCGAACCGTCCAAATCATTAGGCACAATTCTTTTAGCCAAATGCGGACTGAACGCTGCCGAAGGCTGTATTCTTGCTGATAGAGAAGTTCCCGGGGGTGGTGGATGCTCTGGAGGTGGAGGCAGCATATCGCACCAGTTCGGCATACCGGGTTGAGTTTCATTGAGGGGCATTCGGTACTGTGGTCTTCTCTGAATTTCCATATTCTCATCAGTATATACGCTGCTTGCGTTATCGCTGCTTGGCGACATAGTTGATTTGTTATGATCCTGATTAGAGTCCAAGCTCGAATAGTCAGGCTTAACGCATGAGTCGCTAGAGTTTGATTTCTGGCCGCTATTTTCCATTGAATCAGGACTCCGACTGCCGATGCACAATGTCGTTGTTGCATACGGTTCCGGTGGAGCTTGAAGCTGTTTTCTAGCGTTGTAAAACGTTGTGAGATTCACTTCTGCATATTCCGAACCAGGAATTGCCACAACACCTGGTGCCAGCATTTGCTGATTATTCAGCAGCTTTGTCTCGCAGTCTTTGTCATTCGCACTTTGAAGCGTGCTTGTGGGTTTCCACCCACGATCTAGCCATAGCGTATCCTTGTTCAATTGGCATATATCGTTGGCAGTCCCAACGGGAACGTTTAAATGTCCGAGCTGTTTGCTCATAGCTTGTCTTCTTCTTACGTAAAGTGCTCCTAGTAGAACAGCGAATATCGCGAAGACCATCACGATCATTAAAATCAAAAACCACGTTTCCTTCACCACTGATATCCCACCATGACTTGGATCTGTTCTAGGAGTTAGTTGAGTTAATTGTCCGGGGTCCATGTTGAGGAAAGTTGGTCCAGAGAAGGGACCCATTCCGGCACGCGTTAATCCAGCGACTCGCGCTGTGTACAGACCACCAGTCGTCAAACTGTTTATGATTACAGACGTCGTTGAAGCGTTCAAAGACATCTGGCCAAGAATTTTGTAGCTACTGTTGCTCTTGATTTGTATCTGTTGAATAATATGCATTTTTATTGTCGATATATGGAAATAGATGGAAGTGGCCGATATCAAGAAGTAAATTTTTGATGGATTTCTTACCTTATAACCGATCAGCTGCCCATTTTGTTCGTGTTTTGGCGGTGGTGCCCATCTGACGAATGCTGAAGTCATGTTAATCATACCGACATGAACGTTTTCGGGGGCTCCGGAAGGTGCATCCTCCAAAGTTGTTGCAAGTTTCACATTACTAGGCCTTCCTTCAACAGTTTTGTGAAATGGTACCAAAAAGAACTCGTACTGCGTGTATTTTTTCAAATTGATTAACACGTAGCTCGTAGCACCAGCATTCAAAACTGTGACCATTTGATACTCTGGTTTATTCGACACTTCGCGGTACCGGATGTAAAGACCTTCCACCCATTCGGCTGCTCCAAGAATCTAAGGAAAACGTCGATGTGTAACAGATTATGACCAAGAGATTCTTACCTACTTTATTTATTACACAGTTTTATTTCAAGATACGTCGCAAAATTTTCGGTACTCACATCCCACATGATTTTGACAGCAGTGCTACTCAGTGGCTGGACTTCTCGCAAGTGTAAAATTTCACTGTTCAAACGATCCCTGGCGTGTATCAGTTCGATCTGAGGCACAGAGTTCTGATTCACGCTAGTGGTGTGAGCACTGTCTGATAATGGTCCAGGCAGGGAAAGTCCATGGCTGTTCTCTGCACGGACCAGAAATACGTAAGTGGTATCTGGCTTCAGGTCAGTTACCTGTAAAGATACGAATACATTAGGATAATCGAGGAATTGGCAGTTTAATTTATGTAATGAAACCCTGTAAATTTAATTCGACAAAAATGAACTTACGGTATAAGTATCATCAGTAATCCCCGTAGCAGCAACAACCCATCCAGTGTTTAAATTGCTGCTGAAGTATTCGATGTTGTATCCGATGATCTTGCTTTGTCCTTCGTGTCCAGGACTCCAAGTAAGAGTAACAGAGTTGCTCGTGGTATTTACGATTCTTGGTTTGCTAGGGTTTTGGGGTAAAGCTGACATGTCGGGTGTTCGATGAAGAGAGGTGGATGAGCTGACACTCAACGTTGCTGACCAAGAAGTGTTTCCAGAATCTGAGGAAGCGATGCAAGTGAAAAGGCCCGAATCGCTCAACTGAAGATCGTCGATAAACAGAGTCCCGTTGCTAGCCATTGTTATACGACTTGTGAGCTGGACCAAAACTCCATCTTTATGCCAATGAATTCGGGGCGTTGGATTTCCAACAACTCGGCATGGAAGAGACGCGATACTCTTCAATGGTAGAGTTTGGTTCGCTGGTCCCAACTCTATGATCGGCGGTGGTGTTTCTTCAACCGATGTTACCTATTTAGGTGCAAAAACGTTAGATCAACCCGACTACACGATGACCCAGAAATATCTCGTGTAGCGATCGTTAAATTAAATTACAAACCTCAAGGAATACAGTTGCAGTGCTGGCTCCGGCCTGACTTATGGCACTGCAAACGTAGTGGCCTTCGTCTTTACGAACAGCCTTTTTTATATTGAGGCTTCCGTCTTCAGTGATCGTGTATCGACCCTGATATACGTTTCCAGGGAACATTAATTCCTGAGAGCCTTCACGGGTCCAGAAAATCGAAGGTTTTGGTGCTCCACGAGCCGCGCATGCAAAAGAAGCGTCCGATCCTGTGCTGACCGCTTTATCCTTTGGAAAGTGGGTGAAGACCGGGCGGGCTGTGATTGAAATTGAAATTTGAAATTCCATTCGAGCGTTCTAATAGATGTTCGAGACCCGTTTATTTCTTGTACTCACAATGAACGGTCAGAGTGGCATTGGCACTAATGGCACCAACGCTGTTCTCAGCATCGCAGATGTACGTCCCTTGATCATCGGTAGTAACGCGTTCTATTCGCAAGCTCTTGTCGTCTAAGATGTTGGCTCTGCCGATAGGCATCTTGCCGTCAGTTCGTCGCCAGAGAATTTCCGGCGATGGATCACCGCCAACATGGCAAGCGAATTCCGCGGTTTGATCAGTTAGAATGGTCTGGTTACTTGGCATGGCCAAGAAGTATGGTTTCACTGTAGGGAAGAAATGGATCGGTTTGATTCACGGCGTGAACGGGCGGAGGAAATGAGGCACGTGCTGGACCACAGTTCCCTCAGAGCGTTAGCTGATTAAAAACGTACTATATCATCGTTCATTTTCGACACTTACCGTGAACCGTGAGAGTAGCGATAGCAGAAGCTCGGAACCCGACCATGTTCTGTGCTACGCACTGGTATTTTCCTTGGTCTGTTTGTCTGACGTCGGATATCATCAGATTACCGCCATCGACTAAACTGACCCTGAAATGAGAGGAAAAGTGTTGTTTAGCACGGGGCATGGACCAAAGGGCAAATATTAGAGGCAAAGATGATCCGAGGGACTCGCAGCTGCGTTTAAAAAAATGGAGAAATAGTAGGCGTAGTGAAAGACTAGACACATATGTATGAAGAAACAAACATTCAACGTGGACATATTTTAAACTGCTTTGATAACGCCCAGCCATATCACGGACAGTTATTCGTTTTGGTTTAAGAAAATAAATTAGATACTGTATACACGCGACCGTACCGTGACAGACACGATTTTTTATAAGTAGCCTTTGCAACGAAAGACTCCACCGAATGTCCTAGGATTTCTCATATGCATATCGTAGACGTCGGAATGCGAGAATATCCGATTCTATACACTTTGGAGTCTATAGTCTACACGAACTGCGGCGGCAGTTGGCCCGACAACAGCGTAGAATTAATAGGTTCCCGATTGTGTCCTCTAATTTATAGTATCAATTAATTCTAGTGGCGGTGCGCGAATCCCCCGGGTCGAGATCCCACGCCAATGCAAGCTGATTTAATTTCTATTAGTGAGTCTAATTTATTACCCATTCAACCTCCCGGCGAAGGGGCAATCCATCAAAACAAAGGAAGAAACTGGTAAGAAAAGAGACTGGGCTGGAAAGTCTGGAGGTTGGAACCGGAACGAAAAGACGTAGAGTCAGATTAAACTTTAATTGCGTTGATCCATTGAGATTCGTGGGGAGACTCTGTCGCGAGTTACGAGAAAGCACCCGCGCGCGGAATCATTAACGTAGTAAGAAAATGGAAAAAGGAGAAAAGGAAGGAAGAAAGAGAACTTTGGTGCGAGTCTCCGGTAACTTTTAAACGTTTCTTTTCTCTTTTTCTTTTTTTCACCTCCGTTTCGGATCGCCAAAAAGGACTTTGCCTGGATTCGAAACGTTACTCGGTGCGACCCAGCACCTTTTACTTTCGAGTGCCTTAAGGATTGATACGGATCGCTTTGAAAGAAAGATGTATTCTGGTTAATGGAACTCGGCGACAACCTTGCAGAGATTAACTGCGGAAAGGAATCAAGTTAACCGAGGTATCAGCATGGAACTCTTTAGATCGTTAGATGGCATTCTTTTGCTCGACGACTTCTCTTCCACTCGACTTTCTCAGACCTCGTATTTACGACACTGACGAAGTACTGAGTTTCAAGTCTCATTGAACGCCGACCCTTCCAACTAGTTTACTCAATTTGCTGCAACGTTTTCATCGGTGTACGAATTATGCAACGACGCTGTGGACGCGGCTCGTCGCGAATCACTGAATAATGCAGAAACTACTTTTCACTCTCTGTTACCACTTCCAAATGACTCCAATATCGAATCCATTGCCTACCACGCAGATATTTCATCGAAAATCATCGAACTCCACAGATATGACGCCATAATGGTATAATCAGCTCAATCCAAAATCCTATCTTATTCATTTATTCGAAAAATATTTATGCCGCCTCACCTCGCACCTTGACTATTTGGTCCTCGATCTCGGAGGATTCGGCCTTTCCTAGCGATAAACGACGTGTTTTGTATTTCTCGGATTCTCGCCAGGAGGGAATCTAAGTAATGACCGTGTCTCTTCTTTACTGAGCGGACAAAGATAACGCACTAAGAATAATGGAGGACATCCTTTAGCGCCATTCTCATGCAAATAAGTGCCAGATTACCACTGCTCTTCTGTCTTTAGATTATTCCCATTGGTCGCGGGTCTCTAAATCTTAGTTTCTATTGAAGAAGACACAACGTTTGTACCTGTGTCTAGACACAACGAGGAGCTGCTCCAGCGAAGTATACTGGTAGGATTTCTTTCGCTCGTAAAACGAAACAAAATTAATCACTCGAAATTATTCAGCTGCTGTATTTAGAATCTAGTCACTTTTCCCACTGCGCATTGTGACGCTCTCGCATGCTCTTTTTTCACCTGCGCTAACTCTGAACAGAACCATAATATACCGCACTCCAAGCTACTCGCTGGCTCCTTTCTTTTCCCAAAAGAATTCGGAAAAGTCATGTCCCGAAAAAAAAAACCCCGAAACTCTAGGGTTACAGAAACCGGAGCCGACCTCGTTGGGTCATATCACACGAGGCTGCACCCTAGAGTATGTGCTTTATCGCGAAGCTTTCAATTCCAGTTCGCCAGCAGCAAGTATATCTTGTAACATGGAGTTGGAGAACGTCTAAATTATGTCTGCGCGGGTGTTATATCGCTTTGATACAACTGGCCGGATAAGATCTCGTGTTCTCTCGGTTTTACAAAGAAAGAAAAGAATGTTAGGGACGATTTTAAATTTAATTCCCTGAGCTTTACGCCCTGGCACGTGTGTCGTTACAAGGTAAAACATTTGCCCTTGACATTAGCGCTATACGGAGTCCATGCCGACTTCATTCATCTTTTTTTTCTCCCTTACTCCAAACGAAATTTTATTTTTAAAACTATTATTACCGTTTCGTCGCCTCCAGATCTACGACGTTTCCATTCTTCTTCCACTGCAACGACGGCTCCGGATGTCCTCGCGGTGGACCGCATTCCAAAAGCGCCGTTTCCCCCGCAGCAACTCGGGTGTTTTGTGGTTCCGCTCGAAACTCGTCTCGTAACACTAGAAGAAGAAAAAAGAGAAGAAATTAGTGGCGAGATAAGAATCGCGTCTTTTCAGAACAAGCGAGTTATTCCATGACTTTTTCTCGGCTCTTTATACCGTCGCATTTACACCCTTCTCATTTCCATCGGAAACGTGAAGAAGAAGGAGTCGGAAGGTGCTACGTACACGTCGACCGAAATTGAACGAGAAACGTACCGAATTCGGTAACGATTCTCAGGTAAATCGATGGTAGGACCATTTCTCAGCGTCTCAGACCGATTCTATTGAGAAATTCGTGAGGAAAGGTGGTACGGATGGAGGGTGAGAAAGCTGCTCTCTACGAGCCTCTCGCCACCCCGTTCGCAGCCCACTTGTCGGGCACGAAGTCGAATTCGGCCGTTCAGGGTGGCCGGGTGTAGATGTGTGCTGCCGTTCTCGTTTATCGCCATTTCTGTCACCCCGACGTATACTATTACCATTTATCACAGCACGGACTTGCAGGACTATTTAGGAAATGTTCCGGTGCGCGAGACGCGGACGTGGTAAGAGAGGAATAGAGCGGATTTTAGGGTGGTCCAGGGAGAAAGCGGACTGAGGAAGAGTTCGGTGAAGTCCCTCAAGAATCGTGCCATCCTAGACGCTCTCCCTGAGGCGGGGCTGCATTGTGCTACCGGCCCCTTTAATCTGGCTGCGGTGCATTGAAGGGTTGGTTGGTGGACCCGGGTCGGATGCTGGATGAGATGAGATCGAAGAGAGCCTCTAGGGGACCTCTGACTTTTGGGATTCCTTAAATCAATGTCTTTCTTGCTGGTGGGCGTGACTGAGGGATAGACGGAAAAACCGTCGGGGAGGTGGAACAGAATTGTCAGACGAATACAGGAAGTCCGCATTGTCTTTTGGGACAATGTAACCTTTCATTTGGAAATTGGACGAGAGTTGTTTTGTTTTTGAACACGTAATTCGCCTGCAATTGAGGGGAAATCGATTTTTCGCATTCTTCACCATCAATATTGCCTTCCATATCAGTTCCTCTTCGAGCCTGAGCAAAATATGATGCTGGTTAACTTCTTCTGGCAATCAATGTCGGTGATTGTTGCATTAGTCTGTAAACGTCAATTTGATAGCCAAACGAGGAGTTAGAATTTATGAGAGCGAAGCGTGGGTCATATCTGTCGTTATACAGACCGCGTGATTATCGAGTAAATATTTATAAAACGTTGCGGATGAAGGCTCTCATTATGCGAGTAATCAGCGTCGTAAAATAATTATCTTCGTTAATTAATTGTAAACATTGCGACAGTTACGAGGTAAACTCTTGAAATTGAGCTTTCTGAGAAATCCTTTGCGAGGGCTTCCGACGTCCGCCAAGATTACTTCTGATCTTTTGACTCTCCGTTCGTTGAAGGCTCAGCGGTTTTAAGAATCTCGCTAATTAAGACGTTACGCTTTAACGAGACTGAATATACGCATTTCGTAATTCCAAGCGAAGGAAAGGATGAAATTAAACCGATGAACGTACACTGTCGCTCAACATTGTTCCGTGGATTATATTCTAGTATCTAATTATCGCGAGTAAAGTCCTGGGCCGAGTTCTTTAAAACATGAATTGATATACAGGTACTTCTGAATCATCGATCTTTCGATACAATTATACGAAGATGAAGGTGATTCTGATTCTCCTCGTGAGTTAGAATACGTACTTAAAGCAGAGAGGCCAGTTCCGTGAACCGCTTGGTGAGAGATGACTTTATGAAACTATAAATGTGCACGAGAATAGTTGCGCCGCTTGGTCATATGCAATCATTATTGCGGGTGGTAACGGTGTTTATATACCACCGCAATAACTTGCAAGTTATTTACTGTATCGTAAAGTGTGTTCAAACGCAGCATCTCGCATAACGACTGGCGTTGAGGGTCGACAGTTAAATACTTAAGGCCGCGTATCGCGTAATTGTAAAACGCAACAGCTGGGGTCAGTATGTAAATATGCATCGAAGCGGTATAGCGAGATCAGGTACGCGTGCGTTACCCCGAATTTAATCTAATCTGACCTGATCGATTGTAATCCTGAGCAATTGCAATTCCACTAACTCGTCTTTCGCGATCGGGGCCAAATCTGGTTCGAACGATAGCTAAGGCCTTCGTCTATTGTCCGAACGAGAAAATTGGCGGAAAATGCAACGAGCGAAAGCAAGAATGAGAGCTTTCGTTATGAGTAATTCTTTTGTTATCACTGAAAATGCGTGGAATTCAGAATCTTTGCTTTCTTCAATTATTGTAGCGTGATTTATAGTTTCTTGATTATGCGCAGATGCGTATCAAGCAGCCAATGGCAGTTCGCGATAATCGCCGTTTAGTTAGTCACGAGCGTGAACCGCGGAGCGGAGAGTCGCGGAAGGATAAAACGGCGTGAAAAAGCTGCAAGTTAACAAAGAGAGAAAGAAGGTAAGAAAGAAAAAAGGGAAACTCAAGGCTTTGTTATAGCTGACGCGTCACCGGCAAGGCTGTGACTAATTCGAATTGGACATGAGTTCATATTTATCGATACTATACGGAAAAAGTCGAGGAAGAATTATGTCTCTCGCCTGTAGCTTTTATACTTCTGACTAACTAACGACACGCGGAGAAAGAGAATAACGATGAAATCTCCATGAAAACAGCAGTCCATTATCACGCAATAAAAATTTTGAACAAAACCTAACGACGCTCATAAAATGATTAAGATTATACGCGGGCACGCCACGCCGGTATTCACATACCACATACAAGAACCCCTTTTGGGAGATTCTATAGCTCGGCAAATTTTCGAGTCACGTGACCAAAACTCGTCTTATCTATCTCGCGGAAGGATAACGCGCATTTTGATAAACCGTATCGCAGCTTAAACAAGACGCGTAAACTGGGCACTGGCACTGGCGTGCTTCGAGGAGCTGTATAATATGAAAACTCTACTGTTAATGCAGCTTTATCGACCTATAGGGTTGCGCTTTGATGCTCGCCGAGATATGTACATATTATTCGGTGTTAGAGTCTCGGGACGTTTTTAACGAATGGGAATTTTTTGTTCCCAACGGGTTTTTACGTGAAAACGTTCACGTCAACTCAGGTTCCACTTTCCATGGACCAGACGCCGGTTACCCTTTATCTTCATCCCCGGAGTCTAAAAGCGAAGAGTCATCCCTAACTGAGGTGTAGGTACATGCATACATATACAGGGGATCTCCCGTTGGATAAACCCGAGGCAAATCCTACCCCGAAGCGTGTCTAACGGAACGGTAGATATAAAATCCAGCATATCTCGCATAACTCGTAAATCACGAGCAGATAGGATGCACGGTGATCTCGATTTTCATTCGAGGCACGTGGCTTTTGACGCGTGACCATTTTGTCCGTGCTTCGCTCTCGCATCCGGCAACTGGTGGGTATATCTGTATAGGGGTAAAGCCAACGATAGCGAAAACCACCCTTGGAGAATCCGGGAACCATTACTAGGTCACGGGCGATAGACAATCGCCTATTGTTACCGATATAGAGCTGTGAGTAGCTACTGTCTTTTGTCGAGGGATGCTGCGAGAGAGAAAGAGAGAGAGAGGCTGAATAGTGCGATAATTTCGACGATCCGATGATAGGTACGTTATGGAGTGGAAATTATACGATATACATGACGTTACTACAGACAGATTCCATTGTACGACGATAATGACGTTAGGAAATCACCTAATGTCATTCGGAAATTTTTCTTACCCTGATAACAACGGGACTACCGAACAATGGATGGACTGATTATTTATAGGATATTTTCAAAGTCAATCGAAAGTCAGCTGGGGTTCCGAAGCTCATCAGTTTCTCACGTGCTCGATTCTCACGAACGAAATGATCGTTCCGAACTGGTACAGAAATATTCCTCTATGACGATATACACCCAGCAGCGGGGTGGATTCTGAATAGATTTCAGTTTCATCAATAACTTTGGGAACTTAACAGATGTTTAACCGTATAGTGAAATAGCTAGCTTATAAAGGGGGATTTCTGTGGGAAGAAGATCTGCTAGTTTGACGTTGAAATTTTAGTGAGTATATCGTTTATGGAGCCAAGAATCTGCACGACGTTCATTATGGGATGATGAGAGGTTTCGTATACGCAGATATGGAGAAAACCAGAGTATTTCCTTAGTGCGCGGCAAGAAGCGGTGGTGGTCGTGATTACTTACGTCGGTATAATTTCGCTCGATTATGTACACGACATGGCATTTCGAATCCGTAAGCTCTCTGAATTCTCGTGCTTGATATACAGAAATACAACAACTACACTGAAGTAAACTCCACCGTTCTAGCCGACTACGAGGAAGAGACATTTGAATATTTGGCTGTACAGAGATTACGCTATACATATACGTAACCACAGTCCCATTGACTCCGCGGGTCGTGGATTAAATTAGGGATTAATCTCTTAGTATTTCGTCGAAAGTTTGTAAGTCGATTGTTCTATCGGAAACAAACGGCAAAGTCGTTGCGAAAATCAAACAAATTATTTCTCATCCGAAGAGACAGATAGACGGAAAGTGGCGGAATAGAATGTTCATTATATGCTCGTTAAAAGCCATTACAACAAGTGCCTCGGCAAAGCGGAGAAAAGAGATTAAAAAATGAGTAAAATATAATTAACTAGTTGGACCAAAGTAAGTCGAGAAAAGGGGAACTGGAGGTGGGGAAGAGAGACATTGATAAAAAGGTCTTGCCTACGAAAGCGACAATTATATCATTTCATATGCAAACAAGACCACAAGCGAGACATATTCTATCATGTCACGCAAATTTCGCACAGTTAGGCATACCTGAGTCGTGAAAAGGTACAAATGGAGCCGTTATAGCGAGCACGTAGTTCGAGCTGTCCCTCTGAATAATATCGCTGTCCGATAAGTTTTTGTTAACTAACTACCCTGACCATGGTGCGCTTAATGTAGCCAATGTGGCGCCGCTAGGGGAGCCCAGAAAACGTATACTTATGAGGGCAATGTTTATATTAATGCACATGTGTGGGTATGGGTGCAATGTATGAGTGCTTAGAGTGCGTGCGGCTGGCTGGTGCTCCAGGCGCGTAGGGGAATTCGTAATTTGTGACATTTGTTCGCAATTACCGTATTCCATACGCGACCAAGAATGCGGAATTAGATTCCCCGAGAAAACACTAGGGTGAATTTTGCGAACGGAAACGAGGTACCGCGTTTAAGTCTAATTCAATTCTCACCGATCCCCCGAAGATCATCGAAATTTAAGGGAGTAATTTTGAAGGACCAGTGTTTCCCACAAAACTTCGTCAAGAATCCATTTCTTTCCCAGCAGTTCACAAGCCTATAGTTTCCCATAACGAATATGACGTACCACATCTGTATTTTATTACTCAAAAGTTATGCTGATGAATCCGCAAATCCAGTCGTAGCTGAGGACAGATATATTCTTGTACTCTGTGCATATATGTATACGACCCCTGAGTGGTATAAGATGAGAAGATAACGAGAAGGAAACAGGAAGTTAGAAAAGCTCAGTTGGTTGGTAAATTCGTGTAGGAATGGGGGATCTCCCCGGTCCCAGCTTCCGAGGAGACATTGCAGTTTCCAACAGAAGTTGCAATTAGTAAGCTCATCTGGAACGATGATGGTGCTCGAAAAGAGAAATGGAACGTCGACGGCGGCACGCCGCTGTCTAAAGTGACTATTTTCACATCGTCGGCGTTTGCTTAAACCGAACAACTCTCCGGTTCTCCGTGTATCGTAGTTAATTTCTCTCTTGCATCAGACAACGAGTTTGGCCAGCTGTGCACAGGCTAAATTCTGAAATTCATTTCAACGATTTAGTTTGTGGCAGTGTTTACGGTTCGTAGAGATTTTTTTTTCTCTTTCTCCCTCTCTCTCTCTCTCCTCGTTGCACTAATAGGTACTGTGCCATTATTTGCGGCCTGTAAAGCAATCCATTTAATTTAAACAAGCAGCCCGAGTATTGTAGCTGGTTCACCGAAGTTTACAGAGTTTATGTGCTGCAGCGTGTGCGAACGACGCAACCAAGGTAGGAAGGTGCACCTACAGACTGTTTAATCATAATTCATTGTTGGTGAATTAAGCCGCTCGTTTTAGTACCGGTAGGTGTACGAGATTGCAGACGTATGGTATATAGGTACAGAAAATAGTAAAAACAAAAACAAAAACAAAAAAAAAGCAAGAAGGAAATGTGCACGGATTAACACCGGATACATTAACGTTACGGGTATACCAAATTATCCTAAATTAAGATTAAACAGCCTAGAGAATTTCGCCAATTAACCATCAACTAGAATTATTGTGGATAAATCCGGTCCCTTTAGGGTTGTATGCTAAACGGTACTCTATTATTCTTAGTTTGGTCACGGGATTCTTGTTCAATAAATGCCTTTTGGCTGTATCTACTATCTCCTACCATCTTCGGTGGAAAGAATATCGGATCGTAACAGGTCCCTGAGGTTATCCCATTGTTTGAATCATTCTAAAATTAACCAAGTGAATTTATCTAACTCGTCCATTCCACGCGCTGAGTCGAATTTACATAGTAATGGCGGTGTAACCAGGTCTTATTTATGCCCTAGGACAAACTCACGCGATCTTATTCCAACACGACACCCTATATATAAAGAATATAAACCACATACTATTCGGCTATTTTTATTTTCCTATTTCCCAAAAGCTTTGTCACAGAGTTTAAGGAATCACCCGATTCCTCTCTCTCGGTGTTCGTTTTTCACCGCAAAGGTGCGGCCATGATATACCTTCGCATTATCACCGCTATGTGATCTATTCGATGAAAAAATACCCGTTTCACTTCATTAAGCGAAATTCAATGTGCAAAAACGGCGAACATGATATTCATACAAATATAATTCTTACACCAACGTGGCGGCAAGCAGTGTCCTTCGGTCCCTTTGAACGTAATGACTAGCGACAAAGTCCTTTGCTACTGCTCCCGCGGATCTATTAGGTAATACTTTTAATTCGCATCACACCGAGATACCTGCCCACATACAGTAATAACTAGTTTTAACTTCTGGGCGTTGAACACTTCGAGCGTCGCCCTTCCTTACGATAATGTCAGGTTGGCATTACTGAGCTCTGGATAATTTTAGGTCCGTGTTGTCAGAGAGTCAGCCCTGTTATTTCGTTGAACTTAAAAGAGAATCAGATTACACAGTTGTGGGGGGATTCGAGGGTGCCAAAACTGGGTCAAAGACCAACTGGCTTAATAGGTGTAATTGATTTTCGTTTTTTTTGTTGTTTTTTTTTTATTCACCGCGGCGTATCATCGCTGAAACCAACCGCGGGCTTTCTCGTTACAACTTATCGATCATGGGGTGGTATAGGATACCTTAGGAAATGAAATGATATATCTAGCTTAAGTAAACAGATACACATGATATATTATATCATACGATAGAGCGAGGATTTGCGGATAATTAAACTCGGCTCTTAAGAGTATGAATATGTATATAGGTATAGGTATAATTTAATTATCCTTGAAATTATGTATCCTAGATTAGCAGTGAGAAAAAATCCAACCACAGCCGTGTCAACCCTGACGTAACTACGGGCTAACACGATGCTTTTGTATAAAACAAGGTAAAGAATGGAAAATAAAAGCGTATACGCAATAATTAAAAAAATCAAGCGGGTAAAGAACCGCGTTGGGCGACGAGAGCCAACGGAGCACCTTTGTTCTGTCAACTCAAACGACCAGAGTTTAAACTCGAACGCTTTCGCGTAACTAATCTCGCGTTACGATAATGCTAATCCCGGCTCAGTGTGCGTTCACTGTTTAGCATCGTTTTAATTAACTGAATGTTTAGCTGACAGCACGGAATAACAATACAACAACCGCAGGCACGTAAAAGTAACTAAGCTCACGCCATGTCAAGCCTTGGCTTCCACGGAACCTCATGCTTCTTCTTGACGGCCTCTGATGATTTATTTAACCCTCGTTCGCTTCGTAGATTAACATTTTAACCAATCTCTTCCATATTATGTACAAGTAATCATTCCGTGATTAATTATATCCGTATTCCCATTATCTGGGTGGGAGATTCTTCTCAAGTCGAAGATACCAGACTGTTTGAATCTAGATCGATAGAAATTCGAAGGGCTCCTCAAGCCGGGTTCGAATCGAGGCGTGGTCGACTCGGTTAGTTGATTTTGGCAACCCTCTGACATGACACATCCTCGCGTACACAAGCCATAACTTTGTTACGGTATTTGCAGGCACGAACCCCTTGATGTTCCTACTTTGCTTCGTGCCAGTTAGACCCTAACCTAACCCCCGTTTACTACCCCCCCTAAGTGGGGTCCATGGTCTTAGATGTAAGCACCTCGCCTTCCTGGGCTAGGAACATTAACTGATTAAGATAGGCCACCGCATCCGTCGGAATTTGTTGGGCCAGCTTGTGGTCTGTCGCGAGTAATTGACAACCGTATTATACGTATACTAATGTTCCTATCAAATGTAGGTATGTACAAATTTCTAGCACTCGTTGATTCACGAGGAACTTTTCAATGCCAAAAATTCATGCTATGGACAGCTTCTATAAAAAACCCACCAGAGATTTGCCTTAAAATTATCGCATATGCCGCTCCCAGCTCCCGAGCCTGCAGTAAAATCCATAAATTCAGCGCCTCAGATGACGTACAGTTTCCACACATTTAGCACTTTAATATCGCTGAGTGTTTGAAGCGTGACTTTTGTTTTGCTCATCGTCAGTGTAGCGAGGATGGCGTGTTGTGAAGGAAAGTACTACTACTTTTCCGACACACTGCGAGTTCAGCAGACGTTAGCCCATAGTGCTCGAAACTTTTCTACCCCATATACATACAACGAAACTGTACAGCAAGTTTCGATTTTTCACAGGCCATTTATTTATTACTATCCAGTACCGGTCGTTCTTGGCAGCCCTGGCTATACCTTCCCTAAAACCATTCAGAATTTATGAATCACGTGATCTGTCCGAGGGTTCTTATCGGTTTTACTGACCGAGATCAGCTCGAGCTGGTGCAGTACAGAAATATAAGGGATCGAAGGGAGTTAGGGGGCAGACACCTATCTGGCTGTGCCAACTCTCTCCTGCACCCTTATATTGTATATCTACGGAGAATCTAGCAGCCTCGATGGAGAGACCCCAATTAACGAGCGACGGATGTAGAGCGAAAGAATTGGAGAGCTCTTTTCCCTTCAGTCACCTCGCAACTAATGAGAATGACACGGGGTGCACGCATCCCGAGTGCTTAGGGACCCGGGACTGAGGACTGGGGGCATCTTGAAAAAACAACGAGGACCCCGAAACAATCGACGGTGCAAGGGTCGCTTAAAGAATTGAGGGACTGAAAAACAATCGCACGTAGAAGGGTTGTCAAACAATCGAACGGCGACGTAACAATTGCACTGCGTTTCGAAACGAGCGCAAAAAGCAATCCAAGATCGCGCGGGCGTCTGTAAGCATGTATGTGAATGCGTATGATATATAAGTATAGTTTCTGGATTATTCAAAAGTTTCTTTATACGCTTTGGAGGGATAGTCGCCCTTAGGAATGCCCAGGGGCTAAAAGTTCCGGAGTTTTATTTTCCCGACGTCTCTAGATAGTTTTTAATATTTTCTAAGGAGGGTGGAGAACCCGGGTTTTATCTCGGTATACGCATGAGATCTCGAGAAACGAATTGGAACGAAAAAAGAAAGAAACGAAGGAACGGAGTAAACGCGGCAGGTAGGTGAAACACGCGAGAAGTAATGAAATTTGAAAAGGTATAGCGGGGGGTATACGTATATAAGAGACACGAAAAAAGTGTCTGCAAGGCTTCTTTATATCCCAAAGTAAATACCTGCCCCGTGCCTAGCTGAATAATAAAAATGAGATACACTTTCCAATTATAACTTCTAATTAAACTGTTTCTTTGGCGAGGCACGAGCAGGAAACTCGGTGCAGAGAAGATAAAATCGCAACCCTTTAACGTTGCGGAGAAAAATAAATTGTTTAAATTAATCTACTTCCCTCGTACACATATACATACACGTATACACACACAATGCTAATGATGATTAAATAACGTAGAACAATCAGGATAACGTTAAGCGCTCGGTGAGTCAGTCCGAGAGATAAAAAGAGCGAAAAAACACAACGAAAGTGTACCCGGAATTTAATTCTCTCTTCTCTTCTTTGCGATGGTAGAGCTGGTCTTCCTATTTTTCGATATTCCGTGTCTCCTATCATCAAATTACCAAATAAATGATTATATCTCAGCTCATTGCGACCGTAAGATTCTGTATAAAGGAATCGTCCAATCTTGAATTCTTTTAGAAAATCTCGCGAACGGTTCTGGATCCGTAGTCGTTTCAATGAATCTCAAGAATTTCTCATATATTTTTATTACGGGCAGCGCGTGCAAAGATTCTTAACATCAGACAAGAGTTGGTTGTGGGTAGGCCGAAAAATCCCTGTACAAGTTTAAATGGGTGAAAAACTTGGTGAAAAGTAAGTTCTTCTTCTCACGCTTTTTATCGCTTCCTCTTTTCCTTATTTCCCATATTTTTTCTTTCAACGCGGTAGATATGTCATACCCACAAGTTTACAGTTACGAGAGACAATGCTGAAACTTATCAAGATGAATAAATGCATAAATAAATGAAAAGGGTAACATTTCCCTAAAGGTTTATACTTTTTTACGTAAAGTAGATACGTGATGAACTAAGGGCTAATCTGACGCGTGGAAACGTTGCCTCTCGAAGACTCGAGTAAATGAGTATATAGCGAATCTGTCTACCGTTGTGCACCAGTCGACAACTGCGAACAATAAATTTCAAAGCACTCACGAAGCGATGCACATAAGTCCGGTAACGTATGCTAAGTTTAAATACGGAGAAAGAGATAGAGTGGCGTGCTGGCAGAAGCTACAGACACGTTAGTTTTATCATCGGTTTGAATTTACGCAAAAACAATTATCGGTCGCATGGTAGTTGCATATATATATACGCGGTAGGAAGCTGGCGACAAAGAAACCGACACTTCTTAGAGAATATGGCGAAGTAAGGACTGAGCGGCTACCCCGAGTGTGCGGAACAATGATATACATTAAGATAAGGACATGCTGAAATAAAGGCTTTCCCCTATATGGCGTAGTGGGTGACCAGGAGAGCGCACCATTTTTTCTTTCCGTTTATTTATACCCCGGAGCCTTTTACCGGACGGTCTTCGCTTCGCCGTACCACCGCAAACCATCGTCTTGGGTTTTTAATGAGAATTAAAGGGGATACCGTAAAACCATGAACTTGAATTTACCTGGGTAATTGAACCAGAACGCGTATCAACGCCGGGAATATCGATGAAAAGTATCATCGGTATAAATCCTGAGAAACGAGGTATCCTCCCTAATTATAAGAACTGAGTAATTATCTTTTCAGATGAATATGTTGAAATAACGAATTTTTTTATCCGCTAGATTTTTCGGTAGATACGAGGTCGTTGATTTATAATTTGATTAGCCCACAGTAGCAGGTGATGTGAAAGGAGTAACATAATAAACCCATATCCCAGGGTTAAAGACCTTGAACCCGTGGCCTCTCTCACCTCAAGTTTTCACCTTTGATCTATCTCGTCGGTTCCGCGACCGTGCGATGCTCGCGTAAAATTATACCCACCACCGTTAGGGTGAAAAGTAATAAATTTCACAAAGTCTAGTTTCACGGAGCGCCGGGTTTTCCATTGGCCAAGGTATATACCTACCTACCTCGCGGTCCAGGGACCCGAGACCCAGTCCGGGACCAACCAACCGTCGAGAGTCGAGAGTTAACGCGAGGGCGCGCGTACAACCATTATACACAACGCAGCTTCTGCACACCATATTTGATATAATTAAAGTGCATAAATAAGCACAATGGTACACGTATGGTATACATTGGTTTCTGCGTTATACGGGTATACTGGCCACTGGTAAATACCCGGTAGGCTGAAAGCTTATTCAATGCAAATGCCGAGCAGAGACCCTGTGTTCGACTCTCGGTTATATAGGCATAAGGTACCTACGTATATAATACGTAGTTTTCCGGGACTAGGATGGGCGCAGGGGACGTCGATTCTGTCCAGCGATGGCTCGATAAAATGATCCAAACGTAGGTCGCCGGTTAAGACCTCCGGGGCGAAGAGCTGCAGGGAAATGTGATTTTTTGCAGGTGAACTTGCGGGTGTTTTGGTAAGCCGTATACCGTATCTACGAGTACATGGGAATGGACTCGTTCCACACGGTTCCCAAATCAATTGTCAGTAGAAATGGTGCCCGATTGAATTCTGGCTGCGGGTTTTACAGACTGTCCTTTCAAATTGGGTCTGGACGAAAGTACGGATTTTATCCATCCGCGTCGATTCGCGTTGTACAATCAAAAAGTAGAAAACGCTTTCAATACGATATGGGATAAAAACTGGGTCGGTTTATACCACGTAAACTGCTTTCATCAAAGTAAAACCAAAAATAAATAACAAAACTTTTTAATCAAATCGTAGTAATCGCATTTTTTTTCCTTTTTCTCACTCATCCGTTTCATGCACCTCGTGTGCAAATAGAGAAATATCTAGGTATACATACGCGGCGAGAAATGAAACGGAACTGGAAATTTTACATGTGGAAAGAGTATGCCAGGAAATATAGGTATTCCGCAATGTGGGGCCAGTCCCATCGTCGGGTTTCTATATAAGGAGCGTTCTGTGCAAATGAGAGTAGGTACAACCCGAGCTACCTGTGCCTGCAGTGGCATGGCGTTGCATCTGCAGTATAGTGCGTTCGGTTTTAGTACCGTTCAATGCTAATCCTTAAAGACCATTAGGAATTGAGAGAAATGAGGTTCTGAAAGAGCGCATTGAACGACGAAATTATACCAACCATCAATTTATCGACGATTTTAAAACACGTGCAGGGTAGTCATTCCGCAGGTATACGAATTAATCGCGGAAAAGTTTTAAATAGAAACGTGAAATTTAAAAACGGATATCCGGCTCACTTAGGTATGAAAAAATCGACTTCGTCCCATACCCAGGTCTCTAGTTTCGACAGAGCCATTAATTGTTCCGAAAATAGTTGATACCATAAATTTGATAGCTGACCTATACCTACCATCATAAATTGATAGGCACTTATTTCGCGGCTTATACGTGTATGATAATATTAGTTTCATCACGTGTGCAATAACCGAGTTCGTTGGTTGACGGATGGTGAGATGAGGGAATGCGAAGAAGACCGAAAGCGTCCTTTACACGATGGTAGAAGAGAGACGATATGACATGAAGGAACGGGAGTTCACAAGAAGTTCGTGATTCACTGCTGCACGCGTTCGTCATTTGTTCACCTATCTTCTTCTCCGGGTGTAAAATCACCAGGGTAGCTTAGATCGCTCTTACCTCTCGTCGGCTTAGTCGATCGAGTGCTTTAACAAATCCACATTTATTTCCACCTTTCCGGAGCCATCCGTACCCCACTTTGTCCAATATTAAAAAGTCTATTCTAGTTTCATGAGTTACAGGAATTCGTTTTGCTCTCGTGTCAGCGATGAGTTGACTCGATGATCTTCTACTCTTGTACTCGCGTTTAATCTGGAGAGTCGGAAGATGTTCAATGCGGTTTGATTTTCATATTCATCGGGTTATTAAAACCATGCTTAGCTCCTCGCTAAATCCCATCTTACGACACTGCAGCTTGCGATTACTTAATTTATATGTGTCATTAAATATTTGCAGCTGGTTGAATGAAGGAACTCGGAAACTTCGTCCAAGGACGACTTCGTCTACTTTATATGCGGATCTTTAGCCGCGTCTTGGTAATAAGGTCGATACATAAAGATCAGGATAAATCTGGTTGAGTCTTTGTCGTCGGGGCTGAGGACTGAATCGTAAACGTAACGACCTCAGTTTGCTGTTTTAATATCAGAGGGTTTTTTCTTACATATTCATAAGCCGTAGGAAAAAGAAAGAGAGAAAAAGAGAGAGAGAGAAGAGCGGAAATTTTTTTCTGATTTGGGCTTATCTGTAACAAGGGTTGAAGAAGGTGGAAAAAAGAAAAAAAAAAAAAACGTAAAAAAGGAATTTCGCTGCACGTTCTGAAGGGAAATTCGTTCAGAGATTCATCAGAATTCACTTCGCTCCCGGCGGACGTGGATGAAAAATCAAAAGTGAAAGAATGAAAGCATTTTATGGAACCTGGAAATGTTGGTGGTTTAATGAAAACTCCTCGCGTGCGAGAGAAGTCGGTTTTGAGCCCTCACCCTGGCTTCTACCCTAGCTACAGTCTACACTTCGTGTCTCTGCGCGAGTGCTGCCAGCGCCATATTAAAATCAGTTTACATTGCATTATAAAGGGAAACGTAAAATGTCTGTGGACAAAAACATTAGAGAGAGGAGTTTAAACCGTATTAAAAAGGCTTTCCCCTTATTTCTCTCTTTATTTTTTAACTTTTTCTCTCCTGTTTTTTTTTTTTTCTTTCGGATTTTAATCCGTAATGAAATATCTTCTGACGCACAGTTCTCAATGCAGTTCAGGCACGTAGGCACGCACACATCTGGTATACAAAATTTTTCATAAAGAAATTTTTATTTCTTTCCGTTCACCCGTTAAATCTAGGACAACGTTAACGCAGGCAAATGAAGGGAGAGTATACTCTGCTATGCGGGAATGAAATGATATTATAAATTACAACAAGGCCGCCATTTGCCGTGGCATTTTGAAAATTGTTCTTTAATAAGCCGGAAGAAGAGTTTCTTAATGACTCTTTGCGGTCCCAAAGGTGATTCACTATTTCTCGAGACGAGAAATAACGTAATTTGAAAAATTCCAACGACCATCGCTATCTATACCAAATGTCATATACCTACTTTATCAACCACCTCTTGAAAAGCCCTCCTTTGTTGTTTCGTATAAATACCTCGATACTCCGGGTTGCGTGATGTTTTAGAATGTTTAACCAATGACTGTTCGCGTTTTGAAGGTATCAGCCAATCGGCAAGCTTGCATAAGAGATGCAGGGCCGAACAAGGGTCGCTCGTTCTGTGACCCCAAGCTATTAGCGCGACAACCCCTCCTGGTTGTTCCCTGCATTGGGCGACAGACAACCCCGGGGACAAAAGCGACGTCGAAACATTCAGGGTGTCGTTGAATTTAATCCATACTACGCGGCATTCTGCCACTAGGAGCCTTTAATCCACGTTTTCCCAGCGCACGTGTCTCTCAAAGTCGTTTTACCCGTGAATATATTTTGACATCTCGCATCCCCGAGTGTATATACCGATTTAGTCAAACGGCGAATACATCGTCACCGGTATATATTCCTAACTGTGCAAACATTTGTCGACTGCAATTTCGCGAGTGGGAAATAAAAATCCGATTCCGCATCGCGCGGTCGATTTTATACATAAGAATCAATCCTGTTGGAGTAGGCAAAAAGTTTTGCTTTTAATTCAAAAGCGAATGATAAATATGAAGTAAAATGAGAACAGCTGTTTCCAAATTGAGAGCTAGACGAGGCCGTACCATGGCTGTTTAATTCTGAACTCATTCTTGTCAGGACAAATTGTTATCGGCTTATTCAAGGGTTTAATTCTCCTCGTTAATTATAACAAAAGATTATGAATTTTGTAGTAGTGATTGCCGAGTCCATGGTTTTGAAATAAACTGGTTGAATATAATAATAATTTGACTACCGTGAAACTTGGACGATAATAGTTTGCCTTCAAATCGTATAATCCATAAAGGAAATGGTTTCTTCTCGTATTCGCGTTCAGCGCGAAAGAGAAACTCGCAAAAATAAAAGGAACGAAGTGAAGTGGAGAATAGAAGGGAAGAGGAAGCAAAGATAAAAAAAATAACGTCTTTTTTTCGCGCTCCTTTGCATCTCTTAGCTGCATCCACGGATGCTGTGAGCCAGAGGGTGTGCGAGCTGAGTCGGGAAGAACGACGAGCGAGCTTTTGTCGCAAACTCTTTGATCCGAACCGCCATGTTTAATCCGCTCATATATGAAAAATGAAGCGAATACCGAAGCAGACGAAAAAGAGTAACGAGAGAGAAAGAAAGAGGGAGAGAAAAATAATGGAACAGCCTAGATGGATTAAACCTCTTAAGATGAAAATTAATAAATGGAAAATCTTTTAATTGACACAGAATTGTATTACAAATACGCCTGAATTCTAATAATTTTGACTGGATTGAAAATTGCTCATGTATGTAACCCTAACCGTTGTGAGAAGAGATAGGCTCGATTTTGCACCACCTGTCCTTAAGTACGTAAAACAAATTTGATCTAGTGATTTATAGAGTTCATTTCTATCCCAATTTCCGTTAGTTATTACTAAACGAAGTACCCAACTTACTCGTACCTCTTTCGCGTGCGCGTATAATGTGCGTACGACCCTCCAATTATTGTAAATAACGGTCATAGATAAATCACCGAGCCTTCGGGGTTCAAATGAATCGCGCGAGATCAAAAGACCTCGTCGTTTTGGTGTATTTCGAATCGTTCAAGCTTTCCTCTTCCACTATCTTCGCCCCTCCACATCCCCTTTCCATATCTGTCCCCAAAATTATACGTACACACACATACTTATCTCTTTTTACATCTAAGATCTACGCACCGTCACCGGGCACGCAAATCTTGCTATAATTGGCAGGCAGCTCATCCTATCTTTGCCACCATAGATCAATATCGATAGAAAATCCTGAAGGGAGGCCTCGATGCGTCGCTATCAACCCTAACTAACGTAATCTTCGCTAATACGTGGCACGTGACTCCATGACGTTGTTCGCAGCCGATCAGCGCGAACGTGATATCGTTTTTTCCTTAATAATGAATGGGTGAGCCTTATTAAGGTGTCGAAGAACATTGGGCGAGGCAGTCGAATAACGGACAGGGGACACTGTATTATTCGCGATTCTCTTTTAGCTAAGTTAATTGAGGTACGGTCTAATTTCATTAAGAGGAGAGAAGATCGAAATGAATTAATAAAGAAGCAGAAGATCATTAATTATAGTCGGTTTTTAAAATCTCTTTGATGGTTTAATTTCGAGGTACCGCGACTGAGTAACCTTAATCTTGTGATTAGTAGGTCCGAGAGAGTTGGGCCGTTTCGCGGTAATGGTGAAATTCATTTTAGGTATCATGCCATGCGGTGGTTTCAGCGCTGATAAGGTTAGTAATAAATTTGGTCGTTCCTCGACCTTGCCTAACTTGAGCCGGATTTAACAAACCCATAGTAAGAGTAGAGGAGCGCACTGTGGAGATTTGGCCGAATTCCAGCTACGCCGTTCGTTCGTTATTGTCTGGAAAATGGGTCGAGTATAATTGCGCTGTTCGTGGATTTGGGATTCCAATCTCGGGGAGGATTTCCCCGTTTCTAAGAACGGAAAACGGTAAATTGGAAATATGCCGGTTGGCTGTGCCTGCAGCCTCCGGGAGAGAGTAGAACATAAGACCTGAAAAGTTCCGATTGTCAGTGAATGTCAATGAAAAACAGGGCAATCCCTTCGGCTGACGTAGGCTAAATCTCAAAATGGCAAAACGGCAGAAGTAAAAAACGAGAAAAACCCCTGGAGGCGTAGGTATTGTAACTTGTTCACCGCGCACCGTACCGTGTCTCATTCCTGCAACCGGCAAGGCTATCTGAGAGTCCGTGATCTGATAAAAGGCCCGGTACAATTTTTCACGAATAACAATACACGAAGTATGTATCTATACCTATATGCTCTATTGAGTCGCACCAAAGCGCGTGCATTCGCATATCTCGCCGATGTATCGAGGTGACGTGCGTTCCCGATCGCCGATCCGACGTATCGATATACCTGTGCAGCCTACGCCTACGTGAAACAAATGCCAAGGTTCAGTGAAGCCGGAAATTCAATATAGCCAACGTTTCTTGTTGTTGCTTTGGCGTTTGTAACAAAAATGAAGAAAGAACGAAAAAAAAACCTACAATGTTAATGAATAGATTCTGACAAACGATCTAATTTCATTGATTTATATCTGCACGTGTATATCGTACTGCGAAATGTCCAGGTTTGAGGAAACGGAAACAGACTCTGAAGAATTCGGACCAGAGAAACGGCGAAACGGCGCGACGGCGAAGCACAGAACAAGTCGGAGACTCATTAGGAACTAGGGACTGAGAACAAGCTGTCATCCGGGTCTCATTTGTCACGAAGACTTTCTAGCCTTCAATAATTTGTCAGGCCTGAGTGAACCGCTGCAGCCGCAGCCGCGGCCGGACCCCCCAAATTGCTATAGATAACCAAAAGACCCGAATCAAATACCTATGGCTGAACACTTATCTTATTCTGTTCTTTCCCCTCCATCTTTCTCATACCTAACCACCTACCCAGCTCTCCGCGATATCTTTGTCCGGATAAAAAAATCGCCATGTAACGCTGGTTCAAGTTAGGATCGCTGCGTCAGCCCGTGCAGGCTTTATTCCTGTATGTATGTGTCTATCTACATACAGACTGTCAAGGTTCATCCGAAGGTATGTTTCTATATACTTACTCATGTAGAGGTACCTGGGTTGTATCGTTAAAACGACTGCAGACTCGAGTTGATGGATGTGAACTCGTAAAACTGGGCTCGATAAAACGGCGAGGGTATTTCGATCGGTGAAGCCAAGTTTGAGATCTTCATTATCAGACAAGGACCTCTCGCTGAGAGTAATTACTTTATTGGTTGGAGTGGTTATTGTGCTTTGTTCATCTGCCCATTCACGATCGGCAAACCTCATTTCTTTATACGGAGTCAAGTCAAGTCAAGTCAAGTCGACTCAACTCCGACGTTTCGCAGTAATATTTGAACACAGTGTAGATACATTTTCATTATTATTTCTCACGGTTCTTTAGATTTTATATTTATAGCGACCTAAGGCGACCTTTAAATCGCACGCGCCACAGAACGCGGACAAAATTATTAGGAGCGCCTCGGGGGTCAGGTTCAGAGGACCGCCTTCGTTAAAGAGATTAATGATTCGTCGAGAACCGCGGTGTACAAGCTATATAAGACTTTCAGTAATTATTAATCACGATAAATCTTTATCGGTATAAATTGTCGGAGAGGAATGAAACTCACTAATTTTAGCCACCGATTATTACACTAGGTTCAGGTAGTCGCGGCTGAAGCCGGTCCGACATAATCTCCACCGAATCCAATTCTCCTTTCCCCGATATACACTGATTGAATCCTATAATATAACTTTCTTGATTACTAAGACACCTCGGTATTATGTCCGGCGAAGATCATCAATAATGAATCTGCAGACTCGAGATTTAAAATTAATTCACGATCACATAGTCACCTGATTGCGTTCTAATTACTTTTGTTATCAATGGTTTAGGACTAAATTGCCAACATGATCCCGAACACAATCGTCTCTTTTGTACCTCTTTTTCTATTGATCAGGGTTCATTCACTCCTCGTTTATAGCTAGATCATTTACAAGCATCCGAATGTGTCTATAATCCGTGAAACTATGTGGGAATGTGTGTTTGTGAGAAAAAAAAAATTAAAATTAGGACAGTATGATTTACTTGGGATATGTGGCGGAGATTCGATGCTGGTGGAGTAATTCGTGGAAAGGATATGGAGTCGTAGTGTTGAAAAAAATTTTACGAGTCGCTTGGGACCGCCTGCCAAGAGCTAAGTGGATTATAAGAACACATTTGCATACGATGATTGGCGATGAGTGATTACTAAAGTTTGTTCTTCTCTTTTTTTTAGTTTTTTAGGTTTTTTTTTGTCCGACGCAGTGTCGTTTCTTAGAAATAGTTTCTCTCACTTGCTGGAGTGCAGGGCAGTGCAGTACAGCGACGCGATCTATTTCGCGGCCTGCGTGCCACGTGGGGCATTGATACTACTGCTTTAAGACGAGAAGAAGAAAATCGTGACAAAGTTAAACCCTAAGAATCTCGAGGGAATCTATGCGCTTGCGAAAGAGTGAACAAAATACGATCGGCTTCTATCGTCGTTGTTTTACCTGAAGCCTGTATTATAGGTTTACCTTTATTCCACTACATTACCCACAATACCTCACGCCTCGCGCAGCCGGACTCGAGCACTTATAAGGAGAGACTCGATAGCTGAAACAAATCGAGTCCGCGTATCGTAGAGAAAACTTTATTTTCCGAATACGTTTATTAACGGATTGACACAGAACGAGAGAAACGCGTAACGTAACGTACCTACCGACCTACGTCTAACGTCGCGTCGGTTTGCTTCCGGGTGTTAAGTGGGTTTATCGGGAACATTAAGCTCCTTTTTATACCCACCGCACGAACGAACGGCCCGTGTAAACACAAACCGTATCTTTATGGTTTCTGGAACGATTTCAGAGCATGGACATTCTACGTGTAGCTGTTATGCAATAACTAAATTCTTCGTTAATTGGACGATATATAGTATATTCACACGGATGATCCTCGATGTTCGAAATTATGTGCGGTAAGATTGTAATAGCGATTAGAAAATATGTTTCATTCCATCTCAGAGTGTGAAAGAAGACATTATCTCGAGCCATTTCCTAACGTTTTCAGTCTCCCACGTATAACGTAGGTATAGTTCGTGAGACCATCTTCCATGCGAGAAAGAAGTGTTTTGGCTCGGTTAACTCGGTTGTCGATCTAGATTGAAAGGTGGTTCAAGATTTATTTGCCAGAATGCGTGGGCCATACGTCACTCTCGAAGCCCTGGACACAGGTCGAACCTGAATCATCTTCGTTCGCAAAATTTGATCTGACAGGCTGATCAGCGCGCGCTCAAAACGTCGGGAGTTTATGGTTGAGAAGATGAACGCAAAAAAAATGGACATTTGACTTTTTGGGACGCGAAACAAAACCGGATGATATCGCTGCTAATGATTTAACGGAGAGCCAAGAAACACGGTCAAAAGGACAGGAATTTGCACCGGAGATATTCGTCGATGTTGAAATATGAGAAATAGAAGGAGGAGGTATCCTCGGATTGCTGATTGTGTTTGAAATAAATTCTATCATCTAGTGGAGGCATTGCTATATATGTACCTAAGTGCGAATTAAAACCCGATGCAATTGCGAGCAGGTTCGCACGATCGATGTGATAATGTATTTTTGCTCGAGGACCGGTTTCGTTTCTTTGGACTGCATCCCAACAAAGTCTGGATCGAAATTATTATCGGGAGCAAATATAAACCAGTGTTACACCCCACGCGTACGAGTGCAACATATATACGTGAGTTGGGTAGAAAACAAGGCCTGCCAACATCAGAGGGACAAAACGAAAGCCGGTGAAGAGAAAAAAGACAAAATAACGAAACCAACCAGTTGGATTTCTCGTACGTATAGGTATACGTCTTTAAAGAAGTGGACGACCGTGCCTTTCAGTCTTATAACTCATATAGGCGCTGGCCAGACTCGGCAACTGCATCCATCAATGTTCAATCCTACTTTGCATGCCGTCACACCGTTGGATTTGTTGCTTTGGTTAACTCGAACAAATATTTCAAGTATATAAATTTATATCTCTACTCTATCTGCACTTTGCGTCAAACGAGTCGTCCCGTCGTTGCGCGACGTGTTTAAACGATGTCCACTACCGAACACGGCCATTTGACGGAGGTAGATTGATTGGAAAGACGGGGAAAATCGATCGGCAATACAAACCTGACGAGCGAACCGCTAGATAAATTTTACTTCAAACATCGTAAACATCCACTTTCTTGTTTTATACCGTATCAAAGAGCATCGTAAATTTCGAACGCCTATTCAAATCATTTTCAGACTAGGAAACGATCCTCATTTGAGGATTGTACAGATTTTCATACAATTTCGGGGATAAATTTGACCTAGTATTTTGGACTAGCGAGTAGAATATGCAATTAGCAGTTATGCAAGATTACCGGATTTTCGGAATCTAATTTCAAATTCCTCATACAGGAATCTGACCACCGTTTTAGCTCTTCGACGCGGTAATTTGAGGACTGGAAGAGAGGAAATTATCGCTGTGAATACAAACCGTAGCAAATGAAACCGAACGTAGGTAAAAGTGGGCACGAGGCGATTCTGAACCCTGAAACTTACACGGGCCATTTATGTTTTAATGTCTCAATTCCAACGGGGTTAAGGCTCAACTGAAATAGCTTTTTAAATTGAACACGTGACGATCGGCGATTATTCTTTCCTTCGTCCGGACTTTGCGGAACCCGGACGAATGAGGCGTATGTGGAAAGTCGAAACTCGCTCAAGATGTAAACGTCATCTGACAACCGGACACCAGGAGTCACCGAACACTTGACAAATCTTTACGTCCCACCATGCCACCTTCTTGATTCCTGAGTCTCTTGACTTAGAGTCGTGAGCACAGAAAACCAGACCACTTACGTAGCTATTACAAAAAAAAAAAAAAGAAAAAAAAAGTGGAGAAACCGCAGAGATCTGAACCACTTTTCAAAGAAAGAACAAAATTTGGGTCGAGGCAGAACATCCCGGGGCAACTGGCCTCCAAAGCGTTTTGTTACGTATCAAAACTGATTTGACAGGACCAATCGTCTGCACAGTGTCACAGGGTTTGACGGCCCGACCTCAACTCTCAGGAAGTTTATTTCTTTGCTCAAATACAATATTGGGTTACAAAAGAGCGTTCTGAAAACTTAGCGGATAATAACATTTTCCAGAACCCGAATTTACGGCGCCGAACGGATCTTGCCGGTTGATTTGAGGTAATTTCATGGTGTAACATTGATTTATCGTTACAGTTTTGAACCGCTGGTTATTATTTTTCTGTTTCTACTCGAGCTTTGGCCTCTATAGGTTTCTTCGGGGATAATGCTCGTACGTATAAGAATGCACGATTACAGCAACAGTCGACATGGATCCGGTTTTTGTCGGTGGGTCGAATGCGAGCGAATTGGTTAACGGCGTCGATATAGTTCTGGCTCCGGAGGTTCGAGCCAAAGTTCGGGGACCAACGGACAACGAACCTCCACACCATTTGCATATTTAATTATGGCGATTCGGGGGTCCATGGAAGGTCTGTATTTCAAAGTGATGCGTCAAGAATGAAGATGCAAATTTAACCAAGATGGATCTCGGTCATGGTTCATCTGTTTTATCATAATTACCCGACTCTGTCAGCCCGTGATGAAAAAACTGCGTGGAGAAAATGAAGACGATTCCCAATGATTGAATTGTTCTTGAAACCCGTTTCAATTAATTTAAATAAATCATGTGGATGTATGGATATACCTGTGTGTATAAATGGAGATACGTGTCCATTAATAATTTGTTTTCTTCTCCTTTTCGTCCCATTTTCTTTGACGAGAACAAACGCGCAGCGGTGGTTTACAACGAAAAATCTTCGGAAAAAAGCTTGGCTCTGATTTTTGGGAAAAATGTTTACACTGACTCGACTGAATTAGCCCGGCGACATTCCCGAAAGTAAAATCTAAACCTAAACCTAAACGAAAAATCACACCGATCTTCGGTGTATTTTTTGTGACGGTCTCGCTGCGGTACAGATGCTCGCGTTTACGTTTCGGCATCCTGGCCTCAGAAATAGAACGTGTCCTTTTCTTATTCTCTTTAGGTACTATGCCTCTCTTTTTAACTGACGCCTTCAGCCTCCTGGAGAGACTAAACAGGATGGGGTTAATACGATGGGCGCGAACCTTTGATCCCTCAATTCGTTGAGCGAGTGACACTGCGGCGACTAACTAACTAACGAACTAACTAACCAACCAAATAACCAACTGACTAACTAACTGACCAACTAACTAATGGTAAGATATACCCGGTTGAATATAGAAGAAGAAAAAATTATATTCGATGCGAGACGTTCCTCTGCAGACCTGGACCTTACGTCGGATTATTTGCTTCGATTATACGAAGAAACGGAACACGGAGCGACTTATTTATCGTTTGTTCGCAGACCGCGGAGGCTGTCGGCGTCGCATTCGCCAATACGATTTGCAAGTCAATGAAAACGCGTTGAACTTATCGCCGTATCCATATCCGGAATACTTCGCGCCAAGTCACGCGCGATTAATATCCCGTAGGGTTTATTTTTCAATTCTTATACCATTCATTTCACAGATTTTCTTTATACACACACACAAACACACACATCGAGAACACATCCGCTGATGCTACGAGAAGTGCTGACCATTTACCGCGGACATATACCGTCACTCGTTTTTCCCAGGACGCGAATCACCGACTGCTGCAGTAGGTATGTCTCATTTGCGTCAGCCACATCCGCGGAGAAAAGAGAATAGAGAAAAAGGTTGCTACCTACCGGTTATAATTGGTCAAATAAACAATCCACCTGATTCTCTGACGACGTGCAGAATGTCTCGAGGAGAACTTACGGGACAATAGTCGATCCGTTTGCTACGGTTAAGGGGTGACGTTCATCTTTCAATGAATAAATCACAAAATTGCACGAGCCGTTTCATAGAAGGTAGAAAATCGGATCCAGATCACAGAATTCGCTTTTTCTCTATTCCGTCAATGTCCAAGACGAGTGTCAGTATCGACACTCGTCGTCACACGAGTTCTTGCTTCTTTCTACCTGGAAAAAAGCACTGAAATATCTCTCGAAGGTCCTTATTAAACGGTCCTCTCAGCCTGGGACGATAGAGCAAAGGACCTCGGTATGAGAAGAAGGTAGAAACCGTGTGTAGCCGCGGGCTGGCGCCGCGGTCGTTCTTGATTTATAGGTCTCGTCGTCGAGTAGACCGGAGAACGGCCACGCGCATCGGCTCCCGGTCGCTTCCTAGCAAAGCTTGAGAGCTCATCCTCGTTATCTATTGTAGTAGTCGGTACGACGGGACAGGACGGGAAGACCCAATAATATTTCTATCCTCTGTGGGTTGCCTGTTGCCAGTGGCAGTTTAGAGTCGAAGCTACAACAGCGTAGAAGTCTTCATTCGAATAGAGATATAGGGAGCCGCGGTAGATACGATTGCGATCTTTTCTCATCCTTTCGGAATTATCTCGCGCGGACTTTCCGCACCCTAATTGTGAAAGACGCGGGTCTTTGCCCCAACGTTGGAGCGTAAAGCGGCTCGTAAAACTTTGACACCGAAAAAATGTGCCCAAAGAGCGACGACTCATCCTCTTTTACGAGTTTACGTTGTTTTTTACTTTATCTTCTTCTTCCTCCATTTCGTTTTTTCCCCTTTTCTATACGCCGACACTTTTTCACCGCTACCATACCGCGCCTACTCTATTGTCTGCTCTTTTTCTCGAGATGAAGTGTTAAACCGTCTGTTAATGTTGAGAACTTTGAAAAGTTTTTATCAATTGGTTTGGGGCGAGGCTTGCCGTTAAGTTCAGTTCGAAAAAGCTGAAGTATGGGGCTCGCCGTTTAAAACATACAGCGTTAGATCTGCGTGAGTTATAATACAGGCTTGAAAAGCATCTCTCTTAAGGGGGCGAGAGATCGAGGTAGAAAAAGGCCGAGATAGCAGAGCGAACGGACAAGGTGTTCGCGGAGCTGGTACCGCTGTCGAAAGCACCGAAGGATGTAGCTTATATCTTAACAACATATTCCAAGATTATATTTTTATTTCAGAATGTATATCGGTATCGTTCAAGGTTCAAGGCGACCGCGAGAGCCAGCCAGATTTCTCTCTATCTCGATCGTATATTTTGGTAATTTATAATTGCGCGTCAAAGATAGTTAGTTTATTCTGTCAATTTCAGTCATAAAATATATCTCACGCTCCGGGATATGCATATAAGAGTGATAATGACACCCGTGCATCTGAATATCCAGACAACGGAATCCCTTCGATAAAGAAAACACACGATATTCTGTGCGGTCATAAATTTATTGCTGATACCTGTATACCTACACCCACCTACAACGATCGTAAAAATTTGTGCGAAAGTATTTGGCCCGGGATTAGCGAGGTGAAAATTATTCAACCAACCGCACATATCGGGAACGGTTTAAAGAATGAATAAAATGAGACCAAAATAAGGGTGAACAAAAGTGAAATATATGTATACGAGGTCTGAGAACGTACGAAAGTCGATAATACGAGGCTTTAGACTGTATACGATCAAAGCGTGTCGAGAATAAAAGCAACTCTGATTTAGAGACGTCTGGTAAAGCTCCGTTCCACCGCGTAGCCGATTTTATGCAAATGTCTAACTAAGGAAGGGCTGGCAGGGGTGTTATGTACAAACACGAAGGCAAAACCACGAGTCTGAGGCGCCTTGTTCCTACGTTGTAGGTGTTTCTCTTTCTCTCTTTCTTTCTTTCTCTTATTGAAATTCATTATTTTTTGTCTCATTCAACCGCTATTTTCTACGTCTAGGATTACCCTTCTTTTTTTCGTTTCTCTCTACCCAGTTCTTACGCTTCTGCAAACGGGATGTTTCTCAGATAGCAGACTGATACACGTACTCACGAGGCGGTTTCGTCGACGCCTAGGGACTGCCGACCGATACACGAATATCCTTTTAGCATTTCAACGTTTTTAGCGGTTTTGCCAGGAGACCACCGTCGGAGGTATCGATGTGCAGCGCGATACCTGCGGCGAATACGTATAACTACCTAAGTCTATACATAGTGTATACTTACACCTATATGTATAAATATATACGTATATACACTTACGTATATGTATACATATCTATGTGTGTGTGTACATTTTTAGACGATTCTTCGCACTCTTTTCACAAAAAAAAAAAACAAATAAAAGTCCGCGGGTGTTTCTTGTCTCGTTTATTTTCGTGCTGAAAAAGAAACGTCGCTTAGGTACACGAATAAGTCGGTGAAATTCGTTGCAAAGTGAATCGAACCGAACTGGCACTTGTAGTATTCAAATAAGGAATTCTTATGAATTCAGTTTTTGATTCTAGAAAAATCGACCCTTGAGACAGAGAGAGAGAGAGAGAGAGAGATGTGCCAGAAAACAATGAAGGGAAGGAGAGGAAGAGAAGGAATATATTCGTGGGATCAAAATGGCGGTCTTGATCGACTCCGTTAGAGAGGAGGATGGAGGGAATAATTACACGAGAAAGAACGTTACAATGCAGCAGCAAGGCGCCCTGAACTAAAAAATGGAAATAATATATGCAGATAGCGAGAGATATAGGCGATAATTACGAACGTTTAAGCCCAACGCCGCGCCTGCCCCATGCTGCCACACGGGTCGCGGTTACCAACCAGGATTTGCGTGGGTCGACTCAATCTAATAACACGTTTCGCAAAACTTGATGTATGCGAGGATGTAACGCGAGTTGATCCTCACCATCAAATTTTATATTCACTTCAGTCCTCGATTCATCCCTTTGTCTATCATGGGTCGATCGATCGAATGATTAACTCTTATCTAAAACACCATGATTCGCCTGTGTAGGACCGAAGAAAATTTTATTGAGAACAGCGAGACATGGTCGCCAAAGCTTTTGGACTCGAATTTCACATCATTAGTTCGGAATAGCGCGATAATGAATCCAAAAAATTTATCAAACTGTTCATCATTTCACTTGTAACGAACACATGTTCGCATGTAATAAATAAATTGATAGATTGATATCGAAATGAATAATTTTCTTCGGATATACCTAGATGAAGCAAAACATCATATTCCTGTACGGAATATATGGAGAAAGTAGATAATAAAAAAGTATGTATAACCGTGAGTTTCTCTCATTACCAATCCCTCGCGTATCTTTTAAGTAGCGGTGCATCCGGTATGACCATATGCACATGTATGCAGGTGGTAGCAGATGGATTTTTCCATACGTCGAAAAGAGTAAAGTTCCGAGTTATATAGTGAAACGATATGTCCGCGCCACAGCAGCCGATTGTGAGGCGAACCACGACTGGGGTGTAAAGAAAACCGCAGGACGAAGCTCGAGGAGTGGAAAAGAAGCGCACGGCTCTTCTGGGACACGTTTGAAACAAAAGGCTAGTCGAGTTTGGTACCGGGTACCGGCCATCTTGAACCATCGTTGGAGAAAGAGAGAGAGGAGAGCAAGAGAGAGAATAATGCTGCTGCTGCTGCTGCTGGGCGGTCTGGTTTGGCGGTAGCAAAACACAAAGGAAGACAAAGCGTGTATATTTCAACATCTAATTTAACCGGGTTTAATCTCGAGCTTATCTTTCGGGTACGAGAACGGCAAGACTGTATTTCGCGACCTTGTTAAGCGATCCTTACCGAGCGACGCGGTTCTTGCGTCTGGAGGATGCGAACGGCTACTCCGTTAGCTCGGAGTAATGCCGGTTATAATTGGGCTGAATCTGAGACGTTTTCAAGGGCGAGAATTTGCCTGGATCAAACACTACCGAGAACGAGGAATATTCTATAGTCGTACAGCCACCCGACGCCTCCTTGTAATTCGTAGTAAAACTTGCTTCCCTTTGGTCTTAACCGAGACCTTGTAGCGAGTGGTGGAATATACGCGGTGGAAATACGATTCGCCTCCTTATCTTTCCCAGAGGCTCGTTACGTCGCGAGGTATTTGTACACGAATCTTTGCCACGATACGACGCGACGCGACGCTCTCGAAACTATCCGGATAAACTGCAACAGCAGTTGTTACAGCGTTCTTCTCATATCTATAAGTTTGTTGGAATTTCGTCTGGTTTGTTTCCTTTTTCTTGACGCCGTAGGATATCAGCTTGTATAAAATAACTCACGGTATTAAGTAGCGATAGACGCGATAAACCAACCTTGCGTAACCGTAGTTTATACCGCCACTACATATATGTATATTCGTAAATAATAAAACGCGGTATGAAGACGGAGAGAATGAAAGAAAGAGAGAAAGGAAGACGGAAGACGTCAGGAGAGTAGGACACGTGTTATTTGATCACCTGTCACACGTTATCTAACTCCGAAACATCGCCGGTAACGTGTAGCAGGTATAGGATATAGATTAGCTTTACTAGCTGTGTAGAATGATGCCAATAACAATTAACTTGAAATATTTAACGCTCTGATTTTATCAATTAGTCATTAATCAGTCGTTATCGTTTCTTATAAATTACTCAACGAGACAAGGATTCCGTATTGCCGCTTTCGTTATACGATATAAAAACTAATAAATTTGATAATTAGAAGCGTAATTCAAACAATAAATCTTACTGATTATACATTCACCGATACTACCACCGATCAATGACCCAAAGATTCACGGTTCACCGCCACAGCGGAAAACAAGTCCTTCGATTATCTCTTTCAATGCACCAAATTAACGGACGGTAATGGTCCCGAGTTTAATTAATTTTTGCAGTTTCAAACTAGAAATAGAGTTAGAAGAGTTCAAGCCTCGGAATTTATCTTCGTTATACGATATTCCCGTGATCAGTGGATTTTAGGGTATTCACCGACACCGGTGTCGATGAATACTGAATTCAAATTGCGTAGAAAATTCCACGCTTAGATATCGACGTATTCTCAAGATAAAAACTCACGTGAGTTTCGAAAACGGTAATTAATCGTGTCCGTTTCAAAGCTTTTAGTACCGACCTCCGTATATGGTATTAATTGACGATAACAAGGAGTCTTTCGTTTGAGAACTGTTAGTGAAAGGTCGGGATGAATTTCGACGTGACATTTTAATCGATTAATCGTACGTTCCCTCCTCGGTTCATCATTCGAAATATAAGCACGTATTTTCGTCACGAATGAAACCCCCCTCTCCCCGGTGTTATTCGAATAGCTCGAAAATATTTCACCTACAGCAATCATTCCCATACCCTGCGATATTCCTGCTTCAAAGAGATATGCCTATTTAATCAATTAATCGAGGAGGGCGTTCGGAGAATTGGTGAACGTTTAACGTCGGATAACCGTATAACTAATCTATTAACGTCAGTACAGTGGAGTATAGTGCCGCGCTATATAGTGACTGATAAACGTCCGGTTGTTTCATTCAACGATGTATAGAGATAGTTGTACGTGACGTCGGGGTCGAAGGTGGTAAGAGGGGGTAGATTCCACGTAGTATTTGATTGGATAATGTCGAGCGAATTAAACCAATCGTGGGATTAATTGTCTCTGCAGTACCGAATCACCCCTTTCTATCCCCCCGGTTCCCCGTGTTTTCTGTTGATCCGATAAATTGTTCTCGCTAATTGGGAAAAACTAGGATGCTTTTACGAACGGATGCGTGATTGGCGAGCGAGATCAACGCGTTGTTTTCGCCTCGAACATAAACCGTTGTATAAAACAGAGTAGGTACCTCTACCTATATACGTGTATATAAATCTCTGCACGATTGGCTCGTCTAAACTTTTACGGGATTTATTTGGATGGAAAAAGAAAATTGCGTCCTTGCCAAAAGCTGATTGGCAGCCGAAAGATAAAAAAAAGAAACAAATTTCATCAAATTCGCAAATTTTGCCGAATGTATATACCTACATAGGCATAATATAGACCAGACGCGTTTCCGATGATTTCTTTACTTCGTCTCTCTCTCTTTCTCTTTTTTTTTTGCAAATAAAAAATACTGCGATATATTTGTCTCCATGCTTGACGGAAATTCGATGCTATGTCCGTGGGACGTCATTTGTATCGGGCAGGTCTTCCTCTTCTTCATCTTCTTTTTTCCTTTCTGCCTTCACTCCGCAACCACCTTTATACTCGTCGAGAAGAATCGTCGGAACAAACGAGCACGGAGGTTCGATTTAACTGTCACATTTGAATTCACAAAACCTCGCGGGCTCTGCCTACATCCGTTTAACATTTAAATTGCATTGTTTCTGTCGAAAGCTCCACCGTTCATCGTCTGTCCTGACGTTCGAATGACTTTACGTCGTTATACTCATGCCCAGCGAGCGAGAGAGAACCGTTGGTCTGATTTTGTCTCTAGTCGTCTCGCAGTATCCGTCGTTACGTATATTCGCGAGCTCCAGAATCACGAAAAAAAAAAGGAACGGAAATAACAGATTACAATCGGTACATCTGAGTTCTCGTGTACACAGAAACTACCATCGTATATCTTTTCAACGATCATTTATATTCATTAATAAATATGAACGGTAATTACTCCTTGGTCAGAGTCCAAAGCCGCCTCAACATCTCATTGTCAGTTACTTTCTTATGCGGATCTATTTCAAGCAATGCGCCGCTGTCATGCCATCGTATCCGAACGAGCAATCTCACGGCGCTATCTATACAGTCGACTTCTGCTATACCAGATACGTGTGATTGCCTTAGGCCACACCGAATCGGCTAACTTTGTATATTTTGAATATCGACTCTTCGCAAACGTGAGAGAGCTGTCAAATAGCAGGAAACGAACGAAATGGTACGCGAGAAGAATTCGGCTTTGTATATACGGTGCCTTGACCGGTTAATAATTTGCCTGAATCTGCGTAAAATGTTGTCTTTTGATTTACTTTTATTTTTCTTCTTTCTTTTCGCTTCTCGCTATCACAGCTTATCGCTAGACCCGTTTCGTTCGAGAGAAAGAGTAGGCATGGGTACGTCGAGGTCCACCAGGGCATGTCTGCACGTAATAACTCCCTAGGCTGCACACCGTGCATAATATTCTTTACGAGCGGTGAAAATAAATTTGCGATTTCGCTGGTAATATGACAGAACTGTCACCTACATGCACGTCACTATTATACTCAGGGCTACGGCATTGCACGTACCTACGTGTACCAACGTGCAGTGTAACGTATGAGCTCGTAAACCTCGCAACGTTTCTCGCCTCACATACCCATACTCATGAAACGTGAATTTATGTATACCTACGTGCAGCCAGGCACCCTGAGCTCAGCTCTCCGAAATATTGGTATTACAAACAGTAAGAATTTGTTGATTATTTTTTTGTTCAAAGACTTACGAACTCCTTTGGATTGGGTTCGCCATTTTTCGTAGTTGAAAAGGGGGTTGGGGAACGTACCTGTAACAAAGAGAGAAAAAAAGGTCGTTAAAATTTCGCAGGATCGAATTGCGTGCGTATTTAAAATTACAGGGAAGCTACACTATTCGCGACGATTTATCTGATGGATCCACCCATATAAAATGAAATTGCAATATTACTTTGAAACGTGAATATTTGGTTCAACGACTTCGGTGAAAATCGAATGGCTCTCGCGTGTACATTGTGTTGAATTACTACATGTATTTCAAACTGACGGACTAAAAACGAACAACGAGGAGTGGAAACTGGCAGGAAAAAAGGAACTCGGTTCAAGTACATAATGCAGTTGTCAATTATCCAACAAAAGAGGCAATATTCATATACTACATGCGCAGCACGATATAAACGTTCGATATATCGTATGAAAGCCATGCGAGTTCATATTTGTTGAATAAAAACGCAATTTTTTTCCCCTTTTTTCGACAATTTCCGCTCTTTTTTTTTTTTTTTTTGCACAAAACATCGAGGTTGGGAATTATCATCGGCAGCCTATCTCTTCTGCTTATCCATAATGCCTGTCAGACTGGAGCGTTTGGATCTGCGAGTACCTACCAGGGTCCACTACACACGCACCCCTGGCGTCCAGGGGATGCCAAACACCACGAGGACACTCGATCACTCAATTAGGACCCGGTGTTTGTAGGCGTGGTCCTCTGGCACACTCATACACATATATCACCCGCGGACACCAGACCTGACCAATATAGAAGCTGGCCGAATGAATAGTGTGCAGATGCAGTGTTCTGAATCATCAACAGCCGATGGGTCACACCGTGAATTTACTTGTCGTTTGAACATTTGCCTTAATTATACTCGATGCCTTAACCATTTAACGCGGTAGTTCGCAGAGCAGCTCTTCGTAGATGAAAGTAAATTAGGGAATTGTCGGAAGAAGAAGGTCTGCGTGGTACGGAATTCCGATAGATCATTGTCAGTTGAGTTTATTCTGATGAAAATGGGCCGAAGTTAATTTGCGCAGGCTGGGATAGATATATATGATAGATTTATACATTTATACCGAATTGTTATCTCTTTATTCCGCGGGTTTAGAAGCGGTCCTATTTGTTAGCTCCTCGAGTCTGACATCTCGGGAGAGACAAACAATGCTTTCTGTTTATTCTCGCGCCATTTATTTGGCGAAAAAAATCCTCCAAGAACGGCGCTCTCGAAGCTCTTCGGGCTTTGGTAATTAATGCAATTCTAAGGTATGCTAATTCACTCCTTCGCCACATTTACTGTCTTGAGATTTCGCGCCGGTGGTCGTTTCGTACTAAATTTACATATTTCGCTCAGACTAAAGGAGCCAACACAATGGATGGAGGAAGTAGACTGTCATGGCAGACTCGCTAAAATGAACAATTGAACATCGGGGTTGGGAGAACGAAGATAAACTCTTCGAAATCGGAAACATTATTCAAAGATTTGAAAGATTCTTGCTAAACAATATATTATTTCATATCGTATCCTGATTTCGATCCTAGATAATTTCTCCAAATCAAGGATTTCGGTCTCACAAACGCAGAATTCGAAAGATTGGACTTTTTCTGCTAAACGATTCGATTAACCGCGGAAATCATATCCTCGCAGATCAATTCCTGCCCCATAGCCGAGGGAGACAATAAACGTAACTCGTTCAGTGATTTGACCACAACGCGTAATTCCATTTTCTATGCAAGTCACGTTCCAGTCAACTCCTCTTCTGCTCTGCTTGCCCTGCGGGGATGACGCCGTCCAGTCACCGAAGGACCCTGGGTGTTCCGGTTCCCTTGGATACGATATTACGCATTCAATATCTGTTCGTTTTTTCTTTGTTTTGCTGTCTTCCAATTACGCGAAAATCAAAATTAATCACGGAATCTTTGGTAATTCAAGGTTGTCCCTAATTTAGCTTTTTATACCATTAAATCATGTCACGGAACGAATCAGAAAACTAAAATTTTTGACGCTATTGTTCAATACTTGTAACTAAAAATTCTCTCCTTTTTTTGGCTGAATAGTTGTCTTCTTGAAATCTCAGTTTTTGCCCAGAAGGGGTTGAATTTTTACCTTGAATTTGAACTGCTCATTAAATTATTGTAAATAAATTTCAGCGTAGTTTAATGCCCAAAAGAATAAGACCACAAGATGTTTGACTATGTAAATGAAATTGATGTATTCCATAGGCGTGACGCCGCATTTCCGTGGGAAAAGATCAGCATTTCACGTACCTATACATATTATATTGTTCGAGACTAATACACACATATAATCCAGCCAAACGAGCGTCGAACGTATAAATGTAAGAGCTAATGAACTTTGATGCGGGTACCGTCGGGTTATAGTGAGAGAATAGCTAATTATGATAGGAAACTGTTCGTGCGAAGCGAAGTGGATATTGGAAATAGGAAATTGGTTCGTGTCGCAAGCACATACATGGTTAGTTAGCAAACGAGCTAAAGCTATGGTATTACTAAAATACAGAGATAATCTTCGCTTCACAGCCGAGCATTTGGTTACTCCCAATCGATCGACGATCTCTGGTTATCAACATTTTTTCTCAATCAGTTACGGTGCGAAATTCGAGCCGAGAAGATTGAGACGTATGTATGTCCGCGCCACGAGAGGTCTCAATCATTGACTAGCTGATAAGCGAGATTCATAGATATGTATGTAGAATTATGTTCCGTATTTATTATGTATAATGTATGTATACACACAGGAGAGTGCATAGCTATGTATAAAAGTCACGCGGACCGATTGCTCGACCGTTCTTCCGACTCTTTCATGAATGGTCTCGCCTGTTTGCAATTCATTCAGCGAAAAAAGCATTAAATATAAAGCTTACACCGATCACGAGCGTCAACGAGCACAGATGGAATCGGCAGTCTCGCGACACGCCATAAGCATTTTTGTACGTTCGATATGATCAGATAAGCAATCGTATATGATCGTTTGTATTATACGAACGGTTGGGGGTCCGTTGACTTCAGATCCTCGACTCGATGCCTTAAATTCCCGTGAAAAACTCCAGAATCGAATTCTGGGCCCAAACATTTGCTCGACTAATTGAGAAACGGGTATCAAGCTATGAGAGGTGGGGATTCAAAAAAAGTCGTTCAGATCGCAAAAACGAATGACGAGGTGGTAAAAAGTACCCCAGAAGTATGCCGGAGTCTTGGGAATTTCGTCATCAATCATTTTTATTGTAGCATATACGAGTATAGGAAGAATGGTGACGCGATCAATGAAAGAAAACGAGTCTTACACGAGCTGTAAATCATTGAACTATATATAATGATTACGTCAATCAATGAGTGAATTATTCCTCCGTGTCTTCCCATTCCAAAAACCGTACGTCTCTGACCGTTCGCGTGTTCCGACCACATCAGGGGTCGCAATCGATGTTACAGGGTGGAGAAAGGGCGAGGTATTCCGGAATAAGGGCTGGGGTGAGTGAATTTCTATTATATTTCCGGGCACCGTATATCGCGTGACCTGGGAATTGGTTGGCGATCTTTCCGCGACTACGGGCTACACGGCCTGGCTTAGGCGACCCGTGCAAAAGCAGCGCGCTGGTGCCGCGGGGCTAGACGCTGTCTAGAAGGTGTAACGCGCACCTTTCGAGCTTTCCACCGAGTTGTAAGGTGGCTGCAAGAAATATACGAGGAGCTTCCATTTTCATACTTTTATTATTTATGGCTACAGACACGGCGCAGAGCGAGGAGAACAATTAATAAAAGAAAAAGGTTGCGCTGTGAATTTTCCAGAGATTCAAGGTCCGTCGTTCTCGGGCTCGGAAGATTTTTTGAAATCAATTTCATATTACGAGGATCAGAGAACCAAAAAAAAATTAGAAATCATTTTTCTTTGTGGATTCAAAAGAAAATAATTGATCAAAAAATTTTTGCTGCGCTGTACAGATTTTTGATGAAAATGAGCAGGTATCACGATTTAACCGTATTTGCTGATACGTCACCCGTAAAACACGACGCATTGTGAATTCTTGACGCGATCTGAGACCGTCGTCATATAGCCGACAGCCAGACCCCCTCATCGCACTTCCGTCTTATCGACACCAATTTCGTCGATCGGTAGGATCGCAACCCCGATTAACCCCCGGGTACCCAGGGTATGAACACGATCTCCTTGCCTTCCGTTTTACTGTCCTGACGATGAGAAGATACGCGAAAGTGCCCTGAGAATAACTTTGTACATCACGCTCTGTCAATCGATGTTCGACAAAGTCCCTTCTCCAGACTTTACCTCCGATTGGGTATAACCTATGCCTCGGGATTCCGGTCATCCAAGATCAGTCTAGTTTTTATACGCCAATCAATTTTATCGATCATTTCGTAGGAAACTGCCGAGGGTCCAGATAACAACAATCGAAATTGCTGGCTCCACGTATCGACGATTGATCATGTGATCCTCCGGCGTTTTCAATTTCGAGTAAACGAATGAATCATAAAATCCTCTTTTCGTCGCTCGATTCCAATCCGTAGTATAAAACGCTCTAATTTATTGAAGCACTAAAATCCCGGTCCGAGTTTCTTTCAAGTGAATCGTAATTCTTCTAATTGACAGTCGACCGATCACATTAATCAGAAAATAAACACCAACGATGTACGACCCACGATCACAGTCTGCCCCTAGTTGGAACAAGAAGTCTGCTGCAGCCTCTGCAGTATTAAGGGTTTCCCAGGGCAGGGAAGAGGAAGGTCATGCAATATGGGACGAGGGATTTCCTCTCCTGGTAATACTCCGAGCGTCTTAATTAACGGCTCCCTCGTTGCAGCCGATCCTGAGTCTAAGCTGAATGAAAATATCCGTCATATCCGCAGTTATTTCATTTCATTATCGTAGCTGCAATAATTAATTGCGTACATCATTCCGGACGGATATGAGAGTGAATATAATGTCGACGTCTCCGAGAGTAAGTTCAGTTCTTCGCACATAATCATATCAGTTAATTGGCCACAGGCACACACGTAATAAAATATAAACGTTCCGAAGAAGTTGAGGGAATGATCGCGGCCGCGTCTCACTGGTCCGACCAATCTTAGCTCCCCTATCACACTTTACAGCCTGCAATTCCGAGTGCGACACGATAACGACAACAAGCTATGAGCCATCGATTTTATAGACGGTAAACCGCGAGCGGATCTCATAACAATTCAGTAACAATTACTCAGATGAACCGCGACACAGACGTTGATAGTAATTGCGGAGAATGCAACTGCGGGAATTATTAGACTCTCAAGAAATTTGTTGCGATCTTTTAATACCCGATATCGCTGATCCTATGCGCAATGAAATTAGGTAAACTGAGGATAACAATTGCGAATTACCTTCTAGACCCGGTACTTGCGACTTATATGAACCATTCTAATGCGCCATGCCGGTCGTTCTGTTTGGCATTTCGTGGCGTATAAAGTGACATGGTTCGCCCATTAGCGTTGGGTGCCCGTCCAGTCCCGAGGGACACCGTGAACTCTGAATTTTCGGGGCCCGTACGACGGGTGAGACTCTTTGACAGCGTAGGGAGTTGGTCGATGTCACTCGTCCGCAGAGCATTTTAGTTGCAGTGGACTTCTTCGTGGGGCTTTTTGAAAGCTAATGGTCTTAACTATCGCCACGACCCACACCGCAGTTATTAGTATTTGATACCTCTACTGATTTATGCCTGTCACTAGTTTTTTCATTTCTTTCGTTTTTTCTTGGCGCTCGGTTAATTGGCCGATTTCCAGATGGACGAGGGAGTGACAAATTTGAATAATGGGGTGATGGGCGGCATTATACGGCGTGTGCGTGTGTACGAAGTCGTGAGTTGTTGATACGCGGTGGGATGACGTCGAGAAAGTTAAGAAAAATGAAAAAGAAAGAAACCAAAAGAAAAAGATGCGTTTCTCGAGTCACGGCAATTAAATGACGTCACACTGTCCGTAATACCACAAGTATAAAAAGGGCCCCTTCGGCGCATAAAAACACAAAGGCGCGTGTAATTTGTATTAATGGTTTTCGGCTGGCGTACGGTCAATTGACGTAATTCTAGGTTATTAAGTAACCCTCAATTTTTCGAAGTTACGTTGACAAGTCGCTTTACTTTGGGACTATCCCGTAGCTCTCTATCTCGCTCTCCTAGTCCTTATTCACAAATGAATAAAGACGCGTCTATTGTCCGCCTTGACATTATACACCTCCTAATTCATGAATGTTTGATACACGTAGCTAACTTTCGCGCATATTTGTTTCTCCAAATTTTCATCCCCTCGTACGACCACAGAAAAATCCTTTCAGAGTCAACTCGATTTTTCCCCATGGTCGGTCTGCGGTAAATCTTCGAGTCGACATACGCTCTTGGATGTAACAGATTAATTTTACGCGTCTTATTTTTTTGCCAAGTGTTGGCAACGAGCTCGGAGCTCAGAGTTGCAAAATCGCGAGATGAACCGAGAGGACCAAGCGCGGGGGTCTAAGGGGACCACCCATGCATCCCTTGGTATGGGATGGGCATCATTGGCAACGGCTTCGCGCCGTATTCCGTGGTGTCCATTAGAGGTGTACATATACGTAGGTGTGTAGGTGTAGCCACCTTTTATTCCCGGGTCTTTTCTCTCGTTCTCTTTTGGCGCTCGGTCTTTATCCAGTCTTCTTTTCCGATCCTTGTTTTTTTTTTGTTTTTACCATTTTTTTTTCTAGTTTTTTCTTTTTCTTATTTTAAGCTAGCCGGAGCAAGCTCCGAACCTCTTTTTCCTTTTCTTTTTTTCCCGCCCTCTCAACTTTTCTCTGTTAGACTCTCCGCGCTATCTATCTCTTTATACTTACTACCAGTTGGTAACATTTTGCGCTTTCTTTTGTTCAACGTTACTCTTATCCTTCGGATGAATTACTCCTGTTTCTACCGCTACAACTACTTAGCTAATGGCACCACTTTTTACCTTCTTCCGTACCTACCTACCTACAGCTACCGGCTGCGTTTCCTAGAGATTCCCACGTCCTTTTTCTCGCTTTTCCACGCCCACGCGAAAAAGCTTGGCTAGCCTAACTCCCGTATACCTTTTTTTTTTTTTTCTACTAACTACTAACACTCGCATGAAAAGGTGAGCACCTCTCAATTGTTTCTTTCACGAGAAAAGGTAGGAGGAATCAGCAGCGCGCGGTGCGGCCTATTCAAACTTTCCCACATCGTATATATCGCTGATTTCGTAACGCCTTGTAGCCTCCCAAGTTCTTTCGTGTCTTTCTTCTTTTCTTACTCTTCTTTTCGTCCACACGATATGTTGCTCTCAATCTTTTTTCGAACACTTTTTTAATCGTTGCTCGAGCAGCCCACGAACTAAGATTAATCTTCGCCCTTCCCACTTCCGTTTCTTTTAATGTGATTAGGAATGGCTTGTCTTTTTAGTCGCGCTATCATCCGTCGTCCACTTTTTATTCGCCTACTCCGGGGTCCCTCGCGGCATTACCGCATTCTTTACTCCATTGGTCTTCTAAGACGAAGTTTAAGGGTACGGGGAATATACCTTGTCGCCCCCGAAACATCTTTCGTCAAGGGAAAAAATTTCCTCGGATGAACGATCGATGACGATCGATACCTGAGATAACGCAGCGAACCAAAAGAGCAACACTTACCGAGGCGTGAACCGCGCAAACGTAAAGTCAGAAGCCCGTCGCGACATATCCCCATAATGCAGACGGATTGACGCGATCGAATTTGCGGTGAAATCGTGTATGCAGCTTTGTGGGATCGGCTGAGGGGGTGCTTGGAACATATTTCCACACGAGGCTGAAGCTGCGACCCCAGGAATCAGCGAATGACTCGAGCTTGTATGGTTCGAGTTGATAAGTTCGACACGAGATTTAAAAAGCGACGGGTATGGCGTGAGTCACAGGGGTAGATTGCCGAGATATAGAAGCCAATATCGTCAATGAGGTATACCGGCGTTGGGAGAGAGAAAAATCGAAAATTAACTCAAAATACAGTTGGTTAGAGATTGTATAAATAAAAGTTGTGCATGTATCAGAGGGTTGAACTGAATTACCAGAAAGTTACACGGTGGCAATGGGCGGCGAAGGGAGTTTGAAGAATTTCTTATTTTCTTTGAATATTTGTCAGTCAGCTGATGTATTGGGGTTGTGAAAGTTTTTCCTGCAATCAGGAGGCAGACGCACCGTACCGTACCGCACCGCACCGCATCGACTAGAAACTTTTCAGTCATCTTTTCTTTCAGGATATAGCCAGAAACTTACGTGAAAGTTTGACAGTGATGGAAGGAAACGCGGCGCTCGTCCGTTAACGCCACAAGGAAAGTTTTCAACGTTTTGTAAAACGGAAAGGAATCTGAGAAAATCAAAGGAAATCAACGAAAATCCCTACCCCTTGACGTCGCTATACGAGGGGCTGTTTATTTTCGAATCAACGGATCTTCGGCCTTACGCTCACGATTATTTATCAATCTCCTCTAGTCTAAAAGTCTAATTTGTAATCATCTTTATGTATACGTAAGAGCAGATGCGGCACTGCCTACGATTTTTCGTCCGTGTACGTCGAGCCTATCATTACGACACCGTCACGACGCGTTTCCTGACAGCCGTACCAGATAGTGCGGAATAACGAGAACTTTAAGAGGTCCATTCTCGCCTGCCTTTAGGGCGCGCCATTATAATTAGAACAAGAATAATAATTCACGCTCCAACTTCTCTGCATCTACCATAGGCTCGATACAAAACGAAATGATTACCGCCTCGGGCTAAAGCCTAAATAAATCTCGAGTGATCTCCGCTTGTAGAAGACTCGAGCTCTGCTACTCTGACATAGCGTCGAATAATGCGCTATTTAATTTGCTTCACTAATCGCCCGGCATTTTAAGAGAGAACGCCGCCACGTCTATCACCGTTCTATACTCCTTCGTGTTATCGTTTCTACACATTTACTCTTGCATATTTACAAGATGTAGGTATACGATAGATGCATAGATCTAGGAATCTTTCATCTACGACTGACAACTAAGAAAAAGTACGAAGTAAACAGATTTCAAAAATAGATGCGTGTATTTCATCTTTCGGTCATTTCCCCAAATCCTTCCCCGTATTTGTCGATTCATTTTTCATCTTTATATTTGCTGCGAATTTTTTACATAAATCGGAATCTTCGAGGAGTACATCTTCGTCAGTTTTGACAATTTGCGAAGACGGTTTCGACGAATGAAAAATTGCTATTTAACGTGATATCCGAAATGCAGACAGTTTCGCATGGAATAACATCGCGTTTTCGATCAACCAGGGATCGCTCAGCGCCAGAGACTATTTAAACAAATATTTGGCAAGTACCTACGCGAGACGTCTCGCATCCGTCGAAAGACGTCGGTTCTTGCAGCCATAGAAATCATGGGGTGTTACGGGGGAGATCGGAATACACGGGTGTATCTCGGCGGGCGTTAAAGCTATTCCGAGCGAAAGTTGCACCGCGAATCTTGCTAGCAGATACTCGTAAACATATTCGCTGGCTGTTCGAGCCGATAAACGTCCTAATAATGACGGAACAGCGATATTCCTGTCTCTAAATATTTACAGAGGGACCGAGCCGTCTAGTTCATGGAGCTATAAAAAGATGAAAGTGCCTTGGGCTCAGTTGGCACGCGTGTTAAGACATCGAGAAGACCCTGCCACCCCAAATACATACATAACTACTCATCCGCAGACGTCTTAACTCTCCTTGGGTATTGAAACAAATACCGCGACTATAGGTTAACCTCAGGGTAAAACTCATGAATGGTTAAGAAACGGGAGAAAGAAAAATTCCAAAAAATCACCCCCCGCGTTACAAACGCGGCGATCCGCTACTGTGGCAGTAATAGTCCAACTACCTGGCTGAAAATGGAAGTCAAAAGATTTGGAGATTCGAAGGACCGGGGCGGCTGCGTGTCTGCTGTCACAGAAGTCGTTCCTTGCCCGAACAACCTCGCACCGTCCACTGTCCTCCGGATGATCGATGTGGCTCGTCTTTCTCTGCATACCATTGCTGCTGCTGCTCCTCCTCCTTCTTCTTCTACTTCTTCTTCTTCTTGTTCTCTCATGCTCATCTTTTTCCTCTTTCCTCATGCAGTGGCCCATTCTGAGGGTACTTTTAACTACATATTTGAGGCTCCGTAAAGACGAGGCGTTGGGTTGACTGACTAACCCCGATTTCAATCGGTGCAAAAAGGTTCTCTCGATATTGCAGTAGCTGATCGAGTAATACGAGTTTTGGTTGCCTGGAAGTTTTGCGGAGATGAGTTAAGCCTCGGATTTTTTCGTTAGATTCTTCTCCGCGTTATAATTGTTGCGGTTTTTGTTGGGGATGAAGAGAGAAGGAGGTGAATGTTGAATGTTGAATACGTAAAAGGACTGAGTGGCGCTCCAGGACATTTTAGATACTTTTTGGGGATAATGGGTGAGCGAGATGAGAGAGAAATCATTTCGAGACGCTTTTTGAACGTAGGGAAAAATTCCCCTGCGGAGAAACGTCCGGGGTCAATTCGACTTTCGCGTTACATTCTGACGGGGGGAATTGAGGAAAGTTCTTACCGGGCGATTCATATACCCGCGACGGTGAACGGAGCTTTTAAAGTTGCCTGTTTTTTCATGAAAATTACGACTAAATTTAGATAAATTGAGCGGTAGACTTCCTCCTACCGCGAAAACCTTCGCCCCGAGTGTTTATGTATAAAAGTTTCATCAATGTTGAAAGCTTTTTTGCGTTCTTTCGTTTACCCGTACGCCCTGGGACGACGTTGTTGATTTTTTCAGTCCCAATTCCATTACCCGAAAACAACCAAAAACTGTATCGCGTTATAAAGCGACGATAAAATCGGAGCACAATTTGAACGAAGTTTTCCATCGGACTGAACTAGAGAATTCGAAAAACGACGTGTTCGATATAATCATTCAGAATTTTTTTCTAGCTTTTGTACCGCGAGTTCTGGTCAAGTTTCCTTACAGTATGACCAAAATCGAGAAAAACAAAGGGTCAGTAGAGATAAAAAAAGTTTTTGAATAAATTACCATTTTCTATTGATAAACGCGGAATTTTTTTTTTCTTTCGTACCGTTCCGGATTTTATTGCCAGCCAGAAATAAATCATCCTTCACTATACGATTCCGCGGGGAATAATTTCCCAAGTAAACGAGCGGCACGGGCGGAACGTGTTGTACCGAATACCAGACCATATATGTTTCGAGGGGGTAAAGTATCGCCGTAAAAAAAAAAAAATAATGAACAAAAGGAAACAAAAAGAGAAATATATATACATATATATATATACATATGTATGTATGACGATGAATAATGTGTGAATCTCGTGCAATGTCTGGTCGACGGCTTATGATCAGGAGCGCCGACATTTATTTGTTCCGGAATGGCGCGTTTGAGCGGACCAACGAGGATATAATTTCCCGTGAGGTTGCGGGCAGCCCCTCCGGAACTGTAATTACGATTTGTGGAAAGCAGAAAATAAATTTCATTCCATAATTGATCTCTCGGGAGCAATTTCGACTATTTTTCACTCATTATTATCCCCTTAAAGTGAATACATATATACACATACATTAAACCTATAGAAACTACACGGACTTCATAGTTTTTCAACCGTCAGACCTATACTTATACATTATTTGACGGACCTTGAAAGCATCGAGTTTCCTCATCGAATACCGAACGAAAAGTATAAACGAAAGACGGAGTGTAATTTTAATTAAAATGCGAAAGGGGAAGGAGAGAAATTCATCGCAATATCCTCATTCTCCTATACTATATGTTTCTCCCGACATGGCATTCCGGTGTCTAGTTTTGTCCGTAAAGTTTTTGTAACTTTTACTTTCTTTTTGGTGTGTATATATATTTATCCCGTTTCACCCGGCGTGCCGTAGCGCGGCGCGGAATTCGCTAATAATTCCCAATGCCGCGAGCAGAGCATCCCTCGCTTATCGCTTTGCCCGGGTATTATTTTTCCCTCCGTGTTGGTGCAGGCGTCCAAGCATTCGTATAGGTAAGTGCGACGCGGCGCCCATGTGCGAGCGATAAATTACACCGAGAGCAAGTCCGACCAGACTAAAACGATCCGCTCTGCGGGTGAAGAAGAAGAAGTCCAAGAATGCAGAACAGACTCGTAGAATGTGAAAACAACGGCTTATATTGCCTCCGGTCTTAAACACCGGTAGCATTTTACTAACGACACTGATAGGACACATAGTCCTGAGGTTTGCTTTATTGCTCGAAAAAATTGAACAAAACTCATCGAAATGAGACCTGGGTTGAAACAATACGAGAAGAAAAAAATTCGCGACTCTCTCGCTGTTCGTTAATTCCAAATGTCGGATATTTCGTTCCTTTTTATTTCGTGGGAATTTTTCGCCCATCGAATATCGCCGTATATGTAAAGTATAGAGAGATTGAAGGGGTGCGCGAACAATTGAATGTCGGTGGTTGCGTTGGCCGCATCCTAATGAGACGTCTGTCATAACGAACCAACCCAATCAATTACGGACTGGCTGGTATGCAGCGATGCACGTTGTGCATCGTGAATATGCGACCACGTCGGACATTGCTAGTTTAGACGTAACTCGGCATTACCACCTACGTGCATTAAAGCAATTATTGTAATTATCATTTTAGCAATCAACTGACTCCCTACAGCGACCGCATACCGGGGTGGTATAACGATACGTGGTTTACATATACATATATATATGCTGGGGCGAAACAAATTCGGAATCTCGATGCGAAAGAGTTTTGAAAGGTATTTTCATACCGATGATATTTTTCGAGCCGTACTATAAAGCGATGGAAAAATTTTCAGGTCATAAACGCACGTGTTGACGAACGATCAATTAAAAAGGGACGCGGGAAACAAGAGCGATGAAAGTTTTTTCGTAACAGAAACGGCGAATATTTTCTCTCGGTAGAAATTCCGAGTCTAAAGATAGGAAAACCTTCGAGACCTGAAGAGAATTGTGAGAGAAAAAAGAAAATATACATCGGGCTCGCTCGAGACGTAGCGTGTTTTCAAATTAACTCGCGCGGGTCCTTTGACGATCTTGTTCTCGCCATCGGACTTGTCGCCAACCCTTTTAATATTTCATCTTATTATTGCCATCGGGGTGACGACGCGACGTTTTGGTCACGCGGTATCTATAATATCAGGGCAATTTTTAACTAGGAAGAAAAAAAACACTTGTAAAAGCACATTAATCCGAGGCTGGGGATCATTATATGAGGCTGCAAGCTCCGAGGGTTCGTCGTTTTGCGGAATTTGCGAGGCAGTTTCATCTCAAGATCATAATTGTCGCTGGTTTCTGAGAAGTGGACAAGAAATGTGCGATTTCTTGAAAGGAAATTCCACCGTTGACAGGCAAGATCATGCGGACGTGAAATTGGCAAGAAATTCAAACGCTCGAAAGATAACTCGCGACGATTCGCAATAAACTAACTTTTAAGAAATTGAGAAGCAAAAATTTCCTTTTATACCCGGCAACGTTTTCGCAAGCGGAATTTTATTCCACGTCGAATATACAATTTCTACCCCAAACAATTCTGCAGGATTTTCGCACATAAATACCGAGAATAATTATCTGGTATAATCTGCCCCATGGAAATCCTATTACAACCCTATGATATAGCCGTTTCAGGAATAGAGAAACGGCGCGCAACTGTGGAAGGGAAATTCGCAGTCGTAAACGATTTGGCCCAGCGCCATTCGCCGAGTGTGGCAACCACTACCTTGAAATTAACGCCGAATGTATAAACGCTGATAAAATAACTCGCCGTTTGAGGTTTTACAATCTCGGAAAACACATTGAATAATCAACCGATAATTGCTTTTCATCGACACGTATCTAAATTCGATCGATTATTCAATACAGTTAATATATTTCGAATGAAGGACATGTTATACTGGATGAGAATGAATGCGGGATAACTAACCGGGTTTTACACCTCCAAGGGTAATAATGAGCTAATTGAATTTGTTCAACGGGTCTATTCCTCATTCTCAAACCTGAATGAGATTAAGCTGGTAATTATACTTTGGGACGGACGGAATAATCCCAGCAGGATTCTGTACTAGGGGATTCGCTGTGGAATGGACTAGGGGATTCTCGTCGGACCAAAATCATATCCAAGATGAGCCAGTTATATCAAGCATACCCTACGATGATAAAAACCCTTTCGTCTTCGCTGTACTATTACCTTGTCATGACTGTTCGATCGTAATTGCATCTACATAAGAACAAGTGAAGCGGTTTGCGAGAATTCCCGCGTCTTTCTCGGCACATCTCGCTTACCGGGAAGAATTTCTAGAGCACATGATTTCCGCACACATGTATGTATGTACGTTCGATCGCGAAACGGCACGAAGAGAATCGCGTGGTAAGAGTACACGAATGGTTAAGGAGAGAAATCACGTTATGATCCGAAATGACACAAAGAAATGAGAGAGGCCTCGCGAAACACGTAGTTCAACCTCTTTAATTTGTATTCACACAAGCACGCCTGTCTCCATTGTACTTTCGTCATTTTTACGACACTTTGAGGTAGGTAGGTAGGTACGTCGACTCGAACTTGAAGTTTATAGTCGTAGTTAAGTTTACGGTCAGATCATAGACGTACCCACCTAGGTACACGCGATGTCGGTATGCGACTGGTAATTCAACGTCTGTATAGTAATTTTGGGAAAAACTGACCGGTTCCATTTGTTATGCATACAACAACGAAACTACGTAATACTTTATTAACAGGCTTGCATTATTGACGAATAAAAGCGCCGCGTATGCAGCGTAACCAATTTTGTGAATCTACCGCGGACGGGTCATACGCGTACTTTAATCTCGGTGTCAGCTAATTGGCGCGTATCACTGTTTAATTAAGCATAAAATTAGTAAATTAGTTAAACCCACCGGCTGTGACATGCCCCGGTAGGTATATACATTATGTAGCAAATAACCGTGTACGGAAGTACACTCGCATTTAGATTACAAACATTTTGGCTAATTTGAACTACTGTTAGTTCTAGTTTGCGTTTAACCGATCGACACACCGCTGATTTGACCGTTTAAGCACTAAACCACTTTGACGATTCGGGGTGACTGACTCGATGTTCAAGACTCCGAAAATTCGGTCAAACGACGCGTAGGTACTTGGCTGGGTAAAGTCACGATTTTTATGTAAAATAAAGAGTCCAAGACTCGGGCTTTTCGGCTTATTAGAACCGTATCTTTATTGACTATTGCCGCGTTTGACAAAGCCGACAATCTCGGTTTCCGATTAGACACGACCTGCTATAAAACGAACTTCTTCAACGTTTCGTCGCTCTTTGCTACTCGGTAAATGCCATAGGAGTCGACGAGACCACGAGACGTGTACAACAGCTTCTATGGGCATTAGAAATCCTTTGAGAGGAGCAAACTACGTGTCTAATCGGTTAACGATGAGAAAAAAATGGGCGACGATTATCCAACGGGGGTTTCCTCGACGTCTGACGTCCGACGTGTAACCCGGCTCGACTAGACTCACAAAAATTTCGAATTATGGAAAACGAGTGATAAAAATTGGTATTTGGGTAGCCGCAGTCTGCACTATGCAGAGTGGCTCATCCAAGGTGATAATCTCAAGGGAATTAATCCGATGATTTGCGAGTCGTGTCAGAATTATCGGATCTCTTCTGTACGTGGGGGTAAAAATAGGAAAAGAGAATACTGCAAAATATGTAAGAAAGGTTTCTCCTAGTACGTAGAGAGACGGAGCATCGAGTCGACAAGTTTCATCTGCCTTCATTAATCATTAGAAAGTCACGCGCGAGCTTCTGCTTAGCCAAAATATTTATAATGAGCTCATTTGAATCGTTGTCTGATCGAGCTAATGCCGTTTGTCACTATCACGGATCAGTGCGGAGTCAGGTATTGCCAATTAAAATTGCATGTCATTATTTATCGAGGTTATTGGATGTCGAACTGATTTGTTTGTCCCACACAATGGTCCATACCACTGTACCTGTAGATGGGCGCAGTGATTGATTCTCAACCACATTGACCACATCCATAAGATGTTCAATAATTTTTTTTTATCACAAAAATATATCCTTAGCTGTCCATTTTTTGGAAATATAATAATCGACTCACCATTAGCTCCGTTCACGTGGAATTGGTTGGGGGATGGATTTTAACAACGTCTAACAACATACCTGGAACGAGAAATAGAAAGAGATTAGTATACTGTTAGCAGAGTTTTGGTGTTAAGTGAATATTTTATAAACTGTATAAGATTGTGAGGTATGATAAGATCGAGATAGTATATTATTATAAAAAGACGCTCGGTGTTATCAAATTAAATAATTAAAATCCACTTCATAAAAATCTTGCGATTGCATCTTGGACTACTACGGCGGTAGGGAGCTTCTGAAATTAACGGTTACAAACAATTAATATGCTCGTAAAAGTAAATTAGCCATATTAATTATAATAAGCGCGGTAGAGGCCGATCAGATTAATAAAACTGCAGGGAAAGTAAAAATTTCGCTCGTTTAAGTGTTAATTCGATTCGACTCGGTTTCTTTGTCATTTTCTACGACGCGATGATAAATTTGCCGAGATTTGGCTTCTTTTTTTGTTTTTTGTTGTAAAAAAAAAATTTCGCAACGCGTACGTGCAATGGTCAACGGTTTTTGTCGCTTAGGAACGGCTCAGCGGTTTCGTTCATGGGCTGACGCACAAGAACTCCTAGCCCCCTCGGAAAATAAACGACCCAAAAGATTTCCTAATTTAAGAAACTTCTAAATAACGCTTTGCCTCCACGAGCCCGTTTAATTCTGCATCAAAGAGGATCTTTATCTGCGGGAACCTAAGCTTATCTCCCTTCGAAGAAACGGAGAGATCCACCTCTGCAGAAATAGAAGCGAAGATTCTTTATCTCGTACAGAACTACTGCACGTAAGGAGCCGGCGCGGCTACACGGGCAGCAGTTTCTTGGAAAGAGATAAAAATGATAAAAATTTGCACACCGTTTCCGCGCATCTTACCAAGCTAAGCGCAAAAAGAAGATGTGGGATTTCTCGTTTGCGCGCGGCAGCAGCCAAGAGCCGAGAGCCCAGAGTTGAGAGCCGAGAGCCAATCCTCTTCCTCCGGAGGCTGCGAAGTGGCGAAAATTTCCACTCCGTGGATTTTTAGCTCGTTTTATTTTGTCGATATGCGGAATCGGAACGGACGAAGCGAGTAAAAACCTGCGAATTTGAGTATGACTCGGATCGCCCTCGCCACCGATGCGCGTTTAAAACGCAGCACTTTGTCTGTAGTTCGCGAGGCACAGTGGAGAGAAAAAAGAGTTGCGGATGGCGCGTAAGATAAGATGGCCGAGCGGACATGCAATCCGTGCATAAAACCCGGGGTCTCTCCCCCAACTACATATACGTATACGTATAGCAGCGAAGAAAGTGAGCTCCAGCAGTTCGGTCGGCTGAAGTCAAGCGAGCCTTAATTATCCGCGTGTCGGTCAGAGATTGATAACGACCTGACCGCCTCCCGCGGCCTTTACCCCGCGTCCACCACCCGCGCCAGATCAGATATCCGCAAGCACTCGGGTGTTTCAGCCCAGCTTCGAAAAGTTCCGAGCTTACCGAATATCGTTAAATAAATTTCCGTTCTGGTGGCTGTATATAAATTGGGCGGTGATCGTAAAACGAAATTTAAGAAGGTGCGAAATTTGTTGCACCTTCGATCGAAACTTTATCGACGCCTATAATAAGACTGACAACGAGGCGTGGGCCGTTCTTTATTCCCCAGGCTTTGTATCAGCGTGTATCTAATCCATTCGCGGCGTTAATTTTTCGGAAGAAGAGTCCGATTCGGATCCTGTCCAAAGAAATTTCCACTCGAAACTGACATCGAGATCAATGACGTCAAGCTCGCGTTTCAAGAACCGCTCATTTTTGTAGGGAACTGTACAACTAGACGGACGCAAGTGGAGTGCCGTGACTGGAGAGTAGTGCAAACAGCCGCAGCCGCGATTCTGTAGATATAACAGTGGCTTGTACAGTGAAAAGCTGTGCTGCACTTTTATCTATCGTACTATACGCCGTATCACAGACACGGTTGTTTGACGTGCCGTAGGAACTAGCTGGACGCCGCGAATATGAGCCAGAGTACATTCCCAGAGCACCGGAAATGCAGATAAAGTTCAAATTCCTCAGAAATTGTAATTAGAATCTGCTCTAGCCGGACACACGGTGATCTGGCAGTTTTTTTCTCGTCCGTAGCTCCCAGCTCGATCAGTTATATCGACGACTAATGACGATCGGGAGGAATTGAGTGGATCGTATAATGCAGAGGCACAGTCTAGACTGAATGAAGTTGTTGTTCCCCGAGCAAGCAGAGTTGAAATTGTGTCAATACACTTCCAAGTTGAGCGCTTACGGACAGCCTACTCGTATATGTGGATTTGTACAGAGGTATAGGCATATACTGTATTCTGGGTACACAGGTATACTGGGTATACTTATAAAGTGCAAAGATAGACGCAGGAAGAAGACCGCTGTAAGCGTTAATACACGTAGCGCTTTAAGGCTTTAAGGCTTTAAAGTTGATCTGCAAGGCGGTTTTACTATCCTTAGCTAGTTCTTAGGAGGAAGTAAAATATTACCGAGATAAACTCATCGTCAGTCTTCAATCTGCGGAGTTGAGATAAAGTTTCATTCGGTTTCGAACGTCGAAACAATTCAGAAGTACGATCCTTCTGGGTTTATAAAACGATTGATGAAGATGGCGGAGCGGGTATATTCGAGTGGAATTTTAATATCGTTCTGGACTTGAGCCCCAATCGGGTAATCTTCGTTCAGCGTACCGTCATTCTTTCTCCGATAGAATAGACTTTTCCGAGTAATTTCTGCAGAAACAAGGAACCCGAATAAGCGATCGGTCGGAGAAGGAGCAGGTCTGATAGACGGAACTGCCGAAGTAAATGGCTACCCAGGCAAGCTTCTTATCTTTCGCGACCCGGGACGATTGTGTTCAAGGTTCGAGGATTTTCAAGGCTTTTCGAGGCCTACTTAGATCCGCGTACACTGCAGGGTATCGAGCTCTACGATCTTTCGATCTTCAGGGAAAGGAATGAGCAAGTAGATAACACGAAACTCCACACGAGAAACGTCAGTAGGCTAAAGGAGAATCGAAGAGACTGAAATGTCAGTGGAACGTATCAGTATCAGTATATGTTAAAAACAGCTGTACCAATTGGCAATGAGTATTCTTGATCGAGGCATACATCAACATCAAGCTGACTGAGCCGAATGCTTTCCTCTAAACACACGACCATTAGGTACATACGTCTGGTGGGTCAGCCTTTCATCTTTCTTCACTGTTTAACAAATGCGTACACACCTGATCACACATTGCGTGGATACTTGACCCTTTCATACGGCATGTGGCACGTATGTGTGTCAATTCAACGTTTCATTCATTTTAATGATAGGTCTTTAGACTCGATGATAATTCTTCGACGCTCCTTTGACAACGTCGAGTAGTTAGTATCTTGAAGTATAAGTATAGGTTCACTTTGAACCGAATGAAATTCACCTTTCATCTTGTATCCCACATAACGTTTTTGGAGACTTCACATACACACACGAGGAATGTAAGAGAACTTTGAGACTGGCACTCGAGCGAGAGGTACACAGTTCTAGTTGGCTCCCGTTCGCTCCCGTTGGTTATCTATGGTAGATTTAATATATTTCAGTCGCGTCTTCGGGTCCGTTTGTTCCTCTGTCAGCGACACTTGAATAGCTCCTTTTCAATGAGCCTCGTCGTTTTCCCGAGCGTTTTAAAGTTGAGCAATGCGCGTGCACACGCGTCTCAAAAATATACAAGGTCCTCGACGACGGGCATACGCGCATGTATACTTATGACGTATAAGAAAGGCGCTCGATTAATGGAAAAAGTATAATTTTTCTTGTTTTATCCGAAAAGTAGGATCCCAGCTCTATGGGGATCCAGCAAGTTCGGTGGCTTGGGACCAGAGACAAGGATTAGGATATAATATGCGGCGTGCACGAAGAGAAACACACCCCGTGAGAGCACAAACAAGCGAAAACTCTCTTGCTTGAACAATAGACATTGAGGACTAAAATAATAGTTCTTACGACGTCAAGTGTCCCTAAGCCCTTACGAGGACGAGGGAATCCGGTGAGCTGCCCGCCCGACTGTGCCAAGATTTCGAAGGACGTAATCCTTTATGACGGGGGATGTAAATCCAATCAGGAAAACAAACTTGTTCATTATCGTAAGGCACCGTTGTTATTATATCGTGGGGAACACGCGAAGCTCTATGTGAAAGCCTATGAAGATTTATTTCAAGTGCCTCGAGTCTCTAGGAATAATGGTGACTTCCTTCATCATTCGAGAAACATACGAAACCATAAGAACTACACCCGGCTATGCAACATTGTTCACAGAGTTCCGACTATATCAGCTACACGTCATCCAATGTTAAGAATTTTTTCCAATTCAAACTAGGTGCGCTAAAAATGGCATGCAAAAGTTGTACTACACAAGTTCGAACCTTGAATGTTGTTAGAAAATAATTTCAGTTCATCATGCTCGAGTTCTATGAACCGAATTACATGCAGAGAATTATTGTCAACGCCAGATTTCCGAGAGTAGTAGGTAACACGAGCCAAGATTAGAAGCACCCGTGAACATGAACTAGCAGAGTTGTTTTTCCGGTGTGTAAGAGGTAGTAGGAGTGTAGGTTATTTCTTGATTGCCTTCGTACATAACGTGCTCCGAGTTCGCGCCTCTCGGCTGCAATGTTGAACATCAGCATATCGATATAACGAGGGTCGTTCGTTCCCAGTCTACCATCTGGAATGAATCAGTTCTATCTCTCCCGCGGTTCATCCCAGCTTCTCCGTTCCTTACGACGAATAAGACGTCATGGTCCGCACCTCACCGACAGTTGGAGGCTCGTAACGTATGCCTTTTATCCTCTCTTCTCTCCCCCTGGGCTACATCGGTTGCATGAAAGGCGGCTGGGACATGTGCTGCGATATGTGGACGTGTGTAAATCATACTTCTATCCTTTTTTCCCGATCCTTTTGCTTCCTAATTTTCTGATTTCCTACTCCCATATTATTTATCCAAGCTACTACGCGTTGGCCAAACGATGGACGCCCTCCGCGTATGACATACGTGCGGTGGAGAAGTCGTTTAGATCACCGAGGTAATCTTCGAGATGGAGGTTACGTCGGCAATTTGTCACCCGGACCCCAAGCCGCACTATACGCGCGTTAGGAAATATGTTCTATCTCCTCGTAATTAATAGCGTAATCTTTCCATCCCTGATATAACTCTGACTAAACAGCAATATTACTGATTAAACTTGATTACCGCGTAATTTCGGAACATAACCAGGATTCAGCGCCGCTACATTTGTGAAACTAGACCGAAGCACATTTTCTTTTGAGAACGAAACGGGTCATTTCTGGTAACGCGGAACTGATATCGGAGAGAACATTTCCACAAATTGAAAGCTATTGTTGATATCATTCGATGGCGGATCAATTACCAGTATAAAGGAGCCCATGCCGCGGTGATATTATTGCGGAATGGCAATCTTTCTCGGGAACGGGACCGGGACAACCTGTAAAAGATTCTCTGGCAGGAAACTCAATTATATCATATCGCATTGACGTTAGACGCCTGTCGATGGAACGTATTATATCTACCCGCGTATTGTACCTGTCGCTATCATCATTTCTATTGATGTTGTTACGGCTATTATTATTATTGAATTGTGTGTAAGAAAGGGCTGCAGAGTTCCGTTACTCCCTGTCATGTTTGTGACAAGCCTAAAACGCGTATACCGCCGTGTAACAGGTTGAACGAGTTTATCTTTCCGACAGATTTTTGGCTGTTTTTGGGAAAATATCCGCGCTGTTTGGATCCAGAATCGAACCACCGGTAGAAGGAAAAAAGGTCGGGTTTAGATCGAAGCGAGATTCGATAGTTCCGGACTTCTCTTCCCAGGATAAGTCTTGGAGCTACACCGTCGCCGAGAGGTCGGATCTATATAAGGTAGAGAGAACCAAGAAAGGTGCTCTAGAAGGCACTCTAGCCGTGTCGTTATTTCACCGCCGCGAGGCTAGCCTGTATCTCATCTTCCTTGAGAAGAGAATAAGAGAGGCGAAGTATCCTCTCCGCGTGGCTGCTACCTCCTTCCCACCAACCATCTCATCCTACTCCTCATCCTCATCCTCTGTTCTTCTTTTCAACGCTAAACTCTATCTTCGACGTGCCCGTGGTACTCCACACCGAACGATACCGTACAGCGGAGTGCAGCACAGTGCAATGGCGAACGATTGAACACATATAGACAGATTGTGTATAGATATACATAAAAACACAGATAATTGTAGAGAGCGCTCTTCCCTGCGGAGCAAGTTCGTCGTTTTGTGGAGTTATAAGAAGAAATGGATACAGCGAACGTAACGTTCCGTTTCTTTCGATAAATAAGTAGCTAATAAGCGGCAGAGTAAACATACTACTACGGTATATGAAAGTTTGATGTAAGAACGCGGCTCGAATTACCTGCCTAATTTGCTAGCTTAAACCTTTGGTTACGGTCCTTTTAAGGAGAGGCAAACATGGGTTCGGTGTAACGTGTAGATTGTAATTGTTGCCGATCTCGTTTCACGAGAACTTTTTTCAACCACGAAGCGGAGTAGGAAGCGATAGACGAGAAATGGTGAGTCCGGCTCCACCCCGGACATATTATGGCCGGGGGATAAGGCATGCGGTACAAAGCCGGTGGAATATATTTTTAACAAGAGTAGGTATATCGAGGAGAGTTAAGAGGAAAAGTAAACCGTGGATAAAGAGAGTTTCGCGTCATCGGACTGACTCGTCTTCCTCGACCTCCTATTCCGGGAGTTTTGGCGACAGAGGAGGCGCACTGTGTCCCAAGTGAATAATGGGATACGGGTTGGTTATAGGCTGACATGTACCAGAATTAATGCGCCTTTCTACGGACTTGAATGCGTTCAGATTTGTATCTGAATCCCCGCGCATTACCTCGGGGCGAAATACAAAACTTATCGCGACTGGGACGATACGAAACGCGACCACGTGTCTCGCAAGCTGAGCCATGGTTAGCGACCAACGATTTGTAAAATGCACATTTACAATCGAAATATATTTGTACACCATGGAATAGATCGTTTAATTTTGTGAGGCAACAGGTTCCGGTGCGATGTGAGGCTACGAACGTCTTTCCGTTTCCCCGTGAGAGAAAAGAGATCGGTAAATGCGCTATATATAAACCTTTTCAATAGCCGAAGACGGAGACGAAGACGAAGTCGAGTTCGAGTTCGAAGTCGGCGCCAGAGCGGGTAAAAAGGTTTAAACCAAACAATCCTACGAGAGCGTTAACATCAATTGCTCACCAGCTTACGAATAAAAAAAAGGAATAGGAGCTAGCTATCTATTTCTTGGAGGTGTCCTCTCTTTCTCTCCCGTTCCTCTATTTCCTCCGTGGACGAGGAACACGAAGTAGAGAACTCGCGTATTGTCCCGGCTACAAGCGCGCCTCCTCGACAAAAATAGAAGCCGAGCACCTCTTAACTTCGACTCGACAGTTTTAAGGATATGTTTAGATTTGCTTTTTGTTTCGGCATAATTCTGTCGGCACTAGCCAAGAGTGCCTCTTCTCTTCGTCCGTATCGACCTTTTTACTACATATATTCGACAACTACGATATACCAAAATTTCAACCACGAACGCACGCACACTTCTCATCTTCTTCATTCCCACTGTCTTTCAGGGTGGTCCATGGAACGGGATAATCCTTAACTCAAGGCTTGGTCGAACCGGTGCGATCGACGGCAGCGAGTCAGATCGATATGGTGCCGAGGACTAACTCCTCCATCCACCTGCCGCTCGAAGACTAACATGAATTTCCATTATCTCTTGTATCTGTACATGTCATGGAGTTTCAGCAGCAGAATGGGGATTAAAAGAGTAACCGTGGCTACTGCAGAATGTTTATTGTCAGAAATAGCCAATAGGTACCTTGATCGGACAGAGCTAGATGCAGGCTAAAGTTCTATCCGCTTGTGCTTAGACGAGTGTTTATTTCTGATGGAAATAGACGCTTTGTAAGCCGCGTGTATATTATGAGAATGCGACTTACTCGCGGGAGCGCGTGTTAAAGCACTGTGTTCTCGCATCGGATGTGGTACTTATCGTTAGATACAGCAATTACCGAGGCGTTAATACTGCAGGCGCGCTTTTACCCGCGTGTACGTAATACGATCGAACGAGAACAGGGGTCATTTTAGAAAGAAAGAATGAAGAAAAAAGGAGGAATGGAACATCGAAAGAAATCCTTGAGGGGATCGGAGAGAACGAAGTTTATAATCCGCGCGTGGTATGTGACTGCGTTTTGAATCGGGGTCTTTTCCTTCTATGGAGATGTGATTGTTTCTAGTTACGTAAGGCAGGAGTTACTAGACCGGGTTGTAGACGACGTACGTCGAAAATAATAACACGGTCGATTTTAATTGCTTTTTAATTGCCACGTCGACCATAAACTTTGACTCGAAGAAGCGAGTGACTCGCGGTAGTACAGCTGAATGCATTTTATTAACGTGTTTCCTTTTCTTTCGTCGCGACGTCAATGACACGCGATCTGCACCCAGAGAGACCCGACTGCACTCACGACTTTCCTTCTTCTTTTTTTTTCTTTTTCCAAAACATTTCTTTTTTCACTTCTTATTTTACTCTTTCACTCTCATTTTTACCTCCACTCTTTTGTTCGGCGCTATCTTTTTTCCTTCTTCTCTCTTTTGATACCCCATTTGTTTTCATTTTTTTTTTCTTTTTCTTTTTTGTTTTCATTCTTTTTTAAACATCCCCACCATATTCGTCTCCAGCTCACTGCCATTTTTCTTGTAGTCTCCTTGTCGCTTACATACATTTGCACCACTGAGCGCGTCTCTTGTTTTTGTGAAATCTGTCCCAAGCCATGAATGTCAGGGGCTCAACTGCCAGTGATATCCAGCAACTAGCGATGGAAATGAACAACATGCGTTTTATCCTCGGTGGTTGGTGAATTCGAAACTATTTTTTTTTTCAACGACTCAGCGAAACTGCGGATGAGGTGATTCAACACCGTTTTCTTAACATTTCGCGTGCGAATATTTTTCATCTCAGTTTTAACGTGGGTCGAATTCGCCCGGGAATTTATTTATAAATGAATCCGAATTTTTCGCGGTTCAAATCCCTTAGTGCCGGGGTCTAGCCATCTCGCGATTATTTTTCTTTATTTCGCCGGAACGTTTTGCCTTCGTGTTTGCCTCTGGTTCAGACTTATTTTCGCGAGATTACAAGGCCCTAATTATACGCGGCCTGGTGTCGAATTTCACGTTAGCAGCGTCGAGAGGGATCTACCATACCGCGACTGGAGCCATCCCTCCGCACGTCGGTCCTTCTCAGAAATTTTTTGCTCGAGGTGAGTTTACTTTGGCAGAGAAACGACGGGACGTATTTTTCAAGAGTAAGAATTCTCGAATGGGATACAAAATTTGACGCAGATTATTCTCTCCAATTATTCAACCGCGAGTCGTCGGGACGAAGTTTAGTAACGTCGTCGACAGATATTAGCCTGACGTGGTTATATCTGAGACAATTATTTCCTGAGATCATCCTTCTTTCTTCCTTTCAACTGGGATGAAACATATCTCTTCTAGCGCTTTTTTAAAATGCATTGTGTCGCCGTAATTCCCACGGCAGACGCGTATCTACAAGAGCAAAACTCAAGAAAGACACGACCCTTCCGCAACCGCGAACAAAACATGGTCTCCTCGCTCGTTCGCGACTGTCGCCTCATCCTCCATCTACTACTCCTGGACCGTAGCTGCTCCTCTTCGTCGTTTCGCTGCTCCACTCTCTTCCGCTTCCTCGCGGAAAGGGTAGTTTCGAAACGACCCCCCATGGGCTGGTTCGAGCCTTGCAACGTCGAACGAGAGCCACTTGTATTCAAATGTTCCACACGGCAGCCCTTCCCTGTACCCTGCGCCCATCCCGTCCTACCAACATTCTCCACTCGAGAATCTACCGAGTCTATAAGGTCCAACATCCACGAGTCACCCTCGAGCCGGTGTAACCCTTGCGAAAAGGTGCCGAGGGCACCCTGCCTCCCGAATGAACGGGCCAAGTTTTACGATTATACTTCCCTCGTTTTACCTGAACGCAATTAAAGCTGTTAATGCTCAGCTTGTTGCTAGAGATTCGAGACTGTATTGTGTATACAGGAATCGTTGCCACCAGTAATAAAGGAACCGGGTATCTCGACCGAAGACACCTCTCCTCCACAGTTTCGTTTCGTTTCGTTTCGTTTAAGCGCTGAATAAATATTACCGGAAGACAGGAGAATAACGATTACCCAAGGGGAAACTGCTGTGTAATCATGAAGATATGTCTAAGGGAAGTTTGTTGGGAGAAATATATTGCTTTAGTTCATAAGATCAATCCTTTCTTGATCGTGCTCTTTTGATTTCCTTTCCCAAAAATATGTACGCACGATGTGAATCTCTCTCGTTTGAAGAATTTTGTCTACTTCTAGTCGAATAGGGGAATCAAACAGCTCGTCTAACCGATAGAATAAAATCAAAAGGCGATAGCATTGGAGTAACATGTCCGGCAATCGGTTTCTACCTTCGTTATACGTTTGTCGCAGGGTACTCTTCGCGATTAAAAGCTCTTGGCACTTTCCAAAATGGTGAAACACCATGACCGGTATTGTCGACTGATCGTTATTCCCCTCGTATTCCCCTGTTGGAGTAAGGAGAACGGTACATTGAGTCGTATGATAAACCGTAGTAAAGAAAGACTCGATTCGGGCGAGGCACGGAGACTGAGATAAAATCGGTCGCAGTGGTCCGGAGAGAGATTCGTCCATCTCTTCGCTGCCGCGCGGTCGGGGTCTAATGGAATATCGGAGATTGGAAAATCCAGATACACTAGCGTATTATTCGTTGTTGTTCACGGATATGTAAATCCAGGTACTCCGACACGTCCGCAAGAATAATACATTTTATCGTTGCCACACGTTCCAGGGTGCAGAGATGCAGCGTTATGAATACATCTTGTCATACCGGTTACATACGGAATTTCTCTTATCTATCGGCAAATAATTTCACCATATAAAGGTACGACTAGACCTTTATTCGAATACAGCTACGGCTGCTATAAGTCCGGAAATTATGAGAGATGGGAAGTTTCCGTCTCTTTGAAAACCATCCGTATTCGAAGCCGACGTCAATCCGGTATGTGTATAGTTTCTGGTATTGCTCTTGTCAAGCGAACCGTAGGCAACCCTTACGAAGCACCCTCGTCGACAGTGACGTCACGTCACCCGTAAAGAGGGTCATGGGCAAAGTCGACCGCAAAAAGAGATTGAGCTAGGAGATTTTCTTGAATTCCTGTTTCTTGCTATTCCTTCAATATATGCAGGATCTCTATGCGGGTATACCTATACAGAGTATAATATAGCGAGGGCGACTTACCGGCTCTACGCGATATAAGTGTCTTGTATCCGCTGCGGACAGGCCTCTTACGGAATAAATTTCATTCCTTCCGGATTTATCCCGCTACCATGTGTGCGTACATCTATCCTACCTACGCGCAATTCGCTACCGGGTCTTATACCAAGGGGTACCATGGCTATATAGCGGATATAGAGGCGCAGTGTAAGTTCGCGTTGGATGAAGCTAGTCTTTACATGTATACATATATACGTTCGAGGAGATGGTTTTTGGGAGGTATACGGTATAGGGATATGGTGGTATATGGTGGAAGTGTTGAGAGGTAACATTTACATAGACGTGGAAAGACTCGCTTGGGAATGGGAGGGACCAGGAGGTGGTTGCCCCGCCGGCTTATGAATATTGTATCAGGTTAATCCGGCCAGATCGTGGATAAGTCAGCTACGCTTGGATTGCCATAGCCTAACTATGAGCTTTGGGTATATGTAGGTATAGGAATGGTTCCAGAGAGGAGAATTTGGATTTTGTACCTCCGTTGGTATCCGGGCATAGCTGCCTGCAAGAAACACGATTTCGATCCCTGAGTCAACGGTGATTGTCTCGTCTCGCTCTAGAATGCGACAGGAAGCTGCGAATGCTTCGGAAGGTGAAGATTGGCGTGAACGACGCGAGATCCGATTGCCGTGGGAGTCGCCCGCTTCAACCTTCGCCTCAGTTACTCTGGCAATAATTGCCAGATTGCTTGTAATTGCGCGCTCTCGAGACATGAGTAGTAGAGTAGTAGTAGTAGTATTAGTAGTAGAAGTATTAGTAGAGGGACAAACATAGGGGGAGGAAAAGAGAAAAACAGGATCGGGTTCGAAAGAGGGAGAAGAGTCTGGATGCACGGGAAAAGAAGAGGCAAAGAGAGATAGACACGCAGCTACATATACGAAAGGTGGAGAGTCCCTCATTAGCTACCGCTACCCAGACAATACTACGCAGAAAGAAGCCTGGAGCTGGGGTTTTCTTTTTTTTAACTAAGATAATAAGAAGACGGGGGTGTCGTTATTTTCTTCTGTTACTTTTTCTCTTCGAAGAAATAAGATATACATTCTCATCCCATCGGCAGAGTCGTTGAGTTTAAATCGATGGCTAATTCTGATCAAGTCTGCCGACCTGTCCCCTCTCTATATCCCTCTTACTCATTCTTATTAGATGTAGAGCTATTATTTTCGATCATACGTAGGTGAAGTCGTGCAAACAGGTCCTTTTGGCTTGAATTAGCTACCCTCATCGTGCTCATGCTGGAATCAGGTTTATCACTCCACAGAATTTTCTGAATGTACGGACGCGGTGAATTCGATCACCACAGTTCCTTGAATCGTGATTTCGATTTTTTTTTTAATTCAAAAATCGAAGGTAGTGCAAGTCACCACTTGAATGCCCGCGATATTCGACCACGTATTTTTGCCAAGACGATCACATCGATCATTAGATCACTCGCTGTTCTAATCAACAGGCTCAATCTAATATTGAAATCCACGCCTCCCCGTGTCTCAGGGTTTGGAGAATCACGGAGGATCTCGTCGGATAGGGATACGAAAACAGAGGCTCGTCCTTGGAATTCGTTTACGAAGTATGCTTTCGCGTTTCGCGTTTGAATGGCCTCGAAAGTCCTCGCGCTCGTCTTTGACATCCAGCAGGGTGCGTGCGGACGGTCAATGGGACCGAGCGTAATATTAGATGGCTTTACATCCGGGTAAGCAGCGATTTACAGTGTCCTTCCTCCTCCTTCGTGTCCAGCGATCAAGGAGTCCCTCCCGAACGAAGAGACTTTGGCTGAATAGGATGAGGCGGGAAAACTGAGAGGACGGAGAGGACGAAGAGGAGAGCCGAAGGAAGCTGGTGCAAAGCCTGGGAGCTTCCAGGGGTTTCGAAGGATTATGAAGGCAGTGATGCCCAACTTGGTTGATTAAATGCGCTGAGTTATGGTCTCTAGGTGAAGTAATAATGATCAGCTATAAATTGCAACTGGAATTGCATTTTCATCCCGTACCTAAGAGGATGATAATGGCTTTTATACTAGAGCTATTAAATTAATTCACAAAACGTTAATTCAAACGACGTCTTCTACCACGTTGGTAATACCTCTCGAGATATTGTTATTATTATTATTGTGCATTTCTTTTTTTATAACGCACGCAAAATTTTACGTGCGCGATCTTTGTCGCCGATCAGTTCTCATTCGCGAACCGGTAAGTCATAAAACTGTTATAATTACAATGAGACGCCGTTTCCATGCCTGATCCAACGTCGAAGTATCGCCAGTAATAATTAACCGTGACAGACAACAAAGCGGTATTTAACGGCGTTTAGCTCTGCTCAGAGCTGCCTTCGCGCTGATAACGTTCGCAACAATGCCTCAAATCCTACATTGTTCTGTTCAATGGCAGTCGGCTTAATTATGAACAAAATCACCGACGATTGTTTAAGTGAAGCCATTTGACTATTCGTGTGTGTCGAGATTAGCGTTCATTCGGGACGAATTATGGGGTGCTTAACCCTTGTAGGCGTTATTAACCAGACCAACCTGTCTCCGAAAGATACGAGAAAGTGAATTCTACTGAAAGAGAACGGCTAGTACATTTTCGCGCCGCGTTTCATCGAGTAAAACTTTTCCCAAGGTCTGCAAGTTCGCTTTCCTTAGCCAGCTATTTCGAAAAATTACCTTTTCGTGCATCGGTTACCAATCTCCTGCCCCTAAATAATTCTTCAATTTTTCCCTCATCGCGAAGAGTAGTTGTCGCAATATTTCGGAGCTTCACAGCTACGGCGATATGTAGGTGCAAGACGCAGGTGTATGGATGTAGTAGGTACGTCTTGTATAGAAGAGGAAAGTAGTTTCACTTTATGTGATCGTAAAAATGCCTACCGTTTTCGGAGTAATACCGTAAGCAGCGACCCTCTTATTCTCTGTGCACCTTATACCTGCCCGAGAGTTTTTATGACGTGTGTTTTCATAAATATGAAATGTCAGAGTCGGGATCAACGTGGCACAATAAAAGACGACGGATGTTGCGAGGACGAAAAAATCCCGCGAAATTTACGCCGTAAATAACGCCGGGCACCGATTAATCGCGAACCGATTTCGGCGAGAATATAAATTCGGAAGAAATTTTCATCAGGCGGTGACTAGAGAAATCATTGTATGATGGTATAGGCGAAGTAAAGCTTGACCCTCGGATTATCAGTCATGGTTAATTCATCTCAGGCCCATTATGATCTCGATCCATCAGCGTTAAACAACTTCTACCAGCCCGTGAACGTATGTGTACACATACATATGTGTAGCTCGCTCCTGGTTATTCTTTCGCATCCTCTGGCATCCCTCTTGAGCGAAATTGCGAGTTTCGTACTTCCGGGACATTAAATCACCCGGGTAATCTACCCCCTTGTCGGGCGGTTGGGCGTTGCTGGCCTCGAGCCTCGTCTTTTTGCATATAAACCAGTTCACCTCGTCAAATATTCATAGTGGATTGTTTATAGTAATTACTTTAATCAACTTTGCGCCAATCTTGTTCCCGGGATTTATAAGCGGTGCAAAAACGTATTTTTACGCAGAGTCGCAGGCGCTCAATTATCCCGCTTAACATTTATCGCCTCGAGATTTTTCGCAATGGTATTAAAAAAAATTAAACCCTTGATATAGAAATTTGGCAAGGTATAACCCGGGCCGGTTCGTCTCTGTCACGGTCATCAGCCTCTGCGGTCCAGGACTCCAAAGAGCTTCAAAACTGAAGGGAACCAGAGGGAGTGATTCCATGCCACCCTCTCTGGAGGATCATCTTTCACAACCCTCACGCCAGCCGGGTACCGACCCAGGGACCTTTATGACTTATGAGAAAACCGAGGGAAAGTCTCTTCTCTTCTCTTTCCACTCCTCGCCCTTGTCTTTGGAGAGTCAGAATGCACGTGAGAGACAGCAGAACGTGCGGGAGCGGTTATATGAAGGAACTTTGTTAGCCTAATTTATCGAGGAATTTAGTTTTGAATTATTAACGTGTTTCGCGGGCGGGGTCTTTCTCTGAGCGACTCTCTTCCTCCCGTTCTCCGTCTCTTTATTCGTCATCCTCTTCTTCCTCTCCATACCCTCATCCTTGCCATCCTCGTTCTACCTACCCGACGGGGTCGAGCTTCGAGCACGCTTGTTCCGCGCCGTGGAATGTCTCGAGTAGGTGATTACGCCACGATATCTTTGTCCCGTCGCTAGTTTATGATACCGCAATGCGAGCTCAAATTCGTTACCTCGAAGCCTCACATACTCGAAACTGTGTCATTGCGGTAGTATAATCATCGTTAAAAGGACCTCCCGCTAGTCCTCCGGACCCAACATAACAGTCAGGTATGTCTCGAATGTAATATTCTCTCGTGGAAATTTCTACCACATCGCAAGGACAATATCGTAGACCAACGCAGACTGCAAGTTCTGATCTCAAATTCAATCGATCTCGCCTGTAGTTCTCGCCTCGGTTTTAATAATTCGTCAATTAGCCTTTTCTCTTGTATAGAATCGCAAGTGAATGTCTTATTTAGGCCAATCTAATTCAAGAATCTAATACTCTGTGGATAAGTAAAGGCATCACGCAAGGTTGGTCTTCTTTACTCGGTAGGAAGTAATTAGCTCGTTGGTGAGCAAAAAATCAACAAATAAATAAGGTAACAAACGGAGAAAGAAACGGAATAAATGAATAAACGCCTCGTTGTAGAGAACGAAAAAAAATTTCAACAAAATTCTGCAATTAGCTGAACACACGACAGCAGGGGCGCCGGCAGTTCCCCTGCGCAAAGGGACGGTAAGATAACACCCAACAGCCCTGGTGCTTCCTCTATCGTCTGCGCCCTTCGAAAACCCCGACCCTGGTGCGTGTATCGATCAGCCAGGGAGCGGAGTGCTCGCCATGCTAGAGTCAGGGGAAAGGACCTTTAATCCCTCCCTGTTCTGAACGGGCCTTGTACTTCCGGCCCTTGGATTCACGCAGTTTACTTTCCACCGCGAGTCGACGCATATATGTATATATATATCAAGGAATGAATATAGGTGCGTGTCCTAGCCCGTTGTCTCGTGTCTGGGAATCAGATAGCAGGAAAAGATACCATTGACGATGATGACCGGGTCTTTTTATACGCGAATGAAAGTGTACGGTAGTTTTGAGCCTTTCAACTTCGACTAGGCATCAGAAATCCATCGTCGCTCGATGATCACTGTGCAGATTCGAGGTTGTTTGATGATGCTTCGACCAGAGATTGAAGTAGTCAATTTTCAAAGAGATTTTCTGACGTACAGAGGAAACACACTCGCGCCGCGGTATGCATTAGAAGAGATTTCGAGTGGTGGTTGGCTCGGAGTTGTTTGAGGTCGGTCTAATTTTCTGGTGTAGTTTTCAAACGGGTTTTGCGGTCACGTAAATTGAGTTAGAGGTTCTCCGGAATTGTCAATCAGGAAGCAGCCGGATCATTCGTTTTCGTTTCAAGTGAAAAACCAGGATATTTAAATCCTCTCATCTCTCGTAAGTGACTGACGCCCAGCTCCTCCAGCTGGGAGATGTCTCTCATAACACATGACGGACAGTTCCATCTCACAGTCACTACTAAACCAGACGATCAAGATCTCTTTGATGTCGGGTCAGGTAGCGCGGCGTGCTTCTCTATTCGTGTTATTTTCCCCTATACCCTTTTTCACCCACGGAGAGAAAAGAGAGACGAGAGCAGAGAGGAGTGAGGCACTCCGAGCACCTAGATGCACCGTGTTCAACGACGCGGCACATCCCCATACGCTCAGAGAGGTTTGGATAACGCTCCAGTCATAATTCTCCCTTAAAATCACAACTCGAGAGTCCGTAGTACCTATCTACCCACCTACTTCCGAACATAGACGAGCATACGTAGAGTAGAGTACTTTGGGTGGGTACGCTGTAAAAAATTCAACGGACAACCTAGTTCCAACGTACTGTATATTACATAAACCCGGGGTTTCCACGCACCACGAGATCAGTTCCAGTTCTTTTAAAAGATGCACCAGACGGCGGAATCTCGAGCTAGTTTTGACTAACGGTAGACACAGCTTGGAAATAGCTTTTACACACACCCATGTAATATAGGCGAACACTTTGACACACGTGACGAACGGAGAGGGTCAGAGGCGAGCTGTGTATTGTGGACTGGTAATAAGGCAAGCACAAGGTTCTACGTGCGTGCCTCTGGAACCCTTTGCGTCCTGCAGCCTCCGGACACCTCATGGACCATCCCGCTCGCTCGCGCGTCGGCCTATTCATCCCATTGTGAGGTCCGAGGTGGAACGAGTCGCTGAAAATACTCCTTTCTGAATCGTTCCTAAACGCCGCGTGTCCAATGGAGAACGTACAGTCGCTTGGGTCGGGCTATGCGAAGGGTACTATCCCTTATCCTCTCGTCATGATGAGTTCGGTACTTTCCTCGTCTGGCGTCACGAGATTTGAGCATTCGCGAAAGGGCGAGAGAGATTGACGTTTGTAGTTTGGGAAAGTTCGTTTTTCCACCTTTTGTGTAAAAATGCTGATACCGACTGTACCATCAAAGCATGTTCGTAATAATGGTATAAGCATACGGCGTTGAAAAGAATCGTCGCTGGCATTGGTGAGGCGAGCTGAGAGGAGGCGAGAGAGGCTAGATTTGTCAAAGGGTTGCGGCGGCATCGATGATAAATTGGTCGCTTCTTCTTTAACCGAGTAGAAGCCTCATTTTTCATAGCATAAAGGTCTCGTGATTGTGGAATTTCTTAGAGTCGGAATAAAAAATATCTCCAATCATGCAACAAAGGAAACGGTCAACATTCTATCTAAAATAAAAAAGAATTCAAAAAACCCAGTAGAACTGAAATATAACCGTGCAAATTAATCCTTATCCAAGATTCGTTCTCGCGTAAACAAAGATAGGTAGCTTGGCGGGCTGCGTGATTAGAAAAACTACGTCCTGTCGCTCGCTTACCTCGACGTTTCCCAACTATACAGTATACGAGAATTTGTTAAATGAAAAGGTTAAATCCCGTGTCTTACCTACCATAGGTAGGCATATGAACTGCCACGAAACTTTATCGAAGGAAGATGCAGTCTAACGCTTCGTGAATAGGCACATTCGCTCGTTTCACTCCTATGCCAGAGGCTTTTTCCTCCTATTCGATTCTTTTCAGAACGAAACGAGGTCATTTTCACGCCAGAAAAGGAGCGCGCGCATGCATGTATATATTCATATGATATACTATATTATATAAAGTACACATACATGCATACATTACAGTGAAAAGTGGCTTATATATCGGTCTTCTTCGATCGACGACTGAAAATGCATTTCCTCGCAGGCTTTTATTTTTTGCAACCAAAGTCTTTTCTTTCCGCGACCTAAATGTGGGCCACACATTCAGGAATAGATTTAATAGCTATACCGAACGAAAATGAATTACTAGCCGAGTGCAACAAAGCGTTACTGCAGCGAAAATAAATTTCGTTTCTTTTTTTCAACTGGAATAGAAAAGGTGCGCCAAATGCAGTTGAATTGGTTTTCTAAAATATAGCGGTTCACTGGGCTAGCAAATTATTTTTCTTTTCCCTACAGCCGACGCGAAGACCTTACCTCAATTCCCTTCTTCGAATCTTAATTAATAGTGAAAAGATATTTGCAAGCATCGTATCGCATGTAAGACGCAATGCACTATTGTACTTGAAAATTGCATACGACTATTCCGTCGAGGCAACGCGACTTTCCCAGGCGTTAAACTCGCTGAGAATTGTTTATTGCATATTGGGAGTCGTAAATACGAGGGATAAGAGACGAGAGATATTTTGACTGGAGAAAAATTTTCGCCAGAGAAATGTCTATCTATAGAGGCGAGGTTGTTCAGTTGGATCAACTGGCAAAGCTGACGATTCGGGTTCAACGAGCTGAATCTGAACGGGCATTTGGTGACTTTACAAGGATTCGTATTCCCGATCCATGGGGACGACGTTTGCAAGACTTTTCAACGTATATCAATCTCTTTCGGAATATATATCTATGACAGTCTTGATCGTCCTTTACACGTGTACTACGTAGAAAAAAAAGTGGATGAAAACATAGCAGAGAGGTGCGTACCTATATACCACGTATATAACGTGGTAGGGGCGTAATGTTAGTGACAAGCCATTAATCCTTCGCTTTAATAAAAATCCTGGAGGTGAAAATATACGGTGTCATCAACCCTTTAAATTGGAGGCTATTTTTCCGAAATAAAAAGAGAAAAAAGGGGGAAAAAAAACCTGTGAAACTGTGAAACGTTTTTCAAAAAGGCAATCACACCGAGGCAGCAGCCCATGGGGTTACGGAAAGGGTCTAATATTTTAATATCCTGCGGTGTCACGCGTCCGAGAATTTCTGAGTGGTGGTATACCCCACCACCCTTGACGTTTTGTGCCCCGTTGTCTTCGCTTCTTCACGCATGACCGAGCCCCGCAGTCTCGTGGTAAATGTACAACTTTTTGTCCCGGTTAAAAGAGGCACATACAAAAAGATATAAGAGGAAAAAGAAGAGGTAGAAAACGGAAAGAAGAAAAAAAAAATAAAGAAAAAAACGGAAAGATTACCCGACCAATTTAGTACATCCTTTTGAAAATTTAGTCACGTTGTGATTAATATAATAAAAAGAAAATCGTTTAGACAAGGTTCTAGACTCGATTCTTCCCCTTCGGTTATTCGTCACGCGTTGTTCGCTCAGGTACAGGCCATCTTTTTCACCGCGTTTCGGGCTATAAAGTCGCGGAATACATTTTTTTTTAAGGGAAAAACGAAAGAATAATGAAGTAAGGAACAAAGAATATGATTTTTGATGAGGCGAATTCGAGTTCGCAAGCGGATACAGATGACTGACGTCATGGGTGTAATCGGAAGTACGCTTCGAGCAACCCTGATGGCACGTGACATTATAGAAACAAACACGAGCCCCCGAGTTCTAAAAGGGCTGGCAAAACAGCCCTTGGCAATGGTGGTGGATGCGTAAACTTAGACAGTGTTCCGAAACGCGCGAACCAACGCGTTTTTAACGAACCTGTTATTTTAGGAATGCCACGCTAATGGAACCACCTAGAATCGGTTTAAACGCCACCTTCGCAATTGTGTTTGTGCCGCCTGTTTTTAAATGGATTTGCCTTGCAAGGGGTTCGCTTTACTTCGCAGAGGTACCAGAATGCAAACAAACAGAACCCTTCTCATCGTCAGACATGCATCACCCATTAGAAGTACATACAAGAGATATGGTGAAGATCTTGCCAAATTTTTTCTCCAACTTACGATTATGATTGCCGTATGAGAAACGCAGTTTTTCTAGTAGCTACGTCGTTGATTCACGACTAACAAATAAAGCGGAAAGATGAATATGAAATAAACCGAGTTAGGTGCATTGGTTCGGAGCGTAAAGCCTGCGAGACAAATCACTCTGAACGAATAACGAAGAGAATGAAGGGAGGTGGCCTCACCCGAGTTTGTGACCTCTTCTAAACCGGCGCGCCGCGAGGAAGAAGAGCTCCTCGAGGTATTCTCGTTTTATTATTTTCCTGAATCGCATTTTTATGCAAAGTAGACTTCAGTCTATCTAAAAATCAATCTTGTAATGGGATCCTTTTAATCCGTATTAGGCCCATTGTCAGGCAAACCAGTCTGGGCTTAAAGTTAAGTTAGGTGGAGGTTTCGGCTAGTATAAGATAACCCGTCGGTCGGTCGCCCGTTGTTGGGGTTCGTCTCGGCTTTGACGATTGTTTTGAAAGGATTTTGTCAGCTGTGTACATATAAATAACTCCGACGCATCGTGAAGGGTGTATATTTTTGGCTGGAAGTCAAATTTTGAGTGCACGACAAATACTTCGGTTTGGGTTTACACACGCGTATATAACAAAAATTTACCATTATAAAGTGACCGGATGTATAAAACTGAAAACCTCAAACAGATAGCGAAATCTGTATACATACGCGTTCGCCCTACTATCATTTCTGAAGGGGAACACAAACTTTCGAGGAAAATTAACGAGCAGCGTTTAAAAGTATCTGAATTTTGGCCGCAGGTAAACAGCATCCGACTATAGTATTCAGGTTTCAATCTAGTCTCTGGTTTTCCATAAGCATGTACAAGAGGAGGCATTTCGAGTGTTTAGATCGTTAAAAAAATTGCCATCTCGTAGATCAGAAACCCAATATCGTCCTGGGTATAAAAACGGAAGAGAGACCGATTTAGCGAAACGTGATACAACCAGCTTCGTCATTAACACTTGAAACGCGGCAATAAAGAAGCCCGGACCCACTCACGCAGTATGGCCGTTGATGCTACCGCTGCATTCCTTCTTAAAAGCGTTTTGTCTAGCTGCCAAAAACAATAGTTTCGGGTCATTTCTCTCGGCGAATTCTTAGTGCCTTCTCTCGAATGTATGTACTCGCGGGAATTCCACCTTCGCTCATAAACTCGCACCATAGTATACTAGAACGACGTGTAGGTACTACATGCAGGAGAGAAACAAAGACCCTGAACGGGAAGAGCGGGATGCTCTCTCGACTCTCTAATCTCCTCGCCAGGGCGTTGTAAATTATATTTAAACAGCATTGTGCCCAAATCCATGGTTCAAACTTGGTTCAACGTGCCGCGAACGCAACGTGTCTACGCTGTTATTTTTACGGTAACAAAGGCCATTGTTCAACCAGATACCCAACCACCGCGATATGGAAACCAACTTCTTTTTATTCGTTTCTGATACGATGAGTTTAAAACGTCCAACGTACGGGGCTTTCGATGTAGGTACCGCGGAATACATACACCCGAATACGTATAAGCGATGCAGCACAACCCGGAGAGCTTGTATTGATGAAAACCACCGGCAAGTTGATAACGAAGTGAAATTTCGGTCCGCCACCGCTTCACCGAAGTGCTCGTGCTGGTGCAAACAATCGCTGCTGTACTCAAGGACCGGAAATAATTTCGCACACTTTTGACCCAAGACAAATCCGACCGAGTGATAGTGCGCGTTTTGGAACGCAGACAGAATTCTCATTAGCAAATAAGTAAGAGCTTTGTAGTTTCCGGTACTTTGAACCGGATAATATGCCCGAGGTTTGTCTTCCGTCTGTAGGAAAGCGAGGCAAGTAAATCGGCAGTAAAGCTCAGAGAATGTCGAAGAATTTCTACAAATTTTTAGGCTCAACAGATGTGCAGATGAATTTTCTAGGGTCATGCGGGTCAAATTCGGATTTCTGGCTTCTGCGGTTGGCGCTTTTGTTGCCGTTCGACCGAGTCTATTATTCGAGAGTTTCTATTCGCGGGTTACAAAAAGATCTCGAATCAATAGGATTATATGGGAACAGATGTGGCCCGCAACTTTGGGCAGATATAATTCGGGGAAATTTCGGTCATATATGTTCGGCTGAAATATTAGCCTCACGTTATGGTTATGTGCTGATTGATTCTCAATGACTCTGAAGAAGCTACAGGAAACCAACTAAGAACGACAGAAAGAAAGAAATCATACGTTTCGTCGGACGATAACGAAGTGTGTAACGCGAAATTTCGCGTCGCGGGAAGGCACGCTCCAGCGAAGATAAGTAAGCTCGATTATGGGGCTTGCGAGCGGGAAATTGAAACTGAAATTGAAAGCGAAAGAGATACCGTTGAGCAACGGCGCTAACGAGGGCAACGAGGAAAGGAAAAAAAAGGAAAGTAAAAAAATTTACTCGATGTGCGCGTTGCTAGATGTGCAATTACTGAACCGTCTCGTGTACCTAGATAACCAGAATAAATAATGACGTCGGAATATCATACCTAATATATAATCTATACATTGCATTTTCTTACCGCAAGAGTTTCTTTACCTACGAGTCACAGCTGGGAAGTTTAGGAACAAAAATAGGTACACATCGCTTCGAGATCCGGCGAGATCTCCATTACCAAATTCCTGGGCGCACAAAACGGATAATTAGTGTCTTAGCCCGACCTCCCCGCCGCGCTGGTTTCTCGGTCTTCAACCACGTACCCATCCACCTCTATCCCATCGTGTTCTTATTACGAAGTTTATTTCGGTGTGGCGTGGCTTAACGCCGAGAGCGCGGACGTCGCATCGTACAAAGCCCCATTCATAGGCGGGTATAGGCCTTCTGTACGAGATCGCGGACCGCGAGAGATGTTCCCGGAGACAAAAAGAGATACGGAAAAAGACGACGAGAGATGAGACCGAGGCGAGGGGGTAACTTTGAACGTCAAGTAAAAGTGGGAGGCACAGAGACAGATGTGAGCAGCCACGGCTGTCACTCAGGCGTCAAGGGATCATCGTGCTCGGAGAAGTAGAGACGGAAGGAAAAATCGAGGAGGATGAGGGGGAGGAGGATCGGATGAGCGGAGCGAAGCGGTTTCAGGGAGGGGGAGAGAGCGGAGAAAAAAGTCCGGTAAAAATATCGGCTATATCGAGATGGGGGAAAAAAAAGAACCAAAAAATGTAGAAAAAACGAAAAAAAAACAAAAAGACGGAACGTTGGTGGGGGATTAAATAGAGTATATCGTCCCGTGAAATTGATAAGTTCTAGTTAGTAAGGGAGTCTCTCCGACTCCGTAGTTTTGACCTTCTGTTACCAGCTGTTCTTTCGTCTTTCTACTTTCCCGCGGCTGATCCCGGGCCACAGAAAAACCACGTGTTATTTTTAAGCAATTCCGGGGAGGGAAAAGATCCTCTCTTTCGTGTGAATAAGTCAGGTTATAAGGTGGGCACGGTTTACCACCCTTAAGCCCATGTTTTTTTCATTTTCGATACGAGGAGAACCCGTTTAATCGGGAACGTGGGTAGAATTTTATCGAAAACAATAGGGCAGTATATCCCCCATAAGTCTGAATCGTTACGCCATTTGCATATCGATCAGGTTACATTTGTTCCCCAAATCCCCGGCTCCCATTCACCGTAGGTGGGTGCAGAGGTACGTTCGACTATTAATTGTGTTACCGTTACGTCAATGAGGCTCTGTTTGTTAATACCAAACCGCGTTGGTGCTGGCCGGGTACGTATGGGTATAATACACACGTACACATATCGGGATTTATAGATTCTACACTATAATACGTCGGACTAACTACGGGCTGACTTCAGCCTCGCTATATGCATTCGAATACGGAAAACAGTAGTCCGAGCTGGAACCACCTTCCTTTGTTCCGACCAACAACTCGCTCAGCAAGTTTTACGCTACACAAGTAAACATGCCGCGGCGCACACATATGCGTGCGCGTATAAATATGTATCGAGTAACTATTAGCGAATACCGCGCGAGATAGCGGAATTTCGGTTTAACCAAACAATGGAAAATCCCGAGGCATTTTGGTCAGTAAACCCCGTAGGTAGTTAGTAGCTGTTGTAAAATATCCTTCGGGATGGGTGGTGGAACAGTTCCTCTCTTTGTAGGTATACATCGAGTGGTGAGTATGCCGAGGTGTATGGTGTGGGTATAGAATGGAAAAACAGGTCTAGGTACGCGTAGCTTACAGCCGTAGAGAATCGGGTAGAATGTCGATGCGTAGTTTCATTAACCTGGGCCAACCCGCGGGGGTTTTTCTACGACTTACAAGCATAAATCAGCGTTAAACAGAGCCGAGTTGGGTTCGTAGCGTTTACTGGAAGCGCTGACAGTTTCCTAGGCACACGGACCCGGCGTTCACTTGTAATTCAACCCGTTAATGGCCGCGCTAATGAAAATCCTACGATGGCACGCCGCGCCATACCGAACCCTCCGCTTTCAATTCGCGAGATACGTAGCCTAGGTGCAGTAAATCAACATTCTTGGATACGGTTTCAAATATAACCAAACATAACACAAAGCGCTTTTTGAGACCAATATAGAGCCGATCCTGAATGGATATGGCAAAGAACTGCAATATTTCAGTATTCCTTGTATACATCGATTCAGCGAAACTCTAATTCGCTCTTTAGTTGTTTGGGTGGTTTTATGTAAATGGAATTTTTTTTCGGAAAAAAAGTAATGACTGGAAAAATATTGAAAAATTGCCGTCACATCTGTCCGGGGCGTTGCGATGTCAGAGGTGGGTCGCAGGACCCGTTGGCATATTAAATTTAATATCGCGATTTAATAATCCCCTGATTTTCTGATCGATTAGGTTCTTTGCTTAGGCAGGGCACGCACGTCCTTTAAAGGGTGTAAGAATATAAAAAATTTCGGCCAGAGTTTAATATAGGGTGTCATATTTCAGTAGGTACCTTCTGCAGAGGTGGAGGTGGGGGATTTAAGGGTTGGCGAGCACATGGGCCGGAGGTAGGTATATACGAGTATATCTTCGTCCTATACGTAGTATATATCAAGGGCTTTCATAAAAGGCGAATGTTTTTTGTCTTGTAGCGAGTAAAGTGTGAGAATAGAGTGTGTCGAGAATCCAATAAGAAGAAGACGTGGAAATACATAGACGAGTGTGTATATGTATGTATATATATGTACCTGGTATATACGTGGTTCGGAAGGGGGTGTTCCAACGTCTGTCTGTTATGACGTCATCATAAATTGTCGACATTTTCCAATTTCGTCCCTAGAAGAAGGTATGCGAGACCCAGTAACGGGGTTGGGATTTTTAATACTTGCGAGAAACTTGTGAAGGTAGTAGGATGACTGCGTGACGTTAGGTATACATAAATATTCTAAGAATACACGATGATTTTTTCAAATTATTTTCTATATATTTCAAATCGAGTCACGGACATCACCGCCACGCGACGAGGCGCGGCGTGGTTCTCATCTTAAGGTTCGAATCAAGAAGAGTCTTGATATCCACAGACACGTGTCAATTAGTGTGAGAAATGAATAATAAAAAAGGAAAAAGAGAAGAGGCAAAAATCAAACTCGAAAAGCTCGACGAGCCTTGAGCACGTGCCAAACCCGGCGGTGGAATAAAAATTTGAAATTAATTTCACCGACCCTTTCATCCTCTTTGTTATTCATCTATATTTCTCTCTCTCCTTTCTACTTCTCTCTCGCCTTTTCGCGCTGCAATCACTGCGAGACGTACGGGGTAACATGTGCACTATATAAAAAAATAAAAAATAAAAAGAAATCCTAGGGTTCCTCTATTAGGAGTCCCTCGACAATGGGGGTACAAGCGCGTACGGGTGGTGCCAAAGAAAAAATTAAACGGGGTGCGACAGATGTACGTACCACGTGCCACCATGATTCCTAGACTCCCTCTCGCCCTTCTCACCCTGTCTGCCTCTCGACACAATGTGCCCCGCGCCGTCGAGATGCATGGCAAAAATGTTAAATGGTCTAATTGAGTTTTTTGGGAGCGGGTGCGGGTAAACGGTGAACGGTGACTGGTACCTTGAAGCTTTTTAATTTACTTCAAGCTTTGGGCGGGGTTTCATCGTTAAACGTCTCACGAGACGCGATAATATCAGCGTTAACACTGATTGATTTTAATTATTCCATAATTTTGCCAGACGGTTTTAACTAGCGAAATTTTATATTCAAGTGAAATGAGAAGGAGTTGATTCGGTCGCGTCTTTATTAAACCGTCGATCTTTTTCATCATCTCCGTGACCCAGAAAAGATATGGAGCTGGGTTAATTTCAAACAATTTCCTAAAAACGAGCCGAACATGTTCGAGCATAATCAAGCCGTGGCAAGGCTATGCTTTCGTACGAGCTGCTCTCTGCCCAGGCTGACGTTTCTTCTAACGAAGATTAAACAGCAACGGCATTATACCCATTACAACTTATTTACTCCAATTTATCTTCATTTCCATCAGCTATCCGTCTCCTCGGTATGTCCGTCCGTCCGTCAGTACCGCGTACCGAACGTTCCACGGTCGTAATCCTGTGTTTCGTTCCATTATGCCATACTTTATCCGTTCGGATTCCTCCTTAACGGTATAAGTATAGGTATTGAATATGCATTATTATTTTCTGCTTAATTTCTTCGACTGTCGTTCTTCGGTCTCTGTAGTTCTGAGGATTTTTACTCGGTGTTGAAAGTCTGCCGTTGATCGGCGAGAGCAGTTAATGCAAAACAACAGGAATCGGGGTAAGGAAAAACAAAATTCTTGCGTATACATGTAGGTTCGCGAATTTGTAATCGGTTAAAACCCTCGCGGGATCGTTGCCAATTGAATTGGTAAAATCAAAATCCTAAATTCAAATATCGCACTTGAAATAATCGCGCCCTTCCCATCGTGCAGCGCGTTTCAAGGGTGCGTCGACCAGGGAGGGAACGAAGAAGGGCCCAAAGAGGAACGCGGGAATAGGGATAGGGACGGGGACGGGGATGGGGATGGGGCTGTTTGTTGCGTAAGAGCCTCGGGCAACAATACGAACCCTCGCCCCTGCAGCCCGGTGTGGGTCACGCCAGTTCTTCGTCCCCCTACCCCAAAAATTATTCTAATGACTCCGAGGGGTGGAAAAGCCTCCGGCTGTCTCTAAATAGCGGACGGTGTTGCCGTGAAAACATTTGTCTCAAATCGAGTAAGGTAGGTATTGAATTTGGGATAATCCGATTCGCGAAATCTTGATCTCACTCGCGAAAGAAACTGAACAGAATTTCTTCCCAAGTTTGTTTTTGAGAAAAACCAAAGCACCGAGGTGAGGGGTTGATTGCTATTTGTTAGGTCGCGGGTTCTGTAAATAACGTTCGAATGAAGTATGCGGTCGAAATCAATCATGACTTGCCAACGTTATCTTAACCATAACGAATTTCCATAGATAGCCTGATACGTCTCGTAATAATTAACTTTTGAGTTATTGAGCAAAAAATAGTTTGCATACCTGTAAGCCTGTTGTATATCTATATATCTACATATATATATCTACATATATATATATATATATACATATATGGTAGAAGCAGGCCGGCTCGTTCGCGTGCTTCGTCGTATAGTTCGGTAAATTCTTTTTAATTGTGCCTACGAGTTTGTAATTAAGAAAATCAATACGGTTTTGTGCCGAGGTAGGTAGGTAGTCCTACCATGGCGTCATTTTCCCAGTCTCTACTCGAGCCCATTGTAAAAATCCATCACTTCGAGTATCTAATTACGTAGTTAATTGTTACTGAACAGCTTAATTGGCTTTTTGGTAAGAACCCTAACAATGCTCAATGTCTTGCAATTAACCAACGATAAAATTACCCGGGTATGATATTAATTATAACGAGCCGCAAGATCCCTGCCTACAAAACTGATGTAATGTAACTCTTCTTCGACCAATGCTCATCGGTACAACAATTCACATATACACTATCGTACCGCGTATCCATCACCTACAATAATTGTCGTAACTCTTCTTTTATATCTCATTAAACTTTATACTCGTACACGACGCATCCGACATCTCACGTACCGGTATAACCAGTTGTTGAATTATTCATTCACTATTATTTTCCACATATATATTAAATTTTTATTCAACTGAAATCGAACGTCCTGCTAAAATTTCATTCATTCGAACGAACCTCTCACTCTTCAATGCGGGACTAGTAGTTATACGTGTTCAATTTAACCTAACATGTGTACCTACATGCGTGGATTACATCTCTGCCTATAGATGAACAATGACCTAATTTCTTCGACAAAAGCCTTTTGATTGACGAGGGCTGGTGCAATTGATGCAGTTGCAGAACTATTTCCTACTATAAGACTCTGGGCACTCTTGTTGTGCGGGTAGGTGGGTAGTTAGGTAGGTATTATAAAAGGGCAGCTTTTATGGATTGTTCTATACAACCAGGTTGGTTGGGTTAGGTGACTGGCATTATTCTCTCAGAACCTAATCTGTAATCAGTAATATCAAGCGTGTCACGCCACGTATAAACTACTCCCTCAACCTGAACCTGTACCAGCACCGGCTTCGGTCTCGAGTCTTGCCGCTCCTTAGGCAGGCAGGCAAGCAGGCAGGCAGGCAGGCAGGCTACTCGTTACCTTATAGTATAAGACCACCACCTTAGCTCATCGCGATACAAATTGGACAGAATTATACGAGCTACGAAACGCAGCATCACGTATTCTACAGGAAATTTAATTAGCCGAGGCTTTGGTTATAGAACCTAAACTAACGAGGAATAGTTATGCCAACTTTGATCAAGCCCTCGATTGATATAGAAGCTAATATTTGTTTCTCTGATCGTTAGACCAGCTTGATGCGACCTTTCGAACACGTCTTCCTGCTTCCAACGGCAATAACTACCACCATCGTAATGCCTCATCTAGTCGTTTCATTCTGATATATGTATAGTTATACCAACAACTGGTATCGCATCATCAGCTCATGACTTCGGTTCTCTTGGTCTGAGCAAACCTTTGCCCCAGCCTGTGGCCTCGACTCCGCGTCGTTGCTCGAGCTATCGATTTTCCAGAGGTATTATTAAAAAGAGATTTTGTACGCGTCACTCGTCCCCTGCTACGTTTACTCACGACCTGACGCTAGCTTCCGAGAGATCAAGTCTTGTCTTCGACCACATGAACGAAGTTATCCTGCGTACAACAGATGGAAAGCTTGATAAAAGCGCAATATTCGTCGTAGTTGAAACGGGGCTACTCCGTTACATTCGCGATCTGAAATCCGGCTGCTCGATACGTGGAACGTATCTTGCAGAGCAATTTATATCACCTAGCTATGCCGATTATCGTTGGGACCGTTCTGGCTCTTGGGTACGTTCGGTAACCGAGCGAATAAAAAGGATGCAAAGTCGGCAAGAAATATATCAATAGTTTGCCCATTTCCCACAAGCGACGATACGCGCCGGTAGTAGTCACGGTGGCAAACGTATTGGAAATTTATTACTTTGCCCCTTTAGGAAGACCTCGTGAACTCTGTAAGAGTCCGGACTCCTTACCTCGGGGGACACGCGCGCGGTTTTCTCTATCTTGGTGAAGTATTGCCAGGGCTTCGATTATCGCGTGTGATTTCTCACAGCCATTGATATACCTCCGGTATACCCGGTCCCTGGACTTTGCTATACGCCGCCGTCGAGTCGACGAAACAATACGACGCCCGAGCTAGGCGCTCGATAGCTTCGATTCATCTGGTTAGTCCTGGCCACGAGAGAAGTGGACCGTTTGAAAAAGGTCCGAGGTATAAGGCATATGGCATAAAACGTAAAAGTTCCAGAGTAGAAGGGATAACGACGGTGTAAAAAAGCAACCACACCGAGAACTTGTCGCAGGGTGGTTTTTGCTCCTCTTACATTCGAACGCGCGTCGGGACGCAGTGTCCACGGTTACCGCAGGTCCGGTATCGGTCATCTATGAGCCATATTTCATGCGGTATCTGCACCGCACTAAGCTACGCCTATGCCGTTGCACTTTACTCCTTTACTTCCATCCTGGGGGAGCTGCCGTTGCTGCTGTTGCTGCTGCAGGAGTGTATCGCCTCATCCAGATGACTCTCCGATCGGAGGGAAGGAATGCGACGAAGAAATATCCCTAACGAGAATCTGAAAAATGATTTCACTGCCTGCGGCTTGGTCTTGAAAGCGAGTTTACGTGGTAGATACGGGGGTAACTATAACAGCAAGTAGATATTTGCTATTCCTTTCTTGAGGTTTAGAAACTCGCTAATTCGATTTGTTCCATGATCCGCGTGAAACTTCCGGTTTGTTTCCTTTGATAAATGAAGGATATACTGGCGGATACGACTGGGCGTGGAAGGATTACGAAATAGGATCAAGCGAGCGTTAAAGTTGTGACGACGGTCGGAGTAGTCACGCGGTCATAAGAAGAAACTTCAAAGAGTTTCCTATATCAAAAACACCTGCTAGAAGAAACATAATATTTCCCGACAGTCCTGCGTACGTATACGTGGTGGACCTCGAGGGTTTCCTGTAAATCAAACCTCATCTGGAAATAAACTACTGGTTCTGGTCCTAGGCTTCGAGTCGGTCTTGTGTCCTCGTGTTTCCGTAGAAATAACAAGGAAGAAAGACACGATAATCCCCGGTGGTAACTGACATGTGTATCAAATTACTTCGCTGATGCCGCAAGTTGTCATCGCGTGAGCTTCCACACAGCGCGCATGCCCCCTACCAATAAATCTAAAACGCTCATTTAAATTCCAAAGATGCTGGAGAAACAGAGAGAGAGAGAGAGAGAGAGGGATGAAGAGGAGAAAATGAACAGAAAACAGCACTGCAAGTTAGCCTCAGCTATACATGCATACAACTTCACCAAATCAAACTTCCTTGTGAACATTGAAAAAGGGTGAGAGCAAGAGAGAAGAGAAAGAGCGGCGTGAAATGATATATGCAAACTAATTTTGGTTTTTTTAAGACTTCGATGGGGGTCCCCTAAAATCTCCATAAGTCCACCGAGGGGGCTGGTTGGAAATTAAGCGTGGCCAATAAATCGAAGGTGAGCCTAATTTCTGGAAGTGTTGCAGTAACTTGGGTGGTTTGTTAGGTATTCTCCGTGGGTTGATCACCGTTTCGAATGTTGGTGGTACCTTTGGATCTCGGCAGATAAAAAAGCACGAAAAATGAGGAGGAAAGCTAATTGCGAAATAGTTTTGCGCACGCATGGAATGAATCCTTTCTGTGCTTTTGAGGGAGCATGAGGGTAACTTTACCCGCAACTGAACTAAACGAAACCTTACGACCTACGAGAGTCGATATAGACGAACCAAACCCTCGGGGATTCCTCGATTCTTGGTGCGAGGATAGTGTATTATCTCCGATAGGATCGTCACTTAAAATATTCCTTCCGTTTCATCAAACACTTACTCCGTACCAGCCGTGGTGTCCTATCGCTTACTAAACAGGCTCCACTGATCCTAGCGAGAGAAGTAAAGCTTTGATCGTACGGCGACGTCCGACCCTAAAAGGTAACCGGCTGGTTAGGAAGACATCAATTATCATAGCATCTCTATTAAGTAGAGGCTTTCTAGATCCGCAGATAAAGTATTTTGGTGAAGGAAACTCCGATAGAACCTAAGAGAACTTCTTATATCCAACTCGTACGTAAGCTTCGCTTTGTACAAAGGCGACGCATTTATCTCTATTCATATTGTATTCGTACGTCTAGGCGTGAGTGCATATTTCCAATGAAGGGTGTATTAGAAGGTGTAGACTTTGTTCCGTTGATATTTGAAAATTTGAACGGTTCAACGAAAAGGCGACAAAATTTTGATGCTACATTTACCCGCGTTGGCACGAGACTGTTTAGTTATACCCTCGCAGTTTCTCCCTGGGGCGATATTCAATTTACTAAATTACGGGCTCACAGACGATCGCGTATTAAAACGGTGCTCACCTCGCGGCAGACTAGATTGCAGGTTATAAGGAAGATATAAGGAAAGCGGAGGAGCGAGATATGAGAGGGCCAAAGTGCTCCTATCAAAAGCGAGGCCTCACCTCGCCTGACGTAGCTTAACCTGACCTGCCTTAACTATATCAAGCAAATTGAGCCTTATATTTTTACCGTAAAACGGGAAACTCTTTGAAGGGGGATAATCCTCGAAGCATCCCGATATTAAATCTTCGTCAGACCCAAAATCCGCAAAAGCTATGTACTCGTTACAGTTTCTCTGCATTTTATGAAGGCCGAGTTCTTTTACTGCTCCGAACTTTTCCCAAAACCATTTCATTATTTTACATCGGCGCGAATCTTAGCCCATGGAATTAACAACCCACTTTCCCCAAAGCTTCGTCGTAGGCTCTCTCTTTCTCTCTAGGAAAGTCTCATGGTTCGCCAAAAAAGGGAAGATTTTCAAGGCACGAGATGAAGGAAGACTCCGGATCATTACCATTCAGTGAAGATCGAAGGAGCCTAATTTTCCGCACTCCTGAGCGCGTAATCTTAATTAGCCCTCGCTTCTCGACATCCCTTTCTTGACCCTGGTTCGGAAATGTGCCTATCTTCCCTCGTCGTCCCTTATAGTAACTCATTAGTTGATGGACCTTTGTAGCCGAAGCGGTTTACCTCACCTCAACGAGGATCGGGACAGTATATACGAAACAAAAGCAAAACACAGGCACTGAGCCCAGCTTCGAGTTATTAGCTAATGGAGGTGAAATTCGCTTCCTCTACCAAGTCTAGCGCGAACAGCTCTGCTTCAACGCAATTCTCAAATTATCAGGCCGGGTGAACGGCGATGCTTTAGACGGTATCCTATAGAATGGTAGCTCGGGGCGCTCGATACCTGCACCGTAACAATATTTAACCAAAACCTTCGTATGTACGGATCTAATTAAATTATCACGTTATCGATTTTCACGCGCTCCTGTATCATTACCCATCCCCGGTCATCGAAGAGTTAAAAATTCTCGTTGCACGATCACCGCTGTTCCATACCTCATACATGCATCGAAAACACATACCTGTCAGCGGTTAAATATGACCTACCCTAATAAAAGCGCAAATCATTGTACTGACATGATTTCTTTCAGCCCGAACATCATTGTTATAAAGTTGCCAAGACTTAGTTCTATAGACGTTAGGTACGTACCTACCTACCTAGATACTATAATGGTTTATATGCGTAGTCACTTTAAGGTATCGATAATCACATGTCATTAATATAATCGATTGACGGACGTTGATTACAAGGGTAGACGTTGTGTTTCGGATACCTGTTCTTTTTGTCCCCCCATTCCTTCTTCTATACCAACGGGAACGTTTCGAGACTGGCAGAGATTAATTGGAGACCATTGGAACGTATTCCTTATAGTAAAGTCGATAATTCCAGGTCATTACGCTGTTAGATAGTTTCTCCCTGAGTAAATCGACACTCCAGTCCCTCGAAACGATCAATTATTATCATTATCCTTATTATACCTTTTCCATTCCATTATTTGTATAAACATACGATAAGGCGGAATTCATTCCCGATTTTCTTCACGTCTCTCTTCTCCGGCGTTTGCCACGAAGCCGGAGTCGAACTTGAAAGTATATTATAATGCGTGGCTTACTGTTTTAATGGGGCCGTATGTAGAGTAGGTGGCCGCTCCTATTGTCTTTAGCTCACCTGAGACCGGCAAAGGTAAGTCGGGGCGGACAGGCGCGCCACACCGGTCGGACACAACGCCATTGTTTCTAAACAGGACTTTCTTTCTGTTCCTTCGACGACCTAACATGGCTCGGGACTATTTTATTTAACATTTTTGCGAGGATCTTGTAACCGTATCCCGCAGTATCCGCGACTCCATATATATATAATATATATACATGCGTGTGCATTCATATACCTGAACTACACAAAAACGTTTACCAAGGGTTGCGCTTAGGCACTCGACGATTTTACTCCTCCTCGGTTCATACGGATATATACGCTTGTTCACCGAGTAGCGAATTTTGTAACTCGCCGCTTTGAAAGTCTATCTTATCTGGAGGCGTTGACAGTTAAGAGTATAACGTAGCACGGAGATATCGTGTGTCTTGTAAGACAAGCGTAAGGTATTATACCTGAAATATATGCCTACGCTCGAAGCTGGTAACCCAAGATACGTAGGTACCTACTCACGTATATGTTCAAGGCCTATCCACGTACGGGCACTTTGTAATACAAGTAGTTTCCTAGCTTCGGCAGTATACCTACTTCGTCTAAAAGGTCACCAACCTTGACTGCGTCGCCCAATTTCGATGTACCTACACATACGTCAAGCGATCTTATACTTGAATGGTTCTTAAGCACAGGCTGCATAAAAGCTCCGTACGCGTTTCGCAGATTCGTTTTCCGAAAATACAGCGAAGCGTTTCGCACAAACCTCTGTACTAGATACACCTACGAGCATGGCTCCCCGTCGCGCGTATGTAGCTTGAACTCTGGGTTTGTTTGTTTGATCAGCTGACTCGAAAAGTCCTTACAGTAATGGGGCGAGGCTCATAAATCAGAATTATTTAGAGTCTAATTTAACCTAGGGAAGGTTTACCGTGCCGTTGTGTATAGAAACGTATACGGACTATATTGACACAATATTTGAGCAAAACGGGCGGCGACGTTTGTCCAAAAGTTTGTCTATGCAAATCATACAGCTTTTCGAAACTGGCTGAGTTCTGTGCGGCGAGTAGTTACGGCGGAATGAATATCACGATTGTAAACAAAGTCTGGATTGCGGTAGTTTAGTAGTTATATGTGAGATATGTGTCGGTTTTATGGTATAACTGCAGTCCGTAGTTCGGGTAGGTCGTCAGAGGTTAGATATGTGTGTGTGCGATCGTAAGTGATTTATAGGTCGGTTAATATCCTGCGTATACATAAATATCGTCGAGTCTAGATAGTCGATTGTTTTGTTATTGCTGTCACGTGATCGCTAAGGACTATCGACAGATTTATTACCGACGCAATTAAAACTTTATACGTATACCTTACCTATCAGCTACCTACCTACCTACCTACCTACCTACCTACCATTGCGTACCACGCGTATCTAGGTATATCTTGATTTTATTATTTTTCAAATAAAAGTAAAGCAGAACAAAGGAGTCTGCCTATAGTAATAGAAATCCTGCCACTGACAAGGTAATTTATTATACGAGCTACAGAACTTAGTAGAGACATATCATTTTGTCTTTGAAATGTAGACCAAATATTTAACTTCTAAAAGTTTATTTGACTTTCCTCGAGTAGGTAGGTAGGTACCACTTTCCCGCTCATACTCTCACATACAAATGTTCTCTTCCTTCGAAACTAGCAGCACAACTTTGAGAAACCCGAAACAAGATTTATTAATTTCCTAAATCGGGTATAGACGCCGTGCGCCTCGTATTCCTGGTGAATTAACTTCATTCTTTGAATGCCCAAAACCAACACGAAATATTGTCACTGCTAGAGGAGCTGAAGGTGCCACATAAACCACACGTTTATATCGATATAAGAAATATCGAAATTTCTCGACCGAAACCAGTCTCGCTCATTCTATCGAGGGAATAGAAGCTGTAATCTCGCGTAGCTGGATACGACTGCGAGTCTCGGTAGCTGGGACACACGCAGGGAAGGTAATGGAAAAGTAGAAAGAAAAAGTGGAGAATACGAGGCAAAAAGAAGTAAGAAATTATAAATTATTACCACCGCGCGTAAAGTATGTTGCGGCACGGTGAGCACCAGATAGGAACTGGAGCCACGCCTAGACGAGAAACAGTTCAAACTCGCGCCATTACGGTTCGCGTTCGAGAGACCACGCTGCAGGGCCAAAGTGGCACTTCCTACATCGGGGTCGCGTGGGCAAAGGTGCAGGTCTGAAACAAAGCGCAGTGTCGCGCCATGCCACCGCGAAACAAAGGGATATCACGTATATAGAGTCGTAAATCCCTACGTGTCTCTACTTTTTCTTCATTTTTTTCAGTTTTCTTTATTCGTTCCTCCTTTTTTACCCATATTTTCCTTCTTTTCGTGTTCGTTTTCATTTTTCTCTATACAAGATATAACGTCGAGTAAAAAATTCTGTAATAGGTCTAGCCGGGGTGGGCAAACACAAGTTATAAACCTGTGCCCATATACCGACTACTCACTCTTCAGCTTCGTGTTCCGGCCTTCGTGTGACTTGGTTAGTACGGATAAGATAGCAGAGGTGTGCTGGAATTATGCCGTTTGATAAGTCCAGGGAATTGTAAACAAGCCGGTTAAACTACCGTCCGGTATACAATTCTGGACTATCATATCATAATTAATGCTAATTACCCTAGCGAGCTTTTAACCTGCAGGTATTATTCAGCTTTTTGATAACAGGAAATTTAGTTTCCTTTACTGCCAATTAGAGACGGTTTATACACGCTTTTAAAATCTGGCTAAATATCGCGCCGATCGTTCCTCTTCGTAGTACAAAGACCAGAACGATGTTATCACATCGCTACGATTCTCACAAATTCCTATGGAGTTTCCCCAACGCGTTTCGATCCCTCAATAACGGAAGGTATAATTATCATTCGCGTTCTACACTGGATACCTTTTTTGCGTTTTTTTCAGATTTTAATTGTACCTTCTGCGGTTTCAGACCCGGTAAGCAGGTATTTGATTTCTAGCAACTGGACGTGCTCGTTAATGCAAGGATAGATGGTACAGAACCTGCATGGGCAGACGGAGTTTCGCGTTATTATGTGAGTTAGGCGCCGCAAATGTCGTAATTGCATACTAAAGTAAATACACCCTGTAAATTAACCTAACCATATACGGTATCCTATGAATCGTTTCTGTGACGAGGGTGCAGAACCAGACAATATTAATCTGGTCAGGACCGTTAATTTTGTTATATTATAGCCGCGAGCATTAATTCGCCCTTCAGGTAACAGATATACAGGACCTGAATATCCTGCGGTTTGATCCGATCCATTGATCACGACTTACGATCATTCGAGGTATCTCGTTGAATATACTCTCCAGTTTAATGGTCTAAGTCAACGAATGAATGATTCTTTAATTGTCTTACCTGCAACTGTCAGTGTAGCATTCCTGCTGGTCACACTTCCGGCTTGATTCTTGGCTACGCACCAGTAGACACCGCCGTCCTGTTCCTTCTTTCCATGCATAACCTTCAGGAAGAATAGGGAACCTGCTGGCAGGAGGACCCTGTGGGATTTCGCATCACCAGGGGATGTCCTGACGGGTTCACCGTCTTTGAACCATTCGATTACTGGTTCAGGTTTGCCCTCTGCTTTGCAATTTAGGGTGACAGGCTCATGTTTCGCAACTATTATGTCTGACGGATGCTCTGTTATACGTGGGGATCGATATTGTGCTGGAAATAAAACAAAGAGAAAAAGATTAGTGATCGAGAATTTCGTTTTTTGCAAACGTTGAAATGTTACACGGGAAAAAACTTATGCCTTTATGTAAATATATCGCGGAGAGTAAGGACCAGTCGTCGAGGCATTGGCTAGAAGTGATTAATCAATCCCTTCGAGCTCGCGGCAATGACTGACAACCCCGGGGTCTGGACTCTCGTATTTCGAGGCTATTTTGTTGCTGTAGTTTGGCCTTACACCGGCTGGGTCTGAGAGAAGAGGAGACCTCATAATCGTAAATCTTAAAACCGCGTCCATGCGTTGTCACGACGAGATGTAAAGCCGACTTTACGCTATTGATTCAGAATTGCCTGACTCGAGTCGACGCTCACCCAGACTTTGTTCGTTAATTCCAACCTAACATAGGGTGGTTGTCTCTTTCGTGGAAGAGCCTTGAGTGAGCCAACGCACAATACTTAATTCGAAACGAGAAATAAGTCAACGCTCTGCGTCAAAAGTTGAGGCTGCTTCAAGGCCATGATTTACTCGGTCCATTCCATGCTTCGTGAAACCGTCACTCCGTCTACCACGATTTCATTCGAAAATAAAAAGAATGAGAAGAATTCAGGTCAAATTGTTCGATGAAACGTCGAAATTTTATTAATGTGTTAAGAAACTTTAACATCGCGTCGGGAGTCGGTAATTTTGCTGTGAAACTCGGAATATGTTGCACGATTGCGAGCGTGTGGCAGGTTTGAATTCTGAACTCGCTAGCACGGTACGTCATGAAACCAATCGTAACCGGTTGCACGGTGTCAAGATTGTGAGGTACAAAGTGAATAGGCAAACTGTACCTTTCAACTGTAGAACTATAAGTGCAAATCGTTCCGCAAGAGCAGGTCATAGCCGTAGGCATAAGTTGGGAATTTGTAATCCGGTAGCATGTTCAGGCGTCACGGTGATCTAAACGATTCGTAATGAATGTTTCATTCCGTGTCTACCAAGTTTTGATTGAAGCAGACAGTTCGGAGAGTAACCTGAGGTCCGCGTGCGGCCTACGCTCTTTGGCGTAAATATTCTACATCGAAAGACTTCGGTGAGTATAGAACTTGCAACTTTGGAAGTGGAGAAGAGGAAGAAAGTTACTTCTTTTGTATGAAAGAAGAGTGGATTTCGATTATTTTGTTGTTCGAAGTGGATAGGTAACATCAAAGACGACCGTTCTGAGGTAATTAATTTGTTAGACTGAGACTAAAGGTCGTACGATTCGATAAATCGATCGTAAGAAAGTTCGCGAGTAGCCGGAGTAAAGCTGTTAGTCGAAATTAGTTTTCTTCTATACGAAATATGGGGGAAAAACTGAAACAAAAACCCTTTCAAAGGACGTTGGAAATTATTACAGTGGTTTTTACGACCAAAGAGATGGAAGTTCAGATTGAAAGGGCTGAACTTGAAAGACGCGGATCGCAGAGTCCTACCCAGTCCCATTTATTATCTGTTACTCCCGAAAAGTGGAAGAGGACTGAGAAACAATTTTTTGACGTTGGTGTCAACGCATAGAGGGCCAAGCGTCGAAAAACTGACCGAATCGAAGGACTCGGTAGGGTCTTTGAAAATATATCTGCGCGAGTGAATCGATGCTGAGAATCTGAACGATTTGCGAGTGTATCTGGGTCACGATATGTGAACAATTATTGGATGTACACGGAAAACAGAGTTCGTGATTATAATTCCCAGCGATTCATATTTTATCATCGCAGTGCAAGTGATTTGCATACGTGCTGGAGGCGAGCGAAAAGTAATTGAAAAAAAAAAGGAATGAGATGGGCACGTTGCGTAATGGGATTTAAGAGGAGGCGAGGTAACTCAGAGTCAGCTTCCCAACAACCAGCAACTGATGCACTCTGTAAAAGATACCAGAAGCAGTGGCATCAACATACCCTGCAGGACCAGGCCAGTGGATGATAAAATATGCCTCCCCCTTTTTGAAATAAAAGTGGACGCGAACGAACGCGTACCTATGTTTTATGCATATCTCTGAATAAAATATGATTGCAAAGTCCTTTTGATTCAACATATGTAGCCAAGCTTTTCTCAACTCCGACCAGCAAGTGTATTTACCATACTCGGGTGTGTGCGGAGGGAATCCCATACCAACTCTGTATCACTGCGTGTGCGACTGTTACTACTTTTTAATATCGCTAACGACCTTTCGTTCATATTTTTAAGCAGTTCTCCAATTATTTTAAAATTTTTATCGGAGCGGAAGAAAGTAACGAATTTCAATAAGAGGGAGACTCCGGATCATTTTCTGGTTTCAAAGAAGTAGAAAATAATTTAGATGCCGGACAAGCTCTGAGTTATCGTGACTCGTAGTTACGTCGAATGCTGAAAGCTCGTAGCTGTACGATACGTGATAATTTGAATAAAATTAATTGTACTGGTAACTACAGCGCTTCAGTCTCTCTCGCCTTCGCAGTTCTCCGTAGCGAGTACGGGGCTTTTATTTCAGAGCGGTCTGAATCCATACGTAGCACTCGTATAATTGACAGGATTGCAGCTCGGTGTACGAACGTCTGTTCCTTTTTCTCTCATTTCATCGTTTTCATTTCCAAGGTTATAATGAGCGTCGGAGCAGGGCAAGCTAGTAGGCGGAGTGTCTGACTCTCCACACAACTGCGGCAAGGTTAGCGTACGATTTATCGGCGTTTCGATTTCTTGCACTCGTGCGAGTGCAGCAATGACTCTAAAAAAACTAATCAACCGTTATCGCTTCGTTAAATATTTCAAATTTCATTCCTCTCGGGATAATCGCGTCCAGTTTCGTTCAGACATTAGCCCGTGGCTCGAGGAATATGTAAATTTATATATTCCGAAGCGAAAACTTGATTAGCAATAAAAACTGATGGTTTCTCCGCGCGTAGAAATGGTAGCGCATTGTTCCCCCTGGTTAAAGATTGTTCGCGCGAAATGTGACGATGATTAATGAAAAACAGATATCCGGAGGACGGACGGCCCTGCCTCGTCATATACAAACTCATACTCGGCCTAGATCAATAAGATATTAATTAACCTAGTTAGCTTAGCCAGGGTGTCCGAGGGATGCGATTCGCTTACACGACTAAAACTGAACCTTTCTCTTATGCCAACAAAAGTACCAGCATTTCTCTAGTTTCGCGATGTAGACTGAATATTAATTCACGCTCCAAATACATCGTTACATCAACGACAAGAGTTAAATGTTTGTGTAGGCTTGCCCGAGCAGAAGCATACACAGGCATGGATACTCACAAGTTACCCTGTCAAACATGCCACCTTTTAACAGCTCGTTGTTGGTCTTGGTGAGTCTGCATTTGCCGACTTGCCTCGTCAGACAGATACGAACTAGACTACCAAATAAATGAGGCGCATATTCGACACCGCAAAGTGCAGACGGCGAATTGTTCGCGAAGCGATATCGTTTCAAAATTCTTTTTCTCGTTCATGGATCATTTCAAGTTTCAGGAAGGTTTAACACGTCTTGTGAAATTGTCAGGATGTACATTATAGGCAGGAGCGTTTAGGTAGATACATAGATTTACACCGGTCTATTATAACCGTAACCCTAGTACATTAGGATGATAATGAGCCTCGGAATATCAGTACGTTATAGGGCGTGTAACCTGTATTCGAAACTAGGATGAAAGGGTTAATTATAATTAGATGGGGGTGCTTTAGAGGAAACAATAGGCTAGCCGGTACGTGAAATAGCCAAAACACGTTACCGAGGATCACGGAGGTTTGATTCACTCACCATGACGAAGTCGGAGTCGGAGGCCTGCACCGATCCGGGGGCATTGAAAGGAGTTTCGTACGAGATTTTGGGATTTCGTTGGGAATTCAACGGTCGAGCCTATTCCATTGAAATGGAAATTACGAAAGGCGCGGTAACGAATGGCTATATATCCCCGGATCGTTGGTTGCCGCTTTATGGCCGCGCGACTGCTTTTCAGCGTTACCTTGTTCTTTGAATAAATTGAAAATTGGGCTTTGCACGAGATGATTTACGGACTCGTTCCTCGGGAGTTCTCCATCATGCCCTGGTGCAAGACACGCGAGGTTAAAATCACGGGCATTGGGCACAGGCCGGAGTTTGTCGGTGCGTGATGCCCAAGTGAATGTGGCCGCCAGGGTGAGGCGCGAAACTCGACGTGGCAAGATCATTAGGGCCACCGTGGTTCCGCACCCGTTGCTGGCATGGATCTCGTGATAAAGACATTAGCCAAGTGTACTAGTAGGTGAGGGAGAGTTGTATGGGCGAAACAATGAAAAATATTCAACCCCGCGCGCACAATACGCGATGGGAAAATTATTAGCCACGGGATTTTCCAATCGGGAGTAGAGACAAAAGAAAATAAAGGTAAGGAAAGAAAAGGGGAAGAAAAAATGAAGAGAAAGAAAGGGGGAATATCTTCCTCAAAATTAGGCGAGGAGGAAGTAGGTACTACGTGGATAAGTAGCGTATTTATACACAAGATGTGATTACCAAGATTGAAGGTTCTTAGCCAGCGGAATTTTATATTTCTTTTGTTTCCGAGAGATTCCCTATTCCCATTCCTTCCCTTGCCTTTACTTCGCTTCGTACATCCCCCAATGTTCTGGGAACCGAAACCGGGGAGTATTATCTCCCAGGGGGGTCGAGGCAGGTATGCAATATAGTTATATATGTACCTACCCACCTCTGGCTGATTGAAAAATATAACAACGCCCTGGGCGTCTGGGGCTCGCGATTCGCATAGGAGAGAAAGAAAAATACGGTGAAAATGGTGGTGAAGGTAGAGGTATAGGTATAGGAAGGTATGTAGGTAAAGCGACGCGGGAAGTTTGAGATAAAATTTAGAGATTCGATTCCCGATATACCTATTTGTTCACTAAACTGCGTTGGGACTTTGAAATCTAATAAAACTCCACCAAGTGCGGTCTTGAGTCAGCTAAACCAGCACACCTTTCTTTATTTAACCGACAAGTCAAAGGTACGGAATAAAATTGTCCTCGATCAGGGAAAAACGAGAATAAAAGCTATACATGACGATATTAAATCTAATCCGATCCCCCGAGGGATTCTCCACTACGCAGGTTACGTATAACGAGGAAGTTTAAACAGATTCCGCAAATATTTCAATATCCTAGCACGATCGCAGGATAGTTGAAATAGCTCTGACGGTAGCGTATAGCTTGAGGATAGATCAGAAACTAGTTGTGGCAAATGCGGATTACGGTGTAGGTGAACACACACGTATTGGCATAGCTATCTGATACCTCGATGGTTCGGAACGAGGAGTTTCCCGTCCTTAGAGAGCAATTCGGTCTGACCACCTGAAGTCTGGACCAAACAGGACACGAACCGTGGAAAAGATGTCTGATAAAAATGTCAGACAATCGAGAAACCGTTCGTTCCAGCTCGGCAAAGGATAGTTTATGCATCGAGTCCGAAGCAATGAAATTACTTGAAATCTGGAGCTTTGACGAAGCAAATGAACCGTCTCCGAGGCAAGTAGAGAGTAGAAACGTCTTCTAGTGAAGAAATCAACTCTAATGGAACAATTGAACGTACTATATACAAGGGCACACTTTAGAGGCTGAGATTCGTCTTGAAAATGTGCCAGAGTAGGTACCTACCGTAGATAGATGGTAGCGTGCCGGCAGAAGTAGCTAGTCTGGATTGTGATTTTAGTACGGCGACGTCTAGCCAAGCGGAAGTATAAAGTGCAACGAACAACGAGTGGCAACCATAGATGGGAACTGCGGAGTGAGACGCGTGCTCATATAAAAATCTCTTATCTCCTTGATTACCTCCCATTCTTTTATACTTTTTCGTATATCAGTTTGTCTGTCGGATCACGCGGCAACTTTTACTCACCCTCTCTGCGCTGCCTCCACAGTCACTTTATGCGGAAAAATATGCCAACGGAGTTTAAACCGAATCTATAAAGTCCCGTCGTAAAGATCAATCTATTCGTACGTATATACTTTCACAGCCTTTCTTTGTGTATTGTGCTGTATACCTATGCGCACAAATATATGCTCTAAAGGTTGAAACGGATCTCTGAGAATTTTTATGCGATCCAACGTGGCTGTACTCCTCTGTTTTTATTCTCCCGAGCCAATTCGGATAACTTTCTGATATTCCTTGGATATTCCGTCGCTGTAGTATAGCATTGAGATAAAAATGAAATTACATTTCCAACGGAAGATGCAAAGCAGAGTTCGTTGTTTGTACAATTGCAGCTGCAGTTGGATGGGGAAAAGTTTTTGGCACTGGACCCTGTGCAGAGAACTCCCTATAGTTCTTTCAAACAAGTACAAACAGTATTATATCCCTCTAGCTGACATAATACGATGTTAAATATTCATATACCATAGCAGTGGTCTAACGACATAGGAGATCTTAGCTACGATCGCAAATCCTGATCCAAAAAATTTATCACCAAAGATTTACGGTCACCGCGATAGTGCCTCTACGCGGTGAGGATAATTGGAATGACTTTTAATCTCGGTCACGGGTGGAGAACCGAATAGATCGGAGGTGATGGCGTCGGATAGTCGTAAAGCATAACTGGCATCGTACCTTTTACTCGCGGCGAAATCCAATCGGATGGATATACAGTGTTTTCACTTATCACTATAAGATTTCGTATATCGTCGAGGTGTTCGCGGTGGGAATCACGTCACACCAAATTATTATTGCGACTGACGTAGGTATTTGCATGAACAAAATTTAACACGCCTCAGGTTCCAGGTTGTCACGCGCTCGCGTTATTGAGGCGGACATAATATGCATACGTACACCTGTGTGGGTCATGCCCGCTTGTTACCTGGTGAAATATCATTTTGTCTTCGTTTTTTCCTTTTTTCTCTCATTTTGTTTCATCAATTTTTTTTAATCAATATACTAAAAAGACAGGATTGTCTCGGTTTGTGTCAGCCTGTCGCCGATCGCTTTATACAAGTCGTGTTTCGCAGCCTGCAGTGTCCCAGCTCAACAGCATATTCGTAGTCTTCTGTCAGTCCGTCGTCGAAAATTATTTCGGAACTTGTAACACACCGTAAATAAGTCAACATACACGGTCTTCTTGACGAGCCTTATTCGATTGCTCGGCAAATTTGCAGACCGTGACTATATGAGCGTAGGACGAATAAATACTGGCATCGAAAATACAGGATTCGAAACGAGTTATTCAGTCTTCTAATTGTGGAAAATAGACTCCCACTTCAAACTTGTGTGTTTCGATACAGATTCTATGATTTCACTTCCGATACAGCGGCGAATTTGTGACGAAATATTTTGAGCCGATACTCAATCAGCAGATTTATTGGTTGTGGTTCGAGAACAGAACACATATGTGCGTATGCGAGGTAGTTTGTCGTACCGGGACAAATGTAACACCCAATAAATCTGACGAAATAAATTTTTACCCGTCGTTCTGGAGGAAAGAAAACGTGTCCCGACCACGTCTCCGGGTCTTCGGGACCCCCTGGGGCTCATCCGGGCGACGGGGAGGCGGTCAGCGTCGTTACAGCATCGCGTTGAACATCGCTTGTGGCGTCCAAGCCCACGATCCCCATTGCCGACGACTCAATTCTACGGGATGAGCTGGCACGAGAGCTAATAAAACCGAACGAGACTCACGCGTCAGAGAGATGGGGCAAGAATAACCTCGCGAATGAAGTTTCCAGCTTCCTCGATGAGGTGCATCTAGAGTTACCGATATTATTACGATTAGTATCGTCTCTGACGTGCGAATGACTTTCTATGTCAGCACATTCGCGTCTGTAAACTCAGACAAGTTTACGAGTCTGGAGAAAAGCACCGATAGACATGAAGCGGGTATATACGATAGTCTGGACATTTTTATCACATTAAAATTACGGTCTATTCTACGGTTTCACGTTACCGATGATTAATTGTATCTTTATGGGTACTTGGCAGAGTAACATGATCCGTAACAAAAAAAAAATTGCGACAGTCAAGTCTAGTCGTTGTTGATTAAATTTTATCTGCAATAGATCGCGGGTGTTTCCATATAGGTATTCGATGAAGAATAAAGGGGTGTGGTATACCTGTGAAGGAATATATCAGGAAATTGCACAAACCATCACGCGAACGAATTTTCAGAGGCAGGAAAATCTCGGAGATATTAAAACGTCAAAATATTTGGAATATGCAGATTTTCAGTCAAGAGGAGGTAGTTTAGCATAAAATTATTCGAACGTGAAAAAAAATTGGTTTGTTTAAAAAAAAAACAGAAGTTATTCCAGAGTCCGTTATGGGGATACGTGTAGGTATCCCATTGAAGGGTATCGTAGTTCTCCCGAGGACAAGGGGCAGTAAATAATCCCCCATCATTTTTGCGTTTGATAAAAATAAACTAAATCCTATAATATACGCGAGGGGAAAGGCTGCAGCGTTCGTTGGCACCTTTCTGCGAGAGGCCAAGCCCTGAGCCGCGTGGGCATCATCTTCAGAACGCGTTGAAGTAGGGCTTGTAAATCGGGCCGGTGAGTCTGAAATCTACGATTCTCGCGGTGGTCGAAGCTCGAAAAGGCGTCCGAATTTTATTATAAACGTTACCGAGTCGCTTCGGCGCGCCGTCGTTTCGTTGGGAATGGTTTACGACCGCGGTATGACTCGGTCGTTGCGATTCACGGAGCACCGTAAATCCGGGGCCACGTGGGACGAGGAGTAAAATGATATTGTCTCTCGGCTGTCCACCCTGGTTCCATTTACACACGGGTAGAAATCTCGCGGCGATTTCAAACCGCGGAGAAAATTACGCGTTTTCGTTGTTATCATTATTTCCCATGATAAATAATTGAGAAAAAAACAGGAAAAACGAAATGTGCCGCTCGGAATAAATTTCCGACTTAACGGGTTGAAAGAGCAGGGCGACGCGATGAGCGCGGAAACTCTCGTGGGAGTTTTCGTTAAAAATTATTAACGGAGAACTGGTTTTAAAGCAATCAACGGCTACCTACACCTTCTTTAGCAAAATATCGTTCCATAGCTCGATAAATATTTAAGTTTCTTAAATAAAGGAGTTTAAATGCAAACGATGGGATAATCACGGGTTGCCGGCCGCGTTGTCGCAACCCATTCATCTCACCGGTGACACATCAAGACATCATTCCCCGCGGAAAAAGCAAACCGACGGCTATACTTAGCCCAGCCTGGCGCAGGACGTAGGAGGTGTTTACGAAGAGGATGACTTTGGGGACCGTCGTCCGTAGGAGTACCTATCCCATATCCTACATCCTATTCGAAGCCACTTCCTCACGATCTTCGAGAGTATTTCTACCCCGTGGTACACGCGACCTACGAGGAGATAATCGATTCGCCCTCTTCTATAACGTAAATCGATAAATCATATCCGTTCTTCCTCTTCGTATACAACTATTCGTCATTTTCCATGCCTCTCTCGTTGATCGGGGTCAATGAGCCCGGAAGCATACTCCCTCGTATTTCAGATTTTGGCATTAAAAACTATGACTTTATGGATTGGTATTTTTTTCGTCGCTGTTTTTCTCGCGGTGAAAACTTGAAGTATATTGAAGAACGATTCGCGCGACGCCACGACGCCTGGCGCCTCGAATCACCTGGTATAAAAACTCCATCATCGAATACTTCCGCGTTGAAGCTGGTGAAATTAATGAGAGAAACCTGGTCGACCGAACGATGACACGCCGTTCGATCAGCGGGCCATTTGAACGAACTGGTAGGAAACTGATCTGCATAATCATTTTCGTCCTCATTACATCGCCACTCTAACCGAACGATATACGTATGTACACATAACTCACACAACTTTAACCCACTGTGGGACTTAATCAATTCAAGCCCGAAGCTAAGGAGTCCGACGAATCCTGCATTACAATCTTCCCATTCTTCTTCTCCCTCTTCCAGGTGGGATATATGTCCCAGGATCATTTGCGATATTTATACTTTGGCTTCGGATCGGTGCGACGTTGAACTATATCAACTAGGAGCCTCCTCGCGATGCTCGGATAGTTTCTCCGATAGAGAAATGACTTAATTAAATATTGTAACTACGCCCGGGTGATCTTATCCCGTCTTGCTTAGGATATACCCATGTGTATGTAGTAGGTACCTACCTATCTCGTATCGTCGCTCATGGACGAGGACTCTCGCAGTATTTTTCATGCCCATCCGAGCTGGGTAGTTGCTAATTAATTACAGCTCTTGGATCTCTTTGTATATAGCATAAATCGTGCGATATCCTTTATATACTTTCTCTTTCGTTAGTTACTATCGTGATAATAATAAATATGATACGTTATTTACTGAGTATAGGGTTGTGCCGAGCTAACCAATGAGTATAATAAAGATTCGATGCGGTTTTATTTAACAAGACGAGAAACGACCCTGCCTACGTACGTGCGTGTCGTTTCTAAGGTAAAAAATGTTCGGTATATGGCGCCGTATCCAAGAGTCGTGAGTAGCCTGAGAGACGAACGAATATTAATTAACGCAATTAAAGAAATGCTATCTGAATCCACGGTGGAAACACGTCCTGCTCTCGAGACAGAAACGAAATTATCACCTGTCTCCACGAATCGCGAGAATTTTATCTTTTAATTGTATATTATATATTTTATATATAACTATACTATACTATACTAATTATATATTTATTCGAACTAGTATTTTCTGCCCAAAAAAATCTCCGCGAAAAACGGGGTGAGTTTCCGCAGCGATCTCACGTTCTCGGGATCAAGAGGGGTGAGGTGGACAGATTGAAGTTTCGTGTGGTGACTGAGAGAGAAAAGAACCATCGGCAAGTTATGGACTGGAATGTTGTCCTCCGAGGTCTGAGAGTGTCACAATTTAATTGGGAACGTTTACGAAAATATATGGCAGTTTGAGGATATCCATGAACGAGCTTAAACGACGTGTAAACACGCTAATTACGGATCCAAATGTGCTTGGTCGAGGAAACGAGAATATTACCAGTGAAGCAGTAGAGACGCAAATCCGAGGTCTTGATATCAGAGTCGGCAAATACCCCCGGTGATTTTACTGCTCTAAATTGATAATCAAAACGAGATGAAAAGACGCGAGAGTGCAGGATAGCGAGTCAGAGAAAAGGAAGAGTGATAGAAATCAGAGTGGAGTGAAAATTTGCGACTCTGTTTTACAGCCAATTGCTGGAATTACTTTCGAGAATGTAAAAAGCCACCGGGACACTGTAGTCTGACGTAGATAATAGGTATAAGACTTGAGATTTTATTGTTAAAGGTAGCCACGTCTCGATGGATTTTTTTTCTTCCGATGTGAGCATTGAACCCGGTACAACGATCGACGTACGGTGACGTCGTGGCTAGGTAGAAGACGACAAGTGAGCTGTAATAAATCGATGGGGTATAAAAATTCATGAACATTGTGAACATAAATAATTTATAACTCAGTGGCGAGCCAGGCAAAACGTTCGGGAGGATATCGCTTTACGAGGCACAACACAACGGTTTATTAGCAATTATCTTTACGCATAGTTTAGTTTTTTCCAAACGTTCATTAGGCTTCTTCCTCATTCGCGCTAGGCATTCGTTAGCCCGAGTCAAGTCAGGCCGGATTAAGTCAGCTTAAAGTGGAAATCGTTTAAAACGATTCGCTCGATGTTCGAAACGGGGTAAAATAGGTGAAATGAAACGATGAGCACGGAATCCGCGTGTTTATCAGTTAGTTTATCTAATTTGTCGAACAAAAGCAGTGCCGCGACCTCGTCGCTATTCCATTAGATTGTATTGCATTGCATTGCATTGCATTTCATTTCATTTCATTGGCAACATTTCACACGCCATACGGATGTCAAAGAGTGGACGAAAAAAGAAAATTGGGTTAACGGTCCGCGAACACATCGCTTCAGATAACCGAACCTGGTACATTTTCCAATATTTCCACCGTGTTGCTTTTTGGCACCGAAATCCTGCGCCTATACACCTGCAGCCACCACCCCCTCGCATCCCTCGACACGGATGTTGCCAATAAAACCAACATGGGTATAATCGCGAGTAGGTATATGCGTGCGTGTGACAGAGAGGTGCCAACAGAGAGACAGAGAGACAGAGAGATAGAGAGAACGAGCAAGAGAGGAAACAACGACGTACTGGGTGTCCTATTTAGATAACTGAATTACGAATGAATTATTGGTCGCCGGTGTATGCGTACTGGTATATAATTTGATAACATCACCGCCTCTAGCGAACAGCTCGACTAACACGGGTACACAGCAACTGTGGTAGGTATGTACTTCCCTACCTCTGTAAGTGTATCATTACCTGTATCCTCCCCCGCTCGGTGGCTAAACCGCTTGTATACAGCCGAGTACATAGACCAGGTAATATTTGATTATGATAATTCGATGAAATGAAATTGATATCGCAGCCCTGAATATGAGGTAGATTATTTATCATAAATTTCGAATTTTCTATGCGGAGAACAGAGAGGTTCTGATTTTGACCGAGAAGTAAAACTCGCGTAACGTAGTGCTCGCGTGCTATTGAGAGCAGATATCGACAGATTTCACCTATTAATGGGTGAACCGATCGCCAGATGCTTGCTTGCCTGTTTCGATTCTGATGCCTCGGGCGAACCGTGAGATGATTGGTTAAAAACCAACCGAACACCTGCTACTCGAAACTGACCAATAGAAATTGTTGACTAATCGACCGGAGCTGAATCGAAATGATTATTTGCGCGAATGAAATTGAATGCTCCTGGACAAGAGATGTGTACGTATACGTATCTGCGTCGAAGGAGGTTTGCTCTCGATTTGTTTCTTTGACGGGGACGTTAAAGAAATTTTAGTGCCTTTCTATTGACGTTTACGTCGGCCTTTAAAGCCTCTAAAATTCACACTTGCCAGTTAATAGGCGATTTCGCTCTTTCGCTTTAAGATTGCTTCGCTCACGTTGCTCTCGATTGTTGAACAGTCCGCGTGTCGTTAAAGGTAAGGAGGTATCAACTGCCTATCTCTTTCCCAGGGCACAGTAATCAGTTAAGTGTGATGCTGCAGCGGTGCAGGGTCGGTTAAACCGATCGCTTTTTTACGAGCGTTCAACCGCTCGATGCAACTCGTCGCGAACGATCCTGCCTTTCAATAAATTACCCTCGCCCTAGCTCACCTCGTCGCAAATCATTCGATTCAACCTTCGCGCGAGGTAAATGAAAAGAGAAAAATGAAAAGAAAAAATGAGAAAAAAATTAAAAAAAAAAAAAAAGAAGCAGCAACAATGATTTACTTCGCATAACTAAGTTAAAGTATAGTTGGCAGCGATGGTGGCGGAGTAGGTATATCTTCCTTTAGATTCTCATCGTAATTGACAGATTCGAAATTTAAACTCGCCCAACGGCTATAAAAAATTGCTAAAATAACGATAGCAAGTCTGCAGCTGTTTCGAGGCACCTATCAGATTTTATAGCTTCGTACGGTCACGGTGTCGTTACCGTACAGCGATCGGACGATACCGAAATCGTTGATCAGTGATCAAAGTCTCACCCGCTGGCTCCAGCGGAGATTTGGAGGTCTGATTAACCCGAGAATTTCGAACGATATACCTACCCCGTTATCGAGAAATTATTCAAACGACTCAAAGTTACGGATTTCAGAGTCACACATGTGTGGGCCGGATTTTATTCTTTCGAGTATTCCGCTCGGACAACCAATCGCCGATACTTCGGAGTAAGTTACTTTGTCCATTAAGCGAAAATTTGCGTGGGGTAAGCGTGTTGCCAGTACAATGCGAGCGACAATTTGAATGAAGAAAAAAACAAAAAGTAAAACAGATAACGCAGATACGAAGCGCGACGAAAAGCCCAAATTGAACACGGCTTCAGGAATAATGATATTAAACAGATCGTGAAGAATTTACATCTCGATGCAATTGAAATTGCAATAAATTCCGATACTAGACCAACGCTGAACAAGAATTTTTCAAAATAATTTGCGAGCCGATTCCGCTCTGTAGACTGGAAGGCATTCATCATTTAGTACCATGGACAGCTAAATTGCCTTGGATTTAAAATTGCACAATTTGATGTTAAAGCAAGTTAACTTCGTTTAAGTAGATCGAACCCTGCGGGGCTATCAGGCTGGTAAATGTCCTCCTCATCTTCTTTTCATCCTCATTTAGATTCATGCGAAGCGCTTGACGATTAGGAGTACCCGCCATTAATCGCTAACAGAATTTACAGCATCACCGACGCATAATAGAGCGTATTGAGAATTTTCTTTTACGAACGTGCGTTATAGTGAAGAAATTATAATGAGGATCTTTGACGAGAATTTTTGCAAAATTTAAGGAGCTGATGAGAAATAAATTGGCGTGGGTCAATTTTTTTTTGAATTCTTTCAAATTGTTACATATATGGATGCACATATGTGTGGATTAATGCAAGTTTTTGGTAGCGCCGCAGGTCGTTCTGATTTAGCAACATTTTATTCGAATGAGTGGTAGGTATATAGTGATTTTGTGTGGCAGCCGGTGTTCCATGGCGTGAAAAAAGAGCGCGTGGTAACAGCCGCGGGGCGGTATAAAAAGGATACCCTTAACAAGTAGCGAACGAGCGAAAACGATCGAGAACGACGCGTGATTGAACTGGCGATTGATAGCATCGAGTGAAAGTCGAAATCGTGCAAAGCGTGCCGAAATAGGAATCAATCTGTTGTAATCGACGAAAGGCCATGAAATGGCCTAATAAAAATTCGTACAACACGTCTGGATTGTATTTCGCAAAAGAAGATACGATAACAGTCAGATGACAATGGAACCTGATTTTTTGATGAAGATGAACAAAGAGAGAACGTTAATATCCGCGGATCTTGTTCTTTGATTTACGAGTTTGACAATTGCGGCCAAGGGGGATCGGGGAGGGTTGTCCTTGCCGTTGGCGTCGATGACGTATTCTGCAAAGTCGAGGTTCGTTCAACCTGAACGCAAGCTTCTTATCCTTTCTTATGTCTCGTCTGCCTTGCGAGAAGGGTTCGGTCCGGCAACTGACAAGTTGGCACGGTAAGAAACGTCGAATTCTTATTAGCGACTCGGTCTTTTCGGCGAAACCCGATGAAACTCGATGACGAATAAGGACATGATTTGACCAGAGGGACACCAATCTTTGTCAACTCTTATCCATTCGACCAAAAAGCAAAACTTGAATTTCTCGCTTTTTATAAAACTCGTCTCCTCTCCTCCTATCCGTACGACAGTCACGAAACTTCAAACTTCTCTCGGATCCAACCCTTCTTTTCATAGCTGCCAGGCCAATGTCCGCCAACTCTGTTACACAGGCAGTAATTCTGACCATTTGCTAAAAGACGAGACAAGCACATCAACGGATACTCAGCTACAGAATTTTGTAAGCCTTGCCTCCATACCCACATGTCGTATATTCACGTTACCATTCGCGATGCTAGTTGAACGAGTACAGGTTTATGTAAGGTAGTTTAACTCCCTCGAGGTTCAGACCAGCAAAGCTTAATGAGAAAATTAAAATGGCCAGTTTCCTGTCGTGGCCACAGCCCTGGCCACCCTCAATTTTAGTTCCGCTTAGCCTCGTGGGAGTAGCCTGAGAAGACACCGGGTTTGTTCCGGTCCCGGATCTGGCAGAGGACCAACTCGGGTGACCAGGGACCCAGCGACAAAGTATTTTAGAGGGATCGTGAAAAAATGCTCTCTCTTTTCGCCGTCGGACTGGCTGGGAAAGAATTACTCAACAATCTTTTCTCCCTTGACTAGCTTTTTGACGCAATTTTGTTTTCAATGAAAACCATTCGGAAGGTTCGTTAAAAAAAGGTAGGGTATATCTTGGTCGGCATTCGCGAGAGATTCAACTACCCTTTTTATGTGCATATGCTAAATACGAAAAGCCGGTTCTAATTAATTACGTTCAATCCAGTCGCTAATTACGCGGGTAAGCTGCTGAGAAAGCAGTGCCAATCTTCGAGTAAATCGCGACTGCAAATTCTTTCGGTGATTGACGAACGACCGTCGCTAAACGAGTCCCGTTTGACGTTTGGGAATAAAAGAACTACAGGAGTTCGAAGGATCGATCGATCCAGCGATTGGCCGGATCCCTGCGTACTAGATCCAAGATTTCAAATCGATCATTGGAACTGTTATAACGTATCGAAATTCCCGATTGAATAACTATTGGGGTAAAGGCTTGGCACGGCTCAACTCTCGCGATTTATTCGATTTATTCCGCATTTCAAATTTCGAAGACGTCGTCGGTTTCAAATTAAATCCAACGAGTTATATAGCCGTCCGTAATACCCGTAAATATTTATGCCTATCCGGAAAAAGTTGTTTGCGTAGTTGGCTTCGGTGGCAAGTTTTTTTTTTTTTTCTTTCCTTTTCCCCTACCAACAACCAACCGATCTCGGGCGGATTCCTGTTCCCTCAGATCGTCACCGAAGAATAAGAAGAAAAAGAAGAAAAAGAAGAAGAAGAAGAAGCTGGCGAACAACGCCTCGAAGGATTCATTGGTCACATACATACCACGCATCGGTATACCTACTTATATGCGCGAAACTATAAGGGATGACTCATTTAAAGAATATATAAAAATCACAAAAAAGGTATCGCTAAATTGTGGAACACGTCACGACTGCACGCACCTCCGCATTACATATATTCCGTGTATCTAGTCCGTTTATTTAGGCGGAATAGTTTCCTCTACGAAAGGTCTGCACCATGGATGCCGGTCGTAAGGGTGCAAGAGGGTGTGCAGCAGGAAGAGATGATTAATTCACGGCAGAGTGAGCCCCTAGGGTCAGCCGGACAATGCTAGTCTAATTAGTCAAGATATGACGAACCCACCTGTGCGTCGGGACGCCCAGATGCTGAGACAGTTACTCAACGCGTGAAAGAAAAATGCTCTGATTAATCGGTTATTCAATTTACTTTGTACCGGGTTGGTATCAAATTTACCAAAACCAAAGAATAGTGGAGAGTGAAAATTCGAATTATAAAATTCAAATTGAATAACAGTGACGAAAGGCAATTTTTGGACGCGTAATCCTCGACCCTTGCGATCTTTTGACTAGTCCGTAACGCGCGGGGATGAAGCCTTGCCTTCGCGTACCGAAACGTGTGAAAAAGAAAGAACGGAAAAAAAAAAAATATACATCGCGGCATGTCTAATGACGTGTTCTTATCACACGGTGATTTATATGACACACGTGTGACTCTGGGTTAGGTGTGAGGCGTTGACATAGTCTTTTGTAACTAAGCCACGTGTTAATATGCAGATAAAGCGATGAACTCCATTCCATTCGCGGGGAGTGCAGTTTCCGAAAAGCGAACTTGACGTGAAATGCCTACGTTGTATCATCGCAGTTTCTCCCCGAGAGGAGAGAGAAAGAGAAAGAGAAAGAGAAAGAGGTAGGAGGGAAAAAAGTTTCGGGACGATTTATCAACGATGAATTCTTTTGGGAAAGTGACCTGAAGCGAAAAGTTGACCATTTTTTTTCTACAACGTCACATTGATTGGCTTGGTTACGAGCTGTCGCGTGCTATTGAAAAATATATTTTATAACGGCACGGTGGGGTGACGATTTTTCGATAGAAAATTGCGTTGCTATAACTACAGATATATGCTCATCATGTATCTGTATTTTATTCACGGTACTTCTTAGTCCCGGCTATTACCACTATAGCGGTGGTAGATTAGGGCCAGTTTTATCAAAAAGTTGAAGAACTAGAATCGGTTGAATTAATATTTCGGCGCCAGGCAGCTAATTGATGCTCGGCTGATAACCCGGGAGGACGATAAATCACCGGTCTTTGACTGACAAACAAAAACTCTTATCAAACTGAGAGAAATGAAGTTTCGTGAAGGCCGGTAACCCTTCACTCGGAAAAGAAGGACTACGAGGGCAGATAAAGAGAGAAAATGGCACAAAAACTAAATTAATGTCCCATTCAGTTAGAGGAGCGTAAAAAAAGACGCCTGCATTCTCGTTATCTGAACTTTTATTTTTCATTTTTTTTATGACCAATCCTAATCGAGTAGATATACCAAACTGTGACTGTAACTCTTGCTTCTTTCATCTCTCCTCTATATTTCTTCCTTCGCCTATATATGCTTGCCTCCTCTGCCTCAAATTAACCCTTTAGCGAAGTAACGAAGAGGGAAGACGTAGACACGGTTATATGGACAAGTTTCACGAAAAGCACATCGTACGTTTCTACCAGCGAGGAAATCCAATTTTAAAGAGCAGAGCGGAGAGCTAAAGTTAAAAGCCAACTAGTTACCGGAAAGAAGCAAAAAGCTTTCAAACAAACGGAGGAACAGGCCACCGTCTGGAAGTAGAATAAACTTTGTTTGACTTTAAAAACTGCGACTTTTGATTGGTCAGTCCTCTTAGATAAGAAAGAAGACTCGATCCCTTAAGCTCGTCGGCTTCGGTCAGAAAGAAGATACATTTGATGCATCGAGAGCATGTCAAGTATCCGTGTATTTCCGATACTTACATATATGAAGGCATATGAAGGGAAGTACAAAATTTCTATGATTTCCATATTTCGAGGCTATAGACTGGATCGACCTCTGTACTTTTTTCCATACCTGCAGCAGCAGCAGCAGTATCAGCAGCATCAAAGTGCGTTGGCGAGAAGGGAAATTCGAGGCACCGAGAATTTATTCCTCTGAATATATACCGCGGCACGGATGTCGTGGATGTATGAATTATTTATTGTCTATGATAGGATTCTGATGCACCTGCCATCCTGCTCAGGCGGGAAGACTGATACATCGACTAGACGGATGGGAAGACGCGCGCCTTTTGCCACGCGACATCGACGCCGTCGAGTGTACCTTTCGCGATGAAATTTCACCGTTGTATGTACAAGAGTCTCGTTTGTGAAATATTTTCCTAAAATATGGAGCCGGAAAAGGGTAGATTAGAAATGGTGTGAGCTTGGACCAGTTTTGAGAAGAAAATTTCCACTAATCTCAGCTCTGACTTCTTGGAAGAATTTTTACGAGAAATGAAACCGCTGCTTCCAGAATCACAACTTAATCTACCCCTATCGCGGTAATAAAAGTTGATAATATATACATATTTTTTTTTCTCTGTGTCTCGCTTTCGAAGAACTAGAAGCAGACGTCGACGAGTGAGGACGACGTTTTTCTTATATATTTGCGTCGCGTCAGATAGCCATGGAATGTTGGGTTTTGTTGCTCGTGAAGTTTATGGTGCGTCACAACGCTTTATGTCGCATCAAACGGCTCGTTTTCCCTATGCGGAAGCATATATCACTGCATTTTTACTTTTCATCACCTTGGCGATGTAAGGGAAGAATTGGTTCCGGTCAATATTTACTCCCGCTAGTTTCAACGAATCTTTACGTTTTCGCGGCATCGTCAGCCCCGCAACAAGTTTTTAGACGGAGGTCGGTCCGTCTGACAATCTCGGCGAATGATCTCAGAAACGGCTCGATGAAAAAATTTCAAATTCACAGGATTTTACATTGAGATCATGGGCATGAAAGAAGGAAAAAAAATAAAATAAGCTTTCGATTGTTGAATGCCTCATTTTTCCTGTTCTTTTTGAACTCTCTTCGCAGATAAATGTGAGAAGCAGTTGCGAAGAATTGAGAAAATCAGCTCAACTATGTACACAATTGAATTATACATAGCGATAGCGAAATTGAGGAGACGGTAGGATTTATAATACTTATATAATACGGAAGGGTGGGTGATTAATCGTCTTAAAAATAATTAAGAACCTCGTTAGGATGGAAAAATATAATAATAATGGTAATGATAGTAATAAAATGAAAAATGACGCGCAGAACCGTTACTGCCGTTTTCCAATCATTTGTCTTTTTCTCATCCACTCGAGAGTTTCGAGTATATCTTAAGAGTAGGAAGGGGCTTTGGCCAACGTCTAACCCTTCCGCGGATACAAAATCAAGTACTCGGAAGAAATCGATTAGGAATCAGAGGGGTTCGAGACGACGAGAAGGAAGCGAAACTGAAGTTGGATGCCATCTTGAATCGTTAAGGAATTATCATCCATAAAAAAATGTTTTTGTCAACGTTCACCGCTCCCTCAGCCCTCGGGAAGGAATTGGCAGGAAGCATAACAGCATCCCTTTGTTAAAACGAGGAACGAGAATCTTCCAGTATTGTATATCTCGCAAAGAATGTGTAATAATAAGACCGATAAATCTGCACCGTTAAAGAAATACTAAATTTCCATAAACTTATTGTGATTTCTTCTTTTCCCAAGCTCGTACTATATACCCGTAGGGTATATATGTATATACATACATTCATACATATATATATTTATATATATATCAGGAAGGTTGCGTTGCCACGGTTTTCAGCGAAAATATTAAAGTATGAAAATATTATCAGTACCCGAGGAATGAATTATGAAGGTACCCTACAGCCCGAGCGGAGCAAGTATTCGGTACAGTATTCAACAACTCCGTGCCGCACCCTAAGGCTACGTTGTCTTCGGGGCTGGAGGATGCCGTTTCTCTCAGTTTTATCTGTAGCCGAGATAAAAGGTGAATAAAACTGAAAATAACGGCTAACATTACGTGAAATTAGATTTTCATAAATAGTATAACATGTACCCTTATACCTACTCGAAGGAGCAGGGGATCGGAAAACGTTTGAAATTCAGTCAAAACGAAAAGGGAAATAAAATAAGAGAAATTTCATCCCCGACGTATCTTCTCAGATCCCTACGAGACAAGATTAGGTACCAGCGATAAGATCTAACGACCTTTGCCTTCGCTCTGATTCGGGTTTGTTCCAGGAGTCGAGTCATTCGAAATAACTGGAACACCAATTCCAGCGAGGGTGGAACCGGAAAACTTAGATGACACCTTCGGGCCAATTAGACATTCCGGGGATAGCTTCTAGAATACATCCGAGCAGCTTTCGTTTACGACTATCTTTATTTTTCTTCAAACAACTTTTCTAACCGGTTTAAAGTACGTGTAACACGGCTTCCTAACAGCTATACTAACAGAGTGACGTAGAAATAGGAGAGAAGCTAAAAAATAAAAATCAAAAATCAAAAACCCAACTCCTAAACCAGTTTAATCCACGTTTCTAACTCACATCAAGATTTCCTTGCACAGATAAAATCAAAATATTACATAATTTCCCATTCCGAATGGCTCCGCGTGACTTCGATCGTGTCTGTCTTCAGTCTAGGTTCAAACTCCCGATTTCATGACCGCTCGAAGCGAAACGCTTAAACGGAGTTCACGACTATAGGTAACGATCTATCGTACCCTAGGTGCTGGAGGGTCGAGGGAGTTGCGAATTTTTCCGATTTTCTGCTGTCCTTCGTACCGTGGGGGCGTACGAAGCTGGTCAGTTGTAGGACGTACTGAGTCTATAATCTCGTCTAGTTATCTCCGCGGCACTGTCCCTTCGAGCTATCGAGTCTCTTGGGGACGGGCACGGCGAGGAGCCGGTAAAGGAACTTGAAAATTCTAAATATATAGTTTTGGTCGCGCTGGAGTCTATTTCCGCTTTCATCGGTGGAATGGTAGCGATAAAATTACCCGCTAGAGTACGACGACTGGTGCTGTTACGAGAGGAAGTCTTCGCTGGCACTGAAACCAAAAGTTCTTTGGATCTTTGTTGATTCTAGAACCGAGTCGATGGAATACAAATTAAAACCTGGAGCGGTAAACCCGTCTCTAATCCCTTTACCTCTTCAACCGATAACTTCTTCTTCTTTTTCTTTCTGGAGCTTTATACTTTTCGTTTCCAGACAAAGGCTCAAAGCCAACAGTTTTAAGCTCTGTTTTGAACAACTTATTCAAACGCGTGGGTATAGTAATTGATAGATACGAAACAGCGGATAAATCATTTCTTCGAATGCATACCAGACCTTGTTACTAGATGACGAATTATTTCTATAAATCATGGGGAATTACTTTCCCCCCAATTTCACCCCTTCTCCGTTCCGCTCTGTTCTCCCTCTCTCTTTCTCTCAACTCGCGGGTACGCGGCACCCCCATCGATTCAACAAATCAAGATTAACCCCCTGGAGTTTGCCAGCGGGACAACCTGACGTTCCTTCTATCGCTTATCACGCTCACCGATAAAGATGTTTACCCTAGATAAGAGCGAGCATTGTTTGCTCGCATTAACCTAAGGAGAAATTCTGTGTTTGTACTAAGGATTGTTTGTAATTTGAGATATGAGAGTTGTTCAGGAGTGATAAACCGCCGCTGTGTAAAGCCTGTTACATAGTACACGAGGAAATTCAATACTAGGACATATTTGGCAAAGGTAGGTAATTGAAAAAGGAAAAAAAAAAAAGAAACCCGTCGGAATATACTTTCCACGAACATTTATCGACGGCGTGTAGTCCGCTGCGAGAGGCCGCGGCTAATGAATCCATCAAATTAAACGCAAATATTGACACGAGCGAACTGCGCCCGTCGACCGATTCGATACAACGAGCTGGAGGAAAACGGAGTGAGAGGGTGATCTTCAAAGGGCTGTGACGCAGTACAAAGCCACTCGCACAAATAGCTACTAATCGTTAGGCCGGTAAGGAACGAATGAAATTAGGACACGGTTGTTTGTTATCGTTTAATCAAAGAGGAGCTACTCGACTGGCCTTTGCGTAATGAAGAGGTATAATTAATTCGACAGTTATTCTCGGACGAATTTTAACCCCGTTTTTCATTTCTCCCGAGGGAGGTAAAGCCTCTTGAGAACTAGTTATCTCGTAGACGTTTGGCAGGATCGAACTCCTAGGAAAAGTTGAGGGTATAAAAAGAGTGAGGAAAAAAAAAGAAACTTGACCTTTGACAGATGTAATACAGGCCCGAGACCACTTTTTGATTACATAAACCATTCCTGTGGTGCAGCGTTTGAGATGATGTATGGACAATATGATCTCTGTTGTGTCTTCGAATGCTAGTACGTTATTCTGTAGAATAATGCTCCCACTGTCTTACTTATTCTTTTTTTCTTCTTACTTTTTCTAACCTTTCTCCGAACCTGATATTTATGATTCATTCATGCGGCTTGTTCAACCTTTTCTTCAAGGATTACGAATGTTTAGCATCATTCGACAAACGACGGATCGACTGGTAAATATTAAAACCAAACATGACGAGCGTCAGCCATCTGCATTAATAATTCTATCGAGAATAACTGATAAGCTCAAAAGTTATTCACTGGTAAACCGAACTGGATCCAAAGTACTGTGTAACTTATGAATAATTTACTTTCACGGAAGAGCAAAACGTCTCATATTCAGTGCAAAAGCAATTTCAAAGAAGAATACGGATCTCAGAGTGGCTACCTGCGAAATAACCGATTTAAGACGGCGCGACAGACGCGAGGAATCGACACTACGTAATATTTCTGGTTGAAATGTATAGTCGTGGTGAGATAGCTATGCATGTAGGTACTTTTCGAAGTTTGGTACCAGAAGCAGCCGCCTTCCATTTCCAGTTAGTTGAGGTAACTGCGATTTAAATGCCCCGTCGGAAATGGGATAGGAAATGAAACAACGCTGTACAACACCCTGTGGGGGCCACGAGGGTCGTACTTCAAGGACGGAACGACGGGAGACTCCGTCAATAGTTAATTCCCCGTCGCCATGGTCAAACTCACTCTCGTGTAGAAATGAACCCTAAAACAGTAATACAACTGTGTGCCTTCACCCAGCTGTGTATTATGTATGTAGGTATACACGTACGTACGTACGTACATGCCTGATGGCGAGAAATGGGGTTAAACTAATAAGTAGGAAAATTTTATTAGGACGTTTCGAACTAGGTCCGTCGTTTGTTGATAATCTATCGAGTATAAATTTCCGGCTAGTTTCAGTTGGCATATGCAACGATCTATGCTAATTGGACCGGATGGCATGACGCGTTTCACTGCCTTTCGTTAATGTATATTATTGCCTGTAGTATTCCAATTACTCGAAACGTTGAACGCGTTGGATTGTGCCGCGTTGCGCTCGGGTTAACGGTAATAAAATCAAAAACACGTCGCCCGGTAAAGAGTCAATTAATTGTGCAATTAATCGATGAGGATAGAAAAATAGAAGAGTAGAAAAAGAACCAACGTCGTTCATTCTCCATCAGCGATACCGCGAGGCGAATGGACGAAGAATTATGAAATTATTGTGGCTTTGTGCGACCTGTCGGCGCATTATCGTAGGGGTTAATGTAGAGAGTGATAATGCACGAAATAACGAGGAATTCTAGGGTGTAATACGAGCCCGAATGACAACGCCCTTACCAGCTCATTATTATTATGAAATTCGTCATATTTCTACCAGGTAGGTAGGTAGGTGGGTACAGCGTTATCCACACGTCAGATTATTACGCGGTGAAATACCTTACCTTGGCAAACATCTCGAAATTGTGGGTTTAACTGAATTTTCGCAGACAGGTCACAACCGCGACCCGTCTACATTACGAGGCAACGCTGGCTGAGGCTTACCTGTAACAAAAAGTAAAGTCTCTAATTAAATTTCAGCCAAATTTTCGCACTTAAATTACGACGTTTTCAGATTGGAGGCGGAGGGGGATTTGGTTTTTTATTTTGCAACAAGATTGAGAAATTGAGTACGAAGAAAAATATTCAACTGATGAATAATGGTGGGGTGGGTTCGAAAAGTGGGAATCGTTTGTTTTTTTAATTCCAGTCCATCAAACCCGTATCGATTTGTTTAGAGAAGTTGATTCTTGCTTTTTTAAATGCTCCATAATTGAAGAATAATATCCTCCGAATAAAGCGAACAAATTTACAAGCTCATCCATCATTCGGCAAAATAATGATAAATATTTCTCGTATATATACGGGGAAACGTGAGGTATAATGAAGACTGAAATATTAAAACGGAGCGGGAAAAAAATAAAAATGTATTTTTAAAAATTCTTCTCCGCTCGCAGGTAAACGCGTGGGTAAATTTATTCGCGTTTCGTTCTCTTAGGCGAACGTTTGTAGTCGCCCGCTATGACGTGCAGAAAAAGAAAAAAAAAAAAAAAAACCGTACGAGAAGAAAGAAATAATAAGAGGAGCAAAAAGAGAAAAAAATCGTTCATGAAAATTGTGGGTCGGTAAAAATGGTAAAAATGAAGAGAAAAAAGGAGAAAAAAAGAAAACAAAGTAAGGGATCTGGTATGGCGTGGCACACGATGTGCCCGGGAGTAAACGCGTGGAATATTTTCCAGCACAGGCAACCGGACAGGCAGACAGTACCGACGGACCGGATACGGAAACGATATTTCCTCGCTTAATATTCCGATGACGTAGCGAAATATTCCAGCGAAGAGAGAGAGCAGCCACTAAATGCAAAGTTGAATCAATATACAGGGGTGCTCACTCGTTAATTTATTCAAACTCGCGATACTTACACCCTAGACCGTTACGTGAGGTTATATCCGAAGCTAAACCACTTCCGGGCTAACATGAGAACTACTGTTTTAAAGGTGGAAAATTACGCGGTAAAGGTCGAGTTTAATTCCTCTCATCCTCCACCGACGCGCTCGAGTTCGCTTTGACTAATGAACTCGAAGAGTCAAGTCAGCTAAAAATTTTAACCGGGAAATTTGTCGCCAGTCCTGGATACCCCGGAAAATTATTTTTTTCCTTTTTATTTTTTTCGAGGACGTCTTTCTATGCAATATCAAAATATCCACACGCGGGTCATTCCCGAAAGGACTCAACGCTTCGATTAGGATTATAGGTAAATCTGTTTCAGACCCAAACCAAGAAAACTGTGTTCGTGAAAAGAAACGTCCATTCATATTTCACGATTATCCACTCGAATCGGATTGGTAAAAATATTAGTGCCACGACCCGTTGAAAGGCTGAAAGATTTCGCGATATTCCCACGAATATCGGGTCACTTGAGAAGCGTTTGTAATTTGTCGAATTACAGGGTCTTCAGAACGAAATAAAGCCTAACGACCCAATTATTGGTCACGCGTACACCGGTCTCTATTATTTTTTCATTCGAAACGAAGCGCGATCGATATAATCAATAGTCGACGCATAGCACACATGTCATTACATAGTCAGGGGGTGAATTCGAATCCTATTTAAAAAAGGAAAGGAACAAAACGTTCTCGATCCCTAATTTTTTCACCCGGCACTTGACATTCACCCTTCTCTCTACGGTAGAATAAAATACATAAAATAATAATCATTCCTCTTTAAAGTCTCTTCCCAGAGTCGTGGTTTTCGATCGCTTCAAGCTTTTCTGAAGGGTTGTATACGGGGAGGCCCGGTATAGCATTGCTTACACGTCGACGGACATTGTAGGTAGGAACACGGTCGTATCGTTCATGGGACGAAGTGGTCATACATACATAGACGTAGACGTACATACCTATATATGTACGAAAGTCCACCGTGATGTAGAGTATACAGTAAAGCCATCGATTTTTAGATTCGTGAAATGGAAATGCCTTGGGGGCTTTAGAATTTCATGAGAAATTTACATTATACCTTTACCTAGAACGTACGTTTCAGTCGTTCCTGCACGCGCATCTTTTAATCCTTTCTGGTGGCTCTCCCTTAGCTCCTGCTGTTTCCTAAAGGACTCCGAGAAGAAACCCCGAGAGAGAATACCGGGATGAAGGGATGGGGCGAGAAGGGGCGAAGCCGCGGTTAACACGCGCGTACGTGAAGCTATTTCCGCGGTATGATTTTTATTCATTTCATTGGAACTTTTTCCACCCGTTTTAATGGGATTGCTCGATTAATTAATTCCACAATTTGTCGGCGAGGACGTGATTCCGGTAAAAATTGAATAACAGAGTTATGCGAGTTTGTTAGTCAGTCCTTCCTGACTAACGCAAACTGGAAGATCCTAGTCTAGCCAGCGAGTGGTAGAACCCTCGGTGAGATGGTGAGTAACAGATTTGATGTGGCGTTGGATAACCGACGAGCGACTAGCCTGGTAAAAAAAATCAATGTACATGTACACGTACATACCTACCTACCCGAGCCCCTCGAAAAGCGTCGAGGTACACGCCGATAACCACCATGGTTCACGACTACGGTAACCGGATGTCAAACAAATCGATATTTATGATGATTGATGTATCTCGTATTATTTCGGCCACGCGTAGGTACCTACGCATGGCGAACGAGAAAATAAACAGTGCTGTTAGGGCGGAAGCAGAAACGAAATATTATTTTTTAACCGTCTATAGTAAGGGCAAAGGTAGCCCCAAGGGCGAGACCAGGGCGAGACCAGGGCGAGACCGGGGCAGGCGAAGCTTGCGCGAAATCTAGATAAGAAATTCAGTACCGTGCAGGGGGACATCGCTTGGTCTTTGAGGTACGAAAGAAATGACGATTCATTCCGTAGCGCGCGACCACGATTCGATAAGGATCGGGAGTCATTGAAATATTAGCGTAATTATCTCGGATGAAAAGGACGCCTTGAATTAATCGTGTCTCTTGAATAAGCGAGTATCTTGGGTTCGTTTTACGACATAAGAATTATAATGATCGGTTGATCGCGTTGTGAAAATGTCAAACAAGTTGTTAATCGCACCGATCGATCCAGACATCGGGTTAGTATTCGTAACGCGATCGAATCGGGGAAAGAAAGGGAGGCTTAGTATTGTCGGAGGGAAGATCAATAGCAAACAAATTCGCGGGGATAAGCCTGAATCTGAGGGGCGAAAGCCATAGTAATATCTTCCTTCGTTCGGCTATCTCAGCTATCGCCTTTCTATCGCTTGCTGCAACCTTTTTTATGGGTCGAACGAAAAAAGAACGTCCGAATGCCCAAAACCGTTATGAAATTCTCTTAAAGCAAACTGGTTATCCGCGTAGGTATACATATAATAGAATGGATAGTCGAGGACAAGGACTTATGAAGGCAATGGCGGTTGGTCGGTCCTGTTCGTTCAGTCCACCGCAGACATTACGGTTCTTTCTTTTCTACTTCCCGTTTCGGCACTCGGCGCTAATATTTCAAAGGCTATCGGCAATCGAAGAGGATGCTTTCCGATTGGCTGGCTTGTTTCGCGCCATAAAACTCGGACATTGCGTGCTTTCGCTTTCGGTCTGTAAGATAGAGTGATTTTTCATCCACAAGTCGGTGCCCTGCAGATCGCTGTTCTGCGTCAGCGATCGCGCGAACTATTTTCCACTTAATCTTTTCGTCCTCGCTCTATACCTCGTCCTTTGGCTTTGAGCTAGTCTCAAAATTCCTTTTGAAGGGTTGCACGTATCCCTCTGAAACCGAAACGCGCGGCTGTGTATCATCGCTATTCAAAGTTAGAGAAAAATTACAAAAGAGTAGATACTACATGGCTGCAGGCATCGTTTCTCCACAATTTTTACTCCAATATATTTTTACCTCTTATTTCCCATATTTTCTGCTTGCAAACCACTAGACACGAGTCTTGAGCCCTCGCGGTGCTCTTGACTTGCGATCAATAATCCATTCGCAAAGATGCGGCTCTTGGATTGGTCACTTTTACTTATAATTTGAATCTGAACTATCCTTGGTCCTTTTTTTTTCAAATCGTATTGCACGGAGAAAAGAAGAAGGATTTCTCAGTATCAAGGATTTTTCTGCGGAAGTTAATGTCAAACTGTTTTCCGAAACGAATACAAATGATCGACGAGGATTAACATAGTTATAATTTCTTGCGGAGGAGCGCGAATTCTAGTAAATTGATGAATTAACTTCCAATGTAGGGATAATCATTTTTAATTAACCAGTTCTATGCTACCTACTCCTTTACCCCCGTGTGCTATGAGCCAACGGAGGATGGGAGGAATTTGGTAATTAATTGGCGCGATTTTCACGAATCGAGATACCGCTAATCGCTGCCCAGCCGCGGTACGCCATTTTGCTGAAGCCCAGTGCAGTCCAGCGTTTCGATAACATTTGGAACAAATTTGACCAGTTGAATTTTAAGGGAACAGATCTGTTACGTTGGAAGTAATTAATGAATATTTCCGACCTACCTGGATGATAACTGCGATATTTGTCGTTGTTATCAATCAAAATTAGAGGAAAACTGATAACAAAATAGCTCAATTTCTCTTCATCGAAATTGGGACCTTTTATTCATAAATCTAAATCGCTTTACACGTACGCGATGTATTATTCGATTTCCTCATCGCAATATCGGAAATCATGAAAAGCATTTATGGGGTAAAGTCATGTAAATGCGAACGAAATGTGTACACGGACATTTCTATAGATAGATTGATCCAGGGATTCAGAATTTATAAATCCACGTGTAGATAGATAACAGTGGAGGACAGATATGATCCCGGTGAACGCTATGGCGAGCTCAAATCCTCGGCTGAAACGGAACCCTGTGAAGGGGTGCTGTAGCTTCATGCGAGTTAATATCCATCTATGCGGGCACGTTTTGCCGTATAGCGCTTACACACACGGCTAACCGGATGTGTACGTATATTTATGTTTAATCCAATTTGCGATCAATAATCCAAAAATCACTATTATCTAGGATTTGGGCGGCTTGTGCCCACGCATTTGGTGTACGACTACGGAATACGGGTAGATATGTGTTTGTCCATACATCCCGAACGTGGAAGCCGCAAGTAGTGCACAATACAGTAATAAGCAATTCCTCTCCCGCCAGCTTTTGCCCATTTCTAGGTAATGCGTTCGCTGTTAGATCGCAGTATCGACTTTGTATTATAACGAATAAGGGAGGAAGTTATCCGAACGAAGGGGAGTGGAGAGGCTTGAATCGGGATCGATTGTTATCAGAGTTTGATGAGATTTTCGTTTTAATAACAGCGAAGAGCGTAATCCATGAAAAGCAGGATCCACTCGTTATAGGTAGATAGGTAATACGAGCGCAGGGAAACGTCTCTTGAAAATTTAAAAAAAACCTCGAATTTCCCTTTGAAAAATCAACAAACACGCAAAGACGCAAGATGAGAGAGAAGAGGCGCCAATTAGCCTGTATTATTTTCTCGCAGCTGTTATCCACGGATGGCTATATTCTTGCGAAACCGCGCGATGGCCGAATAAATTTCGCGTCTGTGTAGAGAACGGCGGATAAAAAGCCAGAGAAAGCAATGAACAAAGAAGAGAATCATCAGACAAGGCGAAAACTGCGGATGGTTGTATGAGCCAAGCCAGCTACGTGAGCAATTAGCAGGCTCAAATAATTTGTACAAAAAATCGGAAGTGCAGAGGTAAAGGCGAGGCTGTGGATGGACACAGAGTAGTTCGAAGCCATCCGTATGTATTCAAAGGCAGAGCACCACCGTTTACCTCTCGGCACACATTTTTTAATTTCATACTTTACTCCATTGTTCCTATTCTTCCTCGTATATATATTTGAATAAATTAGTATATGCAGATAGTTAGGTACGTAGCGGAGTTTAATTATCCGGTATATTTCGATGCACTGTATCATAATTAATCTTGCGAAGAAAAATTGGAATCTCGGAATCCTCGCAGCGACCAAATTTACGAAATAAAGAGCAACGTTCGAATTGGAAAGGGTTCGATTTTCGAATAGGGTGAAATATGACATGAGACCGAAAAATTCTGCCAATTTTTAATGACGTGCGAAAGCGTTGCAACGTCTTTGGCGAGGCTTGTAGCCCATCGGTGGCACGAATCGCCGTATATTGGGGTGCAATTAACAGTGATCCGCCTTTGTCCGAGTTCCGTTAAGTCGTGCAGAAGGTATGCGGTAATCCCGACGTCGAATCGCGTCCCCTATCCACGCATCACGCACGTTTAGCAAATAACCCCGGCGTCCAATCAATTGGGATAAACTTTAGCGTTGTCAGACCTGTAACGTCGGTCTGGTGGTCGGTGATCGGTGATCGGTGATCGGTGCCACGTATTGTCAGGTATGAAGGTACCTATCATAGAATACATTTGCTTAAAACGGCGATAGTCCATCTCTCCGTGGGACGATTCGTTGCGCGTTAATTCGCGCGAAAGTGGACAACAAAGGTGATAATTTATAACAATTGGTATTGTCTACGTGGACTTTAACGGCCGAAGGGAGATTCCCCGGGTTCTACTATACCTATATATGTGTTCAGAAAGGGTTCGCCCAGTGTACACTCACACGTGTATGAGTATTACAACGAATTTCAAGCCCTCGCTGACTCGGCAGCAAAACCGGCATTACGGGGACGATAGATTCTCGCGATTCCACCCCCGGCTTTGCTTATCTCTACGAATATATACGTTTACATGTATATAGTTTTGTCAATTTCACTGTCGGCCCCGAAGCTTTCCTCTGAAAATTTCACCCCGTCGTTAAAACACATTAGCTTTTATTGTACTTCAGCAGGAATACGAACGACTGGAATTCATTTAGCAATGAGTAATTCCTCGGTTCTTTTATTTTTCTCATTCGAAAGACAATAAAGTTGTGCTTAAACTGCATATAGACGGTTCCGCATGAAAGTTTTTTTTATAAAAACGTCCAATCGAGTAGACAAAGAACATGTGAGTCAATGCCCGAGCTTATGGGTGGTATGTGAGCTTGTATTAGTTTCTGAAAGAGGTTCTATCGATACCTATACCCACTCTTTGAACAATTACCGATTCAAATAATTTCTTTGTGGGTTATTAATAAGCGTGGAAAATTTCGCTTTCAGGGAACTCGAATTGTTCGACGTTTTAATTAATTAATTAGAGAGTGACGCGAACGGCGAGGCTCGACGTGACGTGGCATATTAATCATTTCTCGTTATTTTGCGCCCAATACCTCGTAATCCACTCGTCGCAGTTGCACGGTGCTCATTACGCGCGTAAATAGGCCATAAGAAGTCCCTTGGTCGACAAAGCCTTCCGCAATCCGCCCAGCACGCCGATTTACGGAAAAAACGAACGAATATAATAATTTTCGAACAATCTAATCGCGATATGGAGAATGAGGGCGGAGGACGTGGTTAAAATTCATTGAAAAATTCATTGAAATTTCTTTTTCCGCCAATTTAAAAGCCGTGGCTAATAAAATAGCGCGAGTTCGTATTTTCCGTATGGGAATTTTACGTCTATCGTAGAGTCTATACGAGCCAGAATTATTTTTTTCTCCTCTTCCCTCAGGTGCAGGAATTATTCTTTTTCTGTATTTGGTGCTGCGATTTTCTTTTGTTTTTTTCTCAAACCAACCAACCAAGGAAACAATAGATATTGTGGCTAAATTAAAACCGCCCCCGGAGTTTTCACATTTCTATGTTCAACAGAGACGCGAAGTCCCGGAGAGTATAGGTACCGTACCTAAGCTGGCTGGCTCCACGTTCCCGCGGGCGGTTCGCTTCATTTCTGTCCTTCATCCCTTCCCGTAGTATTCCAAGTCTTCAGGCAGTCGTTGGTATATCCCACATGGTCCAGGGGGTAGATATATCCATATATCTATGTATATCATCTATGTGACTGTGCCTATACACACACATACGTATATGTATATACAATATACATATACTTATCTCGCGAAACGTCAAAGCGACGGACAATGAAACACCAGGATCGTCGGAATCAGAATTTGGGTCACCGCGGCGGAAAGTCTATTGTGATAAGCGTTCAAGTCGTGCGGTAGACGAGATTTCAATGGTTTTGAATTAGACGAGCCCGACGGGTTCCCTCTGGCCCCCACCCTGCTCATCCGTCTCATTGCAAGTCGGAAGTAGATTCTTATTTAAAAAAGAAATTGTTCCACTTTCAGACAACGTCGCATATCTTACAGAATGAGGGAAACTGGGTTAAATCTACAGTCCCAGGGCTGCCGAGATCTGCTGCTGTCGCCGGGTAAAATTTCTAACCGAGATTCAGCCAAACCCCTGTAGTAATCAACGAGGGAACTTGATTACAGGGATGAAACGAGTCATAGTCCGGGTACCGTTATCAGTTCTGTTTTAACAAAGGATTGTTTGCTGTTTGCCCAAGACCAAGGCAGAGATAAGTGGTTGTCATCAGTCACAAATTACGTATTTTTCGGCGTATTCTTATTTGACAAATATAATCTTACACCAAATAAAGATAGTAATTTGAAAAACAAAAAGCTTTTTCGGTTGATATCTCATTCTCGAACTTCGAGTGAACAAAACCGAGGAAAGAAGAGATTCAATGACGTTCGCGGCGTTGTTCAAATATACAGCAAATCAAGAAAAAACAGATTCGAATACGAAAACCCTATAGCAGTTCTTTCGGTGCCAATTTTTTTTTACCCATCATTATTCCCAACCCTGTTTCAAGCGAGCTCGCAGATCAATGGACGGACACTTTATACGTTGAATACTGACTTACGGAAATACGAAACTCAACAGCCGCGGTATTTGTGGACAACAGTATTAGCCCAGAGATATTCTAGTTATATAGGATTAAGTTGAGACGATTGGCTCGATCGTCGGTGGCTTCCTGCGTTGTTCCTTCCCGCCTCTTGGTGGTTGCGGTCGCAAAAGAAGCCGTCGAAGAACCGAAGAATTGACCGTGATGGTGTTGGCTCGAGGGATCCGTGGGGCGAGGAAGACCAGGTCGACTTTTGCCCTAGCTGTCAAGTGAGACTTACGAGAAGTGAGTTTTACAGTTTGTCTAGTCGGGATCACTGGCTCATGATCCTCGTGCAAAACTGACGGCGTATCTCTTGCGAATTGAGATTGTAAATCAAGTCCACGAGGCACCTGAATCCCAAGCCGCAGTTAAAGTTAAGTAGCCATTTTCTAGGCTTTGAGAAAAGTTCTTCGTGATTTTACCGTACGAGAGAATTTCATCTCTCACTCGCGGGGGAAAAAGCTCATCACTGAGAAACGTTCCTTCTGAAACGTACCACACCTGCGAGGTGGTAATCGATAAATAACAATCGAGATAAGTGCAGTACGACAAAGAAAGAACTTTGAAATCTCAAAGAACATCGATGAACTTCGAACAGGTACCTGAGTACATTCGAAAGCTGCAACATCGTTGCCATACAAGAGCCTGGAAACTATTTCCATTTCCGCTTGGGTTCTTCGCGAGCTACCAACAGTCGTTGGGGTTATGTACTCGAGGTTGTATATTGATTGTACAACGTAACCAAACGAGTTGAGTTTGCTCGAACTTCGCCCCCCTGCAGCGATGGAGTGGGGATTGAGAAATATTCCTCCAATTGTATATACCTCTACGTAATGTTTTGCACGGCTAAACTTTCGGCTTGAATTTTTCGTTGGAAAAAGTTGACCGTTAAACATTGCTTACGTAATTTTGAACGAAACTTTTCCTCCGGTATCAAAGACGACACCGTCGAGAAGTTTTACAGCCGTTACAAGTTGCACCCCACAATTACGATTCGAAGAAAAGAAGTCGTTTAGCTCTCTCGACAAAGAGTCATTCATATTAGACCCGTCGAACATATCCTGGCATGCCTTATACACTTACTGGATAAATATCTGCCGGAGGGCTAAACTCGCGAGTCATGATGCAGGACATTGCCGGACTTGGCTTGTGAGGAGTTCCGTATATTCAGTGTGTAGACTCGCCTTTCCGGTGGTTCCCATCCCTCGGGAAAGGGAGAAACGAGAGAGGACAAGATGTCGGAAGTGATTCGCACGAACATGGTACCATAGGCGTAGCAAAATCGATGTACAGCATGTGGCGGTGGAAGAAAAGCACCAGTCACTACGCGTCCAAAAAGCTTATACTGGAATCGGACACGATATCCTCGGCGGAGACCAGATGCGAGAAAATTTTCACCATTGGTAAAACGTGAGGCAGAAAGATTACAAAGGATACAAGGACGCCATACACAGCAAGACACCCCGGGGACGAGGTACCAGACAATCCTTAGATTCGTATTCGCCGATCAGACAACATCCAACACGCTCCACCTCGAAAACCCCCGATCACTTGCCCTCGAATACGGCTTCTTGACTCCGGCATAGTATTGATTTACAGCTGGTGGTAGTGGTTGGTGATGGTGATGGTGGAGTTGGTGGTGGTGGTTCGTGCGTCTCTACTCGTCTCCCATGCCTATCATTCTCATTCACTCTAATTCGCCATTTCCTCCCTTCGCCCTGCCGGCTGATGGGTGGAGAGGGTCGAAGAGAGGGTGAGAGGAGGATAGATAGGGATGGAGAAGAAGGTGGTCGCGGAAGAGGAAGCGAGAGGCAAGTGTCTGTCACCCCTGAAGCAGGATATTGCGAGGAGACATATTTTCTTTTTTTCTTACCGAAATATTGTGGTGTTTATTGCGTTTATTTCTCGCCTGTTTACGTAGGTGTCTTTTCTTGCTTCAATGGCCCTGCGGTGCCGACGACGTTTTCACCTTTATTGCCGCGAAATTCACCTCTTGAATCCTTAGACGATTTTTTATTTACATTTTTTCTTACGTCTTTTTCACGCTTTGAACATTTTCTTCGTTCCATCGTTTTGTTCGTGAATCAAGACCGAACTCAGCCGTCATTACGGGATTCTCGCATAATTAATAAACTCCATTTCCTCTGACCACGGCGCCGGTTACATTGCGACGAAGAATTCCTTTTGATCGTCTTGGACAAATCGTACTTACATATCTGCGTGTATCTGACAATCAATTCTCAAAGTTTGACAATCTCGTTAGCATGAGCAAATATTCAACATCATCCCTCTGGCGACTGTAAAACAGTCGCCCTCTTGCAGAGACTTAAAAGAGTAAAGAGTGAATTAAATCATTGAAAGTTAGTTGTCCTCCGACGACCACCCATCCCTGGAGCTAAGATACGGGACGACGGAGTCTCTGGTTTGGTACCTACCGACGTGGGCAGGCCGCAGGTCTCAACGGAGACGTAAAATAAAGCAGTTTGAGTAAATTGGTTGTGTTAAAACTAAACTTGTTACAGGATGGAATATAGCGAGAGAGGGATTCCCGACAAAGAAATTGTACGCGGTTGAGAGGAGACGTGTCGCCGAGTGACAGAGGGAAACAGCTTTCTTCGCTAAGATGAGTTTCCATAATTTAACAGACTCAAGCCCTTTTATGGGACTTCAACAGCCTATGACTAATTAAACCCGTGCCTGTACTCCTTGAATCTTTCGAGTTTGATTTTTCCACAATTCTTCCTCTTCGCTCCAACTTGAGAGCTCGAAACTCTTGAATCATTCATTTTCCGTAGATGCTTGGCTCTATCTTCCCTAGGCATACGACAAACGGGAAGAATTGGTAGGTATATAAATTTAATGAAAATTCGAATTTACGAGCGCTGGGAATAGGTACGTTGGGCGGGTCCCCTTCGGAACTAGATGGGAAATTCTAAAGAGGGTAAGTGCGAGGAGTAAGAACCCAACACAGTGTCTGCAGTAAAGCGACTTCCTTTCCTTTCCTTTCCTTTCCTTTCCTTTCCTCTACTCTCCTTTCGACGTTGTCGCGTATTAGACGGAACAAAGTTCTTCGCCCTATACTGGCTGCGGAGGTTCCGTTTCGTACGGCCAGGACGCGACGCGATGCGATGCGACGCGACGTTCAAAGAACTTTCGCATAAGTTAGAAAGTTTTTACAACGAAGATAGCTTATATAGGTATATAATTTAATAAAGCACTAATGATGTCGGATGTCACGAAGCGGATACGTCGAGTTTCATTTACTTTTCAAACCTGCCGTTAAAAAGTTGTAATTAATAAAACACCATATAAACGGGAAAAACGGATATATTTAACAGCCGGCAACACAACGACTAAACTAATGTTCAAGCATGGAATATCCTGCGCTTTTTGAAGCATGAAATTAGTCACTCAGAACTACGACTCAGAACTTTCAGACTTGTAACGATACCTTGTCCGATTAAGCCCAGCCCATCTGCCAGTTAGTTAGTAATTAGTAAACATGCATTAGGTACTGAAACAAGGGTCGTAGGGTACCAGTATAGGAGGGTAGAGGTACGAGCAAGAGAGACCTTGACAGCAACCTCTGAGGCTTGTTCGGTAGCGAATGAACAACGCCGTAAGGTTTATTAAATATTTAGCAGAAAGTGGCGTCGTCTCTGTGGTACTCGACCCTTGTTACAGTACTGGAAATTACACTCTCGCATGGAGATTGGGCGGTAGGTGAAGTGACACTTGAAAATGGCTCCGTCGAACGAATTCTCTGATGGGATTTTCGATAGGCAGAAATCGCTGGAGAATTTTCGAGGTCTTTCAGAGGGCTAATTCTACTTTTTGAAGTAACGATTCGATTTTGCGACTGTTCGCAGAGAGATCGCAGACCGAAGCGTTTACTTTTGGCGATATGAATACTCTATACGTATTGCCAGTAAATAAAAGCGATTCACGACGGAAAAGGATACGTGAACATTAAAGCAATCGCGGATGGGACAAGCCAGTGACTATAATAACGTTTTTGCGAGGCAAAAGCTGCGGAGTAGGTAATACGAAATTCCATGGAGCCCAGAAAACGGGGCGATCCCTAAATACTGCGTTCCCTTAATTACATTTCCTCGGACAAAATCGACTTTTGCTCCCGCAGGCCCAGGGACTAACAGCCACGAACGAACCAGTCGCAGACCAGAAGGTCCGAGTCATCGACCAGCGTCCAACCCTGCTAATAAAGCCCTACCATTAACGCTCCACGTTCTATGGCGCATAGTACGTCCACCGTAGGTACTCGGTGGGCCAAATGGTCCAGAAGAAATACGTTTATTCCTATTTCTAATTGCCTTTCCGCAGATATCCTGGGTATTCGCTAATTTTCGAGATTACGCGTGTCGATCGAGCACTTTTATCGGCAAGGAAAACGATCGCTAATTTTTTACGGTCTATAATCCCAATCATTCGAAATTCCCTCTATTCATCCGAATTGCAGATCAAATTGCGTGGACGATTACAGTTTCATTCCATCCTTATAGTTCCACTAACGAAATTACAGAGAGAAAATAGTAATTTAACTATTCTACTAAGAGCGAAGTTCGACGTCCATCTTCGGGTATTCGTCACGTCGCACTGAACTCTTCATCTCCCTATGTCCGGACACTATCCTCCTGCTTTATTGTACGGAGAAAGAACAGCGCAGATTTGTGGATTCCGAAACCCGCACCGTGATACAAAATCGTGAAATCGTTATGACGCGGTATTGATTCTACCTCTTCCAAAGCTTTTTCGTGTTTCGTGATTGAAGGACCTTTTCAAGTTATTCATACCGTTCTACCCGCTTTAGCCACTCGACTGTCCATTATTCGTTAGGACCGAGGATCATCCGTTCCATAATTTTTTCACGACTCCGAGGGTCTTCTCTCTCTCGTGTACGATAGCAGATATCATCTGTCCCGTGGGAAACGGAGAAGAAGAACCGCCATTTTGTCACTACGGAAAGAGCCTTCCTGGGTTTCCAGAAGTATATTTGGACCCGGGCCAAGGCACGCCGCAGCTAATCGCAGCGAGAATTGCCCTTCGGAAACCATTAAACACTATAACGCCCCGTGTGGCCCCGTGTTCCTTTTACCACCCCGAAACCTACGCGCCAGTTTCTCCACTCTGAACAGCGGAATATCTGGAGCGATGAAATCTACCAATAAATCGTTGCCTTCGTCCAGGTCTCAGCCGTTAAATAAGATCTCCGCGTTTAGGATTACGGTCTGTACCAGATAGCGACTGACAGGTGCAGCTCTTGAAAAACGTTATAACAGACGTTGCAAGGAGTGATTTTAACCGCTTTTAAATTCCTGATCTATAACCTGACGCACAAAGAGTGGTAAGAGTCGGAAACCGAAGGCGTGGTATGGTGCGGTACGGTTGTTAAAGACGCTTTAAAAATCGAACCGATGAACCGTATATACGTAAGAAATGTGCGTTCCGAGGAAAGCAATAACCAGTGGTCATATAATTCGGAAGCGTTTCCTCCGAGGCTTGACTGAGGTTTACATCGGACTATGTATGGGAAAGAGAGGAGGTCTACTTGGTCAGAAACGACTACGAAACCGAATCGTAAAAATGTCTAAATCCGTAATTTAGCACTTTTTCTTAACGGCATTTGGTCCACTCAAGATTATTGCCGCGGCAAATGTGGACGCCTACCGTAGGTCTGCATCTTTCGAACCAGCTATCGACCAACTTTTATATATTTCAGTTCTCTCAAAGGGATGGGCGGGACAGATATTGCGGGTGGAAATACCTCCGTTATAAGAACACGGGACAGAGTTGAAAGAGAAGAAGAAGAGAAGAAGAAGAAGAAGACGAAGGAGCCCGGAAGACACGTCAGCAGTTTTGTTTAACGCTTTTCAACTCATATTACGGGTTAGCGCCAATCCGAATATGATGCGGTACGCACTTGTGCGTTAGTTCGCAAAAAATGTCATTCTTTTCCAAAAACTTTTTCAAATCCAATCGGGTAACGTATTATTATTCATTATGAAGTAAGTCTTGTCCGACATCGTAAAGTGCTGGGTATATTTTTACTGTTCACTACCCGGAAAAACGTTCGTGAAATTTTTCTACACCAAAAACCTTCCTTTTCATAGGAGTCAACGAACCGTGTAGGAAAATTTGGCATCGAACATCGTCGCGAACGAATATCTATACCTACGTTCATATAACATACACGTAGGTACCTATGGTACGGGAATGACATCGTCGGAAAGGATAAGAGGATGAGAATCAGATGAATTGAAAGGTTTTGGCAAACGAACAGAGTTAGAGCTGAACGTCGGGTGTCGCCCATGGGCCAAGTCCAAGCAACTGATTTCCGCTTTCTCGCAAATCTTTTAGCGACAAAGTTGCGCAGATATTCCCCTCGCACGAGTGCCAGATAATTTTCTCCGCCTACCAACCCCTGGAATTTTCTTTCACCAAAGTGTCAAATTTTTTGGCAAACGTTAGCGAGAATTAAATTGGATATTCAACGCCCGAGCGAAATACTCGCTCCTATTTTTCCCCAAATTGGGATTTGATTTATTACACCTTTTCGCTATACTAAAAATTGAAAATTATTATCTGACTTGTACGTATCCGAGTTGATAATCGCTGGGCACTGAAGGAACGTGCGAAATGTAACTAAAATAACAATTTCTAAAGAAAATGAATAAAGGCACAGGTTGGGATGAGTTAATTAAAGCGAAGAGCAGAGGAGGATGGTGTGTGGAGATCGGAGTGTGGACTTTTCATTAACCAGCGCCTACTAACCCGGCTTCGACTTTTCCGCAGTTTCCAACACCCGACCTCAATTTTCACCGATTTATTTTATTTTTAGTCAGTATAGCGAAGCGAGCGGCGTGTGGAAGTGAAATTTTTCGATTCATTAAGCGTTTTGTTCGCCCTGAGAATGGGTTAATCCAGTGTGGATAACCGGAAGTGCGAAGTCTATTTTCACCCCTCTTTCTTCATTCTTATATTTTCTTTTCAGTTCTTACTTAATTCGATTGATTTGATTTTTTTCCTTATTTCTTCGCTTTTCCTTTCCTTTCTTTTATCTTTCATTGGTTTTTTTTCCGACAATTTTCACCCTTTTTTTTCTTCCATTCTCTTACACTCCGGCAATTCTTTTTCTTTAAACAATGCGGGGGCCTAATCGCCGCGTTGTTCATTGCCTCCGGCGAAAACCACTTCCGAAGAATTATGATAGCAGGTTAAACGATTTATGGGCGCTTCCAGAAAATACTCCCGCCTGATTGCAGCCGTAAATACATCAATTAAATTATTTAAATCACCATGCCAGCCAAGAATTTATGCTCTTCCACAAAGCACACATTCATTTCCTCGATCCAGGAAATTCGAATCCAACAATAATTACTTCATAATTCCGTTATTCCAAATTCTGCAATCTCGTATCTCTCAATTGAGAAAATTAAACCACCCCATTTCCCGCACACCTACGTAGAATTGTAGCATACAACGGTTGAATACTGTGCAAGTTACTAGAGTCACATGGTTAAACGGGCGCGTGTGTCGCGTTATTAAATCTAGTTTTAATCTCTGAGATGAAATGGTCTACCTTTTTTCTAATTTTCACTTAATCCCACTCCCGCTGGTCGCCGTGGTCGCCCCGTTCTCGTCCGAAGGTTTACACTTCCATACGTACGTACCTACTCTGATAAGTTTCATTTTTTTACTAACCACGGATTCTCCGAGCCAAATTATAGAGCAGTAGAGTTACGAGGTAGATGTACAAGGATCAGCGCCCGGCCACTCTGGCTCGATCAGAAAAAAAAGCAATCGAAAGAAATTCAATCAGAAGGTCAAAAGTTACTGGACGACTTTTGACCGCCGGATATACGCGGACCGTAAAAGTCTTTCCAACGATTTGATTGACTCGAGATTGCAGCCTTACCTCGCAATTTTATCCACCGAACTGTAACCGGTGGAAAAGATGTGGTAAATAGATCTTGATCTCGCGAGGTACGCAGAGGCCGGGGTATTTCAATTCCTTTATAATTGGCACACAACTCCTCGAGGAAGAAAAGAATAAGACTTGGGGAGAAGAGAGAGATCGAGAGAGCCACGAGTACCTATACTTTACCACCGAGCTCTTCAGCATTCCCTCTTCTTTCTCTAACCTTTGTGTTAATTGAAACGTTTGAGGATCGGATTATCTTATTTTTTTGACTCGCCCCATTCACTTTGTGAAATTCACTTAAAGAACTCCTCTTCTCCGCGGAAACGATCCGTGTATATTAAGGGCAGCGCGCGGTTCTTGATAATAAAAAAAAAATCCTGCTGATGTATACAGATGTATTCCATAAAGGTATTTAGGAGGGTGAGATGTATAATGAAATAAAGGTCCAGGAAGATCTCGACGACGTGTTCATATCAATTATGAGTTAATCTCGGAAGTTAGTTCACGTAGAATAATTTGACAGCTTGTTCCACGGTTGTAATTACCCCGCGAGAACAAGACCCTAGGTCACGTGGCGAGAACACGTTCAACCCGAGTGAATCCTTCGGCGAAGCGTGTTGAATCAACACCCGTTACATGTGTGGCAGATGCGATTACCTCCGCAACGAAGGAAATGGAAGACGGAAAAATTGAAGATAAGTGCCTTGCTATCTGCACGTGCGAGTACTAGACGTCGAATCGAAGCAGAAGTATCCTTCCGGGGGTAAAAAACGGACGAGAACTGTATACCACTGGATCAAGCTAATTGTAAGATGTAAGAAGAGGCGATGTACAATAACCGCCCTCACCCACGTCTCAGTGGATTCAGTATCTTATTTTCTCCTCTTCTTATTCTTCAACGTCGAACCGTCAAATAAAATAAATCGCATTCCTCGCGATATTAAAGCAGACTCGGCACAGATTGGATTGCAAAAGTTTTCCGTGAAAGAATTCTCCTTTAAAAACGGGTGAAATTTTCTTAAAGCGTGCAAATAGCGTTCGATATAAAAAGAGAAAGAGAAAAAAAAAAAGAAAAAAGGAACTTTGAATAATAGGAATTCTAGTCCCGAAGGCAATATAAGCCAGGGGATGAAGGAGAGTGTTAGCTTTGGTCAGCTGCAACGTCTCCCTGAGAAACAGTTTCATTACTTTCGATCCCTCGGACTTTAGGGAAGGCATGGCGACCCGCAGGAGGCAAGAGCTGAATTCCTGAACCAAGGAATAAGGAAGGAAACCTAAGACAACCGACAACCCCAAGGGGCGACGCACCCTCGCAGACGGCAAGGGTGCCAGGGGTGGCCAGAAGGCAAAAACCACGTACCCTGCACGTCCTACGCCCCAAGATGCAATAGAAGAATTTTGGTCAGCCCTATGGCAAAGAAATTGTCTTACGTTGGGAAGTTATCGATCGCTTTTTATACGCGATTCCACAACGCTGTGGGTTTTTCGATTACCAAATAGCCCCGACGACACCATTGCATAGCGGAGGGGCGATCCGTAACGTCATTTCCAAGACACGCCATTTTTTTTCTCGTCTTTTCCTTGCTTTGGTTGAGTGTGTTTGCAAAGAAACACATATGCGTGTTGCTAAATCCAATAGATTCTCCCCAAGGCGGTGGCAGACTAGCAGCATGAGTGTTGACCCCTTTTCATCGACGTCCTACCCCGAAGAAAGGGTGATTTCATCCAGTTCGAGATCTTCTTTCTCGCGAATCCTGCCCGGCTCTTATTGGCGTGATTAAGACGGAGGAACCGTCAGGGTTTCCTGCATTTTCTCATTATCTCCGCGCCACTCGACGACCAATAGTCCTTCGCCGAGGAGCCGGGGTAATGCGCCGAGTTCGGGAAACTAAATAAAACAGACCTTGCCACCCTTATATTCTCTTTCCGCTATCTCCCAGTCCCTCAGGTTCTTCAGCGCGTCTCCTTATTCCCTCGTGCTCGAAAACGCCACGCCTCGTGAATTGTTAAGGTTGGGAATAATTGCAGAATATCTTTTTCTCCTGTCGCACGCCGAAAGTCGTTTCGCGAAATTGCATACAGTGATATTCTTCTCCCATAAAAAAAAAAAAAAACAAAAAAAAAACACGAAACGCAATGCGATTTTAAAAAAAGGTCATTCCTCACCCCACTAAGTCCGGTTTTTTATAGTCGTCACCCCGAAGAGGATAACTAGAGCAAATATTATCCCTACGAGTTTGCGACGCTTGTTGAAGCTCTTTGGGAAGTAAGACGCGTATCTGTTGTGTCGTTTGCTCCTTTGATCCACACCGTCAGCTAACTTGTCGAATTTATTCGGTTCGTTGCGCCGGAAAGGGCGCCGGGTAGATCGCGGTTGACGCACGCGTCTCTCCCGCAGGCTCGATCCGAGCAGTTGAAACAATATCTCCCCTATATTTTTTTCATTTTTTCTCCTCTTTTCTACTTTCTCTCGATTATTTTACCGATCCACCGCGATGATGTTCACTTGTCCGTGAAATTTCTATCAGCAAAGAAGTATAGTTGCGGTGTACCAGGCCGCAGGAAAAAATACGCGGCGCTGCGCTCTGCCCTTGAAATATTTGTAATCCCTGAATCATTGGACATTTCCGAAGCATAATCTACGGATCTTATCCCGTTCACAGCTCCTTCCTTCTCTCCAAAAGTAAAATAAAAATTTTCCACAAATGTATTTCTTTTGCTCCAGGTTCTGACTTAACAACGAATGTATGTATGTACTTACCAAAAAATTATCTAAGTTAGTACAATTTTTTCTCGCAAAAGTTATCCACCCCATTAGTTTAAAAACTTGTGATAAATTTTGATTAAATTTGAATAAAATTTGGTAAACTAAACATGTAAAGCCTTGTCCTGTCCCGCAGGGTAAAGTTTTGAGGCGGAGGGCGACATGTTTAAATGTAATACAGAGCTCGGGTAGGTGTGTAGCTACGCGGCAGAATTCAGTGTAAAATTTTGGGTCAGGCGTTGCGAATTGAGGAAAGTTTTTGTGCGAACCGCCCTCGCACAGATGTCCGTCGGTCATTCCTTCGCTTCTGGACTAATAATCATTCGATTCGGTAGCGAAAGGACGTCGGTTTGCCTTTAACGACCGTAACGCGAAATGCGCCTCTCGAGTTCGAGGTAACCAATTACACGGGAATGATTATAAAATAAATCAAATCCGCATTGAAAGTAAGAATTAACGAGACAAATATAATGTGTATATACGTTAAGGTAAAAGAAAAAATTTAGAACGAGAGCGTAAAGCAAATAGATTTTCTGAAGGCAATTACCAAACTATACACACAAGACTCCGAAACGTCAATATCCATATATTATTGAAAGCTTTGAAATAGAACCAGCTACCAGCTACCAGACGGTTGCTTAACGATCGGCATTAGCATCTTTATCATCGTCTTTATCGGCTCGCTAATTGTGTCGGTACGGTGCGGGAAATTAAATAAATAAGAAGTTGAACCATTAATTTTGCTCCGTCTCGGGCGTGTATACTGCCGTATTAGATATTTGCACAATCAAAGAATCATAAATATCCAGGTACCTATATGCCCACGCGATCGATAACCGGTCGATTGATTGGGACGCTATCGATTGATCTGAACCGTATATAAAAGCTGTGGACAAGCCGCCGGGAGCCACTTCGAGTCAGTTTCCGTCAAACGTTACGAGGCGTAGATATTTCAAAGAAACACAATAACCGCGGCAGATTATTTCCACGATTTCAACCGCGAATAAATTCGCTCTGTAGAAGTGATTTGTGTGTAAGGCAAAAATTTTTAATTTATGTTATTGCGAAAGCGTTAAACCGCACCGCGAAAAATTACACGCGGGGACGTAGGCACAGGGTATACGTTCGAACGTTGGTACTAATAACGTTTTTATTACGCCTTTTACGCTTCTCTTTGGTCACGGAAACCAGGCGGCAGGAGGGCGTCTTGTATTCGACAGGGATGAACTTTGGTAGGTTCTTTTCTGCTGCAAGTCGAAAGCACGGAGAGTTCAAGATTAGATACCTACCCTTGAGAAAAGAGAAGCCTCAAGAGCAGTTAACATTCAGACCTTTCTTTCTTCTATCTTCTCGTTGGGCTGAGGGGTTTTCTTCGCCGTAAACTTTTACCTCTTGCCCATAATCAGCCCGGAAGGTTTTTCCTACTTTGAATTTAACTGCTAGTCTTAAACCAGCTGTTTTATCATCTAATTACCGTGCCGGATCTTGTTTTAAAGTTTGACGGGAATAGGTATACGTATACTTAGCTATGCTACATTCCATAACCTTCCATTTAATCCGGAAAACAATTGCTTTCGAAAAGCGTTGCCCTCGTCGCAACGATTCGTTATAACTTATAAATTTAACGTCTAATGGTTGCGGAGGGGTTTAGTCACCACCGCGAGAGAGTAAGAGAGTAAGAGAGCAAGAGAGTGAGAGAGGAAAGGAGAGAAAGAGAGAGAGTCTGGCGCCACGTATCCACGGCTTAATCCGGGTTTTAATCTCCTGAAATATTAAGCCATAAAGTCGTTACTATGTATTAATCCTGTAAAACGGAGATGGCGCGTACCTACCAACGGCACGGCGGGTCTAAGGGCCGGAGGTAATATTAGCAAAATTTTGTACATTCCACGGAGACACTGGTGCTGGTGCAGCGAGCGAATTCGAGGGGTAGATAGAAAGGTAGAGGTAGAGGTAGAGGTATACCCTACGCAATAGCTGTAGAGGGGTGGTTTTGTACGTAAAAGGGGGAGTTTTATCGTCCAATAAACGTGTCGTCTACGGTGGTCGTTTCTGCGCCATCTACCCACCCATCGTTTTCATACAACACCCTGTACATAGCTGTACAAATTAAAAGTCATAACCGTTGAGATCTGAATTTTACGTTTTTAGTTCCTTTGTTTTCGGGGGTGAGTAAAAAACGTATTCAGACTTTATTATACACCAGCCAATTATCAACGGCACCGTTTTTATTCGCCATCCATGCCCATGGGTCGAACTCCAAAAAGCTCGACGAAATTCGATTCATTTATTTCTCATAAATATTGGGACGCTGCAGCACCGCGACTCCCGGGTCCCACCGACTTTAATTTATTCCTACCTATAACTTTTTCTCGATGCATGCCACTCGGCCTCTTTAACGGTCAGACTTAACAATGCCGATGGACCGAGGAGTCTAACAATAAGTTATAAACTCGCACGGTAGCTTTGAAAAAAAAAACTAGTCAATCAGGATAGAGAGCAGGTAGATAGGTAGGTAGGTAGGTACTTGAGTAAAAATTTTTTCCACCCCAACGGAAGGTTAATATTGATTTTGACCAAAGCTCATTTCGCGAGTTAATCCTTTAAAAAACTAATACGAACTCGCGGCGTGCATTTCGCGGAATGAAGTTGAGTGGCTCGAAAAAAAAAGAAACCACAAGAAATAAAATGAAGTGAAAAAAAAAAAAAACTCGTAAAAACGTATTGGTTGAGGGCTGATTCGACAGTGGCCAGGCAGCCGTTAAAAATGCAATTACAGTTAAATGCAACGCGTGCGAAGGTGCTTCGGGAATAAAACCTTGGGAGTTTATTTTACGACAACCCGACGTACCTACTTACCTATATGACTTACCTATACCTTTTTCCAAATTGAAAATCTAAAAATTTTTGACTGTGAATTACACCACTTTGAAATAAAAGGAATCGCCGACGTCCTCTCGATATCAAACATCCAACCCTTCATCGATCAACTCGCGACGACGTTTATCCTCATCTCTTTCCACGGCCTCAACCCCCGCCCCGTTCCTTGATACCTGAATAGCGAGCGATCAAGGGTGGATCAAAATGCGTGTTCAAAACACCTTTCATTGCACGAAGGTAATCTATCGCAAAAGAGTTCGTTCGGCCAAGATACCTACTCGTCGTTTCATGAAAGGCAGGCAAAAGATGAAGCCAAAATTCGGAAAAAAAATCCAAATTTGGAAGCGGGATGAGCTGGAGGTGACCAAGTGGGTCCGAGGCGAAACCAGCCACCAGGATAGAAAATTCTGGAAATGTTCATGGAGTAATTTATCAACCGCTACCCCTAAACAAGCCAGGTGTTTCCTTCCCACGAGCAACGTCCTATGTTCTACGCTGCACCCTTTACTCCTTCTTTAAATCATGTGAAGAATATTTCATTCTCGATTTTGTTGTATCCGGTCTAGGGAGTGCTGAGAAGATTATAAACCGTGGGATAGAAAACTGGCCGGAAAACTGCACCGCGAAAATCTTGCGACGTGGGAGGATCTTTTTTTGTACGAAATTAGAAAATACAGTTTGTCTAATTAGATCGATGTATTCCGATTTTTTTGAATTATTCTTCATCGGCTGTTGGTCCCCCTAACTCGGTTCCTCTGGGAGTAAAAACACGAGGAAGGATGCTGACACGGGCTAAAAAGACACCGAGGTATTTTACACGCATTCCCAACGGACGTACAGACGAGATCGACTCCTACCGTCGTCGCAGCTACTTTTTGCCCGAGTTCCTTGAGATCTGAGAGCTCTGTTCTGGTTATAAACTGGTCACAGGTATCCCATGGCTTGTCACGTACCACAACAACGCGCTTTCAGTTGCCACCGACACGACGCTTCCGACGTTACTTTAGACGCCGTTATGTCGGACCTCACGCGTCTCGAGGCAAGTTTAACGCCAGCTTTTTAAAATCCTTTGACGGGAATCAGTCGAAAAATATTTTTGATAATTTTCGTACTGGTAGATGAGAATTATACGAGGAGAATGAGAGACGAGAAGAGAATAAAGGACGTTATCGTTGATGGTATTAGGGCCGGAATGATGCAAACAGAAAGCTAATTCGTCAAAATTAGTCGAGGCGTGGGCAGTGGTTGCTTCTTCTTCAAAAAGGAGCCGACTGGCGCCCGGGCCGTTGCCTGAAGAGTAAGGAAAATTTTCGGGCACGCACCGCGTTCTCATTAGGCGCCACGTGGCCCGGAATTATCTACGTAGTGAAAGACAAACTGCCATTTCTCAGGGAGGACTAATTAAGCATGAAGAGCCCAACGAGGTGTCGGACCTTCCTGCACTGCGCTATGCATCACTGACGTTATCTGATTTACTATCGGGTACGAAATATCGAAAGATTACTCACTCGGTCTCGGAGCCAGCGTTGTAACGATCTGTAATTTGGTACACGGTTCTTTGCATGTAAATGTATCGTGAATGTATGTACATAGGTACGAGGAATGGCGAGGGGCGAAAAATATCGTGAGAGAAAAAGGAGAAGATAAGAAATCTGGGAAGAATTCCGGGTTGCGGATGACTGGGACACCTATATACCTACGATGCAGGAAAACACACCTTATTCTTTCAAGGGATGTAATAAATTTTGGAAAACGTCTCACTTTGAAAGGGTGGCCGACTTAAGTACCCTACTACCTACCTACTTACCTACCTACGCAGCTCGCCTTCATTAAGGAGAATTCTTTCGATATCTGAAAAACACGTTTTCTCAAGAAGCTTTCCTCGAGAACGCGGAAGAAGAAGAGGAGAAAGGGGCTGCAGGAGGCGACTCTTCCTTATCTTCCTGATAAACGTAACAAGAAGGGTGTAAAGGCCTCCCTCGGACTCCCTTCTTCCCAGTTTGCTTCCAACATCCCTGCTTCCATCAGCGATACTCTAATGAAAACTGCAGGGCGTGGCTCTGGGCCTTGGGTCTTGTCAGGGAGGAAGCACCCGGTCGGTCTGAGGTACTCGAGAGTCGAGGCAGAAAAATAGGGAGCAAGAGAAAGGGAAGAATCGAGGGGAAATATAAAGGAACCGTGTCTCCTGCGAGCAGATTAGAATCTTGAAAATCATTACCCGAAGGGTGGAGAGAAATTGCAGTCAGCCACTATCAATCGACTTAGCGAGAAGACGAAAGGCAACGAGGTTGTATTATGTGTAGGTGTTTGCTCGCTGGCTCTTGCCTCCCAAGAGTTTTAGGGGATTAGAGCCACTTATGAGGGATTTAAAGTCAAAATTAATAAACTTCAACCCAGAGATGATTGAGATATTTTACTCTAATAAAGTTCCCAGGCATTTCTGTCGCGTCGTAATTACCTTGGGAATTTCTACAGGCAGGGAGGTGGAGGAAAGGGCCGAACTCCCCGCGTGCGCCTTGTTTTTCACGACCAAGACTCTCGTCCAGGTTCGAATACCTAACGCGTATCGGAAATACTTGGGATCAATTTTGCTCGAAAAATTTACGAAAAACACGTATAGACGATGTTGCTCACGACGTGGGCATTCCACATATATAATATACGAGGGATGATTAAAAATTTGATAAAACGGATGTGAGCCCTCGAAGGACAGTCATGAGTGTTTCATTCGTAACGAGTTGATCAATGAAGGAATCGATTCGATTTAATTTAATTACATTTCTCAACTAGTTTTATATTTAATTTCATCATTTCTCACTGCAGCCGTGCAGCCCACCCCTCGCAGGTAGAGAGATGATACATTGTGCAGCGAAGTATGTAAGTGTATAGAATATTTCGCGAAAGTATATAATCAAGTAAAAGTTATCCCCAGCAATTTCTAAAGTTGTTCGAGAAAATTGCAGTTCGACCCCACTTTTAAAAAGTTCCCAAAAGTTTAATTTTCTTCAGGTAAACCTCGCTCTGTCTCTCACTTTCTCTTTATTTCTCTTTTCCTCTCATTGCTTTTGCATTTCGTTCCTCCCTCGAACCCTCTGCAGCAAATAACAAGCAAGTCCCGAGTCCCAAGTCGCGGGGCGCAAGTCGCGAGCGCTTTTCTACCCCGTCGACTCGCAGCTATCATTTATTCTTTTATTATGCACCAAATGCAATGCAAAATTGTTTCATCTCTGCACTAAAGTGGGCGTTATTTCGAGATACGAGCTACTGCCGTGGGTCTACCCTATTTCATTTTAGCTTTTCATTGCTCGCTTTAAGCTGTCGTCTATATCTACTTTGTTCCCGATATTAAAACTTACCCTAGACTTTGCAGCGGCGAGGAGAGATGCACCTCTATATATAATTTCACGATCTTATACTCATCAGATCGATAATAAATTTGATAATCGTATAAAACAGTAAAGAAAAGACTTACGAATCGGCTCCCGATTCAAGAATCAAACCAATTCTGTAATCCTGCATGATCCTTACCTGCAACAAAAATAAGTAACACATGTAACAGATGGTATGAAGCTTTCCAACAAAGTGAGGTAATTATAGCCAGCCCCTGGTCGTATAGTTAGATGGGAACGGATAAAATGATTCGAGATGAGAAACTGTATTTGAAAAATATTTATGGATCACTTGGTAAACGTTGTGGCTCGCGTTCTCTGGTAATATTTATTGTTTCATCGCCGTAGGCGTTGGTTCAGGTAAAGAATAGTGAGGCATCGATCGGATCTTCGGACTGAATTATCCCAAGAGCAATGAGCAGATGGACGGTATAGAAAATAGAAGAGAAATATTGTTCAAACTTGAACCGTGAGACACCCGTCTCAATTATTATGATTTAAATGGGGGTTTAGTACCCCGATCGTTAGACGTGACAATTAACTCCGTCGTTTGTCTCTCGATCGAACCTTTAATAATCCTCAACTTCGATAGAGATCGTGCGCCAAGTTTATATCTACTCTGGCTCTCAGGCAGGCGGGCAGAGCGGCAAGCGCACACGTATATCTCTACATTACTTCTATACGGAATAAGTAAGAGATTTTTTCCTATGTTCTATTCTAATTTTCGTGGTCTTCGTTATTTTTTTCATCTCCACCGTCGAGACTCGGTATAGATATACCAGATACCGAACCAGATCTACCCGTCAATCTAAATGCCATTAAATAACAGAGTATTATCTTTCTAACCCAGATATACAGTCCTTTCTCATCGCGATGATGACGGTGGTAGTAGCCGTAGCTGTGGTGAGGTCAATTTGTCTTGAGTTAGGTGAGGGCAGAAGTTTGAATAGATCGAAAGCACCGAGTCCATACCTAGGAAGCTAGGCGGTCTTTAGCTTCGCTTTACTCTCAAAGCGTAACTAATCTAGTAGAGGCGGTCAAGCCAGTATTAATAAAACCTATTATCTGAGATATTTTTCTGGTCCATTTAACCGCGGACTGTAGTGGCTTGATTCGAGGTGAAGATAATCTGTATCGGAAGAAATTTACTCAAACGTTGGTATGTGGATACTAACTAAGAGCCGTACACAGGCATAGTCACGAGGACTTTTCGGTTAAGGCGAAAACGCGTGTGGCTCGTTCGCGCACTTTGGAATTGAATGGAACCTGTGCGTTTGTCGCAACGTTTCAAAGGTACCGATTTACCATTCAAACGACAGCGGCAGGGTAATGTGGTTGCGCAAGGTATACCGGAGTTTGCCCACGCGTACAACGAGCTGTTGGTCATCGACGTCAGCTGATTACTGCGCGTGGTTAGGCGGCGATTCTCTATACCGTTTGATCCCAGTTTCTGAAGAAGCTGGCGTTTTGTTGGGAACGTGAATCACGTCTTTATGGGTTTAAGGAGAAGAGAGATACACGGTGAAAACACACTGGGGGGGAATCTTTGAAGGAATTATGCAAGAATTCTTAACGTCCTTAAATGCAGTTTTATGGATGAAGTGCGGTTCGTTATTTGAACAAGCTTTATAGTTGTTTGATCAATTTATCTCTTCCTTTTTTCCTTCTTTAAACACAATTCCACATGACCAGACCCCCAACGACGCGAGAAAGAAGTCCATAATTCAAAAAATTATCGTTGCGAAAGTAAATTCTCACCTCAACTTTGCTTCCTCTCACTAATTCCTGTACGTTTCTTATAATTAGCACGATTCACTTTAGTCTCAGTTTCCGCGGTTTTTTCACATTTTGGTTCGGAACGAACCATATATCCGTAATATACCTATGTAGTTGGTAGTACGACTATAATAAGCCGAGGTAGAGAAGAGAGAAGCGGGTCTGTGTCACGATTAAAGCAGATTATCTCTCAGCTCGAAGCCTCGTCACTTTATAGAAGAGTGGAAGAGCAGAGAAGTGGAAGAGCGACAGAGTAGAAGAGATAAAATAATTTCAAAAGACACTCGGCTGTCACGCCGGGAAATGGTAGAGCCGGTTTACGTCCGTATCAATGTGGGCTGATGCAGGGTTCTACTCGTATTAACTCAGGACTGTACAAATAAAATAAAAACAAAATAAAATAAAAATAGTATAATACATATATTATATACCTAGCTGTCGTTAGATATACGGAGGGGAGAAGATGGAAGAAATCCTGTCATGCGCGTTGTGGGGAATTCAAATCCCACAGGTCCTATCGGAGGTCCCAAACTGCAGGGGCGAGTTTTCTCATTTATGCTAAACTACATTTTCTTGGATTGTTCTCTTCCTTTTTGGTTTTTTTTTCTTCGACGATAAGGAGGAAAAACTTCGCGGCAACGTGAGATTAACCGGATCACGAAATTCGTATTACGGTTTGTGTTGTAGAAAAAGACACAAACGAGGATCGAGAGAAAATTCAAAGACGTTCAGTGAAAAGTTATTTTCATCGATAATTTAATTTAAGCATGAATTTTTTCCTCTATCCTAAAGTATCGAGAATGAAAATCGAACGGGATCTAAAAGACATTAAATCCTTTCCAAGGCGTAATCTCACGCTGAATTTGTTGATGATTAATTGATCTAACACTGTCAGTTTCGACTATGCCGAAACTCTCCCTGTTTTCGAAGAGGCAGAAATTCCACTCAAGAATCCCTAAAGTGTCTTAATGAGGGTTGCAGGGGTTGCCGAGTTGCTTGGCGCACGGGAGGCACAAGGTAGATAATATAAAGCCTCCTTGAAAAAGGGATCGGAGATTGGGATTAATTCGAAAAGTAAAATTAATGATACGGAAAACAAATTTAATCGGAGACTTCTGATGATCGCGTGGCTTACCACTTTTCGAGAACAATGATTTATCACTGAAATAAGTTTTATTCATAAATAACAGTCAAATTACTTTCCCATTTCGATCGTGTTCTCTCGGCTTTTCCAACGGTATTTTATTTTCGTCTTACTTTCGGAAGTCGTCGGCTCTTCGTGTATATTCTATCGTCTTGAATTTCAGACTTGAAACCGATACCCGGAGAAGAGGCTCGCTCCGCACTTGCGAAGAACGTGATGGGTGCGGAAAAACCCCGAGTGTATTATGCCAGAGAGAAAAAGAGAGAGAGACGGAAAGTAAACGATACGTCTTAAGTGCACTGTCGTTCCATCAGGAACGGATATTATAATGGCGAATTGTTTGACGTGTGACGTCAGATAAGCATATGCGCCCACCTTATGGAAAATGAAGACAAAAATTAGGAAGAGAAAAAAAAAAAAAAAAATTGGGAAACTTGGTATAAAATTAATTTTCGATATCGGCGAAAATATCTACGAGAAAAACAATGGCTTCTTTTTTTTTTCAACATTGAGAAGAGGATTCTTCGAGGTTTGTTCGCGTATGGGAGCGGCGCGTATCTGTCGCTATACAAAGAGCCGAATCCGAGGCTTGTTACCGCGTGGTAATTAGACAACGTTACGCGGGAGTATTGTCGCGCCCGCGTCGCATACGCGAGCGAGTGGTTATTGAATAGCACGCCAATCAACTGTTACTTTACCCTGTAATGGAGGCTAAATATTATGCGTACACATACCGACTGAAGCAGCTAACAACCTAATAGCCGCATAATAGATTGGCTGTCGCTTAAGCGAGCCCGATACCCGTTTCATTATATTACGGGTACCAACCGACATGCATGTGTGTATGCGTACATACGTGTCTACAGATATGTGTAAAGTGCCTTTGTTTTCATGGAATTGAATTTTAATTGGTTCGAACTTCCCCGAACCCGTCAAATACGCGTGAATATGAATGAGAAGAATTCTACGAGTGATTGACACGTTGATGAATAAACTTCATAGGTAATAATCCTTGATGCGGATATGTGCATTTATTCAGATATCACTATTTTTCATTTTTCAATTTTGTTTTATTTTTTTCAATCCCTTTTTTCCCTCGGTGTCCCTGGGCTAGAAATATGTATCCAGGTTTCACATATGTGGTAGAGAATTCCAGTGCCAAGACACGGATGACTCTATATACCTACTAATCGTTAGAGGAGCTGCGGAGAATTTGGAGAAGGGAATAGTGTGACGTGATCTGATGTGGAGGAGTCTTACGAACCTTTATGACTTCACGCGCGTGCTGCTCTAAGAAACAAGATACAAACACGAAAATTCAAATACCTACTACAGCTAGCTGAGAACAGAGCTTCCTGAAGTTTTTCCATCTTAAGTTGGCTCCTTTCCGAAGACCTCGAGATCTCGGTAACGGAAGAGATTTCGATTCTCGATCGCTCGCGTTACGGTTCAAGAAATGGACACCCACCCACGCGTGTTACGCTCCATTGCGGAGTACGAATGGCCGATTATTAGTCAAGAATTTCCAGTCGTAAATTGAATTTTTCATATTTTTTTGTTTTTTTCTTGTAACTACTTAACCGCCTCAGGCGAAGAAGCGGATTGCGTATACGTAGAGTTTGTTATACGTATATGTGCGGACAAACCGCGATAGGCGATGTTTAAATAACAGGATTTCTTCTTTACGGAGTAAAAACTATTAGCACAAGTTTCCATCCATTCTGTAGATAGGTGAACTCTTCGTGGATAGAAATTATGTTTATAGTTCTCTCCAGCGGTTATTAGAAGCGACGATTAACCCGAGTAGTGTATATCCTACGGAGTTTACCGCGGTATAAGAACACGTAAATTATGCAACGTATCATCACCCTTGTAATTACAAAGCAATGATTTCAAACGGTGGTACATACAGCCGTAATTATTAAGAATGAAAAACTGCTTCGAGTATTTTTTTTTTCTCTTCTTTCAGGATAAAAAGAAAAACTCCTTAAATCGTACACGTCGAAAGTTCGAAAACTGAAAACTCTGTACTCGTATAGAAGAAGCGAATTAATCCAATTATTCGAGCTAAACTCGTTCCACGATCTAAGAAAATCGATTCTCCTAGATATGGTCTCGTTCGATCAATATCCGAAGCGGTACTTGTGAAGTGCGTGTCTACGTACGCCCACGTCCCTAGTTTAGAACGGATTCTCATTTCGAGCAAACTGATTAAATAAAAAATGAAAAAGAACGGATATACGTGTATTCCCTTTGAAGTTTAACGGACGTACAGTCGCCGGGCCGCCCACCATCTAATACACAGACATCTACGGCGTTTGTCCATTCTCGCACGTGTCTAATTCATAAACGGCGTATACTACCCTGCAAAAGTCCCATCTGCACAGTCACGTGACCGTTTAATTTGTCTCTTCGTTAATTCGTTCGCCGAGAGTTCCCTGGCAAATTGACACACGGCCTCTCTCTTTTCTTTAATTTCTTGTTTCATTTCCCGTATTCGAAACGATCTCCTATACCACCCTGCGATCGACGAAAGACCGGACTAAAGAAAGTGTGCGTTTCTATCCTCACTTATCTTCGTCCGGGGGTCCTCCTACCCCGTTGGATATACTACTTTGACTTTTACAGAAGGAGGGCATGCGTGCCTGGCACTGGTGTTGTTAGCGCCCCCGTAATATATTTTGCATTTTTATTACCGAGCACCGACCCCTTCGCGTACGTACGGGACACGTAGGTGGGTATAAGGTACGTACCTATACGCGACACACGTACTTATAGTATACCTAGAAATATATCTAGATATGCGTATATGTGAACAGAGTAACGTAGTCACGTATGAAAGTATGAGGTAGTTATATACCTATGTGCAAGCGTAGGGTATATTTCCAACCCTCGGATTTCGACGACGATCTGCAGCCACGCCATACCACCCGTAGCGTCGCGTCGTTCCGACGTTAACCAAAGTTCCTCGGACCGGTTGACTTATCGTTTATTTTCAAGAAATTTCTAAGGTCGCCTTAGATTCTCGTACGGTAATACGTACGAGAGTTTAAATCGGCACGCGATCAAATTTTTAACGAATAATATACGAAAAACTTGGAGGTATTAGTTATTATTCTACATACGTATGGGCACACATATACCCGTGTAATATCCATACGAAGGTGTATAACATATGTGGGTATGCACTGGTACGATAACGATAAAGTGAGCTAACGCGGGTGGGAATCGCACGGCTTGCGAAACTGTTTTGAGAAAATTGTGCAAATATGGTGAAGCGTTCGAAATGGCGGTACTACTCTTCGCCGGTCGGTCCAACTACGCAAACACGTGCACCATCCGCGGCGATACTAACAATGGAAATCGTGAATTTACTCTCGGATTATTTCCCAAGCCACGATCATATGGTCACATAAAAAATGCATATGTCTACTGCAGCGGCCGTCCTTATACGGAGCGAATGTGCCTCCATCGGCAAATCGTATATATAAATATATCTATATCGGTGGTTAATTACACTTTTGCGTATACATATATGCGATGCGGGAGCGAACGAATGCTGAAATTTCACCTCAATTTATAACAATTTCTTTATTTTTATTATTGTCAATGAAATACAATTTTTTCGTGGGAAAGGTCTCGGTATAGGTATTATTCGCTAGTAATATTCGCTGCAGTTTCGGAGTGCGGTATTCACCGCGAAGTCCAAAGAAATGGCATTAGCGATGAAGACAAGAAGCAGTCTCAGCCGTGAAGGCATAACATGGTTAGGGAAGGCGACTTTGTTAACGGTAAAGTAAATCTCGGTTATCACAACGGGAGATTATGAATATTAATCTACCTTGGGAGGGGTGAGAAAAACGCAGCGTATTTTCAATTTATGCAACACATGCAAAATACATGCTGGACTCTTCTATGGGCTTGTTCAGTCTTCGTATGCAAATGCGAGTGAAATTTTTTGCGATTTAACAGTCTTTAGCCTCTATATACGAGAATGATACGGTTTTAACTTACCGATCATCGAGCTTAGGCAGTTTACGATAAAGAAACTAGAATATTAGACGATGGGTACGCGGTGTTGCGGGACAATCCGGGATTAGGTCTTCCCCAAAAAGTAAACAGACCATAACCCAGACAAACAGCCCCAAGGTTCTCTTCTACGCGTTGTTCACTTTCCGCGATTTTCCTTTTTGAAACGTGGAGCGATTTCAGGCGGTAGGATTAGTTCCGGTTGTAACGTGATTGAAATATAAGATTCGAGGTAATTTTTCAAAGATTTTCATATCCGTTGGACGAAATCTAAATTCTTAGTTCATGAAGTATAATGGAGGATGCGCAGAGACGTCGAGACGCGCATATAACGGATTCTCTTTCTTATTCAGTATCGTCTGCGGACGTTGAACGTCGCCGTTAACCATAGTCCCAAAGTATATAGAGGGAGGAAAAAAACTCGTTAAATTAGAAAAGCTCGACTGAATGAAGTCCGTAATTATGGCTTGCATTACTTATGACACAGCACGAGAGAGCTTTCACCGTTAGGTATCTCTGGCTCTACCCCTGGTACTGTTCGGGTAGAATATAGCGGATATATAAAAGTACCGTGTATTTACTTTGTCCTCGGTAGACGAACGGGCTTTTTTTTCAAATAAATAAATAAATGAATAAATAACCGAATACGAAGATAAAGATGAAAAGGCTGGAGGAGATGAAGAGAGGAGAAGCGTTTCTAACGTGTCTCATCAATCATGAAGAGAAACATTAAAAGGATTTTAATCTGTCACGCGAGCTGAAGGAATTTTGATAGAGGCAGACGAGTAGCTAGATCTGAACGACATTTTCGTTTTTTTATTTTGTTTCAATTTTTTTTATTTTAGTCTCTTTCTTCCTGTTCAATGATTTCACCCGTAGAAGGTAAGCAGCCACGGTTCTACGCTCGAATACGCCTGTTCAACCGAATCAAGTTATTCCTCGAATAAAAATGTATTCGCGAATATTTTCACCGGGGAATCGAATGGGCGTTTGACACCCGGTTGCTACTCGTTGAATAACGAATCGAGAGAAACACGGAGTCAAGTTAGGGCTTAGTATAGTTATAGCTTATCGAATCCCTAATAGAGAAAAGACAACGGAAACAACGATTAATGATCGAACACTAAGAACAATCATAAGAAGAAGAAAAAGATCGAGAAGCGAGTACCACATTCGGGCATCTCCGATGAGGTCACACAGAGAGGTCTGTGTCGAAGAACCAAGCACAATAGACGTCTTTGTGCAGGGCGTCGCCTCCAGGAGTCTCACAGAGTCGTCCTAATCGCGAGAGTTTAAATAATGTCCAGAACTCCTTGTAGAGAAGCCAATAAATTGAAATCTGACTTAGCTAATGGCTTTGAAAACTGCTCGGAATGGATTTTTCTCCTCATTTTTTGTTTTCGTTCACTTCTTGAACTTCAGGAGCGTTCTACTCTTTTCTGATTTCGCAGACAGCGGTGTATCCACTTTTATTATAAAGATACGTTCACCGCGCCACTGTCTTATCCCACAGGAGTCGAGGTCCGTCCGAGCCACCGCAGATCCCGAAGGACCTGACTTCAACCGCGAGGGTTTACCTGGCTCCTGGGACGTCTCCTCTTTTTCGAAGGGTAACTAGATCTAGTTCTGCCGCGCTGTCCGAAGAATAGTAAAAATTTTCATCGGACCAAAGAGGGCTCGTATAAATCAGATGATTTTTCCTCTTCTCGAACGCCGTCAGCCTCTCGGGTGGTCCGAGTAGCTATACCATGGTATAGCATGGTTTATTAATTGACAGTCGTTAGCTATTAACACAGCCAGATAAACTGAGAAGCAATAAAAGTTTGGAATCGTGTGCTCGTGCGACCCGCGAGTAGAATCAATGGAAATGGTACGGCGGTGTCGTTATAAGCGTTTAATTAAATAGGGATAAACGTTCCGGAAGCCATCGATTTAAGAGAAATAAGAAGGAAGACTGGTCGGCGGAGAACGACGATGTAAAGAGATTCTGAATTCCCGTGGAAAGTAAATTGTTTCTATGGAAGAATCGCGGAAAATCATAGCGACTCCGCAGCGAACCGCCTTACATTAGTTAATCACGTTTGTATATAGTTGTGTATACGTTTGTATACACTATTCACTTTTTGCTCGGTTCCCAGAGCGCGTCGGCATTAAAAACCAAACATCCAATTAAGGGCCCCGACTTCGTTATATTGGAATAATATGGCGGAGAAAAAGGTGGGCTTACATTTACATATATTTATATTCATACCAAGTTATTACGAGGTCGAACGTGAAACGGGGAAGTTAAGAGGGACACTCGTCCTCTCCCGTTGTAATATCTTAAAAAGAAAAACCCCTTGAAAAATTTTTTACCCCATTGTAACCTCGTCGTTAGTTAGGGTGATCAGCTTTGTCTAAAATTCATATTAATTCTCAGGGAGGATCGAATTTTACTTTTCAAATCTACCACAAGTTTGACTAATTCATTAATTCTTGGGCTTATTCTTAGCCGCACTCGACACTCCTGAAAATTCGGCGTCTGTACGTTTCTTCCCGTCTGACGTGGGTCTCGTTCGTTCGAAATGAAGAATTGATACAAGGTGCAGCGGATGCTGATAGAGCGAGCTGGTAGTTCACCAGGTAGTAATAAGAGTTTGATAATCAAAGTATTTCAGGGAACTTGACCATCTATTAATCCTCGTAACGAACGCTTCAGAGCCTTTCTTGGTTCTAACGAATAGTATTATACGGCAAAGGTAGGTAGGTATATGTATTACATGTAATGTACAGCCGGTTCAACGGCGTGGCATCCGGCCCGGAGGAGCAGCACGGCAGCAATCACCAGGCATTGATTTTGACGGGGACTAATCGGGAGTGCAAGCGTAAATGGATGTACTTAAATAAGGCTTAAACGAGTGAAAAAATAAAATAAAGAAACGAGTCCGTCCGTCCATCGATCTATCTATCCGGTATTCTATTATCATAATAAAGGAGCACGAAATAGCAATTTCAATTGCCAGGTAATAAATATAGTACACGGTAGCCTGAACGAATCGGGGTAGAGATCGTTAATTCAGTGAGTTTCTTGTCTATCTCGTAATCTAGAATCCAGAGACCTAAGAATAAGAATTCGTTTTACGCAAGAGATATCTTGCTCAATACCGGCGTCTAACACTTTTCAAAACTTACCTACGCTTCTAGCATACTATACGCTATACCACTTTCTAAGCTCAAGGCTTTCCTTCTTATATTATATGTGCTGAGAATTGCTCTCCCGGAAGAAATCGTTTGAACTTACCCGGACCCAAAACTTCGGACAAAAGTATCTGCCGTTCGGCAGATTCCTTGTCCCTAGACTTACGAGGCCTCGAATGAATGCCGTCTTTCATAGAGGCCGAAAAATCTACCAGCTGTTCGAACACCTACCGAGCCGCCGCTATATGGACACCATTCAAAGAAGGGAAATGGTGTCCAGGAGGTATACCTACCTCTGGGTATCAAGGTTTTATGGTCGAAGGTGTTGGCTTGAACCAACTTTGAGCAAACCCATACATACACACACGTAGTACATACATATAGAGAGAGAGAGAAATTTTTTACGCAAACAAAGAGATGAGGGGGCATGTATATTCTTGGTTGGTTAAAGTCATTGACGCGTGTACGTAACTTTGTTAAATAAATCGTAAAGCAGGTAAAAGTTACGCGGCGAAGATCCACACCGTATTAAAGTCATATAGGTAAGTATATAGGGAAAAATTGCTGGGTAGTCGATTTGGTGTTCGATCGAAGTTGGAGAAAGATTGGAATATGTCTGAATATACATCTTGAGATTGGTTTCGAGAGGTGGATAGAGGGTTTGGTTCGGATGGCCAAAGTTCATAATGGTAAAGTGCAGTAATAGGATCACTTCTCAGCTTTAGATTAATAGTCGCCGCAGCCTTAGCCGCGGGCGTCTCGAGACTCGGTTCAACCTAGGGGTTGATTTCTTGGGGTTCGACGCGGGAGGGATTCAGTCTTTAAGAGAGAAAGAAGAAGGTGCGAATAATTTCCCGGCTGTGTGGCGATAGCATTCGCTATATAGAAGGGAGGAGGAATGAGGGACGAGGGATGAGGGGTAACGACGAAAGGGAAGAAAAGGGAGAACGAGAGAAATAGTAGAATGAACGAAAGAGGGAAAGGGGATTCCCCGGGTGTTTCGTGAGGGTCTTGCAGCTCAAGCAAGGGACGAGTTCTCTCCGGGAGCCATATCGAGCCAAGACGTTTACTTCTTCTTACTTGGGGGACGATGATATTACAGTGGTTCCCAGCGCGTTTTTTTCTAGGTATATCTCAAAAGGTTCAATTCCGCATTCATAGATAGAAGCTCGTCGTTCCGTAACGTTGCAGTGGAAGAAAAAAAGAAGTTTACTCGATGTCAAAATTTCATTTGCGCGAATTTTGCAGCCGATATTTGGCAAAAGGATGAATTCATAGGTTGTCGAGAAAATCGAATAACCCACGGGCAGTTAGGGTAGAAATATTTCTCGCGAAAAGAAATTTTTCTTTTTTTTTTTCTTTTTTCATTTTCGCGAAATATATTATTCTTTCATCTTATTCCAGTCGAAAGAACATCTGGTTCTCGTCGTTGGTTGACGGAAGTCGACTGATTCTTAATGCAACGCAAACACAACGGCTCAGGGATAAATCAGACGATCCGATCTCCAGACCCGTATGAAGTCCAAAACAGGATCAGACTCGGAACAAATCAATCTGCGATCTGTCCAATCTTGAAAGTGTACCAGGAAGGGGACTGTAGCAATCTATCCAAGCATCTTCAACGGGTGGGTCAACCGGACCCCGCATTCTGCTTAGGTCCGTACAACCAGGGACCGATCTTTCATTAGACAGATCAAAGTTTGTATATAGCATACGGACAAACTTTTCCCACCCTACATCGGTGGCTGGGTAAAATGCACAGGCAGAGGTACGAAGGGTGGGTAGGTAGGTAAAGATAGGTAGTATAGAGTAGGGTGGAACTGTCTTTAAACAAAATTTATTACTGGATTTAAAAGAAACTTTTTCCTATCCGATGAACGCAGTTGAACTCATCCGCGTAGAAAATTCGTGAAATTCGGTAACAGTTTTACTGCGAAGGTATAGGATTCAGCCGAGACACTAGGACGGCGAGACAAACGTCTCTGAAATTTGAGAAACTCTGTTGCAAGCTTCCCAGGGGACCCATAGACTCGGGTTGGCAGGCTAGGGTGCCTGAGCTCGAGCCCTCTCCCTTATAGCACGGGGAAGCCGGCGTATTTTCTCCGAGTCGGTTTTCTTAGGGCGCTGAAGACGACCCTGAGGAAGAGAAGAGGGAAAAGGGAAAGCAGAAAACAGAAGACAGAAAAGGAGGGTAAAGGAGCGTAGAGGCGCAAGCCTATCCGGTAAATTGCAGGCGTGTACTGCAACAGTGACCCCAAATGTAGAACTGTTGTCTCCTAGCTCCAGAACGACACCGTGAAAAGAGTAGCACAACGGGAAAAGCGTAAAAAGCTCGGGGGGTTGCAGCGCGCCTTTATTCTATTTAATATTTGATTAAAGCTAACTTTGATTCAACGAGGGGAGCCAAGTTTGCATTTTCGAGGTAAATCCGTCTGAGATTTTTCGACGAGTCAACTTTTCAATTCAATGTCAATAGATGATCCTACCCGAGGAATTATTCCTGATTTAGAAACGATTCGGACTCTCGAGGGATGGGAAATACTCTTTTCTCACCACGAGTGAAAGGACCGCTAATAAAAATGAGAAGGATGCGATTCCTTTTTGGATAAAAAAAAAAAGAACAAATAAAAAGGATTTCTTTGCCTCTATTTCACCCCCTTTCCTCGCGACCCTATAGAACAAACCACGCATCGCGCAACACCCCCTGCTGCGTTAACGTTGCCACATAAGACCGGCTGCGGCTACCATTAACGTGTATCGGTCCATTACTTACACCCACCGCGGCACAAGGCGCGCTGGCAGCGCAAACTTTCCTGATTGCCGAACTTTTCTGATCCAACGAACGGCCAGCCATTTGACCAGCCACCGCAATCGGTAGATCCTGGTCTACGTCGTCGTTCACGTCTTTCAACGTAATGAGGAATGCAGAGGGTCGAGTATCTCACATTTTATTTACTTTTATATAATTTTATCATACTTTTCGTTCCTTCTCTAGTTTTTTACACTTCTCAAAGCGGTCAGCGAGTCGAGGATGTGTGCGGCCGGTAATTCAGGCCAGAGTTAACCAGCCAGTGAACTAGATGATAGTCAAGCCCTACCACAGAGGAGCGAGGAACACAAAGAAGCACAAAAGAGTGTATAATATAAAAGAGAAAAGAAGAATAAGGATAAGAAGATGGATGAAAAAGAGAAAAAGAAGAGAAAGAAAAAATGGAATAAATAAGTGAAAAAGAAAAAGCTCGGTGAATCGTAAATAAGCCGTAATTAATTAGACCCGCGGCCGGATTACATTAACATCGGTGGCACGCGAGACTCTCAACGGACTCGTAAAAACGTCACGTATATTCTCGCAAGTGTAATACGCGTACCTACCTACCTACCCTACCACAGGTTGTTAGGTACCCTATGCTGGTCGGCTTTTGCTTGCATTGTCGTTACACACTCATAGTAGAGGCTATAACTTCTTCTTCCTCCTACTCCGAGGAAACTTACACAGATATTATACTAGAGCTCATATTAAACATGTATATATCGGTATATTGTACCGCGTGGTTGAAATATATCGTTTCGTTGCTAATATACTGGCTGCACCATTGCGCTTTTAATTTGCTTTAATTTTCGCGGCTTCTCGCTACACGCCATTCAACCCTTGAATTTACTCGCTCACTCTGTCCCGTGCATTTCATAGGCACTCGTGTGTTTTCTCGGATAAAAATTAGACAAGAGTTCGGTTTTTCTTTACGTGAAGTATTCTCTTTAACCCAGCGGTAAAAATTCAATTAACCGTTTTAATAATTTCAAGATATTCTCACAGGTCGGGTGAAATTACCCTATTTATTTCGCCTCGAGAGGGAAAAGGGGAATAAAAAAGGCGAGTAGAAACTGCGAGTGCCTGCAGCCTTCCAGCTTTTTCAACTAATGTGTCGAGTGTATTTAATTAATATTAACTGCACTCGGGATTTGAGTTTAATTACGGAATGTATAGCGAGAATTTTCAACCCCGTGAATCGGCGACAAAGGACAATAGCAAAACGCGTATCACAATAGCGTAGGAACTGATGCTTAGATATTTAGGGCACGGTTTCAATATCCAAAGTGCACCGTGTATACGGGTTGGGCTTTAGCCGATAGAAACATCGCGGAGAGTGCAGAACGGTTAAAGAGAAAGGAAGAAAAATAAAAATAAAAAAATCGTAGCGAGCGATAGACGAAAGCTTCCGCTGCGGAAGCTGGGTAATAAAAATGGTGCGAAAAAATAGGTGCCTCGATCTATGTATCTATACCTATGTATGGAGTAGTCGAAGACTTGTGGACGAATTGCACATTGAGATAGGTATAGAATAATCTGTGGAAAAAGACCCGGGAAAATGGTAGAGGGGCAAAAAGAAATGGAAGGTAAAATGAGGGAAAATGAAAGGTAGGAGTGCCTGAAAACCCCGCATATATACATACGTATATGATATAGACACCCGTATGGATATACATATGTCTATGTGGGGAAAATGTAGTTACTTTATAAATGCAATGGCGCGAGCCGGGGGAATGGTGGAAATCCCCGGAATCCAGGGTCTGAAAAATTCCCCCGTTGGCTAACGGGAAAATAGAATATTCCTCTAATGTATAAATTCCGGCATAACGCATGGCTGGGACATGCAACGTACGTGTTGCAGCAGCGAGTGCAACGCGTTAAGGCAACGGATCGTATACGTATATATATCGCGCTCTTTCGTTCCCTGTTTTTCGCAAATGCATTCGCTACAAATCCCCGTAAACATGAAAAATCCTCGTGGATTTTCTAACCGAGCTTCGGTTACCGTAGAAAATTGGAAACATGATTTCAAACCTAATCAAAATTTATCCATAGTCGTCAGGCTCCTCTGTTACTACGGTGTTCGATACTCACACGTACATCCATTTGCCCAATTTCTATTCTTTTATTTTTTCAAGTCATTCAGACATTTCCTTACCTGAAACAAGCAGAAGAAAAAAACGTTAGAATCATTCGTCGTATGTATCGCGGAAACGTTTACACACAGGATTAAATTACTTGATAAAAATTACTTGATTCAATCACCGCGTGAATTAAGGTTCATTATTTGAATACACCGATATATTTTCTTTCATGAAGAGCATTGCGATGATGCGATGTTCTTGACACACCTATACTCATGTGACATCTAATTGTAAGTACTACCAGCTCAATGAGAACAATCCGTGTATAGCGATTCGAGAGGTTTAATTCTCCCATTGAAAGAGGTTATCATGATGGTTGGTGGGTCGAAGCCATTATGGATCATTTAATTCAATTCATTTGTGCCTACTATCTCTCCGTACAGAATTTCTTAAGGCATTCAATGATTCGCAATACGTAAACGTTTTGTTGTAATATGGTCAGGGTTGATGTATAGATAAAATAGAATAATTGAATCTGAATCTTGAAGAAAAATATAAGGATGAGTCTCTTTTCAATAAGCCTGAGAAAAATCATTATCCGATGATAGTCTAACCGCATATGCTCCCTGGCATTCGGATAATGCCGTGTACGTCGACTTTGGCTCTCTTAGGCAAAGAGTTCTAGTGCCTATGGGTGGATGAATACGAATGTAGGTATATTTGCAATACATTACGGGACTATGAAGGTATTTTATACCCAGGCATAAAAGCAACCTTTCAATATTTTGAATAGATACGTGGCTGCAACAGCAGCAGCAGCAGCAGCAGCAGCAGCAGCAGTAGAGAAGAGCATAGAAGTTACACGATATATGATAAACGAGGGCAGTTTCGATTCTTTGGTTATTTTTCATTCGTCTCTGATCCATCCTCTCGTTTTCCGATATAGTAGAAATCGGAATATAGGTATGCATGCACAGAGTTTACATACGCAGGTAGATAGTATACCCGTCGACTATATCCGTTTCGAAGCTTTGATGTGACTAGAGTTGCATCGAACTCGAGATAGTTGGTTTGTCTATGCCGCAGCAGTTCGCGTAGTACTCGTTCCGATCGCGTTTTACATCTATGCCAAGCTTTGATCTTCTTGACTGAATAGAACCACCCCGATACCAGTAATATTGACAAATTGAATTCTAGACTGATACAGATACGTACATATCTACCTTCGGATGCGCCAAAATTTACGACACCTAATATCCTCAACGTGTACACGGATATTCCTCGGGTGTGATAATTACCGCGTAAAATATTTATAGATGTAATTTATTATCCATATAAGTAACATAGCGGAGCTTCAATTAGAATTTACCCCTTCGATAATATCGCGAGGGTCGCGGCGGAAGAGAATAAAGATTCAGTGGCGGCTGCGGTCCTCCTCATCTCTGCACAGGGGAGAAGTTTAAGCATTGATACTCGAGGCCCGGAAGCGGCCATTACACTATTTTAATGCTTAAGTATTTAAGCGTCGAGGGGACCTAGGAAGTGGGCGGGTGCCCGTACCGCATCGAAAAGGGTGCATTCAATGAACCGGCCTTTAACCGGGCCTCAGAACCTTCGAGAGTTTCTCGGAGGGCGTGAGTACGGAACCCGCGACAGATGTGAGGCTCGAGAATTCATAGAACAGACCCATAATCGAGGAACACAAGAGAAATGAGATGAATTTTGTGTCATAAATCATAACCGGTGTTGTAAGAAATTCTTTCTCAAATTTATCGAATAATATCAACTATTGATCAACGATTGAGGCGTGATGCCGTACTCGTGCTTTTACACAGAATTTGAAAATTTAAATTCGGTTCTGCTCGAATTTTCTTCCCGTGGCATGATTTTTCCAATTCGATGTAAAAGCACGGGTACGGCATCGCCTTAATTACCTCTTGGATGACGATAGTTGTGTAAGAATCATCGCCAATTTGTACCGAGCTACGTTTTTGAATTTTCCCATTTCCAGCGGAGCTAAAAATTATAAAGTTGGAATATGCGAAAGCGAGTGACGGTGATACAGGCACACCAACGCCAATTTCTATAACGATAAATGTCATTTGATATTTATGGAGTTCCTACGGTAGGCAACGACTTAATTATGTTACGGAAACTGGGACTTGGATATAATCCAGAAAGGCGTAAATCATTCGCACTTTCTATCCACTCGATGTACGTAGAACGACTGGCTACCGACTCTCCGATACCTGCCCTAAGTACTCCAGAGTCTCGACTACTAACCGGGAAGTATATCTACCCGGGTCTTTGACAGCTCGACACGACTTAACAGGACACAGCCAAGTCTCCTCTCGACACAGACGTCTTAAGTGAACATCAAGAACCGTGGCCGCGGTGTGAGAAACGCAATTCCTATCTGTCTTCACGCTGATTGATACCCTGCTATCGTCACCTCTCAATTTTTGTAGGAGAATTTCACAAATATTTCCAAGAATTTCTAGATCTGGTCAAGGTACCACGATTTTTGGCTACGTATAGTCAAATTTGATGTTCAAGAGTGACAGACGAAGATGTTTGAAATTTCATCGCGGTATAGCTCGATAACTGACGGACCGATTTCATCCGAATTCACTACAGCGATAAATTCATGATTGGAAGAGAATAGTAGTAACATTTTATCCGCCGCACCCTAATATTCGTCTCAAGAATGTGGACTGAGCTTTCAAGAGAGGGTAGCCTCGCAATGACTGTGTCATTGACCGAAACAACGAGATTTCCAGCTGTGTTAAAACGAAATAAAAAGTGTACTATAGGCGCTAACGAATCCGTGGGGAGTTTGGGGGCGAAAAACTGTGCCGTCGTCGACCCTAACCGAAAATGTATCGTCGAGGGTCACCCGATCCTGCACAAGCCCTTAACATACAATAGAGGAATGGTAATGCGGGAGTAGTTTGATATACGTATAAGTTAGTTGTTGGTCTTTCAGATTTGATCAACGACCTATCGACGCCTATAAAATTTTCCATCCTAACTCTATGGGAACGCCCTGGGTTCGCGTGCGCCTCGACGGCGTGACCCTGGTCCAACTTATACATAAGCCTAGGCCGCGACTAATCTGCGTAGCGAACGCGATCAAAATTCTCACGCGCATTTTCCCCGGACCCAGAACCGGGACCGGGACCAGGACCGGGACCAACGATCGTGATTTATTTGCGAAAATGTTCAGCGCCGGATTAAAGGTTGGTGGGGCCCGTAGGCGCACATATTTCACGGGGCCCTGTGTTATGTATCCTTTCATGGGTTTATTAGTATATTTACAGAAAACCGAAATATTTAGAATTTTTCTTTCAATCAAGTATTTATTTTCTGTATGAAAACAGTTCTAATAACATTTCATAAAATACATAATGCTTACATGATCTACAACAACCTTATATCTATGGTTACAACTTACAACACAACTTTCCTAGCTTTTTCGTTGGCAAAATCTTTGATAATGTTTTCGAAAGTCAACGATCTTGTTAAATCACTCTCTATTGAAAGCAATAGAAGGGCGTTTAGTTTTTCTTCGCCCAGTGATGACCTCAATCTATTTTTTATCAACGATAATTTCGAAAATGACCTTTCTGACGAGCAATTGGTGACTGGGATTGTCAAATACAAACGATAGATAATCAAAATATTCGGAAATACTTGTCCTAAGTCATTACTTACTAAAAACTGAAAAATTTCACGTGGACTAGCAGATAAACCGCAACTTAAAAAATTGCTTTGCACGAACGAGGAAAACTGCGTCCATTCCATCAATAAATCGTCGTCTAAATCTTCCCCATAGGTTCGAGATATTTTCGCCAATTTTCGCCGTAAATTTTCTCTGTCAATTTCGAAATTGGTTATCAATCCGAAAATTGAATTTAAAAACTCGTAAGCCGATAACCTTTTTGCTAACTCTGTTAGAAGTTTATCGACTATAACAAAAAACGTTTCGATTTCGAATTTTTTGCGTCCAGACAGAAGTTCCGGTTCGACGGTCTTGTCAGAAAATTTTTTAATTATTTTTCTTCTACTTGCATCTCTAAAATCTTGATCGATTTTACCACTGAGTGCGGCGGCTTCTTCTTCAAAATCTGAAAACTCCGATCTCATGCTTGCAATAGTATCCCTGAGAGACTGTAAAAGGGTCACAGCCAAGCTCAGGTCAATATCATGTTTTTGGAGCTCTGTGCTAGTGGCATTTACCCGTTCCAAAATTTTACCCCAAATCACACTCATCAAAGAAGTTTCTTTTTTCATGATGTGTTTAAGAAGAGTTCGTGCCTCTCTAAGACTATCAATAGGTTCAGTCTCGTTATTGACGATTTCACTTAAAGCACCAATGATTGCGTCATAGTTTTTGAGCAAAGATTTGCATGACTCTGCATGACATGACCAGCGAGTAGAACTGAGCGATTTTAAAACAGATACTTGCATTGAATCACCGGCATTCAAGAATTTTTTAAAAATATCCCATCTTCTAGTCGAGCCTGAGAAAAACACGTACAGCTTTTGTAAAAAACCAAAAAAATTTGTAGCCTCTTGACAAGACTCTACTGCATGAACGCCGACTAAATTAAGAGAATGCCCAGCACAAGGGATGTAGAATGCTTTGTCGCAAGCTTTTTTGATGTGTGCTTGTAAGCCCTCGAATTTTCCTGACATATTTGAGGCATTATCATACGATTGCCCTCTGCAGTTCTTTAAATCTATACCTGCTTTACGTAAAAATTCGCTTACTGACTCGTACAAAGACATACCCGTGTGAGAAGTTATGGGTAAAAAGCCTAGTAGACGTTCGTATACTTTTCCATCGTGGCAATAGCGTATTACTATGGAAAGTTGATCAATATGAGAAATATCGGGCGTGGAATCGACGATTAAGGAAAAATATTTAGCCGACTTAATCTCTTCGGTAATAACTTCACTTACCCGTTGACCCATTAACTGAATAAACTCATCGCAGATAGTTTTTGATAAATACGATACATTGCCCTTTCCTTTTTTACCGTACTTTTCGATGTGCGCTTTCAGAAACGGATCAAACTGAGCAATCAGTTCTAATAATCCTAAGAAATTACCATTCCTTGCTGAACCAATTTGCTCTTCATCTCCTCTGAATGACAATCCTCTTTCACAAAGGAATTTTATCACAGCGACCACTCGGCGAAGAACCTCCTGCCAATACCTAGTCTCACTTTCTACTTGCTTTATGATCTGTTTATTGATTCCAGTAGTTGGATTTAATCGAGCAAGTAGAGTAATCATAGTCTTACGATGTTCAATATTGTTCTCGTGATTCTGAACTCTTGCATGAATGTTTTTCCAGTCGTCGAATCCGGGAGTTACAAACTGAGTACGTTGATCAGGATGAAACAGCTTACAAGCAACACAAAACAGCTTTTGAGTGGATGGTGAAAAAACTAGCCAAAAGCGTTCATTTCTTTCACCATTTTTCATAGATCGGAAGAAAATATCGTTCGTCAAACGTCGCGTCTCTTCTCCAAATTGCTTTTCAGTGCTAGAATAAGTCTCGAATCGATTTTGGAAGTAGTGTATACCTTTGACTAGACATCTCTCAATAAAATTAGTATTTATAGTAGCTGGCCACTTGGCGACGTCATTATTTGTTAAAATTATTCCTTGTGATGGAAGATCTGTATCTGCAATCTCAAAATTCGTCTCTGAAGACTGCTCTTCGGGTGTCACCACATTGACAAAATCGGTATCTGTTGTGGAAATAGGCTCGAGCGACTCCGATAGTACATGCGAATCCACTATTCTTTCCTCTGTGTGGATATTGAGAGAACCCTCATTCAATAATGAAACAACTTCTTCGACTTTACTCTTGGTAGTATCGATGGATGCAATGGACGGAGGTTTAACAAGTCCTAAAAACAGATGATAAAATAAATGCTCGATCTTTTCTCATTGACATTTCCTAGATTTATTCTAACTGGGAGTAATCAATTTGGAATAATCTAACTATTCTGACTTGCTCTGTAATTATTAGTTTTTTTTTTTAATTTACCTTCCTCTTTCTGTTTGTCTGAATTATCTTGTAAGAAATCAGATATTTTTCGCAACTTTTTTCCATCTTCTTTTTTTTTTTCGGCTAATTTTCTTTTAGCCGCACCACTTAGATATTTCCTCTGCAATCCTGACATTTTATCAACCAAACTCACACATTCAAAACTGAAGTATACAAAAATAATCAACAATCTTTCATACGCTTCGATAGACAAGAACAAGAAAGCAATGTTCAAGCTAATTAGCTAATATCGGACCGTATACAAGGTAGCGCTTTGTGACGAGTTCAGACACACTCCAAAACTTACGAGCTATGAACTCCACGATAAAACAAAAGACGGAGAATCGGCATGGTGAGATGACAATCGCGCTCCTCAAGTTGCATTGAATCGTGAAAATTTCGGACAACTTGAGTATATTTACATTGTAGTTCAACATCATTTTGTCAAGAGATGAGTTTTTTTCAATCTTCTAAACTAATTGGAATTGTATATGAGTGTTTCTCCACCAAGTGAGACAGGCTCGAACCCTCAAACTCTTTTTTTTTTTTTTTTTTTTTTATAATTTGTTTTTATCATTCTGAGCCAGCAGATACGGGGCCCTCTTGGTTGGGGGCCCATAGGCGGCCGCCTACTCCGCCTAGTGGTTAATCCGGCGCTGAAAATGTTGATCGGGGATTAAGACGCGTATTATACATCGGGCGTAACACAACTGCTAAGTACTTCTCCCCGACGTGATGCAGTGCTACATATATCTATGTCTATATCTATACCAACTTGGTGCAATAATTCTCGTGTGTAACTAAACGGATTATCCAGAGGGCACGTAACTTGTGTCCGCGAGTCAAGCGCGTCGTTATTCGCGAATTAATCAAAACCATTACCCCACGCAGCAGAGTAGCGCGAGTTGGGAAATTTTCGTTTCTGAAGCCAAACGAGGCTCTAGGTAGTATTTCTTTGAGTTAGAAAAAATTTCAACGATAATTAGATTGCTTCTTTAAATAACGAATAACGCGTCGTTTGAATATAAATGACAGGAAGATAGCTCCGTTGTGCGCGAATGTCAAACGACTCGTATTCTTATCACGACGGATGCGATGGGGTACAAAGGTATATTCATAGCAGAAATATTGCAACGGAACACCAGCACCAGTCCGTCCTGTATAATAAACCGTCTTCCGGTCGAGCCCTGAGCTGCTCCACGTGTCTTCGAGTGGATATACTTAGAATTATATATAATATGGCGTCAGTTATCTCTGCCATAACTGCCGTCTTTCGAAGTTGGTGTCCGTTCCCATATAGACACGAAATATGAATTCATTATATTCCACGCACGTGACTTTTAGAGAGCTTTTCTTCGCACGTACCGTACACGTTGGAGTATAATATCCGATATACATAATAACCAGACACTCGATGGCAACGTTAACGTCTCCGATAAAGAAAGGCTCGACTCGAATCGTTTGATGGTTTTAAAAAGAGACGAGACAAAAAAACGAACGAAATTGTGTAACCATTATTTGACCCTTTACCCATCCTGCAGCGATCCGGTTTTATACAGTCGTAGATAACGTCTACGTATAAAATAACGATAGATAAGAAAAGGAATTGAAAAAAAAAAGGAAAGAAAGCTTAATCTCGTATCGAATGAAGCTCCGGCCGCAATCTAAGTTGCGTAATATACGTTTCACTATCTTAAATCTTGAGATCGAGTCCGTTGGACGGGTGGTAAGTAGCAAGTACCGATATGTACGTATGGGTGTAGGTGTGTATTCTTACCTCACGCCTATAGGTATAGAGGTACGTGTGTATACCTACAGGGCAACAAACGGCGGAGTTTCGCACCGAAGCTGGCAGTATCTCTAATGATAATGGGAGCAATGCATTATTTAGTGACGGCCCGGCACAATGTGGTAATCATTATAAATCACCCAGGTTGGTTGGCTGGTAGCAACGGGAGGGTATCTGTGGCCGCTATCTTCTTGAAGCCCGGAAACCCACCAACATCCTGTTGGGATTCTACCATCCCTCTCTTACACCAGTCAACGCGATGGAAAATATTCAGGGAAAAATAATAATGCATAAAGGAAGTGACTGTATACCCGAAATCCTGTACACTTTTTCGCTGAGCTGTATAATACACCTCGGAAATCATTCGATCTATCTAAGGCGAAGTCATGAGCTGTGGAAAAACCAAGTCAATGGAATATCTTTTCGGAGCGTTCCAGTGATTTCGAAAAACTTATTTCCAAGTGTCTCTTCGGATTTTCGGTCATCGATTATTTCCGAAAAGTTTCTCCGTTTTTCTTTTTCAATTCAACGAAGAGATCCGCAGTCGTTCAATTTTACACCGAATTAGTTAGACGCAACGCAGGTAATGCGGTTTGAGCCTTGAATGGTAAGTTGATCTTCTCATCTCGGTTCTGTGGTCATGAAATGAAACGAAGCTGGCGCCTCGTTACAATGAAAGATCATGCGACTTGGCACGGTGGAGCAGATGCGTGCTGGGTAATTTACATATATGGAAATATGCCGGCGATCGGAACCCTTTAATTCAGAGTCTGGTGAGCCAGACCGATTACGGCTTGGCGACTAATAGCGACGCCGACACTAATAACTGTGTATAGAATATAGCTGTGGTCGATAGCTAAAGAAGTAACGAAATTTTTATATAAAAGCGAATTATTGTACGCGGCAAGGACGGTAGCGGGAAAATTAAATGAAAAAACATCATAGACCGAGATAACTTGTCAATATTGTGAAACGATCTTGCCCTCGTTATTTTCTCGATAACTGAATATTGCTGCCTGCTGGGGGGGAAAGAATGAAACGCCGATAATTTGATGGCTGAAAAAATTGATGTAAAAGTGAACGGTGACTTTTAGCGATGAAAAATGTCAAAATTACCTACTTGTCCACAAATACAATAGAACGAAGCCATTTTACGCACAGCTACCCTACCATCGAGTCACTTTGTCAATTTCCATCAATTATCCTTCTCGCAATTGGTATTTTCAATGAAGAAATCGAGATCCCGTCAACCGACGTCATGATAGGTCCTCTGAAACGCCTAACGATATGAAAGGCGAGGATTTCTATGTGCCAAAGAATCAGCACACGACTGGCGGTTGCAAAAAAAAAATCAATACCAAAAGAACAATATCGATTTGAATTCAGGGAACCGGAGGGTTGCTGGCGGGGGTCCGGCACATTGTAGGTCCCCCAACCTACAGGGGTCCCCCACGTGCTTGTCGACGGAACAAGCATGGGCAGAGAGTCCTGGAGGAGCGTGCCACGCCGTCCCCTCGTATAGCCGGACACGCGCGCTACTTGGGGTACGAAAATTATCAGCTAGTAAAGTCGGAGAGTTTTTAGAAATTTCTTCATGCCCTACCAGCGGCAGCCAGGGGTTGATGAGCCGGGGATGAAATATGACTAGGTGCCACTGCAGGATCAAGAGAAAATAGCCGACTTCTCTTCCTGTGTTTTTAGGACTCATGGGGAAGAGCTGGGGTCTAGTTTACCCAAATTTCCTGGATACTTTTCACCGAATGCTTGGTTTTTGTGCATTTCTTGAATTTCTGTTTCACACGGATATGGGAATCGGAAGTAAAGCGAATAGAATTATGTTGGGCTCAGATTTGGAGAATTGATCGAATCTCTTCACGTGCGTCTTTTCGAAACCTTGTAGATTTTCAATTTCGGTAGAGTGTCCGATTCTCCGTCAACGCGTTCTCGCGTCGTTAATAAAATAGCAATATACCTACTCCGAGGGCAGCTTAATTTTGCTCTTTGTTTTTCCCCACCAGTTGTTTTCGGTTAAATTAGGATCTTTATCTGTTTACCTCGCCGACTAATTCGAGTGCTCTACCGCTATACCATACCTAGTAAAATCGATCCCTCGTTGCCGTGGAACAACCTTTTAGAAAACGTATTACAAAAAGTCGAATGAACAAGAATCCGCCGTACCTACGATCTACAAGTATTAATATTACTCCAAGTCTAACGAGTATTCTGCTCAATTTTTATTCTCATCACTCTCTAATTCATTCTTTACATTCGACACTAAGATGGAACGTATTTAGTGAACGACTATGATACGGGTACGCATAATACTATGAGAGGGTATAAAGCGTATGTAAGATTCGCGTACGTGTGTCGTGTCAGCGTAACCGATCGCAAAGAAAGAAATCGGCGTGGTATAATGTGAAAAAAAAAGTAAGGCTCGTATGTACGTAAAAAGTGAAACGAATCACTTCCGTTAGCCAGATGAATTAATCACTCTAAGTTTTCTCAGTCATGGGCTCTAACCGCTGAGGCTCACCTCACTCTATGTATACGAAAGACACGGAAGTAACATATAGCTCATATACAGTCGAGCTAATCTTAAGGAAGTCTCAGAGTAGAGTTACTCCCCAGTGAAGTTCCCTGGTTCACGCGTATATACGCATATAGGTACCGCTCTCCCTCTTTCCTATTCCCTATTCCCTCTTCCCTCTTCAAACGACCTTTTTCTACTTTCTTACTCTCCTCGAATCCCGAATCCGGTAAGACCGACCCGATCTAAGCAGCTGTATTTAGCTTCGTGCGCCGAAAGCACGTTTGCACCAAGGAGGGTGCGAAGGGTGCGGCACAGGAGGCCGGAAGTAGGTACGCGAGCCTTTCATGTGGCGCGTGCTATACCTACCATTGCAGCGGTGGTCCCGACGCCGACGCCCGCGCCAAAGAAGAAGTCGTCAACGTCCGGGCGCTGTGCTATCGTCACGCTACGTTACCTTTGACGAGCTCGAGCGTAGGCGCGATAGCACCAGATAAAGAAACGTGTGCGGGAGGTAACAATAAAGAAATCTAATATACAGATAACGTATAAAAAAATAAAAAAATCATTAACATTTTCATCGCACTGATTAATCAATCAATTTTCTTCGTTTCTAATCTGTATATGTATAATTCTGCGATATACTGTAATATGGCCAGTTCTTTCGACCATTAAATTTACAGTTTCGAGTTTCGCCAGGGACTATATCGGATGACAATAAAGAGGGAGAGAGCTGTAACAACTCAACGCGTCATGTTACATCCGCGTATGATTTACGCGTACTTGAATAACGCGGTATGTTACACACCGAATAATTATTATCGAAATAAACACATAAACGTTGTAGGAAAAAATATACCATGAGATTGAAAAAAAATTAGCTGCAGTTTTACGCTTGACTCACTCAAAACCCATGCATACATGAATTCGTTCAACGCGTACCCGAGGCAGGAACGACGAGCCAACAGGATGATTTGGGTGAATCCGGAAACTGGGAAGAGCTAGCGAATCTTAAGTTCGCGTAGCGGGTGGGACGATGCAGGAGTTGGAGGCTGCGGTTTGAAATTACGTTGATTAAATTCATAGGGGGGAAACCGCGAGGTGAAACTTGTGCGTAAGACAATGGTGCACGCACGTAGCAAGGAAGGAAGGTGTAGGTACTAGGCAGGCAGGCAGGCAGGCAGGCACTGAGATAGACAGCGGTTCTCGTTTGTCTGTCTGTTACGACGAAGTAGGTTGTAAAGTTTTCCGTCTAATTAACTCTCCGTATCTCAAGCTCGCAAGAGATATAGTTATTCAAGCTTTGTAGACTAATTATGCGGGCGCGATGATTTTTAATTAACAAAATTAAACATTGAGAAACTCGAACACCGTAACACGTACGAGAGGCGTCGTAAACTTAAGACGTTATAAAGAATAAGAAATAAGAAGAATTATAATCGAAAGAACTTCCAGATCCTCAGTCCCACTTATAAGAAAAAAGGAACGAAAAAGAAGAACCCTAATCTTCGTGTACTGAAGTATCTAGGACAAAAATCAGGTGGAATTATTGAAAGGAATAAAAAGGAAAGCTGGTTTACGGGGCTGCGTGTAATTGGGTCGAAGTACGAGAGTCGCCGTATAAGAAAAAGAACGAGGTAAAAATTTAACGAGAAATACTAAAAGACCCGAGAACCGTGCGCGACACGTGCACTAATAATGATATGGAAGCGCGCGAACCGAGAAGAGGAAGAATACGTTTAGTCTGTAGAACAGGGAGAGATACACGGACGAATGAATGGAGAGAACGAGACGGGAGAATGAAAGATGAGTAACTGAGTATTTCCGTGCAGGAATAGTGGGTAACGTAGTAATTTCTGCCTTTGTGGCAGGGTTGCGGAATTGTACAGTGGTAAGGTACGGGGTGAAGTACATACCGTGCTATACGGTCTAATAAGGCAACACCACACGTGGTACGTACTTAACCCCCGTACAGCTACATCCCACGCGAAGAAGAGTGCATTTCAACTGCAGGTTGTTTGTTAACGAGTATAAGACCGAGCGCGTTTGTGGAAACTAGAGAACCATCGTCGAGATAGTATTTTCCTCGGTTTTGCGAAGTTTAAGAATTTTTTATTTTACGTCACCTCTCCGGTATATGTGATTTTGCCCAATGCTAGAGAGCCGAGGAATTTAATTACGCCGAGTATGAGTGAGAAATGAGGAGAAGGAATGATATAAAGTTTGTGAAACGCAAGAAAAACAGCGGTGATGTTTTTTTTTCCTGTACAACTGACCGGACAAGCTATCTAATTAGGATTATTATCGGTTTATTAGTTGATTATGATAGATTGATCGTTTCTCGAAGGTGGAGTGAAAGGTGGTCAACGATTGCATAATTAATTAAAATGAAATCATTATTCAGGCTCGGACAAATTAATCTTTCATAAATTTCGATAGGAAATATTCATTCGATGGTAGGAACAACTGTATAACTATCAAAAGCTAATCGAGCCAGTTTTTACGAGCAATTATTTCGGTGAGGATTAATTCTACGTTTTTTACTTTCTTTTTGTTTATATACGATCAATTAAACCTGTCATAGATGTCTAGGCTACCGTCTGTCTGGCATTGAGAAAAAAGAAACACTGGACCCCGTTCGATACGTTGAAAGAAAAAGGAGCGACTGGCATTAATAAAAGATTGACGTAACCGTCGAAACAAAAGGAAAAAGAATGAGAAGCAGGAATAATAATAAGAAAAAGTATCGAGATACGAAAGTCAACGAACCCTCTATCGTGAGTGTTTAACGTCTTTTAATCTGACAGTTAAAATTTAAGAATTTACTCGCGAGATAATTTTTATCCATTCGATATTCGAGAACCGCGTAAGAGAAAGAAATAAGTAGAATAAACGGAGCGATGAGGAGCGAGGGAAATAAGAGGAAGAAAGGGAAGAGACCTACATACACATTTAGATTACCTAATGGCCCGCGGTCATTCAGGGTTTAATGAATTTAGAAATTTGGGTAATCTTTATAGACAATAAATTTGAGTATTCGAAGAGCCATTTCGGACAGTCGGTTGAGCACGAACGAAATTAATTCAACTGATTAACCCGCGGTATCTTCGCCCTATACATAGTAGGCACCCATTTACCACAGTATACGTATACGTACTACATAGGGTATAACCTGCCATTATCGATAACTCTGTAGAAGAAGAAGAGGTAAAGATTCGAAACCAAGGATTTGGTAATATATCGTATACACTCAGGCCTACGAATATATGTATACTTATGTTCAAGTTTTTCCGTATACAATGAAGCAAGGAATAAAAGAATTCAAAAAAAAAAAAAAAGGAAAGAAGAATAAATAGGAGAAATTTTATTTTCATTCCCATTTTCATTCTTCAGAAGTGGAAAGGCGATATAAAAATCGGGCCTCGTTCGGAACGCTAAAAGCTTTCCTGGGGGGTGGCTTAGGGGTCTGGAGATCGGGCTGCATGGGTCGGGGTACAGGGGTATGGGGAGAACTTCCATAATGAAGTTGTCGCGAGCGCGTGTTAGCGATATCTCAAGGCATGAGGCAGAAGCGACGAAGTCGCCCCTCTGTTCTCTAAAACCTGCAATAAATAAATGCTTTTTATTTTCCCACCACACGACGCCGCCACCTTGCTCCGTCTCTTCTCTCTGCTCGATCTCTCTTTCACTTTACTCGTTGTTTTCTATATTTACCATCAAACTTTTTACAGCTTCTTTCTTTCCTCTGACTATCCTATATTTAGAACCTTGGTATCAATTTGTCGATCCAATTCACACCTAAAAATACACGTACATGCTATACTCGAGGTGATGCAACGTACTCGTGCTTTTTCATCGAACCGAAAAATCAAGTTACGAGAAGGGTATTTCGAAGAACAAATTCTCGGCCTTTCGTTCATTGAAATCAGAACGATTCCCCGGAGAAAAATTCATTTCGACGAATGTTCCCCACGCGGGACACGGTTACAAAACTTTTGTGAATTTTGGTTCTTCTCAAATGTTTTGGTCATCCGGTATTCGTCCATCGAAATCGAAACTATTCCCCCAAGGAAAATTCGTTCCGATAAATATTCTTCCAACTATTCGCTCCCAGCAACGTATTTGCATAAGAAATAAATCACCCCCTGCAGCCCCATATATTCGATACTTTTCCAATAGTCATTAGAAATAATTCTCACCCCGAGCCCATGATTTCGGTTCTACTATATACTGGGCCGTGATTATGGCACATGGCAATAGGCATATCCATACTATATAAGGAGAACTAATAAATTACATAAATCACGCCCTCGCAGCTATGTACAAAGGTCCGTGAAAAATGACAGCCCCGACCAATTCAATCTTCACTCTTTCGCTCTCATGAGCTAAATAACTACCCCTAGGAGAAATGGGCTATATTATTGTCACTCGCGAATTGATATAATATAACGTATATATGTATACGTGCGATATACCCGCGTATAGGTATACACGCTCGTTCCTGAACGAGTACGTCCATATGTCGCGACTGGCCATATGCGGCGAAAATGGTCGACGATGAGGACGATGTGTCTATAAATGGCATTATATTAATTGAATGACGAGGTGGTACTTTTCTCACACCAGGCAAATGGATTAATATCGTATTAGTAGGTTGATATATCTTTCGTTTAATCCTGATTAGGTATATGTCATTCGATTAAAGTTATGCGTTAATTACGAGGGTGGAATGGAGATTCGTTAACGAGGTAGCGATAAACTATCTTTTAACATTGTTGTATCAAAATTCCAGATACTGTATAGAACCCTCGTTCGAACCACCGCGGAATTTCTTCGGGTTGAGGTAAATTGATAATAGTCTAACCGCGAGCTGCATGCCAAGTTAATATCTCCACATTACACCAATCATTCGCGAACCGTATGTTTAATATTATAAAAATTTCTTCTCCATTTTCGATCCATCGCAGACTCAGATAATTTCAGATGCCCTGATAATGAATTTCAATTTTCATCGCTTCGGATAAAAGTGTGATCACGCCCTGCATGAGATACTGCCGAAATAACTACACGGAACTTTCAACAGGTGAAGAAATATTGCAGGGAATTAACACGAGCTAACAATAAAAATGTTACTTTTGACGGTCCTCTCCATTCCACGTTTTAATCGCAACACGGAACTCGTATTAACCCACGCAGCCACGCAACCGTATAAGACAAATTGGTCCCGGTAATTAGCGATCACTCAGGTGCGAAACAGGCAGGCATTCACAATCGGTTATAGGCAGGTGGTTGAGCCGTGTCACCCAGCGTTCGTTTAGCTACTATAATATATTCAGCTAGGAAGAGAGTCATGTAGGTAGGTAGGTACCGTGTGAATTCCATTTTGAAGATATGTATGATGTTATAAAAATCAGAGTAGATGTGTTCGTGAAAGAGAATTGCATTTTAACCGCGCGGACGTATTACGTAAATAGACAATTTAACAGTCTCTATATTTTACATGGCGGCGTGCTCAGGCTTAATACGCTAGGCTCAGCCACTCCACTCGAGATTCTCTTGCGAGATTAAGGTAAATAAATAACTCAGTTCTTGGCATTATCAACCCAGCGTTGTAATTATTGTAGCATTATTAAAGGCGCGAACGTAATTATTACTGACCCGCGGAACGGCGCGTAATCGCTGCCTTCCACGTCTCTTCCTACACCGTAATCCCACATCTGCACTTTCCTAATCCCCGAGATTTCAAAGCCAAATTTTTACGCCCGTCATCAATCCTATTCTCCTACGTGTACCTACAGTCTGTGTTAAAATCATCCGTACAATATCCTGCTAAACGTATACACATCCGTCTTGAAAAAACTGGACGAAATTGTATCAGCGAAAAATTCGTAGGACTCGTAGTTTTCAAATGAGAGCGATTCGAAGTTGGCCAATCATGGATGTCAGTTCAACGGTCCCGCCAGTATCTGGCCAGTCAGCAGCGAGGAGGCGTGACTGGAGACAACTCGTGATTGGAAAAACTTGAAATCGCTTTAATTTGATAACCGTAAGTCCCTCGATATTCGCGCTTGGATAAAATCGTCTCAGTTTTTCACAAGGAATACGACGATATCTGTTAAACTTATACTATCCGCGTCTGCGTGTAATGTGTACTCATTGTCGGTTGGCGACGAGTGCATAAACTGCAGCTGTATAAGTAAGTTTATTCAAATGATAAATTCCCGTTGTCCTATGGAAATTTAAATCTAAATATCTTCGCGAGGTACTAGTACTTGCGTAGACAAATAGACGTTTCGTCGTACGGACAGATACGAGTCTATACGACGGTGGTTTGACGACGACAAATATTTACAAGAGGTCGTGGTTGATGGCGGCTTAAAAGATTCGATGGGTTTACTCGCCCGGCTCGACGTACCTCGACTGTTTGCATTGGTCATAGGCACTACGTACGTATGTAAGTAAGAGCTGAAGTACCTACGTGCGAGATGCTGGAGGCTAAAGAGTAAAGGTACACGAAGATAAAGATGAAGATAAAAAGAAGGGAGAGAGAGAACGAGGCACTGGACTTGGTGACACCTTGTCTGAAATCCGACACTGACGACTATCGTTTGTTCTTCTATTATTCTAACGCGCTCTCCTATACGAAATCTCCCAGTCGAGTACTAAAAGCGTACAATATATGGGCACACGTATGTATACGGTCGAAGTTTTTTTTACACCGCGTTGAAGAGGAGTTCGAGTCAAGAAACGGTATAGCCTATGCATGTAAATTCGAATCAAACAACGCGCCACGTTAATGTAAGTGTATTTATACTATCCGACGTTGTACTTTACGAATCAAATGTCCTCGGGTATGGAAGACCCGGGCTTAATCTTAAGCGTATCTCTCTCTTCGCCTCGAATAACCTTTTCTCGCTATCTCAAGAACTCGACTTTTGACCTTTGAACTATTCCAAGAAAACGTGATCTTTTTCAATGATTTCACTACTCTCGCTGCGGCACTCCGCGCGACGACGACTAGGTACTACTTAAATTTTATACTAGGCAGGTACCTACTGGCTGTTTGAATATTTTTTTTTGGCTCATTCGCATATTCATGCAGCGAAGTTATTTTCGGCTCGTATATATTTAAGGGCTATCCAAAACAACGGGACAAAAATTAATTTCATCGATTTTAGCCGTGAACCGATGTTAGATAGCTTCTTTAGCATTCCAAACCCGTACCTACCCCCTACCCTGCATATTTCATCAAATTGTGATACTTGAGAATTGGGGGGCTATCTGGCGCTCCCGAGGGGTCGGAATTATTTTACTCAGACCAAGGGGATTTTATTTTCCTAAATCTTTCCTTTTCTACGGCAGAAAATCAATGCTAGTGATCATCGCAGTCAATAAATCATAAAACTAAATGATAATCAGAAATCAGCTTACAATTTCATTTATTTCACGACTAATTCGGTGTATTCCTAGTTGTACCAAAAATAACTTCAAAATAAAATAGAATAACAGGAAAAATGATCGAACGGATTTTGAACTCTCCATTCGATTCAGAAACCGAAAAAGATTCGATTGAACCCGGTAGATCAGACCTTGTCAAACTGAACTCCGATCTTTTCGTTTTTGTCGAAAGAAAAAAATTCTCGATCAATTTCGCACTGTGATATCATATACAACCTGAACTCTTGGAACAAGACGTTCGCTGCAGAAACCGCATTGATAATTCAGTGTCTCTCGAGGCGCGTGCGAAACTCGCAAGCGAGAATCCCGAAGAGGCAATGAGAAGTAGGTACGTGATAACCGTCTCGATTGCCGAGGTTACTAGAGTTTGAACGCAAGCGCGGATATGGCCAACGACGAGTCATAAGAGAGCCGCTGCCATATGCTGCTGCTGCTTGGTACCGAGACGACGTCAACGCCGAGGATCAACCAAAGGAGAGAATGTGTTTTGGCAAGTGGTACACCGGCATCTGTTCTCCACGAATGCGAAGAGGTCCTTCAATAGGATCTAAGAGGAGCGAATGCTCCTTAGAAACTTGCTACAGAATAGTTGAATCTCCCGTCTTGGCTCTCGCGCTTCTTACTTATCGTTAATGATGTTGGTTCCAATTTTAGAGAATCTCTGAGTCATGAGTTTCCGATTATAATATCGTTTCCAAATTGTTTTCTCCATAATCTTGTGTGCGTACATTTCATTTTGCTTAAACTATAAGCTTGAATTTAGTCAGTTCATAGAAGAAGAATATCAATGGTACCGGAGGTCGTACGTGTACGTATAAACGTGAGGCGATTTATAGTTTAACCATATATCACTTGACAGCGCGATAGTACAGTGCAATAAATAATAAATAGAGTCATTTCAGAGCTACAATCGATAAAATTTCTATAACTCTTCGTCTGGGCGTATAGGTACGTACCTAGTGTGACTTATTCCTATTTTGCGCGCTCGTTATCAACGGAAGTAAAGGAGAGAACGATTCGTTCATATAGTTACACAAATATATTCATTCGCAAATAATTCTGTTGCACGATTCAACTTTACTGCGCATACGTACGTATAAATTTATACATTTTCAACGTGAAATATCTACACGCGGATACGTATATTACACTTGTCCAGAATTATAGCAGAATACAAGGACAACCAGCACTGGAGACTACTAGGTTTACATTATTGTGTAGCAGCGCTGTCGTTGGCCCCTTATGCACCGACTGTTATTCGAGTTAGGAGTTACGCGTTACGTATAGAGTGTTACAACGCTAGTGACTGCATTACCGTATGCCGTGTATGTTAACGTGTATATATGCCATGGAAATATACAGATATGTATAAAGGAGAGAACGGAAAAAGTGAAAATTGATAAAATTTGTTTCCGTTTCCTCAGAAATTTTCGAGGGAAAAAGATTACTCGGGAGAAAAAAAGGAAATTCTTTATCAATTTTCAGCCGAGTTTCCCGGTTCGCCTCGGTCTTTCCTACATTGAAGAAATGAGAGAAATAAAAAGCGAGGCATTCGTAGTACCAACGTATTAAAAGATACGGCAAGGCAAAGGTCCGTATCAATTATGAGAATTTCTTCCCTTTTTCTTATTCCACGGGATTTGAAACGACGATAAAAACGAAGAAGACGTGGCGTTCAGAAAATCTTGTAACGAGGTCTTCCGCGGTTGAGTTTCCCAAGGAATGAATTAAACTTCGCCAATTTCATACTCTGTGCAAGTTTTTTTTATTCTTTTAATTTTTAATTTTATTTCACATTAATACATCTATACTAAGTGAATTGTGAACCGTGCGTGTAGTAACGATGTTCATACATTTTTGAAACATTATTTATTACACGTGTTTCGACACAGCTAATCAATATATTTAGACGATTTATGGGTCGGAATAATTCGATTCATTTATACCGATGATATATGGTTAGAAAAATTCCGAAAAGAGAATATCGAGTAGATAGATGTGCGTGTTTTAGGGTATAACGTATAAAATTGAGGCAATCTATAATTATAGGTATATTATATGTTCACGTATTTCCGTGCGTATGGTTTCGGAGACAATTCGCTTGTCTTTTTATCGTCCGTATATACTTCGTCAATTTTTCACGTTAACTCATTCGCCTTGTTGTTTTTTTTTTTTGTTTTTATTTGCTTCGTTCGTTTTTATTCTTTTCGAATTGCTCAGACTTTCGCGATCGCGATGTAGATGGAAGAATAACGGCGAGGTTACGAGTTGTCAATTTGCCTTGCACGTTTTCGATTAGTGACCAGATTACGGGTCTCAAGCCACCGATCGATCAAAGTATCGATCGATCCTTTGCCCTCGAGGTATAGAAGTCTCATCTTTCTTATAATGCGAGTATTGCTCGATGATCGATAAACAACGCAACGACCTCCGCCTATATACATTACACATACCTATATAAGTAGATATGATTTTATACCGAGTACATAGCAAATAAACGAAAAACTAATGTAAAAGCCTCGAGTCAAATTGAACAATAAATTGATAAAAGAACGAAAAGTTTCGTCTATATATAATAAAAACGAGGAAATCAGGTATACGTTAAGCATATTTAAATCGAAGGTGTCGATTCGTATGTCAATTCGACTGACGGGTGCAAATTTACCAACCTACCTACGTCGACAGCTCTCGGAAGTAGTTTGAAAAGTTTTTTTTTTTTATACAAAAATGTTCGTAAAAGTTTTTCCCGATATATATATCATCGGTCTTGGGGCGATAGAAATATTTAAAAATGCGTAAATTGTGATCCGAAGGAGAAAAAAAGAGTGTATGATGTTGAATTTGGAAACGTTATACAAGAGTGAGAAAAAGAAGAGAAAATTCGACGGGGGTAAAATTAAACAATAAGAAATGGGAATATGGTTAGGAAGCGGGGAAGTAGAAAGAGAAACAGAAACACATTTGTGAACCGTAAATATATTCGAGTTAAAACAGAAATAGACCTGCTGCAGCTATCCAGTTGTAATTTATATTCAGATATAAAGACCGGGGTTTCTCGATAACGTGCGGAGCTGCATAATTTCTAGAAATGGTATAGGCCCGGCAGTAGTAACCCATCGATGAAATTATAATACCTAGATCTTATAAATAGACGAAGACTATAAGCTGCGATGTTATACCCTCGAGACAGTCAGGACTGACTTGACTGTCCGTCTGTCAGTCATTCGGTCGCGGAAGTCTATCTTTGGCGGTAGGTTGTATGGATTTTGATTTATTATTCATAGCGTCATCGCCGCGCCCGGCTATAACCGCGAAGAAGAAGATAAAGCGAGGGCTGGGAAAGCCCTTCTTTTTTTTTTCACTATATCGAGACTATAAAATATTCTCGAATGAATCCGACCGAAGATTATAACGAATTTAATCGCGAAAGATGAGAAAATTTCTTCTTCATTTTCTTAACAGCTACGATGATCAGTCTAAGAACGAAAGTTGCCTTTGGGAAAAGGATGATGGAGCTTTGACTTGCCATTGCTTTTCAAAGTAATAAAACCAAGCAATTTTACGAAAGAGCTCCGAGCGGTGAGCAGGAGGCGAATACTTCGCGCGTTGTTTGAGATAACAAAGACGAGGCGCTTTGACAATCATACGAATTAAAACAGCTGATGCTATTTACTAAATTAAATTCGCCAAGAACTATTCGCGACGCTATCAAAGACCGAGAGACAAATTGCATTTCTCAGAGTTAGAATAGACCCGAAATATGACAACCTTTATGAAAAGTAGATAAACTTTTATAAAAAATAATACAACGATTTCGTTTCACTGGCAGCGTGGGAATCAAGTGTTTCTTCTTCTCCTTTAGATACCTAATTTTATAAAAAGTTTACAGCCGTCGGTCAAGGTTGAATAGAGAAACTGAATTTCTGATAAGTTTAGGGCCTTGGTGTCGCTTGTCAGAATGACGAGTTGAAGAGGAAATTTTTGTTACTTCATTTCTGAGGTAGGACGGGTCGACGTAACTGGCTAAACTCAGATCTCCGGGAAGTTTCTTGACACGAGGCAAAACGGTAAACAAAATAGAAACTAACTTTGTTCGTGCGGGCTATGAGAGGAGTCTGCGAAGAGGAGAAGGTACGCGAGATAAGAGACGAGAGAAGAAGTCGCGGCGTCTCAAGAAACAATTTGCCTTTCCGTATATATTCCGCGTAGTTTTTACTCTCCTTCGCCTTATTCTTTACAGCTAAAAACTTTCAGCAGAAATTATTTCACCAACCAAAGTAATTAACTCTCGTCGTCGTGGAAAACTCTCAAATTACGACGCGGGAAAGACCGTGAGGTAGGTACGTACTACACACGTACCTCTACTATGAGAGGAAAAACGCTTTTGAAAGAGAAAAAAGTTTCAAAAGTCTAATTAACTTCTGAAAAGTGAACGGAACGAAATGATACAATAAGTTCTTCACGAAAGTGGGCACAAGCATATGTATAACGTTGTCATTATTTTCTCTCTTACCTTGTGTCGCGACCACCAAAAGGGCCAGTAGGATGATGTACTTGCTCTCCTCGCACTGCATTTTCGCACCAATATCCAAAGCACTTGGTAATAATAATATGAAACAAAATTTCCCTCGATCACCACAATTATCGACGATCGTATAATATTCACTCGATCAGATCACTCGTCATTTTTCGATCTGTTTCGTTATTTTTTTTAATCACTCTTCAACCAATCACTCGATCACTGTTGTGTGTCGCGTCGTACGAGCGAAGTGCGGAAGAAAAGCTTCTTTCTGCAACCAGTTGCACCGGGAGATTGGTTATTGTTATCGTATGTATGGAGAGGGATTAACAGTTCTCTGTAGGAATGTTCACTCGGGGCGAACTTTATTCAGTTCCAGGATCCGTGCTAGTTGGAATAAAATAATGGAACTGGGGATCAAATTTTGGAATTTATGATGAAAGAGAAAAACCATTCGAATTCTCTTCACTGATGTATGCTTGCTCGATAAACCGCGTGGCCGAGTAGTTAGCAAATGTCACCATGTAAACAACAATCCGGTGTTTCTTAGTACGCGACGTTTTGCACTGGCACAATTCATCCGGGATAAGTTTGTCCGACGATTTATTGAAAATTAGGAAAACTCTGTCTGGATAATGAAACGATTACGACGACGATGATAACAATAATAACACGAAATTAAAAGTGATTATCGTAAAACTTCACTGGAAGCGTTTTTTTTTCTCCATTGTTACAGCGGCAACCTCGCCGGCAACCTGCTCGGCATTTGAAACAAACATTAACTCGGAATAGTATATCACCACGCAAGATACGAAGAGCAGTAAAACCCTTGTGAAAACAACGCCGCGAACCAACTCGCAAGAAACAATCCTGACTACGCGACGGCCGAGTCGCGACTGCAGATGCAGAGATTCTTACGCCGGGCCACGCGCCGCTTCGGACGCGCTCGGCTAACTCCGGGAGTCGTTCGGCAGCCGCGAATACCTACTCGCGACATGGACGCGCACACGCGTTCGTACCACCCGCGGGGTGAGGCAGGATTACATCGCGGGGATCGCTCGTCGGGTGGTTGAGTGGGTGGGTTACACTCTACAATAGAGGGGCTCGCCAGTATCAACAATGGATCGTTGTTTCATATTCTATTTATGTCTTTTCATTTCTTCACTCTTTTACTCGAAAGGAAAATTCACCAAATTTCACATTTATACAAATAGCGAGAAATTACTTGTTGAGCTCAAACTCATATCACGCGGAGTATTTTTTAGCAGCCGGTATATCCTGAAGGATCTTTGCCGCGTCCCAGAAATCCTTAGCCCTCATCCCTCATAGTTAGGTGCAGCTGCAATTCACACCGATACACTTCGGTCTCTGCAAATGATGATAAAATGCGAACCTCTGTTGCATGAATCGGATGAACTTTTTGATATTTCGAAAATAACTTTAGTAATCAATTATTTCGGGTTTCTTTTTTCTCTTACTGAATCCAAAATTTGGTAAATCATTTGCAAAGGACTAGAATGAATCGATGTGATAAAACTGGGTTGTTTGAAAATTCTTTTCAGACGCACGAGTCCTTGAAAAATTGCCCCTTTCTAAGGTGTGTATAATGTACATCTATACCCCCTTAAAATGATTAATTACCGTTTTCGAGTGACTGACTTTTGTGATCTGAAAATATACTATGGTCTTTTATCGGGAACACCTTAGATATACGATTTGTAATTGATGGTTGGTAGGTATATGAGGTCTGAGAGCGCTGGGAACAAAAGATTTTTCTTTAATGATCAAATTGGATCCATATTAGAGAGCATTAACCCAAACCTCTAATAACGTTAATCTATAGTAAATCAATTATCAGGTAATATATCATCGTTTATTTAACAAACGCCGACTGAAACATCTGCCTACTAAACTGGGCCGGACTATCAGTGGTTCAGGAAAATATATTGTCTCTATGATAGAGTGGAGTCCGAACGTTGCCTCGTGAAGAGGTGAGCCTTTTAGAAAATTTACGATAAGGATTGATAAGCGTCGATTTTGTTAATAGAATACCGGCCGAATCAATTCCTTCGTGATTAATCGGCACGAAAAATATATATTTCCTTCGCTCCTCGTTTTCAGACAAAACATTCCCCGTTATGGGGATAATGGTAAGCGATTATTAATAGTTTAGCTAAAGGGGTGAATAAATTTGTAGCTAGACCGCCCACATAGACGAGTACTCCCATCAAAGTATCGAAGCAATTTTTTTAATCAATCATATTACTATAAAGTGAAAAGGGAAAAGGTTCCTTTTTCGTTTATTTTTCCTTTTTAACGCGAGATCGGTAACTTCTCACGTACAATATAGGTAGGACCCTCGCCTCGGTGTCCTCGGTTTTTAAGAGATCTCGAGATGGATAATATTACACTTGCGACGAACACTTTAACACCGCTTTGGAGTGAAAAGTGTCAATATACTTGAGGGTATTATTTGTGCAATAAAAAGTTCACACCTCCTTCCTATACACTCGGCTTCACTCCGGCAAGCAGCAGGTGAAAGGCGAAAGTGCTCGTTGGACAATCTGGACCAGATATCTGTCGCGATGCACGATTTTCACAGAGGAGAGATCGGAATCAAGATGAACAAGCTTTTCTAGAAGGCGAGGCGCCGGGTACAGGCATCGTGTGTATATCTATAGATACGTGAAGATAATATATTCATGTTTTATCTTCGTTCTAAAAAGAAAAATGTAAATAAATAAATAAATGAAAAATGAACTCGTTCAGATGTGGGAAGTTTATTTTTCAGGATTCCATTAAGCGCGTAATCCTTGCGGACTCGAGTGCTACTAATTCATTTCGAGCTTATCGTGCGGGGATTTTAAATCCCGTGGCTTTTAGTTCGAGGGAGTATATTGTCTCTACCTTATTTTATCGTCTTTCTATAACTATGTATACTATGTATATCTTTATTCGTTCTGACGTCACTGTGGTGTAATATCTGTGGTATAAAAATTTGACGATATCGAGGAAATAAACGATCTACAATATCATGGTTTGCGTGGAAATTATTTTTTCCTTTCGGTTCTTCTCTCCCCCGTTGTATACTTTCTTTATAGTTATTTCTTGGCATGTTGTATCGAGCTAGAGAAATTTTCCCATAACTTTTAACCTTCCCGCACACCGCACAGACTGCACATATTCGACGGAGTCAAAAACCCGTGACGAAATATCACTATCCAAGTAGCAGTGAAGAAAAGATGAAATTTATGGCAAGTGGCACCGCAACGACGATGAGAAAAATCGGGGAGGGGTTAACCGACAGAAAAACATGTAATAAATAACCACTAGTGAAAAATATGGTCGTTGGACTCCGCACCACTCTTAAGTGCCCGGCATATCTCTTTCTCTCTTCCTTTTTAAGCGAAAAATCGTAAGTGAAGAAAACAACGGTACATATTGATCAAATTTCGTCGAACCAAAAATCAGGAAAGACGACTCGTGCTCATATTCTTGTGCTCCATCTTCTCTTCTTTCTAAGTAGCCAGAAGATACACGGTCCCAGACTGGTCAGAACGATCCGAATTAATTGCGTTCAAATATTTGCGGACGTAGTGTAATAATTCGTGGACAGAATTGTGCCGTTTTGGGCTTGGGTCTGTGTAATTGTATACACAACCCTGACGACGAGGACAAATCTGGCTGGACATCCGAGTCCTCGGAAATCCGTCGACTCCGTCGTTAAGAAAGGCCTTTTAAACGTCCGAAGTTTCGGACAAAATACCCAAACATGTCTTGAGGAGGCAGGGTTGCATCGCTGCAGCGGGTCGTAGCTAGTCTATACGGTTTAGTGTTACAGTAATTCCAGTAAACCCTTGGGGACGACGTACGGAACTAACTAAGCTAAAGGGTGGCCGTACGGAAGGGTCAAGCACTCTGGCTTCTAGCCAGGACGTCGTTTGTCCCTCGCTCTCTTTTCCCTTTCTATCTGTCCCCATCTCTCTCGGTCTTTGGGTACCACGGCGCTATTCGCTCCCGGGCATCTCCCTCTAACTCCAGCACTAACTAAGTGTTAAATGAACCTTGTTCCCGGAACATGGGGGCGAGGGATGGTGCTTCTATCTACTAGTTGGAATGTGTTCGAAGAGTTATCGGCCGAAGATTATAGCCAGACATCGATTTCCGCCGGATTTTTTCACCCAGAGATTTTTCGCTCCGAGCATAAGCTCCATAGCTGCGTTATGGAATCAAAAGAAATGATAATTCCATCGATATTTGGAACACGGGGTAGAAATTTGAACCACGAGACTTTGAAGACGGCGGAACACGGTGCGAATTCCTCTTCCTTATTCCATCTGCTTCACAAACGAGAAGAAAGTTATTTTATTCATAAAATCCATTTCGAAAGCTGTCTTTCCTCTTTACTCGAAATCGGTTATACCGGCAGCAGGGTTTGACCGTAAGCGACAAAAGAGCAGGGCGTTCGCGTATGCTAAGTGTCTCATCCCTTAGGACGAAAGGCAGCTCGGTATCTGCACCAGGGTGTCATATTTCGGCGGCTGGATCCTTTCGACGCAAGAATCGTAGGCCACCTCAGACCACAGCAACGGCAAGCCAGTCCTGCGACACGATGTACCAAGAGAATGAAATCTTCTCTGTACCTACTAAAAACTTGTGCAACGCGATATCTTTAAACGGTTTTACTTCAACGCCAACTCTCTCGCATCCGCCCCTATGGGCTATGGGGTTTGGGCTATGGGGTATGGGTCCTGGCACGCCCATCACAGGAATCTTTCATGGCCAGGTGCGCCAAGTGTATCCTATATGTGGCGGTCTGTATGTTTTACTACGGTCGGCCCTTCGCTACGGGGGCCCCATAGATAACTTACGGTCACGATTATTGTTGGTCGCCCTTTTTGCCGGGTTTTCATCCGTCGCAGGGAAAGTAGGTAGATACACACACTATACAGTCGTTTTGTAACACTGTGGGGATGACCTCGCTGCCTTCGGTCAAAATTTTCACATTCACTTTCGTATTTTACAAACTTTTCCTAGCGTCGATTATTTTCGGTTTTCCATTTGTCAGATGGAAAGGAAACATTTGCGAAACGGGGGAAAAAAGATCAAAGACCATGGTAGTACCGGATAATATCTGAAAGAAAAAAATCTCAACTACCTCTACAAAGTCTGCAAATTAATCTCTCCGGTCCAAACTCACCTGTCCAAAAAAGGTGTGTTTACTCAGGATAAGATATATTCCAACTTTATTCAAAGGGGAACGTATTTGCGCCCAGAGATGATAATATCTCGGTACATCGTAAAGAGTTGGGTGTCAGACCTCGGGCTGTTTTTTATTTTTTGACAAAATTCGTTCTCGCGAGTATTATGGAAGCAAAAGGATAAAGACCGCAGGAGCAGCTCGACAAGGAGAAATATTGTAGCGGTCGTTATTAGGTGTGACTAATTACAATACAATGACGTCAAGATGACGGTGTTTAAATTGACAATAGAACCTAGAAGTAAAATGTTAATTATAACATCTCGTAGCTGGTTTTCGAAGCTGAATAGTAAACCAGGTCGTCGTCGTCATTGTCAATTGGGAACTTCGTTGCAGCCTAAAGTTTACCGCGGTAACAATATCCAAAAGCATGGATTAGCCAATTCGAATGCAATTATTTAGCACCCGGAACGATGTCACGTCATTTCTCGACATGCCTCGTAAATCTCTCTCTGATTTGCACCGGTATACGGGCTACCCGTGTACTATTAACTAGACGTGACCACATCGAGCTCACCGACGTCGACAAAATCATTCTCTAATTAATGTGACGAGAAGCCAGCGCTGTAATAGCTTGCGACCATAAACGCGAACGTATGTCTCACCCAGGTGTTACCCTCGGAATTCTTTCCCGATTCACTCGAGACACGTAACAAGAATCAGAGCTGAGGAGATGTCACTCAAATTTGATTCTACTCGCGCTTTTACATCGAATTGGAAAGTCATGCCGCGAGAAGAATATTTTGAAGAGCGAATTTCACGACGGGGAATCGTTTTGATTTGGGTGAACGATTCCTCGACGGAAAATTCGTTCAACGAAATATTCTTCCTGTGGTGTGATTTCCAAATTCGATGCCAAAGCACGGATTGCTTCAGATAATAAAGCATGGATTGTTTTAGATACAGTTGACAAGACTTTGACTCTGCTCTAATTATTGGCAACGTGGTATGTGATTTTCAGTGTTGTATCATTTAAGGAAATGAGACGATAACCGTGAGTATCTTCTCGTGAAGATTACGGTAATACGATTCAATAATTCATAATTTCGCAGATATCTATGCAGAAGTCGTACCTACACCCATATTTTACGTCTGAAGCATCGACCCGGGAAGATTATGTTTCCAATTAAAGAAATCGGTTAAGTTTGGTATATATGGGTAGGCAGATAAGGAAAAGAAGAAACGAGGTCACTTCGCCATCGCTTCTAGAATTCCCCACTGGCACTTTTGTTATTCTCGTCCTCAGATACGATCTTCGACTACATCAGCTACACCCAGGCAGGATTTGTGCTTTTTTCATTGTGATCTTTGCTTTTCACAGTCGGCGATTTCGTTGCGTCGTTTTTGTCCAAAAATGGACCATTCGAAGCTGTATCTACATAAATCATATTCTGTCATATTAGCGATGATATGAAAAAAGAGGGAAAACTATTCAAGAACCCGATTCGAGTTCTCAAACTTGTGACGATTGCGCAGTTCTCCGAAAAATTTGTCCGAAACTAATCAATATAAGCACCACGCAGGGTTTTTTCTCGTCATTTTTCAAATCTTAATCAGTTTTTCAGCAACGATATTACCGCGTATTTCATAAATGGAACTAAACACGCGAATATAGTTTTTTTGATGGCCGGTGTTTACCTGAAAATGGGAAGTAATTTCTGGCTCGTTAATGACCGGCCGTAATGAAACCTCGTAACTATTAGGTGCAGCCCAATTTATTGATGATTATTAACACTAGTGTTATAACTTAGTTATCGTAGCGAATGGCTGCAGCATTATAGATAATATCAAATTTTCCACTATATTGAACGTTCTCTAGCAGAAAGTAATCCCCGGAAATTGACGGCGAGGCGATGCCTTCGTAATTTATAATACCGCGGTAATGACGGTACAGCGATTAAACTATGGTAATTTTTAAATGATTAGTTTCAATTTGATGCAAATTCATCGATGGACTTTGTTTCAAAAGAGCGAAACAGCGAAGTTTCCGAGGAGAGACTCAAACGGTGAGAGTTTACGGGTTAGATTCACGGTTTGCGAAACAGATAACCAGAAGTTTCGAAAGACACTTCCTCAGCGGGAAATCGTTTCACATTTTATTCCCATTTCGCACAGGTATACCTGATACTAAAACCTCTGATATTCTCCGCACTCAATTTTCCTGTAGTCGGTAGGTAGTGCAACGGCACACTTTTCAAGGGTTGGGTTCACCCCTGGAAGAATAAGAAAAACTTGCAGTTGGGCGCCTGGCGTTTTCGCGTCACTCGAGAACAATAGAAAAATAGAGACTTTGACGGCGGAAATTGCCAGATAGCTCGGAATACAATTTAATAACTAAATGTTAGAGGGGCAGGGTGCCAATTAATGTGCGATACTGATAATTACCTATCTGACTGGTTTATTTATAATTATAACGTCATTAACGGGAAGAAAATTACGGGACCTCGGGATTTTCTTCTCAGACGTTGACGCGAACGCGTAATGCACCCTGATTGCGCTTTTGCGAAAAAACTGAGCAGGCAGGTATAGGTGCCTATGATATGACGGCATCGCGAGAGAGATCGTAGTCGCGAACTTTTAATCTCTGTATCTAGAAAACATTCGCTATTGAAACATCATATACGCGTAGCTCGAGGTATCGTTCGAACACGCGAATTCGAAATTATAATTTACCTGAGGTAGAAAAAAATAGAATAGAAAATAGAATCCCTTCCCATACGTATAATCTACTAAATGTCGACTGCACACAGATTAACAAAGGCGCAATGGCTGTAATATATTAATATAGACATACCCGTACGTCAAGGTATAGGTGGTATAGGTATAGCCAGTGCATACTTCCTGTACTCTGATTATGGTACATGCATTAGCATTGAACATTCACATATTGTTTTCATTCAGTCCAGCATAAACACGAGGGGCGGGACTGTAGTCGGCTCTTGTATAATGTGTAACTCACATATTTGCAATGCTGATATCCGATGATAGCGCATTCCTACCACACAGGGATTGCAGTTTGGCTGCCATTATGCGAACGAAGTTATTGTTTTGACTGTCCAACGATTCTCCATTGTGTTTATACCCTCCCCCGTATGCATAGGTACCTATCTTCCTATCTATCGATTTAATCGATAAAGTTATGCGAATACCAAATTTCATTCGGAGAAAAAACAGATGATTGATTTCGAAAGTGGGGAGAATACCTACGGTCCCAGTTTTCCCATAGTTGCGAAAACACACGCATAACTTTCGGATTTCATGCAAGATTTTCTTCCGAAAGTTGTTTTTCGGTCAATTTTTATTATCCTATTCCAACCGCGTCAAGTTCTGTTGTACAGTTTTCGTCGCAGAGTTCAACTTGCGGCTGCTTACTACACGAATGACGCGATTAGCCTCTCGGCATCTGTCAAGATTGTATCCTGTAATAGCAAGTTAAGGTCTTAATCGCGTATAATTCAAAGGAATCAAACAGAACTTAATCGCTGGGGTCGAGGATTCATTCCCAGAGGTCTGGGGAGGAGGAGGAGGTATACGATACCTGGCCAACACTCGGATAATTAGTGGGATAATTAATGAATGCCGGGTATACTATAAAGCAAGATGGCGCGTTATGAATCAATTAATAACGCTACTCGTTCATTTGGGTCAAGCTACCCTGGACCAAGGATATTAATCAAGCAGTGAACTGGAGCGGCGTAGGTATATTCCTCTTTTATGCTTCTTTATTCCAACGTCGGGCATTGCGGGGGTTCCATTCTCTTTCAAATAGTTCTCAGTCGGGGTTGGAGCCAAATAGAAAAAGACGAGAGAGACACGAGCTGAGGAATAGAGAATGAAACGCGACCTGGAGGGGCTCGAACGAACGGCCAAATTCTATGACTTCAGTTTAGCCTATTACATGCATTCTGTTTCATCCCATCTGTCAGAAGAAGAGTCGTAATCGAAGGACGATCCGCTCGGAGGCGGACGGGCTGTTTTTATCGATAAGTCCCACGCCTTCCAAATCTTGATGAAAAATTGGAAGTAATTCGAGTCGGACTTACCTCCAAGCCTGACAAGAGGCGAAATTATCTTTTGAGCTCGAATGAATCTTATAATTCATTCGAGATCAAGTGTATGTATTGACTCAGACCGATATCAGCAAATTCGAATCGATTAGAATGCAAACCGCGTGAAAAGCTTCGACCTAGTAGTTCTGACATTGAATGCCTTGTTGAGTCTGAAAGGAGTTCAAATGAAATTTGAATATGTTGGATCGGGGATGGAAGAGGAAAAGGCCTCCAGAATCTAGCGATTTTTCATCTCTTTCAGTCAGCGAGATGTTAAATGTGTACAAAAATGATTTAATACGAGGAGCACACAGCGCAGATGCTCATATCAGGAGATATAACGTATTCTCTTTCATGTACCCTGTACTTAGCGCGTTAATTATGCATCCCCACTAATCAGTAATCACCTCCTCTGTCATCGTTAAGTACCCGCCTATCAGCCTCGCTCTGACTATACGCGAGGCTATAGGGGGTGTGCCGGTTGCACCGGTGTAGAGATATTTTTAATGCACTTAGTTCATTATTGCTTTTAATGCAATTTTCAGTCTATATGAGTAACGCCGAAATACTTTTCTCGTTGACACATAGGTACACGATCTATTCTTGCGTGTATATGAGTATCCGCTGATCGCGAAACAGAATCAGCCATGCAAATTCTTATTTATGGGTATAGAAGGAAGCATTATCAATTTTCAAGGGATTAAAGAATTGAAATGAGATTATTGTACGTTTATTTTTGACCATGGGTAAAGTGAACCTAGGTGAGAAACAGAGTTACGTATCGGCCTCCTCAAAACCATAACGGTTCTCGGTGCCTTATGGTATGTTTTTTTTGTGAGCCACCCAGCGAGGATTACCGTAGTAAAGATATGGGCTATGGAGTCATCGTAAACACGAAGAACTCGTCAGAAAAACTTTACGATTCAAGCTCTGACGAGTGAAACGGTGAAAGTGAAATCTGGGACAATAGTAAATCTCATAAATAAGCTATTTCTGACCGGAAATGGGCACGTCTGGTTATTCAGAGCCACAGAACACTAGGGTAAACGTACCTCTGACCTCTTTCACTATCTAGCCTATCCTAGGTATGGATTCGTGTACTCTGTACCGTCAGTTCGAATCAAATTCTCGTTTGACGACTCAGAGCGTATAGGAACCGCTTTATCGTACCGATATCTTTGTTTCCCTATCCTTTGCGAATGACTGGAAGTCTGAAATTCGTAAATTAGCCGCAAATCGTCGGCAACAATCTCATATCCGTTTATCTGTTCTATGAAAGCCTCGCGCAGAGAGTAGAATAAAAATTTAATCGTACTCCATACTGAGCCCTCAACGTGAAAAAATCGTTAATAATTATTGTAAAATACCTTCACTTAGATTGTGATTACCGATTGAACGAGGGTAATTAAACGGCGAGTATTGTTCGACGGTGCAATTGTAATCTCATTGTTATGTTCAATGCAGCGGTCACGGGTTGTTGCACTTCTGAGTGACTCCTGCATGACTCTCACATGTGGTCATTTATCTAATCTATATACGTCCAGAGTTCAGATAAGTTAGTTCTTATGGGAAATAATTGCATATGCTGTTATTAAAGAATCGTTGTTTATGTGCACGATGTGTCTATCCTATCCTAGAATGGCGTTAAAATGTACAAAACGAGACCCTGCTCAATATAGATAGAAGATACGTAATTAATTGCGTGTAATTTACAGCCCACATTAAAATAGTTGCTTTAATTAATATGCAGTACCCGCGGATACTTTTGTAATTGAATCTCTCCTATATTTATCGTAATTACATTTCTAATCTTGCCAATAAAATTCTTTGCTTCGCTGCATCGGTGTACGTGCGACTTGATTGATTTCACAGACTTGTAATGAATCGACTAATGAATCGTACGATTGAATTAATCGAACCGTTTGTTCGTTTTGTTTTTTTTTTCTTTTTTTTTTCTTCTCTTTTTCGCCACTTTCACTTTCAATTAGACGTCAGGTTAACCGAGGTGGTGAACCGAGGTAGATGACTGGCCTAATTTCAATCTAAACCAGGCGTCGTTTCGGGTGGCTACCGCTACTTCGCCGACAAGCACAATTACCCAGATTGTCGTAAACTTTTCCGAACAAAGGGATCCTTTGTCTTTGACAATGTCGGTGCAGAATCAATTGCAGCTCATACATGATTCACGCCTTGGCGAGACATGCAAAATTCCTTGAATATCGCGTGCTTTGGAACGCATATGACCGGATCGTAGACACGCGTGCATTCACCGACGGTATACGTATTACCTTCTATCGTTGCAGTACCGCCCTATGCTCGATGGGTCTTCGTATGTACATCTCTACGTACCTACCAACTAGGTAGATGTACATACACATAGGGCACACATTACGCTACGTAGCATCTCGCATGCCTATATTCCTCGCATACTTGTGTATAGAGGTAGAGGTACGTACATAGTACAGATCCAACGCATTGCTCGCCCACCAAGAAGCTCCGGAGGTTCTGTGTAGAACGGCCGCATGCCTGGCTCTCGGGTACTATAATTACGAAGTTATTTACTATTATTTCAATTTTCGCGTGCCACACGTTTGCTGATGTGACGTTGATATACCCCCAGGTTTTCCGACTCCCTTCTCATCCCAGCTAGCCAACTTCTTTCGTGTTCTACCTCCGACTACTTATAAACGCCGCGTTATTTACATGCGCGCCAAAGTTTACGAGTTGCAAAAAATGAAGAAAAATAAAAATAAAAAAATGAAAAACTACGTCTGCACGGCCGAATCGATTCGTCGATCTCCTTACCGCAGAATTGTTTATAGCTGAACGAGTGATTGCAATTTTAGATGTCACGTAAGTGTCACAGTGATCGACACTGGAACAGTAATTGACATTTACGTTCGATATACATCAACCTTTTCACGGAATAAACCGAAAGCGTCTATTACCGGTTCGGTGTCGATCACTGGGACGTTTACCTTACTTCTCCTATGCATGCATTACCTATTCATCTGGTCATGTTCGTGTATTCCGTACATACGAAGACCAGGACTGCAGATTTCGAAGCGTTATTTGCGGGGCAACACATGTTATACGGTCAGCGGAACTAATTGTAAGTGGTAGGTTCAATTTGTTTGGGTAAAGCCAACTAGAGAGAACGGTGAATCAGACCAGCACCTATGCCGAGCCTAATATGAATGTTAGATCATGTTTTCTGGCGGTCGTTAGGTACATCTGTTAGTTTATGCGCAAAATATCGTAACCCTTTGTCGATTAATTTATCCTCCTGCAACGATAAGAAGCTTCGAACGATAAATTTCAACTTCTCGCTGGTTATTATTTCGCAGTTTGGAACGGGCTGTGAAGCAATCGTGATTCGAGCTTTAGGTATTTACGAACCCTTTTTGCTGGGATTTTGACTTGAAACGGTGCCTATATAGACACGTGAATACACGCGATACATACATGTACCAGGGTTTTAACCGGTCACTTTTTTTTCCTCCGAATTCACTTTCGAACATAAAAGGGCTCACGTATGCGAAGAATTTAATGGTAGGTATAGGCGGAACGGGAATTCGGGTGAAAAAATTGTCGCAAAAATAAAAGAACCTTGATTCAATTAATATTCATTTCGATAGCTAAATTCGCACGTTGAGCGTCGGACACCCTTACCCAACGGGGTATAAGTGACGTATAAAAAAGGGATATTTGCCGACGGAATCTCGTTTCGCGTCTACAGCTAACGGCCTATCGTACAGCTTTTCGCGCGCTATCCGTTCGATAAAATTTGGTTAGAAGCACGGAAGTACTCGATGAATTTTGCAAACGCTACGCGAAAGACGGGCGACGGTATAAATTAATTCACGTATACCAAAAACGAGCACATCTCGCCTGCATAACGGATACAAAACGTTACAATTACAACAATTCTGCACCGTTGTAGATTTTCATAGAATTCGCAAGCGAGGCGGAAGTTATGAGCAGTTTTGACCGCAGGCAACCGCCGGCTGAGAGCAGTTCTTCTCTCCTCTACTAGTCATCTCTCTCTTTATCTCTCTACTCCAACTCTACCTGTATTCTCATCTCCGACTATCTCCAGCTCTCTCGGTTCTCCCTCATGTATATATGTATGTATATACCTGTTCTAGGATAATATACGTTGGATATAATTCACACACTCGTAATGTTATCTCCGCACGTTTATCCTGCACCCGAGAGCAAATGCATTATACCTATAACTGTTATATTTTACGGTTGAATCGGGTGCTAGTTACGTAGGTACGTGATAGCTTTGTTAATCCGAATACGTCGAGTTGACGCTTTATACATGACGGGACAGTTTTTATTTTTACTTATTCATCTTTTTTCTCCATTTTCGTCGATTGTATCGAATAGTGGATATATCCTATACGTTTCACTGTGGGCGGTTCGATACAATTTACTAAACCGATGTCGAACCGTAAACTCGAAGAATACAGAAAAGGAATGAGAAGAACAACATTCGAAGAGTATAAGAAAGGGAATGAAACAAATCGATGCACCGTTTTTGCCGTCAACGAAGAGTTTTTGGATGGCGTACAAAAGATAAGCCGGTGAACGTTCCGCGGTTTATTTCAACCGTGTGAGTAACTTGATCATTTTTATCGCATGGTTGCAGTACTCTGACTTTGGAACAGGGAGTGGCACCGCATCGCGTTACTCTGATCTTAATCGTTTATGATTTGACAATTATTACGGCACAGCGGAAAGGAAGAAAATTAGATTTTCGAAAGCAATTAAGACTGAACGTGCTTAAAACACGCGCTGGTTCATAATCACGTTATGCCAGTAGGTAGGTACGTAGCCAGGGAACTACTCGGGGAATCAGCGAAAATGTAAAGTTCTTGTTGAGCCATTGAACGTTCGTTCAAATTCCCAGCCGTATGGAATCAGAGTGAAATCTGGAATCAAAAATTCGGAACAAAAATCGAGAAATCTACTTCTCGAGCGAAATTGTCTCTCAGTCTAAATCCCTTCGCAGGCTCGTTATCAGGCTCTTCGGAAATTCGATGAGTCGCGAACGCGACTTAAAAAGGACAGGGTTAGTAGGCCACAGCACGAGCCACGGAGCGCGGTTCATATTTATGACAGAGGCGTGATCAGGAAAGAACAAGAATCGATGGTAGCACACGTGCGCGGGAGCACATGTCGCGTGTCCTTGGCATGTTTGCCCTGCCTTGTCCGTCTCGAGGTGGGTGGGTACAGAAACTTTCGAGACATATTGGAAATTCTTAATGACTCGAAACTTTTCCCACGCGGAGGAATAAAAAGTACGGGAAAAAGCTGTTGCGCAAAGTAAACTGAACTGAACTGAACTAAACCGAACTAAACGCTGTTTCATATTACCGGCGAACGACGAGTAATTGTGGGGGAAAAAAAACAGAGATCTCGTATGAAATAACTCTTTTCTCCATACGCGGCTATTCTTCCATGTTTCTTCTTTTTTTTTCTAATCAAATACAAGCAATACAATATGGCGTAATTATGGTGACGATGAGAAACGCTACGTGGTAATTAAACCAGGGTGATTACGCGCTGGAACAATGTACAGCTTGAGAGTCGAGAGTCGTTGGTAAATTAATTAAGATCGTTACGACGGGGTATAACAACTGTCATCAGGATTGGCTCTCTACTGCCGAGAAGATTCATCTTGTTCTTGTATTCATGTCGGGCTTCCTACCTTCCGCAACGTTACTAGCCCCGCATTCGCTTGCCCGTTATAATTTAAACGCACGTCAAGCCCGGTCATTAAAGGCGCGTAAACTTTACCAACAATAACCGTTGAACGTAAAATTCAATGACCTATGATTATCTGGCATGACACCCGGGTCCGGGTATCCGAGCTGGGCGTTGTATCCGTACCGTTTCTTAAAAAGGTTTCTTTTAACGCGACTCACGGTGATACTGCACACCCGAGTGAATCTCCTTTCAGGAATCTAGTTTTGATTTGTCCAGTGATAAAAAGTCGACGTGTAAATAGCCCGAGATATAAACTAGACTCGCTTCCTGTCCTACCAATTGCTTCTATTCAACCGGAGACACTATATTCCATCTCTTTTCCCCGCTCAGTGAAAAGCCCTTTGGCATAAGTAGCATCAATCTCCTAGATTCCAAAATCTAACCACCGGTGTAAGGTGGGTACAGGCACATGTACATACCAGACACTATCTGCATATAACTTGGTATATGGGTGGGAGCTAAGGGCCTTTGAAATTCCTGAGATTCAAAATGTAACGAAAGTCTTTGTAGCTACTTTGGCTCCCTCGAATCCCTTGAATCACCTGACGCACAAAGGTAACCCGACTCCTGGACTACCGCCCACGCCGTCGACGTCGCTGACGCTGTTGCTTCTGCCGACGCAACGCAACGCGACGCAACGCGACGCTATGTTACGGCGATGTCCTGGTCCAGGATGCGTCGAGGGACAATGCCTGCTGGGCTGAGCAGCACCCAATGTCACACCTTGTGAATTATTACCAGTATTATTAAGCCGGTCACGGGGCCTTGTATTCCCTCGCTTTGTAAGCGTCCTGGCTCATTTGGTCCACTCGGGTAAAGGGTCGGGCAAGGATCAACCCTTTAGGAGAAAAATCGCTAAAAATTTTCCCCAAATCCCAGGATCTCCGCACCGGTTGTAGACTTGTTGCAAATTATGTATCCCATGGCTTTCATAGGTGCACGCAGATCCGCACTGATTTCAAGTACAGTTCGAGTTAAGCCTTCGAAAAAAAAAAAAAAAAAAGAGAAGGGAATAAAATGAGGGTTGGGTTGTTTGCCGGTGTACCAATTAATTTTCTAAGCACGTAGCCCGTTTTCGAGTAAACATTTTTCCGTTTATTTTTCGCGTAAAACGTAGAGGTACGTTGATACAAGAAAATTAAGCGTATTCATACCGCAGGTTATGAATACTCGCAGCTATAAAGGTAGAAGTTGGTATTTAAAAAGCTCTTCGCTTGTAACTATTTGGTAGTAAATTTATGTATTAAAGGGACATAAATTTGTGCCCATTTAGCATGTAATCTGGAGTAATGTGTCCATCCAAGCACCGCGTTGTTGGTAGTATAATACGAGTGCCCGGGTGTGGTCTAGGTGCAGGGCCATTCATATTTAAATGCAATATCATCCAACTAACAGACCTCGAGAGGCATTCGGATGATCACAACTTCTAGAGTAGGATGCGTGGATTGTTCGTTTGTTCGATGTTTTCTTTTACTGTTTTCCTTTGACGTGAGTATGACGGAGTCTACGGCTTCAAACAAATGGAACTTGACTCGAACCGTGTAGATCTTCCTCGAGTTAGTTATGAGTCGAAGTCGGAGATTGAATTTCGAGAAATTCTAACTTTTAAGATACTTATTTCCATTTGCATTCCCTCTGGTATACCTACCGCGAAGACAATCCAATTTCAGCCAATAACGATCGATGTAGATATTGCGACATGAAACAACAGGAGTTTGCCAAAAATGAAACCGTAACATCGCGATTCATTAACGTTTCTCAAATTGGCAGACGTATGTACATTATTGTTCCGAGTGATATCCGCCGAAAAGACGGCGGATGTCTTATGGGGGGTTTAAGTCTTTAAACGCAAAGGCGATGGTTCCGGTGTTGAGTATATGTTTTGAATAAAAAAACAGCTTTGCCTGTGTTCCCGCGTTGTTTAATTTGAATAAATGGAAGTAAAGCTTGCGATGCGAACCGCGAGAGGATAAAAAATGGAAAGAAATGCTAATCATCGCACGTCAAATTTGATTACAATTAATATTTGATCATTGCAAATGTTACTTTCAAGCGAGGAATCTTTTTTGTCGAATCTACCAGAAAAAAATTCAAATTTTGATTCTTCGCAGGTCCTCGAAGTATTGCTCACGCAATCGCGAGAGATAAAATATATTTTTGGGGAAGCTAATATCGAAGAATATCTCAGATATTTCGGCACTTTTGAAAGGATCGGGCGCGGTAAGGTTCGGCTTACGTTTAGGTAGCTGGTTACGTAGGGGGTCACGTGGCAACCGTCTCATCCTAAAACCCGTTTGAAATTCGCAACAAAGAGGCAAAAGCCACGTTAGAATTTTATTAAACTCTGTAGGCGGCCGTTCTATGGCACGCCAAGGCTTCGTTTAACCCAAATGTTCACTTGGATCAGTTCCAAGACGCATCGACGGTACGATATGGGAATAAAATCGTCTAAGACTGTAATACCGAGTACCACACAGTACCTACTGACGCAGACTGTTCCAGTTTCGAAAAGCTCTCTAGAAAACATGTATAGCAGTTGAAAAAAAAAAATAGAAAACAAAAAAAAAATCACAGCAATACAACGTAGCCAAGAACAGACTCGCGACCGGAGGTAGGGGTGATTCATACACAGCAATATCGTTTTTCGATCCGTTCCAAAGTTAATATTCAAGATAGGGGGTGGCACGAAGGGGGAAGAAAGCTTATTGATTCTTAGTACTTTCGATGGAATACAAATTGCCATTTTAACCAACGCTACACAGATCTGCGGAAATCCGGGTATCCTTCGGTATCTGCCTTTCGCGAGAAAGATAGGATTCGAATAATTATCGTTGTCGCGTTACTTCAACACATTTCGAATATCTCCTCGCTTATCGAAATCTCGTGGTGTACCACCTGGTTGCCATTGTACACTAGAGTAAAGTAAACGTATGGATATTGGCCGATGGAAGGGCCGAATTGAGGGAGAGAGAGAATGTAGGTTACGTTTGCAGAAGCTTCTCCGATCCGACAGTACATATTCTACCTAGATCTGCCATGGCAAAGCACATACGAGTATAGATCCTCGTATTCGGATGTTGCGAGTAGCTCTATGGAAGCAGAGTGAACGGCATTCGATATTGCCTCGGCGGCCTCAAATGGCGTATCTTCAGTTTTGTGATCCCAACGGATTTTACTATTAGGTTTTATGTCTGCCGCGAGCTGCGAGTTCAATTTAACCCGAAACTGTGTCGCTGGGTCACAAAGAAATTCAACGAGCGATGTTCCTCGGGGGTCCAACAACGAAAAATTTCGAAAAAAGATGCTGGAGAATTGTGCAGAGGAAAGATTAAGCTTAAGGGTCTAATCGGCGTAATTCAACGAGAAACGTAACACGTATATAGCTTATGGGGTCCGCGGCCCAATGCCAGCGGACAAGAACCCCGATAAAGGAATGATCGAAGAAGATAAAAAGGAGAAGTTCTGTATAAACCGATACTGGCGGACTCTAACTCTAGTGACACACGAGAGTACTTGCGATAACGTCCTTTTCGGTGCTTTGCTCAGCTTTGGTCGGCTTACACAGTGATCGAGTGGGTCACTCCCGAAGAAGAGGTACGACTTCGCCCGGTTTACACTGGGTCACGGTACACATAGAGAGGGCTTGTTATTTTCCGAGAAAACAAGCCGTAAATAAAATACTTCGACCCAGAGAATCCCGAACATTTACTACAGCTTCTCAAGCCCCAGAATCCTGACCTCGGACCGCGTGTTCCCAGAAACGTTCGCTTGATTGATTGTCTGGCTGGGATCTTCAGGGTTGGATACTGGGAAAGAATAAGTCTTTCCGGGTGTGACGTTTGGGGTGAAAAATATATAATTTCTTCAATTATTTATCGGATTATGGAGGCGAAGGGTATAGGTGGAATCTTTCCCGTAGCAATTCGGAGCATTATTTCTTCCATCTTCATTTTTCAGAAAATAAAAGCGGAATTGTGGTTCTGGCGAGATGAGATTGCTAGCGTCTTTCTCCGGCTGTTCGGCGAGGTTCGAGAACGGGGAAAATAGCCATGCAATCGAAACTTTATCAAAACTAGCCCATCTGAAGAAACGAGCTTTCGTTGAGAGGAAAAAACCTAATTCCGCTGATTTCTCTATCGCGTCGCATTGGCGGGACAGAAAGCAATAAAACTCTGGGCACTGTGACAAGTAAATTAAGAAAATGAATATACGTGACGTTTCATTTAGTTTCGGCCCCCATCGACCCCGTCAGGTTCGGGTTTCGGGCTGGTTCTTCGCCGTCCAATATAGTTCGGAAAAGGGGATAGTTCAATATGTCGCCACCAGGTCGCGAGGGGTCGCCACATGTTGTAACTAATAACGCCGTAGATCAGCTTCCCACCGAACTTTGCCCTTCCTTCGTCTCCCCACTCACCCCCTCGCAGCCCTCTGAGCATTATACTTTGGCGGTTCGGCAATAGCTCTTCTCCAAGGAGGCGCCACCTCGGTGGTTAAGTCCTGCAGGTCGTAGGTGACGGTGCGCGACCGACTCGTGGACCAGGCAATTGCTTGCGGTACGGAGTAAGGTGTGCGAGAGATATACGCCTGAGATTATGAATTTTCAAGGCGCCGATGGAAAAGTTCACCCTTCCGAGGTGCATAATTCATCTGCCTATCGGAAAAACCATTACCCACAGCCCGCGCGCTACCGGAGCTCCATGATTTTATGGGGTTCGCGTCTCCTTCCGATCTGATGGATTTCGAGAGGGATTCTCACCTCGTTACATGCACCGAACATCTTTCTGAAATACGACCTCACTCCGCGATCAGGGGTCTGCCAAATTTTAATTATCTTTCGAAAATTAACGTACCCTACCACCGGGCGATTTTCACGACTAAAATTTTCGCTCTCGCGATTTGACTGGTCACGAAATGGAAGAGTATACCTCATCTGCTAAGATTTCTCTCGACGCTAGCAATCATTGTGTTTCAATTTACAGATTCTTAAACTCTTTTATTTCTCTTACCTCCGATTTCTTCCAAGTGTGAACAAGTGATCCATAACTGGTATCCCTTCCCTAGTTATGTGTAACTTTAGTTAGTAATCATTGATTAGGTACTAGGAATGAGTAGACGGTTTGGGGAGCTGAGGAGGTAAGCACCGAAGGATAACAGTCCGAAAGCGGTCATCGGATTCATGAAATTAGGTACAGAATCAATGCCGGTAGTGCGGACGTAGATAAAAATGCGTGGATATGTCAAGTTCGTTCGAGGTGTATACATATAGGTAGGTGTCGTGATTCATAAAGCGAGGTGTACGAAATATCGCTGCGGTTTAATATCGGTAGTGGATAAAATTGGAGTAAACGCCAAGGTTTTTCGTTTACGACTACGACGTATGTAGTACATCTCGTGGGTTAAAGTCTTTGCGAAACTGACTCGATAAGTTTAAAGTAAAGTGTTTGGAATTGGGATACGCGTGGTGAGGCAAGGAGCTGGGAAACGGCAGATGCAAGGTAATAACCCAATAATACGATCCTCATACGATATAATAACAATAATACTTGGCGTAATAATAGTAATATGGTAATAATGCCTTCGCATTCAAAATTGAAATAGCGAATATGGCTTGTATTCTTATTTCCTTACAACAAGTAGGGTGGAAGTGCTTCTGACGAAACCAGATATGGCTTGATTGCCGGTTTTGTGCCCTGCCACTCCCTCATTATCGTTATAGTTACTGTTATCTTATTTTTCCGCGATGATATTGCCAATATTCGTACCACTTGGCACAGAAACGAGTCTACCACAAATTGCGTAGGTATATTCTATCAATATAATCCACGTCCTGGATTTACATCATAGACCCACGTACGCGTTATTTCACTTCATCGCGAACGTGTATGGATATTCATAATACTGAACTCGACATTCCTAAAAGATAGATACCACTGAAGCTAATTATGTCAGATTACATTCACGAAATCCTCGTGGCGCAGCAATATTCGAAAGCAGGATGGAAAAATTCTAAAAAAATTGTCTCTCTCACGTTTTGAACCGCACATCAAAATGTCGGAAGAACCTAACGCCTAACGCACCACAAATATGTATAAATATATCCGGCGCCAACGCTACTGCCTCGGATTTGAATAATAACTCGGATAACGGAGGGAAACGAGATTTCCATGTATCGTGAAGTGAACGACGCCTTGCGCCGGAAGTTTGAAGATCTGGATGTGCTGTGTCTCGTCTCTTTCATCTCTTTCAGTTTCAGCGAGACCCGCTGTCGCTTTTTTCAAGACTGTGAAAAGAAGCTTGATATTGTTGCCACCGTTGGTTGTGTAGCGGAATCGGGGCATTCTCAAACTTGGCCGATCAAGAATAAATTCGGGTTTTGAATTTCAAATACAACCGGAGCAGAGGATCGAATTGAGCCCCTTGATGCAGTGTTCCGAAAATTCGAATTCAGAGATTAAGATTCCGCGGGTCTGTCTCGGTGAAACTGTGGGACATAAATTTCGAGCAGCCAGTACGATTGGTCGTGAATAAAAAAGCCAAATGGCCCGTTAAATCACCACTTCCATCAAACCCCAATAAAATCCGATGGTTATTTACCTCTTGACGAAGCCATGTCGAGTCAAGTTGGCTGGAAACGTCGGCTTTCCTGGAGTAAATAATGACGAAGTCGAAATACCTTTACGCGGCTTGTGTACACGGTGTAAAAAATCGGCGATAAAAATCGATGGCGTTCAAAAAGGCTTTGGATATTTTTGCCGAAACTAGGTATGTTCATTTCGCAACTCTAGCAGATCGGCTTTCGGCTATTTCCGGTTCTCTAAACGTTGGGTGAAACTGGAAAAGAGCTACTTGGCAGGAGACCGTACAGCGAACGCTGCTATCACAGAATTGAAACAAAGATCGGATGGTGGTATTTGATCGTCGATAAACCAAGCCCGAAACCGTTGAACGAGCCAATCGAAACGGGAAAGACGGTATATATCCCGAGGAAACGCGTGGCGCAACTTTTTATAGGTTTAGTTCCAGATTGGTTTTCTGTTATATTCAAACTGTTGGCAGCACGAGACGTTGCAGTTAGACGCAGTCCATGCCAGCGACATCGTCGTCTGTCTAGATTCCAGGACCAAGATAGGCTCTTTGCGCGGACGAACCGCTTTCCCGTAACGCGATCATACGCTGTGTTTGATCGATGCCTTTTCTTCGCGTTCTTATCGTTCGCCAAAGAAATCGAACTGCTTAGGACGATGGTCTGACGTCCGCTTATATAGATTCGTGTTTTCGTACCCTGTACCTGTACCTACTCCTATTCCCTCGGCAGATCAAACCGCGAGATCGCGTGGGCGTAAAGTCGTAAGTTTGTTTCGTAAGATCGATTTATAAATCGGTGCTCTTTGTGCCCCGTTGCCGAGAGTGGAGTGGAGTGGAGTGGAGATTCTAGTCGGTACTCGGAGGTCCGTAAACCGTATCGTTCTGTCAGATAAGTATTCCGGACCAGCTGGTTTTATACCGCGATGTACATCTTATATGGAATACCTTTTAAAGGGTCTGCGGATACGCGCATGATTTTATTCGCTGAGGGAGCTGCGTTAAATAAGGCAAATAAGGAGCGATGCCCGGGAACAAGACCGACTTCGGGATTCAGCTTCGGGTGGGAGAGGAGTCAAAGTGCTTTGCCTTATACCTGCCGCTAGAAGTAATATTATACACGCAGGAGCGAGAAATTCTCCCTGTTAAAGGAGGCTTGGAATTCAAAGCAGTTGCCAATTCGTGACACGCGTTTTCTGATTATCTCGGCGTCGTTAGGCTAACCCGAACCAGACCATCTCTCGGCTAATATTTCACCATTAATAGAACAGAGCTTGTTAGTTCATTCGATTATTTATTACGTGCAGACGCTCAAACTGCAAGACAACGACCTTAATATTCCATTTGTAGATTATCCGAGTTCCTGCCGAGTATCAAACGCCGACTATTAACTCACAGGCTCAGGCACCTCTCGGAAGCTTTTTAACTGAACCTAATTAATCCACGCAGAAGAGGTAAAGTACCAAATCAGTCTGATGAGTTCTTTCTTCGAAGAATTCGGATCATTTGATGCTGTGAAAGGGTAGATATATTGAATCGAAATTAACGAATACATTATAACACATATGTATCATAAATGCAGCATGCATGTATGCACCATGCACCATGTACATATATTATATACACTCGTAGATGAGCCAGATGAAGAGTTTTACGAAGAGTAATTGTTTTGGGACGGTTCCAGGTGAGGTATATCACGGACGTGTATTGGAAGCATTAACGAGTAGTGGAAATAAAAATAATACAAAAAATAAAATGTTTCATCTTGTTTTTGAACCTTTCGTATTTGGCAGGCGTTTCGACTTACCGAGAAGCTTTACTCCGCAGGTTACGGCTCGAGCGGGTAAATCCAATCTGCTTATTGCCCATTTGTAACTTTTACATTCACCTCGAAAACTTTTCAGATTCCACCTATAGATCGTGCAATCATTTTATCGCAAATTTGTGACTTCCGTAGCGTTACTTAAATCCCTCGTTCCACGTAACGTGACCGATAAACTTTTGGCGTACTTGAAAGTGCTCTGAATCATTCTCTTCTTTTTATTTCGCCTCGTATTAAGTTTAGCCACCCCTCCGAACCTTGTGATCATTTTTGACTTCGTTATTAATTACCGGCTCGAACAGAGTGATGAGAGGAAGATTTTTCTCGCCTGTCAATTATCGCCACACGCAACACCGTGTTAGAAAAAAAATATATGCAATAAGTTAGAAGTTGGCAACGGGTTCGTTAGAGTTCGCGGAAGACTTCGCTCTAGGGCGGAATATACGTACAACCAATCTAAACCGCGCTATTTGCACTCGGTGAAGACAAAATGAAATATTAAAACCAGCGGATAGATATAACCACCTCTCGACTCATTCCGCGGGACTTTGCCGGAGCGTGCTGTATTAAAATAACGTATCCGCATAGGATTGCAGAGCGGAATCTCTGCTCCTTGCTCTGGCTGCTGGCTGGTTGAATGCTGCAGAGTTCGTCCCTGCAGAAGCAGCAGCAGCAGCGGCAGCAGCTTGGCATGCCAAGAAATTGCTGGCGGAAAACCGATGCATATTAACGTGATGGGTGGAGTGCACGGCCTTTCGCCCCTAGCGACGTCTAGTTACAGCCCAGTGCCCATCGCCAGCGTTCTGTAAGTAGGTATGTACGTAACGAGGGAAAAACTCCGATAGGTACCCAACGGAGGCCAAGATCCGAACGAAGAGTCACCGCGTCAGATGCGTTTCGTTTCATATTTTATTTTTATTTTTTCAGGAGAACTTTATCGCTATCAAAGCTATCGGAAAAATCCTATAGGAGACAAAATATCAGTTTTCCTTATCGCTTTGAATTTTTTATACCGTGATAAATTGTGCTTTTTAAATATTCAAGGAATATCAATCAACGTTGGGCATTTGGCTCGAGATATAAGCCACCGTTTTGTAACCCTTTGATGTAGAGGATCCGAGCCTTACGTACTTTTTTCTGTATAAGCTATCGGGTATTTCAACGCGGTCTGTATCATTTAGGCGTTAAATTTTGTTGCTATAGGATAATTTCGATAAACCTGTAGTTGAATGCGAGGAAAAAAGAGAAACGTGCGTTTTTATTTGGTTCCTCAAACAGCCGATGGTTCGGGGTTATCAACTTAACGTGAATATATTCCTCTAAATGTGTTTCTATATAGGGTGGATGTCATCCAGGCACGCATGTAGCTCATGACAGTTATACGAGGGGATCTGTACATCATTCTCCTGCGACTTGATATATTTATAAATACGTTTAATGGTTTTAGGTGCTCGTTGACTCAATTCGGTTAAATACCATCGAGCGATGTCAACGTTGCGGCATTTAGTATTCGGTGCTGTGCATAACCAGCGTCGTTCACAAGGCAATTGTTTACACGAAGATATCCAATTCTCTGTTCGTAAAACTGAAATAAAAGAACTTTGGGACCGGTGAATACAATAAACATTTTCTTTTTTTTTGCGTCTTGGTTCTGGGGACAGTTGGTCCAAAAAACCCATCAAATTTGATCCTCGAGTCTTCCAGAAAATTACAACCAGCTGCATCGTCGTTTAGACTTGTTACTGGATTGATATTTATCTCGATAATTTTTCTCGCGAAATTTCAACGTTTCTTTTAGCAAAACGGAACCGGAAGCTGACCTGAGTCTTGTTACGTAGCTCGTATGGTTTGAAATTAGACTACCGTGGGTCTGCGGACTTGACTAGGAGTCCGCGATGTGGGTGGGCCGAATTCCGCTCAGTGCCTAATGTGTTCTTAGGCTCACTTGTTGATTTAGGCTTCTGATTGTTTAATATATCCCTATTTTTCCCAGGCAATAGACGCAGTGCTGCCTTATGAAAAAAATTGACACTGTCAATATTGTATGTTTGAATATGTGACTTCGACTATGCACCGTTTAACCAGAAGTTCACCTTATAAGCTTCGGGAACGTAAAAAATAATTGTCGTAGGCCTAACAGCCCGTCAAATCTCATGTTTAGTGATCTTCAATCCTAAATAGTCGTTCAACATCTTATCTTTCCGTATTTCCATTACAATTCGATATCGATTATTCAGTAATTTATTGATGCTGGATAACATTCCTGCTCCTATTTTGCGGCTAGTTTTCTAGCAAGTAAAACTCTGGGTTAAGGGTAATAAAAACAAACGTGGTGGTTAAATTCGAAGTTTCAGGTCACCGTAATTGCAGGTGTGAACAATTAAGCGCCAGTGTAAACAGCCAAACGATGTATTAAGACTAGCAATTTATTCATGAAAGTAACTTGGCCAGAATTTGAAACTCGGCGTAATTTCAGGTTACGTAGCCATTTCTCGTTTAAATCGCTGGATAATACCACGAAACGTGCCTGGGAAATAATTTCGGCTTGACTGATGTTATTAGATCGTCGAGGTGCTGTACGAAAGGGAAAAAAGTAGGTGAAATTTTCACGGTTTTATATATATATATAAATATAAATATATACACAGCGCCTATGGTTGTGGAATTTTGTGTCGTTTACTTCTGAGGCCTAAATTTATACAGAGGATTTTTACGTTATGGTTGTTATATTTCTTCTGGGTTTTATTTCAAGCTGTTGAGTGAACGATGACTTTTTAGCATAACGTCGTCTTTGCTCGTCTCGCTTTCAGTCAAAATTCATCCACCCATTTATTCAAGTCTCACCAAGCCAACCCAAGCCTCATTGCTCCCGGTCCCGCGCACTTTTTACTCTAAAAATATTCCCCCTAATTTGTCTCCTACCATTACCGCAATTATTACCGCGTATCGCAATTACTTTCATACCTGAAACGTGTTTCGCTGTGAGAATCTGAAAAAATTGAGAAAAGACACCTGTCTACGATACTTCGAAATTTAGTATCTTTTCAACGACAGAATTACGTCGAGTTGCTAATTAAAATTCTTGTCGCGACATTGTAAACGATTTCAAAAGTTTCTGTTTTCTTTTCACGGCTGCTTCGAAATAATGCAGAGCCAACAGACCGTCGGAATAATTAAATTACAATATACACGACTGTATATCAGGTCGATTTTTATTTCGGATTCTTTGTGGAAAAATAGAGCAAGGCAGTCGAGTAAACATCGCGTTCCAGAGCTGCTAAACGCATCAGGGAACACCGACCCAGATCTTTCGAGAAAATCATCCGTCGATGTAGTACAGCTACTTTGCCACCTACTCCGTATTATCACAGGGTGATTTTGTAACGCTTACTTACCACCGATTTAAATCACAGTTCATTAAAATAACCCGCGAGTAGGTATTTGGAAAAATGAAAAGATAAGAAAATAAAAAAATTTGAGGAAAATTGACGACAGCGAGCTACGTGTCGAGTTGGACCTGTCCCAAGGGAAGACTTGGGCTTTGAAAATTTTGTGAGTATCACGCGTAGAATAATATTTATCGACAACAGACGTGGAGACACGTAGTCGTCGTCTTCATCCTCGTCGTCTTCGTCGTCGGATAGCGCCTGGAGTCTTGGATATCTAGCGCGCGCGCATGAGTTATCATGGGGTTCTTTGGTTTACGGCAGCCCCGTGACCCAGGTCGCCCCGTAGTTCAGCTTGGGATAAAAATGTAGTGAGTTTACGAGGTGCGCCGCGGGCACACCGACGATAAATGGAAATGGAAAAGTCCCTCTTGAACGTTTTTTATTTTCATTTTTTTTTTTTTTTTTTTTTCTTTTCTCTTTCCCCCATCTCTTTTTCTTTGCTCGTGGAAAATTATTCCATGTAACGATATGATACCTGAACCACCCTTGACTCGACCGAACTTCAAACCTACTCCTCTACTTCCATAGTCATAATTTTTTTTCAAAAAACTTTAGTTAGACATTTCTTCTTCCCTTCTTATCGACTTACAAGTCTTCTGACCTCCCCGCAAGCACATGCGCTAAATGGCGAACACGCGTCGGTTTATTCTCGAACGAGTCTCTCAGCATATATACCTATACACCATACATACTCACACACATATAAATATAAATCTGTATCCTAGTATAGGTACACATAACAGCGCGCGTGCATCCATCTTCCTACATCTCCCCTCTAAATACTTGTTTCTCTCGCAGTACTACGAACCGCGTGTGTCTGAAGGGAGCATGAGTGTGCGTGGCGATGCGTGTCATTGCAACGCGAGGTGGACGTTATATGTATACTAGTAGTGCAGTCAGTCCATCCGTAGCATGCACTATTCTGGGGGGCCACTTGGATCAACAACGCTAACTAGGGGGATCGTTTCGCTTGGAATTTCTTTTGATACCTCCAGCGATAGAATTTTTCCTCATATTTTTTTGGGAGTGCACAATATATGTATAGGTACAATTATTGAGGATCAATTCGAGACTTACGTGCGTCGATTCACATGCAACCAAAAAAACTTCAGGATCATCGGTGTTCGATTATATGGGAGTCTGAGACAATTTAGTGAAAAAATCAACATTTCGAAATTTCATGAATAGCGGAATGACAGACTCGTTTTTTTTGAATCTTTGAAAGTTGCAGTGGAGTTGAAGATTTTTCGCAAAACGGTATAAATATATGGGGGGCTAAAACAATTTGGCCCAAACAATAAATTCTCGAATTTCTAAAATGGCGGGGCTGACACCATCGGTCTCATCACCTCGGTTTACCATTGATTGTTCCGGAATCAATTGAGAATAATAATTGAATTACGAAATATGTACCGTCCGGTCATGAATTTTTCGGATTCTTACTACCGTGGAAATATCTAACTAAGCGAAGAATGGTGAGATGGTTGACGTCTGGATGGATTCGCCAGACGGTTAATTTGTGCAACGGTAGTGCAGGTACGTCACGAGGGAGGTTAAACGTACCCGTGACATTACGTTCAAGCGAGCGTCATAAAGCTAACACGTGCCTAAGCTACTGCGCTCATGGTGCACCATCGTACGCTCGAACTTTCTCCGGATGTCTAGACGATTAGCGATCCGGTCTCCATCAGTAATTATGAACTTGAAGTTAAGCATCGCGCAATGCAAATTAGTCCGTTTCAATGAGACCCGGGACTTGATAACATATCTAATAAAAAGTATATAAAGTATGTAATGTACCTATATTATCGGTTAATTGCACCGTAGTCGATGGTTCAATGATCAAACTCCTATTTGGGATGGGCTCCGATTCGATTACGGGTGAAATAGTTTGAGCAATTCCGGAAATGTGGTAATCAAATTCATTTCCTGAATGCGAAGGATTGGCTTGTGGGAGAAAACGGGATGCCCCGAGCGTCGGGTCGGTACCGGGCGTAGAGCGATTGACGTTGTTTTCTTCTTCTTCGTCATTTTTATTTTGTTTTCTCTTATATTTTTACGACAAAAACAGACGTGCGGAAACGAGAAAGGAAAAACGCGAATCGGTAGCTGGAAGCAATTTTTCAAGACTGTTCCGTACTGTCCCTTGGACCGATGGAAAAGCCGTGTAAGTCTCTTAGCTTTGAAAGGAAACACTTTGCGACGTAATAATATGTACGCATCTTTGGCAGGGTGATAAGAGAGGAGTTGCCGAGGGGGAGGTTGTTAAAAAATTAAGGGTGTCGTTCGGCTTCTCCCATTCGTTCGGGGCTAAAATTGAGAATTAAAAATAGGGTCGGTTCAAACTTCCGCGAGGACTTAAAAGCTTTTCGTCTTGAATCGAGCGCCGCGGGTTCTGTGGGCTGAAATCTGGACGGAGACAAATTCGAGATTTTAGTGAATGTCTACGGCTTTTAGTTGTGAACGTTGCTCAATTGCTTCCATTCGTCACGGGACTTCCGAGGCGTCGAGGCCTCAACCGGAGAGGATTCTAAAAATAATTTCAAACCCAGGACAGAACCGAGCGCCCATTCGAAGCTAAAATATCAGAAGAAACTCCCCCCAAGGATCGTGCAAACGCACAAATTTTACAACTATTTTATTTCTTCACACCTACACTCCGCAGCTTTACTCCATTGTCTGAAGAAAATAGAAAAAACGGGAAAATGAACCGTCTCCTTTACTTGAAAATTAATTTCAACTATCCACCTGGATTTGAACAGTTAATTCCGTCTCGCTGCATGAGCCGAGCGCAAAAATCTACATCATTTTGCATACACTGAACAGAATTCAAGAGAGCACTGGAATTCATCCTCGAACCCAGGACCCCCCGTGCACGTGTCATCGTTCATGGTGCCAGGTCTCTCGTGGACCCAAAGTGTCGTTAAGAACCCTGTTCTTCATCCGGAGAAAATTATAGTGCACCGCACGTACCTGTGATCTCAAAATAGCCAAAGCGCCATGGATTCCCCAACGTAACAGAGTAACTCTACGGTTTTACTTGCTGCAAAAAATGCCTCTCTTTTTCCAAGGTTCATTGTACTTACGTGGCTTGACATTCTTCCGATTGACACGTTTTTATATTCTATATTCAGGACCCGCAACTCATTTGTGGCTATTTTTCATTCCGTAATGTTCGATTCGATCATTTGGGTTCGTGCATTATTGAACCCTCGAAGCCCAGATTGTTGCGAATCATTTTGTGACATCAATTAGTTCGTGTTGTCCGCACAACAGCACAGATATCGGTATATCACCCCTTTTCCTGTGGAGTATGAATTCCTCTTGAATCACACCTCGTCACGTCCCGATTCTCGCAGTCCTCTAGTCACTGCATTCGCGAGTAGATATGACCAGCTAGGAGAAGTTCTTGGGTACTTCAAACGCCCTTATTCACTGCCGTCGAGTTTACTCGCTCGCTTTATTATTACTTCTATCATCATTTGATCTTGTTCAGTAAGGAATGAGGCTTGCTAAAAGTCAGATTAACGTCGGGCAAGATCTGAGGCTGTTTTACGGCGGGAGATGGGCTCATGATTTATCTTCCTTTGAGAGAGACACGTACGTCATACGTTCCCAGAGTCACGTGACAAAAGCGCCTTCGAAATTCTAACTGGATATTTTTGCCACGGTCAAAAAGTACTGATCAAACGAACAAACGAAAATTCCTTTTTTCTTGTATGCATGAAATTCTCATACAGCTTTAAACAAAGATCTAATGGAAATGGTGTTCCCACGGCACGGAAGTGAGCTCCGATACGGACACGCATCGATTGGCCATTTAACAGCCATACGCGTGACAACGGTTCATGGAATGAGAATAATGGCAATTGGGTATATCGAGCACAAAGCGCTATTTATTCGGTGGATGGGATCCCCAAGATATCCAGTTTCCCCAAAAAACACTCGCACGGTTTCTTCGCGGTGGTAAAAAAGGTTGCCGGGTAAAAACCCGGCGAAAAAACCCTTCAAGGGTCTCTTTGTATCACGTATGCTTGTTGCCTTAGCAGTTGGTTGCCTGGCGACAGAGTAAAATATCCTTGGCGATTGTCTCATTGTCTAACCTTGGTATTTGCCACTCCAGCTTCTTCTGCCTCCACATTCTACGCTCGTATCTTCTAACTTTCCTATAAAATTAACGGACATCTAAGATGCAGAAGAAAATCGACATTATATTGGCTCCAAATATATGCCAGATTTAATCATCTAATGGAATGCTGATGCGTAAGCTCATCCGTTGTTTCCACCCTCTAATCCTTTGCTGCCTGGAATGAAGAAGGATCCTTATAAGAGAGGAAGTCTTTAGCCGCCCATTAAACCGTAAACCGTCGTGAAGTTATGTTCTACCAACAATTGCTGGGGCTTTCGAAACACGAGTGGGTATCCTGGTGCACTATAACCTTCACGGTTCGCACAGGAATCATGGAGAAACTGAAGAGGAATGAACGAGCAACTAGAGAGGACTATGCTAGCGTTCGGATATGTCAAGTATGGCCATGTTTGCGGTTGCTGTGGATCACCTACACTATCACCGTACCACATACTGATCACGTTCAACTACCGTATTCGTTCTATTTGTAGGTTCGTGTTGCCACGAAGCCGACCATTAATTGCATCGGTTTGTAACCAAAAGTTAAACCACTTGTCGTTAGCGTTATCAGATTCTACACAATTTCGATTCGACGATCAGCCATCGATGATCGTGATGAGACATCAATTTACATACAGATCGGATTCGATTGATATATTTTGTGGAAAGTTGAGCACGTAATAGCTTCGTTTAAAAATCGAAAGTTGCATTTGAAATTCAGAGAGAAAAGACCTTCTGGTAAAACGGCTTGCCTTGCGGGACCCATATGTTAAAGTTAATGTTCCCCCCCTATGCCCATCCCATGCGGCTAATTATGTTATGTCTGCGTCAAATCCCCAAGATTAAGAAGGGTCACGTTTGAAAATAAGTTACAGTACGAGGCGAGTTACAGACTCCTTTTGACAATGCTTTTCCCGCCGCGGACAGATCCAATCCGTAAGACAGGAACTGTCAAACTTTTTTGGCACATGGTACGCTTCTACGTACCGGATTTACCTTCTCATAGTTTATAATCGTTAGATATTTTAAATTTTAGGAGCTATCCCTTGAGTTTTTATGCGATGAAAATATCTGTCACAGAGTTCTGTAAAAAGTTCCACCAGGATGTAATGTGTCCATAGGTAATTGAGAATAAGTAGAGTCATGCAGATCCTGCGAAAAACACTTAAAACGTTTAGTAATTGCGTCGCTTTAAGCAAAAACAAGACCTGATCGATGCGATAGACGAGGATCTCAATTTTCTCCCTCGATTCTGACATCCTATCCAACTCGCGTGGGTATTACAGGTAATTACCTTTAATACCTATAATTTCCTGTAGGCATACATATTTTCTCCAATATTTATGGACGATATAGAGTTGCTCGGAACAGGGTAGTGAATAGAGGTCTAGGTATATCAGTTATCGACGTTTTTTAACACGAATTAAGGACTGCCATCGCCACTGTCGTATATCTTATATCTCATATCGATTACATGAAAACGGTTCTTTTTTTCACAAGCGTCACAAGTCGACTCTATGGTGGAGCTATACAATATCTCCGACATTCTACCGTATCGATAATATCGCGGGGATTGATGGTTTGTTCTGAGAATGAGTCCAAAGAGCTTTTATAGAACCCTAAGATCAACGGTGCAATCGTCGCATGCAGATCTGGGATATGATCATTTCCGCTGTGCCTATCCAATAGATTAGTATCACGATGAGTTTTATCCATCTGCTACAGTCAGTACCAGCGGACTTTGGAATCATCCGTACCTTGCGTTACTATTCCATGGTATGATAGAAAGCCGAGCTCCGTAAATATCGCCACAGGCAGGACAACTTTAACTGACCGTGAGATTTCTCTAGTCAGCGTGGTGAACAACAGCGTTATTGATTATTTCGCCAAGCAACATTCTATAATTATAAAAAAACTAAGCGATTAAAAAATACGTCAGCAGTTCCAGTAAATTCACGACTAGCGCCGAGTTCAGTTCGTCACGGGCTCTCCGTTTTTATAAAAGTGCAAACATGTGGTTCCTCGATATTCTGCACTTGTGGGTATTACTGGCGGGCTTGTTTACTATTAGTTATTGGTATATTCGAAATCAGTTTTTATATTGGCCGAACCGAGGTGTTCCGTTCAGTGAACCACACTGGCTTTTTGGGAACTTTGAAGATTTGATACGCGCAAAGATGTCCTTGGCCGAGCTCAGCTTGAATTTATACAAAGAATTTAAGGGCCAAAGATTTGCCGGACTCTGGCACTTCTTCTCGCCAAAGTTGTACGTCATCGATCCAGTTTTGATCCGCGACATATTGGTCAAGGACTTCGCCACGTGGTCGAGCCGTGGCATAACTGTAAACCTGGACGTTGATCCGCTGTCTGCACACCTTGTCAACCTCGATGGAAAAACCTGGAAGGCAGTGAGGTCCAAGCTGACGCCGACATTTACCTCCGGAAAACTAAAGCAGATGCATTACCTGCTGTTAGAGTGCGGACAAAAGTTCGATAAGTACCTTGACACTCTGGTCGCGACTGGTGGACTCGTTGAGGCCAGGGAAATGAGTGCGAGGTATATGACTGACGTAATCGGCTCGTGTGTCTTTGGGATTCAGACGAATTCGCTAGGTGACGAAAACTGTATATTCCGAAAAATGGGGAAGAAGATTTTCGAACCATCGCTCAGGCGAAAAATAATCGATTCTACCCGAGTGTTTCTGAAGCCTCTGTTCAAGCTGCTGAAGTTTTCTTTGCACGATAAGAAGGTCACTGATTTTTTTCTTCGGATAACGACGCAGACCTTCGACTACCGAGAGAAGAACAACGTGCAAAGGAATGACTTCATTGACCTCCTTAGAAATTTGAGAAATACAAGCGAGCCGCTTGACGAAGGCGAAATCCGTGAGTCGAGGTCTCAGATATATCACGCCCAAAGTAATGAATCTCCACGAAACGCTGATCGTAGATTTGTCTAATTTCAGAGTTTGACGATAAGCTCCTAGCCGCGCAGGCCTTTGTTTTCTTCACTGCTGGTTTCGAAACGAGCTCCGCGGTGATCAGCTATTGCCTTCATGAGCTGGCTGTCAACGAGGACATCCAGGATCGGCTTCGGGAAGAAGTGCACAGGACGATAGCTGCGAGCAGCCAAGAAATCACGTGGAATAGCCTGCAAGACATGAAGTACCTCGACATGGTTGTTCAAGGTACGAATCCATTTAGTAATAGGCTTCCGAAAGCGAAGAGTTTTGCCTCCTTACTAAATTTTCAGAAACTTTGAGGAAATACCCTCCCATTCCGATTATTGCGCGAACTTGCGTCAAGTCTTACCGGATCCCAGACACAAACGTGGACCTATCATCGGGGACAGAGTGTTACATCCCCATCTACGCCCTCCATCATGATCCGGACTACTACCCTGAACCGGAAAAGTTTGACCCGGAAAGGTTCACCGATGAATCCAAGAGCCAGCGACCAGCCTTTGTGTTCTTTCCATTTGGGGGTGGACCTCGAGTTTGCATAGGTGACGCATCCCTTCAATAATCGACAACTGTGTTTAATTTTCACTTTCGTTTGCAGTTAGAATCGATTTCTGTTACACGAGTTTGATGCAAATGTGAGAACTTGATCCTAATTATTTCTCGTAGGGTTGAACGTATATCCTGTCTTATGCAAACAAGCAATTAATAATTGATTTCTTCAGCTCGACGGTTTGCGGAGCAACAGATAAAAATGGCCCTGGTCAAGCTGGTCGACAACTTCAAGATTTCGCTCAGTGAGAAGTCACAACATCCCCTGCAACTTGAACCCAAAACGTTGTTCCTTTTTCCTAAGGGTGGAATTTGGATTCGTATTTCTAAAAACTCGTCCAGTTGAATTGGTACAGTTTGAATTGCGCTCGCATGCTGACGTGCGTACGCAATGTACGAAAATTATTCACGTGGACACTAATTTTTCACGTTTAACATATTTATTTTTTACTACCAATGCATCTATGCATAAGATTTGTCAAATTAATGTCACGCATTTTGAAATAAGATCTGATTTCGATACATTTTTCAATAAAGAATTTATTTTATTAAATATTGCAAAAGTTGATGTAGGACTAGGCAGATAATTTTACACCTAAGGTGCTGTTGAAGGTGTATTATTTATTCACAATCATTCGGTGTCTTCTTCAGAACCTGAAGAATTTTAATTCCTGTAGAGTTGAAAACCGATCGAATCTTTCTTTCGATAGGTATCCTTAGCTGTGCTTTTTATAGGCGATACTAGGGTCCGGCCTGACTGACTAAAAGTGGAAACTGAGTGGCTAAAACTGTCTCAAGACTATCTACACACATTTTGGAAACGTCGCCGCAAGCCGGACGCAATAAATTAATCAACTAAATAACGTAAATTATTGCCTGATGTGAGATTGGAAGTGACAACAACAAATTGGCTTGTCAAAAAGTCTCCTTCACTGGTATAAGAGCTCAACGATGGTCTCGTACGTGTAGACCCACCCTCACTATCACACGAACAATCGCCTCTCCCTACAACCGTGCATTCCTGAATAAGAATATATCGGTTACGCACAGTTAAGCCACGTGTCCAGGTTAATGATATCATTAACGACCGTTTCCGCTCACTTCCGCTGCGATTTTTCCGAAATTTAATCGACTAATACGATACCATCTTTTCATCTGTATTAATCGAACCGTGACCGCATCAGTTCCTGCACATGTCACGTGAATAGCTTCGCCAGAGACAAGATTAAACTCGAGTAAGGAGTTCTTGTCGTATGTAATTTTCAAGATTTTTGTCACTAGTTTTATTGATCAGAGAATAGAGAATAATTTTTGTCGTTTTTGTATCATTTCGATTAGCAGTTTGCTGGTTGATCCGTGAGACCCCTCACACTCGACGGGCATCCTAAGTGTCTGAGATCCTCTAAAGATCCTTTGCAGCCCTATCTTCATCCGCAGATGGTAGCTATTCGTCACGATCTTTAACTGTCATCGGCCACGTTTTATCTATCTACTTCCCTCCGAACCCATTTTTGCACTCAGACCCTGCCTAGGGCTAGATACACGACTGCACACATCGACGTAACTGCAACAGATGTCAACCAGACAGTTACCACTCTTTCACGTATGCAAACGATGTAGGTATTTAACCGAGACCCCAACGCTTACTCGCGAATGCCCTACTCCAGTCAACTCATTCACGGTGTCAGCGACAAGTTACCCAGGCATTTTCGCACGAAGCTCAGGGCTTTTGTAAATCAGGCTATCGGTTTTCTGAATTCAAATGGTAGAGGAATAAACGTCGAAATTGTTTGGAGCACTTAAGGTTGTACATTGGGAAAGCAAAAGCTGCTTGAATCGAATAAATATCTCGTCTCGCGACTTTGTTGGTGTATTGCTAGTTACACGTTTATGTACATACATTTGTCGAGCAACATAAAATATAATTTAAAGGTATACAGCTGGGGAAATGTGAGGTAAATCGTGGCACCTTCGTGACAATTACTTGCCATTGCATCGGTTGATTGTGAAACAAACGGGGAGACACGTCCATAGGAGGCCTCCTCAGCCCTGGCGAAGAGCCAGCGCTCACATTTACTGAGAATTATTGGGTCGACCTCTTCGCCTGTTACTTTGCTGATAAATTTCTAGTCTACTTGAACCAGAACCGTAATGCACCTAGTCGAGATGATTGGCGCAGATACGAGTAATTCCGATTGCATATATACATCGGTCGAGCTACGGCTTTGACTTAGGGTAATTTTGATTCAGTTTGTTAACAAAATCAATACTTTCCCGAGCACGTATATATGCGCCTGATAAGGTATTCAATTTTTATGTCAAGGGTCGGTATTGGCTCCCCTCAATGATTCCACGTTGTTTCTATAGCTATAGCTACGTAGGGCTATCCGTTCTTTACGACGGGATATAAATTTGTTTGTTAATAAGAAAATAGTTAGTAAACCCAGGAATTGCTCCGAAGGTTTCCGCAGGCGATCGAAATCAAATTAATTTCCCTAAAACACAGGGGTGCGCACGGCCTGTACATAGCTAGAGTCTAAATTCTGGCCTTTAGTCTGCGTGTAGTCTGTAGTCCAGAACACGCGACCACAAAGAATGCTGAGCTTGGCATTAATTGATGCAAACTTCAAAGTTTTCTTGGCAACTCAATATAAATGCTGAGAGTATCGGGGTACTGCCACATCAAAGCTTACGCTTTTAATTTCCTAGATTCGAAGAATGGCAGGGCGCGTGTATGCGTTAAAATACAATAGACCCTGCCCAAGTAAGACGGGGAATTGTTAGCTCGAGGCGAAGTATCGTCAAAACCTGAGGGATCAAACGATAAAACGTATTTGCAATCGCGTGCCGAGAAACAAGATTCGTAGAGTTTGAAAAAAATCGTCGATACATTCGACTTCCCTGTTTTCGCAAAATCTCTCTCAAAAAAAAAGACGAATTATTACAATTTGATATATTTGACTTTGAATTTGAGTTCGAGGTATATGAAATGAATAATCATAAGCCTCGACTAGCGGTTGATCCGGATTTGTCATTATTGACGTGACCACACGCACGAGGCTTTTTTCGGAGCTTGTATCATAGGCAGGTTGGTACGGCTCATTAATACCTTTCGATGAACACGCATAGGAAGTTGAGCTGCTGATAATTGACTCTATCGGAAATAAATTGGAGCCAGTGCTCGCGCTTGCAACTAGCGTAAGCGTCGCCCCTCGAACGTCCGCAACGTCGAGCTAGGTGAGTGGATGGAATGAAACCGGAAATGGAGCGACTGGGCAAACAATTGCAAACTTCCCTCCATGAATAACCGGAAGCTACATAGAAATATACTGATTGCGCTTTTACCGCACTTTTTGTTATCCCGATTACCACAATTACGCAATTCTCGTCCACTCTCACGAGGACTTTGGTAATTATCAATTAGTAAACATTTTATCATTTTTCATTACAAATTTCTCGAAATATTTTCCACTATTTTTTTCAATTTGTGAGCAACTGAGTTTTTATCCACGATTCTAGTCTCCAGCTGGAACATATCATAGTAATAGTAATTCGCTGTTAAGGATTGCACGCGGTGATGAATAACGCTAAAAGTCGATGTATGAACCGTACCGGCGTTCAAATTTGGACAGAATTTCTGGGCCGTTAGCTTAGTGTTCCAAAAATAAATGAAGGGAGAATTCAAACCGCATTAAACCGTGTGACGATAAAGTACAAAATTCGGGATAAAAAGTCAGGGTCAGGACACGTGCTTCCTGGCTGTTCGTTCGGCGGTATAACGACACCCAATTCGGCTCGTTTCATTGGGCTAGGCAATTACGCAGTCATTTAAACACGGTTTGAAATTGGGCCAGAGGTTGAGGGTAGCCTGGCAGAATGGGACGACTGTGTCGCTAGCTTTTCTTGCTCATTAGCCGCTTTTTCTTTAATTAGATTTATAATTACCGTTATATTATCGCAAAGTCACTTCAACTGTTCAATGAACTATGAAATATCCGCCGAATTAAAAATCATACATAATTCCAATGATCGGTGCAATTATATCCATTCAGATTGACATCGACGTAGCGTTTCATACGGTAATGGATCATCGATATCGAAAAACTGTCGCATTGAGTCAGCTCTAATGACGATACCTCCGTATATTTACGAATGGATTCGACATCACATCCGCGAATGTTGTTCGGTTGAAAGAGACTCGATTCCATAGGTGTAAGGGTCACGTGTAAATCCGTTGAGGTTCTTCAGATTTTACGATCGTGCTATAGATTTTCAAGTGCGAGTTGCCTGATCTGCTCCGACGTCCCGTGTGCCGGCGCTTACCGTCTCGACGACCTCTTCGTTGTCCGGTCCACTTGACTCGATTCGTCACGCCGCAAGGCCGGCTGCAGCGGCGCCGTGCCTTCGAAATGTCAACCGGACCATGGGCGCCTTGGTAGACTATCTTCTTTTTACTCTATTCGGGTCTTGGCATTTCCTAAGGTCAATACAAGGCGAGGTGAGGCAGAAGGAGATGAAAAAAGAGTGCAAGAAGACGAAGACGGAGACGGAAGATCGCCAGATAGCCGAAAGTCCGTTTATTTTTTATTTTCGCTTCAGTACGTGTCCCAGGATGGCCAGTGCGGTGTCTTGTTGTCGTTAATTGAGAATCACGACGAGCGACGTGACCAGGGTGCAAAAGCTGAGGCTCAAACCGCGACAGGATTCCGGACGCAGCGTCCTTTTACCTCATTCGGCGAAAGATCTTCCTCTCTGTTTCTTTTGGCAACGAATCTTATTTTTCTTATATTTACTACAATATCAGGGTTATCACGTGTTCCGTGGAATCCCTTTGAAATTATTGTTCACACGACGTAGGTACACATCTACTCTCATCGTTACGCTTGTTTCCCGTTTCTCTCAAACTCAATTCGACTCGTTTTATTTCTTCCCCTTGAGAACGGTATTGGGACAACGAAATTACGGTAGTACACATCCCGGTCGTTGTCTTTGCCAATACTCTCAGCCGCCTGTCAGGTATTTGGGTAGGCATACATTCAAGCAGATGAAACGGTACATTCGCAAACTTATTTCAAAACCATTATTTATCCGCTAAGCAGAGATAAAAAGTAAAAATCTAGCGAAGACTGATAATACTGATGTCAAATAAAATTCGAAATCCACCCAGCCGAAGGGCCACGATAGTTTCCTATGACTGCGGGAGAAGTTATTAATGCGAAAAGCGGGTTATCGATTTTCAAATGATTCTTCTCATGAGTAACCTGCAATTTTTTTTATTTTTTAACCATATTACGAATTACGATCCACTCTGTATACTTTTAAAGGGAGAAACTGGAACGGGATACGCGATCACGCGAGGCAACCCGATTTTTACGTTACATTTGACAAGAGTTGTACGCCAAGTGCTGAGCGATTATCGCATTCGCTCGATTTCGCGTGTAACACTGTAGCACGTCCCTCTTGCCCCTGCCTCTTCTTCCGTATCAGTCAGCAAGTATAAAGTATCGGATTCCAATACCAATTGTACTCCAGCCCGTGGAAAAGTGTCGGTAAACGGTTAAACGTAAACTTGACGATAGTCCAGCGTGCTGTACTCCACGCCGCCCAGTTGCCATGACCGTTTTGTACTTTTATAAAAGCCGAAGCAATAGTTCTGCCGCAGCGCCGTTTTACCAAGACGGAGAAAAGCTCGATAAAATTGGCGAAAAAGTTGCGTGGTTAAATTACTCGGTACTTGAACCTAGCTTCTCTATCTGTGTGTTCAGCCTCGGGTGAACGCGGTGGACCATCAGCCCTGTTCAAAAGTTAAAGATCAAATTACAAGTCCAAGTTCTTGGAGTGGGTAGCTAGTAGAAGTTTTTCCATCCGTAGAAACTTTGATCTCAACACTTTATATTCTTGACCAGTTGTTTTGTGGCTCTCCGACCTTCTCTCATTTCGACCAACTGTACTATAGCTGTTTCCAAATTTTATTACCAACGCTTTATATCGCTATGAGTTGAACATCTGTAAGACGGATGGGTGCTCATAGTAACCTCACCGAAACCGATTATCGACGAGCGATACCAGTCGCGTTATATTCCACCGTTAATCGAGCATAAAAGGGCATCGTCCCAAAATTTCCTTGGCCTACTTTTTCGCACTTCAGCGTCATTGATTTAAACCCAAGAAGAAAATTTCAAAATACATAAATTCAATGTGCATACATGCATGTGGATGTCGGTCAGTGATTTCGGATCCGTTTGTCTCACGGTATCTTAGATTTCATGTGATCGCACATACATATAAGGGAGAGCAAGACATTGTACAATTTTTTACATGTTTATAAAGCGTTGATGTATTTTCTAAATTCAGTGAAAGATGTATTTGACTGGATCTTGGAATTTTCAAAAATTCCTAAGTCCAGTGAACGAATACCGCTGAGAGTAGGTACGACCAGTTCTATCCTGACGAATTGAGGTTTCGTGTTTCTCGGACATCTGGGTTAGATTTACCGGACAAATAGGAAGAGGCGGGTGGTGTGGCAGGATACACTCACGAAGTGACTAATTTACGCTTGGTTCGTGCGCTTGACCCTGAACAACGTCCTTCGTTACCTCTTCCCATCTCGACACACGATCCGAAAAAACCTCGGCCTGATTCTTAATGAAACACGCGAATTTTCGAGCCAGGCTACTCTGATAAAGATCAAATTAAAAATGACTCGGAGTCCAATGAACTATAATTGCATCTTACGATGCCATTTTTTCTTTGAAGGAACATTTTTTTGGAATTACATCTCGCCATTGGTGGAAGTGTCAGGCTTTTCACGAGGGCTTAGTTTCCTTCTGGCGCGCACAATGAGATACGATAAAAGACGACAGAGTGTCGATTGTCGCGCGTTCAAATTGCGGAACTTCATCCCTCACGTAATTACTCAAAAAATGGGTAAAAGTGCGAAGAAAGTTCAAGAGCCAGTTAACACGTGCTCGAAACAAAGAGAACCCTCGTTGAAGAGGCTCGATTTCGAGGCGGAAAATTTAAGGTCACTCTCAGCCTTTTCCTTCTTCTTCGTCAAACGCTTCTCAATTTCCCCGGAAGAATTAGCAGCAGTGCTTGATCTTCGTTAGAGAAAACTATAATCTGGTTGTGATCCGGATAGCTTTTCATGGCACGAAACCCGAGCTCTGAGACAAAATTATGGCTTATTGCTTCGATGCGATTCTGTAATTTTAGCTGGAGGATCGTCCACTCGACTTTCAGAAGCCCCTTTCGGCTGCAGTACGCACAGATCTACGTGACACTAATCCCCAAAATTCTGCCAATCATGTTGCAGGGAAAACCCGTCGAACAATATACCTACATCTATGCTTTCTAAGCCTTCCTAAACGCCTGTCACGGGAATATCAGCTCTAATTAAATCTCAAATTGCTTATTTTCTCAACGGACTCTAGTACATCAAGAGGCGCACCGGGGTGAGGGACGCTCGAATATCAAAGGAAAATTCACTCGCAAAACGAAGACCGTTGAGTCCGCCAAGTGGAAGCTAAGCCGGTATAATCTGTTTTAATTAACTCAACTTTTTCAATCGGCTAAAGCTATGAGCATATCGGTTGTACAAATTCACTAATTGAATAGACAGACGGCATAGATATACCGATTCATATTTTTATACATATTTGTCCCAGACTCATTCAATGAAGATTCGATTTGCATCATCTAACCGTATGGCGAAGGTTCGCTCCATCACAGGTCCGACTTTTTTCAATCCTCGTCAAACGTGTATAATATATGGCCCGATCTCCGTAAAATTTTTTTGAGTTTCTCGCTACGAAGGGAAGCGACAGGTTTTCCCATAAATGATAATTCCGAAGAAGAGGTACCGGGGTGAATAATAAAAATAACGGAAGTACACCGAGCCATGACAAAGCGTTGGAATTAAAGATTGGTTCACGACACTCAGGATGTAATAATTATTAACTTTAGTGGTCACTCAAGAATATTGACGAGATATCGAAGTATTATTATGTATCCATAATAATCGAAAGCCTTTTTTAGTTGGTGCTTACTGAAATTCGACTTCATGCCGTGTTCCATTCCTTTCGTATCGTCGATATTTCGTCATTCACCCAAACGAGATGGAGTATGATTTTAATAGCGGATAGTTGCGAGAGGCCGGCTCATGTTAGTGCGGACCTAATAATTTCACAAATTAGATCTGATGAATCGATATACCCGATACTACAACGTATTTATGCAGTAACCTGATACTTCGAACCCTACGGCCTACATGTGCGAAACTCAGCTCCCATTTTGTGCGTGCGTGTGCGTGCAGGGCACGTTCCGCCCCACGCAGCTGCCACTACAAAAACAGTTGACATCTGTAAATCCTGGCAGCCATGACACCACGGCATGTCTCTCTTCTCCCGCTGGTTGCCCGAGGGAAAAACCCTTGTTCAGCATTCGAACGAGACACGTTCGAATTCGTTTGCATATTTTCGAAATAACGAGAGGAGGTCTGCACCCGAACTGTCTGCCACCGTACTGGTTTAGGCTTATTGAAAGATCTGCGTACTTTGCAAAACTTCCGAACTAGGATCAGTCCGTATCCTTGGAGGGGTTTGTGGGAGGAAAAATCCAGTTGGCAATCGCCCAAAAGCAAGAGTCGAAAAAACACGGTCAGAGTATTTCTTCGTCGATCTAATTATACAGGTTCGGGGACACAGTCCCTGATTGGTCACGTCCGATATTACATTTCCGTAGAAAGATCTCAGGAACTAATCTAGGAGATAAGTTTCAAACGGAGATGGGTTGTCAGTTAGAATAGCAAAATTGTCTCGTAGATTTCAAAACGGCTTATTAACCAAATGCCAAGATGGCGAGGTAGGCGAATAAACATTTGCATGGAACCGTATTCAGTTTCCAGAATTTAGTCTTTTCTCCAGTTCCCCTATCTCGATGGTGGCTCGCAAAGCTGTTTTCATACAAAACTTTTGATACAATGAACTATTGTACGCGGTGGATATATTTAGGTACGACATCCTGTTGGCATGTAGCTACGCATGTGTCTGTACAGTTTGTATATCAGGCACATACGTGTACACACCCTCGTATACGGTATAGAGAGCGTACTATATCGCCATTGAACGTATCTACTACGGTAAACATGCCACGATGTACAAATAACATGAAACAGATATCTCCCGCTAATTACCCGGAATATGCACAAAACAGCTGGTTCGGTACAGACCGCTGGATAAGTGAATAGAAACGGGGTTCCATACAAATTCATGAGCCCCCCAACGATCCGATCGGATTTCTGCTCGCAAATTTGAAACCGAGGATCCCCTGCACTGTTAATGTATCAGTTTTTTTTTCTTTTTTTTTTTAACAAAGATGTTCCAAAAGCAGAAGTTCTCTTAGAACGCGAACCACTGCTTGTATGTACATTTCAGCAACGTGTATCACTCGTCGACTCCCAATTATACAAACAGTTTCATTAAACTCATTTCCGTTTGACCAACGTGACTCGCTGCAGCGTTCTATAAACAAATCTGCTAACATAACGACTTCGGAATGGGGCATGGAGATAAAAGTGAAGGCTAATTAAACATATCTCTAACCAACGTTCGCCTTTAGCAGGGTGAGCTTCTTTGGGTCGATTCAGAATCGGGCTATCGAACATATGGCGCAGTCGCATGTGCGGCCTTCAGGCTACGTGTGTCCGATTGCAAAATGCAAATGCACGCGCATACTCGCTTATCTGATCAGAAGATTAAAGCGAAGGGTATAGTAGATGATAAACAAACGAGGATAATCTATAGCCAAGTTTGCTAGCCGCAGAGAAATGGTCAAATAAATTTTTACAACGAGAAAGATTCACCAATACTGCAGCTGGTGATGAAATTCCGCTCCTGCATTGTACATCTTTCTCATCGAAGTTTGAATCTAGCATACTGAGACAGAGAAGAAGAGAAGAGAGTAAGGAAACGGAAGGTCCGAACACCACTTGCTGCAATTTAGCAGTATTTCCGTTTCGTAACTCGACGGGGACAATCCGGTGATACCATAAGCTGATAGAACCTACTATTGCAGTTTCCGAGGTTTTTTCATGCGAGGAATGATTTCTTCGGTGGAATAGGCACATCGACGATGCAGCCTGACCGAATGCATAGTTATAGCAGTGAATCGAAAACCATTAGGCGGTATTTATCACATTTTAATTCTATTGTCCAGCGTTACGAATCGGGCAAAACTAGCTAATCAAGAACCCATTCAGTTCCACACTCTCCGAAGCATTGTGGGTAACGCGTCATTAAAACCTCGGCCGAAGCGAGCGAATTGAAAAGGGCGTCAGCGAAATACAAACCATTGGCCACAAGCCAATCTCGAAACTATTCTGTATGCCATCACAATGCACCCCCATCTTTACGAGGGTCCCATGGGTGTCCCGTGGATGATGTCCCATGGGTATCCCGTGGGTGCTGCACGTGTGGGCCTTAAGAATCTGATATATTTAGTTGGGTATATATGTCGCCTCATGTGTTTGTGGTCATAGTGTACAACTGCATCAGGGATCAACGCTGTGTGGGTACGCATATACGCATTCGAAGCGAATATTGTACACCTATACCAATATATTTTCGAATTCCATACCTTTACGAAACAGCCACATAATTTGGTAGCATTCTCTGGTTAGCTCGTAAATTATAGAAACTATGACATTCATTAACATCATTCCGATGTTGTGGGTCGCCGCTACTATTCGGAGCAATAGCCACTTATGCAAATGCTCCAATGCATAGTTAATCATGTCCTACTCTACACCCACTGCAAATATTGCGTTATCCGATAATAAATATGCTCTATTATTCAACACGTATAATCTACTTCGCCTCATAGCCCCATGGGATCACCTAGGGATAGAAACTACATCCCAGTTTGACGAAATACGAGGAATTTTTATCGACGTTATTTCTCACCGCTGTTTTCCTATTTCGGTAAAGAAAGGGAGAGGAGAGACCGACATCATAACAAGTTTTAGAGATTGTCATTTTAGAAGATAGTTTTGTACTGTTTAGTAGGAAACGATTTTCTTGATCCCAAAATAAATGGAAATCAATACAGCTTTTAGGTGCTATCAATCAAGAGCATCGATCTTAGTTCTAACGAGGAAGTAGCGTAATAGCGTAGCTCCTTATAACTTACTTATCAAGCCAGAGCACTGAACGCAAGATTAATTTTATATACTGTACCTACGACATCGCTGGTATTACACAAACCTTATTACAAGTTGCTTCAACTTCGAGATACTCTATTTTACATGCCACGTCTTGTGATATTACGAAAGTTCGAGCGGAGTCGAGTGTAGCCCCGTTACAGACGTTGATAGATGTTCAAAAAGTAAATGCAACTGAAGTTTTTAACCGAAAGGGTGCAGGAGTACCGCTGAAAACCGATCATCAAATTTAAACTCCATCGATTCTCCACGTAGATATACTTCATTCCATATGCCATTTCTTCACCGCAATGAAAAATAAATTCCGAGTCCTCCGGAGGATGAATCGATGACGAGAGTGTCGCTGTATTCCCGAAGATGTTCTTCTGTCGGGACAGGATGTTAAGGACTCGAATCTAAATACTTGAACAGATGTGCGACCGCGGTCGGCCTGTTACGGTCCATTAACTGGTAACTGTTTTAACATCCTCCCTTTTGTCACGGTAAAAGTCGTTCAATGCTCGATTGATACATTCTTCAGGCGTTAATTACTTACGTTAGTTCGCCATACGTTGGGAACTACGAATTAAGGTTGCGACTAATTGCCCGGAGATGTAATACACGGTTCTCTTTTGTTCCGACATCACGGTATTACTGTATAAGCTAGTCACAATGAAGACTAGACATGGTGACCCGTTACAAGGTTCGAGGTATGGGACATTGCTGATGGAGTTTAAAATCGGACAAAAATACCGTGAGATTACATTCGTTTGAAGAGCGAGGCAGTGGTTATTCTCTTTGTTTTGTTTCTACAGCGAGTATTAATTACTCTGGACTATTGTTCAATCTCCACAGAAACCCCAAATGAACCATTTGGAAAGCGGAATGGAAATGGCAACATCCATTTTTCTCCTACAAAGCACCCCATCAATGAGATTTATTATATAGAATATGAGTGTTACAATGCGGCATTGAAATCCGCTACCCAATTTTGATGCGTCGCAGGACAGATGTGTTTCCGATTTTTGTATCCGGTTCATGTTTCAACACAGGTCACCATTCTCTCTAGATTTTTATCCTCCGACCTAGAATGCTAAAATAATAAATTTCTGCAGATTACCCAAACCCGAGCGAAATATTTACTCATCCGTGTTGCGCCTTTCTCAGAACTTAAAGTACCCAGTCTATTGTTGAAATCAGCAGCCATTCACTCGCTAATCTGGCATGATTTTCCGTAGGAAGTTTCGAGCTGATATATACAGGTATGCGTGTATGTATGCATGTGCGTTCATTCCTATGAAGCAAAAATATATTCTACCTGAAATATTGTGAATAGAAAATATTTCTGGGCAAGAATTCGCGTTATCGTCGTTAGTTCAAAACGTGGTCGGCTAAAACGAGACCGCAACAGAACTAGAGCTAAACTAAAAGTTGAATCCCAGTCTCGAGTTTCGTGTCGTGCCGTGAGTTGAGAACTTTTCAAATTCGCGTTCAGCATTCAAACTGTGTAAAAACTCAGCAAATCTAGTCTCCGACCATAATACGGATCCGAGCGTATTATTTCAAAACTTTGAAAAGCCACAACAGTCTGGTTCCCCTAGATTTCATAGACTCTTTCCGAAATATTAGGTTATACGTTTGGCAAGATTTTTCTTTGTAACTCGTGTGAAAATCACAAACTTTTCAAAAGTACGTCTTACAATTTCATTCAACACGATCCCGCAGTTTAGAGGCTTATTTCCGAAGTTATAGTCGACAGCGTCCATTCAGAAAACTCAACGGGTGTCCAAATATTTCAGCTATCTCAAAGACGTTTTTACAATAAGCCGTTCTGCGGGCGAGTAGGAGGTTTCCTCCTTTTGTCATTATCAAACGAAAGCACACCTGCCAATGTGTGTGCGAGTTCATCGATCGTAACTATGCTATTTTATATATCTCGCACCGAACCACCTACTCACCCAAGCCACTTTGACTGACGGAAAATCACGAACGAATGATGAATAACGAACTGAATCATTTGCTCAACGCGAATACTTGATTCAACGTCACACATTTTGTCATTTTCGCGCGAAGACTTTAGTCGAAAAATTTGACGGCAAGCAATTTGTAAAAGTCTGTATGATCCTCGCTTCGAGATTCGTGCAAACATTGACCTTTCTTGAAGTGCTCTGGGCTCGCTGGTTCTAGCACGTTTGCACTTGGTTTATTATCAAAGCTCCGTCAAGGGAGCGTCACATGAGGCGAGCAAAAAGAGACGAAAAAAAAAAAAACGTGATAAAGAAAAAGACAACCTCTTTTCCTCGCGATTTCTCTAGATATCTCTCTCGGTGATTTTAATCAGAGTCTCCGCGTATATTTTTTTTTGTCAAACGCGTACGCTGATCCTTGTATCGTATATGGAAGGACTGACATATGACAGAGATCAATTATTTCAGGAAGTAAGGATCAAAGAAGTTCACCGCGCTCTATGACATCCACCCTGGGTCAGCGACACCCAATGACGACCCGGAAAATAAAGGGGCGCTTCACGCGTGCCGTCCACCGCTTGTTAAGTTAGTTAGACCTTAGCTCGATGATCTCGGAGGAAATGTTCTCCTTCCAACTGACCCTGTCCGTCGAAAAAACACACCCAGCATCTGTCTATTATTGGCCGTAAACGCCAAGGGCCACTATCCGGGGGTTGGTGCATCCAGTAACCAGGCTTTGAGGATGTTGCTACTTGTGCCGAAGTGGGACGTATTGATGCATCCAACAGCTGAGGAAAAACCCGACACCCTACGTTACGTACCGCCGTATCTATATATACATATATAATGTACAACACCCCTACGTATATAAAAATAAAGTATATCTCGCAGTGCGTGTAGGTAGTACATGCGTCATCCTTTATAAAAACCTGCCATAGTTTTTGAGCACTATATTCGTGCGTTGGGCTTCGTCGACGGAATTAAAAGAAGTCGAAATCGTACCCGCTGAGAAGAGAACTGGTTCAGGAATTTGATATCCGAAGGCTGGATGTAGACGCGACTTTCTGAACCCGGTGGGACGTGGGCGTGACAGAGGCGTCGGTGTGTCACTTGAAATCCCATAAACCAGAGAGCCGGTGAAGCCAAAGTTGCTCGTCCGAACTCTGGGTTCATTTGAATGCACGTGAATTTCGGACCAACTGTAGCAGCTTCTTTGTCGATGGTCCGTGCAAGCAGTGCATAAAGCGCGGTGAACCGGGTTTAACGGTATTTGCATGAACGCTAGGACAAAGTCGAGTAGTCGGGGGCGAGATGTCGGTGGTAGTATTTCGTTGACGAGCGTCGGGACGGTGGGATACGAGCCTCGAGAGCTTTCCTTCCCTCACGGTATACGGCTGAACCGGAAGTGCAATTTTCCGGCCAGCAATTTGCCGGAAGCCCCGCTAAGCATGGAGGTGCGCTTCCGTCTACAAAATGCTAATCCCGTGCAAACAACCTTCCACCTTGAAAAACCGGGGCTTTCTGAGCGCGGGAGAATTTGCAAAGCCATAAGATATCCGGATACACGGAAATTCTCGTCTATCCTAAGGCGCTCCTACCTCTGTACATACAAGACGGCTAATTTTCTCATTTGTTTTTGCATTTCTCTCATTTTCGCTCTTCAGTGCTTTCTCGGTAACAGCCCTTGTATACATACTCGACAGTCGCTAATGAAGAATAGTAAATCGAGTCTCAGGACGCGCGGCAGGAGATTTGAGATGCCTCCTTTGCATATCCCGCTCTACCGTGGTGGAGGTATTCGGCACGATTAATCATTAGCAAAAAAGACCGGTCACTCAACCATTAGTCAACCGAATCGTTATTTTTTGCTCACCCTGTTCATGACACAATATTTTGACGAGTATTGTCCTAGCGTTAGTTGTCAGACGTTCATAGTCCCGCCCCGAGGACACCCTCGGCGACACCCTGGGCGCAGGTCTATCGCCTAAATTTCTCGGATTTCTCGGAAGGCGAAAACCCGGTCTATACGAGTATGGAAAAAGTGGAAAGGTATCTGGGAAGTGTTACACTCCGCTCCGCTCCGCCCCGTTCGTGGGCTGCGTGGAGATTCTCACCTAAAATTATACGCCTCGTGAGCTGCTGTCAGTTTAGGGAGAGTTTAGGGACTCCTTAGTTAAAACCTGCTGTTTCTCGATGAATTTTTTTCCACCCGTAACGTCTGGTTTTCGTTAGATCCACGTGGGAACTTCAGCTTGAGATGACACTTCATCGATTCAATTTCCTGCCTTATTTTCGCGCGAACTCCTTCCCGAAAATCTTCCCTCAGCTACGCCGAGAATAATCAAAGTAACGCGCGCTGCGTTAATTGGATCAAAACGTAACGAACTCGTCAAACGCATCGCGCAAACGCATTGCGCGCGACTGTGTACCGACTCGATACCAGATACCAGAGACCATATGGTATCGTGTGCATCTGATGTGTGCAACCTGCGAGCCAACTTTGATTTAATGGTTTATTAGTGCGCTCGCTACTCGTGTGTGCAATTCTGCCTATACAGTTCGAATGAATATGAGCACGGGCAAATCGCACACGTATACGGATGCGCCGAAGCGGGAACATGACTGACTGGGTCGTACCCTTCCATAGGTGAACGCTCGCCATCAGATTATCACACTTATACGCGCTCCGCCGGTTCCCCAATCGTTATTTGTATGCGTATACGTTTAAAATTTAAATTGTCGGGTTTTCATGGGGCGCGGGAGAAAAAAAAATCGGATAGCTAATTGCACAGCATCGGAAAATGGCACCGCTGATCCTAAGGAGTGATTTTTCACCAACGACCAACGAACAACGGACCATATCGCCCGTATCGAGCAAACAGAAGTGCTCAGGTGTTCTGTTTACGGATAAGCCATTCTGCACACATCAGTCCTTCTGTCTATAGGGAGAAAATAACTGGCGTTCAAACCCGCAAGGATGTACATATAGATCTATATGCGTATATGGCAAAGTATTTCCCCTGGCGATTCGCAGCTCGCTGTAGCTCCGGGCTGCTTGGGGTAGGCTCTGATCGGATCGCCAGGGTTTCGGAGCTCAGATCTGGTGCCCTGAAACAACTTACCCTCGCGTGTGCCTAAGGATTAGAGCCGTATAGTCCTTGTAAATACGCTCCCTGCCAGAGAGTGCCCTGGTTTCGGTGTCCCGGTATCGCAATGTTCCAGACCATGAAAAATGCAGATCCTGGGTCTGCGGTATTGAAGAAAATGAAAAATTGAAATCAGGGAATTTGCTAGAGCTCGAAGTGCAGCAATGTACGTTTAGCATTGTCAGTTTAATACCGAAGTTTGAACTGGTATGAGGAGAACACGTGTGAATCTATTCGACAGGAGCCGCAAGACTCACCCTTAGGAAAAAGTTGTAGTAACGATCAAGTCGTGCGGTGTCCTAGAAAAATATTTTTTCTGACAAATTGAGAGACTACCGTGCTCCGCACTTAGACTGGTCTCGAGTGAAGAAGAAGAAGATAGTAAAAGACTCGGTTGACTTAGGACGCGGACTTAATAATTAAGAGGCATGTGGAAGCCGCTTGCATAAACATTTCGTAATTAGGTTAAGTACCGAGGGGAGCTGAAATAAGAGCATCATTGAGAATTTACGAACTCTGAGAAGTTTTTGCGTTATTTCGTATACCCTGGAGCGGAACCAAAGAACTCGAATTCATTATTAATTTCAAACGAAATAATTAACTGATCTCTGAAAATCTTCGATAAGGTACTAGCGTCGATAAATTCAATAGCTTAAATACAATACACGCCCTTCCGACTGAATAATTTATGGGGAATTAAATTTTTATCAAGCTTCGCATTCACCCCTTCTTACACGCCCAATCGCAGCAGATTCCATGTGACTAAATAAATCTGCAGCAGTTGTTACTCCGAAGCTGTATTGCGACTAATCCATTCATTTGAATGAAGATTGGTCCGCAGATTTTTAGATACTTTTAATTCTACGACTATATGTGAATAAATAATTCATTAAACGAATGAATAATATATTTTGCGGCACCGCTGCTACAGGGCTGACCTATTTCACTTTTTGTTCTTTTTGTTGTATAAGTATATATCTAGTTTAATACTACCTGCAGTGTCTATATGAACACACTTTGGTGACATTTTAGAACGTTGAGTTTCGTGCGTTTTATACCGAGGCGGTAATGGACGGAGACACCAATGTGTAACTTTCACATGCGGACCCTCGGCGATCAACTCTCAACCCCTTTCGAGCAATAAAACCGAACACACACGCCAAGCGATGGTATTGAACACGCGCGGCCACGCAATAAATAGAATGACATAGCGCGTCTCGCGCATATACCCATAGGCCCGAAATGGAAGAAGGAAAAAAGGTAATAAAAATAAAATGATATAAAAAAGAAGTCGGATGACGTTAGCCGTAAATTTCATCAGCCGTGTTTGTCTAGGCGGTCTATACGTCTGGCAAGTTAAATTTTCTATACCGGCTTAACCTAGGTAAGGGTTATACCAACCCTTTTAAAAGTTGTTATAGGGGCAGAAGACCGGATTCACGACTATCAAAATATTTTTGTTGTAACAGTATCCGTGTTCTGATATGTTATGGAATTTGTTCGACTCTAGTAAAAGTAGGTACATGCTACCTATACGCGGGGCCTCGTACTATCCGTATAAATTGGTCTTCTTTGAGCTTATATTTCTTGGGGATCGCGTAGCAGATGGTTTCGAATGGCCTATTAAGGGGACATTCTGTCCGGGATTAAAACGTAGGGATTAAACTGGTATTTAATCCTTTGAAATAGACCCTGCCCGAGTAGGATTAGAACACTCTTATTAACAAGTGCAGCACAGCTGGTATCGAAGAAGGCGTATTCGTGCGTAAATAATAAATATATCGAAATGTCCGGATCGCCGATACCGGATTTCCACACGAACTCTTTCGTCCGGGGTACGGTATGTGTGTATCGTTTATTCACGCGCTGAATCCCATTCTCGAAACACTTCCTCTTTTCTTTCCTCGAAATTCTCAACCGAGAAAAGAGAGGAAAAAAGAAAACATCCACCAGGTTTCGCGAGCAATATATATTCGTGCATATCCCCTTCGGAGTTTTGTCGCCTCAATAAAGGCATATGTATAATATATTACGTATATCATGTAGATCGAGGCAAAGGCCACGCTTGGGAACTCGGTTGACTGGCTAATCGAGAGAGATCAAGATTTGTTTCAATTGCGAGCAAGGCCACCCATCGCGTGCATCATATTGGGCATCAGACAGCCAGCGTTGCGTACGTTACAACCCCGTATGCTGTATGTGTGTTAAGCAAGGCATAACCCATTCGATCCTAGCAGGGCACTGGCTAGTAGAGATAGATTAATGTTGTGAATTGAATGGATCCGGTATATTCCGTTCTTACGAACGTATAATCCTTTACTGGGCGTTGGGTGGTCAGGAGGTAGGAAATTATGAGTTGTGATTTAAACTCTGGTATTTGTATGAAATACGGCCAAAGCGTGGACTTTGAAAAGAGAAAACAAATTAATGTGGCAATTAACATTATTTATTCAATTTATGTTCGTTATTAGCCGTTATTTACGAGAAACCACCGCTTCGAGGACAGGGGTATTTGTTAAGGCACTCTTCGCCGCTCCATTTTGCGTTTTTACTCATCTCCGAGATCCGATTAATTAACTGTCCTTAATTAGTTAATTAAATTTTCAGCCTTGCAATTTCAAGGCTCGATGTAGGCTTGGTATTGCCGAGTGATCTACGCTAGACGTAATTACGATGTAACGAAACCTCTGAGACACTTTGACGTAGTTTGCAATCGTCCGGAAAATTTACCATACCAAACACTAGAATTTGGTTAGCAATTCGATAAACATACACTCGATGGCCGTAAACGCGATAGTTCTATGCGATACTCGGCCTCTTAAACTCTCAGCAAAGTCGGAAGGCGTCGCGTGCGAACAGCTCGTATTCTACTGTCCATCTGGCTCTTGACTTTACCGCCCACACCGAAATTATTACCGAACATTGCCGCCTCTGTTGTAATGTATTCGGTATTTTCTCCCGATTTCTTCCGATTTCGGATATTTCCGACGAAAATAATAAAACCAGCACGCTTAGGAGCCGTAATAGCGCGGTTGTACCTACCTGCAGGATTATATTTCATGCTCGGCGAAGCAGAGCTCCTATCAATAAGCACGTTGTTCGATATATTTGCTTTTCTATTTTTCTGATAAACTACACGACGGCCGGCACATTACGGAGTTATTAATCGTACCTACGGGCGTCTCCATTCGCGCACCTTAAATGAACTACTCTCCGTCCCCGCTAGGCTTCAACTTGCAATAAATACGAGACAGCTAATTAACCGAGAGTTATGTCCGAGTCTTGCTCACACTAGAATTTTCAAACTGCAAGCACACGTAGCTCGAATCGCTAGTAAATAACCTGCTCTTGAATAGGAATGAAAGCGACACGTGCCAAAAAGGAAGTGGATACCTAACCGCGTCGGAAAAAATTTCACAGGTACAGATGTCCATTTATCTATGATCTCGATTCTTTAGTTATAATGTATATAAATACCGCCTCGATTAATATCGGTATACGAACACGACTTCTAGCTCCGACCGTTGCGAACATCTACGTACTATAAGTTGGAAGTCATTATCTGCAGACTTGCAGCGCGCCGTTTCCAGTTTTGCGAGACAAGAATTATGGCGTATATGCTGCTCGTCGAATGAGGTCCTGACCTCTGTCTTTTGGTGTTAGTGGAGCTATTTCTATCCCTTAGCTTCGACCCCCATGGACACCTAACGAGCACATTAATAACGAAATCACTACCCGTGCCCCAAGCCGTCCAAGATCCTCAATACACCCATACAATCTACGTATAGAATATACAGGTGGATTCGAGGGAGAAACTAGGCCGAGCTTGAGGACTTCACCGCAATTTGTGACGCACCCACTGTGTCTCGATGAATATTTTCGACCATTGGATAAATGTCTACCTGTGATTGGTTCGAATTCAATCAAGGAGAGAATCGAACGAAGATAATCACTAATTTACCGCAATCACTACTTCCTAGACATGGATTCCTGCCGGGTTCGACCGCTGCTCACTGTCAGTTAGGGTTTCTAAGTTTAGCCCATTTGTGGTGAGGAGAGTTGCTATCTTTCTGGTCAGGTAATGTTAACGGGAAATCGGATTTGGACATTGATATTCCTGTTTTACACTTATCCGATACTTTTTCGGAATCGAAGATCTCTCGTTTCTAGAGAATGGTTACTTAATCAATGGCTGAGCACGAAGCTTCGAAGCGTTTAGATCTCACTTACAATTGAATGTATAGTCGAACCCCGCACGTGGCCAGCGGGGAACCCAATAATTCGTCTTCCTTAAAACTAAAAGGAATAAATCGAAAGAGGGATCGAAGGAGATCCATCTTCACGATAAGCGTTAGTTTCCTTCGCTGGGTCCATATAAGGCCCGCAGTCTGCTGATGAAGATCATCGCTGACCAGTAATTAATAATGCGTGATTTGCATAATCTTCCACCCACTACTGCGGGTCTGCGGGCTTCTGTGGCGCCGACGCTACGTCAGTGAGTCATCTTCGTGAAAAAAGAAAAGAAAAGAAAAAAAAACGAAAACTCCCGCCCATTTAGCGCGAGGTACCGCGTTACATTACACAAAATCATGCTATACGTTACAATTAATATTTTTACGTAGCTTCATATCACGTAGGGTGATTGTGCTCCTGACTGGGCAACAAAGGTTGATAGACGCGAGATGAAAAACGCTGCAATTATCGAATAGGAATTATACTCTGACCAGAAACTTCATAAAGTATACGTGAAGCGTTTACTTCTGGCTAAATTTCAGTCTGTACATTGGTCACAGACCCCGAAGACATTTCCGAGGACTTTCGATGAATAATGCTGTTTTCGCTGTCAGTCGAACTATCGTCTTGGCGTCTGGTTATTTCCTTGTGCATGGTATCTATGACAGGAGCTGAATAGCAGTTGTCCACCAAGTATTCCATCAGCTCGGCAGTTATCTTATACACTGGTCGCGTAAAGAAAGATCCGACCGTCTCGTGGACATTTGAGAATGGCTTCTCGCACAGGATATACCTGCGAATGCCGGAGGTAAAAGTGAAAAAAAGGAATCAATAATTGCACTTCGGCGTATTATTTTAAGATGAAAGGCCGCTCGCTTTCTTCGTCTCTTTTTCTTTCCATCCTCTTTCTATCTCGGTGCCTTCCTCTCTATCTCTCGACAACAAATCAAGGAATGACAGAAATGAAATTGCGAACAAATCAGGGAGACCTCCAGTCAGTCATTCAATAAAGGAGTTTGCTGCGCGAGGGCGATTCCGGAGAACAATGCAGACATTCAGCTTGCCTTAATAATATGGAGATCAGTCCCTTAATTTCGGGGTGGGCTTTTAGATAATTTTCATTTTCTACGCGCTGAATCATTTTCATTTTATTCAGGGTTCTCTGCTGAGATGGCTTCAGACTACCAAGATCATAGTTCCGCATTCCGTGAGCTGGATCCGCTGGATGAAACGCATGTTCCTCTAGGATTTCCAACGAATCGTCGGCCATGATTTTATATATTGATTTGAAAAATTGCTACCTTGCTCCGTAAAAATTTTTGCGGTTACGTTTCGAGCGTGCAGAAGCGCTATCTTCGTGCCATAGTCGTCTGATGTTAAAATTCGCAGAATGTGGAATAGCGCAATACAAGTGAAAGTCGCGTGTGACGAAAAACGGATAAATTGTTTACCTCTGAAGCAATCTATCGAGCCTCGATTGTTTCTTGATTGTAGTTGGCTGTAATTACTGAGGTTATTGCGCTAGCGGAAGATGTCTTGCGTAATGATTCTCGGGTCATCGGGTCAATCGTGGATGAGAACTCCGGGTCATAGCAGATACCTGAGAATGGAGAAAGACTTGAATAGAAGGACTTGTGATCGGACCATAAGAGTTATGGGTGATTACTACGAGTCTCGATCAGGTCTAATATTTAAAATTCAAGCCTGATTGAATTTGAATTATGAGATGAGCTCCCCTGACTCATAATTAGACGGGTTATAGGTATATGTATCGTTTTTCTATTCATAAACTCAGAATCGCGAAGGTGGACGGAAAATGGATCCGAGCGAAATATCGCGACAAGATATAAAATAGAAGAGCTGAGAATTGCAGGAATCACATCGAATCAGGATCGATTCTCATAAATATCGACTAGCTCTTAAATAAAGTTCACCGACACGTTTTACAACTGCTTCGTAATCACGACGCTTCCGATACCCTCCGCTCCTTCCCTTTCTCTCGTTCGTCCATTCCGCGTAGGTAGCCACTCGAGGCAGACTTGCTTAAACCTGTGAGCCATATACCGAGAGAGAAGAGAAGACAAGAGAAGAGAAGAGAAAAGAGATGAAGCGAGTTGCAGCATCGAGATATCTCGTAGAAATCGAGCAACGCTGATGCACCGGTGTCTTCGGCTTGTTAGACCTTTCGAAGTTTACCTCTCCACACTTATCGCAAATTCTTCTTTTGCTCGTGTTTCCAGCACCACCCATACATGTACACATATCGTACATAAATGCGTACGAGTACACGACGGGATAACGACGACGCTGATGAACCGGAGGACGCGAGTTGCGTACACGTGTCTTTTCCAAGCCACCGCATCGTTTTTGTATCGTTAAGGCATCGATTGGGTGTACAAGAAGTGCGGCTTCAGTGGCTCTCAGAATCGTGCGAAAAGTGGGCTAACTAGTATCGCTAAAAAGGGCTTAAGAGCTTCTGCTCATTTACTACTTCCGTAACGAGCTGTGAAAGTGTGAAGCCGCGACGAGGTAGATTTATGCGTCCTATTTCTTTGAACCGTCATTCGTGAACCGATCAAGTGCTCTTCGTCATTGCGATTCGCAAGTTTGCTCTACTTCGATTGAAAGCGAACTTTAACCGCTGGATACAAAATTTTATCATTGGGTTTGGGGGACAGTGTAGCGAGGAAGAATTTCAGGCGATACTTTTCATCCGAGTAACCGGGACAGGGCACGAGAGCAATTACTTTGTGAAAAATGGAAGGCGAAACGGCAAGGAGAAGGTGAAAACCGCTGGTGCAATCCTTTCTACATCATTTCCGCCCCTTAAACTAATAAAATCCCTTAACCCATTTCACCGTGAAAGGCGTGGCTCCGCGAAAAAGGGCTTCGCGGAACGCTAAAGCCGAGGCACGTAAACAAGGGTAATTTCTCACAGATCACCGCGTTCTCTCAATTTTTCTCCCATCTCTGCCTTTCAGCAATTATTACAGTAATTTAGAAGCAAAATGACAAGATACTCGACGATGATTCTTGGAACAGCTTTTATTAAATTTCCCGTTCGACATTGACGTTGAAACTTTTTTTTATGTGTCGAGAGAAGCGAGACTTGAATTTAGATTTTTGTTTTGAAAGTGTGCATCCCGTAAGTATAGATCAATGTACTATAGATTCCTGTTTCGTTTCATTTATGAAAAAGCTTTTAGCGATAGCGGCCGAAGCGCGAATTCAACATTTCGTAAGCCAGAGATTTGGGTCGCGTTCTCCATACAGCCAACTCCGACTCGCATGCCTCTTTAGCGTACGGCAGAGACCAGAGTGTTTGTGAACTTTGGTATAAGGTAGAATTTAATGGTGAGCTTTATTCAAAATTTAAGCAGCTTACGTAGCCTCAGTGGCCGCAGTAAATCAACTGGCCCACTCGCGTTCCTCCAACACATTGCCTTTTTGCTTTCGGTTTGATCAAATTTTACCAGCCACTGCGATCAGCTTTATTAAAGCACTAAATGGTAAGGGGTGAAATCAGGCATCAAATTTTGCCAGCCGAAGCTCGTCCTGTTACTCGTTTTCCTTTCGTCTAACGTTACGCCATTCATCCTCTAATCAATTCTCATCTTTTCATCCAATTTCGAAAGCATTACAGCCGTCGTTCACTTATAGAGGAGAATTAATAAGTCTAACAGCCAATTTATTCTTTCTAGATAACCAACCTTCCAGGTTACTGAATATTATTCATATTATGAGTCAGTGGATAGACGTGAATCAGAAAGCTATTAGCTGGCTCGAGGTACACGTACGAGATTGAAGTTGAAGTATGGGCCGTGCCACAGAAGCTCAGGTTGCACTTGACGCTGTCTTGCATCAACTTGACTACAGTGTAGCTTCGCTCAGGAAAGACAATTTCCCACCAAGGTAGATAAATCAACGAGGTAATTAAAGATGTGTTAAGATAACGGGCGAAGATGCGCGATAACCTGGCACCCAGGATAAACGTAGCATGCATTATACATGCGCGTGGCCAGGGCCGGTGCTCGCCGAGGCCCCACGCATCGATGCGGTCATTCTCCTACGGACTTTCTCAACGTTATTCGTATATTTCCAGAATTATATGGAACCGCGGAATTTTTGAGAATATGAGAAACCGAGGTGTGGGAACCGCGGAGAATCGTTGAGAACGTGCGTTAATTAACCGGTTCGTTAAAACGCACGGTGCATCGATACGAGCTCATAGTATAGCCACAGTGCGACGCTATTCAAAAAGAAACGCGTCGTACGAATACAAAAACAAAACAGGACATATGGAATAATAGTGGGTCTCGTCTAGACGGAATCCTATTAATAGTCCTTCCACTATTATTTCGTCGACGCTCGCTCGTCCTAAACTATAAATTACGAACACCCTTTTGTCACCAATACCCTCCTCCCCTCAACCCCTACGCGGTCCAGTCTCTCTACGGACGACTCTGGGCATTCCCGGCTGGTCTCATCGCACGCGCATCCCATTCATCCCGGCACCGACGCGCCTGTCGTTATAAAACAACACCTTCGAACGAGCTGTTATTTCCCGTACGAAGGAACCGAGAAATTTATCCGGCGACTGGTCGACCGCATGATTATTCGATTTCATTACAAACCTCAAAGATGATCGTCTCCCAAGAGAACTTTCCCAACAGCTCACCAGATTTTCCGAAAAGAATCGGGTAAAACTGAGGATTCCTGAGTCACCGCCTCTCAAAGATACCATCCGACATTTCGCTTTCTCCAATTCTTCGGAACTCGAATCTCTGTCAGATTAACAGAAAACTAATGAGAGGTGATGGTCGAAACATCTTCGATTCTACCTGAAAGTAGCGGACTGACTTTTTGAAAAATTCTTCTGGGGACATAACCCGTTTCTCGAAAACTACCCCCTTTCAAGATTGCGTGCCCCTCAACCACGTCTCTAGTCTTTAGACCCTCAGCTCCCAACCTTCGACCTTTGGTTGTCGGATCGAGTTGGGCTGATCTGATCAGGTGCGAAGGGTAGAAACTAGGAAGAGAATAGACGAGGAAGGGGCTAATCCTCCGTTGCGTTGTTCATCCGCATCGCGTAACTTGTCGCGTTTAATAAACTCAAAGGAAAGCCCCGTGGAAGGTTGGTTATACTCGGGATCGAAGGAACCCTCGACGAGATCATCGCGTCAAAAGAAACAACAACGCACGGTACGCGGTAAGCGTGTTCGAAGCGTGTCCCGACGACAAACGAAAACAAGGTACCGCATTATTTCGCGTCGCGCCGAGTCTCCCTACTACTACAGAGTATTTTTCTTTGCCTAGAAAGAACCTCCGTCTCGTAATCCGGGTATCGCTTTACAATGCGAGGCTTTCCCTGGGCCGGAGGTCAGGTTAGGTGGGGTCTCTTAAGCGGGAGGAGGTCCAGGGTGAAAAGATAATATTGACTCAGCAGTGTGCTGCTGCTGTGGCTGGCATAAGTCTCAGCATGACGAATGCCAAGGGAACGGGTCCATGACGTATAATAATCTTTGGGCTGAACTGTCCACGCGCGGAAGAAAAAAATAAAAAATATCCCAACTGCACGATACTTCGGAGGATCTCGATATATCTGCCATCGTGCATCACTGTCGTTGTCAAAATGGAAATTGAAGCATCCAGGTGAAATAGACGTGTGACAATAGACAATGCCATGCGTCTGAAGGCTTCGGAGTTCTCGACCTACTCTATTAGGTGTCTGACGGTGGAATTACAAGACCAGGAAGCGTTTGATTAAATAATGTTTCCGGAGTGCGCTTCGTGGATGCTGGGGCAAAGTTTGATTCAATGGATTCTACGAACGTGCATACAAGGACAATTCACTTGCGTCAATTCGGATTATACGCGATACTTGATATTTCAGCTATAAGCTTTTCCATCAAGTAATTCAAGATTGATCGATGAAGTTATGTCTGTAATGCCTGATCCCTGTGCGTATCTTACTCAAACGTATTTTTATAAGAAAATTACTGTGTAACCAAGGGTCTGTATAATAAACGAAAAATAACTCGATATACCAACGTTAAACTATAAGAGCAGGTGTCTTCGTGGCGATATATGCGTGTTTCCTTGGATCAGTTCTAGCGAGCTGTCGTATACATGAACGAACAACGGTTAATAGTACGTCGTTCGTAATATTTATAATGTCGTAAAATTGCGGTAGAAAAACGCATCGACCATCGAGCAAGTCGCCCAAGAAGACTGTAGGTGTGGTCCGCGCAGGGCTGCGTGCTGTTGATCGTCAATATAAGCATCGATGAGTATCAATAGCTATCGAATACCGTCAATTATCCATGATTTATACGCACCTTTTACCTGACTCGAAATGTTAAGTGACGAGGGTATGCCTCTACAGTTGGGGATGCTCGTTACGTAAATTTGCAATTATACATCACAACGCGTCAACCGCTTACTTTACCAAGCGAATAAAATAGAAAAAAGGTTTCTTTACGATGTAGGTATCTACCGCTGCTAAAACAACATCGGATGATGGATGATTGAACAAAAATTGTACACGTAGGTGTAGGATCACACGAATAATAATTAGAAACAAATTGTAAATTGGCTGGTAATTCGCAAGAGACGATGAATGTTGCACTCGTACGCATAGATAAACTCCGTTCGTAATCATTTAATCGATATCCGGTACGTTGATAAATGCACCGTTAAAATGTAGCGGAAAGAATTGCAGAAAATAAACGAACGGTCGAGTAACGACGAAGCTTTCAATCATCATTACATTAGCAGTAACGACGCATTAACATCCATCAAGTTGCTGTCGTTAGTGCTTGTCCAGTGTCCATTGGAGAGTGCATCGCGATGTCCCAATGGCGACCGGAAATGGTCGAAACAATCACGCATCGGCTTCCGCGACGCGACGACGTGATCGTCATCCTAAGATCCGTTGAGACGGTACTGGCTAGGCTCGCGTCTACCTCTTTAAGTACGTCTAGTACGAGACTCTGCACGTCGTTTGTTTCTCGGACGGGACATAAGAGACAAAAGGGGAAAGAGGGAAGACACCGGATCGGTGCAGCTCCTATGTTCACACTTTGTCATCCGAATGACAAACACGATTTTGGGCGACGATACACGCCTACGCGAATGGGCGCCCGGCAGATCTTCGGATGTTGCTGAGCTTGTAACAATAATTTTATTTTCCTGCGTGAGAAAATTTCTTTTCTCTACTTGGATGACTGGGCGTAATCGAGGTGGTGAGAGCTCGAGGAATTTGAATAATTACTCTTCGCCATTGCTCTGACTCACAGATAGGCAAAGATTGCAAATTTCAAAGGAATTCTGCAAGCAGGGTGTCCGGGCGCACGGCGTTTGCGGTTTTTATTGAATCTCGACTCGCCCCATGGCGCCGTTGAGCTCGGATGTAATTTGGGAAAGAGAAAGAGGAACGAAATGAAGATAATGAAATAAACGGAGAACAAAAAAAGTAAAAAGGAAAAAGCGTATGAAAAGAAGAAAAAAAGAAAGAAAAATCAGCAACTGGTGGAAGCGAACTGCATTTGGCGGGCAGATGTTACCCGTCTTGATGTCTCGCTGTCTTCTTTTACCGTCCTGCAAACACCAGAGTAAACATGGGAAAAAACATATACGCACACCTCCTGATATAATCGCAGTCTCGTTGGCCTGTTGGCATTACCAAGTTTTACACAAACATACCGAGCAGGCGGGGCAACGCCAAAATTTGAACAAGAGCACCTGTCTTCAGTCCATTACCGAGGGTCAAATATTTACGGAATAAATCTCAGTTTTCACCAGGAATTCTTCCAGGCGTAAACAGGACATTAATTAGTCCGGCTAGGAAAGCTTCTAAAAAAGGTTTGAAAAAATTTACCATCCCTTCGCGTGGGAAGTGGCTTGACATGTTATTTTTCCACACGAATACAGAAGAACGACAACAGAAACAACAAATAAACGAATAAAGCAGAAAATCCTTTTCAGGACCAAAACGGTTCGACGGAAACTCTCCAACTCCAAGGAAGCCGGTGAAGCACTAAGACGAAACTGTGAGCTCGTGTAGTTTAGCGTACCGTGCAAGCACGGGCTTCCTTCAACTTCCAACGAGGCATAACCTTTGGGCTGGATGATGTTTCGGCAAAGACTAATTCGGACGAGCAAGGAGTTGGTCGCGGTATCCTCAAGGGATGACTGTATTGCCCACCGACGCTACCAACGACGCAAGCAGGATAGAAGGAAGGGTTAGCGAGCGGGTCTGGCTTAATTAAATAAAACGCCCCAATCCCGTCGCTCCCGGTTTATACGAGTCTTGTAGGCGGTAAGTCAGGGTCGGGATGTATCACCACTTGAGTCTTTCCTCGCTGGCTGTCATTCCCATCACTAACGAAAATCCCTTATAGGATAGACGCGCCTGTTCTTGTCATTTATTGAACTAAATATTTAGACGTTCCTAAGGCTTTGTAGGCCGTATGCAATTGCGTCGATTACTTATTGAGCTTAACATGAGCGTCCAATATGTAGCGGGGAATGTATGAGTACCCGTTGAATCTTTTAGGTGAAAGAAAAATCTCCTTAAGAATTTTTGAAGAAGATGGCAGAGAACTGTCGCGCAATATGCGTATGCGTATACGTATTTGTATAAAATATACCTTTTTCTTCAGAGTTTTTGGAGCTTTCGTGGGCCCCATTAATCAGAACCCAGTGCTCGTATATTCTTCGCCTAAGCTGATCTGTATTTGTCTTCTGGGTAGAAGAAAAAAGAATGAAATAACAAAAAAAGAAAAAATTTACTTACATTCGCCGACCGAAACGACGGGAGTTTTGCTCGAACAAAGAAGAAGGTTTCGTTAAAACTTTTCTTTGCCTCGTTTGTAATACTTAAGAATTTACGCCACGAATTCCGGTGTAAACATTGTCTACGACGTGGAATAAGTTCCCACTTTTTATTCGGCGATCTTACCGGAGCAGAAGTGTGCGGAAAATTTCAATTGCTTCACCATCGCATATTCAATCTGTCATCATTCAGTTTCTTATCGAAGTTAAGGAATACTCTAGGTCCTCGCCCGCAAAGACTATTGCGGAATGCAATTCCTCAGGTGTATTACACGTAGCCTCAACTTTCACGTTACTTCGCAAGTTTCGAGAGATGAATCCTTGCGTTAAAAATTCAAGAATCTGGTGTCACGGAGGGTTGGGAAAATCTCATTTGGCAATTGCTCGTCCTTCAAGGACCGACTAGAATATGTAAACCAAAGGGAAAGTGGGTGAACTTATTTCGCGCCATGAGTGAACCCTTGATAAATAAGCAAACCGGCGAATTAGCCTTGTAATAAAAAGATCAACCTGGTCCTTTACCCGGCCGAAAAATTTTCCGGGCTTTACTCTCGTTTCGTTTAAGGGCTTCCCTTCAAGATGGGCTTACGGGACCGTCTGCTTAGCATTGGCAGGGTCTGGTGTGCCACGCCGCGGCGTAGATATCACCAGTGATAGAGCGCCAATTAGACGCGAAAAGAAATGGCAAGGAAACAACCGGGCTCGTTTCGCGTCCTTACAAATTACACCTCGTGCTTTTTTGCGTGGGAATCATTGTCAAAAGTATTATAAACAAATTGTGCGTAGGTAAGGTAGTACAGCTCGTCGATATGTCGTATTCTATGGTCCGGGAGGCAGAACGTGGCGTCAGGACGCTTGACCGCCCTGCAGGACGAGCAGAGGCACACCTTCTCGTCCGATGATCGCCCACGTCGCGTCACGTCGAACCGATACGAGGCGCTATGACATCCGTTTGTAATTTTCACGTGATTTTGCGCTTCTTTTCTTCGGGCTGAAGACGGACATGGCCTATTCACGGTGTTGGTGGTCGACGGGATGTTGTAAAGAAGTCTTTTTGCCATTTTGGATCGGTTTGTATTTATCTCAGCGGCGAAATGATTGGAGAGATTCATTATTTCGCACGGTAGGTTTCAGAGTTCAGGCAGGAGTCATAATAATCGAGATTCATGTCACTCTGAATAAAGAACATCGTAACATGTTTTCGCGAAGGATGTGGCGTTCGGGGAGAAGAATTCTCGAGTGTTCTTATATATTTCTGCGAGGTCCGATGCCGCGATTTTTACGGTCCGTCAAAAGGAGCGCTTCGGACAGATTTACATATTTCTCCATTTTTCCAACCGTCGGCCAAAAAAATGAGGTCAATCCCGAGGCTTATGGTCGGGTAGAGTCTAAAATTTATGCATTTTATGATATGGACCGTTCTTCCCCACTTACGCGGTCATATGTGTAACGGTTCATTTTTACCAATTACGGTTACTGCCTTGATTGTACATACAAACTTCGGTGCTGCACCTTCTCAACTTTCGTTCTTAAAAGACGTGAAAATAAATGGACCCTGAACGAAAAACTAAACTGACAATGAGAGAAAAAGCAGCTCTACAATCTACCACGTATTTCTCGCTGTGAGTTCTCGGATGTGAAGAGTACCAAGAAGTGTACCTCCCAATGGGTATTTCTGTTTCATGTCCATCTTATCAGGTTACTCTAAGATGACACTGATACGGTTCTTCCGCGCAAAGCTCTGCTATGAAGCTGAGCGCGCGATACTGAAAGTAGAGAGCGTATAGAGGATTACAGGGTACTCTTGCCACGGGAACTTTTCACACATCGTATCAAGCTTTTAGTTTCTACTAATGTCACGCTCTCACTGGAGTACTACCACGGTTTCTTCGAATAAACGAAGTCGGAACTGTAGGAAGCGACGTCACGCGCGGGTGTAGTGGGCGTTCGTTGAAAGGTCGGATGATTTATAGAGATTGCAAATTTATTAGGGTAGGTTCGCATGTTATAGCGTACGCGGTTGATGTTTCGAGTAAATTATAATTTACATGGATAATAATTCGCGATAGTCAAGTAGCAAATCGTTGCAATGACGAAGCGGGTGGAATAAGCTAACCGTAGGACGGAAGAGGGCAGCCACTTTCCAATCACGTCTCGTCTTGGCTCTTGCTCGCAAGCTCACTAGTCCTATTCGTATACATACGCTATACTTGCGCAGCCAGACTCGTCGTGTAAATATTCCAGCGTTCGAAATACTTGGCTCCTTCGAATACCGGGTGTTCTGACAATCGTTAATTCTCCAGTAAAAATAATTACGCGATCTCTGAGAAGAAAATTTCTCCCCGTAATGAATACCTGAATCGCGTCATGCCACATATCTCCTCATTTTATTGTCAATCTTTTCTTTAGCAACTGGTAACTATCTCTATCTGTATCGCAACTCTTTGTTACGCTCACTTTGTTCCTGCTCTTTTACTCCGGCTGTATTCACTCGCTTCCTACCGGCCTTGTGCGGCTGATTTCGACGTTAATTCTTTGTTCTGTCCTGTGCTTCCTTTTCTCTTTCCTCTTCCTTCTGGATTTCTTCAATTTCCTACCAGGTGTGAAGAGAAGACTGTGTACGTATATTTCGGCGGCAGGTCTTTTAATTTTTGTTTTTTTCACGAGTAAATTATATCGCAGTTCCCTCAGGCATTTTTCAAAGCAAAGACACCCTGCGCATACACGTGGTTCTTATTAAGGCATATATTACGATATTCGTAGCGCAGTATAACGTGTGATATATGAACTGTAGGCAATATGTAATAATGGTAAGCACAGCTACGCCCACCTACCGTGGAGTGAGACCGACACTTACATTACCTTGGCGCTGAACTACGCCTCGCGACGTTGTGCTACGTTATGCTACGTCGGGCCAAGCCAAGCCGCCCTATGTTAAAGCGAACCTACTACCGCGCTCCAGGTACTTCATATTGGTCTGAGTTTATGTATATCGCCGGTTCGTTACATATAGACACGGGCTTACGTCTTACGGGCTATAGATCACCGCGTATTTTATATTTCCTGAAGTATAACGGCCTGACGATTGTCTGCCACGGGATTAATAAGACGAGAAAATTACATAATTATTACGACGATGGCGACGAGAGGAATAATAATTATTATTATTATGAATCTGGTAATAAGAATGACCGCATCGAACCGTGCCAAAAGTTTCGAGCTCACCGGATTAAGGAGTTTCGCGGTTCATGCATTTCACGCCGCATTGCACACTCTCCCTGCTCTCGACCTCGCGCTACCTGGGTCACGTTTCATTCATTAATGCTCGACTTTCATTCATTATTTTTCAGTTACGTTCCGAGCTTGACTTGCAATTTTACGACGCTCTTCGAGCTTCATTCACGGTTTAGTTGCAGTGCTGTACCGTATTCTTTAATGCCGCGTATATATTGGGACGTTTCAGGAGAACGATATTACACCCTATACTTCGCGACAAAAAATCGTAGAGATAATTGAAACCGAGGATCGGATAGCTCGTTCGAACTCTTCTTCGAATATTCATTACGGAAATGATTAGGAAAAATTAGGTCCAGTTAAGCAGCTCGTAGTTTTTCGAAAAGATCGACGGAGGTTCCTCTCGAAACTATTTCAAGCATAGATTTTGAGAGGTTCGATCTTAGACTGGAATCGACAGCGGGGTGAGAAGAATAATACCGGATTTTTGTCAAATCGCAGTAAAGTCTAGCAGACGTCGAGTTCAAGGAGATGCGGGTTAAACTCGGTAGAGAAGTGCAGTTGAATCCGGAATCGAAGTGCGCTGAAATTTTCGCCTTTTTCCTCAGAGCGTGTACCGAATCGGAACGAACTATCTTGAAACAGGTTAAGGCTGCTGTAAGAAAAGGATAGGGAAATTTATTCTCAGACTTGATCCCTTCCAGTTCTGAGATTCTTGAGTAAATACGAGTTGCCTATATACCGACGTTTGACAAGTAAGTAAATTTTACAAGGTAATGAGCGGCTGATTTATTGCATCAATTGCCAGCCGTCAGCGTGGCACGTATAATCAGCAATAAGAATGATTTAAGGTTCTCGTATAACCTGAAACATGTTCTGATTTGCCAATGTGAGTAATAACGTCGAACCATCGTTGACTTGGCGTTAACTGCGCCCCAGTCATGACATTGCACACATATCCAGAGCCGATGCACATTCACTACAATCGAATGCAATGCGGCGCCGTATCACCAGAGTTATCTGGCGGTCGTGAGCAGAGAATTGTCCGATAATGGTTAGTGGTGCAGTAAATAGTAACGGTTCTTGCCCCCTTGTTAGCTTGTTAAACTATAGGGAATCAAGTGTCTCCCTAGGTACGGAGTACGAAGTACGATGAAAAAAACGGTTCTAAATTTATCTCGAGTCTCGACTGTCAAAGTGATGATTTCATACACGCAATCTGAGAGAAATTGTCCTCGTGAATTTAATCGCGTCAGTTTAATAAGCGGAAATGAAATTCGACCGTCGAAAGAGATAGACCTTCAAATCTAATATTGAATATGAAACTTTTCTGAATAACTAGCAGGAAGTTATTAGCGGAGTAGGTATTCCAGGAGTTGCGAAGGTTTAAAGGGGTGAAACGGGGCAAGGGATAAGTCTGAAATAAATCTTTTCGAGTGATCGTAGAGTCGTTAAATAAGGAATTAGCTACGGAGATTAATTGAGGTTCGGAGTAGGTACCTAGTACCCGCGATGTTTAACTTGTGGTCTCGCGGGTAGGTGAATTCCCGAGTGAAATCTTCCCCAATGTCTGTGTACACGATCCGAGGCGAGATCAAAGCGCTCGTGTTTATGTATCGGTTCAAATTGTCAACATTAAGTCGTACACCTGGTTATACGGCCGCGTATACCCAAGGCTGTTTCTTCCCGAAACGAGGGACTCGCCAAATTGCGGCTCTTCACACTGTCGCCCATAGAATAACTCGATTTCCCTTGACGCAAAATAATTAATGATCAACCCACCGGGATCAGTCGCGCACGATGAATATAAACTCAGATCATTTCTTGCTTTATACATATTATACCCCGTCTGTATACCTAAACGGCATCATTACGGGAAATTACATGGTCTAGCATATCACTTGGAGATAATTTCATTTCTGAGGCTACATATTCCGCATATATGTATATGTATGTGTATATGCGTTAAAGGCGGGGCGCGTTCTAAAGCTATTTTGCATTATCGCGTTCATGCGACGAATTGCTGATAGAAGTTATGACCGTGGCTCATGCGGATTATGTTTTGCACGAGTGCTTGATACTCGGTCACGTGTTACTGCGGCTACGATGTCCGTGTCGTACGTGTTTCCGCGTTGTCCATTTCTCTGCAGTCCGATATACCTAAGTTCATGCGGAGAGAGCTGTAGAAGGATGAAGATCTTACTTAGAAGATGAGATTCCCCGTTTTTATGTCGCCAAAAACGACTTCAGCGAATTTTCCAGAAGCGATGAAACTCCACCCCTGTGAAACACGAGGTGGAATAATTTCATACACGTTGTACTATATATTTGGGTCGGAATTCGATAGTACTGGATCCGCGTAATACGGATTGCACGCAGGGTAGGTATGGTGAGACGAGGTTAGGCTAATATCTTAGGGTTAGAGGTAAGGGAAAGGGCAGTCTGGCCTTTCTCTCGGTTCAGAGTTCGAGCCCGGAGCGTAGCAAGGCAAATGCGTATAATTACTACCCCTTAACTCCCTTCACTTTGCAACTCCATTCGCGATGGTTCTCCCTCATAATCGCCATTGTGCTGCCCGTCCCGATCCACCTCTTCCATGTATCGCTGATTTGTAGATTCCGTGTCGGAGTTTCCGAGCTAACTCCAAAATGAGTTCTCCCATTTTATCTCGTCACATTTTTGCCACGAACCATCCTCCGCGATAATCATTATTGACGCTGCTTCTCGTGCAAAATATTCCCACACAACATTCTAGCGAGGGTGGTGAAAATTTCTCGAATAATTCGACAACTATTCTCATTACTTTTGACTCCTTGGCCATAGATCAGTTCAACGAACCTATCATTCATCATTCGAATTCATATGTCATTAAATTCGTCGGGGAGTATCTAATCGAGGGCGAAGCTGCCAACGAGAAGAGCGAACGTCCGGCATCGTGGATACCTGCGGTTTCTACAGGTACAGAGGCACGCGAGACTGCGGAGGTATTTTCTTGAAACGAAAGCGAGCGTTCTAAACGCCAACGCAGCAGCTGGCGCCATGCTGAGCTGCTTTTAATCAAGCTTAGCGCAACTAGCCTCGAATACGAAGTAACGGCATTACGATAGGACAATACGGTGTCTGGCGAGCTGCGATACCCGGCGCGAAGCGACGCGACGTTCCTGCAGCGTCGTTTGGTGTGGGCGTTTTGAGTGTCGCCGCGGTGTCCTGGCTGACGGATTTTGCCCGTCCTTTGGAGATGCGTAATTCCTATGTAGGTTCGTGGAGAAGCTGCGTCGAACGGAGCCAGGACCACCTAGGTGGTGGGCCCGTTGAGACTGGGTCCAATAAATTTCCTAGAGGGATATTATATTTCTGTTGAAGGTTACTCCGAGGGTTCCTTTTATTTTCTCGAGGTCCGCTTCCTCTCGAACCACCTGATCATTTGCGTTCCTTGAATCAGACGCGGTGGTGAAAAAATACTGAGAGGAGTGGTTGAATACGAGGTGTTCGGATCGTTCTGTATTTATTTCCTTTACTTTACTTCAACCCTTTGAGTATTTTTTTCTATTTGAACCTGCAGACTACAATAGCGGCGTATGCGGATACACACAAATATCGTACGGCTGGGATAAAAGATGTCTCCTCTTCATTAGACCTCCCAATCCCCGATCGCTGCGAGCCTCGTGATAAGTACTGGTTCTTTTGTCATTTTCCCCTACGGTTCAGATCCATGGTACCAAAATGCCCCGGGGTGCCATGACACTACCGACTCACCATTCAACTAAGAAACTCCATAATTAAAATTCGCGACAAAAGAAGAGGTGGGATTTCTCATTATTATCATTTCATTTTTGAATCACGTGCCATTCCAGTGTATTAAAACGTTTCGAGGATCAAGTACGGCACGATTTCTCATGGCGTGAAACATATCCTCGGCTTAGTTACACCTTCGATCGAGTAACCTTTATTTCCGTAAATACAAAAACTCTTCAAGAATGAGAATCTCTGGCGTCTTCCTCGCGAGAATGAGCGTCGTGTGCTCTTGCCATATCTTTTGATCTCGTGAATATTTATTCAAAGAATATGTCGCGCTGTTTGCACTGGAACCCCGTCATCCCCAAAGGCACGAGCCCCAAGCTGGTTGACTAGAATCGCGGGTGTGTCGCGTCTATGCATTATTCGAAACCCGTACCCATCCTCGGTGTGAGCCTTACCAAAGGTCCACATGTTTGTCCATTCGCCTATTGCCTATTACCTATTGTTTATTTATATATTTGCTGTCCATTCGGTAGGCTTGTAGCGCGGTGGTTGAACAACATATTTCAATAGATACGATCTCACGACTGTAGCACAGGAACCTACCAGCGACCGTATATGCGTTTTCAATATTCCCGTACGGGAGGAGTGACTGACCTTTGGCCTAGAAATTTGAATGAGACGTACGTACCTACTCTACACCAATATGATCTCGCCGAGCAGCTATACCGTAGGCTGCAGACCTCCGGGTGTCATCCCTTGAAATTTATTGACCGCCCAAAAGTTGGACGCCTCCGTAGAACAGATATGTAATTCCAGTCTCCCCTCCGCGCAACAACGAAAGTCAATTTAATTTCAATCTTACGGATTAGAGGCGAGATAGGTGTTCAACAAATCTCCGGGTCATCTTATATGGAATAACAACTCTTTCACACGGAATACGCGTTGGCCGTTAGTCAATTTCTTTTTTCTATTCATAAACTACGTGAGCCAATGGAAACCAAGATGCGAGAAGCGGCCGGAGATGGTCCCTAATTAATATTCATCGTGCGCGCCCCGTGTAGAAGATTAGCGTCCGGCAGAAATTGTTGTTAGATACCCACCTTGGCCCGGTGTCGCTACCAATTATTACCCATAAACTCTTATTACGTATAGTAATTAATTTTTGAACGAACGCTTGTGGAATCCTCGTGGAATACCCGCGGTCGTGACACGATTTGGCCGTGTTCCGTTACGATAATGAAAGTTATAATCTGGTCGGAAATACCACTGTGAATACAAATTCACCAAGACACGCACGTGCGGCTGTCCATCCGTACCCGTATCTATGCATGTATAGGACAGAACCGTGTTCGAAAAATTGATAATCTAAAATTATCTCTTACACCGTTACCTGGCGTCCACGATGCTACATTATAAATAAGGAACAAGCTACTAGCTCTTTCGCAAGTGTATTTATCGCATATGGAGATCGGTATCTATGTAACTACCGCATGGGATGCATTAAAGCTTAATTAAAGCCTGTTTCATCAGCAATTAGGAGAACAGTTCCGGTGGTTACGTCATCAAATTTATACTATCATTTTTAAACGCCGCCGCCACGTAGGTAATGTATGTACTTACACGTAGGGACAACACGCGTGCTCAAAGCGCGTGGGTCTCCTGGCTCGGAGGTTTATAAATTTTCTGTTTCCGAACGATGCGCTTAAGAGCAATGAGCATGCGTGCGGCGTAGAGGCGCGAACATTTGCATAGAAACTTGTAATTATTGTCATGATCGCGACGCTACCAAACGATCGCCGTTTTGCCAGACAAGTTGTTGGCCACACGGTTAAACCGGCGTCTCCTGGTGGGCGCCGGTTGACGCAAATAGTCGTTAAGCGTATCTTATACGCATTTATGGGACGTGACCAAGTTTGGAATAAAAATGACCGTTTAATTTTGACATTAGCCTTCGATGATGTCGTTCCAAAGATAACTTCATGGAACCATTCGGTTTCGAAACTCCTCCCCGAGAAAAAAAAAAGAAAAAAAAAAAACATTGGGAAAATTCAAACGCTACGGAGTTGAATGAATGTGGAGAAAAAAAGCCCCACGATTCATTAACATCCGAGCAGGGAACCACCATCCCCTTCGGTTCGTACTCTTGGAATGCGGTAACGACCGGCTTCAGTCACAAAGACAACAAAGCAAAGAATATTCATCTTTCTTTCCATTATTTATAAGTTGCAAAATACGAATTTGCTACGGAGCTTTTGCCGGGAGTTTTGTCGGTGTCAAGTCTTCCGAAAAACTTGCCGCGGTGTTCTTATTATTATTTCGAATAGGTAATTAAAACCAGGATAAGAGGAGCTTGTGACCTTAGGAGATACGCGACTCCTTTACGACGCGAGCTTCCCTCCAGATCTTCGAATTATCTTTCAACGTATGTACCACACTCTACACTGTAAATCTATACAATATTCATAGCGCCGTTCGGTAAACCTGCACCCTTATTCGTGAAGAAGAGAAACCATTCGACGTGTAACAAACAGCTCCGTACCTCGAGGTGCGTGGGAGGTCTCCGCATTGTTTATGCCAGCGTATAAAAATGACACATCGTTATTACGGGAGGGACGGAGGATCTACGTGCTGGATGTGTAAATCAGGATCTACTACCGCTCCTGTCTCTGAAATATTATCGTCTTATTTCGCGACGGGTACTTTCTTGCTTTTCTGATTCAACCTCGGATAGAACGCTTTCCATACATCCCGACACTTGAAGCAATCTAGAAACGTTATATTGTATTATTGCGAATCGTGTAAGTGGAGCTGAGAATTAGTTACGAAATTGCGTTGAAAAATGGCATATCTTGGACGAGGTATGAGAATGAGTTAACAGATTACCCTGTGAGAAAGAAAATTCTGGTCTTCCGGTACGAACTACCCGAGGTGATATATTGGAATGGGAATTCGGTACGGGAACGGTGGAAAGTATCGAGGCTTAACAAGTATTTTACAATTTTATTACGCTATAGATTCTGCTTAGCTGGCTATCAGCCTCACTTACCCATAAAATTGAAATCCAATACAGCAGAAGGAGGAAAAAAAATAGTGAATAACCAAAAAGTTCGCGAGTATTCGAACGACTCGTATTTCACCGATTATTGGCCATTTTTCTATGCCGCACTCTTATACCTGCAACGACCGAAGAATTTATCGTCGAGTATACTAACGATTCTGGAAAACGACCGTCAGCTGCTCGACCTAGATCTTCGTCAACGTTCCGCAGCAAGAAACAAGACGATCCAATCTCGTGTTATGCATATATCTGCGATTGAAGGTAATATCTGTAGGGTCGTAAAGAATGACGAACGGTATTATCGAAGAAAAATGATCTGATAATACTTTCGCGTACAGGGAATTCGCGGAGACAGAATCTCGAGGGTTTCTTACCTCACTTTTATAGCGCCGAGTACCATTCCGAAATACAGAGGTTTCGATAATAATCAAAAGCCCGGGCAAAGGACATTTTCAAACAAAAGGGACGATAGTATCTCGGATGGATTCGTTTCGGATTCGAAATTCCCGTCGCAAGTTATCGCGATTGGCGTAATTCTGGGCTGCATTGTTATTTATGCTTCGTGTGGCGAAAATGGAGTCTCAATGAAGAAAAAGTCTTTACGGTTAAGCAAAGGAAGACGCGCATCGATGCGTTCGACGAATTGAAAGGATGACTAGAGAGGGGATAAGGCTTCGATCGCTACTCTTCCTTAACCAATAACTCGGCGGCCATCAGCTTGAAACTTTAAGATAAGAAATCATCCTTCATCAGGACAAGTGAAATAAGTTTTCCTCCCCCAAGTTTTTCTTTATTTTCTCTCTATTTTCTTCGATCTTGTATCTCGCCTGATGATACACGACCGAGGTACACCCTTCGCAACATCCAGCCGACATATTAGGAAACTTTCCGCCAATATCTCTTCGCAAATATTGATTGAGATGATTACGAGTTCCGTACCATCGAACCACCTCTCATCTAGGAGCTTACTAAACTGCAGACGCCGCAGCCACTATATGTAAGATCTAGTTTACACACTTTTCATCCCACGTCAAGCAAGAAGCAACGAAAATAAAAACGCCGCTCCTTTATCCGGATAAAATCTTTCGAAACTTGTCGAATCTTTCGAAACTCACACCGTCGTAAGTATCAAGCATTAACTACACGTTCGCGTACCTCAGAATATCTCGAAGACTGGACACCGTGCGTCCAGAGTGTGCCAGCCTGAAGAGAATCGACCGTTTGAAGCGCAAATGGGTATAGCGCTAGCTGCCATGCCGCTGTGGATGCTGATTTATGCGTCAAAGCTTAAATATGGATGAAGATGTTTCATAAGCCATAAATACACGGGCAGCATCCCGCACGGTCCGAGGATATTATGCGCGTGAGAGTCCGGTTTCTATGTAGATGTTGCTCGATGTGCATGTTTCTCCGAGGCGTATGTGTGCCGGTATAGAAACATAGGTGAGGGTAGATGTAGGTGCTCTGCTCCTTCTGCAGGAAGAACTTGCCTTCGTTTACGGCAGAGAAAGATAAAAGCATAATTCAGTCAAAGCAATAGTACGAGAAATCAAGCTAGAGAGGAAGAGAAAGAGAGAGAGCGATGAATTTGTCGTAGAATCAACGTTGGTATAAACTAGAAATTTATATCTCCCTACGCTGCAGACTATAAAGGATTGACGCGATCCTTGTCGAGTTTGTCGGAGTGTCTCGAACATGACTTACATTAGATATTAGGAAACAGTCGTAAACGCGGCGTAAGGCAAGATGACAGATTCATATCTCATTGGTATACAACGTGTACTGTATCATTCGATGTTCGATGAGAAATGAGATAGTCCTTTTAATTTATACGACGAACCTGGTCGACAGCCAAGGATCAGATTCGATTAGCGTCACTTGGCTCTCGTCGTGTGGGACAACGAAATCACCAGACTCGGAACGGCAGGAAGGTATAGAGATACACCTGGACCGGAGGCTGCGCGGACAGTTTTTCGTTACAAACAAAAGAGCACGCAGCTTCTTTCGGACAGTGGGACGAAATTAATTACCAGCACATTAATTTGGAGCAAACCCCAGCTATATTTATACGGCCTGGGCATACCTCGAGCTCCTCGAGTCATTCCGACGTATTAAATTAGGCCTGTTGGAATTTTACCCGGTGTAACGTAGTGCACTGGAGCCTCCATATTTCGATGCTGATGACGCGACGCCGAGTCTCTCCAAGAGAGTCGGAGAACCAGATCGCAGAGCTGGAGGAATTTCTGCTCGACTCTTTCCTCCGATTCGGATGACAAATTTCGAAGAGATGTATGCGGTTTTTTGTGAGCACTTCATCCCGCCACGACTAATGAATTCATCCACCAAATTCACTATTGGAATTCTTCAATGAGAAATAAAGTGATATTCGATGCTATCGAAATGACTGCGATTCGTTCACTGAGGCGAAAATTTGTTTTGTACTCGAACCGTCTAGTCGTCTACCTTTCGCAGAAGACACTTCTCCTTTCTACTTGGATTGTAGGAAATCCTTAGCGAGTAGAACGGGCGAGCTTTAATGGCGAGATGTCTACACAGAGTGGAATGGAAGGTAAACGGTTAGCTGTTATTGTTGCTGGAGACGTACGACTAATTTGCTTATACAAAGGGCAGTTTAAGGCGAGGTGTGATAGGCAAGCAACTATATGGTCGCTGACCAGCGTCCGTAAACAGACGCTCTCGACCGCGGTCGTCTTTGTTGGTTTCAAATTCTATGAGACTTTTATGAAAGGAAGAAATTTTGTGCGACTTTAAAATTCCCGAGTTGTCGATAATTATACGAGTTTAAAAACGAAAAAGGGGCGAGAATTCGGTTTGTAGTGAGGCTGCGGGAAGGTGTCGGGTTGAATTTGAGCTAACTAACAACACAATGACGACAGAAACAGCGCGAGATACTCGCATGAGAGTTCCCTTCGAGAAGAGATTATCGCCGTTTCTAAAATAGACACGAAATTAATTCCCTGAAATGACATTACCGGGTAATCCTAAATAAATATCGTGCCAAGTTTCGGCTTGATATAACTACTTCACACAGGCTATCCTATCCTGCTCCCACCTTTACCCCGTCACTTTCTTAGTTCCACACGAGTACAGAAACAGCGCGATATACCTGGACGGACATAGGAGAAGACCCAACGAACTATTTGCTCGGTTGGTAAACATAAGGTCCCTAAAGGAGCCTCTGACTGAGTGAGATGAGAGGCTGGCAGAAATAGAGACAGTCAGATGTCTTGACGCGGTACTGAATAATGCATTGCCAAGGGAAAATTGAACAGCGACTAGTCGCGGGTGGGAAGGCCTAGGAGATGGTTTCTCTACAGTGGCCACAAAGAGGAAGCTGGTTGTGCGGTTCTCTGGGAATGGGATGCCCGCGTAAGAGGAAATTTCATTTGTTTCATTCGATTTATTATCCTGGAAGAACCGCAGAATTCCGATTTTATACCCATTTCGTCCTTGCCAGATTTTCGGCACCATTTGTATCAAGGTAAAAGCTTATTATGTGGTTAGGCGAGTGTTTTTTAATCTGTTGCGATAACGAGATTCGTACGTTTTGTTCTACCGAAGTTCTTTTTCATCATTCTTTTGGTCAAAGGATACGCATATAGGCTTTGCGTGAAAGAACGCATTTTCTTTTCAAACATTTTCCGATAATAACTTCAGGATCGAAAAGATCGCTTCATCGTCGAACGGGCCCCTGGGGGACGGAGAGCAGAACCATATTCGCCACTTTCTTTATTTCTCTCTTTGGCCATTAATGATTGAAGGTAGAGTAATTCGATTGATACAAGTCTATACACCAGGCTCCATCAGAAGTGTAGCTGTTTCTATACACAGCGGCAACGACGTCAATTGAATTCCCCAAAGAGGCGGAAGGATGGGCTGACAGAAACAGCAAACAGAGAGGAATCACCCGCGGCCATTTATATTTCAGGGACTTTTCGCAGACTTCTGATCATATTTACATTCAATTACTAGTACTTCGGTATCACCGTCAAATCTCTTTAATAATTTAGATACTCATCTTCGGTATATACATATGTATATGGCTGGTAAGCGCCTCTCGGCCAAAAGAAGACAACATTTCGCGTTAAAGAATATGGGAAATCAATAAGACCTGCGGAAGTTCATTGTACATCTTTTTGCTAGAGATATTCCGACACCTATAATCGACTCGAAAATTGAAACTATCCATTTCTCAGGCATTAACTAAATCCCTGATCAATTTTCACAGCCACTAATTTCCCATCACGCGTCTCTTGCGATTCTAGGCTCCCGCTGCGAAGACCCACCCTTACTTTTCAGCCGACCAAATTAAAACGTACGCTGCAATAGGCTCATGCGAAACTGGGGTTCCTAGCAGTCTGAAAATTGCAGGCTAATGTAATTTTAAGCCTAAGTCTCGAGGCTGATTACACTAGATTGCCCGTTCAGGGGTGTTTTTGCTGGTTTAATTTGATACTTGAAGCCCACAGCTTGTGCGCCTCTAAACGCGTTGCAATTTGCCGACGAAATTTCGATAAGATGATGTTCTATCCGTTGGTAAGTAACAGATGTTCATTATTTCTTGCAGCGCTAATCACAAACTGATGCCGAAGGAAATCCGACCGTTATTCGCGGCATTTGGGATCCGCCGATTCATATGCATGTCAGCATGTATCAATAGTGTTCCAGAGGTGGTAAAACCCCGAAGAAGCGTTGTTTCCCCCGTGTAGACAAACAGGGAACACAGCTAAGACGTCACTATCACTGTAGGGACACTTTAGAACACTTTACACGTTGAATCGACGTCTGGACAATGTGATTTATGGTGGTTTCCTCAAGAAACTCTCGTGGTAAATGCACTTCCTCGTTCCACGTGGGAGAGAATTAATAAAGCATTATTTAAATCGCATTTGGCGTTCACCCTTTCGCTCCCCAACGTCACAGTTTAAGTGGCCAACAATGCATGTGTCGTTATACTAGGTACCTACTCTGAAGAACTCTCTGCGGGGTTCGACATCAACGATATTACCGTACTTCATCTAAAATTCTCATCGCTCTTGTCGAAAGATGTACCATGAGGCGCAGATGCCGATGACGATGACTTACAGCAACGCTTTTAACTTTCGCGCTCGCCTCCCGCAAATTAATTGCACGCGATTTGTACCAACTGTCATTTCGCGTCGAGTGAATAATCTGTTACTTTGACCGCCTCGTGTATCCACGACACGTTAATTAATTCGATTTTGTAAAACTAGGAACAACTTTGGCGTACTATCGATCGTGAATACCTTCTATATATGCAAGCTCCGGTGTAGGGGTCGAATATTAAGTTTCGACTCCTGCAGGAATAAATTGCAAGTACTTTGCAAATAATACGCAGATCTACGTGGAGGTGAACTCCGATTGAAAAAATTGGTATCTACGATTCGCGGGCGTATATACACACGTCTACTTTCATTATAAGTTTAAATAAACTGAAAAAGTTTTAGAATCTTTAAAAACTATCTGAACTAACTCCTCGGGGTTCTGCAATTATTTCATATCAACAGAACTCTATCTATGAATTTATAATTTATACCCCAGACTGACGATTTCTTATGAATAGAATAACCAGAGATGACAGAGAATTAATTCCGATTGAATACGACGACTGGTATATCACACAGGAGCAGGCCAATCGACCCTGTAGACCGATAGTTACGAAAAATTAGCAGGCGTCAGTAGGTATTAGCGATTCAATCCGAAGGTCTTTTTCGGATTTACCGCAAGCCCACCTAAAGCATCAGCCACCTATTTCGGTGCATCGAAAAATCATCGTGAATTTTATCACCCGATGAAGCCGACAGTTGATCTTAATTCGGCCATCAACATGTCGATAAGTTGACACTTGAATTTCGCCTTAAGCCCGTTAGATTGAAAAATCAGTCAACATTTTACTCGTTTATCGACATCTTTGTCACTACAGCCTCAATACTAACCACCGAGGTGTTTCGAAGCATAGATTTACCGAGGAGTGGTACCTTCGTCGGATAGCTGAAAAAGAACCGTGTGACAAGCACTTAAAATCTAAACACCAAGAACAACGAGGGAGCGAGAACAACCCTTTTCCCTCGTTTCTCCTCCCGAGGGCTGCTTATACGTTACGTTACGTTACGTTACGTTAAGTTAAGTTACGTTACGCTGCGCTGCGCTGAACTACACGTTACGTCGCGGCGTTCAAGGAACCAAGCTGTCCAACAAGGGACTGAATTAGGGCTGCATTGTGTTTTTGTTTGGACCTTGACGCGTCGCCTACCCGGTTCGGGGGTCTGAAGTAAGGCTATTGTCAACCTATGTCTCCGGTAATGGATATAGGATGTTCTTAGGTCGAGGACTAGGCGAACTGCGCCCGTCTACCTTGCCAGGGTCGACGTAGTTCCATTCACAGGAACGTAACCGCAGGGTCTCGTCAACCTCGGTGAGTTTGTGAAATTACTCACCTCAGAGGAACCCAGGAATCATTGCTTCTCCTGTCGCCGAATTGATTTGCCGTTTTTACTCTGCGCTGCGTACCATATCCATGTACTTTGTATTTGAAGATCCGCTATTTCCAATTGAGCGAGAACACTCTATCGAACAATTTCTTGTTTTTTTTTTTCGTTTCGCTTTTACGTATTCATTTGAAAACTCAGTTCCCCGATTTTCGCCGGGTACATATACCTACGTATAATATATGGAGCCAGGGAGGAATCAGCGGTGTCGATCAAGCAAAATGGATCAAATAATCCCGCGATGGATTTTCCAATGTTTACGGATCGCGTTATTGACGAAGAGTGCGCCACGCTTTCATGACTAACGCGTCCGATTTTTCAATTTGCCTCTGAGACCGCTTGAAATTAATTACGTACATGGGGCTCTTCAAAGAATTTCAGCGCAAACGTATGCTAATATCACGTGAATTTATTCACCGCTTGTTCGACAGCGACTCGCATGAACCGAGGTACACCCTCGACGATTAATACACGTTCGCGTATATACACGTGTGTAAAATTAGCGCCAGCGTTTATCGTCGTCATTATACATTTCGACTGGCTTAAAATCCATAAATCCATCCCCTTTTGTACAAAACGTGACAGGAACGGATCATTCGATTATTTTATACGAAAATTCGAAAATCCGCATATTTACTCCAATTTCTTGTGGCAAATTAGATATTCTACTGTAGGAAGCTTAAAGAGCTTTCGCTGATTATTTTTACCAGTTATTAGGTTCTCACTGAAAATTTCAAGGCAACAGGGTTGGGTAGACGTATATAGTATACACATAAATACAGATATAGATGTAGCCAGATACAGACTACAGAATATACGCCCCGTCGTGGAATTTATGCGTGGCGCAGCAAGGCGGTAGGTGAACGGAGTCGGTGGCTGGGTTCGGGAGCTAATTAATTATTTTTAGATTAATTAAATATGCGGCAGTGCGTAATGGACTATGCCGTAACAAACGAAAAACCGGAGAAGCCGAGCGAAGTGATCAAAGTACAGAAAATGAGGGAAAAAACGGAACGAATGGATATGGTTATAGCGCATGCCGAGGTCTAGGAAGGAAAAATTAATTAACACCACGAGAAGCAATTAGACACGATTACGGATTTTATATTACACTTTAGACGCCAGCTACGAGACACAACTAAATCGAAGATCGCACAATTCCACTTTATTCGAGCGATCTTCCGAAAACGGGAGAATCCTGCGTCCCGAAAAGAGGGTCATGTCTCAATTTAATTCAAACGATCTGCAGGTCCGTCCTCTTGGGTAAAAGCCACGAATAATTTAGGCAACTCGGTATTTCGCATTGATTGCTTCATCCGTCTCAACCCGGCGACCGAGTGGCATTCGCTTTCACCCGCCCGCCTCTCCCATGTCGCTGTATACACGTATATGGGTGGGGTGGGAATAGTAGTATACATAAAGAAGGAAACGCGGGAAATAAATTCGGCGGCACCGCACCGCGTGACATTTTTCGACTCAAGGGGGTGCAGGATTTTAGATAAAGCTGGGGATGCAATAGAAGAGGAAAGATTAGGTAATTTAGTTCTGAATTAAAGTACTGGCTGTTGGCTGAACCCAGCCTTCGATCGGGTGCCTCGAAATCACTCAGAGCTGCGCGGAGCCTCCCTCCGATTGGAAAAACGCCTCGACAGGAAATGGGAAAATTAAATTGTTTACCGAAGTTTAGCTGGAGGGTCAAAGCCTCGAAGAGGTCGAGCAGTCGAAGCGATATAATATGGGACGCGGTGTAGGGATGCGTGAGTCAGTAATTGATTCCACGATTCGATTATCGATTTCATCCCCTGCACGTTGCAGAAGTCTGAATCAGGAGCGAGATCCTGCGGCCACTGATTCTCACCGACTGCCAGTGACGAGCTTCAGAGCTTCTATTTCATCGACAAGTTCTTCAATTTCAAAACAGATCTTCGAGCTTAGCTTATATTCTATGATACGCGGTACTTTCCTGCGTAGGATGGAGCGACTGAAAGTCTAGACAGTATTTCCGGTTCTGTATAGAAGCAAAGGTGTATTTCTGGAGCTGTAGAGACTGTCGGATAAATTCCTCGGCTCGCGATACTCCAAGTAATTAATCTATTCTCTAATCCGATGGAGTTCATTGCGGAGTTTGACGTAATAAACTTCTTACTTGGGCTAAAATAATATTAACAGTCGAAATAAGGCGAACCTTGGTTCAAAGTTCGCTTATGAGATTCGACGTGGTGCACAGCATGATACTGGCTGAAATTTACCAGAGATGATTAATTACTCCGGGGCACGTCGCAAAATGGACAGAATGAGAGGCGGGTAAAACGTATGGGACGCGAAGCGAACGAAACCAAAGACGAAAGATTGGCCGGACGGAGAAGAACCATTCACGCGATGTCGCGTCGCGTTGGGTCGTGCACCGCGATATAATTTGAATATGTAAAAGGCTTAAAGGATGAAAAGGGTCGATATAATTTCATTCATTTTTTATACATTTTTTGCGAACCGGTTGAAACCGAAGTTTAAAACCTTGGCTGCTATGCAGTCGAAAAGTCGAGCTTAAATGAGATTTGAAAAAAGGAAACTTTAGTGCCGCTCTCAGACCAGCAAGTTTCCACCCAGATTACCGTTTGTTCGTAATTAGTTTACTCTCTTTTGTTGGTTACAGTCAGCTCTTCGTAGTTGGCAAAGCCCGGAAAAATTCTATTCCGACACGCGGTTTTCTCTTTCGGTTATAATTACCCTATGATTATCTCTACCTATTTCTAGTCCAATTTGCCTCTTCCACGCCTAGAATACCATATTTTAGCCAAACAACGCGAACTTCGGTAACTTACGGCGAGTAACAAAGAGCAACGTATGTGCTGGGTAGCGGGAGAAAACTTTCTGCCTGATGGGTAAAGCTCGAATACCAGGTTTGCATAGCTGTGCAAGTAGTTCTTTTTCTTCTTACCGTATATATATATTATTCCAACATTTCCTGATAATTTTCTGCCGGGGTTTTCCTACACCAAAGTTGAGTAGTACGTACCACTGTTATTTTTAAAAATTTCTTTTGTCCTTTTTCGGTCAGACTAGTCTGCTGCATAATACTCCGAAGTTATTCAGCTTTCTCTATCTTTCGTTCGCGGTGCAGCCTCTTTGCCCGGCGGTTAGCGACGCGCTACTGCAGTATTACTAATGTACGTTTTTTATTTTCACTCGCGTTTTCTTTCCACGGGTGAAGAAATTTTGAATACAAAAATAATTCTCGACCAAGCGACTCGCTTACGAGTGTTCCGGCATTGCTTACATAAATTCAGCGGAATTCCAAATTATATGCCGAGTTATTAACGGCAGTGTGAAATTCCGTTGATATGCTTCATCGGCCTTCTGAATGACCTGATACAATTTATTTACAAAGGAGACAATCTAACGCAAATTAAAAAAACCCGGACATCGTATGGTTTATAAAGATGAGCAAAAAAGTACACATTGTGATGGTATCACTCGAACTTTGTAGATATCAGGAGAGGTTTCGATCAAGCTAGTCGACATTAACGACTCATAATCACAAGAGGACAGTAGCAATCATCTTATGTTAGTGAGACAATGGAAAACCACGGATAACGTTGCCATAAAAATATACCAGAAAGAGATAATGGTAGTGATGGACTTTTGTTTCAATCTGCTTAATTTTTCGTGTGAAATTAAGGTGTCAAACGTTAACCTGGTGTCTGTTGTCATTTTCGAGGAATGAATTTTTGATAAAGTTTGTTTTTCTTTATTCGAAAATGGACCAGCCCCTCGAATTCTTGAAATGAAAATTGTCGTGGCAGTGATAAATATTTAAATGAGGCAACAATGGAGCGTCAATCAACAATGTGAATCGCATTTCCATTTGCAAAATCAAATTATACTCATCTTCGGGCGTCTTATTCGGTGCTCGCGAGTCCCACAAAAGCAGAATCTTTATTCTGGCATAAGCGATAAGCAGAAGTTGAGTTATATAGAGTCCCAGCGGATAACAACGCGAGATCAACGCCGTTCCTACCGATATTCGAATCAGAGTGTAGAATCGTGTACGAATTAATGCAGAGTGATATTTTAGGGTGCGTGGTAGGGGCTACGAACGGATACGAAGGGAGGCATCGATACGTATATACTGTCGCGAACATTCGTGCCTGCAATTGACGAAATTGACACCCAGCTCGGTTGTCGAACCGTTCGAACGAGCTGCCAGTGCCCACTTGAAAACTTTATCGAATAACTCTGTACAAATATTTGCATAGATATCTATACAGCACATAAATGTCCTGCATGCGTTATTGCCGCAGATCGATACAATTTTTCCATTTTTGTCATTCCAGTAAACATCACTGTATCGACAACATCGATATAATATAATGACAAGATAAGAATAATGGCTCGCCATCACTGTGCGAATTATTGTTTTCAGTCGAATTTGTACCTGAAGATCTTTTTCTATCTTGCGGCAGTGCCGAACGGCATCTCATAGACTTTTTCGCCGTCGTGCAACAGACATTTTGGAAAGTCGATTAGTTTTTGAATATTCTATTGTGCGGCATACATATGTGCGAATACGTGGATCGCTGTTTTGCAGTCACTTTGGTCTACGGCGATGGTCTGTTTTATTACATACGGATCCATTGATGCACGAATCCATTCATTATTAACTGGGCGGGTATCCGCGTAGTGATGGGCTATCATACTCGGACCAGACGTGTCCACCCCAGCCAGTTCACCGTTTCATTTCATATCTGCGCTTTTTGTCCACCGGATTACTCCGTTAGAGGACGTCGATTTATTCCCCTAATTCCCCCTACTAATATGCCAATATTACCAGCGCAGCTATCCACGTCGGAGATTCTTCTACAAAAATCGACCCTGTCATTTTTTTGTCTTTTTAAAAGAGTACCTACAGCTGATTCGAAATCGGGGTGTGATCTTGATTAATGTTCATACGTTTTCACGGTGAACTCGAAGAGCTCCAAAATCATTTTTCATTCTAAAGAACTCAACTATCTTCCGATTCGAACATTTTTATTGTTCAAGAACGTCATAGACAATGCTACATGTTATTTTCACATGTTGACGAGTAGCATAGCTGTTCTCTCTCCATTTCCAACTCCTGCGTCGACGTGGAGCGAGTTAGTACAGCAAGTACAGCGGCACTCTACGTATGACTCTCCCTGTTACAGCGACCCGTCTGTCGCGCACAGACCACCCTCGTTATTTACACTTAGCAGAGCTTCCATATCGTAATAAGAGCCGGTGAAGTTGATTCGTATTACGTTCTGAGGTGATATGGCTCTACACATCGGAAATATTCATCGGTGTAACGGTCTGACTATCGTTGTCTATTTTAGAGCGAAAATTTTCTCTCGCGAAGACGTTTTTTCCGTGAACCAAATTCTACCTGGATATCTTCTCTCTTTAAACTTGGGACAGAACTTAATACACTAACACCCGCCTCAGGGATAGAAACGACTCTACGTTATCCGCGGTAAACTCCTTCCTATATCTCCACTACCTACCTCCATATATCAGGGGAAGCTTACGCTGAAAACCGACCGTTCCGTTTCTTAGGACTCACTTTCCTCGCTCGGCAAGCTGCGGCTATACCCCCAGTACCTTAGTTAAATTAGAGCGGCGAAGCGTTGTGCTAAAACTGAAATATATCAAGAAAGATATATCGGTCTAACACTGCCGAGAAGGGCGAGGACGCCAAGGACGAAGGCTAAAGGACGCGAGACTGGAAGTACCGGGCCGGTTTAAGATTTGAGTAATTAATGAGCAGGACAAGGCTGTCACCAAATTGGCTCGGATAAATTACGAAATCTACGAGATAAATTAGTGTCCTGTGGGACATGAACTTCTTCGTTCACCCACTCCCCACTACTGCCAGGACCAGATGGATCGTTGCGAAAGGATTACGCGGGGTGGCGGCCAGACCGACGTGTTTATTTCAGGATACTTTACAAGCGAAAATAGTGTCTTAGTTCCGTCTTCTCCAAACAACTCGTGCCGCTAGTTGTAATTTAGACACCCTGAGGCCGCCCTTCGAACAGAGTATGGCGGTGGTTTGGAACACCCTCTCGGAGAAGCTTCTGCACCGAGAGATTAACGAGAAATTTGCAATTACTCGAGAAACCGCAATGTCACGACGCTGTACTTTGGCGATATAATGCAGCAGCAGAGTTATAGCCCGGGTCGGTTAGACCCGGGATTGAATTACTAGATTTCTAGTTTTTACGTTTAGGTTTAGGTCTCTTGAGAACAATTGTCACGTGCCAGCTGCACTATCCTCGGAAGGGGTGTGTCACCCTTTAACTTAACCCTTGCCCCGACCTCTCAATGATGGATCACCTGACGGTTCATTGTGTGTCCAGCCCACCGTCAACCAATCTTCGCCCCTAACGTTCGCCACGACCTTCTTTTGTTTGGATACAAAGTTGTGATCGATCAATTTTTCGCACCGGATTGCTGGATGGTGGCAACTTTTTGTTCCTCGAGGCTTGAGATTTCACGGATGGTTTTATACCCCGAAGTAAACGTGGACGTCACTTCCTCTATAGATATACACGTCGTGTATTTTCGCCACTCTATACTTACAGCTGCGAAAACAGCTGCGCGTTTTACATTAAACCCGATCACCATCTCGTTGAATCGAATCCCCGAAGGAAGTGCTTCGGATGAAAGAAGTACTCCCCATCGCGTAAAATGAGCAGAAACGGGCCTTTGCCTAATAGAATAATTTTCAATTTGAGCTCTCTTCTGCGTGGGTATCGGAATACCTTTGGAGAAACCTACCAACTATCCCAAGATTAATTAGAAATGGCTCTAACCGTAGCCAAAGTTACATTCCCAGAACACGAGGGGTCGTCCTGTATTAAATTGATATCAGAACGAGATAGTAGCAGGTACGTCTGGGCCCCGCAGGTTCATGTAGTTTGCTGCACGTTCTACCTATTAGCAAACATGGTATTAAATTGCTACATCTAATTAGCGGTTCGAGTTTAGAAGTGATTAAAAGTTCCCCAGGTATGTCTAGATCTCAAGACATGTGTATTCGGTGTATTTACACAGTGGCATATATACACCTATGTCATGATTACATTAACTTTTGACTCGATCAATCGTATTTCCTTATCAAACTTACATCGAGACTTTTTTCTATCCCCCGATCAGAATGATGTGCACACGCCTTGATACCCTGTGATATAATGTATTTCGGAAATACCCTCGCGAGTATCGTTAGCGGTAATTTAGAAAGCCTTGCATTATCGCGAACTGACCTATCCGTAGCACCAGCACTCCACACGGTCAATCGATAGTGTCCGCTTCAACGGTAGGAATCTACGTCACGCAGGTGCGTTTACATGTACCTGAGCTCACCATTCACCAGGTTGCACTGTTCGGCATGACCACCCTATTTATAGGTCTTACTATAGCAGGATCGATGAACGCTGTAAATACTAGCTGGAGGGTCTCTAGCTCGACCTAACGTAACTTATATCCACGTATCTACATGTCTGTTCGCGTGAGCTTTCTGGGTCTCACCTGCGTCACAGCTCGAGAGTTAGAAATAGCCGAGGTGCATCATAGCGCAGGAAATGGAATCATGCATGTAAGGCCAACTCAAGGCTCGGATATACCTAAATATAACTATCCTTCGATGCAAAAATAGCGACAGCCTTGCGTGACGTGTATTAAAACAGCGAATCAACGATACTTTTCGCTTCGTACGGAGATTTCGCTTTTTGAAAACGAATCGAGAGTTCTGTCTCGAGGTAACTTACGGTTTCTGCTCTGTGAATTAGGGAGAATGTAATTTGAGAAGACGAGCTTTAGTTATGCGTCGATGTAACCTCGTCATCTGCATCTTATCGCTGGCTGGAATGTACTCAACATTCTCTATCCACCTTCGGGGCTCAGCCTACCACCCCAAGTGCGAGGGTGCACCGAGTCGCGTTAACCGGGGACTAATGAGCCGAGAACTTGGCGGCCCGCGGCCACACAGGTGTGCCTAGGACAGCGGGTGGCTGCATAACACACGTTGTCTTACACGTGGTAGGTATACGTCCCTAGGTAAACAGGCTGCAGTAGGTAGGTACTTGGCATCGCTAATTATTGCGGCGTCTCAAGTTTACTTTTAATTACGACCCCGGCACGTTCTCAGCAGCCTTAGGTCTTAGACCGTAGCTTGATGACCGATTCCTATTCAATATTCGATGTCCCGATACGCCGAAGGTAAAGGCCGATACTCTATAGACAATCCCATTGATTGTTCTCCGGCTTAAACTTCGCCTCGAGTTCTATAATCGATTCTGCCTCGCAGACTGTCAGCATGTTCTTGCTGACACGTTGTAGGTGCAGATATACACGTATAGATATACGAAATATATACTCTTGGCAAAACAACCGTAATAATGCGTCTTCTCTTCAGCTATTGTATACTGGCGTAGGGTAGGGCGGTCTGGGCCCAGGACGACCCTGTGTGTCTGCTGATGACGGGTGGCCAAGTGCTACTGGCGGGTATTTAACTTATTGTCCTACACGCCGGGATTATAACCATTAGTAAAACATTTTCACGTTTTGGCCGCAGGTTATTACACTCGTTAGCGTACTAGTGCAGAGCGTGCTAATCCGTCAGGAGAGAATTCTCCCGGAAGGTTGGCTTTTGTGCGAGGTTCGGTCGTTGGCGTGGAAATGACGCTGTGAGCGACGAGGCTATAGGCGTAGGTACCGGTGCCGCGGTGCCTCGAGAGTTTTTAGTAGAAATGGATCACGGCCGACGAGACTGCGCAGGAATTTACCTGGGGCATTCGTTGGATTAGTAGTAATCGCGAACCTCCATTAAATCCGATTCATCAGGGATGCTAATTTCCTCGTTGCACCATCTCCGTTGAAACTTACCCTGCATAACCGGGGTGGAAACTCACTACTAAATTCAGGACTCTTCCGCGAGCACAAAATTTCGTTCATGATATAAGCTTGTGGGAATCCGTTACTGCAGTAGCTTCACATCCGATACATATATAATACCTCCATTCAGACTTGTATACCATAGCGCTTATCGCTCTCACAGTGACTTATCGTAGTCGTTCTCCGTTCGCGGTAGACCCTGAATGAAACCGACTTTGAAACAGTCCTCAATTGCGGGTATATAGGTGAGAGAGGGTCGTTAATTTCGGACGTGTGCCATCTTCCTACCATACTAGCCCGGGTTAAACACGGAATACCTATTCGGGGTCCTATGTATGCTGAGTATATCGGGCGATCTCAATGACACGGTCCGTGGGTCCACTGGGCGGTCATTGTTGCAGTATTCGGTGTTATCCTCATGGGACGCGATTCGCATGGGACGTGAAATTAGAGGTTGCATTGAAATATCATGGATTGTAGATAAGATGAGCCCGTTGTTCATCGGCTTACGAATCAGTTGCCGCATTTGAAGGCTACACTTTTCGATTTTAGGATATGGTTTATCGATGTGACCACGAGGGTCGACGGCCTTGAATAAATTTCTGGATGACATAGACAATTTTTGACGTATGGAAGAGATAAGGGAGCTTTTGAGTGCAGGTTATGAAATTCAGAGTAATTCTCGACTGAATTTCATTCGATATTGAATTCATACGGATCCATGTGAGAGAATAAATTTTACAAATATGTGTGACTAAAATTTAACATCCACGAGTTATTGCTGGTCGTGGAAATTGGACGGAGGTGGAAACGGCGCAGCGTAAAAACCTGTAATATTCCCGAAATTCAATTCGACCCTCCGTTTTGTCATTGGTAACAGCTTGTCACTTTATAAAACCCATCAATTCGCTATCGGAACCCTCTTACCTTCTACGCCATCTGGTTCTCGCCATATTATAATTTTCGTGAACGATACTTTATTGCGTGAACTGGTGCTCGCTATGTATCTACGTGACTTCGTGCGTTTGTGCCAAAGTGCGAATTTGCATGTCTGCAGAATCGGGGTCACTGTCAGCGCCATATTATATTTTTGCTCCGTCAAGTTTGAGGGAACGAAAAACGTTGAGGAAGCGGTAAAAAGTGGGAAAAAATCGACCCGACGACTTGCCATTTCAATTTTTGTCTAGTTCTAATGGGCTGCCGCTTACCGGGAAATGGCACAGGGCGTTCGCCTTGGATAGGTTGATTTCGGTGCCGCAACTGTTTCAGATTTATACATCCATATCAGAAGTAGCGGAATACATAAATTCGCCTCTACTGCCCCAGCAAACACGTGGCTCGAATATCGCATCCAACGTCAAGATCGATTCTCCATAAAGAGAAAAGAGACACTAAGAGCTGAAGGGAGCCGAGCCGAGCCACGCAACTAGAACGTAATCAAACTTTTGGCCGTTGTTTCAAGCACTGTCTTCTCCAGCGGAAGTTAACTGCCGTGACATGTTGAACGGACGTTAAATTATCCGGTGACGGCGACGGCGGTTAAGCCCCGAGACTATGATCTACAATTTTATGATCTCCCTCGGTATAGTAATCGTAGATATCCATAATTCGTGCCTATTTTAGATCCCGTGCCTTCTATTTTTCCATTTCCTTTTTTTTTTGTCCATAGCGATGATTGCACTTATCATGCATAAATGTACCTCAATCGCAATGCTATTTAATATTCTCGCATGTATACTGATGTAATACGCATATTTATCGGCAACAAAAGAGGAGAATCCAATGGCTTATGTTCAGTGTATTAAACGGAGCTGGCCAACCAGTTGATATAGTAGCTTGGCCTAGGGATGATCCATTTTGGATGCGGGTACCTGGAATTAGATCCAGAGATACGGTAGATATACTGCCCTATAATGTCCTGCCAATTCCAACCCCCTAATAGACCTCACACACCGTGCATTGTGCACCCTCGCTACGGGAACCTTGAAGTTATGGGAAAACCATTCATTGTATACGTTGTCTTGGATATAAGCTAACGCAAGGCTGATCAGATCGCTTAAAGTCACGCGATGGACTCTTTTGACCATTGACTTAAAAGCTCGCTTTTCCTTGAAAGATATCTATAAAATAACTCTTGGGTGACTTCACGTACTTGAATACGTGATTTGGTATAAATGTATGAGGACAAGCTGATCCATTATGTCAATTCAGGACTAATCGAAGTCTAGTTCTTGTGGGATTTTTTTTATCAACTGCTATTAGATTTCGGAGGAAGAGAAAAAATGGTGGAGGAAGGTTGGGACTGAATTGGTGATTAATCTCTTGCGCTCTTCATGTCGCTTAAGTTATACTGGCTGTATAGATGTATTCCACGGAGTCCCGTTACATACTATCGTATTTCCGTTAATTTAGCCGACCCTGATGTTTGCTAAATTAATTGATGACTGTTCCAAAGTTTTCTCCGCGCATCGAGAGGCTCCCACGTTTGTATAGAGATCGAATGTTTCGATATGTGAAGAGTACGGGAGCGAATAAGAGGCAAACCAAAGCAGTACGCCATGCCATCAAATATACCTACCTACGAGGAGCTCCCCTCGTCGAGTGTGATGGATTACGATGTTTTGGATTCGTAAAAAAGCGAAGATGGCTCTCGTACCGTTGCACGATGTCTGTCCTGTCACCGTGGTACAATGCTGAAAAAGTATTCGCGATCCTATCTGAAGAGGATCTCGTCATTCGTCAAATAAGGAATGCCAGTTCGTCCCTTTTTAGCTCTGTCTCTCACCTCTCTCTTCCGTTCACAGTAGCGAGGGTGACTTTCTCGCGTTGTATCAACATTTTTAAACGAAGAATTCAAAAACGTCGATCGATCAGGACTCGCCCTCTTTTCTGCCTTCTAATAATTTCCAACCATACATACGAAGAACAGAGTTTTTCTCGAACATTGGATTTCCATAATCGAAAATAATTTCAACATATTTTGAGCTCCAAGGAAGACGAACAATGCGGACGAACTTACCGTGGTCAGACGAGAGTAAAGAACGCGTAGACGGGGTTGGTTTCTCCCTTCGCAACTGGCACCCTGAGACCCCGTGATAACCCCGCGGTCCGGGTGTGGCATGCACGTATGCCCTTTTCCTTAGAATCCAACTCACGTACGCGCCAATCACAACGCGGGGATCGAAGCCTGGACCGTTCGCTCACCCTCCTCTACCCCATGGCACCTCGTGTCCACGAGACCAATACAACGCTTCGACGAAAACGAGGAAGACCTGAACAACGGGGCTAGCACATTTGTCGTTACGATGCTCTCTCTGGACGTTCGTAGGACAGATTATACTGCAGGCGAAAGAGAAACGTGACCAATGAACGAGTTCCCCAGTCCTTTGCGAAAGCTCCCTTCAGCTGCATTTCAATGGTATAATTTTCTCGCCACTATTCTATTGTTAATTATCTCTTATTGAAGTCGGATATTAATTTCTCTGCATGAGATGAACGTGGCTGAGAGACCAGCTGAGAAATATTCTCAGAGTGAATCAAGTGAATAAAAATGAACTGATGATCCCTGGGATTCTGAACAATGCTACTAAGTATGATCGTTGCCATTTATACCAGCGAATACCGGCTGTGGAGAATTTTTTTTTTTTTTTGACGTATTCAAAAATCGTAATGAAATTTACTACTTGGTTAATCGTCTCCGCTTCGAGGTCCTGACGAAGTAGACCCGCTGGTAACGGATCGCATCCTGCAGGGAGCGAAAGGATCATGATGGGATCTCGTTTCGGCGAGTTGTTCAGTCCACGGTTAACGTGTTTCGGTCGAATAGAAGCGACACAAAGTCACCGTCAATCCTCTTCACCTCAGAAAATGGGAACCAGACTACCCCTCGGACGGTGCGTGATGTCCAGTTCGCGAGCTGGTAATGCGATACTTATGAACGACCAGGAGTCTGAGCAGGCCACGGTGAGCTGCTCGCTGTCAACGCACGCGAAAGATGCTACGCTAATGGCACCTGAAGTGCATTTAGTGCGTGCCGCGATGACGAGGGTCCAGGGAGGAAATTTCTTTTCCGAGGGATGGTTGTACGAGAGAGCGGCGTGACGTGCCTTGCAAGCAATCCTTGTAATTGGTATCAGGACGACGGATGTCACGCGTTCACTTCAACGACACGTTATACAAGAGCTGTTCTTTCCAGGGGAAAAAATTCCGCTCAATAAACTTAAATCTGTGAATGCCTTGGTTTGGGGTGCATCAAGATACAACCGTGAGTCAATCGATTTTTCCCTGGAAGTCGCGAATACTGCAAATCAGGCGAATTAATTACGAGAGATTATTTATACCGCCCGTGGATTAGCCGGGGTAGGTGATAATCACGGCGTAGAATAGTAGGAGGAAAGCTTCAGCGAATCACTTGACTCGTTAAAGTAGCTCTGAACTTTAAACTTTGGGTAATTTCTTAATTGTTGTTATTCGCCAGCCTCTTAGAGGCTGAGAGTCCCCTAAGCTCACCGTATTTATCAAGGATGTTAGGAGATCAACGAAACTTTTTGGTGCAACAGCATTAGTTACCCTTATTTATCAGCGTTGGTTAACGCTTTCAACAATTTTCTTCCCAAATACTGACATCCTTCTGCTTTTGTCGTTATTTTTCCGGTCGGGGCTCTTTGATTATCATTTTAAATGTGTACCACGAATTCTTACGGACGCAGATAAGGAAACACCTGCTCGAGAAAACACAAGGAGGTTCCTTCTTTCGCGTGCTAGAGCACGTGCCAACAACTTCACTGCGCTGTTAGCTCTTGTAAGAAGGAAAGTGTTCGCCTTTACTTCCGTTAGAGTCTCGGAGTTAACGGAGTTCGGAAAGATTAGTTAATTCCTTCGTGCCTCGTTTTCGGAGCCCAGTGCCATCCACGTCCGGATCACAACCAGCTACAGCCCGCACTCTACTTCGATGAACTTTTGGGTCCTGAAAAAACCACCGTTTGAATGTTAAAACGTCCAATTAAGGCTTCGTGACGCTTCCCTCCCCTATATAGGTACACCTAACTTTTCACCGACTTTCTCGCTACTTTGTTTCCTGACGAAGGATCATTCTTTCAGCTCCATAGTTTCTTACGGGTAAATCGATCCACCCCGAGGACGTTGGTTGTTCGGTGAACTTTGGTTCAAAGATTATTGCCGAGGGATGATTGATAGGGGTGCAGGATACTTCCTATGCCTCTTCTGGCACGCGAGAAAAAAGAACTCTCTTGGAGAGACCCTCTGTCACGAGAAAATTTTGGCACAGTTCGTTAAGAATGAATAGAAAGAACTAAGGGGTATCAATGATTCTGTAATCCGCTTGACGATCATCGAAGCCATCGTCACGTAAACTTGGTACTACGACGACACGTGGCTCGAATGACAAACGTCAATGGATGCTGAAACGTTCGTAACAAGGTTAGCTAAACGCCGCGAACATTCGCAGAAGTACGGAGAAACTACGAGTGCACTGGTTTCAATTGAATTTTGCATTCCCGGCACGAGTCTCGCAAACTTCCGGTTCGTGAGAGTCAAAAGTGTCGCGTTGTGGCTTGTACCTTTACCCTTGGAAATTAACGTATTTCACTCGGGTATTAAAGAAAGTCTGATTGTCAGAAAAGTTTGATACCCAAAAGTCGCGGGTGAAAAACCTGACATCAATCCTGTGGCGATATATTTTCACCTCTACAGTAAATCGGAGTAAAATTCGTCAAAGAAGTTCGACAGGTGGATAGTCTATTGCATTTTTCCAAGTATCTATTATTCGATCCCCATAGCTGTATAGTAGCTGCTTTGAGAATTACGGGCTTTAGCGAAAGGCGGATGCCTTGTACCCACAACAGTCGTGAATGAAGGAAAACCACCTCCTACGTAAATGGAAAATCTCCCATAAACGATGTGAGGGGTAGATGAATAAGGAGGAGCTGAGGGAGAGTGGTGAAGTGAATTTTTCTCAACTTCGATTCTCGCTGTCGTGTTCTCGAGACAAAAGACTCGTCCCATCATTGAAAGGAAACGTTTGAGTTTACTATGAAAACGGTTCACTCGGTAAGTCTTTCCGGAAGGAGAGTCTGAAAGCGCGTCGTATAGATTTAAAAAAAATTCAAAATAATCCCCACGCTTTATCAATTGTCCTCTCGTGCTCACGAACGACCGAGCTACATCGCGCCGTTTCGAAAAAAGGAAAAGTATAATCTTAATCTTGCTTTACTGGACTCCACCGGACTCTGACTGGACTCAACTATAAAACCGACGAAGCGGCGGGATAGAACCATTCTGCGGGACGTAGCCAGTGGGCAGTAATTCATATCTCCTGCTTTTTCTCTCATTTCGGATATAAAGACATTTTGCGAAACAAACAACCGAAGCAGGCAGTAGTGACACAGCGTGTGGTTGCCTCGCTAACACGCCGGCAAACGCAGGCACGAGGATGTCTTGCTTGTCTAGACTTTCGTAGAGGACCAACCGCAGGCCCAGGGAGACTGGGAGACTGGGAGAGGGTCCCCGACGATGATCTGGTATTTATGGGAGCACTCAGCACCCAGTGATATACGGTGCACTGCGCGGTATGTGGTCTTCCCATCGTTGAAACGCGGGAGCGTCGCGACGTCGCAAAAGTCAACAATTATTTTCGTTTTCCGAGCTTCCGTTGCGTCCAACTTTCGTCGCGGATTTCTCTTTGTTTCGTAGGTGAACCAAGTTATATGTCACAGTTTTCGCTTCAAAAGTTTTCGCCGAAAAGAGTCCAATTCCACAAAAGTTCAACGGTATTGTAAAGAAAAAAAATAAATAAATAATAAGGCTAAAGCCGATGGAAACTATCGCGAATTTTTTAAGAACGATTCAGAACGAAGCTGCATATTATTTCCAGTCCATTTCCAGTCCAGTCATTTCCAAATATAAGTATCCGTGTAAGAAAGGTACCTGCGATTTCCATTCGAGGAAAATGACGTCGCGTTGAAACAGTGCAGAGTCTCGTTATTGTCCCACTATTGTTCAACGCGTGTTTCTCGCTTTATTACAAGAGCATGTGCCGGATGGAAAATGCGCTGGTGAGGTAGCAGTATGCTTTTATTCCGAGTTACATTTGAATGGTGTTGTTTTATAACTCTTCGTATATGCATACGCAAGTTTTTAAGACCGGATTGCCCGTTGTTGGCAGAGTTTTAACTCCAACTTTTTACTAGCTCGAGAGATTTATGTGTTTTCGTGTCACAATTCTGTTGCCGATGTGCGAACGAATGAATTGGTTTTTAACCACAGATACGTAGCCAGTTCTCCTGCACCGATTATCGTACAATAACGTATACAGGTAAGCCTACCTATTTTCTCATTAAAAAAAAAGAATTAAAAAAAAAAACACACGTCAACGATGACGAATACAGGTACAGTTTATCAAATAAATTCATATTTCAAACTATCTACAAATTTACAAATTATACTACCAGATGCGTTTCAAGCTATTTAATCTTCGAGCCATATTGCATTGATTGGAAGTGAATTTTAATGATAAATTACATTCACGTTATATTGCCTATCGGCCTTTTTGCTCCTTTCATAATATTTTATCATCGCTTTTAATACACGCGATTTGAGTTATTCGATATTGGGATATATACATATGTATATATGAGCATAACCAAACACAAGATACGCTGAAAATGTACCTCCCTCCGAATTCGCCTGGTCAAATTCCCAGTAATTCCAATTTTAATTGTGCCGGATGGAAATTGAACACGGTGCAGTGGCCAACGTGCCAGTAGGTATATACCCCCGTATAGTGTACTGTAAATTGTAATAGAAACAGAAGTGTGCGTAAGTTGAGCTTCGATATCGGATATAATAATTACACCCGACTGCTACAGTCATTAAAAATTATTTGCACCGCAGGTTACGAATTGTATGACATACGTACAAAAAAATTTGAGTTATTCACATTACCAACTCAACACCAGCAAGTTGAATAATTACCATGACCTACTTACCTCGTTTCCCCGGGCCACGTTTGCTTAGCTGTCATCTTACGATGAAAAAAATGTGCGCACAGTCCAACAGCGTCGAACCTCGAAGCCTGAAACCACTTGATGTATAACTCGCATAAGCTGCTACGCAACTAATTCACACCCCACAACGACCAGAAGTTTTTCCGCCACGGACGGTGTAATTTACGACAAATATATAAAACGAATTGTCAGCCCACATATATGCCATAAATATACTTTAATTGAGTCGACGAGAAATTTTTGGGGGGAAAAATTTCTCCGCCTTGTCCTCGGACAAGTTACATTTCTGCGGTAATAACTTACTTTCTTTTGGATACGGATATTTCTCTACCGAAGACATTAACGTGGTATTCATTTTGTCGAACCGACTGAAACGTAACTAATCTTCTGGTGAAGGTGGCTAGCAGATGTGAGGACACACATTTTTCTATTCAACTACACGCAACTTTATTTCAAACTTTTGTCATTCGTCCTACCTTCGATACAACTGTTCCAATAATTACCAACAAGGGCTAGACACATCTCTGCAGTCACTACTCATCGAGGCACACCTGTATATTTGGGTATAATTTATCATATCCTCGTCACGATGCGTTGCGTGAGTTTCACGTCCGGGAGTTTTTCTGTGTCACTCGAAGCCTGCCACCAACTTTTTTTTTTCTTCATATAAATATATTATACATATCAGTTGTGGATGTAGCGATTATACGGCTCCTTGGTCGAAATCTCTCTTCAATGGAGCGCGAAGGAAACAGATCCTTTTATTTTGGCAGCGAGAAGGAAGACGCTTACGTCTCACAATAATATAACTTTAGAATGACTAATTAGGAAGCAATGCGCCAATGAGTAATGAAGAATTGTTATACTTCCTCGTATACACTCGAGGCAATCGGATGAAGAAGTTTCCTTTCGGGGTCGAGGAAAGATCGTTCATCAACGCCAGAAGGGGCATAACTCTTCTTAATTTTCGACACTTACGAGGCAGCCTAGCAAATGAATACGTGTCCGCGAGTAAATCGTCTTTTTGATTCTCGGTCATTAACCATTTTGTCAGTGTCTGCGATTTCCTCCCTAGCTATACTCATTCTCTCAGAATCTAGATAATCTGTAACCTCGGATATATCGTTCGGTACAATTCTGTCAATTATTTCCACTCAAAACACGAATCTACGAATAAATTAACGCTAGCAGATCGATATAACGTTATTTATTATCTTTTCAAAGGACTGGCGAGACGTCGTGTGAACAACCCTCGACGCTCGTTGGAGAAGAGGATCATCCCAACCCTCGACATGACCCACCGTATGGAAATGAAGTCTGAATTGTCATCGAGCCTCGTATCCGCACCATATCGAGGTATGGGAAATTCACAACTCTTCTTTCATGGATCCCTCGGCATGGGTAAACCCCTGTTCGCGCCAGGCTTCACAGCTTTTCAAAGTCATTCGGCGATCATTATTTCTAATTTCCATTGTGACTCGCTAATGATTTAATTGCTGAAATGCAGAGCCTCGCACAATAGGTGGGAGAGGGATTCACGCCAGCCGGTTTGCTCCATCGATGCGTTTATATGCATCCGATCGATGCGTCGAGCAAATACTAAAAAATGAAAAATGAAAAAAACAACAACGAGAGACAAGTAGATATAACAGAAATTCAATTCCAGACTCCAGACGAGATTTTCTGCACTTGAGTGACGCGAAAAGGAAGTTGAGCTCCAAGGGTGAATAGTTTTCGATAGACAATTGCCTCTACAGACAGATATCCGTCGTACCTTGACGTAGAATAATCTATTCCATCGCGCGTGCTAGAAACATAAACGCAAACAGACGATTTGGTTATTCAAATCAAGGCTTCGCTACACTGATACCTTCGCCGCGGTCCACATACGCGCATGCAACTCCCAAGTATGCATAAGTATTGTGTTTCTATCCTTGGGTTACGAGTCCTGCAGGGCAAAGAACAAGAGTGTTGCTCTTCGTGAGCATTGCAAGTGAGGAGCGCAAAGGGAAGAAGGAGTAAAGTCACGCGATCGCAATGATAAACGTTTTGTTCGAGATTGCCACAGGGGCTGCCCGTCAAGCTGCACGCGAGTTAAACCGAAGCTATCTTACTTTTTTCGACATTTCCTTGTTCGCCATATCGTATTTGCTTCGGAATTTTCATACTGGTCGTTGGAATATCTTTCCTCGGTTTATCCTCGGGATTTTCAGATTGACTTCCTCCTTTTGTTTCAGCTTGCGACTTACCGCAAGGAGCACAATCTATTACAGCGGTTGACAGAATGTTGTAAGAATTTTTGTCTTGTAGATTCCGTTTCACGTGTGGCGCCATGCCAGTTCGCGTATCGTTTGACGTATTTATTTCACAGACCATCACGACATGGTTCACAATTTGTCCCTTTCGTTGGCCGTATCTCTAATTGGGATTTTATAACGACGCTTGTTAGACTCGGTGAGAAAGAAGTAATTCTCGACTCATTCGAGACCATAGAATGATTCATGCCAATCAACCCTTATGGCGTTTGAGTTGCACGGGATGCCATGACCCCTTCGAGTGAGCTCCGAGCAAGAAGGCCTCCCACGGTGCGATAATGAATTAACTGCACGTACCCTGTCATTGGCACGGCGAGACATGAATGAGTGCGTGGTTTTTAGACGGGGAAAGATATCGATACCCTGCGGTAACAATACTCGCTTCTCCCAACGATTCGTCGCGCCAGATACGGAGCTCGCCATCATCTCAGCATCTTCGCGGTATAAGTAATACATACTCTGTACCTACCGCCGAGGTATGTGCATTTTTCAACCGGGGAAACTTTTAAACTCATTTCAAATTGGAAGGCCTTGAAGATTAAAAGCTCTGCAAACCTTCAATGCCAGTTCTAGTAATCGTGTTGTGTTGTATGGTATATACTTGTTAAAGGATTCGGTGGATTCATGGAGGAAGACGGTAGAGCTTTAGTTTTCTCTATATGCCTGGAGGAATTACACCGATGTAGAGAAAACGAACACGTGTGTTGATAACTGAGTTTGAAAATAAGTTAGAGCTATTCACGCAAAATTAACGAATCCACGGATGAGTCAGAAAGTGCACATCCCCGTGGGGCATCCCCCGGCGTAATCAAGTGAAGCAAAAATCCAAACAAGCGCATCTGTACCGTTCCTTGGTTTGATTCGCGGGTAGGGGGTATATTCGCGCAGCTGGGGCTGTAACAGGATCGGGAACTGTCGAGTTGGCGAAACCGTTGAAGCGCGTAACCCGCACTAATCGATCGATTTGCATTCTCTTTTAATTTTTCCTTCTACTTTTCCCTCTAAGCTGTAGATTGCGTGCATCGCACAATAAAAATCTATCGCGTCATCGGTACGTGTATTTTTTTCTATCACTCTGTACTTAACAGAAACTTGTAACAGGTACGTGTTTTCGACGAGTTGGTAGCTTCCAGTCGGTTCGTGATGGTTGTAGTAGATCAGGAACCTGAGCGAATCTGCTTATTCAAATTTGGCACCAAACTTAGCCGCTCAACGTGTCGTTAATGGTCCGATGCGTTGTTATTTTAAGTCCAAAGTCTCGTCTGGAAGGGCTAAATTGCGTTTTTGGGGTTGAGAAGCACAGCCGCCTTAGGCTGGTAATAAAATTATCATTTATGCGTGGGTGGAGGCGGCAGGAGCCGCTTCAACTTTGATGCAAATATTCTGACTGCTGCATTATTCAAGAAGGAACTATTAGAGTATGTATCTATTCCATGCAGTCTATATATCGGTTGGTTACATGGCCAAAGTGCAACTAGGCGTACCACAACCGCCGGAACAACAGCCCAACCAGCCACATGTTTCTGTGCTTAATGGTTTAATATATTCCTTCGGAGTGGTTTGTAGCCCGAGACTTTAGATTTTAGATTATTTCTTTGTTACGCCCTCACATTATATACATGTATATAAATATACAAATCGTACGAGTTTGGACGCGACGCCTTAGCCGCGATCAGATTGCTCCTGACAATTTTTTTTCCTCTTCTGACGCAACATCGAAGATAAAGATTCATCCTGTCCAGTATTTATTCCAGCAACCCCCATCGCCATCATCAGCCAGCGAATCATTTTTAAGGTTTAATGATAACATTGGTTAGCAAAAATCGATCGTTGCACCGTGTACGGTACGTTGTTGTCGCCCTGATTTCGATTGATTGCAGTTTGCTGTATAAAGGAGCAGCGGTGGTTTGCTTCGCGGTAGCTAATGAACAGTTAGACACCGGTTCCCTAACAAACTACCCTTGGCTTGGGGTGGAACGAGACATGGAAGCCATGGCTTTTCCCCACTCCCAGTGGATTCACGGCTTTTGAATATGCAAATAGCGGTCCGACTAAGTAAGACCAGAAGTTAGTCAAGTCAGAGACTCGGTAAATGGTTGGTCAAGGGTCGGTGGGTGGCTTGTATTGCTAGGTAAATACGTCTCAATCGTTACTGTTCTACGATTCTAAATTCGTAACGATCTGTAGCGGTTCGCCGAACCTTCCGAAGCACAGAAAGGCGCATCGCATTCATCATATAATCGCGTATCATATAAAACGGCTCCGTCCTTTCACCGGTTATCAGTCTTCGTTATTCAAGCTTCATTTATCAACAAAAGGAGTTAGGAGAAAAAAGTTATCAGCCCGTCGAATCTCATTCAAATTTGTAATATCTGATCCTTGGCTGAGCCGTATCACTTGTAATGCTTACCAAGTATAAGTTTGCGCGGTGGTGTTGCAACAAACTACCCAGCCATTAATACAAGGTTCCCTGTCTCTCGCAGAGCCCCATACCTCGGTCACCCCTCAGGATGAGTTAAGGAAGAGAGAGGGTTGAGCTTGCCCGGAGATTAAAACTCCATAGCTAAAGGGTTACTAGCTGGGGTAATCCCAGATTTAGTTTTAGAGTTTGGCGGGTGCAAGATGACATTTAATGGCGCCATAACGAAGATGCGATGCGGCTCGATGCAGGGGACAAGCTTTGTCAGACGAGTGGAATCATTTCCGATTTGTTGCAGTATACTGGCGAGGACGGAAGTTGCAATGAATCTTGTCCTATCCAGATGACGAAAGGGTTGCGGTATTCGCGATTACGTCCAGGAAAGTCAGCTTTGAATTTCCGCTTAACAATTACGTGAGATAAGTCCAGATTTATAGGCTAGAAAAGCCTTTAAAACGTTCGCTCTTATCAGCCACGTTCCTATCTTAACGAGGCGGTGCGATAGTTTAATGAAAGGAGAAAAAATGAAAAAAATACCGTATGAACACCCTTCCTGCATTGCGCGCTCCTTATTTGTTACGTGTATGTTGGGGTGAATATAAATTCCTGTATATAGGATTAACTGCAACTTCCGTTATTGCTGGTTATCACCGAGAGAAAAAATAATGAAGAAAAAGCTCTCGATAAAAATGAATGGGTTACCTACAGACCCACCACGAAGTCTGTAACAGACAAGCGTGATCTTAAACTCAATTGAACATATTCTCTTTTTCAGAGGTGTAATTGATGGTGGTAGGTGACACCTGATACTTTTATTCGTCCCATAACGCAACGGGCTTACCGTATATGGTTTCGCCGTGAGGAAAACATCGTATTGTCCGAAAGAAAAAGGAGAAAGACTGTTTAATCGGATCCTAATTTACATAAATTCGTGTACACAACTGTACCAAAAACTGTACACACTATCTTATGCTGAAACATGCTTTTGTACCCTACCTTCTTTAGAGTAGGTGTGTGACCGAGAGAAGAAAAGATTGAAATGATCTTTAAACTTGAACTTGATCCAGCAAGGTGATGTTATTTTTATGAACAAAGAAAAGAAAAAAAAAAGGAATTGTCAATTCTCCAAGGAGGAGCAACTCTCGTAAAAGCATCGTTTCGGCACCTCCAGGCAGCTAATAAAAATGAAAATAACTCAAGGTTTCATTTCCTAGAAGAAGTGGTATTAGGTTCTTTCATAGAAAGAAGAGCAAAGAACGCTGGGGATAGTAGACTGGGCACCCTAAGTTTATTAATAGAATCACACGTTTTTCTACACCGTGTTTGTAGGTCGTAACGTTAGTTCACATATGTACCCGCCTGCTCTCTTCTTTTTAAATATTGATTTATCACCCACTTTCGGGAATTCAGGATCTACAAAGTTGGTTAGCTCTGTTTCGTGGCTAGTAGCTTCGCCGAAGCAAGACTCGCGCTTAACCACAAGGCTTGACGAAACCACCACCCGAACACCCTGTTGTCTGCAGTGCTCCATCTCGACAAAGACAAATGTAATTTTCACCTCGATCGTATTGTGGTCTGTCATTTCTCGTAACTCTCCGAAATTCCCGTAATTAGCTTAAACCGAGCGTAATTCCTACCACGGGGACTTTTGCGGGGAATCTTTTTACCCTGTTCCTATACATATACCCTGCCACACCGCCGACTCTCTATCTTCGCAATAATTTCAAACTGACAATCAGAAGCTCCCTTTTCTCCATCTCTACCACGCACGCTCTATAAAGTACACGACTGTCTCTCCCTACCACGGTATCTGTCAAGGCAGGCATTATCTCTTCGTAATCTGATCAACCCGCGGCTCTCGCAGACCAACAATCGCGTTACTCGACGAGGCGGAGATGAGGAGGACTTTAATTCGTTCCCAGCGTTAGATGATTATGCCACCTCGAATGCCACGTCTCTTACTCTTCATCTCTGACGTTCAATTGTCGGACCACAGTCCGCGTGGTTTGGTAGAGAGACGTGTTTCCTTTTTCCATTTTCTTCTTATATCCACTCTTCTTCTCTTTTTCCCCCGGATTACAGTTAGGTGAGAACAAAGTCCGCGGTCAACTAACCGGCCTTGATCATTTTGACGCGTGTAAAACCCAATTTAAATTTCCTTGCGTTCGATTTGCAAATGCCCAATGGCATCGTTCATATTCTCCACGAGTGAATAAATACCAGATAGAGTTGCCGATTGCTCGAGAATTAGTGTGGTGGTTAAGGTTCAGTATAATTAACCAATTAGGGACAAACTGAGGATAATTAATGCACCATTATATCCCCTAAAGTCGTATTCTCATCGAATTCTTCGTATAAACATTGCCCGATTGATCGAAGCAAGGTTTTTCCGGCTCGTCGATGCATTTATATATTTACGTAGGCGCATTATAGATGTGGTTATATCGAGGCGTTGCATCGCGGCGCGTGTGCCCTTCGGTATAGAGATGCTCTGGGCATAGTAAAACAAACGAACCTCCGTCTAAAAAAATAACCCAGAAACCACAAGTGAAGGGTGAAGGGTGAAGAAGCTGGTCATAAACGGAGAATGATAAACAAAGCTCTGGGGACCGTAGAGAGACGGGGAATTTTCGAAAATAATGGATCGGGAATGAGCAGGAGCTAAGTGTTTCACTCAGGGAGGCGGATGTGACTCTTTTTCCAAGACTTCCGGCATCTGGTTTGTGGTCTGGACATTAGCCTTGTTTGAAATAAAAATTTACTCGACTCGGCGTTCGAATCGCTCCCATCTTGTCTGGTTCTAAATCTGGAGCGATTAAACTTCGCCCTCACCAAGTTTCCACGAGTCTTCAACTTGCACCGAGTCACGTTGATATTTGAAGACGAGAAAATTCGATTTAAGTTTCGATTTTTCACCAAACTTCGCCAATACAATTTGCCATAATAAACTACAAACGATTTCGATATTCCAGGCTAGTTTCACAGTGCAAAAAGTTAGCACGAAGAGTTTCAGATCAAGCGTCACTTCCCTGTTAAAAATTGTCCATAAGTTTCGAATTTACCGAATGGAGTTGTCAATCTCGTATCTAAAACCCCATTGAGAGACAAGCCTGAATATGAAGCGATAAAACAGTGCGCGTACACAATTGACAATATGCATTCGTATTGTCGGTTATGAAGCGAAATTTGGTCGGCGACCAAGTTTTACGAGCTGCTATTCATTCGATAGGGTCGTGAGTTTTTAATATACTCATCAGATATGACTGCAGCGGGTCGAGTTATAAAACAGAATAGATATCGACGGTGTTCATTTATGAGCGAACTCGTTCGACAGTCTGTCATCTCGTCGCAATTTTTGCTTTCCAACATTCTGACTCCGCTGTTAAATCTGATCAAAAAGCTGCCTGCGGAGGCTTCAACCTTTCACTCGAACAGCGGTTGTTTCCGGTATTTCAAGGGAATAATCGTAGAAAAAAATAAAAAATAAAATATCGAAAATGGTTCAGGATGCAATTATAAACGAGAGCAATAAATCTCGTCAAAGTTTTCTATTTGTTTATTTATTTGCCCTTCCTTTTTTTCCCTGGTTTGTTCTTTTTTGGGCCCACATCCTCCCGCAGCTATCAGTGTCGGTATATACATGTATGTGGGTATAGAAATAAGTCGAAAGGATTAGGTTCGGTAAGTCATGTTTCTCGACGTTTTTTTTTTCTCCTCAACACGTCGGTCTCGGGGCTCGGAGATTCTCATATAATAATTATTAGGACGTCTCGACGATTTCCAGGCTAGCCTGTCTTTCGACGGCAGATAAAAATTTCGAGGTTTTACTGCCGCTACGCGGGAGATGTTTCGCCTTCGACCCAAACGTACCGCCCGAGACTAATGGACGTGTTGCGTCAACCGATATAAATCTGTCAATGGCCCTACCTAATTTACTTTTATATTAATTTGAACGAATGACAACACCGTTCGCGGTATCATTACTCCCGGGCCTTATCTTTCCCTCTCCACTCTCGATGATCTCGCGTGTCAGGTCGAAACCATTTACGAGACAAGGTTCTGTTAACCGCCGACCTCCTCGTGTAAATGAGGTCGCAGGTCAGGCCTTTTGCCATAACAATTGTGCCATAGGAATACACTTGGATCCAGAAGTGAAGCGGCGTTGAAATTCGAAGGGCTGAACATGTGGAGCGCATAAAGTTCAGGAATTTTTTCAGCCATGGAATAGTCAGGGTTTTTCATTTTTCGGCGACCGTTTAATAACTCTAAATTTTTTCTTCTCCTTTGCCAGTGCGATGTGACGCAGGCAACAAACCATTTCTGCCTCTTCATGTTCTCTACCTTATCCCAGCACCATGAGCGAAGGGCAAAGCTGAGATCAGAAGGCGGAGGTAGAAGAGGCGGCAGTCGACGCAGGGCCAGCGTTTGTACCGTGAAAAATGATTACACGGCCATTAATTACTAAATGTGACCGCCCTCTTCGTCAAAGGTTCTCATCTGACCCCCCGTTCCTCCCATAGACTTTACCAACACTTAGACACAGTCGTGCGGAACTAGAAAACCTCCACGTGTGCAGGCGATGCTGCGGTGAAGGCTTGCCGTCCGAGTATGAGTTGCATTACGCAATAAAGTTCCTGGTAGCTTCCTCGAAAGCTACAAAGGCGACGTAGCCGCGGTGTTTTAAGAAAACGTTTTACACTCGAGACTCGTTCACACTTTTGGCCAAAGTCGTTTTTCGTTTACAGTTCATTCAGTATGCAGCTTTGCTCTAGTCGTACAAACCTCAGACTTGAGATAGCTCGTTTTTTCTCACGGAATTCCGTACGACATCTCTTGAAGAAAATCAAAGTCATCGGAGAGAATGGTTATCCTTGAATCTCGCGCGAACGTGTCAACGCCTTCGGGAATCGCGTCGTACAACCGCGTCGTACGTTCGTCATAACGTTAACGAAGAGAGCCAGATGAGTTGGCGAAAAAGAAGTTAATCGATTTCGGAAAAAAAATGCGAAAAAAACAACGACTTGTCTCTCGGATAAATTTTAATTGCATGTTAATGGTGCTAACCATCGGGTCGAGTAACGACCAAAATGATTATTACAGTAAACAACTTTCTAGCCAGTGTTATGGACTACGTCCGCCGAACCGGTTTAATGTGTTTAATGCAGGAAGTAACTGTCAAACTTCAACGACAGCCGTCAATTGGATGTCGTGATCATTGATGGCCAGAATCGCAGTGTGAAGAGAATTTGCGGAATGTTTTCCAGCATCACATCGGCTTCCAACTTCAAAGATTACCGTAGGTATGAAATTATGCCGTAAGTCAGACATTCGAGTAACTGGAAACGAGGTCTACTCTACTTTAAGCGTACCAGTTATCGTCATTTCTATTTACTTGGCTACGTTGTGCCGAGCTTCCGCATTTGGTACTGAAATCTTCCGTCTGGAATAACCTCCTCTGTACTCTGCCGTCTAGTTAACCGGGTTTTGGATTTACTTCCGAGCATTATAGGGCTTACGAGATCTGTTGTAGCATGATTGTACTGCTCGAGTGGTATTTGTAAGTTACCTTAGGTTCGTTCCGGCAATGCTCATTGGTCTTCTCGAAGTTGTTGTGCTATTTGCTTTTGAAGGTGGTAATTCGAAGGACTGGTACGACCCCAAAAAAGTTTTGAATTACCATCTTCATCGCAAAAGTTCACTATACTCTCTTGAAGCGCAATCAAATGAAAATTGTGATCTGTGAGCTCACACGTCTCGTTTGTCTGTATTTATACGGAAAAGAGTAGTCGACTCAAGTCATCGAAATATATTGCAATTTTACTTTGACTCACTGCAAATCCTAGTAATCCTGAAGGACAAGGGTGAGCTTTTTTCTTACCAAATCTGGGTTATCGAGAAATTTCGTTGGAAGATACCAGTTCTTCGAAGATACCTTCTTAAATTTCGCTCGATGGAGAGGGTGAGAAAAGGGGGAACGGTCAGGCTCAGGAATAGAACAGACCTTCCACCCCCAGGTGGAATTAATAAAATCAAATCGATAGGGTGATGTTTTAGTAAAGCCGGTGGTCGTCGTTCGACCAGTTATACAGTTGAGTACCGCTGAGGATTCGTTTCTTCACGAGGACGAAGACTTGAGACATCGGAGGCTAGCAGATGAGCAGATTGCTCTCATTATCCCTCTGCGCCGTGAACTCCTCCCCGACCCGGCACTCTGTCTTCCCATTACGTCCCCCTGATCCCGCGGTCTCCTCCCCTGGCTCCCACGTTTGCCGTCGACCTCTTCGTCGGCAAGTAATAACCAGAAAACGGAAGGTCCAATCAATGCTTTGTATAGCGCAAGACTTTACGAAGTGACGTCAGGCGGTATCTATATAAAGAAAATCGTAAATTTTGCTCTGCTGCGCCCAGGGTTTTGTCTTTTCGCGTGACTTCCTTTGGCACGCAGGTAGGCAGTTCTATATCCGGAAATATACATTTGTTGTCCAAATCTTGTGCCATAAACTTGATGGCACGTAAAATTTTTAGTGAATTCCTGGTCTCTTCTCCGTCCCACTCGCTTTTATAGGTTTGTAATTTACCAAGTTTATCAATATCGGTGGACAAACATGATCATTCCATGATAAGCGTGGTTTGATTTATTCTCCGGTACGGAAATAAAATAGTCTTCAGTTTCCGTATGGGTACAAGCATAAGGGCGCGTGTTCGGATGAGAAGGCCTCCTTCCCCATCTCTCTCTCCCTCTCTCTCTCTCATGTTTGTAAAAATATTTTCATTTTCAGGAGTGTAACAAAGCGTAATTTTGCCTTTTAATATCGCGAAGCCCCGGGCGATCTCCGGGTCCTCCTTTCATTTTCTTCGCGGCTTTTGAGAATTCAAGGAAACCCGGAACAAAGCTTGTCTTTCTTACATCCCCTTCCTTTCTTCTCCTTATGTATTTTTTCGTTTCTTTTTCCTTCTTCATCTTCCTCTTATTTTTTACACTGCTTGTCTGATGCCACGCGTCAACCTGACGACTCCTCTCTTTATGTTCACGGTACAATTGCAACCAGTTACCTAAAACTCTTCTACGCCCTGCGGCTGCTCTACGATGGAATTAGCCGCAGCTCGTAGTAACACATTTATATTCTCTTTTTTTTTATAATTTCCATCGGAGAATGTGGCTTTGATATTTCCCTACAGTACATGATTCATAAACGAACCACACAACGCATCCTTTTTATAAATATCAGTCGGCCACTATTGCCGGCGACACGAGAACTTGGGATCACGAGAAAAGAACCGAACAACAATCGGTTCCATCGCAACTATCAAGAGCGAGGAGCATATACACACGTATGTAGGATACGTGGTCATTGTCGGGGGATCGGTTGGTTCGCGTGGGATATCATGTAGGGGGATTTCACCGGCGCAAAGCAATGCGACGCCAAATCAACGCGTGGCGTATGAAACCCAGTCCCATAAATCGTAATTAAATCTTAATGCAAAACCCGGTGCAGTACGCCTCTTCTCTCAAACGATGCACCTGCCTCACTCATACGAATTGAACACTCGCTGATATCAAACGTAAAACCCACCTACCTTTGTCCTATGTGCTAATTTCACCGCGTACTATACACATACGCGTATGAATATAACAATCTTATACCAACATGCGTCTGCTATGTGATGCACACACACTAGTTGCGTAGAACATATTCACACACGGTTAAGGAAAAGTATTCTAAGAACAGGTATGGCGAGCGAGTGGTATAGTGAATAGCTTCGGAGGTTGTCGTCCGAACAAGGACTTTCTGTGGTGAGACGTGTGGATGAATGCGTAGTCATTGTTTTTACTTGGTTGGGAATAAAAGATGCATAGAATGAAAGAAATATCGGCATCGATAAAGATTATCCTTGGTTATTGGATCAATAGCTGAACGAGGGACGTGTATGAGTAGGTGCAACGCAAGGCTTGGTATGCCAGAATAAGAAATCGAAAAGATACCGAAAGATGTAAGACAAAATGGTACGATAACTTGAGTATCTTTTTTTTTTATAAATAGACAACGTATATTTTTATGAGACCTCGTTCTATCTTGAGGGACGTATACATCTGAGTTCTGAAAACGCGAGATTCATCCTTAAAACTAACGTTGGCTGAACATTGCTAATATTGAGACAGTATTTCTGATTCGGTAAGTAATTTACTATTTACGAGCAAACAATACGGTAGCTTATATTTTTTCCGGGATATATTGACTGTCAAAAATGTGTTTGGCATAGGAATTGGTTGACAACCTCTTCTCTCGTGTTTTGCTCTTTCTACCTTCCGGGAATCTGACCTAAAGCCAGATCTTCTACTCCGCAAGGCGAATGCAGGCACGCGAATGAATGCGCGAATAAGTTCCAGGACAGCTTCGCTTCGCTTTGCATTCGTTGAATATGCATTCGAGGATTCAAGCCCGGGCCTCTCGATATTCAGGAATTCGAAATACTTTTCTTCGTCCAACAATTCAGAGGTGGATTTGAAATTCTGTTGTTTATTAAAACGTAGAACCAGTTCACCCCAAGACCCCGTTGCCTCCGTCAACCCTCACTAATTATTTCAACGAATTCAATTAATAACGAAGGATACTTCGCTTATATTTCTTTGACTAATCTCTTTATACGCCTCAACTTGCCAAGAATTTACTCTTTGCTTCGTATATTTAATGGAGTCGTTTTTTCTTCCGAATGATTAATGGAAATTGCCACGAAATAACTTCATTCTCTGCGTCGCGTGCGACGAAATGTCTCATTTTTTTTTTGCCGATATTAGTATGCAGACGGTGCCGTTCGAACGAGAACGGAAAACTCGAGCTTTTATACTTAGGTTTCGAAACCTTTGCAATGTATAGTCTTTGACAAATTTCCACTTCAGAGTCATTTGATCTAAAAATTAAGCCAATATTTCAATCCAACTGAAAAGAAGCCACTTGGTAAACTCTAGAGATGATGTATGCCTGCTACAAAATATTTGTCATCCGTATTCGATACTTACGTAAGCTTCAAAACGACTTTAGATTATTGTCTAAAATTTGACGATGAATACTTTTCATTTTTGGTCAGCGTAAGTTAGGGGAGGCATTTGCAGATAGAGAGAATCTATAATTTACGGATATGTGTATCGATTAGGAAAGCACGTCACTGAATATTGCAAAGGTTGTGGAGTCGGGAAGCTGGTTTTTGTATATTATACCTGGGTACATTACTCTGGCGGGGGCATACAAGGAGGGGTTCGAAGTATTTATGTAAATATAGCCTGATATTTTGTAGATTTTAGAAATTTTATAGATTTTGTAGCCAAAGCAATAAATACAAATTTATCGAAATGACTTGAATGTCCCATGGGGTTCGATCGGCCCCTTCTCCTCGTATAGCTTTACGGCTAAATTTCCCATAAAACCAAAGTTATGCGATCCAGTATCGAATGGTCCGATTTGAATAGGTTTCGCACGCGCCCAGCAAGCCTTATTCCCTACGGCGTTTATTTTATACCGGCTAGTATGCCACAGGACAAGCTAAGGCGGAGCAATCCACTCGTAAGTTTAGAGAATATCCCAAAAGGTTTCTCCTCATATTCACGAAAACATGAAGGCGGAAACTCGCAACCAGGTTTATAAAAGAGGCGTCGAATTAAAAACGGAATTGTTTCCATCATCTAATAATGTAAAACCTCCATTGGCTCATACAAAAATAAAAGTAGCATGTCTCACTCTTGATTGAACTCAAATTCACTTGAAGTTGAAAAACAAGCCGATTGTTTTGCGGAGTAAAGATTCTTGTATCTACGAATTAAAAGATATCGATCTTCCATGTCACATAGCGCAGCCTCTCAATTCTGGTGACTTTTGCCACCCCAAATGGAATTATGATTTCATTACACCGACCGCTACAGGAATACGCACTTTACGAGGGCGCCGAACAGCAAATGAAATAGTTTGTATCGGGTTTAGTCGCGATGGTGTTATGATAGGGGATGCAGCCCGTTTGTATCTATATGTATCTATGACAGTGAGAGGAGGGTGCGACACGCTCCATAGTCTGTTCGAATCCAAGTGCGAATTAATTCTATTCCTAGGAGGCCGTTTTCATTGTGGAACACAACTCTAATCAAACGGGAATGGAAGTGTGGGTGGTGAAAGCGAAGCGTGTCGCGTGTGAAACACACATGCCAGAAAATCTTGCACACATTAAGCGTGCGTTAAGTATGTAGGAAATACATGTGATTGCGCATGCCTTATGTAGCTACAAGTTTAATGGATCTTACATTATTCGCGTCGATCAATGTCGCGACTTGGAATTACTCGCGGGAGATTAATTGCCGCGCAACAAGTATAAAGCGAGCCGGAGAGACGATCGAGAGGTACCTCTGCATTTCTATAGAAGTACCTATTCCTCAGTCGTTATTATACCGACGTTAATTTCTTTCACGATGACTAGGTGATATTAAAATCACTGTACGAATAGTGTGAACGGGTAATGTGAAAAGAATAACCTTTGGAATTCTATCCGATGTTATTCGCTGCGAATTCAGCGAAAGATGATGAGATCTTTGCTCGCGTGGTATCTGCGTACTTGGCGGCTCGAAATTTATCAATTTCACCAGACGATGATCGTAAGTCAACTTCGCAAATGTATGAAGGGAATAAATTGGCGTTGTCGAGGGTCGCGAGAACTGGGTGTGATCTGAGCTGTAGGCTCGCATTTGAGCTGTGTTGGTTTTCTTCGAAAGAGCACCGGAGTAAGCAATCCTTTCAATAATTCATGGCAGAATACATCGTTCGACCGATTAGAAAAGTTTTCGATCAAATCCGAAACCGTAATCCAGGGTAGTTGTTTGCGGTGACGACCCCCGTAATCAGATTAATCCGCTTATCCTTTGATTGATTGGACATCCTCCCGTGACGTCACGCCGATCCATCACCGATCAACCAATCGGGATACGCTAATAAACATGGATAATTAAATGCATGGAGGATTATAGCTCTTTCGGATCCATCCACCCGATTGTTTACCGCCACAGTAGTCAACAGATTTATCCCGTGGCTGCCTTTTCGCGGTCGATTAATTCACCCTGAATATTTGTATGAACGTTCGCTTCATTTTTCCTTATGCGTGAGAAGTAGATGGACGTAGAAAAATACAATTCTGTAGTTTCCACCAATTTTTAAGCTCCCGTTGAGGTTGGATTAAATTAGGATGCCGTGAAAGATTATACGAACGTAAAGTTCCAACAGAAAGCAGAGAGAATCTGCTAAACGTGAATCCGAGTGTTCAAGAGGTCAAGATTTTCGACAGATGCTTCGGAATATATAGAGTAGCGCGTTTCCTTGGCGAAATTAAATTTCTTTGAAATAATGTCCCCTAACTATCTCCTATTTTCCGTCTTCCGTCTTCTGTCTTATAGCCAACGGTTCAGCATCCTGTGAAAATGGTTTGATATTTTCTGTAGGGGAGTGAAATCTGCGAGGGTGGGATCCTCGCGGAAGGATATCGTCGGGGATCGAGGGGCGAAGGGGGCCCGGTAACATGGTTAGATCATCTTGTGACGATAGGGACGAGTAATTGCTAGAGATGCCACCCTTCACAGATTAATAAACGACTTGGTCTCGAAGAGGAAAAAGGACAGTTGAAATCCAGTCAAAGCTGTGTCAGTATCCTTGTTTTATAAAAAAAAAAAAAAAATACTACGAATCGGGTTCTCGCTTAAAAAATTTGAGAAGTCCGGTATTGATCTCTCCCTGATAAGGTGTCCTAAATAATAAAAACTTTCCTGTTGGCAATAACTTAATACTCTCGCGTTCGAGATCCATATACGTCCAATTTAATATTCTGAATCTTAAACAATGCGGAAAGCCATAAAAAGCAGAATCCGTCTCCTAATTATCTACTGCATCGTTGACGCCGAAGGATCAAGTTATCCCGCTTTAGCATAATCTCTGATTTCTCATTACTAATTTATCATAACCTGTTTTGGTTGAAAATTTTGTAGAATTTCAATGATGGAGTCAAATTTGCAGCACAAGCTTTGAATCAAACAATTTCCGTCGATATAGTACACGTGTGTTTTTCTTGACATTTGGAAACAGTTCGATGCTCGTGGGAATCGCTTATTATTAATGGTTGATGGTGTTGATAACTGGTGGCCAATTCACCATATCAACGGCGATTTAAGGTAATTATAGTGTGAAAGGACGGCAGTGATATCCGACAATGGATTACTAATCGGCAACTAATGAGTACCATGACTAGCCGTATATCACTACTACCGTTGTACTTTACAGTGAATGAGAATTCAACCAGAGGTATAACAATTCTACGCAAAACCGCATCTTTGTCGGTATTTTTAAATAAAAAAATCGTTATCGTTACTTTCAGTTTACGAGGCGGGTAAAACTTCGTTTATTTGAGTAAGAAAATAAATACGGCTCGAGTTCTGAACACTCGAATTATTTGAAAATTTTTACATCACTTTATATGCAATAATATTTATAAATATACGGTAAACTTATGTACTAACAAAGCGTATTATATTTTGTTTAAATCACACAATTCAACTTTTGCCAGAAACTCAAACGGATGAACTCAAACGTTACTATCGCGTACAGCAGGATACGTACGATCACATCGACACTGGGTGACGAATACGGACGAATTATCTCTCGCATACACATAGACATATCGTTCTCTATTCTACACAGTTCTCACAAATTTGATTATTATCACTTCTACTAACGATAAGTCCAAACTTATCCGCGATTCTTTGCCGCACTTTTCTGTGCGTCACGAGCATCGCAAGCCACATGATGGGCTGCGCTATTCGACAAATTTTTAATAACCAAAGGGAATTGAGGCAAGCCATAAGCATTCCGAAGAACCATGGAGCACCCATCAACAGGTAGAGTCGAAGAAACAGAAAATATTTCTTCCACAGTGTATTCGCCTCATTTCTATTCAAGATTGCAGTGCTCCTTTTAATTATGAAGATCTTATACGACGTGTAGATGAATAGGATATTGTTCAAAAATAAAGTAACGAGAGGTAGGACGAAGAAGTACATGTTGACTGTGAGGTTTCTTCCTCCTTTATACTTGGTGTAGTCTGCCCGTATTGCGGGGCTGACCGATCCCTCTGGACACATTTCCATTATGCCAGCGAATAATGTTGGAGTCAAAGCACCACCCCAAGCAATTATCCCGTACACCAGAAACCTTCGATTCTCTTCTCTCTTGTTGTTATCGAAGGATTCAAACATCCAACGAAATTGCGTAATAACCAGCGTCATATCGAAACAGATCACATTCAACCAAAACGCAGAAGCTAAGGTAAAGAATTGCAGGATTAACCACAGAAGCACTACTACGACATTGTTCACATCGTAATGGCAGAGGCTGAACGTGCCAAGTATAGTCAAGGTGCATCCCATGCTAAGAAGACAGGCGTTATGTTGTAGGACAGCTCGATTGTAGGTGCGTCTTCCGAGGTCAGAAAAAACTATGTAAAGTATGACTACTATGAAACAAAGAATTACGTGAATGATATTCATGTACATAGCAATATCTGCCCCCCAAAACTTGACAGTGGTCAATATCCCGTCACATCCTGTAGCCTCGTTCATCATAGAAAGGCAAATTTGGATCAGTACTGATTTATTTATCGAACGTTCGAGGCAATAAGCGAATCCCAATAGATTTTCCTCCAGAAGTTCCGGCTCCAGAGGTAAGTAGTGGGTGTCACTTCCAGATCACCGTTGCAGAAGAAAATCTCTGATCCATCCCTTGTGTAAGGTGAATGCCAATGAGGCATGGGGTGCGATGTATTCGTACATGTCAAAATATGGTCAAAATCTTGTCCATTGACACAACGGTTGTGGTACGAATTGGCTATTGCGCCGGAACTCACCGAAATAGCTGAACTTACAATTATGAACTACACTTCCGAGCTAATCTTTTTGAGTACCGCACCACTCTCCGATGTACTCGCTAGCCACCAAGCTATTGTACGATGGACGAGAATAAAGTGACCGATGAGAAACTCACTTCCTTTTTGCAGAGGCGTATGTGATCAGGGAACCACACTATCAACTAGAAATGTGATATAAAATGACGCTACTCAAGATAATATAACCAATGCGGTTAGCGCTACCGGGTAGTTACACACTTATATCTAAGACGTCGTGTCGGCGAGAAATATAATCTTTAAGTTTGCAAATAATTGGAACAGCTTACAAAGAAGGAAAATTATTTTTCTACACAGTATTTCCACCGCTAAAACGGGACGATTTATAAATTCCGATATTTATATGTACGTCAACGAAGAATTCCTTACGCCAAATGTAGCCAAGCTTCAGATCTAACACTCATTTATCCCTTCGAGAAAAGGCGTGAACTTTCCGCAAGTATTTTTAACGAACACGAAGACATTTGCCACCCCAGGGTCGTTTTTAGGGTCACTGAACCCAAGTCGAAGGTCACAATTGAAAAATTCAAGATCGCGGAAGAAAATTAACGAATCGTGGCGATTTTGACGACAACAGATTTCTAGAGCTTTTTACAGTCTATGATCACGGATCTTAAAGCCCTTGAAAAATTGTATAATCCAGAATGATGCATCCAAAAGGCAAAAGGAAGAAAGATCGAAGAATTTGGAATTCGTATCAAAATTACCGTCTTGAATTGACTATTTTGAATCAAGCGATTTCAACAGCCGTCTCGGAAACTGCTGCACCCAAATTATTTGATTTTTTTTTTCGAATTTCCGTGTATCATTTTGAATTTTTTAATTCTTACTTGAGATCAACGACTCCAAAAACCTTGAGATAGAATATTTGTCATATCATTTATAAAAGGAAAAATTCCCTCTCCCACAAGCGTTAAACGAGTATCACACTGTGCTTTCGGACGCTTGAATGTCCGCCGGTTCGATGCGTATGAGCTAGTTGTCATATATTCCTACTCGACTTCAAGGTTCTCAGTTCATGAGTGATTGCTAATATTCTCCGGTTGACAAGGCGTTTACATTACGCTTCAACTAAGATCTTCAGTAATGGTCAGAAATCCTCGGGTTCGTAGTTGCATATAATTAACGTAATTGCTTCGTAAACATTTCGGTCAGATTTTTATATAAAATCACTGTAGATTGTAAAAAGAGCGTATGACTATCCGCCATACATCCGCAGAAGCCAAATGTTCTTTACTTATTTCACTATCAATTCATTAACTGACTTGGGGTTCTTGGGATCGATTTGTGAGCCCAATAGTTCGCTCAGACATCTTCGTATTGTTAAAAAAATTTCAAATATCATAATCCACTGTCGCAGGATCTGCCCTCGCGTACGCATTTATAGGTACCCACATTATATCACGTAATTTCACTAACCTAAGGAACGTACCTACCGACGTTACGTCGTATTAGGAAAAACCATCTTCTATGGTAAGTTCCATCATTTGTATGCAGCCACGTCACATGAAGGTAGTGAAAAACCGAATCGCTGATTGAGCGATGAATTATCCTGAAAGGTTTGCTGAAAATTTGTAAGGAAAATTCGTACTGCTATATAGGGAACTTCCCAGTCCTGGATGAATATTTTAACATTCATTGAAAGTAGAGACCAAATCTGTCTTTTTTTAGATTCAGTTAGAGCATTCTCACAGCGTATCGGCCTTCACCACTGGTCATTGGCATGGAAGATCTTATGCTGTCGGGACTTTCCCTACAGACTGCTTTGGCCTCGTTTACAATGAAATAGACCTTCCACTGAGCGATGTTATGAGAAATTCCGAAATTTCGTAATGACAATACACTGGTTTGCGGTGAACATCGAGTCAGTAGACCGGCGTTCTTATATCTTCAGGCCATATCCTCTTCAATGTGATTTCTGGAAGAGACGTGATTAGTATAGGAGCTGAGAAAATACGGTTACCAAGTGACAAAGCAAGTGAGTTAAACGTATAATAGTGTGAAAGAAAAAAAATTAGTTTCATTGGGATATGGTAATTACAAGGTAGCAGCTATAGTCAGAAATGGTCAAAATCAGATTTCCCTATCCAAGGACTGTAAACATAATAAATTTTTTTTTTTTAACTTGCTCATAACCTCAGGCCACTGAATTCCAGTGGCAACTAGTTTTCTTAATACGAAAATATAATACTCGTTCGACCGAAAATATATATGCTTACATAACTTGAGATTCACATAGTATGATGGCAGTCCCATCTTACTGTCACGTGATTTCCAACGAACGTCTATCAAGTGGACTAAAGAGCCGCAGGATGATTCTGACCCCAGTGGGTATGCATGTTACGATAGAATGCAAATTCGTGTGTGCGAATGAATCTACAGCGTAAGGCTTGACCCTGCCGTTGTCTTATGCGAATGAGTCAACATTTGTTCCGCGCTCGGCATTATGGTAATGATTCAGAGTATCGTGGTCAGGCTTTCCAATGCAATCTGAGGATTCCCAAACTGTCACACGTGATACGGATGTGTGGAGAGAAATGTTCGAGTAGGGGTACGGAATCTCTTGTTTACAAGTTTTTCAGTTAGAGTCCAGCGCGACTAGCACGTGGATCGCCGGTCCGCTTTAAAATTGAACCGGTGAAACGTCGTCATGTGGACCTTGGCATTTTTCGCATATTTTTTTGTACTTCGAATCGTCGCATGCGCGAGTGTACTTATGAAGTGTTGCCCACATGGATACGCGTTCAGCGATAATTTTCGATGTGTGATGTCCACCAGCAGTGATAATGACACCATCTTCAAGGAGTTAGTCGTTGGAAACGACACGGAACTCACACACGCCTGCTATAGAAGTAATTAATCGTCGATTAGCTACGATTAGAAATTATATTTCAAACTTGCAAGTCATTGCTCAACCATCTATTGTCGATAACATTTCCACTGACTGTCTAAATAATTCATATCAATCTGGATGTTCGGATATTTGAAGGATGTTCAAGCGCAAGGGCCTAACTAACGAAAACCAAATTCTTCCGGAAAGCAAAAGAGGAAAAGAAGATGTTCCAGTGCATAATGGACTTATTGAGTACAAGGAACGTTTTTTGGCCAAAGTATCAGTTAGGCTCTCATGCTTGAGCACTCTTCATTCAAGTAGTTAGCCATCAGCTTCATGAATATTGAGAGTCCAATCAGAAGCGAAGTAATAAGTTCACCAATCATTGACTGTGTTTCCACATTATTCGATAGACTGACATATCATTCGATTTTCCCAAGGTGGCGAAGGCTATAACGACCTACACGATGATGAATCGAAGTATCGCCAAAACATTACCGAAGTGGAAGGGTGCATAGATGTCGTTCATCGCGACGGAACTATTCACACAATGCCATGTCCAATCGATTGGAGGGAAAGATTGGGACGATGTGACAGCATTTTCAAGCCTTTAATTTACTGGGGTGCAACTATCGTAGTCTTCGCCAATCTAGTCTACATGTTTCCTTATCTCATCGTTCTTATCTTCTTTTGCGCGATTCCTGATCTTCGCAATCGAGCATACGACAAAGCTGTCCTATGTCACAACGCCTGTCAACTTCTGATCGCCCTGATTTTAGTCGGGATAGGATATTTCAGTCTGTGCCATACGCCGATAAAACCAGCTTGGCTCTATACAGTGCTGGGCTTGAGTCTTCAGTTCTTAACGATTACCAGTGTGTTTTGGTTGAACGTTATTTGCCTTGACATGACTCTGGTGATTACAAGATTTCGATGGATACCTGGTAGTGACGTAACAGGATCTGAAGACAAACGGAAATTCAGGATGTACTCCGCCTACACCTGGGTCGGGGGAGCAATAATAACTGGAATTACCTGTTTCGCGGCACTTTGCCCATGGATTCCAATGTCATCTCCGCTTAAGCCGAATTTCGAGAGATTCGACGACGGAGCGAATTATACGGTAATTTTCTACGTCTCTGTAGTACCTGTGATTAGTTTGCTATCGAATAACGCCCTGTTCATCTATACGACTTACAAAGTCATCAAGATCCGAAAATCAACCGCTGCAGTGAATCAAAACAGTAAGAACGTCAAGAAGAAGTACTTCATGTTCTTGAGGCTATATCTCCTGATGGATACTCCATGGTTAGTCGTAGTTATGGCAGCAGTCTATCCCGACCTGTGGATTCTAAAGTTTTGTAGAATGCTGCAGCCGATATTGATGCTGTTGGCTATACTACCAAAAAAGAAATTCTGCCGCGCCATGAAATGTTCCAAACTCCCGGTCACAAACGCCAACGCAAGGAACAAGGATATTGGCGTTGAAACACGCTGCTAAATTTTTTGCATAGACTGATTTTTTTGCATCTTTTATAATTCGTTTTTTTTATTGTATTTCAACAGTATCAATTGCTGTCGAAACGTTGAACTAGTTTCATTTATTGTTATCAATCCCCATTCATAAAAAAAAACCAATTCTATCATTGCTCGACGGCTGAGCAGCTATTTCTATGTAATCTTACGATTCGACTTGTATTAATCAATTGTGATAAGTTTTTTAGTTATAATTATTTCACAGGGTCATTTTGTATGCCAAAAATAACCCGAAGTACCGATGAGATTTCAATAAAAACAGGATTTGTAATTAAACGTGACGAATGTGTTTTTTCCTCCTCATGTTAAAATCATTAAGAGTTATTGAGATTTATTATTTCAACTAAACAAATACTCAGCTTTTGTATAAAATGAATATTCATTCGTCGGTCCGTGACCGAAAATTCACTTAATCTCATCCAGACATCTCTCACCGTACATTACTCTGAAAAGGCGTAATGATAATGACATCGCGCGATTTCGAGTTTGAAAATGAAGACAGTTCACAATACGCGTGTATGACTGCTACAGCAAACGGCGCAGCTTCCAATGGAAGTGGGAGATCGTCTAGTAAGTATGATTTATAGATTTCTCGAAGTTTGTCTGAATTTGGAATCGACTTAGATATTTGTTAGGTGACCGAGTGCAAGACTAGATCTTCTAGAGACGCGGGAACGACTGATGCCACGTTTCCTGAGCAACGCGAATGCGAATAACCCGTTCAATATCTTGATAAGTTTAGATTAACCGAGCAAGGCACACATATACGTATATGCACACGCCCCTGGTCCCTGTCCTCATCTGTCACTGCGAACCAGGTCATAGGGATGGTGTGCGAAAATCGAATCTAGCTGGAGATTAGATTGAAATTGGTAATTTCTCGAACCTATTTCGGAATGAATTGGGTGTACGAAAATTCGTGCTGTTAGTTTACGAGGTGCTGACCGAAATTCAAGCGAATCAGAAGACATTGGTCGATGCAAGGCGTCTCTTTGTTTCTCCTTTTTTCTTTTATTTCTGGAACTTTGCTAACAAACCAACCATCGAGACTCGAACCCCGCAAGTAAGCGTCGGAGAATGGGGAAAGTTTCTTTTTTGATAAAACGAGTATAGGAACCGGAGCTGCGGGAGGACGATGTGCAGGAGTCGGGGAAAGCGGAGACTGAGAAGCTGGGGGCTGAAGAGCCAGGCAGGGAAATGCGTAGATTTCGCGGGGTTGGGGCTCCGAAGAGAAAATTGAAAATCGAATCAGCGGGCAAATCGGATTACCCCGTCGACTCCCGCGCTTCTCTTCCATCCTCCGCGTCCTCCTGCAGAAGGCGGTCGGTTATCATCATCGGGTCTTGAACTGTACGCCCATGAGGATGGGAATCAAATCATTTACGTGTCCTGGACGAGGCGAGATACGTTTCACGCGTGTTTCAGGGTGCAGGTACCCGACCGAAAAATTTCGCGAAACAACCTTGTTTCGCGTTTCATTAATTTTAAAACGTTTGCCATCGGTGCTCGATGGTATCGAAGGGATGATTGGACCGTTTGAAATCAATAATTAAATCCCCATCGAGGCACAAGGTCGGCATAGATACGACCCGTTAACCAGAACACATCAAAAATCCTGAAACCCTTAATTGTTACTACTGGCACGGAGTTGGGGACAAACGTTCGTTCCTTTTTAAAAGGTTTCTCTCAAATTACTTCCTGCGGGTCGCCTCAATCTATCATCTTCAACGGTGCCGGTAGCTTTCCTAAAATAACCTTTTATTTTCTTCCCTCACCTCTCGTCCTCCTCCCTTACTTCGCCCTCGCCTGAGCCTGCGGTATCTCATGGGTCTCGAGGTCCTCCTACTCTTCCTCCTCCTCGTCCTCGTACCGTTGGGAGCTCCTCGCGGGAAATGCCACCTAAGTAGGTGACGTGACAATAATTTCATGGTTCCTACTCCCGTCCAAAGAATGACGAGAATGTAACGAGGAAACGGAATCGCGCTGATTCCATCCGCTGACCTATGACCTCATGGCCGATGAGCTCTTAGCTTTGAGGCGAAGAACCAAAAACACTATACGGTGAATGCAGATGGTTAGTTTCACTACCAATTCGCTGAACGAGTCTCGAACATCAAAGAGGAATCCATGAGTTTGGGGCGTAATTTTATTGTGTTTGACTGAAAACCTAGGCAAGTAGCGTGTGATTTGTACTCGACCCTTTTGATACTTGGTGTAAATACTAGGTTAAATGAAATGATAAAACGTGTAACACCTTAAGCACGTCGAGCACGTCGAGTAGAGGCAGCTGTTATCTTGGTGAGGTTTCCATTGCCTCCATTGCCTACATTGGCTCTATTGCCTCCATTGGCTCCATTGGCTTCGTTACCTCCGTCGCCTCCAGCACCTCCACGTTCCTTAGGTTAACGTTAACGCGGGTGGCAGCCCCTACGCTTTCAAGGCGCCGACCGGAAAATTAAAGTGGTCCCTCTCCGAACTCTCTCGTTGCTCTCCTCGTACAACCTCTTATTATTCATAACCCGGTAAAAGAAGACAATTATTTCCCTGTAAGAAGCGGCTAATACCCAAGTTTTATAGGATGGAAGAGAACAAAAAAAAGTGGATTTAAAAATTGCATAATTCTTTCACCGTCTTCCGTCGTTTCTGTATTATAGTAGGTATATAAGGAGTTAAAAGTTTTCAAAGTGGAAACCGGCGTGCGGGGTGGGAAGTTCAAATTAACTTTGGTCACGTAAATCATCCGAAAGCGTGGCGCTGGCAATTCTTTTGCACGAATACGTTCGAGTATTCAGAGTAGTGCGGCCGATTCCAGTCCAGTTCTCGAAAGTTGCAAGCTCGAAAACGTGTCGCGAAGAAGTCAAGAGAAGTAGAATTACTTTGTCATTTATCAGTTTGGCTCGCTCTTTGCTAGGTGAGGGTGGGAAATGCAGAAGCGATTCGTCTTCATTTCCGAGGGAAACGAGGGCTCGTCGATTTGTAATTAGATCAAGAAATCAGCTGTACGGGAGTTCGATATTACTACAAGCCAAACCGGCGAAGATTTTGCTAGCCCGCTCTTCCGCACGCGACTCTTGATAACATTTTTTTCCTCCTTTTTTAGAACTTACAAACTTCCTATTTCAACTTTTAGGACGTGTTCTCTGCCACGGAGGAATAATGGCAATCCCTAGTTTCTTGACGTTTGAAAATGAAACGCTTTCAAAACTCCTGCAATCCTCGTCAACTTTAATGCGATTCATTTCGGCAATAGAACGTTCAGTTTTATTCTACTGTATCCCAAGAATAATTTGTCTTCAGTTACCTCACATTCAGTTCTTCTCTACCAGAGTGAGATACAATTATACTTTTCTCCGTGGCGATGCGTTGCGTCGCACCAAACCGCAACTTTCCATAAAAGAATGGTGACATCATGTGAAAACCTATGATATCTCTACACTGCGATATCGTTCTGAAGTTATTTATATTCTTTATCAACCGAATGACATTTTCCCATTCAATCATGCGCATCAAAATAAACGGCAAAAATCTGCGATATCACTTGCAAGTCTCACAGACAAGTGGATAATACGTACTATCTCTTCAAATTTATAAACGAACATGAATAAGATATAAAGTCGTCATCTATAAAGACAATTATGGGTACTGACTGTCTGGAGCTTGCAGCTATGGAAAAAAATCTCGATACAGATGACCTCGCAGACGGACTTTGAGAAGCTTTTTAATTCACGTGTTCGCGGAACGAATATTGCGGTAAATTTTACGCCGGATAGTTTTATTTATCTATTTTTTATCGGGTTTCACATCATACTCTTTATCAGTAGTGAATTATACTAGTATAGTGGATCTAGGAGCCTCGACTGCGCTCGAGAAATTCGACGAGTTCCATCATCAGATTTCGTATTATCTCAAGCTTTTGTTTCATTTTTCACGCGTGCAGGACACGTTGAAGATATCACGCGATAAATGATCCCACTAAAGACGAGGGCGAGAGAAAAATATGGGAAAAGGGAGTGGCTCGCTATTTTTCATGCCGCTAAAACAATTAATTTCACCAGATCTTGGAAGGTCCATAGCTCTTGCCGTAGGTATATTAAATCACGTTGAAAAAATAATAGAAAAAAAAAATAAAAAAACGGGAGAAAAAAAAGAAGAAGAAAATGGGAGAAAAGGTTGAGGAAATTTTTCAGACGAGGCGATAGGTTGAAGTTTGGAAATTGGACAGATGTGCGGAGATCGGCGAGCCGATGGTGTGGGTGGAAGAAAAAAAAAAAAAAATTCAAAAAGATCAGATGTAAAGCAGCAATTATTTTAGTCGTAAATTTACATTCGGGCAGGCGACAGTTTTATTGGTCCCTAAATTTGTCCCACCTTATCCCATTTCGCTCGAGAGAAAGGAACGAATTCGAATTTATTCCAAGTCTAATGGCCGGGCATTCGTCCCCGATCCGCCTACCCAGGGGATAGTTTAAACTATTCAATCCATTCGAATTTAACCAAACGAGATTGGGAGATAAAAGAAATAGGAATTTAAGTATTTTCTTCTAGTCTCGCGTTGCCAATACTTACAGATACATGAAATAAGCTTTGGGAGCCCGGCCACCTGGATTGAGGGCGATATTACTTTAGGGTAGGAATTATTCATTCGACAATAAACGTGTGACATTTTCAATAGTTCATTCGTTTCCCTTTCTACATTTTGTCGATAATACCGAAACGTTGTAATCAAAAAATTCCTGAGCTCATCACTTTTGACGTTTTGTGAAACATCTCTTTCGTTGAACGTGCGGATCTACGTTAATCTTGGCAAGTAAAAAGGTTTCAATTCAGTGTGCAGCACGTGCACTGGGGTCGACGGGATGGGCGGAATAGAGTCAGTCAGCGAGGAATAGGAAATGAAGTAAACGTCTCCAGGGTGACGGATTTGTGCGCCTCACACTAGCGATCTGCGCTCCGGTGCAGGATGCACGGTTCAGGCAGACGATTGAAAGATTCATGTTCTCAAGTCCACAAAGGCAAGCTGAGCAAGCTGGGATAAAAAGGGTCAGACGTGATTCGCTGAGGTTTTAAATTGCAGCCCATGGTTCAGCCATCTTCAAAGTCAGCTTACCAGGCAGCGTTTCAGACATCACTTGCCGTTAACGATTCCAATAATTGTTATCAGCCATCTACAATGCCTTCTAAACTAGACTCTGTGTCAGATACTGGAGATATAAATGAACTATGAAGTGTATAAATACCCTCGTGGAATAATTAAGCGCGACTCGAATTAACTCCGTATCGGATTTCCATTCATACAATTCCGTGCAGAGTCTTCCAAGGAACTAATTGGACTACTCGCGTTTCCTGGCATCGCACTTCGTCTATGTAAGAGGCGCGTTTTATCCGCGCCAAGTTTTCGCCCGTCCGCTTGGTATTCATCTCGGAAGGTATCGACGGTGGCATGGTCTACAACGACGTTACACAATGGCGAGACAACGAACCGAAAAAATAACCCATCCAGAACACAACGCATGCCGCATGTCGAAGTGCGTTCTGCTTCTTCGAGCCCGTTCGTGCGTAGATCGACGATGCCCAAGTCACAGCAAGATTTTTATGGTTCATCACCGTTTATCATTCACTTTACATTTTTATGAAATATGTCTCGAATTCCCGTCGACGGAGGACGGGCTCGAACTGTATCTCCCTTTAAGCCACTTTCAACCCTATCTATCGCAGGCCTTAATTTGAGAGCGAAGCCCAATCTCAGAGACGGCTAAAGCCTTGTTTAACACACGGCTGGCATTGGCTTGGCCGCAATAAAGATGCCATTATGATTGGGCAACGTATCAGGGCCATGGAGGGTTCTCCTCGTCGTACAGGAGGACATACATGGGTTTCTTCTATCGCGAGTCATCGAGGCCTCGCGTAATGCCCTTCACCCCATCGAAGAGGATTTCGGCGAACTATTTATTTCGGAGCGAATTCCTACCCTTCGAATAAACCTACTCGTGAGTTTTTCCAGTGTTTTAGAAGGGCGAAGTTTCCACTTGGTTTCACCCAAGGGCCGGCTAGGTCGATCGGTTTTTAGGTAATCGCTGGACTCTGCATTCCTCGCTGGCCACTCGAGATCAGGGTTAACGACGAGGCGCAGAAGCAATAAGTCCGCCCGGGGGGCATTAATCGATATTACATCGACTACCTCTCGATCCTATAACGGAGTTTGATAAGGATAACCCGATAGTTTATACAGAGCTTTTACCATTGACTGGTTCCTCCTCGGAATCGCATATAGCGCATCTCAATACCATTATACGAGACACGCCAGCGATCTACACGGGGGCACATCACGAAATCAAATTCTCCCGCGTTACATGCCACCGAATTTGAATACATCGGGGTCGTCGAAGAGAGCGAAGAAGAGATCCGAGCCCAACCCTCCGAAAAATTCTTTGGAATCTTCCATTCTGGAAAAGCTCGAGAATTGTTGAACGTTATTTCATTTCGCGACCCGCGTGCTTTCTGCCAAACCACATTTCCTCTACTTATCTTTAGCGAATATTTTTGATGTAAGTACCTTTCTTAACGTATCCGTGTACTATCTGATATAGTTTGTCGATCTGAACGGCGCTGCCATAAGCCGCGGTGTTTTCGACGTCTGATAACGTACGCGCTAGATCTTACCTGCCTTTTCAACTTGATCCACGAACGAATCAATTCAGATTCGAATCTGAACTTTCCCCATATTTCTTGTATAGCCTGGCTATTAGCCAAGGCCAAGTATACATGTCCTCGGGGACGTCGCGTGGACAATGGGCATTTCTGAGTAGGTTTTATCTAGAATCTTTTCAACGACGCTCAAGGCTCCGAAAGGAAGGCAATAAAGGTTACCGGAATAAACTGATAGGTCATAGACCTTCCCAGGGCGAGGTATTAGTCTGGACCGAAGACTAAAGCCTGTGGTAATCAGCTCTTACCATTGGCCGTGTCTTTTAACTGTACCTTATCATTGGTCGTTAAGGTGGATCTCAATGGAAATTCGAATGGCTTATCGATATCCGCGTTTCCAGGCACAAGGAATACCAGGGCTGGAGTTCTTCCATCGTCTCCACCTTCTACAACTTCTACCTTTAGCCAAGCCGACGGTTAGATCCGAAAGGCTTTCAATCGCGCGTTTATCGCTATCCGATTTCCCCTCCTGATTCGATATTCAGAACACGTAGCTTTCCTGTGTCCCGTGTTCTTTTCTCTTATAGTAAGGCTTTCCCTACCTCTTCAGCTCAGCAAGAGCCCTGCTGCAGATGCGTACGAAGTTTCCAAGCTGCGCGAAAATGCAGTTCAGGATTTTATCTCCTATATATATGTATATATTTTTTTTCCGTTCTTTTTCTTCTTGCTGGGGTCCAACGGTGGGGTTTAATGGTCGGGGATTTGGAAAGAATTGATCAGTTGGCGGTGAAGAGGTATGGGTACGGTTAATAAGGCTTCTTCGTTAATTGGCGATGGGATCTAGCGGGATTGAGATAAGCGGAGGCGACTAATTCCCACGGCGACAAACCCCTATCGTGGTTGACAGATCCAATCGTAAGTTACACCGGCTTACGTTTCGTAGCGCGTGGCGAGAACTCGCGATTTATCTTCCCGGGTCTGTTTACCCTTTTCTTAGAAATTCGGGGTGCGGAACGTCTAACGCGGCTCATCTCTAAATCTGATATATTAACGCCATTCTTTCCTTCCCTGTATCTAGATTTTTGACGTATTACAAAACGCCCCATGAATACTTATAAGTTGTTATCCTCCTCTCTAGCTCTCCTCCGTTTCCATACACGCGGTTATACCGCCATTCGTGCGAGCCACCAGCGATCTTCTCTTTAATCTTTTCTCGCATGTCTCCATTGTTTCGTTCCACTCGACGCAGGAATCGCCCTCATAAATACGCATTTGCGACAGCCTCACTGTGACGGTTGGTCTCCAGCGGTTCATAATATTAAACTGTCACATCGCGCTACGTGCTTCAATTTTTTCGCCTTATTTTTTACCTTCTGTTTTCCCTTTTTCATCCCTCACGGCATGTTTATAACGCGGGAGATAACCGGGTAGAATTACTCTTCGGACATTTCTCGTTTTAAACTGCGGCCCTCACACACACCGGAACTGACTGCAGAATTTTTAGACTCTCAGCTTCAGCCCTTTCTCACCATTTTTTTTCTCTCGATTACAATTTTACTGGCCCTCAAGTACAACCAAGATACATGTTCACCCTGGGACCTCAAATGTCAAAAAATATACTTAAGCGCACGTGATGTTCCGCGAGAAAACAGCTCTGGTACTTCCATGCGTGCATATGTATAATATATTCCTGCTATAGATTTGCGAACTCAAATTTCATTTATAAATTTCACACAAAATGAAAAAATTACAGCTGCGATATAACTTCGCACACTCATTGATCATTCGATTATTCTTTTAACATTTTCACAACTGAATTGCAGGCGTCGATAAAGTGTTTTAATTTCTATATCTCGTATTTCTGTATCTCGATATCAAATACATCGAGTGATGGCAAGTTTCCGGATTATTTGTATTTTGGATGAGCCGGAAACCATACCGTGATTTGTGAATTTCATAGGCAGGCTAAGCTGGATGAGATTACAAATGGTACAAGGCTGGGACTTGATTGGTTACGTTTACGCTGAGGAACTCGTCACACAGTGGATTGCAGTGGGTACCTACGCGCCAGGCCAACTATCCAGGAACCGGGCACGGGTTCGGATTGATAATCCCCTGCCGCCGGGGTATTGTCTCGAAGCCAATAACAAAGGTCTCTATCCTACTGACGGAAATCCTTGGAAGTTTCCCATTCCACGTCACGCGTCACATCCCAAAACACGGCCAAGTAAATACGACTACAACTTGGTGTCTTATGAGATGCACACTCCGAGACATGGTCCGTGAATTCCGGTCATCTTTTCAACATTGGACAATTCTACTTGTCGGAATTCACAATCAAGACATGGAAAGTCTGACATATTATTGCCCATGACCGAGACTATGAAATTTCCAAAGATTCCATAAGGAATTCAGCCAAAAAACTGTCTATCCCTCGGAAAGATGCTGGAAGTTGTTTAACTTCACGCGATAAGATTATTTGATACAGTAGAGCACTCGCGTACTTGACCTCTCTCGAAAACTCAGCTGAGATCACGACTTACCAATCCCATTCTAGAATGTGGAAATGAAATTTATATGCTCTGGAGTCAGCAGCGTTTCCGGGTCGAAAGTTTACTCCGTTCAGCATTGCTCAGCTGAACGAAAATATCGTACCTACAGAATAGTTTATAAACTAGCAGCAACTTGAGCTGCAAAACTGTTCGCGTATTCGCGAAACTAGGTCAAAATCGAGCCACGAAAAGACCAACCACCGCCAACCGCTACCAACGGTATGGTTCAATTTGCGGCCAAGTGCCTCTAGGGGGTGGTGGCTCTGGTACTGCTGGTGGCACAGTCTGTGGAGGTGGATGTCCACATTCTCCTTTCTACACTCCTAGGTAGGTACATGCGAAGAATATACCTTCAAGGATCTGTGAAGGTTGGTCGCCTAGGTTCTAGAGCTTCTATACCGTGACTCTTCGTCGAAGTTTGTCCTGCTCCAGTTGTGCCGTCGAGTGTCCTTGTGAGAGTATTCCTCCATCTCTCTATACTTCTTTCTCCAGATAGAAGCGCACTAAGTCAGGTCTTCCACGAACTAAGTGCTACTCTGTACGCACCTGAATTTCCCCGGGTATGTACCCGGTACAAGGTGGGATATGTATGTCAGGTTGAGCTCGGTTAACGCAACAGTGACGGTTCAACTGCCGCAGCACGGGTTCGGGGTGAATGACGTAACCCATCCTCCAAGGGCTCTTATTGGATTCCACCCACAAACCTGTCTTAGAGCAAAGCGGTTCTCAACAGACTATCTTCACGAAGATCTTCTCCTTCGCGAACCTACCATCACTTTCGTCAACTGCATATCGAAAGCAACCAGTGAAAATGCATTTGATCAAAGATAAACGGCTCTCCAGAGATGATCTAATCATTGTGAACCGGATTCATTCGTATTCTACATAAGCATGACACAGTTCATGGTGTGTTTATGATCAGGCAAGGTAAACGTTGGAACGTTCCAAAGTGGTCCCACACGAATCAGTCAGCTGAGAGAGATATCGATACGTGATTCTGCGGGGAAGAATATTTTCCGGTGAGAATCACTGGAGGCCGAAACCTGCAGCAGAGAGTAGATCCTATATTGCCTTATTGCCAGTCTCCTCAGATGCATCGCCTCAAGTGTTCGTCTCCCCTCTCACCTTTCTATACTTCATTCTCGACAGCGCTAGACCCTTAGCCCTTAATTAAAATCATTACTAGGCTTAACTACCCGGCACCCGGCACCCGGACCCAAAACCTCTCGTTCCTTGCAAGGCGAAAAGTCCACCCTCCTTCGCTCACACTTCGTCAGCTCTTGGCGTATTGAATCTCCAGTCACGTGGTGTACCTCCGGCTATAGTAGGCACAACCCATGAATTTAATCGCGTTCTCGTAGTCCGTTTGATCGACTAATATCGATACCGATCAGAAAGTGATCATTTCAGTCGAAAACGTGGAAACTAAAGGAATCGTACGTTCAGCTCAGGGACCGTCGACAACGGGGAGAGTTTCGATTGATGTAAATTGCACCCCTTGACACAATCCTTACACAGCCATTATTACCTTCCATTCGAAGGTGGCGTCGAGCAGTTAGTCGGTCCATTTGGAACAGGGCTGAGCATTAAATCATAATGGGCAGAGTTTGGCCTATTTCCGTGGCCGCTGGAACCGTCGAGGTCGCAAGTTCGGAGCCCCCTCGAAATCGTTGACCATTTTCGACCAACCACTAGCGCTAGCACTCCCCACCGCTACAAGTGCTCCCAAGGCACGATCCGCGTGATTAATTGAGGGATTAATGGATCAGAAGCCGCAAACTTATGCCAGTTAGCAAGGTAGTTTTGAGGGTTGATGTGCACACTCGCCGCAGTAACGTCGAATTTTGCATAGTTTTTAGAATGATAATAATTATAACAGAGTCCAGTAAAGTGGCAAGCGTGAAATTTTAGTTAAATTCTCGAGGAGTTTAGTAATTACACTTAATTACGAAGGATCGTCTTTTTCAATCTCCATAATTATCCCACCTGTCCATCAACGCTGTAACGGACAAAGGTCGGAACTCTTGATAGAATTTCTCCTCGAGTGAATACCTTCCACATTCCAACGGCAGGCGACGTCGCGGTCACAAAGAATAAAGAGAATCACCAGCCTCGACTCTAGTAATACTATTTTTCGCAACTCGTTGCAACGTAAAAAGCTGCACACGCGACGAACAAGAATCGTTTGTCACGCTCCGCGTATAGGAAAGAGAGGTTGGCCTTTCCACTTGCTGTTGGCTGGTTCCACTTAAACTTAGCTTCTCGCGTGCCAACCGCGTTTTCTTTTTATCCCGCATAATTATTGTCCTGCGGCGAACGTGTGCTCCGGTGGGTTCCATGGTTAGGGGCAAAAGGAGAAGGGAGCATCTATGGACGACACTTGTTGTCTATTTCGGTGGCGTCTAAAGCTACTACGAAGATGACGTTTACGACGAACGTAGTCTCGCCTTCTTCTGATGGGTACTTGGGGATCAGCCTTCCAGGGTGTGCGTGGGGTCGTAACCCCGCTGGCACCCTGCTGGCGCGCCTCCAACGCTCTGCACCGAGACAGCAAAAGACATCGAGAGACTCTTCGAAGCGTCGTTCTACACCGTCGGTTGGAGGGAAGACAATGTACTCGTCTAAGAATGAAGATAAGTGTCGGAAGAAGGTCTGTCTTATAAGCAAAATTACTTTCGGATCTGGAAAGTACGACTAGATTTAAAATTAATGGTGCGTGAAAGAAATACGCGAAGAACCCGGGACATATTTGAAATTGAATAATTCATGACACCTACTATGCCTTCGCTGGGTCTCTCCCTCTCCTTCTCTCTCTATGAGGCTTTCTAAAGGTACTTCAAATTTTGCATTCCAGATTTTAACTGACTGCAAAAGGCATTTAATTCTACAGTCGGCTAATCAATGTCGTCAAGTGTATCCGCCCATCCTGTGAAGAAATTCTGATTAGCCTTTAGAATCTGGGGTTTGAACTCTGAAGAAAGCCTCACACTGGTCATATTTCATTAACATTTCTAAGAAGGTAAAACGGTCTGAAGTTCTGAACCGTGCGAAGCTCCGAACACCTGTATAAAATTTACTAAGACAGCGTGTTGTGGGTTTGTGTTAGTCTCAGAACTCGTGCTCAGCATCCAATTAGGAAATTGTCAGTCGTTGAGGCTAATAGTCGGTTAAGACTGCTTATTTCAAAGCCTTTCGGAGCTAAAGCAAAGCCTGAAGTTATTAGGTTCTATCAATTAGCGATGCTCAAAGTTACAATTACGATTTCGACAGTAAACATTCCCAGTCTCCATAATTGCAGAAGAAGGACGAAGCGGCGGTTGGGCCACCTAAAAATATTGATTTATCGCAAAGATCCCAAAGGATTTATGCACTGGGACTACGAATAAATGACGCAGAGTTAGGTAGGCGGTAATAATAAGCACCCGCGTGAGCAAACAATGCAACAGAGCATAAATAAGAACCGGAATAAATGACGTGTCGTATAGTTCGTTCGAACGTTGAGAGAAATAAGTAGATACGACCAATTAGTGTTCCCATAGGAACTTTGTATTCTGTCATAATTCAAGAACTAGAAACCAGTAAAGCACAGCCTTGCTGGTAATAAAGTTGTAACATACTCGAATCATCTTCTCACGTTTATTGACTACACAACGTCGAAGATTTGAAGAAAATTAGGGTTCTCATTGCCTGATTTTATTTTCGACACTGCAACGGTTCCGATTCCAAAAATCCGATTACCTCCAGCTCGTAGGATTGAATTTGTAAAATTGAAATATCAATTTTGGCAAACGTGTACCAAGATGGGTCACGGGTTGAACGTGTTACGAGTCTGTGTCAAATGATTAGTGCCGTTTACGACGCCGAGTGGAAACCTAGATTTTCTGATTTTATACAAACATATAAACCCACCTGAACACGCGAGCAGTTTTTCTCGGACTGAAAATATGGATGAGGTATAGTTCGCCGAGAGCTAACATATGTTGGAATGAAAACTGGGCATAAACGTCAAGGCCCAATACTATATAGCGTCCGGAAATGAGGAGCCAACCTCTAGTATTAACAACGAGAAAAAGACAAGAAACTTGTGAGGTAAGTTGAAACGACGCTTTACTCGCGAGAGTTACTTATATCTCGCGTTAGATCGAGTTCGTTGGCAACCATGAATACTATGAGAAAAATTGTCAAGCACCTCGTTAAATTCCCATGCAACGAGGTGATACACAGTTAGAAATGATATCAACCGATGTAAAATACGAGGATGTAAACTCCGTGTCCTTGACGATGAGAAACGCCAGCATGCAACCAAAGAAAAATCATGTCTTCTTATTTACTGACATACATGTCCTGCTTCGCGAAGGTAGAAGCGGTCTTCATATTCGAGGTAGAAGTCAAATGAATTGATCCAGCTTTTCGGAGCAGTGGAGGATGTTTGGATTCTCGAATTAGACTAATTCTTTTCAAGGAAGTCGAGCTTCGAGATGAATTATATATTTATGGTATCTGCCGGGCTTGAAAAGCTATGGGGCCTGTTTGAAATTCGTTCTTTAAGGTCTTGGAGTTTGTTTGGACGACCCGCGGCCGAAGAAGGCGCCGCGGCGTCGGTCGTTGAACACCACGACGTTCACCCTCGCCTCGGTGTCACGGGCATCGCGTCGCGGGCGTCTACTACCAGCATAAAAACGCGACGATGTCCAATTATTATGAATTCCGTTAATAAAAACGAAATTACAGTCGAGGCTACCTTTTTGTTGGGCTACTTTTATGCCCGGCAACCCGTGTTTGTCCTTTAAGCTTAATTTATAATTTGTAAAGTAATACGCCGACAGTAAAAATGTTTTACTGCACGAGCAGGAGTGTATTTCTTGCGCCTTCCGTTCGACGTCACTCTTGCGGCCCGGAGTTGTCGTGTCGTTACGGCTTAGCCTTATGAAGTTTACACTTCAGACCATATATATATATATATATATATAAAGCAACGATTTGTCCCTTCAACTACCTAGTTACAACCATTATATTTCCCTATTCAAATCTCCATTCATCATCGGTCGGTTAATTTTTTAACGACCGTGATGAATTCAACACCTTGACTAAACTCATTCTAAGACACAGTTTAACGTGATTAAATTTCGCCCCGGGATTTTCACCGAAACTTTACTCCGCGTCCGAATCGCGGTGCTAACTTCTCAATCAGATAACCGCGTAATTGCCGCAGCCGCAGCCATCGCCGAGGCAGAGACCCTAAGAATCACCCGGACGCGCCCGCAGCCTTCTAAGGCGGCGGAGTGCCACACAACGCTGGATATTAAAAGGTCTACTGGTGTAATAAAGCGTGTAATTAGTTATCGAGCGATGATTAAGCCATAAATTAAGGTTGTTTACTCGAGACGGGTCCGGGTCCCCCCTGCTCCTATCCATGCCGAAGCTACGTCGAGTTTCACGCTCGCGGGATACGATCGTAAAGGAAATACTGTTTCAATCCAAGCCGGCCGCGGCAGGGCCGAGGTGTAAAGATGAGTTACCTCCCGCATGTTGGCCCGCGATACGCGCCTGTTTTTCTTTATTCTTTTATCTTTCCTCTTTTTGCGAGCTTAAGACATCCGGCTACCGTAGGAGAGAGAATTACCCCGATAATTAAATTTACGCCGACAAATGGGTCTGCCAAAATGTCTACATCTGATAAGTGTTGTCGGCTAATGATAGGAATGAAGCTTTCCACGCCTGTCGAGGATTCAAGCTTTTTGTATTTCGCCCCTGCAGACTTTTAGACTGACGTTTTCAAATACGTGCTTTCAGATTACGTCTATGGAGTGTAATTATAGTCAAAGTGTTGAGGAAGATCTTCTAAATCAAAAATATTTCAGTGTCAGATCATTTTTGGAGCGGCGAATCACTCGTATTTTGCCTGAAGCATATCCCGGTTAAGTGAACACTGTAGGGTATAGAGTGACGAAGCGACCTGTATTTCTTGAGGCCGGATTTCTCCGTCGTAGGAAATTTGGAAAAAGAAAAACGACCTAATGTTGACGATGGTCGAAATATCGTACCTGTTGCTTCCCTCGGCTACCGGCAACTAAATGACTAAATTTGTTTGCAAATGTCCGTCGTATAACGAAAGGTGAAAAGTTTGCAGTGGCTCACTTATCGATTCGCCAAAGTTAGCAAGTGAGTGGAACTGGTATAACTTAATAACGGTAACGTATACGCGATGGTGAAACTTTTCGTAAGAATTGAACATGACGTAAAATTTCTATTCCTGCAGCAACGAGACTGCAGCGAAGAACCTTTTATACCAGTAGTGTAAATACCGAGGCACTATTCTTTCTTCTAACTTCCATGTACGAGACCAGCGAATGAACGGAGGTAGAATCCATGGACGCGAGTTGCCAACATAAACAGCCAATTTACTAGTGCAAACATATCAATGTCCGCGAACGGACGGACCCGCAATCCCGCCTCCTGCATTCTCAGCCTTACTCCCGATAGCTGCATGTTACTGAAATAACACCAATGGACCAGGGATGCAGGCGAACAGTGCTTCCAACATCTCTGTCAATCTTTTCGCGGATTCGCAATCTCTCGTCGAAGAGGGTAACTTTCTTCTCTCTGTTTGAGACACAGTATGATTCTTACCTTGATCTCAATATAAGTTCGTCGTAAACATAGGGGTGCTCAATGTCTTGAATGGTATGTGATAAATTGATGAATATGAATAAAAATATCATTGGCTTCTGTGACGGAAGTTAGGCGTTCTTTGAGATCTTCGAAGACTCCGGATTCTATTCTTCTCATATAAGACAAGAAGTCCAGCCCTGAATCCAGTTTGGCACTGGGTACAGATCGCGCCTTTATAGTCTACGGCAGTTTCGTTCTGATGAAATAAATAGTACAATTTACGAGGAAGCGCATATCCTGTTTTGCCGCAATGTTCTGGATCTTGGGCGTTTGAGAGGTTGAAAAAGAGGAATAGAGAGTTCCAAGGAAATAAAGAAAGCGAAATAGCCGGGTGCGTCTGTCTGTCTATCTGTCTGTCTGTCTTTCTTTCTTTCCGTCTGTCTTTCCGTCTGTCTCTGGAGTCTGATCCCGGGCATCTCACCCGGATCACCCGAAGGGTCCCCGGAGGCCTTCTAGAATTAAACTGCTTGGCTCCTGCCATTTCAGAATTGCACCTCGTCGTAGATTTCATAGTCTCGGATATTTTTGGAGAGAAAGGAGGAACAAGACAGCTCTGCTTTTATATTGCGTTGTAACATAGGAGAAAATAAGGCGCGATCAAATATTGTCGGACCCCGGATTCGTTGAAGTTTATTCTTTGTCCAAAACGTAAAATATCCTGAACGCTCACAGCGATCTTAGTTTCTGTTCAATTTTCAAATACCATGCAAGATGCTCTCGTTTCACCTGTATAAATTTATCCCCGTGACTTGCACGAAGAGTCACATTTATTGCGTGCACTTAAATTTTCGTATGGCACAGTGTCTAACAAGGAGAAGGAATCGCTGCACCTGACCTTAAACTACGCTCTTAAGCCTACCATAAAACAAGCCTGCAGTATAACGTTAGCAATATCCTTCTTAGAGTGCAAATTTAATTACGCATCCAACGATTCGACTCGAGCAGAGGGGAAACTCTAGCCACGTCGGTGGTATGGAAGCGCAGGATTACTTCTCCTTCGTAATTTTAGCCGAGTGAGAAATACTCGAGAGATGTTATCTTCCGTGCTATAGATACATATTTTCATGATTTGAATATTCGATGTAACAGGAAGGTACATGCCCTCGTATTTCTTGCCAATTGAATTTTATGGTATCTACATTATGCACGGTTGCAGAAACGATCCGCTATCAATGTAAATCCGAACGTAACTTAGGCCTATCCGTAGTTTGTCGAATCGTGACGATTCTCTTGATTTATAGAACCGATTAAGGAACTTTGATAATATAAGGGACTCATTCTGAAGATATTCGAGCAATAAATTTACCCAACAAGATATTTAGGTCATAGTTTACGCGGTGTATTAAACTTTAGCCTTCCACTGCGGGAGGCACGTCTACAAACTTAGATATTCTATTGAAAACCAATACAAAGGGGATGAGGAGGAAAGACTTGCCGTGCTTCCTACAATCTTCGTATATATTCTTTATCCATATATACCAACGTATTTCCGTTCACCGGCAACATCACTCCAGGCTGTATTTATCGTGATATCGTATAGAACTTGGAAGAATTTTTATTGCCGAGCCTAAGGCAGCTGGTGATATACTTACGAACTTAAACGTCAGTACTATAAATTTCTGTACCCTCCCTTCATCTCCCCATTTTTAATCTCATCAATGATCAGATTGAAGAATAAAAAATAGATCCCCTTTGAGACAAGACTGTGATTAAAAGATGGAGTTCTTGTCGAGCGTCTCTCTCAAATGTTGCCAAAGGACAGCGTAACAACTTCGCTCAAGATATCAAGCGTTAATTAGTCACTTGATTTCCTCGTTTTACGCTTATTTCAGAGATTTACTTACGGCCACATGCAGTTGCGCCGGTGTTAGTTACGGCATCCTTCTAATCACCTAAAGACAGTGTTCAAAGCGGTCGACGCTGACCAGTTATTGCTCGGGTTACCGTCTGGTTACCATACCTGGGTACTGCTTGGTTACTGGTTAGTAATTAAGATAAACGTATCCGAGATCTCTTCGTTTTTTCATTCTGCTTTCCGCGCTGGACTCTGATCGTAAAAACTGTACCATTCATTGGGTTAATATCCTTCAGCTGGATATTTATCTCTCGCTCGATCTACCTCAGCGTTATCCAGTTTTCCTAATTGACCAGTTCGGATGAAAGCGATTCAAGCGCCTTCGCTACAAAGTCCGATTCTCAAGCCTTTCGCATATTTTCAGTAAAAGTACGCGAATTCAGAAAATTCAACCACCTACACGGTCGAACCATTAGAAGTTCAATGATTTGAAACTATATTTTCGGTGGTGCCTGTCTGCCATTGTGTTTATCGTATATATCTGCTCCGATGTAGTAGGTATCCATATCCGAAAGGTATATATGTGGAGAGAGGGCGACATGCTACACGCTGACCACTTTATAGGAAGCCCTCATAGGTTGCGGTCGGTGTGGTTTCTGTGCATGGCTTTGCCACATCTACTAAAACCTAATGGATAGGTCGAATGGATGTTGCAGACGCGAGAGGTATAAATTTACTGATTTCCAATTCGCTCGCAACAGTAACGGTTCTGCACTCTTCTCTTTGCAATTTATCACGAGAATTTGTAGGGTTTTATTGAAATTTTATCAGTTATTTTATTCAGGGTCGTTCGTGAGCTTTCCACGTCGATTCTATACAGTCGCTTCGGGTTTGTGTCTCGTGGCAGGCCGTAACTCCGCCAACTATCTTGGACGAACTAATGCAGGTAGCCTCGAATAATTGTCTGGATTTATTGTAAAATTTCGTGAGCTGCTCAGTGTCGTTTCGGTGGCATAGTCGAGCGGAAAAGATACACTAGCCCAAAACTACGCCGAGGCAGGAAAGCTCGATTCGCAGTGTCGAATGACAATAACAATTTACAGCCACGAATGAACGACTTCCGTGCACAGAGCCGTACGGAATCGCAAAGAGATACCTCTGGGGACGTCGATACCCTAGTTTCAATATTAAGTTCTATCGTGAACATTGGTAGTATAACATCAAACGCTAAATATGCCGTCTTGTCGAGAAACAGTGTTCTATAACCACGACGACAAGTTGGATGAGGTAAACTGGCGTAGAAATCGAACGGAATCGAATCGCGGCTATTGAATTTAGAATCAAAGGTGAATCTCGACATATAGGTTCAAAAGTCGTATACGATGAGTAGTTACGTTTGTGACTACAGGTATAAAAAGAGAGCTTATGACTATCTTTTTTACGACACCCTATTGAAAATTATGAAGTTCTCGATATATCGGTTCACACACCGTTCGTGTTTATAGCTTCGGTAACGTGCGGCAAGCTAGTGCAGCCGCCGTCGAAACTGCAGCCCCGAGATAACCGTCGGTTATTGCCAGTCCTGTGAAATACCCTGAAATACCCTGAAATTCACTGAAATACTATACTAGGGGCTCTTATTTTGTCAACGTAGTCGGTTAGGGAACTGGCTTTCAGAAAGTCAAAATTATCCGGAATAAATGCGAACCCTGTACATTGCTCAAGCTGCGTTTTGCATCGCGACGTCTTCGCCTCTTACAGTCGTGACATCGATGACTTTTCATCAGTTTTTAGTGAAATTCAAGTGAAACGAGATCTGTCAAAAAAGAGACCGAGTCATGGGACTTGCGAGACGAATCTTATGACATAAAATGAAATGCATCGGTAAGTTCTAGCTGCGATAACTCCTTGGATTGGTAACCACTGCGTGAGATGCGTCATTAATTTGAGAACCACGGGCACTAAAACAAAGATCGTTAAGCGGTGGGGAAGCGAAGAATCCCGTAATATATATGGATGGCTAGCATCCCCGACACCCCCGCACTTTCGTTTAGAGGGCTAGAGGGCTAGAGGATTGGAGGGCTACAGAGGGCTGCAAGTCCCGCGAAGACCGGAGGGCTGCGCAGCCAGGGGATGTAATTTTGGTACTTACCCCGCGAAGTTAGGAACACAATGTTACGTGAAAGTACTACCAGATGGAGGCTGCCCCTCCCACTACGACCATCTATTTCTCTTGGGGCTGCAAGGAAATATTTGCAAGAACAACGAAATATCTTTACTCCCTCTTCAGAAGCAAATTCCACAATAGTATCTGTCTGATAATTGCGGTACTTTTCATCTTTAGTAATTTGTTGGCCACCTGATGAACGGGATCTTAGAAATTTTCGTATTTCGTTCATAATCTTACCGCGCGGCTCCCGGTCCGTCGAATAATGTTTTTGCCGAACAGATTACTGTTTAAATTGTTTGTCGGAATTACCTCGGGTGACTTCTAATTTATCGCAGTTTAGTTCTTCTTGTGTTATCTCGTTGAGACTTTTGGTCTAAACGTTTGTAGAGGAGAAGAAATCGTAGCGAATTTTTCAGATTTTTCGGAGGGGTTGAAATTCTAGTAGATAAATGGGAAACATATTTCCTCTGGCAGCTGTGTAAGTATATTAGCGGATCGTTTTAATGTACCTCGACGTGTAACGCCGAGGAAACAATTAGGCAAGTCGGTGCGGGATCTAATTTTTAAGATTACCGGATAAATTCGAATTAAAAAACAACTCCGAAGTTTCTTCCAGTTTGATACAAAAACAAAACCGCAGATTCCATTAAATCTTCGGTACAGACTTTATCTTTCTTACCCTCGACGCGCTGTTCGCTCCCTGACTTGTAAATAAACTTGCTTCCTAGTAGGCCGTTAGTTCTGGAAGACGATCCTCCGCGAGAGAAAGAACTTTGGTAATTAACGAGGGACGCCATGCCATTTCCACGTTCATCTTTGACAAAGTTCGAAACCTGCTTACCTACGCACTCTCACATCTATCGAATACAACCTTCCAAATCCATCGTTCGATACAAATGAAGAAAAGTTTTCCACGTTAACTAGCGAATAGTTTTTTTCCCCGCAGGAATAATAAATCGGCGAGATATCGACAGACTTGTACAATGTACCTGATATTATAAATCTTAAGCATGCTTTCAACGAGGTAAGGTTTTCCTCCAGTTTCTATCTGTGTGGGTGTAAGTTTGATTCTCTCAGTCCATCACGATCTTCTTTCTTGCCTCGTATAATACGAACTATAAAGTATAGTCGTAAGAAGTCCGAAGTATAATCCGAGTAGTAAAAAGCACTCGTACACCAATCTAATTACTGCATTTCTGCCACGGTGATTCCTTAGATTACATCGTTTTTACGATCGATATTACCTTTCTCTGCGACTCGGTATTTCCCCTTTTTCTTTATCCGCTAACGGTATTTGCACCAAGTGCTACGATCGACAGTTGTGTTGCGGCGGTTCGGGGATTTTATCGTTTTTAATTTTACCAGCTGAAATTTTTCGGTGAGCGAAAATGAAAGACCGGGACCAAATTTCATCATGTATTTCTGTTTATTCGTTGTTTTCACGGCTGGCGATGGAGTACGATTCCCAATAAACGTAGGAGAGTTCGACCGGTGATTTAGTAGTCGGTCTCAATGAAAGATAAAATTATAGAAAATTTTGACATTTCTTCTATCCATAAAAATCCTTCGTTTCAGAGACGAGTCAATTTACGCGGATCCAACGTCGTAAAGTTCTACGAACGAGAGTTTCCTCGGAGCTCTGACCACATAAAATGCAGCCGGTAGTAATTTTTTTTAAAACCTCGCATCAAAACCTAAATTAAACTTTACGAATTTCGTATCTTTTATAAGAAGCTGGTGACTATAATTACGATTAGACGAATGACTGAACAACCACGACCGTAGTGACTCGTAAGTAACCGCAATACCGAATATTTTTCACAAGTAAAATGCAATGAATTCCAGATTGGATCACGTACGCTGATATTTTTTGGTCCTTAACAGAATCTGCGGTCAATTTTTTATAATTTTTCATCGAAATAATCGAAGAGAACAGAGTCTACCCGATCCTTTTTGAAAACCAATGAAATCGGAGGTTAACACGACCGCGAGGTGTTGAAATATTAAACGTGGTATAGTTCCGATATATCGTCAAAGTGGCTTCTGCTTTTATCGAGTAGCTATACACATATCGCTGTGTATGTACTACGTATGTTATACGGCTGAAGTTATGGGTACGACGGAATTTGCAATAAAGCTGGTATAATAGGTTTATGAGACCGTTATACTTCTGAATGAATCTGTAAGAATTTACAGCACAGTCTCTTTTGGGTGCGAAAGCTAATCGCGTTAAATTGTAGAGCTTTTGCCCCCACACGCGATAGCCTGGGAATAAAATTCCCAGCTTCAGAATATCAATAAATATGCTGAGCCTTCGATGGCTGAACTTCTGTTGCGACTTAAGTTTATTACGAGAGGATCGATCACGCATGATAGCATAGGTCAGTTTCATTGAACGTTGGACTGCACAAAGCCCACCGTGAATATTGGAATCTGAAAAAGATTAGGTGTGAACAGGATTTGTTCTTATACTTTTGTCGACTCTACTCGCGAGCTCCTTGGATCTTCGGACAAAAAGATTCGTAGAACACTCATAAAACCCGGAGGTGTTAACTGGCGGTGGCTGGCGCCATAATAATAACACATGTTTTATCCCTCCCCCTCCCCCTGTTCCAGCCCCATCTCTTCCTTCGCCCTCAGCTGGCTACGTGATGCCATAAACTCATTTATACTCAAAAGCATAAAACACATCCACCGAATTTATAACCAGTGATGCCTATACCGTATAGGCATTTCTGGTTCGTATAAGTCACACCATCATCAATTGCCACTTTATTGGCCGTACAAACCATCGCCAGTTGAAAAATAAAAAAGATTCCGGCGAAACAATGAGAGATGCGCCCACGTAGCAGTGGTATACGTCTACATCTCGTATACGTACATACATACGTCTGTGCTACTAAATTTTTGTACGAGCTCTATGGGAATGAAGTTAGCTCCATTAATGGAGACCGTCAAATGGCATACCGCTGTCAGAGAGTTGCACTTGCCATTGATTAGCGATCGCCAATCGATCACTTTGTCGTCGCACGAATGAGCTATGCATTGTCTCGCACTTTTACAGAGAGCGAATGATTTGCATGGGCGTATCTGTTTCACGAGCTAGTGCGCGAACGCGTGAATGCATGAATGCGTGAGTGCGTGAACTTCGCGTTCCGTTAACTCGATGCACCGTATAGACGTGGTATAATGTCATTGTTCATGCACACACCTCCTCGGCAAATGAGAAAGTTTTGTCCATAGTCGTGCACGTGGATATACGCCGAGAATAGCTCCAGCCTCTGATAGATGCAGATGACTCGTAATTATCAGCTTTGTTGAGTTCAATTTTTGACAAGTGTCGCAGCTTCAAAGGATTCTACGATTTTCCATTCAACAGTTACGTTCGGTTCAACGTCAAAAACCATTACTTTTTGCATGAGGTCAGATCCGATCACGATCCCTTATTGGAATCTCTTCGTCTCGGAGATATTTTATGATGAAATCCTGAGCATGCGAGATACAAACGTGCAAGAGTTGGCAGGTAATTGTACGACGTTGCGTTATACGCATGTCCTTTCTTACAATTAAGTCCTTAGGCATAGTTGAATGGCTGGACAGCAATGACCATTGTCCAGATTTAATACGGCGACAAAATTCCTCGTCATATGTACCGATGAACTTTCTCTAGATAACTCTTCGTGTCATTGAAAGAACTGATTCTTTGTCCTTTAAATTGATTGTTTGGCTGGAAGTATTGTACTGTAGTGATTCTGCTTCTCCAGTATCAAAGTAGACGATAAATTCTTCTCTGTAGTACATACACATTATACATATAGATGCATATACCCGCCAGTTAACGGGCAGGCACTGTACGCAACAAAACACGATAGAACGTAACGCAATACACTGTCGTTCCGTGTCTAATTTGCCGTGGCGTATCCAACGTTATCGCATCTGGACGGACTCTTTAACTATATGCAAGCTAATGCAGGAATAATCGTACCGTATGGTATAATGGATAACGGATAATGGATTTAGCACGTTTAGGTACGTGAGTAATTAGATAAATAACCATGATGCACAATCTCGTACACTGTACCGTGTTAACGCTTTCCCACGTTACGTTTTTCGCCCACGCGTGAATTGTGCCATTCGAAATGCGGCTACGACTTCTTCCTCTATTTCCATCCGCACGAAATACTCCATCGACACAATGAAGATCCATCTACCGGATTTCCCTTTCTTTGAGTACCCTAAACTAACTTACAAACGTGGTCTCCGAGAGGAAAATGATGTGTAGATTACACTCTGACACTTCATGTTTCTTGAAAGGAAGTTCTTCCGACTTTATCGAAACTTTGAAGCGAATCTGAATTCGGGTAGTTACGAAATACTGAAAAGCTGACAATCAATCGAGCCCGTGACATTTTTAACGGAGGACAGATGTGCCATATCCGAAACGGACAGTCCTTTGCTTCGAGTCTGTGATCTTCCGATCTTCTGATCTTCCGATCGTCTGATCTTCTGATCCTAACCGCACGCCACTCAACACTTCAACGCCAAGTGACTGATCCGCCTTATTGCTGCAAACAGAGAGCCAAGACGAAACACGTGTGTCCTCCTATCCCGGACGCATATGTGTCTGCTAGTTCCCCTTGCATATTTATTCCAGTGCATTTAGACAGTAACTCTGCGCTGATTCACGATACTCGGTACTATTCGAGATTCCCTATCCACTATGTGAAAAATTCGTGACCGCGATAGAGAATTTTGGATGAAATTATAAAGCGATTTTATGCCAGGACTAGGGAGAACTACGACACGGTTGAAGTCTGATGCTTAGTTTATCTGGCTTGATACGTACGTGAGTAATAAGTGGCACACACGGGTGAACCCTAAATTTATCAACATTTGAAGGGTTTAGAGCTCGAGGTGTTATACTTAGCATAGTCTAATGGGTATGAATATTAACCTCTGACCGCGGTACACTCCTCCGAATGACTGACACATCCCAGAGAGTAGGAAGTTGGGTTCTCAGTAATGATCTATTACGCTTTTGTTTCTTCCTCTGGAGTTTAGTCTATCTTGTGTGGGCCTTACGCGCCTCTTCTTTCGACTGGGTCTCCAATCAACTGTGATTTACATTTATATTAAGGCTATCTTTAACCAGTCGACGAGTAAACCGTTGCTTCAGTTGATCGAAATTGTTAATACGCTAGCGGACGATTAATTAGCGAAAGCACTAACTAGCAACGTTAATTGGCGGGTTTTCATCGCCTGGGAAAACAGTGAAACATACGCGAGTCTGACTCATTCGGTTCTATTACTGTCACGCGAATTTGTATCAAGAAATCTTCCACAAATACAAATACAAACAACCCTTTCCAAGCCAACAACACACATGCTTCCTAACTCACCGACCATTCTCAAACATCTCTGTTGCTTGCGTTTGCTGGTGGGTGGCTGCACAGCGCAAACATTGACTTCGGATTCTATGCCGACTTACCAAGTCTTGGATCCGTTCAATATCTGGATGCTTGGAATTCCAGCTTCTTATGGTAATAAAATGAAACGCAGTGTATCGCATCGCTTCCACTTTTGTACCTTCATATTTTTAGAAATTCCAAAAAGTACTTTGAGGGATAATTTACTGGCGGTCACGGCTTGGCAAAAATTGCAATCGCATTCCGGTTCTATACGGTTATGGAATTTGTATCGAATTAGTATATATGCATAGCATTTGCTTTCCTGCCACACGCTCGTATTAATAATCATTTCATGGGATAGAGGAGAAGGGACAAACACACGGACGTGCTTTTCAATTAATACCCAAATTAGTTCAATATTACCATCAGGAAGGAAATAGTATAGAGCTTGTAAATCATATCTATGTTTGGATTTTAGGTATCCATAAACGATATTATATATTTACTATCGTTGTCACACAACCAACTATTGTAACGCCCGTGCCACTATGCATCAAAGGTGGCTGCGAGACCTTTCATTGGCTATTCAATTTCGAGCTGGCTAATTTCCATTAATTCTGCACGATATATCAATGGCGTATCATTTGAATATTTCGAATGCCAGTCAGTCGATCTACCAATATTCCAAATTTACGCGTTTCCTTCGCAATACGTGCCCATGGCGTGGCGGCTGCACGCGGAGAAACATCCTGTACAATAAAACCCTGTCATATTTTAATGGACAGAATTCGCCACCACTAGAATTTCCCTGCTCTTTAATACCATACATGAAATTCGGTCAAAAAACTATTCGCAACGTCTCGCCCGCAATAAAGCTTCTTCTGGGTGGTAATGCGGTATACTCGAAGACATGCGGCACGCGTCGCTTTGCAGTGTAATTATAGAGTTATGGCTAAACGCCCGCATCCTGTAGATGCCTCCGTACGCATTGAAACGCGTACCCAAAGTGAACCCCCACTTGACCATTAGGTGTAAAGTCGGTAGTGAGATCCCTATACGTACACTTCAAGGTACCAAGTATATTCCCTGTGAAGTTCAAACGAGGTTCTTATTCCGCCGAGTGCGGATTAACTGGTATCTGGTTGAGCACGGATCATATGCTTTAACGCGTGCGATCACGATTCCAGCTTTTTTCAACAACATGAGGCGTGCTTTTAGTTTCGTAGATTTGCAGGAAAATGAGTCCAACGAATATAGGATAGTCGAATGAATCTGAATCGCGGCGCAACTTAAGAGATCGTTACACTTACACGTTAGCAGCCACTAAGCTGAGTATTTTTCAAGAATCGGATACCAGAAAAGAGAGTAGAGTACATATCTGGTATGTTTGTAAGAAAAAAAAAAATGGATAAATAATTCATCTCTAAGATGTACGTACCCCCTAGAGAGCGAGGTAACTTCATAAATATTATAGCATAAATGTATAAGAAAATAGAAGAATGTGAGATAACTTCGTTCGTTCTTCAAGCATATTCTTTCCATACTAGGCACGGGTACCTACCTACATACGGAGAATAGAAAATCAGCAGGTTTCTATACCCCGAAGCGAAAAGCCGACCTCTGATCTTCTATAACGGAAAAAACATTGCATTTGTCACGGCAAAGCGCAGTTATTAGTCACAGTTTTGCTCGTTACGGTTCTCTAGACCGCACCATCTTGCAGAGAACGGTGAATGCCTATGTGCAATGAGAACGTCGTGTGGAAAGATTCGAACGTGGAATAGAACTTTAAATCTTGTTCAGACCCATGCTGACGGTGACAATGAACCACCACACGACTGCAGTTTATTGTGCAGAGAGTATGACTTTCTAAAATTTTAGACCGACGTTTGCGCAGAATATCCAGAATGGTAGTTAAATTTCAAGTGCATTTGGCTCAAAGTACGTCGAGGAAAGACCTGCCATGTCTCGGCCTAAGTTTTTTGTTCCTATTCTTTTTTATTGTCAGACATTGAGCGATTATTAATAATCCCATGGTTAGTCTCATTCATAAAAATGTTTCACTGCAGATGTTCCGTTAATAGGTACTATTTTTAGCTGTCAGTTAGACGTACGCACATACATACACCTACCATAGGTGTCCTGTTCTTTACGGGTAAGCGACACTGAACATCATCGGCAGATCATTAGTCTCTCATAAAAAAATCTGGATTCTTGGCATATGGCGGAAAATGTGCGGTGAAATCACGTGACAATCACATGGCAGCTTGTTCCATTAGCAAGAGAGCGTAACCTTTGTCGTATCCCGCCTACCGAAAATAGACTTCTGACGTCTCTCTTCCTGAACATTTGATCTCTCGCTCATATTCCATAAAATTGTATAAGACTCGTACAAATGTCACCAGCATGTATATACATATAATCGTCGTGGGTGGCACGGCGTTAGGAAATCAAACGCCAAACATAATACCGCATAAGACAAACAAACGCCTTGGTTTCAAAGCGTCAAGTTAAGCTCAAGGCGTTGGCCTAACTTAACTGTATAATCAATAGGGCAAATATAAGGGCGCGAAGTTAGGGTGGATAAGACGCGAGGTACGTTACAGCTAAGGCTCTAAGTCTAGGGGGCTGCGAGAGCTCTAAGGGGCTGCAGGGGTTGCAGGGGGCCGTTTGGTCGATATAACGGACCTGTCTCTAAACTTAACTATATGAACTTTGTGGCTTAGAAGTTTCTCCGGTTTGATTTCGAATTACAAAGCTATGAGCACTAGCTAGAAGATAACTTATCGCAGTATCCATCCTACCATTTTATTTTCCGTCCTATTTTATTCGTAAACTTTCTGAGAGACAGTCTCCCTCGAATAGTTGATTCCTGGATCAATCCGCTAATTGTAGAAAAATTCTAACACCCGGTAATGAACGAAAAAATCTTAAACAGATCCGATCAACGATGCGGAAATCAGTGTACTAACAATTAAACACACTTGTGCTTCAATATACACGAGTTATAAATTACCCTCAGGACAAAACAGTCGCGCAACTCCTGAAGCAAGGAGTAAGCTACTTTGTTACTCGGGTATTTGGCTCATTTAACACATAATTAAGCGTTGCTCCAGCGCGAGTTGTCGAGGCATGCGAAGTACGAGTCAGGCATTGGTTCCCCTTCGCAGCTCTTGACACAACGCGTTCGTATCCGCATGTAATACAGGAAAGAAATGAAATTTTTTTGAAAATAAATGTCTTCTCATAATCTGTTCTTTGGAACGAAAAAGCCTTAATTATCATTCCCAACTTTGAGCTCGAGTTCTGCTGATAAGAGTAAAGAGAAGTGATCTTCAATCGGAGGATAATTACAATTGTGTCTTGGAACAGGTTTCGCGTCGGGGAATTTTATCCAATTGATATCAGAAAATCGATTCTCTCGTTTACTTTGATGGCTCACTAAGCATTTAGCACCGAACTTAGTGACGATTAATTAACGCTGAATCAAGCGATACCGATCCTGATCTCCTTTGGGTTATTAACGCGGCTATTTCTGTATCGTAGGTATAATTCAAATTTATCACTCAGCTAATTTCTGTCTATCTTCTCGATAATCTTTTATTCAAGTACGCAATCCCGGCACGTTTATAGAACCGGATATTACAGGTAATCAATTGCTCTACTATACTAGTCTCCTTCATCCGCTCATCGCAGGTGATATTTACTTTGCATTACTTGCCTGCATAGATCCATAAGAGAAAGAGGGACGAAGGAATTACTTGAGAACCGCTGAATTCCACTTAGCGCCAAAATATTCATGGCGAAGGCACTCAGTGGGTGTGCCCTGCGTACATCACCCTATTACTGACCCTAACAATGATCTCAACAGCTTTGTACTCCGTATTCTTGAAATAACACGACTACACCCACTGAGTAATGGACGTTGTAAAGTGAAATTTCGCGGTAAGTTCAGCGGCAATCTTCTCTTTGCCAAAAGTGGTAATAAATTTAGTAGAAAATAAAAATTTGTCGAGACATAATTATCGCGATAATTTACCTGCCGTCGTTCAAGCCGGTTACCAATTAGACAGTTTCGTACGAGTTTCAGCGTAAGCAAATTAATTTATATTGCTTCAGAGCAACACCTCTAACCAGAGACAAACTGAGGCGTATACAGATACCAGGAGATTGTACGAAAAAATTTTATGGATGTATGTTTTAGTGAGTTGCATCTTGCCGATGGTTTGCGAATGGGGAATTTCGGGGTATCGTAAAGCTCTGAACATGTATATTGCATTTTTTGGAATTTATTATTCGCATATCGTAATACACCCCGAGGAGGGCCAGAGGTGTAAGTATAACCACCGTTCCTAGGGGATTGGCGGATGCAGTATTGCCATTTTCATAAATCCAAGGGCTTTTTAGGGAATCCATTGCAACCGGAAACTCTCGCGATGCATAGAGGGCAGGTGAAGGGAGCGCAACTGAGCGGAATATTGAATTGTGATGGAATCCCGATTGACAAGGGTCCGTACGTGAAATATGAATATTTCAACGTACATGCGATGCATATTTAACAGGAAACTAGCCCAGCTTGTAGGCACGCTTGTTATTAGTTGATTTGTGCCGCTTTAAGGACCGCCAATAAATGATCGTTTCAATAATTTTACCTCCTACACAAATTCAATAAGAAGGGATCTCAGGGTTTAGAATTATACTTGAGGAAAGCTTCAACAACGAGTAAATTTTTCTTTCAAATACTTCGAAAAGCTCATTATTTATTTAAACGTAGTTCGAAGTGCCAATTAGTAACGTATCATCGGACCGCTTAGCCCGTAACTCTTCGGTACAATGGGAATAATTGTCAGAAAAAAAGGTAAAGCAAAAGCGACGCAGCGAGGAACGTTTGATCCCGATTTAGACGAAGAAACCAGCAAGTAAAATGAACCAGGCTGAGATACGCGCGCGACTGAATCTACCCGTGCGGACAATCGGCCTTGTCTTTCGCCAGTCGACGCAGCGAACGAAACGGCCGTTACGGATTGGTTTTCGGCTGCCAGAGGGGACTTATTTCTATTTCAAAGCCTGTCACTGGTTCATCGCCGCAGTCCACAGACACGAAAAGCTTTCTTCATAAAATCGGAGGAATTTCGCTGCTTTCAGAAGCTCGAATCTCCGGTGAATCGCGACTGCAGCCATAGCTCGCAGCGAAATAGTAAAGAAAAAAAAAGGAAATAATATGGATACTCGTTATTTCAATCGAGAACAATCGTCGAGAAATAAGTTACCTGGGGATGTACCAACTTTTGACCATAGAAATCGATCGGCTGAAGTCTATGGAAGAGGCGGTTACAGGGTAAGCCCTCGGGCCTGCTTCTACCTCCTTGCATAACTTCTCGTATCACATCGGTGGCAATAAACTTTCCCAATCTTTATTCGATCAGCGACAAAAAGTACAAATCTCCTTCGTTTTTACTCGGTGCGTTTCCGTACCGAGGCGATCAGTATTGCTATGTCGTGGTGGATCGGTGTCGAGGGACCCGTAAAAAGGCGAGCGTATACCTTGAACGCGAGCACCATAACAAATTTTGATTTCTTGCACATCGAAGGGACCCCGAGCCCGCCGAAGTCCCGGATCCTTTGTGGATACAAGGGGCAAGAGATGGGTTTAGCAGCTAACCGTCAGGGATACAGCTTCCATATTTTTCTTTCCGTCCGGGGCTTTGCATGCGTAATTCAACAATTTTTTCTTCTACGATCAAGACGCGCGTTCATACTTAATCAGAAAAATACCTACAGAAGATTAGAATCAATTGATATAAGTTACACGGAAATATCTCTAGTATTAAGATTCGACTGCTTTCATCGCAAATCTGAGTTTTCTTATATCGATCATACTTTATTGGACATTAAAGGATTCGGTCTCATCCGCGATCCAAGGAAACTGGCACATTGATAGCTCTGATACGATTTAAAAGAAATTTCATTCCGCTGTATTTGCATATAGTACCTCGAAGAGGGAGGCGTAACTTTTGTCAAAGGAAGAAGAGCTGTATCTGTGAAGAAGAAAAGAATTGAGGACCGTATCCTGGGTACATTTTCTATATAATAAGTAAAAAGTTGAACAGACCGAAAGAATTTTCAATTATTCCTAAGGCTAAAAGAGAATGAACTTGTTCTCGAGGATCTTTGGGAAATTTTCAATAAAAGATTAGCGAAGATAAGTCCATGCTGCGATCAGCGAAGAGACTTCGGGTTATAAAATAATTCTGGTTTAATGGGTGAAGTACGGAAGTTGGGTAGAGTTATAAAGTCAGCACGCAAACAATATTGCCCTCGTGGTAGCGAGTCGTTGCTTGGCAAGGCACCGCACCGCATAATATCAACCCTCTTTCCCGGTGAACGTACGCGCCATACCGTACTGCAAGCCGGACTCAAGCTCTGTTTTCCGCCCTCCGTATCACCGAGCGTGTACGGACGTATTATTAAATAATTCCACTCTGCAAGCTAAGCATGTCCTGGCCCTAAGGCTGCTTGAATTAGACTGTTCCTCTTCCTCATTCCCTTCACGCGTCACTCTCGCCCTATCTTCCCCTCTACCTCTCTCTTCCTCTCCCTCTTTCTGTGTTTGTGTTTCGAAGTTTTACTTGTTTGTAAAACTTGGTCCAAGTTCATCTGCACTTCGAGGCGGAATCAGTTCCGTTTAGGATTCCCTACCTCTCGGATAAAACTTGGTAAAATGTTAGGAGAATTCGTTCGCGATGTCAGCGTGGAACGAACCTGACTGACCTCCGCGTTTCCTTCATTTCCTGTTTATTACCGACACCTTTTCTTCGGTCATTTCCCTGTTTATAAATTAGTTCATTCCATGACCGCGTACGTTATGCCGTACCACACTGTCCAGACAACTCGCCTCCCACTGTGTTGTATATGTTCCATATACCGTACCTACCCTCTACCATGCTGTTTTTGGAAAATTAATATCTGGGCTTAAACCGAGCGCGCCGGACACTGCAGACCCTAATGTACTTGGACTGTGTCATTTCCTCGGACATTTCGACCACCCTCCGGTTTGTTACCCCGTTTATTATTTACGGGTTGGTCCCCGACGCTCGCTAACAACTAGCCACTTAGACGCGCCCGAGTGTTGCCCACGTCTGTAATTATGCTTGCAAATTGAGATTGAAATTTTTATTAATCTGACTAATGTACTGCATCTCTTAAATAGCGTTTCATTTTTATGTGGTTTGATGAGAATTAGAGTATCCGACTGGAGAAGGAATTGTTTCATTTGCACCCGCACACGGAGTTTCGAAATTAGAAATATAGGCGTTGTACTTATTTGGGAATTCCCTTAATACATCTAGGGGAGAAAATTATTCGAGTATGAGGGGTACCTCTCCGAAAATAATCCGGAGTAACAAATTGAGCCGAAATTAATATTTCTTTCTTATAAATTGCTCGACATAATTAACATTCCTCAGATTTTCCACCGTAAAAGAATGAATTTATGAAAACACATCGCACCGCGGCCGACTCCTCGGGGCTAGACCTCGGGACTTTTTCCACTTAAATTTTTCGGCGTGAAAAATGTTTTAATTTCAGCGAATCTTCACGGCCGCTATAAGAAACAGTAGGTACCTCTACCTATTTCACTGCGCGAAAATTCTCGCTATGGTTTGTACTAATTTTCCACGCACCCGGCGAACGCACCGTGCGCTACAGGGCGGATCGTCGGGCGTCGTTCTCTTGAATTTATACTCAGTGAGGATTCATGCCTCGGCCATTAACGCATTATTGAAAGTCATAATGGCTCGTCCCAAGCCTCCCTTCGGCTTAGATTCATCTTTCGAATCGGACTAAAGTTTTGTTAAAGTTTCTGCAAAAGGCGTCTAAATGCTTTTGCGCAGTTACAGAGCCAAGGTTACGGGGGAGAAACTTGTCCCAATCATTTTAATGAATGCCTCGAATTACTTTACGTCTGAAACCCATTCCGGTTGATCACTTTCTTAATCTTTTCGAAGCGGATTCCCAGTGGATCAGAAAGTCTTCTGATTTCTTCCGCATCACAGAACGACCTCTTCGTTTCCACTGTTGTACCTACTCTGTCACGAGAGAAATTGACCTTTCACCGTACATTTTATACCCTGGCGAATATCTTCACAATATATTAAACTCATTGCAGAAGGCGCCGAAAATATGCACTTTATTTAATAATAATGAAGAAAATAAAACAGCAGAGAAGATAATGAGAGTAATTTAATCGCAGCTTGAGAGCTGAATGCTAAGCGAGCCAACTCTTCATGCTAATCTAGTCTGGCCCAATCCCTGCTATGTGCAACTATTCCGAGAGCAAACTCAGGGTTGTCTTTTATGTTTATTTAATTCTTGAAAACTACCGCAATAACTTTAGATTTGTATAAAATTACGTTAATATATAAATCTGGAAACGTCCGTCTCGGTGAAATATAGGCGAAAAGGTTACTGTCACAGAAATCCAGATTAGCATACATCCAGCTCGCATATAATTATCCGAAGTTCATCAGAAGTTGAATAAGTAAACGTGAAATTTTGGCAAGCAGGTGATGTGAAGGCAAACTTTTTCTATGAAAAAATTAACCGTAACTGGCACGTGCTGCTAATGAAAATCGATTTCACCGCACAGGATGGATACCTATACTCACTTGCATTCATTAGCTTATCTAATTATCACGTCCCCCAACGGATGGTCGGAAGATACGAGTCTCCTGACTAGCGAACCATCAATACGAAATCACCCCTCAATTGCTTAAATTAACTAAAGAAACATTTCCTAATTAGACTTCCAAGAATTTGCTTGAATTACGGAATGAAACCCGGTTCACGTGCCATCGCAAGTACGTAATCTCACTACCAATTTGAATATACAAGGGACATAAATAATTTGGGAACTTCTACTAATCAGGGCGATTGCAAATAAGTGGTTTCATCTTTCTCAAAAAAATGGTAATGTTTCTTTTCACCATTCAGCTCGATGGGTACGGTGATCATTTTCTGTCAATGTATTAGCAGCGCACTTAAAAATCCATTCCATTTTCTGGTGCAGATTAAATTTGAACCTTAGTAGAGTCCGCGAAAAAAAGTAACTCTCGCCCCGGCCGTAAAGCGCATCTGGAGAATGTAAAATATCTAATATTGCCATAACTTTGTTGAAAGCCCCTCCCGCCCCGAATCCTGGGACGCGCCCTGTACGTCGCCCTCACGTTTCCACTCGCCCTCTAGTTCCCTCCTCAACGTTTCGGAAAACGGTTATGCAACAGGGAAGCTTTACCGTCACCCCGTGACGTCGGGACGCCAAGAGAATCCAGGCAGTGTCGTTAAGTTTTGACGAGTCGTCAAAACTGCGTCGCTCTTGGATTTTGGTAATCTTTCAGGCTTCGTCTTGAATTATTTTTCCCAATGCCGGGAGATTTCCCGCCGTAGAAGGAAAAGAGGAGCGGAATACTCGCGTGGGAATATAATTACGGATTGTCCCGGCTTAATCCTCTTTCACCGTTCTTTTCTCTTCACAGCTGTGTCTCTATTTCGTTGTTTTCTTCCTTTCTCCAATTCCAACCTCGCGGCTATCTGGACGCACGTGGCCCATTTCGTCCTTAATCAATTTCTTACTCTGGTCATTCCAAAAGTCTCTCGTCAAACGCTTGTTCTCACGCTATTACCTCAATTTGTCTACGACAGTGAATTGTCCCGAGTCATTTTACTCGTGTCCAAGAGCCACCGTCAACCATTATCCCATAATCTATCATTGCGGACCAAAACTTTGGACGTCGTTGTGGGCGAGTATGAAAAAGTAGAATGCAGTTGTGCAGTTCTCACTGGCGGCTTGCGGAGGATTTGTAACTTTTCTTCCTTATTCTTTCTTTTAGTTTCGCCACTTCTTCCTATCTTTTATCCCAGCGAGACTTTTACTCGACCACTCTCACCCCTGGCCAAAGAGGGCGAAAGACAACTGCAAGAGTAGGCATAAGACGGACGGACTCAGACAGTGAAGAAATAATATACTTATACGAAGACGTATAGATTCATCTTTTATCAAGCGGACTTAGGATAAGCGCCAGTCGTTTCTCAATATTAAGTTCTCTTCGCTGCTGCTGAGGGAGGAATCATCTCCATATTTTTATCCTTCGCTGTCGTTAGTATAATGTAAGGCTTCAGGACCTCGGTTGGTTTCTGAGTAAGGGCAGATCTCGGAGAGTACCATCTTGAATTTTCAATGCCGTATTTCGAGCCGCAGTTATAGCTGTCGTTTGACTATTCGATTACTTCCAAGTCCCTCGAGAGTCTTCACTCGCTAAATTTCGTATACGAATTGCGAATATACCTAGTGCGGTGATGTGGAGCTGTTGGTATCAGAGCACATTCGTACCTAAGCAGATCACATACGTCAAACGCAGTATTTAAAAAACTACTGCAAGCCAGACATCGAAAGAGCGTGCCTGTGGCCAGCGAAATGCGAGAAGGTTTCAAGCTCGGACATTTTCTAGTTAAATAAGGAAATCGGGATATGAAAGGGGATTTGAATACGGCAAAAAGTAGAGGGAGAAGAGTAAAGAACAAGAATTAACAATTCGCGTGGTGCCTACATCCCATTATTCCCTTCCTCGCCCGTAGTTCCAAAGAGACTTTCCTGCCGGAATCACCATCTAAGGTAAACAAAGTAGGGAAACTCTAAACTTTGATCGTTAAAGCAACAGATTGTACGTACTACTCGTATCCCAACCCACTGCAGTTGAGCGCCCCTGTGCAAAAAGGACCTGGTAAATTCGTCGCAGAGGAAGAAGTAGATGGAAAACGAGAGCGCGTTTAAGAAATTTAAGTGTTTTTGCAATAAATAATAGCCGCATATCATCGGTAACTACTTTTTTGTAGGTACATTCTTAGCCCGCTGCTACCACCTGTGAGTTCTTGGACCTGTTTTACTCTTCCAGATTCCTCAGGGACTCAATTGGCACGGCCAATGAGAGGGTGTCTTCGAGAGTGTCTGGCCAATGGGACTAGAGTTCTGTGAGAAATTCTACGTTTCTCACTTTCAACGGAATAGCTACGATATTCCTGCCTTTTAATTCCCTTCAGCTATTTTATTTATAGTTCCATTTATCTGCCTCGTAACGTACGACGGCTGTTGTAATTGCGAAGTTTCTCCTAACGTATTGTCCAGTATTTTCCGCAGATACGGACTAGTACAACGCGGCGATGTAGACTGCAAAGAGTTGGGAAGACAAAAAACTAAAAAGGAGATCCGTTTTCCGGGTGTTTACGGCGCACCACTGACAAATATTGCATGACCAGATTAAAGTTCAACATTACCGGAATTTGCATACATCCGTATACCTTGAGCCGCGCCTTATCCAAATTCGGAGCGCGAATACGTGATCTTGATCCCGGAAATAATTAAACGCCGTTTGATAAGCTCAGGCTCGATTTATTCCCAGGAAAAGGGAATATTTCTCGAATGTAAAGTTTATTGTACACGATTTCCGCCCGGGGGCATTACCCTCGAGTCTGCGAACGCAAACATGAAAACGCAACGGTATCGGGACTCCATCTGGGCGAAACGTCGGAAAAATGTAAATTGGTCGGCGGAATATCTGGACCGTTTCAATGCGTGGCGCGTCGAGACGTCGGAACCAAGCGTCGCGGTGTTGAGCCCTTCGAAAGTAGCATCGCGGGGTCTCGAACCCCGGGCGTCGACATCGGCGCATCGGAATTCGGCACGCGCCCCGCACGTTTCGGAGGGTGACACCCCAATATCTACCCTGAGATTTGTGGCATGCGCGGAAGCCGAAAGGTGACACAACTTATCGATGATTTATCTGCTTATTTATTTTTCGAGCCTGGTACGATACGTGTTCAGGATTGCTTTTCGCTGGAGGCGGACACCTGTCCTTCGATTTATGTTCTTATATTTTTAGAATCTTACCAAATACAGGATCTACAATCTGTCCGTATAGATAATTGCATGAAGAGAAAGAAAAAAGGTTACGCACAAAGTCACTCCATTCTGCAATATAATATTTTGAAGTGAAATGAATCTGTGATATACATTTTTATTTCTATGGTTTTTGGAAAGAATTCGATCATCGGATCTCTTCCGCATACAAGCTGTACCTACCTGTTGTTATTGCGGACTCTGCGGTTCGGTCCACGAGCATCTTATCCTTTGTCTATTCTGACTCCATAATATACAGAGGAGCTCGTTTCAGCGTGGTGTATGCGATAGCCGCACTTTGCCACAGTTACTTGGAAATTAGTGTAGCAAGTTGGTAATGGTTAAATTCAACCTTAGTGTATAACACCACGAGATGGTACCATTGTCGCGTTTATAATAGCATTTCGGAGCTGTATGCCGACAAGTTACGGAACTTACAAACTGAGTCTTGTTCTACCTCTACACACAGGAGATTCCGAATAAGGCCTCGGGATAAGAGAGGTCATGATGGGACTTTAGGGATCGTTTGCTCACTTCTGGACCACCGGGTCTAAAGCGGAATGTCAAACTTTCATCAACCGCAACGAGAAAACATTAGAACCTCAGCTGCGAGGTGAAATTTACCCGTTCTGCACAAAATGTGAGTTCGATGGGTATGGAACTCGTTCAGAATCTAAAGTAGAATGGCTAACCGAATGACCACCGATGTAGTAAATTTTGTCCTTGTTTTATACGCGAGACGATTCGCTGTATCAACTTGAACGGAATGTCAGCAATGTGTGTAAAGGAGTCAAACGATTAAATCCAGAGAATCGCTCTGGCTGGTTTATTTCCCGCGTTGTCTCATTCCCACGAAAGCTACGAGCACTCGGCGACTCTGGGGCGTCGTAGACTAGATAACGGCGTCGCGACGCAACTGCGTCCCACCGACCGTATTCTGCTGTCCCTTCAACGTTTTCCCCTTCACAGCCCCTTTGACGCCCCCTAAAAGATCCTTGGGCCTCAGCTGGCGTGCTAAGCCGCTGATTGCACTCAAAAAGAACCAACTTTCATAAATTCAAGACGCTCCACTTCGCTTCAAGATGCGAGAACGAACGACAAGGTTATATTATGTGTGTAGAGATGAGGCTTCGAAGCACTTCGACTCCCATCACCGATGCTTCAGATTTGACAACTTTACTTTCATTCTCATCCGCAAGCTTATTGTTACTAAACTGAAATGAAAATTGTTCGTCAAAAAATGATCACCGGTCCATGAAAAAATACGAGGATATAAGGAGCGAGGAAGCGCAGAAGCGTACAACCAAAATGTGTAAAGTAATTTGAATAAAATATTTAGATGGCACCTGGTTACTGCAGGATCGAAAAGTTTTCGTTGATTGATCGACCACGTCTCAATCCCACATCCCAAAGTGTTTTTATTGGTGTCCCGCACGGTGCGAAATTGATAAGAAATTGCTGGATTACTTTTGCCTGGAGGTCTGATAAATCGAGAACAGATCGATCGGCTAGGGGTTCGTCGCGTAATTCGCTACGACAATTTATCGCAGATAAAATCTGCGGACAAACAAAGCCGACTTAACTTCGTCGGGAAGAAACTACCCTACACTATCTTACCAAACCTGGACTATGGTACAGCTCCCATAGGAGTGTCTCTTCCTTCTCGTGAGCCCGGAAGTATCTTTCCAGCTTGAAGACAGTCGACTAGGTATGTAGTAGAAAGACCGTCACCATATTTCTTGAAAATAAAATGGGAGTACCGTAGACAAGCAATATGTTAAACTCCAGTAATCAAGCGTTGGCCGTCCCTATCCGTATCATTATGGCAGGTAGCGTTATTTGCTTACTTGCCAGTCAATAGTATCGATCAGTTGCACGAGGGGAAATACGTGGCTAAATTCGAGAGTGTGTATGTGAGAATATCATTAAAGATGGGGATTGGCTAGTCGTTAGAATCAGCTGTTCCATTTCCGACCGCAAAAGAATACAAGACACCAGTAGAGAAACTGGATTTTTGGGTTATTCGGGATTCTTTTTTTTCATCTGCCTCAAGGTGGGGTGGGATATCATTGATTTATGCTGTTCTATAACCTCCGGGAGATTATCTTCCGGGGTTCGCTTACTTGGTTCTCTTTTCCTTTCTGTCTTCCTTTTCTTCTTCTTAATTACCCGAATTACGGCCCACGCGTCTGGTTTCTTCAAAATTAAGTTTTTGTGACACCCGGAGGACAAATTTAGCGCGCTTTTTTATTATCAAATTAAAAAATTTCACCAAGAAGGGAGAGAGGGCAGGCTCCGAGATTAGTTCGCTGCACGAATTGCATCTTTTTAAGGGATGTCACGACGAAAGAAATGATCATGATAATTCATATTTATTCATGGGCGTCCCTCAAGGAAAACTTCTTTATTGTTTCCTCTTTCTTCTTTACTTTAATCAATTTCAACGTAAGTTTACTCCCGGTGCAACTAGCCATAAAGGCTCGAAGATATATCCTACATACGTTCGTTAAGATTCCTTACCAACGAGCACAATTATCCAACATCACCGTACGGGTATGAGGAGATGCAAGAAGAAGGAAGGATATAATATACTTTTTGCGAAAAACCCAACGCCAGAGCTGTTGCTGCCTGGCGAGAAAGCAAAGTGCATTTTCCCCCTACGTGTATTTAGTACAGCGCGCGAGTCACGACTACCTTTAACGTAAGCACATCACCTTCTTACCCCAGTGGCGTGTTCTACTTACGGGCGTTAGAAATATTGTCTTCCGTAAATGAAAATGAAATCCGTCGGAGGACAAAAGTGTACTTTCCTGCCGTCAACAAATCTCCCGCGGGAGAAAGCCGGCGAGGCGACATCTCGGTATATATACGAGCCCAGGTGTATAACTTTGCGTGCATGTACGTGTGACGTTATATATTTATTTAATTTTTTTATTTATTCTTTTTATTATTCTTACGCTTGAATATGACTCAACTTTAATAGAATAACATTCTCGCTCGGCACTATAACGCGAGCAATGAATTAAATAAGATCGACGACATATCTGCGCGGATTATTAAGGTGAAACTGTCACGCGATGTACGTAGGTATAATACAGTCGCGATTCGCTAGCCAAACGATCTGCAATCTCCGACAAAGGCCTGTCGGTTATACGTACAGGCATAGCCATGAATAGCCGCTGCTAACTAAGCGTTGTTTTTCACTCTCTGTAAAATGATTTCCTTACCATGTATAAATATGAAACACGCGAACGGCGAGGCTGCATCTTGCCGCGATACATATTCATAGACAATGTTGCCGTAGGTGTACTACAACTCTTGGCAGATATAAGTGGTTTTGTCAGACTTGTAAAAATGGTAATATTGTTGTCGGGGATAGCGTAGGCGCAAATCGAGGAGCCGGTAAGAAGCTGAAGAGTATTTATACGTGGTAGTTGTTGCTGGTAGCTAAGGGCGTACAGCGTGTTGTATCTGGCTGACAATCTAATATCTTACGGTGCAAAAATGACGTGCATAAGTTTATTTCCAACGCCGAGGCCTCGGGCGTTTCATGGAACTAACCAGATTGAAAGGGAACTGATAAGAGTTGAACTTGCATTGTGAAGTTACGTTATATTTTCATTCTATTAAACCGAATCGTGCTGCACTCGATAAAATTGCTTCCAGCGTGTATAGGTACTACTACCGACTACCTGAGGCAGTCTTGCGAGAGGCAAATCCCGACCGAGAATCGAGCGAGTTTTAATAGGGATTTTTCAAAAGAATTTTCAAAAGATCTCATCTCGTACTTACGTCTTTTGTACTGCCAACGGAGCCGCGTTATTTCATCTTGATAAAATGTTGGGGAAAGACCCAAGTGATTTTTTAGAGACTTTTCGCGGGACGGTACACATTTTTAACTGCCTTTTCTCCAGAAGCGGGTGCAGTATCGTTATACGCATTCATTCCCATCTACATACATATATATATATATATAGATATACACATACCTTAACAGTTCATCCAGGTACAAGCTCTAACTCACGTACGTACGCGTTCGTGCAAGTACAACGCATACGCGTTTATTGAGCGGCGAGAGACCGAGAGAAGTCGAGTAGAGTGTAATTACGTTGTACACCGGAGTTGGCTTCCAGCAATGAGATACCAGTTTCTTTCCCTCGTTCGCTCACCCATCCCTGAGCCCTCTTGTAGCCAGCGGGCGTTACCGCGCATAACAATGCTCGCCTGTTGAAATCAAACTACTAAATGGAAGCCCTGAATTTCAGTTGGGATCAGATAACTTCGGGGTATGAAGGCACACAATCTAGAGAAGTCCTGTAGCTTCTCAATTTTAGTATAGCGTAATCGATAAGTATTTTAGTCGGCTTGAAAGAATCTTCGAATATATTTCGCACTTCTTTGCCCGGGACGTCGACTTATCGAAAGGGGTTGAGCAAGCCCCAAGGAATACGAATAGCTAAGAAAAAAGTTCATAATTAAGATAAAAACCCCTAATTAGGGATTAACCTATCTCGCCCTCGACCGTCTTGAGGGGGTTTAACAATTTACACGAAATTGTGTTCTATCCTTTGAATTATGGCGGCTATTCGCGAGATTAAATCACTTTTAATATTTGGAATGGGTGGAGCTGGAAGGTTGCGAGAGGCTGGTAGGGTATCAAGAGGATAGAAGAGGATAAGCCTCTTTTCTCTTGGTATCCCGTTGATATATTACAGGATGACTGCACGTCGTGACCCAAATTTTCCTAAATTTTACAAAAGTGTCGTTCCGTTCCCTACCCCGAGATTAGCTTAGCTTAGTTCTGCTTATTTCCAGCGTGTGAAATTGTATTTCGCCGGATCTACCCGACGTCCGAATATCATCCCAACGAAATTTCGTACCTAGATAAAAGCAGATCGATAAACTAAACAAACAACTTTCATTTGCGTTCGGAATTTCCGTTTCGGTTGAATTTCGCGAGTTACTATCAAGACCAAACCGTCGTTGAGGATAACTTTCCAAACGTCACACCGGAGAGGGTGACTCTGGGAGAAACTTTACCCCGACCATCCACGACCAGTAACAACTTTCCCGAAACTGACCAAATGGTGCCATGGCTATGCAAACTAGCTCTCCGTCTTCCTCCCGCGTGACCCACCGAAAGCCTCTTCCTCGTCGCACACTAGGAACTTGCAACTCTTGCGGTGGATGATGCATGGGTGGTCGACCACAAACCCCCGCCGACCCAGACCCACACCCGCCGACTGTCCTTTTCGGTATTTCTACCCGGTCAACAGACGGATGACCCGACCGACAGATCGAGCTGTGAAAGGGTCGCGATCTAATGGTATTTCCGGGTTACTCGAAACGGGCCAAATAGTTCGACCTGGTCTATTTATTTATTTATTTATTCTTTCTGCACAGGATTTTCTCCGACCGATTCCCCGACGGCTAGGGATAGAATTTATTTAAATATCCTCCGACGCTCGATACTGTGTTATGGCGAAATTTTATCGGGGCCTTGTTACCCGGTAATTAGAATTTTCAACGTAGAAAAAAAATGCGAGACGGAGAATTGGAACATGCCAAGAAAAACAATTAGTTTTAACAGCGGCGTGTTGCTGAAGGTGCGATATTATACCGTCTTCTAGTCTCTTTAGTAGAGTTGAAACAAACCTAGAGCTTCATAACGTTTGTCTGAACTTGTTTGCCGGTAACAAAGCGATAAAATTTACTACCAAGCTTCTAGCCAGCAGCGCAGTGGCTAGAATTACACGTTGTTCCGAAATGCTTTTGCAGATGCATATATACCTATACAGAATCCCCACAAGCGCCAACTATCCAAGATCAACTAACCAAAGCGAAACACTAGCTTCGACTTGAATCTCGTTGCAGGCTGCTTGGTATTCCTGAGAGAAATCATCCCGCGTCTTTGGCAAGCTCGGGCGTCCCTCGGGTACTATCAGCTGTAATTGTAGCAAAAGTAAACTAATACAAGCCAACGGAGAGGGCGGTACCGGGCTTTGCTAGACGAGCTAGAAAGACGGTTTAACAAATTTTAATTAAGAATTGAAAAATCTAGAAAAAGTTTCCGTTAATCTTCCTCTCGCACTCGATATGCATGGGGTATAATAATTTCTGGAATTTGACCGTTGAGAGCTAGCGTTGTAACGGAATCGTAGACGATGGGGTTTTCGTGTAGGCCCTTAGCGTCTACGTGAAAATATTCTCCCGTGTACCTTTCACCTCTTGATTTTGCTTCGCAGGGTTGCAGTCTCGAGTACGATCGGCTCGCACGGACCTAAAGCTTAGCGGTATATAATTGGCCTACCTAGACGTACGTTTACCCTCAATGCACAATGGCCTCGACCCAACCGTTCGCGATTCAAGATTGTTTTCTAATATTTTTATTGTTCCGCATTGAATGCCTCGCCGAGGAAGTAAGCCCTCGAGATTGATATCGACGGCGAGCTGGGGCCCGGCGCAAAACAGTCGGCCGAGTGGCAACGGTCGTCCAGTGATCGCTGGGCCGTAAATTGCGTTGATATTGTTATTTAACACTCGGTCGTGTGTTTAACACGGCCAAATAGGTATAGGTAAGGGCTCGGGGTTCCTCTGTAAATAAATACCCGCATACTCGCCTTCATTCTTTCCCTTGCTCTATGCTACGCCTTATATGCTGCCGTACGATACTTGGATGTCTATTCGACCTGTTTTTATTGGACGCGCGGCGGTCAAATCGTCATTAGGAGAGAATGACTGGGTAGCTGAACACATATTTCCTTTTACGAAATGCGAAATTAAATTACACCACCTCTCATTTTTTTTCATTCTATTCGTTTACCGATTCATTCAAGGTTTTTTCTTTTTTCTTTCATTTTTTGTGACGTGAATTTCAAATCACTTTATTCAAATTCGTTGCGCTTCTCCAGCCCCGTTCATGACACGAAGAATAACATAACACTATAAAGGGTCAAAATTAAAATGTCAGTTTCGTATCTTCGTCTGTGAAGCAGGTCCTCACGACTATACATATATACAAGCTCAGCCCAGGAACGCAGAGGTTAGTGAAAAAGGATTATTCGGAACGGGCAAGGATTAGGAGAGCTGCGAATACTGAATTTTGCTCAGCGAGTAGGTAGATTATGAAAGGTATTATTGTTTTTTCTCTTTTTTCTTTCACACGCGAGTAGAATTTCATGGGTAGGTAACGAGCGTGGCTGAGGTACAAAAATCCTCTGCAATGATTAAGCTCGATGATAAAGCTGCATAACGTTAGAAGTGATCAACAAAGAGCTGTTCGTTTATCCAATGAATTCGATCATTAAAAACTATCAATCATAAATAAAAACTATGTGATTATCCAGGACTTTCGTGCAGCTATACACTAATCGCTGTGTCATTAGTCAGTCACTAATAATGCATGATAATTCACCACGTTACGCATATACATATACGCAGACAAGCGTATGCACCAGTTGGTAATGCTCAACGCGTGTAAGTCATGGATGAGGTGAGCCTGTGCCAGGAGTATTATACTGCGGTGAATTCTAGTGATAGAGTGACAGCCAACTCTCGACCTCTTATACGTCCTTCAACTTTACCTCGGCGGTGCAGGTTATACACATTGACACGCACTCGCGAGGTACTCAGGTGTGTATTACACTCCGCCAGTGTACTCGCAGGGTCCACTTATGAATATATATACCGAAAGAAGAACCTGTCAGAAGTAATCTCCGAACTGGAATGAGTTGGATATCTACTTTCCTAAGTATTTGCGTAAGACTCGACACCGCGGCGGTATACCCGCTAGTTACGAGAGTGATCAAAAGTGAGTAAAAACTGACATCCACATTGGTCGGGAGTCGGGAGGTATGCTAGCTACTTTCGCAAGTGGGTCGGGTGTAGTTTTTAAAGGTAATCGCTATTCCCAGTTCCATCTTGGGCTTATACAGCTGGAAGGCTGAAATATCTTCCCGAGAGTAGATTCGCCGAAGAATAAACTGGGAGAGTGAATTTTTCCAATCTTTTCTTATCATTCCCAAGACGACATTAGCTCGTTGCAATTTAGAAATGATTGAAAGCGGGTAAAAAAAATTAATATCGTATATTTTCACGTGGCAGGTTATACTTCCAAGCGATACGCGAGGTTGCCCCACGCCCCTTGACCGATACGCATCACCCCCGGGGGCCTCGCGTATCGCTCGCCGATCGGACGGGTGCACGTACGCATGCCTCGGTGATCGACTCGACCTAGGAGGGGCCAAAGCCTCGAGGTAAAAGGTAAGTACGTTCCTCAGAAGCGGGTTAAAAATTTACCCTTCAACCCGTATAGCGGGTTTTATTTTGTATAAAATTGTATGTTGTAAAAAGAGGCACAGTTCGACTCGTGACATACCTACTGCTCCAATCACGTGGATATTCCAGTTCCAGAATGATCGCAATCTTCCTTTTGAGGCAGTGTTCCATCAGTCGGGTTTACTGTGGTTGATTGAGAGTCTGGTCCAGTCTGCATCACCGCCTTGCCTTCATACCTTTTTGCCCCCATTTCACAGCTTCTCAAAGCAGTACCTACACCCTGTACACTCTGCTTTCGGAGATGATTGCGAATTCAGCTAAAAGCGTGGTGTGAAGGGAATGGAATGCTTTTGATCCGCAGGAATTCAGCGATTCATTCAATTAACTCGGTATACACGGTTAATTATTTTTTTCATTTCATCCCTCGGACAATAACTTTTCACAAATACCCGTGATTTCACAGTGATAATCATTATTTCAATATTTCTGTATACAAACTCACCGAATAAAAAAGCACAGGTAAAGCTAGATCGTTTGCAAATAAATATTTGTTATTATTTTATCACAGCCCCCTCCATATCTATATCGAATAAATAGGCACCAGCTGGCGTATCCGCCTGCATGGTTTGTCCGTGCTAATTACCCTACTATAGAACTTGAACCGCTGTGTAATACCACATTGTTACAACGTATTGTCTGCATGCTTGTTGTTGTACCGCTACGTCAAGATATCGGGTTTTCGTATGGCGTCGAACGTTGTATAAAACGGATAGGTAGTACGAATGAACATTCGGATATCTGATACTGTAGCTGGTTTCCATAGGCTGGCAAATGCGGTCATTGTACAATCGATGGTTTAGTGCGGGGAGAATATGAATATTTGTGAAATCGTTTGCGCAAAGCAAAGAACAAAGGATCGACACGACGGTATATGTACTGTGACGAGGAAGATTCTTCGCCCTTTTTTCGCACGTGATCGTCCCACTTGCGAAGATCGAAACCGAACGGCGTAATCAAATTTCAAATTTCCTGACCCGCTCCTTCAGTACATAATTGCCAATTCGCCGTGAAATTAGGGACTGCTCATTCGGAAATAGATTTTAAATTTTCCATCTCCACCTTCAATTACTATTCATTGATCGATGGACGGAGATGTACACTCTCTCGAGAAGGACCGGGTGTTTCAGGGTGATTCAGGGACAGCGTTCCCCGTCCCCCGTCCTTTTTCAAGCCGATATAATCGATTCTTGATTAATTTTTCTGCCGATGACACACGATGAATATTTTCAATGAATTATTCAAATTAGCTGCAAAGGGGACGTGGAATTGAGTTAGCCTCTGCCAGTTCTCTTTGTTGATGCCTTAGACGTGCGCTTTCATTCGCGGATTAAGAAGTATTTGCCAACACCCCGCCCGCTCTTCAAACCTTCAGACTCCATTACCTCGATGAAAACATACTTCTCCAATTTACTAATTAGCAACTCTCATCGAAACTCGCCAGCTTCCTTTCATTTCATTAAAAATTACGTTAACGAGAAACTGATGACAATTGACGAGAGCCTTTTACTCGCTTCGACTAAATTCAATATTCCATAAAGACGTAACTGCGAAATTTTTTATCCACTTTCAATTCCATTAACTTATTATTTTTCGATGGAAATATTCTTGATCCGCTGTATAAATTGGGCAAATTTTACTTCCTCAATGGTATTATGAACACCGAATCAGCCGCCATTTGATGATAGCCGGCACACATATAGAACCATATAGACAAGAGATATGGCGTTAGCGTTGTTAGTCGAATGGAGCGTATCCCTTGATCTGGATTACCTCGTTGGTCTGTCCATCCTTTCACCCATCCATTTCCTCGTGTTAGTGGAGTAAGGCTGCACGGTGTCGCTCGTGTACAATATATGTAGACATAGAGCGAGATACAGTGCCTAGTACGACGCATAGTGGTTTGATGCGATTAGTATTGTCCCAAGTCCGTTGTATGCCTGGAGATGGCCGGCTGCGAGTAGTATACCAGTGGGACCGTCTATCGGTGCTATACGGACGATCGAATCAAGAATGTAATCTAGGAACCGTGGCGCCGTGGTACAACGGAACTTCGAATGCCTTGGGCTGCCATGAAGTCAAGCTTCCGTTATGTAAGAAAATTCGACTTTTAATGATCAACTAGAGTTCCGGAATAAAATAGAACAGTACTGACGTTCTAGTTGTGAAAGAAGTCCATTTCTTCATACCTGATTAACTTATTTTTAAAACTGTTTACGAAACTGAGCACCTGTTTTAATACAACCAGAACTCTGAGTACAATTCCTACCCTAACGACGAAGAGGACATCGCGAACTGCAGAGCGTGTCGCGTGTTTAACTTGGCTCCGTTGGCGTGTGGACTCTGGCGGGACGCACCTTCGTTTCATTAATGATAAATCAAATAAGCCGGAGCCAGCGCCTCTTTGCTTTCATCCTCTGTGTAAACATTCCTGCAGCCGCTGCAGCGGGACTGACTGGGCCGGGTTCCCTTGTCACGGAGACATGAAGGGCTGAGCAAAAAAGATCTACCCATGAACGAGTGAGCAGAGAATGTCTGCGGGATTCGCCCAGTGATCTCCCAGCTCTTCGCGTTGTCCGATGTTCCCGGTGCTCAAATTTTGTCCGGTTTAAATGATAGATTGCTGACCAACCATCCCGTGGAATGATATGACCTTGGCAAAACCATGTCAATTGTTTATAGCAAGGATGGTAACGTAATCTACAACCTCCCACGCCTGCAAGCTTTCGCGTTCGGCAGTCTACAGCCGCTGCTACAAATCATTATTAACAGAACCAATACGATAAATAAATCATGGTATTTATAAAGGGTGACCTCCGCCACCGCGCGCTGGTGTCAATGAATTACGGCTGGGAACCATTTTTTAGGATTATAAAGGGTCGTTGCCGGCTGGACACCCTTGGCTATACCCGACGAAGAAAATGTCTGTGGTCTGCGCACAGCAGATATTCTGCTCTCTATTAAAGTACGGGACCAAAAAAGCGATAAAGTGGAAGTTGCGCCGACCTGCGTATGCAGAGACTGAATATAAATTAATCGATAGCCGATTTAGAGCTTAAAATAAACTGCCTTCATTCCTGGTTCCTCAATTAGCAATTCTGTTTCATCTATATTGCCACTTTGTTATTTCTGGTGACGTTATTGATAACAGAAATTGCGAGCCCTTATTTCTGTTGGATATGAGGAATGGTGAGAAATGATGAATCAGCCCCATGGACACCCGAGTAAGAATTTCAAGTGGCACCCATACGGCCGCTATGTGGCCAACTTACCTAACTAATGTGGCCGCCGTTTCGCAATTAAGGAATTCGAAAACTGCTAACCCAACCATTTTTGAAATTCTGATTTTTCCGCCGAATTGTACTAGCCTCCCACGTGTTCGAACCGTGTTGAAAAAATCGCGAACTTGACCGCAACTCTCGTAAAACTCAAGAAGAAACTTTTGATGTCAGGTACCGACTCGACATGGGATACATATTTGGAAGCTACATCGGCTATCCATATAGTTGCCACCTTGATTCACCATTGATGAACTACGTCGGTTAGCCTGATTGTTCCATAACAGAAACCCATGTTAAAGCGATATTGCCGCCATATTGTCGTCGAAACTCGAGCTTTAATATGGCCTGCCGATACTATTGCCATGCTAATGCCATGTGGCATTAATGTAGCATGTGGGCTGGCCATGTAGAATGTTACCGAGGCAATAGCGTATTATTGAATTGAGTTTGCCAATGATATATTTATTCAGCTAAGTTGTATGCAGGCCATATATTATAGGTAAAACTCGAGTAATGGTTTGGATTTTATCTATTACGACATCCAATTTAAACGTTGACGCGATTGAACACCAATCAAATTGGATATGAATGGCCTTGTGTCATCCCCTTTGAATCCGTCAACACCCAATCTAAAAAACAAAGCTCTTTGTCCGTCTTGCCCTTTGTCGTGACGTCCGCGCTTCACCCCTATCGCCTGCCCTTCGATTGACTAAATACAATCAATGGAGAAGACTGAAGAACCACGCCCCCGATTCTGCCTTTCTAAACGCATACGTTCCATGCATGTACACATTCGTACATATACCCATGCGCGCATAGGGGGCGAAAGGAAAAGGAGAAAAGAAAAGCTCCCGCGCACGGACCCACGCCTGTATACGGGGCATTCCATGACATCTCGATCAAGATTCTAAGTCGATGTCACTGATTGGCTTTATAATTTTTTGTTTGAAATTACATGACGAAAAACGCAATCGCAATTTTTTTCAGAATTTTTCAACCCAGCGTATCTGACCTATAATTTCAAAACTTGAAAGAAATACCCCCATTTTCTAAAATCTGAAAAAATTCACAAAAATCTTATGAAATATAACAACATTTTTGACGCCTATTAGAAGATGGAGATTTCATCACATTGAAAGATAAATGAGAAAAACTAAAAAAAAAAAAAAAAAAAAACATTATTGGATTGCATTTTTGACATAAGAATAAACATAAAAGCTCATTGTAATATATTATAATATATGTAATATATTATAATGAGCTTTTATGTTCATTATTATGGCAAAAATGCAATCCAATAATGATTTTTTTTAGTTTTTTTTAGTTTTTCTCATTTATCTTTCAATGTGATGAAATCTCCATCTTCTAATAGGCGTCAAAAATGTTGTTATATTTCATAAGATTTTTGTGAATTTTTTCAGATTTTAGAAGATGGGGGTATTTTTTTCAAGTTTTGAAATTATAGGTCAGATACGCTGGGTCGAAAAATTCTGAAAAAAATTGCGATTGCGTTTTTCGTCATGTACTTTCATACAAAAAATTATAAAGCCGATCAGAGACATCGACTTAGAATCTTGATCGAGATGTCATGGAATGCCCCATACGTATACACGTGACGTAAAGTTCTCGACATTTGCACACCCCAAGTCCATTAAAAACCGCTACACAACCGGTAATCGAATGACCAATGCGCATGAAAATTCACTTATCTGAAAAATATTTTTGTCGGCATCAAGTTAAGTCTGTTCAGAGTTCACCTACCTAGTGAACTGTTTCAACATTTTTATTTTTCTACGACCAATTCCGTCGTTGCACACAGTCGGTGGGTTTTTATATTTAATAAATTTTCTAGCGTGGTGTCGTAAAAATGTCCGGCACATGGTGAGAATTAGAGTGGAGAGTTCGTGGGGACACTTGTGTTCGCACGTGGCGTACCTACCTATACCCACTCCGAACTGTTTTCACAAGAGTATTAAAACACATTCTGCGATCCTCTGTAACCGGTATCCCGGGTCCTGGTTTTCGTATGCACAACGACCACGTATGTTGATACGTAGACCGCGTAGGTATACAATGTGTTGTACATTGTGTACTTTTTCAACAAAAGGTAGATCCTTCATCGTAGCTCCTCGACAATAAGGAGCCTGCCGTCAGAATTTAACCAGGACCTGCTGTTTTTCGATCCACAAAGCACTCGTTAACGTGGACTAAAGGGTTTTCCACGTATTATCGACAGAACCAATCTCGACAGAGTCGGTACAGATTTAAGTGGGCTGCCAATATTGTCGAATAATGAGGTCGTCGTTAGCCTTTGATGTCGAGAATATGGTTCTAAGATGTCCTTCACCGGACAGAAGCGAGTAATTCGCTACACAAAGCAGCTGATGTATAAACCCTCCGAACAAACCCCAGATGGCGTTTGATCGATAGACATAGACCTCTATTATTCATCTCCGTTGCACGAAATGGTCCTGTGGGAACTGAGAACATTCTTATGCAAACATTTAAATGCGTTAAATATATTTGATTCCACTTTTCAATTCAAAATAAGAGTGAGTTCTGGCTTAAAGTCAACGTTGAATCCGTCTACATACTATAGTCCGTATGCGGAAAACAATGATCATCGATCAAAAGCAAGCTTCCAGCTAACGATAGTCAATTTGTGAGGTCGGCTGATTCAACGTTGCGATTCAGCGAATCGTGTCATTTTCTCTTTGACACATCATGTTGGTCGCTGAAATCGACTAGAACCTGCTTTTGCAAGCTGTCCTATTACCTGACGAGAGCAAACTCATTATAATGCTATTAGGAGCAGCTTGTTGCTGGGCTTTGCATAAAAGCATCTTCTGCTTTTTCCTTTTTCGGCCGAGCCATCCCTGCATCATCCTTGTCCTATCTTTTACAAAGAGAAGCTGAGCTCTCCATGGAAGCAGTGTCATTCCGGTGATGGGCTGACTGGCTGCCTCATGCACACGAAGGCCAGCCTGACCCGAGGCAAGGCAAAATGCAAAGTGTAATGCACTTAATCAGAGGCAACCGTTTGCGCTGACGACCCACATCTGCATTAATTATTTCCTGTTCAATCTATTCTTAACGAAGGATTAACTAGAAAAGAGCACTTCACTCTACAAGTACTTACTACTTGAAGATTAATATTCGAGAGGTTGTGGAGCCCTTATACCAATAACTACGTCGCTTTTATCTGAGTGATTACGTTCACGTTCGAATATTGAATTTCACTCAGCACAGATATTTCAAAACGCCGCATATCTCTACAACCTAGATTACCATTCGTTGAATTGCAATGTTTTGCGATTCGCACATCGCAGTGTGGTAATTAAAAGTCGCGATGAAAATCTTGTCGTCAATTTTCCATCGAGTTAAAAATAATGCCCGCAAGTTCTATAATGCTGCCAGTTCTCAATGCCTCGAGCATTTGGCGCCAAGACGATGATTGTCTTTGATTTTTGTTCAAGGAGAAGTCGAACGCATGTCTGCCTAAGTGCACATGGCATATAAGCCAGCCTGTGATTTATAAAACGCATATACTCGCGTGTACCTGTCAAACGAAAGAACAATCTTCAATATCCAGCGCGTATCAACTGCCTTTAGGACTACACGAAGGAGTGATGGATTGAAACCATCAAGAAAGATCGAAGCTCGTCACAGTTCATATCTGATGTATGTCCATTCGCTATTTCATGCATCCCACAATCCTTATAATAGTTATAGTAATTAATAACAATTATATTTCATGTGTTTTATGAGCACAAATAAGAACATCTGAAATTTTTCATACATCGTTGCGTTCAATTTGTCCAATTGGAACTTAAAGGTGTCTGCTATGATTCCAGTACCGATTTGTTCGATTGGTTTAAGTTGGAATACGTTTGTAGCCGTTGCTATCAGCGACTACTGAGCAGTCGCTAGTAGCTGGGTACGCGGACGTAACAACTCCTACACCGACTGCAGGCCGGATGATGTATGCGTGCAGGGTGACGGGTCCTCTATGATATATGCAGACTGTTGCCTCCTCCATCCAGTCCTTCTCTCGCGGAGGCTGTCGCACGCACTTTCTCAGACGCGTTACATTGTCCCGTGATTTAGGAGCCCCATATTATTACGAGAAGGCGAACATAAAATGTGGATATAATTCGGGTTCGAACGACGAACGGTGAACGGTGAACGGTGAACGATTCAGCGGTTCAACCCAACCCGTGAACATGATTTGTTACTTCATTAGTAAATACTGGATCAAAGGAAAGTATGCGCATAAATAATAACGTCCTCGACCAATTCTCAACCGTAGGTACGCTATGTTTCATACCATGACATCGAGGTCGAACGCAAATTATCTTACCGTATTGGGCTTGACTCCGAGTCCATCCTCTGCCCACCGCTTGAAGGAGCTTCTTTATTAAGAAGGCACTAAAAACTCAATATCAGACGGGTTGAGATTCTAAAGAGACTTAGTTATAATGCCAGCCGATGAGAAGTTCCGTGGAATGAAGCTATCGTATAATTTCATTTCCTGGCGGTATTGGAAAACAAAGAAAACGGAGCGGGGCTATAAGTTGGGGTGGGGTGATGGTTCATACTTACATTCCTTCTTGGTAGCAAACAAACCTGTTGCAACGTTGACCAATTAGCCTAGAACGATAAGTGGCTGGTCGTTAGCTAAGCAGATGAGTGCCAGCTAGGGTTACCTGTGAGCTCGATTAAACGTCGCAGGAATATCCGTTTGCGAGTTTCAGCGCCGAAGCTCGAAGCTCGAAACTAGCGTAGTCGGAGAGAAGAGCGGAGAGAGAGAGGGAGAGGAGAGAGATAAAGAGGGAGACGCAAGAGGCCGATACAACTCAACTCAGTCTCGACTAATTAACAACTATAATTAATTGGAGATCTTAGACCCTCGCGGAGGCTAAGGAGCCGAGCTTCGTGTCACGGATTTACAAAGTTTCCGCGGAGACTACTACTTGGGTGCTAAATGATTCAACGACGTCCTCATTAGGATTAAGTACGATACTGAATAGTTCGAAACGACTTACCGCATTTCTTGCGTTCTCCAGCTACCGATAATCGCAGGCACGTCCGTGATGATAAACGCGATTAAATTTATGCCTATGGAGATTGCCTTACCGTACCTCGTGTCTTTTCGATTTCACATCACTATAAGCGATGCGGACAACTTTCTTTACTCCAACTTATTCGTAATCCGTTTCCTTCGGAACATTTTCGAGCAGATATTTCTTTTTTGAATTTATTCGATCGCGAAACGTATGAATGACTAAAATACATCGTAGTCACATTTGGCTACATTCGTCCATGTAGGATGTTTTTTCATTACTTTCACACATTTCCGCAATAATTCACCCTCGGGTATCATACCCTCTAGAAATATTTTATCTCGCGACAGCACGCAGATGCTTCCTTTTCACAATCCTATCTCCGATACCCTATCATACGTATTTTCTTGCACGCTGTCACGTTCACCCTCATGACTCTATCGCAATAGCTCTCTTCCTCGGGCTCGGCTCCTTGCTTGAGAAATGAGCAAAATTTTAAACGCCAGAAAGTCGAGTGAACATCAACGCGTGTATTCATTCGAACGTTAGGTACAGGCTTTTATATTTATAGCGTCGAATATATCTGCTTCAAACGCCATTTATTCAAACGTGGTGTAGAGGAGGCATGATTCATTCCATCGCGAACTTCAATAACCTCTTTCACCATTGGTCTGAAAATATGTAAAGTTGTATTTCATCGATACCCGATCGTCGCATCGATACGATTCTTTCGCAATAAAATTCATCTCTCGTTTGCAAATTAGTCCGGTGATGATTTGCAACGCGGAATAGCTGGGTGACCTTATCATACCAGATGAGGTCTAATTAATTTCAGTCGAGGGGGAACGAGTTGTATCTAACCGCAAAATAATTGCACCCCTTCTCAAAGATAGAAAATAACCGGCGACCTCAATAGCACTTTACAGGAAGCAATCTGCTCCTAGAACCGCAACCCTTTTCCAGTCGTTAAGCTGCAGGGCATAGGCGTGTGTACTATGTATGCGAGTATGAATTATAGCTGGTGCGTTTTGCTCGACGATAGTCAGCTGAGTTATCCGCAAAGACGGCTGGGAGCGTAGGAGGAGTCGGCACACTGGACTCTCGGCAATAATGTGTTCATTGTTACTCGCGATAGCTATTTTCGCACACATTCATAAGCAATCAATCATATTTAATTTATGTAGATATTACGAAACCCTAAACAATTTCGCTATCCTCCCACACCGGGACCAGTAGCATGTAATGCGTTTCATTAAACAGTTAATAACTTTTCTATTGTTCGGTTAACTCGGCGATAGATTTATCGTCGCATATAGTTGCAGCCCCGTTTTCATTTCATTGAATAAAAGTTGTCGCCACGACGGTTCTTTTTGCTTCATTTATTACCCCGTGTGAAAGTGACGACATAAGCGTGACAGGAAGTCAAACAAGCTAATAGAACTTCCTTATGTCGTCTCGGCGGCAACGATCAGGAATTTACGATCAATAAAGCAATACGTGCGGAAATGTTTTCGGCGGTTTGACGCCGGCGTGATCTGATTATCATGAATTTCGGGGGCACGTCGTATCGGGGGAAAGAAAAGGAGCAGAGGCGTTCAGTTTTAAGAGTCGCACAGTCTGCTGCGCTTTACGATCCCTGATACCACGGGTTTTTCCGTTTATCTCGTTTCGGGAACGGACGTTTATCCCTATTATTTAATACACATAGGCACTGCAATAAATCAGAGCTCAAGCGAAGTGCAAGCTTATACAGGGACAAAGACGTCACCCGTTGCTTTGTCTCTTTGTTCCCTTGAAACAAGGAACCTGCACCCTTAAGGAGGCCATGCATTTTCCTAAATTGTGCAGCTTTCTCCGGAGCTACTGTTCCACCCAAGTTTCAAAGGACTTTCAGCTAGCCAACTCCGGTTTAACAACACAACTCCTTTATTTCGGAGTGCACGAGCTGTCGCTATCATCCTTGCATATTATACTTCCAATAACCTAGCATTCTCAAGACAGCGTGCAGGGCATACGCGTGCTTCCCATAACCTCGGCTAATGGCTCCTTACGTTAAACAGGCTACCGGAGCGAACATACCGTTCCTTAACCGGTAAAGAATTGACTAATAAGGTTCAGAGCATCGCATCGCCAGGAGAAAATTAGTATATCAATCGTTGATCGCGTTACGTACAATCGATAAATAATTTTGACGATACGATATGGACTGGTCAAGATTCTTTGTTGAGTGATTGAATGGAGTCGAAAGTTTGCGTACAGGTGAGAAATTTCGGACTAGAATTTCTCGGTCTGGAGGAATACGAAACGGTTTACGAAGCTATTAGTTTTAATGTAGTTTCTAATTTCTTCTCGCAGCGCCAGTGTTACGTGTACGTGTGATTATGCCCAGGGACGACATCGCCGTTACACATATAGGAGCGTGGTATTTCCCTACTTTGAATAACATCGCGCTTTGGTTACCTTCGATAATTACCTGTGTCACGAAATTGCTGTGAGATACGTTCTCGACTCCCTCTTGATATACGTTTCGCCTTAACATATCTAGCTAGCATCTTACTCTCTAAACTAAATACCGCGGTACAGGATAGGCCAGATAATGATCGAGCAATAACGCGGTACAATAGCCCCGAGTAAATTCGAGCACATTAGCAGCGACGTACACGTAGGTACTTACACTTGAGACTTTAAGCTCTGCATTATTCCTAGCTGCTGTTGCTCGAGCCGAATTCCAGATAATTATTTTTCAGTGGCGATTCAGGTCAAGTCAAAGCTTCAAAGTTGGAAAAGAAGAAGAACAAAAAAAGATCCACTTGACATTGCATCGTATTAGAGTCGGATAACTTTATATTACGTAATACCGCGAGGTTGATTGCAAAGCTTTTTACAGGTAATATTCAGGAAACTTTTTGATAAGCTTTTAATTTTCGATGAGATATTACATCCAGAGTGGTAAATAGGATGATGTTGAGAAAACTGGCGTTTAAAGTTCTAATTAAGTGCTAACCGCATAGTAAAAATGTCCGCAGGGTGTTGTAATTCTTCATTCTCGTCGTCAAAGGTTTACGGTTCTAACGGAACGGAATGTTCAATGATATTTATCCAGTACGTAGTATACGTAGGTACCTACAATTTTTTATTATCATTGCCGTACAGTTGGAGCTGCCAAGTGGCCGCAAGAGATTCCGGAAAAGAAAGTCGCTCATTTGTTGCGGTTCTATTAAACGCAATATACCGAGTGCGAAGTGTTCAGCAAATTTGAACTGTGCTTGATAGAGCTGGAAAAGGGTCTGAGATGAGGGTTCTTCCTTCAGCGGAGGAAATTTTTTTCACTAATTACTAGGGAGGAGAATTAATCGAAGAATTATTTATTCTTAGACGTGAAATTGTGTCACCAAAAAGACGGAGCTTCTCCTGGTCACAATCGTTGTTGCTACTCAAGCTTTCATTATTTTTCCAAGGCTGTATATCCGATCTAAAAGTCTGGTGGTAGCCGCGGTAGAGGGCTGGACTCCTTCGAATGGAAAGGAAAAATAGCAGCGTGGATTAATTATTAACCGAAGCAGGAGCTTCTAGCATAATACGCTTAGCTGAAAATGCCGTATCAGCTGAGCTTCCGAGCGAGCTACTGACTGCCGGAACAATGCGTGATCCCACTTGCCGCGTTCATTTCAACCCGAAGAGGGATGAGCCCCCTGTGCAGTAGATATAGCATAGTGAACAAACGCAGTGGCAGAGAGTAGGGCTGCTCTAAGGGAGAGAGTTATTGCAAAAATAAAGAAGCTCTGCTGCGTTGATGAAAGTTGTTGTCTGTTCGAGAGTGACAGAGACCGACGAGGAAAGAGGGATCTAGAGATTGTGCAATTAATAATTGGAGATAGAGGGATATACCTACCCCGCAAGTTTGACGAAATAAAGGTCATGTTCACGTTCATGTTATAGTAATAAACGGCGAGCCGCGATGAGGATTATTTCTGGAGTGGGTAAATTGGTGTTGTGAAGTTGGCCCCCCGTTTTCCGAAAAATAATTTTTTCTTTAGAGTTCCGTAAACCTTCGAAATAGTTCTAGAGTTCCTGATAGTCTGAAAAAATAGTTCCTCCTGAGAACAATGCGCAAAATCAATTTAAAAAATGGGGGGCCAGCTTCGCGTCGTACATCATTTTTTTTTTTCTTTTTTGAGTTCTGAATACTCCCCGAAGAGTTCTATAGTTCTATGCCTTACTAAGCAATAGTTCCGATTCCTAGGCCCGGAAAAATAAAAAATAAAAATAGCCCCCCCATTTTTTTTTTTTTTTAATCAAATTATTTTGCAATATTCAAATAGATCTCGAAGAGTTCTAGAGTTCCTGTTGGTAAATATTCGTTTATTACATTTCATTTGCGAAGCATGCAGCTCTACCAGTTTGCCACCCTGAAAAATGTTGAGTCCGGGAGATTTTTTTTCGAAAGTTCCAGGAGTTTTAGGGCAAGTTCTGGGTAGCTTGGAAAGAGTTCTCACGATAATCCCAATGACATTTTCGGATTCGGTCAAAGTGTAAAAAGCATAGTCTACTGTTCCGAATTTTGATTTGCGAGGGGGACTCATTTTTTTGGAAAAAGATTGTGTTGATTACCGCTAAAATTCTCATGATGTAACGCAAAAGGAAAGTAATTGATGTGATCTCTTACGAAATGGACGCATATGTTCGCATTTATCCATCCATCCATCCATCCATCCATCCATTTATCCGTCCGTCTGTCTATCCATCGATCCATCGACCTATCGATCTATCGACCTATCGATCTATCGACCTATCGATCTATCGACCTATCGATCTATCGAACTATCGATCTATCGAACGATTCGATATATCGATCTATCGAACTATCGATCTATCGAATCGTTCGATATATCGAATCGTTCGATAGATCGAATCGTTCGATAGATCGATAGTTCGATATATCGAATCGTTCGATAGATCGATAGTTCGATATATCGAATCGTTCGATAGATCGATAGTTCGATAGATCGATAGGTCGATAGATCGATAGTTCGATAGATCGATAGGTCGATAGATCGATAGGTCGATGGATCGATGGATTGATAGTTCGATGGATCGATGGATAGACAGACGGACGGATAAATGGATGAATGGATGGATGGATGGATGGATAAATGCGAACATATGCGTCCATTTCGTAAGAGATCACATCAATTACTTTCCTTTTGCGTTACATCATGAGAATTTTAGCGGTAATCAACACAATCTTTTTCCAAAAAAATGAGTCCCCCTCGCAAATCAAAATTCGGAACAGTAGACTATGCTTTTTACACTTTGACCGAATCCGAAAATGTCATTGGGATTATCGTGAGAACTCTTTCCAAGCTACCCAGAACTTGCCCTAAAACTCCTGGAACTTTCGAAAAAAAATCTCCCGGACTCAACATTTTTCAGGGTGGCAAACTGGTAGAGCTGCATGCTTCGCAAATGAAATGTAATAAACGAATATTTACCAACAGGAACTCTAGAACTCTTCGAGATCTATTTGAATATTGCAAAATAATTTGATTGAAAAAAAAAAAATGGGGGGCTATTTTTATTTTTTATTTTTCCGGGCCTAGGAATCGGAACTATTGCTTAGGAAGGCATAGAACTATAGAACTCTTCGGGGAGTATTCAGAACTCAAAAAAGAAAAAAAAAAAATGATGTACGACGCGAAGCTGCCCCCCCCCCCATTTTTTAAATTGATTTTGCGCATTGTTCTCAGAAGGAACTATTTTTTCAGACTATCAGGAACTCTAGAACTATTTCGAGGGTTTACGGAACTCCAAAGAAAAAATTATTTTTCGGAAAACGGGGGGCCAACTTCAGAACACCGTGTAAATTGGTCCGAAGTTCGTTATAGTAGCGCCGGTTCTTATATGCCCTAGGTAATAAGGTCCCAGCGCGAGCGGGTTTAGTCGGAACCGTAAACCCGACTCGATATGCAATCTCTGTAAGCCAGTGCAAAAACACTTCGTGTACTGGTTATGTTTATGCATCTGCGCATTCAATAAGAAGATCCCAGAACGAGCAAAACGACGCGATGCGACGCGACGCGACGGCCAGGGCAGCCTGCGACTTCGTACCGGGCAGAAGGCAACAACGAATAGAGCCATCTAGATAGCAATTGAATATACGGGCATCCGACATCTCGATTTCCGATAACCTGTTTTAAATCGAGAATGCTATTTTATACAACGAAGGACATACTCGCTCCTAGGAGTGCCACTTGTCATAACACGGCGCCAGTAATTATAGATTAAAAACGTATCGATATTATCGCATCGATTTTTTTCAAGTGGCAATCAATCGATGCCTTCTAATAGCCGACGATTGAACTATCGTTCATACAACACTGGTAGCGTGCGTGTGTCACGATGGCTATTTTAAAGCGTCAAAGTTCACAGGAAATGCAAACGAAAGAGCTGGGGAGAAAATGGGGTGGTCATAAACCGTGCCGACTAAGTTACGGCCGTACGTGGGCCGCGTTACTTGTCTCACCTTTGGCGTAGGAGTTTTGTAAAACTGCACACGGTAGAGTCAGTGACGTGAACCGGAGGTCGTTTTACACCGCAAGGTAATACAACCTGACCTAAGTTAACCGGAACGGTTGAGGCTCGTGTAAGCGACGACAGGAAGTGACGTTTGTCTTGTTATACACGTCGCGGTAGTCGAGCTCCGGTCAAAGCAAGCCGCTAATTTTTTTTAGCAAATAAGATCTCACCTGTCGTCGGATTATTTCTCATCGATAAAATCGAAGGATATGATTATCACCCGTAATGAACAGAATTAATCTCTGCGAGATGAAAATAAGAACCCTGTTACGTCGTTTTTCTCTGTTCTTTCTTATCCTTCCTCTTATTTCTCGAACCAATCATCCACGGTTTCTCCAACGCGCCGACCGCAGCTAAAGACAAACGAGCTTATGTATTCGCAAGTACTCGAGACTTCTGTCCACGGTCATTAAAGCCCGCCCAGGACCGGTAATTGGAGAAGATATGATCGCGAAGTGCAGGACACGACATCGCACCCGTGACTCGTTGTACTCGCACACTGAACACCATCCAGATGGTCGGGTTGGTCGCTTTGTGAGTTTAATGCAAGATCCAAAGCCTCTTCTTCAGCGCCACTGAGGTGACTCACGGCGAGGATTACGTATACATATATATTTATGCATGTTTACCTGGCCACTTAAGAGTGAGGTACGTAAGAAAGAAGTACAGAAGTAGAGGGAACGAGGGTGTGAGGTATTTCGTTGCTAAATGACTGTGGGTGGACGTTGTTTGCTGGCAGCTGAGGCGAAAGGGTTATAGTGCAGAGGCGTTTTAATTTTCGTTAAACCGTCGTCGTCGTCGTATGCGGAATCGTAAGATTTTTTACAATCGTCTTGCACCTCTTTTTATTCTAAATAAAGAAGCAAGCTTGAATCACAAATACCTAACTAAAAGAAGAATGAAAAATTACAGCAGCCTCCGATATAAATTCATCTTCAATTCACCACTGCCAATTTTCCAACATCTGAACACGGTGAAAAAGTTACAAAGTACATGAATTAGCTGTTGTTGCTTAGATGTAACAATTTCAAATTCGTACTTACCATCATCATCCATTTCAACGTACCTCTGATATCGAGAAAACTTTTAGAATTCTTCTGAAAGATTGACTACGAAAAACGCCTCGTTCATAATTTTTGCAATAAAAGCATCACACGTAGAGAAGGTACAAAGTATAAGAAATAAAACTATATGGAATCATTTTTAGAGCTCGTATTTTTTCAAGTCTATAAAGCCTGACGTTCGCCTTATTCATTTTTGGCACTGCAATATGTCTGGGTGATGAGGCGATGGTGCAAATAGCTGGGTTTTCGCATTCTCCACTGGATGGCAGCATGAGGCGAGGCTCGTTTCTCCTGCGAGAGTTGATCAAGACCGCGATACCGGGGAATGAATTTCTTATTAAGATATAGAACAAGGATATATTTTCTCCTTCAGCTTGTCGGTCTATCCGATGTCGAATAACACGTCGAGCTAGTTCCCAGTGCGGCTTCAATCGTAGAATATTTTCACTTAGATATTGTTTCACCTGCTCCGCAGATCAAAGTTTGATCGTATCAATTTCTGAAAGGTACTCAAAACTTTTTGCCAGTCAAGAGGGATCGAATAGCAAACATAAACCCATGCGCCCACGTAGTTATGTAATTTTCGGTCGAGTCAGGAGATAATTTAACGCGAGTCAAGAGTGATCCGATGATATATTACCGTGATTCAACCCACCAGCGATTCGTAAGCTATTTCTGAGAATCTTCCAAGTCTAGAAACTTGATAGAAATTGACCAATAAATTCAAGAATAGAAGATGTCGGTTTACTTGGAGTGTTTAATCATGACCGGCATAAAGTTCCACCGGATTCGGCTGTCTTCTCCATTCCTTGATAGTTATACATAGAAAGAAGAAAGAAGACAGGAGGGTACATGAAATGATTAATTATTGACAGATCGATGATCAGATGTCTTGGTTTCACGTGACTTTTTCATCCATACCTTTCGCTTCCTATTTTTTTGGATTGATTCCAACTCTGGACTCCAGCTTTTGTCCTATGGAAAGCTTCATTCAGACGGAGAATGAGGCCTCGCGTGATTGGAGGCTTTCGGAAATTATTTGTCATTTTTATTAAATTTCATCCAGATCTATCAATGCGAATTGAGAGTAGAATACGGAAGAGTTATCCTCACGTTATTGCCAAAAGAAAAATTGAAGTATGTATTAATCGTCAGGCTATTTGTCGACGTCATCCTATCGAGGCGGTTGCTGCATTTATCGATTTGCAAGATCGACTTTTGTCCTTTACCTTTGTCAAAAAGGGCATTACGATGGCGAAGGCAGGTAGGCCGGTTACCTACGCTTGAAACAGAGATCGAAGTGATCTGAAAGGCGGTGGATCGGAGTGTGTTCGTTGTAGCGTAGTCGCGCGGACTCATGGACCGCAAAGAGAGATGCAATCGCAAGCGAGTTTATCGCGATTCTCAGGATTCTCGTTGCCACACCCTTGTGTCTCGGACTCACTGCAACGCTCCTTCAGCATTCGCGCGTACGTAAACGTTGGCAGGTCCTATAAATACGTCAGCAAAACCGCGTCCAGCCGCATCCAAGTGAACGTCTCGCTACAGTGCGTGAGACGTTCACGAGGCGACGGCGTCTCCGAGGCGGATTCGCGGCGACGCGTCAGAGATAACTTATTCGAGCGAAAAGAACAGCCCCGTCTGCGAATGATATTACAGCTCGTAAAAAAAGCTATCCTTTGAATAAAATCATAATTTCGAAAATAGAACTCGACCCAGCTAAATCTTCTCGACCCAATCTCCCTACTCGAGAAACTTAACGATTCATCGATCAATTTCTAATTCAATCTATTGATTTGGTTCTTAAAATTAGCGAGGATACGTCAGTCGTCAATTAAACGAATCCGTGCAGAACTTATATTTGGTTCAGCGAGGATAATCGTCGACGTAGACATCTGTCAGGAACGGAACGTCATTGATATGGGTCGCATATGCTGGAAATATGCATAGAGAATCAGAATCAGAGAGCAGATTGGGCAGAATGATATTTCTGATTTGATGAATTTTAGTAAAATGTAGAAATTCATTGGAAGAAATGGTAGGGTTTGAACCTCGCAGTTAGAGTATGAGTGTAAATTGGTGATCCTTGAAAACGCAGAGGGTTAAATGGCCTCTCAATTGTTTCCCAAACGTACGTAATCTATAGCCGGCATAGTAGCCCGCGGGAGTTTTGTGTCATTCGTTTAGTGGTAGTCTGAATGAAATCCATACCTAGTTCGTAGGTGCATACATATCCGCGTTAATTGCTTTCTTTTTCATTCAGCTCACGCGCTTCATCCCCCACAATCTTAATTAACGATCTTCAATCTGGCGTGTGGAAATAATTAAAACCTATCGAGATGAGTTTTGAGAACTACTTGTATTCTTCTCGCGTATAGTGTCATGGACTCGACTTGGAATAGGCTATCCGACACAGTGGGTATACTTCACCCATAATTATATAGAATAAAGTATTAATTGTAATTAGTTCTTAATAATCAACTATTAGCTGCTATTAACTCGCTCTCTCTCCGACACACTTAACAGTTAATTGGAATTTTAATTTACTGATGTATCTATAGCCGATCATCACATAGCGTCGAAGCCCAGAAGGGCGCAGGTACGAGTGAAAAGAAATTCGAATAGGAACGCTGCTCTCAAACTTTGCCCTACAGAAGTAAAACCATAAAACAAATCTTCGAATTGCGAGCTTCTCGTGTTGTTTTACGTATCAATAACCTCAGGAGATAATGATGGATGGTTATATTCTTCTGATTTGAAATGAAAACTTTGAAGCTTTTATCAGTCGGAGAATTGGCGGTAAGAATACGTTGACGTAACTTTCTCAAATTGTATTCAACCCGACTTCGTTCTTTCCTCGGAGATGAGCGAGAAAGGAGGCCCCTCGTTGGAACGAGTATAAAATTTTATCGCGTATTGAAGAATTCGAGAACACCAATTCCTTACTTCGAGAAACGACTGGCAATTAGTTCTAATTCGCTCCGTTGCATTTAAATTGCCCATTACCCACCCCTGTCATTGTTTTTCATCTATAGTTGAAAGATCGAGATAGATTTATAGAACCTCAGCGAATATGATCTTGCAAAAAAATTCGTCGGAAAAACTGCACCGAAAATAACTCAAGTGTTAACTGCCCGAGTATCTTATCGTTATAGGTATACGCACGATGTACCGTACGCAAAATTTCTTATATAGGTTGTTTCCTTCCTCGAAGGAATTGAAATTTCCATACAGCCCCTAGTTTCGTGAGTGAAATCCCAAAAGATATAAAATCAACGTCCCACCTGCCTCAATTCGTTTCGTTGGTAATCGAAGTGGGCCGTTTCCTTCCATCTCCCAAAAAAACGATTCCCAGGCCGATAGTAATCTGGAGTACAAGGGGCAATCCTTCGGGTGAGCGTATTTATGGAGACTTCTTGTTCCTGTCTCCATTGCCCGTCTGGTCCGTCCACCTACACCATGCTTCGCTATCCGCTTCACCATATAGGATCATTCCATGGAATTGGTAATAATGTATGAACCTGGGTGCCGGAACCATGAGAAATATTGACGCAGTGGTTGTCGGTTGAGATATCTATGTTCAAACTATGGATTCTCGTCGGTTCCTACACGAACTACAGCTCTAAAAATGGATTCAATTAATTAAATTGAAATTCTATCTTTTAATTCTATATACAGAACGAATTCCTAATGGGTACACAGAGGAAGGCAAGCGAATTTCAAGTCCGCATGCGCAAGCTTCCGAGCGTAGACTGTTTATCAGGGCGGCCAACTGTCGGAAATATGAAATTTATACGCGACAGATCGTCGCGATGTATCTAGCTCCTGATATTTTGACATTTCGTGTCATTTGCAATTTTCAAGATATACTACGTTGTATCAGAGACTTTAGTCGAATTGAATTAACAACCGAGAATCATAAATGACCGAGTTCATCCGAACTCGAAGCCTATGCACCATGCGCTGTGCATAGGCACTGAGATGCGGCCCGCACCGAGCCTCAGGCATCGCGGCGATCTGTCGTGTATAAATTTCATATTTTCGACAGTTGGCTGCCCTGAAAAACAGTCTACGTTCGGAAGCTTGCGCATGCGCACTTGAAATTCGCCTGCCTTTCCCTGTCTGCCATTGGGAATTCACTCTGTATACAGATGTCGATAAATCGAATAACTCTTCTACGAAGTCTCAGCCTGCTTTTCTATACCCCATAGCAAAGAGCAATAGAAATATATTGGATATCGTGCTCGCTGCACGGTGGCTCAATTATAGATAATAAGAGACGACGATCGGTCTTCAACAAAGTGGACAAAGAGAGAAATGAGATGAGAAAATAGAAGCAAAGAAAAAATAACTAGCTATTACGAAGATAAAATGAACGCGAGCTGAATCAATGCTGTAAAAATGAGAACCACTAATCCAGAGATACGCTCTGTACGTACTGGGACAATCGTAATGAAATCAGAGCAGGGCTGATTCGATAAATAGTTCAAGAGGCATTCCCCAACACGTGATGCTGAGACAGCCAAGACAGTCAGCCAGCCTAGACATCCTCCTTCACGAAATAACCTATCTGAATAATGAATGGAAGCACATGCATGCAACGATTGTCAAAAGCCCTCGTACGGGGGAGGACCGAGGTCCCTATACAATACCACATGCCATGCTATACGTCGACTGATCTCGTCGTATCGTCGTATGTATATAGATACGTATATACCGTGCGTTTTCGTGGATGAGCGACATGCCTAGATCCGAAGATAGCCGAACGTACGCCCTATTATATGCAATTAAGGGTACATGTCATATATATATCAGTATTTCTGACACTCGACCCTTGACGGCAAACTGTCAGTTGCTGTAGAGCCTCTATATCTATTGGTCGCGATGTTTATAGGTTATTCTTTAATCACACGTAATTATTCGAAATCGATTGATCACTGATCCGCGTCATTCAGCTAGTTTTATGATTAAAGAATAACCTATAAACGTCGCCGCCAATGCACGTAGGCTCTACAGTAGCTGACAGCTCGCCGTCAAATGTCAAAAAAATTGATATATATATGACATGTACCCTCAATTGCATATAATAGGGCGTACGTTCGGCTATCTTCGGACCTAGGCATGTCGCTCATCCACGAAAACGCACGGTATATGTATCTATACGACGAACAGGTCCGGTAGATTTCCTTGGAGATTATGGTCCGAGGTGTCGCGGTAGAAACGAAATCACTCGATGCACCGATCCGCCTTTATGGGAACAATTTAACCTTACTTTATAGAGACGTAAAAGGTAATCTTTTATTCCTTGTGGAAACAACTCCTCTCGAGATATAAAAGTAAATCTACTGGCCGTCTAAAATCTCTCGATACTCAACATTCGGTTCGATAAAACTGTGCGCAGTGTACGTTTTTCGTTTTTTCAACTGTACCCACAGTAGCAAATGCTCTTCTAATTGATTCCCCATCAATTTTCGTATCATTGATTGTTTCGCAATCAGTTGGCCTATCGCCGTTTGATCGTAAACTCGATCGATACGCTGACTCTGTGATTCTAAAAAATCGCGGAATCAAGGTACGAGCGATGTATGTGCTTCGTACGAGCCAGAAAATTGATGTGAACTTTCCGAAAATCTCACCCTGTCGTTTTTATTCAGAATACAGGGAAATGTCTTGGAATACGTACCACGCAAACACATTACTCTCTCTGTATCATAGCAAAGATCCAATCCCAAGAATCCGAAACTCGTTCGTCTCACGAATATTGCGTGTTGCTTCTTCGCTTACACTCCCCGCGTTTTTCACTCGCCTTCCTTTTTCCTCCTTCTTATTTCCCGTTCCTTCGACTTACTTCGCGAAACAACGGGCAAAACGAGACGGGACGAACAGGACAGGCCAGGAGGGAGAGATAAACGTTTTCGGTTGCCAAAATCAGACAACGGATAGAAGCAATTCGGGGTGACGTTTTGGAGATAGCTCTAGGTGGTTGGCGCTGGTTGGCGGGTGATCGAGCTATATACACAGCTTTGCCATACCCGCCCGCACAGTCTCAGCCTTAGGGATTTCTTCCTATCACTGTTATTTATCTTGAAATTACGTCAAAAATTTCAGGATAAAACAGTAGCGAAGAAAATCGCGATGCGACTGTTCTGATACACGACGACCTCAACGCGAGTCGCAACAGAGTAAAAAAATTATTCAGATCAGCCATAAATCAAATTAATCACAATTTCAGATTCCTAGAAAAGAAATCATGTTTTATAGTATTTCAGAATTTTTATTTCTCTCCTAACTTGTTTTGTCGCTTTACTTGTTACCACTTCTTCTGTGTTTCGATATAAGAGGATTGTGTCTCTTCGAAGAAACTGTGATAGTTTGAAGGGCTGTAGGGTCTCCATAGTCAGAATACAGCGTGAAATATGTAAGAAAATGCTTCTTGGCCTTTATGTGTAAAGATGGTTCGAGGAAAATGAGAATGGTTTTGTACACGATAAGAGTTAAGCGCGACATTAAGGAAGTTTTATTGAAATAGTGGGAATATTTCATTGCCTGGCGTAAAAAGGCTATTAGACATCCACCCCAACGCGGTGGGTACATTCAATCATCTTATGCCTCATCTCGTTGTTCCAAGTATCCATTTCTTATTCCCATCTTCGTTTTATCTTATCTCCTAAACTGTTACCGCAGTGTTCTAATATTTTTTTCTCTTCCCATTGATCGAGTACGTCCATTGTCCTGATTGCAACATTTGTATTCAAAATTTATTCGCTCATGTTATTCATTCGGAGAATATAACACCGTCCGTATCATAGTTGGGTACGTAAAGATGTGTGTTTTCCTTAAAATAATTTCTCTTCGCAGTTACGTACTCAATTTCACTCAGTGTCATTCGGCTCCCCTAACTCCAGTAATTTACAAGAAATGAAAGAAATTAATTTCCGACCGTATGTTTATTAATTAATGATAATTAAACAACTCGGGTGACCGTACTTGAACAAATTTCATTTCACCAAGGATCTTCCTTATCAGTCCACTCTCATGGAATGACTGAAATAACGCCTGCAGCATTAGAGTTAAGCCCAAACCACGCTGTTTATTTATCTCCGGTTGCCCACCGCTGCATCCTTGCATGGTGCGTTACGCTACGTTCTCTACACATACGTGTATAACGACACACATCGGTGTGCCATTTGGCCAACGTTTCCCCTCCCTTTATTTATGGCAGCCCTGTGTCTCCCGAATGTGTCCCAGGCTCCCAGAGCCCCTGAATTCAGCCCCGTGAATGCCACGTGAAATTCGCCCTTCGCCCTCCGCTCTTCACTCATGGACCTTTTCGAGCCGAAAGAGAAGCTTTTCTCTCGCACGTATGAATATACGATAAAAGGCTAGAGATAACCGTGCTTCCAGGATATGTGTCCGGCAATGTGGAAGGCGGAGGTACCGCTTTCCCGAATTTCACAAACGATTTAATTTTCGAATAAAGACTCTTGTCGGATCAGCTGGCGTTGGTCAATCCTGCGATTCCTGCAGAGGAGTTCGGTAGCGGTCTGTTCCTCACCAAATATATATAATTGACAACTTTTCTGCCATTTAATGAAAAACTTTCGGTAGGTTTATACGCCGCTATTCTGTCACGTGAAATATAGGTGGCATTCCTGACACGGTTTAATTGGAATGGATATTTGTCTGTACATGGGTACGCTGCCAGGACTGATGCACGTGGGGGTAGTAATTTGTCAGACGAACCGTAATTTATACGAATCACGTTAATAGTGGATAGAAAATGACAGTGAGCTATTCCAGCCTTGTTACTATCATACTGATAAATATAATCAATTTTTCAACGATAATCTAATCGCATTTCGCAATACTGCAGGTAGCGTGCCTATTTTTGGCATTGCGATCTCGTATGCGTAATACTGATGAAATGTGGATTCTCAGAACTAGAGTATGCACTCAGAGGTATTCCAAACGCCATAGTTGGATCAAGCAATTAGAATCGATTGACGGAGGGCCGACACAGGGGTGGTGGAGAGGTTCTAGTCGCACCCTGCGGTCCAGAACGGCACGTGTCAATCCCTGGAGCCTCTAGGGTTTGAGGCTGAGGACGATGAGGCGACACGACGGGGTGCTGTGAATATTTGAGCGAATGTCTGGTGCTGGTTACGAAATACTTATCAAGAATTCGCATACAGTCAACCTTGCCCTTGTATTGCGTGGTACACGATGATAAAGCTGCTATTATGAAATCCAAACATTGTTACGGCAGGTGGTCTGCGAGATGTCCCGTTGAAAATTTCGCCCCTCTTGGTCGAGACTTTAGTATCAGAGACCAGTATCAATGCAAGTTCTACACCTTCTCGCCTCTTTGATTTAAAATTAAGTAAATTGGGTGGTTCTCTCGCGAAATAAGCTCGTTCAAAACGAGAAAACGGGTCAAAGCTCGAGATAGCCTGAAATGGAGGTAATGAGCCTACACGGTCTCTATCTTCACTTCTGCACCGGCTCGGTTTTTCTCTTTGTCCTGCTTCTCTACTGCTCTCAGTGGACCAACATGATGGATAGGCGAACGGATGGATGCGATGTGAAACACGTTAAGATATACGCAGGTTATGAGAAGACGAAGAAAGAACGGAGTACGAAAATAAGAAAGTGAGAAAGTCGGGGTTAGTGGAACGGTGGTGGTGGTTGAGGTGGTTCAGATGGTGAAGGATGGCTCTCGCTTCTGCTTCGGAGGACGAAACAGCGCCGAGGAACCCCTACTGCAAGAGCTAGCATCTCGTTCACAACGTGATAAAATATTTATTGAGCTCTTCTGCTTTCTTTTATTTCTTGACTATTGTGCCTATATGCCGTCCTGTCGTTCATTTTGCCTTGTATGCTTCGGCTAACCACGAGCAAGTAGTGTTCAAGCGATGACGTTTATCCTTGCGCTATCTTTGAATCACTTGATGCAATCATTAAAGAGTTAATCTAATTTCATTCAAAACTTTTTTTTGATGTACATAATAACGTGTGAGAGCTACGATGGTGAGAAAAGCCCAAGTTTTTTGGTCACGTTTCATGAATTTTTCGTCCATGAATTTTCACGGGCGACAAAAGGTTTCTATTTGTCTCTCTGAACAGTTTAACCGAATTCGTACATATAGGTGGTTGCAAATCGTTCTTTTTAGCGGCGTGGTATATCCCAGTTTCCATTTATCTGGCAGCCAAAATGGAGTAATTTCCACTAACGTACGGCTGAATACATTTTTATATCGGGATAAAAATGGCCCCAATAAATACAAGGCCTCCAGCGGAGACATTTGGTCCAAAGGGTCCACGACCCATAATATCCAGCGCCACGCACTTCTCTCAACGATATTTCACAAGGATCATAAGAGCTCTCTAAATGTCGTCATATTTTTTTGTTATATAGGTGTAGGCCACTGTGAAGGTCCGAAAAGTTGGCAAATGCCCGCCCAAGCTTTACTTCTTCAAGACCCTCATTCCACCGTAGAACAGATATTACACCAAGAAATATATATATATTCTTGTTCCAGGACACTCACTTCATAATCTCAAGTGTTGCTCGCGTTGTTATCTCTCTTAGTGCACTTAAAAAAAAAAAAAAAAAACAGAAAGGAAAGAACATGAACAAAGAAGATTCAAACCACCACACGAAGAACGTTATGGCATTTTTCGATAAAAATTCAAGCCTCATTTACTTTGGAATGTGGCATCTAGTAGGCTGGCACCAGTATAGTCTCGCACTTTATACCCCTGCGTTAGATAACGTTCTGTACAAAGATGCCACCGGTTAATTAAGCCAACTACCGTTACTTACAACTAGGTGAACCGGGTTAAAGACAAAGCTCCTCTTGTGTGACGGTGCTTGCACTAGCTGTTTCTTGTTTGGTCTCACACACGAGGCGAGTTGTTGGCACCTTCGTGGAATTTAGAGGATCCAGTTTAATTGTTAGAGCAAACTGACTCTAGTCTAGCTACGCGTTTATATCTGGCAAACTTAATTAACCTGCTCCGTTTACTCAAATCTTCTTCAATTCCGTCAAAAATTATTCCCTCGCAACTTATGTCGACGTTTCTCATACCCGTCTCTTTTCTTTCGAACTTCAAATATGTCTGGGTACCGAGGCATAAACTGATATCAATTCTCGAGATGATCCTTTAGATAGCACAACACAGATTGAGATAACTAATTAATAGCCGAACCATGTATTTTGCATTTCTCAGATAGTTTATCCTCTATCAAGTTGCGCCCTTAATGACACGATAGCGTTTTATCGCCGAGGATAACGTGGGATCTTTATTATATCCTACGCGAGTAAATAAAGTCCGGTCTTCTTTCATTCACGCCGCACCTTTTGTTTCATAGTATATGTGACGGGGTGTAATCTTCTCGCAGCTGGGACTTACAGATAAAACGACACACCGGTTGAGGTATCAAGTATGCAAGAACACTTTAGCTTTACACTTCTTCCGTCTTACGGTCAGCGATATACTATCTGGCCTAGTAGAACGAACCAAAATCAAACCTCGCCTGATCATTTCCGAGTAAAATAGAAGGCGAAATCGAGCCAAAGAATCCCTTCACCGAGGCAGTCGGTTTCAGGATATATTCTTCCAACTTCGTCCATTGGTTGATGTTTTATTCGGACGGTTGTTGTATTTTTTCGCACCCCCGACACCGCACGGCTTTGGAATAAAACATGGCGTGTCACGACGCAGACGGGAAAGGCTCTTTTACTGTTCGCAGGACCTTCGTCCCGCATTTCAAGGACCAGGCGGCAGGATCAAAGGAGCTGATAAAGCAGTAACGGACATCTTGCCCTGAGGAAGGTGCTAATTATTTTTACGAAGTACTTTTTGTTTTTCTCTGGCGTTACTTTTTCGTCCTAAAGGAACTTCATGCGGGACGAGATGACAGGTGGCTAGAATTATCAAATCAACGCAATCCTCTCTCGAATGGTATAATAGCTGTGAAAGCGAAATCGAAAACTACCAGATCCGATCTGGCTATGGATTTATCCTCGGTCCCTATTCTTAGAGACTTTAGCTGCTGCAGACTCGTACACATGTACATGTACGTAGCTACGCATCGTACAGACGTATGCGAGCTCGTTCTGCACTTAGCAGCGAGGCATCGCCTTTACGACGCGCCTACCTCGAGATATTTTCGGTTAGATTCCTCCCAGCAACAATACAGGGCCTATTTATATTCCGTTGGCAAAACTTGTCTGAAGGGGGATTTTCGAAAATATCAGAGCAGGCATTAGTGGATTATTGGTAGGTGTGGGGGAAAGAGCGAGACATTGATATTCAGGGGCGCGTTAGGGAATTTAAATATTCCTTGAGACACGACCGCGGCAGCTTCCTCAATATGAACCCTGTTAAATAATTTTTTAGCCCAGGCTGACGCGAGATAATGCCGGGGTCAAGTTATCCTGATCCAGCCGGACTCTTGAAATAAATCAACGTGTTACTTGAAAAATATCGGACACCCGGCTGGAGATACGTTCATACGTTATTATAATACTTTATTATACCAAGAATCCTTAGACAATACTCTTCAATCAAATATACTATGAACTCTGGCTAACAATGGTTGGCAGTTTGATCACAATGGCGTCACTGTGAAAGCGTTATCAGGTTTAAAATCGTGAGAACATAGTTCCTGAAAACTAAGGCCTCTTGTGGTCCACGGACAGACATATTATGTACGAAGTATAATGCTTCATGGGTACCCATGAGAAATGTCGTCGGGAATGAATGAGGTCCTGAAACACCTCTGTTTTAATTATCTATTTAATACATCGATTCGTATTTACTGTAAGAAGGTCGAGTTCATTTCTCTTTTACTCGTGCGAGAAAGGAAAAACTGAAAAATGCAAATCAGCGTCTTCGTCCTTTTCGACAGACTTATTTTATATTCAAAGGCCTGTACCAAGGATAATCGAATTTATAATGCTTTTCACAGAGAGTAATCCGATTCATTATAGTTCTACTCTCATGCTTGTTGATCGTTGGTGTATTTTCAATTCTTCTCGATTTCTCGGAAGCTTGATAAATTGAATCCTTTGTCTGAGCTTCCCGCAGAAACCATATTAAACACTCAGCGAACCAAGCTTAGCCTCAACTCGCTGCCTTCGAAATCCCCTGCCACTGATCTATATAATAGCCTCTCGACAGACCATCTTCTGATCTCAAGCTCCCCCTATACCGTCATTTCGTAAAAGCACGCAGTTTTTAGATTTCATTTTAGACGTCCATCTCTTCTTTTCACTTTTTTTTTCATCCCCTGCTTTCGAGTATTTCCACGTCCAGTCGAGTAATTGGCCACTTCTGCTTGCAAAGGCTGAAGCTTCGTTGACATTTTTTTACATCCGGGGGTAAATCCACCTCCAAAAAGTTGGGAAAACTTCTGCCACTGATATCATCGATATATTAAAGAATCAAAGCCGACCACTCGTTTACCCCGACAAAATCTATATCCTGGTTTTTGCGCTCGAACGAATAAATAAACTAAATTTCACAAACTTCAATAAAAATCTTTGATAATTCAATTTTTTTGGTTCATCCCTCGTTTCCAGGCATTATATTTCGCATTCATACCCATACATACATACGTACACGGTTTGAATCAACTTGACTGCGGAAAAGACGTGGCTATACACATTACGCGCTCGCCGAAGGCTTCCAGGAACGAGAAGTGCTCACTTTTCGACGTCTCCTTGGCGTGTAGGGTGGCTTTTACCCGGGAAAAAGCGCGACGCGTATTAATGCCTTTTATTCCGAGACCGAAGCGTCTAGGCGTTGGGCGTATTATAGCAGTTACGGCTTTACGACGAGTCACTCGGTTTCAATTCTCTCTTCGTTTTATTTTATTTTCCATTATATTTGATCATATTTCGTTATATTTTCTCTACCATTGTATATTCTAGTATATTATGCTCATAATTGATTCTCACCACTCAACCCAGGATCTAATTAACCGTCTCTCCTTCCCCTTCGTTCTCACCTCGATACCAAAATCAGGAGTCTTAATCTAATGCTCTGCCTGCACATCTGGTTCCATGAACATACACTTGCGTGGACGAAACGAGAGCGTTTGCCAGGCAACGTTAGGCAAATTACCTCTTAGGTGGATGTTTGTTCGGAGCTCCAATTCTAACTTGGAACCACCTGCATTATTTTCACCATATGGCACACCTGTTTTATGCAATGAACCAGACGCACGCGGAGGTTGTTCGTGCGGCGTTTGCAGCTCAGCAGGCAAATCTATTTGCAGGTGCAATTATTGTCAGCTGCATCCCTTTGTGTCGATAAATTTTCCGGTATATAGCAAACTACGCGCCCGGACTCTATGGCATAGTAGGATATGCAACGCGTGTACCTGACACAGCCTTTGTGGCTGTATCTTCTTATTACGTGCACCAGTGCACTCACGTCTTCTTGCCCTCGAGGAAAAATAAAAATAAAAGACCGATGCCAGGCGAGGGTGATGCGGGGCGGGGCGGGGGCGACGTTACTCTAGATAACTGCTCCGGGGCAAGGTGCGCCGACCTGAGTATTTCCGAGGAGACGATAGAATTGATTTATACTTAAATCGTTCGTGTTCTCTGCTTTTATTTTTTTCAAGAAAGAATCGCATTCGGATGGAAACCTATTTCTCGGGTAAAGCTTCGTGACGATTGATAATAGAAATAGAAACTCTAGGGCGTACGGGTTCGGATGATAGGTACTGACTCATTCATCCCCCTACCTAACGTCGCAAACTTTGAACTTTGCTAGTTGAAGTTTTAAACGAGAAAAGTATCGGTCAGCCCGGAAGAGGAACAGAACAGAATCGTACAACTCTACGGCAACTGACCACCCCAAGAGTTTCCCCTGAGTTACAGTGCACCTGCACCCTTAGGAGTATAAGATCCAAGCTAACTTAACTCGACTCTACTCGAAAGTCCCCTCGAATTCCGTTCATTCGCAGCGCGTAACCCGTTAATCCCCTCCTACCCTCTTACGAGTAGCTCCCGGCTTTAACTCAGCCCCTTACCCTCTGGCTGCAGCCCTCCGAGACCAACCAGTAAACCAGTAACCATAGTAAACCAGCCTCAGACCGTGTGTGTGGTCCGGACCAAGCAGAGGCTGCGAACGTTGCTAAAACGTGCTCAAACTTCGCGATTCTAAGCTCTAAGTTGCAACTCGAGCAACTGATCACTCAAAGGATAATTAGGCTATAGGATTTAAGCCGAGGGGTTTGTGAAAACCTTGATCACAGACTTCGAATGAAACATGACCTCGGTTCGTCGCAGAAATCCTAGAAATCGAAGCACCCGGTTAACCTGACATCGACGTAACTTTATACGAACGGACACTCTTACAATGGCAGTAAATCTTCGTAAATTAAGGTCGATTGTCTCCTTCCCTAAATTTAGAGCCTCAGATTGGGTTCTATGTAGATGCTGGGTTTCTCGATATTTAACCAACCCAACTAATGCATATTTCTCATTGGATCGAGTCGAGCATATGTGTATGTGCATACGCTCCGAGCCTGGCGCGTGGGAGATTGATAACGCTTGTTTCTTATGTTACGGCGCTTAGATTTCAATCTTGTTTATTACACCTCTTAGGGCTATTCGATTCTTCGAGTCTTACCAATCGGGAACATCCACGTATGACTATTCGAATCACGTTTTATACGTCATAGACATACGAATGAAGGTGATATTAAAGAATATCCGTGCGAGCATCGCATCAAACCCTTTTTATTCATTCACATATCTATTCACTTACTTTTTTTCAATTGAAAACTTTGTAAAGGTACACTTTGGTTCAATGGTATCGCAAACCCATCAGACGGGGCAAACATTCTGACACGAAATAGGGGGTCGAATGTCCATTACGTTTCGAGCCAGACGAACCCTTCATTACCCTCGGTTTCGCCGTTCATCCGGTCGTCCGGTTCTTGAAGCACGGAGTTTATCCCTTGGTGGCCACTTTTAACGTCCCTTACCGTCGTCCAGTTTCGCAATATATAGCATCCTCCGCGACTTTATCTCCTTCTAACCAGTGGCTACCAAACAAGATGGATCGTTGCGAAGTTAGCCAAGTGGGGGCATTAGAATCCCATAAATTGACTCGCGGGTCACCGATTTTCGGTTTTGGGATAATTCGATTATTCGACCCGGATGGATACATGCATTAAACAAACTTACTGAAAGACGAATACATATTATATTCCTCTTTTTCCATAAAACTCATAAAAAACTACGGGTTCACGTTTAGGAACAGATATAATCGCTATAAAACGTACAGAGTTTTCGCAATCTCGAAAACAATACCTAGGCGCTTTTAATCACACGGAACATTGTGCGTTCCAAAATACGCGAATAGATCCAAACCGAATCACACATCTCCAACTGACCAGCAGGGTAAAGTAATGGCGGTGTCGCACATAAACATGTCCAACGTTGCTCGATTTATGCGACTATGCAAACGCGCTACCCCGCGGTCCTTGCGTTGACGGGGGTTTCCCCGGGTTGTCGACGTCTTCCGGATAGGAGGCGTTAATGAAAATCGCCCGTTTCAACGGGGACAAACCCGAGCCCCATCCCCCAGCGAAACCTACCGAAAAATCACTATAAATCGAGGTTTTGACTTGATATATTTGCCCCGCGACTATCATCAAGGATATCGTATCCAGCGACCAGAATTGGAGGAAAAAAAAACTCCGAAATGCGTAATCTCGCGCTACGTGCCGAGCCGAGACCTTCCACGGACTCAATTAGTTATCCCAAAGCTGCACCTGAAGATAACGCTTTATCCTCCGACTTTGGAAAAGGTGGCAATGGGCCAGGAGGGTTTTGGCTACGAGCAGAGAATTTCGTCAGCATCGGTGGTTCACTCGAGTCAATCTTGATAGGCCAGAGAGTTTCCCAGTGATGTCTTGCCTGGTCCAACCATTGATGAATGGCAACGGATGCCTTCACGAGCTCCGCGGTCGTCGCCGCGTTACAAACCAGGGAACAGACAGACACACAGGCTCGACGCAGAGGCGCCAGGACACTTTCACATACAGCCGCTTCAGCTCTCCCTCTTTAGCCGCGTCAAGTGTCTACTGCAAGCTGCATTGGTTCGAAGTGTGGCACTACGTATAGATTTCTACCACACATTCGTATGGGCTTGTATGCGAGAACAACGACACGATACAAGAACCTGTAAAATAAATGATCGACTTTATATCTTATAGGAGTTGTTCTCGCTGTGCTCGGGACCGGTGATGAGGATTGAGAGTCTCTGCACGGTAACTTGGATGTTTTTTTTAATGGGAATACCGGGTACTCCGGGTAGCGGTGATTCTTGTTCTTCAATATTAAATTACGATTGTTTTCGTAAGTACAAAACAAGCGCAAAGTTCCCTCGTTAAAGGTGCTCGAGTGTCTTTCACGATGATATCTGACAGGCGTAAGATTCAAGCCGGTAACTTCGTTAGCATCCAATGAAGCGAGCGCCGCCCTTTCACTGCCAATCCAATTTCTCCACAATACCGCATAAATAGTGTTATCCAGTTAAGTGGCAATATTCCACCCCTAGCTTTCTTTCCGTCTCTCTCTTTCTCACTCTCGCCTTCTCTATACCCAACCCCTTTCGTGCAACTCTATCCTTTACTCGAGCTATCTGATATTCATTACTCTGTCCGTTATTTCCGGAAGTAGAGGTATTCACCCTGACACCGGACGACTTAGAATTCGCCGAGTAGAACCAAAAGGCGGTTTATTTCGCACCAAGTATGACCGAGTAAATATCTCCTCATGGCAGAATTATGCGTTCGGGATTAATCGGTCGTCTGGTATTTCTCGTTAAAAAGTTAAATTCCCTTCGTCTTATCACTTTTTTAATTATGAGTAAAAGTTTTGAATGACTCTTTATTACCGTATGAAGGATAATTCTGCAGAACGAGCCACTAACGTAAGTCTTAGATCGGATTAGCCCTCGTTAATTCTAACTTTGGATATTATCGAAGTCTGGACCGAACCGAGAGTCTCACGAGTCGGTTAACATTATGGTACGATTATACGATGTCTATACGAGAGCGAGGTTCAGACGTTAAGATTCTGAGCTTAAAAATCGTGACTTTTTAGATCCGTCTCTAGACGCCTTCAGCTGAGTGTGTAGCTGACAGGGAAAAGGAATCTGGCTCATGAAGCTATCGATCAAATTTGTTTCTACTTTCATTGTGAAACAAATACAACTCCTGAAAACACGTCAACTTGAAAAAAGAGCCGAGGAAGACAAATGGAAATGTGAAAGCGATTGACAAATCGATGCGGAAGGGAGTACCGTGTTCGCTGCTTCTACGTTTCACCTTTTTATTACTCGACGTCTTGAGTAAAGCGAACGGCCAAGTTCTCTTCTCGAATTGATATGCGACGTCGAGTATCAATTTTAAGAGCAACGCATCGCGTTACTTGAATCGGGCAGACCTGTTTGGAGCCTCTACGATTAGTCGGACCCTCATAAATACGTTGAAACGTGAACTGCATGTATCTCCCACGATTGCGGTAAAAATTCTTGAGGAAAATCTACTGCCATCGAATACATCCTAAAAAAGTCAACGGAGTCAATTGATGGGAATATAACTGCACCTTTTTAGCGGGCTCTAAATTTTCGGGAAGAACGTGATTTCCACCGGCACCCTAGGTTCGATGACGTTATCGCTAAGATCTAGAATTAGCGCCGCGATGTTTTGCCGGACGGACTAAATCACGCTTAAGATTTTGCCGACATCCGTTTGTTGCCGGCTGATCGATATCGTAGGGGAAACCAGACAGCCATGACGAAGGAACTCGGCGCAAATGCTGCACGCACTCAGATCTCAGACCTTTTCAGAATTATGCAGTCACTTGAATATTCCAATACGATTTGCTACACCTACAATCACACTCACTCTTCCTAACAATTCGGCACGTTTATTTCAATATTTTTAAATAACTGCGAATTTTATACTTATATGAAGCAAAATCAGTTTTGATCATTCAATTTTCAAATGTTCACTTCAATAAACCACAATAGCTGTTCATGAAGTGTTGAATCGTATCTTTTTGGTTTTTTTGCAATTTTAAATTCAATTTTTGTGTCTCGATTTCGCGAATGAAAGACGTTACACGTTGTCGTCTCATAATCACTTCCCTTACGTCATTTATCAACGTAGTAGTATACGTCGTAAGAATGGCTTACCAGCCTCGTAACCTGATTACAATTCCATCTGCGGACCTTCCACGGCTGTACGGATGATCAATTAGGAGACAATCGCCCGATAACATCGCGGATAGAGATAACCCTGCGACAATCCACCCGGCGGATATGAACCAAGGTAATAGGTTCCTGAGATGCCCGGCGTTCCTGGTTTATGTTCGTAAAATTCAGGGACAACCGTGTGTGCTGAAACTCGAAATTAAATTGAGGCAAGTGCAGGAACCCGAGGTACCTGAAATGATAAAACTTTTCGTAATATTAACAGTAGCGTTGAACACATATTTCGAAAAAGAAGATAACATCCTTTTTCAAACCCATGTTAGTGAGAATGACCGGGATGAAAAATGATTCGAAAAAATTTTGGTACGTTTTTGTAATAAACACGTGGAAAGGACGCTTCTGTACTTCAATGGGGTATCGGCGATGTCCTCCCCTGACCATAAGCGGTCCTAACACTCACCCTGTGCGGGTAATTGTACCCTCCGCTCGTTGTTGTGGACAGGAGAACCAACCAACTTTTCCCCTGCGTGGGTTTACAGAGAGGGGATTGTTTTTGGTAATTGGCCGGGCCGTGCGGAGCATGGTAATACGGCGATACCATTCCGGGTTAAAATTATGACCACCCAGAGGCATAAATTCATTAATTTGAATTGCAGGATAAAAGGTAATTGGAGCGACGCTACCGGAAGTCTAATTTTTTCTGTGAGCCGGGCCAGACGAACCAACCCGATATACGTATACGCAAATTTCCAGTATTAGCTCGTAGCAACGAACTGACTGACTGAACAGTTCGCTAAAATTAGGCAACTCAAACCCGCGCGTCGACCTTATTCTTGCCGATCGATACTATTCGCACGATCAACAGCCACGTACGCGGGAACTTCGACATCCCAGTAATCATGGCCATGCCACCCTTCAATAGAAGTATCGTTAACGAATAATGCTAGCATTTGTCACGAACGGTTTTGTAACCCACCTAGATAGGTATATCGCTGTAATAACTAGACGGGTACAAAACACGACCAATAATTATTACGAATCAATTCTCTAATTTCATGTTTTTTAATACATGGCTCATCCCTAAGTGGGACACACACAGTTTTGGTGAAATCTCATCCATTGATGAGATAGGAAAGGGTTAGGGCATTACATGGGGTAGGATGTTGAGAGGAATGATATAAATGAAGTAGACTTGATAATATCGCGCGAAAAATTCATTTTCGAAAGTGGAAGTCTGACAAGAAATTCTATTACACGTAATATCCCGTTGTGCCCCATTTTTCAGGAGAATATTTACCCCATTCGCTTTCCTGATATCGTTACATGTACAGAACATGACCCCAGCCGAATTGTTTGATAACGAGAAATTTTAGCGCAGAGAATACTTCGCTCGCGAATTTAAATTTCGAAAGTGGTTAGTTACAATTCGCTTTGTCTGGTGTATATGGCAGAATTTAATCGTGTAAGAATTTCCCGGTACATATTTTCAGCTCGAGTTTACTAGATTGGTATGCTCGTAGAGTTATATCCTTTCATGAGTTTTCTTTCATTAAATTCCCGAATCCATAGTTCGCAGGAATTTAGCCACGTGAAATTGGTATCCGCGAGTTAATTGACCGAAGGAACTGGTATGTTCGATTAAATCAGTTTCCCGGCGTACCGGATTGTTTCGATAAAATGAATTGATCGTAAGCTGTGCGCGGAACACCTAAATCTGCAACGCTCCACAGGTCAAAACGGGATAACACGGTAGGTATTCCGTAGCCAGTTGCTAGTGCGTGTTTGGAATTTTTCTGCTTCAAGAAACAATTCGCAGATGACCGTTTCGCAGTCCCTCTTCAGGATCTCCTATTTTCTTAAAACACAATTTCGAACTTTGAAGATCCTTCTTCCGTCCTTATCTGCGGGCCTCGCTTCGGCTCTTTTTCTTTTTCTCTCTTTGAAGATAGTCTTGAAGTCTTCCCGGTTGGATGTGTCGGAGAACACGTCCCCGCGGATGATTGCCTGGAACGCCCGGGGCGTGCGTGCCGACGGAGGTCTTTGGAATCGCGAGTCTCATGAGTGAGATGGTTCTCGCCGAGTCTAGCGTCGAGAGGAGCCCCCAGGACACATCATCTTCGCGCAAGGGGACGCGCGGACATTCTAACGACGAGAGTGCTGCGAAGAGGTGGAAGAAAACTCCTCGTCATTCTAGTAGCTAATTAAAAACTTGAGAAATAATAAAAAGTATCAGGATGGACTGAACTTTGATTAATTTACATCTCATCCCCAACATACTCCAAGTATACGGAGTTTTCATCCGACTCATTACCAGCTACTTCGTGAGCCTTACGATTTCATACGAATGGTCAAAATACTTTTCGCGCAGAGATGGATATACGTATGCACATAGTTTATGTCCAGATACAGGTAACCATAAGTGCCACACCGCGGTATCGATCAAACCTCTTCGTTCTTCGGATAAGTTTTGAAAAACAGAGAGAAAAGCAAAAAAGAAAAGAAAGAAAGAAAGAGAAAAAAAACTAAGAAAACGGGAGAGGAAAAGAGTCGATGGATAAAAAGGGAGCGCCAAGCATACAGTTTGTTTTGAAGATATCGACGGATGGGATACGGGAGGAAGCAGCATACTGAATACAAATGAAGCCACTCAAAAACTTCCGATACTCTATACAGTCCGTTCGCGGGTATGTGGATTTTGGTCGATGGGTATAACGTATAGCTGAGCGAAGTTCAAGTATAAATAAGGAACAATCTCAATTTTGTGAGCGCAGGTGAAAATCCCATCATCATATTTACCATCAATGAATTTCATATAGTATTAATCCCACCGCCACGCCTTGCTGTAACGTAATAACAAACTGCAAGCCCTACCTCGACTTTTGGTGATGGATTACCTCTCGTGATGAGGAAATCATATCCGGAACATCCGTAACGCGTAGAGGAAAATAAAAGCTCCTGCAGTGTTAAGTGTAAGGGGGAGTAGGTAATTATTTTAGCGAAAACCTACCGCGGTCTTCCCCTGATAGTTATAGTCCAAGAGATCTGTATAGGAATCTTGAATTTCTTCGGTGAATAAATGCACCATAGGTATAAAATATGATCCACGCATGATTGGGGTATTGTGTTTCTGTATGGGCTTGTCTATATTGATGGATCACGAGGCAGACTCTTTGTATTTCTTACGTTTTCTTCTCTATGGGTATTGGAAGTGGGGAGGACGCGTACGTATGGGAAATTGAGCGCAGGGGAAAGACCGAGAGGTATAGGTAGTATTGCGGATAGGCAGCCGGAGATGTTGCATCGGCACGAAACGAGGAGTCATTTTCCGAATGGTGTCGTGAATTGGGAATTCCGGCGAGCATAGGGTTGATATCGGTTCCTGTATATGTTCCGGCCCCAAGGCTCGTCCCTTTCAGGTTTACGACTCCATGTGGCACGGGCCGTGGCCAATCATCGTCAGAAACGCGACAAAGGCAAAGAAACGGCCTCTTCCAAGTTTTCTTCAAACGACATTCATTTATAGGATACCTACGCTACCTCTCACGGTAAATTCCAACGAGCTTCGGGAGTTTAGGTTCAGGTTTGATAATATCACCCATTCCCCCTCGCAGTATACGTTAACCCATACATACCTACCTACATATCGTATAGAAACCATACCGGCGTAGGTTCTGACTTTTTCGATTCACTAATTCCGAGCAATGCTTTTTGCCACTGAATCGGCGCAGTTCGACTAGCGTCTGCCCCTCCATCAATAGGTTTGTTATCTGCTTTACTCGTCTGCAACAGAGTTCTTTCTGCAATCGGTTTCTATCAATCCAATCGACCGGACTATGCGGTCGAGGAACAGAGAACGTCGAATAGATCGACGAGGATAGAGATCGGGGAATCTTCTATTTTGTTTTCGCTTATCAAGGCGACGTAATCCAGCAAATAAATCCTGTAGCTTGCAGACGCTGGACCCGCCAGCATAGAGCCACCATCATCCACCCTCCTGTCCTGGACGCGGGTATACCGCCGCGTCGATACCAGAGGCTACCTTTCTTCGTTCTCTGATCCGGACGACAATAATAGGCTGTCTGACCCCGGGTGAACCCGTGCCTGAAGTCTGATTCTCCTATTATATACATGTTCGAAATCTCACATGGACATATTCACGCCCACGCACTCGTCTACGGCGAATACCATGTTCGTTATATCGATGGAAGTAATTATTCGAAGCGAATAGACCGATGATGTCTTGTGGCTATTCAGTCAACCTGCTGATTGAGGGGTTTATTGAAACAAATTGATCGATGAATGTCTGGGCACGAAAATGGATTTTCAGATTCGTACATTGCTGCTAATGCGAGATCGTGAATGCCGCCATTACATACGTTGCAAGTGAGTGATATGGGCTAGAGCCCAGGTACTGTATTGTGGATAAAATGAAATAAAGTTAATAAATAACAGCTGTCGCTGCTAACGAAAAAATCTAGAGTACAGATCAATCAAAATAAAGCTAAATGAATGATGCGACGAGAGAGGCTGGGTATGGGTGTAGGCGAGATCGTATTACCTCGGATGAATATAGCAGCGTGTCATTGGCGTTTGATTTATGCGCCACCTTTGATCGATCGTAATTGAAACAAATAAGCGTAAAATGAAATCCGTGTCTACACCTTAATCTTACGAAGGTGAGACGAGGGTGATTGGGATATACGCCTTTATAAACCCGAAATGATTATAAAATGATTACCAACGAATGAACCGTGCGAAATTACCTGCGTGCGAGTAACCATATGACTATAGGAAAAACGACGAACCGGGTATTCCAAGAAAGATATATATTAAAATGAGGCACGTATATACCTCGTTCGGATCTCCATTCAACAAACCGTGGCTGCAATTAAGATTGATTTAGTTTGAGGAGCACGCAATTGTGAATTTAGCGGTAAAATGAAGCAGTTTCGTGATGTCAGTGGTAGCGGCACCTGAATATCAAAGTTCTGCCAGACCCGCGGAAGGTTAATGCGAAACACATTAGCAAAGTGCCTGTACACGTGGGGATACAGTGGCGTGTCAGTTCGCCACTCGAAGGCGATCGGTATAATAAGAAAGATTCTGAGAGGCGCGAACGCACGTTTATTAGTACTCTGGTAGAGTTTTCCTTCCTCCTCGTTGTCCAGTTTTTCTATAATAGGATTTGGAACAGAAAAAGGCCATTCCTTCTTCACAGTTATTTTTACTGCAAATCGCAGGCAATGACAGAGAAAATTGCCTACTCTGATCAGTCTTTCAATTATTATTCATGTCTTCTAATTGGCCACTGATACGAATACTTGTACGACTATAGACGTATTCAATAATGCATTTCGCAATGTTCCTTATGGCGAACGACAAAGTCTGCCACAGACTACGTAATGAATAATTTCCAAGTATCGATTGTGTTCTAAACTGGTTTACTGTCAGTTCATTGAGCCTTCAAATGAACAATAATATCTACCGTCCTGGTTCAAAGACGTGATGTATTGGATAAAATGAATTCTCTTACCAGGTAGTAGGATCAGCGATAAAGAACGCTTTTACAAGAGGAAACAATCGAAAATCTTTTTACGAAAACCCTGCTCCATTCTTGTCTTGTTTTTGTTCCATCCACACCGGAGATCCTCAGAAAACATTGTTTCCAACATTTTCGCCTCGAATTAGGTCACGCAGGTACCCCAAGGTAGACGTGATCTATAAATTTCTACGTCCAAAACGATGCTAGATTCTCTGCCAACTAGGTGAATATTTCTCATCATGCTTGTCACAGTGAGTAAATTGATGTCGTGAAATATTCTCTCCTCCATGGTTATTACCGTTGTCATCCGAGTCTCGTTCGACCGCTTTAAAAAAGTAATGCCGAAAAGAAAAGGTTGATAAATCACACTGGGCTCAGTGTCACTCGAGCGCGACAGATTGAGGATTTTTATCACATGAAAACCATGGAGAAAATAAAGTAAATGAAGAAAAAGTCTCGAGCTCTTTTACGTCCAGCGAACGTATACTCTCTTTCTCTACATATATACGTATCGATAATCTCGTCAATGGTTGACCCTGCTACTAAAGCTGCGAGGAGCTCTTTGCCGAGCATTTATATGATTGAATCCCCCACTCTTTGAGTACGTATCAAAAGTGCAAGGAATACGCTCCCGGCCATAGTCCACAATGCAGCGAACGAGATGTGCACTCTACGTGTACATATACCTGTATTATATATATTTCAGAGAGTGGAATTACACCAGTAGACGTAAGCTAGATCTCTGGCTCAGTGCCGGGGCTGGTTGGCTTCATCCACCACGGATACTCCTTGAGTAACTACTTAAGTTACTTGACCCATATGAGCTAACCACGCGAAGTGCACACTGCACAGTGCACGGTGCACAGCCCGTGCATGAGGACCGTAGCCGGACGTCGATATCGTGGAACCATGAAACCCTGGATTTTGTTACCGAATGTTGCAACGATTGCAATAATTTCATGCCGTCGGTGTTGCCTTACAGGATTTCTTTTGCCAGTACATTTTTACCCATCATTATTTTTCGCTCTTATTTCTCAGTCCAGGTATGCCGCACTTGCTCGAGCATTGAGATATCGCAACTAGATCCGATTTATGAAGGAATATCTCGCACCTCCATTTTTGGTGTGCGGATTTCTTGGTTCATTAATCTTGTTCCAAGGAATGAAGAAGAAGAAGAAGGAATAATCGATGAAAATTTTACTGTCATTCAAAGTCTTCGGCGGCAGATTCTCGTTTAACATTTCTACTCTGAATAAATATATCGTCGGGTGAAATATGCTCGCTGAAGATAAGATGCCGGTGTTTATTTTTATTCCATTTTTTATTTCTCCTTCTCTCTTCCTCCCTCCTTCTCTCTGTCTCTCTCTATAGTTCATTGATAAATGTGGCGCGTTTCGATCCATTAAGCATCAGAATACAAGAAAGCAGAGGACAAAGGGGGGTGCCTGTTCGAGAATACCTATAGCCGCTGCAGCGCTCTTTCGAAGTATCGAGGAATTGTTTCTTGAATAATTTTGTCACTCTTCATTGAAAACCAATCGAACTGCGCGCCACGTTCTCAGATATAATCAGCAGTAAATTCCATGTAATTTCCGATTGAATCAAAGACGAAATGGCGAGACACCCCGAGGAGCTTCGAAGCTCTCCAAGATTGCTAACGATCGAAGATGGGGATCGGTTCGCGAAGCAGTTGTTGAATCGACCTGGATAATGTGGGTAGCTTAAATTCATTCTATTTCTTATCTTTTTCTGAACCAGTAACGCGGTGAACGACCAACGTGCGACAACAATTTTCTTTCTCCTGAAAATTGATGCTTCATTCCCCCAAAGCTTTTCCACCTATTGTATAATAAGGGAACGGATTCTTCTTCCACGCTATCTCATCCTTATCGTATATCTGTACATACGTATAAACTTACGACTGGCATATAGCAGATTTATTTAAAGTTGACCTATCGAAAAAAAGTACGAAATTTCTTCTCCCATTCGACGGAGTGTGACAGGCGAAGCGAATCTAGCGTGTACATAACTCTAGTAGGATCGTTACTTCGAAATCGACACAATTTACATGTTTGTGCCGAAATGGAAATGGCAAGTTGAATAGCGCAGGGCAAAGGGTCTAGAAAGCCATAGGTGCTTCGTTCGCGACAGAGTATTCTTTCGTTCGACGACAAAGGCGATCGATCGCACCTTGACTATTCTCGACTATCGCCTAAATCAATCTGGGTCCCAGAGGCGCGCCGTGTTCCGCCACACCGCCCAAATGAGCGACCGATCCTTACTTCTGGCACCCACCGAAGAATGGGACCCCGTGATAGATTTCATCTTTAAAGCGAGATGGATTTACCGGTGGCAGTTGCGACGGCTCCGAGGGTGGATCGAGAAACTAAACTAAATGGAAAGGGCGACGATTTCTTTCCCTTTTTCTTTCCCTTCGTCCCAACGCTCCAAGACCCTTAACGCTCTTCGATTTGAAACTTGAATCGAAATTTATTTCTTCAATCGTCACTCCCTCCGAATTAAACTATACCTACTATACGAGACCCTTTTCAACTTTGTTCATTTTTCTTTTTTTATTTTACAATTATTTCGACTTTGCTTCGAATGCAGCATGCATATATGTGCAGCTGTAACTGTATAGCATAGATCGTATTATATGCACGTATTGCGATAGATTCACTTTTACAATCCTTAGATCGTATTATGCCATTCGGATCTTTACCACTGCTGACACTGATATCAGTGACACCAAAGTAGTGGCGGGGTTGGGCAGGACAAATTAGTATAAAATCTAAGCTTCTGAACAGTTCAATCACAGTCGCCACAACTGCATCAAAAACAACTATCCGAATCACCATGGCTTTCAAAGTAAATACTTATTCAATCAATTGATATATGGCGTAATAAGATTCGTCGACTCTAATTTTTCTTAATCAAATTCATAAAAACTCATAATCCAAATTATTCCCGTAATAGAATCATCTTTGGAATACTACACTGACCGATTCCGAACTAAAACACGTGTACTACATAGATACATAATCGAGACTCTTGAAAAATTAGCAAACCCACTGAAATTCTAATTAATGTTCGAATTTCGGAAGTAGTTTGCAGCAATTATAATAATTGAACAAATTTCAGCTAATCGTGTTCGCCGGCCTAATTGCCATAGCTCGTGGGGGAATAATTGGTGGAGCACAACCTGCAGCCGTCGTTCGCACGGAAGACTACGATCCCAATCCTCAATACAGCTACAGCTACAGTGTCGCCGATGGTATAACTGGTAAGTCTCATAACGTTTGATATTTTTTAATCGCAAAGTATTTGTACTTTTTTTTTTATTCTGCTTTTTTTTGCAAACAAGTGATTGAAGTCCTCCTGTCTCCTCGAACACGAAAGATATGATTTACTATTTTGTCAGCAGCTGGAAATTCGTGGCAAGTATGGCTGCACGAATGTTTGGCGTTGTTAGTTTGATGTTAGGTCAGAGTTTAACGGTCTAGTTCTTGTTCACTCCGTACTTCAGAACTCTCATCTCCTCTCATTTCCTCTCGTAAATATTTTAACTCCCACGTCATTATCTTTATTTTGGCATAAGTTTAACCTGACGTCTTGCTTGACTATGGTTGACGAACAAATGCAAATCCCAACGTCAAAAGATTTCTTTCACTATTTCTCCCTATTTCGCTCGATAATGCCATCGACGAAATAGACCTTTTAAGTTTAATGGTCGGAGTAAAGACACACGCGACTCTGAATAATACATCGGTGCACAAGTTTCCACATAATCGTTAAATAAAGTATCTCACATAGATACCAAACAAGCCAACGATGCAACCTTTATAGGTATACCTCTCAAAGTGCCAGTTTCCTTCATCCAGATGTTATCGAATGTCCTCCGTTAAATTTAAGCGCATCTCGCCATATCCGATCCCGATACTTTTTACTGTAACTTCGTACCGTTTTATAGTATCAGAAGTCCACAGCTACCGAATGAAAATTACCCCTTATTGTCAGCGACCTGATCATCTTTTGACCGTTTATGAAATCTTCCATCGACTTCTGATACTTAGAGCAATGTCATTAATTTCATCTCAAAAACATATTCAAGGCGACAACAAAGCCCAGGAGGAAACGCGAAACGGAGATGTTGTCCAGGGTAGCTACAGCTTGGTGGAACCTGACGGTACTCGCAGGACCGTTTCGTACGCCGCAGATCCTATAAACGGATTCAACGCTGTCGTCCAAAAGGATCCTCTAATCTCTGTCAAAACTGTGGCCGCTCCTGCACAGATTTTGCACCCAACTGTCGTCGCAGCACCCCAACAGATCATCCGACAACCGATACTGACGGCTGGTCCTGGACAACTGCTTCGTCAATCGGTAATTTCGAAAAAACGAATTACCGTTTTTGAAAATCAGCACAGTTTGACGCATCAACAAAATTTCTTTTCAGGCTATATTAACCGGAGGCTCCGTACTTCGTCCATCTTTGATCGCCGCTGCTCCTCAGCAAATCTTGACCGGAGGCGGTGCACCCTTGCTGCGACAATCTGTGATAACGGCGCCTTCCATCACGTCATCCAACATTATTAGCGCCCCGTCCGTTAACGCGGGTATCGTTACGGGAAATTCTCTGGGTCTCGGCCTTGGATTGGGACTTAGGGCCGGATCTCTTTATGGTGGCCAGCCAATTCTTCAATCCGCTTACGGCAATGGAGCGATCTTGAAATTCCACTAAACGCCTACGAAGTCTCGGTTAGGTAAGGCGCGGAACGTCCCGTTTCGGCGATAGCTTTTTTCATCGACATTGCACACCACAAACATGATCAATGGACCCAATACCTGTGATTCGTGTAGCACTGAGAAAAGCTATTGCCGTTTCAGAGCCTCCTGAGCCAAGTAAATCCTCAATGAATGACGCTTTCGTAACAGAAGAGAAAAAAAAATAATAACGACAATAAGAAAGGAAACGGAAAAACTTACATTTTGGATAACCGATTAGACTATATTCAGAAATACATCTGGCGGAAATACAAGCCTGGATACAAAGGATTAGGGACTCTGTGAAGAGGCCGTGGATGTTTGGACAATTACAAAGGGGAAACTCACGGAACACTATTACATCTTGGCAAGTTACACAAGGTAATCGTGGCGAACTCAAGCCCGAATTAAAGTTCTTCTTGTTTCAGTAGGACTATTTGGTCTCGCAAGATATGACTAGGAATTAAAGTGTTTCTTGAACAGCTAGATAGCTCCAGTTTCTTAAGACGTGTGATTAAACATTTTTTAAAACCACTAACCGTTCACTCGGACTATTGAAATTGAACGTCGCATCTTCTTTTCTTTTCTTCTCTAATCTGTAACTCTTTAACCGCACTCTCTTCCCTCGCACCACGTATCGAAGTTTAGTGGATTGAAATCATCAGTGAATTATCGAAAATCTCGGTTCAGTCTAGAAACGGGCTTTTCACCTGGCACACGCATAATCGCATCCCCATTCGAACACCTATAACACGTACACGGGCATAGTATACGGGTGTAGACATATTTAATCAAGTCTTTACACTAGCGTTCTGTGACATGTAATATTTACGCCGCAATGTATTTCCTGGGTGGCAGCTGCTTGGTCGGTAAAACAAAGAAGCTGGTTTCAGGCTCAGCTGTTGCCTCCCGCACAATTCTCTCGCCAACCCCTAGCAAAATACGCGTTAATTCACCCGATAAATTTTTTTCTTTCCTATTCTTTCGCGATATTCCACAACGACTAGCTGTGAACTATGGTCTACGATTTTATGAGTTTATAATATCTATGATAATCGTTTTAAGTTAGCAACACGTTTTAACCATAGATATTAGTTACAATTGTTGTTCACTAAGTATACGTAAGTCATTTACGATTAATCCATTGTAAAATAGGAGCCAATCCGATATTTAAGTACGCCGCACAAAATAAAGACAGGAGATTAAACGAAAACTTTTCATTTGTTCCCACGATCTCTCATCCCAAATTTTACTGAGTCAACAATAAGTTTAATACAGCGTAGATTAAAACTGGATTATTGAATAGATTCATTGTCCACTATATCTTGTTAATTATTCTGAGATAATAATTTTGAATAGAGTCCTGCAGTCTCCAGGGGCTTTTAAAGCTTCATATTTCCAAGAGCAAACGGTTCCACGTCTCCTCGACACTCAATAGATTACAAAAATGAAAGAACAGTAGTGATCCCGAAGGAGGCACGTGTCGGCACTCCATCGTTACAATCGCTATATACGAAGCTCACGGCATACGATCTACGACCTAAAAGATTCTTCTTCGCCGCCGAGGTAGGTGCACACTGCAAACTGTATCACTTGGTAATACATTTTTCAATACTGCGCGTGCTCTAGTGAAATTATTATATTACCATTGCAGTATGAGATTCTTAAATTCACGAGGTAGGTATCTTTTGATATACTGATCAGCGCCGAATAACTAGCTATCAAAAAATAAAGAATAAAAATTCGCGAAGATTTATGAAAGCCGTACTAACGTTCAGCAGCCACTTCGCCAGCGGCGAATTTAAAACATAGCCGAATGTAATAGCTTTCCTTATATTATACGGTGCTTCTAGAATTTTAATGGCAGGTATTAAACGGCGTTAGCAAAATTTCTCTCGATTTAAGCTCCCAGGCGACTTCCTGTACAAAAGAGCTCGCAGCCTTCTCACAGTTTCAAACCGCCTCGAAGGAATTACAACGAACCTGATCGCGGGGACCTTACCAACCGAAAATAATCCCAAAGCCATTATGCGAAAGGTTAATGCACTCCAGTCAGTTGACTAACGCAGACAATGTGGTTGTAGATATGCGTGAACAAATATCCGAGGCAAGAGAATTTCGTAATAGATGTACGCTGTCGTATATCTACATACAGTTCCATCAACATCGCAGCCAGGGTGAGGTAAAGCCTTGGAATGTGTGGTAGGACATCCGTATGCCTGGACGGTGGCCACTGAACCGCATTGCGTTAGCTGCATAGTTATCGGACAATGGTCGCAGGCGAATACCGCATTTCTCCTTACTTGGTGATGATGCAGAACGCTGTGATTTATTCCGCGATATTCTCGAGGTGGAGATTTGACGGTATCTGGTTGAAACACTTTTTGCAAGATGCACTCCTTGCGATATCTTTGGAGCTTTGCGAACAAATATGTTGTGAAATTACAAACTAGACCGAGAATATTCGAGCTCATTGATTTAATATATTTATCGAGTACTCGGCGAAACCGCACGTTATTTCACCAATCAATACCAGCTCGAGAATAACCGATTCACCCATCATTGGTCAGGTGAGAATCGAGAAAAGGATCGACAGCAATTTGCACTCTATTTACAGCGGCAAATGTGGTCTAACGATATCGACGGAAAGCATGCATAAATAAATGTGCCAATTCTGAATGCAGAGGAGTGTCTATAGAATGGAAATGGGAAGAGTGAATTAAAAATGATATAACCGAACCTTCAACCGGGTATTAGTAAAAATAAATTGAAAATAAAATGAAAAGAACTGATCGGAGAATCTCAATCGGTGCAGTACGAGATCATAGAACCTCTCGCGAGTTCAGGTACGAGTCCTTTTGCATCGGATTCGTAAAAGTGTAGCTCGCACGTGCAGCTCCAACCTCACTCAAATCCTCATCACCCTGAGATTCTGGCTCACGTTTTGGCTGGTGATTCGGTGGGTACCTACTGCGAAACGGCTACGTGACTCCTGACTTCTGACTCCTGAGAACCAGGGATCAGTGCCCAAAAGCAAACACCCTTTCTATTTGCTTCGCGTGAACGGTAGCTAGTTTTAATTAGGCTCACTATCTCGGGATTATTTTGACTCTAGAGAAGTGTTTTGGTTATATCCTCCATCGTTGAACAAACGTGAACGCGGGAGATTCTCGCATGATATTATAGTCATAATGCCACTCGGTTCAAACGGGACAATCGACCTAACGATCCGCCTGCTTGAATTTAACTCTGGAGTAAACGGCGTAAAACGTGTTCGGAATGGAACCCTCTGTTAAGTCGACGCGTGAGATCATTACTGTTGAGGAATTGATTGAAAATTGGTTAAAAAAAAAAAACTGAGGAACATTGTGGTTGATCAAAAATGAAAATATGTATGCTTTGATTTTGGGAGACAATTTGTAAGCTCGTTTACGCTTGCGTAGGGATCTTCGCTTGAATGTAGTCTACGTTCCTCCGGAGCTATAATTTCTCATTTTCCGCTGGGAAAAGCATAACCTATACATTACTCCGCCTATTTCGTTATTGTGAGGAGGGAAGTCACTTAATAATTCATTGCCCAGCGCTGCACGGACCGAGCGAACAGCTCATTTACATTTATGAGATAAAAATGGCGCATATTTATCCCCGACTTACTATGATCACGTTTTAAAAAGAGACTCCAGAAGACCGGGAACAAAAAAAAAACAAATAGCTACATGCATTGCGAATTCTGTTGCTCCACTGAGTCGCCATGAATTTCGGGATACTGTCCCACAGCAATGGTTTGCTCATTTTCGAAATACGCTCCGAATATTTGATATCGTTCACCGATATCTCGCGAGTCATTAGAAAAGGAGGTGAGGATCGATTCAATCCTTGGTCTGAAAGTTTGAAACCCGCCGAGTTTTGCAGCTGGTCGAGTGTTATACGAAATAACGGAAATTTCGAGTAATATTCGGTGAAGTAACATAGGTATACGTAATCCGTGGTAAGAAGACTTACCGAGTCTCGGCAAGTTTAAGGTAGTCACTGAGGCGGAAAATCGTCTCTAAAGTAGACTTAAGATACCAAAGATAGTGCAGAGATGAATGGGACTCCGGCCTACGCCTACACCACCGGAAATAAATCGCTAATCATGGTATTACCCGTAAACTATTCATCGAGATAGGAGACTAATGGTTGGTTACATTTCCGCTTTTACAAACCGGTGATTGACTGCACAACGAATGCTCAACTGAGTGAATTGCTCTCCGTGCAGTTTATACTTGATTAAAAGGTAGCCAGGCAATTTATCATTCGAGTGATGCCAAGTGTTGATAGGCAGACAGTTTCGTGTTTGCTTTGCGACAGATGACAGCTGGTCGCGACAGGTGAATTGGATCGGTTAAGATTCGCAGATTCATCGAACACGTATTTTCATGCTCGTAATTACGATCGCACCCGGATAAAACGTTTCGCGGTATCGATTTTCAGTAGGGGTTGAAAAATTTGGAGAAAAAGAATTCAGATGTTCGTTAGAACAACAGTCAATTAGCAAAGTGAAGAGTTTTCTCCGAAGTAATGATGAATTGAAAAAGTCTCGAGTGTGCCGTGAAAAGGTAAGCTGATATATTATTTGCATTCAATTTCTCGTAGACGATATACACTTTAATTGACGTCTCGACTGCGCCCCTTGTACTAATTAATGTATTATGTTCTTAGCTAGTATTCCGCGTATGAAAAGCGAGTACTGACAGTTTCGAGTTACTAAACTCACCGAACTCAACTAATCCGTAAATTGTGAAGTTTTCCTATTTCTTTCGACGGGGTGACTTGGGGGATAAAATAAATTATCGAATTACTTTGATTAAAACGAAGGAGCATTGCGTAGGTACAGGGGTTTGAGAGGGCGGGGAGGAATGAGAAAAGGACTCGTTTGCGATATCGGAAATAAATTTCTAAAAATACGTGACCGCCGGTACCTCGTCGACGGAGCCAGAGGCATAAAGATTTATGTTTATAACTTTAGGACAAAGGGAGTTTCGCGCGTAATCGATAATAAAGGGTCGAAATGTTAATAAAAATCGGAGGAGCTCCTCCCTCGAAGAACAGGGAGGAAGAATGAGAGACTGGAAAACTGAGCGAGAGAGACAAGGAGAGTAAGCGAGAGAGGATGAGATATAGAGTAAGTCAGAGAAGGAGAAAGACTAACTCCGATTCCACCATCACTGCGGAGGTTAAGCACGAGTTGTTCAATAGCCGATGGAAACTTAAAGTAGAGTTAGGGGAATTAGTTAAAAGGGAATCGAAGGGCGAACCCGCGTCTTGGGGGTGGATGACATGGCCCGAAAGGGAAGAAAAAAATTCTAGGGAAAGACCGAGGAACGTGTACTTTCCCATAATTATTTAGATTCCAAAGTTTATAAGATGCGCACCGAATGGTAAAGTCGACGTTTACGGGTATTAGCCTTTCTAGTCTTGACACTGAGGCCTATTCTAATGGGCTAAGTCATCTTCCACGTCTAAATTTGCACTTCAATTATCTCAGATCAAAGAAGACGGCCATATAGTTTGATAATCGTGCCCAAAGTCTGAACAGGAACGGGAAATTCCTATTAGAATAAACCTTCAAGATTTTAAGTGATAGATATTAGAGTAAAGCCGACTTCTGAACTATGACAGATATTTAATTAATAATTGTAAGAAACTTTTTCTCTTATATTATTCCATTGAGATAGGTAATAATCTGGAAGTGGAAAATCAGAGCTATAGAATGTGATCTTTACAGTCCTTCCTTCCGATTGAAATTTTCTATCTTTAAACTATCGCAGATGGAGCAGGACTCGTTGAAACTATTGTCAGTGGAACTGGTCTTCTTACAGAGCCATAACAGATCGGAAATTGAACCGAATCGAACTCTACGAAGACAATTGAATCGGACCAATAAAATCCAGCCAGACCTTCCAGACACTGGAGCCTGCACTTTAGTACCGGACCCGGAGTAAAATCCTCCCAAGATTGATATAAAAATTATAGCGATCCAGAGAGGTTGGTTTTTCAAATCTGCACTCTTATAGAATCAAGTATCGAACACACACGATAGATATAAATGCTATTTGTCGCTATATGATACCGCAAAAAATTAAAAATTAAAAATTTCTCTTCACCCTTACCTGCGGCCCAAGTACTTTCCACGCGTTCGCATTATTTCAAGGCGATCTTTGTCACGGTGAGTTTAGTTGAGAAAATAAAACAAAAATAACGAGATACAAAGTGCTAGCAAACCAGCGATTTTCAACCATTCCGTGCAAATCCGATTTGACAAAGCCAATTCGACCTGGAGTATCCTTTTCTACACAGAATTGACAAGTACGCGTCTCATCGTCAGACACAGCACCGTAGAGTTTTTGCGGAAATTCCCCCTTCGTACCCCCGCTGCCACCCTTTACCGCATCTACTTACCGTCGTCAGCTATTTTCTGTGAAAAGCTGGGGTACCTGCGCCATGCAGTTTTCGCTGAAAGTCAGTTAGAAGAACGGATAATGCCGGCGGACTGCGAGAGATAGCTGCTGCAACCGAGCAAATAAATATAAACCAGTGTGTGGTTTTTGGTGGGATTCTTTCGCTACGTAGAATGATTAGAGAGTGAAACAGTGGGTGTCAGCGAAATGTCAACCGCTGGTCGTTTCCGTGGTCTGATACATTTCCCGACTTAATTCGCAGACACAGAAGTTCCGCCGTGAATACTGGAGGCCATGCCTCACTCAGTTGGTTTTACGGATCATATATTATTCCTCTTGGATTATTTTTTGTTCAAATAAATGTTATCTTCACGTGGTATACTTACACGGCCATCAATCTATCGATAAACAGTATAACAACACGCTAGGACAAACAGAAACGGCGCGAATCACGAGAGCTGTAGTATAAGCCTATTTAAAAGCTTCGTTAGAAACCGCACTAATTAATAATAAACACGCGATCACTTCGTGCCGTTTTGTTCCCGTCGACTAGCCTGCTTATACCCAGGTATATATGGATTGCGTTAATTCCAGACTTACTTGATAAAATAAGAAAATTGTTCCACCCAACGAACTCACTCCTATATCTGATCCCACGTCGTCGTACCAAATGTGCTCCTTGATGGTTCGATCCGATCATTCGTTTGTAAATAACGCAACGTCGTTTCTAAATGACGACAAAAGTGCCAGGGAGTAAAATTCCGTCAAGATAACGGAGATAGGTATAGTTCGTCCCCGTGCTTCTCCAAGCTCCTATCATATATCTATAACATTTATAATCGATGCAGTTTCACCGATCGTAGCAGGTACAACGTTTTCGTTCAGTGTTAGAAAACGGCAGGCTGCTGCTCGAGATGTTTGAACATGGTTTTATTCCGTGTTTCAATTAAACAGCGGATAACCAAATCGTCGGTGGCATCTCTTAAACAAATACATTCTGCTCATGCAACGAATTCTCGGTTTGCGTGCGGTTACTCTTCGTGCTAGATCGCGTAGGTACAGCTTTTACACAGCATATAACACACCGAAATACACATAGATGAAACGTGTGTGCTTTTACACGTACAGGACATGAGTAGACGTTCATAGCTTGCCAGTATCTACATCTATACCAACGTACATTATACATACTCGTAGCGTACGTTGTATGCGCGGCAATCCGGCGTTCTAACTAAACCAATTTACTCCTTTTACCAGCACCAGTGGCAAGAAACTTGCGAGCAATAAGCGTCAGAAATGAGTTGTCATCGTAGAGGAGTAAAACGCGGCATCTTGTTAACCATCCTAGAACCGCAGCATTGTCTCAATTACGCGCGTGAAGTCCCGGCGCAGTTAGGCAGAAGGGCGAAGAGAGGCACCTGAACGCTAGACTCAGCTCGAACCAGGGTTGATTATCTACATTCCCGGTATTCCCACATTCCTAGTTGCGTTCATTACACCCTTCAGCTTTCCGTTTGTACTCGCTGCACTGGGGACAAGACGCCCAGGTACATCGCCATCCTGGTCTCGATTACAGTCACGATATCAGATCGAGATTCGGTGAGGCGAGCTCTTATTAAACGCGCTGTTGTCCTTTGCCTTTGTCTCATCAGACACTGAACAACAAGTTCTAAGGAGCTCTCCTAAATCCGTACAGATCGATAGGGTTCTGTGCTTACGTCAGTCCAAAATATGGACTCGAGACTTTATTTGGCTAACGATCGTGTAGCGAACGGGCTGACCGCGCCCTAGAGTAATCGTAATAAATATCGTCCGCGGTTGCCCATTGTCACGCGCTGTCAATGCGAGTCGATATAGAAATACGCAAGCTCAATTATAATCCAGATCTGCGTCAGCGTAGTGATCGTTGGTTATAAGAAAACAGACCCTTCTCCCGTTTGTTTAACCGTTAATACTCGTTATCGATTGCGTAGGATTCTGTGCCTGGAAATAGCAATCGATAGTAGAACCGCGATAGATTCGTAGGTTGTTCGGTTATTTGCGGCGTTATCATCGGTGAACGCCTTCGTGTTACTTTTGACAAATCTGTACCGATATACTCGCCCGAGTTGGTGAACACGGTTGTGAATTACTAACGCAATCAAGTCAATCCTGAATGGACCGCGATAAATATTTCTTGCTCATTCGCCTCTACGTGGTCATCGACTGCAAGGACGACTTATACGGAGCTGGAGCCAGTTATACGAAAATGAAGTAAAAAGGAATCGAGCCAAGACTCTCTGAAGTTTAATTTTTCTTCATCTTAATGTCGCAGTGCGAACAGCCAAGACCTATAGCTCGCGTGTATCCCGTACTTTTAGCGAGAAATTAATTCGGAAGAAGCGAATGCATGGTCCAAGACCTGTACGTGGGTCGACCATCGGACAGGCGCAACTTGGCCGGGGTGCGCCAATGAGTTATCTTGATCTACACGCATCTCAATTCGCTGCAACTCGTACGAGGCCATCGACACTTTGGGCGAACAAGTGCAACTTGGCGCGAAGCCTTCTGGCGCCTGCGATCAGTTCTCGTGTGTGCCTCTTTGTGTAGAAGGTTGATTTACCTGCATTGCAGGCGATGGGCTGGTGGCGAAGGAATAAGAAGTGCTTGATTCTCCCCCTCTGCATCTCACACAGTTATTGGGAGAGAATGAAATTGATCCCATGCAGAAAATATATGAAAATTTTTCCATAAAATGAGAAAATTGGATCGTATATTAAGTCAGGAAAGTTCTAGGAACTCAACGGCTTAGAATACAAAGGTAAGACTTGTACTCGTGTCTCCACTTCCTATAAATAGCTAACCACAAACATACATATGAGTGGAATGGAAGGATGTGGACTTCCGGCTATCCGCGATATCGACGTGCCATGCCACTGCGAACCCATTTTCATCAAGTGAATCAATCTTCGCGTGGTGTGTACTCGCCTAATGGACACACGGTGTAGTATGTGATATCGAGGATCTTAAGTCGTCGCAATTTGTCAGGATTGAGTTGCACTTACAGCTTGTTTAGTCTACGTTTCTTCTCCATAAATAGCATTTGGCCCGCAGAGAAGTCGCCTAAATTTAAGACCTTGCATCTTACAGACTTTACCATAGGTTAGTTCCTCGCTGAACGCCATGTTTAGGGTTGTAAGTCAGGGTTAACGGACCAAAGAAAATCCAAGTTACAACAGATTCCTAATTACTGGATGTTATATACCGCGTTAGACGGATTCTCTGCAGTTTATGCGAGAGGCTCGGACGATTTTCAACAAAGCACCACGAGCATTGGGAACTATCTATATATATCGGCTGTTGATCCGTGCGAAAATAACCCGCGTGCCAATCTGCAGTTAAGCCCTGATTCGATCCGGGGCAAAGCCGCTCGGCCATTAGCCATTTTTTGCGAATGTCCCTGTTTTTTCACCAAATGTTCAAATTGATGAGACAATTGACATTTACCAGTCCAGGCGGCTGACATAACGGTCTGCCTATTTACCTGCTGTCAAATAATAAATTTGTATTCCCGTTCCTTTTGTATTTCACAAGTCCTATAAATTATTTTGTGATCGCCTGTGACGTGTGATCGACGTAACCCAAACTCATGAATTTATATTTTCACCTTTTGGGATCATCCATTTTTTTACGACGCGATACTCATCGCGGAATCTATGGGAGGTGGATTTATTGTCTTTTTGTTTACCTATGGCTTTATAATAGTGAACTGCCAGTCGAGGATTTTTTCGCCCATTAAACTTACCGGTGATTAATCTCGGCGAATGCTTGATAAAAACGAAAGAGATATATTCCAATATGAGTTCGTCGCAGGATATTTGCTTCGAATATAACGTTGCATTTATAATTAAACCAGTCGACAAATCGTCACCATGAAATAAAAGATCAATAAAATCACTCGCCAGTTAATCTCATTGAAGTGGTTCCACCGGTCGACAACAGCTAAGTTGAAGCTTTCGCTATCCGGGTAGATAGATCAGACACGCTGAATAATTTTCCGTTTCATGCATCTGCATATCGTGGCTGATAGCTGCCTCCGACTATTTTATACCCTGTCGTTTCCTTGAATTATTAAGCTTTCGCAGAAAGGCGATAACCAGTTTTCTACTGATTTAATGACGCTTGTGATAAAACTTTAACAGTATCTTTGGTTTTACAAAATAATTCAAGAATATTTCGAACAACCTTATGTTATTGACAATTTGATAATGATTATCACCGTTCGGGCACAAAAACTGGTTTTCCACAATTCGTTTCTCAAACTCAGATCAATTCTTCCTTTTCATTCGTCAGACTTCCGCCGTTTCTCTGGTCCTCATGAAAGATGCAGATTTCTTTTTGTCCTTGTAATTGTCACAGCAATTGCAGAACTTTTGATTCAGTTCGAGACAACGAATAGATATATAGAAAGCGAACAGGTAGGATTCTGGTTTCAAATACCAAATACCTTTCGTGATTACATTTTACTCTGAAGATGGTTAGGGCTTACGTATGCTTACAGCATATTACAATACGCATACAGAATGATATAGTTACATCGGACTGAAAAATATTTGATTTTATTTAGTCTAGTTTAGATTCATGCAATGCAGATATTATTAGTACCGTGATGATGAGGAAATGATTATTTTTCCTCCTTGAAAGACAGCTCTGGGTCTGCTTGTCAATGTCTGCGAGGTATCTATAATTCAGGACGGGAATATTAACTCTAAAAATATCTGAGCGGAGTTGAAGGTATTTGAATGTCTAGCGGAGAGTTGTCGTTATTACTAATCAATAAAATCGATTTGTATAATAAATAACCATGGGTATATAATGTATATGTATCACGCGCGACCCTCTATCTGGTGCATGAAATCCACTCATGAATTTTTCAGAATGAAAATCGAGTTTGTTGAAGAAGGGATCTTTCCATCGCCGAATCTTGTTCACCCTCGTGTATTAAACAGCGTATTTTCGTCGTCCATCCACCGTGGTCTACTGCTAGTTTTCAAAGTTGCGTAAAAACTTGGCGAGCCCGTCAAAATTTCAGTGATCGTAAGTGAGGGATGGATTTTACTGGGGCTGGCCTTTTAGCCCCCTTTTGTCTCGACGCATATGTAATCCCGTCCTGATCCCGATCCGAACACGTGAGTGCGCGTATATTCTTACCATGAGCCAATATACCTATATACCTGATAATAAAATGCTTTCGTCCCACGGGAAACGCGGGAAAAAATGGCGAAGGATTTTCCAAGGGCTATACGGACGAACTTAATGTATCGAAACTCCGAGATCTTTGCTAACACAGGGCTACCACCGCATCCACTATATTATTCCCATATATTTCATTTCTTTGCCTCTTCTTATTTTCCGTTCTCATCTCGCTTTCCTTTCAGTAGCCTTTTTCGGGTCGCTCAACCCGTCAGTTTGAGGAAGTGCCGTTCAAAATTTCAGATCAAGTATCTATACACTCGGGTAAAAATCCTGGCGGCTTGCTTTCAGTCCAACTCGTATAGGATCCGTCGAACCTCGGGTTAAAGAATCTCTCAAAAGCCGGCAGGCTCGAATAAAGGTCAAAGTCGAGCCAAATCGACCTTATATGGTCCAGTGCCCAGAAACATGCATCACGGAGAAAAACAGTCCGAAATCGAATCTCGCATTCATTAGCGAAGCATATAATTATGTACATATTATTCACCTCGCAATCAGAGTAGCTGAAGTTTATTCATTTTAGAGTTTTGTGTGAAATGAAAAATGCCAAGAACCGATAACAACTACAAAGTGTAATAAATACGACGGCCCTTGTTGATCCCCGTCCACTTGCTCCGCTACCAATTTACCCTTGATCCGGAATGCTCCAACCCCCGAGGTACGGTAGCGCGTTTGCTGTTCTAAGCGTATAAATCTGTGGTGATTAACACGGACCGACCCGCAGTCTGGGCCCGTTAAACTTCACTCCATCAATATCACAGGACTGGTAAACTGTTGGCTCGCGTTTCACTCTAGACTCTGTAGCGAATTGTCTACCGTCTGCTAGCGAACTTTCGACCATTCGTATGCCAAAATCAAAGTCCGTATCCGATTCGTCGGGATTTTTTCACTCACAGTACTCAGAAGTTAATACTTATCGAATTCGTGGCACTTCACGGTTTCATCATAGCTATGATGATCGATAAATTTGCAGACCACGTCGCGGATGGGATAAGAGTCGTTTTTGATTCCTTAAACCGGAGCGGATATTTCTTTTGAGCGAAAGCTGTACGTTAGAAAATATCGCTTTGAATTGTTCATTATTTGACGAAAAAAGAACAATTTATCTTTTTCAGGTTTAACGATGGCTCCTCATATTTAGCATCGCGGCTAACAAGGTCAGGAAATCCCGTGGAAGAATGATACCCCATATCAAAGGGAATACGTTTGGTGTATTTACTTTCGAATCGGCTTACCTCGTCTATACGCGAACTTCGCCTTTACAGAAATGGCATTAAAGTAATAAAGAAAAAAGTAGAGATAAAAAGGAAAATGAAATCACGCAGACACTCACTCGCCCCTACACGATGTCGAACATTTTTACCCGCGACCAGGCCAAGGAACCAGCTTAGGTCGATAAAATCCACCGCGCTAGAAGCGCGAGCTGCGGTAAAGACCGTCATTACGCTGAGAAAGATGACTTTAGCGACGCAAGAGCCAGGGCATCTTCTTAAGCCCCGCTTAAAACCCTTTTATGTACAACGAGCCTACTTCTACACGGGCGTAGAACATCTACTTTTATGTACCTACATTTTTTATGTAGCCACAAAGCACAACGCGTCCTATCACTTGAGATGGACGTCGCGACGCTGATATACACGTAGCTGTACACGGTATAAGATGTTTAATTTCCAATTGGATATCCCGCTATTCACTGTGAAATTCGAAATTCAGAGATTTCGACATCCTTCGTTGGAATCTGGGAGATTAAGTTATTAGATTAAAGCAGATCCGCCCAACCACTTTATCTAAAATCGGATATAACCGAGCCAGGGCAGCGTCTGGACCCGGAGGCTGGATTGATGGGGTGTTTTCGCGTTTTTTTTTTTTCATCTCCCTTTACATTTTTCGGCTGCCCCGAATTAATAAGAGCGGGCGCGATAGTTGCGTAGCATCTCCTCCATAAAATTGGCGATCAATCCAGTGGACCTAAATTACGGACATTACTGCAGCGCAAATGTGTCGGGAGGAGGATTCTGGTATAAGGCGGTCTCGGATCACACGCGAGACGAGATAACCGGGTCCAACCTGATTGGATCTCGAGTCAATTATTTCGTATTTTATTAGAGCCAGATGATGAATCGAAGTTAATTGATGCTGCAGCGCTGCACCTTCGCGAAGATAATCAAATATTCCGCATCCGCACGAGAATAAAATCGCACTACTCTTCGAAGCTAATCTATATACGTGATACGAGCTGTATAATTCCTTGGAATTTTCAACCACGCGGTAATTAGATATGTTAATTTACCTGGGATATTCTTCTGGATTATACTGACGTAAAAATCTTGGCAGATGTATGTACGACGTCTAGTTTTGTTGCCAAAAAGATGAATGAATATATTTTCAAAGGTAAAACTAATATTGAACCTGCACCGACTATGCCAAGTGCGTATAACACGTATTCGCAATGTGTGGCGAAACGGCGGAGAATACTGCGAGCAAATCAACAGCGGATAGCATGAATGCTCACTTCGAACGCCTCGGGCACTCCCGCAGGATATTTTAATTTAATTACAGATTATTAACTTCGACTGTGTAATTATATCCATCTATGTCCGACCGGCTCTCCTCTCCTCTTTCCTCTTACTTTCTATCTCTCTCTCTCTCTCTTTGTTTGACTTACGTGATTCGAACAGACACGTGCCATCATTACACTTCCGGTACCGAGTACATTATATATACCTCAGACAAACTGGCTCAAAGGATTGAGGATTGAATTTTTATTTTACGTAAAGGGAAATTTCTGTTTATACCCACTCTTTTCAATTTTGTATTATTCATCATTATCATTATTTTGCGTTAATCCTAAGCCGTTTTCAACGCTTATGTAAAGAAAATTCCGAAAGCGAGGACAGAGTCTATGAATATCTAGCGATCCAGATTATCCTGTGAATAACGCGAGTCGACGCGGAGCTAAAATCCGAGTATTAACGGTTAGATTACGAATTAATAGGGTGAAAGACGGTGCGGGAAACTTTCAGTCTACGTGGTTGACGCTCGACGTAGTCGCGTGCAGGACATAACTACAGGCGTAATTTTTCCGTTGTATGTTTATCACGAACAAGGCTTGGCCGCCTTGTTCTACGATACCACGTCGATTTCAACCATCCGTTTTCATTAATACCTCTTCCTATATTCATAATTTATTTTTATTTTTTTTCCACTCACGAGTTTCCGACGATATGTATGTGTCAACATAACGTCGCGGATTATCACACCACACGTGTACTTATACGCACAGATTTTAATTGCGAGACAATTTTAATAGAACTTTGACACACAAGCATATCGAGCGAATATGTTCGTTCCGAATTTCTTCCCAGCTAAATTTATATACTTCCTTGACGTATCTTTCATCCCGCTGGGAAATGGTGCAGATTTAGGAAATATCGGAAAATTCAACCACAAGAAATCCAAAGTGTTTCTGTAATCTAAGCAACGCTGCGTCACACGTAGGAAATGCGAGTTACTTCCTGGTAGAAAAGGTAGAGGGGAAAATTCTCACGTTACGGTTTTCCGAAGAATACGGACGTATATTATATCCCATGCATCCGCAGATGCGGTAAACGATAAACTTTACGCGGAAGGAAATGGAAATTGCAAACGTTTGTTATCGAAATAAAAACAGCTGTGTGACTTGTTGCTGGGACACTAGAACCGTCACTAACGCCCATGGGCCTTGGAACCTTGAGATAATTGGGCTAAACGCTTTGTGCCAGGACTTAAGGGATAGAAATAGTCGATCTGGTATACACGTGTAAAATCCTGACCTGACGTTGTTGTGAGAATTTTTTTTCGGCCACCCAGAAGGTCTGAATCATCAGGCTGACAAAATAAAAAGATCATGATCACCCGACACTTAACTTTATCCCGAAGCTTGAGTTTGAGATTTAAAATACCCAAAGTCCCGTATCATTACGATTCGCTACAGACATCGGTGTGATATTCATTGGGCATCCATCACAGCTTAATTATACATTTTACAGGCAATGAAACGGACATTTTATTTTTATTAGGGCTGTGTAATAAATACCGTGTACCAATCTAGAGAGGACTACGTCTAACGCGAAAAGTCTGTTTTATCGAAATTGGCAAACTTCTATGAAATCGCTCAGTGCAACTCAACTTCGATGAGGAAGTTTCCGATCAAATGTTGTAGGTAATTGTTCAAACTCTCAACGATATTAATATCAGTAGATTTTTATTTATACCGTGGATACGTTACGCCAAGTTTATTGTAATAAGATAAAATAAGTACGAATATAGAATATATGGGTAAAGTTTACGAGGTAGGTACGTACGTACGTACCTAGAGCTGCATTGTATACCTGGAAGCGCGTGCATGGGAAAGCTAATTTAATTTTATAAGGCCAATCTTTCGTTACCTCGAATAGTTAAACGTGATATACAACCAGTCCACTGTATTAACGGAGTAGTTTATGTGCCCACCTGATTCACCAGGTTCACCGGAGTCACGCACGCAGGACAAATTGAGCATAGGTATTCGAAAGGTTTGCCTCCGTGTCTACTTATCAACTCGAGAACTTTGCGACTGCGGATTTTTTCGTCCGGTCCCTTTGTTCCCTTTATCAAAAACTTGATCCGATTAGATCTTGATCATAACATTTGTCTTATTATAGGTATATGCATCGACGTCGTAGACTGCAAGAGGTAAAAGCGGGTATCCGAAAAGGAGAAAAAGGATCAAGTAGATGCCAGATCCTTGCAGTTATTAACGCGTCGCGGCTGGCCATCTCAAGCCTGGTGTAAGAATGTCGCCAAAGATGGGATCTCGGCAACGGTAGTCAGCTAGCGTGTCTCCTTCGTTTAATTACATCTCGGTTCGCCTTTCCCTTCAGCACCATTCCACCTCTCGACCAACTAAGCGTTTATCATTCTCGGTGTTGAGCGTGTCATCGTCCGCGTAAATGTTGCCACCAAGTAAACTTGCCTTTTATAGGGTTTTGTACCAGTTTGTAGCCCGTCCGCGTGTGAAAGTGAAAGCCAAGCGGCTGCAGCAGTGGCATTTTGTATTTGGACATAATTGAAATAATATTTATCGCATAGTACGTAGAGGAATGATAATGAATAATTGCTTGAATTGTGTCTAGGTAGGTAAGTCCGCAGTCGAAGATAGAAATTCATTTTTAATTTCAGTTCGTACTTCTTGATAATGGCAACGGAAGGATACGTTGAACTGGTGAAAAACACGTCATTATCTGGAGTACCGTATGCATAGAACGCGATGAGCTGGGTGATAAAACAGAATTCCGTGAGAGACGCAATTTCGTGCTGCCAGGTATATCGACCCAGTCCTCGCCTTCGAGCTCACAAACTAACTGGATTACATTTATAAACCTCCCCATCCCCTCAGTCCGCCCCCGCAGCAGGTATTTAAATAAATACACCCGTTGGCCCAACACGCCACGATTTATAGGATTATTAAATTATATTATGTAGAGCACGATGCCGTAGATAAGATTGTTTCGTTATTTCGACGGTGTGGAAGGCTTGTCTACCACGAAATGGCAACTAAAACCTCCGTTACTGGATCGTTACGGTACCCCGCGGCGATCTTGTGATATCCTTTTGTAATTGCACTTACAATTAATGTCAGACCGGCGTTGCAGTTAATTTTTAACTACTTTCATTCGGTCCCTGTAGAATACAAAAAGTGATAAATTTCTCCACGGAAGTTTAACTCAGAATTAAAAGTGCCTCTAAATTCAAGTTCTTGGAATCCGAAGTAATCAGAATCCTTAACGGTACCTACCACCGAACTCCTAGACCACTAATGAAGCCAGCATTAGGGTTTTTTTATTAATCATACCCGAGGTTCATCTCGTCTAAAGAGTCAGTAATGACTTCGAGCTCATGCGGCGAGATACGAACGATTAAATCGGCGTTTGTTCCATAACTGTCATCCGTTGATATCTTGGATTTTACCGAGATGATGCGTTAATGATTGCGTCTGGAGGAAGCTTCGGTGCTCAAAATCCCCTAGGTAACCGAGGACCGTGGTACAGGGTGATGGGTGATGGGTGACGGGTAGAACGTGTTTATGAAGTGAGACGAATGGAGAGAGCGCTTATAATCGCATTAAAACAATGCTCTGAGCTAGAAATAACGGCGAAGCATTATTATGCCGTTGGCCGTTGCATTATCGACTGATGTGAGCTCAGTCTAGCATCCTGTCTTGGAGCGAGTTGTTTTAATGCTGGTATATAAATATTAGTGTAACTTTACTACGGCTTACGGTACGACGTAAGTATTTTCAATCAAGTCAAGTGAACCGTATGAGTGTAAAGAATAGAACAAAATATCTAATTAGTATATTGGTGTATGAAATCGGAATGAAATCCTCGCCAACAAGAGCCAGACAAAGCTGGTGCAGTCGGCAAGCCGAGCTTCACCAATCGTGTAATATATTAATCTAATTTGCACGATGTGCACATTTATGGACATATGGGTATATGTATATGTTAATTTCATTCAAGTTGCCGCAGATACTACAGTAAAACGAGAAGTTGAGAGCATCTGGTGTAATTATTCCATTACAATTCAGGCAATAGGATTACCGCGGATTATAATAATTCATGAGATATGTCTCGACACAGCGAGTGGCACTGCTACCGGTAATGCTGGCTTGAGCACTTTCGAATAATGCACTTCTCTGTCGCATGATTTCGACTGCAAAATAATCTCGTTTCCTTCAGGCATGAATCATACACATGATTCTATTTTTCAGTATATCCTCAAGGAGCTAAAAATGATCAATGCATCTATACAGCTTATCGAAAGTACACGCGGAGCACGCGAGACCAATTTTTATAATTCACATACGATTGAGGAAATTTTATGGATTTGATTCCTGGTCAACGACAGTCGGGCAAGTGTCCAGCGGTCACCAACGACTGGCAACGTTTCGATGCCGGTGGTCATTCATTAGAGCTGGCAGTTAACACAGACGAATGCCCCGGGCTGAGGCATCCCCTAACTTGCCGCGTTCGACCTCCGTCCATGTTACCGCAGACTAACACTGGCTATTTGTTCGACCCGGTAGAGTGCACAGGGAAAAATCACTGCCTCCCTGACCGGCGAACACTTCCAATTTTAAAGCTGGGTACCAATTAAGGACAACGTCGATATAAAAGAGGCTTTATATACCAAAATTGAGCGCACACTCTACTTCTTGTCTATAGATATACACGTGAACGAAACACTTGTGTTACAGAAAAAGGAGGTAAAGGAGGTAGGAGGTAAGTATGATGCTTACATAGCTGCGGTAGAAGGTTTAGTCGTTTATTTAATAAGCGATTCAAGGATCACAGTTTATCGGTCAATTATACCTTATACTTAGGGCTAAAATTTCATAACTCGTTGAAAATTTTCAAAACTTTGGAGCGTCGAACTTTTGAATTTTCCCACCAAAGCCGAGAGCCCCTTTCCCCGTTCACTACTTTTCCCAGAGCACATTTCCACCCGTTGAGAACAAAGTTCTCAATGCGATCTCTTATTTATACCCCGTAATAATTTAATAGCGAAAGTAAGTCCAAAGTTTCGTCCGCTTTGCAAGGAAGCGAGGCTAAGCACGAGGAGATTGACTGCTGACTCGGTATTTAGCCCTCTTCGTAAATAAGGGTGAAGGTATAACCGAGGGAGAATTCACTGTTGACGTCGAGTAATGAGTTATGAGAGATTCGAATACCTTGGCAAAGCTTTCGAAAGCATCTCAATGGGGAGCTTTTTCCAAATTTTGTTTGTCCTCTTGAACCTAACCCGACGAACATTATAGGCATACCCTATTTGCCAGGTTGGCATAATCTTAAGAGCAACTAAAACTCCGTCCTACGAAACTTACAGGGTCTCATTAAATCGATGCTTATAGGCTGTATAACATTTGTATATTGAAGCTTGGTTAAGTAGCTGCGACATATCCATTAATCGATTATTTGGAAAGCGCACCAATCCCTATAGAAAACGACGTTGCTAAGGGATGGGGATTCTTCACGAAACAATGGGATACAGTTCAAGGTGTTGTGACAAATGTACATATCTAGAATAGGGATGCCGAAGTGGGTAGAGAAATAGAAGAGAATAGAAAGCTCTGGAGGTTTAATTCGCGAAAAAATGACGACCCCACGACGAAGACGTGGAGTCAGCTGTGAACGGCAGGAAATTTGAAGGGGAATTCCACGGCTGGTTACATGTCTAATGATCGTAATTAGAAAGGCTTTCATATTCAGGCATCCTACAACGTGACTCGCACGTGGTCCTTAAAAAGTAATATAACAAAGACTAAGCCGTGTCTCTACGGTAATTACTTCATCAAACGTTGAAAAGTAATGCAATTACAGGTGGCTCCATGTATTTAAATGGGATCTGATTACCATAATCTAAATGAATGCGGAACAGACCGTCGTAAGGTACGTAAGACGCCAGTAGCGATGGGATCAAACGATAGGCATGTAATGACTTTACTACTGTGACCACATCATTAACTGTACTTACCACTACCAATCCTCTTCACCCGAGAAGATCCTCTGCTGCATCAACTCCCCGTACCCATACATCCAACGCTGCATGTACAAGTGCAAGAACAAGCAGGAAAGTATTCACAAATCGAATTTTATCACGAAAACTGCACGACTTCGAATGATAATCATCGTGGTCATACAGTTCCCACCGATTCCAGACGACAATACGAGAGTCTTTGAGGTCGGTAAATCAACGCGCATAACAAACTACCTGTAGTTGTGATGTTCAATCACTTCTCACGTCAGGTTGGATTCCTCTCGAAAGCGGATTCCAGATTCACGGCTCGTGGACCAGCTAGAAAACGGGATCCGCGGGGTGACCTGCACAGGGATCCAACCAGTCATTGAGGGATAGCTGCATAATTAGACCTGACACGCCCTCTATCACCAGTCCCCTAGCCGAGTGACATCTCAACTGGCGTATTTGACTATTGATTGCGGGTTTCCCGGCCACCGTTCTCTCGAACCCGCGTATATATGTGCGTAGGGCTGCATTATGCACCGGTGGTTTGCTACGGCACGTACTCAAATACTCCTCCTCCGCGAGAGTGGAAACTGATTAAAGCTCTGACAGAGGTAGGCACGCCGTGGTAAGCCACGCCGAGTCAAGAGAGTCAGAGAGTCAAATCGATTCGACTTTATAGTTTCAGGGATGAATTTCTCGGGAGTGAGCCACGCTATCATTTTAAAGGTGGAAAGGCGTTCTATATAATTCTCGGTCTATCTCGAGGGATCGAAGTTCTGCTTTCTTTCGAATCACTTCTGCACAGCGATCGATTGACCTCTCAGTATTTCAATGTAGAGATAGATTCGCTCCGATACCAAAGCTGCATTCTGATGTCACAAATCCGCTCCCCTTTTCATCTTGTTTATTGCATTTTTGCCCCAAGAGTTTGGTTTCCTTGAATCTCAACTGGCAAACGCCCCCGGAATACAGCCTCTTTGATTTTTATCAACGACCGTATTTGTTTTTTCACCAACCGGCTGCACGTGCCGCATACAGAAAAGCTCTGAAATATTTCGCATTATTGCACCGCCGATCGGGCCACGGAATTACAGTATTCTCAACAAATTCCAATAATCAAAGCATATATGTTTCGTGAATCAGATCCGGGTCAAAAACATCTGAAATGGAGCAAAAAGCCGGAAAGTACCCAAATTATCTGACCATGTTGTCGTTTCGTTTCTCATTCTACGGGTTGAGACGCTTTGAAACTTTTCCCTAAGATAATCGGATTGATGAGGAAATATAAAAGAATAGAATAATCAAGTGGGCGAAAATCATACGATAAAAATGATCATTTTTCGCTCTTAACATGCAAAATAAATTAAAAAAAGAATCGATACCTCAATTAAGATCGCACGTACACCTCTCTCGCCCTCAGAGCTCCTTAGTAATTTCCTGCCGGTAATGCTAGGAACTTTCCCCATTAGATACGTCTCAATAAGATCATTAATTCACCTACCTTTCCCACTGGGGTTTGCTGTTTCTTATTGTCAATTTCCGTTAATGGTAGCTGCTAGTCGCTGAAAGTCATCGGTCGTGCCTAGCGGTATTGTGCACCCAACGCCAACTCGAGGTTCGGCTGCTGGGGTTCGCGTATCTCACCTGCGATACATCAACGTCGCGAAGTAGAAGTGGGGGATCCCCGTTTCTCCCTTGGGAATCGAACCCAAATTCAGTCAAAACTTACGCAGGTTCGTCGAATCGAAAACGTGAAATCTACTTGACTGGGGAAGCCTGATTTCTGGATCCGCATGCCCGGATTTTCCGCTGCGGTTTAGAAAAACTGTTCAGAGTACTATTTCTTTGATTTTATCGTGCTGTCCAGATCTTTTTCTAAGAAGACAAGAACGAGGGACTTGATGGAGGATAAAAGAATCGTATGCGGCTGTCGTATTCCAGCGTTTTTTGAAGACCATTTTCCATTCGCGTACGTGATAGCTGGGCGAGCGGAATAAAATTGTTCACCTCTACCCTGCGACGACTGATAAAACGAGATTAGAAGTTCGCGTATAATTCGGAATCCCCGCGTACCGGGTTCTGGGGATTTTCGAAGATTTTAACTTTGGCCATCGGGTGGTGACCCCCACGACTCCATGTCACGCCGGGGTAACTAATCGTTTTTTTCCTGGGCGATTTTTTAAACTTGAGTTTTCCGAACTTGCGTTGACAGGATAAGATATGGCACGCGGAGTATTGGCTAAGCCCGTGCGAATTTATTCCTATAATATATACGCAGGCGGGCCGTTTCAATGAGGATTTGATAAATTCATCCTGATTTATTTTTTCCCAAGTTTTTCTTTCTCTCAAAATAATCATCAATATCAAACACAGCCTCGAAGTTACAAAATTGGCTCTACGGCAGTCGAACAGTCACTATCAGCTCCTGAATTGCTACACCTTACCAAACTCAATTTGGAGTTACTACAAATTGCTATCTATGGATGTCTACGAAGAGTTCCTTCAGAAATTTCCATATCGTACAGAGTGAACGAAGAACAGAAAGAAGAAACTAAAGCTTCGGAAAGGATCTATTATTTTCTCTGGTTTTAAAGTACCTCTGAGAGATACACCATTTGTCTGCCGTCAATCCTCGCAGAGCACCCTGCCGAGTGTATTTCAACCACACGCCATTAATAATTCGAGAATATCTCGAATATTCGCATACCATTCGCACAACGGATACGTCTTGGCATCAGCTGCATCTTCAGGGATCCTCGAAGACGTTCTACTCTCGAGAAACGGATTGACTGACCTCGCTTTTGTCCCTTAGGGCTACGCTGAGAAATAACCCGACTGTGCGTATATCGATTGAATGCCCGTTCAAACTGATTGCGAACGGCCTCTCGGAGGGAAAACCTCCCTTTCCATAGGGGCGATTATTTTCTGGTCCGAGGTGAGAAATAGACGCTTTGATTTTCGTGTTTAATCAAATAATGTATGACCTAACTGATACTGCAGTATACAACTATATCGTAGTTTGCAAAAAAATAACACTGCACCGAGAACCTTGAATCAATTTCAATTACATGTTACGAGATAGCGAGACTTGCGGTATTCAATTTCGCTGCGAATATCTAGCAAAGTCTTGAAAATTTGACGCCTGTTATCTTTTCTGCTCGGTTCTAATCAGGCTATTGAATTGACCATTGAGTTGATTTTGTCCCTCAGAGACCAAATTCAATGAAAATACTGTTTTTCCAAATAAAAAGCTCCACATCGTATTTGTTACACTCGGACTGGTTGTTTTATTCACTTATTCGGTTTCGAAATAATATTTTCTGTCTTTTCGGAAATTAATTTGGCACAATATGTCTCATTTTTATTATTCGGAAACTCGTCACGAATTTTTTGCCATTTTTTGATGCTATACATACGTATGCCTTTCGTGAACGAGGAAAGACTACTAGACGGAAATCATCGAAATTTTTGGCAAACTGCAATTTTTGATTTTCGATTAGTTTCGTTCAGTTAAAATCTTGCGAGAGTGCAGAGCGAAACCCTAAGGCGGAAATAGCGCAACGAATTACCCGTGAAATTACCACGAAACTTAAAATCTCCCGTGCAAGCGAATGAAAAATACACGAGGGGAAGCCGGATGAAAAGATAGGAAGAACCTGGAAAGAAGAGGGAAGAGTTCTTTTCCTTCTTCTGTTTCATTGGGCGTGAAGTTGCACTCGTTGAACTACGACAAAAACTTTCCGAAGAACAAAAAGAATCTCTGTCCCTACTGCGATCTCTTGGCAATAGGTTGTCCCTGAAGACGTGGCAAAGTGCTGTACTTCAAAGATTCCTGCTGATGTCAAACAAGGAATTAAGTGCATCCACACAAAAAGAAAGAAAAATAAATTACATAAAAATAACCGCAATAATCTCGGGGATTATCGCCACGGATTATACACGTCAAGGGGTTGAGGCTGGATCCTAATTGTGAACAGTGGACGAAACAAAATTCATTTTTCCCATTTTCTTCCAAATTTCATCACCGAAGTTAAAGAGGGTATTCCATCAAGTCTGAGCCGTTTAGATATTGTTTAGCTCGTTGAGCCAAAGATTTAACGAATTGATTTTTTCAATTGTGGAATCCGCTTCTTTCGAGGACAATTCGCCATAATTCTACGAGTTTTCAGCTCTAAGCGGGGAAAATAAAGAAAAGTGTTCCGAGGTAAATAGTGGCTCTGAGGTAGGGAGAGAGAGAATGGGTGAGGTGGGTGGCAGATCTCGCAAAAGCACCTGCGCCAAGGGAGCTACAATTGATGACATGAAAAAACACCCCCAAGGTTTTCCGCTGTCGTTGGGGTCTTACCACGGCTCCTTCTTCTCCTCCTCATCCTCAGCCTCCTCTTCCTCTTTCTCGGTCTCTTTCCTCGCTACTACCTCCAAGAGTTTCTCAGCCTGGGCTACGAGAACGTGTAATTTCTAACTGAGGCCGCGACCAACGCTGTGCTACGTTATCGATATACCGTTTATAAAAACGCACACGAAAATAAAAATTTATGACTTGCACACTGCCGGGTAATTTTCTTCTTATTCGAAAAATTTCAGAATCGACAAGTTGTAATGAATAAAATAATTTCCCCCGTTCAAGGACCGAAGATGATACCGCTGGTCCAAGGAGGGGTAGCTCTAATTTCGATGCCGAGAATATTCCTCCTTGATCATGATCGGATGAGAATTACCGATCTATAAATTGCAGTTCCGCTGCGACTAACCAAGCGGAGTTTGGGGAGGATTTGAGGGCATTTGTGAGAGCTTTGATGGGTGGGATCCAAGAAGTGATGGTTGCAGCGGGGGTGGCAGGCAGTCGCCGTGAAATATCGTTTTTATACTAATGACTCAAGTTTTTTCAATATAACCGCCGCGCTGGCGCAAGCTGTTACTACCAGATTGCTGCATTCTCGAAGCTTCCGGAATCGCATATATTATTTCAGATCAAATTTGCAAGTTTTGTAAAAACATAAAAGAATGAATCCCCGGAATACCGCAGCGAATATCCACGTGGATCAATTCAAGCTGCCTAAGTCCACCGGATTGACAGAAGTCTGGTGAAAACCTGACGATTACATTCACTTGGTCAGGATGATTAATGACTATGCATGTTCCGAGTTCCGAGGCAGCGAGATGATGCAACTGCAATAATTACTTCGAGCACGCATTTTCTCGCTTTTTCACTGTCAATCATTTCCGCAGGGATACCAACAGCAAATCGTTAGAATGAATAACTGCTATTTAATTTTCAACTATTACCCACCTTCTATGAAATAGACAGGTAGCTTTTGTATTAAACATTGTTTGAATACCTTTGCTTTATAAATAGTTGAACACAATTGCTTCTGATACACGCATACCGTGATCCGGCTCACACCGTGGTATACAGCTAACAATTCCGTATTACAATACCGTAAAATAGTGTAGTGTATCCACAGTCTCGTATAGCGGCGGAACTCTCCGCCACATAAAACCTCGCAATTATGACATAAATCATTGTTGATTGCTTTGCAGCATGGCGTTAGGTCGCAGGGTTAACGGTGGCTCGATGTGGGAGGTTCGTAGTTAGCATATTACAGTCTTACGAGGGTCGATTGCGTCTTGAGCTGAATAAGGAGGGGTTGGAATTACCGTTGTCGTGGTTTTCAGTCGAGCCGTGCGTTACCTACGCATTTTTCGACTTGCATTCAAAGAAGCAGGCTCAAGAAATTCAGGAAACAATTACCGCGATACACTGGGTCGAACTCTTATCGACGCATGAATTGCCTCCGTCAAATGAATGAACGGCCTTTAACTGGAAAGTACATACATATATATGTATACCAACACAATCCAAAGGCAATCATTCAAATTTGTACCCACCCATTATTTCATTGAATAGCCGTGCCGGTATAATAAACGTGGAACGGGGGTTGTTCAGTTTTTTTCGTGTACCGCGGTTGTCGGTTTGATGGTGGTATCCACGATTCTTCATTGGGGGGAAGAAGAAATTACGATGCGGCCATAGCAATAAATTTCAAATCTACAGAAAATGAGAAAAGGGTGCCAGGACGATAAACGAGAGGAATAAATTATTGTCAGAATTTCACGAAATTTAGATCTAGTTCGATGCTGGTCAACAGTAAAATGTTGTGCCAATGAATTGTGTTTCTGTAGACTGTTATATCTATATGGACAAAGCGGTGTAGTTTCCCTTGAAAGTATGTACTTCCGTAGAAATTCATAAATATTATGTAATTTGTAAAATCCATTTAATTTTTGATACATGCTTTCCTTTTTTTGATTTCATCACGATAAATCAAATGCTCGCTATACCTAATCAAGGACGCCAAGGAGCTGCTATATGTAGTACAATGAAAACGACTGACAATAAACCTAGAATCGCGCACGCGAAGAGTTCGTAATAAATTATGCAAGCATTACTTTGCAAACTTTAATAAATAGAACGACGTTATCATATCATCTCGATAAAATTATGAGTATTCAACCGCATTCATTACACTTGTCTCATTAAAAGGGTGATATCTTCTCCTGCATATGCATTCTCTCATAAATTACATCAATATAATCTTGAATATGACGTTCGAATTTTTGATATCGAACGAATCCAGAATCTAGATATGGTATGTACAAGGTCCGAAAAGTTGCGTTGCGCAAATGAGGCGTCATAATTTTACCGTTGAGATCAGTTAATAAATTAATTGACCGACATAGGACAACTTTTTTGACCCACAATTTGGTATCTCAATGGAAGTTGCCGAAAAGTTATAGTGGATTGAGAGGTGTGGAAAAAAATATACTCCTTTCCTTTGGTCGGAATTTACTCCAAGAGAGAGAAATTATTTCATAATCTGTTAGTCTCACCCAAAAAAGGGTGCAACAAGGCAGAAAAATGAATCTTCGAAAATTTCTACCTCACTGAGTTCTAACTTTTTGGCAGTCAAACAACCCCCTGGTAATGTAATCGGCACAGAACCTAAAGTCAACGTATGAACTGCACAGCGTATCGACCGTTACGAATAGCGCTAGCCTTGGATAACATGCCGACGAACGATCAGACCGACTCAAGTTACTGTACCCACACAGCTTACAACACATCGTCGAATGGTTACATAAGAGACCAAAACGCAATCAACAGTTAGTTATTTTTCGACTGTTAAGCCGATAGTAACGATAAACGCTTGAAGTAACATTGAAAACCTGATCGAAACCATCCAAAATTGTATGAGATCCGTCCAAAATACGCAGTCAGAAAGAGCTTTGACTCTTTGAGGCTGTTCAAGGGGGTCCAGCCATTTTTTCGACCGTTCGCAGCGCCGCTACGCGTTGAGTTTTCGAACTAAACTCATCAGGACCGTGCTGATACAAAGTATGGGTGCAAATTAGAAGGCCCCAAATTTCACACAATTTGTTGTCAATTAAGAATATTTCTTAAATCTAAATTCTTGCGTATCTATAAACAATCTCGCAGCCAATATTTCACAATACATGAATTATCTATGAACTGGGTACATCAAAATTGATGGTAGACGTGACACATGAAACTTTAATCCAATAATTCTACTTGCAGTCAGCTTCCAGAGGATTCTAAATTTCCAATTAGAGACATTGAAGTAATTGCGAGTATTTGAAAAAACAGTGACATATCATTTTTAGTTTATTTATCTTGACTGTGACGGCGGCTACTCTGCAGCGTGACAACTAATATGAGGTTTTGAATGATCCGCATAGTCAAAATGACTGAAAGGATACACTACAATACACGTTAGACGATAATAGCTTAAATTTCCATGCATTTTAACATATACAAGCTTCAATTACATAGATTCAATCGAGGAGTGCAATATGTTATGTGAAGACAGTGCATAGACAGTGCTGCGCATGATAATGCATTTAATAATTTATCTAGGTACAAACTCGTTTATATGAGATTATACCTGAACTTATATGACATTTTATGTATCGAATTCTATAGTTTGTCTACATGTATCATGGAAACGATGAATGAGCGAACGTTCAAGGCATGCAAGAATTCTGTCTCAGAATTGAGAAAGAGTTGAGCGAAGATACTTTATCATCTATACCATCACTTACGTCAGTTGAACACTCGAGTTTTTTATCTTCTGAGGGGGAATTCAAATATTTGAATCGACTGAGGTAACCATAATTATATGCAAACTAGGAACTCAGACAACTTATCCTCTTAAGGGGGTCTGCGAATGAAACTTTTACGAGAACCATTTAATTTTTCGCAAATTAATAAGAAAGGTCTCGTGATAAATGCTTTCTACAAGTTTGAGAATATGGAACAAAAATGTAGTAGAACATAAATCTCAATTTTCTGCAGTGCTATGGTATGCGCAGAGAACCTTTCGCAGGAGGTCTTCGATGTATTGCTGCAAAGGTTCACTGCGCTGAAATTTTATCGCACAAGGTTGAATTACTTTTTCCATACAGATACACCATGGAGTAAGAATTGCAATGAGTGTTTCTCGATTAGACCTTTCATAGTCATTTTCCAAAATAACGATTCACTTTTATCGAAGTTTCATTGGCGTTTCCACATACTTGAGGAAGAATGCAAATGCACAGCAGTTTCATCTAAAGAAGATATCTAACATACCTATGTTACATAAAATTAGGTGAAAAATGCGCAACAGAGTTTGAGCACGTTCACATTATTGAGCACGGAGAGTTTGTTTACGAGTGTGATTCTAACCTACAAATTAATTAATAATTAGTTTAATTGGCAGCTAATTATGCCTAAGATTCGAGTATACTCCTCTTGGTGCTTATCCCGAATTTTCGTCTGATTTTCTGTGCTTATCATCAACAATAATCTGAAGAATTACCTTTCATAACCTCTGAGCAAGTTGCTGACAACCGTGAAACGAAGTCCAAACTCGGAGCATATTTACGTAGCGCACTGTTTTGAGCCGCCATGGTGTGCGTTTTGTGTAAGTTGGAAATGAGTGTGCTTGCGTAAGTGAAACAGGCCGGGTGCTCAGAAATTTGTATTCGACCATGGGTCCCGAAAGCTTGATTCAACGAGTTAATAGTGACGCCATCTATTAGCTAGCAATTTTCGCACGCTAAATTCTCCGAATGTAGATAGCTGTACAACTTGGGATAGTGATTGCACTATTTCTACTGTAATATTGTTGTGGGTGAAATAGTGCTCAGTACTATTCGAGTCTATGAAATCATTATATCGCTCTAATTAGATATCACTCGTCTCACATGGCAGCCATGTTTACAGTGTCAGTGCGTGTGTTATGTGCCAGCTGTCGCAAGGATATTGAATGAAGATTTTATTAGAACTTCAGGCTTATTTGTGGCTAACCTCCGCTATTACACCCAAAACAATTTTAATAAAGGAAAATTTCATACAATCAGATTCTCGGAATAATTTTTTATTCTAGAGAATTTAGCGTGCGAAATTCACTCGCAGGTGTGTACATATGTACATACGTGCCGTTACCCCCGCCTCGGGACCCCTTATAAATTGTAAATATCTTTGCCAATGAATAATATTATACATGCCAGCAATAAATTGACAGATATATCAAAAATTAATTGCTTCTTTACTTCTCACCTGCCCGTCCGAGCGACCCTTTATTACAAATAATTTTAGCACACTTCGTTGGGTCAGATGCTCTCCTGATACCGGGAGAAAGATTTTCGACGTCAAATTTTTGTAAGTCCGGAAAAGCTAGAATAAATTAGTGCATGAAGCATGCATGAAGACAAGTATGGTTTTCTGTATCTATACAAATATTCCTGGTGCCCCAAAGCAGTTCAAAATAGATACGAAAAAGTGGTCTGTCCATTAAACGAACCGATTGGTGTAGCCGGTATGGTGTGCGAATAGTGATCAAGCGCGCCTGGGTTCGATCCCGTCAGAAATGCCCTCCTGATTCATCTTGAAAACGAGAGCGGCTTAAATCTTGGGGGTGGGAGGGGGGAATTTTTTTTTTCGCAGATACCCAGGTACGAGTGTATGAATTATATACGTATACTCGTATACGTATATAATACGTATATATACATATAATTTTTACATAGGAAGAGAGCACAGGGTTACCTGTGCTCCCGTCACCCTGTGTAAAAATTATATACGTATACTCGTATATAATTTTTACATAGGAAGAGAGCACAGGGTTACCTGTGCTCCCGTCACCCTGTGTAAAAATTATATACGTATACTCGTATATAATTTTTACATAGGAAGAGAGCACAGGGTTACCTGTGCTCCCGTCACCCTGTGTAAAAATTATATACGTATACTCGTATATAATTTTTACATAGGAAGAGAGCACAGGGTTACCTGTGCTCCCGTCACCCTGTGTAAAAATTATATACGTATACTCGTATATAATTTTTACATAGGAAGAGAGCACAGGGTTACCTGTGCTCCCGTCACCCTGTGTAAAAATTATATACGTATACTCGTATATAATTTTTACATAGGAAGAGAGCACAGGGTTACCTGTGCTCCCGTCACCCTGTGTAAAAATTATATACGTATACTCGTATATAATTTTTACATAGGAAGAGAGCACAGGGTTACCTGTGCTCCCGTCACCCTGTGTAAAAATTATATACGTATACTCGTATATAATTTTTACATAGGAAGAGAGCACAGGGTTACCTGTGCTCCCGTCACCCTGTGTAAAAATTATATACGTATACTCGTATATAATTTTTACATAGGAAGAGAGCACAGGGTTACCTGTGCTCCCGTCACCCTGTGTAAAAATTATATACGTATACTCGTATATAATTTTTACATAGGAAGAGAGCACAGGGTTACCTGTGCTCCCGTCACCCTGTGTAAAAATTATATACGTATACTCGTATATAATTTTTACATAGGAAGAGAGCACAGGGTTACCTGTGCTCCCGTCACCCTGTGTAAAAATTATATACGTATACTCGTATATAATTTTTACATAGGAAGAGAGCACAGGGTTACCTGTGCTCCCGTCACCCTGTGTAAAAATTATATACGTATACTCGTATATAATTTTTACATAGGAAGAGAGCACAGGGTTACCTGTGCTCCCGTCACCCTGTGTAAAAATTATATACGTATACTCGTATATAATTTTTACATAGGAAGAGAGCACAGGGTTACCTGTGCTCCCGTCACCCTGTGTAAAAATTATATACGTATACTCGTATATAATTTTTACATAGGAAGAGAGCACAGGGTTACCTGTGCTCCCGTCACCCTGTGTAAAAATTATATACGTATACTCGTATATAATTTTTACATAGGAAGAGAGCACAGGGTTACCTGTGCTCCCGTCACCCTGTGTAAAAATTATATACGTATACTCGTATATAATTTTTACATAGGAAGAGAGCACAGGGTTACCTGTGCTCCCGTCACCCTGTGTAAAAATTATATACGTATACTCGTATATAATTTTTACATAGGAAGAGAGCACAGGGTTACCTGTGCTCCCGTCACCCTGTGTAAAAATTATATACGTATACTCGTATATAATTTTTACATAGGAAGAGAGCACAGGGTTACCTGTGCTCCCGTCACCCTGTGTAAAAATTATATACGTATACTCGTATATAATTTTTACATAGGAAGAGAGCACAGGGTTACCTGTGCTCCCGTCACCCTGTGTAAAAATTATATACGTATACTCGTATATAATTTTTACATAGGAAGAGAGCACAGGGTTACCTGTGCTCCCGTCACCCTGTGTAAAAATTATATACGTATACTCGTATATAATTTTTACATAGGAAGAGAGCACAGGGTTACCTGTGCTCCCGTCACCCTGTGTAAAAATTATATACGTATACTCGTATATAATTTTTACATAGGAAGAGAGCACAGGGTTACCTGTGCTCCCGTCACCCTGTGTAAAAATTATATACGTATACTCGTATATAATTTTTACATAGGAAGAGAGCACAGGGTTACCTGTGCTCCCGTCACCCTGTGTAAAAATTATATACGTATACTCGTATATAATTTTTACATAGGAAGAGAGCACAGGGTTACCTGTGCTCCCGTCACCCTGTGTAAAAATTATATACGTATACTCGTATATAATTTTTACATAGGAAGAGAGCACAGGGTTACCTGTGCTCCCGTCACCCTGTGTAAAAATTATATACGTATACTCGTATATAATTTTTACATAGGAAGAGAGCACAGGGTTACCTGTGCTCCCGTCACCCTGTGTAAAAATTATATACGTATACTCGTATATAATTTTTACATAGGAAGAGAGCACAGGGTTACCTGTGCTCCCGTCACCCTGTGTAAAAATTATATACGTATACTCGTATATAATTTTTACATAGGAAGAGAGCACAGGGTTACCTGTGCTCCCGTCACCCTGTGTAAAAATTATATACGTATACTCGTATATAATTTTTACATAGGAAGAGAGCACAGGGTTACCTGTGCTCCCGTCACCCTGTGTAAAAATTATATACGTATACTCGTATATAATTTTTACATAGGAAGAGAGCACAGGGTTACCTGTGCTCCCGTCACCCTGTGTAAAAATTATATACGTATACTCGTATATAATTTTTACATAGGAAGAGAGCACAGGGTTACCTGTGCTCCCGTCACCCTGTGTAAAAATTATATACGTATACTCGTATATAATTTTTACATAGGAAGAGAGCACAGGGTTACCTGTGCTCCCGTCACCCTGTGTAAAAATTATATACGTATACTCGTATATAATTTTTACATAGGAAGAGAGCACAGGGTTACCTGTGCTCCCGTCACCCTGTGTAAAAATTATATACGTATACTCGTATATAATTTTTACATAGGAAGAGAGCACAGGGTTACCTGTGCTCCCGTCACCCTGTGTAAAAATTATATACGTATACTCGTATATAATTTTTACATAGGAAGAGAGCACAGGGTTACCTGTGCTCCCGTCACCCTGTGTAAAAATTATATACGTATACTCGTATATAATTTTTACATAGGAAGAGAGCACAGGGTTACCTGTGCTCCCGTCACCCTGTGTAAAAATTATATACGTATACTCGTATATAATTTTTACATAGGAAGAGAGCACAGGGTTACCTGTGCTCCCGTCACCCTGTGTAAAAATTATATACGTATACTCGTATATAATTTTTACATAGGAAGAGAGCACAGGGTTACCTGTGCTCCCGTCACCCTGTGTAAAAATTATATACGTATACTCGTATATAATTTTTACATAGGAAGAGAGCACAGGGTTACCTGTGCTCCCGTCACCCTGTGTAAAAATTATATACGTATACTCGTATATAATTTTTACATAGGAAGAGAGCACAGGGTTACCTGTGCTCCCGTCACCCTGTGTAAAAATTATATACGTATACTCGTATATAATTTTTACATAGGAAGAGAGCACAGGGTTACCTGTGCTCCCGTCACCCTGTGTAAAAATTATATACGTATACTCGTATATAATTTTTACATAGGAAGAGAGCACAGGGTTACCTGTGCTCCCGTCACCCTGTGTAAAAATTATATACGTATACTCGTATATAATTTTTACATAGGAAGAGAGCACAGGGTTACCTGTGCTCCCGTCACCCTGTGTAAAAATTATATACGTATACTCGTATATAATTTTTACATAGGAAGAGAGCACAGGGTTACCTGTGCTCCCGTCACCCTGTGTAAAAATTATATACGTATACTCGTATATAATTTTTACATAGGAAGAGAGCACAGGGTTACCTGTGCTCCCGTCACCCTGTGTAAAAATTATATACGTATACTCGTATATAATTTTTACATAGGAAGAGAGCACAGGGTTACCTGTGCTCCCGTCACCCTGTGTAAAAATTATATACGTATACTCGTATATAATTTTTACATAGGAAGAGAGCACAGGGTTACCTGTGCTCCCGTCACCCTGTGTAAAAATTATATACGTATACTCGTATATAATTTTTACATAGGAAGAGAGCACAGGGTTACCTGTGCTCCCGTCACCCTGTGTAAAAATTATATACGTATACTCGTATATAATTTTTACATAGGAAGAGAGCACAGGGTTACCTGTGCTCCCGTCACCCTGTGTAAAAATTATATACGTATACTCGTATATAATTTTTACATAGGAAGAGAGCACAGGGTTACCTGTGCTCCCGTCACCCTGTGTAAAAATTATATACGTATACTCGTATATAATTTTTACATAGGAAGAGAGCACAGGGTTACCTGTGCTCCCGTCACCCTGTGTAAAAATTATATACGTATACTCGTATATAATTTTTACATAGGAAGAGAGCACAGGGTTACCTGTGCTCCCGTCACCCTGTGTAAAAATTATATACGTATACTCGTATATAATTTTTACATAGGAAGAGAGCACAGGGTTACCTGTGCTCCCGTCACCCTGTGTAAAAATTATATACGTATACTCGTATATAATTTTTACATAGGAAGAGAGCACAGGGTTACCTGTGCTCCCGTCACCCTGTGTAAAAATTATATACGTATACTCGTATATAATTTTTACATAGGAAGAGAGCACAGGGTTACCTGTGCTCCCGTCACCCTGTGTAAAAATTATATACGTATACTCGTATATAATTTTTACATAGGAAGAGAGCACAGGGTTACCTGTGCTCCCGTCACCCTGTGTAAAAATTATATACGTATACTCGTATATAATTTTTACATAGGAAGAGAGCACAGGGTTACCTGTGCTCCCGTCACCCTGTGTAAAAATTATATACGTATACTCGTATATAATTTTTACATAGGAAGAGAGCACAGGGTTACCTGTGCTCCCGTCACCCTGTGTAAAAATTATATACGTATACTCGTATATAATTTTTACATAGGAAGAGAGCACAGGGTTACCTGTGCTCCCGTCACCCTGTGTAAAAATTATATACGTATACTCGTATATAATTTTTACATAGGAAGAGAGCACAGGGTTACCTGTGCTCCCGTCACCCTGTGTAAAAATTATATACGTATACTCGTATATAATTTTTACATAGGAAGAGAGCACAGGGTTACCTGTGCTCCCGTCACCCTGTGTAAAAATTATATACGTATACTCGTATATAATTTTTACATAGGAAGAGAGCACAGGGTTACCTGTGCTCCCGTCACCCTGTGTAAAAATTATATACGTATACTCGTATATAATTTTTACATAGGAAGAGAGCACAGGGTTACCTGTGCTCCCGTCACCCTGTGTAAAAATTATATACGTATACTCGTATATAATTTTTACATAGGAAGAGAGCACAGGGTTACCTGTGCTCCCGTCACCCTGTGTAAAAATTATATACGTATACTCGTATATAATTTTTACATAGGAAGAGAGCACAGGGTTACCTGTGCTCCCGTCACCCTGTGTAAAAATTATATACGTATACTCGTATATAATTTTTACATAGGAAGAGAGCACAGGGTTACCTGTGCTCCCGTCACCCTGTGTAAAAATTATATACGTATACTCGTATATAATTTTTACATAGGAAGAGAGCACAGGGTTACCTGTGCTCCCGTCACCCTGTGTAAAAATTATATACGTATACTCGTATATAATTTTTACATAGGAAGAGAGCACAGGGTTACCTGTGCTCCCGTCACCCTGTGTAAAAATTATATACGTATACTCGTATATAATTTTTACATAGGAAGAGAGCACAGGGTTACCTGTGCTCCCGTCACCCTGTGTAAAAATTATATACGTATACTCGTATATAATTTTTACATAGGAAGAGAGCACAGGGTTACCTGTGCTCCCGTCACCCTGTGTAAAAATTATATACGTATACTCGTATATAATTTTTACATAGGAAGAGAGCACAGGGTTACCTGTGCTCCCGTCACCCTGTGTAAAAATTATATACGTATACTCGTATATAATTTTTACATAGGAAGAGAGCACAGGGTTACCTGTGCTCCCGTCACCCTGTGTAAAAATTATATACGTATACTCGTATATAATTTTTACATAGGAAGAGAGCACAGGGTTACCTGTGCTCCCGTCACCCTGTGTAAAAATTATATACGTATACTCGTATATAATTTTTACATAGGAAGAGAGCACAGGGTTACCTGTGCTCCCGTCACCCTGTGTAAAAATTATATACGTATACTCGTATATAATTTTTACATAGGAAGAGAGCACAGGGTTACCTGTGCTCCCGTCACCCTGTGTAAAAATTATATACGTATACTCGTATATAATTTTTACATAGGAAGAGAGCACAGGGTTACCTGTGCTCCCGTCACCCTGTGTAAAAATTATATACGTATACTCGTATATAATTTTTACATAGGAAGAGAGCACAGGGTTACCTGTGCTCCCGTCACCCTGTGTAAAAATTATATACGTATACTCGTATATAATTTTTACATAGGAAGAGAGCACAGGGTTACCTGTGCTCCCGTCACCCTGTGTAAAAATTATATACGTATACTCGTATATAATTTTTACATAGGAAGAGAGCACAGGGTTACCTGTGCTCCCGTCACCCTGTGTAAAAATTATATACGTATACTCGTATATAATTTTTACATAGGAAGAGAGCACAGGGTTACCTGTGCTCCCGTCACCCTGTGTAAAAATTATATACGTATACTCGTATATAATTTTTACATAGGAAGAGAGCACAGGGTTACCTGTGCTCCCGTCACCCTGTGTAAAAATTATATACGTATACTCGTATATAATTTTTACATAGGAAGAGAGCACAGGGTTACCTGTGCTCCCGTCACCCTGTGTAAAAATTATATACGTATACTCGTATATAATTTTTACATAGGAAGAGAGCACAGGGTTACCTGTGCTCCCGTCACCCTGTGTAAAAATTATATACGTATACTCGTATATAATTTTTACATAGGAAGAGAGCACAGGGTTACCTGTGCTCCCGTCACCCTGTGTAAAAATTATATACGTATACTCGTATATAATTTTTACATAGGAAGAGAGCACAGGGTTACCTGTGCTCCCGTCACCCTGTGTAAAAATTATATACGTATACTCGTATATAATTTTTACATAGGAAGAGAGCACAGGGTTACCTGTGCTCCCGTCACCCTGTGTAAAAATTATATACGTATACTCGTATATAATTTTTACATAGGAAGAGAGCACAGGGTTACCTGTGCTCCCGTCACCCTGTGTAAAAATTATATACGTATACTCGTATATAATTTTTACATAGGAAGAGAGCACAGGGTTACCTGTGCTCCCGTCACCCTGTGTAAAAATTATATACGTATACTCGTATATAATTTTTACATAGGAAGAGAGCACAGGGTTACCTGTGCTCCCGTCACCCTGTGTAAAAATTATATACGTATACTCGTATATAATTTTTACATAGGAAGAGAGCACAGGGTTACCTGTGCTCCCGTCACCCTGTGTAAAAATTATATACGTATACTCGTATATAATTTTTACATAGGAAGAGAGCACAGGGTTACCTGTGCTCCCGTCACCCTGTGTAAAAATTATATACGTATACTCGTATATAATTTTTACATAGGAAGAGAGCACAGGGTTACCTGTGCTCCCGTCACCCTGTGTAAAAATTATATACGTATACTCGTATATAATTTTTACATAGGAAGAGAGCACAGGGTTACCTGTGCTCCCGTCACCCTGTGTAAAAATTATATACGTATACTCGTATATAATTTTTACATAGGAAGAGAGCACAGGGTTACCTGTGCTCCCGTCACCCTGTGTAAAAATTATATACGTATACTCGTATATAATTTTTACATAGGAAGAGAGCACAGGGTTACCTGTGCTCCCGTCACCCTGTGTAAAAATTATATACGTATACTCGTATATAATTTTTACATAGGAAGAGAGCACAGGGTTACCTGTGCTCCCGTCACCCTGTGTAAAAATTATATACGTATACTCGTATATAATTTTTACATAGGAAGAGAGCACAGGGTTACCTGTGCTCCCGTCACCCTGTGTAAAAATTATATACGTATACTCGTATATAATTTTTACATAGGAAGAGAGCACAGGGTTACCTGTGCTCCCGTCACCCTGTGTAAAAATTATATACGTATACTCGTATATAATTTTTACATAGGAAGAGAGCACAGGGTTACCTGTGCTCCCGTCACCCTGTGTAAAAATTATATACGTATACTCGTATATAATTTTTACATAGGAAGAGAGCACAGGGTTACCTGTGCTCCCGTCACCCTGTGTAAAAATTATATACGTATACTCGTATATAATTTTTACATAGGAAGAGAGCACAGGGTTACCTGTGCTCCCGTCACCCTGTGTAAAAATTATATACGTATACTCGTATATAATTTTTACATAGGAAGAGAGCACAGGGTTACCTGTGCTCCCGTCACCCTGTGTAAAAATTATATACGTATACTCGTATATAATTTTTACATAGGAAGAGAGCACAGGGTTACCTGTGCTCCCGTCACCCTGTGTAAAAATTATATACGTATACTCGTATATAATTTTTACATACATAGGAAGAGAGCACAGGG